>OX421240.1:110000-5890000 GCA_949125135.1 Alcis repandata
TTTGTTAAATTTTTGACTTCGAAAAATTCGACCGAGGTGATGTAAGGAACGTCGTTTCCCAGTACATTTGGATTTTAAAGTCTCTAAAATATTGACTAATTGTTGAGTGTGACACGTCGCTGTAACCGGCTCGACGTCTCCTCGACGAACCTGCAACAGAAAAGGACACGTTTAGTACAATTTTTTGGAATTAACATCATTTTTCTTCAAAATTTTTGAAAACTTTGAAAAATCGTAGCGTCTTCAAAATTTAGTTCGGAATTTTTCTTTTATTTTATTCGTGCTCAGCAGGCTTGCGCGCGTCGCGCTGCATACTTAGATTTAGTTTTTTGTTAATTTTTGTTAAATTTTTGACTTCGAAAAATTCGACCGAGGTGATGTAAGGAACGTCGTTTCCCAGTACATTTGGATTTTAAAGTCTCTAAAATATTGACTAATTGTTGAGTGTGACACGTCGCTGTAACCGGCTCGACGTCTCCTCGACGAACCTGCAACAGAAAAGGACACGTTTAGTACAATTTTTTGGAATTAACATCATTTTTCTTCAAAATTTTTGAAAACTTTGAAAAATCGTAGCGTCTTCAAAATTTAGTTCGGAATTTTTCTTTTATTTTATTCGTGCTCAGCAGGCTTGCGCGCGTCGCGCTGCATACTTAGATTTAGTTTTTTGTTAATTTTTGTTAAATTTTTGACTTCGAAAAATTCGACCGAGGTGATGTAAGGAACGTCGTTTCCCAGTACATTTGGATTTTAAAGTCTCTAAAATATTGACTAATTGTTGAGTGTGACACGTCGCTGTAACCGGCTCGACGTCTCCTCGACGAACCTGCAACAGAAAAGGACACGTTTAGTACAATTTTTTGGAATTAACATCATTTTTCTTCAAAATTTTTGAAAACTTTGAAAAATCGTAGCGTCTTCAAAATTTAGTTCGGAATTTTTCTTTTATTTTATTCGTGCTCAGCAGGCTTGCGCGCGTCGCGCTGCATACTTAGATTTAGTTTTTTGTTAATTTTTGTTAAATTTTTGACTTCGAAAAATTCGACCGAGGTGATGTAAGGAACGTCGTTTCCCAGTACATTTGGATTTTAAAGTCTCTAAAATATTGACTAATTGTTGAGTGTGACACGTCGCTGTAACCGGCTCGACGTCTCCTCGACGAACCTGCAACAGAAAAGGACACGTTTAGTACAATTTTTTGGAATTAACATCATTTTTCTTCAAAATTTTTGAAAACTTTGAAAAATCGTAGCGTCTTCAAAATTTAGTTCGGAATTTTTCTTTTATTTTATTCGTGCTCAGCAGGCTTGCGCGCGTCGCGCTGCATACTTAGATTTAGTTTTTTGTTAATTTTTGTTAAATTTTTGACTTCGAAAAATTCGACCGAGGTGATGTAAGGAACGTCGTTTCCCAGTACATTTGGATTTTAAAGTCTCTAAAATATTGACTAATTGTTGAGTGTGACACGTCGCTGTAACCGGCTCGACGTCTCCTCGACGAACCTGCAACAGAAAAGGACACGTTTAGTACAATTTTTTGGAATTAACATCATTTTTCTTCAAAATTTTTGAAAACTTTGAAAAATCGTAGCGTCTTCAAAATTTAGTTCGGAATTTTTCTTTTATTTTATTCGTGCTCAGCAGGCTTGCGCGCGTCGCGCTGCATACTTAGATTTAGTTTTTTGTTAATTTTTGTTAAATTTTTGACTTCGAAAAATTCGACCGAGGTGATGTAAGGAACGTCGTTTCCCAGTACATTTGGATTTTAAAGTCTCTAAAATATTGACTAATTGTTGAGTGTGACACGTCGCTGTAACCGGCTCGACGTCTCCTCGACGAACCTGCAACAGAAAAGGACACGTTTAGTACAATTTTTTGGAATTAACATCATTTTTCTTCAAAATTTTTGAAAACTTTGAAAAATCGTAGCGTCTTCAAAATTTAGTTCGGAATTTTTCTTTTATTTTATTCGTGCTCAGCAGGCTTGCGCGCGTCGCGCTGCATACTTAGATTTAGTTTTTTGTTAATTTTTGTTAAATTTTTGACTTCGAAAAATTCGACCGAGGTGATGTAAGGAACGTCGTTTCCCAGTACATTTGGATTTTAAAGTCTCTAAAATATTGACTAATTGTTGAGTGTGACACGTCGCTGTAACCGGCTCGACGTCTCCTCGACGAACCTGCAACAGAAAAGGACACGTTTAGTACAATTTTTTGGAATTAACATCATTTTTCTTCAAAATTTTTGAAAACTTTGAAAAATCGTAGCGTCTTCAAAATTTAGTTCGGAATTTTTCTTTTATTTTATTCGTGCTCAGCAGGCTTGCGCGCGTCGCGCTGCATACTTAGATTTAGTTTTTTGTTAATTTTTGTTAAATTTTTGACTTCGAAAAATTCGACCGAGGTGATGTAAGGAACGTCGTTTCCCAGTACATTTGGATTTTAAAGTCTCTAAAATATTGACTAATTGTTGAGTGTGACACGTCGCTGTAACCGGCTCGACGTCTCCTCGACGAACCTGCAACAGAAAAGGACACGTTTAGTACAATTTTTTGGAATTAACATCATTTTTCTTCAAAATTTTTGAAAACTTTGAAAAATCGTAGCGTCTTCAAAATTTAGTTCGGAATTTTTCTTTTATTTTATTCGTGCTCAGCAGGCTTGCGCGCGTCGCGCTGCATACTTAGATTTAGTTTTTTGTTAATTTTTGTTAAATTTTTGACTTCGAAAAATTCGACCGAGGTGATGTAAGGAACGTCGTTTCCCAGTACATTTGGATTTTAAAGTCTCTAAAATATTGACTAATTGTTGAGTGTGACACGTCGCTGTAACCGGCTCGACGTCTCCTCGACGAACCTGCAACAGAAAAGGACACGTTTAGTACAATTTTTTGGAATTAACATCATTTTTCTTCAAAATTTTTGAAAACTTTGAAAAATCGTAGCGTCTTCAAAATTTAGTTCGGAATTTTTCTTTTATTTTATTCGTGCTCAGCAGGCTTGCGCGCGTCGCGCTGCATACTTAGATTTAGTTTTTTTCCACCGCCATCCCCCGCCCACCCACCCTGGGTCCCGGTAACTTAGGCTGGTAAGGTTTCTTGGGGGAATTATTTTTCATTTATATTTATTTTTAAAAATTTTTGTTATTGTGCCGTTTGTTTTGCTTGGAGGATCCGTCGGTTACATTTTATAACTTTTACAAATTTTGACTTTTTATCTTGACAACCGACGCCCTCCAAGTAAAACTATGTTCAGGACTCCGGCCAAACGAGGGTCTCTCGATGGAGAACTCCGTGCTGTCGCGGCAGGGACTGCCACAGTCACGAAGACCGCCGGGCCTCCGCACCAAAGCGTCCGAAGGAGCATCGGGGAGTGGGAGTCCGGTTTACCGGACCCCCGCAACAGCCTCACTCCCCCGAAATCGAGCCCGACGGTGGGGCGCCCGAAGCCGAAACCGTCAGCCGTGCGTAGGCTGTCGGTGGAGGCCGAGGGAGCCCCACCTAAGACCAAGGGCTCGAAAGACAAATCTTCGGACCGGGTGAAGGAGGCCAGGGCTTGTGTTTGCACGGCCAAGCAGCATCTGACCCACTCTCGGAACCTAAAGACAGATATAAAGGTCGCCGTCAACGCGGCGATCGATCGTCTGTTCCAGTTGGTGAAGGATGCAGATGCTGAATTGGCCAAGTGTGCAAACACACAGCCTGGCCTGGCGGTCTTCGAAGCGGCTGCCTGCGCTCCGCCAAGGTCCCCTCCATCTTTTATGGAGGGAGCCCTGTCGGATCACATGCAGCTGCTCAGAGACAGCACGGAGCAGATGAAAAAGCTCCAAGAGACCCTCGACAGCACCACCTCCCTGGGAAGCCAGAAAGAGGCACACGCCGAGTGCATCGACCAGCTTTTGGGTGAAGTGCGGGAGCTGCGCCAGACCTCCGAAGAGACGGGGCGGAAGGTTTCCTGCTTGCAGGAGACCGTCCCCTCGTACGCGGAGGTTCTGGCCAGACCAACCGCAGCCATACCGCGAGAGCTTCACCCAAAGCACTCGGTGATTGTGTCCTCGGGCGACGACCGGCTCACTGGTGACCACATACTCGGCAAGGTCCGAGAAGCTTTAGAAGCGAGGACCACCGGGCTTCAGGTCACCAGAGTGCAGAAGGTCCGAAACCAGAAGGTGGTGCTGAGTTGCGCCAGCAAGGAGGAGCTGTTGAAGGTGAGCGAGAGGATCACGACCAAGGACAAGGGTCTCATCGTGGAGGAGGCCAAGAACAAAGACCCCTTGGTCATGATCCGTAATCTCCTCACCTTCAACAAGGACTCTGATATCGTCTCGTCTCTCAGGTCTCAGAATAAGAGCCTCCTCCGGGACCTGGGAGACGACGATTTCAGGGCGACGGTCAAGTACCGTCGCCGGGCGCGGAACCCCCACGAGAACCACGTCGTGCTGCAGGTGTCCCCTAAGCTGTGGATGAAGCTGGTTGAGGCCAAGCGGGTGCACATCGACTTGCAGTATGCGGTAGTACAGGACCAGTCTCCGCTCGTGCAGTGTACACGATGCCTGGGGTATGGGCACGGGCGCAGGCAGTGCACAGAGTCAGCCGACCTGTGCAGCTTCTGCGCCGGCCCACACCTCCGGGCGGACTGTCCTGCACAAACTGCGGGCGAGACTGCCGTATGCCGCAACTGCAAGTCGGCGAAGTATCCCGACTTCGGCCACAATGCCTTCGACGGTGAGTGCCCAGTGCGTAAGCGATGGGACGCCATAGCTAGGTCTAGCGTGGCGTATTGCTAACGTACCGGGCACTCTAGTCACCACAGCTGAAGGGACAAAGCCTGCGCACACTGGTGGTTACGTGTGGGGTTCGAGGACGCGGGTGAGGACTTTGTGTGTGGGACTGTCCCCGCACTTGACTGGTCTCGAATGTAGGGACGGCCCGACACCCAAAAGTGTCAGAAGCATGGGTTATGCAATTGCTAGGTGGCTGCCGAAGTGTCCTAAACAAGACGCGTACTGGTGCGACCTGGGCTTTTTAACAAGGGTTACGCTGACCGGACTCCCATTGTGTGTGATGAAGGACGGTAAAAACCCCAGGCCGTACCTGGGCGCAGTCGACACTGAAGCAGCACAGTTTTTAGCCGGGAAAATAAGCAGAGACGACACTGGGTGTCACCCCTCTTATTTGGATTGAAAAGTCGTGGAAGGTGCGTGCAACACCTACTTCGTTAGAAGTAGGAGTGTGCACACACGTGGAAAAGCAGAATAGCAAATAAGTAATTGTGTGAACGCATGCTAGTCAATCACCAAAGGTTTTAAATAGTTATAAGTTTTAATTTTATTTATTTTGTAATATGCGTTTATTTTAATTGACATTATGTACATTACGCTAATGTAAAAAGTTTTAACTGACGTGAATCTATACAATTTACATTTTACTATGATATTTCAAATTTATTTTAATTTTAATACAATTCGCAATTTCGCAATTTTAACTCAATTTATTATTATTCTATTTATTGTGACATGATAACAATCTAATTGTTATTAATTTGACACTATACAAACTTGATTTAATTTATCCTAGCTCAAATTCTTGTTTTTACACTTTGTATTTAATAGACATTTTACAAACACTTCATGCCACACGAGTGGCGACTTCTTTCAAAATAATGTTGTAGGATAAAATAACCCAGACAAGGGCCTCGCATAATATTAGCGGGGGTACATAGGAGGAGGAGGACGGCTAAAAAAAAAAAAAAAAAACCTAACCTAACCTAACCTAACCTAACCTAACCTAACCTAACCTAACCTAACCTAACCTAACCTAACCTAACCAGTCACGCGCTGTCCGTTGACCCGAGCGCATCGTTTTCTACTCGCACCAACCCACTCCGTCCGCTTAAAAATCGGAAAAAATCACAGTGTCGGATTTTTTGTGCAAATAGTGTCGTGTCGTATATGTGCGTGTGCGTCTCAACAAAACCTTTTCAACGGCACCAGTTTCGGGCTCGAGAGTTAAGCGGTTCTCGGGATATTCCCGAAAAACCGCCAAAAACCTCGCCCGGACGACTTCAAAGCCGAACGCCGCCACAACGAGATCTACGACACCCACTTTTGGCACTGTGAAAAGTTGCGCACTGAAGGGGAGCAACGTCCAAAAATTTTTTTGGAATTTTTCCGGACAGTTCGCTGAACAAAAACTTCAAAATCCTGAAAAGCACGTGGCACGTGCTCATTGATCCCGGATTATCCCCCGGGATCTCACCACCGCTCCGGAGGAGGACCGCCGTAAGCAGCCGGGAGGCACTTTCATCATCCAGATCGGACCCCCGGGAGCGAATATATAGGCATTTTAAGTTAAGTAAAATTTCGGACAACCCTATCTCCTAAACTAAATCTACAACCCCCATTTTTTATTTCACTTAAAATTATTATAATATTATCCTTAATTGTATGCAAAATTTTAGATTTTTATCCCCCCAAATTCCCGAATTATTAAAGTAAACATATTTTAGGCAATCACGTGGAGGGTGAAAACAACCCCCAACAACCCCAAAAATTTTTTATTATTGTGTATTATCATCATATTAGTAAAACAAAATTTTTTCAGATTTTTTAAATATTTAGTTTAGGAGATATTAGCATAATTAAATTTTTTCGCATTATATTGGCACATTATTTTAAGGACCAATATCTCAAGATTAACCTATTATCTTGTCAATATAAAACCAGTCCCGGGTAGTCTGCTTCACAGGCTATCCAGTGATATATAATTTATATTTTTAATATTAAGGATTGACAAGATAATATCCATTTCAAACTGGCACTGGTCAATTAGCAAAAAGTGAACAAACCAGGATTCCAGGAACTTTGCGGGGTCGTAGCTCGGGACCGGGAAGTCTGATCCAGAATCTGACGCTGCAGAATTCATTTTTTTCAGCAGACGATTCTGGAGAACCCAAAAACTCGGCTCTGCGACCTCCCCCTGGAAACCTCAAAAAGGGTTTCAAATTACGTAAGCTAGCGCCAGCGTAATTACGTAGCCCAAAAATTGTTTACTTTTTGTTAAAAAATTATTTTATAATCTGACAATTGTTTTTAGTATTTAAGTTTAGTATTAGTAGTTAGGTAGGTTCAAGGCCTATACTTTGGAAGCATCAAATCCCACGCGTCTCTTGGGGTTCCGCAAAAATATTAGATTAAAAACACAATAGATTTTTACGCAACCGCAAACTTAAGTTTGTAGATATAAAGAACGGAGCATCGCTTTGCGCGGTATAATCCGTGCCACCAAAGTTGAGACTTGGCGAGCTCACGTGGAGGGGAGCTTGCGCAGGTACAGTCATGTACAAAACAGTTACCCACACATTGTTATTTTTATTCACCTAGAATTAATATAACGATACGATTTAAAACTTATTTATCGAGAATAGATATATCGGTAAATTCCTATATGACGTTATTTAAAGAAATGAAATTTAAATATCGAATTTCAACAATATTTAATAATAATTGCAAAATAATAACCTAAAGATTCTAACATTTTAATCACTGTCACTGCTAATAAATGATATACCAGCGGGGAGATTGCCTCTGCAAAATGTGCCACTTGGCCCAGGAGTTGGCTGATTATCATCATGTTCGTCAGATGATGATGACGAACTATCTGAATCCCCTGAGTCACTGTCGGACGAATTTCCTACATTTATAATCATCTCCATATCAGTCAAATTATCAATTATGTGATCACTTTCAATGTAGATTTCTTCATTTTTTTTTGTTTTGTTACATAAAGCTTTCCATTCCTCTGGTCCCATTTGGTTTACCTTTTCTTTTACTAATTCTATAACTAGTTTAAGGTTCCATTGCACGTTTTTGCTGCTTACATATCCTTTTATCGCAGCCCAAGCCATTTCGATTGGATTCAAATCAGGGTGGTATGGGGGTAATCGGAGGACGTCGTGGCCGTGTTCGGAAAGTATTTTGTCAATGCTGAACGATTTGAATTTTTCTTTGTGTATTTTGATTAATTGGTACAGTTGCGGTTTGAGCATGTCTTGAGTGAAGGGAATATTTTTTTGAGTTAGCCATGATTGCATGTCGACTTTTTTGCTGTTTGAGCTCGGTGCATGATCATATTCCTTGTTATGATATGAAGCATTATCTACTACCACGACGGCATTTGGTGGAAGATTGGGTATCAGCTGAGTTTGAAGCCATTTCTGATAATTTTCGTAGTTCATGTCGTCGTGGTAGTCACCCGTTTTTGACCCAGATTTAAAAGTCAGTAGCGCGTTAGGTATAAAACCATTTTCTGAGCCAGCATGTACAATTACTACACGCTGACCTTTAGATATTGGCTTTTTTAGCCCTTTATCTGAATTATCAGACCAAGATTTGGAGCTTGTGTGCGTCGAATGTACGTAAGATTCATCAGTGTATACTATAGGGCGGTCTTCTTGTCGGTATTTTTTGAGTTTTTTCAAATATTCAATCCTTTTAAATCTAATATTGGATTTTTCAATCAATATTTTTCTATTATTTTCAACTTTCCTCCATCGAAAACCAATGGCTTTTAAAATGCGTCGTAAACTTGTTTTCGAACCTTTATAGTCAATCCTATCGCGCAACTCGACTAAAATTTTATTTAGAGTCGGCAGTTCCTTGTTTGTGACATGAAAGTTGTGGATACACCTTTTTATCACTCCTTGGTCAAATTCATCTATGTTAGTTATAAGTTTGGGCCTGGACCTTTTTTTTCCGGGAGTTCGGAAAATTGTAAGGAACTCGGAGCTATTTCCTTCTTTTACAATTCTTTTTACGGTACTAAGCGATGTTTTAGTTGCATTTGCTGTACGCATTTGAACTTGATTCAAATTCTGTACACCTTCCTTTGCTTCGTTTGACATATAACTGTACACGTCGAAAACCATCTTTCTGCTTTGTCTTCTTAAAGTGTTTCCTCGAGGCATCTTCACTATTTGATCAATTCTCCGCCAGTCATATACATTAATACAATGTTGGTGCACTTGATCACAATTTCACAATACACAAAGTTGCGCTCGTCTGTACTCCGGAGTCAAGCGGTGCGCGCGCGACGTGAGGGGGACGGGACGCAACTGACGCGCATGCGCGGCACCGAAGCTCGCCTCCCGCGCGCTTCCCGCCACTCCGGTGTCGCCCGGCCCGCTCCCCTCGCGCCCTTCATACCACCAAAGAAACCTATAAATCGTCTTCTGCGCATGTCGAGTCACGTGGTTTGTCAAGTCTCATCTTTGGTGGCACGGATTATACTAACCGACTTCCAAAAGAAGGTCCACGCGGAAAGTCCTGTATCTCAGAAACGGAGCGTCGCAGCCCTTTTTTGACAACGGCTTGTGTACTAGACGTAGTCTAGTACACAATAGTCTAGTACACAAGTTTTGTAGCCCGCCCCCAAATTTTTTTTTTTTTTTTATTTTTTTTATTTTTTTTATTTTTATTTTTTTTATTTTTTTTTTTTTTTTTAACCTCTAATACCAGTAGTCTATTTATCCCAAATATCTTACAATTATATTATTTAATCTTTACAATTATTATAATAATAAATATAATAAATATTTATCTTCCCCCCCTCTATCTTAAATTTGGGTTTAATTGAGCTCAAATACATTTCACTTCAACATTATTTCATTATTATTATTTATTACTATAATATATTATATATAATAATTTATTAATATAATACTATAATACTATTGTAATTTTAAATTTTTATTTATTTTTATTTACATTACTTTACAATATTTACGTTATTTACATTTTTATTTATTTACATTACATTTTTATTACTTTATTGAATTTTAATTTTTTAATTGCTTTAAAATTAAATTTAACTATTCGCCCCCCCCCCAAACCCTCCCCCACCCCTAAACTCAACATTTTTAAAAAATCCCCTTACACCTACTTTAGGTATCACCACCCATCTGTGTAACCTTAGTAACTCCCATCCCATCTGCGACGTGCCTTATTACGAGCTCCTCCCCAGCCCGCCCATAGCCACGCCCCTTGACCTACTTTACTAGTTTATTTAAATCCGCTGTAGCTCCTGAACCCCGCGTCCTACAGACACGCGGTTTTTTGTGTTAAGTAGAGCTTTAGCGGGACTACCGAACTTACGGGACAGACTCTACATAGAGCAAAAATTTTTTCTTTTTACAAAAATTGTATTTTATTATTTTATTGTGTTAATTAAGTATCCAATTGACAATACTGGTTGTATACTTACCAAAACAACAGTAGAGTCGACTCTACAAACCTGTTAAAATTTTTATTGGAAGAGTGTTTTATAAGTTTACTCATCTGTGTGTGTAGACCGCCGACGGACGTCGGACGCTGGACGAGTGGCTCTGCAACCTGCAACCTGAAACAGAAAAAACACAGATTAGTAAACTTTAATTGTGGACATAAACGGTTTTTTGACCGCTTAACATAGCTTTAATATTGTACAATTATTTTAATAAGACAAACTATTCATTATAGTTAAACAGTTATATATTATTTACAAACATATTTGACACCCTAAATTGGGATAGACGTTAATAGACAATTTCCGAGTTGCCGCCCTTTACACGTGCAATAGGAACCTAAACATCTACCCTACAGTACTCCTGCGCCACAATGTTTAGAACCCCGATCAAAGAGGTAACTCAGAAGGAGGTAAACAAGTCCCCAAAAGGGGCAGAAATGATGCGGACAGAGAGGGCCGGCCCCTCGACGGAAGTTGACGGAAAGAACACCAAAGTTCGACGTAGTATAGGGGAGATCGAAGCGAGAGCGTCGACGACGCCGCCCACCCAACAAAAACCTTTGAGCCAGCAAGAGGGAAAGCCAAAAGCGAGGATGGCACTGGCAGTTCCCGAACACAAAATGGGACCACAAAAAGGGAGGGCGGCGCCGTCGACGACGGACGCCGAGAAATCCCCTCCCAAACAAATTACGAAGTATAAAAACAAAACCGCCGAGGGAAAAGCCTGTCTCGTAAAAGCAAAACAATACCTCGGACAAAGTGGTAATTTGAAGACCGAGATTAAGACTAAAGTCCACGAACAGCTGGAAAGGCTTTACAGCATAATAAAAGAACTGGAGGAAGGAAAAGAAACGACAACAACAAAGGAGGACGAAAGCAGAGTGCAGGGACAGGAACATATAGAAAATCACGAAGAACAAACGCAAGTACAAAGAATTGACATGATGAAGCAGCTAGAAGAACACAGTAAAAGGCTAGAAGAAAACAAGATAGAAATGGAAAAATTGACAGGCATATTAAAAAAGCAGCAAGACCTCTACGAAAGTAAAGGGACATATGCTAGCGTAGCAGCCGCCTCACCTGGGAGAAAAACCCCAGGACCGACTGCCATGCACTCTATCGTCATTACCTCCAAGAATGGATTGGAAACAGGGGATCAGGTTTACGAAAAAATCAGGAAAGTGGTTAATGCAAAGGAGGAAGGAGTTAGGATAGACAAAATTAGGAAAGCGAAAGATAGGAAGATAATCGTCGGCTGTAGAAACCAGGAAGAAATCAGGAGGGTTAGGGACAGGATCAGGGAAACGAATGACCAGCTGAATGTAGAAGAGGTGAAAAACAAGAACCCCCTCATCATTCTGTATAGTGTTCTGCAGAGTAACACAGATGAAGACATAGTGAAGGCTCTGTGGAACCAAAACAGGCACTTGATGGGGGAAGCGAGGGGCGAAGAAGACAAGATAGAGATCCGCTTCCGCCGAAAAGCGAGAAACCACCTCACCTCCCACGTTGTAGCCAGGGTATCGCCGCGAATCTGGCAATGTCTGACCAACGCGGGGGCTGTGCACATCGACATGCAGCGTGTCAGAGTCGCTGACCAGTCCCCCCTCATACAGTGTTCTCGCTGTTTGGGGTACGGGCATGGAAAGCGATTCTGCCACGAGGCCGTCGATGCGTGCAGCCACTGCGGAGGACCGCACTTGAAGACAGAGTGTGCCGACTGGCTTGTGAATGTCCCTGCCAGCTGCATAAACTGTAGGAAGGCGAAGACAGGAGCAGCAGAGCACAATGCCTTCAGCGACGAGTGCCCGGTCAGGCAGAAGTGGGACGCACTTGCGAGATCCTCTGTGGCTTACTGCTAAGGGCGCCCCATATAAAATTGTGCAAGCAAATCTCAAAAAGAAGCAGTTAGCCACAGAGGAACTCTTCATCGAAGCCACGAAGCGTCGGTTTGCGGCTGCTCTCCTCCAAGAGCCATATGTAGGACGGGCCAAAAAGCTAAGGGGTTACCAGGGAGTGAGAGTGTTCCAGAGCACAGAGCAAGGAGAAGGGATTGTTAAGTCAGCAATAGCTGTCTTTGACGCTACACTTAATGTAATTCAATACCCGCAACTCACCACCAACAACATCGTGGTGGTGGGAATCCAAACCTGTGCCTGGACGATCACCCTGGTATCCCTCTATCTTGAGAAAGACGAGCCCATAAGCCCATATCTCGATCATCTGGTTAAGATAGGAAAACAGACAGGGTTAACTAGATTGGTAATTGGGGGAGATGTAAACGCCTGGAACACCTGGTGGGGCAGCCCTTCTACAAATCATAGAGGCGAAGAGCTAAGAAGCACTCTGGACGAATTAGACCTTCAGATTCTTAATACTGGATCTATACCTACCTTTGACACCATAAGAGGGGAGAAGAGGTACTGCAGCTTCGTTGACGTGACGGCGTGCTCGGCTGATGTTCTGGACCTGGTGGATGGCTGGAAAGTAGAAGAGAACCTCACGAGCTCGGACCACAACGGCATTACATTTAACATTCAATTACTCAAATCACAAGGCACACAAATAACTAGCACTACAAGAATTTACAATACAAAGAAAGCAAATTGGACTCAGTTTCATGCAAAACTGAGCCAATTAAAAGCTGAAAGCCAACTCACACATACAGAAATTCAAAACATTAATGACACAGAACAATTAGAAGCAATAATCGACAAATACACAACAGCAATAACACAAACATGCACACACACACTACTGAAAAATAAAAATAAACAAATACTTACCATGCCGTGGTGGTCCGAAGAACTCGCAGAATTGAAGAGGGGAGTCGCCACCAGGAAGAGAAGAATACGCTGCGCCGCGCCGGATCGTAGACAGCTAGTAGTAGAAGATTACCTGAAACAGAAAGAAAATTATGAGTTGGAAGTTAAAAAGGCAAAGGTTAGGAGCTGGAAAGAATTTTGTGGGAAGCAGGATCGGGAAGGAGTCTGGGACGGGATATACAGGGTTATAGGAAGGACGAAAACCAGGGAAGAGGATCTGCCACTAGAAGTGAATGGCACGGTCTTAGATGCAAAAGGCTCCGCAGAACTATTGGCAGACACTTTTTACCCGAAAGACCTGACAGACACTGACAACGTCGAACATCGCAGAGTCAGAACAGATGCGAACACTGTCAATGAGGGGCAGCAAGATGGACTTGGTGAACCACCATTTACACTTGCCGAGCTGAACACTGCGATGTACACCTTCAACCCGAAAAAAGCACCCGGAGCTGACGGATTCACATCCGACATTTGCCAACAGGCCATCACCAATGACCCCGATCTCTTTGTTGGAATCCTGAACAAATGCCTGGAACTTGGCCACTTCCCCGAACCATGGAAAGAGGCAACTGTGGTAATACTGCGGAAACCTGGTAAAGACAAATACACAGTCCCCAAGTCATATAGACCAATAGGATTATTACCAGTGTTAGGGAAAGTCTTCGAGAAGATGCTAATTACCCGAGCCAAGTTCTATTTACTACCAAGGATGAGTACTCGCCAGTTCGGGTTCACGCCCCAGAAAAGCACCGAAGACTCCCTCTATACTCTTATGCAATACATCTACAAAAAGCTAGACGAGAAAAAGATAATTACAATGGTATCATTGGATATAGAGGGAGCCTTCGACAGCGCATGGTGGCCTATGATTAGAGTCCGACTGGCTGAGGAAAGCTGTCCAATAGACTTGAGGAGGGTAATAGACAGCTACCTAAAAAATCGCAAAGTACGACTGAGATACGCAGGAGAGGAAGTGGTCAAGGAAACGGAAAAAGGCTGTGTTCAGGGTTCCATCGGGGGACCGACATTGTGGAACCTGTTGTTAGATCCGCTTCTGAAGGAATTGGAAAGGAGAGAAGTCTATGTACAGGCGTTTGCGGATGACGTGGTCCTTGTCTTCGATGGGGAGACCGCGCAGCAGATTCAGGCGCAGGCCAATGCCACGTTAGAACATGTTCGGGCGTGGGGTGTCAGGAATAAACTAAAATTTGCACCGCATAAGACCATGGGAATGGTCATAACTAGAAAACTAAAACACGACACACCACGCCTGAACATGGGAGGCGTTGACATTGGCATGTGTAAAGAAATCAAGCTGCTAGGTCTCACCATCGACGAAAAGTTGACTTTTAACGCTCATACCGCAAACGTCTGTCGTAAGGCGATAGGTTTCTATAAGCAACTGTCAAGGGCTGCTAAGGTCAGTTGGGGACTGCAACCGGAAATTGTCAGAACGATCTACACAGCCGTGGTTGAACCTACAATCTTGTACGCAGCTAGTGCATGGGCATCTGCTACAAATAAAATAGGGGTCCGAAACCAGCTGGAGGCTGTACAGCGAGGTTTCGCGCAAAAAATTGTTAAATCGTATCGAACGGTTTCTCTAAGCTCCGCGCTATTACTCGCTGGGCTGCTTCCTCTGGACATCAGAGTCAGGGAAGCAGCCTCTCTTTATGAGGTGAAGAAGGGTTACTCCCGGCGAGTAATAGGAGATCGTGAGATAGAGAAGCCGTTACCTTACACAGCTAGGCCGCATCCAGCGCAACAGCGGGAACTGGCGTTCACGTGCTTGGCAGACGGAGCAGCACTAGAACAGCACTTAGGAAACGAGCTCAACATCTTTACAGATGGAAGTAAGTTAGAAGGAAAAGTGGGCGCGGCACTGTCCATATGGAACGGTGCCGCAGAAACGAGTACCAAAAAACTAAAGCTGCCAAACTGCTGCTCCGTCTACCAAGCGGAACTGCTGGCCCTGGCTGAAGCCACCGAAAGGGCTATGAAAGACCGGAGCTCAAACTGCAATATATATTGTGACTCAAGGTCCGCCCTTGAAACAGTGACAAATGTGTGCTCCCTCCATCCCCTCGCAGTTAAAATCAGAGAAAATATTAAAAAGAGTACAGAGCAACATAAAACAATAAATTTATTTTGGATAAAAGCACATGCAGGGATGGAGGGAAACGAGAGGGCGGATCAACTAGCGAAAACTGCAGCTTTGCAGCTGAAGGTGAAGCCGAAGTACGATCGCTGTCCGGTCTCATTCGTCAAGCGACAAATTCGAATCGAGTCGATTGACGAATGGGATCGGCGCTACCGTGATGGCCGAACTGCATCCGTAACAAAAACATTCTTCCCGGATGCAGTTACCACCTTTAAAATTGTAAGAGAGCTAAAACCGGAAGGCATTTTAACTCAATTGTTAACAGGGCATGGTGGGTTCTCCCAATATTTGTATAGATTAAAGCTGAAAGAGAGCCCATCATGCATATGCGAGCCAAATATGGAGGAAACCCCTATACATGTTGTTACAGAATGCCCCGTTTATGGAAAGGAGAGATTTGAGTTAGAGCAAAATATAGGTATAAATATAAGTAAAGAAAATTTAAATGTAATAATAAAGGATAAGCAGATTAGAAATAAGTTTTTAGACTTTAGCATACAAATTTGTAAAAAAGTAATAAATAGAAATAAAGATAAATAAATTAGGCTAAGATATTATGTTATATATATAATAGTCATTAACCTACAGTTATAGAAAATGTATAAATAATAATTCTTATGAAAATAAATAATATAGTATAAAACCCCTGATTCAGTTAGGGACCTAGCTCGCGGGCCGGGCCGACGAACGCGCCCGGACAGGACTAAAAAAAAAAAAAAAAAAAAAAAAAAACCTAACCTAACCTAACCTAACCTAACCTAACCATCCGTCCGTCCGTCCGTCCGTCCGTCCGTCCGTCCGTCCGTCCGTCCGTCCGTCCGTCCGTCCGTCCGTCCGTCCGTCCGTCCATCCTTCCATCCATCCATCCATCCATCCATCCATCCGTCCATCCGTCCATCCGTCCATCCGTCCATCCGTCCATCCGTCCATCCGTCCATCCGTCCATCCGTCCATCCGTCCATCCGTCCATCCGTCCATCCGTCCATCCGTCCATCCGTCCATCCGTCCATCCGTCCATCCGTCCATCCGTCCATCCGTCCATCCGTCCATCCGTCCATCCGTCCATCCGTCCATCCGTCCATCCGTCCATCCGTCCATCCGTCCATCCGTCCATCCGTCCATCCGTCCATCCGTCCATCCGTCCATCCGTCCATCCGTCCATCCGTCCATCCGTCCATCCGTCCATCCGTCCATCCGTCCATCCGTCCATCCGTCCATCCGTCCATCCGTCCATCCGTCCATCCGTCCATCCGTCCATCCGTCCATCCGTCCATCCGTCCATCCGTCCATCCGTCCATCCGTCGATCCGTCGATCCGTCGATCCGTCGATCCGTCGATCCGTCGATCCGTCGATCCGTCGATCCGTCGATCCGTCGATCCGTCGATCCGTCGATCCGTCGATCCGTCGATCCGTCGATCCGTCGATCCATCCATTGAAAATTATGACTTAAAGAGTTTATGGCGCGGTAACTTGTCTGTTTCTTTAATAGAGACCGCCGCTTTGGCGGTCGGCACGGCCGCGGCGCTTTCGTCTTCTACCTAAAAAAAAAAAAAAAATGTAATGCAAACCTTATGCAAAATTATACATTCATTTATTTGAGCCTTAGTTACACTAATTGTTCGAGATCAAACATTTATCACGCATCAGCTAGCGCCATCTAGTTAGTTGTCGCAGAGTTATACCCGAGTGAAACTAGATGGCGCCAGTAGAAATATTGAATCGCGCAAACGTTTCGTTTACGTAAGTTATGGTCATTGGAAAGTGTGGGAAATTTGAAATAGAACCAGCTCAGGATAGCGAAACCAAGAGTGTTTTAATTTACACCTTATCGTTATCCCCTATTAGCACATAGTCCTACGAACCGGATGTGCTCAGGTCAAATCTCAGGTCAACGGTCCAGTGAGACCGTACAACCCCCCTCCCCCGTCGTTCCCCCCGTACTCGCAGTGGATTGCTGCACGAGGAGTACGAGGCATCAGCTTTGGAAGCTACTCATCCGCCACGCGGAGGGAGCTGACGAACAGTGCTTGGGAGTTTGGAAGAGGAACAGTCAGCTCGAGCCAGCTCATCAGAGCCAGCTGGCGAGCTCGATTCCACATCGTCACGAACACAGCTGCGTGCGCGCCGCTGCTAGTGTGGAAACGGAGCGGAGTGAAGTGTGGCGTACATCGGATTGAAGGAGCCAGGCCAGCTGTCAGTTATTGAGAAGTGACACTGACAGATAACAAGTGCAACAATCAAAAGGTGACAGTGACATGGACAAACTGTAAGTGCTTTCTCCCTATTTAAAGTGCAGTCTCGTAAATTCGAAAAATAATTGAACTTGGTGACTTTGAAGAAATTTAATAACTTAGAGAAATAATTGCATGTTAAATTAAAAATAGGACTTAGAATAGTTTGAGGAAAAAGTGACATACGGGGAACCTATGCCCGATTTTGGTCCGAGATTGTAAATTTTCAAACACTTGTAAAATTTTCGTGTTTTTACCTTTAAAAATATTCTAAGTGTTGGAATAAATCTAGAGTCATCAAAATGGATAGAGTTATTAACTTGCAAAGAGAGCTTAAAAATGTTATAGAGAAAGCCTTCAGCAATTATAAAAAAAGTCCTAGAGAACGGTTAACGGTTGAATATGTAGAGACAAAGTTAGAGTTATTGGAGAGCAGTTGGCAATCATTTCATGAAAATCATAAAAAATTGTATGAAAAGCATAGTTGTGAGGAAATAGATGAGTCGACGTATGTAACCTCAGAGGTTTATGATAAGACAGAGGATACTTACATATCTTACAAATCCCTGTTGAAGTCTGTAAAAAATAAGTTAGTTTCTAGAACTGAGAAGCCGCAACACAACCCTTCCGCGGCAACTGCTGACAAACAATCTGCAGTAAAGTTACCTAGGATTTCAATACCTACCTTTTCGGGCAAATATTCAGAATGGACAACATTTCGTGATTTATTTATTTCACTTGTTCATAAAAACGAGTCTCTGGACAACGTGCAGAGATTACATTACTTGAAGGGTCATCTCAGTGGTGAGGCTGCTCAGCTGGTGAGACACACACCTGTAACGGATGCTAATTATAATGAGTGTTGGTCTTTATTAGAGAAGAGGTATGATAATAAGAAATATTTGTCAAACTGTATATTGAAGAGATTGTTCGGCCTGCGACGTTTGAACTCTGAATCAGCATCTGGTCTGAAAGAATTGTTAGATACAACGGTAGATTGTTTAAATGCATTAAAAAATTTGGGCATTAATGTAAGTACCTGGGACATAATCGTGATCCATGTTGTTACCTACAAATTGGACTCGGAGACTCGTAAACAGTGGGAATTATTTATTTCGGGTGATGATGCTCTACCAACCATTGACCAGTTCAAGACATTTATTGAAAAACGTTTCAGAGCGTTGGAGTTTGTCGAACCACGAAAATATATTCCGAACAATACTCAGGTTCAACATCCTAAGGTTTTGCTGGCAACCAAATCTTCTAAGATCGCGTGCGAGTATTGCTCGCAAACTCATAAAATGTGTTTTTGCAGGAAGTTTGCGGAGCAATCAGTCAGCCATAGGCGAGAGTTTGTAGCAAACAACAACATCTGTTTTAATTGTCTCGGTAGCAACCATATCTCTTACGATTGCAAAAAGTCGGCAACCTGTAGAATTTGTCACAAAAAGCATCATACTCTATTACATCCGAGTAACGAGCCAGAGAAACAAGAACAACCTACTAGTTCTAAACAGCAGACTAGTGGTACAACGAGTCAGGAGTCAGAACTGCCGATAGTAGCTTGCCTCTCTACCGGTCAGATTCCAAAGCCCAAACAAGTTTTGTTGGCCACAGCGTTAATCAAAGCCGAAGCTCACAACGGTGTACCTTTACTGGTACGTGCGTTGATCGATCAAGGCTCGCAGGCTTGTTTCATTACCGAAGCCATAGTTCAACATCTTCGATTAAAGAAGATTCCGGCTAATGGAGTGATATCTGGTCTTTCAAATGATAAAACTACTCGAGCTCAGCACAAGGTCCGAGTGCAAGTCCAGTCACGTATTGATCCGAATTTTAAGATGGAAATAGAAGCTTACGTTTTAAGCAAGATCACGGCCTACCTCCCAGAACGGAAGGTTGACTACATAAATTGGGTGGATTTAGATCAATTGCAATTGGCAGACCCACAGTACAACGTACCCAATAAAATAGATATATTGTTGGGCGCGGATGTCTACGGTACCATAATGAAAGAAGGAATGAAGAAGTGTCCTACTGGATCACTGATTGCTCAGAGCACCACATTAGGTTGGGTTCTTTCTGGTGCGATAGACAAGGGAAAGGAAAATAATAATGATTCAGCAATGAGAGTACGGGTTATGCATGCACAGGTCAATGAAAATGAAATTTTAAAAAAGTTTTGGGAAGTAGAAGAGAGTACCTTCTACAGCGCTAAGAAAATTTTAAGTGAAGAAGAAAAAAAGTGTGAAAAGATCTATGAGAATACTACTAAGCGGACAGAAGAAGGACGATACGTGGTGAACTTACCATTCCGCGACGAAGATCCGCTTTGCAAGAATGGCGACTCCAGGGATATATCTGTGAAAAGACTAAAGGGATTAGAAAAAAGATTAGATAAAAATTCTCATCTTCAGGAAAGGTACAATGATGTTCTCAAGGAATATTTATTGTTGGGACATATGAGACCAATAAGGGACAGTGATCAAAATAAATTGGAAGCTGTCTACTTACCGCATCATGCTGTTGTAAGAGAGGATAAGTCCACCACGCGTGTGAGAGTCGTGTTCAACGCCTCGGAACCAAACAAGCTAGGCACGTCATTAAACGATTCCCTGATGGTTGGGCCAACTCTACAAGCTGATCTTCGACATATTGTGTTGCATTGGAGAACTTACCCAATTGCCTTGGTCGCGGACATTATAAAAATGTACCGCCAAGTACTGGTCACAGAATCTCATGCAAACATGTTTCAACGCATTGTGTGGAGAGAAAATCCTACGGATGAAATCAAAGATTATGAACTTCTTACGGTCACTTTCGGAACTGCAGCCGCTCCATACTTGGCAGTTCGAACGCTTCATCAGGTTGCTTATGATGTCGGAGCTCAATATCCACTCGCGAAGGAAAGGGTTTTGAATTGCTTCTACATGGACGACTTGATGACCGGCTGCTCTACAGTACAGGAAGGCTATGAGATATTTAAGGAAATGCAGGAATTATTAGATCAAGGAGGATTCAAGCTACAGAAATGGAATAGCAATGACAAGGATCTTCTTAAGCAAATCACCCTGGATACTGAAAAAGACAAACACACAGAAGAAATTAGAGAAATAGAAAGTGATACAGATAGAAAAGAGATAGAAATGAAATTGGACAGTACTATTAAAGTTTTGGGACTTACCTGGAGTAGAAGCGAAGACATGTTCCAGTACGCAGTGCAGCTCTCCCCGACGGCCGGACCTGAAACAAAAAGAAAAATAGTATCAGAAATTGCAAGACTCTTTGATCCTCTAGGATGGGTAGCACCTAGTGTGATTCTAGCAAAGATGTTTATTCAAAAGCTATGGTTGGCAGGTGTAAGCTGGGATGAACCAATATCTAATGAATTAAAAAACGAATGGAATACTTATCGTGCGGAGTTTGCTAAATTTTCCGACGTACAGATTCCCCGTTGGCTTGGCACGAAGAACGACGATCGTACGGTTGAGTTGCACGGGTTCAGTGACGCGTCTCGCAGCGCGTACGCAGCGGTAGTCTATATTCGGATCGTTGACAGCACGAATAACGTCAGAACATCGCTTGTAGTAGCTAAAACGAGAGTGGCACCCGTCAAACAAATTAGCATCCCTCGCCTAGAGTTGTGCGGCGCAGTCTTGTTGACACGACTGTTAGCTGAGACAGCAGAGGTTTTGAACGTGCATAAAGACAAAGTACATGCCTGGACGGATTCTACCATAGTACTGGCTTGGCTGAATAGTCACCCGAGCCGCTGGAAAACATTTGTCGGCAACAGAGTATCCGAGATTTTAACCACTCTGGAATCGTCGCAGTGGTCCCACGTCTCAAGCAAGCAAAATCCGGCAGATTGTTCATCGAGAGGAGTTTTACCTGCTTCCTTGGCGGAAAATGATTTGTGGTTTTCAGGACCGAGCTTTTTAAGAGAACATGAAATTCCTTACAACAGACCCAATAACTTATGCACAAACGAAGAAGAGTCTATCAGATCTCATCTAGCAGAAGTATCGGACGATGACTTGTTCAAAAAATATTCATCCCTTCAGAAGCTTTTGAGAGTGGTAGCTTATTGTCGAAGGTGGTTGAATAAGACTACTAAAGGGACACAATATTTAGGTAAAGGTGAACTGGACGAAGCTTTGCAATGTTGCCTTAGAAAGGCTCAAAGAGAAGGTTTCCCAGAGGAATATAAGGAGTTAGACCAAGGCAATCCAGTTTCAAAGAAAGGAAGCAAGCTCAGAATATTATGCCCTTATTTCGACGATAAAGGTATAATGAGAATAGCTGGTCGCTTGAAGAATTCTGATTTGGAAGAGCAAACCAAGACACCTATCGTCATGTCTCATGAATCACCATTAACGAAATTGTTAGTGGCTGAAGCTCATAGAGAGACGATGCACGGTGGGCTGCAACTAATG
Organism: Alcis repandata; assembly: GCA_949125135.1. NCBI lineage: Eukaryota > Metazoa > Arthropoda > Insecta > Lepidoptera > Geometridae > Alcis > Alcis repandata. The sequence continues at coordinate 131,935 of OX421240.1, forward strand.
CTTAATTATCTAAGGTCAGCGTATTGGGTAATAGGAGCGAAAAGTTTGGTGAAACAGCACATACGCAAATGTATTACTTGCGTCAAGAACAGTGCACCCACGCACAATCAACTTATGGGTTCGTTGCCATCGGTGAGATGCACTCCAGCTCGGCCTTTTCTTAATAGTGGTGTCGACTATGCTGGCCCGATTAAGATCAGGACAACGAAAGGACGTGGCCACCGTTCGTATAAAGGATACATATGCCTTTTTGTATGCATGTCCACCCGAGCTATACACTTGGAGGTCGTGAGTGATATGACCAGCCAGGCGTTCATCGCAGCGTTCCGGCGATTTGTTGCTCGAAGAGGAAAATGTACCAATCTTTGGTCCGACAACGGTACTAACTTCGTTGGAGCTGCCAAGAAATTAAAGGAATTAAGCGCAATTCAACCAGAGATTACTGAACATCTGGAGAAAAACGGGACTGAATGGCATTTCATCCCTCCTCGAGCACCCAACTTTGGAGGCCTGTGGGAGGCTGCCGTGAAGTCTACCAAGCATCACCTGAAAAGGGCAATCGGAGAAACAACGCTTACTTACGAAGAGATGAGCACTCTCCTTGCTCAAGTTGAAGCCTATCTCAACTCCAGGCCAATGACAGTTGTTAACGGGGAAGATGTTAACCAACCCTTACCGTTAACCCCTGCTCACTTTTTGGTAGGAGAACCGTTGGTAAATGTACCAGACCTCCGTTACAACGCAAGTAATGTGAGTTTGCTATCGCGGTGGCAGCTTGTGCAGAAAACTCTGCAATCTTTTTGGAAACGTTGGTCAGACGAATATTTGGTCACTCTAATGCATCGGTATAAATGGTCGAGACAAACTCCAGAACCGAAAATAGGAGACATTGTTTTAGTTAAGGAGGATGATCTTCCTCCAGGTCAATGGCTGCTTGGGCGGGTTATCAAAAAACATTATGGTTCAGATCAAATCACCCGGGTAGTCTCATTGCGCACCAAATCCTCTATTTTGAAAAGACCAACCTCCAAACTTTGTATTCTTCCAACTGATAAATAATTGTGAAAGCTTTATGTTATAATAGTTTAGGTTTATAATATTCTATTAAGATAAGTTAATTAATATTAAGGAAATGTAGTTTCTTATAATAAGGCTGATGTTTGTGAAACTATCATTTAAGTATGTTTGTATAAATAAGGTTAAGTTTGGCAATATTGTGCTTGTACAGATTCCGTTACTGTGCTCAGATGCAACCCACTTATGACATCCTAATTTAGTAGATTCAGTGCAGCCATAGAAGGCAGTAGTATTAAAGTTAAGTTAGAAGGACATTCCTCACATAATGTCCTTGGTGGGCTGTATGTTCGAGATCAAACATTTATCACGCATCAGCTAGCGCCATCTAGTTAGTTGTCGCAGAGTTATACTCGAGTGAAACTAGATGGCGCCAGTAGAAATATTGAATCGCGCAAACGTTTCGTTTACGTAAGTTATGGTCATTGGAAAGTGTGGGAAATTTGAAATAGAACCAGCTCAGGATAGCGAAACCAAGAGTGTTTTAATTTACACCTTATCGTTATCCCCTATTAGCACACTAATATTTATCGTTTTCTTTAAAATAATATTTATATTGGTCCAACTAGCCCACCATTGCCATGATTTCGATTTGTGTAATTTTCTTTAAAATGCAGAAAAACAAAACCAATAAAGATATGCATATAGCACCCCGCATATAACACAACCTTAGTTTCGTTATGGTTATTTTCTTCATCCGTACTTCAGGTTTCTTTAGTATTCCCATTTACGTCAGATTGATATAATATCTCCATGTTTTTATCATAACTCTTGACAAGAGTTATGATAAAAACAAGAGTCTCTTGTTAGTTTACTTTTATACTGTTTGCCTATTTCTGAGCACAGTCTACACTTTTTGTACTTTTTTGTTCTGTATTTTCTTCCACCAATATCCAATAGTTAACACTTCTACATCTAATTGTAGTGTTTAGTATTAGATAGCGCAATGTGAAATTTACAAAATTTTAACAAGACTAATTGTATGATGATAAAGACCAAAATTGCATTAACATAAGCTAAGAAATTCAGTTCAATGAAACCCAAAACATACATTACACCCGGTGTCATCTTTTGTTTATTTTTGTTATTTGTTCATAATGAACAGATTTTTTTTTTTATTATTTTTATTTATCTTTTGGGTTTGGCCAATAGTAGACATAGTAAAAAGTGTCATAAAAACGAAAAGAAATAAGAAGATTATGGTCTTAGTATGTAAATAAATGTATTAACCATAAGAAATTAAATAATAAGTATCAAAAATCGTAAAACTGTAGAACAGAATCATAATATAATTTCAAAATGTTACCTTCCACAAAATGTTTAAGAACTACAAGCGCACACGTTCACTTTGTTATTCACTGTCGATTCCCGTTATTTGAATTTTCATTAAAGAAGTGTTTGTTTGTTTGTTTTTGACCACGCGTTAAAGATGAAACTAGGTTTATTAACCGACTTCAAAAAAGGAGGATGTTATCAATTCGACTGTATGGTTTTTTTTTTATGTTTGTTACCTCATAACTTTTGACTGGGTGAATCGATTTTGATGCTTCTTTTTTGACGTGACAACGTCTTATAATTTGATGGAGCCGGCTGCACGCACGAAAAAACATGACGCATGCGGCGTTACCTCGATGCGGCGTTACCTCGCTCTGAGGCGTTCCATTTAAGGCTTGAGTGCAAGCGAGAGCGCGCAACGAGCGACAAAGAGGCACAATCGGCCTCTGCGTTCGGCAGCGTTCGACATCTGTCTCTCTCTTACTTGAGTGAGCAATGCGTCCGCGACGTCCGCGTGGACAGCTGTTAGACAATAATACATTCACATGTTTTCGTCAAGTTTGAAGTGCAGTGAAAAGTGAATGTGGTGTCAATTGTTTATAGCAACGATAATTGCGGCGATAAAGGTAATGATTCTTTCGATATTAAATATAATATGTTCAGTGATATATTGTCGTTTTTGTATTTATGCGTACAAATAAATGTAACTTGATCAATTCAATTGTGATTTCCATTTACCTCCTTCTCTATATCCATACAAAATATCTATCAAACAAATAAAATTAAAATTTCTTTTGAAAAATGAAACCATTCCATCAGTATTCCACTAATTCTAATAATAATAATTCTACCGTTTTCGCGTTCAACTATCGTCAGTAAACCGACTTTAGACAACTGATTTTTATTAGAAAGCTGACGCTTCCCATTTGGTCCCATTTCAATTTAGTCCAGTTCTGAAAATGGTATCCATGAGAAAACTATATATAAGTCTTAAATTTGCATTAAGTACGTGCGCGACAAATAGATGAATAACTCAATAGTCGGTCTTTTGAAGTCGGTTTTTGTTTTTTGTTTTGTAAAAATAATGTTCTTGTTAATTAGTTTAATGATTATTGTTCTTAATTTATACATTTTTATCCGTAAGTGTCTTCTATTGGTTCACTGTCTATTATAGGGCATTTTACCCTATTTGGTATTTACAATTTATAAAACGTCAAAGTCAAAGCCTCGTTTGCTATAAGCGATTAGAAAGACATCAAAAAAACACTTCATTTCTTGTTTGGCTTCGTAAAAATGGGCTTTACATTATCGGCCCGTACATATATTTTACAGACAGTGTTACGCAACCAATTTTGCACAACGTGATTTTACAATGCCATGTAATTACACGAAAAACGGACTGTACCATTTATTGGCCTAAAACGGGCCGTGTCATAATTGTAGGAGAGTTGCCATTTCTAATTTTAAATTTTCCCCATATTATTTTTTTTACCCAATAAGATACTATTTAAAAAAAAAAGGAAGATAGTTTTAAATTTGACATGCATAAGTGTACATTGATGTACCCATATTTAAATAAATGATTTTACAATAATTTGAAGATAAAACCCTCAAAATTGTTTTGGACTCTAAATAGTGACAAAAAACTTTGTGATGCTGATTTTCCTTTTTTTTTGCTGCCAGCAGATTTTTTAAGGTCGGCGAATGCTTTTCGTAAAAAAATGTAAACAAGGATGTAATGTTGAAATAGCTATTTTGAAGGCGCCACGTAAAATTCGTATATCAGCTAAGATTCTTAAATTTAAATGACAGGACATCAGGACATCTATCAGTCCCGGGGAAAGATAATAAAAAACGGTCATTGGTTAAGTCAGTATAATTATATATTAATGTAATCAGTTGGTATGGAGACCATCACGGTTCATTCATACATTTATTTATTATACTCGTACATATATTATATACTTAGTAATGTTGTAAACATCTAGAGTAAATCCAAGTAATAAAATTATTCAAACTTAACAGAATCGTGTTCGATACATCTACAACAAGTAAAAAATCTACGAGGGCGATGCACCGCGCGGTGTCTTTTGTAGAGAAAACAGCCGGCGGAGCGCCCGGAGTGGTGTAGTGGGGCTGTGCGGGGAGGGCGCTCGGGAGGGGAGCGGGGGGAGCTCAGGAGCGCAAGTAGTGGCGCGGCGTGTAGACGCGGGTGAGGTCGCGTTCGCTCATGGTGGGCACGCGCGGCTTCAGCTCCGGGATGATGGCGCAGCCCAGCACCGACAGTCCGTTATTGGCCCTGAAACAAGCAGCCGACTCGTGAGTCAGGGCTCCTGGGCGCGCGACGAGGGAGGCACGCGGCGGGTAGAGTAGGGTACACACCTGATGGGCGCGGGCTCGTCGTCGGGCAGCCAGCAGTGCAGGGAGTACCCCCGCCGCATCTGAAACGACCGCCTTCTAGATGTAAATACGACACCACGGCCGCGACCGTCCAACCACACGGACCACGCCGATCGAATGTGGGTCAATTGGGTGGGCTTTTTTAATATACCTACTATGGATATTAAAAATTAGGAAGCCTCTGTCCAGCGGTGAGACGCAACAGTCTGATAAAAAAGGTATTAAAATACATTATGCAATAAAAATGACTTATCGTCTAATAAAATGGCTATTGAGTTGTGATGTTCGTGCAGGGATGAAGTGCACGAACAGGTAGCGTTTCGTATACCTTGACGGAGCTCTTGGTCTTGGTGCGCGAGGAGCGGTACGTCTCCAGCTCCGGCAGCTGCTCGCTCGACTTCCTCACACTCTTGGATGCAAGAATCGAGGAGTCTGCGGTCCAAATTAAACAGTTATTCTTATTAGTAAAATGCGACTTACACTCGGTCGAGTAATATAATGGTCTACGAGCTTGCCGCGGCTACGATACGGTACTCGAGCGATAGGCAAATTGGTCGTAAAATCAGTGAATCGAGTGAGTAAGTTAAATCAGTTTGAAAATCACCTTGCGCCTCTTTCTTCATGGTGAGCGTGAGCCGCGGGTCGGCGGCGGGGGAGGCGGGCGCGGCGGGCAGCGCGGCGCGGGCGCCGGCGCAGCGCGCGCACTGCACGCACGAGCACTCCTGCCGACAAGCAGCTCGCGTCACGCGGGGTCTACTGCCGGAGCGGGGCGGACAGGAGCGGCCGGCCGGCCGGGTTACCTGGTAGGCGGCGTGCGGCGCGGCGGCGCAGCGCTCCCCGGCGGCGGCGCGCGGCGCGGCGCCGGGCTCGCCCGGGAACCGCAGCCGCATCTCCACGTCGGCGGGCAGCGCGGAGCGGCACGAGCCCGCCACCGTCACCGACCACCCGCCGGACCCGGCCTCGCTTCCTTCTACCATTCAGATACTACATCATTTTCTACGACCTAACAACTATAAAATCACTTACATATTAATTACCTACATATCCTACTAAAATTAAAAATGTGGAAGTTTGATTGTTCGAGTGTGTATGTTCGTTGACACTACGCATCTTCGGAACTAACCTACTAAACCCATATTTATGTATAGATAGCTACTTTTAGTCACCACCGTTTTTCTTTTCACCGCACGGGTGAAACCTTGGGGCATTATTGTAAAATATAGAGATTTACACGATTATGAGAGATTCGTTTTTGCCGGTTTTTTGAAGTGAAGTTTCACCTGGCCCTCGATCAGTGAGCGGCGGTGGTCTCGGTCGCGAGCCGTCCCCGGAGGCGCGCGGGGGCGCGGCGGGTGGCGCGGCGAGCGGCGGCGGCGGCCGGCGCGCGCGGCGCCGCTGGCGCGCATGCGTCGACAGCCAGCGCGGCGCCAGCGAGCACAGCAGCGAGCCGCCCGAGTCGCCGCTGTCGCTAGACGAGCTGCAACCCACTTGCGGCCGCGGCCCGCGCTCGCCCTCGCCGGCCGCGGCGCCGCGCCGCTGGCCGCGAGTCTCCGCGCGCCGCTCGGGCTGCCAGCGGCGCTCGCCCGCCGCTGCAGTATCGCGGTCGACAGGTCGCGACGCTGCAACCGAAGTCGTCACGCTACGTTCGCCCGTCGTCGACCGAGGTGCCGCTTCTTCCGCATCCGTTGTCTTTTCTCTACCTCTGCCTTGGGGTGAATGAAACTACTTTTAAACTCTCAACAGTGTATTTTTATTACCTATTTTCACAAAAAGTTCACAACATATGTATAGTACATATATGTATGTCAAAATAAATACTCGCTTTCATATTTTTGATTCATTTATAACAATATTTATTTTATAACAATAAAATTATCGTGCGCTAACGTCGGTGATCATTCTATACGGATATCTACGGACTCGAGCTCGAACTCGACGCATTCTTTAAGGGATCTAAAGAGACTTTATACGTAAAAAATCGTCGGTTTCCTTCGAGCGCTGCGTGAGTTGCATCATTAACTACACTAGTTACTGATAGTCTTTGGCCGTGCCAGGTGGTGGTGTGCGATGTGGGCGGCACGTCTACTCTACAGCGAGGAAAGCGGTGCGGTGGTGCGCGGGCGGGCGGAGTGCGCACACGATACCTTCCCGCGCGGGGCGAGGCGGCGCGGCGGGCTGCAGCGGGCTGGTGGCCGCCGACTTGTTGCACGGTGACGTCATGGTGGTCTGCGAGCGCAGCGCGCGCACCCGTTCCACCGGCGGCGACGTACCCGCGCTGCGCGTGCTGGCGACGCGGGGCGGGGAGTCGAGCGGCGGGCGCGGGGGCGGGGGCGTCGTCCCGGGGACGGACACCTCGGGTGCGGAGGCACGGCGCGCTAGCTCCGCGTCCTCGGCGGACGACTCGAAACTGAGACTGCTGCGCTCCTCGGGGATCATGTCGAACACACGCTTAAACCGAAGCGAATTGGAACGTGAGCGTGGCTCGGGCGGCGCAAGGGCAGCGGCGGGGGCGGCGGGCTGGGGGTCTCCGAGTGCCTGCAGCAGCATGTCGGCGAGCATGCGCCCCGTGGGCGGCGGCGATGCGCGCCGTCCGTCGCCGCCCGTCAGGCGTATTCGTCCTTCGCCGTCGGATGTTCTCTGTATTCTCTCATATACGGGTATCGGAATGCGAGACTTTTTGCATCTTGAATTGTGATTGTGATTTTCGTCCGAATTGGTCGTCTCCGGCGAGCTCTGCGACCCGTTAACGTACTCTAGAATCTCAAGAATCTCTATACATTTTTCTCCCTCGTGGATCTCCGATTTCTGATAGATTCGTCGCGGAGGTCGGTCCGGGATCATCAAGGAGGGTCGCGCCAGCAGTTTTCCGTGTATGTGGTGTCTCTCCGATTTTCGGTTTTCTTTGTTAGACGAGTGCCGAGAGCCGCCTCTTTTTCCATTCCCGCTATCGTGTCTATCGTCCAGTGCGTCGGGGTCCCGTCGCCTGGCGCGTCTCGCGAGGTTCTCCTCGGAGCTGGCGGCGCGCAGCTTGCCGTTCCTTCGCTTGATGCGCATGTACTTGTACTCGTCTTGCGCGATCTTTGCGACGACGTCGTCTATGAGCGCGTTTACGATGGCCATGCAGTCCCGCTCGAGGTCGCGGCGCGCCGCCACCGCCTCCTCGAGCCGGCGCCGCTCGAGCTCCTTCTTCAACTGCTTAACTTTCGAGCGGCGTGCGCACTCCATCCGCAATTCTCTCTTACGGTGTCTGCGGAACAGTCTCTGTTTGATATTTTCCGGCATATACTCCGCGACCCGGACGCTCCCCTCGAGTCGGTCCGGATCACGTAGGTCGGGGTCGTCGTCCTCGATGCGTACAAAGAAAGCTTCGGAACGCGAGTCGGCGGAAGCGTCGCGCGTGCGTTCCGGCAGCAGCTCGAGCACGTCGACGGCAGATCGCACGAGGTCGGCGCGCCGCCGCGCCGGGCCGCGTGGGGAGTTCGGGTCGTCAAGGCTATCCACGAGACTCGTGCATTCAGAACACGCAGCCTCGCCCTCCGAGGATGAGGACGTATTTACCTCCATGGAGTCGGTGTGCGGAAAGGCGGAGAAGCGCGGCACCGAGGCTGCCTCGCCATCGTTTCGGAAGTAGTTCCCGGCGCCAACGCCGGCAATAAGATCGCCGTCGGCGTGCGTGGCGATCTGTAGCTCCGGCCGCGCTGCGCCCTGCGCTTCCATATACGCGTCTACGTTGGAAATCTCCACGTGGGAGACGCCGGGCGGGGCCGAGTCTTCCTCCTCGAGGCCGCGCAGTTCGTCACGGAACAGCTTCTGAATCTGCTGCAGCACCGCTCTGTTGACCGTATCACGCTGCAAAGGAGGCTCGAGGGTGAGAGCGTGGGGCGGGGGCGGGGGCGGGGGCGGGGGCGGGAGCGCGCCGCTCCCCGCCGATGAGGTCAGGTTGTCGTTGGATTCGAGGCCGGGGTCGCGCTCTTCGCGGATCGAGAGCAGGTTGTTGCACTGATCGCGTGGTTCGTTGCACAGTTCCTCGTTGCCAAAAATTATCTGGTTGTTGGAAGTGGGACTCAGGTGGACTATAGTGTTTACTCCTGTGTTCTGCAACCTGACTTTTATTTCTTTCTCGACTATGCTGATCCTGCGGTGGGCGCCGATCGACGCGTTCATTGACTCGAGCTGGTCCGTCAGCGAGTTGAGGCTCTCCACGAGTATATTCGAAACGTACTCGTCGATGTCAATATCTCGCGCATTTTTAAGTGCGAGAGCGGAGCTCGAGAGTGGAGCGTTCCCTTCGCTTGTATCGGCCTCGGTATCAGCGCTTTCCGACACTACGATCTCTAGCAGCTCGTAAAGCGGCGCGGGAGCTGGCGCGATGAGGCCGAGCTGATCCTCGTACGACGGCACATTGCGGTCCTCGTTGTCTACGCCGGCGGATCTCTCGCTGACGTGACCCTCTATCCTGCCGTGCGAGGAGAACGAGTCCCGCGGCGGCGAGTCGCTCGTCTCCTTCGCGGTAGACACGGTCGCGGAGAGAGTGTCCGAGTCAGGATAGGAGCGGTCGTCGCGCGTATCCGAATCCGGGGGCAAGCGCTCGAGCTCGGCGGTTACACGCGCCGAGAGCCGCCGGGAGGAAGTCGGGGACGCCGCCAGCCGAGACTCCGTGTCCGTGAAAGCGTCTGTTGTGTCCGCACACGAGCAGAACTCGCGTCCGGCCCGGTGCGACTGAAACGTAGAGTCGGAGAGGTCGCCGGTACCGGAAGCGGCAGTCGGTGGCTCGAGCCGCTGTCGCTTGGGTTCGGCCCAGGGAGCGGCGTGCGGCGCCGGGGAGCGCCGTGACGACAGCTCCGAGCGACTGCCGTCCAGCGAGCGCGTGGCTCTCGCCTCCTCGCAGCAGCGGCAGGCGTCCGCGGGGCACGGGCGCGCCCACATGCGGCGCAACAGTGCCGACTTGCGCATGAGCTCGCGGTCGCGCCGCAGGAAGCGGTGCGGCGAGTCGCACGGCGAGTGGCTCGGCTCGCGCACCGGCGACGGGCACGCGCTCGCCGCGCTCCACCGCGCCGCCGCCGCCACGCTCTCCTCGGAGTCGGAATGTTGTTGCGCGAGTCGATATCTGAAATATTAAAGTTTTACTGTCAGAAAAGGCAAGGGCATGAAGTGTGATGGTCACTCGAGTGATAGGCGATCAGTGAGACTCACTTCCTCATGATGGTCTCGGGTACGGAGTAGCGGCGGCGCATCAGGCCCGGCGAGGCGTGCGGCCGCGGCGGCGGCTCGAGCGGCGTGCGCAGCTCTCGTGCTGGCGGCGGCGGGCCTTCCATCATCCAACGTTTAAATGAGCGGTTCAGGGTTCCACTGAAAATAAATATTACCGACGCATTAGTTAAGTAATTAAGATTTTAGCCAGGATATGCAAAAATTTAAATCAATTAAAAACATTTTATCCAACCCACAAAATCAATGGCACTGCATGTGGATGAGTACTATTTAGGTACTGGTGGTTTAATAACGTAGATAATGTTACTCCAACAGCAGCCGAACCACGTGCCATGTCCGATTTTATACTATTATGTGTTCTAAACACAAATGTACCTACAGAAGAATGTAGTCCAACGTTAGTGGAACAACGTTGTAGAAAAACAGCAGCATGTGTAATGTGCATGTTTTCACTATGCGCTATGGGTAGGGGGAGACGCAAACGCACCGCGTGCGGGACTTTTGAAAGCAGAGCACGGCGGATGATCTGTTGAAGCGCGATTGACCGTGGCGAGAGAAACCGTAACAACTTGCGTGTCCGGCGCCGGCGCGCGGCGCAGCGCACACACTACACTATTTTGTAAATGTAACTTCTGAGATGACGCGGAAGGGACGCGGCGGCCGGTGAGTGACTCCGGGCCGGCGACGCGCGACGCTGCGCCGAGCGGATGACTCAATAAACGCTCGTATAGAGGCGTTTAGTCATGATGACTCGCGTCGAAGACGACATTCGCGCGCCACGCCGCTACTACCCAACTAACTATTTACTTGTTCTGTGACTATTGTCAAAGGGACTCACATCTGCAAGAAACTGATAGAAACTTATTCGGACCATTAAACAGCGAAACGATCTCCCATCTGAGGACATGTAGGTGCCCTTAGCAGTATCTTCGTCTGAAGATTAAATCATGGTGGGGAAAATACCAGGGAAGCATAAACTTGGAAAACGCACGACGCGCGACGTAGTGACTGTAATTCGTCAGGGAACAGACTGGAATTAATGGCAATTATCTAAGACTGGCATAAAGGAGTGATGGTCACTGAAAATATTTAGAGAGGCACTTCAGTGAAGAAATACTCATGAATATTGCAACAGAGTAGATACCAGTAGTAGCGAGTTGCAGTCGCACACCACTCCACCCAGAGTGCGCGCACTGTGCCTCGCGCGAGCTGCGAGCTCGTGCGCGGACAGCCCTTGCAACTTGCAAGATGACTAACTCCTTACACAGCTATAAATAGTTTTATTTCACTTGCTTTGTGTGAGGGCTGTAGGAACTATGTTTACGATGAAATGGTTTGGTAGAAGTATTTAAAGGTTACAATCATGACATAACATTCACACAGCGATGCCTAGATTTTTAGGATTGTGGAGATAGATGTGGTTCGGGTCGTAAGCTCGGGTGTCCTGAGAGGTTGGAACAGTCTCGTGTGATCCCGCTGACACGCGTCTTTAAAGCGAATAGATAAATAAATAAAAGTATTTCCGGCTTCACTAAATAATGAACTTTTCAACTGATCTCCTTCTAATCTTCGATCTTTTATTTTAATAATACATTTGGAACTAGTAATATCATTTACAATTTATTCAGACTTAGATCTTCTAACACAACACGATCTTCAACGATCTTCAAAAATAAATAGGTACACAACCCTATTATATGGTCAGAATCAGAATGTGTCGCTAATTAATGTACCTAACTCGTGTTTTAGTTGAAAATAGAGACAATTTGTTTAGGGTGTCCAATAAAAATTGACCTATCTACGCAACTGTACCGTTTGTCTCGAACTGCGATCTCGCAACCTCTAGTATGTTTTATTTTTACAACCCCTACACTCATTTTACTCCCCATCCCCATTCGAACAAACAAAGTTTATTTAATTTGGTGATTAAAATGAGTATTAATTGCAGATGTTAAATAAAAAATACTTAGTTCTTCAAACTAAATGAACTATTAGGCTTCAAAATGAAGATGGGGTCAACGGCACTCATATGCAAACATGCGAACAAACAGCGATCTGTCTCTACTCTCTGCAGTCTGAGTACCTCCGCTTTGTCTGGAGACTACGAGTTCCCGGTCGCGACGCGTGTCACAGAAATAACAGCAGCACCGACACCGACACCGACACCGGCACCGGCACCGGCACCGGCTCGGCGTGAGAGCAATATGGGAGCTGTGCGCAATAACAAGCCGCAGTAATATTGGTGTTTGTGTTGTGTCGGGGCCTCTCTCGGCAAATCTCGGGCTCGCACCTGGCTCTTTCAAGCAACTGCCGAGCCTCGCGCCGAAAAGAATTGGTTTTGTGCGTCCTATACTGGGGTAGGAAAAAGGAAATATAAAAAAAAGGTGGAACAAAGTTCGAGGAATTAATTATTTATCAATCATCTACTAATTTGAAAAAACCAAGTGAATACGAGTATGTATTTTGATTTTGTAGCGTTACCGTGCTTTCTTTATAGCCTGGTTTACGAGATATTTGGAAAATAAATCTTTAAATGTTTGGAAAAACTCGCGAAAGAATATCTCGGCCAGTGATAGTTTTATTTATAGAATAATGGCTATTATTGACATTCCGGTAAACCGATACAATTTTATTTGTTTACCTATTCAAGGCTAAGGATTTCTGCCAACTACGGGTAGTTCAATAAATAGAGTAAACAGTACCAAAAGATCCTTTATTTTTTGGCGTTCACTGTTCTTTCATTTACATTTTTAACCGACTTCAAAAAGGAGACGGTTCTCAATTCGGTTATTTTTTTTAAGTAGAGTTTAAAACTATAACGAATAAAAAACCTAAATAAGTCTGAATTAGAATCTCACCCGGTATCGAGGCAGCAGGCGAGCCCGTCGCGCGGCGGCTCGGCATGCTGGAGCTACACTCGCTCCTCACTGGTCTATTTATTGTGGTAAATAAAGTGTATCGTTAGCAGGCGGCGGCGCGGCGTGGTGGAGCATGCGGCGTGCGGCGCGGGCGGAGCGGTCGAGCGAGCCGCGCCGACTGCTGTACAGCACTCGCGGCCGCCCGCGGACCACGCGCCTTCGAGGCGGACCGCGCCCGGGACGCTGCAGCGTGCATACATTGCCGCTCGCCGCTTGCGTGCCTACATTCTACCCGCTATTTGGACACTGAATACGCGATGGATGGAGTGTAGTATATTCACGCAGCACACATTTTCCGCACCACTTATTTAATCGGCAGGAAATTATCGCAGATATCGAAAGCACATAAGTTGCAGTATTTGTGTACCGTAACCCGCCGAGATGCAGCTGGAGCGGAAAAAGTAGATAGGTATATAATATAATACGTCATGACCAATGTAGATGAGCAAAAACCAGCTTAGGTAGGTAGTAGGTACGAGTACTGGTCGAAATGTTGGCGCCTGCATTCATGCACATTACCACAGAATACTCCCTCCTACACCCACTAGGTCTCTGGGCATTACATCTATGTAGAGCAGTCTACATTACACATTACGTAGGTATACTCGTAGTCGTAGGTACGCACAGGTAGAAGTCTCCTCACGCAACCGTCTGTCTGACAAAAATAATACGTACGAGTAAAAATCGTCCATCGTACAGATGACGTCTTTTTTTTAACTAAAAAAAGATACTAGCACGAAAACTCTCGACGAGGGAGTTTTTCTCATATTTCGACGAATTTATTTTTCATAATTTCCGTAAAAACCGAAACGTTGACGTGGAATTATACAATTAAAGGGTTTCTTGTTTTCTGCCGATGGTCCTGAGGCGGCGACATAAGATTGTTTTTATCCTGAAAAATGCGAGAACGCATTTCCTGAACGGGCTTGGACTGTTTACACATCTGAAACGGGTAAAAGCTGCTGACTGGGTATTATGGGTGCTAACGACGTATGCTGCAGCGCTGCAGCGTATAATGTATAAACATAGCAAGTGAATACTTGCTTTGCTACAATATGTAGGTACTAGGTACCTACCTGTATAACTACCCGCGACCCGCGACGCGTCCTTACTACCCAGCACTACCCAGCAAGTAGCACAGCATGTGCGGAACAGATGCCGCCCGCGCCGCCGCGCCGCGCTCCGACTCCGACCATCTCGCCGATCTCGCCACTCGCCACTCGAGCCCGCACTACTTGTACACCGTATAAGGCACGGAATGTGACGATGGAACACCAGAATTAGATCTTGAGCGCGTTTACTCGTAAGTACTAGACACCACACCTACCTACTGTACAGTGTACGTACAGTGTTCACACGGCATGCCAGACCTATACTTTTCCGGTGTACGAGTATGTAATTATGTATTCGTTTTAGAATACCAACACTCGGGAGAGGAAGAATACCCGGAACAGCGATTTTTAATTTTTTACACGCCTCAGACAGCGCTCTCTCTACATTTAGTTTTCTCAATATTTGTAAGTATGTGTGTACTAATAACACAATGAATCATCACTGGCCCCGCTCCAGACAGGTCACAAAGTAGAGCAACTCATTAATTTATATTTTTCAAAAAGAAACGTCTGGTCTAAGTGGACATGCAAACGTGCTGTGGTGTAGAATACTATGGAATACATATAAGCAAACTCATATCATTAAAACATAATGATAATACGTGTACAATGAGAGTTGAGATAGCAAGCAGCAGGTATACGGCGGCGCAGCGTGGAAAGGTGATTTTGATGATGAACGCTACAGTTAGTCGTAGGTACGTAAAGATAAAGATGTTTTCAAATATGTAACATAGATGGTGTTCCTCAGTTAGTCCTCTACGCTTCTACAGAATACTGCCGACGCGCGACTGTAGGTAGGGAACGTCCGTGGTCGAGTTTAGAAAGAGTACAGCAGCGGATGTATTGATTTCATGTTCTAACCTTTTGTTATGAATTATTAGAGTAGATATATAAATGTAATACTAAAGTGTAAATAGAACAGGTTAGGTACTGACCAGCGTTCGCGGAGCGTGGTGGGCTCGGCCCAGGCGTCGCGGATGGTGGCGAGCACGCGCAGCAGCGCCGGCGAGGGGCTGCACTCGCGCCGCCCGTCTGCAACACGCCCACACGTTACTGCAGCCGAACCTCGGGGGCGCGCGACGAGCACTCCTCAACGAGCACTCAAACGACACACGGACACAGAGCTATTTTACATGGTCTCTTTCTTATCAGGGAATCATCTCTGGTCGCTAGTCGGTAAATATCGGTCCGTATCAGTTGTCCGGCAGAGGGCGCGCAGGCGGCAGGCGCGCTCGGGGCCGCCGCGCCCCACGCCGGGCCGCGTGTTGTGCCGCGGGCGCCCGGCAACGGCGCAATGCGGGCCCTACACTCCACCTCGGCCACTAAACTAGCGGCCGCGTCATACTAACCTGGAACACCAGGTGCAAAAAAAGCTGCGTCATTAATAACGCACTTTGTAAAATTATATAAATTAATCTTCTTTATCCCTATGCAGAATGTAGAGTCCTCTCTCTAGATGTCATCTGTCCCGGTCACGTGCTAATCAGTTTCACATTTAGTCAACGATTTTAATGTTAATAATGTATAATTAAGTAGAACAACAAAAATACTAGTAGATTTCTACCTTATCTTCTCGCTAAGTACCTAAGTTGTAACGTTGTAAGCCACACCCGGCCCGTGCCGTTAGCCGTGAGCAGTGAGCAGTGAGCGGTGACTCGAAGACAAACTTAACATAGGAAACGTGCAGTGTCGGCAGTCGGCCGCGGCGCGGCTCGGACGGGGCCCGGCCGGCTCGGGCTGCCTGCGCTGCGCCGCGCCGCAGCTCTTAGTTCACTATTTTATTTTGTAATTTGTCAGAACTCGAACCAACCACTACTAGGTGGTGGGTGCTACTAGGTAGTAGGCACCTATTAGATGCCTAGTAATCGGTAGTCAATAACCCTCAACACATGAGGGTTATTGGCCGCCAACAACGATCGATTCTACAAGAATGGGCTTTTTGGAACTTTGGAAATTATAATTTATAAACTTACCTAGTACAATCCAACTTACACGTAGGTACAACGCACTTTAATGGGTTTCCTCTTATTTGTTCTCTATGCCCAACAACACTTACACGTAGGTACAACGCACTTTAATGGGTTTCCTCTTATTTGTTCTCTATGCCCAACAACACTTACACGTAGGTACAACGCACTTTAATGGGTTTCCTCTTATTTGTTCTCTATGCCCAACAACACTTACACGTAGGTACAACGCACTTTAATGGGTTTCCTCTTATTTGTTCTCTATGCCCAACAACACTTACACGTAGGTACAACGCACTTTAATGGGTTTCCTCTTATTTGTTCTCTATGCCCAACAACACTTACACGTAGGTACAACGCACTTTAATGGGTTTCCTCTTATTTGTTCTCTATGCCCAACAACACTTACACGTAGGTACAACGCACTTTAATGGGTTTCCTCTTATTTGTTCTCTATGCCCAACAACACTTACACGTAGGTACAACGCACTTTAATGGGTTTCCTCTTATTTGTTCTCTATGCCCAACAACACTTACACGTAGGTACAACGCACTTTAATGGGTTTCCTCTTATTTGTTCTCTATGCCCAACAACACTTACACGTAGGTACAACGCACTTTAATGGGTTTCCTCTTATTTGTTCTCTATGCCCAACAACACTTACACGTAGGTACAACGCACTTTAATGGGTTTCCTCTTATTTGTTCTCTATGCCCAACAACACTTCTAACTAATCCACTGAATCTGACACACTCTTAGTCCACTACACTACACGACATAGCAATGCTATATGTATGTAGGTATATCTTTATTTTATTTCATCGACATAGTGTGTAAAATTGTTAATATACAGGGTTATTCAGAAAGAGTATGCTAAACCAAACAGGGCTCAAAGTACTCATCATTATGAACAACACAACTCGGAATTCGAGAAAAAAAAAACAGCTGTTCCATTGAAAAATGTGAATGAAACTAGACAAAATGTATGGAACAGCTAATTTTTTGCGAATTCCGGGTTACTCCCATACTAAAAGTTGTTCATAATGATGAGTACTATGAGCTCTTTCGACTTAGCATACCCTTTATGGATAACCCTGTAGTAGGTATAGAAATAGTGCGTAATATGTATTAAGTACTTTGCTTTGCGAAACAATGTCTCCGATCATTGTGGGAAGAGTAGAAGTCGAACACAAAAAAGCTATTGAGTGCTAAAAATTATACGCGAGAGCAATACAAATCGAGTACATGGCATAATAAAACACTCATTGGAAAGTGGTTCAATGTATGAAGGTCGACGGCAGCAGCCTCGCGGCGGCGAGCAGTGACGTCATGGCGCGAGGGTAACTTTGCCGTAATACTAATGACTAACCCCCTTCAAGCTCTTGACCTCGGCGTCGCGACGCGAGCACCGCGCGACTCGCCGCCGCCGCCGCCGCCGCCGCGGGACCGGGACCGGGCCCTCCCCTCTCCCTCAGATACGCTAATAATAAAGCCCTAACGAAGTTTTTCCATAAATAGCACCTTGTGGCGCACAACATCAAGTTAACAGCATTGTATGTATCAGATTTAGTCGGTGTCGTGTCTGCTAGCTTTGGTAACTACTGGGAAGCAACTAACACCTATTGATGTCGCATGCCACGATGGTTGCCAAAACACGAGCCCCTGGGCTGTTGACGTCATGGCACCTCGTCGACGTCGTGCAATACTCACTCGAGTGCCATTCTAATTTGCTTTCTCTCATTGAATTCAATTTTCATAGAATTCTCGTTAAGAGCACTGTTTCGCGCCCGGCGCCACGCGTCGTTTGGTTATTTACAGTTAGAAATCGATATCAGGCAGGCATAACATTGACAGTCTGAAAAGGCACATTATTGCAGACTTGCTAGCTAGTACTGTACTCGTAAGCAGCTTCGTCGGGAATGTTTGTTTTGTGTGAAATTATGTGATAGTAAGAGTCACACGTCTCGTTATATTCAAAGCACTATTGAAAGTAACTCAATCACTATTTAAATGAGAGAATTAGTCCGTCTCTGCAAGGAACTTACATTTGTATGTAGGTACCTATGTAGAATTGTACAATTTACATTTAGCGTCATCAGTCTTTGAGTATCTTGGTTTATTTACCTGAAACCATCACGGCCGTGATTGTGGTCGTTTGTAGCAACTTATTGAGATAACTTTTTTTAATTATCTGCTTGTTTTATTGTTTTTTTTTTTTAGTTGTTGCACGTACGAGTAAAATAAAGTTAGTACAATGTACATTTGAATGTCGAGCTTCCTCATAGATGCACACCTGTAGAGCCACTTCGCAAGGACTCCGAGCTGCGCGCTCGGAAACTTGTTCAATTTCCTGTTTATAGTACGAGAGCCTACGACCAGAACCTTGTCGCATCGTTTTATGGTCAAAACCGAATAAAATCATTGGACTACATGATTCTAGGCCCAGCCAAGGTCAGAAACGTCGTAGTTTTATGGGGGTCCATTTCTGCCACCTATTAAAAAACAAGTCAAGTGACCCTTTTAAAAAGATGAAAAAAAACTTTTTCATTACTAGCGCTTGTAAGTCGAAATTTAACAACTAAATAAAACCTCAGTAGTGTGAACATTAGACCTTGGTGTGAAAAATATGTAGTTCAAATACATACATTAAAACTCGTAATTTTTCTCTGATCATTACTTTAAAATTGTAGTTGTAGGTGTTTTGAAATGATACAATGGTACGAAAGGTCCAATCAATCACAAAAAAATCAAGAAAAAGCGAGAGTTAGTAAAAGTAAACCACTCTGTGAATTTATTTGCGTCTATTTCTTCGTGATATTCTTTCGTACTTTTAGACTCGTATGCGAGTAAGCCATCATTCACAAAACCTCCCCCGGCTGATCCAGCTGATCAATATTTAATTACTATTAAAATCGAATGATGCTGGTGAAATTCAATAATTCATTGGTTACAAGTGTTCAACACTAATGTTTGAAAAAAGAAGACTGAGAACGTAACTGTTTTTGAGAGTTTCGTTATAATATAATTAGACATTGCAGGCTAAAGTATGCGCGAAAAGCGTTCCAAGTTACATTCTAGGGTCTTTCTCAAGTGTCAAAACGGGCCTCCTATTTTGTGTTGACTGTAACTACGAGTATTAGCTTATCTCGTGTGTAAAAGTAAATCTACCGTTTGTTGAATGTTGTATGGCTGCTAGGATTACAGTACTGTTTTGAGACATTTTAAATGTCACTTATAATTCCAAAAAGGAAAAGAGCGTATCGGAATCTCCCCCCTAACGGCTGGACTTCCCCGACCCCGGACCCGGACCCGGTTTTCTTCAGGTAAGCTTGTTATTATTAACTAGTTGTACCCTGGAATGGATTTGCACAGCGTTTTTCAAGATAAAGAGTAGCTTAATGTTATTTCAGGGTATAAGCTACCTTTATATCTTTCATCCAAATTGAGAGTTGAGGATTTTGTAATCATTTCGAAAAATTATGTGATTAGTTTAGTCAAGTATTGTCTGATAATATTTTTTTTTCTACAAAATAAGTGCTCTTAGTATACGTTTTGATAGTTTTTGATATGATCAAACGTTTTAAGGCTCCACACATTACAGTAAAGCGACCTACAGTCTGAAAATCAGACGGATTGCTACGAAACAGTTCAATGTTGTTTTACTAATGCGGTCCGAGCAGACGCGACGAAGAAATTTTCTGATACAGGGAGTTCAGTATTTTGTAAAGTCAGAATAACCAAATCTAGAAATCACTTGGTTTTCGTCGTAAAACAATGGCGAAAGTGTTGGTCATGGGATCTCGTACTATTAGTAATTACCGATTAGAATATTGGTCGCGCGGCTATCTCGCTCGCGCAGATCAACCTTTTTGAAGTTACAATGTCACTCAATAAAGTTATGAGTAATATTACAAATTACAAAGCTTAAAAAAAAAACATTTTGATTCAAACAAGTTGCATTACATAAAAATGGGAATTTATGTTTTGTCTAGCGAGATAGCGTCAAAGTCTGGCCCTCAAGGCTCGTGTGAACTGTATAAAAAAATGTTTCAAATTATTACTTACATAAATTGACATCTCGTTTTTACTACAAACGGTGCGGGGTCGGCTAAGTGCCAAGTTCGACTTATACAAACCAACCGGCTTGTATAATTTAATCAGCTTTATGATTTTATATCTAAAAACTCGAGACTTCGGTGTCTGTCTGTTTTTTGTTTTCTGGGATAGGTACCACAGAACTTTTCACAGATCGGACTATATTTACCTAATATTATTATTAAACTCGAATAAAAGAGTAGGTAATAAGTAAGTAGTTCCCACCTAATTAGGTATGTATGTCAATATTATAATCAAGTTTTCTGTGTAGGTACTGGTCTCATGTTGTTGCGCCGGCTCCAGCGCCGCGCCGCGCCGCCATGTAGGGCGGCGCGCGGAGCCCGGCGGCCTCCGACGGAGGCTACCGGCGGCGGCGCGCTGGCGGCCGCCCGTGCTCGTAGTACGTGCTAGTACTCGTCACTTACTTCAATGAAGGTAAAATCAATACAAACTCACTAGACTGGGTCACTTCTGGTATTTCGGTCAGTTGGAGGGGTGAGCGCTCCGTTCTGTAGCAGTTTGGATTCGAGGTAGTGTCGGCCGAGTGGGCGAGGATGGTTTCGGGAAGGGTTCGCGTTCGACTCCCAAAGGGATTATGCGATACACGAGAGTCCCGTGTGTGCGCGGTAGCGGCGCGGAAACGCTCGGGTCAGTTCAGCCCATGGGGCTCTAACTGCGTACGTCTCGCGTGCGGCCTGCGAGCGCGGCCGAGTGACACTGTGGCGGGCGAGCGGCGGGCCCGCGGGCGCGCGGCCCTGCTCGCGCCTCCACCGCGCGCCCGGACCCGGCGGCACTCGCTCACCTTGCAGCCGCGGCGGCGGCGGCGGCGGCGGACGCCGTGCGCAGTGCGCGGTGCACGGTGTAGCGACACACTGCATCACCGATTGCACTCTACTAATCACAACAACAAATCTGAGCTTCGAAATTACATCTACTCACTCATTGATCTGTAGCTATAGGTATGCAAATGCAATATGCATCTACTAACGGTTTTGCAGCATTAGTTAGCGTTAGGTTTTGAAAGATCAGTATTGCTGTTAACAACACAGTCACATATCACCGCGCCAGGGAGATTGGAACCGACACGGGAATCATGTAGCCGGATACAGGCAATTGTCTGCGTTTGAGTCTTTGGATCACAAAATCAGAAGCACTCCGACCGAGCACGTTGTTCTGAGTGCGGAAGCATTCAATCACTGAGGAGAGAGGTCAATCATGACAGTGACGACTCCACATATTATCTACCCAAAGCTAGATGAAGACTGTGTGACTGATAAATGAATGAATATCTAGTCGTCACGTCTGGTTTATACAAGTAGTTTCAGTCACGCAACTAATAGAAAGTAAGGTACTCGTATACTAAGTATAACCCCATACACCACAAGTAGAGAATATTCGTATATTTCATCAGATATTCAGATTGATGCAGCTGCCCACTTCAGAATAGGTACCTACTTGTGTACTTGTATAGGTGAAGAGGGGTGACCTATATTGGTGCAGGTGGTCGGTGGTCACGCTGCGGGCGCCTGAAGGCCTGAACGTGAATGCGTAACCCGAGCCCGGCATTGAGTGAGCACACCGCGCCGTGTCCGCGCCCGCCGGACCGGTCGCACCGCCGCCGCGCGCCCCGCCATCGCTGTCCCAGCCGCCTATCCGGAGCCGCCTATACCTATATAGGTAGCCATTGTTTATTTTTGTGTGTATGCAGAAGTGTAAATACAAAGTCACTTTACCTTGAAATTAAGGCTCCGTGGGCTCGGTCACTTCGTACGTCGCAGCGCAGGGCTTTGGATCACATTCCCAGGCAAGTCTTGGATTGGAATCCACAAGGCCGGCGCAGACCGTGCCGTCCTTAGCAAACATGGCGACGGACGGTCGATTATTGCGGAAGCCAAAAGCATCGGCTTGACCTGGAGTGAAGTGAAGCGAAAGGCACAAGAGAGGAATGGCTTGGCGTTGTTTCTACTCTCTGCCCCGATGTGAGGACTTAGGTCAAGAAGAGAGCTCGGTCACTGAGATCAAAAGCTTAAGTTTCATAAGTTACAGCGTCCCACCCATAAGGTACACTGATCTTACAAAGTCACAGTCTATTTATCTATTTACTGATTCAAAATAAGTACCTATTTCAGTAGCTGTAAATCGTAAGCAGACGTGAACCTGCATAAGTAGGTAGTGCAGTGAGATGAGCCGGGCCCGCGTGGCCCGCGTCCGGCCCGGCCGCCGACCCGACCCGCCACACGCGGCGGAGTGCCTCGCTCGCATCACACACCACTCTGTTTGGTGTGGACTTTTTCATTCTGTAGCCATCTATGCTGTAGCCCAATGTGGACCAAGATGCGAGCTTTTGGTTATTTTTGAATGGTCATGTTTTGAGATAAGTACTTAGATCAACTTTATCATTATTGCTCTGATCTGAGGACCATGAGGATATGAGAACATGAATGAAAAACAGGCCTGTAGGTAAATACTCCATTTTGCATTCCATCTTCGAATCCGCGCACAGCTAATACAAAATAAATCACATCTAGGCACTTTTGTATTTATCACAGGGTCGATCAGGGTAAAGTCATCACGTAATTGGCAGCCACAACCGAAAAATACGCACTGAGGAGCAACCAGAGCAGCACGGCGGCGAGGAAGGCCGCAGCGAAGGCCGCGTGTCCAGCGAGGAGCGCCGAGCCCGCCACGACGAGCGCCAGCGCCGCCAGCGGCAGCGCCAGCAGCAGCGTGGTCCACACGTAGAGCTCGCAGGCGAGCGGCGCGCGCGCGGCCGCGCCCGCCAGCAGCGCCGCGTGCGCCGCCGCCAGCAGCGCGGCCGCGGCGCCGTGCGGCAGGCGCACCGCACGCGCCACGGCCGGCGCCGCGCCGCGCGCCGCCAACGCCGCCGCGCCCGCCGCGCTGAACCCGTACGCGTACAGCGCCGCCGCGCCGAGCCCGGCCAGCGCGGCGCCGCACGCCCCGCCGCGCAGCCCCGCGCACCCGCAACACGCGTGCACGCTCGGCCACGGACACCGCTCCAGCAGCTCCAGCCCCATCCTGCTCGCCCGCGCTCTCTCCTACTTTACCCCGTCTTACTGCGGCACTACGCACGCATACGCTTACCTCGGTAAGCCTCGCATTTACGATAAACTATAAGGACGTGTTTGTCATGTAACCGATTTTTTAGGTATCTATTACATCAATGACCCTCAGAATCAAGCTTGATCTGATCTGAGCAACGCTCAGTCTTGCTTTTTTCTCAAAGTGGTCCTAGAAGGAAACCATCTAGCGGAGTTATATTATTATACCATGACCATCTATTGTCATTATTACAAACTTGTAAAATTGACACAGACATATGTCATACCTATTTGTATTATTGTACCTGCTACAAGTAGTACTTATATTTCAATGGTCAAAGAGTTTTCCAATCAAATTGCAACTGCATAGTAGATAGTATTATACAGGGTTATACAGAAAGGGTATGCTAAGACGAAAAGGCCAACCCGGAATTCGTGTAAAAAAAAAATAGCTGCTCCATAGAAAAATGACAACGACAGTCGACAAAATGTATGGAACGGTTAATTATTTATTCGCAAATTCCGGGTTGGTCCCATACTAAAAGTTTTTCGTAATGATGAGTACTATTAGCCCAATAATTATAATTAAATACAATTCATGTATTTAACAGTTGCCAAAAGAGACAATGTGTCTGGAACCCAACGTACACATAAAATAAGACAGATAAAATTGCGTCAAAAAATTGTTTTGTACCTGACCTTTTCATACAGAATTTTAGTTTGATTTCCTTGGCGCGATCAAAGTATCACTGAGGATCCAATATTCAAACTCATCTCCTTTAGAGTGTCTTTCAGAAAAAAAAAACTGTTTTGGTTGCTCCTGATAGGCCTTACTTATAAAGTCTGCTTAAAGATAATCATTGCTTAAAATTCTCCGTCCTGTTCTGTGACATTTAATTTTCACGTCAGCTAGAGGTTGTCAGAGCATTTCAAGCAGATAACTTATGAGTGAGGCCTGTGTGTGTGTGTGTGTGTGTGTGTGTGCAAAGTGCTACCAATCATTTAAAGCAGATGGGATCAAAATAATATCGTATCAGCTAAGTTGAGCGTAATTACCTCACGGAAGCCATCAACGTTGCACGCTAATAGCTCGGTCTATGATGGTTTTGGGCGAGCACAACTAGCGCCATCTATGGATAATTTAAGGAAGCACAAGACAACAAACATTTTGTTTTATGTTTTCAACGAGGCGTTTTTAAAAAAAAGGTTTTGGTTTCAAAAATTACAATAGATGACGTATGGATTAATCTGTTATTTTATGTCATACTAGCTGACTCGGCAGACTTCGTACTGCCATACAGTACTTCTCTATGGTACTATGGTACTGCCTAATTAAATATAAACACTGCACAAAACACTATTTACAATTTTATACTTATATTAAATAATAATATATATATAATATTTATTGTAACATTTGTAACAGTGCAGTGTTTTATCAAATTAGCACAAGAGCAGGACAAATTACTTAGCAAAAGTTAAACATAAGCCGCGAGTTTAAAAATAGAACGTAGTCTTCGAAGAAATAAAATGTTCACGATTTTAACACTAAGCCTATGTAGCCATAGAACCGCTCGATTACCGATCATCTACCGTGTTGAGTAGGCTAATATAACCTATACCTATGTATTCTGTGCTAATAGGAAAAGCGTGAGGACTGAGAGGACGGTACCTGTGACCGCCCTCCGTATGAGGCAGGCGAGCACGCGGCGCACGTCGGCGGCGGCGGCGCGGCGCCGGCGGCGCTGCTTGTCCACGCCGAGGCGGCGGCGCGCGCGCGGCTCGCGGCCCGCGCCCTCCGCCGCGGCCGCCGCGGCCCGCGCCAGCGCCCGCGGGCCCGGCACCGCCGCCGCTGGCAGCTCGATCGGGGGCAGCGAGAACTTCTCCGGGTGCAGGCGCTTCCGCGGCCACACGTCCTCCGAGCTGCACTCGGAGAGCGTGCGCGCGCTCGGCAGGCGCAGCGGCGGCAGGATGCAGTTGTAGGGCAGCAGGCGGCGCGGCGGCGGCGGCTCGGCCGCGCGCGAGCTGCAGCCCGACTCGAACCACAGCTCGCTGGAGAACAGCGACGATGAGAGCGAGTCGCGACGAGCGCGCGGCAGCGGGCCGGCGCGAGCGCGCCGCACGCTCAGCACGCTGACGGGGTGCGCGTGCACGGTGGCGGCGCCCAGGTCGAAGGTGTCGCCGGTGGCGGTGCTGTGGTACGAGTCGCCGGGCTCGGGCTCGCCGGCGCCCCAGTAGAAGGGCGACACGGGCTCCATGTTGAGGAAGGCTCGCGCGATGTGCGCCGGCGCCGCGCCCAGCGCCGTCGGCGGCTCCGGCGACAGCACGCCGAACGGGTGCGTGAAGTAGAACAGGCACAGCGGCCGTCCCTATATAACATGCAAAACATTCAATTGTCGATCCTGGTGGTTTCTTGTGTGTACTGTACAGCAACAAACTTCAATCCATGTCTGACACCTTCTTGGGCTGCTTACAAATTCTGACACCAGGGATAGCAACTCGACTCGACCTACTCACTCACTTATTTACTTGCCTTTTTTCAAAATCAGTAGGTCAGGTATACCTTGCATATAACTACAAAAGTATCTACTGTTCTTAGAATTATAACAAGTACCTAACAACCAATTTTCTACTATAATTTTTGCGTTTTCCTATACTTGTCAGAGTCAGAGTAAATTACGATCATTACATGGCTACTTGGCTAGCTTGGTTTGGTACACATAATTATGTACACACCCTTTACTTTACCTTCACCAGTTAAAGCAACAGTTGAACGTCGCGTCGTGAGTAGTCCAATGCCTTTATCAAACCAATAGCTCTAAATCTTTGATATACTCGTACCTATTCAGACAAAAAACAATAGTGCCGTTAGGACAAACCTTCACATCATCCGTGGAAGTAGACGCGTCGGACCTCCCGCCATTCATGTTGCGAGAGGCGGTCGCATCGCACTCGCGGACCACTGGTCACCGTCGGAGCCGAGCGGTGAGGCACCGGTTTATTGTTAACAGCGATAGAAGGTGGACATGGGCGCGGCCCCGGCGCGAAGGACGAGGCGGCGCGGCGGCGCGCGGCGCAGCACGGCCGGCGCAGGGCGCGCGGTGCCAGGCGCGAGCCGGCACGCCCACGGCGGCGGCGCACACTCCACCACGCAAACACGCAGGTTCTCTAACGAACCAACCGTAGATTCCTACTGAACGACAAGTAATTCTCAGGTTTGGTTTTCGGGATAGTAGACAGTACGCACACAATATTATAGCTGCTACGAATACGTAGACCGTCCGATCGCCTAGATGTCTCAACTCCGAGCTATGATCACAAAGCACCGCGCTCGCCGTTTTGTGGTAAACTGACTGCCGCCGCGGCACTCGGCGGCACCCGGCGACATCTCTCGGCTCACCTAGTTCCGACGCGGGGCTCAACGCTCGACCCGACCTTTGCAATACTTAACATCGAACACCTCTGGTTCGGCACGCATAAGGTGTCCTAATTTCAAACTGATTGATTTTGTGAAATTCATAATTACAAAAACAACAAAAATCTAAATCTTTAGTTCCTTTTATAGTAATTATAGTTACGTGGTTATGCTATCGTATTTCAGAAGACTTAATTGCGTTTGCAAAACTTCACTCTGGGCTAGCCAGTGGCAGCTTAGTGGGTGATCTCACCCAGGGTGTTTTACTCTTCCCCTTTACGCCGCGCCGCCCCCGTGCCGTGCCTGGCCCTAGGCCCAGACAGACGCCAGACGACATACGAGTACATCAGACCAACGATGTTCGTTTCGTTCACCCTCGCAAATCGCAACCATGACGTTTAGCGCCTAAAATAATAAATAGCACGCACGGGGGCGCGGCGCCCGTGAGACTTGGCTATTCATTTTAATTTTAACGTCCAGAATAATTAATTGTTACGTTGAGAGTGGACAAGTATTTTGATGCACCAGACATGGGCGCCGGCAACAGGGTGTAGGGGAGTGCACTTGCACCCCCCTGTTAGCAAGAAAATACATAAAAAATACATGTTTTTTTAGTTGGCGAGTTTGATGGCGCCATTTAAAATACCCGCGCGATTAAAATTTGACATTACATTTAAGTATTTTCTTAATTTACACGTATAATTCTATATTTTTATATTGGTTAATAGCATAATGTGTAGATGCAGATGCCTGAAAGTAATCCTGGCGGCGCCCATGGCACCAGACGTTTTTGGGAAATTATTGATCTAAACCTGAACTCGGATATTTATATATTCGTAGGAAACTGACATCTATCCTGCGCGCTATTCAACTGAAAATGAATTAAGTTTAGGTACCTAGGTATTGGAGTGGTATAATTGGTATGGGTAGTATTAGGTAGGTAGCTAGGTAGATACGAGTAGGTACATTATTTTAAGAAAAATGCAAAGTGCAGAACGTTGATGATACGCTGCGAGTATGTGTATTGTGTATTGTAGGCTAAATGCTATCTTGACAAGTAGGTATTATTACTTTATAAAAACAAGCCTGACATAATAATTCCAAGGGCCGTTCGACCTCTTAGAGCGAGCCTGAACTGAATCACGTCAAGGACGAGCCAATTTAGGCTTGCGCTAAGAGTTCGCGGTACGGCCCTTGGAAACATTTCGTCAGGTTTCTTAAAATAATAATACTTGTTTAGATGGCATTTATAGTAGCCTATATTTATGTATGTACCTACATCATAAATCACACAATACCATCTACATTCTGCACGTTGCATTCTGCTTAACTTATTTGCGAAGGAGATAACACGTAGGTTCGTCACGGAATGGACGACTCATTCGATTCCCGCCTTTTTTGATAGTTGATTGTGGCTCGAACGCGCGCGCGCACGTCCCCGCGACCGCCTCCACGCTCCATGCGAGCCGAGCCGACGACGCACGTAACTTATATTTCAATTAATTACATTATCGATAGACAATATTCTGTAAACCAAATGATACTCTTGATTTAGTGCACTGTGCCAGTGATAAAATAGATTTATTAGTTACGCTTTCGTTTGTAACTAGGTCATCCAGAATTTCTGATTAGATAAAACTCATAAAACAACCTACTTACTTAAACTTAACAAAATAAATACCTAATATAGTACCGTTGTGACATCATTAAAAAGTACTTCGTGTAGTTCTAGGCTTCTAATAATGTATCCACATAGAAAAAATATGCTTAGACGAAAGTTCTGCTTCTCATTTTTATTGTCTAGTTATTCTTGAACAAAATAAATATAACCATTGTCATAGAACATCAATTCTCTAGACTAAATAGCTACCACGTAGCTGCTTATTTAAATTACAAATCACATGTCAGACAATCATTATAAGTGGTCGGTAATGGAAAACAATTAATCAGGCGCTCTAAGTAGGTATCTCTCTCATAACCAAACGTCCTTCGCCCTTCGCTTTCTTGGCCGTTTTTTCTTATAAATAAAGTTGTAGAATTACGATTAGGTAATCTACTTGTACTGCTCTGCAGATTGACTTTCTTCGCTGTACTTTAGGTCCTAATCCACTTCTTCGTCTTTGACTTCAACTCATTACCGCACGAGTACACCCGACCCATACTCCAATCTAAATACCTTCTCCATCTCGTCGGGTCATGACGACGGCACGTACTTACCAACTGTTAGCATACTCGTATTTCTCCAAAGCGGCTGTACCAACTTTGATCTGGTTTTTATTTGATAGCTGATTTTACTGCGGTGTTAAAATGTTTACATATTTTTCCAAAATGTATACAAGTAGATGTGTTATGGTATGTTAGTTATCTAGTGCGTCCCATACTCCCATACCTAGAAACTCCTCCACGCCGCCGCCGCGCTGCGCACGTGGGAGCCGGCGCTGGCGGCGCGGCGCGGGCGCTCGGTTGCCGGTTATGCACACGCTAGCGTAGGTTCCATGGACCATCGATGCTAATTTTAATGTCATTGTGAATTCCTACTACAAGGCGCAAAGGTTAGACAACATGTACCTACTTCGTATCTCACAGTTGTGTAGGCGCTACAAAAATACATCCATTGGTATCGAATTTAGAACAATGACTAGAGAACTGGGTACTACTTAGTTACCTACTTATATTTTAAACGCTTCTACCTATGTATCGTGTGTATTTATTGTATTTGTGTATGCATTCTTAACTTTTTGTTTGAACTTTTGCTTTCTTAGTAAGTAGATTGGTTAGTCGCATTATCATAGATAGGTACAATCAATTTTAATCTAATCGAATACGTTTCTGTAAAAAATATGCCAAGTCTCTCTACACTTTCGCCGTACAATGCTTAGACTAAAATAAAATTTAATTGAAGTAATAATTTAATAAAAAATTAAATTCATTTTATTTTAGTCTAAGGTACAGTCTCAAGAAGTCAAGATGCTCGACTTGTCAGGGCCATTATCTCTGCTCTGATAAATTTCGTAGATCATTAAAAAATAATTAGGTACTGATGTTGCCTTATTTATCTATATTAGCCATACGAGTATCTATTAGTCTAAAAATCTACCGAGTATCATAAATTGAACAGTGATCCTAATGATACCCACGTGTAAAGTAGTAAACTCTACAATATTGAACTCGTGTAATTGGCCAGCGTCCACCATTTGATTGAAAATGATCAATTGAAGATCCTCGCAGCTCGCAGCGCGCGAGGTCCAGAGCGGAGGGAGCCGCTCCGCTCCGCAGTCGGGGCTCGGGCGCAGCTTGCGCAGTAGTCGCTATACGATACGAGTAGCTCCGCGCACATGTTGCATGCAGTGTGTACTTGTGTGTGATGAGTCCCGGCACGCGCGTCGTGACTCGTGTCAATGACCGTCACGTTAATTCGAGACGATAGGCGTGACGTCACAGCGTGCTTACTATTGTCATTTAGATATTTTTCTAAATTATTATTTTGCCTCTCACTAGTACCACGGAGGGAAAAAACACAAACTTGCTCATCAATAACATTGCATTGTGTTGTGATACAGCCGCGCCGGTCGTCTGTCTATTGAGCGCGTCTCTTAGAATAATAATGTTATTATTCTAAGGTCTCATGCCGCTGCCGGCAGCCGGCAGTTCACGGACAACGCTTTTTATTTGATAAACGGCAAATTACTTGTTTTGTTATCTCTCACTGATTATGTAGGTGTACCTGATAGTGTTATCTAACCGCATGCAACGCTTACTAGGTAGGTAGGTATATCTACATCATAATGTATAGGACATAAGAAAGTAGCAACCTTGACTGCTGCTTAAGTAAGTACGTACCTACTGTAAAATAAAGTATGCATGCAGGTATGCAAGTTCAAGGGACAGGCTGCAGGGCTGCAGAGCCGTCAAGGTGAACAACTAAACCTAAAAATAACCGAGATACCTAGCAGAAGCAGACCGCAAGGAATAGTTGTTAGGCATCTATCTAGATTGTGCTGTGTGTATAGGTAATTAGGTATGGTATAGGTAGGTACTTACTGGAATTTTAATTACCATATTCCTAAATAATCCTCTAACTTTGCCAGACTAGGAATTCGTTGGAACTCGGATTTTGTACACATAGCATTTGGAATAAAAATGTTTGTTTGGAGTTGACCCCAAGAAAAAAGTGTAGGTAGGTATTTATATTTGTTCATTTATTGATTTAAGTACTATATTTTTATAAGTTAGGTGATAAATATTAGGTAAGTACGCTTCAATAGGCAGGTTCATCTCTGCCTCCTATCTTCAGCAAATCAAAAAACCCAAAGAAAGAACGCAAAGTAGGTATATGAGATGTATTTAGGACTCGTTCTGGAATAAACCTAGTTGCAAAGTGTTTTGATACAATGGTTAGAAAGTGGCGGAAGCAGTAGGAAGGTGAAGCGATGCGATGTGGCCGCCGTCGGAGCCGGCGCCGGCGCTCGGGGCGCGGGTCACGTGGCTCGTGGAGCTCGGGGACGAGCCGCCTTCCGCCTTCGTGCCCTACGAGACGCATCTCTATACCACCAAGAGTAAGTACCATACCATCCCATCCTATGCTAGTACGTTTAAGTACTGTTATTGAATTTATTTTCACTTGTTAATCGATGCTTGGAACGTCGTACCCGGGGCTGGTTTGGGACTAAAGGAAGTAAAGCGTATGCTAAGCCGAAAATGGCTTAAGTATACTTGTTATTTTGAACAAATTTACTACCTATGAGATAATGAAATGAGACCAACATAATAAGTAATGTTCTACCTACATGATTTATTTATTTATAATTATGTTTTATGATATAGTTTTACTCTATGGAGACTGGAGACTAACCTTGAAATCGCGTAAAAAGTAATCAGCTGTTCCATAGAAAACGTCAATGACACTCAAAAATTCCTAATGCACTCAGGGACAGCATAGCTTTCCATTGTTGAAATATTTTTTTTAATATGTAGTAAGTACTTACCAGTAGGTAGTTCCAGAGATTAGATGTAGAATTTCTGAATTATTTATACCTACCTACATATAGGTAGGTACATACGGACTTACAAACTTTGCAATGCTAAGCCGAATAACAACCCTGAAATCGAAAAAAAAATCAGCTGTTCTGTAAAAAAATGTGAAATTTCTGGAACGGCTGATCATTTTTTCGCGAGTTCAAGGTTTCTCCAATACTAAAAGTTGTTCATAATGATGAGCACTATGAGGTATTTTCGGCTTAGCATACCTTTTCCTTATAACCCAGAATTATACTTATATATAAAAATAATTATATACTAGCAGATTTCCGTGACTTGGTGCCTGGTGCTGCTCAGCCTTCGGTTTCAGGGATAGAACTTATAGCTTTCTATCAGTGAAAGATTATTTTTTTATTGGACTAGTATTTCCGGTACCCTTTACAATATCCTACTAAACTTATTGATAACTAAAATTGCCTCTAAAAATGTAACGATATGTGGCCAGCGCCATCTGTTTATTAACTTATGCACTAGGTACCTGTGAAATGCGAGAAATAAAAAATGTTGCAATATAAAAAAAATACAGATTATTTGGGAAAAAAAGTAGAGTTCGGCCAACCTATCACATTGATACTTTATGGATGCCCGAATCATACTGATATTATAAAATAGGAAAGTTTGTCCGTATTTTTTTGTTATTCCTTCGCTTAAACTTTTTTTTCTTAGCCTTTTGTGTCACAGTGCCGGGCAAAAGCCGCGCTGAATCTAATGCATTTAATTTCATATACTTAGCGATTTCTTAGATTTATGATTTCACTAGCTGCACCATGTGGTTTCACCCGCCCTGTGATGAAAAATGGTGATGATGGTGAAAGCCAATGTGTTAATCCAAGGTATAAGTTATTTCTACAAACATAATTTACAAACTAACAAACAAAACTTTCATTTTTTATAATATTAAGTAGGTATTTAGTGAGATAATGAGATGAGTTTTCATTCTTAGGTAGGTATTACTTAATCATGTGTGGAAGGTAAAAAACAAGACTAGGACTTTCCGATTCTAGTTTCAGCTTTTTGATTTTTGCATCATGAATCATCCATGATTCATTACAATCATTTTTCTCCCGGCCGGATTGGCAATTTGGAATGGCACATGGCGTACTTGGGTATATCAGGGTACACAAATGCAAATAATAGTAAAGTCAAGGGAAGGTCTTTGTCTAGAATTATCAATCAACGTGCCATAATATGACTGTTATGTTGCAGTCTGTCCTACTGAAATATAATAAATCCGAAAGGTTGTATGGGAATGTTTATTATTACGTACCAATCTCCGTAACTACTAAAACTGACTAAGTAAATACTTAGGTACTATTTTTTATTAAAATTTTAAATACCTAAGCTTAATATGACCTGGATGAACACATAAGTTACTTTTCATTTATACAGTTTACAATCATTTTTTATTAAAATTTTAAATACCTAAGCTTAATACGACCTGGATGAACACATAAGTTACTTTTCATTTTTATAGTTTACAATCACCGCGCGGGTGGAATCGCAGACCACAGATTGTCTATACCGGCTGACTGGTTAGACACTTGACATATTCTAGGTTATCATAGTACTCATTATTATGAACAACTTTTACTATGGGACCAACCCGAAATTCGCGAAAAAAAAATCAGCTGTTCCATAGAAAAATGTCAATGACACTTGACAAAATGTATGGAACAGCTGATATTTTTTTCGCGAATTCCGGGTTGGTCCCATAGTAAAAGTTGCTCATAATGATGAGTACTATAATAACCTAGGATAATATGTCAAGTGTCTAACCAGTCAGCCCGTATATATAAAAATGAAACCCGTTTTCCTTGGTCACGGCATCACGCGTGAATGGCTGGACCGATTTCACTAATTCTTTTTTTATTGTATTTGTTATTTTTAGGAGAATGTTCTTACGGAAAAAAATATTAAGAAAATCTCTCAGAAATATTGAAAAACCCTAAAAACAGCCCTTTTTTTTTTCCCATACAAACGTTATCTAACTAAAACGAGCTTTATTGCTATTGTATAAAGTTCATATTGAATTGCAAGCACTCACTGTTGTTTAAGCAATGTAGGTATGGTCCTAACGTCCAATAGTCAATTTGCACTTTATTACCTCTGTACAAAGTTCAAATTCAATCATATCTATCAAAACCAAGGAATTTTAAAATTTCGAAGGATTTGACTCCAAGTCATATCAAATTAGAAAAAAGTTGAAACAACAACAAACTGTCAATATCAGTGTTTTTTTTTTTCATGGATGAGTTTGCTTTTGTCAACTGTTAAACGAAACAAATTCGTACCTATAATTGTAATATAATAATATTTTAAGTTTAAAATTGTAAATAGTGTTTTGTGCAGTGTTTATATTTAAGCAGTACCATAGAGAAGTACTGTATGGCAGTACGAAGTCTGCCGGGTCAGCTAGTTATAAATAAAATTTGTACCTAATGTAAACAACCACATTCAATCCATCATAATATTTAAGGATTTAGTTACATTGCTATACCAAATTTCAGCTAAATCGGTCTTCGAGAAGTGGGTCAAATTAAACTTGAAAGATTTGATACCATTACAGCCAGTCAGACAGAAATACACTGGAACTGGTAATGGTAAAACTACCTAAATGATTGCGCAATAAGAAATTTTGGACCATTTAAATATTGGTATGGCAGCACTAAGTTTCTGACACTGTCACTGTCATTGTTAGGTAGTTGGTTCATTGCTTCATTCATTAACTTGCTTAATACGTTCTTGTTCATTCAAGTTACATCTATTGTTCATTCACTTCGTAGTTTTCGGAAGCAAAGTTCTGCCTGTCCCAACAAAATGTTTTCTACGCTTTTAAAAGTTATTTTGTGATCTTTAATTTGTTTTGTGTGTGAATGTGATCACCTTGAAAGTGAGAGAAAAGTGTTGTGTTCTATTTAAACGGCCCGTGCGCGGTATTCGCCACCGGAGCGCTCCTCGAACCTTGTTTTGAAAAGTTTGTCCAAAGTTTGGATTTGGGAGCGGCGGTGCGTGCAATGTCTTGGAAACTTACTGTCCTTCAATGATGTCAACTGAAAAGGCTTCACCGCCGACGATGGATTCAAGTTTCGTAGGTGAGTGGCTTCGGAGCGACGGCAGGACTGGGTACCGCGGCTGCACCGCGGTGGATGCTCGCGGTATCTTATCAGTTCGGCGCGTCGTTGTGTACTCTCGCTGATAAAGTGGCGCGCCTCTCCTCTCGCTCTTGCCGGAGATTATCCAGCGGCGCTCTGATTAGATGACTCGCATTCCATTCTTCTCTTTGCTTTACTCATCTAATCGGTCTCCTCGTTATTGTATCAACAAACCTAAATATTTCTGATACTTTCAGTTATAAAATAGATCCTAACATGATGTATATGTGCCTTGGTCCTCTGTTTACTCATGCTGAGATTATTGAAACTTAGTGACAACTTGTTCACAAATCAGGCACACTTTTAAACTAGATAGACTTACTTTACTTACTAAAAATATTAAAAGTAAGTATGTACATACATAAAACAGTTGGCGACCCTTTTTGCCATATGAGTGAACTCTTAACATTTACTCAATCAGAATCACAATCAATTTGTTAGTATTTTTCATTACTTAGCAAATGTTATGTAAAAATGCATGTAAAAAGTTCAGAAAAGTGTTTCTCCATAATTTATTTTATAGACCTGCCTATATTAGCATTCAAAAATTGTAATATTTAGTATCTGAAATAAATAACTATATCATACTTACCTCCAGAAGTAATTAAGTTAGGGATGTCGGTGCAGGTCGTATCACCCCCATTTAGAATTAGAATTAGAAGTAATTAAGTGCAAAATCAGTGCCAGGCTGGACACAACTCCGAGTACATTATACTTGTAATAATTCCTTGAAAAACAGCCGAATGAACGAAACGAACAATGAAAACAAGTTGCAGTATCCTACTCAATAAAGAGCCGTGGTAGCTCAGTGGGAGAACCGACGCTTCGCATTCTTGAGGTGGCGGGTTCAAACCCCGACTCGTACCAATGAGTTCTTTAGGACTTATGTACGAATTTACATACCACTGGCTTTTCGGTGAAGGAAAACATTGTGAGGAAACCCGCATATGTCACGCAAAAAGGGTCGATTACCGGCCTAGTTGCGGAAAAAGAGCCCGCTCTTTATCTTTTATCTTTTTTATCCTACTCAATAAAACTTGAGTATTCCCGTGTTAATTATAGCCAGAATGTGTCAAAACCATGTTAGTTTTAATAGCAAAAAAGGTAGTGACTTTATGCAGTTCATGACTTTTTTGCACTAAACCAACTACCTATACGCACATCATGATTTTACCCGCTTTTCTACAAGAACTGTTAACCCTTTCAGTATTAAAAGCAGCCCAAACCCAAGTTATTGCTGCAAGATTTAGTAAAAATCATGTAACTTTCTAGATGCACCTAGCAATTTCGCACGCATTTTCCAGAAATGAAGTAATAGATAAATGTTAATCTAGAATACAAGTTCCATACCAATTATTCAAATCCATTCATACGTTTTTGTGTGATGGATTAACAAACATCCAAACATATAAACCTTGATGCTTATAATAATAATATTAGTAAGTAGGATTATAACCGTTATAGCTGATATTTCTTTGAAAATGTCAGTCTTGTAGGGAACCAGGCTCTATGGCTAAATGTTAGAGACTAGTAGTATCATGGAATTCTAATTATTTGGTATTCCTCAAATAATATACCTGTATCTCTAAGTTTAAAGGTCGCAAACAAACAAGACACTTTTTAAATTAATTTTGTTCTCAACTCGACCCAACATCCTGGTTTTGGACAAATATAAATAATTATATAATATTGGAGTAGCGTGTGCAGCAGGTGGCAAGTGGCAACACATGCGTCTGTCATGCTCCAGTTGTGATGAAGAAAGCTGAATGAAATGTTATCTGAGCTTACATTTCAGCAGATCATATTCTTCCTTAGTCAACTGGTTTGACTGCTGACTCATCGGCACTGTACCTATGTATTTGTATTGTATGGATAGTTGGGCCAAGTTTGAAGGCTTTTTAAGACAGATATAAATTTTCTAAAACTATTGGCATCCTTGTCTAATGGCTTGCAATGATAAAGACAGATATATTTTTAATTAGTTTAGATCTGTCTTAAAATGCCTTCAAACTTGGGCCTAGTTAGCCATTACACTAGCATTATAATAATTATGCAAAAGTTTGTATAAGAATGATTGTTTTCATACTCAACTCTATAGTGGCTGAATAGAACAGGTTTGGATGAAATTGGCATTGGCACATTTGTTTCCTTGGATTACATCCAGGGTATTTCATATCCAGAAAATTTATCACGGTAGTGGGTAAAATTGCAGGGTGAAACTGAGTAGAAGTGCAGGGTGAATATATCAAAAGAGCGGCAAACAGGCGGACGGTCAGCCTGTGTTCTTGTAGCTGTTTTGTAAGAAAGTTTTAATTACGAAGTGTAGTGCTATCAGCACAGTTAGGTTGGGTTCACCCTTCCGCGCGCGGAACCCCTATCATAAATCTCAATGAAGGCGCATCATCAGCTGCCAGTGCGCGCACGCGATCGCCGTCGAGTCGATCGATCTACCGAATAAATACCTATTATTGGCTTTCAAAGCAGAGAATATCGCAATACTACAAGGGAATTTATTGATTATATAAAACAGTATGTGTTCATGTTCAACCTGAAATTACTCTATAGATACCGCGATTGTGAGATCTTTTGTCCGACCAAAGTTTGAAAAAAGAGCTTGTTGCGGGGACCAAGACCATGCCTTCCTACTCGCGCCAGCTACCTCAAGGTACACTACACCTGAACACGCCCAGCAGTACGAGTAAACCAACGAAAGAAATGTGTAAAGGTGTGTTTTGACAGATGCGTGGTGCGGTATGTACCGTATGTATAATCGTCTTGAGTAAATCTATCTGACCCGGAATCTATCCGCATAAAATATAGTTGGACTCCTTAGACTAAAATAAAATTTTAGTCTAAGTTGGACTCTTGTCTCTTGTACTTCTACATAGCGGCAAGTAAGTCGTTGAACACATCAATCACGAGCGGCCGGGCTCGTTGTTGACTCTACAGATCATGCGACGTCATGTGGCTGCCGGCAGGTGACTGCAGAGGTTGCACAACAACGCTGCCCGCCCACCACTTGACCCTTCAACATATGTCAACATGTCCGAATGCGAATCAATTCGAGTAGCGGCGCACTAACCTACTGCCGCTAAATGAATGACAGTTAATAAAGGCGTCACGTATCTGAGCAGTTGGGGCCGA
Organism: Alcis repandata; assembly: GCA_949125135.1. Taxonomy (NCBI): domain Eukaryota; kingdom Metazoa; phylum Arthropoda; class Insecta; order Lepidoptera; family Geometridae; genus Alcis; species Alcis repandata. The sequence goes on from OX421240.1 coordinate 169,795, forward strand.
GTTATTACGACGACTTCTATTGAAACGGGCGCGGCCAAAGTCGCCTGTCACCCTATCATACCGATTCCATTCGATTTGATCACCATCATGTTGTCACCGAATTAACACCTAAGTATTCAGTGGTCGCGGCCGCACTCCACATGCACAAGCATAAAGCCGCTCTCTCACTTCGACTTGTTCAACAAACCTATAGCTGGTTTCTCACGACACGCAGCCGAGCGAGACGGGCCGGACTTTGATGCTCTACACTCTGTCGTTTCAATATTTGGACCAATATTCTTCGTATTTTCTGTTATCAATGCGATACTATAGTTTAAAAGTAAAAGTGTCAAATCCGTCGATCCCCATGACCCGCGGTGAACTTTGGCACGGTTTCGAACAGGCTGTTGATGTCGGCGCGGTGATGTCATCGCACTAGCTCATTCATAATCAACCGCTAGCGGCCAGTTTCATACCAACTGCTGAGTATTCTGTGCCGCGGGATCTACCCATTGCACTTGTATTTATTTACAAAGTGCTGTCTGAGCGCGTGTCGCTATACTCCGAGCTATCGTTCGCGCGAAACATTTGAAATGAAACTCCTCGTTCGAACCCTAAGATAGCTCGTGACATTAGATGCGACGCCGACGCTCGCACAACTAGACCATTCAATTTGTATTAGTTAATTTTATATCGGCTCATGTTATTTCGAGTGTATGAGTGAATTGCGCGTTTGTTATTGGTGAGTTGCTCAGCATTGCAATGCTCGATTCTTCAAAAGCGCGATAGCTAGAGGTACACACTACACACCCACGAGATTTGTCACTGGCACAACTTTTTCAAGCCAGTCCTAGCCGTTGCTAGTCGATATCGTTACCAACCGCACTACCTGTGATCCAATAGGTAGCGAAGCGTTTAACGTAATGAGCTCCAGGACGCACGCCGACCTTCGCATTACTATTCATAGTATCCTAATCCTAACTGCCCGACTCTATATTTGTCCGACTAACTGTCCCGCGTTCCATGTAATGTGCCGGTAGTCCTTATTACATCCACTGTTTGAATCGGGATATATGCATTTAAGCCAAATTTTATACCGTGGCGTGGTGCCACTGAACGTAGAGTGCGGTAAATCGAGATGGACAGGGTCGCGGCGGCGGCGGCGGCTAGTTTCCTTAGGCGGCGTAGTCTCACGAGTTTCTCTCCAAGTAAATCTACGTCGTCGATTCGCGAGGCGTGTAGTGTAAACATTTATCCGCGATGCGTCACAATGGACACACACAAATTAATTTTTATTTTTTACATGATTGTAAGGACCTGAAACTTTTTTTTGCGATTTCTGCAAAGACAAGTTTGCAGAGATGTACTCGTAAAAAGCTAACCTGAAGCGCTTTTTGAGCGGTTTGAGAAATCGAAACTCTGCGACCGACCATTAACAGCTATTAAAAAAACCTTAAAAATGTCCCGGTGGGAAATGTAACGTTGCATCGTCGGCTGGGTGCGGTGCGTCGGCTCGGCACACGTCCGCGTGACAGCGCGCGGACATTTCCCGGAGAAGTACCTACGGCGCCGGCGCGGCGACTCGCGCGCTCAAGCATTCTACTGATGGAGCTACGCGTTGCATAGCAACACAGTGCCGAGTATTACTAGCGCATAATTTACTGTACTTAATAAAATATTCATTTCTACAATTGTCTTCTCGATAGGCCTGTAGAGACAGGAAACGACTAAATACACTGACACGCGTTCATTTTACAAACTTCCATGGTCTCTATCGATTTATGTACATTGTTAGCTTGTAATGAACATAATATCGAGTCAATTTATTCGTGGCGCGTTAATTAAAATGTGCTAAAACCACAAATGGTCCTACATTTGTGGTTTTAGCACATTTTAATTAGCCGTAGTCGGTATACTGCGCCTGCATCAGCATCGTTCTTTGCAAGTTTTCATAAAATAGGCGCGCTCTATCGCGCGTGTTTGTGGAGCGAACGTTCGAAGAGAAATTGCCGGCTCACTGGACTAACTGCTTTGGAATGTGTCGGCATCTCCGCGCACCATCGGGCACGACGCACGAGGCATGCCGGGGGCGGCACATAATAAATAATAATTACTGTTTATTCTGCGCCGGAGTGGCTCCTGCAAACCGGCGCCTGGTGGCCTGGGCCGGGGTCCGCCGCTCTCTGGTACCGGCACGACGAGACTCGATCGGGAACGTCTCACCCCATTCTTGTCGTACAGGTTCCACACTTTTGACAATGTTTACTCAGTTTTTATCTCGACGCGATGCGACAATGTAATGCGTAAGCGCTGTAATTACGATCAATTAAAATTACACTGCCGCTATATTAATTGTTGCTATCCTCTCTGGTGACATTATTTTAAGCGAAATGCAATTTTAAATTTGTATGCCACGTGAATGCTGAGTCAGTAAACTTTTAATTAACCGTCATATCAAGAAATGTTCACATTATATGTTTTAGATTCTTTTACGTAAAATGATACTAAAAATCATTGTGATAAACGTCGAGGCAGATGTCGACTCCGGTCTTCTAAGGTGACTTTCTAGTAAAAGTTGCGTAAACACGCACGTAGCGAGCTAGCGAGGGCCGCCCACTGCGGCTCCACGGCGCGGGCGCTGCCTCCGCAGAGGAAGTGTTCCGCGGACGCGGACGACACAACCTTACGCGGGCGCCACACGCTGCCTTCTCCATTCATTCACATCGACGAGTCGAGCTTTGATACCAGACATAATGGCTACAGAAACCTGCAGCTCCACTATAATATGAGACCTCGGTGAATCTAAATGTTTAGATCATAACGTTCTTGAGGTTCGTTCCATCGACTTGCGGGGACGCTTTTAATGATAACGACTCATAGTAGACCAGTACCACCAGTACAGAAAGCAGACCCTTCCACTTGCGGGATTCTAATGTATGTAAAACATTTATTATTATTTTCTAGTAAACCTACGCTGCCCCACTGCTAGGCAAAGGTAGAACCCAATTTCTTTCACACATACGTTAATAAATTAACTTGCGGAACTGTTAGAGTTCAATGAGTACTTTTAATGAACGAGCTATGAACCCTCACCGAAAATGCAGGGAGCAGGAGAGCAACAAGTTCATTCAACGTTGTTTATATTCCGATGTAATAACAGACACAACGTGTTGCGTTTTGTGAATATGTATGTTTATGTAAGGGCATGGTTCGGTGAGGGTAGGGTTACCAGATGAAAAAATCAAAAGAACGGAGAAAAGGCCTGATTTCCATGGAAAAGTCCTGAGATTTTATACAGTTTGAGAAATTTTCTCTCAAAAACGTATTATTATCGTTTTATACACTGCGGATCTAGCTCACGCGTTGCAACTTGCACATCGCACTCAAAGCGGCGGGGCGGGGGGTGTCAGCGGCACTGCCCGTCGCCCCGCACAGATTATTTTTAGTTGGTTTAACTTTTAATTAAAGAGATCTTTAAAATGTAACCTGTGTTTTATGGAAAATCCTGAGATTTGCAAAATCCGGCCGCAATCCTGAGAAAAGTCAAAAAATCCTGAAATCTCAGGACAAATCCTGAGATATGGTAACCCTAGGTGAGGGGATCTCAGTCTCAGTCTCAGTACGGCACGTTTGAGTAAACAAATCACAGATTATCCCACACGGATTCCGTGCTCAAGACGATTGAAGCGCTCATTGTACTCAAGCGCATTGCTCAAAACACTTGGTTAATTGGTAGGCGGGCCTAACTTCCTGCTACTCGCTTTTCTCAACCAGAACCATGTTCTGGTAATGTGGTAGGTATCTGTAGTGTGTAAACGGTACGCGGCTGCGCGGCGGCGTGGGAGCCGCAGGAAGGAAGCGCCGCGCGCCGCCACAGCCTCGTCAACCAGCACGCGACACTTGCGCTGCGCCTGAACTCGCCACAAACCATAACCGAATGACACAGACAGCTCTCCGACACTTGCCTACTCAGGTCTTCACGTCCACTAAATAATTGGTCTGTTGTATAAAGAAAACGCCTCTTTTCACGCCAGGATGGTATATATTTATAAAACACTTTATATATCACAATTATATTCACAGTAACAGTATTACATCGACGTCTGATCGAAACTAAAGCTAAAACCGAATTGTCTTTCACTTCTCAACATGCCACCTCGCCAAGTCTTATCCCCTCTACTTTACAATCGTTCTTCCTTTAGCGCTATTGCGTTTACTGGGCGGGGCGACATGTTTCCGGTGACCATTTTAATCAAAAGACTGTTTATCAAATTAAATACCAAATGATATAAAATCGAGTAAATGACATTAAGGTGTTTAAATTTATACTATACATAATTAAAAATCATGACACTCGGCCATCCGGCAACGTGATGCCTCCCGGCATTACCCACAAAATACACATAAAATACAAATTTAGAACATCTTTGAATAAATATTACATGGAAATTCAGACTATCTTAGTAAAATCATAATACAATAATAGACAATTTCAATAAAAATGATCGTTAAAACGAAATATAACTATTATTAATGACACAACACTGATAATTCAGGTTAACATTTTAACAGTTTGGGTGTAGGTACTCAGAAAACACACATTAAATACAATAATAATTTCTCTGAGTTATCTATTACAATTACAAATCATGACATTCGGCTTTATAACGATCTAGTTACTTGGATTCAACTATTTATATACAAGACTATTGTCGTCAAAAATTTAAATAAGTATTTTCATTTACACATGTCTGTACCCTTTTTGATACATTTATTTCAAGCAACCTTGAGAAAACAAACTTTCAACTGATATGGTATCTAGTATAATTCTAAACTAGTATCCATGTCAAAACGAATTTAAGAAGCTGAATCATAAAAATGAAAACAAAGAAAAATAATAGCTTAAAAAAACGTAAAGTGTAAAATATAGAAACGCAAAAATAGTAGGCCTTGTAAAAGAGCATATCCTATACACACATTTTAACTAAATGCAACGAAACAAGTTAAAACTGTAATTATATTACACTATTAGTATACTAGTGTTAAATACTGTAAAACACAAATCTATCGAAATGAATCATTTGTTTATATTTATTTATTTAAGTAGCACGAAATATCGTTTATCTGTATCATAGCATCGTGAATCAATAATGCCGTATCCATTTAAAATATTAATGAAGTAATAGAATATTATATAAGAACCACCTTGTGTACACAATATTTATATTCATATTGAAGCTAGATATTTCACAAAGGTAGGCTAAAATTTAGCAATAATACAGCATGGATGAAAACCAAAAATGATTCAGGAATAAACTACCTAATTACCATTTTATCAGATATCTCAAAATATTAACCAAAGTTTTCATTAGTAAAAACTTAGTGATTGAAATAAGGGTTTCCGCAAAGATAAAAAAAAACACAACGTTTGCCATCTTCAAAGTGTTAAACCATGTTTGGGAAGATCTGATTAATATTAAAGAACTGATATTTCTCCATGAGTTTTGATTGCATCTTACATAAAACATTACACCAAATTTAATGCTCTCAGCTAATGGTATGCGGAACCTTATTAATATTGGTAAAATTATATCTGCAGAATAGAATCACTGCCCATACAAAAAGAGCATGAATGTTGCAACGACTAAATTTAGGTTTTATGAATGACAATCTCGACGTACCAAATAATGCTATTATTGTTCAGACTACTAATTACATTCCTGATTTACTGGCAAATTGTGCATGATTTGCCACCATATTTGAATATTCATATTCATTTATTCGAACTAATAGTACCCTTACGTCAAATATAAAATTGTATAAAGTTTTAATGTTAAATTTTTAAAACATAATTATTAGGTATCCAAAACATAAAGTTCATGAACTTAATAACTTAGCTAAATAAAAACAAAGCTAGCACCACACTTAAGATAGTTACAGATTGGTTATAATTACAATATATCGATTGGACAGGAACTATACGGAACATTAACCTCATTTAATTTCAAAAGTAAGTATAACTCTTAACATCAGTATTTAAAACACCGTAAACAAACCTAATTTGTAGGTTAGCATTAGCTATAGATACGTATTTCAATTTAATTTTTTTTTTTTTTTTTTTACTCAAATCTAAAAGTCACTATTACCTCTTGATTACTCGCTTTGATTTACCCTCTAGCAACATTTAATACGCAACATCATGATCGTGAGTGCGTCACGCTTGTTATCATTGAGAATAAAATTAGAGTCCTATCCGACTTAACATTTCGCAAGTTCGTGTTAATCTTAAAAAAAATGTGTGAAATCAAAACCACATTTGTTTTCATGGTAAAAAGTAGTAAGCCCCAACAAAAAAACCCACGAAAGAAAAAAAAAACATATGCATAATAAAACATATGTATATATCTTGGGCTATACACGGGTATTCCATAAACTTAGACTTTTCATAACCACAAAAATTAAAATTAAAAAGTGAAATAGTAGTATTCCGCGGTAGATTACGATTTAAAATTAACAAAACTTTACTAAACCAACATTTATCATATATTTGATTGAAATTTAGAGATAACCAGCTTTACCAAACACAAAAATATTGTTGACCCGAATGTTTTGGAACTGGCATTGCAATGCCCATTCATCGAACAAACTACCTCAGAACAATGCTTACTTATAAAGCAGTTCAACTTTTAACAAAATACCTTCACAAGTTAAAAAACAAAAATAAACTCACTTCACTCGTTGATAAAAACAAAACCTCACATTATATCGATGATAAATCATAATCACTAAACAACAAATACGTAAAATGGATAATTTGCTACAATACTTCATTAATTTAATTTAACCATATTTTCACAAAAACGGTGATCTCGTTATCAATGTTAATAACGCTCTTTGACTATCCAAAAACTAAGGTAACGTATTTAATTAACTTCAAGTCTACTCGTTGCTATCAAAAATGCAATTGAAGGAATATTATCAAACTGAGAATTACAGATAATAATATACTGAGCCAACCATTCAAAGTTAACAAAATGTTAAAGTTAACTAGTCTTTTGTTCAATAATATGGAAACTATGTTTAACGAGAGTTTGTTGTTACTGGCAATTAACGTATTTTAACTTTCGGATTACACGTTACTTTTACAGGTTTTATTCTTTTTGTGCTCGATCTAAACTTTTAGTTAAAACTTTTACTTGCTTTTACTTTTAACTTTTAATTTTAATACTGTTCCTTTATCAGGAGGAAAATTACTAAATCTCATAACACAGGATCCCCTTAGCATGAGTCTATTCAGGGTATTAAGGTTTACAGACTCATTGGAAATCATGTAGTTATCTAAAATTATGCTAACACGATTCAATAGTTTTTTCAAGTGTAACCTCCATAAACAATGTATATTTCTTAAATAAACAAGCTATTATCATAACTAAATTCTTATAATGCAAGTCGGGTTGATCCTGCGACCCGAAGTAAACTTAACATTCATATGCTATCATTGCATAACGCCATGTACACTTATGTACAATATACGTATTACACCTTCATTAAAGTTATAGAATGCCAAATCATAATAAAATAAAACAAATTTTGATGGGTACATTGTTCAACAGAATTTATCGTGTGTTAAACATGAACGACAAGTGTCAATCGAACTGAAGTTGTTTTCAACAATCTCGTGTTTTGAAAAGAACAAAATAGGATTCAAAAATATTATTAAATAGCAATTCACCAGAAAAATACCAATATATTTATATAATAATTTTTAATTTGATCTCCATTTACCTACCTAGTTTTCAAAACGATTTCATTATTAAGATCGAAAGCACTGAATCTCAAAACAGACCTGCCTTAATCTATTCAGGGTTCACACCCAAATAACATCATGAAATGAAATGATCCTAAAATTATCCACTACACGACAGTCTATCCAAAATAAGAAGTACCTTTTGAAGTTTAACACCTTTCATGGTGCTCTAACTTTGCACACGCGTGCTTACATATGTATATATTTTTTTTTTTGACCTTTGAGGTAAGACCATGGAGAATAATTAAACCGTTTTTATTAAATCGCAATGTAGTAGAATTACAAATCATCATTTATTTATTATTATTTTTTTTTTTTGTGAAGTGCACATTCGAATTTAATTGTGAATGAATTATTGGTAAAATTCTAGTATTAATCGTCGCAGCAATTTATTATTATATATTTGGAAAATTGAGTTTAAAGTTACTCAAAGTACCTATACTTTTATTAAGTATACTGTATTTTATAGAACGCCGTTTTACACGGGATGTCAGTAATAATTTAAACAATAAATATTTAAAACGTGAATCACGTGGTTACCAAACATTAGAAATCGATATCTTTTAATAATCGAATATTGGCACAATTTTTTTTTTTATCTTCGTTTTAATAAGTCAAAATACATCTGTATTGGATTAGATAGAATGTTATACTATTCATCAAGTTTCTCAATTATTATAATTACATATGCGAGTCAAGTTGAATTGAAATCCTACGACCCAAAAATAACAACGATTTTGCTGCCCCGTTTCGATTGTAAATCGAAATTAGTCTCTAGGCTTGTTACGAGATGGCGCTACTAGAAAAGTTAGATCGCGCAAGCAAGTTATTCACTCAAATCTCAAACAGTACGGTGACACGTCTTTTAAAATATGACTGGGTAAATTCTAACCTAACACGGAGTTTCAGTTTAGAGTCTTATTATAAGAAAAGCAACTCTCAGATATGCTTGAATGTATAGATATACTCTGATATAATTATTACTATGCTCTTGCATAACGCCCTGTGTATAATATGTGTACTTTTTATACCTTCATCAAAGTTTAAAGCATTATAAACACGTCAAATTCAAAAATAGGAAAAAGAAATGTTTTGAAATATGAAAGATAAGTGTGTTAACTCGTGATTTGAAAAGAACCAAATATTATTCACCAATATCATTAATTAGCTATTCGGGTAAAATGATTAAAAATTAATGTGAATATTAACTGAATTAGCGTGTTTTTATACGATAACGTTATATAAAAGAAGACCAATCCACTGAAAGATACCTATCAATAGAAATAATGTAAAATTATCAAAATCATTTTAGGTACATTTCAGAAGTATGGAAAAAAAATACCCTCCAAAATTTAAGTAGGAACTCCCGTAAAATAGCACAACCATCAAAATATTTTATTATAATTGTTATCTTTTTGCTAAATAGCATAGACCATTATAATTATGTAATTTGACTGTGACTGAAGTAAATTATTGATGCAAATGTCGATTTGTAACGTGTTAACTGTAATACAGTAACATAACCACCGAATTCGGATAACATAACGTAAGTTACGGTAATTCTGTATGGAATTTTATAACAGCCTTAATTAATAGAAAATTTGTTTGATACCTTCCGGGTCTATCAAAGTCTTTCCAGGTACAGCGCTGGAACAGCATGGAGAAGAGGAAGGTCTCTTCTTTATAACCCCCTTCGTTTTCTGCCGATGCCTAGGCAGCATATCACGAGTAGTACCGTCTACGGTGAACTTCATTGACACCAGTCAACACCCTGGAATGTATACATTGTCTCCGGCAGAATACATTCACAAACTAACAGTTAACATTGGGGGGGAAAAAAAAAAGGTTCATTTTTAGTTCGGCAAACAACAAACTAAAAGCATATAACCTTTTCAATTAAATATTTAAAGTTCATTGAAATAAAACAAACTTAATCATACATTGAGTAGACAACGTAGCTCTGTTAAACCTATGAAATCTAATGACTCACTCACATCGCATCACATCCAACAGAAAGCATATTATTATTCTGTTCAACTATGCAGTGAAATATAACAATTCACTTAACATCTAGCGGAAATACATACTCGTATATCCGCGCCATTAAAAAGGGACATCTAAATAATGTTTACTTAATTTCCAGTGAGAAACATTATTATGCGCTAGTACATAATTTTTGTACAATTTCTGTGTAAAAAAAAATGAATAAAATCGTTAACTTCGTAATGATATTAATAAAAAATTAATTTAAGAAAATGAATAAATAAGTGATTAATAATGAAAAGTTTAAAAGAAATAAAATTACTTCTTATATCCGGCAAATACAGATAATTTTTTTGAAATAATATAAACTTTATAAAGAATGGCAAGAAGTGGTTTCAATCTCGCACAATTTTGGCGGTTTTTGGGAATAGCAGCCTTAACTAGTGAATCTAACGATCCACTTAACATTCATCGGGAAGCATACCCGTAACAAACCAGTGAGTGAGTTAACCAACAGTCCGACTTTACTCAAAAATTAAATCTTAGCTCGTAAATCTCGAAGATATACTTTCAACATAATTATAATAAAGTCAACTTTAAACATATGAAAGCCTTTTACCTTTCTCTTTCTCTTTATAAAATGTAGGTAGAAATAAATTAAACGAAAACAAAACGGTATTCTATAAATACTGCTCAGCTATTTTAACGACTTCGCGCGAAAATATCAACATCGTTTTCCAAATTCAAATATACGTACGTATACATAATGGGCAAGTACCAAAACGTATCATGTGCTATTAAAAAGGAGGCCTAACCTACCCTCTTCGAGTGGATGTTTTATGAAAATGCGCGCCATAGTACTGCCAAGGAGTAGCCTTGGCCAAGTACCTACGCGCACCTGCATTTACTTTTAATTAGAATCACTTTATCAAAAAATTACCCCTATTGAAAACGGTACGTGAATTTTACCACCCACCCAATGCATATACGCACATTACATTTATTAATTTCTATACAATAAATTAATTTTAAACACAAATACCTTGGTAACAGTAAGATGAAAAGAGAAAGAGAAAATAAAAGCTTAACACAATAACAAGATTAGCATACCTTCATTTTTTTGGTGTAGGTATCCTGCACGTCGTCTGCGTTTAGCTCTCCATGCTGCTGCTCGTGGTGATCTCGCTACAGGGGGAGCTCCCTGAGCTCGGTTAGCTTGTGGAGCAACGGCGTTTACACGTCTGCGGCTTTTTTTTAACATCATGTTTTAACATTTTCTTTTCTTCGTTTGCGGCTTGGCGTGAGTTTTTTAACACTTCTGAAGTATAAAGAAAACGCCTCTTTTCACGCCAGGATGGTATATATTTATAAAACACTTTATATATCACAATTATATTCACAGTAACAGTATTACATCGACGTCTGATCGAAACTAAAGCTAAAACCGAATTGTCTTTCACTTCTCAACATGCCACCTCGCCAAGTCTTATCCCCTCTACTTTACAATCGTTCTTCCTTTAGCGCTATTGCGTTTACTGGGCGGGGCGACATGTTTCCGGTGACCATTTTAATCAAAAGACTGTTTATCAAATTAAATACCAAATGATATAAAATCGAGTAAATGACATTAAGGTGTTTAAATTTATACTATACATAATTAAAAATCATGACAGTTGTCATCACTTACAGGAGTCATTTTAGTTACAAATTACAATACAAGTAAACCAACGTCGTGTCGAGCTATTTGTAGAATGATGAACATAATTTACCTATTCCGATTGTATGATCTCAGAGCGAACGTGTTTGGTTTGTAAGGTCGTTTAGTTTGAGGTCATCAAGTATACTCGTAGATTATAAAAATTCGTATATCTTTAAACCTGGAAATGAAATGCCTGGTATGAAACGTCCGGAAGCAGTTTCTTGTGAGGAATTTCAAAGTAACATAAAAAAAAATGTCAGCCACAGTAAGAGGACGCATTCGTCAAACATAGAAAAATTCGGTGCTTGAGCCGCAGATAAGTTGCGCAAAAACTTGGCCTTGCCCCGATCGGCCGCGCCGGCGGCGGAGCGCCGAATTACACCAGCTTCAACAAAATATCTGCGCACGCTGAATTACTATACCTGCACGTGGTTTTTTTTTTTACACAGGCAATACAAGTTTTCCTCATAACATAGTCATTTTTAATAATGCCAATTTAAAAAATCGAAACATCGCATAAAAACTTATAAGTAGTGGCTTTCCGGTGAGATGGTTACGCCATAAGGTATGTACGAGTATGCGCATATCGAGCGAAGGTCGTCTGGCGAGTCCACGTACCTCAGATTATGCAAGATCAAACAGCGAGACAATAATGTTTACTGATGCGAATCCACGGGACATGCGTCCCGCGTCCTGCCGCGCCGCTCCGACCGACCAGTATACATTGAGGCGGATCACACGAGATCATCCAGTTTTATTTATCGGGACCGTTCCTAGGTTGCATGTCTTCTATCAGTACGAACGTAATGCTAACACTCCTGAAGACTTGCGAGGCGCTATTGTATTCGCTCGACGGAGAAAGTGAACACTGTGAGCTCTGTGCATCGCGATCGACTTCCCGCGTGTCATCTGCAAGCAAATGTCAATCGGAATTCACGACTAGCTGCATCATTGATTCTTTGCTATTTATAGATACGTGCTATATTTACGTGTCTGCGGTTTTAATTTTTAAACATCATGCAAATACATCATTAGCCTTTAGATCGGAATCGTGCGTACTCGTATTTGCTCATGGCCGCGGCACGCCACTTCCATCGATGGTTCTCTAAAATAGAACACTCACGCTATCTCTTGTTTGGTTGCAGACGAGCGGGAGGACGTCCAAAAGAAAACCTTCGCGAAATGGATCAACTCGCAACTGGTGAAAGTAAGTATTTTTCATCTGTTTGCTCGTCGACAGGCTGCACTGCTGATCGACCTCGTCTATTGCCCACAGTATATATCGCTATACTATAAAAAAGCCGGTAGTGCTGCGTGCTCAGTAATTAGCCGCCTAATTAGACGCCGAGTCATGCGCGTGCGCAGCCCGCACAGACTCGCTGCTTCTAAATGGAACAATTTACATGCTCTATTTAGGTACAGATTATAAAGGATTATAGACCAATTGGGGGCAACGTCTGCTAGTGAACTTCAGCGCGCTGCTGGCTGCTAATTGCACGTTTGATTCAAAGTTCTAGCAGCGAATGACCGCTAGTCCGCTTGAATGATGACTAGTCTTGGATCATTGGTCTTGGACATCGATTTTATTAGCAAAAAGAGTTCGCGATTGTCAGGGTTTGTTATACGTCAAACAAAATTTTTCAAAGACAATGAGATTCCTATCATCCTTTTCAACTGCTATGTCCGCAGCCTTCTGGAGTACTGCTGTCCCATCTGGAGCCCTTCTTATACTGTACACATAAATCGTCTTGAAAGACTTCAGAAACGGTTCATTTATCATCTTACCTACTCACGCAAACTTTGCCGTCATCTTGAGTCGTACGATTCTAGACTTAAACATTTTAAAATGTCAACTTTGGAGGAGCGAAGAAGAATAATTATTGATGTTGTTTTTTTACATAAATTGGTTAATGGAATCATTGATAGCCCCAATTTACTAGAAAGAATAAAACTCATTGTTCCTCGCTCTTCCAGTCGTCTACATTGTAGAAAAACGTTCAATCTTCCATATTGTCACGCAAATTATGGTCATCATTCAGCTGTGTATCGAATGTGCTCATTTTATAACAGCATTTGTAGTGAAACCGACATCTTCGGTTCATCAGTCTCTTCTTTTCGGAGACTTTTATACTCAGAGAATTTATTTGTTTAAAATTGTAATTTTTGTTTATTTTTAGTATTTTTGCTATTTGGTCTTATTTGTAAACAGTGCACAACTATTTTCTTAAGTATGCTGTGTTCACTCAAAGAAGGGAGTACACACGCGACTATTTTATATACTTTGTTAAGTTTTTGTCAGTGTATGTCCAGTTCTGTGAACCTAATAAAAAAAAAAAAAATCATTCGTCCACATTTTGGTAATTAACTTATATATTTTTTATTTTATTTTATAAATGTCTCGTTCGTGGAGGTTTTCGAGGCGAGTAGTGTGATGTTGTATGTCGTGTTGCAGAACGACAAGCCGCTGGTGCAGGACTTGTTCCAGGACCTGCGCGACGGAGAGATCCTGCTTTCTCTACTCGAGATACTCACCGCGCAACACTATGTGAGAAAATCATTATTCTAAATCCGATTTCTCCTACGAGTATATTGCTGTATCGAGTCCCGGTTTTCGCTGTAATGAAGGGAAATATCATTACCAGACTTACGTAATAAGATCGCTGGTTTGACTGGCGATATTTCAGATTTCGTCAACCTATCTCGCAGCTGGATATTCAACGCTGCGCTTACCTCGCCTTCGCCTCGACCTCGTCACTTATTATTACCGCATCTAGCAACGTACATAATCGTAACGAAGTGTAATTGATAACTTTTCAAATATTTCTTCTGTCGCGTGTGTGTTACGTAGAAACGCGAGCGCGGACGCATGCGCGTGCACCACATCAACAACGTGAACACGGCGCTGGCCGTGCTCGAGGACAACGGCGTGAAGCTCGTCAACATCTCCAGCAACGACATCGTCGACGGGAACCCCAAGCTCATACTCGGTGCGTAGGTACCGCCTCGGCGCGCGGCGCTCGCCCCCGCCGCACGGCGCTCGCGGGCCTCTCTCATGTGTGCGTGTGTCGCAGGTCTGGTGTGGAGCATCATCGTGCACTGGCAGGTGCAGTACCACCTGCGCGAGCTGATGTCCTCGCTGCAGCACACGTCGCTGGAGAAGACGCTGCTGGCGTGGTGCCGCGCGCAGACGCGGGACTACGGCGTGCGCGTGCGGGACTTCTCGGCCTCGTGGGCCGACGGGCTCGCCTTCAACGCGCTGCTGCACCGCTGGCGGCCGCACCTGTTCGAGTACGCCAGCGTGGCGGCGCGCCCGCCCGCCGCGCGCCTCGAGCACGCCTTCGGCCTGGCGCACGCGCACCTCGGCATCGACCGCCTGCTCGACCCCGAGGGTGAGTGCCGGGCCGTGCCTGGCCGCCGACCTCCGCCGCGGTGGGAGTGCGATCTCCTCACCGATCCTCTCCTTCGCAGACGTGAACACGCCCAACCCGGACAAGAAGTCCATCATGATGTACCTGATGTGCCTGTTCCAATCGCTGCCGCACGGCGGCGAGGACGTGGCGGCGGCGGGCAGCGAGCCGGGCACGCCGGTGAGCGCCGAGCCGCCGGCCGCCGAGCCCGCCTCGCGGCCGCTCTCCACCGCCACCACGGGCTCGGCCGAGCTCGGCGGGTACTACGCGGCCTTCGAGGAGGTGCTCGCCTGGCTGCTGGAGGCCGAGGAGCGCCTCGCGGCCGAGGCGGGCGCCGGGGCCGGGCCCGGGGCCGGGGCCGCGGAGGGCGCCGCCGGCTCGCTGGCGCAGGTGAAGGAGCGCTTCCACTCGCACGAGCGGTTCCTGCTGGAGCTGTCGGGGCACCAGGCGCGCGTGGGCGCCGTGCTGGAGGAGGGCACGCGCCTCATCCTGGAGGCGGGGCTGTCGCGGGACGAGGCGGCCGAGGTGCGGCTGCAGGTGCGGCTGCTCAACCAGCGCTGGGAGGCGCTGCGGACGCAGGCCATGGCCACGCAGGCCGCCGTGCACGCCGACCTCATGCGCGAGCAGCACCACCACCTCGACCTGTTCCGGTGAGTGCCGGGCCGCGGTCTCCGCCGGGAGTCGCTCGGCCCGCGTGACCGACCGCTCTCCGCCCGCAGGCAGTGGCTGACGGCGACGGAGGACCGCATGTCGCGGCTGGGCGCGGCGGGCGCGGAGCACGGGCCGGCGCTGGCGGCGCGGCTGCGCGGGGTGCGCGCGCTGCACGCCGACCTGCGCGCGCAGCAGCCGCACGTGGACGCGCTCGCCGACTGCGTCATCGTGGTGGACGACGACCAGCTCGCCGGCGCCGACGGTACGAGTCCCGGCCGCGGGTGAGTGCCGCCGCCGCCGCCCGCTGTAACGTGTGCCCGTCCCCTCCGCAGCCGGCGTGGCCGAGATCGAGGACCAGCTGCGCGCGCTGAGCGAGCGCTGGGCGCACACGTGCCAGTGGACGGCGGCGCAGCTGCAGCGGCTGACGGCGCAAGCGGACCAGGAGGCGCGCCTGGAGGCCGAGTGCGGCGCGCTGCGGGGGCTGCTGGCGGCGCTGGAGGCCGACCTCAAGCAGGTGCGCGGAGGCGCCATGCCACATCATAATAACGACCCACTATTTAAGGTCTTCAAAATCGATCGACGAAATCTATATGAAACGATCTTGAAAATTCGGCAAGAGTTTCGATTTCGTACTCGTACCGAACACCTCATTAGAATCTGCCGCAATATTTTGGTACGTTTTTGTTTGTTGTATTTTTTAAAGCATAATTATTATTATGAAATATGGGTTTCGGGTTCGACTGTACTTTTTGGTGTTGCGCGTACTCGTATTTGTTATGTAAATACGCAGGCAGGTTCGTGGCGGACATTGAGCGTGTTCCCCCCCACGGCCCCCGCGCCGCGCTCGAGCTCCTCGTGTCCGCAGATGGAGGCGCGGCCGGTGTCGGAGGTGGGCGCGGTGCTGGCGCGCGTGTCTGCGGTCCGGGCGGCGCGCGGCGCGGCGGCGCACGCGGCGGCGCGGCTGGCGGCGGCGGCGGCCCCGGGTCCCGCGGCCGCCGCGCTCCTCGAGCCGCTGCAGGACCGCCTCGACGCGCTGCACATGATCCTCGACGTGCAGGCCACGAGGGTGCGTATGCGGAGCGGGACCCTCCTATGTTCATTTACATACCTACTCCATACAGATACATTCCGGTTTTGGAGCAAATTCGGCGACCTTACGTTTGTCAGATTTATTTGTTGAGCTGAATTACGAGAGTCTAACCTAGTAAAAAAACTGGTAGTTTTCTGCACAAAATATTAAATAAATCCACCAGCTTCGATGTTCCGAGAGCCGGCGATCTAGTTGCGCCATCGTCGATATTGACCGCAGCGACTGTCCTCAGATAAAGGAGCTGGGCTTCGAGCTGGAGGCGGAGCCGAGCGCGGCGGATGAGGCGGCGGTGACGTCCCCCGCTCCCGCCCCCCCGCCCACCCCCACCCCCGCCCCCTCTCCCGCGCCCTCCCCCGCGCTCGCCAAGAAGCCGCGCCTGCAGGAGTCCAGCAAAGACTTCCAGCTCGGATACAAGGCTTTCGAGGACTGGGCGGAGGCTACCGAAAACACGCTCCGAGAAGTGAGTCGTGCCGTCGTCGTAGATGTATTGATTCATCGACATCCTAACAAAGTTGAGACGATGATATCGCCGCTTTATGTCGGGAGACGCGTGGATGAGGCGTACGGCGCGTCGGTATCGGAAATTCGAGCGACTATAATACCGCTCTCGTCCTCATCTCTCATGTGCGGTTTCTGTGATTGCAGTGCGAATACGAATTCGAGAACGACAACGACGGTCGCGCGAAGATAGAAGCGGTGACCGAGCGAGTCGAGCGAGAGATACAGGAGCAGCGAGCGGACTTCGGGAACGTGGAAGAGATACAACGGAGGCTGGCGCGCGAGGCGGGGCTCGAGGGTAACGCCGGGCTATCGTGTCCACTATCGTAGGCCGCGTCCCGGCAGGACGATATGTCAGAGAAGACGATATGATAGTCGTTTTATTTTGAACTTCTAAATAGTTTTTTAGGCTGCTGTGTCGTACTGTGTCGTGCTGTGTATCGCTGATGAGTGTACGTGTGCACCGACAGAGGAGGCGGCGCGGCACGCGGACAGCATCGCGGCGCTGAAGCGGCGCTGGGAGCGCATCGCGGAGCGCACGCGCGGGCTGCGGGCCGCGGGCGCGGCGCGGGCCGCGGCCGGCGCGCTGCGGCCCGCGCTGGCCGAGCTGCGGGCCTGGGCCGCGCGCGCGCGCGCCCAGCCGCCCTCCACCAACCTGCTCATCCACGTGCGCAACAAGGCGCGCCAGCTGCGGCGGCTCGAGCCCGCGCGGGACGAGCTGCGCGCGCGCGCCGTCGTGCTGCGCGAGCTGGGGGCGCCGCCCGCCCGCGCGCGCGACATACAGGTCCGTCCTCGTTCCAGGCTATACTCCTTCGAGGACACTCGGATATATGCTCATATCTATCCGTGGACGCAGGACGAAGCCGAGCGAACGAGCGCCGAGTACGAGGAGCTGCAGCGCGAGTTGGCGGCGCGCGAGGCGGAGCTCAAGCTCGCGCTGAACAAGAAGCCGAGCCTGGAGCCCGAGCCGGCGGGGCGGAGCCCGGAGCCCGAGCCGGCGGGGCGGCCCCTGGACGCGGCCGTGGCGGCGCTGCAGGCGCGCGTGCTGGCCGAGCACGCCTTGCTCGCGGACTGGCCGCGCGCGCACGTCGCGCTGCAAGGTACGGTGACCTACTGTTACAATGCACAGAACACGATTTTAAGATCCCTTTGGCGGAAAGAAAGGTGCGCGGGGGAATTTCAACGACACGAGTCCTCGCGAATGGCCGATCTGTCGGCCGCTGTTCCCCGCGTCGCGCACCCGCCCCGCTAGTATCCGACTACACTTGCGTGCAGTGTTAATAACCAATTTCGAGTTTATAATATTTTTTGTTGTACTCTGCACACGCACTCTATACCTACTCCCCGCAGCGCTGGCGGCGCTGCAGGCGGAGCTGGCGGCGCTGCAGCCGGCGGTCGCGGCGGCGGGGGCGGAGCGCCGGGCCCGCGCGCGGGGCTCCGCGCCCGACCTGTGCGGCTCGCTCGAGGACCTCGTCACCAAGTTCGACGACACGAAGATTCTTCTCGACACCAAGATCGACAAGCTCGAGAAAGGTTAATAACTTGCACATTTTGCTAAAAAATATATTAAAAATCTTTAAAAAAAATCCAAAATAACAAAATATACTATTATTGCGATCTTTACAAACACTAATACTAGGGGTGTTCACTTGCATGTCTCGCAGAGGCGATATTCGAAATGTCCGTAAGTTACCTGCAGTCATCGTATACAGAACTATTATCGAGGGCCACAGACGATGAACTTGTTGTCTGCAGGTGCGGAAACATTGCGCGAGTGAGGAAAGTAAAATACAACCTCTGACTTAAAGTTTGCCGTCTAGGAAAGCCCTTAACACAAAATCTACCTTGTATTCAAAATGTGTTTTTTGTTGTTCTATTGAAACGATCGTACTGTCCAGGCTTGAACCAACTGCAGCAGCTGGAAGACGAGTCTCGCTCCCTGACGGCGTGGCTCGACTCGGTGGACGAGTTCCTCGAGGAGAACGCCTACATACCGGTCGGGGAGAGCGAGCTGCTGGACCGGATGCTGGACGCCAGTAACGTGAGTGCGGGCCGCGGGAGTCGCGGGTCCGGTCGAACGGCCGACTCGTTTCGGTCACTCAGAAAATTATTGAACGATTCAAAAGCGAACGTTTCGTGCGCCGGGGCGGGTACCGCGGTCGTCGGTCGTCTATCCGAACACCCGGCGGACCGAAACCGTATCGGATCCCGGGAGCTCAACGGCCCGTCCTTTCCAGAGTCACGACGAGGAGATACCGAAGTACGAGGAGATGATGTCTCGCATCGAGAGCCTGAAGGAGGCCCTCGTGCAGGAGTGCGACCCCTCGCTCGCGCGCGGCCTGCAGGCGGGCGCGGCCGGGCTGCGCACGCGCCGGGCCGCGGCGGCGCGCGCGCTGCGGGACCACAACGAGCGCGTGCGGCGCGCGGCCGAGCGCACGGGCGCGGTGCTGGCCGGCATGGAGGCCACGGAGGCGTGGCTGCAGGCCGTGGAGGCGCAGATCCCGCCCGACGAGGAGTGCGCCATCACCGACTCGGCCGCGCTCTACCGGATGAAGACGCGCTTCCAGGCGCTCAAGGACAGCTGCGACGAGAAGACGCCCGAGTTCCGGGAACTCAACGAAGCCAGTCAGTTTACTGTTCATTTTTATTTTTATTTTTTTTTGCTTGGAATGAATAAATAATGGAACGATAATGTGATCGAACATATAAAAGATACCTATTCCCTTTGACCTTAAAAAGTACCGAGATAAAGGGATCGAGAAACGAGGAAGCCCGAAATCAGTTCCTTCCCGGTAAGATTATCGCTGTTGTCGTGCGGTCCACGTTCTTTACTCGGCGAAATATCCGATATACTATCTTGCGAAATGTCCGATTATCAGGTAACGATATCCTGCTGGCGGCGGAGGCGCGGCAGCCGGCGGCGCTGGTGCGGCGGATCACGCACCTCAACGCGCGCTGGACCAGCGTCATGCACGGCGTGTACGAGCGGTACAAGTGAGTGGAGCGGGGCGGGGGGCGGCAGGGGGCGCCCCACTCGCTCACTCACTCACTCGCTCGCGTCCTCGTCCGCAGGGTGCTGAACGAGGCGTGGCACGAGTCGGGCGAGCTGCGCGCGTGGCTCACGCAGGAGGGCGCGTGGCTGGACGGGCTGGCGCGGCGGCTGCGGCGCTCGCCCGACGCGCCCGCCGACGCGGAGGAGGTGGCGCACGAGCTCAGCGCGCTCGAGACCTACGTGGGCAACCGCAGCGCCGACCGGCTGCAGCGCATCCAGCACATCGGCGCCGCGCTGCAGCACGCGCAGATCATGCCGGCCTGGGTGCGGGCCGAGGTGGCGGCCGTGTCGGAGCGCTGGGCGCGGCTGCGGGCGCAGGCGGCGGCGCGCGTGGCGCTGCTGGAGCGCGCGGCGGCCGCGGCGCAGCGCTCCGAGCTCACCGTGGACCGGCTGCAGCAGTGGCTGGCGGCGGCGGAGCGCGACCCGGACCTGCAGGTGCGGGCACCGCATGAGACTACCTCGCTTCATAGAACTAGTACTCATCCGAGTCGATGTCAGCGCCCGGAACGGCCGTCGAGTAGGGATCGCCCCGCCTGCGGGCCGATCGTCGACATGCAGCGGTTTAGTAGATCTCGTTCTGCCTCAAATTCCTAAATATACACTGGACTGTACTCCGTGTGATGAATCGCTGCCACCCCATGGATATGACGCGGGAGCGGCGCCTCATAATATCGTAATATAGCAGCGGATGTAGTCGTGTTTGTTGCAGCGGCTGCAGAGCGAGTTGTCCTCGCAGCGCGGCGTGATGGTGCAGGTGGAGGAGCAGGCGGCGGAGTACGCGGCCGCGGGCAAACTGGGCGCCGCCGCGAGACTGCGGGACCAGCTGCAGCTGCTGCAGGTAGGGCCGCGCGATGCTCACTGATGACGATCAATGATGCGGTCTGCGATGGAGCATGCCTGCCTTGGAGAAATCTCATGGTATATCGAGTTCAGAACTTTTGTAACAGTGTGATCGATTCGTTCCCAGCGCAAGTTCACGGCGCTGGAGGAGCGGCTGCAGTCGCTGGAGCCGGCCGAGCCGCCGGCGGCGGCCCCCGGGCCGGCCCCCGGGCCCGGCGCCGGCGCCGTGGAGGCGCGGCTGGCGGCGGCGCTGGCGGCGCTGGGCGCGGTGCAGCGCGGCGCGGCGGCGGGGCTGGCCCCCCGCGACCCCGACCCCGACGCCGTGCGCGCGCAGCTCCGGACCTGCCTGGTAACCACCATACGAGTACATACCCTACTCACGATACACGGATCAAACTTTACGACACCATCTTTACGGCACCTTGACTGGTATTGCTCGTATTGAAACTTAAATATGTATTGTCATACTTGCATCCTTTTCGTGAAAATAAAAAAAAAATTAGATATAAATTAGATATAGACACAATTACCACATATTATCGAAAACACTCGCTATTTCGACAGCGTAGAATGTTTCGATGCTGTACTCTCACCCGGATTAAGAGATTGCCCCACGGCCGCGCCGGGCCCGCATTCCGCCGGACACCCGACCCGACGCGCTCCACTTGCTGTCTTCTTTCATAACGCACTGCCTACACTACACCCGATCACTGCAACCTTTCCCCTTCTTATGGTCGCCTAGTAGTTACTAGTTATGCCACCGGGCGGCTAGTTCGGTCGCCTGGTCCGGGTCCGGCGTTAGAGATCGGAGAGACTCGTGGAGTGTGTGCTTGCCGTATAGCTGTGTGCAGATGAATATGAACTACGTAACGGGCTAGTTTCAATAGGTGTAATGTTGTACTTGACCCAGTGTTTGTTTGTTGTGTTGTCCGGTGACAATGCTCGCCGGAACCGGAAGCGCGGCTCCGATTGTAAGCGCCTGTGAGGTAACGAGCCGCGGTGACCGTGAGGCGACGATTCATGTAAACGTTTAACATGATTCGTTTTCATTATTAATTTAGCAAAAATTTTGACATTATATTTATTTCATATTATTTTTTCCAATAAAAAATATTAATCATATTTTATGTGAGGTCGGCCTGTGTTCCTAGCTAAAAACTGCAAAAATTAATTAGCTATCGACCAAAATCTGTTCATGTTATTTACATTTGTTGTAGGTAAAAATAAATGTAATTTCTTGTTACCTGGTGCTTGTGCCCAAAAGAAAACACAAGTATGTAGCGATTGTAGCGGTTCAACTAGTTTCCTAACTGAACGGCACTGCCGGTGCACTGAAAGTATAGAGTGAGGCGTATCATCGGAATCATCGTTATCGTCATCATCGTAAATCGTAATAATATAAATAAACGTACTCACCCTTCTGTGTGAGTGGCGTCGCGTCGTGTGGCGTGTGGTGTGTTGTGAGTGGCGTCGCGTGGCGTGTGGTGTGTTGTGGGGCCATGCACTGTCAGTGCGCCTTGAAAGGATTCTGCGATTTAAATCCGACCAGGAGTGTAGCGGCAGCGCTCTCCATGGATGAGGCACTTTGCTGTGATTCGTTCTTTCAATTTTAAATAAAAATTTCCCAAATTTTTTTTTTAATACATATATTCCATTTAAATACCTTTTGAATGAAAATTACTCAAATATGAATCAAAAGTAATCATTTTTTAAATTAAGCAGTGAATCTAGTAAATGATACTGAATGATATAATAGTAATGTATTAAAATATCCTGATATAAATAGATATACATACCGTGTAGGTATGTAACAAAGAATCTTTGTCCACCTTTTCTGAGCTCCGCGTCCGATTGAATTAGTTGTAGTATAATGAGCACTGAGCAGGCCACACTCGCAGCCCCGCCGCCGCCGCCGTCGGCCGGGCAACATGAGTTGGGACTCGCTCTATCTCCTGCTCATATTCTGTATCGCGCTTTATAGATGGCTCGTAAGTTAATAATAGTAGTTTATGCAACTGTCATATAATGAAGGGTATTAAAACACGAGTGTGTTTATGAAACGAGCGGAGCGAGTTTCATAATAGAAACGAGTATTTTAATACCTGTGTTATATGCAGTTGCATACACTACTTTATCTACACTAATGCTGTTACATTCTACTTATGTTTCCAATACTTGATAAAATACGTTTATCTTCACTAATAAAAACGTGTATTGTCACAGTGAAACTGGCGCGCAATCAGGAGCGAGCGCGCATGCGCGCGCAGGGCGGCGGAGCGAGCGCCGCGCATGCGCGCAGGCGGCCAATCAGGAGCGAGAGCGCGATGTTATAATGACTCATTACGACATCGATCGACTCATTATAACATCGCTTAAATGTTGTCTGTGCTATAACAGTAGTCATTATAACACCAGTATTGGAAACATAAGTAGAATGTTATAACATTAGTGTAGATAAAAAAATATAATAATTAAATCCAAATGGTCCTCATCTACCAAAATGTCCAGTGGTAAACTACGTGATGTGTAAACGAAAACATCCGGTTGGATTTCGAAATTTGTCATATTTTATTCTGGGTGGGGGGGGGGGGGGAGGGGTTCATGGGTCACCCTGAGACCGTTCGGGCCGAGGACGTTACCCGGCGTAAAGCGAGGCGAGCGTTCCTTCGACTCCGGCGGCATGCGGAGCTCTAACGGTCTCGTTCCGATCCCCAGAAATACTACCGCACGCTGAGCGAGATCAAGTCGGAGGTGGAGAGTATCATCAAGACGGGGCGGCGCGCCGTGGAGGGCGGCGCCGGCTCGCAGCTGTCGGCGCGCATCGACGCGCTCAAGGAGCTGTACAACAAGCTGGGCGCCGGCGTCACCGAGAGCAAGGCGCGCCTCGAGGCGGCGCTGCTGGCGGCGCGCGAGCTGCAGGCCGGCCTGCTGCAGCTGCAGGTGCGCGCGATGGGCCGCGGGGCGACTCTGTCCCCTCCAGACGACTACAGGATGCGCCGCGTTTATAAATGTCATAGTTTCTGAAACAGGGTCTCCCTCCCTAGAGCGCGCTGGAGCGGCTGCCGCAGCTGGCCCCGCAGCCGCGCGAGCTGGAGATGTCCCGCATGGAGGCCACGCGCGCCGCGCTGCGCACGCACCTGGAGGCCTTCGCGGGGGGAGAGGCGGGGGGCGGCGCGGGGGGCCTGCGCCCGCTGCGCGACCAGCTGGACGCGCTCGACCGGCGCTGGGAGGCGCTGCGCCGGCCCGCCCCCGCCCCCGCCCCCGCCCCCGCCCCCGCGGCCCCGCTGCGCGCGCGCGCCCCCGACGCGGAGGTGGCGCAGGACCCCGAGCTGGCGCAGCTGCTGCACACCACTCTCGAGCGGCTCGCGGTGAGTCGCGCACCCGCACCGTGGGAGGGAGACGCTCGGCCCAGGGGCCTGCGCTCCCCGGACCCGGATGCGGGGACTCGTTTGAGGCGGTCGAGATTACCTCGGACATCCTCGCTCGAATTTAACGCTCAAAACGAGAGAGTGACCGAAATAACCTCGACTGCGCCAAAGTGAGTCCCCGGAACCCTCGCACGAATGGATTTTGAACAAAAATGTGTGCGAGATACCATGCATCCCGGTGTGACCACGACCGCTTCCTCGACATTTGTTCAGAATCGAACTCCAACCTGGACCCCTATTATGTCGAGTGAGATATTATCTCGGTCCCTGTCGCTCTCGTTAGAAATGTCATGAGAGTGAAAGTGACCGAGATAATCTCGAGCGCCGAAGAATAGGGTCCCTGCCTCGAATGCGTGCAGAAACGTAACTCGATCGTTTTTGCCGTGCGAAAACGAGACTCGTGTCCAGGAAATAAAAGTGAATGGTTTTCGCTCGGGAAAAAAGTTGGCAAACCGAGTACGCGGCGCGCATTCTAGGCGGGTGAATCACTCGGTTCGCCGGAACTCGACCTCACCGCTCCTCCATCTCTGGGTCTTCGATCGCTCTCATGTATAATAACAACTCACGTAATTGTACATACCATCGCTTTTCGTCTTATTTCGTCTCGAAAACTCGCATTCCATCCGTCGTTGTGTTGCTTACGGTACTCACTGTTTATAAACGATCACGCATTGCGCATCGGCCTCGGCCCGCTCGAGTCGACTCGGGGCGGCGAGGAGGGCTCGCGAGTGGAACTAAACGAATAACAACGTAACAAGCACGCGCGTGTCGACCACGGAAGACTGTACATACTCTGTAAATACTGGGTGCGGGTGTAACTGTGTGTGAACGCTTTGTGTGCGGCGACATCACCTCACGCTTGCATCACCCGGCGGCGGCGGAGCACCGGGCGGAGCACCCGGCGCGGCGCGGGCGGCCGGCGCGGGCACTGAGCGGCTTTGTGTTGCAGCCGGCGTACGAGAGCGTGACGGACACGATCAAGCGGCGCCTGGAGAGCGGCGCGAGCCCGGGCGGCGAGCGGGCCGGCCACAAGCGGTCGCGCATCCCGCTCGCGCTGAGCAGCCCAGCGCCCATCCGGCGCGAGGCGGCCGCGCGCGCGCGCCCCCCCGCCTCCCCGCTCGGCAGCGCGTCCCCCGCCTCGGGCCCCGCCACGCCCGACACGCCGCGCAAGGAGAGCAGCACCTTCAACCTGCTGCAGGACAGCGACCTTTTCACGCAGATATCCGAGAATAAGATCGAGGCGGCGCCGGCACCGACACCGGCGCCGACCCCCGCGCCCGCGCGCGCGGAGCCCGAGCCCTGCCACGTCGTGTCGGTCACGTCGCGCGAAATAGTCAAGTCGAACGTGAGCGAGGGAGAGGCGGAGCCGGGCCCGCAGCACTCGGAGCCGGGCCCGCAGCACACGGAGCCGGGCCCGCAGCACGCGGAGACCGTGCGGCTCGGCGACGACACGGAGCACGAGTCCAGCGGCGCGGAGAGCGGGGGGAGCGCGGAGAGCGCGGGGAGCGGGGAGAGCTCGGGCGGCACGTACGAGACGGACGAGCGCCCCCCCCTCCACCTGGGCACGGAGCCGCGCACCTTCGTGGTGGAGGTGCACACGCTGGAGCAGCGCATGCGGGCCACGCGGGGGGTGGTGGCGCGGCGCGGGGGGCGCGCGCCCGACCTCGGGCCCGCGGGGGAGGCCCGCGCGCCGGACGACGGGCCCGCCGACCAGGCCGCGCTGCCCGAGCCCTCGCACACCGAGCGCGCGGGGGCGGGGGGAGGGGGGGCGGGGGACGAGGGGATCTACTCCGAGGTCGAGGACATGCCGCAGGTAAACACGGCGGACACTAGCGTACATTATCTTAGAGTATCGTTTGAATTTAAACTGCGTTTTGAGAAACAATGTAATAGAATTGTGACGAATGTACAACAACCCGTAAGCGATAATAGTCGACCGAATATTTTGAATGGTGTTGCTGATCTGTTGCAGTGATTGTATGTTATAGAATTAAATATATTTTTTAGTTAATTTCTACTCGAAATTATCTTTGATACTAAAATGTATCCAGATCGACCGATATTTCATCGTTGTGCTACATATTCGAAGCCTATTTACTGATTTAATTTGGGAAGCCTCGATGCTGGATCGTAGAAGGATGTGTGGACGAAAAGAGCCTCTCGGGTGAGATCCAGCGGGTACCGGTAATTGCATTTTATGGGGTTTTTTTCCTTTTGTGAAATTTGTTATTTAAGGAGCAAGCATCGTGAGGAGTTGAGGACGGTTATGGAATGCCTTAAATCTCTAAAAATTGTGTTAAAATTGCGAGGTACAGTCGATTGTTATGAAGCCGAACGTAACGTAACAGATCAATATTGCGTTTGATTGAACGAGCAGTCGAGTGAGAGAAACTGTGTTTCCCATCGAAGCGCGGCGGATCTAGGTTTATTCTATAAAAATAAAATAATAAAAAGATTTAGAAAAATGCCAACCTAGCGGTGAAAGTATGGAACTTTGACGATCGATAAGCTGACGTTTAAACTCGACTACATCTTTATCACGACTTTGTCTATGGCCTGAACAAAATCAGATTTATTGTACGATTTTATTGAGCTTAAATTAATGTTTTATTATCGGTCGACAAAGTTACTGGCACCGCTGCTCCGTTCGTTCGGGTCGGCCTCAAACCGGGCTCGCCTAGAAGCGACCTGCGAAGTCAAGCGCGGCACAGCCCCCCAGCCATGGTGCAATTCTAAATCGGAAACGATATAGAAAAGTTGGAAAATGTACGGGAGTGACATTTCAATAATCTATTGAGGTTTTGTAGTCAATGACAGAAATGCCACTTTTAGATTAGAATAATAATTGCAGCTTGGCTAGAAGGGCAGATTAGATAATTGTTAGTACGTAACCGTGCCGATTGGCAGTTACCCGATCGTGGTCTGAGGTCGGCCCGCCGCGCGCCGCCTCGGGCCGGCATGTCCGAGTGGTCGGCCGCAGCCTGTCCCCCTGCGCAGGCGCCGGCGCCGGGCCCGCTGAGCACGTCGACCCCGCCGGGCCCGCTGAGCACGTCGACCCCGCCGGGCCCGCTGAGCACGTCGACCCCGCCGGCCCCGCTGAGCACGTCGACCCCGCCGGGCCCGCTGAGCACGTCGACCCCGCTGAAGGAGCCGCGCGCGCAGGTGGTGGCCATGTCCCCCAAGCTGCACGCGCCGCCCGCGGAGAAGTACCAGCGAACCGACGACGAGGACCAGGTAACTCCATCCTTCTATCTTCTATGTCGCTTAAAATATTTGTAACGTTCATAACTCTTTGATGTCGGTCGAAATATCTTAGACGTAATCAGGTGGGATTCTGTTCGTATGCTTTTCAGTCTTCAAAGCGGCTATCGCACCCGCAAACTTACGTCAGACTCAGTTTACAATGTCCTCACACATTGTTCCCCCCCCTCGCAGATGGCTCCCTTGTCTCCGGTGCGAGCAGCGTCCCCCCCGGCCCCGAGCCCGACCCCGCTGCTGGCGCAGTTCCCGGGCGCGGGCCCCGAGCTGGCCGCGTTCGAGGCGGCGGCGGGCGCCATGTGCCGGCGGCTCGACGTCACGCTGCTGACCGTGGCCGGCGCCGACCGGGAGCGCGACCCGGCCAAGCGGCTCGAGGTGAGACCCGCCCGCCTGCTCTACCACATATTAAATGGTACTGTGCCATTGTGAACCCATAGAGGAGACCGGAGTCGTTACTGGATTGAGGCGACTTCGGCTTCACTATAACTGCAGCGTATCATCTGTTACTCTATCTATGCCATCGGAACCACTTATACCGACAGCCCGGAGCCTCGCTTTCTCTATTTTTTTAAACTGGATGTCCGCTGACAAGGGGGAAACGCACAATCCTCCCCTGCGAGACCTGTAGACCCTACATCGGATAAGAGTAACGCGGTCTTCGGTGGCGCAGATCCTGAAGAACCAGGTGGGCGGCGTGGCGCCGGACGCGGCGGCGCTGATCTCTCGCGGCGACTCGCTGGTGTACGCGGCGCACGCGCGCGACCCGCTGCTGGCCGAGTGGCTGCAGGCGCGCCTGCAGGACCGCCTGCGCAACAAGTGGGCGCTCGTCATGTCGGAGGTGGAGGCGCGCCGCGCGCGCGCCGCCGCGGCCGAGCGCGCGCAGCACGAGCTGGCGGCGCTGCTGCCGCCGCTGCAGGCCTGGCTGGACGCGCTCGACGCCAGGGTCCAAGCCAAGCAGGTGCGCGGCGCAGCGCAGCGCTCTCATACATATTTAACGTTTATGTGTTGTCATTTATGCACTCCTCGAAATCATAATTCAGTCGTTTTTTTTTCATTTATTTTTGTATCCCTGATTCATAGAGGTCCGTTTAAAAATTAAGTGGACTGAAGAAGTGATATTCTGTATAATTATTTTGCGTTCATTTTTTGCGTTTCGATAATACGGTTATGGGGAAATCGCGTCGACGGTATATGAGGATATTTTTTTAAGGAGGTATGTGAAAGTAAATTATAAACGCAATGCATCAGTATCGTCCGCAGCTTTCTCTATTGCACTGCCGGAATAGACGAGGTTCCGCTCTAGCCATACCATCTGCTCATATACAAACGTACTCGATGTCTCGTTCGAGTCTTGTAATTGTTCCCCGAGTGCAGGTGAACACGCTGAGGGAGGAGCTGGGCGCGCGCGAGCTGGAGGCGGAGCGGCTGGAGGAGCTGGCGGCGGAGCTGCGGGGCGCGGGGGGCGCGGGGGGCGCGGGGGCGGGGGCCGAGCGCGCGCTGCGCGGGCTGGCGCGCGCGCGGGCCGCGCTGGGCGCGCGCTCGCCCCCCGAGCTGGTGCTGCGCGCCAACCGCGCGCGCGAGCAGGCGGCGCGCCTGCGGGCCGGCCTGCGGGCGCGCCCGCTCGCCGGCAAGGACTACGACGACTTCCCGCTGCAGGAGGACGCGCTGCAGGTCAGCAACAGACTAGCTACCGACTCACTCCTGTACACCTCGCTAGGAGATCGTCAATTAATTGCGTCAGGCTCGAAAAGGAGTTTGGAAAACATCATAAAATATCACAAAGAGAAAGGAGGGGGGGGGGGAGTGTAGTTAGATTATACTTGTATTTAGTTTTTGTTAGTTCTGTTTTTTTTATTACATGTAAAAAATTACATGTGATTATGACGGGGAGAAGTGATTTATAATCTTATTATATATCCAAGAAGGGGGGGGGGGGGGGGGAGGGAATGAAAGAGTAGGTGAAAACATCACGACGACCCCTCAGATCAAGCAGAAAGTTTCTACTTGACCTGAGGATAGCCCCTAACCCGAGTTCCCCGCAGCGCATCCGCGCGGCGCTCCCCGAGGTACAAGCCGCAGTGGATGCGGTACTCGCGGCGCGCGGGGGGGCGGCGGGCGCGGGGGGGGCGGCGGCGGGCGCGGTGGGGGGCGAGCAGGCGGCGCGCGTGTGCGACAAGCTGGCGGACGAGTGGCGCGCGCTCAACGACCATCTGGAGGAACGCACGCAGAAGTCAGTTAACTACGTTTTACCACGTTCTTTAGACGTTACGTTTATACAAAGTAAACTCAACTACCACGATACATTTTTGGCTCCATTTTTTTGAAATAGTCTACGACGACAGAAACGGTCAATAAAGATATTTGATTGGCGTTCGACAATTCACAAATAAAATATGATCGAATCCCAAAAAAAAACAATTAATAAAAAAAAGTTAAGTTAAGTTTCACGTTTGCAGGGTCTTTTACTATGGGACTTCCCATAGTAAAAGTTGTTCATAATAATGAATACAACGATATCTTAGAGTTAGTGCTTGTTTAAAAAAAACACCCACAAATCACATGCATAATTTTGATAATAAAATTTTTCAAAAATTCAATGAGTTAACGCACGTTTCATGTCTGCAGACACGCTGCGTGTCAAAAAGTATGGGCAGCACTATACGCGGCCCTGGAGTCGAACGGCGAGTGGGCGGATGAAGCGACGCACGCTCTGGAGGAAGTGGAGGCGGGGGCGGAGGGGGTCGACCGGGAACAGGTGTTACGGGACCTGGAGACTCAAGTGAGATATTTTGACCGAGTATATGCTGTTTCTAAATTCGTACACAGTTGTCTAAGGTTTCACTTATAGATACATTATAGGACTTCAGATCTAAGGACTACCGCTCATAATGTTGCTTCGTGTAGATTTCAAACATTACCTATCTACACCTTCAATATTGTCGCTCTAAGTATTTACCGACGGATATTCGGTGACCTTTCAAATTTGGAATGAGACAGAAGTCGTGGCTCCAATTCGAGCGGTCACCGAAAGAGTTCCATCCACATGAGATATGTGTGTGACGTCACGCTCACGCTCCCGCTCGGCCGCAGCTGGCGGCGCGGCTCCCCGGGCTGCAGGCGGCGCGCGCGCACACGCGGCAGGTGGTGGGCGCCAGCTCGCCCGCGCTGGCCGCCGACGTGCAGGAACAGATGGACCAGCTCAACGAGCGCCTGGCGCGCCTGCAGCTGGCGGCGCGGGGGGCGGGGGGCCGGGGGCCGGGGGCCGCGCGCGCCGGGGGGCCGGGGGCCGCGCCCGCCGCGCTCGCCGCCGCGCGCGACCTGCTCGACAACACCAGCCCCAACCCCTCCGACGCGACCAGTCTCTCCATCCGCGCCAGCCTCGTCAAGGTATGCCCTGTTTTACATAATTCCGTTTTATATGTTTTGTTTTTATCTTTTGGTACGGTACCTTGAAAACAGGGATCCCTGTTCTTCCCCTGTTTTTAGGGTAATGTATTTCCGCTTTCAAAGTGTTTTAAAGTTCACGTTCGTTGAAAATACGATAGGTTCGGATCGGAATCCTCGAGAAGCGAGTTTTTGCTTTATTAGCGGATTTGTTTCACTTTTCTAGACATAAAATTAACTACGTATATCTCTCCATGATCACAATTTTGTGTTTCGTTTACTCGCATCACTTTGGAAGAAAAATATACAAGATACTAAAGCTCACTTCACTTTGGAAGAAAAATATACAAGATACTAAAGCTCACTTCAATACCGCAACCACCTCGCGAGTTGAATTCGAATGTATCTGTGGTCGACTGACCTGTTAAGTAATGACTAAATTTGTCAGAACTTGGATCCAACATTTTTTTTTACATTAATTCAAATATATCGCTTACCTAAATACGCTGTAAATTATGTGGGGAAAAGGTTTATTTCTAAATTTATAATACATATAATTGATTTTTAGTTGAGACAGGAAATACCTAACCATCAGATCTATTTCGCGAGGTACTAATTTGATTGCACCGTTCACGTCGCTGACATAAACGAAAAGTCCTAAACACTGAATGAGCGCCGCCACTGACATCCGCCACCGCTGGCACAGATCCAATAAAATTGCACATACGATATTGCACCTTATTGAACAACAATAAAGTTAATATTCGACCACCGCTTCACGTTACTGCAGTGCGTTTTCTTGGCTTTCTCGCAAAATGAATCGGTACCCCATCATCCCATTCCGAACTCTATCTAATAGGGAATAAAGGTTGTTGTGAGTGAACGAGCGCCGTGGCCGAGTTTGTTTATTTGCAGTAGTGTAATTGCAGTTTCGTTTCGCTTCCTCGTGCGATAAGAACAAAGCTCGCCTCTGATTCACTTGAAGTGGACACTAGAAGATGCTTCCTGGGGCTTTATTAAAACGATCAACTGTGAACTGAAACCGGACCAAAGTATTGCTACGGATGACATTTTAGTATTACAGTAGTGCTTCCTTTCCTGCTTCATTGAATAGCTAGTTCTGAGAGAGCACCGGAGATGACTATGTTCGACCTTCCATCGGTTTGTTTTGATTTGACCGCGAGGCGCATTATGTTGCGGCGTTTTCAGGTGTTTTTGAATGGCACGTTACGTTCAAGGTTTCCAGTTCGTAGATGATAAACAATGATAATAAATTGGGCAATTTAAATACATTCGAAAATCAAAATGGTTTACTAAAGACCTCGCGCTGTCCTCGTGATCTTAGGATTTTGTCCCATTACTGAGGAGATGGGGGAGACCTTTGCCCAAGAGTGGGACACCATGGGTTATTAAAGAAATGTAAAAATTATTAAGACAACAAAGGATTTATGTGAGTTAGCCCCTAGACCTAAAAGATATGACGCTTAGGGCTAGCTCCTGATTCGAGACAAATACAGCCAAATGAATGTTCCAGCATTAGGCATTAATTAACGAGTGTCACCTGACGCGACAGCTGCTTGCCGAGAGAGAGAGAGAGAGAGAGAGAGAGAGAGAGAGAACTGTCTCTCCGAGTCGCGGGCTCGCCTCGTTTTGTTTGAGTAGTGTTGTCGCGCGGCTCCCCGGCCCCGGGGACTTGTGGCGCCACGCCGCAAATTGCGCCATTTCTCAACCACAGCCTTCTTTATTTCGACCTCACTCTTACATTTCACGTCGAGGACTGCGCTCAACATCAAGACCTATACGTGGTTCGCGTCGTGTACAATGGAACCATACGTACAGTAACTCCAGTATGGCCACTCTCCCACATTAAGGTATCTTGTCGGATGGCATTCGACCCAATCCAAACCCTTACCCTTCGAAAATTTGGTTAATTTTTCAGCCGAACCAAGTTTATTGCAAGTACAGATAGTAGGAATATTATTGACGCAGTAAATACAAGTTAAAGCGTCCTTACTGCCTTTCAGCCAACTTCGATTTTACAATTGACATGAGCGGAGTTCCCGCGAGCTCTCGAGTAATAGGTACCATATTATTTGTCGTGGGTTGTTGTAAAGCGCGTTATTTCCGTGTGTGGTGGATGGCGGCGCGCCGCGGGCGGCAATCTGCAGACACGCGTCGGCGTCGATCCGACGCACGTGTCGCGCGGGGGCCGGGGGCCGGGGGCCGGGGGGCGGGGGGCTGTCTCCTGTAGAACTGCGGCACGAGATCTTTGTTGCGAACAACATACGTGAGAGTTAGAGGTTGATGGGGACTGAGACTAGCCACAGAATACTAGCACGTAACTAGTAAGAATATGTTACCCAAATTATTTTGTGCTGTAAGAATTATGTTGTAGGGCTCTTTGAAAATTCAAATACTCAAATAAAAAGAAATTATGAACCGAAATATTAAGATAAATAAAACATTCATGTTGAAAGTAAAAGTGTCTTGTAAAATGCGAGGCCGGCCGGAAGTGTCGTCCGAGGCGACGCTAATGCGGCAGGTGGTACGGCCGTGACGTCAGGGGTCTCCGAGGGCACTCCCCGGTGACGTCACTATCTTAAGATCATGCCACACTCGGATAACCCTTGTTTTGTTTTTGGGACACGAGAAAAGACAAAGTTTATGCCATTTCTCAAAGTGAATTGAGGTCTAAAGTTTGGCGAGACTTTGCTAGAGACAAACTGTAGTTTAGTGAATCGTTTGTTAAATTTAGCAAAACTAATCAACCAGTACTGTTGGAGTCGCATCTGTCCCCTGCGGCTGTACAATTAGTATTCGCCGGCCGACGCGGCGACGTACTCGCAGGGCTCGCGTTGACGACACGTAGTCATTACACGCGCGGGCGCGGGTAGCGTCGGGTCGCATTAGGGAGAGAATCCACAGAAACTGCATATTTGGAATTAAACTGGATTAAAGAATGTTTATGTTCCATCAAAATATAAAAAATGCTTTCATGGGTTTGTAGTCGCCGGGCTCTCTGTCTGTCTTATTCTCATTATTGCTTTACTCCCGCAGCATTTTGTCCTGGCCCTCTCACTTTTGCAAAGTTTTTATGCATTCCCTGATAATGTTTTTCATTTTTAGCGGCTCTAGTCGTTAACGTCAGGAGATAGTTTAATTGCATTTTTATGCGTCGAAAAACTAACATTGCATTCGGTTTTATGCATTATACACTTTTTAACACGCTTTTATTAGCTTCACCTGTATGTTTGTATGTTTGTATGTTTGTATGTTTGTTTGTATGTAACCGACTCCTTTGAGCGCGTTTTTGACCCACTTTAAACGGTCAGATTTCTTTCAAACTTTGTAGATATATCGAGGACCGATGACAATACACTAAACAAATCGTGTTTTTTAGTTTTTTTAACTATTAATTTTTTTAACACGCTTTTTCTATAAAGTTTCTTTAACTTTTAATACCGTTTAACTTACAAATGGTAATTTCGTCATTCGTGTCAGAGAACAGAGTGGCGCAGTGGAAGCGTGCTGGGCTCATAACCCAGAGGTCCCTGGATCGAAACCACGCGCTAGAAATCTTTTTGCTCAATATTTTTTGTTACGCATCAATTTTATTTTATGAGGTCTGAGGATCGAAACCACGCGGCTACAAATCTTTTTGCTCAATATTTTTTGTTACGCATCAATTTTATTTTTAATTTGCTTGAGCAGACGGCCAAAATCGGATAACACCAACACATTTGTACATATTAAGGATGGTTAATAGTTAGCAAATCGAACTAAAAAGCGAAAAATAAATAATAGTTAAAAAAAAACTAAAAAAACACGCTTTTTATAAAAAACCGAACTAAAAAAATAGAAAATAAAATTTTATAAATTTAAATTAATAATTAATTAATTAATTAATTAATTTTTAAGGGTTGAAAATTTCAATAAATATAAATTAATAATAGTGTAAATAAATAAATATATGTATTTTATTTTTAAAAAAGCGTGGGGTGCTTTCTAAGATATTATCAAAATGCTAATCACTCTACTCATGTCTGTCAATACAAAATGTATCTACAAAATATATAATATCTATTGACCCATGCACCCCACGCTTTTTAAAAATAAAATACATATATTTATTTATTTACACTATTATTAATTTATATTTATTGAAATTTTCAACCCTTAAAAATTAAAAAAAAAAAAAAAAATAAAAATAAAAATAAAAAACAAAAATTAATTAAAATAAATAAATAAAAAAAAAATAAAAAACAAAAATTAATTAAAAAAAATAAATAAAAAAAAAATAAAAAAAAAAAAAAAAAAAAAATAAAAAAAAAAAAAAATAAATAAATAATAAAAAAAAAATAAAAATAAAAAAATTATAATAATAAAAAATTAAATAAAAAAAAATAATAAAAAAATAATAATAAATAAAAAAAAAAAAATAATAAATAATAATAATTTTTTTTTTTTAATTTTTTTTTTTTATTTTTTTTTTTATTTTTTTTTTTTTTTATTAATTTAAATTTATAAAATTTTATTTTCTATTTTTTTAGTTCGGTTTTTTATAAAAAGCGTGTTTTTTTAGTTTTTTTTTAATTACTTTCAAAGTACTAAAACTACGTTTCGAATATGTTTCAAGTTTCCAAAATAATTCGTCAAATGTAGACGTTGACATTTTAAAGTAATTATTAAATTTCTTCTCATCTTCTCATAATAACGTAAACTTGGTTATAAATTCTCCACACAACAATCTAGACGTGACATATGGGCTGATTGGCTGTCGCTCTTGTCTACGTCGTCTTTTGGCTAGGTAGTTTAACAACAAATAATCCATGATATCGACTGTACACCCGCGCGATCGAAATTGTACTGGCGGCGCTGCGAGAGGCGGGAGTCCGTCGCGGGCGTCCGCGACGGAGCACGGCGCGGGTCCCCGCGACGGAGACCCGCGCCGTGCTCCCGCTTAACGCAGCGGACGCCCTTAGAGGAAGATTATCCGGCGCGGAGTGCAGGGCGCGCCATCAACACACCGCGATACTATCGCGCTCGTACGACTACCTACAGCCTCGTCATTATGTGATAATTCGAGCGCTGGCCAGAACTACATAATAGTCTGCTTAGTTTGATAAAAGCTGGAGTATATGGGTGCTTTTATAATTTACCGTGGCACGGCACGGCACGATATTACCGTGGACGTGATAGAAGTTTCGTGGCAGTGGACGGCATGCCGTGCCGTAGGGTGATTTTATAATTCGCCGTGAAATTATTACGCTTTGCGCCAGTGTTTCCACTTTTAGGGATTTCGCCCTATTTTAGGGCGAAACTATGTATTTCATGAACGACTTAGGGCCTTTTTTTTTACAACAGGGATTTAGGGAGTTTTAGGGTAAAAAGTAACTTCATATAGTAGTAGTAGTAGTAGTACTAGTAATCCTATTTTTTCAATGCTCTATGTCTCTATCTATTCGGGGATTCCTCAAATTGGTCATGTATTCATGTATTTCATGAACGACTTAGGGCCTTTTTTTTTACAACAGGGATTTAGGGAGTTTTAGGGTAAAAAGTAACTTCATATAGTAGTAGTAGTAGTAGTACTAGTAATCCTATTTTTTCTATGCTCTATGTCTCTATCTATTCGGGGATTCCTCAAATTGGTCTATTTATTCTTATTCTATACTCTATTGCTCTAATATATCTATCTATAATATCTTTATATTATAGATTGATATATATATATATATATATTATCTTTATATTATGGATTCCCCAAATTGGTCTTTAAAATCTATTCAGACTTCCGGCTTCCTTGTTCCCTGAGAGATTTTGAAAACAATTTTGATTGTTTTCTTCCACAAATCTTTTTGTGTGAAGAAGCCCTACTATCGAATCAGAGGAAAGTTTATTCCTTTGTTTTGTCGCTAAATCGGGATATCGGGAGACGATGTCCAAAATCAGTAGATCTCCCGATAAATCGGGAACTTTTGCAACACTGCACCCGCGCCTTTTGGCTACGCACGCACACATACAAATTTCTTGTACGCACACACTACACTCTCAACAATGCCGCGACGATTTCATAGGGAGCGCAGTATGCTACGGCAACGGCACGGTAGATTGTTGCTGTTCACGGCGTGCCGTTGCCGTGGACGGTAAATTAAAAGCGTTTGCATACAAATGCATACATTTTGCTTTCCTACTTTACCGTGACGATAAAAACGTGCCGTACCGTGCCGTGCCACGATAAATTATAAAAGCACCCTATCTCTTCGTATGACAGTATTATGTTCAGCAAAATGTTAATCGGGACTTGCAAAGTTCTTATAACTTTTTATTAACAAAAATAATAAACTAGTTTAAAAAACTAAAAACACGCATTGTCATCGGTCTTTAACAGGTGTGCAAAGTTGGAATTAAATCTGATCGTTCAAAGTAGGGCAAAATCGAGTCTAAAGGGGTCGGTTACAAACATACAGGTGAAATTAATAAAAGAGTGTTAAAAAGAAGCAGTTCCGATCAGATCAGATAACTAGTTCAGATGAAACCATCCTACCCGATTTCGGCCACAGCGACTTCCGCTTCTGTTAGATTGAGCTTAGTTGGTGCTCTCAATGTAATCGTTTACCGCAAAGGTAAAAAGGAAAGAACCTTTCACCATAATTATATAGTCCACTCTCATCTTTAATTGTATTTCCAATACACTCAATGCTTGTCAAAATACCCTTAGTGATATTTACGTAGAGTGCAGTGGGTGCGGTAACCGCGCGTCACCTTCGTGCGTTGCGTACCTATTATTATATTTAGACGAGTATTTCGGGCACGTTGCTTATAGCGCCCGCTCGTGTTGTGTCGTGTCGCGTGGCGTCGCGTCGTGTGAAATGTAAACAATACGATTTATTTTGATCAGCCAACGAATACGCAAAAATGTAAACAAAGACTTTCCCGGACTTTATGCCATCAATCCCTGTGGATCGTTTTTGGACAATCACGTGAATTGGTCTGCGATCGACGTAAAATAATTAATTGATGAATTATATCAAATTCCAGTTCAATGTCGACTCCCATTTCCCGTTCCGCTTCCGTAGAGCTCTCCCTAATGACGAGCGTCTCATAAACGCAACAATCCTTTCACTCCGTCAATTTGACTAAACGCTTCTTCAACGCGTTTCGCACCTTCGGCTTCACTTAGTGATGAGTTCCTCTCTCATCACCCAACCATTAGAGCGAGACGGGTCCATTTAGTTGTTCGGCGGGTGTGAGTGAGAGGAGTGACGTAACCGGGACGCTGACGTTTATTGGTGTTGTCAGCGCGGCAATAACCCGCCGAAAGCTCTGCGCCGCTCACTAACTCTGCGAGGGCGGTCTGTTCCGAACACTCACCTTGTTAATCCGACTCGATTGGTTGTTTGTAAATATTTCAATCACTACGGAATTATGCATTCACGGGGAAATTAACAGTCGTGCTGTGTTATTGCTTTGTATTCTTAACCCTTTATTGACGCAGGGGGTCTGTCAGACACCAGAATCAAAATAAAGTTATCGCTGGAAGTATGTATTATGAAAGGACAATTTCCGCCAGTTTATCGTAAATCTTTGTTAGAGTAATAATACTCTACGAACGACATTCCGCTGCTAGCATCGGGGAGAGAAACATTTCAAATATTCGATTAACTACTCTATAAGCTCTGTCTCTGTAGAATATTGCAAAGATATTTTTGATAAAATTTTATGTCAGTTATAAAGATTTAAAGATTTTTTGTGTAATCTCAAGAAAAAACAGTCGTAACTATTGGGTCTTAACATTTTTAATTCAATGAAAAAATAAAAAGTCTATGCGGTATCGACATAGAATTTATAACTAAACTATTCGTGGTCCTTTTAAATGTTTCAATCTAGCCCTATCAATTACACAACACCGAGTATAGTAATTCTCCCGTATAAGGAAGCGTCCTGATCTATCCAAATCGTCTTCCCTCGCCCCGCGGCGGCGGCTCCGCATCTATTTCTGAATCGGAAAATATTCCTGTCCCATCTCTTGTCCCAATTTCGAAATGTCCCATCGACTCGCGAGTTCGTCTTCGAACCTCGATCTTATCCGCTCGCGGTTTGAAATCACTTTTAATGAGACGAGGTGATATTCTAGGGTTATAGCGTAGCAATGAAATATTGTGGTGTTCGCGTAGTCGCCGCTAGTTCTCGTGCGCGGTGCCGCGAGCGTCGCTCCGGTCGCGGGTGCAGCCGCCTGCGCTGATATACTGCGCTCCTAAGCAACGCATTCGCTGCTGTTTGCAGATATTGTTTCGCGATGATTTATGGTGCGTTCGATCTCAGCGGTTCGCTATTTTGATTTATTCGGTCGTCTCCAATAGTGCCGCAGATCGGAATACGTGAGTGTTTTTACTATTCCCCCAATGAAAACTATTTGTGTTTGATAAATTATTTCCTTCTATTTTTATGTGTCACGAAAAATGTATTTTTATCAATTTGAATGTATTGCTGCTATAAAGTTAGAGGTAGTTTACTGTCTCTTCATTCAATTTCTACTACATTTTATCGTACCTAACGCAATTAACAATGTTAACAGACGCCTGCTATAAACTCTTATCTCATAGCACTAACTCTCGAAATTCATGTACAATTCTACCCGACTACAGACTGTAGGCTTCTAACCGAAGTGTCTGTATCGCATTCGATAGTGAATTTATTCCCCGACCGGCGCATATTTCATCGGCCCAGTATGGCGGGCGCCGGTATCGTAAACACGAGTGTATACCGGCATTACCGGCCGGCGGCGGCGGCGGCGCGCGGCTGCAGTTAACAGTCAGGGTTTACAGCACTGCAGTGTAGTCGCCGCGTGCTCTCGAGTCTCGACTCGACTCGACGAGTGGGCCAACAGTGCCAAGTGCCAACACTAACAGTTTGTGCAGCACTTGCCTCCTGTCGCCGGCGCGGCTGTGAGGCAGCGAGCCTGCATCCTGAACATGCAGTCATGTCGACTTCACATTCGATATACAACATGTTATCAGTATTTACCTGGACTGTACATAACTTGTGTTCTTTCTTATGACTAAACTAATAAAGATGAAAATTGAAAAACGATGAAACGGTCATGTGTGTGCACAGAATAAATCCCATAATTTGCATTGTATCTGCGAGAGTCAGCACCGCACTGGGCACCAGAAATTAGAAAAATTGAAGTTACATTTGAATTTTCAATGAATATGAAAAAAAAAACAATCAGAAAAAAAAAATGCTGAAAATTCTGAAAATATCGAATAAAGAGCTAGCTAATCATGTAGGTAGTTAGTCTTCGAATCTTCGTCTCCGTTTTCATTGTTGTAGTTATCAGTAGGGAGGGATGGTTGGTTGTTAACTACAGCGTATGCAGCAGTTCCGCGCGTGCTATTTACCGAGTGCAGCCGGAGCGCTCGCGCTGCTCGGCCGAGATAAGAGCGCAGTATGACTTACGAGACTGTCCCTCCGGTGCGACTACTCCATAGATAACCCCTTATGGGTCCCCTACTTCAAATACCTATCCAAAATAAACACGCTCGCATTTCTGAAAACAAAGCTAAAAATTACTTTCATTGGTTAGTTGGTGAGCGCAGCTCGATGTAGGTAGTTGGGACAGAAATATGACAGCGTTGGCTTTGTCTCAGTTTCCACATTCCGCACTTTCGTAAATCATTGGTAGGTTTTGGTCAGAACAAGAGGTCTCGTAATGCGGTATCTGTAGAATAGGAGGTAGACTCCCCGGTACAGGCGGCGCTCGGCCCCACAGCGTCGCGAAGCAAACACTAAAGTCCATCCAAAGTCGAACCGCCGCTACTTCGCAAATAATAAGCTCCTCGGTCCGCCGGCGAGTCGCGAAAACTTGCTGCGGAAAATCGCCGGTGATCTTGCTTCTTGAAATAGTTCGCGTTGGAAAGAATTTCATTGTGAAGAGGATTTTATGAACTTTTAACGCAGAGAAAGTAAAATTTTGTTCATTTTAATCTCTCGTATCATTGTCAGCTAATTTCATCACTATGTTCGTTTGTTTGTTGTGTGTATGTTGTTTGTTTTGTTTGTTGTTTGTAATTTATGGTGTGAACAATA
Source organism: Alcis repandata (assembly GCA_949125135.1). NCBI lineage: Eukaryota > Metazoa > Arthropoda > Insecta > Lepidoptera > Geometridae > Alcis > Alcis repandata. Next base: position 210,963 of record OX421240.1, read on the forward strand.
AAGAGTTTATCTATCTATCTATCTATCTATGTTTATTCCCCATGTAATCAGTTTGTCTTACTATATGTGATTTTGACACATTTTTATTTATTGATACACGGAAATACTCACGTATTATTAGGTCTGATACTCTGACCGTAGTTTCGGTGTATTTTTTTCTACGGTCAGAGTATCCGACTTGGCAATACGTCAGCTTTGTTATGATTAAGAGAAAACTAAGTTCCATGTGGTTCGTGTACTGAGCTCCGCCCCCGCAGGCCCGCGAGGAGGAGCTGGCCGCGCTGCAGCACGACCTGCCGCCCGACCTGGCGGACCAGCTGCACCAGGTAACCTGACACTCCACACTCCACACTCCACACTCCACATACTAGGTGACAGGCACACTTTCACTAGCACTCTCAGCAGGTGAAGCGACCTCGGCACTCTTTTGGACCGCGCCCGAACGTCTTGCGAAATAGAAGTGTTACATTCGTTTCGTTTACCGTGACGTTCTGTAAATTTCTGAGACTATTGCGAAGGATCCTTTTGGTTAACAGGAAAAAATAATGCTTAAAAAACGTCATCATCCCTAGTTATGATAATCGTTTCAGGTCGGTATCTCCAGTGTAATTTCGAGTAATGTCCTATTCCGCTTCGCGATGGGCTATTTAATTCAAAAATTGTGTCGCGGCCGCCGTTTCTATCAACGAAAGAATCGTAAAAGCGCCAAGTTTCGGGGGAGAGTCTCCCGGGACCGCGAGTAACCTAACGAGCTACGTGACACCGATTTATCCTTTACCTACCCACCGCCGCGCCACGTGTCGCGTGTCAGGTGGGGGAAAACGCAGCGTCACTTATCGCGGCTCGCCGGCCGCCGCCGCCGCCGCCGCGAGGAAACGCGATATGTCGGCTACCTGTGACGTCTTAATGCGTTTCGCTGATGATTCCTACATTAACGCACGAATCGCTGAATCATATAATACTTTTTCGTTACGTTTGAAAATAAGACCCGTTTGATCATTTATGTATTAAAACTTACGAGCACAGAAATTATAGGACCTTTTTGGTTTTCCTCGTCGTTTGAAGTCGGAGCAGTGAATTTAATATTGGCTGACAGAGAGAAACTTGGGATTTGTGACTTATGCTCTTATTGGGACTCGTTAAGGTTATAAGCCTCGTACATACTCGTACGTATTTGTACGCCGCGCGCCGGCTGTAATGTTCCGAACCGTGCGTCGTCGTTTGAATTGCATTAACCCGAGTTTGGGTCCTTTAATATCTGGAGACGATAAACAAGCGTCGAGTCGCGCTACCACAGTTCCGGTCTGCGAGACCCCACTAATGTAGTGCGGGGGAATAAACTAGCCGGTCCCGGAGACCCCACTCGAAGCGCCGCAGACGTGCGGTTAGGTGCGTAATGGAAACCAGTAACGTACGGCGACGGCCGCGCTCGGCGCTGCCGCGAGTTATTGCAACTACTGAGTCTGGGATCTGACGGCCGTTCCGTTCGTTTTCATTTCCTGGCTGCTACCTTTATGGCTATTCGATACCATACTCCAGACCTTTGAAGGAAATAAGGAGCTCACATCAGAATTATTGTTCGACTGTGGGTTTCCTACGCAGATTGCGGACTTTATTAAAAGCCTAAATGATGTTGGCACTGTTCAGATACATTTCACGAGTCGAACTGATGTGTTTTTACCAGTAGTCTTGTCGCGGTAGGTGGGCGGTAGGCAGGTTGACATTAAGCATTAGTGGCGGAGCCCGTGAAATGTCGTCCCGTGCCGGGCCGGTATCTGGGGCACGCGGGTGTCGTCCTGCCATTAGCGAAGCAGGTCGCGCGCTGCCTCTCTACAGGCACTACATAACACTCGTTCTATCCACGCTAATGTTCATCGAACAATATACGAGTAGGTATATCTTTAACGCAAATCGGTAACTTGGCACGTTCTTTTTTTTAATATAAAAGATGCAAACAGGCAGTCGCTTATGAAAACCTGCAACACTAGCGGCTTTGATGATGATTTGCCAGCCCGGACAGGGGTTTGTGAAAACTAATTAGATCTAGTAAGCTATACTTGTAGCTTATAGAACATCGCGCTTGCATTGACGATTCTGATGCTAATACGAGCTCCGTTCGAGTCACAGCTGCGGCACTCGCGGGCAAATTAACATTCCGTCGTCTTCAAACTCAGCGCTAGATAGCTGCAGTATAATATTCGAATTCTTGAAGAAAGGGAACCGAACTCGTAAACTGCTGCAGTCTTGCTACACGGTACTCGGAATAATGCGAAAATTTTACTTTGAGTCGACATTTCCAGGAAACAACATAATTCGTATTAAGTGTTTGAACACGCCCCTAGTAGACCGCGGCAGGGGTCCTACATTACCGGAAACGTGTCGCGTGCATTAGTACTCCTCCCCCCTCTCCCCGCTCCGCTCCGCTCACCTCGCAGCGTGACAGTCGCGTCACCCGCGTGCGTGTGACGTCATTTTGATTGATAACGTCTTCTAAGGATATGAAGTGGATATTACCTAAGTAACTACGTCGAGCCGAGCTTTTCACTACTCACGTGGGAAAACGAGCGAGACGTTAATTTCCGTCTCGAAAAAGGTTCTACACAAATCCGAAACCCGCTTCTAGGTAAATTGTTATTTTCCTTTGGCTACTATATAGGTAGTAAAACTTCTTAGAGAACTATAACAAGAAGCCCGGACATAAATCTGGCGTGTGTCGTAACGTGAAAACCATCGCACGCAGAAATCAGACAGCTCATAAAGTTTACGTCCACTTCTAGGAACATAAACCGGCGCGACTGTAGTGGCGAGCGGACGCGCGGGTCGCGGGCTCGCGGGTGTGCTGACGAGGACCGAGTACTCTAGTCGTTTAAGAACGCGACAAGGCTGCGTTTATGTAACGTCTCTTGATATAAAGAGTCTGAGTGGAAGAAAAGAGTAAATTTTCTTCGTTTGTAACCGGTTACAAAATACAGTTACATAGGCGGCCGAAAGGGACTGATCAGCAATCTCGAAGAATATGCATTTTGCGCTCTGTGTATTGCATACATAGGCCTTAGATTAATAGAAAAACAAACCGTTTTTGCTTATTTTGTAATTTTTGTGTGTCGATTTTCTTGTACTACTAGAAGATGCTTATACAAATATCGGTGGTGTGCGCAGACGCAGGCGGAGCTGTCGGCGCACCGCGCGCTGCTGGCCGGCAAACTGGCGGCGCTGAACAAGTACAGCGCGCGGCTCGAGGCGGCGCGGGGCTGGGCCGCGGGGGCGGGGGCGGGGGCCGGGCCCGAGCTGCAGGTCAGTGGGGGGCATACTGGCAGGTGCTCGCTGATCGACGTGCAAAGTTACTTGTCGAGCGTTTTCGTGATTTTTCATTTAGGCTAGGTGTGTTATCGTCAAGGCAGTGGATGAGACGCGCTGTGGAGGAGAGTTATACTCAACAATAGGTGAAAAAAAGTTCATGATGATGTATCATCGTGGACCTCTCCGTAACATCAGAAAAACTGAGATGGAAGCGTGTTTTATCGGAGTCTGTCTGTTCCCAGGCGAGCGTGGAGGAGCGCGCCGCCGAGATCGGCGAGGTGCTAGAGAACTACAACAACCTGGAGCGGGAGTGCGGCGCCGCGCGGCAGAGCGTGGCGGCCGCGCTGCGGGGCCCGGCGGCCCAGCTGCGCGCCGACTGGGCCGAGCTGCGCGCGCGCCGCCCCGCGCCGCCCGCCGCCGCCGACACCGCGCGCGAGTCGGCGCGCGAACCCGCCCGAGCGGTCGAAACCTCAGCCCGGACGGCCGAGGTCGCGGACCGAGCGAGCGAGACGCCGGTCCGTGCGAGTGAGACTCCGGTCCGTGCGAGTGAGACTCCGGTCCGCGCGGTCCCGGACGTCACCTCCGGACAGTCCCCGGACAGTGGATCCCGCAAGAGCTCCGTGGACAGCCAGCACAGCGGTGAGTCGCGCGCGCATGCGGGGCCCGCGCCCGGGGGGTGAGGGGGGGGGACTCGGGGCGGGGGGCTCGTACTGGTGGTGGTCGACCCGAGATCATGTCACGGTTGCTCTGGTACTCTTTAGTTGGTAGCGATTTGAATACGAGAAGGTCCTCGAAACAAAGTAGAGGAAACGATAAAACAGCCATTCGCTTGAATTAACCGCTTTCTCGAAGAACGCAATTACCTATGCAGATCTTAAACCTGTCGGTCGAAACATAGAGACAAAGATAGAATGAAAATCAATCCTGACATTTTCTCTAAAAATAACTTTGTAAATATACAACCAGATACACAACATGATAACAGGACGCCTGTCTACTAACAATACTTACAATATATGAGCTCTCCTAAACATATAATACATATATTGTTGACAAGATTCTTACAAGACTCATTCTAGAGGTATATTTCTATGTATCTGGGTGTATAGTTTGTGACGTCCTGTACATAGATTAACCCTGGTTTGGTAATAAATGTGTGGGATACTAACAGCTTGTTTCATTCACTGACCTACACGGGAGACATCATTCGACCGCATCCGACCGCACCGAACCGCTGATGAACACCGCTAAAATTTAAACCAAGCTAATAACATCTGAGGTTCCTTGAGGTCTCTTAAAACTGCCGCGATACCGTCGTACTACACTCTTATTCACTCGCTAGGAAAATTAAACTTATTACTCTAAGTTGTAGTATATACTCCACAAAACACGACACGTCATTACGCCATAGCGCACGTCTAGCGAGTGACTGAGTGAAGTGCGGTGATGTCGCCGCAATTGAATGGGACATCGTTAAGTGCGGTGTCACCTCTTGTACGAGATATAGTTATTGCTTTTAGTAATTCTCGTATGACTACTCCACTAACTACTAACATAAAGCTATGATACTAACGTGGTATTGGGTAACTATTAATCCAATCTGTGGTTTTGGTGAGAAGTCTCCTGCAATTATAACAAAGTAATGATGGCTCTCTACAAGTAGGTCCTGTGTTGTCTGTTTCTCCATTGTGTTGTGACGTCACGAGCGAGCAGCCCGCGTGTGGTTGAGGCAGTAGTTAGCGCTAACTGCACTGTGTGTACATTGATCACGTATCTAGCAGTAACCACTAGCACCGGGCCCGGCACGCGCGGCTCGGTCACGGCCGCTGCGGCTTTATTATCTTATTCCAAATTCACCTCGATTAGGGATTTATGTGTGTAAGTATTTTGTACGAGATAAACACTGCCGCCTTTATGAATAAGCAAAATACGTATTTAACCCGATGCGGGTACGACACCGGCTGTTACTATACCTAGGTACTTAAACATTGTTAACCTACACTATCGCATACAAGTAGGTATTGTTAGGCGTAAACGGACATAGCATTTTTCATTTTGTACCGAATATAACGAAGGATTTTTAGGCAGTATTTTCTCAAAAGGTGCCTATGAATTTATGTCTCATAGTTTAAGGTCGACGGCTCGACCGCTCACTAGTGTCCTCCCCCGGCCTCGCCCGGACGCGGCGCTCGTCTGCTCCATCTAACGGCACGGAACATTTGGTTTGCAAAGCGGCTTCTATCTGCCCTCATTTGAATCTCTTCAGGATTAACCATATTATGTAAACGTATTGCAGCCAAAACAATTAAAATGTAAAATACGTTTTGTCGACGAGCGGGGACAAGGGGACAAGAGTCGCGACGGGGAAGGGCGGGGAGGGGGGGGGGGGGCAGGGCTTTCATCAAGTTAATCGTCGCAAATTAACGAGCGGCCAGCTCTACACCGCCGCCGGTGACCGACTGCTGTAATTGCCCCTACTGCTAACTAAATGATTGTTGTATGACACGCCACAATACTTCCACTTTCAATAGAGGAAACTTTGAACTAGTATTATATTAGTGGTTAGTCACGAACTGTTAATCTGTTCAATTATTAAGCCGATCGTCGTTATATTTGAACTAGAGAAATGTAACTGCGTAGGTACTTTCAAAATTTCATAAAGATTTATCAACAAACTTAAATTACTACCCACGTAAATTATCGTCAATATACACACATATGAATACCGATTTATTCCAATAGATTTCTACACTTTTGCTGTGTGTGGTAAACCACCATTAGACAAACTAGCTGCAATTTATTCGGTTGAGAGTTAATATCTAGAATTAGATAGTGAGGTAAAAACGATGATTGTCAAACCGCTATCTTAGAAGTCCGTGACCGTACTCGATGCAGACGCGCGAGCCCGCGGAATGTTATGAATCATTTATAGTTCTCGTCACATTATGCGGTCCGCGGCGCGATCCGGACTTGTTATCAGATATTTGGTACTACTCGCCGCCACGGAACTAACTAACTATGTTCCTGTTGTAGTATTGGGGAAACTGATAAATGATACACACTCGCTTATTGTATGAAGACAACTGATTTTATTCCAACTACCCACATATTAAAATGCTATACTATTTAGATCTACCTACAACATCTCCCTCCTCTCTAAATTAAGTTAACAGTACATAAACAAGTGTTACTAAAAGATACAATTTTCTACATTATTTTCCCTTTCCTAATAAGTATAACTAGGCACTTGGTAAAAAAATTAGCTACTAAAGAACAAAAAAATAATAAACAAAATTAGCTACAACAGCTATTTCAGTAAATGAAAGTATAAAGATTCTTCTGATTAATAAATACAACCTAGTGCGATGCGAGTACCTATTTACTATACTGATGATCTGACTTATACAGTTAAATAGAAACAAATTAACAAACTATTTTGTCAGTTTTGAAAGAAAATGCAATTATGTACAATTAATTATTGAAATGCAAACTTTTGTGGAGGTCTTACCTCTCTGCCACTACGAGTCACTTTTGGACTTGGAGTTGCGGACGCAGCCGCCTCCGTAGATGTGGAGTCCTTATCTTCAGATGGAATGATAAGCCGTAGCTGTGGTCTAACAGCTGACTCGCTTCCCGGTGAAGTGTCTTGTGAACCAGCATTAATATCTGGTATAGGGTCGTAACTACCTGATAAGACTCGTTTAGGCACGTTAGTTCTAATATTAGGTTTAAGAATATGAGACCTATTACGACGATAAGTACCACCGTTGGCCACTTTCACCCAGTAGGAGCGATCACCCTGCGCCTTCTCAACAACACGAGCTTTATTCCATACCTTACCATCTTTTACACGGACTTCTTCCCCTGGGGATAATGGGGACAAAGACTTAGTGCCTCTGTCGTAGTATCGCTTCGTATTGTCTATTTTACCCTGGCGGACATTACGGACCTGTTTTGGGTCTATTGCTTTAGGTATCAACAATTGCGGAGCGACCGGCAGCCTGGTGTTAAGCGATCTACCCATTAACATTTGTGCCGGTGAGTATTCTTCACCCGTGATGGGAGTATTCCTGAAATTAAGCAATGCTAACTGCCACTCCGTTTTATCATCGGTGGCTTTTTTCAGTAAGCGTTTTACTGTCTGAACGTTCCTTTCTGCTAATCCGTTCGAACGCGGATATAACGGTGAACTAGTCACGTGTTTAAATTCCCATTTTCTGGCAAATTCGGTAAATTCCGACGATACAAATTGTTTCGCATTATCTGTTATCAGTTTTTTCGGTATTCCAAATCGGGAAAACATACCTTTCATTTTAGCAATTACTGTGTCACTCTTCATATTTGGTAAATAAACAACCTCCACGAACTTTGAGTAATAATCGACAACCAGTAAGTACTGAAACTTATTCAATTCAAAGATATCAGCTGCTAGCGTGTCCCACGGCAGCTGCGGCACGGCGTGCGGCGCGAGGGGCTCCCGCGGCGGCGCGGCGCGGTGCCGCTGGCATGTCTCGCAGCGCTGCACGCACTCCTCGATCTGGGCCCCCATGCCGGGCCAAAAGATGGCCTCTCGAGCACGCTTTTTGCATTTTTCAATTCCTAGGTGCCCTTCATGTATGCGATTTAACATTTCCTTACGTAAAGTGCTCGGAATCACTACCTGGTTACTATGAAACAGGATCCCGTTAATCTCGTGTAGCTCGTGCCTGAATGTCCAGTAAGGACGAGCGATCGACACCACCTGATTCTTGTCATTCGGCCATCCTTCATAGTAGTATTTTATCACCGCTGACAATACGTTATCTTTTTCCGTCTCCTTCTTTATCCGCTCTAATTTTTCATTCGTCGCGTCCATACTTTCATACGTAGCGTTGACATGAACGGTGACGTCATCCTCGCAACCTTCGGCACGCGCCCCCGTCTCAACTGCCGCTCGCGATAACGCATCCGCTATGTGCATAAACCTCCCCGGCTTATAGACGACGTTTAATCTATGCTCTTGCAATTTCAACAACATACGTTGCAGCCTCGGCGGCGTTTCGTTTAATGCTTTTCTAAAAATCGTCTCGAGTGGCTTATGATCACTTTCTACTGTAATTTCGCTGTGACCATAAATATATTGGTAAAATCTAACACATCCGAAATAGATAGCAAGCATTTCTTTTTCGATTTGCGCCCACCTCGTCTCAGTGGGTGTTAGAGTTCTCGCTGCGTATGCGACTGGCCGCCCGCCCTGTTGGAGACACGCCCCCAATCCTTGACTACTCGCATCTACACATAGGGTCACATGTTCCTGCGGAGAGTAGTACCGTAACACGGGAGCTACAGTTATCGCCTTTTTCAACTGCTCAAACGCCTCGTCATGAACACGTAACCATTCAAACTCGATCTCTTTCTTTAATAATGTACGCAACGGAGCAGCCATGTTTGAATAATTTGGTATAAATCTTGCTAGATAATTTACCATTCCCATAAAACATTCTAATTGTTTTTTTATCGATTGGCCTTGGAATGTTATTAATTGCACTCACGCGACTGGACATTGGACTAATGCCCGAACTATTTAATGTGTGTCCCAAAAAATTTACTTCCGGGACTCGAAATACACATTTCTTCTTGTTAAACTTCACGCCGTACTCAACCGCCCTCCTAATTACCTCTCTGAGTCTCTCGTCGTGTTGTCCCTTGTTGCATCCCCAAACCAATATGTCATCAGCAAATACTTCTACCCCTGGCATGGAAAATATTTTATACATCTCATTATGAAATATTTCCGGTGCACAATTAATTCCAAATGGCATTCGAAGCCACCTAAATCTACCGTAGGGAGTAGAAAATGTACAGAGTTTCGAGCTCTCTTCGTCCAGTCTAAGCATCCAAAATCCACTTTTTGCGTCTAATTTAGAAAATACCTTCGCCCCTGACAGGTTACTAGTGATCTCTTCCAACGTTGGCAGTTGAAAATGGCAACGGCGTACTGCTTTATTTAAGTGATAAGGATCCAAGCAAATTCGAAGCTTATCAGGTTGTTCGACTACAACAATATTAGAAACCCAATCGGTCGGCGAGTCTTCTTTAACAATGATGCCCAAACTTTCTAACTTATTTAATTCTAGTTTTAATTTAGGCCTTATTTTCATCGCAACTTTTCTTGATGAATTTACTACAGGACGCACCGTTTTATCTACTTCAATTTTATAAATATTCGGCAAACACCCTATTCCTTCAAAAACAGATTCATCTACTTGAAACTCCGATATCTCTCTTACCTGTTTATCGTTACGTACAATCAATTTAAGTTCACGACAAACTCTAATACCTAGCAAATTATTGCAATTTAAATTCAACACATAAATCTTTTGACGGCTTCTCAAGTTACGGTAACTCAAAACGGGTTCAAAATAACCTACTACTGGCAGTTTCGATTTACTCACTTCCCGTAAAGTACATTTACTTTTCTTTAACACATTTTCCATAAAACCTGCCTCTCTAAATGAACTCAAAGACATAACGGAAGCCTCCGCTCCGCTATCTAATTTAAAATTAATTTTTACATCATCTACCATCACATCTTCAAACCAAGATTCACAATGTCCACCGACCTCGTCAATAGATAAGCTGCACAACAATGACTCACATATCTCGTCGCAGTCCTCCGGGTCGTCGTCGTCCTCCAACTCACCTACGAATTTAGCACGACACACTCGCGCAAAATGACCTACCCGTTCACATTTATAGCACTTCACTTGACGAGCCGAACACTGAACACTGACTCCGTGTTTACGACCACAATAATTACACGATATAGCAGAGTTACCACCGCGGTAATTCTGCTGTGATTTCTGCAGCTGACGGGCGGCGGCGGCTCCGGGCCGGCCCCAGGCGCGCGGCGCGGCGCCCGCGCGCACCGCCTCCACCGCGAGCGCGGCCCCGGCGGCGGCACTGCTCCCGGCGCCGGCTGCCTTGCCTGCCTCGGCGCACTTCTCCGCCTGCCGACCGGCAGTTTCCACTGCTCGACACCATGACACTGCCTCCTCCAGATTCAGCTTCGTTTTCGCTAGCATCCGCTCCCGCATGCTAGAATCCTTGATGCCCCTGATGAGCTGTGTAAGAATTAGACTGCTGCGTAGCTGTCCAAACTCGCACGATTTACTTCGCAGTTTCAACGCACTCAGGAACTTGTCCATACTGTCGTCGCGTTGAAAGGTTTCGAAGAATACATGCCGCTCGTAGTTTATATTCCGTGTCGGATCGCAATGAAGCTTGAACTTAGAAACTAATTCTTCGTAATTAGTTTTTTCACTTTCATCCAAGTCTAATTCTTCTAAAATTTCACGGCCGTATTTTCCAATGACGTGTAGGAATAACGCACATTTCTCCCTGGACGCTGCATTCTCCTTGCCAGTTGCGATCAAAAAATAATCGAATGCCGACTTCCATTCACGCCAATTTGCAGCCACGTTTCCTTCCTCGCTCATGGCGGCCGGCTGTTGCAGCGCGGTACACGGCACACCTTTTGACATCGCTTGAGTTGTCTCCGGTTTCACAGACATGTTTTCGTCATTAAATGCCCACTATTTAAACTGCCTATTTGTATTAAATCACGATTAACCACACCTGACACCATGTAGTATTGGGGAAACTGATAAATGATACACACTCGCTTATTGTATGAAGACAACTGATTTTATTCCAACTACCCACATATTAAAATGCTATACTATTTAGATCTACCTACAACACCTGTTACGTTTGTTTTGGAACGTTCTTTTTTGACATTTATTGAGACGACAGAGTATACAAATATAAAACTTGTAAAAGCTAAACTAAGCTCTATAATAAAAGCTAACTTTAACAATATTAGTAAACATGCTGCCTAAATTATAAAGTTCTACATACATTAATACTAGCTGCTTACCATGGTCGCACTCGCTATCCTACTTAAACCGTTTTTTTTCCGAAATAATATAATTTTATTAAAATCCAATCCGCCGTAAAAACGGTATTCAGTGGTCACAAACAAACACTCGAATGCCAAAATTTTCCATTGACTCGTAGTGTAATTAACAGACATATCATGTCCAGTAAATATAACCACACAGCAGACAGCAGACTCCGCTCTCAGGCATTCCGTGTGTGGCGGCGCTGCTCGGCCGCTGCAGGCTGCAGGGAGGGCTCACTAACTCGGCTCCTCAAACGGAATACGACGAGCCACTTCACCTGCACTTCAGCGCAAAGCAAGCCTTCTCACAGTACAGAGAATTACATATCACGCACTAATTAGAAACACTGAAATGGGTACGTTATTAGTTTAAGTTCAAAATTAGAAGAATAGAAGCAAAATTCTCATTTTCGTTTCTAATATATCCATTTCGCAAATATTTTACTCTATTTTATTTTTACTATTATGCCACTACTACTATTGGGTGCTATTGGGCGCGGAGTCCCGATGCGTCACATAAATGTTGCACATAAAATGCACGCGCGACGACCATAAAAAAATCACGACAAATCACCCCGCGCGCGTAGAGTGAGCCGTACGTAGCGCGTTACTCGTAGCATACGCCGGCTGCGTAGCGTGTGCGTAGACCCGTTACGAACATGTTGCCTACTCAGTTGCAGCGATGTAGTGGACATTCATATATCGAATATTATATACTTATGGTAGTTATGTACTACAACGAGCATGTTACATGCTGTTGCGTTGTTTGAAAGATACTTTTCACCGAATTTGAGATAGGTATTATAGTAAATGAATAAACGTGAAAAACCTAAACTTTCATAAAAATAATTCTTAGTTCCACAAACTAGGTACCTACTGCAGGTTTTATTTACTTAATTATTAGCACGTAAATGATGAAATGAGTAGAATAACAGCGTCGGCGCGCGGTGTAATAGCTCGGCATCTGGACGCCGAGACGTGAGCTGGTTCCCTGCAGGCCGGTCGCGGCGGTGCAAAGAGGCGGGCGATGCGGGGTTTACTGTTTCCTTAACTTCCACTTTTAGGAAGCTGATACGTTATAGATACAGATAAATCTACGCCTATACCTACTCCCCAGTCATGCGCCGAATTTGTCCAAGACATGTTTTTAGACATTCCTCGACCAGCACATTTAGACATATCCTCGACCAGCACATTCTTCTCATCACCAATTCTTACTCACATTGGATCTACAATAAATTAACAAAATATTAAAACTCATTAAGCGTATGACTTTACAATTACAAGGTATCCGAGTAATGTTTGAGCGTACAGTTATTGCAAGGTTTCCACGCCCGCGCCGGCACGCATCCGGAAGCGAAGATCCTTTGAAGAGTTTGTGAACTATGCGCGGTATTTCGCAACTTGAGCCAAACGAGATTTTCCCAGCTAACTTGTAAATTTCCCATTATTAGCGAGTCTGCGAGCCCCGCTGCTGGACGCTAAATCCTGGCGGAATGTTCTCGAGAACTTTTTAAATGGGAATATTTTCCCTCCACCTCCGAGCTCGCAGCTAGCGGAGGCTGGCGCGGTCCGCCGACACTGCGACCTACTTGTCATTCCAAAATACTACAAGAAAAAGAACTATAAAGTTGGAGGCGCAGATTTTTATCTGGGTTCTTCATTTTTAATATTTCATTCGTTTAGTTTTTATCAAAGTAGCTAGGAACTTATAAGCGAAGAATTAGGATATTTATACTTTCATTTTAATCTTTCTCTATTATTACGAGTATTATTCAATATTAATATTATAAAATATATAAATATTCAATATTATTAATGCTTATTTTTAAACAAGAGTCGAAACATTGTCGTCCTTTATAGTGTAGGTACACGTGAAGGGTACATAAAAGAACACACGAGTTCTACTTTTCATGATCATCATCACCGCACGGTTGAAGTTCCGTAGAACAGCTAATTGCTAGAAATTGCTAAATAAATGAAGCAGTTGATTAATGTTAAATTTGCTGATTCTTTGGCGTTTCTCTCCTCCAGCCGGGGAACTCTGAAAAGTGTAATAGCAAACAATAGTATGGCTGCGCATTGTGTCTGTGGCGCGGGTGCTGCGGCGCCGCACAAAGCGCGATCTGGGGCGGAGGCTCGCGGCCCGGCGCGGAGCCGCCGCTCCCTTTACTCACTAACACAGCTCACCCGGTGTCGCAATGTTGGACTGCCTCTAGGAATCGTGTTCAGTTTTATTTTTACTCGTGACAACAAATATGTACGAACTGTAGTTTATCGAAGTTTACAAGTTTATTCGCTTCTCCGCCCTGTGTTGTCGCTCGTAACTTGGAATTTTGAGTTAACATTTACAGCGAATGAGTAGTAGCTACAAATTCGTAATACTTGCTTGAATTTTTATTCGTAACAAGGAGGAACCTACACTCCAGCTCTAGGCGGAGTAGAGTAGAACGTGCAATAGTAATCACTACCCGCTGAGACTCCGCCGTTCGTTAGCTTTTGTGAGGAATCTGGGGCTCGATTACTGCGCCGAGCCGAGCCGAGCCGAGCCGAGCCGAGCCGCGCTGCGGTGCAGGCGTGGTGCTTGCGAAACTTACAGAAATATACTTAGGTATTTACACTTTTTCCTAAAACCAAAACAAAAAAGCGAAAAACATGTATTTCTAATTCGATAAAAAATTACGACAAAATACAACTCATTTCTTTCACAGAATAATTAATTTATTTCGCAAAATCTGATATTTGTGTCCAGCAATACGAATCATGAGAGACTACCTATGGTGTTCGAAAACAGAGTATGTAGGTCTAGAAAATCACTCTCGTTAACACAATAATTAGATATTGAAACAGCATGACAGCAATCCTATTCTATTTTTAACACGCTTTTATTAGCTTCACCTGTATGTTTGTATGTATGTTTGTAACCGACTCCTTTGAGCTCGATTTTGACCCACTTTAAACGGTCAGATTTCTTTCAAACTTTGTAGATATATCGATCGAGGACCGATGACAAATATGACAATACACTAAACAAAGCGTGTTTTTTAGTTTTTTTAACTATTAATTTTTTTAACACGCTTTTTCTATAAAGTTTCTTTAACTTTTAAGACCGTTTAATTTACAAATTGTAATTTCGTCACTCGTGTCAGAGAGCAGAGTGGCGCAGTGGAAGCGTGCTAGGCTCATAGCCCTGAGGTCCTTGGATCGAAACCACGCGCTAGACATCTTTTTGCTCAATATTTTTGTGGATGCGTGCCTGGACCCATAACCCAGAGGTCTGAGGATCGAAACCACGCGGCTACAAATCTTTTTGCTCAATATTTTTTGTTACGCTTCAATTTTATTTTTAATTTGCTTGAGCAGACGGCCAAAATCGAATAACACCAACACATTTGTACATATTAAGGATGGTTAATAGTTAGCAAATCGAACTAAAAAGCGAAAAATAAATAATAGTTAAAAAAAACTAAAAAAACACGCTTTTTATAAAAAACCGAACTAAAAAAATAGAAAATAAAATTTTATAAATTTAAATTAAGAATAGGGTTGAAAATTTCAATAAATATAAATTAATAATAGTGTAAATAAATAAATATATGTATTTTATTTTTAAAAAAGCGTGGGGTGCTTTCTAAGATATTATCAAAATGCTAATCACTCTACTCATGTCTGTCAATACAAAATGTATCTACAAAATATAATATCTATTGACCCATGCACCCCACGCTTTTTAAAAATAAAATACATATAAAATTATTTATTTATTTACACTATTATTAATTTATATTTATTGAAATTTTCAACCCTATTCGTAATTTAAATTTATAAAATTTTATTTTCTATTTTTTTAGTTCGGTTTTTTATTTATTATACAGCTGAGACAATAAAATGGGCAGAGGTTGCGACGCGGCACGGCAGGCGGCGAGTAGTTTAGGAGACAGCGGAAGTACAATTCTGCAAATTGTTGTGGGATCGCACGTCGCTTTACGGCGGCGCCTTAAAAATGCAGGAGTAGCGTGTCCCGCGGCGCCGCCCGTCGCCCGCCGCCCGCCGCCCGGCGCGGTAACCTCGTTGTTTCTAATATTACAGACATGCCGCCGCACTGTGTTGCCACTATCCACTATGTTAACCCTTGAGATAAAAGCAACAAAATAACTACATACTTACTGTTACTCAAAAGTATTCTTAATAAAATTTTCTCATTTCCGCAAGTGACGTAATCAAATCCACAAAACCGCGTTTGTTAGAAACAAGTCGTTTTGTTAGGCCAGTTACTCGTAGGAGGCTTGTGCAGCGCTTGTACACGCTTCCTGAACTATTTATTGCAGCGCGGCATTTGCTGAGCCTCGCTGGAATTTAAATTTTATTAAACCATTTGTTTCTGCCATCTGTAGTCTGTTGCGTTTAGACTCAGATCGTTTTTCTTTTTGTCGGTGTGATGTAGTTTTTTCAAAAAGTACATTTTGTACTGAATTAGTTCGAATTATTTATCAAGCCTCTTTATTTCAATGAGCGCTCTTTGACATACATAATTACACAATATAATATAAGCAGGAGCGGGCGGGCTGTACTATACGTATCCGCACCGACACACGAGGGAACGGCCTAAAATTTTCTTTTGTTTGCCCGAGTACTGGCTGCTGAGCGAGCAAGTTAACTGACCCACTTTATACGTAGCTTTAATGCAGGATATACACACTTAGGTGTCGAGAGTACCAAATTATCTGAACTGATTGTCGACCACGGTCTCGATTTCCATAACATCAATAGGCGTAGTTCCAATGGGAGCCGTCATGTCCTGTCGGCTGTCGCTCGCATCGCCCGTGCCCGCCCAGCATGATTAGCACGCTCGCTCCAGCGCGCGGCGGCGCGGCGCTGAACGGCTCGCGTCCGGTTCCGGTCGCGCTGCCGGTAATTCGCCGTCTGCCTGTTTTGATGTCCATTCGTAGCTGCAGGAGTGATTGCTGATGAATCATAGATTTGTATCCTGGGTAGACTAGAGGGTTTTTATTTGGCATTTGTAACTGAAACGCCGCCCGCCGCTTGTTCAGTTCGCTACAATGGAAATACAGAGATGAAATCTATAACTATGAAACCAATTTGTCTAAAGTAAAATTAACGTTTTGCTAATTATGGGCTGTAAATCACAAAACTAGCATCATTCGTCACCGGGCGCCGCCGCCGCCGCCGCAGCGGGCGGACGGGCCCGAGCCGCCGCGACGGTGCTTTGTCACACCGGCGACTCGTCGGAATGTGAATAGCCAACCTAACGTTGCCGGAATTCACTTTATGGCTCACGTTTTATGTCCGAAAATAAGGGAAGGCAGAATGCGAAATGCCAGGAACTTCTTGTTATTGCGTTTTGACATTTCAAAGCTTCTGCTTTATGACTGTTCTAAGTTTAATCCTAACTATTTTAAGTATTGGAGTTGGGTTCCCAACCAGTCGCACCGAATTATGAAACGCACTGATCCGGAATATTATTTTATTTGTCTTTAATTAGGTGTTTAAATAAAAAGTTATTTTTGAAAAGGGTCTGGGTTATATTAAAGTGATATTTGAATCGAGTTTTAAAGCGTAAAAACGTTCTAATAATTAGGGGAAGCGGCAATAAACAAGTCCTCGGAGACATTACAATGGCGATAGAGTACCTCCGCGCCGGAAACTGGCACAAACAGATAACGAGAGTCGGCAAATTGGCCGCAACTCCTTTGTACGGCCGCTTTGTTTGTGCTTTTGTATAAAACTTTGCGCAACGACACAGCTTTATTAGGAAAACGAAAGTTGAAGGCGAGAGCCGAACGCATCCGTAATCGACGCGGTCTCGAACGGTCTGAGCCATATCTGAGCAGAGAAACTTCAGACAGACGACAAGCATATAGGTACAACAAAATCCGATACAATTTCAGTTTGCATTTTTCTTTTATTTATTAGCTTGTAAAATGTTGGTAGTTTTATAGTTCTGTCTCTACTTATAAAGCTAGCTGCGTTTTGAACTTCTGTTTGAGTTGCGGCCCGAGCACAGGGTCGGCGGGCCGCGCCGGGGCCGCTCGCCGCCGAGCAAACATCGCTCCACCAAGTTACAGACCATTACCCGCAGCTTTCACAACTTCGGAAACTTTTGTTTCAGAATGTTCTGGCTCGAGTAAATAGTTTTTTGTCCTCATTTTATATCGAATACAAAATATAAAAATAGAGAAGTTTTGAGATTGAACGTAAGTTAAACTTTCCCGTCAAAACACTAAACATTCTGGCACGAAAATAATTAAAAGGCTTTCGCTTTCGCACCCTTATTAACTTGCCGCGAGCACCTCGAGAACGCAATGAATTAACCAGATATTGCGTGCGAGACACCTCGCCTGGGCGGGCGGTGCCGGGGCGGGCGCGCCGCCGTGTGTGCAAACTGCTTTAGATAAATCTCCCGGTTAATATTGCGAAGTGTACGGTCCTTAACTGCTAAAAGCAGATTCCTTAAAAGGGAACCAGTCAACAAGTTAAACGTTAGCTGAAGTAGGCTGTTCAGTTCTTCGAAAATATGGTTGCGATAGGTGTTGGTAAACATTTATGTAACTTTTTATATAATTTATTTTACATCGTAAAAATTTGAAGTAAACAAATTACTCGGGATGAGTTCTGCAAAAGAGTACCAAGCAAAAAGTTGAAGGCAATTTGCGCTCGCTAATGGCTCGGTCTCGCATGCCGCGGCCCGAAGCGCGAGTACTAATTGATGTTGCTTAATTAAGCCGCTACGTGCAGGGTGCTTCACTCGCAGCGTGTGTGACTCGGGGCTGCGTGGGGTGGTTTGTGAAATATTCAAGTCCTAGTGCTCTCCGATAAATTGCATCATGCTTTGAACATAATTGAATGTATCTTTTGAAAAGCAACTTTACATGAATAAAAGTCGATCAAATATTATATGTATGTTATGTCTATATAGTCGCTCTTCTTCTTCCTTTCGTGAGGGCAGCACTGCACTAGTATGTAGTCTGTAGAGTAGTGTTTATTGACGTGAGAATCAGTTACATTAGGTATTATTGTTCAACGTATGTACTTAACGAAAATATTGAAATAACATTATTAGAATAGTGTGTTAGGTTGTAAAAAATCATGTTTTAAACTGTTTAAAAATGATGATAATGATATTCTCATTCTGAATTCTTAAATAACGAATGTGTAGCGTGTGAACGTAATCGATACGATATAACTCGGTGACGAAACCTATATGTATTTGGTAAACAACGTTATTTCTTGCGCCACCTCCGCAGTGGAGTGGCGGCGGCGCTCCTCAGACTCGCGGAGTGCCGCGGAGCACCCTCCACTAGCGCGCGCCCGCGGCCCCGTCCGCGCTACTCGCTCGCACATAGGTACACCCCCCCTTAAGGGATATTAATCTCACGACCTTTATCAGCACCATATATATATATATATATATATATATAATCGCGACCGAAAATCGCGCGATATATACCTAAGCGATTTATGAAACTCGCTAAGATTTAATCAAACTCATAAAACTGTTCGAGACGAGGTGTTCAATACTAATGGCGTGTCTACATCGCTCCGAGGCGGAGCAGCGTTACCAGCCCGCTCCCACGTCGTAAACCTGTAGAAATAGAGCGCGACTGTTATTTTGTTTTCTTCGAAAACATGCAACCTAGTCCAGGTCAAAGGAATAAACCGTGCGGTCGCGTGCCGGGTCCGGGAGACCGGCGCGCGGCGGCGTCAGGCGGTGGCAGGTTAAACCGAGCGCGGGGCTCGCAGGGTACTCGCTATAGATTCTACATTCGTAACGGTCGAAGCACATCACACATCAGCCAACATGCACCTAAAAATATGGTTCATTATTCACTGTAAGCCTAGCTAGACGTTACCTTGAGATAGTCAACAGGAACACTTTGTTTTGGTCCCTATAACGTGCGCATTTCTGGAACAATGGTCTCGTAATGCGGTATCTATAGCGAGTAACCCGCGGCGTGCTCAACCTCGGCGCCAATCTCCTCCGATATGCCTTTAAACGAGCCCTCGCCGCGGCTCCGCTGAAATTGGATCGTCGTCAATCCACTTAACCTTTGTGTTTTCGCACAGATCCTGTTTAAAAGTGTGGAAAAAAGGAAATATATCGTTTCGCAACGCAAATTCAATTCTTCGGGAATTCCGCGTTTCCGGTTGAACGCTTATGGGTATTAAAGCACCAGGTGAGAGATTTATGGTGCGGAGGGCGCGGGCCGGGGACGGGACGGGACGGGCGCGGGACGGCGCGGCGACGGGACGCCGCGCCGTGTCCGCGCCCGAGCGGGACTGTCCGTGATTTACGAGCAGGCTCGTCCGTGACGGGTTTATTTTATGCCGTTTTATGCGCTGATGATGAATGCGCCATGTTTGCGCGGTATCGCGCGTTCCACCGACTTTTTCATTTTATTTCACTCAGATTGAATTCGAATAGTGTATTTTTAATGCAAAAAAAAAATATAGGGCATTCAAACTTCAAATGTATTGAAATCACTTGTTTACGTTCACGGTCTGTTCGTCGCCGTAGTTAAATTATATTAAATCCTCTTGCATTTTAGAGTGAACCTTTTTTTTATTTTAGTATAATAATCCTCATCTTACGTCGAGAAAATACAAATTCCAACCGCCCATCCTTACTTTTAAAATACTGGGCAATATTCCGAAATTGCTATCAATACAGGAAAAACTAATTTACTCGGCACCTTCAATGGCCGTTACTTTTTGTAAACATTCCGTATCGGAAAACGGCGTTTACCTTCGCACGGCTATAAAGCGCACCCTTCCTCCGCGAGCGGCCGGCGCCGGCCCCCGGAGCCCCGGCCCCGGCCTGCACCGGCCCCGGCCTGCACCGGTCCTGCACTCGCCGTGAAACGAACCATTCGCTCGCTTCCTTTATTAGAGCAAGGCGTCAATGAAAACGACACATTCACTACGGGAAAAGTCATTCTGAAACAAACATACACAAATAAGTACGACGGAAAGGGATAGCGAGTAATAAGGGATGTTTTCGCTCTCGTTTGGGCGGGCGGCGTAGACAGTGCGAGTTAGGCGGCCGCGGCGTTAGCACGCCGTTACGTAGCGGCGTTACCGCAGCGACGGCGCTGGGAACACGTGCGTTACATTATTGTGTTTGATCGGTTGATAGTGCAGTGTTGTGATGTGATAGTGAGCCGACTGTGAAGCTCCAGCCTCTCGTATACAGGTACGAGTATATATAGACGCTGGAGTCGAAGGTTAAGAATGCGCGGTTTTTGTATGTAAATATAATATAGTAAACACGGAGCGGGACGCGGCGCGTGTCGCGGCCGGTATCGGGTCGGGTTTACTCGATTGTTAACTTGTTTCTGATTAGTTGGGAACACGCCACTTTCGATTTGACGTGCACTTCGACATGTTCTACAGCTACGGCGCTATCATTTATCATCGTATAGAAACATTCGTAAAAGTTTGTGTCAGTTTACGACAGGGTTTGTTACAAGTTGATACAAAGTTTCTTTTGTGGCGGGGACGTAAAACAAACTGAGGAACAGGAGAGTTTTGTGTTTAAATGTAGATGTACAATTGTACATTGTTTTATTCAGTTAAACACCATACTTCTACATAAATAAATAGAGGTATACTGTTTAACTACTTTGTGTTTCTGTTCTACTTTGTCTCTATTTCTTGTTTAGTCACAACTCAGTAGCTAAGCCAATCTTGATGACATTCCACAAAGAAGTAGCATTATTTGACGAAGATAATCACATTAGGGAACTTTTTATCTCAAAAAGATGGAGGAAGTGATTATTCGCCAGCTGGGTTAACTATTCTCTATAAGTTATTGTTATCCTGTTGCTATTCAGTTTCATTCATGTTCATTACCCATGAATGCGACCTAATCGCTGAGTCTGTCGATGCGACTGGGTTTTTCTCCGCTGTCGGTGGTTGGCGCGAGCTGTGCAAGACAGCCGACAATGCTAACCGCCTGTCCGCGCACCGACCTCATTGAGGTCGATAAAAAAAGACCGCATCTGCGGAGCGACCTCGAAAAGGTCGATTCGTCGCATGCTAAAGATTTGCTATTTTTATTACATAGACAAAATACTGCCAGTGTATCAGTCTCGTAGTAACTTGGGCGTTAGCTTGATAAAACGACAAAGAACTAAACAACGAAGTGCCAGTGTCGGTCCCATGCTTTGTTTCTGAGAATTTTGAAGTGGATCCTGAGCGACCGTGGAACGAAAGTGAAGTGGGTGTTTGTTTTTTTAATATGCTAATAAACTATGGGAAGGTGTGATATTTTGGATGCATAACGTCTATTATCGTTTAGTTAGGTAAATAAAGCAATACACTTTTTAAAAAACAGTTTTATACTTGAATTATACCGATTTATTTGCTGTGAGGTGAAAAAAAAAACCCTTTTTTTTTTTTGAAGCCTAAACTGACAATACTTGTAGGAAAAAAATTACACGAATCGATTTATGATTCGATAGCTTTGTTCTTAACGATTCGATTGAGGTATGTTTCATAAATATTCGTCATATACATTCGATACAAAAACTTGACGAAATCTTGACTTTAGTACAAAGCGCTGACATTTTGAAAATTTGCGGGGGGAGGGAGTCAGTTGCGCCATTTTGCGAAAATGACAGAGCAGCAGATATCCTGCAGAGCAGTTTGTTGTCGTTTGTATCGATACAGACGCGCCGGTGCCGCGCGTTTGAATCGCTACGAAGCAGTGACTGCCGATGACAAACCGCCGGCGGCTCTCGGCGGCGCGCGGAGCCCGGCGCGCGGAGCCCGGCGCGGGGCGCACTCCCCTGCCTGTCTATTATCTTATTATTTATCGTCCTCTCGTGCTCCCTCTCCGGTTATTAGATTCGCAGAATAAGTAACGGAAGCTTATTATAAGGTTATAAAACGTAATGGATTTTGTTTCGTTTGATACGGGTAAATTGCGTCGGCCCCTCCGGCCCGAGTTAAAAATAATTTAAATAAATTTTCCGCTGTGTGTTCGCACAAATGAATGGAGATTAATTTATTGGTTCATCTCGTGTTGATGAGCCGCGCCTCTGTACTTCCCCGCTTTGTACGTCGCTCCCTAACTTTACCCCATTTTTCTATTTTGAATAGTGAAGTAGATTGGAGTGGTTGTGTGCATTCAGTTCCGGCGCCACAGCTTGCGCAGCAGTTAGTGCGATGAATGGTGCTAACAGCTGGCGGGGCTGCCTGTAATCACACTGACAATGCGCTTTCAACCGAGCTGTACCTACTTACAGGGGCATTGTGTTCACTACAACTAATTGTACTAGTTTGCATAGTTTGATTAATTGAATAGATTAAAATATTTTTCAGTTTGGTTTTTTCGGGTGGAATCTTTTAACTAAGTTTTGAACCACTTTCCGATATCCAATTGAGCGGAAATTTAGTATACATGTGTAAAACTCCGATGACAATGCAATAAAAGCATGTTTTTAAAAATATTTTTCAAATTCAACTTATTATTTTCATTAAGCTGACTTATATGAAATAATGCATTTAACAATTTAGTTTTATTTACGATAACATTGTAACTTTCATAAGTGTACACAATGTACCTATAAAAAAAAACAATTTGATTATTTTTAATTTTGTTAGTATAAACGCAGATTGTAATATCGCTATAATAGAAAGTACAAGAACGAGACAAAAATAAATCAAATAGTCTGCATCTGCAACTCATCTCGCGGCGGTACCTATCCTTATAAACCGTGCAGCGGGATCGCAGCAAGTAATGGATTGCTTCTCTTCGTCCTCACTACAGAGTGTGCCGGCTCAAGTGCTGCTACAAAGCGTTGCATTCTGTTTGTCTGTGACACGCTCACACGCCACGCGACGTGACGTGGCTCTACTAAACCCGTGAGCACTGAGCACCATTGATTGGACGTTTGGACGTGTAGCTGTCACGTCGGGTGTCGCATGCCGCTCTAATCGGAGGCTTTCTAGTTCAGTAGCGATCTGTGGTTAACGTTTTTTCTTTGCCAACTATTTCTTAAATATGTGGACACAGGAGACCCTTCATCAAAAGACATGAGTAATTAATGTAACTGAGATCAACTTTTATTAAACAATTAAGCGATTCGCCGCTATTGTACGCTGCGCTGACGTCCTTCTTATAACAATACTTGTAACAGTATGGCCGCCCCGCTTCCATAGCCAACGGCGCTTCGCTAGAGTGGCCAGAGACAGCCAACTCTCTAATTTTGACAGTAACATTATCAAATTATGTCCAAGCGCCGTCAAATATATTTTGTAATGTTTTAAAAACATACTGCGTGTAGATTTAGATAAATATTCTGATATTTATTGGTCGCTTAAAAAATAAGTTAGTGTTGAAATTTCGCGACTTATTTTAGTCTCTTTTAAGGTACGAGTAAGTACGTGTATTTTATTGTATTATATAATACAAAGAGGTCTGATTACGTTTTTCCACTAATGGCGTCGGCGATGTAAATATGTTTTTTGCACTATACCAGATAACCAGACTAATGCTCTATCTTTACATAAATATTATAATGTTGGTAGTTGGTACTCCATGCCTCTTCAAGGATTAATAAAGCCTTTGTACATGAAATTCCAATGTAAATTTTCCACGTGTGTATTTAGAACAAGCCAATCAGTTTAACGTTTAACAAATACACGAATAATAATGTTTACGCAGATTTTGAGACGAAACGCTCTTATAAAGGAGAATAAGGACTGAAAAGGGAAACCTTAGTTTCCCTTTTCAGGCCAAGAAGACAACCAAACAGAGCAGAGAGCCAGAGTATTGTAATATGTATAAAGCAAAGGCGGAGTGAGGCGAGGGTCGTGTGTCTGAAACGTCGAGATAGGTCTAAAAGGAGGAATGTAATAAATATTAGGTTTCGTAAGTCAAGGTCGCTTCGCCTCGTGGACACATTTAGACCGAAATAGGATTCTATTCGAATGTTATCGGCGTGAAATTAAATATATAGGTACTCGTATACTCCTACCTACATACATTGTCATCTCTGTATTCTGAGCATTATCATTATCACTGCTCGTGCTCAGTGCTCGCTCGTTCAGTCCACTGCCAGACGCTTCCGTTATCTTAAATATTCTGCAAAAGCCAAATATACAAATAGGTTACTTTTTTCTCTTACTTTATCTCAAAAAGACAATGGACTCTATGAAAAGGATATATTCTGTTAAAAATGGCGTCAAAATTCTATTCGGCGGCAAAGCAACATAATGTAATTAACCAAACAAGGCTAAATATAGAGGGTAATACATCCAAAATGCAAGATGATTTTACCCGTTGTCTCGCTCTAACTACGAGCATTGTTTGCAGAGTGAGAAGGTCAAGGTTGCCTCTCGTCTGTTGATTACTGCTCCATTATATAGAGACGTGATTACACGGCAGCGGGCTCTAGAACTAAAGTTAGAACTTAGAAGTTTACCCAAACAGTTTTCGAAAGAATTTTAAACACTAGTTACGTTACGTGCATTAATGATTCAAATTATTATAAGGGTTTTTTTTTAAATCCGATTCAGACTCAAACACGTACCTACGATACTACTCTAACAATACACACCCATTTAAACTTTTCGTAACAATGAAGAATTTTCGAATGCGAATGCGAATTTTCTGAATAATTTAAATTCAGTTAAAAACATTATCTTTACGATATATTTATGCACAACACGATAATAAAAATACGATTGTAGTCTGTTGTGCTATTTTTATAATGAAATCATTCTCGAATACGTTTTACAAAAAGTTTCACTGAACAAATTGTATTTCCTCGGCGGTGGCGGTGGCGGCGCGTTCTGTGGAGATGGTAATAAATGATATTGTCATGGAGAGAGTCGTCAGCGGGGGCGGGATCCGGTGACACTTTCATTAGCTGTGAGACGGTTATGTTCTACTAAATATTAATAAATAAACAGGTACTTATCAATGACTCCATTTCCTCAAAAAGTTAAAATGAACAATAGGACGGGAAATAATAAACAAACAAACTACTATTAATCCACTTTATCTTAATGTTACTGAATAAAGCTGGTTTACTTTAACTTAATTTAAAATTAAGCCAAACTGACCGTGAAGAAAGTGAATAAGGTAAAGCAAGAAATACTTTCAGTAACAAATCTCAGTAGCAAGTATTATTTTAAAACAAAATATCGTACTGAGGAAAATACTCGTAGCTTATGACATGCAGGATACAAAGTAGAATCTGCCGATACCTTTACACGGTAGACACATCGCAATCCAAAATTTACCAGGCATTTCAGGCGATAAGAGGTCACATAAAAACAAACTTTTTTATACTGAGTTACTAACATACTTTCAAAATATTATCCTCTTTTCGAGCAGTTAGGCAAAAATTAAAACAACCAGCTTTAAAATTTGGTTAAATACTCTTTTGTTTGACCAGAAACCTTCGTCGAACTAGCCCGTGACAAACTTTATGCATAAACTTTCCTTTGTCATTAAATTCAACTTTTCGTCTAAAGCTGAGCTTAAAAATACTTTAAACTTTTTAAATTTTAAATACGCCCCGAGTGGTTCTCCTAGACCTTGTTTCTCCCTGCCTCATGAATACTAATTGAATAGGCACCTAAATTACGTGATTTTAACGAATTCCGAGGCATGTCTTGTGGGCGTTATTATGAAAAGCACCTTTTGGTCCATATAACCTAAAATGAAGAGTATGATTTGTTTGAAGTATTTCCTAATATTTTCAAATGGTATATCTCTCAATATTTTAAGCACATTACGTTGGCAGTGGTCACAAGCTGACTGCGAACAAGTCCGGCGAGTAGTGCTGTTGTTGTGGTCTCCTATCCGCACTTGATTCTGCAACACGTAGACTACCTATTATGATTATTACATTAGTTTAATAAAAAAAGAAATAACGAAAAAAAATGTTACGAAGTATCTATGTTACGTATACGCTGGGTCAATACGAGTTACTTTATGATTCCGCCCCAAATATCTGCAATAAAACGTGTGTAAAAACGGGATCCTGAAAGCTTTCTCCTTAGCGCGGTGAAGGTGAAGCCTCCTGTCGGTCGGTGCGAGATGAGTTGAGTTCTTATCGTGCACAGAGTAGTTTACAGAAAAACTGTTCATAAAAGCGCAAAACTGTAGGATTTGCTAACTACCCTGTACAAGTGTACAAGTTCCGTATTCAAGGCGATTGAAGTGTAATAAGCACGAGCCAAAACACCTACAAATATTCAATTTGATTGGTTAATTTATACGCGCGGTTATTGGGTACGTTTTGTCTCAGTCCCTACAAACTCCGATGTCACAGTGCGGTATTTATAGGTGATGATAACTTGGGACTTGACTACATGCGCAGCACACATATTATGTAGATACTTAGAAGCGCTCTGCCGCTTGCGGTTAGACGTCTCACGCATATTTTGCTACGAATATAGAGGTATGTAGTTAAGCACCTACTGTACAGTTATCCGTTATCATCAGTTATACCTCTGTGCAGGTACTCTGCGTCTCCGATACCTATCAAATATCGTTGTTCCGAGGTGTGCGCTGCGCCTCCTGAATTTCACTCATAAAACGGGAATAAAACCCGCCTCTCTCGAAATTATACCTTCGTTACATCACGTTGTACTTCGACCTGTGTACACTCAGTACTCTAAATGCAGTAATACAGGTTAGGCAACTTTCGTAGCTAATCTTGTGAGATAGTTTGAAAAACGTTCTCGAGTCAAATAATTTGTAATTAAGTTAAAAGTTCATATTTTTAAATGGTCTCAAATGCGTTTTAGTGGACAACTGTAAGTGTTTGAGAAGTTGATAAATAAATAAAGGAAAAATATTACGAGTATGTACATGTGCATGTGCAGTCAGTAGTTCAGTACTGACCCGGAATGATACAAGTTAAGGTACTAGTACTACCTACACTCTGTAGAAACGTCACTCTCTGATGTTGAAATAATAAGCCAGATATTCATCCATTTTGAAAGCGGTAATTTTACTCATTTTATCAGCAGAAACTAAATATATTATAAATATTTAAATATATGTCTTCAATATTTATACATATCTCTCATTAATATCGTCTGTAACTCACGTGTCCTATGTACTTGTAAAGAAAGAATTGTGTTGAAAAATTTACGATTCTCATGTGTTATCCGGCCTTGAAACTCGCGAGAGCTCTGGCCCAGCAGGCGCGGCGTGAGGCCGGCGCGCGGCGCCTCTTTAATTCGAATTTTCTCTTTTATGTTTTAAACTAAACCCTCGCTAATTCACGTTAATTATTCAACTGTAACCATAATAAGTTACGTACACAATCCGGGGAAATAAGATAATGGAGTTGACCTTTAGCAAACAGAATTAGCATACCTTTATTGCGGAGAGCGGCCGGCGCCGCTTGAAATACAGCTTCATTAGTCTTTTCCCCTTCAAATTAACCTTTTTAATAGCTAAAACCTACACAAATAGTAACCTTCTGACCTTCCGAAATGTGGAAAAGTATAGTGACACAGGCTGACAAAGTGTCGAAGTTTTCTCGTCACATGATGACTCAAAATTGCAATAAGTACCTCAGTTCGTGATGCCGGTGCCGTTGAAGACGGTAGCGCTGGTAACCCCTATAATTCTCCAGGTAGCAGCAGGGCGGGTGGGTGCCCCCGCCCGCAATAACCGGAAATACCTTCATCCGTTAGTCCACGAACAGTTACCGAAAGACGTTTGCGTTATCTACGACGGAACCCTCGCGTATACCTGAATTCCGACAGTGACGCTACTTTAGTCAGACATTATAATCAAAGAGATTTGAAAAATTTGAGAAGAAATGGAAATATTTATTAACTCTTATTTAGTAAACGCAATTTTAGAACGATAACGTTGAGTTTTCACACTCAACCTTAAAATTTTAAGCTGCGCCCTTTATTTTCATCTGCTCTCCTACAAAAATATATGTTCCGTTCATATGTTATAGAGGTAGATACTAATAGTGTAAGGTCAAAAACCTCGCCGTTTCGAAAATTATAAATGGAAACTGCCATAAAAATACTGAGTCCCAAGTTCTTAGAGATGGGTATTCCCTGACAGTAGCCGGTCCGTTTCCCCGAAGCTCATGAACTGGCGGCCGGTCCGCCGCCGCGCCGCCGCCGCGCAGGTCGCGCGCGAGGGCCGCCGGCCGCCGTCGACCGCTACCCGTAAAACTAATTTATGAGCTGATACTCAGTAATGGGCCCGAGACGTCACACCGATATTTGTGGGATTGTTGGCAGGTAGTGCGGCTCTACTCCACTGAGCTAGAGGCTTCATTTAGAGTCCATAATCCATATACATTATGTTACAAGTGATGTTCATATGAACATTGCACATTATGCTCATTTTATAAAGGAGATTTGGGATTGAGTGAACGTGTTCGTAGGTTTGGAGTTCTTTGCACTGAAATAAAATAAATACCGTAATTTATTATTAGAAATTATTCAGCAGCTATTTATAAAATAACCTTCTTTTTTGAAGTCTCTAAAATTATCTCGGATATTGTCGACCATGCTGGTGTATAGGAAAGTTCCCGAAGTAATTTATTCCGCGTGATCGGAAATTTACCACAATATTTATAGATTTGTTACCGTCGGCATCGCAACCCGTCCCACCCGACACCACACACCCGACGACGTCCGCAAATGTTTTATTCAAATCCGTGCGAACAAAAGCCTTTGTATCTCTAATTCTGCTTCGAAATCACTAAAACGTTATCTTGTCTCCGCTTATAAAAAGCAATATTCGGCATTCCGGGTAAAGATCGGAATTTGTATCTAACCTTATACAATGACATACTGTTCTTGTGATTTGAATAGACGACCGAGATATTCGAGGATATGATAATGTAGGTTCTTAACATACCAAAGATATGTATTAACAATATTTTGATAAACCAATAATTTCACCATCATTAAAATAAGTAAAATGCGTGAGCGCGCGCACAGTGACGGTCGAGGCGACGCGACGCGGCGACGCGACGACGAAGTTCGCGAGTGGCGGCTATCAGCGTATCAGCTGACCTGCTCGACAGATCGACTGCTACAAAATTATGTTTTTTTTTCATTGTACCCAATTATACAAATATTTAATACACTTGAAAACAAATAATTCTAAATCCTACTACTATTATAAAGGCGAAAGTTTGTAAGTATGGATGTATGTATGGATGTTTGTTACTCTTTCACGCAAAAACGGCTGAACGGATTTACATGAAATTTGGAATGAAGGTTGTTCATGGTCTGGATTAACACATAGGCTACTTTTTATCCCGGAAAACGCGGGTGAAGCCGCGGGGCGCAGCTAGTTATAAATATTTTTTCGATATATAAGTCAAACAAAATTGATACTACGTATGTATTTTAACTTCTACATTAATGTCAAATTTTGATTATATTATATTGGTATGCAGTAAAAAACGCCATTTATAATTTCGATACTGTTCGTAGGGGCATCGGGCAGTCGAGATCTACAAGCAGACCTGTTGACGGATCAGCGCGGTGATCAAAATTAAGGCATTTTTTACGTCACGGACAGAATTAGTTACCCCTAGTTTACTTCCTGAATACTCTTATAAAGTATGTCCATCGTCTAACCGAATTTAGGCTACCCTTTTACTTAATTTATGAATATTTATGCGGCGTCTTGCCTCTATGGCCAGCCGACCCGCTCTGGACAAAACGCAAACTTGCAATTAAATTACAGTTATCAGTTTGCGACAATCAGTCGCTAAATATTCGCAAAACGCGGCGAATTAATGTTCTATTGAATAGAGCTCAGAGAGAATTAATTAAATTCCGCCGACGAAGGTTTAATGTCTCCCGGCGCTACAAACTACTTCGTTTACATTCTAGTGCTTTATTGCTGAATCCAGACTTATAGCTAGCTAGGTATTTATGGTTGCTGTACCTCTACCTGGCTGGAAGCTACTTTACAGTTGTCAGAGAAATTAGTTTGATGAGAGTTTCGGTGATGAATTGTTTACGAACGCGTAACAACTTTATTCTAAGTCTACATTCCGAGGGAATCATTTAAGTTAGTAGGTACGAGTTGGCTAAGTTAGCCTCAAAAAGTTTTCTTGGCTGTATGATTCAGTATTCAGTATTCTATGAGGGCACTTCAATACATATTTATTAATAAACCCTCTTTATACGACCCGCAGACGCCAAGTTCACGAGGCTTAAGGGATTTATCCTTCAAGATACGAACGCAACGTGGGTATATTCTTCATAACTTTCCAAGTTTGCTTTTCAAAACGGAGATCAAAGGTGGAGTGCAAACAAGAATCCGCTCGCTATCAGGGGGCTGATTTTGGGGCAATAAATGTTATTTTATGTCGCTGTCACTTTAATTTAACATCAAAATGAGAATGAAAGGAACAGAAACAGTCGATTGCTTGTGAATTTATCCGAAGAGTTGTGTTTGAGAGACAAGAGAGCGCGTCACGATTACGAACTCTAACCGCCGCCGCCGCTCCAGCCGGCCATTCCAGGAGCATTCCAGCATTACGCAAATTGATCGGAACCGCGTTGTTTTTATTTAAATTGCTGTTTGCTCTGAGAGGGAAGCAGTTTTAAACGGTTTCCATGCAAGGTGCCGTGAGTACCAACAGATGGGAATTTACATAATTAAGATTCGTAAATAAATCGCTTTGAAAGAGATTTCCCCGTTTCGGATTTTGTAACGGACTACGAAATTATTTCAGCAGCCTAGCGTAAAGAAGTTAAGTTGGAAATATAAAAACATTATAAAATAATTCTCGTGATCCGCAGAAACATTTTTGAATTTATGATGTTTACTTTACCTACAACCTACAACGGAAAGGAGATGGCATGCTGTTGGGGTACGAGTAACAGGTATCTATATTTGTTCTCCATAACGTTCAAACCGATATTGATGCGGCTTTTTTGTGTTTGAAAACTGGCACCATTTTGTGGTTCGTTAAAATCTTAAAACAGATTTTTTAACTTTTTGAGGCTTGAAAGCTTTGAGCTCCATTCTGACTTTGCCGGAAGTTTTTTAATCTTAATTTGAGATTGTTTCAAAATTCGCCCGAGTTGCTCGCCTCGCCCATACCTGTCTTTAAACCACAAACTGTTTCTTACAATAATCCGCTCTCTTAGTCAGTATATAATTGTCAAAGTTCCAAAGCTTCACAC
Source organism: Alcis repandata (assembly GCA_949125135.1). Lineage (NCBI taxonomy): Eukaryota > Metazoa > Arthropoda > Insecta > Lepidoptera > Geometridae > Alcis > Alcis repandata. The sequence goes on from OX421240.1 coordinate 242,380, forward strand.
CCATATCAATAACTCTACATTAATTCAGCTCGAAGCTTAAAGCACACGTCTGCTGTAACTTGCGTCCCCAGCGGGCCCCGCGATACGTCCCCGGTTATCCCGCTATACGTCCCCGGTTATCCCGCGATATGTCCCCGTCCCCGAGTATCCCGACTTGTCTCGACTCTACCTGTGATAACGGATAGTCCCCGAGAGATTTAACTAAACACAACTTTGTAACTAGTTGTCCCACAGGTATCCCGTATAGATTCCACAGTGAGGTGAACAGAAGCTTATCATGAATCGCAAATCACGCATAATAATAACAATTCACTTGGTCAAAATTGGTTCGTTGCTATTACAATAATAATAGCTATTATAATATAATAATATATTGCTATTGCTATTACGATAGCCGCGGCCAGGCGGAAATTTGGGAATTCGGCCGATGGTACGCTTTATCGCAGTCCTCACAACCCGCGTTTTTCCCACACTTTCATGAGTTTGAGTTGAAACAAAAATCTCATTATGCAGCATCTGTTGGGATAATCTGGGACTCGAGCGCTCTTTACCTGAAGTTGTTACAAACGTGGAGTTATGTGGTATGTTATGTGTTGTAAGCATAGGTTAGGGCTAATCATCATTTCTGTGTGTTAGATCGAGAACTATTTAAGTACCTATCTATTACATAAATAAAATTGTAAATAATTACATTAAAAAAAACCTAATAATTAAGAGCTTTTCCATCCCACCGCTGAGCAAAACCTTATTGCTCTTCATATATAAAAAATAGTTTTTGAAAGTTTTTTTGGCCAAAAAATTTACATAGGTGAGGTGAAATATACACAGGCTACCTAGCCCTGTGGCTCTAGCACAACTACTTTCGAAAAAACTATCGCCACGTATTCGATAGCAAAATGTATGAAAAATAGGTCAGCGCCCTTATCGTCCGTAAATGGAAACTGAAACTGCGTAAATCGGCAGCACAAGTATTAGTTACTATCGTATCGTTACGGCGACGTAACGCTAACGTGATGATCCCTTAGGATTCTGCGTAAATCGGCAGCATATCTTTTTTTTTGACAGATGGACGATAGCCAGCTCGTGAGAAGTTACGAAAGTTATGTCACCCAACATTTTTCAGTGACAAAACTTTCGTAAACACTAAAGTTCGATTTTTTATTCATTTTAAGGTTTACGGGATATTTTTAATCATTGTAAAATTAGCAGGATGTTTATTTTGAACGTATGAATTAATAAAAGTCTGTGCAGAAGCCAAGCACAAGATAAAAAATAGTACAGAAACTTTCGGCAGCAAAAAGCAAACCCGCGCTTATATTCTCGTATGAAAATGTGTAAAAATGGAAATAGACGAATTATTAATATTAATAGAAGTGCTTCTTACAACTAATATGACACAGAACATTCTTCATTCGGCCACACGTGATAAGGTAAATTAAGTTGAATTATAAAAAAAACCGGATAGATAGGTTAGGTATCATTTTATTTTGTTAAGTCTTGCAGTTTCTCTACAGAGAATTAGAAGAAAAGGACAGTTAAAACTTAGCAATCAAACAAATTTTCGGCATAAAATAATAGAATTTTCATAAAAATATCTCTCTACACTAATTCAGTTATTATTTGCTAGCCTATAAGCTAAAACATTTCTACTAGGTACACTATGTATTTCATTTGCTATATTTTGCGGGTTCCATGTTGTGCATTGTTCTTTTTCTGCCACCGGCTCACAAGAGCTAATCATTGGTAGAAAACACGGTGTCCGCCCGCCCGGCCCTGTGGTACCATAAAACCAAACCACCATCAGCAAAAACCCAAAAAATTATTTTGATTAATTATCTTTATTACTTTTCAACAATAATAAAAGACATTGGTGTCAAAACTGAAAAGAGTTTCCCCCCAAAAGTTTCACATTTGTTTTTTTTTATTTCCTTGCACAGAATAAAAAACCGAAGAAATCGTTCATTTTGTTCACTCATTTTGTTCAACTGCGTATTAGCTATCGTCATTACTAACGTATTGACGCACACGGAGACGTGAGAAGATATGCTCGCATTTTAATCGTATCGCCGACTCGCTGCGTAATATTACCTAGCGTCTACGTAGTATCGTCAACTTGTGCTAGAGCCACTGATGTCCCTGTTTTTGGTAGCCTGAAGGCCTCCATGACTAAAGAATTATACCAGAAAAGCTTATTTTTTTAAATATCTGAGGTAAATAAAAGGTGATAAAACACCGCGGTCCGAAATGAGGGTTTGACGTGTACAAGGGACCGGCAGCAAAGACCTTGTAAAATATTTTTATGATAGCTGTCGTGTACAGTTGAGATTTTTTTAGCTTTTATGGTTAATATTTTGCAAATATTAAAACACCTTTCTATTAAACTAATCAAGTTACTAAAAGTCAGGTACATGCGGTACTGATTGAATTCCATAATAATTAACATAACGTCGTGACGCGGTTTGTAATATACATTAGACATAGTTACGTGTACAGTTGTTACTCTAAGTGCCAGTTCCCAAACTAAGCGGCGGCATGATATAATATTTCACCAACGCTTCACTAACTGCAGTCAAACGTAACCTGCAAACCATACAAAATTAGTGCAAACATTTTCCCCAAATTATAGTCGATCGCGCTCAGCTCAGCTACTGAACACGTTATTTCCTATGCTGCTCGCATGTTGTCGGTCTGTTCGCTAACTAAACTCAGCTCGAGCAAACAATAACATACTCCGGCCCCTCGGCGCGGGTAATAGCCGGCGGAGCTGAGGGCGGGCGCCGCGCCGCGCCGGCCTGTTCTGAAGAGTGGGGCATCTCGGTCGCTGTCGCGCTCATTACACATGTCATAACAGTGAGAGTGACGGAGATAATCACGAGTGCCCAAAAATAGGGGCCCTGTTCCGACGAGAACGCGGAGTTATATTCGCTGACGGGTTTATTACCACACACCTTGACAATGTCTAGATACTTTTCGAAATAAATTAAAGACGGCACGATTTTTCAACAATCTTCATATCATATCTTTATTCATATCGATAAAAAAATATATAGAGCAATATTGACTCTAGATACTTTTTAGAAATAAACGAATGAATTTCTAACTAAGCTCAAATCGATAAGGTATCACTACATAGAAGTTACATAAAAACAGATACTTTTATTGGCGCGTGTAAATTAGATTTAGTTTCAAGAACTCAGTCTCCCAACAGCGCAGCTGTAATTGCTTTTTTGATACGATAGCTGAAAACGAATCTAACAAAAGTACGTTTTCCGCGTGTAAGTACATATAAAAAAAGAAACTGTTTGGTTTCGCCCCACGTGTGTAACCTCACACGAGTGACCGTCGCTCGCGGAGCGGAAGAGATAACTTCATACTCGACTGAATGGACTCGTTTTTGTTTCACATGTCGCTTTTCGCAATCCTAACTCAAAAATGTAATGATAGGTATAAGTACTTGATAGAAATATCCGATGAATCATGTGACTGACATCATGTAGTACCACCGTGTCGTAGGATTGTCACATCTTAACGTAGAAACGGCTCCCAGGAATTGGTTAAGATTTGGCGTGGAAGTAGTTAAGCCCCGGATTAAAAGAATCTACTTCATATCTCAAAATAAATGTCAGTAAAATAGCAAGAACCGTGAGGCAGCTACTAAATCATATTAAAAGCATTATAAATTATAAATCTGTTTCTCAATACATTCTTGCTTTTATCAAAATCGGTTTCGCCGTTTAGTTAAAAATAGGTAGACGTAGATAGAGAGAGCTTAGTTTACTTCCTTTAATATAAGTTTGATTATTAAGTATTGTCTCTGTTTAATATAAATGCACCGCCATCCTCCGGGTCCGCAGGTAGGTTCGAAGCTTAACGAAGATTACTCTTAAATAAATAGCCAGTATCAAGACAACTAATCCGCCCTATATCTCACCCTCGGGCGGGCGGGGAGGGCGGGCGGCGCTGCCCTTGAAACGAGGGAATATGAGAGGAATATCAAGTGTCCGACCCTGACGTTGAGATATTACATGCCAACTTAACTGTACACTTAAATGGGGGAGCCACCGCCGCATTTTCTGAATAAAATTGACAGCTGTTTGTAAATAATTGTTTAGTTCCATCATTTGGTCGTCTCTTTCAGATTATGTGGATGTTCTACTCCTAAACCTGCTTATAGCTTACAGCTGAGACGGACGGAAATTTCATTTTTAAGTGCTCAGCTCTGCAGTGTGGCTTGGGTACTAATATCTTCTTAGCCAGCCTTGCTTATTGGAAACATTTATCTTATTTTATTTTTGATCACGAATAAGTCTACGTTTGAACACTAACTTACCATTTGATGAGCAATATTTTTTTTTTAAATTGTAATAAAATGATTTATGTCCTTTTTTCTAACTGATACATAATTCTTCCCTACTATTCAATTTTAATAATGCACAAGTCTCTTTTTAACATATGCAGTCGAGTAACCCCGAGAGCTCGTCACGTGTGCTCGAGCTCCGCCAATCGCAAAGTTCCTCAAGACGTGCTCAAAATATCACTCTTTAATGTGATACGAAGCTATGCCCCGTGCAGGGCAGTAGGCCGTCTTTATACAGAACTGTTGAATGGGTTTCATGCGTTGTGATTACAGCTAGAGCGACTAGCTTGGAGAAATTACATTTTTGAATTCTAAAATGCTATTATTATCACGTCCTGCTCGACTAAACTTTGTCAATTTCAGGATTCTAGAGCACGTATTTTTGAAAGGTTTACGATCGAGTTTTGGTTATATTTTACATATTAGTTTCAGTAGTAATTCGATCAGAATACGCACCTCGTAGACACTCGTAACTTCACTCGCAGTCCTTGTCCGGACCTCCGTCACTGTCTCTACTTCCACCGCGTGCACTCCGAGGCTATTCCATCGATACGTGATATTAAATCGTGAAATATAAGGCTGGCGGCACACCTGCGCCTGAAGTACGACACTTTAATTGAAAGTTAGGCGCGGCGCACACAGGGGGCGGAGTCTTAGTTATTAATGATTTTAATATCGGCTGGTCTGGCTCGCTCAAAGTGCTCACTTTGCTATAAATTGTTATTTGAAAATGTTTGAGAAAATGTCTGAAAAGCCTTGAATTTCAAGTAACTAAAACTAATGAAGCCCAATTGTGACAGCTCGTAAAATACGCCTTTTGATCTGGTTAAACGGTACTTTGATTCTTTAATCGTCTCAAGCCGTTGCTTTTGCTCATTCTGATTCTATGGAGTTAAGAAGCAACAAATACATAGCTATACTGATTGGGTACTAATTGGTCTGCTTATTAAAAAATACAATAAAAATCAAAATGGTTAATGTAAAGTTAAACAAGTAAAAAAAGTATATGATTTCTTATTGCTTTTTTTTGAACAGAAAAATACCGTCGATATAAATCGTTTCATTCGCATCAGAAGATATCAGTCCCTGTCTGTTGCCCTTTTCTTCTATTTTCGACGTCGCTCGCTCACCCGATTGTGATTGAGCGTTGTACCGCAAAAAACATTTTGAAAAGTCCTTCCCAAGTGTTTACTTCTAGTTTCTTAGTTGAAAATTGCTTCTAGACTCTCTGGTTTATGCGGTTTATACATACTCGTACATAATTATGTGTAGGAATAAGCATTGATCGATTGCAAATATCTAAAATTGCCAGCGATCGGTGCCTTCCATTTGGCTACGATCCCCGGTACTTATAATGTAAAAGCACGAAAGAGTTAATATCACCGCCCACGTTAATATCACTCGTCCCGGCCCCGGCCCCGCTCGGCCCGGCCCCGGGGCCGCATTAGCAGCTGTATGACGACTATAGAGGCAATCGAGCGGAGTTAAACCGAACCTGGCGACTGTTATTTAACCTGTGGCCGCGGCCGTGAGTCAGCGATCTGTAGCCGTCAATCCGCGCGGATTACAGCAATCTGCAAGCTGGCACGGGTAAACGTAGCTAGCTTGTTGCCTTTTATACAAAAATCTACGTAAAGCATTTAATTATTTGAACAAAATCTTTGAAAAGGGAGTTCTCTGGTCACTTGAGAAAGCTAGACTTATTTGGCAAAACTTTCTATATCTGAAGCCAAAGACTGATTCTCGGTTTTGAGCCATTAACCTGCGAAATCTCAAGCCAAGCAGCACCGCACTGCGTACGAAGTTCGGGCATCAGCTAACTTACATAATATCATCAAAATCACAGTCATTAGTGTTGTACCTATGCGAGTCCCGGTCCCAGCTCGTTGCCAAAAGATTACCTGCTCTAATCCCAATTGATGCAATTTGTAGAGTCAAATGACCTATCGACGTAGATTATAATACAATCAATTGGATCAGGGTTTAGATTGATCCAATCTGAATATAAAGATAAAATCGCTTTGTAGATTGAATAGGAAATGTATAATAACTATAAGATAACGGTTAAACCTAATTGGAGCAGCCCGCGCTCACCACCACGGCGCCGCCGCGTTGTCTGATGATGAACTAACCCGAGCTGACAGCGAACGCTTCAATTACATCGCGTGAGTTATGAACGAGCCGCGATTCAGGCCAGTCTTCAGGATTATATCAACGAGTAACCGTTTAAACATCGCTCTCAATAATCTCAGGGAATTTGTCAAACGAATGGCTAGCTATTTTTCTTTTAAGACAGTTTCAGAGCAGACGTTTTCATTTGTTGTACAAATTACTAGAATTACGTTCTCACTTTAATAAAAATGGGAATAATTATATAGCCTTTCTAGATTTTTTTTTCATTGGTTTTGTTAGCAAGGTATGTCAACTACTCGTAGTGATCGCTACAAGTGTTCCCTGCTCCCTCGGCGCCTGGTCACCGCGGTCCCTCGCAGCCTCCCCCGAGATCACTCCGGAGGAAGGGAAGTCGTTTGTTACTCTCGCGTGTGACTCGGACGTTTCGGGAATAATGGCGCGGTTAGTCCTCATGATTTTGTCACACATTCGTTTACTTTGTAATTAAAACTGAGCTGCCCTGACCGGGTGGATTAGGTATGCGAAACTATTTCAGCTCTGCAAAATCTACATTGTAATAGGACGCTACATTGAGTTGTAAATGATGAACTTAAGGACGTACTCGTAGCTTTACAAGCGTATCCGGCATGTTTTCTAGTGTAACCACCCTTGCAGCGCTGGAAAGGGGGAGTAGTAAGTTGGTTGAGTATTTTACAAAAACATATTTTTAATTGCGAGCTTGGGGTTGGTCGAGATTAGAAGAAGGCTTTTATTTTTAAACTAGAGGTTTCCCGCGACTTCGTACGCCGCAGGGGATACATTTTTAAGAATCCTTAGTGTTCAACAACGTTAAGTGAGAAACTTAATTGTATCATTGCTCTATGTAGGCAGTAGTGTATTATTGGGCATTCTGGAACAGGTTTTGTATGAAAATTTTGTGGCTCACTACGTTCGCTCAAAAATTTTAATTCAAAACCTGTTCTAGAATGCCCAATAATGGAACGATTTCTTTGCAATAACGTATTGGAAAAATTTTAAGGAATCTATTGCTAATACCAAAGTTGGTCGTTTGCTCATACCAAACTTACGACATATAAAGGCGATAGCTTTGTCACAACATAAAATACAATAGTGTATTAAGTGGTTAGAATGCTGTATATATAAGAAAAAGTTAAAAATTTATATCATTATGTTAAAAACATTCTTGGTAAATACTACTCTTACAATGAAATTTGTAAAGCAATCTCAAAAGTTACATTTGGACAAGATATTTCCGGAAGCAGAGACACTTGTAAGCCGTCATGGGAGTCTTTTACCTAACACAATCAGATGTATAGTTTGTGGACCATCAAATTGCGGAAAAACGAATGTTGTAATAGGTCTTTTATTACATGAGAGTGGTTTACGTTTTAGAAACGTATATGTGTATTCTAAAACATTGTACCAACCTAAATATATATTTTTAGAGAAGGTGTTGAGTTTGGTACCTGGTGTATCTTTTGCAAAATATAGTGCTGGGGAACATATATTGAGTCCACATGAAGCAAACTCAAATTCGGTAATAATATTTGATGATGTTGCTTGTGAAAATCAATCAAATATGAGGGATTATTTTGCTATGGGAAGACATAAAAATATAGATTGTTTTTATATAAATCAAACGTACAGCAAAATTCCAAAACAACTCGTCAGAGATAATGCAAACCTTCTAATATTATTTAAGCAAGACGATATAAATTTACGTCATGTATATGATGAACATGTTAATACAGATATGACATGGACAGAATTTCGAGATATGTGTTCTAAAATATGGCGAGAACCTTACAACTATTTGATTATAAATAAAGATTGTCCAAAGAATAATGGTTGTTACAGAATGAAGTTCGATACGTTTGTCAAATTTGACTAACAATTATATATAAAAAAGGTTTCTATTATTAAATAGTTTCATTGTAATTTTTATATTGTTAGACATATAACGTAAAATTAAAATGGAAACAGAATTAAAGGCGAAAGTAGTTCAAGTTGCAGAAGCTGTTAAAAAGAAAATAAAGGACATGCGTTCTATGGAATCATATAATGATAACATTTTGGGAACTGTTTTTAAACCTATAACGGATCCACTAAACACTATAATCAGAGACACGAAGCATTTCGAACCTTCAAAAACTAAATTTAATGCAGTAGATGAATCATCTGTAATGAAAGACGAGTTCATTTCTCCATCATCATCAAACAGTGGTAACCAAACTATTAAAAATAATTTTGGTACCGTTTCCGAAATAGATTCCTCTGATGATGAAATTGACGCAGATGACGTAGATAATAAAACTGAGAAAATAAACGTCAGTAATAGTTCGTTTACATCAGCAAATTCTACATCGAGTGCTCCTGAAGATTTCTCATCTTGGTCACTTTCTTCAGAAGTGTTTGAAGATGTTCCGTTTGGAGTTAGAAGCGAACGGGGTAAACTAATGATGGGTTCGTCACGTGTTATCGTAAATGATGATACAATATCTATAGGCGGACATAGTTATAACAAAACACTAGGACTTTGGGAACTATTATTTAAAAAGATGCCTGATCCAAATTTAATAACAAAGGAGGACAGTCAAAACTACAAAGCTATATTAAAGGAAACGAATGCTCATCGAAGAGATTTTGACTCTAACAAACCGATAAAGTCTAATAAGGGACGAAAGTATTTACAAATAATCAAACCTCTTTTTAAGCATCGTAAACCTTCCACATCTTCTATGTCATCATCGACTAGCAATCTTGATGATTTTGCAGAAGGGAATGGGTTAATACTTAAGAAGAAATTTAAAAAGAATACAGATTATATTTACTGGGATGATCCTAATGAACTTGTAGAAAGGCTAAAATTGCTTATAGCCTCTAAAGATGCAGGCAACACTGGTCTTGACAATGAAATCATATCAATTATTGAAGAACTACGTGAAAATGGTATTATAAATTAGTAACCATTTTAATGTTTGTTTTATTCAAGATTTTGAGTTCAAACGAAGGAGGTCGAATTATAAAAAATGAATATTGATAAATTTGGCCATCATGTCCATAGAAGATTACGTTTATCTGAATTACTGGATAACTCAGAAAATTATTTAGTTAAAACTAAAACGGGAGATTTTGATTTGCAATTATCGTCCCGATTAACCGGAATTAAAATTCCTGTGAAACCCGACGACGCCGCGAGTAAGAAATACGTTGATAGCAAGATTGCTGCTGAAATCACGGCTTTTGTAAATTCTTTAAAAGCAGATGTACAAAACCATTTTACACAGTTTGAAACAAAGTATTGCACTAAGGAGTATGTCGACAAATTACTAAAGAAACCACAAAATGTCCAAAGAGCAAGTAGTAAATGAAATTCATCGATCAGCACGCAGAAATTTTCTCCGACGTTCTGTTATACTAAAAGGAATAGACGACTTGTGGCAAGCTGACCTCATTGATTTTAAGTCTCTACAAAAATACAACAATGGATTTACTTTTATTTTAGTTGTTATGGATTGTTTTACGAAATATGCATGGGCGTACCCATTAAAAACCAAAACAAAAAAAGAAGTCATTGATGCATTTAATCATATTATTAAAAATAATGGTCACATACCTCGAAATTTGCAAACTGATATGGGAACAGAATTTTATAACGACATGTTTCAGAAACAAATGCATTTATTAAAAATCAATCATTATTCATCATATTCAACTAAAAAGGCGTCCATAGTAGAAAGATTAATTAGAACATTAAAGAATAAATTATACAAATGTTTTAGTTATAATGGCACCTATAAGTGGATAGGCAAATGTTTAGAAAACGTTTTGATTGCTTATAATAACAGTAAACATCGCGTGACTAAATTTAAACCCATCGATATTAATGTGCAAAACGAACCACTCGTGAAAAAAAACATAATAAAATTTCAGGAAAAAAGAGTAAAATCAACTAAGAAGTTATTTAGAGAAGGTGACAGTGTTCGAATAAGTAAATACAAAAGTAGTTTCGCAAAAGGATATACACCTAACTGGTCAACGGAAATATTTACTATTAAAACTGTTAATAATACAAATCCAGTTACATATCATATACAAGATCAAAGAAAACAAGATATATTGGGTTCATTTTACCAAGAAGAGTTGCAAAAGACTAAATATCCCAATATTTATTTGATTGAAAAAATTATAAAAACAAAAGGAAACAAACTTTTTGTGAAATGGTTGGGCCTTCCTGATCATGAAAACAGTTGGGTGGATAGAAGTTCTATTGTAATATAAACGATATCTACAATATGTTATAATCATTATATATCAAGAAATGCAAGGCGGAGGACTTGTTAACAATTTAATAAATAATTTACCGTTTGAGCTTCATTTGCCAGGATATAACTACTGTGGACCAGGTACTAAATTAAAAGAAAGATTATTGAGAGGTGACAAAGGAATCAATAAGCTGGACGAAGCTTGCAAATACCACGATATCGCATACTCCAATTATAATAATTTAACTGATCGTCATAAAGCAGATTTAGAGCTATTAAACATGGCCAAAAATCGATTAGATTCCAAAGACGCTGGAAAAGGTGAAAAATTAGCGTCATGGTTGGTCAGCAAAGTAATGAAAGCTAAACTTAAAACAGGCTCAGGAATGAAGAAATTTAAGACAATTGTATCCAAAATAGGATCACATATAAAAAAATTAAAATGTCACGATAATAAAACTGCAATTAAATATGCTTACGAAGTTGCTAAGAAACTTATACCTAAAAAATGTCATGTGCGACTACCGAGAATCATACCAATACCTAAGACAGGAGGAATTTTACCTTTGATACCAATTTTTGCTGGTCTATCAGCACTTGGGGCTTTAGCTGGTGGTGCAGCCGGTGTAGCAAAAACTATAAACGACTTTAAAACAGCAAAACAAAATTTACAAGAATCTGAACGTCACAACAAAACCATGGAGGCTATAGCTATAGGGAAAGGTCTTTACCTTAAGCCGTACAAAAAAGGCCATGGGCTAATTATAAAAAACTCAAAAAACTAATTGACAGGCTACCTCAACGAGCTCTTACAAATATTGATATTATCAAACACGCAAAAAATATACCATTTTTTCGCGGTGTTTATATGAGAGATAGATTACCAAACAAACCACAAGCAATAGAGTGCGCTATTGTTAACTTAGACGATTTTAAGAGTAACGGAACTCACTGGGTAGCCTATGTAAAAATAAATGAATATTGTGAATATTTTGACAGCTTTGGTGATTTAAAACCACCATTAGAAATATTAAAATATTTAGATAAAATTAACGTTTATTATAACTACACTCGATTTCAAAAGTTTGATACCATTATATGCGGTCACTTATGTCTACAATTTTTACATAATTTTTGGAATAAATATACTATATAATAATAAACTGTTTTATAAGTGTGTTATTTCTACAATGTCCTTCACACTGTCCATAACTGGAAACAGCTCTCAATTAACAACTCTCTATACACCTCCTTTGGACCTTGAAGGTGATTACGAGTGCGCTCTTTTACATTTATCTACTTTTAATTCTATACCAAATATAACAGCAAATAACAACAAGTTTCATTATGATAACGATAAAGTTATCGAAATTCCTGAAGGAGCATATGAGCTCCAAGATATATGTGACTATATAAAATCTAAAATGACCAATTGCGTCTTTAAGATGTTTTGTAATAATAACACCCTTAAGACCTCTATATTTTGCAGCAAAGACATTCACTTTTATAAACCTTATTCAATTGCAGCTTTACTAGGCTATAATAGAGTAGTTCTGAAAAGTAATATATTACACGAGTCACCTCTTCCAGTAAACATTCTGCCTACAACTGTCCTCAGGGTCGAATGTGATATAACAAGTGGTTCATATATTAACGAGAGACCAAGTCATATAATTCACGAATTTGCTCCTAACGTACCACCGGGTTACAGGATAATAGAAATACCAAAAACACCATTTATTTTCCTGTAAACAGAACACGTATCTATGCTTTAAGCATAAGGATACTAAATACAAACAACCAATTAGTTAATCTGCGCGGTGAAGAAATACAGGTGTACTTGCATTTTAAGAAAATATGATTGATTATAATAAATATACAACTGTATGCACTCAGAAGACTAGTATCAATCGAGCTGTTCGAAAGTTAACACATACCCGAGCTAAAAAACATAAATTGTCAGCTGTCAATAAGCAATTTCTAAAATCAATTGGATTAATAAAATGAATGTTCTAAATATTACAAACACACCGGCATACGACAACTCTATAGAGAGTGTGGAATTTCATTCATATAAACCGTATATTACTAGTTTCAACAGTAACGATGAAATCCGCATCCCAATTAATCAGCAAGATGTCAATATTTTACCAAGTGCAAGTACTTTGTATATAGAGGCTGTAGTCAAAGTTAGTAAAAAAGATAGTACTGATTTGACATCTGTCGTTAACTTCACAAATAACCCCCTGATGTACCTATTTCAAGATATACGATATGAATTGAATGGTGTTGAAATAGATAAAGTGAAAAACGCAGGCATAACGACTACCATGAAATCATTGTTATCGATGAATGATGCCGAATCAAAAATATCTAAAACGTGGGGCTGGGATATAGACGGAACTAAAAATAATATCGGAGGACATTTTGCTGCGTCAGTACCTCTCAGGAACATACTCGGATTTGCAGAAGATTATAACAAAGTTATTATTAATTGTAAACATGAACTTGTTTTGTTGCGAAGTAATACCGACCTTAATGCGTTGAAACTATATACTGGAGAGAAAGTGCAAAGCATTGATATACACAAACTAATTTGGCGAGTGCCTCATGTCAAAGTTTCAGATAAAGAAAAAATAAATTTGCTTAAGCTTCTTGAGAAAGACCGACCAATTCAGTTAGCTTTTAGAAATTGGGATCTTTATGAGTACCCTATGTTGCCTAAGACGACAAAACATACATGGTCAATTAAAACTTCAACTCAAATTGAAAAACCTAGATATGTTATTTTAGGGTTGCAAACTGATAGAAAAAACAATGCTTCTAAAGATATGTCACATTTTGATCACTGCGATCTACGTGACGTCAAAGTTTTCTTGAATTCTACTTATTATCCGTATGAAAGTTATAATACTAACTTTTCCAAACATAACTTTGCATTAATATATGAACAATATGTAAACTTTCAACAGTCATATTATGGACGTAGACCTAGTTGCTTGCTCAGTGCTCAAGAGTTTAAAGACGTAGCACCATTGTTTGTAATAGATTGCTCTCGACAAAACGACAATATAAAAACCGGACCTGTAATAAATATTCGTCTTGAATTAGAAAGTGATAAAGAGATACCTGATCATACTTCAGCATATTGCCTTATTTTGAATGATTGTATCGTTGAATATAAACCTTTGACCAATATTGTTCGGAAGATATCATGAATCCAACAATTTTTGTTGATATACAAGGTTTTAAAGATTCTCTAAACCAGTTTATATTAAAAGAGCTTGCAATCTCAACCGCAAACTTTACTCAGGTTTTTTTAATAAAACCTCCATATCCATATGCAAAATTATCAACCGAAGAAAAAAGAAGAGTTGGATGGACTGAACGAAATAGAGGTATTACGTGGAGTGAAGGACATATTGACTATAGAGAATTCAAAAGAATAATTAAGCAACTATTGAAAAACAAAACGATAATTATGAAGGGTCTGGAAAAACAGAAATGGTTAAAGGAATTTTGTGTAGACTGTTTTTTGATAAACGTTGAAGATCAAGGTTGTCCTAATTTTTCGTTATTATATACAACATATTGTGAAAGTGAATTGTATTACAATTGTTTAACCCATAGCAAATTTTGTGCTCTCAAAAATGTTATATGTATAAAAAAATGGTATTTTGATAACTGTATACAAAAATAATTATTATTAAAAATAAGGAAAACGTCAACTCGTTGTTTAATTTTATTTTATAAACCTTGAATATCTTTTAAAGAGAAATTAGTTAGTTTTTCAATGGTTTTACTAAGGTATAATAGAATAGGGAATTAAAAAACATATTGTTTAAGAATTATTAAATTTATTTACATACATTTAATTAACATTTTAAATCATAGCAGTATTACGTAATTATTACTACAATCTTAGAATTGACAAATTAAAAATTATTACCCACTAGTTTTCTTGAAATTTTACTTATTAAAATTTCGGTGAGATTCATTATTTCATCTACAGAGTCTTTGACTACATATTGAGCTGCAGTAAACATCACATCGGAACTGTCACTGGACGGAGCACTCATAAAATTCACTGGGTTATTTTCTAATTCAAACACTTTAATTTTTATTAATTTTCTTGCTTTTGCACCGTCTTTACTTATGACGTAAGAAGCTGAAGAAAGTTCATTCTTTTTTGTTGTTGTATCTCGTTTTTGTTTCGGTTTCTTATTTGAAGCTTCCCGATTTCTTGTCACATTATAGGCTTCCATATAGTCATCGAAATCATCGTCTGGATTTTGCGCGTATTGAGAAAACAATAAACAGGTGTCCTGGGAGTCCGTCATAGTCTGTAAAAATAAAAAAATATTAGTATCAATTAATTCACAGATTCATTTTGACTGTTTGTGTAATAACAAATAGTTTTTAAATTAAAACTTACATGTTAAAAAACGTTAAAAACGTACGTAGTGTAGATGCAATGTGCCTCTTTCGACTGCCGATGCGCTAATGCTAATGGACTAATCTAAATAATCAAGTACGGACACGTTTGAATTGTCGAACACTTGTGTGGTATCATATTACATTTTCGCAAATGTAATTAGAATGAGACAATGCTTTGCGAGCGTTAGAGGACTATTTAATAACAAATAGTTATTAAATATTTTGTTATTTATCATTGTAAATCGAATGGTATGCTATAGAATAGAGGAACTGAGAAATGATACAACTGCAAAGTAATATAAAACATATTTATTTACAAACAAATCTTATTATAATAATATATCGTAAAGTAAACATGCAAATCTTATTCCTATAACCAGATTTATTTTAAAAGTATTTACTGACAAAAATTAACATTCTATTTATACAACCGAATTCTATAACTATATTAAATAGAAAACGTAATTACAAACTTAACTTAACCTTAACTTTCTAAATTATAGTAATTCTAGAATTGTGCTAATATAAACAAGATTTATGTCCCCAAGACAAAGTGCATATTTTGTCTTTGAGTACAATACGTTTGTCGTCATTTGATGATAAAACCACTTTGTTAACAGCTTGAGTAAAAATTTCATGTTTTAATGACTTAAATAGTACATTTCTTTTGCGGAGATACTTATTATGCAGTAATGCTTTAGTGTAGTCATGAAAATCCAGTTTTTTTACAACAGACTTCTTCACTCCTTTTGCCTTTTTTATTTCATTATCTAGAGTTTTCAAACAATATAGTTTAGATCTTAATCCTACGAATTCACTAATGCATTGCCCTCCTAGCTCATCTTTAAATAACCCAGGAATTTTCTTGTTTCTACAAACAATGTTGAATGCATTATTTTCAGAAAAATTGCTTGTGTCAAAATAAGATTCCAAATTTTGTTTTATATCTTTATACACGTTTGATGTCTCAATCGAATATAGAAAACTGTCCGTATCTGTATAGCATAGTTTCAAATTAGGACCGTAAAAAGGTTTCATAACAGAGTAATGAAAGTTGTACATATGGTTTTTGGATATTTCCAGAACAGTGAACCCTATGTAAATAGGTTTATCTAATGTAACCGACTCCGTTTTCATTTGAACGGCTACGAAATTTTCAGTAAAAATTGTAGAGCTGTGATAATTAGGTCTCGATATCAACTGTTCAGCGGTATAATTTTTTTTAGTTTTGTTTCTTGTATCACTCCATTGGTTAACCAAATGAACATTTAGTCTATTTTCAGTATTTTCGAGCGTTTTACCAAAAATACTGTTATTCAGTAATTTAAAAAAGTCTTGTTCAAATGTTGACTTAGCGTTTTGTCGTAATGTTGTATTCAAATCTATGTACTGTTTTAAAAATGGACTTTGTTTAAATTTTATAACTCTATGAACCTTTTTTATTAATAAACCATGTCGTAAACATGTTTTTAAATGCACATAATGAATTACATATCTAAATTTGTCATATAAATTAGGAATCAATTTGGAAGTTTTTGAACCAGGTGGAGTAAATTTTTGAGGGCAAAACGGAAGGTCATTGTGGGCATCGTGCAATTCATTTGGATAATGCATATCAATTTCCAAAATATACCCAAAATCTGAATCGTCAGGCACATTAGTAATGTTCAAGTCATCAATTTCTGATTGCTGAAGAAACTCGAAATTTGAAAATGGTAAATATGAACACATGGCATAACCATATAAATTATTACAGTCAATGTATAATAAGTAGTTATCAGGAGTAGACGAATCATAATTGGGCAAATATTTGTTGTTTGCCTTAGAATACCGTCTAGAACATAAACAAATACCTCCGCGGATTCCTTTCTGAATCATACGAATCATCTCCAAGTCTTCGATAAGTTGCAATTGTACTTTGGTTTGAAGAAGCATTGCATCGAAGCTTAAGCTTGGAGCTGTTAAGTAAAATGCCGGATCTAATTTATAAGTAACTCTGCAAGTCTTGCGGAAGTTTTCAAAAACGTCTGCCAATAAAAGAACATCTGTTTTAAGATATAAATCAGTATAATCGCCAAGATTCTTTAAGTCAAATGTTTTCCATATGCATTCCGCATGCGAATATTCAGCGACCGAAATAGTATCATCATTTAATACACTATAAAAACAATCGCGTGGTGGTAATTGCGTTTCAGAAAAACAAGCCCAATTAGTCATGTATTCGTATGGATAAACGCCTTTACGTGTTAGTAAGTCAAAATTCTTCTTATTTTTATAGAAAGAAGACAAATGAGTAAAATCATTTCTGTTTAGGTTTCCCGCGAGCTTTTCTAAACTTGTGCTTAAAAATTTAAATGAATCGACAAATCGAACCGGGAAACATTTCTGAGATCCTACATTTAAAAACTTTGTAAATGATACGTAATTTTCTTTGTTTTTTGCAATAACTTTAATTTTTCCTGGCATTTCTCCTAATTGACGTATAAATAGGTGACTGTCGTAACCGGACAAATTATGAAAAAATACGGGGATAAATTTGGGTAAACGAAATTTTAAATTACAGTAAGAATGGGCAGGACCTCGATATTTACCAGTTAAATGACAGTGATCTTTGACCTTGTCATCAAATAATGACTTAGAACAAAGAGAGCAATATTTCGACTCGTCAAATGTGGTCTGTTCTGCATTTGTTAAAGGTAACATTGGGATTGTTTGTTCCAAAATTTTGTTTATTTTTGTTACATCTTCGACTATATGTTTAAGGAATTTTTCAACACAATCAGGTCCACGGTGAGATACATATCTGTTGAGTGAATTGTCATATGAACAGACTATGTAATATGCAAAGGCAGCTGGTAAATGTTTTTGTAAAACGGTTGTGTAAGTAGAATTTATTTCTCCGCTATTTGGTTTTAATAAACATTCAAAATCCGCATATATAACAAAAGGTACACTTTGCATTCTTTCGTAATGTCTAAATTGAATCACAGCGCCGGAATCAGGTAACATTGTTCTAATTGCACCGCAAATATGTGTATCCAATTTGTCTTTGTTATGAAAAAAAAGCAAACAGTCTTCACAAAAATATATTTTTCCGTGGTGCTTTGTTACTTGTCCTCTGAGTAATTTAGATAAATTTTTTATCAGACAATAATGTTTAGAATTGTTATTTTCTAATAATAGCAAATTAATATGATGCTTTTTTCTTTGATTTGTTTTGTATAGAGGACCGACAATATTAGATTTGTTTAGTCCATACACGTTTACACTAATTTTATCATTATTTTTCTCAAAGGTCTTAATATCCGAAAACCCTACCGGGAAAGTCATATTGTTAGTGTTCAAAACGTTTTCAAACCGTGGGTACGAGGAAGTTCGATGAACATTGTTTTTAGCAGGAAATAAAGCTGCTACAATACACCACAAAAAACAAAAAGCATCATTATTTTGTATATTTATGCATGCATGTTTAGTTTTTATAAATTTAGGTAATTCAATAAACCGCGAGGCTCTCATTGGGTTGTATTTGTTAATATTGACCTCTACGTATAAGTTACGCAAGAAAGCCCAACCGCTTTCTTTTTCCTCAAAACAGTCAACTTTTGTCGTAATGCTGTCAACCACATTTGAAAATATCTCATTAAAATTGTAGTTTTGATGTAATGTTATATTTTCTGTAGCAAAAGATTTAATTTCACTAGTGTTATTTTTAGGCAACGTAAATTCAGCAAATAATTCGAAATTTACTTTGATAGATTGGTATGTCGCTTGTCTTACGTCTAATAATTTTCGTATACGTGACTTGACCTCATGTAAAAATCTACCTGGCGGAACCACACCATTACCTTCGTCGCTAATTCTATACGATGCAATTCGATTGCGAAATGCACTGCTTATTTTATCAATACCTTGACTAACTTGGATAGAACTATTATTCTTATGAATATTAGTGCGTAAATGGCTCGAGAAAGCGCTACTTTTAATAGATAAGTCACAAACGGTGCAGTAAATTGTGTTTTTTGCCATTATTGAGAGCTAAGTATGTAAACAAAATGTACCTAATACCTAATGAAATATACCTACCTAAATAATAGTCAATTAAAAAATAAACTAGAGAATTATATGCACAAACTAGTTAAAAAATTTATTTAGTAAAATGGACCTTATAATCTACTCTTAAGCAAGATCTCCAGCCACCACATAAATAAATGTTACACTTTTAAAAAAAAGTAAAAATGAGTTACTCCAAAGTATACATAGAGGAAAGAATTATCCCTTTTTATCAGCAAAAAACGTGCCCTCGTCCGTAAACTGTTTCTTACACAAATTTAAAAATTGTTTTAAAGGTACAAGATTTGGGCAATCTGATCCACCTTGATATTTAAGGGACACAAGCGCGTGCTCCCATCGTTTAATCGGCGCCACGGTTCTTATATCTTTTGAGTTATATATTTTTAGCTCGATAAAGACTTCACCCGTCAAATTCGCTGTTCGACGCAAAACGCCGTCAGCGACCCGCCGTGTTAGCACCGACTGCAGAGTCCCCGGAGCAGGTCTTCTTGTTGCGTTGTCGTCGTCGCTTTCGGAATCCAAAACCCAGCCTGCCGTTTTTCGATGAGCGGTCGTCACTGTCTTCGACACTGGTTGTTTTTGTTTTTTCGTTGATGCTTCTTTTTTCTTATACCTGAAGTTAGAACAAAATACAAAATTAGACATATTCGTAAATAAAAAAAGTAATAAGAAAAGTATGTTACAAACAAGTTTCAATTATCTCATCAAGATTAGTAAACAAGACCTTTAAAACTATGGTAAACGAAACTTACGTTTTTTTAGACGTAGACGCTTCTTCGTTATCTGGTTCAAAAAACTGCTCAGCTGTGTCCTTCTTGCTACGTTTACGGGAATAATCCGAATACTCCGAATCAGACCTGAAAAACAAGTAAGTTACACAGACACACACATAGACGAAATAAATTTTAATGTTACTAAACAAACATACGCGTAGTATCGAAATAATTTTCACTGCATTTTAGAACCGACAGCCTTTACATATATTACAAATACTTATATAGTGTGTAAGTAAGAAATTAAATATAAAAAGAAAATACACTTTAACCAAAAACAATTCTCTGTTGTTTAAGTTAATATGTTATCAAATAAAGTAACATAGTAACAAATTTATGTCAAAGAGATATTAATATATCAAAAAATATAAACTCACGAACATGATTGCAACGCAGCGGTTTCTCGTGATTGTCGAATTAGGTGGGCTTCGGTCTGCTGACGACCTTGTAGAGCAGTCTGAGGGCTGGTCTTGCTTTTTGGAGTCCGGACCTGGCTGGCCTTGCTTCGTACTATGATGTCTGGTGTAGTCTGATCTGAAGGCTGGATCTTGCTTCTGGAGTATGGTGACTGGAGATCTTGCTTGGAGACTGGCTTGTTGTTTCTTCCTCGGAGTTGCTGGATTACTGGGTGGTGTGTTTGACCGGAATACGGCTTAAATACAATAACTTCAGCTATTCTCAACATTTACAATGTGAAGAAAAATGATAAGTTTACCTCAGTTTGCACACAACAGTGCGACTATAATTGAAAACCATTTAAGCACCTCTGTTTTTACTGAAACATCAGCAATAATTATAAAATGGAAAAACAAATGTATCGAGTAACAAGCATTCATTTGAAATTAAATACCTTACTCATACATTTTATTATCTATATATAAACACGTTCGGACCTGTACGAACCCGAGGTACTGTTA
Organism: Alcis repandata; assembly: GCA_949125135.1. Lineage (NCBI taxonomy): Eukaryota > Metazoa > Arthropoda > Insecta > Lepidoptera > Geometridae > Alcis > Alcis repandata. The sequence goes on from OX421240.1 coordinate 263,333, forward strand.
ATTTTCGGATGGATGACCGTGAGTGGCATTTACAATTGAACGCTACCGTTTGAGAGTACATCTCATGGTTTATCAGAGTCAATTTTTGAAAATTTAGATTCCGAAGACGGAAAAAGATTTAGCAAAATAATTCCATTATTTGGACATGTAAAATTAAAATAAGTGTTTCAAAGTTCTCGGTACGGTTATAAAAACAATTATCTGTTTTTAAAATTTGGTACTTATTAAAATCGTATCAATAAAATTTATATTTTGTGCGAGCGCAGTTGCGCGCAATAGCTAGTACACAATTAGCCGCTATTTTTGCGGAATCGCGAAACTGATTAAGGTGTGTTTACAATACAGTTAGTCTGCAGTTATTATATGTAGGTAAATTAAATCGTGGGTTCGATTCCTCCCCAGTACAAATATGTTTTTCTGGGTGTTTCTATTTATCACAAATATCTATGTATTTTTAAGTATTGGTTTTATATTAAAATAACCAAAACATGCTAATGGTTTTTACTATTTATTTGTTCGGTACCTACTTTATTTACCTAATGTACTTAATAACTAATAACATGTGCTAATAACATTTGGAGAATAGTGAAATCAGTTATTACCGGTTTGTAATCAGCTTTACAACAATGATATCAAGTTGTACAAACTTGTCAAGTATTTTTGCGGAATCGCGAAACTGATTAAGGTGTGTTTACAATACAGTTACTCGTATTGTGCAATTATTGTATTTTAGGCTGTGGGTTTGATTCCCACCAGGACATATATTTATGTAAAGAAAATGCATGTTTTTCTGTGTCGGGGTATTTCTTTGTATTTTAAAGTTGTAAAAGTACCTACTCTGGTTCCCATAGTACAAGATTTGCTTTGTTTGGAGCTAGATAGTGTTGTATAAAATAGCTGAACAAAAAATAAAAGACATGACATACTTGTTCATTCATAATAGTTTTATAATAAAATAGCTCAAACCTTAGACTAAAATAATTTTAGTCTAAGGCTGAAACACGTTAATAGTTTTTATTATTTATTTGGTACCTACTTTATTTACTCAATATACACGAAGAGAGGACTTGAGCTAATAACATTCGGAGAATAGATAAACCACCAACCCAACCAACCAGTATGTCATAGCTTTATAATAAATATCAAGTTGCTGACTTAACAGCTGCACCGACTTATTTCCAGGTACGGTCACGACTCTGTTCATTTAGTTGCTAGTTGGTAGTTGGTGTGAACTTCAATTTACCATTTTCTATTTTATTATTTTGTTGTAACGGAGCTACCGCCTTTATGTGTCGTAAGTTTGGTATGAGCAAACGACCAACTTTGGTATTAGCAATAGATTCCTTAAAATTTTTCCAATACGTTATTGCAAAGAAATCGTTCCATTATTGGGCATTCTAGAACAGGTTTTGAATTAAAATTTTTGAGCGAACGTAGTGAGCCACAAAATTTTCATACAAAACCTGTTCCAGAATGCCCAATAATACACTACTGTAGGCACTACCACGGTACACCGGCGCAGGAGAGCGGCGCTGCGCTTGCGAGTTTTCCCGGTCAGAGATAAATGGATGTAACATCTAAAATGCGTACCTGGAAAACGTGCAATAAATAACCTGGTCTTTTATTATATTTATAGACTCAAACACAAGCAATGATGTATTATGTCGCGGCCCGATCCTCCCCTACCAGGAGGGCGCAAACAAAGCGGCCAAATATCACAACTTCCTCGACCTTAACGACTATTGTGTCGGATGCCACCGCACCACTACACTAACAATATTACGCAGTGTCTACCCGTCGTTCGGATCACTTACCTGTCTCTTTACATCATAATGGCACTGAAATTTTATGTTCTTTTCCACGGAAGCTGTAACACATTCTTTTACTTTGTTCAGACTTATCTTGAAAAAACTACTTTGTTTTACAATTCTATCATTTTGTTACTATTAGTCCATTGTGCAAAAATCTCTCTAATATTATTTTAATTCCACTCTTGGTTAGTTTATTCCAGCCGGCTTTGAACGTGGATTATATTATAATGAAACCGTTGTTCAAGTATCCTCAAATAAGGTGAAAATGAGGCCAACACGACGTCACAACACAATGAATATATTTGCAGAGACACCCCGCGGCGGACACTAGTGCGGGCGGTGACGTCAGCCGCCCCGCGGGCCGGATGTTGACACACTAGATGTAAATAGAGGCTTAACTTTAAAGTTCAAGTCATGCGTGATCGCGAAGACAAATAAAAAAGAAAAAAATTGTTCTGCAAGTAGGTACGAATACGAGTAAACAAATATGAGGGTTTACTCTCACATTCATAAACGTAAAAAATATTATAATTTAATAGTTTTGATTACAATATGCTTTTTAAACGTCTTGCTGATGAAACGTTCCAGGCGCCAAAACTAGACAAAATTACCTTCAGCTAATCTAGAATATTTATAATTTAACTATGAAAACTAACGGGGTTTTGACTTGCTTGTAATTTAATAGTAGTATCCTAGATAAAAACGTAAGCTATTATTAAGCTTAGTACAAAATTAATAATCATTTAATTATAACGTCGGACAGTTTTTTAAAAGTTGTCCCTCTGTTTCTTCGCTAGTGCGTGCTATTACGCTGTGTCGGGGAGATAGGTGTATTACCGGCCTAATGAGGGACTCGACTGTAGGCGAGAAAGGTCTGGTGACGAGTGGCGAGTGACCCTTGCTATCACAATATTGTCATACGAAATAACCCATTACGTCCTATGATTAGAGTGGAAAATGGAAACAGTTACTCAAAATGAAATTGGATTTTTTTAAATCTTTAGATTATTTTTTGACCCTTTGAAATAATCAAAATGCCTGAAAACGTTGTGGTCGGCTTTCCCCACTTTACTCTTTCCGTTACAAAATCAATGCTACTCGTATAAATCAAATTAATGCCTACCCACCTTTTCATTAACTGAAGTATTTCAACCGGAAGTGACTCCTAACTTTTCAGACCCTATTCTGGCAACTGAGAAATTATCTCGGTCACTGTCGCTCTTATAAGAAATGTCAAGACATTGAGAGTGTTCGAGATAATCTCGAGTGGCCCAGAATTCGCCCCCAAGGCCTTCATAAGTTAATTTCATCTTCCTCCTCTGTAGACATACGATAATTTCGGAGTATTTATAACTTTTATTCAAAATATTTTCCTTTCAAAGATCAGACACAGGCTTGATAACTTTGACAGCTACTGCGGAACAAAGCGCGAGGAAGAAAAGTTTTCCCGCCATCGTCACGTGTGACGTCACTCAAGATGGCGGCGGAGGTATGATGTAAAGTAAAAATGGAGATTATTTAGCTCTTTTAAAAAAAATCTGCATGTGGTTCTGAATTTCGATGTTTAAAATATGAAACCCAAATTCAAAAATACTATAAAATAGCTTGGATCGGAAAATAGGATTTAATAAAAGAAGATGGAGACGAAATGGTTTGCTCCGATAATAACTTGCCATTGCTATGGAAAACTACTATTCAAGCTATGGTTCAGTTACCGACGTAACTACACCTGGGGGAGTCGCTAAAAGGTTTTACTACGATTCGTATTAAAATGACACGGCGGGTTCCGTAGCCGTGGTTACGACAAATAGAACTGTTCCTTTCTTTTTGCTTCATTTTTTTCGGAACCCTACTTTAGCATCGACTATTGAAATTACATTCTATTTCCTGAGTATCAAGGTATGATTTTGAGCGATTTTATTAGGTCTCCCACTTTGTCGTTTGGAAGTAGGGACGTGACTGGAAATTCGAATTGGAATAGCTTGATGTGAGACCGACCGGCGGCGACGTGGGAGCAGGAGCGACGCGGCACTCCCGGGGTAATGCTGTACTTTGAGACACATCGATTGAACAGCAAGGAATAATAAGGGCTTGCATATTGATGGACAAGAGCTTACAATTTATATCAAAAACATGAAGGGCAGTATTTTTAACCAACTTCACAAGGCAGCCGAACCAAGAAGCGACGCCTGAAGTGTCCACAAGCACTCTATACACTAATGTCATTATGCGCCGCCGCGAGGTCACTCTAACCCCCGTTTAACATAACCGTTTGATGATGACCCCGGTTAAACATGGCTAACGATGACCCTCGGTTAAACACGGCCGGTTAACGCTGACTTAATCCGCCCATTATAGCGGATTAACAGTAGATCGAGGTGATATGTAGGTAATAGCCGGCGGCGGCGGTATGTTTGCGCCCATTAGCTGTTACTGTTTATGTTAGTTGGGAAACTTGAAATATGATTTGAGTTTATGAGCAGTGTCGTAACGAGCACGTTAGAGGACCTGAGATGGAATACAACTCCGGGCGAGCCGTTCAACTAACGACACCTTCAAATGGGACGAGATAAGAGATTTGAGTTAAGCCGTGTAGCAAAATGTATCTATTTTTTAAATTGTATCAACTTGTAGCTCCAGTATAAAGAAATGATTAGCTAATAACTCTTTGACAGCTCTGCTATGAAATAAATATGTTAAAACAAATTCTCCACAAATATATACGAGTACGTAACAAAACGCCCGAGTTTCTCATTACTCCTCAGCACAATCTCTCCAATCAGCAGCGGCTTCCAACCGCAGTCTGAGACGCGGCGCTTACCTTCATCTCCTCGTAATTAACCGCATACGGAATGATTTCTACTGTTCCTAGTCTAAAATCCGGGATTACATCTCCGCCCGGACACTAACAAATTCGGTGCAAATTTAACCGGGAATTCAATAAACCGGAATTCCAAGCTTTGAAATGTCCTAGCAAATATAAAACCGTAATTATATTTGCAGGTTGTTTGGCTTGTAAATGCAAGCATGTTGCAATATTAACTAAAATGCAAGTAGCATTTTAGTTATTATTTCAACATGCTCATTTAGGGAACTGCTTATTTTATAAAGTCCCCATTTTTGATAGCGCTTTTTTTGTAATGCTTGTTTCATGTGCATTTACAAAATGCTTCTTTGTCTCGCTCAACTTTCCAACTATTTCTGTGCATCGAAGAATTTCGATTCGCGTTCTCACTCCCTGATATTTTGTTTGAGGTGTTTTGATGTTAATGAAGAACAAACCAAGAAATAAACATGTTTAACAATATTAGTGAGGATTAACCGAGATTCCGGGCTTTATTGGTTCCTTTAAGAACACAACTCGCTGCCGATTCCGTTAATCAGTAGTTTAAGTCCCGGCTCGTCCCACGGCGCGGCGCGGCGGGACGAGCCCGCTAACCGCCGCTAATCGGCCGCCGGCCCGCCGGCCCCAGATCCGGTAAGCCGCTTTCGGGTTGGATGAACGATTCATTCTGATAACTTGTAATAACGATATTAATACACGTGTGAATGTTCGTTCATGTATTGTACTGCCTTTTCGGGTTTCAAAACTTGGCAGAAATCAAAAAATTAAATCAACTGACGCCTATCAGTGACCTTGGTTCGATCCCGGCATAAATGAGTTGCAGTCGTAAAAGTTAACTTTAAAATGTGACCAAAGTGACACAGTTGGCACTAATGAATTTCTTACACGTAACGAGTACGGTGGCGAGACAGTAAATAGCATACTCGGCCGAGCAAACAAATCGTGGTTCTAGTAACTGTCTCGTCTCGTCAAACTGTTTATACAAACCGAGTACTCGGCTTAGGGCACTGTCTCCCCCACTGTACTCGTTACGTGAATCAACCCATAAAAACTAGTCAAATGTTCAACTAAGATTGTTGTAGAAAGAACAACTGACAGTTTATTGCAGTTATTTATTATCTAGTTTCTACTTTGTCACGTGAAACTTCTCTTCAACATGAGTACAATTTAACTCCGGAGCACAGACCAAGCATTACCAAGCATCCTCAAAGCTATTTAATGCATCCCCCGATAATGCCGACCGGGCATGCTGCAGCACGACGATTCAACAGCGCCGTCCTCCGAGACCGCGGTCTGCGGTCTGGGGTCTTGTAATAGTAATAAGGGTCTTGAATAAATTACGATTTAATGAGCAATTAAGAGATGAAGATTAGAAGATACGTATTACTTTGAAAACACAAGAAAACTAATTATAAAAAGTAACGAAACAGTATATTAAGAGGCAGAACTTGAGAAATGATATTTATGATTTTTTGAAATTTATTTTTCTGTAGTTATTTTAATGGATTTCCTTAACTCTTGACCTTTGAAAGACTAGACACGACGCTGAGAAACTTGAGACCATAAATAATGTAGCTAAGAGCGAAAGCGGTCTTGTGAAAAGCGCGTACTTAGCAACTGAGATATCTCATCATTCTCGAGAAGTCTCACTTACCCCTTTTTTTCTCGTTTTCTTTTCGTTTACCTTCATTTCTTATTTCCTCTTTTAGATTAGGCACTTACTTAGATCTGAAAGTTTTCTAAGAATAAGATTATTCTGAAGACAAAGTCGCTCCAACTGAGGCTTGCCACGGATTACCGCTTCCACAAAGCCTTACCCTGTCCTGTAAGACTATAGTTATACATAGGTATACCACCTGGTATAGGCAGCTGTAGGTACGTATGTGAGCGCGTGTGTGCGTCGAAGTGCGTATTCCATCGCACTGGTTCGGCCTCGGTTCATTTCACACCGACCCATTGTTCCTACCTCTCTGGCAGGCCGGGGGTTCATTTTGGTTTATATTACATCCATGTTACAATGTAGATAGTTTACTAATCATTTGCTTAATCTTCTGTAAACTCGGGAGTTTACAAATCTTAGATTAACAATGCGAACAAATTGATCTTTAGTTGTCACTAAAGATCATGCCGTCGTGCCTTATAACAAACAGCCACGAGCACAGTTAAGCGCGACAACAATGAGTATTACAAATGATTCATATACGAGTACCACAATCTCACATGATATCTAGTTAACTTGTGTGTTGCGAGCTACAGCCGTGTTCATAGCCGACATTAACTTGAACGAGGCCGATATAAACTTCCATAATATGTATTATGATACTTACATTACTTATTTCTACCGGAGCCACACTTATCACGATAACGCAAATATTTGGGTTACATTCTCGCGAAGTCTTATCGCGACGTTGCGATGTCGCGACTTCGCATAAACGCCGCAGAAAAAAAAAACCTTGAGAAACGCGTGTAAAATTCTTAAAGATATTATTTTATACAGGTTCTTTTATGGGCTAAAATGAATAAAATACATACAGGGTACTTCATATAATTTCCATATTTTTCCTAACTCGTGTGAAGCGCCGGCAATTTGCATGAAAAGTGTCTTGTCTGGAGGCTGCCTGCCTGTCTTTGAAGAAACAATGAAATTGCTGCTAATACATAAAACTTCTTTATTTTACAAGGCGTATAACTGCATAATGTACAAAGTTTGAACTCTATGTTTATGTATATTTGCTACTGAAACTGATATTATAGTATCAGAACAAAGAGTTTTCATTATCCGACTTCATTTCGAAGTAATATGAAAATTATCTGCAAATATTATTCAACGGTATATTTTTCCCTCGGGGTGCATTTTAATCTTAGCTAAGAGTACATTATTTTTAGAAATCTACGGCTGTGCGGATAATAGAATTTTTAATACCATCTCACTAGACTCGGAGAAGCTAATCTCATTCTTTTTAATATTTTGTCTCGACAAGTTCTTTACAAATATTTTCTTTTGTATTCTAGGAAATGCAGAGAGCTTGTTTAGAAGTTGAAAATAAATAAATGGAAACACAAAGAAACGTCCGGTTCAATCCGTTTGCCGCAGTTGGTATCGTGTTAGCGGGAATGAACTGTAATTAGCTTAACTCTACTTTCTAAGGCTTCTATCGACAATTCATTATACCTACAATCTACATAAGTACGTTCGTACCTAGTTCATTGCTAAAGTGCTGTTTTACAAAAAATAAAAAAATACAAAGCCTAGCTTTTCTGATTCCATTTAATGATATAAATGAAACTGTTAATCTATAGAAATTATTTACCTGTCTAAGTATGTGAAAGCGCTAGTTCTCTATAAAATGGATATACCTAATGAAAACTACATGTTTTGTTAGATAAGTAAAATCTTGAAATGTGGATCTAAGTTGCGGATATAACCACTCTCTCTCGATATATTTATGTTATACTGTACCAGGCATTCAGAATTTACCCATACAGGGTAGAGGGTTACGCTGAAGAAAAACGGGCCCGTTTTTCTCGAGCTGGTTGTAGTAGTCACCGAACCTCGCTTTCAAAAGGTTGATTAAAATAACAAACTAATCTGATTCCAGGCAAAGCTCGCCGATCCCTAGTTTCTACTTTAGGCCAATTTAAAGAGATTGCCTTCAGTGAAAATTAAACTCCCGCGTTTTTGTGTTCCGCGTATAGAGTCTGATTCGGAAACTTCATTAAACTGTCTGTCCGGAGCCCGGAGCCCGGAGCCGGCAGTCTTCCGGACGCGCTCGAGGAGCTAATGCCGGACTTGCTTCGTATTCGGACGACATCATGTTTTTTAAATAGCCCCCTCCCTTATCCATCCGACGTGTAATCGGATTAAAAGTTTGTAAGACTCGAGCCAATAAATTAAGATAAACCGGAGTTTGACGGAGTTTAGAAGATGTATCGCGTAATGGGATTTTAAAATGTTTCGTAGACGTTACCAGGACTGGGTGCTGTTTAAGAATGTATTAGTTTAAAACTTGGTATGGTCACAAAAAAATGTTTTGCCTCAAGACAGCAGCAGTTATGTTTGTATGCGTAACATTTAATCTAAATTATATTATGCAGATTATATAGGCCACGAAGCAGCTGCCTACTGCTATCGAAAAATTTTACTTCAATATTTTTTTATTGTTTTTTTTTAACAGACATTTGCCTCACCACGCTAATCAATGTTAAGTATGCCTCTAAAATGTCCAGACCTTTTAAATTCCCTTTAACGTCGATGTTCCCAAACTTTTATCTTGAATTTGATAAAACTCTGCGAACAAGTTAGTCGAATAAAACCGGTCAAGAGCGAGTCGACGTCGCGTCGGCTGATTGAATCCCGCGCCCGCCCGCTGAGTTATGATGCGAATCAGCGCAAAACAAGCGCCAAATAAAATCGTTTCGTCCAAATTTACAAAGTTTGGACTTCCCAATTTATTTTTGAACAATAAATTCTCGTTTCATTTTTAAAACTTTTTTACGGTTCATATTTCACTGCTATAGAAACTATTGTGTTTCAAAAAGTTGTGTTTTATATTAAATGAAAATAATTTTTTTTGTGGAAAATATTTCACCAATTTTTCAAAGCAAAGTCAAACCAACTGGTCCAAATAAAAAGAGAATGAAAACGTTGACGATGGTCTCGATATTTCCGAAGTTGTTTTAAATAATTGTCTGCCGCGGCGCAGCGGGTTATCGGCGGCCGGCGAGCGCTCGATCCGGGCTCGCTTCCTGTCTCGCCGCGCCGCCGCGCGCCGCGCCGGTGCATTCGATGTCGCGACAAATACTTTTCAGCCGTTTTGTACACCAACTCGACTGAGCACAGCTTTTGCTTGTCTATTTTGTTTGCCGATTTCCGTATGCGTTGTGATAGATAAACGAAGAAATAAAGCTAAAAGTTCACGCTTGATTTCGGTCTTTTGGTGGATCTTTTCTTTATAAATTGAGACTATCTTTTGTGAATGACGGTAAAAAGAATGAGATGGACTAACAAATTGCATGTGAATTGTCAAGGTTCTTCATTAAGCCTCTCTTTAATTAACATGAAAGTATTAACACCCTGCTTTTGTTTTGTTTGTTATGATCGTTGTGTACACACGGATGTGTTGTAACTTGTAAGCCCGTTGCATAACTTAGTGTTAGTTAGTCCTATAACTTATTGTGTCGTATTGTTCCAGATTGGAGCGTGCGCGCGTCGGGGCGGCGGCGCTCCTCGCAGCAGTCGCCGGCCGCGCTGCTGGCGCACTTCGACACCAGCGTGCTGCAGGTACTGCCCTCTTACACCATCTCCAGTATTAGCCTGGTCCTGGGACCGGATCGTGAAGCCTTAGTGCGAGCCTAAATTGAACCGCTTTAGACTCGCTCTCTCAGCTAGAGAAAAACGAGATAAATACCAATGCGATTCAGTTCAGGCTTTGGCTAAGAGTTTACGCTACGGCTCCGGATTACTTCTCGAGGCATGCTTCTGTTATACCTTGAATCATGGTAAGCTTGACAGCCAGAACGACTAAGTAGCTTGCCTCGTTAGGGCAGTCTGTGAGAGAAGACTCAGACCTCAAAGACTTAAAAACCTGACTTACAATTCTCCATAGTCTCACACCTTAAATCGTATTCCTTATGTCTGACCACCTTGGCCTCAACCAGCACACTGTCTTATAAAGTTTCACAATCACCCTCACTTATTTATTTCATTCTAACATACAAAAACAGTACCTACAAGATTCGCCCGACTATTTGATCTACAAATTCCGCCGTCCTCCGTTTGTCCGGCCAGATTCCAGACTGGAATCCCCTGCGGCCGCTGCGCCGCGCAGATTGTGGTCACCACTTACTCGTTCCTACCGTCCTTTGCTCAAATAGAGCTGGCTTCAAAACGTTGACACTGGGATTGGATATTGTTGTTCTTATAACATTTTGAGTTATTTTCGTTGATACGCCAACTTTTTTAGAGTTAGATAACTCGGATAAACCTAACATGAACACTTAGTTAGGTAACATTACTTGTACGATGTCCATAAACGAACTTGTGAATTTACAATTACATATTTGTGGTAGACTGATTCCTACGTAATACTTCAATGCTGAGTTATGATTTAAGATTTTACATATTATACTTTGTAGAGCACTCTATACAATGTTCTTCCAGATTAATTGTTGATTTTGTTTCCTCAAATCAGTAGACGGCTATAATTATAATTACTTCCACAATTTTTATCTCATCAAAGAAATTTAACTTTTACATGCCGTCTTATTAAAATAATGTTAAAACCTATTTTCGTGACGGGAACGATCGCCTATAGATTGTTTCTTTTCTATGTATTTTTGTCCACTTACAAATGTCGCAAAATTATTTATTTAACAATACGTATTTCAGATATATGGCTAAAATAGACAGATTTTGAATTATCTGTAGTTGGGTTAAAATCAGCACAATCTCTGCAATAAACGTGTATTCAGAACAGAGATTGCAGGCATAATGTAGGTGGTATTGTGTCGATTGTGGCGCGGTTGAGGGTTGTTTGTGCCGAATAATTTAGTTCTCGGCAAATCAGGTCGCTGCGTTTGACGGAAATTAGTTTATTTTGATCATGGTTTGGAGAAATGGACTGTGACTATAACCGACCGTGGCAATACTTTAGGTAAACCGGTCGAACACGACTAACTCTCTGATTTCAAAATACAATTTCTGATTTTTTTTCGTATAAATAGGCAAATTTGAATTCGATATTGCATAAATAAAACATGAATAGGCTTTCAAAGTATTTTGAAAAATCCCTTTTCATAAAGTTAATTAAAGTCGACACAGGAAGCCCCCAATCAAGGAGAATGTCTCCCATTTCCTAAATTTCATCAAAGGACCTTTAACAATTTCCTATTTGCCCGGCGGTGTTCCATGATGACACCCATAATGCAGTGGTTACGCGGTGTTGCCAGTTATGTAGCTTTGTTTTTTTAGATAACTAGTTTGTAGAAGTAACTTTCTAGATCACTGACTTTTCTATGACAAACGTGGTTGCTAAGATAGACCACACCGTTTGCCTAACATATTTTATTAATAAAAAATTACAAAACTTCAGCAGCAGTACTTTTAATCTACCAAAAGCATCAACAAAAAGCGTTACTGACATTTTTATTTAAAAGACTATTAACAGGGAAATTCCTATCATGGCAACACTGCCTTTTCAGAGGCACCGTGAAAACGCTCCCAGTGTTTATCTCTTCCGAGCAATTTGCTCTGTCCTTTTGAAAACGTGAAATTTTATTACGGCGAGCGCCGCGCAAGATCAACCGACTCATATTTTTCTATTTTTGATGCTATAAAAGTTTATTGTTACGGTTTTGGAAACAATAAGAGAGGTATTCATTTGTATTGTTGAGACGAGACGTTTACAAAAAGAAAAAGTTATGTTCGACAAATTGAAATTGTGTAGAATTTGTATAATTATTATTGAATAAAATTTGAATTTGTATACGTAGAGCGTGTTGTTGTATTAGCACAGTGGAATTGGACGAAAAACGAACCAAACCCAGGAAAAATTATAAGTAGAATTTTTCCTTCGGAATTCGTTAGAGGGGGTCACTGGGAGTCTACATTTCGTTTTTCGAATTCCCAGTCGTCTTGCATTTTCCGCCATCTTGATTTTAAGGGTGGTTTTTTTGTTTTTTAAATAACTCGTTTATTTTTAATTTTACACGAAAAATGGTTTAACCAAAGTTGTTTGAAATTTAATTTCCTACAATTTCTGTCCTAATAAATTTTTTCGTAGGATCGATATTTTTCGATCGAGGGGGTGGAATTGTATTAGCGCATTATCACTTGCATTATCATTGAAATTTGCAATTTTTTAAAATAAATTGTTGTTTCGACAGAGTAGTCGTGCATGCCTCACCTCTTTTCCGGGTGTTAAATGAAAAAATATCGATCCTACGAAAAAAATGATTAGGACAGAAATTGTAGGAAATTAAATTTCAAACAACTTTGGTTAAACCATTTTTCGTGTAAAATTGAAAATAAACGAGTTATTTAAAAAACAAAAAAACACCCTTAAAATCAAGATGGCGGAAAATGCAAGACCACTGGGAATTCGAAAAACGAAATGTAGACTCCCAGTGACCCCCTCTAACGAATTCCGAAGGAAAAATTCTACTTATAATTTTTCCTGGGTAAAATAACAATTCGGCTGTGCTAGTGTGCTATATGGTTATGGCATACTTCGAGATATAATTTGATATCATCGAAAATAGAGTTTTAAAAAACCCTTTTATTTGACTTTTTGACACTATTGGCATTCCATTATTTCCATCGAATGTCAGTGGTCTAATATTACTCGTAGTATTACAAACACTCTGTTTTGCATTATTTAAAATTCTGATATTTTTTCAACGATACCCGGATTTAAATACCAATTGGATGTTTGCGTTTCATTCGCAATGCACACAAAACAAAAGTACAAAACCGCGCGGATTTAGAGATTTGCAAAATATGAACACAGCGCCGCCGGCAGTGTTTTTAAATTTACTTTAAAAAATCACTTGTATTGTTTGCACTTGCATTTTGTAATGGCTTGCTTTTTTTTGTGAAGCTCTTTTATTTCTACAAATGCTAATACTGAGCAGGTTCTATATAGATAAAGTATGAAATCTAAGAAAACAATTCAGTGGAACCTTAGCGATATGTTGCAATTAGTTTATTTTAGTTGAGGTGAGCAAGTCGAACGAACCCTGACTAAAAATACTACCTGCTTAGTGCTGCAGGCTGTTTAGATACCTGTCTAGTAGAAAGTTCATTTGAGACCTGCAAAAGCTATGATTATTATGTTCTTTGGAGGCCTACCACAATCGACCTTTTGAATCTTTATAGGGCATTTATATTTTCCAACTAAATCTCTCAAAAAGAAGACAAAAACAATTCTTGTGGTAGACTGCCAAGCAACTTACAAGTTACTCTCCGACGCGAGATGAGATCCCCAAACTACATTAACGCCAAATTCGAGCTGTAATGGTAATTGGAAACCTTTCCTATTCCTTTCGCATTCCGCTAATGATGATTAGCCATTTCACGGCGATCCATTCTGCGCCGACACTTCCGCGCTCCGGTCGGAGACTGACGGACGAATCGATGGACGGATACAAAAACTTGATTGCTTTTCGACTTTCGACGACTATTTTTGAAGGGAGAGACACGTAGTCGAGGAAATGTTGATGTATCTATTCTGAGCATAGATCAATGATGTTTGCATAAGACCACAATGCATTTTGAATTTTCTAAGGTATTGTTAACAATAGTTGGTTAAGGTAAAGATTCAGATATTAAATTGGAGGCTATATTAAAACCAAATCTATGTTAATATAGAGGTATAATATATTAATAGTTAGATACAAAACAAAAAAAAAACAACAAATAATTCAGTCGTCGTAAGTCAGGCTCCGAGCTCCGTACATCGTCAGTTGAGAACGCCACCGTCAGCCTCCATCAGGACCACTCAGTATTTATTATCTAATCAAAATCATCTGCTCTATGAAATAGTTCTTAAATATAAGACGTTTCTTGGGCTCGAGCCTAAGCTATCTGTGAGAGGATCTCGACAAAGTGCTCAATATTTCATCGCTAGGTTGGTTTCAATCTGGCTGCGACCCGAGACGTCCCTACTACTGCTTCTATTCAAGAAATTACTTCTATTCAAGGGAGCGTTTCTTTGACCCCGGCCGAGCTTACTACTAGACTTTTTGAAATATAGGGGACATGGTCACGGAAGAGAGCGACGCGGTTTTACTCGTTGAAACGATATTGGAAAAGAACCCTTTATTGGATTGCAGACCCTTTTTTTTCAATATTGTATTGACGATTAAAAACGCGTCTTAATATTTAAACTTTAAAAATAACTAAATTTTTAAATATACATAGATAAATCATAGCTACGAATTTACGAACATCTAAAGCCTATGTTTTATCCAAACAATTACTTCAATTTCGAGAAACTTCTCCTTACCTAAAACTTCCGGATAATATCTCGTATATCAAGAGGAGCAAAAGCAGTGCACTTACACTAATAACATCGCAATTTGGCATCAACCCAAACGGGGAGATTCACATAAAGTAGAGTACAGACAGTCACAGGTGCGATTATTGAAAACACATTACTGGCCCTACATTACAGTGTATCTAGCACAACTTCGACGTAAGCTTACGTAGCGAGTATTCGATAGAAAAGTGTATGCCATTTACGGCCGTCAGTGCGCTCTTGACGGCCGTAAATGGCGTACACTTTTCTATCGAATACTCGCTACGTAAGCATACGTCGAAGTTGTGCTAGATACACAGTACGTGCCTACTCTACCTACATTACCGCGCCGTTCTTTCATTTGTCTGTGCAGTTGAGGTACGGTTATCCTTCAGATTTTGATCCCGCCTCACTTTTGTTTATTGAAATCGGCAAAGAATCTGTACCTACTCAGAGTACAGAGCCGAAAACGCGTTTACGAAGGACCAGCCTTGTCAGAAATGAAAGTGTAACCAAAATATGGCCTATCATAGAAAGTACATTACTGCCTGTACCAAAGATGTCTGCTCGGAACGGATGTAAGTCTGGGAAGCGTTTCTGTATGTAAAAGAACGTCGTGTTTTCCGCATTAAGGGCAGAAAGGCCTGCAGATCAGTATTCCTCGGGGTTACGAGTATGTCCCTCCGGAATTGCGGTCACAGATGACCCGGCGGGCCAATCCCGGCCGGATCGGTTCTATTGAAAGATGGATAAAAAATGCTAGTGTTCAACGGAAGTACGGGATTGTTCCATAGATACCTATAGAGCAAGGATGCTCAACTGCTTTTGGAGGCCCGTAAATTAGCTTTTACATCAGCCACCAGTCACCATCAGCCATTTCGTTATAATATGAAGATTTAAATTCATGTTCTTAATAAAGTAAATGTTTTGTAATTTTTATACAGCTTAAATAACTAATTACTTTCTTTTTATTTTTTACTTCCTTTCGTTTTATATAGTTTACAGCTAACCGACAACGCTAACGATTCAAATACGATAACTACTTTATGACCAGCACATCAGGCATTGTTTGCGGGCCGGATAATGGACACTTTGGACTAATTTGCGGGCCGCTACTTGAGCAGATCTGTTAGGAATGGAACGGTTTCCGTTGGTTGATCGGTTTTCGATGATGGCGGCGACATTCGTGTGTTTTATTGCGTCGCCGCGCCGTAATACGCACATCTGACGAGCTGAGCGCTGCAGATCGCGGGAGGCCGTTTAGATAGTAGGTGATCGCCGTGGAAATGAAACGGGGACCATTTTTATTGGGGAAGTAATTTAGCTCATCCGTTTATCAATGAATTCGGTTATGCCTGACAGCTAAAGCGGATTGGTATTCAATTTTCACCTTTCCAATTTAGATTTTTGGGCGTACGCCGTACGATTTACGTTTTAAAAGGTTTTTAGAAATATTTATTGATCGTTTAAAAACAGAAGTTCGATCTTTTGAAAGAAAGGCACTAACTTTGAAATTTCTTCGGCTGAGATAGTTTTTAACACGCTTTTATTAGCTTCACCTGTATGTTTGTATGTTTGTATGTTTGTATGTTTGTATGTTTGTATGTTTGTATGTTTGTATGTTTGTATGTTTGTATGTTTGTATGTTTGTATGTAACCGACTCCTTTGAGCGCGTTTTTGACCCACTTTAAACGGTCAGATTTCTTTCAAACTTTGTAGATATATCGAGGACCGATGACAATACACTAAACAAATCGTGTTTTTTAGTTTTTTTAACTATTAATTTTTTTAACACGCTTTTTCTATAAAGTTTCTTTAACTTTTAATACCGTTTAACTTACAAATGGTAGTTTCGTCATTCGAGTCAGAGAACAGAGTGGCGCAGTGGAAGCGTGCTGGGCTCATAACCCAGAGGTCCCTGGATCGAAACCACGCGCTAGAAATCTTTTTGCTCAATATTTTTTGTTACGCATCAATTTTATTTTATGAGGTCTGAGGATCGAAACCACGCGGCTACAAATCTTTTTGCTCAATATTTTTTGTTATGCATCAATTTTATTTTTAATTTGCTTGAGCAGACGGCCAAAATCGGATAACACCAACACATTTGTACATATTAAGGATGGTTAATAGTTAGCAAATCGAACTAAAAAGCGAAAAATAAATAATAGTTAAAAAAAACTAAAAAAACACGCTTTTTATAAAAAACCGAACTAAAAAAATAGAAAATAAAATTTTATAAATTTAAATTAAGAATAGGGTTGAAAATTTCAATAAATATAAATTAATAATAGTGTAAATAAATAAATATATGTATTTTATTTTTAAAAAAGCGTGGGGTGCTTTCTAAGATATTATCAAAATGCTAATCACTCTACTCATGTCTGTCAATACAAAATGTATCTACAAAATATATAATATCTACTTATTGACCCATGCACCCCACGCTTTTTAAAAATAAAATACATATATTTATTTATTTACACTATTATTAATTTATATTTATTGAAATTTTCAACCCTATTCTTAATTTAAATTTATAAAATTTTATTTTCTATTTTTTTAGTTCGGTTTTTTATAAAAAGCGTGTTTTTTTAGTTTTTTTTAACTATTATTTATTACATCTGAGTTACCGGAAAGGCATTGCCTCGCCTCGGGACAGGTATGCGTTGCAAGATGAAGTTACAGAAAAAGTTTATAGAACGGCGCGAGTTGAGCCCGAGTCGATGCCGACTCAGTTCCGACCTGGGGCCCTATTCTTGATAGTGAGACATTATCTCGGTCACTGTCGCTCTCATTAGAAATATCATGAGAGTAAGAGTGACGGAAATAATCTCGAGCGCTCAAGAATAGGGTCCCTGGAAGATGTTCATTGTGGGTTTTCCTTGTAAACCCTGCTTAAATTTTCCGTCTTGTTTTCGCACGCAACTATTCGCGTTAGCGAGAAGTATAGAATAGAATAAGAATTGTTATCCTAAAAAGTCACTGTTACACAGCAGCAGCACAGCAGTGTTTATAAGTGTATTTAGTAGAGTTAAGCGTAGTGCTAATCTTGAGGATCTCCACTAATTTGCTTTATTTTCGTCCCCAGATCCGCGACTGGTTGGCGGTGGAGGCGGGCATGCTGCGCGCGCCGGCGGTCGCCGTCGGCGACGTCGACGACATCCTGCACCAGATCGACAAGCAGAAGGTCGGTACCAGCACCATCACACACACACACACACACACACACACACACACACTTGTCTGGTGAAGCGACCCAAACTGGGTCGTTGCCTTCGACACCAGAGAACGGTGTCTTTTAAATTTCGCATGCCGCTGTTTCTTGCTAGTCTTCCGCTGGTGTAAAATACAATCGAATCATTATCACGAAATACAAACTATTTGGCATAATTATGTATTTTGATGAATATCGTATACAGCACAACTCAGCTTGTACCTCGTCGGACCCGGAGGTGCAAGTTTTTAACAAACTGTGGATGAACTCTATTGGTATCTAAAACTGCAGTAAACAAACATCTGCCGAGACAAGTTCAAGATAAAACTGCAAATGATTATTAGCATGCTGTCAGCACCAGATAAAACTTTCGAATTCAATTCATCAGCCATGCTTTCCAACTCAGATACCGTAGCGCCATGTTTAAAAAGATAAAAGCTAAAAAAAGTCTCTCACACGGCGCGTGTAAAGTGCGTGCCGGCTCGCTAATGGTTGTAATTTCAATGCAGCTACCGCGACCCGCGCGGGCTACGTAATGTGTGGAAATGCAATTTTCCGACACAAAAAATATCCCTGTAGTGTAAAATATGCGCAATATTTTCTTGCTAAATTTTAATAGGATAGGATTTAACTGCAGTAGTGGAAACGGGTAACGAAAAGTTGGAAAGACAGACCGAAAGTAAATGAAGTTGTTTTTGGAAGGAAAGGGAAACTTCGTACGAGCAATGCGTACTTACACCTACAAATGAAGTAAAGTACGGTACAACAAAAAGCCATTAGAATATAACGTACTACACACCAGAGGCGACAGTCGAGAGTAGCATCGCAATGTAGTTTTCTGCGTTTTCTACGTTTTCTTCACACAACGCCAATTTTGAAAATGTGAACTCTTATCCCTGAATTTCCCACTCAGCTGTATTGGCTGAACGAATTTGGATGGTATTAAGAAGGTAGTTAACACCCAGTTCACCGGCATTGTACAGGGGCTAGAAATACCATTATGGTTTAATGCAACACCTCTGTTAGTCCAAAACGCTAATATGTATTATAATTAAACCATCGCCGCTCCATTGTCCTCGAACAAAGGTCCCAACACCCGCCGTGAATAGCACAACAACCTAAAACATGCATTTCATTTGGAAATTCGATTTAGGACTATTAGTAAACAATGCTTTGGGAAAACTAACCATGTGCCTCACAAATTAGGGTTGGTTTTTGACTAAATGTGGCTTATTACTTTAAAGTAACTGTTTCTAAGGTAAAATGTATTGTAGTTGCTAAGATTTAGGGTTGATTTTTGATGAAACGTGGGGTATTTATTCGCTCTGAAGATAAGTTAACAAAGATGTTGAATCAAGGGATGGAGCTAGAATGTGTTTGAAGCGTGCGGGGTGTCAACAATAGTTTATAGGCGGAGAGCTCGCGTCTGTTCATATTTAAACACACATGAAGTACGAGAATAATATTCACAGAGCAAAATCATGGATTTCATTGAAATTGATTTGGTTTGATGTAAATTAATTAATTCATAATACCAAAAACGTACATACTTATTTTACAGATAATAGATATGAGGTAACCTCGTAAACCATCAAAATGAAATTGAAGTTGTTACAGTGAACATTTCATTTTCTAATTCTCCTTCTCGTCTTTTTAATAAGCTCAAAAAATACGACCATCATTTAGACTTGAGGGTCTCATTCCACATCACATTTTACGACCATTTCGACACATTCTTATTTACGATTTTCGCGCCGCTACCTCCCGTACTACAAACTCTCAGCAAGCGAATACGCACTCAATTCTTTTACAATACATATCTTTTTGCTACACCAAAAAAGTAGAGTAGATGTGTTAGACCTTAGCGGGTGGTTATAAGGTGTATTTTTGAATGGTTTCGTTTAGTATGCCAGTCTCGTAAGGCTGGCTTCAATTAGTACCCGCGGCGGGTACAATGAGGAATTCTATGAGCAGCCGAAAATAAGGATATATGGGAATAATAGATATTAATGGTATTGGAATCCGGGAACATCTTGTAAGGGATATCTTGGGAATAAAATAAGGCTCGACCTGATTTAATAGTAAACAATGAAATTCAGGGAGTCGAAAAAGTTCGTTCAATTGTGGTAAGAGCGCTGGTTTAGAAGTATTTATTCAAGGTAATGTATGTATATGTATTTATATATTTTATTCATAGAATTTTGGTAGGTTTCAATAAACATACTGTTTTATTAAGCAAACAAAAAGAGGGGTGTTCAAATTTGACCGCTATGAGTGTCTGCCTGTGGCATCGTAGCTCTTAAATGGGTGAACCGATATGGATACGGCTATTTTTTGAAAGCAGTTTTTCTAGCAATGGTTCTTAGACATGTTTTATCATAATCGGTTTAGCCGTTTTAACATTGGGGGTTTTTAAGTTTAAAATTTACTGTTATATGAAATCTATAGCTCCACCCAGCTCCGATGGATCCCCACCCTAACCCCCCTCTTTTTAAACTTCCCTTCCTTAATTTTCGCACCAGTTTGAGTACGTAATGAGTCGAGTGAAGCCGCGTTAATTTGCTGAGAGTTCAATGACCCTGCTCCCAGTGACAGCATCATAGTACACGTCGACTGCGACCTTGGCCTTGCTGTGACGTGAAACTACGTTAAAACTACGTCTAAATTTATCTAGAAGCAATGGCTGATTTTTATTCGCGCGTGATTTTAAAGTTTCACAGTATTTAGAGTTCCGTCGGAACTTGGAACCATTATCTGCCGACGCGCGACGTGTTGGTCGTCTGTCTTTCACGAGATTACGAGACTAAATAGCGCTGAAATTTGGCACTCCTATACTTTGTCTTGCAATGGGGAAAAATATTGGATTATGTCTCGTTAGCAAAAATCAAGAGTCGCCGAACAGGAGAACAGAAGAGGATACAACCACTTGGAATGAATGAATACAATTGTTTCGATGAAAACGAATTAGATATTATTCGCAAGTGATTTGCAAGACTCTAAATATGGAAAAACTTTAGATCGGAATATCAGGGGGCTTACTTATAACGCCTGTTTTTACTTAATCATTGCTTATTAACCGACTTCCAAAAAGGAGACGTTCTCAATTCAACTGTTTGTTGGTTTTTTTTTTCTGTCTTAATTCGCACGTGACATTTCACGTCAGCGAGAAGTTGTCACAACTTTTTAAGCAAGCTTTTATAAGTTTGTAAGGCCATATATTCTGGTAATTTGTTTCAAACTCTTCAAGTGAGATCTAGAGCGGTGTCCAGCCGCAGCCCACTCCTCACCAGGCCACGTGTGCGAGTGCTGCGTTTGACAGCGCGCCGCCACTTAAATAGCTGACACGGACACTTTGAGCGCATGCGTCGTTTTAGTGAAGAGACACTGTCGATGGTTTTTTTCTTGATTTGTTGTGTTTTTTATGCAACAGATTGGTAGAATGAGCAAGTGGTTCGCTTGATGGTATATGCCACGCTTGTCCATAAATAATTCAGCACTATCCAGAATTTTGAGCTACAACAATTCAAAATTCTGAGCTTATCCTAAAATATTATAAAATGCAAATCTACTATGAAAACTAAAGAAAGTTCTGATTTTCTATTCTATTTAAAATGTGTTTTAAGTTATTTTATTTTGTTAATTATTTTTTTTGTATATAATAACTAACATGATCGTTGACAAAAAGATGTAAAATTAAACTAAACTTTTATTTATTTAAATAAGTGATGTTTAAATGTCTCTTTACTATGATCTCAATTTCACTGAAAACTTTGCTCTGCAATCCGGAAAATATTGATATTTGGACATTACTTGGTTGCTTGGCATCTTGATTGTTTATCTACAGCTGTATAAAACCAGCAAGTAGTTTACGTCATACGAGGATGCGTAATTTCTCGTAGGATGCGTAATTTCTCGTAGGATGCGCATAGCTTTTATAGAATTTGTCCCTTGCACTTGTTGTTGTAAAAAAGGAAAATATATATTTTTTTAATCTTGTTAATACGTATCAGGCCAGTAGTGATATCAGAAAATACCAATATCCTATCATATAAAAGAAACAATTATTTTTTGACTATTTATAATAGCAAACACTATTTTGTTTTCTATTAAATTATAAGTCACAATTTTCTTGTGAAAATACTACTTTGGTGTAGATTTCGTCAAAAAAATCTATGAAAAGTTATACACGAACCATTTTAAATTATTATTTTTATCGATAACTTTAATTTATCGATATTCGTCTATCGACATTCATCGCATCCTTACTCTCCCTTCCCCAACACAGGGGTGTGTGGTTGCTAGGCAACGGAGCCGGTACGCCGCCACGTGGCCTTGAACGAGCCGGCCGGCCGCCACCGGCGGCACGGCAGTCGCCCGCTGGCGCTCGGGGGACTGGGATTACTGGGATGTGCCAGTGTAGGATTTATTGATGCTTTACCTTAAAATAACATATTATTTGAATGGCAGAAATTGGACGTTTTCGTATTTAAGTCCAAATAAAATTATTTACATAATTATTGTAATGATGCACGGTTTTTTTTGAGCTAGAAATTTTGATTTTCAAGGCAGGTTTCGGAGAGTTATTCGGAAATGTTACTTAAGAGTAAGACCATGCCTCGGTCTGAATATGAAATAAAAACACCTATGTTATAACCATAACATATTCTGTACTTAGTAAATGAAAAAACACACTCAATTGGAACCAACAACTTCTAACATTATCACCCTAAGTGTTCTTAAAAAGTATGTAAAGTAAGGGACGCAGAAGATCAAGTTATGTTAGTTAGAGTACCTGTTAAAGAATGAAGTGGCAGTAAAATAGACCGTCTGACTCAGAAAATAGGATACAGTTTTCCTTTATGACCGAGAAAGGTGAGTAAAGGGGAGGATGGGGTAGGTCTGGTTATAGTGGTCGAGGGTGGAGGGATCGATACGGGGAGAAAAGGGTGTTGCGACGCTACCATTTAAGGCTGGGGTAATAATAACATATCGATGGGTACAATTTGATGCAAAAATAATTGTTTTATCAGAATCTAGTGATCGATACAGTCTAGGTGGTCTTAAATAAAAAGTAAGCGTGGTTTTCGGTTGGATTCTAATTATGAGCTAAAATTAGTGGCCCTTTCATTGGTAGAAATAGATATTATCCTAATATTTTTAATCGGTGTCTGTAGCAGACATTAGTATATTTAAGTCAGCAAGACGACATGTTTGTGTCATCTTGCAAAGCATAGATTTGATAGAGATATCACAAAAAATCGATAAAATCCATCAAAATTTCTATCGACATTATTCCTGCACCGCGAGACGCGTCCCATCCCTACCGCCATTCCCGCAGCCAGCGCGTCGCAGGGCGGACGTCTTGTGTTGTCCTTTTCGAGTTTAATTGGACGGTTATAAGTAAGCTGAGCTGCGTAGTCGTTATTATTTATTCTGTGGTTAAGGCGAGGGATGATTTAGCTGATTTGATTTGAATTTGCGGTGAATGCTTCATTTGCAGCCTTAATTGGAGCGTCGTGTCAAGTTGCGTTGTTGGTACAATTTCATTTCATATTTCTGTGAGAGCTGACTCCTTGCTCCTTGCGTACTTATAATTATCTTCTTATAGTCATAGAAACTGTACTAGCGGCTTTGTTGAATGAAACGTACTTACGAGTATGAAGTAATACGTTATTATAAAGTAAACCGTTAGGTAATTAGATAGATAGATAGATAGATAGATAGATAAACTCTTTATTGTTCACACCATAAATTATAAACAAAAGGATTATAGCACCTAAAACTAGTGCGACAACTGGCGGCCTTATCGCTAAGAGCGATCTCTTCCAGGCAACCTTAATTAGTCAAAATTTCTTGCTAAATAGCTCAAAACTACTTTTGATAGAAAAACTGAATTATGTAAAGGAAACTTTATAAACATTTATAATTAATTGTATAGCCTTGTGATTAGACTGGACAGACATGCAGAAACCTAAATATAAAATAGACTTGGAATATCCAAGTTAATATATCATAACATACATACAATATAATCTCATAAGAAATTTAAAGAGCATAAATAGGAGTAGTAAAATAGCTCTTGCTTAGCTCGGGAACCCTATTCTTCAGCACTCGAGATATCTCCGTCACTCTCACTCTCATGACATTTCTAATGAGAGCAACAGTGCCCGAGATAGCATCTCACTCGCCAGAATAGGGCAGCTCGTAGACATAAGTTAGTCGATAGCTCAAGTTCGGAACAGATCAACGTTTATGTTAAGTTCAACTTGAAGTTGTCGGTTCCGGATACACGCTACATAGAGACTGCTGCATATACTGTGGACTGTGGACTGTGGGACAAGTTCGGGAGTTCCGGGTACAACTTGTGTGGGAGTTGATATGTTTAAACAAGAATATAATATTAGACAGAATAGAGGTTAAGTTGGTAAAAGGTAGATTTGATAATTACTTTACTTTACCCGAATGGGTTTTTCCCGATAGATACAATCTGGGTGTCTTCAAGTCGCGAGTGAATCGGTTCCTTTTAGCAAGCGTGCTCCATCGTAGACCGCATCGTTGCTCACCATCAGACGAGATGGCGGTTAAACGCAAGCCTATAGTAAAAAAAAATACATCGAAAGCTTTTTTATAACGAATCTGCTATACAAGCCCAGCCCAGAATCCTATTCTTGTGGAGTGAGATACTATTTCGGTAACTGTCGCTCGCATTAGAAATGTCCTGACAGTGACAGGGACCGTGATAATGTCGAGCTCCCAAGAATAGCCCGGTCCCTGGCTCCATGCTCCTAGGTTTGATTCTCATCCTGAAAGATATTTAAATGATGAAATGAAATTAATTTGGTTGGTATCGTTTTAGTTGTCGGTTTCGTTCCATTACACCCTTAAAGTCCTAGCGGGGAGCTACGAGAAAAGTGTAATGTGTAATTTTGTTGACAACTTTTTTTTTATTGTTCAGTTATTTATAGGCTTGCGTTTGACTGCCATCTCGCCTGATGGTAAGGTAAGCAATGATGTGGTCTACGATGGAGCACGCGCGCCTAGAAGGAACCGATTCACTCGCGACTTGAAGCCACCCAAATTATATCTATCGGGAAACACCCACTCGGGTAGAGTATTCCACACTCTGGCAGTGCGCACAATAAAAGTGGAATCAAAGCATTTCGTCAACGTCTTGGTTTTGTTAAATTTTTCATTTTAATCTCCGATTTCCAGATTGTTCTTTTTAGAATCAAAAGTATTCTTAACCAGTTCCTTGTGACGAAAGATCTGTTCACTAAAACTCTCCAAGAAAAACCCATCGCAAAAAACTCCGTTTATTTATTTTCCGTCGGTTAAAACTATTCTCTAAATTAAAATAATCTTTATGAACATGAATCTTATTCTGGAATACAGTTCGCGAATCCTCTAGACGCGAATTCTCGACACTTCTCGAGTGTACGAGTAGATAAGGGGCGAGACCCGCTCCTAATGAATGTTTCTCTAATGACTGCTTATGAAAGGCGGACAGACACGCTACATCTGCGAACTATCTTATAATATAGTTATCTCCATCTAGTACATTCTATGTAGATAGATTTATTATTAACTAGCTGAGCTGAGTTTTATCCGCGTTTTCCCGTAAGCTAGCTTCATACCTCATACAAACCAGGCCATTTCTGCGTGATTAAACAAAAATAATTTAATTTTTATAATATTAGTAGGATACATCTTATCCTTATTTTGCTCTATATTGACTTATGTTTAGCCGACTTCCAAAAAGAAGACGGTTCTCAATTCGACTAAGTATATGTTTTTTTTCGTAGCTACATTTCAAAAGTTTTTTTTAGTTGACAGGCTAAGCGTCTGACAACAGCTAGTTTCAATCAAGCTCAGCGGTTATTCATAATGCTATATTAACACGGGAATACTCAAGTTTTATCAAGTCAACTATCGCGACTAGTTTCGATCACATTCGGTGAT
The DNA here is from genome assembly GCA_949125135.1 of Alcis repandata. Taxonomy (NCBI): domain Eukaryota; kingdom Metazoa; phylum Arthropoda; class Insecta; order Lepidoptera; family Geometridae; genus Alcis; species Alcis repandata. The sequence goes on from OX421240.1 coordinate 289,182, forward strand.
CTTCATTAAGAGATTACTGCAGTGTCTTTCCGCAGTATTTAAGCCACTAATTAGTATAAATGAGATAGACGAAGAGACTGACAGAATAAGTTACTTTAGTATGAATTTGTAGTAGATATTAGTGATTGAGATGATTGCTAAGTAGGTACATACAGCTACGTAGCTGTGTAAGCATAAATAATGTAAGTAGGTAGGTATACATAATGTAAACAGCCTATTGAGGTAAATTACATTCCAAGCAGTCAGCTCGGTCGCAGTCAGTTTGCGTTCAATCAGGGTGATTGATTTACGAGCCGTGTTACGTATCGCTGACTGTGCGGGAGAACTGACATACCCAATCAATGTACAGGGCTATTAGAAAAGGGTATGCTAATCCGAAAAGGGCTTATAAATAAATAAATAAATAAACGTTTCACACTCATAGCTCCCCACTAGGAATAAATCCTGTGTCGGGGATGCCATGGAACACACACAAAGACAAGGACAACTAACACCCTATTGAACATCATAAGAATAACTTTAACTACCAACCCGGAATTCGCAAAAAAACCCTCTGTTCCTTTTGGCTTAGCATACCCTTTCATATAACCCTGTAAACTGCTTGGTTAGCTCGAGTAAGGTAAGGAGCGGGCTCTTTTTCCGCAACTAGGCCGGTAATCGGCCCTTTTTGCGTGACATATGCGGGTTTTCCTCACGATGTTTTCCTTCACCGAAAAGCAAGTGGTATGTAAATTCGTACATAAGTCCTAAAGAACTCATTGGTACGAGTCGGGGTTTGAACCCGCCACCTCAAGAATGCGAAGCGTCGGTTCTCCCACTGAGCTACCACGGCTCCACGGTTAGCTCGAGTACCAGCACAGGTAAGTAGCTCACAGTAACTCGCAAACTCGGCTGAAGTTACTCTGTGAGTGAAACACGTTAGTTGGTTATATAACAACCGTACTAGTACTACAGTTACTCGAATCTGTACAATTTCAAACAGACATACTAGTTGAAAGTTATAGAAACTAAGAAACTTTGCAAGAAAAAGTCAAATTAATTTTGTCGATTTGTCGAGTAGTATTCCGGCAAATCGAGTTGTACATGTAATCTATTGATATACCTAATTTAATTCTACTTGTTTGTTATTTAAAGCTGTATTCTAAACTGACATATTAGAGAAGATTATAAATTCGATAACTTTGACTTTATGCTAATATTTAACTTTGATATACCTATAAGTCCAGACCATAATTATAGATATACAAGTAGGTACGAGCCTTTATTATTCGATTGCCTTAAAACCAAAATGCCTATGAAACAAAATGCCTGCAAATGTCTGACTTACAAATTGCCTACAAGTCTTCAAAGCGTAATGCCTAAAACGTGATGGAAACTCTTACTTCTTTGTAATTTTGCGTCTCTTTCCCACATCTGTTTTACAGTAAGCATTCATAAACCCACAATTAATGTTAAGAAAAACCTAATCGAAACTATACGAGTACATACTCGTACCTCTATCTAAGTAGCGTATAACTTGTAATCTCCCTAACACTGCTCCCAGGGCGGCCGACACGAGAAATGAGCCACTTCTCTTACCATTGCCACCAGTTTATTTCACCGAAAAAGTTAATATTTTCCTCAATAACTGGCGGATATATAATACTAATTCTATTAAAATAATGTCTGAACCGAAATACGCAGACTAATGCGTTGTTAAGGAATTGTAATGATGTTATCTTGCTTTTGTAAAGACCTATGTAAAGGGGGCTCGCCGCTCGGTAATAAAAATATCTTTTAATAATTATTTTTTTATACAAAAGAGTGGCTAACAGGCAGACGGGCTGTCTAATGGTAAGCTCACAAACACCTCGCCGGCCCGGAGAGGTGTTTGTAGACACTCTGCAGATTTCTTCAAACCTAACTTCATAAAATTTAGCTTAAACTTGGACTCGTTCACCATCATCATCACCGTTTTTCATCACCTCGGTTGTAAACCCGCGTGGCGCAGCAAGTATTTCTAGAGATAATTATTGACAAATACATTTAATCGCAAGTATCTTCTAAACAAAATGCCAAATTCATTTAATCGGATTTGAATTAATACTCGTACCAGCGATAAAACGGATATAGTAAAACTAAAAACTAGTACCAGTGTTTTTAAATTTGGTTTTGGACTATTTTTAATCAAAAACGATTAAGGCATTTCTTGTTTCAAGTAAATATATATTTTTTTATATTTATCAGAGTAATAACTTTAATTCAACTTTTTATTAAATTTTGATTTGGTTAAAAGAAACCCAGACTACTTAACAGCCTGTCTAAGCGAACGTGCTTACTCCTGGAGACCTCATTAGAGACAGGCTCCATTATGAGTTTTCAGATTTCACCTCCCTCCTCCCCCTACCCCTTCTGTCGTCTCTGTAGGTATCTCTTACACCAATAACAAGCGACAGTAATTTGGAGAACTAGATCCTTTGGGATCTTATCAGGTTAGTCATTTTAAGAATATTATCATAATTTAATAAAGAAATGTTTGTGTTTGACAATGTCTGTTACTTTGCTAGCTGATTTGGAAGACTTTTTACCCTTCTGCCTATAAGAAAGACAATGTTATTAATCAATTGTGTGACATTATTGCAAAAAACAGAAGCCAAAAAAAAAAAAGAAATGTGGATCAAATCAGAATTTAATAAGTAAATGGCATAAAATCTGAATATGTACAAAAGCCTAGTTTTTTTGTAAAGAAATTGTATTCGCATACACATTTTACGCAGTTCTCTTTGTGCCGAGCTGTCCCCGCGCGGGTCCCATACGTCAATCACATACATAATTCCACGCCATGATTATTGTATGAATCGGGAAGGTCGCGTTGGGCATCGGGCGAGTCGGGCCGCGGCACAACGGCGACAAAACTCGTAGAACTTATTTATTTCGGGATTTTTTTTTAATTAGCACAAAAGTATGTTAAGAAATCTTGAATTTTGAAAGATTCCGTTCGTTTTGAGCACAAAGTCCATAGATGCATATTGTATATTACTTAAGACAATCGTATACCACGCATCGGTAAAAAGTCCTTCAAATTAAGTCTCACTCTTATGTAAATCGCTAGGCGCGACTAAACTCGAAGTCTCTGTCATCCTGTAATAACCGGCGCTTTTCTCAATTTTTATTGTGTTTTGATCGAAACAGAGATCTCGTAATGCGGTACCTACTGCGTTTGTGACATTCGATGACGATGATGAGAAAAACCACAAAGCGATGTGACGTAATTAGTACTAATTGCGATTACTGATAGTGATAGCCCTACTTTTCATACGGAAAATGCTTTAAGTATTCGAATAGGCATAGACTTATTCACATATCTCGCTTAGCTAGTCACTTGTCGCCTCGGTCGCTGGTCGTTGGTCGCTGGTCGCCGGTCGTCGGTCACCGTCGCCGAACGTACCCCGGCCCAAGTTCCCGGACAGGCCCCGGGCCTTTTCAGCCCGCCGCCCGATCGTTTTGCTCCTTTGTATTTTTAGAGCAAAAGGTCACATTAGAAATAAATCATGGCCTGACGTAATAAAAAGCTGTGACTAACAACATCCGAGGCTAGCTTGATTTATGTTTTATTAGGTTGTACTGCCTTTATTTATGTATCTGTAATAATATTAATTGCAATCGTTACGTATAAATCTTGTTTAATTAAATACTTAGATTTGTATATTCGGCATTCAAGAATTAACTGTTACAGATAAATTATGTTGAGTAAACTGTAAACTGTTACTATGAGCGAAGTTAGCAAGGGTGTCAATCGAAAGTGACTGCGATGCCTATTCGAAAACATAAACAGGATATCGCTATTGTGATTTCAATCGTTAGAAGTTTCAAAAAATAAACTAACAAATTGTAATACGCAGACATTGTTTACTGCGCGTAGCAGCTTCACCCCTCTAATGGTGATGATAATGCCTATGTTTTATTCAAGGATATAGGCGTTATTAATAATCTTAATTCCTCTTCCAATCCGTCTAGCCGTTTCAGCATGAAAGAGTAACAAACATGCAAACAACTTTCGCTATAGACATTAGCATAGATTTTAATTTGATATCTTCTCCCCCAGGGCGTGCTCCGCGAGCTGGAGCAGAAGAAGCCGCAGCTGGACGAGCTGCTGCACACCGCCGAGAGCCTCAAGGGCACCGAGAACCGGCAGCAGCTGCACGGAAAAGGTACGTGGATATTACTTTTATTTAGCTCGTCGCTCTTTCAGAGAGAAATGAGGTTTATTAGGTTCCTGAGGTTTTAGTTCTGACAATATTAATTGAGAACATCATTGCAGAAACGAATTTTTCGGCGAACATTAACGTATCCATTTTTACAGCTCGAAAATGTAAGTGGTGAATAGCATAATAAATACTAGATGATTATAAGCCATTTCAAGTAACATAAAGTTCTTCTCTTGTATAAAGTGTGCTCTGAAATAAAAGCTTAAAATTATTAGAGTTAAAAAACTAGAGGAAAAAAAAGGTCTTAGCTGAGACTAAAACCACACTATTTATTTATTTTAGTATATTCTAAAATATTTATCAAAACAGATATTTCAAACTGAACAAAATGCTTCAGCTAAGTTGCACAATGCGTAAATAAAATATTATTATTAATCTTTTGTTTCCAACAATAAGGGTTCATTAACAAACTCCACTCAACGGTTCAAAGATCTTTTCAAAATGGCGTCGCGGTAGGGTTGCACGCTTAATTGCTCTACTTTATAACTATTAACTTCAATAGACGTAACTTTATACGTGAGATATAATATCACGTCAAAGTTTTAGTGCATGGCTGCACCCGGGTCCTTCAGGAATCATACATACATTTTCTTGGATGTAAATCTTGTGATAATCCAGGAAATAAGCAACTTTCACACCAAATTTAATCGAGTTGACTATGCAATTATGCATACACAGTTAAAAAACATACTTAGACTCAAACTTTAGAATTCATACCATTAGTGTAATAATTTTTGTCGGTAGTATCTCAAAATTACAGTAACTACAAAAACTTACATAACATAGCTCGAACTGCTAAAAGCTACCCACACATGGCAACCCTGCTCCGTACAATAGAAAAAGGCACGTCCTTAACGCGAGGAAAATGTAAAACTCGGAATAATTTATAAGTCGATTTGTCGAGATTAATGAGGGAGATAGGACGATCGGCGTCGCCGTCGGACGACTAAATCGGAGCCGATTTTCAGCTAGATTTATCTTTTCTGATAAGAAAACAATTGTTTTAAATGTTTTCGTTGATTTCTGGAGACACAAGAAATATTGTATCCATGGTAGAGAGCCACCATAGAAGATGAGCATTATGAAGGTAGATTTTCTTGCTTTCTGTTTTTCCTGTCTCTCTCTAGCTCCTGCGAAATGTATTTCTGTCTTGTTTCTTCTCAAAGACTTTTTATGAGCTACCGACAGGGTCGCTTCCATGGTGGCTCTAAGTTTGGCCATTCAGTCTATACTAAAACTCCAAACGCCACACACACACAAATCCACTTTAATCTCATTACCATCCCCCCTCCCCCTTCCCCCGCAGCCCTCAGTCGACACTTTAGCTCGTAAAGGACTTCTATAATGCCTTTACGAACTTGTTCCGTTACTTGGTAACTTGGTGACGTCACGTCCGGAACTGTAATAATATATAATACTGTAACTGTAATATAATTGTGGTGTTTGTGTTGCAGTCCGGTTAATTCAATTGGTCACGATTTATTAAACGAACTTTTTATTCATTCGTATAAAATTAATGGAAGTTCGGAACCAAAATATAGCCCTGGTGTCAGAGTTTATACGCCGCATTAAAAATATACAAAATATGCGACCGCATTTTGATTATTTTTCTGATTAAATTATAATTTCCAGTAAAATAAAATAAATTGAATCAGAATCAGTGAATCGGTTTCTTCTAGGCAAGCATGCTTCATCGTAGACCGTATCGTTGCTTACCATCAGGCAAGATGACGGTCTAATGCAAACCTATTACTGAATAAAAAAAAAAGATCTAACGTTTCAAAGAAAATAACAAAACGATCCAGAATGTTGTAGCTACCGAATTGTTGCTGGAATTCCCCTGCATTCATAATTTCGCTTCTCTGCGTTAAATTGATTCATATTCCCTTTAGAGACGGCGAGGCTGTTAAGTATTACTTCTATTAACTTTTGCACTCTACAATTCCAACCTTAGCCTTATAAATCTAAGATTGAAATCTCGAAAGCACTCGGGGAAGATTTTATCTCAAAGAATTGTCAGAGAAAATTGAATCGTAGGGGTGCAGTTTTAGGTGCAAAATGGCATGTGTTTTAGATAGATAGTTACAAGGAGATGCATTCTTGATGTTGGCAACACTGCGAGCTATTTATGGTGATGGCAACATTGGCAATATTCAATTTAATACGGAAGCGAGACGAATATCACTTTGTTATTGCTCCTTGCTGTTTGCCTTTGTGGTAATTATTTTCAGTTAATTCATTTATTAAGTTTGTTCATGGTTGACCGAACGAGGCGGCGGTTTTTAGAGTCTATGCAGAACAAAATAGAGCTATGTTTTGTTTGTACTTTTATATTTGTATGAACGTTTTGAACATAACTTGAGTAATCTTCGTGAAATTTGATTAGCAAGAAGTTCATCCAAATACGGATTATAGTTCAAATTTGAGCAGAATCTATACTAGCGTTGTGATTTGTGATGCTATAGGTTCACGAGTGGATTACTAGTTAATTTAATGGCACAGAAAAGACAAAGAATATTTTTTAACTCATTTCTACAAACTGTATAACCAGTATAACTGGTTTGTTACAAACATTGAAAATTACCGCTAGCTGTGTAACAATACTCTTATTAATAGCATTCATTAAAACCTTCCGCAGAACTCGTAGCTAGTAACTTTAGGCGCCATCTACACGAGTAGGTAGAGCGCTGATAAGCCGCGTTTGTGCGATTTAGTATATCTTGGTCGTTTTTATCTTCACGAGATTTTTAATGCGTAAGACAGTGACCGCGACACTCTACAGCGTGCAAGGATATTATCCTAACTGGAAAATCTTGTAGGTTGATATTTATTTATAGGAAAAACCATATCTACGTTAATACCTTGGGTTGGGGTTTAATAATTGGAAAAATATATAATTTCATTAGTTTTTTTACAAAACAATTCTTAGTTGAAGTGCAGCATAAGACTTTGCCGCCTGACTGTATTTGAGGCCTGTGCGCAGGAGCGACTATTAACTTCAATTTTATATCTTCTCCTTCTTTTGCGTTTTCACCTTATTAAAAGTTTCAGAAAGTTCGTATAGAGCGTATCTTAGCAGGCTTGAGGGGGCTACGAGATGCGTAGGGGTCTACGAGGTTTGTCGAGGCTACGCGCTACGGAGGGTCGTAGAGCTAAACGCCGCGAGGGTCGTACGCGTCTGCCAGCTATCTTCTAGAGATGGGTACTTACGGTGTTTATTATATCGATATCTACAATTGATTTTTAACAAATATAATCGATCTAGTTTAATTTTATCTCTACGTGTGGAAGGTTATAAATTGTGACAAATGCATAAAAAAACTAACAAAATATACAAACAACAACAATTATGTAATTTTTTTTTCAACTTCATAAGCCAACCCTGTGCCACAAGTGAGCACAGTGCAAGTGCAAATCCAATCGCCTAAGAGCATGATGGGTGAAAATCAATTCAAAACGTTTTTTACATACTCGTATCGACCATCGACGTGTCGCCTGCAGTGCTCTGTGTGACGCGTAATAGATAAATGGAAATCCGCTAGCGCATGTTATATTCATCGATAGTCGATCTATCGCGCGACCAGCACTTGTACCTTCGTCAATAATTCGTAGAACTGAAATAAAGACTGATAGAAATTCTACTGTCGAGTAATTTAAGTTTGAATTTACATTTTTTTAAACTTACGGAATTAAACTGGTTGAGTTTACCTGGTATTACATAGTTGCCTATTTAAATGAATACAATTTATTAAAACTAATAAAAGTTATGTGTTTTTTTAAGTTAATTACATAAAACTAAAAGGTGATCCTTTCCGTAATAATTACGAACTTAATTACTTATTTTTAGGTGTCAATCAGTTATTTTTTTTATCGTGAACTAGTCCGTGTTTGACCACCAACTCGCCTGATGGTAAGCGACGATGTGGTCGAAGATGAAGCACGCAGACTTAGAAGATACCTATTCACTCTGACCTTGAAAAGCCCAAGATTGTATCTCTCAGGGAACAAAAAAAAAATACAAAACAAACAATCTACCTTCAACAACAATGTACAATGTTTACAAACAAATTATCTCATATTGCACACTATTGCACACTTTAACAGTAACATTGCTCAAACAAAAAAATACTCCTACGAGTACGAACAAATTGTCTCTAACTACTATTATAAATCAGCCAATGACTATAAATTACCAGCAGTTCACGAGAGAACCCAAACTCATCGACCGCTCGATCCCCGTGTCCCATCCCTAGCCCCGCTGCTCGGCGGTCGCCGGCTCGCCAGTCACAGATACCGTTTTCTATCACCCCCGTTTGTGTGACTACTTTCATTCCACGCTACTCAAATAGATTTCACCCCACTGATGGTTAGTTTTGTACAAAAAAGAAAAACTAACATACATTTTAATAAGTTAATTAAAAATTATGTATTTAAAACCAAGCTTTTGTAACACTGTCATAGGAGTTGCCCAGGTATAACAAATTTCAGCTCAATCGGACATCGGGAAGTGGTTCAAAATTCAGTTTTACACGAATTTACATAAAAACCTTGTAAAAGACTTGCTTTTAAATTAATCTAACTGTTCTAAAAAAAAAAATCTGCTTGTTGTGTATTCTTTCCTGCCACACTTTTGTTGTTTCATTTTAAAAACTGTAGCAACGCGATACCATTCAATTTGTTTTAAAAAACATTTCTCGTTCGTCGATTGATGTTCCTGGAACCATAAATGAAAAATAAACAATTAAACCCGACCCGGCGAGTTTCCAATAATAAAACATAAAAATAGTTCAGCGAATAAAGGAATAAGCTTTTTATAATAAAGAAATAAGCTTATCTAATGTAAAATTGTTTATTTTTGTTATAGCTCAGACAAAAAGCTATTTTTCTGAAGGCAATTCTAAATACTAAGAGAAATTTAGGTAAACATGTTATTTAAGCAAATTATTACGAGTCGAGACGCTTACAAACTCAACCAAATAAATTGATATTATTACGTGGAGTCTCACACGGCTCTAATTAACAAATTAATTAGGTTTCCTGCGACTCCAGCCTTCAGCGCGGTAACTGGAAGAATTTAATAAAGTTCAACCGACACCTCCTTTACCTACTGTTAGACAAGGAGGCGTGTATGTTTGTTGCTACTTCGTGCTGAAACGGCTTAACGGATTTGAATGGAGTTTGTAATCGAGATAGCTTATTAAATATGAGTTTATTAAATACACATGCTACTTTTTATCTTGGTAAAACTAACAGCTGTTTTAGGATTGCGAGTACAACCGCGGGGAGAAGCTGAGAAATAGATAGGGATAAAAATATTTTTAAAGAGTAAATTTCATATAGCTTGCTGTAACAAATAATATCTTAATACTTGTTGTGAAATTTCAATATTGAAAAAATAAGTTATAGGTAAGCGGTTGAAGAATAAGACGTCTCCGAGACGTGCCCATATTATTTCTTCATAAAAAAATAATAAAAAATCACACCCTTATAATTCCGTTCAAATTATTTTTACGTCTCGTAATGAATAGCACGTATATCGATAACGTTATTTAATAACCCCCCGCGGTCACATTTTTAACGCGCGCCTTAACCTTGCCGTTACAAATCAAGCGGCGCGTTATCGCTACAAGGAAGCGTGATCGTTAACCTATATCGCCCGCCCGCCCTACGGCAGTCGCCGCCCGCCCTGGCGCAGTCCGCACGCGTCCGCCGCCCACGCTCGCCGGCACCGGGCGTATCACGAGGCCTACAACAAACATATCATTACCTAGTTTAGTGTATAAGGTGCGTGTCTCTCGGCCGTCCGTCCGGCGGACCCCGGACCCCGGGCCCGGGGCTCTCTAGATCAGTGAGTGGTCCACTTCAGCAGTTCTAACGTGATGAAGCTCTGTGACCCTATTTTTGTTTTATCTAATGGTTATTGCTCATTCCTCGGAGGTGTGTTTTGTTGTTCGTTTTTCTTCTGGTTGTCGAAGGTTGGCCAGTGACGGTGAGGTTTTATGGACAAAACAAATACTTGTTGCTCGTATATATATCTGGCTAAATATTTCGTGTTATATGTTTTGATGACTTTATTTCGTGTTCCGTGAGTGATAGAAAGAGGGCGATGTTGATTAATTACTCATCTAATTAATCTTAGCAGTTTTTCTTCGATGAAACGTATAACTTAAACGTGAAGACTGACGTGGTTTTGACACATTTTTAATTCATTTTCATTATTACCTTTCTTCTAAATGTAAGAAGAATTACAGTGTAAGAAAAAACATGAAACTAATTGTTGCTACAGTTGTTAACATTCGAGAGTTCACGGTTCAAGTTCTAGAGAATTACAAACTGGTATTAAAGCTTGTAGAAAAGGATTATATTATTAATTAAGCATGTAAAAAGGTAAGAGATAGAAAGGTAGAGAAAGTGTGTGAGAGAGCAAGACGTAACTACCGATCGACACTACGGCTGATAAGAATAGCTGTTTGTATTTTATCTTGAAATAAACTACATATAACCTATAGTTCTAAACGAAAATTAGAAGAAAACAAGATGTCATTCCATATCACAAACTTAGCGATACTTTACTCTACCCCGATTCTTAGCTTTATAAAAACACCGAGCAAAACCTTTCAACAGAGACTATACAAATAAACACAGAATACTAAAATGAGTAACATTAATATTTCATATCTCGCAAACATCAGAGCTACATCCGGCCCGGCTAACCCGGCTAACCCGGTCCGTCGCGCCGCTGACCCGACTCCCGTCGCACTCATAAACCGCTGTTCATTATTTACTCGCCTGTTGATAAATATTGGCAAATGAACGCGTAATTACAGCAACAACGGAAATCATAAAATAAATCGTTAAATTCTGGCGAGACTCGGAAGCACACGACTCGATTCGCGTTCATCAGCATCGATTGTACGATGCGATTACTAGTTAATGCGATTCTTTTATTGTGTCGAACAACGAATTAAATTTGGTGTGACAATTGAAAAGTAGCGCCATCAATTCGACTGTCTTGCTTTACAATGTCCCTTAAAAATTGCATACAAACTGTCATTCAAATGTGTGTTCATAATGTAACGCAATGATTTTGCGTGTATCTTGATTTGATCAATGGTCATAATCTGATCACATTTCGTTAGAAACTTTCATGTCTTAGCAAGTTTACTAAATGTTTCTACCATTAATGAAATCTGCTTCTATCGTAATGTAAATAGTTTTCATCACATTCTTGCGTAGATATCGATATATTCTAAATTTTTGGACACAGTCCTACACGATTTCTTATTTCCGACGGAAACAACAAACAAGCTTAATAAAAACAAACGATCATTCAGAAAAAATCTAGGCTTATAGTCCTGAGTCAGACCACACGTAACCAAGATCTATCACAAACCACAGGACGTGCTTCTTGCGCGGAAGATCCCTGTTATCTTATCTCATGCTACGTTGAATAAACCATTTTTCTATCAACTAACAAAGCACTATTTCACTGTTACGAGTGAAACAGTTGCTTCTAGGCGCGCGTGCTTCATCGTAGACCGCATCATTGCTCACCATCAGGCGAGATGACGGTTAAACGCAAGCCTATCACAGAATTAAAGAAACCTAACTGCAAATTATCTGCATTTCCTTTAATAGATGAAACGAGAAAGCTGCTGTTTTCTCACCTATTGTGCCGCGGTGGTTGGATCATTAATCTTGGTCGGGTTGTTGCTTCATTGCTCCGTCCTATCCACACCGACACCGACACCGGCGTCGCACGGCGGCGCGTCGGATACAACACGTACGATATTGGAATAGATCGTTATTTTAACTGAGACTGGCTGCGTTTTTGCGGTAGCTGCGATGTTTCAGTGCTCCTTAAATATGCGGAATAAATCGAACTTCAATCATCTGGTTGAAGATCTAACAGAGTCGAGATATAACCGTCGAGACTGGGAATACGTAATACGCCGTAGTACTCATCTCTCTGGTACATAAGTTATAGGCCCAGGAGACTGTCCAGTAATTCTGCTACGAGTATCTGTCTTGGTTACGTCTGCTGGTGTGTAAGTAAGTGAGTTACCTGTTAGTAGAGAATTCTGTGGTTTATGTAGCATTCGCTCATTCAGTGGTCAACTCGTTGGGTTAGCCTTGCCTAAATGAAATTCTTGATCAAAACTTTAAAAAATAACGTTCCTATTTTATTTGCTACTAACTGCCTCCCACGGGTTTACCCATATTTTACAGGAAACGTTGGTTTTTCCTACATAAAAAGTAATTAATGTTTTAACCTGAGATATTAGCTAACTCCACACCAAATATTATCCTAATTATCCTAATTGGTTGAGCTTTGTAAAGAAAGAACAAACATCCAAACTCAATTAAAATATTAAGTTGGATGCAACGGGCAAATTGTTAATTTCATGCTTCATCGTAGACCGCATCGTTGGCGAAACTATATTCTATTCTATCGTTGCTCATACGTACTTATGGGCGAGATAGCGGTCAAACGCAAGCCTAGCTCTGTAAAAAAAACATTACAATGTTAGTAATGGCGTTTCGTTTGACTACGTATCTCAATTTCCTTTGTAATTGAACGCTGTAAATCACAAAGAAGCCCGCTATGTGTGCTTGTTTATGATCCTAATCAAACAAGGCAGGCAATTCAGGTGGTTTCCTTTTCCGCCGTTTGGCAGCCATTTACTACACCTTCCGGGAAACAATTTAATATTATGAAATACCCTCGTTTCTCGTAAGGTAATTAATTAGTGGATCCACGGATGCGGTCTGCGGTCGAGTGTGTGAGACATGTGTCGTGTAAGTGTGTGTACTGTACACTACAGTGTAATATACGAGTACGCGCGTTTCCTTTTATGTTATAAGTAAAAAAAATATAAAGTTATCGAAAAAACTAATTACAGTTTGTAGTTTTACTCGCTGCTTATAGCTTTCTTGTGTCTAACTAGGATGAAAAAAAATAATAAATTATGTTATATTATTTGTTTAAACGTATGTACATTGTACATCCTAATTTAATCCAAATTGCGAGTACACGGTATGTTTTCCTCAAACCGCTCTGTTACGCGGCTGCATGAGTGGGTTTTAATCGGAATTCTTACAAAAACACAAACTTCTGTTCTAGACATAATCAGCTCTATTTTTATAGTAGCTTTTCTAATTTCCCGAGTTCACTTATTTATTAAACTTACGGAGTTTTCTTGAATCACAGCAAGTGGCCGACTGAGAGTGACTTTTATTTTAGTTCTCAGTTAGCTTCACTTATTGAATGAACATAATTGAACGAACGAAGGAACGAGAATCTTCTAGAGCTTTCTGAACTAATGGAATTATTTTCTAGGAACTGGGAAGAACTAACTTATTAGCTAAATGAAAGTAAGGAGAGAGCTTTAATGAATTATTCTTGTTTAAACCGGCATATACATAGACAAGGATACCAATCGGATGTAGTGTCTTCCAATAAACTTTCATTTGTTTGTTCCGTGATAAGGAGAGTAGATTTCTAGTAAAATCATGGGCGTAGAAAACTAAATCTTCAAAATAGGTCCCTATTTACATATTCAGTCTTGCCAACTTACAAAAAGATAAATATCTCTTTGAAATGTATTTCTCAAACTTTTAGCCTCTAAGACAGTATTTTCTTCTATCTGATTCTCACAAGGTCAAAGACGATGTTTGACTTCGAGATGAATCTGTTTTTTGCGGACCTCCAATATGATATGAAAACATCTTTATTATGAATAAAAACATGACCTTCTCCGGCAGACGCCGAGTGGCTCTTATAAAACGTGGCATGTCCGAATCATACATATTTATTGACCCGGCGTCGCCTGGACCGCATCCAAATTTGGACGATATAACATTAGGGATGTAGTCATTAGGTATGAGATTACATGATTATCATATTAAAGATAATATTGCTGAGACGTGCGCTTATGATATTAGTCAATTAGAAAGGTGATGAAAACCAAATTAATCTTTCGGCCGTCGGGTGGGGAATGACAAAGGTACTTTGAATCGCGCGTTTCCTTGTTTTGTAAAGTCTCGTTAGACTAGACGTATACTTCCTCACGAGCTCTTTTATCGAACATTGCACAGCAATACAACTGCAATAACTTAAAAATAAACCCAACCAATATTGGTCCATGTACGAAGCTGCAGACAAATAATATTCAAACCACTAGAAACTTGCATCAGACTTACATATAAAAGCTTTTACGAGTAATTAGCCAGCCTCACACCTAGCCACTCGTCTAGCCTAACAACACAATGGTTAGGACCTACCCTTGAAAATTAACCCTAGCAGGCGTAATCTCGCTAAGAACACACGACAGAGTTCGGACAGTCATTACGACGGGGAAATCCCGGTCAGATTAGCCCCGGGGCCAGCTCGGTGGCTGGCCGGGGCACTTGCGGGCCCTTGAGCTTTGGGATTGGATATGAGAATCTTATTATGTCGGTCGAGCATTTAGGGAGTAATAACCAATTGAAATATCAAGGCCGAGAGATGTATGTACATACTTAATATAAGAGATAAGGTTGTTTGTAGCATGAATCTTGTTTTCTGTCATCGGAAAACTATCTAAAAAAAGTATCCTATAACCTCCGTCATTTATAATGAAAGGTAAGATGGTTTTGACACATTTCAGCGACGCAGACGGGAGACTTACCAGCAGTCTGTGTCCTGCGAGGCTAGACTGCGAGCTCTGATGTGGTACGCCTGTGAGCAATAATATATTCGTGTAGGCTGCACGTCAGTGGAGGGTACAGGGTAGTTGGATTATAGACTATGTAAATGCGCTTCTGGCGGCCCCTGACAAGGCCACATCATTCACTACACTGTGGAAAAAGATAGAGCCATAGATAGTCATTCTAGCTTTAACAGTCCGAATAATGATGGCTACAAAATAAATCGTTCAATTACATTACCCCCTGAAGAGCTTTTACTAAAGTTAAATGATTCCCCAAATCGCCGTTTTAGAGTTTATGGTATAGATTTGTTGGCGATCACAATACATTTAAGTATTGTTTCGGATTTGATGTTTGAACTGCGTCAGTAAATAATTTAATATCTTTCAAGATATTTCTGCAAACTTATCTAGAAGTCTGAAAAGTATGTCAGGTTTGGAACGAGTTATCGTAGTTCATGTAATCTCTCGATATCGATATATCGACAGATGGCCTCACTAGAGCATCGGAAGAATATTATATCTCCGAAGTTCCTGCCGGCGACAAGGGCTGTCTGGTATAAACTTTGATTTTTACCTCTATTGAATTTTTTATGTCCCCATTCCAGCGTTTTATTGTGAAAAGAGGAAGGTTGTATAAACTGCTTTTCTTTTATGCAGGACGATCTATTTTCTTTGTGTTATTTTTTGTGATAGACTTTTGTCTTCTCTTTGTTAAGAATATTTTTCCTTGTTTGAATTTCGTGAACTTTGATGGGAGCTCGCTGTGAGCTAAGAGGTTCATGATATCCAAACAGTTTGAAATTTTCAGGAGAAGTTGTGACTGTGCAAACAAAACAGCAAGCTTAGTCGTACAAGTTTTTGTACCTCTGAATTTACTTTTGGACCCATTTTGTAATAACAAGTACGAATTGAAAACTCTCGATGAATTTGAAAATGCTTGTAACTTTCAAACGGCTGGACCGATTCCTGTTTTTTTTGGAACTTCTATCAAATAGTTAAAACCCGTATGTTGGTCCAGGCTTTGCAGAAAAATTGTATCAGACTTTATGTTTGATAGAATCTTTTAAAACTTAATTTTCAGACTTAATCATACTAATAAAAAAAATGCGAACTTTTGTGAGTAAATCTGTGTAGGTTTGTTACTGTTTCACGGCAGATTGGTATAACTGATGTCTTTGAAATCTTGATACAAAGGTAGCTTACACCCCGAACTACCAACACCTCTACTTTTTATCCAAAATAAAACAATTCCTAAATATAGCGAGTAAAACCAGCTAGTTGTACATTTTCGTGCTTATCCAAAATTCCCCGTAATTATTCAATAAGTAGACGATCACTCGTACCGTCCCAACGAGACTCAATGCCCCGATTCGCAGGCGCCGCGCGCCGGACGCCGCGCGACGGTGGCGCGACGTCCCCGTAACGAACTACCCGCCGATGTGCCGTGTCAATGCCGCGCGCCGCCCGCATACCAACGAGATGAGGCTATCGATACAGACAGCAAGACAACCTCCTTACCTACTCATATTTGTATCTAGCTACTGGCTACTGGTTTAAAGCTTAAATAATCTCAGATAAATTTTCTCTTTCTTTTCCTCTTTAAGTTCCAGTTTTAAACATTCATTGTTAATCATATTCGAAAAAAGTCTTTATTTTAGAACTCAAAATTTTCGAAATCACACTCACTTCGTTTATTCTCAAAAGTTCAACATTATTATTTGTGACGACGGACTCGTGGTCACACCGTTTTGCTACACCAGTGTGACTACGAGTAATTTATATTCCTCGTGGTTACACTACTTAGCTTTCTAGCACTTCGCCGGCCGCTGCCGCGGCACGCTCGCTACGCTCGCTCGGCTCGTGCGTTGTTTTTCATGTTCTAACATAACCTAACCTATTAATTTATTCGTCCAGTATCTTGCAATCTCGATCCTTTTCAGAGTAGTGTAACCACGAGGAATTTATATTACTCGTAGTCACACTGGTGTAGCAAAACGGTGTGACCACGAGTCCGTCGCTTTATTTGTAGAGCAACAATCGTGAGACGATATTAAAGATTTAGGATGACTCTAAAATAGAAAAAAAAAAAAAAAAACTCTGATACATAGAAAACGACCTACATAGAAAAGCTCCCGAGCTGCTTAAAGCTATTGACAGTGGAGCTAGAGTGAGCTAGAGGCGAACTTTTATCTTGGATAGAAACTATAATTTCCTTTTCAACGTATCTTAATCCTCGTCTCTTGTAGCTGCGAACACTCCCCGTCTCTATCCCGCGCATCTGCGTCTCAGTCTAATGTGCATTTTCTTGCTTCCACCCGAAAACCCTTCACAAATTCACCAAATATTCTTCTACACGCCCCATACACCAAAACCAACCTTATTGACACGACTTAAAGTTTTTTTTCGAAGTCCTTTACCTCTCGTTTACACAAAGTTATGGCGTTTCGAGCGAAGTTAAAATATTTTAGGAATAACTTAAATTTAGTTAGCGAAATATACTGTTTAAGTGACAGTATCTTTGAGGATGGAGCTATAAAATTTGGATAAACGGTTGTAGTTGTTCGAGGATTTTGTGTAATTTTTGATTGTGGAAAGGCGCAGTTAATCTTTGTGTTTGGGAATGTTGTGACCAAGTCTACATTTCACTAGAAATCGGTGTTTTCCACGGTGCGTGGTGTTTATTGTAGTAAAGTAATTTGTGTCGGTCCAAACTCAGATAAGTGACAGTGAGTTTTATTTGTAACGAAACATGTTGTCTCTCGTCGGTTTGTAGATATAGCACATTTATAAGCCCACGGTTCTAACCATATCTTCAAGCGTATTTTAATTTTATCAGCTGCTAGTTTCATTCAGTCAGACATGCCAACGATGGAACATAAATTATTTCATTCACTCTATCATACCCGTATTCCCAAAAAAATATTAAACAATTTTTTATACAAAACGGCCAACATGATCGTCGTAATTCTTTCCTTAATAACAGTCAAACCCAGTGGTCAGACCCGGAGAGCCCCGCCAGCCGCCGGCGCTCCGACGTGGGCACATCTGGCCGGTCGCCAGAGTGCAGCCGCTATGCTGTCAGACTCTATCGACTTGCATTTATCGATTACGTCACACATTATTCTCGAGCGCGAGCAACTATCACCTACACTGTGGCTCGCGCAAAAATAGTACTTACTGTTTGTGAGTGGAGTAAAAATACTTGTCTTGTACGAGTCCGGTAAACATTGGAAACATGTGTCGGTTTGAGATAACACAATCATTGTACGTTCTTTTACTGGACGGGCTTTACTGGAGTGGACGAGACTGTACCAACGAGAAAGCTTTTATTGCAGGGTGAAAGAAAAATATAAGAAGAAATAAAGTAGGATATAGGTATAGAAAGAAATATATATTTATTTAACCTGATGACAAGACGGCAAATACCAATAGGCAATAGACTAAACGCTTGACAGACGGGGCCTCGAGATCTTTTATCGTTTACCTAACAACTTTGTAACCCAGGCCCACAAGCACAATAAATTGAATTTTAAATTTGTAACAAACAATATAGGAAACATTCGTGTCAAAAGCACGTTGTTTCGAATTATCCTTTTCATAATTGTACCTACGTATTCTGCTAATTAAACATTATAAACACAATAATAATGTTTTAATTCAGCAAATACAACTTGTAAAGCTGTGATTTAGTATGTAAACGTACTCAAAGCGTAAACCTATTGTTCCCGACGGGTCTGTACCCAAAAGTTTTGAAACGGTACACAAAATATCATTATTCATCCGTTTCTGTATTAACCCGGTCAAATTTTGTGGAAATCTTTTTGGTGTCGTCTTTGATAACTTTAATTGGTTTCTTTGAAAGACCACTAAAAACTTATCAAAGTAAAGGATTTTTTGGTAAAGAAATGAAATTAAAATTACTTTTCCCTAGAAATTGAAGCAAATTTCTTTATTAAATTTCGAAAGAAAGATTCTCTTGAGAAATATCCAATTATAAGTATTAAGGAGAGGCATACCAACTTTAGTTTGATACCAAAGTCGGGTGTAGTCAATAACAAGGCTTATTCTGCATCATATAAGGTCTTGTTTGGCAAATCAATATAAACAATGGTTTATATTTATTTTTATATGTTCTGTTTTTTTATAGCTAAAGAGAAATTAATATTATTATTTATCAATATTTTTTATTTAAATTTGAAATTATGATTTCTTAACTTCGGCCTCATAATCGATCCAAAATTATAAAAATTGATAAAATTCGGTATATTGGATCTTGAGCAAAATCACAAAGTTGCCGGCAATCGGGAAGTTGGCAAGTTAGGCAATCGAGAAGTTGCCGAAAGTTGGCAGATCGGGCGCGGCGGCAGATGAAGCGATAATCTGGCGATTTATGGTGCGGCTCCACCAGCGGAGTTATGGGGAAACTTGGCCGACATCAGGCGTATTGGGTTTATGATTTGGGACCATGTCCCCTAAGCAATACCTAACATATATTTTTATGTCTATTAATAACTATAGGACTGAGATAAGTTAAGAATATGAAAGAGTTTAATTGAGCTGAAGGGTGACACCCAGTGTGACTCGTTGAATTTATTCTCCTAACGAGTAACACTGTTGCAATAGAGTGACTCGTCGGATTTTTTTTTTATATTTGGAAAAATGTAGTACCAGTGAGCTATTTCCCTAGTAGCAAAAGATATTAGGCATTTTTTTTCCTGTCACCTTAATTGAGAAAGACGTAGAATTAAAATCTATCGCCAAAAATTCATAAATATGTTGCACCCTCTAAACAAACCAAATATAACGTGTGTTTACTCGTCATACATAATTCCACATCGAGTATTTATGTATTTAATGTATATTTTAGCGCGGGACGGTAGAATAAAGCCGGTATTACAGCAATCCGATTAGCGCGTTGTCGGGTTTCGCGCAAATCTTCGGAGAACGCCGCCGCCGCCGCCGCCGCGTGCTGTTCACTGAATATTCGTTACTCTGAAAACTGTAGGGGATAGAATGTTTAACGCTGAAAGGAAAATTATACTTAGTAGGTCTGCGGAAAATTGTGTAAAAGAACGTATTCATGTTTTTATGATTCGTTTTCTAAATTAGTTATTTTTATTTAAAAAGCACATTAGAAAAAAAATACTCAAAAATTCATTACGAAATTTAAGCGCGAAGAAATAACAAACATAGGTACAGTGAATGAAGTTGAAGATGACGCATCTTCAACTTCATTCACTCACAGTCACAAACTTTCGCATTTAGGTATAAAATTAGAGTTACATACATAGGTGCCTAATAATACATATCGGATTAGGGTTAATTTATATGTAGACAGAAAGGATCATTTGCATTTCAACAAACAAGCAACGCGTTTAGGATAATCCCCTTGCTCGATTGTTACGTTTTTTCATCTTTTTTGACTGTTTTTGCGCAATCCATTTTAACTAAAAACTACCAACAATGTTAAAAAGTAATTATATTGCAACAAAAGCTTTTCTAATGATGTTTTAAACTGTACGAGCAGCTAATCGTCCGCCGGTTCCATCCCACTGAACACGGAGTCTGTTATGAGCCATTCGAGATTATCTCCGTCACTATCACTGTCATAACTTTTGTAATAAGAGCAACAGTGATCGAGATGATATCTCGCTTGCCAGAATCAGGCCCCAGATAACCCGCCGCCGCCGCCGTGCGCCGTGTTTGGGTATTAATTTGCAAACCTGTAAGCTCCCGTAAAGCACTCGATTCATTTGATTTTAATGAACACCTCGAATCGGCGCGGCTTTGTATTGATCAATTTGGAATAACGTTCATGTCGGTACAAATTAGCATTTAGCTCAGCTAAATGCCTGTCGGTTTTGAGTTAGATTTTACTGTATTTTAACCGACACAAAAAGAGAGGTCTTATATGTTTGACCCCTGTGAGTGTGTATGTTTGTCTGTGGTACCGTTGCTCTTAAACGGGTGAACCGATTTGGATGCGGTTTTCGAGCGATAGTTCTTAGACAAGTTTTATCAAAGTTGGTTCAGCCGTTCTAACGTGTAACGTTCGGCGTACGGTTTTGTTCACGACTTTTACTTTACGTGTTAACAGACTTTATAAGTATTGTGCGTTCGTGAAATTGTGACCTTATGATGCACATTATTTCAGTGCCAAGCTTTATAAAGATTTTTTAGTCGTTCAGTGTTGAATAGGTAACAAGCAAACATTGGTTTCATACTTTTAGTATTGTAGCCGCACAGTGTTGCAAACGCACTTCGAGAATAACAGCTTTTATATTCACTGCAATATATTTATTTCCAAAAAAAATATGAATGTGTTTTAATGTCCAGCGTCCATCATCACTATTGCATCTGACAATAAACTAAATACGATTTGATCGCAACAATAAATATGGTCGGCATGAGTCGTCTGTTTGTGCACACATTTCCGTTTTATGTCGGTCGAAATAAACATGAACGTAAACTAGCTGTTCCACGTGACTGCGCGCGTATCTTTAAACTTTATTACTGCGCCGAGAAGATAGTAGCTAATGTATTGTAGATACAACGCTTTCATAAAAACAACATAATTATACAAACAAAACTCCGTTTTACAACTAAATGTGTCAAAACTGCGCCAGTTTTCATATTACAGTAATAAAATAAATATAATCACTTTGCTCGTGGGAGTTTATTTCTGCAAGTTTTGTTAATAAGCGCTTTAGGAATGGTGAAAACTATCGAAACGTTCCCGGATTTAACAAATAGAATGGGTATTGGTTGTTTGATCTCAATTAGCGAACTCGGTTAGAAAGTTAGGATCAGTTGAGCAACAAGTTCTGTTACAAATACGACCTTTCGACAAACCTGAACCTCTCTGTAAGCTTGCCGGTTTGAAGATTTGTGGTTTAGTTTTGATAGAACACCTAGCCAGACATTTTTCAAGTTGGCTGATTAGGGTAGAGTAAAGCTTGGTGTCCAATAATGATAAGCGGCGTGATGTTGAACGAAACAATTGTAAGAAATTGACTTATGTGATTGTCTACTCTGCGTTACTAGCCACTATCTTTGACATCACTTAGGCTGTAGCAACTAATTTCAATAGGATTGAAACGATTGCAATTACAACGATTTTTGCATGGTAGTCAGGCCACTTACCTCTAGCCTAAAGTTAAATGTATCAACGACCACTCACTGCTCTATACGAACTGGACCCCGGTTTATCTGTGAAAGTTATAATCAAATTTATAAATCCAAAGGTTTTAGCAGACGTATCCGGTTGTGATCATAATCCTACTACGCTATCATGAATTTATAAACGTATACTAACTTATAACCTTTTAAACGTTTGATATAACTATTGTGTAGTTTTTAGAAGTGTTTATAAATAGAACAAAAACAATGTCGCAAGCGCCACAAGGATTTGTGCCTGAAAAGGTCCAAGAGTTCAATAGACGAGCGTCACAAGACGTCACCGACTCTCCTTCAAAACCACCGAAGAAAGAGACGCAAAATGTCCCGGAAAAGCAGGAAAAGATCAAAGATGACAAGCCAAAAGAAGCTTTTAATCCAAGGCCGAATCAAGAGAGTAAGAACCCGTTTTCGCCGCATTTCTACCGAAGCAGACCAGCGCACGGTCACTTCGAGATGGGTCCGCGCGGCTTGGACTACTCTCCGCATCGCATGGACTTTTCAAACCGTTTGAGAGACTACGGTCCCCAGAGATCTACGTCCATACACGGGCATGAACTAACTGACGGGCCCGTGCCCATGAAGCCGGAGTATCTCGGTCACAGAAGTCACTACGGCAGCCAGATCGTCCCGGGTGGCATGAACCACCCCGACGTGGTGTTTAGACAGGAGTACTACGGTCAGATGGGGTTCTCTCCTCCTCGCGCGTCCCGGTTCTCGTCGCAGGAGTACCTGAACAACCCGGCGCAGTTCGGGCGCTGGCAGGACTATCGCGCCGAGTACCGGCAGCGGCGGCGCTCGCAGCAGGACCTGCACTCGCTCGAACACGGCCCCGAGTCAGGTACGAGTATGTCTTTATAGAGTAGATACTTACAGTGGAAGCATGAAATTTCTTTATTTATTGAAGTATTAATGCTTTGTGCACTTATATCAAATTTATTATTCTTACGAAAAAATATAAATTAAATACAATCAAAACAATACGACTCAATTTAATAGGTCAACAACATTTCAAATTGTAATTAATCTAAGAGTAATTTGATTGTATTTTATGAGAATAAGTAACGTTCATTCATTTATAGACACTGAACAAATACAATGATACTTTCCTGTTACAAATTAACTTCAAACCAACATCATTATTATTATGATAATAGATACTTTATAAAATCCGTCTCCAAAACAAAGGGTTCCGCACAAAAACAAAACTCCAATTTCCGGCCAATCACCGATCCCTTCCGACGCTAATGCACGAAGTTTGCTCGTTACTCGTTATTCCGTTACCGTTACAACGCCGTTAACCGATCGATCCGTAATCGTTGTAATCGTAATCCTACACTGATCAGTTCTACTCCGATGCACTCAACGGAGCTCAAACTTTTGTATTTATAATTATTTGAAACAATAAATGTAATTGTTTTTGCCTGTAGCTTTTCCGTTGCATTATATCCACCACCAACGAAAATTTTCTTAATAATACACTGATTTCATATCTTCTACAATAAATTAAGTCACTCTTTGAGAGAACTCGCGACGCGACGCCTCGTCTTCCAAATTCAATCAAGCTTACTCAGTTGGTAGTTACCTAATATAAAATAACATACTTTATATTCTATATACCTTCAATTCCCATTCCGGGCAAACGCAGACTCCGCAAAAAAAAACTTTACAAATCTAAAATTCAAACTTATACACCTTTTTATTCGGATAGACAGGCGTTTAATTACAATCTCACCCAACCAATTTTACTACTTATCAATCTTACTCTTAACTAAATACTCTCTTAATTCTTCTTCATTTAGAGTTTATTTTTCAAAAATAGCAATCCAGTTCACGATTGTACGAGCAGCTGTTTATGCGTCTAGACTTCCTAACAGCCGCTCCATGGAAATACAATTGGCTCCGCGGAAGAGACTCCGTATGAGCACGAAACTTTTTAATACTAGTAAAAAAGATTAGTCGGAGTTTTTAAACTGACTTGATATTTTCAAAATAAGTTATGAGTCTTTGGGCTTCAAATACCTTAATTACCAAATTAAAATACAGAGCCCAATAAAACTGAAAATAAAATAATTGGCTGTAACATACAAGAAAACACCAAATGTCACCTTATGATTCCTAAAAAACACTTTTTTTTTGTTTTTGTACTGAACCTTAAAAAAATCTACAGGCACAACCGAAATGACACCATGAACTTTATAAAAAAAAAGTTTGCTATCTAAACAGTAACTTCAAATTATTTTATAATTAAAGCCTCCACTGAGCCCTGAAAAGGACATAAACTTAATTGTCACCGTAACATTGACCCAAAGAGCTGCCGGCGGAGCCGCGGGCTTCCCTAGTGTTGCGGGTGAACGACCTCCCCTATCGATCCCATTCATGCGTGAGACACCTCGCTCGGCGGCGGCGGACTTTGAATTTATTTTTTGGATTACCGGAGGGTTAACGTTTTTAAAAGTGTGAAAAATTGAAAAGGTTTCAGTACTTGGTGTTTGTTGGTAGAAATAAATGGGAAAATGGGGTTACGTATGTAATCTGACATAAAAATTTTTTTAGGCGACGCGACTGCTTTGAAGGATGTAAAATTTTTGGGTGTATACATGAAAGTAATATGTCTGTTTATCTGTTTGTATGTGAAATTACAGGGCAAATGGGAGATTAAACAACTTATATCTCAGGGTGACGAGCGCAGTGCTGTGCCGCGCAGGGTCTTGAATTCTGTGAGTTCAAAATTCTGGGTGTCGCAGACCTGTTATGGGCAAACGTGACGTTTAACATCAGGCGAGCGATTTACTCGTCTCGTCACTCAATTACATAAAAAAAAAAAAAAAAAAAACCTATTGCTTAAAATACTAGACTGAATTTATTGGGTAAGTGTCATTATACTCGTCTCTATACCTGTAGTAGGCTACATTATACTCGTCTCTATACCTGTAGTAGGCTACATTATACTCGTCTCTATACCTGTAGTAGGCTACATTATACTCGTCTCTATACTTGTAGTAGGCTACATTATACTCGTCTCTATACCTGTAGTAGGCTACATTATACTCGTCTCTATACCTGTAGTAGGCTACATTATACTCGTCTCTATACTTGTAGTAGGCTACATTATACTCGTCTCTATACCTGTAGTAGGCTACATTATACTCGTCTCTATACCTGTAGTAGGCTACATTATACTCGTCTCTATACCTGTAGTAGGCTACATTATACTCGTCCCTATACCTGTAGTAGGCTACATTATACTCGTCTCTATACCTGTAGTAGGCTACATTATACTCGTCTCTATACTTGTAGTAGGCTACATTATACTCGTCTCTATACCTGTAGTAGGCTACATTATACTCGTCTCTATACTTGTAGTAGGCTACATTATACTCGTCTCTATACCTGTAGTAGGCTACATTATACTCGTCTCTATACCTGTAGTAGGCTACATTATACTCGTCTCTATACCTGTAGTAGGCTACATTATACTCGTCCCTATACCTGTAGTAGGCTACATTATACTCGTCTCTATACCTGTAGTAGGCTACATTATACTCGTCTCTATACCTGTAGTAGGCTACATTATACTCGTCTCTATACCTGTAGTAGGCTACATTATACTCGTCTCTATACCTGTAGTAGGCTACATTATACTCGTCTCTATACCTGTAGTAGGCTACATTATACTCGTCTCTATACCTGTAGTAGGCTACATTATACTCGTCCCTATACCTGTAGTAGGCTACATTATACTCGTCTCTATACCTGTAGTAGGCTACATTATACTCGTCTCTATACCTGTAGTAGGCTACATTATACTCGTCTCTATACCTGTAGTAGGCTACATTATACTCGTCTCTATACCTGTAGTAGGCTACATTATACTCGTCTCTATACCTGTAGTAGGCTACATTATACTCGTCTCTATACCTGTAGTAGGCTACATTATACTCGTCTCTATACCTGTAGTAGGCTACATTATACTCGTCTCTATACCTGTAGTAGGCTACATTATACTCGTCCCTATACCTGTAGTAGGCTACATTATACTCGTCCCTATACCTGTAGTAGGCTACATTATACTCGTCTCTATACCTGTAGTAGGCTACATTATACTCGTCTCTATACCTGTAGTAGGCTACATTATACTCGTCTCTATACCTGTAGTAGGCTACATTATACTCGTCCCTATACCTGTAGTAGGCTACATTATACTCGTCTCTATACCTGTAGTAGGCTACATTATACTCGTCTCTATACCTGTAGTAGGCTACATTATACTCGTCTCTATACCTGTAGTAGGCTACATTATACTCGTCTCTATACCTGTAGTAGGCTACATTATACTCGTCTCTATACCTGTAGTAGGCTACATTATACTCGTCTCTATACCTGTAGTAGGCTACATTATACTCGTCTCTATACCTGTAGTAGGCTACATTATACTCGTCCCTATACCTGTAGTAGGCTACATTATACTCGTCCCTATACCTGTAGTAGGCTACATTATACTCGTCTCTATACCTGTAGTAGGCTACATTATACTCGTCTCTATACTTGTAGTAGGCTACATTATACTCGTCTCTATACCTGTAGTAGGCTACATTATACTCGTCTCTATACCTGTAGTAGGCTACATTATACTCGTCTCTATACTTGTAGTAGGCTACATTATACTCGTCTCTATACCTGTAGTAGGCTACATTATACTCGTCTCTATACCTGTAGTAGGCTACATTATACTCGTCTCTATACCTGTAGTAGGCTACATTATACTCGTCTCTATACCTGTAGTAGGCTACATTATACTCGTCTCTATACCTGTAGTAGGCTACATTATACTCGTCTCTATACCTGTAGTAGGCTACATTATACTCGTCTCTATACCTGTAGTAGGCTACATTATACTCGTCCCTATACCTGTAGTAGGCTACATTATACTCGTCTCTATACCTGTAGTAGGCTACATTATACTCGTCTCTATACCTGTAGTAGGCTACATTATACTCGTCTCTATACCTGTAGTAGGCTACATTATACTCGTCTCTATACTTGTAGTAGGCTACATTATACTCGTCTCTATACCTGTAGTAGGCTACATTATACTCGTCTCTATACCTGTAGTAGGCTACATTATACTCGTCTCTATACCTGTAGTAGGCTACATTATACTCGTCTCTATACCTGTAGTAGGCTACATTATACTCGTCTCTATACCTGTAGTAGGCTACATTATACTCGTCTCTATACTTGTAGTAGGCTACATTATACTCGTCCCTATACATGTAGTAGGCTACATTATACTCGTCTCTATACCTGTAGTAGGCTACATTATACTCGTCCCTATACATGTAGTAGGCTACATTATACTCGTCTCTATACCTGTAGTAGGCTACATTATACTCGTCTCTATACCTGTAGTAGGCTACATTATACTCGTCTCTATACCTGTAGTAGGCTACATTATACTCGTCCCTATACCTGTAGTAGGCTACATTATACTCGTCTCTATACCTGTAGTAGGCTACATTATACTCGTCTCTATACCTGTAGTAGGCTACATTATACTCGTCTCTATACTTGTAGTAGGCTACATTATACTCGTCTCTATACCTGTAGTAGGCTACATTATACTCGTCTCTATACCTGTAGTAGGCTACATTATACTCGTCTCTATACCTGTAGTAGGCTACATTATACTCGTCTCTATACCTGTAGTAGGCTACATTATACTCGTCTCTATACCTGTAGTAGGCTACATTATACTCGTCCCTATACCTGTAGTAGGCTACATTATACTCGTCTCTATACCTGTAGTAGGCTACATTATACTCGTCCCTATACCTGTAGTAGGCTACATTATACTCGTCTCTATACCTGTAGTAGGCTACATTATACTCGTCTCTATACCTGTAGTAGGCTACATTATACTCGTCTCTATACCTGTAGTAGGCTACATTATACTCGTCTCTATACTTGTAGTAGGCTACATTATACTCGTCTCTATACCTGTAGTAGGCTACATTATACTCGTCTCTATACCTGTAGTAGGCTACATTATACTCGTCTCTATACCTGTAGTAGGCTACATTATACTCGTCCCTATACATGTAGTAGGCTACATTATACTCGTCTCTATACCTGTAGTAGGCTACATTATACTCGTCCCTATACATGTAGTAGGCTACATTATACTCGTCTCTATACCTGTAGTAGGCTACATTATACTCGTCTCTATACCTGTAGTAGGCTACATTATACTCGTCTCTATACCTGTAGTAGGCTACATTATACTCGTCTCTATACCTGTAGTAGGCTACATTATACTCGTCCCTATACCTGTAGTAGGCTACATTATACTCGTCTCTATACCTGTAGTAGGCTACATTATACTCGTCCCTATACATGTAGTAGGCTACATTATACTCGTCCCTATACCTGTAGTAGGCTACATTATACTCGTCTCTATACCTGTAGTAGGCTACATTATACTCGTCTCTATACTTGTAGTAGGCTACATTATACTCGTCCCTATACATGTAGTAGGCTACATTATACTCGTCCCTATACCTGTAGTAGGCTACATTATACTCGTCTCTATACCTGTAGTAGGCTACATTATACTCGTCTCTATACCTGTAGTAGGCTACATTATACTCGTCTCTATACTTGTAGTAGGCTACATTATACTCGTCTCTATACCTGTAGTAGGCTACATTATACTCGTCTCTATACCTGTAGTAGGCTACATTATACTCGTCTCTATACCTGTAGTAGGCTACATTATACTCGTCTCTATACCTGTAGTAGGCTACATTATACTCGTCTCTATACCTGTAGTAGGCTACATTATACTCGTCCCTATACCTGTAGTAGGCTACATTATACTCGTCTCTATACCTGTAGTAGGCTACATTATACTCGTCCCTATACCTGTAGTAGGCTACATTATACTCGTCTCTATACCTGTAGTAGGCTACATTATACTCGTCTCTATACCTGTAGTAGGCTACATTATACTCGTCTCTATACCTGTAGTAGGCTACATTATACTCGTCTCTATACTTGTAGTAGGCTACATTATACTCGTCTCTATACCTGTAGTAGGCTACATTATACTCGTCTCTATACCTGTAGTAGGCTACATTATACTCGTCTCTATACCTGTAGTAGGCTACATTATACTCGTCCCTATACATGTAGTAGGCTACATTATACTCGTCTCTATACCTGTAGTAGGCTACATTATACTCGTCCCTATACATGTAGTAGGCTACATTATACTCGTCTCTATACCTGTAGTAGGCTACATTATACTCGTCTCTATACCTGTAGTAGGCTACATTATACTCGTCTCTATACCTGTAGTAGGCTACATTATACTCGTCTCTATACCTGTAGTAGGCTACATTATACTCGTCCCTATACCTGTAGTAGGCTACATTATACTCGTCTCTATACCTGTAGTAGGCTACATTATACTCGTCCCTATACATGTAGTAGGCTACATTATACTCGTCCCTATACCTGTAGTAGGCTACATTATACTCGTCTCTATACCTGTAGTAGGCTACATTATACTCGTCTCTATACTTGTAGTAGGCTACATTATACTCGTCCCTATACATGTAGTAGGCTACATTATACTCGTCTCTATACCTGTAGTAGGCTACATTATACTCGTCCCTATACATGTAGTAGGCTACATTATACTCGTCTCTATACTTGTAGTAGGCTACATTATACTCGTCTCTATACCTGTAGTAGGCTACATTATACTCGTCTCTATACCTGTAGTAGGCTACATTATACTCGTCTCTATACCTGTAGTAGGCTACATTATACTCGTCTCTATACCTGTAGTAGGCTACATTATACTCGTCTCTATACCTGTAGCCGCTTGAGGCACCCCCTCCCGCGGGTTTTTTTCCGTAGAAGCACCGGCGCGTCATCGTTTGTTTATGTGACGTCACGCGCCGGGCGGCCGATCACTTGAATGGTTTTTATGACTTAAACATTCGAACAAGGACCCACTTGTAATTGTTTATTCTTAGAGCTGTTTAATACACGTGTCGAATGACGAATGTTATCATAACATTGGTTGGCCTGGTTTATATATAAATCAGCGTATAATCGCTTACTTTACAAAAAAACATGGACTTTGAAGTTTACATATTTTTACTAAAAAAAGTAAAGCGATAATGTATGTTTTTACTATTTAGATTTAATAATAGACTCAATCTGCACTTTGTCACAAAATAAGAATACATTACTCACCTTAAAAGTATTTAATATCAGGCATTTAAAAACCAGCGAAAAAAAATTTTTCCGCGATTTTTTTTGTTCCCACTTCACAACACTTGTTTACATCTTGTCGTAAATTGTCATTTCACAAAAACAACTACACACAACACTTCTAGGATGATTGTTTCACTATATTTTAAATAGATCATAACATCTAACACAGTAAATAAAATAAACTTTGAGAAATAAAAAACACGGCCGTCTATGATGATGACGCAATCAGGCCTTGGAAGAATGACTGAAGTCGAAACACTAAAACACTTGTATACCTTAAAATATATTGTTATCAGCCTTGTTAACAAGTATATAAAGCATAATAACCAAGAACACCACCAGAACCAGCATAACTAACGTTTTATTAAACTACTTGACCGTAACTGGAAGCTTTATATATGAGAGTGCATTTCCGTTTCCGTCGAGTTTGTTCGCGTTTTTGAATATTTGATTGCCTTTTAACCGGAAGTGCTAGGTGGCGCCACTGCAGTTCGCGCCGTTTTATTTTCTTTTAAGATCGTGCGCCATTTTAAATCATTGGCGTTTGAAGTTTCGTCGAGGCAACAAGTCCGTAACAGCCCCTAGCTGGCGTACGGTTGTTGCATATAAATCAATTTAGAGTTATAAAGTGGTATAACATTTTGAAGCGTTTTGAAGTTATTCTAAATAACTTTAGTGAAAACCAACTTACACAGTAAGTACCCACATTTTAATTATCAATTTAGAGTTATAAAGTGGTGTAACATTTCGAAGCATTTTGAAGTTATTCTAAATAACTTTAGTGAAAACCAACTTACACAGTAAGTACCCACATTTTATTTACAGAATATAACTATAATGTTTTAAAACGGGTTAACCGTTCGATATAAATTACTCGCATTGATAATGCATTAATAATTGAAGTTTTCAGTGTGCCAGGGGTCCTTTAACCCTTTGTAGCCTTCGGAAAGGCCATCATACGACACTTTTTACTAGCGTTTGTCGAAATTATCTTAATATCATTTTTTTTTGGAATCTAATATATATTTGTTTCCAGATGAATGAGAACGCCTCAGCGTTTGAGTCACAGGTCGTAGCCGGCCCAAATGGCGAGGCGCGCAAACGGAAGAGAAGCAGCTCCAGTAGCAGTACTAGCAGCAGCTCTTCGAGCTCATCTTCTTCAGCGGACCGCAACCGGAGGTCCCGACGGCGCAAGCATAAGAAAAGTAAGCGCAGTAGACGTTCCGAATCCCGAATGGATCTACTCTTTAAGGAAATGGGTGAGCTCAGAAAAATTATTAATAATTCAAACAAAAATGATAATGATTGTCTTGACAGCGTGTCAATATATCCCGACGGGGAACCATACGAGCAACTCGATCCTGAGCATGAATTTCGAGATAACGACACTTTTGCTTTCGACATAGAAACAAAATTAAAAGAACCATCTGTCCCTAAGACCCCAAATAGTTTCTTGAAAATGTTGTCGGATGCTCAACGACTAGGCAGTACCTCGTGGTCTGACGTAAGATATGCTGAGACTCAAAAGCTTTACAATCATACTCCGGGTTTTACTGATTTGGAAACAAACGATGAAGTTAAAATGTTTGAAGGCTCAAATCGGCTTGTAAGTGCTGACAAATCATATGCTGCTATAACTTTTTGCCTATTAAAACAAAAAGTCTCACTGCAGGAAGGCATTTCTGACCTTCGCTCGTGGGCAAAGAACACTAATGTCAATGCTGACAATCTAAGCGGCAAACTTGACGAGTTGTTTTTGAAGGGAGATTTTTTCAAAATCTCTTCCGACCTTTTGCAAATTGTTTGTGGCCATAGAGCTGAAAGTATTGAGCTGCGCCGAGAAGAAATTCTGAGCCAAGCTTCTGATCCCTTAGTTAAAGCGACACTGAAGAGAATTCCGCCATCAGCGACGCACATATTTGATCCCGAACCTTTCACATCCGCATTAGAAAAGCTTGGCGGGGTGCGTAAATCCTTCTGGTCTGTAAAATCTAGCCACCCCCTAAGAGCAAAGCCTAAACAAGCAAACCGCCCCGCGCAGGGGAGAGGCGATCTACCAGCAAGAGTTCCATCGCGTGAAACTCTCTGCAGTAGTACAAATGCTAATAAATACGGAACGCACTCGCATCCATGCTATTATCCACCCGCGCAGGGTGAGATTAGCTTTACAAACTACCCTCCTCCTCTTCTTCAAATTCAACATCCTCACGTCAATCGTGATATAAGGCCATTTCAGAACCAGGGCTCGCGGCTTAACCGTGGAAACAACAGGGGCCGTGGCAATGCTCGAGGAGCTTCCAGAGGAGGACATAGTTATAATAATAAGAAACAATGACTAGAACCAGTTTCGAGCAAATCAGTTAGCGCACTATTACCAGATTTACCAGCAACTATCAGCCCGTCCAGTATTCAATCTAAAAGCGCTCAACGATTATGTCCCGACCGATCCATTTCATCTCATAAAGCCGAACTGAACACCAAGTTTCCTTCAACCACAAGACTGGATGTGCATAAAAATCCTAGCCTACTTGAAACATTTTTTGATTGTACATCAGAACGCGCACAAGCTTCTCGATCAAGTCAAACTCATTATCCAGATCCCGAAAAGTTTAGGCTGGCAGATAAATTATGCAAAGCCCATTTTGTCCCCTCAAAAAAGCATAAAGTTCTTAGGAATAATTTGGAGGCCTTGAACCAATCAGAAAATCTTCCCAAACGAAAAGATAAGCGCCATAAAAGCAAAAGCAAGTCACGTTCCCGAACAAAGAAAAGCAAACTTAAAAGAGTTGCTAAAACTAATGGAGCTCTTAAATTTTGCCAGCTTTGTCGTTCCACGCGGTTGACTGAATTACCGGCAAATTTAAATGTTTCTGATTTCGCTACCAGAACTATCATTGGAAGCATACCCAGTAACACAAGTTATCCACAACGAGTTAAGGTGGTGACCCCAGAACTGCCACCTATCAACACCTTTACATTTCCCTCCTCCAGTGCACTTTCTAGTAACCGATGCGTCGGATATAGCATGGCGAGCACAACTAGACAACAAAGCACTCTGCGACAATTGGTCCCCGGAAGAGCAACACTTACATTGCAATCAAAAGGAGATGCTGCCTATAATACACGCCATCCAGAACCATGCCCATCTGCTCCAAGACAGCTCGATCCTAATACAATGCGACAGTTCGACAGCAGTGGCTCAGTTACGGAAACAAGGAGGTACGAAATCAATATCTCTTTTGAGCATAACCTACCAAATGACATTACTAGGTCATTCGGCGACTTTATTTCACGACGCATTCAGCGTCCCATAAAGCTACCCGCTAGCATGGGTATTTCCGACGCCGTTTCTTGTCCCCAAAGTACTCGCTCACCTGTATCGGTCAACAGGCATATGCCTAGTAATAGTTCCTCGTTGGGAGAAGTTTTTCTGAGGAGCAGACTTGAGAGCCCGAGCGCTCGAAGCCCCATTCACTCTGAACAACTTACAGAACCGCTTGATAGACATGTCAACGGGACACCCACCGCCACAAATTCAACACATCCCTCTGGAAGTGTAGAAATGTGGGGGTGGACCGAAGCGCTAGAAACATGGAACACTCAACAATTATCCCTACTTAAAAATTCTTGGCGTAAATCTACCTTAAAAACTTATGAAGTGGCTTGGAAACGGTGGGTTTTATGGTGTAAGGACAAACAATTTAATCCTAAAGTACCTACTGGTTCCCAAGTAGCACAATTTTTATCAGATTTATTTCTGATTTATAAATTATCGTACAATACCATTCTTTTACACAAATCAGTGGTTTCTACCCTATGTAATTCGGAGACATCAAGTCAGTTAAGCTCACACGTACTTGTCAAACATATCTTAAAATCAATAGCTCTAAAAAATCCAAAAAAATTGAAATCTCCTATATGGGATGTTAGTAAATTAAGCTTATTTTTGTCCAGCTATACAGTAAACTCAAATAACTTATTCCAGACATCGCGTCACACTGCGATTTTGTTGTTACTGTGCTCTGGGAGACGTGTCCATGACTTGACGTTGCTTAAAGTAGATCCAAATCATTTTTGGAAAACAGATAATGCTGTAGTATTTTTGCCTGAATTTGGCTCAAAAACCGATTCTGATAGCCATAGGCAGTCTAGTTGGAAATTTCTTTCTAACTCTAATAACAATAACCTCAATCCAACCTATTGGATAGACAAGACTATAGCATTACTAAATGAAAGACGCAATGCTGCAAAATCATTTAATTTATTTATTACAGTAAGAGGAACTGCTAAACCCGCCTCACGCACGGTCATAGCAGGCTGGATAAAAACAATTTTCAAAGAAGCTGGCATCACAGCCTCACCGGGAAGTATCCGATCAGCGGTTGCTTCAAAAAGCTGGATAGAAAATGCGTCTATCGATGACATCTTGGCGCAGGGTAATTGGCGCTCAGCAAATACGTTTCACAAATATTATAGGCGTGAAATATTAAGAAACGATGATTCTCAAAGCTTAACACAATTATTTGAACCAGTGAGTTAAAGAAAATGATTGCCTTACATATTCTTTTTGATTATATAAATATTCAATAAAACCCTGTTGATAATATGAAAGAAGAAAAAGTGATTTATGAAATTTCTAATTGTACCTCTTTGAGGACTTATTATGAATGAATATATTTTTGAGAAATTTTGGATAACAGTGTTTAATTCCTAATTTATATGTATATTATAATTATTGCTCACATTGGCGTTACTATTTATAAAACCATACTCTAGGTGACGCCACCAGGCGATAACAAACAGGCTCTCATATCGCCCTATCCGTGGAAGACTGCCACACTGGCGGTTGTGGCTTTTTTCTTTTATTGCATTTTTGGAATCCTTAAATACATACGCATCTACTCACATTTTCAGAAAATCGGAAAATCCTGTATTTGATATAAAAAAACACGATTTAAAATTTTGACAAAAAGCCACGCTCCAAAATACTCCGTAGAATACAGCCACTAACGCCACTGCGTCCAAATTTATCCGGTGATTACGGCCACACTCGCCTGCGCGGCCGTGTTCGACGGTAAAAGTTGCTTGGGGAGTCGGCCGACAGGGTCGTAAGCGCATCTGTGCCATTACTTGACGGATTTACCGGGCGTGCGGGCGCGTTTGAGTAATTAAACGTTCCAGGAAATTGGTTAATATGTCACGCGAGGGTGAATAAAATTCAAATATTCTATATTTTGATCTTCATTCTTTATTTGTGCAATAACTTAATGGCTAAAAACAATGCTACTCACAGTAGATTAAATCGAAGAAAAACTTGTTTTCTAATGCTATTGGGAACTGGGTGTACATGAACTACAATTTTTAAAATATGTTACATTACAAGTCACGCGCCAGTCAGAATCAACGCTAAAGGACTAAACAAAAATAAACATCTTTGTATACCTACATTTATATATATAAAAAAAGACAATAAATTAAATAAATAAGTCTATATTTCTTCTACCTTATAAATACTACATAACATATAATTTTAATTAGTTTGTATCATAGAAGTGGCCTCTGCGGTGTAGGCCTCCCCTAAAACTCTCCACTCTTCTCTCTCTCTCTCGTCTTCCTCGTCTGGTCAGTATTGTTCCGTAAATAATATTATGTCTCTCCGTCTGTTCTTTTGCTTTCCCTGGTTTCTTTTTTTATCTCTTGAAATACATTCCGTAACTATTTTTGTCCATCTGTTGCTTTCCATCCTACATAATTAGGTATGTAGCCTGCCCATTATCACAGACCACATATTTAAGTAGTGTTATCGTTGTTGTCTTACATCTTAACATACATCAGGTACTTTGATTTTGTTTTTACAAGTTATATTTAATCTGTCTGTTTTTTTTTATATCTGATAAACTTTTCTGCATATTTCTCTTGTAGAACTTTTTCTTCATCCATTTAACTCAAATACCATGTTTGACACCCATATGTTAAGCATTTCTTTATGTCTTTATTTCATGATTTTTCCAGTCTGATGAAATTCTTATGTGTACCTCTTTTTCTGTACAATCATTAAAAGAAACCAAATGTCCGAGATAACATAGATGTTCTCATACTCAATTTTTACACCTTCAATGACATGAGACTCACGATTAGTAAGGTAACCTTTATTTTTGTTGCATTTATTTCTAGACCAACCTTCTTGCTCTCTATTACTAGTTTGCTAACCATGGATTCCAAGTCTAATGCATTTTCAGCAAATACCACATTCAGCAAATCGTAAGTGGCTCAGGAAATATTCATCTATCTTCACTTTTTTGTTTTCCCATTTCAGACTTCTGGAAACACGCTCTATCACAGCCGAGAAGGTTTTTGATGAAATAGGGTCGCCTTGCCTATCTCATTTTTCCATTGGGAACTCCATGCTTTCCCGCTCTAATCACATTCTGGCTATGCCTTTAGAGTATAATTATGTTGCAGATCACGTTAATGTTAGGGCTCTTGGCTGGTCAGTGCTTTGTTATTTTAGTGCAGTCCAGATCATGTTGTGGTCTACAGAATCGAATGCTTTTGTGTAGTCTATAAAAAGCACATAAATAGCGGTTTCCCGTTTTCATTGGATTTTTTATCAATTGAAAGACTACCTGTATGTGGTTCATTGTTGAAAACATTTCGAAAACCTGCCTGCTCTCTCGGTTTGTTTTCGTCTAGAGTTATTGTCAACCGGTTGAGTAAAAAAATTGAGAATATTTTATACAAGTTTGTCATTAGGCTGATTGGTTTATAGTTTCTAATGTCACATTGGTCTCCTTTGTATGTACAAGTATAATAATAGACTTCGACCACTGTGCTGACGTTGTTTTTATTTCAATAACAATGTTAAATAGTTGCCGTAGTGGCTTTATCAACAGCATTCATAATGATTTTAAAATTTCGTTAACTATTTTGTCTTCGGAGGCTTTAATATCCCAGTACAAATTATCTAATATTTTCGTTGGATGTCTTTATTTCCAGAGTTGTAGTTTTATCCAACACGGTTTTAAATTTTAAAATATTGTGTTTCAGAGGTTTTGTCATTAAGAACCCAACCTCGTTTCTTCCGTTTGTTCACTTTGTTCCAGGTGTGCGGAATAGAATAAAGTCCAAGTATTCTTCTATGGTTTTTTTTTATGTCTGTGGTCTTCTAGTTTCGCATATCCCTAGGATGTCCCAATTTATAGATTTTATAGAAAAACTTAGTTTGGTGATCTTACTGTCTACGATTAGAGTGTTTTCATTAAGAAAAGCCTGAGTCTTCCGGTCTGGTTTAGCGGGTGCTGGCTTACTCCTCTACGGTGACTAAGCGATTTGAAAGAGTCTTTTGGAAGAGCCTTTTGGTTTTTTCTTGGCTAGCAGTTGCTTGGGGGCTAAGCAGTCAAGGTTTTAAGGAACCTGTATGTCTTGCGTCTTATTTATTCTTTTTGGTAGTACTTTTGTGTTTCTTTCGATTGTTGCACTTCTAGCCCCTGCTTCTTCAGGAGATTCTGACATAAATCTCTTATTGAAGTATTTAGATCCCGTCGCGCGTCTTATTTGTTTGTGTGAGTCTAGTACCACTATTCGGTCATAACAAAGAGCTACTTTATACATCCACAATCAATATACATGCGTACATACACACATAAATACATACATATGCCTCTTTTTTAGCTTCGTTGCAGTTGGGTAAAAAATAAATCATCTCGCGGTCAGTCGACGCTACTTTATTGAAAACTAGCTTCGACCACGTGGACACTACTCTTTAAAAACCGTTTATTTTTTGGGGTTAAATTTACTTAACCCTCCTTTTTTGAGAGTATGTCAAAAGCGTCATAATGGAATTAGGGACCTTTAAAACCCCCAGATACAATAAATCAGCCCCCTCGGACCATTCTGAATTTGTCATCTTGGATTTTCGTCGCCACCATTTAGTAGCTCTCGCAAACCCCTATAACATTTGGTCAAATACACTACCTTCAATAGTTTCGGGAATATAGACCCTCAAAGTTTGTTTGTTTTATTTTGTGTTGTTTGTTGTTTCAATTTTCCCGAAAAAATTTAAGGTTTTGGAGTATTTTTAGTCTTGGCGCTTTGGTAAAAGCGTTTTGAATTTTCCAGATAATTAACAATTCCAGCTCGAGAGTGTGACTTTTCGAAAATTTTGGGATTCTATTATAAATTTAGTACATCTGTGTAAAGTTTCATTGACGTAGCATCAAAACAAATTTTCTCTTCGTGCCATATTTACCACGCCATTTCACCCTCATAGGGGTTGATTTCCAGAAAATGGTGAAATACGTGATCAATATTTTCTTAAGTCATATTGTAAAATTTTTAAATTCGTGGCATCAAAAAAACAAAACAAGCTTCTCCATATACACTTTTACACCCTATTCCACACCTTCGGGGGTTGAATTTCAAAAAATCCTTTCTTAGTACACACCTTTGCTCATCAAAACAAATACACCCTCCAAAAAATTTCTACGACCTGTGGTTTGGCTTTAAGTCGTCTGTTAGTCTGTCAGTCAGGACTTGTTATTTATATTTAAAGATTAAAATATATTCTGATATAATTAACACGGGATTACTAACGTCAAATTAAGTCGTTTATAACGACTAGTTTTGATCATATTCGGTGATCTTCATCAGGAGATTACAAGCGTGACGTGCTCGCGGTCAGGTCAAAATAAAAAAAAGTCGCGCACAATTATAATATCTAACATCCAACCATTAACAAAAAAAAAATACAAACATCCGAATTTTAGAACCTCCTCCTTTTTTTGGAAGTCGGTTAAAACAACATTGTTTTTCATCTCTTGTACACGAACACTAAAAATTAAACCGCAAATTCTAATATTTTTGTCGCAAGAAGGCCACCACCCAGCTTTTTACGTGGAATAAGGGCGCAATGTCTCTTAAATTCACCGCGTTTCTCATTTCTCACTCGGAAAAAAGCCCTCATGGCGGTTAAGCCGACGTGATCTTGAGAAAATTCCGTGGAGTAAGGTATTAAGGGACAAAACACGTACAAATACTATCGTCAAAAATTAAAAAAAAATATGATTCACTGCCTGTTGTGTCAAGGAATTGTTTAGAATACTAAAAAACATACGTTGTCTAAGAAATTTCCGAGATAATCAGAAAAAACCGCCTCCTGGAAACCTAGGGTTTTGCAACTGTGGCTGTCTTCCACGGATACGACGATATATAAAGCTTCCAGTTACGGTCAAGTAGTTTAATAGTCGCGTTTTACCTGAAATAAAACGCATATTAAAATACTTACCTAACTGGAAGCTTTCACTTTAATTTCTGCCTGGTGGAAATTCGGAAACTGAGCCAATGATTTAAAATGGCGCACGATCTTAAAAGAAAATAAAACGGCGCGAACTGCAGTGGCGCCACCTAGCACTTCCGGTTAAAAGGCAATCAAATATTCAAAAACGCGAACAAACTCGACGGAAACGGAAATGCACTCTCATATATAAAGCTTCCAGTTAGGTAAGTATTTTAATATGCGTTTTATTTCAGGTAAAACGCGACTATTTACGTAAAACCCGTCGATGCACCGCCGACCGCGCAAAGTCAACACAAACTGACTTTGACTCAGGGAATATTATTTAATTTTTAATCGAATATCCACCGAGTTTAAAGTTGTTCGACTACGGCATAATGGCACATTCAAGCGGAACGAGATGGCATTCATACTTATAAGTCTTTTGCCTTAGTAAAAGCAGGATAGAGACTTTTTCTGAGTCTGGCGCGAAATAAAAGTTTGGGTACTACAGTACCCACGGTGCTTCTACGGCTTTTTCGATTTTGGGTACTGTAGTACCCAAGGTGCTTCAAGCGGGTAGTAGGCTACATTATACTCGTCCCTATACCTGTAGTAGGCTACATTATACTCGTCTCTATACCTGTAGTAGGCTACATTATACTCGTCCCTATACCTGTAGTAGGCTACATTATACTCGTCTCTATACCTGTAGTAGGCTACATTATACTCGTCCCTATACATGTAGTAGGCTACATTATACTCGTCTCTATACCTGTAGTAGGCTACATTATACTCGTCTCTATACCTGTAGTAGGCTACATTATACTCGTCTCTATACCTGTAGTAGGCTACATTATACTCGTCCCTATACCTGTAGTAGGCTACATTATACTCGTCCCTATACCTGTAGTAGGCTACATTATACTCGTCCCTATACCTGTAGTAGGCTTCATTATACTCGTCCCTATACCTGTAGTAGGCTACATTATACTCGTCTCTATACCTGTAGTAGGCTACATTTGCAGTCGTGTTTTTGTTTTTGTTTCAATAAAACTTGTTGGATGCCTCACTGTCCCACTTGTAGAATATGTTGTGTAAAACCAGTAGATAATTGAAGAGCAGGCTGCGCGCACACTATATTGTCCATCCCCGTCACCCACACGTCTATCTCAATGAGAAAGACAGGTGACAAAACAAATCTTCTTAAAATAGGCAAAAAAGAAAACAATCTGCTGGCTCATACTTATTACACAGTTCTTTGCACAAGTTTTCTGTATTTTACCTTTTTTCAACCTTACATTACAGTACCTTGTTTGCAAATAGGTAGAGTTAGTAAAAGCTATTCCTTTAATGATTACGAGAGCATCGCGTGACGGAATCAACGAAACACGTGTAGTCGTGTACTGGAACTGAGAACTGTTTAGTACGAACTAACTATTATCTAATCTGTGGCACTTGATGGAGTCGGCTTTACGACAACTCGAATGAGTTGTTCTTACTTATTTAGATTATATCAGTAGAAAAATTCTTTATTTCCAAGGTGTCATAATTACAGTGTCAATGTCAAAATAAAGAAAGAAATGAAGACAGGATTTTACTTGAGTAAAGAAACTATACTTACAGTCGTAAAAAATAGGCTGGTCTATAATCTAAATCTAGAAGCTCTTAGCGATAAGGCCGCCAGTTGTTGCGTACATTTTACACGCTATCTACCTGTATAATGTGAGCTGTAGTCGAACGCCTAGTTTTTTTTTTAGTTTAGTTTGCTAACTACGCGTACGCCAGTCAGACGGAAATCAGTTCATTTTGCTTACGCTTCATTTTCAACCCAATATTTCTAATAGTCTGATAGATTCTAATTAGCATGTTGTTTGCCGACAACATCGGTCGCCCGCGCCGCATGCAACAAGATATGACAAACAGTTCACGACAGAGCGTGTTCCCAGTTAGCACGAGTAACACTGCCTAATTGAAGTGCTGTTATTTTGAGTTGGTCGTACAAATGCGGTGTTTCGAATGTTACTTAGTATAGGGTTGGTTGGGCAGCTGTATACAATGTATTGAATACACACATTATGCTTTGAGGACGGGTTTATTTCAAGGCTGGCAGAAGAGAAGTTAGATGATTGTAGCATTAGGCTTAATTACTTTACTCGGGCTAGCTTTAGATAGATACTCGTAGATCGATAGTTAAACTCTTTATTGTTCACACATCAGAAATTGCTAACAAAAGGATAATAACTTAAAACTAGTGGAACTATGTTTATTTTATACCTAAAGATACTGTTTAAATAACAAAATTGGCATTTGAAAAATATGACCGGATTCATGGCTGAACTAACTAGTTTTAACTCTGATAATCTCATATCGATGGAACGACGTAGAAAATAAAACTGGTTTGTCCCATTATGAAAACTATCAAATAAATCGAATAAACGTAACCCAATCCCGTTATATTCGAACAAACATGTATGAAAAATAATTGCATTTTCGCTTCACGTCGCGTAACGATATGTAACAAGGTTTGATTCTTTATTACGAGCTCTATTTGAAAACTCATACATCAAACGAGA
The DNA here is from genome assembly GCA_949125135.1 of Alcis repandata. Lineage (NCBI taxonomy): Eukaryota > Metazoa > Arthropoda > Insecta > Lepidoptera > Geometridae > Alcis > Alcis repandata. Next base: position 331,432 of record OX421240.1, read on the forward strand.
CAACGAGATATGATACTAACGAGTTTAGAGTGACGGACGTGGCAGTGGCACCGCACACCGGCGCGCGGCGCGGTCTGCGGCGGCGGCCGCGGCGTGATCGGGGGACGACTAATCAGTAATCACCCTACTCGAATTGTCGGCTGCGATGATTAGTGTGACGCTTCCTGGGTCCGCCACGCCACCCCACGCTACGCCGCGCTCGTTTGCTGGTCGCTTCCTTGATCGCTTTATTTTGCCACGTCGTGTGTTGCTTGGTTATTTGTTATCAAATTATACTCTTAAAAATTCAGCAAAATATAATTTAAATACTTTACCACAAGGTTTCACCTATCTTGTAAAATCGTTATTTTTCTCAAAATGAAATTATTGCGTGATGGAGTAAAAAACGAAATATCAAAACTTTTACATTTATAATTTTAAAAAGTACCTATTGGAACAGTGGGACAGTCAGAAATTGTACCTTAGAATGTCCAACGACTGGCGTAATTCGGGAAGCCACTAAATCCTTATTTGAATATACAATTTGAGAAAATGGAAACTAAATTCAACTGCAAACTTAAATAAAATTCTGCAAAGCTGTATCTTGCATTCTATTCTAGTGAATCGAAACTAGCCAGGCGTCGCATCGACTTCTGCAACTTGCAAGTTAGTACACAATTCCTCGCAAGTTCTGCGACTACATTCAAGTTGTGCAAGTAGCGTTATCGCAACTCCGGAGTTGTTGCGATCACGCGACGTTCGAAATTTGAAATTTTTAAAGTTTGAGAGTTGGAGGCAGTGAACCGTTGTGAAACTGTTGTAGTTTTTTGTTGAAATGGATAGGGTTTTTAAATTGGTTATTTTGGCAGTAAATTTGAGGTTAAGGTATTTTTTTAAATATAGTATTTGCATTTGGCTGAAAAATAAAAACATTAACTAAAGCCCAATGTTTTTCGTCTCTTAATATTTGTAGTAGTTAAATTGTACTTAACTACTTAGTTAAACCCTTATAAGCTTGTTTAACTGATTAAACCAGAACCCACTGTGACAAGTAGTCCTCTCTAACACACGTAAGCCGGCGATAATCCCTCCGAGTACGTAAAACAGCAGAAAGTATGCAAATGGAATACATTTCCATACAAACAATCCCGAAAATGTAAATACATGCACATAATAAGTATCACGTGATTGGTGGAGCTCACAGATTACCGTCATAGATACCGCGTTACGAGAATTTTGATTCAAAACGTGGTAGTAAAGCGATCCCATTAGCCAGTCCCGACAGTCCCGAGTGACTGAGCATGACTTGCTAGATATGCTTTCATCTCGCTCTAGTTGCCAGGCTTACCATGGTTCAGACCGAGAAAGAAAAAAGGGTTTCCTCGTGATCTAATTAGATAGTTTTAGTGGTTAGTTTTGTGCTTCGCAAAGAATGTTCGATTAGTCAGGACCTGACTAATGGCTATAAGCTTAATACGTCACTCAATAAACCAATGAAAGTTTATTTTATATTTGAAGCTTGACAGATGCGTAGTGCGCTTTGATCGTCTTGAGTGCGGAATCTGTGGGAGGTAATCTGTGGTGGCGCTACACCGCTACGGGGAGTGGGCAACTGTTACAATCTTCAAATATGCAGTCAAGTACAGCTTGTCAGTGCCTAACTTATGTTATACTAGCTGCGCCCCGCGGTTTCACCCACTTTTTCCGGGATAAAAATAGCCTAGGTGTTAATCCAGACCATGAACAGCCTTCATTCCAAATTTCATGTAAATACTCACAAACTTTCGCGTTTATAATTTTAGTAGGATCTACTAAAATTTACTTGATTATGTACCTCATACAAACTGTACCGTTCTCACATACCTAATTTTCTACATTTTAATCGAATGAACGCATAACTCAGTGCTCCTAAGGCGATGACAAGATGCGGTTCTGAACGAACCTTCATGTACCCGTGCTTAGCCAATGGGAGCGCAAGCCGACCGGTGAGACGTCATCACGCGAGTTCAATCGCCATCTTAACAACCGCGCCCGCGCCGACAGACACCGGCTCCATCAAATTAAATAAAATCAAACAGAAACTTTCTCAAAACCTTATCAAAACTGTGGTATTTCGTGTGTGCACACCGACAGCGGACCACCAGGTGAAAGAGTCATCGGAGGCTGGAGCAAACCCAGGTACGTGGTGCATGTGTACTTGTTTCGCCTCAAACTCTGAGTTATTGCGAGTAATATTTAAAAATCGTAATAGTCCCAGATTATGTTCCCGAGCTTTACCCTTCTGGTGAATCGCGACGGTACATAGTTCTTTTTGGTGCCGAAACCCGGGACTCTTTTCACCCAAAATCATCCCAATCATCGGATGCGTTTGGTATTTTTGGTCAGAAAACGTTAATAACTTAGCATCTAGCATATATCTACATCGAGCAACATCTATTTAAATCGTTGTCTACTGCATTCTAAGTTATTTCATCATCTTTTTCATACGATTCCATTGTGCCATCGTGTCGCATCATCCACGTTCCACGTTCACAAAGTACCTACCTACCTACTTATCACCATCGAATCGAACAAGTTTCTTTCATACGCGCAATCGGGAATCATTGCAAGATCTAATTAAGCAATCACAATCTCATCGGTGCTTAATTCTATCGGCTTGTAATCATTCCAATTTCAATTTAAGATCACAAAATAACCTAACAAAATCGCGAGTTATTGTAAGAACAACTCAGCCATTATTGTGCAATCACCATCTTATTCGGTGCACAGTAATATAATTTCATCGGCTTACAATAATTCACTTATCATTTTCACACCGTAAAATCAAAATCACTAATTATTAAAAATTATTGTAAGATCAAACTACCCATTTAAAATTGTGCAATCATTCCAACTTACTCGGTGCATAATCATATTTTATCGGCTTACAACAATTTTAATAATTAAATCGTATATTCTTATTCTCATAGCAAACATTTCATTTAATAGATTAATTACTTACCTAAAGATTTCATCAAACATACTCAAGCGTTATAACATCAAATCATTTTCGTGTTTTTCAATTTTATACCTACATTTTGAAGGTAGGTAGACACACTAGTTACAATAGATATTCTGTGCAAAAGTACGTTCCGAATTGCATTTAGCCACGACATCCTACGGGTCGCTCTATTTCGTTCCGTTCAGAACGGTCCTCCGCGTCAACCGTCAAGCGCTCACGCACGTCATATCGAAACGTCGTAAGTGCAGAGTGCCTATTGTATGTTGATATTGTAAGCTTTATTTCTGTAACGTTTAGGTCGAAATTAAATTCAGCAATAACGAAGGAATCAACTGAAGATATTTGTTATTGTTTTGTTCGGATCTGTTTGGCGATTTACTTTTAATTGTTTCAACTTGCTAAGATAATTTCAACCATGTCGCTTCTAACAAAAGGGCCGTCTACTCGCAGAGGTGTTTTAACGAAGTCTAAATCTAAAGAAGAATTTACCGAAAAGGACTTGCCGGCATTACGTCGGAAACGGACTATCGCTTATAAACGGCTTGTTAAGGCTTTAGAAGTAGGTACTTTATCTGTGAGTGACACATCGCAGCGCGACCTGTTCTTCTCTTATCACCAAGAAATAAAGCAAATCGTTTCAAACTTTGAAAGCGCACATTATTCAATAATTCAGCTTGTAACTCACGAAACTGACACATTTGACGCAGAAGATAATGATGATGATAAAATACAACAACAATTTGATGACACATATTTTAAGGTTTTATCGATTCATCGTAACTTAACGAAAAGCGAACCATCACAATCTCGAAATGGATCATCATCATCAGCATCAAATATTAAGCTGCCAAAAATCGACTTGCCCAGGTTTTCTGGCAACATCAAAGACTGGCCTAAGTACTTCGATCTTTTTAACGCGCTGATCCATTATTCACCCACACTTACGGACACGGAAAAGTTCCACTATTTGATTTCTTCTCTTAGTGATGATCCCTTATTAGTCGTAAAAGCGTATCCTATGACCCATGAACATTATCACAGTGCGTATAATTCGCTCGTTGCGCGTTATCAAAGCACGCGTACTTTAGCTTTCACCTGCTGGCGCGACATTTTAAACATCGATTTTAACTATAATAATCCGCGGGAATTTCAAAAATCGTTAGACCTCTTCGAAGAGAATTTGATTATTTTGAAAACGCTTCGGTTGCCGATTGCAACTTGGGACTTTGTTCTAGTTTACCACATCTTATCGAAACTAGACAAAGACTTGCGCCGCGACTTTGAGGAAAAATACTCAGATATAGAACTACCGACTTATGATCAACTAAAAGGTTTCTTACGATCCAAATGTGAAGCGTTACTGCGTGATACTCACTTTTCCGAGTCAGTTAAAATCACTAAGCCTAGCCCTGCCTCCGCTACTAAGTTCGCTACCGCGCAACAACAACCGAAACGTAACACCGTGTCACACACACTTGTAGCAGCAACCGAGCAACCTAAAAACACAAGTGATTATAAAACGAGCTCTTATGCTGGTACATGCTCTTATTGTAATGAACCACATTCAATACTATCGTGTCAGGCGTTTCTTAAAAAATCTATAGACGAACGCATGGCTATCGCGACCGAGAAGAACTGGTGTTTTAACTGTCTGAAATCATCTCATCAGTTAAAAGACTGCAAATCGATATTTTCGTGCAAATCCTGTAAACGTAAACATCATACCCTGCTCTGTAGACCTCCAAACAATTCGACTCCCGTCACATCATCTTTGGTGGCAAGGTCAAGCTCTGATGTTACCGTATTGTTAGCTACCGCTATCGTTCAAGTCAAGGATGCCTCGGGCAATATGCAGTCGTTCCGTGCATTGTTCGACACTGGCTCACAACGCAATTTTATCACAGAATCTGCAGTGAAACAATTAAATCTAAATGTAGTAAATACGACGGCTAACGTTTGTGGACTAGGAGAAGCATCAGCTCCCATTATTGGTGACGTCATTTGCTCAGTTGGTACCAAGAACAAGGTTTTATACAATCTCGACATGCACGTAATCTCTAAAATATGTGGCGATCAACCTATAGCGCACTTGAACACATCGGATTGGTCACATATTAAATCATTACCACTGAGCGACCCAGGTTTCGATATTCCTGGACCGATTCATTTGTTGTTAGCTGCTGATGTTTTTGCAGACTCCGTGCTCGGTAAACACATCAAAGGTGGTATCAACCAACCTACCGCGTTCAACTCTCGTTTCGGTTGGCTTCTCTTAGGCAAAACATGCTTATCAGCGAGCGCCTTTTTGCACACCATGCCAGATATCGATAATGAACTAAACTCGTTAGTTCAGCGTTTATGGGAATTAGATTCTTTACCGAACTCATCGACTTTAACTCCGGACGAAACGTTATGCGAACAAAAATTCAAAACGGATCATTATCGCGATCCGTCAGGACGATACGTAGTTCGTATCCCTTTTAAGGAAGATTCAGAACCAACTTTTAAAGGCTCTCGCGATATAGCATTGCGAAGATTCCACGCTGTCGAACGTAGGTTGTCTCGTGATCCCAGCCTGCGCTCCCAGTACGTCGATTTTATGTCTGACTACATGGAGCGAGGTCATATGTCATTGGTTCCAGCGGATGAAATAGGTGGTGGCAAGTACTACATTCCTCATCATTGCGTCACTCGCCCTGATTCCGAAACAACAAAACTTCGCGTAGTGTTCGATGGTTCAGCGAAGGACTCACGCTCATTATCACTGAACGACGCTCAACTCGTCGGCCCAAAATTACAACCCAACATTTTGGAAATTCTCTTGCGTTTCCGTGAACATAACGTCGTTTTCATGGCAGACGTCCGTCAAATGTATCGTCAACTTTTAATTTCGCCTGAACACCGTGACTATCAGCGCATTTTTTGGCGCGTCTCGCCAAGCGAGCCTCTAAAAGAATACCGCTTAAACACGGTCACATATGGATTAGCTTCGTCTCCATATCTCGCTTGCCGTACCATGCGACAGCTCGCTGAGGACGAAGGAGATACCTATCCACTCGCGAAACAAATAGTTTTGTTTGACATGTACATTGACGACGTAACTTGCGGATTCTCATCACTAGATGTCGCGCTGGAAGCTAAATCACAAATCATTGCTCTTTTCACTCGCGGATGCTTAGAACTCAGAAAATGGGCTAGTAATGATCCTCGTCTCCTCTCTGACCTTCCCAACGATCATCGTTTAGCAGGTTCAGTCTCTCTCGATAATACCGAAACGCGAACTTTGAAGGTTCTGGGACTGAAATGGGATCCCATATCTGACGCGTTTCTGTTCGAAATTAAACCCTCAGATCAGCCATGCACAAAACGTTCAATTTTGAGTGAAATTGCTCGCATTTTCGACCCCTTAGGATTTCTGTCCCCTATAACGATCCAAGCCAAATGCTTGATCCAAACACTCTGGACCCTCGGTTGTGCTTGGGATCAGACTCCTCCAAGCGAGATAATCAATACTTGGAACACTTATCGTGATCAGCTATCGTCACTGACCAACCTGAAAATCCCGCGTCAACTCACATGCACAGACACTGTTTCATGCGAGCTCATCGGCTTCTGTGATAGTTCAGAAATCGCGTACGGTGCGGTCTTCTATCTCCGCGTCACTGACACTCAAGACAACGTCCACGTCTTCTTCGTGTGCTCCAAGGCTCGTGTTGTACCTCTCAAACGTATCTCGCTGCCTCGGCTCGAACTCTGCGCAGCCGTGCTGCTCGCTGACCTTTATCAGCTAGTGCGGGATACCTACCTCTCTCGCATCAAACTCGACGCCGTCTACCTATGGTCAGACTCCACCGTAGTTCTTTCGTGGTTACGCTCTCACTCTTCTCGTTGGGCCACATTTGTCGCTAACCGTGTCAGCCACATACAAGACATAACCCCCATCGAATGGTGGCATCATTGCGTTTCGGGTGACAATGCGGCGGACATCTGTTCGCGTGGTCAAATGCCCAATGAGCTTCTGCATAATACGCTATGGTGGGCGGGGCCGCAATGGTTATCCGAAAAGCATGAGTCCTGGCCTATCAACTCGCGCTCCATATCGAACGAAGATAAGGAGATAATAGAAGCGGAAGTCCGAAAGTCTGTGGTTCTGACCACAACAGAGCGCGTCGAAATCGAACCAGTCCTACTCGACAACTTGCTAATTCGATATTCATCTTTGCAAAAGATTGTTAATGTACTGACTTATATCAAACGCTTCATCAACAATTGTCGCAATCCGGCTCAACCTAATCGAAACAAATTTCTCAACAACGTTGAACGCCACGACGCGCTGCTTCAATTAGTCAAACATGTTCAGGCTACTGCGTTTTCAACAGAAATCGCCAACCTAAAATCGCAAAAACCGTTGTCGAAACCGTTCCAAAAACTTAACCCTTTTCTAGACAGCCAGAATGTTCTCAGGGTGGGCGGCAGAATATCGCGGTCAGGTTTACAATACGAACAAAAGCATCCCGCGTTTCTGCCTTGTGATCACCCGCTCACATTCTTGATCATAGATTTTATTCATCGTAACTATTTGCATCCGGGAATCAACACAACACATTTTCTGCTCTTACAGCAGTTCTGGATCATCGCTGCTAATATCCGTCGTCATCTCGCTAAATGCATTAAATGCTATCGGACAAACCCTCAACCACTGCAACCGTTCATGAGCGATCTTCCGTCTTTCCGCGTAAACCAAGTCAAGCCGTTCTCTGTGGTTGGTGTCGATTTTGCAGGATACTTCCGCATTAAACTCGGGTCACATCGAGGTGCAAAAATTGACAAAGCCTATTTGTGCCTCTTCCTTTGTCTCGTGACCAAATGCTGCCACTTGGAAGCAGTTTCGACGCTATCGACCGAAGGTTTTATCGCTGCGCTCCGACGCTTCGTAGCTCGACGGGGACGTTGTAATGTCATTCATTCTGATTGCGGAACCAACTTCGTTGGGGCTAGCAATCAGCTGTGGTCTCTTATGCAAGAGGCTTCGAATGCAGAAAAGATCGACTTCAAGTTCAATGTCCCATCTGGGCCCCATTTTGGTGGAGTTTGGGAAATACAGGTTCGCGCTGCTAAATCCCTTTTGCTCCGTGTTGTCGGTGACCAAGTTCTCACTTTCGAAGAGTTGACGACCCTTTTCACTCAAATCGAAGCAGTCTTAAACTCCAGACCATTGTGTCCGATCAGTTCCGATCCAAACGACCTGTCAGTTCTAACGCCCGGTCATTTCCTCACCTTAGAGCCTCTAACAGCTGTCCCCGACGAAGATCTATCTAATGTAAACATCCGTCGGCTGAATCGGTGGCAGCTGATACAAGCTTTTCATCAGAATTTTTGGTCCAGATGGAAACACGAATATCTCAACTCTTTAACGCAACGCGCCAAATGGACCAAGAATTCCAAACCATTACAAATCGGTTCGATGGTTATAATCAAGGATGACAACCGCGCGCCTCTGCACTGGTCTCTTGCCAGAGTAGTGGATTTACTAGTCGGCCCTGATGGGATAGCTCGGAGTGCAGTAGTTAAACTTTCAAATAATCACACGATCAAACGACCGTTGGTTAAGCTGTGTCCTCTGCCAATAGAAGACTAGTTTCAATCGTATCAAATGTAATCAATAGTAACGTATCATAATTCTAAGCATAAGTAGTAGTTAAGTCTTTTCAAATCTTTAAAACACAAACTTTTAACACAAGTTTCGTTTACACGTACCGTAATCTAGTTAAGCATTTCAAATTTATCAAATCTGCTCTCCAACTTGTTCTTTAATAATCTGACCAGAAAATACCATCGGCATTTTGGTGAGCGGGATGTACCGTTCTCACATACCTAATTTTCTACATTTTAATCGAATGAACGCATAACTCAGTGCTCCTAAGGCGATGACAAGATGCGGTTCTGAACGAACCTTCATGTACCCGTGCTTAGCCAATGGGAGCGCAAGCCGACCGGTGAGACGTCATCACGCGAGTTCAATCGCCATCTTAGAAACCGCGCCCGCGCCGACAGACACCGGCTCCATAAAATTAAATCAAATCAAACAGAAACTTTCTCAAAACCTTATCAAAACTGTGGTATTTCGTGTGTGCACACCGACAGCGGACCACCAGGTGAAAGAGTCATCGGAGGCTGGAGCAAACCCAGGTACGTGGTGCATGTGTACTTGTTTCGCCTCAAACTCTGAGTTATTGCGAGTAATATTTAAAAATCGTAATAGTCCCAGATTATGTTCCCGAGCTTTACCCTTCTGGTGAATCGCGACGGTACACAAACCAAGTTTGCACTTTGCCGTTTCCGAATCCATTCTTCTTCTTGACGTATTTTCCTATCTAGGTATTATCCTCAAAATAATAATTTGTTATTTTTTACGAAGATTGTGTCAAATACAATTTGTTAAACACTGGCAGTTTGCAATTATAAAAATAAATCAGTGAGATGAGAGTGATTATGTCCGCCTGTCTGTCCCTATTCTTTGTCATCTCTTTCTTAGAAAATACTTCTGTTATTCACATTCATTTGACACAGTTCACAATCGAATTTGTAGAACTAGTTCTTAGAAACTCAACTAATAATTTCACTTCAAAAGATGACAGAGATAGCTTTTTAATTACAGTCTGACAAAGATCAGAATGAAAGTAGATAGCTCGATTAAAAGGTAAATATTTCACTGTGTCTTCATTGTTCATTTGAATTATATTTGTCTCTATTATTATTCAGAAAATAAACCGCATGAGATACTCTATTCTTTTGCGCTCCAGATTGTCTCCGTCACTGTCAGTCACCCTTGTGACATTTTTAATAAAAGAAACAGAGACTGAGAAAGTAAGGCATGTCGAATAAGGCCCCTGGAGTATTGATTTTCAACGAATCATTCTAATCACTGTCAGACTGTACATAACTCCATGCCAACACGAGTATTGGCTCTCAAACTGTTGTTCAAAAACGTAAACAGTCCCAAAAAAATGGCGCCATTTGCACAAACTACGGAATTATGTCAAACGTACCGTTAGGATACTTTGTAGTTTCGCCTCTTGGGACCGAACCAAAATAATGTGGACTGTACTGACGGATGCATAACGCTTTAACTTGTATAAAGTTCAACCAAACCACTCATGAATCAACTCGACTCAAATGAATCGTTATGGTTTTATGATAATGTATTTTGAAATATCTTTATCTAGGGCAAGTTCTAGTCAGACATCAATTATAACTTTTAAATCTAAGTCACTGAGCTCGCAAAGTTAATAACCAATTTAGTTTTTACTACCTATTAATTTTTTTATCTGACGTTTATTAATAAATCTGAGTAAGAAACGTAATTCTAATGAATCTTATTTCTTAAATCTTGCGAATTTGTACCCATTATTTATGAACTCTGGTATGAAATAAAAACAAATGTAAACATGCGCAATTGCGCATAATATAATCGTAACATGTCAAAATTTACGACTCAAACCAACTCGTGTATACACGGTTTCTGAATACATACGGTTTCTGAATTTATTAGGAGTATCAAATTCCCATATCTACATAAGAGTCACAGAATAAATAATAGATGCTAGGTAACAGAAGTCCCGTTTTTCCCCTCACCAAGATCTGGAGTCGCAGTAGGTAATCAAACAGTCGTAACAGTCGGCTCGGTGCGTGAATTATACAGTTTTTGCGTTACATTGCGTTGCTTTAACGTGATGTGAGTTTTATTAGCACGCAGGGAAATCGATGTTTTTGTCGAAAAAAAAAATACACATTAAATTAAAGTTAAATCATGTAGAATCCTTCCACAATCATTTTTTGGGAATAAATTGATTGTAAAAATTGCTTCTAAGTGGTTTTATTATGACTGGAAATGGCTCAAAAGATATAGTAAGAACCCTTTAATTGAACTTCAAAAAGCTGTAAAATATCGACAAAGTAACCTTTCCTACACATAGCCACAATTTATAACGTCCAAGCTACAATTCGCCGCGTCCCAAAATGAACAAACCGCAAGGCTTTGTGTGCGCGACTGTACAAATTGTATTTAGCACACGGCGGCACTGCACTGTACCGACACATAAACAACAGCATTCATTATAAATACGAAAGCGTGTGTTTGTTTGTCATACGAGCCGAAAGGGAGCGAGGTTTCAATGTGGCTTTGAGCGGACATTACACGACCGTAAAATGACGTAAGTTTTTTATTTTGTAAAAAAAAAACAGAAATCTGTCGTCATTATTAGATGATATCTGTGTATGGAAGATTGTGGATTAATAGGAAAACTTGCAATCCTTTGCATAATTTGAAATTTCGAAAAGATCTGTAGCTATTTATACTTTATACTACACAACTTTTCATCCAAATAAAAAAAAACACACGTATTTCTTCAAAAACCAAATTATCACATCAAATTTCAACAAGCAGTACTTATTAACTCTATATAATACTCATAAACTCGTGTACCACACCATCAGCACAGCAAGTAAACCTAAAAAACGTAGAGTAACATACTTCGGTTTATAGTAAAAATAAATGGTAAGCAGAACTGCGGGAACAAGCTAGTCTAAACATACACTCATGGAGGCTGTCGCTCTCCTTTGTAGTATTCGGAGCGTTCTGGCGGCGCGACGAGCCATTTTAAACTCGTTTGGGTTTCAAAAAACGCTGGATTTATACCTCTTCTAATGACTGCATTCGATCAATCCAAACTGACAAGATTTCAAAAGAACATGCAAATAAGCTGACTACTCGTATGTGTAGACTAGCAGTTTAGGCTGTAAGTTGTCTGCCACTCAGTCAGTCAGTCAGGACTTGTTCTTTTATCCTTTATATAAAAAGGCTAGCTGTACCCGGCGGTATTTTTTTTCACTTTTAAACTTTCCCTGTATTAAGCCAGTTCCAGCCGTTCTCGAGTTTTAGAGAGACAAACGAACAGCGATTCATTTTTATATATAAGAAGAAGATTATGTGAATTTTGAAAAATGTCAGTCATGTGCCATCCAAAATTGGAATTTCTCGCTCAGTCGTTAAAACCACTCGGTCACCTGTTCGACCGATGCTGGACTAGACATGACTGATCTGTTGCTCAGCTCAGCTTGCAGAGCGCTACAAGCGCTGCATAAATAATATTCACATCGATTTGGAAGCATCGTTTTGATCTAATACTTTGCACTACTAAGAAACTTCAAAATGCTAAAGAAAATCGTTTGAAAATCCTTAGGACGAAAGGAAGAACAGCCACGTGACTTGAAAGCTTATATTGTATTCTTGTTTGCGACCTTATTGCCATTGTTACTTAAAATAGCCTATCTCAATAGAAACTACAGTTTGATTGCGATTACCAGTTGGTTAGACAACAAAGCCACGGCGCAGGCAAAATCTTTAGTATTTTACGAAACTTAACATCCGCTATCATCTCTTTGTGAACCATGCTTCAGCAGTTAAAAATTCCGGCAATAGTCATGAACACGCGCGTGCCCGCGCGGCTCCCCGCGGCCGGACGTGCCCGCACTGGCCGCGAGCCGCACGCCGCCGCCGCCTTTTATTGCATTTTTCGTTTAAAAGCGCTCTGGATTAGATTTAGAACCGATGTTGATGTATTACTGCACACATTCACGACAGGACGGACTGTAAGTAGGGTAGATCTTTATAGGATGTGAGGCCAGCTATTGTTGGCATTTTTAAGGCCGTTCAAAGGCCACCGACATGGGTTAACACTTAGTTGGCTTGAAATAGACGAAACAATGATTTAATTCAATTATGGCATGAGAATGGAATGGATTTAATTAGGCGAAACGGATGTTAGACGTTCTCTTTGATATCAGTGTTTATGGTTGTTGTCGAAATAGAAGGAAATTGATTGTGTGTGTAGATTGATGAATATTGATGTTCATATTATGATTGATGGCGATCAAGGCCATGGACTGAACTGGTGCCAGCATCGACACGTAAACGTGCACACGAGAAGTACCACATATTCATCACACTGATATTACTAATTCGAGAGTTTGTGTAGATGTTGTGTTTTCTTTTTTCTGGAAAATTGACAATTTCTCGAGGATAGATAACAAAATCGCAGGGAGCAGCTATTAGGTAAATACGCGAACCCTGAAGACATGACACTTTTGGGAGCAGTCATTTAACAATAACTGGCAAATCATAGCATAGGAAAATTTCCTTCATACCAGAAGAACAATGTTGATAAACTTTAGAACAGAAAAACAAAACGACTCGACACAGAACATCGTGTCTCGGCACGTACTAGTACCTACTAGTAAAACGTCATAACTGTCAAATCGTCACGCCAGTCCGATAACTCCTCGAGTTTTGGCGCGTGTCTCCGATCCTGGAGGAAGCAAGCCTTGCGTGAAATTGGCTGATCTTTCAACATTTCTCGCTTATAAGCCGGCTGGATTGGCAACTGTTTTGCGAACTGGCAATATCGCTCTACAACCTTGGGAGATTCTAATGCAAAGAGAATAAGGTTCAAAGTTATGTGGCAGCTGATTGCTTTCAAAATATTTCATTCCATAAAAATAAGTTAAATTTTGCTTTTGGCGGGAATTGAAGTTTTAGCAATCCATTTTGCTGCCGTGTTTATTCTCGTAGCAGATTTTATTTCTCACTTTTTTCACTCTTTGGTATGAACATAAGAGTAACAAAAATAGAAACAATGTGGATTGCTCAAGATCAGAAAGTCGAATTTCCACGTACGGTTGGCTGCAAGACCTAGCTTTAAGTTTATTATAATTGCAGTATTTAAATGGCTAAAATGTATTCGAATGTTTTCGTAAGTGTTACGTATTTTCCTCTTCGTATGGCTTTAATTTAAATATAGCGAATAGGGTTGTCAATCTGTCTGTCTCTCAACCGTTGATATTTCGCTCTATATTCTGACGTTTCATTACGCTGAATATGAAGACGTGTTATACCGAAACATTCTCACCAAACTCACATAAGCTGCGACAATAAAGAAATGAATCAAAGCGAAACAGCGCTGGTCGTGTCTTCTCTCTTGCACTAGCGATATTGTGCGATTGTGCGAATAAGATGGCATGATGATCGCAGCTTCGTTTCGATTCGTTTCTTTAATGAGACTTCTCGTATTCGGATACTAGCTGCGCCCCGCGGATTCACACGTGCGATGATGAAAAAAGGTGATAATGATGGTGATGAAAAGTAGCCTATGTGTTATTCCAGAACCTAAACTATCTACGTTACATACTTCATCAAAATAGTTTAAGTGGTTATGGACAAACCTGGTTACAAATAATAACACACACTCAATCTTTCGCATTTATAATATTAGTAGGATAATAGAAACACAGCTAAATAAACCAGACTAACAGTAGGCCAGTAGGTACGAGTATGTTCGTAATACTTCTGAATATATTCATTCTTGCCAGACTGTATCGTCACATTGACTCCACGTCTCTCATCATTATTAGATTTATAGCGGAAACGCGTTCGCGTCGTTCGCGCTATATTGCGAGAGTTGTAACGGGCGTTGTAACGGCCGTTATGTTATTGCCAGTGTGTTGTTGGCTAATATTGCTTTCAGCCCTCGTGTAAGAAAGAGTGCGAATGTGGTGTCACGAGGATGTTATTAAACATCGTGTGAGGGAATAAAGAGGCTTCCTTACAAGATGTAGGACTGGTACTCAATAAGTTAGATTTATGACTTTGTTTTCATGTCTTGTCGGCCATGTCTTCTTGTAACAGTATAGTACTGGGCCTACAAGACCATCATCATCCACAGCCTTTTCTACATCACTGCCGGGTATAGGCCTTTCACTTGTATATCTATCCTGCCTTATTGCTACAACATCGACTCCACCGACACCACGGCATCGTACGTTTTGAAACAACATTCAAACCTAAAATGATCATTCATTCACTCGCCGCGTCGAAAGCTATTTGAAGTTTCAACAATAAAGACCGCACGTACCTCACTTCACCATACTTCTCGTAGCTACAACAGCTGTTCAGTGTTCACATAAAGTAGGTATTTCCGAACACTTCCATCACTCGGACTCCGTCGGGTAAACACGGGGACTATAGATAGGCTGTTTGTTTGTCTGTACGGATTCTTGGCGTACTTTGTTTTTCTATTGGCTGCGCTGCGGGCGGAATGGAATGCGGCTGTATGTGTCGTGGTTTATTGGGTTATTATGATTGTTTTTAAAATATTTAGGAAGTATGAAGAGTGTGATGCAGTAAACTCTGGCGCGAGTGCAGGTTTCATGGCGTAGGTAGTAGCTACAGTCCGACAAATACAATTTGGTGCAGCTATATGTCATCTCACACCACTTTTTATCGGTTTAAAGTTTTAAACATAATAAAAGTTTAATATTTTACATAATATAAGGTAATAAGCAAAGGGAGATGTCTGCAATAAACTTTGAAGTTTCAGCGTGACATTTCAAGATAACCATTGTAGTATTTAGAAACGCTCCCGCCAACTTATGCTGTAAAGATGAATGTATCTTTCAAACTTTAGCAATTAGTATTTTCTTAGTTGTCTTACAGGACTGGTCTAGGCAGGAATGCTAATTTCAGAATTTCAGCAGAATTGAAGTTTGCTAAAAAGTTTAACTTTATCTGTGCTACTAGTTTAAATGTAAGTTTTTGCAAATCTTTAATAAAATCACAAAATTATAGTTTTTTTAATTAAATACCAAACAAATTACATAAAAACTAAGATTAAGCAGAAAATCATTCAATAGTACAAGAACGGAATTATCGCCTAAAGAGAACACAAATATTAAACACCCGGAAAAAAATATTAATATTAATTTCACACGAGTTCTTTTTACCATCGCTGATTTCACGTGTCTCGTCCAATCCGCCTCTCCTCACCAAACCGGGATATATTCCGCGTCTGATTGAATCCAATCCGCCGACACGTTGAACCGCCAGTCTGTCGACATGTTGACAGCTACCTCTTTCACGTGTCAGGCTGACGCGAGGTTTTAACGATTTTAATACGGTGGGTACAATTAAGCAGTCCTTTTGATTTGTGCGGGCAGTGGGGATAGGGAAGGCGGGATAATTCGTTTGAGCGGTTTGCTGTCGCGCTTTTGCTAGAAAGTTGTTAGACATGGGCCAATGTAAGCTAATCTCTTTTTTGATTTGTATGTAAAATAGATAGAGTTCAAAGCTATATTGGACCATGTCTTAAGTAAGACAAAAATAAGGTAACGGCTTTCTAGAAGAAGCACAGTGTTCCAATACGCCTTGCATAGAAGCGTTTTTGACAACAGCGGAACACACACAAACAAACAAACAACCTTTCACCTTAAACGCAGATACCTTCCCCGTTACGTGGTGGCTAAAAATACAGACATACCAACGATATCATTCAATTAAATTCCGCCAATCCCCAGAGGGTCTAGACGGAAGCATCTTTCTCCTATCTCTAGGGGGCAAGGTTTAGGGCGGAAAGGTGGAATAGACTCGATTTACTTCATTTGATTGCTCCGTGTCCATTATTAACCATTTGATTTTATTGTTCACAGGTAAGTCAGATCCGACCCGCGACGGCTCTCCAGCAGTTCCGGTAATCAGTGAGTTACGACTCAATTAACTGGATTGATTGCGCGATTACGTACTAAGAACTACCAGCGGCCCTATTGGCTAATTGTCGAAGTTCGCAGATTATACTTCAGGATGCCGTTGAAATTAACCGACACCAATTTTTATGTTAAAACACAGAGTTTAGTTCAGTCATCCGGCTTCAAAATCACCTAGTTTGAATATTGACGTAACCTGGGACTTGAGGAAATCAGTGACAAATGTTATTATACTTAAGTTACAATTACAAAGGAAAAACTGACGTATAGCTGAGTTGGTAAATGATCAAATAACCAAAGTAAGCTCATAAACAGATTTATTTATAGCATCAGTTTGATCTCAATATGATTGTGCTGAACCAATCTCGCATCCCTAATATTATCTGCATCTGTTTTTAATTTTCATATGTAAGAAAAAGACGACAACAACCTTCAAAACTATCGCGGGCTTAGTTCAGAAAACGGCACAAAAACGCTGGCTCGTCTTTCCATTTACAAAGGCCGTCCTTCATTTTAGAAAGCCGAGCATTCCCCTTAACCGCTGTCTCAGGAATTCACTTACAAAGATAGCCGGGGAAGCCGTGTCCCTTCCCGGGGAGCGCTGGTCCCGGGAATTCTCGCTCTAATTCAATCCGGGACGAGGCCAGCCCGGCGGGACTGCGGTTCCTGGTGAAATCGGTTTTGTTGATAGGTTTTGAAAACAATGACGAGAGAAATAATACATCTTAGTTAGCTTTTTCCTATTTTTTGTACGACTAGTTGCGAACCGCGGTATATCTGCTATGCTACAGGAGTCGATAACTTTTTCTAGATAAAAACTAGCCTATATGTTAATCCAGAGTATAAACAGCCTTCAAACAAAATTTTATTCAAATCTATGCAGCCTATGTTAGGTAATTTTCTTTCTTTGATTGAGTAACTAAAATGCAAACATACAAGCTTAAACATTTATAATACTAGCTGCGCCCCGCGGTTTCACCCGCGTTATTCAGAATAAAAAAGTAGCCTGTGTTAATCCAGACCATGAACAACCTTCCTTCCAAATTTCACGTAAATCCGTCCAGCCATTTCACCGTTCATTAGTAACAAATAATAAATTAATTTATTTATTTGCAACTAACAACATGATATGGTCTATTTAAATTAAATTCCAGTACAATAATTGCTTAAAATTATTAATTTAGAAAAGTTAAATTAAATAAACTTAATCTATATAATCTTACTATGATACACACTTTCACCTTTTATAATATTAGTAAGATATCTCTTAATTAGGTATCTTTTTTCCTAATTTTGTTAATTAATGTTATCTTAGCCGAATAAGAACAATGTCCCTAATTAAGGTAATTAGTAGAGTAATGTCAGAAATTATGTCGTGATATTAGATCCTTATTATGTTAGAAAAGACAAATAGCCCCTCAGATACGAGAAACGAAAGACATATCTATATAAAAAGTAGGTCATATAGAACTAGCTGTTGAATTGATTATGAAAGTAATTTGAATCTTCATATTGAGTAATTGTTTTCAATAAACCAAACCAAATATGACTGAAACTATATTCACAATAACCAGCAGTGTTTTTATTATCTAAACTACTCGTAGCTGCGTCCCCTGGTTTCACCCGCAATTTCCGGGATAAAAAGTAGCCTAGGTGTTAATCCAGACCATGAACAACCTTCATTCCAAATTTCATGTAAATCTGCTCATCTATTTTTGCGTGAAAAAGTAACTAAGATACATGCATACATTCTGACAAATTTCCGCGTTTATAATATTTAGGAGGATATTTAGAGGATCTAAATGATCTGTTATACTCGTAGCAGTCTTATTGTCTAAAACGATTTCCATTAGATAACTTGCGGATGGACATAACTGCAAGCTATTTGGTTGAATAGATGTCATTTTGTTAAACTTTAACATAAAGCATAATCATTCTACCGGTTTATACAAGTGAACAAACATTGTGGAATTTAAATAAAGTGGCTGTATTCTAAGATGAGCTCGGGGGCCTTATTCTAACGAGTGAGGTATTATCTCGGTCACTGTCGCTCTCATTAGAAATGTCATGAGAGCGAGAGAGACCGAGATAATCTCGAGCGTCCAAGAATAGGGTCCCAGGTTTGGATTTAAATAATTTTGTTTTACTCCCTCTTTGGAAGGAGGGAGAGGGGAAGAGGGGATAAAAGCTTTCCTCCTTAAAACCCAGTTCGTCTGAAAGTTTAGTTCCGATTCTCGTGGAGCCGCTTTGCCTTGATTATTCGTGTTTTCTTGCAAAGTGCAGACCTGGGGGTGAATAGGGTAAGATGGAACTAGAGCTCATGGGAAGTTGGGGAAAATCTGCTCGGAGCTTAAATTATCTTAAAATTTTAGTTAAGAACATTCAAGTACAAAACTTTAGCTTTGGATCATTCATATGAAAATAAAACTACGTATGTCAAAGTTGCTTTACATATTTTTGTTGCCAAAATATTTGTAAATGTTAAACAGTAACAATTTTATTCACACCACAAAACAAACATAGAAAGAGACAGCCATCAGAGATAAGCCAAAAGGCGGTCTTATTACTGAGAGAAATCTCTTCCAGACGACCTTCAGATGACTAAGCAAGTGAACTTATTATCAAAGTATGGACGGTGATATAATAAAATGCTAGTATAAATAAACCATCGAAGTAACTGTACCCTATACTTCTCACCATTTAAACGATTCCACGGCTACCCTCATTCCATCGCTAACTTCCTCGCGGTACATTAACAAACTTCCTAATAGCGCCATTCAAAAAACCCGCCAGTCACGCTTCCGGTGCCAATACACCTCTACCGTAGATCTGCCGCAGGAATATACATACATAACTGGCAAGTAATATCAACGTCTGTGGAACAGAGAATGTGTTAAAAAATTAAAAAAAATAATAGCCCCCAACGTTGAAACGGCTGAACCGATTTTGATAAAACATATCTAAGAACCACCACTAGAAAACCTGCTTTCAAAAAAATCGTATCCAAATCGGTTCACCCGTTTAGCTACGGTGTCACAGACAGACACACATAGCGGTCAAACTTAAAACACTCCTCTTTTTGAGTCGAAGGTTATAAAAAAATTAAAAAAAAAACTGCGTATATATTATATCTTCTTAATGTATATAAATTACGTGTCACGTTGTTTGTCCGCTATAGACTCCTAAACTACTTAACCGATTTCAATCAAATTTTCACACCGTGTGCAGTTCGATCTAACTTAGGAGATAGGATAGCTCACATCTCAATTTATAGTAAAAAAACATGAAAAATTAGAAAATTTAAAAATACTTAAACCATAATTTAACTTTAGCGCTTTGGACAATGTAAACTTTTTAAATGTAACTTTTGACATTTGACATAGAATTGACGCAATGGCTTTTTTTACCAATTCGAATTAAATAGTCATCGTTAAGACAGGACAACGTCTGTCGAGTCAGCTAGTATATATATATAAATATATACGCAGTTTTTACACTCAAGTACTCTCTGAATCAAAAGTCAACCTATAATCATCCCACTGCTGAGATACACTCACAGGTCTCCCAATGCTGATCAGGCCGTACTCCGCCACGCTGGCCAAGTGCGGGTTGTTCGATTCACATACGCCATTAAATTTCTTCTCGGACGTATAAAACACTGCCGCAATATTATTAAACCGGGTAGTAATAAACAAGCAACGACAATAAATTTCAAATAAAGTTTTTTATTCGTCATACCAATGCTCGGAGGAAATTTATATTCGATATAAACCTTGATATTGTTCACAAAATCACACTAGTACTATAAATGCGAGAGTTTAGTTTGTATGTTTGTTATTTTGAAAAGGCTAAAAAATTAGAATGGATAGCTTAATATCCTGGATTAACATATTATAGGCTACTTTTCATCATCATCATCCTCGTTTTTCATCAAAGCGCGGGCGAAAACGCGGCTCGCAGTCGCAGCTAGTAATAAGAAAAAGTTCCAAAAATAAAAACTGAAGGAAAGTAACTTAAGCGTTGGTATGGAAATGACGAGGTATCCGTTTAACAAGCATTGAATAGGCGTCTTATAATAGTCTGTTTAACCGCGGTATAACTACGACGCGGCGTCGCGTCGCGTCGCGTCGGTGCGAAGATACGAGTATGCTAATCGCAGCGATCGCAGACACGCGATCCTCGGGACTACTGCGTCTGCCTTTAAGTGCTTCGGATACGTATACGGAAATACTAGAAATAAATAAATGAATTTGATAAATAAATAAATGTTATTTATCAAAATAGTAAATCAATTTCACAAAGGAGCAAGAAAATAAATATCTGTAGTATACATAGGTAAAATATTAACAAAAACTGCACATCAGTTGTTAATACAATCATAATTATACAAAATAAGATCAGTCATCTTTACTTTAAAATATTAAATCGAATCAGTACATTTTGCAGTGTCAAAAATGTTGTCACGTTATCTCAATTTTCAGTAAAATATAACAATCAGTGAAACATTTTTCAGTAAAGCAAAATCAAAGTAAAATTGCTTCATTAAGCCGAGTCCGACTGAGCTCGCGTTGTAAAATGGTTTTCCGCGCGCTTTCCTCTCGTTCGTAACAGATGGCCGCGTCAATGGCGAAATTAGCCACACACATCACCCTCCTCCCACCCCCTCTTTACTACTGTCCAGTACCACAGGGAGGGGGAAGAGAGGGCTGCTATCTATTCTGTGACGACTGCGGCCGCTTATTCGAAACCTGGTAATAGTAGGATGTAACTATTTTTTGTTACAATTTGGAACTACAGTATGGTGGGATTTTTGAAAGGGGCGACTGGTTCTTTCGACTAGGACGAGTTGAAAGAAGAGGTAATACGTTTATTACGCTTAGCATTTTTTTATTACGTTTAGACAGGGAAGAATAGCGCATGGCAGAAGAGGCCTAAACTCGGAGTGGGTCGATACAGGCTGACGATGATGATGAGTTGCCTCTTACCCAAAACAGCGTGTGTTCGAGAAATGTATATTATCATATAAAATATTTCATATTTAAGTATATTAATATAAAAACAGATTTTAACTTTGAATTTAATTTAAACTCAAACTAAAACTTGATAAAATTGCTGTAACTGCGCACTCAACAGCCCGCCAGCAACCTTCCCATCTACTTAAATACTTTTTTACCAGCTAAGTCTGTCGTGTACGATGCCCATAAAACGAATTCCCCACAATGACGCCATTAACCTCCAAATCACGCCGCGAGCCGATCCATTCGCCTAAACTTCGGGCCGTAACTCACGCCGCCATATTCAACCCAGAGCCACGGCCGAGCTGTAAATCTGGAGAACAATCCAGCGCCACAGGTTCAGTAGTAGTTACTTCCAGCCCGCGGCAGTCTAGCCTCTATGGCTGCTTCGGACTGCGCTATACTGTCATATTCTTTGGCAAGCAGAAATTTTATAATACAAACAATCAATTTGAAAAAATTGGTCACAACTTATCGACTGTTTTACATATTTTCATCAAACTTGAACAATAAATATCACAATAATACCTTTAATTTTCAATAGTTAAGTTTGTATTAAAATAGTAACAGACATACGAACAACCATTAACAAACAACCTTTAACCCCGAACATACTTTACTTTCTTTGATCCATTTTTTGTCTTCGATAAAGTTCGGAAATATTATTCAGCAAAATTTGACATGGTTCTCTACAGTATGATTAAAACTAAAAAGTTATGTTACAACATATCGCATAGTCTAAAGAGGCCACCACCTCCACATTCTGCGGTTTCTGGCTATTAAACATTACAATGTTCTAAGTTGTTTATAGCTAGGAAGCGCCACCATTGCTTATTCACGATATTCAGCGGCTTAAAGGGATTACCCGGAAAGGGTATCCCGGGGCAAGGGTAAGGTTAAGCCTTGGATACATCAAAAATTGCTAGTGGTCATTTATTAATTTCACTCAAAAAACTTAATTTTTGAAAAAAAAAAGGAAAAAAAATTCATGGAAGTGTGCAATTTGATTGACATTATGTAGCACAAGTTTTACGTAATATATTTATTACTTACTATGAATCGATGGCACAAGGGAGAGGAGGCCTATACCCAGCAGTGGGTCGATACAGGCTGACAATGATGATGATGATGATGAATCGATCACATTCGGTGACCTTCATCAGGTGAGTTACAAGCGTGACGCAACCCCGAAACTCGTCGTAGTAAATGGCTTAATTTTTACGTGAGTATTTCGGACGGGTGCTCTAGGTGGACTACTTCCTAATTATAGCACAAGAACATTATTTTTACAAAACAAAAAACAAAAACCGACTTCAAAAGACCGACTATTGAGTTACTATTTGTCGCGCACGTACTTAATGCAAATTTAAGACTTATATGGTTTTCTCATGGATACCATTATCAGAACTGGACTAAATTGAAATGGGACCAAATGGGAAGCGTCCGCTTTCTAATAAAAAAAGAATCATCAAAATCGATTCACCCAGTCAAAAGTTATGAGGTAACAAACATAAAAAAAAACATACAGACGAATTGATAACCTCCTCCTTTTTTTAAGTCGGTTAAAAATATATTGATTACTAGCTGCGCCCCGCGGTACAGGAACCGTTTATTTTCCGTCAAAAAAGTAGCCGGCCTATGTGCTACTTCCGGGCACAAACTACTTCCGTATTTCGTGTAAATTCGTTGAGCTACAAACATTCACACACTCTCTCAAAAACTTTCGTATTTATAATTGAATTTTTATAACTGAGCAAAGAACATCCAAACCTGCAAACCAACTTTAAATTTAGGATAAAATAATTGATTCCAGTCAGTTAGACCATAAAACCACAAATTCTATGTATTTATATACCTATTCCTAGGTACCCCAGCCGCCGCGCGCCGGGGCGGAGAATCATTGTTTTGTCTCTAATTATCGGAGTCCACGCCCCGGTTAATTGGACGCCGCCGCCGCCGCCGGCGCGACGCGCAAAGATTACTTAATTAATTAGGTACAGAAGTGAAACCAAGACAAAAGTATTGACAACATGTTTATAAGAGAAACAATTTGGGTGTCTTCTTGTCGTGAGTAAATCGGTGCTTTTAAGGCACGCGTGCTCCATCGGAGACCGCGTCGTGGCTTCCCATCAGGCGAGATGGCGGTCAAACGCAAGCCTTTCACTGAATAAAAAAAATGTTAGGATATTGTTTAGGAATCACTGTAATAGATTTTTATATCAACCTGTTTATTGATCTCATTCTAACTTTCTCTTAGAAATGTTTTCTTTTCCCTTTAAAATATCTCCGTTCTTCATGGGTGGTTACAATCATATTTGCGCTAAATATCATATAAATACGAGTACTAACTCAAATGATTGTGATATAATTTGTAAGATCCTGCAAAATGCAGTTTTAATACTCAACTCACTTAAAAACATAATAAATACTAGTTAACTTAAACGCTAAAAAATAACGACAAAACTACTCAGATTATAGGTAATCTCCGAATATACATCACATCTTTATCACTTAATCTATGCCCTATGCTACGCCGTACCTGTATGCTACGTCGTAGCTCCATGCTACGCCGTAGCAGCCTACGCCGTTAGTGCGCAACGCCGCTATTTATCAGTGAGGAGATTACGACCGAACGCAGAGCATTGATTGCCTCTCGTTGTACTGGTAGAGTATAGGAGAGGCGCTCTAGATTATTGGTAGAGATTGCTGCTCTAGATTTATTGGTAGAGTTTAATTTGCTGGTGAAAATTGTTTATGTCTGCTGAATCTCCGTTGAGTTAGTAAATAGTCTGCCCGAGAGACTCGAAATCGGTAAAAAATATTTAGAATTTTGCTCATAAATAGTCAAAGTAAGTTTTTAAATAGGAAAGTTTTGAGTGAATTTGCTTTGCGCGTAACTCCGTAAAATCTTTTAGAATTCGAAAAGACCTAATATGAAGGTATTTTTGTAGAAACCAAGTTTTTCGTACGTAATGTGTGTTGTAAAAAATTGGGGGAGACCTTTGCCCAGCAGTGGGACAGCATAGGTTAATTAAAAAAAAAAAAAAAATGTGTGTTGTACATTGCGTTGTTCGTACGTAATGTGTGTTGTACATTGCGTTGTTCGTACGCCATACTTCAAGAATTCATTCTAACTCAACATGGAAAGCGGGTAAATACCGAGGCATAGTTTGCTTAAATTAAAACCTTATTTTAAGCTAAAAACTGTTGATTGATTGATGATGTTTTAAAGCAAATTTTCAACATTTTAAACATAAAACATTCTAAAATTGAAAACAAAAGAATACCACTTCATATTTTCAAACGAACTAAAATATGAATTACCCCTAATTTAACCCTCGAGTCGACACGACAAAACATCCCACCCCACTCCCTCACAACTCACAACTAGCCGTCTACCCCGAGGCAGACAAGCTATACAAAGTTATAACCGAGCCTGCTGACCTTTACTGAGGTTAATAATTTTGATAAAATTAAATTAACAAGCTAATCAATAAATGACCAACCCTATTCAAAAAAATTACAAAATTATTGATATTTTTAGAAAAAAATCATAATATCTCATCTTTTGTTAGGTAACAGTATCTTATACAAAACTAGCGACCTCCCCGGCTTTGCACGGGTATAAAATATAGCCAATGTTACTCAAGGATAATGAAGCAATCTAATTTTTGAAATCGGTCTAGTAGTTTTTGTGTTTATTCAACACAAACATACAAAAATACAAATCTTTCCTCTTTATAATATTAGTATAGATAATCGGCCTATGTAACATTTTATTACCAGTAAGCTGTTACCGCCAGGGAGATATATGAAAGATTTTTCCTCCTAGAGCCCCGAGGGAGATAGGCTTTTTAATTTGGCTCCCATATTACTTTGACTTGGGAGTTGGCACTAAAAGTGACCAAAAGAATTAGGGTTGGGTTTAAGGGTTAAGTGAAACGTTACTTATGTGGAAAAATAATAAAAATATAAAAAATCAAACCCTAAAGAACACTACACACTATAAAAACTAAATACACGAGAAATACATTTGAAAACAGTTACTTAAAAATCTAACAAAATTGTACAATGAATTATATTATTTACCCGTGTGTATTATAACAAAGCTACTAACAAAGCTGTCTGACCTGTTTAGAGAACAAAGAAATAATAAAATAATTTTCACATAAATAGTAAATTCGCGTCAGAACAAAAGTCACTTTGAGAAGGTCAGACAGACCGAGATAGCTCCCAAATATAGATTAGAAATGTGTTAGAATAATCTAGATTTAAATAGTGTTGTAGCTGTGGGGCGGGAACGAGACAGCTACATTTAGATTGGAGTATGATAACTACAACATAAGAATAAAAATATATTATCTCGTATGTAATTGTTTCAATTAAAAATAATTTGAATAAAATCCAATCGAAATGTGTTGTAATATTTTGTTGTCGGTGTGGTGTGTATCTTAAGGTGTCTACACACCAAAGCCGCCGGCCCGGCGGCACGAACCCGGCGGGCAAGGCCGGCGGCCTGATTTTGAAACGACCAAAGCCAAATCAGGCCGCCCGCGCCGGCCTTGCCCGCCGGGTTCGTGCCGCCGGGCCGGCGGCTTTGGTGTGTAGACACCTTTATGGGTTAAGTTTAACCTGCTTACATTAAATACCACAGAAAGGATACGATCTTTGTAAAAAAATTACAGACTCCAACATCCATACGCATACCAATAGTATCTTAAGAAATTAATAACAACTGAGTAGCAAAAAGCCTTTTCAAAGTTCAGAGCAAAAAAATAAGTCTTCTTTCTCCAAAATCTTGATAATCAAAACTCTATACAAAACTTTGACGCAGTTTCCATGCTTATTCTTTACTGCCCTTACTGCCGTCCAGTGTACAGTAACAGCAGACTAGGCAGTAGGTAAACACAGTACGTAATGAGAATGCGTGTTTGAGCCGGCACATTGTGCGAGCCCGCTGTTTGTTCTGCGCTGTGTTACTGCCCGACTTCGGTGGTTACTGCAGACTGTTTGTACTATGGAGATCGATGTGTGGTGCAGTGCTGCCCAACTGAGTTTGAATATGGCCCGTTATTGCTAATTTATTTTCCGCTGGGTTGCTTTGTGAATAATATCTTATATCTAAAGTCATATTAATATTTAAAGAGATAAGGTTTATATTTTTGAAGAAGATCGATTAAAAATTTTATGCACTGATGGAAAGCTACACTATTCCTGAGTACGCGAGATTTTTTTTATAATTTTGGGCATTGAGATCATCAGCTATTTCTATTATTTGGCTTTTAAGAAAGAAACATTCAATGTAACTTTTCATAATAATTGAAATTAAATTTTTAAACAATTAACTGACAATGACGCCAATATACTTGCGAGTCAATTCCAACAGGCGGCTGACATTCATTTAACGCCTTGCGGGCCCAGAGTTGGTCATCTAGTGACGTCTGGTGTTGTGACTGCGAGATGTTTTGTTCAGTGTGTTCTAAAGCGGGAAGCGGGCGGCTTCTTACCGACGTCGGCGTCGGTGACGCGGCTTCAAGCTACGGGAGACGTGTGCTCTGTGCCTTACTAGAGCTAGAGCTAGAGCTAGCTAGAGTCTAGAGCTGTTCTTTGTGATTAATTGAAAACTTTCTTTGTCTTCGAAGATCAAAAAATAGAAGACAGAAACGCAAGTGTTTGGTTAGCGGTTATTGAAGTATTAGATTTAAGTTTCAGTAATAGAAAGTTTTAATCAAATTACATTGTGGTTTGTCTAGTTCTTCCTAGGCAAGCGTGCTCCATCGTAGACCGCATCATGGCTTACCATCTGACAGGATGGTGGTCAAATGCAAGCCTGTAATTTAATTTAAAAAATGTTTTAAGTTTTAATCGGTTGAAATTTATATCTTGAGAGTAAGTTGAGAGTCTTGGTAAATTCGAGATCAGGGTGAAAGAGATCTTCTAATTAACCAACGCTGGGAAACGGGTGATGAAAAAAACATTTTGAAAATATTAATACTTACTTTTATAGAGATAGGTCAGATTAGGTAGTTCAATTTTATTTTTGCTTCTGGGATATCAATAATCTAAAAATAACGCATAATAATACGATCCTTTACCAAATTGTATTTATATCCCTGTAATTCTCGGAATTGCTAATAATTTTCCCCTAAAATTGGGTAATTTCACGGTATTTGATGGCAAATCGCGATGGCGGCAGATAATGGCGTATGATGGATGGCGTGACGTCACAGAGTGATCAATTAGGTATTGTATTTTTACCTCGCTCGGGAGGACGGAGGGAAGAGGACACCCGTTTTATATCGTTTCACTCAAGTTAAACGTTACAGAATTCAATGAAATACCTATTTACATACTTATTATGGCTATTTGTGGAGTAAAGAGTAAGTATTTTGATAAAGAGTTGGAAAAAAATAATCAAATTATGTAAAAAAGTTGAAACTGAAAAAAAATCTACTTATTTCTTTATTGACATTTTTTTCACATACCTAGACAAATTCCAAACTTTTAACTAATTTTCATGGTTCCATACAATTTAATTAACCCATTGCTTGAAGGTAGCCCGGCTACATCAAGGCTAGTTACTAACTAACCCATCCAAATCTCTATGAACAACATTGGGTTGCTATAAGATATAGCGAATATTGCCACACGTCTCCCTCTCTTTCTGTTTCTTTCTTCCAAACTCTGTTTCACACATGGCAATAGAGTCAACTGAGTGCCCAGTGCGAGTTTATTTCGTGTAGTGTACGTTTAGGATCGCGTTAGCATAAACTACAATTTGTATGCAATAAAAACCGCGATCGTTTACGTAAACTATACGAAATAAACTCGCACTTGGCTCTCTGTCTTCAGTTTTCTCTTCCACTTCGCTCTATCTTCGACATAGCCACATAATATTAAAGTCATAATAATATACCCAATCACAAATATCACATAAAAGCCACCACAAAAGGACCCTTCTTTTAATCACATCCATAGTTACTGGATAAACTTTAATCTCCTCCGACATCCGCATCCAGACATTTATTCCTTTTATAAAAACTTGATTTAGCTTCTGCTTCTTCAAATGAGTTTCCCGCCATCCTGGATTCCGAGCACGTACGAGGCGCTGTGAAAATACCCTCAGTTCAAGGGAATTTAGACGGATCTCGTGTTATTATTTTTACTGTTGGTATCCCTGAATCTGTAGCCTATGTTATGTTGTCAGATTGGGGGAAGTACGAATATTTTAGGGAAGGTATTTTTATTGTGGGAGCTTTGTACCTACAATTTACATTGTTGCACGTGTTTTTATCGTATAAAATTAGCATACAAGATGAGTTTCGTTTTACATTCTGGAATAAAAAATCTTGAAATTTTAAGCTCTCTTATAGCAAGAAAAAATTAAATTAAATCACTTCTGTAGAGCTAGAAGGAGGAAGGAGCACTACCTTTTACACAAAGTATTTTGTTTCTCAATTTTATTACGTTACAATATACATTATTCGAAGAGTTTCCACTCTATGCAGTGTACGTTAACGTAGTTTGTATCTGCCCAAAACATTTAAGAGCTCCTGATTACCTTACTTCAAAATAACATTCAGATTATTTGAAACCCAAGTAAAACGTTGCACGACTGTCTGTCTGGATCGTCTCGACTTCAACTTACTCAAACTCAAACATCACAACCCTATTTCGCACTACAATGTAAAACTAAACAATAAATAAACAAATCTCGCGAACAAGTACTAACAAGCGTATGAAGCTAACTCCGGGGCTTAGCATTCCAATTTAAAGTTGGCACAGAGGCGCCCTCTACACGTTATCGCTCTGTTACACGTTATTGCATGATCTAAGTTGTAAGCCTTTTCACTTGATCACTTATCTCGCGAGATAAAGGGCTTTGACTTAGTTTACTTTAACTTTGACTTGGTGTTTTACTTTGACGTCTTTGTGCACTTAGAGCTCTGGTCGGTTTTCCGTCTCCGAAGTTGTGAAATCTTTTTCTATAGACTATGCGACGAGACTGCCAATTAACAGGAGTGCGACCATAGCTGACATGCTGGTACTAAGGTACTGCATTTATCTCTGTTTAACACCAAAGACAGAATAAGACGGCAAGACACTGTAATTCCACTTTATCAATTAATTAAGTTTTGTTTAGCTTCTCATTGTCAAAGTGACATTTCACTTTTTCTATGTGTATAAAAAAAAAATATCAGTCAATTTCATCATGCACAGCACAGTTAACATTCCAAGTTAGGTGTGTTCATAATCTTTGAACACTGCCTGAATAGTTTCTTTAGATATCCTTATATCTACAAGTCAAGTGCAGTCAAGTTTTTATTAGTGCGATTTTTGCAAATGTAGAACAAGGGTTCTATATTTACAAAAATCGCACTAATAAAAACTTGTAACCTAAACCCTAATATAAAAACAAAATACAATATAAAGCTCCAATCATGCCTAAAAACTTCTGCAAACATAATAGAACCACCATTAGAAGAATATCATTTGGAATATTGTCCTCAAAGGTCTGAGTTTCTAGTGTCCTACAAAAGAAACGGCAATTAAAAAACAATCTCAAGTTTCGCAGAAACTTCGCTCAGAAAAAGACGTGTTTTTGTATTTTTTAGCCAAATTTTAAGAAAGAAAATTATTACTGAACAGCGCAGCTTGTTTTCAGGTGAAATTTTCAGGCTTAATAAATGTGTCAGACGCTGTTAAATTTGGCCCTCATTGACACTAAACCTGAAATAAACCGGCGTTGTAGTTCCTCTTTTCACCACGTTTATTTTAAGCCGTGCTGCGGTGCATATTCTGCCACTTAAAAAAATGCATCTAAATTAGTATGACGAACGCAAAACAAGGTCGATTGCTTTAGATTGCTCTAATTTTAGAATCAGCTCATAAAATTGGAGTCGAAGGAAATAACTGAAAAAATGAAAAAAATGAAAAAATTTTATTTAGCATAACCTTAGGTAAAACAGACAATATAAAGGAAAAACTTGCTAACTAACTTATGATTATGAGAAGTATAAGGTAACATTTATGAATACGGCGATTCCTGCACTAGGCTAGGCCTGTATCGCAGGAATCAGCTAAAGGTTTAACAAAAATAAAATATTTTACACCTTTAGTTATACAATATAAATTTAAATTATGGAACATCCTATTAATACATATTTTAACATAAAGGAAATAAGTTTTATGAAGTAATGTATAAATATACGAGTATATGTGTGTTAAAATTTATGTGCAAATTCTTATAATTCATTATTTATATGTGTGTGTATATATATATATATATTTATAAATATATGTGTATAAAATATATTATATATATATTCAAATGTATGACTTTAATTGTTGTTGGTTGCGATTCACAAGAACTTAAATATGGCGTTGATTTATTTAAGAAACAATTTTAAGCAAATTTTCCGTCTCTTTATAACTGAGAGTAGTCAAAAAGCTATAAATGGATTTTTTGGCTTCATAGACGGTCTTTTCTACTAAATCACAGTGTTTGTCTAAGACATTGTATACATGAACTCTAATAAAAGCGCCGAAACGTTGAGCAAAGCTAGTGTTAACATGCGGAAAAGGTAGTTTTTGACATCTTTTTTTAATAATTTCGTCGTAATCGGGAGCAGCAAGAACAGATTTATGTACAGAGAGTGACATTTTGAGTAAGAATAACTGTCTAACACTTAGGACTCCACAGTCTTTAAATACCTCAACCGTTGGGTATCTCAAAGGCTTCTTCATCATAACCTTGAGTACCGAGCGTTGAGCCCTCTCAACTAGGACGATGAAAGACTAACTTTATCTCCCTCATAACAAGAGAAGAGATGAGTAGAGATCGGTATATCTGTTAGCCATCATTGAATCAATAGCAGTGTACCACATCGTAGCGTCTTCAACTGTCCCGGGTCTTAGCTGTCCCGCTTTGTCCTACTTTGGTAAAAAGCGGGAACCGCAGGGTTTTCTGGGACACAGCCCGGATGGGGCGACAGTGTGGGGAGAAAATACAGAACACATTTTACAAGCTTTTATTTACTTGCTGTTAGTGTGGGACAAATGTTGCAATTTAATTTTGTACCACTTTCCGATGTCCAATTGAGCTGGGTATACTGGTGTAACTCTGATGATAATGCATCATGTATCTTTTTATTTGTTATACTATTTATTGGAGAACTAAAAAACTGTGAAAAGTGCTATCTTCATATTATATGACTACAATGAAAAATACTACACTACTTAGGTACTTACTGACACATGTCCAGTGTTTATACTTCACTTTATTTTTAGATCAAGATATTCTTCATAAATTGATCCTCAGAAGAAAGTGACTCTCATTGACTCATTTTTATTATTCAATTACCCATGTTCAATCCAAAATACATTAAACTTTTACTATACCACTAAAATATGACGTCCATTTATTAGATAATAAATGTTCAGGTAAAAGCATTAAATTTCAAGCTCTTCCTTTCGCAAATAGCAGTTAATAGCAAGTAGCATTAGCAGTTAACTTTTTAACGTATAGCAGGTGAAGTAGAACTTTTTTCCGAAGTCGGGGAGAATGGGGCAAACTGTTAACTAGGAATGTTATGTGAAAAGTAAGATGTCTTATGGCGAAAGTTAAGAGTCTTAAGAAGACTTACTAGCGACTGTAAAATATCGGCTGAATTTTATTTTTAACCGACTTTTAAAAGAGACAGTTCTCAGTTCACTGTTTGTTTTCAGCTTCAGAATGTATGTGAGTACAAATGTGTTTTGGAATATTGATGATAAAAAAAACAAAATGTGTGTAATGTTTATTCGTTATTTTTGGT
Organism: Alcis repandata; assembly: GCA_949125135.1. Taxonomy (NCBI): domain Eukaryota; kingdom Metazoa; phylum Arthropoda; class Insecta; order Lepidoptera; family Geometridae; genus Alcis; species Alcis repandata. The sequence goes on from OX421240.1 coordinate 363,837, forward strand.
GTTGTTTTTACTAAAACCTAAAGTTTTAGATTTAAATCCATAAGTATATCTATCCATATCCGTATCTCTTTCTCTAAAACAAAACCAATTAATTCCATTGAGAATCACATCTTTGGTTGTAAAACGATACGAATGCCAAAATATAAGCAAAAAAATCGATGTAAAAGCATCAGTAACTCATAATGTTTTGTAAATTGGACACTATACCAACAAACTAAAAACTTTTCACCCCAAAACGCCCCGACGCTTAATCAAAGCTGCACAATGCCGGCATCACGTGGCGCCACATTCCCCCATCATACCTCGACAATAGCTTTTATAATGGGAATTCTTTCAAAACACCCTTCCACGCCATTTGCCGGACTCGACGTACCACGACTGCTGTGACGTCACCCAGCCCGAAACAGTCGTTTTAGCGTTAAATTAAAGAGCTTTTGTTCAAGTTAGCGAAGACTAACAAAGTTGCAACTTTCACAACAGCCAAAACATTGAAGACTTCCATTTATCAGCAACTAAAACTAAAGCTTACTACAATGTGTTAAAGTCTGAATTCGCTAGTTTCTAATATCAGGCGTTAATAGGGTGTTCGACATAGTTACGCATATTGTGAGGGCTCATTGGCACGTAACAAAGCGTCTCCGGACAGATTGGCGGTGATTGTCGTTAGGGGTAATAGGACGGCGCGGGGACCGAGTTAGCGGAGACTTACGGGGTTTAGCAACTTGCGTAGCCTTGTAATATATACCTAACTGCCTGTAACAATAAAAGAGACGCGTTAAACTCTAGTATATTTGTTTCTTGGCCTACTAAGGAAAGCTCGCAAGCGGTTGTCTTGTAAAATTGCCTTTCAAACTCTGAAGCGAGGCTAACCACTCAGTCTATGCAAGCTTTGCTTCGTAAATCTACCCTCCTAAGAAAAGTATCTTGATAGAAATCGCCACGAACTTGGGTCGAACCTGGACAACTAAAATGCAAAATGCCGGGAAATTTCAGATAAAATCGAGTCAAATACTTAGTCGCAATCCATTACTTAGCGCGAAACAAATATACGGCCCAAGGGTGCCGCCTTATTGAAATAGATGGATTGTCTTTAGATCTGCCTGGCGTGAGCTAGAGCGTAGTCAACCGATATATCGGCCAATATTGCTTGAACCCTATCTGCTTTGCACGTTAAGCTAGAAAGAGGTCAACTTATATTGGACTTTATGTTAGTTAGCTGTCGTTTAGTTCACGCTAGGCAGGGATCTCGAGTTTATTTTGTAAAGGTGCGTTCACACGCCGCGAGTACGGTACAACGTGCGTAAGGTTGTCCTTGTTAGACACGTAATGTATCAGAAACGCGTGTTTGCTGACATGTTATGTCGCTTGGTAATATTGTCCACATTTCTGACTTATGTGTCGGCAAGATGGATGATAGTCGGTTTAGTTTCTTGTAGATTATCTGGTGACATTTTGGTTACAACTAGAAGTTACCTACTATGTTTCTTCATCCATTTATGCCGAAGTGTAAACTACTCAAAGATTCCATTGGTTATTGCTTGTGGCGTAGTCCTGTTGGTCGGTCAACATGTCTCTGTAATATTAGCAACGGACTGCGATCAGTTTTCGGACGGGTGACCGCGAGTGGCATTAGTAACTGTCGAACGCTAACCTGTTTCAAATGATATTGTTAGCTTGAACTCTAGTATTGTTTGGCTTAGATTAACACATTATTAAGAAATCCGAGTTTTTTTTTTCGTACGGCTTTTGCGACACGGGGCATTTGGCCTATTAACTCACTGAACTCACTCACTCAAACAAAATAAAAACAAAATCAAAATCGTTCGATTCGTTCATCCGTTCGGGAGCTGTAATGCCACAAACAGACACGTCAACTTTACAACACCCCGTCGTTTTGGCGTCGGGTGTTAAAAAAAACAATAACGCTAAAAATTTGCGGAACAACTGGACTCATCACTAAGATCCCTTTCAAGCTAGGCAAGAGCAATCGCATCGTTTTCTATCGAACAACATCCCTTACTGCCTCCGTTCTATAAATCCCAGTAAAGGGAAGCGTAGAACACAATTTGTCAGCTGGAGTTTATCAGTGCTGTTCGCTCAATGAAGAGTGACAGCGTCTGGGAGAGTACGTGTGGGGAAGGAGGGGGGAGGGGGACTGGAGGCTGACGATGTGAGGACGAGATGGGCTTAATGGTTGGTAGGTAAACGACGTGTTACAGAGTGTGAATCTTAGAAGATTGCCTGGAAGAGATCGCTCTTAGCGATAGGGCCGCTAGTTGTTGCACTAGTTAAGTGTTATGATCCTTTTGTTTGTAATTTCTGGTGTGAACAATAAAGGGATTATCTATCCTAACAATTTTGAAAAGTGTTTTTTTAAAACCATAAAAATAAAATCTAAAGCTTTTATTGCATTGTAATCGGAGTTACACAAGTACTTTATAATATAGGTATTTCATCTTAATCAGAGATCGGGAAGTGGTTCATAATTCAGTTTAATAATTTGACCCAAAAACGCTACAACAACCAGGCCAGGCTAAATAAAAGCCTGAAATTGAGCTTTCAGAGAAGAAATATCAAACTTTTTTAACTTTTGATTCTACTGCTGGGATACCAGGTCTACTTTCGAAGGGTAATTAGGCCATATTCTTCAACGCCAAATGCGGGTTGGCAGATTCACATACACCATTGAATTTTTTTTCCCGCACGTATGCAGGTATCCTCACGATATTTTCCTCCACAGAAAAGCAAAGCAAAGCATGACAATAAATTCTTTCATAAATCTTAAAGAATTCATTAACACGTTGTTGTTTGAACCCGCCACCTCACGATTACAAAGCGGTCGTTCCCCCACTGAGCCACTACGGAATGTATCGTCAGGCAATCAATGGAGTAGGTAGTCAAGTTGAAAGTCTGTCTCCAAGTTCTAACAACTAAAGTTAGGCTAAGCTGTCAGCAGCAGCTCATTTGAGGTGAGGAGACGATGTGGTCGAACTCTGGCACAACTAGTTTGGGGACCATTTGCTGGGCTATTCGAGATTATCTTTGTCATTGTCACTCTCATGACATTATTAATGCGAGCGACAGTGACAGAGATAATATCTCTCTTGCTAGAATTTGAATATAGCTTTATGCTTTCCCAGTTTTTGTAGGAATGAGAGTAAAAAAGAAATTAGACTTTTTTATTTTTAAACGGACCGGAACATACTGTTTCATGAATATTTGTAAATTTTTGACCAAATGAGAGTGCAATAGCATGCCTGTGAGCTCTACTTTAGCTGTCCTCTAACATGGTAACCCTACTACGCTAGTTTATAGCTTGTGTAGATATATCGTGATGTCAAAAGCACGTCGTGGCAACCCTACGGCGTAGCAATAGATTCTCCTCGTGTAGTGTTCAACAAGGGACGCGCATTTCATATATTGTCAGCGAATCAGCTATGACGACGGTGTTAGCAGGAAAATGGACGAACGTAGCTTTTTTACTTGTAAGAGTATCTTCAATGTACTCATCAGGGGATAAGAATTTGTATAAAACAGGTGCTTGAGTTTTTAATCTTGAGTTTTGAGTTGTTGTTCAAAATGGGGTAGGATTTTTCAGCACCCAGCATTTTGATCTTTATTAGTTCAAAATCTTTCACGGCTTTACGTTGGGCTCGTTGCTGAAGTATAGATATTTGAATGGAAATCTCTTTGAGTCCAACAATTTTATTTTTAATCATTGCTCTTCCTATCTGAAATATACGTTTGCTTAATACTGCACGACTGTTAAATTACTCCCAACAGCAAATAGGTACCTACTTCCTCAGGATTGTAAACACGAGTCATTTCAAACGTTAGTTAGAAAATGAAACAGCTTGTTCAATCAGCAAAATAAACTTCTGCGCTTTCATTTTCCAGTTTCTTTGCTCCGCTGCGCTGTTCAAATTCAGAAACAGGATTGCTGGCTGACTGTTATTTGTAGAACAACAGACTAAAAACTGCAAACGCCGGAGCTCGACGAAACAAAATATCTGTACAAGAATACAGCGTTTAATATAGAGAGCTTCATTAGCAGTTAGGGGTTTTGATGCGGCGATGTTAATTTTTTAAGCGTGATGGGGATGTTGGTATGGAAACGGAGAATGTGCGTTTGGAGTAAAAACAACGGAAATAACGTTTCACACTCATAGTTCGAAGCTCGTTTCATAGCTCACTAGGATATCCTGTGTCGAGATGCCATGGAGCACACACAAAGACAAGGACAATTAACACCCAGACCCAGAGCAGTTAATTCAATTTATCATTCAATTTATGGTTAAGTAGTGTGTTTGTAAGACTATTTTCATTAGGTACCTTACCCTAGTATTTGCAATGTGATTTGAGTACGCCTTGTTGATATGCCTTGAAAAAAAAAATATTGATAACTAGCTGACCCTTGCCCACTTCGTTGGGCATAATGTTAATTAAACCCGAAGCCATCGCGCGCCGTCCGGACCGTTTTTTCTCCGATTCACTTTGCAAAACGGACTACCACGTAAAAGCCTTTTTATTTTTCGGTTTTTTATATAACCTATGACACTCAGCAATAATGTGGCTTTATATTAGTGAAAGAATTTTTAAAATCGGTTCAGTAGATCCCGAGATTACCCCTTACAATTTAACAAATATACAAACACACAAACTTTACTTCTTTTTAATATTAGTATAGATTGAAAAAGATAAACGGCTGAAAAAATAAATGTTACCTGTATTATATTTTTAGTTCCATCATAACTGCTGGACGCCTAGACCTATCTTGGTTTGAGTGGCATTATTACATTTCCTACTTCATTCCCAATGCCATAGACATTTTGCTGTTAGGGTCTTTCTTTAGTATTTTAAAAATAAAAAATATAAAAGTAATCTTCAAAAAGCACTCAGTCACTCGATTCTGTAAGGTTTCAAAATCTTTTTCAATCTCTGTAATCGTTTCAAATCAAACAGTACACCAGCAGAATAAAGCCTTAGGATTAAATAAACAATTCCAATCAACGAAATAGCTTCAAAACACTTCCAATAATGATTTCTTCTCAAATATTCATTAAAAGTCGTCGAATCTCACCTCCGCTCCGCTCCAAATATTATTCGAATAAGAAAGAAAGATTCGGAACTGAATAATCAAGCTTATCGCACTTAAATATTAATGGAGCATTAGGCAAAACCGCTCGTTTCCAAGACAAATGAGAAAAATAGGACGGAAAATCAATAAGATCCCATAGCAACATACAAAGTACACAGTAGCCAATAAAAACATGATACTGGTTTAACATGTTCACCGCAATAAATAACCAAAAGGACCTCTTTGATATTACGTTGTAATTTCTTTGGAATACCTCTGAATTATTTATCTAACTAATATGTTTTCACTCACAGCTCTCACATTACTAGCTTTGCGCCAGACTGTCTGGGAATTAAATACCCACCTGATGTATAATTATTGTGTACTCATAAATACAGTAAATGAAGTGAACTGATTTAAGAGAGACGAGGGCGGCGTGTTTTCGTATCGTATATGTAATTTGGGTCGCTGTGCCGGCACCAGCCGCTGCGGCGCGAAAGAACCCATTCAGACACAGTACTTGGGCGATTCAAACCGCGGCGCGGTCCGAACTGGTCGCGGTGTGAAGCGCTCAAGTATTCGGCAAAGTTAGCGTGCTGTGCCTCACAGTTTTATTCACTGGGTTGGTCGTATTGTTATATTATGCCAAAACTTTTAATCTTTTTCGAAAATGGGCTAGCAAATAAGTACGCACAGTTGTATACCATTAGTTTATTAAATAATATACTCGTAGCTAGTCGGTGAAAAATTACTTATCAGCAATGTAGTTCGAAGAAAAGGAAAGTACACTTTACCTAGATTTCGCTTTTTTTTAAAGCCACGGACCATACCGCGCAAAAAACAAGCTTCTAGTATAAAACTGACCTAAAGTTTAACTCAAACACAGTCTGTAAGTTAACCTACTGTTTACTCCGACACAAGAGTCCATGCTCTGGCTCTGACTTCCGAGGAAGACAGGGGAATTCAATTTGCGATAAAATAATTTCGCCATTTTCCGCGGCAGTAACCGTTAACGTCGTGTTTTAGATCTTTGTAAGTATCAAGATTGGTTGAAACGGTAGCAAAATTGGTTGATAGAGGATCAACATTGTTTGGTTGGTAGATGTCAAAATGATGCAGTAATTATTTGGTTTATTTTATTGTAAGCTTGTATTTATCAAAGAAAACAAGTAATGGCTGAGAAGCTTCTGCAAGTTATTTTTACCAACTGCGCCAATTGTTTGGTACGTAGTTAAATTTGGGGAGCAGATAAATGGTTTTTTAAAAACTAAAATAAAACTACGTGTAGCCGATTCAGAGGCTCTATTCTTAATGATGTTAATACATATTTTACTTATAACGAAACTTACTCGACTAAGGTGGTCTTATATCTAGGAATGCTTATTCAGCGTCTGCACTGCGGTGGCCGTTACTCAGAACCGGCGGCTAACTGCAGTGTCAGCTACTTATTCTAAAGCAGAGGGTTGTGGGAGATACATAACTCCTCCCTCCCTAAGTGGAAAATTATCGGGGCGTTCGATTTGCGAAAGACCTCGATAATTTTGTATACACGGAATTACTTTTAAGTATAAAACATATAGAATAACTAAAACTATACATAGTGCTACGAGTCCTAATGCTATAACACTGATTTTAGAGTCCTTTTCTCTGTTAATCACTTTTTCAAACACGTCACTATTTTTTAGGGCGAAAGCCATATATTTCACTTCGTCTAGTCCAACCTCGTGCATGTTAAGTGCGCGTGCATCGGATAAGTCCTCGGTCGCGCGCAGTCTCGGTAGCTTGATGATGGGTAGCGGCTTAACAGCATCCGTCTCGGTGTAGATTCGGTGATGTCGGATGGTGAGGCCGTTAACATTGACGTCACAGGGCTTGTTTAACGTCACGACGTACGTACCTGATATTGGCTGTTTAGAGACTTCTTCCCCACATATTTCCGTAAGGGTGATTTCTGCTTTGGTGAAAAGTATCCAATTGTTGTCATTAACTTTCTGCAGCTTTACGTCTTCTATATGGATAGGGTACTGCTTGCAGCTGGTGATGTTGTTCTCGTACACCATGAGTTTCTCTTCACAAGAGAGTCCGCTGTACAAGGCTCGATTGTCGTCGTTGCAGAGGAACTCGTCTCCAGCGGCGAGTGGGCGGCACGGCTTCACGATCGGCTGGTACTTCAATCCTTTCGCCAATAGGTAAGGGTATTTAGGAAATATAGCTACGGTTAGGTTTGTGGGTTTGAGGAAAATAGGTAAAGTGTACATTTTGAAATAATTATACTTATAGTTATCGGTTAGCGGAATTTCCATGACAAAAGTGATTTGGTCTCTTTTCATATAAGATTTCACAGAAATAGTTTCCTCTATTTTGGCTAAATTTAATTCGGTGGGTACATACACCAAATTCTCTGAATTCGCTATTACTTTTAAATGATATAGTAGTTCGGTAGAATTAATAATAGACTGATGTAATATAGAGCTTTTGCTTAGAGCTAGTGCGGTTTCAATTTCACTTAACCTAATGAATATAGTTCTAAAGCTACTTAAAAACAAACTATATAGTCCTAACACATAAGAGGACTCAGCTAAATTATTTTCTTGTGTTATTGTCTCCTTAAGGATTGCTTCAACCCTTTTCAAACGGGTGTCTACTGTTATCGAGTTTTGATAGATTAATTCTGTTGCGTTTACGAGGCTATCTAACATTTTTGAGACTATAGTGATTTTCTTTGAAGTAATAGTTTGGTCGTGGCTTAGTTCGGAGGTCAACTGATCATATTTGATTGCGTCATCATGGTCTAGATTACCGGTTATTATTTTAATTATGGACCCTAATGGATTAATTAATCCTCGCTTGAAGCGTTGTGGAATTAGCTGGTAATATTTATCTATAGTTATATCGCGCATATACTCTGCATGCATGAATATATCAATAAATTTGTGAGGGAAAGTTTTGTTGGATGAAAGTAATCGCTGAAATTCAGTAAATTTCGAGTTGACGAGTTTTAGGTCAATCCAGATATTATTTAATTTAATGGTTTTTAGAATTGTCCAGTTGTCAGTTTGTATGTAAGCTTGACCTTTCTTTACAGGCAGGAGTCCCGGGTTTCCTTCAAGTGATTGAAGATGAAGGGCGGCTGTCGACGTCGCTAGCATCAGACTGCACCTGCGGAGGGCGTTTTATGTTTTTAATAGGAGCTTTCGTGCTTTTCTTTTCAGCTTCTCTTTTAATTGGGACAACGTTTTTACCGGTCATACCTATTATTTTTGCCTTTTTGTACCTCGGTTTTTCTTTGCTCAATCTTTTATTTATGTCTTTTACGAAGACGGTCTCCGGAAGTTCTATATTAGTTTCGCCGCCTCGTTTTTCTCTAACCTTTTCCTTTCCGGCTTTTAATTTCTCGGCTATGTGTGCGTATAGGAATTGCGTTCGTTTCTTGTGGTCTTTAATCAGTTGCTGAGTGTAAAGTTTTTCAAGTTCTAGGTCGAATGGGTTATCAGTGTCGGTGTGTCCAAAGACAACTTCGAAGGGTGTTAATCCTGTCGCTGTGTGTATGGTGTGATTGTAAGCCATGACTGAGTACGTCATGACGGACGCGGCATCCGTGCATTTTTGTTCATACTTGGCCAGTCTATATATCTCTATTATGGTTGAATGAAATCTTTCTACAAGTCCCATAGAGTTCGGGTTATTTACGGTGCCTATGTGTCTTTCTATTTTGTGTAGACTGAGAAATTCTTTCATGAGGTCGTTATTAAATTCGGTACCGGGGTCAGAGTTAATTTTCTTGGGTATACCGTAGAATGAGAAATATTTCAGTAGCGCTCGTACGACTTCAGGGGTGGATTTATTCGTAATTTCAATAGCCTGCCCTAACTTGCTGAAGGCATCAATTAGGGTTAGGTAATATTTTCCTTCGATTGTGAAAATGTCTATGAAAATTTCTTGAAACGGGGCATTCTGCGTTTGCGTCAATTGTAACATGGGTTTTAGTGGTTTTCGCTCATACTTTGTCTTTTTACAGGCGTCGCAGTTATTAATTATAGCTGAAACAATTTCGTCCATTTTATTCCAATAATAATTTCTACGGATTCTGACTAATGTTTCCTTAATCCCGCGATGGCATGTTTTACCGTTGTGGTATTTTAAAACTATTGCCTTTTGTTCGCTTTCGTTGTCTACACAGACTACTCTTTCGGTACATTCAAATATATTTATTGTTCCTTTCCTGAAAATTTCTATTACAACATTGCTGAATTGTATGCGGTGTTCTTCGTTTTCGAAATATATAAAATATTTAATTTTTGGTCTAATATATTCCTTGAGGAAGTTTTTCACTAGTTCTACGTTATTAAGGGGGAGGAAAACTTCTAGAATTTTGTGTTTTTCATACGATAGGTTTTTCACGTGGAGTTCATTTTTAAGCCAGGAATATACTAAGATTTGATTTGGTTTTGTATCTATGGCTTCATGTAAAATCGGTATTCCGTTTGAATCTAGATCTTCCACAGAGTGTATAGTCTGTGACTTAGAGCTCCCTGAGGGGGATGGTATAACGGGTTTCTCTATTTCCAATTCTGTTAGCATCTCGGTGGCTTCCGACGAGTCAGATATGCTTATTGTCTCGCTTATTTCTGATACTGTCGTAGTCGTTGAGTCCTGTCGTTTTTTGTCTAGGTTTACTCTCATTGAATTAGCGTCTTCGTCAGTCAGGGCGTTGATTTTGATTCTACTTAAGGCATCCGCGTTTGTATTTTGTTTTCCTTTTTTATATATTATCTCGAAGTCGAAGTCCTGAAGGCGTAGCCTCCATCGGGTCAGTTTACTGTTTGGGTCTTTCAGGGAGTTTAGCCAAGCTAAAGGTCTATGGTCAGTGTAGATGAAGAATTTTCGTCCGTACAAGTAAGGGCGGAAATGTTTTGTTGCCCAGATGATGGCGAGCAACTCTCGCTCTATGGTACTATAGCGTGTTTCTGTGTCGCTTAAAGTACGGCTCGCGTATGCAACTGGTTTGTCACTACCAACTTGTCCTTGGGAAAGGACAGCTCCCAGGGCTACGTTTGAAGCATCCGTTGTCAGGATGAAAGGTTTTCCATAGTCAGGATACTGTAAGAGTGGAGCATGTGTCAAGAGTTCTTTACATTTGTTAAAGGCATCAATATAACTTTGGTCAATGATAATTTTGTTGCGTTTTTTTAAGCATGACGTCAGTGGTTGGGTTACTTTAGCGAAATTGGGTATGAAGCGTCTGTAATAGCCTACGAGTCCAAGGAAACTTTTAATTTCCGTTGTAGTCTTTGGGATCGGAAAATTCATTACTGCATTTATTTTGTCATTATTCGGTTTCAGTCCGTCTTTAGTGATGGTGTGTCCTAGGTATAATACCTCCTTACGTAAAAATTCTGACTTGTCTAGTTGTACCTTTAAGTTTGTCTGTCTCAGTCTGTCGAAAATTAGTCTTAATTTTTGTAAGTGCTCTTCTAAGCTGGATGAAAAAATGATGACGTCATCAAGGTACACCATACAGTGTAATCCTTGCAGGCCTCGTAGGACATGGTCCATTGTACGCTGAAAGGTTGCAGGGGCCGTTTTCAGGCCGAACGGCATTCGTAAAAACTCAAAGTGACCATTTTGTGTGCTGAAGGCAGTTTTCTGTCTATCTCGCTCTACAACCTCTATTTGATGGTAGCCGCTTGCCAAATCAATTGTGCTGAAGTAAGTACTTTTTCCTAATTTGTCAAACAGGTCGGTTATATTGGGGAGTGGGTATTTATCGTCTATTGTTATTTCATTGAGTCTTCTGTAGTCTATTACCATACGAAATTTCTGTTCTCCTGATGCGTCGATCTTTTTAGGTACTAAGTGTACGGGGGCACTCCACGGAGAGTGCGATTCTTGGACTACGTCGTCCTGCAGCATTTTCTCTACTTGTCTGTTAATTTCATCTGCTTGGGCAGGGGCCTGTCTATACGGTTTCATGTAAATAGGGTCTTCATTTTTTGTTCGAATTTCATGTTTTACTTGATTGGTAAAAGTAAGAGGTAGTTTGTCGCAGTGGAAAATGTCTTTGTATTCTGTACAGAGTCTGTAAATTTTCTCGCGTTCCTCAGAGTTGGTATGGTCTAGTCTTATTTTGTTCAGATTTTCAGTCAGTATTTTGTCCATTTGTATGTCTGTAGCTTTAGTAGCGTTAGTCGCATTAAGGTTACACCTGGTGGTTGTGTACTTAGTTACTTGTAAGGGTCGTTTAACCGTAAGGGTTACTATTTCATCCGAAGTGTTTTGTATAACGGTGGTCGCGTATCCGTTAATGCAGTTAACTAGGGCACTGGGCATTCGTACTCCCGGGCCAAACTTTCTATAGTCTAATATAGCTTCACCTAAGTGTTGGTCTATCGGTACTTTGACTCTTTGTTCCGATCGGGGTTGCAGTTGAATTTCATAATCCAAATTCGTATTGATTATAGGGATGCGCGTGGTTTTCGTTATTAGCACAGAGTGTTTCAGGTCTATCATGGCGCCAAGCTGTCTCAGTAAATCATTTCCAATTAGTCCGTCGTATCGTGAGTCGACGTTGTATAGGTAAAATTTGTGAGTTTCATTAGTCTGGAAGGTTGGAAAAAGCGGTATCTCTATTACTTCGTTGTGTCGACTTGACGCGTGTGTGCTAACTACTTCGAAAGGTTCGTTTTTAACGTTCTGAAAGAAAAACTCGTATGCTTTTTGAGGGCTCAAAAATGTTCTAGTACTACCTGTATCTATCATAAACTTTGCGTCAATTTCAGGGATGTAAATGTGAGGTAGTTTTAGTGTAGGGTCGCAGTTCAGTTCTATTATTTCTTTTCCTCTATAGAGGCTGGTGTTATAAAATTTCCAGCCGGTTGTTCCCGAAGGTAATGTGTCTGTTGCGTCTCGTATGTCGTCTCGTTATATACGTCATTTTCAGATTCATTCGTATACTCGTATTGTCCGTCGTACATGTCATAGTCAGGGTTATAGTCGTTGTCATGGTAGTAATAATCTTGGTACTGTTCGTCGTCTAAACCTGTCAACTCGTTAAGCTTGAAGCCTTGCAGTGCGGGACGAGCTGTCCTCATAGATACGTCTGTCGATTGTAGGTGCGGAGGGTTGGTTTGAGGTGGTTTGTACCCTGTCTGTGGGGGTCTGTATCCGAACTGTGGTGGTTTATACCCAAATTGTTGCGGTGGTCTGTATCCACTCTGAGCCGGGGGTTGATTCCCAAATTGGGTTCTAAAGCCTAACTGAGGGGTGGTTCCGAATTGAGGGCGGAATCCCTGTTGCTGTGCTGAATTAAATTGCGGACGGTACCCAAATTGAGGTACGGTTCCAAACTGTGGGCGGTAGTCAAAACTTTGTGGTTGCGCTTGGTGTGGTTTTGTTGGTGCAGGTTGTGTACCAAAATTGAATTTAGGCGCGGCGTTTACTAGAGGCGCCTGGAATTTAAAACCACTCGCCGTGTGCGCGGGTGAAAAGGTTGGCCTTGGCGCGGCGTTGTTATAGACGTACATGCGTTTTCTCGCGTTATATTGGTCTAGGAAATTAACTTCTTCCAAAACTGTGCTTAAAGCGTCCTCTAGGCTCGTTGGTGCTTTTAGCCGGACTATGCGTACCATATCTTCGGATAGGTTGTATAAGAATACGTTAAGTGCCGTATTGTTATATATCACTACCTTAGCGCGTCTTAAATTGATATCTTCTATCATGTTGACCTTGGAAATAAGCGTGGATCTAACACTTTGAATGCGTTTGTAGAAATCGAGATAACTTTCACCGGATTTAATTTTTAGCGTTTCCAACTCAATACCTATGCAGTGTTCACTTCGCGGGTCCCCAAAATGTTGTTTTAGTACCTCTTTTAGGTTGGACCAGGTGTTTATGTCATCTCGTTCGGACAAGAGCGAAGCCGCTTTGTCATTGAGTCTACTTGTCACGGCGTTGAACACATATAAGTCCTGAGCTGCATCACCTCTATATCTGCTTATTACATATTCGCATTTTCTCAGGTATAAATTTAATTGCGCTTTGTCACCTCCAAAAATGGGGATGAGGTTTAATATTTCTCGAGGGATGGCCCTGAACTCTAATGGTTGCTGTTGTTGTGCCATCATTTTAGCGTATAATGAGCAGGTATAGGCAATTTACACACACGATTTAATAATATAAAATGTTAAACCTATTTTTGACAAAAATATAATTTTTACTTTACTTAATTACACTATTTTAACAATAATTCCGATCGATTTGAGACCCAAATTCATGAAGTTAACCTAGTTACACAATTCTAACCGATGACTAAGGTCTGAATATACTAATTACACAATTCGAGGAGAATCTCGGGATAGGCAAGGATGGCGAAAAGGTCTACTCACCAACCGACCAGCATCATTTTTCTCAGCGTCCACTATTTAACACATTTATTTAGTTCGTTGGATAACTGTTCGGCACTTCACCTTTGTTGTAGGCAAACCGCACTTTGCCGTTCTAACGCGGTAACTCGTCGTACAAGTATAGACACTCACGTTAGGACAGCCAGTTATCCTACCGGCTGCGCCAGTTAAATTTGGGGAGCAGATAAATGGTTTTTTAAAAACTAAAATAAAACTACGTGTAGCCGATTCAGAGGCTCTATTCTTAATGATGTTAATACATATTTTACTTATAACGAAACTTACTCGACTAAGGTGGTCTTATATCTAGGAATGCTTATTCAGCGTCTGCACTGCGGTGGCCGTTACTCAGAACCGGCGGCTAACTGCAGTGTCAGCTACTTATTCTAAAGCAGAGGGTTGTGGGAGATACATAACTACGTTTTCACGCTTTAACAACTCAACCGATCAACATGAAATTTTGCATATAAATAGTCAGGGGTACAGAAAAGGACATAGGCTACTTTTCATCATCATCATCATTATCACGTGTCTGAAACTGTAGGGCACAGCTAATGTACCAACGACCTTACTTATTAAAGCCTGCTTAAACTTAACTACTGCTTAAAATTCTCCGTCTAGTTTCCGCACGTGACATTTCACGTCAGCGAGAAGTTGTCAGAGCATTTTAAGCATTGTTTATAGGTAGTTTAGGTTGTTTATTGTTTATAAGTAAGGCCTCAAATGAGGAACATTTCCAAGACAATTTGATACGAGTAGAGTAACAGTGATGTTTATCGGAAAGGATCTAGATTGGTTGGTCGGTTCGCGGCAAATGACAGACAAAGACGGAGGTTGGATGCTGTAATGATGTTTTTATGAGTTTAATTTACTGCGGCCACTGGAAGGAAAAATTTTATTTTCAATTTACTTTTAATGTGCGTTTTCAAAACAAAAATATGTCGTGAAATATTTGTTGTTTGGTCCACGTGCTTTGATATTATTCATTATAATTTTATATGGTTTTATTTAACTAAAAAAATTAATGTTAATAAGCTTTTGCTTTTTGTTGCAGGTAAAACCAAACCCCTTACTTATTGGTCAACTGGTCAAAATTGGTATGATACTGGCGAATAAGGTAACACAAACCTAAATAGTTACTAAGGTAAAGTCGAAAATGTGAATCTTAACTTACCAGAAAAATTAAGTATCTTAAAGTTACCTAGTATTAAATTAAAGCTACCAAAATGTTTGTCTCCAATCAATTGATCGTTGTTAATCAATTGTTAATTGAATTCGCAGGTGTCGATCCGAAGGGATCGCTTAATTATTGCCTGAAATGGATACACGCCATTTTGTTTGAATTACTTAATTAAATTTAAATTAAAATACTTGTGGATTTCTGAGTACACGTTTTCATCCTAAATAAATTATGAAATGTAATTAATGCTCGGGAAAAATTAAATGATGTTACCCTTCTCTACCACGGCGCGCGGCGTTAACGTATTTAAAATGGAAGTGACTTGTGAATTTGATATTATTATTTTACATGTATACAGGGTTATAAGGAAAGGGTATGCAAAGCTGAAAAAGGCTCATGGTATTCATCATTTTGAACAACTTTAACTATGGGGTCCAACCCGGAATTCGCAAAAAAATATCAGCTGTTCCATAGAAAAATGACAAGGACACTCGACAATATGCGTGGAACAGCAATTGTTCGTAATGATGAGTAGGTACTTTGGGCCCTTTTCTACTGAGCATACCCTTTTCTTATGATCCTGTATTATACCGTAAGTCTCAAAATCGAATCTTAAATAGTAACGTTACAGGCGTGGCTTCCGATGATGAACACCTTTACATAAAACTTGCGGTTTTTTCGATATTTTGTTGGCAGGAAAACCAATTACTCAATAATTACAGATATTGAGTTAGCAAAGTTAATGAAGCTTCAGTTTCAGTGGTTTTCGTTAAGCTGAAACCGCTGACTGGTAATTATTGTTTATTTTGCTTTTCATGCCGTTGGAGCTATATTACTAAACGTTTTCATTTCAATTAAAATTCTTATAGTTCAGACATTTACAGATTTTGAAAATCAAGGCTTAATTAGGCTTGTTAAAATAAATCAGCTGTTTAGGGTTTTATTTACCGGCAGTCAAACAGTTGTTTTCAGAATTTTGTATGAATATTTAATCTCGCGAGCTTAGTGAAAAAAATTCTCCAAAATAAAAGATTTTTCTACAAACCGTAATTTGAAGATTATTGTCGAATTGTTCTGTCGGTGTCTTGTGCGAACCATATGAGTAAGAAATGCTCTGCCTGAGTGGATGTCACTAGAAACCCTGATATTAAGGATGCGATCCAAGTTTATGCAAACACAGAAGACATCATTTTCAGATTATTGTCGAATTGTTCTGTCGGTGTCTTGTGCGAACCATATGAGTAAGAAATGCTCTGCCTGAGTGGATGTCACTGGAAACCCTGATATTAAGGATGCGATCCAAGTTTATGCAAACACAGAAGACATCATTTTCAGATTATTGTCGAATTGTTCTGTCGGTGTCTTGTGCGAACCATATGAGTAAGAAATGCTCTGCCTGAGTGGATGTCACTGGAAACCCTGATATTAAGGATGCGATCCAAGTTTATGCAAACACAGAAGACATCATTTTCAAGTCGAGAGAGGACCGGTTTCTTCTAACCATCATGGTAGACAGCATCATTGCTTACTATCAGGCGAGATAGCGGTCAAACGCAAGCCCATCATCAAATAAATTTAAAAACTAAAATGTCCCCAAAATTTAAACGGGTAAACCGATTTTGATAAAACATGCCACAAAACTACCGCTATCACACTCACATACACCCACAACACGGACACACACACCACAGCGCTCAAAACACCCCTCTTTTGCGTCAGGGGTTAAAAATTAGAGTTCTAAATGCCACTCTATATAATTGGCTATCTATTCCAGACAGCCAGCACAAATCCAGCTAAAACCGGATAATTGAGTGTAAAATAAAACCATAATAACAGATCTCCCTTGATAATACAGATTTAAACCCAGCCGCGTTCGATTCTGCATATAAATTATTTTGCGCTGCACTGGGCTGTGTTGGGTTTCATTTGAGCATAGAATATATGATCAGAAGAGTAACTTTAAAAAAATGATTATTTGAGTACCTTTAATTTATGAAACAAAAAGTTTATTCAACTTCAATTCAATTGACATCGTTGTTAAGATTTTTGCTTTTGTGATGACAATCAGGTTCAGGTTTAAAAAAAAATGAGGTGGTCTGTCAAAAACAGAGTTGTAAGGAAAGGGAAAAGAAACCGAAGAAGCCTCATAAAACTCAATCTTATGATCAACTTTTGGACCAACCCTATGGAACCAACCCTGGAATTACATTGAAAAAAACTGCGGTCCAATAAAAAAAATCGATGGAATGTATAAAACTTAAATTTTCCTTTCCTTGTCCAACAAGAAAACTAAAACAGCAAAAAAGCTCAAGTCCCCCTTTGCCTGTCCACCGCGGCACTGTATCAGCCCCGGCTACAGCCAGCCAGTTAATTCACTGGTCGCACCTCCGAGCACCTACTTTATTTGCGCGTGCGAGATTGAAATGCCAGACCGCGTTTTATGTCCGATATTATGGAGAAACATGAACAGGTGGGATTTTTTGGTCTCATCGTCGTAATACCAACTAATATTTTTTGTTTTTTTACGGTTTAACTGGTAAACTAATCTAATCACTAAGCATCTTGAAATGCATTCACTTTATCCGAGGCATAGAAAAGAACATAGGCTATACTTTGCGGGTAAAACCGCGGGACGCCGGTATTTCCGAGTAACTAACGACCTGTTTGGCTTAGCGGTAGTATATCCGCCCTGAAAACCAAAGGTTCCGGGTTCGATACCCGTTCGGGCAGATGTTTGAATGATGAATTTATAAATCTGTTCAGGGTATGGGTGGTAGTTGTTTTTGTCTTTGTGTGCTCCATGGCATCCCCGACACAGGGTATCCTAGTGGAGAGCTTTGAGTGTGAAACATTTTTTTTTAACTACAACATTGGGTTTTTTAAAAGGGCTGTTAAGAGTCTTACAAGGTCCGCAAAATATCTATGACACCACCACCTATACAGGTATCCATGCTACAGTAATTCCATACCAACAGCGGCCGTTTGTTTGTTTGTCTATGGCATAAAAAACGCTATTTATTCAATAAATAATAAATAATAGTTAAAAAAAACTAAAAAAACACGCTTTTTATAAAAAACCGAACTAAAAAAATAGAAAATAAAATTTTATAAATTTAAATTAAGAATAGGGTTGAAAATTTCAATAAATATAAATTAATAATAGTGTAAATAAATAAATATATGTATTTTATTTTTAAAAAGCGTGGGGTGCATGGGTCAATAAGTAGATATTATATATTTTGTAGATACATTTTGTATTGACAGACATGAGTAGAGTGATTAGCATTTTGATAATATCTTAGAAAGCACCCCACGCTTTTTTAAAAATAAAATACATATATTTATTTATTTACACTATTATTAATTTATATTTATTGAAATTTTCAACCCTATTCTTAATTTAAATTTATAAAATTTTATTTTCTATTTTTTTAGTTCGGTTTTTTATAAAAAGCGTGTTTTTTTAGTTTTTTTTAACTATTATTTATTTTTCGCTTTTTAGTTCGATTTGCTAACTATTAACCATCCTTAATATGTACAAATGTGTTGGTGTTATCCGATTTTGGCCGTCTGCTCAAGCAAATTAAAAATAAAATTGATGCATAACAAAAAATATTGAGCAAAAAGATTTGTAGCCGCGTGGTTTCGATCCTCAGACCTCATAAAATAAAATTGATGCGTAACAAAAAATATTGAGCAAAAAGATTTCTAGCGCGTGGTTTCGATCCAGGGACCTCTGGGTTATGAGCCCAGCACGCTTCCACTGCGCCACTCTGTTCTCTGACTCGAATGACGAAACTACCACTTGTAAGTTAAACGGTATTGAAAGTTAAAGAAACTTTATAGAAAAAGCGTGTTAAAAAAATTAATAGTTAAAAAAACTAAAAAACACGATTTGTTTAGTGTATTGTCATCGGTCCTCGATATATCTACAAAGTTTGAAAGAAATCTGACCGTTTAAAGTGGGTCAAAAACGCGCTCAAAGGAGTCGGTTACATACAAACATACAAACATACAAACATACAAACATACAAACATACAAACATACAAACATACAAACATACAGGTGAAGCTAATAAAAGCGTGTTAAAAAGCGTTGCGTGGCGTAGCCCGGGCGGGCCGGCGCGGCGGCGCGGCGCGGCTGTTACTCCGGTAACAGGGCCTGTAACCGAGCTGGTTTAATTAAACCTCGGTTTCACTTGTTTTTAATACTTTACCACATTCAAATGTGCGGAGAACCAGCGATAAATTAACCATCGTTTGCAAGTTATGCTAGTTGAATGCTACAGTGTTTTTAGCTCTCGACTTAAATAAATAGAGGATTGTTTTGAGTTCTGAGAGTCTATCTGTGACATCGTTGTTCCCAAACAGTTGACACGATTTAGCTTTTTTTTTTAAATCTGAAAGGTTTGATCTTTGTTTGATCTTTGTTAGATAAACCAAAAAACAAGAAAACCGCAGGTACCTCTACCTTTGAGTATGAATCACGCAGTTCTTTAAAAAATTGATATAAATAATTTTGATATGATTATTAAAAAACCATATTTAGTCAGTCAACCAATAACGTTCGTGTGTCATCACAGTGGGTTGACTTACTAATTTAAATAAAATTTTCTAAAATTTTAAATTATTCCATAAATTTCACAAACTCCTCTCAAATTAGATTGCGCCGGCAACTAATAAAACCCTTTTATCGTCTCTGCTAATCTCCCAAAGTTCTATCGAAATCAATTTATTCTTCGGCAGGTGTACTTTGTCTCCATCTAATTATGAATTCCTCTCGTGTAACAACCCTTGTACTAATACCCTTTTCCGCCCTTCCCTGAAAGGACCTGTAAAGTAACGGCTCTGTAGATAAAGATCCAGGTGTTGAGTGTGAATTTCACCTGAAATTGAAAAGATTTTTAGATTTTTTTTTATAATTTGGTCAAAAAGTAAAAAAAAAATTGAGTAAGCAATGATATGCCAGTCTTCTAGGTTACTGTTTATACAATAGATCCTAAAGTCGTTTTATAAATTGATTTCATAGATAAGAATTTGATGTACGTTAAGAATTTCTTGATGTGTAATTAAATATATTTCGTTGTGAAATTCGTCAACAATATAAACTAGGCGCGCCCCGCGGTTCCACCCGCACATCCGGGATAAAAAGTTGCCCCATATGTTAATCTAGGGTAATAGCTGGTAGCTCGTACCAAAGCCGTTCTGCCTTTTTGCGTGAATGCACAACAAAAATATCCAAATTTGGACCTTTATAATATTCGTTAGGTGTTAACTTAACCGTTAACAGTAAATCTTAGAAACATGAATTGAAGCTCGATTAAAGTCTTACCATACGTCAAACATACACCCACAAAAAGTTTCCACCCGTCTAACCTGGCTTACCTGTATGTTCAAAATATACTCAGTTGTTGACACATGCTTTGTTTAAACATGATATACCCACTCGCAGTTAGCTGTATACATACCAGGCGTTCGTCATAAAAAATGCAGCGCCGAGCGTTCATTTCACCTCACACCCCGGAACCCTAAAAGCGCCCTCCAGACAAAAACACTCAAAACACTCTCCGGAGTAATTAACTCGTTCGTCACGGCCCGTCTTTACCTACACTTTCTTTTTTACACTCTAATTAAATAACCGACAACGAATAAAGTTTGGACGTGAAGCGCATGATATTTCCGGACAGCACTCAAGATTTATTTAATGAATTGGTAGGCTGGTTTTAATATTTATAAAAAGATCAATACAATGTAAGTAAATGTAATGGGTCAGAGTTTTAAGAACGCCCGAAAGGCTTCAAGCACACTAACAGTTACAGTGACACTGGGTTTAAACTTTAAAAGCATGATCTTATACCCCAGAAAAGCATTGTCTTTTCATCTAAAGTACAGTAGGTAACGTTTGTTTTCTTATTGAATGAATAACTAGCAAAAACAGTATTTGCTTTGTACGAAAACAGATCCAATTCATCAACCCGCACTTGACCAGTAAAGTGGAAAACGGCATAATCACCTTTCACTGGTAGATCTGGTATCCCAGTAGTGAGATGATTTTAATCTAAAATTGTTGAAAGGCCAAGTGTGGAATGTAAGTGTCCTGCTAGCTTATTCATCCAAGCACCGAAAAGATACTGGCACTTTAATTCTTTAACAGGGGAGTGACATTAAGGTAATGGGAATCACTCTTTTCGGCCGTTGTTTTGAAGGTGGGCTCAGTCGGAAACGTTGGTCGGGATTAAATGGGACAATGAAATTAACTTTATTTTGGGCTTGAGTTATGCCTTAATAAATCTCTTTTTCTTTTCCGTCGTTTGGACTACATTGCCTGTTATAGTTTTAAGATTTTAGCACCTGAATGTCTCTCAAATTGCTTGCTTGGCTTATTGGTCAATAACAATTTAAATTCAAATAGATCTTCTGAAAATTACATTTTTAAATCATAATTATTTATTTCAATAAAGTCTCGCACTTGAAAATTACTATCATTAGCAAAGTAAGTTCGTTAAAGCTGTTTCTAGTGCTCTGTTGTGTGCCCTGGTGTCAGAATAGTAAAACCTTTCTATTAAATAAATAAACGTTTCACACTCATAGCTCCCCAGGATAATCCTGTGTCGGGGATGCCATGGAACACACACAAATACAAGGACAACTAACACCCAGACCCAGAGCAGACATTTCAATTTAACATTCAAACATTTGCCCGGCCGGGAATCGAACCCGGGGCCTTTGGCTTAAAAGGCAGATATTATTATAATATTACCGCTGAGCCAAAAAGGTCGTCTATTATACTAATTCTGGGGCCTGATATGTCATGACATCACGATTTAATTTTGCGCAGTGTTTGAGTTACTATAGAAATATCTTAGCGACTTTTTGGTTACAATCATAGGGACAACACAAATATTAGCGTTATCATAATGAAAGCGGCATTAAAGAAGCTAAACTAGGCATCTTTTAAAAAGGGCATTAAAAAAATGAAGTCCTTTGTAAGGTCCTGAGGCGAATGGTCAAAAAAAGTAGCCAATGTCACGGTCAACATAAAAAAATCTACCGCTTAACAATGAAGAACTTCAAGAAATCCAGATTCGTCCAACCTTCCTTATTAGCCCTTCAAAACCTAATCACCCTCCTTTAAACCATCATTTAATATTTGAAGATTATAAGCCTTCTTTATACTTAGCTAATTAACAAAATTATTTGGCGAACCGCTCGTACCCTGAAGGGACGGCGTCAGCCCTTCTCTGGCCTTTGATGTCCCTTGAAGGAACAATTTTTACTTTGTAAGTATAAAAACATTCTGCTTACGAAATTGGGTCTTTTTACGGCGAAATTGTGTTTTGGTGTTTTTGTTATGGGATTTCGGAGTTTGGTTTTGAAGTCTGTTGATTGTGTCATTTGGTAGCTGGAAAGCGTATTTGAGAATGGTTACAAAAACAAAAACAGATTATATTCTTTAGAATAACTTATCTGCGGAGTTACTTTTTTTTTTTTTTTTTTTTTTACCTTAATACCTTAATTTTAATTTTAACTTATACGAATAATAATTTAAACTTATTTTTTACTTATAAGAAAACGGCATGCTAAGCCGAACAGGGCTCATAGTACTCATCGTGATGAACAACTTTTTCTATGGGACCTGGAATTCGCGACGAAACATCAGTTGTTTCATTCATTTTGTCGCATTTTGCCCACTTTTCTTTGCAACAACAAATATTTTTTTCTGTAATTCCGGGTTGGTTCCAGCATAGTAAAAGTTATTAGTAATGGTGAGTACTAACCACCTCATGTGTCCCTTTTCGACTTAGCATACCCTTTCGGAAGACGTCAGATGTCGTGGCTCCGCAACATCATCGGTTTCTTCTAGGCAAGCGTGCTTCATCGTAGACCTCATCGATGGTTACCATCAGGCGAGATGGTGGTCAAACGCAAGCCTATTTTATTGAAAAAAAAAAAAACAGGGAGTGGACGGTAGAACAACTTTCAGACTCGCACTGGACACGGTAAATGTTAAAAGCTGCCTGCCAACCTTCATTAGTGTGGAGAGGCAATTGAACAAAAAGAAGAGCAAATGCTTCAAAACTTTCTTTCCAATATTTTTTAATATTCTTTTCGAAGCCAAACCGCGGCTAAAGCTTAGTAAAGCCAAGGCAAACTGGAAGCCGATACGCTAGCCAATATTGAAGTTAATACAAAGTCAACAAGCTCGCCGGAATACAAACTACTGGTAATGGTAAGATAACTTTAACTTCCTATTAGTCAATATTTGATGAGCTCGACTGTACGTAGGCAGAAGTACGTAGTTCCACTGAGAGTTGCTGTTGCTTGGGATCGAAGCGAATTGGTTCTGGGCGAGCCTTATCCATCATCATTTTCCTACCTTAATTCTACTTTTTTCTATCAGTAATAGGCTTGCGTTTGACCGCCATCTCGCCTGATGGTAACCAACGATGTTGTCTACGATGGAGCACGCTTGCCTAGAATAAACCGATTCACTCGCGATTCAAAAACTCCCAGACTGTATCTAGATTAAATAAGTGGGTTCTGAATGTAATGTGGTACCGGTTGTTTGTCATATAGTAACAACAGCTAAGCCATGTCAAAGGCCTTCAGGCGCCCTAAAAAAATTGACACTTGGGCAAGATATTCGACCTATACGAGCTTCCTTAGGTCACTGATTAGATAATAGTTACTGCGTAACTCAGGTACTCACTTATGTTATGTGGGGTCAGTACCAGTATGTAAGTTTTCTCCATTCATCCCTACCATTCGTCACATCTGGATTCACTCCCTATATTTTTAATGTTTTCATTCGAGCAGTTCATCTATATTTTTTTAGGTCATCCTCTACAGCTATATGTTTACACCCAAGTCATTACTACCCGTAACCCGTGACTAAACAAATTATATTCATTCACTTCATTCATTATATTCACTTCATCTATTACTACTAAATCTACTTAGTCGGAACACAGTTAGACTGTCGAAGTGAATTCAAATATTCAACTATTAGTAGTTGACATCGCAGTCAACATGCTCGCTATATACGAGTAGGTATTGCTTCGCTTTGCTTAGTCTGAATTGTTATTAGCGCTCTTCACATCTTCCAATGTTCTAAAGTTTTATATAAGAACAACTAGCGTATACTGGTTTTTCAGTTCTGCAATTACGCGCAACTCACATGCCTCTAGAAACAATACACATTTTACACATTCTAAAAACATTTTTACAAAAAACAGTCTATGTGGCAATCCAGTGTACAAGCTACTTCTATATTCAAATCCGCTCAGCATTTCGGAAGTTGCGAAAGGCTGAAGCTTTTTAGGTTTTCCGCGAAGCAAAAAATATTTTGAAAGGCGAAAAGATAATCTTTGACTTTCCAACCAAACGTCGATAATGATATGAAACTTCTGAACGCAAACAAGCAAAACACACGTGAGCCCGACCCGGCTCCGACCCGGACCGAGCAGCTCGAAACAAGGGTCAAATCGACCCGCGCTGATGGTCGGGTGCTTCGCCTTTATTGGCGGGGTAAAGGCGCTATAACCTTTTGACGTGGAGTGTACTAACTTTAAGATATGAGACTCGTGGATGAGGCTAGTTGTGGGGTTTTACGGGTTCGATTAAAGTAACGTTTCTGGCAATGCAGTGCATTGAGCTGTGTTATACTCTGGGACTATTGGTTATCGTGTCGGATAAACAAATCTTAAAAATACATCAGACCACAATGCTTGCAATATAAAAGGTTCTAAGGAAAAGATAGGCTAAACTCAAAAAAAGCTCATAATAGATTCTCATCATTACAAACAATATTCACCATGGGACCGATCCTGTAATTGCGAGAAAAAAATGGAAAATAATAATAAAAAATAAATGGAACAGCTGACTGAACTGTGATACATATCAATGGTGTGTTTAATCATAAGATGCCATACAGCTGTATTCTGCTAAATAACCTCTCCGATCTTTGTCGGAGGAGTAACAGACAATTACCCGAAAAAATATGCTAGAGCTGCAGACTCAATAAAACAGCGCTCTATTCAATCATGGCAACTTTACTCAGTCAATCGTAGTTACACCGCAAAAATAACGAATACGGAAAACTAGAAAATAGCCGGGGAGATCCCAGAGCGCAGCTCTCATTCTTAATCTTCCCATTTTTACCCACCTGTCCATTTGTAACACACGATGGGCAACCAATCACAAACAGTAGTTACCCCGAACATTAGGAGCTGATCGATCGGGCCACTTTGGGTTGGCCCACTAATGGGGGTAAGTAGCGTTTTTACCCCGGTTTTTGTGAATAGTGCTTTATGAGATGATTTTTCATCTGTTGGCCTGGGCCTTGTAATGATGCGAATGTTTGGGTTATCGTGATGTATGACAATGTATTGAAATTGTCGCAGAAATCGCGATGATATTTTCACGAAGTGACGTAATGTGACGACATAAATATCATGCTAGAGAATTTTATAGAATTTTGCTACTTTTCGGAAAAGATAGAAAATTGTCTTATATTTTACTTAGATTTCGTATATTAATTTTTTTTTTAATAAAATTATGGAATGTCCATAATGTAATTTAAAAATGTCTTTATAATTCTGTTGAAATTTCAGTGTGATACGACATCAAAATAAAAAGTAACAGTTTTTTGTCTCCAGAAAAATATCGAAATTTCATGTCTTGCTGGCATGATGCCTTCCCAACATTATCGACAAAAGTATGTGTTTTATTTGATACGCTACTATCGGAACCGTTCATAATATTTGAACCAGCGACGTCTTTTCATTTGTGGAGCTCACGTTCAAAGCATCTTTTCGGTTATTCAGTTTACGAGCTTCAAAATTATGAAATGCTGGACACTAAGGCATTGTTGGTGCGTCGTCAAAGTTTTTCAAGATGTATCTATTCTAAAGCATTTAGACTGGTTTCGAAAAGAAACAATATAATTGATAGGTTCATAAAAAGAAAAGAAGAAGTCATCGGGCGATATGCAAGTCAAAGAAAGACTTTATTTCTCACATTAAACGTCTTACTCTGTCTTATCCATTATCTTCTCTCTACTTTCTTCTTAGTCTGCTTTCTTTCCTAATAGGATTCCGTGGTGCGACCTAAAACTTCGTCTGCCGCCCGTCCTAGTTTTATTTCATTTCTTCTACATCTCCTTACTTGAATACCTAATTTCTTAATACAAGGCTGAGCCTGAGTATCTTGTACGTGCTACGCTGGAAAATAACTTTATTTCATTTCTATACTTTTATCTCATTTCGTTTCTATTTTAGATGTATTTATTTCTCCTTGCAGCTTCTATATCGGGGTTCCCGGTGTCTCAGACCAGTGCACAGCTGTTGCACCTTAGAGCCCTGTTGAAAGGTTGGAAATTTACGCAAAAATAACACTTATGGACTTGTAAATACAGCTTACTTAGAGTGTGAGGGGTTATTTTAATAAGTTTGATTTTAGTTTGACAAATAACAATTCATTCACACTTAAAATAAATAAATAAATTGTAGATTCAGAATGTTCCTTAATTGGTTTTTGAGTTTTATCTAAATTTAACTTCACTTCATAAATCATGAAATGTCTTTCATTGAAAAATAATTTATAATAACTTACGAAATTACTAAGAATATTAAACATAAAGTTAAATAGCGAAATATAATTAACAAAAAATCAGTTTAATTGACACAATGGTTTTAAACTATAATAATAATTCACCGAAAAGCTCGACATTGATTGGTTACTCTTCCAACTAGCAGACAATCACATTTCACATCTAATACACACTTACACACTGAAATAATATAGATAAATATGTACATTATAACCAGAACTAAACTTTTACTGCTATACTCATCTGACCTTAGATATACGAGTACAGTAGAACTCCAATTATCCGAATTAATGGGGACCGGGACCCATTCGGATAATCAAATATTCGGATAATCGGATTTTACATGATGAAAACAATACAGTATTGTACACGCACAAACAAAAGTAAGCCGTAGCGAAAGAGTAGCGTCCTCGAGCAAGGTCAATAGCACACTGGCTAATCAAAACAAACAATGACAGGTGCGCCGTGACTGCAATGCGCCGGAACTTGTCTTAACTTGCCGTTGTGCCTACACACGCGGGGGTTTTTTGTGATTCGGATAATCGGCGATTCGGATAGCCGGAGTTCGGATAATTGGAGTTCTACTGTATGTCAATTTACTAAAAGAAAGACGGTAAAAAAAGACTAGAAGTAGAATTTAGACTTTTTTAAGTCTGCGTGCTTCATCTTCGACCACATAGTCGCTTACCATCAGGCGAGTTGGTAGTCAAACGCGGACTTATTCACGTTACAAATGCTGTTCACTTTAAATAAAAGTTTATAAAAATTAGGCGCTGAAATGTTCTTTAGATACAACTTTACTAGGTACCTTAGTAGTCTGTGCTATAGCTAGGTATATCAAAGTATAATTATGTCATTTCGATCGCAGGAGGACGAACTTCGTAACGAGCTGATAATTGGAAATTAAGTTTTAATGAGAGTTCCATTTACTTATCAATAGGGTGGGAATTCAGACCAAACGGCTTTTGTTCGTTGTTTTAGGCTAGAACCATAATATCACAAGTGACGAGATTAGAGACAAAAGGTCGGATGTGCATTGTATGGTCTGTGGTACAGGCAGTTTCATTTTACTAGTAGTTTTGCGAACAGTTGACCTCGCGAGAACTTATTTGAGACAATCAGTCTTTTGTCTTGACAACCTCTTGACCGATTTTACTCATATTCGAAATTCTTGTTTAGGGTTGTATTTTGAATATTTCTGCAATTTTTATCCAAATCGGTCGGTAAATGGTGCTGCAGCAAATTCCTCCCCTTTTTGAGGGAAATACGCCTCCAATCAAAAGTCTCCACGACTCAAAAAATCTTTAAAATCGTAGAACGTATACCTATGCCTGTACGCGAGTACCAACAAACAAACAAATTAAAATACTCAGGTTTAACCGTGCAACGTACGGCGAGCATTGCCTCCGTTTTGATTTGCAAAGCTCTTGTAAATCATGTGTATTTAGGCCGAAGACAGTACCTAGAGCACCAAAACTTACCGCTACTCGTAACACCCGCTTTTATAACCGCAGCAAGCGAGTAAATCTTCCTAAACGTACTGTGACTGCACAGTTGAGTTACAGTTAGTTGTAGATACAGTACTCTCAGTTACAACGCAAAGCACTATCACGGCGCTACATCACTCGGCGCTTGCATAGTTTGCCGCACGTCATACACTACACTGGATGATGCATTTGGGTATTTACTTAACACTTTGACTGCGGCTAATAACCACATGCGCTTGCCTTAGTGCGGCTAATAGTCAAATGCGTTGTGTTTTACGCGCCTGGCGTGTGTACTCGTAGCCGCATTCACGTCGCACAAAGGAAAACACAAGGTATGTGTCTTCCGCAGTCAAAGTGTTAAGGAAGTCCTTGACTAGTCTGTTTCAGTAGAACAACCGCATTTATGTACCTATTTTATCTACATATCTGGTAACGAGACATCAGTCGGTCACCAGCACGTTGGAAGAACGTTGGTTGGGTAGTGAAAGATCGCGGGTTGATCCTCTTATATCTCAGAATGACGAGCGAAGTGCTGTACCACGCAGGGTCTTGAATTTTAAGAGTTCAAAATTTTAGGTGACACAGACCTGTAATGGGCAAACGTGACGTTTAAAATCAGGCGAGCGATTTTCTCGTCTTGTCACTTCATTGCATAAAAATAAAAAATAATAATGAATTCGAATGAGATTGCCCCAGAACCGGAGTAGCATACAAGGAGAGAGGTCCAAGCTCAGCAGTGAGTGCAGTGAGCTTAAAAAGGTTTTGACCCATCTTCCGGTTCATTTTTTTTACATCAAATTATCGCATATGTTTATATCTTATCTTATGAGATAGGAAGCGGAGATGTGCTCAAAGAAGTGGCACGCTTGTTTGGGAAGTATCTATTCTATTTACTTTTTAATTAACCATGAGAAGCTCTCATTTGAAGCTGCTGGAAAAGACAGGCTTGTAGGTAACGAGTTTCACATCTCTGCTATACATACAGTCGAATTGAGAACCTCCTCCTTTTTTGAAGTCGGTTAAAAATATTGGTTGTCTGTAAAGTCGGTTTACGGACGATAGTTTAACGTGACAACGTCATAACAAAACTTTGATGAAATGATTGCATACTGTTCTCGCTCCGATCGTGACGTCACAACGAGAGTGACGGGACACGTAACGGGACACTTTTTCGTGCGTGCACCCGGCTTCATCGATTTATTAGACGTTGTCACGTCGATAATATAATTCAAACACTTAGTTCTTGGATGATTGATTTAGGAATGTAATAGTAATTTATAATTATTGTTCCCATACTGCCGTCATAAGTCTAAGAGCGGTATCTCAAAAAAACTTGATTTCTGTTTTTTCACGCATCAGATGCGTAATTTTTCGAACTATCAGATGCATGAAAAAAACTTTTTTTTTTGAGCTACCGCTCTTGGGCTCATGACGGCAGTATCGTACTCATGCAACGTTTATTATCATTCGTTTATTAATATCGTTCGGGATCAAATTCACGGACGGATGAATAAAGAAAGATTTCCGAAGGATTCCTTTTTCAGTCTGTTTTTTTTTTTGACAATTTTGGCCACCTTCTACTAAATGCCAGATGATTCTATTTTACAAGTAGGTACGAAATACTAGGGCGCAAATGTTCGATTTGGCATATCCTAAATGTTGAGATCATTGTCCCAAAGTCAAATTATATTTAGAGTTTACCCTTTTTTCTTGTCGAAGTCAGTATAGTGATTGATTCCCAATACGATACATCTTCCCCAAAATAGGGTAGAAAAGGGGAGATAAGGGAGCTTTCTTTATTTCCTTCTCTTGGCTGTAAAATGGCATATTTCGGGAACATTCGCGTATTTTGTAAGTTTATACGGTTTACGTCACAGATGTTCGTTATTAGGTTTACTTGGGATGCGTAATACGTGAAGTGGTTTTCTAGTTCGGGTGTGTGATAAAAAATAGCAAATACAGTTATTAAGAAAACACCTCTTTTCACGCCAGGATGGTATATATTTATAAAACACTTTATATATCACAATTATATTCACAGTAACAGTATTACATCGACGTCTGATCGAAACTAAAGCTCAACCCGAATTGCCTTTCACTTCTCAACATGCCACCTCGCCAAGTCTTATCCCCTCTACTTTACAATCGTTCTTCCTTTAGCGCTATTGCGTTTACTGGGCGGGGCGACATGTTTCCGGTGACCATTTTAATCAAAAGACTGTTTATCAAATTAAATACCAAATGATATAAAATCGGGTAAATAACATTAAGGTGATTAAATTTATACTATACATAATTAAAAATCATGACACTCGGCCATCCGGCAACGTGATGCCTCCCGGCATTACCCACAAAATACACATAAAATATAAATATAATACATCTTTGAATAAATATTACATGGAATACAGACTTTCTTAGTAAAATCATAGTACAATAGACAATTTCAATAAAAATTATCGTTAAAACGAAATAATAACTATGATTAATGACTCAACACTGATAGTTCAGGTTAACATTTTAACAGTTTTGGTGTACTCAGAAAACACACATTAATTACGAGAATAATTTCTCTGAGTTATCTATTACAATTACAAATCATGACATTCGGCTTTATAACGATCTAGTTACTTGGATTCAACTATTTATATACAAGACTATTGTCGTCAAAAATTTTAAAAAGTATTTTCATTTACACATGTATGTACCCTTTTTGATACATTTATTTCAAGCAACCTTGAGAAAACAAACTTTCAACTGATATGGTATCTAGTATTCTAAACTAGTATCCCTGTCAAAAACGAATTTAAGAAGCTGAATCATAAAAATGAAAACAAAGATCATAATAGCTTAAAAAAAACGTAAAGTGTAAAATATAGAAACGCAAAAATAGTAGGCCTTGTAAAAGATATTTTATCCTATGGACACATTTTAACTAAATGCAACGAAACAAGTTAAAACTGTTGTTATATTACACTATTAGTATACAAGTGTTAAATACTGTAAAACACAAATCTATCGAAATGAATCATTTGTTTATATTTATTTATTCAAGTTACCTATATTGTAGCACGAAATATTGTTTATCTGTATCATAGCATCGTGAATCAATAATGCCGTATCCATTTAAAATATTAATGAAGTAATAGAATATTATATAAGAACCACCTTGTCTAAACAATATGTATATACATGTTGAAGCTAGATATTTCACAAAGATAGGCTAGAATTTAGCAATAATACAGCATGGATGAAAACCAAAAATGATTCAGGAATAAACTAATTACCGTTTTAGCAGATATCTCAAAATATTAAAGAAAGTTTTCATCAGTAAAAACTTAGTGATTGAAATAAGAGTTTCCGCAAAGATAAAAAAAAACAACGTTTGCTATCTTCATGTTATACCATGTTTGGGAAGATCTGATTAATATTAAAGAACTGATATTTCTCCATGAGTTTTGATTGCATCTTACATGAAAAATTACACCAAATGCTCTTAGCTAATGGTATAGGTACGCGGAACCTTATTAATATTAGTAAAATTATATCTGCAGAATAGAATCACTGCCCATACAACAAGAGCATGAACGTTGCAACGACTAAAGTTAGGTTTTATGAATGGTAATCTCGACGTACCAAAATAATGCTATTATTGTTCAAACTACTAATTACATTCCTGATTTACTGGCAGATTGTGCATGATTATGCCACCATATTTGAATATTCATATTCATTTATTCGAATATGGTGAATTCGAATAGTACCTTTACGTCAAATATAAAATTGTATAAAGTTTTAATGTTAAATTTTTAAAACATATTATCCAAAAACATAAAGTACAGCTCTGTACTTAATAACTTAGCTAAATAACAACAAAGCTAGCACCGCACCTAAGATAGTTACAGATTGGTTACAACTAGGTTCATTAATATCGATTGGACAGGAACTATACGGAACATTAACCTCATTTTATTTCAAAAGTAAGTATAACTCTTAACATCAGTATTTAAAACACCGTAAACAAACCTAATTTGTAGGTTAGCATTAGCTATAGATACGTATTTCAATTTTTTTTTTTTTTTTACTCAAATCTAAAAGTCACTATTACCTCTTGGTTACTCGCTTTGATTTACCCTCTAGCAACATTTAATACGAGTGCCAGGCAACATCGTGATCGTGAGCGCGTCACGCTGGTTATCATTAAGAATAAAACTATAGTCCTATCCGACCTAACAGTTCGCAAGTTCGTGTTTATCTTTAAAAAAATGAGTGAAATCAAAACCACATTTGTTTTCATGGTAAAAAATAGTAAGTAGTGTAGTAGTAGTAATAATCGTAGCAAGTAATATTACATAAACCCCGAAAAAAAAAAAGCCACGAAAAAAAAAATACCTTGGGCTATACACGGGTATTCTATAAACTTAGACTTTTCATATCCACAAAAATTAAAATTAAAAAGTTAAATAGTAGTATTCCGCGGTAGATTACGTTTTAAATTAACAAATCTTTACTAAACCAACATTTATCATATTTTTGATTGAAATTTAGAGATAACCAGCTTTACCAAACACAAAAATATTGTTGACCCGAATGTTTTTTTAACTCTACGAGCTGGCATTGCAATGCCCATTCATTGAACAAACTACCTCAGAATAATGCTTACTTATGAAGCAGTTCAACTTTAAACAAAATACCTTCACAAGTTAAAAAACAAAAATAAACTCACTTCACTCGTTGATAAAAACAAAACCTCGCATATTTTTATCGATGATAAATCATAATCACCAAACAACAAATACGTAAAATGGATAATTTGCTACAATACTTTCATTTACTAGTGGATGGGAAGACGATCACTTCATTAATTTAATTTAACCATATTTTCACAAAAACGGTGATCTCGTTATCAATGTTAATAACGCTCTTTGACTCTATCCAAAAACTAAGGTTACGTATTTAATTAACTTTAAGTCTACTCGTTGCTATCAAAAATGCAATTGAAGAAATGTTTTCAAACTGAGAATTACAGATGTACTGAGCCAACCATTCAAAGTTAACAAAATGTTAAAGTTAACTAGTCTTTTGTTCAATATGGAAACTATGTTTAACGAGAGTTTGTTGTTACTGGCAATTAATGTATTTTAACTTTCAGGTTACACGTTAGTTTTACAGGTTTTATTCTTTTTGTGCTTGATCTAAACTTTT
Source organism: Alcis repandata (assembly GCA_949125135.1). Taxonomy (NCBI): domain Eukaryota; kingdom Metazoa; phylum Arthropoda; class Insecta; order Lepidoptera; family Geometridae; genus Alcis; species Alcis repandata. The sequence goes on from OX421240.1 coordinate 396,799, forward strand.
AGTTAAAACTTTTATTTGCTATTACTTTTAACTTTTAGTTTTAATACTGTTCCTTTCTCAGGAGGAAAATTACTAAATCTCATAACACAGGAACCCCTTAGCATGAGTCTATTCAGGGTATTAAGGTTTACATACTCATTGGAAATCATGTAGTTATCTAAAATTATGCCAACATGATTCAATAGTTTTTTCAAGTGTAACCTCCATAACCAATGTATATTTCTTAAACAAACAAACTATTATCTATAACTAAATTCTTATAATACAAGTCGGGTTGATCCTGCGACCCGAAGTAAACTTAACATTCTTATGCTATCATTGCATAACGCCATGTACACTAATGTACAATATACATATTATACCTTCATTAAAGTTATAGAATGCCAAATCATAGTACGAGAAAACAAATTTTTGATGGGTACATTGCTCAACAGAATTCGTCGTGTGTTAAACATGAACGACAAGTGTCAATCGAACTGAAGTTGTTTTCAACAATCTCGTGTTTTGAAAAGAACGAAATAGGATTCAAAAATATCATTAAATAGCAATTCACCAGAAAAATACCAATTTAACTTGAATTCGCGCATTTTGACACAGTAACGTTGATTGGAAAAATACCAAACCACTAAAATATATCAATAAAAATAATTTGTAATTATTAATATTATTTTAGCTATACTTTTAAGTATGAGAAACCCTCTTTAAAATTAAACTATTAATTATTTAAAATTTAAATTTTGCATTAGTAATATAGCGATGAATATTTTTATCATTATTATTATCAATTTGTAATGCAGTACGAGTATAAAATATAACCCTATTGACTATTTTCTAACGTATTCGGTATCGAAAAACAAGAAAAATAATTAGCCTTTGGCAACTTTATATAAAAAAAAACTAGCAAAAATGTACTTGCTACCTTCTAGGTCTTCAAAAGCTCAGTTTCCCCGCTGGAGCAGCATAAAGAAGAAACCCTTGTCTTCTTTATAACCGCCATCACGCTCTGCCAATGCCTCTGTGGCATATCGGAGGGAGCACCAACATCTTCGGCGGACTTTCTTGTCACACCATCCTGAAACGTTTACATTGTCTCCGGCAGAATACATTCAATAACCCAACTGTTAACATAGGAAAATAAGCGGTTTTATTTTCCATTTGGTAAAAATATAGGAAAAACATATCCGTGCAAATAAAAATTTCAATTCAATATTTGAAATCGGTGTTCATAAAATATTTTACTCGCCCTATCAATTAACCGACAGCCCAACAAATAATGACGCAACATTTTGGCAAATAATGACAGCATGTCTGCGCCCAGCGAAATTTAACGACTACAGTCCGTCCAAAATAAGAAGTACTTATCTTTTGACATTTAACACTTTTTTAACTAGCACACTTTTAAAGTATCCATTAAACTAACCACCAAGTAACCATTGTTGGGAAACTTTTATCATTTTCATTGATAATATCCTACAATTGTAATTTTTAATTTCATAAGTAATTTTTACTTTGTTAAAATAAATATTTCAGCTATTAAAACAAAAAAAAAAATATATAAAAAATATAATTTGTAAATCGGAAAAATTAAACGATTTTTATTCCATCACAATATTTACAATTTTTTAACACTTTTTTTCCTCAAAACAAAGCAAATAAAATTAATTTTAACCAATAAATTGTTTTATTTTCTTGACGTTGTTTTAAAATAACGTATCTTACGTATACCTTTCCGAAGTGTCACGGCAATTCTAATTTACTTATGTATGAATAATGATCGTTAAAATTATAATAACAATCGCTACAGCAATATAAATTATATATTTATATTCGTTCAGAAAATTAAAATTTAAAGTTTTGTATAATACCTAAATATTGTTCATATAATATAGCACCGTATATCTAGTAAAAAAATTATAAGAAAACTAGCGGCCCGTCCCGGCTTCGCACGGGTAGACACTATAAATTGAGATGTGAGCTATCCTATCTGTTAAGTTAGATCGAACTGCACACGGTGTGCAAATTTGATTGAAATCGGTTAAGTAGTTTAGGAGTCTAAAGCGGACAAACAACGTGACACGTAATTTATACATATTAAGACTAAAGAAATAATAAAACTATATCATGTTATAAGCTAAAACTTAAATCGGTTATCAAATATAAAGAATCGATATCTAATAAACGTTAAATTTAGTAACATACTACTAGTACTGGTACTAGATTTGCTCGACACATAATTTTTTTTTTCTTTTATCTGTCAAAAAGCACCAATTAGTTTAGATAGACTGTGGCGAAAACATTTCCGCGCCATCGACCAAAAAAAACCCAACTCACTCACTCACTCACATAACCGTTAACCAGTGAAATATTCACTCGACATCTAGCGGAAAGCATATCCGCGCAACTAACTAGTAAAATATAACAATTCAGATACCTCACGTATCTGAATTGAATTGAATTCCCGTGTTTAATTATAACAAAAATTCAGATATTCATTATTAAATAAACAATTTAAAATTTGACATTTCATAAGGAATTGACATTATAAATTATCTTAATTGAATACTATTGACATTTAATAAAAAATATTTGACATAATATGCATAGAATTTAAAATTGAATTGGAAATGTTTAATTATTATTATTATTTTTTTAAACTACTAAAACTATTTGACTGTGTACATATTTAATGCCCGATACTGACAATTTCAAGTAATGCACTAACATCTATTTAGATTAGCTAAAACTGGCAACTCTTTTGTAATGAACGGCGTGTTATTTTATAACTTGTTGCCTGTTACTCTAGTAAATAAGAAAGACACAGATTTTCAAAGAATTTTAAAAGACTTTTTAATTAAAAAGGCTTACTACAAAATTGACGACTTCTGTGATCTGTGATAAAGTCTCATTACGAAAATTGTATTTAGACTGTAATAATAATACTCGACTGATTATACGTACTATTGTAGTTATTTTATACATTGCTTTTTTTTTTTTGACATTGCAATTATTTTATAAACTTAATTTTTTGACATTCTAATAATATTATTTTCTTTGACATTTAATTTATTGCGTATTTATTTATTCATAAAAACTGTATTTAACATTCATAAGTGTACATTGATGTAGGTACCCATATTTGAATAAATTATTTTGAATTTGAATTAGCTTATAAGTTACAATGTATCAGTTGTTCAATAAATATATCTGTATCTGAATCTTAACACCAAGTAGAGAGCGTATCCGCGTAATTAACTAGTGAAATCCAACGATTCACTTGACATCCAGCGAGAAGCATACTCGCGCAATTAACCAGTGAGTGAGTTAACCATTAATCCGACTTTTCCCAAAAATTTAATCTATGCTCAATCAATCTCGGAAATATATCATTTATTATAATTATAATTATAATAAACCAACAAATGAGAGCCTTTTTATTCTCTTTAGAAAACGTGGGTAGAAATACATAAAATGAAAAAAAATATCGATATCCTTTTATAAACTCAAATATGCACATACACAACGGGTAAGTAAAAAAAAACGTGTCATGTACCATCAGGGAGTAGCCCTAGCCCAACTTCTACGTTTAAGTGAAAGTTTAATAAAGGTGCGCGCCTTGGTACTGCCAAGGAGTAGCCCTGGCCAAGTACCCACATGCGCCTGCATAAACTTTTAATGAAATCAATTTATCAAAAAGTTTAGTTTATCAAAAAGTTCAAAAAGTCAAAAACTTTTCAAATATGGCACGTGAATTCTACCCCCCAACGCATATTCGCAACATTACATTTATCAACTTGCATCGATTGATTCAATTTTAAACGAGAAATACCTCGGTAACGGTGAGATAAAAATGAGAAATAGAAAACAAAAGCATAAAGATTAAACAAGATTAACATACCTCTAAAAAAGATTTCTTTTGTGTATCCCGCACATCTTGTCTTGTAGTTCTCCATCCATACTGCTGCTCGTGGTGATCTCAGTGCAGAGAGAGCTCCCTGAGCTCGGTTAACTTGTGGAGCAACGGCGTTCACACGTCTGCTGCTTTTTCAACATTTTAACATTTTCTTTTCTTCGTTTGCGGCGTTGCGTGAGTTTTTAACACTTCTGAAGTATTAAGAAAACACCTCTTTTCACGCCAGGATGGTATATATTTATAAAACACTTTATATATCACAATTATATTCACAGTAACAGTATTACATCGACGTCTGATCGAAACTAAAGCTCAACCCGAATTGCCTTTCACTTCTCAACATGCCACCTCGCCAAGTCTTATCCCCTCTACTTTACAATCGTTCTTCCTTTAGCGCTATTGCGTTTACTGGGCGGGGCGACATGTTTCCGGTGACCATTTTAATCAAAAGACTGTTTATCAAATTAAATACCAAATGATATAAAATCGGGTAAATAACATTAAGGTGATTAAATTTATACTATACATAATTAAAAATCATGACACAGTAGAAACTAGAAGGCCAAAACATTTGAAAATGTTTAGGTTTTTTATGAATGTAGGTTATTTGGTAGGTAAATTTTTTGTATTAGGTATAAGTTAGCGAAATCAGCCGAAGAATTAATGGAAGCAAAGATTTTATTTCAATTTCTGGACATCAAAACGTTGTGAAATTTAAGGTTCCAATTTTCAACATCTACCTGCGTTTACTACTTTAGGTACTTTCAAAGTTTTGTTACATCTTTCAGCATCAAAATGTTTTATATTGGTTTTCGTAAAGTTTTGTCTTTGCAAAGTTTCATTAGTGTCAAATTAATCGTTTTGGTCAAAAAAGGTAAGAAAGAACATAACACAGCTGTCCCATGCATTTCGTTGAATGTGAGACAATTTCTCTGTTTAGACAGTTTGTAGCCCTTTGTCATTCTGCGCATTGTGCGAACCTTTGTCTTGTAAACTCTTCTATCTCGGTCTCAATCCTGGTAATCTAGGCAGCCAAGGCGAGATAGAAGCAAGACACGCGAAACATCCGTGAGACCCGGAAAACTGCATTTGTATTTGGAACAGCCTTGAAACAGGTTATTTTATTTTGAGGTTTCAGAATTGGTCGCAGTTTTTGGCTTAGTACGCCAAAAGCTAATAACCCTGTGTTAGTATGACCAGTATGGCCTTTGTAGATCTCCGTTCCAGATAGGCGTGTTTAAATAGGTACTCCGGGGTTTCATAAGGATCGTCGGTGGTGCGGCAACTGTTAAACACGTGCGGCAATCTGTCCTCTATTTAAAATTCATTTTCCAATATAAAAAGAAGTCAAATCCTGTAAGAATTTATGTAGAAAGTTGTGTAATAATGTGATCTTACTTGTGTGATAACCCACTTGCGTTTAAAATTGTGTAATTAAGATCTATCATAATATTAAGATCACAGAAAACTGTAAGTGTTTTTAATCTACCCTGTTTTTCTCGCTACTCGCAAGACAGAGTACATTTCGGATTTAAAAACTGTCTGACGAACAGAACTGTTCCATTATTTCGACGCTCCGCTTAACGGCTAATTAGCGCAGACGGAACAAGTTGTAAGGAAATAACGTTCGATTGACCGTGACTGGGTTCGAACCTCGCTAAAAGAAATCTTTTTGTTGTCAAAACTTGTTCTCTGGTAAAATGTCAACAAAATGCAGTGGCTGTGGCAAGGCCATCCAAACTCTGGAGTTCCTGGAATGCAGCTGCTGTCAGGAAACCTATGACCTTTTATGCTTGGCCATGGACGGAGACACTTTTGCAAAGCTTAGTCAAGACTCGAAAGATCACTGGATTTGCCCCTTGTGCGCTAGCTCCCGGCCTAAAGGGGATAACACTCATACCCCAATCGGAAGCCCTGCTGGCTCTATGAACAGCACGTATAACACTTCGGACCGTGCAAATACCACCTTAGACCGAGTTAACACTCTACGTGGCAATCGCAAGCAACTTTCCACTCCATTCCTAGCTTGCAGCAATTCGGACTCAGAAAACATATCACAGCTAGTCACCGAAGTAAGACATCTCCGAGAAGAGACGAAGGAACAATATAAGGTGATTGATTTGCTAAGAGAAGATGTCCTCTCCCTAAAAGAGCAATTAAGTACTATGCCTCAAACTTTTGCCTTGACCATGGAAGTTATGGAAAATAAAATTACTGAGCAAAACGCCAGAGTGATTGTTTTAGAAGGAACCGTTAGCGATTTGCAATCCCTACTTAATAGACAGGAGCAAAATAATCTCCGGAACGAGCTGGAAATCTCGGGGGTCCCAGAGGCTGATATCGAAAACCTCGAGCATGTTGCTCTTGTCACAGCGTCTCGCATAGGTGTTGAACTTTCCGCAGCTGACATTGACTGCGTCATGAGAGTGGGCCCCAAACGCCCCCCTAAAGAAATGATCAAGGATTGGATGCCTAGACCAATAGTTGTCAAACTTCTTCGCCGTGCAAAGAGAGACGAGCTTCTACAAGCGGCAAAATCAAGGCGCAATCTTACATCTGACATCGTAGCTCAGGGTACCTCCAAGAAGCTTTACTTCAACGAAAGACTTACGAAGGCAAACCGCGCTCTTTTTAAGGAGGCAAGAGCTCGCGCCCACCTCCATAACTTTCGTTATTGCTGGGTACGAAACGGTGCTATATACATGCGACAGTCCGAGAAGAAACCTGCCTTTCTCGTCCAATCAAGTCTCGACCTCGACCAACGTGTGGGCTCCGCAACAGCTGCCACCTCAGAAACTAGTTTCAATAAATTGTAGTCCCCTTTATATATATGTACCTATTAATTTTAGTCCATTTTTCATACCTATTTACATATTAAACCACAATTTTCATGTGCTCATTTGTGTCTTATGCACAAATCTCGTAACTCTGTCTAATAATACACATATAACACATAACACCAACACACACCCTGGTTTTGACTCTGGAACATTTCAAAAACTCATCCATACACACATACATAACACTAACTCACATCCTACCAATCATCGAAATCATCCATCATCCAAATGCTCCCCACCACAAACCAGTCAAAAATGTATCTTCTCACGTTGCAGATCTGACAATCAATTCTTCCACACAATATTCTTGTTTAGATTAATAGTATGATAATGACAAACATTGATGCTGATACTGTAAACGATATCGATAACGCCTTTAATATTGATTGTCAGACTGTCGACATGTTAGAAGACTGTAAAGCATTTGTAACGGAAACACACAATTTTAAAATACTTGTTCTGAATATAAGAAGTATAAACAAGAACTTTGATGAGTTCCTAGTAGCTTTTAAACGTCTCAGCTTAGACATAGATATAGTGATTTTAACAGAATGCTGGCTTGGTAGCAATCCTTTAATAGGCCTAATTCCGGGATACGAGAACTACAGCACAAAGGTTATTCACAACAAATCCGGCGGAGTGGTTGCTTATATAAAGGATAAATTAAATGCTACAGTTAATGAAATAGAAGTCAAGGATGCTGAATGCCTTAAAATTGAAATTCCAAAAACGGTTACTATCTTCAGTATTTATCGCTCTCCGTCCTTTCCAAACATAAAGAATTTTTGTAATTCGTTGAGCCGTACGTTGGAAGAATTAAAATCTGGCACTCCAGTCATTGTAGCTGGGGATATCAACATAGACATAATGAGTCCACTGGATAAAGAGGCAAGTGAATACCTCTGTATGATGTCGGAACTAGGTTTACGCCCAGCGATTACAAACATTACAAGAGGCTTAAGCAATGCATGCCTAGACCACATCTTTACAAAAGGAAATCTAGAAAAAATTCAAGGAGCAATCTGTAAGACTAATATCACTGATCACAATGTGGTAATAATAGGGATGTCGATTAAAAATCATAATAACAAACAGCAAAGAAATAGTAGATCCTACCTAAAAACCGATTTTAAAGCGATTGCACTTGAACTCCAACAAACAAGCTGGACCAGTGTGATCAACGAGGACAATATAAATGCTGCGGTTGACATTTTTGAAAATATTATATCTACCGCAATCAGCAAGCATTCAAGTAAAAAGCTAGTCAATAGGTCCCAATTTGCATTGAAGCCGTGGATCACCCCCGGCCTTATCCGTTGTATGAAGCATCGTGATAGGCTACATCTTGACGTAAGAAATCACCCTGACGATGCCACAAAGAAAACAGTTTTTCTACGGTATCGGAACTTCTTCAATAATCTTCTCTGCAGGCTCAAACGTGAGTACGAAAGCAAAGACCTAGAATCCAACAAGCACCAACCTAAAAGACTATGGAAATCCATCAAAACTATCATTGATAGTCCGTCCAAACAGTCTCCAGCTACGGAACTCCTAAACTGTAAACCTTGCTGCCAAGACTCAAGGAATTACTGCAACGAGTACTTCACAAACGTAGGTTCCCAGCTCGCCAACCAATTACTACAGACGCTCAACAAAACTGAAACAGAACTTGCAGCTGAGACTGATTTTACAAGCTCTCGTTCAGCTAACTCTTTCTTTCTCCAGCCAACGGATGAATTTGAAGTAGCGAAATTTATCGACAGACTGAAAAAAGATAGTGCTCCAGGTCGCGATGGAATTAAGCCAAGTCTGATCAAAGAAATAAAGCATGAGATCTTAGTTCCTATAACTCACATCTTCAACACTAGCCTGAAGACGGGTATTTTCCCTCAAAAATGGAAGGTAGCAAGTGTGACGCCGATTCACAAAGCTGGGCGAAAGAACCTTCCCGAAAACTATCGGCCAATATCTCTACTGTCCACGTTCTCTAAGATACTTGAGAAAATTGTGAACTACCGTCTCGTAGCTTATCTGGAGAAATTCAACCTGATTTCAGGTCACCAATATGGCTTCAGGCGCGGAAAATCAACGGAAGATGCTGTCGAGCTTCTCTCTAGGAAAGTAGCATCTAGTCTGGACTCTAGAAATAAAACTATTGGAGTCTTCTTAGACCTGGCCAAGGCGTTTGATACCATTTCAGTAAAAATTCTATTGAAAAAGCTCGAGCTTTTCGGAATTAGAGGGCTCCCACTGAAATGGTTTCAAAGTTATCTTGGTCAAAGGAGTCAGTGTATAAAGATTGGGGATAGGGCTAGTGAGACGCTACCCATCAGCTTCGGCGTGCCTCAAGGCAGCGTTCTCGGCCCATCCCTCTTCATTTTGTATATCAATGACATTCATCAGGCAAAGGACACTGAACTCATATGTTACGCGGACGACACTGTTGCCCTGTTCCATGGGAAAACTTGGAAATCTGTCTTCCAAAAAGCAGAAATTGGGATGAAACCATTAAAAGGATGGTTAGATAGAAACCTTTTAACATTAAATGTCAACAAGACCAGGTACCTATGCTTCCACAAAACTAAGGCGTCAGAACCGGACCCTCAGCTTGAACTTAGAATTCATTCATGTGCTGGTGGCCCTTGCAAATGTGATCTAATTTCCAGGTCCCCGTCTATGAAATATTTAGGAGTGATCATCGATGAACAACTTTCGTTTAAGGAACACATCTCAATCCTCTCAAAAAGAGTCCGAAAATTAATATACGTCATGAAAGCCCTTCGAAACTGTGCAAACGAACGGATCCTTCATCTGGTTTATGTGAGCCTATGTGAGTCAATACTCTCCTACTGCATCCCTACCTGGGGCGGCGCTGGAACTGCCGCCATGTTGGAAGTGGAGAGAGCACAGCGAGCGGTACTTAAAGTAATGTACAAGAGGCCGTACAGGTATCCCACGGATGAAATATACACAGAATCGGAAGTCCTAAGCGTTCGCCAATTGTACATTGAAAAGGTATCGCTCGCAGTACATAGGAATTCTGCCTCACAGACCACAACCAGCTCACCCAGAAGAAGGCCTCCTCGTGCCATTGAACCTAATGTAAATACCGCTTTTGCACAACGCCTCCCAGACTTCAGATTTCCATATATTTACAATAAAATGACAACGCAATGCAACATGCGTGACAAAACCACCAGGCAATGTAAATTAATACTACAACGTTACTTACTCTCACTCACTTACTCGGAAACTGAAAACCTACTCAAAATAATCGAATAAAGCGCAGCACAATCACACATGGACACTCACACACACACACGCACACACACACATCCACACTCACACACACATCCACACACACACACACATACACACTTTATACTTACCCCTCCCCCCCTCTTTATCAACCAATTCTTGCCGACAGGTTTTCGCACTAGAATTTATTTATTTATTTTATTCATTTTTAACATATATTTATGTTACCTATATATTCACATTTGTTATTATATTACTATTTTAAGTAATTGACTACCCACACCAATCTTGATATTACTCTTTTACCGCACCGCCCTCTCGGGATAACTTACAGGAAAGCTATATACGCGGGCGCCTGCGATACAAGTTTTCATACTTAGTGCAGGGCTCGCAAGAGCACTAAATAACCTTATATCCGTATAATATTATTTATATAGTGTATATTATTATTTTATTACTCTTTTCATTTGTTATCATAATTATTATTTCTTTTTGTAGTATGTTTTTGGTTATTAGTTGATTGTTTATTATTTTAGTAATAAGGTTCAATGTAAACTTTCAGAAAATAAATATTTTTGTATTTTGTATTTTTGTATAATAAAGTGCGGACGGCGGCGGTTGCCCCGGGCCGGGGGTCATTCTGGGCCGCTCGAGACTACCTCGGCCACTCTCACTGCCATGACATATCTAATAGGAGCGACAGTGACCGAGATAGTATCGTATTTGCTAGAATAGGGCTCCATGTTTCTCCATGATGAAGTTTGCTCGGCACGTCGGCACGCATGAACGGCGACTCTGAGCTTCTGCATAATTAACTGAAAATAATGAGCATCAATAAAGATTTAATATGTTTGTGGTACTAGCAGTTTCTATTGCTTTGCTTGTGTTAGTGCCGTAAAATAATTTTGTAACTGAAATTTTGATACATTGCTTTAATTTATTGTGTTGCATTTTTTTTTAATTTTGTCAATTCAGGTCAAGGCTCAGATATTCAAAAGCTCAAAAGTGTATTGAAATATCAATATCCTTTTTTATCTGAACCTAACTCAAAATGAGACTTATGTACTCGCCTATTTATCTGTATATATATATATATATATAAAAAAAAATCCCGAAAAATCCCGAAAAGAAATCTTAATCCCAAAAAATGCTATTACGGCATAACAACATTATGAAGTCAGTTGGTTGAGTTTGAACAAACATAGGTACTTCATAAAAATTGGAAAAACTCCATTATATAAACAGTCAGTCTAATTTATTTCCACATTTATATCCATTTGGAACCGTTTCGCAAAACAAACAGGATCAAACGGGAATATACGAGGCGCTGTGATTAAAGCTGGATTTAAAACCAATACAATTACACGTCGTATTATCACGAGCCTGCCTAAAACAACAATAAAAACGCTTCGGCGGTTTCACGAATTAATTTATTTTAATCTAGACCTATTTGAGTCTTTAACTAAGGTTTTTTATTCTATATTTTTTTTTGGGTGAGTATATTTTTTGAGAATCATTTCTAAAGACTACGACTTTTCCCAGATTATTTTGTTAACAAAGTAGTTTTGTGACAGAAAGCGATCACCGGTAGGTTTTCAGCTCACTGGTGAAATGATATTGTTAAAGCGGCAGGAAGGTAGTAAATGAGAAATGAGAAAAAGGTGGCAACTATTTTAGGGCTGTCAAAAGTTTGGTTTGGACCTCAAAGATTAATCTGCAGTACGAAAGGCTAACGGGAAAATCACCGCACTACACTCCCTAAATTAAGCGGTAATTAATAATTAAAAAGACCGGTTCAAAAAATGGCCAGTCCAGTACCTATTTTTTCTACGTTTTGTGCAAACAACCCCTTTTACCTTTCACCTTGTCAAAAGTTACACATAATTGTCGTTATTTATTAATTAAAAGTCAAGTTAAATTTAATACAATGTCACCATTTAAATCTCAAAGATCACGTCACCCAGATCCGCACCGAACGTACCAACCCATTTTTTGTAGGATTAATTATATTCATAACGACAATGATTGTCGTTTCTAATATGTGTTCGTTTCTTTTCTTTCCAGTGACAGCTCTACGCGAGCATTGGGATGAGGCGAACGCGCGCGTCCTCCAGCGCAAGGCGCAGCTGGACGCGATGCTCGGCGACTCGCAGCGGTACGAGGCGCGGCGGCGCGAGGCGGACGCCTGGCTCACGCGGATGGAGGCGCGCCTGGCGGGCATGACCGCGCCGGGCCACACGGCCGACGTGCTGGAGGCGCAGCTTAGAGAGCAGAAAGTAAGATATATTACTAACCTTTAGCTAGCAGTACATACAGCCGTCCTTAGCCCTAGAGCGCCTAAGCGTGCTCCATCGTAGACCGCATCATTGCTTACCCTCAGGCAAGATGGTGGTCAAACGCAGCCTATTAATTGAATACAAAAAAGAGCAGTAGGTACCTCAAAAAAAAACCGTTTTTTCATGCATCTGATAGCTTGATTAATTAGGCATCTGATGCGTGGAAGAACAGAAACCACATTTTTTGGGATACGGCTTTTGGGCTTAGGACGGCAAAGTAGCGGATTTACTCATTTGCCGCCAATAGGCTATGTACAAAACAATCAACAACAAACATTCACACAAGCCAATTGCAATTTGTAAATGTATCTACACCATGTGCCCTGTGAATTGGTACAACAGTTCTAAATAGATGTAGAGTCAATTCCGTCCTCAGATTCCATAACACGGAGGTAGAGCGCTTAGCATATCCGTCTGTGAATCTGCTAATGAATTCCCATTTAGCAGTTACCAAACGGAATTAGTTATTAGCAGGTTGGTGTGTTGAATTATTGATAATGTTAAAAACATTTTGGGTGACACTTCAAGTAGTCAAAAGTGAAAGTAGTGTAAGTATAAGAATGCTTTTTCAAAATAAGAACTTAAACACATTCGAGTCTACGAGCTGACGAAGATGATCATGAATTATCACATTCATAATTCTTGTTTTTTGTGATGACTGAACGAATCCTGACTGATTTTGATAGGAGATAGCAAAATTGGACAAAACAAACTTTAATTGACACAAAATGAAACCGAATTAAAAAAAATAATAAAAAAAAAACCAGGAAAATTACGGGGAGTGTAAAACAGACAGTACCTGGTTTTCAAAAAAAATCCTTATTGAATGACGTGAATAAAGTTTAAAATGCAAATTTTCCCCATATTTGCACTTCACAAATACGCCTACTCGTAATTGCCCCGCACTTTGCAGCACTTAATTTACATAACAGCTGCAGTTAACATATTTCATTTTAAACTACTTTCGTAGTAAAATTAAAACTCGAGTGCAAATTGTTATAACTGCCTTAGAGGAGTTTGTAACTGTTGTTATCAACCAATCCCAGCGCTGGGCGAGTGGGCAAAGTTTGATACAACTTTGGGCAAACTTGTTGTTAGCTTGATTTACTAGCTTTGCCCCACGGTTTCACTTGCTATTCTACAGGAACTGGGAATTAATTATTTCGGAATACAAATAGCTTGTGTCAGTGTGTAACTCGAAAGTACAAGCTATCCATGTTGAATTTGATACAATTTCGTTTAGCCGTTTTTACGTGATAGACTCACAAACATAAAAAATTCACAACAAAAGTCAGAAAAGTGGAATACTATATCAATTTACTGGGTTTTTATGCTATGGGCAAACGGGCCATCTGATGGTAAGCGATTACCATCGTCTATAACTAACTGTAACACCGGAGGCGTCATACGTTGTTGACCTTTAAAGACCATATCATTGGTTACGATTTTACGAATTACCGACTTCAAAAAGAAGCTCATTTTATGGAATAGATTTGTTGCTAAATTGATATGTTACAGTAATATAATGTTATACAGGATTATAGGGAAAGAGTATGCTAAGCCAAAAAGGTAGCACTTATCTTTATGAACAACTTTTACTATGAAGCCAACCCTGAAATCGAGAAAAATAATAAGCTATTTCATAAAAAATTCAATGATACTCGACAAAATATATGGAACAGCTGATTTTCTTTTCGCGAATTCCAAGTTGTTGTATAGTAGAAGTTGTTCATAATGTCGAGTACTGTGAACCCTTTTCGGCTTAGCATACCCTTCCCTTATAGCCCTGTATTAACGGCTACAAACGGTATTATGGTACAATTACGGGTTGTAGTACACGGTAGCCGGTAGGTAGGTAAACTTGGTCCGATCTCATCCCACATTCAAGCCCGGCCAAGTATCAAACAGTGAGTTGTACAGGTTGTACTACTGATATCATCAGAGAAACAGCTTCTATTCGTAGGCGTGACGTAACGTAATATAACTTTTTTGTGAAACAAAACTTTAAATGGTCATGTTTTATTTGGCCACTCACTGTTTTAATAATACTTTTTGTGTTTTTAACACTTTAACTGCTGCTAATAATCACATGCGGTTCACGTTGCACTAAGGAAAACACAAGGTATGTGTTTTCAGCAGTTAAAGTGTTAAGAGTTGACAAAATAAAATTACATTGCCTCGTCCAATTTGACCTAAAAATGCAATTGTAGGCAAATAATTACATAATCCACACCGATGTGTGTGTGCTGCATTCCCAAATGCGTCCTTACAAATGGCTGGAAGTATTGTATTGTGGTTCTGTAGATTTTCTACTCTGCACTTGAACTACAGCTGCAATTTGCTCCGCGTGTATAAATCCGAGTTAATTGGGCGCCGCCCGCCCTCGGCCGTGTGAGCGCTGTTCGGCGGCAGCGTGGGCTTTTTAATAGTTTGAAACACTTTTTAACGTACTACGATCAATGTACTCGTACAGGTATTGGTGTGTCGTAGGTGCCTATACAGTATAACCAGCTGTTCCATACGGTTTGTCGAGTGTCAGTGACATTTTTTTATTTTATCCGTAATCATGGTCAATGATTATGTTTAGCAAAATTAAATCTTACATTATAATTACATCTTTACAATGGTCTTAAATCCTTAATCAAGTTCGTTAAAGCCTCTATGTTTTGAAGTCCCTTCGAAAATTTGTAATAAAAACCTTTTGACTCTTCTAATAAATAATTTCTTCCTGTTCCAGTCGTTCCACGCCGAGGTGCACCAGTACAAGCACCAGATCGAGCTGTTCGGGCAGCTCACGCAGCGCCTCATCGCCGTCTACCGCAACGACGACACCACCCGCATCAAGCGGTCCACGGAGGCCGTCAACCATCGCTACAATGAGCTTAATAACAGGTGAATAAGGCACAACTTTGCTTGTACATGGCCAAAGCTCAAAATAGCGTAAGGGAGAAAATTGTGCTCACAATACGTCCGAAATATTTTTAGCTAAAATATTTTTGACTAGAACAATTTTTTTTATGGTTTCATGCAAGTCAAATAAGTCAGAGCAAATTGAACCGTAGTGTATTCATTGTAAAAAAATAGTTTCTCCTAGCGCCATCTATGGAAGGGAGAAGGTAACTCGCGCTCGCGTTTAATTCAGCGCCATCTCTTAGACTGGACTGTAACTACGTAGCAAAGCTAAACGTAACTTAAATGGCCCAAAACTTGTTATCACGACTGTAATACTTTTATTGCAATAACATTTGAGCAGAGACTTAACCTGTCCTAATTTACATTGTGTTTATTTAATAAATCACCTTTGTTTTGTTATTTCGAACAGAAGGGCATTAAATATTCCTGCGTTCATTCATATTCATCGTGCCCTGCCTTGGGCAATTAAAACAATTTTATGTAAAGCAGGCACGAAAATTGACTCCCCTTAAATTAAGGAAATAAGAATTTTAAATGGGGTTGTAACCCTTTGTTGTAAAACACGAACCGAAACAGACAGGTAGAAAATATATCTTTAATATTACGTTGTTTGAATATTCTATTCACATTATCGTATCTGCTGGCTAAATTGAATTAGACGATGTTATAATTGCAGGATGATTAATGTCTTTAATCAACGGTGTAGCTTCTTTGAGCTTAAAATATCTTCTAAAAAGTTTTAAACTTTGTTACTTATATTATCTAACATGGCTTAAATATAAAGAAACGAATTATAATATAACTGTCACTCTAACCATATTTCTTTCTATTCTTATAGCATCATCGCCCGCGGTAAAGCGCTGCACTCAGCGGTATCATCGCTGCAGAACTTCGACCGTTCGCTGGAGAAATTCGTCGCGTGGCTGTCGGAGGCCGAGTCGTTGCTGGACGCTGCAGAGCGCGACCCACAGCTGTTAAAGGTAATTACGCTTTTTTATATCATTGAGTGACGAGACGAGCAAGCTGTTCGCCTGACGTCACGTTTGTGACGTCAGATCAGTCAGTCAGTCATCGTATGTCACGTCAAGACCCTGCTCAGCACAGCACTGTGCTCGTCACCCTGCGATATAACATGTGTAATCTCTTATTTGTTTTGAAATTTCGTTGAAAGCTTTGCCCTTCAAACCTGAACACAGTAATATTTGCACATTACTGCTTGGCGGTTGAATGATTGGCAAAGGTGTGGTACTTGCCCAGGCGGGCTCTGCAAAAGAGCCCTACCACTACTAAAACGTATTATACGCTTATTTATACTTATCACTTATCACTTATTTATGCTTATAGTGCTTATAGCGTTGTTACTTCAATAAATAAATAAATAAATCACTTCTCACTTACTAGTTCAAACTGTAATCCGATGTGAGGAAAGCGGTTTTACTGATACTTATCGTTAGTAGCTGAGCTGCAAAATACTGCAGCTATAGAAAGACATTTTAGTCTACCAATTTCATACTAGGTGGCTCTCGTCGATTTTCTTGAACCATGGACTACTAGTGCAACCAGCGACATCTAGTTAACTGTGTTTAACTCAACTATTGGCCTGTATAGTAAAAACTAGAGAGGAAAAAACTACCTTCTAAAAACAGCGCCATCTGTGTGAAATTGTTAACTCTAAATCTCGCTTGGGTTGCACTTGATACAATAATCCAACTAGTTTCTGAACCTCTTTAAATTTTACTAAAGCGCCACCTATACAAGGTACACTTCTTTGTTAAAGCTTTGGGCTCAACAATAACCCTGTTTTTGTGTTATTTTGTAAAGCGCCATCTCCCGGGGGGAGCTGGAACTATTTTTGTTGATGGTTCGTAGAATAGACTGTTGACAAATAATGAAACTGGTTTTGGTTTACCAGGAAATAAAATTCTCAGTTTGGACAGGTGTCACTAGTAATATTTTTCGCAAGCGCTATATTTTTTACAATAGTAATGTTGATCCTTTCCTAATTTAGATCTCTTTAATTGTCATTATCATTCGTGTTTGTTTTTAAAGAGGATCTGTTATTTATTTATCTACCTACTTCTTAAATATTCTAATACATTAGACCTTTTTATTAAAGTTGCCTGAAAGATATCGATATTAGCGATAGTACTACTTGTGGCACTATAGTAAGCTCTTACTGTATTATTACTATATACTCATTCTTCTCATAGTTGATTTATCAAAACAAAAAAAAAATAATCAAAGAAATTAGCTGTAATTTCCACCAGTGTTAGTTAGGAAATATACGCTCCAAATAACGACTTTTTAACCGACTTCCAAAAAGGAGGAGGTTCTCAATTCGAATGTTTGTATTTTTTTTTTTTGACGGTTAAAAATCTTCTAAACCATTAAATCTTCCGATATACTCCGCGGCCCAACACGATTAAAACAACCCCTCAGCACGGCGCGCGGCGCACTGCGGTCTGCCGCAGCACAACAACTTTGCCCCAAGATGTGGCCAACTTTTCCCTAGACATGGCCAACTTAGCCCAAGATGTGGGGAACCTTTGATCTTGTTGGGTTGCGTTTTCCATTTGCAAAGTGGGTTTTAAATAAATTCCGAGAATGTTAAATTTTCGTCAATCAAAGGGAAGGAAGGAAGTGGTGTGGAAATTGGTGGTTGAAGTTTTTTGTTTTTGAAGGTCTTTGTTTTGGTACTGCCGTATATAAGCTAGCAAGCAGTCAACCTTTATATCGCCCTGTATAACTAGCCCTATCTATTTTATACACTACAGCTATAGAGGGGCTAAGTTTAATTAGACCACAACATGCCAGTGAAATGCGTTCTAGCCCCGGAGGGCAGAAAATTATTCATAAAAAATAAAAAGCACCTGGCTTATTCAATTTATAATATCACAATTCATAATATTGTAATAATAACAATTTGCAGAGATCCAGTATCAAGATGAACCAAAAACGTGAAAAAATATTAATAATAGCAGCTAAATGAAAGAACAAAATAAATATCCCCCATCATAAAACTAAAGGTGAGATTGCACGAGTGCAATACGCAGCGTGTCGCAATCACATAACCTAGTAAAATAATATTCAAATAAATAACATTATTATGAGACTCTAGTGAAACGAATGTAAGGGTCGGTCTAGGAAGTAGTTTCAGTCAATATAAGAAAATAGGTAGTTTTTTCAACGTTAGTAATCGCAGCGATTGTTATACTAAATAGTCTTTCTTTCAGCTCCAATTGTGAGCTTAGACTAATGGGGTTCTAATAGTCTGTCAAGCAAATACAAAGAAAATGGCAAAATAACCATTAACATAATTTATTTTCGAAAACTTCGTCACTTAACTCCATGAGAGGTGGAGGACAAATGCGACTTAATCGCGATTTAAAAAGTTTCATTTTAACTAAATAATATTTTGCTGACGCTACGTCGTAACATTACGACATTTTCAAAGTGTCGCGCGTCGCGTTGTGTAATGCAGCCCAGTGTGGGTCCACCTTTACCGCTGAGATATCGTGTCTCGTATTTCGAGCGCTGAGCCGTTTCCTCGGAAAGAGAGATTTTTGTAATGAAATTGCTGAGATCATCTCCTCGCAGATATTATGATTATTATTTACTTTGACTGCTTGTTTTTAATATTGTGCCTTTTGTATTATTTCTGGGGATCGCTTAACTTTTGTTTAAATGTAACTTTGGAGGTATTATTGTTTTTTAATGTGAAATTAAATTTTTGTGTACCATTTTCGGGACTTGCTAACTTTTGAGGTTAGATTAATTTTGACGACGACGACTTTATAAGTGTATTGCGTATGCAGCAAATTAATTTGATTATTCCCTTTATAAACAACAAAACCGTGGGTCAAAAACCTTCACAAGATTAGCACAGGGTCGGAATGAGAGGCGTACAAGAAGAGAGGCCTATGCGGAGCAGTGAGCGATCATAGGCTGATAATGATACTGATGATTCTCTTTTTGAATATTCTTTTTGAAGTTTTAAATAAGTATACTTACTACTTAATACACCTTTCTACCAAGAATCAAAGTAAACTTAGAATTATGCATTTGCATCTAAGCTCTACCACCTCGCTTGCTTTAAAACAATTTCCTCTCGAAACGTTAACTTCAAAACTTTAACCGATATAAGAACAATCGAGCTCCATCAAAACATTAATAACCTCCTTAATATTTCTTAGAACCGGCGCTAAAGTGATCAAAGTTGGTCTTTAGCGGGAACAGGCTGGGAACTTTTTAAATTATGTTAAAGTGTGTGCAGTGAAAATGAAAATGGGAGATTACAGCTGCATTGTCTATAGGCGACGGTGATGACTTACCATCGGGTGGCTGGCGGGATTCCCACTCTATTTCTCCATAAAATAAAAGTTAATTTTAAAAATATTTTTAATTTTCATTGCATTGTCATCGGAGTTCCACACGTGTACCAAATTTCAGTTCAATTGGACATCGGAAAGTAGTTCAAAATTGAGTTGCAAGATTCCACCTGAACAAACATACCCGTAGTTAGGAACATAGTTACATACATTGCTAGTTAAATAAAAGCTTGTAAAAAGGGTATGGTTGTAGCTACGGTCGTCTAAGTTAAGTCCCACGCCGCGCCGCAGGCATCGCTTAGTATCAGTTAAGTTGTATTTTCATCATTTTTGTTCCTTTATCTTAAACGGATAAATCTGACAAAATAAATATAACTCTATTGTAGTTAATAAAAAACCGTCAAAACATTGTTTTGGTTAAAATTATTTGTCGTACTAACATCCGTATCTCAGCTTATTAGGCATATTGCTTCATACAAGTTCCCAATATGATATTCCAGAAACATATGATGCCGGCATCTGGTATTCATTCCTGCATCACAAGTTCTCGGGTTTCCTTTACTGAAACGTGTAAAAGTTCACAAATTTTCCTTATTTTGATCCCGTCCGGCGCCATATTGGACTCCACTGGACTATGTTCGGTTCCGGGTCTTTGTATTGCCAGTTTATGGAAATACAAGTTGTCTCCCGCTGCTTCGCTCGTAATTTTTGAGTTTTTCCGTATTTTTGGAGGTAAAAAATACTTTGTGTCGTTTCCCACGATGGGTTCGTAAATATTGGTTAAGTATTGGTACCGTGAAAAGGTAACAATAGACAAACAGACACAACGTTCGCATTTTTAATATTAGTTTGGTAGTGTATGTGGATATTGAATTCGTATCAAGGGGTTTGGCAAAGTTGCCATATTTGAATATTCACTACAGTTGACAAAGTTTACTAGTGGAGATACATTGTATGAACTTAGTTCTTTGCATCATCCTTTATATTGAGATTTTGTTTCTTATTATCGATGTCTTATTTATTTTTTCTTTTGCAGGTAAGTTTGCTATGTCTGTCTACAAAATGCTTGGTAAGTTTAACTTATTCAGCACTAAACTGCTCGCTAAAAAATATACTGTGAGAAAAAAAAATACACCAGAAACCAAATGCGTTAAGATATACAGCCTTACTAATAAAAATTATCCTACACATCTGTTAAACCGTTGTACAGTTACACAATGAATAGCAAGTGAATAGCGCTAAACACGTGTCAATCTATTGTTTGACTAATAAACGTTGAGTAGGCGGTGGTTATTTACACAGATGTATAGCGCTTTTTTCCTTTTTTGTCTGGCAACTTTTGATCGATTCGTTTAGAAACTGTTTACGTCCAAAATAGTAACTGTATATTAAATATTAATGAAGCTCACAAACTATTATTATTAATTAATAATTATTGTATTAAACATACAATTTAGTGTTAGGGCTGCAATATTAATTAAACTTTGTTTTATTTAGAGATTCCTGTCTAACATACGTTGATTTAATCGACAATTTTTTCTTTTGGTAATACGAACAACAAATTTTTGAACGGAACTGTCAATGTCAACGGACGACGAACTGAAACGTTTGTAATTAACTGTTAAAAGTATATTTAGTCGTATTTAATACATTCATCTGTGCGCTTTATAAACAATTATAACAATGGAGGATATATGTAGCAAGAAACGTCGAATATATCGAAATAATTGATGTAATCCATTTTAAATTATCACGTGCGAACGATCGACAAAACCACAGCACACTACAAACCCAAACCAAGAGATTACAAACAAACGCTTTTATTCTGTTTGCACAACACCACACAATACTAGACACAGATTAAATAATAGTTATTGAGTCTTAAAAGACACAGATCAGCTGACATTAATGAAGTCCGCCATCTTGATCACGTATACACCCACTAAACAAGGGTCCCCGGCTGTGTAAGGAATGGATAGCCCTAGTTGATTTTGTTACATCTGTATACCAACTGTATACAACGTTTATGTCAAAAATATTTTTATTGGTCAGCTTTTGTGTTATACAATGTGTATACACAATGATTAAAACTTTATTAGTAAGGCTGATAGCGCGTAATATTTCTCTTATTCGACCGTTTAGTAGCCATTTTAAAATTCAAATTACATGTGATCGTTTGTACAAAAACAAAATTTAACTATCAAGAACGCGCTAGAACGACCGGCGATCGGGCTAGAACGCGGTGGGGAGAAATAAGCATTTCTTTTTATATCCAGAATAAAGAGATATACATATCCATATTCTAGTTTCATCATATTTACGCATAAATAAAATCGGTGAAAATATATTTTGTCTACGGCCTGTACCAAGCTTGTTAAGACACTCATTCGATCCAAACTTACGTTTTATGACCACAATCTGCGCTAAGATCGAAGTAATCTTGTAAACAAGTTCCTCATGAATCGGCTTAGCTGGCTGGAGACATAAGCTTGTAGACTCCGCTAACGAGAGTTTAATGTCCTAACTTGGTTCGCTGCAGCCGCGGTACCAGGAGACCAGATCACCGTAACAGGTGGTGCGGTTACTTAGAACTCATGTCGATTACAAAGTGAACCGTTTTGATTTACTGAACTATATGAAAGTGTTTATATTTCGTTTAAATTCGGTTTCAAAGAAAACTAAAATGATTTAGTAAAAATGCAATTTTTTAATTTAAAAAATAGAATAAAATTCCAATTCAATCAATCAGCAAATAATTGATTCTAATAAAAATAACATTTAATTTGTGTCTTTATTTGGTGTATCTCCGAACCAAACTAATTTTGACAATTTTAGCACACTTGTACACAAGAAATAGACAGACATCCCTTGTGGTAAAACTGATAAGAAAGCTAACGCTTTAAAACGTAATAAAACCACTAAACAATTCCAAAACCAGACTCAAACAACGAAAGTCTAAACGATATTCAAATCGAAACTACAAAGCGGAACACCGCCGCAAGCTCGACAACGAAACGCAAAAGAGAAATCACTTGCCACCAAACTCGGAGACATACAACTGGAGTTTTCGCGACTTTTCCGCAACTTGCGGCAAAACTTGCGGAACACGTGTCTTTCTTATTACGGAACCCTCGGCGGCAGTGTTCTCGATAAATTGAATGTCGGGAACTTTAGAGATGGTTCCGATTTTTTCGGAGTCATTGATAAAAGGTAGGCAGCGTTCTATCATAATCCAACGATTTAACTTTTGGTATAAGCATTTTTTTTTTATCAAATTTAATTGAATTTTCTCGTATAATCATTAAAACGCGCCGTTTAAGCAAGAGGAGTGTTTGATTGTGTTCGACCTTAAGTGTTTGTGGGAACGATGTAATGATCAATTAAGGCGCCGTTTTCATTTAAGCTTTACCTATAGTTTTAAAGTTTTGTAATAGGTTTTCAGTTTAAATATTAAGCTATATAAATAGGATAGATTGAAAAATATGCGAATTGTTAGTACTGGTAGGTAACTTACCAGAAAATCTAAGGAAAATGTTTCTCAGAAGATTTGAAACTCCCCGTAGTCAATTTGCATTATAATAAGGTAGGTTTACTTTTGTATACATTTTGCATACGTAACTTTAAAAGGTGTATCATACGCATGTAAATTGTACAATTGAAAATGAAACAAGGTTATGGAACATTTAAATATCTGTTCACCTTTTTTGTGGTTATCAATGAATTGTGATGTAGCAAAAATGCAAAAAGTATTAGGTATGTCGATTTTTGTGGAAGATAGCTTGGACAGAATTAATAATGAAACGGAAAAATAAAAACAGTAATTGATAGTATGAAAAGCGGTATTCACACACATGCATTTTGTACTCGTACCGCTTTTAAACTGTTTTTTATCGTATAATAAAATTATCACCATTGACGTTCAACTTATAAGTACATAATATTAGTTAATATTAAATAAATAAATAATAAATAAATAACGTTTCACACTCATAGCTCCCCACTAGGATAAATTCCTGTGTCGGGGATGCCATGGAACATACACAAAGACAAGGACAACTAACACCCAGACCCAGAACAGATATTTAAATTCATCATTCAAACATCTGCCCGACCGGGAATCGAACCCGGGACCTCTGGCTTATAAGGCGGATACTACTACCGCTGAGCCAAACAGGCCGTTATTAGTAATACATTCGGGGTGTTATTTTGGAGTGTTCCTGTAAGATGTTTTAGGATCCCGTAGTACCCTTCCGAACCCTCAATACGGGTTCAAAGCATGCTGATATTATGGTTAAACTAAATAGTGTCTGTCAGACGTACGAGTATCCAGGTGCTGTTTATTTAGGCATGCGTTTGACTGCCACGCCACGTAAGTAAATGTAAAACGAAATTAATACTTTAGGTACATAGTACATGCTTCCTTTCGAAATATGTATATGTTTTTGTAGGTGAGTAAATCAGACTTCGATAGTTTCAGGCTAGGTATTTGACCGTGAGGTTGAAGATGGTTAACTCGCGACAGGTCCGCGTTTGGATAAAACTTTTTATGCAATGAAAAATAATCCACGCAGATTTAAAAAAATACCTTTATTTAAAAATATAACGTTTTGACCTTAAAAACCGGAACCGACGCGACAGTAAGCTAGTAGAAACTGAAAGCGGAATTGGTACTCCCGGTCATTTGTACTCATTGCCTTTATTTCAAGGCCTCAAAGTAACCGTTATTTTAGAAGCTCGTAAAAAGCCTTTAAAATGTAAGCCTCCGTCCAGAGAGAAGGCGTCAACGACAATTGCCAGCCAGTCACCGTCGCCATAACAAGGGCGACTTATTTCAGCTAGAGACCGAGAGCGGTACAACCCGATACCGATACCGATATTTTTACCTGGTAGGAACTTTAATAATATGCATCCATTTTACGAATGACTGTTGAGAAATGTAAGAATTTTAAATTGTAAAACGAGTATTATTTGACTTTGATGGTCGAATATTCCTCAAATAAAACCCGTCGTAAGTTATTTGATCACCCGTCAGATCTACATGATATAGCACCGGTCATTATTAAGTAACAATCTAGTTTTCCGACAATATCAATACAGTACAGCTATTCGTATAATTCAGATAAAAAAATAGGTTATTCGGTCCCTAAATTTCAGTGCGTCCATTCTTTCAGTTCAGTCGACTGGGAGACCTATAATTCGTCCCAGTTAAGGGACATTTCGGTGCGTTTCCGGGACGGAGAATAATTTCCCATTTTTTAGAGAGCCTCTCTAATTTTATCTGATAATTTCGGAGCGAGGCGCTATTCCGGAGTGATTCAGGTCAACCTTGTTATGTTCCGAATAGGGTCAGATAATAAATTGCGGTTATTTTTCTGATGAGGGCATAATTTCGGAACGCAATTTATTTGTGATTTTATTTGGCAGATGCTTCTATATTCGTTATGTTTGTTTACTAGTAGGTACATACATAGTACATTCCAGTATTTACTAGGGCGCAGAGAAAAACTAACAATTCGTTTACGTGGAGATTGGCAAAATCGAAGAGATGCTCAGTAGTGGGTAAATCAAAGCTGTCATGACAATTAGTCATGACTGGACATGTCGCTGTCGTCATCATCAGCTAATAGTGTCTTGGTGTGACAGAAATTCAAACAACACAGCATACTAACAAACAAAAACACATCAAAAATATCTCACAAAATATTATTTAGTATACTTGAATAAAAACGGAGCCCATTTGGACCCTTATTAAAGCCCGGTGCCCAATAAAACAATACGTCAGGCATATTATAAAGCCTCCGCACGCCACGCCACGTGCGACGAACGGCCCGTTCATACATAATGCACGCGGACCGAACGCATGATAATATGACACGGTATTTCAGAAAATGGGGAGATGCGGTACAGTTTCATATTTTGTGTTTCATGTAAATGGCAGTTTTTGAAAATGTTTTACAGGCTGTAGTGATGTAGTTGGAGATGGTAGCACGGCTTAGTTAGAATAAAAACCAACTCCAGATTTTTCGATTTCTTTCTATTGTTCTCTCTTTACTTTAAAACGGTTAAACGGATTTCTACGACGTTTGCAAATACATTTTACGGTTCCCATTCAACTTCAAATCGGCTGAGCAGATTTTGATGATAGAGATATAAAGATAGCTGAATAATTTTGCTCATATTTTCTTCTAGAACAGCTAAACCACAAGGCATAAGTAAAGTTAACTAAGACCATCATCATCAGCGTATCGATCCACTGCTCCTCAGGCCTCCTCTACCTTGTGGGCTTTTTCCTGTCTAAAATAGTTTTGTCTGACCAAAATGAAATTTCTTTTTAATCCAAGCGAGATGACACATCTTCCCTCTCGCGGCACGTCACCGGGACGTAGGGACGCACCTGCGCTGCGTGCCGGTTATGAGATATTGGATTTTGTTGATATTTGCCGACACCGGCGGCGGCCTCAAAACTGAGCGCTCGCATAACATTTTGTCCTCTTTTTGCATAGTTTTAGATAGGTAGTCCTCTTTTTTTTTCTTTTGGCACTATGAGCCTTTTTCGGTTTTGCATACCCTTTCTTTATAACTCTTTATAGCTTGGATAGGTGGATTGGTTTTTGAATAATATTACAAAGAGCAATCTGCTGATGTGGCTGTTTGCTATGTAATGGATAGAAATGATCGAGAAAATTAAGTCGTAATTAATTAACATTCATTCTAAAATAGACTTGTCTGTAGCATTTTTCAGATTTAATAACATAAGAAAATCAAAGAGTTAAATACCTAGTTCATATTAGTTAGAAAACGCGTTAAATTTTTTAATAATAAATGTTTACATTTAAATGAAACGCTTTGCATGTACCTACACTCAGTGTCACACTCAGTGTTATAAACAGATTTTTAATTTTGTTATCTTTGGTAATTACAAACAAAGTAATAACGGCATTTACAAATTAGTAAAAGTAACAGCCTCTTAGCTAAAAGCAATCTCTTCCAGCAGCAATCACTAAGTACATCATGTAAAACTCGGTAAAATTTATCAGATAAGTACAAATGTCCCGAATGGCCCTCTTCCCTCCGAAGAGGCTCTTAATAAATTAATGTAAATGTCATGCCATTACAAAGATTATTTAATTTATTAATTCGAACGAGATTATTTCAATTTGCGGACGATTTTACCTTCCTCTGTGATTGGCTGGCTATTACAGGCTAAAGATATAAACGGAGAGGCTTAATTTGCAAGCCACTTGCTATTCTAGACTGGGTGTTACCACTTTTGACTGACATAGTATTTGAAGAGATATTGCACTGAAGAAGAGACTTATACTCAGCAGTGGGCGGAAAAAAAATATGATAATAATAATGATGAAGCTGCGTGCTTTTAAGCCTAAGTCCTGCTGTGACACTCGTCGCTTACTAAAATTTGGTCAAACAAAGACTTAATCGCGATAAAATACGCCGTGGTCAAACGTGTACCCTGCTAAGCATAAAAAAGTACTAAAATCTTCTGTAACAAGTATTTAACCCAGATTAGAATAGAAACAAGCTACGCAGTTCAGTAATTAGGAGACAGAGCACCCATTGTAAGTCTTTGTAGCGTGAACCAGCCGCAGCAGAGCTATTGTATTTGTATTGTAGTGTTAATGGGAGTGTAGTCAGTTTTGTATTGTTTAACTAGCCAGTGATTAATATCGTGAAACTATGCGAGTCGCGGCGGGCATAGCTGATTACGGTTTTGGAGGTTATACGTTTGTTCGGTTATGAACCTAAACGTTATTTTGGTTTGAAAATGTTAGATGAATATGTGGACTGCGCTAAGTCAATATTAATAACTGGTTATGAAAACCAAAGAGTCGACTGCTGAATGAAGCCGACCATATTCTGGATCAAATGACAGCTCACATTTTCAAATCGGTCAAGTTGTTTAAACAATTTAAAAGGAGGAAAAATGTAATAGAGAGACGAAATGAACGAGAGCCGAGTTGATGGTCAAACGCGGACTTATTAAAAAAATATAATACTGAAAACTTTATCTTCCTAGACTAGACAGTCGGAAAATCCTAGTTACTATCTGTTTGTATGTGTGAGTGAAAATAAAAATTTACTAGATACATTTATACTACTACTGAACTTAAAATGTCTAAACTGATTTAAATAGTATTCGGTGTAGAGAAATGAGTTTTACTCGTATAATAAACCTAAATTAGATAAAACATTAGAAAATGCTTTATAACCACGCGTGAAACCGGCGGGCGTCGCTATACGGCGCTACACAAAATTTATCCAATAGCTTCTCAATTCCGCAGCAACTTGCTAACTCGAGTTAATGCTAAGTAAGATAACTTAAGAACAATGGCAAAGCTAAGCTTAAGGTAAACTGATGCAACTCGTAGGGTTGTACCGAACTGTAGTTTTAAGCCAAGTTATTGTATTTGTCGTTATGTATAACTCTTACAATACATTAACACTTTATTGACACTACAAAAAGGATGTTACATACATAGTAAAAATTCATAAGAGAAAGGCACAAAAGGTCTTATCGCTAAGAGCGATCGCTTACAGACCATTAAAATTGGAAATTGAAATTGGAAAAAAAAGGTTTTTTTGATTGGAAATATTAGCTACTCAGAGAGTGAGAGTCACATCACATCTTTCATAACTATTAAATATATTGTACAAAACTTCTGTATACACATTGTCAGATGTACATACGAGTTTAAATATATATACATATATATACACACATGTGGACTACTATTCAGCGTCACCGTTACCATAACCGCGCAGGTGTCACCGCGGGGCACCACTAGTCAAATTTTAAAAACCAAGTCGCTAACTAAGTAATATTCCTTCCCTCCGAGTGTCCACGCCGCTGACGTCTGATCGATACACTGAAGATCGAGCGGCTCCGTTGATGGATGACTTTATTAAAGTCCGGGTTTGCACTCGATATCCGCCGGAGTTATTACCTGTCAACTCGCTAGGTAACTTCGCAGATTTGTGAAGAAATTGAGATGTGAAGAAAAGTGAGATTTTTGTACAACAGGCTACCCAAGATGCGGAGAAGTGTAGTCTGGTTGAGTGGCGTTTGTAACTGAACGTTATCGTAGTTTAGTTGATGACGGACAGATGGACAATGACTGATAACACATACACATTATTTGTTAAAAAGTTTTTTTTGTTTCCAATTTAGGTACTGGCTACGCCCCTACGTTTCACCCGCTACCCTACAGAAACTTAAATTTTTCGATGTAAAAAGTAGCCCATATGTTAATCCAAGTTATTAATTAACTTCACCCCAAATTTCATTCAAATCCGGTCTGCCGTTTTTGTAATTGAGCAAAAAACGTCCAAGCATCCAAATGCCATTTATAAAATTAGTAAGATTTCTACTACTGGCTGGCTATAATGAAATAAAACCCAGCAGTAGTGGAAAATGGTTGACTACGATGAGAATGAAGTCACTGAAGCGAGGCCACCAACCCTACCCTCGATCTTACCGACAAATTACCAACAGACAGCAAAGAGGTAGAGCCTGAAATAAACATTTTTCAAAGGAAAACGCATCGACAATCCGATTCTACCCACATTAGACCGCACATCCTTACATCAAGAAATTACGTAAACGGCCTGATGGTACACTCTCGCTAAGATCGCTTATGATAATGGAATAGGCTCGCTCAATACGATCTTTAGATAAATAGAAACTGGTTGCGTAGGAATTTTGCTCTGACCAAAGTTAGCAGAGCAAAATAAGCATGTTTACCTTATCTAAAAAGCTACGTGTATAATTCTATGCTAATACGCTTTGCGCTCGCAGTGAATCACGCCTGCTGGCTTAGCATGGGCCGTGGACTTATTGTCTTTCCACTGTTTTTAGCTCGCTGGAAAGAGACAAACATATCCATATTCTAGCTTTATCACATCTACGCGCTGATAACAACTGTGGAAAGACACATTTGTCGTTGCTCGTTGCTAGGCCGGAGGCTAGCCTTTTCGAGCTTTCGAGAGTGTGCAATCGGCGCTACAGACCGAAGCCTTCTTTGATCTAAAGCGATCCCTTCTGCCCTTAATTTTGTTTATGGTTGGATTAAAAAGGAGGTTCTTTGTGATTTTTCTTAAGTTGCCGGTCCGGAGGGACGGACGCTGTAAATATTTTTCTTAGTAAATGTTTAATATAATGGCGGAGGGTTTTTCTCGTATTTTAGGCGAAGGTTTTACAACAATTTATACATTCAGTGTTACTACTACAATTCACCGACAAAGTTGCTTTGGATTTGTTATATAAGTATTTATTTTACCGCATACTCAAGTAAGTAAACCTATTTAAGTTTTTGTTGTTACTATCAAAGTAAAAATACTATTATTAATGTTAGTAGTACGTGCTTATAATAATAGTTCAAAGACTGAACAAAATTCAGTAGGAAGTTATTTCGTGTCATTTTCAATAAACCAAACAAACAAGTTTAACAAAACCACGAATGCAGATGCACCTTGAAAAGTTTCAAATCAAAAATAGATCCCAATTGTAAAGCTCGCGTCGATCACTCGACATAAATAACCCTTTTAAATCTCGCTCGTTATTTCTGTACCGCTTTAAAAAAGTATAGGAATAGCCTGAAGTATCGGAGTACTGGAACAACGGAGTACGGAAATAACTCCACTCGAGATGCATTATTGCCGCGTGGGGCGCTGCAGCATTGTAGCTACACCGTATTAGGAATGTACGTAAAAATTTGATGTCAACATTACTCTTCGACATAAAAAAATTGGTATTATGTACTACTAAATTAAAAAAACGTAATACCTACCGGTCTAACTTATATGCGGCATATACGAAATAACTTTTTAAATATTTTTGTTATAATTAACTTTTTAAAACTCTCGCTTTCTATTTTTTTCTTTCTCTATTATCTTATACATATATTTGACATGGTGGTGGGTCTATACCACAATTTAATTTATTTACGTTTTAATAATATTCAAAATAATAAAAATCTAAAAACCAAAACTAAAGCCCTTGTTTTTACATTGTATTGTAACTATTGTTTTTATTACTTATTGTTTACAGTTACCTATTATTCGGTAACCGTAGCCTGGCTACACTAAGACTACACAATTTATCTTTCTAATGTTGCTAAGTTTCGAGACTAATATCACGAGAGACATTAGCAACACCTGCTCGAATGTTCCACCAAACGTTAGACGAGAAAAACTCTGACCTGGTTTCATTTTTAAAGTAAACTAGTGATTCTAGACTAGATGTGTTGCCATCTTCGATTAAAGTTAGCATCAGTTGATCGGGAAAACTGTGTTCAATTATTTAGAATTTTAAACTGTCAACTATGGAAATGTTTTTTCCTTTTTTTTTCATGGTTGCACTTTTCAAGTTATTTTGTGAAAGGCTTACTAAATTCAAACTGTTTGTTCGTCCCGAATGGTAGATTTGTGCCCCACTATTGCTTCAAATTACATCTTCTCCAACGATTTTTTTCATAGTATATTTGAACTTAAAAATTGTATTGAAAATAATTTCTTGCCTAAACATTTTAATGAAGATTATATTAATGGTACATAAATTATTATCAGACAAACTTACATACAACGCTGATTTGTCCTTGAAGACTTTACAAAACCTTTGCATCGTTTTACCAATCGAAATACTAGCACTTATAACTTTCACGTCGCGCTTGTAATAACTTTTTGAAATAGATCACCAGGTATGAACTATAGATTGAGTCTCCGACTGAATCATACGTAAGCAGTCCCGTGTATTCACAAAATCAAGTTTATCATTCATGTACGAGTAAATGTTTAAAAACTATATAAAATAACGATATGGCTCAAGCGTGCCAAAAACGATACTGGTGCAGGATATCTTCAGAGTTCATTGCATCCTCTTTCATCCGATGTTCGAGAACATTCATCATGTTATCCGCGGTATCTGGCCGAGAGCGCTTTAAATCGGGGATCGATTTGTTAACATCGAGTTAAATAATCTAGAGAAGGGGATCCGAATGTGGCGATCCATTGTCTACTTACAGGGACCCTATTCTTTGGCGCTCGAGATTATCTCCGTCAGTCTTACTCTCATGATATTTCTAGTTGGAGCGACGGTGACCGAGATAATACCGCACTAGTCAGAATAGGGCCCCTGTATTTGTCCAAACGCTCACGAAATGCTTTTTGTTTCTACTTTTATTGTGCGAATCGCCAGAGATTGGAATGCTTTACTTTAGCGGGTATTTCTTAGATGTAATCTGGGTGTCAGTAAGTTAAGAGTGAATCGATTGGTTCTGCAAACGAGCTCCATCGCAGATCATCGAATGAAAGTAACTTGTGTGGTGCTATCCATTGAAATTTCAACTAACAAAATTGTACTGCAGCGAGCCATCGACGGGGTTGTCCGTAATGGCCTACAGATGCTGCTAGCGTCTGTCACAGACGTGTAAGGGCACGTTCGAGTATGTAGCGTGTTGTAGCGTGTCTATACTTTTGAGGTGTACGTGTGGCAGTGTCGTGTGTCTGTCTGTCTGTGCACTAGCGCAGGGGCCCTATTCTGGCCAGTGCAATATTATCTCCATCACTGCCGCTATCATTAGAAATGTCATAAGAGTGACTGAAGGCGATAATTTCGAGCAACCAAGAATAGGATTCCTCGACTGAATGTCGGTCCGTTTGGAATATCAATTTTCCCAGTCCTTACGAATTAATTTATTGGTCAATGCTTGTAAATGAATAATTTATTGTTTGTTAAGGATGGTTCGGTGTTGATTCAGTTTCGATTCGATTTGCTAATTTGGTTAGAATCAATAAGATGGCTGGTTGGTATATTTTCGTTCGCTGGTAAGGATTTGCAGAATTTGATATTTCTTGCTAGTTTTAAATCGAACAAAAAATATTGAAAGTTATTTTAAATTGTCAGATAAAAAATCATTGTATTTTTTATCTTCTTAAGTACATAAAAACTTGTACCTAGCACATTTTGCAGAATAAAAACTTTTGTTTGTTTGTTCGTCCATTACTTTGTCCGAACAATATTTTTCAAACTGATGTGAAGTTTGTGTACATACAACATTTTCAATGACCGTAAGCACTTCATAATTCTTAGCCATACATAATAAATGAGGCACGTACTCGTACATGTGACACTGATACCCGTTGTGTTCTCTCAGTGACCTACAGAGACAGGCCATAAACATAAATATAATTTATTGCAAAACATAAAGAGGTAACATAAAATGGTATCTCTGCCTTGCGTTAGTTGAAAACCTGAGTTGCAAACGACAGTACGGACGTAGTACGTTTCTTTAGAGGGTGGCAATTTCGCTTTCAAGCGTAAATTACTGTTTAGTAAATAGAGCCCCTCTGCTAGGATACACTTCTGGGTAAATGCAATAGAATGATTAAAGGTAGAATTGAAATATTGTAAGATTGTAAGCCAGCAATAAGGTGCAGTTTACATTGACAAAATCCAGGCCATATTAGTAACAATATCCGTGAGTTTCCGTTTTCATCAAGTGCGTATATGAGTGTAACGCGGCGATCGCGCGGCGCCACTAAACCGCTGATTTACGGCTCGATACGATATCGATAGTATAGCGACCGGTCATATTTCAGAATAGGACTCCCGTGTGCTCGGCTGTAATGTGCTCGTTTGATGTATGATAAAGTTTTGCGACCATCTTAGAGGTCTAGATTTGTTTCAGAATTGTTTGAAAGAAAGTTCGAATTAGTTACTGTGATTTGTGAAGTTTAAGTTGTAGAAACTCTCTAGTTACCTGTAAATGTACAAGGTTGAAATATTATGATATCAGCAAAAATGTTCTTCATCATAGTTTTTAATGTTGAAGTTAATATTCAACTCCTAGTGGATGAAATATAAAGCAGAAAGCAACTAATTTACCGCCCAAAAACTTACTTCAATTCGCACCTCAATACAAACAAAACAACGCACCATTAAACTTCCGTATCCGTGTCGAAGCTCCTGAAAGTTATAGAGGCGCGAAAACCGTGTCTCGCCCGCCCGCCCCTGGCGGCGGTGCGTCGATGCGTCGAGATGCAGGCTGGGCGGCCGGCGGCTGGCGTCGCGCGGCAGTCGACCGGCGGCCGCGGCGCGCGTCAGTCGCGCCATGTGACGTGCTCCGAAGTCATGACGGAGGCGGCGGCCAGGCCGCGGCCTCCGCCGCCGCGGAAGCCGAATTCCCTCGCGCTGGCGTACGGGCCGCGCGCCCGCGAAGACCCCCCGCCGCCAGCGCCGGACCCCAACCCCACCAGGCCGAAGCCGACTCCGCTCAGAGACGATTTCGACGCGTTCAGCCCGTACGCAACTGTGTCGGCGGAGCGGCGCCGGCCCGCCAGCGTGGTGGCGCCGCGGGCCAGCCACCAGCTGGCGCGGCGGCCGCACTCGCTGGGCTCGGAGTGGCCGCCGGTGCCGCTGCTGGCGCCGGTCCCTCGCCGCCCGCGCCCCCAGCTCGTCTCCACCATGCCCCGCTCGGGCTACACGCTGCCGTCCTCCAGAAGTGATTATCAGTTGCAAAGACCCGCGATCATGACGAACGGTTACGGTGCAGTGCCGCCGTCGACGTCGCGGCGGCTGTCTTTACCTGGTGGTGTCCAGAACCCGCCGAAGACATCGGCGACGTTCCATGGGCTATCCGCTTTGTTGGGCGGGCCCACGTCGCTGGGCACGCCGGGCACGCCCAGCACGCCGGCCGCCGTGCGCGAGGCGGTGCGCCACCTCCTCATGCAGCCGAGGAACGGCTTCCCCATCATGGACCACAAGCTGTCTCTCTTCATCGAGATATTGGACGCCCAGGAGCGGTTCTCGCAGGTGGGATTCTGTTATTGAATTCTCAAAACTGGAAAGTTTTGTATAGTAAGGTGCGCGTGCAATATCGCAGTCGTAACTCCGCCGCGCCGCCGAGGATATTGGACGTAATGCGTAGAATTACAGCGCACCCTCGGGGCACAAACAAACTTCGTAAACAAAAAGCGGATTTGTGTACGCAAAGTAGGTAATTTAATTCTAATAAAAGGCGCTCGCGTCGATTATGAGTCGACTCGTTCTAAAGGAGTTAAAAACTCTCTCGATAGGTTATAAATTCGTTTGGTGTAAGGATAATGTAAATTTCCTCCATGTGGGGAGGAGCGAAGTTAAGAGCTTTAAGAAGTTGTATCGTGTCTCTGTAAGGCTTCGCGAATTTATAATGTTTTCAAGAGTTTATTGAATAATCCATTCGGGAGCGAGGCCGGCTGCCGGCTGCAGCTCGCGCAGCAGACACACTGAAACTTTTACTTGACAAGTGCTCTGATGCCGGTGACTTCTTAAATGAGTTACGTACATTCGTACATTATGTTTATCTATGCAGTGGTTCCTTATTTTACCCACGACCAATCAGATAAAGTCTAATTCAGAGTTAGAGTGTGTTGGTATGTCTGTTTACATTGTTCTTCAAAACAGCTAGACCAAATTACAAAGGTTTTTTAATATTAAAACCAGTTCTAGTATTGTTTAATAAAATCAGTCTTGCAGTATAAAAGCTAGAAATTATTCTTATGGATCTTTATTTTATCATGTTTCCACTCCTAACGAAGGCAGATGTCTTGTCGTACGGAGGTAAAAGCGCTAGCAAAAAACCGTCAAGCTTGGAAATTATTGCACCGACAAGAGCGATGCCATTAAAATAATGTAGAAGGAATAAACGCGCTCCTAACAAAATATGATACTAATGGATTCGTATAATTCGACCAATCACACTATCACACTAATTAATAAGTTCGTAAGTATATGAGTGTGTAACCCACTATTGTCTAAAAACTTCTCTCCTCACTAACCGAGTTAAACCAAACCAAACCACGCCAAATTGTAGGTCCCGGTTTTTCACTTTTAACAACAACCGCAAGTTGTGTCAAAGCCTTCAAGTAGTCTAAAACCTGTGACACCAGGGAACCGGCTTCCCACTTGGTCTATACAAATTTACTAGCTTACAAGCTGGAAACATGAAACAACGAACACAAATGAATACACAATCGAGCACAAAACCAATCGACTTAATCAATTGATCAATTACACCGAAATTAAGTTTCATTTTAATATTCGTCTGGGAACACTGAAATAACATCCGTTTGACACGGATACAGAATTCAATTAAAAAGTATGATTCCGCTGAAATATTAAGCCTGGATGTACACTCTCGCTGAGATACTGAAGTATAAGTTGGAGTTATGACAACTTGTGAAAGTATGCACTGGACACTGAGTACGTTTACACTTACTTATTGTGATTTGTTTTGACTATTATGTCTAGCCAAGTTTTTTAAAAATAGCTTAAAATATAAATAATACAGACTGTGTGTTAAAATAGTTAATAAAATATTACAGTAAATTACTAAAAAGAAAATGTATTTGTGAAACTTGGCATAAAGCAAAGATACTCGTATCATCGACATGCAACAAAAACGGTTTCTGGGCAGTCGAGTCATAGTCTAATAACACCCTATTTTGGTCGCGCAAATATTAAGAACAGTGAGTGCATCTAAATAGATAAACACGGCTTCATACGACATTACACGTCCCAAAAAGCACACAAGCAGCCAACGTGCTAAAGAAATAAACTTATTTCGAGAGTGGACAGCCACGGTGAGGTAAAAGAAGTGGGGTAGCTCCCACCCCCTAGCTATTGTAGGGTTGAAATTCATGGCGCTTCACTTGACCCGCTTTGGAAGGAGGCCTTTGTTTCGATATGAAAAATTAATGAAACACTGAAAATGTAAAATGGAGGCTTGAAAGAATTACTTACTGTGTTCCGACCGGCCTCGTGACCTTGAGCCGGAATATGATTTCGTATTGTCTTTGGTTTTATTCTTTATTGTTTTGAATAGGTTTTAGAATATCGAATGGTGGAGAAGCAGCAGTCGCTCAGTAATAGATAGATAAACTCTTTATTGCTCACACCAGAAATTACAAACAAAAAGATAATAACACTTTAAACTAGTGCAACAACTGGCGGTCTTATCGCTAAGAGCGATCTCCTCCAGGCAAGGTAGTAACAGTAACTTACGAGTAAGCTCATGCTAACTGCGTCTCGTGGTGTTATTTGCTAGTTAGTATGATAGTTCTTGTATCAGTTATGTAGGTTTAATTAAAACATATTCAATTTAGCCATGCGTGAATTTAAAGCGTAAATATCTAAACTTATAGAGTTCTTAGAGTTTAGAGTTATTTTTATTTCATCGTATAAGTTTCGCTTTCCTAAATCATACTTTCATATGATAATAATGATTACGAAATATAAATCGACAGACAAACATTTGAAACTTTATGTTCTAAAACAAGAAACGTTAAGCTAAACATCGCCATTAAGGCTTGCCGCTTAACTTAAACGAGAAAATAGAAGTCAAAACGATAATCAACTTGAACGACAAAGACGTAACTTACAAACAACTTTGAAAGTCTAGAACATATAAAACGTATTCGTAAATCCAAGTTTTAATACACTAAGTTAACTTCATAACATCGTAGCTCCGTAGCTCTACGTCTACGGCGTAGCTCAGTAGCGGCGTAGCCTCGTAGCAAGTGCTACGAATAGGCTATAACTACTCGCCGGCGTCAATGTATTACGGATTCAGGTAGCTCGAATCTCATATGCTACGTTTCATATTTGTGGACCTTATATATAGGTATGTGTTGATATTTGGGTGACTGTTTGTCTGTCACTCAACTGAGTGGCAATAACCTTTAATCTGGAAAATGTCTGGGTTTTTGGAGGAATTTTCGGAGTGAAACAGCGAGGCGTAGCTAGTTGTAAATATAGATAAAATTCGCAAAATTGAGTTTTATCTTTGTGAGAATTGTATTTTAATCCAGTTTTAGCAACTAAACTAAATTATCAAAAGATTTCTTCTAAAGAAGCCAAAGTACAGGTGTAATTTTACTGAATATCTCTTAGCCTACTTTTGATCCCAGAAAAACATACCGGTCTAATACACAACGAGTATACACACCGCTGAAATGGTTCGTTTTTACTCGGTACATTTCCGACTTCCCGACTTATAGAGGTATTAAGAATGAAAAGGTTGTAAGTGTAAGGTGTGTAACCGCATGTAATATGTACCGTGTGTAATTATTAAATTTGTATAATGAAAACCCGAGATAAAACCAGTAAAAAGTCAGAAAAACATATTAGATACTTTTTACCCCTACCAAAACCTACAGTCTCTACAAGATTAATATTTAATATTTTACCATTATTCATTTGTTTTACTTTTAATAATTAATTATGTTTTATGTATTTTTCTTAATCGCATGCTGTCTTCACCTTTAAAAACTGCGACAATTTGTATAAGTTTTGTTTGTTATTAACATATTTATTTGAATTTGTTAGTGTACGTAGTGTTGGTGAACCTAAATAAATAAATAAATAAATAAATAAGATTTCCCGCGCGGCGCGAGTGAAACCGCGTTGCTCTGTTAGTGAACTATAGTATATCTCAGGTGCGGTATTAAGATGTTGGTGTCAAACTTGTAGTAATATTGCGAATCTCGTCACGTCACAACCGAACTTGTTTTTCAACTGAATTGTATACACAGGGGTGGTTCGATGTATACACTTATACATGTGTAATTTGGTGTATGTAGTTTCGGATCTCACACAATGCTCTTTTCTTGAAATAACGTAGCAAACAACTATTCGTATTTTTCTTCAGTTTACGGCAATAAAATTTTTGTTTTCATTTTGTTTTGAAGATTTTAGTCGCTTTGAGATTATACCCCGTTACAGTCACGTGGTAAAAATATAAGTTTCACAAGCCGAGCCACTTGACCTTCAGCTCTGGTGGCAGCATTTTTGGGCCACCTTAAGGCCCCTGATATGGCTATGCAGAGGCAATTATGTGGTTTGTCCGCTTAGTTAGTATGTCCGAGAATGCATACGTTTGGAAGAGTGAGTGTTTAAAAGTTTGTTACTTCTTGACGCTGTAATGGCGTAACAGATTTGCATAAAATTTGGTGAAGAAGTAGCATATAACCTGGATTATCGTTTAGACTACTTTTTATCTCGTAAAAGTTATGATTCCTGTAGAATATCGCATGAAATAGCAAAACGCAACTAGTGCCAAAACAAACTCAGTTTCGGTTCAACGCAAAGAGCATTTTAACCGAGTTATAGCTCTCTCAGTCGCACACTCGTCTCTCTCTTTCTAATAACCAGTAAACCCAATATTCTTCGGTAACATGATTAGTTGTGCCTATTATTTTATTCATAGTGTGAAATTCCACCCTTCACTTCGGTAATTTATTTAAGAGGCCGCTTGTAACGGATTCATCCATTATGCGCCCTTAAATAACATCCGGTCGATGACCCCGGCGCTCTTGAACACTCTTAACGTATATTTGGGTACGTAGCAGATTCGATAGCAGTTACTTGGTTGAACTAACTTTAGTTAAGAGATTTGAATAAAAAAAAAACTGAATTTAAAAAAATCGTGTTACGGATAAATATTATAATAATTGAATAAATCGAATTCATTTCTGCTCAGTGTTCATATCCGGTTGTTTGTAAAAAAAACTTTGATTTTGTTTGTTTAGAAATAAAATCCAAGATTCCTTATGTAATGAATTTCAAGTTCTAAAAATAAGCTTCAAGTTTTAAGTGTATCTTTTGTCTTTATCACATTTCTTTTAAAGTTAAATAAAACAAACAGTACGTGTTCAGTTTCTAAGAAAGCCAATCCACTCGGCGGCGGAAACCGGCTAAGTGCTAGTCGTGTCCGGTGTCTACAGCAATTAACCGGTTACGACCGGTTCCGGCCGGATTCGTAGGATGTTTTCTTACTGGTTTACCAGGTAAAGAGGACAGAGGCATTTAATTTTGATGGATCAAAAAAACGCAATTTGATAAGAATTCAGTTGGCTACATATTTTTTGTTCAAAAAATCCGCTATTGTGTAATGTAAGTTTTAGGTATTTCACGTCAAATACTTTACTTTGTTCTTGCTTATATTATTATGTAGAAAGTACATAACTACTGGTTCAAGTACTATATAATCCAGTACCATTGTTTTACCTTAGATGAAAATCTATATTTAAAATTAAAATCTTATTTACTCACGCTTCTTCCTATTATTGAATTCGCAATTACAGAGTTCCTGCTTCCAAACAATCCAACACGTAACAATCGGTAACTTTGAGTTTTACCGGATTGCACCAGATTTTACCAGATTTTTATCGGACTTTTCAAAGTGAGCGATTGACAACTTACTTTCCTGAAATTTTTCATGATCGGATCAACTGTACCCGGATAATCGACGGACAAATATACTAACAAAGAAACATACTCACATGCGCCAGATGGTTGCTCTAGACTGGACTGAACCTTTGCTTCGCTCGGTTAAAAAATATTTGAAAAGTGTGTGAAATTATGGAATTAAATACTTTCAGAGTATGGTGATTAGTGAGTTGTGTTTCTAAAACCGTACTTGTGTGTATTTTGATTTCAAAGTAACTCTGACATTTACCGCATTTAACTAAACTGTCCCGGACCGAACCAGATTTAACCGGCTATCCGGATTTCCCCGGTTTTGTAGAAACGTGCTTTCATCGTACGTGTGTATATTGATTTAGCGGCCGCCGCCAGAGGTTCCCAAATGGCGGAGCTTTGTTTACTGTTCCGCTGTTATCTCGTGCCACAGACTGGGTAAATAGTGAAAAAATCATGCGGGGAGTGGAGTTAAGTCGGGTGGAGTATAGTTAGTCTGTGGCTTCTTAAGTATGTTGAGACTTGAGATGTATAAACAATAAAAGCATGTATGAAAAAGGTTTGCTGACGCTGATTTTTTAAGGGTTCAAAAGCTAGGCTTGCTATTACGTTCAATCATTTTCCTCTGACTTTTTTACAATTTTCGAAAGATTTACAACCTTATTAATACAGATTATGTTAAATAACTCGGACAGTCCAAAACTTTCGACACCAGTATGATGATAATTAAAAAAAATTAATTTCAGACGCAATGTTTATAGAAACCGACGACAACAAAATCGAGGCATACATTTTGGTATCGCAGCCACATAATTATCTATCATGACTATCACCTACATGAAAATTTAATGAAAACACTCGATGGCTAAATTATTATAAATTCGTTACATCTATTTACGAAAATCACAAAGTCTATGTCCACAACACAGCCCCGAATAGTTTCTTCAATATCGTATCTTTATAAAAATTCAACTAAAAGCAGTAAATTTATTTTAACACAAGTTGAAATTGCATAAAAATAAGGGTGCATTCACAACAAAAAAGTATGCGGGTGGTTATCTCGACGACTGAAGCTATACAAACCGTTTAACTAGCACTTCGACCCCGCTACAGCTCGGCATTACCAATTAACAACTAGAATGTTCTAGACCATTCTAGAGTAATCTAGATAACTGCATTTTTACAGCTATTTTGTGAACAAACTCTTATTAAATGTTGTCGTTCCCGTATCGCGGTGTATCGTTAGCTGTTAAGCCAGGAGTACACTGCAGGTGAGCTTGGCGTTATACACACAAAATATTATATAGGTACATGTATACATGGTTATGTGTCTTTTACCTATTTGAACAGAATATAAGCAGGGTGTAAAGAAGTGGCAAGAGAATGTAACATTAAAAGACATGTAAATTATTCTTTACGCCAAAAAAGCTACAGTTTTCTTACTTGGGGTTTGTTTAAAGCTAGTACATATTTATGACCAGATTGCCTTGCATACGAAGTGATTTAGGCGCTAAGCAAACCGCTTGCCAGTGTTTCTTTGGTTAAACTTAACATCAAGCGAGAAGGTTTACGCATCGTAGATTAGTATACCCTACAATAAAAATAAATTTGATATTTTTAAGAAATTGTATCATGCGATGTGTCCTCAGCCTTATTCATAAAATGTTTGCACAACGCAGTCTTTTTTCACTCAAAATTAGTGAATGTCTGAGTTTACTTCGTTTCTCGACTATTTTGCGCAGATTTCGCTGAGGTAATTAGAACTCTATTGTGTTGGAATAAGCCGGGTATTGTCTTGTGGAATTAGAGAGTAGGTTTGGGTTGTTTATCTTTGTCTGGTCGTAAATCCTGAAATAGTGCGCTTATGCTTTTTAAAAGTTTTCATAGAGATTATCCGTCGTATACGAAATTTTGTTGGCGCTAATTAATAGAAAAGAGTGGTTTTGTTGTTTTAACGAGTTTTCTAGAAAGGTATTAAGAGATTTAAGCGTCTTCAAAGTTTAGATACATGAAAATTATGCCTACATAGAAATTATATACATAGATACAACGCGTTTTATAATTAGCGCAAACCTCTCACTATTTAGGATTTTTCCCTACCTTTAATTTCTAGTGACACTAATATTTTAAATGTGAAAGTTTGTGAGTGAATGAGTACGTGTATAGACATTTCTTCACGCTAACACAGTTCAACAGGCTCGGGTGAAATTTGGTATTAAAGTAGCTTATTCTGGTTTAACACATACGTTACTTTTTATCCCGGAAAAAATTGGTTGTCTGCAAAGTTGGTTTACGGACGATAGTTTAACGTGACAACGTCATAACAAAACATTGATAAAATGATTGCATACTTTTCTCGCTCCGATCGTGACGTCACGCGTGCCTTTCACTTTTTATGTCTGTCTCTCTCGCTCTTAGGCGGGCTAACCAT
Source organism: Alcis repandata (assembly GCA_949125135.1). NCBI lineage: Eukaryota > Metazoa > Arthropoda > Insecta > Lepidoptera > Geometridae > Alcis > Alcis repandata. The sequence continues at coordinate 439,066 of OX421240.1, forward strand.
GCCCGAGTGGAAGGGACGCGTGCCTCTCACTCGCTCTCATTGTGAGCGCATAACGTGAGCGGAGCGTAACGCAGTTTCTTGAAGTGCGGTGTTCTCTCACCCGGCAAACCAATTTATAAGACGTTGTCACGTCAAAAATAACAGTTTTGTAATATTTTTTGATTCTGTAGAGCCATGGGACTGATTTGAATCCATTTAATTTGTTGTAGATACTTTTACACTATTGTTGTAGATGCCTTAATACAAGCAACTTTTTAAATGTAAACATATACACGAAGAATCCACGCACTAAAGCGTATCAAGCCTTTACTAAAATGTACCAATATTTCCTATGCTTTGTGTCACAAGTTCACTATTTCAAACGCAGGCAGTCGCTTCAAAACTGCGGTTTTAAATTCAGTCTCTTTGTTATTCGTAACAACATTTTGTTTCATTTTCGGTGAATTTCGTTTGAGAAATACGAGAACATTTATCTTTTAAACATAGCATTTGTGTAGCATCTTGTTTTGATAAATAATTTTAAGTTTATTTTGATTTGAGAATAATTTTTCAACTATTACTTTTAAAAGTAGTAAAAATATTTCTGTAGTTATTTTTAAAGAGTTTGAATGGATTCACAAGTTTTATCAGTTCAGCATTCGGTAGAAACTTTGGTCAGCCCAAAGTGATGGCCAATCATAGACGACGTTCGTGAGAAGAAGTTTTACAAACAGTCTGTCAACGGGGCGAATGATCTGCGTTGAAAGATCAAACTACTTAAACTGGCTTCTTTCAAAAGCTACTTGTCAAGTTCGTGTCGCCTTAATGTTGAAATTTGTAGGCCTCCTGAAGACCTCTGACATAGCTTGACTTGTTAAAAGATAAAAGACCAATGCCTAGCACAACTTTTCGCAACGTAAAAATACGTAGCGAGTATATTTTGATTCACTTTTCTATCGAATACTCCGCTACGTATTTTTACGTCAAAGTGGTGCTAGGCACTCATGGCCTTGAATGTAACGTGTCACTCGAACCACGGTACCTACGAGTAAAACGCTACTTTAACTGTTTTTGTATTTAATTAAGATACTCAAATTGTTTCTACATCAAACAAGAAAAGCAATTAACAATGTCCTTAAGCTCTGTTCCCGATATTAATTAAGCGAATTCATAGCTTAATGAGAAACTACCTTAATAACAGTTTTCACAGTTATTAGCTCTAATTACAGCTCTTCTTGACACAATAGAGATCTAATGAGCATCAAATGAGCACAAATGAGCACCAAATGAGCACAAAATGAGCACTAAAACTGTAAACGGAGAGCTCTGCTCAGTCTCTTAAATTTATTACTAGTGTAGTTTAAACAATCAAGAACTTGTCGCAATTTATTGCGAGCGACTTGCTGCAAGTTGCAATGAGTTACTCGTTTACAAAGTGAAGTAAATTCTTGTCATGATTGTTTGCGCTGTAAGAATTTCTGCAAGTTTCTTGCAAGTTTTTTACTGGTGATGATTAGGTTACGTTTTTAGGGTTCCCTAACCAAAGGGTAAAACGGACCCTATTACAAGACTCTGCTGTCCGTTCGCTTGTCACCAGGCTGTATCCTATGAACCGTGATAGTAAGACAGTTGCAGTGCACAATACACTTGTATGGTGTAATTATGATTTGGACTCAATCATGACCACAAAACCATAGCATTTCCTAGTATTAATTTGATTACTTGTTTACTTAGCTGTATATATAAAGATACTCGTATAATGGGTTCTAATCCTATACGGAAGACACTAGATTACGCGACACAGGTCCGCCTAGTGCGTAATCTAGGGCTCTAAATTTCAATGTTATCCATGTCTCTTTTTTGTCTGAATAAATAAAATAAATAAAATAAATAAATACCTACCTACGAAGTAAAGAGAGTAAAGAAATTTTCACAGATAATGTATTTCTGTTGCCGCTTTAACAACAAATACTAAAAAACAATAAAATAAATATTCAAGTGGGCTATATACAAGAAACGTGTTTTTCTTTGCCGTTTATAGATAAATGTACGGAACCCTTCGTGCGCGAGTTCAACTCGCACTTGTCTGGTTTTTTATTTCTCGCCGGGAATTCAGGAAGTATGCTTTTAGTGATTTGAGTGCACTTCATCGTCGCAATATTGTAGTCTTGGCGTTGAGAGTAAGTTATTCAATTTCTATATTAAATTTCTCCCGGCGCCGGCGTTCGGCGGAGTTCCATTTATTTATGTAGACTAGGCGCGATTTTGCTCACGCCCACTACAAGAATATTTTATTTGTTGAAAAATAAAGTTGAAAAATATTTTGTTTTTACGCGGCTGAGGTAGTTGCGCCCGCGGTTTTACCTGTTTTATCTTCGTATAAAACTACATCTAAATCTGTTCCGCCGTAGCAGTGTTAGTAGGAACAAATACACTCACCTGTACACACAAACATTCACTTTTATGATTTTATTAGTATCATTGTAAAAGTTGCTAGCAAAACGTAAGCATACCAAAATACATAGACAGACGACCGGCGGCTTTATCGCTAAGAGCATCCATAATTCACAATATGCCAGCTCTAAATGACATTACCATATAATGCAGATGCCCCTAATATCCTTAAAATTACTGTCATATACTATATTTGTCCGAGAAAACCAATTTTTTTTCCATCATTTGTCAAAATTATCTCCCCATTTTACACTTTTCGCAAACAACGTCCACAGAGGGTGGTTTTGTACTTTTTCTGGCCGTGTGTTGTAAAAGTCCATGAATTAAGTTGCCATTTGAAGCCAGGAACCTGGGAGCATTATTTCCGGGATATTTTAACTTTGCTGGCTTGCTTTATAAGGTTTTTGTTTTAACTTATTATTTTGCATTCTTGTTTTAGTTTCGATATTTATTTCTGAGATTTATTCTAAGCCTGAAAATAAAAGTACTTATTGTAACGAATATAAGTGAAAAAAAATTAAATGGGTTAACACTAATATTAGAAATACGAAAGTTTATGAGCAAGTTTATGTATGATTTTTACTTCTTCACGTTGAATTGGCTCAACTCAATATTGGAAAATTTGGAACGGTAATAGCTGATATTTTGGCTGACATTTATACTTTTTATATTAATAAAGTTACGGGTTCTGTAGGATAGCAGACGAAAAACAATCTACAGCTTGTTTAAAAAAATAAGATTTGTCCTGAATACCATTTAAATTTTTAATGAAAACAAAGCGATCTGTTCTCGAAGCTAATACTTAAATATCAGAATATAATATATATAACAATACAAGTTTATATCAAAACACTCGCCTATAAGGCGTTATCTGAAACATCTCCAGAGAGGTACGACGTCGTAAAAATGTATAACTTGAACGTGCTTGTTTGTTCGAATGCGTGTTATTGGAAGTGTTGTAGAGGTTCTTGACAATTAGGCGAAGCTTTATATAGGTACTTATGTATGAAATAATACATATAAAAGAAACACGTTTTATGTTTGAAATAATGACCCTTAATCAATGTATAGAATAGTTACAATTTCATAACTCTTTATTGACATGGCGTGGTGTCGACTTATGTGACATGTCATTACTCTGAATGAACGCTTTGATCGCGGAAACATGTTGCGAGCTACGGCCTTAAACTTACTGACAGAGCAAGTTACTTTTATGTAAATAAGACCATAAACCTCCTTTTATCATAGCCTAATAATTCTTACGATGTACAACTACGTAATAATTGTGAAATTAGATCGTTATAACCCCTGCAATTCGTACAAGCGGTTTAAAAACTAAAAATAAAACTGCACAAGGACAATACGAGTACGTAAAATTATAAATAAATGCAAGAACCTTTTATGTAAAATTTCCCATACACAGTTACTAACGAAACCAAGCGATCGTATAGTAATCAAATAAGATTTTATTGTTAGTGCCTGTAATGGTATCGCAGGCTTTTACTCTACTTCCAAAAGAGGGGTAAGTACCTGAAATTGGCAATTCCGATAAACACCCTCTCGATACTACACTTAGGTTTAGAGTGTGAGACCTGAGTATTGAGTTAGTTTTTATTGTTCTTCACACTTCACCATTGAAACATGAAGTGTAAAAGTGTACTTTACAATAAAAGCGATATGTCTGGTACTTTTTTGTCGAGGTGTAAAAATATTTATCGACCAATATTAATATCATGTAGCCAAAGTTTTTGGTATCTACGCTGTGATAATGGATGTGAATAAAAAAACTTACTTTAAAAAAAAAGTTGGTGTTGTCATCTAAATCGGAACCATTTTTGGAAAATGCATTTATAATGTTTCAATTTCAAATAATATAATATTATTATCAAAAGTTTGAAACTTTATTCGGGAATCAAATCAACATTGAGTTTATCTTTAGGCAACTATTCAGTTTGCAAAAACAAAACTAATAATAAAAGTTAGAAATCTAACAGAAACGATCCAGCTACTAAACCGGTGGTCTATAAAACTAAAATAATGTAAGAAGCGATAAACGAATAATAAAATGTAACGTACATTTTTATCTCATCATTAAACCAAGCTGTGATCATAAAATAATGGAGACTGTTGATATTTTCTTCTAATCTGTTTCTTATTCAATTTTTCACATTGCGCTTTCTTTCTTTCTCTTCATGACTTTACAGGGTTACAAGGAAAGAGTATGCTAAGCCGAAAAGGGCTCTTAATACTCATCATGTTTTTTATGTTATTCGAGTGACGAGACGAGCGAATTGCTCGCCTGATGTTAAACGTCACGTTTGGCCATAACAGGTATATGCCACCCAGAATGTAAAATTCTTAGAATTCAAGCCCCTGCGCGGCACAGCACTGCGCTCGTCACCCTGAGATATAAGGTGTTTAATCTCCTATTTGCCCTGAAATTTCACTGGAAACAAGATTTCCCCCAACTATGTTATAAAAGCAATATTGCGAGCAAATCCGCGGGGCGCAGCTAACAGGTCTATTTATGAAACGACGTTAAACTCTAGATGCGATCAAACAATGTGTTTTTCAAACGAATATTCCGATTGTACAAAGACTCTCGCATCAAAGGCGAATTTCATACGCTTCGCCAACTTAAACCTACACTCTGCGAAACGATTTACTCTTGCTCTCCTTTCAAATTGAAACTCTATCTTCTTTGACATAAAGAACACTTTAACTACTTAGATGTGACAAAAATAATCATTGGAAATTTTACTTTATCCAGTTAAAAATAAGGTCGTTGGAAATTGAAATGAGGGTGGTGGAACAGCAAAAGTAATTTGGTAAAGGCGAAAATGATTCCCAATTACTGTCTTTTGGCCGTATCTGTTTTAATTCCTTTGACACTCTGGATTAAGATGTATCTTCGTATCTTTTGATTATGGAAGGCCTTATGCGGGCTGCGGGTACCAGTTTTCCCTATTTATTCAAATTAACGTAAAATGGAGAACTGTTTTCACTTCGACGTGACGACAGAATGATTTCGGAAATTTCGGCATTTATCATTGTGTACCATCGTCTGTCTGATTGCATATTAAGCTGTTGGTATCTGCATAGCTTTCGAAAATTTATATTAAATAGGTACATATTTTTAAACATCAAAGTAAGTTTATTTCACTAAATCTGTAACTTTTCTCCACAAAATATTTGAACTAAAATTGATGAAATTTTTCTTAGAACTTACGCCGTACGCCCTAAGGATTAAAATGGTTTACTGAATCATTTTAAGTTAAATGGAGAAATGCAAAATCAAAAATAATCAGCTCAGTCTTTACAACACAAATATAATACGCAAAACCATAAAATTACACCGAGAAGGTCAACATCATAAATTTTCATCAAAAACACAGCATTCACAAACATCCCAAACATCTCGTCAAAGCAAATTTTCCGCTAAATTTGTCGAAAAAACGATCGAACCCGCACCGAGCGCGTAATGATCCATTCTACAGTTTTGTTAACTCATTCCTTGGACCAGTGTAGCTTGACCTGCCTTGAAGAAAAGTTTGTGGTAGAACTAGCTTTAACTTGTGCTTTTACTTCAAACCTGTGAACCTTTTGAATTTTCTTAATTTTTTTTAAATTCAGTTATTTCTCGCGTATTTTGCAACTTTTTCACCCAAAATCTTCATCGTCTTTTCTTATACGCTACGCAACCCAGTCTCATGTCAATATTGGCTAGGGGCCCTAATTTGTGAATGAGACATTATCTCGGTCACTGTCGCTCTCATTGGAAATATCATGAAAGTAAGAGTGACCGAGATAATCTCGAACGCCCAAAAATAGGGACCCCGATTTGATCTACGACTTTCACAATATCGGTAAATAGAAGCAATAAGCAAGTAATTACGAGTACAAGCACCAATTAACACAAACAAAAATCAAGAGCGCTCGTGTGTTGTTAATTTGTTACATACGAGTACACCCTGTACAGCGGGGCTCTAGACTGACTGGTGGGTGGTAATAAATTGCGTGTTCTTGTAAACAAGTTCGTAGTCGAGTGATGTACACTCGAGGATAACAGCCCCTTAACGGGGATATTTTATTTTAAACTCTTTTTGTTATTTTCAGGACTTGACAAGAAAAAGTTTTTAAGAAAAGTTGTGTTAATATTTTTGTCGACAAACAGAAGAGGCAGTTTTATTCAGCTTTGATTATCAGTGTACTGTAAGCAGGTGAAAACGTGGATTAAAATATTTTATTTTCCCCTCAGGGGGCTTAAATAGATTTATTTTCCGTTCTTTACCTCTAAGGGAAAAAGCTTGGGGGAGATGGAGCTGTCCAATATACAGATTGAAGTCCAAGTAAATCAGATTGTCTACTATTTCAAATAGCTCTGAAACCCTTCTTATAAACCCACTGCTGGGCCAAACTTTCCTCTTAAAGTTTACTAGCATGAAACTAATTTGTAGCTTTAAAATAATTTAAAATCATTTTTAGAAGATACCTAAAATTATTACTTAAAAAAATAATAATTAGAAGTTGTAACTAATTTCCTGAACTAGAATCCAGATAGTTTTGCAAATTACAGACAGACCTGACCTAAACCATACCTTAAACGTCTTGCTAACCTCGTCACCTAACTAAACAACACTCGTAGTGTAAAAATCTTTTCTCAAACTACCCTCAATTTTTCAGTATTACCTCGCTATTTTAACTCGATTCAGAGTAGAGATCGTCTCGCCGCGTAGACTCGACGTTGACTAATGGTGGCGCGTGAACGCACCTGTGTCTCTGTAAACTACCTAACTTTGGATTTTACTCCACATTTTGTTGAAACTAAGTACTGTACTTGGGATGTCAGTTTTTATGTTGGTAATGAATTTTTTACATTATCTGATGACTTATTTATTATTAAACAAAAAGTGATGAAAGCGATGTCTGGAGTTAAAATTGGATGGAATGTTTATTTTTACGTGGTTTTACTTGTGACTAATATTATAAATATGAGTATTTGCAGCTTTGTTGTTTGCTACTCAATCACGCAAAAACAGCTGAACGGATTGCAATAAAATTTGGTAAAGAGATAGCTTATATTTTATCTTACTTTTTAACTCAGAGAAAATAGGATACAGGAAGAAATCGCGGGGCACAGCCAGTTCTTTAAATATAAATGTAAAAAAAAATAATTTAACGAACCTTCAAAAGAAATAGTCCTAAAAATAAAATCGAATTTCTCCTTACGCTAAACCTGTCAAAAACATCAGATGAAAATCTTCCAAACAACTTAATATCTTTTGAAAATATCTACAAAGAAACTCCGTTAATCCAGAACCTTCTATTAGGGTTCCACATTCGTCATGTTGACACGTCAATGGGCGACGGAACCCTGCAATTATTTACTCGACCTCTCTCGGGAAAATAGGCGTTTTATTAATATATTTGTTGGCTACAATTGGCACCTAATCTTTCGATGCTTATGTTGCTCGACCGGGAAAAATAATCCTCTTTCTACCACAGTCGGATAAAAGAGTAGAAGAAAAGTAAATGTTAATTTCCCTACAGTGCAGTGAGGAAAAATGTACTAGTATAAATGTAATTTTTCATCACTGTACTGCATAACAGTATTTTTTTCCCGTGCATGCACTTAGCACTAGTTTCAAGTTTTACACTAACTGTTTTAGTTGTAGACAGACCACCCCTTTATCGTAGACCGCATCGTTTACCATCAGGCGAGGTGGCGGTCGAATGCAAGTCTATCACAGATTTTTTTTTAAATTTCCTGCTACCAACAGGTTATTGTAGACCAACGCGACCCTATTCTTGGACGTTCGAGATTATCTCTGTATTGTATTCTGAGATAATGTCTCACTTGCGAGAATAGGGCCTCAGAGTCGTTTTAAACCATTGTCAGGAGAAGTTTATTTTAAGTCTCTAAACTCGCATCACCAAGTAACCAAAACATACTTCTCGAACGGTAAAACAAAATCATTCCACTTTGGCCGAGGTACGAAATAAACATTTCAAAGCCATCGATCTAGTACGAGTATGTATAATCCGACTTTGGTGTTCAAAGCTAAGTAAACCCGCCCATCTGCTCCTACTAGCATTCCGCATAAAATATGGCCAAAATCATAAAGTCAGAACTCCTCGAAGTTTCTAGCACGCAAACAAAATAAACAAGTGCAGCTTCTATTTGAATGCAAGTTTCCGATCTTTTCAAATAAAAATCGTGCTATCGACTTTTATATTTAAAGCCTCGAACTATTTTGGACGAGGACCAGAAGTTGCGCGTCCGAAGTTCAATGGGGCTTGCGATTTTAGGGAAGGCGGTTGGAGTTGCTACTGATTGTAGCTAGTGGTACGCTAGTTTAAACGCCTATTCAGGGTTATAAGCTCACAGTGCTCATCGTTAAAGAACAACTTTAAAATGGGACCAACCCGGAATGTGCGAAAAATCAGCTGTTCCATAGAAAAATGTCAATGACACTCGACAAAATGGAACAACTGATTTTTTCGTGACTTTCGGGTTGGACCCGTAGTAAAAGTTGTTCATAAAGAGTAATATGAGCCTTTTTTTGGTTTAGCATGCCTTTTCCTTAAAATTTTGTATAAATTATCAGTAGTCCAGTGCCTGTTATCCTGTGTTTCTTTCTTTTCCAATAATAAGAATTTGACATTTTGACATTTGAATTTTAACATTTTGACAAAATTTTATAACTGCCTATAATTTTAACTTTTATGTTTAAACTTTACAGCTCTATCAAAATTCTAATTTTGAACCATCAATCGTCAGCGTCCTCCACATCCGGTTTCCGACGACATTTTTTCCCATTCCCCCTCTAAAAATAGCCAAAAAGACCGACTTAGTAATTACTAACTCATTTGGCCTTTGATTTCTTTTCACCTCTTCAGCCCTATTCTGGCAAATGAGATAATATTATCTCGGTCACTGTCGCTCTCATTAGAAATGTCATCAGAGTGAGAGTGACGGAGATAATCTCGATCGCCTAAGAATTGGGTCCCGACTCGAATCAAATTCTCTCCTGTTTCGTTTTAAGAAAATATTATTCTTTTCTTTTGTAATATCGGGAATCCCAAGAGCGTGGGGATATTTTGTTATAACACCCCTTGATTAAAAGTAAAATGTAAGATTATTCCTGGTATTCATTTTTAGCAGTTCCTTTGTAAATGTTACGTCATGATATTGAAAAAGTCTATTATTAGAATTTTTATGGAATATTTGTTTTGTACCTATATTTTTTAAAAGCCTAAGCCTAACCTTTGCTCTAATTTCTAGACCGGATTTGACATGGCGTGGTTGTTATTGATTTTGTTTTTTTTTATCATTTAAAAAAAAGCATCTCACCAATTTCTCAACTTTGAATATTATTATAAACCACGCTTATAGTGTTTTAATTTTGTTTATTCACCGAATTTTCCAAAATACTATATTCAGATTCAGAAATATTTATTGAACAACTGATACATTGTAATTTATAAGCTAGATGTTAGTGCATTAGTTGAAATTGTCAGTTTACCCACATCGGGCATTCAATATGTGCACAGTCAAATAGTTTTAGTAGTTTTAAAAAAATAATTAACAATTTCCAATTCTATTTTAAATTCTATGCATAATAATTTATGTCAAATAATTTTCTAAAAAGAAAGTCTTTTTAGCGCTCATCAATAACGTACCCCAACTTATTAGACTAAAACGACCCAACAAACGTAATCCCCTAATTACAAAAATCTTGTAATTACAATAACAATTAAAAGTTCCCGAGGACAACATTAAACTTGGGCCTAAACACCCAATTCGCAGCCACAGCGGAGTAAAGCGAATGAATAAAACTCGAATAAAATCATCTGGGACGCGGTGAATAATGAGTCCCTTTGTTTAGGGTTAATTAGGAGATGCGCCCGTCTGGGAGACACTTGCAGAACTATACCGGTCTGTGAGACCCTCTCGACTACCGGTCTGGGAGACCCTCGACTACCGGTTTGTGGAACCTGGGGCATATTTGGCGAACTAATAATGCTTTAGTCAGCTTTATGGGGTTTTATGCGCTTCTGAATCTACTTTTAACTTTTGCCAGGTATTTCAGAAGAAGATTTAAGTGTAAACTTATTCATTGAGAATTTATAAGTAAGCTTAATTGCTTTTGAGCTTTAGTCATTGAATAATCTAAGAGAGTACGAAAAGATACACAAAGAAAAATCTGATCTAGGCAAATGATTTCGTGGTAATTTGTAATTTATTGCTGAATTTAAAAAGCTTCGTAAACATTTGCAAAGTCACACTTATTTTTAATTGCATCTCTTAATTCTCCAAATAATATACAAACGCGTAAAAATTAAGTCTTTCACTACGACTAGTTTCAATCATATTCGGTGACCTTCATCAAGTGAGTTACAAGCGTGACGCGCTCGCGGTTTCGTCTCGCCTGGCACTGACTGGGTTCCCGTGTTAATTATATTATGACAAAATGTGTCAAAACCACGTTAGTTTCCATAGTAAACAAATAAACATTTAAAACGGACAAAATTATTCCCAAAAAAGCCTACTAGGTACAGACAACCTATAAATGTGTTAGTGTGGCAAAGCTCGGCCTGACAGACCCGTCGCTGCGGTCACGCGGTCTCGCAGACCCCGGCTACGAACGGGGATTACTGCACTAATACTAGGGTTGTCAACATGTGGTCTGTCCGTCGAGGGCTTAGATTTCACGTTTAGGCTTAATTTTGGAGCTTGTTGACTGTCACTCCGAAAGATAGATGCGAAAGCTAATCTTGTAGTTGAACTTTCTTCCTTATCCTTGAGGTCGGTATATGCATCTCTCTGTCTCTCTAGCTATGTCATCTATCTCTGTCCCCTTCTAATAGGGTACAGGTACCGTCAACTCATCTTGCAGCTGAATTATTAACGCTAGATTACTAAAAGTTTAATTTTTATAACAGAAACACCCAATTTGTTTGTTGCGAATAACTCTGCCTTTGACCACTAAACCATCTGAAAACTGAAAGCAAACTTTCAGTAAACCACTATAAAGCACATATTAGGACACATTTAAAACTCAGAAACCTATATTTCTATGGGTATTTGTATGAAATGCTTAACCTACTTGTGACTACACAAAAATTACCCGAGCGCCGAACTCGATCCGCATACAAAGTGTTAGCATTATGACCACAATTTCATTCGTTCCCATTGTCCTCTTCCAGTGCATTTAAATTCATTTTAAGTCCGTATCCACTGCAGGACGTTTTAAATTATTAACTTTGTGGAAATCACAGCAATTGTTAAATTTGTTTTGGGTTTTGAATCCGTAATTGTTTTTTGCTAAAGTTGGCTGCGGTCGGCCTTGTTAACTCGCTTTAATTTAATTTGCGTTTGTGAAATGGCGATTTTTGTTTTTAATTACGTGCTCATTAAATAAATTGGGTCGAATTTAATTTGCGCCCTGGTAAAGTTTTGGGTAATTATGAAATTAAACAACAAAATTTTCCGGTTGCTCTTTCGGTTATTTAATTTCTGGTGTGATGGGTTAACATGTGGGGTGAAATATGAAGTAATATGATTACTTACTTATGTTAAAAAAGTGAGAAAGCAACTTGATTTTTGTTTAATTTTCTCTTTGTGTTCTATTTTTTATTCGTACCTTTTCATGCCTAAGCATCTGAGCCGATTTTGATCAAATCACGAAATTAAATCGAGTATTTTATTTATGAGGCTATTAAAGTGCTTTTATCTCAGTAAAAGGCAGAAAAACTACAAGATTACGAGTGGCAGCTAGTTTAAATATAAATAGCCTGTTTATTTATGAATTGAAAATTCTAGTCACAAAAAATAACCCAATACCACCCCGCTTTTTCAATAAACGTGGAGGCCTGTTATACCCCACATTATCACTACAATGGTAATCGACAGGCGACACATAATAACGGACCCTAAAAGGGTCTGCGGTGTAATGGAGCAATTGGCGGTTAATTACCTCGGGCTCCGGCGGCCGCCCAGCAGCGGAGGGTTAAGTTTAGGGTAATGTAGAACAGTATCTTATACGTGTGATGAATATTGACGTTTTATAAAATATTCACCCCGGCGTCATTCCAAAGCTAATTTTAATAAGCCGGCAGTATTCCGGACACAAGCTCAATTGTAAATGCCACTCGCGGTCAGCAATCCTAACATCGATCCGTCTTTAAAAGGTTCATTCACTTTGACGATCGCTACAGAAATACCTCAGAGTACCTTTTGTTTTTTTTCGCGAATAAATCCGTGTTTGACCACTAACTCGCCTGTTTGGATGTTTTGCAGTGTTTGTATTTTGTGGTGTCAATAAAGTGTTACCATAATTATTGTAATGCCTTAATTAGTACCTACGTTAAAAGGAAGACCTACAAATTACCAGCTTTTCCCCAGCTGGTAAAGTTCCTCCCTGACAGGGGCCGCCACAGAGCCGTCCACTAACAACTGAAATCCCGCTAATAAGCACTCTCTGCCTCGTGTTTTTGCGAGGTTCGTCTATGTGCTCTAATAGAGCGCAAAACCGTACCATCAGCGATGCACAACACTATTTTTGTACCGCTTTACCCTTAAAAAACCTGTAAAAAAGTGATCATATTTGATTTTATTTGGATAACAAACAGCCTTCGAACAGAATATTTATAACGAAAATTCAGAAACACTTATGTAAGGCACAACTAAAATATCTAGATCATTTTATTCATATTAATTTACTAATTAATTAATGTCACCAATTTTTAGAGATTAATTACATTGTAACTAGATTATCCAAACAGATGACCGAAATCAACCAATTTCAGAGCGCCATTTGGTTATTTCGGCCCAAATGCCAAATCGGAAGATACGTTAAATTAAAGACCGCAATATTTTTTTTTCTAGAAAAAAGTAATCTTCAGGTTACGTAAGAGGCTTTAAGGTACTAGTAACTAGAACTAACTTCTCACCCTACATCTGAACTCAACTAATAGAATATCATCTAAAACACACCGGTAATTCAAACTCTTCACTTTCAATAATTGTGGTGTCTCAAACATGTTTCAACAAAATCATCCCGCATTACCCCATACCATCGTTAAATATCCCGGATTACCCCATACCATCGTTAAACATCCCGGATTACCCCATACCAGCGTTGTATTGTATCTCCACATTCAGACGTGTTAATAAGAATGCGGCGAGCGCAGACAGATCGATAGAGCACTAAAATTATAACCGTGCCGTGCCAATGGCGGCGGCACTGCGCTACTGTCTTCCTGAGGACTGTGTAACCGGATTTAGGCAATAACTTGTTCGTGCTACCGATATTTTACTGAAATTGTAAATAAGCTGAGCTGTGTAACAATGGGGGTGGGACTGACGGTGATACGCTACTTTCTGTAACTAAGGACTGTGTAACCGAATTTAGGCAGTATCTTTAATTTGCGGTATGTTATGAAAATTAAAACTATGATGTGCAACTGTCAGCGTTACTGACAGTTCTGCGCTACTAACTACATAGGGCATACAAAACAGCTCAGACATTATCGGTTATTACAAAACTTATTTGAAATTGGTAGGTACAATACCAAACTAGTACCAATTTACCTAAAATGTTTATTTATTTTTTGTTGGCAATTAACAATAATGACAATCGACTTCATAGTTCATACAAAGTGGTTTGTAATAAAAGTGATGGGTTTCACTACCTAGTCATTTCACAAAAGCGTTAAGTTTCATACCGCATTGTTATAATAACTCCAAGTGCCCCTATTACTTTTTATTACTTAGGGTAAATGATAAAAACAAACAAGAACTAGTTGAATGGTATAAACAGAAACGTTTTTATATTCCTCATGCAAATGAAGAGGGAATTTAAAAGAGGAATTGTCTCGGTTTCATTTCATTTCGCCCGCGGTGGAAATTACAAACAACCCGGTTGATTGGCGAAACCGGTTATTCTGGTGAAATAGAGTTACACTAAACTACCTTTAAGGTGTCAATTAATGCAGTCCTTCAAAAACATCTCACATTGGCTAATATTTTGGCCAAAAATGAATTTTTTAGCTTTTAACTTTCAGAACAAGCTATCCATCATCAAAAATATGACAAGTTCAATATTTTGATATTAAAACAATTGTTATAAAAACAAGAAAAACTTTATAAATTAGCAAAAATAAAATAAAAATCCTAATATATTTTTGTTCTTTGCAGGTAAGGATTCACAAACTTCATCGCAGCAGATTTTTAGAACTCGTAAGTGGTCAGTTTTTTTTACAAAATATAATTTTATTTTACTTTCTGCCAGCCTAATTCTTCTGATTTGTTTATGAGAGTGATTTTAAACAATTCAAGCTTTTGTATTTGGATTTTATTTAATAAACTAGGTTATTTAAAATCTTGGAGTGTAGTTACGAACCGTACCCGTTTCAGCTATTCTGTCAAAGCGAAGACATCCGGACTACATTTTCAATTATCGTGCAACCGGAACTATATCCGGGAAATGTACATACAACTTCACCCGGAAGAGATAAAACTGAACCATTCTATCCGGACGTAATATTTGTATTAAATGAGATGCTATTTTCAGAATATGTTCTACAAAATTTCCACTTCTACAAACTTATTTTTTTATAAAGCTAATAAAGATGGTGTGGCTTCTCTTTGTAAGAGTTGTAGTTAATAGCATTGAGGATCAGAATTATTGAATTCAGTTAAATCAGATCAAGAAAAAAAAAAACGACGGGTTGCACTCCGGGAGTGCCGGCAGAAGTGAAAACTTAAGTATTAACGTTGTGCGTTTTGGATATTTTGGAATGGTTAGGGAATAATTTTGCACGAATTGCTTTAATTATTTTAATAGAAAAATGAATCGATATCGTGTCCACTATAATCACTAGGTCACAACCACTATAACTGTCAAATTAGAACATTCGCGGAAGCGCCCTGCGCCGCCTAAACGAAACAGCCGGCGCAGGCATACATTTTCGCCGCGCCGTAGAAAGAGAGGGGGATACTAGCTGTCTACTCTCTATCCGTCTTACGAATTTTCGATCAGGTCACGTAACCCTGTCGCGAGTTTAACATTTTTTACCCATTCCAAAAAAGTGTACACCGCCGCTAAAGAAGTTTTCACTTCAAAAACATTATATTGTCTGACCTCATAGAAAAAGCATAAAACCTAATCACGAACTAACAACGATTTAAAAGCAGGTGAAGCTTTATCAGATTTTCTACTTTATCACGACAATAAGCACGAAATCCGTGTATTTCAGCGTACTTCCCGCAACATGTAGATTGAAGGATCTTGTTGTTGCCTCACAACAGAGCTTACCAAGATCATAATAATGTGTGTATTACGGAATACATGCAAACATCGCGGCGAGGAGCGGAGAGATTATTTGAAATATGGATTGTTATTAGCATATGACACATTGTGCCTACTTAGACTTACATAATTATAATATAAAATACATTGCCGATGTTTGGAACGAATAATAATAAAAATTAATAATTGTAGATTCAAATGCTAAATTTATTTGAAAACTTTTTAGAAAGTAGAGCAAAAAATAATCATGACCTTTGACCTTGTTTAAATAATTAATCCAGCCCGCTTCTTACCGCCCACATAACCACAGATTAAATTAAAAACGCAAACATTTTTAATTAGCAATACCACTTTCATTGCGGTTCGCACAACATTTAACTTAAAATTAAAAAAGCAACACAATCCAAAATCAACCGTCACTCAAAGGATTAAAGTTTGAATTGGTGTGGTTAAAATATACCAGGGGTGCTCAACGTTTCTCGCGGAGTGAGCGAACCGAAACGCGTGTGAATTTTTTAAAAGATTATACAGGAGTGGGCCTCGCCGGTAATGGAGAGAGGCCGCCATGTTGTAATTGCGGCTGGATAGAACTATGTCACGGGAGTCAAGTTTATGGCGCGAACGCTGTGATGTGACCCGCGCAACTGTTGAATAATCTGTGCCCGCTGGCTCACCTGATGTTGGAAGCGCGAGTATTGGGTCGAGGGGTTTTAGTACTACGATGAGATGAGTGATTATTTTTTATATTTTTCTCTCAAACCGATGCCGATGTATCGCTGTTCCCCAACACTGGTTGTACATAGTACCATTGTATGATGGAACTAAGTTGATAGTTCCACTTAGTTCTATCATACAATGGTACTATGGTTGTAGGTACATAATTTTGGTACGAGTTATAAAATAATACTATTGTTATGTAATAACATCAATAATGTTACATGAGTAAGCTCTCAACTAAAATATAGTTGAAATGATGTTTACTAGAATTACCATATTTATTCTAGCAACAAGTATACAAGTTTAGTTTGGCGCTGTAGTTTAATGAAACCCCCAAGCCCCAAAAGCTTTCTATCTCCGAAAAACAGCTTACACCATTAACCATAATGGAAGTTCAGCATTTAGAACCTCTCATTTCGAAGATAACACTTGTACCCCGAGAGCTTCAATAGCCCACAAAATTACGAACAACAGATTTAATTTCCCCTTATAATAAACTTGCTCCGCGCACGCCATTCCTAACCCTATCTCCGGTCATTAAAGTTTATTCTGCCTTGTTGCTTAGGTTAGAAAAGGGTGTAAGATTTTACAGGCACACGGTACCTGTTGCCGTCGTGGCGAACTGTTATGGTTCCATAAAAACGTACAATTTCAAGTAATGACACGTGCCAGAGCACCGCTCATGAATTTAAAACGTTTTCTTAAAAATATTGTTGTAGATATTGCGGAAACTTGGAGCTAGGTCAGATTTTCTTGTTAGACTTTTTGACGTAACTTCAACGCAGTTACAATACTGTGGAAGTTTTCTACAAATTGTTAGAGTCTTTCTTTAGCAAAAAGACGAAAATTGGTACAGTTATTTTTCCTTGGTAAATTACGAAAGGTTTTTCATTTCGTATAGAAGAAAGTAATTATAGAATTTAATTAACATTGACAGCTCTTTAAAGTTACTTATAACTAGAATAAAGCTATTACTCTGTTACAAAAGGATACCTGACGCGCCATCATTTACTCTCGATACTATTCAATTAATCTCTATTCGAAATTTTCAATTTTATCTTTATCAGGCTATTTTACCAATTACGAGTATAATGGTGATTTGCATTTAAGCTCCTAAACTGTGAATTTGAAATAAACTATCCGTTTTAATGGAAAGTGCTCTCTTAAATTTATTTATTCAATGAAATATTTTGACCGTTTTCTCTGATATCCAAACGTAAATCAAGATCATAATTTATCTCTCCATCCCTCAAATGAAACAGCTGGCCCAAGTACCCGTACCTACATTTTACGGTCTGGGCACACATCAAATCTTGTACAACAAAAGTGACACCGTATACCTCGAATCATTGTCCCAAGCACATTGTCCTTGCATTAGCCGACAATGAGTCCCGGACAATAGGGGGCCCTAATGTTTAGCTGTTTGGGCCCTTTTTGTGGCCCCTAAATTATGCCCACAATAAATGTAATGAATTAAATGGCGCTTGCCTCGAGAAATATCGGTCTTGCGCGTTCATAACTGCGAATGTTACTGTTGTAGAAAAAGGCTGACCGATAGCTTTAAGTCAATTGAAAATTTTTGTAAGTATTTAAAAGGTATTATTCAAAAATACATTATATTACTTTCAATTGAAAAATTAGCTCAATATTGATGAAATGATAAAACAAAGTCTAAATCAATATCAGAGAGACCAAAAACCACACAATCTCCTAAAAAAACAACTTTAAACGACCATACAGTTTTTTGATCATTAAAATCCTTGTTTCCTGAAAGTTTTTCCTCACATTCGCGGTTAATGTTTCCCAACGATGAGACGGTGCTTGGCTCAAGAAATATGTGATCGCTTGTTTCTTTGTCTCCGAACAATCTGTGTAAGATCGTGGAGAGGTCATTATTTCTATGAGATGTCGCGATATTTTTTGCCTCTTTTGTCGAGTCTAATGAAAATAATGGCTTATGTGTCTTAGTTGTGTGGATAATTATTATTATGTGAATGTTGCTTCTCAAATGTGATAGTTGTAGATAAGTGTTTAAATATAATTAGGGATAGTAAAATTAAATTTAGGATAAAACTAAGTATTGTTTTAACTCAATCAATAAGTCATTTCAATAATACTAATTATACAGCTGTAGATCCATGTATCCAGCACAACTTTATTCTTAATCTCAATTTGAAGAGTTAAATAACAGTAATTTTAAAAACACCAACTTAACTCCGTCTCTTCAACGCTTAAAGCATAATTATATAACTAAAACAAACCGTCTCTCGGTCGCTAACTCTAGATATAAATTCATTATGAACGCGACGCCATTGTCTCACAAACACTTGGGGACCTGAAACTTTGCTCCTGAATGTTCCTGAAATACTTCGCAGAAACTCCGGAGTGTTATGTCGCGGGAACCTGAGCTGCTTCAATGTTGCATTTTAGAACGTTTCGTGGAACGCTTTAGTTCCTAAGTATTTGCTTCAAAAGCTTATTTATAAGGTGAAGATGTTCTATTTCTAGACTCTGATAGGTATCGCAGTTTATTTGAAAAAGTCTTGAAAGTAACGAAAGTACAAGAACAAAAGATCATAAAGCCGATACCAATATTAGGCCCAAGTTTGAAGGCTTTTTAAGACAGATCTAAATTTCCTAAAACTATTGGCATCCTTGTCTAATGGCTTGCAATGATAGAGACAGATATATTTTTAGTTAGTTTAGATCTGTCATAAAATGCCTTCAATCTTGGGCCCATTATGTTAGTATACGTTTTATGTTATAGTCTTACTTTATATTCGGGGTATCCGACTCAATAAATACATGTGTAGTTTTCGTATAATTAAAACAAAACGTGTAAAAACCCAGCCCGTTTTAGAGATCAGATTGAAAATTGCCTCGTAAATGAGGCGACTGTCAAAACACAGGTAAACACAAGTACCTATCAGGAAGCTCGCAAAAACAAAATTAACTTGAAATATAAAATTTAAATTTTTACTTCAATATGAATATAACACGGGAGCTGTGAATCTCTAAAAGGGAGAAAATTTCGTGTAATTTTTAGGCCAAGCTTTACAAAGCGCCAATTTCCTCACGCTGACACTGACAAAAAAAGCTTGCAAATTGCAAACAACACATCGTGCGACGAACCCACTTATTTAGCACATTTTTCTACCCTGTCCCTTCCAGCGATGGGTCACTAATTCGGCCAGTTCTGCGAATCATCCCCTAACGACGAGGAGAGGCGATGGTAGAATTTCTGCGGTATTTTGAAAAATATCGGTTTTTCTTGTTAGACCAAAGGCTATTTCAGTTATAAAACGATTTTTGTGTTTTTTTTTCCCAATGTATATTACTTAGAGTAAAAACTATTTTTAATACTCTAAAACTACTACCTAGTGTGTTTATATTTTTCACACAAAACCAAAAAACTACTCTTAACCTTATCTCAAAGTTAGTCTCACTAACTCATTCCGGTAACAAAAAAAGGACCTCTAATTTCCGGTTACTCGGTCCTCACTAACAGGGTGTTCGGAAGTGAGCTTGTTTACTTCTCCACCTGACAGTTTGGGAACTTAATCGTTTGCAAAGCGCCTTGTAACGGTCACCTTGTTAGCCGCTTTTTGTTGCGCTGCGGCAAATATTTGTGTTCAGGAAAACACTGTACCGAGTTCGTTTGTGGAAACCGGTATTTGGGCTTTGATGATATTTTGAAACTTTTTTGGTTCTATTTTTGATAGCAAGCTAGAGGTAATAATATAAGCTAAAGGTGACATAGATTTTATGATAGGCTAGGCGTTTGACTATAGTTAAGCTAATATTCAAAACGATTTACCAAATATTGATTTTATAAAAAAAAAAAAAAAAAAATATTAATTTTATTATTATTATAAAATGTTCAATTGTCAATATATCGGTCAGAGAAGCAGAAAACTGTTCAGCTACCATGCCATAGTACAACATATTATATTTGTAAACTTTATGTGTGATCTAAAAGATCTAAGTAAATAAAATAAAATTTGTAAAACCTTTTGTGTCCATTATACCTACATTACTCCGAGACACTAAATGACAAATGACAAAAAACCGTCCCTCATTTCAGCAAACCAAATTTCCATAACTTTAAACCGTTTTACAATTCGATCTCGAAAATCATTCGAATGAAATATCGGGAAAAGATTCCTTTTTTCCCGAAAGGTGTTCGTAATTTCGCCGACGTCCCTTATCGCCCCAGTCTCCCCTAACGAGGTGTCACTGAGGGAACTTTTTAAAACGTACCTACTCTTGACTTATTTTATTTCAATGCATAGCTTTTAGATTGCAATTTTGAGATTGTATTTTTGTGTTATTATTGAAAATGAGTTGGTGTTTTTTATTGCTTCCATTTGTTTTTCAATAATTTTCCTATATTTTAATAACTCATTTTACCTAAAACTTAGGAAAATTTTCTGTAAAATAAATTACTTCTTTTTGGGAAATGTTTAAATAAAAGTCATATTTAGACCGGTGTTGATTCGAGTGACGAAACGCTACGTGAGTTTCCGTTTCATACGAATGCTTTGTTGACGTGATGAGTTAGTAGAATTACATGTTGTTGCTTTGTTGGAAATCTCATTATTTTTATTGTAAACTTTTCCATAGCATAACTCATAGATTCGTCGAACTGTATTAAGTTATTAGAATCGACTTTTTAACTAAAAATATTGACTTTACGACTGAATTCTACCTCACGAAACTGAACAGTTGTTAAGTAAATTTCAATAATTCATTGAATAATTTCGATTTGCTCAAACAGAGTAAGAAGTTGCAAATAACTTCGTAATATCTCCGCCTCATCGGCTTAACAAGAAAACGAATTTTCTCGACCAACTCTGAAACTTTTCCGAACTCTTTTACGTTTTACATAAAAAAATTAATTCGGCAAACCTTTCAACAGGTCTCAGGGTGCTTCAAAAACACCTACTTGCTAACTTAGTCCATTATTTAGTATCAACCTGTATATTTTTGTTGTTGAGATAAATTGCACTCTATGGCAAAAGTATACGGTATAAAATTCTTTGCAAAGTTTCTGAAACTTACTACGTTTGGTGTTTGGGAAAAGTTTAGCCATTTTGAGGTAAGAAGAGCGTATTAGTTCGACAAGTTTAGTAGGTTTTGGAGTTATCTGAAGAGTTTAACTTCGGTCGTTCCATATTCGACCTTAAAGCTTTGTGACCTAGGTCGAAGTTAGCTCGTTTGGGGATAAGCTAGACAAACAAAATAGGCGCAAAGTGGCGCGCTGACACATCGAATGTGTTTTAGTGTTTATTTTAATTGTTAGTGTGTAGAAATTGAGTGGCGAGTGTTTGTGTAGGACCGAGTGTATCCGGAGTCGGGTTAGTCGGGTCGGGTGTGTGTGAGAGCAACGGGGTTCCGATTTTGGAGAATATCTAAGCTGTGCAATGAGGTGCGGGGAACTAAACGTTCAACGGATAGTTACACTTTCGGGAGTTAAAAAGAGATGTACATAATTTCAGTGTTATCAAATTGGGTTCATAGAGGCCTAGTGACTGGACCTGGCGTTAAAATTTTCAGGCCAACTGGAAGCCAAGGCTTGGCAGTTATTGATATAGGACGACCTGGGCCTACAATGTAATGGTCATACGATCTACAATGGCGCTCAGGACTAAAAGCTACTCGCGGTCACCGGTCACCGGTCACCGGTCACCCATCGGTTACGAAACAAATATTATATGTATGGACCTTTTTTATACTATTGAGTGACGAGACGAGCAAATCGCTCGCCTGATATTATATTAGTAATGTTACTGTTAATTGTTATACCTAGTCAAGCTACACTACGCTACGAAAGTAAAAAGTTACATTATATGTATTTTCTTTATTAGTAGAGTTTCAAATTCAAAATAATTTATTCAAATATGGGTACATCAATGCACACTTATGAATGTCAAATACAATTTTTACGAATAAATTAATACACAATAAATTAAATGTCAAAGAAAACAATATTATTAGAATGTCAAAAAAATTATATAAATTATTGCAATGTCAAAATATCAAGGTATAAAATAACTACAATAGTAGGTATAATCAGTCAAGACACTTATGAATGTCTAATACAATTTTTACGAATAAATTAATACACAATGAATTAAATGTCAAAGAAAATAATATTAATAGAATGTCAAAACAAAATATGTAAATAATTGCAATGTCAAAATATCAATGTATAAAATAACTACAATAGTAGGTATAATCAATCAAGTATTATTATTACAGTCTAAATACAATTTACGTAAAGAGACTTTATCACAGACGAAGTCTTCAATTTTATAGTAAGCCCTTTCAATTAAAAAGTCTTTTAAAATTCTTTGAAAATCTGTGTCTTTCTTATTTACTAGAGTAACAGGCAACAAGTTATAAAATAGTACGCCGTTCCTTACAAAAGAGTTGCCAGTTTTGGCTAATCTAATTTTAGGTAGAACAAGTTTAAACTTGTTCCTTGTTATGCTAGTATATACACTTCGTTTATGATATTTATGAATATTTTTACGCACATACATAATGTTCAAGAAAATATACAAACATGGTAACGTCAAAATTTTCACCTGCGCAAAAACTTGTCTAAGAGATTCTCTATAACCTAGCCTATAAATAGCCCTAACAGCACGTTTTTGTAAAATAAAGATGCTATTTACGTCTGCTGCATTACCCCAAAGCAATAATCCATACGACATAACAGAGTGGAAGTAACTGAAATAAACGATTCTTGCAGTTTTAATGTCTGATAGTTCTCTTATTTTCCGCACTGCAAATGCTGCGGAACTCAATTTGTTAGACAGTTCCTTGATATGTGCTCCCCATTGAAGTTTGCTGTCAACGATAAGACCAAGAAACTTAGCATCCTTCGACAAAGTAAGTTGATCGTCGTCAATAACTATACTAGGCAAGGAAGGATTATTAGTCAATGTGAATTTAATAGCTTTCGTTTTCTTGGCATTAAGCATTAAGTTATTGACGCTAAACCACCTATTAATTAAACTAAGCGACAAATTGATTTTGGATATATCATAGTTTTTCCTATTGATTCTAAATAACTGAGAAGTATCGTCGGCAAACAAAATAATTTCACAATGCTTACGCGCTAAGAATACTCTCGTACAATACTCAAATCTCTTAAAATCTTCTCTGGAAGGATTCCTTAGCATTCGCTTCGCTTAACACGTTCAGGGTAGTAGGTATTGTCTCCACAACCCCTGTACTGAGGGTAGTTGAATCAAGGCGCCGTTACCGCGGATTCTTCCGTACTCATTACATTCCCACAACGCTCGGTTAAATAGGGATGGGTCAGAGTTACGGTAGGAGAAAGTTACGGAATGCGGAGGCTGTCCGTAAACTTTACTCTCAGAAATCGAAATTATTTATGAAAATGCAACTAAAAGCGGTGTAGAAAAGCCGCACGTAATTTTCAGTAGGTAAAATATTTTCTGGTCTCTGTATATGGTAGTAATTCAGTAGTTTTTAACTCCTAAGCTATAAATGGCCACAGTAGAAATAATAAGAAAAGTTGGAAACGTTCATAGTCATTGATTATTTAGAAGCTTAAATAAGGTGTGAATTACTTATCAGCCAGAGACTTTATTGTGGTTTTGGCGAGAAATGCTCTTTCAGTGTTTCTTAAACAAATAATAGTTAATACTTAATATAAGATTGTCACAACTGCTTTTAATGGAGTTTTAAAGTTGACAATCACTTATCTGACGCATCCAGTATTACAATATTACACACACTAGTGATCACTTACCATCAGATTGCCCGTCTATTTTTCATCACCTATCGATTTTTGTTGTTCGTTTCCGTAACTGCAATATTTACGGCACCGCCTGATACCCCTCCCTACCGCGTGTGCTCTATACAGAGCTTCATTAAAACGCCCACAGTCGACATTAGAGCCGCGCATTGTGCTGAGGTTTGCCTACATTTCACCATTTATACGTTTTAGCTTCGGAAAGGTCGTTAGATATAACACAGTTTAAATATCAGTGTCTATAACTCGCTTGTCTATGCAACCTTTCTTAACTTTTAGCTTTTAATGTTTGTCTATGGATCTGTCTTCTGATCTGTATCTCTTTTTTTGCCGTTTATTGTACTTCGAAACCTCGATAGACGAGCGTTTATATTTTTATCTTTGGGTTTCTCTGTATTTTCTATGGTTCTTCTATTTATCTATGTCTCTCGTTCTGACTCTTTCAGTTTTTCTGTCTGTCCTTCGTTCGCCATCTGCTTCTGTAAAGTGTTGTCCCCGCTGTTTGGAACTACGCTGTTACTTAATAAAATCAAAACAAACTTTCAGCTGTGAATCTTATATTAGCGTAATGAACTCAAATTCCACAGTTTCAACGAAAATCTTCGCATAATTTTGTTATAAAATTGCACTTACTCTAATAGAAAAAAAACTCTCCACTGCACTGCAAAAACGTTATACTACATTACCAGATGCTTCTATGCGAAAGTCTTAGTGCGCTGCTAAATCTGTTCCCTGGTTTATAAGAGCTTTACGAAACGACTTTGCAACTTAAATCCAACACATAAAACACTTAAACCAGACTACATAGTTAGTGTTATTTAATCTGTGGTTTTAATTCCGTCCAGACTTCGCTGATGTGATCAAAGAAACGCATAAATCGCATTACTGTGGCAGTCTTTGTACAGATTTGCGGTTTCCCTCTCTGCGACTACTCTCTCGACAGTGGGATTACTCCCTCCACACTGTGATTGGAGCTCGACTTTAGGTTTGTATGCAAATGAACTTTGTGATAGAGGACGGGTTTGGTGCCTGACCATTTTTTGTAGCAATGGATTGAGATGGCATGCGTTTTGCTATGATGATTTGAGTAGGAGTTTTTTCTTGGCTTATTAGTTGCGGCCTGTGAGTATTTTTGAAATTTGTTGTAACTTGGTACTTAACTACAAAGCAAAAAGTTAAGAAGGTTGAAGAATTTTGTTCAAAAACTTTTTCCATTTCCATTGCAAATAGCGATGAGGCTTGAACGATCCATTCTTCGATGATTCTTCTTTAAAGCGTATCCGAGTGTTTTCTATGTCGTTCATTTTCGTACAAAGGGCCTTAACCCTCCACTTGAGGGTTAAACCCTTGAATCCCGAGATTTTTTACAGTGACGTTTAAAATATGTTCTTTGACTACCATTAAAATTAGAACCGTGAAAAGATACGCACCCCATGCTTCCCTCGCAAAACATGTAAAAAATATAAACTGAGATAAATAAAGGTCCGAAAAACTTCGGAAAGGGTTGGATTCCAACTTGGGCCATTACAAAGGGCGGATTAAACGTGCTACTTTAAATTGGTGCTCGGGCGTGTTTAACATGGCAGATTAGCGGACCCAAATAAATATTGCGAGTTTAAATTTTACGTGTAACTTTGAATTTGCCGTAGGTTTACCGTATAGATAGAATCTGCCGTATGATTTTTGAAAGGAAACTTTTTGAATTAAATATTAAGCGTCATTGTGTAATGTTGTGGGGTCGAGTTTGTTTGTTTTTGTGCTTTAGGAATTTTACTGTTTTGTAAAAATCAAAATGTGTTTATCGGCTTTTGGGTTTGAAAGAGCATCTTATATACACCGTCGACGAATACCCATTATTATATGTATAACAGACGCTTCCGGTGCTGCAAGGATCCATGCGCGACTGATCGCTTACCATCAGGCGGCCCTTGTTTGCCACCTATGGCAAAAAAGCAATTTTTAAATTAGGAACTCCTCTCCACCCGCTTTCATAATCGAGATCAATTCCTGATTCGATTTTTGATTTCGGACATTCATTTGAAAATTCACTCGCAGTCCGCATAATCCGGACGTCCCGATCGAAAGTAGCATTTAGTATCGATGTCCCTCCCGCGGGACGTACTCCACATTTGCATTTATGAATAACGCTGCAAATGGGGACGCCGGCAATTCTGGGGAGTAGGACATGTTCGGGTTGTAATTGGAAAGAGTGTGGGTAGGTACCTGCGAGTACGTGAAATAGGTAGGTGTATTAAAACTGGTTGTAAACATTTGTAAAGGTATACATACGTACCTATAAATAGACTATAATAATATAATATGTTTTTGAGGCTACAAAATGAAAGCACAAGTATTAGTAATAGACACATATGAATCTGTCAAACTATTTCCCAATGCCGCATCAATCTACTACGAGTACCATACCTCTCACCTTTAAACTCCACAACTGTTCCGTGAAAAGTTACCTTTTCAACAAACCACAAATCACCATTTCAGATTTACTACACCCTGTTTACTTATACATAAGGTCCACAATCGCTTGGTATTTGTCGTCAAAGCGAGCCTCAAGGTGTATTTTTTGAATGGCACTTCATCCAAAGGTCTGGTCTTCTTAAATGGGTATATCCTTGACCCCAGGGTTGAGACGAGGTCGGGAGTAAATAAAACGTAGTCAAGTTTTTTGCTGAATTGGCTTATTTTCAGGTAAATTTTCTTTATCGAAGACTAGAAGAGTACTTATGGAAGGTTTTTGTAATATTTTTTTGCTCTGATGGGACTTATTGTTGACTTCTGTTATTTCATATCGACATTCGACAATATGTTATTTCATTTTGACGTGGGGCGTTCGAGTAATTGGACATTCACGGAAATGGACGTTCGGGAAATTTAACATTTTGGAGAACCTTTGGGCTTCTAAGGAAACCCACATTCAGGAAAATTGATGTTTTCAGTTTGTTGCAAAAGGTTGAAGTATCTACTAGTTTATGTTATAGAATTTTTTATTCCGGAAATAAAAACGGTTTTGTAATAATAGTTAGCGGCTGAAACCGGTGGGCGAAGTTAGTTCTACAATATTCAAAGAAAGCAAAGTGTTAAGTTTTACTTTAACGATCAACTTTTAACGAGTTCCAGAACTATGGATCAAATTTTAATATTCTTCTACAAAGTAGAATCGCGTAAAAGTAACTGGGAAATGTACCTATTTTTTAGAAAAGAAGCTTTCGAGCTGGGGACATAATTAATTAGATTTTACGTCGATTCTCTTGTTTTATGACAGAGTACATGAAACATTTCTAAAGTTATATTACCTATTGAAAAATGATCGGTTTAGCTTAGAATTTTGGAAATCAAATCAACGTCATAAACTACGGAATAAGGGTAAAAATATCTAAAAACTTTTAGCCAGTCGGGATTCAAACAAACGTCCTAACCTGATACGTAAGTGCTAATTACAATAATTTACTTAGTTCTTCACTGCTAATGCCTATTTAATTAAAAAAAATACTCAGAAAACACAACCGCTCTAAAAGTAGCCTAAATTTCAATAAATTCTGCTCAAAGAAAGCGGTTGAAACAAAGAGCTTTTGCGACACGACAGTTCCCCGGTGACGCGCGACGCGGCTTTGTCGCGCGTATTGTCTTTGTCGTATCTTTGACAGGAATCCAGGAATCTGTGAATTCTGGCGAATTTATTTCATTGTAATGTTTTAAATTGATATCTCGAAGTGTGACAGTTTGGAAGTGTTTGGGCGTTCCCGTCTCAGATGATTGAATTTGTTTTCGTAAATTAATTTGTGAATAAATGCTTTATTAGGGCGAACTTGTTTCTGTCACGGGCTTCTTTTACTTTGTGATTGCGAAGACCGGCGGAGGGGAAACGTTTAGCTATACTCGTACCTACTTGTAAGAAGTACTTACCTACACCAAAAATGTTTATAATTAATGTA
The DNA here is from genome assembly GCA_949125135.1 of Alcis repandata. Classification (NCBI taxonomy): domain Eukaryota; kingdom Metazoa; phylum Arthropoda; class Insecta; order Lepidoptera; family Geometridae; genus Alcis; species Alcis repandata. The sequence goes on from OX421240.1 coordinate 467,268, forward strand.
TTAAATGTCTTTACCAAAAAATACATTAGCTACTAGTAGACAAAGGGTGAAAGGTTTTTGTCCATCTTATTTGGTTTAGTTTGGTTGTGTTAAGTTTAATTTGGTTCCTAAAACAGAGACACTGATAACTCTTTGTTAATTTAGCTCATATATGTACTTTTGTCACTTTACTGTCACTGTCACTAGTTTTTCTGATCAAGAAAGTTTTCTTCAGTTTATTCAAAAGTTTTCGTGGTTATAATTAAATAATAAACTTTTTAATTGATGTACTATTCTTATAGTTAATGATAGCTTTCTGTTGTCAACAATATCAAGTCCAAGTGGTCCAATTACCCGACACTCGAGATGGTTAATCAGTTGATTAGTTAATCCAGTTAATATGCAGTGTACTTAACTGTTAGTTGATACTGATTGGTCATGCGTTAAACAGGGCTGTTAACTAACATTATTATAATACTCAATGATCAATCAAGTAAAGCGATTTCTAAACGTTTGAACTTTGAAAAGGTGTTTTTTAATAGTGACCTGGGGACCTTTTTGGGGTAAAAAATGATGATAAATGTTAGGTATGATTGGAAGGCATTATTTTTAACGTGCATTTTGTGCACGATAGATTTTAAGCACTAGACTCTACTTTTCATGATTACTTACATCAAAAATAATACATGTTATCACAAAAGCAAGTATTATATCTGAATCGTTTTCACCCTGCTTACTTTAAAATGCTAAAACAAATGGGTTCGCTAGAGGCATGTTCTGGAAAATGGTGAAAATGGCGCTCAATCATTTACCAGATAGTTCGAAAACATAATAGAAAATTTCACACCCGAGAAGCATAGATTCCCACCTATCATAGAGAATTCCCGACGACGCCCGAGGATCGGCGGGAATTCCCGAGGATTACCTATCAGCCGTCATCAGGGTTGCCCTCTACCTCAAAATGGTACGAACTGCAAAAAAGGTTAACTATTTTTGTATTCGATTCAATGCTTTTGTACTATATTTTAAATAGATGTTTTAGTATTTTAGAAATGGTTACTGTTCGAATATAATTTTTCGTCACCGAATAATATTCATATTTCAGTTTATGAACATGCATCAAAATTGGGAGATAACTGAAAAAGTGAAATGAAACGGCGGTAAAATATTGAGAGCTTCAGTACGATATTACGAAAAATTTCCATAATATCCCTTTGAAAGCAAAAGCAAGAGTAAAAACTGTAAAACTTCGAAATATTTTAAATAAATAACCAACTTCATGTTTTATTGTATTTTAAACGAGCCAATACATATCCGCACCTACTAGCAACAGCACTCTGTCGATTCTATTCGTATTTTGCAAAATTTTTGCGAAAGAAATATCGGTCGGGAAAATGTGTGCCAACCCTACGTGTGAGGGCCGATCTCATTCTTTCCCAATAACATAGTAACATTCTTTAGGTAGTGTTCGAGCCAATTTATTTTCAATAACGTTTGTCCTGGAGGGATACCTATCAAATTTATACCTGTAGGTTGGAGCTGGTCGGTATTTTTATTTTACTTGTGTTTATTTTGAAATAGCAGTGAATGGAAAGCGGTGCGGCTGAATGAAGTTTGAGCTTTAGTTAAAGTTTTAGCAGTTTTTTGTTTTATATTAGTTTATTGTTTGTGTAGCTAACAAAAATACTGAAGATACCTGAACTTGCAGAAGTAGAGTTTAGTTTTTTATTTTGGGTACACTTTAGTAACTAGCAGAAATGAAAGTTTTTTAGACTTCTTTTTTACCAACTGTTGCAGTTTAACCAGAACATACCTCATAGTAACGTTAAGTTTAACAATGGGTTAATTAGATATTGTCTTGATTTTGAACTGGACTTTCCTACGTTGGCAATCGATATTATCCCATTCACTATTATCTCTCTCACTACAAATACAATTAGAGTGAGTGGGACAAAGATAATCTCGAGTATACAATATGACCCCAATAGCGCAAAAAATGTAATTTTTTACCAAAAGAGGTTGAGATAATATTTTACCCGACACCGCCAAAAAATGGATGGAAATGTTTTAATATCGTCAATTATTAGCAGTCTTTTTTTCGCGAGAGAATTTATTAAAAAATAACTCGGATGTAAAAACGCTTATAAGCTGACAAGAGCGGTTGATGGCGTAAGGCAGAAGCGATAGCGATCGTCACTTGTCATCAGTTAATATTTTTGCATGCAATATTTTTTTAAGCTGTGACACATTGTTACCTAAACGGAACGTGCAATCCTACATTAGTTTAGCTCAATAAAATGCGTCATCAAGGTACAATCCTTCCATTTCAAATTCTGCGTCTATTCTTTCGCAAAACAAAATACGATTTGAAGTTTATTTATAGCTGGCGTTATTACAACTTTTTATGAACAAGCAGACCATAGATCATATAAAAGGCTTTAATATCAAACAGCTAATTCTACAAAAACCTACCCATAAATTCACATCAGTTATAACTGAAAAACTGTTTATAAACATGTGTTAGAAATGAGCGAACTTGTATTATTGTTTTATTAGCTAGTATATTTTTATCGCTTGCTCCTTGAACCGACGTTGAACCTGAAACCTCCGGGCTATGCGTTAACGTAGCCATCAAAGAGATTTCGCGAGTTACCGAGCTTTTATACGGAATTTTTGATACCTAAACCACTCTGTATTAAAATACTTTTCGCCTTTTTCATAAGCCGTATACGGGGCGGCCGCTATACGAGTACGCTGGTACAATAACAGGTGTACCTACTTGGAAGAGATGAAAGAATGAGAGGGAAATACGTGCATAATCTAAGAAGAGTGCGTAATGAAAAAGTCTTGTTTTATGTATAGTGTAGAGTAGAGAAAATTAAAATGGTGATACTGGGGTAGACTGGTCAATGACATGTTGAAATGGAAATGTATGTTCAATAGTGGGAGAAAAATGGTTGTTGATGATGATGATGATTGAGATAGGTATTGTGATTCAAGAACCGCACATTTTTAAACTAGAAATGTTATTTTATTTATTCACGGGATCGCTTGATTTTTAACCACTGGCCTAGGTTGGCGGTGCAAGTAATTTTGTATCTTATTTTAATTTTAACAGACTATTTATTAGGTTTACTGAAATGAAATTTTAAAGCACGTTTGAAAACAGAAAATATGTCAAAAATCAAAAAAATTGAAAAATACCTTTTTTTAGTTCTATGATACGTTTGTTCGCCATCTTGCCTGTCGCATAAAAAACCTAAAAAAAATAACAGTATTACGACATTCTACAAAAGATACACACTGACACAGTCTATAAAATAAACTAAGTAAATCCCCCGAATCCGGTTGAGTCCTCTATTAGATTCGCGAGCTCATCTACCTGTGAGGCGATAGTGCGATAGTGCGATAGTGCCGTAAATGACATTTCCTCACCCCGAGGCAAAGGGTGTTACTTACGAGTGGTTGGAGAAGTATAGGCGTATTTTGTGGATCTTATTATAAGACTCCAACTAGATATTCTATAATAGTAAAATATTTTATATATTTATAAAATATTTTACTGACATTTTATCCCAGTATATAGAATAATTTGATGATTAAATTTTATGCAGTAATCATTGCTTATAGTTCACCGCCTTGTTTCCGCACGTGACATTTCACGTCCGCGAGAAGTTGTCAGAGCCTTTTAAGCAGTGCCTTTTTTTTATGTAATTGAGTGACGAGACGAGCAAATCGCTCGCCTGATGTTAAACGTCACGTTTGCCCATAACAGGTCTGCGCTACCCAGAATTTTGAACTCGCAGAATTCAAAACCCTGCGTGGAACAGCACTGCGCTCGTCACCCTGAGATATAAGTTGTTTAATCTCCCATTTGCCCTGTAATTTCACTGGAAACAATGCCCTTCCAACCGGAACACAGTAATGTTTGCACATTACTGCTTGGCGGTGGAATAACTGGCAAAAGTGTGGTACTTCCCCAGGCGGGCTCTGCAAAAGAGCCCTACCAATCTATCCTATCTTTAAGCAGGCTTTATAAGTAAGGCTCTTAGTATATACTAATATTATAAAGAGGAAAAATTTGTATTTTTGTGTGTTTGTGTGGAATAAACTCAAAAACTACTGGACCGATTTCAAAAATTCTTTCACCATTCGAATGCTACATTATCCCAAAGTAACATAGGCTATATTTTTTTTTATCCACAGCGAAGCGTGGCAGGGAACAGCTAGTGTTAAAACAAAGCCGATTCTGATTTTCATCATCATTGTCATCAACTGCCTTCTCTATCCCACTGCTGGGTATAGGCCTTTCTCTTACTGTGCTAATATGGTTCAGGTTCGTCCAATCATTATCAGTCATTTAGATTAGTTAAGTAATGCGATGTGAAAATGTATACCTTTGCTAGACTTGGCGCTGGCACTACCGTACCCTCAGGGTCCCTATTGGGCGCTCAAGTATATCTCCCTCACTCACTCTCATGACATTTCTAATGAGAGCGACAGTGACCGACATAATATCTCACTTACCAGAATAAAGCCTCAGAATCAGATAGAAGTTGATTCAATGAGATATAAGTCTAGCGAACTTTTAAATTCACTTTATCTCGCAACCCAGCTCAATATTAATGTTAACACAGCCATAAATGTTTATTCCCTGAATACAGCATTATTTATTGTTTTCGCAAGCGATGTACGGGGCTGTAAATATTTTTACGCCATCGCCTGAAGGGTTGATAGTTTAGATAAACGATAACAAAATGATATAAAAACAACGTTTTGGCGCATTTTGAGGGGAAACGATTCGGTCGACTATATGGGAAATTTATCAGTGAGGTAAACTGAAGCGAGTAGATTTAACGTTGCCTAGATTGACAAATGTCGCTTAACTTTTGCGTAAAACAACAGTCGATAATTTTTATATGACTAAACATTTTTTCATGAACCATATTTATGTTGTTAAAATCATTCTTGATCAAATCATCTTTAAAGCAAAAAATATTTAAATCGGTTCAACCTTTTGGGAGCTACGATGTCTCAGAGAAACACACAGATATGCACATTAAACTTATAATCCCTTAAATCCCTTTGATTAAAATACGCAGTATCAATTGTTGTCACATAGCTTTAAACAACGTTTACAAATAAGAAGACATTCATCATACATTCGCGAACACGTGAATTTCGAGCCAGCGCTCAAAAATGTCCGATCCAAAATACAAACTGTGATACCTAGTAAAAATAATACAAAACCAAAAGTAGAAAAAAAATGTTTGTAAGTTAAACTAGACTTGGTTACTAAATTAAACGCAGTTATGATGACAACATTTAGTTTTCCAACTTTGCCAAGTTCGTTTTTTCCGGTACAGGGTTCCCTGCGCAAATTGTGAGCACTGAGGCTTCTAGCCCGCTCATAAATATTAAACGCCTGCTCCGCTCCACTTACTGCTAAATAGGTTACGGAGACAGGTAACCAGTGAGACCTGGGTTTCAGGACGAGGCGTGTCAGCCGGAATTATGGATAGACAGGGGTTCTGCGGATTGAGCATGATTTTTAGTGTTTACTTAGTAAAAAGTAAACAGTATTTATGGACGAAAAAGTATACGTTACTGTCTTGAAAAGAAAAACAGCAGTTAAGAAAACTACCTATCGAATAACGAGCTAAAAAATATTTTAAGAAAATATTATTTCTTAATTTTGGGGTACCGAATCTCTTATTGAGAGTGATTATTTTCTTTTAAATTTCTATTTTCATTTCACAATTTAAGTTTAAGATCGCTTTAAATTTTGTTAGTTGTAGTAATTTAGTTGCACTGTCTTTTAGCTAACTAGGCATTCTGCTTTCATGACATAGAACTGAATTGACTTTCTGCGAATAGGTCATTATATAGAGACCCATCTGAACGTGTAAAAAAAACAAATAAAAATGCGACCAAAGTTCCATAAAATTCGACAAGGTGACTTTTTTACTAACAGCTGTAGACCGTGACATCACTCAACGTCAGGAGAGTTGCAATGAATCAAAAGCCTATTCCGTATGAAATTGGCAGTGACGTTCAAACAGACGGACATATACCGGAGTCTCACCATAAAGGTTTCATTTTACCATTTTCGTGCAGAACCCTAAAAACCGGAAAAAACCTTGTATGTAAAACAGAATTTCTGTGCTGCACATTATTATGAATTATAGACTGAAATACCTATCCTTGCATTGTTCCATTAACATACAATGTAACAGCATGTCGAAGTAAGTGGGGTGAGGGTAAAAATTAACAAAGCGGAGGTCAGCGGGACAAGACACGGCAGCGACCATTAGGGTAATGGCTTCGGGACCACTGTTACACCGAACTGTAACGTGTAACACGGATCAAGTACGTTTTCAGTAGCAAGTAGGTGCCACGTTTGTCGCAGCGTTGGGCAGAATTTTGCGTCTTTAAAATTTTTACTTTTATAGTAGTATTCTTTAACGTTCTAAGGATTTTATTTATTCGAATAGATTCTTGTGTGTAATGTATTTTTGGTCTTATCCTTCCAAGAGGTGAACAAAAAGACATTGCTTTTAGCGCCAAAGATCGTTCGTTCTCTTTCAATTATTTTAAGACGTTTCGTATTTTATATCTTTTTTTTTTTAATTTATCAATCGCCATTGAGCCCAAGTTTGAAGGTTTTATTTGACAGATTTTTCTAAAAGTATTGATGTCCTTGTCTAATGGGTTGCAATAACAAAGACAGGCATATTTTTAGTTAGATTAGATCTGTCAAATAACGTCTTCAAACTTCGGCCCATTGTCCACACAAGACGTAAAGTAAAATGTTTTCCTTTAAATAAAATCCGAATTTATTCCCAAAAGGACTCCCTAATACGAATAATGTTCTCCAAATGATTTCGTCTAGAATAATCTATTTTGCTAAGAAATCCCGTAAGCGGATTATGTTCGGCTTACAGCGAGTGCAGCTTTATATAAAAATATGTCTTTTAGCTTAGCATTAACGTTGACGGACTGTATCTTTACCGACAACAGAAAGGAGAGGTTAAAATTGATGCCATTTTTATTATGTAATCGTAATCATACTTTATTACTCAACTAGCACCGTAGTTTCATTCACTACACACTGTAACATATAAATATACTGCTATGTATGCTTTATTTTCGCGAATTTCGGGTTAATATAAAAGTGGTCCATAATGATGAGTACTCTTTTCTCGACTTAGCATACCCTTTTCTTATAACCCTATCTTTAAATCCAGGGTGTGAGCTACCTACATACCTACCAAATTTAATCCGAACCTGTTTAGCTATTTTTGCATGATTTCGTAAGAAATTTCCAAACATTCACATATTATACAAAATTAGCTGACTCGACAAACGTTGTCCTTCAAAAGCCATTGCGTCAATTCTATGTCAAATGTCAAAAGTTTCATTAAAAAAGTTTACATTGTCATGTACATTGCGCTAATATGGTTTAAGTATTTTTAAATTTTCTAATTTTTCATGTTTTTTTACTATAAATTGAGATGTGAGCTATCCTATGTCCTAAGTTAGATCGAACTGCACACGGTGTGCAAATTTGATTGAAATCGGTTATGTAGTTTAGGAGTCTATAGCGGACAAACAACGTGACACGTAATTTATATATATTAAGATTAAGTGGGATCGTGAACAGAATTTGTATTGCAAATTATTTTTTTAAGTTAGTGATAGGTTAGCTTGGATTTTCTCGTGTCGGTTTGAGGTACAGCCGAGTGCAAACATTGTATTTAACGCCCTCGTATGTCCACTACGGTTATAGCCGCGCTGCTCCGGCCCGATAAAAAATAACAGTTTCCGTGACAACATGGTTGCGATGACGCCTCAAAAATGGAAAACTTTTAGCATTTTTACGAATGAAACGTGATATTTTGGGATTAAAAAAAAAAAAAAATTGTTATGTTCAAATTTTCAAAATGATCTTAATATTTATATGGCTAGTTGGTGAAAAATTACCAATCAGCTAAATTGTTTAGTTCAAAGCGATTAAAACTAGATGGCGCTTTTGTTAAAACTCCTAATTCCTTCAGCATTTTTCAAATTAAACCTATTATGGTTTTATAACTCTACTATGAGTATATAATAGTTTATTTTAGTAAGATGTTTTACAAAGTCAACATTTCGTTCTATTCGTATCAGGTGCTTTAAGTTGCGCAACACCTTGTTCAAAATAACACTCGCGTATTTCCCGGTCCTTCATTAATCTTTTTTATGAAACTAATGTGTCTTTCTTTGATTTCAGGTAAGCTTTGAATAAAAACCATCAACATTATGACTACCAATTCTATCATCATAATCTGGTAAGTGAGTGCAAGACTATAAAGTACATAATAATAACCTTTTAAAACTTAAAAAAAACTGATCTGTTTGCATTTAAACGCTCGGTTAAAACCGATCTCCTCGTGCACCCAAATTTCTCTAAATAAATTTCAGTTTTAAAAGATAAAATTCACCGCAAAATGTTAACCCATGTTCACAAACGTAGTCGTGGTGTATTCAATATCGCTCGTGCGATATTCTCAATCAACGTCCGATAACTGGTTCAGTAGACGTATAACAGACGTGTGGGTCTGATAGACGTGGTGTACCTACTGATGAGCTGGCCGAATTTACATCGCTGTAAGTACCTATCTGATTAACGTTATAAGTAAATTCATAGCTATAGGCCGTGAACGAGAACTCTTATTGGCCAGTTAGTTGTAAATGCCACCCACGGTCACGCATTTTAAGATTGACTGTAATGTCCGTTGTTTTAACATCGATGATCGGTTATGAACAACTATTTGGGCTATGTTGTGAACACACACAGTGTAATGTGGGGTAGGTATATTTGTACCCCATATACAGACAAATATTTTTAAACTTAACACTTTAACTGCTGCTAATAATCAATTGCGTTGTGTTTTACGCGCCTGGCGTGTGTAGCAGCATTCGCGTTGCACAAAGGAAAACACGAGTTGTGTGTTTTCAGCAGTTAAAGTGTTAATGAAAAGTATTTTCTTAGTTAGAAGACTATTAGATCCTTTGGTTTATAGAATAATCACCACAATTTTATTTCTGCCAAACTAATAAAACCCCAAATTCCATCGCCGAAATTGATTTACCTTTCATACAAGGCACATATTGTTTGAGTGTTTGTTCACTTTGACGGTCGGTAATTGGACGCTGTACCCCCGCGGGACCGGCCGCTGATTGGTCGGCGTCACGGGGTCTAGGAGACCCCGGGGTCGCTGGTACGGGTACCGTACGCAGGACCCCGGTGGGAGTGTAAAGGTTGATTACTGCCGAATTAAACCCGTGGTTAACGTGTTTATTTAATTAGATAATTAATTATTTATTTATTTGGTGCTTGTGTGAAAATTAGCTTATTTACTGTTTATATGTGTTTAGGATCATAATTATTATCCCGGCATTATTACTGGTTAATAGATATTTTAACTGGCTGTGTCATCTGCCTCGGATTTAAACTAGTCTAACTCTAAGTCATAAGAGTATAGCGATTAAGTCTGTACTAGCGTCTTTGCTTGCACATGCATTGTAAATTAGTGGTACTGCTATCCCTGCATAAAAAAGCAGAGCTGTCGGCCTTAGGTCTTTTACATAATTTGTTCTACCAAAATCTTTGAAGTGAGGTATCACTGGAAAATCGTGGAGTTTCTTCAAGAATTCCATATCTTGAACTTGTGTTTTATAACTTTAAGCACCCTGAATCGGTTTCAGAGTCGTATTTAACATGAAAAGGTTCACTTGCTATGATATTCAGAAAACAGAGTAGCATTATAGGGCATTTTTACGTTGCAAAGTGCAGTAGTCATCTTAAACTAATATTTAAAAAAATCACTTTTTTCCGTTGTTCACTTTTAATATGAGGACAACTCAACTGAAATTTATTAGAAGATTCTTTCCTTATTTCAGAAAATTATTTTTACACACCTCCTTCCTTCCTCCTTCATTTTACATCCTCTTTCAGTTTGTTCATTCTTTGTCTTACATTTTCATGCATTTTCATTATCACTCATGACATCAGCTTTCTTTTCTAAACTAAGAAGCATTGCAACATAATATATTTTACGACATAAGTCATATCGCAGTCCCAAATTCAAGTATACATTTCAATTACAGCCCATAAACTTGAACCACGCAAAAATCGACTCTATTTCAAAAGCCTTAGTGTACAAAACCGATCTTTAGGTAAGTAATTCTTGAAGTACCCGCAAAACGAGTCCTGTCACTTCGGATAGGAACAAAGAACAAATAGGCAGTCCCTGAAAAAGTAAAACATTTTTTACCGAGCTAGGACAGGATAAAGTTCACTATGTTTAAGGGTCGTGGAACTTCGGGAAACATCGGGTATTTTCGGAATTGGCTTCAGGATTACTTGAAGTCTATTTGGTCGCAGTTTGCACGAACAAAGTTAAACTATGCGAAGTCGTCGCAGGATTGTCATATTATTTTACGACCAGGAGCCGTACAGTGAACTCTTAGCGCAAGCTTAAACTAGATCGCCCTGGCTTTTGTCTCGCTTTATCAGGTAGAAAAAAATGCGAGACAAAATCCAACACTGCTTGATAGGAGGTCTGTTCGCGATTCTGATTGTAATAGTAAAGTGCACTATGCGTGGTCCTGCTTGCACCTATCCACTTAGATTAGCGTAAGCGAGATAGCATGTTTTAAATATTACTGCAAATTATCAGTTCGTTCATAAAGTATTCTAGTTTTCCCAGTGTTCCTCCGATCCCATATAAACCCCACGGGAAGGCATCTGCGTAAAATGTCCTAAGGGCTATGGAGATAGATCCGCAGATCCCGGGATCCAAGACAAACCTCGACTATTACGTAATACTCCACTGGGATATCAAAATAGTTACTTAGTTTTAAATTTCGGAAAGGCAGAAATTCGTGACATGCGGCAGTCGTAAGGAGAGGCCCATGTCCAGATATGGACAAACATTAAGCAAGCTGATGATGATAATTAATACATAGATTTATTATTCTATGTATTACTAGCTGCGCTCCGCGGCTTCACCCGCGGTCCAAAAGTTATTTTGAGTTTTCCGGGATCAAAAGTAGACTATGTGTTAATCCAGACCATGAAAGACCTTCATTCCAAATTTCATGGAAATCCGTTAAGCCATTTTAGAGTTTAGTGGTGACAAACATACAAACTTTCACTTTTTTAATATTAGTATATAACTCGTATTAAAAACTAGTATTTTGCTTGGGCTTCATGCAGTCCGCGGGGTGCTCTAATTGTTGAGTATGTAGATTTCAGTTCATTAGAGAGTTCATTAGTATCTTGATAAAAGTTGTAGTTGTTTTGTGTGTAAGAGCTCTACCAACTTTCCGGCTATATAGTTGGTTACAATAATATCAAAAACTTTATCATAATTTCTTTATCAAAAATGCATCGACAGTGAACCGGAGCTTTTATTGTAATGAAAATTTGTCTTCGAAAGCGGAGTTTATTTGTACAGCTAAAATATTACTCTTTTATCACCATTTGGAGTTAAAACAGACACAACTACGGCTGCATTCTTTTCGACACTCCACGCCGTTCCATTCCAAATGCATTTGCACCTTTTTCTGCCATTTGCGAAGCACCCTAAAAGCTACCTTTTGGATTTCAAAATAGAGTTCAAATTAGAGACTGAAGCTACCTAGCTAGTTTGATATATCTGATAGTAGTTTTGTTGAAAAATAGACGGTGTAATAGAGTGGAAAACAGTTTGATGACACCACCAGACGTGCACTTACGGTTTCATGTCTCACTGCGCGGTGGAAAATAGTGATTTGGCTTTAGACAAAATTACTGAATCTGCACAAATACTTTTACAAAGTAAACTATGATATTTTCTTCTCTATTCACCCAACTGCACAAAAGAAGCATTTAATAACATGTGTATTATAGGCAGATAAAGTCTGCATTTTATTTTTCACCTCTGAAATTATTATAGATTGTTTTGAAATGTTCATGATTTGTTGTGCAAATTAATGTGTTCTTCTCAGTCTTATTCAACAAAGCTACATAATGGTAAGAGACAGAGTGCGCACATTTTATCGATAATTACGCGAATGTGTCTGTACAGGTTGTCAGTCCTCTACGCGGATTAAATCGCAAGACCTAAATTATCATAAATGCGAAAGTGAGTTTGTTAGTTACGCTTCCACGCCTCAACTACTCCATCGATCATCATGAAATTTTGCAAATACGTTATCAGGGGTATAGAAAAAGACATGACAACTTTTTATTATCATCACTACTGCGCATATAAAACTGGTAGATTCCCAACGAGTCACCAAAACGAGTCACAGAGTTACTTGCGCGGTGCAACCAGGTTGCAGCCAGTAGTTTTACACCCTTAGCTCACATTAAGTACAAAACGCCAGACCTCCCCCACTGTCTCCGCAACACTAACGTTTTCATCCCGTGCTCTCGTCTGTCTGTATGACAAATTATGTAGCGAAACGATTAATGGATGTGACGTCACGTGGATTTATGATATCTGGAAGATAATAGCCCGTGATGTATATGGTCGTGTACCGATGTGTCGCGGTCGCGGTCGCGGTCGATACTGTTGCGAGTATTTGTTGGTTGTTGGAGCTAACAAATAACAAGAACTTGAACTTGATTTGTGTTTGAGTTTACGCTTGTGTTTAAAGTAAATAAAATTAATAAGCAGGAATCGAGAAAAAATAAACAGACAAAATAATTTTAAACAATACAATAAAAACGTTTGATATGCCATCCATGGTTTTGTTAGAAAAATAACAAAAAAAGTTTTACACCATATAGCTCTCCACTAGGATACCCTGTGTCGGGGATACCGTGGAACACACACAAAGACAAGGAAAACTAACACCCAGACTCGGAACATGTTCCTGGCCGGGAATCGAAACCGAGACCACTGGCTTATAAAGCGGATATACGCTGAGCCAAACAGGTCTTCAAGCTTTTGACAAATAAGTTTTTTGTCTCCGTCAAACTAATAAATATCAGTATTTTTAAAGAGAACGCTGACTTCGATTTGATATCAGCCTGATTTTGTGTAGTTATGATGCTAGGAAAATCATCAACGGTCCCTTTCCAAACCTTTAATAAACTTGAAAAGAACTCAATGCGCGTAACTTTTTTAAAATCTTTATTGTTTAAGGAGGGTTTGGTCAGACATGACCACGCCGCCCTCAGTAATTGGCGTAACTAGTCTCTTCAGACGACTCAGTACTGGAACTGCTCTCCTTTGACTTGGTGGACTCGTACGACATTCTGACTTTGTACTCGTAGAAGAAGTGGTCTCCGTGGAAGTAGTTCTCCTTGCCGGTCTCGTTCTTGCATCTGCCGTTACTTAGCTTTACAAACACTGCAATTCAAAATAATTAACTTTCCTATGAAAATAGTTTTGACACATTTTGTCAAACAAAGTTATATAAAAGTGTATTCTAAACCGAATAGGGCTCATCATTATAAAATTTCTTTTAGTATGGGACAAATTTGCAAATCGCAAAAAATAATGCTGTTTTTGCATTTTGTCGGATATTATTGACCTTTTTCTGTGGAATGCGTCATTTTTTATGATTTCAGGATTGGCCCAAAGTAAAAATTGTTCATAATGATGAGCACTATGAGCCCCATTCGGCTTAACATACCTTTTCTTAAACCCTGTATATAACACGAACTGTGTTAATCTTAACAAAATTATTACACTTAGTTACCATCTATGGTCGCCAATGCGATGGACCGGTCACACCAAATCCGCGGTGACGTGTAAAGATATGGTTAAGAAGTGGAGAAGAAGATTAACTTTAGTAAGATATGTATTCTAGAAGACAAAGAAAGAGAGATGAAAAGAGAGGGACAGAGCTGGTATAAAAAGAAGTCCCATACTAGTTCCGTCTTGGCAGTTCCTGTACGTCATCATGCAAGAGCTCTTGAAGCTCCTCCTGGCGCGCTGGTATACGCCGCAGATCCACTTGATGGTGAAGTCTTTCCACTTTTTCTTCATATCTTCAGGACATCGTTTGCATTTTCGGTGCCACTTTCTCCTGCGAAATTTTAAGTTGTAGGTATATCTGTAGGTATAGCTGAAGAGTATCCATACAGGATCAACTCTAAAACGCTGAAGACCTTTTTTCCAGGCGGTTATTACAAGTTTGTATTGATCCAAACAACTTTCATTTTACGTGTTTCGAAAATCCAGAAAAACAGCTCTTCTGTGTTATACATTTCATCCAAGGTTTTTGTATGAAACAGCTAGTACTATTTTTTTGCCTCCCTCTCCCCAATTTGATATATTGAAAATTTAGCTTTTAATACTTAGAAACTTAAATTTTAAATATGACGTCACAAGACTTAGAAACCCCTTCACCCACCCTCTTGTCACACAATGTCACACTTAGTCTACCCCCTCCCTCCCTTTTAGGTGTTATTTAATTTGTGGATGGCCCCTGATGATAACTCAAACAGTTCCGATCCCTTACCATCCCCGTCTTTCCTCGCTGCTCTTAGGTATATAACCAGGTCTTCTCGTTCGTTTTCTTCTAGATTCTGATGATGATGAGGACGACAAAGAACTGTCTTTCAGGTTGAGAGAATGGTCGCCAGTCTTGTCGGAATCTGTAAACATTTTGTAATATTAATTACTTACTTTATGTTCAGTTAAAGAAACGTCGAGAGCATTTCTTAATAAAATGACAGGCTAATTTTAAAACAAATGGTCAGCAGGGTCTAACACTGAAATTGTGTGATTCAAACCAGTTATAGAAAAGCTTCTCGTAAAACGTGCGTTTGTACTTTCCATGGCTCAACTTAAATTGGTCATCATAACAGTAGGTATTTTATCCTTTGTTTTTTTTTTAGAAATTGGAAGTATAACTACAGGATGATATGAATTTTTGTATAGTTTGTATTGTACCTTCAGCATCAGAAGATGATGATGTGGACCTATGCTTGCCGGTTCTCTTTTTAGCAAGAATATTTGTTATTTCTCCTGAAGATTTGTCTTGTTCACCCTCTGCGTTTACTGTTTAAACAATATATTATACAGTATGAGTTAAGTAGAAATTGTGTAGTTGTTGATACAATAAGAAGCCTCGCCTTAAAGTGTGAGTTCTAGTTCTAAGAAAGAGGTTTTATTCAAACGAAGAGAGACATTTTAGTGATCAATAGGATACGTTTTTCGGGAAGAGATCGCGCTTAACGAAAGGCCGCCAATTGTGGTATCTGTTTCTACCTAAAATTTTTATTTTTCGAAGGACCATTTGGGGTCCTCGATAGCTTCCTAGGGTCAGGTAAACTAATGTAATAAATGAAATAGCCGGAGTGCTTGTTACTCCTGTTGTATTTGCAGAAGAGATTGAACCTATTTAACTTAGACATTTTAACTGTAGTTTATGTTTCTAACAATGATTTTATTTCTATCGTGTAGTGCTCGCTTTTGTAAAAGAGTTTTAAATCTTCTCAAATAAAATGGCTGTAAATTATGAAGATAAATTTTTACTTACCAATAACTAAAAATACCAGAATGTATATCAACCGCATAGCTAAGCCTGTTCGTCACGCTTGGCCGATAATATTTATTTTATCAAAAACCTCCGCAGCATTCATAGTTTCGTGCCTATCAGGAATATATAAATCGAGTCGTATATTGGTTATATATGGAGTCGGATATAAGATTTATAGCGCAAGCATTCTGTGTTTTTACGACATCGCACATTTCAGCCGGAGGTTTATTGTTTTTGGATGTGTTTGCTGAAATATAGTTTCGTCTCTGCGTTGTAGAATGTTTTGGTTATACAATTTTTTGCTTCAGTTCGAATAACACATTCTGTCTATGTATAGATAGTTTTTTCTTGAATTTTGATATACAGCGTGTTTAGCGTATTTTGGTATTTTCAGCTTAGCGTTAAAAACGCTAAGCTGAAAAGGGCTCTTAGTACTCATCATTATGAATAACTTTCACTACGGGACCAACCCGGAATTCGCGAAAAAAAAACAGCTTTTCCATACATTTTGTCGAGTGTCATTGTCACTTTTTATCAAACAGCTGATTTTTTTTGCGAATTCCGGGTTGGTTCCATTGTAAAAGTAGTTCATAATAGGCATGACGACAGTATCAAAAAATCGCCGATTCAATGCTTTCAGGGGACTAGCCAGATTAAAAAAATTTAAAACACATGTTTAGTTTTATTTTTAAAAAACAGATTATTAAGATTTTCAATAAATTAAAACATTAAAATACAGCAATCGGCCATCTTGTCAGAAACAACGATCACAGCGTGATGACGTCATGCCTAAGTGAACTCAGGTCATCCGCCGCTCATCACGCATAGACACAATGACATGACACAATGCCGTGACGTCAAATCGACGCCATGACACAAGCAAGCTGTTTTCGGGCACTGTTGAAAAAATATGTGAAAAATGGCTTCAAACTTCGTTAAATTTAAGTTTATTACCGAAATAAAGGCTTTTTTGTAAATAGTAAATGTGTACTCACATTATGGAAGAGGATTTTAAAATCTTTCGTCACGCCTATTATGAGTCCTGTAAGAATTTTTTGGCTTAGCATACCTTTTTTTCATAACGCTGTATTTTTATTGACCGACGATAAAACTTACAAATAGCTTCAGCGATGGCATTCCAATTTTTAAGTCTAAAAGTCAAGTCAAGTAAAGTTTCCAGTTTTTAAGTTTTTTTTTACTCTAAGTCTATTCCAATTAACATTAACATAATTAATTGAAGTGTTTTCAAAAGGTCTGCAATTGCTAAGATTATTGGCAATTCTCCTGAGACCGTTTCGTTTTAGCGCTAACGTGTTTCGAATTGAAACTGCTATTATAATTACAGTAACTGTTTTAATTACTTTTAAGTATCCATACTAATTGTATAAAGTTTTTAAAAAGAAGGTTAATGGTATTATAAATAATAAAAATAAATCGTTTATTAGGCATCATTACATCGGAATAAAACATAAATAGATCCCAGAGTCTTCCGAACTAGTTATAGACTGTATGTCGGGAGCCAGTGGCTCCAATTTGTAACAAGCATTGATTATTATTACTTACTAAGGAATGACGCAATGATTACCAAAATAATAAGGGAAAAAAATCTACAAATAAATCAAATTGATTAATTATAATTTCACAATGACAAAGTCAAACTTTAATTCTTTTAACTCTATACTAAATTCTATTCGACCTTATTTTAATTAACCTATTTTAATTCAATAATCAGACCTGTGCAAAATGCTAGTTTCGATGTACCTGTTTATACCTGGCAACCCGAGGGTTTGGACCGGAATAGAATAGGCAACCTAACGTTAGCATATTCTATGCTCTATGGGCTTCATACTTTCGATTGGTATAGATTTTGTCCAATAAGCAAACCTGTGAAATGTTTGAAATTTTTATTTTTTTTGATTATTAATTAATCAAATACTGGACTGAAATTTGCTAGGCAACCCATATGCAATATATTTATTGACATATTAAATTACATATAAAATACGTTTCATCAAATAAACATCTCGGTGAAGGTCAATGTATAGCGGGATCTAATTTACCGTCAATAACATTGTGTTGTATAATATAAACTGCGAAGTAAAACTCTTAATCAAATCTCTTTTTTTGTAATTTATTTCGATAATGTCATGTTCTGTAGATGTAAAACCAATTCTTGCCGTGGTAGGTGTCGTTCTTGCAACGGTGGTTGTACAGCTTCACAAACACTGAAACAAATTAGACATTATTACAAGTACGATAAGGCTTATTTTTGTATATTTCAAACCTAACATATGTCCATTTTACCCCTATATTCATCCCAATTTGTATCCTTAGACTGTGATACCTTTGCTTCGCTTAGTTAATCTTAAATTTAAAATTAATGATGCAAAATCCACAAAACAGCAAATAACAGGCATGAATAAATCAATAAAATCGCACGAGCTCGCGCGTTATTCTCAAAGCAATTTGTACACATTTAATAAGATATAAAACTTGTGTTTGTTCATCCAAGTTTGATGTGTTTCGAGATGGAAGGAACTTTTATACAGCTTATGGCAACAAATGGGTAGGAAGGGTGGGTAATGGACTGTAGGGGTTTGAGGACGGCTAGTTGGGATTGATTTGCGCCGACTTTTGATAAGTTAGGGATTGGCTCGCGTGTAGGGTTTGTGTACAAAAAGTAAGAGGGTTTAACTGTGAGGCTTTTAAACAAAAAGCTGTAGCAGAAATACAGGGCTATACAGAAAGTGAACGCTAAGCCAAAAAGGGCTCATTGTACGTATCATTATATATATATCATAGGGGCACAAACCGGTATTCGCGAAAAATAAATCAGTTGTTCTCATACATTTTGTCGAATGATTGACATTTTTCTATGGAACAGCTGATAGTTTTGATGAGTAATATCTGCCCTTTTCGGCTTAGCATACCCTTTCTGTATAACCCTATAGAGGACGGTAGTTTGCGTGGAGCGCGGGGTGTACACGTGCGGGCGTTGTGGCATTACAGGATCTATTATATTATTGTGCGAACCACTAGAGTGTGGAATGCTCTGCCCGAGTTTCCCGATAGATAAAATCTGAGTGTCTTCAAGTCGCGAGTGAATCGGTCTCTTCTAGGCAAGCTTCCATCGTAGACCGCATCGTTGCTTACCATCAGGCGAGATGGCGGTCAAACGCAAGCCTGGTACTGAATATAAATATGGTCCATTATTTTGATATATCTTTAAAAAACTGAAGAAAAGAAGTGCATTATAGAAGCTCCATCTAGTTTCATTCAATTTAAACTAAAACATATCGTAGTTTGTAATTTCTCACGAACCGGCTATATTTTTTATGTTTATCGTAAGAAAATTATTTCAGCCTTGAAATTACCGTCTGATACTTTGGTATGGCTGTCTGACGAATAAACCAATGAAGTACCTAACCAAGTACCTACTCGTCCCTACGTCGTGGGTTGTATGCCACCTAAACACGTTCGTATGTTCAGTTAATAACAGTTTGGCTAAATTAGACTATCTAACAGTTAGGTAATATAATCAAACCCCGCTGTTGTCTTAGAATCCAGATAATTATCTCTAGCACAGGTTGCGATCTATTCAAACCCAGATGTTTCAGAAATGAACAAGATACGTTGAACCTATGTTATACATGCTGTATAATATGTATGTTGTACTTAACTTTCACAAAGAAATGTGTAAGAGATAGGAAAGAAGATATCGCTTCAGGCGAAAATACCCTTTACTACCGAATATAATTCTACTTAGCATAATCTTTATTTTTGTGTTCTTGCTTTCGTGTGTATATGTATATCATCATTATCATAATCAGCCGTCTTCCACCCGCTGCTGAGTAAAGGTACAGGTTATATAGTAGCTACTACGGTATAGGTCTCCTCTTCAGCGTGCCTTTATAAAAAAATATTAGAAAGAGAAGAAGAAGATCTGATTTCCTCTTCTTAGTTAACCTACAATGTCCCACCGCTGGGCAAAGGTCTCCCCCATTTCTTTTTTTCTTATCTCTATTTCAAGAATAGAAAACTAGGCCAAATAAAACGTTTCCTACTGGTTCCATCCTCGCAGTTCCTGTACCGCATCATGCAAATACTCTTGAAGCTTCTCCTGGCGCGCTGGTAGCCGCCGCAGATCCACTTGATGCCGATGTTTCCGTGCTTCTTCATCATATCGGTAGGGCAAGGTTTGCAGACGCGGTACACCCGCGTGCTGGGGGAAAGGGACGGCGTTATGCGGTGCTTTGGTTGTCTCATTTGAAGTTTGAAGATTTTTAGCTGAATGATTTGGCAAATACTCGTATTTAGATGAGTGTCACACCTGTCCATAGCAGTCGCAGCGTTACATTCGTAGTTACCTTGGTATTATCGCGTTAGCTTTTTTTACAAAACTGTTGCTCTTTAATTTGGATTTATTTCCGATTTACAAATTCTTTATTTTAGATTTACTCCTGTTTTCTCATGTAATTTAATGTATATTTTAAATATTTTTATGAGCGTTTACAATGCTTATCTTCCTATAAGGTTTGAGGTCAAAGTTTTTTAAGGCTCCACAAATCTTGGTCAATTAGCGTTATCCCTAAACATATCAAACAATCCAAAACTTTTGCAAAAACTTTTCCCGTTACGTACACGGAATGAAACAACGTAAGACATACTCGACAAACTCCCCTTAATTTGATATTAATGAGGGAACTTACCTCCACCTCCTCTCCTTGGTCTCAAATGAGGACGCCGATATCGAGTCATCTGTGTCTGATGTGCGAGATGATGATGATGATGAACTGAAAAATAGAAAAAAAATCGAATTTCACTAATGATAAAGCATAAAATTTTGCAAGACACGGTCTTTGGATGAGTGGCAATACGTACCGCGGTGCGAACCGGTCTTATTATTTAGGCTTGCGTTTGACCACCATCTTGCCTGATGGGAAGCAATGATGCGGACTACGAAGGAGCATGCTTGCCTAGAAGATACCGATTCACTCGCGACTTGAAGACACCCAGATTATAACCATCGGGGAATCCCCACTCCAGCAGAGCATTGACTTTCCAATAGAGTTAAGAGTATCTCACATTTAGGATAGACGTGTATCCCAGCAGTGATAGGATTAAAGGTTGAGTAGTAGTAGTTTTGTCCCACCTTTCAGAAGATTCGGATTCAGAGTCAATATTGGACGCTGAAGAGGAGCGACTCTTGTAGTCGTAGAAGCGCGGGCCGCGGTGCTCGGCGTCGTGGAACCCGCCGACGTTGAGCTCGTTGATGTGTGCCAGGTACGGAGTCGCACTTCGCCTATCTTGGGCCGCATTACTTCCTACAATAAAGACTAGATCAGTCGTGAACCTTTATGAAGCAACATGCCAAATTTTCTAATGAAATGTTTAATGAGGTTTTATACGTGCCGTTAAATAATTTTGCCAAGTGATAATTAGGTGGAGGCGTGCCTACAATATTTTGTCTTTGGTTTGCCATCTCTGGTCTAGATATTTCAAATCGAAGCAACTTGTGCGATTAAGTCGATGACTGGCATGAGAAATTGCATGACTGAGCTCAATGAAATGAAAATATTTTAATGGCGTTCTCTCATGATATTTCAATATATTTCATGCTACAACACTATTACACACTTCACTATCCACTAAACTTTTTCTTCAAATGAACTTTGGGTTGTTATCGCCAAAATGAATATTGGTGTCAAAATACATAATTTAGTTCCAAAGAGCATATCATCAATTTAGTTCACTCATCCAGCTTCAAAATAATGAAGTTCCAAATTTTTAAGCGAGTGACTTCAACTCGCGCTTGAAGAAATTCGGATTGGCCTATTTAGAATTCAAAAAAATCAAAATAACTAATTCAGAAAAATTGTTCATTACATTTATAATCACTGCCTTCCAAACTAGGTTTGGGGAACCCGCGTCTTGGAAGTCAGTGTCTTCTTAATGATAGCTTTACATAAGTGTAATTTTTTATTTCATAATTATAAAATAGTTATCTCACTAATATTACAAAAGTGAAGTTTGTAAGTATGTTTTACTCCTTCACGCTAAAACGGCTCAACGGATTCGGATGAAATTTAATACGTAAGTAGCTTATACCCTGAAGGTTTTTAACCTAATATTTTAGGCTTTTTATCCCGGAAAACGCGAGTGAAACCGCGAAGCGCAGCTAGTATTTCATAAGCCAGAAACTAACATCGGTGAAGTTAGCCGATAGCGTCTGGTTTGCGTGATTTTGACTATATCGTCGACATAATATATCTCGCTGTTTGCTATATAATATGTAGGTATTATATATTATTATATATTATAATTAGCTAAACCTAGCGTTAAATATGCAATGCTCGCGTGATTAGACAGACTTAGCCGGATTAGTAAGACAAGTATGTTACAGACTAAATCAGCTTACAGGATTGATAATGATAATGATAAATGATAAACGTTTCACACTCATAGCTCCCCACTAGGAATAAATCCTGTGTCGGGGATGCCACGGAACACACACAAAGACAAGGACAACTAACACCCAGACCCAGAACAGATATTTAAATTCATCATTCAAACATCTGCCCGGCCGGGAATCGAACCCGGGACCTCTGGCTTATAAGGCGGATACACTACCGCTGAGCCAAGCAGGTCGACACAGGTCGATTAGTGCGGATGTTATCATATTTAATTTGTGTTCTACAAGTCTGTTACACTTAGTGTACACTTAGCGACAAGGCCGCCTCTTGTGACCATCTCTGATGTTTTTTGTTTGTACATATTTTCTTGTAGTGGTGTGGTGTCAATAATTGAACCTATCGCTAGAAATAGTTTATTGATTAAGTAATATAATTTGAAATATTCCATTAATAAAAATCAAATCAAATCTATAATATTTGAGAACGGTTTTTTACTATATGTGATGTTTTTGTAATAATATGTTCGTTTGTAATTTTTTTTTCATTTAAATAATACAAAAACGTTGAGAGATAAAAAGTTGTTGAAGTTAAGAGCATTACGAATTGAAGCGCCATCTAGTTTCATTAACCTCGAACTAAAACATACAGCCGATGAATAATTTTTACCAACATCTCATTAACATTATAAAAGTAAAAGTTTGTTAGTATGTTTCTTACTCCACACTGAAACGGCTGGAAAAAATTGAATGAAAGAAATAGAGTTACCTTACCCTGGAGACACATACGCTACTCGTTATCATCAACACCGCACGGGTGAAACCGCGGGGCGCAGCTAGTTTAAGGATATTAATTACCTAATATAACTACCGAAACCGCCTTTATTCGTTCCACAAAACTCACCCCGCCCCACACTTCACGCTCGCAGGTAATTGCGTATTCATTCTTCGCATATGAATTAATACAAAATTCATTATATTCATACATAATTCAAAACATGCGCATACAATTATGAACGCCATGAATATGCTGAGGATCTCCGATAATAACGTGGAGTTTACAATAGGGACTATAATTTTAATATTACTATTGTTCGGTGTTATTTTAGAGAATTCTCTTCTTATGTTTGTGATATGCAAAATGGTTCAGATCTCAGATTGTTTTTGTTGCAAACTAACTCCCTGCGGTTTCATACACTATCCTACTGTCCTACTACCACCATCCTACTGTATGTTAAGCTCTACGAATTCGTTTAAATTTGTTCAGCCGCTTTGGCATGAACAACCTTACTTTGGCAACAAACACACATCATATTTATAATATTAGATGGTAATATTAATGGATCAACGTTTGCTAGCATCTTGTTTTGAATAGTATATACTTTCACTGTTCACTTCTGCAAAATGTGGAATGAGATCCCATTATATATTATTTATTATTGATATTTTCAATTAAATCCAACACAGGGTTCTTTAAAACAGTTACTCTACTCATGATAATTGACCAACGGTGATTGCCTACCATTTACCATCCAGTGATCCGTTTGCTTCTTTGCCACTTATAGCATAAAAAATTAATCATGCTTATTTTATAAAATCGTCTTACCTATTACAATGAGAGAAATGAACAGAAAGATCATTCTTGAATATCTTGAGTAACAAATTCATATTTTGTATTGGTCGTAAAATGTTGCATGCTCGCGTTATATTGTTGGCTGAATTTACTTTTATAGCAAACTATGCAGGTGTTTTACATTTCAGATTTTGTGACTGCAATAATGCTATATCATTTCTTCTAGAGCTCATTTTATTTCTTGGTTTTCTTCAGAATTGGTTTATTTGAGAGTCTGAATAAATTTACAATTTTGTATCACTATCTTATAGCACAAAATAAAGAAAAGTGCAAGGTTAGTTATGCATATTTCGAAATGTGTATTTGCCTGCATAAACTAAGGGTTCGATCAGATAGAGAACGTTCAAGCGTTTTTAGTTCGCGATCTGCGTTCGGTTGCGTTACGTTACGTTACGTTACATACACACAGCAAGCAATATAACGCGCTTCCGGAACGTTTGAACATGTAACGTCTCTTTCTAATGGAACCCTTAGCTAGTCTGCGGAACTATTGTCTAACGTACTGTTAATATAATTTGGTTTCATTTTGACACTTGAAGCTTGACCTATTTACCAGAAAACAAAGGTAATCTGAGTGCACGGTAGTGCAAAAGTCGAGCAAAGTTACATCCGTATCATCTTCTACGGCAAACGTGGTGTCCACCTACTGCCACCCTGAGACTACCACTGAAGTATTACCGCATGAGTTTGTCTCGATTCAAAATTTAAATAATAATCTAAAGAGTTTCAATTTAAAACAACAGTGTAGGACGCTTCATCATTTATTGATGCACTCAGAAGCGGCTCTTGCTTTGAAGTCACGCATTACTAATTCACTATGGAAGCTTCATCAGTCCAGGTTCAGCGCCTTGTCGTCGTTTCGGATCGCCTTAACTGCTCAGAAAAATATGCATTATTTACCAGTTTGTTTAACATTTGTCAGTTTTGCAATCGCAAGTATGGAATTTTATCAATTCACAAATTGACGTTCAAATCTTTATGTTGTCTATAGTTTTGATTTTGTCGATTTAATCAAGCACTCTGCTTCTCAAATATTTTCTGAACTTCATTTTCTTTAGAACGATTCTATTACCAGGTACTTCTACTTACTATCACTAAAACATTTGTCATGTAAAATTAATCATAATCTTCAGGGTCGTTGTCACCGGGTCTACCTGTAATCAAGAAAATACCAATTTAAGTCCTTATAATTCATCAAAAATTACAATGCTAAAAGTACCCGTTGGTCATAATGTACTTTTAGACACTTTCATTCATCTAATATTGAATACACTCTTCTATTAATTTTCGTACGACTCCCAAAAACTTTGCAACTTGTAGGACTGTCAAAGCAAACTACTCCGAACTAGCCCAAGGCTTCTCAACGAAGTTATAAGGAAAAAATCCAATAAGAAAAGCTTTAGATCCACTGAAGTTTGATTAAAATGGATTTGCATAAGCGGGGCACAGATGGTCGCGTAATTTATTTTTAATTTATATCCTTAACTTGTCGAGGTTTAGGAATTTCACGGGAATTTGAAATTATTCTTAACTTGTTTTGTTCGTTTCTCACTTTGCTCGAGTTTGAACGAGGATAATGTTAGAGATCTCGGAGTTTCATGACCAGTTCATAGAATTCTAATTACCATCAACAATATTTAGCCATGAATTAGCTTAGCTTTTCCAAGAAAAAGGGTACGCAATACGCATCCACAACAATGATTCTCTTAGGGTCGAAAACTGCTTGTAATATGTATGTATCTCATTCATTACTCAACCAAGTTAATGTTTGCCGGGTACTGGGAATCGGGTTCTCCTAAAGAATTTCACATGGCTAATCCTCATGCATCCGCTTACCACCAGCCACCTCAATCAGGTCTCCACTCCACCTCAATCAGGTCTCCACTCCACCTGGCCGCAGAGTGTCCTACTCCACGTTTGCCGACTCATTGTCTCTAGAACCTGTCTAGCCAAACGGATGTCTGTCAACACATATTACCAGCCAATTGCCAGTTCAGCTTGCTAATCCTATAAGCTCAGTCGTAATTACGTATTTACTACTAATTAATTCTTACCAGACTTAGTTCTCATCTTATTACTGTACCGATGCTGAGCTATCGCGTATGCTGCAGCGTTATTATCTGCAAAATAAACAAGTTGTTGAAAAATACTTACGAGTAGATTTTTATTATGATTGGACGACAATGCCAATGGAAAAAGAAAAGTTATGGAGTTAGTTGGCACACTTTTAAATATTAGGTTAAATTTAATGATAGGCTTTTATTTGATGGCAATCTCGCTTGTCGTTGAACAATGGTGCGATCTACGATGACATCGCTCGCCTTGAAGATACCGATACACTTGCGACTTCAAGAAGCCCAGATTAAATCTAAGTTCATTTCACAAAGAAAAGACAATATTAATATTGTACTCACATAAGCCATCGGTAGACGCTTCTGCTTCGGCTTTGGCTTCTGACTCTTTTTGGGGGTTAAAGTTATAATAATGATTTTGTCTCCAAGCTAACCCTTGGTTGCGCTGATCTCCTACTGGTCTCAAAAGTTGGTTTCCTTGGTTAATCACATAACGATTTCCTTTTTGAATCAGAAGAGGCTCAATAGGTCTCAGCAGATTGGGTCCTGTCAAGTATCTGCCTGTTGGTCCATACCAATTTCCACCATGTGATCCGTACAAATTTGCACCATTTGCCCCGTACAAATTTCCACCATATGATCCATAAAAACTGTTACCATTTGGTCCGTATCGATTTCCACCATGTGATCCGTACAAACTTCCACCATTTGGTCCAATCAAGTGGCCATCAGTCAGTCCAATGATGTTATCATCTGTGGGCCCAATACAAAATAATTATCAATAGATTTATTCTAATTAGCTGCAAAACCAATGGTCCCACTGGATGGCCCAACTAAATTTCCACCCAAGGGACTAATTAACATAAGTTGCCATTCAGTTGACCATTCAGGTTTCCTAATTATTCGAAAAAATCGTCCTAAAAATTGTTACCTGCATTCCAATTCTCACTTCCAATGTCAATGTTGCTTCCACCAGCGCCGTTAAGATTGATGCCATTTTGATCATAACTCTGAATTCCACCTATCTGTCTGTATAAATTTGCACCAGTATCGATCATCTTGCTATCTGAACCATATATCACATTTCCACCAGTATGATCAATTATGTTTCCGCCAGTATGTTCAATTATGTTTCCAGCAGCTATGATTCCGTTTTCCGTCGCAGGTTCCACGTTAATAAATTGATTACTTGATCCAAATTCAGAATTGACCCAGCTAGATCCTCCGTCTATCAGTGGTCTGCTGCCGATATCTGTAGCTCCACCATCTGTGGGAAAAACATGCGGTTATTCTTCCACTGAACAAAATTGGGTTGTTTTATGTATAAAACAAATAAAAATCAGCTGACCATAGATGTTGTCGAGTATTATTACATTTTCTATGGAATAGCTCTTTTTGCGACTTCAGAGTTGGCCCCATATTAAATTGTTGTTAAATATATAAATATGAGTCCTTTCCGCCTTAGCATACCCTTCCCTTATAACCATGTACATGAAAACAAAATTAACTCTACCGCAACAATCATAAAAGAGTTCATACGTCAACAAAATAAAACAGCCACAAAATTCATGGCGACATAACAATTTAACACCTAGGTACGAGTACGAGCAAGAATCCCGATACGGCATCTAATCGTAAACAACTTTACGCGACTGGCTGAACTGAAGTCCGAACCTAGTATTGAATTTCGAAAGTTCCTACATACCTTATCCTATTTCTTCCCTATTTTATAAATTAGTTAGTTGTGTTACTGTCTCTATTATGTTGTGGAGGTCTTAGAGGCTAGATGAGTTAGCGCTTAATTTAAATTTTGTTTTATTTAAAAAAAATGTCTCATTCTTTTTTAGTTACATTATACATTTATTGTTGAAAAGCTTTCAATTTGTATTTTTTAAATCTAACTAGGTACACTTAACAGAAAAAAATATTACGATTATAAAATTAAAGAAAAATGACGCAGAAGTTGTTCTACAATATGTATCAGGCAGCAGTAGACAAAGCAAGACAGTCACGTATTCCATAGACAACGCTCGGATGCTCGAACGGTTGTTAGTTTCCGGAGAATTGCTCAATGCTCGAATAGCTGAACGCTCCCAATTGATTGCCAGCCCTTATTGCCGAGATATTGGTTCTGCAGGTACGACGGCGACGCTCAGTATGCCATCGCCACCTGGGGTATAACATTTGTCAATTCTGACTCGCGTCGTTCGATCGTAAATTTTTACTTTATTCGTTTTGTTGTTTTTAACGAGAGGGTTATAAGGGTTTTATAAGGCTCCGAGGTGTCATAGGGCGGGAGGTGTTTATTGCCACCATTCAGGGTTTAGGTGATCGTTTGCAGATGAGGTGATCTGGGCCGCGGGGGCAGGTGGTGGCGCTAGCCTCGTAAAGGGTTATGGGTCAGGATGAGAACACGAATGGGAAATTGTTAATTTACCACTTCTTTGTATATCAAAACAATTCAAATCAAAAACAACAATTGTTACGTTTATGATAAGATAATTTAAAGTTATCGTACCAACCTGGTAACCTTGAACTTGGTAGTCCTGGACTTGGTAATCCTGGGTTTGATGATCCAGGGATGTCGAATGGCGGCTCGTAACCTAAATAAAAAGTATCTAAATTAGTTTTGTTTAATTAAATGGCATAAAGTCATTTGAGTATGATGAACGCAGTGTGTTCAGTGTAAAGTTTTAAACGGTTGAAGTTCATAATTTTATATGGCACTGAATGTTAGGGCAGTTAATTTTGAGTAGAGCTCATTTAGAAAAGTTTTGAGTTCTGTTAGCTAGCTTATTGTTATGTGATCACTATACTATACATTCAAATTACACTTAAATGGGCATAGAATAAAATAGAATATAGCTTAGCAGCATCGATCAGTCACAAACGATAAAATGTTACACATGGATGTCTTAAATACTACAATCATTTAACACCACGTTAGAAACTTTTCTTTTTCAATTTTTAGTGCATGCCACTCAGGCAACGTTTACAAACAACAGAGATAAATAAAGATAAATAGATAAACTTCTGATATATTTTCAAAATCAACAGTTAGCACTTACAGCAAGATGGCTTGGTGAAACAGTTGACTTCAATGGTGATTCTCTCCGAGGAGATCGCTTCCTTGCAGACGCAGACTTGACATTCGTCCCACGGGTGCTGGAACGGCTGGTCAGGGATGTATGGGGCACAGGATTCATCTAAAAGTCGTTAACACGTTTTGTTTTCAACTATACGTTTTTAACATTGTGAGGAAACCTGCATACGTCCAGAGAAGAAATTCAAAGGCGTATGTGAATCCACCAACTCGCACTTGGCCAGCGTGGTGGAATAATGCCCCTGATAGGGTAATCACCCTTCAAGGGTAGACCTGTATCCCAGCAGTGGGAGGATTTAAAGGTTGCATATGTATGAAGGAATAGGTACGCTTCTAAGCAACAAGATGCAAAGGTTATCTAACAGTTTCTTACTTCTCCTAAAATATCAGTCTTAAAAAAGGTAACTCCAAGGGAACGCGAAATGGGTAGTCATTCTCAAAATGAAACCCTTTGCTATCTTTAGATAAAACTGAAAGTGAAATATTAATGTGGCTAATTAATTGCATTATCTAAATCTATCGGACTACAAAAAAAGTGCCACACAACTAAAATGCTTTGTCTCACATCATCATCAAACCAATCGACACAACAAAGAAGATAATCCCACTTCTGAAAATGTCTTCAAGCACATCTGTATCAACAACTCACTCCCAACCCTTTTTAACTTCGGGTAGCTCCGTGTTTCGCCAGCATATTTCACCTCGGCTCAGTCTAGTCATAATTAAAAGTTAGTAAAGCTGATAACTCACGCGGCGAGGGTCCGGGCAGCGGGCCGGGCGGCGCAGGTGGCCAGGGCGCTGCAAGCCGAAATGACAATACATTCATAACTGGCTGTCGGGAGATATTTACTTATTCGGAGTCTGGGAGCTGTGAGGATTCATTTGAAGGATGAACTGTTGTGAACATACAACAGTTTGTTTTTGATTTTTGTGCTTTAGCATTTTGACAACTTGGGCACAGATTAGTTAGATAATAATTAGTTCCTACGTAAGGAAACGTGTCTTAAATCTAAGTGATAGGTTTTATTTCGTGTGTCTTTCTTGATTCGTTTTGTTTATAAATCTATCGCGTATTAGTTAGTTAGATCAATATCCTCTTCGGTTATCGTTCCCAACTTTTTCTTGCTATTGTGTGATATGAATTTCTTTAATACTTTTCCCTAATAGCAAAATATTACGACTTTCACAAACGTAAAGTTATTAACTAAACTTTGGTAAAATTTTGCTTTTTAAAACTCTATAGAAACAAATTAGTGGTATTTGTTTAGGATACCATGGTGGTGGTGGTCTGACTTTGTAATTTTTTAAATAAACATTAGTTCTGAATCCTAAACTTTTATTCAATTTTCTTATTTTTTTGTTCCAGGTAAGCGTCGAATTTCGTTGAATTGGTTTTTTGCATTTGAATTACCGAAACAGTTTCAACTTTGAAGGTATGTGAAGTTACACGTGTGGTAAACAATATTATAATATTACTTAAAATATTATAGTCATTGTTCAAAAATATATTTTCAACTTACCAGGAGTGGTTGTGATCGTAATAGCTGTGAAAAAGATTAAGCTTTCATTTAATATCATTTAATAGCTGCTAAATTCTGCGGGATTTATTTAATAGATTCAAAATTACTAAAAGTGTCGATGTCCTCGTCTAGGAGACAGTGGCTAAGACAACTTTTTGTTTTAGTAAGTTTAGATACGGCCTTAGAATACGGCTGCATTTTAGGTTTTAAAATAAAACAACGACTACGCGACAGACCGTCATTCCAGTGTTACAGGTATCCATAGGCGACGGTGATACCGCTTAGTCGTAGATACTAGATACTCACCACACTCAGGGTTAGCGTAACAGTTGATGTGCTGCTCCAGCGTGCCCCACGGCGTGCGTCGCGCCGTGCACTGGCACAGCTGGCACGGGTCGCTCGGGTGGGGGAAGTCCACGTTGGGGGGGAAACGGGCGCAAGCGGGCACTGCGGAGTTGATACGAAAATTATTTGAAAACTTCTCTCTTATTTTGAGTTTAAAATATCAAAGTTCGGAAGTTTTGGTTCGGGTCAAAGAGAAAATCGAAGAGAATTTTAAGGTGAAAATGAAATAATTTTGAGGCACTTTTTGTGCATGAAAGACATATTGAGCGTGAATTAAAAAAAAAATAGAGCTCATAAAGTCAGTTAGATTACTTTCACAGTAATGTCTTTTATGACATTTAATTTTATAGTTTTCGAGTACTCACAAGGTACCGGTGTATGCGAGTCGGGAGCTGCAAAAATATTTATTTTGTATGAAGTTTACGATTGATGAACACAAAACACGAACACAACAGTAACAGGATAAAATATGAATGTGATTTCGATGTTTTGGTAAAGAGATGTATACAAAAATGCAAACTTTATACTCACGCACTGTCGTTACATCGGGTGGAACAACTAAAAATAAAATTTCCATCTTTAATAAATAAAACATAACTATTTGTAACGTATTGAAACGAAAAGAGATGCAAAAAGTTAGAAAATTACAGAATCTGAATCAATAAATAACAAAAAAAATAATAACAGATTTTGTTATTTAAATATTCTTGAAGATTATGCCATTCAATATTTTTTGCAAAGAAAGAAAATAAACCGATGTACCGCATTGAGGGTTCTGTCGGCATTTGAAGACCACATCAGGTCTTCCGAAAACATCGACGGTTTCAGTACAGGTACAGATCTGGCACGGGTTGAGTGGACTCTGGAACGGTTTGCCGCTTGGCAAGGGCTTGCATGACACTGGAATAAGAATTCATATTATAGCTTATTTTTTATTGCGGTATTTGCAAAAAAAAAGTGTTTTTGAATAAGGTTGATTAAATCGAAATTTTATAAGCGAGTAGTTCATTCTAACACAAAGTTTGAATACGAATAAAAGCAGTTTAGGGGTTGTGGAGATATAAAAGCTACGAGGTCCAGCTCGGTTCGAACTACTAGTTTATACTCACCATCAGGTAGAGGAGATCTTGTTATTGGCGCTGATGTTGGTCGATCTAGAACAATACATTTTAATTTCATTTTGTGAACCCGCGTCTACAAATTCCAGAAAAAATGGTTTACGATCTTGACGATATAACTATAAGGTTGTTATTGCCAACGCTGTCAAAAAACAATTCAAAACTAATCAGCCAGATGTCAGTTTTTCTAAAACTTAAACCACGGTGCTTTCATGCCAAAGATACAAAAATATTCACCGGAATAAGACGCCACTTCTATTGAATATTTTTATATTAATATAATTTTGACTACACACGGCATTCAGGCTTCAGAACGCATCTGTACAGTTTGACACGAGGCGCAATATGCCCGAGTTCCTCGCTCGCACTGCCCGGCGACGCGCCAGAGTTCCAGTAGCAGACGCACGACTGGCACGGGTCGCGCGGGTCCGTGAACGGCACGTCGACAGGAACGTATTGGCAGAAGGAATCTGTGGTAGAAAAATATGTACTAGTTGACTTACTGGAATGGCAAATGTAAGGTGTGACAAATATGGGAAGTAAAAGTTTAAAACGTAATTGTAACCATTTTTTTGGCATTTTATTGTTAGGTTGGTAATATTTGCAAAACGTAAATTTTGTTTTCAAAAGACTAGAAGTATAATCATAATGCGCAGTTACATTTTTTTTGGAAACGTAACTCACATGGTTCTGGTTCTTCCGTAACAGGTGGTGGCGTAGGCACTGAAAAATAATTTAGTGGAACAAATGTAAAATTGGTATAATTAAATTACTTAGTTTTTGACGTCGATTAACATTCTTCAACGCCAAACAAATATTATAGTATACTCGTAATTACTTCAAACATTCATCTTCATAATTGTCCACTACTGAACAAGTGAGCATAGGTCTGTTTTTAGTACCATAATAAGTATGATAATATTTCCAAACTCACAGCATTCCGGTTTCAGGCCGCACTTGTAGAGTTTGATAGGCAATGCATGCGCAAGCCCCTGGCTCGGCGAGCCCGAGCCCGAGCCCGAGCCCCAGTAGCACACGCAGGAGCGGCAGGGGTCGCGCGGGTCGTCGAACGGCACGTCCACTCTATGGTAATCACAGAATGAAGCTGGGGAAGAAATTATAGAAATTGATAGAAAAATTATTAACTGTTTCAAAAAGCATCATACAGAAATTACTTCCTTGTTAATTTAATTTTTATTAGTTTTTGTTATTTTCGTTGTGAAAACTTGGAAAGATTACAATTAGAAAACCAGTAAGAGAGCAAGAGAGAGAGACTGAACTGAACTTACTTGGTTTCGGTACTTCGGTTGGCACTGAAAATTTGATTTAAAAAATCAGTAATATCAAAATTAAAGTATCTATATAATCCAGGTGTTTGGATTCCGTGGACTACTCCACAGCAAAACGTTTGAAATTTACTGCTCAGGGCGATAAATATTTTTTTATCGTGGATTTTTTAACAGTATAAGCAACAGATGCCTTAATAGCTAGTAGTTCTGAATCTAAAAAAACCCTCACAGCATTCAAGTTTGATCTGGCACAGTATCTGCAGCTGTTGTGGGTACAGCGAGTTCTGCAGCGCTGCGGCAGGCGGCGCGCTGCCGGTTTGTGCGCACACGCACGTTCGACACTGGTCGTTCGGGTCGTCGAATGGAGTGTTTACTGGATATCTTCTGCAGATGTCATCTGCAGATGGTGATGATAAATAGCAATTTTTTAAACTAATAATATTGTGGTGTATCACTCAAAAATAAATTGATATTATTATTTCTTCTATAAACGCTTACGTGGAATATTGGGTTCCGTTGTTGGCGGTGGCACTGAAAAAACATTGTTAGATTAGTATACTCAAAACGGAATACCACCTATATGATAACAATCTTAAATCTGTCAGATTTATTTTTTTAAATAAAGCTAAAGTAGAAAGTGAAGAGTTATGCTTAGACTGTTAGTTCTTAGAAAATTTACTCACAGCATTCCGGCCTCAAGAAGCAAGTGACGACCTTCTGGAAGCCGTGTCTTGGATCTCTGGAGCATTTGCACAGTTTGCACCGATCCAGGGGGTCGGGGAACACGTAGTTATCGGGGTGTCTCTCGCAGAGATGCACTGGAAGCGAAGTAGGATTGTAAACTTGAGAAATAGCAAAAAGATATTAAATATTGACAAGAAAGCATTGGCACGATTTAGGTCATACTCATTCGTATAGCATACTCATTCGTTTCAGAAACTTTATGATGAAAATTTGAAAATCAGAAATACAAAGAATGGAAATTAAAAAACAATTACTGTGTGAAATATCAGACTTGTTGAGTATCCTGTGAACGATCTTGGGAAAGTAAACTTTATCTGAAAAAGTTAGAATAAAAATAAAATGTATTGTATTGATTCATATATCTTACATGGGTCTGGACCGGGTGGACTTATCGTAGTGGATGGGGGTGTTGGTGGTGGCGGTACTAAAACATAAAACAAGTCATGACCATATTTCTTAATCACTAGCAACCTGCCCCGATTTCGCACGGGTATGAAATATAGTCTTTGTTATTCGCTAATAATGTAACTTTATATTGATGAAAGATTTTTTTAAATCGATCCGTAAATTTTTGGTTTATTCATTCCAAACATATAAAATACTAGCCCACGCTTCGCTGTGGATAAAAAAAAAGCCTATGTTACTTTGGGATAATGTAGCATTCGAATGGTGAAAGAATTTTTGAAATCGGTCTAGTAGTTTTTGAGTTTATTCCACACAAACATACAAAAATACAAATCTTTCCTCTTTATAATATTAGTATAGACAAATCTGTCCTCTTTTTAATGTTGGTGTAAATATTGATAAATTTGGAGGCTGATTAAACCCTGGGTTACTTTTTCACAAGGGTTGGGTTCTTTACCATAGGGTTCCTTTATAGTGGGTAAATCGTGTATTAATACTTACAGCACTCTGGTTTAACAATACAGCTCATGACCTGCTCAGGCGGGCTGTAAGGCCCGGTTTGAACCACTTCGCACTTGCACAACTTGCACAAGTCGGTCGGGTGGGGGAAGTGCACGTTCTTCGGGAAGTTCTTGCAAGCTGGTTCTGAAGATGTTAAAAATTAACAAATATAGCACAAAATATCCTATTTACTAGTTGTTACGAGCAAAAACCTTATTACTTTTGTTAACGATGACTACGAAAAAAAACCCGTCCTTTTGGGGTTGTACTCGTATAGTGCCAAGTAGTCGTACTAGGGTAAAATAAAAATGAAGCGCCAATTTCACTTTTTTGTAAAAGTTCCAAAGTAAGTATTTTCATAAAACAAAAAGAACCCGTTTTTGTATTGGGAGAAACCGTAGGGCTCCATTAGTATAAAATGAAAAGTTAGTTAAGTACCTATGGTATTGTTCATTATTTCTGGAGCTGAAATAAAAAAAATACATTTAATTTGGTACATAAGTTACATATTTTACCGTTATTTGGTAATCATAATGCAATCTTTAATCCCCCCACTGCTTGGGATATAGGTCTACCCTCGAAGGGTGGATTAGGCCGTATGCCGTCATTCCGTATTTCGTTATTTGGTAATATCAGGTGTAAAATAATAAAAGATAAAAACTGTTTCACTCAGTTATCAAGTCTTCCATACTTACATACAGTTGAAAAATCTGGAGGCAAAACTGAAAAAAAGAACAGCTTATTAAAAACGATTATTATTATTATTTTTTTAATTATTACAATATGAATTTTAAAAAAAACTAATTGAACTTGAAAACAGTGGCATGAAATATCAAACTTGAAAGTCTTTTTGCCTGTTATAAATTAATCTTACTCATTATACTAATTTCTTAATAAATATGTTAAAACGTTTATTTACCGCACTGTGGATTTTCTTTACACTCGATAAGAGCTTCTACTCCTCCGTCGTAGTTGTGACGTTCCGTGCAGATACAGATCTGGCAGGGATGTAGCGGGTGTTGGAAGGACTGCCCAGTTGGTAACGGCGCACACGTCACTGGGAAAACACAAAAAAAAAAAACTATAACAAAGATACCTACTATGAAACACTAATAGAAATACTAAGATATTTTAAAATGTAGCCAATCTTATTACTGACGAACGTCAAACGACAAACTGTCCTTGTACAATCACACTCTAATGTAAATAAAATTTTATGTTGTCATTAAAATAGTTACCATTAGTCGGTTTTGGAGGTGGTTCAGGAGTTGGACCTAAAACAAAATACAGTAAGTACAAAATTTTACTGAATATTTAATTTAATTACGAATCCTAAATTACACTAAGTAGACACCTAACCTAATCTAAATTCGAATGCAACAGAACTTAATATTAACATTTCTATAGCAAATCTCGACAAATTTTAAAGTATTCAAACACTAAAGGACGTGTCTCATTTCATGCGCAAACGCACCACTCTTGATTTGGGTGGCACTGCGACGCTGGCGCCCTTACCAAAGTGCTTCCAATTTTTGAGACTGAATATAATTTTGATTAGAATGATTAGGTGTGCGTACCACATTCAGGTCTAATGAAGCAGTCTATCTGTGCTCTCGTCTGGAACGGGTCCCTGTGACATTTGCACACTCGGCAGGCATCCGATGGGAAAGGGAAATAGACGTCGTTTGGATACTGTTCACATAGATCTTCTGTAAAAAAAATTGATCATATTTAGCCAAATTTTAGATCGAATTTTGGTCAAAAAAAAATTTAAGAGCCAAAGTAGATTTAGACTTTAGTTTATGTGAGAGTAGTATCATGAATAGCATACTAAGATGTTACTTTGCTGGGAATGGTTTTAAGACTGCGTGAGGTGTGCATTGACGGACGCGTTTGGTTTACTTTAGGTGCCTCAGTTTGTGTGTCCTTAGGTTCGATCTTTATTCATTTGACTACAATTTTAGTATTATTTTCCAAATAACTATACTTGTAATATATTTTTTTAACTTTTAACTCACCTGGTCCTGGTGTAATTGTCACTGGTTCAATTGTAGTATCCGGTACTGGAAAAACAGGACGCATCTCATTTCACATAGTATCTAGCATTCATATAGGAACAGTTTGTTATAAACTCTATAGGTACTCACAGCAATTAGGTCTAACGTAGCAAGTGATCTTCTTTCTGTCAATGAACAAGCCAGAGTGGAAGGTACACTTGCACATTTGGCATTGATCTAGCGGGTGCGGAAACAGCGCGTTATCTGGGTAACGGTCGCAGATTTCTGGAAATGGAGAATTATTATGATCCTTTACTTTAGTTTTTTTTATAACTTCAAAAAAGTGGTTTTATTCTTATAAATTATGAACACCTTAACACTCTCAAACGTCATTAGGTGTTTAATTTCAAATGTAAAACAAGATATCATATATCTTGTTTTACATGAAACTCACCTGGTGGTGGCAATTCTGTGAAATCTGGTTCTGGAAATGGCGCACTTGTAGTCGGTTCTAAAAGTTGAAAAAATATAGTATGTGTTATAGTTAAGTATTTTTAACAAAGTTCATTTGATATGGATTTTAAATTATACCAACCTGTTTCAAAAAGTGGAGTAGACGAGGTTTAGGTGTAATAACTTGAGCGGTGCATTCCATGTGGCGTCAAATACACTTCATATCTTTGTTGTTCCTTCTCATTCGTGTTCCTTTTTCTTGGAACGTCAGACGTATTGATAGGCTTTATAGTTCCCCTTTCTCGCACCTATTTCAGCTACAATACCCTAGATTAGAGTATAAAAAAGTTGTTCTTACGGCATTCCGGACTAGTGTAGCAGACGATCTGCCGTTCAGTCTGGCCGTACGGCGTTTGTGACACGATGCACTGGCATATCTTGCAGGTGTCGTGCGGGTGGGGGAACGGCACGTTTGGAGGGAACTTGTTGCATATTGGTACTAGGGGGAGATAAAGTCACTAATTAACAAATGGTATATGAGTCTAGTTTTAGATCTACACTGAGAAAAATGAATGATATGAATGATGACTTAAAGTAGAATTGAAATGGCCATTTTCTCAATGTATTTTTTGTCTATGATTGTCTTTATTATGGCTAATGCGTAGGGCATACACGACATAAAGCCAGTAACAGTTGGAGTGACACGTGACTCTGGGTTTGGGCTGATTTGAGCGCGTTGCGTTGCGTTGCGCTGATCTTTAAAGCTACACCTATATATCTAGATAAATCTTTTAAGCTAATTTGCCGTATATTGTGTTAAGTTTTGTTGCACGAAGTGTCGCGGGGAGTCACACACAATTGTTATGAGTGTGACCATTAAATGGTTTGACATTTTTTTATAATCATTAATGCACTTACAAGGTATCGGTGTTGAAATGGGTGTACGAGCTGAAAAAAACAAGTTTTAAGTTTAGTGATTTTTATTTATAAACTTAGGTCAAATTGATGTAAAATTGGTTTGAAACTCACGTGTGGTGGGTAAGACTGTAACAAAATAAAAATATAAAAAAAATGTTAGTTCATGCGAGACAAATTACAATAGATAGATCGAATTACAATTAATACGCCTATTTTGAAACACTGTACTATTTTTATTCTGTGATGTAACTTAGCAAATACTAATTACCGTGGAATATTAACTTACAAATAAGTGATTATAAATATGATCTGGTCAGTACAGAAATCTTACCGCACTGAGGGTTGTGCTGGCAGTCGATCCTGGCGTCTACTTTCCCCCACTGGCTGAGAGCTTCCGTGCAGACACACACCTTGCACGGGTCCACTGGGCTTGGAAAGGGCACGTTCACGGGCAAAGGCTTGCAGGACACTTGAAATTATATAAACAAATGGAATTAATTAAATAGTATAGCACGACGGTAGTGTTATTTATAATATCTAGACAACGATTCTGTCTCAGCAACTTAAAAATGAAATGCTTCCGCCAGTAAAAGCTTTTGCTATGCTGTGTGGTACAAAACTTAAGCCTATAAGAGGATAAGTATATAAGCATGTGGCAGCCCAAATCACTAACCAATTAACTAAATCTTTTGAGTGATTCCTCATCCATAGTGTTGAATTTCTAAGACACTTCCCAGCATCAAATATTGTAATCACTTTCTCACCATCATCCGATTGAGGTGGTGGCGTGGGAGCTGGAGTGTACGGTGACACGGTAGGTTTGTGAGTTATCGGCTCAGGAGGCGTCAAGCACGATTGACAACTGACACACACAGGCCTCAGTCTCCCATACGCCGCCAGACACACGCACACCATGCATTCGAAGCCGGGCGCCCAGAAGTTGTGGACCTGGCCTTCTAGGGTACATTTAATTATGTCTTCGGCTCCTGGAAGTTTAAATTTTATTATAACTGGTGTGCAATGAACAAGAATGAATAACACCAAGAATTTGTAAGAACGAAAGAAATAACATTGTAGTGGAGAGTTTCTTATTTAATCATTGCGATGACGATCATCTGTAACAATCACATGTAACAATTTGTGTTGTAAATTATTTCATTATCGTCATGAAACAATCAATTCATTGTAACGAGTATTATAGGAAAGTAGTTTTGAAATAACCATGCTTACCTGGTATACTACTTAGCAGAATGTGTTGATCCAACGGTACCAATTTTGAGAAGAGTTCTGTAAAACAAAAAAAATAAGCACTGACAAATACAAAATACTCTATATTACAAAGGAAAAAAAAATGTGATACTGTAATGAAAGCTTGAGGAACTCTAGCTAAGCAAACTCGAAGTCTCTCTACTCTTCAGGACCAATTTATTTTAAAGAAATATCGCGTATTTGAAAACACAAAAATAATTTGACAACTTGTATAGGTACACTTGCGTAAGATCCAAGAATGTGGCATCAGAGGTTGCGCTACGACACAGCTTCTGTCTGATGCATAGGATTTCTTTAATCTGTGAAATAACATATTGAGAAACTTACTGTGGGGTTTGAATGGTGATGATTCTAATTCGTGTGAGTTTTTCGAAATGTATGGATATTCGTTATTCAGCTTATCATGAACAACTAGCTCTTCCGGTACTGCTGGCTGGATAACCAGGTCTTCCATCAGAGATTCCTCCTTCTTATGATCTAAAATATGTAGAGGTATCACATCAATTTAATAGCCACAACAGTTAATATTATCATCAAAACAAATATAAAAAGACCAAATCATACCTAAATTGTAATGTCTCTATTTTTCTAATAAATGTAGACACGAACTAAAACCGTTTTGTACGTATTCAAGGGAAATCGACAGTGTTAGAGTGGTGATTGGTTACTATTATTTATTCTGTGGAGTGGCGCAGCGAGTTTGTGATCCGCTTTAGTTGATTCCTTCTAGTAGAAGCCCTGCATCTTGTACTTTTTTTGATTGCTTTTATACGTTTAACTAAAAAAATTAACTTACCATGCAAATTACCATTGTACTGTATTAGCTCATCCTCATTTACATCCGTCTGAGGATCAGGAAACTTAAATCCTGGTGGGTTGTCTGATGATCCACGTACATCTCCATTTTGGTTTTCCATTACATAGATAGGATCGTTTTTGTCAATCCAATCAGGTTGCTTCCAGGGCTCCGTGAGACTTGCTCTGCGGTTATCGTCATTGGCAGGGTGATTTATTTTACTACGGATGCCAGCTAAATGGTTTGCAAACGCTTCGGCCAAGTCGACATCGTCTTTTGTATCTAAAATATGGTTTTTATCACTATTTATAAACAGATGAACCTAATTTTGGACAGTGTACAAATTGTACATGCGCAAGAGATGATTCTCATTGGCCACGTTTTAATGAACTACATTTAGATTGTTAATGAAAACAAGTTGGCAGTTTTGATTATCCTTTTTATTTTTACGTAGAATTAATTATATTACATTGAAAAATGTATCTTGCATCTGTTTGCATTTTTAGCGTTAACTTTTTAACAAATTCATGTGGCAAAGCTGTGACAAATAATCCTGATGTTTTTTTATGTTAGCGTAATAGTTAGTGAAAATGGTGATGATATGAATGATACAGACTTTAGTTATCGTATAGTTAAAGTATGAATAATTATAAGGAACCAAACCATAGCCATTGTAGATATCAGCATCGCCTGGATTTCCCGATCTCAACTCCGCGGGAGTGTCTTCTCCATCTAAAATCAATTTTTTTTGCAGATTAACTTGATGATATCGACCGCTATATTAGAGACTTGGAACTTTTACTTTTATCTTACTACTAGCGGCCCGTCCCGGCTTCGCACGGGTAGACGAACGTAGAGTAAATTGAAATCGGTCCAGTCGTTCACGCGTGATGGCGTGACCAAAGGTGTTGAGAATAATTATAGGAACTCTTTGTTATAACCTCTATTCTCATGCTATTGCGTAACTATAGCAACCGTAGTTTGTTGATGCTAACTTGTCAATTTATAGTAAAAATTATCAGTATAAAACGCACACTGTTTTGATAGATATGTTTGAATTTGAACTTTGTACAGAGGTAATAAAGTGCAAATTGACTCTTGGACGTTAGGAACATACCTACATTGCTTAAACAACAGTGAGTGCTTGCAATTCAATATGAACTTTATACAATAGCAATAAAGCTCGTTTTAGTTAGAAAACGTATGGGAAAAATAAAAGGGCTGTTTTTAGGGTTTTTCAATATTTCTGAGAGATTTTCTTAATATTTTTTTCCGTAAGAACCTTCTCCTAATAATAACAAATACAACAAAAAAAGAATTAGTGAAATCGGTCCAGCCATTCACGCGTGAGGCCGTGACCAAGGAAAACGGGTTTCATTTTTATATATATAGATTTTTTCTACATCTTTCACTGACTTCTCACTATTATTGTAAATGAAAAAGCTTGTCTATAGTTACTTCTTCCTACAGAAACGGCTTAACAGATACAGACAAAATTTGGTGTGGACGTAGTCCGGGATAACACACAAGCTATTTTTTGTAATCAATAATATAGTTCCTACAGGATACCTAGCGGACCGAGACGAAGAGTTCAGCTAGTAATTCTACTATTACAACAAGTTCAAAAACTTACTAGGAAAATATTTTAATACTCATTATTTACTTTACCTACAAAATTTAAATTTAAAAACATTATTCTTATTGATTTTTAAAAATGTATACTGTACCATCACTGAGATCACCGGAAACATCAGATAGACTGGCAGCAAGTAAAAAGGCGAAGAGGCATCGCCTCCAGCCTGTGCCTTGCATCTTCGACCAGCACCACTAAGCTTCTACTCGTGGCTATCTCACTTTAATAGCCAAAAACATACAAATCTCCTTTTATAGTAAGGAACTAATAACCATGAAGAATACATGGCGTTGGTGGCGTTATTTGATGTATTAAATGCAAAGCGTAGCTGTTCTGATTGGTTCTACCGATCTATATTAGACACAGCTGTCAATTAGCTGTTCTGAAGTACTGAAAACTATGTCTTTGGTTGTTCTTGGATTGAAATTAAAAATATGTGCAATATCGGGCGTAGGGTGATTTTAGTGCTGTTGCAAGCTATTTTCATCTTTAAGTGCTGTAACATTTGGCTTTTTTTGGCAAAGCTACATGTTGCAATCAAATACTTATAAAATTAAAAGAAAAACCGATGAAAATGTAGTTCCATTTTTTATATCGTGCACAAACGCTTGACTACTTATCAATTTTTGTCTATCGAGAAAGTTCTTTAAATATAATAATATGAAGATTTAAATAAAATAATACAAGGTTCCCACTAAATGCTTTTATTACAAAAATATATAAATAGGTGTAGTGTGTTCTGTCATTTTATGATGCTCAACCTTAAAATTAACTCGGTAAGTCCTAGTTCTTGCCATGTCGTTGCTAAGAGATCAGTAGGGCCAAGCTGGTTCATCTGAAAAAGAAGCACATTATATGAGCAAAATAATATTATCAATATAAAAGTTTGGCTGTTTGTTATTTGGGTAACTCAATGCAGTGAATCTGAGAAACGAAGCGAGTTATATTAGCTTGGTACTTTAGTTTATGGTCTATAATATAGATTATAGATTTTACCATAACAGTGGCCCTGAAGAAAAACGTCCGAAGTCCCATGCTAGTGTAGAAGCGTGACTAAATGCAAGAAGCCAGTACTTGAAAACTGAGCATGCTTCGAGAAGATGTTCCTATGTCAGTCTGGCTCGTAGCAAGCTTGGCAGTCAGAACGAGATAAAAGTGTGCATCGCAAACCATGCTCGCTCTGCAGGTCTATTGAATACTTACAGTGAGTTATCATTGTCGTTCGATATGTGCTGTGGCTGTGATAGACTTTCAACTAGAATTATGTTGTTACGAGTATGTTAGTAGAATACCCATCATCATCTATTGTCATCTATGTTGTGTAATAATATTTTTAGTAGGTACAGTTTGAAAGGGCTTGAAAACGTTTTGAGATATAAACAAAAAACAGCAAAATTAATTTGATGTCCGTACAGGATATTTTGAAATTAGCAAATGACAAACCTCCGTTACTTTAGGCGTCAGCACTCGCGTCTGCGCCAGTTCCAGATCTGTCACCATTTCGAAGACCACCATACAAGGGAAGACCATTATTGCCACCATACCCGCCAAATCCTCCGGAAAGGGCTTGAGCTTCGGCGTTTGCTTGCGCGCTTCCTCCACCGGAGCTCATTGCGTTAGCTAAAGCGTTTGCTTCAGCTCCGCCACCGGCTCCACCATAGCCGCCGAGTCCTCCATAACCGCCGAGTCCTCCAAAGCCACCATTTCCGCCGAGGCCTTTGAGGTCTCCGTAACCGCCAGAGAATGCGTTTGCATCAGCATTCGCAAAAGAATTTCCACCTCCAGCACTCAGTGCGTTAGCTTGAGCATTTGCTTCAGCTCCGCCACCGGCTCCACCATAGCCGCCGAGTCCTCCATAGCCCCCGAGTCCTCCAAAGCCTCCATTTCCGCCGAAGCCATTGAGATCTCCGTAACCTCCAGAGAATGCGTTTGCTTCAGCATTCGCATAAGAATTTCCACCTCCATTGCTCAGTGCATTAGCTTGAGCATTTGCTTCGGCTCCACCACCATATCCACCGAGTTCTCCAAGAAGACCGCCAGAGTATCCCTCAGGAGTGAAACCACCAGGATAACCAGGACTTCCACCTCCGTTGCTTATTGCGTTGGCAATAGCGTTTGCCTCAGCGCTTCCTCCAGCGGAAGGCCAGCCACCAGGGTAGCCAGGGTATCCACCTCCGCTATTCACTGCGTTAGCATAAGCATTTGCTTCAGCATTTCCTCCAGTGGAAGGCCAGCCACCAGGGTAGCCAGGGAATCCAACTCCGTTGTTCACTGCGTTAGCATAAGCATTTGCTTCAGCATTTCCTCCAGCGGAAGGCCAGCCACCAGGGTAGCCGGGGTATCCACCTCCATTATTTACTGCGTTAGCATAAGCATTTGCTTCGGCGTTTCCTCCGGAAGAAGGCCAGCCACCAGGGTAGCCGGGGTATCCACCTCCATTATTTACTGCGTTAGCATAAGCATTTGCTTCGGCGTTTCCTCCGGAAGAAGGCCAGCCACCAGGGTAGCCAGGGAATCCGCCTCCGTTGTTCACTGCGTTAGCATAAGCATTTGCTTCAGCACTTCCTCCAGAAGGCCATCCACCAGGGTAGCCAGGGT
The DNA here is from genome assembly GCA_949125135.1 of Alcis repandata. Taxonomy (NCBI): domain Eukaryota; kingdom Metazoa; phylum Arthropoda; class Insecta; order Lepidoptera; family Geometridae; genus Alcis; species Alcis repandata. The sequence continues at coordinate 511,575 of OX421240.1, forward strand.
ATCCACCTCCGTTACTCACTGCGTTGGCATAAGCATTTGCTTCTGCGCTACCTCCGGAGGTAGGCCAACCGCTAGGGTAGCCAGAAGGTCCAAATGGTCCGAGGTCACCACCACCAGAGATGGCATTAGCTTCAGCGTTGGAATAAGCAGAGCCGCCTCCGTTGGATATAGCATTTGCTAAAGCGTTGGCTATTGCTGAACCACCACTCTCTAGAAAAAAATAAGCAATTTTTTGTTTAGACAATATTCTATCTTTATTACCGTATGTAATAGGCACTTGTACGAGTACGTTTGTGTATTTTTATTTAATCAATAATAACCTATTTAGGTTATCATTCCATTCGGCAACAGATAATAGACAATACTTAGAAACTGGAGATATATTTGTTAGGTGTCGTAAGGGTTGCGTTACTAGTTATAACTATTAAATACTTACGTTGGTTCGGTGAAATCAGTGGAGCGTAAGATGGTTCGTTACCTGAAAATGAAATAAAATAATTCTTAACACGCCCCTTTCCAAATAAAAAAAAATTGTTTTCACAATCAAACTTAGACATGGACACTAAACTTGTTTATTAATCTGAGCCTTCAAATATTTATCTGGTTAAAACCAATTAATTACGACTGGGACAAACCATATTTTCATTGAATTTTCTGATATAAAAATATTTAATCGTTTCCTGAAAGAATTATGATGATGCCCATTGATTGCTCTTTTTTGTAATTATTTATTAGAAAGAAAATTAAAACTATATTTTCCACATTAGAAAAATAATTTTAAACATGGAACCAAATTTTGGTTATGTTATTTGTCTGGGCAATCCTCATTGGTTCAAACCCTAAAAATAAGATTAAAAATTAAGACGTAGCAATTGCCGAACTTACAGTGAGGAAGTAGCTGAGTTTCGACGTAGACGTGGTTGTACTGGACCTTGCAGACGTGGATGTGGCACGGGTCTCCAGGGATGGTGAACGGACGCAGAGGAGCGTGGTTCCTGCATTCAGGTGCTGGAAACAAAAATCGTGTTAGGTACTTTCAAGTTATCAAAGATACTAACTTGAAACTACTGATGATCAAGTATAGAAGAACCAAGCGATTCTGAAGCTCCATAAAGAGGGCTCAGGGACAGTTTGCTTCAACGGTCAGCTAACAATATTTGTGATGATCATATACTTACAGGCATAGTAGATGACTGGCACTGGGTAGTATTTCGGGTCTGCAATGAAAAAAATAAATATTGTTTAATGAAGCAACGGATTTTACACAGATTTATAATTAATTTATTAATTTACGCCTCTTCATTAACTCTTTCTTTTCGACGTCAAAACAGAAAAAAAAGCTCACTGTCAACGGGTACAGGGATGGGTACTGGTATTAACTTGTTAGCACCAGGTACTTTGACGTATTTGGTGACAGGGTATGGGATCCTGACAGGCGGGGACGGTACCGGAACTGGGACCGGGACACGGACTTCTGGGCCCGGGATCAGCTCCGGAACCGACACTTTAACGATCCTTGGCGGGGATGGCACTGGATAAGGTCTGTCAACGTAAAATACATTATGTGAGCTGAAAATGAATACATGTCATGTCATTATCATATTATACATTACATTACATTAACCATATTATGGTTTCCTCGAAGAAAGCTGACACCTCCACCATGTGAGATACATACATAGCCGGGAAAAAAAAGAGCTGAGTTTTGAATTTGAAACCTTACGATTTACTATTTTTGCCTAACAAGCATTAAACCAAAATTACTACAAGTTTCTTAAACAAAAATAATATAATAGTAGGTATATAAGTAATTCTGTAAAATTAAATATGTAAAGTAAACCTGTCAACCGGTACAGGGACCGCCACACGATGTTCGACCGGCACCGGGACGCGTACAGTCGGGCCATTGATGTAGATCTTTTCCGGCTGCGACGGTACCGGGACGGGGACTGGTACTAAGATCTTGCGACCGGGAACTGGGACGGGAACCGGATATGGGCGGGGAGGTCCTGGTATGACTATTGGCGGAGGACCTATAATGAAAAATAAATGGCCCAGTACAGAATAAGTAATAGTAGTAAGAACTACAATTAAGTATTGGAAAATAATACATGTATATAAAATTAGTGATTAAACTTGTTTGCTCACAAACTAAATTCAATTAATACATTTTGGAAAATGAATTACGAAATTAAGTTTGAGTTGGTTAGGTAGTGTAAAATTACAATAGTATCAAATAACTTACAAATGGGTGCAAAAGGCCTGACCCACGGCGCGGGCGCCTGTTCCGGTGTTGGCCACGGTGCCGGTTCCGGTGTCGGCCACGGTGCCGGCTCCGGTGTGGGCTCCGGTATCGGCCATGGAAGCGGTCCCGGAATTATGGGTTCGGGAATCGGTGGGAATATCGGTATCGGAGATGGTGCTAAAATAAAAATAACTTGCATAAGAGTTAATTACGTTTACGTTTAATTCATAAAAATAAAGAGATAAAAGCCGAAAAAAAGTTTTTTGTAAAATTCTTAAAAGGTTTGAAACAAGACACAAACAAAGAAAACAAAGTATTGATGATCAAAGTCGCGAACAAAAAATGGAAGAAATAAAATGAGAATTGAGTCCTTCCGGAAATCAAAAAAGAAATGAAAATTTATTTATTGTCGATTGGAAATCGGGGAATAAACAAAGTTAAGGTCAATTAGTTGTTGAAACTAAGACTATAAGGGCAATAATAGCAGCATAGCACTCCGGGATAATATAGGAATCTATTAGTGTTCTTCAAACCGGTCCAGTAGCTCCCGAGATTGATAACTACCCAAGGTGGATAGCTACCAAGTCCAAGTATTTTCAAGCGACTGCTCAAGGTGGATAAGTACTTAGTAGAATCTTCAAGGTACTCGTACTTACCAACACAAGCACGGCACGGGGCGCATTTCGCGTAGAGGCCGCCTGATGCTGAAGGGAAGCAGCTGCAGATGCTGCAGCCGCCCCACGAGCGAGCGACGTACATGTCGCCCACCTGGCTGCATCGTGACACTCCTGGAACCAGGGTTATGTGATAGATTTGATAGGAGAAATAATAAGTACGACGGATACTCATTTTCATTCCAAGCATCTTTTTTTATCTTTATCGTTGTTTCTTGATACTTAAAATCAAATATCCGTGCGCAACTCTTGAAAACGTAGTTACCTACATAAATTGAAATTCTTTAAATGGAGAAAATGACTTATGTAGATTTAAAAATTAAAAAATCTATTGTTGTAAAAAATATCTTAGAATAGAATTTTCTGTAATTGTTTTTTTTTTTTTGTAATCACGCTTGTTTAACAATGAAAACTAGCGTGGTTGCGGGCGTGTCGCCTACTCGCGACCGTGTTCTGTAATCACTCCTTGACAAAGATAGCCGAAAATATTATATTCCAAACTATTGTCGGAATACTCGACTCAACAATACGTGAGACGTGATTTTTCTGTTTACTATTTTTTTGGTGAGTTCCCACTAGTTCTATTGATTGTTCTATTGATAGAACTTTGGGTTCTGGAGGTATCATACCTATTCCATCGATGTTAAACAAGTCGTTCGGGATAAACGAACGGGACCCATCATCCTCGCCAGGGTCGCCGGAGGGATTCGCTGAAATTAAACATTACATTATAAGCCAGTGGTATAAAAATTAGAAATGCCTATAGGTAAGCTCAAAATACCTATTGGCAGTCGGGGTTTGAACCCGCCACCTTACAAAAGCATAGCGGCCGTTTTCCCACTGAGTTATCACGGCTTGATCCACAACATATACACATACAGGTATAGATCTAGGTACATACAAACATTGCAAGTTAATTTAAAGATAATAAAATAACTCACCTTCTGGCCTTGCAGCCACTCCCGCCACCAGCAACCCAAAGAGCCAAAGGATCTTCATCATGTCAGCTCCTGTCGCCAAGAGCTCTCCTCGCAGAAGATGCCCTCCCTTCCATCGCTTCCTCTATTTAAAGCAAGATGGGTAACGGGTTAACAGGCGTACCAAATTGATTCACATATTGAAGTAATCAAACATAATTAAAATTGTGAAAATAATATTTAATAAATGTTTTTATATATTTTAAACGAGGCATGAAGCTGATTGATTTTTGGTTTTGATATGTTTAATATAAGAAGTTTAAGACCAGTGGCTAGCTATGGTCTAAAGAGTAATTAGGCAGCTTTAAAGATAAAGACATCAAATGATACGAGTATGGCTTAGTAGTTTTTATGGGACAAAAAACCGATACCTACAATAATTGTAAATGCTACCAATGATATTATGTGATTAACAAAAACACTTAGATTTTTTACAGGCGTAAAAATCTACAAGTTAAACTAAAGTGTGTGTTGTTACAAGTAAAGTTAAAAAATTATAAACTTTCTACAAAATATGTTGAGTATTGAGTATATTAAAAAGATCCCGTACAGCAATTGTAAATATCCCACACCACGTCGTGAACCGCCCCCCCCCCCCCTCCCCATTTTCCGGAAGCTCGCGGGTACCTGCCGGAACCGGATGTGCGACCCACTAATGACGTTCGGTGGCGCCACCTATGTGAATGTTTCGGTTTTCGTTTTGGTTTCCATTCTTTTCAGTTTCACGTATTGAACATGAAATAATTTTTACAGTTTGGTTTATCACAATAATTTTCGACTAACTGCGTATCGCGGTTTTGCCCGCAATATTTCAGAAACTTTTTATTTTGTCCAGGGCATAAATAGTTTTTTTTTGTTATGTAAACCGAATGACAATGTCCTCCATAAATCAAATTATCTGTTTTCAATCTTGACACTACGAATCTGTATTTTGATATAAAATAGTTAAAAAATAACATGAGAAAAATATAAGGCTGTAATTTTATTACAACTGAATATTGCTGTTGATTTATAGACATAGCCACAAGTTTAGTATACTCAACAAGTAGCCAAATCCTCTGCCGAGCAATCAGTACCTACATCACCTACACGAGTCTTTCATCCAATTCCGTTGAATATGACCCGATGTCCGAGCCATCAAGGTTTCCTCATTTTACAACTGAACTATAAAATCAAACTGTACCATGCATATAGTGAACTAGATGTAAACCGATTAAGATCGCGATTAATTAATTTCTCGGAAGGTAAGCTTATCTCGAGTGAACCCCCGGGACACAGCATTTTCCTTACTAAGCTTTCTTGTGTAGAATTAATACGATATATTATGTAACAGAAGTGAAGGAGAGACTGTTTCTTACTGACTTTTTACTTTTTTATTTGTAGTTATTTTGTTCAATATCTATTGTTTTTATTTTATTTAATTAATCGAAATCTATTTCGTTTAAGATCACAGTGATAATTATCCGGCTTAGAACTTCTTAATTGCGTTTAATTAAATTTAATGATAAAAAATATCAATCGGTCCAAGAAATCTGCTTCAAAATTGAGTCGCAAGATTCCACCCGATCAAACATACATAGTTAAATACATACATAAATTGCAAGTTAAATACAAGCTTGTAAGATAGTGTACTCCATGATAAAGATTGGTATGCATTTCTTTTTGATCTTTTAAAGCATTTTCGCAAACGTTCAAGTTCAAACCTTCTTTCAAGCTATATTGCCGGTCGATTGAACTCATAAGTATCTCAAAAATTGAGGTTAAATAGCCGTGACGTCATTACCGAGTGACGTCATCGACACGTGTCATTAAGATTGATGAGGTAAATTCCGCCCGTTATGAGCTGGTGAAGGGCGGGACACGGGTTTCATTTCAGCACTTCATAATATAGGGGTAGAGAATTAACGTTGAATTGTGATGCTGGGGCTACACCGAGCATAATAATGTTGATTAAATTGCAGCCAATTCTGAAACTCTTAACAGAACTCAACTCTTCTGAACTCTTGACAGATGAAAAAAAAAACAAATTAAAAAAGAGAAAAGAGTTATTGTATTGTACCTATAATAAATAAGTTGGAGGTCAAACGTAGACTTATTCTAGTTAAAAATAAACTAATAAAATAAAATAAAAATCTAGACGGGTTAGGTTCAGAACGAAAATTTCCCGAAATGTGCACCGGACCATAAAGAGCACTTTTCAAAACTCGCGCATCCCAAAGCGAGCACATCCAAGAATGAGTACTTTTCCAGAATTACTTTTCAAAATGAGCATAACATAATACTTTCTTAAACCTGAGGATTTTTGGAGTACCTATTTCCTTTAAAAATATTGATTTTTAACTTTTTTGTTTTTTGAGACACCAATTTTTTTTATGAATTCTTAATTCAAAAGTACTTCATTTCGTTTATCAAACCAGTTTTTTTCTATCGAATGTTCTAGCCGACGTAGGTTAAGCCAATACTGCGTCTTTGTGACGTCATAAGCTAAAGCTGAAGCTGAAGGTACAATGGGTCTGGGTGAGACAGATAATACGCCGTGACCCGCTGCGGGGAGGCGGCGGTCGGTATAAGAAGGGTTTCATTGTTGTACTTATGATTTCTGATGTTTTCAGTTTATTTAACAGATTTTTTTTTGGTACTTAGGTATCAATGGGTAATTTTGCTAGTGCTTGTAGAGATTGAAATTGGAAGTAGCAATTTAATTAAGCGATATAAAGTAACTTCTTTTGTAGTTTCCATACAAAAATGTTAAAACAATAAAAAAATAAATAAAAGAATGATACAGCTACGGTAGAGAGCTAGTCTAGAAGAGACCGATACACTCACGCACAAGGTTAAGCTCTGAGTTCTAAATACTCAGGTGCCTATTTACTCATTCGTTTACTCTGATCTTACATGACCTTACGAAATTTGAACCTGCCTCCTAGACAATGAAAATACTCCAAGCGTGCAATTTTCAATATTCACAAGAGTAGAAACGTTATTTACAGACAAGCAGAATAAGCTTAAAATAAGCTGTGGTCATAATATATACCGCATAGATTTTTATTTTCCTGGCTACGTCCTACGATTTCATCTGCCTTTTCAGAGCTATTTTAGGTTTTACCGAGATAAATACGATCAATATATACCTTATAAGCTCTCATTCCCAACAAAATCGGAATCCATTGAGCTGTCTCAGCGGAAAAAAAAACCCACACATTTACACCTTTTCTCACTCTTCCTCATTCACTGGTAAACTATTCCACTATAATAATATTAGCTATTCTGTGGCTACCTACTATAAGTTCTATAACCTTCGTCTTATCATTCGTCACAGACATATAGAGTTGTAAGCAAAGGATATGGTAAGCCGAAAAAGGCTCCTCCTCCAACCCAACCCGGAACTCGTGAAAAAGAACCAGCTGTTCCATAGAAAAATGTCAATGACACTCGACAAAATGTATGGAACAGCAAATTTTTTCTTTGCGAATTCCGGGGTCCCATAGTAAAAGTTATTCGTATTGACGAGTAGGTATTATGAGCCTGTTTCGGCTTGGTATACCATTTACTTATACCCCTAAATTGTTGTATGTATTCTGTGACATTAGTTTTATACGTTTTTCGTGCCCTAAACCAAATTCTAATCCAGGCAAATATAAGCTGTGTTCGCAAAACATAAATATGTCTTCGTTTTCCTTAGTCCCATTGTTTTATGCCCGTTTTATGCCCCCGGGGCGAGCTGGTGGCGAGTCGCCTCAACTCGTTTATGGTGAAATATGGCCTAAAACACTTTCGGGCAGATTAGATTGATTTTGTGGCACTTATTTTAGGTGCAGGTAGGTTTAGAATCGTAGAGCAAATTTGTTTGAGTGCTGATTTTTATCACGTATAAGTCAGCTGGTTTTGGTGAGAAAACTAGTGAGAAATTGATTTTATGACCATTTTGTAAACACAACTACATTTGAAGCTCTAAATTGTTGCCGTCCTTTTCTCACATATTAAAATGGAAAAAGATGGAGATAAATTCTGTCATAATATTGTCAGATTATAGCTATTAGATGAGCTTTATGAGCTATGCAACAGAATTGACGCCAGTTTTCATTTAAATCTGACTAATTGTTCATTAATTTAATAGCCTAAACTAATTTATTTTATTTTTGTTACAGGTAATAAAAATTAAGTCATCTCTATACACTGAAGCCATTCATGTAAGTAAAACCAATGCAAATACAGTGTGGAATTGGAAATATTGTGCTGAAACGCTTTATGTTTTAGCAAGAAAATGTAAGATCTTAGCAATTTACAACAGTCTGTGGCAAATAATAAATTTGCTAGACTTGGCGGATCACTATCGAAAATCTTTCATAACTTAGTCTATAAGCGGCACTTGAAACGTATTTGGTTTAAAGTTAAAGTTTAAACCGCGTTTGCCGCCAGGTGTCGCGACTGCTGATTCAATCTGCGCCATTTAAACTTGGCTCTGCGATACTGTTTTCCAAAGCATGCTAAGAGTTCAAAACTTTATCGCAAAGTTTTTGAAGTGGGAATAAACTATTCGACTGGTCTCCTTCAACTGCGTTCTACAGTCGCGTCTGTGGAGAACGCTTGAGCCAAACACGGCAAAACAAACCCTACTTTTAATAGAGTTGGAAAATTAATTACAGATCTACTTAACTTATACAGTTAATTTGAGACTGTATGTATCAAGATGATTTTTTTTACTTTCTTGCTGTACTTTTATTTAAAGCTCTGTTCGTTTTTGTATTTGGTTTTTTGGGGCTATTGTTGCAATTGAATTTTGAACCACTTCCCGATGTCAGATTGAGCTGATATTTGATGTACCTGTGTAACTCCGATAATAACGCAATTAAAGCTTATTAAAAAAATATATACATATATCCTGTGCAGTTATGGAAATAAAGCTACAACAAAAAGGAGTTATAAAGGGCTAGAAATACTACCAAACATTTTAAACAGATTTAGATTCAAAATAGTTCTTTTTTCACTTAAAGAATGGTCGCTCTTATAAATTACTTTCCTATTTAATAAACAAGTCTACCCTTCAAATCTCTCAATGTACACCGCACCAAGAAATTCGTGATTATACGGCAAAGTTGTGCCAAAGTAAATGCAAGGCCAAGTTTATATTGCGCGCGTGGATTACTTAGAAACTATTGCTTAATCTACGGCGTAGATTTGATCGGACACCTGCGAGCGCCCTCTAGAGGACGGGTAGAGAGTTGAATGGTAAATGGAGTGCGGTGACGCGGAAAATATTAGTTTTGCAGGGTTAAGTTGTCAGTTTATTAATTAGTTTATTGGTGTGAGATGGTTTAACTAGGCGTACCAAACTCTGATAGTTATAAGATTTGTAAGCTTTATGGTAAAGTTGCAAATAACGAAAGTTAATCTTTACAACTACTTAAACCCATTTGCAGTTCGTTGGTCTCGCTAAAACTCGAAAACGGCGTGATTGTTTTTCGTTTTGTTCGCTCTAATACAGAGGTGGACTGGTAATAAAATAAAGCGATTGAAACGAACTAGCAGACGCAACTAATTTTTCTATATTTTTCATTTACATAATCAACATATTCTTGATGTAGTTGTTAGTACTGAAAGTATTATTTCATCCCTATTTTTCAACAGATATTTTTATTACCAATATGAAACGCTATACCAATATTGACCATGTCTCTACCATATTTCAAAGCAGATTTCTATTGTCCGAACCGGCATTGAACGAAAGTCCAAAGTGCACTATGTCAAACGACACAACAACCCCCCCCCCCCCCCCCTGGCAACAGCACGATGAACTCCACAACTTTATAAAAGCTGCACAACTACACCGTTTATGAATAAAAATCAGACAAAACAAAGTGCACTGCAGTTTTTAGGGTTAAAGTTGAAATTTTATTGCCGGATTTAGTTGAAAAATTCTGAATTTTGTTAGTAATTTTCTTCAAAGCTCAAATTTTGAGTTGAACCTCTTCTGTTGGGGTTTAATTATAAGATTTTGGACACCATATTTTACTCTTTAAACCCGTGGTATGAACTGCGTGCATAACTTATACCTAAACATCAAAATATTTTGCTTGATTAATAAAACTTTTAGCCAAGTTAAAGGTTGATTTTGAATTTTGCTAGATTTTTCTCGAAATTTTCAATCGCAATTCTGAAAGTTAATGTAAAGAAAGTTACGAACTTCGATGTATGTTGCTCTTAAGTTTGCATCACGCTTTAAATTTAGTTTGGAGTTACAAAGTTTGTAGGAGCATTCGCGACGAACGAAATGCAAACTTGTAACATGTTTGGTAAGTGCATACTGATTTTTGTTTTTTAAATTTGTGAAAGTTAGTTTAATTGCTAAATTTTACTAAAATGCTGAATTTTGGTAACATTTGTATGTTAAATGTTATTTATATCCAGTACTCAGGTCGAACCGAGTTTACTCCAACAAAAAATCCATAAACACATAATAAATTTTAAATTGAACTCAAAATTATTTTCGAATCTTCTCTCTTATCGATGGATATTCTAAAATCGTCACGTTTCGCGTTTATTCTTATCGCTGGCTAAACATCAAAGGTTTGGTAGAGATAAGGGTACAACCCTCATTACGCTGCCATTCGGTCTGGAGGGTCTATCATTCAGTTGGGTTCGATTTTTACATTTACAAACCTGTATCAAAACTGTCATAAGTAGGATATTTTGGCTTTGGACATTTCCGTGTCTAGATTATTTCTTGTTATAGAAATATGGTAAGACATGTCATTAAAAAGTAGTTTGTATCTTTTTTTTCTATTTACTTATCGTCGTTGTTTAATTGGACCCGCCATGATCGGTAGAAAAAGTACCCTACTTTGGACGACTACCATAATTGACAATTGTGATCGTAATTACAAGAAAAAAAAAACAAAAAAAATCTAATTCCTTCATCCAATAAACAAATATCAAAACGCAAAATTATCTAAAACCAGTTTCATTGTTCTTTTTTAATCATATTCGAAACGTTACACATTCTCTGTTCTCATTCTGATTTAATTATTTTCTACTCAGTATTTTCATATCTTCAACACACAATAAAGATACCTACCTCCCATTTACCTTAAAATTCTACCATTTAAATTTATGCGAAACAAAACGTTTCCCTGAACCTGGAAGGCGCGCCAGCTGGCTTGTCTTCACAGGTGTGCAGAACGCAGAACTCAGAACTCCGGACCGTTTTGCATTGCGACTCGAGATTTGAATGAAATGTTTGAAAGGGTGGAAATTGTAGCATTTAGCGCGGGTTTGTACGTAATGTACGAGTATATTGTTTTTACAGTATGGAGTGTTGATTTTGTAAGTGCAGTATTTTTTGTGCTTGGTGTTCTATTGCTAGTGGTTTTAGGGTTTTGTACGTCACGTCTGCTTAATCTATTATACAGGGTTATAAGGAAAGGAGATGCTAAAACAGGCTCATAGTACTCGTCGTTATGAACAACGTTACTATAGGAGTTATAGGACCAACTCGGAAATCGAGAAAAAGAAGTCAGCTGTTCCATACATTTTGTCGAGTGTCATTGACATTTTTGTATGGATCAGCTGGTTTTTTTTCTCGATTTCCGGGTTGATCCGATAGTAAAGTTGTTCATAACGACGAGTAATATGGGTCTATTTGTTTTGGTTTAGCATACCCTTTCCTTATGACCCTATATGGTTCAACAATGCTCTTCTCGGTCTTCCTAGTCAGTCCTCGCTTTTTTTCTATCTCCTCATATTATTATGGGTTTCATTAGTTGGTTGAGGTGTTTTCTCTATTCTTCACTTCATTTTAATAGTTTCATTGAGATCTCTCATTTTCTGTGAAGCTAAAGACATACCTAAGCATATTTTTTCTACATATTTTCTAACCTTACTTTGCATTTTACTCGCTCTACGTACAGTAGAAAGAGATAGACTGAGAAAGAAAGAACGTTCGTTGTAAAATTGAAAAAAGGCCCGGAAACTGTTGAAAAGTTTCTAACGACGCGTTAAAGCACAGCCTTATTAGAAGAGAAGTCCGGCAAGTTAAGGCAAGTTCCGGCAAGTTCTAGACTTTCCGGAACTTGCCGGAAGTTCCACTAATTGTTGCCGATTCGTTTGGTTTATTAACAGACGCAATTAATAGTTTTTTGTTAGTTTCGCTGAGGAAAAGTTTGTGTTCTTAGTAGTTACTATCTAGATGGTGTTTTATTTTACTCTTACTATGATTATTTTTCTTTTTATACTTCAGAGTTTTTAACAAGAGAAGATAAAGAAAAGATGAAATAAGATATTATTTATTTGTTTGCTTTACCTAATACGAGTACACATAGGGAAAACGCACGCACAATATGTGTTAAAACAATTATTTTCGCTTAATTTGACTACCTATTATATTCCTTCCTATGTCTCTGATTCATGGCTGAGAGAATTGGAGTTTGCTGTAAAGCCCACTGCATGACTTATTAAATGAATAAAATTTAATAACACGTCTCAATTGTAAACTTTTCGCAAATAAAGAAAAAATGTTTAAAAGTAAGTAACTCAAAACTTTTACATAAATATACGTAATTGTGGGATCCAAATGTTTGTTTCCAAAAAGAAGCAAACATCCAAAAGTTCACACCGAAAAACCCCTAAATCCGAAACTCCAAAGCATCCCTTCCGGCCCGTTTTGCAAATTAACGGCGGAGGGTAGTTCCGGTCCGGACGCTGCCTAACGAGGGCTCGCCTTATCTACATACCGTCTTATCTATTGAAAAATATACCGAGATAATGATGTCGATAATGCAGTTCGAAAATACTACGAACATGGAGATCTCTTCGATCACTCGGTGATCTTTATCAAGGAGTTTTAAGCGCCACGCGCGTGGTCGCAAAACGTTTCAAAACTACTTTAATTTTCATACTTTTTATTTCTATTTTAACTTCTAATTTACTTGACTTTTCATTGAATTTTATTGATTTTTCATATAGTAGCTGCACTTGGCAATGAAACAAAACTATAGAAAAATTTAATAATAGTCGACAAAATCAAAATCAATTTATTGAGCTTGTGGGCCTGGGTTACGATGTTACGAAGTTGTTGAGGTAAATTATAAAGATCTCCAGACCCCGCCTGTCAGCGTGCAAGCGGGTACTTAAATTTCTTATTACAAATTTTAAAAAAGACAAAATGTAAGAAACAGGGACCCTATTCTGGCGAGTGAGATATCTCGGTCACTGTCGCTCTCATTAAAAATATCATTAGAGTGAGACTGACAGAGATCATCTCGAGCGCGTAAGAATAAGGTCCCAGCTGATTTTTTTCATCTGATGTCAACGTTCGTCTCATAGCAAATGTTGTTCATAAATTTCATAATGATGAGTACTAACAGCTCTCTCAGCTTACGATACCCTTTCCTTATTACCCTGTACCTATACATGTCACGACAGACTAATAAATAACGATAATACACACTGATACCGAAAGCTTATACCGGAAAACTTTACACTAACTTGCAACTAACTACATACCATTAATTTAACAATCTTATCACCAACTTCCTCTATTTCACAACAGGTAACTGATAACACAGTTCAAATCCGAATAACCGAAATTCAAAATACCGGTAACATTACACTGAAATATTTTTACCGGTAAAATCATACCGGTTTATGGTAATAACCGGATAAAACCGCAATAAGATACGGTAACCGTGTTTAAGGAGCTCGAGACGATAAATAACCAAATAGGGGAGGATGGAGGAAATCTATCACGGAGAGAAGTAATCGGGTAAGTGGGGGAGATTTTAAAGCATTGATTTCAACGGTTTTATATTTTAACCGACTGATAAGAATGAGGGTAGTTTTAGAATGAATCTTCTTAATTTTCGAGTGTGTTATGCATGTCTTTCTGTGTAACCTACTGCTTAATTGGGTTGACCCATTAGCGTAGCGAAGTGTCGTTAGATTAGGAGTCTGTATCATCTTATCTGGTACTACTTTGCTCTCGCAGGTTTTGGACTATAAAATATAGTCTATAGCACTCAGAAATAGTGTAGCTTTCCATCAGTAAAATAAAGTAAAATCGAACCAGGGCAACTCTTATTTAAGTCTGTTATATGTACAATTTACCTGAAGCAATAAAAATTAAAAAGAGAAAAAATAACAGGAAAATAACCGGTTATTTCCACAAGTTATTTTACCTTCCACAATTCCAAATCAAATTCCGCCACAAAAACGGTCAACAAAAAACCCGCCACATCCGGTTCTTTCACGATTTTTCCATAAACACGGTCAAGTATAAAAGGGCAAAAAGCAAAAGCAAAAAGTGAAAATACCTCGGATAGTATTACCTATTCTGTGATAGGGCGGAATCGGTAAAACAGGGAGATTTGTGACAGGAGTGACATTTCCTCTCGCCGCCGTCACGTCACGGAATAATCGCCGGCTAGGAGGGTGGAGTGACATAGTGCAGCTAGACAACAGTAGACAAGGTCCCTACTACAACTCCCCGGTCCCTACCTCTTAACCTCCTGTGGCCTAGGCAGCCATCCCACTGCTGGAATACCAGATCTACCCTCAAAAAAAAACGTTCACACTCATAGCATAACCTGTGTCGGGGATGCCATGGAACACACACAAATAATTATGAGGACAACTAACACCCAAAGACAGAGTATTTACAAAAGACTAATTTAAAAAATATATTTTTTAACTCAATTAATTAGGCTTCATTCCACTACGCTGGCTATGTGCGGGTTTGTAGATTCTCATTCACACACATTAACAAAATTGGTTACTAGAATGAGAATTCATTCTAGTTGCTAATAACTGTCAACTGTCAAGTCATGTCAATGACCTTCAGGCGCCTTAAAGAGTCTGAGACTTGTTGAATAAGAGCTACTATGGAAACAAACGTGGTTTTCACACATTTTTGTTATAATTATACACGAGAATACTCACGTACGAGAATATTCCCGAGTATTCCCGTGTTTAATTATAACAAAAATGAATAAAAGCTTGTAAAAATAAAGTGCGATACACAGCTATACATTACCTACTATAATGTAAGAAAGCTTACTTCTACTTCTAAGCTACGACAAACGCAAGAGAAGTGGAAAAAAATATTATTTTCGCAAACAATATCCCCGTCAAGAGGTCTCCCCGGCAGATATCGTATCGGCGGCCATTGTATCGCGAATCACCATTGAATATCGCTCAGGGCGGGTTGTATTGGATGGCCAAGTTTCTACGGAGCTGTAGGGAAATGGGTGGAGGGAATTTTATACCTTGGAGTTTATAGGGTGTCTTTCGGTGAAGATTTCATTTAGGCTGAATGTGGTCTAAGTTTTGTTGGTGAAAAAGTTTCTAGGTTTCTGCCCAGGTACCTACCTATCACAAAACTAACGTTTTCAGCTCATGTATGATAAATAGATAGATAAATAAACTCTTTATTGTTTACACCAGAAATTACAAACAAAAAGAATCATAACACTTAAAACTAGTGCAACAACTGGCGACCTTATCGTTAAGAGCGATATCTTCCAGTCATGAGGGTTTTTATGTGACCTCCTTCCGCTTAAAAAGCTTGACTGATTTTGGATTTTGAAGTGTAAATACCTTAGATAGATAGATAAACTATTTATTGCTATACGAAGCCATATGCATTTAATTTTCTACTACACTTCCAGAATTGAAAACATCAGAGCAAAGCGCGTTCTGTCATTGCTATCAAGATTTAAAAGGCGTTGTTATTGGCCGTGCCTTTATATTTACTTTTCATTACATGCTCGAATAAAGCTTTGATTATGAAATTATACAGGGTATGCTAAGCCGAAAAGGCTAATTAATAGTACTCATCATTTTTAATAACTTATAATATATAGGATCAATCCAGAATTCGCAAAATAAATCAATTGTTTCATAAAAAAATGTCAATGACACTCGACAAAATGGATGGAACAGCTGATTTTTTTTCGCGGATGGCCAGGTTGTCCCATAGTGAAAATTGTTCACAATGACGAGTAGGTATGAGCCCTCTTCAGTGAGCATACCATTTCCATATTACACTATTTTAATTTTTTATTAATCGTCCTGATCCATTTTCTCTTTCGAAACTAATCCTTTAATCAACACGTAGCGAATAGATTACGTAAGTACGTAAAGTACATAATCTGTTCTAAACTCCAGTTAATTTTTCACCTCATTTAGTAGAATCCTGCTTTTAGCGTGTAGACTGTAGTAACCACGTCGTATCGGAGGATAGCGTGAGTGTAGGTAGAGTGCTCTTTGCGGGGCCTACTCTGTGAGGAGGGTGACAATGTGTGGGAAGCTGAGGGATAAATTCACTTCAGGACTAGCGAGAAATGCGACGCGTGCACTGAATACATTTGATAATACTAGTTGCGACCCGCGGTTTCATCCGTGGTTTTCGGAATAAAAAGTAGCTTATCCATGAACGACTTTCATTCCAAATGTCAGGTAAATCCGTTCAGCCGTTTCAGCGTTCATTAGTAACAAACATATTAATTATACATACTTTCACCTTTATACTCGTAATGTTAGTAAGATTTTATATTTACTACACAGGTAGTCTTTTGTACGAGTAGGGAATGATAGCATCTGATGAGTGATACAAAGATAAGTGTAATATTAGTTTTTATTGTTCATTAGCGCTGTTAAAAAAACACAATTTCAATTGTGCGTAATTAAAAGCGATCTAGCCATCAAGCCATCAAAAGTGAATAGAAAAAGAGAATCAGGGAATCGTTTTATACTTAAGTAATTATAATTTTTGACACATTTCAAAAAACAGGCAAAAGCTCGATCTTTTTCTCTCGCAAATAGTTAACTTGATTTTTCTAAAGTCATGGTCACTGTAGTTTAACCTCCTGCCACCATTATAGTGGATTCGCACTTGACTAGAGGAATCGACCGTCACGTCGTGGGAACTATGGAATATACGGGCATTTTTATTACCGGTCAGGAGTTCGACCACAGCTCAACTGTGGTCGAGAATAGTAGCAGTAACATGCCTAGCCTGCATAAACTGGCTCTAAGTAGTCTTTGGTAAAAAAAAGTTTTTAATAGCAGAGGCTGGCTAAGTAAAAAGCCGCGCTTAGCCAAAATTGGGACGCTTACTTTTTCCATTCATAAAAGTCTGCCCACTACTGCAGGTTGTAAAATGATTAATAACCGAATGAAAGCAGATAATAAATCAGAATTAACTCTACTTGATGCATGGTTCAATTAAAACACTAGTAAAGTGTGGCAACTTTTAGAACTTTGTTGCAATAATATTGAGAAAACTTCTTTTGACTTTTGAACTAACCAGTACAAACATTTGAATGCGACAAAGGACTTGACTTAAAATTAAGAGGAACTAAGAACTGTGGCAGTAACTTTACCTTAATGACGATAAGGTTTTGAAGGGATTTGAAGCGTATTTAAATTGGGATAAGGGCTATTTCGGAAATGACATATGTAAAACTACAAGTCAACACCCACGAGCGAATCTGCAATCTGCATGTATATCGTTTATTAAGTTACGAAACGTACGCGTCGGTCCGATATTTTGGTTTGATAAGAAAGTTCTGTTACTAGTTTATTAGAGACAAACTACAGCCACTATTTTTTATTTTTATTTTTTTAGATGTAATAATTACTCGTATCTACTTTTCTGGCACAGCGATCAAAAGTGGGTCTGGGTCTCTGATATAAGATAATATAATAAACATTTTAATGAGTTCATTCATTCATTCAAAATGTAAGAGCGCTGCTCTCGTCGGTGGAGCAACTTCCAGGCTTGGCGGTCCTCTGCAAGTGCTCTTACCTCCCTGTACGACATGACATCTAAGGCAGATGTCTTTAAGTTATAAATCGGTAAAGCATCTGTTTTTGCAGATATAGATAAAACTACATAATGTTTGTACAGTTGACGACGTTACAAGCAGTAATGACTTAGATTTATTATTGAGCAGACTGATATTATTGGAGATTGTTGTTTTTCTTTTCATAGTCTAATAAATATGAAGACCAATATTGGAGAAACTTCTATCCAATATCTAAATTCAACCTATTTCTTTTCTATTTAATTATAGGAGTCCAACTCACTCGATACTCCCAAATTCTACGCTCGTGACTGTAAGACCAGTAGTAGTCTTTCATTCATGATTTGAAGAATGCAAGCGTAGGTGTGATCAGAAACCGTTACTGCGTTTCGTTTATTTGCCCGTTAGTTCTAACGACGTTTTCATTAAAGTAATTTAAGTAGTTTGTTAAACTTGACACGAATGTTGCTGTTTTTATTATCTTTTACAATCATCGAAAGGGGATTAAAAATAGGAGAGTTTTAAGAAAAAATATTAGTGTTTTGGAGTTTTGTCGATGTTAATAACAAGTAGGTACGAGTAACTTGCTTGCACGGTCTTATGTTACACTTTGCTTGTCGCACTAAGATTTAAAAACTAACTAAGTACTGACGGAAAAGAAAAAAATACTTTTACTCAAAATGTCACTGGAATAACATTTTGTTAACAATTACTCTAGCTATAGTATAAAAATTAAATGCCATAATTTCGCCTGAAAGAAAATAGATTTCAAAAATGATCGATAGAAAACATCTCTCTCGATTGGTTTAAAAATATTTCTCATGCCTCAACTAAAATACCATTATGATTAAAAAAAACTTCACACGCTCGCCTTGACTCGAGTAAAGGTCGATCGGTCTTGCCTATCAAGCCGACTGACAGACAGCCTGACTGACTGACTGATGGATGGATGGACTGGGTAGTCAAACAACGAGCCTTTGAAGCTACAGTGAAGACCACACATTGTTTTACACGTGTGTGTGACGTAGACATCTACGTCATAATCTATGCTATTGTCACTAGTACATACCTACTAGTAAAAATAGCAGAATCAAGCAACCTCTGACATCAGCCGGTTTTTAGATGGGTAACCACACTGAAAACTATAAAAGTTGTGTCAACCTTTTTAGAGTTCTGTACCCAAAGAGTAATGGAACCCTATTACTAAGACTCCGCTGTTCCTCCGTCCGTCTGTCACCAGGCTGTATCTCATGAACTGTTATAGTTAGACAGTTGAAATTTTCACAGACGATGTATTTATGGTGCCGCTATAACAACACTTACTAAAAAACAGAACAAAATATAAATATTTAACTCTCCCATACAACAAACGTGATATTTTTGCCGTTTTTATAGATAATACGGAGCCCTTCATGCGCGAGTCCGACTCGCACTTGGCCGGTTTTTTTTTTGATATTATACAATGACGTCAATATTACAGCAGCAGAATAAGGCCCTACCAGACTACTTCCCGCCTATATTCTGCTTTCTTTGCTCATCAAAATTCACCATTCACACATTTTGTTTACTATGAACTCCCTTACCCAGCCTAAACAAAGCTTTTACATTCAATTTAAACCTTAGCAGTTCTTAAAATAGAACTCAATTTTGAACAGAAAACGTCTGTAAATAAAGATAGTACGATCGTATATTTCTAAAACAGGTTGTCGAGCAATATCATAAAACAAACAGTAAGGTAGACTTTCAGAGCTCTCAGGATATCTTATCTCAAGAAATAATAACTTTATTAACAAATAAATATTTCTTTAATCGGAGAAAATCTTATCTTTAGAACCTTATAGTGTTATAAATAGAGAGTTAATCCTCTGGTCTAATTTTAATAGGTATACATATTTTCTTTGTTACTACTATAATGTTACTAAGTAAAATAAAAAAATAAAGCCAAGCGAGACGCAACCGCGAGTACGTCACGTTTGTAAACTCACCTGATGAAGGTCACCGAATGTGACCGAAACTAATCGCAGTAGACGACTTAATTTTTACGTGAGTATTCCTGTGTTTAATTATAACGTAAATAAAAATGTAAAGCTAATTACAAGTCCCAGTTGTTGATATCATAAAGCTTTTGTTAGTAATTTGAAAGTGACAGTGAAATAAAATATAATAAAAAAAAACTAAAAAAACACGCTTTTTATAAAAAACCGAACTAAAAAAATAGAAAATAAAATTTTATAAAATTAAGAATAGGGTTGAAAATTTCAATAAATATAAATTAATAATAGTGTAAATAAATAAATAAATGTATTTTATTTTTAAAAAGCGTGGGGTGCATGGGTCAATAGATATACATATTATATATTTTGTAGATACATTTTGTATTGACAGACATGAGTAGAGTGATTAGCATTTTGATAATATCTTAGAAAGCACCCCACGCTTTTTAAAAAATAAAATACATATATTTATTTATTTACACTATTATTAATTTTTATTTATTGAAATTTTCAACCCTATTCTTAATTTTATAAAATTTTATTTTCTATTTTTTTAGTTCGGTTTTTTATAAAAAGCGTGTTTTTTTAGTTTTTTTTTAACTATTATTTATTTATCGCTTTTTAGTTCGATTTGCTAACTATTAACCATCCTTAATATGTACAAATGTGTTGGTGTTATCCGATTTTGGCCGAAATTAAAAATAAAATTGATGCCTAACAAAAAATATTGAGCAAAAAGA
This sequence comes from Alcis repandata, assembly GCA_949125135.1. Lineage (NCBI taxonomy): Eukaryota > Metazoa > Arthropoda > Insecta > Lepidoptera > Geometridae > Alcis > Alcis repandata. Next base: position 532,004 of record OX421240.1, read on the forward strand.
TTTTTAGCGCGTGATTTCGATCCAGGGACCTCTGGGTTATGAGCCTAGCACGCTTCCACTGCGCCACTCTGTTCTCTGACACGAATGACGAAATTACCATTTGTAAGTTAAACGGTATTAAAAGTTAAAGAAACTTTATAGAAAAAGCGTGTTAAAAAAATTAATAGTTAAAAAAACTAAAAAACACGATTTGCTTAGTGTATTGTCATCGGTCCTCGATATATCTACAAAGTTTGAAAGAAATCTGACCGTTTAAAGTGGGTCAAAAACGCGCTCAAAGGAGTCGGTTACATACAAACAAACATACAAACATACAAACATACAAACATACAAACATACAAACATACAAACATACAGGTGAAGCTAATAAAAGCGTGTTAAAAAGAAAGAAAGGTAGAAATTCAGAGGTCATCAGATCACGAAATAAGTGCAATAAATAAATTAGGACAAAAATCAAAAACATTTTTTTATTGTAGCTAATCATTTGCTTGTGCGCAATACAAAAATGTAGTGCCCAGTACTAAGTGATGTTACTTTTGGAAAACTTTTTAAGTAAGGTCCTAAAATTCTGCAAAACCTCGGAACAATACAAAATCTAAGCTAAAAATAACTCAATCAGAAAAATAATAGGTTTACGATCAGATGGTTCCTTACTGCTTTTAGCACAGTATTGACCCTAGCACGTTCCGTGGGCGGTCCTACAACCGTTACAAACCTGCTCGTCTCAATGGACGCTGCCCACGTGGCTACTATACGGAGTGACTTCTTATTTGTACTAGGGCTTGAAAGGGCTTAGTTATGATGCGAGTTTAATTAAACTACCCACGTGATGGCGAAATTAGTGGATTACTGGCCGTGTTGTGGTGATTATAGGGGGAAGTTGGTTACTATAAACAAACCGTTTGTCTTATTCCTACAGTCTTAGTACTGGTACAGAGGAGTACCGCGCGGGCCTCTCAGTCCCCCGCGCCCTCACACCCCCGCGCCTCTGTACCGCGCGGGCCTCTCAGTCCCCCGCGCCCTCATACCCCCGCGCCTCTGTACCGCGCGGGCCTCTCAGTCCCCCGCGCCCTCATACCCCCGCGCCTCTGTACCGCGCGGGCCTCTCAGTCCCCCGCGCCCTCATACCCCCGCGCCTCTGTACCGCGCAGGCGAGGACTAAGATAAACGGTTTGGCTGTAGTGTTTAACACTTTAACTGCTTTAACACTTGACTTGCGTTTGTGTTTTACCACACAGTTGTATTGAAAGTGGGCTTTACGCGCCTGGCGTGTGTAGCCGCATCCGCGTTGGTCAAGGAAAACAAGATATGTGTTGTCAGCAGTTAAAGTGTGAAGATGACGAGTCAGGGGAGGGCTGGGACCGTATTCTTAGGCGCTCGAGATTATATCCGTCACTCTCACTATCATTATTTATAATGAGAGCGTCAGTGACCGAGACGATATCTCCCTCGTAAGAATAGGGCCTTGAGGTATTATAGGGCGTGTAGGAAGTTTCTGGTTAATGTATTGTAAAATGCAATACGTTCTTTAAAAAACAAGTTTTTGATTGACCAGTTCGTTAAAAAAAACTTTTTTGTGCAACTGAATAAAACGAGCAAATCGCTCTCGTAATAGAAAACATCACGCTTGTTCATGACAGTTCAGTGTCATCCATTTTCAACAGTTCAAATACATGCGCGGCAATGCACCGGGAAGCAACTCAAAATTCGTTACATAACCGTAACATACAAACATAAATTGCAAGTTAAATAAATGTTTGTAATTACGAAAACGCTTACTTCCTCAAGCAGACTCTGCCAATGAATTCTACCGTTATCTAATAACAACTTAAAAAAAAAAGATACTGAAAAACAAGCATTAAAACTGTACTAGGCTCTCAATAAAAAGTCCGCTATTGCAAAAGCAGATTAGAGCTATAAAATGTGGATTGACCGTGACGAGATCCGTCAAGCCAACTGCCCTGTTCTGTTCGAGCGAGATATTATACCTGTCACTGTCGCTCTCATTAGAATTGTCATGAGAGTAAGAGTGACGGAGATAGTCTCGAGCGTCCGAGGTAGGTAGCTAGTTTGAGGCGGAACTTAGGTCATTGTCTTCAGAAATGAAGATAACTAAGATCTTCCTGTAAATTAGCGCAAAATAAATAAGTGTGGCGTTTGTTTCGTTTACTTTAATTCTAAAATAATAAAGTTGTTTGTAAACGTGGCTTATCTGTAACATTCAATGTTATTTAATGTCATTAAGTATTTCTGATTTCTGATTAGTTTTGGGTTTAGGTTTAGGTAACTTCGAGCAAATAAATTTTGGGAATTTTATAAAATGATAAAAAATAGTAATGATTTTGCAAAAAACAATATGCGTTTTACATACACAACGGAAAATGTTGTAAATTACATGTCCTATTTTGTGATTTATCTTTTTAATGTAGATTTTTTTAATTTTGCACCAGACGCCAATTTATATGTTTACAACTATTCTTTGAACTAACGCAATTACAAAATAGTAGCTACTCACTACTTAATTTACGGTAACCTATCAATATTCCAAAATTTACTAAAATCGGTTGAGCCGTTTCAGCGTTATATAGAAACAAACGTACACTAACTCACAAACTTAAGCATTTAAATTTTTTTTTATTTTATATCATCCCTGAAAAGTGTTCAAAAGTTTTAAAGTCAATCATATTAAAAAAATATAAAATTATAAATACAAAGTCGTTTTAAAATACTTACTACAATAGTTGAAAGATCTTGATTATCTTTATCACTGCATTTCTCAACAACTCCAGTATCGAATTGTATTTTATTTGATATCACAAAGCAATAACTTTCAAAATACAAAAAGGACATTTCCGCGTTTTCAAAATACTGTAAGCACGATTAGGGTTATCAATTGAATTATTATTTATTAAAATAGTCAATTAGGACACCATATCGTGTTGTTCACACAAAATTGACTAATAATAAAGAGGTTCAATACAAAATTATTAGGTATCATTCCACTAACACATGAGCAAATAATACTATTGATCTAAGACGATATTTAAATAATTACTAACTCTTTAATAATTATATTGCTTTCATTGCTTTGTCTCTATTGTTATTAAATAATTTATTGCCATAGAATTACGAAAATAACTACGTTTACTCAATTTTAGTTAACTAACATACTAATGTCTAATGTATGTAGTCTTTATTTATTTATAACTAAAAAATGACGCAGTTAACTTCAATGGCATAGTAAAAGTAAAATACTGGACCAATTGGAGGTTATGATAAAAAAAAATTAAGGATTTTGTCATTAAAAAAAAAACAACAAAAATATTGTAAAAAAAATAATAATTGTGAATTTCCTTTATAGAAATGTACAATATCTACAAATTAAAATTAACGTGAAGAAAATAAAATTTCAAAGTAAGTAATTTCAAACTAAAAATTAAAAAGTATTTGTCCATGTGGCAAAGTGCCAAGAACGCTGGCTGCATTCCCGCATTTCCTTTTGGAATTAGACGAAAATCTCTAGTAGCTCTGTAGGTATGCAATAAATCCACAAAAATCAGTAAAACAACTAAACCTCCAAAAACCGGCTGTCAAACTGTCACCGGCAGTACCGTCGCGTCCACAAGTGCCATCAATCAATCGACTTCCACGGCCGACTGTTTTCCGAATTGTTCCTCACGATTTAGTAAGAAATACGCTTTTTACTGAATAAAGCTCGCCGAAAATACTTCTGTTTGTTTTGATTTGGTGTAGTGTTTACTTGGGGAATAGAAGTGGGTTGTTATTTGGAAATAAATACTTACTGTATAGCAGATATTTTATAACTGGTTACGTGTATTTTTAGTTCATATTCTCGCACACTACAACCGAACAATTCGTGGAGCTATAATTTAATCCCAACACTATTGTTCTACTTTGAAAATAAGTTCACATTGTACAAAAAGTAAAGCTGGAAATAAAATACATATTTAAAGTTTATAGAACTCAATTTTTTTTTCAAATACCTGAATGTTTTCTTTTTTATTTTTCTACAAAGTTACTTTATTAGCACAAGAAGCAATAAAATGGTTGAAAATTAAAAACCGAAGCTCTATATTTCATGACATGTTTAAACTACTTACCTTTCACCTCATTCAAGCTGCACGTGACCATTTTTTAATCCCCCCCCCCCCTCTCCACTTTTCCGACTCAACCCGTCGCCGAAAGCTTTCCTGTGTAGCAACAAACAACCAGCCAGTGGCTTTCACGGCAACGGTGTCAAGTGCGATCGATTGGCTTTGGCTCACTCCGGCTCTAGCTTAGCCTAGCCTGGATAAATATGTGGGGGAGGACTCCTTCGCCTTTTTATATCTTTTGGAATCTGAGGCAGATAATTTTTAGGAGGTGATTTGAAAACGCGTGGCGATCTAAGGGTTAATGTTTGGTGTAGATATAATTCTTCAATTTTTTAGATAAATCGTCGTGTAGTCCTAAAACTAAGTCTATTAGAAAATTAATATAATTGAATGTCTTCAATTCGCGAACTTTCCAGAATAAAATAAAACCTTGATTTGATCTAAAATATAAACCAAACCTTGGAAAGTCCAATATCTCTCAGGAAACAAGGAAGCCGTATTACAAAAGTTACAATACTTTGTTACATTTCCACAAGTCAACGACTAAACATTCAGAATGACAGTTACTTTAGTAACTTATTAAAATCATCCCAATTACCCACATTCTCATCCAACACTAACACACACGCGCCAGTTACACATCATTACAACATCTCAGTCCCCCCAGTTTTATCAACTGGGATTCCATTCTGGCGGAGAAGATATTACCTCGGTCACTGTCGCTCTCATTAAAAATGTCATGACAGTGAGAGTGACCGAGGTAATCTCGAGCGCACAGGAATAGGGTCCCTGTGGCTCGAAGGCACTTTCTCGGCAACAGTGTCAAGAGCGATCGATTGATCGACGGCGAGTAACCTGTGTGGTTAACTGTACCTACTTATAGAGGGTTATTAGGAAAGGGGGACTATGAAGAAAAAGGTTCTCACTACTCATCATAGAGCTTAACACTATGAACATTTTTTCTTATTTTAGGACCAACCTTGATATCGCGAAAAAAAATCAGCTGCTCCATATTTTTTTTAGTGTCATTGACCTTTTTCCTGTTGAACAGCTGTTTTTTTTAAATTAGATTTGAATCTCCGATAGTTAAAGTTTTACAAAAAAATATAATAAACCAATTTTTTTCTCCAAAATCTGTAACTTACGTTACTCTTAAACTACATACCTACATACTAATATTTTTACCATTTTTAGATTTTTCTTCACATGATTTTTTTTCTTGTATTGCATACTTTTTATTAAGACAAATTTTTAACATCTCTATTTATTTGTTCACAGGTAAGCTCCCGCGGCGTTAGTCCCGATATCGTAAGTACCGCGAGTAAACACGCGCTCCCGGTCGCGTGTGGAAACACGGAAACCTCGCGAGTCGCGACACACATTTGAGCTTACAATAACATCACGTTTGGTTCAAATAATGCTTCTGACTAATACAAGGTTGGAAGGAAAGGGTATGCTAAGTTGGAAAAGGTTAAGAGTACTCATCGTTTTGAACAACTAGCTGTGCGGCGCGGTGATGATGATCATCACGTTGGATAGTAGCCAATATGATAATCCGGGGTAAAAAAGGATAATTAGTTCACGTCCAATACTTACCGTGTGCTCGTTTCAGCGAGGGGTTCCCAACGAGTCACACCAAAACGAGTCACAGTGTGACTCGTTGGGATTTTTTTCCCAACTAGTCACACTGTTACACGAGTGTGACTGAAAGAGTCAGAAACATACAGACAAACTTTTGCATTTATAATATTAGTGTGATTTTTACCATGGGACCAAAATCAAAATCGTCCAAAAAATCACTATTTGCATATTAAAATGTCAATGACACTGGACCAAGTGTATAGAACTGTTTATTTTGTTTTGCGATTTCAGAGTTAGTTCTAGAGTAAAATCGTTTATAATTATGAGTACTATGAGCTCTTTTCGGCTTAGCGTACTATTTCCTTATAACCCAGTATACTAGTACTAAAATATATTAGTACTAATAAATTGAAATATAGTTCCGGTGCTGTTTGAGGAATCAGGTCGTAAGTCCAGTTAATATTTAGCGAAATATTTTTTTTTTTTTTTTTTTTTTTTTTTTTTTTTTATTAGGTTCACAGAACTGGACATACACTGACAAAAACTTAACAAAGGGTATATAAAAATAGTCGTATGTGTACATCCTTCTTGGAGTGAACACAGCATACTTAAGAAAATAGTTGTGCACTGTTTACAACTATGACCAAATAGCAAAAATACTAAAAATAAACAAAAATTACAATTTTAAACAAATAAATTCTCTGAGTATAAAAGTCTCCGAAAAGAAGAGACTGATGAACCGAAGATGTCGGTTTTACTACAAATGCTGTTATAAAATGAGCACATTCGATACATAGCTGAATGATGACCATAATTTGCGTGACAATATGGAAGATTGAACGTTTTTCTACAATGTAGACGACTGGAAGAGCGAGGAACAATGAGTTTTATTCTTTCTAGTAAATTGGGGCTATCAATGATTCCATTAACCAATTTATGTAAAAACACAACATCAATTATTCTTCTTCGCTCCTCCAAAGTTGACATTTTAAAATGTTTAAGTCTAGAATCGTACGACTCAAGATGACGGCAAAGTTTGCGTGAGTAGGTAAGATGATAAATGAACCGTTTCTGAAGTCTTTCAAGACGATTTATGTGTACAGTATAAGAAGGGCTCCAGATGGGACAGCAGTACTCCAGAAGGCTGCGGACATAGCAGTTGAAAAGGATGATAGGAATCTCATTGTCATTGAAAAATTTTGTTTGACGTATAACAAACCCTGACAATCGCGAACTCTTTGTGCTAATAAAATCGATGTGCGCTCGATAATTCAGCTTAGCATCAACAATGACACCTAGGTCACGCATGCTCGAGACCTCCGTTATGGGGATACCGTTGATAAGGTAAATGGTTTTTTCAGGAATCTTTTTCCGTGAAAAGTTTAAGTAAAAACATTTCGACGTGTTAAGCATCATCCTGTTGCGAACACACCAGTTGTTGATGGTGTCTATATCACTTTGCAGAAGAATTATATCATCATGAGTGAAAATCTCTCTGTAAAGTTTTAAATCATCTGCAAACATTTGATATTTAGATGTTACTCTGCTGCACAAATCGTTAACAAAAATGAGGAAAAAAAGTGGACCGAGGTGAGACCCCTGTGGCACCCCTGAAGGCACTTGTCTTGGCAGGGATTTAAATCCTCGAACCATTACAAGTTGAGAGCGGTTTTGGAGGTAGGATTCGCACCACCGTAACAACGAGCCACAAATTCCAGCGTGACCAAGCTTTTGAATTAAAAACCTATGGTCGACAACATCGAACGCCTTTGAGAAGTCTGTGTAAATTGCATGAGTTTCATGCTTATTTTCAAAACCATCGTTTATGTCACTGACAAAACCAAGAAGGTTCGATGCCGTCGACCTTCTTGGTAAGAATCCATGTTGTTGCGGGATGAATAACGGTTTTAAGTGGAAAAGCATCCTCCTCTGTATTATCGATTCAAACAATTTGCCCATAGATGACAAAATTGAAATTGGTCTATAGTTAGATATGTCTGCCAGGTCACCTTTTTTATGAATCGGGGTGATATGTGCTGACTTCCATTTAGTAGGGAATACACCACATGAGAGAGACTTATTAAACATAATTTGTAGAGGCTTTGCGAGTTGTAATGAGCAAGATTTGAGAAATAAAGGGGGAATGGAATCTGGGCCTGGACCCTTGTTTGCATCGAGCAACATGAGTGAGGTCAAAACATCAGACTCGGAAAGGTAGCATGAGCTTAGTGACGTGTGCTGACTTGAGGGCTCTACGACGGTCAGATGAGATGCACCAGGATCATTATAAGTGGAGTGAAAATATTGAGAGAACAAATTAGCGATACTTTGACCACCCCGCGCGTTTTGATTCCCAAGAAACATGTCGTCCGGGATATCCCCACTATTTTTCCGTAAAGACTTGACAAATGTCCAAAAGTATTTAGGGTTTTTCTTGATTTGGGTTTTTGCATTAATTCTAATTTGGTTAAGACAATTTTTCACCATTCTGTCACTTCGTTCGCGTAGGATCTGATAGGTTAGATAGTCTCTAGGATTTCCGTATACTTTAAATCGACGATGATATTTAGCTTTTTCTTTAAGGGTTTGTATGGTTGAGCGATTAAACCAAAACGGATAATTGCTTTGACCTTTTCTACACATAGGTGTATTCTTAGTTATAATAGGAGTAATTGTGTCATAAAAGATATCAACAGTCTCATCAACAGTCGAGCCCCTCCTGAACAGATCAATCCAGTCAATCTTGTCCAACTCATTTTTGATGTTGTCGTAATTTGCTTTGGAGAAGTTAAGTACGGATGTCTTATACATTTTAGGAGGCTTGAGAGCGTTTAATTTAATTGAAATATCTAGTGCAGGGTGGTGATTATCAAGATCTACAAGCGGAGTTAGACTATTGGAAACTGTGACAGACTTACTAGAGTTTGTAATAATAAGGTCCAATATTTTCTCATTGGAGTTTTTAATCGGGTTCTTTTGGAAAAGATCATTAAAGGAAAGAGTGTCAACTAATAAGTTATCACGTAGATTTGAAGAACATTTAGGAAGCATGGAATACGTGTTAGTATCAAAATCCCATTGTATACTAGGGAGGTTAAAATCACCAGCCAATAAAAACAGCGCCGATTTAGACATCTTATGTTGTAATACGTCCGTTATGTTGTTTAGTAAACTATCCAAACTGGTAAATAGAACAGGGGGCGGAATATATAAAGTACAAATACACAAATCTACTGAAGAGCGTCCTTGTTTGAGTTTGATAATAAGCCACAGGTCCTCCAGCGGAGATTCCCATTTCAATTTGCGAATTGGAGCATATTTTTTAAGAACTGCTACTAGAACCCCACCCCCCTCGTGCTTGACACAATCAGTAGTGCAGCGATCACGCCTAAACACAGTGTATCTGTTATCAATAACTTCATGGTCAAACACAGAGTCATTGAGCCACGTCTCAGTTAATAGAATAACGTCCAAGTCTTGCTTTAACGCATATTGCACAATACGTAACGTGCGTACGTATGTAGGAAGTCATATATGTTATGTTTATTATTTATACGCATTTCCTTTACAGTAAATAACTTTAATAATGTACAAACATTCCTAATAGGCGTTCTTTATTTAAATAAGTCTTTATTGCGTAACCAGTAATTTATTGAAAAGATAAACTACTGTTCGAAGAAAATAGACGCGGTTTTTCATAAAGTTTTTTGTCGTTTAAGTTTTGATAAAATAAGCACTGGCAGCTTTAGAAGATTGAAAACTTTCTTAATTTTTCAACGACTAAAAAATAAAAATTTGTAAAGGAGATCGAAAAAGTTTCGCTGGTTCACGTCCCAAATAAGCACTTACGCCCAAATTGAGGTATTTACCACCGAACCGAACGTAAGTACCACAATTCAACACTATTACAAGCACCTAAAGGTACATTAGGCAGTACCAGCGAGGCCACATTAGGCTGATACCTCATTAGCCAAATCCGTGACCTTTACAGCCAAGGTCCTAACTAAGCGTATCTACGGCTGTATCTCCACCTGAGATCCTAAATCGTGTTATGTTAATTTATCAAGTAACTAATAGATATGACTTCCTTTACGTTGCGGATTTGAAATTGATTTAATTTAACGATCTGTGGCTTTTATGCAGATCAAGGTGGATATAAGTCTAAATTGAGTTAGGTTTTAAACGTATTTTAACGGGGTATTTTAGATAAACTCAAAGAGATACCGCTACTAAGTTCTTAGTTATAATTAGGAATTTAATTTAACTAAATACTGACGAAACTATATTGCATTAATAATGTAATAATTATTTTTAATTTATTCTGTGGTAATAGTGTCCAACACCTTTTTTGTGTTCTTAAAGTTAAGAGCACTTAGAACCATGTTACGATTAGTGAATTGGAAATTGGAATATGATATCTTTTATATTGCGTTGAAATGGTGACTCAATAAAAACTAGGCCTTTTTGAGATGGACGTTACACATTTTATAACATTACATAAAAAATGTTACGATCCAGAAATGGGGTCCATAAAAACAGAGATACCTTATGAATTCCAATTCAACTAATACATAAATTGGATTCAAACAAGATAGCCGTAATAATATTCATAGTTATTACAAAATTATTAATAACCACTTACAACCTCTTTACGCTGAGTCACTAACAGAAATATAACAGCTATTACAAAAGCTTAATTAACTCAAAATTATTAATCATAATTCATAACTTATTAAAACAATGCATCGTACCGTACAATTATAAATTAAAAACTTAATAAATACAATCAAAAAGTACCATACATAGTAATTATTCACTTGCGCATGCGCATCTAAAGCTGCCTACGCGGCGGCACCACAGACTAAGTTTAACTCCTGAGCACAGAATCGTTTATAGTCAGAATACCAAGTGATATATACGACTATTGTTGTAGAATGTGACATGTCGAACGCTTAGTGTGGGCGCTAACATAGTTAGAAAGCAAAGAGCAGGTAATCGTATTCAAAGTTGACACAAAAATTTTGAAATTAGAATAAGAAGGTAATCAGTGTGTATGTGTGACGCTGTCAAACATTTTCAGAATTAATGCACGATTTTAAATGACTTAACTGCACATCCGAAATAGTAGGTGATCCGATGCAAGACTATCGTTGAATTAAAAATCTAACTCGATTTGTCTTATATTAAATTAGATTAATATAATTTATATTTCCGAAAGTAATTAAAAACAGATTAGTCAATGATATAAAAATATTGTAAATTAATACATTAAATAACTTATTTATTAATACATTAATCAACCTGTCAAATTGATTTTAAATGTAGATGACTGCGTAGTACCTACATTTTTTTTTATTTAACCCAATTTAAGAAAAAACTTAAAAAGTGACGAATCAAATAATAAAATGTAAATTAATTAGGAATTAAATTGACATTAGGGGTTGTACATGATTTAAAAAATAGTTCAAACGATGATAAATAATTCAAAAAAATGTCTCATTTTAATACCGTGCGCTCCCATACGTTCAGCAAACAGATAAGTTTATTTACCACAACCGTTCTGTACACAAGAGTTACTTACTCTATGCCCCGTTACGTTACGCAAGCTTGACTCGGGACGTACCGACGGACAGCCGAGCCGTTAGTCAGTATAGCTGGCCGCATGAGCGAGCGCCGTGTGCCAAACCCTAAAAAAAAAAGAAAATAAATACGTAACACCGGTAACCGCGAGTGTACTTATTTAAAAAATCGAATTTCCCGCGCTCTATTTTTTTCTTTTATTGACAGCCAGTGTTTTTTTTTTTTTTGTAGTGCAAGTGTGATGTGTGTGATTGTGCTTAAAAAGAGGTGGTGATAAAAAGGTTTTGTTGATTACAAAAAGGTTTTGTTGCGAGTTTGTCGTCATTCATGTAGGATTGTGTCAATGGATTTACGTTATGCGTATGCGCATGCGAGGCATGCCCATTCATATGTGCGTTTTGTTAGGTGAGTTCTTTATTTATTTTTATTGGCGTTTGACCACAGCTTATTAGAGTTAAACAAACCACTATCGGGAACGAATTTGTATTGAATTCTTTACAATACAAACAATAAACATTGAAACATCATACATATTTATCATTTGATGGCAATATAACTAAATTCAGCATTCGAAATATTTGAATGAAATCGCATTTGAATGTTTGTTTATCTCTTAGTTGTCAATAGTAAAGTAAAGTAAAAATTTATTGCATTTAACTGTGTACAATGGTGGAATAAATTAGTGTAGTCTCAACAGCCTATCCTATGTGGTAGAAGCATTTGGGCCTGTAAACTTAACACTTAGGCTACTCGTAGGTACTATTGCTCAGCCTAAACAAATATAAATAAAAGAAATACAAATATTGATTCATTACAAAATTTCCGGTTCTCGGAATCAGCTGATAGTTTTAGTAAATACAATCTTGCTGACAATTATCTGCCTCATACTGGTAGTTTAGCGTCTCTCTGTTAATGGGGATATCACGTCATGTTACTACCTGATGATTTCATAGTATTTATTGAGTGTATTTTGTATTTGTTTTTCGAATATTTTGATGCAACTTTTTATATTCGACAAACTGAACGCAATTTCAACCGCTTTCGTACCGGAATCTTAAATAATATTAAAAAGACGAATTTGAATTTTTTGTTTGTTACGATTTCACGTCTTAACTAACATAATTAACCTATTATAATGAAATTTTGCATACGTCATATGTCAGGAGTTTACAAAAGGACCTAAGTCACTTTCGTCATCATTATTATCATTGAAGCGTATTTATAGATTAACTTTTTAACTTTTATAGGGTTCAAAATAAAACAAACATGTGTGCAAGCATTTGTACTTAAACCCGATAGTAGCCTAGATGCGTTTTGCTTTAAGGCCTTGTTCTTCCATATTTGTACACCATTAGCAATACGACCGATTCTAATTTGTAGATAGGTACTAACTCTATTAACTCTAAAGTCACTTATATAGAACTCATTTTATACTGAGGGGCTTAGGAATAGAGTAGAGTATAGTAAAGATGCTTTTGTTGAGCTCGCCTAGAATAATACTACGACTTTTCAGTAGTTTGCAAACTTGTGAACTGTGCTGCTTCCGGGTTGAGAGGCTAGAGGTGAACTTAAGAGAGAATTAAGAGTTTGAACAGCAATTTTATAGTTCAATCGATAGATAGACTTTATGTTAGCCACTTGAAAAATTATCAACAGAAGAATAATAACGCTTAAAAACTAGTGCAATTACTGGCAGCTTTACGCAAACAGCGATTTCTTGGTAGACAACCTCAAATGACGAGTTGACGACCAAAAACCAGGCAAACGACCAGAAACGTTAGGTCTCCCACAATGAGGGCTTTAATTTCTGACACTAGGGTCTGAATCACCATTCAACGTTTACAAGGAGTGCCGTATAACCTACTCAAAGATGCGGGTAAAGTCGTGGGCGGAAGGCAGGCTAGATTCGAAAAAAATGCGGAAAATGATCGTGCGTAGCCGAACCATTCAATGTCAAAATAGTTGAGGTCATTGCTTTATAAGGTAATCGATTAGTGAGTGTTTTTACTAGCAGTGTGATGTGAGATCTAAGTCCTGAAATCTGACAGAAAAACTTTACGAAAACTAACCTAGTTTTTATTATTTTATTAAAATTTTAAGTGTTAATTTTCCTAGGTTCTTATATCTTCTTCTTAATATATATAAATTACGTGTCACGTTGTTTGTCCGCTATAGACTCCTAAACTACAACCGATTTCAATCAAATTTGCACACCGGGTGCAGTTCGATCAAACTTAGGAGATAGGATAGCTCACATCTCAATTTACCTATAGTAAAAAAACATGAAAAATTAGAAAATTTAAAAATACTTTAAACCTTATAGCGCTTTGGACAATGTAAACTTTTTTAATGTAACTTTTGACATTTGACATAGAATTGACGCAATGGCTTTTGGCAGGACAACGTCTGTCGAGTCAGCTAGTTTAATATGTAATGTAAAAGAAAATTTGTTTGAATGTTACTTGATTCTCAGTATCATTTCAGAGCCAGTTCCCATTTCAAACTAAGCATGTTCACATCTTCGACCCAACACGTGAGCTATTGTCAAACCCCTGACCTGTCAATGGTGATATAGCGATAGTGTTTCACAAAATGAGGTGTATTATGTGGAAAGAAATGACCAATTTTACGCTCTATAACCCAACTAGAAATATAAGAAATAATTATTTAAATTACCTTTCTGGTATTTTTAAATCTATTTGCATAATTGTATTTTTATTGTATAATTATTATAATTGTATGTTATTGTCCTTTTTATAAGGAAATATTGTTTGTATGTTATAATTAGAAATATTTATTGAAATTTATTGATTACCAAGTATCGAGCCTTATAATTTTTAAATGTGTCTAAATATTTTTTTAAATAACTGGTGGATTAAGTAATTTTGTAAAAACAGATTTTAGTCACAATTTTTTAATGTATTTTAAATCAAAGTATATTTCATTAACTAAGTGATTAATTGAAAAAAATATTTTTTTCAAAATATCACTTTTCGAAACAATCATAAATATTCACAACAGTCTACTACAACATAATACAAAAATACTATAAACACTCAAATTCTCACCATAAAAAGAAAGTTAAACTAAGTACAGCAAAACATCAAAGACAGGGGTCTACAAAAATAGTTTTCCAACAGACCATTACCTCCTCAATAGATAGTAAACCGGAGTAAGTGAAAGAGTCCACCTGTTACCTAAACTTACTAGACTAACTCTAATCCGGAGCTAACCCTATCCGGGGTCAGGGGTCAATTGCGGCACGCACAGCCGCGAGCGCCACAGGGTTATTAGGGCTGCCACGTGGGCGAAACTTAATTAAGGCCTTTACACACTTAATACTGTCTCGACTTAAAAAGGGTTAAGTCACTGCTTATGGCGCCGCAAATAGCAGTTTATCAGATGCAGCAAATTCTCTCGTTGTATTTATAAAAAATCGTATGCCGTATGATTATATTTATAGTAGTGTACATTGTGTGTGTGTTGTGTTTGTTTTGTTTTTTTTTTGTTTTTTTAGTCGTGTACCTACTTACTTAACGACCAGCAACGCTTAAGCTATGCGAAGTTTGAGTAGCTGTCAAAACATTAATGAGTTAACTTCATTAAATAGGTTAGGTACTCAATATAATATCAAACTGTAATTGTTGCATAAGTACTAGTATTTGAGTGGGGGCGCGGGCTGCATGCGGCCCATGACACGTTCTGATAGTAAGTGTTGGCCCATTATTTATTTTGAAAAAACTTAACAAACAGAAGACCATTTTAAAAAGTTGTCAATTACAAAACTAAAACATATCCAGTCAGTAATTTCTCACCAACCAGCTGTCCATCTAATAAACATATTATTAAGTGACAGGTTACATACAGTTACAGTTCGGTAGTGAGTCCCCGCCTTTAGTCCACGGTTATTAGGGCTGCCACGTGGGCGGCAGCTAATTATATGGTGCATGATTACTTTGTGAGGGAAATTAGAAATGGTCCTTCGTCTAATTGAATAATGTAGGGACCGAAATTAGAATTATTTTATCTGAATTTTTAATCTTAACTGCTGTTAAATTGATTGTGACGAAGTAAAGTTTACTGTGTTTTGTTATCTAATTTTATGGGTAGGGTTGTGTACCGGTAATAAAAATGTCGGTCGCCAGTAGCGTAATAGGTTTGAATTTATTAAAAAAACAAATAAAAATTTGTAGCTTTCGTCTTGTCTTGGAAAAGTGAAATATAAGAAAATATTAGAGAAAAAGTATATAAATAAATAATAAAAGAAGAAATGACAATTTTTATTTTTTGCCCGTGATAATGTTCAAATAGTAGTGCGTATTGAAACTTTAACTTTTATATCATTTTTGAAACCTCTAAATAATAACTACACTCTAAACCTTGGATCTAATAACAGATAACAATACAACAAGCCGAAAATATAATTCTAACCTCAAAATTACGTTATAACCGTTATTTTTATCCGAAGCGGGATTTTCAAAGGTACAGTACAATAGAGTATTGTTATACAATGAGTATCGGCTCCACTGGCCCTTGCTTCGTGCTTTTGTTCTAAAACGACCGTATCAAAAGTCGAAAGTTAGACAGTGGGCTGAAAGCGGACATAATGCGGGAAAATTTGACAAGATTTTGACACACTTGGATATTTTTTTGGACGAAAAAAAAAAGACAGGAATAGTAGCTGGAAATTGTCAAGCCTAGAAATTACTTGACTGACAAGAGCAATGCTTTTCAAAATTAAACATGACGATGATAAAAAAAAAATATTTAGATGTTTTAAATAAACTTTCTTACTGTTTTTCTTTGTTATTTTTAAAAACTTACGAACAGTTTAATTTTGGAAAAAAAAACTTTTAGATGCCTTCAAAGTTTTGAAACTAGTAAGGCTGTCTACTCTCTAGTACGTTGTCTAGTTCTCCATCATAGAGAAAAAAGCTTACCATCAAGCGAGAGAAAACGGAAACGCAAATGCCTATCTCTAAACTAAATACCTTATATAATACTAAAACAACATTGAAATCAAGTTATTCTAATAACAGATTGTTCCTTGAATGTGAATCTGTTACGTTCAACAGTTCAAGGTTGTCGAATTATTAAAATTTCAAATCTAGCTGCCGCGTGAATGAATTACATTTCCCACGAGATTCGTGTCTCTATGCGCCGGCAGGGTTGCCACCAACTTATTTGCAACTATTTTAGAAAATGTTGAAAATTATTTTCATTAAAATTTCAACTTTCGTTTTAGACATACTTTTAACAATCTTTTTCACTAGAAAGCTATGAGAAGTTCCCAACGCAACGAGTCAAGAAGCTATGAACATCAAATTACTTCATTCTACAAGTTAATATTAATATAAACGCAATTTACTATTATACTTGGCAAAATAAAAATATAAACGGTGAATAGTTCCTTTTTTTTATTTTATCAAAGTAAAGTAAGCAGTCAAGAAGATTAAAATATATTTTCCTATTTAGATTTTCACGAGTTTAGAGTTACCAACTACGAGTTATACAGCTTTTTAAAATATATTTAAGGCAAGCCATTACGTAACCTTAACCATGAAGCCCTTGATGTAAATTTCAAACAACTTCTAAATGTGATCCATCAAACCATATACGTAGGAAGGCATCAAGATTATCATCAAGTACGCATGCGCATGCGCTGGTATTTAGGCCTCACTGTTATGGGTTGATTACACGTAACGAGTACAGTGGCGAGACAGTAAATGACAACATTCGGCTGCGCAAACAAATCATGGTTCTAGTGGCTGAGTCGCCTCGTCAAACAGTTTAAACAAACCGGAGTACTCGGCCGAGGGCACTGTCTTGCCACTGTACTCGTTACGTGTATCCAACCCGTTAGAGGAAGCGCGGTGTGATTTTTATCATCTATCTCTTATGTCATCTTGAGGAATTTGTTTGTTTTGTGCTAAATTCCCGTGTTTGTTGTTAGCTGGTTGTTCTTTGTTAGCGTGTTTTATTGTTAGAGTAAACGAAAGAATAGTGTTAGTATTCTCAGCTTTTTTATTGCATTTTTTTTTCGTTTTGATTTCATTTCTATTTCTGGAAGTTAGTTTTTCAATTTATATTTTTTGTGCAAGTCAAAGTCTATCTATCTAGGTTATACATAATTCACATTTATGATCAAAGTGTACAAATAACAAAATATCAATTTTTGCAAATCGATTCATTGCGATCTCCTCCTCTTTTTTGCTTATCTTGCTCCTATTCAATCGTCTGCTGAAATTCGTTAAGAGAAGAGATAGACAGGACTTTACAAGCACTGCCCCCATAAAGTCAAATACTCCCAAAGCTATTCCCAAATATGTTAACAAACGTCCAATGACTAAAACTTAAATCATCAAAACGGAAGGACAAAACATTATCTAAACTAAAATCTACTTTTTTCAACTCGCCATGAGATCATTCGATTTCACGAGCACTCGAGTAAGGGCTTGGTTCAGAAACCACGTGCGTATCGAATCAATTACTCGAATCACGAACGTTATGTGACTCACAAACCGCGAATCAACAATCTACTACATTTTTTG
The DNA here is from genome assembly GCA_949125135.1 of Alcis repandata. Taxonomy (NCBI): domain Eukaryota; kingdom Metazoa; phylum Arthropoda; class Insecta; order Lepidoptera; family Geometridae; genus Alcis; species Alcis repandata. Next base: position 549,831 of record OX421240.1, read on the forward strand.
TTTCTGTATTAACTAGAATGTGACTGTCTTTCTCAGAAGCTACGAACATAATGATTTCATCTCTGTCCATTCCTAAAATTACGTATTTTGGATTCCATTAATTTGAATTCTTTAATTGGAAAATATGTTCACTGATTTAATTTTGAATACTTTGAATCAGATTGCTTGATTTGGTTCGCTACTGATTTTAATTCTAGTTATTATTAATAATGATGAGCCTGTTGTCTCCCAATGTTGGGCAAAGGCCTCCCTACTCCATAATCTTAATTCTAGTGTATTATAAAAATATAATTATGATAGTTCTCAAAATTAAAACTCTAAAAGAGTTCTAGGCGTGTTTGGGATATTTTCTTAAAAACTCGGATACGTTTAGTTTAGCTTTGTGAATAAGTTCCCCTTCTGTACAGAAGTTAGCACGACTTTTTCAATTGTGTTGATTGTTACCAGTGTATATTTAGTAGCAATTAACTTCCTTCTTCTTCAAAAGTTTTACTTTTGTCTTGGTCTTGATCTACAATCAGTCTTTAACTTCTTTAAGTTTGACATGAAGTTTACTCTACCAACAACTAGCGTTAAACAATAAATCGACTTTTAGTGCGCAAAATAAAACGTTTATATCCATCTTACTTGGTATTTCCTTAGCTAGCTAGTTAACTATCTAAACTCACTTCTTCATTTAAAGCGAGTTTGTCATCCTTAAGCTTAGGCTTTTCAATCAAGCCAACTCCTAGCCGCAGCCCTAGCTTCTTACAAACCATTTCGACACGATTCTGATTCATTAAGATTTCTGATTAGCAAAATACCTCACTAAATACGTACTAGATGGCGTCTACAGCATTCCATATTCCGTATGGGAACGGAATGCTTCGCCTCTATAGAATATGACATGTATGTCAAGCGGCGCAGTGTTTGCACTGAGTGGGTGATTAAAATTCTCAAGTTCAAGTGAGCGACGAAAGCAGCGGAACGCGGCACCGGGATGTATAGGTATTTCGCCTGCCTCTTGAAATAGGGCTGTCGCTATTCAAAAAAAGAATTTGATAATGACGTGTTATTGATTCTTGTATAATTGATTACAAAACTTAAGATTGGTACGGATTTTGTAATGCAGGCAAAAAAATTGGTTTTAGTTCAAAATTCAAACAATTAATAACCTTTTTTTTCATTTCTCTTTTGTATTGTTGTAAGGCATCGTTATAATACTGATAATGCTAATTACTACTAAATCACTATGATCAGAATGATCGCAGTGTTAAAGGAAAAAACGTCTTTCTCTTTAAAAAGTAAAAACAGCTGAATAAATAGACTGTCTTCAAGAACAGAAGAAGCCTCGATAAACAAAAAGGAAAGAAACAGACATCTAAACTAACTTCATACGAGCTTATCTCCGATCAAAGCTCGAGGCGTCAAGAGCTATCATATTTTTTACCCACGATTAAAGATCGTCTTTTGTAGCTTTATTTCTTGTAGCCGTTAAATCGAGGGGCGTGGCATGTCAAACATTTTTTATGACGTGTTGACACGGCCTACTTTGTAACACTTTTGTATTTTTATTACATTCGTTTAACATTGTTATATTGTTAAAGCACTGTTGAACAGTCAAAATGAAACAAATGGATTATTATAAAAATGCGAAGCGCATGTCAGATTTACAGAGTTTAGTTGTTGAAAGGTGTAGCAGCACGTTGTTATAGGCTCTAAATGAAATGTTTGTAATACACAGACCTACAGACGGGAGGACATACGAATGAAGGACGAACAAAATAGTCACGGTAGTAGATGATAGACAATGAAAATTTCGTTTCGTGAAAAAAAAATTGTTTCTCTATAAATCGCGAGTGCGTCGAAATCTTTTACAAACAAATGCATCACTGAATAAAATAATAATCATTTATGTTCATTAAACATAGGAAAAAAACAGTTGAATTGACTACGATCTCCTCGGTTAGAAAAATACATATTACTTTAGCTTTGCTCCACACGGTCTCGGTGGATAACCAGCCTAACTCGCTGAGAAACCAGCATGGAAACCATTTAATCACCGAGTGAAATCTCCAGGAATCATAGACGGAACGTGGTGAGAACAACAACTACGTTATAGAGATTCTTGTTACGGAGTAACTGATGCTAATATATTGCAGTAATGCAAACTTACGTGAGATTAATAGTAAAAAAACTAGTAAGTTGTTTGTGAGCTTGTCGGATGCGGCCAGCGAAACGTCCTGATTATACGGTCTATTATTATGTTCGAATTATAACATGTATTAGAATTGAAGATTATTTAAAAAGCGCCATCTAGTTTTATTGTTATCGCACTAAAAACTGATGAATCTCAACAACCAGTTATATTATGTGTAATAATTTACTTATGCGTACGTGTAAGAAAGTATCAAACTGTTATTATGAATATTACGAATGTAAAACTATCTGGGCCTAATTTGGTTAGTTTAGAACCTTTTCACCACGACACTACTTAACTAATCGTGATGAAATATGACGGAACAAAATACATTTAGTGCAAATAAATACAGCATTATTCCATTAGAAGATAATACAACAAAAATTTCCCATCGCGGCCTAACAAGCCACTTTTTCATTATCAGACACATAAAAACGACTTGTTGACAGCCCTAGGCGAGTTTCCCGCGGGTGGCGATCCCGTTCCGCGGCAAAAACTTGGAACAATCGGGGTCAACGAACCGAGACAAACTCACCGACTGACGACAAATTCGACTTTAATAATACTGTGCATAATTCAGATAAAAACTGTGGTTAAAAAATGACATCCGTCTGCAGGCTGCAGGCACGTCGTCTGGGACGTCGGGGCTGGACTGTCGCGATTGTGCTGTCTGACTTTGTGGTCAAATTGTGCTGTTCCCTCGATGTATTACTTAATGCATATTTTAAGTAATTTTTACTTAATTCATGGGCCTATACAGGGTTATTCATAAAGGGTATGCTAAGCCGAAAAGGGCTCATAGTACTCATCAAATACCTCTAAAACTGTTTGGTCTATCATAAAAACGGAAACTGCTAAAACCAAAAGTCGAGAATCGGAATACAAGCTTAAGAAAAATAATGAAATAATTAGTGATAAAAAAGATATTGCAAATCAATGTTTAGGCTTTTTTGGGGATATACCTTATAAAACCACTGAATCACTGGCAACCAATTGTACGGAAGCTGCTCATTTATTAGTTGAAAATGTTGCTGCCAGCCCAAACCAATTTAAATTCCATGAAGTCTCAAGTGACACGATTATCAAAACATTTAAATCGATCAAAGCAAAGAAATCGGAAGATCTCTGGGGATTATCAGTCTGTTTCGTTGCTGAAATAATATATAACTTAGCTCCTTATTTAGCCCATATATTTAACTGCAGTGTCGACAGTAATGAGTTCCCCGATCTTATGAAGTGTAGCAAGATTATACCTTTGTTCAAAAGTGGTAGTAAGAAAGACCCTAGTAATTTCAGACCAATATCTATCTTACCATGTCTTAGCAAAATATTTGAAAAAATAATGTTAAATCAGTTAGCTTCATTCTTCTGTATTAATAATTTATTATTTAATAAGCAATTTGGTTTTTCTAAGGGCTGTTCAACTGTGGACGCAGCCTCGAATCTCGTAGAGAGCATCTACGAGGCTTGGGAGTCTCAGCATGATTCTTTAGGTATCTTTTGCGATTTGTCGAAAGCGTTTGATTGTGTGAACCATGAAATTCTATTATGTAAACTTTCACACTATGGTGTGACAGGTGATGCGTTAATGTTGATGAAATCATATCTGTGTGGTAGAACCCAAAATGTTGACATAAATGGGGTTCGATCGGAGTCGGCTAACGTTTCAATCGGGGTCCCTCAGGGTTCAATTCTTGGCCCATTCCTCTTTCTAGTCTATATCAATGACCTGCCTTTCTTAGCGCGTAAGCATTGTGAAATTATTTTGTTTGCCGACGATACATCTCTGTTATTTAGAATCAATAGGAAAAACTATGATATATCCAAAATCAATTTGTCGCTTAGTTTAATTAATAGGTGGTTTAGCGTCAATAACTTAATGCTAAATGCCAAGAAAACGAAAGCTATTAAATTCACATTGACTAATAATCCTTCCTTGCCTAGTATAGTTATTGACGACGATCAACTTACTTTGTCGAAGGATGCTAAGTTTCTTGGCCTTATCGTTGACAGCAAACTTCAATGGGGAGCACATATCAAGGAACTGTCTAGCAAATTGAGTTCCGCAGCATTTGCAGTGCGGAAAATAAGAGAACTATCAGACATTAAAACTGCAAGAATTGTTTATTTCAGTTACTTCCACTCTGTTATGTCGTATGGATTATTGCTTTGGGGTAATGCAGCAGACGTAAATAGCATCTTTATTTTACAAAAACGCGCTGTTAGGGCTATTTATAGGCTAGGTTATAGAGAATCTCTTAGACAAGTTTTTGCGCAGGTGAAAATTTTAACGTTACCATGTTTGTATATTTTCTTGAACATTATGTATGTGCGTAAAAATATTCATAAATATCACAAACGAAGTCAATATACTAGCATAACAAGGAACAAGTTCAAACTTGTTCTACCTAAAATTAGATTAGCCAAAACTGGCAACTCTTTTGTAATGAACGGCGTACTATTTTATAACTTGTTGCCTGTTACTCTAGTAAATAAGAAAATCACAGATTTTCAAAGAATTATAAAAGACTTTTTAATTGAAAAGGCTTACTACAAAATTGAAGACTTCATCTGTGATAAAGTCTCTTTACGTAAATTGTATTTAGACTGTAATAATAATACTTGACTAATTATACCTACTATTGTAGTTATTTTATACATTGATATTTTGACATTGCAATTATTTTATATAATTTTTGACATTCTAATAATATTATTTTCTTTGACATTTAATTTATTGTGTATTAATTTATTCGTAAAAATTGTATTTGACATTCATAAGTGTACATTGATGTACCCATATTTGAATAAATTATTTTGAATTTGAATTTGAATCATTATGAACAACTTTTACTATGTAACCAACCCGAAATTCGCGAAAAAAAATCAGCTGTTCCATAGAAAAATGTCAATGACACTTAACAAAATGTATGGAACAGCTTTTTTTTTTTGCGTATTTCGGATTGGTCCCATAGTAAAAGATTTCATAATGATGAGTACTATGAGCCCTTTTCGACTAAGCATACCCTTTATGCATAACCCTGTAGAATTGGGTAGTTAGAAATGGGTGCTGGACTTGCTAGAAACGAATGCTACGAATATCATCGATGGACTATATTTTCTCCTAACTAGGCATTAAGACCCTAGTGTCCACCACAGGTCTGCAATGCACACTCCCATATTTCGGCCTTGAAATACAAATACAGGATGACAACCTTGAAAAGCTGGTCGTTATTCGCAATGTCGCGATAAGAGAGCACGAAGCCAGCTGATCTGATCAAGTGTAAGAAGCCACTTCTTCGAAATGCTACTCGGTGGTGAGGGCTACTTTGGACCGGAATCGACGGAGGCAGGGTTCTAGTACGGTCCTCAGAAATGAGGGAACGATTGCAGGAGAAGAGTTGGATACGTTTTGGGTCGTACTGGGAACGATGCGCTGGGAAAAAGAAGAAATTATGGTTGCGAATCATCCGAAAGTGGACAATAGCCAGCGTCGAACAGCATTTCCACTTGGCTGAGGATAAGGAGAACTAGCTTGAACTATTGACAACGAAAGTGGTTCATACTATAATAGAAGCATAACGGTAATAAAACAATTCTTATTAAACAGACCAACCAACCTCTACTAATAAAACTTAAAACTAATTACCACCGTTCATAATAAAGTTAACAAGCCACTTGTTAGTAACTAATAAATTACAATTCAGTTACAATTTACAATTACAAATTAAATTCGATTTCCGCTGTTACAATACAAACAGACTCATTATTATAGTTACATGTAATTCGTATAACTTAAGCCTATAGACTAAGAGCTGACACCCATTGTGTTAAGGACGATTTTTATGTTTTTTTTCTCTCTCATTTTTTCGCTACAGTTTGAACCTAAGTAGCTAACAGCCAAAGGTTGTCTGAATGAGATCGCTTTTATCGATAAGACCGCCTTTAGTGACTACTCTCTACTTCAACTTTTATGTGTTTTAATGTGTTTATGATTACCAGTTTTGTGTGCCAGTTAATAATTATTCTTGCTATCGTCGGGTGTACCGACGCAATTTGAAGGCACACATAGAAACACGTTTGAAAACAGTTATTTGAAGATGAACTTCCGCGAAGTAACGCCTGATTCAATATATTAATCATTGTTTTGTATTGTAGTTATCTAAAGTTTAGCGTCGCAAGAATTAGTAATTTATTTGACATGAGCCATCGATTCATAATTTGTTTTTTTTTTTTTTTTATTTATTATTTTATACTATTGAGTGACGAGACGAGCAAATCGCGCGCCTGGTGTTAAACGTCAATAAAAATTTAAAGTAAGTTTAAAAAAGGTTAAATCTGGATAACTTTGTTGTCCAGATCAAAAGACCTTACTCCTTACCTAAGTACTTAAGAGTACCTAATTAACAATGTTTCACTATCAGACTCAACTATTTACCTAGCTATGTGTAACTGATAAACAACCCAGGGTTACGCGGAACGGAACTAAACAAGCTCGTGGTGGAGACGGTTATTATGAACAACTTTTATTATGGAACCAACACTGACACCACAAAAACAGTAGTTTCATGTGAAACGAAATTCACACTTAAATAGAAAAGCTAATACTTTTGCAAATTGTAATTGAAACTGACGTACCTACCTAACTATAGAGATAATTATTGATTCAATATTACGTTAGTACTTTACACATAAATATAACTAGGTAATTCAAGACAGTTATAAAGTTGTTCAATGAAGAGTTCCTTTCGGCTGAGCACCACCGTTCCGTACAACCCTGTTTAGTAATTTCTTCAAAATCTTCACAGATGCGACAATGTTCCAACAGTTAAAGTTTTGCATAATTTCAAGTACAATGAGCTCCTTTCGGCTGAGTCCCTTTCCGTATAACCCTGTCTGGTGATATTTCCCCAGCACCGTCTCCCAGGTGCGACCCAGTTCCTACCCGCTTATTATCAGCCGGCGTTAAAGCAGTTAGCTGATAACCTGAACTAATATTTGAACTAGTTGTTGTTAACTATTATAAATTAACATAAAAGTAGGATCACAGATTACTGTCTATAGATAACACATTGCGAGATTTTTGTCCTGTCTTGAATTTTTGATTGATTGAAATTTGACCGGACTAGTCTGGTTTTTATTACGTTAAATAGTGCAAATGGTATTAAAAATATTAAAATTGATGAATTGAAGATAAACACCTATTTTACTGTTTCTTCCTGGGCCCTGTCAAACGTAGCAATTAAGTCTGTTAGATATTTGAAACTAAAATATGACAGTTTTAGGATATCGCGGGTGGCTGGGACTGAGAATCGTGCACTGACTAATTCAAGGTTACGTCTATCCATGTAATTAACCAATGAAAGTAAATTTACAAAGGTGTATTTGACCGATGCGTTGCAATTGTCTTGATTACGGAATCTATGCGGGTAATCTGTGGACCGAAGGCCATGTCACCGTGAACAATATTTCGTAGTATTAAGAAGTAGTAGTTGGCATATTAACAGTCTTTTATTGATACAAAATTCCATCATAATTAAGAAACCAATTTTTATACATTACCATGAAACTTTTATTAAAAAATATTGGTTTTTGCAATAATTGTTTTTAGTTAATAAAGCAGGACTATGGCAATTTTCTCGTACTAGCTATTTTGCTATTTCATGTATCTAAATGACAGTAGAAATACGAGCTGGGTCTTTATTTTATCATTTATCAACTGAAATAAGCTAGATTATATGGTGTAGTAGCGGCGGAAGTATCTTGTAAGAAAATTGACATTAATTTGCTGCGTTTATATATTAAGCTATTAGTAGATAATATCTAAGCAGGCAATAACGATTACTGGTCGATACAAAGTAAACGCTTTACCTAAGTCACAGAATACTCTGAGTTTACATTTTAAGGCCCTTTTCTGATTTTTCGGCGACACTCCTGCAAACAAACCTCCCAGATTAAAAACAGCCACAAATGATATAACCTTGTAGTGAGAATTAAAATTAAATATTACACACAGTCAAATATTATGCGGTTTGTTGTGTAATTGAAAATCACATTTTAAATTCAATAGCCCTGATATGAATAGAAGTACTTACCACTTACAATAAATATCTACTATTCAACTAGAAAGCAGATGAGCCGGCTTATTCTCAGGCAGTAGACATTATTTCCATCACCTCTCACTCATATGGACAACAAAAACGATAAATCGCTTGTTCTAGAATCAGCCCTATTCGATTATCTCTGTCACTTTCACTCTCATGACATTTCTAATGAGAGCGACAGTGACCGAGTTATCTCACATAGTACCTCATATCGTAAAAGCCTGTGAAATCGATTCGAAACTATAATCTCACACCAATCAACTCACTCGATACTAACAGCCGAATGACTCTAATCCGTCTGTCTGTCAACAGTATAATGTCAACATCCTGTATCTGGACAATTTGGAGCATCCTGTAGCAGATTGGGACTGTCAAAGTATAAGTAGTTTATGGGTATAGAGCCGGGAGAGGATGCAGGGGGATTAGGAAATTAGGTAGCCTAGCACGGGCTGTGGACAAATTGTCTTTCTACCAATTTTAACAGAGATAAAAAAATCGTCCCACATTTTTACCCACACTCACTGCTCAGATGTGACAAAGATAGAATATCTCGCTGTCTCTTTCCCTCGTTTTATGCCCCTATGTCTTCTTCTCGCGGGATAAACATGTGGGAAGGACTATTTCTCTTCGCCACGCGGGCTGGTCTACTGCTGGACCCATGATAAGCACGATCTTGTTTTGCACAACCATAGACAATGGTGAATTACCATCAAGTGTCCTGTTGCTTTTTAATTAATACATGAGTAGTCTTTTTTTATTATTACTTTTTTTTTAGTACTTTTTTATTTTAATAATTTAATTACCTATCCCTCCATCCCGATTTTACCACCGAACTGGCCGCCATCGCCAGAAATGTCACCCGCACATCATAAATGCGTGGAAGTCTCGCGCGGTTCGTTTCAATCGTTTGTTTCTTCCGCGCACCTGTGTTTTGTGGAATGACCTACCACGTTCGGTTTTTCCTTCAAACTACAACCTTGGCCGCTTCAAACGAAGGGTTAATAGAGTCCTCAGAGGTAGGCAATGCCCCGGGTATTGGAAGTGTCCATAGGCGGCGGTGACCACTTACCATCAGGTGGCCCGTTGCTTGTTTGCCACTTATTTTTTATAAAAAAAAAAAAAACTTATTTTAGAAAAACAGTTGCTGGGCGTTCTTTGCAGGTCCATAAAAAATGTTACCCGCAGTGATCGTCAAAAGTTTAATTTTACTTTAGTAAGACGAAAATTAGCTATATTTTTTACTTTATAAAATTTTGTAGGTAATTTTTAAACAGCAAAGCTTGTTCAGTTTTCACAGGCGCCTGTCAAGATTCCTTCAGAGTTTTCAGGGATCATAAAATTAGGAAAAATATTACGACTGTAGTGAAATTTTAACAACATTTTTACGGGTTTCTGAGTCTAAAGTTATCTGAACTGATTTACATACTTTGTTTGGAAACGTGAAGCTTTAAAGAAGCTTCTCATTTTTATTATTTATTTTCTGAGTGTTTAGGAAATATTTTTCCTAAAACAAGTGTTGATAATAATCCTTATTGTAAAAAAAAACTGTAGTATTTTCATTTTTGTTTTAAATTACATACATAGGACTACTCGTGTATTATTTAGGTACTGATCGCATACGGTGATCCTTTTCAAGGAGAATCTGTTAAAACCACGTCAGTTTTCATACTAGTATTTTATCTAATCAATCTTTTTTGGAAACTATTCCATTATTCACATACGAACAAAAAATACACGCGTCGAGATAAAAGGACCAAAATCCGGATATTTCCAGTTAAAAGCAGATAGAGCCGGTTCAAAGCGGTACGAACTAATGATCATGCGAGCTTTCAAACCAAGCCTTTACTCTACAGTTTCGTAGTTTTTGAATAACTTTTTAGCAAATGATTCCTGTATTTTTAGGAAATAGCTCGTGAAACTTAAAATAGCTTTTACTGGTTTTTTGGGCCCGTATATTGAGGCGTCTATGTATTTGTATTGGGCATAGTGTATGATTTAGTTTATTGACTGAGAGAAGGACGTCAGTGTCAAATGGGTTAAATCGGAGTTTGTATGTTTGTGTATTTATCCGACAGTAACTTGAGTGCGGTAAATTCAATACTCATAAAATTGTGCCTTGTTTGTCATCCTACAGTGTCCCACTCGCGGGCAAAGGTCTAAAACTCCCAGTAGTTCAACTAGTAAAACCACTGGGAATGGGTCTAAATTGTCTAAATTGTGCCGAGGTATTCTCAAAAAAATAAATGATTACTTATTTCAGTGTTATTCAATTCAATATCTTTATTTTCAGACACAGAGCCCATAATATACAAAATAGCAAAAATAGTAATCAGAAACAAAATGTTCAGAAATTATATTAAATTAAAATTATAACAATGGTTCACGGACTGACAGTCAAACCTATTAGTTATGTGACGCTGCGTCGAATACAAAAACTAAACTGTATATTCATCCCGCTGTTTCCTCTTACAAAGTGTTGCATTCAGACTTTTTCAACTCACAGAAAAATCGCAATTTTAAACTTACAACATTGAAATAAGACTATTATAGTTCAAAAATCGCCGCGTGCCTTTGACAGTAACTGTTCTATAACTCTCGAAATTAACTCCAATTGTCAATTCGAAGTCGCCTTTAGTACTAACAAAATAAAGTCGACATTTCCAAACCGTTTAAAGTGTAACAGCATTTGCGGAAACGCCCGGAAGTGCCTGCGAAAGTAAGATAATAGAATTTTGGAAATAAATTTTGTCCGTTATTAAAGTCTATTGTGTTCGGAAATGGATGAAAATTGGCTTAGCATTATGATAATGTTGGTTTCATGATGGTTAACTACTTTTATTATAGTTGTTTTTTAAACTAAGAATGGTTTTAAAAGTAAATGTGAGAAGCTCGTGCTTTGCAAACGATTTCAATACATGCTCATTTAACATTATGCTGCTTTCCAGTATTTTTTTTAAAAACCAAGATGTGTAACAAAAATACTAAAATCAAGAAAATATTCTTAATCTTTTTTTTAACTAAAAAAACTGTTTGCGTGTGTTTGGTTATAATAATATAAAGGACTAGCTGACCCTTGCCCACTTCGTTGGGCATAATGTTACTTAAACCCGCAGCCATCGCGCGCCGTCCGGACCGTTTTTTCTCCGATTCACTTTGCAAAACGGACTACCACGTAAAAGCCTTTTTGTTTTTCGGTTTTTTATATAACCTATGACACTCAGCAATAATGTGGCTTTCTATTGGTGAAAGAATTTTTAAAATCGGTTCAGTAGATCCCGAGATTACCCCTTACAATTTAACAAATATACAAACACACAAACTTTACTTCTTTATAATATTAGTATAGATTATAAGCAAGTCGATGCTAAGCCGTAAACGGGTCATAGTATTATCATTATGGACAACTTTCACAACGGGACCAACCAAGAATTCGCGAATAAAAATCACAGGGCATAAATTACAGGGCAAATGGGAGATTAAACAACTTATATCTCAGGGTGACGAGCGCAGTGCTGTGCCACGCAGGGTCTTGAATTCTGTGAGTTCAAAATTCTGGGTAGCGCAGACCTGTTATGGGCAAACGTGACGTTTAACATCAGGCGAGCGATTTACTCGTCTCGTCACTCAATTACAAAAAAAAAAAAAAAAAAAAACATTTTGTAGACTTCATTGATATTTTTCTTTGCAACAGCTGATTTTTTTTAGGTTTAGGTTTTGTTGTGGACAATCGTTTATTTGAAACACAACCAACAAATGTTGCAAGTCCACTTCTAGAACCCTCGCAAAAAATAGAGCGCACTAATTTGCTCGCAAGCCGCTTGCGCAAGCGCATAGTAATTGAGAATTAACGAAACAAAGTTAATTTATTGATACGTTACGATTTCGTTCATCCTTATAGTGCAGGAGCTGATGGCGAAACTGGCACATTGTGGTTATAGACACGATACCTTGGAAATTTATGAATAGAAATGCATATTATTGTAGAATAACAGAACTCAAAGTAAAGGAAATAAAGAAATTACTTAAACTCATCAAATATGGATAAAGTTACATTAAATCAATAATATCACATCTAAATTATTCATTTACATAATTACAAAACATAAAAAATGATGATGTTTTGAATAATCAAAAAAATTCAAATAAATTAAAATTTAAACAACAGCTTAAAAAACCACCCACATCAAAAAAACCGGCCCGACTCATAAAAATTACATAAAAGTCATTGAAAGGGCCAAACGGCTACATTTACCATAAACAGCGGCGCGAGTGATCTATGCGAGTTTATAGGAAACATTAACGGCGTTATGTCGTAACGGCGTTATAGCAAATTGCTATAAATATATAGCTAAGAGTGGGTTATGGGAATTGAGACGTCATTAAAAGTCAAGCCTCGGGCGTGGCTCGGGGTACAGTGGCAAGTGGGCGACTATTGGGCGAGAGTGAATTTGCTAAGAAAGGCATAGCTAGCCATCATCTTATGTATTAACATTTTGTAAAAATATGCATATATGCAACCTTTAATCTTCCCACTGCTGGGACACAGGTCTACCCTCAAAGGGTGATTAGGCCGTATTCCACAAAAAAAAAAATATAAATTTGAAAAACTCCAAAATGGAATTCAAAGTGCAAACTATTAAGGTTATGTTGAAATTATTTATTTAGAAACATTTTATCCTTCTTATTTCTGCGTGTAACTTTGAACACCTATACCGGTTTTCTTTAATTTATTATCGTTTCATTAAACTGAATCAAATGTCACTACAAGACGTAAGCTTCCCTACCTTTTCTTTGTCTAGTCAGCCTAGTTAGAAACCTAAATCCTAATTTAACGCGTAGATCTCACAACTGTCCTAATAACAATAATTGTACGCCACAAATCATCGCGGCTACAAAATGGCTTTCCGAGCCCATAATTCAGAGGTGTTAAGTGCCATTAGGCCTGACCAGACTAGCCTCGCTGTAAAACTGAACTATTAGGTCTGAAACACACCATGGTATGAATTAAAACTGGTAAATACACAAGCAGGTAGTAGATAAATAAATATTAACGATTAGAACTAATTTTCTATGCAATAATATGATTTAGGTGTTCCTTCGCAAAAGTTTATCTTCAAAATCCATAATTACTCTATCACTCTTTATTGCTCTTAATTTTAAAACTATTCCTTGTACCTGACGTGATTTGTGATTTTGAGAAAAATAAATAACGAGATATTAGGCCCAAGTTTGAAGGCTTTTTAAGACAGATCTATATATATAAATTTTCTAATACTATTGGCATCCTCGTCTAAAGACTTGCAATGATAAAGACAGATATATTTTTAGTTAGTTTAGAATAGTTTAGATCTGTCTTAAAATGCCTTCAAACTTGGGCCCAGTTACTACTTAGTTTGAATTAAAAACTGGCTAAATTTTAAGAAAATTGTCCAATAAGCTTAACTGATTGAACTTAAATCCGATCAAATTGGACTCGACCAACTCAACTAACCTAGTTGAGAACTGGCCAAAACACTGAATCGGAAACTGACAATCATTGCTGTCAAATGCTTGGTGCGAATCAACCCCAGTCTATTCTCAATCGAATCCCAACACTAGCCCCTAAGGCACTTAACTCTCGAAAATATGGGTAATGTCGAAAGCACTAAAATCTCTGATGCTGCGTAGTTTCGAAAGGACAAGTGTGAAGTACGCACCTGTACGTATAGTAAAATAGCTAAAATGTCGTGTATAAAGCAGTGGTTAGCGTCGATGTGATGATTTTGACGGTCTACCATGAAAATCAATAGCGTTTGTTGAAATATAATAGAATCGATAACAGTGGTTGTACTCGTAATTTGTGTTGCAACATTCTTATGCGTGACCGCTCGATCAGGCAATCTGCTCAGTGAAGTATGATAATATGTTAAGTTTTCGAGTTAACGAGGGCGTCGTTGGTAATTTGGTAACCTTATAAATCTTCTGGGATTCCAGCAGAAGACTGTTCCTATATAAGAAGAAAGACAAAATATTGCATCTTAAAAAGTTATGTGGCCTTTTCTCTACAATGAGGAAAGAGGCGATCATTTTAAATGGTATTATATCAAATAAATTTAATATTAGCTATCAAATGTTTATGCAAAATAGGGTAAGAATTTGTTCAAATTCTAGCGCGTGTAAAAGAAACGCATTTCTTAAAATTTATTAAAGCTTAAGGGACAACATTTACACCTATTCACAACGGCACATTTTATATAATTTTGTGGGTGCTCTTTTGATTTTCCTTGTACGAGTAATATTAGTTATAATTGAATTATACCGAATTCTGAAACTTTATTCCTTACATTACAAAATAACCACAGACTTACTACATGTAGACAAACCATATCTACACTTCAATGATGCTCAAATTGGTTCAAGGCCCGTCCAATCAGCTTCAACAGCACAACTACATAATCGCCACACGTCAGATCGTGTTAACGATGTTAAACAATCGAGCATCGATACCAATATATCGATGTTCATTAATACATCTATGCTCTAAGCTACTACATTATCGTAAGGAGGTTTTACTGTGTTAATTAACTTCAAGGTGCTGATGAGTCTAGCTACGATAGTAGTAGTAAAGATACAACAAATAGATGACCACCAATGACTGTTATCTGTGGTCACTAGCAACCAGAAGAGTAATCAGGGGACTTTGTGTTTCTTCTGTAAAACCCGGACTTAGACCAACCCGGAATTCGCGAAAAAATAATCACCTGTTGCTTAAAAAAATGTCAATGACACTCGACAAAATGTATGGAACACCTGATTATTTTTTCGCGAATTCCGGGTTGGTCTCCTAGTAAAAGTTGTTTATAATGATGAGTACTGTCAGCCTGTTTCGGCTTAGCATACCTTTCTTGTACAACCGTGTATAACTGCTGACCAATGGTATTTGTTTCGTAACATACAAGCGATAGTTTCTGACCTCACCCCTAATTCCCGAAGGATCGAGAGGCATTAGCTTGGCGCTCATCCAGCGCTAATCGCCAACAGCTTGTGCTTTATAGCTCTCCTAATGCTCATTTGAAACTTTCGGAAACATGCTGTTAGGTCGTGACTACACTATCTACACATATAAACACGTACTCGTAGTGCTGATGTTTTTGGCAATATCGTTGTTTAATTACCGATTTATTACCGGTTAACTCTTAATCCAATTAGTATTTTATATGCCAAAATGATAAATGCCAATGTTTGCTACTAAATTACGCCAAAACGGCAGAATGGATTTCAATTTACTTTGGTATGGATATGGAGCCTAGATTAATATTTAAGGTACTTTTTTTCCTCTAAAAATTAACGTTTGTTTTCTGTAGGATAGTGGGCAAATCCCTAGTGCGTAGCTTCTTTGATATAATTTTATAATTTCTACAAAAAAAATCAATTTTGAAGCTAATTCTACCTACCGTTGAAGAACCCTTAGGCTGAGTTTCATTAGTCCCTTAGGTCAGTCAATAATTCAATCAATGCAGCTTTAAAAACTGACCCGATATCTGCGGTTGCCTAAACGCAGCCTTAGATCACTCGATTTTAGTCTGGTCCGATTTAACTATCGATAGTTCCATCGTTAATCCGAGTATAGCTTCAGGAACGTAAACAAAACGTAAATCTCATGTAAACCTGATAAAGCCATTGTTTTTATGACTGATTGAAGCACTAATCGACGTTTTATTTACGCAGTTTTTTATAGCTTTTCTTCGGTATCAGATTTCATAACGGACAATAAAATTTTTATGCAGGTTTTTAATGACAATGGTGAAAACGATGACTTATTCAATAATATGTATTTTTGTATGCCTAATAAATAGAAAATAAGATACACACCTTAGATTGTCCTTGGATTCGTACAGAACGTTTTTAATCTAGGTTTCTGATTCATACAGCCAAGGAATGGAACAGACTGCCGGCTTCATTGTTCCCTGAGAGATACAATCTTGGGCTTTTCAAGGTCAGAGTGAATAGGTCTGCGCGATCCATCTTCAACGACTTTTTCGCGTTAAAAAAACAATGATAATTACTAGATCCTATATAAATAATAAACTGAGCGTTTCCGTGGGCTGGATGACATGTAAAATTGTAGGTGTCGGTTGTTTGCTCTCTGAGAACAACAATCGAGCCATGTCAGAGGCATTGAGATGACCGACAAACTCTGACACCAGCTCTAGCATACCCTTACCTTTTAACCCTGTATTAAATGCTCATCGTGTTTTAGTAAATGATCTTTTCACGCCTTCAGCTTATCACTTGAAAGATAATTAACGATCGGAGGTCGTCGTAAACTCACTACTTGGGTTTTATAGCTTCTTTCAAACGATTGTCGGTATTTACTGACCGTTTGTATACTACCCTTTGTTTTGATGAATTTAAATATGTGCTCTGGGTCTGGGTGTTAGTTGTCCTTGTGTTTATGTGTTCCATTGCATCCCCGACACAGGGTACCTTAGTAGGGAGGGATGAGTGTGAAACGTTAAAAAAAGTGTACCTACTTATAACATAGTTCAAATCGAAGATACGTGCCATTTTGAATAGGATTTTATGTAACTTGCCATATTTGTGTGTTTGTATGTTGGGGTCAAATCCTGTAACTAAATTGTAAACCACTTTCCGATGTTAGATAATTTTTTGTATCTGTAGATTTATTTTTTCATATTACTTACTACGTGCAAACATTATTTCGTCACCATCAATGAGTGACTTGCTTGTCTCGCCTAACTATATAAAAAACTAAAATGTTATTCAAACTTTATTTGTGCTTGTAATTCAGAAAGTACTTTAATTACGAATTCTTAAAGAAAATTCAAAGAATAAAAACATTCAAAACTCCAAACATTATCTTCCTAAATTGGAATCAATTCCTAACTAACATAAGGTCGAAATTCCTTCCCATATAGGGCGTAGGACAAAGAAAGCTGGAACCCACGTGCGTCCTAATTCGCCTTGTATGGGAGATCGGATGGGAATCGTATTAGCTAATGATTTTGTATTCATGGCCTTAATGTCGGTCGTGAGTGAAAAGAAGGCTTACTTAGGGAATAAGATGTTGGACCACCGAAATGGTTTTCCCTATTTGGCCTTCCATTAACTTGAGAATTCGAGATTATTAAAATTAAGATTGAAGAGAAAATCAAAATTTATGCCGGTACTTTAAAAGGAAAGAGTTATGAGGAAAGAGTATGCTAATCAGAAAAGGGCTCATAGTACTCATCATTATGAGCAACTTTTGCTATGAGGCCAACCCTGAAATCACGAAAAATAATAGCCTTTCCTAAAAAATGTCAATGGCACTTGACAAAATGTATAGAACAGCTGATTATTTTTCGCGGTTTTAGGGTTGGTGCCATAGTAAAAGTTGTTCATAATGATGAGAACCATGAGCCCTATTCGGTTTAGCTTACCTTTTTCTTATAACCATGTAGTAGCTTATCACATTTTGGATACAAAACCAAATCTAACGACATCTGGCAATCCAAAATTAATAATGCCATTTTGGCGGTAAAAGGTCTCATAGAAATGAATATTTAACTTACACCAAAAAAATTACCTTCCTGTTCAGTAGTCAAATAAAAATCATCGAAAATACTAAAAATAATAATATGACCGAACCTAAAGAATCAGAGGGACAAATAGAGCATTCGTATAACAGACTTTGTATCTACGTTCCAAAGTCGTGTCTAGTTCAATTCTACTATAAAATTTCTAATTTAAATAAAGCACCAATTTGCATCAAACGCAGCGACCGAAGTAGAAAAGCATTGTCCAGTTTGAATAACACCCATCAAAACTAGAGTGACCACGCCATAAAACTTGATAGGACATTCCCAACCGCAATACAGGGTGGTCGGCGGTCCGTTACGTTTCATAAAATATGGGCAGCGATATTTTAGTGGAGTCTCGTAAAACAGATGAGTCCCGCTTGGGTTGGGTCTGTCATCACCGGTGTGACAATCTGTAACATCATTTTAAGATGTTTTAATTTTTTGTATTGACTTTTTGATTGGTATTTCGACGTCATCTAATTTGCAGTCATTTTATTTTGATTGTGATTAATCTTAAGTTTAACTTGTTTCATGATTCGTTTTGTTCGGTAAGTCGAGTAAAGTATAAACTATACCAGCAAGCTTGTTCCTAATTCAATGCATGAAAACAGAAAAATTGTTATCTACTAGCTGCAATTTTATTCAAATCGGTCCAGCCGTTCTCGAGTTTTATCCAGACAAACGAACAGTGACTCGCTTGCTTGTAGGCACTTAGCTAATTACTTTCCGCAATTGCAGTGCTAGTAGCAGCAGCTATAGTACTGTTTCGATGGACAGATATTAAATTTGCCTTTGACAATATCAGCTTTGTTGACTCAAAATATTAAACTCGATACTTACGGTGCTGTTTCGGCTATGACAATAGATAAGTTTTGGTCTATTTTAAAAAGGCATAAGCTTATTTTTAACACCTTTTCCGTTTTTAAAACAATTTGATTCATACTTCGTTCCTCTAACTTTCTCTCTCTTTCTTTATCTCTCGTCCCAGTTTTCTCTTCCACTTCGCTCTTACTACGTCTATTGATCAAAATTTCAGCAGCTATCTATCTGTTTATTATTAACTTAATGCTTCATAAAGCTGAATAGTTGTTTCGGCAATAAAAGCAACGTTATCGCCCTTCGTTATGAATATCATTTATTTTGGAGTAACATTTGCTGCCAACATTGCTTTATTAATATTATTAGGTTGTTGGCATAACAAATGTTATGAGAATTGCTGTGATTATAATTTGTGTCACCTTGTGTTAGGTAATATATTTTAGTTTGAATATAATTATTATTGCATGTTTAATGTGTATTATGTTTTTGTAATTACTGGTATCTGATGAATATAGGGTAGTGTTTTAATAACTTTATTTTATTCATTAATTGATTTTGTATTTGTGTTTGTTGCAGGTATGTTGACTGAAATTTGCTGTTAATGTATTTATTGGTAAGAAAAGTTACTAGAAACTAATTATGTACTTTATTGTTTGAATATTAAAGCTTAATTTCATCAAAATAAATACATACACGTATTAATAACAAAAAACAAAAACCTATGAATAATAACAAACAAAATACGTAGATACGCCATCCTTAACAAATATTAAAATAACCCGGCATCCATTTTCCGAGCGGCTGCCCTCCCCGGAACAGAATCTAATTTAGGCTCACAAAGAACACTTAAATTTGCATATAATGCTTTCTTAATGGACTCAGCTCGGTCGCTTTGACCGGTGAAATATTCGAAACCTCTGGTATTTATTAAATTTTGTATTGTCTTTGGATAAATTCTTGTTCAGGTTAAAACGTAGTTGGATTTGATTCTCTTTCATCTTGTAGCTTTGTGAAAGGTTTTTGTAGGCGCTAATTTATTTGAAACCAAAAATAGCTCAGTATTTGAAAACAAGAAAGGTTGTACAGGTCGAAAGGCTGGTCTTGGTTTGAACATTTTTAGGTCGTCGGAAGTGCTTTCTTATATCGCCCTTTTATAAATAGGCAGTTAAACAGATCTTGACTAATAGCAACAAGGTTTATTTCGATTTTCGTTACTATAATACTAGGCTCACTCGAAATATTATGTGCATTCAAATCATTTAGTCTTAAATAACTGTACAACGGGTTTACGAGTATTCAAACTCAAAACATATTAGGCAAATTGTACCAGAATAAATTCTGTCAAAATTTTCATTTGCAAATTCGATAGTTGAACGCAAGATGTGGCAGCCCTAAATCGAGTGTAAATAGAAACTACATTTGATCATAATATGTTTTTTCCATAAAACACTATGTATGTTCGTATTTTCTAACAAAGTTCACGCTATTCCCTTGTTCCGAAACCTACATCTACATTTTACGAATTATGTCCACAAGCCTAGCATCTATGTTTGATAAACACCTACTACACACGTGTCGTGTACTTAGGAAACTTTATCTGAGTCCCAACAGAAGCGAGCAAACTGGCGGTGGCAACCCTACTCCGGATGTTTGTGCTGTCACCCCTGTGCGTTAGACAAACTGTCCTGTCTTGATGGTTATAATGGTCACACTTCATTTTAAGTTACTGAGTATGTTTACCGGGTTTACTTGAGATCTTTAGGGTTGTCTAAGAAGTCATACGGAACTTTTTGGTCGTTGGTCTATTACAGTTCTAGTCTGTCACAGTCATTAATGTTTCGTTTAATTTTTCCGAAGATATCTAACTAAGTATTGCATGTCTGTTAGGACAAACTGATGTGTCTAAATGATGTATACCACCTCTGTACCTACACACTACACAGTTTTGACCAATAAAGTTTATTTTATAAAGGTAAATTTTATTGAAAGCATTTTCTGCGTCAATTTTTCTAAATCAAAATTGAAAGAATTTAGAGGTACTGGACATAAAAAAATGTCGAGATGCCAACCAAAAAAAAAACATAACTAAACTTCGATTAAACAGTACCTAAATTGCCGCGATGAGTAGATACTATAACAGCTCCATCGCTAGCGGCTATTTCGCTTAACGCTAAACTGTAACGGACATTTTAAAATATTTTCCAGTCTCTTGTCGAGTTAGTTCTATACCAATTTGCAAAGAGCCTTCCCGTGTAGCTGCCAATATAAATATTGGCATTAAAGTTGCGGCTACCACCTATACAGGGCTATAAGAAAAGGGTATGCTAAGCCGGAAAGCGGTTTATTTCGCAATTTCCGGTGTGGTTCAGTAAAAGTTTTTTTTAAATGACGAGTAGGTATTATGTTATGAGCCCTTTGCAGCTTAGTATACCTTTTTTAATAACCCTGTAGAACTAAGCTTTTCATGGTTTTGGCTTTAACTAAGCGTTTATCTGTCTATCTGTTGTAAGAGTTTCATCGAGTAGATTCGATATTGATTTGATTACCAATAAATCAAAATTAATAGCGTTTCTTAAATATCTTCGAAAATAATTACAAAATTGAAGTTAGATTTAAATGAACTTTAACATAAATCTCCGCATGGCTACTGAGATCCCGGAAGAGTTAACCAGTGACCAGCTAACCGCTCGGCGAGTGCGGGTTCGATTCCGGCTACTCGATACCGCGGTTTGGGTTACATTTGCAGATAAATTTCACTATAACTAAGAGCTATATTGATTTAGACTTCATGACAGATCTACGAGTTATATTGTATGAACTATTTACTATGTGGATCAACTATGCCACATAAAAAATAATTGTAACGTACAAAACCTTCCAAAAAAAATATGAGGCACATAAAATTACACGTCAGTCACGGCACAAAGTAACGCAAACTTTATTGAACCAGAAACCTAAAAAACCGTTTTCATAATTTTTTTTAAGCTCAATATAAGAAATGTAGAAGAACAGATGTCACAAAGAAATAAAAATATTAGCAAAAGCCCGTCAAACTTGAAAAATACACCACCGACTAGAGTAACACTCAGAGTAGTTTACAATATAGGTACAGATAATTATGATGATAAATTGAATTCTACGCCTTTCCTACCAGCCTACCAAAATAAAAGAGACTAAAAGAGGAATAAAACAGTTCAAAGAAAATACTACGAATTCAATTAAAGTTCCAATAAAATGCGTCTCTTTCCATATCGGTACTATCAGCACTATTTCTCAACCAGACTACCCAGACCACCCAGACCGCACTCCCGACGCATTAGATATATTTGTTTATCATCATTTCATCATTTATTCGAACTTTAACCGTAAAAATTATGGCGTAATAAAAATAATACTAAATAAGTTTGCGTGTAAAACGTTTAATACTTGGAATTTGGTAATTTCTTGGTAAATCATTTTTTAATTTACAACATTCTTGCTTGTAGTTTAGTTTAAAGTCTGTGGATTATCACACCGCTATGAATGGATAGTTTTGAATCGAATAACACAAATAATGCATACATATTACATACTTTTCTATTCGACCGAGTAAAAACATAAGTCCATACAAAGCAGAGTTGGAATATTGGAGTATAGTCTCGAGTGAATAGGTTTCTTCTAGACGTGCGTGCTCCATCGTAGACCGCGTCATTGCTACCATCAGACAAGATGGCGGTCAAACGCAAACCTATCAAAGACTTAAAAAAGCGCCGGTTTGTTGCCCTAAAGCCTTGAATCTGAGACCTCACATCGCTCTGTTAAAAAGCAATAAGTCAAGTAATGCTGCTCCAATAATGAACCGTATCACGGATATGTCTCAGCTATGATGGTACACTTACCATATAAGGATACCTGGACAGCTTGACGGACAGACGGATTTGTATCGATTGAGTGGATCGAATCGGAGCGGAGGTACGGTGATGGAGTGTAAACTTCTTTCATTTAATATCGAGAGCATCATGCCAGAAAGAAGTAAAGAATTCTACTTTGCAGCTATTGAAAAAGCTACACTAAAAAAGTAAAAAGGTTGTGCCAACCATTCTTTTAAATTTAGCCGAAAGGTAGGTAGGTGCTATATTAACCCAAAAAGGTTGGCATAACTTTTATGGTTTTTCAGCATACACATAAACAAAACTTGTGGACTTAGATGTCGTATCTTACTGAATTTTTAAATCAAATGTAAAAATACTGCACGTTCTATACTTTATTTAAAAATAAATTAGTAAAATTCGACATCTCAGTAAAATTTCACAGTTTTGTCTCCTGAAAAAACAGCTAAATTTTATACATTTGTCTGGCATGGCGACGATATTAATTGTTACCACAATCAAGAGCCTTTAAGTAAGCAAAATCCAACCTAATTTCCTTTCCACAGTGCTCTACCGAACGCAGAGAATCAATAAACCAGCGCTCTATATCCACTCTGAAAAAACCTCTACCAAACTCTACGAAAGAAAAGAACTTTACCGCTTTAAAATAAGGTCGAGTATTGAGTGGCAATTTATGAATTCTGAATGAAATTTTATGCAGATTTCATATTCAATCTCCGATACGAGAATTTATTGCGTTCCTGATGGCTGTACCATTTTTGATTTGTTATTATTTCGAGTTATGGGGCTTACGGGCGTAAATGGAGGCGAGTAAACGAATTTTGGGTGTCCCTTGTTGAATTTACATGTTTTATGGGGAATGCGGTTTTACAATACAATAACAGTTTATTTGTTACCACAACACGAAAGTAAAAGCACAGGGAAATATTAGAGACAAGCTGTCTATTTTATATCCATATTTATTTTAGACAACCTGTAACTAGATCTTGAGGGCCTTTTGAATTTTTCCATTCTATGAGAAAATAATGTCATACTTTTTCAATAAGAATTTATTAGATATCCTATTTAGAAAACTTGTGAAACAATTTGGAATCTGAAAAACTAGCTAAGCTGTACAGTTTTGTCCTCCATCTAGCCTTTTTAGTACATACTTCGTTTTTATTTAAATCCGTTTTCCTCTTCAAAGTTTTTATTTTTTCAGCAAATAGTTCCCCGTGCTGGTTCCTTACTATTAATATAATTATATATTTATATGATATACTAATCAGACCACTCACTCGGCCTACAAACTTGGACCTCACAAATATAACATCCAGGCCTCACTAGAACCTCCAACTACCCTCCATTAATCAAAACGTCAAATAACTTAGTATAACTCAGTATATTCATAAGCAGATTCCGTGCCTGTCGCACTTGTCATTCATACTGACAAGATGAATAGATACAGGGTGGGGGGAGGGGGGGGGGACTCTGATACTAGCAAAATGGTATAAAGGGTGTGTATGAAATGTGAGATGACAACTTTGTGTGGGGATAAATAAGGTGGGGTGTGTAGATGGAATCGTGTTTTGGGGATGTACTCATGTAGGTACATTCCACGTACGGGATGACGTCCTGTACCTTTTGTATGTATCTCTGCTAATGATCGTTTATAGTGCACTGTTACGCATACTAGTCATTTGCTCGCGACTGTGACCTAACGTCCACTCACTTTACAACCCTGTGATCGATTTGGTTTATATTCAGAATCAAATCTTAACTAAATAAACTACTTGTTTGCAATTAAGATAGAATCTGTGGTTCGTTCAAAATCTACGGTTCAAGCTATCGCCGAACAATCACTCAAACATCGTCCACAGCCTTCTCTATCCCACTGCTAGGTACACGCTCTCTCTTGTTATGCGATACACCTCAGTTTATTTCCATACAAACGCAGATTCCTTCCCTCCCGTCCTCGCTGTGCTCGATAACAACCAACAACGGACCAAATAATCAACTTCACAAAACCAATCAAGCCGCCGCCAGATTGGCAGCAACTTCCGGCCACAACAAAAGATACACTCTCCCGGGACGATTACAAAAATTAACGCCTCCTCGCAATCCCGTAAATGATATCCGGGACTGACGGCCGGCTTATCCAGGACGCCGGGGACGTCCCGGGCTGTTACCGGGAGCGGATGTGACGGGATGTTTGTTTATTTAGCGAGTCGGATTGGGAAAAGTAGTTTTTAATCGTGATATTCCAATCGCAATCTCCTAGAGTCTAGACAAGCGTGCCTGTATCCTAGACCGCATCATTGCTTGCGAATCTGACTAACTAAAACTTATGACCACGAAAATTAGTTTAGTTTTAAACGTTCTGTTGCGGCGCACAATGCAACAGACTATCGCGGTTATAGCTGTAAGTATAACACCGACGTTGAATTTGCAGTATAATAAGGTTTGGAGAAGGTCTTGCGACAAAGCGCTTTGCATCCAGCTCTTGGCGACGCTTTAATAGGTAGGTAAAATATCTAGGGAAAGAACCAAAATTGTTAAGACAAATTCAGTGAAAACAGTCCATGTTCTAAACGTCCAATCTCCAAAATGTGTCTTTAATTATTACTTCCATTCCAAAAATGACCAAACCACTAGTCCAAAATTTAATCGTACTCCTAAATCTCGCCGAAATTCTCCAAAGCAAAATATGCGAAATTTTCAGCCGCGTACATTTTTAAGCCGCGGCCATAATTTTGAAAGTTCCGAACTTTCTACTTCCGTATTCTGTCCTTCTGCTCCCGCCATTAATACCGCCGGAAGTACCCTCCGTCTTGGACCCGGACTGAGTTACCGGCCTCAGAGATCGTATTACATTTTGGTAAGTAAAATCGTATAGGCCAAGTGGCTAGACGTGGTGCTAGATTTTTTAGGCCGCCTAAAGGCCTCTGACATGGCTTGTTGTTAAAGCTAATCCTAATTATTTGAACATGCCTAGCTTGGTTTTAAACTGGCATTAAAGTGGTTTTTCGAGTAAAACATCCGGAGCTATAACGAAGTTGACGACAAATTTTAAGGTAGCTACTAAGTATATCACGGGCACCTACCATGACCTGAACTTTCGTATGTATTAAAAAAAGGCTTTTATCTTTAGATTTTCTAGATAAATATTCAGAATCCACAGAAAATTTCCCAAAACTTACTTGGATTAATAAAGCAGTGACCTACTGCAGAAAATTATTACCGACGCAAATCTGGCGTCGCAGTTAGCAGCTGTTTCATTAATTTAGCAGCCGTTTCGTTAATTTAGCAGTTATTGCGTTAAATCCTGTTTATGACTGTTTGATTTTTAGCAGTTTATGAGTTAATTTAGATTTATTAATATATATTTTTCTTTCAAAACAAATCTCAAATGATAAATGCTGTGCTAAAGAGACGAGCAAATAGCCGTTAGGTAGACATAATTAATTTAATTAACGTTTCACACTCGGCTCTCTAATAGAATTCCCGGTGTGATGCCGTGGCACATACAAAGACAAGGGCAGGTACAACACATACAGACTCAGGTATTCAGGAGTTCTAATCAAAGTGCAGGCCACGAATAGGCAAATGTTCAAAAACTGATAGCTACAGATAAATAAAGTGTCGATTGTTCACACCAGAAATTACAATCGAAAGGATAATAACGAAAAACGATTAAAATCAGAGCGTTAACAGGCGGTATTACCACTAAGAGGGAGAAGTTACCTGAAACTATAAAATAAAAAGTCAAAAATCGGTAAGAATGAAAGAATCCATTGTGCTATAATTACGAGAATACTCTCGTATTATTAATAAACAAAACAAACTGAAAACCAAACAAAATGCTTTGTGGTTTTCGACGAAATGCAATATGATAAAACCACGCTATTTAAAGTAAACAAAATAATACTTTTCGTACAATTTATTTATCTACAAAACTCTATTTTCATCGAGATATTTATAACAACCCTATACCTTAGTGCTAGGTATAGGTAGGTATACTTATGTTAAAACTGCTCCTTCCGTCGTTCCGCGGGTCTAATGCGACAGCAGACTGACGTGCCTTCGTGGAGCCTAGTCTAGATACAGCAATATTATACAGGGTTATTCATAAAGGGTATGCTAAGCCGAAAAGGGCTCATAGTACGCATCATTATGAACAACTTTTACTATGGGGCCAACTGAGAAATCGCGAAAAAAATCAGCTGTTCCATACATTTTGTCGAGTATCATTGACATCTATGGAACAGCTGATTTTTTTTTTGGCGAATTTGTTGGTTGTTTTTGGTTGGTCCCATAGTAAAAGTTGTTCATAATGATAAGTACTATGAGCCCTTTTCGGCTTAGCATACCCGTTATGAATAACCCTGTATAAGTATCTACAAATACTTCATACTTAATACAGATAATATCAAGACTACGTCACGTAGATAATTTTGTAGCGGTAGCGGCTTTATGTATTCTGGTAGCGGCTAAGGCAACTAACTAGGAGTATTTTTGTCACTGATACTTTTTATATTTTCATTGAATGATATTCTTGCGTTTGACCGCCATCTCCTGTTGGTGATCTGTTTGGTGCCAATGGTAAGTAAAGATATCTAAACTTGTCCCACAAACCGCAATAGTTTTAAAATTAAGATTCATGAATTAAGCAATTCATCCTAATATATATATAAATTACGTGTCACGTTGTTTGTCCGCTATAGACTCCTAAACTACTTAACCGATTTCAATCAAATTTGCACACCGTGTGCAGTTCGATCTAACTTAGGAGATAGGATGATAGCTCACATCTCAATTTATAGTAAAAAACATGAAAAATTAGAAAATTTTAAAATACTTAAACCATATAGGTAGCGCTTTGGACAATGTAAACTTTTTTAATGTAACTTTTGACATTTGACATAGAATTGACGCAATGGCTTTTGACAGGACAACGTCTGTCGAGTCAGCTAGTAAGTTTATATGAACTTATTTGTACGAATTTACCTTCGATGTAATTTTACCTGTTCCTAATCATCTACCTTCACTAAGCCCCAACCTAAAACTGCCTGTAAATTTCAAGCTCAATTACACAGATTATCCGAAACACTTGGCATAAACACTAATATTTACGGAGGCAGTTGACCACGCGCTGAGCCGGTGGCTTTAATTAAATTAATTAACGGAAACTCACTACGATGAGGCGGTAGTGTGAGGGAAGGGATAAAGCGAGAATTCATATTTTAGAGTAACAAGACAAGACAACTTTTTAACCGACTTCAAAAAAGGAGGAGGTTCTCAATTCGACTGTATGTTTTTTTATCGGAGTCGCATTGTCATCGGTGTTACTGTTCAGTTATTGGGGCCAATTCAAACACTTTTGTATAATAACAAAAAAAAAGCTTCATACTCATAGCTCCCCACTAGGATAATAAAATTCTGTGTCGAGGATGCCATGGAACACACAGAAAAACCAGGACAACTTTTAGGTTCTTGTATTTGACAAACATAATTATTCACTACATTGTGCTTTTTGAGAGAGAGGAGACGCCATAGTTGACCGGGACCATCGACAATACGGAAACGGATACATGAGCCGGCCATAGAGAAAATAATGTATAAGTACTGATAATCTAACAGTTACACACGAATACTAAATTTCAGCTCAATCTGACGTAGGTAAGTGGTTCAAAATTGAGTTGCAAGATTCCACCCGAACAAACAGAATGCACTATAAATTAAATAAAAGCTTGTAAAAAGAAAGGGGGACCACTGTGTAAGACGCTGAACATTTTTGAAGGCTTCAAAATAACGAAAAACTCAGGTAAATATAAATACAATTTGAGAGAAAAATTGAATAGTATAACACCATTTTAATACTGTCAGTATGTCAATGTGAGTCAAATTATGCAACTGAATTTCGAATCACTTCCCGATCTCCGATTGAGCTGAAATTTGATATAGGCACCCGTGTAACTCTGTAACTCCGATGACAATGCAATACAAGCTTATTGTATTGTTTGTAAGCGATGTGAGTGAGGCTATAATATTGTCAGCACCGATTGTGCCCAGCAAATTGAAACTATATATACATATGCCTGTTTGGCTCAGCGGTAGTGTATCCGCCTTATAAGCCAGAGGTCCCGGGTTCGATTCCCGGCCGGGCAGATATTTGAATGATGAATTTAAATATCTGTTCTGGGTCTGGGTGTTAGTTGTCCTTGTCTTTGTGTGTGTTCCATGGCATCCCCAACACAGGAATTTATCCTAGTGGGGAGCTATGAGTGTGAAACGTTATTTATTTATTATTTATTTATTTATATTGATAGGAAATTGTTTCTGTTGATTAACTCTATCGGAAGCTGTATCTCCAAGCTTATACGCTCGGAAGCTGCAACTTAATCTCTCACTTACCTTGTTATAAATATACATTTACAGTCATAAGCGGTGCTTATTAACTTCACTCGCAAATATTTGTTCGCTAACAGACAGCATGTATTTAATGAGAGGATTTGGTACAGGACAGACGTTCATTGCAAAGCAAATAGCTCTTAAACGTATTTTACTATGACTGCTTCTGTGGTAGTACAGTTTTTTCATCAGGTGAGCTTCAAGCTTATTTCATATCTTTGACCTCTAATTTTTACAGGGTTATTCAAAAAAGAAAATTATTAATTTAAAAGAAAATTATTCATAAATAATTTTATAAAGGGTATGCTAAGCCGAAAAGGGCTTATCATTATGAACAACTTTCAATATAAAACAACTTTTAATAACTTTTAATCGGGACCACACCGAAATTCGCAAAAAAAATCAGCTGTTCCATAGAAAAATGTCAATAACACTCGACAAAATATATGGAACAGCTGATTTTCTTCGCGTATTCTGGATTGGTCCCATAGTAAAAGTTGTTCATAATGATAAGTACTATGAGCCCTGTTCGGCTTAGTATACCCTTTATGAATAACCCTATAGAAACAGCTGAATATAGTAGAAAAGAGTTTTGTTCTCACAGACCAGTTGACTGAGCAAAGCGATCTCAGAAGACCTTTGCTTTGTTCGGTCAACTAGATTTAATTTTAATGCGGTGTGAGGGTTTGTCTGTGTATAAAACTTTAGTCTTAAAACTTTAGTGTGTAGCTCGGTCTTTACGAGTATATGTAGTTTATACATTCAATACAATAACATCACCTTTCAGTATTTTCAATTAAGTTTTTTATCGAATAACGAAATGATTTTATTTTACTATGAAAACTAACCTGGTTTTAACATTCAATACTTACTTTAACTTACGTTTTACTTTTAAAGTTTGTTTTAAGGCCCTTTTTAACCGACTTCAAAAAAGGAGGAGGTTATCAATTCGACTGTATGTTTTTTTTATTTTTATTTTTTTTAATGTTTATTACCTCATAACTTTTGACTGGGTGAATCGATTTTGATGACTCTTTTTTTATTAGAAAGCTGACGTTTCCCATGTGGTCCCATTTCAATTTAGTCCAGTTCTGATAATGGTATCCATGAGAAAACCATATAAGTCTTAAATTTGCATTAAGTACGTGCGCGACAAATAGATGAATAACTCAATAGTCGGTCTTTTGAAGTCGGTTTTTGTTTTTTGTTTTGTAAAAATAATATTCTTGTATTGAAAACCGCTTCAGCATATTATTATGATTTATTCTCAAAATCTTCATAAATCACTTCTAACTTCAATGAAACATTTGAACCTGTAGTAAACTAATTGTTCACCAATCACCGACCCTTGTGTTTGACAGTTGACTAATAAGTAAACCGGACACTTGTTCCCGGCTCCGGAATCCCGGATAATCCGACAGGACAGGTTAATCCGGGCGGTGAGCGAACTATGCTGGAAGTCCCTTGTTAACGTTTTTAAAGGGTTTTTTTTGGTAAAATTAGGGTAAATTGTAATAAAATAGGTTTAGTTTAGTTTTGAAGCTCTAATAAAATAAATAGGTGAAATACCTAATGTATAAATACTTTACTTATTAATTATTTTCTTGTTAGTTGAGAACATAGTTAATCGAGATTGAATCCAAAAAAGATCGAATAGTTTTATCTTTTCTATTGTTTTTCAGTATTTTAAAGATGAATTTCCATGGACTAACGCCTGATTCAATTTTCTCTTAGTAAAATCTTTTTTGTTACTATTTTTGAATATTTTTATTATCTGGGATTTAAATACTTGAAGTAGTATTCTATCTATTAACAACAGTCATCTTCCCGGCAGCGATCATCATTACCACGAGCGGTTTAACGGCGCCGTTTAACGCTCCGTTTAACGGACAGTTAGCGGCGGTGCAGCTTGCCGGTTAGCAGCTCGTTAGAGCGTGCAGTTGAACTAGATGGGCGGCTGGGTCCGTTGGCGGTTTAGCAGTTGGGCGGATGGGGCATTGGGCGGGATTTTTTGCTTATGGGGTTTGTTTCAAATCGTTATGTTATTCGAAATAACCATATTTTTTACCATGAAAACTGCCACCCCGACCAGTTCTGACCACATTCGGTGCTCTTATCAAGGAGATAACAAGCGTGACGTACTCGCGAGGCAAACGACACGCAAGTTACCAGTACTTGAGTATCCCCGTGTTTATTACGAGTACATCAAAACTATGTTTTTTTGTACATAAAATTATACAGCAAATTCTAAAAATCTGGCGCATCAAAAGTAAACGCGATTCTCTTAAATGAAGTATGTTTACTACAGTTCAGACGTGGCATGTTTTACTAACGTAAGGTTTAACTTTTAAACTAAGCAGTTACCAGCTCACCCAGAGCAGTGAGGCAAGCAGACCCGAACTGAAAAGCTCAAATCCTCACAAAATTAAATAAACTCAAATCAAATCTCCTAAACAAGCGACCGACAACAGAGCAATTCTGAGCTGCAACACCACACGACTGTCAAAAGTACAACTCGGGATAACTGCGACTGGGGATGGCTGAGACATTTACAAGTTGTGACACGATAAAAGCTAGAAGAGGTAATTTATAACCTTATTCGGATTCAGCGTATCACTTAAACCAAAGTATCGCTTGGCTTTTTAATATTACACAACTGGACAAACAAAAAGATTTGTACAAAAGCTTTTTATATCTTTTTTAGGTATATCTTTTTATATCTAGAGGGTGTTTAATATTGTATAAAATATTTTTTAGGCTCTATTAATTAAAATACCACACTTTTAAATATATTTGCACGAAAAGTACACTTACATCTTCGAAGCTTTTTAACATTGCTAGAAAGTTAAAAATTTATTACGTATCAAAAATCAATTTACGACATTCGTGTCACAGCGAACTATTTAATTTACGTTTTATAGATTTATTTTGCCTTGCAAGTGTATTGTCAGTTAAAAGTATTATATTACATTATATATCTACCACAAATCTCCTGTCACTTTAATTGAGATGGATGAACTACGGAAATAACAAGAATAAAAACAATTTTGGTTGCTCTCTCGCTGCCGTAGTTAGTCGTTTGTCGTGTCGTTTACTTTGCATATCGTGTCGTCAACAGTAAAATGAACAGTTAGTTCGGGTACAGCTGGGCACAAAAGCTCGTTAAGCACTGCAAGCGGTACTGTCGCGGACAGAGTGTCAACTCGGCTGAAACGCTAGCGAATATGAGATTTGTGTGAACGTAGTTTGGAATAGAAAGTTTAGACGCATTTTGTACTAACGATGCGTTTTATTTGAATTATTTTAAGGTTCTTTTTTCAAAGATACATTATATTGGTTTTTATAACGTGTCATATAAAGCTCAATTTTTAAATTCCTAGATCGATGTTAAATTCACATTTAAAAACAAAAATTGTTACTACTGATGTTGGATATGTCTCGTTCCTTTCTCTCATGTCATTATAGTAGATGGTCGTGGGCTCGATTCCCGCTCATCATTCAAATAATGATGAGTTTTATTATGCGCCTATCATATCATGTGCATTATTTTACTGCATAACACTGTGAAAAAGGAAATCAAATTCATTGATAAAAGCTGCTCTTCATGATTTTATTCACTCTTTCCAATTTTTCTAAAATAAAATTAAGCTTAATATATCCCCTCTAATGATGTGAACTTGCCAAATTGCTAATTTTTTAGATTAGCATAGACATTTTGAATCGTAAATAGGTAACATACACACATAATTAATTTCTCTTTTCACAATATCAATGCCAGGAAGATTCAGCATTTACGCAAACGAAATTATCTTCACAAGTCACAGGCTATCGGCCTTTAAATTGACAAAAACAATACCAACCGTATCAATGCTGTAAACCGTATCAATACAGTAACCGTATCATCAGGACCGTATTCCGTATCATGCGGGCGATAAATCCGATTGCTTTTCAACTCGACGACGTACGTATTTATACGGTTGTTTAACCGATTGCTATGGTTATTATGTGGTCTTTTTATTTTATAAACGCTGTGACTGTGACGTTCTATCAATCGGATGATCAGGTTTTTAACCTTCACTCATAATTATTATTAACATAATTAAGAGTATCTCAAAAATATAAAACAGATTTTTGTTTTTTCACTCCTCAGATGCGTAATTTATCAAGCTATCAGATGCGTGAAAAACAGATTTTTATTTTTAAGATACTGTGCTTTAGCTTATGAGGGCAGAATAGGTATTGTGACAGAATGAACATGACATTATTATGATTAAAGAAGATAATTTAGTATTTTTGAAGAACGTGATCACTAGCTGAAGAATACAAGTATTATGTTTATTAAAACAAAACCACATTATCTCTTAATGACATTGGTTTGCCTACTATACAAACGAAAACACGGGCAAAAGCTAGACTAACTCGTTAATAAAATTAAAACATATTTAAATAAAATTCAAAATTTGTAACGCACTGTGGTTGCGCTCTGCGCCGGGTTTTCATTTTCTGCGAGTAATTTTCTACCTCTTATAAATTTTGCTCCCCGTTGTTTTACCCAGTCTCCTTCAAGTACTACCTATTTAACTTGTGACCTTTTTAGTAGAAAAACTCCATGTATGTGATTTTTATATGTTAAAGACAAGGGTATGCTACTTCATACCACATAAAATCCAAAGCAACGTATACGTGATCTTGGTTTGACTCTGGACACTGAACTTACGTTTAACGACCACATTGTCGACGTGTGTAACCGTGCTCACAAGTCACTAGGTTTTGTTATGCGGCAGTCTAGGTGTTTTAAGAGTAGGAGCACCATTGTCTCTCTCTACTATGCGTTTGTACGGAGTAAACTGGAATACAACTCCATAATCTGGGACCCCCACGAAGACAAGTACAAGCTCATGGTAGAAAGAGTGCAACGGCGGTTTGCTCGATTTCTGTACAGCAAGCTGTATGGATATTATCCGTATTTGTATCCGTCCCTTTTCGTGGCGGCAATGGTGGGTATAGATACCTTGGAGCTCAGGCGCAAGTGTGCTATAATGGTGCACTTTTACCTGTTGCTCCACAACAGGATTGATAACCCCACCACTCTGTCGCGTCTCGGCCTCGTCACTCCGGAGCGGGTTCTCAGGCCGCACGTGCGGCGCCTGCTGGCGGCTCCGTGGTCGCGCACGCGCACGTCCCAGTATGCTCCCACGGCCCAAGCCATCTCTTTACTTAACGCCCTGCTCGCTCAACAACCAGATATTGATATTTTTGTAATTAAGTTTTGTGTGTTTGTAAATGTTTGCATCAATTAATTAAGTTATTTAAATCAGTAATTAATCTATAATTTAATTTTGACATTTTTCTTCTTTTGTTTTAAATGTGTACTATCAATTCATTCATTATTATTTACAACTTGACATTATTCTATTTTATTTTATATTATTTTGGATTGTTATTGTTATTTTGTTATTATTTTTATTTCAATATTATTTTCTGTTATTACGTAGTCTGCACTTATTGTATAATATAATTCATTTTTTTTGTTTTTGAAATGTATTTCATGGTGTATGTAACCTATCGCACGCCTTGGCTTTGCTGTAAGTGCGATAAGTAATTAATTATAAATAAATAAATAAATAAATAAATAAAGAAGTTTTAGCATAAAGAAGGAACACACATACAATTTTATATAATACTAGCGACCTGCCCCGGCTTTGCACGGGTATAAAATATAGCCTATGTTACTCAGGGATAATGTAGCAATTTAATGGTGAAAGAATTTCTGAAATCGGTCTAGTAGTTTTTGTGTTTATTCAACACAAACATACAAAAATACAAATCTTTCCTCTTTATAATATTAGTATAGATGTAAGTAAAGAATAGCGATAATTTTAGGGATAATAAATTTAGTTTAAAACGTGGAGTCTCTTTTAGCCAATTTTGATGTGTCAACTATAGCTTTCAGAGTTTGCTGCTTCTACTAATTATATCTACAAAAATTAAAAAGAAAGTTTGTGTGTGTGTGTGTGTATGTTTCTTACTACGTATCTCCGTCAGTACTATTATGTATTATATGCCGCCGGTACTAAGCCAATTTGGAATAGAGATAGCTCATGCCCTAGATTAACACAGGCTAATTTCAAACATAACCGTTTTTCATCACCAGGCGGGTGAAACCAGGGTGTCCAACAACTCCCACTCTTTCAAGTGTATAACTAAATCTATATGTAATCATAATTACTATAGCATATGCCAACAAAGGTTCCGTATAAATAGTAACCGTTTAACCGGGACTCGACACGGTGTCCCGGATTAACCTGTCCGCAAGGGATTAGCCGGGACTTCCGCGTCCCGGACAAGTGTACTGCTGTCCCGTTTTGTCACATTATTAGCTGATGGATTAAATTTTAACTGTAAAGCGAATTTTAGTTTTCAACTTGTTTGTTACCAAAACACCTTTTGTGTACAATATTTTTCTTTACCTTCGGGAATTGTTTGCGGAATTCAACGTTCCATTCTGAAGTATTTATTTAAAAAACAATACAGTACCTAATTGTAAAAGTACATATTTATATTATGGATGGATATCGACAACCCCTAGAGTTGGAAACCCGTGTCACAAATATAAAAATGTTCATGATCTTCCTCATTCATTCATTCTATTCTTATACGCCCTCTCATCCTACTTCTAAGTCAAACTGGTTAAAGTTCCATCGATATTTATACTAGGTATCGTCAACCCAACAAGCTACTGGACATCCAACGCCTCGCTCATCAGCTTACGTCCACTATCTCGTCAGTTTTAGTCTACCATGGCACCACTCTGCAACATTGCTTGCCCAGCTCCACTTGAGTTTCATAATAGACTCAATCGTAATGCGCTACCACAAACCTACAAGTTTCAGTTTACCCACACTGCCTGCAATATAACCCACCCACATCCACTAGAGTCTCATGATCGTCCTTCCATGCTTAAAGCTACGAACCTTAGTGCGACGCCGGATCTTCTCAACCCGACGAGCTGCTGGGCATCAATCCACCAGCTTTACTTCATGTACTCTACCTGCAATATAGCCTACCCAGTTCCACTCGAGTTTCTCACGATAGATCCAACCTCTTGTTTTTTATCCATTATTTCGCATAAAATCATAAGTACGATTAACAATATACACGTGGATCCAACCCTAATGCCACCAACCTTAGTGTGACGCCGGATCTCGACACATCTCGATCTCATACTTTGGTGATGAACAACACATTCACAGTTTCGATCTACGATCCCCAACACCCCCAGCTGTTAAGGGATTCAACACTAGAACTGCAGCTGTTCAATGCTCTGCTAGTACTTTAGCCTCCACAATAGCTAGTTCGAAGCTTAGCTACAAAGATTAGCCACTAACCGGCGCATTTGCAGCCGGCAGTCTTGTGGAGTTGGGAACTTCGATTACACGGAACTCCCCAACTTCGCCCTTAATCTAGGGATACAATGCTGTGGGAATTGAACTAGGAATTGCTATTGTCACGCTTACACTTTTGAAGTAGAAACAAAGCAATCTAAATGGCTGGTAAATAAATTAGCTAATCTGAAAATGCTGGGGATGTTCTTTTAGAGCGTTTAAAGGAGTAACGAACATTAGTGTTAGATAATTTATGTTGGTAATTGTGTGTATCATTATCATCTTCCACAGCATTCTCTCTCCCACTGCTGAGTATCTTCCTACTACACTACAATAATACTTTACTCTGGAAGTGCAAACATAGGAAAATAATATAGATAGGCACAAAAGAAGATCTTATCGCTATGAGCTACTTTTCCAGACCTACGAACTACTCCTACCTAGCTAACTAACTAGGAAGTTAGTAAATAACAAATAACAATTAGGAAATAACAAGGTCTATAAAACACCCTTTTGTCCACACAAGTTAAACCAGAGAATACAAGACAATAGGCCCAAGTTTGAAGACTTTTTAAGACAGATCTACATTTTCTAATACTATTGGCATCCTTGTCTAATGGCTTGCAATGATAAAGACAGATATATTTTTAGTTAGTTTAGATCTGTGTTAAAATGCCTTCAAACTTGGGCCCATTGTCTATTATTATTAATATCTAACATCATTCATCATCATCTTTTAAAGACCCATTACTGAGTTCAGGCCCTCTCCCTTGCACCATTTCTGTATCTCCAAACATTATAGTAATCTCATCCACGTATTTCTACCCATAAATCCCTTGTCCTTGTTCTACTTCTCCACCATAAAACATCACAACTATCCCATTCCTCTCACAAACTTTCCTGTTTACTGATCAGAGTTCCAAAACCTCAACACCTAAAAATAACTACAAAATACCTACAAAATGTACAAACAAAGCGCCGCCCGACCCGCTATAAACACGAGGGTACAAGACTCGTTATTTTATTTATCATCCCCGAAACAAGGGTGGTTATCAATTATTACCATTGGGGAATGACCCCGCCGTAATAAACGTCCGCGCGCAATATGGCGACTCGTAATACAGGGCTATAAGGAAAGGTATGCCAAGCCGAAAAGGGCTCATAGTACTCGTCAATTTAAGTAACTTTTTGGACAGGATCAACATTTATACTTTTGGGCTAACCATGAAATCAAGAAAAAAAACAGCTGTTCCATAGAAAAATGTCAACGACACTCAACAAAATTTATCGGAGAATTCATTTTTTTTCGTGATTTCAGGGTGGGTTCTCTAGTAAGAGTTGCTAAATTTAGGTTGTTGTTAAGTTGTCGAAAAGGGCTTCAATATTACTATGAGCCCTTTTCAGCTAAGCATACCCTTTCGTTATAGCCCTGTATAGGACGACGTGCTCGGAGGTTATATTGTGCATGGCTGTATTGAAATTAGTGGCTATCTCCGAGTACGGTATTACTGGCGGTACGCAGCGCTGTGATTTAATTTATTTATACCAGGTGTAACAGAAAGGTGTGTTAATACTCGAACAGTCCATGCCAAAACTGATTTGTAGTTCAACCCGCAAGGTCTTGTTATTATCAGAATTTTAGATTATTAACTTATCACAAGTTTAACTTTTACATAAACAGACACAGGTGTAAAAGTTTATTAGCAATCGTATGACCTTGATAAAAGCGTCAACTGGCATGACACGTGTGACGTCACTATACTGTGTCAAACGCAGTTAGAGAGTTACTCGTAGTTAGCTTTATAGGGTTGTCGAAAAAATTACAAATAATGAATTATAAAATTTTGTATAGTGAAATGATGTTTTTATTTGGATTTAGATACGTATTTAAGTGCGTGGTTCTAAATCTGATATGTATGAATGATAAACACCTTTGAGAATTTTCACACTTTTCTGTGACACGTTGCATGATCTTTACTATGAAAACTAACGTGGTTTTGTTAAAATAACGACGCGGGTATCGGACTCAATACAGAGAACGTACGTATACCTACCCGCGTTCAAATCGTATAAACTTCATTGCAAAAAAAACTAATTTTTTATTTCATAAAACCCACATAATATGACAACATTCACCTGATAGGAAAATGTGCATGAGATCACTTACTCTCATCCCATCTGATTCTAAATGTCACGCTTCGTATACCACGTGACGCTCGCACCACAGATTAATGGCATACTCCAGGGACCCCATTTTTAGGCGCTCGAGATTTCCGTCAAACTCACTCTCATGCCATCTCCAATGAGAGCGACAATGACCGCGATATCTCACTCGATAGAATAGCGACCGAAGCCATGGTTCTCGGCCCTTCATGTCCCGCGATTGAAAACGGGGCGCGTGACAGGACTGCTAAGACAAGGTATCATAGCAAAAAAACGCCTTTAACGTGCTTTTTAGATAAGAATCAATCGAATTTGAAGACTAAAGTCAAAGCAAGGTATGGCAAGGTTTAAAGGGGGGAAAGAATTTGTAACTTTTACACGAATGTCCAGTTTTAGAGAGAGACAGGCATAGTTCTGCTCTGTTAAGGCTCCATACTAGCTCTGTAATCTCAATATTGCCAAAATAAAGTTATAAATTGTTTTAAACATTATGGCCATTTATCAGATTTGAATAAATACCTGCCCAAGCATCGTGCTGCGGAATATAAATTGTAACTTTTAATTTAAATGATGCCATGAATAAACTTACAAAAAGCTATAATTTCACGAACTTTACACGAAGTACGAATAAGTAATTCTAAGAACCGTGAAATTGGAGTTACTAACATTTAAGCTCAAAATTGCGACTTTTCTCTAAATAGACGTAAAAGAAAAGACCGTCCAATGAAAATATCAAACTAAAAGTAACCATAATCTTATGACACGCGGTAGAGGCGCTCTTTGTCCCGCCACGTCTCTCAATTGAAAGCGGCGCGCGTGACGCGACTCCCGATGGAGGGTATGAAAGAAATGCGGTTTTCATGTAACCTAATGTGAGATATTTATTCAAAGTTTCGGGTAGTGACTATTCGTAGTTTTTGTATTCTGTGGCAGGGTCCGTGGATTATGGGGCTCAGTCTGGCACTTTGAATTTATGCGTGACATTGATATTTACGTCGCTTGTGTTGCCCTGACTATATCTTGAAGTTGTTTGGTCTCTTTGATTATTCGTTAAATTAACTTCTATCTCTTGATACTTGTTTACCTAGATATTGCGTTGCTCATAATTTAATTTCGATTTCATATTAGCGTTCTTTATTAAACAATCTGACCCATTTTTGTACCTAAAAGCAGGATTGGTAATTATATTTTGCTATTAAACTACAATACATATTTATTTTACGCCAAAAAATAGCTAAATTTAAAGAGGAGTTCAATATTTTACTCAAATACCAACATATCGTCGCCGTAGAGCAAAAATTATCTAAGTCGAGAAATGCTGTTTTGAGATATAAGCGTAAAACTAAAAAAAAAACATACAGTCGAATTGAGAACCTCCTCATTTTTTGGAGTCGGTTAAAAACAAGGTGTTTCTGAATGGCGTGGTAATACTTAAAGGTGGTGTTATACACGTCCAAGTGAACAACTTTTAGCACACAAGTTTGCTAAATTCGAGAAAAAAAATATCGAGTCTCAACACAAAATATTTAGTTACGTGGTCAATTCTGTATGGAGATTCGATATTTTCTTCCTTGAATTTAGCAAACTTGTGGCCTAAAAGTTGTTTACTTTGACGTGTAAAAACACCGTTCTGAAACAACCCCAACACGCCAACACACGCCAACATTGGCCAATATTGGAGTACAAGAAGATTGTATTGGAGTACGCCAGAATTTTTAGTTGTAAGTCAAAGTCAAAATAGAGCCAATAAACTGTTAGCATTTTTACCCCAATTTATAGTCTTCACCTCTTTAAACTTACACCTGACTTTAATTCCCAACTAAATTCCTAAATCCATATAATATTAGTAAAATCCAATCTTATCTAAACAGAGGTCTGGTTATGTACGAGTACGCTGAGGAGGGTCGACAGGTGCTGGTTCATTTACATTCAAACGGATAAATCAACCTGTCAAATAATTGTTATCGGCTAACCTAGGACGGGGTTCCGAATTATAAGTACCTACGAGTACGTACCTGGTATTCAATGTATATCGAGTTGTAGCTAAATTATACGTGTTGTTTGAAATTGGGCTGGTTAGTCTGAGAAATTAATTAAAAGTGAATATACAGGGTTATGCATAAAGGGTATGCTAGGCCGAAAAGGGCTTATAGCACTCATCATTATGAACAACTTTTAATATGGGACCAACCCAAAATTCGCGAAAAAAATAAGTTGTTCCACAGAAAAATGTCAATGACACTCGATAAAATGTATGGAACAGCTGTTTTTTTTTCGCGAATTTAGTTTGGCGTTTTTACGTGCGAAGTTATCGCGATGGATCGACAAAAACTGTCGCTGATAACAATTGTCCTGCTATGACATTTACAGAATCGCTCTGTCACTTTCGCACTCGTTAGGTTGAACGTAAAAGTAGCCTTTTACTAAAGGCTGGTTCGCACAGACAACAAACCGCTCTGCGCTTGCAGTAGGACTATCCTTGCCTTGCTAAGTTTGCCTAAATATTTACTTGGGGTCCTACAAATGTATTATACCTATAGAAGACGATAATCTATCGCTCGTGGACACTCCTACTACTATACACTAACCTGCGTAACCCTCACTGATAATGTTAGTTTAATCCATGTCGCAAGAAAGCAGGGCCCAATTTAGTAGCATGCGATAATATCTATCTCTCTTACTCTTATGGCTTTTCTAACGAGAGAGACAGAGAGGTAACATCGGATGCGACAGAATGGAGTACCAGGTAACGTGCCTTATCGCAAACGAAAGCTTTTTATATAATGTTTACTTAGGAGCTAATGTGAGGACATGATATGAGTTAAGATAATTAAGGTGGACGATACGAGGTGGGAAGGTAACTGGAGTATTAATGGTAGATAAAATATGATAATACTATGGGATACACACACACATAATTATAGTTCTTAGGTTGTGTCCCAGTGCTGGGCAAAGGCCTCCCCCATCTCCTTCCACGCATCCCTATTCTCGGCAAAGGTGGGCCAATCGGGCTGGAAGCTACGAAGATCGTTAACGCCACCTCGTTCGAGGCCGACCAGGAGGTCGTCGGCCATCTGATTGAGTAACGATCTGCGCCCATCTTGCCGGGTGCATGCGGACCACCATGCTTTATAAAATATGAGACAAAAATAAAATTAATTAATATAAAATTTAAAATGTTTTAAT
This sequence comes from Alcis repandata, assembly GCA_949125135.1. Lineage (NCBI taxonomy): Eukaryota > Metazoa > Arthropoda > Insecta > Lepidoptera > Geometridae > Alcis > Alcis repandata. Next base: position 591,489 of record OX421240.1, read on the forward strand.
TAATTTTACATTTATATTTTTTAACTTAATTCTCTTTTCGGCACTGCCATAATACAAGTTTGAACATTTTCTCAATACCTATCTCACATTGGGGTCAGCTATCCTTAATTTTCGCCCCTTAATAGTTTTGTTTCCAAAACCGCTCAGCCGTTTCAAACACAACTGTTAACTGCACAAAGACGATTCTGAAGGTTTTAGTTGTCAGATCTAGATTTATTAAAAACTAGCTGCACCCCGCAGTTTCACCCGCGGTCAATTTTTTTTAATAAAAAATATGTTACTTCTATACCTCAATTCAATATCTCCAAGAATATGTGTACAAAGTTTCATGATGATCAGTAAAGTAGTTTTCGCGTGAAAGTGTAAGAAACAAACTTACATTCACATTTATAATATTAGTATAGTAGGGATGTGTATGTCCTTGTCTAATAATTATTAGCTGTGTCTGCTGTTATTGCAGATTATAATCTGCAATAACAGAGACAGCTCTAGATCAGGCGTTTCTTCAGTCTCTCAGTCATTGTTTATACCAGAAAGAAAAACAAAAAACTTTAGTTCAAAAGTCTGACAGTATAAAATGTGATTTTGGCAGCTATAGCAAAGAAAACCATTTTCCTGTATCAGCAAACCCCTAAGCAATTTGTGGTAAATCTCGACGATAGAGACAGCACACGGGGAGGGAACCATAACTTCTCTGACACAATGATCAAAATCTAGCGAAATGCTATTAGGTCAGTGCAGTGTAGATTGGAAGATCCGAAATGGCGATTAAAGTGAGTTGTTTCATCGAAATCTTTTCAACTGTTGCGAAGACAAATAAATATTTTTTTTTATTTGAAAAAATAATGTAATGCCAAAAAAATATGAGTGAAGGCAAAGATTACCTCGTTTTACTGACTGTACTGTACTTAAAATACAGATTCTCGTCACTTAGGTAGAACATGATGTTGATCCGTTTAATTAATTGAATTTTGAAGAAAGGGGATTGTTTTTTAACTGCATTTAAAAACTTTCTTGATCAATACATTGCGAAGAACTAAATATTTTTCAGTTCTGAATCGCGCAAACAAAGTTGTCAAAATGTTGTCCACTCTTGGCATTTAGGGATGAAATTAGGTTCGATATTATACAAACTTTGGAATAAAATAGTTAAAGGAGCAACTAACCCAGAAAACGAGAAAGTCAAAGTTCTAGCTTTCTGTCGGCAATACGATAAAATTCGTAGATAGCGATAAAATTCACTAAATCACTAAAACACATCTGACCTCCAACCTTTCAAATGCCATAACTAGTCCCCTAATAAAACCATAGACATAATAAGGAGAAAAACCACTGAATCTACGAGAATATCTCGTTTGATATATTAGACGAGAATCCACGAGAATGCCACCCACTTTATTGCGAGCACTAATGTTACATTAGCTTTTGTCGATGTGTGCGTGTGGCGGGACGCTGTGATTGATCGGCGGTTGCGGTTGTGGCTGTGTGCGTGAGGTAGGGTTGTCACGCGAAAAGGGTAGTGTCGTCTAAATAAGAAACAAATCCCGTGATAGCATTAATACTTTATCGATGAGAAAACACGGAGCAAGCTCTGCTTGATAAGTTTGGTGGGACGATTTTCTAGTAACAAAAAAAAACTTCTTTTGTCGGGAATAATAAAAGAGGAGGTCATATTATTATAGTTTGTTCCTTTCCTTAGCCATTTTAGAATGCTTTTTTCAAATCCAATAAAAGTCAAAATAAGAATCTTATATAACATACCTACAAAACAAATAGTTTTTAGAAAATTTTTGGCAGAAAACAAGGTTAAGTGGCAGGAAATGACGGAGACCTTTACCCAGCTGTGAAACACAATAGGCTGAGAAAAAACGGAAAACAAACTATAATTATGTTAAAATTGATGTTAGCTGATGCATCTTACAAGTACCTACAAGATAAGAGACAAAAACTACCTAATCTTACACGACATTGTGTCCGTATATTAAACCTAACCGTGAGGCTAAAAGGTTCTCATAAGTTATGTATAACTCGCGAGTGGCAGCCCTGAAGAAACGCAACGTAACTGAGTAAGGAAGCGTGTTCGCCCGCTGACTCCTTAATCTTTTGGTTAAATATGACTCGAGGCATAAGCTAGGGCGATATTTTGAGGTTTTATTAAAAGCTTTTATTGGTTTAACTTGCAATGTATGTAACTACGAGTATGTGTCTAATGTCTATGTTTGTTCGGATGGAATCTTGCAACTCTATTTTGATCCACTTCCTGGTGTCCGATTGAGCTGAAATTTGGTTTGCGTGTGTAACTCCAACGACAATGCCACAAAAGCTTGTTTTATTTTTTTTAATTAACTGATTATTTTAGAGTTTGAATTATGGCTCTATGCTTCATGCAGGAACTTGAAATGCATAAATAAATATAAATCATATATGCGTTACAGAAAGCTACAATGTATTAAAATTTGTTGTTTAATTAACAAATGCTTTATTCGGGATAAGGTAGAACAGCTATACTGATTCGAAAGGGTTAATATGCTTACCCATCACATAAACAAATTTGAAATACCTACTTATATATTTTATTTAAAAACACACTGTTTAAAAAGTACGAAAACAGGACCAGTTTTTGTTCTTTTGTGGAGTACAAAATGTTCATCCATTTTCTATATTTTGTAGTTGTTCTTTTTGTGAGTTTAAGGGTGACCTCATTAAAGAAGTTGTTAATTGTGATAAGTGCAGTTATATTTTTTAGCTTTCCATACCTAAACACAAAACCACCCATATACGGGGTGTTTTTACTAAAATCTTTATGCAAACATTAATCCGTCATCTCCTACGACTCGGGGCACCGCCACCGCTTGGTCGCGGTTCAACGCTGCACAAAGTTTGTCATCAAGCCACTGCGCTGCAAACTTTCAAGATTCTTGCTTCATTTTTATGTGGAATCTATTTAGTTACAGTTTTATTAGTATTTCTTTTAAATATTGGGGGGGATTTCGGGGATTTTTAAAGATACGAATGCCGTAAGTATAAAGTAACCAAACAGTTTAAATAAGTTTTTCAGCATTCTAAAATTATATCTCAATTTGTAGGTATAGATAAACTTCGGACACTTTTTTTTGTGATTTTTAAACAACATTCAAGTTCCATGTGCTTTAATTTATTTGAATCTAATATATATATATTATATTATAATAATATAATAATATAATATTATAATAATATATATGTCGTCATCATCGGAACTTTTTGGAACGCCAGCGCCCTCCGTCGGCGCTTGCCGAACTCAATTTTGATCGGCTGAGCGGCGAGCTTGACATGACTTCTCGAGCAGCAGCCGTCCAGTGCGGTCTAACATTGATATCGACCCTGCGTTCCAGATATTACTGTAAAAAAGCTATACCTAAGTAAATAGACAATACAACCTACTGATTGAATTGAATCGCTGTTTCGTTCTCTCCAACATTACCCACCGACACCGACGCCCGCAGTTTGAAGGTTATAAACGTTTGGAGGTTATAAACGTGTGAAGGTTATAAAAGTTTGGAGATTATGAACCATACTGAAGACATCGAGCCACCTGATCCGTCATCAGAAGTGGGATCCGTGTTGGTGCAGAATGAAGAAAGAAACGAGGCGCATATTTGGCGTGCCATGTTCGAACAACAAAATGAGAACATGCGAACACTGATCGAAGCCCTGAAAGTGCCAAAATCAGACTACCGCAATGGTCTACCTACGTTCGACCCTGACAAACAAGATACCGATGCCAGATCGTGGTGTGCTACAGCGGATTTGTGCTTTTCTGAAAATCCACCACGTGGCGGTCAACTCGTACTGGCCGTCAGCAAGCGCTCAAAGGTGAGGCATCGACGTGGCTGTCGCAAATTGCTTACGAAGGGATCACATGGTCCGAGTTTAAGGTGCTTTTCACTACAAGATTTATTTCAACGGATACATTAGCGGGTACCCTCATTAAATTAACTGAAGACAAACCAACCGACAAAGAATCGCTACCCGCATATGCAAGTCGATTAATAACATCTTTGATGAATCGTTGGAAAGATGCGAACAAAGAAGACATCGCCGTAGCTACTGTACTCGCTCACTTATCACAGTTTGACCCGCGGATTCAACGTTTGGCGTTTACTACCAACATCAATTCGCGAGAAAAACTACAGCAAGAATTGAACGCATTCTCGCAATTGAAACGCAAGATTAATACCACCGGAGATTTGTCGAATGCACCCGATTTCAAACGTGCAAAGTTAACTGCTATCAAGTGCTTTCATTGCGGAAAAACGGGTCATAGGCGAGCGGATTGCCGAAGCAAGACGAGCGACGTGAGAAGACCAGCTACTACGCCGAGCCCAGGGACACAGCAGCCAGCACCAAGACCTTTGGTGTGCTACAAATGCGGAAAACCGGGCCACATTGCCGCGCGGTGTACCAGCGGCGGCGGTGGCCGCAGCAGCAGTCAGCCGAGCGAAGGTGGCGCCGTCGCAGCACGTAGCGAGCGACGCGTTGATGTCTGCGTCGTGCAACCCCCGTCGGGCACGTTAAAACATAAAGGTGCAATGATTAATTTTACTTACGATTCTGGCGCTGAATGCTCGTTAGTTAAAGAAAGTTTTGCAGCCAAGTTTAGTGGCAAGCGTTTTAATAATGTTGTTACTATGACAGGTATTGGTCAAACACGAGCATTCAGTACGGAACAGATTCTGTCTTGTATTGAGATTAACGACTATAATCTCGAAGTGTTGTTACACGTTTTGCCTGATAATTACTTACGGAGTGACGTCATGCTAGGTCGCGAGATTTTAAATCAGGGTTTTGCTATAAACATGACGGCGACGGAGCTTTGCTTATCAAAGATTCTTTGTGTAAACTCGGTGAATAACGATAACGCGCGGGAATCGGATTTAACAGCTGTCGAGACAGATATAGTAGGTAGTGTCAAGTCAAAGCTTTTGCAAACTTTAGATCGGTTTTCTGATTTTTTTATCACAGGTCTACCTGTGACGCGTGTGAACACAGGCGAGCTTAAGGTTAGGTTGATAGATCCGAATCGTACGGTACAGCGACGACCATATCGAATGTCGGCAAATGAACGCAGCGTTATTCGCGGCCGTGTAAATGAACTTTTAGAAGCAAATATTATCAGACAATATCTTTACGGCAGAAAGTTTACCGTCGTTACAGATTGTAACTCATTGAAATCCTCCCAAACAAAGAAAGAGCTGACTCCGCGTGCGCATAGGTGGTGGGATTTTTTACAGTCATTTGACTTTGACGTCATGTACAAAGAGGGAAAACGTATGTCGCACGTAGATTTCTTTTCACGAAACCACATACCGTCAGATCCAAGTCCAGTAGAGTCACGTGTAGAGTCAAAACGCATTGATTTGGCTGAGCTTTCTCCCAACTGGCTTCAAGCAGAACAGCAGCGCGATATAGAGATCTCTAAAATTATAACCGACTTAGAGGAAGGTAGTTTAGATGACAGTATAGCTAGTACATACGTACTTCGATCGGGTATACTCTATCGCAAGATTCAACGTAATGGCAGGTCGAAATGCTTACCTTATTTACCTCGTGCCCTCCGATGGTCCGTAGTGAATAATTTTCATGACTCTATCATTCACCTCGGAGCTGAGAAAACAACTGAAAAACTATTCGACTTTTACTGGTTTCCGGGAATATCGCAATACGTTAGGAAGTTCGTAGATAACTGCGTTACTTGTAAAGTTGCGAAATCTCACTCTGGAAAGGTTCAAGCTGAATTGCATCCTATACCTAAGGTAACGACTCCGTGGCACACGGTACACATAGACGCGACGGGTAAGCTTAGCGGAAAGAACGATAAGAAAGAGTACGTTTTTGTTCTAATTGACGCGTTCACAAAGTACGTTCTACTATTTCATACGACTAATATTGACTCCAAAAGTAGCATTCACGCGGTGACTCAAGCCGTATCGCTTTTTGGATCTCCTACCCGTATAATTGCTGATCAAGGACGTTGTTTTGCTAGTAAAGAGTTCCGCGATTTTTGTGTGAGTAAGAACATCAATCTGCATCTTATAGCGACAGGTTCGTCTCGCGCTAACGGGCAGGTAGAGCGCGTTATGTCAGTCTTAAAATCGATGCTAACCGCGGTTGAGACTAGCGATAACAAATCGTGGCAAGACGCTATAGGCGAGGTTCAATTAGCGATAAATTGTACAATGAACCGAGTGACAAAAGCTTCGCCTCTAGAGCTTTTGATAGGTAAAGTCGCGAGACCTATGTCGATGATGTGTAGTGAGGTAGAGATCGATGTCGACGATATTGATAAGATTCGTGAAAGTGCATCTGAGAATATGATGAAGTGTGCGGCTTATGATAAGTCTCGTTTTGACAAAACAAAGGCGCAAATCAAAAACTTTTCAGTTGGTGACTTTGTGTTGTTAAAGAACGAAGAGCGTAATCAAACGAAATTAGATCCGAAATTCAAAGGGCCGTTTAAAGTAGTAGAGGTGTTAGATGGTAATCGCTACACGCTAAAAGCTTTGAATTCGAATCGTACTTACAAATACGCGCATGATAGATTAAGAAAAATGCCAGCAGGTCGCGTATCAGTCGAGATTGATGTAGATGATGTTAATGATGATGTTTGAATTTAAGTTGTGGTAGAAACTCGAGTAAGGGGACTCTATGGGCCATAGTGAGTTGAGTGGTGTTCGACCGTACCAGCAGCTATTACGTAGTCGTAGCCCGGTAGAAATCGGTATCTCTTGGGGCAACTCGAGTAGTCCGTGGGTGCGCGATGCGCGTTTAGCTCTGGCCGAGGTCGGGGTCTGGAAAGACCATACGTGTGGTTACCAGGGGGTGACACACGGGTGTTCCAAGATGGGTTTGACCCATGCGCTGGATGTGTGAGAGAGCAATGTGATTGCGGGTCGGCTGGACTGCCGGGGCGCTAGATGTCTTACTCGGGAGTTTCTAGAGTCTGGATTTTATGACAACTGTGTCGTTATATAATTTGATTTGGACGACTGTGATGCGAGGCCCTGGCTGTTAGTATGGTGAATTTAGTATCCCCTATTGTCTAGTTTAGTTTAATTTTGATTAAAATTAAAAACACTGTTAAAAGTTCTGATGTCTTTGTACTTTGCCTGTAAAATGTAGAGTCAGGAGTGACCGAGCGAAACAAGGTATTCTCGTGGATATTTTATTGCAGATTAATCACACTGGGACGTGTGCACGTAGGATGGCCGTGTCGTCATCATCGGAACTTTTTGGAACGCCAGCGCCCTCCGTCGGCGCTTGCCGAACTCAATTTTGATCGGCTGAGCGGCGAGCTTGACATGACTTCTCGAGCAGCAGCCGTCCAGTGCGGTCTAACATTGATATCGACCCTGCGTTCCAGATATTACTGTAAAAAAGCTATACCTAAGTAAATAGACAATACAACCTACTGATTGAATTGAATCGCTGTTTCGTTCTCTCCAACATTACCCACCGACACCGACGCCCGCAGTTTGAAGGTTATAAACGTTTGGAGGTTATAAACGTGTGAAGGTTATAAAAGTTTGGAGATTATGAACCATACTGAAGACATCGAGCCACCTGATCCGTCATATATATAATTCAGTTTCATTGGAAGGAAACCAAAAAATTTATTACATTAATCGATCTGACAAAAAATACATGAAAAAAACTTACGCAAAGTCTAACAAAACCTAACTCAAACCCTATCTTGTCACAGCTAATCTACATTCAAACTGCAATCTTGTAGTCTGGGAGAGTCGTAAATTCCGTTCAGCAGTTTAGCGTAGTCTGTGGCCCGCCTATGTCTTGTCGAGGTCCGTGCCAAGGAGGTGGGTATTCATGGTAATCCGAAGGACATAAAGGTACTATACGATTTACTATGCTACTAACTCACCTATAGTAAGCCTATGCGTGTATGGCCTTTTGGTAAAGGCCGCTGTTACATCTAATCTAACTAGTGCGAGAGAGACAGAGCGAGTAATTAAGAAAAATAAGGCAGGACCTGGTTAAGGGTAGAATTAAAGATGCTTGGAAGATATCGCTGTTAACGATAGAGCTGTTCAATTATTTCAGCAGTTTTACGCGAAATTTTTCTTTTGCTTATTATTTCTGCCATGAACTATAAAGATTGATCTATCCAATGTTAGATATATAAAATGCTTAGTCACGGTACGCTGTGCATATTTAAAATTAACTTTATTGCGATGGACGGCAGTCTCTGGAAGAGATCGCTCTTAGCGATAAGGCCGCCAGTTGTTCCACTAGTTTTAAGTTTTATGGGCTTTTATGTCTGTAATTTCTGGTGTGAAAGTAATGTGCATTTAATAATTTTAATGTGCTTGCAGACACCAGGGCTTCCCAATAGCATTCAGTAGATAGACGAGCGGCAGCGATGTGTGTCTGCTTACGAAGATAGGATTATCAATGACTAACTGTTTCTCGTGGCTTCACTTGGCAGTTCCAAAGTCAATACGGGGTTATTTTCAGCTCGATGCTAAGCCGAAAAGGCCTCATAGCACTCATCATTATGAACAACTTTTACTGTGGGACCAACCCGAAATTTTGCGAAAAAAAAACTGGTACATACTACATACATTTTATTGAGTGTCGTTGTAATTTTTCTATGGAACAGCGGATTTGTTTTCTGCGAATTCCGGGTTGGTCCCACAGTAAAAGTTGTTCATAATGATAAGTACTATGAGCCCTTTTCTGCATAGCATACCCTTTCTGTATAACACTATATATGTATACATGAAGATGAAGTTTGTACACCGAACTTAGTTAAGCTATCAATTTAATTGATGAGCGTATTTTGATGAGCATAAACTATTTTAGAAGTGCAGTTAAATACTCTCCTTCCATTTTGCAATGAACTATTCAGTATTCAATGCATGCAACCAGCCCATATAGGGGTGGCTTTGTATCGATATAACTGTACTCGTAGTATAGAGAGAGATGCACATGAAACGCTTATCGACTAATTGATCGCTACTGTTGGTGCACCTGTGCTTTTAGGGAGGAGATGTTCTGGATAAAGTTAAACGATGGTTCTGCATTATTTTAATTTATATTATGAACATAATATGGCTTGCAAGCTCAGCTTAAACTTAGACCTAGTTTTTTTTGCTAATAGCTGAGGTCACTCTTATTTTGCTAAAATTATCCAAAGAGCAACGTCTGATACTATGTACTCGTATCAATGATATTCTATTACCGGCTTTTATTGTTCGTGGACTACGTTTTTGTTTGACAGTTGTGCGGATTCATCGTCATTATCGAACTTTCAACTAGTTTTCATTCAAAACTATTTTAATTTATTTTTCAATTCAAATACTGAAAAATGACGTTACTTTAATCATAGATTTATCTACGGTAAATTATCTACAGCCTCATCTGAAATACAGACGTATTCTTCAAAACTATCGACAAAAGCTTCACCCCATCCCTTCAGCATTAAGATATTATCCAGCTTAGTGTTGTGGTCAGATAACCAGCAGTTCGCCGCCAAGTTTGTTCTGAATTTAGTGGTCGATAAGCTCAGATAGTTTGAGGTAAAGAAATTATACGATAACGGTAGATATCTATTCAGAAACGTTATATGAATTTACTGTGGTTTTGGTTTTAGGGACGAAAGTTTTCCTATATGTTATTAAGGTTTTTTTACATTGGATTAGGTATGTGTCTTTGACTGCAATCTCACCTAATAGGAAGCGACGATGCATTTGAAGATGTAGCACGCTTTTCTACGGAATACCCATTTCGTCGACTTATTGCAAGAAGTCATAAACGGTAAAATCAGTGCCAGACTGGACGCAACTTTGAGCGCATCACGCTTGTAATTACTCCTCAAAAAAGATCACCGAATATGATCGAAAAGTTGGGATGGCTTCAATAAAACGTGAGCATTCCAGATTTAATTATGATCAAAAAGTGCCATAACTTCGTTAGTTTTCAGTGAAACAGTAGATGACTTTTTGAAGTGACTTTTTGCAATAAGCCGACCGTTTTTTTTTCATCCCCTGGCTTGAAAACAGACGTAGTAATTGACAATCAAATAAAGTAACTCTGATTTTTATCTCATCGACATTAAAACAGGAGGATTTGGAATATGAACAAAATCAATTGCTATAAAATCATATTTTTTATCGTGTCTAGAATCAGTCCTCCAAATAATTGAACTTGTCTTAGAGTACAAAAAATTAAATTTCTAAACCAATTTTTATTTGATGCATTCAAGTGGCCTAACACCTTTCAAATCAGGATTAGCTACTTGAAGTATACGAGCTTACTTCTACTATTTTTTTCAAACAAACCAGCTTCAATACCACCTAGCTTCAATAGCTTCAACAGCTCGACATTTCTCTACTTTATAGCCCAAAACAATCGCAAATTCACCCAAAATCAATAGAAGCAAATTTCACCGGAACTCGAATCGATCTATTTCCGATTGGATGTCAAGCGACGCGTTCCACTGCCGGCCCGCTAACTTATGTGCCAATATCTCCGTTAGTAAATCACCGATGGACCTCGAAGTTACGTATGGCGACGGCTGTTCTGTTATAATCGAGATAAATTGGTGCTGATAGTGGGCTGAGTAAATGAGATTAGGTGGTCGTCATTGATGTTTTACTAATAGGATAAATGGCTGGCTCTAGGGTTTGATTTTTTGGTTATTTGAAGGCTTCTAGTACGGCTTTACAATTTATTTATTTGTTTATTGAAGTAATAACGTTTTATGTCCTAATAATAATTACCTCACAGAAAAACACAATAACTATTTTTCTGAAATTAGGGACTGGACTGAGAAATTAAGACACCCTTATCTGGCCGGGTATTTATAATTATTTCAAGTTTCTGAGATTCATAACTTCACATTACTTTGCTGATGTATTAGGGTTGGATCTAGCTCGCTGGTAAATAGATCAGGAACTACGTTTCCAGCTACACTTTCAGTGAAACTGAAACCGATCCAAGTGACGCTTTTTGTTAACTTAAAAAATTAAAAGAAAATGTCACAAAAGGCGTTTGTTGTAACCACTAGATGATAAAACAGACACACTGTTAAAAGTGAGTTCGTACAGGCCGAGTGGTGCTCCGGTGTCACACACTGGTAAATATAAGGATAAAATCGATCTTTAGTTATTTTAACTTTTCATTGAAATTGCCGTTACGCCTTTGCACCGTAAATAAAGTAGTAATGATCCATCTACCAGCAATCTTCTTATTTCCTCACAAGGGCAGTAAACCTCGTCTCGAGGCGACGGCTCCGGAAATTGGACGAAGCTGCTGATGAATGGATCGCCGAACGAGACTCACGGGTTATTGTTGTGTTTATGTCATTTTGGATTATGGGATGGTTTTGATTTATTTCATTCGTGTCCAAAATATCGACGTGATAAAAATTGGTTCATACAGTGTAATTCAGAAAGCGTATACTAAGCTGAAAATGGCTCATAGTACTCATCATTTTGAACAACTTTTACTATGGGACAAACCAGCTGTTCCATACACTTTATCGAGTGTCATTGACATTTTTCTATGGAACAGCTGATTTTTTTTCGCAAACTCCGGGTTGGTCTAACAGTAATAGTTTTCTCTAGTACCACAATTCTGGAAGGGAAAAGAGAATTACATTTGTATGAAGAAAATGACGAATACCTACCTCTTAAAACGTAAATCATGAAAGAATGTAAATTACTGTCACATCTTAAAAGAAACGTTTTCTTTCAACCGTTTTTTCTAAACGACAGCGGAGCCAAACGCATTCTGCCATTTATTTCCTCTTAACCTGCACCCAATTACAACCCGAAGAAACCATCAAACAAACACACAGGCGTTGTGGAACGATATAACAGTGACACAGTTCTTTCATTTTGGAAAAAAATATCAAAACGATACGATCGAGCAATGTGCAGTTTCAAAATTAGTTTGCTATGTATAAATTGACTTCAGGCAGTTCCAAAACTCCTATAATTGTTATTTAATAAATTTCACTTGATTGTTTTGGGTTTTATAAACGTCATGTGGATATTATGACGATTTTTTTGTTTTTTTCATTGAAATGCAATGTGTATTCTAAAACTATTAATCAAGACCATAAACATGAAACAACACCGTATTTGCTAGTTAACAGTACAAAGTCTATCATCATCATAAGCCCACATGATCATTTCAAAAGTGACCTCCATCAATCCCAACTTTTTCTGTGTCACGCTACTTCCTTTATTAGGACATTTCAAGAAGTGTCACTCCACCATTTGATGTCTTTCACGAAGCTAAACATCTGCCACTCGTTCCATAGCGCACATACTGACAAATCACAGAAACAGGGGGTACGGAGCAGGGGGAAGGGGGGTGATTGATGTTGAGACCCTCGTCTTGGTCCTTCGAGCATGAAGGGAAACGAATCACAACGAACAAACTCCTTGTTTTTGCGTCTTTAGATAATACGGGATAATAACACGGTAGGTACGTTTTGTATGAAAACAGTTTATTTTTGTCGAGGTTATGAAATGTGAAAAGGTTTCTTTTGTCAAGGTCGGGCTTAAAATTGTCCATAGTACGGCGCAGACGACATTTTTGTCCTTCGTGACGTGAGTGGTTGTTACGCCCCTTACGTATTCTAGAATAGAATGTTATTACATTTATAATGATTTCACAATTAATAAAATAGAATGTTCTTTTATTGGGCTCATCAGTCAATTACAACTGTTGCGAATAATTGGTAAATTGTCTAAAAATAAATTCTTAAAAAATTTAAATATTTACCTTAAGAAATAGCCTCAACATTACGATTATATTGATAATATATGAATTATACAGGTATTGTTCACACGCGTGTTTCCTCCAAAATACATCATTCAGCTGTACAGAAGCTTCATATCAATGGTAGCACCGACCTAAGTTGTTTTATATGAGCAATGCCACCAATAGTATTGCTGTGAGAATATAGTCAGGCGTTACTGTGTGTTGAACTAGTTCAATCTTCGAACACAAAAATACAAAAAATACGTATAATGCAACTTTTAACATTAGGAATTTATTTAGGTCCTTAATTAGTCGCAATTAAAAGCAAAAACGCACAAACATAACATGAAAAGTTTCAAATATTTTCTTGTCCAAAACCGTAAAACTCATTTCTACTTAATATTTTCGGTACGGATATAAACTTCGTATTTTACCAAAGGAACGATAAAGTCCAAAAGATACAAAGGAAATCCGAAGATAACCGCCAATTTGGCGATTTGTTGTCAATGACCGTGCAGTTAGCTGTCACTCAGTGGGGGACAAAACCAGGGGTAAACGATGGGGCTAAACCAATGGAAAAAACGATTCAACAAACGAGTGCCACATTTGGAGGGTGGAAATCTTCAGATGATAAGAATTTAGTGCTCTTTGTTTTTATTTTAGCTGGTATTAAATGATGATTGCTCAAAAGGTGAGAGGTCGTGGTAGTGTGTAAGGATTAGTGTTCGGAATTATTAGAAAAGTACGAGTTAGAACAACCAAAAAAATAGATGATCATAGATAGATAAACTCTTTATTGTTGACACCAGAAATTACAAGCAAAAAAAGAAGAAAAAAATATAACTACTGGAGGAAAGAGTTCGCTAAGCCGAAAACGCCTCATAGTACCTACTCATCATTGTGAACACCTTTTGCTATGGGACCAATCCGTAATTCGCAAAAATATAATCAGATAGGTATTCTAAAGAAAAATGTCAACGACACTGGACAAAATGTACAGAACAGCTGTTTTTTTTTTTGGCGTATTCCGGGTTGGTCCCTTAATAAAAGTTGTTTATAATGATGAGTACTATGAGCCCTTTTCGGCTTAGCATGCCCTTTCCTTATAACCCTATAGATGAACTCCGTGAAAAACGACGCGAATAAAGAGGAAGTGAATTCAGATAAGTAATAAGACAAATGATAGAGTCGAATGGAGGAAACGTACTCGTACATACTGTTCCCATTCCCACCTTACTTATGAAGGATGAGGGTTGGAAGATGACGATGACAATCGATGGGCCAAATCTGTGGCCAAATCTCTAAGCTGAAAAAAAGCTTATTTATTATATTGGCTTAGAAAAGCTTACTCGCTCAGATTAAGCTTACCCAAAAACCAAGAAGCAATTTATGATGTTATTAAAAAACCCGACAAAACATAGCTAAGAACACTCCCGACTAATTCACCTATCAAACAAAAAAAAAACAAAATCAAAATCAGTTCATCCGTTCGGGAGCTACGATGCCACACACACACACACACACACACACACACACTCACACACAGAGGGAGACACGTCAGACTGATAACACTCCGACGTTTTTCTAATGGCTTGCCACAAAGCTTAATTTTCATCTGATACCTCTGTAGGTACTAATAATAACTCTATACTATAATATTCACAAGCTTATCGAAATTGCCTTACTCCGACTTCTTTCTTTATTAGACTTGCTTTTTTCTTGCACAAAGTGTCTGCTTACATAAAGCACCTTACAAGTACATTTACGGTTTTCTTTAATATATTTTATTAATAAGTATACAGGTACATTAAAATCTCATTATTTTCCTATCAGTACTTCCTCACTCCTGATTGTTTTCCTACCAGTCTCTCTCCCGTTATTAAAAAGATTCCCATATATTATATCACCTGAAAATCTCGTAACAATTACCTTTTCATCAGCACATCCTATAACCAACTCGCTCCGCCAGCGGAAACCAGCTGATATGGTTTCCGATAAAAAACCAAATCGTGCCAATTCAAGCGGAGAGGATTCACGAGTCGGTATCAAATAAATGTAATCATTCACGCTTTAGCGCGCAGACTCAATGTTTTCTCGAATTCGCGGTTTTGATAGACTCAGGGGATTGGAGTTTGGAAATCTATACATACAAGGTTATAAGAAAAGGGTTTGCTAAGCCGAAAAAGGCTTAGGGTACTCATCACAATGGACAATTTTTACTTGGGGACCAACCTGAAATTTGTGGAAAAAAATCAACTAAGTATTCCATAGAAAAATGTCAATGAGACTCGACAACAAAAATTTAAGGAACAGCTGTTTTTTTTTACCTAAACTCCCGGTTGGCTTCCCTTACCATCAGGCGAGATGGTGGTCAAACGCAAGCCAATTACTGAATAAAAAAAATAAAGATACCGTTCTTATCCTTCCGTGTGTCAGTAATGTCACACTCACCGCGAAAACGTGTGAAATAGCGCGGAAAGCAGTAAGTGGGGTGGAGTCGCCGATTTGCGAGACAGGCTCCTATCTGCAGCCCGGGGGAGCTGCAGGGCTCAGCGGCAGCTGGGGATGATCGTTCTTTTAGTTAACTAGGACAGGTAGTAAAACTTACCGATGTTCTTAAAAATTAACTAAAAAAGAAATTAAAAAAAAAACAAATTAAAATTTTAAATAACATTAAATATTTAAAAAAACAAGATTTAATTGCATTGGAGTTACACGAGTATGCCAAATATTGGCATTGCTACTAATACGACATACGACGACTATTAGTGAAATTAAACTTTAAGGTAGAAAAAGTACTTAATTAAAAGCTCTATGCTAAGCTCTAAGCTCTTCTCTTTTTCTTTGTGCTTTGGATACACTTTCACATAAGCGTTTAAACGAATCTTGATAAAATTTAAAAGGTTTTAGTGTTTTGTGCGTTTTGTTGTCTAATTTTGGATGAGCCATCCGAAAATCCCGACATGACGGATTTTCTTAAAACATTTTACCATGGGTTTGTTTTTTTATAAATGCTTAATACAGTTTATTTGATAACCCAACTACCCAGACGGTCTATATGCCTATACATATACATACCATCAAATAGGGCTGTATAGTATAGTGTATTGTATACCAGCGTCGAGAATGCGGGTCACATGCCTGTCACGGGGGGAGGATGTTTCCCTGTCTCTGCGGGGAATGGTGGGGTGTGGCGTAAGTCATGGCAGTGGAGTAAGAGAGTAGGGGAATCGTCCCGTGATTTAAGTCCCGTCCCGTCTATTGTTATGGGGCAAACAAAATTGTGTAGGTTTCATGGTGTGATGGTATGGTGTTATGATTAGTTAATTATTGCCTTTACTTGGTGCAACGCATGTTCCGTTTGAACACCCTCCTTTTCGTAAATGTGGTACCTACTGGACCCTCAGGCCGGGTGTATGATCCTAAGGCTTCTGATTAGACTTTGACTTGATGTAACTGATAGACATGACCAACGCCCAAACCATTGGAGATTCGCTTACATTTTTAGCTGCATTTTTCTATCTTTGAAAGCATTATAACTTACCCAAAGGTGAGCACTTCGCCATAACTATGGTCGCTCATCCAGTCTTGAATACACGCTACCTCCTATCCCTTGAACAGCTAAAATGGCAGGAAATAGCTGAGTAGCGGATGGAAATAAGAGCTAAACGCCAGACAGATTTGTTTTATTCAGAATTCTCGTGCCGACGTCGGACGGGGTATAGTGATTTTACGAGTACCTACCAAAGTGCTAAGAAATCTTTACATGTTGGATCTACCTATACCTCTATATAGGTATTTTTAATGTACTACTCAGGTCTAACTTATTTTTTTTTGTATCGCGAATAAGTCTGTGACCACCAACTCGCTTGTTGGTAAGCGACGATGTGGTCGACGATGAAGCACGCACACTTAGAAGATATTCACTTCGACCTTGCGAAGCCTAAGGTTGTATCTCTCACAAAACAAAGAATTTATTTATTCCATTCCCTGTGACTGTGACTCATCATTGTGACTTTCGAACATTACATAGCCTAGATAGGGTGATTGATAGATCACTGTAATCAATTAAAAAAATAGCATTTCTCGACAATTTCGAGATTATTATAACGTCATTGCTTACCTACCTGGAGAGCTATATTTTCTGGCGAATGAAATATTATTTCGCTCACTGTCGCTCTCATTAGAAATGTCATGACAGTGAGAGAGATCGAGACTATCTCGAACGGCCCAGAATTTCCTCCCTATCGCCTATATTGGTTCAAATGGTGAAAGTTAAAAGAAATAGACTTTAGACATCTTCACTTTTACAACAGCTTGTAACTCTACTTTTCATGGTACAGCTGTAAATTTCCGTAGAACTGCCTAATTCACGTCAGTGCTAATTGCTTTTGTAATTACCTAACTGACTAAGCTGAGAGTGAAATTACCTATTATCTTAAGTGTTTTCCGGATTAAATAATTAAGCTAAAATAGTCTTTATGTACCTTAAAACAATAGCCGTATTAGATTTCACGAGGTGTCTAGTTAGACACTTGAAATATTGTAGGATGTCACAGTACTCATCATTATGGCTAACTTTTACTATGGAACCAATCCTGAAATAGCAAAAAAAAAAAACAGCTGTTCTATAGAAAAATGTCATTAAGTCGCTACGAAAAGAATGGAATAGTTTTTTTATGCTATTGAGTGACGAGACGAGCAAGTCGATCCCCTGTTAAACGTCATGTTTGCCCAATCAATGGTTGATTTTGGACTAATCGTGCAAGATATTAAAACAAAGAAGCATGCATATTTTCTACCGATATTGCAACATCACACATATGTACATGTTTCCTATAACACGTGCAACACCTACACATTAGTACACATATTAAAATTTCGTCAACTCCAACAAAAATTTTAACATCGCTCATGTATTTTCTTGTGACAAAATTTTACAAAATATTCGTAGTTGACGCATGACACGTTAAATTGTATGCCCCGGATTTTTTATGAAGCATCAACCGCCAAGCCATGTCAGAGACCTTCAGGCGGCCTAGAAACTGACACCAAGGCTAGCCTTGGTCAGTTAACTATAAATAGCTGTATGGCTAGCCTTAAAGCCTATTTTAGCCCTATATGAATTTTCTTAAAATATTGTCTTTTTACCTAGGTAATAAGTAAGTAAGGTTACATAGGTAATTATATTAATATATGTTAAAAAAATACTACTTACTTATTTATAACAAAAATTAGGTTTTAGAAAATACTTGCTTTCCTTGTTACAATACTGCATATTTATCTAACATCACATCCCGGTATCTTTACGAGACGGTTTTACTGCTACCACTTAATATCCGGTACAATCACAAATATTTAATGGGAAGGTTTGTTTGTCTGTCAGTGCAAGCTCCGTGACGGCTGAACGTATTTGAATACAATGTAGGGAAATAAATTATTAGCGAGATTAGTCCCAAGCAATCGATGTTGCTCTCATTTTGGCATACATTATGTTAGACAGAGACAGAAATATCTATTACCTACTCTAAAATTTGGGTTATGCATTCTCATCTTTCTTTTCATACACCAAAGTGTTTATCGCTATCCTTTTCACTATAGTACATGTATGTATGTTCATAATAAGGTCCCCCTACTCTCAGAAAAATGCAGCAAACTCGTAAAATCACGGGTAAAACTGCGGCAAACAGCTAGTTGCACTAGTTCCACTTTACGACAGGTATCTGCTAGACCGCGTAAATCGAAGCGTACCCCCCTCCCGTCAGGTTTCGTGAATTATTTATACGTGCCGTTAAAGACACGGCAGTAAAAACTTTAGGTGATCTCAGTATCAGTGATTTTATTTTACGAGCGTGGTTCTGAAGTGGCGCGACTGGAGAGGAAAACCGGTACAGAAATGGAGTGTTTGATTTTTGAAAATTTGAATATTTTTCAGTTATTTGTTTGTTATGCTAAAAGCCGAGAAATAGGTGATGATATTGCGCCACGTCTGACTTAGAATTTTAAGCTACCTGAAGACCTTAGAGAACTAGCTTGCCTATGTACATTTTATGCTTTATCAGTCAAAGTAAAAATTAAAACTTACTGAAAACGAACTCATTAGCTCGTGAAAGCAATCAATGTTTAAAAGTGTAAAATGTTTTCAGTAAAAGTGTAAGAGATAACCAAGTAGAACTTTTTTGTACCGGTTTATTCCAGTTACTCGGTCCTCTTTTATCCAGTCAACTTTTATTAAAGCTTCGACTGACACGTGCTTTGAATTTTATTAGTTTTAAGCTCAAATGGCGGATATCTGTTTCGTGTCCGCGTATAATTACCGATCTGTGGTCGATTTCGCAGATATTTCGAGATTTTATGTTTTATGAGGCACAGAGTAATGTTATGTATTTCCGATGGGTATAACTATAACACCACTGCTGTTAAGAAAAAACCTACATCAAGAAAAATAATTTATAAAATTCTCTTGTGTTTAAGATGTATTAATTTAAATAATTGTCGATGTTTTTAGTTAACAATATCTTTTATTTTGTTACAGGTACTTTCTACTCTGAGTCCAAGCAGACATCCAATATACTTAATTGGATTTATGGGTATGAAAAGATTAAAAAAAATAATTAACCAGAATTACATCTTCAAAGCTCGCTAGCCACGGGCTCAGTATCATAACCATGTCATTACGAAAAGCCCTTAAAATCTAAGAAAACTGCCCGAGTCAGTTGGTAGCCTTTTCAAAAGGTATCTTGACATTATCTACCACTACTCATAGAGCCTTATAGAATTACCAACTTATCCGTTAAGTTGGCAAAATCATGGAACTAAAAATACCAAACAGACTGCTGTCAACTTCATTCATGAACTACATTAGTAGCTACATTTCCAACGGCACGAATAACTTTGTCGTGAGGTATACTTGTTGAGTTTACCAACAAACTAAGATATTACTTCGGTAGGCGTTCGTAACAGACAAACGGACAGATAACGTCTGATAGTTACTGTGCCCGGAAGTTGAGGAAATAGCTAACCGGAAGTACGTGGGTACTGTAGATCTGCGCCGGAAGTTGGTTCATTGATCAGCAAAGTTCGATATCTGAGTTAGTTACATAGATTGTTTGTTAGACAACAATAAATAAATACGGTTTATATAGGTAACTTATTGAGCCAATTCAGTGTGAAGAAGTTAACAAATATTTCATACACACTCATTCAAACCTTTCGTACTTAATATTAATAAAAATTTGGTTTAGTATAATTTAATTTCCACTTATGTCTAAAAGTTTTGTAAAGGTAAACTTAACGAATGTTTCAACTCTAATATAGGTTTTCGTTAAAAGAAGCAACACCTAATTGTTATGATTAATTTGATTAGGGTACCGTTATCACATAAATAAATAATTGTACATATTTTTCACCTGATACTTGATTTACCATATACAGGGTTATTCATAAAGGGTATGCTAAGCCGAAAAGGGCTCACAGTACTCATCATTATGAACAACTTTTACTATGGAACCGACCCGAAATTCGCGAAAAAAAATCAGCTGTTCTATAGAAAAATGTCAATGACACTCGACAAAATGTATGGAACAGCTGATTTTTTTTTCGCAAATTTCGGGTTGGTCTCATAGTAAAAGTTGTTCATAATGATGAGTACTATTAGCCCTTTTCGGCTTAGCATACCCTTTATGAATAACCCTATATACGTTCTAAAAACAAGCTACCCCTCACAGACATCTAGCTTACCTCTACTACCTAAGTTACCTCTCTAATACTCAAGTTACCTTTCTAACTCACCTTCTTCAGACAGTCGATTCACCCGAAGAAGCCAAAGAACGACTGCCTCAAATGAAGAACTTACTCGCAACTTAACTCACTTAGCCAAGTGAACTTAAGCTCAAGTTGAAACGCATCAGAAGATTGTCCCAGCTCCGTTTGCAGACCATTAGTCGCACTTACCCCGAACTTAAGGGCAGTTAAGTGACAATGATCTTTATGACTAGATGTGTTACTTAGCTAAATTATTTACCATCAAAAATTTACCATGTAAAAAGTTTAGAACGAAAGTTTCGAGTGTTTATTATGAATAACTTTGTTACTTTTACTGCACCCCGAATTTACATTATACAACTTGTATTTGCAATTTAATTTGGGCTAACTCTGTTAGATATTCATAAAGCTTGGGCTGTTCATTAATTAAATCTTTACATGTTTTTATGTTGTTGATCTAAGCTGCCCGATTTGTACGGATGTTATTTATCGAAGTATATCACAACTTATACGCCATTTTGAGGCTCGCCGTATTGTAAAGCGATCTTGAAGCCGAACCATAGTGCGGCAAGTAGGTATCAAGCGCCCACGATGTAGTCTGAAAGTCTCGTTTGTGTGCCAATTTTTTGTCCCAGCTAGTTTTACTACGATATCTATTTTTATTATTAACAACCATATGGACCAAACAATCATATGGATTTTACAATCCGAAATAAAAATTTTATTTCATTTTTCATTTCATCGACATTGAAGGAGCTGTGATGTAAGCACAAACTATAGTTACCAGTCGTATAAATTCTTCAAGACGTGTGAAAAAGTTGGAGCGTAAACTAGGTTCTATATACAATGCGCCAGACGCCTTATTTTCTTATACCATTTTTTCTACCCTCAAAATAAGACCGTGGGGAAAGCCCACGAGGCGTTTAGGAAATGAAGAGATCCGGTCCGAGCCGCCATTAATGGGATCTCAGTCTACCCGCGTCTTGCCAATGCCTTGGGGTATCAACCGTGTACTGTTTTTGGGGGAATGGAAACGACTCGAAATAAACTGAGAGAAATCTGAATAATGTCGTTAATTTACTGACCTATTTTTATTTTATTTCAATGTTCAAGTTAAAAGTATTTTTATTTTATTTAAACGTTAAATGTTCTAATAGCAGTTGTTTGTAATGTTGGTGCTTGGAGCGCGGGGGTGCCAACCGTTTTTCGATGGCAAATGCTTGAAAGAAGTATTGCCAGTATTCAGAAGTATACTAATAGTACTTAGGGTAATTATACACTGCTGGAAGAGAGCCAAGTTCGTCCGGAAACGGAACATTTTATTATTGGTCTTTGTAGAAATTCAGTTAAATGCATTTATATTTCTGTGCTGTGCCAACAGTAGCCTTTACTCAGGAAACGGTTTTGTTTTCTGTTTTATGTTATAGAGTAATTAAATGGTTGTTATTATTTTAATTTTAAAAAAGCAACACTAATTTCTTATGCTACCTAGAGCTAGTAGAAAAAACTCATAATTCATTTTTTTTTGTAAAAATTAAAACGGTAGCTCTCACGTCTTATTGTGTTCAATAAGTACTCTAACTACATTATGTACCTACTTTCGATCACATTCGGTGATCTTCCTTTATTTTGACTAAATTAAATCTAGCCAAGCAAATAAATTGCGTTTTTCCAAGTATAAGGACCGGTACAACCGCTAAAACAAAAAGCGTATAACAATTCGTTCCGGACATTACCCCCCGGATCCCATAATTCCCCATAATACGATATTAATCCGCGCCAGGATTACGGTATCAAATTTATTTTCTTATAAAGTGGGATTAGTAGTCTTGGAAGAAATAAAAAAGAAAAATGTGGATGTGGCGATAAATTGTTCCTAGGTTTGGCAACATTTATGGCTTTACTATGAAAACTTATGCGTTGACGTGGCTTCAGTACGTAATATTGAACAATACCGTTTATTTGTAAATTCTAACCGCAAACCAGTTTATGAAGTTTAAGTTAACTAAAATTAGATCGGGCGAAAAACTGCGGGCTTTAATTTTTTTTGAACATTTTTCTAATTTTATGTTAAGAATTCGATTTGATTTCGTGAAATAAGTAAGAGCCATAAATATATCAGAGACCATATTTTGCAAATATACAATTTTGTGATTGCATTATTTTTTTTTTTTGTTTGTTTGATAATGAAATTTACAAATAAATTGACTAAAATACGTTTACGATTTATTCAAAACCAAATTTTGCTGTATTCACAATGTAATTATAATGTTACTTATTCCTTGTAGTTGGTATATCTACACTTCTATACTAATATTATAAAGAGGAAAGATTTGTATTTTTGTATTTTTGGATGTTTGTGTGGAATAAACTCAAAAACTACTGGACCGATTTCAAAAATTCTTTCACCATTCGAATGCTACATTATCCCAAAGTGACATAGGCTATATTCATTACCTGAAAAAATTAGGGATCCTTACTAAAACTTCAATAGTGTCCACCCTTGCGAAGCCGGGACGAGCCGCTAGTATGTTATAAACAGGAAAGATTTGTACGTTTGTAATTAATGAACTCAAAAACTACTGGACCGGTTTTTAAATTCCTTTAATAATATAAAGCTATATTATTAACGAGCAACATAGACTAACCATATGATAGAGATTTCATACCCGTGCGAAGCCGGGGCAGGTCGCAAGTTAATAATAAAAAAATCTTTGAAAACAAAAATATACAGAATTTAGCCCCCAAGCCCCTTGACGGTGCTCCTTAATTTCAGCGATTGTACTAATTGCTGATTTTCTAATTAATCACAGGAGAGTTATTTGATTAATGGGTCTCCAAAGAGGGTGGTAACTGGTAAGGGGTGGGGAGAAGGGGGGATGATTCAGTGATTTCAGCCGGGGGTAGGTTTTCACTTTAATTAGTAAGTAACTCGAGCTGGGGCTGTCGAGGTTTCTTCCAGAGGTTTTGTAACGGACTTTCATTATCATTTTACGGATTTTTTGTCTCAGTTTTTCTTGGAAAATTCTTCTTCTTCTTATTGAGTTGCTGAGTTTTTATACGTTTCTTAGTTAGGTAAGGTTTCTTAGTTACGTTAGATTTATGTTTGGGATAGTAATTGGATTTCCTAACATGAAAAAATAATTAATTGATAAATTAACAGTTTAACTGAAAATGATTTTCAGTAGAAAACGAATGAAATTAATGAATTAATCTTTACATGAAACTTAACGTAAGGTAAAAAAAAATAGCACTGATCCATTGACACAATCCACTAAATGACGCCAAAATTAATTTAAAAACTCCAGAAACCGGAAATCAAATGAGTGACCATAAAACGTCAACAAAAACCACCACACAAAACCAAATGTGCCAAAGAACTGCCTGAAGATTTCCCAATAAAAATTACGACTGATAGCCAAATGGAAATGGCGACCACCAGCTGATCTGAGCACTGAAGAGTGGAAACTGCAAAGGAAGCCCAGGGGGCACAAGGATCCACCAAATTCTGGAACATGGCCTGGCCGCCCACGCTCACACGCGGGGGCGGCCGGTACGAGCTTCGCCTTAACAGACTCGAATATAGCCTTAACAAGCCTGGGTTACACGACTTTTGGGCCACCCCAAGGACATACTGTTCGGTCCCAAACCGGATATACCAGCACTTTTGGGTTGCGCCAACCCGGATATTACACATCCGGTTTATCGGAAAGTCGTACGTGGGAAAAATTCATGACCAAAGGCGTTTGCTGCGGTTGCGGCGGTGATTGGACTTTTTCGGGGGGTCTGAAGGTAGACCTGGACAGTTCGGAGTATACGGGTTACAAGTACTTTTATAAGAAGCCGGGGTATAGAGTGAAGTCTCGGTCGTGTGAGGATGCTAGATATTTATACGTTAATTATGTGTTGCTGGCGGAGTTCCGGTGTTTTGAAAAGGTTAGTGGTTCTTTTTATTTGTTTTTATTTGTAAATTAGGTTCACAAGCCTGTGTGATAAGCCCTGGTGTCGTAGTCTTTATGCAGCCTTTGACTCAAAATGGTATAGCTTTTACCGGTTTAGATTATGATTAAAATGATATGCCCAGCAGGTTTTTAGTTAAACATTTCCCGGTCAAAAATCTGATGCCTACACATTTTATGAACAATAATGTAGACATCTAAATTAATTTCATAGATACTCAAAATGCCATGGTTATTCATTATATTTTCAACAGACGTAAACCTAACAAGCGGTACAGGACCCTATAACGTGTTTAATTTAAAATGTCACAAGCGTATGCTACGCTCTATAAATATTCACGCGGTACCCTAACACACTCTGCAGTTTTTTATAAACGTATTAAAGATGTGACAGAACCAATATTAGATTAAAAAGCTGTATTCATTACTAAAAAAGGTAACACATACAATGTGAATTGTCAAAAAATATATTATATACGTGGTTTTAACACCAGCATCGGTCTGATCGCCAGATATAAAAGCGGTTAATGTTAACAACGATTTATAGGCTTTTGAAAATTAGATGTTTTAGTTATTTTAGTAAGTAAATAGTATACTCTTAAGGGTTTATTGTCTAAAATAATTAGTACTCACCTTTGTTTAGTTGTTTTCTCATCTATGCTACAATGCAGAGGACTGTCTCGCTCATAACTATAAGACCGCCATTGTTGCACCTACATCACTAAATGCCTTTTTTTAATTCCCGACATGTACAATAAAAAGTTATCAAGGGTGTAGCAAATCTAACTAAACTTGCAACACTTGATAATAAAAATATTTCAAAATGTAGCCCAAAATATTAAGCATTCCGCGAACTCTTCTTGTAACTGTTCAAGTTTAACTTTAACCCAAACATTTAACCGTACGTACGTAAACTAATTAAACTACCCCCAATCCTTAACACCTCGGCGGCGCCGATCACCCGCTCGTGACGACCGGCTGAGTATTACGACACTGGATTTCCCATTTCAATTTACACCCTAATACCTCCCGTTAAAGTTTAAATTTAACAGGATTGAGCAGCAATTTTAAGTGGGTTTTAAGCTTACGGAATTAATATTTAATTTGTGCGTTGTAATTTATAAAGTGCTCTGTATGCTGCTACCCTCGAATACTTTAGTGCGTATATTTTATGTATGAAATGCTTGAGCATGAAGGCGGTGTTATTATGCAAAGTACCTGACACTATTCTACATTCACAAAGAAGATTATTTTTATCTATTTAATTAAAGGTATTTTAATGTTATTTGGTCTACATTTGCCATTAACAGTGCTAAGCCGCTGAATATCCTTAATCAACATAAGCATATCTAGCTACTATAGATGCTTACATTTTATTTTATAAAAGCTTTCAAGGGGTTAAGTAAGTAAAAACATTTATTTTAACGTAGCCTCCTAAGCTCTAGAACATTACATAAGCCATACCCTTAACCTACATGCAGCCCTGAAAGCTCATCTCGTTTGCCCTCATTCGCATGTACCGCAAATTGCTCTACTCACTGTCATTCCGGTTAACCTGAACCTCAATCAAGCTCAGTCGGTCCTCATAAAAGTCGACATGTCGCAGCTTCAGACCGACCAACTAATTCAATCTACATAAATAAGAAATCAGAGCTTTCAGAGACAGCTTACGAAGCGGTAACGAGCGACTAGCTTAAAAAGTGCTCGATTCAGTTCCAAATGTAAAAATCGGTAGAATTTCAATCGAATCGAAATCGAAAATTCGGCAATATTCAGAGACAAAATCGGTACCTATATCGAAAAATTCAATATTTGATTATTTTTCTTTTTTTTTTTTTTATTGATTCTTATAGTAAAACGTTATATTTGTAGCACATGACTGTGATACAGTTAAGACGGTGGCTCTTTAAATAGTTTGAAAAATAATTGTTTTAATAAAACGGCTAAACCTAGAAAAGTTACAAAACTGTAGGATAGACTTAAAAACCGTAGAAACAGCAAAGAACCAGTAGATACGAGACCACTGGTGCTCGTTATCGCAGGTGCCCGAGCGGCTGTATCTGGGCAAATCCGGTTATAAGCGGTTACTGCGGCCCGGATTACGCGTACGATCCGGTCCTGCAGTTTGAGACATGATTTATATACTCAGTTTCTCGGCTTTTTACGAATGGTATGTTGTTTTGGCCGGATTATGGTATTGATTTTTGTGCCGCTATCGGAGTCGCGGTTCGGTGAATTGAAACTTGGGTATGACAGGAAGTATAAAACACACATTTATGATTAGAATGTGACTCAAATCACAGAATAAATAATAATAATACAAGTAAAAGGAAAACTGATAATGATCGATCATACAATGAATTTATGTTGTACCTAAATAGATTATTATAAGTTTACTTATTCAGATAACAATCGCCATAATCAACATCAAAACTCGGGTGATTCAAACTTTCAGAAAACCCAACTGAAATCCCCCACAAAACTTCAAAACATCTTTAATCTGTATACTAAACCACAGGCAAAGCCCGGAGATGAAATCGCGAGTCTAAGTATTATTTCAGAACTAAGATCTTGTTTCTGAAGACGCTTCGAGACAAGTAAACTTGTAAATCCCTTATCCTAGAGTAGAATCAGTGTCCGCTTGCCAGGGGGCAGGCTGCCAACTTGAGCCGGGCTTATAAAATGTTTCAATTTTACTGTTTGAGGATTTGCTAACCTTATTCTATTTCACTGAGTCGTATTTCGATTACGGAATACTTGCCATTCTGTAAGAACCGTTAATTTTTCCGGAGTTAAAAGTAGCCTATTTACTTGTATATAAAAGCTTATGTATAATTATATTGTGTGTGTGTGTGTAAAAGAGTAACAAGTATCAAGCGTATACTTTTTCATTGATCATATTAATAGGATTGAAAGGAAGATATTCAATTACAAATACAGTCACATAGTCAAATGAATACAAAATAAATAAAAGGAAGTAGTATTGTCTTGTAAAAAAACTTTAATAATGCGTGGGGTTTCAGGTAACATTCGACCTAACGACTGTAATTTTATAATCTTTTGTTATTCCTTGAATAAATTGTAGTATTTTTTTTTAAACCGGTATTCTGACTCCTAGAAAAAGATCTTTACACTTTAACGTAAACTGTAGCTTTAAAAAAGTTTAAAAAAAAATGAAAATATTAAAAACAAACCCCTAACAAAAAGAGAGCGACAAAAAAGCTAAAGCGTGACACCGGCAATACCTCTCAAATGAAACGAACGCCTCAAAAACTCGAGCCTCATAACCTCCGACATTATTACACACACGTTTAGAATACGGAGCCGAGACGTGCTCGTTTAGACAGGCACGCTTGCTCGAATTATTAAATACAATACGTATTAGTAACAATTCCGCATACGCTTTTTATGCGAACGGGCAGAGCATGCATGAACCGAAATGGCGTCCAACTGGCGCGCGCCATCTTATCCGGTTTTCCTTTGGTACGTGGAGCGAGATTCACAAAAGCGTGTGAGTTTGGCCTGTTTGTTTTGAAGACGGTTATTAATTTCTAGAGATTTTTATTATTATCATTTTGTTTAATGTTAATAAAAACGTTTACGTTTGACTACTAGACTAGATCTTATCAGATAGATCATCTCACTAGATCTCACAAGCAGTCAAAATATTATAAGTTATATTCAGGATTTATTAATCTGATAAATCAGTGCAGCTTAGAGCTCATAAGTTTAATTAAAAAAAACAACAGACAGTCGAATTGAGAACTGTCTCTGTTTTCAAGTCGGTTAAAAAATCTTTTAAAAATTTATTCAGTTTTGTATGAAATAATTTTGTAAAAAAAGATATTTCTTTCGAATTCAACTATTTCAAAGTGCATTCTACCGTTCTTCTACAGTCTATGATGCCATATTATAAAAATAAGCATTGTAAAAATAAGACCGTCAATTAAAACAAAGAAAGCTATACTAAATTTCATATCAGAAAGCAATTCTGAAATTCATATAATACACGTGTACCTAAGTGAACATGTCAGGTAAAATGGCAATTAAAGTGATTTTCCAGCGAAGTTCCATTGATAACACAATCAACGATTCGACGTTCGGCATAAAGCGGAACGTGCACTCGCCGTAATCGATCTCGGTAACCGAATTACGGCAATTGAGTCGAGTCTGCGACGGCCCTTAGGGCAATTTGTGGTGTCGAGATGTGCGACAGAGACGTAATGTGATTGCAGCTGCAGTACGAGCTACTGGTTCTTGAATTTATTTTCTGAAAAGATCTGTTAAATTCCTCTGTTACTGCTGAAAGACTACTTTTCTATGGCTTTATTTAGGCCAAAAATCGTTTTTGAAATAAGAGTATATTTTAGACACACACTGTTATTCGAATAACCTTACATTAACTAATTGACCAAACTACAAAAACATCAGTGAATAACAATATTTAAAATACTTGAACTTATCTACGGAAACAAATATTCAAGGACCATCACATTTTTGGATGTTACATACATATTTACTCATTTATTATGATCGGATGAAAGGTTTAGACATTGCGGTGAAGAACGAGTAAATACAAACATGCACACAATACATAGGAAGCTTAAACACAATCCTTTTTTGTCGTAGTCGGATGAAAATTATGTTGAATGTCTAAACAAACAGCCCAAACGTCGGAGGTAAGAGTGGACGGCCAACAAACCGTCGTACTTAGCGTTCGTGCCAAAAAGATTGGATGAAAAATAATACCACAAGTCTCAAATTCCAGCAAATTGCTGAAGTTTGTTTTTAATATTGCCCGTATTTGTACGTTTTCTTTGAAATTACTCTGAGTTATCAAATTACAATAAAATACTGTACACTCAACAAAACAAATTACAATCTAACAAAATAATTTTATTAATCTATATATTTTAAATTACAGTCATATTTGGACATTTATATAAACTGCGGTTTTAAATAATCCTAATTTAGTTTTGAACTGTGATTTTAAAATCAACTTAGTACTCGACATGTCAGTCTCATTTTTCTAATATTTTACTCCAGAAATTTTGTTTATTTGACCTTAAGATTCAATTGACTTATATTTTCTAAAACTTGAGTCGCATCAGATATTATACGCATAAAAATATTTCTAAATTTAAAACTGTCCACGGAATGACAAACGCGATTATGCCACCTGTTAAATTATGCAAAAACCGCGCGAACCCTCGCCATTTTGTCCGCCGATGTCCGGTTAAGGTTTTAATCCGGTACATTAGCCATTCCGACCGCGCGCGATCCTCCTCAACCATAACCGGTTAATTCTGACCGGATAATTCGTACCGGTTACATGGATTGTACTCACTGTATCGGGTTATTTTTTAATTTTTGTTACTAATCGTCTTTTTATTGTTAAAACAACAACACACGTTTTTAAAAGTTTACATTATCGGAAAATTATAGTAGACAAAATATTTTAGTTTCAATATTTTTTTTTGATTATTAACACCAACTCACACCAACACCAACACCTAATTACCACACCAACACCAACACACCAACACTAACACTTAATATTTAGTTAATTGGGATTCTATCTGATATTTAAGTGGCATGTGTTGTTTGTCCAATAACAACACATGCCAAGTCATGTCAGAGGCCTTCAGGCGGCCTGAATACTCCGACATATCCGCCTTCAGGCGGCTTAGCCACTCGGCCTATACAAACTTACTATTATTATTTACTTTTAGTGGTAAATGTTAAAAATAATGAACACATCAAAATATGATTAATCTTTTACAAGGTTATCAACTCAAAGAGCTGTACCGCGAGCTTTTATCGCGAGCCTAAACTAGACAGCTCTTGCTTCTATCTCGCTTTGTAAGCTAAAGAAAAAGCAAGACAAAAACCAACACGATTTAGCTCAGTCTTACGCCAAGAGTTCACGTTACGGCTCCTGGAAAAATTACACTATCAAATTAGTTAATTACACGTAACGATTACAGTGGCGAGACAGTAAATGGGCACACTCGGCCGAGCAAACAAATCATGGTTCTAGTGACTGTCTTGCCATCAAACTGTTTATACAAACCGAGTACTCGGCCGAGGACACTGTCTCGCCACTGTACTTTACGTGTAATCAACATATAAATAAAATATCGCAACCTGTGAGTACAATCTTATCCGGTATTTCGCACCCGGGAGGCAGTACCCGGATAATTCTCAGGTTAATTCCCGACATCTTGACGTATCCATCCTCCGATTTGAGAGGGTTTTATTAAATTAACATAAATGCGTCCCGAGAGTTGAGTAGGTATGACATTGTCTGGAATTCTGGATAATGGATACGTGGAGGGAATACGGTAGAGGGAAAAAGGGTTTTAGTAGGTACATATCTACAAAAGGGCAGTTTTTAGGTTTAAAAAAAGTTATTGTTTAATACTGCCCTGGTAATCGATATAGCAGTAAGTCAAAAAAGGCGGTTTCGAGAAAATGGCGCGCAAAGGTTTTGATTACAATTTTAGCGTTTGTGATAAATCTATACACTCGATTTTTTTGTTCTATAAGTCAAAAGAAAGAGAAAAATATGTTTTTTACAGTGAAATAACATTGTTTTAACATTTTTATCAGGGTTATCGTAAAACATGACAAACCGTGTCTTCATTACTATTTACTAGTTGCGTCAAGCGGTTTCACTCGCGTTTTGCTGATAAAAATTGCTTTTATCCAGGGTATAAGCTACAAGATTCATACCGAATTTTATCCAAATCCATTTTTACGTGATTACGCAACAAACAACCAAATGTTGACATTTATAATTTTGGTAGGATCATCGCTTTGGGAATTTATGTATTTCTACTTTATCTTTGTGAAAAACTGTAATTTCAGAAATAGTAAAGATGTACCAAAATAATTTTAAATTAATCTAATTTTTTGTACCCTCGATCTAGTTTTAGTATACTTAGAGAGCAGGTGAGAAAAAGTTTGTTGTTTTATTTCGCGAATCAAACGTCGATTTTCACTTCACCTGCTTGTAAGTGACAATGTGGTCGAAGATGAAGCACGTAGAACGTAAAAATGTATGACGTAAAAAGGTTCTAGTAGGTTTGGTCACGTTCTGTAGACCGCCCTTTGTATTGTACCCACACCGATTTTGACTATAGTTAAAGTTTCACTATTTGTTTTGTTGTTTCTTTTATATTATACGTAGAAAAAGAAATAGAGTGGGCATTGTATTAAAATAAGAAGACCAGCATGATTGTGATTAAGAAACCAGGAATATTTTTGACATTAAATATTACACGATAGAAAACTTCAGAATTTTTTTTAAACAAATCTACTTCTTTTTTCTTCTTATGTACTCGTACATACATAATTCTAAAATAAACTTTCGCTGTTCGTTAATTTCGCAAAAACATGATACCGGCTCGACCAAAAATTCATATTTTTTAAGCTTAGATAGTAATAAAAATGCGGTTAAGATACAAACAAGACAGTGATTAGCTCTCGAGCTAGCTAGCTTTTCTAGTCTCGTTGAAGCTACCTACAAACGAGCTAGCTTTATTACTCCATCTGTTTGAAAAACTCTTCCTACCCGAAATTAGAAAAAGGAAGCTAAAGCGAAGAAAACGCGTAAAAGTTCTTGAAGCGGAAAAACCATAAAATGTTTTTGATATACTGTTGATCCACCTTTTAAACTAGCCGGAATACGAAAGTTCAATGGGTTGTAAGTCTTTCATGGCCTTAGTTGTGTGATTCCAAACAAGGAAGCATTCAAGATCATTTTACAAGTTAACCAATTAGGGATTAACAAGAAATAAACTTTTTGTTTTGATGTGGTTTACTATCAGCATTACATAAATAAAAAAAAGTTAATTTTAAAAATTTATTTTAAAAACACGCTTGTTTAGTGTATTGTAATCGGTCCTCGATATAATATGTATCTACAAAGTTTGAACGAAATCTGACCGTTTTTAAAGTGGGTCAAAATCGCGCCCAAAGGAGTCGGTTACAAACATACCTACAAGTGAAGCTAATATAAAGCGTGTAACAAAAAAAAAACATTCTGACTAAGTATACAATGCTTCCTGCATGCGAGCATTGTCATCGATTTTAGATCAGGTATGTTATGGTGTGTTTTTTGCTGAATAACGTCTCCGACCTTTGCCGGAGAAGTAATAGCTGAATACAAAAAAAAACTATCATCATCATCCACAGCCTTCTTAATCCCACTGCACTGAGAAAAATGGACATCAAAATTCCAATGAATTCACCTAAAGTACTGACAATCACCAAAAAGTACGATGTTTGTCACCAGTTTTTTCGGTGACAACTATCATAATAGTTATAAATGGTTATCACCGTAAAAATAAGTACTAGCACCAGTTTTTAGGGTGAGAATGAGAACCATATATTATGATAACTGTCACCGTTAAAATTGGTGCTAATCATCATACTTTTTGGTGATTATCACTATGCTCCGAACTTTAGGTAAAAATTTTCTCAGTGTGGTGGATACTGGATATTCCTTTTTCTTACTGTGCCATCTGCGTTGGTCCAGTGCAGGGGCCCTATTGGTGGGTGAGTATTATCTCGGTCACTATCGCTCTCATCAGAAATGTCATGAGTGAGAGTGATGGAGATAGTCTTGAGCGCTCAAGATCAGAGTCCCGAAGGAGTACTCTGGCCTGTTTGAGATTATCTCGGTCACTCTTACTGTCATTTCAATTCTAATGAGAGCGACAGTGACCGAGATAATATCTCACTCGTCATAATATGGCTTAAGTTCGACCCAAGATCTGATTATGTCGATCCATCTCGCGGACGACCAACTTTCACCATACCAAAGTATTATTTCCCGTAAATATACTTTTCTTGAGGCTATACTGACGCCTATTAAAATGACACAAGCAATACAGTGCGCTCAAGTTGTAAAGGTCTTGGCAAGTTATAGTCAAGTTACCAAGTTACCGGTTCCAAGTTCCAGGTACCCGGACTAACAGAGTATCAACTTAGTATCAATTTAACGAGCTGCCTACTGCCGCAGGTAAGCGCGCACCTGTGACTCTCATAGACTATCAGTAACGCAATAGATGGTACAGTCGTTTGAAGGGTAAAATATAATTGCTTACATCAATTAAGTTAGGCGTTTTGTACAAATGTAAATATATAACTTTTGTAAACAGTTTCTGAATTTCTAGTGTGTTACCTTTATGTTAAAATCGCGTCAGGTACAAAAATAGCAAGATTCAATATATAGCTATTTTAACCAATAGTCATTTCAATTTCAAATAACCCGAAAGCTCTGCAGGATCAAATCCAGATTTTTATATAAGTTTCGCAGACTAAACTACAAACATCCAAAACACGCTTGATCAAAAATGTTGACAGTAATTTGGTGATCAATTTGTAATAATTTTGAATGATGCAATAATTACTGAGCTGGAAATCATGAGCGATGTGTGAAAACCGCGAACGAATCGCCGCAATTCATTACGTCCGCGAAACATGTCGCTTTGGGAATTTTGCGAATCATTTAGTTACAATTAAATGGTACTTAATGCGGTGTCGAAATAATAATGTGTTACACATGGCAATATTTGATAAATTATTCAGAAAGGTTTTACATTCTAATTTTGGAGTTAAAATGTAGTTTGCATCTTCGGCCGTAGTCGAAATAATTACGTGGCATTCGCCATACGAATCTTAATTTTGTACAATCTGAAATAGCAGCATAAAATATAACATTACGCAAAAAGATAGAGTTCATTTCACTTTAGTAATATCACACAGAGTAATACCCTCCCAGCGTCTGCAGCACTAAAGGCAAAATATATCTTGTCCTTACTTTCAAAATTATAAAACTTAGTCTTTGTCCGGAATGTCAGAATAAAAGTACTCAAGCGAAGCTGCGTCATAATAAATCTGTTCAAGAGGCCACCTTAAGACAAGGGGAGATGGCACCCCTCCCTCCCCTTCTACCCCCTCCCCTCCCATCGGTTACATTGTAACGAAATATTGTTTTAACATAATTAAAACGTTAATAACGCCGTTGTAATAACGACGAAATTGTTTCTCGTTAAGTTAAAAGTGTATTTCTGAGTTTAATTAGATGATGGAGAGAGTTCGAAGACGTATCTTGAGTAAATTTTTTAAACTGATGTTTTTTACTTAAAAAATTGAGTAAGTATTTTTAAAACTTGTTGCAGGCATTGGAAGGTAATTTTAGGAATGTGTCGTTTTTCTATTAGTTTTTTTTTGCTAATGTATCCTTTTCTCCCAGAAAATCTTTAAGAATCACGGAAGTCACGAGTAAATCCGCATGTTTCAGCCAGTAATAAAAATTCTATAAAAATATGTTTAGAATCTTTAAAATTGTGAAGTGAACTGTCGCAAATTCCGCTCCAGAATTTGACTTCTATTTTGTAACGCGAAGAATTTGCAACAGATGTTTACTGGAAAGACAATTTGAATATTAAAACGAGTGCAAAAAGATATAAAAAATATTTTTAAGAGCACTATGTAGGTAACAATAATGGACTTAACTCCCAAGTTTAAAGCCTTCAGTTGATAGTCTTGATAGATCTAATTTTCAAATAATATGTTTTCTAATGGTTTTCTAGCGTATTTCCGCTTTCAAATCATGAAATTTTGGGATTTTCGAATTTTTTATCATTTTTTTTTCTTTTAATTATTTAGATTTAATTTTTCAAAAACTATTCATGTCCTTGTCTAACAGTTTACAATGACAAAGACAGATTTATTTTTAGTTTTTAGATCTGTCAAATGTAGCCTACAAAGTTGGGCCCAGTATGCCTTAGGTATAGTCTCATCAAGCATAAGCAAGTTTGGTTTTGCCCTTTACACTGAATTTTACCTAAATCTGTTTAGCCTTCGTTGTGTTGAGTAACAAAAATCCAAACATCTAAACATGCAAACCTTCACATTTACAATATTAGTTTATTACCTATTTGAAACATTGATAAAATGGTCTGTCAGCTTTTTAGTAACGAGAAAAATCACGCATAAAGGTTTTTTGAATATACAGAATAAGCTATCAAACGTTTGTGCATAAAAAGAGTAAGAATTAAAAACCATACTTTCGGAATCCAATATCGTGTTACGGAAAACAAAAATTGATTTCGCAACATCCCGATATCAATTTTAAAATTTAAACCGGTTTTTAAACTAGCGGTTAGGGTGACTGCTTTTCGAATTTTCTCCGTTAATAAAGCGGTTTGGAATGGTAAAGCAGATAATTTTGTTTCTGTGTTCTTGTATTCTTTATAACCCGCGGCGCTAACAGATACGTGATATAAATTTGACGTATGTATCTGTTTATCTATGGCATTGTAACTCCCAAACGGTTAAATCGATTTTGATATTTTTTCTAGAGAGTGTGATTTTAGATGTATGAAGATTTTTTACCAGCTCTTTTCTAGCAGTTTTGAAAAATCTGTTGCAACTAAACGAGTATATAGGTAATGCGTAGGAATATCCGAGTTACTACTGAGTTATTATCATCAGTATTTTATGAGCTTACCTTTCTGGAGCAGCAATTTTCCGACATCTAATTACAAAAATTCAATGGCGTATGTGAATCTACCAACCTGCACTTGGCCAGCGTGGTGGAATAAGGCCTAATCACCCTTCGAGGGTGGACCTGTATCCCAGCAGTGGGAGGATTAAAGGTTGAAAATGATGATGATGAACTACAATGATTTTATAGGTATCTATAATCTAGGTATATCTACATTCTCTTTTATCTGGTCTAAGTATGCTTTCTGAGGTCGCTGAACGACACTAAGCTATTTCGACCGTTAATTAACTTAACACTTTAAAACTTAAAAAACAAGTTTTGTCATGAAAACCAATGCTGTTCCTTTTTCAAAAATTTCAAGAACTTATGGCCACCGCATCACCTAGGGTGATCAACGGACGGTCGGTTAAATATTTTGCATACATAACGACTTTTTAATTAATGTACAATTGAATTTTATCGGTTTTCAGCGGATTGAAGCTTGATTGATTGTTCGGAGCTGAAATGTGCCTCGATTCTGATAGATGAAGCAATCATTGTGTTATGTTATTGCGATGATAGGTCGGGAAATTGTGGATCAATCATTGATATAAATCTTGGACAAAATATCTGTGTCTACAAGCTGCGCCGTGCGTTTTCACGCGCTCGATGATTTAAAACGGTGAGTAGCATAATATGATTGTGTGTCTTATTGTAGAATTTAAATTTTATCAAAATCGGTTTAGTAGTTGCGGAGATATGTAGTTATAAATATTCATACACCCTACACACAAACTTTCGCATTTATACAGGGTTAGAAGGAAAGGGTATGCTAAGCCGAAACAGGCTTTAGGCTCATCATTATGAACAACTTTCACTATGGGACCAACCTTGAAATCGAATTTTAAAAAAATGCTGTTCCATAATAAAATAGGTATAAGTAGGATTCAGGATTCATTTCGTTTTTATTTTACCCAAATTTCCACAAAATTCGTTTCAGTAGAAATTTAGGTAAAATTCTCAGGTAAAAAGTAAAAAAATTACATTAGTCCTTGAACTGCTGTTACACGAATACCTACAAAAAACGTAAAAACGTGTTACAATCGAATCCACATTTTTGTAGTAAAGAATAGCAGTAGGTAAAACACCTACCTTGTAGAAATCCACACAAAAAGCGGCTACTTTACGCCGTGAGAGATAAGATAGGCTTCCCTTTATTATAATAACAAAAAGAATCGTTCTGCCCATATTGGAGAGCTTTTACTATAGCCACAGAAAAATATAACTCAGTAGGTAATGTGAGACTATTTCAAGCATTGTCTCTCTTTGCTGAAAGGCTTTCCAGTGCCAGATTTTTTAGACCGTCTTTAAGTATCCATGGTGTCTAATCCAGTCCAGATTTTTTATGATTGAGAATGCCTTGTCTGTTAATCTACCATAATCTATGTTTGTTGCCATGTAGACAAGCGTGCTATACTCGGCAGAATAAACTCTGAATTAAATTCTACTCTTTGCTAGAAAATAGCCATAATTAAGTTATTAAACTGAGGTAGAAAAACCATCATCATCGTCATTTTCTGCCCGTAATCGCTCATTGCTAAGCATATGCCTCTTTTCTTGTATGGCACTCACCCAGGTTCGATCCGCGATTATTACGATATTGTTGACCCAACGTGCTGGTCGATCGGCGACGCCTCGTTTACCAGTAGCTGAGTTCCGCGGTTTCGCCCGCGTTTTCCGGGATAAAAAGTAGCTTATGTGTTAATCCAGACCATGAAAGACCTTTATTCTAATTTTCATCTAAATTCGTTCAGCCGTTCAGGAGTAACAAGCATACTCACAAACTTTCACTTTTATAATGTTACTGAGATTCTTTTTATCATGAAATACTACGCCAACTACATATTTCTAAAGATTACCTTCTGTCGTGTTTCTGTGTCTTTATTATAAGCCCTTAATATCAGGAAGGTCTCGCGTGGCGTCGATAGCCTGGGTAAACAACATCAATATTGCCTTGTGGACGCAGCGTCGACGCGCTGGGGATGGAGCGCTACAGCGGGAAAGTAGAAAAAATATCGATAAAAATTCAGAACTAAAATTATTGACGCTGTAATATTTCGTAGAGTATTCCATTTTGGTCCACCCCTAGCTTTTATCTCTACCATTCAATAGACCAGAATTTGTACTGAAGAGTTTTCGACCGTTCAACAGAATTTGAACACCTAAAGTTCTATTGTGTGAAAGACAAACACAGGCAATGAGTTTCATACCTTTGCCATTCGACTAAAACGCAACAATTATTTTTTTAAATTGGAATGCAAAACAAAAAAATATAATGTGATTTTATGTTCTCCAGTATACGAGTATATGTACCTGTGTCATAAATCTATCGTTATTTCGGGTAATATTACTCTTTCATGACGATTTATCGATATTTATTTTGTCGGTCGTCCCATCACCACTCTAAGCCGGAACACGTTGGCCAAATCAGGGCGTCTGTGTGCGCAACCCTAGCTCTCATTACTGACTGTTTATTTAGTCCTGGCCTTTATTGAATTATATACTTTGGTTTCTGGAAATACGGGTCAGTTTTCTTTGCAGTTTAACTGCCATAGAGTAGACAGTAGATACTACTTACGCCATTTTTCACAGACTAACTAAGTAGGTGCTGAGTTACAGAAGTAGGTAATTAAGCTAATATAGAAGAAAATTGTCTCAACTTCAAATATAAGACTAAAATATAAATGGCGTATAAATGAATCGGTTTCTTTTAGGCAAGCATGCTCCATTGTAGACCGTATCGTTGCTTACCATCAGGCAAGGTGTCGGTCAAATTCAAGCCTATTATTGAATAATAATTATATATAAAAAATTTGTACAAAAGCAGCTGTACCTTTTATTTTGTTATGCTATACCTATATAGCTCACAGATTATTAAACTGTGGTATATAGACCCCTGGAGATCTGAGGCAACTTTGAAAAGGGTCCGTGAAAGCCTGATAGCACAGAATATAGCCTACGGACTAATCCTGGAAGCGTCTGTGGTGCGAACAAAATAAATATGTTCCGTACAAAAAGATTAATGTGTTCCAACAATTTCTTACAAGAACAGCATTTTTTTTTTTCAGGACGAAAAGTTTACATTCAGACAAACACAAACTTAAATTGGACATCCCGGATTACTAACACGAAAAATTAGCATAATTTTAAATGTAATGTCTTAAATCATTTTAATCCACCCTACATTAAAATAGCAAACAAATATATATCGTCCGCAACTTGTGGTTGCGGGATCAAAGTTGCGGATTAGTTGGCCGTCTGCGAATACCCTTAAACTAATAGTCGTGCGGTCGCTCTTAACTGGAGCATGTGAGGTTGTAGCGGTCTTTGATTAATTTTATTTGGAAATAGTTTAACTACGTTTGTACTTTGTAAACATGTAAATCGACCTTCAAAATATGCGCAAATACATTTATATACCGTTAGTTATTGGGGTGGGAAGATGTTTGGTAATGACATTAAAGAGGTCACCACTAAAACCCTCTCGGTGGCCAGCCTCTGTGCTTGACAGGGGGCACCAGG
Organism: Alcis repandata; assembly: GCA_949125135.1. Taxonomy (NCBI): domain Eukaryota; kingdom Metazoa; phylum Arthropoda; class Insecta; order Lepidoptera; family Geometridae; genus Alcis; species Alcis repandata. The sequence continues at coordinate 631,065 of OX421240.1, forward strand.
GTCTCTGACGAACTCACACTGGTGCACCCTTATCACGTTACCTGAGGCACCATTCGCAGGACGTTGGTCCTTTTCCCGCCCCTACAACGATACGGGCCACACCGCGCCGTTGTCTTCCCTGGGCTCGTTCGAGAAGGTAGCCAGATACCTACCTATGTAGACCTACTCTGTCTAGTAGAGGAACGATGTGGGATAAAGATTGAAGCACTAGAAACTTCTATTCTATTCTTTACTAATCTATAGTTCAGCCTCTATTATATGTTTCATTTCGCTGAAGTGAAATCCCATTTGAAGTAAAAACGTATCCTAAATCAACAGGACTCACTTTGTTCTCAACAGTCTCAACTAAACTATACAAAGATTGCTACAGCAAATGTTTTTCTTCCGACCGTAAGTCTAATAAATGATTCTATCTAAACGTTGTTGAATTGCTGCCGTGTGGCAGATGGCAGGGGTAGGACTGTCGCGGAGATTTTAGAGAACGCTTTACCTATCGAGTATGAGATATATTGCATTATATCACAGCAAATACCTATATATCATCATAGCACTCTCTTAAGCATACTTGTATTTATATGTAAGTATGATTGGCTCAATCCTACTAAATTATAAATGGCAAAGTTTGGATGTTTGTTTCTAAAAACGGCTAAACAGATTTGGTTAATATTTGGTATGAAGCTAGCTTATACTCTGGATTATCATTTAAGTTTCTTATCCTGGAAACTGCGGGGCGCAACTAGTACAATATATGAAAGCAATACATTGTCATGCTTCAAAACTATTCAAATCGAAACAGACATTGTAGGAATGCCCGAAGGCTACGAAACTGAGCTATTTCCAACTCGAACCAAGTAATAACCTGCAAGAAGCAACTTCAGAAAGCAATAAAATGTTATCCAACATGTATTCGTTAATTTATGACTCTTGTTCACGAACTATTGCCATAGTTAAACTTACAAACCTAATCTTTCCACTGTAAGCATTACAAATCGCCCGACTCAAACTAGTACGTTGAAGTAAAATCGTCGCAAAACATCGCTACGTTTGTGCGCCCTCCGTCTTTGTAGCTAGGGCTGTCAAACTCCACATTTATTTTTATAAAAGTTTAACTGGCTGGCAGCCAAAGCTCTCGGTCAGTTGATAAGTGTAAGATCTTTGTTTAAACTAAAACGATCTTCAGATTTAGCCTTAAAATCAGGGCCGGTCCTAGGGCGGTGCGAGCGGTGCGACCGCACCGGGCGCCTTCAAGGGGGGGGCGCCAAAATGAACCAAAACGTGAAACAAAAGACGCTCGACCGAGCGCGCGAGTCGCGTAACGAACACGCACGAACAAAATTGCGGGGGAACGGGCCGCGGGGTGAACTTTCGTCCGTCACTTGTTTCACTAGGCAGGCATCGTCTATTATAGTCAGGCCATTTTAATAGGTCACATTTGACAATTCATCAAAATTCAACAACGTAACCTTGTAACGGCGGGCATAAAATAATTTTTTTTTCGTTTTGTTAGAACTGCAGAATTGCTTAACTTTTTTCAATAACGATTACATATTTATTGTAATAATGACCGATGCGAGTTATTTTATGACATAATAAAACATAATAAACAATTAGTGATTTACGAGATAATCTACGATCTCGTAAAGAACTGAACGTTGTTACAATGTTGCGTCAGTTAACCCCTTTTTCTTTTTAAACACTAGGGATGTTACTCTAATTTACAATTTCTATAATAACAATCCATTATGATTAACTTAACTAATATTTTAGCAACTTTGTTAATATTTACTTATTTATTTATATTTATTTAAAATAAGTAAGTATATATGTAATTATAAACTTGGATTTTTTTTTTTATTTATTCGAAATTTATTTTTACAGATAAAAAACATGTCACCGCCTTCAAAAAAATTATCTGGTGCACAAAACTTAAAAACTGTGATTTTCTATTCTATTTGTGTGTATGTATGTGTATTATGTTATTTTGTTTTTTTTTATTGACAAAACAAATTAAATTAGTTAAATCTATTTCTTTGTATTTTAATTTAAAAAATAATAAATCAAAATATGATTAATAATATAAAATAATTTTAATTAAATAAAAATGAAGAATTTTAAATTAATTAATTATAGTAAATTAAATATTTTTTAAAATAAATTTTTAATGTTTTTATAATTTTGAAATTTTTCCCCTCGTCTGGCAGCTGTCATTTTCGCAAAATGGCGGAACTGGCACGCCTCCCCCCGCAAATTTTCAAAATGTCAGCGCGTTGTAATAAAGTCAAGATTTCGTCAAGTTTTTGTATCGAATGATTAGATGAAACTTAGCTCAATCGAATCGTTATGAACAAAGCTATCGAGTCATAAATCGATTCGTGTAATTTTTTTCCTACAAGTATTGTCAGTTTAGGCTTCAAAAAAAAAAAAGGGTTTTTTTTTCACCTCACAGCAAATAAATCGGTATAATTCAAGTATAGAACTGTTTTTTAAAAAGTGTATTGCTTTATCTACCTAACTAACCAATAATAGACGTTACGCATCCAAAATATCACACCTTCCCATAGTTTATTAACATAGTAAAAAAACAAACACCCACTTCACTTTCGTTCCACGGTCGCTCAGGATCCACTTCAAAATTCTCAGAAACAAAGCATGGGACCGACACTGGCACTTCGTTGTATATTGTTCTTTGTCGTTTTATCAAGCTAACGCCGTAGTTACTACGAGACTGATACACTGGCAGTATTTTGTTTATAATTAAAATAGCGAGCATGACGTCACCGACCGGCTGCCGGTGGCGTGCCAGTTGCGCGCTAAAACATAGCGACCGGCAGCCGGTCGCTTGCCAGATGAGGGGTTTTTTTTTTATTATTAAAAAAAATGTTTTTTTTTTTTAATTTTAATTTTTAAATATATATATATATATATATTTTTATGTAGTTTATTTAAATTATACTTTTATTTATATTTTATTTCATTATTTATTTTATTATTATAATATATTTTTTATTATATTTTAATTTATTTCCTCGCAATCGATGTGAAAAGTCGAGTGTAAAACTCGGGCATAAAACCCATTTTATCCCATCGAACTATTATTACTAGCGTATGGAACCGACGCAACGAAACAGTTTTTTGCGCCGTGCGTTGTTGCCAATTGGCAACAACTGGTTTAGTCACTCGCGCGACGCTCAAGCGATTGCCTGTGTGCCGAAACTCTGACGAACAACATAGAATAATCTAAAATGCCAGCTTGCGTGTTAAAAACGTGTAAAAATCGATCCACTGCAAAGAAAAAAGATAGTGGCGTGACTTATCATCGGTAAGTAAATACAGTTATTAATTAAAACCAATCAAAACTAATTTTATACTTTATTTCCACGACATGCCGACATTTTGTTTGAAAATCATAGATTATGAAATGTGAACAATACAGATAGGACGTGTAGTCACTAAAAGGCGTCACAGACTTTGAAGAAAAGATACTATTACACCTTAACATGAAATATTAATAATAATAGAAGAACTAATATAACTATATATATAAATATAACTAATATAAGAACTTAATAGCTCGATGTGTTACTTATTATGTATCAATGTTGTAGCTTATTAACTATATTATGTTAATAAATAATTTTAAATGCATTGTAATTTATTTTTATTAACTTTTCTAGCTTGCTATTTTTTTTATTAACGTAACTCATTAAAATTTTGTATGCATTCAACCAAATGAAGTTATGTAGGTACAAAAGCTGTGTCACTTCGGCGCTGTTAATCTATGAGAGTAAGGATGTCCTTACAATACATTGAACAAAACGCGTAACCGCCATGAAATTCACGGCGCTTACGACGTTTTTGGTGGCGAGAAAAATGTAACCTCTAAGCGGTACTGCGCTGCATGTTTTAATAATTTGTTTAGACAACAGTTGCTAAATTAAGCGCTGCAGCACAGACGAGAGCTCAGGCCGCGCTCCCCCCGCGCAGACCAGCCCACTTGTCATCAAGATGTGACAGGTTTTTAGTTTGGTATAGCTTCTCTTTAAGTAGTAATTATATCTCGATGTTTTATCCTCGACTTTATATCCGCCCTCGCCTTCGGCTCGGGCTAGCTAAACGTCTCCTATACAAGAACATTATTTTTATAAAACAAAAAACAAAAACCGACTTCAAAAGACCGACTATTGAGTTATTCATCTATTTGTCGCGCACGTACTTAATGCAAATTTAAGGCTTATATGGTTTACTCATGGATACCATTATCAGAACTGGACTAAATTGAAATGGGACCAAATGGGAAGCGTCATAAAAAAATAATCATCAAAATCGATACACCCAGTCAAAAGTTATGAGGTAACAAACATAAAAAAAAAAACATACAGTCGAATTGATAACCTCCTCCTTTTTTGAAGTCGGTTAAAATGGCTTGTTTTATGCCCTCGTTATACAATCTACTATTTCAGTTGTCCACCACTTCACTTATAGGTATAGTATTCGCACAAACTGGATAAACGAACTTTTGACAGCTGAATAATCTGAAGCCACTGCTTTTTTTCTGATGGAAAATAAAGCAACTGCAAAAACATTTTTTTTTTTTAGAGGGGCGCCATTTTTGGTCCTCGCACCAGTTAAAAATGTTAATAGGACCGGCACTGCTTAAAATATTCTGAATTTGGTGTCAATTCAGACAAAACATTTTGTCAATGATTGACCTTTTAAATAATACATCGAAGTAACTTATGAAAAATTTAAATGAATCGAATAAAAATAAATATTTTACAATTTTCATTGACGCCGCGTTTTTTAGTTTTCTTCATTTTTATAGTCGTCTATTCCATTTAGCACAGCCCTACTCGCTCCCCGAATGAGGACAGCATTTGTCACGTGATCCCGGCAATTCTTGGGCCACTCTTACAAATTGTCCTCTTACATCGCCCAAACAGGACTCCGTACAACTACAACTGTATCCCACTTCTGATGTTAGTATTATGGCATGACGTATGAATAAAAGATGGCGGCGTTATATGCTGAGGTTTTATGCTCATTTCGCTCGTAAAAATATGGTTACTGAACCGTTACTGACGATCAGCATATTTTGTAGTGAAGGAAATCATTTATTTATGTAGGTATACCTACCATAAAAATGGTACAGTTGGAATTTTACCAATAATACGGAGCGCTCCAATGAGTTTAAATGAACGAAAAGGATGAAAGAAAACATTGTGAGAGGCGAAACAATGAGAACGTTTTGTGATATCCACGATCTATCATTTAGCTCCAGTGTGTTCCAGGAGATTTATATGAAAACAGGTTTCAATTATGATCAATGTAGATCCAATTTTTACAAACAATTCAATTAGTTATCTAAACCAATTTTAGGACCATATCAATCTTTTTTCTATTCGAGTTTGGTTTGCTTTTGACATTTCCAATGAGAGCGACAGTGACCATCTCGGTCACTGTCTCTGTCACTGTCACTGTTTCTGGCTTTTCCAATGAGAGCGACAGTGACCATCTCGGTCACTGTCACTCTCATTGGAAAAGCCAGAAATCACTTGCCAGAATAAGGCCCCTGGATGAATCATCCCATTTGTATATCAAATGTGTTATTTTTAAGAATTGAGTAGCGAGACGAGCAAATCGCTCGCCTGTCGTCACGTTTGCCCATAACAGATCAGCGAAACCCAGAATTTCGAACTTTTAAAATTCAAGTCCTCGTTACTCTGATATGTTATATAGGATGTTAAACCTCCTGTTGCCTGAAATTTCACTGGAAACGTTGCCCTTCCAACCGGAACATAGTAATATTTGCACATAACTGCTTGGCAGTGGAATAACTGGCAACGGTGTGGTACTTCCCCAGGCGGGCTCTGCAAAAGAGCCCTACTACTAAAACTGACTGACATTGGCTGGATACTAACTGTCTCTCTCTCTTGTTTCCAGGACCTGCAGTCCGAGATCGAGACGCACCGCGATGTGTACGCGTCGCTCACGGGCACGGGGCGGCGGCTGCTGGGCAGCCTGTCCTCGCAGGAGGACGCCGTCATGCTGCAGCGGCGGCTGGACGAGATGAACCAGAGATGGCACCATCTCAAGTCGAAGAGCATGGCTATCAGGTCAGAATTATTCCATATTAGTGGAAGTAGTTACCATAATCTAAAAATCCTGGACAAGATTGGCACAGGAGCTAGTTGAGTGGCGTACAAGAAGAGAGGCCTATGCTCAGCAGTGGGCGAAAACGGGCTGATGATGAGAAGTAGTTAATTTTGGCCCGCTTCTTACATACGGATTTTCGACCGAGCTAGGGAAGAAGTCAGTCTGGGGCAAATCGGTATTTGTGTGTTTCTAAATATTTTATATCTGACAATAACTTGAGGAGGGTTGTCCGATCTTCATGATAGTTTGAAGGCGATCATTTAATTTAAGACAAGTTTTAAGCTCAATTATGAGCAATATCGATCAAGAGGTAGTAGAAATATAGGGGTCGCACGCGAGGTTTCAGGTAACTACTAGTTTATCGTAACTGCATGAAAGAGTGGCTAGGCAAATAAAGGGACACCTGGATTTGTTATTTTTAATTTGTTTTTTTGCCTCAAAATTATTCTATTGGGCTGTAAAAACAAGAACGTTAGGGTTGAATTAAAAAAGACTAAAGTACTTAGTGGACTTACATCACAAGTTGATAAATTACTGATCAGTTTATAAGATCCACTCACTGTGCGACTCATAATCTATTAAATTGGAAGCAGTCAATTAAGGGTGTCGGAGATAGCCCTAATCCTATCTACGTGTGATGTGAACCAATGTGTTAGCAGTTAGGGTTGTCAATTTCACAGATTAAGCTTATAAAGTTCACTGTCCCGTGTGCTAGTTACAGGAGCCAGTGAATTTATAATTATCAGTGTTGTATGGGTAGAGTTCGTAGTAAACTTTTCTTTTGTAACTTTTGTATGTCTTGCTGAAACAAGTGAAAGAAAATGGCATTGACTTAGGTATGGAGTAATAATTAATTTGATAGATAGATCTATAAACTCTATTTTGTTCGCACCAGAAATTACAAGTAAAAAGACACGAAAAAAAAACATATTAGTTAGAGTCGCGTAAATAATTAGCGTAGATTTATGGTAATATTGAATCTGTTCTAAGGTAGCCATTTCAAATTCGACCAAACCAGGCATATCAATATGCCGCAAACTCGCCCCAGTTACTATTCTAATGTGTCAACCGCAGTAATTGATGGTAATCGGTCAACTCGCACCAGTTGCTGTCTTGATGCGATTGTGCCGAGTCACGCGTAGACGGCTGTCGCCATAATCGGTTTGCCGTAACGTGATAGCCCTGCGGCGAGTACGCTGGATCTGCGGTCATTGAGTTATTAGGGCTGCCCGTAATTTGATGGCGCGAAATGAGATGAGATTTGATGGTACGTAGATTTAGGTTACAAATTTATATTTAGGTTACAAGTTTTTATTTAGGTTTTAGATGTTAAAGTGTCAGTAAGTAGGCATCCTTTTGTTTGTGATTTCTGGTGTGAACAATAAAGAGTTTATCTATCTATCTATCTAATGCAATAAATATTGATTACAAATCAGTGTATTGTTTTTTAAGTTATTTTTTAACTAGCTTACGAAGCCTTAACCATTACGACATTTACGACGATGCCTAGGCCTTTGTAGGTCCCTCGTAAACATATTTACCGCTTTCGACTACACCGTCTCTTATAATCAGATAAGCTGTTACAAAACACTTAGCCTTTCAACTATATTAAATACTAGCGTCCTGCCCCGGCTTTGCACGGGTATAAAATATAGCCTATGTTACTGAGGAATAATGTAGCAATCTAACGGTGAAAGAATTTTTGAAATCGGTCCAGTAGTTTTTGTGTTTATTCAACACAAACATACAAAAATCTTTCCTCTTTATAATATTAGTATAGATAAATAATTAGCTGTAACAGACAGACAGACACTGGACTCTCACCTTAAAAACAAAAGGAAACCAACCATAAAGGTTTGTTTCACCATTATGGTAAGTAACCCTAAATCAAACAGGTCAAACATTTCCAAACGGATTGATAACAAACATGATCCCATGATCCTCATAGTTTAATTCAAAACTTCGAAAAATACGCGACAAAACAAGCATGTAACAATCAATGCTGCTGGAACACTGCATCGCATCCGGGCGGACATTTATACACGTCACGCCAAAAAAACCGTTACTTTCAAATGACAGATAGCAAATGGCGACGCAAAATGCTCGGGAATTCAGTGAAATGGTAATATTTTAGCAAACTAAAGCAATTGATGGCAGTGTTTAGCCGTGGGTATTTTGTGATAAAAGTACAGTAAATTCAGTAAAACTTATTGCGAAAATTTAGTTCAGACTCACTTAATCATCAAGATTTAAGAGCGTTTCCTTTGACGATATTGTCGATTGTCGAATTTCCAGATTCCTTGTTTGGGTAGTGTTTTTACTTCTTTGAATCAAGACAAGACCAGCCATATCTTTTACCTGGAATAATGTTCTCCTTGATCTTTCTGGTCATTTCTTTCCTTCTACTTTTTCCTCTAATCATATGCAACATTTAATCCTCTCACTGCTGGGATACAAGTCTACCCTCGAATCCTTATTATTATATTTTCTTCTAAGCCTGTTATTTATTCAAAATAATACATCTTCGAGTATTGCAATATTTATGAAGTCGCCGTACGTTCCGTACTTCCCTCTACTCTGTTTAACTGTGGTGTTATCCTCGTCCACAGAAGCTAATTGTATAATCCTAGAGGCAGCTTGGTACATTGTCATGTAGATCCGATCGACTGGTAACACTGAGGTATGAGAACAATACATTGAGCTATAGCATATGAGAGCATTGAGAGCGTTAGTGATACATATTATTAGGAAGTCGTATTACAACCATTGCATTTCTAAACGGTGCGAACTAGGTTGCAATTGTCGAAAATATTTTTAATTCGTGAAAGTTCACGTTAGATCATTATAGAAGCATTTGATTCTGTTCAAATTGCGATTTCTCAGTTCCAGATTTAATGATAAATACAAACTTTACACGTAGGTAGCTCTTTTTGATAAAAATATAAGAAAATAATGCAGTAATACCTACTCAATGTGTGGGTTGACTTTGATAGATAATGCCTAATTGGTCCTATTTATCCCACCAAAAACATAAATGTAAAAAAGGAGAGCCAAGTTCAATACAAAAAGAATGGAGATCTAAATGAGTGCCAAGTTTGATGGTCAGTCCTGAAATTTATTTATGACAACATAAAATATCATTTTTCTTATAACTTAGGATAATATATTGTAGCCTAAGGTTTGACTTGGCTAGTTTTCATATACGAATTACAGGTATATTATGTAGCCTTCGCAAGTTCTAAACCTGTTACTTGTCGGTTCTTATTTTATTATTTCGAAAATTTGGCTTGTTGGTAGAAACTAGCCATAGAACATAATAATTTGTATATGAGAACTAGCCAAGTCAAACCTTAGGCTACAATATATTATCCTAAGTTATAAGAAAAATGATATTTTATGTTGTCATAAATAAATTTCAGGACTGACCATCAAACTTGGCACTCATTTAGATCTCCATTCTTTTTGTATTGAACTTGGCTCTCCTTTTTTACATTTATGTTTTTGGTGGGATATCATTACTTTTTGTAAAGAAAACTAGGCAGGTATAGAGATTTAATATCGAGTGATTTAAGTACCTACAAGTACCTTAGGCTCAGAACTTTTCAGTCGCCCCTCGTAAGTATAATAGTCATAAGAGGCGCGTTTTGATATTTGTCAACGCGACGTAACAATAGTGATGTTACCATACGACTCGGTATTTGATACTCACTATAAATCGATTCAAGTTTGTATGAGTATTTGATCGATTTGATTATGTATTGTAAGATTATTGGATTAAGGTTTTGATTAGAAAATTAAACTTAAACTTTAATATTTTAGGTATTTTGAAATGGTTCAAATGGTACAATGTCAAATACAAAAGGTCAATTTGTCTTTAATTTAATATTTTTAGTTACAAAACATTCACTCAATCACAATAAATGAAGAAAAAGCGAAAGTTAGTAATTCACTCTGTGAATTTATTTGCGTGCATTGCTTCGTGATATTATTATGTACTTTTAGACTCGAATGCGAGTAAGGCATCATTAACAAAACCTCCCCCGACTGATCCAGCTGATCAATATTTAATTACGATTAAAATCGAATGAAGCTGGTGAAATTCAGTAATTAATTGGTTACAACACTAATATTTGAAAAAAGGAGACTGAGAACGAGAAATAGAGAACACTTTTTGAGAGTTTCGTTTTAATTAGACATTTTCTCAAGAAAAACTATTTGTTACCAATGAGTTCTCACTTTCAAACTCATTCAGTCGCACGCACTGCTCCCAGCCCACTGCTGTGCGACGTTGTACCGAAATGCATTTAAAATAATTATTTATTATAAGTAGTGATCTTATAGACTATTGATTACCCGTTATATATTCACGTGAAGACCTTAAAATCCACATAAAGACCGGCTGTTATAAGTTTTGATTCCTGATTGCTGAGGCACTAAGTATGAGTTAAGTGTTCCAAAATTATAATAAAATGATACAAATTTACCAGTTTCAGATTTTTTCCTTTGTTTTCACCTAATTACCTATCTGCATACCAAATTTGAACTTTCTAGGTCATCTGGAACATGGATATAGTTTTAGTCTATAGTTAGATCAGTGATAAAAATTACGATTTTTGGACGTTAATATCTAAGTAACCGTTTGAGGTGTGTTTATGAAATTTGGAGCACATATGTATCTCGCAAGTCTTAATATATGAGCCAAATTTGACACGTTTATGTGAAATAGTTTTTGAGTTATGACGAGGTCAAAAGTGCCTCCAAATGGTTCGTGTAATATACACACGGTGCTGCTCGCCAGTTCTGTCACTTGAACTTGGCTTGACACGCTACCGCGTGTCTAGATAGAAAGTAGTACTAATGTAGTTCTCTTCTCAAAAACTTGAGCACAGTCTAAACCAAGAATACACGCTTTTCTAGTAAAACAAACGAAAATCACTCTTCACACTCCCATCCAATATTTAACCGATTCAAAAGCATCCGAGCATTAAATTTCGACTTACCAAATTCTACCCAAAAGCATTGCCGAAATTCGTGTAGCAAAAGGGGAACAATCCGGGATGTTCCGAAGTTCGGCATCCGAGCTATGCACTCAAAGGCAGGCATATTGCATAATCTTGGCTTGAAGAGAAATAGGTCGAAAACCTCCGAGCGGAAGGCGTTTTAATTATTTTGGTCGGGATATGAGTAAACAAATGTGTAGGGCGAGACACGATTAAATGGGGAAACGTTGCCATCAAGTACGGAGTTGTCGGTGTGTTTACAGCTTAGGGTAGCTATTGCTAATACTGGCATACCAATGTTGGCAAAGCATCTTTTCTGTGAAGCAAAACAAAAACTAAGTAACCTCTTAAAGGCCAGTACAAAACTGGACAAGTAGCAGCGATTTGCTATGATGATAGGACTTTATAGCGTTGTATTTTTGTCAACCTACTATTAGGTACTCCTCGTGAAAGACTTTTTCCAGACAGCGCAATCAAAATTATTTTATTTTTCAAGTCATTTATAATTTTTCATATATTGCTTATATTGTCACCCGGTCCCAGTGGCTATATACCCTGTGATATGCCGTCCCAACACACGTGACACTATAAACCGCCACTGTTTAGCGATTTGATCGCGACATAAAACAAGATGGCGGTTTTAAAATCACTTTATTGTCCTGTTTTACGTCCCTCAAATAAAACCCTGCCACTTCTCTCCGTAGACACTCCACATAATTGTCTATTTCAATGGCCGATAAACTGCCCCGCATTTTGCATTTAGATTTATTTAGATTGAGGTTTAATTTTCAATGGTTTGCTGGTTTTTTCATTGGGGTCGAGAAGGCTTGAGAATTTGTAATGGAATTCGTTTAAGACTGATGTTGTGATATCATCATCATTACCAGCAATTTTTATACCACTTTAGATGCTGTTTTTTTGCTTTATCATCTACCTCGTTCATATAATTTCTTGCCATGTTATCTTGCTATCTTATGCTCTCTCTTTTTCTCTCTAATGCCATCTTATGCTTCCTTTATTGTTATGTCATCTGTTCAGACGGCTCCGTAGATTTGATCTGTCGGGTTTATTTTTATTGATTCGGGACTCGAGTTTATGGTGTGTTCCGCATAAATCATGAGTGTTCTTGGCAAAATGAAACCGTTGGCTTATTCAAATGATACATTTTGAAAAAAAAACATAGATTTTTTGTAAAAGTATATAAGTAAACTGTTTCTGCACATACATTTAACTTAGAAAATTAGTGAGATTATGCCGTTTTCTTATTCTAACCATTTAAATTCAAGACATAAAACACAATTCTTATCAAACCCAAACGCATTCTTTCGAGATTGCAAGCTTAACTTTTATTTTTTAGTATTTTGGACAATTTTCTTTTCTAATCCAGGGCAAAATCCCAGCTCAAATATATTTGATGCAGTGATGCCAAATTACATTTCATACAAGCTTTTGTAAAGCGAGCCAAGTTTCTGATTACATTCTTTGGAGATCTTGGGATAGATATGATTATCTTTCGCAGTTTTCTTTAAAGATTTCATAGGGTTTTTTTCGGGAAAAGTTTGTTTAACTTCTAAATGAATAAATGGTTGACTTCAATTAATAAATGATTGTGTGCTGAAGTATGATAATATGCCTAAAATAAAGACTAAACGCTATGAAGTGAGAATTCTAAAACACTGATTAGAAACTTTTCTTGATGCTAAATGATAAAACATGAATCTCACTTAGTCTCGACAGATTGTAACTATTGCAGCTTTCAGCGTACTAAATATTTCCTGATAAATTTCACTTTTTACTCTTTAAGGCATTCGCGGACTATCAATCCAAGCTGTTATTCTGTTCTGATGCCTGATGCCGATAGTAAATGGACCATACGATACGAGTCAATAGTTTGTTGAAGTACAGATTAATTGCAATACAACAAAGGCAATGTACCCATGAGGGTACATTGCCAACCTTTGTTGTATTGACGCTTCCGGTGTAACAGGTATCCATTGCTGACGGTGGTCGCTTACCATCAGGCAGCCCATTTACCACCTGTGGCATAAAAACCTTTCCTTTTTATTTTTCTCAGGTTGTTACAGGTCCATATCCATAGCCTAGATTGGTCACTTACGCGGCCGGTTTCATTATTTGCCACAAATGGCATAAAAAAACTTTCCCCGCTTTTTTTTTTAATTTTTATTGTTTTGCTTACTGAAACATTACGACCGTTTTCCCCAGGAACCGGCTGGAAAGCAACGCGGAGCACTGGTCCGCGCTGCTGCTGTCGCTGCGGGAGCTCACCGAGTGGGTCATCCGGAAGGAGACGGAGCTGAATGCGCTGGCGCCGCCGCGGGGCGACCTGAACGCGCTGCTCAAACAACAGGTTGGAACTCACTTTTGGAAAACAATTTTCGTGATTGAACTGTTTTAACCCTGAAAAGAAAAGTTATAAGTTTGACCGCTATGTGCGTCTGTGTTTGACTGTGGGTATGTTTGTGGCGTCGTAGCTCTGAAACGGGTAAAACAATATTAATTCAGTTTTTTAATTTGAATGCAGTTTTTAATTATTTTTTATCAAAATCGGTTCGGCCGTTTTAAATAATAATTGAAATTAATATATTACACGATTTTTATTAGATTCACTTGTATTATGTTTGTTTGGATGTGTGTAACCGACTCCTTTGGGCGCGATTTTGACCCACTTTATACGGTCAGATTTTGTCCAAACTTTGTAGATATATCGAAGACCGATGACAATACACTAAACAAAGCGTGATTTTAGTTTTTTGATTTAAGTACACTTTCCATTTCCTTCATAACTTTAGGAAATTCGGTTACAATATTGAGACTACCATCCCTGAGATGACAACTCTTCTTTTTTTAATTCTTTGCTCTGCTAATATCGTCTCTGTGATATCAGGATGACCACCGCGCATTCCGGCGGCAGTTAGAAGACAAGCGGCCCGTGGTGGAGAGCAACCTGCTCAGCGGCCGCCAGTACATCGCCAACGAGCCGCCCTTGTCCGACACCAGCGACACGGAACGTGAGTATCTGCCTTTATTGTCGACCTGTTTAGCCCAGCGGTAGTAAATCCGCCTTATAAGCCAGAGGTTCGATTCTCGGCTGGGCAGATGTTTGAATTATTATCAATTTAAAATATTTGTTCTGGGTCTGGGTGTCAGGTGTCCTTGTCTTAGTGTGTGTTCCATTCCATGGCATCCCCGACACAGGGTATCCTAGTGCTAAGCAATGAGTGTGAAACTATGAAAAGTTATTATCATTATACACACCTTTCCGGCTTCCATATTCCAAGCCCGTATAGCACGGGCCGTGGACAGCTTGTCTTAGGTATACAGTTTTTAGCCAGAAAGAGACCAACATATCCATATTATCTTATTAGCTTTTTCTCTTCTACGCGTTACAAAAAAATACAATAAGAATTACGTTACACGATTTTAAGGCGTAAATACATTTGAAAAAGAGATTTTTAAAGATTCCGCAAAGTAACGCCTGATTCAATAAATGGTAGTAAATTCTTAATTAAATTTGATAACTAAATTCAATTAAGTTGAGGAAATTGCAGTAAAAATCAACGATATTATCATAAGCAAGCAATTACATAATTCAACTCGATGGAAAAAAGGTCAACATTCAGTTAGCACAAAAGAGTGAATGAACAGAATGAATGAACGGAACGAGTGAACGCAATTAGAAGCGAGCCGAGTGCGCTAATTGCGAATTCCGTACGCCGATGGACGGCCAGTGTTCAATCAATCTGAGAAGGGGAGGAACTCAGGGAGGACCGGGGGCTGTTGTATCGAAAGGCATGATTTTCTTGACAATTATTAACAGTTACGTACAGTAATTCTTATATGATTTGTCATGTTAATCATAAGTAACATAAATAAACTAATAAGTATATCGAGGACAGGATTTGTAGAGGTGCCAACATTTCCAATTCTTGGGTGCTTGCTTACTAATGAAAAGAAGTACCTACTTGCGCTGTTAAAATGAGGTTCGAAAATACCATTAGGTAAATCAAAATAAATAAATGTTCAATCAGATAGTGAGTAAAGGAAACGAATGAGATATATTTTGCCCCAAAATGTATCCTGACTTCATATCTGCCACGATTCAAACTGCTTTCCATTCCGTCGGATTTCCCGATAATTATGACTTCGTACTCCACTGACCTAAAGTTTGAACATTGTAAGCCCCGCCAGCTCCTTACCCCGGCCCTGGTGTTCAAGGCGCCTTCCAATCATTCAGGGGCCGATTGATTGCTCGACGATTATGTTTTTGTGCTCTATGGTTTGATAGCTATGATTTGAGCTCTATGATTTCATTGTATTTCCTTCCTTACATATCAAAGATGAAAGAGAAGGTGGGAAGCTCGTAAGTTTGAAATTATGTGTTCTTTGCTTTATGTTGAACTAGTTTGCCCCGTGGAATCACCCGCGTTTTCGGGGATTAAAAGGAGCCTACCTCTATATGTTAATCCAGGGTAAAAGCTAGATTCACACTAAATTTAATACATATCCGTTCAGCCGTTTTTGCGTGATTGAGAAACAAACAGACATCCACACTTTTACAATTATAATATTATTATATCTATAGTAAGAATTAGGATAGACTGTGACCTACCCTAACTTTTTTACAGTATCAGGACCAGGTGGCGTCCATGTTATGTTTTTGTACAAAGTCATCATTACCATTCTGTGTTGACCCACTGCTGGGCTTCTATCTTTAGTTCATAGACAAGCCTAGAACTAGAACTATACTTTTCCGCTTTCCACTCCGCTAGTGCAGTCACAAAATACATAATTAAATAAAAAAAAACCCGACAAAACATAGCTAAGAACACTCCCGACTAATTCACAATTCAAACAAAAAATACAAAATTAAAATCGGTTCAACCGTTCGGGAGCTACGATGCCACGGACAGACACACACAGGCACGTCAAACTATCACCCCGTCGTTTTTGCGTCGAGGGTTAATAGTACAGGTTCAATGCAGACACAGACGTGAACACTAGAACAGTCGACGTCGGGGTATGAGCATATAGAAGCAGCGGTCATTATGCGGGGCCACGCTCGTTGTGACGGCGCGTAAGCAGGTCTGCGGAGATTAGTCGTCGTCTCCACGGTGTATCTATAGACAACACATCTGAGAAACGAGAAATGTAGAGTGTGAGTGTAGCCCTAAATGATTTGTAATTTGTATGGATTGGAAGGCAATTAAATAATCCGTCTTTTCATGATTTGATTAATATTACCAGCATCATCATCATCATCAGCCTATTTATACACTGCTGGGCAAGTTAGTATAGCTCAATTAATTATATAGGAAATATTAAATTGTTATTGTTGGTTACACTGTGTTTTATCAATTCAAAAAGAAGGATTTGTGATCACTCAATTGATCGATTAATTGATGATTAATTTGATTTACAGTAGAAATCTCTTTCCCTTATAATTCCCGAAACCATAACTACGCCCTTATTGCCCATTCACCCCATTCAAAGAAGTTAACAACGTTAAACTTCAATAAAAAACCTCGACAATAAAACGGTAGTCGCAAATCGGCGTTTTATCGTTGAAAGACGACTTCACCCGAACGTGCCCGACCGAGCCCGAGCTTAAATGCGTCCGTTCCGCCCATTGGCCAAGTCGTAAATTTGAAAATGGAACCGAGCGAGCGACCAATGGCGGCTAGTGACGGTTTATCGAAGCGGTGTCCACTGGATCCGGGTTATGATCGACATTATTTATGTATGGTTCCATTTTTGAATGTAACTGTCGAGAAACCTTTTCGAGTGAGAAATGTCTGTCGAGAATTGCGAGTAGAGATGGCTACTATGTGCTGTGCAAGTGTGCAATACTACAGTTGTGTTTACGCATTGCTTGAAACATATGTACCAACAGGGTTATTCATAAAGAAAGGGTATGCTAAGCCGAAAAGTGCTCATAGTAAAATGTCCATAGAAAAACTGTTCCATAGAAAAATGTCAATGACACTCGACAAAACGTAAGGAACAGCTGTTTTTTTCGTAGGTAAATTTCGGGTTGGTCCAATAGTAAAAGTTGTTTATAATGATGAGTACTATGAGCCCTTTTCGGCTTAGCATACCCTTTATAAATAACCCTGTATACTGTGCAAGTGTGCAATACTATAGCTGTGTTTACGCATCGCTTGAAACATATGTATTATGTATATCTACCCAAACTCATCACCATCACCATCATCTCAACCGTTGCTTATTTATCTACACCTACACTAGAATTATAAAGAGGAAAGATTTGTAGTTTTTTATGTTTGTAAAGAATAAACTCAAAAACTAAACTGGACCGATTAAAAAAAATCACTAATTTTAAAGCTACATAATTAGCGAGTAACATAGACTATATTTCATACCCGAGAGAAGCCAATGCAGGTCGATAGTTTAAAAAAAATACATTTAGCATTACTAGCTCTTTTGATGAGCGCATCATTTTCTTCGCTCCTCCGATTTCGTCGTGTTATCTTAGATCTAGAGACATTTGCCACCCATCCATTTAGCCAGAGCTCTGAGTGTCGATGCCTGATTTGAGTTGGCTATTTGGTTTCGTCATATTTTTCTTCATTAGTTTATCAAGCTCATTGTTAAGTTTGAACCCACGACCTGGAGCGTGAGACCTAAACGCGGCAACCACTATGCCAACATTGCTACAGTTTTTGATGTTTAGACCAGCACATTTTGCAAATGTTTACGTATTGAAAGCAACAACGTATTGTAGCAAGCGTATTGAATAATTAACATTCACAAAAACTTAATTTTTCTTAGTACTAAATGACGTGCATTTTTAATCTGAGCGCTACCAAGGGTCGTTTGTCACGTTAAATTGTAGGCTCAGTAGGCCTAGCACAACTACGACGTAAACTTATCTACGTAGCGAGTATTTGACAGAAAAGTGTATGCCATTTACGCCTGTCAAGAGCGCCCCTGACGGGCGTAAATGGCGTATACTTTTCTGTCGAATACTCGCTACGTAAGTTTACGTCAAAGTTGTGCTAGATACACTGTTCTTATGATAACAACTGCCAAGCTATCAGATAACAACACCGATCGGGGGCCCAAATGTGACGAGTGAGATAATCTCGAACGGCCTAGAAACACCTCCCCCTCCTCTCTGAAAAAGAAAGTCTCTCTGTCAGAGAAAAATAAAAAAAAACTATCAGAAACCTTTAGTAGGGTTTTACTATAAAAACTAACGTGTTTTTTTACACACTTTCTTGTAATTATATATAACGGGAATACTCACATAAAAATAAATCACTTCCTACGATCAGTGATCTTCATCAGGAGATTGCAAGAGTGACGCGCTACCGTGATGTGATCGACACTAGTCGTAGTAAACGACTTGTTTTTTATATTAGTTTTAAAAAATTGAACACTGAGGCTTGTCAATCGATCTATACTTACTTACCATACCCAACCTCAAACCGACATGAATTCCAAAACAGTCCAGACAGTTCACATTACTCGAGTTTTATTTGGTATCGATACTCGGACCGTAGTGATGGACCGCATCGATCACGCGCTTGTTTATCGAATCGCTCGGACCTCACTACATACGTCTTGTCGAAGACGAAAAGTAATAGTTGTGTATCTGAGAAGTAAATGGATGTAATTTTTCATTCGGTTGCGAACTTGTGAAGCTTGGTGGAAAGGTTCTGGTTGTGGTTGTGGACTCTCAACTTGAAATGTATAACGTAATAATAAAGCCAGTGCCAGTCTCATCCACTGCCTTCGTTCAACAACCGCCGCCTGCTTTTGTTCCGCAAATTATGTTATAAGTACTTATTGAGTCTATCTAGGAGTTTTAGAAATAGACGTTTCGAACATACTATAATTGATGTGGCAACTTCGCTGAAGCGTTTTAGCTAATTTCATAAATACCTTATTTTATTAACCGTTTTACAAAAATAATATATCATTTGTTGTAAGAAATAATAGTAGGTATGTATTTGAATTTGATTTGTTTACATTCATTTTTTGCTAAACTTAATATTTCAACTGCTTTAAACTGACTTCACACCAAATTATTTCCACACCTGGTTAAAACTCAAACTCTCCGAAATGGTATCTTCTCAATTTGAATAATTTAAATCAGACCTGTATATCTCTACATACTCTACAAACTCTACAACTCTCTACACAGCCTCGCTCTCAAAGAGCATATAATTATCCGCCAAGAACCGTACGAACTCTCCCATTCATCCGAATTAATTAGCTCTCTATTCAATAATATGCCGAAAACGTACACAAGGGTGGTTAATAAGAAGGCGAGGGTTCTGTACAATATTAATTATGAAATCCAAAAAATAGTAATAAAAGAAAACAATACAATATAAAGTAGATACACCTATATAAAGTACATAGTTCCTGTAAGAACAGGAGTTGTTAATTGTTCCGGATAAAATGTAGCTTATTTGTTTCAGGATATAATAACCTTATCCCTTTACCAAATTACATCCAAATTCAATCAGCAGTTTTGGTTTTCGAGAAGTGACAAACATACACAAATACGTAATAAATTTTGATTGAAAATATCGACTAGTTTCTACAACAAAGGTCACTGAAACTTAAATAGATTAACAGATGTTTAATGAACTAATCGTCTACTATCCCATTTATTTTTATTAAAAGGAACCCTAAAAATCCTCGGAACGAACATGCCTCGGATCAGCATTTCTTAATTTAACATGTTTTTGAAATCCTGAAATTCAAACTACCGAGGAAACTCTTTGATTGCCTTCAGAGCGGAATGGTGTTTGAGATGGTAGGAACTCTCCAAGGCTACACCAATTCTGACGAATGAGATATTATCTCGGTCACTGTCGCTCTCGTCAGAAATGTCATGACAGTGAGAATGACGGAGATAATCTCGAGTGCCCAAGAATAGAGTTCCCTGGTTCATACATTCTCTAATTTAAACTAACCTGAAATAATTAATACAATACGCGCCTTTTTTATGAGAGAAAAGGACGGCAATAGTTTTAAAGCTGTCCAATTTGGTTTTGTTTAGAAAATGGTTCATAATTGTTTCCGAAGATAGTTAAAATTGTTTTCGAAACCGATATAATAAAAGATAATTGCGACAAATTCTCATGCTAACCGTTTTAGTTCTTCAAAACGCTACCACCAGACTAAGGCTAAGGTTGCCTGGAAGAGATCGCTCGTAAAGATAAGGCCAGTTTTTTATAACTTTTAATAAATTTATAAAAAGTTGATCTATCTATCACCATCACTAACTTTCGCAGCGAAGTAGTGTCACAAAGAAAACAGCTATATGTTTTCTTTTCTTTCTTATAAGTCTTAGTAGATACTAATCCTGTAACAAAATATTTCATTTAAAATAACTTTTATCCTAAATCTGCTGAGTTTTCTTGAGGAAGTAAGTAAATTACGAGGTTTTGTTGCAAAGTTTGAGGGATAGCATGTCTGCTGTAATGAATGGGTGGACTTAAATGAGTTACTTTAAATGAAGTACAGTTGATGCGAGATCCAAGTCTGAGACCATTCTTGATACAAAGATTCTGTGATACATTTCTTAACTAAGACAGACTTTACGCGATCCTCCGTTTGCACATTTCAACATTTTAGAAATTATAAAATCACTGAATATGGTTATGAAAAATCGCAATCGGCTAATTTGCTGAAAATAACATCACAGAGCCTCAACAGGACTCTAATTGTTAATTTGAATAAATATAGGGTTATTCATAAATGGTATGCTAAGCCGAAAAGGGCTCATAGTATTCATCATTATGAACAACTTTTACTATGATACATACCAACTCATAATTCGCGAAAAAAAAATCAGCTGTTCCAAACATTTTGTTGAGTATCATTGACATTTTTCTATGGAACAGCTGATTTTTTTTTCGCGAATTTCGGTTTGGTCCCATTGTAAAAGTTGTTCATAATGATGAGTACTACGAGCCCTTTTCGGCTAAGCATATCCTTTATGAATAACCCTGTACCTATACCAAGTTTTACCCAAATCGTGTTTATAGAGATATAGAAAGTTTACTAGTGAACTACCTGACTTACTGCTTGTATGAGTATGTCCGATGGTGGCGCCCTCTCACCACTCAAAACTTATTTAATTACAAACAGTTTTCACAAGCAAACGATAACAAGAATTATTCGAACTTTCTTACACAAGAATATTCAATTGTGTAATTTTATTTTTTAAATCCCCTAGCATAAGCTAGTTCAATTATTTC
Organism: Alcis repandata; assembly: GCA_949125135.1. Lineage (NCBI taxonomy): Eukaryota > Metazoa > Arthropoda > Insecta > Lepidoptera > Geometridae > Alcis > Alcis repandata. The sequence goes on from OX421240.1 coordinate 652,477, forward strand.
TTCTGTGGGATAAGCTAGTTTCAATTCCCCGGGGCGAGTGCAGCCGCCGGCGCAAGGTCTCCGGAGCGGAAGTAACGATGTAATTATTAAATTCCCACCCGCCCACCATCACGCTCCAGATACTGAGTGGACGGCGCGAGATGATGGGCGGATTTTTTTTTGCCTCTGAGCTGGAAATGGATCTATGAAGAATGTTTATCTTGTTTTAATTTATATTTTTCCGTGACAATTTTTGGTCTTGTATTTTTTGGCGATGAATTAGAATGCTGCAAGATGTGAACTTGTAACTTGAATTTTCGTTGAATTCGTTCTCTAATTTCGAAGGAATAACAAACATACAAACTTTGCATTTATACCTACTACCGGCCCCTGTTTGGTTCCCCTTGATATTAATAAAGCTTTTAAATAATTCCAAGCCAACAATTTACGAAATGTTGTCTCTGTTTTTCTGTTTTAAAAATAGCATTAAGAATGAGAAAGAAGTAAAAATATTTTTTTTAAAAACCAGAGCCTATTCAGCATACATAAACATACCTAAACTTTGTGCTTGAACGTATAGAAATCCGTCGAAATATGTTTCCAAAAAACATTTTTTATTACTCAAATAAAATTTATTGAATCAGGCGCTACTTTTCGAACAACAGTCGTCAACAACTCAACAGGTAAAGGCGTCAACAGATTTGTTTTATGATGAACAACGATGACATCTACAAAACCTCAAATATAACACCACCTTCCTCCTTTCCACCTTTCTAACGAACTGTATTCTTTCCAGCGTCCCGCGACAGCGAGGGCGACTCCCGCGGCTACCGCTCGGCGGAGGAGCAGGCTCGCGAGCTGGCGCGCTCCATCCGGCGCGAGGTGGCCAAGCTGGCCGACAAGTGGAACTCGCTCGTCGACCGCAGCGACGCCTGGGGCCAGTGTCTGGACGATGCTGTTCAGGTGAGCATTACTAGAGTTATAAACCAGCTGCAGAATTCGGGGGGATGAAAACGACAAAACCTAAAGTCCTTTTCTATATTCCTGGCTACGTGTAGGTAAGCAAAAATAGCTGCCGCGCTCGGCGGTTTCAACTTCGTGGGGATGATGATAATTATGAAGAAAAGTAGTCTTATGTGTTCAGTTAATCCAGGATATAAGCTAGATTTATTTCGAATTCTATCTGATACCGTACTGCCGTTTCAGTGTGAAGGAGTAACAAAAAAAAACAGTAAAACTTTACCATTTATACAATTGTGTTGATTTCATGACGATCAGTTGCTTGGTTCAGCGCCATCTTTCTCAATATAATGGAACTATTATGAGATCGATCGATAAACGAAAATGTCTCCGATGTAAAATAGTTTACGCTGCGTTGGTAAGGTGGCGCTAGTAGTTCTCAATTGAAAATACGTTATTCATAAAAAAAAATAACACAACCTTTTCAATAATCATAATCATAGTAGATAGATAGATTTTAATATGTCTTTCAGTGAGAGCCCTTATAGCGTAAGTTTACTTATGCACCAACCATGAAATTTTTAGGGATCGCCAGTCGCTATTAGCATGTAAAGGTTGGAAAAACAAAGTTTCGGAATGTAAGATTCGAACGAAAAAATGTGTATTAAATTCAGCTTCTATTTACGTCCGATAGGCTACGCTGTCCCGTTTTTCATACATTCATTAATCGAATAGCTATAGCTATTTTATCACGTTTTTTTTTTTTACTTCTGACTAGGCATAGGTACGTTTCTCCACAATCTCACCTGATCGGAAGCGACGATGTAGTCGAAGATGCAGCACGCTTGCCTAGGAAAAACCTATTTACTCTATTTTTGAACAACCCCGGGTTGTACTTTCTCGGAAAACAGACGCGGGTAGTAAATTCCATACTTCTGCTGCTTTACTTAATAACAAAATACATGCTCAATATCAGAACGGACGTAACGTCCTCAAACGTGACTTCTGAATGCCTTCCAGACTAAGCCACATTTGATGCGACATCTCAATAGGCTGACTATTGATAGAGCCATCATCTGTCAACACGACACGCAGGAAGCACGGCCCATTGATGCGCGCACACGGTCGCGGTCGCGGGTCACGCGCCGACCTGAATAGCTTTAATCACATTGATTTATATGTTAAAAGTACCTATATATGAAAATAGATACTCTGTCTCTGTTTGATACCTATTCAAAATTGAACAGGTTAGTGAATTGCAGAATAGGCATGACGACAGTATCAAAAAATCGCCGATTCAATGCTTTCAGGGGACTAGCCAGATTAAAAAAATTTAAAACACATGTTTAGTTTTAAAAAAAAAAATAGATTATTAAGATTTTCAATAAATTAAAACATTAAAATACAGCAATTGGCCATCTTGTCAGAAACAACAATCACAGCGTATGACGTCACGCTTCAGTGAACTCAGGTCATCCGCCGCTCATCACGCATAGACACAATGACATGTTTACTAGCCGTGACGTCAAATCGACGCCATGACAAAAGCAAGCTGTTTTCGGGCACTGTTGAAAAAATATGTGAAAAATGGCTTCAAACTTCGTTAAACTTAAGTTTATTACCGAAATAAAGGCTTTTTTGTAAATAGTAAATGTGTACTCACATTATGGAAGAGGATTTTAAAATCTTTCGTCACGCCTATTTGGCGAGTAAGTGAGACTTGAACGTTTGATACGTTTGCTCTCGGAAATTTCGGAATGTTTGTTTTTTTACAAGCTTTTATTTAGCCTTGGTTGTTTTTGGGGTTTTGGTTTTTGGGTCATATTTTACACTGAATTTTGAACCCGAAGCCCGATGTCCGATTGAGCTGAAACAGTGGTTATACCTGTGTAACTCGCATCTTAGGTTACTCTTAGTACCTAACTTATTTTATATTAAATCTGTAGTGATTTTCCGCTCCAATATCACATAAGGAAATAAAGGATCAATTCATTTAAAATAAATTTACTTTAGAGATTTAAATCTAATTCAACCTAAAACGAAATCAAAAATGAAATGAACTTGTAACAAAACATGTTTAAATTTTTCAACAATCAAACTTCCGCAATATACCGTCTGATTCAATAAACTAAAACTTCCCAACTTCCCCGCAGAGAACTAGATACAACCTCTACATCCCACTACCCCGCTACCCGCTACCCGGCCGCTACCCACTACCCGCGCAATCCGAATAACTCCACAACACTCTACATAGTCCGGTCTGCATCAGTGTGACCGCGCTGAGTGTAATTAAAATAGTTTCGTGATTTATCCGCCGATATATCAGGGCGGGCGGTTTCGTCGGTGGCTTGGCTTTGATGTCATGTTTTTCTATCTAAAATATCTAGTCATTTTAACATAACATAGTAGACACCCTTGTATTAAAACTAAGCTAAAAGACAGGTATCAAAAGGCTGATTCACACTAAGCTAGCTTAAACTTACAGGGTCTTACTTATAAAGCCTGCTTATAATTAGTCGCTGCTTAACACTTTGACTACGGCTAATAATCACATGCGCTTGCCTTAGGTGCGGCTAATAGTCAAATGCATTATGTTTTACGCTCCTGACGTGTGCAGCCACACTCGCGTCGCACAAAAGAAAACACAAGGTATGGGTTTTCCGCAGTCAAAGTGTTAAATGCTCTGACAACTTCTCGCTGACGTTAAAAGTCACGTGCAAAAACAATATGGATAACTAGCAATAATTATCTTTAAGCAGGTTTTATAAGTTATATTATAATATAGTGTAGCTCATTATAATTCAACTAATATTCCAAATGTGAAAGTTTATGTTTGTTTTCCAATCACACAAAATAAAATAAAACGTTATTTTCTAAGCTTGTTTTACGTAAACAGTCTCAAATTATAATAAACACCTAAAACACTCGAGTTTCATACGCACGTATTCTGAAGCGCTTCGAACCAGGACTGAAGTAGGACTGGTTCTGAAACTGAAATCCGTGTGCTTTGCATGTCGATAACAATGCCGCGCTTCGTTATCGACTCGTTACGGGACCACTTGCGATGAGTGTGCTGTAGTGACGGGACGGGATACGGATTTATATCGACAAAATGAAGATTACGATGTAAAAGTATCGATAATATTTACTAAACATTAAAAATTATTTTTTGTTCTCTGATGCAAATTCAAAAGTGAGGGTTTGTTCTGCTAAGTTAAATTATAGTAAAAATAAAAAATATATGCTGCAATTAAGACTAAACATAAAACTAATAAATAAATAAAAATGTATGTCTCTAAGACATATTTTTCATAGTAACCTTAGCAATATTTAGCAATTTATTAAAAACGTTATACAAAAACTTACAAGAGCAGTTCATAAAAAATATTGCAGTGTAAAACCATGACAAAATTATTTCTTAATCAATTTGCTAACCGAAATGAAATGCTTTGATGAATCTATATATATAAAAATGAAACCCGTTTTCCTAGGTCACGGCATCACGCGTGAATGGCTGGACCGATTTCACTAATTCTTTTTTTGTTGTATTTGTTATTATTAGGAGAAGGTTCTTACGGAAAAAAATATTAAGAAAATATCTCAGAAATATTGAAAAACCCTAAAAACAGCCCTTTTCTTTTTCCCATACAAACGTTTTCTAACTAAAACGAGCTTTATTGCTATTGTATAAAGTTCATATTGAATTGCAAGCACTCACTTTTGTTTAAGCACTGTAGGTATGTTCTTAACGTCCAAGAGTCAATTTGCACTTTATTACCTCTGTACAAAGTTCAAATTCAATCATATCTATCAAAACAGTGTGCGTTGGAGCACAGATAAAACAAAAAAAAGAAAACGAAATCGAATAGTTCATTCATTTGTTTTAAAATTTCGAAGGATTTGACTCCAAGTCATTTCAAATTAAAAAAAAGTTGAAACAACAACAAACTGTCAATGTCAGTGTTTTTTTTTCATGGATGAGTTTGCTTTTTTGTCAACTGATACACGAAACAAATTCGTACCTATAATTGTAATATATTATAAGTATTAAATTGTAAATAGTGTTTTGTGCAGTGTTTATATTTAATTAGGCAGTACCATAGAGAAGTACTGTATGGCAGTACGAAGTCTGCCGGGTCAGCTAATTTATAATAAAAACCGAACATCTTAAACATATTTTTTTTTATCATTTCATAATTAAATATGTACTTTCTTATTTCAACATTGCGAAGTCACTTTTTAAAAACTCCAAAGAAACTTCTCAATTAATTGCTTACAAATCGCCGTCCAGTTTCTAGAAACCTTGAATGTCCACTTTCGCTTGTTACTCTAACTACATGCGCAATTACTCTAAGTCTAGACTTATGGCTGGTAAAAGTATCCATTGAATGCTTGGTTGGCGTTAAATTAATTCTGAGCGATGTAAGAAATACCTCACCTTTCTGTAGATTCTTGAAAGGTGCTACAATGTTGTATATGAAACGCGTTCCGATTTCCGTTTGTTACTTGCTATATATAGACCTTTGCTCAGGGCCCGTACCGTGACCTCTTAAAACCATGATGGTTACGTTTTGTATCCGACGCTGCGCGACCATGAACCTTATTGCGCGGCGATACGATTCGCGGTCGCGCAGCGTCGGAAACAAAACGTAACCATCATGTTTTTAAAAGGTCACGGTACGGGTCCAGCTGTGGGACAGTAAATAGATAAGATAGCTATACTCTTTATTGTTCACACCACAAATTACCAGCAAATAGATTGTAATATTTGAAACTAGTTACTGGCGGCCTTATCGCTAAGAGGCGTTACCTCCTCCAGATAGCTAGGTAGAGGTGTAGGGTAGAGGCAATAGGCAGTAAAGGGTATTAAAATAATTCGGGATAGCTCTGAGATTTTTGCAAAGTTCGAGTCAAAAAATTGCACTCAATTTTTATGCTTTGACAGCGATGAAAATGGATCGATATTCGTTATCGAGTTTTCGATACACTAGTTTGTACAAAGCCCCTCACTACAAGATCCAGTGGTTAGGATTCGGTTCTCGTTAGTGCAGTTATCGGGACGCTCCACTTTTCTACAAATTTATACATTTTCCCGCATTTTTCTGGTTTTTTCTGGTATTATTCGGTTTCCCCACAGATTTTGAGTTCCAGTTCTCGTTTGCTAGCTCTTTGATCTTTGATGTATTTTAATGTCCACTTTTTTATTTATATCGGTGTTTTGTCTTGTTTGAGTTCGAAGAGAGTTTCTTATAACAATGATGGTGACGAGCGAGTCCAGGGTTATTCAGTTACTTTAAATTAGATATACGAGTAGTTTTGATTGGGTATTGTTACTCGTACTGGGCTATTTTCGTTTAACATCAGGCAAATCGCTCGCCTGATGTTAAACGTCACGTTCGCCCATAACAGGTCTGCGCCACCCAGAATTTTGAACTCACAGAATTCAAGACCCTGCGCGGCACAGCACTGCGCTCGTTACCCCGAGATATAAGTTGATTAATCTCCCATTTGCCCTGTAATTTCACTGGAAACAATGCCCTTCCAACCGGAACACAGTAATATATCATCGACTACTGAGTAATTATATATTTACTATTGTATTTATAACATGTTTTCAATTCATTTGTGGTGTGTGCTGTGTTGTGAAATTCAGTATCTACGTCAAAACATCATCTTACTTTTACATATTTACATCTGTATTTAATCAAAGCTTTTACACTAACAACCTCTGTGCGATGCTGTAAGATTCGACAGCCCACTACTTCCAACTTTTTAACACCGCCTGTGCCGTGCTTTTTATTTTTTTATTCTAAGATATTTTGCGGGTGAGCGCCATCTCGCCTGATGGTAAGCAATGATGCGGTTTACGATGTAGCACGCTGCCTAGAAGGAACCGATTCACTCTTGAAACCCAAGCACACTACGCTTACGTTTCTTCCATGCACTATAACCATCTATGTTGTAGTGGCAGGGCTCTTTTGCAGAGCCCGCCTGGGGAAGTACCACATCTTTGCCAGTTATTCCACCGCCAAGCAGTAATGTGCAAACATTACTGTGTTCCGGTTGGAAGGGCATTGTTTCCAGTGAAATTACAGGGCAAATGGGAGATTAAACAACTTATATCTCAGGTTGACGAGCGCAGTGCTGTGCCGCGCAGGGTCTTGAATTCTACGAGTTCAAAATTCCCAGAATTTTGAACTCGCAGAACACCGCAGACCTGTTATGGGCAAACGTGACGTTTATCATCAGGCGAGCGATTTGCTCGTCTCGTCACTCAATTACATAAAAAAAAAAAATCTATACCACTATGATGGAAACAGAATTAGTTTCATTCTGGTTCGTTATCCCATTCAACTTCATTCCTCTCAGTGGACGCATGGATTCAGTTTGCGAGACTGGTTTTTTCCAGAGCTAAATTGACGAGTGCTCCACAGAGCTCTGCTTTACTCTTTGACCTGTTTTTATTATTGTTCGTTTTCAAATTCCTGGCGTTTTGTGTTCTGATTTTTAGCATTTAGGAATAAAAAGCTATCGAAATGTTTCTCTACACTGTACAGGGTTATATAGAAATGGTATGGTAATCCAGAACGGGCTCATAGTAGGTACTGATCGCTGTGAATATTTTTTATCATGTGACTAACTCTGAAATTATGATAATAAAATATTTTATACGTTTTGTAGTGTCATTTACATTTTTCTATGAAACAACTGTTTTAATTTTCGATTCTGAAATCGAAAAAAAAAAGTAAAAAAGCCCATGGTAAAAGTCCTATGGTAAAAGTAGGTTATAATCTTGAGTACTTTACGCTATTTTCGGTTAAGCATACCCATTCTTTATACTCCTATAGCACAGAATAGATAAAACGTCCTTTAGTGTCTATAGTTTGCTAGGCAAAGACAAACTAATTTTGAATTTTTAAACATTTTCTAATCTTTTTAATTTCGATTTTCGCCAGCCTATAAAATATTCAGTACTTTTTAACACTCTCCCGTAGGCTCAAAAAGCGTAGCATCAGCTACGGAGAGCTGCGTCGGCCGCGTGTGCTCGCATACATTAACTCTACCAGTGTTTGTAGACCTGTGTAGAGACTACCTGTACATACTCTACGCGAAATTGGAGGTTTTTTTTTTTTTTTTTAAGTAATTGAGTGACGAGACGAGTAAATCGCTCGCCTGATGTTAAACGTCACGTTTGCCCATAACAGGTCTGCGCTACCCAGAATTTTGAACTCACAGAATTCAAGACCCTGCGCGGCACAGCACTGCGCTCGTCACCCTGAGATATAAGTTGTTTAATCTCCCATTTGCCCTGTAATTTCACTGGAAACAATGCCCTTCCAACCGGAACACAGTAATGTTTGCACATTACTGCTTGGCGGTGGAATAACTGGCAAAGGTGTGGTACTTCCCCAGGCGGGCTCTGCAAAAGAGCCCTACCACTACAAAAAGAGAGGTAGAGTTCTGTAGTGTCTTTTTATAGCGTTTTTAGCGCGAATTGTTGAATGTTGATTTTCCGGTTATTTAAGATGTATATTCAATAAACACATTAAAATACAAAACATAACAAAGAGAGAGAGACAAAAGAGACAGACAAACAAACAAGGTACAAAGTTTCTGGAAGACTTTTTTTAGAATTAAAAGTAATAGAAATGTTATAGATAAGAATTTACGACTTTTATATTAGTTGTTAAAAAGGTCTGTAATTTAGCCTGTTAATAAAATTATCTTATAGGTCATGAAGTAGAGAAATATTGTGGGAGCTGATGTAGTCTCAACCTTATAAAATCAAATCATAAAAAATATATCTCGTTAATAAACCAACGCTTTTTCTTTTCACAAAGTATTAAATAGTAGATAAAAAAATATCGAGTCTCTATACAAAATATTTAGTCACGTAATCAATTTTCTATAGAGATTCGATATTCTCTCGAATTCAGAAAACTTGTGTTCTAGAAGTTATTCACTTTGACTTACAGAAGAACACCCTTAACTACTATACCTTTCCGTTACATATACCGTATACACCAAAATTTAAATAGGTACATAGGTAAATACTCGTAGATATCTACTCAGGTAATTTAATACCTATCACCCTAACTTTCTTACAATTTATAGGCTCTCTATTCCCCCTTTACTTAGGCTAGGTACACACTATTTACGACCTAGACACTAAGATTGAACACTTAATAAACAGTTAGGCTCGTATTACCGTAAATCAATATCTATTGTGGCCGTGAAGGAAATTGCGGCGATAAATACTGGTAACGGGACGGTTATGTTATATAGACGGTAATGCCTTTTGGTTAGTGCCGACAACTATCGTACTATTAGAGCTTACCTGTCTATACAGCGCTTTAGAAAATTGCATTGTTAGGTTGCGTGACAGAAAAAACTTACGGAAAAACTTGCGGCAGGCTTTCAGTGCTTTATAACATTTTTGAACAGATAAATCATTAAAAAGTAGGTAAAATAATTTGACGAAGAAGTTAAAAAGATGAAAACTAGTTTTCTGGAAATGGATCAGTCTATTTAAAAGATATCGAAACAAAATTTATTTAAATTTAAAAAAAAATATAGTTTTAAATTCCCATGCACTTATTTTAAATGTTCAATGCATAAAAGAAACAGCTGACGACCGTATTTAAAATTTATTGAAAGCGTTACTTCGCGGAAGTTCTTGATTAAACTTTTTTTTCATATAAAATTTGGTATTAAATGCTTCTTACACAAGATAAGCGTAAAATAGACATTCGCTCACGGTCGTGATCATGGGTGCTTACTGTAAAAACAACATAACTAAAGCTCGTCAGATTTGATAAAAATCAATATTAATACATCGTTTAGGTATAACCCAATTAAAACCTCACTCGATAATACGATTTCACTTATGTTAAAAGCCGTAATTTTAAAATCATAACGATACAATTTCTCCAACACCCAGATCGGTATCAGGCCTTCAATTGAACCAGTTGTTGCGCTGCGCTGCGCCTGCGCATTGACAGATATATGGCATAATGGCAACTGCATTCCGAGAGGATTGAGATAAATGGTGATTATTTCATGAGGGACTGGAAATGTACAAGTTCATCCGAATTTTAAAAGGAAATTGCTAAAAAGAGAACGGTGATTTTGCCGTAACTAGGCATAAGTTAATCCTGAATTCATTGATATTTTCGGGAAACTACCTAAAGGTGAAACTGCCGTGTGTGAAAGTGAAGTTTATTACGCTTCTACTACACAACTGATCATCGTAAAATTTTGTACACACTTTTTCAGAGGTACAGAAAAGGACATAGGCAACTGTTTGTAATTGTGGGGGTAAAACCGCAGGGTGAAACTAGTTTAAAACTAAAGACTTACGTGTTTGCAATTTAGAACGCCAGTGCTTTTATAAATAATTTTGTTTTAGAACCATCCATTTAATAGCTACATAAAGAATTATTATAAAACTCAGAGGTAGGTGTAATTCCCACACATTTTCTGAATGCAATTTTCTTTTGTTCACAGGTAAGGAGAAATCGTGTTTATTGTAAAACATACAAAGTTGTAAGTACGTATCTATGAGTAACTTCTCTGACTGGGAATTAAGGTAAGTGAATTTCAGATTAAATGACCAAACCTGAAAGTCAGAAACGAACTCGAAGACTATAAAAAGGCAGACTTTTCTTTCTGCTATCTTGTTGAAAATTTTCTGCTTTCGTTCTACAGGTAGGTTTCTTTGTAAGACATAACATTGGCTATTTCAGCAGAGTTTACATCTGTTTTTTTATGGTAACAATCAAAAAACGCGCAAGAATAGTATGTACTCGTAAGTAGGCGGGTACTATTCTGGGGTACTAAGTTGGTACTAACTTTGTTGGTACAGTGACCCAAATTGTGTCTTAGCCTCCAGTACTACTTAACAAGTTTATCTAAGTAGGTACTATACTACTCAACATTTTCCAACGCCAATAAAGTCATGAAATAAATCAAATAATTCCACTATCCAATAAATCGTTCATCAAATTCATTCTAAATATTATTATTGCGTCAAAAACCGCTGATCGCGCATTTATTTTAATTGATTAATGATTATAATTATGAACACAATCTCTTCAATTAGTGCGATGTAAACTGCACAGTGGACTGTGAAACAGTGACTGAGCTCACGGTAAAAATAACAACGCAAAGTTAACATAAGGGCTAGGCTAGGGGCTAGCAAAGCATTGTCAAATACGCTAGTTACAAGTGCCCAGGCGGCGCGCGGCGGCGGCGGTTTTCTCACCATCAGGCTAATCGTCTGCGTGTTTGCCAATCTTGGCATAAAAATTTACTAGTTAGACTCGTGACATATTATTTTTCTAGGATATTATTAATTATATTCCTTATTAAATAATTTTTTTTACCATGGAACCAAGACTAAACTCTCAAAAATAAAATCTATTGTTGCTCTATTTTTAGAACACTCGCGCCCTCACGAATACCAAAAAGGGCGTTGTACACGGCGGGCGTGTGTTGTACTATATATTATACTTTTACATACTCGTAACATTCTTATTGTTCCCGCTTGAATATGTTGAAATCTAAGTCACTGCTACATCATTACTTTGTGTTTTCAGTTCCCGGTTATCAATTAATTTGTGGTCGGCCAACAGCTGGTCGACGATTTTGAAACTGATATATTTTGTACGATTATGATCGTCTGCCACTTACAATATTACTAGTAGTTTGTCCCGAATTGGGACCTTAGACCGTTTGTCTTTACACCTGTCAATTTCACTCATTCGATACCTTATAAAGACTTGAAAACTGTATTTTTGAGATAAAAAACTTCCCCTGTCGACCCTGTTGTTGTGCCCTGTCGATAATCCTGGTATCGGTAGGTACTTCTTTAGTAGCAGAAACATGGAAATCAGAATAAAAATATAACCCATTGCGTGATATAAAAAACGTGTGGTTAGAATATTACCCTAAAGCTTAGCGCACACGAAACGCCATGGAATCCCCATTGAACCCCCTCCCCCTCCCCTCCCTCCAGGGAAGCCTCGGCGACACAGCCAATCGGTTATACTAATAACTTACGTCATTAATATGTTAATGGCGCCGCACAGTGGTCCGAACCGTTTGGAGCTGGGCCAAAATGGAAATTGAGCGTTTTTTCCATTGACGCCTCGCAGATAGCCGGGATTGTGCTGCCATCTGGGGGTTAGCCCGTCGTTAGCGGGGTAGTGGTTGAAAGGATTTGTTAAAGAAATCCGAGATAAGAAATATTTGCATTATTTAATTGATTTAGACGGAAATAGTGTTTTTGTATAAAGCCGTTTATTTTAAGGATAAAACGTGTAACCGCGTGTAAACGTTTTGCTTGTAATTTTTAGTGTAAGCAATAAAGAGTTCATCCATTTATTTTAAAGTTAATTACCCACGACAGACAATTACTTTTACACTATTTGTTTAGTGTTGATCATTTAAATTTTATTACACGCGTTAACTTACGTACAATTACACACTATGTTCGAATACCAATATTTTGCACTTTACGGTAAATCCACGCCTAACAGCTAGTTTCGATCAAAATATTCAACCTCTACCTTGGCTTGATTGTGACTTGTCCAACAGGCAACACGTCCCACTGTGCACGGCGTATGTCATCAAAGATTAGCCACATGCAGACAGTGACCGTCGCCCCGGCCGGCGGCGTCCGCTCGTTGCTATGCCAACCTCAATTATTAACCTGTGTGCGTTCACCTTTATAATGATAGGGGTGGGATGCTGGTGTTAATTTATTTTGTTTTTATTAAGTGGAACTCTAGAGTGCAACTGTGATGAGAAAACTTTTGGATTTGACATATTCATCTGCCTTTTATTAACATTCCTTTCTTGAAAGTTGTGATGCAACCAACTTCAAATTATTAAAATACGTTAGGATTCCGTTTTCTCGATCATCATGATCATCGTCATCCTGTATCGACCCACTGCTGGGTAGGCGTCCTCTCCTTTGTACCATTTTTCCCAGTCTCGGGCTAATCTCATTCACGAATAACTCGCGATGGGTCTGCTATCTGCGATCTATTTTTCTTAGTAAGAATACGTATAAATAAATTAAACTGAAAGAGAAAATATCAATTCTTTATAATGACAGAACAATTAAAATGCATTAGAACCTTGTTTATTACAAATTAGGTTGATACCCGACTATTCCAGCTGTAACGACCTCCAGCTTGATCTAAAGGCCCACATTTCGCCCCACTCGCACTCGCCCGACTAGTCCAAAACCTGGCCCCTGCAGCGCCGCGGACGGCGAGCTCGGAGCAGATCGGATTATTTATTCAGTGCGCTGTAAGTGCCACTCATAACAGTGTCTTAATTAACCAGGGCTGGGAGACGCTGCAGCGGGGGCGAGGGCTTGCTGGTAGGAGGTAGCGGGAGCGGAAGCGGGAATAGTTAGTTTTGGTGCCGACAGCGGGCGCGGACGCTTTGGCGGTTTGCTTACCACCACTACCACCAGGCTGTTCTCCTCTATCTGCCTGTTTGCCATTTCCTCTATATAAAATACAATTTCTGAGTAGGTTTTTGAAGTGATGCCTTATGAGTTACAAACAAATATTTACTGGTTGTTTTGTTTTGACATATTTCCATATTGAAAATGACAGTTTTGATCCCAAAAATGAAAACAGCATTTTCTCGAAATTATGTTTCAAATGCAAGTAATTTTTAAAGGCACTGTAAAAAGGAAAAATAATATGTAATTAAGCTAGGCTTTGAAACTAAGTATTACAGATAAACTCAGAGTAAAACAGCACTTAAAACAACCAATTTTGACATTTTCGTATAAAATATCTGTCAAAAACCACGACCAATTTTCTTCCGCTCTCGCTTCCACCAAAACCGCACCCTCCCTAGGTTTGCATTTTGCCCGCTGCTCATAAATTCATAATTAAATAGGTAGGGAACTACCGGCTTTCCTCGTTACAGAGCTGAATTTTATTTAATTCCCCCCCCTCGAACACCCCATCCATCGCCCACTAGCCGTCGGACAGATCACAGAATAAATAATACCTACAGCAGATCTAATTTAAAGCGAAATTGCGAAGACGAATTGCTAAATGTGGTACAAGTTCTGGTTTACTAAAGTTGTATTTTTTATTAAAAATGTTTGACTTGTTTGAGTTCTTTATTTTAAAACGATATTCTTTATTTACTACAGGACAAAAAGCGTGCGTTCGTGTTCAACATAAAATATATTTTCGAGAGATTTTTTATTTTATTTAAGATAATTTTTACTTTGTCAAAAAAAAACAACTTTATAAAAACTAATAATTTGTTTGTCATTAAAAAGGAGTGTATGTTATTGTTTCCTGTATGATGTTGAGTTAGACTCACTTAGAAGATAATTATTTACAAAATCTTATTCCAAAAACCACAAAACGGATCTCCGTTAACTGAAAATTGAATAACAAATAACACAAAGTTTCAAGCGCCAGAACTTATTTAGCTTAGTTTACATCTCGAATGAGATTTAACTTTGCAATCTCCTTTTACGGCCATAATCCGGCGGCAGTTAGGTATTATTATATTATAGGCCTCCTTCCAGTATTATTACGGTTACTAACGTTTTACGCGGCCTAAGTACTTTGTTATTATTTTGATATGATTATGTAGTTTAGGAGGCAACCGGCCGCTTTGAGTACGGTTTTGTATCACTTTGCGTCCGTCACACTATCACCATATTATGAACGTGATAGTTTTTAAGAGGGTGTGACCTATACCTCTACATATAAATTTAGGGTGTGACCTCTACATACTATATACCTCTACATATAAATTTTACCTCTTTACATTATAATGATGCAACGAATTTCAATGTAATATGGAAATAGCTTATACCAAGCCAAAAAAGTCTACAATTCCTACAGGTAAAACTGCGAGGCGCAGATATTTATTTTATACTTTAAATGCGTTTATTATGACTGTGCGTACTCGTTACTTTTCACAACTAAACGGCTGATATAATCTTGAATAGATTTTTAATGTTAGTAAGTTCATCATAAACAATAAAAAAAAAATCCAAAACAAACCCAAACAAAAATAGCGCCAGCGTCATTTTAAGTAAAATTATTAGTACAAGAGTTTTAGAAAGATTCTTAGTAAAAGTGGAAGCTTGCTCTTGCACTAGTTGTTCTGCATTGTATGTTCTCTGTATTCTGTAAAATACAGGAAGAAGTTAAAGGATAGGATAGAAAATAGACCAGTATTATTAGCTTTTTATGCATTAGACTAGCTTTTTCACCCGCGCTGTTATGAAAAATGGCAGTGATAGAAAATGGCCTATGCAGGGCATAAACTATGTATCTCTATTCCGAATTTTATTAAAAATCGTTTCTTTTTTGTAGTTATGATACGTGGAAAAAACACATAGACAAATTTTCGCATTTATAAATTAGTGGAATCATCATCATCATCCACAGCCTTCTCTCTCCCACTGCTCTCCTGTGCCATCTGCCTCGGTCAATCAGGACCGAGTGTTACAATTTAAAATTTTCTACGCCATTCAAATCACAGAAAACCCGAAGTGTTTATACGAATAATTTGATATCTGCATATTGCCTGTCTCCGAGCTGAAGTTCTGCAAGATTACTTGCAGCGCCAAAAGCTGGTCATTGATTAAAATACATAAATTCTCCGTCTGGAGCTGGGAGGCAGCCAGCGATGGGACAATACTCGATCCTTCGGGGCTATTTGGGAATGTTACACTTCTGTGGCGGGGAACAGTTTTATAGTGTGTTTTTGTATGTTTATGTAGATTTAGAATACCGGAAATGAGGGTTTTTTAGTTCTTTGAGATATATTTTACAGATTGGTATTAAAATTATCGTTATTTTTAGTTCTTTTCTTTGTCCAAATCTAATAGCTATGCTGGTCGTTCATCATAGATGAACCATCAATTTAGTTATCAGCTTCTTCTCTTGAAAAAGCTGATGACTGATGACTCTTCTCTTCTCTTTTTTCAAGAAAAAATTAGAATAGAAATGTTTCTGCAAATACTAAGTTCTACCATAGGTTAACCTAATCAGGTTTTTACATACCTACCTTTAAAAACTGTAAACCCAGAACTATCCGCGATGCATTATGAATGCGTTTCCTGCATTTTTAAATTCATTTGTCATGCCATTTATCAGTGTGAATGACGTCACGGCTCACCTCCCCAAGACCTGTGACATCATTATTACAATTTTATTATCGTTGTACCCGGTCATTGACCCGTTGTAGCTATTGTCTAATCTGTGGGAGTGTCGCAGGATGCGGGAACAATGCCTCTCTAGGGCATTGGGTTCGATTCCGAGTTGGGTAATAGTAAAGGTATTTATCAGTATTGTCACAATGGCTGTGTGCTAATTTGTGAGCCGTATTAAAGTTCATTGTGGGAGTGAGATAGACTGGCGCCTCTCAGCTTTTGTTTACCAGCTGCTGTGTTCCAGCCCAACGGAATTGGAAAGTTTTATACAAACAAACCATTGCCTAGATCTGGACAAACTTGATTAAGGTTTTGAAGCATGGATCCATTTTACTGTTGAAAAAACTGGATTAGCGAGTGAGGGCTTCACGCTTGTAATCTCCTTGATAAAGATCACCGAATGTGATCGAAACTAGTCGGGGTAGCCGACTCAATAAGACGTGAGTGTTCCGATGTTGTTTGAACTAAAATAGTAGTTTAGTTTAGTTTTTTCGAAAACTCTTTGTCAGATTTTGTGAGAAAAGGACGGGAATAATTTTAGAGGTGTCACTTTAATTAAGTTAAGAAAATGGTACAACAGAATCAATTCCATCAACAGCTTCGAAACTTGTTCGCAACCGAATGCCATGAACAATCAGCTTTATGTTTTCTACCCTGAAACTTAGTTTCAGCTCCACAACTCGTCTTCAGAGCTAACTGAAAGCGCCACTATCGAATTTTCCAACAAAACTGACAGCTGTCCTTAAGAAAGTTTAGTTCCATCATTTAGCCAACTCTACAAATAAAATTGTAAAGTTGTTCGGTGTGTAAATGAAATCTAGCCCCTAAGTGTCTCCAAATAGTTTTAAAACACAATCCGACCCGAAATACTTGCAAACTTATTATTCTAAATTGGAGATGGAGTCGGGGAATGCTCTAGATCTCTAAAATGTAATAAACTGTCAAATGATTTCAAATGAATGTGAATTTTCGTAACTTTGTCCGAGGGATGTGAATGATAAACTTTGCCTAGATTGATAAAGTCATTTAACTTCGGACGTTTGTTGCTCAATCACGCAAAAACTGCAGAATGGATTGGGATGAAATTTATATGAAGTTTTTGCCCTGGATTAACATAAAAACTACCTTTTATCTTAAACAATTTTATAGTACTTATGTAATGGTTCGTTACCGCCTCGTAGTTTTTTTATCTTAATTTTCATACAAAAATGTCAATGACACTGGACGCAATTTATGGAACAGCTGATGTTTTCTTCACGAATTCCGGGTTAGTCCTATAATAAAAAAGTTGTTCATAATGATGAGTAGGTACTATGAGCCCCTTTTGAGTTAGCATACCCATTCCGTATAGTGATAATAAAATATTATATTCATTGTTTTAAGAACTGTACCTACTTAATTAAAACAATGTGTTTAAAAACCACGTTAGTCTTAATAGGAAAAAGCTGTACGTATTAAGCGTTTGTTGTAATGATGTCACCTTAATCTTGAATCAACTACCTCAGTAAATATATTTGTCTTTTCATTGAAAATGCGACACTAAGCGATGCGTTGCTTCACTCCTCAACGCCCATTCATGCGCATTTCTCACGGAGCCGCTCACGTTTCGCTTGGGATGCCAGAAACGAAGGGAATACCTTGTCAGTATGCCTGTCAGTTTGTTTGTTTACTGATTGGGAAGTGATTGATAGATAGATAAATTCTTCGGCCCTTATAAAGCCTGCAGTAAATCAAAGCTGTTTTCCATCTTGTTTTCGCAAGTGAGATTTCACGTCAGCGAGAAGTTTGTAAGTATTTTAAGCTGTGACTAACTTTAAGCAGGCTTTATAAGTAAGACCATTCGTTGTTGAAACCAGAAATTACGAATAGAAGAATGATAATTCTTAAAAAATAGTATAATAACGCATGAGAATCTAAAAAAAATACCTCCCATGAAACCTCAAAGTTTTTGATCTAGGTAATAGTCGTATATTCAAGTAACAAGAACTTATGAATTGCGATAATTATCCAAAAAAGAAAAGTTTTAATTTTCCTGCATAATAAAACATAAGATTCCAGATACATTCTGCTGTTTTTATTATTTTTTTGTATTATCAAAGTTGATGTAAAAAGGGAAATAACCTTACTTGATAACTCGACGATTAAGGTATCCCAGCTTTACCAGTCTGGATTCTATCGCTATGAGTCACTCTATCGTGTCATATTTAGTCATAGACTGTAGACCACTATTATACTCGTATGTACCTATTGATCTTTGAAATTCCATAGCGGTACCTACATTTTTTGGCAAACAGTCTGGATCTGGACTTCTCGAGCTCAGAGTTGCGACATTTTTATACTGTCAAAAAGTTTTTCATAATCTTATTTTTATTGACGTAGATTAATATGGAAATACGAAGGTATCTTGATAAAATTGAACAAAAAGGAAATTCAGCATGCCGAATTAATTATGCCGAATGACTGAGAAAATTAAAAATATTGTGAGTAAAACAGCAGTAAAAGAAACGATGAATAATCGATTCTGTGACCGAAAGCTTAATACGTGAGAGTACTGAGAGTGATGTAATAAACGAAAAACCGATCATATGTTTCCAAACTCATTGCCATTCTCAGCTCATAAAATCGCGTATCCACGCAAAAAAACCAACGCCCTTGGACCCAGTTACTTTCGTTCCTAAACCCGTTCCGTTCGCAGGAATCCTGAACGTATGCACGGCTTTCTGCCAAGATCACGCAGGACTTGGTACAATAAATATGTAAATATGGTGAGTGTGCGCTCGCGCCGCGCCAGTGCCATGGCGTCCGCCAGCCGGGCGAACGCGCCCGTGCCGCCATCTTGAAAAAACGATTCCATTTTTAATTTTAAAACGTCACGTGTGCAATCGCGAGTGCAATACAACACGAAGTTTCAACTTTATCTATTCGATTTTTAAAGTTTTTTTTTAATAGTGATGTACGTTCCGTTTTACGTTTTTTTTTTTGTTGATTTATGTTTATGAGTGTATTAATTTGAACTGAGGATTAATTATGTTTGTGTATGTTTGTCGGTCTGATTCCTAATAGGCTTATCGTGTTACGATGTAACTGTTATCTCGTAATGGGTTTCGTGTCGGTGTACTTGCCTACTTGTAATTTGAGCTTTGATAGAGCTGTAGAGCTGCTCTACTTCGAGTGTGTAGTTATTTAAAGTAGAGTAGCAAAACAAAGGAAGTTTTCAGTGAAGATGTTCAAAAGCTAACTTGGAGATTTTAAATTCTTAGAACTTAAAGTTTTAAGAAGGAAAAACGACTACAATTTATCAATAATATTAGATCTGACAAAAAAAATGTATTACAATAATTTTCCCTAATCATATCAAGCAACAGTTTCGATTCAAACATAAAAAAGGAGGCCGAAATAAGTAAAAATAAAAAATAAAAAATCGGTTCTAATAAAATAATAATTCATAATATCACGGCCATAAAAATATCTAAATGTTTTTTAAAGAGTTTATTTATCAAAATATCTATCTAGACTAGACCAAAACTCAACCCAGAGATAGAACCTAACACTAACAACTTTTCCAGCAAAAGCTACGCTTTGAATAAATCTAAGGCGACAGCGGGACATCCTGGCTAGGATTTATCACTCGCGCCAGTGAGACGTTATTCCAGTATTATCGCCAGTCGGCGGGACAGTCGCTTGTGACTCACTAGACTGACTAAAAAGGGGCAGATGCATAGCTAACTTTATTAGTTTTTACTAACGCACATTTTTCCCGTCGGCCCCGGTATCAGGGACCCAGGGTCCTAGGGTATTTTCCCATCCATTCTTAACTTAAATACAGCCATGATTTTCTATTTTTCCATTTTTCTCGGAGTAAAAAACATTCAGAAATAGGTGGAAATAAAGTAAATAAATATTATAAGCATGATGCGCTATGATTCGTTGCCAAAAACAAAAACGTTTAATAGTGTTCTTACAGAAATAACTTTTAGATTATATTATATTATAACATGTTCTAAATAACTAGAACATGTATGTACGTTGGCAATAAATAAATAATGCCAACATTTTTTGACAATTATAAAAAAAATCTAATGTAAATCAAACAATGATGGCAACAAATGCCTTCACTTATTAAATTACCTTTTCCCAATTATTTTTTTAAACTTATTAAGTACTTGCCAATCTTTTTGCACTTTTGTCCACATCTCTAAGTTATCTCTCTGTTCCTCGCTGCTCTCCGCAACTGCTGCTGGCGATTCGTAAGCTTGCAGCAAATTTTGCATATCAGCAAACCGTTCCAAACCTGCCTTCATTCTCGGTCAGGACTGGTCTGCTGTCGCAGTTTTATATCGTTTCGCTGCTTATTTAAATTACACCTGTGCCCTTATTAAATGTAGATTATATTATTTGAGATTTTGATAGTAATCGAGTGTCAGTAACTTTTTTGTGCCAGACATATGTCAAAAAAGTTGGGAATTTAATTTCCCATCCGCCCCGTTAATGGGGACGTTGGAAATCTGTTAATGTTTAGTAATAATAATACTTATCCCGAATTAATGTAAAACAAAAC
This sequence comes from Alcis repandata, assembly GCA_949125135.1. Classification (NCBI taxonomy): domain Eukaryota; kingdom Metazoa; phylum Arthropoda; class Insecta; order Lepidoptera; family Geometridae; genus Alcis; species Alcis repandata. The sequence goes on from OX421240.1 coordinate 673,188, forward strand.
AACAACATAAAATTAATGCGGAACAAAAGAACTGTCAAATGATTCATGATGGCAAAACTAATTAGATAAAGACCTATTACTAGTCCCTTATGTGTACTTAATATCAGTTTTACAATCCTGTGTCCTTAGTGGGCCAATATGCCGGATTAGTATTGATACATTAGTATTCTGTGGTATTGATAAGATATCTTTCAAGTGGTAATTATTTATTAAATACATACTTCCTTGAAAGTTCATTGAACTTCTAATAAAATACACTAACAAGTCAAACTTGCAAATCACATACAAAATTATCTAAATATAAATCTGTCTATCCATCTATCTGCTTCTTACCTAAAAAGCTGAACCTATTTTGATAAAATTTGTCAAGGAAGCGATAAGCATCATAAGCTTGAATACTTTTGTTCTAAGAAAAAAAATATAAGTATGACGCAACTAACAAAGAATTATGTAGAGATTGGGCCCATTTTTGAAGGCTTTATTTAACAGATCTAAAATAAGTAAAAATATATGTCTTTATTCTTTTAACCTATAATATGAGGACATCAATACTTTTAGAAAAATTAGATCTGTCAACTTATGCCTTCAAACTTGGGCCTAATACATAAAAACTGAAGTCAAAGTCTACTGATTTCACAAACTATCGCCATCCAAATTGCCTCTATCTTCTACAATCTGGTCTCTACCAAACTGGAAAGTAGCTGGCAAATCCACAGAGATCCAACTCTATAAAAAGTAAATCTAAAAGCTCCATAAACATAGAAACGAAATTCACGAGCGACGAAAACGTAAACCACGCCTGACTCACTTCTCTACAGTTTATATTGCACTTCCGGTCTCATACACATACATACAACCATACACAGCCATACAAGCACACCATACATGAACATTATCGGAGCCCTATAGTACAGTACAGAGAGTTAGTAAACAGTGCAGGACTAAGTAAGGGGGCAAGAGAAAACGACCTTATAGGCAAGGGGGCAAAAGAAATAAACCTTATGCCACAAATGTATCGGTAAAAGCATTATAGCGCTAATCTATAGTATAAAAGACTCTCAAGAACTCTCAAGAATTTTGATTAAATCATCTTCTTCTTCAGTCGTTCCCACATTTCTAAGGATCGTGGTCACCGGAACCCCTTAGCCGGGTAATCTGCTTCCATTTATTCCGGTCCGGAGTTGATTTGGATTAAATAAATAACTTTAAATTCATTTCTTATTGACAATTAAGATGGTCATTTAGTTAAGCTGTCATTGTATTACATGTGTTGGTTGACGCCAGCGTTTGTAAGGTTTAGCTTCGTATAGTAAACAGTAAAGTTGCCCCACCCCGCCCTGAATACGTCCACACCTCTCAGCACTCACAACACTATAGAATCACCATTGATGCGTGCACGAGGGTTCCGCACAGCTACAATGAATGGCTGTAGTTAGCATTTTACTGCGCTATTTCTTTAATGACCGATATAAACGAGGACTTTTACAACCTTCCTAGTAGGTAGCGTTTACCACTGCTTAATCGAGGTTGCTTTTTAGGGTTCCTTATCAAAATTGTAAAAACTGTTATGGTGGCTGTATGTTACGATTTAAGATTTTCTCAGAGACTCACTTTACAGCATTATTTTTATAAAAATATCTTCCGCTCAAAAGGACTATGCTTTTAGACAACTACTTTTGGCACAATGTTAGAAAATCTGTTAAACTCGTTAGGATCAGCGTAGACGAGCCTCTAATGGTAACAAATTGGTAGGGCGTCTGAATCCAGTCGGCCGTTTGCGACCACGATTCGTTTTATCTTGCACGTACTCGTATGCAACCAAGATGAACAGGTAGTTGCTCAGCCACTTGTGGTCGCCGATGGCCTAATCTGCGGTAAGCCTTATTGATTACTGAGATTTTTTAAACATACACAAAGAAAAAACTTGGAATAAAACACTAGTCTACATTTTCTAAGGCGCAACTTCAGCTTGTTTTTCCAATAAAATATATTATGTATAAAGGAACGTGGGCGTTTTGGTATGAATCTTAGACCCATTTAATCTATGTAGATAAAAAGACTTAAAGTAATTCATCTTATAATGGCACTATTTTAAATCTTATTTTTAGTTTCACCCACCTCCTTATCGAATATTTATATCGACTAGAATGCCAACACTCGCGATCCGCCGGCGCGGCGTCCCACTTCTAAGATTTCGCGCGCTTCCTTGCATCCTAAGAACAATGCAGACCTGCATGCAAAATAGCCCTAACTTAGGGTTACCATTTTACAAAATAAAATCTTCGTGGGAACTTAAGATCCAATAAAAATAAAAAGGTTTTCTGTCAGTTATTTAATGTGACGGAAAAAATGCGCCATAGAACAGAAGTACGAGTAAAGCAGAAAATTTGAATAAACAGCTATTTTTGCGTGGCGGGCAGTTCAAATGTTGCAATGAGAAGAAAAGAGTCAGAAATTAAATAAAAATAAGCAATTACAGAAAAATGATTTAATTAAGTGTAAAAGATAAACCAAGAAAGCATCAGGCTAAGAATGGCTTGATCACACTTTAAAAATCGTCGTATTTCAATTTTTTGAAATCTCATTTGTATGGTAGCCCTAACTATTCCGCCGCCATCTTTATTCCGCGCACATCGTGTCACATGTCAAACGATTTGTTTTCACTGCTCCTCGAGAAATTCACTTTCTGGCTTGTACGCGGAAACGCGCCCTATTTTGGCTATTTTAGCTATTTTCCAAGTGAAATGGAACGCATTGAGTAATGGTGTTCAGAGGATGTGGTGAGATTAACGAGGCTATTTTGGAGATTTTTTAATTAACCGTTTGTTGTTGACTGGCAACATCAGTTTTTAACCTGCAATTTTTAACTGTCCAGCTTCTGATTTGTACTACATAAACACACCACAGTCCACGCTAGAAATCACTGTTACATCCACAGCAAATTATGAAACATCTGAATGAAACCTTTTCTTATAATATTCTGCTGCAGTTAGAACGTAGGTACCTATAATTGTCTACCAATTTTAAGTACAATCATACGTCAAAAATTCTAGCGAAATTAATGATTAATAAGTCACCTCAAAAATAAGGTATTATACAAACTTAAGAAAACATATGTAATTTGAGCAGTTTTGTCAACACTGTATCCTACATTATACAGACAGGTTTATGTTTGTATGTATGTCTACATTCTTGCGATCTAAATCAGTCGCGCCGTTCGCAAAAGGACACCCAAGTGTGCCGACTCCGAGTGAAGTCGGTGTAAATAAGCTTGCTACTTTATAGTCTTCAATGGGCGGAATGACTTCTACGGCATCTGGTTACATTCGTGGCGAAATTAATCGTAATTATTAGCTAGAATCGAGAAGATACCGATTCACTCTCGACTTGAAGACACCCATACCCTTACACCCATACTCTTGTCCCGGTGTTTGTTTTTAATGAAATGTTGCAAGTTTTGACCCATTTTCCGGATTCCGATTGAGCCGAAATGTTGCACGCTAATGTAAAAAATCAGATGACAATGCAATATTATTATCACATGCGGCTGATCTGACGATGGAGCCGGAAGCCATAGGAACTCGGTAATAAAAAGACATCCGAGTTACCAAGGTAAATATCTCACCATGTTTGGACTCGTTTGATTTGTCTTAACGAGTTCTTTGTGTTTTGCCAATGTTAGCGCACTCATTTTATTTACCTAGTATAACTGGTATAACGACCACGTGGACTTCAATACATACTCACTTCAATAAACATTCCATTTAAATACCCATTTCTCCGAACCCCAACAATACGACAAAGCTAAGCCCTAGATTTCCGCAGCCAAGAATAGCCACCGGTAACGGATGAAGCCAGTCTAGTTCTCCGAGTGCGAGTCTAGAAATAGCATAGAAATAGTAACAACTAAGCACTAATTCTAGCCCCGGCACTTGTGGATAACTCCGATTGAGATATTGCGACTTTTATTGCCCATTGCGTGGTTTGTTTGGCAAGCTAGAGCCGACTTCCTTTTGCGCCGACAGTGTGCTGTGGATTGTTATTGAAAGAGCGAAGTGAAATTCTATGGTTAGAAGAAAGTTTATTTTATAGTGCACACTGCACAGTCAATGTAAAGTATAATTATTGTTATTTTATAGGACCTTTTGTTATACGTTAATGTTGAGTCTATACTCGTAGACGTAATTCAGTCGTGTACCTACCTGTTATGTACGAGACGAGACGTACATATAAAGGGCATAGGTCGTTTTTAACCCTTTTAGACGGCCTAAAATCTCTGAAACCAAAGCTAACTACACGATCTATACGAAGATACGATCTATACTTTAAAGCAAATTTGTGTCGTTTTATAACCCGCTTACAGTACAACTTGTGCACTTATCTCAAAATTAGTATAAACAATAATTATTAAAATATACGCTAGAGTAACCACTTCATGCGCATTTTACAATTACAGTAGTAGATGATTATATTAAATATGATAATGATAATGACAATGATGATAATTGTTAAATTACAGTAGTAGATTAACAATTATCAAAACCGCGAAAACAACCAGCTCACAACTCTATTTTATTGTTTCACCAATATATTTCTCATGCTATATCAACTTTACCAGTTAATTTCCTTTAAATTTTGTTGAAAGCTCAAAATCGAAGCTTTTTAAAACACTTTTTAATAACAAAGCTATTGCTATAAATACGTATTACTTAACGTTTATACGATGCTAAATGAAGCTTTCATCGGAGTATCCTGTCTGGCATGACGAACGCTGTATTTATGGCTTCGTTAGTCCTTGGGAGACAGCCCTCCAGTCCTTTAATTACCTACGTCGGACTTGGTGGCAAAGTTTTTATTGCAAAAATATTTAGAAGAAGATTGTAGATATTTTGCAGAAGATTAGCTGGATGATTGACGTTGGCTTGTCGATATTGTAGACTGTTTTAAAACTTTGTAACATTGACTGTCCCTTGATATCTTTTTGATATTGAAATAAATTAATTAAAAAATAGAAAAAAATAACCTTTTTTTGTAGTTTTTGCATTCAGCATCGTTTATCAACTTACATACCTATTCAGAGCTCAATTGGAAAATCCCAAAAATAAATAAATATTTATTATTGTTCCCCAGGTACTACTTATCGACTTACTCCTCATCGAAAATCCCCTTGTTTCCCGACTTTATTTAGAACAATGTTGATATGTTTGTGTACCCACAAACATATCAACATTGTTCTAAATCCACCATCCTTATAACCTTTTAACATAAGGTTCAAAATCCTATCTCAAAACATAATAACCTCTATGTTGTTTACCCAATGTTAATAAATCGACAAGCACTCCCTCACAACAGTATTGTTTACATAACAATGCTCTCAATATAACCTGCCTTAAGTTTAAGATGATAGATATGATGGGCTATTCGGAAAGGATTTGCGTAGCTGCAAGGAGGTCAAAATACGTCATCATGACGAAGTTTCACAATGTAGGCAACCCTGATACCGAGAAACAAAGCTCAGCTGTTCCATACCAACCGAACCCACATTTTAATAAAATTATCCATTTATATTGTTTTTTTTTTCATTTATCTCTCTATTTTCTAAATTTGTTCTATAGAACAGCTGATTTTTCCTCAATTTTAGGGCTAGTCTAATCTCGAGAGCAACCTTTACTGGTTGCTTCAATTTTGTGTACGTTGAGCACATATGGATTAGCATACCCTTTCTGAGTATTTCTGTGCAAAATGAACTTATTTGGTTAAAAGCTCGATAAATCATGGCTTGTTATGGTGGCATTTGCCCCGACTTATGAATAATTTCAGTTTGTGTAAGAAAGTGAGTGAGTATATGTGTATGTTTGAATTAGTATGTATTTGATTTAAAGAACTTGAGTGTTTGCAATGTGTGGGATTATCTCAATGGCTTATTTTTATCCTGGTATAGATTAAAAGTTCTCTTAGGACAGCAAATCAAACTTAGCGCTCCGCGGTTGCTCCCACTATCTAAAACCAATACCAATATTTAATTATCCACCAACAACCAATATCAACCATCAAATACCAATATTATATAACTTAGGTATAGAGCAAAACAAATATTCGACGTTGCTGACCCTCTATTGAACTCTAAATAACATCAAGTAATAAACTTGTTACTTCAAGTTGAAGCGTTAGAATGCTAAAAAAACGTATTATACTTCAAACGAATAAATTGCATGTTTAAAGTATTATAAATCTTAGATCAAATGCTCTACATACGTTTAAACCCCGTAAGAATGCACCAAAAATAAAAAACCAATTGAACCTGCATGCAGAAAAACTAACCGCGCTTTACCGCAGGACAATCATATAATTGGCCAGTATGGCCAGCTACTTGAATCTCTTCGAATCGTCGTATACTCGTAGTACTTATTTTCGTAAGGATTTAGATCTGTCAAATCTGTTCTGCACATAGTATTTTCATAGAGAAGGAATAGGTACGACCTGTCAACCAGCTACCTGTTCTCCGATGCATACTCTCTCCATATTTTCGCAAGAAATAAGTACGACCCGTCAACCAGCCCATGGTTTCCGATATAGGTACGTTTTCCCTAAGCCTCCTGCATCCAAGTCCCTATTCAGATCGCAGCTTCCTAAGCATGACGAATCGCGCGTATTTACGGCGCCATCACTCTCGGGTTCAAAGCTCTGCGCCCAAAACGAAAAACTGGGATGTGACGTAATTTGCGAGTGGCCGCAAGTGGATGGAAATTAACGAGGTATTTTGGGAGTGAGAATAATTATGTGCGAAACTTGCCGAGGTATGTGACCGAGACAGATGACTTAACAAGAAAGCTTATACCAGGCCGCGGAAGAGACTGTGATAAAAAAAATTGTGTATAAAAAAATACACAAAATTTCAAGTAAATTACAAAAAATAAACTAAATATTTTAATTAATTGATTGAAAAGTTGTATGATAACGATTAATGCTTTACAATCGCACCTCCCAACCTACTAATTAAAAAACCTCTCTATCTGGGATACCATGAAACAGAAGCATAAATGTAGATAACTAACACTCATTCAGTCATAAAGACAAACATAGGATACTTTCTGCGGAAAATTAAAACGTACATTTAAATCTACTGAAATCCTTTTCCACCGAAACAACTTTATGAATGAACCCAAACACTAACGTATCAATTTTAACTGTAGTAATTGCATTTTAATTTCTGAACCTAACAGCTTTATTTATTTATTACAAAATCAAATTAAATATTCTCCTATTTATTACAAATAAAAACTCTACTCCTAATGATAATAAAATTCAAATAAAATAAAACAATAAATAGAAAAAATAATAATTGACTTTGAATTCTGATTGCATTATAAAATTATGATTCCATTATAAAATTATGATTCCATTACGTGCTCTTTACTATCTTTATACTCGTAATTACAAAACCATTGTTGAGCAACTCTATATTATGTAATAGCAGTTACACGTGACTCGATGCCAAAGAAAATGTGTATAAAATATTATACAACAAGAACTGGACTGGAAAACTCGTGTAGTTTTAAATATTGAAAATATACTGGTTTTGTGAATAGACAGACGTAAGTAATTTAACGTTAAAGTGAAATAAACTAAATGCAGTCCACCGCTGAAGACTAACTATTGGAAAACTGGCCTAGTATTGTCACCAATTTTGGTGATCAAGGTGAAGTGTTTTCACTAATTTCTGTTACACAAGTGAAGTGTTATCACTATTTTCTGTGACCAAGTGAAGTGCTGTCACCATTTACTGTGACTAAAGTGTATTTTTGTCACCGATTTCTGTGACAGTGTTTGTCAAATTGACTAGAGTGCCATAATAAAATGAAAATGCATCTGCAAAGTGATATAATCTCGTGCGAGATCGCGTACACGGGCTGCGAGATGCAGAAGGTCCAGGTCTCGGAGGAGGCTGAGATGCTCTACTATGAGCTCATCAGCGCCATGGAGGAGGAGGAATCGGTAAGAAAACTTGGGCAATTTGTAAAGTTACGAAATTTCATATTATTTCGTAAAATCACTTGTACCTATATGAATCAGGTATTTCAAAATAACTGGCCAGAAAACTTCAGAGAAATGTATTTTTTTCACAATTTCGATAGTTATTAAAAAACACTAGAAATATTTTCAAAATGTATTTTCTCATTATGCCTTCCTTTCTTATTGCAGAAATTAATAATTTTGGCTTTATGCCTTTGTGACAGGTTAGCTCTAACTAAAATTTTACCCGAATACAAGTCCTGTTTTGAAGTCGACTGATTTTAGTTAAGTCTTGATACAAATACAGACCCCACAGTTTGCAAGGGCTTCTCTTACTTCTATCGGAACCCTAAAAACTGCACAACGTTCTGCCAAGGACATTGATAGATTGCACACTGGGGCCCAATTCTCGTAAGTAAGATAATTATCTCGGTCACTGTCTGTCGCTCTCATTAGAAATGTCATGAGAGTGAGAGTGACGGAGTGATCTCGAGCGCCCAAGAATAGGGTCTCTGGTCACGTGGAGTCCCGTTGATTGGCCACAAGGACTGGTTTAGAGTTAATGAACGGCCGTTCACACCGATTTTTGCATATCAATGTAATTCGTGTTTTGTTGTAAATTGTAAACTGGAATGTCTACATCTGCATAATTAACGGTAAAATTAACTCAACGCCTTCCTGTTTAGCTAACTACGCGAAAAAGAGTGTCATTATAACACTATTGGTCTACTTACAAAGCCTGCTTTACCCTAATCATGGTTAAAAGTTTTCCTTCTTATTATCGCACATGACATTTCACGTCAACGAGAAGTTATCACAGCATTTTAAGTAGTGACTAACTTTAAGCAGTCTTCATAAGTAGGTAAGGCCCTGTCTCTAACAATAGTCATTTGACTACCTGATTCCTTTCCCTAGGAGAGACCTAAGTCATTCTCAACAGTCCCGTCCCATCCAAGGAATGACACTATTTAAAAGAAGTAGCGTTTTCACTACCAGGTTGACACCTTTACTGTCTCCCATGTACTATCACTAATAATCACTATCAACGTATCAACAAAGACGTTCTAGAGTGTTAAATGTATTATTAGATTGACCTACAAAATACCTCCTAACCTACTCTATTTAATTCATAAACTGTAACCTACGGCTCAAAACAATTTCATAAGGTAATGTCCCCAAGAATGTCAGGAGACACATACGAGTACTGACGGGTTGTCTCAACAATCGGTGACTCATACAAGCCATACATAAGTAGAACAACGCCAGACACGCAGACAATGACCCTGTAGGGCTGCCACGAATACTTAAAAATATAATTTGGTTACTTTTAAACCCGATATAAATCTTATATATAAAATTCTCGTGTCACAATGTTCGTTCCCATACTCCTCCGAAACGGCTTGACCGATTTTTATGAAATTTTTTATGCATATTCAGTAGGTCTGAGAATCGGCTACTATCTATTTTTCATACCCCTAAGTGATAAGGGTTGTCCACCCCTAACATTTATTTTATTTGTTTGACAAAATTTTTTTTTTTTTATAATGTGGCTTATTTGGCATTAAAAAATACATACAACCCTAAATTTTCACCCTTCTATCACCAACCCCTATTAATTTATATGGCAAAACAACGTTTGCCGGGTCAGCTAGTAATTTATAAAATATCGTACGTACTATTATGATTGATTATGATTAGTATAGAGTATAGTAGAATGGTTCTTAAAAAAACATTTATTTTAATATCTAAACAAACTCTTTCGAAAGTTTCATGAAAATATTTAGGGAAAGTTATAAAACTTGGAGTGTTACATGTGTACATGGTTCATTTCGACTTATAGTGTGTTGTCATGACTTTATCATAGGTACATTATTGTTATTGTTACATAATTAAATATGGGTTTGGTTTTATTTATGTTACTGAGTTGAGTTGTATGATAGTTGACGAGACGAGCAAATCGCTCGCCTGATGCTAAACGTCACGTTGCCCTTAACAAGAAAAAAAATAAAGGCTTGCAATAAATTTTAAACTTTGAAATTTGAGTGGATTGTTTTTATTAGTGAAACTGCTTTTTCTTATTTTTTATTATCTTTTCAATTATTTTCTGCGATAAGTTGATAACCCTATTCTCGGCTGTTCGAAATTCAAATTTCAAATTTCCTGCGCGTGAGCATGCGACGCTGACAAATTGCTGTGACGCCATCTCGTTTCAAGTGAGCTTTTTAATTGACAGGTGTGAAAATTACTGTCAAAATACGTACAGTGTTGTTAGGCAGGAATGTGTTTTGTTATCTGATTTGTTTGTTGAATTATTTTGACACGCAACTCCAATTCTGTTATGTTTTAACGATGAGAGTCACGCGCTACCATCTTTGAAAACTTCTTGATTTTGTGGAAACTTTGGGTACGCGTAGGTACGTCCTCGCAGGCATCAGTTATATCACACAATGTACACGATTGCAAAAAAACCCCAAAACTTTTTGCTTGATTCTTGTTTTTTCAAATACGATTTTTTCACGATATAAACCTTTAACAGTTAATAAGAACGATCTCATTAATTACTTACTAAAATATTAGCACCGTGTAGCTGTTATCGGCCGACAGGCGTTAATCGTCGACTGCTGGTTAACTGATGTTTCAGCGAGTGCAACAGGGCTCGCCTGCGGGCTCCAATTTGTAGACCAAATTAGCGCAACATACGTAACAACGTAGTGTACTATTTTTTATTCCGCAATAAGATTATTTTCATGTTGAAAGTTTGATTGTATTTTTGAGAGTAAATGTCTGCTGTGTGTATGTGTTCGAGAAATCAATTGTTTATCATTAATACAAGTAGTGGCGATCGCATAATATTATTTATCATTTTTTTCTGTTTAAAAAAACTAGTTAAGTAAATGATAACCAATAACCACCCAGACAAACTGATTATTTCGCAATTCCCGTGCTACCGGTGCAAATTGCAATGCGCGAGCTCCGACTGCGACCGGTCGCCACTCGCGACTGCACGTGGGCGGCCGCAACCGGTGCGCGGTGCATTGACTTGCAGTTACCGTGCTGCGAGAAATCGGACCCCGATCTAGTGAGGAAGTGCTCTAGCCCTTGTTTCTAGCGCAAGTCTGTGCAAAATGGCTTTGTTGGACGGAAAATGTTTGTTAGAATATTCTAGAAAATACTTACAAAGTGTATTTCCGAACATTCTTCATTAGTGAGTCTTCGAAAAAAAAAAATGTTATTTATTAGTTATCGATTTTGAACAAAACTTGAAAATTACATATTATTATGAAATTGGAATATAATTATGTATTAATATTAAGGTTACATAGACGTTTTATTAATCCACTACCATTTAACTCTTAAAAACTCCAGGGTAATGATTGGATACTAGTTTTTTCCTCTGTTTCCAAAATTGAATTTTCTATTTAAACAGCAAGCTTTTCATATTATTTTACAAAAATATACCTAAATAAATCTTTAGTCAACTGTATCAAAAGTAATTCGGCCATAAACTCAGCTATCAACAGCGGATTGTGAGTTACACGACAAAATGAATAAAGTTGTTGCTTTATACCGTTTCAATTTGTAAAATAAATCTTATTTACAACTTTCGCAATAGAACAATACTTGAAGAAAAACAATACGGGCTATCGTAAAAAAAACGCCTCTTAGTCAGCCCTTAAGTCCCAGTTTAACAGCCTCTAGTAAAGTATTTTCGATCCTATTTATAGACGTCATATGACAGAGTTTACGTCCTCAAGAATTGGCAGTTAAGACATTTTATGTTGCTCTTTCTAAAGCCTTATAAAATCGCAAGTGTATAGTGGTTTCTTCCGTTTTAAACCTTCATGTAGAGGACTTTAAGATTGTTTTAGTTTATGTGATGGTTTTAATAGTTATCGGTTTAAACGCCATATGGCCAGAATGAGTAAATCTTTGATGTTTTTAGTGCGGATATTTTTTATTTTAACTTTATGTTTCTTTTATTGAGACCTACCACGAAATATATCGTAACTGTAGCACTGATATTTTGATAATTAGGTCAGGTATTGGGATCATAACATATGTATTACTGAAATCACAATTAATTTTTAAAATAGTTTTTCGTAAAAACTTTATCAGATTGTCAATAAGTTAAAACAACAAAATTTTGTTTAGAAATAAGTACATAGTTTGTTCATTCGTTTTCCTTTTTTTTTTTTTATTAACCAATCAGATTAAATTACCAATTACTTTGCATAACTGTGCATTCAAAACGTCATACGATATACAAGCTATTATCCTCCTATTTCACCACATCTTTTTATCCAGATAACTTTTTAAGACCTTTTTCAAGTCAGCTCTCCATTTCTCCAATAGGACTGGATTGATGTGAACAACTTCCAGGTTAGTTTTTATAGAAGTCCTGTTAGTTTACTACTCGTATCTAGTAGTAGTTGTAAATGGAAGTAGGCGTTATGTTATGTTAATGAGTTCATAACGGTTCGGTTTCTTGTAATAGGTGTAAAAGGAAGAGGCTTCTTCGGAAGCTTGGACATTCCGATGACTTGATGCTATTTTAGTTTATACGACGCTTTTATACTCATGTATCCAGAAGCATCGCAAAATTTACTATGATTTTCAGAATATTCTAATTCTAATACATACCTACAATTCATTCATTAAGTTTTCTAAATGTTGTACACGCATGCGTGTTTACATTAACATCTACTTACTGAACACAAAAATCCACCAAACTCAATAATAGTTTTGTTAGTTTTTGGGGGTTTAGTAAAGATAAATGGAGCGTGAATGATGTCCTTTACAAACTGCTAGAAAGCCTGGCAAGCTTGACTTGATAAGTATTTACTTAAATTAGTTTTTTAATCCCTTTTTAAACAAATGAATCGGTAGATTCGGTAGTAATAGTAACTATCACAGATTGGTAACTATTACAATGTGTGGTTTTACAGGCCACCACTGCCATCATAGCTGGCTGTGTCGAGTGTAACTGTAAATAAAACAAGCCATTAATTACACATACATTACTTGCCTGTTATGAATTAAATACTAATTGAAATTACTGATAGGTGATACTGTACGTTGTACCACTTGAAGTCCGTTAAAGCACTTTGTTTTATTTTCTAAAGTTACGACAATTTACTGGTAACTTTGTGCTTTATTCCTCAGCGACACGAAAAACAAAATTTAACTATGAACAGTGGGTCTAGCACAACTTTGACGTAAAAATACGTAGCGAGTTTTCGATAGAAAAGTGTACGCCATTTACGACTGTCAAGTTTGCTCCTGACGGGTGTAAATGGAGTACACTTTTCTATAGAATACTCGCTACGTATTTTTACGTCAAAGTTGTGCTAGGCCCACAGTTCGAAAATGTTTGCAAGTTTTTACCTGAATAATTTATAAGCAAATTGTTACATAAATCATAATTCTATGGTTAAAAATAGATCAGCTGATTAGCACCCAACCGTGACAAGTTCATAGAAATCTTTTCTAATGAATGAATGGTCGGTAAAGGCATTATTTTTGTAAACAAAACAAAAATGGAGCAGCATTCATAAACAGGAAGGCGAGAACTATGCACGCTTTTATCTTCGGAAGTAAACATGGGGTTCAAGGCCGGTACACACTGATGAACACCTAATGTGTCTTGTGTATGGTCATCAAAAACGTATGAAACGTATGAAAGTATAATTTTTGCCAGCACAAGTTAAGCTCTTGTCATAAATATATTTGACCTTGTTGTTAATTAGGACTTTTTAAAATTTTGATTTCTTATTTTAACTTACCTACATAACCTTTGCCATACTTTATCATGATAAAGCGTCATGACGTTGGATCCTATCAAAAGGAAGAAATAATGTCACGAAAGGAGTTTTTAGTGCTACAATAGACAATAGTGTTTCTTTTTGACAAGATAGACTTTTTAATAAAAACTTAAACCAGCTGTTTGGACCGATTTATCATCGCCTAGACTGCCCAGTCCAGTTGCCCAGCAGTGTGTCCCCACCATTACTCACGGGGTTGAATGACCACCGTTTAAGTGGAGTAAATAAACCTACATTGTAAGCGTTTGAACAAACAGTTCAAACTGTGGTTTTCATTGATCAAAATACGATGCTTCAAACCACAAGGGTCACGCCGGCGCCCTTGTAGTTCGAAGTGTTGTTTTATTTATACGATGACTGATGTTATGGCTAGTGAGTGACATTTATGAGCTTTCGTTTAAAATGTAAGGCGATGGCACAAGATAAATGCAGAAGCCTTGTAGAGCCCAAATTTTTTAAAAAGTTTTGTAGTACAGTAGCTCGTGTGTAAGTCTGTTTACCAAACTAGTGCAACGTTTTAGGGTTAAAACCATGACTCATTTTTTTTTATAATTCGAGTATGTAAGTATCATTACTGCAATTTTAAAAGCCTTGATAAAAGTAATTTACCAACAGCCGCAAATTTCGCAAAAGCTTCGCAAGTTGATATCAAGTGATGAAACATCGTTTAATCAGATAACAATCCGTGTTTAATACCGCCCATAAAATAACCAGCTGACAGTCCACGTCGTAGTAGTCAAGCAGTTTACAATATCCATAATGCATTTACAGCGCCATGTAATGTTGAAAATGACCGTAATGCGTTTTACAAGGCGTCGTGAAATGCAATGACGGTGGTGGCGCGTGGCGGCGGATTGCGAAACTAATGTAGTTGATTGTGAGGCGCCGGTTAGGGCGCGACTTGACTGGCGGTTAGCGCTTTCGATAACTGGACCTTCATAAAATATAAATGTAAAACATTCTAATAGAAACGACATAGGTTCAGCGCTTATTGAAAAAATCATCAAAAATAAATAAATATATAGATATGCAACACAGAGGATGTTTTGGTTTGTACCCTTCAGACAAGTTTAGACGGCGAGGTTCCGACTCATTTCAAGTTTTTCAACAAAGTTTTCCACTCATAAAGTCTTTTTTGAGCTTTTTTGGTTTAAGTTTAGTCTCGCAGTCGGAATTAGTTTACTTTTTTACTAAAATAAAATTTTTGGAAATGATTTGTTAGGTTCAAGTGATTAGGAAAGTCAAGAATAATTTTCCGTCAAAATCTTTTATCAAAATTATACCAACCCCCAGAAAAGTAAACAAAAAACAACAGCAAACATGCATGTTTATATTGTTGTTGCAACTGCACGGCACGATATCTTCTCTACTTCACCGCTAAAAATAATAAATAGACGACAATGTCGTAAAAGTTTACGAGGTTCCGCGAGTTACCCAAAGTTAGATATCAAATCATAAACTGTGTTATCAGCCATTATCAGCGCCGACAACTGCTGGGAGGTTTCATGTGTCTCTGCGGACTGTTACCCGACTGACCGGAATGACGGTTTTTTTATATTTAGTAATAGGCTTGCATTTGACCGTCATCTTGCCTGATGGCAAGCAACGATGCGGTCTACGATGGAGCATGCTTGCCTAGAAGAAACCGATTCACTCGCGACTTGAAGACACCTAGATTAATTAATTTTCGGGAAATACTTATGTACCTATGTATGTATTGTAATATGTTCTTCTTAGCGCCTAAGCTGATCATAATCGTAAAGCTTGATCGGTTTCGTATTGTTACAGATTGTATTACATATTCGTCATTGGATAAGGAAAACGTCATAGGCAAAGAAACACACACTTTGCAGCATAGTTTTTAGGGTTAAGTAGTAAACTAAGAAACCCTTAATGTAGTTAGTTTTTCTATTAATAATACAAAGTTTATCAATAATATTTTGTCAAACTAGTGCACATCACACTTATAAATGTGTAAGTTTCACAAAATATTCAAACTCGACTTCGGCTTCGGCACAGAATAACTGATGGTACAAGTGCTTAGGCAAAACTGTTCTTGCCATTGAAACCTAGAAATAGGAATTTTTGTCTTATTTCTTCCACCATTAGGTATGTTTTGAATAAATTACAAGTTCTTTGACTTGTTCATTGTTTGAACGGTGGATTTGCGGTCTGTTTCACATCCACCGATTAAATGTATTAGTTAGATAAACACACATTAACAGCTTTACTATGCAAAGCTGCTATGGACTTGACTATCGGACTACCTATACAGGGCTATAAGGAAATGGTATGCTAACTCGCAAATTCTCGGTTCATAATACTCATCATTATGTTTTTTTTTACTATTGGACCAATCCTCAAATCGCGAACAGCTGTTCCATAGAAAACTGTCAAAGACACTTGACAAAATGTGCGGAACAGCTGTTTTTTTCGTTTTTGAAACTTTACCTTTCTTTTTGGGTACTTAACAATTTTATTTGACTACTTAGTTAGTCTATTACCAACTAAACTAAACAATAATATCCAACAATTAAATATAACGGCCTAATTGTCCATTCTCCAGAATTAGCTCCTAAAACTTAACATAGTATCCTGTGTTTTGGTTGTAAATGCGGGCCCTATCGGCCGGACCATCAGAACAAGGCCCGGGTGTGTCGTACCCGATAACCGGACTCTCTAAAAACTGGGTATATACCGGTTATACAGTTATCCGGTTAAAGTTTGAACGCGCTGGGATGTAGTGCGCGGCCGAATGCGACAAAATTAGGAAATAGCTAGAAGGTTAAATTTAATTTACACTGTGACTCTAAACGTTAAAATGGTAAGAATCAAGAAAAAGAAAATGCAGTCGCATTCATAGCTTTACAAAGATACAGTTCTATCTTGATTTTATACTCAACTTAGAAAAAAAACTCACTCTATAATTGTTCATATCGATTTTTTAAATTTTCTCTACTTTACAAACATAAAAAAGAAACACAGTTGACACACAGTTGTGTCTCTTTATCGTTAGCATAGAGTCACGTTGCAGCAGTCGTAGTGGGTACCAGCCTTGATCCGGTTATCCCGGATAAAAATCTCGTATTGTGCGTTTGACGTTTAGGGGAGATGGCGGTGTTGTGATGCTGTCTTTTATTTATTTTATACGGTTTGTTTTTATGTAGTTATGTCCGGGACTTAACCGGATTTCGCCGTTTACGTGATATTTTTAAAGCTCTAAAAATTCAAAACAATGGCGCTTATTGCATCTTTTTCTATCTATCTATTGGGTTTATTACACGTAACAAGTACAGTGGCGAGACAATAAATAGGCATACTCGGCCGAGCTAACAAATCATGGTTCTAGCGACTGTTTCGCCTCGTTAATTGTTTATACAAACCGGGTACTCGGCCGAGAGCATTATTTCGTCACTGTACTCATTACGTGTAATCAACCCATGAGTCATTTATAAGTTTTTTTTACCGAATGCAAAATGTAGTACGACTATGTAATACTCCGGATGCAAAGATGAATCCAACGTCACCTCGAAATGCAAATGTTTCAAGCTGTTTAAAAGGTAGGATGGCACTTAGAACAGTCGCCCCAAAAACAGATGCCACCTTTTGGACAGTCGGTAATAATGTTAATATTCTAATGTTATTGATTTTACGCTCGTATATCTCGTTTGCTTATGAGATTAGCAAAATTGCGCCTAAATTACTCCGTGAGTATAATATACGACGTAGACAGATAGACACCTACAATACAAGGAATAATCCTTAGTATACTTAGGTGATAATACAAGTCATTAAAAGAAAAAAAAACTAAGCTAAGCTCTACTATGGAAACTAACGTGGTTTTCACGCATTTTTTAATTTTATTTTTTGTTTTTAATTATTTTATTTGCATTTTCTTTACATATTTTTTTTTCTAGTCGTAGTAGACGACTTAATTTTTACGTGAGTATTTCGTATTTAATTATAACAAAAAAGCTAAGCTCTACTTTCGATGTATAGTGATACCTAAGCCATAGCTTGGCTTTCAATATGAACCGCGCTTTACCCCGTAGCAACATCGTGAGCAACACTGGCCACTATCGTTCGATCTCACGACGCGGGAACCCTAATACAATGTTCCGTGACCGAAATTAATTCCATTATCTTGTTAATAGCGGAAGGTAAACAGTTGCTATAAAGTCATTTCTATTTTAATAATTATTTTCTATTAAGAATTTAATAAGATCCAGTTCCCTGGCACCTGGCACGGTTATACAGTTTGTCGAGTACTTATCATTGACATTTCTCTATGGAACTGCTGAATTTTTATCGCGAATTCCGGATTGGTCCCATAGTAAAAGTTGTTCATAATGATGAGTGCTACAACTGAGAAGATCCAGAGTACAAACTATTACCTTTCCCAATTTTTTTTTAACTTTTCTGTGTGAAGTAACAAACACTAAATTCCCCATTTACTCACTTTAACATTAGTATTTTGTGATTAGTTCTCATAACCGTTGTTCTTGACTCAACTTGGCCACCTAAGATGACGATTCACTAAAAGGTAGGCAACTAGGCCTTATCATCTCATCATCATCAGCAACCTTTAATCTTCCCACTGCTGGGATACAGGTCTACCCTCGAAGGGTGATTATGCCGTATTTCACCACGCTGGCCAAGTGCGGGTTGGTGGATTCATATATGCCATTGAATTTCTTCTCCGGGCGTATGCAGGTTTCCTCACGATGTTTTTCTTCACGATAAGCCAGTTAAGTTCGAAAGAACTGATTGGTACGAGTCGGAGTTTGAACCCGCCACCTTAAGAATGCGAAGCGGCTGTTCTCCCACTGAGCTACCACGGCTTATCATCTACTTCGCCTTACTGCAGCCCTACAATTATCTAGTTAGTCCAATTGTTTGTTGGTCACTAATTACATGTTTGATGTCGGATAAATAGAGGGTCGTTAAGTTTGATAAGTTACCACTTGAGTGGTTTTAACTACTCTGTTACAGTTAGTAATTTAACTGTTTTAAATTTAAGACTCTAATTTATCTAGCCTAGATCTGAAGAGAATCGAAACCTACTACTGCTAGTGCTACACTTAGCAAAACATATCTACAGAGATCTAACATCTAGAAATCCGATTTATTTTATTCAACATTGAATCATACTAACTACTTATGACAAGTCGATTTCATAAAAAAATATTAAATAAAGCTTATTTAATTAGCCTTAGCCTACTTAATACATTTACGCATATATTTAAGCTAAATTAAGGTGTTCTTACTTACGTACCTACTCCACTGTCTCCACTTCAAGTTGTCGCTTTGAAAACTGAGGCGATTGAAATCGAAACGGCGGTTGCGCTAATTAAAAAAAATGCTTCAGGTACCTCTCTATCTATGCCCTGTTCCCTACATCACTGTACGTACGTACAAGTTCATCCTAAACCTATTATCACAACGCTTAGCATTTCGTGAGTATCGTCACCAAGGCGTTACAAATCCGTCGCATTAGTTATGTAGATAGACTCCTGCCTACTCCGAAGACCCTCACATCATTGTCAATTCCCACACGTATGCCGCTTGCCAGGTAAATACGTATTCTAAGCATCTGATAGGCAGCAATGTACGTCTTTAGGAAATACGGGAATATAATATTCCCGGGAAAAAAATCGGCGAAAATCGTCGAATCCGATTTTGGAGATGGATTGTGACGATAAGCCGCCGTCGGCATATTTTTATGGCGGAAATAGGAGGGTTTTTGATTTCGAAGAGGAAATAACAGCGGGAATAGATGCTTGGTGGCGGTGGAATGGAGGTTTATCGTGTTTTGTTGCGGGATAGGGGATTTTCTGAGCTAGATATGTTTTCGAGTTTCTATCAGCGAGAGGAAATGTTTAGGCGTCTGACGTTGGTGTTTGACACCATTGTAAATAGTTTGTTCGGAGCATTGTGCGTAAAATATACAAATAGGTACAAACTATTCAGTAAAGGTACTATTTATAGCAGCCACTTTGTACTTAGTTCATCTATCTATTGACCCATTGTAACAAAAGTACAAAACTGAATTAAAGCCGCCTAACAAATTCTTAGGCGTCAGATTTACCTACTTACACCTTCTACAGGATAAAAGTATCACCTAAATTTGAAAACATTTCTGAAAACAGCATTAGTAGGTACTATTACATAAACATAATTAAAAAAAGCAATTCTCTATAGGTATAAGTAAGTAGTTAAGTCTAATTAACACGTTCTGGCTACCGGATAGGATGAAACTGATCTAGAACCTGTGTTATCCAGCGACCACAACTCACTAGGTTTACACTTCACTAGACCTAGTATAAGGTAGTTAACTTATAGACAGCCTAGATGAACTGCATTGCGATAAAATGCAACCACAAGTAAATCGGAGACGTAAGGAGATATCTAGTTACGATAGTGACCTTAGTTTTTCTTGGAAAGTCAATAACATAGAAGCAAATACGGAAATACATAATTTAAAGGGACTTTTAAGTTAGATTATGCCCTATTCTTACAAACTATTATTGAATTTGCAACGTAGCATATGTTTTAGTTTGTTTGTTTAGGTCAAATCTTGCAACTGAATTTTGAATCACTTCCCGATGTCTGATTGAACCGAAGCTTGGTATAGGCACAGAAAAGGTTAGTACTTATAGGTTTCCTGCGTCACTTCGATGATTAAAAGCTTGTTTTAATTTTTTTAGTATATTTTCTATATGGAAAATCAAACGTTTTCCACATGTCCAGAGAATAATATATAAAATCTTTTATAAAAAAATTTAGTTACTTAAAAAAGGTTTAATCAAATATACAATAATGTTATACTATTTCTATAAGACAAATTGTGTCAAACATTATATTACTTTATTATATATTTGTTATATTTCAACTTTTTTTGGTCAATAAATTATTTATTATTATTATTTTGTTATACATAATTATCTACGTTATCTCACATAATTATATACCTACTTATTGTAGATTGTAGACGTGGATTGCCAATTTCGTTGCTATTTAGACATTTACTATCTATTTATAAACATGGCAATGTCTTCATATGGTTCCCAAACCACACGTAGGAAACGCAGTGTCAAGCGCAAGCGCATGCGCAGGTAACCCGACCCCCCGCGCAAGGTTACAGCCGGCAGGTCGCCCTTACAAGGTTGCACTGGTAATGAGCGAGCATTAGCCGTTTCTTTTCTAAACTCGTTTCTTAGGTAGTTCTGCGGATGTTTAGGAACGTTAGATATTCAGGTAGGTACTTAGTTAATTCAAAGGTTTTAAAGTTTTAAGAGTCTTATTACAAAGAAATCTATGGTAGAAAATGCGAGAAAAATGTACAATCGGAAACCTATTAAAAACCCCTTTTAGAAGTTTCGTATTTAAATTCTCTAAACGTCCATATTAACCTGACCTGCTGATAAGATGGCCTCTATGGCCAGCCTTGTCCCTAATGACTATTAATATTGACCCCATTTCCTATGCATATCTTTTGTTATTTGCCATTCTACGAATCCCTAAATGACGCAGACCTGTGACAGAAAAATCCTCAAGGATCACACTCATACTTTTTGAATCTACTTGTACGAGTATGTAAATATGTGAATTTATCAAATAAGTCATGCGAATGGTTATAAATTAAACTCTCAAAGGCTTAGATAAAGATTTTAGCATGAATGTTTAGAGTCTAAGCATTCATGCTAAAACTTCAACAAGCCCTACCTTTCTAAATAGCTTTCCACAAACAAACCGAACTAACAAGACCCTTCTCATCTATTCCAGCGCGTGCGAACCTTTACTACATCACTGGACGAGCTCGCCGGCCGGATCCAGGGTGCGGAAGCAGCTCGCTCTTCCTGGCGAGGACCTGGAGACGCCAGGGACGCTCGCGCGCAGCTGGACGCGGTGTCCAGGGCCAGGGCTCAGCTGCCGCCGCTCAGAAGGCTAGCAGATGAGCTGCACAGTCAGGCGCAGGTCTTGACAAGGGACAAAATACAGCTGCCGGACCATCTGCTCGCGAGGCTAGATGATTTGAATACCAGGTATGTTGGTTTGATGCATTTGAAACTTGCTTTAACTCTTTAGGAGTTAAGAGATATGAAAAGAAAGCCAGAGGTCAAGTAGGTACACATTCTGTGAAGAAACAGATGAAATACTTCCACTATTACTTGCGAGAATCTATATTAGTTAAGACTAATTTCTTGAAACTAAACTCATTGAAGTCGATGACGCCCAATCAATACAGATCATGCTTTGTAAATTGATTCGTTAATGACCTTGCATCAATATGAGCCAAATCAAGCCAATCAGCTACAAAACGCACAGTACTGAATACCTAGCACGTACTGTATTGATGTTTTTATTGTATGGGATTGCCTTATTTTTACTTCTAATCATAGTTTTGTTCTGTCTTTTTGTCCCTTGATTTCTCTTGCTAAAGAAGGATATAACTAAATACCCTGAATTCATATAAATAAAAATTCCCAATCTTATAGGGTGGGTGCGCTATGCGCGGGTGGCGAGGAGCGAGCGAGACAGCTAGCAGGTGTAGCAAGAGATGGCGGTGCGGGCGCGGCTCAGGGCTTCCTTGCGGGCTCCGTGGAGGCGCCTTGGGAAAGGGCCGTAACGCCTGCCAACGTTCCATACTATATCAAGTGAGTAGAGTGAGAGAGCAAGTCTGGCATTGTTCGTGGAGCAAATGCGTTCGCAGCAGATGAGCCGAAACAAAGCTTTTTTTAAATCAGAACATAAACTTTGCTAAAAATAGTATTTTCCTCGGCAGTCATGAACTGGAAACGACCCACTGGGACCACCCGAAAATGATCGAGCTGATGAACTCCCTGGCGGACCTGAACGAGGTGCGCTTCTCCGCGTACCGCACCGCGCTCAAGCTCAGGACGGTGCAGAAAGCACTTTGCAGTAAGTTACATCAATTTTTCGCTCAGCTTTTAACCGACTTCAAGAAGAAAACGGTTCTCAATTCTACTATTTGTTTTTTTCTGATAATAAGAGCTTCCAGCTATAAATTCCTCTATCACTTGTGTTTTCCATTCCAGTGCACATGCTCCAGCTGCCAGCTGCACTCGAAGCGTTCGATAGCCACGGGCTGCGAGCTCAGAACGACAGACTCATTGACATACCTGACATGATCAACGTGCTCACTTCGCTTTATGAGGTATGTTCTAAAAAGTAATTGCAATAGGTTGTAAAAGAGATGACGGCTTATCTAGTACCGTACTCTTACCTTATGAAATATATTGACGACATCACTGAGGAATTTGAAGGTCAGATCTTTTCTGTTCTGGCAAAACCTTCGCTCTGTATTCCCATCGTCATGTATCCTCGAAATGATAGCGGAGCATAAAATTGATTTTAAAGCAAAAAACTACTGTCAACCCTGGCTTTTCTGTTCAGAATGGTATCAAACGCGTCACATCATAATGTTGAGTCTAAAACTATTTGATTGTTGTTTCAGGTGATAGCAGCAGAGAATCCGAGCTTGGTAAACGTGCCTCTGTGCCTAGACCTGTCGATCAACTGGTTGCTGAACGTGTTTGACAGCCAGCGCACCGGCCAGATCCGAGTGCTCAGCTTCAAGGTCGGCCTCGTGCTGCTGTGCAAGGGACATCTTGAGGAGAAATATAGGTAAGACAGAAGATAGAGGAGTACTTTTATGAATGGAATTAATGCTACATGGCACTTCACCCATCTGGTTATTTTCGAAAATTCTTCACGAAAAATGACTAATTCTAGATCTCCATCGCATCCTTCGCAACCTTTAATAAACTGTTGGCTCAAGTTGGGCGCTTAATATATGTTATTATGATAAAAATGTGGTATACTACCCATGATAAATTTTACGAAAATTAGATCGAACCGTTTGTAATTGACTGGTTTCTGTTTTGCAGATATCTATTCAGACTGATCGCAGACCCGTCGTGTAGAGCAGACCAAAGAAAACTCGGATTACTCCTGCATGACTGCATTCAGGTTAGTTTCATCATAAACATACTACCACATATAGCTTTGTGATGGCATCTCCGACCACCTTAATCTGATCTCCAATCACGACACCATAATTTATTTTGCAGGTCCCACGACAACTGGGCGAAGTGGCTGCTTTTGGTGGCTCTAACATCGAGCCGTCGGTGAGGAGCTGCTTCGAGCAGGCTTCTGCTGCTACCAAGGAGGTCAACAAGGGAGGCACGCTCGATAGAAAGGCTGGAGGTTAGTTATGAGGATAGATGTCATGCAATGGAATTGATTCACATACTCGTACTCGTAGATCTACTCTCTAGGGGTTGGGTTTTTTATGGATAGAGAAACTCTTTATCTTTTATACCATACAAGCAAAAGGACCAAGGCTTGTTGCTTAAAGCGATTTCATGCAGACAACTTTAGGTATCATAGTCTGAAAGTCAATTCATCACAATTATGGTGGTAATGCACAAAGCATCTCGCATAATTGTTTAAAAATTTTGTAGACTGGATCCTCCTCATTACAGGGTTTTCAATTTTAAGCGTTCAATATTCTGGGTGATGCAGACCAGTTGTGGGAAAACGTGACGTTTAACATCAGGAGAGTGATTTGGTCGTCTCGTCAATCAATTAAAAAAATACTAATAATAAAATTTACTCGTTAAGTTCTTTCCCCCTTTTTCTTTATCCCCCATTATCATTACCAAAAACAGTTTCAGAAAAAGACAAAGAAGAGTCCAAAGACAAGACGTTGGAGCGCGACGCGGACGGCCAGCTTCAGCACATAGAAGCATTCCACTTCCTGCAGTGGCTTCAGAAGGAGCCGCAGTCCATGGTATGGCTGCCTGTGCTGCACCGGCTGGCTGCCGCTGAAACTGCGCGGCACCAGGCCAAGTGCAACATATGCAAGGAATACCCTATCATTGGGTTCAGGTAAATGACATAGAATAACTATTTTTTGTTGTTGGGTGCTACATTTTTTTTTTTGTGTTGACTAACTATCCAAGAGTAGCAAAATGTCTTCTTAGGCGTCTTTTGAACTTTACACACTATCTAATTCATTTTTTAGAGACGTAAAGCTTTACCTTCTCTTAGATAAGTCTGAATCTACTGAAGCTACGGCACGAATGACGTACGAACGTATGAACGTCAGTTCATGACTATAGTTAACACTTGCGAAACCATTATTAGTTAGTACAGTCGGTTCAAGTAAAGATAATTAAGAGACTGGATAGTAAATAGATACCTATAATAATGTATTATATCCCTAATAATAAATTCAGATTTCAAATTCAAAGGATAGGTAAAATAAATATTTTCCTGTTGATTTCCAGATACCGATGCCTGAAATGTTTCAATTTCGACATGTGCCAGAAGTGCTTCTTCAGCGGAAGGAAGGCCAAGAACCACAAGCTGACCCATCCTATGCAAGAATACTGCACTGCGGTAAGAACGTTAATAGATCTGAGATCTAAGGAGTGAGTCTCTCAGAAAAAGAGACTGAAGAAGCTTAATATTGCAGCACTGAAAAGATGCAGAGAAAATCCAAAAAGAAAATGAGGTCGCCCATACACGACTCAAGCGAACACAGACACTTCTGCTTATGGCTCTGCCGATTTTAGAAAAATATCAAAAAAAATGTCTAAATGAACACACGTCTAAATGCATTTCCACTCTCCTATTATCTTTTTATTCCCTTTGACTTGACTTTCTGCTTACTTCCAGACGACGTCGGGCGAGGACGTGCGCGACTTTACACGCGCGCTGCGCAACAAGTTCAAGTCCGCGCGCTACTTCAAGAAACACCCGCGAGTCGGGTACCTACCTGTGCAGACTGTTCTGGAAGGTACGATGATTTTCTTTACTTTTAAGATTGAGTAGAGTGAAAGTACGATAAGTTCGTTTGTGTGACGTCAATTTGAATGTCCCTTCGCGTAGCGATACAGTGTACGCCGAGCAAGTAGCAACTGACAGTGCAATATCTTGCGTAACAGATTTTGAGGCGAAGCATTTAACACTACTTAGTTTATGCTCGAGACTTCCTACTTGGTTCTACTCTGCCTTGGGTTTTACAGGTTTGGGGCTATAAAATTCATCTACAGCCTACAGCACTCAGGGATAGTGTAGCTGTCTATTGGTGATAGGGTTTTTTATATCAGACCAGTAGGTTTGGATATTACCCCCTACAATCACACAAAAACAAACAACCCTACAAGCCAACCTTACGTCTTTATATAATTGGTAAGTAGGTATAGACTTTACATAGTTACTCAAACTATGTAGTAAGTACATTTCCAGGCGACACCCTAGATAGACTCCATTGTTATAGTTATTCAAAAGTTGTGTGATGACCTCCAGGCGACGCCCTGGAGTCCCCCGCGCCGTCCCCGCAGCACGCGGCCGGCGGCGCGCTCGGCGGCGAGGACATGCACTCGCGGCTCGAGCTGTACGCCTCGCGCCTCGCGCAGGTGGAGCTGGGGGCCGCCGGGGCCGGGGCCGGGGCCGCCGGGGACACGCCGGACAGGTATGTGGATTTTAAGACAAGCTTTGAACTAAATTGAAGGAAGAAAAGAATGTGAATTGAAGTTATTACTTTTTTTAGAGTTTTTCGACAACTTTTTTTTGAGAGTTTGAAAGTCGTGTGCAAATCTTATAGAGGAAACGAACAATCCCTCAGTCAGTCATCTCGCAGTCGCATATGTTGCTTCATTTGGTCAAAACAAAACTAAAAGTTACCCAAAGTGACTCTATCTGGCTCAAAGAGTAAGCATCGCTACGGAGCCAGGGTTTCGGGAACAATTCCCACAGGATGTAGTCTTTTAAATTAGTTTCTTTATTAGATAGTTTTATGTAATCCTTGTCTATAGATAGAAACTTAGATAAATACCTAGAAACTCTTTATTGTGCAGCAATTTTCTCACGAATAATTGCAATATTCCAGCGACGAAGAGCACCAGCTAATTGCCGCGTACTGCCAGTCCCTGAACGGCGGCGCGGGCGAGGAGCCGCCGCGCTCGCCGGTGCAGGTCGTGTCCATCATCCACCGCGAGCAGCGCCACGAGCTCGAGGCCATGATCAGGTCAGTTCCCTCACTTACCAACTAACTCGATCTTTTATCGTTCCGCTGCTGGGATGCCATGGGAAAGGTGACAAGGCCGTATTCTCTAGCTTGTACCTATAAATACTCAAACTTTTTTGTGAGTTCACTTTTTAGATGCAAAATATTTTTCTAAAAATATGTCTTCTGCTAATTTAATAATTTGTTCACTTTTTATTTTTATTATTTTTCTTATAATTTTACTTAGGAGGGAAAATCCAAACGTTATCCAATTACTACCCAACTTTCCAACATAGTTTGTGATCCCCAATTCATGTCCATCGCTGACTATTCCAGGGAGCTGGAGGAAGAGAACGCGAGTCTGCAAGCGGAGTACGAGCGGCTGAAGGCCAAGCAGACCCCGGGCTCCACCCCCGAGGACCAGCAGCATGGGGTCACCGACAACAGGAACGCGCCTGTCGATCAGGTATGGAGATCTGTTGAACCGGCATTGTGATAAATATTTGTTGTTGTTTATTGTTGTTGTCGTTTGTGTTTCGGTTCTAAAATTGGATCCGGATTGTATTTTCGAAAGATTTGAAATAAAATTATCCTTAGGTATGTTATGAAATGATTCGCTCGACGGTAGAGAATTAGAGATGAATTCTTTGCGTCGCCATTCTATGTCAAATTGTCAATACGCCAAATCGCTTAAAATGTATCATCAAATGCAAATGCAATCATGCAAAACTGCAAAAAATAAATTCATGAGAAATATCCGTGAAAATAGAAATCCAGATTACGGGCTCTGTTCATTTTTAGGGTTCCGTAACAAAATGTTAAAAAGAAACCCTTATTGAAGCCTATTCAAAGAGTATCGTACCCAATGAAGCCTCAATAGCCAGACTACAAGTAACTGTTTCTCCCTATGACCTCAGGACATGATGGCGGAGGCGCGCCTGCTCCGGCAGCACAAGGGCCGGCTGGAGGCGCGCATGCAGATCCTGGAGGAGCACAACCGGCAACTCGAGGCGCAGCTGCAGCGGCTGCGGAGGCTGCTCGATGAGGTAACCAACGAACAAAAAACTTTTTGTGCAAATCGTGATCAAAGAGCAAATATCTGAAACTTTATACTCTTTAATTGCTATTCAGCCGAGATATCAAGCAAGCGAGCGCTCTTATTGTACCACACTCACTTGTTTTACTTGTTGTTGTTGTATGCCACTTGTTAGTTGCAACTAAAGTATGGAGCTCCAAACGCTCCGTACCCCCGACCCACTTTAAATGTGACACAGAGTACCATTTGCTACTTATCTCTACCGTATGTCAAAAATTAGCTCAACTAAAAATCGTTAAGCCATATTGCATCGGAGAATTTAAACGTTCAAACCATTTTTTTGCAGTCCATAATAAATACTTACTTCTTTTTTTTACGTTTCAGCCAGCACAAGGCTCGCCCCCAGCTCGTACCGGCACGCTGCAAACTCGCTCGGTGACAGCCTCGCAACTCGCCACGGACTCGCCAGCCAAAATGCACAACGGACTGTATCACGAGTCACAAACTAGTAAGTATCAATCTTTCGTCGATCTTAGGTAGGCTTTTGACACTATGCTATCAATAGAAAATATTTGTTAAACGACAACATCTGTGAAGATAGGAACACTAGTATTCACAATAAAGATGCTGTTTGAAAACCTTCGAATTGTAACCCTATTCATAAGAAAATTATGAAAAAGCAACTGGTGTTCCGCAAGGTAGCCTCTTTGGTTCTATACTTTTTATAGTGACTAACGATAACGTATGATATAGGAACAAAAAATACTTACCTGCGTCCTAAGTACGTAAAAAAAATAGAGGATCCTAACCAAATGTTTGAAATAAGATGGTGGAGGCCGTTGGGGCCCCGGGACGGAGCGCGAGGTCGAGCGACCGCCGCCGCCGCCTCACAGCGTCCACTCCCTCATGCACTGCGCAGGTCAGCCGTGTGACAAGCAGCTCTACTACGCTCACAATAGAGTTCAGTTTTACAGCTTCGTTAATCGTTTTATTAGTTGCACTGGTTTTTTAGTCACTGCTAGTAGCTGAAATTCAATTTCAGTTGTTTTTTTCTCGTTGTTGTATGGTCACGGTTTTAGGCACGTTTTAAAACTTTGTTGTTTTGATGTTTGATTTCATTTACAGAGATCTCTCAGATTTTACGTTGTTCGTGTAATTGGTCAAGTTTGCATGAGTTTATTTGCATGGGCGTTGTTTTCTTTTTTTCTCTCTCAATGTTTTTGTGTACTCATGATATCTTTTTCTGTTCATGCAAACATAATAGGACGCATACCTTGAGGTAATATTATTAATTAATCCACCTACCATGTTCAAGTAATCACATAATAAAAAAATAAATTATTGGTGTTTTTCGACTAGCAACTTTTAAAAACAGCCACTATCTTTTTGTGTTATAAACTCTTTTTTTTTTATAGATGATCTCGGACGCGCGGTAGAAGAGCTGGTATCGGTGATGACAGAAGATCAGCCTAATCAGACTTCTCCGCCTCAGTACACCAACGGCAAGCCGGCGAACAACGAATAAACCCCGGTCCCGTGTGCATGGTGCTTTACCCACTGTGTTGTCAGTAACCACTCAAAACAGCAACACAATTTTTCGATTTGGCAACACTGTTGATTCGAACCAAAGATTTTATGCTGCAATGGTATTGCTTTGGGACCTTCCTATATTGGAAGAGGTAGTCTTAATAATTATTCTGGTTTGATAAAGACGCCGTATTCGTTTTAGATTTTTACTGTGAATTTCAACGTTACTAGAGCAATAGCTTTAGCCGAAATTCACTAGTGTTTTTAATGTTTTTATTAGCTCCTTTGTCAAACCAGAAGTGTAAATAACCCACTAATTTTCGACTCATCACTAACATTCCCGCACTTACTGTACACACTGAATTGCCTTTATTTTAATTGTGAAATCTATAACATTCCATTCCAATCCCTATAATAGGCTTCACGGGTCGGGTTTGGGGGAAGATTCTAAAGAATAGATGCCTAAAATGACCAGCTATCGGAACTAACACGTGTGAAGCGATCTTAGTTCGTATTAGCTGCCTCAGACGAGCGATAGTCGTATGCAACGCTTATTGAACAAATAAGGGCATGCCATTGTTGCAGTACGTATCGTGATTGAGTCGATTTTCTATTTCTACCACCCATTTTAAAGTGGCAACACTTTATAAATTTTCTACTATTTTTTTGTTTCTCCCCCTTCAAGGTCCCGACAGTGTTGCCAGAACGGAACGTTCCAACGAAAAAGACATAACGAGCATTTATGTATATTAAATCGTACCAAATTCGATATAAAACTTTTGTAATCGTTTAAGTACATATCTTTTAGTACAATCTTCATACTATCATATCACTTCTTGTATACTTCCATATCATTTTGCTGTGTATAAAATTAACTGGCACGTGTATAAAATATCACGAAAATACGATGATAAGACGGTGGCAGTCGTCGATCTAAGAAATTGATCGCACTTTTTATATGACAGCTCTAAGGTAATATTTTTGTTATTATAAACTATCAATTTAAACAGTTTTATGCGTAGTTGGCAACATTAAAAATATCAAACGTCAGTTGAAGTGACAGCTTTAATAGTCACAATAAAAAAGAACTAAGAAACACACATACCTCATAACTGAAGCAACAACTATAAGCTTTAATCACAATTAATTAGCATTAAGCTCTTTGTTGACATAAAATACCGAAATGCAATTTGAAGATGCAATACCGGACGATGGCCTACGTTCTAGTGGAAAATGTATTGTTATTAGATAGACATATCGAAACAAACATTGTATGCCATATTATTGGCCGTAGTTAAAAGATGGATTCGTTACAACCGTTTCGCGTAGTTTGTAGGTATGTAGAAGAAAAAATGGATAATCAAAGCATGTTATTTACGTACTTACGTACAATTTATTATCATGTTATCGAAATATATCGTTAGATCATGAATAATCGATGCTTCTACGCAAATTAGTGTTTCCTTTCAAAGATTCTTCTTAGGGCTGAAACCGGGAAAGACATCTATTTATCGTTATAGTTACAACTGTCAAAATTCCTACTTTGCTTTAAACTATCAGACAAACTTTTTGCTCTGTCAATAAACTCTTAATAGGAAAAGTAGAAGAAAAAATGTTTTGAATTGTATTCACATACAATAAATTTTTACTGCAAATACGAAGTGTTAACATTAATTTTTGATTTTATATCGTGTTTTTAAGGATTTTTGGCAGTTTGAACTTTACTTTTTTAGTAGGTACTGATAGATGGTATTTTACCGGGTTTGGTCGTTAGTGACTATGAAAATGTAAGGTAAAAGTACCCTTCAACGGACGTGCCCTACCACCGGAAACGTCCTATTTTAAGCTATAAGTCAAAAACTTAGGGTTGAAAGTAAGTTGCGATTTTTTTCTCCGAAAGCTACATATCCTCCCCTTCCTTTACGTGACCTAGCCGACCATTTTGGGAATCAGTGGGACCGTGATAATCGATCGAGTCGGTCGATCGCAGTTTTGTATGGAACTCCTTACGAAAATCGTTAAGAAATCGCGTGTATTTCTTAAGGTTTTTATAGCGTTTAAGCATAGCTTAGTGTTTGAAAATAGGGTTTTACGGTATCGTTACTCAATTAGTTATTGTGTTCCGATTAAATAAGTGAATTTGGTTCAGTGGTATTTACAGAAATTGAGTAAAATACAAATCCGGTGGTGAGTTCAAGCATATTTTGACTGGAAGGTTTCGCCGAACAGCGTCCGGAATCAGGAAAAACGTATGTTTTTTTAATTAATTTTGTACTGATTGATGAAGAATTATTTCAATAAATTTCTTTGCAATTTAAATAACTAGAAGTGTTAAGAACTTAGTGAGCAATTACCGAACATTAATATACAAGCCAATTTTTTTTAAACTGTGATTGAAATTTAACATTTTAACAAGTTTTTGGCATCAAAATAAGCTTTTTGGAAAGGCTATTTTGAAAATGCCATAATAGTTATATTACATCAATAATATCAAAAGCCACATATATTCATGGATTTGTAATAGTTCTAATTACCAGTAACGATGTCAGATTTGTAGTTACATTGTAATGATTACAATTTAGAGACTATTTTCAAAATCTGTTCGGGTGATACGTTCCACTAAATTTGACTGTTTAATTTACCGAACGGGTGACCGGTAAATGGTACCCATGGGCTCTATTACCGGATTTTTTATTATCTCAGCTATTTTATTAAGCGGTGTTCATTGAAATATAATCCTTACGGAATTGACTACTAGGTCGATATTCAAACGTATTCTCTAAAGTGATTTTTTGTAAAGCCCAGTGCTTCTAAAAGTTAAAACAAAAAATGTATAATATAATGTGTATGTGTGTGTAATGTATGTGAGTGTGCTTGTGTGTGTATATGTGTATGTGCGTGTGTGTATGTATATGTATAATGTATCTACGTTATTTTAAGATTAGTGTGGAACCGTTTTTCTATTTATTTATCGGATATTATACAGGGTTATTGATAAAGGATATGCTAAGCCGAAAAGGGCTAATAGTACTTATCATTATGAACAACTTTTACTATAGGACGAATTTTAGGTTGGTCCCACAGTAAAAGTTGTTCATAATGATGAGTGCTATGAGTCCTTTTCGGCTTAGCATACCCTTCATGAATAACCCTGTATACATTAGAGCTTTTTGGTTATGGTTTCGAAAGGTGACGAAAGGATGTCAATACACAGTGTATTTTATGAATTCTGAGAACGTTGACATATCAATATGCACATTT
This sequence comes from Alcis repandata, assembly GCA_949125135.1. Lineage (NCBI taxonomy): Eukaryota > Metazoa > Arthropoda > Insecta > Lepidoptera > Geometridae > Alcis > Alcis repandata. The sequence continues at coordinate 705,886 of OX421240.1, forward strand.
TAAGGTTTTTTATACTCAATTGGTTGTCATTTTATTTTTTGTAGAGGAGGTATACTATATGATGAAAGACGATTGACGAAACAGATTTATGAGGCGAGTGTGAATGGACAAGCTGGTAGAGGTCGACGTAGGCGAACGTATCACGATCAAATCGAAGACGTTCTCAGTAAAGGCCACGTAAAAAGTACCCGCAACCGACGAGCTTGTATGAAAACACTTATGAAAGTAGAAGAAGCGAAAGACATATGTCAGGATCGTAGCAAGTGGAGGGATGTAGTCTCTGCCTACCCCAATGGGAAAGAGGCGTGATAATATGTATGTATGTATGTATGTATACTATATATAACCGATTAAAAATTAACATTTATAAGCATAAAAAGTGCTATAAAGACTGTTTAAAAATTATCAAACCATATCTTACCTACCTCAAAACAAGTGTGATAGGATTGATTAAATAAATGTTTTAGATTAATGTTTTTATAATACGGGATGACTGGTTAGACACCCTGTATAAATACTAATTTGAGTTAATGAAATACAAATACATGGATGACAAAAATAAATGATATTTCCGTTTAATGTAAACTTATCGTTTTATTTTAAAACTTTTTTAGTATTCCGTCAATATTAGTTGAAGTTAAAAAGCTAGTGAAGTTAGGTTGTTAATATAAAGTACTCTTCAGTAAGACCAACGAAAGTTTGAGCACCACTCAACAACGCAACTCCATACATTTTCTTTCCTAGTCCGGTAATACGGCAGGCCGATCCGGTAGTAGGTGCAAATCACGTTTCTTAGTCCGGTAAACGGTACAAATGAGACTAAACGGACCTAAAAACTTTAAAAATACTTTAAATATATTTCTAACGAGTAATTAATTTCCAAAAAAATTTAAATGAAGACTAGTTTATCTAAGTTACCGCTAAACTATTAATTATAATCGTGTAAAAATCCCAGACCTTATTTTAAATAGAAACGTACATGCAGGTCTTAAGCGTTCGGTGAACGGTACATTTACCTTATCCGAACTTTTTCACTATTACCAGGGCGTGACACGTTTGTATGTTAGACAATGGATGGGACGATTTTTATGCCCCGTTCTAGTATTTTGACGATTTGTGTCTAGTAAGATGCTGCCTACCTTTTTAGATAAGATTTATGAAGAGACGACTTTTATACGAATGTTAAGTGAACCTGTTATTAACTTTACATTATAAGGACTTCCGATTTAACCTCTTGGTTATTCGTTTAAACTTTATCGTTTTTGCGGTAGTTTTAAATTGATGCCGACTGGCAACACTTTACAATTATGGTGGATTCGCATGTTACTTAAATTTTTTTTCTTTGATAATTCGGCTAATATTAGAGTTTAAGAAAAAAGCACAATATAATTATTATTTTAACGAAATAAAAATCTACACTAATATATTGTTAATAATTTTATTTTTGTTTAATACATAATTAGTAGCTTCTGTTTCGAAAATTAGATTACTATATTTTTAACATTGGCAACTTTATATAAATTTACTATTTCGGCATTTATTTGTATGATTATTATTATTTTACTGTGTTTATGATGTTTTAGACGTTAAATCCAAATAAACATTCTGCATAGTAATAAATCGTTTTCTTTACAATCATTTTACATCCGTAAGCCATGCCAAACCTTAGCATCCTGTCCTGTCCAACTCCAGCCCTGTTTTTCCTTTTAAACCTTTTGAACCATAGTTAATTAATATAATTATTACCTAACTATGGAGCCATAGTGTAACCGCACATGCGACAGCTATATTCTTGAAATGATGCCAGGATAGAAATGCTTCCCCATTTTAGGGGAAAATTTCTTAAAATATTCCAAATCTTTATACTTCACAAAATAAAACATTATTATACAGGGTTAAAAGGAAAGGATTTGCTAAGCCGAAAATGGCTCATAGTAAGAAAAGGTCTAATAGTAGAAAAATTACTAATAGTATACTAATCTATTCATAATTATTATGAACAGCTTTTATTAGAAGGCCGATCTTGCAATCGCGAAAATAATGTACTTAGTCTTAGTTTTGGGTCAGAAGGAAATCTGAAATAGTCCAATAAACATTTATTGGGTACAATCCTGGGCAAACATAACCTGGCAGCACTAAACTGTAGAAGATTCACGCAGTAACTATTATTTATTTTCTAATCTGTGATTTGCCCATCTTGGCACGGTTACAGCGACGGGGACCAAAAATGAAATGTCTGTCTCTCTTTTTCAACCCTGTTTGGCACTTGCCATCTTGCTCTTTATTTATAACAAAGTAGTAATTATGATTCCATCTGTTTAATCTGAGGTATAATAAGTTAATTCTATTTTTTAAACAGGTTTTCCTGTTTCAAAATTCATAGTCTTTTTAGCAATGTGGAAAAATCGTCCAAAAAGTTAAACCTTTTTGCAAGGTGGACCACGGGAAATATATAATAATTAAAAACATAAACAAATAACGAAAAGAAATAAAAACCCCTGGTACACCCAGGTGAACTGTGTAGGTGAACCACGGGCAGGGAGCGGATGGATCGCACTCACTGGAAAATGATCAGACCACGCTGTCGGGCCACATGGCCATAGCCAAAAAGTTCGCGTGATTCGATGGATCGGACTGACTGAAAAATAAAGTTCACGTGGTCAGATGGGTCGAATCAAATGGACAAAAAAGTTCACATGGTCCGATCGATCGGACGAAGCTGATGGACCCACGTGTCCCATTCCTTATGGAGACCAGAAATTTGTCCAGCTAAACGGAAATATATAAAATCAATGTGAAAATAGTCTAACAATAAACTCCCAGCTGCATGCAACTTTGTAGCACTCTCTAGCACTGGAGGCTGACTGGAGGAGGACATTATTTTACTTTAGATTACGTAGTTTTTATATTCTCTTTGGTATTGACCTTATTTATATGACTTAGAATAAGTTTAGTATGCCGTCGTTGCAGCTAAAACATGTTCAAATGGATTCTTACTTAACCGATACTCCGGTAAATTGTGCGATGCCATGTGACTTTCTTGTTTGTATATTAAGATGTGCCTACTGTACTGAAACACCTGCACAGTTGCACATTATGGCGACTCTAAGATACCAATGTCTAGACTCTAGACTTCAACTTCAACTCTTATTTGTGGCTCTTGTGAAGATTTTTCACAACTCCGCCAATGTCACGTTAGACTCTAGAGCCTAGACATTTGGTAGACTCTAGGCCTATGATGTGACCATAACTTTAGCATGCCCATGGGCTGAATTAAAAAAAAACAATCAACTGTCTTTACTGTCAAAACAATTTGAAGTTTGAAGTCACTGTTTACTGTTTGAAGTTTAAACAATTGAAGTTTTGCGGGTTTGTGGCTGGCTGATTACAACTTACGATTCGATTTTAACTACAATTAAATATCAGAAACTATAGTTACTGTTTTCTCGTCTTTTACGTGTCTAAGAAATAAAATAAAGTTGTAATAAAAATAATAGCCTATATTTAAAAATGCCCGTGGACCAGATACAGTACTCCGAAAGGTACACCGATGACGTTTATGAGTACAGGTAAACAATCCTTTCTTTTATAATTTTTATAATAAATCAGTCTAGGAAAGACTCCTATTCCTTTTCTAACTATACCTGTAAATAATAGGCTGGCAATTGTACAAGCTACGGCTGGTGTTACATGTAGTAGAGCCCACAATATGGGCCATAATATTTCACCATTTCATGCTATGACATCATAAGATTTCACACAATTTCTATCTCTCTTAACATGTGGATCTTTGATAATTTATTTTACATATTCATACACTCCTGAGCCATCGTCAGCCCATAAAGAAAAGTTCCATACATTTTTGCAGGCTGCATAAGCTAGGGTATCAAATTTAACGTAGTTTGAAGACAATGCCGGCCTCAGCACTAATATCGGCCCCTTGAGCATTATTATCAAAGCTGCGTTCTTGTTTTTTCAGTAATGATTTACAAAAACGCTGCTTTTAACCACATGTGGCTCCATAAAAAATCTTATATGTAACCTTGTACCTGTTATATCCGTGAAAATAGAAATCCAGATTACGGGCTCTGTTCATTTTTAGGGTTCCGTAACAAAATGTTAAAAAGAAACCCTTATTGAAGCCTATTCAAAGAGTATCGTACCCAATGAAGCCTCAATAGCCAGACTACAAGTAACTGTTTCTCCCTATGACCTCAGGACATGATGGCGGAGGCGCGCCTGCTCCGGCAGCACAAGGGCCGGCTGGAGGCGCGCATGCAGATCCTGGAGGAGCACAACCGGCAACTCGAGGCGCAGCTGCAGCGGCTGCGGAGGCTGCTCGATGAGGTAACCAACGAACAAAAAACTTTTTGTGCAAATCGTGATCAAAGAGCAAATATCTGAAACTTTATACTCTTTAATTGCTATTCAGCCGAGATATCAAGCAAGCGAGCGCTCTTATTGTACCACACTCACTTGTTTTACTTGTTGTTGTTGTATGCCACTTGTTAGTTGCAACTAAAGTATGGAGCTCCAAACGCTCCGTACCCCCGACCCACTTTAAATGTGACACAGAGTACCATTTGCTACTTATCTCTACCGTATGTCAAAAATTAGCTCAACTAAAAATCGTTAAGCCATATTGCATCGGAGAATTTAAACGTTCAAACCATTTTTTTGCAGTCCATAATAAATACTTACTTCTTTTTTTTACGTTTCAGCCAGCACAAGGCTCGCCCCCAGCTCGTACCGGCACGCTGCAAACTCGCTCGGTGACAGCCTCGCAACTCGCCACGGACTCGCCAGCCAAAATGCACAACGGACTGTATCACGAGTCACAAACTAGTAAGTATCAATCTTTCGTCGATCTTAGGTAGGCTTTTGACACTATGCTATCAATAGAAAATATTTGTTAAACGACAACATCTGTGAAGATAGGAACACTAGTATTCACAATAAAGATGCTGTTTGAAAACCTTCGAATTGTAACCCTATTCATAAGAAAATTATGAAAAAGCAACTGGTGTTCCGCAAGGTAGCCTCTTTGGTTCTATACTTTTTATAGTGACTAACGATAACGTATGATATAGGAACAAAAAATACTTACCTGCGTCCTAAGTACGTAAAAAAAATAGAGGATCCTAACCAAATGTTTGAAATAAGATGGTGGAGGCCGTTGGGGCCCCGGGACGGAGCGCGAGGTCGAGCGACCGCCGCCGCCGCCTCACAGCGTCCACTCCCTCATGCACTGCGCAGGTCAGCCGTGTGACAAGCAGCTCTACTACGCTCACAATAGAGTTCAGTTTTACAGCTTCGTTAATCGTTTTATTAGTTGCACTGGTTTTTTAGTCACTGCTAGTAGCTGAAATTCAATTTCAGTTGTTTTTTTCTCGTTGTTGTATGGTCACGGTTTTAGGCACGTTTTAAAACTTTGTTGTTTTGATGTTTGATTTCATTTACAGAGATCTCTCAGATTTTACGTTGTTCGTGTAATTGGTCAAGTTTGCATGAGTTTATTTGCATGGGCGTTGTTTTCTTTTTTTCTCTCTCAATGTTTTTGTGTACTCATGATATCTTTTTCTGTTCATGCAAACATAATAGGACGCATACCTTGAGGTAATATTATTAATTAATCCACCTACCATGTTCAAATAATCACATAATAAAAAAATAAATTATTGGTGTTTTTCGACTAGCAACTTTTAAAAACAGCCACTATCTTTTTGTGTTATAAACTCTTTTTTTTTTAGAGATGATCTCGGACGCGCGGTAGAAGAGCTGGTATCGGTGATGACAGAAGATCAGCCTAATCAGACTTCTCCGCCTCAGTACACCAACGGCAAGCCGGCGAACAACGAATAAACCCCGGTCCCGTGTGCATGGTGCTTTACCCACTGTGTTGTCAGTAACCACTCAAAACAGCAACACAATTTTTCGATTTGGCAACACTGTTGATTCGAACCAAAGATTTTATGCTGCAATGGTATTGCTTTGGGACCTTCCTATATTGGAAGAGGTAGTCTTAATAATTATTCTGGTTTGATAAAGACGCCGTATTCGTTTTAGATTTTTACTGTGAATTTCAACGTTACTAGAGCAATAGCTTTAGCCGAAATTCACTAGTGTTTTTAATGTTTTTATTAGCTCCTTTGTCAAACCAGAAGTGTAAATAACCCACTAATTTTCGACTCATCACTAACATTCCCGCACTTACTGTACACACTGAATTGCCTTTATTTTAATTGTGAAATCTATAACATTCCATTCCAATCCCTATAACAGGCTTCACGGGTCGGGTTTGGGGGAAGATTCTAAAGAATAGATGCCTAAAATGACCAGCTATCGGAACTAACACGTGTGAAGCGATCTTAGTTCGTATTAGCTGCCTCAGACGAGCGATAGTCGTATGCAACGCTTATTGAACAAATAAGGGCATGCCATTGTTGCAGTACGTATCGTGATTGAGTCGATTTTCTATTTCTACCACCCATTTTAAAGTGGCAACACTTTATAAATTTTCTACTATTTTTTTGTTTCTCCCCCTTCAAGGTCCCGACAGTGTTGCCAGAACGGAACGTTCCAACGAAAAAGACATAACGAGCATTTATGTATATTAAATCGTACCAAATTCGATATAAAACTTTTGTAATCGTTTAAGTACATATCTTTTAGTACAATCTTCATACTATCATATCACTTCTTGTATACTTCCATATCATTTTGCTGTGTATAAAATTAACTGGCACGTGTATAAAATATCACGAAAATACGATGATAAGACGGTGGCAGTCGTCGATCTAAGAAATTGATCGCACTTTTTATATGACAGCTCTAAGGTAATATTTTTTGTTATTATAAACTATCAATTTAAACAGTTTTATGCGTAGTTGGCAACATTAAAAATATCAAACGTCAGTTGAAGTGACAGCTTTAATAGTCACAATAAAAAAGAACTAAGAAACACACATACCTCTTAACTGAAGCAACAACTATAAGCTTTAATCACAATTAATTAGCATTAAGCTCTTTGTTGACATAAAATACCGAAATGCAATTTGAAGATGCAATACCGGACGATGGCCTACGTTCTAGTGGAAAATGTATTGTTATTAGATAGACATATCGAAACAAACATTGTATGCCATATTATTGGCCGTAGTTAAAAGATGGATTCGTTACAACCGTTTCGCGTAGTTTGTAGGTATGTAGAAGAAAAAATGGATAATCAAAGCATGTTATTTACGTACTTACGTACAATTTATTATCATGTTATCGAAATATATCGTTAGATCATGAATAATCGATGCTTCTACGCAAATTAGTGTTTCCTTTCAAAGATTCTTCTTAGGGCTGAAACCGGGAAAGACATCTATTTATCGTTATAGTTACAACTGTCAAAATTCCTACTTTGCTTTAAACTATCAGACAAACTTTTTGCTCTGTCAATAAACTCTTAATAGGAAAAGTAGAAGAAAAAATGTTTTGAATTGTATTCACATACAATAAATTTTTACTGCAAATACGAAGTGTTAACATTAATTTTTGATTTTATATCGTGTTTTTAAGGATTTTTGGCAGTTTGAACTTTACTTTTTTAGTAGGTACTGATAGATGGTATTTTACCGGGTTTGGTCGTTAGTGACTATGAAAATGTATCCGAACTTTTTCACTATTACCAGGGCGTGACACGTTTGTATGTTAGACAATGGATGGGACGATTTTTATGCCCCGTTCTAGTATTTTGACGATTTGTGTCTAGTAAGATGCTGCCTACCTTTTTAGATAAGATTTATGAAGAGACGACTTTTATACGAATGTTAAGTGAACCTGTTATTAACTTTACATTATAAGGACTTCCGATTTAACCTCTTGGTTATTCGTTTATACTTTATCGTTTTTGCGGTAGTTTTAAATTGATGCCGACTGGCAACACTTTACAATTATGGTGGATTCGCATGTTACTTAAATTTTTTTTCTTTGATAATTCGGCTAATATTAGAGTTTAAGAAAAAAGCACAATATAATTATTATTTTAACGAAATAAAAATCTACACTAATATATTGTTAATAATTTTATTTTTGTTTAATACATAATTAGTAGCTTCTGTTTCGAAAATTAGATTACTATATTTTTAACATTGGCAACTTTATATAAATTTACTATTTCGGCATTTATTTGTATGATTATTATTATTTTACTGTGTTTATGATGTTTTAGACGTTAAATCCAAATAAACATTCTGCATAGTAATAAATCGTTTTCTTTACAATCATTTTACATCCGTAAGCCATGCCAAACCTTAGCATCCTGTCCTGTCCAACTCCAGCCCTGTTTTTCCTTTTAAACCTTTTGAACCATAGTTAATTAATATAATTATTACCTAACTATGGAGCCATAGTGTAACCGCACATGCGACAGCTATATTCTTGAAATGATGCCAGGATAGAAATGCTTCCCCATTTTAGGGGAAAATTTCTTAAAATATTCCAAATCTTTATACTTCACAAAATAAAACATTATTATACAGGGTTAAAAGGAAAGGATTTGCTAAGCCGAAAATGGCTCATAGTAAGAAAAGGTCTAATAGTAGAAAAATTACTAATAGTATACTAATCTATTCATAATTATTATGAACAGCTTTTATTAGAAGGCCGATCTTGCAATCGCGAAAATAATGTACTTAGTCTTAGTTTTGGGTCAGAAGGAAATCTGAAATAGTCCAATAAACATTTATTGGGTACAATCCTGGGCAAACATAACCTGGCAGCACTAAACTGTAGAAGATTCACGCAGTAACTATTATTTATTTTCTAATCTGTGATTTGCCCATCTTGGCACGGTTACAGCGACGGGGACCAAAAATGAAATGTCTGTCTCTCTTTTTCAACCCTGTTTGGCACTTGCCATCTTGCTCTTTATTTATAACAAAGTAGTAATTATGATTCCATCTGTTTAATCTGAGGTATACTAAGTTAATTCTATTTTTTAAACAGGTTTTCCTGTTTCAAAATTCATAGTCTTTTTAGCAATGTGGAAAAATCGTCCAAAAAGTTAAACCTTTTTGCAAGGTGGACCACGGGAAATATATAATAATTAAAAACATAAACAAATAACGAAAAGAAATAAAAACCCCTGGTACACCCAGGTGAACTGTGTAGGTGAACCACGGGCAGGGAGCGGATGGATCGCACTCACTGGAAAATGATCAGACCACGCTGTCGGGCCACATGGCCATAGCCAAAAAGTTCGCGTGATTCGATGGATCGGACTGACTGAAAAATAAAGTTCACGTGGTCAGATGGGTCGAATCAAATGGACAAAAAAGTTCACATGGTCCGATCGATCGGACGAAGCTGATGGACCCACGTGTCCCATTCCTTATGGAGACCAGAAATTTGTCCAGCTAAACGGAAATATATAAAATCAATGTGAAAATAGTCTAACAATAAACTCCCAGCTGCATGCAACTTTGTAGCACTCTCTAGCACTGGAGGCTGACTGGAGGAGGACATTATTTTACTTTAGATTACGTAGTTTTTATATTCTCTTTGGTATTGACCTTATTTATATGACTTAGAATAAGTTTAGTATGCCGTCGTTGCAGCTAAAACATGTTCAAATGGATTCTTACTTAACCGATACTCCGGTAAATTGTGCGATGCCATGTGACTTTCTTGCATAGCTGGGCATTAACTCGTTAATCCGTTAATCGTTAATTAACGAAGTTAACATTTTGATTAACGGATTAACTTTTAAGTTAACTTTTAAAAATGTTAACGGATACGTTAATTTCCGTTAATATACAGAAGTCCGTTAATCGTTAATCCAATGCCTACTATTTACCGCACGGCACCCCAGCGCGGCGCGAAAAATAGGTTCAGACAAATATGAAACGACAAGTGCCGATGACGAAAAGTGTACATACTGTGCAGTGTTAATTAAAACCATATCATGGAAGACATGGAATCAGATTCCAGCGGTCCTGATGAGAATGCCCGATGATTATGCCTGACGATTCAATTACACATTTGAATTATACGAATACTTTGTTTTGTCCCTAACTTCCAGAACCTAACTAAACCAACAGGTTTCTTAAGTTCACTAACGCAACGATATAGAAATGCAATTTTAATTACACATATTAACGGATTAACGATTAACGTTAACTTGCGTTAATTCTTCCGAAATTTAACACTTTAACGTTTAACGAAGCTAACTTTTTTTGTAGCGGATTAACGATTAACGAAGTTAACTATTTGATTAACGGTGCCCAGCTATGCTTTCTTGTTTGTATATGTACTGAAACACCTGCACAGTTGCACATTATGGCGACTCTAAGATACCAATGTCTAGACTCTAGACTTCAACTTCAACTCTTATTTGTGGCTCTTGTGAAGATTTTTCACAACTCCGCCAATGTCACGTTAGACTCTAGAGCCTAGACATTTGGTAGACTCTAGGCCTATGATGTGACCATAACTTTAGCATGCCCATGGGCTGAATTAAAAAAAAACAATCAACTGTCTTTACTGTCAAAACAATTTGAAGTTTGAAGTCACTGTTTACTGTTTGAAGTTTAAACAATTGAAGTTTTGCGGGTTTGTGGCTGGCTGATTACAACTTACGATTCGATTTTAACTACAATTAAATATCAGAAACTATAGTTACTGTTTTCTCGTCTTTTACGTGTCTAAGAAATAAAATAAAGTTGTAATAAAAATAATAGCCTATATTTAAAAATGCCCGTGGACCAGATACAGTACTCCGAAAGGTACACCGATGACGTTTATGAGTACAGGTAAACAATCCTTTCTTTTATAATTTTTATAATAAATCAGTCTAGGAAAGACTCCTATTCCTTTTCTAACTATACCTGTAAATAATAGGCTGGCAATTGTACAAGCTACGGCTGGTGTTACATGTAGTAGAGCCCACAATATGGGCCATAATATTTCACCATTTCATGCTATGACATCATAAGATTTCACACAATTTCTATCTCTCTTAACATGTGGATCTTTGATAATTTATTTTACATATTCATACACTCCTGAGCCATCGTCAGCCCATAAAGAAAAGTTCCATACATTTTTGCAGGCTGCATAAGCTAGGGTATCAAATTTAACGTAGTTTGAAGACAATGCCGGCCTCAGCACTAATATCGGCCCCTTGAGCATTATTATCAAAGCTGCGTTCTTGTTTTTTCAGTAATGATTTACAAAAACGCTGCTTTTAACCACATGTGGCTCCATAAAAAATCTTATATGTAACCTTGTACCTGTTATCTAATTATTTCTCTATCTACATCAGCGAGAGCCACGTGCGCCCTGTAGTTTTACCTGCATGGGCAATCCCACAGGTTCGAATTATTTTGTCTGAAATAATGAGATACCTGTGATTCAAGGCCCTTTTTGTCTTTAATTTTCTTGTAAAATGTCACATCGAACCATGGGTCTTTTGAATCATGCTTATTCAAAACATTGAAATCAAACACAAATACACTTTTTTAACACACTTTTATTAGTTTCACCTGTATGTCTGTAACTAAAGCTTTTGGACTCGATTTTGTCCTACTTTGAACAATCAGATTTAATTCAAACTGTTATAGACCGATGCATGTTTTTTTAGTTTTTTTTTTAATATCAGTACATAGGGTTGTTGAACTAATAGAAAAACTCAGCGACAATCAAATAAATGATTTAAGTATTACTTTGTAAATTTTGACCTCAATACTTCATGACATGATCATGTAAAGCAAGGGCAGAATGTATACATTTTTTTATGCTATTGAGTGACGAAACAAGCAAATTGCTTGCAGTATGTTAAATGTCACGCTTGCCCATAGCAGGTCACACAGAATTGTCTTAACCCATAAAAATTATTTTTAATTGTCTTTATTTCAGGCATGTAATTCTACCTGCAGACATTGCCCGCCTCGTACCAAAGTCTCACCTCATGACTGAGACGGAATGGAGGAACCTTGGGGTCCAGCAGAGCCCTGGCTGGCTGCACTTCATGGTGCACAACCCGGAGCCCCATGTGCTGCTGTTCCGAAGGCCAAGGACTGACATACAGACTGTCAATGGGTTAGATACCAACACTAATGCTGCGGTTAAAGTATGATCAAGGAATAAAGAGGGAATATTAAGTGGTCCAAAGCTGGGGATACATATGTCAGTAGCATAAACAATGTTAATTATTGGTATTGCCAGAAGATATCATGCCAGCCAAGACTTTCAACACTTTTACAATCGATTGTACAATAGATTTGAGGATTTAAAAAGAGGAAATTGTATTGACGGATTAATACTGACTGATTATGAATAAATTTCGACACTGCAAGATATAGGCAGACCAGCTTATGTTGCTCGCCTCATCAAATAAATAAATAAGACTTTTTTATTATTATTCTTATCGAGTGGTCTTCAGCTGGGGCTGGGGTTGGAAGGATGTATAAAATTGCCAGTCGACATTGGGTCATTATAATTTATAATGTAAAAATTATATCGGTTACATTTTCAAAAACTACTCCTCAAATTTTGATAAAACTGAGTAAATTGGCAGTATGAACAGCTAATAATTTACTTTTTTGGAAACATAACTAACATAGTTATAAAATTATACTATTTCAGATTACTAATCTTACTGACGTGTGTATTCCTGGCTTAATGTATAATATAAATAATTGAGTGACTTGTATTTATATAGATGTTTATTTTTACTGCATTATGAATTTTGGCTGCTTACCCAGACCACCAAGATAATATACCTGATAGATTTAACTACATATTAATTATTGTTGCATAATTTATTATTGGACAAATAATTTTAAATTGAACTGAATATTAGCTAACCATTGTCTAAAACCCCGAAGGAAAAAATTGTAAAGCATTCTTTATTTTGTATTATGTAACACTATAGTTACAGCTGTCAGTGGCGTGCCGCTTACCACCAGGCGAACGAATTGTTCGTTTTATAAGTGGTTGGCACATTGTGGGTGTGGGTAAGGCGTGGGCGAGTTGGGAACGTGGGTGCCCACGCCCACGGTGTCTAAACTTAACTTGTAAAAGCAATCTTGTTTGTAAAAAGAATTAACTTGTTCCTACTAAAAATACTTAATACTTATATTATTGTTATTAAAAACAACAAAAGAGTATAAAAAAAATTGTATGTACCTCTACTGAGTGAATATCATATACAAGAACCACAACTTCTTTCCTTGGTTATGAGAAATTAATATAGTAAATACATATATGAGAATATAGTAAGATAACTAAATAAAAAAGGTGCTTTTCAATTTCTGGTTGTAAAAAGTTGTGGGAAATTAACCGCTGATCCCCTTAGCATAATTGATTGTGTGATTGATATCATGGAGTGGTGTAGAAAACATTATGATATGATTTATCATAACATAGTAGAAAAGGCGAAAATGCTATAAGTCTGAACGCTACTTCAAGAAAAGCAATACAAAGTTGTATATATGTTTAATGTAGCATTTGACTGATACCTATATGCATTGTATGTAAATTTTTTACGTTTTATAATATTGTGCCTTTGCTAATGCATGGGCTGTGGAAAAATATAGTGATCTATAAAGTGCCTAAATTATAGAGATTGTAAAAATACAAAGAATGATTCACATCGCTAAACTTCATTGCACTTGATGTTGTAAAATTACCTCTAGCATGTAAATAAATAAGCAGAATTTCGAATAAATGTTGTGTCAAACAAATTACGCTCAATTATAAATTCATTATTGTTGTAAAATCTTGTGTTACTTGTTTCAATATAGAGCTCATTTGAAATCAGTTGGGATGTGAATCAAACTTTATGTAACCACTCGAAACTTACCTGCGAATTGCTTTGACCATGAATTAATAATTCTAAGTAGCTTACCTTATTAAGTTTCATTTAGTTTAATATGTTAACAAAATAAATATTTAAATATAATACTGGCCTGTTTATGTTAATTTTATTATATTAGTATTATACAATTTTCCTAATTTGACCACATTTGACAAATAAATTTTGGATATCTTTTTTACTCGTAAAAAAATTAAAATTAATAGATACACAGATAATTTTAGTTCTATTTGACTTGTTTAATTCAAAAAGTACAACAGTTTTTTTTAAACTGTCAAATTTGACAACTTTACATATTTTTACCAACATTCTAGTTTTAACGCTAGTAAGCACAGGTCACAGAATACTAGCAAGTACAAATTATTAGACATAATATGTGAACAAATTTGGATGTAAATGCAACTTCAAGAATAACTGAGCTTGGGACTCAGCTCGACACCATATTTACAAAGTATAAAATTTATAAAAGATTAAATGTGTGTTAACATGATTTAAATCTGGAAAATAGCAAATCTGCCGCGCAGGCGCAGCTCAACGCCAACAAATTAGGAAGTTCTAGATATCAACCTACCTACATATTGCCTACCTACATGCCGCGACCGAGTAACCGACAGACAACCGGCGCTATTATCCAATGAGTGATCCCCGCAAGCAATTCAATCATGCACCCCACAGTGCACGGTGACCACATTCTGTGGAAAAGTACGTTTGCTTGTTGTTCGCTAGGCGTGCTACGCTACCAGCTTCGATCACAACCTACCTAGATTTCAGTACCTACCTAAAGCTATGTACAAACGCCCTACCAATTTTTTTCGATGGGTTCACAAGTCACACCAAACAATTTACGCTGACTGGTTGGGTTTTTTCCCAACCAGCCACACTAGGTGTAACAGCGTGACACTATGAGAAAAACATTCGCCTGTCTGTTAAAACAGATATGTTGTGACGCGACGGTTTTTATGAAATTCGTGAAACTCTCGTACTGAATTTTTTACTATTGAAATCGCATAAAAACAACTTATTGCAGTCGTATAGAAAGAGAACTTGCTAATCCGTAGTCATCACTAAAACAAAACAAAACGCAATGTGACAAACAAACAGCCAATTGAATGTGAACCAGCTTCATAACTTCTGTTGTCGGTCAAAAGAGGAAATGCCAATCTGAAATTATTGCCACCCAATCGTGAATCCCGGCGCAACCGGCGTCGCTCGCATTAACGGCATCAGTCACTACTCTTCGGAGCTCAGATGTCGGTGTGTACGATGTCGGAAATCACTCTCGAATTCCTGCGGGAGCTGCTGAATGATGACTATCCTGAGGTGGTCATTGAAGGATTTGAGGTAAGAGCATTTCAGTATTTACCTAGGGAAATAATTTAGACGTTTATCTTATAAAGAAATTCATAGCTCTGAAGCATGCAAGTAAGAAACTATTCAGAATTAACACCAGCTATTTACTTTATGCATTTATTTATCACTTTCTTTTCAGGGTGCTCCCGGCTCGAACCGAGGTGACAACTACACCTCAATGGTCTACCGCATCACCCTCAAAGGCACCAGAAGGCACATCGAACCGGACGGTTCCTCCGAGAACGACGAACCTTGGGAAGGCTCCATCATCTACAAATGCCTTCCAGAAAGCTTGAGCAGACGAGAAGCTTTCAAAAGCGACGAGCTTTTCTGCAACGAAGTAGCTTTCTACAATAAGATCTGGCCAGCAATGACATCGTTCCAGGCCTTGTGGAACGTGGAAACTTTTAGAGCAATCCCGAAGTGTTACCTGGCGAGGAATGACTGTGTGATCTTGAAGGATCTGAAGCCGTGTGGGTTCAAGATGCCGGATAGAAGGCAGGGTCTGACGGTGGCTGAGTGCTACGTGGTGTTGAAGAACTTGTCGCAATTCCATGCTTTGTCCATGGCCATGAAAGCTCATAATCCTGAGGGGTTTTTTGAGCTTCTTAATGAGAAGGACGGCATTAACGAAGGTAAATAATAAGTATTTATTGAGGCTCAAACTTCGGATTCGATTTCAGATGTTTCTTGTTAGGTGAATTTCAGAAACTAACGTGGTGGTCAAAATTCTGATAAATATTACTAGTGATTAGGTAAGTATGTCAAGCTGGGCCAGACAACAACAAATTTGTGTTATCGTTTGAAAACTTGTTTTAATCTGTTTTTAGAGCTCTTGCATATTTCTTGCAGTGCTATTCGTCGAAAACAACCTGGACTACTACCGAAGCTACTACCAGGAGGCCATTCAAAATGCCATCAACATGGTGGAGGAGGGCCTTAACGATTCGGAGGACAAAGACTTTTATTTGGAGAAGTTTCGAAGGTAAGTCAGTACCGATATCTATTTTTTTAAACACACAGCGAAATATCAATTAATAACTCGTACGAGTATCTATGGGTTTGCGTTATTATTTATTTTTTTATATTATTGAGTGACGAGACGAGCAAATCGCTCGCCTGATGTTAAACGTCACGTTTGCCCATAACAGGTCTGCGTCACCCAGAATTTTGAACTCGCAGAATTCAAGACCCTGCGCGGCACAGCACTGCGCTCGTCACCCTGAGATTTAAGTTGTTTAATCTATTTGCCCTGTAATTTCACTGGAAACAATGCCCTTCCAACCGGAACACAGTAATGTTTGCACATTACTGCTTGGCGGTGGAATAACTGGCAAAGGTGTGGTACTTCCCCAGGCGGGCTCTGCAAAAGAGCCCTACCACTACAAAATTATGTATGCCTCTGCTTCACCTCCACCAACATATTCATATTGTTTTATTTTTTGTAAAACGCTATTTTATCCTTTTTTTTACTTTCCATAACACTAATGTACTGGATATACTTACCTACATTTTTTGTGATAATCAGGACTTGTCATCATTTTTTTTTTGTTTTAAGGTTCTGCTCGGAGGAGACGTTCTTCCAGATGATGATGGACATGGTGAAGCCCCGCGAGCCGTCGGCGGTGATCTGCCACGGAGACTGCTGGACCAACAACTTTCAGTTCCGGTACGCTGATGGGGATATTGCTGAAGTAAGTCTCACGTATTTCTGTGAAGAGCTTATACTTTATTAAACACATGTACTTTCGCATTTATAATTGTAATATTAGTAAAATTAGGATAAGGTTCATGCTAAGTTTACCACGATCTAGACCGAGATAAAAGCGTCCCTCACAAGGTACCTTCAGGGCACGGTATTCACGTTCTGTGCTAGCAATATTTTTTCAGGTTTTTGTTTGAACACGGGAATACTCATGTAGTATTCAGTCGGCTATTCCGACTAGTTTCGATCACATTCAGTGATCTTCATCGAGAAGATTACAAGCGTGATGCGCTCGCGGTTGCGTACCGCCTGGCTTTTTCCTGATTGTAACTTGTTTTCCAGATGTACCTAGTAGACTTCCAGCTGGTCCGCTACGCGTCCCCCGCTCTGGACCTGGTCTACATCCTGTACCTGTGCCTCAACCGCGAGCAGCGCCGCGACCACTTGGACTCGCTCCTGCAGTACTACGTGGACGAGCTGTATGCTGCGCTGGCGAAGACGAGCGACCCGGCGGCTTTGCAGGGAAACTTGCATAGAGATCGATTGAGTGAATTGTAAGTAGAATATAATTTGACAGTATGGAAGAGATCGCTTATAGAAAAAATTATAGTAAAAACACAAATGGAAATTACAAAAAGAAGAAGATTACGCTAAGAAGCCATAAGGCCGGAAATAATTTCTGTTGTGCTTTTACAGTATTTGTAGTTTCCATTTGTGTTGTCAATTAAAGTGTTATCGTATTATTCAATCCCACTTCTGAAAGACCGCCAACAGAGCGACAACTCTTGTGGGTTCTTCTGGTTCTGGAGAAATACGTAGGTACGAAAGTGTGGGCTTTATAATGAAGTTCTTCAATTTTCAAAGGTTTATTTAGCTTGATCCATAAGAAAGTGCGTCTCTGAAAGATGTACTAACTGGTCAAATCAGTTCAAAATTCGCATGCGCGACCTCTACTACCTTTTTTTTTTTTTTTTTTTTTTTATATAAATTTAAATGTATAGGTACTCGTACCTACTATTGTTTCTCAAAGAGTTCGAGTTCGTATCGATTCACGATAGTCAGTTTCTTCTTCTAAATCTTTTCCAGGATCCACGAAGAGTTCAAGCACTGCGCTCCGTTCGGGCTGGGCGTGGCTCTCGACATGTATCCTATACTTACTTGCGACAGCAACGAGGCGCCCAATCTTTACCAAAGTGAGGTAATGGAACACAACACAACCTTTATTTTCCTACTGTCTACAGCCTTGCGCATATTTTAACCCCTTCGAGTCTTGGAGTTATATTATGTAAATAAATTGATGAAATACATTTAGGTAATTACCTACTATTTACAAGTTTAAACGAGGAACACCTATATGAGCATTGTGTGTGACCGTCCGCTCGTCTGTGCAGCCTACTGTTTTTTTAGAACTCGTGATCTTATTATCACAATAAATTGTTAACTTGTAATGTAAGGCAGTCTACTAGTCCCAGTATCATAAATAAGAGCGCTTATAGCATTAAACTGACATGAGATTCAAGATTTTATGGCCATGTTTATTAGCCATAGCGGTAAGTACCTTTGAATAATACTTACTATTTTCATAATAATTTTCAGGATATCGAAGAGAGTAGCTCGGAGCACATCGCCGTGGCTCCGGGGCCCGTGTGGACGAGCAACGCAACTTGCAGGAAGAAAATGACGGACTTGGTGCAAGAACTTGTCGATTTGCAGCTTGTTTAGGTAACGCTAAAGATATGTAGGATGAAGTCTCATTGTAACTAGGGTGAGTATTGTAATGAAGTATTTAGACTTGAGATATTGTAGCTGTTGACACGAGCATTGTAGAAAAACATTTTTACCATTATTTGTTGAAAACGAAAAACACAGATTTATTCACCAGACGGAATTAATGCAAAAACTATACACGAATGTTGAACTTATCGATAAAATATTAAAATTAAGTTGTGGGTTTTCGATAAGAGTAACTAGAACTACCCAGAAGTGCACCTAACGCTCACAGAATTAAACTTATCGATAAAGTGATATCTGCTGAGGCATCAATTTATTTCGTTAGTAATGGAGTTCAGTTCGATACATCGATTTAAAATAGAGAACCGAATATCAGAGTTACCAAAAAAAATGTTGTGTAAAAAATTGAGGAATAAGGAACAATGAAAGCTTTACAGGTAGTAGATATAAATTTTGTATGAATAAAACATTAGTCCTTCACTTGAGTGTATATATTTTATTGTATTTCTTTTAGTAAATAAACACGTACCTACTCATACAATAAGACATTGGTGTTAAATCTTACAAATAATGTAATAAAATATCTACGAACAAATTTAATACATTTATTTGTGACACATTAACAAAGATCTATAGAAATTATAATATTTCGTGTACGTATAAAAATCAGATCATTTTATTTATTTACGTCTTTGTTTGAAAATACTTTACTATTTTGTATAATTATCGTAATATTAGTACATAACTCAATAAAAATGACTTCGATGTAACTGGGATTCGTAATTCAGAGAGATTCAAAAGCCAGATGTGTTTCAAGTTAAAACACTCACTAATATCCACCAAACATCTAAATATTTTTAGTAAATTTCGAAAATTAGATTTTTTTATCGATAAAATAGATCAGTAATTTATCTTAAATTTTATCGATATCGATAATCGTGTCGCATTTCGTTACAAAAGTAACGCAAGCCTTCAAAGCTTTTCTTTTGTACCTATTCCTGACGAATAGGTATCGTAAGAAAGGCAAGGCTTTCAAAAATTACAGCCAATTGTAATTCCAAAAATTGGAGTTAGTAAATATAAATGACAAAGCACATCTGGATTTTGAACTCTTAAATACTCCACACCCTACAATTTATGTAAAACATGGTAATTTAAATAAAATACCCGTACTGGCTCGTGGCACGTAAATTCAAATCGAACATTGAAATTAAATAATACCTATAATAATCGTATAAAAATTACGTACGGGCTTACGTATAATAATAATTTTAATAATCATAACAGATCTAATTATAAAAACTAAATCAGTCATTGAAAGCTTCAGATTTTACGTTGAGATTCTAGCACCTATATTAATCTGAAGTTTCCAATAATTTATTATTTATAAATTGTTAATATTTTATATTGATACTAGAATAAGGCACCATTCAGAGGCACTTGTCATATTAAATCCACACGAACAAAACACCTTGTCTTTTTATTTTAAATAAATAAAATATGAAAATTAAAATAATATTTTTGGCGTGAATTGTGTGTGAATTCAATACCCATTGTCAATTTCCTAACTCGTTTTGTTTTATCGATTAAACAGATACACGTCACTATTTCGAATACCACCTTTTAGCCCATGTTTATCAAGATTTAACGAACAATTAATTAATTACACCATTGTTTTTTACTGTTTTTTTTTAAACAAAAAGTTAAACGATGAATTAACTAATTGCATATTGTTAAGTTTAGTAAACATGGCGATATCTAAAAAAAATTACAGAGATAAACAGCGACTTTTTTCAAAAATGAAAATAACAAAGTATGTTTGCTTTTGAACTATTGACACTCAGGAAAACGTAAAAATACCTACTTAGCCACCATTCATTTAACACTGGCTCTCAAAACTTGCTGCGTCGTTGTCACACCGCCTCTTCCCTTCGACGCTTGGGTGGGCCTCATGAACCCTGAGGTTTTCGCTGGATTCTTCAAAGGGGGCCTGGCAGTCCCCACCGAACTCCCACTAGACGAGGACCTGGAAGCCGGCATCCTGACCACAGGCTTCGGCACTGGCTTTGGCACAGGCTTCGGAGCCGGAGCCTTCTTGACTGTAGCCACTGAAGCAGAACTGTTCAAAGAACTTCTGGAACTCCTCAAAGATGCCCGAGAGGTCGATCGCTCAACTCGCAATGAGCTCGCTCGTTTTGGAGTGGTTATTCTTTTGGGGTCTAATGGCGTCCGAGGAGGCGTTCGGGTCTCTTTGGTAGAAATTTTCTTTGGAACAACTGGCGATTTGGATTTCGGGATTGGAGAGTCGCACTCCACGTTGCAACCGGATGACGCTCCCTGCGACGCGCTTTCCGAGTTCAGACTCTGTGTCTCTTCGAAACCTTCGTCGTTTAATTCATGCTCGCTTTTGACTTTTGGGATTCTAGGAGATGTTGTTCTCTCAGGAGCCCTTTCCTTCTGGGAAGGCCCCATTGATTTATTCCTATAAGCGCTTCTCGACCAGACGCCTGTAGGGTTCTCAGTCGGAGACTTCAGCTCCCTGATTGCTTTTTGAACGTCTTCCTGGTTGATTGAAGTCTGCCGCCTCATCCTGAGGAAAGGTTTCGGCTCTTTGGTCGGTGTTTTGTCAGTGCTTTGGTTTTTAAGTCTATCCTGCCAGCGTTTAAGTCTATTTTCTTTCTCGTCTTTGATAATTTCGACTGGTTTTACTGGTTCAGCTGGAGCTTCGATGGGATACGATGCTTGGACCTCTAGTTTCGACGGTCTTATCACTTGAGTTTCGGCTTTCAATTCTGGTGTAATTTCAGGCTTTTTCTCATCGTCTGGTGAACTGGAGTCTGTGTTTCTTTTGTACCGTCTCGTTCTTCTAGCTGCTGAGAATCTGTCGAATTGACCATCGCCCAAAATTTCTTGGCACAAGTCTTTCATTTCCGCCGATGCTTTGTCGCTTAGGTTTTGCCTGACAGGGAATGAGGGTTGGAACTTCCTGCATGGTTCTCTCTCAGGCGGTGGATTGAACGATTTCCGTTGGGCTGGCGGTGTTTCTATATTGTCAGAATCTATTTCTACCTTGTCCGATCTTTCTACCTTCTCTTGCCTTTCAGGTCTCTCCACTCTTTCCAATCTTTCTACTCGCTCGGGTTTCTCCGCTCTTTGTAATTTTTCTACTCTCTGGATAGTTTCCACTCTTTGTAATCTTTCTACTCTAGCAGGTCGTTCTACCCTTTCTGTTTTGGTATCTTTCTCGAGTGTGACTGTGATGTCGGGTAGTTTCCGTTTTTCCTCTTCTGTGATAGACACCAAAGGTTGTGGAGATTCTATCTGCTGCCGTGATCGCTGTCGTCTCAGTCGTCTCATCTCTTCATTTTCTTCTGTTTTCCGCCATGGCACTCTGTTGTCTTTCTTTTTCGGTTGGACATCTGGAATACAAATAAGTTTAAGTATAAATTTTATCAAACGTTAACACGGCCTACTGACAGTAACCTATCGATGTTTTGAAAAATATTGCAACATGGTTCGCAGAATTTTGTGTTCACGAAAAACCGTTACACATTATTTCTTACCTTTTAAGATTTTGAACCTAATGATTAATTGTACTAGAACAAGCGCAGTGACAGTCCCCCAAACTACATCAGCACTCGTTTGTAATAAGCACTTCAAGGTCATCAATGTAAAAAGGCATTCAAACATCTGCCCGGCCAGAAATCGAACCCGGGTCCTCTAGCTTCTAAGGCGGATATACTACCGCTAAGCCAAACAGGTTGTCTATTATACTGGTATACCTTCAACTGCCTCGATGGTCCTGACGACGTCGCTGTCGGGCAGTACGGTGGGCCGCCACTCGGCGCGGCCCTCCGGCAGCGGCTCCAGGGTCGTGCTGCGTTCGCTCTCTGGGAACACCACCATACAATAATCATTATAGGTGAATTGCAGTGTTCGCTGACTCAGATACGTAAAAGTAATGAGCAGGCATACCTGAGATGATATAGTCGGACATTGTAGGAACTGCTGAGAAAGTCAAATGTTGAAAGACACATGAACCCACTAAGAATATAATTATATAGAATAGAATAGCTTTATTGCACAACAAACGAAATACAAAAAAAAACTAAGATTATGCAAAATTATATTTCGTAGTACAAAGATGGCCTTATCGCCTTATTTGGATATACCGGGCAGGTGGTTAGAATAAGAAGGTAATAAAGATGAATAAAAGGATGAACCTAAAAAACATGACAAAACCTACTGTAGATTAAATGATAAAGAAAGTAAAGAAAACTGAACGACATAATAAAAAAATATAAAAGCAGAAGTAGATATTACCGGAGTCGTTTTCCAAGGAGCGCCGGTTGGCCTGCAGGCGGCGCGCGCGCTCGCGCAGCTCCGCGTCGCGCCGCTCCTCCGCGCTGTTCGCGCGCAGCCACGACTCGATCTTCTGCCGCCATTCCCTGGAGCGATTGGAAGAGAGGGTTTTGTTGTCAGTTTTTGTTTTGAAGATAATTGGAGATTAAGTAAGCAATTATGGCTTCAGTTTTATTTGCAACAAATTAGGCAAAGCATGGGCAAACATAAGGAATAATCGTGGTCCTAGAAAGGAGCCTTGGGGTACGCTAGAAGGATTTTCCTAAAATCTACGATATTTCTTGCAGAAAAGATCCTTACGAGTTCTTACAAAGGATCACAAATTATAATTCAAGGCACATACTAATCTAAAACTTACCAAAAAAAAATCAAATAACAACAACAACTTTTTTACATATTAAACTTCTCCGCTCTTGTGAAGCACGAATTTGTACAAGGTTGGTTAAGCGTAAACAAAAATAAATGTAAGTAGGTCCAACTCACTTTGGCTTGGCGGGCTCGGGCTGCGGCGCGGGGGAGGGCGGCGCGCGGGGGGACGCGGGCCGCTCCCGCTCGCGCTCCGGGATCTCCAGCTTGGCGCGGACCGGGGCGCGCCGGGACCAGGAGCGATCTGGGATAAGAAAAGCAATAATTAATTATGGTACGCTAATTTTTTTTTGTTCTTCTGTTTGATCGCTCTGTGGTGAGCGTCGAAACACTGTTGAATTTGTAGCAAATGGCGACAAATATCTAACAGTTTGATACGAGTATATCGGTTACAAGATTTTTGCGTTTAGTTGCCACTAAATCAGCCTATCTTATTAGGTTGGATGAAGCATGACATTTTTAAAGATAGGACACACACACATAATTTTAAGGACAAGAAAATTATTCGGCAGATGTGAGTATTATCACATCTGCCTAACAGGGGCATGACATTCAAAAGCATCAAATAATTTTCGTATTCTACTTGACTTACCCAAGCTTCCCCAAGCGCTCCTCTCTCGTAAATCATTAGCAGCAGGTGAAGAGTGTCTTAAGAACTCCAGCAAGCCTTCCTCGTCGCCTTCCCCAGGGCTGGCGCGACTGCGCCGGCGCAGGCTTCCCGTTGGAGTCACGTCTGTGTGATAGAAACTACATTACTAATCTGCTCTCTGTCTGTCTTCGTCTGTCTTAATCGGGATCTAACTCTAAGTCAGGCACTCAAACTGACTCAGATCACTGACTTAGGCTGACTCAGATCCCAAT
This sequence comes from Alcis repandata, assembly GCA_949125135.1. Lineage (NCBI taxonomy): Eukaryota > Metazoa > Arthropoda > Insecta > Lepidoptera > Geometridae > Alcis > Alcis repandata. The sequence continues at coordinate 730,125 of OX421240.1, forward strand.
GAAGACGCCTCAAGGTTACAATAGTTTCAAACATGGAATTCAATTGACAGCACCTAAGATCGAGAGTACCAACATCTGAAGAAGGAATGTTGAGTTAAAGGACATACCCGGAGAAGGCGAAGGGTCGTGCGGCCGCCGCAGCGAGCGCCGCCCCAGCCCGTTCCGGATGTCGAGCAACAGAGACTCCATCAGCGACTCGCACTCCGACACCGGCGTGCTGCACACGCTGCCGCCTGGAACCATGCACTCACTTGAGTCTCTAGACACTCGACTGTATGTCGCTAGAGACTTGCTTGACTGTACCTCTGCTAGTTTTCTTGTGAACTACTCAAGCCACCGTTGCAGATGTACCCGATAAAAAACCGAAAGACTTGCTCCTTTGCGCCGATGCTCGAGACTTTGGAGTTTAGTCTGAACAAGAGAATCGCTGCCGATGAGCTTCTTTGAATTGACTCCAAAGCCTCAAACTTACTTCCAACTCTTACCTATTTAGCCTAGTACAATTGTACATTATTAAAATTACAGAAGTCATTTCAGCTTGCTTCTGAATTCTCATCACGTTTGCGAACTACACTTGTCATCGATATTGATTAGCCTGTTTTTACATCAAAAAATATAACAGTTCCTCTATAAACTTACCAGTTGTCTTGACTTTAGAAGCGGCGACGTCCCGCGCTCGCCTTCTAGCCGCCGCCTGCTCCTCATTTGCACGACGCCGCTCGTTGTCACTCACTGCTGATCGGAACTTCGTGCAGAACTGTACGAACGTCTGGTAGAGGAAGAAATACTTAATAAGGTTACGCATAAAGTGTCTGGGGTAAAATCTAGGGCATACAGTAATTAAATTATAGACCCTATAGATTCAGGGGTTGGGATAAGAGTGAGAAAAAAAAACGAAAACAACTGAAGAACAGAAACATTGTCTGTACAAAGCACAGTTTGATCTCTAAAAAGCAAATAGACTAAAAATATTACCTTGAAGCATTCCTCGAGTTTGAAGGAAACAGGATCTTCGCAGAAAAACTCAGCAAGATGTTTCCTGATGCTCTCCACTTCTTCCATGTCTTTGTTCAACGCTGAAACTTCTTGTTCTGCCACCTGTTTGATCAGAATTTAATATTTTAGATTTTGGTTTCAAAAAATGAAAATTATTATGAGTTTCTGTTTCTTCCTTGGAAACGAGTTTTCTTTATACTTAAACACTGCGAATATATGGCAGTTGGCTGCCTCTACTTTCCAAATGTTTTAATGTTTTTCTACGATAGCATCCCACATTCTTAGCCCGCATTTTTTTTTGTTTTCAAATTTTCTCATCCACAAGAACTTACCTGAAGGAAATCTCCCATCTGTTCTTTGATATCCGCCTGAGTGTTGGGCAGCTGGATCTCTTTCTTCAGCGCTCGGATCCTGGTCTCCAGGGTCTTGATCTCGTTGTTGACCTGCTCCACGGAGGCTTTAGCTGCTTCTTCCAGCATGTGAGTGTCGTCTGCGAAGTGGATCAGTTCTTTGTTCTTGCGTTCGGCTTGCTGAAAAGAAAAAAATACTTGTGATTTGGAATTCTGACGCCATTACGAGTATACCTAAATTTTGTAATCGGCACCGTTACTAAATTTCCAATCGAATAAAATGTTCACACAGTCCACACTCCGGGTATCTCTTAGCACTCTCAGCTCTCATGCAAAGGTTGTCTAGATGAGACCGCCTGTTGTGCTTTTCTCTTATGTATTTTACTGTGTTAATGATTTCTTTTTTTGTGGTGACAGTAAAGAATTATTGTAATGTAATGTAATGTTGAGACGAGCAACAGTCTTACAGAGTCATTAAAAATATCTTATAGTAATCAAATACTCTTACAGAGTGATCGAAAGCATTTTACCATTGCGACGTAGTGCATGAGATTCATGCCGGGCTTGTTGGCCCGTATATCGGGCAGCTTCTGCAGTGACGACAGCTTGACTCCCGCGGCGCCGCCCGCGTACCCGCCCGCGTTCAGGAAGTTCCCGGCTATCAGCGCTATGTATAGCACTTCCTGGAAAGTACAAGTACAACTATGAAGTCATTCTTTTGAAGGGTATGAAATATGAGAAGAGTACTGAATCTTTATTCCTTACTTTATCCGATTTCATTTGGAGTTGTTGAAAAAGAGGCGTCATCAATAAGACCTGCTAGTATATTTTACCTGCTTTTCATTATTATTATTATTTACCTGCAAAGCTCTAGAAGACATGAGATCGTCTCCAGCCATGAGCATCGCGTTGATGGCGCCTTCCAAGTAGCCGGCTGTGGAAGGCCACTCCTCCTTCAGCAGCATGCATTCGATTCGGAGCTTGTAACTGAAAAATAACATCAAATCAGTATGTCTTATCTCACTGATCAAAGCACGGGTCATTTCACTACTTGTTGCAAAAGGTGAAGTTCTTTCAATAAGCCATTATGGGTTTATTCAAAATTAAAAAAAAAATTAAATTAATTTAAAATTAATTTATTTCAGGTTAAATATAGGTACCCATAATCAAAAACAAAACTCAAATTAAAGATTATTCCAAAGTCAAATTACTATTATTATTCATATTACCGATGTTATCTTCTTCTCTTATACATACATACATATTTATGTATATAAAAATGAATCGCTGTTCGTTAGTCTCGCTAAAACTCTGGAACGGCTGGACCGATTTCGCTAATTTTGATCTTGATATATTTGTAAAAGTTCAGGGAAGGTTTAAACGGTGAGAAACATGAATAATAAGTAAAGAAAAATACTAAAATCGACAATTTAATTTTTCAATACAAACTGTTCCTTTGAAACATTTGATGTTTGGTACGGTTATCTCGAGATGTCCGATCTCTTTTGTCTTTTTAGAAATAAAAAATAGTGTCACTAGGTTGTCAAATATTTATAGGTGTGTTCAGAAATTGGTCCGATCTTTGTTGTTGGTTTTTGTTTTGTTTTGTTTGCTCTACTACAGGGAAGGTTTAAAAGTAAAAAAAAAACAGCGGGTGAAACCGCCGGGCGCAACTAGTATTAAATTAAAATTATGCATGTCAAAAAATAAAATAAAAAAAATTGGTTGCCTGTAAAGTCGGTATACGGGCGAAAGTTTTACGTGACAACGACTTTGAGTGTTTTTATGTCTGTCTCTCTCGCTCTTAGGCGGGCTAACCATGCCCGAGTGGAAGGGACGCGTGCCTCTCACTCGCTCTCATTGTGAGCGCATAACGTGAGCGGAGCGTAACGCAGTTTTTTGAAGTGTTACCCGGCAAACCAATTTATAAGACGTTGTCACGTCAATAATCAAACTTAAATAATAATAAAACGAATACAATTGGAAATGTCAATTATATAGTCATATTATATTTTACAGTTATACTTAGTCATTATTAAATTAGAAAAGATTGAATGAGCAAAAATTAACTATAGGTATTCAATTAAGAAAAAAAAAACATAAAATACAACAAAATGCCTTTTCCTAGAAGACCTATTTAAAATGGTCTTCTAACTCAAAATACCAAGTTGGACCCAACAAGTTCCAGTTGGTTGGGTTGTTTGGTGGTAAAACCAAGTTGGTCGTAAGTTGATCACTCACTTCGGCAGCTGTATCATCTGTAACAGGAACTTCTCAGCGTTCCCTAGCTTGTTGACGTCTCCAGTGAACGCCTTCAGCATTTCGCACTCGTCTATTTCTGGCAAGATCTTCAGTAGACCGCGCAGCTTTTCAGTGCCGATGTCGTCGTGGGAACCTTCGCGGATGAGCTGGATTATATCTTCGTTGGAACTGGAAATAAGAACATTTGATCATGAATAACATTGTTTATTCTGAATCTAGGCATTCCAAAAGAATACTATTCGTTAAGGATGTTGCGTCTTGTTGTTCAGGTTTGCGTCGTGTGGTGTGCTCCTATAACGGTTCCAGGACACGTACACCAGGCACAGAGTTAGGCCACTACCTAGTGTAGCTTTAGTAGATGCAATCCCATCCCATGCAATCCCATCCACATGTGCCTTTTAAACTCCATTTCTTTCCGTCAACAAAAAAAGCTCGATATTCTGCATTAAAACAACATCCAACACCTAAAACAGACACTTCTTTCCATAAAATCTTCAAAGTGTCAACTCTACCTTCGGAACTGCTTCAAGAAGATGTTAACGTTCAAGCTCCTCTTTCCGTCCAGGAGCGTGATCTCTGAAGACTCTTTCCTCGGCTTCCTTTCACCCGAGGTGTCGCAGATGGGGCTCCGGCCCAGCCTGGGGGACGAGCCTGCTGAGCCTGTTGGTTGAATCTGTCGAAACGGGGAAAAATTGATAATCTGTCTTAGTGAACTTTGGATCCTAAGCTGCTTAGACAAAAACTTTGGGGTATAAAACTAATGAGTCTTTTCGTAATCTTCAGACTTTTGAAAAGTAGGCTAGTATCTACCATCTTTCTCAGAAAGCAATCGCTTTTGGTGATAAGACCGCGACGTGCGCTAGTTTGTAAGTCTTTTTATTTTTGTAGCTTATTTTTTTAGGGTTTGCTCAATTTATCCATCTATTAGATTCTGTTAGATCATTCTGAAAATTTCATCCTAAACTGGTGTAAGAAAAAGATCCGTTACCTGTTGACAGAACAGTCCTTCGATCTCGGTCCAATCGAGCTCCGTCTTCGGCGAGTGCTTGTGGCTTGACGCTACTAGCGACCAGATGTTATTCTGCCCTATGACCTGGAAGAATAAAACATTTTTTTAATAGGATCAATTTGAAAAATAGTTGAGAACCTAAGCGACCTGTACCTTCCTTGCAAGTACCTATATAGCTAATGCCACGTGTAATCAGTGCATTGCTCAAATTTTAATGGAATTTATATGTTGATTGATGAGCTAAGTCTTCATTTTTCATACCACCCAGTTTTGGCCCACCGATTCACGCTGGTCTTCATTCTATCTGGTGCTTTTTGCATCAAATTAAGTAATATAAGAACTTATCTATCAACTTCTGTGTGGCAATACCAAGGAACCTCAACTTAAACAGTAAACTCACTTTATTATTAGGTATCTTATTCCAATTGATTGTCTTCATCTTGGTCTTCGGTATTGGAGTCTCCTGCTGCGGCAGTTTGATGTCGATCACGGGCGCGGGCGGGGGCGTGGGGGTCGAGGGGGGCACGGGGGGCGGGGGCGGGCCGCAGGGGGGCGGAGGTATGCAAGGGGGCGGTGGCGGCGGGATGCAAGGTGGGGGTGGAGGGATACCTGGAGACAGCAATTAGAGTAAGAAACTGCGTGTAGCGGTATGATAAAACTACTAAAATTGGTTCAATTTGGAAACCTGCTTAATTAATTACTTATTGACACCACAAAACTAATGTCACAAACATAGTAAAATATATAAAAAAGGCACCAATGGCAGTCTTATCGCTGAGAACAATCTCTTCCAGACAACCTGAGGATGAGAGGTAAGACATTCCTGGATTTCTATTTTTTTTTTCATTCATAGCTCTTATAAGTACCTACTGTTTACACAGCAGGTAATATTTTTCAAATCTGTTCTTTTCTTTTCTATTTTTATTTGTAATTATTAAACACTCACATGGTGGTGGTGGCGCAGGCGCCGGCGGCGGTGGTGGCGGAGACAGAGCTCGTTGAAGACTCTGCTTTCTGCCGTTTGAGATGTCTCTGTGCTGACACGTGCAACCCATTTTAGCCTGTGATAAAATGGAGACCTTAGTTTTTCATAACATAGAAGTTATGTTTTTACATCTTAAATTTAAAATAACAAACTAAACTAAATAGAACTAAGAAATTTACAAAAAATTAATAATCAAAAAGTAGTTTTTGCGCGTGTGGCAAAGTACCAAGAACGCTGGCTGCATTCCCGCGCTGAATTGCCAGTGAAATTCTTTGCGCCAGGAATGAGCCAGCCCTCTTATCACCAGCGGCGTCAACTAAGCGCGGTGTGATTTGTTTGACAATTTTTTTAGTACTAGGACCCAATGGACCAAAAGTTTCGACGCCAAGCGGAAGAAATATGTACTCATTCGAAAGAGACGCATATTTACTTTATATTGTTATATATTGACATGTTTGTATATTTTTAATTGTTTTAAATGTCAAAATTTCATATGACACCCCACTTGTCTCCACATGTGGACGTATTGTTATTTCTCAGCTATAAGATCATCGATTGTTGATAAATGTTATGACGAAGTTATTAGCTAACTTGCATTATGTAGGTACATGTCTATGTGTATTGTGTAGACGCAATAAGATGTGAACAGTAACTGTCGTCCTGTAGCATTTATTAATTTCCTCCAGATAAGATCACTTTAAGCTCCAGAAAACGCACCTGAACGCTCGGAGCCCGCAGCAGCTTCGCCGCATCTTCCCTGGACTCCAGCAGGGTGGCGCGGTGCACCAGGGTCTCCGCCGTGTCCCACACGATGTCGCTCACGGGCTCCTTGGGGTCTATCCTCAGGAGGTGCTGGAGGATGCTCAGGAATGGTATCTCTTGGGGAGTGTCTGAGACCTGGAAAATTATTAAAAAAGGTTAAGACATTGATTGATTTAGGAAAGCTTTCGATCGATAGATCTATCTGATTTTGGTAATTTGTGACCAACAAAATTGAAACAAACAATAGTTTTTCTTTCTAGGCATGAAAATTATGACAAAGTTAGTACATATGGTTATGTTGGACTTCAAAATTGCAGGACCTCAGAAAATAAAATACTATTTATATTATTTAAGACTAAATAGATTAATACACGGTAGTACAAGGGTGGCCTTATCGCCAAAAGCGATTTTTACCAGACATTCTGCTGGTTTCTGTAGCACAGCGGGTGAAACCATGTAGCAAAGCCAGTTAGCGATAAATGTAAACAAACCTGTTTCAATATAGCGTAGAAGACGTCGAGGTGCGAGTTGAGGTTGATGCCGCCCGGGCCCTGCGCCTCGTCGCTCTCGCGCTGCTCCTCGAACACGTCCAGCTGCACACCCAGGTCGGGATGGCTGGCGGCTTCATGTCTGGGGGAAGAACAGTCTCTTACAACTAGGACCATGCTAGAAGCGTTTAGGAAGATCGAGGGTAAACGATGCGCTGGGACAGGGATGGCGAACCAATGGCACGCGTGGTATTGAGGGCACGCGACAAAATATTTTGGGCATGCCACTGCCCAATTATCACTAAGCAAAATCATTTAACATCTATAAAATAAAATAGTTATTAAAAATTTCTTTAAAAAAAATTGGCCCCTTGATCGCCATTAGTAATCTGTTGGTTCGCCATCTCAGCACTGGGAGAAGGAAGAAGTCGTGGTTGCGAAATATCCGAGTGTGGATAAGCATAGCCAGCGTCGAACTTGTTCGCTTGGCTCAAGATAAGGAGGAGTTTGCTAAGCTGACGGCCAACCATCAGTAGTGGAGTGGCACCAGATGATGATGAGGTTTTTGTTTGGAAGAGCGTATAGGCCTAGTGTCTAGCCCTGGTGTCAGAGTTTTTAGGCCGCCTAATGGTCTCTGACATGATTGGGCGGTTGTTGTTACCAGGACAAACAACCGGGACCTAGAATTTTAGACTGAAAGAGGCGATAAGGGTGGGGCAAGTTTACAAATTAAACTAGATAAGGGTAATAGAAAGTGGAAGGAAAGATTGAAAATAAATTACAAACCAGCAATCGACCAATCTAAAGTTAAGTTGCAACTAACTTAAGAATTAGTTGTCAGCTATTGATTTCCACAATTAACGACACTCAACATGCTGCTATCTTGCGCTTAGCACGAAGCAAACAATCTACATATTTTGTTATGTATTCAGCTGAACCCATAAGATGTGAAAAATTAGCTATAGAAGGAATACTTCCAGTATTTTTTCCACTCAATGCAAATAGATCTTAAACACATTTTATCTCCAACATTAACATGAAGTTTGCACCATATTTAGGCACATAATTAAAGCGTGAAACATCATCTTATTCAAGTTTTTCCACTTACAATCAGGATTATTATTCACTGCGTCTCTCGCCATATTAGGACACGGGTGCGCCTACGCATTGCGTGCTTTAGCTTTGATATAAGAAGTCGGAGCATACTGGATTATTGTACTGGGCTTTGGTCGGTTGGGTTTTGACTGGAGGATAGATTTAGAAGGAAAGGATTGAATTACTACAGGAATTTAATTCTGATTTCCTAGATCCATACAGGGAATCTCTAACAAGGATATCTTGCAAGGCGCCATGGATCTACTTATCTGTCTGACGTAAAACAGTCAAGGACTAACCAATATGAATAAAACTCTTTTAATTTTGAGTTACCTATGAATCTGATACATACCAAGACCAAACGCATAGAAACTTTGGCATAGTTACTCTTAGTTACTTAGGTCTGATGTTTTTCTTCCAAATTTTGAACTTAAATAAAAAAGATATAAAACCGACTACTTCTAACTACCTATTCCAATGATCTGCGTTTATTAATAAGAAGTTAAAATATCTAGGAACTAGGACACGTCTAGCTAAGTTAGGTAAAGTCATAAAAAGTTATCAATACCTACATGTAATCATATTGTCTCCTACATTAAGACTTATCTATCGAATCTTTAACCAAGTCGGTAACTATTGATTCGACAGTTAAAGTCATTCAAAGTTATATGACCATAATCTGATTACGTTACGGTAGTTTTTATCCAATTTTTTCCCCATATAAAAGAGTAGGACCGACCGTGCGCAAAAACCTGACGAATACCTACAAAAAAGAACCGATGGTTCATAAAAAGCATTCGATTGTCCATAAAAAAGCTATTGTCGATAAAAAGAATTGACAGGCGACAAAAAACGGACAATATATTCGAGTGGCTGTATTTGGTGTAAATTATATTTATAGTTAGATGACTCTTGAGACAACGAGTTTTATTGATAGGTATGAATAAGTTTGTAATAAAGTTATTGATGTTAAGTATGCTGTGCGCAAATATTTTTTAATGTCTCCGAAGTTAGGCGCGATTCACACAGTTACGATCGAACTTCTGAGCCCTCAAAAAGGTTTGTGCGTACTACACAGGGCTATAAGGAAAGGGTATGCTAAGCCGAAAAGGGCTCATAATACTCATCATTATGAATAAATTAAATTATAGCCAGAATTAGCAAAAAAAAATCAACTTGACATTTTTCTATGGAACAGCCGATTTTTTTTCGGGAATTCCGGTTTGGTCCCATAGTAAAAGTTCAAAATGATGAACTTCAAGCCCTTTTCGGCTTAGCATACCCTTTCCTTATAACCTTGTATTGTGTGAACTGTCTGAAGACTTGTTAACTTTTAATTAAGCCTATATTTTTATCTACTATAGTACTGAGGTAGTGAATAGGAATAAAAACATTAGGTACAGACACTTTGTCTAACTAGGAACAACTAAAAGATTAGCCACCTACTACGTTGCACGCCTGTTAACAGTTGCCAGTAAGTAGATATCGTTATTTTGATTGTTTCTTACCTTAGATTGTTGAGCGTGGGCAGGAGACCAAGGCCTGTAATGGAAAAAAATAGAAATTAGATCACAGTAAGTAAGTAACGCTTTGTTAGAGGCACGAACTGGGTTGACATTCAACTCGGAAACAATGCTTGCAGTTCTGCTTATGAATCTCTCACTATAAATGGAGAATGTGTGGTTTTAAATAGAGATCTTGTCACTTGCAAGCTCATTAACATGTTATTTCAACTCAAAAATACATCTTTTCAATTCGAGTACCTACATCTTGATTGTAAGTAACTTATCGAAAAGTAAATTCGACTCGAAAAATGTCACTTGCAGACTTGCAGACTTGCAGCTTGCAGCTCATGAACATTTCACTTCAACTGATGAACAATGGAATAAATGCGAAAGTTTCTTTATTTGTTTGTTACGCTTTTACGCCTTAATTAGCCAACCGTGTTTGCATACACATTGTCAGTAGTACTAAAAAGACAAGCTACTTTTCATCATCACCATCATCACCGTTTCTCACCAGCACACAGGTGAAACAGCGGTGCGCAGCTAATCTACACTAATATTAAAAAGAGGAAATATTTGTATTTTTGTATGTCAAAAACTACTGGACCGATTTAAAAAATTCTTTCACCAATATAAAGCTACGTTATTAGCTAGTAACATAGTTTATATTTCATGGCCGTGCGAAGCCGGGGCAGGTCGCTAATTGTCTTAAAAGCCGATCTCACCTATGAACTCGTTCCTGAGCCGGATCCGGTCGGGCAGCCTAGGCGCAGAGATGATGAGGCAGTTGACGAAGGCCACCAGCGCCGTCTTGTAGTCCGTCGTGGTGGCATGCCGCAGCTCCTCGACCACCACGGAGAGGCGGTACCGCTCGCCCTTCAGCGCCTGGGAAGAATACAGATTTTCATGAATTTGGGTCAAACACAAACACTGTCGAATGTGAGTCCGAATACATCACGATGAGTTCCTGTTGCTAGTTGCGGGCTGCCGAACGTTGTTCGCGACGCGCTGTAGTGTATTGTATAAATTTAACATCTTGAACTTAACTTCGTGATATTACACAGAACTACACAATTGATGTCACAAACTCGCAGCAGCTCTAGGAAATGGTGGGTAGAACTCACGTATTAAACTACTTGACCGTAACTGGAAGCTTTATATATCGTCGTTGCGCGTGCAAAAGTAGCTATGTATATTTGACACACTTTACAGGAGACGCAAAAAACTAATTTTCTCGTAAAATGTCCAGAGCATATAAATAATTTATCCTTACTTTGATACATATAACAAATTTATGTAGTTTTAGATTACTATTGGATAGATAGCATTATGAATAATGACAAAATTAAACATAATAGGCAAATTTGACACATAGAGTTATTTATTTGAGTTGTAAATACAAGCTATGTGCATTTAGAGCACATAACTACTTTATAATTCTATGGAACCTAAATAAAATGGCTGAACGATGACACATAGCTATATTTTGGAAAGAAATAATTAATAAAAAGTTAAAAAAAAAACCAATACATTTAATATTCAAATAGTATTATCTGTTTATTGAATCAAACAAAATCAATCAAAAACATTGGTGGAACTAATGGTTCAAGTTATCATAGAATAGGTGATAATCACGGTGCTTGTATTGCTTTAGACTTTGTAGGTGACTAAATTTGGTAGAATCAATTTTTAGTGGGACATCATAAAGGCTTTTAGGTTTTTTTTTTATTCAGTAATAGGCTTGCATTTGACCATCATCTTGCCTGATGGTAAGCAACGATACGGTCTACGATGGAGCATGCTTACCTAGAAGAAACCGATTCACTCGTGACTTGAAGACACCTAGATTATATCTATCGGGAAACACCCACTCAGGCAAAGCGTTCCACACCCTAGCGGTTCGCACAATAAAGGTGGAATCAAAGCGTTTCGTACGAGTTTTTGGTATACCAACCATAAAACGGAGACGCTTTTTAGTGCCCTTGGTAGACCGATAGTAGAAAGGGCTAGAGAGAATTAGATCATGCAGATCAGAAGCACACTCTCCGAAATGTATCCGGTAAAAGACCGACAGACTAGCAACTTTGCGCCGATGTTCGAGAGTTTGGAGTTTAGTCCGAACAATGAGTCTTTACCAATGAGCCTCTTGGCACGTTTCTCAATGGACTCCAACGCCTCAAGCTGGTATTTGGCCGATCCATCCCAAAGGTGCGAGCAGTACTCCATGCACGATCGAATTTGTGCTTTATAAAGTAACTGTTCTGGCGTAAAGTACCGCCGCACCTTCGAAAGGATACCCAGCTTTTTGGCAGCCAATTGAGCTTTGGACTCTATGTAGGAGCCAAAGTTGAGGGTTGACGTCAGAGCAACGCCCAAAAGCTCAAGACTGTCAGCCGTCGGAATGGACACATCTCGGAAAGTAGGAGCCAGTTGGAATGGGCTCTTCTTTGCGGAGAACAGACACGCCTGGATTTTAGTCGCATTAAACCTGACCAGATTGGCATCACCCCATTCTGAGACAGCCTTAAGAGACAAGTTCAAGCGCTCGACCATAGCCTCTCTCAGAAACTGGATTTGAGGACCACTGGACCGTGCGTTAGAAGTGTAGCTCTCTACAACAGTGCTGTCATCTGCGTACCCAAAGATACCGGGCTTTAGCAGATCGTTAATGTGCAGCAGGAAGAGCGTCGCAGAGAGCACCGACCCCTGGGGAACACCGGTATTGATATCCATTCGATCAGACGAGCAGCCATCAATGACTACTCGTATCGATCGATTCCTCAGGAAGTCCGAAATCCACGCAACAAGACCAGCGGGCAGGCCGTATGACGAAAGCTTGCTTATAAAGCCGTCATGCCAAACCCTGTCGAAAGCCTTCGAGATGTCAAGGGAGGCAGCAAGTGCCTCCCCATGCCTCTCGATGACCTCACTCCAGATATACGTGGCGTACGCTAGAAGATTACCAGTGGACCGGTTTCGGCGGAATCCGTATTGCCGGTCACTGAGAAGGTCATTAGTTTCTAGGTACACCAGGAGCCTGTTGTTCAGGACACGTTCCATAGTCTTGCAGAGTATGGACGTGACCGAAATAGGCCTGTAGTTGGCAGGGTCGGCACGGCTACCTTTCTTAGGCACAGGTTGCACGTTAGCAAGCTTCCACGACTTCGGCACTATACCAGTTTCAAGAGAGAGACGAAAGAGGCGTGTCAACACAGGAGACAACTCAGGCGCACATGTTTTCAGAACTATGGCTGGAATACCATCTGGGCCGCTGGCTTTGTTCACGTCAAGATTGCGTAGCGTTTTGCAAACCTCCACTTGACGAATGCGGAACTCCGACATAAACGTCGCACTGTCTGGTGGAGTTGAAGGTGTCGCGCTACCAGCATCTAGACGTGAAGACTCCGCGAAATGAGAAGCAAACAAGTTAGCCTTCTCCTCAGCGGTGTGGGCCAGCGTCCTATCAGGTTTTAGCAGTGGAGGTAGTGAGGGGCGGCAGAAGTTCGCTTCGACCGATTTAGCTAGGGACCAAAACGCTTTACTACCCGCTGGGTATGAAGCCAGTTTTATGCAGCAAAGCACATATCGGGCGCAATTTTTTCTTCCGCTTTAATAAACTTATTTTAGCTATGTGAATTATAACACTTGGCGTGTTAAAATGGAACTTTAGATGTATAAATGTCACATAGCTACTATTAGCTACATTCCGTACCTCTTTAAATATTGGGTCTATCACATAGCTGTTTTTACAGGACGTGTGTATTGAAATACCGATTAAAACTGCATAAAAAACCGAAAATGACTAAATAACACATAGCGACTTTTGCACGCGCAACGACGATATGAGAGTGCATTTCCGTTTCCGTCGAGTTTTTCTGCGTTTTTGAATATTTAATTACCTTGTAACCGGAAGTGCTAGGTGGCGCCACTGCAGTTCGCGCCATTTTATTTTCCTTAAAAAATCGTGCGCCATTTTAAATCATTGGCGTTTGAAGTTTCGTCGAGGCAACAAGTCCGTAACAGCCCCTAGCTGGCGTACGGCTGTTGCATATAAATTAATCCAGAATTATAAAGTGGTGTAATTATAAAGTGGTGTAACATTTTGAAGCGTTAAAAGTTATTCTAAAATAACTTTAGTGTTAAAACCAACTTATACAGTAAGTACCCACATTTTAATTAGTAGAAAATGACTTCATGACTTAAAACGGGTTAACCGTTCGATATGATTAACTTGCATTAATAATGCATTATAATTGAAGTTTTTTCAGTGTGCCAGGGGTCCTGTAACCCTTTGTGGCTTCTGGAAAGGTGATCATACGACACCTCTTACTAGCGTTTGTCGAAAATATCTTAGCATATTTATATATTTACTTTTTTTGGAATCTAACAACTATTTGTTTCTAGATGAATGAGAACGCCTCAGCGTTCGAGCCACAGGCCATAGCCGGCCCAAGTGGCGAGTCACGCAAACGGAAGAGAAGCAGCTCCAGTAGCAGTACTAGCAGCAACTCTTCGAGCTCATCCTCTTCAGCGGACCGCAACCAGAGGTTCCGACGGCGCAAGCATAAGAAAAGTAAGCGCGGTAGACGTTCCGAATCCCGGATGGATCTACTCTTTAAGGAAATGGGTGAGCTCAGAAAAATTATTAATAATTCAAACAAAAATGATAATGATTGTCTTGACAGCGTGTCAATTTATCCCGACGGCGAATCTTACAAACAACTCGATCCTGACCATGAATTTCGAGATAACGACACTTTTGCTTTCGACATAGAAACAAAATTAAAAGAACCATCTGTCCCTAAGACCCCAGATAATTTCTTGAAAATGTTGTTGGATGCTCAACGACTAGGCAGTACCTCGTGATCTGATGTAAGATATGCTGAGACTCAAAAGCTTTACAATCATACTCCAGGTTTTACTGATTTAGAAACGAACGACGAAGTCAAAATGTTTGAAGGCTCACATCGGCTATTAAGTGCTGACAAATCGTATGCTGCAATAACTTTTTGCTTATTTAAACAAAAAGTTACGCTACAGGAAGGCATTTGTGACCTTCTTTCGTGGGCAAAGAACTCTAATGTCAATGCTGACAATCTAAGCGGCAAACTTGACGAGTTGTTTTTGAAGGGAGACTTTTTCAAAATCTCCTCCGACCTTTTGCAAATAGTTTGTGGCCATAGAGCTGAAAGTGTTGAGTTGCGCCGAGAAGCAGTTCTGAGCCAAGCTTGTGATCCCTTAGTTAAAGCGACACTGAAGAGAATTCCGCCATCAGCGACGCACATATTTGATCCCGAATCTTTCACATCGACATTAGAAAAGCTTGGCGGGGTGCATAAATCCTTCTGGTCTGTAAAATCTAGCCATCCCCTAAGAACAAAGCCTAAGCAAGCAAACCACCGCCCCGCGCAGGGGAGAGGTGATCTACCAGCAAGAGTTCCGTCGCGTGAAACTCTCTGCGGTAGTACAAATACTTATAAATACGGAACGCACTCACATCAATGCGATTATCCACCCGCGCAGGGTGAGACTAGCTTTGCAAACTACCCTCCTCCCCTTCATCAAACTCAACATCCTTACGTCAATCGTGATATAAGGTCATTTCAGAACCGAAGCTCGTGGCTTAACCGTGGAAGCAACAGGGGTCGTGGAAATGCTCGCAGAGCTTCCAGAGGAGGGCATAGTTACAATAGAAAACAATGACTCGAACCAGTTTCGAGCAGGTCAGTTAGCGCACTATTACCCGCAATGGAAAGAACTTGGAGCGCCAGAAATAATATTAAAAATAATTCAAGGGTATCGCATACCATTTGTTCAAAAGCCCCCTCTTGTTTATCCGAACTTAGTCAAAAGCCCCTATCAAACCCCAGTCTCAACGAAAATGTCTTTAGTAATACAAAAAATGAAATCTCAAGGCATTCTGGAAGCAGCACCGCGTACACCAAGCTTCATTTCCCCTCTATTTCTGGTTCCTAAAACCGACGGGTCAGCCCGACCAATATTCAATCTAAAAGCGCTCAACGAGTATGTCCTGACCGAACCATTTCATCTCATAAACTCGAACCGAACACCAGGTTTCCTTCAACCACAAGACTGGATGTGCAAAATCGATTTATCCCAAGCTTACTTTCATCTAAAAATAAAGAAATCCCATAGGAGCTTCCTACGACTTCTATACAATCAGGAATTGCTTCAAATGACATGCCTGCCTTTTGGCTTGAGCACAGCCCCAAAAACCTTTGCAACGCTCACGAATTGGATAGCTCAAATATTACGAGATCACTGGCACATAAGAATCCTAGTCTACTTGGATGATTTTTTGATTGCACATCAGAACGCGCACATGCTTCTCAATCAAGTCAAACTCACTATCCAGACCCTGAAGCGGTTAGGATGGCAAATAAATTATTCAAAGTCAATTTTGTCACCTCAGAAAAGCATAAACTTCCTAGGAA
Organism: Alcis repandata; assembly: GCA_949125135.1. Lineage (NCBI taxonomy): Eukaryota > Metazoa > Arthropoda > Insecta > Lepidoptera > Geometridae > Alcis > Alcis repandata. Next base: position 746,032 of record OX421240.1, read on the forward strand.
TAATTTGGAGGCCTTGGATCAATGAGAAAATCTTGCCAAACGAAAAGATAAGCGCCATAAAAGAAAAAGTAAGTCACGTACTCGAACAAAGAAAATCAACCGTTAAAGAGTTGCAAAGACTAATAGGGCTCTTAAATTTTGCCAGCTTTGTCGTTCCACGCGGTCGACGAATTACCGGCAAACTTTAATGTTTCTGAATTCACTACCAGAACTATCTTTGGAAGCATACCCATTGACACAAGTTGTCCACAACGAGTTAAGGTGGTGGCTCCAGAACTGCCACCTATCAACATCTTTACACTACCCTCCGCCAGTACACTTTCTAGTAACTGATGCGTCGGATATAGCATGGGGAGCACAACTGGACAACAAGGCACTCTGCGGCAATTGGTCTCCAGAAGAGCAACACTTACATTGCAATCAAAAGGAGATGCTGGCTATACTACACGCTATCCAGAACAATATCCATCTGCTCCAAAGCAGCTCGCTTCTAATACAATGCGACAGCACGACAGCAGTGGCTCAGTTACGAAAACAGGGAGGTACGAAATCAATACCTCTTTTGAGCATAACCTATCAAATTTTGACATTACTAGATGATTATCAAATACACTTCAGCATACACCATATTCCGGGCAAATTCAACAATCATGCCGATCACCTATCGCGTTATCGTCAAACCCCGGAGTGGCACCTGCTACCAGTCTGTACGGAAATGGTGTTTGCAAAGTGGGGAACTCCAGTGATAGATTTGTTTGCGTCAGAGAGGGCCCATGTAGTACACAATTATGTATCCCACGATCTGCGGGATCACCAAGCCTTATTTCACGACGCATTCAGCGTCCCTTGGAACTACCCGCTAGCATGGGTATTTCCGCCACCGTTTCTTGTTCCCAAAGTACTCGCTCACCTGAATCGGTCAACAGGCATATACCTAGTAATAGTTCCTCGTTGGGAGAAAGTTTTCTGGCGAGCAGACTTGAGAGCCCGAGCGCTCGAAGCCCCATTCACTCTGAACAATTTACAGAATCGCTTGATAGACATATCAACGGGACACCCGCCGCCACAAGTCCAACACATCCTTCTGGAAGTGTGGAAATGTGAGGGTGGATCGAAGCGCTAGAAACATGGACAGTTAAGTCTTAAATCTCTTATCTGGGATCTTAGTATACAAATAACTTATACCAGACATCGCATCACACAGCGATTTTATTATTACTGTGCTCTGAGAGACGTGTCCATAACTTGATATTGCTAGACTTTAACCATTTTTGGAAAACAGATAATGCTATAGTATTTATACCTGAATTTGACTCAAAAATTACTGATAGCTAGTCTCGTTGAACGAATAATCACAGTTTCACCGGAAAGTATCCGGTCAGCGGTTGCTTCAAAAAGCTGGCTAGAATATGCGTCAATCGATGACATCTTGGCGCAACTGCTATGATTCTCAAAGCTTAATACAATTATTTGTACCAGTGAGTCAAAGAAAATAATTGCCTTGTTCCATTTGATTATTTATATCTATAATATTAAGTACAATAAAGTTCGTACTGAGAAATACTTTTTCTGTTTATTATAAGAAAGAAGAAAATGTGATTTATGATATTTCTAAGTATACCCTTTGAGAACATTGAAATATATTTGTGAGTAATTTTAAATAAAAGTGTATAATTCTTAATTTATGTGTATTATAATTATTGCTCACATTGGCGTTACTATTTATAAAACCATACTCTAGGTGACGCCACCAGGCGATAACAAACAGGCTCTCATATATAAAGCTTCCAGTTACGGTCAAGTAGTTTAATAGTCGCGTTTTACCTGAAATAAAACGCATATTAAAATACTTACCTAACTGGAAGCTTTCACTTTAATTTCTACCTGGTGGAAATTCGGAAACTGAGCCAATGATTTAAAATGGCGCACGATTTTTTAAGGAAAATAAAATGGCGCGAACTGCAGTGGCGCCACCTAGCACTTCCGGTTACAAGGTAATTAAATATTCAAAAACGCAGAAAAACTCGACGGAAACGGAAATGCACTCTCATATATAAAGCTTCCAGTTAGGTAAGTATTTTAATATGCGTTTTATTTCAGGTAAAACGCGACTATTAACGATATCAAGTTTTCTCTTCTTTTAAAGATGTTTAGTACTTAGTCTTTAGCTAAGTGGGTAGTTTAGTTTTTTTCTATGTTCTTACCTTAAACCGGTCAAGTGTGTCGACGGCTCGTGCATATCCGTCTGCGTTGTAGACGCATAGCGCTGACAGCAGCTCGAAGACCTGCAAGTACAAATTACCAAGTGATTAGAAACAACAGTAGCAGTAGGTAACTTAAGTAATGGAAACAAAAGTATTAAAAAAGAAGAATAAATTTAATTTAATAAAATAGGTAAATAAATGCAATAAGTGGCAATGGGCTGGCCATATCTGTAGGAGAATCGACAACCGTTGGGGTAGACGGGTTCTAGAGTAGAGGCTACGGATCGACAAACGTAGAGTAGGGCGCCCTGCGGCCAGGTGGAGCGACGACCTGCGTACGGCAGCAGGTAGCAAGTGGATGCGTGAGGCAGAAGATCGTGCCTTGTGGCGTTCTTTAGGAGAGGCCTATGTCCAGCAGTGGACAAAAATCCGATAGGCTGATGACGATGATGAGGTAAATAAAAATAAATTATTTAATAAAGAAGGAACAATTTACTTAACAGAAAATGGATGCGCTGGTTTAGAATAAAGTTAGAAGTGGGAAATAAAATGCCGTGTGTGTATGATGATGCGTTGGTTTTTATTTAGGACCGAACCTACCAAAAAATTGTAGATAAGTTAGGTAGAATATAAAAAGCTCTAAAGCCAAGGTATTGCCAAGTTACACTATAACATTTAGTTGAACGCCTTCAATCTTAATATATATAAATCTCGTGTCACAATGTTTGTCCTCAATGGACTCCTAAACCACTTAACCGATTATAATAAAATTCGCACACCATGTGCAGTTCGATCCAACTTGAGAGATAGGATAGTTTAAATCTCAAATTATAGTCGCAATTTTAATTTATTGCAAATTATATATATACTGATAATTTTTACTATAAATTGACAAGTTAGCATCAACATACTACGGTTGCTATAGTTACGCAATATGACATTTGACATAGAATTGACGCAATGGCTTTTGACAGGACAACGTCTGTCGAGTCAGCTAGTTATATTATGAAACAAAGTGTGCAAGTAAACTCTCAGGTTCTTTTTATCTTTGGAGGTTAAAAACGGTTAAAAGAGGGAGGGAGGTTAAAAGAGGGTAACACCAGTAACACTATGTTATTGATATTTTAATTTGTCTGCCCAATTTTAAAGTAAAAGTAACTTAATTAAACTGTCATTTCGACATTAAATAGTTGCAGCGAAATGTCAAAGAGATAATGTGATAGCCATATTTAAATATTATCATGACCCAGTTCGACTTGACCTGACACCTGGGTCGAAAATTGAAAAACGCGTGTCGAAAACAGGATGTTTCAATTGCATTTACGAGGATATTATTCAGAAAGACGTTGATGTCCTTCTTATCAATGACAATAAATTAGTAGCGTTAGTAGCATACTCGTAGATCGGCTAGGTTAGTAACAGATAATAAATAATCAATGGTGGACATATTCAGTATTTTTGGATAGGTGACCGCGAGTGGCATTTACAGCTGAGTGCGTTGTTGTTTGTCTTATAACAACAATTGCCAAACCATGTCAAAGGTCTTCAGCTTGTAAATCCGAACGAACTTTCTTCTATTATGACAATTAAGATAAAAAAATCGTGGAATTAGACATTTTAAAGACTAAATTTATGCCTCAAAAGTGTGTAGGTAAATAGCTTTTGATTTCAATCTTTTTTTAGACAAGAAACTTTTATTCAGCAGCATCGTCAGCTACCTACCATCCTAACATTGGTTTGGTCGTTAAAGAGTACATTTTCCTCAAAGCACATTCCGTCGAGGCAGAGGGTAGAAACCAAGTCACGCCATTCTTCAGAAACCAAGTCACGCCATTCTTCTCGTATTTGTATCAGTCTGGCTTAAAATTATACCTACTTCATTAATCAGTTGAATGTTTTATGAGTGTCTTGTCTTAACCATCTCCCTATTTTTCCCTCTGGAGTTAAAATAAGTGTTACCTGTTTCTTGACGGGCGCGGCGGGCGAGGTGAGCGCGGCGGCGAGCTTGCCCGCGTACTCGGCATGCTCGACGATGTAGTCCAGCCCCACTCGGCTCTCCATGCCGCCTCTGGAACAAGGGACGCATTGTTAGGACGGATTGTTAGACTTGGCGTGACATTACCGTGATTTTAGGTCAACAAGTTATCAAACGGTATACGATATGTACCAAATAAATAAGTAGACTTGGCATGTGACATACCGTTTTAAATTACAGAAGGAAATTAATGATTTATTTAGAGCTCAAACTGCAAGATCCTCTGGTATCGAAATGTGAAGTGCAGTGCGTATGAGCTGTTCCCACGCTGTTCTATAGAAAATATCAATGACTCTCGACAACAGCTGTTCTCTTTTTCGCGATTTTAAGGTTGGTCCCAATTCCCAAAGTAAGAATTGTTCATATTGACGACCCCTTCTCGGCGTTAAATACCCTTTCCTTACCTTGCATAAAATTATTGTGATCATTCTAGTAATAGGTATATATTTCCAAAGGTACTGACATAGGCTAATGCCAATAAAGATGCAGTAGCCAGGTATAATTACGAGTGAGTCGCACAGGTGTCGATTGACATGCAGTCTACAAACTCAGATTTTGCGTACTGATAGCTTTCCGAGAACTGATTGTACAGACAGATTAGAAATAACAGCCAATTCGAACACAACATGTGTTTCTGCGACTGCATCTTTAAGTGTTTTCAACATTCCGTGGTTAAAGTTGGTTCTTAATAATGAACTTTACAGGTGGTGCTAACCGCCGCCGGCACAAGCTACGGCAAAACTTAGAATTATTCATAAGTAAATCGTCATACTGCTCGTTTAAATACCTACCTAACTAGATGAATCACCACAAAAACAAAATCCCCTGTTTTTTAGAACGAACTTGATAAATCCAAAAAAGGGCCGACAAAATTACCCTTAAATAAACGAAATCCTGAATCCGCACAATCGTTACAGCTAGCTCATCTATCATAAAATTAGATGACCGACCCGTTTTTCTTCCAGCATGTACTGTATGTAACACTACAAGGGTGCCACACTCTACAGCATACTAGGGAACTAATATACTCGTACTATCCCCGTCACTATCGCTCTCATTAGAAATGTCGTATGAGTAAGACTGCCGGAGACAATCTCGAGCGGTCAAGAATAGGGCCGGGCGCGACCTCCGGCCGAGGTCCGCCCGATTTGGTCAGGTCGCCGGGTCCGCTCCGTGCCCTTACTGCTCTGACATTGAATGTTTGTCATTTTTGCTCTTTATTAACGGAAATGTACTGGTTACTTGACTTTTTAATGACATTTTGAACTTTACGTACTCGAATTACAAACAATTTAAAGAAAATGTAGCCTTAAACCGCAGCCTAGGACTGTGTCTGGAACGTCACACTTATTGATGTAACGTCGCCTAGTGTACATTTTGAGGACAAACTAAAAATCCTTTTTATCTAAGGAAACGCGCAAAAAACAGTCCATCTTAATTAAGATGGCTTTCCTACAGTTTGATTATTTATGTATTTTTAGAAACAATGTATTCCGAGCGTATTCTATCAAAAATCACGTAACGTTTACATACCTATTCGAAAGAAAAAAAAAATAGGACAACATAAATAGAGACCGCATTTTTCGTCGTCGATTACTTAGTATAGATTTTTTTATCAAATAGATAAAGTATCTTTTACGTATTTTTCGTAACATTGAAATACAGCGTATTTTTCAACAAAAGCTTGGCTGTTTTCTCATTTCCTTTGTCTTCCAAATAGCACGTAATCCAATTCCCCCATACCCCACAAGGCCTCGCCCTAGGAGGTACTATTTACAAGTATGACTCCGCTAGAAGAGCCCTTTACCCCACATGCGCGGGTCGCAGGTCACTTTCTCTGCCGACTGCGGACAACGCAACAACACAGATGAAGCTAGAGAAAGATGGAGCTCTGAAAGATGAGTGCAATTTCCGAAGACGATGTCGAGGGACGTGGAGAAGAAAGGTAAGGAATGCTGACTGAGCTGATTTTTTTTTCGCGAATTCTGGGTTGGCCCCATAGTAAAAGTTGTTCATAATTATGAGTATTATGAGCCCTTTTCGGCTTAGCATACCCTACATGAATCTGTACCTATTATAAAACAGTGTCAAGAAAAAGTTTTGTTTTGATCTCATTTAATTTTAGTCAAAATGAAAATAATTTTATCTCGTACCTACACAGTTCTGAGCAATAAAGTGTATTTCATTTTATACTCCCCTACTCGCGGCACTGCAGAGCTTATGTATGTACGTACGTACGCGCGAAAGTAGAGAAGTTCTCAGCTTCACCCAAATCTAACGCATTGCTCCATCGTCTTCTCTAGGTTTGTTTGAGCGTAACAATGGGTCCGTGCAACGTGCGCCGAGTTTCTGCATAACATTGAATAATATCTGTTTACCTAATTATGAATACTTTGGAAAGCTGAATTGGAAAATATTACTTTCCACTTTGATGGAATGAAAAATGAAAGGACAGAATTCAATTCATCATTATCATCCATGACCTTTTTGTGTTAGGTATAGGCCACTCTTACTGTGCCGTCAGCTTTGTTCGCCGATCGGGTTTGGGTTGGATTCATTTAACACTCATTTGAATAACAAATTTCGTCACTGGGTGACAACTGAGAACACCAAAATATGTCATTGAGGTGACAACTGGGACGAATTTTAAAAACGAATTCCGATTTTCACCCTTGGGGACGAAAATAGGGTGTCAAAGTGTCAAATGAGAATGACCTATTCCAATTAGTAGGTGGAAAAGATGGTAAATAAACGATTTTGGAATTAGTTACTATCATGAATCCTGATCAAAGTTACTGGCTATATAATGGTAAGCTCATTGATCCATTAAACTCGAAGTACACCTACACGCAACCCAAGACTGTGGCTCAACGAGCCGCTTCCAGAGCGATGACCGATACATTAGTGATACGCGATACGTCTGTCTGTCTGTCCGGGATCTGTGGCAGAAGAAATTGATATCTTCAACCAAAGAGTCTTCAACAGTCCAATGAGGTGTGAAAAAAGGTCGGTTTTTGTTGAGGTTTTTATAAGCTGTTACGATGAATGAAGGTGGCTTTAGATCTGTCGAGCCGCAATGACGACTGTTTTTTTTATCCGACTGTCAAGGAAGGGTTTTGTTTATTAAATTACTAACTGAATTTTTATTTCGCCATTTTGAGAATTAGGCATTTTTAGGCGGTTTGAGCAGAGGTTTTTCCTCTTCTGATCCTTTAATGTTGATCTTAAGATTTTTTAAAGAAACTAACATGATTACAACATTTTGTCATAATTAACACGATTTTGTTAGTTTTGTTTACATTACTTCGTTATTTTACGTTACCAATTCCCGTGAAAATTATAACAAAAATATCTTGAGATTATTCAACAAACAGAGACTAACTCTCTGACTACCTCTTTAGATCTTACCTATAACCCATTATAATAACAAATGTTTTATACTGAAACAGATCTACAAAGGCTCTGCTTTACATTATCTTAGGTATTTATGCAAAGCTGTGAACATGCGTGCGCATTAGATGGCGGTGATCAATCAGTTGCATAACCGACCGGTCTTCAAGGCCTCTGTCGATACGACGACTAGTAGCTGACAATGAATTGATAGTGGTACAGTTTTTATTATGTGATGTCGATGGTTTTCTATTTACATGTAATGAAACTGTTGACGAGGAAAATGTGTGAGTCTCTTTGTTGACATATCACGCTAAAACTGCTGACTGTAGTTCGTGTCTGTATAGTCACAAAACAGACTGTTTTGTGGTATAGTGTGTACTTTCGATTTTATTTGATACCTAATGTAATAATTTATATCGTAGATAAACATATTGTTATCATTATATTTACATATATATTTCGAGTATTAGTTTTTAAATTTTTTACAATACAAAACTACTGTTCCTTTTTATCCCAGAAAAATTAACAGTTCCTGCCGGATAGCGGTTTTAATCTTCAGCGACCTCTGGTAGTTGTCTAATAAAATTGTGACTTAGCTCTATGTTAAACCTACATTACATCTTCAGCCTAAAATTTTTCAAGCCGTTTAGGCTACATGACATTGCAGACAAACAAACATGCACCTGAAAAACATTAGCCTTTTAAAGTTGTAGAGTAAATCACTTGTTTCCTTTCATTCCCGGATATTGTTTTAAAACTGGAAATTCGCAGATTAACCAGCAAGCCGTTAGACAAAAGAAAATGACTCAGTATTTTTAGTCAGTTAGTTTTCACGGTGATTTTCGACTTAAATAAGTATTTGGCTGGTAAAACCCCAGATATAGACCACTTCCTTGCAGTAACGTGACGTTACGGATCATGAGTCAAGTTAAAAACCAATTAGCTGGCAGGGGCTCGGTTGTACAAATTGAAAGAACGATTTAAAAACCTTAAAATATCATCTACTTCGACTTTTGGTGATTGTTTGTCGCCTTGGCAAACTACAAAGAAACTATTTGCGATGATAAGCTTAATCTTGGAAGGATATTCCAATATGCTTTATATTTATTTACGAATATTTTGTTAAGCTTAATATAGCTAAAATTCGAGCGATGATTTTCACCAGTTTTCTTAAGGAATAGATTGGCTGGATATTTCTTAAAGTTTCGCCTTACAGAGCTTTTGGCTCGAATCCAAGAACCATGGCACCAAGGACAAGATGCCTACACCCGACAGACCCAGCAGTGAACAAGTGAGTGAGCAGAAATTGTGATTGTGAGTTTGTGGTCAAACGCATGTCTAGTTTGTTGTAAAAAAAAACAAGCGGACAATAATGGACAAAACTTCTTTACATCATTGGTTAATCACAATCGAACATCTGCAAATCACTACTTAGCACTTAGTACCTTTTTGGATTATTTTCAAAATTGCAATTTAAAAACACGATTAAAACCTTGAGTAATTGACATCAGTGTAGTAGTTACAGATCGATTCATCTCAAGTTATTACCTACATGTAGTTGTTTTGCTTTTAACACTTCCTTTTCTTCATTTGGCCCACAACCTGCGTCACGGTGACTCACGCGCATGTCACGGGTCCCATCCACGGCACAAAGGGACAGCTACCATAACCGCGTCGAGGACTGCCCATTGTTTACACTAATAGTAGTACAGGGCTGCCCTCTCTATTGTTCTCCGATAATGGGACGCAGTTCGGAATATAATTGTTTGGTGGTAGAAATTGGTTGATTGGATCCAATGATTTTATATTGACATATTTATACACACAATCCTAACCATAATTTCTCATTTTGAGATCTTTATCATCTTAACAACTGTAAAATGCCCTGAAATCACTTCAGTCTGTCTATTTCATCGTTTCCCTTCTTCTCCTCATCATTGATTCCTTCCCGATCTCTAGTCGGCATTTCGACTCCTTAATTTGACAGGACGTTAACTTCTCCTATCCTCAGTCGGCTTGGCTCTTTTTTCTCCTTTCCTTCCAAGATAAGTTTTTGTTGAAATTCTCATGACGTAGGTACGTCAAGGTAACCATTCAGTTTTCTATTATCGCTAACATACAATTTTCTTATAGTGGTGAGGTGTAAAGTAGCTTAAAATCTGGATTAACAAAGGCCTTGTCAGAGGCCTTCAGGTGGCCTAAAATCTCTAACATCAGGGCTCGCACTATAAGATGCTACTTAACACATAAAGCTACATTGAATCTCGAAAAACGAATAGAAACAGAAACTACAGTTCTACAGAAACTACAGTTCTACAGAAACTATTCGTACTTTTTTTAACACGCTTTTATTAGCTTCACCTGTATGTTTGTATGTTTGTATGTTTGTATGTTTGTATGTTTGTATGTTTGTATGTTTGTATGTTTGTATGTAACCGACTCCTTTGAGCGCGTTTTTGACCCACTTTAAACGGTCAGATTTCTTTCAAACTTTGTAGATATATCGAGGACCGATGACAATACACTAAACAAATCGTGTTTTTTAGTTTTTTTAACTATTAATTTTTTTAACACGCTTTTTCTATAAAGTTTCTTTAACTTTTAATACCGTTTAACTTACAAGTGGTAGTTTCGTCATTCGAGTCAGAGAACAGAGTGGCGCAGTGGAAGCGTGCTGGGCTCATAACCCAGAGGTCCCTGGATCGAAACCACGCGCTAGAAATCTTTTTGCTCAATATTTTTTGTTACGCATCAATTTTATTTTATGAGGTCTGAGGATCGAAACCACGCGGCTACAAATCTTTTTGCTCAATATTTTTTGTTATGCATCAATTTTATTTTTAATTTGCTTGAGCAGACGGCCAAAATCGGATAACACCAACACTTCTTCTTCTTAGTCGTTCACTCTCGGCAGAGTGGTCGTGGTTGCAATGCTACACGGAGGCTCTTCGCCGTCGTCGACGCCCCCTTCCATTGCTGCTGCACGTCTCGCAATGCTTCTCCATTTCTGGCGGTTTGTTGCATCGCGAGCACACTGAACCACAGTGGACTGCGTGGCCTTTTTTATGAAGTCGGTCCATCGAGTTGGTGATCGACCGGGACTGCGCTTGCCTTTAACTCGGCCTTGCACTACGAGCCTCTCCATCGAGTTCTCATTTCTAGAGATATGCCCAAAGAACTTCAGTATTCGCACCTGCACAATCGACGAAAGTCTATCCTGTACGTGAAGTTCCCTGAGAATAGAGACGTTGGTGCGGAAAGCCGTCCACGGAATCCTCAACATCCGCCGCCAACACCACATCTCCAGTGCATCGATTTTTCGGCGATCCTGCAGCCGCAGAGACCAAGTTTCAGCCCCATACAAAAAGATTGGAAAGACAAGGCATTTCATGAGACGAACCTTTGTTTTTTTGGTTATTCGCCTGTCCTTCCAAATCTTCCCCAGTCGTTCAACTGCCGACCTCGTGATAGCACATCGTCGTCTGATCTCGTCTTCGCATCCTCCAGAGTTCGAGATAGTAGAACCGAGGTAGATATAGCTTTGTACTACTTCACAATTTGCTATATTCGTTATTCCTGCTGAATTCTGTCCTGCTCGATCGACTACCATTACTTTCGTCTTGTCTCTATTAATGGCAAGGCCGAATTGGAGACTAGTAGTTTCCAGACGAGTCAGTAGCTCTTCCAAATCTTTTTTTGTTTGAGCGAAAAGAGTGGTATCATCAGCGTACCGTAAGTTACTTATCACTTGTCCACCCACTGAAACACCTTTATTCCAATTGTCCAACACATTTGTACATATTAAGGATGGTTAATAGTTAGCAAATCGAACTAAAAAGCGAAAAATAAATAATAGTTAAAAAAAACTAAAAAAACACGCTTTTTATAAAAAACCGAACTAAAAAAATAGAAAATAAAATTTTATAAATTTAAATTAAGAATAGGGTTGAAAATTTCAATAAATATAAATTAATAATAGTGTAAATAAATAAATATATGTATTTTATTTTTAAAAAAGCGTGGGGTGCTTTCTAAGATATTATCAAAATGCTAATCACTCTACTCATGTCTGTCAATACAAAATGTATCTACAAAATATATAATATCTACTTATTGACCCATGCACCCCACGCTTTTTAAAAATAAAATACATATATTTATTTATTTACACTATTATTAATTTATATTTATTGAAATTTTCAACCCTATTCTTAATTTAAATTTATAAAATTTTATTTTCTATTTTTTTAGTTCGGTTTTTTATAAAAAGCGTGTTTTTTTAGTTTTTTTTAACTATTATTTATTTTAAAATATAATTTATTATTTTTTCTTTCTTTTCCAAAGCACAGCACTTTTTTGTGTAGGGCATAGCTAGTAGATTGATATCAAGGCTATGCCAGCCCTAATGGGCCGGAAACCTCATGCTCGTATGAAGCGCGTGAGGAGTCCAATGACCTGGTCACCGGCTGCGCGTGAGTGGATCCGCTATGGGTCATGGTTAGTACCACCTCATTAGGTTGCAAGGCGGAGGGCGAGGAAGCCATGCGGATTTGGATAAAGGTTTTGAGGAAATTGGTTATATCCAGGATAAAAGAAGCTGACCAAGTTTTTCGAATCAGGTTGAATCTCAAAATTACAAGATGTTAATCTATCTATAAATTTAGTGTACTGACTACTGAGTAGTCCAATGACGATTACAAACAAAATTATCTCGCAATTGTGCAGCCGTTTTGGATTACCGAACTGAGAAGCAAAAAATCATTCAGACACATTTATTCATCATTCTAGTATGATAGACATAACATAAACTGATTGACGCAAGTTTTTTGACGCACGAATTTAAATTTAATTTTAAAGAGCTAAGCTGTTTTTAAATATAAATTGCCACCATATGGCATCAACATATTTGAACAAATGCGTCTTTTGTCTAATACTGAACGAGCAGGAAGCGTGTGGGGCCAGTTATGGCCATATACTGTCCATATATGACTGCATTTAAGCCATATATGGCCTATAACTAGCTCACCTAGCCTTGTGTCGGTTTAAGCGAGAAATGTACGCAGCAGCCGTTTTAGTAAAGGAATGTTGGCTACATTTTTTTATATGTTGAGAAAATAACTAATTAAGTGTAATAAGGTTCTATAAATAAGTTGTATTTATTTCTACGTGTAAAATCTATGTGGATATAAAAATAAAGTGGATTTCCGGTTTTCTGTATTTAATAAATAAATACTATAGGTATCTACGGGCAAAAAGCTAAGAGACTACCAACAAAAAATATTGTTTACCTATAATCTTTATTCATTCAACACTGCACGTACGAGTATATGTATTATAATATGTAGATTATGAAATGTCAGATTATGTTTTAGGTAGGTACATTATGGACTTACATTTATCATGGGCGGAGTAACATCAGGAAATCTGTAACAAAAAATAGTCAAATTTAACACTTCTAAATCAACGTAATAATTATCTACCTACACAAATATATAGGTACTATTTTTATATAATGGTACAAGCTTGTATCAAAAATCAGTAAAAAAATTATAAAACTTTTTTGGCCTGTTTTACGTTTTTTTGTGACAATTTGAATTACATTTTTTCAACATTAGTGTGTAATATTCAATACTGACCTAAATGATTAATCCACCTATTTTGAAAAAAATATTTAAAAAAGTCAAATAACCCAACCCTAGCTGCTGTACCCGGCACCCGGTGAAAAGGTGAGGTGTTTAATTTTTTTTATAAGTAAGTACATATATTTTTCAAAATAGGTTTCCAAATATATTTTCATGACAATACATAGGTATTGCAAGTTTCGCAAAAGTTTAGAAGAAAGCCATTGAGCCATTAGGCCAAAAGTGGAGAAGGCAAACTTATGTAAACACATAAGTACCTACTAAGTGACTATTACTGTATCTGGTATGCTATCCTTAATCGGCGTAGTGGGTGCGTCCTCGCAGTGGGTCGCAGGTTCGATTCATTAGGAAACATTCGTATGTAAAGTAGGCACCTACCTAGGTATATGTAAAATTAGGTATCTATATATGTAAAATAAAGTAATAAGTTATCTCCGTCTTAAATTACGCCATTTTGGTAACAAAGGCGGAAATCCTACTTACTTTAATATGGAGGAGAAAGTCCAATGTTTGTGGATTTGTCGTCCTTGGCTGAACGGTTATCAATAAACATTATATTGACAATGACGGTTCTCGCTAATAAATGTGGAAGTTACTCTTAGTGCGTAATATTAAATTTGGGTGCAGTTAAAATTACAAATGAGAAAGTAATACTTTCTCTATTTATCTGAGTTTCTGTATGTCATTGTTTTACTAAATAGGTACAAAAGTTAACTGGAAATGGCTGAACTGATGATCAAATTATTCCTAAAAACAAATCTAAGTAGTACAATTTTCTTCAAAATAGGTACTTATTTATTACAACTGAAAAGTCAGTTAAAAATAAAATAAAAATAGTAAGTTTTATAAACGTGATGATACTTACTAATAATAATTTAAGTCATATAAGCGGAACCATCATTAGGTACAAGATTTTACTGGTACCTATATAGTCCTCTTAAATATCTTAAAGTACTTATACGCCCTTTAGTAAAGTTACTAGAACAGAAGCCCTAAAAAAAGAGATCTATTAAGAAGCGGCGTCTCTAAAGCTGAGTTGCCGAGCGCATCCTGCGCTGCGCATGTCTCGTACGAGTAGTTATGCTAAAAGCGAGGCGGTGCCTTATTGGGCGGAGGAATTCGTAACTTGCGCACGTAACGGCGGCGTTATGGGGACTAGCGGCGCGTTATTTGAGCTTTGGTTGCGAATACAGGTGGGGTGTTTTTAGACTGAAGATAATTATTCCTTATTGGTAATTAAATTATCAGCAAAACGAAGCGTGAACCGGGTTATTAATAGATAGAAGATTAGAATTAGAAAAGCTTATTGGAGTAACTAGAAATGACAAGCAACAAAAAATAGTAACGCGTAAAACCAATGCAACAGCTAGCGACCTTATCGCTAACAGCGATCTAATCCAGACAAATCTCTTTAAAAAAAAAATCTTCATTCAGTTTTTTTATATGTTTATTGCATAAATAGGAACATTATTTTTCAGTGCCAAACAAGGAGTGCAGATTGTCTTAGTTATTTGCTGCACACGGGCTAAGCACGCGGATGTATATTCTGATTACAAGCAGCGTTTTGACCGTCATCTCGCCTGATGGTAAGCAACGATGCGGTCTACGATGAAGCACGCGCGCCTAGAAGAAACCGATCTCGCGACTTGAAGACACCCAGATTATATCTATCAAGAAACACCCGCTCGGGCAGAGCGTTCCACACTCTAGCGGTGGTCTCTCTTTTCATAATATTTTTTTAATGATGATTAGTTATGAAGTTAAGGCGTGAAAGCGTAACAAACAAACAAGTAAGTAATACTCACTTTCGCATTTATAATATTAGTTAAACAAACGACTGGTTATTTGATGGTAAGTGGTCGTCGCTTATGGACACCTAAGTATGTTTATTTAGACGAAAATTTGTTTTTTTTTTCTATCTTTGCTATGCAAAGCTGAGTGATAACAGGTTAAACTGCATTCAGGAAACGCATCAAATTCACTCCTCACGAAAAATCTATTTCTAACCCAGGCAATAAATAAGTCGAAGTACTTCAATATTTGTCCAGCCAATAGTAAATAGAACAATTTAGTAAGCCTAAAAAGCAGTCAACTGATGAATCGTCCAATAGATAGATAGATAGATAAACTCTTTATTGTTCACACCATAAATTACAAACAAAAGGATTATAACTATAACGTTATTAATGTAACTTGAACCTTCTCTATTTCACATGCTCCTGGCGTCCTCGCATGTAGCAATTGTTTTTAAAACATTTACTGCTAAAAATTAGGTAAATCTGCCATGTAAGGACGCATCAGTAACCAAGCAACAGAAAATATGGTTGCCGTAGCCGAAATCAACACGGAGTTCATCATCACCACCACATGCTCTGCCCGAGTGGGTATTTCCCGGTAGCTATAATCTGGGTGTCTTCAAAACGCGAGTGAATCGGATTCTTCTAAGCCAGCGTCATCCATCATTCCTTGCAATTAAAAAAAGACATTTAAAATAGAATTGGTCAACTTATACTGGACTACTTGTTAGTTAGCTGCTTTCTAGCTAACAGACGACGGTATAGCAATGCTGCGCAAACACAGTCGGCATTGGGCTCCCAAACGTGTGTCACGAGCGAAGCAGCGACCTTCGGCGGAGGTCGGAAAATAGAGGAAGTGGGGAAAAGCGCCGATACGGATAATTTCCTATAGAGTAATTACTGATTAGTTTTACGGCTGTACGGTCTTGTCGAATTTAATTTTTATGCGCATTACACTAATTTTATTATCGACTTCATGTTAGAAAAAAAAAGGTTATTAATAGCATAGTTCTTAGCTTTACTTGATAAAATTACATCATTTTTCCGGGGTAAAAAGTAACTAGGTATCCTACTTAAGAAACTTGATTGTTCTATAGGATGTTTTGAGTTCATGATTTTGAATAATAACGCTTAGAACGATAGTTTCATTTATCAAGCCACTTTAGATAATAGTGTTTCAGAATTTGCGTACCAGAGAGTGTACCTAAATTCGGCGAGAGTGTAAATTCGAATAGATGATGCAAATGAATTTAATTTTTGTTAAAAAGCGTGGCTTATGGTACACTGCTCCAATTTTGCCGTTTGCTTTTTGAATAGAAATTGAAAGTGTATCTGATTGAAAAGGCTTCAGTCCGCTTGGACCTATTCACGTTCTTATCGTGATTATTTTAGGCATGTAGCTATAGAATTTCAAATATAATAAGACGGCTCGTATTGCCGTGGGCGAAGTACATTCACACAGATAATACGTAACTCTGTGTACTGCTTCGTCCTCTGATAATTGGCAATGACAAAGTGCTTCTGAAGCCATTGTTTTTGCACTCGATTGTGTGCTAATCACGTTTGTTTGACAAGGTTGCCTCATCAGTAGGTGTTATATTGTTTAAGAACTTACAAGCTTCTGTTTAACATTTCTTGACTTTAACTCCTACGGCTGGTTTAGATCTAAGCGGGATTCGCTACCAGCGTGAAGTTTTATAGGTTTGGCCGGCGGAAAACCGCGCGGTTTTTTTTCGCAGTGGTGACAAATTCGTAGATCTAAAAAGGCCAGTCTCGGAATAGTGCGCGATAGTTTCGCTAGCCTATTCGTTAGCGAATTTCGCGTACATATTATAGGGCTAGTATTGGCGGTACGGAACTTTGTCGGTCGACAAACGGACTATCAAGCTATGTTATAGAGTATAATCTGAACAAAACACAATTTTTAACATTTTTGCGGAGTTTTAAGCCACAAACAGCATTATTACTAATATAAACCATTTTTAATTAATAATTCTATTGTTTGATTCAATGAGCTGATTCAATGATGCTACGATGCACGAGCACGCTTGCTTAGAAAAAACCGATTCACTCGCGACTTCAAGTTTTAAGGCTAAGCTAATTATTGATAGAGTTAACAATAGTCCTTTATTAACAGTCCAGTACTTTAACAAGAACAATGACTTCTTTTAATCATTACATAAATCAGTTGAACATTTCCGGTTAGCTTAACAACTTAACATGTAATAAAATACCTACGAACTGAAGCAGTTAATTTTTTAGTTTTATAGGTTTTTAGTAAAAATCAAGCAAAAGAAATAAAAACAGTTCATGTTTTTTATTTAGATATCTTCTTCTTTTAAACTTATAATAAAACTTAGATTTGGTTAATTTTGATCTTGAAATATTTGTGGTAGTTCAGGGAAAGTTTTAAAGTAAAAAAATAGCGGGTGAACCCGCCAGGTGCAGCTAGTTTTAAATAAAAAAGTAACTTGAGCCAATCAATTAACTTAGTATTGGGCTATATCAACGTACGCGCCTATCTTTAGGCAACTAATAATAATTTTGTGAGAAAAATAGGTTTTTGCTGTTGCTGCAAGTATACGAGTAGTTTCTCATATAATCTTCATCGCCAAAGGTCGTTTCTAAAATCTCGTTTAAAACTTTTGTGTTCAATATAATTTTTATATTTCGAGAAAATAATTTAAATCTCGAGAATCTGGTCCCGCGTTTCGTCACGTCACGGGAGGTCGCTGAACTATTTTGTAGCTGAACCTTATCAATCTGGGTTCAGGCAGGTTTGGGAACTTAGATAAGGAGAGCATAAGTAGGTACGTTGTGATAAAATGCATATTTACTCGTAGATGGAGCGAGCTATGTTTGATGAAGAGAAAATAAGTTTTAAAGGTAGCGTAACGATAGAATATGAAAGAATATAAAAAAAAATATAGTAACAATATTTAAAAACTTGACTTTTAAATGAAGGTCTTGACTTTTCATTCAACATCGAGCGAGATCTTCTAGGTAACTTCACAACTTGGGTTTCTGATGTTGCAAATTGGCTCAACTAAGGTTTTAGATTAAAATTAAAGATCAAGAGTTAAATTTTCAGAAAGTAAGTGAAGATATGAGCGATAGAAGGTATTAAATGCGGAAAGAACAGGGAATAGAAAGGGAATTACCAACTTCTAAATATGCCTACTTTTAAAATAACACATATTTATTGCAGGCACACCAAAATCACATACCACAAAACTAATACTAAACAAAACAACGTAAGAGTCACATGTTCGGTATTTAGTCGGTGAGCAGGCAGGACGATTCTCAGAAGCTTTTGTAATACATTCTTCCTTGTACTCCAAGTGCATTCTTTATTCTTATGTTCGTAAAACACATTCATAGAATAAAAATAGACGTTTTGAACATTTCATTGAAAATGGATGATTAAACCGATGTACGTAGCTACTCGTAACTATGTAATAGACTGAGTTCCGCTGCAAGAAACCTTACCTTATTCCTTATAACATACCAAAATAGAACTGTATGTAGTGATGGCAGTCACTTAGTAAAACCTAACTTACGTAGGTCGCCATTCTTTAGCCTGGAAGAACTCTATTCTTCTTTAAAAAAACCGGTTGTCTGTAAAGTCGGTTTACGGACGATAGTTTAACGTGACAACGTCATAAGAAAATACTGATAGAATGGTTTCATTTTTCAAATGAAAATTTTAATTTGTACAAAAAGATCGTACCAATTTCTGAACAGACCTAAAAATATTTGACAACCAAATGACACTATATTTTATTTCTAAAAAGACAAAAGAGATCGGACATCCCGAGTTCACCGTACCTACCGATAGCGATAGCGGTAACGCCTCATCGAGGTAACGGCACATACGTCACACTTTTTTCGTACTTGCACCCGGCTCCATCGAATTATAAGACGTTATCACGTCAAAGACGTGCCTCGCCCACCCCAAAAATATTTTATAAGATTTGCAGGACTAAGCCTACCGGAGGAGATCTATTTGGGGACCATATTCCACAAGGGAAGCCACTCTTCACTCTGGTAGGTATAAAACCTGCCTCAGTTATGAGTCTCCGAAGCGCGAAAATAAATCATCCATGTGTGTATGTGAATGTCTGTCTGTGGTATCGTAGCTCTTAAACGGGTTTTTCCTGCGATGGTCCTCAGACATGTTTTACTAAAATCGGTGCAACCGTTTTATCGTTGGGATTTTTTAATTTTATGGTATTTTAAAAGGTAAAGTCTCTTCCAGCAGGATCTTAGTCTACACCTAACTGGGTCGCGGTCACGGTGCGGTTACAATTGAACTTGGACGTGCTTTACCTAAACTCGTGACGCGGCAGAGCCTGTTTTAATTTGATTTTTACGACCCAATCAGCTAACGAGTTGGTAACACCTGAAGTGTTTGGAATTAATTATATTAGCTGGAGGCTTGAATATCTGGCAGGCTTTTAGGTTTAGATTGGGGAGCTTTGTGTGATAATAAGTAATTTTGATTTATTTTAACCTAAGTACTAGCTGATGGTCGGGACTTCACACCCGATGCAGCTCAGCCCTTGCCCTCACAGATTTGGGGCTATAAAATGTGGCATGTAGCTTTCCATTTCAAAAATAGTTTTTAAATTCGGACTAGTACTTACTCGCAGTTTCCGAAATTACCTTCTACAAACAAACATCAAACTTGTTTATCTTTGAAAAACGAATAAGTATTCGTATCCATGGTCTGCCACAGTATAAATACTTGCTATGCCCTGTACGACAACCCATAAATTAAAAAATAAAGAAATCCAAAACTTTAAACTCGGTCGGGTGCCTGGCGCTAGTAATTAATGTATATAATTTCCCCGCGCAATAGCGGCGTCTCATAGACTCTTGTACTTCTTTGGTAATAAAATAATAAATACTTACTTCTTTATAATGAAATCTCATCTAAATTTCAGTCAAACAGCAAGTAGCTTTACGCAAATAGATGTCACTTTCAATCCCAAAGCCCATATCCCACAGGTGGGCGTGGGCGGTCGTGAAAGCATGTGACATGCGCCTGACCTTGTTGACCTTTTCCGACTGTTTGATGTACAAGTTCCTGAGGAGAAATTAGTATTGTGGTACTGCTTAGGAAGTCATCGGTACACTGAGAAAAATTTCACCTAAAGTACGGAGCATAGTGATAATCACCAAAAAGTCCGGGGATTAGCACCAGTTTTTAACACGCTTTTATTAGTTTCACCTGTATGTATGTATGTATGTATGTATGTATGTATGTATGTATGTCTGTATGTATGTATGTCGAGCAGACTTTCTACAGCTATGATGAGTTTATTGAATGCGTATTTTGACTGATTTATTATGAATAATATTATTTTTACACAATGACTACATACTTATACTTCATATATATTTTTTTGACATTTTTCCTTTGACATTTTTTCTTTGACATTATGACATTTTATTGTAATTTCATTGCGACAATTTTAGACCATAGTTAGTGAAACAGGTCAATAAGTTGACATGCTTGTTAGGATTTTATTTTGTACATTTATTGTATAATTTTATGTTTTGTATTTTGTAATGACTTGTAATGAATATTGCCAATAAAATGATTATGATTATGATTATGTAACCGACTCCTTTGAGCTCGATTTGCCCTACTTTGAACGATCAGATTTAATTCAAACTTTGCACACCTGATGACAATGCGTGTTTTTTAGTTTTATTAACTACATATATCTTTTATTACGGTGACAACTATCTATATCACAATATATGGTTCTCACCCTAAAAACTGGTGCTAGTACTAGTTTTTACGATGACAACCATATATTATGATAGTTGTCACCGTAAAAACTGGTAATAATCCTCGTACTTTTTGGTGATTGTCACTATGCTCCGTACTTTACTAGGTGAATAGGCGTGACGAAAGATTTTAAAATCCTCTTCCATAATGTGAGTTCACATTTACTATTTACAAAAAAGCCTTTATTTCGGTAATAAACTTAAGTTTAACGAAGTTTGAAGCCATTTTTCACATATTTTTTCAACAGTGCCCGAAAACAGCTTGCTTGTGTCATGGCGTCGATTTGACGTCACGGCTAGTAAACATGTCATTGTGTCTATGCGTGATGAGCGGCGGATGACCTGAGTTCACTGAAGCGTGACGTCATACGCTGTGATTGTTGTTTCTGACAAGATGGCCGATTGCTGTATTTTAATGTTTTAATTTATTGAAAATCTTAATAATCTGTTTTTTTAAAATAAAACTAAACATGTGTTTTAAATTTTTTTAATCTGGCTAGTCCCCTGAAAGCATTGAATCGGCGATTTTTTGATACTGTCGTCATGCCTATTCAACGGAATTTTGGTGGCCATTTTTGTCAGTGTAGAAATTGTATGCTCAAGTACAGTTATTGCGGTGTCGGTGAATCACACTATAGAGTTATAAGGAAAGGGTATGCTAAGCCGAAGGGATCATAGTACTCATCATAGTGAACAACTTGTACTATGGGAGCAACGGGGTAATCGCGAAAAAATCAGGTGTTCCATACATTTTGCCGAGTGTCATTGAAATTCTTCGCGATTTCTGTGTTGTTCTTATAGTAAAAGTTGTTTATAACGATGAGTATGAGGCATTTTCGGATTAGCGTATCCTATCCTTATAACCCTGTAAATCCTGCAAATATATAATGTGTTTTGGATGTTTAGATGTTCGGATATTTGCCACTCAATTATGCAAAAAATGGCTAAATGGATTTTGATGAAATAGTATAGAGTAGCATAGTTAGAAACAATTCTTTATCATAAATGTTATAGAGTAGCGGGTGATACCGCGACATTCAACTATAGTATGCCATTAACAACATAAAGTATTTTAATTTATAGAAGAAAGTAGGTATAAAACGACTCAAACATCCAAAATTGGTTGTCATTAGGTGGGCCGCTACTCGAGTTTCCTCTTTGCTTATTTTCTCTAAAAACAATGCCTCCTAAACATCTCTTGACCTCTCTGAGCCCTCCTACAAATAAGTAAGTTAGTATGTATGTAAGTATGCGCAAGCGCATAGTTAATCAACTGCAATGTTTATATTCTATTGACCAGTCTACAGGGTTAAAAGGAAAGGGTATGCTAAACCAAAACTGCTTATAGTACTCGTCATTATGAACAACTTTTACAATGGGACCAAACCGGAATTCGCGAATAAAAAAATCAGCTGTTCCATAGAAAAATGTCAATGACCCTCGACAAAATGTATTTTTTTTATTTTACGAATTCCGGTTTGGTCCCATTGTAATAGCGTTTAATTATAATATAAGCCCTTTCGGCTTAGCATACCTTTTCCTTATAACCCTGTGGCTTGGTTTACCTGCTAGGTATCCTATACAAGTATACAAGAACCGTAACTTTTTCAGGACAAAAGTAACATGAAATCTTGTCTTTACCAAAATATGATCTACTCTCATCCCATTTTAATTGACTTCTTGAACCTTACTTTCAACTTATAAATTTTCACAGACGTGAAATGTCACATTTTTGGTATAATTAAACTCGGGAATACTCGAAAAAATAAGTCGACTGCTACGACTAGTTTTGTTGTTTGTCACCGACTGTGACTGAAACTAGTCGTAGACGACTTAATTTTACGTGAGTATTCCCGTGTTTAATTATAACAAAAATGTGTGAAAACCACGCTGGTTTCCATAGTGAAATGTCACGTGCAAAAACAAAACCGAAAATAAATAGTGATTTAGTTTCAGCAGGCTCTATAACTCCTTCATAAATAAGGTGTTTGAAGTTATGTTAAGAACAAACAATCATACACAAACTTACGTATTGTATGTATGTTATGGAGTGTAGTGCGTGAGTTACAAAACACAGAGTATAGAAGCCATTTTAGTTTCTTGTTACTGGCCAAATGTGTGGTTCGTGCGGAAAATTAGAAGGGAAAACGTTTTTGAGACTATTACAAGGGTACGGTAGGTATTGATTGCTTGCTGTGATAGGTTATAAATATTCTTATTGTGACTGACACTGGCTGATGCCCGCGATGTCGTCCCCGGTGCTGCTAGGCTATCGGCCTCGGGCGGCTTCGGTATCCCCAGCCTATCGTAATTCGTAAGAGAGGATCAAAAGACGCCGTCGCGCTTGCGGGGGATTAGATGTGGGCATCGGATCAAGCGAGCCCAGTGAAGACAACGGCAAGGTATGGCCTGTGCCGTTGGTGAGGGAAGCAGGGGAAATGCTCCGAGCTTTTTTCGAGAGAGTTGCCAAAGGCAACGTGGCAAACATCACGATGTTTTCCTTGAAGCTCAAGCTCATTGCTTGGTAACTGAACCCGCGCCTGTGGCGTGGAAGACGAACGTGTCATCCACCGATCCATCGCCGCTAATTACTGCCACCCACCGAATTAGCCAGGAATGTGCCTAGTTACATCCGTTATGCAATTAACACACTTTCACTAACACGAGGTACACTTTAAAATCGCATAAGTGACGTAAATTGACGTGAGGAGCACTTGGGAACTAAATACTTACAACCTTGTCAAATCTGAGAAGGTGCTACACCTGTCCGCAATTGCAACCGACATCTAACAACAAAGCGTTTAACACAAAACCTTTAATTTGTTTTTACTTTCTGAAACTTTCCAAGACAGCACAGAGCTTAAATTATTCTCCCGAAAATGGGTAATCTAATAAAATTTCCTAACAGCAACTTTCATTTGTTTTTTTGCAAATAGCTTTGCACTGTAAAAGTTTCATTGTACAAAGTGTCTCATTAAAATATCAAATCATCCGTGATTATTGTCAAAATCTTTGTCAAGTCGGCTCAGCTTCCGGACAGCACCGCACCACACCCACCTCTCCTCGCCGTGAGAATCTCGATTGCCAAATATAATGTAGTAATGTTTATTCGATCTTACGATATGATGCTACTACACAAATGTTAACAGGCAGGTCTGTTTGTTTAGTAAAGTGTAAGTGCTTGGTGCTTTTATATTAGTCTTTTATGTGTTAGGAATAGTTAGGGTCTGAGTGTTTTAATAATACAAGCGTTTTATTTTGATTCAGTTTAAAGTTTGACTTAGACAAATTTGGTACTACAACCCGCGGTTTCACCTGCAATTCTAATGGCTCTGTAAAATTTTTGGGGTTCAAAAAGAGCGTGTGTTAGACCAGGGTATAACCTCCGTACCAAATTTTATCCAAAGTTTATCTGTTTTGCGTGTTTAAGTGGTTTGAGTAACAAACATAAAAACAAACATATTTTTACATGTAGATATACTAGTAGATAGTAGGATAATTACACTCTTTATTACCTACTACTCACTTAGGTATCTACTATTGAGTCGGAAACACTGACTATACTTTTAATCACTTCCGGAGATCTTTCAAAGAAAAATAGCCGAACCAGAGTGAGAGAAATGGACCTAGTTGGTGAAAACAAGAACCTCTTTTTTTAAGTCGGTAAAACGTTTCAAAACCTCGTCTGTTTTCACAGTATGTATAAAATAGATACATTTCTAAATCCCATTCCCAAACATAGTCAAATCAAGAACGAGTTTCAACTATTGTTTCAACTATTAGCACTAGTAATTTGAGCCTGACATCACAAAAAAGGTAAAATTACCACTTTTGTATTGACATTTCATATCGACAGTTTGCACTTTCAATTCCTATATTTGTTTCGAAATTAAGTATATTAACTCTAATGAATGTGGGCAACAAAGAGAAACTTATTTACAAACAATACTTAAGTACGTATGCTAATTGAGCGTAGCTTATGTTTTAGATGTTTAGCTTAAGTTAGAGTTAAGTTAAAGCAAGTTGGAGAGGTTAAGTGAAGAGGATAAGTAAGCAACTAAGTAAACGCGAGGAAAATAACCCGATTTTTGAAGTGTATGAAGCTGTCACATCTCACCTCCGTTACTTAACCGCGGAGATCTTAGCGAGGGATAGAGGAGAGAGCATGGCAGACACATTAAAACAGTTATTAAAATAGAAATAAAATAATTCTTTGATAAAAAATGAAAATATAAAAAACACTCACTCGAATTCTCGTTAGTTGGCATCTGAAAAATACAAGACAAGAGTTTAGTATTTTTTTCTAAAAATTTATCATTAAGGTGAATGTGAGATTGTTAATTTATTAGCCTATTTTGGCTTAGGTTTTAGAAAGTCGCAGAATCATCTCTAATTAATTATGTTTTATTTCGTCAATAAATTATTCATCTCTACCAAAATTAAAAGCTGAAACTTTTGTATGCTATAGGTACGTGACATGCCGACAGGTCGTCTCATGGTAAACAACCACCGTCGCCTGCGCTTGTAACACAAAGGCTTTACGAATGCCTTGCTGAAATTTTAAGACTATATTAACAACTCTTTTGAAGAACCCCGATCAGGCAAGATGGCGGTCAAACGCAAGACTATCTTAAGATTTGAAAAACCCAAACATCTTAAACATCTTATATCTCAGGGTGACGAGCGCAGTGCTGTGCCGCGCAGGGTCTTGAATTATGTGAGTTCGAAATTCTGAGTGGCGCAGACCTGTTATGGGCAAACGTGACGCTTAACATCAGGCGAGCGATTTGCTCGTCTCGTCACTCACTCAATTACATAAAAAAAACCCCTATGTTACTGTTACTAGGTATAAAACCATTGCTCCAGTGGCTCTACACTTGAACTCTCCATCTAATTTGGTAGTAGTGAACGCCCCGCGATGGTATGTTAAAAATGCAAGTACCGATGACGCCGAAGTTCGACCTTAACTCTCTCGTTGCTCAACAATAAGTATTCCTTATATGAGATGTCCTTTAAAGGTAGCATCACACCTTGCAGAGTACAGTCAGCGGTCGAAATATGTTAATAATAGAAATTGAAATAAAACATGCAATGCGAGTTTTTTTTCCAAGGATAAAAAAATGTTTGTTTAATTAGGAAAGTAAATCTAGTTCATTTGTATGGTTCTCATTATAAAGGAAGTGTTTTTATAGGATAAATCCATTTCATCTAGGAATCATTTAAATTTAACTCTTTCTTGAATTGTGACCGGGTATTATAGCGGTAGAGGATGACCGAAAAAAGTACAAGTATCTATTGTTGAACTGTGGAAAAAATTACGTAAATAACTAAATAAAGACATAGGTAGGTACTTAATTCACATATATGTATGTACTTACGAATAATAAATATAAATTTAGGCAAAGAAATATAGAAAAGATAAAAAAAAAAAAAAAAAAAAAAAGATAAAGTAATATTGAGTTATATAACAATTTGTTAAGTGTAGAGACTTAGACGGTACCAAAATTGGTCGTGCCTTTACAGTTTTGTAAATAAATATAAATTCGGTAGCTTCTTTATAACCAATGATGTCGACTGTACACGCTACATTTGAAATGACATTGATTGAGCCTCCTTTTATAGATTTAAATGAAAGTTAGACGATAATTACACTTGGCCGCGCATGTATTGATGCGGTTTTGAAATATAAATAGTAAATACTTGTAGAGTGCCTCTCCAGCTATATTTACAGAGGTAGCTCCGTATATATTAAAATTCCAATGACTGACTGATAGCAATAGACAACTCACAACCTAAGCACACCGGCTTAAGCGTCAAGCGTGATTATTAAGAAATTAAAAATGGATCCCTTATTTAGAGATAAAAATTGGTCCCCTAAGAGGGTTGATTAGAAAATGTGTTAATTAATCTAACTAATGTGAAGACAAAGGGAGCAGCACCGTGTAAAAAGTTACAGGCAAAAGTTAGGTTAAAGTACATGTGAAAGTAATATAATTTGATAAGCTCATACTTTTAAGATTTCAAGTGTTTATTTTTTTAGTGTGTTTACTGACTAATTCATTTCACATTTTTTTGAACCATGTTTTAATTTAAATCTGTCATTGAAATTGGGGTAATCTCATCCCACAATTTAGAATGGAGCATATTACCCGTTTTCTCGGGATTTCTGAACGAACAAATTTCAGTAGGTACTTATTAGACAATAGACAAATATTTATTACATCCCTATTTGTATATTTTGGCTTTAATAAATATTTGTCTATTGTCTATAAATATTTTACTATGTATTTATCTAGTAGACACCTGCGTCGTTATTATATCCTGCTTTGTTACACGATCACATCTCTTGCATCCGATTCAATTCATATCTAACTAATTATTTTCTCCCTGACCATTACCAATAGACACGCCTCTCTCATTCAATCTCCAACATTTACTTTGACATCAAAAGGTCTTTTATAGCTGGTTATTAAATAACCAGCTTATGATGAGCCACGGTTGTGTTCAGTTATTTAAATGATGTGTGAGATGGTATGGATCAAGTTATGTTTGTCATAACTTCGTAAAACCCTCACGATCTCGGTGCTGTAGTGAGCTTCCTGACTTGACACACTGTTTTGTATAACAATATTGTTTTGGACACAGTTTCCCAAACTTAACTTGAATCGTTTTTTTTTGGAAATGTATGTTTAAGAAGTGGTTGGCAGACATTTACATATTTTAGGGTATTGACTTTATTATGATGACGAGACCAACCCTAGAAATCGCGAGAAGTAAAGCTCATTTATAATATTTTTCATTACTGTACCTTTTCTCATGTTTGCACTTATTTCATTTCGGATTACTACTTTTAAATAAATTAACTAATGTTTTACTACCAGGCTGTCTGTCCTGTTTGCAGCTTAATTTTATAAAAAAAAAGCAAAGAGAGGCAAACATCACCAAGTTTGCGAACCACAGACTGCATACTGCACGTTTTCCTCGGAAGAGTATTGTACCAGTCTACCGTTGTTAATTAATCGATTTGTATGTTAATTAGTTTTGTTTGACTTTCTGTGTGTTTGCAGGTCTTCCTTTACGTCTTGTGTAGATAAACAAACGTAGAGACCTTCCTATGTCGTCGTCACGGTCGAATGCCAATGCCGTGTCTAATCGGACCAATATCCTTAAATGTTCGAGTGTGTGTTTATATATTGTATTGTAAGATAACGTTCAACAGAAAAAATTACACCCGGAGACGAAAAATTAGGTGTGGTGCTATCCTTTTTTCGCCTGTCTGTCTTTGGGTTGATTTCTTTCAAGTAGATTGACTGATTTCAGAGTGAAGAAAAAACCCAAAAAAAGAACTAGGAAAAATATTTATTAGAGAGTTCATCTGTCTTACGTACTATAAAAACTGGCGTGGTTCTGCCATGTTTTGTTAAACAACCGGATGTGATCGAAACTAGTCGGAGTATCCTACTCAATACTATTCACACAGTCGTACGCGAGTAGCCCCGTGTATTTATAATTTTGTAAGGTGACAATATGAGCTCACCAGGGGCGTAGCTACCGCCGTATCTGCCGTATCAATTATACCGACGTGAGTAAGCTAAAATTAATATAAACTTCCCAATTTTGTTTTATTTCAGAAATGACATACGAGTAGGTACCTAAGTCAAAAAAACAATTTCTTTTTTTCTCGAGTAAAGCGTAAGTTCAAAAGTTGGCAACACCCTACATCGGTTATTGCGGCCGAAAAAAGGTATACTCCCAACGGCCACCAAAGGCAAGGAGACTATACATTTAATTTTAATTGCTTGTAAAAATTTTGGAAAAAGTGACAGATGATAATTATGATGAATAAATATTTGTTTTAATTTTACGCAAACATATTTTTTTTCTATTTTGAGAAATCTTTCAAAAACAATTTTTATACGGGGCTCTGCCAAGACACGCTACGCCACTGGAGCTCACCCATTTATTTAATGTTATTAGTTATTTTTACACTGTTCTGAAATGGACATAATATAATTATGTAGATATTATGAGAAGTTAGAACTTTAATTAACACACGAATCCTGATTCTAATTTTACACAATAAATCTTATTTCAAATTGTATAAACCTTTTTTACTTTTTATAGTAAGTAGGATTATCTATAACTTCCTAAACAAAATTAATAAAACTCAAAGATAAAAATACCAAAATTAAAAACAATCGAGTCACAGATTACTCAGTTAAAACATCGATTACTTGCAATCGTTATCGAATATTCTGAATCATTCGATTACTCATTCATCGGCTCTCACTCACGTACGCAAATGGCGGTTGATGAAAGTCGATCATTTGATTACTTAATAAAAACTAAAACAATAGCTAATTTTGCAAGGAAAGTGATTGGTATTGTCAATGCAGCATCTAGGATCATTAATAAAATGTAATTCTTTCAGAGATACGGGTGTTGGACATCTTTCTGTGTCATCTAGTGACACTACAATAGGTTTATCTTAATAAATATAAATCTCGTGTCACAATGTTTGTCCTCAATGGACTCCTAAACTACTTAACCGATTTCAATCAAATTTGCACACCGGGTGCAGTTCGATCCAACTTGAGAGATAGGATAGTTTAAATCTCAAATTATAGTCGCAATTTTAATTTATTGCAAATTATATATATACTGATAATTTTTACTATAAATTGACAAGTTAGCATCAACATACTACGGTTGCTATAGTTACGCAATGGCTTTTGACAGGACAACGTCTGTCGAGTCAGCTAGTTGTATTATATGTCTTTATCGTGGGTAGGTTTTTAGCAATAGTGTCAAATTATTGGTTAATAGATGCCGGTTTTATTTTTGGCCGAGAATTTCGTTCTCGACCCGTGGTCCAACCGCTGTCTAACAGGTTGGACCGCGGGTAAGTAAAACTATCCATGGCCTAACCGATTGTGCCAAGGGAAGCCAGTTTACCCATGGTCCAACCAGTTGGACATAGCAGTTGGACCACGGGTCGGGAGCGGAAAATCTTAGCGATTTTCTTAAAGGGTTGAAAATTTTGTAAACCACATAGGGTGGCTCCCATAGTAAAACTTGTTCATGATGATGGGTACTATGACTATAAGCCTTTTTTTGCTTAGCGTACCCTTTCCTTATAACCCTGTATGACCCGATACGGCACCTACAGCTGGATCCGTAAGCTATAAACAGCGGCCGGCAGCAACAGTGCTACTTGTACAATAGGCCCAAGTTTGAAGGCTTTTTAAGACACATCTAAATTTTCTAAAACTATTGGCATCCTTGTCTAATGGCTTGCAATGATAAAGACAGATATATTTTTAGTTAGTTTAGATCTGTCTTAAAATGCCTTCAAACTTGGGCCTACTGAGGCGATAAAAATGGAAAAAACCAATACTTTTAATCCAGATTAAATTAATTATTATCTAATTGGACTATTAGGATTAGGATTGACATTCGGTTATAAATAATAATTGTTATCACACATTCTTTGGATTAACAGGATACATATTACGCGATTACAACTAGAAGTTATTTGCACGGTTCGGTTTGCAAAATAAATTTTAAAAAAATTGCTATAACTGCAACACAAGATACCTATTTAAAGAATAATTATGTGTGTAATGTGTTTGTATCTAATAAAGTATCAGAATGGAAGCATTCTGATACTTTATTTACAATATAATACAACTAACGAAGCATCGTAAAAGCTAAATCTTCCTGGATCTCATATCATCTGGGTAACAAAACGACCTTAGAGTATTACATATTCCTATCTATACATACATACCTACATGCGGGATATTATTACATACTCTAACTAAAGACAACGATGTTGAGGTTTTTTAATGACCGCCACACAACAATAAAATTATGAATGAGTATCAGAAGCAATAAATCAATGCGCAATAAGTAAGAATGACTGCGCTCAGGGACCCTATTATAAGGCACTTTAGATTATCTCGGGCACTCTCACTGTCATGACATTTCTAATGAGAGCGACAGTGACCGAGGTAATATCTCACTCGATAGAATAGGTCTCAGTTCTCTGAAACTCGTATTAAAACGCTTTGATGAAATGATGAAAATTCTACCTATATTGTGTGGAACGCTCTGCCCGAGCGGGTGTTTCCCGATAGATATAATCTGGGTGTCTTCAAGTCGCGAGTGAATTGTTCCTTCTAGGTAAGCGTGCTCCATCGTAGACCGCATCGTTGCTTACCATCAGGCGAGATGCCGGTCAAACGCAAGCCTATCAAGAATAAAAATAAGAATAAAAATAAGAAAAAAAACGCTCTTTAGCGTAGAATACAACCATTAGACGTGGAGGCGCTATTTTTCATAGAGATACTCGTAGTTAAACAAAAAGCAATCATGTAATCGCTATATCAACAAAGAATGCGGTGGAAGGTCGTCCGTTATCAGCGCGTTATCACGCCTACCAGTTATCAGAGTTGCCCAACGCGACGTCACAAAGTGCTGATAATTGTCTTTGGAGATTATAGTTGCTTAACCTCGTTATTTTGGAGACGATAATGTTTTAATGTACGCTTTACATTAGAAAATAGCAATTAGTGGTGATTGTAGCGCTTTGCCAAGTAATAAAAAAAAAATTTTTTTTTCAAGAGGGAATATATACTGACTTTTCCTGTATTCATCATCATCATCATTACAATCCAAAGCATTCTTTCTCCTACTAATGCATGTGGTATCTCTCCTATTATGCCATCTGCCTGCATCCCTATGGTACAAAATTTACTTCAAAATTCATATATGTGACCACTGACCCAACCTTTGATGTAACGTAAAATAATGATTTAATTTTAAATCTAATGGACGAAATAAATTAAGCAAACAAAACAAAGTACATCACTCAATTTATATAAATATAGATCTTATGCACAGATTTCTCAATTCACAATAGCACTCGCAACAAATTGGTCGCAACAAAATTGGCGTACGTGACCCATATGCAAATATAGCGGTCAAATGTGTCCTAAACGCAGGTCAACGCTCGGTGCCAGCTAGGTATATAATATAGATGGACTAGGTATTCATAGAGGAGTAAAAACAGGCACTAAATAATATTTGACCGTGTGAAGTGAGCTCTCACAATTTAGGGAACCGAAATCGCGTTGGTATTTGTGTGGTTGTATATTTGTCTGAATATAACTAGAGTATGGTTTATTAGATCGCCATGAAATTTTGCAGGCAGATAGTTCATTTCAATACAATTTACATTTTCGATTATGAGCATATTCGCCCGAAGGGCCGTGTAGTGTAGCCCAGAGTGACAGTGTGGTGTGGTGTGGCTCGATGTGGAAAAATGTTTAAGCGAAGTGACTTGGTGTTATGAGTTGAGAACTCACTTATTTTAATGTTAGTCTCTCCATACAGGGTTATAAAGAAAAGGTATGCTAGGCCTAAAGGGCTTATAGTATTACTGAACAATGTTTGCCAGGGTACCAACGCTGAAGACGCAAAAAAACAGCTGCTAAATAGAAGAGCAATGACACTCGACGAAATGTATGGAACAGTTGATTTTTTTAGCAATTTCAGGGTTGACCCCATACTTCAAATGTTTCTAATGAAAAGTTCTGGGAGTCCTATTCCGCTCAGCATACCCTCTCCTGATAACCCTGTACTGTACTCTATATAATTTTAACTGAGTTCCTTGCCCGCCCCGTAACGTTACAAGTCTCGAAACAATTCGTCATGCATTATAATCGGTGTTACTCATACATTTTAACTTGACTTTTAGGCCCCAGAATTAGTAAATGAAATAAACAGATGCGTCACTCGCTACTTTTAAATGCCTACAGCTGTTTCTTATCAGACACTACTATGAGATACTGATTACGGTTACATAAAAGGTTTTAGTGTCAATGCACTTGCAATTAATGCATTTTTAGTGTGTCAAAAAT
This sequence comes from Alcis repandata, assembly GCA_949125135.1. NCBI lineage: Eukaryota > Metazoa > Arthropoda > Insecta > Lepidoptera > Geometridae > Alcis > Alcis repandata. The sequence goes on from OX421240.1 coordinate 778,825, forward strand.
ATGGATAGAACATGTAGAAGTTTCAATATGTAACGCATTTTGTTGTGTAAAAAAAGAAACTTTTTGGAGAAAACCACATTTGTTGCGGAAATCACTTCGATGCGGAAATCAAAAGTATGTAGAGATAAAAAAGATTGAGTACTTAAAATTAAGTACATTCTGCTTATAATACAGTTATCTTCTAAGGTATTACTTATCTAATATTTTGCATAATAACCGGTTACCGGATTAATTTTCAAATCGGTATAATTTGTTTAAATTAAACTAGAATGTAATTGAAATTACATGAGTAAGAAATTAGAAGATAATTAGCTTTCAAGTTAAGACTTAATGTAATTTATGGTAAATACGGAAAAATTAGCTAAGATTTAAAATTACATTAACATAATGCACTGCAACATAGGCTAAACTTATGCAAAGACGCAGGTGACGCAGCGCAGGGCAGAACAGATTTTGTAATGCATGAACGTACTGAGAGCTGCGTACTACGGTGTAGGCACGTGCAGACATATTATGTCTGTCCTTCTCTGCGCTATATGTCTGTCTCGCCTGCTCTGTTCCGTGCTGTGCTGCGTCACCTGCGTCTCAGTATACGCTTGGCCTAATGCCAGGGGAATATCAAGTTATCAATGTTGTAACTCGCTTACTGGCTGGTTAGAATAAATTAAGTTAAGTGATATTTCGAATAATTACTGATGTCTGGATTATTATGCTTTGAAATGTAATTGTAATCAGTTTAAATAAATTACAAATACAAAAATTACAGTTTTAATTGCAGTATGAACCTAATGAAGTTACCAATAGTTAATTATTATGGTAGTAGAAATTGGTACATACATTGAATACATATTACATAGATATGAAATGGTTTATGTTCGGATAAAATGAAAGTAAAATAAAATTACTCTAGTTACAACAAATTAAATAAATAAAAAAAACGTTTTTTTTCCTATTTTTTTAAATAAATGCCTTGTTCATAAACAGTCAAATATAAATAGGCAATTATCTCTAAGAATTGTGTATAGGTGCATATGATGAGTCCCATCTGCGCCACCTAATCTACAATGCACTAAGGCGCCGCCGCACGTATCAGCTATATTTAGGGCGTGCGCAGACGAGCGCGCCGAATTGATTCAACAAGCCGCAGCTGGACTGGCCTTAATTTCACGAATTGGCGTGATTATGTTGTTATGCAAAACAATGCTGATTGGATGCAATCATGAACCAAACTTGGTACTCGTTTAAAAAAAAAATAAAACGGTCAATTTTGCGACTAAATGTATAGAGTTTAATAAATCGGTCAATTTTGCGACTAAAATGAACTCGTATGGAGTTGAATAAAACGGTCAATTTTGCGACCAAATGTATGGAGTCTAATAAGGCGGTCAATTTTAATCCGCGACTAAAATGTGTGGAGTATTTCGAACATTTTCCTTATAAAAAATAGGTGCTTGCTTTAAATAAGTGAATAAATGCAAGAATTAAGTAATTAAGAGAACACAGTTATTTTTATTAGCTACAATTTTGCTCCATAACGACTTAGTAATAGGCTATGCGTTTGGCTGTAGCTCTTTTTGTGTGGTAGTGTCTATATTGCATCGAATTCATTTAATATTTAGATCAGGCATTTGAATGCTCGGAATATTAAAATGATATAGATATTTTTAATTGCATTTTTTTAACTTTACTTTACTTTAATGATTGTAGTCTTATTATTGTGTCTTATTAACCGACGCAAAACGGAGGAGATTCTCAAATCGACGCGTATATTTTTATTTATTTTTATGTCTGGTCACGCTTATCTTTCTATTTTAACAAAAGGGTTACATAGTATCATCCCTATATAATTTACATACATTATACATGTATATTACGTGTCCTATTTCCGTCTGAAATAAACATAACTTTAAATAAGACATACACGTCATACAACTGCGTAATAATAATCAAAAACTAAACATTTTTTGCGTAATATCATGCCACGTTAAGATAACAATCTACCAAGATCGTTTAGCGTAAGATAATAATATATTAATATAAGATAACATGATATTTATCACAATAATACATACGAGTTGTAATACTTCATAATTATGGAATAATTAATCATGTTCGTTTAGGCATTAGTTTTGGAATGTGGTTGTTTCATAATGCTGTTTGGAGATCTTTAGGTCACAGACGCTGATTTTTGGAATATTATTTTTCGTATTCAGTCATATACGATACGATGTTAATACATGTATAATGCATAATGGCTAAACGGATTTGGATGAAATTTCGTTTGACGCTAGCTTTTATCCTGGATTAAAATATGAGCTATTTTTTATACCGAAAACGCGGGTGAAACCGCGAGGCGCAACTGGTAGTCAATAAGAAAAATAAGTATCTATAACTCAATTTAGTCTTTTCAATTAAAATCCGTTGATGATATAAATTAATTCAACGATAAATAACTCGGTGACTCATGTAATCTTAGAGATATTAAGGATACTTAGTCCAGCAGTAAAACAAACTTAGACTGATGCATGCTTTCCTTATTAAACCTTAAAGTCATTTTGTAACTTCTCTTTTTCTTTCTCTTCTTTCTTATCTTATTTGTTTGTTGTTCTTCTCTTCTTTGTTGTTTTCTTTCTTTTCTTCTTTGCTTTTCCTTCTCTTCTCTTCTTTGTTTTTGTCACTTTGTTATTATGTATTTGTAACCTTCTAACTCCAACGAAAAATAAAACTCATCTCAACAGAGTCTGACCTTGAATGATATATCTCAGTAATAACTTTACCACCTGTTCTGAAGACCGATCGACAAGATTGATCGGTTCTAGATCGATATTGATAACATTAAAGAGCACTTGATCATGCAAGACGGATGGCTTTCTATCTACGAGTGTTTAGATTGTAGACACGCCTGCAGTCGGAATTAACCTTCTATATCGTGTTGTATTTTATTAACAAGGTTTACAAGCTTAGACTAAAATAATATAAAAAATAATTTAATTTAGATTAACTTGAAAAAATATTATAACTAATAGAGGAATACATGGATTTTGCGATGGGCATTTTGCTCTTTTTATGAATCCAGAATTTATTTAACAATTAATAACTATTATGTACAAGATTTACATCGTAAATTAAGCTAAAAAAAAGTAATTAAAAAACTACAAATCAAAAAGGAGGTTGAATTGTTTTTTTCTTAAATTATATTCAATAATTGTTGTACTCGTAAATGGCAGAGCTTATTTGTTGCTACTTATTTGCGAAAACACTGCACGGATTTTGGAGGTTTAGTATGGTAGTAGGGCTCCTGGAACTTGGCGGGTGAAACCGGATAATCCAGGTATCACCCCTAATTGAATATATTTCATCGATCAAATTGTCATCATCAATTAAACAACGTATGTAGATCAAGCCGCATTTTTAGTGCTATAAAATATTTACTAAACACAATTTAGCTTCTTGATTTTGTTTCTCATTGAACAGTTACGAGTAAGTCAGAGACGTGATGGAGTTTAAAAATTGTCTAAATATTTTAATGATTTGTCACATGCGGAGAGCGAAACGTGACGAACATGTTACGAGTATATGACTAAATGGGAGTTTATTTGACTCGCGAATGTGTGTCGCCCACACGCCTACGGTACTCTTGAGACGTGTGCTTTTACTGCTTTTCACTTAACTTTTAATCTTAACAACAAGATACCAAGTTGAAAACTAAGACAATGTAATGAATGATATTCCTAATAATTTCCATATTCTATTGCGGAAATAATATCGAATACGCGCGTGCGACGCGTCACCGGACTGAATCGTGTGGTCGAACCCTAACAAATAGTTACATTTCCGACTGTTGTGACTGTCTCAGGACTATTTATGACTGTACAAAACATTTTTTTCAGTAGTCACTAAACGTATTTTCTTGCAATCGACATAACCATTGTTATCATACTGCCCGGCTTTTTACAGTCCCTGAAAATGCATTTAGGAGTTTTATAAAACTTTTAATAATTATTATAATTCGAAAATTATGTGCGAATATGGGGAGGTTATTATCCTATTCGTATAAGAAAATAATCATGTAATCTCACTGGGATTATCTGAGATTATATCAAATGTAGGTTATAAAATGGCCTAGTATAAAGGCCTATTGGCCATTTTTCGCCGGACGCGGACACTTGTCACAGATTAAACAGCCAGTGACCCGAAGTGTCGTTAACCCCGACGAGATTTATTATTGCCTACGAGACTGCGCATTTTTTGCGGACGGCGCTAAGCTGTGGAGATAGAATTAATGAAGATGAAATGATTATGAGCTTTACGCAACTCCGTGTTTAACTCCGTAACGGATTTGGGTGAAATTTGATAGGGAGGTAGCTTGTGCCCTGGATTAAGACCTAGGTTTATTTTTATCCCGAAAAAATAATTATTCATTGAGAAGTGAAGAGTGAAACTGCGGAGTAGGTACAGTTAGTAAATTGACCCAACGATTTGTTACTTGTTGGGTCAATTTTAATAGCTTAATTAATTTTCTGAGACTCTTTGGACAATAGCTTAAACCGCGAAAGCTTAAAAAAAAATCAAAGTAAAAGAAAAAAGTAAAAATAAAAAACAGTGTAGTAGTAATTTAACTTACATACACAAAGTTAAATGGTTAATTTAAAGTTTCTTAGGGTAGATGGCTAAGGCCACTGGTAATTCACACGTGCAACTGGTCACGAAGTTTGGTGCAACACGCATTGCTCCATGCTTGTCCATACGCAGTGTTTATTCATTTGACATTGACACTTATTTGCCTACAGCTTCACCTACTTGCTACTCTTGCTTTGAAGAAGGAAAGAGACACAATAGGTAAACATAATAGGTAGGTACTATTGTGTATACCCATTGTGTATTTTTGCAACACTACTGTTTCTATACCGTATTAAGAGATCATTTCAATATTACAGATACGAAAGTGACTTTGACATGTTTTTACGGCTAAATAGCTGAAATATTTTTTACCAAAGAAAAGTCTATTACAGTTTCACGGCTAAATGGCTGAACCAATTTTAACAAAAAAGTTATCCTTTTGTTTATATTCTTTGGCGTGACGAAAAAGTACTATCTATCTAAATAAAACGTAGAACGCATCATGATTGATATAAAAGGACATTTTTATTCCAAATAAAAAGCTTCACAAGAAAAATTCAAGAGTATAAGATCTAAGTCAAAGTAGGCTAAATAATAATCGGTCTGTTTGAGCCATATTACTTTTAGCCACGGCTAAACCAAATCAAATAGAGTAATAAAATAACTTTTAATCCCTAATATTGTCTAAAATGTTTTTTTTATCTTTTTTTATATTTTTTTTTCTCACTGAATATTACAGGACTTTACGAGCAAAATCACTGAGTGTAAGTACTTAGTTAATAAATGATTCAAGGTCAGTAATTGTTATGCAAGTTGTCGGCGAGCGGAGAAAATTGGCAGAACGGTGCGGAGACGAAACAACGACGAAATAAGTAACACGTTGGTGAGAATTTTACGCGCGATTCGAAACAGTTGTGTACAGGAGTGTACATCAATATTGCGCATCCACGGTTAGGTGGAGATTGGTGGCGAGTCTATTGAGCTGTTAACTAAACTATAATTAGTGGTGCCTTTTAAATTTTATTGATAAAAGGATGAGTGGATTCTTACAAGTAGCACTAAACGAGTCACACAGCGCACTGTTACTCGTTGACAATGGCTACCATTTTTTGAGATATTCAATATATCTCAAAAAATGGTAGATACTACATAATAGACACTTTCTGCGGGCCGCGGTTTTATCCAATTTTTTTAGTTGCAGCTTTCCGGTGATTTCCACTCGGCTTGCTAAGACTTCGCGACTACGTATTGCGGTCAAATTATCCTTCAGTTGGCAATACTACAAGTATAATTTGGATAACTTTGTCATAGCATTACATAATTAAGCCTTACTAAAGTTCAAATATTAAGAGGTCAAAAGTTTGTATTTGCTTTGCTTCCATCCGAAGTTGAATTGAAATTTTCCCACCGTTTCCTTATGACACTGCCACATAGAAAAATCGTTGTAGAACCTTAAAGTTCAGTTTATAACATTACTGTCACAGCACATGCACCTACTCTTGTATCTCCACTTCAACCATAGTACTAAGCTACAGTTCTATGGGAAAGGGCGGACCCTATTAGGGCATCAGTTTCCATTGAGATTTATGGGACGGGGTGCAGCGGGCCGCAATTGGATAATAGACCATTTGTCGGCCCGCTTGGTAGGTCTACTGCTTTTGCAATGTTTTCTACTTATTTTCTTAGCTAGTTATTTTTATAGTAGCTCTTACTTTTATGATAATCTGACTTACAACGTTACATTATAAAAGTGGTGTTAGGTTTGTCTGTCCGAAGGAAGAAACTAAACTAAACTAGTTGATCAATTTAATTCAATGCAAAGATTAGGTATCTATTTGTCACTATGTATAGGTACACCTACAGTGTAAGACTTAGTCGCCCTTATTGGTTGCGAACTTATTACCATACTTTTAGAAGCAATTGGCATCTCCTCTTTGGTCTTTAACCTCGCCTCAACTAGTTCAATCTGTGACAAAAAGGAAACAAAAAATCCTGCCAAAAAAGCAAAATGGCGCGCGCCGTTGACAGGTGCACACTCGTTCGGAAACGCGCGCGGCACGCGGCTATTTCCGATCCTATTCCTTTTTTAAACGCCACCCATTCAGAGAGCGTGACACTTGCCCCGCGTCTTTTTGCCGCGATGTTGGCATAGACCGGCTCATTAGAGGTGGAATTGCTTCTATTTCAGCGAGGTATGTGCGAGGTAGGTGGCACGGGAAGTACAGACAGTAACTTTACTTAGGTCTAATCTAGGGGTTAGTCTATTTATTTTGTATTGTAGAGTCAGTGCAAAGGTATAAAATAAACAAGAATGCGATAGCTGTTTCTTAGCTATAGCTGCTCCGAAGTTTATCAAGAGTACGTAAGTCGGTGCCAAAAAAACCTTCAAACAAAAAGTTAAATAAAGTCAAAATTAAAAAAAAAAAAGATGGTTCCATGGATTTTGGTTTTAGTTAGATGTGTGTGCTGTGTTTTAGATAAATATGTAATAAAGGAAAGGAAAATTGACATAACTTTTAGGTTTAAAAAAATACGGGATAACTAGCAGGACTTTTAAAAATGCAATTCGGAAAACAATGTTGGCCGTTGTCGGCATCTCCATGTTTAATAACAATAATATTTGTGAAGTAGCGAAACACCTGTCCAAACATTTTGCTAGTGTCTTGTGCGGTATCTGACATGACTATGTTCAACTAAACAATACATATTAAAAACTCCATTTATTAATCAAAATATGTGTCAAGTACACTGTTAACTAACCTACTATTGTTTGAATTTAATACCGCTATTAAAATTTCAAAAATAGTAGGTATAGTACAGTAGTGAGGAGTCAAAAAAATCTAAGCACGATGTGTATGTAGGCAAGCACCGGCGACTACCGTGCGGCGCCGCAGGCGTGGCTTTAGGTGTGTCAATTGTCCATTAGGCTGACACTAGGGCTCACCACTCCTCAACACAAGAACAAATTCCTCATAATCACTGAAATAATCAAAAACTAAATTTAAAAAAATGTGATACGTGACTTTTTGTGACAATTCATCTAAAAATTAAATCGTTTATTGCGACTAGTTTCGATCACATTCGGTGATCTTCATCAGGAGGTTACAAGCGTGACGTGCTCGTGGTTGGATCTCGACTGGCCTGGCCGTGATAATTAAAACAAAATGTGTCAAAATCACATTAGTTTTCATAGTAAAACTTTTGACTTTTTTTTGTTTTTTTTTTTCTGTACTTTGTGCATTGATTGCATGCATTGACTACTCAACCGATCATCATGAAATTTTGCATAAACGTTGTCAGGGGTACACAAATGGATTTACACTACTTTTCGTCATAATCATCATCGTTTTTCATCATCACGGGTGAACCCGCCGTACACAGCTAGTAGTAGTATAATCCTGAATTCCTGACCTACCCCAACTCTGTCTGTTTCCTATAAAGAGGATTAAAAGGATTCCGTATATTTTTGACTTTAGACAGAGACAGGCGTATGCGAGCGAAAGAGAAGGTAATGTATTTTGGGTGGCATTTAAGACGGAAATATTTTGTTACAATGTTGGATTATAAATTGATTTATTTACAGTTTACGTTCACAGTTTAGAAATTTCTAGAGGAGAAGTTTCCATTCACGACCGCTAGGAGCGCTGTTCATTTTTCATATATTTTTCTATCGATCGTATCTACTAAATATTTATCCGGATGTTATGATAGACCTATGTTCAGGGCTATTAGAAAAGGACATGCTTAGCCGAAACCAGCTCTTAATAAAAATAGTTTTTGAACATTTTGTACGATGGGAGCCCTTTATAGCTTAGCATATCCTTTACTTGTAACCTCGCATAATACTAAACAGCGGTTTAGTCTTTAAACAACAGATAAACATACAAGAGACGCAGATCGACTATAGATTGTGACTGTGTGATAAAACGTGAACCATCGAGTGTAATAAACCGTAGTAAAATGTGTTTAGCATTGAATTTAAGTACCTACTTAACATTTCCACAAGTTAAAAAATAATTCCACATGACTCCAAGAACACTGAGTAATTGAGCCACTTTAGAGCGCATCACGTTTTACTGCGCCGCATTCGATGCTATATTTAAATTGATTTGGCTCTTACAGGCGCCATCATACAGCTTCATAATATTAAATCGCTTTGTGGTTTCCTTTTGTGCGGTTTGCGAGTGAGTTTAATGGAAATTAATGTTGATATTTAATACGTCATTCATTTACAAGAGAGATTTATTATTCAACTCTTAGATATAGGAAATAAACAGTTGAATTGAGAACTGGCTCCTTTTTGAAATCGGTTAAAAGCCCGCTTACCATCAGGCTGACCATCCGCTTGTTTGCTCAAGAACTGAAGTTACATATAGGTTGAACTTAGAAATTAGTGGCATAGGTGACCTTATCGCTAACAGCGATTAGATATGCCATTTAAAGTGGAAGATGCTTGTGGTCCTTTTGGTAGTTCTTAATTTTTTAGATAAAGGGGATGGAACATTTTACTATTATGCTTGGCATAACGATCATTCTGCTGTTAAACCTTCAAATAAGATTTTATAAGATCCTATAAGATTCTTCCTAGAAGGAAGAGACTTTGAGACTTCAATAAAAACGCAAATATACATATTATATATTAGATCTGAAGCACTATAATTATAGTTTCGGTAAATGTTGCATATTATCGAATATGCATGGTATGTTGCATATTATCGAATATGTATGGAATATACATGGTTATTCAGAAAGGGTATGCTAAGCCGAAAAAGGGCTCATAATAAAACCGCGAAAAAAAAATCAGCTGTTCCATAGAAGAATGTCAATGACACCCGAGTCTCGACAAAATGTATGGAACAGCTGATTTTTTTCGCGAATTCCGGGATGGTCCCATAGTAAAAGTTGTTTATAATGATGAGTACTATGAACCCTTTTCGACTTAGCATACCCTTTATGAATAACCCTGTAGAAGTCGGAATTGCAGACGTAGTCACTTCTAAGTTACCACAACAACAATAACTGTTTAACTACTGCGATAAAGAACTAAGTTCTTCCGCGCAACTTAACAGTAACTTATCGTGTTAAGTTATCTCCATTAAGTTAAAGTTAAGCGAGCCACGTATCAGATATCCTGCTTATGGTTCATTAGTATCGCACTCGCGGAGAATTCTAATAGCGAGACAAAGCTCAAATCATTCGAGCTCTGGCGCCGTCTCCACGAGATATAACTAGTTTAGGAAAAATGTTACTCGATCGCATTATTTATAAAGTTCATTAGAAATTATGTGCAGTGCAGATATTGTTAATTATAAAATATAGAACAGAATTATGTAGAGAGAGAGTAGAACTTGATTTTATTTTAGCATAGTGTGTGAGTGTGTCTACAATGCCTTGAAAACTATACCATTTCAAATATTAGAGAGATTAGAGATTCAGAAAGAGATTTTTTGTTCACTCTCCTTCTTTTTTTCTTTTTTTACATATTTTTTTTTGTTTTTGAAATTTTGCCAAGATATTCAAACGTGTTGCTTATAAAAATCAACTTTTATTTTACTACCACAGCGTTTGCACCCACAAAATCGTTCGTGTAAATGTCTCCTAATCGAACCGCTACAAAAATAAGCGCGGTTGACACTTCTCGGAACGCTCGGTGTCGAGTGGCGACGAGCGTGTCCTGTCGAGCGCAGCCGGCGCAGACAGCGGCTAACGATTAATTCGAATATAAATACCTAGCATCATCATCAGCAGCCGAGATCTGTACCATAGAGGTTCTCTACCTAGAACAAACCATAGAGATTACCACGAAGATGCTCTATGTAGTAAGTATAGACATAGAGGTTCGTATGACAGACCCTTGCGCTCGTCGCTCCAAAAAACCTAAGGCCCCATGCCATCTGCGTTCGCCAAAAGGCCGATACGCGTATACAGAGTTATAAGAATAGGGTATGCTTAAAGCCGAAAACGAGCGCTGTGCTTTTTTTTTTTTTTATGATATTGAGAGACGAGACGAGCAAAACGCTCGCCTGATGTTAAACGTCACGTTTGCCCATAAACAGGTCTGCGCCATCCAGAATTTTGAATTCTTATAATTCAAGAAACTGCATGGCACAGCACTGCGCTCGTCACCCTGAGATATAAGATGTTTAATTTCTTATTTGCCCTGTAATTTCTCTGGAAACAATGCCCTTCCAACCGAAACACAGTAATGTTTGCACATTACTGCTTGGCGGTGGAATAACTGGCAAAGGTGTGGTACTTCCCCAGGCGGGCTCTGCAACAGAGCCCTACCACTACACCACTACTGCTGTGCCACTCAGGGGCTAGAATTCTAAGAATTCAAAATTCTGGGTGGCACGGACCTGTTTATGGGCAAACGTGACGTTTAACATCAGGCGAGCGATTTGCTCGTCTCTTCTCTCAATATCATAAAAAAAGGACTTATAGTACTAATCAATATGAACAACATTTACTATGGAATGAAATCGTGAAAAAATCTGTTGTTCCATAGAAAAATATTAATGACACTCGACAAAAAGTATGGAATAACTGTTTTTTTTTTCACGATTTCAGGATTGGCCCCATAGTAAAAGTGGTTCGTAATGATTATAAAATTAAAAGACCTTATTATAGAATTAATACAGAACCTGTAATTATATGCAAGAAGGCTGGCCCTCGATAATAATTAATCACATGAAAGTACGCGGTATGCTCTATTTATAGCATTAGAAAAACAAGCTCTAGACCGACGAGATGCCTGGCGGATGTAGGCATTGTACACTAGGAGGTAGAACCCTATTTAACTGGGGGGTTAGCGCTTTAGAAATGTGTGCTGAGATGGTATACAGGGCTATATAGAAAGGGTATGCTAAGCCGAAAAGGGCTCATAGTACGAAATCGAGAAAAAACCCAGCTGTTCCATAGAAAAATGTCAATGACTGTCGACAAAATGTATGGCATAGCCTTCCTGTATAACCCTGTACAGCACATGATACGTTGTAAGGTTTAGACGTCTCAATCAAAAGAATGGTTTTAATATCAATTTTTTTATGGTTATTTTTGGAGCATCCGGTGTCTCTAAACCAAAAACTTGTCAAGGCAAAAAAAGATGAAAATTTCAGTAATTATATTTTTTTCTGTTCGTACACCTCCTTGTCTATGTAAAGTTATAACATAACTAATGCAAACCCCATATTGGGACTCCAAGGGCAACCGGTAGGAACTGCCACCAACCACCACTGTGGTGTAGAAGCTTTGGAACCATTTGAAAACCGAAAGATCTACTTGGAGATATTTTTTCGCAACATGTGCTCTAATGTCCTGATAGAGAAGACGCATGCTCACCCAATCGTTTCTAGGTTTCATGACCTAAGCTTAAAACTTGTTTGGTATTTGCGTGGCTCAGCGGTAGTATATCAGCCTTAAAATTCAGAGGTCCTGGGTTTGAATCCCAGCCGGACAGATGTTTGAATGATTAATTTAAATATCTGTTCTGATTCGATGTTAGTTCTCGTTGTCTTTGTGTGTTCTATGGCATCTCCGACACAGCTTTGAGTGTGTAACGTTATTTATTTATAAATTTCAGTATTTAATTTCTTTTAGATTTTCAGGAGATTTTTATAGTAGTGTTGGAGCTGAAGATACACTTTTATTACATGCTTTTCATGCAATAAAACGTATTCATATTCAAGGTTTCTGTTACAAAAATAGAAATCAAGCAAAAAAGCTGTATACATGTAACACAACCAGTCGTTGCACTAATTTAAAGTTTTATGATCCTCTTTATCTGTAAATTCTGGTGTTTTCTTTTTCTTCAAATTCATTGAAGTTTTTCAGTGATAACATAAAATACAATAAAAGTTTGAAGTAAAACTTGTTTTATTGTTCCTAAATAATTGACTAACAGTTAACAATAAATAGTTTAAAACCTAGTTAACAGAACGCTGTAATCTCACAGTAGTGAATCACGTAATGCGACGGGTGAAGGTGAGCCGGTCCGATCGTATAAAAACAATACCTAAAGCGAGCGCTGCTGAGGATTACCGAGGATTATCACAACAGGTATTATTGTATGTAATCATAATAATATTATCGAAGCATCACTACAAAGTTATACATTGAGAAAAATGGCCACATGAATTCCGCCAAACGCGATTGACTCAAAAAGTAGATGATAAGAACTAGTTTATCTTGCTAAAAACTGGTGTTAATCTTCGTACTTTTTGGTAATATTAATATGTGAATTCATAATTCTTTTAGCGGAATTTAGATGGCCATTTTTGTCGGTGTAGCGCTCGAGGCAACACGACTGGGTCATTTTAAATCACTGAAATCAGAAATCACAAATTGTCCGCAAAACATTTGATAGAGGTTTTAGGATAGAGGTCAAAACATTTTGACAAAATATTTTAGAATGAAATTAAGTTTAGCAAACTAATTAATATGTAAAAGTAATTTTAGTGTTTTAAATCAATATTACTACCGTTAGGTATTGGCTGCGCGTGGTCCGTTTGATCTTTGAACAAATATGGGTTCCGAGAACTCCTAATCCATTGACTTAATTTTATTTGCAGAACTTCAAGGCTTTAATTACTTTCAAAAATATGCGCAAATGATTAGAAGACGACCATGTATCTTTATTGCGTACCATTTCTGGTGGTCCTGTAAGGAGTCCTGAAACCAGACTGGTGTTAACGAATCTCAGGTTTGGCCTTCTAAAGTCCAAGCTGGCTTTCATGAAAGCGAAGTGTATCAGCAGAAATGTTCCTTAGTAGGGCCATGGGTTAGTCTTCAGATGTGTGTCTCGAAAGGCGTTTTTGTCTTCTAAGCTTAAAACTTGAATTAGTGTCGTAATAATGGCTTTATATTCATATTTTGAATATAAATTTAAAAAATAATATACACTATAATTCCTTGTCTTTTTTTCTTTTGTTTCTTCTGATCCTTCGTTTCGTAACAAAGTTAAGAAAACTATCAGCTACAGAAAGCCCAAAGTTCCAAAGTGTACAACACTAGTTCTGAAATTCCTAGGCATCCCGTCAACCAACGGTAACCAGTCTGTTCTTACTACTGTAAATATTTGAACAGCTGAGACAGACAGACAGCGAGAAAAAATGTCTTCAAGTCACGTGTCCAGTCGTTAGACATTACTTGTGGTAAATATTGGCATTGTTTGAACATGTTTGAAATATTTTGAGATATTGTTAACTGATTTTGTTTAGCTTTAAGATATAGACGTCCTGGAATGTAGCGATGTTTTTATATGACTTCTCAAAAGGAAGATAATGTTTTTCAGCTGTAGATTACATATACAAAATGTACATATTATGTTCCTAGGGTTGGTTGTAATGGGCCACAGATGCTAGTTAAATTGTCTGGTGTATATTTGTAAGCTCATATACCTACGAATGTGTATATTCCTATGTAACCTAATTTATCTACCTACCACCTAAACGGCTCGAAAGATTCTCGATAACATTATTCAAGCAAGTATGAGCATTAAAACATGTTTAGTACATTGTTATCCCAAAAAGCTTGCCAAAAGACTTCGTAAAATTTAATAACCCCAGCCAGATTCTGCCAGATTTGGATCTAACAAAAGCTTGCTGCGTTATTGTACCTGTGTGTTTACACGAATAAACATATCTGTAGTCTGTATTATATTTCTTTGTTTACACGAATAAACGTAGGTAATAAACGAATAAATGGTATTCTGTTTCAATTTTGATTAGATGTTCTTCACATGGACCGTTTCGTTTCCCACGATTCCTCCTCAACCCTCTTAGTTTCTCTCGTTAAGTTAGCATGCTTAATGCTACTTATTCGACCGATTGACGGACGCTGCATTCTAGTGAGGTATAAATCAATGAATGACAGCACTAAGTTAGGATTAAGTAAATGCTAGCTTCGCATACCAAGTGACAGATTACAAGTCATCTGCATTAAGAGGGTATTCACGGTTATATCTAACGGCTTCTAAGTACAATGATTATTCAGTTGCTCTACAAAAAAATTTAACTAACTCTAATTTTTAAAGTAGAGTTCGCAAGCTCGTTGGCGTCCACCAGTAAATCACAGAGGCTTCGTGGTGAAATTTACGTGATGGTGACTACTTATGTAGTTAGCCCAGTCATTTTAGCTACATGCGTACCAGGTTTTCTTTCTTTTTTTTCTTAAACAGGGGTTCGCAGTGGTCTGAAACTTTCAATTTGAGAAACGTGGTGCTGAAAATTTGGAAAAGTCTGCTATACTTAAATAAAGCAAACATTTTTACATTTTTCCGACTTTAGAAGTAAAAACGTACAAAAGAAATACCCAGCTAATAGATAGTCAGATAAAAAAAATTTGAATGAGCACTTCGTAAGTGAATCGTCATCACGTAGCGTAGGAAGTTCCACTAAACTTGCAATTAGATAGAGTATTTCCGATCCGTCACATACCTACCTACTCGTGCCTACCTACAGCACAGTGAATGAATGTCAACGTTCCTAGAAGTATAAATATAAAGTTTATATTTAGTCATAATTGCGGCGGCTGAGTCAGCCTCCTTGAGCGCCTTCGGTATGTGCCATATGGCTGGAAAAATACGAGCAACTGATACCAGTGTATTATTAACTTGAATTACTTAAGCGTAGACTTAAATGTAACTTAAGACTTTCGTGATTTTAAACCTAAAGTGCACACTAATATGAATGCGAAAGTGCACTAACTTGATTGAGTATGTTTTTACTTCTTCAAGCTGTTGAATTGACGGATTTTTATGAATATTGGTATAGAGCTTATATCCAAGCTATGTTAGATTAGCTCGTAGACTTACATTAAGATTGCCATAATATATAGTAACAGTATTTATACACATACTTTTATAGCAAAGTGAAAATAATGCATACTTACGAGAAAATTGAATGAGCTTCCAAAAATCATCTAACCTCGGACGGCAAAGCGTCGAAATGTCCCAAATTATTTCCAAAGACTACAAACTAAAGCTTAAATCAATCTAAGAGCTATGTTTCTTTTAGTTGGTTGCTAAATTCATTAGTTTTCTACCAAATACGTGACAAACTTGGCTGTTTTCTCGTAAACCTGCCGACCTCGACCTCCCGACCTTGACACCTTTGTTAACAATGCTTTTCCTCAACGTTATCGTTCCTGAAATAAATGTGTAAACAAAACGGATCGTCACACCGTGCTCGTAATAAATATCCTTTTATAATCACTGACAGACGGACAGTCAATCACAAATTATATACACGTGATGACAAGACGTTTAAAAAAAGAAATCCTTAGAAACTTACAATGGCATAGGTATTTTTAAAGCCTAACTTTGTGAATTGCAAGGCTCATTTTCATTAAAAAAGCCCTTTGTAATTAGATTTACTCGAAGAATATTATAAGTTCTATGATATAAAACTCAAGATTAAACTTTTGGAGATCCTTATTTTGACTGTCACATTAGAATTCGAATATCACATTAAACCTTTAACTTGGTCAGTTCAAAAGCATGTGTTGTAGAGTAGTACTAAAATTTCAATCAACCTTTTGCGTCGACTGTACCCACACGTCATTTAATAATTCTAGTTTGTTTAGGCCAAGGGCAGTTCGTAGTAATTATTTGTTTATAGCAAGTCAGACACCCACTTGGTGACATCGAGCAGGCGGCGGGGAGATGGTACATGATGAATGAGTGACCGGTCGGTCTTCATTCATAGGCTTTCGATTACTACGAAATTGGTGAATGATTTTGCTTATACATTTTGTGGAATTATTTTGAGCTGGTATTTGTGGGTTTGTGAAGGAAACATAGACATTGAATTGACCTAAAGTACTGCTACTTGTTTGTATTGCATAGATTGTTTTTCTGTATCTGTGGGTAATTAGAAATATAAACGAAATAGGTAATTGCATTGGAATCTTACATTTAAAACCATTGAATTAGTAACTCGAAACCACATATATGTACATTCTGTCGGAGTGACAGCTAACTCTTGAGAGAGTACTTATACCCCTAACACACACATAAACATACATAAAAAGTCCAGAGTAAGCGCGAGAACACCGCCCTTGATCAACAAATCTTAAGTTCAACTTGCATTTCCTTTTACATCTCTATTTATCGCGGATTATATCCACACTTTCTTTACAAAGGGGTTTAAAGTTTCAGGCATTTCCCAGTTGACTTCCTGTTCAGAGCCTGCACATCCTTGGCGCCAACCTTCGCTCCGAACATCTGGCCGGGAGGTGCGTTTCGCAACGCACTCTATATGGCGAAACGGGTCATTGCTAGCCGACACGGCCTTATGTCGCCGAACAGGACTTGTGCAGAGATACAACTCTAGAATGAACTGAACGAACGATGAACAACGGTAAATACCTTTGTATCAAGGAAAAACTTGGACGATATAGGTTATGCTACGTAAAGACCTAAACGACTGAATGAGAGCGACTGCACTGCGATTCGTTTAATTTCAATTTAAATAAGAATATTAATGTGGCGCATACGCTTGCTTGGTCTGTACACGAAGTTAAGTGTATTACATATTACAAAGCCGTCATATTAGTAGTTTAAATGTAGTCGTACCTACTGTTGTGTGTGTTTATAATTTAGTATAATACGATGTAGAGCTTACATTTAAATATAACTATTTAAATCAATCAAATCAAGGGTTCAATTATGGCTGTGTATCCATTAATCTTCATTCATATCCATGTTAATGTTGTTCATGTTTGGTCGACTATTGTTCCACCTTTCCAGGCTTTTTTTTTTTTTATTCAATTATAGGCTTGCGTTTGACCACCATCTCGCCTGATCTCGCTTGACAATCAGACAGCCTTTGCAATCGTCATCGGTAGAGACATTGCAGAGCAGTCTCTCTGTATAGTTTTCTACTCGGTAGTAATGCGCGCGCATGCGACGTGTTTACTTTGATTTTGATATATTAATGATAGTTTACCGTGGTTGTGCCCACATCTGCCCACAGCTGGTGTGAACTTGAGGCGGATGAGCCCTGAGGCACCTGACTCACCTGAGACCATGCCTTTTATCCACTCTTACTATTACTATGACTACAATGAATGCTATATTTGGTAAAGTCTTTTCTGTCAATTCTTCAATCTTTTTTCATAATTATGATCTTGACAGTGGTAAGCTTATTTTAACTAGTGCTGTTTTACACATTTGAAAACTAGTTTAAATTTTATACATTTTTATTATTTATTATTTTAAGTTACTATTTAGGAATTACAGAGTTGGATTTATCAAATCTAGTTTCGATTGCATCTTTGTCAAAGAGTGATCTTCAATCTTTTTTCATAATTATGATCTTGACAGTGGTAAGCTTATTTTAACTAGTGCTGTTTTACACATTTGAAAACTAGTTTAAATTTTATACATTTTGTTATTATTTTAAGTTACTATTTAGGAATTACAGAGTTGGATTTATCAAATCTAGTTTCGATTGCATCTTTGTCAAAGAGTGATTAAAATCGTAATGCTGTCTCTCTTTACGTCTCTCAGCCTGCTCGTCACCTTTTTAAGATTTATTTATTTATTTATTTACAACTACTTATCACACTAACAGCAGTGCCAAGGCGTATGATAAGTCACACAAAAATAAAATATTAAAAACAAATATGTCCAAAACAGAATACCAATTAACATTACAACAATAAAAAAACAATTGAAAAATATAATACAATAAAAAAAGGAATGTCAAAGAATAAATTAATAGGAATAACAGATAACAGTATCTAAACAGGTCTACATGAAATTTAGCAAAAACATTATACATGCAAAAACTAGAAAACAAGCGCCTCCAGCAAAAGTATAACAACAAAACCAAGCAAGAAAAATGTATCTTGCATCACAAATCACAATGGAACCCGTTCGCTCAGTCCCAAACGTGTCGGTCCACCAGTCGGTCCACCAGTCTCGTTCAAGGTCAGGAGGTGTCAGCCGAAGACTCGTCAAGATCGGTATCGGTCAAGCTTCAATGTCAAATGTCAATAGAGTTATTGTTACGGTTGTAAAAGTAACGGTTAAATCTCAGGTTAAATGTTCAGAAAGCGCACGGAACTGTATTTTTGGTAGCGTTAAAGTTTTGGAGAAAAACTAGTTTTGGCTTTTGAATTAATGTTGACTGACATTCATGACACGTGTTCTGATTTAAATTAATATTGTTTATGAATATTAGCTGTACAGTACAGCCTTAAGCTCTATGCACTTACTACGGCCAGGATAAGAGAAGTGGTTTGAAATTTAAGTAAATTGAAACTCACATTTATTCAAAATATTTTTTTAAGTAGGTATACTTTAGGCATGGCGAAACCTAAGATGTACCAAATACGTAATCGTATACATACGTACAAAGGTATGAACGCGTTTAAAAATTTACAAAAAAAGATATAATATAGTCTACATCTGTCTTTTAAAATTTTATCTTTCTTATTACTTTCTTTTACGATTTCTTTATCTGTGTACAATATTGACAACATTGTAGACAGATAAAGAAATCGTAACCGTCAAGAGTTCTTAACATCCCCACTGATGGGGACATTAGTGGTTACTTTGGCAAGCCCAACTACCTACTTAGTGAGACCAGTATAACCTCTAGATTTCATTGACTACTATCATACTCGTTCATCTCAGTTCTAGCCAGAGGCTAAGAAAAAGCTAATTCGAACACGATATAAAACTAGCAATGATTCAATTAGTTTGTCATGTTTCTTCATAGCCTTAATTTGCTGAGTGCTACTGTTTTAGTATGGTCCAAGTCATGAGTGACTCCATTGCAAAAACTGCGTTAGATCATGTTGTGTTCGTGGCGTTTGAAACGGACGCTGTCAAAATTCTGCCGTATTGTGACCCGTTCGTATAGCTAAATTCATCCTATATAGTGGCAAAGTTAGCAGTCAAATCAATGTCAAAATCACTCACATGTGTGAGCAAAAGTGACGTTTTTAACTGGTAGCAATTCCAAACCGAACGCACCTTTAGATCGATAAAAACGCTTACTCTAATAAGACGTGGTTATTTCTAACAGTTTGAAATAAAGATGTATAGTTTTAATATCAAACTGTTATGTTACGTTACGTATATAATTTTTCAAAAGACAATAATGTTTTCGTGTACTGAAAGTGATTTTACAGATGTATTGTAGTTTTTCGAACTGTGTTTTACAGTTTACGATAGTTGACATAAGAAATTTAGGCATTGTTGTTTCTGGCTCCACTTGCATGGTTTCCGCAAAACCTTAGCCATTATAGTGTCTGCTATACACAAACATTCGCAAAAAGCTTATGGCTTTCCCGACACACCAAAGGTCGGTCAGGCCGAATGACCGTCAATTGTGCAATTTCTATCAATCGAGCGAACTAATTGATTGAAGAGGTGGTTGACAGCGAGTTAAACGCTGGCATTTATTAATGTGTTACTTACCACATCAATTGGATGGAACTGAGAAAATATACCAGAGAATACCTATTGAAGTTTGACTGTAACATGGAAAGAATCGGTTTGTTTGGCTGGAGAACCTTGCATTGTACTAATTTTAAAATTAGCTAACCGTGCTTGTTGAGTTTGCAAAAAAATCGGACTACTCTGAAAAAAGTTATGCGTTATCATATACAGGGTTATTCATAAAGGGTATGCTAAACCGAAAAGAGCTCATAGTACTCATCATTATGGACAACTTTTACTATGGGCCAACACGAAATTTGCAAAAAAAAAAAAAACAGTTGTTCCATAGAAAAATGTCAACGACACTCGACAAAATGTAGGCTTATTCCCGGAGTAGGTACTCCATTCTTTTGTTTAAAAAAGATAAGAGTCTCGTATATTAATTCGCAAAATGCTGATTTTTTTCGCGAATTCTGGGTGGGTCCCATAGTTAAAATTGTTGATAATGATGAGTACTATGAGCCGCTTTCGGCTTAGCATACCCTTTCTGAATAACACTGTATAGGTATAATACCTCTATAAAAAATATAAATAAATAAAAAATAATATACGCTTCGACTTGAGAACCTCTTCCGTTTTTTCGTCTGGTTAAAAAGGCAGACTAGTGTTTCGGGCTGTGTATAAACGTCACGTTGAATTGTAAGCCCCTGTTTGTGTCCTATAACAACTGCCTATCGATTAACGCTTGCAGAAAGCCTAAAATCTTTGACATTAGAGTAAGTTCCTCTCGCTCTTTCTACGATAGAAAAAAACAATGCAAAGAGTTTAAAATCAACATATAAGAAGAATACGTTGCAGTGGGCTAGATAACTTTAGTGAACACCACATCGTACCCACCAATTTCGTGAGTCTTAGACACAAATTTGGCTGTTGTGCTCAGCGGTAGTGTATCCGCCTTATAAGCCAGAGGTCCCGGGTTCGATTCCCGGCCGGGCAGATGTTTGAATGATGAATTCCGTGCCTGGCGTGAATATGTTGACATGTCAAAAATGCCAATTTTACAGGGCGGCCATTTTAAAGACCTTTGGTAAATCGGCAAAATGCGAGTTTACTGACTAAGATTTCTCCAAAAATTGTGTATATTATGAGCTGTCAATTTTTTATATATAAATTTCATATGCAAAGAATGCATTGAGCCAACAAAATAAAAAAACCGACAAGTCGAGATGTCAACTTGTTCACGCCAGGCACGGAATTTAAACAACTGTTCTGGGTCTGGGTATTAGTTGTCCTTGTCTTTGTGTGTGTTCCATGTCATCCCCGACACAGGATTTATTCCTAGGAGCTATGAGTGTAAAACGTTTAATTTATTTAACTCATAGTTTGTGGTAGACGAGTTCCTTGTTATACATAGATAATAATCAATCTAGATAACTCACCAACACTATCTCGGCTGTTATCACACAATCACTGGTCACACTCACACACTCACACGCACAGTATTACGTTAGTTATCGTGTCGATAGGTTCACATCTTTCGATGGCGGTTGTGGAGCAAACTACGGCACTGCTAAGTTTTTACCTGAAACAAAAAATATTCATGAAAAATCAGATTCAGATTCAGAAATATTTATTTAACGTCTGATTCTATCGTAATTGTATAAATGCAAGTTTAAATAGAGAACATTCTGTTGTAAAGGCGGCAGGACTAGCGATGTCGCACAAACCGGATACCATTTCAAACTTATTTTTCATCCTTTTTTATTTTTTATTTATGATGAAAATGGGCATATTTTCGTCGTTATGATCCGTTGCACGTTATCGTCGTATGACGAGTTACTCGTTATTTTGAAATTAGAAAAAAGTTTTCCATAATAAAATAAATCAAACATAAAAGCTTGTAATATTATGATAAAAACTCTCCTAACCCAAGCAATAATAAGTAGTAAAGAAGTTCTGTTCTGAATTCTTATTTAAAACACTTCAAGGCAAGAACACACCACACGCTAAAAAGCTCAGCGCTCAAGATAAAATTGACTCATATGCTTCTAATTATCTTGAACTCTGAGATTTCCTTATCAGTAGATTGTGCCGCTTTTACAAAGAGAAGGATCCTTTGTAAAGCCGCCGTCTATTTATAGATTAGCTGATAGCATCTTGGATGTGACTGGACAAGATAAAAGCTTTGTGTATTGTCTGGGTTTGAAACTGTAGGTACTTATCCTATAAGTAATGTCAAATGAGGATTTTACAGGTTATTTTTTAGTGAAATAAGCAACGACAAAGATTTGTGCTGCACTCAGATCTAGGTATTGGAAGTATAGTAGTCTCGAATTAGTTATAGTTATAGTTAGTTATAGTTTTATTTCAGTACCAAAAAAGCACATGTCAAATTACATTTTTCAAATGTCAAATTACAAAATTTAAAAATTTAAAATTACAAATTTCAAAATGTCAAATTACAATTTACAATTCCAGAAAAATTAATGCATTCTAAACAAAAATAAAATAAAATAATTAATAATTAACTCGAACAATATATGTTTTTTGAAAATGTAAATTAAAACGGTTTGCTAAGAGGAGGAATTACATAAGAAGTTAAAATGTATGAGTTAGATTTCTATTTTTTTTTTATGTAATTGATTGACGAGACCAGCAAATCGCTCGTCTGATGTTAAACGTCACGTTTCCCCATAACATTACAGGTCTGCGCCACCCAGAATTTCGAACTCGCAGAATTCAAGCCCCTGCGCGGCACAGCACTGCGCTCGTCACCCTGAGATATAAGATGTTTAATCTCCCATTTGCCCTGTAATTTCACTGGAAACAATGCCCTTCCAATCAGAACACAGTAATGTTTGCACATTACTGCTTGGCGGTGGAATAACTGGCAAAGGTGTGATACTTCCCCAGGCGGGCTCTGCAAAAGAGCCCTACCACTACCAACCTATTCTAATAGATTTTTATTATTCAACTTTAATACTTTTAATACTTATAATTTCATTCTTAGCAATTAAAAACTAATTTATACATAGATAAGTAAACTCTTTATTGTTCAGACAAGAAATTGTAAGCAGTAAGATAATAACAACTATTATAAAACTAGTGCAACAAACGGCCATATCGTTAAGAGCACTCTTCCAGTTACGTGTCTTAAACATTAAAGATAAATAATGGGATGTCGTCGATTTAGACATAACAAATGAATGCACAAAATGGGATGTCGGCGGTACAAGTCGCATTGCTCCCACTTGGAATGAAAAGTGTTGACTAATTAATAAAGCTCGTATTTTTCTAAGTAATTTTTCCAAGTCTCGTCCAAATGATTTGGCGTTCAAATATTCGTGTGTCCCTAATGAGAGAACATTGAGCAGGTTTGTCGGAGGCGGTTTGCCCACGCGTGGCCTTGGGCTGCCTGCCGAACGGTTTCCGAGGTCTCGCTAGTGCTAGGTGGAATAGCTCGGATATTTCGTCTTACCTACTGGTTGCTTGGGAAACAGGTTAATTCTCAAACTATGTGCAAAAGGGGAAACGCGTATATGAGAGCTTATATAAAATTATTTACTGTTTCAGACTATATCAGTAATGAAATTTTACACAATTTACGCAGTTTTTATATGGAAACTGACGTGGTTTTGCCACATTTTGTTACGCGGTCCGCAGTGCCAGGCGAGACGCAACCGCAGCGCGTCACGCTAGTAATCTCCTGGTGAAGACATCGAATGGGATCGAAACTAGTCGTAGTAAACAACTTAATTTTTAAGTGAGTATTTCTTTTTTAATAACAGTTTTAGTATTTTTTGTGTACAAGTTTTTAATTTTACAGGACTTAAGTATTACCTAACGTAGTAGTTACAAGGGTAAAAGCCGAGATTACGGAGTTGTATTTGACAGGTTAGGTCGCAATATCCGAAGATAATCGTACCCCTGGTCTAAATCGTACCCACCTCGTTCCCAGTGATCACAGCGACTTTTGCTCCTCATAAGTAGATTAAAATATTTTGCCGATTTTTCGAAATATTTTTTGGGACGTGTGATAGGTAAATTAATTTTTTTTTAGTTTTTGTTAGTTTTGGTAGCCTAGGCCACACGCAAATGCAAAAAGCTACAAAATAACTTAAAACTCAAACTTAATATTTCACCAAAATTTTTATTTTCCCCCGAAACTCTCACATAACCGCTTGCTTGCCCAGGGGGGGTCCGCGCGCAACGCGCCTTTGCCCGGGCCCTCAGCGCGTGCCTATCTCAAATGTCCCACGAAAAAAACGAGACGACCCTACTTTGCCCCACCATTTTTTGCGCCGCCAGCGCGCGGGTCGGGTTTCACACAATCGTTTCTTGTGACTCAATTTGTTTAAAAAAGTGTCAAGTGTTATTCAGATTTATGTTTGTTATGAAACTAACTAAACAATGTTATCTTTTGTTTATCAAATTACGACTTTGGTGCGGAGTTATGCTGCGCTGAACTTAGAAGTAGGGCGTTTACATGTAGGTACCTACCGTATGTTGTTAGGTCTCGAAAAAAGGTTAAATCTTATGTTTCATGCTGGAATTTTTATATCTACGTGTTAGTTATTGACTTACCTTGATGTTCTGAAAAAATCTCCAAGATCTATCACTGAATTTAAGTAGAAAATCACTCTAAATCGCACCACATCACCATCACATCACTCACCGACACGAGCATGAACCGAACTGGAGCGAAGCGGAATTTTTTTGTTTTTTTTTTGTTTACTTTTGTCTGTGGCTTGGATGCTTGAATGGAGGGGAAATTTCACGAAGAAACGGGACAAATAATACAAATTAGGCCCAGGAGCGATAAAGACGGGTAGAATCAGCTTTTTTGACGGCGGGAGCGATGTTAACCACAGGTTGACATGGGCAAAGCTGAGTGACATGCAATGTCAACTACCAGTTAACACGGGCAAAGCTGACTTCAAGGTTATGTTAACTACTACTTGACATGGTCAATTCTAAATTCTCGATTTGTTAATTACTAGTTGACACGGGCAAGCAAGCGGATATTCTGCACCATATCATATTTCTACAGATGCAGATGCACAATCAATAATGAAATATAGTCAGAAACTATTATATTTTTTAGCTCCAGGCGAAAGAAAACCAGTGGCCAGTTAGTTAACTTGTAATCGATAACTAGTTAATATAAGTGTTTATATATTTCAACAGCAACCTTATGAAACCAATATCGGAGGTGTAAAACGAACATTAATGATGAAATACCATACCAACCAAAATACTTGAAATCGTTAAAAAGTGTTAAAACTTGAAGCTTTGAAACCTAAGCTGGTTATGATCAGTGAGAATACAAATAGATAAAATGATGGTCATTAAATGGGCAATGATCATATTGATCATTGATAATTCCGCAGTTAGTAGAAATCATCATTAGTTTTAATATACGTTTCATGTTTCATGTAATGGTAAGTATTTGTGACATTTTTAGGAAACGGAAAATTTTGAGGGTGACAAAGAAATTGAATGTGATAGAAGAAGTATGACAGGTCTGTAGCATAGAAACTTTACAACTAAAAAAACTGTTTTGAATGTAAAAACGTAAATATTATTTAGATTCTGTGCTATTGAACTAAACGTATAAGGTTAGGCAACGAATTTTGTATAGTCATAAAAATATTTGCGTAAAACTTCTACTAAAATTTTATTTTAGTATAAGTAAAACTTAATAAAATTTGACTCTCGTTGCCAAATGTGTTAATTTATATTTTAGTACCCACAATTTTTCTTCAGAATTGCTTTCTTAATTTTTACCAAACTCACCTACTACTTTTATCGTTTAGATAGGTAGGTAAACTTATTAGGAAATTATGTGAAAATTATGCTGATTATGCATAGATTTCCAATCACGTGGGCGAAAATATTTACGACCCAGCTCGTCTATTTGTCAAGCCCCTCACAATAAAGAAGTTTTTAAACCAAACAGTTAATAAAGTCTTGTTTTTAACTGTGATCATAAATAACCCGTGTTTAAGTTAAAAATTAACATTTAAATTAACGGGAAACTGGTTGATAAGTTTTCACTTTTCACCAAAGTTAGGCGAAAGTTTTATTTAGCCCTTTTAAGTTGCGCCGACGCAGCTATCCCAGACGTTTAATTGTGGTTAATTTTTTTAATTAGTTTATTTTTTTATTGACTGTTACATTTTTATTGGAGTCTATGATGTAACTAATATAACGATTATTTTCTAGAGATGGCCAATATGTTTCTAGTTATGACATCAAGGCAATATTTGATTAGGTGGAATGATTGATCTCTAAATTATGGATCAGAAATAAATAAGTAATGGATTTATATTTTATTGTGATTTAATTTGACATAAAGTATCATATTCACTAATTGCTAAACAGGCTAATTCGAGATTATTTGATATTGTCTCTATTCCAGTAATTCCCAAATCTATCTCATAGAGAATATCTGTTGGCTATAGGAGCAGATTTAAACCTTCAGGCTTCTTTCCTTTCTATCCTTTAAGCTTCCTGAATTAAACATATCTAAAAATAAAAATAATATATATTTTTATAATGTATGTCGGTTGTCGGTATGTTGATAGGTCTATACATAAGTTTTAACTAAAGCTAAAACTCAGTACTTGGTCATTAAACGTTTGCTGAAACTTTTACATAACACGTAAACGGTAAACGGTTGGAAAAAGGGTAACTACTACCAGTCAATTATTTGAACTACTAAATTACTAGACAAGTCACATTTACTCTAAGACACACTATGACGTAGTGACAGCTCAATTGCGGGCTTCCATAAAACTTTCGTGGCAGTAAACACCGCATTTCACCCCTGAAATATGCAAAGCACGCGATAGCGCCATCATAGCGGTTCAAACGGAAGTCACGTGAGGGTGGGTAGTTTTAAAAATTAAGTCGTGAAACGTTAGCCACTGAATTTATTTCAAAATTGGAAAATCGCCAAATAATGCTAGAGTTAAACTAGATAACTTTTAAATTAAATTGAAAGTATAGTTATTTTTGGAAAAAAATCAAATTAATGTCTTGTTTAGCATGTTATTTGGCTTATCTAGTTATCAACATACTATTATTATAATGTACCTATATTTAAAACGTACATATCTAAGATGTTTTTGTGTTGATTTTAGTTGATTGATGGCAGCTTCAGATTTTATTTTAACTCTACAACATTTAGAACTAAAAATGTAAAATAATAAGAAGGCGGATTTTAATAAAAGCACTGTAACGGCCAAGTGCGTCTTAGTTAGTAGTCCACAAATTTGTAACGTGAGTCTGTAAATGTGTGTCTAAAAATAAATCTACACTTATTCTAGAGTCAAAATTTTCAGTTAAAACATTTGCTCTATTAGGAGTGTAGTTGTAGTACAGGATCAACTTCTAATCTATATGCACGCCTCACTCAGACCTACTTGCCATTTCACACTTAAGTATAACTCGCACTGTTATTTTGTCACCATGACAGCTCGGGCTCGTTACTTATGTCACCCAAGTTATGTAGCTTAATGTTATACCATCCATTGTTGCTGCCGGTAACCCATTCAATGTCGAATCAGTATGCATATCACGTACAGACACATTGACGGAATATTTTTGAACACCTCAAGCTTAACAACGAACTGACTCTAATGCGTGCAGTTGCATTTAATTGGACTCACGTAAAATGAGTCTTAGCTAAAGTGGGGTAGAGACTAGATTAGGTTGACAGGCCACAATGACAGGAGTGAAAAGTCGCCATGTTGGATCCAGGAAGCGTGTGACAGTTCGGGAATTTGAAAATAGAATCAGTTATGGCGCGAAATTAGGTGAAGCGGCGGGATGAGTCAACGGTCACCGCATTTTTGTGTTGACATTCTTTTCGGATTAAAAAACTAATTTCGGGTGACAATTAAGCGTTTAAAATAGGCACTTACCATGATCAACTAATTAAATTTTAAACAAAAACAGTCGACGAAAATGAATGGCTCTAACAGAGAAAGTAAAAACAAGGAAACTTGATCAACAGTGCTCAAAAATGAATTGTTGTTAATCTATACCTAATCTAAACCTAAAGCTTTTCTTACTTAACTTAAACTAGGAAACATCATAACCTACCAAACTTAAATTGTAAAAAAAGGCAGAAAAAAAATTGGTACCTAATCAAAAAAAGTTAAAAAGTTACACCATTTACCATCTTGTCAATTATTAGAGTGGATAAATCAATTTCGTATTTCGTAGTTAACACTTAACATTTCCACAACATAGTTAATAGTACAAACAACACTAACACAACTTAATAAAAAAGCCTATCATCCAAATGCCAAAAGCCAAAAAATCAATGAAATAAAATAGAAATAAATTTAAAAAAACTGTCAGAGTAACCACAGAATAAGTAAAAGTATGTACACGTAATACTAAATAAAAAATTTGCTAGAGTTGTAAAGTCGGCGACCTCCCATTTGTCGCCGAATGCCGGAACAGCAGCGCAGGTGATAATGATGGCACATTGTCTTGGGATGAGCCTTCAACTTGGGTGATAACTGATAACGAGTGAAGGAAGCCTGTGATCTCATTGTCGAAAGAAACAGAATTTAAACGCAATACCTACGTGTCGTTTTTAACTAGCTGCGTACTGCAGTTTCACCCGCTACCTTGCGGGGACCGTTATTTTTTTCCTTAGAACCATTGTGATTTTTCTAGGATAAGTAGCAAGTGTTCATTCAAGGTTTGAGCTATTTTTATATGAAATCATCCAAATCTGTTCAGCCTTTTATGCGTGATTTACAAACAGGCAAATACACAAACTTTGACATAATATGATATTTTAGTAAGATTCATCAAAAACCAACAATTAAGCAAGCATGCAAATGTCTCCTCTACACCCATCAACTTTTGTCCAAATCAAATACTCCTAGACTAGCCCATCAAAATATCTAGAGCAAGCTTAAAGCAATAAACGAACCAAACAAGCTACAACCGCCAACCACTCCATCACACGAGCCACATCACAACAACCACTGGAACGTCGTTAAAAAACTTAAAACGCCGGCGCCAATCTCTTACGAAACTACGCAAATATATAACAACATACTTGAACATATTACAGGGTTATTAAACCATAATTATGGTGGAATTAATCTTGGCTCGGCCATCTTTGATCTACAAGTATTAACAGACACGGAAGTGGTTCGGAGCTGTTCGGGGCACTTCGTTAAAAGTGTAAAAGAGGTGGCTATTTATAGCCATTTCGCCGCGAATGTGGACACCTTCCGTTGGGAATTTCCGGCGTCTCTATGGTTTTTGTCTGTGGAATTTTAACAAATTTCCGCGTTGATAATTGACAGGTTGAAAACAAGGGTTTTTCTGACTGTTTGCGTACGCGCACAAATAAACATACAATTTGGTTAGATGTAACACAATGTGATAACTAACTACGGAATCATAGAATAAACTATGAAAAGATAGGTACAAAAAACCAAAACTCCACAAAAATATGTAAAAAATTCTAAAATCCTGATCAAAATTCAATTGCATCTTCAAGACGTTCTGCGAAACGGTCATTAAGATTATGACACCTCAAAAGAAATTAAAACAAGTTTAGCTACGAAAATTCTACGACGATTTTATGATCTTAATCATCATCATTTGCAACCTTTAATTCTCCCACTGCTGGGATACAGGTCTACCCTCGAAGGGTGATTAGGCCGTATTCCACCACGCTGGCCAAGTGCGGATTGCTGGAATTCACATACCTACGCCATTTTGAGATCTTGATTTGATAGCTCTTAAAATATCACTTCCACTTGGTAGGCATACATACCTACCTGTCGTCAGAAAAAATAAATACGTAAATAAAAATTCAATCACCATAATCAGCTACCGGCCTGCTGACAAAATTATCTTAAATTTTATAAGCGCCGATCTCAAAAATTCCAAACTTCCAAATCCAGGCCAAAGCTACCAGTTCGACACTGTTTCCAACAAACCATGAATGAAACAAACTGCCGATACCGCCATGAATGGCCTTTCTCAACTGCGCCATAGCACAATCGTCTAACCCAATAGCACCATTGGCCTGATGGTGCATCCTACAAAAACTAATGCATTATTCAGGAAAACCCTGCCAAGTTGAAAAACTCGAGTGTTGTAGGTATTTGTGGGCCAGCAGAGGCGTTGGGTGGCGGCCAGGTTGGAGGCAAACGGGTTTGGACCGGATTCTGGTAATATAGGAGTTATATGGATTAGATTTTGTGTCATTTTGGGAGCATTAGTGCGGCGGCGGAGAGTTTTGGACTCTTTTTAAATGTAGGTAAAGCTACAAAGTTTTAAGAAAAGGTAGGAGCTTTGTGGTATTAATCAGTAAATCATATTTAGAGTTTTAATCACATATTATCAATTGCACTATTCAGAATTTGTCTCCAAGTATCTTTTTAATACATGTATTTTAGGTCTTGGATTACGAATTTACAAATGTTGAAACAAGTAGAGTCCTTGAAGCAATATTATTTTGGACATGCTGTTTATTGTCTCTGTCGTTTAGCAAAAAAGCTTCCCTGTCTGAGTAAAATGTTCGATACTTCGAGTGATACTACAAAACAAAAAAGAGTATTTTCCAACAACATTCAATTTCAAACGCGTTAAGCTCTCCGTCCAATGTAGAGGTAGAAAATGTTTACTGACACTAGACTATCTACTAGAAATATAATTTTGATTTCAGGCTAAATATATTCACGATCTTTAATCACGCGTTAAACGACAAAGAGTCTACTCTTATGAATTATCAGCTAAGCTAAGCTATTAAAGGGTTCGGAGAAAAACAGTACCTAGTTGAAATATCTCAATGAATTAGAAATTGTTGATAGAGATTTCTTGGTATGCATAGGTAATAGCTAGATAAATGATCTATTGTTCAAACTAGAAGTATCAACAAAGTGATATATAACTACTTAACACCAGTGTTCTAGAATTTAGAGCAAAGAACATTACTGATGTAAAGTCTAATCACTAACTAGAACATGCAGTTTAAATTGATAATAATTAATCTATCAGTCCAAACCAAACTGCATCGTGACAATCAGAAAAGTGATTACGATAACATAGCAGCAATCAATCATGGTCCAGGAATAGGGCACTAAAAGCAAGGACGAAATGACGGACTTAATTTTTTATTAATTTTTTTTGGTCTAATAGGTTTTTGTACATTTTTTAAATTATTTATTGTTTTTGAGTTCTAAAAAAATTAGGGAGACCTTTGTTTAACAGTGGGACAGTATACTTAAGTTATTTAATTTTATTATTCATTTAATATCTATTTGATAAAACTGTGAAGGAAACTCCTAAAGATGTAGTAACATTATATTATCACGCTATAGGTATCAAATGAAATAACCGTTGAATCTGAACACGTAAACAACTTAATATTCACAAAACACAGGTTTTGCTATAAAACTGTATGAGAACAAGAAACCTACGCAGCTGGCGTCGAGAAAAAAGGCAATGACATTATAAATTGTAATAAGGATAATAATATTAAGCAGATAATACGAGTATAGTTGCCAGTCAGAAAGGAAAAAAATTAGCTCCAATTGACTATAAGCATTATCTTTAAAGATAATAGTGCCTACGATAATAGATGATATTATAATGATATTACAGTACTGGAGA
Organism: Alcis repandata; assembly: GCA_949125135.1. Taxonomy (NCBI): domain Eukaryota; kingdom Metazoa; phylum Arthropoda; class Insecta; order Lepidoptera; family Geometridae; genus Alcis; species Alcis repandata. Next base: position 810,494 of record OX421240.1, read on the forward strand.
TACCTACCTGGACCTGCGTAGTTCAGAAGGTAAACAAAACTGTAAAGATAGAAAAATCAAGCAAAAGATAATTGAAGTAGCAAAACGCAGATTCAGGAAAACCGCAACCGAAAACCAGATCAAGGATCGGGCTGATTTATTGGTACCAAGGACCCAAAACGACACTTTGCATAATCTCACCCAAATTTTTTGTCACCGACCCAAGCTGGAACGAAAATTTTAATCGTGATATAATATTATAGCGATTCTCGGAAAATATTCACGAAATATCGCACTATCTATGCCACAATCAACTCCACAAATGGCTCCAATAATTTCACAAGCGAATAATTTTATAACAACTTAGCTGCAAAATGCAACCTACAAGATCCAAAATAACATTTCCTTAATATTTCAGGTGCGAATCAGGTCGTCAAGGTAGCAAAATTACTTGCCCGAAGCCTAATTTATTCGTGCCTTGAAGCGAGCTCACCGAAACAAATTCACCACGGTTAACCATCGAATTCAGAACACAACACTTCCGTAATGGGCTTTACATAATTTGAAAACAATATAACAAAAACTTGCATACTTAATTCAGTTGAGTTTTTCGGGTTTCATTCAAGAATGCACAGAACACTCGCGACTGGAGTTTGTCGGAAGGCGCGCGTGCTATCCGCGCCGGAGTCGGTAGCGTACTGAGGCGGCGCGTCCTTCGACTTTCACTCCGAATGATAATACTGTATTATCCAGCTGTTTTCAACCGTCATCCTCTACTCCAGCTTTGTCTTGACATCCTGGGACATCAATTATAGCAGTATATTCACAGAACTTTTAGAACTTTAGCTACTTGACGCACGCAGACCTAGAGTCTTGGAGTCCTTTTCGTTGGGCGCGGCTTGCATAATGTGTTGTTTACCCGTTTAACGCTTTGTTTAGAATTTTCCTACTAGATTGTTATCTAGATGAATTAGTTTGCCTTGTAATGATGTCTCGTGTATTTTAATTAAAAGGAACTGCGCCAGATGGTGCGCACTTGAATTCACCTTCTGAATCTTAACAGCCTGCTTTTAAGGTCGTCAGCTTAGTTACTTTAGGTCTTGAATACAATGCGTACTTCCACTTTAGAATCCTTTATTAGTACTAGTAACATATCGCGGTTTTACCTGCTATCCCACAGATAAAGTTATTTATTATATTATTTCTATATTTGATTATTTCTAGTATAAAAAGTAGCCTATATTTATATAGAGCTGAACACCAAATTTCTTCAAAATCTTTTGAGCTATTTCAGCCTGAAGATGTAACAACGTACACACACAATAATAACAAACTTTCTTAGATATTTATCATATAATATATATTATTGTAAAACGTTTTATTTTATTTTCATAAGTACCTACCTTAATTAATACCTTTTAATTAATTTTTACGCTAATTATTGTATTATTATTTTTAAATTATTATTTAAATAAATTCTATTTTATGATTAATTATTAGCCGATTCTACATGATTTTCATTTTGAATATTTTAGTTAGAAAACTAAACAATTAAAATGGTCGAATTCAATCTTTCTCACAGTAAATTAGACGTATTTTTTAACAATAGTTGTATTTTGATCATAAATTTTAATGTCAACGACCAACAAAATAAACACAAATGTAAGGCGACCTTGCTTGTACCTTGGCTGGTATTTACTTAGTCGTACCATTAATTACATAACATCGCCAAAGTGTTTCAAAACAGTGTCGTTTACATTTTGTAAATAGGTTTTCGTTCTTGAATTCATTGACTTGAATTCAATGGTCTTTTGTCTACCTGATCTTATCCCAAAACATAATTTGATGGACAATTCAAAACATTTGATCAAAAGACTTAATTTTTAATCGATTTTTTTGTTTTTCGCGATTTCGCAGTTGATCTCACAGTATAAAAAATATTCGTAATATTAGGTATTACGAGCCCTTTTGAGCTTAACATTCCTTTTCTTATAAACCTGCGTGTTGCTAGCTTCGTATGAAATTGTGTGTAGGTGCCATGATCATATCACTGCACATTATAATTTCATAAAGAAACGGAAGCCAATCATGCAAAAATAAGTCCAAGGTGCGCATTTTGCGAGAAAACTCTTGGTATTCCCAAAAATGGCTAAATGTCATGAACAGAACCTGTCGAGGAGGCTTGCGAGTAACGAGTTTCATTTAAGTTTAACTCTAGCTTTGTCATGCAGAACCGCTTGATTTGTTACCCGACTGTCTGAAGGAGGGAAATGTTTTTAGCTGACTTTGATGGAAAGGCCTCGTCAGGTATAATTGGGTCCTGATTCCTAACTTTTTTGTATTTGTTTTTGCGACAATAACAGCTGAGTGCCTGGTCCTTGTATCAGAGTTATTATCACATTGTGGTTCAGGTATCAGTAATTCGGGATCACTATGACCTGTTCAGCCGTTTCAACGTGAAGGAGTAACAAGCATACAGACAAACTTTCGCCTTAATGTTAGTGTGATTACTCACAAGACGAGCAAGTCAATCGTCTGATGGGGAGCTATAATTATAAAAAACGGATTTTGCTATACAGAGTTATTTATAAAGGGTATGCTAAGCCGAAAAGGGCTCATAGTACTCATCATTATGAACAACTTTTACCATGGGACCAACCCGAAATTTAGCTAATAAAAAAAATCAGCTGTTCCATAGAAAAATGTCAATGACACTCGACAGAATGTATAGAACAGCTGATATTTTATTCGCGAATTTCGAGTTGGTTCCAAAGTAAAAGTTCTTCATAATGATGAGCACCATTACCCCTTTTCGGCTTAGCATACCCTTTATGAATAACCCTGTATGGCACGAAAAGATATTCGATCAAATAATAGAGCTATATTTAAAACAGTCACTCACCTATTTTGCCGTGACAACCAGCTAGAGCGGCACAGCCGACTCCTTGACCGAACTTTCAGAATCGTGTCGCGAGTCGTCACGACACGACCGATCGACGAAAGGTGAACGATCCGAGGGTAAAAATAAAGATAAGGACATCATAAGTTTAATTGCAACCGACTGGCGAGGCACTGCAACTCATTTCGTTAAACACCGTGACACGCAGTTCGGTGTCGGAGGTCAGAGGCGACAATGAAGCTCAATGGAGCTGAAGCCTTAATTGTTGACACTTTTTTGGGTATATTTTAAGAATCGGCTGCCTAATTGAATTAAAGATGAGGTATAAAAATAGTTACAAACGAGAAGAAACACTGAAATGTATAATTGTTTAACTCGTTTAGTTCCGATCTTATTAACTAGTACATAAATATGACAATCGACATGTTACATTACATTACATGTAACAAAAAATGAAATAAATTATTAATCGTTCTCAGAGACATATTTTGTACAGAATCAATAGTAAACTTATATTGCTTATCTAGGGGACTTATGGATTAAAAATAAATACTATTTACAAAATTTGGTTAAAAATCTTTGTTTTTGTAATTTTTTATTAAATCATAAAAATAATTGCTTTTAGCTCAATGAATGCTTTGTCCAGGTCTTAGTTTAACTATTTCGGGCCTGTTAGGATCCCCATTGCCTCTTACGACATACACGGTTTTAGTCCCATCTTCTTCATTTCTCTTCAAATTATTATTTGTATTGTATGCATTATTAGAATAATAATTCGGATTGTAAGCATTATTAGAATTATTATTAGTATTATAAACCTTATTAGAATAATTATTCGGATTGTAAGCATTATTGGAATTATTATTTTCTTTTTTCACGTAGAAATTGTGCTTATGATCAAAAACGTATTCTTCGTTGTTAAATACTGTGTTTGGTTGGTATTTGTTATTGTTGTTGTACATGTTTTGTCTATTGTTATAATAGTTCTGATGATTTTGATAATTATTGTTGTTATTATTTGGAATATAATCATGGTTGTGATAAGTTACAGCTGGTTTGTAGTTGTTATTATTTGTGTAAGTATTTGGACGATTGGTATGGTAATTTTGGTTGTTCTGTCCGTTGTTATACGAGTAGGTAGTAGTTTGATATCTGTTATTGTTGGTGAAGCCATGCTGGCGATTGTTATAATAATTTTGATTGTTTTTGTTATTTGGGAAATGCACCTGTTTTCCTTTTCTTGTAGAATCGTTTTGATCATTGTAAGATTGTCCGTCTTCCGGGAATTTCAAAGTTCTACTGTCTCTTATATTGTAATAATTTTTATTAGTATCTGCCGGTTGATCATTTGGAAACCGACTATCTCTATTATCATAGTAATTATTATTTATATCTGCAAATTGATCATCTGGAAATTGCCATTTAGTCTTGACATCATCATCTTCAAAACTGTCGTCCGCCAGATTTTGAGTAGGTTTGTTTTGTATACGTTTCTGGATTTTAGCATTGCTGTCTTTGAATCTAATTTGATTTCCAGAGCCATAATTGTAATTATTAGCATAATTTGGACTATAATTTTGATTATTGTAAAGACCTGGTCTATCATTCGCTCCAGGTCTTTCATGTCCATAATTTTGTTCATAGTATTGGTTATCGTAAGCATCTGGATTTGGATACTGATAGTTTTGATTATTTTGATTTAAACCGTAATTTTGAGCAGAATTAGGATCATTTAGGTAACCATAACTTTGCAGCGCGGGATTTGGTTGTGGTTGATAAATTCCATAGCCTTGGTTTCCAAGTTGATTGTAGAACTGCTCCAGATTTTGATTGGGGGCTTGAGGAGCATTGAAGAATCTGAAGAAGCCTCCATTATGGTTGTTCAGGTAGTAGATCAGTTGTTCGGGGTCAGTGGGGCATTGAGGATAGGCGTAGCGACAGGTCCCGGTGTTCCCTTTAGCTGTCATGCCGAGGAATACTGCCCGTCCGAACACGAAGAGAGGAGAGGTGCTGATACCGTTGTATGCAGAAAGAAGACTGAAAAGAAAAAAAAACTTGGTTATTCTATAATAATAGCACTTTGATAAAGAGTAATCATACATTGGATAGTTGTAAGTGATGAACGATCAGAATAAAGCGATTACCTACTACCATCTTACACTATATTTTATACATATAATAAAACTTGCTGATGACGGGGTTTCTAGCCTGGCGCTGCTCGTTCAGCACTTTGAGATAATGTAGCTTTCCAATAGTGAAATATATTTTAAAATCAGTCCAGTTATTCCAGAAATTATACGCACACATACTCCCTACGAGCATACATACAAACTTAACCTCTTAATAACATAATCTAGTTTCAATTAAACTCACGTCAACAAAGGCTGGATCCCAGCAATAGACTGCAGCACCCCGTTGCTGGCCAGGCCTCCGCCCCCGGCCGCCTCGCACAGCAGCCGCGGCACGCACTGGTAGTCGTCGTAGAGCGCGATGGACGTCAGGGCTCCGGTGATGGATGATAGGGCTTCGGTCGCCAGAGAGGGCTTCGGTCTGGGACGGCGAGGGCGTCCTGAAATATGAATTCGATAAGATTTATGGTCACCAAAGTCGCATAACATTTTAATTGTTAAGTAAATAACTACATCTACAAGTTGTTAACAAGGCTAACTTTTGTTGGCTTAAGCGTATTATTTTATAAATTTATTTCACTATACAAATAAAATAAAAACAAATTAAAACAATTATTGCTCCCATTTGGACTCGTCGAAAACTTGTATTACACACAGAAAACAAAACAAAAAAAAAAAAAAAAAAACAAAAAGAAACAAAACAAAATAATACAAAAATTGTATTATTAGAAATTAAAAATACATTAAAATAAGAAAAGACTTATTCATAAATACGAAACTTACTGAAAGGTTGCACGGGGTATCCAGGATAAGGATTCTGCCCATATCCAGCTTGAACAGGTCCTTGGTACCCTGGTCTCCCACCTGCCCCTGGTATCCCGTCCACCCCTGGGTATGGCAGTACACCATTTTTCGACTTCCTTCTGCGTCTACGCTTTCTCTTCTTTTTATTTCCTTGGCCTTCTACTCTATTGTCATCTAGAAGTTAAACGTTAAGCTTGAATTGTAGGTATATTCACTTCTCAAATAACTTCGAGTTTAATAATTATTTAGTGGTAGTAGTAAATAACCTGGTGAACATCGTATCACCTATATAAAATTGTATTTATTTTATTTTTTTTAAACAAGAAACACTTTGTATTTAAAGCCATTTTCGAGTTTTTGCGAGACAAACGGCGGCAATTTATCTTTTAAACGGTTGTATTTTATTTAATAGAGAGATGTCATAACCACAAGTGAACTTATAACTATCCTAAATTACCTTAAAAAGCTAAACTCAATCCGAACTTTACCTTGGAAAGTCACTCCTCCATTATTAGAAGAAAGGTCGTCTTCTGAATCTTGGAATTTAACAGCTCCATCAGACTGAGAATTATAATCATTATGATTGTACTGTTGGTCATAATCGTCTTCAAATCTGAGAGGTCTCTGTCCAGGGTCGGCAAGACCGTATTGTCCCGGGTCCTGGTTGCCAGGATCTATGCTAGAGTCCACCTGGTCTTCAAATTTAATGAACCCATAGCCTCTTTGTCGAGATTCTGCTGCTGGTTCTACGGCTGCTGGATTGGAATTGAATATCTTTCTGGAAATTAACATATTCTTGATTAGTTACGTTGACCTGGCTCCACATGTTATCCTAAATAGATATCATACGAGATCTATTCTTTGCTCTAACCCATCCTACTATCCTTCTTTAAATATTAAAAACGCGAAAGTTTGTAAGAATGTATGGATGTATGTTTGTTACTCTTTCACGCAAAAACGGCTGAACGGATTTACATGAAATTTGGAAGGAAGGTTGTTCATGGTCTGGATTAACACATAGACAACTTTCTATCCCAGAAAACGCTAGTAAAACCGCGGGGCGCTGCTAATAGTAAATAAATTGGCTATTTTAAGGTTACGCCTAGTCACGTCTAACAAGGAAGAAATGAAAGTTAGAGTCGATATATGGTGCGCTTCGATCGTCTACCTCTACGGAGTCTATAAGTAGGTAATCAGTGGGAAGCACAGCCGTCTTCATACCGATATAGAATAAGAAAAGTGATAAATAGAAATTATGACGAAACAACAAAGTCATTTGATGTTTCAAGACCAAACTGTAAAAAAGGCTTTTTGTACTTCTTTTATTGTCAAGTAAAACCAATCCTACTGTGTCTATATATAGTGAAAAGTTGACATGACTTACGACAACAGCTCAGCAGGATCATAGCTTGTTACACTTCCATTTGTAACAGTAACAGCTGTAATGCTCGTCACGGCGTGTAACACTGACAGGACGAACAGGCTGGCTGTCTTCATGGTTACAACTTGCCTGAAAAATAAAAACGAAGGGATATATCTAACTCTTTTATTTCATTAACAATCCGGTAAATATTTAAAATTTCATTGTACTTCAAGAAAATGGAATAAAATTCCTTTTTAAACTCCCCGGAGAAGGGCTGGGTTACCACCCAGCCCGTTCTTTAGAACTGGGGAAAGGGATTGGGATGAATAAATGGAATGAACCAGTATTTCAGGCTAGCTGTGGCCTAGACTCTCGTTTTACCAAATCAAGTATCAAACTGATATATCTACGTTTATGTTTTGTGATATTATATCGTAAGTCTTCCCACGACTTTCTCAGTGAATACCTTTTATGGACTTAAAGAAAAATACTTTAACATCGACAGCTTAGTTTGAATGTTATGGCTCTTGTAGTCAAATACTTTAAACTAAGTAATTCGTCGAAATTATCGAAAACAATGCCCCATTCGAGTAGCGGGACCAAATTCTTACAACAAAATGCATTCAGCTCGGTAATGGACTGTCCCGATTCTCAGCGGGAATCGAACCTGCGACCATGTTCAGTAATATGTGCTAATTGCGACAGTTTTTCAAGTTTATGACGGTGCAGCTGTAGTGTTAATTATTTCTTAATTAAAAAAGTGATAGACTTTTCATTTAAATACCTATTTGTCTATTTCGTAACAGTCTATTTGTTAAGAATAAAAATAAGAAGTAACAGTGTTCATGCTGTTTTATAAAAGATGGGTTACCGGTTTTCGGTTACTAACAGAAAATTTTAAAGAAATGGAGTCCAATGACTTAATTCTTCACTTTTGTAAATAACGCCTGACGTTTTCATAATAATCCCATAACTGAATCAAGCCTTTTTAAATTAAAAGCGGGTTTAGTACTTCATTAGCAATGTTTTTCAATAATTTTCATTGACGCCTTAGTATATCCCCTTAGTATTAAGAAATATTTCGCAACCTTCTATTTTTTGTGGTTTCCAAGTTTTAATTCATATTTTCTGAACTACCACAACATTTTGGATTAGAATGAATTATTATTTACTTGACTTTGAAGCTTCTATAAGGGTTTGCAGTTGCTTTGAAAATGAAAGAAAGTGGAACCCCTTTACATACGCCTCGCGACCCCCGGAGCCACGACCCGCGCGTTGAAAAACATTGCATTAAAAGTGTAACGTAGATAACTGTTTATTACAGTCACTGTTTTGTCTTAAAACAATATTAAGATATCAATAAAATATTAAACTTTCTAACCTGTTCCTCTCCGTTTCCGCAGTTCCAACCTCGTCCACCGTCCACCACTAAATGCTGCAGCAGAATTTCACCAGCGCGTCGGCGGAGGAAAGTCGGTGACGTCATTGGTCTTAAAAGGATTTTATGGGCTGTTATGAACTTATGAATATGCTGTGTAAGGAAGATCCTGTTACAGTAAAGTTATGGAGATGTTAGGTAATTGTAGATGACGTTTTTATTGCTGTTTTGGATTTAAACTTTTCGGTAGCTGTTGTGAAACACTGAGGAAAAAGCTTAGCAAATTCTTTCACGTGAACTACCTAAGAACAAGCGGTTGTGTCACAGCTCAGCCTATAGAATAGTAGTTTATGCAACTGTCATATAATGAAGGGTATTAAAACACGAGTGTGTTTATGAAACGAGCGCAGCGAGTTTCATAATAGTAACGAGTGTTTTAATACCTGTGTTATATGCAGTTGCATACACTACTTTATCTACACTAATGCTGTTACATTCTAATTATGTTTCCAATACTTGATAAAATACGTTTATCTTCACTAATAAAAACGTGTATTGTCACAGTGAACTTGGCGCGCAATCAGGAGCGAGCGCGCATGCGCGCGCAGGGCGGCCAATCAGGAGCGAGCGCGCGATGTTATAATGAGATTTTACGACATCGATGTGGATATTATAACATCATGTGAAATTGCTTAAATGTTGTCTGTGCTATAACAGTAGTCATTATAACACAAGTATTGGAAACATAAGTAGAATGTTATAACATTAGTGTAGATAAAAATGTTAACAACACTCGACAAAATTGTATGGAACAGCTGATTTTTTTTCGCGAATTCTGGGTTAGGCCCATAGTAAAAGTTGTTCATAATGATGAGTACTATGAGCTCTTTTCGGCTTAGCATACCCTTTATGAATAACCCTATATAATGTTGTGTTAATAAACGTTTCACACTCATAGCTCCACTAGGATAATCTTGTGTCGGGGATGCCATGGAACACACAAAGATAAGGTCAACTAACACCCAGACCCAGAGCAGACATTTAAATTCATCATTCAAACATCTGCCCGGCCGGGAATCGAACCCGGGGCCTCTGGCTAATGATAATGACGTAGTCGAAGATGGTAGACAAACCTAACCAGGGACCCTACTCTTGGGTGCTCGAGATTATCTCGGTCACCCTCACGGTCATGACATTCGTATGCGTGCGATAGTAACCGAGAAAATGTCTCACTTGCAAGATAGAGCCCCTGGAGCTTAAACTGACTTTATACCGAGATTACCGTAACAAAACTGTTGTTTTTTTTTTGGTGATTGATTATTAAAAGTGATAAAAATAGTACTGTACTATCTTCCTAAAGTTGTCTCATGTTATGGTCCCTATGGGTTTCTCGTGATGTTTCTCTGCACCGCGAAAATTAAAGCTCAATTTCTGAATTTTGAATTTACTGCCTACTATTGTTTCTATTGTAATTGTTATTGTCTTATTGGGTCTCTGACATCATTGCTAGATCAATAGTATCTGAACTGAAGTGATGTCTAAAATCGAATTAGAAAGCATACTTTGATCCGTGCTACGAGGTAATTAACGAGTGCCTAAAGCGTCTACTAAATGACGATTAACATGAACAAACATTTTAATTATTTTAATATTTTATTTTTTATTTCTTTATGTTACAAACAAAATTAGTTTAAGTTTTTTTCTAAAAGATGTGTTTACTTTTTAACCGACTTCAAAAAAGGAGGAGGTTATGAATTCGTCTGTATGTTTTTTTTTTTTATTTTTTTTTTATGTTTGTTACCTCATAACTTTTGACTGGGTGAATCGATTTTGATGATTCTTTTTTTATTAGAAAGCTGACGCTTCCAATTTGGTCCCATTTCAATTTAATCCAGTTCTGATAATGGTATCCATGAGAAAACCATATAAGTCTTAAATTTTCATTTAGTACGTGCGCGACAAATAGATGACTAACTCAATAGTCGGTCTTTTGAAGTCGGTTTTTGTTTTTTGTTTTGTAAAAATAATGTTCTTGTTTGCAAGGAATAAACGCTTTTTTTTATTTTATTATAGCGTCTAGGTACTGCTACACTAATTCTTTTTACCATACGCTTAAATTCAAAAAGACTGTCAACCAGTTCCTACAGATTGCATATAGGATTATAAACTTGAAGTGTACTAATAAATAATATGTAATTCAGAAAACAATCTGAAAATAATTTATGTTCAATTGTTCAGCAGTATAAGAAAAGTCGTACTTTGAACAAACCTTTAAAATTGTGAAAATTTAGTGAAAACTGTGCCATATACAAATGTCATTGACACTTTATAGAACTGTAATGTTTTTCGTAATTTCAGAGATAGCCCTATATGTTAAACATATATATACATGGCCTTATAAGTAGGTACGTTTGTACTCTTTGACAAACTTTTTAAACAAAATGTAGGTATGGGTTTTTAAGGACAATTATTATTTCGTTAAAGTTCAATTCAATACAAAAGCGGCAGGCACGTCCACATCTACTCTTTTTATTATTATTATTTTTTGTGATATTGAGAGACGAGACGAGCAAATCGCTCGCCTGATGTTAAACGTCACGTTTGCCGATAAACAGGTCCGTGGCACCCAGACTTTTGAATTCTTAGAATTCGCGACCCTGCGCGGCCCAGCACTGCGCTCGTCACCCTGAGATATAAGATGTCTAATCTCTTATTTGCCCCTATTTGTTATATTGCCGATAACCTTGTAAAAAACCAAAATAGGTACATCCATAACCAGGTGAATGCAACCACGGTCATCTAATTTAATCTAACTCATTCAGGCTTAATTTCAATTAGCCAACGCCTGATAAGTGGAACAAAGCTTCACATTGACCTTGGATAACCGGTATTGCGTCAAAGTAGTAACCGGTTACAGGACCGATAACCGATTATATTTGCGTTGAGCAACACTTTCTCTGAGTAGAATATTTACAGAGAAATATTGAAACCAAACAATTATCATGCAAGTAGTTGTGGCAGTTTGGAAATTTCATGAAGAAAGACCTATTATGTATTATTTCTTTTCCTTTTTCTTTGTTTGGCTTTTAATTACTTTTAATAAGTCAGATTTTTTATTCAGTCACTAGTTTACCACCCACCAGCCATATCGGAACCTAGTTTTATACAGTAATGTCTACATATTGCTGCTTAAAACTTTACAAAACCTAGAAAAAAAATTAAAATTTAAAGCGCATTTTTAGGTGAAATTACAAAACGAGAATAATCTTGAGAAATTGATAAAAATACTAACATTGTCTAACTGATATGATGCGGACACGACACGCACACACTCTTGTAAGGCACAGCAATGTCTACAGTTACAATTTTTATTTACGTTACGATCTGTGTCTCTGCAATCGATTTGCTACTCCGTCTCACTATTGACAGTTTGACAGGGTGACAACCGATTGGCCAATCACCGCTGACCGATTGGAATATTGGTTGATTTATGAGGGTAGAGCGAAATATGATTTATTGTAAAACTGTCCGATGGTTCAGCGAACCGTGGTGGCTTACTTTCTTGACCTGCGGGTCGAGATCAGGCATAACTTTCTGAGACTGCGTATGCGCAATAAAAGTCCATATCATAATATTATCTTATTCCATTTTTAAAATATTTGTTAATATTTATAGGTATTGTAAAGAGGTAAAATTTGTACCTACCTATTAGGGTTAGGCCCAAGTTTGAAGGCATTTCAAGACAGATCTAAGCTAACTAAAAATATATCTGTCTTTATCATTGCAAGCCATTAGACAAGGATGCCAATAGTATTAGGAAATTTAGATCTGTCTTAAAAAGCCTTCAAACTGGGGCCTATTATGGTTAAAAAAATGTGGCAAAATAAATATTATACCCTATTTACAATAATATAGCCTATTTTAGAAATGAATACTCGTATTATACTATCCCTGAGTGAGGCTTATAGCCATAAGCCTTTTTTTTTTTTTTTGTGACCCAGGGAAAATCCTTTATGGATACCACGCCCGCCCCGGGGAGGGCAGGGTGGTTATGTGGGAGTCTCCGCCCTAGTGGCGGCATACCCACTAAAAACCCTGGGAAGTTCCTCCAGGCAATGGACGGAGCCACGGGCCCATTAAATCACCGCAGCCCCGCCCAGCCTATGTCCGCCGTGAGGCAGACCCACCTCGGGTAGGGGGTGGCCACCCCCTCCCACTTCGTGGCGACGCGTCGGAACATCAGACGCGTTGACCACCCTGGGGGGCCCAATGCGAAGCAGCGGGTGTCCCCGCACCCGCCACTCCAGGCCCTCCTAGCGGAGACGGAGTGCGAGCCTTACTGGCCCCACTGGCCTGACTCGCCCCCGTGTCCGCTCTTCTCTCTGCGGAGCGGGTGAGAGAAAGGGTCCCTCTCTCTCTCCCGCTCTCTCCCTCTCGGGGACTCGACCGCCGCTACCCGGACTGTCCAGGACGCCGGCCGAGTCTACCCCTCTGGAGGGCACAATGTGCCCCCCGTCGTCGTCCGCAGACGACCCGAGCCCTACACGTTCCCTCTCCACGGAGAGGTATACGGGAGGGCTCCTAGGCCCAGACCGCCGCTTCCCGGAATGTCCAGGGCGCCGGCCCGAGCCTCCACCTTTAGGGTTCCTCTTAGTTTCACCGGGCAAGGCGGCCCGGCTACTTATCCCCCCCGCCACGGAAAGGCGGGAACCCAATTCGGAGGGGATGGGACCAACCCTGGAATCAAGAAAAAATATTAGTTGTTCCATACATTTTGTCGAGTGTAGATGACATTTTTGTTAGGAACAGCTGATTTTTTTTTCGCGAATCCGGTAAAACGATGACTAAAAGAACGATGCTATAGTAGGTATACATTTTTAATTTTTTTTAACGGCTTGTAACTAATATCACAGAATACTAAGATACTAATAGTAGTGGTTTCTCAAAGATTTTTCTAACCACTTTATTTCTTACTGATTTTAGATTCAGCTCGCCTGGAAATAATATACTAGCAAAAACTATCATGTGAAATTCTATCATATTTTTCGAAGGCGTTATCCTCTGATACCTACTTCATTAACAGACCTGAGATTATTCATTTACACTAAGTTATGGAAGATATAGAGTTTAATTTAAAAAAAAATATATTAAAAATCACATTGGTTCTTCGAGCCCCACGCAATCACTAATAAGAACAACCGCGACATCTTTTATTCGAAAATTAAAAATAAAAATGTTTTGTTGTTTTATTCAAACGTATCCATTTTGAAATCAGATCTAACCGCCAAACTAAGTGTTAAAAATTTGTATTATCATAGTTAATTCTTCACATTTATCATGATTTATGCTCCTTGACTTTGATTGTCTTGTTTGACTGTGTAAGTATTTTAAGTAGGCTGAGTGGTGAACCCTTGTGTTTAAATTAGTTTTGTACCCCAAATAAAGGAAGTAGGTAATCTAAGCCTAACTGGCGCAAAAAGTTACCTCATTATCTCAAACGATATACCACCCACATGACAATTAGGTAGTTATATTTACGCATGCTTTTATCGATGACATTATATCAGTTTACACACACGTTTTGTACTACACACTGTACCGCACTGTTACATCCTTTTTGCAGTTTGACAAAACTTTAAAATTGCTATAAAATTCATCCTCCCCATTTTTCTGATGTTCATACATATCAATAAACTAGCTGACTCGACAGACGTTGTCCTGTCAAAAGCCATTGCGTCAATTCTATGTCAAAAGAGTTTACATTGTCCAAAGCGCTAAAGTTAAATTATGGTTTAAGTATTTTTAAATTTTCTAATTTTTCATGTTTTTTTACTATAAATTGAGATGTCAGCTATCCTATCCCATAGGTTAGTTCGAACTGCACCCGGTGTGCAAATTTAATTGAAATCGGTTAAGTAGTTTAGGAGTCTATAGCGGACAAACAACGTGACACGTAATTTATATACTTAATTATATTAAGATAAATAGAAGATAGATGATAACATAAGTAAACTGAAGCTTGTAGCACGAAACAGATAGGTTCAGAAGACAACAGGAACTTAAGGAAGGGTTATGGCTTTAGCAGTGTATATACGTATGTTTGTACTTTGTATTTACATATTGATGATAAAATAATACGCTCATCCTCAAGTGCATCCGCCGAGAGTAGGTATGAAAAGTGAAGTACATGAGCTTGACTTTTGTACCTATCTGTTTTATGCTTATAATAAGCCCAAGCTTGAAGGCATTTTAAGACAGATCTAAACTAACTAAAAATATATCTGTCTTTATCATTGCAAGCCATTAGACAAGGATGCCAATAGTTTTAGGAAATTTAGTCTTAAAAAGCCTTCAAACTTGGGCTTATAGTCTCATTAGACTGCATCTGTCATCTGCCATGTGCATGACTCGTCAGACGTCACTAACTCCAGTTTATTTGACTAAGATAAACATAACCATGAATGTCTAGAAGATTAAAATCTCCACACACTGATTACAGGAAAGTCGGCGCAAATAAATGTAGTGATTATAGATGGTCGTCTGCTAACGACATTGTGCTCTCAATGCTACGCCATAGAATAACCAACAGTTACTAAGAAAGAAACGAAGTCGCGGACATGGCCCGAAACCGGTTGCTTCGGTCAAATGCTAATTTGAACTTGAATTGTGTCACAACGTCACAAGTCGATTTGCGTTTTGTTTTGATGAAATTTATTGTTTCGTTGCGAGATTTAACGGTTGGATTTTCAGTTAGTTTTTTTAATGTATTTGTCACTCGTTATTTTAATTAATTTTAGTAGTTTTGACGATGTTTATACTTCTAGTTCATAAAAGAAAAAAAATAACAAAAATCATAACGCCTATTTTATTCACTATTCACGTTATGAAGTTATTTCCCGGCTGTTTTGGAAGAAAAATAACCTGTTTTTGCCGGACTGCCCCGAATGAAGATGACGTTTCAAGGTGTATGAAAGTTTGTACATATTATGTACTTTATGTTAACTTTTATATATGACCTTCTACCGCCTACGCAGCTTGACGAAATTTTCGATTGTGAAGATTCTTTGTATCTTAAGCGTCATGAGCTACGGGTACATATTACAGTCCGGTTTTATATTTATTATGTTAATCGTATTTAAAAAACATCATCTTAATTATTTAAACCGTATCGACAATGTTTTACATACCTATCTATAATTACATTTATTACCACCGCAAAGTGGGTAAGGTCGAGGTCGACCGCAATCATCACAACAATATTTAATCAAAATACCCGCTTGATCTCGACCGACTTGTGTTCGCGGATGCTGATACGACTCCTGATAACGCCACTCCTTCACAACAATCCATTCTCATGCTTTTTATGTTGTATCTAACGTTCTGAAGATCACCAATTATAATTATAAATGCGAAATTGTGTAGGTCGATTTGGTAGTTATTCTTTCAGAAGACAGAGCAACAGATCCGCGTGAGTCCAAAAAGTGAATTACTTTGGATAGTAATTTTAATGTGATATTTTTTATTATATTACAGATTAGTAACTACTGCTCTAGGCCTCATAGGAAACTTGTATTGAACTAAAGATTTTTTTTACCCACTTCAAAAAAAGAGGTTACTAAAAATAATATAATGCGATAATAATGTATGTTTGTAAAATAATATTATACTGTACAGTACAGTGTACAATGACTGCCGGGGCGGTCCATGCGATTGAATCCACGGGGTGCACCTAGTATTACCAAACAACTACAGTGATGAATTCCAAATTTCTCTTGTATAGATATTAACTATAAATATATTTTGAACTTTTATGGGTCGTCGCAATCTCAAATTGTTGTTCCGAAACTGGTTTTTTCGCAAAGTGCCTGATTTCGCGCGCGCGCCTCACGTCTTCACGTGGTGTTATCCTCTTGAACCAGTGTTTGTGTTGCTGTCATTTTGGACGCAGCTTTATTACCTTTTTCAAAATATATTTTTATTCATTTTATTCTTGAGTAGTTACTCGTATAGTGATTATTTTTTATTTAATGCCGGTAAGCGTGACTTATACTACTTTGAAAAAGTTTTTTTATAATTTAAATAAGTAAATAAAATCTGTTAATTTTAGAATAAATAACAAAAAAAAATAGAAACAATGAGTACTGATGCCACCTGCATAAGTATAAAACTGTGTCGCAGGTGTCATCGCCCTTCTCTGTAAGTTTCAATTTAAACCAATGCCACTACAACATTTCGAACCAATAAATATAAAAAACTTGATGTTAAATGATTAGAAGATGGGATTCATAATAACTGTTTTTTGTACCTACTTAAATGGTTTAATAAAAATGTCAGTGTATAATTATAGTAAGTAAGTTCGTATATGAAGAATTCTAATACACTGGGTATTAGAATTCTTACCGTATTCAACCACACCATTGAGCTCAAAAACGTTACTTCGTCAACTGCATAAACAGTTGACAGTTATTGTTATAGAACAATCAACCAGGCCTAGCCAATGTGTCCAACCCGCGCTAGTTTTTCAGTTGTAAACACGTTGTAAAACATTCCTGACGATTCCATTCGAAGTGTGGCCAGCTCGTTGCTTCATTTTAGTGATCTATCAGAAGTAGAACCTAGTCATGCTACGTTACGAGAGTACCTATCACAGTTACTTTACAAATAATACATTTTCTTTCTTATGTGCGTATAATAAAATACTTCATCAACTTTCTGATTTTTAAACCACTTGCCAATGTCTGATTGAGCTCATTTGCAACTGCGATGACTTGTCTTGTTATTATTTCAACTCGATTGCACCGGGTTATTCCGCGCTGGTGCATTAATGGTGATGTGTGACCGCGAGTGGCATTAAACAACTGGCGCTACCGTGAGTCGGATGACTCGTAAAATTGTAGGTCCCGGGTGCTTGTTCTTTACCACAACCGTCAAGCCTTGTCTGAGGCCTAAAAACTGACAGGGCAAGCCACGTCACGTGACCTATAGGACTTTATTCGAACTTACCTACAAATTAGTCACAGTAATTACCAGGCAAATCAAATATGGACCTTCAATGTCTAATGGATCGACCATAACATTTGTGTATTTGGCGTGACCGAGGTCGCGGGTTCGAACCCGCGTGAGAGCGCCTCGGCCTCCTCCTTTTTTGGACCTTCGGCCTAAAACACCGCCACTGTACCATATACGTGAACACACTAGAATTACACACTGATAATTAATTATTCATGTATTTATTTACTCGATAGAGAATTTACGCGATACGGTAAACCCGATCTTGATAAAGTGAACTTGTTGTATAGTGATGCGGGATGCGTTTTATAAAGTGGTATTCGTTTGGAAAACAAAAAACATGTCATTCAAAAGTGGTGCTAGAATGAAAAATATGGAATGTGATTTTGGTCCTGACTAAGGATAAGTACCTATATCTTTTTTTGTAAATCGGAAAATGGAAAATTTCAGGCAAATACGCAGTTTACAGCCAGTTCATTAGCACAATTACGTTTGCAAAGAATGTGCGTTTGAGTGCTAAATAAATTTTAGATACCATATACCGTAGCGGGTGAATGCATTTAAATAAAGTTCGATTTCGACATACTTACAGTCATAGATAAATAGAGATGGAAAAAAAAAAGATAAAAAGAGATAGTTAGTAATGTTAGTACAAAGATAGTAGTTAGTAAAATAGATAAAAAAAATAGTAAGGGTAAATACCCTTACCATTTTTTTCCCGAAGAAATTAAAATTTAATAGACACAAAAATTAGATTACAGCCGGCCACGCACACATGCGCTAGTGTAAATTGTTTTGTTCCGTTCTCCAAACCAAACAAAATTTCAACACCTCTAAATTGTGTCTTTTCTCAATGTGAGAGAAGGGTTTTTCTCACACGCAGAAAACATAATGAGACCCTGATAATTATTTTTAGTCGTGTCAGCTTAATTAATATACTATAAAATGTATGGCTAGTGGCCATTGGCTCATTATCAACTAAAATGCATGACGGACAGACGGACACGCAACATCAAACCTACGACTTTGTAACAATATATTAAGTTTGGTTGCGCCTTGACTCGACAAGGTCTATCCATAATAATAGGAACCAAATTAAAACAGCTTTTAAAATTCCTTGAAAGTTCAAATTTCTTGCGTTTGGAAGATAAAAATACAATTGTCTGCACTGTTAAAGTACGAGTATCTACTTACAACAAATTATTTTAGGTTTTCTTTAATACCAGAGACCTTCTAGATAAAACAGGATTTATTAGGTGAATAAGCAAAGGGATTGTTCCTAGCCCTTACAAATTCGAACCCCGCCTACTGTCGCCAATTCTTTCTAAAAAATATCAGTTAGGTACATTTGAAGTCGACCTTTTGTTTCTATTTTAATAACATGTATAGGTATATGTACCTACTATCCTTCTTATCCAGTGATACCCCATTTTTAGCTCAAAAATTAAATTACTCTAAGTTGCCGGGAAATCCGCGTTTGAATAATTTACCGTTTACCAGACAGTTAACTATTATCTTAGCCTTAATGTAATTTAAGCAGACATTAGTGTAACCTTCCAACCGGCTGTTAGTTTAAATTGACAAACGACTTCTGGAGTTAACGACATAAATATTATTATCAATATCATGCTCCGTTTACATTGATCCAGTATGGAAGTTTAATTCTGTTTAGTTCAGTTTCACTCCGATCTAGGTCAGTGATTAGGAAATATAAAACTCGATACCTACCCGGTTTTTACAGATATTTTAATTCAGGTGACACTTACCACCTGTACAGCGTTATGGCATGCTAAGTCGAAAAGGATTACGCCACGTAACCCTGAAATACTGAAAGAATCAGCTGTTCCTTAAAATATTATTTGTCGGTCTTCGATGCTCTTTTAGTTTTGATTGTTGCCTGAGGTCACGAGCGAAAATATACGCACCCGGACTAGGGCCCTAATTGACCGCCCCCCCCCCCAACCCTCCCCCTTCTCCTAGCTCGCTAGCACTCATGCTAGATAGACAGTTACTCGTACATAACGTCTATTTAAATATTCCAGTACAATAGTCGTATACAAAAGTGTCTTCTGAGTCATGACAAGAATAATAAATATAACTACGTAGATAACTCAACAAAGCTAACTTAGCTTCGGTCTAGAACACGGTCCACTATATTACTTATCTCAATTCTGAAAGAAATACATACGACTTAACATTGTTTAAAATAGAGTGTTCTGCCAAAACCGTATCATTCGAGTGACTGGATCGAATCGCTGGATCGATGCTAATTTCCATGTGAATGAGAATATCTTCTTTTGCAGACGCTGATAGCGGGCAGTGATAATGGAGGCTTCAACGCAAACGCGCGGGTTTAATCTTATTTTATAAAATAAAGTTATCCTTCGACTCAAGTGTGTCTAAAAATAACAATATTAATTTAGTGTTACTGACATTCGATAAAAAGGTGAATATTTATCAAAGAAGTGAATTTATTTCAAAATTTCTGAATATGGGCAAGTGCGAATATTTTATTTAGGGCTATAAAATTAGAATGGAAAAGTGTTTGTGTTGCTAAATTTTATTGACAAGGATTTTTATGGCTAGTTCCATTTGCAGTGGATATAAAATGAATGGAAAATTTATCCTTCTATAGTCAAGTTTGAGTGATTGAAATAAATGTTGTCTATTTGGTGCACGGAAGATTCTTTAAAGATAATTCAAAATTGAATAAATAAAAAATGCTGGTGAAAAATAGTGAAGAGATTCGATAGGTGCTTACTTGTCGTATGCAAAACCAAAAGATTACACCCGTTTTCGTGCTGAATGCTGATATAAAATTTAGATATACTCGTCTAAGTAGGTATAACTAAAAGTGCTCATCAAATTCGGAAGACTACTCGCGGCATTGACTAAAAAAACTTGACACAAACTTGAGGCTATAAATCTATTTGGCTATAACTCTAAACTTCGATAAAATTATTTCAAGAGTAGTCAGTAAGAATTGTCTTTGGACTACGGAAAAACTCCCTCTAAACTGCGACCAAACTGCCAACTTGTACCTGGGCTTCGACCAAGATGGTGCTCAGGATAGCCAGCCAGATCTCCAGCACGACTCCCCAAGACGACCCGTTCGACCAGCTCCTCGGCCACTTCGGGCGCTGGCAACTCCTCATCTACGGAGCTGTCTCACTCGTCAAGCTGTCTTCAGGATGGGTCCAGATGGCCATTCTGTTCCTCACTCCAAACTTGACGTTTCGATGTTCAAATATGACCTTTGATTATGTAAATGACTTGATGAATAGCACTTTCAATGATGATGGCTTTATGAACAGCTCGATCGCTGACAGCTTCTTCAACAGCAGTAGCATTACAGACACTGGTGATAACTCTGATACCATCTTCAGTAACAGCAGTTTGTCTGACACCATATCTAGCGGGGTTTTCATAGATGTTCTAAATAACACCTGCTACTCGAATTGCAAGAAGTACGAGTACGATGCGACCCCGTTTGATAACACCATCATATCGGAGTGGGACCTGGTCTGCGAGCGGCAGTGGCTGGCCAGTTTCACGCAGATGGTACTCCAGTTAGGAGTCCTAATTGGAAGCATCGTGTTTGGATTCCTTTCTGACAGGTAACTAGGTATTACTCTTCTTGTTTTTTGTTATAAGTACAAGTAGGACAAAGCCGGATAAGTAGTTCGACTATAAATAGGTTCCACTATGTTCACCAGTTTTTTGCGTCATTTTCGCATCTAATTTTATTTGGTAGTCGATGCGGTAGACTATGTTAAAAAACCAAGTTATGCCCAACTATGGCATCACATCCCAGCACGCGTTTAACTTTGTAAAGACAGAGAGATATTTATAATAATTGTATTTATTATTGGTAATCATTAATCTTCTATGACAAACATGAATTCGAAACAACGAACTCGTTTCGAACTCGAAAATGGCTCATCCTATTTATATACTCGTAATATAACTGTTTTGTTCGCCTCAATATAGTGGTGATTTAGCAGTTGACCCGTGGGCCTAGCACAACTTTGACGTAAAAATACGTAGCGAGTATTCGATAGAAAAGTGTACGCCATTTCCACCCGTCAGAAGCACACTTGACAGTCGTAAATGGCGTACACTTTTCTATCGAAAACTCGCTACGTATTTTTACGTCAAAGTTGTGCTAGCCCCACCGGGCACATTTAGTAGATAGCATTATTAAATAACCCATAAAAAGCTAGCTCTAGTTATATAGATTAAATTAATGACTTGTCCTAAGCGAATAAATAAAAAATTGCCCTCCTTTCCAAGGAGTGGTGACACGCGAGGCAAGGCAAGTTTCATTACATCTGCACAATTCGCCCTATTACCACAGATTCGATAATAATTACATAGTAACTATACCATGATTTAATCATATTTAGGATTTAGGCAATGCGTTCCCAGTATTTTGCCTTATTTCAGTGCAGTCCCGGGGAGAAATAATTAATTTACCTATTAACATATTAATAGGTATTATAGTTTTACGATCACATTTTGTAAAAGTTTCACATTTTTCTCGACAAAACATTTTTTTAATTACTTAAAAAAAATAGTAACTTTGTTACTATCTCCTAACATACCTACACTCTCAGTACGATTACATTATTCTCGGCATTTGTAAACTGCCACACGTCTTATAACAGATTCTGTGTAACATATTATTTTCTTTTTATCCCAGATTCGGGCGCAAGAACACATTCCTCTTCGCAATTACCTCCGTCGTAACGTTCGGCTTCGGCGTGCCGTTCTCCCCCAACTACGCCGTGTTCACCATGGTCCGCTTCCTGCTGGGCATGGCGACGGCGGGCACCATGGTCATCTCCTTCGTCATCGTGATGGAGACGGTGGGCGCGCGGTACCGGGCCGTCGTAGGGTGCCTGTTCCAGATACCGTTCATTATTGGTAGGTTTTGGTATCCTTTCCACTACAGGAAAAGTATTTTCTACACCGTAGATTTTCCTTGGATTCGTACAAAACGCTTTAAATCTACGATTCTGATTCGTACACTACGTACAGCCAGGGAATGGACAGACGGCTACCTTGTTTCCTGAGAGATACAATGTTGAGGTTTTTCAAGGTCAGACCTGTAGGTATCTGTTAGCTTTGCACGCTTCATCTTCGACCACATCCACCACACCACATTATTATTTTGTAAGATATTTATTAAAATTTTCTGGGTTCAAGCATCTCCACTTACCTACATAGGTACATCCTTCACTCAAAGTCTATTTTTTTCGAATGCTTTGAAACAGATTATCGATAGAATTTATGTGTTCTAAGATCTATGAGAACGGACGCTATTTTAATTCCTCATCTGATTGATACTGGTTTCCAAAATTTAGGATTGTATAATGTGGAAATACATTTTATACTCGTAGAACAAGCATCGCAAACTTTACAATTCCGGAAATACCTTTCAAATAAAAGAACAAGGCTACATAGAGGTAAAATATTTCCGACTTATCTTTATATCGAGCAAGATCTTGTCGCCGAACCAAAACGCATATAAATAACTATCTTTAATTTTTATCTGTTCGATATTTCCCACCTGACACGTTTCAGATTTCGTTTAGCGCCGGTTTATCTACAATAATCAACATGTTTACTAGTTGTGCATGTAGTTACTACTGAAATATAATATAATAACTTAAATGAATCATCTTCCATCCATCATACATAATATAAGAATAAGATGTTGTGAATCATTACATTTTATGCTATTCCAGGACACATGACGGTTCCCCTGTTCGCCTACTTCTACCGCAGCTGGGACCAGTACAGCCTGGCCATGGCCGTCCCTCCGCTCATCTACCTGGCCTACTTCTGCATCGTCACGGAGTCTCCGCGCTGGCTGCTGTCGGTAGGCCGCGTGGACGAGGCTGCCGAGATTGTTAAAAAAGCTGCGCTGATGTAAGTTTTATTGTCATTGGTTTAAGGAACAGTTCAGATTAATGATGTTTGACTCCTCCGCCATCTAGGCTACTTCTACATCAATATTGAATCTTGCAGAAGGCTTAGCATGGGCTGTGCACCATTGTTATTAGAAATAAACATTTCCATATTCTAGCTTTGTCACATAAACGCATGGTTAGAAGCGATGGAAAGATAAATTTGTCCAAGCCTCATGCTAGTCTTGCTGGCTGCTCTTTTTACGGAGAATGTAGGTATACCTATGTATAATTGTATATGCATTAAGGTGAAATGTTGTGTGTTTGTTCGTGCACTCGAATGTTATTAGATTGTTACTGGACGAAGCTTAGTACCTACGGCTCCTTAGCAAAATGTTCGTTCCCTTCCAGCAGAAAACATGAAACTTGGCTAGCGAAAGATTAAAAGTCATGTAAACAAAGTTGAGAGAGGTTTCTGATTAGTTGAAACCTGTATTCTTGTGGTATCTGTACTTAGGGCCAGGGCGAACCAGTTGCAGAAGTCGATTTGCAATTTCACATTTTCCTGTTGATTCTAGATTCCAAAGTAAGCAGCAAATAAACATTTTCCTCATTATAAACAAATCAATCCTTTACCGAAATACAAGATTTATCTCCATACATGCAATTGCTTAGAAGTCTCAAGATAAGATAAAAGATATACGAGTATGTATGTATTTTATAATATCTTTATTATATTAGGACGTTACGTTTATTTATCTTTTTAGTATCTAAACTAGGTCATCTCGTGTAGTCTCTTTTAAATCTTGAGGAAGGTTAATTAGCTCACATTTTTATTTAAACTTATGATGCTGTCAGACCGGCCGGCGAGCTAAGCGACTGGTGACCGACCGACGACTAATGGATGGTATGCTTATATGCTAGGAAAATTAAATTATGGCGCATGGGTGTCATATAGTGAGCTTTCAGATTTTCCTCCTCGTGAGCTATAAAATAACTTCTAGACAGTGTAACTCGTTGAGAAAAATAATTCCCAACGAATAACAGTGTGACTAGTGACTACTATAACAGTGTGACTAGTGACTACTATAACAGTGTGACTAGTGACTACTATGGAAACTAACGTGGGTTTAAAACATGTTGTTATAATTACAACGGGAATACCTACTCGCGTAAATATTAAGTCGTTTGCTACGACTAGTTTCGATTACATTCAGTGATCTTCATCAGGTTACAAGCGTGACGCGCTCGCGATCGCGTCTTGATTGAAAACTACTCATTTAATATTATATGTTACTAGCGGCCCGTCCCGGCTTCGCACGGGTAGACATTCATTTTTTAAAAATTTTGGGATAAACGTAGAGTAAATGTTTCTTTATGCGAGAAATAGGTAGATTTTTTTATTTCTATTTATATTTATTTTAAAATTTTTATCTATAAACCTATTTTTGTCCTCAAAGTTCTCAATAAATTTTCTAACTTTTGGCGAAATATATATTTTTTTTTTTTCATAAAAACCTTCTCCTGATAATAACAAACACAACAAAAAATAAAAAAGTGAAATCGGTCCAGCCGTTCACGCGTGATGGCTTGACCAAGAGAAATAGGGATTCATTTTTATATGTAACTAGCTGACCCGACAGACGTTGTCCTGTCTGAACTATGAGTATTGAATTCAAATTGTCTTAAATTTTCTAATGTTCCGCTCAACTTCTTTATTTTTTTCTGTCATAAGAACCTTCTCCGGACAATAATTAACACAACAAAAAAAGAATTGGCGAAATCGGTCCAGCCATTCACGCGTGATGCCGTGACCAAGGAAAACGGGTTTCATTTTTATATATATATAGATATAGGTAGATATAGATATAGATAGAAGAAGAAGATAGAAAAACTAGCTGACTCGACAGACGTTGTCCTGTCAAAAGCCATTGCGTCAATTCTATGTCAAATGTCAAATTTCAAAAGTTACATTAAAAAAGTTTACATTGTCCAAAGCGCTAAAGTTAAATAATGGTTTAAGTATTTTTAAATTTTCTAATTTTTCATGTTTTATTACTATAAATTGAGATGTGAGCTATCCTATCTCCTAAGTTAGATCGAACTGCACCCGGTGTGCAAATTTGATTGAAATCGGTTAGGTAGTTTAGGAGTCTATAGCGGACAAACAACGTGACACGTAATTTATATATTTTCAGATATAGAATAGATGTTTATGTTTATAGCTTTCAGTTTGACCGCGCCCTCAATCATGTAAATAGCCTATATCTAGATTATCTAGCCTATACCTTTGTCTTGTTTATGTTCGCTTAAAGCATATTAAAAGTTAATCGAGGCATGTTCCTATCAAGAACGTAAAATAAATAAATCAATTAGCCATAGGTACCTTAGTAAACAAGATAGATCCTGGTTCACACCGCAAAAGTTAATCAAAAACTGATGTTTTTTGTCTAGGAATTAAGAATATGTTTTCAGATTAGTTCTAGACAATAGCAGTTTGTTTCCTCATTGATCAGGATGCTAATAAAAATAATCGAAAGACGATCTTTGCAAAAAGTACTTAGGTATGTGACCTGTAACCTTTTGAACCAACATGACTCATGGGATTGAACTGGTTTGGATAAATAGATTGATGGTTTAAGGTCTGCGAAGACTTAGGACTATACAAAAAACTCGATAGTAAAGTCTCCCCTCTGGCCCCTTTTTTTTTGTGACCCAGGGAAAATCCTTTATGGATACCACGCCCGCCCCGGGGAGGGCAGGGTGGTTATGTGGGAGTCTCCGCCCTAGTGGCGGCATACCCACTAAAAACCCTGGGAAGTTCCTCCAGGCAATGGACGGAGCCGCGGGCCCATTAAATCACCGCAGCCCCGCCCAGCCTATGTCCGCCGTGAGGCAGACCCACCTCGGGTAGGGGGTGGCCACCCCCTCCCTCTCGTGGCGACGCGTCGGAACATCAGACGCGTCGACCACCCTGGAGGGCCCAATGCGAAGCAGCGGGTGTCCCCGCACCCGCCACTCCAGGCCCTCCTAGCGGAGACGGAGTGCGAGCCTTACTGGCCCCTCTGGCCTGACTCGCCCCCGTGTCCGCTCTTCTCTCTGCGGAGCGGGTGAGAGAAAGGGTCCCTCTCTCTCTCCCGCTCTCTCCCTCTCGGGGACTCGACCGCCGCTACCCGGACTGTCCAGGACGCCGGCCGAGTCTACCCCTCTGGAGGGCACAATGTGCCCCCCGTCGTCGTCCGCAGACGACCCCGAGCCCTACACGTTCCCTCTCCACGGAGAGGTATACGGGAGGGCTCCTAGGCCCAGACCGCCGCTTCCCGGAATGTCCAGGGCGCCGGCCCGAGCCTCCACCTCATACTTATTATACTCTTTGCTCCACCTTTAGGGTTCCTCTTAGTTTCACCGGGCAAGGCGGCCCGGCTACCTTATCCCCCCCGCCACGGAAAGGCGGGAACCCAATTCGGAGGGGAACCCAATTCGGAGGGGGAACCCAATTCGGAGGGGTCCCCTCTGGCCCCACCTTTTCAGAATAACAGAAGTTGCAATGCTGGCACATATGCTAGCATTGCAGCTATGCTTGATATGCCATAGCAAAAATACAACATATCTGTGTTACTTCTGGTGTGAACATTAAGTAATTTATTTATTATTCTAGAGATAGGATAACTCTAGAACAATAAATAAGTTATTTTATTCTTCGCACCAGAAATTAGATTAGGATAGTTGTATTCTTATTAGAGTTTATATGCCTATATTAGGCCCAAGTTTGAAGGCATTTTAAGACAGATCTAAACTAACTAAAAATATATCTGTCTTTATCATTGCAAGCCATTAGACAAGGATGCCAATAGTTTAAGAAAATTTAGATCTGTCTTAAAAAGCCTTCAAACTTGGGCCTATTATCTACTTAACTGCAACTTTTCTGATAGGTAGTGTTAAGCCCGTCACACACGTAGCTATAATATATATTAATATAAATATAGCAAGGCATATTACGATATATTTTCAATACAAATATTGAAGTGACCGCACATGGAGCTATAATATGTATTTCTATGACGTCGCCAAAATATAGGTACCGTAATTTATATTATCGCATATTAATATATATTACTGTATATTATGGTACTAGCTGACCCGTGCCCACTTCGTTGGGCATAATGTTAATTAAACCCGAAGCCATCGCGCGCCGTCCGGACCGTTTTTTCTCCGATTCACTTTGCAAAACGGACTACCACGTAAAAGCCTTTTTATTTTTCAGTTTTTTATATAACCTATGACACTCAGCAATAATGTGGCTTTCTATTGGTGAAAGAATTTTTAAAATCGGTTCAGTAGATCCCGAGATTACCCCTTACAATTTAACAAATATACAAACACACAAACTTTACTTCTTTATAATATTAGTATAGATAGCAAGACATATTACGACATATTTGGAATGTAGGTACAGCATGTTCCAACGTGTTCGAGGGTTCGAGCGCACTTCTCTCTCTGTCCCTGCCTCGCCCGTTGGCTCGCTCCGCGCCGCAGTCTTTGTTCGATAATCGATTCCCGAAGAATATCCACGACACTACAATGGAGCATTTGATTGAAAGTGTGAAAAAGCGACCCTGTTTATGGCAACTTGATTTACCTGAATCATCAGGCATCAGAATCGTCCTCTGAAGAACTGTCAATTAAATCCATGAACCATGTACTTCTTGAATTCATAATTATCTAATTAGTAATCAAAATACTCTGTACCTATTATAAAACGCGTGCAAACGCTTGGCCAACCATCAATGAAATGAAGGCAAAATATTATATTATAGCATCGTCTCCGTGCGTGGTAGCTTGCTATAATATATATTAAAGTTACGTGTGTGACGGGCTTGATAGTCAAACCCATGCCCAACTTCGACTAAGACCTCTAAGCAAACCAAACATGACCATTCCAGCAACCGCCGCCCAATCGGCAAGATCGAGGAGACTCTCCGCGCGCTCTCCGCCGCCCAGGCGTCCTCCGCCCCGCAGCAGCGCCCCAACTACTCCGCGCTGTTCCGCGGCTCGCTGCTCACCACCACCATCTGCTGCCTCATTGTGTGGCTGGTGGCCGGAGTCACCTTCTTCGGAGTCAACCAGTACATCAGCCAGACCAGCCCCGACCCGTTCGTGAGCGTCGCCACGGCTGGGGCTATTCAGGTATTTTATAAAAAAAATATATAATGAATAAATCCGCATTTGACCACCAACCCGCCTGTTGGTAAGCGACGATGTGGTCGAAGATGAAACACGCAGATTTAGAATATACCTACTTACCTATTCACTCTGACCTTGAAAAGTTCAAGACTTATATCTCTCAGGGAACAAAGAAGCTGGAATTCTGTTCCATTCCTGGGCTGTACGGATGAAAAACGTGGTAAATCTGTTCCGAACATCTATCTACTCAACTTTTAATCCTCCCACAGCTGGGATATAGTTCTACCCTCGAAGGGTGATTATGCCGTATTCCAACACATCCGAACATGGATTATCAAATACTGGTTACGGTTTTTTTAGTTTTTATTTTTACGTTACACTAAAAAAAGCAGGAAGTAAAAAGTACAGAAATCCGCAGAAATACATATTGTGTGATTTGTGTTGTTCGAGATGCAATTTTAGGGTTCCGCGTTCGTTAAAAATACGCAATCGTATTGCTAAGAATAATATCACAAAGCTTCGACAAACATCAAATCATTTTGATCCCAACAAATTTTAAAAATTGGCAAAAAACTTAGTCCCATTTATGTATTGACTTGTTGTTGTTGTTGTTCGATCAAAATGATATTTTTGTTGAAGCGTTTTAATATTAAATATTGTTATCAAATTAACCAATTGCGATTATTCATAACTACGTATATTCAGTGATTTTATAACTTCAAAGATGTTGCGAGATAAAAGACGAAGAGTTAAAGACATAAATTATAACAAAAAAAAAATAACAGAAGTAGGTAAAACAAAATTTAAATCAGAAATATTTATTTACCTACCTTAAAATTAACACTCAATGTTACAGGCAAGTAACTTTTACAACGATATTTAAGAATGAAATTAAATGAACATACGCTATTATGAATAATCTGTCTCTTTTAGAGCTGCCACAGAATCCGCTAAATGAAACGGCTGGGTCAGCGTTTAAAAATTAGAATGAACTTGAATAGTCCCTGTGTGAATCAAATATTGTTACGCAGTGGTCGCGCGTCGCTGCAACTCGTGAACGAAACATCACCGCGTGTTAACACTAAACTGCGCCATCTGCCGAGTCCAAATCGCAACCAAGCTGAACTTGAGGTTGCCTGCTTATTACCCTGACCAGTGCCGGTCCTATTAACATTTTTAACTGGTGCGAGGACCAAAAATGGCGCCCCTCTAAAAAAAAATGTTTCTGCAGTTGCTTTATTTTCCATCAGAAAAAAAGCAGTGGCTTCAGATTATTCAGCTGTCAAAAGTTCGTTTAACCAGTTTGTGCGAATACTATACCTATAAGTGAAGTGGTGGACAACTGAAATAGTAGATTGTATAACGAGGGCATAAAACAAGCCATTTTAACCGACTTCAAAAAAGGAGGAGGTTATCAATTCGACTGTATGTTTTTTTTTTATGTTTGTTACCTCATAACTTTTGACTGGGTATATCGATTTTGATGATTATTTTTTTATGACGCTTCCCATTTGGTCCCATTTCAATTTAGTCCAGTTCTGATAATCATGAGTAAACCATATAAACCTTAAATTTGCATCAAGTACGTGCGCGACAAATAGATGAATAACTCAATAGTCGGTCTTTTGAAGTCGGTTTTTGGTTTTTGTTTTATAAAAATAATGTTCTTGTATAGGAGACGTTTAGCTAGCCCGAGCCGAAAGCGAGGGCGGATATAAAGTCGAGGATAAAATGGGTTTTATGCCCGAGTTTTACACTCGACTTTTCACATCGATTGCGAGGAAATAAATTAAAATATAATAAAAAATATATTATAATAATAAAATAAATAATGAAATAAAATATGAATAAAAGTATAATTTAAATAAAGTACATAAAAATATATATATATATATTTAAAAATTAAAAAAAAAACATTTTTTTAATAATAAAAAAAAATTATTATAAAAATTTCAAAATTATAAAAACATTAAAAATTTATTTAAAAAAATATTTAATTTACTATAATTAATGAATTTAAAATTCTTCATTTTTATTTAATTAAAATTATTTTATATTATTAATCATATTTTGATTTAATATTTTTTAAATTAAAATACAAAGAAATAGATTTAACTAATTTAATTTGTTTTGTCAATAAAAAAAAACAAAATAACATAATACACACAAGTGTCCGACCGAAACTAGTTTTACGACCGAAACCGAAACCGAAAACGAATTTCGGTAACGGTCTCTGTTTCGGCCGAAACCGAAACTTCCTTACAAGGATCATATTTTGAGGGAATAATAAAGAAAACGTTATTAAAATCATGACTGCAGTCTTCGACATTTTCATTTATTAATAATCAACATACCTCGTGTGTGCATAAGTTTTGAGACGAAATAAAAGTTGTATAACTTTTAAATATTATTAACTTATATTTCTAAAATTTTCAGTACACATTAAGTTAATAATAATCAACAGTAAAATATAATTGTGATTCAAAATGACCACCTTTATTTTTAATACAGGCCCTTAGACGATTTGGCCAGTCATCAATGGCGGCACGAATCTTTTCCAGCGGAATTCGCTTTGCTTCTCGGATAAGGGCTCGCTACAGTGACTCCAAGTTTGGGTGGGACTTTCGACAGGCCCTGAGCTCTAATTCAAGCCATAAAGAATAATCCAGCGGGTTGAGGTCAGGGCTAGAGGGGGGCTATTCGTTCGCCGCGATAAAGGCCGGCACATTTTCCCTCAACCAAGCTTGGGTGGTTTTTGCCTTACAGGAGTCAGGATGGCGCTGAGTCTTGCTGGAAAACCCAATCCTTGCTGTGAAATAAAGTTTGAGACAGGGGTTTCACAACAGGCTCTAAGATGTCACTTTGGTAATTCTTGGCTTTCACCTTGACGCCTTGTTGACAGAAATGGAGCGGAGTGACACCTTCATATGAAACTCCCCACCATACCATCACACTAGCCGGATGATGCGTACGCGAGACATTCCGTGCTGAAGCTGGGACGTCCTTGCTGCTTTTGGCATACACTTTATTGTTTTGTCGGTTAAACTTTTCTTCGACAGTAAAGACTTTCTCGTCGGTGAAAAGTATTTTCCTCGCATCGTGCCTCCTAAGCAGTATTGGACAACGTTCGCGTCGCAATTTACGAAGACGTTCGTTTAAAAAGTGAACTTTCCTACGGCTATACGCCTTTACCTTAAGATCATATTTCAGTATTCTGTTGACTGAAACGCGGGAAATATTAGTCTGCAGAGCGACTTTCTTCTGAGTGCGACATGGATTTCGGCGAAGTTGCTCTCGGATGATTTTGATGTTCGCAGGCGTCCTCACAGAGCGTGGCCGACCACTCCTTTGGTGATCTTGCAAAGAACTTGTCTCCTTGTATCGTTTGATAGTGTAATACACGAAGTATTCACCTCACGGAAAATCTCCATTGATTTTTTTCCGCTTAAATAGCGAAATCATCACCAGAAAATTGAAAGAAATTAATTTGAAAATCAAAGAAAACAAAAGTTAACATTCCAAATTCAAAATTGGAAAAAGAAATAAATAGCAGCCAGTAATATTTTATTTTATTTTTTAAGTACAAAGTTTGTCTCAAAACTTATGAACACACGAGGTAGTAAGCGAATCACGACATTGGCTCTGATGGGATTCATTTAGTGTCCGACCGAAACTAGTTTTACGACCGAAACCGAAACCGAAAACGAATTTCGGCAACGGTCTCTGTTTCGGCCGAAACCGAAACCGAAACCGAAACTTCCTTACAAGAATCATATTTTGAGGGAAAAATAAAGAAAACTTTATTATAGTCATAAAAAACAAAACAAAACAAAAAAGACGTTAGTCTTTATTGTTTTCTCTTAAATTACATAGATAAGCAGTCTTCGACATTTTCATTTATTAATAATCAACATACCTCGTGTTTGCATAAGTTTTGAGACGAAATAAAAGTTGTATAACTTTTAAATAATTAACTTATATTTTTAAAATTTCCAGTACACATTAAGTTAATAATAATCAACAATAAAATATAATTAGGATTCAAAATGACCACCTTTATTTTTAATACAGGCCCTTAGACGATTTGGCCAGTCATCAATGGCGGCACGAATCTTTTCCAGCGGAATTCGCTTTTCTTCCCGGATAAGGGTTCGCTTCAGTGACTCCAAGTTTGGATGGGCCACTTTCGACAGGCCCTGAGATCTAATTCAAGCCATAAAGAATAATCCAGCGGGATGAGGTCAGGGCTAGAGGAGGGCCATTCGTTCGCCGCGATGAAGGCCGGCACATTGTCCCTCAACCAAGTTTGGGTGGTTTTTGCCTTATGGGATGGCGCTGAGTCTTGCTGGAAAACCCAATCCTTGTTGTGAAATAAAGTATGAGACAGGGGTTTCACAACATGCTCTAAGATGTCACTTTAGTAATTCTTGGCTTTCACCTAGACGCCTTGTTGACAGAAATGGAGCGGAGTGACACCTTCATACTCGTATGAAACTCCCCACCATACCATCACACTAGCCGGATGATGCGTACGCGAGACATTCCGTGCTGAAACTAGAACGTCCTTGCTGCTTTTGGCATACACTTTAATGTTTTGTCGGTTAAACTTTCTTCGACAGTAAAGACTTTCTCGTCCGTGAAGAGTATCGTGCCTTCTAAGCAGTATTGGACAACGTTCGCGTCGCAATTTACGAAGACGTTCGTTTAAAAAGTGAACTTTCCTACGGCTATTTGCCTTTACCTTAAGATCATAATTCAGTATTCTGTTGACTGAAACGCGCGAAATATTAGTCTGCAGAGCGAGTTCCTTCTGAGTGCGACATGGATTTCGGCGAAGTCGCTCTCGGATGATTTTGATGTTCGCAGGCGTCCTCACAGAGCGTGGCCGACTCCTTTGGTGATCTTGCAAAGAACTTGTCTCCTTGTATCGTTTGATAGTTTATTACACGAAGTTTTCACCTCACGGAAAATCTCCATTGATTTTTTTCCCGCTTAAATAACGAAATCATCACGAGAAAATTGAAATAAATTAATTTGAAAATCAAAGAAAACAAAAGTTAACGTTCCAAATTCAAAATTGGAAAAAGAAATAAATAGCAGCCAGTGATATTTTATTTAATTTTTTAAGTACAAAGTTTGTCTCAAAACTTATGAACACACGAGGTAGTAAGCGAATCACGAATTTGGCTCTGATGGGATTCATTATTTAATTCATTTAACGCGCCGTACACGACCGATCACAGTGCGAAAACTCCAGAATGCACATTCGGTTTCGGTCGTAGTTTCGGCAAGTTTGCCGCCGAAAACGAAACTAAACCGAAACTCGTGTTTTTGCCGAAACTCAACCGAAAACGAAACCGAAACCGAACATTCGGTCGGACACTAGATTCATTACATATTTAATTCATTTAACGCGCCGAACACGACCGATCACAGCGCGAAAACTCCCGAATGCACATTCGGTTTCGGTCGTAGTTTCGGCAAGTTTGCCGCCGAAAACGAAACTAAACCGAAACTCGTGTTTTTGCCGAAACTCAACCGAAAACGAAACCGAAACCGAACATTCGGTCGGACACTAATACACACAAATAGAATAGAAAATCACAGTTTTTAAGTTTTGTGCACCAGGTAATTTTTTTGAAGGCGGTGACATGTTTTTTATCTGTAAAAATAAATTTCGAATAAATTAAAAAAAAATATTCCAACTTTATAATTACATATATACTTACTTATTTTAAATAAATATAAATAAATAAGTAAATATTAACAAAGTTGCTAAAATATTAGAATAAGTTAATCATAATGGATTGTTATTATAGAAATTGTAAATTAGAGTAACATCCCTAGTGTTTAAAAAGAAAAAGGGGTTAACTGACGCAACATTGTAACAACGTTCAGTTCTTTACGAGATCGTAGATTATCTCGTAAATCACTAATTGTTTATTATGTTTAAAACGGTTTATTAAAAAAACAAGTTATAAAATAACTCGCATCGGTCATTATTACAATAAATATGTAATCGTTATTGAAAAAAGTTAAGCAATTCTGTAGTTCTAACAAAACGAAAAAAAAAAATATTTTATGCCCGCCGTTACAAGGTTACGTTGTTGAATTTTGATGAATTGTCAAATGTGACCTATTAAAATGGCCTGACTATAATAGACGATGCCTGCCTAGTGAAACAAGTGACGGACGAAAGTTCACCCCGCGGCCCGTTCCCCCGCAATTTTGTTCGTGCGTGTTACGCGACTCGCGCGCTCGGTCGAGCGTCTTTTGTTTCACGTTTTGGTTCATTTTGGCGCCCCCCCCTTGAAGGCGCCCGGTGCGGTCGCACCGCTCGCACCGCCCTAGGACCGGCCCTGACCCTGACCACAGATACTAGGGTACAAAACATTCATTCCGCAAAATCAATTAAATGAATATGACTCTTGCTGCGATACAATTAAGTGCAATTCAGATCGCACAGAGCTAATTTACCTACAGCTATATTCAGCTAGAAGTTGCCTCTCTTTCTATCGCGTAACCCTTACCTCTTCTGACGACGCGCGACGTTAGGGTTGACGTGACGTTTCAAATAAACCTAGGCAAGGTCTTAGGGCGTCCGCTGCGTCCGCGCGGGTTCACGGCGCGGGCGCCCGCGCGGCGTGCTGTTTCTTGTAATTCCATAGATCAGCGCTGCGTGCAGCGGGTGCCCGTCGCACGCGGCGCGGGCGGCGGGTGTCCGCGCGACGGAGCACGCGAGCGGAGATGTTTTTGGAAAATCAGTGAGCGCCGTTGTGTTATCCGTGCCGCACGTTCCGTGCTCGTACAGTCTAATCCATAATTTGTAAGCAATGAGTATTATTGACACGGAACGTGTCATTGTAGAAGTACAATGTCGCCCCCCATTGGTGATATAACTGATACACTTTTTACTTTCAAAGTACTAAAACTACGTTTCAAATATGTTTAAAGTTTCCAAAATAATTCGTCAAATGTAGACGTTGACATTTTAAAGTAATTATTAAATTTCTTCTCATAATAACGTAAACTTGGTTATACTCGTAAATTCTCCACACAACAATCTAGACGTGACATATGGGCTGATTGGCTGTCGCTCTTGTCTACGTCGTCTTTTGGCTAGGTAGTATATCAACAAATAATCCATGATATCGACTGTACACCCGCGCGATCGAAATTGTACTGGCGGCGCTGCGAGAGGCGGGAGTCCGTCGCGGACTCGCGGGCGTCCGCGACGGGTTAAATTTGTCCGCGACGGAGCACGGCGCGGGTCCCCGCGACGGAGACCCGCGCCGTGCTCCCGCTTAACGCAGCGGACGCCCTTAGTAGTATGTATGAAGATCAGAAAACTATTTTATTTTTACAATGTACCTACTTGTGCCCTAACTGTAGGTAAACGTTTACTATTGATGATGTATTTACTAGGTACTAGAAATAACTTCAGAACAGTTTATTGTGGAAACTTTTGGAAATACAGGCCGGTATCAGTTTTTGGAGAATATTAAACGTTAATGGTATAATATTATAAAGCTTAATGTTAAAGTTTGGACGTTTGTTGCTCAATCACGCAAAAATGACTAAACTGATTTGGATGCATTTGATATAAAAGTAGGTAGATAGTAGGTAGTAGATATAAGAGTAGGTAGTACAGCTATTTCATAAAGAAAATCTAAGGTGAAGACTAATAAATTAAAACAAAAAGAAATCCACAGACAACAATCAACAAAGGAAAAATAAAAATCATAAATATTTATTGACCTTAAATAACATTGAATGTTACAGGAACGTCGCTTTTAGAAAGATATTTTAGAATTAAATTACGTTATTATTGAAAATCTCTTTCAGAGCCGCCCAGGTCCGACTAGGTCGGTATTTAAAAATACAATAAAATGCAATAAATGTTTGATGCAGTAGATGTTATAACTGTATAATAATATAGTACGTATAATTTTTTTTTTTTTTTGTTATTTTCTAATTGGGTGTAACAATCCGGAATGAAATATTTTCATTTCATGTCATTTTTTTCCAGATACCGTCAAACTTGTTCGCCATGTGGCTGATCAGCCAGTTCGGGCGGAAGGTGGCGACGGTGTCCTGCCTGACGCTGGGCGGGCTCTGCATCATCGCACTGGGCTGCGTGCCCGACATCTTCGCTCTTACACTTACCTTGGGATCACTAGGTAACCATGTTTTGTAGCTTAATTCAGTAGGTCTAACATAAATTCTTATATAAAAATACGTAGCTATAGACAAATGTATGACCTCAAAAAAATAAGTAAATAAATAACGTTTCACGCTCCTAGCTCCCCGCTAGGATAGCCTGTGTCGGGGATGCCAAGGAACACACACACACACAAGGATAACTGACACCCAGACCAGATGTTTAAATTTATCATTAAAAACATCTACCTGGCTGGGATCGAACCTGGGACCCTGTCGGGCATAAATAGGAACTGTAAATGTTCATATATTTTCCTATTGAATACTTAGGTACTCACTACGTTTTTTACCTCAGAATGTATGCTAGGCTTACAGTTGTTTTCGATAAACCTGATCTTTCTTGTTATAGACAATCGTAATATGTAAAAATAGTAGGCCCACGTTTGAAGGCATTTTAAGACAGATCTAAACTAACTAAAATATATCTGTCTTTATCATTGCAAGCCATTAGACAAGGATGCCAATAGTTTTAGGAAATTTAGATCTGTCTTAAAAAGCCTTCAAACTTGGGCCTAGTGTGATTTTATAACTAAATTAGAAAAAAAGGCCCAACAGTATTTTCTGCAGCTTCGGTGAAGTGTTAGGCAAACGCCCTAGCCTGTACCTTAAACAATGTGGTAGAATTAATTTTATCAACCATTTCTTTCTACGTTCGTGGCATTTTTGTTTTATTTTCTGGATCTTAAAGCTAAAAACGGTATTTTACTACATTCCAGGAGTAAGCTGCACGGCCATCGTCGCTACCACCATCTACATTTACACTTCGGAACTATACCCGACAGTTGTCCGCAACATGGGCATGGGTGCGGCTTCCATGTCCATGCGAGTCGGATCCATGTTGGCGCCATTTATTTCTAACCTATCTGTGACAGTTCCATGGCTGCCAACCGTAATATTCGGTTTGGCGCCAATCGCCGCGGCTCTAGCTTGTCTATGCTTGCCTGAAACTAAGGGACGGACTCTGCCCGATAGCTTGGAGGATGTTAGGAATGAAAATAGTTAAAAAAAAGTAACATTTTGTAATAAGTTATTTTAATGCACTTTTGTTTTGAACTTATGATTAAACCTAGATAAAGAGTTCTAGATAACTCTCCGTGTAAGCAATATCGGACTCTTATTTTAAAAGAGAAAATAAGTATGTACACAAAGATTTACCAGTGCCCTTGATCGCACACAGTTATTTAAAGCTAGACTAAGGCCCGATATCCATCTAAACAACTAAACATGGTGATCTAACAAGTTGTCAAGACTCTTTGACTTGCCACGGGTCTGAACATACGAAGAATTTGTAGAAAGAGAAAAATCACTTAATATCACATCACTTAAGACACAGGGCCTAAATATTAACATAGCTCAACAAAAAAACAACGCGAATTTAAAATATTCAAGAAGGCTGAATTGGCTCGCATTTTTAATATTTTTTTCTCATTCTTTCTGCTTTTTAGTTACTTAAATGTAAAAAAAAAAAATAAGAGCCAATATTCCAAAACTATTCATAATTCCGTAAATTATTCGCCTTGAATTATTCTAAACCACTATTATACCAAGCGACAAAACCATTGTTGACCATTGTCAAAAATTATATTAAAAAAAAACAATGACAAAATACCTATATCTACAGAAAACTCATAAGTGTTGTACGTATTTTTGTATTTTCAATTTGTGATCATAAAAAAATTGTGATACTATTTTGTAATTAAGTTTTCTACATTGAAAATAACTATAAGTATTATTTTTTTAGAATATTTGCTAGACAATAATTAGGTATGTTTTAACCATTATACGGATTCACTAAGGATTATTATTATTTCTCTAGGTTTGTAACATAAGGTTGTTATGAAAATAGAATTACATACATAAGTACTTATGGCTAAAGTAAAACCAGAACATAAATGGCAATGAGTCATTGGTAAAAATAGTTTTATTAGACCTTGAACACATAAACTGAACTGGGCTTGAACTGCAGGGTCTTAAGGAAAGGATGTGCAAAGCCTAAAAAGGCTCATAGTACTGATCATGATGAAGATTTTTCACTAGGTACGGGAAAATCCCTGAAATCGCGAAAAAATCAGCCGATGAAAAACGTCAGTGACACTCGACAAAACATACTCGTAAGACCGGAATAGCCGGATTTTTGCAATTTTAGGGTTAATCCCATAGTACATTTATGATTATGACCACTATCAACCTATTTGGCTTAGCACGCCATTACTTATAACCCTATTTATAATAGGATTTCAAACAGATCTTAAGTTTAAAAAGAACAAAATTGATCCTGAAACGGTATTTGAACCTACACATCTCACCGACTAGATAAACCAACCCCCTTTTTAACTCCACTATTTAATATACTACTTACTGCTACTTAGACACGTAGCACACTTAAGTACTAATATATTTAGCTATGTCCGTGTGTAGGTACATCAGTCCTACCAGCGAAAATTAAAACTATGACTAATCTACTAAGTACCTACTCCTCCAAAACCCAAGTTGTTACCACAAGGCCTTGCCACCAAAACGAACAGTTTTCGACAACTGTACAATATAGGTATATCTTATAAACACTGCTTAAAGTTAATCACTGCTTAAAATGCTCTGACAACTTCTTGCTAACGTGCTAAAACAAGACGGAGAATTTTAAGCAGCATGAGACCCTTACTTTAATATCAACAAAAGATGGTTCAATAAATGTTTCTCTTCCAAGCAACCTAGAGATGATCCAACCGATTTTATCTCTCGGTTTTCTGATTCTTTGACGGTACTTACGGTAACCTACGTGTTTTTTGCTATATCCTATGTTATTTTTGTTATACCCCACGTGATTTTTGTTTTACCCCACGTGATATTTGTTTTACCCCTTGTGTTTTTTGTTTTACCCACGTGGTTTTTGTTCTTTCTACGCGATATTTTTGCTTGTTCTTTTACCTACTGATTAGGGCTTCAAACTGTATCAGTCGGCTCCGGTAGCGCCCAGCGCGTAGGGCTCTTTCGTCGCTGTTCGAAGGTAGAAATTGCCGCGGAGGCTGGAATCAGAAACGATTATCTTTACTAATATTATCTCACTAATATTATAAAAGTAAATGTTTGTATGTTTGTTACCACTAAACTCTGAAACGGCTCAACGGATTCTCATGTGGAATGAAGGTCTTTCATGGTCTGGATTAGCACATAGGCTACTTTGTATGCCGGAAAACTCATGTTAACTTTTTGACCACGGGGCGCAGCTAGTACTGAATAGAGAATACTGATAAGGTACGTTTATTCATGACAACACACAGGTACATTACATTTACATGCACTACTTACAACAAATAAAGACAAAATAAAATTTTACTAATGTAACTGGTTACTATAACCGTTTCAGTTGTTAGTAAATAAAAAAAATAATCTAGCGCTTACTCGCTGCTAGCCCGAAGCCCCATGTATACTGGAGGCTCCGCCCCGCACTGCCGCCGCAGGAAGGAGTCGTAGCTCTCGCAGCGCCGCGCGAGGAACTCGCCGCCTACAACCGACTCCGCCCAGAATGCCCACGAGCGCCAGTGGCTGCAGAAATCTGCAAAATTATGACAGTAAATGCAATAAGACATTCAATGTTTTTCAAGGTCTATAAATATTTGTGATTTCAAATGGGCTACTGAACGATCATCGCTGCAGCATGAGCTCTGGTAGCTCAGTGAGAGAACAGCTGCTTCGCATTCGTTGGCTTTTGTCTCGGTTTTTTCTCTAGCTGACACAGCGCAACGAAAGCTAGAGCGATTAAAATTTGGCTTGCGCTAAGAGTTTGCAGTACGGTCCCCGGCTAAAGTTATTGCGATCCCAATCTTGAAATGCTACGACAGTAGCTATACTGCTAATCCCAGAAAACCCAATAGTAGCAGATCCATAGGGCAGGGGGCAGAGGGCTAAGGGACTCAAGGGATGTTGTTAAATACATCAAAACGTCGAATCCGATAGATATAATCTGGGCGTCTTCAAGTCGCGAGTGAATCGGTTTCTTCTAGGCAAGCGTGCTTCATCGTAGACCGCATCGTTGCTTACCATCAGGCGAAATGGCGGTCAAACGCAAGCCTATTTCTGATTAAAAGAAAATAATCCTAAAATTTTTAACTGCCAAACTGTTGGCAATATCCTGGATTCCAAAACCCAACTCACCTTCAACAGTGAGCGGAACAGTCGCAGTGAAACAGCCCGGCTGCTTGGCCCCGCCCTCGTTGGGCCAGAAGTCCGCGAGCCCCGAGCGCGCCGGTGTGCCGTACCCGCCGCCGTCCGTGTGGATCACGTCCACGAAGTCGGCGTCCGAGGGGGACAGGGGGGAGCCTAGGAGAGGGGGGTAGAAGCCGGGGTAGGCTGGGTCTAGACCGGTTAACCTGGAACGAAAAAAAATTAAGGAATACCTGCCGCTTAATATACTATACCTACGCTTAATATAATATACTTCGGAAGACGGATATTTTTAAGTCTAATTGAGGAGTATCCTAAAGCTTCGTATCCATTTGAGGCAGACTCAGGGCGAGGCAGCCGAGGCTGCTCGGCCTGAGGCTGCTCTAATGGATACGCACCTCACCAAGTGCACGGCTTGGAGTGAGGCTTCTTTGAGCGCGCCAAAAAAACCGATAAAATATGGCTCGGCCCGCGGCAACGAATTTGCCTCATGGCGCGGCGTGCCTCAGGTTGAGGCAGCGTGTCCACTTGTGCGGCCTCGGGTCGAGCGGCTGCCTCGCCCTGAGTTTGCCTCAAATGGATACGAAGCTTTAGACGTGTGACGTAGTAGTCTGTGTCAGTGTGTACCTACTAGTGGTAGTTTTAAGAACAGGCGCAGACATATGACGTAGGAAGAGACACAAATATTTTTAAGTGCAAATTGGGAGATTTCATTGTGGCGCTGGTAATACTCAAGTACAGGCCGCAGATCCGAGAGGAATATCCCACCTGGGTATAGTGAGTCCCCTGCTAGCGAGCCCGCGGGCCGCGTGCGCCAGGACGTGCGCGCCCAGCGAGTGCCCCACCAGGTGCAGGCGGCGCGCGGGCAGCCCGCGCTTCAGGAGGCGCAGGATCGCTGATGCAGTCTCTTTACCGATCTGGAAATTAGTAGCAAGCTGTTAGATTGTTAGGAGAAGATAATCAATAGAAAAAACAAACAATAATGACAGACAATCGTTTCTGAGGCAAACACTGAAAATATAAAAAAGAGATAGAAAAGAAGAAGCTATTTTTATTTGACACAAACCAGCTCGAGTTTAGCATGATGCCGAGGGTGGACAACCAGCGTTAGTCTACCTTTGCAACAACTAGGCAAAGTAAGTAAATCTAATATATTTTTTTAGTAAGCAGACCACACATAGCGCTATTAATCTTCAAATAGGGCTTTTCAAATAGGATAACTTGTATTTACTTCAAATAGGATATCTTGTATTTTTTTATTTTCAAGACGGTTAATAAGTTAATTCCATGAGGCTCTTTTGAAATCGTTACGTACCGTGGGTACATCCTTAGCGACCAGCAAGTAATTCCCGAAGGCGAGGTTGGCCCAGTCCAGCACCAGCACGTTGTAGCCGCCGTTCTGAAGGTAAGCGCGCACCACTGTCCGCACGCTCGCGTCGGTCGACAGCTCTACGTAGCTGTGGACGCAATAGGAAATTGCGTGACATTTGGTAGTTCGTTTATTTGAAGAGTCTGTTCGTATCCGTCATTACGACCTATTAGCCCAGCCGAATTAGACGAGAACCGAACCAAACCCAGGAAAAATTATAAGTAGAATTTTTCCTTCGGAATTCGTTAGAGGGGGTCACTGGGAGTCTACATTTCGTTTTTCAAATTCCCAGTGATCTTGCATTTTCCGCCATCTTGATTTTAAGGGTGTTTTTTTAAATAACTCGTTTATTTTCAATTTTACACGAAAAATGGTTAGAACCAAATTTGTTGAAATTGAATGTCCTACAATTTCTGCCCTCATCAATTTTTTCGTAGGATCGATATTTTTCGATCGAGGGGGTGGAATTGTATTAGCGCATTATCACTTGCATTATTATTGAAATTTGCAATATTTTAAAATAAATTGTTGTTTCGACAGAGTGGTCGTATGGTAGGGACATTAGAGCATTCAAAATTGGAATGTAAGTTGTAAAAAAATAAAGAAAAA
Source organism: Alcis repandata (assembly GCA_949125135.1). Classification (NCBI taxonomy): domain Eukaryota; kingdom Metazoa; phylum Arthropoda; class Insecta; order Lepidoptera; family Geometridae; genus Alcis; species Alcis repandata. Next base: position 853,510 of record OX421240.1, read on the forward strand.
TTAATAAAATATTTCGATGCATGCCTCACCTCTTTTCCGGGTGTTAAATGAAAAAATATCGATCCTACGAAAAATTTATTAGGACAGAAATTATAGGAAATTCAATTTCGAACAACTTTGGTTAAAACCATTTTTCGTGTAAAATTGAAAATAAACGAGTTATTTAGAAAACAAAAAACCACCCTTAAAATCAAGATGGCGGAAAATGCAATACCACTGGGAATTCGAAAAACGAAATGTAGACTCCCAGTCAGTGCCGGTCCTATTAACATTTTTAACTGGTGCGAGGACCAAAAATGGCGCCCCTCTAAAAAAAAATGTTTCTGCAGTTGCTTTATTTTCCATCAGAAAAAAAGCAGTGGCTTCAGATTATTCAGCTGTCAAAAGTTCGTTTAACCAGTTTGTGCGAATACTATACCTATAAGTGAAGTGGTGGACAACTGAAATAGTAGATTGTATAACGAGGGCATAAAACAAGCCATTTTAACCGACTTCAAAAAAGGAGGAGGTTATCAATTCGACTGTATGTTTTTTTTTTATGTTTGTTACCTCATAACTTTTGACTGGGTATATCGATTTTGATGATTATTTTTTTATGACGCTTCCCATTTGGTCCCATTTCAATTTAGTCCAGTTCTGATAATCATGAGTAAACCATATAAACCTTAAATTTGCATCAAGTACGTGCGCGACAAATAGATGAATAACTCAATAGTCGGTCTTTTGAAGTCGGTTTTTGGTTTTTGTTTTATAAAAATAATGTTCTTGTATAGGAGACGTTTAGCTAGCCCGAGCCGAAAGCGAGGGCGGATATAAAGTCGAGGATAAAATGGGTTTTATGCCCGAGTTTTACACTCGACTTTTCACATCGATTGCGAGGAAATAAATTAAAATATAATAAAAAATATATTATAATAATAAAATAAATAATGAAATAAAATATGAATAAAAGTATAATTTAAATAAAGTACATAAAAATATATATATATATATTTAAAAATTAAAAAAAAAACATTTTTTTAATAATAAAAAAAAATTATTATAAAAATTTCAAAATTATAAAAACATTAAAAATTTATTTAAAAAAATATTTAATTTACTATAATTAATGAATTTAAAATTCTTCATTTTTATTTAATTAAAATTATTTTATATTATTAATCATATTTTGATTTAATATTTTTTAAATTAAAATACAAAGAAATAGATTTAACTAATTTAATTTGTTTTGTCAATAAAAAAAAACAAAATAACATAATACACACAAGTGTCCGACCGAAACTAGTTTTACGACCGAAACCGAAACCGAAAACGAATTTCGGTAACGGTCTCTGTTTCGGCCGAAACCGAAACTTCCTTACAAGGATCATATTTTGAGGGAATAATAAAGAAAACGTTATTAAAATCATGACTGCAGTCTTCGACATTTTCATTTATTAATAATCAACATACCTCGTGTGTGCATAAGTTTTGAGACGAAATAAAAGTTGTATAACTTTTAAATATTATTAACTTATATTTCTAAAATTTTCAGTACACATTAAGTTAATAATAATCAACAGTAAAATATAATTGTGATTCAAAATGACCACCTTTATTTTTAATACAGGCCCTTAGACGATTTGGCCAGTCATCAATGGCGGCACGAATCTTTTCCAGCGGAATTCGCTTTGCTTCTCGGATAAGGGCTCGCTACAGTGACTCCAAGTTTGGGTGGGACTTTCGACAGGCCCTGAGCTCTAATTCAAGCCATAAAGAATAATCCAGCGGGTTGAGGTCAGGGCTAGAGGGGGGCTATTCGTTCGCCGCGATAAAGGCCGGCACATTTTCCCTCAACCAAGCTTGGGTGGTTTTTGCCTTACAGGAGTCAGGATGGCGCTGAGTCTTGCTGGAAAACCCAATCCTTGCTGTGAAATAAAGTTTGAGACAGGGGTTTCACAACAGGCTCTAAGATGTCACTTTGGTAATTCTTGGCTTTCACCTTGACGCCTTGTTGACAGAAATGGAGCGGAGTGACACCTTCATATGAAACTCCCCACCATACCATCACACTAGCCGGATGATGCGTACGCGAGACATTCCGTGCTGAAGCTGGGACGTCCTTGCTGCTTTTGGCATACACTTTATTGTTTTGTCGGTTAAACTTTTCTTCGACAGTAAAGACTTTCTCGTCGGTGAAAAGTATTTTCCTCGCATCGTGCCTCCTAAGCAGTATTGGACAACGTTCGCGTCGCAATTTACGAAGACGTTCGTTTAAAAAGTGAACTTTCCTACGGCTATACGCCTTTACCTTAAGATCATATTTCAGTATTCTGTTGACTGAAACGCGGGAAATATTAGTCTGCAGAGCGACTTTCTTCTGAGTGCGACATGGATTTCGGCGAAGTTGCTCTCGGATGATTTTGATGTTCGCAGGCGTCCTCACAGAGCGTGGCCGACCACTCCTTTGGTGATCTTGCAAAGAACTTGTCTCCTTGTATCGTTTGATAGTGTAATACACGAAGTATTCACCTCACGGAAAATCTCCATTGATTTTTTTCCGCTTAAATAGCGAAATCATCACCAGAAAATTGAAAGAAATTAATTTGAAAATCAAAGAAAACAAAAGTTAACATTCCAAATTCAAAATTGGAAAAAGAAATAAATAGCAGCCAGTAATATTTTATTTTATTTTTTAAGTACAAAGTTTGTCTCAAAACTTATGAACACACGAGGTAGTAAGCGAATCACGACATTGGCTCTGATGGGATTCATTTAGTGTCCGACCGAAACTAGTTTTACGACCGAAACCGAAACCGAAAACGAATTTCGGCAACGGTCTCTGTTTCGGCCGAAACCGAAACCGAAACCGAAACTTCCTTACAAGAATCATATTTTGAGGGAAAAATAAAGAAAACTTTATTATAGTCATAAAAAACAAAACAAAACAAAAAAGACGTTAGTCTTTATTGTTTTCTCTTAAATTACATAGATAAGCAGTCTTCGACATTTTCATTTATTAATAATCAACATACCTCGTGTTTGCATAAGTTTTGAGACGAAATAAAAGTTGTATAACTTTTAAATAATTAACTTATATTTTTAAAATTTCCAGTACACATTAAGTTAATAATAATCAACAATAAAATATAATTAGGATTCAAAATGACCACCTTTATTTTTAATACAGGCCCTTAGACGATTTGGCCAGTCATCAATGGCGGCACGAATCTTTTCCAGCGGAATTCGCTTTTCTTCCCGGATAAGGGTTCGCTTCAGTGACTCCAAGTTTGGATGGGCCACTTTCGACAGGCCCTGAGATCTAATTCAAGCCATAAAGAATAATCCAGCGGGATGAGGTCAGGGCTAGAGGAGGGCCATTCGTTCGCCGCGATGAAGGCCGGCACATTGTCCCTCAACCAAGTTTGGGTGGTTTTTGCCTTATGGGATGGCGCTGAGTCTTGCTGGAAAACCCAATCCTTGTTGTGAAATAAAGTATGAGACAGGGGTTTCACAACATGCTCTAAGATGTCACTTTAGTAATTCTTGGCTTTCACCTAGACGCCTTGTTGACAGAAATGGAGCGGAGTGACACCTTCATACTCGTATGAAACTCCCCACCATACCATCACACTAGCCGGATGATGCGTACGCGAGACATTCCGTGCTGAAACTAGAACGTCCTTGCTGCTTTTGGCATACACTTTAATGTTTTGTCGGTTAAACTTTCTTCGACAGTAAAGACTTTCTCGTCCGTGAAGAGTATCGTGCCTTCTAAGCAGTATTGGACAACGTTCGCGTCGCAATTTACGAAGACGTTCGTTTAAAAAGTGAACTTTCCTACGGCTATTTGCCTTTACCTTAAGATCATAATTCAGTATTCTGTTGACTGAAACGCGCGAAATATTAGTCTGCAGAGCGAGTTCCTTCTGAGTGCGACATGGATTTCGGCGAAGTCGCTCTCGGATGATTTTGATGTTCGCAGGCGTCCTCACAGAGCGTGGCCGACTCCTTTGGTGATCTTGCAAAGAACTTGTCTCCTTGTATCGTTTGATAGTTTATTACACGAAGTTTTCACCTCACGGAAAATCTCCATTGATTTTTTTCCCGCTTAAATAACGAAATCATCACGAGAAAATTGAAATAAATTAATTTGAAAATCAAAGAAAACAAAAGTTAACGTTCCAAATTCAAAATTGGAAAAAGAAATAAATAGCAGCCAGTGATATTTTATTTAATTTTTTAAGTACAAAGTTTGTCTCAAAACTTATGAACACACGAGGTAGTAAGCGAATCACGAATTTGGCTCTGATGGGATTCATTATTTAATTCATTTAACGCGCCGTACACGACCGATCACAGTGCGAAAACTCCAGAATGCACATTCGGTTTCGGTCGTAGTTTCGGCAAGTTTGCCGCCGAAAACGAAACTAAACCGAAACTCGTGTTTTTGCCGAAACTCAACCGAAAACGAAACCGAAACCGAACATTCGGTCGGACACTAGATTCATTACATATTTAATTCATTTAACGCGCCGAACACGACCGATCACAGCGCGAAAACTCCCGAATGCACATTCGGTTTCGGTCGTAGTTTCGGCAAGTTTGCCGCCGAAAACGAAACTAAACCGAAACTCGTGTTTTTGCCGAAACTCAACCGAAAACGAAACCGAAACCGAACATTCGGTCGGACACTAATACACACAAATAGAATAGAAAATCACAGTTTTTAAGTTTTGTGCACCAGGTAATTTTTTTGAAGGCGGTGACATGTTTTTTATCTGTAAAAATAAATTTCGAATAAATTAAAAAAAAATATTCCAACTTTATAATTACATATATACTTACTTATTTTAAATAAATATAAATAAATAAGTAAATATTAACAAAGTTGCTAAAATATTAGAATAAGTTAATCATAATGGATTGTTATTATAGAAATTGTAAATTAGAGTAACATCCCTAGTGTTTAAAAAGAAAAAGGGGTTAACTGACGCAACATTGTAACAACGTTCAGTTCTTTACGAGATCGTAGATTATCTCGTAAATCACTAATTGTTTATTATGTTTAAAACGGTTTATTAAAAAAACAAGTTATAAAATAACTCGCATCGGTCATTATTACAATAAATATGTAATCGTTATTGAAAAAAGTTAAGCAATTCTGTAGTTCTAACAAAACGAAAAAAAAAAATATTTTATGCCCGCCGTTACAAGGTTACGTTGTTGAATTTTGATGAATTGTCAAATGTGACCTATTAAAATGGCCTGACTATAATAGACGATGCCTGCCTAGTGAAACAAGTGACGGACGAAAGTTCACCCCGCGGCCCGTTCCCCCGCAATTTTGTTCGTGCGTGTTACGCGACTCGCGCGCTCGGTCGAGCGTCTTTTGTTTCACGTTTTGGTTCATTTTGGCGCCCCCCCCTTGAAGGCGCCCGGTGCGGTCGCACCGCTCGCACCGCCCTAGGACCGGCCCTGCTCCCAGTGACCCCCTCTAACGAATTTCGAAGGAAAAATTCTACTTATAATTTTTCCTGGGTAAAATAACAATTCGGCTGGGCTATATGGGCTGTTTGGTCCCCTTGGATGTGTACAAAGTTTTGAAGCTACGTTTCTGATCTATACAATCAAACGATGGAACAGTTTCCGGCTTTGCGTAGTAACCTAAGAAATATAATCTTGCGCTTTTCTAAGTCCCAGTGAATAGCTTTATTTTAAGTCTGCGTGTTTCGTCGTTAACCACATCATTGGGGTTAAAAAAGCGGTTATGTATGTATTGACGGACTACATCGTCGCTTGCCGACAGGTGACCTGGTGGATCTTTTTCCGATAAATAAAAAAAGCCTGGAAATTACTCCACCGATAATTAAATAGCAAAGCTCTTAAATTTTAAATGAATGCACAAAATTAATTATTCCTACCCGTGTGCGTAGATAACAGTGGGCTTGTTGTGGTCGAAGCCGGGGTCAGCCATCAGCAGCTTGGCGGCGCGCAGCCGGTACGAGGACGAGGGGCTCGTGGAGTTCGACCTGAAATACAAACCAACTTCATTAAACTAAGCAAGTCATTTCTGGCGCTATCCTACAGGAACCGTACCTACATCTTTTTTAGCCAGTAATCACCTACTGCTGAGGCTGAGCTAAGGCATTGGATTTTCTTATTGTAGGTAGATACATCACTCAACCTGAATCCTGTACCTATGTCCTACATCATTTAATAATAATTTGAAAAATGTCTTACCACGAAGTAAAAGTGGTAATCTCTCGGCTAGATATACATTATAAGCTATAATTTATAACTAAGATAGTAGATAAACTTACCCGTAAAACCTTAAGATGAGATCTCTGTAGTTTGCAGACCTTCCTCTGGGCACTGTAACAGGTTATACGTCAATTAAAAGCTTTTAAAAGTAATATAAGTTTATGAGTGTTTTATTCAGCATTATTGCCTGGCTAGGCGTTGTTCTAAGTAGCAGATAGAGCGAGAATGATTGTTTAGTTTTTTAATATTTTGTGTCCATTTTCATTAGTTTAGACTTTTCCACGGTTCAAAAACTGACCATCGACGTTACACCGACCTTCTCAATGCACTAACGATAATGCGTGGATGAGGATTGACCTGAGACAAAGACCAAAGTATCAATACAGATGAGAAGATGATTATAGTTACTCACCACTGATGGTGGACCTCATGATCTGGCTGAAGCTCTTCAGGTTGATCGGCAGGCTGGGCTCTCTCTGGCACTCGCATGGCATTAACACTGTGACATAGGCAGTGACGGATTAACCCTTAATCAAATTAAGCAATTGCCTAGGGCATCACGTCTGAGGGGGCACCAGAAGAAGCACAAAAAAATCCGTCCTTAGGGCATCACGTCTCACTCTCTGGTCACCAAAAACCACACCAAAAAAAGTTTCTAGGACTAATTTGAAAATTCGCGCGTTTTAAGTTGACATAGAGTCCGACCTAGAGTCCTATCCAATTGTATAAAATATTAAATAATACATGATGATAAGATTGAATCAGCTTTCCCTAATGTGGAAACAGCCCTGCGTATATTTTTATCGCTTATGATTACAAATTGCTCAGCGGAACGTTCTTTTTCAAAATTAAAAATATTAAAAAATGAAAAAAGGACAAAGATGATACAAGAAAGGCTCGATAATTTATCGATATTGTACATAGAGTCCGATATGTTAAAAACGTTAGATGTTAATACTATCTTGCGTGAATTCAATGCTCGGAAAAGCCGCAAGGCGCATTTCAATAAATAAATAAATTATGCTTTGGTTTTTATTATTGTCGCACCTACTCCACTTCTAAAGTACGTTACATCTCATCATCTAATTTTACAAAAAACTAATGTTTTTAGGCGGTAAAGGTTTAAAGACCGATTCCAGTTGACATACGGATAGGGGGGCCCACAGGCATGGATTGCTTAGGGCATCTAGTAGTCTTAATCCGTCACTGGACATAGGTTCAAGACGAATTAGGAACTTTAAATATTTTTTTATCGAAAATGCCAATTAATTTACCTGCCATAGTACCTACCAACCTACCCGATGCTAAATTGTAGCAGCAAAACATTAAAGATTCAAAACAGATAAGAGTTTGAAAAGGCCACCAAAGCGTGAAAGATTCTGTATTACACAAGCGAAGGTCATGATTTTTCTGTTTGTCGTAAATATCATAACATATTACAAATATACAATAGGTATCATTGATAGTAATATATGCACATAAATATAATCTCAACTGGAGTTCGAAGTCATGGTCGACGGCCTGGTGCGCAACTACCTGATAATTGCATGGCAAAAACATTATTTTACTTATCCGATAAAGGTCAGCGCACACACGTGACGGCGAATCGCGTAAGATCGCGTCGTATTGTCTAACGATGTTATAATATTTAGATAATTCAATGCGGCCCACTAATCCCGCCTAAAGCAGCATGTCCACTAAAGCGGAGGCGGCGGCGAAGGATTTTTATGAAATTCTATTGGTTAATTTTGCTCCGCTCCTCTTCTCACAGCTCGTGACCAGGCAACCTTAGTTTGAGTTGTTCTTACGTACCTACAACCTTTTAGCAAGTAAATTCAAGGAGAATAGGGATACGTGGAAGATGAGGGAGACGTTTGCGCAGCGCTGTGACACAACGGCTGAGGAAAAAAAATTGAGGAGAATATAAATTTATAAAACTTACCGAACTAATTGTAACGAACGAACGTACCTATCCACTATGATGACGTAAAATCAGACCAATTTCCTCTAAGTTGGTGATTTCAAGTATTTTCCCCACTGCTACTGAACGTCGTCGCGTCGTCCGCTCAATTGTGCGCTCGCCTTTAGATACCTAGTTGCCTTTTATATTTTATGTAAAACAAGTAACTAAGCCTTTAATTACTTTTAATAACCATACGAATAGAAATGTAAATAAATATTTATATCGGCTTTTATTTAAAACGGTTTCAACAAGAGCGGTTCATTTTAGATTACATGGGCAGGCCGCCGTATACTTTGGTACCACGGTCCTATTCTTGGGTGCTCGAGATCCGTCACTCTCGCTGTCATGACATTTCTAATGAGAGCGACAGTGACCGAGATAAATGTTTAATCCGCCAGAGGACTATGCGAACTTACTCAGTATCAAGTGTACCTAAAGAAGTAAATACTGACTCGGAAAAAAAAGCTCTGATTTATTATACCCGTGCGCTCACTAAATATAACATATTAAGCGATTATTATACCTACTTGAATAATATAATTGTATTTTACACGTAAAAAAGTCAAAAGAACATAGATGGCAATATAAATAGAATCAGAAAGGGTATTCGAAGGTAAACAACAATTGCATCATTGAAAGTGCAGCCGAAAAAAAGAAATGAACCCAAGGATAATGGATTTCAAGAAATATTTTCCGACTGATTGGAGCCAAAAAATGCGTCATTTTAAAAACAAACCTTTGTGGCACACATATTGCACATGGGCTGGGGTAATGATAAGGGCCAACTCGCACCGCGATTACGGCATCTGGCACTGATCTATCCTAACATAGGAAGATGTTCAATTGCAGTATACCAACGAGTATAGACCGTATAGCTGCGAGTATGTCGGTGTCGACCCTAAAATACTATGACTAGATATATTTTTGAATTTAATAGTAGGCTTGTGTTTGACCACCATGTCGCCTGATGGTAGGCAATGAAGCTCTACGAATTCTGCGATGGAGCACGCTTGCTTAAAAAACCGATTAACTTGAAGACATTCAGATTATACATATCAGGGAACACCGAACGGATCATAGGCTGTTTGGAACACCCACTCAGGCAGAGCATTCTACAATCTGGCGGCTCACACAACATACATGGAATCAAAAGTTCCGTGAGACTTTTTGGTGTGTTAACCAAACCATGAAACCGTGCCAGTTGTACCAACCAGGGACCCTATTCTTAGACGCTCGAGATAATCTCGGTCACTCTCACTACCATAACATTTTTAATGAGAGCGACAAGGACCGAGATATTGTCTCACTCGCAAGGGCCCCAGTACTTTGTACGAAGTCCCATATCCAGTGATAGCGTGCCAACATCCAGCTAGAAATGCACTGTAGTGTCATAACAATTTTTGTAAGCTAATGGATGTAAGTGCGGCATTATCTTCCACGGAAACACCATCAAGGTTGCTTGCATCATTTACGCAAAATTAAGAATAAGTAGAAAATAACAGCTGTTCAGAAATAAGTATACGTAAACGTAATAGCAGTACCTAGTTACCTATTTAGGTACTTACCTCAATCACGTCATGTCATGAACTCATGAGGAATGACCTACAAAACACGACAATATTTTTTTTTACTTTAAAAATAGCTGTTTTGTCTAAAGGTATGCCAAGATATAAAAGGCTGCGTCATCAAGAGTTTATATAATACTGCCCAACTTTTTGAAGCAGGACCTGAACAAGAACTTATAGTGTAAAAAAAAAACATACAGTCGAATTGATAACCTCCTCCTTTTTTGAAGTCGGTTAAAAATAAGTAGATGTCCTTCCTAATTCTAAGTACTCTAGATTAGCGCGAGAGATTAGATTTTCCTCAGCGCGGACGCAGCGCGACGCTTTGTCGAGTCCTACGACGGAGGAACTTATTTATTAGCACCGATAAGCAAGTAAGTTGATAAAAATTAGTCCTAGTAGTTAATAGGCTTACTTATAGAGAGGAAAGCAAAAATATTTTAATACATATACCTATAAGATACTTTTGAAATAAAAAAACTACCTAACAGGAACAGATAGTTTCGTAACGCGGATATTTTGGAATATAAATATATTTTTTTACATGATATAACTTTTTATAGATCGGTTTTCAAGTGCGGTACTGCAGAGCTGTGCAAACAAGTTCGAACGACCTCATTGTACGTACGAATGTCGAGGTCTGTGTTGCCGGAACCCATCACCAAATTAGTATTGAATCAATTTTATTATTAGGGGTCATTACAGTAATCGGCAAAGTAACTGGAAATTGCCTTGTCTTTGAAGGTTCAAGTTCGATTTTTTAGCTATTCGTTATGTAATATAATTTAACTTTTTTTATACGTAACGATTTTTTTGGTCAAACGCGAATAAGTCCGCGCTTGACCACCAACTCGCCTGGTGGTAAGCGATATGTTCGAAGATAAAGCACGCAGACCTAGAAATAGAATATACCTATTCAGTCTGACCTTGAAAAGCCCAAGATTGTATCTCTCAGGAAACAAAGAAGCCGGCAGTCTGTTCCATGTTGGCTGTGCGAATCAGAAACGTAGATTCAAAACGTTGTAGAAGGAATTAGTTTTCCTTTTTATTTCTGAGCATTGAAAAATTATAATAGGTCTCGCTTGGTCTGCAATATTTATGGCGCTACTCACGATCTTGTACATGCCCATGTCAGATATCAATCTATTTTTTAATCATCTTCAAAAAAGAAGGGTTGTGGTCGTGGGCGTAGTCTTCTTTGCCCGAGTAACCGGGGCAATTTAGACATCTGAGCTTACATTAATTCCCACCCAGCTGAAAATTAGTAGGATTGTTCAGAACACCATCATAAATGAAACCTAATAAGTCCTCATCGATCCGATACGTGCAAAAATTTTTACTCCGGGTAGAAGGTCACCAAAACGGGTATTTCGTGATTTTCTCAAAAACGGTACAAGCTACGAGGATACTGTTCAAGACAAGTATGTTCACTATAACATTTTCTACAGTATTGCTCTTAAACGCATGTTGATAGAACTTATGGTTTTCGAGATATGTCGCTATTAATTTCAGACCAGACCAAAAAAATGACAATTTCTCATAAGATGCCTCAGTCAGCAGTAGATCATATAACAAGTTTGTAAATGAGTTTTCCCGAAGTTTTAAACATTGTTGAATCCGACAATCTCAAGAAACACTTTGAAAAATGACTCCTTGTAAGTATCTCAAATCGGATAAATGATGATGATGGTTGACGGAAAATTGAACCCCTCGTATCTCGGAAACGGAAAGAGATAGAGGGGTACACCTAACTTTTAAAATTTAGATCAAGTATGAACCTTTCTAGGGAAATGATAAAAAGAGATAGCCGCCATACAAAAAAGTTTGACAGTCATACAAATAAACAAAAATAATAGTTAAAAAAAAACTAAAAAAACACGCTTTTTATAAAAAACCGAACTAAAAAAATAGAAAATAAAATTTTATAAATTTAAATTAAGAATAGGGTTGAAAATTTCAATAAATATAAATTAATAATAGTGTAAATAAATAAATATATGTATTTTATTTTTAAAAAGCGTGGGGTGCATGGGTCAATAGATATTATATATTTTGTAGATACATTTTGTATTGACAGACATGAGTAGAGTGATTAGCATTTTGATAATTCTTAGAAAGCACCCCACGCTTTTTTAAAAATAAAATACATATATTTATTTATTTACACTATTATTAATTTATATTTATTGAAATTTTCAACCCTATTCTTAATTTAAATTTATAAAATTTTATTTTCTATTTTTTTAGTTCGGTTTTTTATAAAAAGCGTGTTTTTTTAGTTTTTTTTTAACTATTATTTATTTTTCGCTTTTTAGTTCGATTTGCTAACTATTAACCATCCTTAATATGTACAAATGTGTTGGTGTTATCCGATTTTGGCCGTCTGCTCAAGCAAATTAAAAATAAAATTGATGCGTAACAAAAAATGTTGAGCAAAAAGATTTGTAGCCGCGTGGTTTCGATCCTCAGACCTCATAAAATAAAATTGATGCGTAACAAAAAATATTGAGCAAAAAGGTTTCTAGCGCGTGGTTTCGATCCAGGGACCTCTGGGTTATGAGCCCAGCACGCTTCCACTGCGCCACTCTGTTCTCTGACACGAATGACGAAATTACAATTTGTAAGTTAAACGGTATTAAAAGCTAAAGAAACTTTAAAAGCGTGTTAAAAAAATTAATAGTTAAAAAAACTAAAAAACACGATTTGTTTAGTGTATTGTCATCGGTCCTCGATATATCTACAAAGTTTGAAAGAAATCTGACCGTTTAAAGTGGGTCAAAAACGCGCTCAAAGGAGTCGGTTACATACAAACATACAAACATACAAACATACAAACATACAAACATACAAACATACAAACATACAAACATACAAACATACAAACATACAGGTGAAGCTAATAAAAGCGTGTTAAAAAAGGAAATGCTCATAGCTGTGGAACCGCTGTAGATGGATGGAGTGTGCTCGAAGAAATATTATAGAGATTCATAACGACAATCGAGATTCAGCAACAAAAATCCAAGATGTCGGATTTCATATTTCCGTCAAATTTCAATGGATCTTCTAAATTTTAAAGTGATCCTAGGCAGGTGTTATTTTGGATCTGGAGGCTCTTAAGGTCCTTAAATCCATTCCTGAAATTATTTCTTTGGTTCGGCCATTTTTCAAAATGGCTGCCATACAAAAGAATAGGAGTGAAGTTACAATACTTCGCACCCAGTATCGGATCAATGAGGACTTTTTAGATTTCATTTGTGATGATGTTTTGAACAATCCTACTGATTTTCAGCAGTATTTTCATTTTTTGAAGTATTGTAGAGTATCCCGCTCTAAAGTGTCTTAGCACACATAACATTTTATTTTGCCGATCATAAAAACTTCTATTTCAGCTTAAGCTTCATATTATTATGCAGGTTGAATTAGGTGGCTACGGAACGTTTGTATTGAGCGAGGTTTCAGCGAGAATATTCAGAGTGACGGTGGGAGGCGTGTTTATAAACACATACTATACTTTGCTACACCTACATAACTTTTCTTGAGATAGAATAGAATTTATACACCAAACAAATTACGAGAAAAAATTATAGGTACTAAGTAGAATTACATTCGGTAGCACAAGGGCGGTCTTATCGCCTAAAGCGATTTTTTCTAGACAAACATATCTTCATGATAGTTAACGTCGGTAATTTATAAGTTAGACTGTACGTAGCCTTTTAGTCAAATGTCAGGCCTTTTTAATCTAACCTGCGAAAATTGATTGGAAACCAATCAATTTTCAAATTTAACTTCTAGGAATAGGATACCTTCTACTAAGTTGATACCTATAGTGAGTTAATTAACTAATCCAATTATTTATTGGGTAGGTCAGGTATGTTGAACACTTACCAAAAATAGCCGCGATGACCGCCGCCACCTTGCATCTTGTTCTTAGAGTCTCTTTGCACTTCATATCTTTTGTTTCCGCGTCAATATCACTTTGTTTTATTCTTATTTTAATACTGTATCGTGTACAATTACATAAGGATGTTGTTGAATTTACTGTACCATTTTATTCATTTTTATGAGAATAATAAAAAATAATTATACGTACGTTACGTACAATTCATTTTTTAATATAAATTTAATTAACAAGTGTTTTATGATAAGTAACTTTTTGCAATCGTAAAGTAGCGATTTTTTTGTTTCGTAGACAATCGGTTTAGTCGGTTGTCAGGATACAACTGAAAGGTCGCAGTTACAGATTGTAGTAGCTTAAAGCTGCAGTTAAACCTGCGCGACTGCGGTAGCGGCGTCTGCGACCGTGACTCAAGATGAAATTTCAATAAACGCCGTGCGCTGGTGCCAGTTTCTTTGACGGTCGCGCGCTCTTAGAATTTTTAACCTTATCTTTGAAGAGTATAGACGATTATGAGGTTCTATGAACTATACCATCTCAATCATCAATTCGCCCCGTGATTGTATGAGGCCCGGAATCCAACAATTGGGAGAAGAGTATAATATATAAATAAACGTAATATAGGTATTAAACGATCGATACTTTCTAGGTGCGTTAACTTAATAAAAGTGCAATAAAATTTACACTTGTGGAATTTTACAGTTTCCATAGCTGGCTCAGAAGAAACGCACGCCGAGATCAAGATGCATCCGTATCGCTGACGTTGGAATCGCGCTGGTTTGACTGCGCCTTTAGTTCTTAGCACTGATTCCGATTGCTAATCAGCTGTTTATTTGAAAAACGTTAAACAAACTTACACGTACTTAATAATAAGGTAATAAGAACGTACAGGTACACAAGTACCTAGTTATTTAGTTAAATTATTTATTATTAGATCACTACATCTATAAATTAACTAACAAAAAATACACAAGGAAGGCGACCAATTGTTAATCCTTGTTAAACACCATAATGTACCTTCTTACATAATTAAAGGATTATGTAAAAGTCTATAATATGAACTAAAGTAGCTAAAATTCTTAATTCTGTTTAGATAATGAGTCACTTCAGGCCATCATTCCTCACTCGACAAATCAGAACGACTCGCAGAGATTTTACTAGTAGAGCGATATATGTTCGTTCGTGAGTCCTTCTTCCCTCCATTTTTGGGGGAGGGTGGGGGATCAGTTCGAATATTTCCTCTTTCCTGCGGGTAGATGCTGGAGGCCACTATCTCCCGGGATCTTTTGAGGGTGCAAAAGTCCGCCCCGCCCGCGAGTGTAGGCGGCTTCTCGTTTATCTCAAATAAATAAATGGTAGCGAAAAAAGCGAGGCAAAAAATTTAAACTTTTTCTGATTGTAAGCTTTTTAAGAGTTTTCTTCTAATTTCATAAATAATTTATTAAATTAGTCGTTTCATGCGGATGTTCCACTTTTTCAAATGATTTTTTTATGTATTTCCGCTTTTTAAAACGATAAAAAAGCCGGAAATACAGAAACTTTTACTTGAAATTAGTTTTGTAAAACGGTTTTTAATCGAAAACGGAACATGTAGATTTGTAGATCTTTACCTACATTAACGATTAATGTTCCATCAAACGATGAATAGTTAATTGTTTCCGAATCAAACATTACCCGAGCAAGTAAGATTTATTAGCAAGCCCAATATTTGTCGTCGAGTGTTGACATCCTCGGCCAGTTGTTTGACCAAACACGGCGTCGTGTGAACTATTCTCAACTATTATGTACACGATCATTATGTAATGTTTGACTTTGAACGCAGTATGTACTGATCATAGTATGTGACAATAAAAACTAACTCGCATAAATATGCTACCCCGCTATATTTTCTTATGTATTTATTATTAATGCATTTTTTTCTCTCAACCTTGAATTATTACTGCTGGGACCAAGGGCCTTATTTAATGCACCTTAGTTGTCTTGCCGTGAACATGTGACGTCATACCAAAAAAAAAAATATATATATTAAAATTATTATTAACTTTCAAACGCTAAGTTATCTTCTGTTTTCTAATTTAGAGTTGGTATAGAGGGTTATGAGGAAAGGGTATGCTAAGCCGAAAAAGGCTCATAGTACCCATCATTATGAACTTTCACAATGGCAGCAACCCGGAATTCGCGAAAAAAATCATCTGTTCCATACATTACAACGAGTGACATTGACATTTCCCATAGTGGTTGGTCCCATGGCAAAAGTTGATCATTATGATGACTACCTACTATAAGCCCTTTTCGGCTTGGCATACCCTTTTCTTACAACCCTGTATTAAGTTATTAAAAATCAACAATAATGTATAGTAGGTACACGCTTTATTTAGACTGGAATGTTCATAACACACATTTCATAAATAACTCTACAAGAACAGCTAATTTTTTATACATCAATTTAGCAGCGATTGTAATGAATCCGTAAACTTACTTATATTTACATAAAATTTCAATTTACTTTTCAAGATCCTTAAAACTGCTATTTGATAGAAAAAAAAAATAAAAACAGTGCAAAATGAAAACGTATTATAGATGTGTTTAAATGTTATAAAAGAGAGTGTGATACGAAGATCTTAATACTTAAACTGTTTATAAAAACTTATCAAGTAAAGAGGTGTCTTGCTAAACTAAAAAATGTATTTTTATATTATTTTTTGCAACATGTTACACATATTATAAAAAAGGCAAAATCATAAAAAAATTCGCGCCGTCCGACGCCGCGCTTGCTTTTTGACCACGCCTTTACATTTTATTAAATCTGATACCTGGCCAATTATATTATTTTAACAAGCAATTCCGCAAAACGACATTTTTTTTTACCTCTAGTTAACATCAAACGTTTGAACTTTGACCAATCACAAACTCGAAATAAAGTTTAAAATATAACAACAAAAACTGTTTGAAGTAAGTACTTATGACACATTCAGGTAGTACAGTTTTTTTATATTTTTTATATTTTAATCTCTGTTTTTAATTACTCAATGATTCAAAAAACTCTAGTTTTTAGTAAACAATGAATAATAATTGCGAGAACCTTGGCTAAAATCAGGAAAAAAACATAATAATGCAAAATAATAAGACTCACTTACATCACAAATCACGAAACAAAATATTTTATAAAAATTACAAAAAACACAAGTTTTTAACTAGATAATAATTATAGTAATTAATATGTATTTATTACTAGCTGCGTTCCGCGGTTTTTCCCGCTATTATACAGATATCCGTGGATTTCTTTGGGATAAAAAGTAACCTATAAGCTAATCCAAGATATAAGCTACTTCCACACCAAATATTATCTACATCTGTCAAGCCATTCTAGCGTGACAAACTAACAAACAAACACTGTCACAAAGTATCGCACTTATTCTTGTACTTGTAGCTTCAATATTTTTGGCAGTAAACAGTGAAGAATAGCTCTCCATACACTTTAATATCTATTTATAAAGCAAGCCTAGCGAATAAACAAAGCTAATACGTGCCCGAGGAAATATCATGGAAATACTACATTTTATACAAAACAGCTCACACCGTAGACAAACTGTCTCCCACCTTTTTATACAGGGAGAAAGTGACAAAAATATCCATATTCTAACTTCGTCACTTCTACGCGTGGGTAAGGCTATATAAAAACTGCAGATTTAGCGCCCATTTGAGATCTTTCTGACGTAGCTAGACAGTGCGGGAAAATTACAGGAAAATCGCACACTTACCCCCTAGATTTCTCCCACAACTTGGGAAAGGGGGGGGGGGATTTCGTTCACACTGTTCGTCACACCCTTTTTGAATCAAATAATAGGACAACTTACTAAATTATAGTTTTGGAATGGATATTTTCGGGCACTTACACAAATGCAATAAGTAATACATCAAACAAGACTATCATAAGAATTTGAGCTACCCACGCTTCCTCAATAACCCTAATTATTATGTTTTTATAAACATTTTCTTCATAATATTGAACTCACAAACCAACGTACCTACCGTAACCTATTTATTGTATTACATTCATACAAATTGACAAGGAATGGTAAAATCATATTGAGCTGGAAACTATATTGAGGAAACATGCAACCTCCTCTGAGAGCCCACCTAAGGTGGCTCCCATTTTGCTGTCATCTTCGACCACGCAGACATCTTCAGGAAAGCCATTTAGTAACAAAAGTACACATGATTTTGAGCAAAAAATTTGACACAATTACGCAAAATGTGACGACGGATTTACTCCAAAAAAAAGAAGAATATACCACTGAAAAACTCATTTGTGTTTTTTTACTTTAGTGTAGTATATTTCTTAACGTGAAAACGCTTTTATCAAACATTCACTCTAAATAAAAAAAAATGAAACAAAAAAAAACTGTACTTAACAAGTAGGTATAATTATTTTGGCTTTCAATACAACACAAATTAACACAATTTAACAAAGGACAAATAATATACCTTTAAAAAAAACAAAAATAATAAAATTCAGAAAAAAACTCCTAGCCTCTAACCAGCGAAACTCAAATTAATAACTGTAATAATTATTATGTTATGTTTAGAATATTGATCAACTCTTCACGCCAACTTACATAATTTATAATAACAAGCCAATATATAATAGTAAATTTAATAAACGTCGACTCTGCTGTACCATTTTGTGGATCAAACTAAATTATTACTTTTTTTATAATAATTATTTTCTTATGTCAAATGTTTAATTATGTCAAATCACAATTAATTAAACACAAATAAAACATAAAACACAAAATTGATTAATTAGATTTAGGCTCGTGTTCACCAAAATTTAACTTAGCTATTATTGTACTATGGGATAATAATGGGTTTGAAACATTTTATTATAATTAACACGGAAATACTCACGTAAATGACAATTAATTATTTCTTCTTATTTTTACTTTTAAATTATTGAATAGTCAATTTTTTTTAATTAAAAATTTAAACGCCTTGTCAAGGTTCGGTGAACTGAAGCCTTAATGGTACAAAAGAGCGTAGTTCATCAGCCAAGATATAATCAAAGTCCGACCTCTCCGCGTCCGCGCTACTTGAGGTCGACGTCGTCTCCGAGCATGTCGTCGCACTCCTTCTCCCAGTGCTTATCATCGGCGGTCTTATCGGCGACCACCTCGTATTCCTTCAGCTCGGCCTCCAGTTCCTTCTCCCATTGCTCTGGAACACCGAGGGATGTGTTAGCAGCATTCTTACAATTGAATAGATAGTATATTCTTTCTTTTTTTTCTTAATTTACATTTTTTTTAGATAAATCTATTGAATAAGGCGTTACTTCGTGGAAGTTCATCATCGAATAACTGTTTCCAAATGTATTTCTTGTACAATTGTAATAATAATAATTGTAATTGTATATTCTTTCTTTTCTTTACTATTTTATTCTTTTTACATTTGTTTTTATTAACTAGCTGTCTTCTTAGGCGCAAAGACCCAAATTGTGTCTTGGTTTCCGATACTCTGTTATTACATGTACCTACTATTATTGACTGGTACCAACTTTGTTGGCGCAGCGACCCAAATGGTGTCTTGGCCTCTGATACTCTGTGGAGTTCTATATTAATACTTATTCTGTGGTGTTACTATTTTTTTAAACATCACCTGTGTCAAATTCGTACTGTTACAGCCTGTCGGTAATGACAACGGTGGTGAGAAGGCAGTTGGAAGCGACTTTTAAAAATTTCTTATTCCAGCTTTTGTTTACGTAAATTCTGCTTGAGTGTAGAACGTTCTATTTATTTGTACTTTAATACTTACATCAGGAAACCTAAATTTATACCTGCCCTACCTGCCTAATTTAGTGCACATGAAGTATTACATTTCGTGGCCTGACCTAGTCTGTTTGTTTAAGAGACAGTAATGATGTAATAATTAAACCGGAATTAATAAATAATATCAATTAGGGTTTCAATTACATATGTAATGTATAGATTTGCTTATACTTATCAATAGCATTAAATATAATAGTAAAATTACCTCTATTTTTTTATAGATCCATCTTATGTAATTTCCTACGTAACTATTTCTCTAAATGGTTACGAAATAACAACACCCATGTTATTTTAGAATAATATAATTATTTCAATTCATAATAACTAACTATAAATGCCAATATTTTCATTCTGTAACTATACGTTGTAACTTTACTAAACAATTATTCATGTGTCGTTAAATATTACATACTGTCGCTACGTCATTACTGAACAACTAAAATAATACTAAGGAATCAAATCGTACGGACAATACAATAATTAACAGAAACTCGTATATTGTAGAACAACTGGCGAAGTTACTGACACACAATAGCCAAATTATTCAATTTTTAAAGATACAGAATATCAGATCTATAGATTAAATATTTGTTTATAATGGACACCGATTAATAACATTATGAATCATTCTCCGACGCCACTGTGCGAATGTATACGACGCGACGCGACGCACCACGCGAACATAGAAGTATAACAAATACTATACTTGCAGTCACGATAGTAAAATAACAATGTGCCGACATTGAAAATCTCACTGTGCCAAGAGACAAGGGAAAAGGTCGACGGGTCGTAGTCTCGAAGATGGAACAGTCAGACCATGCTTTAGAAATTTGACCCCTTTGAACCCACAGTAAAAAAATATTAGGCAGCCTTGGTCTAACGAAATATCAGAACATTTAATCCAAGTGACAACATTAATGATTCCTCGGACTGGAATGATCGGTACAGATGAAGACAAAATGTCTAGGGGTGTAACGAACTAGATTATTACGACGCTCGGCAATGACCCGCCGACTGAGAGGGAACGATAGCGATCACACTCGCACTTACGAGTTATATACTACGTTTTGTCAAGTGCGAGCGTGAGAGCAACATCATCTATTTTGTCACTGCGACTGCCGAAGGCGGTGGCGCATGTATAGAATTTGTTATTCTTAATAGCAAAGATCGAAACAAAACGGCGACAGCATTCTAGGCCTGTACGATACTATCACTTCCCTTCCACACCCTCCAATACCTATATAATCATTATACATGAGTTTACAATCTAAAATTCTACACAACTTGTTAATAACATTGGATTATTCCTCAGATTAATATTGACCTAAATACTAGTTGTAAATAATTACAAAACGAAACGGGAAGAGACGGGTGTGTTGTCAGTTGAAGGCTTCGGGAATGGTGGTAAAAATACGGCAGTAAGTTGAATTAATTGACTGTCACCAACAATTAGTGATATGTCGCTGTTCCAAATTGGTTTTAACCTCATGTTATTAGGGTTTAAAATTGAGTCTTACGCGTTTCACAATCGAAGATACAAGAAGTCTACGTCAAAGTTATTTTGATTATAACTGGAACTTGTAAATGCTATGACGGAAGTGGAATGTTAAAGATCTGACAACACAGTTTGTGTACAACACATAAGTTTCAACATTGCTACATTCAGCAAACCAAACGAAGGCGAAGTCGTAAACTAAATAAGTTCGAGCGATGACCAACCTTGAGAAATACCAAAGCAAAGATAGAAAATGATAACAAGAAAGGTAGACACAAACACTGGAAGCGTTGGAAGTAGGAAAGCGTTGTAAATTAAAAGAAGGTCAAAGTAGCAATGTCAAAACTGGAACAGTAAGTACTTACAGTTAACGCTACTGAGCCAAATTGAATGAACTATGTGGTGTTACAGCTATTATTATAACCTTATTTATACTTAGACATATATAACATTCAGTAGACATTAAAATAGGTTTTATTGAGAAAATTTGAATAGATAAGTATACAATTCAAGTTTAGTGGGGTCATTACACCAATAGCAGGCTCAGTGATCAAATTTACTCCGTGGCGCTATAAAAGTGAAATTTGAATATTTTATTTCGAGTTACTGAAATACAGATCGACATAGAACCAGTAATACGACATGATGCAAAAATTAAACAGCGATATATATACATTTTTATTAAAACCTATCAGTTAGGACAAAAAAGCTATATTGTCATATATAACATTAATTTAATTCATATATACGACACACGAGATAACAACAAGGATGAAGATATGACACAGTGATATAGATTATAAACTTTAATAGTAAGAAATAAACAATAGATTGCAAACAGCCATAAATTCTATACATATTCAACGCTCAAATTATATAAAAGGTGAGAGGAATAACAGTGACATATATAATGGTACTTGAGATAATAATGCCATGACTTGTTCTGTGCTCTTCGATCGAGCGTGACAAAATAACCACATCGTCTAGGTATAAGTTGAAGTCCAGGAAGAAGGTTCTGAATGCTCTGATACATACATTTGCATGTAATGAGAATATAATTCGATATTGGGTTTTAAATATACGCTGAATAATGTAAGACCAGATGGTATATTAAGCATTACTGTAATATAACATGATTACACTTTCATCTAACGTTACGTGTGCGTACCCACTAATTCTATCAAGAGTTTAATGGCATTATTTTATCAAGATCAAACAATTTCACTATGACTTAGGAGCTTTCGAATAGCGTTATCATATTCCGCATGACGCAGGCTAAGTATCGATCAGATTTGAGACAGTTCTATACTTTATCCACCGTTATATTTGGATTATTTCACTGCAAGAATTGGTTTCTCAATATTGTATCGAGAAACACGTAGGAAAGAGGCTAAGGGACAGAATTCAAAAGCCAGGTTTGTGTACACAGTAGATAAATCTATAGAACCGTAAAGTATTGGTGTTATGGTTGCGGATGCCCCTTAGATGTCCGTGCGTCTGGCTTAAGCTGCATTCCGGGGAAAGAAAGACATGTTGCATTTAGCAAGTATTTCAACGACAACTCAATGACGATATTGTGAAAACTAGCTCGGTGGAAATATGAATAAAATGTAAAGTAATCTTTAAGGTACCGCATGTTTTGTTTTTTAATTGCAGTACTAAGGCGATACATGTAGACAATAGAGAGCCGAAAATAGATTATATTTTATCAATAATCAATAATCATGGTGTAATTAGGTGCTGGAACAAATAACACGTTATAAAATATTGTTAGGAACATGCAATGCGATAATTTTATATTCCTCAAAGTTGGTTATCATTTGTGCCAATCATAATATGATCGTGTGCTTAAACCAAAAGAAATAAAAAATAATAATTTGGCTATGTGTGTGCAACGTAAAAAAATAAAAGAAAGCTGAAAATAAGTTAATTTCGAAAGATTTCAAGATATATTTATATGTATATCGTTGTATAGTGATCTTGTTTCAGTTAGTTGTTGCATTGTTGCAGTTATTATTCAGAATATTTGCAGCAATTTAGAATGTCAAGTCTTACCATCGTCGTTCTCCTTATCGACTTTCAAAGATTTAATTCGTCTCTTGACATCTTCGATGGTCTCTTGGGACGACTTCTCCATTCCTAACTCGCTTAACGACGAATCGTCTAAACAATCGGAAAACAAAAGAAACATGGAAAAATAAAAATGAAATAACAGAAAAAAATTATAATGTTAAATGAGATGCACTGTTTGCTATTATAATGGTCTATTTGAAATAAAATATTGATTCAGTATTACGGAGACAATTTTACCGAAGCACTTTATTTAAATTGACCTTGATGATGCTGTAAACAATTTTATTGCCAGACTTGGAAATATTTTCTTAAGATTTTTAGTAATAAAATTAAAGCCTGTTCTTAGTAATACATTGAAAGACATTTCGTTAACGAAAATTGGAAAAGGCTGAGAATTGAGACAATAATTTTTTTTTAAATTTTAAGACAGATTTAAGAGCATTAGATTTGAAAAATGTTGCACCATCAGCCTTGCATCATTTACCACCAGGGGGGCACGTTTTTAGTCACTTCTGCTTTGATCCCACTGGCGGTATTGTCACTCGCATACTCGCATGCAATGCGAGCAACGTTAATACTTTGGAATACCCGACACACTATAATCTGACAACGGAACAGAGTTTACAGCATCACCAAAACTACATGCGTGAGCATTTCTAAGATGTGGTTTGTAAGGTGCGGGACTCACCCTGCGAGTCGTCGGCGCTGAGTTGGCGGCCGGCGTGGTCCGCCTCGTTGGCCTGCACGATCAGAGACAGGCGGTAGAAGTAGTTCCGCCAGAAGTTCTCCTCGGTGATGCTGGAATGTATCATAGAAACGGTTGTTTATTGTAATGTTTTGTTCTTGCTGAAACGTGACTTGAGGGCGATGTTTGTAAGTTAAGTGGGTAGGTCTGTATTTGTTTACGTTTTATCTGTCTGTCACATTAATTTACCGAAGGATCATTAAAGCGAATTTAAAAAGATGGAGAGAGAATTTACACTAGTATAGGTATTTTTCTTTTATCAAACATCTATCTTGCTTGTCCACTACCTATGCAGAAAACTGTCGGGGCTTACATTATGAATGAAACACTATCAAATGTGAAGACGATAGTTATAGTCATATTTTGAGAAAACCTGGTTTAAATACAGCAAAACGACGATCAAGTCTCAAAACAAATGGGGCATTTTTTTCTTATTTTGAGGGTTCCTCACAAAAAACACACAGAAGAGCAGTTAAAAAACAATACTGACACTTTGGGCACGAGGTCGAAGCGCATCTTCTCGAGGTTGGGGTCCTCGGTCATGATGGCGAGCGCCACCGGGTACATCTTGTCGTAGTCGAAGTCGAACTCCACGCCCGCGGGCGGCGCGCGCACGAAGTTTCGCCGGTCCTGGAACGGAGAGCAACCAGTTGACAGAACCGGACTTACAGCAAAAAGTCTAGGGCGCAACCTGGGGGCGGCAGGTTAGTAAGAGATGTGGAGCGCCAAGTCTTCAGCCAAGAGGAGGAATAGTACATTTTGGTATGGTTGTGGTTTTGATATGCGTTTAGGCAGTGATAAAGTACTCATTGTGTTCAATAGGTATAAACAAGCAATCCCCTTTCAGGTCAGTTCTGTTGGATGCTTCTATTGGTGCTATAACATCACTAAAGTTGGCCTAGCCTTTGATAAATTACAGTTATACTCGCAACCATGGTGGCGCATGGTGGAGTTAGACTGATATTTAAAGAACACAGTTTTTTTTGTCATCAATACTTTTCTAATATGAAATAAGTAGCACACAAGCAACGGGCCACCTGATGGTAAGTGGTTACCGTCACTTATAGACACTTTCAATACCCGAAACATCTTCGGAGCGTTGCCTACCTCTAAGGACTCTATTCGTCTTTCTTCTAAAGCAGCCCAGATTATATTTCGAAGGAAAAACCGAAGCTAAGCCATTCCATAGAAACAGTTGCGTGGAAGAATACTTACAGTAGACAGAGACAGGCATTCCTCCTTCAGGCCGGCTTCGTTGGGAGCTCCGATCCAGGGCGCCACAGCAGCGGAGGCATTGGCCTGGCCTTTGATGAACGCATCTTGTTCACGATTGAACTCGCCGAGGATGCTCTGTAAACAACAAAGAGTTTTCTTTTTGAATCGAGGAGATAATCAAGAAAGGACTTATAAGTTAGAGGATAAAGTGATGGAGAATATTATTTATAAGTACTGAGGGTTATTATTTAATGTAACTGAAACCAAGGCACGCTGCTGATAAAATACCCTGAAAATACTGTAAACCTGTTGGCAGAAAAGTGGACTCCATCCACCGTATAAACACGTGTTCTTTGCTGTTTTCATACAAATCAATGCCATACAACAAAAACCGTACAAAATCTTGCATGTTTTCTTGAAAGAAGTCATGCGAAAGTTTGTGGGTGTGTGATAGTTTGTTATCACGTATCGCCGTAAATACAAAACCGATTTTGATATGAAATTGAGATAGCTTATGCCCTGGATTGATACTCGTACATAGCCTCAGTGGCGGATTCAAGGGGGGTTAGGGAAGCTCAAGCAACCCAAATACCTTTAATACTACCCTTGTTTTGACGTGATAACGTCTTATAATTCGATGGAGCCAGGTGCAAGTACGAAAAAAGATGACGCATGTGCCGTTACCTCGATGAGGCGTTACCTCGCTCTGAGTGAAATTGTGATTTCCTATATTCTATATATAAAATAAAAAAAAATAAAAATAAATAAAATAAAATAAAATAAAATAAAATAAAATAAAATAAAATAAAATAAAATAAAATAAAATAAAATAAAATAAAATAAAATAAAATAAAATAAAATAAAATAAAATAAAATAAAATAAAATAAAATAAAATAAAATAAAATAAAATAAAATAAAATAAAATAAAATAAAATAAAATAAAATAAAATAAAATAAAATAAAATAAAATAAAATAAAATAAAATAAAATAAAATAAAATAAAATAAAATAAAATAAAATAAAATAAAATAAAAAAAATAAAATAAAATAAAATATTAAAAACCTCGATTCGCCTTTGCATAAAGCCTACTATTCATCAACACAGTTTTACATCACCACGCAGGTAAAGCATGGGACGCAATTAGTGTAAAATAAATTTAAATATGCTAATAACTTCATGGTGATTTGAAAGAAGCTAGCTAATTTCGGCACATTGCGACATTCAGAACCGAATCTTCACTACCATTTGTGTAATCATGGAAGAGCCAAAAGAACAAGAAAATAAACACAGAGATGCATAATTGCATATTCGAAAGCCATCGGCGAAATAGGAATATGGCAATTGACTATATTAGCTTTGGTAGCGATTTCAACAAACTTGGCGATGCCCAGTGTCCAATTTGGGATCATATTCATGGCCCCAAAAACCACGTTTCGATGTTTGGAAAGAGTCAACGCTACAGACGAGCTAATGAATATGACGTGTTACAGTGATTGCAAGAGTTACGATTATCACAGTGATTTTGGAGACAGTATTATAGCGCAGTGGGATCTGATTTGTGGCAGAGCCTGGCTCGCCAACTTCGCGCAGACAATTTGCATGTTCGGCGTCTTGCTCGGCAATGTAGTATTTGGAATCATTTCTGATAGTTTTTATGGTTCGTAAACAAAAACTAAGAAAACCAAAAATCCAACTACAAAGCCTATGGATGCTTCACATTTTCAGATTTACAAAATTTTACGACATCTCTTTATTCAAAGCGGTCAAACCGATTTAGGCGGTAAAAGATCACATGGAAACAACAATAAAGAATAAACCTACTGTGCTCGAAAAACATTATCTTGAGGACAGGCGGGCAAGAGGCTAGATTGGAAACTTCAACTGTCCATGTTGTTCTCTTCAGTTGAGTTTCGGTCATTTTAGGCCAAGTCAGAACTGAACTAAGAAAATCCTGAACTGGCATTTTTATGATTCCTTTGTTCCAGTTCGCGGGTTTTATAGTGGGAGCATTTGTGTCCAAAACCTTCGGGAGACGGGTGGCCACTATCAGTTTCTGCATCGTGAGCTGCATCGGCAATGCAATACTGATTGTTCCTGACAAGTGGTACTATTTGAAGCTGATTGCGGGGGCCATTGGAATTAGTTGCGGAGGAGCCACATTTTCTCTTTTGTAAATATTTTATTTTTCTGCACTAACATTGTAAAGAGGTTCGATCGGTTTATTTAATCCCTTCACTAATGGAAAGCCACACTATCCCTGTGTAATTTATGCTATGTTTTATAACGCCAAATCTACGAGGCTGAAGAGTGAAGACCAAGCAACACAGGGCGTGAAACCTCAAACATCACCTAGTCATTAATATTTTTAAATGATTTCTCTTGCTTTAAACGCCAGTACATACTACGGCGTGGACGGAACAGGAACGCCACGTCGGTTTAACATAATTATGTACGTGTTGTGTAATGAACGAAATAATAGTAAAGAATCGAAGGGAATAGGAGTAGAATCGAAGAATGGAGGGAATAGGAAAGAAACATTTATCGGAAGGCGTTTGTCGCCCTACACGTTAGCGGAAGCCATCAGATTCGAGATCGATGTGAGCCAGGCCTGAGGCCCAGCGCCCACTTATAAAGCCTCAGGTTTCAGTTAACACGATTACTGCAGGTTTTGTTACTTATGTGGAATTCGTTATTAATTTCAGATACGTGTACACGTCAGAATTGTTTCCAACTGTGGCACGCAACATGGGGGTCGGGATGTCGTCTACCATCAGCAGGGTATGCTGGCCCCTTTCATCGCCTGCCTAGAAGTTGAGGCGTGTTGGATCCCCCCGGTGGTGTTTGCTGTGGCCCCCATCATTGGATTAGCGGCGTGCTGGTATCTCCCAGAAACGAAGGACAAAAAGCTTGAAGATAATTTGGAGGAAAGTACATAAATAATATTAATAACAAGTATTGATAAAGATATCCTAGTTCAAGTATATGGTTATACCAATTCTCAAATTTTTAGCTTATTCTTAAACTCGACTTATTTGTTGAAATACAATTTTGTAACGCTACCGACATACTTTGTGAAATAACAACAAATCAATAATACTCGTAATATATATCATCAAGGGTTTTATAGACTAACTTGTTGGTCTTGAATAAAAATTGTATATTATAAAAATGTAATACTACCTCTATAACTATTTTCCTGATAATATTATAATGTGAAAGTTTGTACGAGTATGTTGGTTACTGCACTTCACACTGAAACGGCATTACGGTAAAATTTGGTATAGAGGTAGCTGCGAGGGGTTAGGAGCTTTACGACAACATCTCTATTTGACTAGGTAGCAGATATGACTAGATCGCTTTAAGACTAAATCGCGATATGACTATATCGCGTTGGGGTTAAATAGCTGTTCGACCATATATGCTTACGTCCTATTATCAGTTCGACGTAATATCGATATGACGTACAGTTGTGTTTAAAAGTGGCACCAAGATCCAAGATAAAAGAAGTCAAAATGCTTTTTTTGAAGGTAACCGAAAAACGAACACCATAATATAGGATTATTCATAAAGGGTATGCTAAGCCGAAAAGGGCTTATAGTAATCATCATTATGAACAACTTTTTCTATGGGACCAACCCAGAATTCGCGAAAAAAAAATCAGCTGTTCCATACATTTTGTCGAGTGTCATTGACATTTTTCTATGGAACAGCTGATTTTTTTTTCGCGAATTTCATATTATTTGTTCCATAGTAAAAGTTGTTCATAATGATGAGTACCTACTATGAGCCCTTTTCGGCTTAGCATACCCTTTATGAATAGCCCTGTATTTAACCGCAAATACAAAACCGAATTAGGCAAACTTGAGACACAGGAAATAATACCTATCGTGTTTTAAAAAAATGTTAGTGCTTTGAAACTTAAATATTTATAAGTAAAAATAACATTTTGTGTTTAATATAGGTAAGTAAATTAAAACTAAACTTTACAACTTGAATGTTTTGATTTTCGCCATAGCTGTACTTTAGAAAACAAACGAGGATTAAGTCATTACGCTTTCTTGTCCTTTAGCGATGTAGTCCAAAAGCAATGTAACCCCAACGCGATATAGTCATATCGCGATTTAGTCTTAAAGCGATCTAGTCATATCTGCTACCTAGTCAAATAGAGATGTAGACGTAAAGCTCCTAACCCGCTGCGAGGTACCCTCGATAAATACACAGGCACAGGATACTCTTTTTATTCCAGAAAACGGTTTTTACAAGATAGCTAGTGAAACCGCGGGACACAACTAGTAGTATAACAATATAAAGTGACCGTTTTTACGGAACATACCTTCTTGCCAAATATCATAACATATATTATTAAAACTATGCAACTTCATTAAAAACACCGAAAAATACCCGCAAATAATATTATTCGTACATTTAAAAATACATACAGCCAAATCTACACTAGTACAACTGGTATCATTGTCGAGTTCTTGTATATTTTATTGAAAGACAAAGTCAAAACAGTAGGCAAAAATTCCTACGAGATGATACAGCTGCCAAAGTGAATTAAGCAAATCGAATTTAAAAAATGCTAATAATTCCATGTTTAACTATAACTACTACACAAAAGCAGACTACGCAGTCGGACTGGACAGACGTAGAGCGCAATTTGTCTAATTATGGAGGAGCCTAAAGAACAAATACAAAAACACGAAGATGCATATTCAAAAGCCATTGGAGAAATAGGAAGATGGCAAATGATGATATTAGCTTTGGTATCGATTCCGTCAAAGGTGATTTTGCCCAGTGTCCAATTCGGGATCATATTTATGGCTCCAAAAACCACATTTCGGTGTTTGGAAAGAATCAACGCTACAGAAGAACTATTGAATATGACGTGCTATAGTGATTGCAAGGGTTACGAGTATCACAGTGATTTTGAGGACAGTATTATAGCGAAGTGGGATCTGATTTGTGGCAGAGCCTGGCTCGCCAACTTCGCGCAGACAATTTGTATGTTCGGCATCTTGGTGGGCAGTGCAGTGTTTGGAATCATTGCTGACAGGTAATGATTATTTAAATAAGTGTAATTTATTGTCTGTAGCCCCTTATGAGAAAAAATGATAACACTTATTTAGGTTCTAAGAAACATGATCAATTATGTATACGCACCTAGCACCCATTTCAAAATTTATAAATTTGTTTTGCACCTACAGGTACGGGCGTCGGATGAGCCTGATTTTCTCCGGGACAATGCACACGTGCGTGAGCTTCGGGTTGCTGTTTTGTCCAGACTACTGGTCTTTTATCGTCGGCCGATTTTTAATGGGAGCTGCTACTGGAGGCACTTTGATGACTTCCATCGTCCTACTCATGGAGATCTTTGGCCTGACAAAAAGAGAGCTACTGGGATTTATCTATACGTTACCAACCTTCTTGGGCTGGATGCTCATGGCTATCATCACGTACTACGTAAGATCTTGGAGAGGGTATACTGTTGGACTCGCTATACCTACGCTCATATCCTTGTCGTATGTGTTCGTGTTGCCAGAATCACCGATGTGGTTGATTTCTGTAGGGAGATTGGATGAAGCTTGTGCTGTTATGACAACCGCGGCAAAATGGTACGAGAACGCTTTGGAATTATTTTTCCTTTTGAATGCACCCATCATGCTATAAAAAAATTATACAATTTCAGGAACAAGCTCCCAGAAAACGATATGAAAGCGATAGTCGAAAGAATTGCAAATGAAGGATCGTCTTCTCCAAAGATTCATAGAAAAGCAACACTTAAGGACCTCGTAATGCTACCCAGCTTAAGAGTAAAGAATCTGTGCTCCTGTCTGATTTGGTTCACAAGTGGCCTCTCTTTCTATGGAGCTAATCAGTATTTTGGACAGACCAGCTCGAATGCTTTACTAGCTTTCACTTTGGTGGGCTTTGTAAAGGTTAGTAAATAGAAATTTAGAACGAAAAACTTGACTAACAAACTGAAAGACAATAAAGTCATAACTAGCATATTATTTCCTTTCTGTTCCAGTTCCCGGGTTTTACAGTGGCAGCATATGTGTCTAAAAAGTTCGGGAGACGAGTGGCCATCATCAGTTTCTACATCGTGAGCTGCATCGGCAATGCAATCCTGATTTTTCCCGATGAGTGGTACTATTTGAAGATGACTGCGGGGACCATTGGAATAAGCTGCGGAGGAGCTATATTTTCTCTCATGTAAATTTGTTTGTCATTATTAAAATTTTAAATTATGTATTTATATTACCAGGCCAGGATTCATGATACTTCGGGCGCGGGTGAACGAGGTCGGGACGTCGGTTTGATGTGATTTGTTGTGATACAAGGTGTTACGGAAAGGTGTACTATACTTAAGGTAGTAATACTTAATAGGAAATACGACATTTATCTGGGAACGTGTGCCGTTCGATTTGCTGGCAGAAGCGATTAGGTTTGAGATCGATGTGAGCGAAACCTAATTTAACAGCTATAGAGCAGCGGAGCTTTATTAAATCTTTAAACTGTACAGTACAAAATGTATAGCTTTTTCTTTCTACCGAGTAACTATAAATTATTATTTCCTCGAAAATTACCATCGTTTATCCGTAAATTAATGATGCATTAAGATTCTGGTACTACAATCACTCCAAATCTTATAATTAATTGTCATTTCAGATACGTGTACACGTCGGAATTGTTTCCAACTGTGGCTCGCAACATGGGAATCGGGGTGTCATCTACTGCCGAACGGGTGGGGACTATGTTGGCCCCTTTCATAGGCGGCCTCCAAGTCCAAGCATTTTGGATCCCCCCGGTGGTGTTCACTGTGGCCCCCCTCGTCGGAGTAGCGGCGTGCTGGTACCTTCCGGAAACAAAAGGCAAGAAGCTTGAAGATCATTTGGAGGGTGATTGAGTTTAGATTAAGATATTTAAATAAAACATGATCTGTCGTTAATCTTTTGGCTTATCTTGTTTTATACCCCCCGAAAGGGATGAACAAGTGTTGCTCGACAAACAATTAGACAATTCCTTGAGACTAGCTACTAATCACGGAGCGCCGCCGCCTCAAGGAGCGATAAAATGACGAACTCATTTATTCAGAACAGAAAACAGACCTCTCCTAAAAAGCTTAACACTATGCAAAATGCTAATTTCTAGCTACATTTAGCTGTAAGGTCGAGGTGCTCCAAACCAAGTTCAAAAGTAGACGAATTACGTTTCTCTGGCAGTCCATTTAATTACTTCACCCTTGAAAAGCCAGTCGCCTCAGCTCGCCTTCGAGAGTCCTTTAAGGGAACTTCAGCGTCAATTTAAATTTCAGCTTAAATAAAACAAGCGGCCTTGCGTCTTGACTGAATTAAACTGTCTGCTCTAACTGAGCACTGAGAAGTTATGTAATTTAAACTCAAACAGTTCCCTAGAATGATTCACTTCGTTTCTGCCGATTCCGATCCATTTAACGCAAACGACTAAGGGTATCAAAATCTTGGGGAACAAAGCTGTGAACGAACAATGTACAGTGATCGATACGGGCAATCTAGCGTAACAAAGGCGTTCTGAGTCTACGACAAGAAAACTGACACATTACAGCCTGAATACAAGTAAGGGTTACCAGACAAATTATCAGCTTTTTAAGAAACCTCATGAATAGAGTTATCTGATATTATTAATTTATGATTAAGAAATATATTTTTCATCCCACCATCTCGGAAAGAGTATTTTTAATCTTCATCTGAGTGGAAAAGCCGTTTTTATTCTCTAGAGGATAAAGTAAATTGAATTTAGAACATCGTGTGCACTAAGTTTGTGAATTAAAAAAAACATTAAACCTATTTACTGCTACCTCTATGGTGTCGAATATATCATACAACTTTTTTTTATTTTGTTAAAAACTCAGACTCGGAACCTTCTTGGTGTTCTTTTTTCAATTTGCTTTGTACGCGGTTCTTTACGCGGCATTTTTTCACGTCATTGTTAAACCTTATATTAAAAACAAGAAACTTGAAAACAAGTGAAAAAACTAAAATGAGTGATTCTAGCGACGAGGAAGTTTGTTTGACGCCAACAGAATTGACTGAAACTGTTAATAATGCGCAAATGAGCTTTTCCACTCAGATATTGAAGATTAAAAATACTCTTTCCTCGCTGAGGTGGAATAAAAGTTACGTGTTGCACTCGAGTGCAAAGATTTTTCACCTCGTGCTCTTTTGATTCCCTCGCTGACGCTCAGGATTCTAATTTTGAATCACTCGCTGCGCTCGTGATTCAATTTTAGAATCCTTCGCTTGCTCGGTCATCAAAATTGAACACGCGGTTAAAAAGCAACTTTGCACTCTTGTATAACAAATAACTATTTCAATTTGGCTTACAAAGTTTGTACAAGATGGATAGATTTTTTTTTTCATAGAACGTACAAGAAAAAATACACAAGAACAGGATTTTACAGATTAGTTTTACAGCCGTCATTAGCTGAGTAGAGTGAGTAGCCAACGCTAATGTTAGAGTTTTTAAAAGCAATCCGAAGGTTGCCGTTATACTCGTAGTCTAACCAAATAATTTGGCTTGACGAAAAATTAGAATACACTATTATCATAAGTATAAAATATCTCCTTATTATTTCTTTCCGTCTCTCTATGTTCTTTGTTACCTTTTTTTACGGTTTAACACCTGAACCAATCCTGATGAATGTTGACAACACACTTAGTGAAGCAGAAGTAGAACAATAATTATTATTGAGAGTTCAATGATGAGTACAAAGATGAGCAAAGTATACTACATAAGTATAATGAGCAAAGCTACATTACTTTTGCCTTGGAAATCTTTATTTTCTTATAACCATAAGAAAAGGGTGTACTTAGCCAAAAAGACCACATAATACTCATCATTATGAACAACTTTTACTATGAGACCAACTAGGAAATAAAAAAAAAACAGCTGCTCATGCCATAATTTTGACAGTTTTCTACGGAACAGCTGTTTTTTTAGGGTTCTGTACCCAAAGGGTAAAACGGGACCCTATTACAATTTTTTTATGGTTTCCGTTTGGTCCGATAGTAAAAGTTGTTCATAATAATAAGTATTATGACCCATTTTCGGCTTAGCATTCCCTTTCCTTCTAACCTTGTACTTTCTTAAGTAAGTTACTTACTTACTAAAATATCGACGTACAGTCTAAGCCCTGGGACCTGGAAAAATGTATGTTTTTTTATTATGATGTAGGCATAAAATGGGATAGTGATAACATTTGTATATAAAATGTTGCCGCAAGCAATAAAATAGCGTCTTTTACTGCAGGGTTCGCGGGAGTTCCTACAGAAGCTAGTAAATAAGTAAAACCTGTAAAGTCTTGGGTAGTTTCAAGAAATTCCGAATTAAAAACGAAATATCTAGTTGTCTCTAAAACTAGCTAAAATAAAAACGAAATGTTACCATTACTATGGAAACTAACGTGGTTTTCACACATTTTTGTTATAATTAAACACGGGAATACTCAGTGCCAAACGAGACGCAACCGCGAGCGCGCCACGTTTGTAAACTCGCCTGATGAAGGTCACCGAATGTGACCGAAACTAGTCGTAGTAGACGACTTAATTTTTACGTGAGTATTCCCGCGTTTAATTATAACAGAAATGTTACCTTCCTTCAGATTCAGAATGACAAGTTCCAACAAAGTAGATATATCGGGTAAACAAAGGAATCTAACCGCAGCGACATGGATAGCTGAAATCCGGCTCAGAAAATCCTTTGAAACAATACGCCTTTTTATATCACAGCGAGAGTAAACTTATGTAATATGGATAGGCGACACACAAAAGAACCTTTTAAAGTCACGCGAGAAGGCGGATGCCAGTTCGAGCTTTGCGTCGGAGTCTTCTAACATTCTAAGGTTCCTATCTAATAGGTCGAAGTTCCTTCGCATTTTTTGAGAAAATTCAAAACATTTTTTAATAACTATGTAGGTACCATTTTGTTCGATAACTTTTTGCCATCTTGTAGGTAGGGAAATGATCCCATTGCTATAGAAATTTTGGGACTTCTGATCAAAATACCGCGACAAGTGGTTTTGGCAGTCCTCTCGTGATGTTAACCTGACACTGCCTAAAGAATTCTGAAGAGGCCGAAACAGGTGGAAATCTGAAGGTGCAAGGTCAGGACTATACGGCGGATGCATTAACACCTCCCAGCTAAACTCTCTTAATTTTTGATGAGTGGCTAAAAATGTGTGAGGTCTAGCGTTATCATGATGAAAATCCACACCCCTTCTGTTGATTAATTCCGGCCGGTTTCTCTCAACTTCTTGCTTTAATCTCATCAGTTGTTCGCAGTAGAGTTCAGAATCGATGGTCCTGCCTGGTGGTAACAGCTCATAATGAATAATGCCCTTCCAATCTCACCACACACACAGCATCACCTTGTTGCGAGTTAACCCGGGTTTCACCACAGTCTGTGAAGCCTGACCGGCCTTTGACCACGACCTTTTTCGCACGTTCTTGTCGTACGTGATCCACTTTTCATCACCGGTTATCAGCTTCTTCAAAAATGGTTCGGTTTCATTACTTCGTAATAAAGAATCACAAATGAGTACACGGTTCATTAGGTTTCTTTCAGTGGGCTGAAGTGGGCTCGTGAGGTACCCAAATATCGATCTTTTTTGTGTACCCAGTTTTGTTCAAATGCGCCAAAACTGTTTTGTGGTCAATTCCCAGTTCTTCAGCTACGTCGTAACTACTGATATGCCGATCTTGCTCCACTTTTTCAAAAATGGCATCCATTTTATCCGTAATAGGGCGACCAGAGCGACGTGCATCTTTGACAACAAAATTTCCGGATTGAAAACGCTTTAACCAAATTTGTGCTACTCTCACAGACACTGCACTAGGTCCATAAACATCGCAAATTTTTTTCGCGGCTTGCATTGCATTTTTACCATTTTTGTAGTAAAATTTTAAAATGTATCGAATTTCTTCATTAGATTCACTCATCTTGACAGTACGAAAAACAAATGAAAATCACACATTTTCCTAATTTGAATTTGGAATTATGTTCTTTAAAATTTAAACTTTCAATGATACCAAAACCAGCCCGATACAAATAATATAGCCAAAGATATTTTATTACAAGTTCATACATACTATAATGCGAAAAGACTTTTTACCCGACCTAATATATTATTTCTCTTGCTTTTATCAAAATCTATGTTGTTTGCCAGTGTTCAACTGATTCGAATGAAACGTCTCCCTTCCCATCTATTAAAGATTATCGGAAACCGTTGACCGGAATAGATACGCGAGCCCACGACAGCTACAGCCTCGGCCTGGGTGCGGAACTGCGGTAACTCTGGAATGCCGATTGATCGGTTGGGTCACCAGGCTCAACCCATTCATCAGCGTGACGTGGAATTTTTGAATTTGGAAATCTTTGAATGGCTAGAAATGTGGCTTGGAGCCTAGCGGTTTTATGGTCGCTATCTCGAACGAAGGACGACAAAGGAAAACATTATTAAAACATGTTGTACCACGAGGTAAAAGCACTACTAGAAGACCGCCAAGCGCTGAATTTTGCTCGTTGGACAATTTGCGACCGTTTGTCATTTTGCGTATTTGTCATTTTGCGACTAAACCGGTTTGACAGCATTATTTTTGTCATTCGAGTATGTAAGCCTAATTTCCTCGAATATGTCCGTCGCCTATCCGAACCCCGCATATTCCGAAAGGATAGGGTCAGTTCGCCAACTTAGGGAGCTAAAGAGTGAGGTGAGTGAACCAGATTAGGGGAGTGAGGTCACGGGTCCCTTCATCTTCACGGGTCGTTCGTCCCATTCCAGCCCTAATCCCGGATAGGGACGGGACATTCATTTAATTAATCAGATGATACTATTTCAGGCTGAGCTCGTATTGTCTGCCGTAGTTTGGTGTCCCGCAATGCCTTTCCTAATCTGTATCGAATTAAAGCTGAACAAACATCAGGCTATAAATAGTTTAGTGCCAAAAAAGGCTCTACATCTAGGGTTCTCTCCATAAAAAACTCAATTTAATAAGGTTGCGATGTACCATATTATCATCCGTAAACACCGCAATCCAGTCCCCGCGTCGTAATTTAAATTTTTAATCCTCTAAGAGCCAATTCTCATAAAAGCAACGCTCCGTAAAATGTCATTAGCCGGTTGACAATTTACAAAAGAGACAAAATACGAGAATCGTCAAACGGGGACGTTTTAAGGCTTCTATAAAACAGGCTACGCTAAAATATATCCTATTTCGTAATGTAAGCCACAAAATACCACTACGACGAAGACTACAACTATGTCAGTTGTTGTGACAGTTTTGCAAATCATTTCTACGGTTTTGCAAAAAGTTCGATGAAAAGCGCGTTTAATTACACTCTCAACACCAACAGCGTACTTCGACTGAAGCAATTACGTTCATTGCACGGCTGTCCTAGTTTTAATTTCCAGTAAACGATACAAACAGCTTTCCGAGAAAGCTCTTGATGTTTCCAGCTATACATGGCTCGATATTGCTACACCTAGCGAAACAATAAACCCCGGTTCAATACCTAGAAACGTAATTGAACTGTCGGCAACATTTCTCATCTGGGCAACAAAGAAACTCAACATTTCCATTGTAGCTCACAGGAATGGTCCGCAAATAGAGAACGTTACAATCTTTTGTCCCTGGGCAATGTTGCCATGTCAAATAAGCATTAATAAGCAGGGACTTGGGACAAACAGACGAACTCAATTCTCAATACCCAGAACTTTCTGAATGTAAATCGACTGTTGTTGTCCGTAGAGAATTTCAGAAAATATACATTATACATACCTAATATACCTATACCTATATACATTATACACTCGAAGGTATAAGAAGAATAAGCTTTCAAAGTAACGAAATAAAATGCGTTGGTGTTGATTTTTACGAGGCAAAAAAATAAAACAGCAATCTAGTTTTATGTAATTTTCTTTTTAAGAAGTCCAAATCAATCCAAATTATCCAAATACGATTAAGGTCGAACAAACAGACAGCAGAGCTCCGCATTTATAAAACAATAAGTAAACGAATATCAGTCTAATAAGAGCGAAAACCTGTTAAATTGAATAAAAGATGTATTTAGCAGTAACTTTCAGAGTTGGAGTGGTTTTACCCTAATTCAATAAAACTGTGGAAATCTTATGAAAGTTGGCCTTTCTGTGAGAAAGCGGCTCAATAACGAAGTTACATTGAAAAGAACAGAATTAATGGGCACGAGGCCTTCCCCGCCGATGCGTATAGGAACTTCTTTCACCAAGTAAATTGAGGAAACGAACGCGGAATAGAATTTTCTATTAATCAGCCGCTGGAACTCTTTTATATCGTTTAAATGAGGCTGATTTAACTTCATCGCGAAGTTAATGGAAGAAGTTTCTTATGAGATTACAAAAGTGCCTTATAAGCTGCCTTTATTGACCAACTCTCACCAAAGACTCAGTTCAGCTGGAAAAAGATGGCATGCTGAAACTTTTGTAGTGTACTAAACATTTCTTTGAACTATATCAAGCCGAACAAAAAGACTGTCGTGAGCGTAGATTCTTCACAAAAACCTACAACATAACATAACATAGACATTGGAAATATTTTGGAACGGTAATGATTTTGAACAGAATACTTTGACTTCTAAAAGGGCAGATCTAAAAACGACTCCAAACATATTCCAAGTCGATTCCATTCCCCATACCATCCACAATGCAATAGTCTCTGAAAAGCTTTGATATATCGATTCCCTACCAAAACACGGGCAACCTTTGCATGTCACCCGCTCACAAGTTCATTCCGAGCCATAACCGTTCAACATTGATACAGCTCTCATTTTTCCAGCTTGAGTATAGCTAGTAAAGCTGCTGTAACATGAACGTGGTATAAACGAATCGAGCACGTGATGAGGTACTTTCTTATTTGCAGACAACGGCACGCCACGTCGCGACGACTTCCATTTATTATGCAGGACATATGTAGGAGTCTCCAGTCTCCACCCCCTGCAGCGGTTGCTAACTGTAACGCAGTTACTCGTGCTACAACTGTATTAGTACGTAGTTACGTACACAGGAAAATGGTGGTATTGATAGTTGGGTATGTCACGATATTGTCCAATCTACAGTAATATTATAAAGAGGAAAGATTTGTATTTTTGTATGTTTGTGTTGAATAAACTCAAAAACTACTGGACCGATTCCAAAAATTCTTTAACCATTAGAGTGCTACATTATCCTTGAGTAACATGGGCTATATTTCATACCCGTGCAAAGCCGGGGCAGGTCGCTAGTTTCAGATAAAGGTGGAACTTCTAGACAAAGAGCAGTAAGGCAGTTCAATAGTCAACTTTTATGTATGTAGCAATAGTAAGCTACTGAGCCAACAGACAGATTGTATAATACAAAAACTACGGGACTCGAAAAGATTTTAGCGAAACTAGCCAAACAAAATTCGATAAGATAAAAGATTTAAAGTTTAAATCTCGACATGGAGATGAAAATTCGATTGATGATAAGTTAAATGTACTTAGAAACAGAATCCAGATTTTTACATAAATAGAAGTATGCAGAGAGTAGAAAGTTTGTGTACTGCATGGAAGTTCACAGAGTACCAGAAAATGAGGTAAATTTTCTGGAATATTCAGAACAATTTAGTTGATGTGGGTTGCCATTTATAGGGATTGATTTATGAGGAGAAGCACACAAAAATGCCGGAAGGAAAACGTTGGAAACAGATACCAGTTGAGCTGGCAATAATATAATATCAACCGGATATAACAGAGCGAGCGGAAACTTTTTATATGAAATGCCAATACATTTCGAGAGAAGCATTTTTACACACTATCAAAGTAAGTGAAGGGAAAGAGACGATATCAAGTAATGTCATTAAATTCTCGATGGACAGGTTTTGTTATTTCTAGCCATATAAAATATTTGGACTGAGAAATTATATTTCAAGACGTGTTAAAAGAGAAGTACTCTAAGAAAACTCTGTCTTTAGAATTAGACATTTTATGTTGCGACAAAGACAATTTGAAAATATAGGATCGATGTTTGAAATAAAATAAAATAAATATTCAAACTAAAACCTAGTTTGAATATTTATTTTATTTCAAACATCGATCCTATATTTTCAAATCAAATCATCCGCAGCGACAAAGTCTTGTCTTCTATTCAATTCCAATCCTATGTAATTTAAAGATCAAATGATCATTATTATAAATTCTATAGAAAAAAACCCTACCGCTCTAACCTAAAATTGTTTATTCACAAAAAATCTCTTTTTTCCTCTATTTAACTTACAGCCCCATTGAAACAGCCCTACAACTTCGCTACATGGATGCAGCATTGTGTTCACACGCAGCATTGTCCGCTCGACTCCACATTCTGTTACCTACGTCATTCTCTAACACTGGAAAATGGAGCTAAAATAGAGAACTATGTAGATAAAAATGCATGTAAAATTGGAAAATGCTGTTACTCACACTATTGGGAATGCAAACATATTATGCGAATGGAGATTCTGAACGAGGCTGGTCGCGTTTGTGTTTGTATGTGGAGCGAAGTAGTTCAATATAGGAGAGCTTACGAGCAAAATTCTATAAAAAATGTAATAGGTACCTACTTTGTATAACGTTTTTGTAAAATATGGTCTACGTTTCTACACGGTGGTATAATAAGGTTGATATGCTGCTGCATGCATGTCTAATTCCCTGCTGGGAGGTTATAAACGTAATTGGGGTTAATGGCTTTGTAGTTGAAGACTTTCGTTACTTTACTCAATGAAAACTGAAAGGGGTCGGTCATAGCGGCGCTGTTCAACAAGTGATTTATTAGTATGAAAGCACGCTTTTTCCTTAGAAAAGTAATATAAGTAAGCAATGCAGTTGAAAACCGCTACATACTACGTTATTTAACCCCTTTTTTACTCCCTCCCTCCCCCTTTTCCGCCCTCGGGTGGTAATGTTCCATTCCCACGGCACGTAGTGTTTCCATTTCCGGCAGCTCGCTACAAACTACATTTCATTTCATATGTCGAGCAGCGAACAGCTATTTCAATACGAATTCAATCATTCAGCAATTTCAGCAGCCTGGACAGTGGACAAAGATATACAATTATACATAGGTACAGCTGGTGTATTGATAAAATGGACGGAGGATTGGAATCCAAATAGTCATTTCGACCAATCACTTCATTTGAAACGTTGTATTTATTGAAATGGAAACGAGTACGTAAGATAATGCTTATAGCCAAAGTCAAATTACAGAACGACGCATGTCAAGAGAAAGAAATCATGGAACGTTACTAAATAACATACAGTCATTGTTGCAAGGAGAAAAGATTCCAATTGGCGCAAGGCAATCAGAAGTTCGTTTACCTGATTTCCTATAAAACGGGGCAAAATCGAATAGAAACCCGCAAAAGCTACCTCACAAAATGAATTTAAACCGCAATCTCCTGCAGCTAAGTACTTCGAAGTATTTCACCCATAAATACAATTCTAGAGCACTCTTTTTCGAATCCGAGAAATACTCATAGTTTCCGATTTCAACCGCAACTAGGAATAGTTTGCGTTTCCGCTTCAGGAAATGTACGATGCAATGTACGGAGTGGCGGGGAATTCGATTTAAAAATATTCCGTGTGCGAGTGCATAATGGAAAACCTGATTTTGCAGCAGGAAATACTGGGAATGGAGTGAACATTGTTTGTCGTATAATACATTGAAAAACTTAGCTCGACGTAATATGTTTTGAGTATTTGTTCTCAGGTTCAACTAAAATTTTCAAGACTCCAAGCAGCTTTTAAATTGAAAGATACTAACTGAACCTACTCATTTTTACGATGTCTCTGTTTTCAACTTTTTCCTTTTTATCTTTTCACGTCTTAACGGCAAATTGATGTTTATCAAAGAAATGGCGTCTCAAAAACGGACATTAGATAAGATTCCTGAAAAAATGTGGAAAACAGTTATTCACGAGAGAAATCGTAGTCTAATCTAAACAACTTTATAATCAAAATAGAAACAACACAGAGAAAACAAGATGCCCAACTTAGAAAAGCGCAAATCAAATACATACCTACTGCAGCCAAAGCCCGAAAAGGTTGAAGCAATTAAACTTCCTAAGATTTCTAGCTTAACACTGTTACAGGCAATTTTCAGGCATCGAGTAAACTCGAGAGTTATCTCGTAATCCTATATTCATGCAAATGAGCCTTTGGGGACGAGGAACGCCTACAGACAAGTTGATTTACGTCGTGAATTCTGATTTAATTAGTGAAGGGATTTTGGAACTTTGATCTTATATTGCTTTATTCTCTTATCGCAGTTAATGAAAACCGTGCGGCTTTATGATTCGTCATTTTATTACGTGGACTTTATCTAATTATATTAGGTCTTAAAGGAGAAAGCTAAATAATTAGCGCTACAAGTTTATATCTCCGTACTAGGATTCCCTGTGTCGGGGATGCTATGGAAAATCTGGGTACGGGTACGGGTCTGGGTGGCTATCTATTTAAAATTTAACTTTCAAACATCTTCCGGCCTGGGTTGAAGGACCAAAGCAAGGTGTCTGATCGCGCAGAAATAATCAAGATACACTTCGCAATCAAGAGGCAGTCCTTAAACTGAGATCAAGTAGGTGCCAGAGAGAATGGAGTCTACGCGTAGATAGGCAGCCGTAAGTTTTTTTTTTTAGTTTTTAGGAAAAATCAATCTTGTACAGATAGGTACAAGGTTGGCGAAAGCCAGAGAGATGATTGGGAAAAGGGGACACCAAGTCGCTGATAAATATGATGTTGATCAAAGGTTTCTTGTGCAGCACGACTAGTCCCATACATTCACACGTAAATGCTAATTTTTTGCTATTTATTTTGAAGAATGAAAAAAAATTTATTGTTTTATTAATATGTATGTTAGTTTGTAAGGTATTTATTTTCTATGGGCCTCTGTA
Organism: Alcis repandata; assembly: GCA_949125135.1. Taxonomy (NCBI): domain Eukaryota; kingdom Metazoa; phylum Arthropoda; class Insecta; order Lepidoptera; family Geometridae; genus Alcis; species Alcis repandata. The sequence continues at coordinate 896,488 of OX421240.1, forward strand.
ACTTGCATTGTATGCAAGTTATATTGCCTGAAATAAACGGATTATTATTATTATTATTATTAACCCCTAAAACAAAATAAGAAAACTTGTGCACAAACAAAAGTCGCGGGCGCTCATGAATTGGAAGTATAAGCTCCTTGGATAAGCACCCACCCACGTCTTGAAAGTTAAATGACTTCGTACGTGTTCCGCATTCCAACTTTTAAAAGAACCTGACGCCCAAATAATCTCAATAAGACCTCATAACTGTTTATTATTATTCCCTGCTGTCTCACGTCCCTGAACTTTAACATAAACATGTTTTTCACCATCCAAATCCTAGGGCTATTTAAGGGCCATGAAAACAAGGATTTCTTCCTCGGAGGCCATCGTAAATGTCCCCGAACGAGGTGGAATTGTCGTTACAGCCTTTATGGTGGCCCTTGATTGCACTGTCCTCACGACCGGAATCAATACGGTTATTTTTGGAGGTGTAAAAGAGTAGAGCTTTGGGGAACGAGTCATTCAGACAGATAAGTAGAGTATACTGTTCAAATCTGATTGCTAGTTCATGGTTTTGGCTTGCCTTGAGCGACCGCTTATAGCTTAGGCAGAACAGAACTGGTTACTATTGAAGTAGAGGTTTTATAAAGTGAAGATTAGGAAACAGTAACTGTAGAGTAAAAGATTAGATGTGCTTTAGAAGCGGCCTATTATCAGTAATGCTTTTGAAATATGTTCAAAAACAGCAGCAAAAACGCAGGAAACTAGTATATTCTAATGATAATTGAAATTCTAATTCTAATGATATCGTTTCGATAAATATTATTGAAGTCAAACCAATCTTGCTTGAAAATTCTCCGCAAAATAGAAGTAGACAACAAAGTAAACACGAGCAGCGCAAACTCATCAAATTATGTGCATCAACTCAGTAATTTAAAATAAATACCAGCAGAGAAGCAGCGGAGCAATCGAAACACCGGGTAGAAGTTGCAGAGTACGTGAGCACAAGGAAAGCAAATGTTGCAAGTTGTAAAACAAAATGCACAACATTTTTGTAGCAGCTCGCTGCTCGCATACGAGTATGTAACAATGAAGAAAACAAGTACTTCTCGGTTTATATTTAGTGTTATGTGGAAAACAGCGTGAGGAAATCTGCATACCTACGTCTGGAACAAATGAGAATGAGAGAGTCTAGAAGAAAGGTGATGTTAGACAGAATAGAAGACTAGAATCTAGACAGTCGAATAAAAACAAAACCTTTTTCCGAAATCAGCTACTTTCAGGATAGACCAGGCAATTTAAAAAAATTGCACAAGTTTAATGTGGAAATCAAAGTTAAAACAAGTCGTTAAGATAAAGGCTGAGAAAGCTGAGTGCACGGTTTATACGAGATGCCATTTTACCGGACTTTACGAGAGTGATGTTTTATAGTTCAGCCGATAGAAGTTTAAAAGCGGAAAAAGATAAAACGATAGGACCCACACGCTGTAAAAGTGTTGTTTATTATGTGGGTTGAGCAGACTTGAGCATATAGCCTTAGCGTCATTTTAAGATTTCAATAAGTATTTGAAAGATCTGTGAAACTAAATGACGATGAAAAATAATCGACAGTGGTAGAACGTTTCTGTTTCATTACTGATTCTAGTGAAGAGATGCGAGTATTTTGGTAAATTAAACGTATGTATATTGTATAGCTCAACTCTATTAAAACATATTACTGGAATATGCAAATAGGACAGAGAATTCTGTTCTGTGGGAGCATGAAACATGGCCGGTCAATAAGGCTGTATCACATTGTCGAATTGCTTTCAGCGACGATCGATCAGCGTTAGCTGTATTTCAAATATACTTTCTGCAACACGACATGTATGTATAGCCAGCCTTAGTACAGGAGTTTTCAGGTTGCCCGAAAAACTCTTGAAGTAGTTGTAGCGTAACGTCTACAATGCAACACAACAAGATCTCAATGACGTCCTAGCTTCCTTTCGAACATTTTTAAACAAATTATAAAGCTGAAAGTATGTTATACTTAATTTAATACATGTATTACTTGTTATGTGTGTATTGTAAAATTGCTGTAAGCACTTAAAAGCACACGCGACATTAACCGAGCACGTCGCCAGAAACTTGGTCGCATCGCCAGTGTGCTAACGCCCTATTTCATCGACCCAACCCGACGAGCGGCGAGCTCGCCACGTTGCAAAATTCAGGAGGAATTAACGAAACGCGACGAGGGAGTCTTGATGAAGACATACGAGCGGTCAGGCTCGCTGGATGTGGAATATGCCGGGTTCTGTATTTATTGGAGCATATCATATCATAGGATGTAATACGATATGCTACAGAAGGCCTTATAACTGTGACACCATAGCCAGCTACTCGGGTTACTCGGACTGTGTAGTTATGTCGTAGGTTTCCAGAATCATCGAAATCATCTACCATTTTTAAGCCACTGTTTATCTTTTTCAGCGCGTCATCTGTTTCGGTTCTGCCGCCTGTCTCCTCCGTCAATTTTTTGTCGTCTGCGAAAACAAATGGTTTAACATATTTATTCAGGGAAAATCTGATAGCACTGAAAAATTGTGGCGCAAATAGGTATTTTTTTTTATCACGAATATGTCTGTGTTTGACCACTAACTCGCCTGATGATAAGCGACGATGTGGTCGAAGATGAAGCCGGCAGACCTAGAAGATACCTATTCCCTCTGATCTTAAAAAGCCCAAGCCTATCAGTCTGGTTACTCTGGTTGGTCTGATGCTTCACTGTTTCTTCAAAACACCTCCTCACTTGCACTGTATGTATTAGAAGAAAAGTTAAAGTGCAATGCTTAATGGATCTTAATGGAACGGACTAAAGTAGGTATTTTATTATGTAGATGGTCCGCCTCAAGTGGAATTAGAATTAGTCGAGCGTCAAAGTGCGGTTCCTGCAAACGGGGCGGATTACCCGGCTCGGGTGTGACTGCGCATGAAGACGCACACTACCAACTAATTACCGAGTAGTTCCCAACTTCTCAAACTTTGAAGATACCAAGTTCTCGAACTCCCTGTGCATATACGAGTACATTAAACTATGTGCGGGATCTAAATAGAATTTGTCGAGGTAGGTGATGTGTATATGATTCTTTACAATAGAGATTTCATAACTTACTCGTACAAAGAAAGTTTGGTAAAACTACCTATGAAAAACCACATCGTTCGGAAAAATGGAGTGAAGACGCATGTAAGCCTGGACCTTTAGAAAAAATAACTTATGCCAATCACACATAGCTTCCAGCAAGGATTCCGTGTCGGGAATGTCACACAATACACCCACACACGAATAGATACGAGTACAACTAGCACCCAGAGCCAAAACAGATATTGCAGCTTCAATACAGGCTCTTTACGTCGCCCTCTAGTTTATGAGAAACGTGTACATTGGCAAAAAATCTAATACACACGAGTATATTTCAAACCCTACGCCAATAAGTCCAGTCGTAGCCACGCCCAGTCCGACCAAATACTCATTCTGCTTTCACAACGTCAGCAAAATAAATGCCGAGCGTTATATCTGCATCAAAATAGACCTATAAAGAGACAGACGGCGGCAGTGCGAATGACGGACTATTTGAGAGCGAGCTTTACGGCTCTCGGAACACATTAGCTGATGGACGAGAACGGTACACTTTGTTGCAGAGGTATTTAAAGTGGCGGCAGTAAAGGTAAATACTCTATGCTACAACGTTGATTAGAAGAACGTAGGTACGTTTGGTATTTAAAGTTAATATCGGCCTGAATATGACTATAATAGCGTTGGAAAACTGCGACGATATTAAAAAAGAAGCAAAATACGTATGGAAAGCGATTGACAAGAGTCGATGAAAAGCAAAAGGGACCTCTTCCTAGCGATATTCAAAACTGATCAGTGATGATCATGAACAGTTTCTACTACGTTTGTTTCAAGTAAGTATTTCAAACGTCACTTTGTCGTTCTATGAACAATCTAACTTGATATTTTCAACGTGGCGAAGGGCGACACTCGCTTGATGTATTTACAGGCTAAATCAATAGTTTATTTACATGCTAACCGAAAGCTTTGAATAAATAACTAACTGCCGGAACAGGGCGGCGGCGATGAATAAATAATAGAGGCTGGATTTCACTCGGTCAGTTGACATGGTTAAAAGAACATTTGTGAGTTATTTAGTTACATCGATTAATTAAGTTTTGTATTGTGGCCCGAACACGCAGTGTGCGTGCGACGATGAGGTGAAATAAAAAGAATAAAATGTGTTTAATCGAGCATGTCAATTTTAAATAGAAAATTAGAAACTGCGGTTCGTTTTTGATTTGAATCACTTGTTATCAAATTCTGCTGAACGCTATAACGCATTGTGTGGTCTAGTCAATTAGTCATGCTAGTGATTTAGTAGTTACTAGTACTGAAGTAACACAATGACATGTATTTAATACAAATTATACCCAGCATCAACGATAAAATTCAATATCACACAAACACCGCTAAAGCAATATTTAACGTCTTTGAGAGCCTCTATTTTGCTCGTTTCACCAAAGCAATATGAAGCCGTTTGTATCAAGCTAATTTGCCATTCAAAAAGAAAAAGGCTCCGACCAGAGACTGGGTTCATAAAAAATGAAATGGAAGCAACACAGGACCTTATTGCAATAAAAACGACAAGACCAGCGCTACCGTTCCTCAAAGGCGACGAGGAAAGAGGCTAATATTAAGCAAAGGCTTGATTTGCAAGTCTATTTGCAACAAAAATAATTCTACGTGGATATTTGTACTTTAAATAAGAGCCGGGGATGCTATTTCTACGTGATGATTTTGCACTGTCAAAAAGAACGCGACAAATTGAAAAAATGGGAAAAGCTAAATCTGTAAGTTTTAATACCTTTTACACTTGCAAGTCGCACGGCAATAAATTGCGAGAAATTATTGGGTAATTTACATATCTGTGTACACTGCCCTCTTGGAAAACGAATCGTTGGAAATGCTAATGAATGAATAACTGAAGTGTTTCTAGAAATGCTTTCATTTCTTTGCTCGATACTCGTTTTTAAATTCCAGTTTCAATTTTATTTGCTGAAACCCAATTTATTTGGTTCCAGGCCAAAATGATGAAGATTTGCTAGTCCAACTCGGCCTCCCTCCAAGTATTGGGTTTAATCACACGCACTGCTATGCCCTTCTAAAATTACATTACTTTTTCCCGGAATAAAAATAACCCAAGTATTAATCCAATTAATCCACCCTGTACCAAATATTATTAACCAAATCGTTTTTGAGTAAGTAACAACTTACTTTCACATTTAAAATATTAGTTAGAGCAGAAAAGAAGCAAAATATTTGTAGGAAGTAAGATTCAATTTTAAAAAATATTTTCGTTCAACTAGAGCGAAACGCGAAAGTACCATTGGCCAGTATCCAGTTATCGAGCGGCAGTTGCGCAGCGAAAACTAAGTAGGCAGGCAACTTCAGTCGTTTATATCTGTTAGCGGAGCAGTTTGAGAAATTACCTGGAAGTAATATAATGGGCGACGATGCGGAAACAACGTTGATAGATGAAGTTAATCACCCGAATCCTGATCTAGTTAGTTGTGAAGTTAAAGGGGTGAAAAGAACTCTTTGTAGATTGGGCCAGTTTATGCTTTGTTCAGGTGAGAAAGGAAACTGAACGTGTGGTTATCATATCGATATTATAAATGCGACGGTTTGTGTTTCACAAAGTTCGCTTATAGTTGAGAGAGATAGCGAAGCATAGCAAATACATCTGCTCCTGAAATGCAAAGAACGAAATAAATAAGAAAGCGTATGTTGACTCCACTCGCTTCGCGATGTCGGAACGAGTTTAAATGATATTTGGTGACAAGGTAGCGTATATCCTGAATTGAAACATTATACTACGGTAGCGGCTCAATTTGCAGACGCAAATCGAGTCGCAAAACAAATAAATCAGCAGCGTTAATTTTAATTCCTATTCTTCTCTAGTTGCACGCTAAAGCAATTTTCATGAAAACATGATTGATTAAAAACATTTCAAAGACCCTAAATTGGGTAATAAAGCTCCGGGCGAGGCCGAGGGTGGAAGAATCGTGGACACCAGAGATAACAATTATCATTAGGGATGCTTTCAGAGTATCGCAGAATAATGAGCAAATATAACTAATCATTAATAACAGTAAAGAGGATTGAAACTTGGAGAAGTTAGATGGAGTCTGTGTTGTCAATAAATCCTCGAAAATCTTTTTTTATACATTATTGTATTTCTTTGAAGATATATTTTGGGCTACGTGAATTTCGATGTTTTATTCTAAAGTATTGTAAATGGCGTGATTGATGATGTCTTCTGCGATTAGATTTCCAAAGACACATAGAATCAGTCATCAGTCAAGGAGAAAAAAGGTTTCGACTTTTCTAGCATAATTTTATACACTGAAAAAGAAATTAGGTGCGCTGTTTACAAAAATCGTAATAAAAGGTGACGTTACCAAGTATTGTACGTATCCACCTATGGTCTGAATAAATGAATTGAATTGATAAAACAAAGCAGTTTATATCTTTGGCAGTTAGTTACATTTTGTAAGACACTTCAATAGCTTAGAATTTGGCATATTCAATAAAAAACATAACATAACATAACTAGGCAAACATGAACGAGAAACCAGCGACTTCCTTTGACTCAATAGAATAATTATTAGTAGAACAACCCCAGCACTGAATGCGTCACTTCAAACGTTGCCTAAGAGACAAGAGGGAACACTGCGAGCGGGAAATTACATCGTGAAGTCATTCAACATTCTCGCTCCGAGTTGTCCACACTGGCTTTTGAAACTAAAGGTACGGAAATAGGAAATTACTATGTGGTTGCATGTAGACTTGACTACTCTTATCAAAGAATAATAAAGCTTTGTACTTCGTTTCTAGAATTACTAACACTATACTGTCGAGGTTAAAATAAACTTCTATTAGTTACCGGATCTTCTGTCACTTGATATTAAGGGCCGGAAGATCCCTTTTTATTTCGGAAGGGTCACTAATGAGTAGCATTTATAGTTTCGCGTTACCGTGTGGCGAACGGCACGTTAAATTGTCGTAATTCACATCTTGTTAGTGTCGGAAGAGTTTCATCGTCATCATCATAATCAGTATTTAATAATTGACTGCTTATGATAGGCCTTCTTTTGATTTAATATTCACTTCGGCTTCTTGCCAATTGCCACCATTTGGAAGTCTCTAAAGTCTAATTTTTTTACACTTATTGACCATTGCATGGCCGCTCAGCATTGAACAAACTTCTTAAACTTTTGCGTATTTAAATGTCATTTGTATGCAGTATGGCCTGTGAAAAGACTACAATTTCATTTCAATTGTAATACGAAACGGGAGCCAAAAAATAACTTGAGTCGATTCCAGAAACGGCTAGACAGTAGACAGTTACGTAAACTGGCTTGTAAGCTTTTGGAGCTAGACGCGGGGCCGGGGAGTTGGCACAGGGAGGCTGCATAGGTGCCACTTTATTGCCAGTAGTTACGGATTTTTATTAGCTCGCTGCCCTGTTGTTGGCGTAGACTTACTTAACAGTGTAATCATATAAACGACTCAATTCTTGAAGAAACAATGTAGTAAAACTGTAAAACTGTAGTAAAAAGATATTTTAGGATTTCTTTAACAGTTTCCGTCAGTTCCGGTCAATTCCTTTTGATAAGTTATTCACTCTATACAACTCTGTACAACCACGTTTGTTTTATAGTATTAACTATCCCGTTCAAGGCTATTTCGTCCCCTCTTCACGTAAAGGCTCGAAAAGGCCTGCGTCATGTTTTTTATTGATGACGTCATAGACATTTTCCCATTTATCCTCCGCCTAGGCTCTTCGAACTCCCGATCCGGCGAATGCTGAATAATTCAGTCCTCTAGAGTGTTTACTATTGCGGCTCGGAGCTGAGAGGTTGGCAAACCATTTCCTATTCATGATTCGGATCCCGTTTTATAAATTTTCTTAGAAGCTACTTTTGTACTCGAGTCTGAGCTACTCGGATGGCATTATGGATGTGATAGAATAAGGACCTTAACTGATACAAAATTTAGTAAAATATGTACCTAACTAGCTGCGCCCCGCGGTTTCACCCGCGTTTTCCAGGATAAAAAGTAGCCTATGTGTTAATCCAGACCATGAACAACCTTCATTCCAAATTTCATGTAAATCCGTTCAGCCGTTTTTGCGTGAAAGAGTAACAAACATCCATACATACATACAAACTTTCGCCTTTATAATAGTAGTAGGATAAAGATGGCTATGTATGGCTGCGGTTGTGCCTTATAAGCCAGAGATCTCGGGTTCGATTCCCGGCCGGGCAGATTAATTTAAATATCTGTTCTGGGTCTGGGTGTCAGTTGTCCTTGTCTTTGTGTGTGTTCCATGGCATCCCCGACACAGGATTTATCCTAGTGGGGAGCTATGAGTGTGAAACGTTATTTATTATTATTTTTTTATTTATTTAATATTTTGAAAATTATTCCTGAAAAAAGCTTAATGACTTGAGCTTATTAAACGACAAGACATGTCGAGCAAGACAGAAGCCTGATAGTAAGCTTTAAAGATGAGACTAAAAATATAAGTGTACTAAAACTTAAAACCGAAACATCGGTTTTCTAATGCTCGAAAAGTTAGTCACAATCAAAACACCTAATTAGAATCCCGCACAGCGTAGTGGCACCATTACAGCTCTAGCGAATAACTCGACTGTCGACTGTCGAGTGCCACTCGGAATGACACCACTAATTGCCCGGCTGGTTCCGATGGTAGCTTTTATTGCGAGTTAATGGTCAATTTCATGGAGTACTATTATTGTTACGGGAATGATTTGAGAAAGCGTTTTGTTTCATAAAACGAGAAGAAAAGTTCAAACTTTTGCACTAGGTACTGCTTTAGCTTTTACTTTTTGCTTTACTCGCTACTATATCTTATTTTTTTTTCAAAATGAAAAGTGCCTACGTTTTCCTACATCTATTTCATGACTCAAATCCGTTGAACTAATTCAGCTTGCATTACAAACACTCAGATTAAAGTTGATGTTGTTTTAATAACGTCAAAGCTATTGGTTAGTTTAGTTCCAGTGTCTAAATCAACACTGCACATCCAATGTTGCCAGTTTCCTTGCGTTGAATTGGCCATTCTCTAACACACCGATGATATTTGTTCCACGTGAAATGTCTAGTAAAGCAACCATTAAACTACGTTGAAGCGATAGTGCTACAACAGTGTCAAAGGCAGCAACACTGAACACAGAGAGGCTCTCAAAGCGACGGCGCTAATTGCCCAGACTCTCGCCTCGCAAACACGCCGCTGATGGGAGGTATTCTATTTTTATCGTAAACGCACGTGAAAATTTAGTACAGGCTGAGAACTTGAGCTGTTGAATTGTAAGAGAAATGTGTTAAAAGGTCGAAAGTTTGACATTCATTTATACCTTTCAATTTCAACATGCTTAAATATTGCGAAGGGACAAACATTCTGTCAATCAATTGTTACTATTCCGCTAAGCTATTTATTTGCTCACCTTTAACTTAATTGACTTCCTCAATCTAAACTGCTTAAATGACGGGATTTACGTGATATTCAATAGTGGCATGTGCTGGCTTCGCAACCAATCAAATTCAAAAGCCGCCATTCAAAATCACGCAAGCATGAGGCGCGTAATAATTAACAAACGTGTATGACGAGAAGCCTGACAGGTCATTAATTTAGACGACATTATACCCTATACGGCAAATGTATCATGTTCTAACCAACTTGGATCTATTAACAACTTTGCTTTCGCCGTTTTGCAATAGATGGCTGTAGCGGTAAGTGGTAGTCGAAATAAATAGATCGTAGATGTCATACAATAAGCTTAGGGATTCGTAAACATAATGCCATCGGAATATTAGTCGATTTGTGTCTGCATCACAAAGTGATTCTCGATTTAACATGTCAGCTTACGAGCCAAATTCTCGTCATTCCAGCGATGGACAATACTTTGAATCATAAATGTATAACCAGTTTTTTACAATAAAGCCCCGAATTTCGGAAAAAAACGGCGGAAGCAAAGTTGTACACCAATGTGATAAAACCGTACTTTCAACTTCGTAGCGCCGAAGTTGCGATGCGTAAATCTACCGCTGACGTTTATTTGATTAAACTGTCGATACGTAAATTAGTACCCGTCTCACGAGGGCGAGAAAATAACCAACCACCGATAATACCCGCCACCATACATCATTCCGATAAGTGTATGGAAATTGGAACATTGATATACTTAGACGAAATTTTTATCTTTATTACAGAGCTGCAGTATCATTTCGGTAGAGACTTGTGTTGGACTTGGTGAACATCCCCGCCATACTTACTGCCTGTCGTGGTACTTAACTACTTTACTTACCTGAAACAAAAGAATAGCTCAATTATAGCTAAATCGTAATTGTTACCTTATGTAATAAAAACTAAAACAAACTTAAAATATAGCACAATCCTAGTAATAGAGACTAACGACAAAGTTCGCTTATAACTCCGTTTCTGTCTAATAAACTAACGTAAGCTATTGCATGCTATTAAAGAAACTACCCTTGCACGTCATATCCGCAAGCGTTGTACATTGTAGTTCTTACAACGTTTTCTTATTACAATGTCTAGTATAAATAATGGCGCAAAACGCGAACCACGCTATACAAGCTGAAGCATTAATCCAAGTCATTAATATAGGGGGGTGGGTAATAAAAACGGATCGTTATGTGGAGCCGGGCGGAACAAAAGCTATGAATCCCGAACCTTCATATCACTGGACCCGCAACAACTTTAAAATAAATGAAACTTCAGCCAACTTTTACGGGGAATAGTGGGCAATACAAAGAACTTTTACTTGATACATTGTACAAGTTATGATTTGCGTTTAATCGTTTGCTATAGTACCAGTTCGCTATAAAAATCGTCGTTATTTCTAGTCCAATCGTTTATGCGTTCGAGTTATGAATGTAGGTCGCCTGACGGCACGTATTGAGGTTCCCGATGAATAAGGCGCGTATTGATTGCCGCACCGAGGAAATACGGAATACGGATTATTGTTTCGCATCAAAAGTTTCGGACATTCGGGAATTTATTTTAGGACCATTCGAAGGCAAATTACGTATAAGGGAACGGATCTTTAAAAATACCACGCTTGGTCACAGGGGCGGGGTGTGAGTTTAGGTTTTCGTCACGTAAGTAGTCAATATCCTCTAGAAAAATCACATGTTTTTCTTCTTGATAATATTTTTTCATTTGTAATAATAGGTGTGCACGCATTCTAGGCGCCACGCGGCAAGCGCCGAATTAATAAAGACAAACATGAGTCAAAATAAATATATTTTTGAACTTTCTGTTTCCAAAAAAATGATAGAAAATCGTGAAAACGTGAAAACTCGAGGGGGAACGGAGGGGCTTAGCAAATACTACAGGTGGTCACCAAGGGAGGGGGGGGAGGTTAAAAATTGAAAGAAATGGGTCACGTAGCATGGGTACGTTCCCTAATTTAGTACGTATTTGAGGTACCGGTCAGTTTTCAGACGAAACCGTGAGCGGCATTTACAGCCGAAGTACCGCCGTGTCATGCCATCTGACACTGGACGGCCCTGTTATTTTCGCACAATCCTGCCTACTATAGTCACCGCGTTACCAACTGAGTCTTAGGGCCTTCGTCGTAGTCGTTAGTCGTATGCTTCTATCTGATTTTATTCTTATCGATATGCGCCATATAAGACCCACAAGTGCGAGGGAGATAGACATAGAGAAATGATTTATGGACGCACGACTCAGTTGGTAACGCGGTATTTCGATTTCCGGCAACTATTCCTCACACAGACCGTAAAGCTTATTAGCTGATTCGAAACTTAAGTTAGTATGTAAATGAAATAAATATGCTAATGGAGGCACGTATGCTATTAAGAGATCATGTGATTCAAATAGGATCGATTAACATTGATGAAAGTTATGAATATATTAATATGAGAATCCACAGGAAACAACATACCAGGAATAAATAATAATATTGCGAGAGCAATATCGTTTCATGAGTTCATTTATGAGCATTCCTATATTTTCTCTCAGAGCCTTTGACGATATTTTACTCCATTCAATAAAGTCGGGTCTAGTTTTTTCTAAAAGCTACTTATTTATGATACACTATTGAACCAAGTTTTGGTTCTACAGCTTTTATACTTGGTATTTCAGGTTATTTTAGTCTGAAATGCTATTCAGATTTGTTTAATTGGTATTATTTATTAGCTTCGTTTTAAATGGAATTGAACCATACTTTAAACTAATTTGACAGCAAATTTAAATGAGTACCTAGTTAAGTTGTGAAGAGAGAAATTTTGATACCTGTTTTCAACGTGCCATTTAATAGCACAACAGAAATAATGCATCTAGCTATGTAGAGTTTTCTAAATCCAGTACCGGTAAAACGGGGTGACTTTGAGATCTAAGGTGACTTTGATGATTACTAAAAAAATTTACATTTTTTATTTTTTCTCGGAAATGTGAACACATCGGTTTCATTTTTTTGTCACGTTGGCACTACCAGAATATAAGCCATATTTTTTCATAGCGTCGATACGTGAAAATAGTTCAAACTATTAAAAAATAAATTTGCAAGTTAATACCAAATTTTAGCAAAAAAAATATTCCTCGTCGGGGTGACTATCAATATCAATGAAAAAAACAGGTAGCATCAAAGTAGCCCCATTTTCAATTTCAAATTTATAGAGCAGGTTATTTTTTATGTAATAACTAAAAGTCGACGATTTTTTTTAAAGAAACGCACTTATTGCATTTAAGCAGTCGCCAATACAGTGTTTTTTTATACATTTTAAAAGTTAATTTTGTAACAAATACACCGATTTTAATTTTAAAATTAATCAAAGCCACCCCGTTTTACGGTAATGTCTGTTATCAACACAACAAACGGATGTTTTAGACCTTTTCACCATTACTCATCGTTTCGGACTCGTGAAAGTTAAACCGGCCTGCCCATAATAAATCAATCTCAGCTTTATGAACCTTTAACATAAATTGTGATTTAAATCAGGATATTTAAATCTTTTTGCTTTATCTTTGTCAACGTTATAAACCTTTTAAGCGTTTATTTTAGGGTTTTCAGATGTTTCTGTGCCGTTTCAAGTGACGTAATTCAATTATGCTTCCATATGAGACCGGACCGAGATATTCGGAGATACAAGCAAATAGTCATATGATATTTACTTGGTAAATACGCCTCTACTCCAGTATCCAAATACAAACCAAATTATAATCCTATTTATACAATCCGTAAATACTATTATCCTGGACTCCAACAAAAGAGTACTTACGACTTTCTCATATTAAATAAGAAAACCATACGCTTTCGCAAAAACAGTTCTGAACTATCGACTATACATTATTTCCAAACATTTTCCTCCCAGCCAAGTGAGCAATTTATCCACACAAAGAGCTCGCTTGATTCTTGACAATGCTAACCGACTGCGAAAATCGTGATCCCACAAACAGGAAATATACCTTCATAAGAACTACGACATGAACTCGTCTTTTACAATAAACCACGACTACAAAAGCATGCTTTTTTTGTACCATGACTTTCAGATTCAAAATTTATCGAAACGTGCAGAAAATAAAAATAAAATTCATGCAGACGACACGACGCGACGGCAGAACTCCTAAATCCGTAGATTATACGTTGAGGGATTTCAATGAGGCTCTTTCGTTAAGCTTTTGAGCCGGAGAAATGATGAATCAGGGCTCCGATAGAAAAGGTCCCTGAGACGGGCACGGCTTTTGTGGAACGGTCGATGGCGTAAGAGCTTCAAACTACGTTTTAAAAGAATTTAAATTGTGTATTTCTTACTATTGAAAATAATAATGAACGGGTTTTTTTTATAGAAAAGATCATTAAAAGACAAAGAATTGCTGATTCAAATGGAAACTTCAAACTTAGACTGGCAAACAGCGCTTTAATTTCCCCTTTTAATATTCATGGTTCCTGAGTAAAATTGCATTGCAGCGCGATGAGTTTGCAAACTTTATAGAAACTACATTGTAAGCTGATCTATCTGACGCACAGCTCCCTAAACTTGTGTCGGAAGTAGGCACCGCGGCGTCATATAGCCTGGATGGCAGACGCGGCGTCGCCGAGCGAAAATGATCTTTATACACTCGCGAATGTAGGGAGCTGCGTCGATAATAGCACGGAGGTGCCGCCGCTGTGTTACGTAACTAGTATCGTATTGATCGCGGCGCGCTCTCCGCGCCACCCCGTTCTCTCTCCCGGCGCGGACCAATCGCAGCGCAGAGTTTAATTTTAATTTGATAGCCGTTAGCTACGGCCAAGCCTGTGATTTGTCAGCTCGTTACGCGTCAAGACGTAAAGTTGAAGGTGCACACGTGCTCACAAGTCTTGTTTGATGTTTGCTTCTTTAGGGACTATCTCGAATCATCGCCTTGAGGTTTACGGATTATGTAATACGAGTATGTAAATCTTGGGGTTAAGATCTTAAGTTAGATATCGTGAAGTATCATTACTCTGTCCAAGGAGGACAATGGAGATTGGCAATGTCTCAACAGCTTCCAGACTAAATTGTACAATTGCAGACATTAACCTTGTTATTTTATTGAGTAATAACAGTTCCAGCCGACCATACCACTATTTATTGGCACCGTTGGCTGGCATCAAAGTAGAGGCCTCATTTAAATCCTTCTATCATTATTTTATTGTAATTACTCATAGATAATAGGGCTCTCAATAAACTCAATTTATGACTTTATAACTGACTAAAGAAACAAAGGACAAAGAACCTGGTTCAATATCTCACTGGGTCTGGAATTCTGGATACATGGCAAGATCCACGTTGAGCCCTTGCGCTAGAGAAGTAACTAAAGTACTAAAAGCCCCTGAAACAAAATTAGCACGACACATCGAAATAAAGTTTCAACGCATAAGTAATATTCCTTTCAAAAATCCCCTACGTTTCCATGATCCATTTCTGATGGAACGACGGACGGCTGGACGGTGATCATTCAGCATGGGCTGGAGCTTACCGGACAGTTTCCATTATCCGGGCTCGCCGGACGCGGGATGAGGCGAGATCAATAGAGATCACCGTACGCGGACCGTGGACGAGGTAAACATTTTTTTTATTAAACCGAATACGTAGAATATTGATGTTATGATGGATAGAACAGATAGCTAACTTTTAATTAAAAACTGCAAGATTAGGAACAAACGTATAGTAAGCAGTAAATGCTTTATGTTCTATGCAGCAAATCATAGAGTAAGACGCAAGAAAATGCAAGTTCGTAATAATCAGAAAGTAACTTTTAGTTATGCGGAATTATAGCCCATATTTTAAACTAAATAAAGTTTATTTCTACAAGCGTTGTATTTAATCATCCAAATACTCATCTAACAACCGAAAAATAATCACAAAACGTGGATTCTCAACGACGTAGAATTTAAACCACACCAAACACCAATAATGAAAATAGGGATCAATAGCCAACATATTGACGTTCTAGATACTACTTTAGGGCCGCATTGTCTCCGATCTCATTAGGTATCACATTCTAACAAAATCAATAGAACGCGGAGGGAGGAGACAGAACGGACGATGTATTTGCTTTATTGCTAGTCTAGAAGCGACTCGCAAAACAGAATGGTGCAACGAGGAATTTAATTTGGCGAGGGGTAGCTATAGCCAAGAGACGGAGAAATTACTAAGATCCATTGGACAATTGGTAAGTAATGATCACGCAGGTTTTGATGTCTTTGCTATTTGGATTTTAGCGATCGACATTAAAGCAACGAAGATTTTAATAAAATTGAAATACTAATTCATAGTTTTTTTTATTAGTGGGTCCATAATGAATTAAGTATGCCATGCTATCGAATCAGCAGTCAACGTAATACACTTGATCTATAGGGATTATGTAGGACTAGGCCACAAGTAGTGTCAACTTCACAAGGGCGTTGCAAGGATAAGTTCACATGTGTATGTAAGTAGACACAGAACATATAATGGTGCAACTGGTAAAGCGAAGCGAAGTAAACACACCGTATCCGGATTAAAAGGGATAAACCTTGAAGGTTGATCCAAGGTGAACGTCGCGCAGTCGCTGTTTTTCTTTTAACCAAACGACACTGGAATTGAAGCATATGGTTGATTGTAGATCATGATCATGAGTTACGACGAAATAACCGAAAATCAACCTTTCCCAAATCAGAAAAGAGTGAAAACCGTTTTCATTGTTGATTCACGGCAAACGTAACGTAAGCCTTAAACCAATTAAGGATCGTTCCGTTTCGGATTGCGTACAGTTCGTTTATCTATACAATATTGCCAACGTACCTACCTATAAAGTTGAATGGCGGAGCCACCATCGTTTTTTTAATAGCCGTCCGCAGAGATTTGTTGATTCCATCGTTTGGCTAACTGCACAGATAAGTTGGTTGGTTACTGCGAGCGAAGAGGGTAGAGGGAGGGATACAATATGAATTTCAGAGGTTTTGGATGAGGATTATTGCGAACGGAATCATCAGGAAAATTGAGTGAATTCGTCTGTTGTTTTATGAAGAAATTATCCACAGTTAAGATTTTGGTGAATTTACTGCTGACTTCTCGTGATAAAAAAAAACACAATGACAGATCCAACGTTGGGTAATACATAATATGTAAGTATAATAAGTATATATATAAGTATCATATAACTATTTTTATTTTGTACATAATACAAAATAAAAAGAGTTATATTATAATATAATATAACTCTTTTTATTTTGTCGACGATGTTCGAATTTGCTACAATTTATTATGACCATGAGAAAGAATTCACTATACGTTTTACACCTGAAAAAGCAGATAACCTCGAAAGTCGCACGTTAAATTGCGTGATAGCTGAAGTAGGATTTGCTGATACCTGATAAAACCCTCATCTTTTACACTTTAACATTTCCTATACAAACCTTTTTAAAAGGTTAAATCTTATATGTATCACCCTTAACGGCCATTTCCCGGGTTATCTCTCCCATATCGTTATTTTTCCGCCTGCGTCAGTTGTAAAACTCGGCTCTTCCTTCAAGTTTTTATGGGTTTCCGAGGTTGTTGTCGCCGAAACTGCCAGCTTGGCTAGGGTTACCGGCCTTCCGAAATAATTTGGGCATGATCTGTTTGACCAGCTGTTCAAATGTTTCGCAAAAAATATGAAAACACAGCGCCGCAATAAACACGTTTGCGCTACATTTTTATTTAAATATTGCAATTTCCTTTTTTCAATTGCTTTTTTTCAATATCCGGGTTTGATACGAATGTCCGAAACGGATTATATTTTCAGGTTTTATGATTGCGTACATTCTGCCTGAACCAATTTAAAGTTGTGTGATATCGGTACAATTCATAGATTATCCTTGTCTATCCTTGTTTATACCTGACTGCCCTGAAGAAAGGTTACGTTTACGGATTCGGGTAAGTATTTTAAATAATAGTAATATATGTTTGTCTTGTCCCTATCATACCTTCTATATTCTAAACAGATTAGACTTTGGAGAGTGTGCGTCGTCAGATAGGTTTTAAACTCTCATTTGTCATACGTTATATTTTGCATTTGTTGTATCTTCCTCTTCTCTTATTTATAAAAACGAATCGCTGTTCGTTTGTCTCGCTAAAACTCGAGAACGGCTGGACCGATTCGAATATTTATTTTGTTGTTTTGTTCGCTCTAATACAGGGAAGATTTAAAAGTAAAATTACTAAATTTGACCCAAGAAAAAAGAAAACGTGAGCTAAATAAAACCGTTTAAAAAAAACAGCGGGTGAAACCGCCGGGGCAGCTAGTTTTTAGTTATAATGTATCTAACAGTTTTCATAAGCTAGTTTGTAACTCAAACATCCGGGCTCTCAGCGTGCTATAAACTGTTAGTAACCCTAACATCCTGTCTCCCTGCGGCTCTCGAGTTCCAGCGAGGAGTTCGTTGACTGCCTATCGATTTCGGTTACGCAAGTCCGCAAAAGCTACCTCTCACATTCTGGATGAATACTATGTGTCGTCTCTCTTTACTGCCGCTGCTTCTTAAATTGAAATCTAGATGAACGTCTCATAAAACTGCTTAGTTATAGACAAGGGGACTGACAGGAACCACTAGAATATGTTTCGTCAACGTGAGAGAGATAATATGAGAATCGAATGAGACTTGCTTTTTTAAACGTAACAAAATATACCAAACTAGGTTTGAGGATAAAACAGTATAATTTAACTAGCGCTGTATTAAATTGGTTCAGACTTTCAAAGGGCGGTAATGGATTAACGCCAGCATCACTTCCGTGTAAAGGTGAGAAGGCTTGAATCAGGATGAAGTCACTGCAGGAGTCTTGTGAAAATACTTTCTGCCTCTCTCGCACGTCGGCATATTGCGAGCGAAATTTACGAACAGGTAATGTTTTGTTCATTGCTTGCTATATGAAAATGCATTACGTATTTGTGTACTGTTACGACGCCATGGTTCATTAAGATGTATCAGTATTATAAACTGTTATATTCACTCAAATTCATTATGGAGTAAATTAAAATAGAATGAATGAAAATGTTCACAAAGAGCTGCTGATAGTTGTTTCATTACTGGCTGGCCTGATAGGAACCCTTGTGTATCGTGGATAGTCGGAAACTGAAAGGAGATAGCAGTTATTACGTCCGGTCTTTTAGAGCCACTGAATAGAATATGTTAGTATAATTTGATAAAGAATTATTCATTGAAAGATTCTCGTTAGGAATCCAATTCTCTTTAAGTACTATTTGATAGTAAACCTGCCAACCAACTTATGTGTACAGTTCGCAAAATGACAGAGCTTAAATTTCTTACGGGAGGCTATAAAATTTATTTGGAAAGAACGATAGTGGCTCCCCACGCAACTCTGCGGATAAATTTGTCGCACTGTAATTGAGCTATTTGTATGAGAACGAGAGATGGAATGTAATTAAGTAGTCAAAATGTTTGTATTAATGAATCCTTAGTAATTACGTAATTAGATATGGTACTAAGTCTCGCTGATGAGGTACAGCGAAAACTTCCCCTACCTGCCCATAAATAAGGTTGTAATTACCGCCCACGTCGGCGAAACAATGATTAATATTCATGAAGACTTTCATATTTTTGCAGTCGAGTCCTCGTGTGAAACGGACGTTTGTCACGTGACCTTAGCTAATCAATACAGCCTACTGGACACTTTATTAACAAGCGTTCGTTTATGCCATAAAATGCTTTGTCAACTGCTAGCAGACGATAAGTCTCATTTGCAGAAACGAGACAGCACATTTACGAGTATATCTAAAAAAACACAACTAAATGAAATTGGCTTAGAAACGAGAGTAAGGAAGACAGAAATAATAATTATCGACTGCTCTAACAGTACCGAAATGATGCTTTCCCGGGATATTGCAAGCGTTAGTCCTAAGTAGTTTATAGCACACATCCATATTTATTGAAGCAATAAAATAACGAGAGTAATATCAAATCATCTGTGTCGTAATATCGTCCTACCCACATCTGCGCTCAATTTGCGCGCGTGATTGCGCGCTCCACTGAGCTTTGATTCGTGATCGGGAATTGAGATTTCAAATCGAAAATCTTTATGCTGGTTTGAAAACATAATTTTGTTTTTGTTGAAAATCTCCTTAAAGAGGACTTGACGGCCACGTTTGACTGCTGTAGACTGCAGGATTATCAAAACCGGCGAGGCGGTCAAGATTACTCGAAATTACATCATAGATTTTCTAATTTTTTTCAACGATAGATGCTGCAGCCTTTGCTCTCGCACACTGACCTCAAATAAGCGCGTAACATCTGCCCAGAAACATAAATTTTCCAGATTACAAAATATAATATCATTCCGCATGATATTCTTCAGGTTACAATAACATTTAAACAATGAATATTATCATGTTTGCGTTGGGTCTGGTTAATATTTAAATTGTAAAGGTTCCGAAATTAATTCATAATATTTTCATTAGCAGTGATTTATCCAGGTCGCTATTTGTGTTTCCTTGAAGGGAGCTTAAATTTTCATTTCAGTCCTATTTCAATTTACCGTCCGAACGCTATGAAGATGTTAATTAATATTTATTTGGAAACGTAACAGTTATAAATGATTTTAAATGTATCAATTATAAACTTGTACATTTTAATTTAATTTTAGTAAATTTCTTAGTTCTATTTAGTTTAGTTTGTTATTTTAGCTTATTTTAAATTTAAGATGTAAATATATTCTATGTATGTATTAGAAGTAGTATATGCTGATCCTAATAAAATAAAATAAAACATTTTTAAATTAAGAGAGAAGACAGTTTATCTTGTTGGATTTATTAAGTTTTTATAATAGAATCGTACTTACATGAAGCTTTTGAGTATTATGTGAACCATTCACATATTCACTAGAAAAGAAAGCAATGTCGACGAAATAAAGAACAGTCCAAGCACCAAAGTTTCCAGCACACCACGACTAATAAAACCCACATTTTATGAAGCCTTTCAAATGTTAAAAAACTTGCATAAAACCCATGACATGTGCTACAGCAGTTTACGTATACGATAGCCCATCAGCCCTGCGGTATCGTGGCAATATCAATTCCCATTGTCTAAAATCGCATCATCCCGTGTACTCGATCCCTCGTCCAAGTTAACTGGCGCCCAACTTTTCCCGAAGAAATATCACTGAATTAGCTTCGAGCTTTCTGTTTATAGCGAAGTTATAATTTGTCATTCTGTTTCAAATAGGACGATGATTGAGTTAAACGAGGGATTTGATTTCGGATAAATTAATGATGACTAAGTTTTTTAATTAGAAGAAAAAAAAAATTGTTTTAATGTTTTCAGGCGGAGGCGGAAACACCTACTTCAAAATCTAGCGACAAAAACCATTCATCACGATTAAAAAAACAACTCTACAGAGAAAACGGCCTACAAACCCATACAGACGCTCGCGAACAAAGAAAAATTAATTGAAAGATCCTTAATAGGGCAAAGAGAAATTAATTGAAAATGAAATACGAAAAATTCCACCGGAGAATTACCTTTGCGCTTTGCGAGTAACAGAACGAATAGTGACCTAATTTAGCAGAAACGAATGGAAATTAACAAACAGAAGCTATATCGAGGGCTTGAAATTAAAAAAAGTTTCGCTTGAATCAGACTAGAGAAGTGAGAAGACAAATTGTCCCAAGAATAAGTAATAAAATACGGAAAAGTAGAACATACATTGTGCAAATTCCAGACGCAAATATAGGTACCATAGTTCTTCGTCGTCCCGAAATATATGCGGCAAAGTTTTGGCAGAAACTTCCTCGGGGATTGTCGCAAGTCTGAGAAATGGGAAAACTCAATAATATGATCAAGCAATTCAATTCTTATGAAAAATTCACCAGCCTATTTCTGACTTATCTATCGACACAATAAGTACAGTGTTGGTACCGGAAACACAATTTACTTCGAAAATATACGCCAAGATGGAACCAAAAATGGCAGCTGACAAATAGGGGTCCCAAATATGACTATACTCGGCCAATTGCGAGTGTTCCGACCTTCTGTCACGTTCACGTAGGTCCCCCATGCGAGGTATGTTATGAGAACACAGAAATAATACTTTGTATTTGTGTCACCTCTTTCTTTTTCGGAAATAATATATTGTTGCCGTTGACAGTCTGATATGTCGGAATTAGGGTCCACAAGGACGTGACAGGCCCAACAAGTTGTGATTTATTTGAGCCTCAAAGGAAGCTCTCATGTTTTATTTGACTGGTGTCAGGAGCCAATGAAAATATGGCCTGTTCACGACTAGGGCAATCCAAAACAGTAACAAAGGGTTGGTTTGTTCTATAAATTGAGCAAATCATACACTACGTAACCTTCATCAAATATTGTGCTGTTTCTGACATATTTGCGGCAAGAGATACGAGTAGATAAACTATTTATTATGTACCTACTGGTTAGAAGAAGCGCAAAATGTTAATTGTAAAATATCAACATATTTATTACATTAAGTTGCTTTAAAAAAAATTACGTAAATTGTTACATCACCTTCACCATTGTCAGCTCATACAGCCCACTGAATGGCGTCTACTTCCAATTTGACCGTGTTCCTTGATTAAAATAGTCCAAATCAGGGCAGGGGCAAATGAGAGATTAAACAACTTATATCTCAGGGTGACGAGCGCAGTGCTGTGCCGCGCAGGGTCTTGAATTCTGCGAGTTCAAAATTCTGGGTGGCGCAGACCTGTTATGGGCAAACGTGACGTTTAACATCAGGCGAGCGATTTGCTCGTCTCGTGACTCATTTACATAAAAATAAAAAAAAATAAAAATCCAGTACTTATAGGAAATACAGCGCATGATGTATCAAAAATGAATTTAAAGCTACTCTAGAGCATAGTCTACTATCCTCTACTAACATCCACCTCACGAAAGTAAAACACGTTTCATGAAGACATTCTGACTCGATCAACCTTCTCAATATTATCTTCCATCTTGGAAAAAAAATGCTGCTCGAAGATCCCGTGACGAAGGTCGGCCGCTAAATTATCAAGTTAGCAGCGGGAAGTAGCATCGTGACATTTATTCCTGCCGACGACGACGACAGAATCGAGCGCTGGTAATTGGCTAAGTCACTTGGAGAACACGAGACTACTCAGAAGTTCTAAGATGTTCTCGGTCGGTGACATTGATAGTCAATGGGGCGAGAAATCTATTGTCTGTAGCACTTGAGGCGTAATAAAGATTAAATTGCTCAAACATGATTTAGTACACCATCTAAATTATTTGTTGCATCATTATTTCGAACGAAGTGTAGGGTTGACAAACCTGCATATTGATGAGAGCATTTCGATCACGACATCGATCTTACGTGAGCAAGATTATCGTTAAAAATGTAATCTTCTAAAAGATATTATTTGGCTGGACGGCAATGGATCAAAGGCTTGTTTCAGCAAAGAATCTTATATAAGCTAGAGACAAGTTTGTACAAACTACTCATGTCGTGTAAGATTTGTACTTGTAATGTCAAAAACCAATAGAATGCCACTTTAAGTAAAATGAGCCAGTTTCAGGTTCATCAGCGCCTTAAAATAATCTTCAATCTCACTAAATCCCAGCAATCTTATAAAAAATGCTTTCCCCAGAACCTAATACAGAACGGCATTAAATCCGAAGCCACAATTTACGGCTGTCGAAATGAGATGGAAAGATATTTTCATACGATAACGGAATCCCTGCCTTCGCTTCCAATTTACTGGGTTACCTTGAAGTGTTAAAATGTACCGTGCCAATATTAAGGGTAATCGATGAAGTATGATATATTTGAAAATCATTCGAGTATATTCTTTAGGCTTTTGGGAGTCAGGATTACAAAAGCCTTGTAGACTATCTATTTTTTTAAACAATTTTATGTACGCTATAGTATAAAGAGTTATAGCAACTTATCGCGAACGAACATCACACATAAAAACTAGACAAAGCATATTTTAGCTAAAACCAAAGTATAAGACGATTAACAAACTCAATAAGACAATACGATTGAAAAGATGAATTCCTGCACAGCATAGTCTTAAACGAATATATAAATAAAATACAAAGGTACCATCTGTTTATATCCCGGCATTCCCGGCACGAAAAGAATAACGGCATGACAACCTGTACATGACAGCTTAGCCCGGGCGAGGCGTCGGCTCGGCATGATCCTATCTAGACGTTCTGGAGCACCTGAGACGGGCTCTCTAGCGGGGCAGGTGATTCTGAACTATCTCTCATACCTCACGGTTTAGAACGGCTTTGTCAGAAATACGGCATATTTGTTGCCATAGGTAAAGGATATAAGTGAAGAACAATTGTTGTTGCTATAGACGGGGCGATTGGAAGAATCTTGAAATAAGATTACAGTAAGGGATTTGGAATATATAATGAGATATGATTGGCGCCCAACGTGTGGCCAGTAAAAAGTACGAAACATTTCTAATATATATTTTTGGTAGCCTTGTAATATTTTAGTGGTCCTTTACAAATTTTATCTTTTTTTTTTTATTAGATACCTGCCGCACTTACAGCAACGCCAAGGCGTGCGGCAGGTCAGATACAGATACATACTTTGATACATCTGCGAAAGGTATTTATTCTAAGACGGTGAAATGTAAGCATTGTAGCAAGATATTGGAACCGTATCGGGAATCTATTGTACTGCTTGCTGTATTGTGTACCAAAGCTTACCCATATTTATGGGCTTCCTTTGAAGAAACCATAATACTTCGTGTACCTTGACTTTGATCGTTTCAAATAAATATAGAACCTTTCACCTTGGCGTCTATACGCCGAGTTTAGTTACCCAAGATGGGCAAGGGATCCTCGGTCCCCGAACAATCTTAATTCTATTTTACCCACCTGCGCTCGGTTTTCGAGCTAAAATGTTAGTTGACCGGGCAGGTAATACAATCTATTATCGCCTCGAGGGTAAGCCGGTAAGCCGTTTAGCCGAGCGACTTTGAAATATGGCAGATGCCTGATATTGGCGCCCAACGTGGTGCGAGGAATTAACCTATTAGTTGAGAGATTTTATCTGAATTATATAAGTTTGTGAGTAATTATGGACATAAATAACAATCAAATTAAAACCGAGTTTGCAATTATTTAACTGAATTATTGCTAGGATGTAATTGTACATTATGGCAGAAAAAAAAAACCGACCCATGGATATAATGGTAGTATATTTTGACCCTGCAATTTAGACGGAGGGTGTATGACTTATGTATTTATGTGTCTCCGTATTTCATACTGGACCCAATTTTGTATTTTTATGGCTAAAAACATTTGGAATTAAAATCGATCATTTGCTTGTAGAACAACATTTACTCAAAATTTTATACAAAAATCGTTTAGTCTGCCGAAACATTTTACAGATTTATTATAACTAACTCTCGCCAATAATGCAGACAATAATAAACCTCTAGGGGAGCCATTTAAATAAACCAACCCAGAGAGGAACGAGGAAAACTTTTGAAATAACGATGCACATAAAAGGAAACGAGTCCCAAGACAAATTTACCGACGAATCAAAAATTAATAATCCGGGAAAAGGTCGCGGAGAATTAAAACATTTATAATTAACCGGTTTTTTGACTAATGAAACCGAATATTAAACGTTGTGTCCGTTTATACAGTTCTAAATGGAGTTCTGGAAGTTTTTCTAAGCTTCGAGGTGGGACAAAGCGAGTCGATCGGTATCGGTGCGAAGTACCGAAGTAAGGCCGAAGTTAAGTAATTACTTCCCAAAATGTTATCGGGAATTAGTTCGAGACGCGGAAGGACTCCAATTACAGATCCTCGTCACGTTCTGGATTTGAATATTACTGGTTATGCTTTCAATATTCGAAGCCAATATGAATATTAATCTTATAATGCTTTTTGTTAGTGGGTTATTAATGAAGTGGATTAACTAGAAAGCTAGCCGGTATTACGTATTAGACAAGGATAACCAAGCTTTTTGCTCAGCCGGGTTTAATTCCCGGTCGTGCAAATGTTTGATGGTGAATTTATGCAGATGTGTTTGTCTTTCTGTACGTTCCATGGCATTTTCTATACAGAAGTTAGATAGATAGGAAAATAATAGATAATTTATAGTTCATTAAGTTTTAATGTGATGACTGAAGAGTATGATCCGCCCTGGCCAATTCTTGGATAAGTGATGGAAAAGAGCATCAAAGTTAAGGTATTTTGAGTTTCACCGTATTTCGAAAATTAGTTGGTTGTGTAATCTAGAGTATTCTAGAGTCTCAATTGCCCAGCAATGAGACCTATATACAAGTTTACAGAAACTAATAAATTCCTTTGAGACAATGCTTGAAAATCTCGGCCAATAGTTCAAAATCTTTAACCCTAATTCATTCTAGTGAGCGCTTTAATTAAAATCGCAGGCATTCCTCCGAAAACAAATTCAGTTCATGCATTGAACTAGATAGGTATTCCTATTGTTCAATTGCTTCGTTGCGCATATTAAAGTTGACTAGCTTACATATCTGCAAACATGACAGAAATTGCATTTTCCAAACAAGGTTAGTGCATAACAAGTTAAATTTTAGGTCTTTTATTTCGACAACTGCACACACAAGTTGGTCGGTCTGTTTCGACCGAAGGGCCACTAGGGCAATGCTCCAGCGTGACCAAGCTGTCATTAGCTACAATAATTGCAGCTATCTAAATAACATACCTTTATGAGGGTCGAGTGTTAAACCGTGCGAGCAACCCCGGCGAAAAGATACATTTTTAAAAGGGTCCGAGTCCTTTTCAATAACCTAATACAAAAATAGTAGCTACTGCTAAGCACGGTCTTTTTATACGATTGAATAACGAGACGAGCAAATCGCTCGGTCTCCGGTAGTAACTAATTACTGTCTTATTCAAGAATATCCAATAGCTTATAGCTAATTGTGCTTTGTCTCGACTCTCGCGATCGATTCTCATTAGCGAGAAGTTGACTAAGCACTTTATAGCACAGATTTGTAACTTACTCGTAGTACCTGATTTATGTAAATATAACCTCAGAAATAGGATCAAAGGACATTGTCCAAAGTCGGCTTAGCGTGAACAGGATGCTCACAAAAAAATGATGTTGTCGATAAATCTTTTATTTTTTTTAAATAATTATTCTCGTATGTTTTTGTAGCAAGGTGAACAGAAAAAAAGTTGATTAAATTAGTATTTACACTGAGTAAATCCACAGAAGAAATAGTAGCATATGTAGTAAACGGAACTTTACCGTAGGTTTCAAATCTTGTGTTGCCATTGAAAACGCTGGTTGGTTGATCTATTTTATATCGATTATTATTATTCGATGTTTGGTACAAAATATATTATGATGAATGATGTCGACCGCGTCGCATCGCCGCGTGTGCTCGTAAATAGTGAACTTCGTCTTGAACACCCGGTCCCAAGACTTGTAACTTACTGGAATATCTATCAGGCATTTTACGTTTCCGCACTTGTCTTATGCATATTGCACCGCTAACCGATTCAATTGGACAAAATCTTTTTTTTTAAACATGGCGGCTAGTAATCTTGACTTTTCCTATTCTCGAAACATTAAGCTCGATATTGCACTACTAGTGCATCACAGTGCGTTTGCATTTCCCACTACACAAAAGAAACCTTTTTCAAATATTTCTATTGCCACTTGATATTCATATTGACTGTTACATTCGAAGTTTTCGTAATATTTTTGGCCGAAATGCATCACTAGTTTTGTTACATTATTTATTTAACTTGATGTTTTTATCACATGAACCGAGCATTACTCTCTAGGTTGTATTTATTATATCTATGAAAACACAGAAACGAAATCAAAATCGATTAGTTTATCGATTATTTTTTTTGTAGTATGGCAACTCCGCATCCGTCATGTCCTGCCTGTTACCTGTTACTATTCAAATTGTTTTCATCAGTCGTCTCGGCGTTCTGGATTGTTTGTGATTGTGTTTTGTAGAAGTTCGTACTTGTTTTGGACAATGGATCCTGATAACGACCCTCGCTTCCCTATGGACTCCGACTTTACCTCCGTTCACAATGACCCTGGCCAACCTTTTGACACTGATGCCGCCGTTCACCATGACCCTGGCACTCCTTTGGACTCCGAAATCTTCCCTCATGTCGAACCCGGCTCGATAATGGATACTGAACCCGTGGCACAAACATCCACACCTCCAGAGGCTCGCATGTCTCGTTGCATCAACTGTGGTGCAGATGTCACAGAGCGTAGACGACATAGCATAAACCTTGTTGAAGTGCAATCAGTTGTAGGGCAATGGATTGCTCCACAGATAGTAAGTTGAATATCATTAAAAAACATATAATGTGACTAATTGTGCACTGTACTAATAGATTTCTTTTCATTTTTAGGTTCAAGATACCAGTACAATATGTCACTCTTGCTGGAGTTTGGCATTGCACGAATCCAATGTGCAAGAAGAGCCTACAGCGAGCAGTGATCACCATCGACATTTGTGTGTCAACTGTGGTACATCTATCTTGCGCA
This sequence comes from Alcis repandata, assembly GCA_949125135.1. Lineage (NCBI taxonomy): Eukaryota > Metazoa > Arthropoda > Insecta > Lepidoptera > Geometridae > Alcis > Alcis repandata. The sequence continues at coordinate 924,593 of OX421240.1, forward strand.
CAAGATCTCACATGTTACGTACAGACACAGAACGTGAGACGCGCATAAGAAACACTATAATGGAATGGATAAGACCTCGACAAGTAAGTTTTTGACTTCCATATATTTTGCTAACGTTAATCAGTTTTAATATTGCTAAGACCCTTTTTACATGTCACAACACAATCGCTATGCCATGTAAAGTAGAAATATATGAGGTCTTGTGATAATATCAAATAGTATGGATAATATCTCATGCTTTTTTACTTTACAGAGCACTGTGTTATGTGATTTTGGATCATCACTTATAGTAGACATGTTGCTATATGGATGGAAGGTACAAACTACTGAACATCTGGAGCTTTAAATTCAATCTGTCACTTGCTACTCACTGGTATTTGTTTAGGATATATACAATAAAAAAACAATTTATCTGTTTTAGTTACGACCAGCAGATAAAATCTGCCATCCATGCTGGCAACGGAGTGATCGTGCTGGAGCTCGTCCCTCGGAAACATCACATACAAGTAGATCAGGTCAACCAACAATAAATCTACCCAATTTAACCAGAGCTCCAGATACTCATGGACACTGTTTCTTCCCAGAATGTGGCTCAACAGAGAGATTAACAGTCCCTAATTGGCTGAGAGTAAAACTATTTATCGATTTAAAGTTTTATGTGCCAGAAACATGTAGAATATGTAGCTTTCATTTGCACAATGATAATTGGCAACAACTGGAGACCATTCAACAACCCATCCACAGTTTTACGGCGAACCATATAGAAGATTTTGCCACATTTGTCAACGAAAGAGTACATTTGTTGGACTTTTCAAGAATTGAAACAATGGCTGATGAAACAGTCTACTATTGGATTGGACTGTCAAAAGAACAGTTTACACAGCTTTATTCAGATGTACCAAGATTACATAATAGAAAAAATGGAAAAGTAGCCCTGGCTGCACTATTATTGAAATTGCGCACAGGCGACAGCGACGAAAGAATATCTAAATTCTTAGATATTCCACGTACAACATTGATGAGGCTAATAACTGATGCCCGGAAAATACTGAATGAAGATTTTGTCCCTAGGAACTTGGGAATTAATCACATAACGAGAGCTGAAATTGCTTTAAGAAATCTTTTGATTCCTAATGGGTTATTTGGTGGTGATGGAAGACCAATTGTGATTATGGATGGCACATATTTGTATGTTCAAAAAAGCTCAAATTATATGTACCAAAAAGATACATATTCCCTGCACAAGTATAGGAACCTAATGAAACCATTTGTAATTGTTTGTACAGATGGATATATTATTGATGTGTTGGGCCCCTATCCTGCCACAACATCTGATGCCCAAATCATTCAAAATGAATTCAATGACGAATCTAAGCCTTTGCGGCAGTATTTCCAATCTGGAGATGTTTTTATTCTGGATAGGGGCTTTAGGGACTGTGTGCCTCTATTGGAACAGCTTAATTATTCTGTTCACACACCTGCATGCCGAGAGGAAGGTGAATCTCAATTATCAACACTTGCAGCTAACCAGTCAAGAACTGTAACAATATGTCGTTGGGTGGTGGAAGCAGTCAATGGCATATTCAAACAGTCATATAGGCTTTTACGGCATGAGTTTTTTAATAAAGCATCATTACACGCCATGACAGATTTTCGTATAGCTGCAGCGTTGACAAACAAGTTCCATCAAAGAATAAGTGACAGGGAGGATGCAGGTACAATACTCCAAATAATAAATATGAAGTTAAATACAAATAATGATCTGGCTGATTATGTAAATGGCAATAATCTGAACCGAAGGCGCACACAGTTCCTCAACATCAATGTCAACACTGATAGTATATCCTTTCCAAGGCTTCAGTATACTGACCTTATATTGATAGCGTGTGGAACCTATCAATTAAAGCAAGCACGCTCTTATTATGGAGAGCATATAAGGAGTGATGGTTCCTATACAATTGAAGTGTGCAGGAATACAGCCAGCAACCTACTAGAAGGTTTTCCTTCAGCTGAAAATGACAAATTATTGCGGGCGAAAATTCATAGTAGGCACATTAGCCGTAAAATATATTTCGTATATACAATGTGTCCGATGGAGGCCCAACAATATTCAAACAGCACATACTTACGTATATCTAGAAGCCCTCCCCAGAGGTCTTTTACTCCTTAATCTTTTATTTTACGAGTTATTGAAGATCAAACTTTGGCATTAATTTGGACAGGTACAACCCTAAAAAGGTGAATAACCGACCTACGACCACGACTGTCAAAGACTAATTAGTGTACAGAAGGTTATGTTTTTACAGAATGCCTATTTCAATTCTTAACAAAATTTAACCAACTACATAAATTAGGTTTTTTTCAATTCATTACAGGAATTAGAAATTATACTTCAAAATCGACCTACCTTCATTATTTCGAACCCTATTATTTGAATTTCTCTGTAAAATATGGCAATTAGCGTATTGCTTTATGCGATTAATTTCGGGCAATTTTTATTCAGAAATAAATTCTAATTGTGCCCTATTTTTATCAAATAAAGCGCATTACATGGCAAGATAACAAATAAAGTCAGCTGAGCTCGGTTCACAAACAAGATTCTAATCATTGTAAATGATCGAAGTAGTACTTGGAAACGAACAATTTTATTTTATTTTCAATTTTGCAAAACTTTGAATAAACTAAAAAGATTGAGTTACACATCTGTGTTTGTGTTAGTCTTTGCGGAATCGTCGGCTTCGGTCCTAGCCGACAAAGAAACTCTAACGCTTGCCGATCGCCAATAGCGCGCTAAGCCGATTCTCAGAACAATGCCGCTAGCCAATAATATCACCGCGCTGTTATTCAAAGACAGCCGCAGCCAATCGTGCACGGCCGGCCGTTGTTCGCCCATTTTTAGCTAAATTAGTTAACTTTGTTGTTTCGGGTTCCGTCATAATTATTTTTGTTGATAGTTTTTATTTTTATTTTCCTTAGTTTGGCTGTCGAAGATTAAATGAATGGTAATAAAAATATCCTACGGGATGTCATTATTTCAAAAATACAAACTTTTATTTTTCAAAATATCCTTCGATGAAAACTGTACAAAATGTTTTTATTTTTTTATTTTTTTACTATCTCACAAAGGCTATTCAAAAAACAAAGCGTGATACACTGTAACACGTGACATCAGGTGAGTTGAGATTGAGAGTCAAGAGCATAATGAATTTTTAAATAAAACAAATGCTTGAGTTAACTTGATAAAAATGTAATCTTAAAAAAAACCGTGCTCTAGTGTAAACTGCAACTCAACAACACAATCAATTGCAAAACAATAAAAATGATGTTGTACCTAAATAATAATGATGTTATACCATAACTGAAAACGTATTGAGTGTACATGGTGAAATTGTTTTAAGAATAAAAATGGAACCCTAAATGCATTCGCTTTGACTAAGCCGCAGTGTCGCTTTCTGTTTTTGAAAATCGCCACTCGGCTTTCATCATTCGAACTTCGAGGTCGTGTATTGTCACGAATTATCATTTCGATTTTTTTATCCAAATCACGATGTCTTATTCAAACGCAGAGTATTACGACATGATACTTTGCGTCGGAGCTGCGAACGGGAGTTGCAACGGGGCGCGTGAGCTGTACCGTCAACGGTTCGTCGACGACAGGCCGCTTCCGGAACAAAGACGTCTGCCTTCATACTCGTGCTTCCGTGGACTCTGCTTACGTCTGCACAGTACCGGAAGTTTTCATGGAGCAGCAACCGAAAGACCCGGCACAAACATCAGTGCAAACCTGGAAACACAAATCCTGCAGCATTTTGCCGAAGACCCGCGTACTAGCACGCGTCGAGCGGGCGCGCGGCTGCGCGTCGATCACAGAATAGTTTGGAGGACTCTGCATGAAGACGGCCAGCATCCATATCACTTCCGTCGAACACAAGAACTGCTGCAATCAGACCACAGTGCAAGAGTGGATTTTTGCGAGTGGATAGAAGAAAAAGTAGCTGTGGATTCTGCCTTCGTCGAGAAAGTGTTGTGGACTGACGAAGCGACTTTCACCAGAAGTGGACTCTCCAACATACATAATGAGCACGTATGGGCACATGTAAATCCGCATGCGTCTACCGAGAGCTGTTTCCAACATAAGTGGCGGATTAATGTCTGGGCGGGCATAATCGGAGACCGATTAATCGGCCCTATCTTCTTGCCTGTCACCTTGAATGCCGCAGGCTACTTGGAGCTGCTACAAGGTGAGCTGGAGGACCAAATGGAAAACTTGCCGTTGGCTGTGGAGCGGGACATGTGGTACCAACACGACGGAGCGCCAGCGCATTTTGCTCGACGCGTTCGCCAAAACCTACATGCTCGGTTTCCCGGCCGCTGGATCGGCCGCGGCCAAGATGCGCCGAGACAGTGGCCTCCGCGCTCGCCGGACCTGACGCCCTTGGATTTCTTTTTGTGGGGCTACATCAAAAATATTGTGTATTCGAAGCCGTGCAGCACACGAGAAGAAATGATACCGCGTATCACAGAGGCTTTCAGCAATGTAACCCCACACATGTTGAAAAACGTGATGGGCTCGATTTCTCGTCGAGCTCGGCTCTGCATCGAGAAGGGAGGCCAGCACTTTGAGCCTTTCCTTTAAATTAAATTAAAGCAAAAGTGAAATACTTAATCAGTGAAACCTAGTGGTTTAAAAAAAGTGAAACGTATGACGTCTGTCGTAAGTACTCTAACTATTTTGTTAAAATTGTTGTGAATAATAAACCAATCATGTATGTAATATTAAACATAATTAATTGAAGTACTGGTGTTTTTAATTATTCTCACAACCTATCCTATGATAAGCAATGTAGGTACCTAGATATTATTAGGGTATACGATAACGATAGGAGAGTAAAATTAGAATTTGACATTAATCTATCCAGGTTAGAATCATAACATGAAACATAAGTTACATTTTGGATAAATCATTTTCCCATCATAATGAGGTTCATAGGTACGAATAGGTTACACAGTTAGGGCTAGGCAGATGCTAATTTAGGCCACAGAGTAGGTTAGGGTGACGTTCGAAAGTAGATTAGTTGCGCTAGCGCCAGGAGTGGCACGTGCAGGTGAGGGGAAGGGGTAATCGGCGCGCGGGGGTGGCGATGCGGCGGCGAGCGAGACGCGGGCGCGCGGGGAATTCATGCGCGCGCAGCGCGCGGCACTCTCAAAGACAGCGGCCCGCGTTTATTGTACCATGTGTAGTTAGGGTTGCCAAAAAAAACACAAATAAAATATTTTTTAATTTTGTATGGAAAAAAAAAAATTCGTTTGCATTGCTAACATTTACGTCAACGACTCCAAACATGATGTAGATAAGTACCTCTAAATATTGTTGGGCCTACCTCGGACACCTTGTATATTATATGAAAATAATGGTGAAGGGAGAGAGGCTGTAAAACATTATTGCTGCAATTGCATTGTGGGCCGAAGGACTGTGGGTTGCTGTGCTCACATTATGACCGTCATTTGGTACTTAAGCTGGGCAAGGTACGAAGACAACATAAATCCACCTGCCCAGTTTCTGGATGCTGTATTAATTACATATGATTCTGATTAGAAATAAACTAGAAATAAAAATAAGCTTGTTTTATTTCAAAAGCTCTCCGCTGACCATGATGTTTTACATGTAGGAAAGAGGTCTTACCAAACCTTTGCTACAAAGTTATTATAATATTTTGTTAGCCACTGCCATAAGGTACTTGGCCTATGTAATAATTATACCAAAACTCACTGTTCACTCTAAGCCAAAATCCCCTTACAAGTGGACATTGTCCTTTAGTATCTTTGCATAATGAGCTCTTATGGAATTACATATGACGAATTTCACGATACAGAGAGCAAATTCTCAATTAATTAAGACGGTAGAACAAAGTAATATATAAAACGGGATCAAGCCTTTGATTTTTAAAGACAGATTTGGTTTTGGTGAAAATGTGCAACAGCACAGTATATCATACGAATTTGTACCTACTGCTAAATAATTCATTCATCAAGATAAAAAAGTCCCTTGAACATTGGAGATGGAATTGGACAGCTCTTGGGTATTAGAACAAAAGAAAAGCAAAGGGTCCCACAGACAGCACACATAGACGAGCCGTGAAAAATTAAACCGTGTCCGTCGGTATAAAGCCCCTGAATATTTAATCCCGGCCCGCCGGCCATCGGGCGTTATCTTTAGGCACCAGACCCCACGGCGGCGCTCGATTGAGCTGTTGACCTTCTTCCCAAATGGACCCACCGTGGACACACTTGGACGAATATGTGGACGCGACACGCGAAAAATTGTCAGGGCGTGGCGCAGGCTGAGAAAATCTATATTGCTTCTCTGTAATCTCTCTCTATCTCTCCTTACGCAGAATTTATCTCCTCTCTCGCCTGTCTGTCCTGTCTCTCTGTGTCTCACTCATATTTTGACACTCAAAAAGAACCGAAAAATGAGGCTAAGTTAACTGAGTGTGTTGGCAACCAAACAAATTTTAGTAATAGATCTAGTTTTTGGAAGCTGTCTCAGTTTTCTAGAAATGTTTCACCCCCAAATCTAGGCTTTTTGTCCTTTCTGATTTTGGCGATTTTTGAACAAAAAATGCATTTTAGCAAAAGTTGAAAATTTTTGATAGGTTTTCCGGTTTTTTCTAGTCTTTTTAGACCTGGCCTAGTTTTTCTGAGTTGCAACACTGCTAACCGAGGCTTTATTGAGGTTTAATTTTAAGTGTTCGGTTCGTGGCATAAGAAAAAACCAAACATCGCCTAGTTGCAAGTCCCGGCTTTTTTTGTCCATACATTATGGAGGTAAAAGGGCGAACGGCGCTTCCGAACCAACGTCTGTTCTGACTCTGTTATAGCGCGTAACTTTGAGACTATGGGGTTCGTTACCTTGGAAATATCATACTTTATTTTGCTGTTTTCCTTCTAGAATCAAGGGTTAATTTACACTGTGATAATGGAATCTAATACTTATGCAATGAAGATACAGTTTAAAATGCTGTACGGCGCGACTGGACGTGTCCGGAATTTTAAAAGCTGCTCTTTTGACCGGCCAAGGGAAGGCTGAATATTCCTACTAATTAGCATAAATTAGGTATAAGTATAATTTTCTGGAAGCACCCAATAGGCCGGCGTTGTTAATCGTAGGCCAGTAGTACTCTAGGCCGAATCACTACTAAGTAAAGTCCTAATTCAGCGACGTGGTGGCAGTTCAGTTAACATACAAACTGAGAGGTTTTGGCTGTATATTTGTTACTTTTTTATGTCGAAACGGCTCAACGGATCTGAGATAAATTTGGAATCGAAATAGCTTATACTTTGAATTTACACAAAGCGTACTTTTTGTCGTGAAATACTTAACGATTCCTGTCAGGATAGCGGGTGCAAGCGTGGCCGTAGCAAGCTAATATTATTTATGCTAGTCTGATCAACTCTCCGACTCCCGATCGATCTATAGAAGCCACTGCCTTCCCCTCCCCACCTCCCTCTCCCCCCCCTCCCTTTATATTTCCAACAACTAATGAAGCCTATCGCATCGAGATTGTCTACTCCCAGGGCATCGCAGCCACTAATGAGGTTTATATACCTATCCTATAGAAGGTTGCATTACATCTATTTCTGTACTAAATAGCTGTGTAGGAACCTACTTATACTTAGCATCAAGGTATAATACTATTCCATTATAAGTACAACTATAATGAAAATGTGTGTTATATTGATATTTTATCCAAGGAACATAAATATATGTAATATTTATAGGTTTGTATTTATCTATTTATATTAGGTATATGTATATTTCGATGATTTACCATAAAATTCAGAATCATATGGTCCCATTATATTTGTCTAGAAAATATTGGAGAAAAATACTGAAATCTGTCCAGACAAAAGCTTCAGTCTGTTCCAAGTCTTTCAATATTTAATGAACTCGCGAGCTTTTGACAAACAATCCGACTCCCAAAGCCCTAGATCTAGTGTTACGGCCGCCATTGTAGGGTGCAGTACTTAATACCAGTAAGGACAATAACTGCATTTAATTACTAATTTACTGGTTGATTGTGGACGAACAAGTGACTTAGACAAGAGCTCACGTTTTGTTAAGTATCGGTGTGGTCGACGTACCTACAGCTACACATACCAAGCCCTGGAAGAGGTAAAATGTGCCGGAACACATTAGTAACTCAAGTTCATTGTTGACATTTGACCTAATCTCTGCCGGGTGAGATCAGAACCTGGTTACCACAGTTAACCATCAAAGCTAACCCACCCTCGCTTCAAGTTGCTAATATCATTTAAAAATTAAATTCAAGCTACCCCGAATTTTAAAACAAAACCAAAAGAGACACCTAAAAGGTAGAACTATGTTAAATGAGACCTAATCTAAACCTCTAACACTCCTACCGGCCATCAGCCCGTTCGTACGTAGTCCCGCCCTTGCGTAACTGCAGAGACGTCCCTACTGCGTCGCGGCGAACCCACCCTTACGTCATACTCCGCATTACGCTGTGCCCCAATTCGACTGGCGGGGCGCCAAAATGGTGGTCTCACTGTACTCGTGAGCCGTACTTGGGGCTTTGGCTTTTCAACTGCGACGGGAAATTACGGTGTTCTGGTGGAGTGGGGTCGGGTAACTCTTTTCACTGCTGTTGATAGGCGTCTACATTTTGACAATGCACTATGGTGCCCTCATAAGCCCAAGAGCAGTATCTCAAAAAAGAAATCTGATTGAAAAATTACACATCTGATGCTGTCTTTTTCCCTTTGTCTGCTTTTAAGCTACCTTCTAATGAAAATCGCCCGATAACCAACTCAATTATGATTATAACCACAGCCCTATTGTGAGGGTATTTAAATTGCCTAACTAAAAGCTTTCCAAAATCAGGTAAACTGTCAAACACAGCCTTTCAACCTCTATCAACAGTATTTAACTATCAAACCTCACTAATATGTCCTATAAACGAATGTCCTATTCCATTAAACATTTTAAACCATTAAGCTGGAAAACACATTGTGTGACCTCCCAGAAGCGTAACACTAATGGACTGCACTTCTTTCCTCCACCCCCGTCCAGCGAAACTCGTCCCGTTCAACGAAAGTCTCGTAAAAGGTTTCCTGGGAAGGCAGAATCTATTTGCACTAGTTTATATTACAGAGCACTGACAAAAAGACCAAGGCTGTGGAAGCAAGTCGAACTTCCTGGAGGAACTTTGTAGTGAGTTTCTTGGATATCGAGTTACGTACATGCCTTCTTAGGAAACGAATTAGATGAACAACAAATTCGAAATACACGAGTAAGCTGTTGTTTTTTTTTATTTTGTCACATCTATATCACATTAGTTAGAATCATGTTTGGATTAGTAACATAACAGAAACAATAATAAAATTTATTGGACACATTATTAGTAATTAGTTACCTAGTTTAAGTAAGATTTTAATTACTTAGCCTGAGGCTAGATTGTAATTTTATTTAAAAAATGCTCATTGGGGATTCTTAAATTTAAAAAAATAACAATAATGTTAGGATTAGGGCAGAGTGTTAATGCTGCAGGAGCAGCATCAATTTAATTTTGCCGCACTCGAGAATAAACGAGTCCATCTGTTTTCACTTTTCATGAATCATGCGTCCTTGCCAAATTTCGAAAGTGTCAGTCGTTTACTAGAATAATCGAACTTCTCCACGAACTCGGAATTAATGCCTGGCATAAATTTGCTACAGATTTTAATAAAACCCTGTTTAAATAAATAAAACATTTAAAAAAACTTGCTTAAGATAGAAAAGAATAGCGCCTCTTAAAATCGGAGGCCACGACACAATTTGGGTCACTGCGCCACAGAGTCAGTTAATCGAACTTCAGTTAATGGAAATTCCAATTAACGTCATATCAAATAAATGCATTGATTTCGGATTTTGCTTGTTATTTACTTGCTAACAAACAAGTCAATACAAAACCTTGCAGATTAAGCAACTTTCCTCTTTATCATAGCTTAGTAACTCGGACTACTTAAACAGACAAACCCAACACTAACTTAACTTAACTAAATCCTCTAACTTATCTCACAAGGTTGACCAAACGAAGGAACTAAACATTTCAGGCGGACGGTCGTTGATTTTGTTCAGAAAGTGCGATGATAGCTCCCCCACTCAACTTAACGACCAAGTTGGTCAGTACGCCTTGAACGAACCCGTCAGAAAGTAATCCTGCCACGAGACAACCGTGAGAATTGCGAGTCGCCGCACGATATAATCCAATCAAAAGTTTCATCCGGACCGTCTTCCAGTCATTCTTTCGCAGTTTTTTTTTCATATCATACATTTTATCGAATATTGCGTATTTTTCGACAGAAGTTATGTTAGTTATAAACATGTATAGGGTTTTAAGGAAAGGGTATGCTAAGCCGAAAAAGGCTCAAAGTACTCATCATTTTGAACAACTCTTCCTCATATTTTCAGTTTTTGTATTTTCCCGCCTACGCCCTAAAGCATCTCAGGCACATATGTCACTGTCACTGTCAGTACGCCAAAGCACATTTGTCCATTTACCACTACAAGAAACAATGGCCATAATACAAGTACCGCCATCAGCAAGGTCAACTCTCGCCGTTTGGGCAACGCTCGTAATAAAACTTAATGGATAAACACGGGCCCTGAGTGGGGCCATTAATGAAAATATGGCCCGAGAATTGTAGGCTTAGCGTGGTAAAGACTGTGCGAATTAAGTACCTAAGTTGCATGGCCTAGCAAAAGCTTTAGGGTTAAAATTTCTTAACTATGCTAAGTTCAACAGATCATTCTTGAGTAGTTTAATTTAATAAAAAAATCACAGTTATTATATATTCATTCAAATACAATGTAAACTCACATTTAATAATGAATATTTTAAGTCGTAGTCAAATTATTCCAAAAGGAGAACGCGTTAAAATACATGGCGCCTGGTCCACAGTCAATTTGAAATTTTCTTAGTTGTTTTTGAATTGCTAATCAAGTTTAAGTGTTGTTTTAATAGAACTTTAACTTTAGAGTTACATAAAATTCAAGTAATTATAACTAAGTACTTACGTTTTTCTCGACGGTTTCCTTGATCTTGGCGCTCGCCTCGCTGACTTTGGCACCTGCCTTGTTGACGGCCGAGTACAGGAAGTTGCCCAGAGACTTCGCGCCCGCCACCGCTTTGGTGGTCACTGGACAAAGATAAAATATTTTTAGTCCAAATACCTATTGGCATTTCGTTTTTCACACGTTTTTCTGACACTGGCTGCAATCTGCTATTTTGTGGTTTTTTCTTGGAATCAGAAGTTGGATGACAATAGTTATTTGTTAAACAAGAGTGCAAAGTTGATTTTTAACCGCGTGTTCAATTTTGATGACCGAGCAAGCGAAGGATTCTAAAATTGAATCACGAGCGCAGCGAGTGATTCAAAATTAGAATCCTGAGCGTCAGCGAGGGAATCAAAAGAGCACGAGGTGAAAAATCTTTGCACTCGAGTGCAACACGTAACTTTTCATTCCACCTCAGCGAGGAAAGAGTATTTTTAATCTTCAATATCTGAGTGGAAAAGCTCATTTGCGCATTATTAACAGTTTCAGTCAATTCTGTTGACGTCAAACAAACTTCCTCGTCGCTAGAATCACTCATTTTAGTTTTTTCACTTGTTTTCAAGTTTCTTGTTTTTAATATAGGGTTTAACAATGACGTGAAAAAATGCCGCGTAAAGAACCGCGTACAAAGCAAATTGAAAAAAGAACACCAAGAAGGTTCCGAGTCTGAGTTTTTAAGAAATTAAAAAAAAGTTGTATGATATATTCGACACCATAGAGGTAGCAGTAAATAGGTTTTATGTTTTTTTTAATTCACAAACTTAGTGCACACGATGTTCTAAATTCAATTTACTTTATCCTCTAGAGAATAAAAACGGCTTATCCACTCAGATATTGAAGATTAAAAATACTCTTTCCGAGATGGTGGGATGAAAAAGAAATATTCACCCCCCACAAACAAGTGGCTTATAAAATATAATCATTTGTCTGATTTTCATTAAACAACACGATGAAGAGGCTTTACTCATGTCGTAAGCCATGTGCGTGTGGTTAGAATAGTAAAAGCTTCTTATCAATTTCATCGTTAAAATTTGTGAATTGTGATTCTTAGAAAGATAGGTACCTAATTTACCAAAACCACAGCTAATAAATAAAAATATTAAACCAAAAAGCGATAAATAAAAAAATACTAACACTCTTGCACGTCCGGCACTTCGATAGCGTCCACAGAGAAAAACTTTCTACTCTGATCACCTGAAAATATTTAGCAAAAAACTACAACAAACGCAACAAAAAGAAATAAAATAAATAATAGCAAATACAACCAGAAGGCTGAGCAAAACAACTAGCTTGCTTGTCTACAACAAAAACTGCCTTGCAGAATAAACACAGAGGATTTTAAAATATTTCGTTGGGGATAGTATAGTTTGAAATGTTTGGCTAGCGATGGTCAATTTGTAGTAAAAATCAAACAGAATGTTTGAGACAACTACAATAGAATTTTATTGTTAAAATCTGTGTTGTCCAGACACGGTCATGATTGGGTTTTCTAGATACGATAGTTAGTAGGTAAAATAGCCGTTTACTTAAAAGAATGAAAGTAACACACAATTTGCAAACTGTGCTTCAGAATTTAAATACCAGTACCAACTCTCGATTCAAGCGGTAAAATGAATTAAGTGTCCCTATTTTTAAAAAATGAAAGCAAATCAGGGAAAAAAATCTTTTTTAACTACGGAAAACCAGAGCGGCGTTAAGAAGCAATCCGACAGGTGCAATATATTTAAAAACCAAAAAGTTGCTTACCGTTGCCAACTCCTGCGGGCTGTTCCTCGGTGGGTGTTCCACCGGTGGAAGCAGGCCGGCTGTCTGCGCCACCAGTCGCGCTGCCGACAGGAGAATCCGTTTAACAGAAATCAAGAACAAACCTTACCTTCCTTTCTTGGGCATTCGGAAAAAAATATACAAATACCGTTTCCTCACTGCTAAGAAACCACTTGTGAAGAAAAAGTCGATAAAGGAAAAGCAAGTTTGTCTATACAATGGCTATCTTCTTCTTGGGGCAGACTGAATGACCGTAAGCAGTTTTTGCCTATTTTTTTTTTATCACTGGAGCTCTTTGGATAGTAATTGATTACATTGACTCACCAAGAAGATAAAAAGGATCCTTGAACTATCAATTCAAATTCATTAAGTAGAAAGAGCTGAATAACTGATAAAGGCCATAGAAAAAGGAGATACGAGTAAGTGTTTCTATAGACTACATTGAGATATATCTGTTTAGTAATGAATGTGATTTCAAAGCTCTATTTATTAACAAATTCATAATGAACTCGTGTTTATTTATTTAAATCTTTTTACTAATTAATCGATGAATACTAACTGTTCTAAATCGGTTATTAATAGAGTAAATTAAGTAATAAATTGTAAGTAGGTACAACAAAGAATGCACAACAATGATAAATAAAAAATGGGGTTTGCGCAGAATAAATGAGTTTGCATACAAAAGCGTGTGCAACTAAGATATTTTAAAGTGTAGTGTATAAAGAATAACTTCGTCGAGTGTAAATAGCTGACAGTAAAATATTTCTTGAAAACTGAGATGAAAATGTGTAGATTACGTAGAATTTATCTTTCCTGCTGCAACACAATTATAAGATGTGTTTTAGACTATCAAATATACTATCAAACTATCAAATACTACCTTAAGAACTATCTTAATGGCTGATAGTAAATGACATTCCTATGCCAGCTACAGTTTCCAGTTACCTAATAGCACCCAAACCAAAACTTCTGTTCAGCCTTTTTAGCTTTCAAGAAAAGTACAGTAATACCCCGACTTGCCCTATCCCGTTTTAGGCGAATTCGAAGATACGCGGTTTTTCTTTTTGATCGCCGTAATTACGGTATGATTACGTACGCAGTTACGGTTACGGTACCTACTACCTACGTATGATTATGTATGAAGTGCACATTACTGATTATCTTTAAAAGACCAAAAACAGTCATTTGTACCTAAAAAAGTTGAACCCCGATTTACGTTAATTCAACTTACGCTGTTATCCCACCTATCGCGTAAGTCCGGGGTTTTACTGTATTTCTAAGATGACGTAATATTTGCATTTCAAAAAGTAATGTTGATAGAAAATCTATGAAGAAAATAAATGGGTAATTTTATGTGCAGTCCTATTTTACCCGTGTAAGAATGAACATTCTATCATATTAAGTTCTATTATGTAAGTAGCCATCGATTTCTAAATGTGGCGAGAGGTATGATATACAGTAATACCCCGACTTACGCTACCCCGTTTTACGCGAATTCGGAGATACGCGGTTTTTTATTTTGATCGCAGCGCCCACTCCGCCTTGTCATTCGGTTTACGATAGGTTCGAAGTCGAACGTGTTACTATACTATACGCGTGGAATTTTTTACGTACGCAGTGCACATTATTGATTATGTTTAATTATGTCATCCAGGAGACCAAAAAAATAAGTTTATTTTAAATGCAAAGTTGAACCCCGACTTACGCGAATTCGACTTACACTGTTATCGCTATCTATCGCGTAAGTCCGGGGTATTACTGTACTACCCCCCTTTGTAAGCACTGCATTTTGTTGCCGTTATGTCGCGTCCATGTTGGATCTTCGCCACTATCCATATTTATACCATAATATAGTGAGAGTCCAGCTTCATGCCTGTTTGCTATCTGGAGGCATTAAAAAGTGCAAAGGCATGACCAATATAGTTGTGCATAAAATTAAAAGCTATGATTGTGACGAAGCATTGCAGAATTTATAAAAGTAGTGCTGTAATGTTTGCTGCAAGAACCAAAATTGTGTAAGTTGATTCAAAAAAGCAGTATTTTGTCCAGTTCAAATACTTGTTAAACATAAAGCATGACCAAGTATTTTTGGCAAGTGCCGTTTTCAATGTATTTTTTTTGAAAATCATACTTTAATATTATGAAGGTAATAACTTCCAAACTAGACAATTTTTTTATTAACCAAAAACAACATCAAAATCAGCCCATCTGTTGTAGATGAAACTGGGAACAGACATAATTATAACAAACCTTTTACCCTAAAGGAATTCCTTCTCAATACCC
Organism: Alcis repandata; assembly: GCA_949125135.1. NCBI lineage: Eukaryota > Metazoa > Arthropoda > Insecta > Lepidoptera > Geometridae > Alcis > Alcis repandata. The sequence continues at coordinate 939,759 of OX421240.1, forward strand.
TTGTGGTTGAAGGTGATGATGATATAAAAGGTCACGCCCATCACCACATAAACTTGCTAATACAAATATCTTGAGAAATTTTAATAAAAAATTCAAAGTTATACAAATTCAATTGAAAACCGCACACACCATAGGAAAAGCCATAAATAAAACAAATCCACAACTCATTATTTCTGCCAAACCCCTCGTACCTATTATACCTAGAATTATCATCGTCATCCTTTCCTTCTTTGGGTTCGGCCACTTCGGCCGGCTCTACTGGAGCTGGCTCGGGCTCGGCTGGTGCTGCTTCGTTTTTCCGGAGACCAGGGATTGGAATGCCAGAGCCGAGCCAGCCAGTCATTTGTGACTTTACGTTGGTGATGAGATCTAGCTTGCTGCCTCCTTTTGTGGGACTGCTGAATAAAAAGAGTAGGTTTTGTTAATATGTTGATTTTAACTGAAATTAAAAAAATATATTAGTAAAAGAAAATTGTAATACATAATAAAAAAAATTAAAATTTTAATTATTTTTGTTGAAGAGCCATGAATTGGTATACCTACACCCAGTACTATTTGTTAAAAGGTATCGAAATGAAATACTTGTAAAATGAGCCCCACCTTTAAATATTTTTAAACCAACTCCTTTATGTTGAAAATTACCAAGCTTCTTTTTGGTACTGGTAATTTTATTTTACTAGTAGTTTTCTAGTAACTTTAGAGTAAGTATTTTAATTATAGGGTGGGTAGGCATTATTTGAAGTCTATCCTGGGTTCAAGCTTCATCTTCATTTGACTGAATTGTTATACAAAGTACAAGTACATTCAAGTTACATAAGATTTTTTGGTTAACTTATTACTGATTGGCTTATTGGATTTTAATTAGAGTTTTTAAAAGGTACTACAATAAAATAGTACACATCTTCATGTAATACAGAAATTAGGACTGCATTACAGTGTTCCACTGAGTTGTAAGTGGTAATAAAACTAACTTGTATGTTGCATCACTCATTTAGTAGTTTATATTAAGCTTATCATATTGCTTTTCTAATTGAATCTCTTCTCAATCCTAAATTCTTAGGGCAAAAATGTACAGAGTACCCTCAAAAAAGACCTTTCACTTGTCCATCCTATCTGATACAATTCTAGTTAGTTTTTTTTCAAGGAATGCGTTTACTGAAAGTCTGTGTAATGTAAACAAAGAGATTTACCTCTGTTTTTCGCCTTCTGCCACCGGGGCTGCTGACTCGCCCGTCGCTTCCTTTGTGGGGGTAGGGACTTCCTCATCTTGTGGCTCACCCTTAGCCGCTCCCATCCACGAACTGACCTGATTTGTGAGTCCCGAAAACATTTTCACAGGCACTAGCTATTCTAATACACAACACAATCACACAGCGATTTCACAACGGTGCGACAGTTTCGCACATGACACGCGACGCGGAGAGACTGATATGCGCCCGAAGTAAGCGTGATCAGCTGAGAAACTAAATGGAAATTGCGATCGACCAGGGAAATTCAGGAAGAATCCACTGCGCATGTATTGAAAACTTGCGCTGAGTTGCGCTTCACTTTGCTCGCGCACTACCTGCGCTATTTGCCTGACCCAACTACACAAAACCAGCCAGTAGCAATACCTTTTATGAATACTAAATAAACTTTATCTCATCGCAATACGAGATATACTCGATTGATGATAAAATTGCCTTAGAGTTCAAATTGCAATGTTTTTAAATTCAAATACATTCCATAGGGGAAGTCGGGAACTTCGAATTGGAAACGTCAAAACGTAGTTAAAGGCTTAAAAATCAATGGCATTGGCGTTTAGTTATTTACTTCCATGAAGGAACAAAAATCTGTATCGCATTGTTTGCATCGTGCTCACTGAGCTGGCACGGAGTTGACGGACTAGCAAGCTTGCGGCGGCTGCACTGTTTTGCGTAACAGCAAACGCTCATGACGACGCAACAAAATCAGACATACTTCTCAGTGAAACTATACAAAATAATTTTTATACAACAAAACGCACGACAAACCTTTGATATCTGTGCCATAGTATTCTGTGTCTGTGCCATCACAGCTAACAAAATAATGTTGCAAAGAAATTATAAAATATTAAAGTAACGATTCCGGTTGTACCAGTTACCAAAATTTTGACAGGATCATAGATGATTTGTATGATGTACGTATGATCCGTACTGTACTGCACCTCATCATAACAAGTCTTGAAGCTGTTTAGTTTACTTCAGAAAATGATCAGACTCCCCTCAATTTTCCTTAACATTATGATCTGCATTGATTGGCTTATGAACGGCAAATAAGCAGCTTCGGGTACTAGGTACAATCCGTACTAATAAGTAAGCGGTTGGAAGGAAAACATGCGTAAATGAAACCTAGCGGCCCGGCTGTTTTTACGGTGGAACCGTGCGGCAGTTCAAACTGAGGAACATTTTATTGTGTGCCCACTGTTCCCTTAACACCTGCATACTGGAAGATCTAATAGATAAGAGACCAAAGCTACCACAGTGTCGGTCGCCACCTATTGGTTTAATGATAACCGGGTGTATTATTATATTCGTTACGCTAACATTAAATAGAGGACACAAAGCTGGAAAAAAAACATATGAAACGTTACTTGTGAAAAGCCTTTACTGGCAGCACTGATGACAAATGTCAAAATCTGCCAAGTAAAAAACATGACATTTTCAGATTGGTCTAGTGATTTTTATTGTTTGCAGTAAAATTTTACGTTAATCCTAGCAATTTCCGTACCAAATGTAGTGCACGGAGGTCCCAGAGACTCCCAATTGCGATTTAACTTCGAACAATCGGCGAGCGCGAGGCTAATTACCAGGATGACGGAAGCGAGAAGAGTCCAGCTTCACCTTGGAAAATGCATCGAAGACTTGGACAAAATGTACAATGTTCCCGACCTGAAGCTCAAATCTGCGAGAACAACAATGTGAGTGTATGCTTCTAACATTAATTCATCTGATTTGGTTTTGGAAGCTTGATTTGTGTCTCGACGCTTATTATCCAGGTTATGCAAAACGGCGCAGAAGCTATTCGAGAATGCTGAGGAGAATCGAGCGAAGGGCGATGAGGAGTACTCATATGTGTACTACATGAAGTACCTCCGCGTGATCTCTTACATCAGCAAGGACAAGGAGTACTTGAAGGACAAATCATACTTCAGTAACATGCTCGGTGCTAAAAACCCCACCAAGGCTATCGATGCGGCTGAGAAACTGAAAAACAGCTTGATTGACAGGTGAGATAAAATCTAATAGAAAGACAAAAGATATTTAAACTGGATAAGCAACCTCTAAAATTATTGTCAGGAATATGTAGAACAACACAATATAATATATTTTTTAAATGTAAACAAGAGCTTTATTTCTATTATTAATTTATGTATGGAGAATGTTTCCCCTCAAGTAAGAAAAAAGACCTGACCCTGTTACAGATACGAAAATGAACAAAATTTGAAACGTATCAATGAGATAAAGGAGAGTGAGCTGATCAAGGCTAAAATGGAGGAGAATCGCAAGAAGGCTATGGAAGTCCCAATTATTGAACCTCCACCAATACTGGGGCTCCCAGGTTAGTAATAAAATAATTATGATACCTATTGGTTAACACTTTGACTAAGAGCCGTGGTAGCTCAGTGGGAGAACCGACGCTTCGCATTCTTGAGGTGGCGGGTTCAAACCCCGACTCGTACCAATGAGTTCTTTAGGACTTATGTACGAATTTACATACCACTGGCTTTTCGGTGAAGGAAAACATCGTGAGGAAACCCGCATATGTCACGCAAAAAGGGCCGATTACCGGCCTAGTTGCGGAAAAAGAGCCCGCTCTTTATCTTTTAACACTTTGACTGCAGAAAACACATACCTTGTGTTTTCCGTTGTGCGACGCGATTGCGCTACACACGCCAGACGCGTAAAACACAACGCATTTGACTGTTAGCCGCACCTAAGGCAAGCGTATGTGATTATTAGCCGCAGTCAAAGTGTTAACATCAGGCGAGTGATTTGCTCGTCTCTTCACTCAATTAAATAAAAAAGAAAAACCTGTTTGGCACAGCTGCAGCATATCAGCCTGCAGAGGTCCCAGGTTCGATTCCCGGCCAGGCAGATGTTTAAATGATGAATTTAAATATCTGTTCTGGGTCTAGGTGTTAGTTGTCTTTGTGTTTGTGTGTGTTACATGGCATCCCCCAAATGCAATTCTAGTGGGGAGCTATGAGTGTGAAACATTATTTATTTAAGCATAAAATACTTGAACTGGTGTTAAGTAACCACGCCGTGGTTTCCCTCGACAGATCCGGATGAGGTAATCATAAGCAGTGAGAACCTGTTTCACATCTTGAAGAACGGCAAGCTGAAGGTGATGATACTGGATGCTCGGCCTGGGAAGGACTATGTGGAGTCCCACATCAGCTACCCGGCGTGCATCAGCGTGCCCGAGGAGTGTATCTCACCTGGGTATGGCTTTAAACAACTTATGCATTATTACTATGAAAATGAACGTGGTTTTGACACATTTTGTTATAATTAACATGTGAGTACCCAGGTACCAACAAAAAAACCAAAACCCGCCACCAAATGAGATTAAAACTAGTCATAGTAAGCGACTTGATTTTTACATGAGTTCCCGTTTTAATTAAACAAAATGAGCATTAGCATTGTAGAGGTGGAGCCTAGGGCTCATCCATTAATTACGTGATGTTTTTAGCAACATTTTCATTACCTCCTCCCTTGGTGATACATGGTGAGGTTATAAATTACCCTCCCCCCTTTGTGATATTTTTAATGTTTTCCAAACATTCTTCCCACTCTCGAGCCTCACGTGATTAATGAACGATCCCCAAGTTGGAGGGAGTGAAAGGCTCAAGGTCATCTTAAAGACTAACTGAATTAGGACAGATTAAATAATGACTAATGACACCACAGGAGTCCGAATCGTAGGGTGTATCTCCCTGTGTCAGATAAGAGCTGCCTCTAACTTCCATCTCATTAACACTTTGACTGCAGAAAACACATGTAAAACGGGGTGAATAAAACCTCAGGGGTGAATAGATACAAAACTAAAAATGATTTTCTACAGACAATAGCCAAACATTTCGAAAAATAACAAAGAAAGGTGACAGGGGGTGAAGGTTTCGAAACTTTCGGTACTTTTTACTTTCGAAATATTTGACTTTAGATTCACCCCTGCGATTTTATTCACCCCGTTTTACCGATACCTTGTGTTTTCCTTTGTGCGACACGAGTGCGGCTGCACATGCCATGCGCGTAAAACACAACGCATTTGACTATTAGCCGCACTTAAGGCAAGCTCATGTGATCATTAGCCGCAGTTAAAGTGTTAATGAAACGACAAATTGTCAAAAAAAGAAAACTAAATTTCTGATTTTCATGACTAAAATTGAATGAGAATGAATAAAGTGATTTGATGTTATTTACGTCGCCATAAGGTTTAATTTAGGGGATTAAATATAAAGAGGAATAAAAGTCACTATTTAGACACGCGGTAGCGTAGGTTTGCCAAGGCAAACCTTAGGCTACAATATAATTATCCTAAGTTATAAGAAAAATGATATTTTATGTTGTCATAAATAAATTTCAGGACTGACCATCAAACTTGCCACTCACTTAGATCTCCATTCTTTTTGCGGCGAAGCCCACAGCCAAGCGTAATTTTTATATTGAACTTGGCTCTCCTTTTTTACATTTATGTTTTTGATGGGATTTTTAATACGGGAACTCTCACACACTTGATGATCTTTTTAAAGAAGCGATTTCAAGTCGCAAATAAAACCTGAGTATTCCCGCATTAATTGTAACAAAAATGTGTTACCTAGTACCACTTGTCAAAAAGCAAGTTTGTTGTAACTCTTTCCCACTGTCATATTGCAGTCAATCAGCCAACGTCCTAGAGCAGAACCTGCCGGCAGATTCCCGCCCAATATGGGCCCAGCGAGCCAGCATGGACCTCATTGTACTTCTGGACTGGAACAGCGCAGCTGTGATCCCGGGGAAGACTCTCTACCTTCTCAAGACGATACTGCTCAAGGTACTACTGTGATAATGTAAACTGTGCAATATTGGATAAAAAAATTGGCTGTGACATACGGACGGACAGACGCACGAGTCTTGCTTTATGGTTTCTTCCCTGAAGGAAGGAGGTTCAGAACCCTAAAAATTAGGTTCCTGCATGCTATGACGTCAGAAACTTGTATACTTCTATTGGTCATCATCCTGCCGTTTGCTGCTCATACTTTGGTGGATACCAGCTCTTCACATGTTATACCACAGAAAATAAAATAAAACAAACTTAGATTTCAAATACTTTAAAATTGTTTAAATTGTATTTTGTTTAAAATTTGTTCAAAAAATCATAATATACGTTTACAATGTTCCAGTGGGACATCAAAGTACACTACTCGCGCCAGCCACTCGCCCTGAAAGGCGGCTACGAGGACTGGCTGCTGCGGTACCCGGCCTCCGCCACCAACCCCGGCGTGCTGCCGCCGCGGAACAACGAGATGCTCGACGATATGCTGGGTATGTATGTGTGCCTAGGGGACACCTCTAGGATCGTACAGACCAACTATGCTAAATGTAAACTGACTAGATTTACTAATTTTCCATACACTTTGTTGAGTATCATTGACGTTTTTCTATGAAACAGCAGTTTTTTTTCTTGATTTCAGGGTTAGTCCCATAGTAAAAGTGGTTCATACTGATGAGTACTATGAGCCCTATTCGGCTTAGCATACCTTTTCCGTATAACCCTGTAGTTACAAAATAGGTCTTTCCAGATGAGATCCACTACCCGCAATGGACTGAGATCTCCCCTCCGCCCGCGCCCCCCGCCGCCGCGCGCCGCCCCGGCGAACCCATTATTGATCGGACTAGTAAGGTAATAGGTTCCTTTTGGACACAGTAGGGTAACTAGCTGTTTCTAAACAAGTGAGTTAATAGGCTCCTTTTGAACACTATTAAGGACCTCTTTTATTCACGAATGGAAAGCTATACTATCCTTGACTGTCTGGTCCTGACTTTCATAGAATTATTTTGTCATCGGGATTTTTGATTGGGGGATATTTCCCTCAAAAGCGGGGAAATTTCCTGCAGCGCCATTTACCGGCCAATTTCGATAAAATTTGGCAGAAGTATGATACCTAATTTTAAACAAGAATTTCGAATACGACTAAATCAGTCATGTGGTTGTCGAGATAAAAGACCGATTGTTGCAAAAAAGATTTAGCGAGGTCTACGAGCGTGTATTTGATAGAAAAGTGTACGCCATTTACGCCCGTCAGGGGCGTACACTTTTCTATCGAATACTCGTTCCTACTAATTTTACGTGTTTTACGTCAAAGTTGTGCTAGGCACCCTATTTGTAAGCCTGCAAGTTAACTGTGTCCCGTTCCGTCCGCAGGCGGCCGCGCTGCAGGTGTACGAGGAGCGCTCCCGCGACATGCAGCTCCTGCTGCAGCAGCAGGAGCGCCTCGCCGACACCTCGCTCACTCTCGAGGTGCAGCGCATCGAGGCGGAGCAGGTGAGGGGGGGGGGGGGGGGGGAGGCGGGCTTCGAGGGTTATGGCATTCTGATTCTTATTCGGAATGGCGGCGATAGGTCCCGAGCTAGTGTCCCGCAAAGGGTGCATTGTGCGTTACCCTCTTGCCGGCGATTATCCGAGCCGACCTCATTTGTGTTCCTACACATGTGAATGGGCTCTCTTAGTATACTAAACAATCTGAACGTAACTATAGCTTGACAAATATTGTGACGCCTGACGTTTTGTTCGTTCCCCCCAGGACTGGAAGAAGGTTCGGCGACAGCACGACGAGTCGCAGGAAGAGTCGCTGCGAGCCAAGTACGAGCTGAGGGAGCAGGAGATCAGCTCGCAACTCATGCAGCTCGAGAACAAGAGATATGATATGGTGAGCAGCTGTCTTATTGGTATTGTTATAGGCAGACATGCTAACGTTTAACATCACAAAAATAAAAAATGACAAGGTACAAAAAATAAATAAAAAGTGTTGCTGACCAGTGTCGGAGCCAGAATTTTGGTTTGGCTTGAGCCAGGTGGCTGAAGGTAAAGAAAGCTAGGGTTTACAGGTACTTTGGGTGCTTTTGGGAGGGGCTTGAGCTCCCTAGCCTCTGGGAGGACCCTGAGGATCTAGATCTGCCCTTGTTGGTGACAATGGTGTTCCTCTGGAGTTGAGACTACCTCGCCTGGATGAAGTCACATAAATATGTATGCCGTTTATGTTGTGACGTGTCTACAGTTATGCGCTTTTAGAAGCTGGTGCTTGGTGTATGTCATGGAATATTTAATGGAGTACTGGATGGAATACTTCCCAATTGAAAAAAATATGTTAAACTTAGTTTTTTTAATTTAAATTATTTTATTGAATTTCACAAAATTATCTCTGAACGATGCCTTCCCATCCCCAGGAACTAGAGAACATGTCTCTCCGCGAACAACTGGAAGAGTACCAGCGCCGCGAGCGTGAGGAGGCGGCTCGTCTCGCCGAGTCCCTGACTTCCGGGGCGGAGGCTGAGATGCCCCGGGCCGCCGACGCAGCCCTGGCGGCGCAGCGCGAGAGGATCGCACATGTGCATGCGCAGAGAGACCGGCTGGACAAGTAAGAGTTTGATAGATAAACTCTTGGGGCCTCTTAGTGGCAGCCCTATAGCCCTTTCTTTTAGGAAAATCTTCACAAGATGCTATGTGCTGCAGCTGATTTTACGCGGTTCGCAGCTATTTGATTAGAATAATGATTAAACTTCTCACACTTACTGATTTCCCTGTCTTGTTTTCGCACGTGAAACTCACGTCAGTGAAAAGTTTGCAGAATATTTAAAAATAAGACCCTACTCAACCTACATCTATTGAGACATTTCGTCCAATACGTTAAAAGTACAATTCGATTTAAGTTTCCACTAAAAATTATTTGAAAAATTTCTCGCATTTTTGAAACTGAATACTTTACAATAACTCTTTTTTCACGCCAGAACCCGCGAGGCACTAGAGACTGAACGCAAGAGGAAGCTCAACGAAGCGCGCGGGAAACGGAAACCCATCTTCGATAAGGTAACGAACTCTTTAGATAAATTGATTTAGCGTTTAAAATAAAGTACCTGTTTTTATAAAAGAGGAAGACGATCAGCCTGATGGTAAGCGGACATCTGGAACACTAGCGGTGTAAATGATGTTTTGCCAGCCCGGAGAAGTGCTTGTAGACAACCTTTTACATCGCCTCATGTTGTAGTTCAGCGAAAAGCCCTCCGGAGGATGGGCATTCTACATTTTGTAGGTTCGTGAAAGTAAACAGTAATTCACCAGGTTTGTAACAATATTTGTTTTCCAGGATGAGGATGGTGGAGACACATATATGGTGTCTCCGGGAGACAGCCCGGGAGCCACCTCGCTGTCTCGCTCGCACTCCTCGCCCAACATTGCCAAGGTACACACCCACACACATACATTTGAGCTCGAAGGACCAAACGATCGGAACGGTTTCGATTTGGCCAATAGCAATGTGTTTTTAAATGTGTTAGGGCTCGCATTGCCCTCAACTGCCATTCATAGAGTATAGAAACCCGCAGTATAATGTAGTGTCTGATTCTAAGGGGGGGTGATACGATCTGCACCGACGTCCCACTTGGGGCTTACATTGCCCCCCAACTGGCATCTATAGAGTGTAAAGAAACCCCTTCGTCTATAGTTTCGTCTAGAGAACTCCTCGGTATAGAATCTGAGTGTGACGGCGTATGTCCGTCGTCTATACACAGAGTAATTCTATGTGGGGGTGATATTTCCTATCTATAGAGTCTAATTCTAAAGGGGGGGTGATACGACCTGCACCGATGTCCCACTCGGAACTCGCATTGCCCTCAACTGCCCATAGAGTGTAGAAGCCGTCAGACCCCCAGTATAGAACGCATCCCACAGGTGTCGTCGGACGAAGAAGACCCGCCGCCGCCCTCGTTCGACCGCAGCACCAAGCCCCCGCCGGCCGCCGCCGAGCCGCGCCGCGACCGCGACTTCCAGCCCGTGTGGGGGGACGTGGTCAGTACTACACCACTCGAGCGGCTCGACTGAGGGGGCGGGTTCAAACCCCGACTCGTACCATTTGTTTGGAACTTATGTACGAATGTACATACCACTGGCTTTTCGGTGAAGGAAAACATCGTGAGTTCAGAAGCGAGACATGACATTTTGTAACCTTATAAGATAGCTGCAAAAGGTTGTAAGTACCCTGAACCCTCTTTTAATTTTAGGTAATTTTAGCATCTCCATGCAGTTTTTTAATTAACTGTATACCGTTTAGAATCGTCGTTCGTCAGCCCATAAAAATATCTACAGCCAATTTTACCGGGGCCGAGGTTTTTATAATTTACAATACTGGCGCGACCTCGATGCATTCTTGGCAGACTGTTCGAAACTGGTGATTAATCGGTCTGTCTGTAAGGAAATGAGGACCTTTGCCCAAGAGAAGAACTGGTCCACAGTTTTTCTTAAGTCGACAAAAATATGCAAAACAAAAGCTTCAACGGTCTTGGTCATATCGTCTCAATTCGGTAATTTGTATCATCACATTGATTTGATTTGTGATTTGTGTTGTCTTAGATGCGATTTTAAGGTTCCAAGCTCATTTAAAATACGATAGTTCAGAACCCTCGACATGCGAGTTTTTACTTTGTCAGATTTATTTTATTCGTAAAATAACTTACTCCTATTTGGAAGGCAAGGTTTAGAAGGCAGTGATATAAAAGTCATGTACAATTTTTCAGAATGAAATATCTTAATTTTTAATTTAATTGAAGTTGTCATTACATTCAGCTACTTACGAAAACCGCAAACACCTCATAATCGCGAGTGACATGCAAATTCCACGGAAGTAAAAAATAAGTAGATTTTCCCGATACTGAAGTAAACAATCTAGCGAAGCCCCGCGCCGAGTCACGCGCGCTCGCCCGTGGCGGCCGCCTTACGCAGGACGGTCATTAAATTCTTAATTTGTTGCCAACTTGTAATTGTATTTACCGACGTTTTTGGTTGATGTTTATTTATTTTTGGTTTAAAAAGAGGTTTTTTAATATAAAATAGCGGTAAAGAAGCAGACGGACAACCTGATGCAGAACCGTCGTCTATGAACACCTGCAACACTAGCGGCGTCATATGCTGCATCCCCATTGACGGGGAAAGTTAATGGGGGTTTCTGGAATAACCCTTGCGAAACTGCCTTTGTTGGACGTATTAGTTAATTTCCTAATATTTTGCTAAATAGTAGGTAATGATCTATTTAGCGACTTCCATAAAAAGGTTGTCAAATAGGCTATTTGACACTATTAAAAATATGCTACGAAATGTGGTCATTCTATTAGGTAATAACATAAAAAAACATATTTATCTCTGTTTTATCCAAAAATATTTATAGATTTTTCAAAATAAACAAAATAAATTCAAATTATTTTTTAAAATTCTTCAGCCACAAGAACGCTCTGTGATTGGCTACGCCTCGCGTGACGTCACACGCAAGTAAACATTGTTTAATGCTAAGACACTTTGTAATCGGGGCAAATTAGACCAAAAAATAGGAGTAAGCTTACATTAATTCCCACCCAGCTGAAAATTGGTAGGATTGTTCAGAACACCATCATAAATGAAACCTAAAAAGTCCTCATCGATCCGATACGTGCAAAAATTTTTACTCCGGGTAGAAGGTCACCAAAACGGGTATTTCGTGATTTTCTCAAAAACGGTACAAGCTACGAGGATACTGTTCAAGACAAGTATGTTTACTATAACATTTTCTACAGTATTGCTCTTAAACGCATGTTGATAGAACTTATGGTTTTCGAGATATGTCGATATTCATTTCAGACCAGACCAAAAAATTGACAATTTCTCTTAAGATGCCTCAGTCAGCAGTAGATCATATAACAAGTTTGTAAATGAGTTTGCCCGAAGTTTTAAACATTGTTGAATCCGACAATCTCAAGAAACACTTTGAAAAATGACTCCTTGTATCTCAAATCGGATAAATGATGATGATGGTTGACGGAAAATTGAACCCCTCGTATCTCGGAAATGGAAAGAGATAGAGGGGTACACCTGACTTTTAAAATTTAGATCAAGTATGGACCTTTCTAGGGAAATGATAAAAAAAGATAGCCGCCATACAAAAAAGTTTGACAGTCATACAAATAAACAAAAAAAAAGGAAATGCTCATAGCTGTGGAACCGCTGTAGATGGATGGAGTGTGCTCGAAGAAATATTATAGAGATTCATAACGACAATCGAGATTCAGCAACAAAAATCCAAGATGTCGGATTTCATATTTCCGTCAAATTTCAATGGATCTTCTAAATTTTAAAGTGATCCTAGGCAGGTGTTATTTTGGATCTGGAGGCTCTTAAGGTCCTTAAATCCATTCCTGAAATGATTTTTTTTGTTCGGCCATTTTTCAAAATGGCTGCCATACAAAAGAAAAGGAGTGAAGTTACAATACTTCGCACCCAGCTAAAAACCAGTAGGATTGTTCAAAACATCATCACAAATGAAATCTAAAAAGTCCTCATTGATCCGATACGCGCAAAAAAAATCACTCCGGGTAAAAGGTCACAAAAACTGGTTTTTCACAATTTTCAGAAAAACAGTAAATTTTATCATACAATTAGCCATACCAAATTTTAGATCAGATAATTATCTACAAAAAATGTAAATCTTTTTTTCTTAAGAGCACCGTTTTTGAAATATAACGATTCAAAAAGTTGAAAGAGTTGTAATCGGATTTTTCTTGCACGTATCGGATCAATAAGGACTTTTTAGATTTCATTTGTGATGATGTTTTGAACAATCCTACTGATTTTCAGCTGGGTGCGAAGTATTGTAACTTCACTCCTTTTCTTTTATATGGCAGCCATTTTGAAAAATGGCCGAACCAAAAAAATCATTTCAGGAATGGATTTAAGGACCTTAAGAGCCACCAGATCCAAAATAACACCTGCCTAGGATCACTTTAAAATTTAGAAGATCCATTGAAATTTGACGGAAATATGAAATCCGACATCTTGGATTTTTGTTGCTGAATCTCGATTGTCGTTATGAATCTCTATAATATTTCTTCGAGCACACTCCATCCATCTACAGCGGTTCCACAGCTATGAGCATTTCCTTTTTTTTTGTTTATTTGTATGACTGTCAAACTTTTTTGTATGGCGGCTATCTTTTTTTATCATTTCCCTAGAAAGGTCCATACTTGATCTAAATTTTAAAAGTCAGGTGTACCCCTCTATCTCTTTCCATTTCCGAGATACGAGGGGTTCAATTTTCCGTCAACCATCATCATCATTTATCCGATTTGAGATACAAGGAGTCATTTTTCAAAGTGTTTCTTGAGATTGTCGGATTCAACAATGTTTAAAACTTCGGGAAAACTCATTTACAAACTTGTTATATGATCTACTGCTGACTGAGGCATCATAAGAGAAATTGTCAATTTTTTGGTCTGGTCTGAAATGAATATCGACATATCTCGAAAACCATAAGTTCTATCAACATGCGTTTAAGAGCAATACTGTAGAAAATGTTATAGTGAACATACTTGTCTTGAACAGTATCCTCGTAGCTTGTACCGTTTTTGAGAAAATCACGAAATACCCGTTTTGGTGACCTTCTACCCGGAGTAAAAAATTTTGCACGTATCGGATCGATGAGGACTTTTTAGGTTTCATTTATGATGGTGTTCTGAACAATCCTACCAATTTTCAGCTGGGTGGGAATTAATGTAAGCTCAGATGTCTAAATTGCCCCGGTTATTGTGTGATTTTATAATGTACACTTTGGTACAAGTTTGACGTTTGTCAAAGAATAAAGTTTGCTTACTTGCCTGTGACGTCACGCAAATCACATGTCGTCCACCATTACCGAAACAGCGTTTTTAGCGCGAATATTGTAATTTAAATTTTAACACAGTATTTTTCGTAAAATACTGCAAATTTCGCAGAAATATACATGTAGTGTATTAATCATATGCCAACGAATAATTTAAAACAGTTTTTCAAAATCAGTCAAATAGCCTCGAGAGAGACGTACTCGTATGTATTACTAATATTATATATTATTGGAACTACAATATATTCTATTCATATATGATAATAATGATATAACCTATTAGGGCTTCCAAACAAATACAGAATTATAAGGAAAGAGTACGCCAAGAAGGGGCTCATAGTACTCATTATTGTGAACAACTTTTACTATGGGACCAACCCTGAAATCGGGAAAAATAAATTGTTGTTCCACAGAAAAATGTAAATGATGAATGAATGGTCTTATAGCTTAGTGCGATATTTTCCAAACATCTCCTAAAGCAAATAAATGTTGGCACGTGTATCCGCAGTCCGCACTCCCGAGTCACGGTCCCGTCGTCTGGTTTGGGCGCTAAGTACGGATTACAGCGGGCCGTCCGTGCGCGACCACGTTTGAGGGAGCCGTGCCGGAAACATGATCGAAAGTGGTTGTATTCAGAAAATACAATTTGGCATTATAAACCGGAACATAACTTGATCCCAGAGGCTTCCGAACTAGTCATAGACTGTATGTCGGACGACAGTGGCTTCTCCAATTCATAACAAGCATGTAGACATCATTATATACGAAATATATACAGACAATTATTATATTTATTTTTTTTAATATTGATAAGGGCAATTTGGTCCGTCGTAGGCAAAAATACGGAAAAACTAAGAACGGTTCTCGCCCGTGTTCAAAATCTGACAAGGATTTAGCTGTTAGTTACAGAAGGCCCACTTGGGAGCCAGTTCCCAGTCACCTCGCCGTTTCTCCACCGGTATAATAAAAATAGCTTACGTGTTAATCCAGAGTATAAGCTATCTATCTCCATACCAAATTTTATCAAAGTTACTTAGAAACGTGGTAACAAACGTTCACACAGACGAATATTAGTAGGATAATTCGCCTAAGTTTGAAGGCTTTAGTTACAGATCTAATTGTTCTAATATTGTTGTCCTTGTCTGCAATGACAAATACTAACAGACACAGACAGATATTAATAATGATATTCATCTGAATATACAACTTATACAATGTAGATGACGATAAATGGTTTGATGCTCATTTCTTATTTTAGACGATAAGACATTGTAATTCTGCCTATAAATAAAATTTTGATTCTTATTCTTATTTGTATTAGTCTCGATCTGTCAAATAAAGCCTTCAAACTCGGACACAATCAAATAAGAAGTAGGATCTAGCACCTCATTAGTGAATAAAAGATGCAGACGTGAC
Source organism: Alcis repandata (assembly GCA_949125135.1). Classification (NCBI taxonomy): domain Eukaryota; kingdom Metazoa; phylum Arthropoda; class Insecta; order Lepidoptera; family Geometridae; genus Alcis; species Alcis repandata. Next base: position 955,075 of record OX421240.1, read on the forward strand.
GTCAACAAAACGCATTCTAATTCTCTATTGATGCTGCTAGTTGCGTGTGGAGTGACGCGAGCAGTCAAGGCGGAGAATCCCACTGCATGCGCTAATCCGCCCGCCCTGGCCGCCCCTCATCAGCGTACGTCAGAAAGATTACAAGCCAATCATTGTGTTTATTAGCATTTGTGAGCTTGCGTTTGATAGGCTTCTTTTGAGAATTAGTCTAGAATATTGTTGCGTAATCATTTTGGACTGAAAGTATTAATGGGTTAGTAAATCTGTCTGTCAGTTTGTTTGTGTTTACTTTTTGTGACATGACGAACTGGCGGAACTGAAATTTCGCATTGTAAAGAAAAAATTGAAAACTTTTAGTGCAGCTACATATCTGGGAAAAGTCGCAGGTTAAACGTTGTCTTATTGCTTCTCAAACGATTTTTGGAACACCAATTAGTAATTTTATTCCGTCTCATGACTTGTAAATCATTTCAAATAACTATTAATATTACTAAATGTCACAAAAAAATAATAAAGAATAAGAAACGCCTGATGTGTTTCGGTTTACAGCCGCATTTCCATATTACGTGCCAAAAATAACCCGGCCCAGTCCATTAATCAGCTGTACAATAAAAAGGCCGCGAGCCGTCTCCTATTAAAATATTAATCGTTTCCACCCCACGCCAACCCTCTACCCTCTCACCCCCTCGAGACAGGGTGTAATTTGACGTTTCCTCGCGCTAGCTACGGTATATTTGAAAACAGTAGAGAAGCCATGCCATAAACAAAATTATAAGGAAAGGTTATATTACTAGCCCTTTACAGCTTAGTATGACAGTTCTGTCTAACTCCAATGAGATTTTTGGTCACTGCATGGCGTTTTGGCAAATCACAATTCTATATTGTTACTTTTTTTTTTTATTCAATTACAGGCTTACGTTTGACCGCCATCTCGCCTGATGGTAAGCAATGATGCGGTCTACGATGGAGCACGCTTGCCTAGAAGAAACCGATTCACTCACGACTTATAGGCAGAATATCATCAAAGAGTTTAGCTTAAAAGTGTTATTGAGTCCTACGTCATAAGTTTTTAAGCGGCTCAAATACAAATGATATGGCTTGCCACTCCACCTGTATGTAGCTACATCAAAATGGAAATAGAGGCTTAAGTATGTACTGTTGACTACTTGTAAGTCATGAAAACCCCTATATGTGATAAACTAAAGCCCAGGTACTGTGGTACCCAAGGGTTGTGCTTTGTGGTCGGTCGCGAAATGTCAAGGGCAGCGTCAAGGGCCGCGCCGGAGCCCGTCTTGACTCTTCGGCGGAGATCTACGACTAAGATTACTCATTGAAAATTTACGGTTATAACTGAGGAGTAGTTTAGTTCGGCCACTTGAGACTGTGGATAGACTGTTTTAGAGGGCGTGGGAAATGCAAGAAGAGCAGAAATGATGGGTAGGTTTTGTAAGTGTCATGATACTAATAAGGGCTAGAAAGGGTGCTTGTCTAGTTAGAAGTAATGAACCAATTCTTAATATCTTAAGAGAATAATAGTTACTATCTCTCTATTATTATAAAAGAAAGTTCGTTAGTATGTTTGTTACTCCTTTACGCTGAAACTGTTGGACGGAATTGAATGACATTTGGAATAGAAATAACGTATAGGTACCCTGGATTAACACATAGGCTACTTTTGATCGGGACACCGCACGGGCAAAACTAGGAGCGCAGATAGTAAATAAATATGATTCAATGTTACAGGCAAATTAATAATTAAGTCACTTCTACAAAAACATTGTAGAACGAAATTAAAATGAGCCAACTAATATTCAAACAAATGATTAATGAACAGTTAGGACAGTTAGGTATTAACGTTAACGACGTTTGTGTAAGTATATAGGGTTATTCATAAAAGGTATGCTAAGCCGAAAAGGGCTCATAGTACTCATCATTATGAACAACTTTTACTATGGGACCTACCCGGAATTCGCGAAAAATAAATCAGCAGCTGTTCCAGACATTTTCTCGAGTGTCGTTGACATTTTTCTATGGAACAGCTGATTTTTTTTTCTCGAATTTCGGGTTGGTCCCACAATAAAAGTTGTTCATAATGACGAGTACTATAAGCCCTTTTCGGCTTAGCATACCCTTTATGAATAACCCTGTATACATATATATTCCAGTTTCGAAGTATGTCTCCGACTTTTTAACTTCTCAAATAAGTGCAAAAGTAACACGAATTATGCTTAATTTACAAGACGACACAGCTAAACGGATCTTGATGAAATGTAGTGTCATTTATGTGTTTTTTTTTTAAAACCGCTACGTGCGACTCCGTGTAATAATAGATTCATTTTATAATATATTTTCTTGACCTATATCTGTCCTAATCTAAGCCTTAATTTTCACAAAACTTCAGATTTTATTTGCAATTTAAAAAACATGTAATTCACATAGCATTTCTACGGCATCATGTTTGAATACTATTTGACAGATCTAAATTAACTAAATAAATCTGTCTTTGCCCTTGCAACCTATTAGACAAGGACGTCAAAACTTTAAGAATAATTGGATATGTCAACCTTCAAACTTAGGCCCATTTAACACTTAAACATACATTTCAAGCACTACAATGGTACAAATTCAAAATTATTAATTCAAATATGGGTACATCGATGTACAATTGTACACTTATGAATGTCAAATACACTTTTTTAGAATAAAATTTTAGATATCCTACTAATATCATAAACGCGAAAGTTTGTGAGTATGTTTGTCCTCTTTCACGCAATAACGGCTGGACGGATTTACATGAAATTTGGAATGAAGGTTGTTCATAGTCTTGATTAACACAGGCTACTTTTTATCCCGGAAAACGCGGGGAAACCGCGGGGCGCAGCTAGTAACACAATAAATGAAACCAATACACACCACCATTACAAATTTACCACCAAATAAGGTACCAATACAAACCCATGTTCTCGACCATTAGGCAGCATTTTTGTGTTCCAGCCATTTCCAGCATTATTCCAGCTGTCTACTCTGCAAGCTATTAATGCCAGTTACCTGTCTGCAGCAGTAATTGTGCACGTGCTATTAAATTCTATCGCCACTACATGCCAAGGTTACATTCAGCTAAAATGGCTTTTTGCAGACTGAAGGGAATATGTTGAATATTAATAGTTGCTGCTCCCAGGGGCTTTATGCGGGCTTTTGGATAGATCAGTAAACTTTATCTTCTTTTTTTTCAAGATCGATAAAGCTTTACTCTATTTGTTTTTCTAATTTCACTGCACGTTTTCGGGATAACAGTTATGCTGCTTTCTGCTATTTTTTAAATGTGAAAGTCTGTTTGTTATTTATCAAGCTACAATTGAACGAATGGGGATGAAAGTAGTTAAATACCTTGAATTAACATAATTATAGGCTACTTAAATTGGAATTCTTGTAGAATAACGAGTGAATCCGCGGGGTTCAGCTAGTTATGAATATATCCAGCCTCGTGATACACCAAAATTAAATTACTCTAAAAGTTAATCGCCTGATTGGTTTTGTTGTATTTGCATACTTTATTTAGCCCAATAAACAAATTGGGTCTGTTCCATCCATATCCCCTCCGCTATTACACCCCCCTTCAAGCTAAACTTGGCACCTCGCACAACACTGTCCCCTCGCAACCATCTCAATTTGGCTTGATATGCCATTCAGCTCGGAGCCTCCCCAGTGTACGGTAATACCAGGATTGATCGTCTGTCTGGTCATTCACCCAACCGCGCTGTCAAGCGAACCTCTCCAGACTCGTGAAAACTAACATGCTTTAAAATTAAAACAATGCTTCTGAAAAATTACTCAGTTTCATTTTGTTTTTATGAGAATAGAAGTTCATAGTAGAATGGAATGCCGTAAAAAGGTCCTTTTTATTAATTTCCTTTTACACGAAGACTCAAGATAGAGAAAAGTCATTTTAGAACAAATATCAAGTTTTTTTAAAGAAAAACAGAACCCGACTGCAAAAATGTAGTCCGTAACACTCCAGATATAAAAACGAATCTAACACCTCGCAGTTCAAAATAGGTCCAGCCGTATACTCGGTAGGTCACATACAAAAATACATCCATACAGGGTTGCAAGGAAAGGGTTACGCTCAGCCGAAAAGGGCTCATAGTACTCATCATTATAAACAAGTTTTACTACGGGACCAACCCGGGATTTTCGAAAAAAATCAACTGTTCCATACATTTTGTCGAGTGTCATTGACATTCTCAATAGCACAGCTGATTTTTTTTATGCGAATTCCGGATTGGTCCCGTAGTAAAAGTTGTTCATAATGATGACTACTTGAGCCCTTTTCGGCTTAGCATACCCTTTCCTTATAACCCTGTAGAGTGTAAACATACTTACACTTTCATGCAGCGGAAAAACAATTCCTCTTTCTAGGCAGTCGGGTATAAAAAGAAACGCCATTTAGGATTCTAGACCGAGACACTTACTCGTATCGTGTCGTTAATTAATAGCTAACTAGTTAGTAAATTAGTGGAATACTTCGTCGTGTACAAAATCACATTAACCCTTTGACTGGATGAAAAAAACAACCTTAGTTTTTCTATTGGAAATTCATTGCAATCAATACAATAGTCTGATAGTGCGCTTGCAACAAAGAACTAATTAGAAATGAAAATCTAGGGTATTAACCCTGAAGCTGACGAGTTATTTGGTACCGCCCTGATCATTCCGCAACCCTTTCAAACAGCCAGAAGATCGCTTGTTTGTCCACAGAACTGCTTAACTGCGAAGTATTCAAAATCATTTATTTCGATTGTCCGAGATTTAAAATGACACAATAATTCTGTAAACCAATACAGGGTCATAAGAAAAGGGTAGCATAACCTTTTCCTTTTAGATAGATACTTGTTTACATTTATTTTCTAGATAAACGTGTTCCATACTAAACCGCGTCATTACATACCTCAGGATGTGGTTAAACGCAAACATATTTTTATTTCAAAACTAGCTGCGCCTCTCGGTTTCACTCGCTTTTTTTAAACCATTCCTGTATTAGACCGAACAAATAAAAAAGATCAAATCGATCAAGCCGTTTTTGAGTTTTAGCGAGGCATCTTGCAACTAAATTTTGAGCCACTTCCTCGTATCCGATTGAGCTGAAAATTGGTATACCTGTGTAACTCCGATGACATTACAACAGAAGCTGGTTATTAAAAATATTTTTAAAATTAACTTATCTAGTAAGAAAGATGCCACCCAAACAGTTGGTTAGCTATTACGTTCTACTATTTATAAACTAGTGGCTGTTTTAAAAGGGCTGTCAATGTCATCCTTGACTCCCAGCAGAACAGAACTGACGCCATTAATTTTCTGTCTCAGCGGCGCGGCGCGGCGTCGAGACACGCACCCTGATTCGTGATGTTCTGGCCCGGTACTGTAGCCATGATTTGTTATGTTCCACTGATTGTTAAAGATGGTTTAATATTTTACTATGGAAACTAACGTGGTTTTCACACATTTTTGTTATAATTAAACACGGGGGGGGGGGGGGTCCGCAGTGCCAAACGAGACGCAACCGCGAGCGCGTCACGTTTGTAAACTCGCCTGATGAAAGTCACCGAATGTGACAGAAACTAGTCGTAGCAGACGACTTAATTTTTACGTGAGTATTCCCGTGCTTAATTATAACAAAAATGGTTAAATACCTATCTTTATTAGCACAAAGACAATTAAATGTTACTTTTATGATAACATAGATTTACAATTATTATTTTAGTGTTCGTCGTCGTACTTAAAACACATGTTACCCATCTCACGCATTTCTTTCCTCATGTGTTATTTTTATTTTTACCTTTCGTCATTAGAATTCTAGGTAGACAAATACCTATTTGCCATAAACAAGTAAAATTCTTAGCGATATTTCTTGTATAGTTCAAACATTTTATTCTAAGTTCGATTGTCTATGGATACGACTATGGAGTTATAGCATATTAAGTAAAACTACGAATATTTGATAACTATCAGCATTTATAAACGCTGAAATAAAATAAAAGCGAAAAAGCAGTTGTATGGTTGTCACCCTATAGCCACCCCTATCAACCCCTACCCGGCACCTGCCCACACCGCGGCACGTGGCACAGTCGCGCCAGCACCGTGCCCGCGAGACATCGTGTCACCTCTAAAGTTCAAATTGGCGAGCGAACCGCCACAACTCCCAGTAGTGTTTGTAAACAAAATACCAAATGTTTGCCAGAGTGCTATCGACCGTATTCATGCTGTACCTAGTCGTGCTAATAGTGCTAGTGTTTCCGCTGTCGAAGTATACCAAGCCGAGGAGGTATGAAGTCGACGTGTAGCTGAAGAAAATTGAAGATTAGTGATTTTTAACACAAATTTAGTTTAAAGAAAGTAATTTAAGAGGCAAAGGTGTATGATACTGCATTTGTATTTTTATACGCAGACATGAAAAATAATAAATTATTTTAATTGGCTTTTTGAATTAGGAAAATTACTTAAAATATTAAATACAAACCAATTTTTTTATCAACGACTTGAACAAATTGGAACTAAGAAGAAAAGCAAGACCAAGACACTTTGAATATAAATAATTCAAAAACGGCTTTATACAAAAAATATTATTACAATTCATAAAATGAAGAAAAGCTCCTAAAATCGCAACCGAAGTACTGTGCGCTGAAGGTCACGCCTACAGAGAACTATCTGCAACCTTTGAGCAGCTACCGAAGTATAGCCACAGAAACCCTAATAGCACAAGTAACTAAGAGAACTCAAGTGTTGATTTTACCCCAAGGTTAGAAAAGTCAGGTCTCTGGTCAGAAAGACCCTTTTCAAGCGGTTCTCTTCACAATTAAAGAGGGATAGTCCCAAGACTGCTATCGAAACAGCTATCGGACTGACCCTAAGGTCAAATCACTGACCGATTCCCTTCTAACTACCCACCGTCCCGAGAAAGGTCCCAAGATTGGTGTCGAGGCTCAAAGCGATCTGAGTGCCCGCGGGGTCAGGCCACTCACCAAGATACTGCGGTACGAGCAGCGATGCGTCCCCCTGGACGCGGCTAACATGGTGCTCAAGGTCAAGGTCAGGCTCAAGTACTCGCAGAACCACATCGTTTGGCTTTTCCGACGGGTAAGTTTTACAAGGTGTTTCTGAATGGTGATGTTCTTACACGTCAAAGTGAACATCTTTTGGGACATGTTTGCCAAATTCGAGAAAAGAAATACGAGTCGCCTTACAAAATATTTGGTCACGTGATCAATTTTCTCAACGTGATCAAATTTAAATGCTTTGAATAATTATTATTTGTAATTTATTCATACGAACAGTTAATTAATTTTTACGATAGAAAAACGGTACTTGTCACCATATTAGTAGCAAATAAACGTTAAACAGGATCGTTCAGAATATTATTCTACTAACAATTTGCACCATGGACGGAAGCATAGATACTTTTCAAGGCTATCCTTCAAAAAAACTATAAAACTGCGTGTTTTTCGGGTTCTGTAGCGAAAAATTCATAACATAACATAAATTCATTTTACAATGCGATTAGTTAATTATTAATGTACATTGTACAGGTAATTCTTTTATAAATATGGGCTGACGACGACGATTTTAAAAACAAAAACATCTACTATTTCAGCGTAAGTTGGTTTTCAAACCAGAAAAACTTTCCTAAACACCATTTTTATTACTAACCGCCGGTATATGGTTGTAGGGTCGCGGACTAACCGGCCTCAAGAATCTCGGCAACACCTGCTACATGAACTCGATCATCCAGTGCCTCAACAACACCGCCATCCTCGTCGCATACTTCTGCAACAAGCAGTACCTTGGAGACATCAACAGGTATGCTATTTGATATACTATACAATACTTATAAGGTCAAATGCGTCATTATCTGTGTTCAATAGCGTCGTTCTTGTCGGTGAAGTAATTTTCAGGCTGATTTTCCCTGAGAGGGAATTACCGTCAAGTCAGAGATTTGAGATAAATCTCCAAAAAATTAAAAATGTGCTAAGAATTGTTGACGATCTGACCTTGAAAAGTCCAAGATCATATCTCTCAGGAAACAAGGCAACCGAAGCCTATTCCATGCCCTAGCTGTACGAACCAGGCTCGGTGGTCTTTTGTTAGTGTTCTCACTTCCATGTACGATATTACATCGTAATTCGTAGTCTACGTGAGTGTTTGTCTATAGAAGTATGTCGTGCCAGGTCGGCGGCGACGCGCGGCCGCGTGGCGGAGGAGGTCGCGGCGGTGGTGCGCGCGCTGTGGGCGGGGGAGTACCGGTTCATAGCCGCCAGGGAGCTCAGGGTATGGGTGCACACATTTATAGCCCTTTAGACAACAAGTGTATAATTAGTAAGACTTCTATAAGGTCATTGTGGGGTCCAAGCAAGAAAATCTCCAATGGAGAATAACTCCAATGGATCATACACACCACAAAGGAAGACCCCTTACCGTTTTAAAGGTTGTTTTTCATCTTCAAAATTGAAACATGGAGATCAGTTAGCAAAAGTTCATAGCTCAGCCCCAGCCACTCGCGGGGTTCTTGCCTGTGAAGATCAGTGAGGATGACCTTGAGTCTCGATATTTCCAGCTTCGAATTTTGAATAATTTTCTCACATTTATAATTGCGTTTCCAGAACGAAGTTGGCAAGCACCAGCGCGCCTTCAAGGGCAGCGAGCAGCAGGACTCGCACGAGTTCCTCACCATCCTCATGGACTGGCTGCACCAGGACCTGCAGGTGCCCAGCCCGATGCACCACAATAAGGTATACCTTGCGCTTAACTGTCAACTTCTCCATCTGAAGTCGTATGTCACTGGAGCGTGCGTGCCAGCGGCCCAGGTGGGCAATGCTCACCCGAAGTGGAACGTTGATTCAGGACGTATTGCTTTCATGTAGAATCTCATAATTTTTCCGAGATCATTGAATCTGGACGTGCTGCTTTCTTAGCCACATTGTTGCATCATCAGACGAGATTATAGCCAAATCGTTTATTCCTTAGATAATTAGGTTAGATCTAAATATGTACCTAATATTTGCGCTCGTCGCCAACTTCGTCTTCTCTGACGACGAGTACACCCGAGTGTCCCCGGGCCCCGCAGGACAGCCTGGCGCCGGCCGAGAAGGCGTGGCTGGAGTTCACCAAGGCCAAGGAGAGCTTCATCCTGCAGCTGTTCTACGGGCAGACGCGGTCCACGGTGCGCTGCACGGTGTGCGGCCAGCAGTCCGTCACGTACGAGCCCTTCTCCAACCTGTCGCTGGAGCTGCCGGCCAACGCGCAGCGCTGCACGCTCAGCGTGAGTCCACAACCGAGCTCTTCTAACCGGTCCCATAACCATAACACATTCACCCCATTACTTTTTCTTCCAAATAATCAAGAATTTTTCGCAGCCAGCTTCCTTACACCACACCCGAACACTTTTGTTCCATGCGACTTACGAGTATTGCTGCAGTAATCGACCGGGAATTCTTTAGTGGATACTATAGTCTCCAGTCTCCTTTTTTGTTACGTCCTATAAGATCCGGTCGGCTCAGTAAGCGGCTACAGGCAGCGGCAGAATTCTTCGGTGGTTTTAACCGAAGAATCGAAGCTCAGAAACTAGGCAAATTTAGTTTTAAGAACTGTATTACCACGAAGACAACTGTCACTTGTATGATAAGGAAAGAGATGTCCCCCCAGGACTGCCTGAAGCTGTACCTGAACGGCGAGACGGTCCCGGGCTGGCACTGCCCCGGGTGCCGCGTGGCGCGCGACGCCGTCAAGAAGCTGGACATCTCGCGTCTGCCGCCCGTGCTCGTCGTGCACTTCAAGCGGTTCTTCCTGCACCCCGAGGACTACGTCTGCAATGCCTACAGGTAGGGTCGGGGCTTGTGCTCCTACATTACAGGTCGCAGTAACATTTAGACTACAGGTGACGGTAGACTGGACGAAGGTACGCTGGTCTGAACTGCAGGCGAAAACTAGCCTGGACTACAGATCACGCTCGTCTGGACACATTAGCCTGAATAGCAGACGACAATGGCCTGGACCACGAGTCACACCAAGTTTTAGCTAATTGCGAAAATAAGAATTAACAAAAAAACTAAACGACGTGGCAAAAGTTACACCACTCCTTTCGCGTTCAAGCACACTGACACACCGCTTGTACTATATAACGCCCCCCCCCCCCCCCCCCCCCCGCAGGAAGAAGCAGACGTACATCGACTTCCCCCTGGAGGAGCTGGACATGCGGCAGTTCTCGCTGGCGGGCGGCGCGGCGCAGGCGCAGTACCGGCTGTACGCCGCCTCCAACCACTACGGCTCCATGGAGGGCGGCCACTACACGGCCTACTGCAAGTCCAGCGTCTACGGGAAGTCAGTACACGAACCTACTATTTTATCCCACTTTTACCGCCATCTTTTTTAGAGTTCTGAACCTCCTTCGGGAAAGAGCCCCTAAGGCGAGACTTCGGTGTTTGTATGAAAATTGTCCCAGTCAAATATGGCGTTTGACAGCTATTTCGGCTCACAAGAGGCACCGATGCGGTCTCTGGTCAATGGGCCGGACACGTTTCGTTCATATCATGTCACGAGGAATAAAATAACTAGAATGGATAAATCGCAAAATACTGGGTCGAAGAAATTTTTAATCGAGTTATTTAGAAACAAGCAGTCAATTCGATCATTAAATTATTCAATTTATAATTTTTTTTAATGAAATGTTCAACGTCCGCAGATGGTTCAAGTACGACGACCACGTAGTGTCGGAGATCTCCCCGAGCGAGGTGAAGTCCAGCGCCGCCTACATCCTGTTCTACACCACCAGCGCGCACCAGCGGGCGTGATGCCGCGGGGGGCCGACCGGGGGCCGCGGGGGGCCGCTCGGCTCCCGGCCCGCCGACCAGCGACACGTCTCAGTCGGCCGCGCTGCCGTGTCACTCCAACCGGATACATTTCGAACGCAACTTTTTGTCCTTGCGACGTGGATGTGTGCGAAAAGTGAAGTGAGATTTTTGGAAAATTCGCGAGGAGGAAATTTGAACGGATTCGGAACGCGACGTCCTGCGGAGCATCGTTTGGTCTCGACGGACCAATATTCACAAAATTTTGACATTGTTGCCGCAAAAGTTGTCAAAATAAGACGTGACGTCATAAAAATTGCAAATGGATGACTTGGACGAAACATAGAACCGATACGATGATGTTCGAGAGTTCCTCGGGTCGTGGTACCCTCAAAAACGATAACTACCCGCAGGGCGATTTCGGCAAAAGTGTGAAGGCAGAGAACTCATTTTAGCAGAATGAACACAGTGCGTCCGACGTAGGTTCAGTGCGTTAGTTTTAAAGACGTTGAAAGAAGCGAGTTAAACTTAATATTCGTTGTGATTATTAATATATTGAACTTATTCAACACGTAGAGAAATTTGAATATTCAGTGTCAGAAAAATGAAGTGTAAGTAGACCAGGAATATAATTAATTTAGTAAAAGACATTACATATATAATGGTTTGTATAAATTCATATAACTCAAATTGTAGTCATTTTATATGCTAAATAGTACTGTCTAGAGTCCCTCTTTGTTATCACAATTGAGAATTAGGATAAACCTAAATCGAAATATCAGTGTTCGTAACAATACTATAACTTAGGCAAAACTCAGTAAGTTAAATAATATCCATCAAAGCTAGGCGGAATTCAAAACTTAGCCAAACGAAGCAATGATTTTATAAAGTTATTTCTTCGTTCTTGCTATGATTATTTTAAATTTTCTTGCAAGTTTTAATATGGCCCAGCCTTGTTCAAGACAGATCCGGTGTGTTAGGCAAATCACATAACTCTCGAATTAAATATATAATATATATTTAATTCGAGATTCCGACCATTATTTATAATATAATTTAACTATAATATTATTAGAAAGCAGATTGATTTTCACCAATAGGTATTTATTTTATCAAAAATTGTGACTGATTTTTAATTTCATGGTAGCATACGTGCATACGCGCCAGTTGTATTACGACAATATTTGTCACTTATTTCGAATTTGATTGCAGAATTCTTCCAGCACTTTTCAGAACAACTGTACGTATTTCAAAGACATGAGACAAAGTCTTAAAACGCTGTAGCTTGTACTCGCTGATAACTTGTATACCAAGAAGGTATATTCGAAATGTCATATGTTGAACATCTCTACTTCAATCATAAAACTAACAAGTGTTGAAAGAAAATTACTATTTTGAAAATAATTATTGTGTACCTGCAACAATTAAGTTACTAGGTACTCTCTAGGTCATAGACTCTAGGCCTTAAAACCGTACAAAACCGCATTGTTATATTACCATTTTCATCCTACCGTAATCAGTTTTCGAGTCGTTAATGTGTTTGAAACATTTCGAAATCTTTTTTTTTTTCAATTTTGTCACAATCAGTTTTGTTGTTTTGGTTTTTCATCTTGAAAGTGTTTACAGAAGTTATTTTAACTTTCCTCAAATTGTACTCCTTATATGTGAGGGTCGTGACCATCTCCAAAAAGTTGTTCTCAGGATGTTGCACCAACGGCTCAGCAGTATGAAGAGCATCGTAGACCGAGGTGTCGACTGTCGAGTGGACCGAGGTGTCGACTGTCGAGTAGACCGAGGTGTCGACTGTCGAGTAGACCGAGGTGTCGACTGTCGAGTGGTGCGAGGCTGGTCGGACCGACGCGGCGGGCTGCGGCCGCGTTACCTCGTCATTTTAACTTTTAGACCGATTCAAATAAAAAAATTGTTATGAATTCATGAATTTCTTTTAGTTTCGAATGACTAAAGTCACGTGACTACTACTTAGTTCTTTCTATTTATTATGCGACAAAGACCTCCAGGTAGTTCTAACGTAGATATATCTACAGAGAAGCTCGTACAAAATAGCTTTTCACATAGATTTAACATATTTATAGTGACCCAGTATGAACGTCGTATGAAATTATTGTATTGAATGAAAGACTGAAAACGTTTGGACTGTCGAATATAAATAATTGATGGTAAGGCCCAAAATGTACGGTTATATTATATTTCTATAATCACACTTTACCAATAGTCTTACTTTGGACAGAATGTGAATGGAAAATATTTCAGTGCTTGACAACTCTATGGCACGTCAATCGGTCAGATATAAAAAATGAAAATTACACATCACACTAATATTATAAATTAAACTTAGGTGCGAGGTAAAAAGTAGCGTGTGTGTGCTAGGGCACTATCTTACATCCACTTTGGTTTCTTTAAGAGTTAAAATAGTTTGCCTTGAACTTGTTACAAATTTTTTAGATGATATTTGTGGGTGTAAACTTGTGCCATATTTCTTGTTGGGTGCTGTGTATTTACGATTTTGTGAGACAGGATTTGTTTCTTTTATCTTTACTCCACATCTGGACTTGGGACTATCGAATTGCAGTGCCTAAAAGATTCTTCTGAAAGTTGCAGGCATCGAGAACAATTATTTTACAGAACATTTTTGAGATGTAACTGATTTATGGAGGAAACTACGCCTTGTATTTTATTCATATTTTGTATTATAAATTTATTCATGTACTGTACCTAGGTATAACAACTCTGTGCACTTGAAATAATGATTGGTTTTTAGAAATGGTAAGTTTTTGTTATCTGTTGTATGAAGATGTGTACATAGATATAATACACGAGCATGTTTCGATATAAATCTAAATGTAAGACAAACTTTATTAAATTCTTTGTTAATAATGCTTTTGAGTATTATTTACACTCCAAATACACATGTATACGCAATATACTTTATTTTTAAGAAGCCAATAAAACTTTAGACAAGGTGTGGCGAAATGAATGGATAACCTTATCAGGACTATACAGGGTTATATATACTCATCATTATGAACAACTTTTACTAAATTTGCGAAAAAAAAATCAGCCGTTCCATACAAAAATGTCAATGACACTCGACAAAATGTATGGAACAGCTGATTTATTTTTCGCGAATTCTGGGTTGGTCCCGTAGTAAAATTAAAAGTTGTTCATAATGATGAGTACTATGAGCCTTTTTCGGCTTAGCATACGCCTATGAATAACCCTGTAGATACAGCGCACATCATGATTATCCGGGAAACAAAAGTTGTGCCTAGCCTAGTAGGCAGGATATACTAGATATTTGAGGGAACTAGATGTACTAAATTATTACCATCGGGAACCGGGAGCACAATCAAACTCGAGGTGGCATTATTCAAGTGTTTTATTTACTAAGAAAACACCTTAAATACTGTAATCCTTTAACACTACATGCGCCGCATAGCTTTTATCACTTCATAAACACTACAAGTACAAGCTATAGAATGTTAAATACATTTAAAGAATGTTACACCAAAGGTTACACAAATACTACTAAAAAAACATTACATAACTAACATTTTAAATCATGTCGTTTTTGTACGTTTATTTTGCAAACCATCATGGTTGAAGCATGGCGAATTAAAACTATAGAGAACTTATATAAGAATAATTACTGTTCAACATCAGATTCAATCTGGGGATGTCGAAGGGGGTGACAACTGGATCTTTAGGCATTGTCAACGTCAGTCCTGAGCAAGCTCATATCAAGCTCGAAATCTTCGTCGTAGTTCTCCGTTTCGACGTAATGTTGTTCGTCCAATAAAACTGCAATTAAAAGAACGGCTTAATATTATAAATGTGAATCAACTCAACCTGTAATCATCGCACTGCTGGGATACCAGGTCTCTATTAGACCGTGATGAACCAAGCTGGCCAAGGCGGGTTGGTGGTGATGCAATTTAATTTCTCTTCGGGACATTTGCAGTTGCTTTTTACTTGGTCATTCAAAAACGGCTAAACGGATTTGGACGAAATTTGGTATGAAATGAAGGTAGTTTAAAACTTTTAGCTCAAAGGTTAAGTGGCTCTGATTCTACAGAGCAAGGCGTGAGTTCAAATACCAATCCACCCATGTGCTACTGGAGGAGGAAACCATAGCAAGGCAGTGAGGCAATCTAATGGTGCCCGGGCTCACCACACTCTAGGTAGTTTCCATTCCATGCTAGGTGTATTTTAACAAACTCATCACTTAACTTAAGTGAGCTGTAATCAAAAGTCTAGCCCATCTTTAAAATTGTCTGCTTTTCTTTTCATTTTATTATGTGAGAAAGTAAAGGCAACCATTTTTGAACTGTCAATTAAATTTTGAAAAATGTTTAACAGAGTTGTACTTACATTGACAGTTATGGCTTGGAACAGTCAAGTTCAAGTCTACATCGTTGGGGTTGGTGTCCCAACTTGGCAGGTTGAACTCGCTCAGCAGCGAGGCATGCGTAGTCGGCGCAGCGACTTCGGGGGCGTCTGTAGATGTTGCTGGCTGTGCGTTTTGCCCATTAGGAGGTATACCTTTTGAAAGAATAAACATTATTTTTAAATATTGTCATGGATCTTTGTCGTGGCCGGTTGATCAACAGATAGATCAACAGATAAATTCCAATTTATGAACACAATTTTTTAGCGAAATCTATTGTGATAAAGCCATAGCTCAGAACTAATCTAAATATATAAAAGACCAGGTCCTGAGTCACTGACAGACAATGCACAGCCTAAACCGCTGGTCTTAGAGATTTGAAATTTAGACGGTGTATTTGTCTTAATGAGTAAACATGTACTAAGAAAAGACTTTTCATGGTTTTTTGATTTTACGGTTTCGAAACTTTACAAATATACTAAGCTTAAGAAAATAATGATTACGTATTTTTATTACGTAGTTCAAAAGACCATCTTTAAATGAAATCTAAAAAGTCCTCATCGATCCGATACATGCCAAAAATTTTACTCCGGGTAGATCACCAAAACGAGTTTTTTGGGATTTTCTCAAAAACGATTCAAGCTACGAGAAAACTGTTCAAGGCAAGTACCTATATTCTCTATAATATTCACAACAGTATTGCTTTTGGATGCACACTCTACTCTTTTTATTTGCACAAGACTGTGTGGAATCGGGGGTTCTGTGTCTCATGTGGGATCTGTTACCCATTTCGAACTTAACCAAAGTGTAAAATTTCAGTGAATTGGGTGAAACTTTCGATTTTCGGAAATTAGTTTCTCAAAAAGTATGCGTATAAATGTAAAAAGTATAATGATAAGTCATCAGTGAAAAGAACACGAACCGGCGAATTCGATAGGTGCGTTTCGAAAGTTGAGCCTGCTGCACTCTTATACGAAAATGAAAGCTGCACTATTATTATAACACATAAGTCACTTAACTTGCAGCCGAGTCATGAGACCGATGAAGTATAAAAGCTACAAGAGAAACAGATAAGACATACCCTGAGCGAAAACCTTTTGTAATGCGACGTGTAATTCCATCAATAGCTTCTGAAAAAAACATGAAATGTTGATTAGCTGTAACCCGAATAAGTTAAAAACCAGGTGTAATGCTGTGAGGTTTGGATGTTACTTACTCGGAACGCATATCGTTCTTCTTTGATTTTCTTTAAAGCGTCGATAATAAATTTTTCATCCCTAAGCAGTTGTCTCTCAACAGCAAGCGCCTGCGGGAGCGTTAATTTCCAGTAATCTGCCATTGCAAATGTTGTTTTGGCTCAACTATATAATCGCACGAAATACCAATTGAAATCGCGGCTCGTATTATTATTTATTTTACAGTTTTCAGTTTTACACAAAAACTAATTTGTCAAAGGATAAAAAGGTTTTTACAGAGCGTCCGATCCGAACAGTGCAGTGTTGCCAGCTCAGTACGAGAGTAACTCGCTATATCGTATCATAAAAAAAAGGCAAAAAATCTGGAAGGTTAAGGAGGGCTAATTCGCTTAATAATTAACAAATAATGTAGTAATGTCATGTCATATAGTAAATACAAAGTTACTTGAGTTGAGTAGTAGTATTATTATTTTGGAACAGTAATATTTTTCTTGTTATTCCTAATTTTATGCAGTTTACAAGTCTCCAGATAAATCTATGTCAAATTTGGTGCCGTGGTATATAGCTTGTGCTGACGACGTTGATAGCTCATTATTGCGCACAGCCATAATTAATTTAAATTTATATTTTTCTTTTGATACAATTTTTTTCGAAGATCTTTCGGGATTATATACAGGGCCGGTCCTAGGGCGGTGCGAGCGGTGCGACCGCACCGGGCGCCTTCAAGGGGGGGGCGCCAAAATGAACCAAAACGTCTTTTGTTTCAAAAGACGCTCGACCGAGCGCGCGAGTCGACACGCACGAACAAAATTGCGGGGGAACGGGCCGCGGGGTGAACTTTCGTCCGTCACTTGTTTCACAAGGCAGGCATCGTCTATTATAGTCAGGCCATTTTAATAGGTCACATTTGACAATTAATCAAAATTCAACAACGTAACCTTGTAACGGCGGGCATAAAATAATATTTTCACTTCTCCTGCTCGTAAAGTCCTACTTTACGCCCTGTGTAGGCGGACTAAAGCGGCGTTTTAGGCTCTTGTGCTTAAAAGGAAGGTTCCTTTTAAGCACAATGAATAAAAACAGATTACTTTTTCGCGTGGACTTTTACGCACAAGGGCAAAAAAGTAATTTGAAAAGAGAAGAGATTTGAGAGGTTGAAAAAAAGAGGTTCTATTTTTTTATTCTTCTTTCGTATAAGAAGTTTCCTCGTGTTTTTTAAAATATAAAACCTATAGAAGATTTAGATCGTAGATAGTATTTTTTTTTATTCAGAGGGGTTGAAAATAGTAGATTGTACAACGAGGGCATAAAACAAGCCATTTTATACGAGACGTTTAGCTAGCCCGAGCCGAAGGCGAGGGCGGATATAGAGTCGAGGATAAAATGGGTTTTATGCCCGAGTTATACACTCTGCTTTTCACTTCAGTTGCGAGGAAATAAAACAGTAATAATGACTAAATTATGTTTAATAAAAATTGAAACTGAAGTTAGAACAATGTTCAATATTCAGAGTGATCGTTTTTCCGGGCATATTGACGGTATTACTTTGAATTCCCCGCCATTGTATTTTTTTAACTTTTGTTTTGAATTCGAAATTCAAAATTCGACAAAATGCATTTGGGTCTTAAATAATACTCTAGTATTATGAAAGACACGATCACGGTCTATGGGTATTATTAAAGACCCGGGTAAACTGAATACATAAAATACTTATTACAAACTGAACCTCTTTGCTTTATTTTTTTTTTATTACTTTTTTGGCCTTGTGCTTAAAAGTCCACTTTTAAGGACAAGGCCAAAAAAGTAATTTAAGTAATTTTTTTTTATTCAGAGAGGTTGGTTTTCAGCACAAGAGCATAAAAAGCCGCTTTAGTCCGCCTACACAGGGCGTAAAATAGGACTTTACGAGCAAGTGAAGTGAAAAAGGTTCTTGTTGTTAAATTTGATTTTCTATTCTATTTATGTGTATTATGTTATTTTGAAATTTTTATTCAATAAAAAAATAATTTAGTAAATTTGTTAAATAATTAGTTAAATCAATTTCTTTGTAAATTATTTTTTTTAAATAAAATCAAAAACATAAACAACATAAAAATAATTTACTTTTAATAAAAAAAAAAAATATTAATTGATTAAATAGTGAAGATTAACATAAACAAAATATTCACAGTAAAAAAAATTATAATATGAATTTTAATAAAAAAATAATATAAATTTTAATAAAAAATTTTTAATTTCAAAAATTTTCTAAATTTCAAAATTAAAAAAAAATCTATTATGTGAAAAGTCGAGTGTAAAACTCGGGCATAAAACCCATTTTATCCTCGACTTTATATCCGCCCTCGCCTTCGGCTCGGGCTAGCTAAACGTCTCCTAAAAAATGGCTTGTTTTATGCCCTCGTTATACAATCTACTATTTCAGTTGTCCACCACTTCACTTAGAGGTATATAATAGTATTCGCACAAACTGGTTAAACGAACTTTTGACAGCTGAATAATCTGAAGCCATTGCTTTTTTCTGGTGGAAAATAAAGCAACTGCTGAAACATTTTTTTTCATTTAAAGGGGCGCCATTTTTGTTCCTCGCACCAGTTAAAAATGTTAATAGGACCGGCACTGATTATATACATATAAATAGGATAATTTAGGGCTAGATTAAAAGCAAGGAGCTATATCATTATTTTGGGGGCTAAGAAAGCTAATAAATGGCCAGATCTAGCCCCAAAGGGGCTGAGTTGGCAGCACTAGGTCCTAATCAAAAAGAAGGCTTCCTTTGTTCTGTCAAATCGATAATGTATGGTCACCTTTTATCAATTCCCCAGTCTAAGGGTAAACATAGGACTCTAATAATTAGAAAGTCTTTGTACATAAACTTTTGTGATAAAATTGCCGTATGCCAATGTTTGTTTTCATATAAGAATATACTGTTATGATGATTTGTATATATTGTTCACTCAAACTAATACTATTTGGAAATTAGACAGTCAATTTTCATTTCTTTTGATGAGGAATAACTATTTAATCAACAGGCAACACTTGTCCTGTACAATAAACGAACTATTCTATGGCCTTAAATAAACAATTACATGGAGCCATAGTGTAACCGCACATGCGACAGCTATATTCTTGAAATGATGCCAGGATAGAAATGCTTCCCTATTTTAGGGAGAAATTTCATAAAATATTCGAAATCTTTATACTTCAGAAAATATAACAATATTATACAGGGTTTTAAGGAAAGAATATGCTCAATGCTGAGCCGCAAATGGCTCATAGTAGGAAAAGGTAATAAGTAGTAAAGGAAATCTGAAATACGAGTCCGTAGTCCAATAAATATCTATTGGGTACAATCCTGGCCAAACATAATTCACAACCTGGCAGCACTAAATCGTATAAAGGGCCCCATACACGGTAAGATTTATCTGTACGATCCGTCGCATCAAAACGATCGAAACGACGAATCGATGGTGTATATCACGATCGTTAACGATTTACTTAATCGAAGACGATGTCGGAAATCGCAACAAAAACCCATGCAATCATGAATATCGTAACGATGAATTTAATTATTCACGTCCTTTTCCTTCAGCTTCAAACAAGTAAATGATCAATCGTAACGACCAGTCGTTTCGTGTATGAGCGACATTTTTGATGCGATCAATCGTCACGATTTTCATCAGATCGATCGTATAGACGAATCGTACCGTGTATGGGGCCCTTAAGGCTCACGTAGTAACTATTATTCCTAATCTGTGGTTTGCCCACCTTCGCACGGTTAAAGCGACAGGGACGAAAAGAGAGTGTGTGTACCTACATATTTAATTATGTACACGCGTTATACTTTTTTGGCGTATGGAAAAATAAATTATACATACCGACAATTAACCTCAAATCTATAATACACAGTACACGTCGTGCTGGCGCAACATTCCAAGTGGATCACAGAGTAATATGGAGAACTCTTCATAATGACGGCCAACATCCGTACCATTTGCGTCGCACTCAAGAGCTGCTTTCGTCGGATTTCAGTGCTCGTGTAGTTTTTTGCCAGTGGTTAGAAGGTCGAATTTCTGCCGATTCATCTTTCGCAGAAACGGTGTTGTGGACTGACGAGGCGACATTTACTCGCAGTGGCGTTGCAAATTTACACAATGAACACGTGTGGGCGCACGTCAACCCTCGAGTATCTACTGAAAGCAGTTTTCAGCACCAATGGCGGATCAACGTGTGGGCAGGCATATTCGGAGATCGCTTAATCGGCCCCAAGATTTTGCCAGCCAGCATGAATGGCGCAAGCTATTTAGAGCTGCTCACAGGCGAGCTGGAAGAGGAGCTGGAGAGCTTGCCGTTGGCCGCGTACCGCAGGATGTGGTTCCAGCACGACGGAGCACCGTCGCACTTCGCGCGCAGTGTCCGCGAGTACCTCGACGCACGCTTTCCCGGCCAATGGATCGGCCGTGCAGGCCCGACGGCTTGGCCACCTCGTTCGCCGGACTTAACGCCATTAGACTTTTTTCTGTGGGGTTACATTAAAAATGTGGTTTATTCCGAGCCGTGTAATACCAGGGAGGAAATGATACCGCGTATTACAGCGGCATTTAACCAAGTAACCCCACAAATGCTTAGAAACGTAATGGCGTCAATTTCTCGTCGTGCTCGGCTATGTATCGAGAAGGGCGGCCAGCACTTCGAGCCTTTTTTGTAATGTGTTGTGTTGTGTGTGGCCGAAGAAATGCCAATGTTACAGTTTAGTACCTAATTCGCATCACACCCTTTGACTCGGGTGACACCTGCCAAACTCTACACCGGTAAGCTCGGACGCGTAATGGCGGGAAAACCGCCTTCATAGCAGACGTTTAGAAAAATTACGAATCTAAACTATCAAATATTTTTAATTTATGTAAAAAGCAGTCCATTATGATAACGCTGCTACATTTTAACTTTAAATTCAACAAGATTTAAATTTCAAACAATTTTAATTTATACAAAAACATGGAGACAAAAAAAATTTCATTTTTCAAATTTCATTTCATTTGTATCCAAAAAAACTAACATAATATTGTATTCACTGCTTCATTATTGTAGTGAAAAGGTCTACACATATGCCATGATCAAAATTATAATAGGTTTTACTTACCTTTTACAAGAAAACAATTTATAATCACTCACAAAACTTTGCGTCACGACAGCACAACCAACCCGAAAATGGCGTCTTTCGAAATGGCCGAGTCGACGACTGCGCTTTGAAATATCGCTATTATTATACACCAAAATAAGGAGGGTTTATTCTTCTCTTTGTTTCTATACAAACCACGCCTATTTAGTTCGTTCAAAACCGATCTAAACACCTTTTTAAGAGGGTAGCGCGAACGTACACATGTGTACGCATTCCGAGTCTACCGTTACCAAGTATTGTGCGTACAAATGTGTACGCATTCCGAGTCAAGGGGTAATAAGAACGTAGATGCTGAATAAAGGATTCATATTAATGTAATATTAAAAGGTTAATGAATATTACAGCCAAAAATTAGTAGGTATTGTATCTTCCGTACTCATTAAAAGGGTTTAAACTATTGTTTTTTATTAAAATTTTTGTTTGTTTGACATTTGTAATTGCATTTATCTGTTAAATACCTACCTACCTAATTTTAATTTTTCAATTGTGACATTTATAACTTATTCATTACTACAATCTTATTTGTAGTATGTCTGATTTGTCGCGTGTAACCATTGATTATCAATAAATGATGTATTCCTGCCTACCATTCCGTGTAAAATGAAATTAAAATATTAAAAATACTTTTCGTTTTATTTCTTTGCACTGTAAATTGAAAAATGTGCACCTATAGGAAACAAAACAGGGATAGATAGGTAGGTAGGTACTTTACATTTGAACACAATGCTCGGGATTAGAAAGCCAGGCTTACTACCTATGTAGGTCTAATAAAATGAGATGCCAGGTTCAATATGTAATAGCAGTTAAGAGCTTCCACACCTAGTCTTTGTTACCCGTTCGATTGCCATGCTAGGTAAGTAGGTACCTATTTATTGTTCGAGTGCGCGGCGGCGCGCGTCGTGGGGACACGACGGGAACGGGGGGTGAAGCATCACACGCGCCGCCGCCGCCGCGCCGCCGTGCGCGCGTGCGTTTGTTGTGGCGCGCTCGTCAGGGTTGTCAAATAAAAAACCAAATAATGAATTTTTAACTTTGTATGGAAAAAAAAATGTCATGGTTTCACGTTTAATGTTTGCTTGTTTGATTCGAAATTTAATGCAGATTAACTACTATAAATATTGTTGGACCTTTCTGCAGCACCTTGTATAGATATAGGTACTAATAAATAATAAATTATTAGTAAATACTATCACCGTCGTATATGAAATTGATTTAATAAAAACACCAAAATAATATTTATTTACTCACACTGTTTAATTGTAGGTACTCTTACGAAACACGACCGTGTTCCAAATATAAAAAGAAATTGGAAAAAAAAAATTGTGGCAATATTAATGTTGACACGTACTAAAGCCAAAAAATAAATTGGAAAAGAAAAAAAAATTGTAGCAATATTAATGTTGACACGTCGTATCAAAGCCAAAAAAAAATGAGAAAAATATAATGGCGGCAATTTAATATTGACACGTAGGTACTACCAAAGCCAAAAAAGGAAAAAAAAATACTAGAATATACAACTTGAACATAGTTAACTATCAATTTTCATGCCACCTAGAACTAACTTCACGATATAGAATTTAGGTGGCGGTGTGCGCGCGCATCGTGCCACCTAGAACTAACTTCACGGTGTAGAATTTAGAGGTGTCGCGCATCGTAAAAATTCACTCATCATTTTTCTCTATCGCGCTTTATGAAGTACTTATAACTTCAAAAAAAATAGTCGAAGAAGGTAATTGGGATTCGGAAAGAATATGTCAAATCTTTCCGAGATTTGACATATAAATTCGAAAAAAATCCGCTCACGTTCCGACGAAATGAATCGCGAACAGTTCCCGTCTTCGAATTCTCTCCGAAGGCGGAAGACTTTTCGAAGATAATCGTCGAATACATTCGATGTTCGGATAGCTGAATCAGCCTGCAGAATCCTTTAACTACGGCGTTCCTCAGGGTAGAATAGTTGGTCCAACTCTGTTTCTTGGGTACAAGTACAACGATGAGTTATGCAATTTGACGCTTGAAAATGGCAAAATTATAACTTTTATTGATGACACTGCTGTTATTTTGCACGGCAAGACATAGGTTGACGCTTTTGCTAATGCTCAAAACGGATTTAACAAGGTCAATGCGTGGTTAAAGTTAAACCAAAACCTACGCAGCCTCAATGCCGATTAAACTAAAGTAGTTTAAACCTTACTAAACCTTTTCTATCCTAAGTATAACTCGACCTCTTTCTGATTCAAATTTTAATGTAATTGCACATAATAGATCTAACAATGATCTATGCGTAACAAATAAACAATCTTGTTATTATTATTGGTATGGCCCCGGGGGAGAGTATGTTGTCGGACACAAGGTGTCCGTCATGGCGTTCAACGTGTTAAGCACTGGAAACATCCTATCCTATAGTTGACTATTTATAATTGAGGTTGCAAAGCAAACTTCATAGGTGGTAGTTTCACTTGTTTGTATTTACGCTACTCTCAGGCCTACTTTTAAACTTTTACATAAATATTAATTTAACGTGAGATCGAGAATGCGCCGCACGCGCCTCCAGCAGCGGGTCGTGGAACAATGAGAGTGAGACAGAGTATATGAATGCGCCGCACGCGCCTCCAGCAGCGGATCGTGGAACAATGAGAGTGAGACAGAGTATATGAATGCGCCGCACGCGCCTCCAGCAGCGGGTCGTGGAACAATGAGAGTGAGACAGAGTATATGAATGCGCCGCACGCGCCTCCAGCAGCGGGTCGTGGAACAATGAGAGTGAGACAGAGTATATGAATGCGCCGCACGCGCCTCCAGCAGCGGGTCGTGGAACAATGAGAGTGAGACAGAGTATATGAATGCGCCGCACGCGCCTCCAGCAGCGGGTCGTGGAACAATGAGAGTGAGACAGAGTATATGAATGCGCCGCACGCGCCTCCAGCAGCGGGTCGTGGAACAATGAGAGTGAGACAGAGTATATGAATGCGCCGCACGCGCCTCCAGCAGCGGATCGTGGAACAATGAGAGTGAGACAGAGTATATGAATGCGCCGCACGCGCCTCCAGCAGCGGATCGTGGAACAATGAGAGTGAGACAGAGTATATGAATGACACTTAATACTAACACAGAGAATAACAGTATAGATAAAGTTGATATAATGCTTATGTAGTTGGTTAGATGAATAGTTAAAGATAATTAAAGCGCGTAGATGGCGCTGTAATAGAGAATGTGGCGAGCACCTTAGACTAAAATAAATTTTTTATTAAATTTTAGTATAAGGCGATCACAGACACAGACGCCAAAAGTTTGACATTTATTATTTTCTATTTTAATAGGCTATTTGACACTATTAAAAATATGCTACGAAATGTGGTCATTCTATTAGGTAATAACATAAAAAAACATATTTATCTCTGTTTTATCCAAAAATATTTATAGATTTTTCAAAATAAACAAAATAAATTCAAATTATTTTTTAAAATTCTTCAGCCACAAGAACGCTCTGTGATTGGCTACGCCTCGCGTGACGTCACACGCAAGTAAACATTGTTTAATGCTAAGACACTTTGTGTGATTTTATAATGTACACTTTGGTACAAGTTTGACGTTTGTCAAAGAATAAAGTTTGCTTACTTGCCTGTGACGTCACGCAAATCACATGTCGTCCGCCATTATCGGAACAGCGTTTTTAGCGCCAATATTGTAATTTAAATTTTAACACAGTATTTTACGAAAAATACTGCAAATTTCGCAGAAATATACATGTGGTGTATTAATCATATGCCAACGAATAATTTAAAACAGTTTTTCAAAATCAGTCAAATAGCCTATTCTCTGTACCCTCTGTACTCTGACATCATTTTTTTTTTGTAATTATATGTTTGAGTGCCTGCTTGTAGGTACTCTGAGAGACGAGTCTGGACTCTGGAGAACTTCTATTATTTTTTTCAACAATTTAACCCAGGCCCACAAGCACAAGAAATGGAATTTTAAATATTGAAATGGATAAACTTATGCATATTTCTTAAAATTATGACAAGATATAGGAACATTAGGACTGTAGTCCTCATCTTCCAGTGATCTTCTAATGCTTCATATCATTTCTTTTCTCTTTCGATTTTTCTATCTTGTCTTTTCATTGTCATTCCGTATTAATATCTCGGGCCTCCCATCTGCAATTAAAAGAATGGTTTAGGTAATATTATAAACGTGAATGTCTCAACTCAACCATTAATTATAGCACTGCTGGGATACCAGGTCTCTATTAGGCCGTGATGAACCACGCTGGCCAAGTGCGGGTTGGTGGTGATGCAATTGAATTTTTCTTCGGGTGCAGTTACTTTTTACTAGATCATACAAAAACGGCTGAACAGATTCGGATGAGGTATGAAATGAAGGTAGCTTATATCCTGCTTCATATAGGCTACTTTTTATTCCAGAAAAAAAACCAGTTCCTTCAGGATAGAAGGCGTAATTGCAGGCAGCTAGTATGTTTATGGCGACGATTCTAGCTCAAAGGTTAGTGGTTCTGATTCTACAGAGCAAGGCGTGAGTTCAAATACCAATCCACCCATGTGCTACTGGAGGAGGAAACCATAGCAAGGCAGTGAGGCAATCTAATGGTGCCCGGGCTCACCACACTCTAGGTAGTTTCCATTCCATGCTAGGTGTATTTTAACAAACTCATCACGTAACTTAAGTGAGCTGTAATCAAAAGTCTAGCCCATCTTTGAAAATTTTCCATCTCTTTTTATTTTATTGTAAAGACAAATGTATGTACATTTTTGAACTGTCAATTAAATTTAGAAAATAGTTTAACAGAATTTATGCCATTATAGTCAACACAAAATAAGAGGCCCGATTTGACACTTGAGAAAGACCCTAGAATGTAACTTGGAACGCTTTTCGCGCATACTTTATAATAGCATGCAATGTCAGATTATAACGAAACTCTCAAAAACAGTGTCTTCTTTTTTCAAATATTAGTGTTGTAACCAATTAATTACTGAATTCACCAGCTTTATTCGATTTTAATAGTAATTAAATATTGATCAGCTGGATCAGTCGGGGGAGGTTTTGTGAATGATGCCTTACTCGCATTCGAGTCTAAAAGTACAAAAGAATATCACGAAGAATTGAACGCAAATAAATTCACAGAGTGGTTTTTTACCTTTCGCTTTTCCTTAATATTTTGTGATTGAGTAAATGTTAAAACTAAACTAAAAATATTAAATTACAGACAAATTGACCTTTCGTACCATTCATCATTCCGAAATACCTACAATATTAAAGTTTAAGTTTAATTTTCTAATCAAAACCTTATTCCAATTAACTTACAATACATAATGAAATCGATCAAATACTCATACAAATTTGAATTGGTTTATAGTGAGTATCGAATAAACATCACTAGTTATGTCGCGAGGACAAATGTCAAAACGGGCCTCTTATTTTGGGGGGTTCCCAACCAGTCACACCAAAACGAGTCACAGTGTGACTCGTTGGGAATTTTTTTCCCAACCAGTAACACTGTTACACGGGTGTGACTGGTTGGGAACAAATTTTTAAAAAAGATTCCCAACCAGTAACACCGCCTCAATTAAAAAAAACTATCGCTTAATACTTTCGATTCGCTCGGTACAAAGCAATCTTATGGTACCAAAACAAAACTTATCTTTTGTTTCTAACAAATTTTTTTTTTAACTAACTACTAAAAAGAATAATGTTTTTTAATAATCAAATAAATTTAATATTGACCTAAATACAATATGATTTTAATAAGTTTTGAAATTCAGTGAAACAGTCTCGAATTAAAAACATTTGTACCAGTAACTTTTCATAATCAGTCTTCTCTATTTATTACAGTTACAGGTAATCATCACATATCTACATTAATCATTCGGGTTATTGAAAACTACAACATTTGGTTTTTAGTACCTAAGTCTTTTATCACTATCCAGACATTTTAAGTTTTCACAAAATTTAATTTTTACTGACTAACAGGACATCTTTAAAACACTAAATTTTTTTACGAAGTAACATTCGGTATCATATAAACGTTATGTTTAAATAATCAGATGAATAAATATTTACTTATCGATTAATAGACTTATTAAAACTATAAGTATTGAAATTATGTGATAATGAGTCTCGAAGTAAAAAATATTTGTATCAGAAACTTTTCATACTTAATCAGTCTTCTCTATTTATCATATCATGATCAATCATGATACCAATCATTGATCATAATAATATCTTCATCAATCATTAGGGTTATCTTCATGTATACCTATAAAAATTAATCGCTGTTCCTTTGGCTGGCTATAAACTCGAGAACGGCTGGACCAATTTCGCTAATTTTGATCTTGAAATATGTACATACTAGCTGCACCCCGCGGCTTCACCCGCGTTTTCCGGGATAAAAAGTAGCCTATGTGTTAATCCAGACCATGAACAACCTTCATTCCAAATTTCATGTAAATCCGTTCAGCCGTTTTTGCGTGAAAGAGTAACAAACATCCATACATACATCCATACTTACAAACTTTCGCCTTTATAATAGTAGTAGGATTTGTATTCAGGCATTGTTCAGGGAAGGTTTATAAGTAAAAAAAACAGCGGGTGAAACCGCCGGGTAGTTACAGCTAGTTAAAAATATAGAATTTAGTGCGTAGTTTTTTTATTTTGTTATAAATAATAACAAAATAAAAAAAATATTATTATAATCACTAACATTTCACTATTTATTTTTTATTTTTTTAAAATCTGAAATTACTTTTATATGAAAATGAAAAATGATTTGTTTCATTGAATTGCTGCGTGGTGTATTATTAGGTCCTTACATATGAAATTGGTGCTATGTCGAACTGGCCACTTTGATCCCAAATTATCTGCTCTTTGCTTTGGAACTCCAAATTCAAATTTATTGAAAGAAATTAATAATTATTTATATTATAATATTTATATTTTTATTTATTGAATTTAAATATCTGTTCTGGGTCTGGGTGTTAGTTCGTATGTGTTCCATGGCATCCCCGATACAGGATTTATTCCTAGTGGGAAGCTATGAGTGTGAAACGTTAATTTATTTGTTTATTTCAAATTAAAGCTCGAAATTATTTTTAATTTTTTATTTTTTTCGAATTTAGTAATTCATTTGTTTTAGCATCATCATCGTCAGCCTGTATCGACCCACTATTGGGTATAGGCCTCCTCTCCCTTATGCCATTTCTCCATATCTTGGGCCGATCTCATCCATTGTTTTAGTCTAACTTGATTTTTCTTTGGCATTGTTTCCTTTGCAAATGGAATATTAAAAATATCGCGTTATTTGCGAATACGATTTCCATCGTGGCACCAACGCTGCAGAAACAGCTCGAAGGATTAATGATGTGTATTTCCCAAACAAAATAGTGTGTAAGTAGTGTACTTACCTTTTTTTGTCATTACACGATACAGTTTCCCACTTGACTTTTTTAGCACGCAGTAACTATTACCTAAACTACGTCTGATAGGCTAGATTTGGCGCAATCTCAATCCGCCACCATTGATTCCATTTTTAAATTTCGGTGATGTGTTTAAAGTTTGTCAATATAAATTCGTATTCAAGTTTGTACTTTGCATTTTATGATAATTATGATAGTAGATAAAGTAGAGTACTCGTATGAAACTGCACATAACTAGGTATTAAAACACTCGTGTGATAGTATTAGAAACCTCACCTACGGCTCGGGTTCTTAAACTCACACTCGAGTTTTAATACCCCTTTTTATGCAACAGTTTTATAAACTACTATTATCTTTTTTTTCGTCTATTTGTTTTCCCCATACAAACGCCAATTTAATAGGTCCTTTGTGAATGACCTTTGCTTACAGAATGGCAAATTTGTTAGATCTGGTTTTATATTAAAAAGTTATTGTTTGCGTGATACGTTCTTTTTGAAGTAAAAATCGCGTTTTATTTTTCAATTTAAATGGTAAGCAAAGTTGGTTTAGGGTACATGCATGTATTTTATTTTTCAACCGATTCTATTAGTTTACATTACCAGCAAAAATATGATATTCGCAAAATAATAATTAATAAGTAAGATAAAAATAAGTAATTGAAAGTGGGACCAGGCCTAATAAAAACAAAATACAAACCTAAAGAAGTGTTACACCAACAAACAGTGACAGTATAATGTAATAGTAGGGTGGTGTTACTCGTTGGGAATTATTAAAAAAAATATATTCCCAACGAGTCACAGTGTTACTGGTTGGGAAAAAAAATCCCAACGAGTCACACTGTGACTCGTTTTGGTGTTACTCGTTGGGAACCCCTCCTTATTTTGTTGACTATAGTCGGTTATAAGTCATACTCACCATTAAAGTTAGGTTCCGGATCAATTCTATATGGGTGGCGCTGCTTAAGGTGGGCAAACTCTGCAGGCTGAACACACTGCGCTGCAGCTGTGACGTGGGATGCGTAGTTGTTGCAGTGACTTCAGAGGCATCTGCGGATGTCGTTGTTGACTGTGCGTCTTGGCTATTAAGTGCTAATTCTCTCTCTCCTTTTGAAAGAAAAAAACATTGTTTTTTAAATGTTGCTGGATCTTTGTTTTGTCATGGCCGGTTGATCAATAGATAGATCAATGGATAAATTCAAATTCATGGACCTTTTTTTTTTTTTTTACAAAATCTATTGTGAAGCCATAGCCCAGAACTAATGATATTATAAATAATTACTGTATTTCAGGAACCTAGGCATTACAAAATTCACACATTAAATTCTGCAAGAGACAGCAAGCAATGAAACAAGATAGTTGAGCTTACAGACT
Organism: Alcis repandata; assembly: GCA_949125135.1. NCBI lineage: Eukaryota > Metazoa > Arthropoda > Insecta > Lepidoptera > Geometridae > Alcis > Alcis repandata. Next base: position 985,490 of record OX421240.1, read on the forward strand.
TCAGACTACACAATAACAGAAAATATCATCATAGCTTTCGCACAGGTCTGTCTGTCTAAAATATTGTAAAATTTAATTTCTGTTTACATCGTACTGGGCATGGGTTTGACCACAATCACACCTGATGGGTTTCTCAGGGGGTGTGATGTGCAATACAAAGCTTAACAAGTTAAGCCTATTAGCCTCTCCACTCCAACTACACGGTCACTTTCACGTAGTAGAACCCGTTAAGCCGAGCAACCTGGTAGAAGGTTGGGTATCAATCCCAGCGGGAAGCTGACCAAACCAAACCAAACCCAACCAACCAAACCACAATATGAAGACCAAATCTCCAAACTCCAATACCAAACCCAACCTCCAAACCAAACCAAACTCAAACTCCAAACTTCAATATGAAGATGGCACCTGAAGATGCTGATACCTGATGGGAAGCGACAATGTAGTCAAAGATGTAGCATGCTTGCCTCAGGAAAAACAGACAGGTAGCGAGTTCCATACCTCTGCTGTTCAGAAAGACAAATGGAAACGCTTAGTGCGGTTATTTGTTTGAATGATGAATTAAAATATCTGCTCTGGGTCTGGGTGTTAGTTGTCCTTGTATTTGTGTATGTTCCATGGCATCCCCGACACAGGATTTATTCCTAGTGGGGAGCTATGAGTGTGAAACGTTTATTTATTTATTTATTTACCACTGTAAGGGGGTGCCTCTTTTTCGTGCGTCTAGTGCTATTGTAGAAGAACAGCGAAGGCAAGACAAGGTCATGCAGTTCCTGTGCACTCTCCATAGAGTTTTCTATAGAACACGGACAGACTGGCCACTTCACGTCAATACATTTGGCTCAGTAGCTTGGATTGAAATTAAATTGTAGGATATTATAAGCAGCCTTATTTCTTAATGTAGCTTAGATTGACAAATGTCTTTCATCTATTATGCAGTACAGAGTGGAGTGTGCTGCACTCTTACACGAAAATAAAAGCTGCATTTTTAATAACAAGTCACTTAACTCGCAGCAGTGGGCATAAGATCCATGCAATTTATAAGCTACATGAGAAACCGATAAGACATACCCTGGGCCACAAGCTCTGCTAATTCGGCTAGCACGGCCATCTTCAGCAACTGAAAAAAACATGAGATGTTGATTAGCTGTAACCCGAATAAGTTAAAAACCAGGTGTAATGCTGTGAGGTTTGGATGTTACTTACTGCCAACGCATATTCTTGTTTTCTTATTGTCTTCAAAGCTTTTTTTGCATGTTTTCTCACGCTAAGCAGTTGCTTCTGAAGAACAAGCAGCTCCGGGAGCGACAGATCCCGTAAATTTACCATTGCTAATGTTGTTTTGGCTCAACTATATAATCGCACCAAATACCAATTGAATTCGCGGTTCGTATTCGTATTATTTCACACAGAGTTTTTACTTTTTACTGAAAACTAGTTTCAGTTTTACTGATAGGCCCTAACAGTGTTGCCAACTCAGTATGAGGTTAACTCGCTAAATCGTATCTTGAAAAAAGGCTAAATTAGCGCTGAAACGGTCATTTTACCCTAAATACAAAGTTGAGTAGTAGTATTTTACTAAATTAAAATGCCCTTAAACAATGAACCCGTAAAAGACACTTTTGAATAAAGGTAGATGTATAAATTAAGAACAATAATCATTTAAATAATTTTACCATTGTTGAAAAAGATACCTAGTTTCATATAACGCATGGTCGAAAACACACACACACTTTCATTAATAAAAATAAAATTACGGGAATCGACAGTAAATTACTATGCAATTAGAGAGTGAACGTGTGTAGTATTAAATTCAAGAGAAAATACCTACACAAAAAAGCCATCAAAATCATGGCAATGGTGGCCTGTGTGTGTTAGTGTGATTAATCTTAGTCTTTAAATAGAGAAAATGACAAAGATATTAGTGTCACTGAGATTCAAAATAAACTTACTTTTTACAAAAGTTTTTGTATAATTTTAATCGTGATAATTTTTTTTCATACTTCACTTGGTGTGGCTGTGTCTATTATGGGTGCAGTTAGGTGTCTACTGTTGGTGGTTTAATTTTTGGTGATGTCTTCGATTGGCACATTTGACATGGTTTAAAATATTTAGAAAAAAAAAAAAAAGAAATAGAAATATATTACTTTTTTTAATAAATAAGTCATAAGTATACTTTTGCAAATAAATATACTGGATTTTAAAGTCTAGGTTGTTTATAAGTGTCTTCAGTTGGGTATTTTATCTTAATAAGTCGTATTATTTTAGAACAGGAATATTTTTCCTGTTTTTCCTAATTTTAAGCAGTTTACAACTCTCCAAATCAGTCTGTCTCAAATTTGTTGCCATGGGTTTTATCTTGTGCTGACGACATTAATAGTTGGGGCTCATTGCGCACAGCCTTACCTACTCAATTCAAATTTGTATTTTTCTTTTGACCAAATTTTTTTCGAAGATACTTCGGGTTTTATTAGATGATAATTTTGGGTTACATTTGGGGCTAGGAGCTAAATCATTATTTTGGTGGCTAAAAAAGCAGATACATGGCTAGATCTAGCCCCAAAGGGGCTGATTTGGCAACACTAGTCTAATCTAAAAGAAGACTTGTGGCTTCCTCTGTTCTGTCAAATCGATAATGTGTTATGGCCGCTCTTCACGTTGGCCAATATGATCCGGCCAACATAGATGGCGAACTACTATGGCCATCATGAAGAAGGGGTAGTTGGAATGTATTGGAATGATGGCCCACAACTTGGCGATAAATCCGTGTGGTGTCGGTTTTTCACAAAAGATCAAAGGGTTGTGGCACAGTTGTGGCCGACGCATCCACACGTTGGTTAACTAGTTAGTTTGCTGCGAGCTCCCGGCACGTAAGTTTAGCTCTGACTCTCTCTCTCTCTCTCTCTCTCTCTCGTGACTGTACCCATGCGCAACTATCCCCTTCTCATTTCACTCAGAGCTGAACTTTTTTTTTTTTTTTTTTTTTATTGAGTATAAAACATTTACTAAGGATATAACTTATAACTATCGCCTCAATATCCATTTTTACGTCCGTATTGGCCTGTACCGAAGCAGACTGAACCACCTTCCATCGTGTGGATGTCGTCACAATCTGTTCGCCAACATATTCGCCACAATGTTCGCCACAATGATGGCCAACGTGAAGAGCGGCCATTAGGCGAGAGACGCCATCTTGTCGTGCCACCTCGCCCCACCACTCGAAAACTGATAAAAGGCTACACGGCACCAGTGTCGCTTTCTTCGCCATTGCGCGCCTCGCCCCACAACTCTCTTCTACTATGGATAGTACACCTAAGAGAGCTTAACCTCATTCACTAACGTTGTCATTTTTTAATGCCATCGAGCCCGACCTGTCTTGATGCAGTTGAGCCCCGACAAAATTGACAGACCTGTTCACTGATGACATTGAGTCCCCTCAGGACGTCTCCCTCTCAATCGACGTGCTCACTAGCCACCTGCAAACCGTCATCGCTAAATCCTCCAGAGGTCCCAGCTCCCAGCGGAGGATAGCCGACGCTGGGCCCTCCCGGAGGATGCGAGGGAGCTTTCCCCCCCGAATGGGTTCCCGCCTTTCCGTGGCGGGGGGGATAAGTAGCCGTGACACTGAGCCCGGTGAAACGAAGAGGAACCCGAGGTGGGGCCTTCCGCGTGTCCCTCTGGCAGCAGAGGCCTGATTAGCAGAGGGCACAGCGGATGAGCCGGGGTCTGAGCGATGGCTCGGACCACCAGGGGGGGTTTTCCTTGTGCTCCTCGCCGCGTGTGGGTCGCGGTCGGGAGTGCAAGGAAAGGAGGAGGGTCTGAGTGTGGTGGACGCCGGGGGATGCGGCGCTCCACACTTGGACGGTGGCATTGCTGCCACCGGTGACGAGTGTGGTGGACGCTGGAGGAAACGGCGCTCCACGCTCGGGCGGTGACAACGGTGCCACCAGGAGGGTTTTCCTTGTGCTCCTCGCCGCGTGTGGGTCGCGGTCGGGAGTGCAAGGGAAAGAGGAGGGTTCCTTTTGCACCTCGCCGCGTGAGGTTTGCGGCCGGGTGTGAAAGGAACGTGGGCTTAAGGCGGGGTGGGTGGTGCTAACCACACTGCCCACCACGTGCGAGCGAGCGGGGCTGGGGAGCGAGAGGGCGGTTCGCCCGTCTCCTTGCTCCTCGGCAGTGGGGTTGCCGGTAGAATCGGGGGACTCTCCCGGCCTGCACGACCCCACACTGTCTGGGGGGTGATCCTGGGGAACAGGGTCACCCCGCCATGGGTGCAGGGGGCCCTAATCGGGCCCGTCGCCGGGGCAAGGTGGTCAATGCTAACGCGACACCACCTTGCCCTACCAGGCGGACGATGAATTCCCCAGTGGTTTTAGTGGGTATGCCGCCACTAGGGCGGAGACTCCCACATAACCACCCTGCCTCCCCCGGGGCGGGCGTGGTATCCATAAAGGATTTCCACTGGGTAAACAAAAAAAAAAAAAAATGCGAGGGAGCTATTGAGAGCGAAACACGCCGCTGCTAGAGCGTTCGATTGGAATCGCACCGAGGAGAACAGAACCTCTCTACTGTTTTACGAGCGTGCTGTAAAGAACCGTATTAGAGAGCTCCGTAATCAACGGTGGGAAGCTAAGATTTCGGAAATCGAACCAACACACCTGGCTTACTGGCAGTTGGTTCGATCTCTCAAATCTATCGCTACCGCTCCGATGCTCCCCTCTCTCCCGTCCCTACCTTCCTCCTGCATTCGATGACGAGGAAAAGGCCGAGTGTCTTGCCCGCAGTCTCGAAGAGCAATGCAGCCCCTCGCTAGATCAGGTCGACCCTGAGCATCTCGAAACGGTGACCAGAGTAGTCGAAGAAAAGTCCTCAGTTCCCCCACTGACACTCTCGAGCCAGTCACGGCTTCGGAGGTTGAATCGATTATCAGGGACTTTCACGCCAGAAAAGCCCCCGGCGCCGATGGAATAACTAACAAAATGCTCAAGCACCTCCCTGTTGCGTTAATCCGCAGACGTCATATAAAGCAGGCAAGAAGGCCTCTGAGCCCTCTAGCTACCGCCCCATTAGTCTCCTCAGTACCATGGGGAAGATTTACGAGCGCGTCCTTCTGAAGCGCATCTGCTCCCACATTAACGTCGGAACCCACTCTGATAGTCGCCTAGAACTCTTTCCGCGTGAGGTTCAAGTCTTTCTATTTCAGCAACACATAGGGCAAGACTTTATACTCGTATGCAGTCTGCAGTAAAGCAATTTCTCTGTAGTTGGAACACGTTTTCCTACATCCTTTTTTTATGGACAGGGCAGATGACGCCCACATTGCACTCGCGAGGTTGTTATGCCTGGGTCCAGATCTTCTATATCAGCTCGAACAGTCTTGACTGCACAGCTCCTCTTCCCTACTTCCATATTTCATGCCACCAACACCGGGAGCCTTATTGTTTTTCAGTCGCATTATCGCCTTCCTTTTTACTTCTTCAAACGATAACGGCTCAATTTCGGCATCAATATACAATCAGCGTTAGCAGTAATTGGCTGTTGGTTGTGTTTGTGGCAGTGAAAGGCTATACCTCTACAATTACCTCTTCATAACAGTTTTATAAAAATAAGGCTTCTCGGTGCGCGGGGTCCGTGCTTATTCTTGCTAAGTGAGTGGCTAATGCAGTTCTACCCATACACAGGTCACAATTTACATTTAGCCATTGTAACAAAAATAATAACACTAATAAAAGTTTGTCCTAGGCCTGTCGCGAAGGTATATGGAAAAAGTCCTAGCTTGCTATCGGAAGAGATGAGAGGCTGTGGTGTGGATCATCAGGAGACTATTGGTGAAGGTAATTGGGTCTGCCTTCGGAAAGAATATGTCAAATCTTTCCGAGATTTGACATATAAATTCGAAAAAAATCCGCCCACGTTCCGACGTTATGAATCGCGAAAAGTTCCCGTCTTCGAATTCTCTTCGAAGGTGGAAGACTTTTCGAAGATAATCGTCGAATACATTCGATGTTCGGATTGCTGAATCAGCCTGCAGAATCCTTTAACCGCTTGCTTGTCCAAGGGGGGTCCGCGCGCAACGTGCCTTTGCCCGGGCCCTCAACGCGTGCCTATCTTAAGTGTCCCACGAAAAAAACGTGACGACCCCACTTTGGTCCGCCATTTTTTGCGCCGTCAGCGCGCGGGTCGGGTTTCACACATTCGTTTCTTGTGACTCAATTTGTTTAAAAAAGTGTCAAGTGTTATATATATTTATGTTTGTTATGAAACTAACTAAACAATGTTATCTTTTGTTTATCAAATTACGACTTTGGAGGAGTTATGCTGCGCTGAACTTAGAAGTAGGGCGTTTACATGTAGGTACCTACCGTATGTTGTTAGGTCTCGAAAAAAGGTTAAATCTTATGTTTCATGCTGGAATTTTTATATCTACGTGTTAGTTATTTACTTATCTTGATGTTCTGAAAAAATCTCCAAGATCTATCACTGAATTTAAGTAGATAATCACTCTAAATCGCACCACATCCCTCACCGAATCGAGCATGAATCGAACTGGAGTGAAGCGGAATATTTTTGTTTTTTTTCTTTACTTTTTTCTGTGGCTTGGATGCTTGTGTGGAGGGGAAATTTCACGAAGAAACGGGACAAATAATACAAATTAGGCCCAGGAGCGATAAAGACGGGTAGAATCAGCTTTTTTGACGGCGGGAGCGATGTTAACCACAGGTTGACATGGTCATAGCTGAGTGAAATGCAATGTCAACTACCAGTTAACACGGACAAAGCTGACTTCAAGGTTATGTTAACTACTACTTGACATGGTCAATTCTAAATTCTCGATTTGTTAATTACTAGTTGACACGGGCAAGCAAGCGGTACTACGGCGTTCCTCAGGGTAGAATAGTTGGTCCAACTCTGTTTCTTGGGTACAACGATGAGGTATGCAATTTGACGCTTGAAAATGGCAAAATTATAACTTTTACTGATGAGTCATCAGTAAAAGTTATAATTGCAAAGTTACATCACTGATGACACTGCTGTTATTTTGCACGGCAAGACATAGGTTGATGCTTTTGCTAATGCTCAAAACGGATTTAACAAGGTCAATGCGTGGTTAAACCGAAACCTACGCAGCCTCAATGCCGATTAAACTAAAGTAGTTTAACCTTACTAAACCTTTTCCTTTTCTATCCTAAGTATAACTCAACCTCTTTCTGATTCAAATTTTAATGTAATTGCACATAATAGATCTAACAATGATCTATGGCCCCGGGGGAGAGTATGTTGTCGGACACAAGGTGTCCGTCATGGCGTTCAACGTGTTAAGCACTGGAAATATCCTATCCTGTATTTGACTTTTTATAATTGAGGTTGCAAAGCAAACTTCATAGGTGGTAGTTTCACTTGTTTGTATTTACGCTGGCCTCAAGCCTACTTTTAAACTTTTACATAAAATAAACCTAGAGAATTACAGTCAATTTGGGTAACTTTGACAGGTTCAGGGCACATTATTGCCTATAACAATGTTAGTAAAAAGTCGAAGATTCATGTGAAAAAGCAAATTTGTGTTTTAATGCGTGCAGAATATAATTCTAAAATAATCTAACCCTCATTAAATACAAGTTAATTTGAAAAAATGCAAAAGTTTGGTATGACAAAGTTACCCCCCCTATCTGGGTAACTTTGACAGTAATTTTGGTCTTCACTAAAATCGCTCATTAATTGAATTTTAAACATTCTGGGTATCTTTAGCAAACATTTTATAGATTCTGGGTAGCCTTAACGCAAAATAAAAACACGTGAAAAATAAGAACACGTTTGTCTAAAACAGTTTTTTTTTAAATAAAATGGTAAAAAATTGAGATCGAACCAACTAGACATTGAGCTTACAACTATTGACAATACAACAAAGAATTAAACAAAAATCATGAAACATCAAAACTGTCAATCTTACCCAGAATGTCAAAGTTACCCAGATTGAGTCTACCTAGAGATTACCTAGAGATGGATCCAAAGTGTAACCGCACATGCAACAGCTGTATTCTTGAAATGATGCCAGGATAGAAATGCTTCCCCCATTTTAGGGGAAAAAATTTCATAAAATATTCCTAATCTATAACTTCACAAAATAAAACATTGTTATACAGGGCTATAAGGAAAGGATATACAAGCCGCAAATCGCTCATAGTAGGAAAAGGTCTAATAGTAAGAAAATGACTACTGTTATACTAATCAACTTAAAATTATGAACATCTTTTATTAAAAAGCCAATCTTGCGATCGCGAATAATGTATCTAATCTTAGTTTTGGGTCAGCAGGAAATATGAAATAGTACTTTAAATTAATTATTTATTAATTTACGAGTATGGGGTACAATCCTAGGCAAACATAATTCACAACCTGGCAGCATCAAATCGTAGAAGGCTCACGTAGTAACTATTATTCCTAATCTGTGGTTTGCCCACCTTGGCACGGTTACAGCGACGGGAACAAAAAATGAAATGTCTGTCTCTCTTTTTCAACCGTGTTTGGCACTTGCCATCTTGCTCTTTTTTACAAAGTAGCAATGATGGTTCCATCTGTTTAATCTGAGATACACAGGCAAACCAGGTTTTGTACTTCAACTATGTCAAGTTGACATTGACATTTAGATATTATATTTTATGACAGACCCGATTCAGATTAATCCAGGCCCTCTGTCATAAATTTTGGACCTAAAAGCCTTTTTTTTTAAAACGCCTCATTGCAAAAATTTGTTTATTATTACCAGAGTGCAATAAAGAGTTTTCACTAAGTTACAATTTACCAAACGTAAATACCTAATTATTATACTTGGTATAACTTGTCAAAATGTTTATATATTTTCTAGGCAACACGAACCAAATCCGGGACATAGAAGGACAAGAAAACGATAACTTTCGACAGTGCCTAGGGATTCCCCGGTCATAGAGTATGAAGAAAATTATGAGATTCCGGAACGGTAGGGTATTTCCCTTTCAAAAATGTGTCACCAAATTCTATATTGAAAAAGCGCTAAAAACCACTAAAAAAATAAAACCGTTGAAAATAAACCACTGTTTTGGTGGAAAAACCACCAAGGTGGCAGCACTGAGCGTATACAGCTTATTTAAAGTCGCTCCCTTGTACTTTTCCAGTCAGTGCCAACGTTTCATTAGTTCGTTTTTCTGTTTAAAACGTAGATTGATCCTATTTAAAAGTGTTTGCATTTTTTAAATTATTTATTAGCATTTTGCGTAGTATTTTTGCTCGATTATATTCAAACGCCGCCATGAGTACGGATTATTATTCCGAGTCGGAATCCGATGGGGAATATGAAGTCTGCGCGAGGGCCAACTCTTGCGCATTGCCATTTGACCCGACGTCTATAGAAAACATTATTCTTTCAATCAGTGATAAGTTCGATTTTCGTGTGATTATGAGCGACGATCGCGCGAAGAGTGCTTTGCTGGTGACCGCGGGGCTGACAATAGCTGGTGGACTCCTCGGCCGCCATTATGGAGGAAAAGTGGGCGCGGCGGTCGGTGGGGCCATCGGCGGCGCTTGTGGACTCGGAATCGTTGGTAAGAAGCCATAAAAAACTAGCTTGGTTTTCCATCCCTTTGCTAAGTTTCGATAAAAGTTTATTGCGGACATAGGTTATAGATCTTTTCTTCAACTACCCTCATTTTATAAAAAATTAATAATCGACTTGATGAAATAGGTTACCTATATAACTTAAAAAATCATTTAAAATGTTCAATACACACCAAATAATCACCATGACTATGTCTGGCAATAAAACCAACAGTAATAAGATATACTAAAATTAAACATTGAAAGATGATAATTAATCAATCTAGGTACATGATTATGTAAATACAGTAATGTTAAAAATACGAAATATGTCATGGTTTCCTTGTCTTTCTGTCAGTAACTTTTCACAACTAAATCAATCTGGATAAGAAGTAAAAAAGGAGAATGCATCATAAAAACAAGTAATTTAATTATTTTTTAAAACAAGTCTGTATGTATTGTCGTCGGAGTTACACAGGTACAAACTTCGGCTCAATCACATCGGGAAGTGGTTCATAATTCTGTTGCAAGATTTGACCCAAAAAAACAAACAGGGCAAGCTAAATAAAAGCTTGGAACGAAACCTACATAGGTTCAATAATTTTCATTTAAGTGGTTATATTTGTTGCAGCGGTCTCTATGCGTGACATTTGGCAAGACATCAAGGCCAAACTGGACGATCTATTCGACGTAGTGTACGACTACCTGGCAGGGATGGGAGTGGAGGACTACAAGCGAGCTGCCCTGCTGCTGGCGGGCCCAAGCGGTGTCTCCACCCAGCTCGCCATGGTGGTGCTGGAAACCGCTTCTAGTGCCCTCGGGAAGAAGATATTGTCCAGTATTACAGCAGCTTAGACATTATTATAGATTTTCACCAAAGGATTTTAGAAAGGAATATTAAATGTCAAATGAGTAATAATAGTCAAAATATGTTTCGAAGGTTCATAAATAATTTTAATTTTTACATTAAGATATTGATTGTAAATTGTACGACTAAGCAGGTTGATAAGCTAATTATTGTGATAATAAGTGTGATAATAATTATTTACAGCGGGCCTGACATTTTATAATTATCTAATTATAATTTAAAATAGATTTTTTAAATACTTGTGTTAGATGGTGACTTTTCTGCTTGGGTTAACCTAATATTATAAGACTAAATATTTATGAGATGTTCTCTATATACATAATTTGAAATGTTAAAAAATTTTGACTCTTTGTAATGTTTGATGTTGAAAATAGGCTTAAGTACTTATTATTGTTAGCATAAAACTTAAATAATTATTATTGTAGGTGTGTACTATTAGTTAGTAGTTAGCAGAGAGAGACCGAAAATGAAAATTTATTCCTAGGGTAAATCACAATCTATAAATATTATTAACAAAAAGGAAAGTAAATAATATTAATAACAAGTATTGTTTTTTTTTACTGAATCCAAATTCTGGACAACGTGAGCGTGAGCTACTGTCTGTACATGTACAAACTGGGAGTGCAGGGCGTGTTACCATCTTCGACTGCGCCTGAAAGGCCTAAAAACGAAAAAGAGCATCTGGGATGAATACTAGAATATTTGTCATTAATTTTACCCAACTGTCTAAAAAGAGTAGGTAGGTTTTCGGGTAATGTACGATAAAGTTGTCACAATATAAGATGCCCGTTAGGACACTTGAGAAAGAACGTAGAATGTAACTTGGAACGCTTTTCGTGCATACTTTATGGTAGCATGTAATGTCAAACTCTCAAAAACAGTTACGTTCTCAGTCTTCTTTTTTCAAATATTAGTGTTGTAACTTGTAACCAATTAATTATTGAATTGACGATAGCTCAACTGACGATTTTGGCTCATCATTCGAAGAAAATTATTGAATGAAGATTCAATCACTTTCGTTTTTTCTTGTTTATTTGTGATTGAATGAATGTTATTGTAACTAAAAATATTAAATAAAAGACAAATTTCGTATCATTTTAATATATGTACCTATAATATTCAAGTTTAAGTTAAATTTTCGAATCGTAACCTTAATCCAATGTAGGTACTTTACAATACAAAATCAAATGGATCAAATACTCATACAAACTTGAATTGATTTATCGTGAGTATCGAGTACCGAGTCGTATGGTGACATCACTAGTTACGTCGCAATGACAAACGTCATAACGGGCATCTTATTTTGTGATGATTATAGCTGAGGCACAGAATACATAATACAGGTAATTATGATGACATTTATCAGAAGAGGTAGGAACCCTATACTTAGTCGCTCGAGCTTATCTCCATCATTCAGTCACACTCTCACTCAAGACATCTCCATTAGGAGAGACGACAGTGACAGAGATAATTATCTTACTCGCTAGAATAGGGCCCATAACAAACGGCCCTGAGTCAGGTAGACACTAAGCAGGCAGGGGCCTAGGCCCAAAGAAAAATAGTCTCGTTATTTTGACTAAACTTGTATCGCGAGGTGTTGTATTTTGTTATTAAACTCGTATTTGGAGTGCTGTAGGCTACATTTTGCAATCGGACTTAATTTTTCGTTACTTTTAGAGAAAAAAAATAGAAATAGATTGGGCATTTGGGCCCCATAGCGCTAAGTTATACCAAAAACTGTAAGCATATAGTAGTACAACTGTAACTAAGTAAGACTGTAATACCCCATTTACACTCGCGTACGAGTCGCGAGGCGAACGACGAAGCGCGGGGCGAGGTGCGAGTGTGAACAGACGCTCGTGGCTCGCCGCGTCATTCGCCTCGTCATTCGCGGCGCTCGCGTCCGGAGCGGTTTTTGGGGCACGAGTCAAAGGACCTCGCGTCGCACGCGAGTGGATGTTTACATTCGCCCTCCCGCTTCATTCTGGCTTCTACATCGTGCCGCGCAGGTTGTGTTTAGTTTTAACAAATACGCAAAAATTTAACACTTTGACAGCCGAAGGTTTTAAAACGCGCCTTCCCTGGTTCGCCGGCGATTTTCGCCGATATTGCAACATGTATAAAATGAGAACTATCAATGATGGATCTATAATTCTTTTTTTATTTACACTATTGATTTGTTTATTTTTAGGATAAAAATAAAAAACATATGTAAATTGGTTTTTTTTATTTAAAAATGTAATACAAAAAAGGGGGTTTATAAAAAAAATAAAAAGTCGAACATGAGCTCTCGAGATAGCGGTGCGGTAGCACTGGCGGAGCGCGCCACTCGATCGCTTGTTCCACTCACACCTAGCGCCCCGTCTGGGTAAATCATACATGTGTGCGTAACTAAAGCATCATACTGCTATACCAATACACGCTAAACACGCACCACGAACGTCGTTTTCAATAAACCCTAGGAAAGTCAATGCCGTACTGAGTGATCAGCGTCCTGAGGCAATCAACCTGACACGTACTCGGTACGTGACCGGCAAAAAGAACGAATAATTTGGGACCCTAAACATAAATGCCACAAGAATTAATAATATTTAAATTCATTATTAATTAATTATTATTAATTAATATTTAAATTAGTGACGTAGCAGTATAAGCCCAGTGTGCACAAACTTGTTGCTGCTAAGACTTCGACGTCCTCCATTGTTGCTAGCTCAAAGACGACTGAACTCGGCACGCGAGTGTAAACAGGCAACTCATTTACCATCGATCAACACGAGCCTCGCACGAATGACGCGGCGAACCACGAGGCGCGGGACGAAGCGCGAGTGTAAATGGGGTCTATGAGGATGCATGTTAGTTTTTGACATAAATGTCAATGTCAAAGTCATGTTCCCAAATTTAAATTTCTTCAGAGCATAGATTTATTAGTCTGAGCTTCAGAGTTTCATTTTCTTCCAGGGTTGCCAGTTTGGGATTTTTGTCGGACGACATCGTTGGGGTAATTCAATTTTGGCTTGGGGAATTTTATTTTTACAGTGTTTTCGGAAATATACAGTATCTGGACGTAGTTTTGTCTTATCACTAAAAAAACATTGTTTCGTGTTCTGTTCTACTGGAATTTTTGGCAAAAAATGGTTTTTATTACCGTCAAATATGGTTTTTGTTAACAGTTGGTGGAAATGTTAAAAATTAGATCTGGCAACCGTGTTCAACTTTAGAGTCTTCATAGTTTTTTTGCTTTGCTTACCAAAATATTATTTTTATTTTATTTTCTCTCTCGGCTCTGATTTTACGTGTTTAACGACTAAATTTTGCCAATAAAATGTCGGAACTTCAGCCTTATTACGCAGCAGAAGTAAGGTTTGATCCTAGCGGTATGGAACAAATATTGCTACAAATTGGTAAGTTTATTTCAGTACTTGTTTGTTTTCTGCTTTCGCTCTATTTATCAAGGAAGGCTGCGATTTATTAAAATAATGATGCAGGCATCATTATTTTTTGGCCTAGAAGAATATCGTCAAGTAGATATTTGCTAATTATCTTTACTCCATAAATAAATAAATTTCCACCTGTATAATTTACATTGCAATTTTATCTAATGTGCTGTAATTTGTTACCTACTATTTTTTGTCGTTATCGATTAAAGGCGGTCTTATCGCTAAGAGTGATCTCTTCCAGACAACCTTTGGATGAGAGGTAAGACATTCCCGGAGTAAACCTAATAGAACTGATTAAACAATTTATTGAAACTAGCTATGCCCCATGGTTTTACCTGTGGTTTAATACTTGCGGCTGTACCAATCTACACTGATCAGTGGGCCTAGCACAACTTCTGACGTAAAATATAAAGCAAAAATTCGATAGAAAAGTGTACGGCATTTACACCTGTCAGTGATGCCCTTGACAGACCCGCAGGTCAAAATAAAGGATTTAAAACAATACAAGCAAAGATAAATTTACAATTTTGTTCCAGCGGACGCATTCCGGATACAGATAGTATGGGATCGCGATACGGCGGTGCTAACGAGCGCCATGGCGGTGGCGGGCGGGCTGCTCGGCGGGCTCGCGGGAGGCAGGGTAGGCGCCGCCATCGGGGCCGGCGTCGGGGGCGCCACTGGACTCGGGGTCTCAAGTAAGTTACTCATTTGAGATGGGGGCTGTAGACTCTTCTAATTCCAAGTGGTGTAATACAACCTGCACTGACAGGGTTACCAGGAAAGGGTATGCTAAGCCTAAAATGGCTCATAGTGCTTTATATGAATAACTTTTACTACAGGATCAACCCGAAATTCCCAAAAAAAACAGCTGTTTCATACATTTTGTTGAGTGTCATTGATATTTTTCTGTGGAACAGCTGTTTTTTTTTTCACAAATTCTGGGTTGGTCCCATAATAAAAGTTGTTCAATGATGAGTTCTAAGAGCCTGTTTCGGCTTAGCTTATCCTTTCCTTATAACTCTGTATGTTAAACGAAATAATTAAGAATGAAGGCTATTTTTATTTTATTCATCATCATGAACAACCTTCTTCCACCCACTGCTGTCTGCTGACTAGGTCTCCTCTACATCGCGCCATTCTTTACGGTCCTGTGCCAGTCTCATCCACTGCCTTACTACCATTCGACCACTGGGTCAGTGGTCTGCCCAATGATCGCTTTCCGTTCCGCGGCCACAATTCTGTGACGGCTTTGGTCCCCCTTCCGTCTTCCCGTCTAGCCAAGTGTCCCGTCCATCTTAAGTCCTGTGATCCGTTTAACCACATCTTCAACCTTTTTGTCTTCGATTTTCTACGTTGGTTATTTTTTATTACACCTACATAATGATCATATTACTTCCAGCGGTAGTATCCCTCCGTGAGATCTGGCAGACCATCAAAGAGAAGCTGCGAGAGCTCCTGTACATCGTATTCAACTTCCTGCGCCGCCTCGACTCCAGCGACTACGTCCGAGCCGTCGACATCCTCATGGCGTGCTCGGCGAGCCGGCGCGAGCTGGTCTTTACTATCATTGACTTCATAGCTGAGAAGCTGGGGAGACAGGTGCTGTCGAGTATCACTGCTGCTTGAGATGATGCAAATGTAGAAGTGGGGGTAGCGCGGCGATTCTTATAGAGTTATTATTATTAGGCTGGCCGCGTACGGGCTACCGGCCACACCCACAAACGCCGCCACCTGACGCTAGAAGCGGAGCTAGTGGCTCCCGCTTCAACAGTGTGCGTGTGAATGTATGCAAACTACAGAAAATAGGTTAGTAGCGGCGGGTTTTGGCTGTGGTTGATGGCCCGTATGCGGCCAGCCTAATGGTCTCGGGGAGACTGAGAGCCGTCGAATGATGGTCGTAGTTTCATCGTCTGTGGCAACAAGACTTGACAAATAGTTTTTTTTTATAATGCATGCACTCAGTTGCTTCAACAATATTTTTAAATTATTTTTAATGCTCGCATACTTTTTATGTGACTATTGCCTTTGGTCTGCAGGCAGGAGTTGTCTAAATAATATAATTGATGCACCTTTGATGTTTCTTCATATGGTTTTGGACATCCACATTAATTTTAATACAGGCTTGGTGCAACACAATCCGTAATATTTTTCATCAAAATGGAATGCGTATACCTGCATACAGTGTTCCTCTTGCCATACTATTAATATCGTAAGCTAAAAGAGGAGCGCAGACTCATTCGTGTGTGGTCATTACCTTCATTTTATTTAGATATAAGACACTAAAAATATTCATGACAAAATATCATTTTTAACTAAATATCAGTCGTGGAAATGGCTTTTAAGACGTTCCTAGTTATTTTATTTGGATAGCAGAAGCAGAAAATGAGCGTTAAAATGATTTGATTTTTTATTCGCACGGTATTTTGATTGTAAACTTGGGTTAAATTATAATAATTTATAGAGTAGGATATGTTTCAAAACCAAAGATGGTATTTACTTAGAAAAAATAGTAAAAATAATGAAAGCTTGTGGCACCTATAAACCTGCTAACAGATAAATTCTGTGCAAAGCAGAAATAAAGTACTCAGTACTATTTATTGTTACTTAACAGCAGAGTTTATAAGGCCCTTATTTTAGTATACAGATGCTCAAAAATTGTGCCTCTACCAAAATATTTTCAAAATTGATGTGATAATGTCCGTCCACATGTACTTAGTTACAGCACAATGTAATCTTATATAAGCAGTAGGATATTAGCAGCCATATATTAGGAATATTTATCTGTATTTAGCATTAATATTGTATTGTCCCAATTATGTTATCAATTTTATAATATGCATGTCATGTAAATTTGGTTTATCAGTCATAATTGAATATTTATTGTTCCAACTTGTGGGATTCCCCGAATGGTAATTTTATTATTTTGTTTTCAGTCCTCATGTAGTTTTAAATATTATTATTTGTTATCGGATGTATGTCTCATACAAATGTTAAACTTAAAAACAGGATACTTTGTTGCAAAATATAAGTTTTGCGGGGATTCCCATTGAGCAATTGTTTCACATATTTTATTTGACATTCTGCTATTAATGTATTTTATAACTTCAAAAATATTAAAATGAGCGACAAAGCGGTGCGTCAAGTTCTGTCCCTTAACCAAACTTATTTTTGTCGCTTTCGTAACAGTTGTTGTGTTGTCATGACGACACTACGACGAAATTTTGTTAAATGGGATTTATTGTTGTTCATCTTGATTGTTGTTGGATGGGACACTGGAGATGTGCTAAAGGCAGATAATTTTACTCTTAAAGGTTTAGTAACTATACTCATTTTGTAAGGTTTTGTAATTGGTATTTATAATTCGTTCAATTTTGTAGAACCGCGTGACTCGAGTCATATCATTAGGTAGTTCTAATTAAAGCGGTGTGGTAGATTTAAGAATTGTTTGAAATAAATCACTATTTTTATATTCGTCTTTCTTTTTAGCTAAATCTGAACGAGGACGGTGACGTGGAAAGTAGGTAGCATTTTAGACGCGAACTTAAACCAGAAAGAAATGCTATTTGCCTACTTTTGTTGCGGCGCGTAGATATTGCAGGTGACGCCGAATGCATTCAACTGCGTGATTTACTGCGTAGGTGGGTGCATTTTGCGTCTAAATTCTGATTCTGTTGACTTCATCATCATCATTTTGTTTGTCATCATCATCATGATCATATATGTATTATCCATAGCTTAATATTTAAAATTGTATTAATATTCATCATTACTCAAACACGTTTGCTTTATATATTTGCTGTAGCACGCAGGTATCTGAACTGCAATTCAGGTCTGATTCATTGCATTGTTATTTTATTTCTTTTTAGTTGCTTTTTGTTCTGTGTGAAATAAATAAATAAATATTAAGAATCAAAAGAAATCATAAAAAATAATGTTAAATCAGTTAGCTTCATTCTTTTGTATTAATAATTTATTATTTAATAAGCAATTTGGTTTTTCTAACACACTCATAGCTCCCCTCTAGAATACAGTGTCGGGGATGCCACGGAACACACACGAAGACAAGGACAACTAACACCCAGACCCAGAGCAGATATAACCATGATTCAATTTGCCCGGCCAGGAACCGAACCCGGAACCTCTGGCATATAAGGCGAATATGCTACCGCTGTGCTAAACGTCTTCATAGGCAGCGTCCTTCGCGCGTCTAACGCTCGCTGCGTTTGTTGACGCATAGATTAGGTTACGCTTAGGTTTGACTTTAGTTAGTTAGGTTTACTTTTGACCATACTTTAGAATTGGAAAAAGACAAAACTTCCTAAATAGAAATAAAAATACAGCAATTCAATAAATTAAAATGCATTTATTACACCAAATAAAGAGGAACTAATAAAAGCTATCACATCTAAATGCAACGGTTTCAATCACAACAGCAGTCCGATATTAAGAGCTTGATAATAAAGATGTAGGTAGGTCTGTTACTATATTTTGTCTCTTTCTAACAGTAAAGAGAGGGCGACAATTGTTTCACCAAATTCATTATTTGATGAGGCTTAATAATGATGTAGGTCTTGTTAATATATTTGTCTCTTTCTAACAGTAAAGAGATAGAGCGACAGCTGTTTCAGGTTCTGTATCTGTTCCAGGGGCGTAGCTACCGCCGTATCTGCCGTATCAATTATACGGGGCCCCGGGCCAAGGGGGCCCCCGACGTGCGTAAGCAAAAATTAATTTAAATTTTGAAATTTATTTTTATTTCAGAAATGACAACAAAGTAGTCGATAATTTTAGAAAAAATATATTATAATATTATATCTTTTTTTTCGTCTATTTTGTTTTCCCCATACAAAACGCCAATTTCATAGGTTAGGACCTAATAAATCAGTTTGCCGAAAAAACGGCAAGAAGAGTGTATATTTAATTTGAATTGTCAGTAAAAATTTTGGAAAAAGTGATAGATGATAATTATGATGAATAAATATTTATTTTAATTTTATGCAAACATTTTCTTTTCTTTTGTGAAAAGTCTTTACCCGTCATAAGGGCCCCAAATTTTTTTTTTATACGGGGCCCCGCCAAGACACGCTACGCCACTGATCTGTTCACAGCTGTTTTGTGTTTTGGGTCCTAGTATAACAGTCCTACAAGGTTTCAATAAATATAGATAGAAAGACAGTTACTATTTCTGGCGCTCTTCAAACAATAACACTTTGACTGCGGAAAACTCATACCTTGTGTTTTCCTTCATGCGACGCAAGTGCGGCTACACACGCCAGGCGCGTAACACAACGCATTTGACTATTAGCACCTAAGGCACGCGCATGTGATTATTAGCCGCAGTCAAAGTGTTAAAGAGTATAAAACACAGAAAGACGACCGTCCCGTGCCAGGTTTTGATCGAAGAAGCTTGTTTGACTGCAATGATGATGTTTCGTCTTGATGTACAAGAAGCAACAACATGAAAAACAATTTCAAAACCGACTGTAATTTACGACAACAAAATAGCATAACGAGGTTTTACAAGACGCCCTATCTTAGGAATTCTATCCTTTACAATCTGCCATCTGACTACTCGTAAGTACTGCATAAAAATAAATAAATTAAGCTCATCCATCCAGGACTGGAGTGGTTCTTTACTTTCTAAACACCAACTTACGGCTACCTTCTATACCTAGGCTATTACTTACTATAGGAATGTCTAATTTTACGTGCTCAGAGAGTGCTTTCCGAATCCTAGGGATTTCTAAACTTACTTCTAGCTTTATTAAGACCGTGACAGCGATTCTGTTGTACCGTGTAGACTAAACTAACACTTTATTTGACAAAACTTTCATTGCTTTTTAGGCCTTTATGCTTGTGTAACTTTTATAAACTTTTGCTGTATTTAAAACTCGATCTTTCGCTTTTTTAATCAAAAATGTGCCATACAGTTTAGTTTCTGGTCAAAATGATACAACAAAATCTTTGTCACAGTCAATTCTCTTGTAATAAATTAACAACCGTTTCTTATAATGAAATAAAAAGATGCAATTTGAGTGCTCCCAGATTAGCTTAATTTAGAAAATAGGCCAAAATAAATCTATATTTTTAAATTAAATATAAATTATGTATCTGAAAATTGCAATTTTAACATTTACCCATTATTGTAATTTACAGAATTATTTAAGTACGAGAAGATCTTACAGTTTAACCGTAAATTAAAACAAAAAAACAGGAACATAAATAAATAAGATTCACTAACATCGGTAAAAATAAACTTATAAATAAAATAAAAAGTTTCAAAAGAAATTAAGTACTGGTATCATACTAAGTGTCATGATTACTTAACATACTTGAGGATTCTTAAAGTTTGTCTAAAAACGGTTTAGCTTTTTCAGTTGCAAATAAGTACTAATAAGTATCTAGGTTTTGTACTTTTTTGTATACTTTCATAAACTTAAGCGGCCTTAGATTTTGAACACATGGATTTCGAGTCAGTATCCAGAAGATATTCCTCTTAGCGATAACATCGGTATTTGTTCCTATCTCTAATGTATTTGTTTTTCCTTTGGTGCTGTTAACACTTTGACTGCGGGAATCACATAACTTGTGTTTTTCTTTGTGCGACGCGAGTGCGGCTGCACACGCCAGGTGCGGAAAACACAACGCATTTGACTATTAGCCGCAATGTTAATAGTGTTATTATATAAAACAGTAACTGCTCAAAAATGCCGGTACTCAGGTAGACTAAAACTGAAGTAACTATTAAGTAATCTGTGTCAAACCACTGAAAGTAGACGAAAATTATCCATGTTTTGGCGTAGAATTAAAAATGCCTAGTTTTACTTTCAATTGGTCAGCATTTCTATACACGAAAAGATGACTCAGAATACACTTTTCGTGGATTTTGTACTATACTCGATATCCATGTATTCGTAATCTTTGGACTAACCCAAAACAAGAATTTCCTTTTGAAATACCTACATCCGTTTAGTTTGTTTCATTTTCTTCTATTACTAATTTCCCGTACAAACTCCATTGATTACGTCATACCCTTTTCCTTAAAATCTATACGTAGTTGGAATGTGTTGCTCTAGCTTTTAAAATTTTAGCTTACTTTAAGAACGTTCACATTTTGTACTGTTAGTCAGATTCAGACTGTATACGATATAGGATGTTTATCCAGTTTTTCTCCAAATTTAGTCACAGTTTAATTGCGCTAAATTCAACTCACATTTTGTAATAAATACACAAGCCTTTTCTTTAACGAATAAGTCCGCGTTTGACCACCAACTCGCCTGTTGATAAGCCACGATGTGGTCGAAGATGAAGCACTGTAAGAGCTGTGTAAGTATGATGAGCTTGTAATCAATCCTGTAATGTAGTGGTAGGGCTCTTTTGCAGAGCCCGCCTGGGGAAGTACCACACCTTTGCCAGTTATTCCACCGCCAAGCAGTAATGTGTTCCGGTTGGAAGGGCATTGTTTCCAGTGAAATTACAGGGCAAATGGGAGATGAAACAACTTATATCTCAGGGTGACGAGCGCAGTGCTGTGCCGCGCAGGGTCTTGAATTATGCAAGTTCAAAATTCTGGGTGGTGCAGACCTGTTATGGGCAAACGTGACGTTTAACATCAGGCGAGCGATTTGCTCGTCTCCTCACACAATTACATTTAAAAAAAAAAAAAAAATCCTTTAAATCGGTCACCGGATGTGTTTAAAACCACAGGAGTGCCCGAGTCAATCGTACGTAAGTGTAGTCCCATGTATTTATGACAATGTGTCAAAAACACAGTTGAGTTGATAATAAAACTTCATTCTTTCATCCTAGAACGGAAAATCACGATCGACGCTTTGTTTACGTGACAAGTGCAATAGTGCCAACAAGCGCTGGCCGTACTATAAATTATCTTATACTAGGTAAGGTGGCTTGTGTTTACGAGGCATGTTTTAATACTTGTAGTGTGTGTGTTGCGTGTGTGTGTGTGTTGCGTGTGTGTGTGTGTGTTGTGTGTGTGTGTTGCGTGTGTGTGCACTCAGTCGTCGTGGAGCGCGTTTTTGAGCTCCATGGCGAGCTTGTAGCCCAGCTCGGGCCGGCGGTCGCGGCCCTCCACCATCGGGATTATCTGGAAATAAATAACAAGGTATTTAAAGAATATACAAAGGCAAGGTTTAATTGCATTGTCGTCGGATTTGTACAATATAATACAATAACTCCTTGACACCATAAAAAGAAAATCACAATCATGGTAAACAGTCTTAGTAGTTTAAATGGGTTTACCAAATTCCAGCTCAATTGGGAGTCCAGGAAGTGGTTCTAATTTAACTTCCAAGATCAGAGCAAAACTATCAAAGACTAGCGACCTGCCCCGGCTTTGCACGGGTATAAAATATAGCCTATGTTACTCAGGGATAATGTAGCAATCTAATGATGAAATAATTTTTTAAATCTTTCCAGTAGTTTGTGAGTTTATTCAACACAAACATACAAAAATACAAATCTTTCCTCTTTATAATATTAGTATAGATAAACTAGTGTCGTTATCTGAGTCAGATCAATAATACCCGCTGTTTGTAAGTGTTCGACAAGTAAAAATAGAAACAGTTGCAAACATTTCTATTTACTATGAAACTTTGACTATTAATGCTATTCTATTCAAAAAAGAGCTCATACAAACGTAGCACGTGTGCTACGATGACATATAGGGCAGATCCTCGATCGCCCTCGAAAACACCGTCAACACTAAGTATAATGGCTTGTTTTGCTCTCAGTAGCGTTTAAAAAAACTTTCACAATTGTTTCACAACGCTATACAAGATGTTAAGGTTTATTGATCAAGATAAATTATACCGACATATAGGTAAAATTACAAGCAACGGTGGCTGGAGCTCATCCAAATATAGGCCGCTATGGTTTAAACGCACCTGGTCGGAGTGCACGATGACCCCGTTGTTCCCGAGCACGGTGGCCTTGGTCCGCTCGATGTCGGCGAGGTCGACGCCGCGGGAAGCGTCCTCGATGAGCACGGCACGGTAGCCGATGGCCAGCGCGTCGGCTATTGTGGCGCCTGGGTTACAAAGAGAAAAATTCAATTAAAAATAATTCAACAGACTAAAATCAAAACAAGCTGCTCGAGCTCGGTTCACCATCCTTAATATAGGATTTGACATGTCCCGAATTGTTATAAACATAAAGGATGTATATTGTGCACTCACCGACGCACACGTCGTACGCCAGCCCGCAGATGTAGATGTCGGTGTGTAGTGTGGTGTGGTGTGGTGTAGTGTAGTGTACTCACCGACGCACACGTCGTACGCCAGCCCGCAGATGTAGATGTCGGTGTGTAGTGTGGTGTGGTGTGGTGTAGTGTAGTGTACTCACCGACGCACACGTCGTACGCCAGCCCGCAGATGTAGATGTCGGTGTGTAGTGTGGTGTGGTGTGGTGTAGTGTAGTGTACTCACCGACGCACACGTCGTACGCCAGCCCGCAGATGTAGATGTCGGTGTGTAGTGTGGTGTGGTGTGGTGTAGTGTAGTGTACTCACCGACGCACACGTCGTACGCCAGCCCGCAGATGTAGATGTCGGTGTGTAGTGTGGTATGGTGTGGTGTAGTGTACTCACCGACGCACACGTCGTACGCCAGCCCGCAGATGTAGATGTCGGTGTGTAGTGTGGTATGGTGTGGTGTAGTGTACTCACCGACGCACACGTCGTACGCCAGCCCGCAGATGTAGATGTCGGTGTGTAGTGTGGTATGGTGTGGTGTAGTGTACTCACCGACGCACACGTCGTACGCCAGCCCGCAGATGTAGATGTCGGTGTGTAGTGTGGTGTGGTGTGGTGTAGTGTAGTGTACTCACCGACGCACACGTCGTACGCCAGCCCGCAGATGTAGATGTCGGTGTGTAGTGTGGTATGGTGTGGTGTAGTGTACTCACCGACGCACACGTCGTACGCCAGCCCGCAGATGTAGATGTCGGTGTGTAGTGTGGTATGGTGTGGTGTAGTGTACTCACCGACGCACACGTCGTACGCCAGCCCGCAGATGTAGATGTCGGTGTGTAGTGTGGTATGGTGTGGTGTAGTGTACTCACCGACGCACACGTCGTACGCCAGCCCGCAGATGTAGATGTCGGTGTGTAGTGTGGTATGGTGTGGTGTAGTGTACTCACCGACGCACACGTCGTACGCCAGCCCGCAGATGTAGATGTCGGTGTGTAGTGTGGTATGGTGTGGTGTAGTGTACTCACCGACGCACACGTCGTACGCCAGCCCGCAGATGTAGATGTCGGTGTGTAGT
This sequence comes from Alcis repandata, assembly GCA_949125135.1. Taxonomy (NCBI): domain Eukaryota; kingdom Metazoa; phylum Arthropoda; class Insecta; order Lepidoptera; family Geometridae; genus Alcis; species Alcis repandata. Next base: position 1,009,639 of record OX421240.1, read on the forward strand.
GTGGTGTGGTGTGGTGTAGTGTAGTGTACTCACCGACGCACACGTCGTACGCCAGCCCGCAGATGTAGATGTCGGTGTGTAGTGTGGTATGGTGTGGTGTAGTGTACTCACCGACGCACACGTCGTACGCCAGCCCGCAGATGTAGATGTCGGTGTGTAGTGTGGTATGGTGTGGTGTAGTGTACTCACCGACGCACACGTCGTACGCCAGCCCGCAGATGTAGATGTCGGTGTGTAGTGTGGTATGGTGTGGTGTAGTGTACTCACCGACGCACACGTCGTACGCCAGCCCGCAGATGTAGATGTCGGTGGCGCCGCGCACGCGCAGCTGCGTGCTGAGCGAGGTGTCGGTGAGCTTCTTGTTGTCCCAGAACACGGAGTACGAGTCCACGTCGGGGTTCGTGCCCTTGTACACCTTGATCGCGTTCTCCACTATCTGGAATTACATTTTTTTTATTAAATTAGATTTGAAAAAAAAATACCGGATATTTTACGGACATGTCCGGACTTTTGAGCTTTTGTGCGGCCTTTGTCCGGCTTTTTGGGTTAAAATGGAATACGAGCAATAAAACTTACATAAGCAGTATCAAATCAGTATATCCCCGTTCGTGTAATGTGCCTGCGCAATGCGCGATTTATAAATAAAATTGTCGACATGAAGAGGGCGCGAGTCCAATGTCCGGACTTTTATTGATGTTTCTGGCTTTTTGCCCTGGCTTTTCAAATTTTGAAATGGTAACCTTAGTTGTGGATAAAACTAAAACTTGAATTTTTAATGATGACTAAGCATAATCACTTGATAATGAACTGGCTTTATAGCCCCAACAAGATCTGCAGATCGGATGTGTTGTTTAACAAACGGAGAGGAGAGAACACCTAGTATTTGCACCGTATTTTTTTCGTTGGTTAGCCGCCACTGTTATTTCATGTCTCAGGAAAAACCCTTACAAGCAATACATGTCAAGGTGCTGCGTGCAAACGAGCGTTGCAAACTCGACTCTCTCTCGTAACAACGTAGGTTCAAACTTGTAAATACTGAAACGTGCTACCCATTTGAATAGGAGAAAAACACCTGTACAAACTGTACATTTAGAACTCGTTTGGATAATATATCATGATTACAATGTTTTTAACAATTAGAAGATGTGAAACGACATTACTCTGAAAGTTTTCTCGCCGAGCTATAAGATGAAATGTTTTAATAAGGGTGTATACTAATACCTTTTCCGGGCTAGCAAGTATCGTCAATACCGCTATGGCTGCAAGTGTCTTCTTATCATCGGGCTTATCACTCGCCTGTTTGCAGCTCCATTTAAAACACAGAACACAGGAGCTGCTTCATGGAACAACTAGTGCTGCATGTGGCTCACCTTGAGCTGCGAGTGCAGCTCGGCGCCCCAGGTGTCCTGCACGCAGTGGCGCGGCCACAGGCGCTGCTTCATGGGCGGCGGGCCCGCGAACACCACCGTGTCGTACGCCTGCGCCTGGTCCGCGGACACCTGCGGGGGAGACAGACGTTACAAATTGTAGGTACCTATGCCAAAAACAAACCTTATAGATAGTATGAGAGGGCAGCCAAAACACAGACAGGGGTGAAAGGCCTTAGCTATTTCTTCCGGACAAGTCCTTTTTTTGACGTGACAACGTCTTATAATTCGATGGAGCCGGCTGCACGCACGAAAAAACATGACGCATGCGGCTTTACCTGGATGCGGTGTTACCTCGCTCTGAGGCGTTCCATTTAAGGCTTGAAGTGCAAGCGAAAGCGCGCAACGAGCGACAAAGAGGCACAATCGGCCTCCGCGTTCGGCAGCGTTCGACATCTGTCTCTCTCCTACTTGAGTGAGCAATGCATCCGCGTGGACAGCTGCTATACAATAATACATTTACATGTTTTCATCAAGTATGAAGTGCAGTGAAAAGTGAATGTGGTGTCAATTGTTTATAGCAACGATAATTGCGGCGATAACGGTAATGATTCTTTCGATATTAAATAATTATATGTTCAGTAATATATTGTCGTAATTGTATTTATGCGTACAAATAAATGTAACTTGATCAATTCAATTGTGATTTCCATTTACCTCCTTCTCTATATCCATACAAAATATCTATCAAACAAATAAAATTAAAATTTTCTTTTGAAAAATGAAATCAATCTATCAGTATTTTTTTATGACGTTGTCACGTTCAACTATCGTCACGTCAGTAAACCGACTTTACAGACAACCGATTTTTTATTCTATGATTCGCTTGCCCATCTCGCCTGATGATAAGCAATGACGCGATCTATGATGCAGCACACTTAGACGCTCACCCCAAAATATTAATCAGGAGTCAGGAGTGACAGAATTGGAATACGGTCGGTGGTGTACATAAAATACACAATATTCAAATAGATTACGCGTCTGACGTGCGTTTACTTGTGCATAGATTTGCGAAGAACAAAGACTTTCAAACTATGTAGTTTGAAAACTAATCAATCGTTTATATCGATTCAGAAGCATAGTGCTTATTGTTGATTATAGCTATGTGTGTATAAATTATTATGGTTCCATAATACACTAAGGATTCTCTTTTAATTTTGCGTCTCTTTACCTAATTACGATTTTTTCAACATTTCATTTAACTTTCGATTGAACTTAAATGTGGTATACGTGTGTAACTCCGATTAAAATGCAATAAAAGCTTATTTTAAAATATTTATTTCAATATCTTGTTTTAAGATCGAATATGGTCGACCGCAACAGACTTCTACTACTCTAGTAGGCCACAACTGGCATGCCAGTTCTCGTCACTCGCTCCAGCACTACCCAGCCCACTGTCCCGTGCGAACGCACCCGAGCGTAGCGTGCTCGATCCAAACAAATAAATCCGCTTCGACATCTTCACTCCGAGGTCAAGAGCGAAATGAAATATTTTTATTGATGCTAAGTAGGTAATCAATCTGTGACGTAGGACCAAATGTCACTATTACAGTACGAAGCTTTTTGCACTCAAAAACTTGCAGTCTAAGACCAAAACGTTTATGTGCCAAACTTAAGAACAATTGTCTGGAAGAGATTGCTAATAACAAAGAGACCGCCTTTTACTGTGTTTTGAGTTTTTTTCGAACATTTTGAACGTTACGAGCTGGTCGAGGTTTTTTTAATTTAAACTACTTATCAGATTAAACGGCTTGTGAAGCAGCGCATGGTTAGCGTCACGTACTCGATAAGCAAAACATGTTTGATCGCTTCAGCGGTTTTCCAAAGACGTGTTGAGATCCAGGTGTTTTGAGATAAGGTCCCGAAGAATCGGACCTGTTCATTCATGGTTTTACGAAAGGATATGTTCAAGTTTTTATGTAAGAATCACATGAATATCGAATCCTCTTTTTCTTTTTCTAACTGTGGATCCTATACGCTGGCGGGATCAGCCTTCTTCACCCTTCGTATTATGATTTTAGCAGTACATTTTCTTACCTTGCTTAGGGTCTGTCTCTAGATTTTCAACATGAGATGGAAAGTTGTAATATGAACACAATTTTGAATACTATCTGGTTCAAACATAGCTTTAGCTAGCAAGAACAGCCTAGCCTTTGTATCCCAGAATTCCTGTCAGCGCCGGGGGTGGCGTAGATTCTTGATGGAGGTGATAAGACCTGCAAGGGGTGGATTGCACCTTTTCTCCATCAGTAGCGTTACCTGAAGCCACCTTGCTCCCTGAAATACTAGAGCGAGGCTCTGGGCCGCCGGCATTATTTGCTCCAGTGGCGTAGATGGTAATGTTAAGATTTGACGACCGGTTTAGCTCAGTAGCATGTCTGCCCTATTAAGCAAGATGTTCCGGGTACAATTCCCGGCTGGGCAGGTGCTTGAATGATGAATTCAAGTATCTGCTCTGGTTCTGGGTGTTAATTGTCCTCGTCTTTGAGTGTATCACTACGTCTCCGACATGTGAAAACCTAGTAGGGACCGGCATTATGCTGAGTTGAGACTGGTTTAATTTAAGGCAAAAATAGTGTTCTTTCTTTTTAAATATTGAGTATGTTTGTGTCTATATGTATATTTTTGTTTTAAATAAACTATTGTCTATAAGTTGTGAAAAAAAGTGTTTGAGACTCAGCAGCTAAGTTTGTGTGAGGGACTGACCGGGCTGGAAGGGTGCAGCTCGCGCATGTGCACGTTGTCAATGAAGGAGACGTGGTCGGGCGGGTGCCAGTCCAGCGAGTAGAACACGCAGTCGAACGACACCGACTCCAGCAGCCGGTTGATAGGCTCCACCACCTGGAACATACCATTACCATCACTGATGCATTTGCGTTGACACTTGATTTCATCTATACTAATATTATAAAGAGGAAAGATTTGTATTTTTGTATGTTTGTGTTGAATAAACACAAAAACTACTAGACCGATTTCAAAAGTTCTTTCACCATCAGATTGCTACATTATCCTTGAGTAACATAGGCTATATTTTATACCCGTGCAAAGCCGGGGCAGGTCGCTAGTCTAAAATAAAATGGACACATCGTTTCAATATTGATGTTTGGAATTTTATGCCTTTTTATTTTTTTTCAACCTACTATGTCCCACTCCTGGGCAAAGATCTCCCCCATTTCCATTTTTTTGTATTTCTTCATCTTTTTTCATTTTTATTATTGAAAAAGGAAGCAGAGAAGGATTTAGCATTATATAGGTAAGGTGTCGTCGTATCGTGTAACCAGGAGAAGAGCCCAGTCAACCATCTCGGCACACATATCGACTATATCGATTTCGCTCATGCTAAATGGAACCCTGAAATCCAGTTAGTGGTCAGTGGTTAGCAGAAGGCTGCAGGTTCTCAGGCAGGTCGAGTAATCATCGTCTTTCTTTCCCAACTTTTCAATTAGAAATAATTGAAATACTATTCTCCGAAAATCAATCCGCAGTAGCTTTCACTGAATATACCATAAAGATTTCATTACCTAGTTAACTCTTTAAATTTTCTGCAAATGGCAATAAAAATATGTAGGCAAATTGTTTTCTGTACTCTTTTTACGTCGGTACTAAAACCCCGCCTCAGTTAGACCAAGACAAATATACGAAACGTCATCGTAACAATAACAACCCTATCTCATAGATCAGTAAGGGCGCGCCAACAAAACACTATTAAACCATTATTTATTTCGCTACGCTAACTGTACGGAATTAGTTGGTCGTGGCGTGACTTGACAGCTTCTGGCAATGAATGGCTTGTTTCGCATTTGCGAAATCTGTCTCGTAAAGTCTTGTGTGATCATTACTCAGTACTCGGCATAGTACGCTTCGTATGCAACCTTTAATCCTCCCACTGCTGGATACAGGTCTACCCTCGAAGGGTGATTAGGCCGTATTCCACCACGCTGGCCAAGTGCGGGTTGGTGGATTCACATACGCCATTGAATTTCTTCTCCGGACATATGCAGGTGGGAAAACAGCCGCTTCGCATTCTTGAGGTGGCGGGTTCAAACCCCGACTCGTACCAATGAGTTCTTTGGAACTTATGTACGAATTTACATACCACTGGCTTTTTGCTGAAGGAAAACATAGCACGCTTGCCTAGTACTAATTCTCTCATAACTTAAAGCTCAGATGTTATCCTTCGGGGGATCTCACTGAGCGTATTCCATATCTGGATGTCTCACAATAAAGTGGACACATGGTGCAGAGTTCCAAAGTACAAACCGATATTTTGTAATTTCTGGTGTGACCAATAAAGAGTTTATCTATCTATCTATGATTCTCAGCCGTGAGCCGCGAGCACAGCTGCTTGGGAGGTCCAAAACTTATTGCCCAGGAAAAGTTACAGTTGATTCGAATCTGTCCTTACTGAGATTACTGTACTTCAAGAGAAGCTATTCTTTACAAGGCACAAGTCGCTATAACTCGGTAGGTAGCCTGACATTAGCCAAATGTCGTCTGTTCTGGAAATTGATTGTTTATTGTTGGAGTTATAGTAGGCGCTATTATAGATCCGTAATACATATGACGGAATTATGAGGCTAAACTAACTGAATTCTGGAATTCTTGAATGTACATAAGACCATCTTGAAAACTTTTGTAGGGTTAAATATTTTAAAGAAAAGACAAAAACCTTTTAGGTTGGATTAGCTCCAAAAAGTCCCCTGTAGTCATAACCAAAACAGCAGGTATTTAAGCATTGAAATGAGATCTGGGAGCCAGACCTTTTGAGGAAGACCATGTCTGGTCGACGCGTCGACGCGGTCGAGGTTTATGATCTCTCGCAGGTATCTACTCTTTCCGCCTCTGTGGGTGAGCCATTCTACGAGGCAATTGGGTCAGCATTTGAAATCTATTCCCACAGGTAACCAGTGGCCAACTAAATTAATTTATTAGGGTCTTTTATCAACTTTACCAACTACATATTTGTTGTCTGATTTCGCATAATAGAAAATATTCCATTGTAATTTTTCACATCACTGATTTTCTACGCAGTTTAAGTCTATCTAACTCTAATTCTAATGATCAATGACTAGTATAGAAGTAGAATTACGCCATAATACGATTTGCAATACGCAATATCCGGCCGCCATTGTCGACAAATGGGATTGGTTTCCACTGAACCGTTTAAATTAATCAAGGTTATGTTTTGTATGCCATTAGAACAGCTGTTATGGTAAATGGGTAACAATGATTGTTACGCGAAGCGTAGGTAAAGTGATTAAGCAAAAGTAAACAATGATGAAATACCAAGTTCTAAAAAGTGATAACACAAGAGCATGAAGTCAATCTATTTCTTTTTCAGGCCAAAAATCTTAAAACTCAAGACTTTCAGAATAATTAATTTAGAATAGGACAGGTCAAAAGATTGTCAAGTCTGGAAACTCTGCCAACAAGAGTCACGCTCTTAAATGCTAAAGGAATTAGATATCAAAATGAAATCCTACAGATCAAGCTACTAGTTCGTAGTTTTAGAAAACCAAAGATAGCGATTTTGTCTAAGTGACTTTGGTACGGGTAACCTACATAACCCTAAACAAATAAAAAGAAAAAAACATTTAATAACTCAAAAAGCTTCGACCTAGATACCCATCAATCTATTACCGGCACACCCAGTCATGCTAGTTCAAACAATTGAGATAGAAAAAACGGCAATTTTAGAACAGCCAATTTCGGTGTGCGATGGTGCCGCGCGGTGCCTGGCGCGTGCCTCGATACCCTAATTGCCGATAGGTGTGAACTCGCGAACTTTACCCCGAGGAACACCTGCTAACATTTCGAGACGTTCGTTCTGACAGCCAGTTTAATTTCGCGCCAATGCAGTTTTCGTGCTTTCCCTTTATTTGAGGTTCTATTTATAGTTCTTTTGTTCGGTTTAGGGTTTTCATTTGTGGTTTCCGCTTTGCGGTAACTAATTTAAACGAACATTAATTAGACTGATTCATATTATAGCGGCGTTTTAAGACTCGTGTAAGACTTCAGCGATGCCTTTGACTTGGTTAATTCATAAATTACAATAAAATGTTTTGAAAAGTTTAAGTTTAACTTACCGAAGCTATTAAGTAACTGTAATGATAGTGATTCCAATACGTATAGAAATATGTGAACTAGTAGTAACTGAAACCGTTCACAAGTTTCCGGAGTTCCGCAAGGAAATGGTTTAGGACCACTTATTTTCCTATTAGCCTACAATAAAACGAAATTTCTTTTTAAATCGATTCAATGTCATTACAATTAAAAATATTCAATGCTCTGCTTATGCAATACGAGCTGTAAAGCGCATCCGAAATAGTAGAAAATCGATAGAGACCTGGCTCGCTGCCAAAATCAAGGTAAAGCAAAGATAACAAGGTAATGCAGTCGGCACAACCTTTTCGTGAGCTAACAACCAAGAAACTTCCTTCATCAATCTTAGCCCACTGCAGAGGTATAGAAAGACCAAAATATCTATCCAACTGAATGAGGGAGCCACTTTCATATTCTCTCAACAAAACCGGAAGTTACTATGGCAAGTTTGAGTGCCATCATTCGACCAGCTGCACAGACAAGTTGGTCGGTCTGTATCATGCAATCAGTGGCGTACCGCTTCATTTACCTACTTTTGGCAGTTTCCAAGAGGCTTATTAAACTTCAAGCTTGATTAATTGCTTTAGTTTGGAAAGTAAGCTAGTTGTAAAGTGATTTTTCGTGCTTACGAAACGTTTTCTACCAATTTGATTAACAAAACCACTACGAACTACCATTATGTATTTTTTTTGTAAAATAAAGTTTTAAGCCACATTTACGCCTTGAAATACGACTTGGACAGCAGTTTAGCAGCATTGACTGCGATTTGGCGTGCTATTTACCTTTGAATGCGCCATTGTCAGTGCGAAAACATTTAGTTGTCGCATCAAAATGGTGAGTTACTGCATCTATGGGAACATGCAACGGTAGCTGTAAAATAATGTTATTACTGAAGCTTGTGCGATATGGTGCCAGAGAAAACAGCAAAACCTAAAGCAGTGTAAAGAAACTTGGAAGGTGAATTAAAAGTCAAAGAACTGGTTATCTGCTTGTCTGTAAAGTCGGTTTACGGACGATAGTTTAACGTGACAACTTCATAACAAAACATTGATGAAATGATTGCATACTGTTCTCGCTCCGGTCGTGACGTCACAATGAGCGTAACGGGACACGTAACGGGACACTTTTTCGTGCGTGCAGCCGACGTTCATCGATTTATTAGAAGTTGTCTCGTCATAAGCGAAAGGTTATTGATAGATATCACTTCCCTACAAACAACCGAGTACGGTAAGTTGCTTATAGATTGCCATTAGGACAGGAAATAGAGGCTTTCCTTGAACGTATCAGTGCGTTGGCAGATTCAACGTCGCATATCGGAAATCTACATTGCTGCCTACCCGCAAGATATTCCTAATCAAATTCCGATTTACATGTCGTATCATCAGGCGGATACAGGGGAGGGGCAACGCGTGCAAATGCCCCCTCTAAATCCTGACACACAAACCATATTCATTTATTCGTACAAATAGTATACGTCAAATTAATACTGTTAAAAATTTGTCATGAATAAGTACCTATTTCCTTTTAAACATACTTTTATTCCATCATTGCTTACCTTTAAGCGAGATGGCGGTCAAACGCAAGACAATCATAGAATAAAAAAAACCTCATACAGTTTTAAGCAATTTTTTTAATCGACTTCAAAAAAGGAGGAGGTTATCAATTCGACTGTACGTTTTTTTTTTTTTTTTTTTTTATGTTTGTTACCTCATAACTTTTGACTGGGTGAATCGATTTTGATGATTCTTTTTTTAATAGAAAGCTGACGCTTCCCATTTGGTCCCATTTCAATTTAGTCCAGTTCTGATAATGGTATCCATGAGAAAACCATATAAGTCTTAGTATTAAGTACGTGCGCGACAAATAGATGAATAACTCAATAGTCGGTCTTTTGAAGTCGGTTTTTGTTTTTTGTTTTGTATAAATAATGTTCTTGTTTAACTATCCTAAGCAATGTTTACACAATTTGCTTCTCCCTGAACAAAATCCTGAATCCGCCTGTGTATCCTCAATTCTACATAATAACCGACTGACTGACTAAGCGAATAAGTACGTTACAGTCCCACGGCTGTACATCAATACACAATAGATACTCGTATGTACGTAATCCTACTGATAATTCATGATTATGCGAAAGTTTGTCTGTATGCATCGATCTAGTATAATCCGACTTCGGTGGTCTGTACCGATGCTTGTTCTTCCTTACGATAAAACAGCTGCACGGAGTTGGAAGAACGGAATAGATATAGTTTATACTCTGAATTAGCACATAAGAATTAGGAACGACCGCCTTTTGAGCATAAGAGAGATTACTCTAGCGATAAGATCACCTTTTGTGTTTTCTCTTTTGTGTTTTACTATGTGTGTAATTTTTTTTATTTGTCAATAAAGAGTTATTGTATTGTATGTCTATACAATACCTCTTTTATTTGTCATCATCATCGTCGTTTATCATCAGTACGTACGTAGGTGGAACCACAGGGCGTAGCTAGTACATACTTACTAATTCTTACATTGTTGTATTATTCAGCATGTAATGGTATAAGTACATGGTTGTGACTCGAGTCAGTTGTAAAATAAATGAATAATTTGAGTGTACTCGTGCTGCACAGAATTGTAGCGACAAGTAATGAAGCAAGGTTACAAGTTATGATAAATTCGCTGTATTTTTTAAAACTTTGTTATATGAATTTTATATAGAGGAGACATAACTGACAATCATAAAAATAGTCTGACTTTACGATGATGACAATAATTAAGTAATGCAATATCAGTGGTGGATTTTCTTATGTTTCTAGTATAAATATATTGCTAACCCCGTAACAAATACATTAATTATTAGAGAAAATGATCAAGTATTTATATATATTCGAGTTTCTATACTATGAGAACATATATTTAAACAGACTTTGATTTAATTCGAAGATGATCAATTTTAAACTAACTTTTGACATTTTCACGACCAGTCAATTTTTAACGGCACATTCAATTTTAAAGCCATTTATCACCCCCGTTAGATTAGATACAAAAGCTTTGAAGGTGTTAATCCGTACCACGCTCTACATTCACGTAAAGCCCAGCCAAAGCCCTTTTTACAGCGAGCCGCTTCGCATTCATGCCCTTTGCGAGCCATGCGCCGTGACTCGCAGTATCTACACAGATATGGACAAGTATTGAAAGGGCGGTTCATTTGTCATTTACCAGGACAAAGGTTGGAAGACATTCTCGCTTCTGTTATTTGTACTTTGGAGTTTGGTGCAACCCTCAAATGGTGCCTTTAATCCGATGTTTTGTTTTTTAAGAACTGATGAAATCTTTGAGAATAATGTGGATTCCAATTTTTAAGTGAATTCATCAGAATGATACACGTCTTTTAGCAAATATATTATGTATAATATGGACACGGACATTTAAAATAAATCAAATATTTTGAGTTCCTCTTCAAGTGTTTTTGATTAGTAATGGTATTGTATGTAAATTACATACTATTGTATATTTAATGTCAGTCAATATTCTTTTGAGCGTGTAACTGAAAAAGAAAATGACCTCAGGCCTCGTCAACTGTATAACTATAGTTCGTGGATTATTTCGTAAAACTGTCAATAAAACTGAATAAATCGGCCATCACGTATATTTGCAGGCTAGAACATGATCCATAGGATCACCCACACATGCAAGCGGCCCACAGACGCTGATGTGTGGACGGCAGGCTTGCCTGTTTGATCGATAGCCAAGGAGCGTGCCCTTTGTAGATAACCGATATAGATTGATAGGAGGTGACAACCGCGCTGTACGGCAGGTAAGGCGAAAGTCGAAGGATGGACGTCCTGACTTTGGGTACACGGTGATAGATAAACTTTTATTGTAACGATCCATGTAGAATGCCGATCAGGTCATCAGCTTATGCCAAATAAATAACACAGCTAATTCTGAAGGGGTTAGCTGACAGATCTATGTATTAATTAAAAGTGTTCATGTCTTCTCTAATAGACCGCGATGTCAAATAGAGCTTTATTTTAACCAAACTTAGATCTGTCAACTGCAGCTACCAGTGGGCCTAGCACAACTATGACGTAAAAAGTGTACGCCATTTACACCCGTCAGGAGCATACTTGACAGTCGTAAATGGCGTACACTTTTCTATCGAATACTCGCTACGTATTTTTACGTCAAAGTTGTGCTAGCCCCACTGAACAATTCTGATGACAGATCAAAACTTCCTAAAACGCCACACAAACAAAACAACTACTAACGCCTTCAGAATGACTGTAATATCGGCTTGATTAAGTACCTAAACCTTCTAAAACCGGATGGATTTATTAAGACAATTTCGCATCGTCTGCTCGTCATGTCTACCCAGTTACCCAAAAATGTCCCAGACAGTAATTAATATTTTCATGTCTTCCATGTGATCACGTAACCGCTGTACCGCGTACATAGCTTTTATTAACTTGTACTTGACCTTTCGTATTATGGTAAAGAGTAAAGACGGTATAAGCAAACGAAAGAAGTTTCATGTTTGGCTGGAGCGCCACGGATTGAGGCTATGGTTGGAAGGTAGTAACTTTAATAACTGTGGTTGTAAGTATTTATATCTTTAATGGAATTGAGAAGTACTGACAAAAATTTATGCGCAGATATTTTGTTTTAAGAGAAGGGATTCAATAGGAGTGCGCGCAAAACGACTTAGTGAAATTCACTTTTTGCCATAGATCTCGTATCAATAAATGTTTGCCCAAACTATCAACAATTTGCAATATTTCGAAGGAATAAATGTAGTCAGGAATAGAGAGAACCGGGAAGATCAAGGAAATCATTCGTAGACCAGATAAAAGAGAAAGCAGACGCCTTATATCTCAGGGTGACGAGCGCAGTGCTGTGCCGCGCAGGGTATCAAAATTCTAGGTGGCGCAGACCTGTTACGGACAAACGTAACGCTTAACCTCAGGCTAGCGATTTGCTCGTCTCGTTACTCAATTGCATAAAAAAGCACAAAAGTATTTAAAAACACTACCCGAAGACCGCCAAGCCCGGAACCTAATCCACCGACAAGAGCAACGCTCTTAACTTCTGAATGAAATATAATCGATGCAAGGTCATTATATATTCTGTACAGTCGTGGTCCGAAAATACCCCCTTGCGAAGACGTCATTTGTATTATTTTTCGATAGGCAATGCGGCAATACGCACTGTTATGCAAATCGAGCAGATATTGGGCCCGATCACGAACTATTGTGGGAACTGTACACGTGTACGGTTGTAGGGAGATCTTAGCTCTACGTGTACCTGCGCACGTACGTGTCTACTGTCTAGTAGGTTTGAGTGTTATGATCCTTTTTGTCTGTAATTTCTGGTGTGAACAATAATGAGTTTGTCTGTCTATCTATCAATCTGCATTAGTTTAGAGTTCGCTAACTGATCACGTATGCTGATTGTAGTGATGAGTTTAAGATATAATTAATGTAGGTTTTTTGAGTTTCGTAACTGATCAATCGATTGATGAAATGCGAACAACCCTCAGTACACATATAGGGTGTTATAGTTTTTTAATTGTTGAGCGTTTGAATTTATCAGTGAGTCTTAAAAGATCTAAGCGGAACACACTCCAGAAGTAACTATAATTTAATTTAACGGCTAATAGTGCAGCTTAGAGCGAGAACTAACCACAGTACATTTCGTTATCGAACTGCTGCAAATGACAAATTAAGCTTGATCAGTGGGCCTAGCACAACTTTGACGTAAAAATACGTAGCGAGTTTTCGATAGAAAAGTGTACGCCATTTACGACTGTCAAGTATGCTCCTGACGGGTGTAAATGGCGTACACTTTTCCCCCACTGGCCCCACTGGCCAAAGTAAGCTCGCCATTATGGCCAGTAGCATTTTACTATCAGGTTAGTAAAATAAACTAACCCTAAAAACTCTAACGGCAAGGCTAGCCACTCGACTTACAAGAACTTCTTACCTTAGCAGGTTAGTAGTAAATTAAAATAATAATAATAATATAATAATAATCATTTATTCAGGCAATTACAGCCACACACACACTAAACATTGTAATAAAATAAAATAAAAATAAAATAAAATTGAAATTAAATTAAACAATAAAAATAAAATGTCAAATAATAATACAAAAATAAAATATACAAAAAATAAAAATAATTAAAATGTCAAAAATAAATTACAATTTCCTATCCGGCATCGGGACAGCGACATGCCTCTCGCAGCCATGCCGGATATACGGACAGTCCAACCTGCTGGCAATCATCGCCAGGACGGCGTTGGGGCTGGCCCGCACCCTGTGCACCAACGATGCAGCCCGCTTGCGCATGGTGGCGTGAAAGCAATCGGTGCGCGCCTCCGCGAACATGCCCGAAGCGCTACAGAAGCGGGGCAGCCCCAACACCGCCCGGAACGCATTGTTGTACTGCACGCGGAGAGCACTGTAGGCCTTTACAGTATAGTCCGCCCACAAGCTGCACGTGTACAAGGATGTACAGTACGCTTTAAAGAGCGTGACCTTTACACCTCCTGAACAACGCGCAAACCTGCGGGCTATCATATTGGCTCGTACTGACAGTGCTCTCCGCTCCCTTTCCATGTCACACTGATCTCTAAGGTCCTCGGTGAGTAGATGTCCTAGGTATTTAAATTGATCGACCCGCTCTAATGGAACACCATCCAGCCGAACAGCAGGTATACTCGTAGGACACCCCACACCGAAGGCCCCAAAGACCATGTATTGACTTTTTTTGCTATTATACCTAAGACCATGACCACGAGCGTATTCCGCACACATATTGAGCAAATCTCTCAAGCCACAGACCGATGCGCTCAGCAGGACCATGTCATCAGCGTAGCTTAAATTGTTGACACACACTCCATCAACATGGCAGCCGACATGGCGTCTGCTGAGCGCACCAATGAGTTCGTCCATGTAGAGATTGAACAGGGTGGGTGATGTTAATCCGCCCTGTCTCACACCACACTCGAGCCTATAAGCATCCGACATTGCCCCCGCCCACCGGACACTATTGACCTGGTTCGCGTACCAGTACTGGAGCATACTGATAAGCTCCCGCGGCAAGTTTGTGCTTTCCAGCTTCCTCCAGAGGATGTCGTAGGCGACCAAGTCAAAAGCTTTGGATAAATCGAGGAAACATGCGTACACAGGCGTCTTTCTACTCGTATAGTATTTGACGGTGTGCTTCACACACAGTATTGCACTCTCAGTGGACAGTTTAGGTCGAAACCCAAACTGATTATCGTGCAGTGTTATATGGCTATTTAACTGTGTGTTAAGCAGCCCGTCAAACACCTTGGCTGCTACCGTTGCTAGTGATATAGGCCTGTAGTTATTTTTATCTGCCATATCACCGGAATTAAAAAGTCAATCGGACACGACGAGTACTCGAACTCGATTAGAAAAAAAACCCAACGTTTAAAAGCGTTCCTCGTTTGGTGTTCCTTGTTGGGAACCCTATTGACTGACTGATTGAGGAACAGACTTCTAAGACACGCGTTTCCCACACCTAGTTTATTAGTCAGTGGTTGTTCTGATCTAATGTACATTTTATCGAATAAAAATATTGAATATTTCCGATATCTTATCAAGCTTTACCAACTTTTGTTTTCAACTGTACCTTATATTCAACCCAACATACCGAGGTGGTTCCATCAACGTCGCAGCCGTCCAAAGCAGCAGTAACCTAGCCTCTATACGTCCTGTGCTAGCTCTAAGCTGTGCTGTTTGTACCTGGTTCAGGCGGAGTCGGCAGGCCATTTCGGTTGGTTCGAGGTTCTAGGTTTCTAGAGATCAAAGATAGATATTTAAGTTCCTAAGTTTGATAGGTAGGTTTACGTTTTTTGGCAAGGTTATAAGTAATCCTAGGTTCATCTTTTCTAGCAAGATAACAAGTTATTTAGGTTCATAACTTTTAACAATATGACGGTGTAGGTGGGTTCTAGGTCTTTTAACAATATGACGGTGTAGGTGGGTTCTAGGTCTTTTAACAATATGACGGTGTAGGTGGGTTCTAGGTCTTTTAACAATATGACGGTGTAGGTGGGTTCTAGGTCTTTTAACAATATGACGGTGTAGGTGGGTTCTAGGTCTTTTAACAATATGACGGTGTAGGTGGGTTCTAGGTCTTTTAACAATATGACGGTGTAGGTGGGTTCTAGGTCTTTTAACAATATGACGGTGTAGGTGGGTTCTAGGTCTTTTGGTTTCCCGGCAAGATTATGAGTAGTCGGTTCCTGGGTTGTCAGGTTTTCTAACTCTAGTTTCTTAGGTTTAACGAGCTATCTATCTCTTCTATTCTTTCTTTCTATCTTTTCTATCCTTTTTACACTTATCTATTTCCCTTAGTCATATCAGCAACAGCAAACCAAAACAATATAATCTTTTCTGTCAATCTGTCAATTCACTAAAAATAGTACTAAACTTGTGTAATCGTGATATCAGACTGAGAGTGCGTCTATTTTAAAAGCTGCGTCATCCGACGAAAAAACATTTCAGCAACGGTCAGCAAATAATGAGTCAAAATTTAAATTTCAAGTCATGTTTGGACTTTAACAATTTATCACAAAATATGTACTTGGTATTGTATGATGTGACTACATCCTTATGTGATTTAATCGTATCCCCAGGATGAGTATGTATCACCGCACAGTTATCACTCTATCACTGTAATATATACAAGAACATCATTTTTACAAAACAAAAAACAAAAACCGACTTCAAAAAACCGACTATTGAGTTATTCATCTATTTGTCGCGAACGTACTTAATGCAAATGTAAGTTAAGACTTAATTATAGTTTTCTCATGGATACCATTATCAGAACTGGACTAAATTGATGGACCAAATGGGAAGCGTCAGCTTTCTAATAAAAAAAGAATCATCAAAATCGATTCACCCAGTCAAAAGTTATGAGGTAACAAACATAAAAAAAAACAGTCGAATTGATAACCTCCTCCTTTTTTGAAGTCGGTTAAAAATGTGAAAGTTTGTATGTATGTTTGTTACTTATTCATACTGCAATGGCTGAACGGAATTGGATGTTTGGAAAGAGCTTGTACCCTAGATTAACACAGGCTACTTTTCATCATCAACATCACCGCGGGGCAAAGCTTGTAATACTGAAAATGCGAAAGTTTTTGAGTGAGTCTGTATCTGTGTGTGCATGCATGTTCGCGACGAAACGGATCCACCTATTTGGATGAAACTTGGTCCGGAAGTTGTTTATAACGGTATCCGCAGGATAACGGGTGAAACCGCGAGGCGCTTCTAGTATGAAAATAATGGTACAAAACTAAAGAGGCAAAAAAATTAAAACCTGGTTTTAGCTGGAAATATCGAGTCTAGAGAACTGGCCAAGCGCGATAACATGTATCCAGTACATAAACATAATACCTGCTGCCTGTATGGCATTTTGTTTATCAAGATTCCCCATAGATAGCCGCTATCTAAATACTTAGCGAAATATTACTACATCTACGATTAAAACTCCCGACAGATAATTGAAAACATGTGTAACTCGAAAGGTCAAAACTTAGTTAGTTTATGCAGGCCAAGCTTACAATTTGACGTGCAGTAGTTTAATTGTCCGGGATTTTTTTTTATCTATTATTTATATGGAGCTTTTCTTGCTGTGCGAGTATGCCAGCCCGTTCGAGATGATGTTAGATTTTAACAACACCGGCCAAGCCGTGACAGAGGCCTTTTTGCGGCCTAAAAATTACTATCAGGTGTCAGAGGTTTGGAGTTTTAAGTTAGTACCTATGTATTTGTTATTTTTCTATAGTGACCAGTTGCAAATAGATATGGTAATCATGAGTATGAATGACAATTCGTTTTACATTGACGACATTCGCATAATAGGATTTATTTTTAACTTCACGAATGTTTGATTGTCGTAGAACACTTCGTTTCTGAGGCGGAGAAGAGCCAATCAGGAAAGAAAGAGAAAGAAGAGAAAGAGAATCGACCAATCAAATCGCTTGAAATCAAACTCGACTCTTCTTCGCTTTAGTGGAGTGTTTCAAATTGTATGGCGCTCCGAGTCGCGCATGGTAAAAAGAGAAGAGTATAGTGGAGTGGAGTTTAGCATGGCGGAACCCTGTTTATTCTCCTGATTTTGTACTTTTTGTTTCGTTTATAATTGTCCAGCATGAATATTTAGGTGGTAACAACTAGGATTACCAGTTTATGCAAGCATTTAAGGTTTTTTAGGCTTAGTTCTTAGGCCTAATTGGGGGAGACCTTTACCTAGCAGTGGGACATTATAGGTTAATTAAAAAAAAAGGCTATGTTCAGCCTTAGGCCAGTCTAGTATCTGTTGGTACTGACCTCGCTGCCGTCCTGCTGCGCGTTACACTTGCTGATGTTCAGTGTCCCGGAGATGAAGTCGTTCTGCACGTCCACGATGAGGAACGCGCTCACCGGCCGCACGATCTGCAACCACGGACATGTTACAACGTGCCTCGAGAAGGGCGCCGCGGAAACATCACTGACCCGGGGTTGTTTTAAAAGAAGGAGAAGACTTTCTGGCGTCCACGTCGTATTCCTTCTGGTACCTAGTCTGAATTTAAAAACGCTTCTACGGGAACACCCCATACATGTTCATATTAAACTCTTATGCATGGTTATTTGTTTGCATTATCCACATGACGCGATCTTGGGAGTTTAATTATCCGTAGTGAGCGTTCTAGCGAATGTTACACTACTTTGAAGTCGGAGCTCGACCGCGAGATGAGTGAGGCCACTAATGAGCCCGCTTATCGCAACGATAATTTTCATAGCTCTCTCCGCTAGCGTCTTTCGCGGTCGAGCCTCAGCTATGAAAACTATCGATGCGAGTTAACCTTTTGACCGCCACAACATTAATGAAGTGACAGCCTCTCCACACTACAGAAAAACTGTCTAATAGATAAATATAGATTCCATTCCCATTGTAGGTATAATAGTAAGATTTAATTTCGATTGTTGGTTGTATTGATGACTTTGGCGTGCGAGTCACTTTGTTGGCTGTCACGACTGGATGACTGCGGCGTTCAAAGGGTTTGGTGGGCTCATTATTGGCCTCGCTCATCTCGCGGTCGAGCTCCGGCCTAAATAGCGTCTGCATTTGTTCTTACCGATCGTATCCATAAAGCAAATAGAGTTAAAGAAATTCAATAGGTATGGTAGGTAACAAGGAAAATACGCCCGTAATTACTTTCTTAGAAAAACCGTAGAAACTAGTAGGTAAATACAATAGAATCAATAAATGCAGTTCTGCGTTACACCTTTAGGTACCTTTACCTATAGGTATGTGAATTGTGATATTTTTCCTCAAACACTTCTTTTTTCCTCAAGTAAAAACACCGCTCACTAAGCACCAAACTGGCTGCTATTTTAGGTTAGTTATATTCCCAATAAAGGATACTTGTATTACCTTGTATATTTGACCGAAATGTGCTAACATCCAACACAGTAATGGTACGGCATAGTTGCGCGTCAACGACCCAGGGTGTGGGAGATCGTATTGCACATCTACGCGACCACAACGCAAGACGAGCGCGTGCCCAGTAGGCACGCTTTTTTTTACAACATGTGTTTCACCTGATGGGAACCACAATTTCACCTGATGGGAAGCGACAATGCGGTCAAAGATGTAAACGCGATGTAATGCTTGATTGATTTGGGTATCTAGTTTTGCGTTTTAGATGCTGATGCACTTGTTTAACCGTATTTAAGCCCCTTTTACACTAGCAAGTTTTTGCTTGTTAGATATTTAGTTTAAAAATTTAATGTTTTCACTCACCACTTTAATCCAATGGTTCCAGCAGAATGTAAACTCCTCTTTATCAATAAATCCATCTGCATTCTTATCAAAGACCTGAAAGATATGATGTGACCGCTCCTCGGAAAGTGGATAGATGTGGCCCTTCTCATTACGGAACAACGCCTTGCAGATCAGACGGAACTCGACCAAGTCCAGCTTGCCATCTCTGGAAAATAACTTTTATTTAAAGATACATACATATTTATTTATTTAATAATGTAATAAAAATGGGCAAGATAGGGCTCAGCAGTGAACAATTATGAGCTAATGATGATCTATTCCATAAACAGCATGAAGCACCACAAAAAGCTCAATAAATGTAGTGTCATTAAAGGTAGAAGTTCTTGATCTTATAAAATTTTAATGGTAGCTAATAAAATTAGGATGCAAGATAATAAAACCAAGGTGAATTATAATGACACTGATTTGTTATTTCAAGATTCTTTATTCAAAGAATTAAAATCTAAGTATGTGATTATTTTTCTGATTTATTTGGTATGATAAAATGCATGTAGAATTGTTACATAGGTAAATTGGTTACATGCACTAAAATAAATGCGGAATTTAGGAGATGTGTCTTACCTCTTATGATAGAATGGTTAAAAATCAGATTCAAAAAGATTAACAAAAGTCACTTTGTATCCCGAACAAATAATATTTGCTGTACTATTTTATATTTACTGTAATTGCAGAGCAATTTAACTATACTTATTATTGGAGTTTCAGTAACCAGAGAGGGCAAGGACAACTATAGTCAAGGTTCATGCATTAACAATAGATCACATGAACAAACAATAGTTTGCTAAATACTAATGTACAAAATATAAAAAATGAAAAAATAACCGCTGAGCGATGAAACAAAACTTTGGCCACTAATGTTTATAAGTTTTAATGTAAGTGTGATATGTATGTCATAAAGTAAATAATAGTTTTATAATGACTGTTCAGAGTGTAATGAGGTATTTCAGGGGCATTTCCATGAAAACATACCCATCTTTATCGAAAGTTTCATAGCACGCGTCCATGTCGGAAAATGAAGTATCGTCCTCCGGAGTACCGTTAGCCACCTCCGACATCGTACGCTGGATCGAAATGACTCGCGTCTCCGCGCCGCAGCGGCTTATAAACGAATTCAGCACCATGGTAGCGGAGTTTCGCCTTATGTAACCCACGACGACCAAAACAAACTTACTTTGCGTTGCATGAACTTTAAACTTGCACTCTTAGACACTTTCGGGTACCCTTTATATGTATACAACATGTTATTAAAATCTAAACCACTTTTCATTCATAGTCCATTTGAAATTATTGTGAAATTTTGGGAAAACAAGCATTTTCACGAAGTCCTAGCCGGTATGCAATAATGCATGACATCAATAAATAATTATCAGTATGTTTATGATATTGCACGTCACAAGAATTATAGTAAATGGTGTAACTTTCGCAATATTGCTCAGAAATTAACTACCTACTTAATAAAGTAAAACACCCAATGGAAGACACTTTATGAACAACCTAGATATTTATCCAATCCTATAAAATCAAGTATATATCTTTACAAAAACATACTGACTGATTTATTACAAAAAGTAACATTTTGTAATTATTTCTTTTATCATTATAGCTCTAGCTAAGTACTCATTTTTCTTTCACGGATTGTGTCCATCGTAAGATTGGTATGCGGTATCCATGAATTATCGGCCGTAATTTATTTATTTATATCACTTACCTATCTACATTAAGATGTCAACAGTTAACGTCAAAAAAATACGTTTCGTTATACGCAACGATCATCACTTTTATTGCGCACTAGGACGAACTCTCAATCATCTTTCAATCTGTAATTTATCACAAAACTTTTATAAAGAGGTCCTTTGCAAAGTCCTATGTAAGTGCAGGATTTATTGCTCTCTAGACCTCGTGAAAAGCAAAGAATCCACAGATATATTACTTAAAGATAGAACCAAAGTGTAACCGCACATGCGACAGCTATATTCTTGAAATTGATGCCAGGATAGGAAAGCTTCCCCCATTTTAGAGGAAAAAAAATCATAAAATATTCCTAATCTATACTTCACAAAATAAAACATTGATTAGACAGGGTATAAAAGGAATAGGAAAGGAAATACAAGCCACAAATTGCTCATAGTATGAAAAAGTCTAATAGTAGGAAAATAACTACTAGTATACTAATCTACTCATAATTATAGGCAATCTTGTGATTGCGAAAATAATGTACCTTATCTTAGTTTTGGGTCAGCGGGAATTAAGAAATAGTCCAATAAATTAATTATTTATTAATTTACATATTGGGTACAATCCTGGGCAAACATAATTCACAACCTGGCAGCTACAAATCGTAGACGGCTCACGTAGTAACTATTATTCCTATCCTAATCTGTGGTTTGCCCACCTTGGCACGGTTACAGCGACGGGGACAAAAAGTGAAATGTCTGTCTCTCTTTTTCAACCGTGTTTGGCACTTGCCATCTTGCTCTTTTTTACAAAGTAGCAATTATGGTTCTATCTGTTAATCTGAGAAAGAATCTATAGCGCTTTTTAATGTTGACAGCTATGTCTCATCTCAGCTTAGATGTAGTACAATTTTTCCATCTGGCAGCACTGCTGGACTTAAGAAAAAAATTTAGCGTCACAGGAGATTTAGTTTCTTTAAATATTTATTTATCTAAAGTTTTCTATAAAATTACACATCGTATACTTTATGATAAGTGGCTCTAGTTCGGTTTCTATCGTTGGAGTTACTTAGTCCTTAGTTTTGAATGTTTGGTATATGTATAGGTTAGGTTACCAAAGTTGTACCCTCGCGCCGTTTTCACATTTACCATGACAGAAGTGGACAAAGTGTACGGTTTGAATAATACCGGCATGACAATGCACGAGCGGTTCACGATGCTCGCGCAGCAGACGGTGGGGCGCCGCGGGAGAGGGAACTTTCTGCAGGGCCGGTCTCCGAGAGCCCGAGGCAAAGGAAGGACTAACACGGCGTTGATCGAAGCTATCGTAAACCAACTCATCAATTCTCAAAATGTAAATAACATTCGCTATTCGCTTACAGCTAGTTTGTAGTATAGACCTTGTGCTTTGTAAACAATCTGTAAAATTCTAAACATCTCTTTATGCGTATATTCTTTTCGCCAAATATTTTTCGTTTACTTAATTAAAGTTGACTACACACCAATCCGCGCTGCACGCATCAAATTCATAGAAACTGCTAACTAGCTGCGATAAATGGTCATAGAGGAGTTTGTCTGTATGTTGTTTGTATTGAAATCATTGCTTAGAGATAAAGTAGCATGTATCATAAAACAAGATACTTTTTATCCTGATTAAATGTTGAAACTTGTGAGTAGTTTGTAATAAAAAGTAGCAATAAAAAGGTATCAAGAGCAACACACATTTTAAAAAATGTTCACAATTTTGGGCCTTGTTGAATTTATTGAAGGTAATGTGTTTTAAAAATATATTTCCATTCCAGCTTATCCCTGAGATACCCTTCCATAGCAGAGGTAGAGGGCGAGGGGGGCTTCGTAGATATGGTAGCGAGGGCAGCCTGCGAAATGTAGCACTCCGGAGAGAGCGCTCCAACAGCTTTGGGTGTGCCGACCAGACTAACAAGAGCCAGAGATGGAGACGATCTAATAGTAACCTGAGGTAAATGTTAAATACCATGGTAACATTCAAAAATTAATAAAACCCAAAATTCTCGGTTTTGTACAGTAACTAAACTTAATGCCTAAAACCTAGAGAAACGATGCTACCCACAGTAGTCAAATAAACTGTGTTGCAGGTAGCAAAACATATTGTCAATGCTACTCGTAACTCTATGTGTATGCTTGTAACTCTGTGTTTTATCCGTAATATTTTTTTATCAGACAGATGAAACAGTCTTGATTAAATATGGTACACAGGTTCACCACATTTCCACTCGATCGAACATCGGGAAGTGGTTTAAAATTGAGTTGCAAGATCTGACTCGAACACACATTAATACACAAAATTGCAAGTTAAATAAAAGCTTGTAAAAGATTGTTTGTTTCAACAGTAACGCAGGCAGTGTAAACGGTTCGGTAAAAAGCGCGAGGAGCGTGCAGTCTCACGGATACTGGCTGCGCGGAAACTCGGTGCCGCACTGGGGCTGGGGCGGCGCGCGGGGGCAGGGCGGTGTGCGGGGGCGCGGCGGCGGGAGGGGGCGGGGCGGAAGCCGGGGCTTCAGGTAACCCTCCTAAACTCATGCTCCTCATGTCTGAGGGTTGTGACCACCACCTCCAAGTAGCCTCTCTCTAACGATGTTGCGCCAGCGTTTCCTATCCTCAGCAATGTGAAGTGCTAACTACACTTAGGTAACTTGAACGCTATTACCTGTTTCCTTATGAAAACCCTATCAAAGTGAAAGAAAGGCACCAATTTCAAAAATGTAGTTTTTGACCTGGTGGTCTTTTTAGGAAGTGATTTTCATCCTCAAAATTTATTTAGTTGATGATATATAAGCAGCATAAGCTCATGTGCCTATAGCCTATAGTGTTAGTCAGTATTTATCCAGCAGAACAATTTCTTATCACTTGACATACTTGAAACTTGACACTTGACTTTGGATAGGTATTTATTCCCACGAAAACGTTAGCAGAGTGAAAGATGTGCACTTTGTGCACCAATTGAAAAATGCGCATTTTAAAGTGGTGGTATTTTTATGAAGTGCACATTTAGAACTTAATTCATAAAGATGCAAAATTGCCCAAGGGTATGGCATGCAGAATTTCCCAAGAGAATCATAAATGAATTATTCTGCGCACCATATACCAATTTTTATAATCAGTGCATTTGTGACCATGCAGCCAAAAAATACTAATGTGATTTTTAACGGGATTGAAGACTATTGGACAATTGAGCTTCTGCGTAAGGTGTCTCCATTTCTGTACAATTTCTGCAATATACTATTGTTACATATTATTCAAGGGGCAGAGTCCACCAAGGCCGAGTGAACAGACCCACGGAGCAGGCGTCAGACGTCGCCCGGCCGGTGCGCGGCTCGGGGCGGCGCGGCGCGCGCCGGAACACGGGGCAGGCGGCGCGGGGGCCGGCGCGGGGCTGGGGGCGGGGGCGCGGCCGGGGCAGGGGGAGAGGTGAGACTTCATATAGTTTCTTATTCGGAACGGGATGATGAGTCCCGCACTGGCGTCTTGCAAAGGGTGCATTGCGCGTTTTTTTGCCAATAATTACCCGAACCAACCCAGCTTCCAAAAATAATGGAGCGTTGCTCTGGGCCGCTAGTCAACTGCTCCTGTGGCAAGGATGGTATGATAGGTGATGAGCTAACAGTCAAGCTGTTGTGACGATGACGGTCATGCTAGAGCCACTTCGTGCAATCCGGTGGCGACTCTGGTCTCCTCTGTGGCCAGCTGGCCAGTAGTGTAAATGAGAGACTCTTAGCTAAGGGTGAAGTTTTTAAAGCAATTTATAATCTTAAAATTTTAATAATCTTATAAGTGAACTGTTTTGTGCCTTCCTTCCTTGAAATACCGGAGCGAGTGACGTCTTTGAGTTTTGTTTGAGGCCGTAGTAGTATCCATCTACACATTATTATCTTTCCAGGAGGTCCCAATCGGGCGCAGCCCCCGAAGCCGCTCGCCACCCGCGAGGAGCTGGACGCGCAGCTCGACGACTACATGTCCAAGACCAAGTCGGCTCTGGACAAGGAGTTGGATGAATACATGAGCCATGTCATGGACTTCGAACAAACGACCTCCTAGTCACCGCTACTTGATTCTACCGAGCATTGGCGCAAGAAACTCAACACAATTGTGATCTTTGAAGACTCCAAAGATCCTCCAGGTCACTGATCACCAGCACAAAGGCCCCTGCTCATCAAAAACTGATCAAATTCATACCAACCAACCAATACACAAGACATTGGTAGAATTGCGGCAACACAGCAGAAGCCAGGAAGAGAAAGTTGAAGTTAAGTTGCTGGTTCCCACGGATTGACGGACTGCAGCTGGTATGTGAGGTTCTTGTCCTGGATCTAAGTCCAGGTTAATTTAAAAACATTTAAATAGCAGAGCAGTTCTCAGAGCATTTTAAGCAGTGTCTAACTTTGAGCAGGCGTAATAAATAAGGCCTTATTGTGAAGTGAACACAGTTACTACATGATTTGACATAATAATATACTGCTAAAATTAGTAATCTAAAAACAAAATTAGTTTATTTTTGAAGAGGTGTGTTTTGAGCTATGGACGTTTTTAGTTTTAGTCATAATTATGCTTACTAAGTGAATAAAATAATGCTCGGTACGATATTAAAATATCAAACGCGGAACGGTGTTTAGAATAATAGAAGATGCCACACTACCTCTTCATTTCTTTTCAAATTCGCATAAAATCGTAAATACTTTTTCTTAGTTCTTTCTAGAACTATAAATAGGCCCTCTTATTCTTGACATGAACGTTGAATAACATATGATACGTTTGTGAATGAATTAAGAAGATAAATAAATCAACATAAAACGTCGAAATTGAATAATATTATGTAAGTTTAAAATCGAAGACAGACTCAGACTCTTGCTACTGTTAGCTAATAAGGATTGTTTATTAACTGTTTGTTTTTATAGATTTTGCAAATAACCGTTTATTGTTTAGTTCGCCTCTGTAAGTATTGTTAAGCATAATTTCAGGCACATAAATTAGGAATAAGAAAAAAGTAAACAAAAACCAATTTTGTTTAATTCCCTTCATTCAACAAAAGGGTGGAACGTTTGGAACCCATCATCATCATTTAAGCCTTCATTGTCGGATATACCAGCAAGCTGAGTAGCCTGAAGAGTGCGGCAGATTTTGGGGATGGCAAAATTCGTCCTATTTTTTTTTTCATATCTACACAAGTTTAAAAAAACTATAAATCTAAACATTACTTAGTCCTCAGAAACATTTCAACATGTAATATGTTTCACTATTATATACATTTAGATTTTTAATATACAGGTACTCAGCAAATGTGTAAATGTACCACTGACAGCCCTACCCCTGCCCCCTAGCCAAGTTACAATTCTATAAACGAAACGCTGTAGAAAACTAGGACGATGTTGTGGGAATTACATTTCTATAGTCTACTTATAGATTTTATACAATTATCTATAATCTATTCATATAAAAATGAATCTCTATTTCCCTTAGTCATCGCATCACGCGTGAACGGATGGAACGATTTCGCTTTCTTTTTGTTGTGTTAATTATTGACAGGAGGAGGTTCTTAGGAAAGAAAAAATTAAGGAAGTTGAGCGGTACATTATAAATTGAGACATAGTTAAGACAGGACGTCTGTCGGGACAGCTAGTTCTATTATAGAAATAAAACACTTTACCTGCTGCTAATAATGCGTTTGTGTTTTACCGCATAGTTGTGTTGAAAGTGGGCTTTACGCGCCTGGCGTGTGTAGCCGCATTCGCGTTGCACAAGGAAAAACACAAGGTAGGTATGTGTTGTCCGCAGTTAAGGTGTTAAGCTTTCTGCTTCGGTCGAGTCCAAGTTGGAACCAAAAACAAAGATTTAGTTGTAAAGTGATATGACGGGTTCGACGTTGAGCCACCGAAGTTGGTGAGACAAACGAATATCTGTGGATATTTACTTTACTTACTTCTTTACTAGATGTAGTTTAATTTTAGTCGCCAATAAGTTGATGCCTTTCTTGTAAAATATGTTTTTCTAAGGTCTAAATTCTATCGCAAGTGGTAAATTAATGTAGGTAATGATAGTTTTTCCGCTTCCTAGAGGTTTTTACTTTGACACCAAGTTTCAAATTCATATTTGACCAATAAAATGTTATTTGACATGTTATTTTTGTTTTGGAATAAAAACAACATACAAAATTGTTTTGACTTGTATTGACCTATTAAATTCATGTATCAGTTGAAACGCAATTAATCTAGAAAACAAAAAACAAACATAAATGAATACAAGTCTAACATGTCCAATAAAATAAAAATGTCAAATTAATAATAAAAGAACCTTTGCTGCTTGCGATGTAGCCCCGGCCTAACTAACAATGTAAATACTTTCCCACGTGGTCATATGTTTTCTCGAAATAATAGACTGATAAATAATATAAAGATAAGACCTATTATAAGTCCTGTGTGGTATTTTCAAAATACGAGTAATAAATAAAGTACAAGTTTCATAAGATTGTTAAAACTAGGTTTAACGTTGGCGAGAAATTATTAACCAGCTGTACAGTTTAGTTCGAAGCAAATAGGGTTAGATGGCGCTTTTCTTAATGTTTTATTTTATTTTATTAAACAATAATTGAAATTCATATGAGTTGATTACACGAAACGAGTACAGTGGCGGTACAGTAAATGAGCAGACTCGGCCGAGTAAAAAATTGTAGTTTTAGTTATGCTTATTCAAACTGTTTAAACAAACCGAGTACTCGGAGGGCACTGTTTCGCCACTGCTCGTTACGTTTAATCAACCCATTAGATGCAAAATATCACTCTGAAAATGGCTTTGGAATTGTAAAGAGGGAATAATCGTCTCCAGAAGTGTTTCTACTACGGGATTGGAATATACTTGAAAGCTACATGCATGCCAAGTTTCATGCTTTCTGCTGGATGGGACCGAAAACCCTATATTTTTAAGAACCGTACCATATTGAATCTACGTTTTGAAAATTTTTGCAAGAAACTCGCTCGTAAATACGTAATATTTTGGAATGTTGTTTGTTACTAAGTACAAAGTCGCTTATCTATTCTGATCGCATCGCTAGTGGTCAAGGAAATCGAGACAATTTGTACTAGAGGTCTTAGAGTATTCATTATAAACGTAGCTTAGATTTAAAAAACCTAGCGTAAACTTAAAACGCTCTGATAACTTTTCGCTGATATGAAATGTCATGTGCGAAAAAAACGAAGAAATTTAAGCAATGATTAACTTTAAGTAGGGTTTATAAATGAGACCCTTTTTTCTGACCGGTAATTCAGAACTAGTTTTATTTTGACACTAACCTTGCGTGTGTGAAAGGGACAGCAATAGTGTGTCAGCAGAAAAGCTGTCGCATAGAATAATAAGATGTACTAGTTCCTTGCCAAATCATATCAATATCGGTATAGCATTTCAGCCATGAAAATAATACATACAAACATCTTTTTTCGTATTTTATAATATTATGTAAAGATATTACCTATGTATTATGTATTTGTCTATGAGACGAAAAACGCCAAGTTTTTTTACTAACTAACAGCATATCTTATCACAAAGCTCCATTCACATCAAAATAACAGCGCTAATCCAGGGTTAAACAGAGAAATGGTATGCTATGCTAAGCCCTTCTACTGTGGGACCAATCCGGAAATCGCGAAAAACATCAGCTGTTCCATAGAAAAATGTCAATGACACTCGACAAAATGTATGGAACAGCTGATTTGTTTTCGCGATTTCCGGATTGGTCCCATAGTAAAAGTTGTACCTACCAGCCGTTTTTGGCTTATAGCACACCCTTCGCTTATAACTTTGTATATTATAATATAACATAACATTGTTTTGCTATGGATAAAGGTAGTCTAAAAGTTGATTTTTGCGTTTAAACTGCTCGTTGTTGCGCTGACACGTCGGAGTGATTTGGACCTGATTAATTATTATTAATGATTAAGTGTGTAAAGTCTGCGCAGACCACAGACAGTCACAGACACAAGGAGACGGTATGCTAAGCCGAAAAGGGCTCATAGTACTAATCATTATGAACAACTTTTACTATGGGACCAACTCGAAATTCGCGAAAAAAAAATCAGCTGTTCCATACATTTTGTCGAGTGTCATTGACTTTTTTCTATGGAACAGCTGATTATATTTTTCGCGTTTTCCGAGTAGGTCCCATCGTAAAAGTAGTTCATAATATGGAGTACTATGGGATCCTTTAGGCCTAACATATCCTTATAACCCTTTATTCTATTTTTTTTTAAAAAGCTCCGAACTGAAGTATGTTGTCTGTGCAGGCTTTATTTTGGGTGTAACATAACATATAGAAATAAATAACATAGAATAAATAAGGTTATATATTTTGTAAGAGCAGTCATTTCGTCTAAGATACTTTGGAAAATGTAAATAAAATTTTAGGATAAGTGACGCAAATGTGAAAAAAGTTTGTGATAATGTTGAATATTTTGGAATAAATGCTCAGAAATTAACTAACTCGGTTTCGTTTTATCCTATGCAAAATTAATTTCAAAAATATGAAAAAAATATATACTTTTTTTTAAATAGAATAGGTTTTTCCTAGGAAAGCGTGCTACATCTTCGACCACATCGTCGCTCCCCATCAGGTGGGATTGCGGTCAAATGAATGCCTAGTCCGATGTAAAAAAAATTGAAATTTTTTCTACTAGCTGATGCTTTGAACTTCGTACCAGGTAAACCTTCGGCCTCGGATGTTTAGGGTTGAAAAACTCACCTTTAGCACTCCGGGATAGTGTAGCTACCCGATAGTGAAAGAATGTTAAAAATCAGGCCAGAAGTAGGAGTTAACAAACGTACATACATACAAACTTTACCTCTTTATAATGTTAGTACAGATTCTCTAATGTCCGGCATTTCGTTCCCGATGCGGTGTTGGTCGGTCTCGCATGTTTGGGGCTACAAACACAGCCTATAGCACTCAGGGATAGTGGACCTGTCCATTAGAATAATATGTTTTATATAAAAATGAAACCCGTTTTCCTTGGTCACGGCCTCACGCGTGAATGGCTGGACCGATTTCACTAATTCTTTTTTTGTTGTATTTGTTATTATTAGGAGAAGGTTCTTACGGAAAAAAATATTAAGAAAATCTCTCAGAAATATTGAAAAACCCTAAAAACAGCCCTTTTATTTTTCCCATACAAACGTTTTCTAACTAAAACGAGCTTTATTGCTATTGTATAAAGTTCATATTGAATTGCAAGCACTCACTGTTGTTTAAGCAATGTAGGTATGTTCCTAACGTCCAAGAGTCAATTTGCACTTTATTACCTCTGTACAAAGTTCAAATTCAATCATATCTATCAAAACAGTGTGCGTTTTATACTGATAATTTTTACTATAAACCAAATTCTGCGAACGAAACACCACCGCGGGCTAACTCGACGTCAAGCGCCATCTAGCGTGCTTCTTGTGAACTAAATGAATTTGCAGTTAGAAGTTTAACAAAATAATGTGAAATATCGATATTTTCGTTGTATTCCGAATATGTATAATTTCATTCATGTTTCGACATACTTTTGACTCATCATTTTATCCTTTACAATAGTTTGTGACTTTATCAATATAACCCATACAGAGACCGATAAAAGAACCAAAAATAATAACTGATGAATCGTTGGTTTCCTTATTTAGTTATTATTTCTACATTATTTATTTTTAATGAGCTTCCGACGTTTAAGTTTTAATTGAATATGAACAACATCGACCACAAAGGCGGACGTTCCAAGACTTTCTATTGAAAAGTTTTCTTTAAAAATGACGCAATTAAATGTTTCCGCTCTCAACATTTTTGAAGATAAATTGTCAAAGAAATTCGACGATAGTTCGAAGCGGTTTTGCAGAAGCTAATAGACTAAGGTCCTATTGCAAGAAATCTTACCTCACAAGATACCAGAATAAAATCATAATGCAGCGATAGCAATCACTTGACTCAGCTTAAAAAGCGCTCTTAAGCTAAAAAATCGGTTGTCTGTAAAGTCGGTTTACTGACGATAGTTTAACGTGACAACGTCATAAGAAAATACTGATAGAATGGTTTCATTTTTCAAAAGAAAAATTTAATTTAATTTAAGTAAGGTACAAAAGTAACTGACAAATAGGAAAATATAATAGAATATAGGAAATCACAATTTCACTCAGAGCGAGGTAACGCCTCATCGAGGTAACGCCTCAGCGAGGTAACGGCACATGCGTCATGTTTTTTCGTGCGTGCAGCCGGCTCCATCGAATTATAAGACGTTGTCACGTCAAAAAATTGGTATGTCAACATAACTTAACTAGTTAACGCTGAGTTGTAAAATGTATGTGGAATTTTACATAATAATAAAAAATATCAATCGCTTAGTTATACCTAATCTAACAATAGTGGAATGCGATTCCCCAGCCTGGAGAACCCTATTTTTTTTTTTAAACTTGCTTTGCAGGTTCGAAATCTAGTGTCTAAGGCACACTAGGCAATGAAGAGTGAAATTCACTCATGTTACACCATGAACGCCATGGTCACGCCATCACGCGTGAACGACTGGACCGATTTCAATTTACTCTACGTTTATCCCAAAGTCTACCCGTGCGAAGCCGGGACGGGCCGCTAGTATGTTTTATAAAGTCGGACCTGCAGGCTGATCCAGCTATCCGAAATTCGAATGCTTTCGAATCGAATGTTTCCGAAAAACAACTTGGCCTTTATTCGCTATGAGCACACGAGCACGTAACGCGCCGCGTTACGTCAAATCCATGGAATCGACACGGAATGGTATTCCGTATGCCAATGTCAAAATTTAAAACGCGATGCCACGCTATGACTCTGAGCCGCGTTCACGTTACGTGCGTGTGATGACGTCACGCGTTTTTGGCGTGGAATATGATGGTAGATAGCGAATAAGGGCCCTTGACTTTCGATTTCGGATCAGTTTCTGTGCGGGAGACAAAATGCGATTCAAATTAGGTACATGTCAAATCTTTCCGATCCGACCACGTTCCGACGATATGAATCGCGAAAAATTCCCGTCTTCGAATTTTTCCGAAGACGAGACTTTTTAAAGATAATCGTCGAATACATTCGAATTTCGGATAGCTGAATCAGCCTGCTGTAGTTCCGGAAACTGCTTCCTTCTAACATTCAATCATTATGAATTGATATGAATTACTACTATATTACTCGTAGCTGATGAACACAGCTAGTGAATATAAATGTACAATTTGTACATACTTAAATCATCATCGTCAGTTTTTTATCGATATCGACCAACTCTGAATACAGGCCTTTCCTTGCCAGCTTTTTTTGTACGTAAGTACCTACTCCCAGTATTGATACAAATAATACATTTACATGAATCTTTTATATAAAGATTAATCGCTGTTTGTTTGTCTGATTATATGAGTAGCTCGAGATTCGAGAATGGTTGGACCGATTTTGCTAATTTTGATCTTGAAATATTTGTGAAAAATCAGGGAAGGTTTAAAAGTAAGAAACAAAAACAGCGGTTGAAACCGCCGGGTGCAGCTAGTGACGTTATAAATATCGTCACCAATAGATCCGCAGCCAAGCTTCAATCACCCCAAGCGTTTCTAAGTGATTGCCGTCCCGGTACGCCGCCGCCGTCGTCCGGCCGGACTGGTTCGTCGGGAATAGAACCCGCTACCAGCCACGTACCGTTCGACGATCATACAACTACGTTTATTAAGGCTTACCATGTTAGAAATGTGGCAAGTAATTATCCCATACTAGTACTTCGCGTCGAACTAAACCTCGCGACTTCCCCATGTTCCCGAGCCCTTGACCGATATTGCTAATTTCGAACTTAAAAAAATATTAGTAAGTAGTTACTTATGCAAAACTTGTCTGCAAGGTTTCATGAAGATCGGATAAATGATATTCAAGTTATCGTCGGACTAACACATAGACAAACATACGAATTATTAGACCATGTTAATGCCATTTGTTCTAGACTCTAAGACCTCGCTTCGCTCGGTAAAAAACTACCTATAGGAAATATTTTCTTTTGCTGTTCTTTTACACTCTGACATCGCGAACAAAATTTACTCGATAGGTACCTACCTATTTTAAAAATTTCGTCGAGTCAATGACATTTTTCTCTAAAACTACCGGTAATTTAGCCATTTTGGGTTTAGTTCCATAGGAAAAGTCATTTAGAATCACGCCGAGTAAGTAAGTGCCTGGGTAGTTCGTATTTTCGTCTCTGTAAACCCCAATCTATAACTATAGATCTATCAACCGCGCTCTACTTGCATAGCTAACATAGCATTTAATATTAGCCATAATAATACCGTACCGTGGTGTAGGCTATACTTATACCACGTTTGGCCGCCTGCCATGACTGGCAGCAATTTTGGCGCAAGAGGTCAGTCGCAGGCGCTCCACCCACCTCGCAATGAGGGCACACACCACTAGGTCGCTACATCGATTGACAGCTGTCTAGAGCTTTGGCAGATTTCGTAACCTGCCTACTGATTTGTGACCTACACATAAATAATAATAGTTAAAAAAACTAAAAAACATGCTTTGTTTAGTGTATTGTCATCGGTCCTCGATATATCTACAAAGATTGAAAGAAATCTGACCGTTTAAAGTGGGTTAAAAACGCGCTCAAAGGAGTCGGTTACAAACATACATACAAACATACAGGTGAAGCTAATAAAAGCGTGTTAAAAACAAAAAAAGCTAGAAAAATAAATACTAGACGTTTGCCACGAACGGTGACCTCGTGACCCCTATGTCTTCTTAACCCTTTCAAGATTTTGCTCAAACTCGAACAGTTGTAATATTTAGGTTCATGAACAAAATTTTAGGTAGCAGGTAGGATTAACTGCAAACCGTCGATAAAAATGTAGCCACTACAAACAAGAGCTCTTCCAAACATTTTTCATGATTTTGTTTCTGTAATACTGGAAAACTTCGCTTCGCTCGGTAAAAAAATAACATGACATTATGGGAGATTGAACCTGACGAAAGATTAGAAGGTAGCGCATTATTAGATGAAATTCAGATCTGTTCAAAAAATTTAGATATAAGTACTCAAAAACACGGGTTTAAAGATTATATTGTTAACTAGCTGCACCCGGCGGTTTCCCCGCTGTTGTTTTTAACTTTTAAACCTTGCTTGTTTTAAAGCAAACAAAACAAAACATACCTACATATTCAAATCAGTCCAGTCGTTCTCGAGTTTTAGCTAGACAAACTAACAGCGATTCATTTTTATGTATAAGAAGAAGAAAAAGATATTGTTATCCGTCGATGACGTAAGTTTTCTACGATTTGGGACACATACAACGCATGTAGGTTGAGTTACCAGTCAATATCGACGACAGAAACATATTTGCTGTAAGATAAGCAGTCAAGCTCTAACTTACCTACAGTAGGTAGGGCCCAAAAATTAAAAAAAAAAATCTTAAAAGCGCTTCCTTGATACATTTTTGTCTGATCAGTGTCCACGAACTCATTAATCAGATAATGACCTTAAGTTATCAGAAACCTTTTGACAACTTACAGCAAATCCATTTTCTGACGATTTAATTTTAAATTCTAATATGATTGCCTTTTTGATTTCTAACGGTGATCAAACCACCGCACCGGTTCATTCATTAGAGTTAGAACTTGTTACGATTTATAGAGAGGAAACTCAAACTGGTAGCTATTAGTACGGATGTACCTAAGTACGAGTAAATGCGTTGATCAGGCTAACGAAAGCATTGCTAACTTGCTGGGTTTGCTGGCAAATGATTGATTGAACTGATTCGCAGACAGATTAGATAAAACAGGATAATTATTGTCATTTTCTGAGTGAAAGACGCTGTATTTACGTTTGATATTGTATTTTACAAGAGAGCAGACATATTTTATACAAGCTTTATGTAACTTGTACGGGCTTTTATTAAATTGTTTGTTTAGGACCAATCCTGCTAACTGAATTTTGAACCACTTCTCGATGTTCTTCGATTGATCGAAAACCAAATACCAAATTATTGTACCTCCTTAGACTAAAATATTATATATTTTAGATTCTAAGATTACTTACCTCTGTATTTCCGATGAAAAGCTTGTTTTAAAAAAGTTGTAGGTATTGTAGGTAGGTGTTTTTATTTTAATATTATTTGAGTCGGTTAAAAACTGTAATAATTACAATCTATCCTAACATTGTTGATTAATTCCCATTTATCATTAAGTCTTCAAACTAAACCAATTAAAATTGATGAGGACCTAAACTCTTTTTTACCGACTTAAAAAAAAGGCTATTTAAGATTCGATTTATTAAAGATTTGATTGGTAGATGAGATTGTTTTTCTAAGAATAGATTTAATTAGACGATAAAGATGATAGGCATTTGTGTGAAGGAAGATTGAGCCAGCTAGCACGGCTAATAGTAGTTTCAAACCTAGTAGTTCATAAGTAGTAGCAACGAGTAGGAGCAATAGAGTTAGACGATCCACGATAGTTCTCGCAAGTAGCTGGACAGAACTGATCGGGAGTTGTAAACCTGTATGCCGTTAAGTGGTGTTTATTGGGCAAAGATTAGTTAACAGAAGGGCCCTTATTTTCTTTTACATTCGAATTTTCAGGAACTTCAGTTAACGTAAGAATAATTTTTTAAGCTTACGTAATTGCTGACAAATTCAAGCTTTTTATTTCCGTTTGGAATTCGTTATAGAAAAAACTCATCTAATGTTGTAGTTGGAGAAAGTAGCATGTCAAAAGTTGATTTCATTTACTAAAATTAATTTTCTATTTGTGCTATTTTTACAAAACTAAAGTTGAGAAAACTGTGTGATGTAGAGGCAAAAAAAAGAAAAACAAAAAATGCTATTTTAGGTTCTTACATCTCCAACAGATGGGTACGGTTTCATCATTACCTAGCAACAAACAGTTTGAATTCTATTTTACCGTGATTTTACATAAAAAAACCCATCCTCACATCCGTATGTGATGTTTACTTTCCATTAGAGCTTTTTGGAAAATGATTGGTAAACTGTCATATTTTCAGACAGCTAACAGGAACAGATTCAGTACTTTACGGTATGTAGGTAGTACTAAAATAAGTAGTAGAGTTTCATAGATAGTACTCAAAATGTGAGGCAGTCTAGAGCTCTAGAACAATACATTCCTACCTCCAAAGCATCACCGAAGACGTTCAGTCTCAGGCAACTTTCCCAGCCGTCCACAATCTTTGGTCCGTCGCGCGCGCACCCAAACACCTTTCTTCTTTCTCCCGCAGTGCGACTGCAGAGCCCGCGAGCCGCGCACGCGATGCCGACCGCTTGACAGTGACAGTGACAGTTGACAGTGCCACCATGACAGTGCCAGTGATCTTGCTGCTCCTCCTGGCGTCCCCGGCGCGCGCTCAGGATGACTTGTACTCGGTCGGATCGTTCTTCACGAGTAAGTGTCACGAGATAGGCCGGGTTTTTGGGTCAGTGTGTTGTGAATAGAAGCTACGTGGCCGAACGGCGGCCGCTTTTGGACTGGCATTTGCATTTTTGAACTGGTGGCCGTTTCAGTCACGGATTTATGGGCGCATACCATCAGGCGAATGACCTGAATGTCTCATTCACGCAGTGGCGTAGTAAAAGTTGTAGAGAATCACAAAAGATAAATATAAGACAGCGTAACACTTACTTATTGAGTAGATATGTAATATGCGGCCTTATCACTCAATGGAATATCTTCCACACAACTGGGCGTAGACAAAAGATATACCTAAGACATGAAAACTGTAGGTAACAGTTTAAATAAGAGGCAAGTTGCCGCTACTATCAGGCGAACAACCTGCTCTTTTTACCACTCACATGCATCGACACAGAATGGATGCAATTTTGACGTGTTTCGAACATTAGAAACCTTTTTACCAGAGAAGGAAACAATACTAAGGTAGCGTATTAACTTTTTGTGAACTTTAAATATAAGAATTTTCAGAAAAGTTCTTGATTATAACATTAAATCATTGCTAAAATCAATATAAATTCGGATAGATACATGTAACAAACTAATATAATACAGGTACTGAAAGTTTTGCAGCTCATTTCGTACAAGTCACTCATAAACTCGCAAAATTAAGAATCAAAAATTAAGAATTATCGTCGTCGTCTTCTTTACGAGAATAGAGTCAGAATTATAATTCTTTAAGCGGATAAAATGTAGAGTTAAGTAAGACACAAGTATGATAATGTAAAAATATTATGTATCATCCGACATTATAGAAAATATTTCAAAGTGGATCTTATCAATAAGCTTCAACTTTTTTTGTTTCTATTAAAAAGCTTTTCCAGACAATAAATGAATGATTATTTTTGTGGAGAGTTATGGACGATCTTTATCAATTGAGATTAGCTAAATTGATTTATTTATTTATTTTGCATTTATTGAATCTTTTTAAAATCGACGCGCGACGCTTTGAGAAGAATTGACGCTCATTAGCAAGAAACAGGAATGTGAGGAAAGAGGGAAGGGAGAAGACCTTTGCCCAACAATGAGACAAGCCAGACTGAATGATAAAAATAAAAAATAAAATAAAAATAAAAATATTGAATTAATTTAATTATACAGCCCATTAATGTTTATACACCGCTGAGCATATGCAACTTTTATGAAGACACACATGACACTATCTCCTACCTTGCGCATTCAACTTACCAGCCACCTTACACAAGTCGTCGCTCCACCTGGAAAATAGATAAGTAAATAAACTCTTTTTTACACCACAAATTACAAGAAAAGAAAAGAAGAAAATTACAAGAATAATATCATTTGAAAAATGCCAGCTTTATCCCCAAAAGCAATCTCTTCCAGGCTTCCAGTCTGGGACAATTAATAGAAGCTATGTATGGTGTAGTGATAAAGTTCAAAAACTCGTAGCTGATCCCTGAGATACAAGCCTAGCCTATTCACATACCTATGTACTTGTGTAATGTGTATACTTCTCAAAATCATAAGTAATTTAGCGACTTCTGCTAAGCCTTTGTCATCGTATAATGTCTTTATCTACTATATAAAAATAAGTCGGGTTTTCCTTCCTGACGCTATAACTCCAGAACGCACGAACCGATTTCCACGGTTTTGCATTCATTGGAAAGGTCTCGGGCTCCGTGAGGTTTATAGCAAAGAAAATTCAGAAAAAAATTCAACATAAAAGCGGGAAAATCTTTTTTCAGAACAATGTCCACCCGTGCGACGCCGGGATGGGCCGCTAGTTCGTTATAAATAAACATTTTTAATTTTTTCAAATGTAATATGGGTGATACTCGTAGTGAAGCCATCTCCTTTATATTACCAAGCAGGTGCGACTGAAGTACGACCTAGTATTGGCAATGAAATATTGGCAGGTGACAAATACAGTATGTTAGATGGCAATGATAGGGTCGAGTTCAACGGCCGTGAAATCGGCTAGCAGTATGGTAGGCTGTTCATATTACCAGCTAACAGTATTTTTGAGGTATTTGACAAATCTGAACAAGAATGGCACGTACCGTTTGTTCATTGAGGAAACTATCGCGTTATCATATTAATTAGCTTTTAATTTTATTTATACCAGACTCTTTTTTTTTGCTTTTTAAAGTTATGCTATAAAAGTAGAAAAGTAGATAAAAAAATGTGGCAGGGCATACGAAATTACTTTTTAGAGCAAATAATTTAAAACTAAATAAGCTTACTATGAAAATAGACTTAGTTTTGGTTCAATAATATGAAAAGTCCCGTGATTATGAACAAACATAAATAGTAACTCAAAAGAAGTTTTGGTAGGTAAGTGTGCTTCATTCCAGACTGGGTGGGTATGGATTGATTACACGTAATAGTTACACTCGGCCGAGCAAACAAAACATGGTTCTAGTTACTGTCTCGCCTGTCAAAATGTTTATACAAACCGAGTGCTCGGCCGAGGGCACTGTCTCGCCGCTGTACTCGTTATGGCCGGTTTACATTATTCCAGTCCAGCGATCCAGTCCAGTACTGGATTGCTTACTGGAAAAATGTAAACCGGCACTGGAATGAACTGAATCCAGTAAGCATTCCAGTCCAGTAACTGGATTCGCGGTCTACTTTTGAATCCAGTGCGATCAATCCAGTGCAACTGGAATAATGTAGACGGCCAATCCAGTGCCATTCCAGTGCTGACGAAGTACACACGTGTTGGTTGTTTTTGTGGACTTTTTTTTGCGAGAACATTTTCGAAACATTTTCGAAACTGATCTCTTCTTGAAATCATTGTCACTGTAGTGTTCACACTTCAACGGCTTCTAAATAACTGGAATAATGTAGACGTTACAGATCCAGTCCAGCACTGGACTGGAATCTCGCTAGATCACTGGACTGGAATAATGTAAACCGGCCATTATGTGTAATCAACCCAGTTTAAATAGTCCTGACGGTTTGACCCGCGATATATTTGCAATACCTGGATTAAGTAGGTACTCTTGTAAATTGTGTTTGTATTTGAAATAGCGGGTTCAATTTGAACGTTGTTGAGATCGCATGGAACGCTGAAGTTAAATTATGGGTACATGATTTTTTGATATTAAAGGTATTTTACGCTTGGGCTTTTTACCGTAAATAAAATCACTGCATCAAAATGTGAATCCTATCTGTCGCCGAAATTTTAGAACTGACTAATCTTCTTGGGAATTAAGACTATGAAGAACATTCTTTGATCAGATAAAAGAAAGGGCAGATATCATATCGTACAAGGCAAAACACTAGCAGAAGACCGCCAAGCAAAGAACTTCTACCGAAAAGACCGACGCTCTAAAAAAGAGAAAAAGATGAGGAAAGAAAGAGAGCGCTCTTAGCAATAATGCCACCAGTTTTCGAGCGTTATCTTTTGGCTTTTAATTTCTAGTGTAAACAATTAAGAGTTTATCCATATATTTTTTATGCAATTAAGTGACGAGACGAATAAATCGATCGCCTGATGTTAAACGTCACGTTTGCCCATAATAGGTCTACGCCACTTAGGATTTTAAGACCCTGAACCTAAACTCTTAAAATTCAAGACACTGCGCGGCACAGCTCTGCCCTCGTCACCTGAGATATAAGATGTTTAATCTCCGATTTGCCCTGAAATTTAACTGGAAAAATTGCTCTTCCAACCGAAACACAGTAATTTTTGTACTGACAAAGGTGTGGTACTTCCCTAAGCGGGCTCTGCAAAAGAGCGCTATCATTACAAAATCTGTTTTAAGCTTGATGAAGATGACTTCAAAGCCTAACCGCTGGCTAACCGCCGTCCGCCGATAACCGCGAGTACCGCGGGTAGCAACAAAGCCTAGGACATGTAAACTTTCACTACGACTACAGTTTGAGACGTAATACAGTTTGTTTTATTCATGACGCCTGTCTCTCGTATTCGGTTTCACTTCTGTGCCGTATGAAGAGGTGCAGTTTACAAAAAAAAAGAACTGCAATGTTATGATAATATTAATTTTTGTATATAGTTAGAAAAGTTGACGAAACGAGCTGTTCGAAACGGGGAGGGGAATTAACCCGTACACTTGTTGATTTCAGCTATGATTTTGCATCATCTATTTTTCTGAAAAAAATCTGAAATTAGGATTTAGGGTTTTGAAACAAAATGTAACTGTTGAGTTTTTTTAATTTATAAACTTCACGTTCTTGAAGTTCAAGATAGATTCAAATTGATTATTTATTACCCTGAGGCTAGACTGTAATTTTGATATGATGTGCTCTTTTGATGGTTCATACAAAATTAAAAGGACAGTTATAAAAACAACTTGTCAGTGTTCTATTTTAGGTATATAATATATTTAGGATCGGTTTTTTTCAAAATTATCTTATTTATATCGCTTAGGATAAACGTTTGATATAGTATAGAAAAAGGATATCGATTTCTCATGCACGTAAAATACGTAAACGAATCATATTGTAGGTATTTTTGATTTCTTAGAATATAAAGGGAAAATATGCTAATATTTTTCTAGCCAGCTACCACCGCCAGCGACACACATGTCTATAATTAACGAGTGGCACAGAGTGGCTAATGAATGATGACGAGAGCTATTTCCGGTGAAATTACTACTGACACTGAGTCACCACGCGGTCGCGGCGGCGGGTGGAAAGGGTGGCAGACGCCGTGAACGGAAGGCCTAGCAAATCAAAAAATACGTAGCAACTATTCGATCGAATATAAAAAAAACTACTCGAAAAACGTTACCTTTAAATTTTGAAAAAAAAACATTTATCTCAGAAATAAAATTCCATACAAAATCTCAGGTCAAATATTCATAAAAATTTAAATAATAAAAAAAAAAAAACAAAAAATTTAAACTTGTCAATCAATCCCAAATAAAACTAATATAAAATTTCCAAAAATTTAGAATATGCCCAAAACTATGAATGATTTAATAAGCGGGTTTTTGACGTCTCCGGTGTTACAGGCGACAGTGGCGGCTTACCGTCAGGCTATGCCATCAGGCGACCCGTTATCTCATTTGTCACATATGGCATAAAAATATAATAGATAATGGCGCCTACAAAACTCTAGCAAAAGCGAACTTTAGATGACTATGGAGTGAAAAGTACAACTTCACGAGTAAAAGACATCAACGCGCTCGCGGGCCCTACGACAAACGTACAGCATTTTAAAACTACACCTGTATTTTGGAAGTCATGGCTTAGAAACAATCTAAAGATAAGCTGATATTAACTAAGTTATTTGAAATTTTGTATTAGGTACCTAAAATCAAATGTAAATGAAAATAATAACTAATCTGTGCTTCAAGTGGCTTCAAGCTATAAATCTATGTAATATGAATATTTGATCTAAAGCCATAAATCTACTCGTATGTAATAATTACCTATATTTTTGCAATATTTTCGCATCAGGTTGGTGAAATTAAAAGAAACGACTAGGTTTGAATACTTAGCAACTGCAATAAACATATAGTACATATACAATTATACATACACGCAAGTATTTTTCATTTTTAATAATATATGTGTCTATTAGCTATCATTTACAAGCTCATATTAACATTATTTATTTTGCTTTCATAGTACAACTTAGTTTCTGTAGGATAACCGGTGCAACTACAGGGTACAGCCACTTATCTCTTTATATATGTATATATATATAAAAATGAATCCCTATTTCCCTTGGTCACGCCATCACGCGTGAACGGCTGGACCGATTTCACCCTTTTTTT
The DNA here is from genome assembly GCA_949125135.1 of Alcis repandata. Taxonomy (NCBI): domain Eukaryota; kingdom Metazoa; phylum Arthropoda; class Insecta; order Lepidoptera; family Geometridae; genus Alcis; species Alcis repandata. The sequence goes on from OX421240.1 coordinate 1,051,908, forward strand.
TTTGTTGTTTTAGTTATTGTCAGGAGAAGATTCTTATGAAAGAAAAATTAAAAAAAAAAATACGCTATAGAAAATTTAAGAATAAGTACTTGGCGCTTTGGACAATGTGAACTTTTTTAATGTAACATTTGACATTTAGGTAATTGCGTGCTCAAATATCATCAAGACACAAATTAATGTCTACCCGTGCGAAGCCGGGGCGGGCCGCTAGTTTAAAAAATCTTTGTTCACTAGTTGTGCCCCGCGGCCTACACCGTGATGAAAAATAGTGATGTGATGATGAAAAGTTACTTATGTGTTAATCTAGGGCAGAATCGCTATCTCTATCCCGAACTTTATATCAAAATCTGATTAGTAGTTACGGAGATATGTGGTTGTGAAACCATCACACACATACTTTCGCATTTATAATATTAGGAAGTAAGATAGGAGAGAACAAGTAAACAGATGACGAAAAGTAACTGCTTGTTTCCAACAATAGTTCTCAATACGTGGGTACATATGCGACTAGTTAGTAGCGAGTGAAGTGAGTGCGGTATGTCGACCGTGTGCCGGTAACGGCGAGAGCGCCGTTAATGTATGCGCGCCGCCGCTCGCGCTCCACCGAGCAACGAGCGACGGGCAACGAGCAACGAGTGACGAGCCACGAGCTGTCCTTGAGCGGCCTTCCGCTATGAGTAGCTCACCTCATCAGACTAGACGATAAAAATAAAACAGAACCACAGACGTACAGGCACAACCGTCCACCACCACCTTTAGTGGTTAGATCACTTCTTCCATCCCATCTTATGTATGAGTGCCGTGGTCAACGTGACGTGACGTTTAGCATTTAACTATTTTTGGTGTTTTTGCTGGCCTCACGTATAAACCACAATAGCTGATTTTTACGTGATTATTACTTACTGATTGTGATTATTTATCTGGTTAAAGAGCCAAGATTCCCAAGTAAAATAGTTGCGAGCAAAAGACTTCAACGCGCTGCGCACCCAATGTTGCTTCACAATTATTAATTTAACGGGGATTTATTTTTTGATGTAGATACCTACTATTAATTTTTTATCGTGAAAAGTATAAACTGTCTACTTCTGAAAATTACTGAAACTTTTCTAAAAATTTGTAATTTTTGTACACAAACCTACCTGCCTTGCCTAGGCAGGTAGGTTTGTGCGTTTTTGTGTTTACGCTACGTTAGGCCCATTTTGCCTAAAAACAAGACACTACACACTTAACAACAAAAACCAAAAAATATCCACTCGTGCTACAATAAATTTATTTGTAAGTTCTAATAAAACCATTAACAAGTCCCTCGAACATTGTATCAGATACCCAAAGAGCAGATAACTCCGAGGGCAGTTCCCACGACTCGGCCATGTGTGGCCGCCGCCGCCGCCGCCGCTCGCGCAGAAAAACCAGTACCTTGATAAATAATTAAATGTAGAGGCGTCGCCGCGTCTGGAGGACTTTCTCTTAACTTGATACAAAGTAAGAGATGTAGTGACTAACTGCGCCTCGCAATTGTACCTACCGGCTATCGTACCAAAAAAGTTAATTTTTCGAAATAAACCTGTGTACCTAAAAACTAGCCTATGTGTTAGACCAGGGCATTAGTTACCTTGTTGCCAAACTACATCAAAATCTGTTAAGCCGTTACAAACATAAGTGAGAAATAACACTAGCGTTGTAAGTCTCAAAAGCAGCAGTTTGCTCACCATCAGGCTGACCGACTGTCTATTTGCCGCACTTTTATAAAATTAAAAACACTTTCGGATATTTCACTGAGTGTTCGGTTTGGGGACGGAAATATTCTACTAAATAATTATGAAAAATGTTGAACTTTTGAAACTTTGACCAACCTTGAAACCATGAAGAAGATCAGCTGTTCTTATACATTTTAGTTCAAGCCTGCTGCTCTCGTTTTGGAATATACAAATTGAATTTCAATTATTATAATACAGCCACCAACGTGGTTGTCCTAATTTTCCTATAATACAGATGATACTACTATCGTCAGCCACAGACATATATGACAATTTACTTGTACATATGTGTGTGTAAGTGTATATACATTTGGATTTCTCCCTCTACAATACATTGCTACTGTCTTTAGTGAAAGATTATGCAGTAATAACCGCGAAGTGTTGAGTAATCTTTTACTAAATTATTCTTTGAAATGCAAAAAGCAAAGCAAAAGAAAACCGTGTCGCGTTTGACAGAAAAATTTAGAAAACACTGTTGCATTATACTTGCCACACTAAAACAGTTTGAAATGTGTATTCAATAGGTACTTTTCAACAGAAAACGAGATGAATATTCAATAGGTACTTTTCAACAGAAAACGAGATGAATATATTCACTTTCAGCATTCAAAATCAATAAAATTAGAATAATGCGCGTAATTTTATTAGTTTTGATGCTGTCAGGACCAACTGTACTCCGTTTTTCTAAAAATTAAAACAAGATACTATAAAAGTATATTTCAAAACAAGCTTACTTATATTGCATTGCCATCGGAGTTACACACGGTCACCAAATTTCAGCACAATCAAGCAACGGGAAGTGGTTCAAAATCCAGTTGCAAGATTTGTTTTAAGCAAACCAACTAATGTGGAATGTTTGTGCTACATTCCATGTTAATTGTAATAAGTGACAAACCAGTGACGGGTTACCTGATGGTAAGTGGTCACCACTGCCTCTAAACACATCCAATATTCGAGACATCTTCAGTGTGTTGCCTACATTGAAGGACTCTATTCACCATTTGTTTAAAGCAGCCCAGATTATAATGATTAAATTTAGAACTGTAGAAATATGGAGTATTTCATTAAGAGCACGAAGTGAACTTTCGGATACTTTTATTGTATTTAAAGATATTCACAACTCTAACTAACTTATTAGTAAGCATTTATTCGTGATTTCAAAATCCAGGTTCTGAAAGCGAACACGTTACGTAAAGACTTTGAGGCGAGCTTTCTTCATGACTCGTTCGTGGTTGAAGATCTGATTCATCGAGTTTTGAGAAATATTGTTACGAAATAGTCATGGAGCACGTCAAGGTCAGCTGAGTGCGTGTTTTTTCCTTGTATTAGTGGTTTTCCAGGAAAGCTTTCACTTTTTACACGAGTCATTAAAACAGTATCAGTTATGTTTTTATATATACCCACCATACATTCCATGTGTGTAGGACGTATGTACCAGTGTACCTACTCCTTTCCTTTTCTTTTATCTTAACATGTTAACATGCTAATATGAGCATTTTTTCTTTATATTTTTTTTCACTTTTACAAGAGTCACATTTATCCTAATATTGTACCTAGCGCTTGCCATCTCAAAAATGTTGTTCTTGATATTCCTGCCCCCCCCCCCCCTAGCCAAGTTGAAACGCAATAGAAAACTACGACAATGTATGGGGATGACATTTCTGTAATAGAATATACATACAACCCGGTCACAATATCTGTGCACCTCGCTGGAATGCGTATAGCCTTATATAGTCGCACTGTCGCACCGGGGAGTGCGCGGAGAGGTGACAGGGGAAGCGGGAGAGGCTCCCGCTGCCCCTGTCACTCCGGTTATACCTATAGAGTCTATAAATAAATTATAGAAATATCATTCCCATACATTGTGTTAGTTTTGTATAGCGATTGCGATCATATATTTACTTGACTAAGGGGATATTTTCTTCTATTTTTCCATCTGTGATGGTTTTCATATACGCCAAGAAAACTTGTTTTAGTACATGGTACAAAAACATGCTTTGGTCAATATAATTCACAGACGGAAAGTCAACGTTTCCGTCTATGAAAATTATTACCAAAGTAACTTTTTTGATGCCTGTAATTATATAGACATTACATTCATTGCATGACATGACATCAAGCAATTTAAGAAAAAATGCAAATAGCAATTACCTTTTTGTCGTGCCGTGTTACATGTCACATGCATGGCGCATGTCTTGTCGTTTCAAGCAATTGTTGTATTCCGAATATGTTAGAATTTAAACACAGCGACGAATTCAGAGAATCCTAATTTTCATAAAATTGTATGTTTCAAGAATTTTACTAATGGACCAATAGAGAGAAGGCTAGTAAATATCTAGTAATAGTTAGGCTAGTAATAGTTAAATATCCTTATTTTTATCTTAGAAAGTCTATTAGAATAATTGCGGTCGAACCATTCAAATCAAAACTGATAATAATTATGTGTAGCTATTGCTAAAATATAAAACATCCTTTCATAACACCTTTTTCTAGCAGATTTATTAAAAAAAATATATCAGAGAACATCAAAAAAGCGCCCCGAGTCCGTCCGCTCTCGGTGAAATCACGACACGCGGCCGCGCACTGCGCACGCGCTGAAAGTGAATGAGTACCAACGTCTAACATTACACTCCACTAATAACACACGAGATTTAGAACGCTTCATATTTGCTACATTATCGACTCACTTCATACCTGGTAGATTACTATTAGCGATAAAGCCGGCTGTTGTTGCGCTCAAACTCCAGCAAATGTACGTTAGCAAATCATTTACGCGGGACTACACAACCCTGCAAATCTGTCAACGAAATGTGTCGAAACTCTTTTTTCTATTAAAAAATTCTGTAAAATGCGATATCTTAATTTAAAAAGTAACAGTTTTTTGTCTCTCCTAAAAAAATAGCAAAATTGTACCATGCTCCTCCGGCATGGTGCCCTCATTATATGCACGTAATATAAGCGTGATTGATTGAAGTGTCACTCACTCACTCACATGTGCTTCGACAGCCATACAACATGGTAAGTAGCTCGAATACATTACAAAACACTAATTTACGACCGACGCTCACATTAAGGACCCTATTCTTGCGCGCTCGACTTTTACACAGTCATTCTTTCTCTGATGTAATTTCTAATGAGTGCGATAATCAGAAATATCTATTGAACATTGAATGTTACAGGTAAGTCACGTTTACAAAAAAAATTATTATTTGATAATTGAATTAAACAAAATTACGTGAAGTTTACTATACGGGGTGATTGGCAGCTCGATGCAAAGCCGAAAAGGGCTCATAGTACCTACTCATCATTATGAACAACTTTTCCTACGGAACCAACCCGGAATTCACTAAAAATAGTTCAAAAAAACTAAAAAAACCCGCTTAAAGTGGGTCAAAATCGCACCCAAAGGAGTCGGTTACAAACATACAAACAAACATAAAAGTGAAGCTAATAGAAAGCGTGTAAAAACAGCTGTTCCATACATTTGTCGAGCGTTGTTGTCATTTTTCTATGGAACAGCTGATTTTTTTCGCGAATTCCGTGTTGGTCCCGTGGTAAAAGTTGTTCATAATGATAAGTACTACGAGCTCTTTTCGGTTTTGCATCGAGCTGCAAATAGCCCCGTATAGATAGATAGGGTCCGAGGTTAAATCTCGCCTGCCAGAATAGGGCCCCGAGTGATCGATGGCCCGCATCGCACGGTGTCGGCGAGGCGGCGGCGGCGAGTCCGTTACGGCCCCATTCCGGACGGAGAGGATGCGCTGTTTAGGGTAGGTTCGGACGAAAACAACGTGCACGTGGACTGACTAGCTGATTTCGAGACACTACTTACAGTACGAGGCGGTGAGATAAATAAGGCTTGATGATAATTCACATTCATTTTATTTTGAACATCACAGATTCATAATCACAAAATAAGATAATGACTTACTTACCCTACGTTGGGTTCATACTTTTCTTTTGGATTTTTGTAACTCCAATACAAAACTAAACTAGGAGTCACAACCGCGAAAACTTTCAAAAAACTAAAAATTACTTTATTTTCTAAAAAAACGTCGGTACAGTATTTCGTTGGAATGCTATTGCCCAAACTAGAGTCATTAAGCACCTGTGCCTTGTCTAGAACTTGCTTGTCACCCTAACTGTTCCCGTAACCGGCCACAATGAGGTCAACAGCCGGCCTCGCCTGAATTTCGCGGCTGGTCGGGTCGGCCTCGACCTTGCCGGGGCACATTGAGCCTTCTTACCTCACCGCCGCCGGGCCGCATTCCTGGGCTAGCGGTGCCGTTAGGCAGGCCGTTTGGGACCGCCCGGACTGACCACCGGACGGTATGACCTCGGCCGGTGTAGCTGTAGGTAAGAAAGAAGAAAAAGGTATGGAGAGAAGACTTAGAAGGCCCTAGAATTCTGTGAGGTGGATATGTACGAGTAATGTGCGCGACCATATTTTAGGACAGTCAGCCTGGAATCTACTCTATCGACAAGAGCAACGCTCTTAAATGCTGATAGGCCATATTTTTGAGCAACATTTTTAAAATACTGAATGTATTGTTTTTTTATCTATCTATCTATTGCAAGCTTTATACATACAAATAAATCAATAAAAAAAAAGTTGGCTATAACTTACTTTTTAAGATACTACGTGATTCTGGATTCCGTTGGTTACCTCATCGGCAAAAATAACACGACTTTATTGCTCACCAAAAACCGAAATTAAACTTATATAAAGTAAAAAACATAAACATTGGAGTTTACTACCTTGGGCGGCTTTATCACCATCTTTTGCTTAATCTTGCAATTGCTGGGATGGACGAGGTACAGAAACAACTTCTGGAATTCCTTAGGTACAATAAAAATACGGTCGCTACAAATACGCCCTGGCCACCCCTCAACGAAATCCTCTGATCGAGACTCGAGTCAGCTGGAACCCTATTCTTGGGCGCTCGAGATCATCTCCTTCAGTCTCATTCTCATGACATTTCTAATAGGTTGATTACACGGAACGAGTCCACTGGCGAGACAGTAAATGGGCACACTTGACCGAGCAAACAAATCATGGTTCTAGCGACTGTCTCGCCTCGTCAAACTGTTTATACAAATCGAGTACTCGGCACGGAACTGTCTGTCTCTGTACTCCTTACGTGTAATCAACCCATTAGAGCGCCAAAATAGTGACCGAGATAACACACTTAAATACCCTCGCCAGGACAGGCCCCTGCCAGCCAGGTTTCGTCGAGGCCTCACCCTAACCCGCTAACTCCGCCCGCACCGTTACTCGATGACCTAACGCGGTGAAATCGGCCAGCGAGCGCCGAAAACGAAAGTACATGCGCTGCGACCACTCGTCTCTAATTACACGCGCCGCGCCGGTCACTGAAACTTTACTTGCCTATTTGCATTGATGGCTTGAATGGCGACGTTTGAGTAAGTGTTTACAGCATGTTGAATGGAGACGAAGGTAGTTTTTGGAGCAAAGTTTTTATTTGGTGATAGGTTTGCGTTTGACCGCCATCTTGCCTGATGGTGAGCAATGATGCGCGCGTGCTACGACCGACGGAGCACGCGCGTCTTGAAGAAATCGATTCACTCTCGACTTGGAGACACGTAAATTATATCTGTCGGGGATTACATCCACTACATTTTTTTACTTCTTAACTTGAAGATATGCTTAAAAATTGAAGATGGATCATGGTTTGTCTGTTACCATCAATAATAATCATGATACTCTCAGTACGAGGACAGTACGAAGTGTAATATCAAAATTTAAAAATAAAATGTTTGTTCCTTATCACGAAACTCACGTTTTATTGTGCAGACCATATAACAAAAGTTACAGAGCAGAAAATACTTACAAACTGGTGCTACAGATCCTTATCGATGACCATACCACTAAAAGCGATGTCTTCTCTATAATCAAAATATTAAAATACCTATACTTACGACCCTGACCCTAAAACCTCATGGAAAATTATTATACTATATTATCCAGCTATTAATAACCTGCTCTTTTGAAGTCAGTTAATAAACAGCATTAATTATCATCATAATTACAGACAGACAGGTCTTTATCCTCGGTTTAAGCCGCCATTGAAATAAATGAACAGGTCAATTGGACACATTTATTTTACTGCCGCGCCTCTCTATTAAAAATATGAATATAATTAGAGGAAAAAAGTAATAAATTACTTAATAATTATGATAAAATGTATTACGACCAACAACGTAGAGTTTATAAAACTAGACATACTATTGAAAGAACCAACACTGAAAAATTGGCTGGTTTTTGAACGAATTGTCCAGTGTCATTGACATTTTCTATGGAATAGCTGTTTATTTGCTATTTCTGGGTTGGGCTCATAGAAAAAATTAATCAGAAATATTTATTGACTTTAAATAACATTAAGTGTTATAGGTACTCGTAAGTCACGTTTACAAATAATTTAATGATTTGATTTTTCATAATGATGACGAACCTGCATACGTCCGGAGAAGAAATTCAATGGCGTATGTGAATCCACCAACCCGCACTTGGCCAGCGTGGTGGAATATGGCCTAATCACCCTTCGAGGGTAGACCTGTATCCCAGCAGTGGGAGGATTTTAAGGTTGCATATGAATGATGACAATAAGCTACTTTAGCTCAGCATACCTTTTATACATTGTACACACACTTACTCAGATGCCAATTCAATTCGACTTAGTCACACACATTCGAAAAACATTACCCTCCTTCTTGGCAGTTGAGTAAAAAGGCTAAGTAAGTCAGTGAAACAACAACCATGTCTCAGGCTGACAGCGTAGTCATGCTGTCAGTATGGAGTCCCACATAAACATCAGCGACACATGAATGCGCTCTATTATGATACTGTACGGTTACGTACAGAAAATTTGCGTGCCAGTTTACATGTAGATTGTAGATAAACAATATTAGTGTGAATAATTCTACTAGTGTGATACTAACAGTACTTACTTACTTTTTACTAGCAAAATATTTCAAACTTGCAGTGTAAGTGATTAGAGAGACGTTGCAGGGTACAATGAGACGTTGCGTTGTAGGTATGTATTCCTCTTTATAGGAGACCTATTTTCTAAACAGCACTGATCTGTTTTTCAGTTTGACCGATTTCGACCACCATTTTACCATTTTTTAACCGACTTCAAAAATGGAGGAGGTTATCAATTCGACTGTATGTATATATATATTTTTTTTGTTTGTTACCTCATAACTTTTGATTGGGTGAATCGATTTTGATGATTCTTTTTTTATTAGAAAGCTGACGCTTCCCATTTGATCCCATTTCAATTTAGTCCAGTTCTGATAATGGTATCCATGAGAAAACCATACATGTAAGTCTTAAATTTGCATTAAGTCCGTGCGCGACAAATAGATGAATAACCCAATAGTCGGTCTTTTGAAGTCGGTTTTTGTTTTTTAACCGACTTCAAAAAAGGAGGAGGTTATCAATTCGTCTGTATGTTTTTTTTGTTTTGTAAAAATAATGTTCTTGTTTCATTTTTAGCTCAGCTGATTTTGAATTGCCATGTCGCGTCAGATTATTCTTTACTTATATCCGGAATGATAGGCGATATTTTGTAGTTAAGTTTTTTTATTTTATAATAGGTACCCTTAACATAGACCTAGATTGAAGTATGTAATAGGGATAATTACTTAGAAATTATCAAACAAAAATTTTTTGGTCATAAAAAAATTATCTTTAACTGGTTTGAGAGTTTTGTAATTAATGTTGACCACGTGCGACCATCACAGCACACGTATGTATACGAGTAGGGTGTCCACTCGGCAGCGGCCGACTGGGCTTTCCTTTCGTGGGTCGGTGACCGCGCGAAAGTCGGCGACGACGGTGACGTCACACGATGCTTTATTGCAATATTACCTGCTCAGTTAGATCAACATGGTAATATTATAAGCAGACTTGAAACTTGTCGAAACTGATTTGATTAGCGGAGATTTTAAGGCGAAGTTCTTACTTTTCAATTAATTGTAAAGTAGGACTTTTTCGGAGGATGTGTAAGTTAAGTATTTCACTTTTCAGGTGCAATATTTCCACTAAGGAATCGAAGATAGATTTGTTAATTTAACTAGCCGATGCCCGCGACCCGGGCTCGTCGAGGTGCTGCTTTACCTTCGCCTTGTGCCTTGCAAATATACATTTCAAACACAATCTAATGAATGCGTGAACGCATAACAGAGACGAATAAACATTAGTTTTTAGGACTTATCTTTTTTCCTCCCAATGTTGAAAACTTGATGACTGAGTTTGGATGCAAAACATCGTAACGGCGCGGCGGCTGTCAGTTGTCTAGGTCACACTACACAAACAACGGGACCAATTAGGTAGCTACTGCTAATAGAAAATAACAGCGTTGGTCTTTATTGGGATTTGAACCGATTAGCCCACTGTATCGATCAAAAATCGGAGTAAGAAATATTTTAATGGTGTGTACAAAATGATCTGAAATCAGGTAAATTAGCAACAGTGGACTCATGTCTGGCGCGCAACATTTGGTATCAAACATCAGAGACAGGGAGCAATAGTATAAAAGAGAGCAGGCCTATAACCATCAGTGAATCCATTTTGACAGTTTTGACATTTTAAACTCGAAATCGTAAACTTTGATGTTTTTGTGTTCCGAGACTAAACATCATATTTTATACTATGGGTTACATACATTGTAATTTAGTAATGATAGCTATATAGGTATGTCACTAATAAACTATTTAATATAATCTCAGGGTGACAAAATGAATTCTAAGAATTCAAAAACCTGGGTGGCGAAGACCTTTTATGGGTAAATGTGACGTTTAACATCAGGCAAACGATTTGCTCGTCTCGTCACTCAATGGCATAAAAAAGCATTGTTGATAGAAGTTTTGACTAAGAAAAAGCCAGGCGAATGTTGTAACCAAGGTTGTTTTGTCTTAAAGTTTGTTTGTTTGTTGTCCAGGTTTGCTGGACACGCTGGACCAGCAGGCCGAGTCGAAGGACTGCCCGGGCGTGTGCATGAACTCGCTCGCCTCCATGATGTGCCCGCAGGTGCTGGACGATGTCACCTGCCCTAGCGCCAATATGAAGTGCTGCGCCGACGACCCGCAGAGTGAGTGCGACTGGTTAGCTAGGCTGGGAGTGACTGAGCAGGCCAAGTTCTAGAAACGTCTACGTGAAGTTAACGATCAAGTTGACAATTAAAATACCTACATCTAAACTAATAGCTAGCTAACTAGGCTAACTGTGGATAGCTCTCATCAGATCAGATCCACCAGTTTTACCTCAAAGAAGGCGGGCGCAAATTTAGCCTAATACTGTCACGTAAGACGGTAACGGTTGCGCTTTGCACCGGCCTTGCCTCCACCAGCATTCGAATCGATGGCTTGCCTTGTAACTTTTATTTGGACCATTGGCATCTGACACCTAAGACCACCATTAATCTCGGCCTTACGCTGTCTCTTCGCAGACACCCATCCCATACCACTTTACCACCACCTTCCCATTCCACTTACGACCTTATCAAAAAAATCCCTTCGTCATTTGCCATAACTATTATTATCATTGTCACGTTTACATTTCAGGTAACGAGACGGAGCCGTCCACCCGGCGTCCCTACACCACCCCCGAGTCGGAAGAAGAAGAAGAGGAAGAAGACCAAGAAGACCAGGAGACCACCACCAGTGCGCCAGACAATTACAAAAAAAGTGGTAATTATTAGGTACACTCATTACGTATTGGGAATAACTTAACTAGATAAATTGGTAGACTAGTGTAGCATGTTGTGTTTGACTTGCATTTGTAATTGCGTTCCTATTTGGCTGGTTATTTGAATACTTACTTACAATAAATTCTCAGTAGATACTTTTTTGGGCGTGACCAGAAGTCTATAGTTTGTTAGTAAACTGCCCGGCATAACCGCCAGTTTTTTGCCGCGCGTCTGCTTGGTGCGCGGACGCTGCTGCCGCACCGGGTCACCCGACGACATATAGAAAAGGAGCCTTAACTTAAGTTCATCTTTCTTCCAGGCAACATCGCCTGCCCCGACACGTGCGTGTTCTCCCACCTGACGCAGTACTGCGACGCGTACCTGACGTCGCGCGACCTGTGCGTGCCCGGCATGGTGTGCTGCGTGTCGCGCGACAAGTACGCGGGCCGGCCCTCGCCCGACCTCGTCATACCCAATGAGAAGAAGCACTCGACTAAGAAGCCGACCACTGCTGTATGTATTGGGTGATAGATTATGGTAGCGGTGATGACTTCAACAGTGCATTAGACGAAGAGTCTGCAATTTTAGGGCAGATTTGGAAAATTAGAGCTGGATAGCGGGTTTACAAAACTATTGTGATTGGATAGTTGGATTGTGTTATGATGTAGTAAGCTTCAATAGGTTGTGAATTTTAAACCGAAATCAGTAAGCGTTTGGGTACATTCTAAAATTACGTTACCTACTCCTAAGAAAAGTTTAAATCCACCGCTATTTTGTAGTGACGAAATTTCATAATAAAATTAGGTATCCATTGATACGAAAATATCGACAGACGATGTCGGTGTACGAGTACTAACGAATAAAGAATCTGAATCTGACGCAAATAAATACGAAAAAAATAAATCGATTAAAAGATGGCTTTATAATTTCCAGCTAGCTACAACAACGCCTCGGCCCAAGCGCGGGCACAAGTGCCGCGGCGACTGCATCGGCGGGCTGTTCTCGCTGCTGTGCGACAACGTGGACAAGGACGCGCACTGCCCCGACGAAGGCTCGTGCTGCCTCACCGAGACCAAGGCGGAGACCACCACGCCGCGGCCCTCGCCGCGACCCACCACTACCAAAGCTGTAAGTATTGCTATAGAGTCCATAGACAAGATCTAGTCAAGAGTCTATGGATAAGTGACCTTGACTTAACAAGGCTGTAAGTAATATAGTCCTCTGGAAACGTCGAGGTTCTTTAAGCAGGGGGAATGTTGGGAACCAGCAGCAAAGAAGTGTTTTCTAATCTAGGACGATGAAGAGTTGTCTTGAAAATGTGGAAGCGTAGCCAGTTATCCTAAGAGGTGTGAATTAAGATCCGTGTAGTAATTTAGTTTGTGCCATTGATTACGAAATATTGTTAAGGACCATCATTACTATCGTTACCACCATCATGGTGGCATATTTCGTTGCCATTTTACTACCCTCAAGTAGAACAGCCTGTCGGCAAGCTTTATTCGAAATCAGTAAAAGAAATTGACGTGGCCAGTTGGCCAGACAGCACGTCTATAATAATATTCTATATGGGCCTATTGGACCTTTCTAAATAATACCACATGGTTACTCCACAGCCTGTAAGCTGGCTAAACTCAATCGAGTCGAAGCCCACGCGCAAGTGCCGCGGGGAATGCATGTCGGGGCTGTTCTCCATCCTCTGCGAGAACGTGGACCAGGGTGCCTACTGCCCCGACGAAGGCACCTGCTGCATGAACGAAAAGACAACTACTAGGAGGCCTCCCAGTAGGACTACTACGCCGAAACCTTCGGTAAGTCTGTTATACGCCTGGTGGTCGGGTGTTCTAGTGCTTTTTACTGTACCAGTATCACCTTACGAAGAACATTAGGTAGATGTATTCGGTACAGCAGTGCAATTTTTGCAATGAGCACCAAAACTGCTGTTTACTGTTGTTGAGTTGTTTACTGTTGTAATATCGAGAGCACGACCATAATCAAGTTTCATAATCCGACTGCTCTTTTCTAAATAATATGTTTTAAACTTTATACGCTAACGTACCTACTTCAAGTACCAACTCTTTAGCTCTATGACTAAGCTCGTCTCATACTTCAGCTCTGGAACTGTGATCCTAAGACTTATTCCTACAACACAACTTCCAACCAGCTCACCAACAGTCTCCTTCCAGCCGCCGCTCCCGCGCTGCCGCGGGTACTGCATGCACCACATCATGGCCGCGTTCTGCAAGCCGCCCGCAGTGAGGGTGCACAACACTCAGTGCAAGCTTAGCGCTTCCTTTTGCTGCGATAATTCCAAGTGAGATATAAGAATCTTGTCGAGATTTGAATAATGGTAAAAGGTACAATGGGTTCTTTGAACTTACTCGTATGTACGATTTTCATACCACTACTTTTTCGGTGAAGTAAAACATCATGAGGAAACCTGCATACACCCGAAAAATAAATTCAATGGCGTGGTTCAGTGGCGTGAATCTACCAACCTGCACTTGGCCAGCGTGGTAAAATACTGCCTAATCACCCTTCGACCTTAGACCTGGTATGCCAGGGGTGGGATGATTAAAGGTAAAGTTTACCAAGTACAAATAAATCTGAATAAATTTATGTTTCTCCTAGACAGGAGATGAGACGCGTGTAAACAAAACAGTTGTTTAAATTCCCATCTTTTATGATATTAGTGCATTTCTTAAAATCACTAACACTAGCTTTTTACATCATGTTTGTTTCATGCCTTTGGCTACGTGGTTCGATCAAGTTCGATTGATTGATGTGAACTTTTTTCCAGTCAGTGCGACCCATCAAACCACGTGAACTTTTTTTGTATTCAATGCATCTGCAAACCGTTTATTCCCCAGCGTGCCGCCCCGCAAGGCCACCACCACCACCACGACCCCGCCCCCCGCGCCGGTGGACCCGCGCCCCGACTGCCCCGGCTCCTGCATCGTACCACTGCTCTCCACCTTCACTTGCTTCCGTGAGTTTCCTTTACATTTAAGAGATTTTTTACTGACAATGGAACGGAGAAGGTAATACCAGCGAATGTGGTAAAACTAGTAAGCATTTTAATTTTAACTGTAGTATGATGTAACATACTTAAATTCCTTTTCTGCTTCTTATATTTTAATTTAGTATAGTTAGATGGAGGCACTCTACATTCACAGAGAACTAGTTAAATAAAATGCATGTACGAAAGACGGTACTCTTCTAAATTCTATCAGGCGGTGAGGGCAACATCGGACCGGGATAGATGAAGACAGATTATTAAGGGCCTCCGGTGACTACGATCCTCAGAAATGAGGGAACGAATGAAGAATAGAGAGACGAAAGACGGCTTTTAGGAAGGAGTGGTCTTCAACAAAAAAAAGTAGACAAAACAAAAGTAGCCGCAGGAAACGCAAGTAAAATTTGGGATTTCCTATTCTGTTTTTCAGACAACGCAGAAATAACGGACGTGTTCAAATGCAAGAAGGCGGGCACGCAGTGCTGCGCCCCCAAGTCCAAGGTGCAGGAGGCGACGGGCGCCCGCCCCGAGCCCGCCACGCCGGCGCCGGCGCCCGCGCAGGACAAGCTGTCGCACTACTCGCCCTACACCACGGCGCTGATGCCGCACACGACTCCCGTCTGTGAGTATACTTCAGGAGTACAGGCCGAGTTGTGGTAACACAGTTGTTCTTCAAACTTCTTTATTGAACAAACATTTAAAATCTGAGATTTATTTGACCAATTCTATTAAAGTTAAATAGATTTTTTGAGCAATTTATTTTTATAATTTTTCAGTGACGTACGAGCCTGACTACGGCATGAATTATTCAACGAAATCTCCCGAGAAGTACAACAGATACGTCTGCGGTGTTAAAGGTAGGAATTTAATTAAGGTAATCGCTCATTAGACACACCTGATACTCGTATCAGCTCGGCAAAACTACTCATTGTTCACTTGAAACACGGTTACAGAAGCGTTGACATGCCATGTGATTAACTCAAAGCGTCGATCCTAAACTTCTCCTCTTCCAAATTTCACAAATATGCGGTCCAATGCTCTACTGGCATCTTTCAGTTGCTTCAAGTTACGATTCTTGTAGGTTTCATTCAGATGAGTATTCCCCAGGCACGACGGGCCGCTCGTCCCGGCTGGGCCGCGTGATGGGCGGCGAGGACGGCGAGCGCGGCGAGTGGTGCTGGCAGGTCGCGCTCATCAACCAGAACAACCAGTACCTGTGCGGCGCCGCGCTCATCGGCACGCAGTGGGTGCTCACCGCCGCGCACTGCGTCACCAAGTGAGTGACGCGAACCGGGGTGTGGGAGCAAGGGAGTACACCTGCGGTCACTGCAGTCATTTGTGTGACCAAGGGTGAAATATCCGCGGTCACCGCCGCGCGTTGTGATACTAACTCAGAATGTTGATGGCTACTCAAAGGTTACGAATTGGGTTATAATTACAACAGGTACTGTAGAATGTCGTAGCGGCCCATCCAGCGAAGTATCACAAACTTAATGAACTTATTGAACATCAAGATCTGCCTTAGTTCGGTAGACGCTGATAACGATTTAAGTTGCCAATGTTCCCAAAGTTCTCTGTGACATTCCCTCTTCTACTAATGGATTGATTACACGTAACGAGTACAGTGGCAAGACAGTAAATGGGCACACTCGGCCGAGCAAACAAATCATGGTTCTAGCGACTGTCTCACCTCGTCAAAATGTTTTTACAAACCGAGTACTCGGCTGAGAGCACTATTTCGTCTCTGTACTCGTTACTAATCAACCCATTAGCAAACCCCACTCGCTCACCGGTCCTCATAAAATCAAGTATGACAACACACCCTCCCCCCCAGCATGGTCCGGCTGCAGGAGACCACGTACGTGCGCGTGGGCGACCACGACCTGACGCGCAAGTACGGCTCCCCGGGCGCGCAGACCCTCAAGGTGCTCACCACCTACATCCACCACAACCACAACAGCCAGACGCTGGACAACGACATCGCGCTGCTCAAGCTTGGGGGGAAGGTAAGTCGTCTATCTACTTTCATATAGTGCAAATTTTTCGTTTAAGTAATATACTTAAAAGCTCAAAAAAAGGAAAAAAAGTTTAAAGTTTGTCCATTGACGCGGAGATTGTCCTACTAATAAAATGGATATTACAGTTAACGTTCTGCTTAGTAACGAAAATATCTATAGGTATTTCAGAGTGGTTCTCAACCCATAACGTGCGTTATAAAAATATAATATATGCTTCGGAATACTTTCAAGCTTTTTTTACTAAAACATTAAATTTAACCATATACGAGTAAATTGGTTCGAATCGACCTTGATCAAAACATTACGTTTAGACCCGATAGGCATTATAAGAAAGAGATTGAAAAATCTAGCAAAAATAGGTCCAGAACAGAGACACAAGCGTAAAGACCAGGGATACTGAATAAATGTTCTGATCTGTCCCTGATTCGTTCCGCAGGTGGAGCTGAAGGAAGGCGTGTGCCTCGTGTGTCTGCCGGCGCGAGACGTGAGCCACGCGCCGGGCAAGCGCTGCACCGTCACGGGGTACGGGTACATGGGGGAAAGTGAGTGCTAGCATTCATATTTCTTGTTGGATTGCCGTCTATATACAACGGTGCATAAGCATAGCATTACGGTTTATTCTAGGCAAGCATGCTCCATCGTGGACCGAATCATTGCTGGCCATTTGGCAAGGTGGTGGTCAAAAACGCAAGCCTATCAAAAATAGTCTACAAAATTTTAAGAAAAAAGCTGAAAATAAATGTCTATTTTGAAAAAAATTGTAAGAATAACAGGTGTAACATCTGGAGCGATTTGCTCGTCTCGTCAATAACAAAAATGAAAAGATTTTTCTTAAATCGTTACTGAATTGAGTCTAGCATCGAAGTCAACAACTTTGGATAATTTGTTGCAAATATCTTATCCGACTGTCTTAGCCAAACAAAAGATTATATTATTCTAGCTTCACTTGTTAAGAAGCCAATAACTTTTTTACTCCCCAGCGGGTCCAATCCCCCTCCGCGTGCGAGAAGCCGAGCTGCCGATCGTGAGCGACGCTGAGTGCATCCGCAAAGTGAACGCGGTTACAGAGAAGATATTCATCCTGCCCGCCAGCTCCTTCTGCGCCGGCGGGGAGGAGGGGAATGACGCCTGTCAGGTAATTATCTCTTTAGTATATAAAAATCGTATATGGAGAAAATGAACAACAGCAGCGCTGAGGGAACTCTTCCAATAGGGCTCAATAACGGAACAACTCAGAGGAAGATAGAGAAATGCTGCTTGGGTGAAATGATCTGAAGTAAAACTGTCGAGATTTCGTTGGACCACCTCTGGCCTTTTACGAGACCATTTTCTTTGAAAATTTACATGTACTTAGCCGAGATTAACCAAGATATGCTTTTAACAGCTCCTAATATAATATCTCACTGCAACACTTGGTATTTCTAAGTTTAAAACTGAAGAACAGTAGCAATTTGCCACCAACTGCAAGTAAACCGGATTCTACTGTAACATTATCATTCTACGGTAACATTTTCGTTCCAGGGTGACGGCGGCGGTCCTCTAGTCTGCCAAGACGACGGTTTCTACGAACTAGTGGGCCTCGTGTCGTGGGGCTTCGGCTGCGGCCGGCAGGACGTGCCCGGCGTCTACAGCAAGGTGTCGGCCTTCATCGGCTGGATCAACCAGATCATATCCGTCAACAACCTATAGCGGGACCGGGGGACCATCGGACGCTGGAGACCCTACTCACAACTGTCAGAAACTTTGCGACTCCAAAAACCTCAAAACAATGTAACAATTCAAAATAATCAATGTAATCAATGTAATTCAAATCAATTTAACAGAAATCAAAGTCCATTTTCAAAGGAACACCGCTTTGCTTATACCCACAAATATGGAAGCTACATGGATGGATGTGGTGGTAAGTGATCTTATCCCAAGTCATTGCTCTACTTCATTTCTGTGCGAGTAAGAACACAAAAAACTACTAATATAAGAAAAACGGATTTTGACAATTTCTGACACTCGTGAATGGTCGCATTATTCTATTTCGCGAAGTCTGGGTGATATGAATGTCGGACATGTAGATATTAAATGCAGAGATTTTTGAGAGAACAAGTTTATAGAGCTTAGAATCTCTTCTACGACGCACACACATATGCTTGTCTGTGCGCAAAACTACATTTTGCACTGAGCTGTTTTCGTGAAATAGATTAGCTATTTATCAACTTTTTGAGATGAGATGAATCTGTTTTGTTTTTCCAAATACCTATGTAAACAAAACATTAAATGGCAACCAATCATACGATGATTAACTAGGTACCATTCTGCCATTTTTATTTACACTTATGGAAACTCCGTACTGCAGAAGCGGTATAAATCTAAGAATTTCTAAAACTTTTCTGGAAACACTGCAAAGAGCCCAGTCCATATTTTGGACCAGGCAGATTAATTAAGTCTTTTTTATATCTTTGTGAGACAGTTCATGGAATATGATTGCAGGTTTGAATTCTTGGGTTTCATGTTGGCAATATGAATTTCGCTATCAGATTTGTTTTCATATTACAAAAAACAGAATTCATGAAATTAACTTCTATTAGAGCTCAATGCTTAGTATTTATTTTACAATTATTGACTAGTTAAAATTATTTATACTATCAATTCGGTGCATATCACAGTATTCGAAAAGCTCTATCGCTTTCGATACAGCCTTAAATTATGTTGACATTAAATTATGATATGGAGTTGATTCAGTTTTACCACTTTCTAAATTTATCCGAGAGCACTTTTACATCCATTTTAGTATGTGAGAAAGAGGTGGCAGAGCACTTTTACATCCATTTTAGTATGTGAGAAAGAGGTGGCAAAGTTGTAGATTTCAGATAAAGTTAATTTCTTTAGAAAATGGCGAAACAGAATCAGCAGTTTGGTCAGCATATGTTAGGCTTCAAAATGTAAATAGAAGTATTTCTTGTACTTAGTTAAGTTTAATTTATTATAGGTTTTGTAACTATTTTGTCGGCATTTATACGTACTTCCCACCATTTTGTTTTCTATCTTATTTCTCAATATTCAAAAACATCTTAAAACTCTTATTCAATTTTAATAAGATATAGAAATCAGGCATTTATAATGGGGATTATTATTTATTTATTTTTTAGTTTTAGAACCAAAACCAAACAATAACTATTATTTATACAAGGTTATAACGAAAGAGTAATGCTAAGCCGAAAAGGGCTTATAGTACTCATCATTATGAACAAGTTTTACTATGGGATCAATGCTGAAATCGCGAATAAAAAATCAGTAGTTCCATACATTTTGTCGAGTGTCATTGACATTTTTGTATGGAACAGGCCGTTATATTTTTCGTGATTTCAGGGTCGATCCCATAACAAAAATGGTTCATACCCTTTACTTATAACCCTGTACATACACACGTAGTTGTAAGTATATGTTTTAGAATGAAAGGCTATGGAGTTGAAATACATAAGTAATGTATTTTTCGTTTATTTCGGAGCCATAATTGTATGTCAAATTATAATTTAGGTATTTCTTGCTCTCTTTGTGGAGAGTTGTAAATAGACGACTGGTTCAGATAGATTTTGATAGAAACAAAGTTCACAATCAAAACAAAATTTTGTATCAAAAACCCCCGATAAGCTGACAAAAGTTTTGGAGATTTTTTAGCTGTGTTTCGAGCGAGTCGCTTATGAAACAAAAAATATACTAAATCAAAATCAGTTCATACGTCTGGGCGCTACGATGTCACAAACCTGACTTCTAAGAAATTAATGGTCTAAAATTTTATTTTTGAGAACTTTTAACTATCGAAGTAAATGTGAACTAAAATATCTAAAATACTCTTGTGTAAAGAACTTGTATGTCTGTTTGCTAATAAAATCTTAGAAAATAACTTTTTAACTTTTATTTTACTTTTTCTTTTCCCTAACTACCAAATAAATTTAATTAGTATCTACGTCTAAAATAAAAGATTCAATCAACTTAAATTAATTTATTTATAAAATATAGTTGAAAACACATTAGTCTATTTATAGATATTCAGGAATATAGTAATAAGATTATTCTATAAATCCATATAAAACTAAAAGTTTTTTGTCAAGACAACGGAGCAGAGGAACCACACAAGCACAAGCAAGACATACCTTTAATAATTATAAATTTAAAAAGAGTTTCAAACTGTTGCAGAAGAAACTTTTGAATCGAAAATAAAAGAAACAAAATAATATAAAATAAAATGTCTTAACATTATTCTTGATATACTAAAATATCTGTCAATTTAAATGGCTTAAAGATTTCGTCAACTTTGACAGATATTAATTGTAGATTGCCACGCCATCTAGTTAAGATAAAACAAACTAATTGTGACAGAAGCTATCAAAATTGAAAACGTCACACTGAGAAAGTATTAGAAATCAGCTAATCACACACATAAGCTATCGGTGGTATTTTACATGTACAACCCCCTAGAAGTAATATAATTTTGTTATTTACTTTTCTAAACTACATTAAAATTTATAATGCTATAACAAACGGGGCTTATATACTAACGTATTCTACAATATATTATTAACTAGCGATCTGCCCTGGCTTCACTTGTTTTAAATTTATAGATGTTTACAGATAATAACTAAAACTATAACTATATTTTTTTTTAAATGTCTTAATTAGTGTAGCCTAATCAAGAACATTTTAAAGTTTTTTTTAATTATTTTTTTTATAATAGGACAACTTTGTTTTGTGTAGATAGTATACGGTAGCACTAGAGGCTAGCAAACATGGATGGATACTGTATGTTTACGAACACCTACACGAGGGCCCAATTCACGATTTTTATCATAGCACTTTTTGACAACCTTGAATCAAAGCTGTAAAAATTCGCAGTTTTGAATTATCTGAATGTCTCTCTTGTAAGTCCTAACGGACGCTTGAGACAATCAGTTCATTTAGCGTAGCTTAAGCCACTCTGGCAGTAATGTTTTGTTTGAGACCAGGTTGCACCAACTGCGAACTGATGTTGATCTTATAGCTCTAAATGTTTTAAAGCATATTCAAACAGTGATCCAAAGCAAAATCGAAGGTCGAAAATACATTAAATAATTTTACTATAACGATAATCGGTAAAGTCATAACCAACGGCAACGGTTATATTTCGAAACTTTCAGAGCAATGGTATATTCATATACTCCTATTTCAAAGCCTTCGGAGCAAATACACGCTCAATCGATCTTATGTTCAAAAGATGAGATTATTAGAGGGAAAACTTCTTTCAGAAAGCTTCCATATATCATACCTAACCCCTACAGTTTAGCATGGGCCGTGAACAAAGACAAACATACACATAATCTAGCTTTATCTCATCTAAGCGCGGGTAAGAACGGGGGAAAGGCTTTCACTCCCCACCACATGCTGGGCCTGCAGTTAAGTGTTGGCCCCGGTTTGTCTTATATAACAACCGTCATATCTGAGGACTTCAGGCGGCCCGAAACTGTGACCGTAGGTCATATACGATCTACCTTTTTACCTAGTTCTATGGCTTTTATTTGTTTATCATAAGAACGAGGGTCCATTTTTGTGGGTTGTATATATTCATACCAGGAGTTAGTTGGAGCCGTTCCTGTCGACGAGAGGCTTCTTGTGCGAGGAGGGCGCGCGGAGTTTGGAGGCCTTCTTGTAGCTTCCGTTCGTCATTGAATGGTCGGCGTTCTCTTTGCCTTGGTGCTCTTGGTTCTAGAAAAATATAGAATATTGTTATGAAGATTTTGAAAATGTTTTGGTTTTAGTGATAGGCCGACAGTTTTCACTTGTTGATCACAGATACTATACTTTTTTAAGTGCGAGTACAAACAACAGTAAGTGTCGGTGAAATTTCAGGGCAAATAGTAGATTAAACATTTTATATCTCAGCGTGACGAGTGCAGTGCTGTTCTGCGCAGGGTTTTTGCAATTCTAAGAGTTCAAAATTCTGGATGGCGCAAACCTGTTATGGGCAAACGTGACGTTTAATATCAGGCGAGCGATTTGCTCGTCTCGTCACTCAATAGCATAAAAAGGAACAACTTACCCGTTTAATATTATAGATGTCGCTTTCACTAGTACACTTCATAATTCCCATGCCGTTGTGGTTCTCGCGCGGCGGCTTCAGCGAGGAGAGCGGCGCGGGGGGGGCGGCCGCGGGGGGCGCGGGCGCGGGGGGCGAGGGCGCCGCGAACACGGCCGAGTCTTCGGAGAGCGAGGACTCGGCGTCGCTCGTCGGTCGGGACTCCGGGTCGGACTCTACTACTATGCAGTCCTGGGGAAGTTTTGTGTATTTAGATGGCTATCATTGTATAGGCGGTAAAAGGTAGTGAATGAGACTGGCATTGGATCTAGGGTTTCCAACCGGGAAATCCCGGTTCCAAAAGAACCGGGATTTCCCGGTTCTTTTGGCGTCTGAAAAGAACCGGGATTTCAAAATTAAATCCCGGTTCTTTCGGGATTTTCGGTACTTTTGCCGCTAGTATCAAATTTTGTTTGCAATACTCAAATGCAATCTAGTTACATTGGATTTAATTTATAGCGTCCTCTATTGTAACGACTTTTAAGTTATAGCGATTTTACACCCAAGTCCCTTGAATTTAAAGTATACTTTTAGGAAAATAATGCGGCTATTACGACTATTGACTTCTGATGTTACGCCAGTTTCTGCTAAAGCGACTAGTTTTATTGACCCATTTCTCGCTAGTTCCTAGAAATCCCAATCAGGTAGTGCGACCACGGCTGTCTGTCTATTCTTTTTTTTTTTTTTATGTAATTGAGTGGCGAGACGAGCAACTCGCTCGCCTGATGTTAAACGTCACGTTTGCTCATAACAGGTCTGCGCCACCCAGAATTTTGAACTCGCAGAATTCAAGACCCTGTGCGGCACAGCACTGCGCTCGTCACCCTGAGATATAAGATGTTTAATCTCCCATTTGCCCTGTAATTTCACTAGAAACAATGCCCTTCCAACCGGAACACAGTAATGTTTGCACATTACTGCTTGGCGGTGGAATAACTGGCTATTCTATACACAATGACCCGGCTATTAACAAACGCACAAATATTCATTCATAGCATTACTAAGCTTTCTAATCTTTTTTTTACCTGCAGTTTATGAATAGTTAGCAAAGTAAAGTTTTTAGGAATTTCGCAGTTACTCACTAACCATCGCTGTGTTAACTTGTGTCGAATTTAGCTTCATTGTCGTTATAAACGAAATTCACCTTATTTTAATGCTTGACGGAGATCTATGTGCGCGGCTAGCAAGCGGTGCAACGCTGTGTTGTGTTAACTGCTATGAGGATCGTTGAATGTAAGTATTTTTTTCAAATTTAACTGCTGTCATATATACTTCATTTAATCGAAAAAAATACGTGCTTCTAAAAATTGTAAAACAAAATGCAAAATAGAATGTTAACGTAATTAACTTTTATGATTGTTTAAGAGTGCTTGCTAGTTTTCAATAAGACAATAAATGATGACATGTTTTTTTGTAGGCCATGGATTTCAAAGAAATTGCTAAAAAGGCAGGCAACAGCGCATCTGTATGGCATTACTTCCTCCGGAGTCAGAATAAAACATCAGCAAAATGTACCAAATGCCAAAGAATTTTGAAATGTGAAGGAGGTAGCACAAGCGGACTGCAAAAACATTTAAAAACTGTACATCAAGTGAACTTAACGACAAAAACCTCCGATGAAGAAAAAGTTAGCGAAAACGTTGACATTTCGATCCCTTCTACAAGTACGAGTACTCCTACTCAAAAAGTGCCGAATAAAAAAGCTAAACTAACAGATTTTTATCAATCTGATACTAATCCATCTATGGAAATTATGATTTCTCGCATGGTTTCTTTGAGAGGATATCCTTTTCGACAATTTGTGGAATGTGAAGACTTAAAAAGGTTGTTTCGAAAATCTGGTCACCAACTGCCGAAATCTATAAGCACAATACAAAGTATTGTCATTAAGGTAGCTTCTCAGAAGAAACTTGAACTAATCGCCGAAATACAAAAACTGTGTTATAGTAAATGGTATGATCCGATGATTGATTGTTTTAAATTCAATTATTTGATGACTGAATGTGATTTGTTTGTGATTTTTAAGATACTATATATATGTTATTGTACGTTACGATTTAGTTTATAAAGAGTTTATTAGTCATGTAAGCTCAGTGGCCTAATTTGATTAGTCATTATTGTAAGAGAGACGGTTTTAAGTACTTATTGGTTTAAGTTAACAGTTCTATGACTTTGCATGCATTTGCACGCATTTGCGCATGTGTTTTGCATTAAAACGTTAAAAAATGTTTTATCCTAATGTTAATCTATCGTGTGTTAGTCTTATAAGATTTTATTATTTATTAAAGTAAAAACAAAAATGGTTTAGTTTTCCTATTTTGGCTTGTTATGGCGAAAAAATTTTTCAAGTTAAAGATTCTGTGATTTTGCATGTGGTTTTTAGAGTTTTTACTCATTACATTTTTATATATTTTATCTATTGTGCGATTTGTGGATTGTAGTTTAGTATAAGAGGTTTCAAAAGACTGATTTAATTTGGATCATTACAATTACAAGTACGTCTCATTATATTCTCCTTGAAATAGACAATTGACATGTGACTCATAGTAGCTATTCTTTTAATAATGTTCTTTTTTAAGTTTACTAGTTTGTAAAATGTGATTACACATGTGTCAAACAGTTTGTTACTATTTTCATATTTTGGTTTTTAAGATAAGGTTACATACAACCTTAAAACTATGATTAGTGATTTACTTAAAGTTGGTAATAGATATTTTAACAATAAAAAATTTACCTTCTGAATGTTGATCTCTTTCCTTTTTGGTTCCTACTACTTCCTACCTCTTTTAGATCGTTAAAAACTAACTTTTTTGCATATTTTGCACAAATGAGAAAAAAAATTGCTAGTACCGAAAAAGAACCGGGATTTCCCGGTTCTTTCGAAGGAAAGTACCGAAATCCCGGTTCTTGAAATCAGTACCGGTTCTGGAAACCCTAATTGGATCGGAACAGATGGCGGGATGAAGAGAAGTCCTGTACTCAGCAGCGGGTGAAAACGGTTGATTATAATGATGAGGTGTCTCTACCCACATACCCTGAGCACACAACACTTCTATCAACTTTTGATTCGGTTGGAGTTCTTTGTACCTATTTCAGGTATAAATATGAATAAATTTTTTGAATTGGACCAACCGCCATTCCACGAATTGAACTAAATATGCCTAAACGTTGGCGTGTTGATATGTACACGAGTCTCGAAACAATTGCCAGCGCATTCGCGCGGGTGATTGTTCCGAGGCTCGTGTCCAGCGATGTCTATGTATCTACGAGTTTGCTATGAAACTTGTGTACTCGTACTCTTGCGTACTTTCAATGTGTGTAGTATAGTATACTCACGTCGGGCTCCGTGCTCGGCCGGCGCCTCGCCCGGTACCGCGCCAGCACGCGCGGGTAGTATAGTATACTCACGTCGGGCTCCGTGCTCGGCCGGCGTCTCGCCCGGTACCGCGCCAGCACGCGCGGGTAGTATAGTATACTCACGTCGGGCTCCGTGCTCGGCCGGCGTCTCGCCCGGTACCGCGCCAGCACGCGCGGGTAGTATAGTATACTCACGTCGGGCTCCGTGGTCGGCCGGCGTCTCGCCCGGTACCGCGCCAGCACGCGCGGGTAGTATAGTATACTCACGTCGGGCTCCGTGCTCGGCCGGCGTCTCGCCCGGTACCGCGCCAGCACGCGCGGGTAGTATAGTATACTCACGTCGGGCTCCGTGGTCGGCCGGCGTCTCGCCCGGTACCGCGCCAGCACGCGCGGGTAGTATAGTATACTCACGTCGGGCTCCGTGGTCGGCCGGCGCCGCGCCCGGTACCGCGCCAGCACGCGCGGGTAGTATAGTATACTCACGTCGGGCTCCGTGGTCGGCCGGCGTCTCGCCCGGTACCGCGCCAGCACGCGCGGGTAGTATAGTATACTCACGTCGGGCTCCGTGGTCGGCCGGCGTCTCGCCCGGTACCGCGCCAGCACGCGCGGGTAGTATAGTATACTCACGTCGGGCTCCGTGGTCGGCCGGCGCCGCGCCCGGTACCGCGCCAGCACGCGCGGGTAGTATAGTATACTCACGTCGGGCTCCGTGGTCGGCCGGCGTCTCGCCCGGTACCGCGCCAGCACGCGCGGGTAGTATAGTATACTCACGTCGGGCTCCGTGGTCGGCCGGCGTCTCGCCCGGTACCGCGCCAGCACGCGCGGGTAGTATAGTATACTCACGTCGGGCTCCGTGGTCGGCCGGCGTCTCGCCCGGTACCGCGCCAGCACGCGCGGGTAGTATAGTATACTCACGTCGGGCTCCGTGGTCGGCCGGCGCCGCGCCCGGTACCGCGCCAGCACGCGCGGGTAGTATAGTATACTCACGTCGGGCTCCGTGGTCGGCCGGCGTCTCGCCCGGTACCGCGCCAGCACGCGCGGGTAGTATAGTATACTCACGTCGGGCTCCGTGCTCGGCCGGCGCCTCGCCCGGTACCGCGCCAGCACGCGCGGGTAGTATAGTATACTCACGTCGGGCTCCGTGCTCGGCCGGCGTCTCGCCCGGTACCGCGCCAGCACGCGCGGGTAGTATAGTATACTCACGTCGGGCTCCGTGCTCGGCCGGCGTCTCGCCCGGTACCGCGCCAGCACGCGCGGGTAGTATAGTATACTCACGTCGGGCTCCGTGGTCGGCCGGCGTCTCGCCCGGTACCGCGCCAGCACGCGCGGGTAGTATAGTATACTCACGTCGGGCTCCGTGCTCGGCCGGCGTCTCGCCCGGTACCGCGCCAGCACGCGCGGGTAGTATAGTATACTCACGTCGGGCTCCGTGGTCGGCCGGCGTCTCGCCCGGTACCGCGCCAGCACGCGCGGGTAGTATAGTATACTCACGTCGGGCTCCGTGGTCGGCCGGCGCCGCGCCCGGTACCGCGCCAGCACGCGCGGGTAGTATAGTATACTCACGTCGGGCTCCGTGGTCGGCCGGCGTCTCGCCCGGTACCGCGCCAGCACGCGCGGGTAGTATAGTATACTCACGTCGGGCTCCGTGCTCGGCCGGCGTCTCGCCCGGTACCGCGCCAGCACGCGCGGGTAGTATAGTATACTCACGTCGGGCTCCGTGGTCGGCCGGCGCCGCGCCCGGTACCGCGCCAGCACGCGCGGGTAGTATAGTATACTCACGTCGGGCTCCGTGGTCGGCCGGCGTCTCGCCCGGTACCGCGCCAGCACGCGCGGGTAGTATAGTATACTCACGTCGGGCTCCGTGGTCGGCCGGCGTCTCGCCCGGTACCGCGCCAGCACGCGCGGGTAGTATAGTATACTCACGTCGGGCTCCGTGGTCGGCCGGCGTCTCGCCCGGTACCGCGCCAGCACGCGCGGGTAGTATAGTATACTCACGTCGGGCTCCGTGGTCGGCCGGCGTCTCGCCCGGTACCGCGCCAGCACGCGCGGGTAGTATAGTATACTCACGTCGGGCTCCGTGGTCGGCCGGCGTCTCGCCCGGTACCGCGCCAGCACGCGCGGGTAGTATAGTATACTCACGTCGGGCTCCGTGGTCGGCCGGCGTCTCGCCCGGTACCGCGCCAGCACGCGCGGGTAGTATAGTATACTCACGTCGGGCTCCGTGGTCGGCCGGCGTCTCGCCCGGTACCGCGCCAGCACGCGCGGGTAGTATAGTATACTCACGTCGGGCTCCGTGCTCGGCCGGCGTCTCGCCCGGTACCGCGCCAGCACGCGCGGGTAGTATAGTATACTCACGTCGGGCTCCGTGCTCGGCCGGCGTCTCGCCCGGTACCGCGCCAGCACGCGCGGGTAGTATAGTATACTCACGTCGGGCTCCGTGCTCGGCCGGCGTCTCGCCCGGTACCGCGCCAGCACGCGCGGGTAGTATAGTATACTCACGTCGGGCTCCGTGCTCGGCCGGCGTCTCGCCCGGTACCGCGCCAGCACGCGCGGGTAGTATAGTATACTCACGTCGGGCTCCGTGCTCGGCCGGCGTCTCGCCCGGTACCGCGCCAGCACGCGCGGGTAGTATAGTATACTCACGTCGGGCTCCGTGCTCGGCCGGCGTCTCGCCCGGTACCGCGCCAGCACGCGCGGGTAGTATAGTATACTCACGTCGGGCTCCGTGCTCGGCCGGCGTCTCGCCCGGTACCGCGCCAGCACGCGCGGGTAGTATAGTATACTCACGTCGGGCTCCGTGCTCGGCCGGCGTCTCGCCCGGTACCGCGCCAGCACGCGCGGGTAGTATAGTATACTCACGTCGGGCTCCGTGCTCGGCCGGCGTCTCGCCCGGTACCGCGCCAGCACGCGCGGGTAGTATAGTATACTCACGTCGGGCTCCGTGCTCGGCCGGCGTCTCGCCCGGTACCGCGCCAGCACGCGCGGGTAGTATAGTATACTCACGTCGGGCTCCGTGCTCGGCCGGCGTCTCGCCCGGTACCGCGCCAGCACGCGCGGGTAGTATAGTATACTCACGTCGGGCTCCGTGCTCGGCCGGCGTCTCGCCCGGTACCGCGCCAGCACGCGCGGGTAGTATAGTATACTCACGTCGGGCTCCGTGCTCGGCCGGCGTCTCGCCCGGTACCGCGCCAGCACGCGCGGGTAGTATAGTATACTCACGTCGGGCTCCGTGCTCGGCCGGCGTCTCGCCCGGTACCGCGCCAGCACGCGCGGGTAGTATAGTATACTCACGTCGGGCTCCGTGCTCGGCCGGCGTCTCGCCCGGTACCGCGCCAGCACGCGCGGGTAGTATAGTATACTCACGTCGGGCTCCGTGCTCGGCCGGCGTCTCGCCCGGTACCGCGCCAGCACGCGCGGGTAGTATAGTATACTCACGTCGGGCTCCGTGCTCGGCCGGCGCCGCGCCCGGTACCGCGCCAGCACGCGCGGGTAGTATAGTATACTCACGTCGGGCTCCGTGCTCGGCCGGCGCCGCGCCCGGTACCGCGCCAGCACGCGCGGGTAGTATAGTATACTCACGTCGGGCTCCGTGCTCGGCCGGCGTCTCGCCCGGTACCGCGCCAGCACGCGCGGGTAGTATAGTATACTCACGTCGGGCTCCGTGCTCGGCCGGCGCCGCGCCCGGTACCGCGCCAGCACGCGCGGGTAGTATAGTATACTCACGTCGGGCTCCGTGCTCGGCCGGCGCCGCGCCCGGTACCGCGCCAGCACGCGCGGGTAGTATAGTATACTCACGTCGGGCTCCGTGGTCGGCCGGCGCCGCGCCCGGTACCGCGCCAGCACGCGCTCGTGCGGCGAGGTGGCGGCGAGCGCGCGCGGGTAGCGGTAGTCAGCTCGTCGCGGGGTCGCGCCTGGGGGAAAACAATATTTCATTCCAATACATCTGTTTATGTATCCCTAAAAAGATGTTCTCCAAAAAGAGCGCCTAAAGTAAGGCGTGTTTTGTTGTTCTTTTACTTTCAAAGCGGGGGTTATGTGTTTTGGATAGAATTGAATAGGATAGAACAGATACGAACATAGCTTTCTTGCACACCAAAATAAAAACTCAGGCTGAGTAGTATTTGATCTTGCATATATGAGGAGTGTTTTTTAGAGTTACACAACTAAAAAGATAGCTTCAAAGGTATAATAATTTTCGAGGTTTCGAGTCAGCCAGTTATACTTCACTTTAGCATCAATGTAGACCGGAATAAATTATTTTATTTCCAAATATGTATTCCATAATTCACAAAACGGTCGAACACCTGTTCAGACTCGCGCTAGACAAAGAAAATTTTGAGAAGCTGACTGCCAACCTTCATTAATGAGGAGAGGAGAGACACTGTTTTGGAATTGTTTGTTTTCCATGTATCTGTGTTTTGTGACCAAAAATGTTTTTTCTGTATTATTTTTACTTAAAGAAGAAGCAAAATGAGTAGTTTCTCACCAGTAGGAGAGTAGACCTTGTACTCCTCACTCAGATACCGTCCCTCCAGCTCGGCCTGCTGCGCCACGGCCCCCAGGAGTTGTTCCTGGAAGCTGGCGGCGAGTGACGTCACGGCCTGCACGGCGGCCGCGTGGCGCGCGGAGTGTTGGCGCGCGTGCGAGAGCAGCGCCTCCGCGGACGTAGAGAGGGAAGATAGCGTGCTCACTGCGGAGCTGTTGCTAGCCTGCAGGGGACAATTTTTATTAACTTTTATTTAACTTGAATTCGACGTACTCTAGTTATGTATGTTGTTTGTTTAGGTCAAATCTTGCAACTGAATTCGGTACCACTTCCCAATGTCCAATTGAGCTAAAATGTGGTATATCTGTGTGACTCTGATGAATCAATAGTTATGTTGTATTCAATCACTGGAAAGGCATGATGATGGTATCAAAGTTCCCAAACTAATGTGGGCTGGATCGAATCTGGCGAGGGATCGCACTGTCTGGAAGGTGACGGGGGAAGCTTTTGCTCAGGAGAACGATAGTATAGGTTAATAAGGAAAAAATGTATTATTTATGGCACAAAATAGTACTATTACCAATGGTAATTTACCGTGCTGATAAATGTAATTAATTGTTACCTCAATATGCGCGAGTACAGAGTTCATAGCCTCCTGGCTGCCTTGTATGAGGCTGGTCCGTGCTTCTTCCGCGTCACTCAGGAATTGTTCAGTTGCTTCGGTGTCCTGTGCGGCGGCTGCTTGTGTGTCTGCCTGCGATGATAAGACAAACTCGTATATTTTTGCAAATAAACCAAAGTAAAATTTGTAGCTGCACATTTCGAACACCTATGCCTCAAACAAGACAATATGTCTGGACGTTTAGGCTACAGTCATTTAGAAATACATAAACATTCGAAAATATGCCAAAACTAGATTATGGATGTTTCTCTTCCTCGCGAGATAAAATCAGTGATAACACAATTTCTCTAAGCCCATGCCTGCAGCAGTCCTAGAAATAACTTTCAAATACCTACAAACATATAAACATACAATCTTACCTCTTTAAATAATAGTGTAAACTTTACAAAAAGTAAAAATAATTTTATCAAACAAGCTCGCAACTGACGATGGTTGCATCCAGTCAGCATCTATCAGCCGTAGATCTGTAATGTTTCCTGAAGTGAGCTAGCCTTGTTTGGCCCCACCCTGGCTGTCATGTATGTTGTATATTCCTTAAAGTATTTTTTTTTAATAAATAAATAAACGTTTCACACTCATAGCTCCCCACTAGGAATAAATCCTGTGTCAGGGATGCCATGGAAAGAGACAAGGACAATCGTGTTAGTTGTCCTTGTCCAGACCCAGAACAGATATTTAAATTCATCATTCGAACATCTGCCCGGCCGGGAATCGAACCCGGGACCTCTGGCATACGAGTATAAGGCGGCTACACTACCGCTGAGCCAAACAGGCCGACAAAGTGAGCAACAACCAGCTCGGTAGCATTTCCCTGTATGTACCTGTATCTGCGTGTCTGCCAGTAGTAGTGTGCGCACGAGCCCCGCGTGCGCGCGCCGCGCCTGCCCCGGCACGGCGCGCGCCAGGGCTTCCGTTGCGGAGCTGAGCGCCGCCGCGCCTGGGGGGGGACCAGTACAACACTACTATTTATATTTACTTAAACAACTTATACTATGTTATGTAGACGACGATATATAGTTTGATGCAAAAACCTTATTTTAGTTTAGACGATAAGACACTGTAATTATGCCTATAAATAAAATTGTTTTTTAATCTTATATTTCATATTTTTGCCTACTTCTTGACAATATGTATTTCTTTTAGCAGCAAGTGAGGTCTTCGCGCTTATTTCTCAAGTTTTCGTAGATACGATGCAATTAAGCTATTTTCCCGATTTGTGCACTGTTTACCACATACATTCCATCTAGGTCAGTACAACCGATTTTTGACTATTCTAGAGCTAGTGTAGAAAAATTGTTGGTACATACCGTCCTCAAACTCCTTGTTATACCCTCCTAGGGCGGCCCCGCTTCGCGCCGCCCCCGCCCGCCCCCCGGCCTCCGCCGCCGCCGCCTCGCCCCGCTCCCGCTCGCATTCGACGAGTAACGCGCGGTACTCGTCCACTTGACGAGTAACCCGGGCTGAGAGGCGCGAGTGTGACTCTTCGATGTCTTGAGCTTTCTTTGAAAGTCTGTTCAATAAATTATTGGTTAATGTTTCGTCTTTACTGTCTTATAAACAACATAAATTGATAAGGTGTTCGAATAGGATATTAGATGGCTTAGTGAAGATGGTGAATCGTTCGGGACGAAAACTAGGCCTAGGAATATGCACCCTGGAATAAATCCCAAGCAAATAAATATATGAATACAATTTTTATGATTTAAATTTATAAGTGCAAATCTCAAATTAATAAAAACTTTGTTCTAAGCACTAAACACTGCAGACCTTACCTCTGAAGACCATTAGCTGCTAAGCAAAACCGAGAGACGAAAAAGGCCGGGAAATTGTTTTGCGATATTTTGATTAGTTGCTTTAAATATTGTATAACGTGTGTGAGGGGTTACCTTTGCTCCATAGCAGCCGTCTCTCTCTGGCACAGCTCTCGCATCCTCTCTTCGAAGACTCTCCTCTCCTCTTCCACCCACAGCTTCAGTCGGGCCTCGGTGTCGCGCCGCTCGTTTTCTATCTCAGCTTGTTGTTGTTCCAAACGCGCTTGGATTTCAGCCTTTTCTTCTTCTATTCTCTGCAATTGAAAAAAATGTTTGTGTCAGAAATTAGTCATCAGTGTCCCATTTCAGGGCAAAGGCATCCCTACCCTCATAGTGTTGTGATCTTTTTTGTCTGTAATTTCTGGTATTAACAATAGAATCTATCTAACTACCCTTTTTAGCGATTTTGAGCTGCTGTTATCCAGCCTTTTAGGTGTGGGTCGTTGTCATCGCGCTATCTTTTAGTATGGGGGGTCTAGAGTTGGACCTAAGTTAAATAAGGTTAACAAAGCAGAGCCTCGCTCGAGTGATCGCTGGCAAGGGGAAACGCACAATGCACCTCTTTGGGGGACGCCAGTGCGGAACTTATCGCTCCCATTTCGAATAAGAATAAGGGTAATTAAAAACAAATATTACTTACAGCGATGCTCTCGTTGATCTCCGCCGCCCGCCGGTCGATCCTGCCCCACTCCGCCGCGAGCGAGTCCCGCGCCGCCCGCTCGCGCGCCGCCTCGCTGGCGGAGAGGTTGTTGTTGAACTCGGAGTGACTGTGTCGGAGGGATTCTATGCGCTCGGTCACGTTCTTGTGCTGTAAAATGAACAATCATGTTTTAAATATAGCTGGTTTTATTACTTCAATCAAAGGTTGATCAATTTATGTAGACGTGCCTATACAATTAACTTCGACGACTTCGACTTGATTTCGATTCATCGCGTTGACCCATCTTGGAAGTGTAAGTTTTGGATCGGTGGACATTTTGGAAAACGCACATTTTGAACTCAACGGAAACGTACAATTTCCCGAGTTTCCAAATAGCTCCTCACCCTTTGACCGGCGAAGTTAGCCGCGCTTTCCGGCAAGTTCTGCCCTGCAACAAAAGCTTACTCAACTCACCCACTGGTCAACACATCTGGCCACGCTTTCTGGCGGCTCGTGCCCTTTCGCAGTTAGTAACGCGCAGCGGTGGGATATTGTCGCGAATAATAGGGACTGCTGGCTTGCGCTCTTAGGGACTTTATCTAGAACAAAACCCTACCACTACAAAAAGCTCCTCACCCACTGCTCCACACATCTGGCCACACTCTCCGGCAGCTCGTGCCCCTCCGCAGCCTGCACCACGCTCGCCGCCGCCTGCACTAGCGCGGCGCAGGCCGCCTGCAGGCCGGCGCGGCGGCGCGCGGCCCCGGCCTGTAGGGCGCCGCGGTGGGACGCTGTGGAGGACACCAGGGCGTGCTGGCTTGAGCTTGTGAGGGACTTTATCTGGAAGAATAATAAGGATTATGGATATGCTAAGTCGTGGTTTATAGCTCTTAGGTAACCTGTAGTTAGAGTGCAATTTTCTTATTTAATGGCTAGAAAACATGTTAAATAAATGGAGTTGTTAGCGCCACTTATTGTCGCTTTCCTATTATATCTATCTACCCTCATTCCTCACGAACGACGACAGCCGTTACATTTCGTGGCGCGAATGAGACGCACTGCTTGCCCTCGACAGGCAGTCTCAGTCTCCAATCACATCAGTTTAGTTAATCGAGTAACAGAATTGATGTCAATTTTTGAAGTAGTTACCTCGTCCCCCACACGCGTGATGTTCCCCGCGAGCTGCACGAGCGCGTCCTTATCACGTAGCAGTGTGTCGCCGGCTGAAGATGTGAAACTCTCTGGGAAACGTTAGAAAATCATTGTTATCTTAGGACACTTTTGTAATGGGTAACTGAAAGTATATTTGTTGTGGCATTCGGTAACTGAAAGCCACAAATTGGTTCCTCTTTCTTGTACAGAATGGAGTATATACTACTCGGGCGGATAATAATATTTTTGTATAGGGTAATGGGCATAAAAAAACTGGATGACGAACTTTGTTATGGGCAAACGTGACGAATAACATTAGGCAAGTGATCTGCTCGTCTCGTTTCTCAATAACATAAAAAAAAAACCAACAAAACATTGAGAGTATAGAAGTTAAATTTCATAGTAAGAGCGCTCGACCAACGCACACATACTCCTAGACATTGCTAGTTTATGTTAGTTGGGTTTCAGGATTGTGTAGTCCGCTCTGTATTTAAAATTATTTCCGATTTTATTTTAGTCGTTTTATTTTAGGTACCTAGGCCTTATTATAAGCAGTATTATATAATAAACCCTCACCCAAAGCGCTTTGCAGCCCGGTCAAGTTGTCCCGCAGCCCACTGGTGTGTCCCTCCGCGGCGGCGCCGAGGCGCGCGCGCAGCCCGGCCGCCTGCTCGCGGTAGCGGAGTGTCACTTGCAGGTTCGACGACTCTATGGTTCTGGGGAGATTCACGAATATTTAGGACTTTTGTAGGGCACATATGTAGGGAATTCAGATAAAGAATAAACCGGAAGGCAGCTAAAGCATAAAACACACCAGTGCAAGACGGCGTTTACAGTAGCACAAGTAGCAGCGGGGCCGTTTCTGAAACGGGTTTCTTCATTAATCACTTTGGAACTTACAAGTCAATTGTATACATCGTTGGGTCTATATTTGGAAATACTGAACTGTAATTATGGCTGAAATGATAATAAGTGTAGGAGCGACAAGTTATCCTTAAGTGATGTTTATGTAGAGTAAGTAATCCTTCATTTAATTTTATAAATATCAATGTTTGGATGTTTATTGCTCAGTCGCAAAATATTAGTAGGTAGTTTAGCCAAATACTAAACTGCAAACTGCTCCATCTTCATATAGGATCGGAGCAATCACCCCTGAATTTGAAAGTATCGTGAAACAAGAGCCACATTGTTACATTAGCCACGGAACCACTCTAGCTGTTCTAGCTTTTTCTCTATAGTCATGTAGGATCGGAGCAATCACCCGCGCCTGTCAGCTGCCGTGGACGTGTGAATGACGCTGACACCAACCCCAGAACAACTTTTTAGCTAGAAGATAAAGTTTGTCTCTCTCCTCCTAAAATAATGTTCCCGGGTTGGGTTGTGACCAGCACCTCCAAGTAGCCTCTCTAACGACGTTTCGCCAGCGTTTCCTGTTTTCCGTTGTCCAGCGTTTGTCTCTCTTAGCTCAGTCTTGCTAGCCACCGTACCTGCGTCTGTCCACAGTATCCAGCAGTATCCGCGCGTGGTTGCTGGCCGCGTCGGCCGCCGCCAGCAGCTCCCTCGCTTGCTGGCCGAGGGTTGTCTCTGTAGCGAGGTGCTGCTCCACGAGGTGGGCTCGCTCTTCGGATTCTAGCTGGGTGCTGCGGAGGATCTGCGGGTAGAATACAATAGAAAATTGTATTAATTCAAACAGTAACCATCCATAGGTAAAAACACTTTTATATTGTGATGGTATTTGCAAAAAGTCTTAATATAGATAAGTGTATACCTACGAAGGTAAAGTTTTTGTGGGATTTATCGAATTTGTTTTTTTGCCGATGTAATAAGTCTACAATGGTCGAATTTGGGCTTAATAAGCATTGGACTGAACAAATGGCTAATGATAGAAATAATGATAATTCGCAGTAGAATATTTTTGATGGGTCTTTTAATAGTGTTTTAAAGGATCACTAGTACAACCACGGGACACAGCGAGTAAGTAATAGTAATAAGCCCTTACATTATGAGTGTTAGCGAGCTGTGTCTTGGTATCTGTAAGTTTCTTCTTGGCTGCGTTGAGCTCCAGCACCCTCATCTCCAGCGTCTTGTGCAGCTCGGAGAAGATGCTCTCCGCCTTGTCCTTCTCCTCCTCCATGGCGCGCTTCTTCAGGAGCAGCTCTTGGATCTCCTTGCGTTGCTCCTCTTGTCTCAAGGTTAGTTCGGTGTATGTCTCGCTTGAGAGGAACACACCTGAATAAAGATGGAATTAATTACATGTCACTTCTTGATTCCTCATACAAAAGATTACCGGGTGTAATCGAAGCTGTAGTTTGAAATACCAGACTTAGTAACTCGAAATAATCATGTCGCGTGTCGTGTTCTTTCGCGTTTACAGTAAAACGCGAAAGAAAGGAAATTTCGAGATGTTCTTGTTCTTGTAATCACTGTAACCGCGCCTGATCTATAGGAGCTTATTTGTGGTGTGAATAACCTACGACAGACAGAAAAGAAAGCAAGCTATGTACATTCAAAGTTTGTAATTAGTTTTTTTTAAGATTGACAAGGACTGACCATTCTTATCTCTCGCCGCTTGCAGATCCTTCTTCAACCGATCAATCTCTTCCGCGTACTGCCGCAGGATGGCCCGCTTCGTCATCTTCTGGTTGACTTCCGGCTTGTTCTGTATGTTCTTGGCTCGGTTGGCGTAGTCGAGCGTACTCATCGTCTCTTCCACGTCCTTGTGGCCCGGAGAGATGGTCGCTATGATGGAGGTCTTGGTGCGACCGCCGAGGGACTCTTGGAGGATGCGGGTGAGTTTTGATTCTCTGGAAAGGAAGTTGGATAAAGTTAGATTAGGAATGAGGCGTTTGAACTTTCAAGATAAGTATTATGTACTCATAGAAACATACTTACATAATGAACAAATAACACACTAGGATTGCACTAAAAATGCCTTGGGTATTGGAGGGGTCTATAAAAGGCAGCGATTACTTTCCAATTACTATCAGGTGGCCTATCGCTTGCTTGCCATTACTTTTATTAATAGAATAAACTTACTTTGTTTTTTGGGCAGTTGGGTAAATATTACATAGTCATTTATTTGTGAATGGTCGATTCAAATTTAATAGCGGCTGCGAAGTGAGCTGAAATCGCGGGTGTTAATTCGGAGTTATCTTTCTAACGTCTGAACGTTAGAACTAACACCTAATACTTGGTATTGAGCAGCACCTCGCGTTAAACTCTACAGCTGCCACTAAGTCTGTCCTCTCCACCGACCTGTAAGGTATGTGCGGATGTTTCTCGACGAGCGCGGTGATGACGCGGCCCAGCGTCAGCAGCGACTGGTTGATGTTGACGCACTCCCGCGCGCGCTCCTTCTTGGCGGGGTTGTCTGATCCTGCCTGGACACACGGACAAACAGACATATTAGTTAAGAATTTTGTCTAACGAAATTGAGTAATTTTGTTAAAAAAAAACAATTGCATGTGGTGGAAGAGATTGCGTTTGGCGGCAATACTGCCCGCCCTTTGCCCCTTTTTTTTATCTCTAATGTTTTCCAATATTTCTACTTTCTGTATGTGGCGTAAATAATGTTATATTTTAATATAAAACATTGAGGAAGTCAACCAATTATAAGAAGTTCACTTCGAGACGACATTTTCGAACGTCTTTCGTGGTAAAGTAGGGATACTTTACCACAAATGACTCATACTGTTCATTTAAAATAATCCAGCAACTTACCTTGCTAATATTCTCCGAGCCGGCCAGGTCCACGAGGTTGAGTTTCCCGATCTTCACCAGCTCCTCACCCTCGGGGCTGTTCTCCTTCATGTGCACCACGATCGTGAAGACCGTGTGCGAGCGGCTGAGGAAGGATTCATGGTAAGCGCACATACTGCTAACTCGATATCAGTGAAATGGCCTACCCATTTCACTGATATCGAGGACTGGAAAGTGAGCGTACAGACGGTGCTGGTGCCACATATGTGGGATATGGATAAGAAGATTATGATAGGCAAGAGCATACTTCTCCACGCCGCGCCGTTAATACATTTTGGTTTTATTGGTCAAAACTGATCATGTTTCGATAAAGTTTTATTACCACTCAATCCTGTTTTATTATGCAAATCTTTCTATAGTAGTACTGTATAGTGCAGCGCACACGGGACACTAAAAGCTCAGCATGGAGCCAGCCTCACAGCCTCTGACATGGCTTGACAATTGTTACAGGAAAAACAAAACTAAATAACTAAAACCATCTTATGCATTTAGCTTGGCCACACTACTCGATGCTCATGATTTTAACTACCAAATACTAACTGTGCTACCACAACTGTACAAACTGTAATAACAGTAAGGTACTTTGTATTTACTAAAAAGCTAGGGAGGTACAAATTAGTAAACCAAATTATGAACTGTTCTGCTAATGAAACTCAAAAATGAACTGCTAGCTTTGAAGAATATGCTTCCTCAGAATAGCTATAAAAGTTGCAGAAACCAGCTCAAAAGTCAAGTCTTTACAAAGAAAAATGACTACAATATTTAACAAACAGAGGAAACATATTCAAAACCAAATTATTCTTGTAACTCACATAATTATACACAGTTTGTTCGACATTGTTTTGAGGTGGTTACTGCAATTTAAATATTAAAAACATTTTAATACTAGTCGGGCCTGCGGTTTCACCCGCGTTTTCCGTGATAAAAACTAGCCTGTATGTTAATCCTGGGTATAAGCTAGCTTCATCCCAAATTTCATCCAAATCCATTCAGCTGTATTTGCGTAATTGAGCCACAAACATCCAGACTTTGACATTTATAATATTAGTAGGGAGGAAGTTATAATTTGCTGTATCTCTTTAACTGTAATTACCTGGACTGAGCATTCATGAGTGTGGAAGCCACTCTCTTCCTCTCTTGTCCTTGTGCCATGATTTTGTAAACTTCATTTTTGTTGGATACCTGCACAAAGACCACACAAAACTATGTAATACAAGAAACAATCATATGCAACCTATAATCCTCCCACTGCTGGGATACAGGTCTACCCTCGAAGGGTGATAAATACAATACAAGAAACAATAATTAACTCTAATTACTCAATTACATTGAATTAAATTTTAATTTCTTTAAGATACAGACATATTTAATATGCAAAAAACACTTGCAAGTCCCATCATAAGGGTTTATTGTAATCACTTTTATACTGATCTTGGGACGGATAA
Organism: Alcis repandata; assembly: GCA_949125135.1. Taxonomy (NCBI): domain Eukaryota; kingdom Metazoa; phylum Arthropoda; class Insecta; order Lepidoptera; family Geometridae; genus Alcis; species Alcis repandata. The sequence continues at coordinate 1,091,841 of OX421240.1, forward strand.
AAAAATTCAGACCAGATGTGTCTTACAGTGATTTCCTCCAAGCCGTTGACAATATTAGATCCCTTCCTAGTGACATCCTCATAGATCCTGAGCTTGGAGTTGTCTTCAGACGTGGAGAGCAGGTCGAACAGCTCCTCATTGTACAACTCTAGGTATGACACGCGGACCGTGTGCTCCGTGTTGGATATACGGAGCTCATCAAACAGTTGGGATAGCGCTCGCGGGATAATGCCAGCTAAGGGATCCTGGAAATAAAAAAATATAATTAATGAAGAGACTTTATTTTTTATATATCTTTGTTAGTTTTAAACATGAACTTGGCAATAAATTGTTTTTGATATAGCTTAATAGCTGCCCTCTGCAATTTTGAGGATATCCTTTACTGTATTTAAGTAAAGTTAAATATAAATATGATGTCTTAAAGAAAACCTTAATCACCTCATGGCCGTACACTTTATGCATTTGCAGCACACCAGGTATGTGGCTGAGACAGTTAAGAAATAAAAACAATAGTAAAAAGGTCAGAAAAAAATAAATAAAACAAAACTAAAAGTTTGTTTAAATACAAAAGTGACTCACATTTTGCCAATTGATGTCCTCAGTGGAAGTGTTCTCCCCAACCATGGTGTGGGTCTTGCCGGTGCCAGTCTGTCCATATGCAAACACAGTGCAGTTGTACCCGGCTAGCACTTCCTCGATCAGGGGGCTCACCACCTCCTGGTATACTTCCACCTGGTGACAATGATTCAATAAGTAAGTGTTTAACAATGAAAAATAAATCATTAGTAAAATAATTTTTTTTAGGGGCCATTATTAAGCATAAATTAATCTATCAGCTGTTAACAAGTAATTATATGTTTATTTGATGATAGTAAGCAGCATAAACCAATGTGGCTAATCTTGCAGTGTCGAAATTCCCACATAATGATTTGGTACTGTATTTCGTTAGCGTTGGCTTTTACTATAAATAAGCAAAAATTATTACAGTAGCTTTTACTAAAACTACAAAACTAAAATATTATTCCCACAAAATAAATACCTGTTTAACATTAGGTCCAAAGGCTCGATCAAATGTGAACTTTTTAGTGTGCGAGTTCTGTTGGGACTGGCGTACCACCACCTCTCGGTTGTGGAGCACCTCAATCACTCCCAGAGACTTGATGTCACGCTCCCTCTGGTTTAGAGGTCTGAAATTACAGATTGCTAATAAATGAGGGGAAAATACTGACAAAAAAGAGAAGCAGATAATTTTAGTGCTGATAGAATAGGTAATTAATTTTTTATTATATAAGAAGTACCAAAAGAACATTTCTTAATAAAATTACAATCTAGCCTCAGGCTAAAAAGTAATTTAAATCTAACATAAATTTCGAGGTAACTAAAATAATGAAATAAAATATTATTTTTAGCATTGCTACATTCAGCTGCTAAATTAAGTTACAGAATTATGATAGTGGGTAAATATAAAGCCAATTTACGTTAAAATGCAACATAAAGTATGTTTACAATTGTGTAAAATTTAATAATTGGATAGAGTTATAAAAAAATTGCTGGCTGGCTAGCTTTTGCTCGCTAGCTAAACATTTTGCTTTGACCTAGATTCGAATAATAATCCTTTGGATAAATAACATTTTAGGGATAACTATATTTACTGAAATACTTGATGGTTATTTTAATACATGTTTTTGTTAGATTATAGCTATTTAGAGCGTGTGTGGAGTAAATTAAATGAAAATCAAGTGAGTCACGCTTAGGCGTGGGGCTTTGCAAAGAAATCCTTTAATCAATATTTCTGACCTAATTAAGGTTTTAGTTATTAGCTTGTGTTTTAACCATTATAATTGCCTTAAAGCTCTGAGCAGCCTATATTAATGGAAATTAGAAAAATAAACAGACTAATGTGATAAGTTTTACCTCAGTCTCACAAACACTTGGATGTTTTGATTTTTGTCCTTTCTACATCCTTTTTCGGACGTCATTTTAAATAGACACACATATAACACACCCCGGAATTATAGAAATACCACTCTAATATTGTTTTTGTGGAATAATTCACAAAAATTGTCAATGTTTTTCGTCACAAAATCGAACGTTGAGTAGTCGTTGACTTCAAACAAAATTCAAATTTCGGTTGTTTTGGTGTTGCAAGCAAAAAAAACTGGCACTGTCAATTTTGTCAAAGTCATTTTAATTTTCTTCATTATAAAGAATCCTGTTCATGACGCTATTATTAGTTCGGATTTGCACATTTTTTTCCGCTTTTCCGCGTTGCACAATGCCAAGGTACTTTTATCAAAAAATAATTTCGCTTTAAAATACCTACCATTTGAGAAATATAGCTCCCTAGATTTAAATTCGCTTGATTGCTAAGTACTTACTATTTTTCAAGTTATGTTTATGCAACGTACTTGTTAGTACTTGGAAATAAACAAGTTTTTTATGTTACACATTTTTATTTTATTGCAAAAACTAATAAAAAAAAAAACTTTGTCTGGCCATGAGTAGGAAGCCGAATTTAAACGTCAATGTTTTTTTTTTGTTGCAACACTGAATCTTTGATAACAGTTTACGTTTCATTACACGCAGTTGATCGCCGCTTTGTGCGATTAATGTATTTAGTCTAGAGTTTATTAATTACACTCTAGCCGTGCTGAGAAGTTTTTTGTCAGTAAAACAGTAGGTATAAATTCTGGGACATTAGGCCCAAGTTTGAAGTCATTTTAAGACAGATCTAAACTAACTAAAAATATATCTGTCTTTATCATTGCAAGCCATTTTAGACGAAAGGATGCCAATAGTTTTAGAAAATTTAGATCTGTCTTAAAAAGCCTCTAAACTTACTTACGGCTTGTAGGCCCAAGGCCTATTACTGCAGTAAGCCCTGTAGACCACCTCGCATTAATTCTGATTCTGGCGTAAAACACGTAGCGATTATTCGATAGAAAAATGTATGAACAAACGCAGTTTCCATTTACGCCCGCCAAGGGCGCTGTCCCATTTTCCATTTTTCATACATTAAATTACATTGTCTCAAAATACTCGGTACATGCTCGATACGTATTTTAGGTCAGAATTTATGCTAGGCCTACTTAACAGTACGGTAGAGCAGCCTCATTGCCATTGACAAGTAAATGCTGCGTTTATGTAGAAGTTGTACTATTACTTGTTCTGTGTCTGTGGCAGATGGTAGAAAATCTCGTCGTAATCTTGATAAAAGTAAGTATTTAATTCAATAATGCACTCCAAATTCAAATTGTTCCCAATAATGTGCCGAGCTTTCGGTAAGGAATGCATACAGGGTTATAAGGAAAGGTTATGCTAAGTCGAGAAGGGCTCACAGCACTTATTATTTTGAAAAAAAAAAAACAACTGTTCCATACATTTTGTCGAGTGTCATTGATATTTTTCTATGGAACAGCTGATTTTATTTCGTCGGTCCCTATAAGTTGTTCATAACGATAAGTACCTACTTTGAGCCTTTGCGGCAAAGCATACCCTTTTCTTATAAGCCTGTATTACGGGAAAAAATGCATGTATAGAGCTTGGCTAGCTAGTAGGTACCTTCAATATAAAATCTATTGCAAACAATTTTTGACCAATTTTTAAAATTAATTAGTTAATTTACCTAATTTTTTTAATCAATGTTTAGTTTATCAATATGAACGTGCTATTATAAATGTATATGTAGGTAATGTGCCTGTTTGTTGTCATGAATAAACGTTTCCGTATTTTTGTATTTCTGCTACAGTCGCTCGGCTCGAGACGCGACCCCTCTCTCATGGATCTGGCGCCCTAGTGGCAGTGCGGCTCAATAGGTAAAATAACAACTACTATTTCTCAATATTTTTGATGATTTTATTATACGGTGCTTAGGATATTTAAGTGCGGGAATACGTATTAGAGTTTTTAAGGGAGCTTCTTAGTAAGCACCCTGACTGGTTTATCGCACAATACATATTATATATTATCATCTTCATCATATGCATTACAGTGTTGCGCAAGTGACTCTATCGGTCTGTATGCTTGTTACCTTACATTATCGGCTTGACCAATCTTGATAAAATTTTGACAAGGTGGTAGTGTACATCATGGCATCTCGCTTACGTACATTTATAAGATACTAGATACAGGAAAATACATAAAAACTTGCGAGCGGCCGCAGGGTGCAGCTAGTTTCAATTTAATGCAGGCATTTACTTAATGTATGCCGCTCACTTGTAAAATAAAAACGATGCATTAATAATACAGCAGGCATCTTAATAGACAAAACACAGCGCAGCAGCGTCTTATAAGAACGAGCACGCGGGATTCCAACATCTTGCTTTTTACCCGCAGTAAGAAAAATAAACTGGTTAAATGAGGAACGTCATTATACAGACAGTTTTTGCGTCTGGCAGCACTCATTACCCAGCACCATTTCCTCCCGCGCTTTCTTGAAGAAAATTAAAGAGTCGCCGCATTAATTCTATCCGTATGTCGCAAACTTTTTGCGGCGGTTGGCGTTATGGCGGCCCTCGTTCGGTTTTTGCCGAGTGCTGCCTGCGAACTCTTCCCAGACTCGGAGGCTGAGCAAAAACTAGCGCAGCCGCGGGAATTCAGGCAAAAACAACAACCTCGCTCAATAACTGGCGACGTCGATGAAATACTATGAGTTCCTTTAACTTTTTACTCATCGGGAGCTTTTTCCCGCGCGCTATTTGCATCGTCCGCTCGCCAGCCGCCATCTTGTAGTTTTTCACGCGGGAACCATTCGAAATGATGGTCGCGTTCCAAAAATTGATGTCATGTAAAAAGTTTGCAGATGAAATTCTTGTTTGCCGAATGGGCGTTTAAGTATAATGATATTTCTTATGACACTGTTTAATGGTAATAGTATTAATATTGAATCGTCTTACTGGTACGAACAACAAAATCGAACAATGGCAGAAAAGCGATTGATTCGGAATTAATGAGCCAAGATTTAAATTTTTGTTAAGTACTTGAATATGTTTTGACATTTACTGAGGCATTACTCAGTACCAAGGTACTTTTTGGCTAATTACAGTTATTGATAACAAATTACATTTTAGAAACGTAACATTAAACTAGAATACCAACTAAGCCTATAAATCTGTTACCGCGATACCTAGAGGAAGGTAGAAACGAAATTTTTCCCACAACACGGATCGGGCAGCCGCTCTCTCCCAGTTTTTCAGAGCAAAAAGCATAGCGCACAGGTTCCCACAGCGAGCCGTTAGTTTATCATCATATCGACATATTTCTAGCGATCCAGCTCTGTGCCAACCTTTCACCGAGCAAGAAAAACTGACACTGCCATAAGCGTCCGTCGGATATTATTTAAAGAAAAAGTAAGGCTAGGAAAATGGCGGATTGAATGGAGAAAAGCTTAGAAAGATTTTCTTGAAACTTGAATTGAAAACTAAGAAGGTAATGTAAAAGAAAATTGGATAAGTAATTCTGCTGTTGATTAATCTAGGTATATCCCGATTAAAAATATTTTTTTGTAATTAAGAAGTTGCTCAGTAAGTATATGTAGGTAGGTAGGTTCCTTTTCGAAAATGCGAGAAAAATGGAAATACAGAGGGAAAAAACAAAGCAAATCAAAAAAACAAATTAATCAAATAATTGTATTTAATTTTGTATATTTTTTTTATTTATTTAACAAATTAAGGAAATAACTTTTTCAAAACACTTCTACTTATGCACCATCCCATGGGATTTTGGCTCAACGATTTCAACTCGACTTGTGACCGTTGTAAGATCAAATTTCTTATTAGAAAAAAGTATTGGAATCCAGTTGGATTGAAAAATGAATAAGGCTGGTTACATTCCTTTTCCTCCTACAATTTTTTTCTTAAAGTTGGTTCTTGCATTGATCCTAATTCTGGCTTAGAGATTCTTGCATTCTGCCGTAATAAACCAAAAACAAGAAAAAGTCCGTTTATGGAACCGATAACGTGTGACAGAATTAAGAATAAACAATATCTAAAAAGTCGTTATCAAAAAGCTCCAAACTTTTTTTAAAGAAAAATGTTGCCACCTCTCCACAAACTCCCGCTCAGTCGGCAGCCCGCATGCACCACAGATTAAATCAAAGTCCCAAGTACAAAGTACTACACATTCGTTCACACGCCTCTCGCCTCGCTGTCCATTCCGCACATCTACCACATACCACCACATGGCACTTAATTATTCCAGTTTGTGTCATATTTAGCTGCAGTTATGAAAGCATATGGGAAAACTTTCGTGGCGACCTTCGCCGTTCGCTGGGGAACTAATGAAAGTTCCCCGAGGTTTCGTTATGGTAAAAATATGTAGAAAAATATGTGGTACATATGGATCTGTAGATATGCATGTAGATGAACTTGGGGTCTTACTATAAAGCTTGCTTAAAGTTAGCCACTGCTCAAAATGCTCAGGCAACTTCTCGCTAACATAAAACCTCACTTGCAAAAACATAAGGTAAAATATTTTTAAGTAGTGATTATGTTTAACCAGGTTTTATAAGTAAGACCTTTGATGTTTTGATAAGTCAATACGAGCTGTCAAGTCAAGCTGTCGGTTTCCCCCTCTTTTGAATTTCAATTCAATTTATTTTGCCAAGGGGAACGCAAGGCCAACTTATCAACACTTAGTTTTCTCAAAATCGCAGAAACAACCGTTCATTACCCATTACAGTTCAAGAGAGACCTAAGTTAATCAAATTTTCACTTTTTTTTCGGTCTGGGATAGTGTCAATTCATATTTATTTATACGAAGAAAATTTTGAAAATTGCATCAGAAATTCCAGAACTTTCATACTTCGAGTGTCATTGACATTTTTCTATGGGACAACTTATTTTTCACATCACAGCTGATTTTTTGGTAGGTTACGAACTTACACAATTTACTTATGCTTTTTTACAGTGTTAATTATAATTATGAAATGGCAAACTTTTTTACCAATTTATTTTATTTACGAATATCGAATTATGAAATAGTTTCATTGATTAGAATCAGTAATTAGATAGAGTAATTGCTACGGCGTAGAGTCAGCTACAGTGGCAGCGTGCTACGATTCCGTAACTAGTAGGTATTTGGTTTCGAATTTACGATTAAAAGCGTAGAAAGCAATGTTTTTACTTATACCTTACATAATACTTTTCGATTGTCGTTTTTGTCTCTAAAATGAAGTTAGGCTAATTGAAATGAAACAAAAAATGAAACTTGTTGTTGTAATTATTGTTGTTGTTGTTAACATACTTATATTAATACAGGGCTATAAGGAAAGGGTATGCTAAACCGTAAAGGGGCTCATAGTATTCATCATTATTGTCATTATGAACAACTTTTACTATGAGATCACCCTAAAATCGCGAAAAAAAATCAGCTGTTCCACACATTTGTCGAGAGTCGTTGATTTTTTTCTATGGAACAGCTGATACATTTTTCGCGAAGTTGTTCATTAATGATGAAATGAGAAATACGAGCCCGTTTCGGCTTAGCATACCCTTTCCTTGTAACCCTATATAGAATATTTTTTATCCCGGAAAAATAAACGGTTTCCGTAGGATAGCGGGAGAAACCGCGGGACACAGCTAGTTCATAATAGACCTATAACAACTACCAACGTTCCTTTTCACGCAAAAACGGCACAGCCATCGGTTTCGTGCCGAAATCGAATTAAAAATGGTAGGTAATCATTGCGAAAGCTTAATTCGACGTTCTCGGAAGGCGTAAAAAGGTTTACACGAGCCGACGAAGCAAAAACCAACCTTCAACGAAAATGGGTTAATAAAGCGTTTTTGGGAAGTTAAGGAACTTGTCATATGTTCTCAAACAGTCGCTCAATTTTACTATGGAAACTTACGTGGTTTTGACACACTTTGTTATAACTAACACGGGTTCACTCATGTAAAAATTAAGTCGTTTACTACGATTAGTTTTGATCACAGACCTTCATCAGGTGACCGAAAATCAAACAATCAGAATACCCCCCCCCCCCCCCGCCCCTGCCAAAATTACGTGTATTTTTTTGTACAAATTGATCTTTAAAAGTTTTCAGAATTCTCTCCCCCCTTTCGCGCCTTACGTGAGACGATCCCATAACTACACTGTGTGTGTCTTGTTAGAAAGTGTGACCAGAGTGTAGCCCATTTAAAAATAAAAAACATTTTTAAAATAAAAATGACTAGAAACATTTTATTTAATTCTTTGTTAGGCTTGCGTTTGACCTCCATCTTGCCTAATGGTAAGCAAAGATGCGTCACAGCATACCTAATGATAAAGATTACTTATGTAACTAAGTAGGTATGTCATTAATAGAAGTCAAAGCATTTTATACATTGTAATAATTTAATATGTACTTAGATAGTATACACACACAAGTATACACAAATTAAAAAAACATCCATAGTATTTAAAGTTCCTAAAGTTTATTGTATACTTAAAATCATCAATATATTAGGTACCTCTATCGGTTGGGCTTTAATCACCGAAGTCTTACATACTAGATCGATGGCTATAATACATTTTATAGTTCTAGCTCCTCTATACCAACACTACACCATTTGAAAATCTAAACTTCGTTAAAATATGCCTATTAATAAAAATACGGAAACAAACAAAATTTTTATTTTCCAAAACAATACCTACAGGATTTCCAGGAAAATTGCCTATTTTACTTTCTAAACGTTTAATTTTCCAAAACAATCCGTTCCTGTCGAAACTGGCGAAACGTACGAGTACAACAATCGATAAGGCCAAGACCGATTTAAAATTAATAAAAAGTCCCGCCGACCCCAAGTTTCGTGCCGAACCCTTTCTTACCCACACAGACTCACCACTCGTTAATCGCACTTTATATCGTTTTTTATGTACGAGGGCAAGGAAAGCGTGGGGCCACGTGGAGGGGCCTGGGGTAGGCGGGGCGATGCAGCTGCAGGCCTAGGGCTCCGGCGGCAGTCGCGACGCGCGCCTCAACCCGCACACGTCCCGGCACGACAAGCCATTTTACCGCGAAAATAATTACGTGAACAAAATCCTTTCAAATTAACTTTTTTATTTTATTAACTTTAGATACTTTTACAGAAAAAAATTATATTGTCTATGAAAAAATGTAACTTCTTTTTTGGCGCGAAACTGAAAGTTGCCAGTATATTGTGAAGTTTCAGTGACTCGCGGGAGTTGATGTGCGCGAGCGAGAGGAGCGATATGGAGAGCCCGGGCGAGGAAACGGGACGGAGCGCTCCCTCCGCGCCGCACACCCCCGTGCCGCTGCCACAGAATGGGTCCAACAAGATTATTGGGCGAAATGTGAATGGAACCAGTAAGTCACCAAAATACTTCATAAATATTACGACTTCTACAAAAACTTGCAGGAGTTTCATAGGCAAATTCTTAGCACAGTCATGGTATAATCATTGATGTAATAGATTTATAATAATATTTTTTATCAAACAGAACCAAAATAATAACATTAAAAAATCACGTAAAAACAAGGTTTCATTCTATTCTATGATAGGATAGTTACAACTTTTGCCTATCTATGTAAATATTCGTTTTTTATCAAAAAAAGACAAAAAAAAATGTGGTTGTAGGTATTTATAGTAAAGACTGGAGATTTATTTTTATTTTACTGTACTTTAAAAACAATTCTCTGTTATTACGGATCTTCAAAAGATTAGATTAGTTACTATAAGATTATCTTCTTTTATTTTGCTTGTTACTGAGCTCACTGATTAGAACAATTGGTTACCGTCTACGAGAAGTAAACGTAATAATAATTTTCGGCTGAACCGATCTTAATAGACATCAACTAGTAAATAGGTAGATATACAAATGTATTATGCATTTTTATGGTACCTTTTATATTTTGCACCTTTTATCACTTAACTTAGTAGCGCTTTTATCAAAATTAAAAAAAAATACTTACTTAATATTTTACTCACTTTCACTTTAAAAAAACAAGCTTTTATAGCACTACCCTCGTAGTTACACGGGTATACCAAATTTCAGATCAATCAGACATCGAGAAGTGGTTCAAAATTGAGTTGCAAGAATTAACCTAAAGAAACCAACAACATTATATTACAATGCAAGCTAAATAAGAGCTTGTAAAATAGATTTCTCTAGATTGCCGGCTAAGTCTTTCATGATGAACATCAACCAAATAGACATACACAATTACATACGTATAGATAGGAACTCTCATACATACTTTATGGTTTATTTAATTACCGTGCATTTATTACTATTTAATAAATTATTTTTCAATCTATTATTAAATGATTAAATAACATAGATACCACTAAGACTGTATCCCATGTCGACCCCACAAAAACAGCAAAAGAAAACTCCCTCGCTGGGAATCGAACCCGTTACCGCGCAATTTGCGTTTTTCCTCGGCCGCGCTCGCTTTGTCTCTGGCAGACTTTTTGCTCGACTTCTCTGCTACGTTTATGGATGCTATGAGCAGTCTTGGTCCTTTGGCGAATAGGAACGCTTAAATGATTATAAAAAAAAGGAAAAAAGAAGCTAAAAAATCTGAAAAGATAGAAAGAAAGATTAAAATAACAAAGCTCTCATTTTTTTTATCTCGAAATAAGTAAGTTTCTTATAGGTCAAGTGGCTAGCCCTGAAGTCAGAGTTTTCAGACATGGCTTGGCGGTTGTTGTTATAGAACAAACAACCGACACCTACAACTTCTCGTGTCTTCCGACCCACGGTAGCTCTCAGTTGTAAATATACCCCTCGGTCACCCATCCATAGATTGTACGGATCAATCCTTGCTTAGCAAAGATGAACGGCTACTAGTCGAGCTACGCTATAAGCGCTATAAAAATTAAAATGGTTTTAGTGAACAATTTAACTCGACTATTTTAAAAAGATAGGTATACTTATAATAATAATTAATTTAAAAAACTCCAACGTTGAAACGGCCTCACCAATTTTGATAAAACATATCTAAAAACCACAACTTGAAAACTGGCTTTCAAATCGGTTCACTCGTTTAAGAGCCACGGTGCCACAGACAAACAAACTTATAATAACCCTCTTTTTACTTCGAGGGTTAGGTAATAAAAAATAAAATTAGGAATCTTTAAGCTCCTATTTATCTCGTTATTTGTAATGTCTGGTGTAAACAATAAAAAGTTATCAATCTCTAGACATCAAGAATCAAACCCGTCTGTCCCTCGTACTCGATCGAGAACCTACGGAAAAAGCGCGAGTGTGTGCCACTCGGAAAAACCGTGGAAAATGAGGAAAAAGTGCGCTCACAGTCCGAACAAAAACCCGCTCGCTGGAATAGTTGGTTGTTTGAAAAACGATCTAGGGATGAGGTTTCGAAATTATTTGATGTAGGTATTTGACCGAGATAAGTGAGGTCTCAGAGTTTAGGAGAACAAATTGTATTGACATTTGTATCAAATATTATAAATGTGAAACTTTGAGTGTGTTTGTTACCACGTATCTCCGTGATGACTGAATCAATTATGATGATATTTTCAAATAGATACCTTTGGCTGTACTATACTAGCTAGAAAAAAACACACAGGCTTTTTCTGTTCATCCTCATCTCCGTTTTTATCACTGCGCGAGTAAGACCACGGGGCGCAGCTAGTCTAAGCTTACAAGATTGATTTCATCAAAAATAAAGTAGGTACTTGGTTACCTATTTGTAATCTGGTAAATTTTATTTTTGAGACATTACATAATTTAAATTGCGTGGTCATACCTCTATAAATTATGCGCGATCGAGACCAAGGAACATAAAAATCCACGCTTAATTAGAGACCCTCCACTGTCCCACGGGGGAGTGAGTGGCTCACTCTCTCACTCACTGTCCCACTGGGGAGTGAGTGGCTCACTCTCTCACTCACTCCCCCCTACTCCCACTCACTATTTCTATTTATTATTATTTTTTCTATTTTTTTCCTTTCTTTTGCACACCCCGTTTTTCTATTTTTTATCTATCCTCTCCATCCTAAAGTTGCCTGGAAGAGATCGCTCTTAGCGATCAGGCCGCCAGTTGTCGCACTAGTTTTAGGTGTTGTAATCCTTTTGTTTGTAATTTATGGTGTGAACAATAAAGAGTTTATCTATTTCCGTTGCTCAAAAGGGACATAATGTTAACGTGCGCATAAAATGTTTAGCAAAAACAAATCGTGATACTTTTGATGAAGTATACTATTAACTACGATGGAGCGAAAAACGGAGCTTAGTATAGAGGGCGATTAAAGGTATTACTTCGAGGTGAGTTTGGGTTCCGTATAAAATGAAATTTAAATTAATAGCTGCGCCTGCAGTTTTACTCGCTATCTTGTAAGAGCTGTTAATTTTTCCGAGATATAATAAGACTTTGCGTAAATGCAAGGTAGGTATACCTTCATATCTCATTGAAATCCGTTATACCTACTGTTTTAAGTGATTAAGTAACTAACATAACAATACATACATAACTTACACTTTTATAATATTAGAAGTTGGATGATAAAAGATTCAAATAATTTTATAAGCTGTAAGTATACTTTAACATAAATAAAAAAGAAATTAAGTAAAAAAAATATAAGTTTGTGGTGAATGGGGTTACCTTGGAAATTATCATACTCGTATCTGCAGAATCTGTACTAAGTACTAGAGAAACATAAAAATAAGAATACTTTTTAACCGACTTCAAAAAAGGAGGAGGTTATCAATTCGACTGTATGTTTTTTTTATTATTTTTTTATGTTTGTTACCTCATAACTTTTGAATGGGTGAATCGATTTTGATGATTCTTTTTTTATTAGAAAGCTGACGCTTCCCATTTGGTCCCATTTCAATTTAGTCCAGAAAACCATATAAGTCTTAAATTTGCATGAAGTACGTGCGCGACAAATAGATGAATAACTCAATAGTCGGTTTGAAGTCGGTTTTTGTTTTTTTGTTTTTTGTAAAAATAATTATATAATGTTCTGTTATATTTAACACGGGAATACTCACGTTAGTATTAAGTCGTTTACTACGAGTTTCGTGACCTTCTATATTTATAACAAAAGGTTTCAAACCTATGTTACTTTTCTTTCATAGTAAAATTGTAAACTTTTTATATCCTACTAATATTATAAACGTGAAAGTTTGTAAGAATGTATGGATATTTGTTACTCTTTCACGCAAAAACGGCTGAACGGATTTACATGAAATTTGGAATGAAGGTTGTTCATGGTCTGGATTAACACATAGGCTACTTTTATCAAGGAAAACGCGGGTGAAACCACGAGCCGCAGCTAGTGCTTAGATAAAACTTGAAATAATAATGAGTAAAGTAGATCCAACTAAAAATTCCTTAGCTATAAGATATTTTTTAAGTTAAAATGCGCTGTATTTACTTAATTAGGACCTTTATCCCTATCCTTAGATCTTGAGTTCTCTATCAGCTGCGAAATGATCTTAGCAAGAAAATATTTGCTTTTAATTTTTATCAGAAGCTTTTTAACATGGAATAGCTGTTCAATTTTGGCCTATTGGGCTTAGCAGTAGTGTATGTAATATATCCGTCTTATAAGCTAGAGGTCTGGGGTTCGATTCCCGGCCGGGTAGATGTAAATGATGAATTTAAAAATCTGTTCTGGGTCTGGGTGTTTTGTTAGTTGTTCTGTCTTTGTGTGTGTTACATGGTTTCCCCGACACAGGGTATCCTAGTGGAGCTATGAGTGTGAAACGTTTATAATTTATTTTATATTTTGCGTTCATAGGAAAACTTAGTCTTTAAATTTATATTATGGTAATACGTAATTAGGGCTCTTCTTTAGCGCGCCGTCGGGGGCCTTATTCTTGCGAGTGAGATATTATCTCGGTCACTGTCGCTCTTATTAGAAATACCATGAGAGTGAGAGTGTCGGAGATAATCTCGAGCGTCCAAAAATAAGGTTCATGCAGGCTGATCCAGCTATCCAAAATTCGAATGTATTCGACGATTATCTTCGAAAAGTCTTCCGCCTTCGGAGAGAATTTGAAGACTGGATTTTTTTGCGATTTACTCGTATATCGTCGGATACATAATCCGAAATCGAAAGTCAAGTTGTTTTCCGGATACATTCGATTCGAAAGCATTCGAATTTCGGATAGCTGAAGCAGGCTGCTGGTAGGTACAGTCCCGTGCTAGTGTCATCGACTGTTCCTGTCACCCCGAGAGCTTTCGTAGAATTTACCTTTCACTTATTACTTTTTTTTTACCTCACATAATATTACTTACCTTAGTACAATGTCATAGAAATAGAACAGTTTTTATCTGTATCTTTACAAAATGGAAAAAACCCAATGATATTCAGAGGTTGCTATTTTCCTACGCTAGCAAGAAATATTATTATAATAAAATAAAATATTGCATATGAAACCTCCACAGTTAGCATGATAGTTTCAGCAGATCTCGCATAAGACCGATTAAAGACTTCTATAAGAAAACTTTACGTTTTTAAAGTGAAAACATAATTTTATAGCACGTCTTTAGGAAGTAAAAAATGATTGATGCGACCGGGTTTTCTTGCAGCGCCCGCGGATCCCCAATAAGGCAGTGCATTACGTTTATTTTGAGCACAGTTTTTACCTCGCAGACTTGGTGGAGCCCGTAGATTACCCCGTATAGATCTCGCGCGGATCCAAGACCAGGGGAAGAGAATTTTGTTAGCCTCTGTTTTGGACCTATCAAATCGTTTTAAACATATATAATAATATGAAATATTGGCTCTTGTAGTTTGTACCTATAAAAAAGGTAGTACATAGTTACTTATTTCAAAATTATCTTCGTGACTCCTGTCGCACCCTTTGCTTCCCAGTGTTTATGTCTGGATCCCGCACTCAGGACAGTTGAAGCGTACAAGCTCAAGAACACTTATTTTATCTATTTATTTTATTTTATTTACATTCAAATGCTTAAAACTAAAAACTTAAAAAACATTGTCATTACTTCAGCGCGGTTTACCTCTTGAGATAACGTTGTTAACCACGGTAACGTTTTTTTTCAACTCCGGCTCGTTTTTGTTAGACTAAAGATCTTGTAATACGGGGTAATCTACGGCGATTCAGTTCTAGCTTGCATAAAGTTTTTACAAGACCAAGAATGAAAAGGTTCCTTACTCTATTTATACTTGTAAGTTATTTATTTAATACCAACTACATTTTTACCTAACACCTATTATTTATTGAAACCAACAGTAACTGGACGCCACAGCACAATCATCAGTTGTAGATGAAACATGGCTAATGATGATGATGATGATTTTTTATTATTATTGTAATTGTAACAACCTCTACCCTATTATTAAAAAAACATATCTACTTATTTATTTATATCTATCCTATCTACCTATATGCAAACTATGTATTACTAGCTATACCTAAATTTTCCGATTGCTAACGTTAACCTACTGTTTTGGCCAAGTGATTGTCTAGTGGGAAAACCATGCGTTGCGATCGTAGAACCTAAGTTACGAATAAGTATGAGCATCCGAGTTACCTGAATAGATTTCCTAACGAATTGACTTACTCTAAAGCTACAAGATTCCTACAACGTAAGTTATATAGGGTTATTCATAAAGGGTATGCTAAGTTTAACCCTTAACTATTTTTCTTAGTATTCCTAATGTAAAATTGACTTAAATAATTATCAAATATGATACGAAATATATTCTAAATTATAGTTTTGGGCTAGATTCAAGCCTAATAAGTTCAGAACAATATTTTACTAAGATTTTACTAAGATTTTACATCAAATATTTTTTTGTTATTTATTTTATGTGTTTTATGTATTATGTTTGTATGTATTTGTACACATAAATTGTTGGCTATGGCCCCGCCCCTCCGCCGCGGTAAGCAATGTGTTTCGGCCCAGACTGGATACACTCTTCCGTTTTTACGTGTACAAATACACACCTCTGTGTGTTCCTAACATTAGAGCGCCTGACTTAAACGTCGTTATCATATTCAACTATCATATTCAACATATTTGAATATTATAACAACCCAAAAGCTAAGAGAAGAGGACATAATCTTTTGGCAAATGTCAGTCAGTCTGTCAGTCATTACATCCTTCATTTTTTTACCTTTCACACATTTATTCATCAAGGAGCTTACTCATTACCTTAAGGTAATGAATCTGGTCCCGGAAGAACGAATGCAATCCCTTTCGATCCCTACCTAACCACCTAACTGCCTAACGCAATATAGCGACTGCAGTGAACAACCAACTAGAATATCGTTTTATTCTGAAGTTAGTGTGTAAATACATACTCCGGAACCTTTATCCAAAAGCATCTAATTAGACAACCAAGTCTAACACATAGTGTGATAAAGATGAATGTAACTCTCCCGTTACCATCTCAAGTCGTCAGTCTCAGATAGAACTTTCTATCAGTAGACTAAATGAAGAAAACTAGCAATTAAGAAACCATCGGCATAATGAGGTGCCTGTCATCCCGTTGGAATCAAGGGTAACCTCGGAAACATAGTTCCATGCTTAGGTTAGATAATTACCAGTAAGGTACTTTCCGTGGAAGCCTTTAGTATCTTACGAAGACAACCAACAATCACTAAACCATAGACATAAGAGGTGCCTGTCATCCCGTTGGAGTCAAGGGTAACCTCGGAGATATCGCTCCATGTTACAGCTCAGATAATTATCAGCAAAAGGATCTTTCCATAGAAACCTTCGATAAAAGTAGTGTGTAAAGAAAGATCATCGTTGACCTTCGAATTGAAGAGGTAAATTGACTTAAATGTCATCGTGTCGATTCAGAACCTATGTTCCATTAAATGTAAGACTTGGTGAGTCAAAATATAATATGTAAGACTTGGTGAGTCAAAATATTATAATATGTAAGACTTGGTGAGTCAAACATCACGTAATTTCACGTTATGTAAATAATATTAAAATAGTAAAGAGACTTCCGATCTACTTTACATTTATTCGTATATTAAATAGTTACTCGTCAAACTATAGTTGGCCGCTCATCTGACAGCAACTATTGTCAACCATTCGAGATAGTTCGTATAACTTCGAATGGCTAACTTGGCAAACTAATCGGCTGCCCGATTTACTTTAATTGTAGGCATTCATAATAGATTCGGCAAACTGATCGGCTGTCCGATTTACTTTAATTGTAGGCATTAATAATAGATTCGGCAAACTGATCGGCTGTCCGATTTACTTTAATCGTAAACGTACATATTTACTTTACAGTAGATTTCTACAACCTGATCGGCTGTCTGATTTACTTGAATTGACCAAGACTTAAATTAAGACTTGACTAAGCTTAACCTTAACTAAGACTCTGCTAATAACACATCGTCCGGGAATCGAACCCGCGACCTAACATAAACGTAATCGTGTATACGCTATAGTAGATCCTACTAACGCCCAGACTCTAATAACATATCAGTCGGGAATCGAACCCGCGACCTAGCATAAACGTAATAGTGTATACGCTATAGTAGATCCTACTAACGCCCAGACTCTAATAACATATCAGTCGGAAATCGAACCCACGACCTAGCATAAACGTAATAGTGTATACGCTATAGTAGATCCTACTAACGCCCAGACTCTAATAACATATCAGTCGGGAATCGAACCCACGACCTAGCATAAACGTAATAGTGTATACGCTATAGTAGATCCTACTAACGCCCAGACTCAGAACAGGTACTCAAACTCATCACTCAATAACCGTCGGATCAGGAATCCAACCCGGGACCTCCGGCCCATAGGATGAACACAATACCACCGTTTATACCGTTTACATTTATTTTATTATTTACTGCACCGAATTGAGCTAGCTTGAACTATTTTATTTTATTCTGATTTTACTTTGTTGATTTAATCTAATTTTATTTTATATTAATATAATCTGATTTTACTTTATTTGATTTAACTCTATTTAATTTATTTAGTTTGATTTAATTTGATTTTATTTTATTTTATATTAATTTAAACTAATTTCACTTAATTTGGTTCAATTCGATTTTATTTTTATTTAGTTCGATTTTATTTGATTTAATTTGATTTGATTTTATTTTATTTTATTTTAATTTAATCTAATTTCACTTTATTTGGTTCAATTCGATTTTATTTTTATTTAGTTCGATTTTATTTGATTTAATTTGATTTGATTTTATTTTATTTTAATTTAATCTAATTTCATTTTATTTGGTTCAATTCGATTTTATTTTTATTTAGTTCGATTTTATTTGATTTAATTTGATTTGATTTTATTTTATTTTAATTTAATCTAATTTCACTTTATTTGGTTCAAGTCTAATTTATTTTATTTTATTCACGAATATTGTTTATTAAGCATGTCATCCTGCTCTAAGTATTTCACACAATTAACACACACAACGCGATACATCCTGAAAACAAACACCGGAAAGAACACAAAATGCGAATAAAAGATTCTAAACAAACACACATGCACAAGGAATAAATTCAATTAAATAAATGGAGTTAAATAATCTCAGGTAAGTAAGCTCCCCGTCGCGGCAGGAACAAGCCCTTAAGAAAACACATAAGGACACAGTATTTTCTGATTCAGTGACCAAGACTACGTTCTAGGCTCTCTTTCTTTTGTATTTACTTAATAGCAGACAAGTACCATATATTTATTACTGTGACATGTTTTATTACCTTTATTATTATGACATGTTTTATTCTCTATATTTATTGTGACATGTTTTATTACTCTCATAATGACATGTTTTATCTTTTATATTTTTTAATTATTGTGACGTGATTTATTACTCTTCTAATATTAGGACATGTTTTATTATTGTACAAAGTTGACTTTACCAAATGTTGTAAATAACATCCTACGGTATGATTAAAATGAATTGAATTGAATTGATAAAGCTATGACGACGTCTTTTAAATAATCTAGTAAATTGTGGTGCTATATTAATAGGTACTACCTTGTTGTCGGACCGAAAGGAAGTCCAAGATCAACCATCAACGATGTTTATGATCTTTGCTTAAAATACTTACACGATCCTAAATCAAAACTATTGATCAATATCCATAACCAAACCTCCATCTTTAGTGGCCCCCATCATTACGTTATGAATTTAACTTTCAAACTATTTTAAAATGATCCCTGAATTCTAAAACAATGTATTCACTGATATGGAAGTACACATAGTTAAAATGCGCACAAGAACTCCTCAAGATATTCTAAGGTCACTCACCCCGTGCGGCGTTCTCTTACGACACGGCGACTCGACATCAGAATCAGAATCAGAATCAGAATATTTTTATTGTTTAAATTGTGTACATAAGGTGTTGTTATTACAATTTGCAGTTTCAACAATTTGCCCATTTCGGGCGTACAATAATTAGCTTAAAGATTAAATAAAATTGAAAAAAAAAGGAGAACTATAACCACAATTACATATCTTGTTAGGAATTTAAACCAACACTATTTTGCAAAATATTCTTGTAAGTTATAAAAACTTTGCGTTAGTAACCAAGATTTCAACATTTTGTTGAAATCAGGTCCTCTGTGCATCTTAACGTCTAAAGGCAGATTGTTATAAATTTTAATAGCTGTGAAGTAAGAGCTCTTGTGATACAAGGAGTTATTGGCCTGAGGTATATAAATATTATACTTGTATTTGGTCCTTAGAATTTCTGATCGGTTGGATTTGGTTTCAAAAAAGTAGTAGTAGTTGCTTTCAACAAAGATACAAATTTGGTAGATAAAAATACAAGTAAGTGTAAGGAAGTTATTCTCTTTGAAAACATTACGAAGTGTTTCAGTACTATTTAAGTTAAATATACATCTAAGACATCTTTTTTGAAGTACAAAAGTAGATTCTACTTGAACAGAATTACCCCAAAATATAATCCCATAGCTTAGAAGAGGATAAACATAACCATAATACGCGTTTATAGCTATTTTTTTCGATGATACATTTTTTAATATTGAAACAGCATAAATGTATTGAGAAAGTTTTGTGTTAATTTTGGAGATGTGAGCTTTCCAATTTAAATTAGTGTCTATTGTTACTCCAAGAAATTTGGTTTCTGTAACAATATCGACTTTTGTTTTTTTAATAAGAATATTTAACGGTAGTGATTTCTGTCTATAATTTTTGAATTCTATTAATTTTGTTTTATCAACATTTACATTTAGATTTAAGTTTTCTAGCCAGCTTACAACTGCATCAACAGATTTGTTAATTTCCATTTCAAATTCATTCAGACTTAGGTTTCCTTTACTCATGTAAATGGTTGCATCGTCAGCAAACATAACACACAAATGCTTGGTAATAAGTGGTAACTCATTTACATAAATTAGAAATAGTAACGGTCCAAGAATACTACCTTGGGGCACACCTAGCAAAACTTTATTAAAATTGGAATAGACTTTTCCAACTGATTTTGTGCTTTTATTGAATGATTCTAGCATGGTTGATTGATTTCTGTTTTGTAAATAAGATTCTATAAGTTGTAAGGCCTGTCCTCGTATTCCGATGTGTTCCAATTTTGTCAATAATTTAGTATGAACCACACAGTCGAAGGCTTTTGACAAGTCAAGAAATAGAGCAACTCCAGCTTTTTTTAAATTAATTTGTTCCCAAACCTCTTTAAGCATTTTAAAGATCGCTTTGGATGTGTCCTTACCTCTCTGAAAACCAAACTGATTACTGTTAAGAGTATTGTTAGAGTTTATAAATGATGTTAATCTGTTAAATATCACTTTCTCAAAGATTTTTGAGAAATTTGAAAGAAGTGCAATTGGTCTATAATTATGAATATTATCTCTAGGGCCTTTTTTGTGTAGGGGCTTAATTATAGCCCTTTTTAGATCATCTGGAAAACGTCCAGATGATATAGTTAAATTTATTATAAAGACAAGTGGATCAACTATATACTCAATGCTTTGTTTAATAATTTGGATAGGTATGCTATCATAACCTGCTGATTTTTTATTTTTTAGGCATTTAACAATGTGTTTTATTTCTGTTTTATCCACTGGAGTTATGAAGATTGATTTACAATTTGGTGGTGTTAAGTGTTGTATATGTGTAGTTATTTTAGTTGAAGGTTTCTTACTTGGATCTATAAAGTGGTCATTGAGTTTTTCGGCCATTTTTGATGGATTTGAAATTTCCTCATTTTCAATTTGTAGTTTTTGTATAGTCGTATGTATGTTGTTTGTACAGGATGTATATTGTTTTATGATTCCCCAAGTTGCTTTTGCTTTATTAGAACTTTTGTTAATGTGTCTTATATTTGCAACTTTTTTGGAGAGTTTTATAACTTTCTTTAATGTTTTCGAGTATTTGTTATAATAGTCTTTAAGTTTTTGACACTTGTCTAATTGAGTTTTATGATATATGTACCTCTTGCTTATACTTGATTTTATGATACCTTTGGTTTTCCAATTTGGTTTTTTTAGGTGCGTAATTTTTACTTTGTGCAGCGGAATACACAAGTCAAATATTAAAGCAAATAGTTCAATAAATTTAGCGTAAGCTTCATTTGGATCATCTTGGGCATATACTTCACAGAAATTTATTTGTGAAATATATTTTAGAAACACATCAGTATATTCATCTACATACCTCTTTTCCACATACCAAAATTTTTCATTGAAACTTAAGCTAGTCCCAACTTCTATTGATTGTGCAGTATGATCCGACAGTCCTAAATTTAAAATTTCTGTTTTGTATTGTTTAATGTTGGTCAGGATATTATCTATACATGTTTCAGAGTGAGTTGTAATTCGAGTAGGTTCTGAAATTGTAGCACATAAATTAAATGTAGTCAGTGTGTTAATAAAAAGGTCACTTTTATTGCTTTTATCTAATAAGTTTATATTGAAGTCACCTAATATTAAAATTTTCTTCCTAGTATTTCTTGATCTGATTGATAACTTGTGTAATAGAGTTTCTAATGTAATTATAAAAAGATTAAAGCTACTATCTGGTGTTCTGTATAAACATATTACTATGTAATTTAATTCCGGGATAGATACACCACAACATTCAAAATGACGTTCAATTGCCATATTGGTTACCCAGTCTATTTTGTTAAAATTAACAGCTTTTTTGATATAAATACTAACACCACCTCGAGATTTACTTTTTCTACAAAAATGTGAAGCATTTTGGTATCCTTCAATTTGAAATATATCCACTTCGTGATTATTTAAGAATGTTTCACTAAAGCAGCATATATCAAAATTTTGTTCATTAGTTAATATTTCTAGCTGATCTACTTTCGTTTTTATCCCTTGTACATTTAAGTGCATAATTCTAAATTTGTTATTGTTGTCATTAGTCACGAAAAAACTGCTGGCAATTATTTGACCTGATATTTTGTTTGGTAAATGTCTTCCTTTGAAAGTAGTAGGGGATTGTTCCAGGTTTTAGAGCAATCTCAAGTTGACGATTGTTACCAAGCGGATCTGGAATACTTTCATTTATTTTAGTTTTTGTATCATTCATTTTGTTAAAATATACTTATATACGCAATACTTACCACGTTGCAGTTCCATCAAACCTTTTAAAAGTTCGGCAGTCCATCTTAGAATCCTTATCTGGCAACTCCCGACGGCTGGAACGTCGCTTACCTATCTTCTTTTCTACCTGTACTTATTGAATCACACCTAAATTCCTATTCTTAAACTTTGAAAATCTACCGAAATAAAAGCAATCCAAAACATGGCCGACGTCTCTCAAGCCGCTCGTCGCTCTCTGTCCTGCTTCCGTTCCAAGCTCTGCTTAACCATCCGTCGACGACCAATCACAATCACATATTCTCCAATGCTCCCTTATGATTGGACGCTCGACCAACACGCCACCGCCGACAAGGAAGCGCCTTACGTTTCTGGATTTCAAACCAAGTATAAATAATTGACGCGTTTATTCATTTTCTCCCTGTGTCTGAGATCTATCCACTAATGTGATATTTGCGATTGAGATAACTAATTGATTTATTGTTTTGTAATAACCATGTACTCATATTTAAATAAGAATGTTTCTTTATTTGAATTTTTATAAAGAATACCTTTTTGGCTAGAGTACCTGCTACTGAGCATCCTGCCGTGTTAACTTATTTATTGTTGATTTAAGGTTTTAGTTTATAATAATAAGATGTAACAATTCCTTATTATAATAATAATGTATTTTGAGATCTTCGATATAGCTCAATACCTAATATTACTAAAGTATGAAAAATAACGTATCTTAATTACTTCCTAGTAACCAAACACGTCGCTATTGCAAAAACCGTTCTACGCAGATTTATTTTGTTTTAGAACTTAATTCATATCAAGTAATAACGAACCGTTCTTTTCTACGCAGTTTATTTGTTGCCATGCCTTGGATTCTAAAAAACCCAGAAAATTAGAATGTTGCCATTGCATTATTTTATGTTTCTAACAGGCATGTGTTAATTATTCGTGATAGTTTAATCCTAAATGTTCCAATGAAAGCCTTAATGTGCATTTATGTGACTCAACAATTCCTAATTTAATATTAAAATACTTTAAAATCCCTAATTTTAGCTCAACAAAATACTACTTAATACAATTTTACAACGGCGGGACATTCTACGAGTTTTGAATTGATTGACTGGTTTTTTCTTAACTATTAATGATAGACGGATTCTAAATATACCAAGATCAGTACAATTAATCTTATTTTCTTATTTAAATAATAGTTTAACATTATAACCTTTATTCGCATCACTTTTAGAGTCTGCGTTCGATCCTGAGCATCCTTTGCAAAACACTAGAGCATTGCTATGATTTATCAAAAATCAACCTATTATAAATATTTTTATTTGTTATTTTTGTGAGAGATACGAAGGCTGTTTCGTTACATTCGACCCCTTAAATTTATAAAGATGAATTAATCGGAATAAATTTAACCAACAGTAATGATATCACAAATATAACCGACCAAATAAAAATATTAAATAAACACTCAAAAATTATAGTTCCCTTATAAGTTCAAAAGTGCGAATTCTTTATTGTCAATATTCAAGTTTCAACAATAAAATTTAAACGTGTGAGAATTTTTATAGCATAAACTCACACTACGTGTTTATGCCATAATATGTATATGTTTATGCCCTAGCACTATATGTGTAGTGTATTTAAACCGATCATGAAATAATCATCTTAATAAGTCCGACTCAACAACAGATCCGTGCTCCGTAAAAGGAATCTTTCGTACTACAAGATATCCGACCTCGGCAAGAACTTGGTTGTGAGTCAAGCAGTTAGAAGAACAAGAGAAAGTGCTTTCCCCCCTAACCTTTCGTATCAGCTACTTGAGATTTCACTTTCCCTCCTTACTTCGATCTTCAACCCTTTTGTGCCTCCTAGAAATTCCCCTTCCGGCACCTCAGGACCCTTAAGCTCTTGAAATCGTACATAAAATTCTGACTACCTCCGATCGGAACATGTAAGTGTGGGGAAATTGTGGTAACCATCATGTGGCACTGCGTGTGAGTATGAATTCAATATAAACCGATTTCTATATCGACGGGGTGAATGTCATTTAGACTTAACCTAGCTCCAAACCCCTTTTTATACTGAATCGTTTGTGTAGTAATTGCCAAACCCTGACACTGACAACTCATCTCTAGTTCCGATGTTACTGTGCCCCAAAACCACTTCAAACTTTAAACTGTCTTACTTACATCCCTTATCAGAAATACTTTTCAACCGTCAACATTTTTGCTATTTAATATCACTCAGAGCGTTCGTCTCACCGCCTTCCATTCTGTTCTAGGGAAACAGCAACATCTACGGACACTATAGACAAACAGATTGCACTTCCCCATTTAACTAAACATATGAATGTACTGACAGCGCTTCGTTTCCATATTTTCCTATATTTATGCTATTATTACTTTAAATTTATTTTAAATTTACTACAACACTTACTTATTTATTACTAGTTGCGACCCGCGGTGTCACCAAGCAATTATGAATAACGGTGGCAAAGACTGCGATGATAAAATAACTAACTGTATCATTATACTTGAACTGTACTACTCGTATTTCAATTTAAATTGAAATATTATTTTAACACTAAACTTGATCATTTTACTATGACTAACTAGTTTCTCAGTTGCTCCTCAGTCACTAAATATTTACGACTCGACCCCAAAGTCTTAGAATATTATTGCTATAGCTGGCCTACCTAATTTATCCTTTTAAAAGGAAACCCATTTATATTACCTAATAATATGGCATTTCATTTTTTCGAAGAACTATCGGGTATTATTATTTTGCCTAAATGCTTTACTGACGCCTCAATTCTGACACTAAGTCTAGCCACTCGTTTCCTGAGAACTATTGAAACTTATTCGATCAATAACTGTTTTAAAGATTACTTATAACCTACTTACTTATTTTATTAAACTTATTTACGAGACTTAAAAATAAACGTTTCACTCACAACTCCCACCAGGACAAATCCTGTGTCGGGAATGCCGTGGAACACACACGAAGACAAGGACAACCATCACACAAACCAAGAACAGATATTTAAATTAATCTGCCCAGCCGGGAATCGAACCCGAGACCTCTGGCTTATAAAGTGGTTATGTTACCACTGAGCCAAACAGGCCGTCTATATACCGTTATTACTACTTTTAAAAGATCTTATGTCATTGTTTTAGTAAAACGAGCTATTAAGTTCTAAAAACTTCTGATTGAATCTAACACTGAACCTATCTTGCTTAACCAAACATATGCCTACTTAAATCGACGTTGCAGACCTTTCCGTTATGATATCTGGCAAACTGTGTAATATTTTATTTCATTAGCCTACCTACAGACAGTTTTGCCTATATGAACTAGCATAAAATATTCTGTTTAGTGTTCACAACTGAGTTTTAGTCTTGTTACGTTCCGTTTCTTTATTGCTATCCCATTTAGCCTACCTAATGTTGAAACTCGTTTCTTTGAACTGTGAACTATCGTGAGTTTACCTTTTTGTAATTATGAAACGCAAACATATGTACTTATACATTTATCAAACATATCCTATTTACTTATTATTTGCGATCTTGTCCTAAACTTAACTACAATATCTGTCAGTAGTCGCTCTATAACCAATTCTATTTCTAAATCTCAACCTTTTGCTATTTCTACTTATCTGCAACGTTTGACCCCAACTCCAACTTATTTCCATAAAATCTTAATATGTGTCAAATCAGATGTTTTACTAGCTTTCCTAATTTATATTGCACAACCTATTCTAGACAGGTTCCTAACAACAAACGTACAATTATATTTTAACAAGCAGCTAGTAGTCCCTATCACACGTATTACCTATTTCAAATAATCAATTACGTTCCTAAATATGAATAACCCTAAATTACTATTTACCCAAGCTTAATATTGGCTCATACTTATTCTCGTCTCCTTTGCACGAACAACAAATTGTGTCCAAGACAACTTGAACACTTCTTAAATAACTAACCTTTCTACATATCTCAACCGTACGACCCCATTTCCTTGAATTCTACGCATCAAACATACATTAAAAT
Source organism: Alcis repandata (assembly GCA_949125135.1). Classification (NCBI taxonomy): domain Eukaryota; kingdom Metazoa; phylum Arthropoda; class Insecta; order Lepidoptera; family Geometridae; genus Alcis; species Alcis repandata. The sequence continues at coordinate 1,118,365 of OX421240.1, forward strand.
GACAAATACAACGCGAAATCCTACTCGGAGCAATAAAATAACATACAAATCTACATTTAACACTATGTATTTTTGATATTTTTGCATTCTAACCAAACTAATCTAACCACGTAATAACCGAAGTACACATCCTGGTCACGGCGCACGAAATTGTAACAACCTCTACCCTATTATTAAAAAAACATATCTACTTATTTATTTATATCTATCCTATCTACCTATATGCAAACTATGTATTACTAGCTATACCTAAATTTTCCGATTGCTAACGTTAACCTACTGTTTTGGCCAAGTGATTGTCTAGTGGGAAAACCATGCGTTGCGATCGTAGAACCTAAGTTACGAATAAGTATGAGCATCCGAGTTACCTGAATAGATTTCCTAACGAATTGACTTACTCTAAAGCTACAAGATTCCTACAACGTAAGTTATATAGGGTTATTCATAAAGGGTATGCTAAGTTTAACCCTTAACTATTTTTCTTAGTATTCCTAATGTAAAATTGACTTAAATAATTATCAAATATGATACGAAATATATTCTAAATTATAGTTTTGGGCTAGATTCAAGCCTAATAAGTTCAGAACAATATTTTACTAAGATTTTACTAAGATTTTACATCAAATATTTTTTTGTTATTTATTTTATGTGTTTTATGTATTATGTTTGTATGTATTTGTACACATAAATTGTTGGCTATGGCCCCGCCCCTCCGCCGCGGTAAGCAATGTGTTTCGGCCCAGACTGGATACACTCTTCCGTTTTTACGTGTACAAATACACACCTCTGTGTGTTCCTAACATTAGAGCGCCTGACTTAAACGTCGTTATCATATTCAACTATCATATTCAACATATTTGAATATTATAACAACCCAAAAGCTAAGAGAAGAGGACATAATCTTTTGGCAAATGTCAGTCAGTCTGTCAGTCATTACATCCTTCATTTTTTTACCTTTCACACATTTATTCATCAAGGAGCTTACTCATTACCTTAAGGTAATGAATCTGGTCCCGGAAGAACGAATGCAATCCCTTTCGATCCCTACCTAACCACCTAACTGCCTAACGCAATATAGCGACTGCAGTGAACAACCAACTAGAATATCGTTTTATTCTGAAGTTAGTGTGTAAATACATACTCCGGAACCTTTATCCAAAAGCATCTAATTAGACAACCAAGTCTAACACATAGTGTGATAAAGATGAATGTAACTCTCCCGTTACCATCTCAAGTCGTCAGTCTCAGATAGAACTTTCTATCAGTAGACTAAATGAAGAAAACTAGCAATTAAGAAACCATCGGCATAATGAGGTGCCTGTCATCCCGTTGGAATCAAGGGTAACCTCGGAAACATAGTTCCATGCTTAGGTTAGATAATTACCAGTAAGGTACTTTCCGTGGAAGCCTTTAGTATCTTACGAAGACAACCAACAATCACTAAACCATAGACATAAGAGGTGCCTGTCATCCCGTTGGAGTCAAGGGTAACCTCGGAGATATCGCTCCATGTTACAGCTCAGATAATTATCAGCAAAAGGATCTTTCCATAGAAACCTTCGATAAAAGTAGTGTGTAAAGAAAGATCATCGTTGACCTTCGAATTGAAGAGGTAAATTGACTTAAATGTCATCGTGTCGATTCAGAACCTATGTTCCATTAAATGTAAGACTTGGTGAGTCAAAATATAATATGTAAGACTTGGTGAGTCAAAATATTATAATATGTAAGACTTGGTGAGTCAAACATCACGTAATTTCACGTTATGTAAATAATATTAAAATAGTAAAGAGACTTCCGATCTACTTTACATTTATTCGTATATTAAATAGTTACTCGTCAAACTATAGTTGGCCGCTCATCTGACAGCAACTATTGTCAACCATTCGAGATAGTTCGTATAACTTCGAATGGCTAACTTGGCAAACTAATCGGCTGCCCGATTTACTTTAATTGTAGGCATTCATAATAGATTCGGCAAACTGATCGGCTGTCCGATTTACTTTAATTGTAGGCATTAATAATAGATTCGGCAAACTGATCGGCTGTCCGATTTACTTTAATCGTAAACGTACATATTTACTTTACAGTAGATTTCTACAACCTGATCGGCTGTCTGATTTACTTGAATTGACCAAGACTTAAATTAAGACTTGACTAAGCTTAACCTTAACTAAGACTCTGCTAATAACACATCGTCCGGGAATCGAACCCGCGACCTAACATAAACGTAATCGTGTATACGCTATAGTAGATCCTACTAACGCCCAGACTCTAATAACATATCAGTCGGGAATCGAACCCGCGACCTAGCATAAACGTAATAGTGTATACGCTATAGTAGATCCTACTAACGCCCAGACTCTAATAACATATCAGTCGGAAATCGAACCCACGACCTAGCATAAACGTAATAGTGTATACGCTATAGTAGATCCTACTAACGCCCAGACTCTAATAACATATCAGTCGGGAATCGAACCCACGACCTAGCATAAACGTAATAGTGTATACGCTATAGTAGATCCTACTAACGCCCAGACTCAGAACAGGTACTCAAACTCATCACTCAATAACCGTCGGATCAGGAATCCAACCCGGGACCTCCGGCCCATAGGATGAACACAATACCACCGTTTATACCGTTTACATTTATTTTATTATTTACTGCACCGAATTGAGCTAGCTTGAACTATTTTATTTTATTCTGATTTTACTTTGTTGATTTAATCTAATTTTATTTTATATTAATATAATCTGATTTTACTTTATTTGATTTAACTCTATTTAATTTATTTAGTTTGATTTAATTTGATTTTATTTTATTTTATATTAATTTAAACTAATTTCACTTAATTTGGTTCAATTCGATTTTATTTTTATTTAGTTCGATTTTATTTGATTTAATTTGATTTGATTTTATTTTATTTTATTTTAATTTAATCTAATTTCACTTTATTTGGTTCAATTCGATTTTATTTTTATTTAGTTCGATTTTATTTGATTTAATTTGATTTGATTTTATTTTATTTTAATTTAATCTAATTTCATTTTATTTGGTTCAATTCGATTTTATTTTTATTTAGTTCGATTTTATTTGATTTAATTTGATTTGATTTTATTTTATTTTAATTTAATCTAATTTCACTTTATTTGGTTCAAGTCTAATTTATTTTATTTTATTCACGAATATTGTTTATTAAGCATGTCATCCTGCTCTAAGTATTTCACACAATTAACACACACAACGCGATACATCCTGAAAACAAACACCGGAAAGAACACAAAATGCGAATAAAAGATTCTAAACAAACACACATGCACAAGGAATAAATTCAATTAAATAAATGGAGTTAAATAATCTCAGGTAAGTAAGCTCCCCGTCGCGGCAGGAACAAGCCCTTAAGAAAACACATAAGGACACAGTATTTTCTGATTCAGTGACCAAGACTACGTTCTAGGCTCTCTTTCTTTTGTATTTACTTAATAGCAGACAAGTACCATATATTTATTACTGTGACATGTTTTATTACCTTTATTATTATGACATGTTTTATTCTCTATATTTATTGTGACATGTTTTATTACTCTCATAATGACATGTTTTATCTTTTATATTTTTTAATTATTGTGACGTGATTTATTACTCTTCTAATATTAGGACATGTTTTATTATTGTACAAAGTTGACTTTACCAAATGTTGTAAATAACATCCTACGGTATGATTAAAATGAATTGAATTGAATTGATAAAGCTATGACGACGTCTTTTAAATAATCTAGTAAATTGTGGTGCTATATTAATAGGTACTACCTTGTTGTCGGACCGAAAGGAAGTCCAAGATCAACCATCAACGATGTTTATGATCTTTGCTTAAAATACTTACACGATCCTAAATCAAAACTATTGATCAATATCCATAACCAAACCTCCATCTTTAGTGGCCCCCATCATTACGTTATGAATTTAACTTTCAAACTATTTTAAAATGATCCCTGAATTCTAAAACAATGTATTCACTGATATGGAAGTACACATAGTTAAAATGCGCACAAGAACTCCTCAAGATATTCTAAGGTCACTCACCCCGTGCGGCGTTCTCTTACGACACGGCGACTCGACGCAATACTTACCACGTTGCAGTTCCATCAAACCTTTTAAAAGTTCGGCAGTCCATCTTAGAATCCTTATCTGGCAACTCCCGACGGCTGGAACGTCGCTTACCTATCTTCTTTTCTACCTGTACTTATTGAATCACACCTAAATTCCTATTCTTAAACTTTGAAAATCTACCGAAATAAAAGCAATCCAAAACATGGCCGACGTCTCTCAAGCCGCTCGTCGCTCTCTGTCCTGCTTCCGTTCCAAGCTCTGCTTAACCATCCGTCGACGACCAATCACAATCACATATTCTCCAATGCTCCCTTATGATTGGACGCTCGACCAACACGCCACCGCCGACAAGGAAGCGCCTTACGTTTCTGGATTTCAAACCAAGTATAAATAATTGACGCGTTTATTCATTTTCTCCCTGTGTCTGAGATCTATCCACTAATGTGATATTTGCGATTGAGATAACTAATTGATTTATTGTTTTGTAATAACCATGTACTCATATTTAAATAAGAATGTTTCTTTATTTGAATTTTTATAAAGAATACCTTTTTGGCTAGAGTACCTGCTACTGAGCATCCTGCCGTGTTAACTTATTTATTGTTGATTTAAGGTTTTAGTTTATAATAATAAGATGTAACAATTCCTTATTATAATAATAATGTATTTTGAGATCTTCGATATAGCTCAATACCTAATATTACTAAAGTATGAAAAATAACGTATCTTAATTACTTCCTAGTAACCAAACACGTCGCTATTGCAAAAACCGTTCTACGCAGATTTATTTTGTTTTAGAACTTAATTCATATCAAGTAATAACGAACCGTTCTTTTCTACGCAGTTTATTTGTTGCCATGCCTTGGATTCTAAAAAACCCAGAAAATTAGAATGTTGCCATTGCATTATTTTATGTTTCTAACAGGCATGTGTTAATTATTCGTGATAGTTTAATCCTAAATGTTCCAATGAAAGCCTTAATGTGCATTTATGTGACTCAACAATTCCTAATTTAATATTAAAATACTTTAAAATCCCTAATTTTAGCTCAACAAAATACTACTTAATACAATTTTACAACGGCGGGACATTCTACGAGTTTTGAATTGATTGACTGGTTTTTTCTTAACTATTAATGATAGACGGATTCTAAATATACCAAGATCAGTACAATTAATCTTATTTTCTTATTTAAATAATAGTTTAACATTATTAACCTTTATTCGCATCACTTTTAGAGTCTGCGTTCGATCCTGAGCATCCTTTGCAAAACACTAGAGCATTGCTATGATTTATCAAAAATCAACCTATTATAAATATTTTTATTTGTTATTTTTGTGAGAGATACGAAGGCTGTTTCGTTACATTCGACCCCTTAAATTTATAAAGATGAATTAATCGGAATAAATTTAACCAACAGTAATGATATCACAAATATAACCGACCAAATAAAAATATTAAATAAACACTCAAAAATTATAGTTCCCTTATAAGTTCAAAAGTGCGAATTCTTTATTGTCAATATTCAAGTTTCAACAATAAAATTTAAACGTGTGAGAATTTTTATAGCATAAACTCACACTACGTGTTTATGCCATAATATGTATATGTTTATGCCCTAGCACTATATGTGTAGTGTATTTAAACCGATCATGAAATAATCATCTTAATAAGTCCGACTCAACAACAGATCCGTGCTCCGTAAAAGGAATCTTTCGTACTACAAGATATCCGACCTCGGCAAGAACTTGGTTGTGAGTCAAGCAGTTAGAAGAACAAGAGAAAGTGCTTTCCCCCCTAACCTTTCGTATCAGCTACTTGAGATTTCACTTTCCCTCCTTACTTCGATCTTCAACCCTTTTGTGCCTCCTAGAAATTCCCCTTCCGGCACCTCAGGACCCTTAAGCTCTTGAAATCGTACATAAAATTCTGACTACCTCCGATCGGAACATGTAAGTGTGGGGAAATTGTGGTAACCATCATGTGGCACTGCGTGTGAGTATGAATTCAATATAAACCGATTTCTATATCGACGGGGTGAATGTCATTTAGACTTAACCTAGCTCCAAACCCCTTTTTATACTGAATCGTTTGTGTAGTAATTGCCAAACCCTGACACTGACAACTCATCTCTAGTTCCGATGTTACTGTGCCCCAAAACCACTTCAAACTTTAAACTGTCTTACTTACATCCCTTATCAGAAATACTTTTCAACCGTCAACATTTTTGCTATTTAATATCACTCAGAGCGTTCGTCTCACCGCCTTCCATTCTGTTCTAGGGAAACAGCAACATCTACGGACACTATAGACAAACAGATTGCACTTCCCCATTTAACTAAACATATGAATGTACTGACAGCGCTTCGTTTCCATATTTTCCTATATTTATGCTATTATTACTTTAAATTTATTTTAAATTTACTACAACACTTACTTATTTATTACTAGTTGCGACCCGCGGTGTCACCAAGCAATTATGAATAACGGTGGCAAAGACTGCGATGATAAAATAACTAACTGTATCATTATACTTGAACTGTACTACTCGTATTTCAATTTAAATTGAAATATTATTTTAACACTAAACTTGATCATTTTACTATGACTAACTAGTTTCTCAGTTGCTCCTCAGTCACTAAATATTTACGACTCGACCCCAAAGTCTTAGAATATTATTGCTATAGCTGGCCTACCTAATTTATCCTTTTAAAAGGAAACCCATTTATATTACCTAATAATATGGCATTTCATTTTTTCGAAGAACTATCGGGTATTATTATTTTGCCTAAATGCTTTACTGACGCCTCAATTCTGACACTAAGTCTAGCCACTCGTTTCCTGAGAACTATTGAAACTTATTCGATCAATAACTGTTTTAAAGATTACTTATAACCTACTTACTTATTTTATTAAACTTATTTACGAGACTTAAAAATAAACGTTTCACTCACAACTCCCACCAGGACAAATCCTGTGTCGGGAATGCCGTGGAACACACACGAAGACAAGGACAACCAGCACACAAACCAAGAACAGATATTTAAATTAATCTGCCCAGCCGGGAATCGAACCCGAGACCTCTGGCTTATAAAGTGGTTATGTTACCACTGAGCCAAACAGGCCGTCTATATACCGTTATTACTACTTTTAAAAGATCTTATGTCATTGTTTTAGTAAAACGAGCTATTAAGTTCTAAAAACTTCTGATTGAATCTAACACTGAACCTATCTTGCTTAACCAAACATATGCCTACTTAAATCGACGTTGCAGACCTTTCCGTTATGATATCTGGCAAACTGTGTAATATTTTATTTCATTAGCCTACCTACAGACAGTTTTGCCTATATGAACTAGCATAAAATATTCTGTTTAGTGTTCACAACTGAGTTTTAGTCTTGTTACGTTCCGTTTCTTTATTGCTATCCCATTTAGCCTACCTAATGTTGAAACTCGTTTCTTTGAACTGTGAACTATCGTGAGTTTACCTTTTTGTAATTATGAAACGCAAACATATGTACTTATACATTTATCAAACATATCCTATTTACTTATTATTTGCGATCTTGTCCTAAACTTAACTACAATATCTGTCAGTAGTCGCTCTATAACCAATTCTATTTCTAAATCTCAACCTTTTGCTATTTCTACTTATCTGCAACGTTTGACCCCAACTCCAACTTATTTCCATAAAATCTTAATATGTGTCAAATCAGATGTTTTACTAGCTTTCCTAATTTATATTGCACAACCTATTCTAGACAGGTTCCTAACAACAAACGTACAATTATATTTTAACAAGCAGCTAGTAGTCCCTATCACACGTATTACCTATTTCAAATAATCAATTACGTTCCTAAATATGAATAACCCTAAATTACTATTTACCCAAGCTTAATATTGGCTCATACTTATTCTCGTCTCCTTTGCACGAACAACAAATTGTGTCCAAGACAACTTGAACACTTCTTAAATAACTAACCTTTCTACATATCTCAACCGTACGACCCCATTTCCTTGAATTCTACGCATCAAACATACATTAAAATGACAAATACAACGCGAAATCCTACTCGGAGCAATAAAATAACATACAAATCTACATTTAACACTATGTATTTTTGATATTTTTGCATTCTAACCAAACTAATCTAACCACGTAATAACCGAAGTACACATCCTGGTCACGGCGCACGAAATTGTAACAACCTCTACCCTATTATTAAAAAAACATATCTACTTATTTATTTATATCTATCCTATCTACCTATATGCAAACTATGTATTACTAGCTATACCTAAATTTTCCGATTGCTAACGTTAACCTACTGTTTTGGCCAAGTGATTGTCTAGTGGGAAAACCATGCGTTGCGATCGTAGAACCTAAGTTACGAATAAGTATGAGCATCCGAGTTACCTGAATAGATTTCCTAACGAATTGACTTACTCTAAAGCTACAAGATTCCTACAACGTAAGTTATATAGGGTTATTCATAAAGGGTATGCTAAGTTTAACCCTTAACTATTTTTCTTAGTATTCCTAATGTAAAATTGACTTAAATAATTATCAAATATGATACGAAATATATTCTAAATTATAGTTTTGGGCTAGATTCAAGCCTAATAAGTTCAGAACAATATTTTACTAAGATTTTACTAAGATTTTACATCAAATATTTTTTTGTTATTTATTTTATGTGTTTTATGTATTATGTTTGTATGTATTTGTACACATAAATTGTTGGCTATGGCCCCGCCCCTCCGCCGCGGTAAGCAATGTGTTTCGGCCCAGACTGGATACACTCTTCCGTTTTTACGTGTACAAATACACACCTCTGTGTGTTCCTAACATTAGAGCGCCTGACTTAAACGTCGTTATCATATTCAACTATCATATTCAACATATTTGAATATTATAACAACCCAAAAGCTAAGAGAAGAGGACATAATCTTTTGGCAAATGTCAGTCAGTCTGTCAGTCATTACATCCTTCATTTTTTTACCTTTCACACATTTATTCATCAAGGAGCTTACTCATTACCTTAAGGTAATGAATCTGGTCCCGGAAGAACGAATGCAATCCCTTTCGATCCCTACCTAACCACCTAACTGCCTAACGCAATATAGCGACTGCAGTGAACAACCAACTAGAATATCGTTTTATTCTGAAGTTAGTGTGTAAATACATACTCCGGAACCTTTATCCAAAAGCATCTAATTAGACAACCAAGTCTAACACATAGTGTGATAAAGATGAATGTAACTCTCCCGTTACCATCTCAAGTCGTCAGTCTCAGATAGAACTTTCTATCAGTAGACTAAATGAAGAAAACTAGCAATTAAGAAACCATCGGCATAATGAGGTGCCTGTCATCCCGTTGGAATCAAGGGTAACCTCGGAAACATAGTTCCATGCTTAGGTTAGATAATTACCAGTAAGGTACTTTCCGTGGAAGCCTTTAGTATCTTACGAAGACAACCAACAATCACTAAACCATAGACATAAGAGGTGCCTGTCATCCCGTTGGAGTCAAGGGTAACCTCGGAGATATCGCTCCATGTTACAGCTCAGATAATTATCAGCAAAAGGATCTTTCCATAGAAACCTTCGATAAAAGTAGTGTGTAAAGAAAGATCATCGTTGACCTTCGAATTGAAGAGGTAAATTGACTTAAATGTCATCGTGTCGATTCAGAACCTATGTTCCATTAAATGTAAGACTTGGTGAGTCAAAATATAATATGTAAGACTTGGTGAGTCAAAATATTATAATATGTAAGACTTGGTGAGTCAAACATCACGTAATTTCACGTTATGTAAATAATATTAAAATAGTAAAGAGACTTCCGATCTACTTTACATTTATTCGTATATTAAATAGTTACTCGTCAAACTATAGTTGGCCGCTCATCTGACAGCAACTATTGTCAACCATTCGAGATAGTTCGTATAACTTCGAATGGCTAACTTGGCAAACTAATCGGCTGCCCGATTTACTTTAATTGTAGGCATTCATAATAGATTCGGCAAACTGATCTGCTGTCCGATTTACTTTAATTGTAGGCATTAATAATAGATTCGGCAAACTGATCGGCTGTCCGATTTACTTTAATCGTAAACGTACATATTTACTTTACAGTAGATTTCTACAACCTGATCGGCTGTCTGATTTACTTGAATTGACCAAGACTTAAATTAAGACTTGACTAAGCTTAACCTTAACTAAGACTCTGCTAATAACACATCGTCCGGGAATCGAACCCGCGACCTAACATAAACGTAATCGTGTATACGCTATAGTAGATCCTACTAACGCCCAGACTCTAATAACATATCAGTCGGGAATCGAACCCGCGACCTAGCATAAACGTAATAGTGTATACGCTATAGTAGATCCTACTAACGCCCAGACTCTAATAACATATCAGTCGGAAATCGAACCCACGACCTAGCATAAACGTAATAGTGTATACGCTATAGTAGATCCTACTAACGCCCAGACTCTAATAACATATCAGTCGGGAATCGAACCCACGACCTAGCATAAACGTAATAGTGTATACGCTATAGTAGATCCTACTAACGCCCAGACTCAGAACAGGTACTCAAACTCATCACTCAATAACCGTCGGATCAGGAATCCAACCCGGGACCTCCGGCCCATAGGATGAACACAATACCACCGTTTATACCGTTTACATTTATTTTATTATTTACTGCACCGAATTGAGCTAGCTTGAACTATTTTATTTTATTCTGATTTTACTTTGTTGATTTAATCTAATTTTATTTTATATTAATATAATCTGATTTTACTTTATTTGATTTAACTCTATTTAATTTATTTAGTTTGATTTAATTTGATTTTATTTTATTTTATATTAATTTAAACTAATTTCACTTAATTTGGTTCAATTCGATTTTATTTTTATTTAGTTCGATTTTATTTGATTTAATTTGATTTGATTTTATTTTATTTTATTTTAATTTAATCTAATTTCACTTTATTTGGTTCAATTCGATTTTATTTTTATTTAGTTCGATTTTATTTGATTTAATTTGATTTGATTTTATTTTATTTTAATTTAATCTAATTTCATTTTATTTGGTTCAATTCGATTTTATTTTTATTTAGTTCGATTTTATTTGATTTAATTTGATTTGATTTTATTTTATTTTAATTTAATCTAATTTCACTTTATTTGGTTCAAGTCTAATTTATTTTATTTTATTCACGAATATTGTTTATTAAGCATGTCATCCTGCTCTAAGTATTTCACACAATTAACACACACAACGCGATACATCCTGAAAACAAACACCGGAAAGAACACAAAATGCGAATAAAAGATTCTAAACAAACACACATGCACAAGGAATAAATTCAATTAAATAAATGGAGTTAAATAATCTCAGGTAAGTAAGCTCCCCGTCGCGGCAGGAACAAGCCCTTAAGAAAACACATAAGGACACAGTATTTTCTGATTCAGTGACCAAGACTACGTTCTAGGCTCTCTTTCTTTTGTATTTACTTAATAGCAGACAAGTACCATATATTTATTACTGTGACATGTTTTATTACCTTTATTATTATGACATGTTTTATTCTCTATATTTATTGTGACATGTTTTATTACTCTCCTATTGACATGTTTTATCTTTTATATTTTTTAATTATTGTGACGTGATTTATTACTCTTCTAATATTAGGACATGTTTTATTATTGTACAAAGTTGACTTTACCAAATGTTGTAAATAACATCCTACGGTATGATTAAAATGAATTGAATTGAATTGATAAAGCTATGACGACGTCTTTTAAATAATCTAGTAAATTGTGGTGCTATATTAATAGGTACTACCTTGTTGTCGGACCGAAAGGAAGTCCAAGATCAACCATCAACGATGTTTATGATCTTTGCTTAAAATACTTACACGATCCTAAATCAAAACTATTGATCAATATCCATAACCAAACCTCCATCTTTAGTGGCCCCCATCATTACGTTATGAATTTAACTTTCAAACTATTTTAAAATGATCCCTGAATTCTAAAACAATGTATTCACTGATATGGAAGTACACATAGTTAAAATGCGCACAAGAACTCCTCAAGATATTCTAAGGTCACTCACCCCGTGCGGCGTTCTCTTACGACACGGCGACTCGACGCAATACTTACCACGTTGCAGTTCCATCAAACCTTTTAAAAGTTCGGCAGTCCATCTTAGAATCCTTATCTGGCAACTCCCGACGGCTGGAACGTCGCTTACCTATCTTCTTTTCTACCTGTACTTATTGAATCACACCTAAATTCCTATTCTTAAACTTTGAAAATCTACCGAAATAAAAGCAATCCAAAACATGGCCGACGTCTCTCAAGCCGCTCGTCGCTCTCTGTCCTGCTTCCGTTCCAAGCTCTGCTTAACCATCCGTCGACGACCAATCACAATCACATATTCTCCAATGCTCCCTTATGATTGGACGCTCGACCAACACGCCACCGCCGACAAGGAAGCGCCTTACGTTTCTGGATTTCAAACCAAGTATAAATAATTGACGCGTTTATTCATTTTCTCCCTGTGTCTGAGATCTATCCACTAATGTGATATTTGCGATTGAGATAACTAATTGATTTATTGTTTTGTAATAACCATGTACTCATATTTAAATAAGAATGTTTCTTTATTTGAATTTTTATAAAGAATACCTTTTTGGCTAGAGTACCTGCTACTGAGCATCCTGCCGTGTTAACTTATTTATTGTTGATTTAAGGTTTTAGTTTATAATAATAAGATGTAACAATTCCTTATTATAATAATAATGTATTTTGAGATCTTCGATATAGCTCAATACCTAATATTACTAAAGTATGAAAAATAACGTATCTTAATTACTTCCTAGTAACCAAACACGTCGCTATTGCAAAAACCGTTCTACGCAGATTTATTTTGTTTTAGAACTTAATTCATATCAAGTAATAACGAACCGTTCTTTTCTACGCAGTTTATTTGTTGCCATGCCTTGGATTCTAAAAAACCCAGAAAATTAGAATGTTGCCATTGCATTATTTTATGTTTCTAACAGGCATGTGTTAATTATTCGTGATAGTTTAATCCTAAATGTTCCAATGAAAGCCTTAATGTGCATTTATGTGACTCAACAATTCCTAATTTAATATTAAAATACTTTAAAATCCCTAATTTTAGCTCAACAAAATACTACTTAATACAATTTTACAACGGCGGGACATTCTACGAGTTTTGAATTGATTGACTGGTTTTTTCTTAACTATTAATGATAGACGGATTCTAAATATACCAAGATCAGTACAATTAATCTTATTTTCTTATTTAAATAATAGTTTAACATTATTAACCTTTATTCGCATCACTTTTAGAGTCTGCGTTCGATCCTGAGCATCCTTTGCAAAACACTAGAGCATTGCTATGATTTATCAAAAATCAACCTATTATAAATATTTTTATTTGTTATTTTTGTGAGAGATACGAAGGCTGTTTCGTTACATAATGTAATAAAGTATAGAGCCATTTGTAACAGAATAAAAGATTAGTAAATCCGTAATAGAGTATAGAGAAATTTGATAGTTTTAACAGAAAAAACGGAAGTACCTACAAAAAATGTAAATTGTAATAAGTACATATCAACAGCCGCCATGCCATATTACAAGCCTAGATGCCTAAAAACTCTTGACACCAGGGTTAGCCGCTTTCCTATAGGAACTTACTTACTTTTAGTTAATTTCGATCTCTCAACTAAAGCCTTTAGAATCGTCTACAATACTTTTTTAACACGCTTTTATTAGCTTCACCTGTATGTTTGTATGTAACCGACTCCTTTGAGCGCGTTTTTGACCCACTTTAAACGGTCAGATTTCTTTCAAACTTTGTAGATACATATATCGAGGACCGATGACAATACACTAAACAAAGCGTGTTTTTTAATTTTAACTTTAGTTTTAGTTTTTTAACTATTATTCCTATTTGTTCTGCCGTAGGTGGCATACGTCGGTACAGGAGTGTTATTTCCAGCATTATGCGAGTAAAGCCGCATAACTCAGTTTTTTACCGCTTGTTGTTATAAAATCTGCATATTATGGAGATTCCCGCCAATTTTCGTGGCGAGCCGTGTGCATTATATCGCGTTTCTTTTTAAAAATACAAATGTATGCGTCTTTTTAACGTGATGTATGAACTACACAGCACACTTTACGTTTCCTTTTACGTATAATTAAATAACTATGCATACTGCATATGTCCGGAGAAGAAATTCAATGGCACATGTGAATCCACCAACCCGCACTTGGCCAGCGTGGTGGAATACGGCCTAATCACCCTTCGAGGGTAGACCTGTATCCCAGCAGTGGGAGGATTAAAGGTTGCATTTGATATGAAACCGGGCAACCTTTATCCATATAATATGACTTGTGTATTGTATAGACATATAAGTTAAATGTGGTATTGGGAGCTATTAGTGATATGACGTTGATTAGTAAATTATAACCCTGTGTAACCTACAATACATGTTAATTAAAAAAAAAAAACTTTAAATTAATAAACGTAGAGCCACGTACTTACTTATTTGCCTATTTTTTAATCTTCATCTTATCTTTCTTCTTCTCTTCTCTTATACCGTATATAAAAATGAATCGCTGTTCGTTAGTCTCGCTAAAACTCGAGAACGGTTGGACCGATTTTGCTAATTTTGATCTTGAAATATTTGTAAAAGTTCAGGGAAGGTTTAAACGGAGAAACATGAATAATAAGTAAAGAAAAATACTAAAATCGACAATTTAATTTTCCAATACAATCTGTTCCTACCTGTGAAACACATTTGAAGTTCGTCCTATCGGTACGCTAAACTCGGGATGTCCGATCTCTTTTGTCTTTTTAGAAATAGAAAATAGTGTCACTTGGTTGTCAAATATTTTTAGGTGTGTTCAGAAATTTGTCCTATCTTTTTGGTCTGCTTTGTTGGATTTTTTTTTGTTTTGTTTGCTCTAATACAGGGAAGGTTAAAAAGTAAAAAAAAAGCGGGTGAAACCGCCGGGAGTCAGCTAGTATTATATAAAAAATTGAACCGTTGTTCGTTTGTCTCGCTAAAACTCGAGAATGATTGGACCGATTTCGCTAATTTTGATCTTGCAATATTTGTGGAAGTTCAGGGAAGGTTTAAAGATAAAAAAAATATTTAAAGCACCGGGTGAAACCGCCGGGTGCAGCTAGTACTTTATAATTTTTCTTAACTCTACAAATATGTTTTTTTTAAACGGCCAGCAAATTCAGCTGAGTAAGTACTGGCCGCTAATTTTAGAATGAATGTTATCTTGCCTGACACCCTCATCAGGACAATGCAACCGCATTCAATTCAAATAAAGAACACTCAGTTCCGCTAAGATGGATCCGAAAACACAGCGAAACGTTTTTTATCCTTTACCGTTTTCGGCTTTCAAACATCCTATTCTTGAATCGGCTTAATTTTACCGCATGGATAATGCATATGCAAATCATTTTTAATTCTTCCGAGTTTTTTGTCTCAGCTACTGTCCAAATAGGACCGTTGTGGCTTCGGAATGACGCATCTGTCATTTCTGATATTAACGCACCGCTTGCCACATTCGAATGGAACGGAACTCGGATAATAACAACCTTTTTTGTCGCATAAAAATACATTAACTTAACTGCAGCGGCGATGATATTTTTTTATTTCCAGCCAGTCTAAGTTGTGATGAAATATCTTGAGGAATGAGGTCTCGCTTTTTCAGCGGTCCGTATATAATGCAGCGCTGAATTTTCATGAGGGCAGCGTTTATCGCGTTTGACGCCATTACCGCCGCCCCCGGCCATATACTCTTTATTTATATTGCAAAAAAGGTCGGCGACGACGCGAATATACCTTTATCGAATCGATGTTTTTTTCCCGCGTTAATTCCGCAGATAATGGCCAGAGTCAAATGACCGGGCGGCGGTAAGAAGCGCGGGAATTTCAGCGATGCCAGCGCACTCTTTTAAGCATATTTTTTTGCCGGGACGGGTTCGGACTGCGGCGGTTTTCGACATTTTTTGCAAGTCCTCGATGAAAACCGTAATGGCATTTTATCGTGCATAAGAGCGGACGGAATCATTAATTATTTATAATAAGCGGCTAGCGCCGAATCGCGCGGCGGGATGTTTATTTTTGCTCGGTTATCTGCGTTTTTTGACGCGCGGCTATTCTCGCGGAGCCGCCGTCCTTTTGCCAACCCTAAATTAGGTCGGAGAATAAAGGTAACCCTACTTATATTCTATTTACTCAACTAAAGTTTTTGCCGCATTTTCTAATAAACTACTAATAATAAACAAGTCTACTCTTTAAGACTGGCCTACTTAGGCCGTATTCGACCACGCTGGCAAAGTGCTGACTAAAACCTCATCTAACATAAAATAATAATTGGAATTAGTAATTGTACAATAAAGAGTTTATCTATCCATACTCGTATACCTATCTAATTTTGTATTCTATTTCTAAGTAGGTAGATACCTATATCTTCTCTACCTTCTCTCGTCTTCTCTACAAGTAAATATCAACAAGAGATTTAATGCAAACTGCGTTTTTACTCGAACAAGACAAATATTTCTTAAAAAGCCGATTTGTGCTCGTTAAATTTTAAATTACAGAAAATATATCTGAACTACTTTCTCGTTAAATATGCCGACTTTCCTTAATTACGTTCCACAAGTGAGCTCAACAAGCTTCACTGTTTAATTCACTTTAACAAAGTATGTTTTTGAAAAGTTCACACTTTGAAAAAAAGTAGACTTCACACAATTCATTCATTTCTTTTGATCAAAATATTTGACACAAAAAAATGGTCTGTAGTCATTTTAAAATGACTCTTAAAAATTGTGACTAATATAATAAATAAATATGGCTTCTGTAACGTACCTACTTAGTTGGCGGGAAAACTTACAGGATGCATTTAATACGAGTGTCACATATCATGCAGACTGCCAAAGTGTTACCATATTCAAGTAGTTATATAGCTACGTACGAGTACATACTAGATTGGTTGGCAATACCAATACGCAAGTTTTTGCGGACACATAATATTGTGATTGTTAACCTTTTTGCGCGTCGAAAGTGGGTTACGAGTCCGCTATGATCATTACCAGGTGTTGATCACATCTGGGGGCTTTTTGTGGCCAAAATGCGACTGTATGCGGAATGATCATAGCTGTTGGATGTTTGGTCATTTCGGACGCGGACTTTTGGGTAGACCAATTAAAAGGTTTTTTAATGCTTTGATCGAAATTCGTTTCGGAGAGAACGACTGTAAGTTACTGTGACGGTATGTTTTACTTGAATTACAAAAAAATCGTTATTGAATAAGCCATCATTAAACTGCCAAGCTTAGCGATAAGGCATCCTATCTTCCAACACCCAACCCTTCCGTACGTCGCGTCCGATTTGTGACGTCAGACAGGTACGATATGATCAATCCTACCCCACATCTGCCCGGCAGATGTTTCCTTACACAAAAAATAACACCCCTATTTTTAACCTTATATCTAGCGAGTTAAAGTCCAAATATTATTTTCCTAAATTTCAAATATTTTTTTCCAAAAATTGGGAAAAGACTTACACGATTTTAAAAGTTATGTTAATGGTTTTTAAGTTTATTTTTATGTGAATACGATCTATTGGGTTAAACAAATCGAGCGAGAGGTCACCGAACTTTGTTATTGAACTGGATTGATTTGGAATGATTGTTTATTTTGAAGACAGGTGACGAAAGTGATTTAGATTTCATGGAAAAATTAATGGCATTAAAAAAACTTTACTGTGTCTTCACGGTAATATTTGTTGTCAGTGTTATTGTAGTTTTTACATTGATTATTGACTGTCTACTTCTAATTCGAAATATTTATTGAGGAATTTTAGGGAATCTTTTGAGTTGTTTGTATAAATATGAAAATACAATTTGTAAAACCTAATTCTACATAATTCAGGACGTGCCTATAGTAAGTACGACATAAATTAGAAACAAAGTTTTAGCAACCATTAATAAAATAAAAACTTAACCATGCTATGACCTAATATTTTACAAAGTTCAATAGATTCATGAACTAAAATATGAAGTCCGCAAAAACTATAATAAAACCAAAACCAACTGTTGCATGACCCCAATGACAACATTGACGACATTGTTAAAACCAATTTAATATCACAAGCTCAGCAAAAGTAGTTCAAAAAGCGTTCTTACTGCATACAACATAAGAAATACAAGAAGCTTAAAGAGCTCCATAAATTGATGTCAGGGGTTTTACGGACAAGTTTAAAGTGGTTATAATTATTGTCTGTTTAAAAAAAAAAACATTTAACGGCAGAAACTGCAAAATGTAAAATAGCGAAGTTTGAAAATATTTGCTGTATTTTGTTATTAGAGAACATACGAGACACGAGAGTAGGTACATAACATACGTATAAAATATTACACAAAAACACGCTACGTTACATTCCTAACGTCTGAATACTTTGTCCTTTTTTACTTTGGAATAAATTAAAATAAACTTTTAAAATCATAAACAATGACAAAATTTTGTACTACTTGGTAGTCATTTAAACACCTATGTAACGCAAAATTAAGAAAAGTTCGGCTTTATCGCTAATAACCGATCTTCTCTATCTATATCTATTATCTTCTCTTTGATTGAACTAAATTCAATGTAGGCCATGGATGGTGGAGCTAATTAAAGAGTAAATAGTTAACGACTGGTTAACTATTTTTTAAGACGCATTAATTTTACACTTTACCGGGAAGGAGTTTAAAAGGAAAGGGTTAACTTTCAATTTCTAATTAATTAACCACCGCATGGTAACACATGTTTTGACTTTTGTATTTGTCACGCTTTCTCTAGCTCGGTGAGCATTAATCAACGCTAACAGCCTTTGCCACCTGTTAGATTTAAAATAATAAAAAAGTAAAATAATCGACAGTTGTTCGTTTCCTGGCCAACAAAGATTTGTTTTATTTCTTTTTAATTGTCAATTTGATTTGGGACGACTCGACCGGCCGCCGGTTTTTAAGGGTTAACAGATTTCGATGCCTGACGCATCGGAAGTGACATGTGTCCGTGCATTCGTCATTATTTTTAATTTTATTGTAAGTTCGATAGTATATTGAGCATTATTTTTTATTGAAATGTAATGGTGAGGATATCCTGGACCCCTTAATATTGACGGTTTTTATAGTATTTTTTTATTATTTGGGTTTATTCGAATTAGGTTTTGTATTTCAATTACATAAACCCAAAAAAAAGTTTCTTGCTGAAATTACAAGTAAAAAGATTTCGGTAATAATTCTACAAATACCTAATAGTAAAAAAACATGATAAAATATTTTTTTTCTTTTTTACTTGTTAATTATGAAATAATAATGTAATTACCATAAAAAGTTAGTAAGTGTTCACTGTTTAGCCTGAAAGTAAGTCTTTCGTTTACACACGCTTCATTATAGATGCACTTATAATAAAAAAAAAAGTTTAATGAAAAACGCGGGAACCCACGTTGCTCCATAGTCTATGGTTTATAACTTTTTTACGCGCCACCTGTATGCATGGGAGTGGATTCAAAAAACTCGTAATGATCCAAACGTGAGAATGAGCTTCGGAGAATTTAATAAAGGAAATTGTAGAGAAGGCACGTTGAAGTAAGTTTTTGTATGTTTATGTACAATAATACTGGAAAGAAGATTTTTTTTACTAAAAGATTCATTTTTATAGCAATCAAAGTAGGTCGTAGTTCGCAGGTCTAGCACCGATTAACACGAAGCTAGAGCCGATTTTTGAAGGAGTGATTTATTGTATAATAACATTATGAAAACTTTTATTGACCATTAAAACGTTATTTGCGCTGATGCTTTCGATGTGCGATAAGTTCTGTTACTTAATTATTTAAATTATATGTATAGTTACCAATTAATTTTATTGGAACAACTGAGATGCTATACCTAGATATAGGTAGGTACATAAGTGTTTAATGTAAATTATTGTAAGCGCATTTTAGATCTTTTCCTTACCAAATAATTTTTGATTATTATTTAAACATATGCGATCATCTGCCATTGCAACTGACCGTTTAATTGTATAAAAAGAATCTCAAAAGAACCCCTTCGCACCCTAAAAATTGCCCTCCGATACTTCAAATCTATTCAAACAAATCTCAGTAACTTTACACCCGTGGTCCAGTCAATGTGCATATTGAATACTTTTTTGTCCGTCCACATCCTCTCATTTGCCCAACCATCTTCCCGGAAGTTCAAAAAATCATTTTTAAACTTGGGGTCATTTTATTCCCACCAAATGCACCTTACGGCCTGCGTAAACAAACTAATAATTTGAATACTGGTAACCCTTCCGGGTTTTTTCTTAAGTGCTACGATTTGGCTACGACACCCGCAGTCCATTCAGCCTCTTCCGTGAGAACGTTAAACATGACCATAGAGAAAAAGTGAGGAGTGTATGGAGGTCCGATAAAAAATAAAATTGGGGGCGCAGTGGACAGTTGTGAGTCTCATCGCTCACAAAAAATAGAGTTATTGCTGAGGAATAAATAATAAATGGGCTTTGATAGAGGATTATCTGATTCAGATGGTAAATTCTGGTCCGAAATAGCTTTTATTGTCTTAAAAAGGTTTTTTTATCTAACTCAGAAACATTAAATCACGGCTTTCGCTGGCTACTTATAAACATTTTCTTTTTATATTTCCCATACAATTTCTATTTGAATTACTTCTTTGGCTTATCGTTATTCTTAGGTAGTAAATATTTACGTGAAAACTAATTATATAATTTTATTAATGTTTATGATGAACATGAATTTAATTCTGAACACGCACAACTACCCACAAAATGGTCGAAACGCAATTCTCTAAATATGTGTCAATCGTAGTAACATGTAAACACGCGGCCTGGTGAAGGGTTGAGCGGGAGTCGCCGTTGACTGACAGATGGCAGCGAGCGTAACCCTGCGGGCCGTAGGGTTATCAGACCAGAGTTTTTTAGGACTGTCTGAAATATTACGTCGTTTTGGACCTCAGGGCGTAAAAAGTTAGAAGTTGGAAAAGTTTAGAATTTCTTAATAATACGTTAAGTACTTCGTTATTCAACGAAGACGTTAATAAAGACAGCAAATCAAGATCTCTTTTTCACTCTAGTAGGTATATGAACCAATATATTGTATCTATTACACATCAGCAGTGTCCATCAATAAATTAAAATAAAATATCGCAGTTTCGATAAGAAGATAGATGAGAAATTGCTTCGTATATTATTTATTTTTTTATTTAAGATCAAATTAAATTTTTGAAGTATTTGGTATTTGCGCAATTAAACCAGAAAATAAAATTGAATGAAAGATGAAGTAATAGTTTGTATACTTTTTTAAATTATTTTGACTAAATAGTAGATTTACCTAATACCGCGTAGTTACAAAAGTACGACTCAACAACCCTAGCCAAGAACATCAATTTCAACTCCACCGCAGCCGGTGGTCAAAAAACGGCGTTAACATTTTGTGCCCACGTTTTTTTCATGTAAAATTAAAAGCGTTCGCTAGGTGCTAACCACGGGACCCACGGGCGAAGATATCAATTAGAAGTTTTAACAAAGGCAACATGTGTAAAAGGTATAGGTAAGTGGCGCCCTAGGCGAGGGTCTTTTGTTTCAATTTATTCCATTTCTGAATCGATTTTGTCGGCTGTTTGAAAAAAAAATGGCGGCCAATTTTTTTTCCTTCAACATTGATTATAGACTTGTGCTTTTTAAAACCATAAAAGAGTTATGTTTGTAGGTATTACATAATTCTAATGGTTTAAGCTATATAAAAACATTGTTGTGCTCTTTGTTTGTGTGCTATATAACTATTGAATTAATTCCGAGCATAATTACGTTTTTCATTTAATTTTTTACCATCAAAACATGATGGCTTCAATCAAGTCAAATCAAATGGCTCAAATGAAAAACGCTGCACATGTCGGTCAGCGCTCTAATTTCTTTATTATATTTGATTAACCCTTCAAACGGCAGTAATTACTAAACAGATGCGGCACTGATTAATTGCTAAAAAAAGCTTTTGGGTTAAGCACCTGCCTCTAAATCTCACTTTCGATCGGAATAAAAAGAATCAGGCCGAAAAGAAAAAAAATACCTAATTCTTTTTCTGTAGGTAATCTCGTATGTAAATCGACCAGTCATTGTCTTTTGTGGCGTTTTTTGTGACGCAGGAAGTCGCGGGATTAGGATTTTATGAGTTTTTTGATCGTCTGTTATTAAGGTTAAGACAAAGAAAGGACTTTAATTTTTTGTATTTGTTTCGGTTGAAAAAGTTTGTCGGTTAGTTGCCTGATTATTTATTATTCCTATATTACGAACGTGCAAGGAATTCGCACGGAAGCTTAACAAAAACACCTAACTTTTTTGTTACCATCGTTAGCAACCTGCACAAAAGGCTCATTAATATTCACAAACGCGACACTATTACGCATATCAATCACAAGGTGCTAAAAATACGTAATCGCATGCGAGAGCACATCCCTACACGTTGTCTTCTACCCGGCACTATCATTAGCGCCTTTTTTCGAATAAAGACGAAGCGGTTTTGTTCGCGAACTTATTCAAATTTCGATCGCGACAAAAGGATGTTTTTGTTTATCCGCAAAGAAAGTAAGATTACGCCTCATTCAAATGCGCTGGCATAGACAAGGGAGATTTTTATTGAAAGGATGTCTGGCATCTTGAGCCTGCTAATTACGATCGTATTCGAAATTTGAATTAGTTGCAATTTTCGCACGGTAGTGAATGCACGTGTTTTGTTGATGTGGTGAGCGAGTAGGTACCTAATTATGAGGCGAGAGGAAGTTTGTTATGATTCAAATTAAAACCTGATACGACTTGTTTAAATGATTAGGTCTATAAAATGTGTGACTACCGACTCTACTTACCTTACCACTTGTTAATTGTTAAATGCCTTGTTTCTATTTAGTTCTAGTTTACTTCTATAAAATTCTAGTTCTTGTAATCAACTAAAACAGGCTTGCCTCATTTACGGAGTATCGAGTAATCAATTATGTTTAATTGGATACAATTTGTATGTGTTACTTTTCCAGGAATTAAAGGGTTTTCCTTCGTTTTTTTTTCAAAAACTAAAACCGGTTTAACGCGAACTTTATAATGATCGTTTTACAAGATTATTCCATAATTTACTCGTGTTATGGTTATATCTACAAGAATAATATCAAGAGTACCTACATACCTAATTTTTTTTTTGTATTCAAGCTACCTATTTTGTCTCACACTTATACGTTTGTAAAATATTACATTTTTTAAATATAAGTATAATAATGTAATTAATGCTCATTAAAACACGGTATAGCAGTTCATAAAAAAATTACAAAAAAACTCAAACCTCTTTCGTACACAAAGAAACAAAAAAGTCTCATCTCAAAACTCTAGTTCTCAAGACCTATTTTTTTCTAGGCAGCAAAAAAGTCTTCAAACCATCGCATCGTGAGAGTTGCATAAAATTAACTTATAACAAATACAAATATGCAGATGTCTTACGTGACCACTTTTTAACAGAAAAAAAAAACTTTTGAAAGGAAAAAAAAAACAAAAGCACTGTCTGGCCGCGCTCCGCCACCCCTATCCAGAATTAAAATAATTTGCATACATCTGTGGCGATTTTTTATGGCCAAGAAGATTATGTTAATTTATTTTTTGGACATCGGCGCTCAGTGAGAAACAGTTTTTTGCGAACACGGTAATTGTAGTCGTAGGGTTAACTTTGTTGGAGACTTTCTCATGACCTTATTTTTTGCTAGGTTGGAAAGGCAAACTGTTTTGTTTTGTATTCATAATTTGAAATTCAAACACGGATTTAAAAGTAGTCTAACGACGACGCTACTAAAATATACAAAGAATCCAAGTAGCCTAGGTAGGTACCTAAAGTGGCTTTTAATAATGTATTGAATATTTTGATATGAGTTTTTGTTAAATGCTCAAATACTTATTACAACCAATTTTTAAGACGTATTTCTTGCTTTCCACATTTATTGTGTTTCAGAACAGTGGGTAACTAACTAATTAATAAATAAAACCGAGTTTGAAAGAGGTGCATATTTTAAACTCTAGTGATATCTTTAGATAGACAAATATATTATTTACCCACGCCACGACCATGGCACATGACCCAAAATTTTTGACAAACGATTTTTTGTTGCATGTAAACTTTTTCTACCTGCTCTAGGGGTGGAGTTAAACCCACCCCACATTTTTTTTACGCCACAAAAACCAATAGTGCACGCTTGCAAGGGTGGCAACATTTTTTTTAATGACAGTCACGATCGATATTATTTCCCGCGCGCGGGTCGCATTGGCGCGAACCAGTTCCTTCATAACAAAGAGGTTGGAACCCTTTTATGTAAAACCTTTTCATAAATTTTTTCGTCTGCTAACGGTCGGAACGATTCTTTTCGGTAATAACTAGGGTTGTTTAAAAGGGGTTAGTTTTTTGTTTGCGCTTCTCCTCACGCGATTTTATATGGCACTAAATTGTTCGGCGCACGCAAATCATCGGGTTTTATAGGCTTTCCAGAAACTCCGAGCTGTTTTGATGGAGCTTTTAGGTTTTTTCTAAAGTTAACAACAGCTGCCTGGATGTGGTGAATTGAGTTTAATTTTAAGTCTTTTAAATTGAACGATTATCTACCCACATTATTTTATACCGGACGTTAACTGAGTTACATCGATATTCGATAATCATCGTAGTTTCATTAAAGCCTACTTAGGTTAACGTTTTCGTTCTTATAAAGTCGCAAACTGAATTGGGTACTTGAATGGATACCTTGTATTGTACCTTCTATGAACAACTCCACTTTTTATTTTCTGTGGGGCAGACTCGACTTTCAGTACCTATTGGTAAGGTTGAGTACATTTGTCTATGGTTGCAGTGGTGGTGACGTCGGCGCCGTCCAACGAGGCGGAGCTGCAGCTGTACCGCGTCATGCAGCGCGCCTCGCTGCTCGCCTACTACGACACGCTGCTCGAGATGGGTAAATAGACCAGTTTTTATCTAATTTCGTCACTGTAATTTAATCATCATCATCATCATTGTTGGCTTGTATCAACCAACTGCTGGGTATAGGCTTCCTCTCCTTTGTGCCATTTTCCCCTGTCTCGGGCTAATCTCATTCACGGATGACCCGCAATGGATCTGATGTCGTCAACCCTTTGGGCTGATGGTCTGCCAAGCTGCCAACGGTAATCTAATGACTCAAGGCAAGACCAGTCAGCTAGGTATAAAAATCACTAAATATTTTGCTGCGCAAATACTTTTTCCCTATAGGAATGCGTGATCTTGTCGATTTTCATTGTATAAATGTTCATGCTACCTATGTTTAAATGTTTAAATGCTATGCTAGAAAGAAGAAAAAAAATATTCAAATTCATTATTTACACAATCAAGCGCACACCTTGAACTAAACTCACATCATAATCACAGGAACACAAGAAAAAACATATTCTCATCAAAGAAAAAACAAATTTCCATAGACGCGGTAAAAAACGCGCCAACTCGCAGACGGATCGGCGAGACATGCAAATTATTTTTTTTAAATTAACTTTTTAATGCTGCGCTGGCTAAGGAAGGGTTTGGTCGGTCCACGTTATCCTTTTGTTTTTTTTTCGCCATCCCCTTTGCAAAATGGTCACGTACCTAAGTTATTTGCATATTTGTCTAAATTAAAAGTGTGTGTTGGTATTTTTTCTGGCTATCACACGTTTTTATATGAATGGGAAGAAATGAGGACGTCGTGCAAGAAAGTTCTGTATATTAATGAACGATAGCTCGGATGCTCGGATTGTAGACAATAGCGGGTTTTTTGGTTTGAGAACTTTCTGGACTTAGAGAGGGGATGTTGGATTGTTGGATGAATAATTTCATTAGCTATTGTCTGATACTTTGTAGTTATGAAAATTAGGTTTTTGTGTTAGACAGCTTTTTAAAATATTCTATGTGAGGAAACTGAGATTGTAAAGTTTTAAATTAAAACTATTATCCACGAGGATGTTCGAGGTATTTATTTTCAGCAGCAGTTCGATTATTATGTCATAATCAATGTTGACGTGATACAAGTGTCTCTGTTACAAATATATTTCGTTTAATTAGATTTACGACAAATAAGAAGACAAATAGTGTTTTAGTGTCAATATAAACAAAGTATCATCTAGTGCACATATTAGAAAACCAGAATTTGTGCGTGAAATTCACAAAAAACAACAAAGAAAAGTGAACATTTTCTACCTACAAACTAAATTTAATATTGATTTGACAGATACTTAATAATTATTTTACAAAGTACCTACCCTCAGTCTTGAAATGCTTCTTGCTTGAGCTGTCAAAATCAACTGACAGCACGCAAATTGAATTTGACAAACTGATAATGACATAGCTGTCAAACTCAAGTGACAGTGGAAATTTTGAATTTGACAAATCGACTTCCTGATAAGTGTTGCCATACAAGAAAAAACTACCTAGCTTCGGGAAAAATATATATTTTCCGCATCAGCGTATATTAAATAAATGAAATAGCAATCACATAAATTTATTACTACTACACAATGGTAACAAGAAGCCAAACTACACTAAAAGAAGCGCAATGTCAGATTCGCACGCTAACGTATGAATTAGAAAAAGTGCAAGAATTAAATATAAAGCTCATAACTGAACAAGAAGAATGCGCTGAAGAGTATAAACGTCTACTAAGTCAGAATAAAACCTTGAAATCTAAACTTGTACTACAAGAAAATGAATTAATTGACGTATTTTCTGAGACGACTAAACTGAAAGAAATCACAGAACAGAACTTAAAAGATATAGGAGAATACGAAAATGTATTAAAGATAATTCACATGCATGAAACCAACGCAAAACTGTTTGAACAGCTACAAAAGGCTACGGAAATAGAACATGAAGAAAAAATTGATGCATTAAATAAAGAAATTGAGATACTGAAAGAAAAAGTAACGCGTCTACAAGCAGAAACTATACAGATAAAATGTACACAAAGAAAAAGTAGAAAAATAAAGGAGAAAATACAAACACATAAATCTACTACACCATCACCTACAAAGATAGAAAAGAAAGTAGATCAAAATAGCAATAAAAAGGATACAACAGAAAAGACGACTACGGGAACACAAAACCATACCAAGGCTAAGGTGGAAAAAGAACCTAAAAAGAAAGACAAAATACTTGAAGTAGACAGAGAAAATACTCCCACAATTTTCTCGGCTCAGGAACAAAGGATAATAAGCAGCCCAAACATTTTTGAAAACAATAGACAAAAAGTTGAAGAAATTGACATGAAACAAATGCTAATCCTTTGTGACTTATTCGGAAAATCGCTGGCAGAGTATGTCAAGACTCATGATACTAAATATGAAAATGTAATGTCAGTTTGCAAGCCAGATGCTTCTGTCTCAGAAGTAGTAAAAGATTTAGAAAACTTAACTAAAAATATGAATATTGGCGATGATGTTGTTGTCATTGCTTCTAGCCTGCAAGATTTTAAATTAGAGTGCATTGAAAATGCCCTAGATTTGTGTAAAAAAAGACAACTTAAGTTACGCGTGACAACCATGCCTTATAGATATATTAGTAATGTAGATAATAAACTGAATGTAAGAAAACATAAAATTAATAAGCAACTATTTAATTTGGCTGCAAACTCTCCACAAATGTCAATTATTGACGTAAATGATTTTAACGGAGTCTTTTTGATATCCCCAAAACGCTTAACAAAAAAGTTTATCAAGTTCCTGGGTAAAAACTTAGCCGATCAATCATCGGTAGAGTTTAAGCCTCCAATAGGTAATTTGATCTACTTAACTGGGAACCAAGAAAACTTCGAAACTAATGTCAACAGTAATATAGATTTTTTAGAGGAAAAAGTAATACAACAAACAAACACGTAAAATGTAAAGAATTAGTTATCATACATCAAAATATGCAATGTATGCGTAATAAAGTTATGCGACTAGAGGGATTAACTGTTACTTATAAGCCAGATGTATTAATACTTTGTGAAACGTGGCTTAATTGTAATGATGTTTGTAATATTGTTATTCATGGTTATTATCATGCTAATTACTTTGTTAGGAAAAAACGAAGTCATGGAGGTGTATCCATATTCATTAAAAATGCACTGCCATCAAAACCATGTAAAAAAATTGATAACGTATCTGTGGAATATCACTGTGAATTTGCATCAGTGGAAGTAAATGTTTTTAATCGATATAAAATGACAATAATTGGTATGTATAGAACGGGTTTGGGTGATGAAACCATTTTTATTGAGACGATAGGTAAATTGTTTGACGTGTTGTCTGGCTTATCGAGCAGAAGAGTGATCTTAGCTGGGGACTGGAACGTAGATTTTATGACTGATTCTGTTAATAAAACTGCATTAACGGACATCCTAAACGCGAGTGATTTTCGAAATGTTGTAAACTTTTACACTAGAATTTATAAAGATGCCAAATCGTCGGTAGATTGTATTGTTACTAATATTGACAATACAGAAATTGGTGTAGAGTCCATAGCAGCTGGAATTTCAGACCATTATGCGCAACTAGCGTGCATACAAATACAGAACAATACAACCCCTAAATTTATTAAAATTGAAAGACGCATGTTTACTGATCAAAAAATAATAGATTTTTATGATTCTATGCTAGCATATAACTGGGACACTATTTTTGCGTCTTATGATAATAATACATTTGAAAATTTTATGAATAAGTTGACATGGAATTTAGATTTGCACTTCCCAATTAAGGAAACTAGAGTTAAGTCCATAAATCGGTGTCCGTGGATTAGTGATGACATCATAAAATTACAACTAGAAATTCATGATCTACATGAATTGAAATACTTATATCCTCAGTTATCAGAAATACATATAGATAGAAAAAAAATATATATTAATCAGTGCATATTAAGCAACAAGAAAAAGTATATTAAGGATAGGTTACAAAATTCAAGTAATACAAAAAAGGAGGTGTGGACTATAATAAAGGAAGAAACAAATAAAAATCATAAAGAATGGAGTTGGAATCTAACATGTGAAATAAATAATGAACCTATATTAAAAGAAAATATTGCTAATTATATAAATAATCATCTTATATCTATAGGAAATGATCTTAGTAGAAATAACCCTCCGAATTGTGGAAAAGCCCTAAGAAGACTGAGCCATTTTACTGATAAGCAAAATGAATTCTCTTTTAGAACTATAACCCCTCTGGAGCTAATGAAATTAGCTAAACTAAAAATTAAAAATTCAAATACAAAAGATTTTTATGATATATCGGGTGCTTTTTTGTATGAAATATTAACACACCTCGGCGACCACATCACCTACCTCATAAATAACGTTTTACAATCTGCAAATTATCCCCAGGCACTAAAAAAGACTAGGTTGACACCGTTGTACAAAGGCAAAGGTGAAATAACATCAGTTCAAAACTACAGACCTATTACAATTGTCCCTACAATTTCAAAATTAATCGAATCAATCATGTCAGACAGTATAATGGAGCATTGTAACAAACACAACCTAATATCCGACTCACAGCATGCGTATCGAAGTGGTCGGTCTACAGTATCAGCAACACTTGATTTCATTAACATCGTTACAGACTGTCTTGAAAGAAATAAAAAGGTGGCTGCAATCTTTCTTGACTTATCAAAAGCCTTCGATTCCGTAAACCATGAGCTCCTGTTAAAGAAGATTATGGCTTACGGAATCAAAGGCAATGAATCAGCACTTGTCAATTCTTTTTTATCAGATAGAGAACAAACTGTGGAAGTCAAAATTGATAATAAACGAAAAAGATCTGAACCACAATGTGTTGAAATAGGCATACCACAAGGGTCGTCACTTGGCAATATTCTTTTCATTATTTTTGTCAACGACATTTCTGACCAGGATATTCAAGGTAAAATAATACAATACGCTGATGACACTACAGTGATACTATCAGATGATACAACCGATAACTTAAAAATAAAAATTAAAGAAACTCTTAACATATTAGATGAATGGTTTAGAATAAATGGACTGCAACTTAACTCTGGCAAAACTAATATCATGTTTTTCAATGCTAAATCACCAAACATGGACAGCATTCCGGTTGAGGTAGGAGATTCAACTGTATGTAGCACAAATAGTGTGAAACTGTTAGGTTTTGAGCTTGATTCATCGTTAACATGGAAAAGTCATATTGATAATACATGTAAGAAAATGGCTAAAGGAATTTTTGCACTAAAACAAATTAAACACATCACAGCCCCCGACTACCTCAAAGAAGTGTATTACTCTTACATTCACTCGATATTATCGTATGGCATTATCATGTGGGGAAGCTCAACAGACTACGAACGAATTCTGAAGATGCAAAAACGTGCCATTAGAGTCCTGGTAAATGGGAAGTTTAGGGAATCGTGTCGAGAACACTTTAAAAACCTACAAATTTTAACATCTGTTGCAGTGTATATTTTTGAATGCATTAAGTATGCTCGAAAAAACATAACAAAATATAAACTACATGAAACAAATAGTGTAAGAAGTGTTAAAAGTAACCCGTTGTTAAAGCCTATACATCCCAGGTTGCGTGTTTCCAAAAAAACCCCTATGGTCATGGGCCAGATACTTTATAACAAGTTACCGACAGCAGTACAAGTGATAGTGAATGAGACAGAATTTAATAATAAAGTTAGGTCTCTCCTGCTCGATAAGACAATTTATACAATAAAGGATTTTTTAGACAATAATTATAACAACGACAAATGTTCTATACCTACATAAATAATTTAAACTAATTCACATTCTTTAAATGACTAATGCCCTTATACAGCATAATAATTATATTTTAATTAAAATTAAAAATGATATTCATCTGAATATACATTGTATATCTACTATTATATGTAAATGACAATTATATGGTTGATGCTCATATCTTATTTTTTATGATAAGACAATGTAATTTCATCCAATAAATAAAATTATTATTATTATTATTATTATTATTATTATTTAACGTGTTTTTTTTATTTATATGCTTATAATTTAAGAAAATAAGGGAGCCAAAATCTCAAATGTTCAACTTTAGAGTCTGTTCACTTTGACAAATGTAGCGTAAAAAATAGCTGTATGAAAATCGGGACATTCCAAATAAAAGGATATTTTCTCCTCCAGGTGGCGACGACGTCCAGCAACTCTGCGACGCGGGCGAAGAAGAATTCCTTGAGATCATGGCCCTCGTCGGCATGGCTTCCAAGCCTCTTCACGTGCGCCGCCTACAAAAAGCTCTACAAGAATGGGTCAACAACCCAGCGCTCTTCCAGATCCCTATCGTCCCTAACCTCTGTAAAGCAGAGAACCCTTTCATCCAATGTAACCAAAGACTGCTAAATATTCCCCCGTCTCTCCCCAACGTCTCCCTACCTCGTCCCGTCGCGTCGCCTGAAAGTAGACCCATGTACAGCCCCTCTCCTGGCGCTCCCGAGAACAGCTGCGGTTCTACAGCTTCAGCGCCAAACGCCAGCCCCGTCCACCAAAGTAGCACTTTTACCAAGATAGTTTTACCCTCATCCCCCGCTCCCGCCGCTCCAGTCACCTCCACGGCATCGAGATCCTTCTCTCCCCAAAGCGCCTGTCCTCCAGCATCGGCCGGGTCCAGTCCATCATCGGTTACATCTCCGGTCCAGCTGACACCGGTTCTTCTGGACGTTCACGTGCATAAGCTTTCGGCTGCAGCTGAGAAGTTGAGCAAACATCTGCCTCAGCTGGAGCCGAAGCCTCAGAACACGAAAAAGAAGATGTGTAAGGATCTGGAACTGGTGATGTTGATGCCCGAGACGGATCCGAGGAGGATGGAGGAGATTAGAAAGTACGCAGCGATATATGGGAGGTTTGACTGTAAAAGGAAGCCAGAGAAGCCTTTGACGCTACATGAGGTGAGCGTGAAGAAACAAATCTCAAAACATGTTCTAAGGCCGCTTTCTAACTTTGAGTCAAAGTAAAGTATTCGTTTGGTAATAACTCCAGGTGATGGTGAACGAAGCCGCGGCGCAGCTGTGCCGCTGCGTGCCGGCGCTGCTGTCGCGGCGCGACGAGCTGTTCCCGCTGGCGCGGCAGCTCGTGCGCCGCGCCGGGCTGCACTACTCCAAGCACGGGCGAGTACTAAAACTGGAAGAAAATTAATTTATGAAAATAGCCCCCCGACCCTCATTGCTCGTCTCGTCACTCGATTATAAAAAAAAATTCAAGCTTACAAAAATTGGTCCTCTCTTTGTCTCCCTTGTTTGCTTTAGCAATTTTCTTTGAGTTTACTTAATTTTTTTGTTTAACATTAATTTAACAATGTTTATGTTTTGAAAATACTATCTAATAGGTACCTACTAGACGTCCGCTAGGATAGAATAGAATGTTGAAGGTTAAAGATAAAGATGAATAAAAATAAAACTCGCATATTTATTTGCATTAACATAATTGATTCCTTTGCACAGAGTTTTCTGCAATACATTTTTACTTTACTTTTTGTTGATTCCAGGCTGCCCCCTGCAGCGTCAACCGGCGAGGACCGCGAGAGAGACGACGACGAGTCCCCAGTGAAGCGCGCGCGGCAGGTCGCCACGCATGTAGACCTCACTGACTCCTAGCACCTAGCACCTAGCACTAGTAACCATAGGCTCCTACTGGCTTTGGACTAACCAGTAATCGAAGCTTGGAAGGGTCTAATCTATACTTAACTAATAAAAGCCATACTGCAGCGGGGCTCACCAGTAATTAATGGAATTCTAGGGAGCTTACTACAATCTTTATTGAGTAATAATGACTAGGATTTGATTGGGGGGAAGAAGAATCGCTAGCGAAATAGACGTAGTGGGTCATCACTCATCAGTTCATCACGCATGTTCCAATTTCTAGCAGCTTGCACACAATAACTATAAAGTCTAGTGCTATAGAGTCTTGACTAGCAATAATTGGTGCCAATGGATAATGATCCTAATGCTTTTGGACTAGCCAATAATTGTGGTCTTCTGAATAACACTTAAATTATGACCAAAGGATTTTATTATATCTATTTGAACCTGGGTATTCTAACAAGATAAACCAAATCTTGTAAGACCCCTTTTTTCCAAAATATCCAAACCCCATTATCTTTATAGATTATGGGATTTGGATAAAAATATATATTTGTAACAAAAGAACAACTTCTTGGTGCATGTCTAACAAAGTCTTCAGATATGTGTATGTATTTTGGGACATAATCTTAACACAATAAAACTTGTCAAAATCATGTCGAAATGTATAAAAGTCCATATTTTGGTACTTGGGACAGAACGGAACGAAAAAAGTAGGTTTTGTAAATATGTAAATTGTAAAAATCTACGTTTATGTACTTATGCATAATATTTATTATGAAATATGACAAAATATTCCGAATCTTAATATCAATTAAAAATTTATGAAAAACGCGACATAAGTAGTTATCTGGTGCTGTATTTTTTGGGGCTAGTAAAATTTTCTAATTATGTCTCATGATCCGAACAAGATTCTTAGACCTAATAATTTTCTAAGTGCCTTTTTCTTATAAGAAAAAGTTACAAGTTTAAAATTAACAACAAATAGTTCTTACTCTACATAATAAATCTTTCCAGTCCTAAAACCCACCCTTGCGGTACACCAATACTTTCTTGTGCTATAAAGTATCCAAAACTCTTACAAGATTCTAAAATCCATATCAGAACTTGCTTAATAACTTTATTTATTTCTGTGCAGATGTTTATGCCTCTTATTTTAGTTGCTAACATAAAGGTAAGCATGATCAACTCCGTCAAACGCCTTAGTAAAATCTAACTCACGCGCTGTAGCTCTTTGCTTTAGATTCGCAGGCATTTCTGTTGGTAAGTGGATCCTTTATTATTTTATCTCTGCATGTTTACTTCTTACTTACTTCTTGCTTATGATTGTTTCTCAATTATTTTATTACTTCTTGGAAATTATCTACATAACAGTATTGGTTCTGGTACAAATCCTGTTTAGAATGTTGTAGAAGCAAATATTGTACCAAGCAGATGTGCTATACTGGTACGGGTATTTTTTTGCTATTGAGTGACGAGACGAGCAAATCGCTCGCCTGATGTTAAACGTCGCGTTTGCTCATAACAGGTCTGCGCCACCCAGAATTTTGACGGCACAGCACTGCGCTTGTCACCCCAAAGATATAAGATGTTAAATCAAAAAATGACCTTCGAACCGAAACACAGTTATGTTCACACATTACTGCTTGGCGGTAGAATAACTTGTAAAGGTGTGGTACTTCCCCAGGCGGGCTCTGCAAAAGAGCCCTACCACTACTAAAATATAGCACATATAAACAAAAGTATAGCACATCTGCTTGGTCTCTTTCATGTAAAAAAGGCTACAGCACACACATTTTTAAATAGCAACGATTAAAACCAAACTGAAGAAAATTTGAACCATTAGTTAACCTAACTGTATTCACGTGTTTATGCCATATTTGCATCCACAGGAAAGCGAAGACAATGGAGTGAGAGTCAGCCCTGACGCAGCCCGGAGCAATTCTAACCACGGGTAAGTTACATGTTACACGTATGTGTTTTCTTTCTAAATAGTTTTGTGAACATGCGTGGTCATGCGTCTTATCTCCCACCAGTTAGGTTCATTCAACAAGCGACAATGACTAATATATCATCAATAAAACATAAAAAAAAAAATGTAATAATTGTAATATGTGTAACTCCTACAGAGGTTAAATTAGAGCTTGATGCTGCGCCAAGCACTCCACTGTTACCGTGTGAAGTTTTTGAAGTAGGTTCTAATAAGAAATCTCCTGATCTGCTCCCAGGTGGTGGGGCGTGAAGACGGAGAGCGACGACGCGGACTCCCGGTGTTCATACTCCAGCGCCAGCACGCCTCCACCGGTCAGTCAAAACTGTTTTCCACGCAATCTTTATGCAATTTTATTCCTGCATCGTGCTTAAACGTGTGTATTTTTGTAGCGTATAAAAACGACGTTCTGGATTTTTTCTTTTTTAAATTGTCTTTTCTTCTTTCATTATTTATTGGCATTTTTTCTACCATCGTACCGAAACCAGACCAGCATTTAAAAATTTCAATCTACGGTTTCTAGTTGTGGAGGTTTGGATCCTATGTCTTCCTTCCATGTCCTCCTTGTATTGGAACCCCTTTTTCTTTGCTCGTTCTGTGCATCTTACAGAACATACTCACCAATATCAGATTACATTTTATTGCTCACCCGTTTGCTCAAACTTCCTTCAATTCCAGGAGGGCGAAGACTCCCGGCCGCAGGTGGTGGCGGCGCGCGGAGACAGCATCATCGCAGTAGCCAACCCCGCGCTGCACGCGCCGCACGCGCACCCCGCGCACGCGCACACGCCGCACCCCGCCAGGAACCACTCCAACTAACGAGGACATATCAACGCTGACACCATTCAGCACATACTAAAAGCTAGGAACCACTAAAGCTGACAAGAACAGCCACAATAGAGCTAACACCATACACTCATGTCAAAACATGCCGCACCCGGCCAGTGACCACTCCGACTGACGAGGAGACAACAGACCTAACACCGCACATACTGCACCCTGCGAGAACACAACAGAGCTTACACCGTCCAGAATTTACTGCATTCTAGGAACCACTACAATTGTGGAGAACAACAGAGCTAACATCGTCCAGACACACTGCATGTAGGAAACACCACAATTGAAGAGAACACGTCAAAGCTAAGACCGAACACACTGCGTCCTGCCAGGAACCACTCCAACTGACGAGAATACATCAGAGCTAACACCGCACATACTGCATCCTGCTAGGAATTACTACAACTGACGAGGACACATCAGAGCTGACACCGTCCAGCAACCAGCACATACCGCATGCTAGGAACCACTACAACTGACGAGGACACATCAGAGCTGACACCGTCCAACACATACTGCATGTTAGGAATCACTCTAACTGACGAGGACACATCAGAGCTGACACCGTCCAACAGATACTGCATGTTAGGAATCACTCTAACTGATGAGGACACATCAGAGCTGACACTGTCCAACAGATACTGCATGTTAGGAACCACTCCAACTGACGAGGACACATCAGAGCTGACACCGTCCAACAGATACTGCATGTTAGGAATCACTCTAACTGACGAGGACACATCAGAGCTGACACCGTCCAACAGATACTGCATGTTAGGAACCACTCCAACTGACGAGGACACATCATAGCTTATACTCTCCAACACATACAAATTGGTCGAAACAAATCTGTCCCTAGCACAAATCGTATTGAAGTAATAGGTAAAATCGAAAGAAATTTGTATGAAAACTAAGAGGGCGAGGTGCTCTCCTATTTTTCATATCAAACGTGAATGGAAGCTAATTTTGTATGACTTATGTTAGATTTTATGCTAGGGGTACCTTTATTGGAAAACCTCTGAAAAAATACAGCCTAATCAAATGCAGAACAGATTTTGGGAAAATACTGCAAATGATCCCAAAATTTTCTGACTTGGTACTGAAAAAATTTCCTACACTTGAAATTAAAAAAAAATCTACATTGTAAATTGTAAAATATACATTCCACCAAAAACATTATTTATGAACTTGTAAATATTAATCGTAATTAGTTTTAAGTAAAGCCATAACATGCCTTGTAGTGTAGTGAATGTATGAATTTTATTGAGTTTTTTGTATCTTTGAAATTAACTTCTCTATTAAGTATGGCAAAGATAATAAAACCATTAGATTGCGCATACAAATAACCCAACCGTAGGCAATCAATTGCCAAGTTTTACTTGTTTTGAGCGTATTATGTTTGTAACAAGTTCGATGAGATGACAAATGTGAAAATCATTTAATGTCCTAATGAATAATTTTTTTGTATTTATTAATTTAATTTAAATTTTTCAAAATGTTATAATTTAATTTTAAATAATAATTTGTTTTATAAGACGATTCCTGAAAGTAATTGATTGTACTCATTTTATAAATCTTTTTTAACACGCTTTTATTAGCTTCATTTATTTACATTTGACATGTAACATTATTGTTTTTAATAACAACTATATAATAGTTATATCACGCTCAAAACAACTAAAACAATCTGTCAACTGGTTAAATTACCTAATAGAGATGCCGTACATTTTTGGCCTAAAATTAGGCTTAAAAGGTGCTTATTGACGTCACTTTTTTTAATATCTTGCAATTTATGTTATTTACTACATCCTGTAAATATTTATATTATACAGAGTTATATAGAAAGAGCATGCTAAGCCGAAAATGGTTCATACTTGAACTCATCACTATGAACAACTTTTACTATGGGACCAACACTGAATTCGCGAAAAAAGATCAGCTGTTCCATAGAAAAATGTCAATGACACTTGACAAAATGAATGGAACAGCTGATTTTTTTTTCGCGAATTCCGGGTTGGTCCCATAGTAAAAGTTGCTCATAATGATGAGTACTATAATAACCTAGGATATGTCAAGTGTCTAACCAGTCAGCCGGTATATAAATAAACCTTGCAAGCCATAATGTATCGACATGGATAATACGAAGATTAAATGACACTGTTTATACAAACGTAATGACTTTACTTTAGCGCCTTTATATTATGTAAAAAAAAAAAAAAAAAAACAAAACATAGAACCAGAAACTAAAGTAAACTTTATGTTAATTAGCATAGCTACGAGCAGTGGCAGATTTACACATTTGCCGCCCGTAGGCTATTCAACATTTTGTCGCCCCTACCGACTTCGTATTCGATACACTAGCCCCGTCCCTGCTCACAATAATACTTTCTTTCAGAAATCATGTCCGAAATTAAAAAAACTTGCCCCAGAATTTGCCGCCCCTTAAATCTGCCGCCCTAGGCTCCGGCCTACTCAGCCTGCTGGTAAATCCACCACTGGCTACGAGCTTGGCACCTTGGCTAGTCATCATCATCATTAACATTGTTTTTTATCACCACGGGTGAAACCACGAGGCGCTGCTAGACTCGATATTCATACATGCAGATCCAACTTGCGCGTTGTTTGATACAATAAAT
This sequence comes from Alcis repandata, assembly GCA_949125135.1. Taxonomy (NCBI): domain Eukaryota; kingdom Metazoa; phylum Arthropoda; class Insecta; order Lepidoptera; family Geometridae; genus Alcis; species Alcis repandata. The sequence continues at coordinate 1,156,714 of OX421240.1, forward strand.
ATCTTAAAAATGGCGTCCCACGTCTGTGGATATTTTAGTATGCTGAATACGCGAATGCTTACCATATTTTAGGTAGGTACGAGTATATCTACGAGTACATACCTAACCCATATTGTAGTATAGCAAGATTTTGGAAAATAATTGCAAAAAAAAAGTAAAAATAATTACATTTAATTAAAATGTATCTTAATTATAACCCGGTCACAATATCTGTGCACCTCGCTGGAGGCTCCCGCTTCCCCTGTCACCTCTCCGCGCACTCCCCGGTGCGACAGTGCGACTATAATAAGGCTATACGCATTCCAGCGAGGTGCACAGATATTGTGACCGGGTTGTACCTGCGCTCCGCATTTCCACCCACTCGATGATGAAAACCCGTGATAACCATTACAATAAAAGTGACATATATGTGCTATGCCAGGACCTAAAATATTAATTTTAAATTCTTCAGTATTTGTTATTTGAAAAAAAAAAGTTATTTTGTAATGAATAACGTTAAATAATAGATGTGATTAAACTTAGTTCTGGCTTAAAATGAGTCAGAGATTCGAAGTAAAGATTCGTCTATCAGCACTCAGCAGCCAACCTGATGAAAATTCAAGAGCACCTGCAATGAGGTCAGGCGTGACATATACCTACCATCCGGCACCAGCCGAGACTTGAATACTAACTAATTAATCAAGTAATACAAAAACCCAATAACTAGGAGGCTAAATATAGATTGATTACTTGTAAAACAGATAGCCAGAGAAGAGAATCAGTTTTGATTTAATAATTTTTATTTTCAACCCCCGACGCTAAAACGATGTGTTGTTATGAGTTTGACGTGTCTGTTATATGTGGCATCGTAGCTCCCGAACGGATGAACATATTTTAATTTTGTTCTTTTTTTTGTTTGAAATGCGAATTAGTCGGGAGTGTTCTCAGCTATGTGTTGTCGGTGATTTTTTAATTTTTTACTAAATACATATTTTTTATCAATACTTTAAATACGTAAGTACTTAGTAAACTGTAAGTTTATACCATTACGGCTTATAATATCGTACTTCGATTCCAGTGAGATAGCTTGCCATACTTGCCATGTATCAAAATTTGTAGGGATATCTTCAGGGCGCATCTACCCAAGCCGATTCCTGGTAGTCCGAGCGCAACTTACTAATGACTAGCTGCGTCCCGCGGTTTCACCCGCGTTTCCCAGGATGAAAGAGTAGCCTATGTGTTAATCCAGACCATGAACAACCTTCATTCCAAATTTCATGTAAATCCGTTCAGCCGTTTTTGCGTGAAAGAGGAACAAACATTCTTACAAACTCTCGCGTTTATAATATTAGTAGGATAAACTCAATAATGCCAACTAACAGTACAATAGAGTACCTTGTTTCATCGTAATTGTAAAGTTTAGCGCTTATAAAGAGTTTGAATAAGATCGTTGATAACATTTCACCAATTTTTGCTTAAGCACTAACTAAGGCTTACTTTATCCCGGAGACCCTGTATCATCGGCTAATAAGACGGTAACTACGCCCTGATGGGAAACCCTTATTGCATTTATACGGGAGAAACTAGTTTGATATTAAGTATAGAGGTAGTATACAGGCATGCAACGACCTTCTAAAGAGAAATGAGCAACGCATGCCATGCTCTGGCGTCGGTAGGCACAATAAATAACATATTATGACTCAAAATATGATTGGAATTGCGATACATATCTGGAAATGTTGTGAAATGTCCGGTGGAGTGCAGTGTCAGTGGGTGTCGTGTCGCAACTAGAACTGTGGTAGGTAGTAGGGCTACTGGTTTAACACAAGCAGAAATAACGCAGCGGCTTGGCTCCAGGCAAGTAAAATTATAATTGTAGGTATTATTTTTCTAGTAATTTTCCTATTGGACAACATTAAAGCAATCCTGAGTTCCTGACTCTCGAGGATGCCGCTCTAAAGAGCGACCAAACTGCGACGTTTAGCTGCGGCCAAACTATGCTCGCAGGTTTCTCAGCCAATGATGCCGCCTCTTGCTGCGGTACTTCTTATTTCGGCGATCTTTCTTTCAATGCAAGAAAAATTAGTTGACCTTCTAATAAGATTCAGAAGGGAAGGTGATCCAAGAAGCAATGCGGTCACAGATTGATGACCGCGGAGTGAGAGCGGCTGCCAAGCTGATCACGACATAATAGGCCCAAGTTTGAAGGCATTTTAAGACAGATCTAAACTAACTAAAAATATATCTGTCTTTATCATTGCAAGCCATTAATTAGACAAGGATGCCAATAGTTTTAGGAAATTTAGATCTGTCTTAAAAAGCCTTCAAACTTGGGCCTAACATAAGAAATGTTAAATGTAATTTGACATTTAATGTTAATTTAAACTGTGGGTAAAACTGACACAGATTTGTAAAATACAGGGTTATTCATTAAAGGTATGCTAAGCCGAAAAGGGTTCAAAGTATTCATCAATATGAACAACTTTTACTATGGGACCATTCCGAAATTCGCGAAATAAAAAATCAGCTGTTCCATAGTAAAATGTCGATGGTTATTATACTTTTGTCCATAATTTCTGGTGTGACCAATAAATAATGAGTTTATCTATCTAAGTATGATAAATTATTTTGTCACGATGATATAAGTTAGGCTTTTCGGAGAAGGAAAACATCGTGAGGAAACCAACCTGCATTATGTCCGGATAAGAAATTCAATGGCGTATGTGAATCCACCAACCCGCACTTGGCCAGCGTGGTGGAATACGGCCTAATCACCCTTCGAGGGTAGACCTGTATCCCAGCAGTGGGAGGATTAAAGGTTGCATATGATGATGATACGAGTATGATATAAGAAGTATTGGATTTACAGAAAGCAACCTTGGCTCCCTTGGCTAGCTAGATGTACTCGTAGGGCTCTACTATCCACAAAATCAAGTAATGCTAGACGCATGGCTAATTTATGTGTCACCTGGATAAACCTAGGATTATCCAGCTCGTCGGATAACTCGATTAACAATAATAAATACAGTAATACGGGGTATTACTGTATTTATTATTGTGGTATCGCGAAGGATACGTTCCGGAAAAAATCGCGTTAACTGAAATTCGCGTATATCGAGGTTTATGGTTAAACATAGTCAAAATTTGATACTAAAAAATACGAGTCATTTTAATCTTTCACTTTAATTCTAAGGACACTTTATGCAGTACATACTATTAATTATTTTTACGGAAAAATACATCTATTGTCTTTTGGGTAGCGTTTTTTTACGATCTTGTAAAATATGTTCATAACACCCACCTCTTTTTTAAATTGTTTGACACACGGTCATCATTATTGTCTAAACATACTATTTCAGTGTATAATGTAAATCAAGATCCTATTTACTTGTGTTTAAACATATTTATTTAACTATACAAAAATGAAAAATTGACAAAAATATCAAGCCAAAGATTACTAAATACTTCTTCAGGAAGCAATGCTTAATAAAATTAAAACAACAAGGAAAGGTAAGGTTATTTATCGTACGTTCAGTCCCAAAATACAGCCTCTAAATACATTTAATAGTCAGAATTCTTAATTAATCTAATGTTCATTTCCAGAAAAAAAACTCGTGACAGGTCTTTTTCAGACCTTTTTCAGAGAACTATCAATTTGGGGTCTTATACGGAAACAGAACCTCCGATAGTAAAAATGCTCGTGGAAACCGCTACTACGCCTTTCTATTGGCAAGGCCTTCGAATAAACATGACTTGTCATCTGTCAACATGGAACGAAATAAACCAAAACCGGGAGCTATAAACCAACTGATTCATACTTTACTTACCTAAGTACTGACTGGTCAGCGGTTGAATTCTATACGGATTAGTGTAGACATTGATAGATTACCTAAGTGTAGACTAGACCTTGAAGCTTAAAGTCATTCAATAGCGGCTCGGGTGACAGTAAGAGCTACCGCACACGACGGATTTTTATTTGGCAAGCACCGAAAAAAAAAAAAAACAATAAGTGACCGCAAGTGAAATTTCATTGTTATTATTTCAATATATGTACTTGTCTCATTTTATAAAACCATTAGATTTCTAAAAAAATGCTCAAAATCCCATAAAAAAATATATATAAAATCCATTAAAATCTTCGTTAATGGAGGAGATCGCTTTTAGTGATAAGGCCAACTCTTGACTAATTTGCGAGTTTTCTGTATTTGGACATTTCATTTTATAGTGTAGTATTGCGTACTACCTTAGTATTCTGTGGTACTACAAACAAACATACAATGTGGTATGAACGGCAAGGGCGTTTCTCGCGCACTTACCTAATATAGCTAGCAGTAAATCAAAACTAATTATGAAAGCTGCGGTGACTAACTGGCTCGACCCGCCTCCGTAATAACCTTATAAGACATAGTACTACGCTAAACAGCTCCGTAGTAACTAGCATTGAATCTGTGGCTGTTCTTATAATTTAGTACTAATAAAATCACACTAATAGATTAAAAGCGAAAGTTTGTTTGTATGTCTGTAACTCATTGAGGCTAAAACTACTGGACGGAATTAAATTCGATTTGGAAGAGATAGCTTTTTCTCTAGATTGGCACATAGGCTACTGTTTATCATCATCATCACCGTTTTTCATCATTCAGAGGAAACCGCAGGGTGCAGCCTGTATTATTAATGCGATGCCTGTATCTTTGTTACTCCTTCACGCTGTAACTGCTAGATAGAATTAAACGAAATTTGGAACAGAGATAGCTTTTTAGATTAGCAATTAGCATACTTACAATCTAATTTTCATCATCATAATAATTATCACCTCGCGAGTAAAACCAGCGATACACTACATTAAACGTCACCGTAGTAGCTATCAACAAATCTGTGCCAGTTCTTGTAACATGGCATAAATATTAACAACGTTAACAACGTATATGCGACCTTGCCAGCACTTCTCGGTAAATATGTCCAGCTTCCCACTATTAAAAATGGTAACACATATTATCATATGTCCGGCAATTCCAGCGTAAGCCGGAAGTGAAATTACCGGAATAGCAGACGGATCTTAGTGACGTGGAGAAGCCTTGACGTTGGAGCATATTGAATATTGATTATGGTTTCGGAGGTTTCGGAGGTCAATGTCACTTGTGACCTAGAGTGACGTCATTGGAATAAACATCGCTCGTACAGAATGAAGTGTGATGTAGCTACAGTCTATTTCTTTTTTTGTCTAACTCCCGGAGTTACATTATTTGACCTCTTAAATGTGTCTCTCAAATAGTGCCGGAGTGCAGGAAAAATGTCCGTTTATACAGAGCTTTAAGTAAAGGGTAGGTATAGTAAAGGTATGCTAAACAGAAAAGGGTTTATAGTACCTACTCAATACTCATCATTATAAAAAAAATCATTGTTAAAAAAAAAGTAATTAAAATCGAAATTAACAATCTGGAATTGCGAAAAATTTCGGTTATTTCATAAAAAAATGTCAATGTCAAAAAAATGAGGCTAGATTTTGAAACCATAACTAAAACTGCTCACTATGAATATGTGCCTTTCAGTTTAGAATAAACTTTCCTTATAACGTCAGTATAAACAAAACAGACGTTTTTCCTGCACTGCACTACTTGCACTCAATTACCTACCGCTTTTTAGAGGCCAATTCGTTGTCAGTGCTAAACTAGCGGTTTCTAAGAATGAAACTCCGTTCGTAATTACCGGTTACTCACATCTTATAATACGACCTTATAATCTCTTCCTTAGAGTCGCCGTTTTAGCACTGAACTTAAATCACATAATCCTAGAACCAGACATAAGCGGTTAGTAGCTTACTTAAAAGTTATTTAATTTATACAAAATACATAGGTAAGTAAGTAAAGCTGAGCAGAACTAAAAAACATGGGGCGTTATTCGCGGGATTTTTTTGATTAACTTTCAAAGGTAACTCAATGGAAGTCTACATTCCAATTGGCCTAACTTGCAAAATAATATAGGAAACGTGGAACGTGGAAAAAAATTGGGGAGGCTTTTGCCTAGCGGCGGGAAACAATAGCCCGAAAAAAGCTTTTAGCTGCTTTTTGACCTAAATGGATGATCCAAATTTTGTACGTCACTTTTGACGAATTTACATCACATCATGCCAACTTTATTTTACCTTGGTTTGGTAGAGCTAGCGCCGAACTTTGTGACGTCTTAACAATACTCCGGTTTCTGCAAGCTTAGTATATTAACATATGTACGTACCAAAGGTGTTTTTATTTCAGAACTAAGTATACTAACTAACTACTTTCTAACTCATGATTTATGATTAAACTTTCTTCAGAGCGATGATAAAATTTAGACAAAAAAAAAACTTTAAAAAAAGATTAAAAATGAAATGAAATAGTTCCCAATTTTTTTTTAAAAAGACTCAAATTAAAACTCAATTTCAAGACTCTTAAATTAATTTACTTTACATAAAGCTATTTACTACCTTCCGAATTCTGATCCTCCTCGTCACATTGCATCACACCGCTCGGGTTTCCCTCACACCTTCGCTCACTAATTACGCACTTGCTGTGCTCTTGAACCAAATACTAGATGCGTGAGCAATGGAGCTTATTATTTTTAGCTCAGCTTAGCGATGTTCAAAGTCCATTTAATATTTGTCAAAGGAAATATTGAGATAATTGATTGTGCATCAGAAATACTGGACGCGCATCAAAATGTTCAGCACTTGTCATCCATGCAGTAAGACCACGAGGATATACTTTTTTTCGTGGTCATACTCTTTTTTTTTGCTCATCCTGTGAGGAAAAAAATTTAGACAAAACTTTCTTTCTACTTCCTACTACTATTATAAAGGCGAAAGTTTGTAAGTATGGATGTATGTATGGATGTTTGTTACTTTTTCACGTAAAAACGGCTGAACGGATTTACATGAAATTTGGAATGAAGGTTGTTCATGGTCTGGATTAACACATAGGCTACTTTTTATCCCGGAAAACGCGGGTGAAACCGCGGGGCGCAGCTAGTATATTATAAACGCGAAAGTTTGTAAATATGTTTGTTGCTCTTTCACGCAAAAACGACTGAATGGATTTACATGAAATTTGGAATGAAGGTTGTTCATGGTCTGGATTAACACATAGGCTACTTTTTGTCCCGAAAAACGCGGACGAACCCGCGGGGCGCAGCTAGTGCAGTTGTAATTACCAAAGAAGTTATAATTATTTTAATTAATTAAACAGACTGTAATCGATTAAAGAGGAGGCAGATGTCATGTCGTACAAAAAGGTAAAGGCACTATCAGAGGACTGCCAAGTCCGGAAATTATTCCACCGAAAAGAGCAATACTCTTAAATTTTATATGAATTACTTATCCAAATCGATAAATGTTGTTAACAAAAACAACAAACTAAAATTAATAAAATTTACCTATTTTCTTTTCTAAAATCCTTTCTTAATACCATTAATTAAGTTCTTGTGCTTTTTTTGTAGTGGTTAGTTCGGTTTTTTGATGGGACTTCTGGCATAAATAGGGGTTTTTTTTATGATGAGCTATTAAATAGTCTTCAACTTTAGCAAGTTTATGTACAATATAAATAAATACTACTTAGTCATTATTGGGTTTTCCTGTTATTTTCCACATTTTTTACGTCGCACAAACCAAATCTTTTTACATAGATTTAGACTCAATACAATACATATCTAATTATGTATATAGAGTCTAAATCTTAAAAGCATCTAATTTGTTTTTTATAACCATACTAGCTGCTCCCTGCGGTTTGACTTGTGCGGTGATGAAAAACCAGGCCATAAGTTATAGGGAGAGAACCTCTCGTCCCAGCCGCCGTGGGAGGCTCCGGGCGTCGGGGGTCACGTGACGACCTCCGGCCACCGTAGACGCGGGCCTGTGGACGGTGAGCTATTGGGCTAGCTCGCTGTCCGTCCGTCTTATGACGACACAGGCCGTGTCGACGGCGCGTTCGTGTTCCACGCGCGCCTCAAAGAGATGTCAGCAACATGGAAGGGGCCCGAAAGGGCCCATATCATTTGATGATTTACCACCCCCCCCCCCCCCCCCCCAAAAAAAAAGACCATAAGTTATCTCGATTTCAAATTTCATTCAATTCCATCCAGCTGTTTCAGCGAGAAGAAGTAAGAAACAAAGTTACATTATAATACAGGGTTATTCATAAAGGTAATGGGACTATGGGACCAACCCAGAATTCATGAAAAAAAAATCAGCTGTTCCATACATTTTGTCGAGTGTCATTGACATTTTTCTATGGAACAGGTGATTTTTTTTTCGCGAATTTCGGGTTGGTCGCATAGTAAAAGTTGTTCACAATGATGAGTACTATGAGCGCTTTTCGACTTAGCATACCCTTTATGAATAACCCTGTATTAGTGAGATTTTACATCATATTTTGTAATCTCCATCTTCGACCAACCTGGTGGTTGCGTAAATCATGATACTCATAGTCCAAGGTAGGAGGTAGTTTTACCTAAAGGTAGCTAAAATCCTTGAATAAGTATCTCTTAAGGTGAAGCTCAGGGTAGGTCGCAGCAAAACCAGTTGGATACCTATTCAAAGTTCGTTGCACTATCTATGTCTCCATAGCCTTTTCAACTTTTTACATTTAGGTACAATAAGATGAACGAAACTTTATCATTATCTTCCGCTGACATGGGCGTGAGGAAACAACACTGAACAAGAACATTATTTTTGCAAAACAAAAAACAAAAACCGACTTCAAAAGACCGACAATTGAGTTATTCATCTATTTGTCGCGCACGTACTTAATGCAAATTTAAGACATATTTTTCTCATGGATACCATAATCAGAACTATTATTAACAAGAATTACCAAAAATTGTACTTATCGTTTTGAACAACTTTTACTATGGAACCAATCCGGAAATCGCGAAATAAAATCAGCTGTTCCAAACATTTTGTTACATTTTTATATGAAACAGCTGATTTTTTTGTTCATGAATTCCAGATTGATTCCATAGTAAAAGTTGTTCATTATAATGAGTACTATGAGCCTTTTTCGGCTTAGCATACACTTTCCTTATAACCCTGTATGCATAGGGCCATCTATCCATCATATTAAAATGTACTAATAAACACATGGAAGAATATAATCATAACAATGATGAATCGTAACAATACCTAAACAGGTATTTATAATATGCGCAGAGGTAAATGATCCGAATACATTTCATATAAATCCACGAAGGTCACAAAATTATTCAGAATTTCACAATGTTGTTCGTTACCCTTTCAAAATTATCTGAAACATCAAATCTCGCAGATTGATTTGATAGCATTACAAAGCAACCCAAAAAACCCAATTTCATAATGCAATAGGAAAATAACTGATCTAATCGATAACCTACATTTTCCGACGAGTTCAATTCAGTTTTCATCTGATGTTCCGTTAAAATGGACAAGCGTATCCAAAAAGAGTACTATTTATGAATAAAAAGTTAAAGAAAAAGGGTTCCAAAATGACTATTCAAGAAAGCACAATTTGTGGTCTCATACAAACATTTCCGGTGTTACTAATATTGGCCCAAAATCACAACCGATGTCTAAAAACTCCTTTGGTATATACACCACCTACTCCGACTCAATCTCCGGAATATTACGAAGCTTTAGACGCTTTGTTTCAAAGTTTGTATGGTCATGACCATAAGCATGATGGTCACCACGGGTATGAAGGTCACCACAGTTACGACCACGGTTACGACTCTCCGTGCCAACACTACGTTGTTTACAACACTAAGAAGCCGACCAAAACTTGCTATCAATACTTCTATCCAAGTCATGGTGCTGTTTCTCCCGGCTATGGTCACGGTTACGGCAGTGGTCACAGTTACGGCGGTGGTCACAGTTACCCAAGCTACGGGGGTCAAAGCTATCCCGGTGGTCATAGCTACTCAAGCGTTAGTACACAGAAGTACCCCGTATACGGTGTCCAAGGGTCTTACGGTGGTCACGGGTACCCTAGCTTCAAAAAGGGTAACATTTATGATGTAAATACCAACATTAGTAATGGGTACGCCGCCGGTCAGGGGTATACTGTGAACAATAAATACAAAGTGGTAGTGAAGAAGACCAAGATCGGAAAGACCGGGAGAAGGAGGAAATCTGGAAAATTACGAGCAGGTACGAACACTTCAAGCATTTCTTCTAGGAATAATCATTAGATCGCAAAGTACACAACAACCTACTCGACGATTATTCTAAAATTAGAATAAAATAGATAAGTACTTAAACGCACGCGCCGCTAATTACGCACCAAAAAAATCAACAGAACTTTTTTGTGCGTCAAAATCGGGGCTTTTCATCTTGGCTTTAGTTCCGTTCAGCTAGGACGCGTGACGTCGCCGGATCGCCTCGTATCACAAGATTACTATATATTGTGTCCGGCGCGCCTTGACCGCTCAGTCGCCGCGGATCGAGCCACGAAACTTTACTTCATTTTACTAATAACAAAAACCAGTACGTTAAAGTACTGGTATGAATTTTTCATAAAAAACAAACCGGTATTTCTAATTTTATCGTAATCGATTGACATTGTGAAGTTTGTGTTGTGCGAACATGGCGCGGTCGTTCTGTGTGTTTTTGTGCTTTTTGGTGTTTGTGCAACTGGGGTTGTGTCAATTCGGTAAGTTATGGAATTTTGAATTATCCGCACAGGATTTTATGTGTAATTAATGTGGGGGTAATTAACCGTCGGTAACGAGAATCGTGAATAACCTTCTGTGAAATTTAATTTAATTTTATGTAACGTCTGCTACAGTAGCAGACGTTACGTCTTTGGTCTAACAGCAGTAACTGCTGTTAGACCAAAGACCAGTTGTATAACATTATTTCCGTAACTAATAAAATATGTAGTCAGTCATCCAAAATTTTCCTAAACTACTATAAAATATTAACATAAGTACATAATAAAAATGCTAGTAATAAAAACATTATTAAGTAGGTAAGTAACAAAGATGTTAACTTAACGTTTATGGGTATTCGTATTCGCATATCATAATGTTTATCAGCTAACTTTTTTTTGCACAAATTACATTTTAAAGGCTTTGTACGATATATAAATATTTTAATTTTGTATTAAAATAGGTACCTACATTCCTCAGGATCGCTATGATCAAAATTTTAAGTGTCCACCAACAAGCCTAACTAGAGTAGATAAGAAAAAAGCTCTTGTTGTGGCGATTAATTATGAAAATTTAAATTTGTGAAGAATTCAACAAAATATATGAATATTTAACTTTGAAACAATACCATTACTTTTTTTGCACTTAACTTTTTTGTCGGAGTGTCCGACTCAACAAAACGTGAGCATTTCAGTAATTAGTACAAAAAACACGAATATTGTCGGCTGCATGCAACCTATCGAGTCGTTCCGACTAAACGCACAGTTTGGCACTAATATATCAGATAAATTATAGAAATATAGCATACTATACTATAACTATTGTATACGATTCGATCTGCTTATCTCAAATAACAGACGGACAATGTTTTTCAGGTACTTATATACTCGTATGTCATTATGATAATATCTTAAAACTTATTAACTATTGAATTACAGTATTAAATTGCAAATGCGTTTGAATATTTCATGTAATCGCTGGTCTCATCCTAGACGCTGCATAGATCAATAATTCAATAGATTTTATCATACACATCCTAATTTCAACAAAATAAGGAAAACAAATTCGATTCAAAATAATTTTACGATTTCTAGACTAGAATACTAGTAACAAGTTTATATTATAAAATATGTCTTTTGATAACAATACAATTTATTTAAACTAATTTTTCGAAATAACTGTTTTTCTTTCTTTCTTTTTTTTATATCTATACTAATATTAAGTATAAAGAAGAAAGATTTGTATTTTTGTATGTTTGTGTTGAATAAACACAAAAACTACTAGACCGATTTCAAAAATTCTTTCACCATTAGATTGCTACATTATCCCTGAGTAACATAGGCTATATTTTATACCCGTGCAAAGCCGGGGCAGGTCGCTAGTCCAATATAAAATAATGAATGAATTTAATGGATTGGATATTGGTCAGATGAGAAGTGTCAATAAAAAGGAAGGCCTTTTCCTTGACACGCTGTACGAGGAACTCGGTTTATTTACTGGCTACTTGAATAATAAGTTGAAGTAGTATTGTACCCTGTATAGAGTGTATAGTGCCGTACTGCGAGCTTAAAAAATATTATGTACTCATCAAAATTTAGGAAGAAAAAAGAGAATTTACCAAAGTAAAATCATTAGAGATAGACATGAAAGGCGATGTTATTAGTAAACTGAATCTCTTTCAGACAAATACCTATTTTTTTTTTCGTGGTGTCAATAAAGAGTTATTGCATTGCATACAGAAAGATCGCTCTTAGCGATAAGATCGCCAGTTGTTGCAAGTTTGTGCTTCTGCTTGTAATTTCTGGTGTAAACAATAAAGAGTTTATCTATCTACAGCTACATAGATGATTGAGATAGGTAGGTATAATACGAGTCATAGGTTTAATACGAGCCTATTCGACGCCCTTGAAACATGTTCAATGTTAATAATACTACTTAGCTTGTATTCGCGAACGAGCGATCATTGAACTTTTTATGACACTAAATAGCCTCAATCAACAGTTTAAATCTGTCATTAGTCGAATTTTCCGAAACCATCGCTGATCTGGTAAAACGGCCTGGGTAATGCCCCGACCACACATGTTTCCCCTGTAGTATCTATACTAATATTATAAAGAAGTAAAGTTTGTGTGTTTGTATATTTGTTAAATTGTAAGGGGTAATCTCGGGATCTACTGAACCGATTTTAAAAATTCTTTCACCAATAGAAAGCCACATTATTGCTGAGTGTCATAGGTTATATAAAAAACCGAAAAATAAAAAGGCTTTTACGTGGTAGTCCGTTTTGCAAAGTGAATAGGAGAAAAAACGGTCCGGACGGCGCGCGATGGCTTCGGGTTTAATTAACATTACGCCCAACGAAGTGGGCAAGGGTCAGCTAGTAATTTATAAGTGTGAAAACTTCAATAAATTGGGTGATTAGGTATTTCCCAGAAACCTGCATTTTGTGTCGGAATTTATAGCATTTTGAATGTATTTTGTGCAGTAATGATGCATAATTGTGATTATTATTGTGATTATGATAATCACAACAATAAATATTCTACTATTACAAACTGATGTATACCTACTTCCTTAAATGAACCCTTATTACTTTTACTCTGTAAATTTACTGTAGACAAGTAATTTAAGACTTGATAAAGTGGTATAATAAGAAACTACGAGTATAATCCCTAATTTGATTTTTATATTAAGATATTTTCAAACGTGCGTTTACTTCTCTTACTAAGTTTTTTTAATTAATACTTGTTTCTTCAACAGGTTTCTTCAACAGAAGAAACGAGCAGAGACAGACTTTATTACCAAACGTGGTTCGAGACACCATCTCCGGTTTCTTACACCCCAACCGTAACCGTGGCAACCGTCCTATAACCAACGATGTGAACCAGGGTAATCCGAACTACCAGGGTAGCCAGAACTACCAAGGTAATCAGAACTACCAGGGTAATCAGGGCAATCAGTACGCGAATGACATCGCCCAGAGACCAGTTTCATTCCCAACTAACTTGCCACAAGAAGCTCCAGTTGACCAAGGATTTACTGGTCAAGGAAACCAAGGTCAATATGCAGGACAAAGCGACCAAGGTCAAACAGTGCAAGTAAATGACGGTCCAGGTCCACCCCAAAACGGAGGAGGTGTTAATTTTGTTGACAATTATAATAACCCCGTCGGTGTTACAGGGCAAGATAACCAAGGCCAATTTACAGGTCAAGGAAACCAAGGCGAATATACAGGACAGGGCAACCAAGGACAAAAAGAGCAAGACAACCAAGGCCAAACAGGGCAAGACAACCAAGATCAATATGCAGGGCAAGACGACGAAGGTCAAATAGTGCAAGCAGATGACGGGTCAGGTCCTCCCCAAAACGGAGGTGTTCATTTCGTTGACAATTATAATAACCCCAGTGGTGTTTCTGACGCCCAAGTCGATGCCCCTAATGACCCAGTCAATTTCGATGACAACACACCAGTGATTGTAGAACCTAGTCAACCAGCGACATCAGCTCCAGTTCCAACGACGGAAGCAATCAAACCAGTGTCGTTCCCTGATACCGAGTCCAGGAATAACTTCAACTTCCAGCAAGCACCAGTCTTCAGTAAATATGATTTTATTATTCATTATATCTTACTCATAAAGCTTAATTGTGAATCAATATTTTGAGAATCTCTCGTGTCTGCACACATAATATGTTATTATTGTCTTGTAAAGTTTTAACAGAGAGAGTTTTGCAGAGTTATAAAATTAGAGATTCTTTTGATATTTACTTTTCCATTCTATGCTTTTTTTGCTTGTACCTGATCCTGATTTAAACAATTTGACAATTATTATTAACGTCCTTCTTAACACTATTATAATTATCTTGGTGTTATGTCTCAAAATATGCGCCTTTGAGACTACGAGGCCCTTTTCAATTTTCACAACTGCTATTGCTACCATTTCATTACTCCTAATCAATGTATTTCAAAAATGTATGTTCAACCTAAGCATTAATTGAAACAGTCTCTTAATTTGCCATCTAAAAGTGTTCCTTATTAACACGCATACCTACCTATTACGCATTTCCTTACAATGGGTTTCTCATCTCGTGGATCATGGCCATTATCATGTTACAATTTATCATCGTTTCCGATCATTGAAGCAAGCTTCTTTTATCAAAGGTTACTTAATCATAAGATCAATTGGAATTCAGAGATATTTTATCCGACTACACAGAAGGAAGGTAATGTTTTGGGGGGTATGTCAGTATGTTTGTGAGTTCCTATAAAGTATGATCTTTTATCGCCTGAACGAAATGAGATATTTTGGATTTTGAAGTGTCGTTAAATAATTTATTATAATAGTAATGTGTTCTCTATGGACAGGGAATGTCACAATAACAGAAGAAATAAGAAAGTGTAGATGGACCATTAGAAAATAAATATTCACAAAGAGGTGTAAATACTTCAAATTACGACTCTCAAAGTGAAATAGCATTATCTAGCACACTCAATCGAAAAGTTCCAAATAATTATCACCAAGTCATCAAGCCGAGTCATCGTGAGTGTGACCTGCGTTGACATTGAGTGTGTAGTGTGTACACATGATGCAAACCGGTAGAGTGACAATGTTCAAGGTGTTACAGTACTGTGTGCTCGCGATTTCTTTATTATTTTACTTGTAAAAGACTGCTTTTAACTATTGAAAATGACGCGTACCTCAATTATTTCGGTTATCCATATACTAAGTTAGCTATAGCCAAACCGTTTATCTTAGTCCTGGCCTGCGCGGTATAGATAGATAAATTTAGGTTTATGTTGTTTTTAAACAAAAAATATCTACCTATACAGGGTTATTCGTAAAGGGTATGCTAAGCTGAAAAGGGCTCATAGTACTCATAGCATTCGCGAAAAAAAAATCAGCTGTTCCATACATTTTGTTGAGTGTCATTGACATTTTTCTATGGAACAGCTGATTTTTTTTCTCGAATTTCGGGTTGGTCCCATAGTAAAAGTTGTTCATAATAATGAGTACTATGAGCCCTTTTCGGCTTAGCATACCCTTTATGAATAACCCTATATTAAAAGTTAGCAGATTTTATTGAGCTGTCAAATTTAGATTAGTTGAAAATTAAAGAATTGAAATCATCGTAGTAGTAGCGCAAAACTATTATATTATAATAGATTAGCCACAATCTACGTCTATCCTATATCAGAGTCATCCCGGGTCAGACCTTGACAAGATTAGCTCGAGACAGGAAACAACACAAAGAAGAGTCCTACATCCCGGAGTGGGTCTATAACTATATCTACAGGGTTATGAGAAAAAAATCAGCTGTTCCAATTAAAAAAAATCAATGAAACTCGACAAATTGTATAACAGCTGATTTTTTTCTCTATTTCCGGATCAATCCCATAGTAAAAGTGGTTCATAATGATGAATAAATACTATGAGCCCTCTTCGGCTTAGCACAACCTTTCTGTATAATCCTGTATAGAGGCAGACACAGTTGGGTCCATAAAGACTGTCGATGACGTCCAAGTTCTACCAATAAGATTCCATTTTCCGAGAAGACTTTTTATAATCACATGTTATTATGTAAATCACCGAACTCACAAGTCGATTAAACCACGACTTGGGAAACATCGCTGTTTCCTCAATCATTCGAATTCTAACCACTGTTCTGGCAACTGAGATATTATCTCGGTCACTGTCGCTCTTATGAGGAATGTCTTGAGAGTGAGTTTGACGGATATAATCTCGAGCGTCAAAGAATAAGGCCCCGATCATTGCTTGCTACGTAGTTAGTACGCCGCGCGCCGTCAAGGTTGTGGTCGTCGATAGGTCATAGTTTGTTCGAAGTGCGGGTTTGTTTACATACATGTACTATTAACTATTCAGTTTGACATAACTCGTTTGCATGAATTTTAAATTAAATTAAATGGAAAATTAAATTAATATTATCAACATTATGATCAGCCCATAATCGCCAACTTGTGAGCATACGCCTTTCGTTTCTTGTAATGAGTATCAAAAACAAAAAAACAATCTTTTTCATCATGCCAAAAAAGCTTTTTAGGAAAAATTCCAAAAATACCTAAGTATTACCAATTTTAACAGAATTGTATGTTTTTTATAAAAAGTAGATACATATTGGTCAAGAAAACTTGTAAAGGTAAATTAAAATGAATTTAAATAAAATCATGTTCTGATAGCTAGACACTTGCTAGTAAAAACTGGTGATAAACATCGTACTTATTGGTGATCAACAGTATGCTCCGTACTGGTGAATCCATCAGAACTTTGATGTCCATTTTTCTCAGTGTACACAGAATTCAGACTGTCCAAAGAACTCTATCTATCTTTATCTATTTCTTACCTCTAAGTAGGTAGGTATCTCTGTAAGTTAGTACCTCTTTGTACCTACATCCTAAAACCTGTTTTTACATGCGCTTGCGAACAACAATAAAACACAATGTCAATCTAACGAATGCCTCTGCGGTTAGCTAACTCGTGTGGCTAGGATATTAAAATCTTGCCAGCGACTCTGAATCCGGTTCGAAAAGTTCAAAAAACTTGGAAAAGATTCTTTTTTGATAACTTAATTTACAAAGTCATAAGGAAAGAGTAAGCTAAGCCGAAAAGAGCTTAAAGTAGGTAGGTACTCATCATTATGAACAACTTTTACTACGGGACCAATTTGGAATTCGCGAAAAAATCAGCTAAGTATAACCCGGTCACAATATCTATGCACCTCGCTGGAATGCGTATAGCCATAAATAGTCGCACTGTCGCACCGGGGAGTGCGCGGAGAGGTGACAGGGGAAGCGGGAGCCTCTCCCGCTTCCTATACGCATTCCGGCGAGGTGCACAGATATTGTGACCGGGTTGTATAACATTTTTCTACGCACAGCTGATTTTTATTCCGCAAATTTCGGGTTGGTCCCATAGTAAAAGTGTTCATAATGATGAGCACTATGAGCTTTTCTCGGCTTAGCATACCCTTTCGTTATTACCATGTGTAGGATAAATAAAACCACAATTATTCGTTATTACTACAGAATTTTTAAGAAGAACCAAGCAACTACAATAGATCGTTGATCGTTCACCTCATGGTAACCAAACCGATCTGAGTCATGCATAAAATTATAGGCTTGTAAGTAGGTATCATTTCATTTATCACTCAGGTCGAGCCTTAGATTACACCTCAGCTGTAAAAATAACGGTAAAAACTGTCTAGCCAACTAAGTCTAGTATAAATTAATAACTGGTATAAAAAACGTCATATCAGCTGCCAAGGGCGTCGCCAGCTTATGAATAAGGGGGGGGCAATGGGGCAATATTATGGAGGATAAAAAAAATAAACGCCGAGAGCATAAAGCGTTACACTTTGGAAGTCTTTGCCTCGATGACGATTGTAATAAGAACACGGTTTTAATATCAATGTATAAAACTTCACAAGCCCTCGACAGCACAATAGAGTCGGGACAATTTAGACATTGGAGGGTACAGTAATTTCCACCCAGCTGAAAATTGGTAGGATTGTTTGAAACACCATCATAAATGAAATCTAAAAAGTCACCATCGATCCGATACGTGCAAAAAATCTTACTCCGGGTAGAAGGTCACCAAAATGGGTTTTTCGCGATTTTCTCAAAAACAATTCAAGCTACTAGGAAACTGTTCAAGACAAGTATGTTCTCTATAACATTCCCTACAGTATTGCTTTTAAATGCATGTTGGTAGGACTCGTCGTTTTGAGATATGTTGATATTCATTTCAGACCAGGCCAAAAAGATGACAATTTCTCTTAACGAAGCCTCGGTTAGCAGTAGATCATATCACAAGTTTGTAAATGAGTTTTCCTCAAGTTTTCAACATCGCTAAATCCGACAATCTCAAGAAACACTTTGAAAAATGACTCTTTGTGGCTCAAATCGGATAAATGATGATGATGGCTGACGAAAAATTTTACCTCTCGTATCTCGGAAACGGTAGAAGGATATAGAGGGGTACACCCGACTTTTGAAATGTAGATCAAATTTTTGGGGAAATGATAAAAAAATATAGTCGCCATCGCTATACAAAAAAGTTTGACAGTCATACAAATAAAAAAAAAAGGAAATGCTCACAGCTATGGAACCGCTGTAGATGGATGGAATGTACTTGAAGAAATATTATAGAGGTTCATAACGACAATCGAGATTCAGAAACAAAAATCCAAGATGGCGTATTTCATGTTTTCGTCAAATTCCAGTGGATCTTCCAGTGATCCTATGAGGGTGATATTTTGGATCTGGATCTACATATTATTACACTGTTTAATGGTCTTGCGTTTTGGCAAATCTGATGATCGTGATGAAAATGGCGGCGATTTTTAAAACGGATGTCTAAATCTTAATGTTATTCTGAATATATCAATATTTTCTACAATTTACATTAAACCTTGTGAATTTATTAACGTTTTGTCATGCGATGCGGAATTTATTAATAGGTAAGAAAGTGAATTGCTCGCACTTTGGTCGCTTTGCGGCTAGCTACATTTGATCTCTAGGGGGGGGCAACTGCCCCCCCCTGCCCCCCCTTGGCGACGCCCTTGTCAGCTGCTAAAAAACCAGTAATCTGCAATGGGTTGTATGTCTTTAGTGAGGTTATATCCGAAACTAATCAATAAGGCGAATGCATCCTAACTTTTTGTAATCTGACCTCACCTGTTTTTTGTTGTTAGGTTAAGGATTATTCTTGAATAGTTTAAAAAAGGTAACCTAGTTTTAACTAGCCTAATGGTTAGTTAACGCTGACGAATGAGCTGTATTTTCAACATATACTCGTATATTTTTAATTTTTCACTGACTAACGCTGTGTAGGTTTTAATTTTTATAAGCTAAAGGTTTTTTTTCTTATAAGCCAGTGGCCCTGGGTTCGATTCCCGGCCGGGCAGGTGGTTAAATGATGAATTTAAATATCTGCTCTGGGTCTGTGTGTTAGTTGTGCTTGTATTTGTGTGTGTTCCATGGCATCCCCGACACGGTATCCTAGGGAGCTGAGAGTGAAACGTTTATCTCATCATCGCTGCCTGACGCTGGTTTCTAGGTTTTAACGTTTATCTCTGTTCTCCAGGCCAGCCATGCACCACCGTGGACGGAGACGTGGGCAACTGCGTCAACCTGTACAGCTGCCAGCCCTTCGTGAAGGTGCTGCAGGAGTCCAGGACCAACCCCGCTGTGGCCAGGATGCTGCGCCAAGCGCATTGCGGATTCGAGGGGAACAATCCTAAGGTAGGGAGATACTAAGATATACAAGGTGTAACGGACAGGTATAGTAACACATAAGGGTGTTCTACACGTCAAAGTGAACAACAACTAGAACACAAGTTTGCTAAATTCGAGAAAGAAAATATCGAATCTCCTTAGAAAATTGATCACGTGACTTTGTATGGAGACTCGATATTTTTTTTCTCGAATTTAGAAATCTCGTGTCACTAATTATCAGATCAGATGGCACTCATGAAGTCTGCAGCCGGCCATGTGTTTTGAAACATAATAGATTTGCGTTTGACTGCGTGATAGCTCGCCTGACATATTGGACAATTGATAAAAACTGATCATTGTGAATACCTACCATAAAGTTGAAGTTACAAAAACAGAAAATAGTGTCAAACTAAGGCGCGTCGCGGCGGCGCGGCGCGGCGGCGCGGCGTCGCAGCTTGTATATACCTTGTATATGAAGCGCACTGCCATTCATTTGTAAAGAAATCCTTTGTTTTCTGTGTTTGTAAAGGATTTCTTTACAAATGAATGGCAATGCGCTTCATATACAAGGTACATACAAGCTGCGACGCCGCGCCGCCGCGCCGCGCCGCCGCCTCGACTTACCAGTGAGCGACGCGCCTAAGTCTACAAGTGACTGCCCTACCGCTACTCGTAAGTACGGTCTACGTACGATGTAGATCGCCTTTAAAAGTTTTAGTCTTCATCCATGTGGGTCAATTACACAAATTAAAACATCTGCAATAATATTATACTAAAGACTCCTCCTTCGAGCTCTCATTTCAAATTTAATATTAAGTCTACTCTAGGTTTGGGTGTTTCTAACCCATGATTTTTAGTTTCCTGGCATCCTAGACATTTGAATAAAACCTCACCTATATATCAACTCAAATATCAATTAATGAACCCCCAGGTGTGCTGCCCACCACAAAGCCTGCCGACCTTACCACCCGCCACCACAACTACCACAACCACGACGACCTCCACCACCCCCGCCCCGACGCCCCTCCCCACCGCGGCTCCGAAGAACATCGACGGCGGCGGGGACTACGTGCCGCTGCCGGAGCCCCCGGTCTGCGGCGTGAGCAACAGCTCGCTGGGCAGGGTCGTTGGAGGAGAGAATGCTAAGCTTGGTGAGTACCTATAAAGCGTATAGACTAACTATAAGATGACTTTAAATCATCTGTAAATACGTCTTTAATAGAAGACCATTTTTTTTTTACCTTAAATATTGTCAATCTAGCTATGCTACGCAGTATCTGTGCCCAAAAGCGGTATCTGAAAAAAAATTTTTTTTCATGCAAACAAAGCTTGAAAAATACAAGAACATTATTTTTACAAAACAAAAAACAAAAACCGACTTCAAAACACCGACTATTGAGTTATTCATCTATTATAATTTGTTGCGCACGTACTTAATGCTTTAAGACTTTTAAAGTTTTCTCATTGAAATGGGACCAAATGGAAAGCGTCAGCTTTCTAATAACAAAGAATCATCAAAATCGATTCACCCAGTCAAAAGTTATGAGGTAACAAACATAAAAAAAAAATAAAAAAAAAACATACAGTCGAATTGATAACCTCCTCCTTTTTTGAAGTCGGTTAAAAATTACGCATCTGATGCGTGAAAAAACAGAAATCACTTTTTTTTTTAGATTTGGACCGCTCTTGGGTTTAGTACGGCAGTATACCTACGAATCGTTCATTTCTCCTCTCGATATTGGAGTAACTACAACATACGACTTAATTTTTACATGAAATTTGACTGACGTCTAAATTGAAAATTATTTACAAATAAATGACTTAATAATGTTGTTGTCGTCGTCCCCAGGCGCGTTCCCGTGGATGGCCCTGCTGGGCTACAAGCGCGGCGCCGACGTGAGGTGGCAGTGCGGCGGCTCGCTGGTCTCCTCGCGGCACGTGCTCACCGCCGCGCACTGCATCCACAACCACGAGAATGATCTGTGAGTTCATACCACTTGGACCCCTTGAGTGACGAGATGAGCAAATTGCTCGCCTGATGTTAAAGTCAGGTTGGCCATAGCAGGTCTGCGCCACCCAGAATTTTGAAAATCATACAATTCAAAACCCTGCGCGGAACAGCACTGCGCTCGTCACCCTGAGATATAAGATGTTTAATATCCTATTTGCCCTGAAATTTCACTGCAAACAATGCCCTTCCAACCGAAACACACTAATGTTTGCACGTAACTACTTGGCGGTGAAACTGGCAAAGGTGTGTTACTACCCCAGGCGGGCTCTGCAAAAGAGCCCTACCACTACAAAAACCCCTTTGGTGGTCAGCCTCTGTGTATGATGAGGGCACTAATAGAAATGCACTGGTGCCCCCTTGCACGTTGTCTAAGTTACATTCTCAGGACACTGCACTTTCCAAGTCCCCACAATGCCGTTGTCTTCCTTGGGGTCGTTTTTATAGGTGGTCAGTTGGTCAGACTTGAGGATCTAACCACTACAGAATTCTCTCTTTTACATCGAACCACCTAAAGTTCAAATGCTTTGTTTTAGTTGTATCTTACGTCATCTTTTTAGCCCCTGCACTTCTATAGTTATCAAATTGATTATGAATAATGTCCCTATACAACTTTAAAACTTAGGTACACATCTGTCAGTTGTCATTACAACAACACATCTGTCAGTTGTCATTACACGGAACTAAAGTAATTAAGAATGCAATCACTGGTTTATTACATGTGTGGGTGTGTTAAATGACGCCTGACGCATACTCACTCAAGCGATAATGATTACAAGTTTACAACTGATTAAATATCATCATCAACCATGGCCAGAAATTATCAGCCCATGGTTGAACGCAGTCTCTTTTAATGCTGTGTGTAAGGGGTAGTCATAAAGGTCATGACTACCCTAGCGCCCTTGCCCCTATCGTACACGTCAAATTAATAAATAGAGAATGAATAAATAATAAATAGAATTCAATCTGCCGATCAATTAATCGATCAATTCAAACGATCTTAATCCCAATAAATATCAGGTTTCAAACCTCAATCAAGCGTTACAATCGGTTTCAACTCCGTTCCCAAGCAGAGATTCAATAAGCTTCAGACAAACTAATATAGTCTACGTCTAGCAAAAACAACATTAGATTTTCCATAATTAGGATCCGGTTAGTCCGTTTGTGTGACCACTAATAGTGAGGACATGTTGACCCTGCCTGTCACATACATATGTACATACGCTACCTAACTTACGAGTATATGTTGTAGGTGCTATTTCATAATTAGTGTTAGTCGCATCTGGACCTCTTTTCTTATAGATTCTACATACACTTGCATGTGGCAGAGGACTCTACACTAAACATTATTTTTACCAAATCAAAATAATTTCACATAAAGCTTCCCTTACATTTACCAACTTTTGTTCCATGAATTTAAATATTGTCTTTTTTTTTGTTTTGTAGTTTTGCCATGTCCATCTGTACTTTTTTTCATTTCAGGGTTAGTCGCATTGTAAAAGTTGTTTAGAATTATAAGAACCTACTTATAAAAACAGGTTTTCGGCTTAGTACACCCGAAGCAAAATATTGCATTGTTCTTTTTTATTGGCACTTAAATATTGTAAATGTGACAATTTAAATTATGATTTGATTCTGCTTTAAAAATTTCAGCACTAAAAGCATCTGCGTCTCATAATAATCCAATGCGTAAGAAAAGGTTGGCCACAATTTTAGTCCTTTTAAATTTATTTTAGTTGATTAATCGGTTTTACAGAATCGACGTCATTTTCGCACGTAAACATAAACAAGTAACACAATTATTACCACCACGTGAGTTCTGCATTAAATTCTAAAAGTATCCTGCAGTGATGCCCCAAGCAGTAAATTATCTGCCATATAACTGTGCTGTAGTTATGCTCCATAAATATCTAACAATCATAGAACCCGTCATTATTGCACAAATCGCCGTTTATTGTGATAACTGCTTCTGTCATTAAAGTTGCAATACAACAAGTTAGAACAATAACGTTGACGGATTGAGGATGTCAAAGCAATACATAAATATTATTACCTATACCTATGCATTTACGAAATGCTTACCTATTCAAGCTCAGAAGTAAAGGATATGCTAAGTCGAAAAAGAGTAATAGTCCTACTCATTATGTTTTTTGGTCCTATCAAACCAAAAATTTCGAAGCAACAATTACAATAAAAACATCAAATCATGCGCAAAACTACCTTTTCAAGAAACATCTCAAACTCATCATCACATCAATTTAATGATTAAAAAAATACATAATATGCTGGTAATTAAGAACAATTTGGCGAGGCTTTTAACAATTTAACCTTACAAAAAATAGCTCTATCGTTTTGGGAACAACAAATAAAGTACTGGCTTCAGTTCAAGAATCCTTGAAGGGCAAAAAACGAATAACAATTCGAAGTAAGTCTTTACTTAGACTACGATTTCAAGTTAATTGAGATGTTTTGGTGAGGAGCTATCTGGACTTACCGGTTAAGGTTGTTAGATTTACTGTCTCGTATCAGATTGTTGACCAACAAACGTTTGCTGTTTTAATTGTCTATCACTAAATTCAAAATCTATGTAATGTCACAATGTCACACTCAGTGTGATCCGTTGAGAATCTTTCTGGAGAAATGAGGTGCAACCAGTAAACTAACAGTGTGTGACTCGACGGGAAAAAAGCCCCATATTAGTTTGACTGGATGGGAACTCACATACTACTCAACACAGAGAAACACAAAATGGCTTTTCAAATGCTCCATCCACTAACGTCTTGTCAGTAGTTGTCAGTATCTAATTCTGGCCCGAAGTCGACCAATCAAAGTAAAAACCATGAAAAACTTTTAGAAGACTTTGGGAACATATAATTTTTAGGTCTTAGAGAGGTTGACCGCTAACTCCTAATCTACTTCATTCTGTAATCATCTACATAACCGGTTTATCGCGCATCTTACTATTTATTTTTGTTGAGGCAAATAAAATATCTATTGTTTCAACAATTATCACTTCGCCTCCAAGGAGATTCTTGCTATGTTGTTGTGCGCTTACATTATCTTAAAAGCAAAAATATGTTTCAAATACATATGTATTTAATTAGTTTTGATTGGCCATGATTTATAAAATAGTCAGTAAGTTTTGGTGAACTGTAAAGGTTTTGGTCAGTAATTTATTTGTCAGCGGAAGCGTTACGGATACGTTGCCGACCTTTTCAGACTACTCGTATTAACAGCCCTTGTAACTAAGAAAATAATTCCATGTTGTGTAGCTTAAGGGCCCAAAAAACCACTAGCTCGATCTACCCATCACACCACCACCCTAAAAACATAAAATCATACTTCCTATTATTATTTAAAGATGTGAAAGTTTGCATGTTTGTTACTCGACCTCGAAAAAACGGTTAAACGGATTCGGGTGAAATTAGGTACGAAAGTAGCTTATATTCTGGATTAACATAATAATATAGGTTACTACGTATTTATTCCGGAAAACGCGGGCGCAGCTAGTTAATAATAATTAGGTCGAATTTCTGTTTGTTTATTAAAACTTAATAATTTCTTCTGTCTTTCCAGCTACCTCGTCCGGCTGGGAGAGTTAGACTTGGCCCGCGAGGACGAGGGCGCCACTCCGCTGGACGTCATCATCAAGGAGAAGATCAAGCACGAGGAGTACAATGCCAAGGCGTTCACCAGCGACATCGCGATTCTGGTGCTGGAGAAGGAAGTCGCTTTTACAGGTAGGTCTTTCAATACTGACTACTCTTTGAATTTTATTTACTACTCTCTGAATTTTATTTACTGCTCTCTGAATTTTATTTACTTTTCTCTGAATTTTATTTACTTGTGGCTTCCGGTGATGAAAAATGGTGATGATTTTGATCAAAAGTTTACACAAGCATTTATTTAACTTACAATACTAAGATGGCATGCTAAGACGAAAAGTGTTTATAGTGCTGAATGCTGATCATTACGAACGACTTTTGCTATGGAGCCTACACTGAAATCGCTAAAAAAGTCAACTGGTCCAAAAAAATGTCAATGACCTTGGACTAAATGTATGTTATTAATCAATATCGTAAAAGACTATTGACGCTACCCCATTGAATTGCAATACTTACAAACCTTTTTATTTTTTTTCTGTATCTTTATCACTAATTTTCTTTAAAACTCTTTACTTTCAGACCTGATCAAGCCCATCTGCATCCCTCGAGCGCAGTCCCTGCGCTCCATGACCTTCGAGAGGTACAACCCTATCATCGCCGGCTGGGGAGACACGGAGTTCCGTAAGTTCAACCTTAAAGCTATAGCCATAGAGCTCATGTATGCTGTGATGAAGTGGAAAAATAACGTTGTCAAATAGAAATATATTACCATGATAAATAACCAGGACCAGTAACGCTCCGTTGTAAATGCACCTCTCGGTCACTCTTCTGAAGGCTAGTTCATTCGCTACTTTACTTAGGTGTTGTTTTAGACAGACTACATATTATACAGGGCTATTCATAGAGAGTATGCTAAGCCGAAAAGGACACCCGATGACACTCGATGATGAAAGGAGGATGACAGTTGACAACATTTATTTATTTATTTATTTATTTATTTATTTATTTATTTTATTTAGATGCTCACTGTGCTTACAGCGAAGCCAAAGCGCACAGCAAGCCAGAATTACAAAAATATTGTACATACACTAACAATAGATAACTTAAAACAACTATATATAACTTAAAAAATGGACACATAAACATATAAAACAATTAAAATTTGTCGAAAATAAATCAACTTCTGGTTCCTGACAAATCAAATCGTTGAGCAGATTAATAGCCCGTGTCGTAGGAGCGTATCGAGCTGTGTCAGTGCGTACGCGCGGCGTCCGGAACAGTTTCCGCACGCAGCACGCGCGCGACGGCCGCACCCGGTCCGGCACGGCTAACGAGCAGCGAGCCAGAGCACAAGAGTTATCGATCCGTCCGTTGAGCAGCTGGTAATAGTGCACCAATACCGCACACTTCCGCCTTAACTCCAGCGTATTGATACCCACCATACCAGCCACAAACAAGGACGGATACAGAAATGGATAATATCCGTATAGCTTTTTGTACAAATATCTACAAAATTTCTTTTGTACACGCTCCAACATAATCCCATAGTTCTTTTCATGCGGATCCCAAACTATGGAATTATATTCGAGTTTGCTACGTACAAATGAGTAAAATAGAGTGACAATAGCGTTTTTGTCTCGAAATCTGGCGGTCTGCCGCATGACGAAACCAAGAGATTTGAACGCTTTGGTACAAACTTCTACAATATGCCGATTAAATGTTAAACCTACGTCTAAGGTCACTCCCAGGTCTCTGATTTCTGTGACGCGCTCCAGCCTGACATCGGACATGTGGTAATCGTAATGAATTGGAGTCTGCGATCGGGTAAACGAGATTACTTTACACTTGGAGCTATTAAATTCCATACGATTAGCTTCGCCCCACTTCACCACATTGTCTATGTCCCTTTGCAACGCATCACAGTCATCCATGTTGCCTATTCCCAAGTATAGTTTCAGATCATCGGCAAACATCAAACATTCAGCCGTTTCAACGACCTCCGGCAGGTCATTTATCATTAACACGAACTGGGTAGGACCCAACGTGCTGCCCTGACTCACACCAGAACTGGTCAGGTAAGGAACAGAACGAAAACCAGAAAGCTCAACGTACTGTGTACGGTTACAAAAAAAGTTCGAAAATAACTGTGGCAGATTAGGAGTGAAACCCGACTTAGAAAACTTGTCCAATAGAACATTGTTATCGACGCGGTCAAAGGCTTTTTTGAAGTCAAAGTAGGCCGCATCCACTTGCTTCCACTGATCCATCTCTTTGACCGCGTAGTCAACAAAGTTGATCTGGTTAGTGGCCGTAGATTTACCAGCTCGAAAGCCATGCTGACTATCACTCAGCTGTGTTCGGACCTGTCCAGTTATGTGGCGATTCAGAACGGATTCAAAGACCTTACCGGGGGCCGAAAGAATAGCTATAGGTCTGTAGTTCTCTACCTTCGACCTGGAACCATCCTTGGGAATAGGGGTAACTCGAGAGATTTTCCATATGTCCGGATACGTAGCCGTAGAAAGAGAAAGATTATAAATATAAAGTAGAGGCACCATGAGAGCTGATATACAGTCCTTTATAATAAATGGTGGGATCCCATCCGGC
Organism: Alcis repandata; assembly: GCA_949125135.1. Classification (NCBI taxonomy): domain Eukaryota; kingdom Metazoa; phylum Arthropoda; class Insecta; order Lepidoptera; family Geometridae; genus Alcis; species Alcis repandata. The sequence goes on from OX421240.1 coordinate 1,184,789, forward strand.
CCAGAGGAAGAATGAGTTTTTAGGCGGCGGACAGCTATTGATATATCGACCTTATCAACAATATCTAACGCAATCCGTGAGGAGCACATCGAATTTGTCGCTTTGCACTCAGCATTTGCTACTGACAATGAAGAACTTTGAGGCAAAAATACCGAACTAAAATAAGTTGCAAACGCATTAGCTGCATCTACTCCTGATACGATTTTCCCATTATATTCAAATTCGCTACACGATTGTCTAGAGCCTTGCTGATCTTTAACGAATTCCCAGAAACTCTTAGGATCCTTTTTTATATTATCTTCCGTACGCCGAATATAGCTTTTGTAAGCTAGGTCGATAAGCTCTTTAGCCTTGTGCCGGTACATGTATGGAACAGCTGATTTTTTTTTCGCGAATTCTGGGTTGGTTGGTTGGTCTGAATGGGTTGGCCTCATAGTAAAAGTTGTTCATAATGATGAGTACTAAGAACCCTTTTCGACTTAGCATACTCTTTATGAATAACCCTGTGTGTATGTTGTATTTATGGACTAGGTACATGGTATATATATTATTTCATCTTAAGCTACGCTATCAAATCTCACATTGACCTTCATCAATCTACAGATAAACCAGCGGTTCTTTTTTTGTCTAGTAGTTTAATTAAATTAAGTAAATTGTTGTTTTGTTTGTAAACTTTTCCACCTGGTCAAGGACAGATATAAGAGAAGGCAGATGTCATCTCTTACAAAGCGATAAAAGCCCTATCAGAAGACTTCGAAGTCTGTAAATTACTTCACCGACATGAAAGCAACTATCCTAAAACAAATAAATACAATAAAAACCATTTAGTGCAGGTGTAAAAAACCCAGAGACAGAATCAGAAATGCAAAAATTAACGCTAACACAAAAACAAAATTTCTTCTTTCTTCTTTCTCTTTTTCTGTTCAAGAAAAACTAAACGTAGTATTCCCCTCCCCAGGTGGCCCAGCAGCCATGCACCTGCAGGTCCTGCAACTGCCCGTGGTCTCTAACGAGTTCTGCGTGGAGGCTTACAAGCAGTACAAGGCGCAGAAGATCGACGAGCGCGTGCTGTGCGCCGGCTTCAAGAAGGGCGGCAAGGACGCCTGCCAGGGGGACAGCGGGGGGCCGCTCATGCAGCCTGTGGTGAGTACTTTACTTATAACTACCCTGAAGAAAAAACATTAAAAATTACTCAAATTAAAAAAATTGGTTGCCTGTAAAGTCGGTATACGGGCGAAAGTTTTACGTGACAACGACTTTGAGTGGTAAAATAATTTTAATGTGAATATTCATTCGTATAGTAGGAAGAAGGATGAAATAATAGTAACAATTTAAAACATTTATTTATACAAAGAATTATATTTAAAACATTAATTTGTACAAAGAATCTCGCACTGAATTTCATATTAACAAAATTTTATGTCTGTCTCTCTCGCTCTTAGGCGGGCTAACCATGCCCGAGTGGAAGGGACGCGTGCCTCTCACTCGCTCTCATTGTGAGCGCATAACGTGAGCGGAGCGTAACGCAGTTTCTTGAAGTGTCACCCGGCAAACCAATTTATAAGACGTTGTCACGTCAAAACTATAAACTAATCTAAAAGACACTGATGCCTGTGGGAGTTGTTCCCGAGATAGACACAAGACTCATAGATACAAGAGTGGGCTCCATTGATAAAGAACTGTTACTAGTAGGTACTTTATTTGTCTGAACTGTGACCTCACGACTTCTATATCTTCGCAACTCCTTGACCGATTTCGCTCATATTCGAGCTTATCTAAGTAAATAAATCAATTGCCTACAAAATTTCATGAAGGTCAGATTAACAGCCCGGGACTTAATAATATAATTATGTAAACATACACACAAGGAGATGCAGATTTGCTAAATAAATCATTTTAAGGGAAAAAAATGAAAAAGTCTATAAGTAAAAGTGGTATAAAATATTTTAGCTACAACATACCTACTAAGGGACATACTATATTAGGTATATACCTATATCCCGACCAGATTGTATTATGTATTTACATTTGTTTTTTCCTCTGCAGTACAACAACGTCAACCTAATATCACCGATGTACCAAATCGGCGTGGTATCCTACGGGAAGAAGTGCGCCGAAGCCGGCTTCCCCGGAGTATACACTCGCGTCACTCACTTCGTGCCCTGGCTTGAAGAGAAGATCACCGGGACAAGGAGCAGCAGATAAACTACCTCCTTATCCTAAAGTAGGGCTAGGCTAGGCTAGGCTATCATAGGCTTAGCAAAGCTAAGGATAAGTAATTCTAGACTAGAAGTATTTTGTCTACTTCTCGTTGATGACAAGTGTTTTGTGTACATACATACACTCTTGCTGGCCTATTTGATGTTTCTGAATCTCATATACGAGTACGAGTATGTATTAACGTTTATTAATTTACTTTTGTGTACAATTTTATTTGTTATCCAGTGATTTACGATCAGTTAGGAATGTTCGCAAGAAAGAATGTTTACTTGAGTGAATAATCGCTCACTCAGTTAAAAAACTGGCATCTTTGATTTTGATTAGTATATTTGTATATAAAGAGATTGTGCTTATCTAACCATTTTATTATTTTTACTTACTTACAGATTTATATTCACCTAAGAAAATGTTCACTGAGAAGAATGTTCACACGAAAGAATGTTCATTTAAATTTGAAAATGTTCACTTTACTTGACAGAATGTTTATTAAGAACAATTAACTATATTAGAAAAATAATATAAATCGGTGCAATACAAGGCCTTGCGATAAGGTGTCTTTATGTCGATTATAAAATCAAGGTATTATAAGTTAGCTCTCATTTAGACATTATTTATATGTTAAGTTTGTTATTTATGCTAAGTAACTACTTTTGATATGATTTTTTTAAGTTTTTTCACGTGCACAATATTTCTAAGAAGGAAATTTCGTATTCATACTTTTTGTATTCAAAGACATTTTTAATTTTTATTTTATACTTATTTTAATTAGGAAAAAATCTGAAATACAATTTTTAACTTTAATTTTTTGGATGTTTTATTTCTGGTTGGTAGGTTACTAGACTTTTAGATATCCTACTAATATTATAAACGCGAAAGTTTGTAAGAATGTATGGATGTTTGTTACTCTTTCACGCAAAAACGGCTGAACGGATTTACATGAAATTTGGAATGAAGGTTGTTCATGGTCTGGATTAACACATAGGCTACTTTTTATCCCGGAAAACGCGGGTGAAGCCGCGGGGCGCAGCTAGTTTATAATATTTACACAGGGTCAACTCTAAAACACCCTCCACCGGCACTCTGAGGTAGTCGAACCAAACAACTTGTCAACGACGTACGAAATTCACATAAAAAACAGCTGTTATCATACAAAAAGTTCATTTATCTTGGACGAAATGTATGAAACAGCTGTTTTTTTGGGAATTTTCGAAAGTTGCTTAGATCAATGCATAGAAGGCGCCTAAAAAAAGTTTTCATGCTCTAAGAAGAGTATTAAAGTTACATAGAGTCGTACTCTATCGCGCGCTACACTAACGTTTTATTTCTAGGGTCAGATATTAGTGGACATGGTCATGGTTAAGTTAGAAAAAGATAGGTATATTTAATTGAGGACGGTCTTTGTTCAAAGGTCGGTCAAAACATTGAGAAGGTATTTATTTGTCTTTATTTATCTTATGCGTGCGTAGGTGTCAAGTTATCTTATCATTATAATTATGTAAATTACTTTATCCAACCCCTAGGGGATTGTACCGAGTAAGAAGATAACGATAATTAGGATAATTATATAAATGTGTATAATTGATCGGATAATTAGGTACCTGACGATAAATATATTATAATATTAAACACGTGATCAGGGATTAAAGAAAATAGATTGTATTTGAATTAATTTGCGATAAATAAAACGTGTATCTATCTCAAATACTTAGTTACTAAATGCTCTAAGGAATCTAAGCTCTAAGTTGTGATTTTATTTTCAAATCTATCATATTACACAAAAACCGTAGAGAATCTTAGTATTCTGTGGTATAGATTTAACAAAACCGTTTCGAGACTAGATACAAATTCAACTTAGTTTATTTAATGATATTATCATAAACACTCTGTATAACTTTAAAACCACACGTCGGCAATATGAAAGGGACTTAGCTTATTTCATGATATTAAAATATATAGCACCCTATGTAATTTCATACCAGCTCTTGACCAATCCAGAGCAATCCCAAAAACTTTTTTCCTTAAAATTGGGAACACTAGTAACCATGACTTGACACCTAGCACCTACACTACCGCATATCGGACCGGCGTACCTAGATGGCACAGATAACGATAGATAACAACTGTTTTCTTTATTACTCATACAGCACGTGGATACTCGATCAATACATACGTATCGATTTAGAAAAAAAAAAACATTTGAAAATACTTTGTTGAAAAAATTTAAATTTATTTATTTTTATGGGTGTTTGTGTGAGTGATAGTGAAATATATGAGTGAAAAAAAAAACAATTAAAATAGGATTTTGTAAAAATTCTACTAAATATAAATCTTATATTTAGAGGTAAATTCTAGTAGGTACAAAAAAGATCTGAATTAAAATGAATTATTAATTATTTAGTGTATCAGTTAATGTACAAGGAAATGTAGATAACTTGGGGTATATTGATACCGAGTGATGAGTTTTTGGTGATTATGAAGGAAAGAACAGAAAGTGAAATTTTGTGAAGTTTTGCGCCGCTAGTGCCTATGTGTATAATTACATTAATTTTGAAAAGATATCTCAAAATGACCGTGTTACATGAAAACGGAGGTGAGTGATATCTTTTATTATCATAATTATAATAATCACACTAATTAATACGCATAAATTACCTTAATTACCTAGGCGCACTTTAAGGTTTTACCCGCGTTTCCTGAAAGAAGCATTTTACTCTTCCGGGGTAAAAATTAGACTGATGTCATTCACAAAACTGACCCTGTAAATTTGGAATATCTGAACTTACGAAATAAAAAAAAATTACGGGATTGTCAAACAGGAGGGAAATACTTTTTAGTTTCTGTGTGTATGTAAGTTTGTCTAGTTTTCTGTGACCTGCCACAGCCCAAAAAAAATTGGAATGCAATGAGATGTAAAATTCCAGTTATTATTCGGAGTTCTTAAGTATAAGCTTTATTCTACATTTTATTTGTAAATTGTTGTACCTACTACTAGTTTACTCGTAATGTAAACAATAGTACATACAATTCGCCAATTACTAGAAAAAAAATAAGGCAGGACGAGGATATGATCAAATCGGACTACAGTCACGATATCCGATTCACTCACACATACGTAAGTAGGTGCCCCATGTATAAAAAAAAATAGAAAGCTTTTTCAGCACTTTATTTTAACTTTTACCTCCACTGATATTTTTTTCCGCAACCTCCCGCAAGTGGGAGGCATCCCACTCGCTTTGTTCAATGTTGAATGAAATAAACAGTGTATCTAGCACAACTTTGACGTAAACTTACGCAGCGAGTATTCGATAGAAAAGTGTACGCCATTTACGCCTGTCAGTGGCGCTCTTGAGAGGCGTAAATGGCATACACTTTTCTGTCGAATACTCGCTACGTAAGCTTACGTCGAAGTTGTGCTAGGCCTACTGATATCTCTATGACGTCATGACATAGTTATACATAACATCCATGACATTAAATCCTGGACCTTATCTAAAGAGCAGAAAGATTAAATTGGCGTGTAAACAATTAGTTACATCGAATTATCGATATAACAAACATTAATCAAATTCTTTGATAAGGATAGATAGAATTAACACATGTTGATCTGACCTTAATGGCTATAATGGCTATAAAACATATGTAAAATCAGGAAGTAGCGGCAGCATGCAATACCAAAATAACTAAAGTTACTATTATATATTATTTTAATTAAAACGATAAAAAACCAGTTACAAACCACCTTATACTAGTTTTGTGAATCTTTGAAACTACAATGCGCCACCGCTTTTAAGGAACGTGGTCAATAGTAGAACTAAAATGGCTGTCGTCTTTTCTACTTATAAGGATCTTAGTTCTGCTTTACCTACTTAAAGTTTTCTATCTTGTTTTCGCACGTGACTTTGGATGTCAGCGAAATGTTGTCACAGCATTCTAAACAGTGCTTGTGTTCAAGCAAGGTTTATTTTAAGTAAGATCCTCTTTGTTACAAGAAACAAACCAAGATTTTTATTTTTTTTTTTATTTCTATTTTTGGTTTGGGACTTTTATAAATACATGACAGTCCCCTTGAATTAAAAAAAGATGGTAAAAGCTAGTGAACAAACAAAAAAGAAAGGAAAGATGATCACTTGAGTTGACTCACACAGTTGAACAGATCTCGTGCTGCGTCAGAGCTGGGCTCTGCTAGTATTCCGCTAAACCGTCCAACGTCCAACCTGTTCAAATGGTAAGTCATCTCAAGCGCCCGTCTCTCACGCTCAAGGCGTTTACACTCCACCAGAAGGTGGTACACATCTTCCTCCACTCCACATGTGTCGCAATTCGGTGAGTCTGATTTACCCATTAAATAGGTAAATTTTTTCAAAGGCATGTGACCAGTCCTCAACCTATGTGCAGTAACAATAAGACTGCGCGACATGCTCATATTACTGAACCACGGTATATGGGGAGGCTCACACACTATGGTTTTATACCACAACCCTTTGTCTATTGATCTCTCGTTAAAGTGTTCCTTCCATAACTTATAACAACTTTTCCTAAATTTAGGTAATAATTCTGAGTAAACAACATGCTAAAATCTGTTCCCTCTAAAACTGCTTTTTTTGCCAGTGTGTCAGCCTCCTACAAACCAAGATGACTACAGTATTAGTAATTTCAAGTCGTATTGATATTATGCTCTTGCTCTTTTAAATTCAATAAGCACACTAGAAAAGAACAGTAAAATACTTATATACATTATACACCATACTACCACACCACCATAATACCCTTACCATAATAATAGATCTAATTTTATTTTGATTTGATTCCGGTCCAAAACATAACCCTCCCTTTTGTTTCGCCATAGACAAGTAAAAGTACATCACATCTCGTTCCTTTAGATTCTTAATTACTATACCATTGACTTAAAGCCTAAAGACTGTACGTACCTCCTTGGTTTTGTTTTCCCCAGTCCTGGTGAAGTCATGGTACTTACTCCGCACGTACATCCTGACGCTGGCCAGGTTCGACCTGTTCCTGCAGGGCGCGCTGCTAATCACCATCCTGCTGGAGACCAACGTCTTCCTGCTGTTGCGGAGAGACCATGGGGGAGGACAGACTCCTTCTCATATTGAAGGTATGATGATGCTCATTAGATAGTTAAATCGGAGCTAAATTCATGATGTATTCGGTCTATCAAAAAAAAACGTCAGCTCCACAAGGTTATAAAGAAAAGGTATGCGAAGCCGAAAAGGGTTTAAAGTACTCATAACAGAATATGTTATAAGCTATAGTAGCTATAGTTATGGTTTATGTTATAAGTAATTTTACAATATAACTCTGGAATCGCGTAAAAAAATATGTTTAACAGAAAAATATCAATGACACTCGGTAAAATGTATGAAGCATCAGATTTTTAGTAAAAGTTGTTCAGAATTCTGAGTAGGTACCTACTTATACGGATTTTCTACGTATTAAGTACCTACTCGTACACTGACACATCAAGCAAACTATTATATATATACTAGCTGACCCGTGCCCACTTCGTTGGGCATAATGTTAATTAAACCCGAAGCCATCGCGCGCCGTCCGGACCGTTTTTTCTCCGATTCACTTTGCAAAACGGACTACCACGTAAAAGCCTTTTTATTTTTCGGTTTTTTATATAACCTATGACACTCAGCAATAATGTGGCTTTCTATTGGTGAAAGAATTTTTAAAATCGGTTCAGTAGATCCCGAGATTACCCCTTACAATTAAACAAATATACAAACACACAAACTTTACTTCTTTATAATATTAGTATAGATATAGCTCGTTATAAGATTTTTTTAACGCGAATAAGTCTTCGTTTCACCACCAACTCGCCTGTTAGTAAGCAACAATGGTTACATTATAAAAGTACTTAGCAATCATTGTGATGTAAACGTATCTTTCAGACTGGATCCTAATATCCGCCGCCGGCATCGAGTTCCTGTTGGGCGCGCTGGTGGGCTGGTGGGGCGGCCACAAGAGGAACTTCGCGGTGTCGGCGTGGCTCGGCGCCGCCGCGCTCGCCGGCTTCCTGGTGCTGCTCGTGCCCTTCAAGGAAGACCGGAGCCCCTATGTTGGTAAGATATGAGTATCTACAGGGCTACAAGGAAAGGGTGTGCTGAGCCGAAAAGAGCTTATGACAACCTTTTACCATTTTTCTAAGGAACAGCTGATTGTTTTTTCGCGAATTCCGGGTTTATCCCAGTATAAAAGTTGTTCGTAATGATAAGTACTATGAGCTTCTTCCAACTTAGCATACCCTTTTCTTGTAACCCTGTATATGTAGAAGTAAATAATATGTTTTAATGAATACTTAGGTATTCGTTCGAGGAACTGCAAAGCCGCTTTCTGTCTTAAATGTTGAAATTATAACACTTATGATGATGATGAAGGTGAAAATGGCCTATGTCCTTGTCTGTACCCTTGTCAACGTGTATGCAAAACTTTATGATGATCAGTTGGACATAAATGCGTAACAAACAAAGAAACTCACTATCGCATTTATAACATTAGCTAGGAATTAGTTAGCATATTTTTTTTAATTTTTTTTTTAATAAAAATATGTGGCAAACAAGCAACGGGCCACCTGATGGTAAGTGGTCACCGCCGCCTATGGACACTATGGACCGGGGCATCTTCAGTGCGTTGCCTACCTCTGAGGACTCTATTAACCCTTCATTTGAAGCGGCCATGGTTGTAGTTTGAAGGAAAAACCGACCGAACGTGGTACGTGAAACGTGAAACAAACGGTTGAAACGAACCGTGCGAGACTTCCACGCATCTATGATGTGCGGGTAACATTTCTGGCGATGGCGGCCAGTTCGGTGGTTTACCGAAACCAAGCTTTAAGTTAACCAATTTTGTTTTCAGAGCTCTGCGGCGGCGAGCCCCTAACAAAATACAGAGATACAGCATCCGAAGACAGCTCGCTGTGGATCCGAGGAGCCTTCCTCATCACCGCAGCCGGCATCTGCGGCCTCACCAAGCTCAGCATCTGGGCGCACGGGTTCACCTACCTGGACGATCATGAACCTCAGAACGGACCCTATTTTTACGGTAAGAGGCTAAATATGTGAGGAACAGCTGACAGTTAAAGCGATAAACAATTCAAAATATGCAAACGTAATAATTGGTAGGTACGTTTAGACACAATGCCACCCGGAGGAATGAGTGAAGTGCCTATGAGTGAATGAAGAAACCATAGGTTTCTCTCATTTGAGACACCGGTTCTCAATCAAGCCAATATGTTACAATTTTGATACCTTCATCGGCTGTTAAGATGAGATGAATTGGCCTTTTCTGGGGCACTCAAAATTATCTGCGTCACTCTTACTCTCATAACTTTTATAATGAAAGAGACGGTGACAGAGCTAATCTCGGGCATGTAAGGCCTTGTCCTCGATTTAGCTGTCTCGCTTGCACGTCCTGTGTTTCTTCCCAGGGATCTTGATCTCAATCCGGCTGTCTCTGGGGCTCAGCGGCCAGGGCTGGCTGCAGCCCAGCTCTCTCGGCGAGGACTGGTGGAAGTCGCACCTCTCTCTCTGCTGTCTCACTCTGATGTTCTGCATCCTCTTCACGCTGTTCCCCACGCAGATGAAGGAGTTCCCGGAGGATGAGCAGGAGAGAACTACTAGTAGCAGTAAGTTTGTAACAAGAGTATTTTTTATAACTGGTTAAGTGGTACTAAAATATCGGCTGAGTAAGTTTGAATCTAAAGATGCTGTGGAAATTTTTGGAATGACAAAAATTGTTTAATTAGGCACCTTCGCAAAATTTTATTATGTTCTGGGGTAATAAAAACCCCAGCCAAAAAAACTCACAGTATCTTATCACAATTGTCGGCAGAGTTTAACAACGATTAATTTTACTTCACTAACTTTGAAAACTCTTGGCTTCGATCACAATAACCATCAATTGATGGACAAAAGAATATCAATTTTCGTTTTCTTTTTAACTTTTTCACCATTTCAGTAACTTTGTTCAGCTTTTCTTTCAATCCACTCCTTCCAGTCAAACCAAACTTTACTTATTCTTTCTATTTGTAATTTCTGGTTATAACCACCTATCTCTTCAGACTACTTCCCCACCATGGACCGGCTGGCGCGCAACAAGGTGGTGGTGCTGCAGACGGTGGCCATCTCGCTGCTCTCCGCCGCCGTCTTCGGGTTCGTGCACTACGACCGGGCGTATGTGCAGGTATGACGCGTTTTAGAGCCGTCTAAAGGGTTGACGTCATGATTTAACAAACTAAACTTAGTTGCAAGCCACAAAAAAAAGCAGTAAAACATATAACGCTGCTCCGATAGATGGACAAGATAGATAGCCTGTATTAATCCTGAGAAAGCAATTTCCATTTCAATTTTCACTCGTATCCGTTGAGCCCTCGCAACGTGAAGTTACAAATTGAATAGGTAGGTATTACACGCATCCTAACTGAATTTTGGCATTTATAAATTAATTACAATTTGCTTTTTGTGAATGATAACTTTGTCTTTGCACGGCACCAATGTAATTAGACCGCAAAAGTTATTCAACTCTATAGATAAAATATTGGTGTCATCATAAGTGCTAGAAGTTTCTATTCGAAACTAGAATATCACCGAATCTCGTTGTCCCCAGGCGCGGTTCAACATGGAGGCCTACAGACAAGACCCGCGCTCCTCGCGCGCCCTGTCCGACATATTCCGCTCGCTGGTCATCATCTTCTTTGTCATGGTAAGTAGTTAACAATAGATATATAATATACTAGCGGCCCGTCCCGGCTTCGCTCGGGTGGATATTCATTTTTTAAACATTTTGGGATAAACGTAGATTAAATGCGTCTTTATGCGGGTGATAAGTAGATTTTTTTTAAATTACTATTTATATTTTCTCTTATAATTTTTTACATTTTTATCTATAAACGTATTTTTATTCTCATCTATCGTAACTTTATTTTTTATTTATTGTCCCATTTTATTTATATTGTGTTTAAGATTAAATACTTTATTTATTTTTTTAGGTTTTTGGTTGCAATTTTTTACTTGATCTTATTTTGTTAAGGATCCCTAATTTTTTCAGGTAATAAATATAGCCTATGACACTCAGCAATAATGTGGCTTTCTATTGGTGAAAGAATTTTTAAAATCGGTTCTTTAGATCCCGAGATTACCCCTTACAATTTAACAAATATACAAACACACAAACTTTACTTCTTTATAATATTAGTATAGACTAGCGGCCCGTCCCGGCTTCGCACGGGTAGACTTTGGGATAAACGTAGAGTAAATTGAAATCGGTCCAGTCGTTCACGCGTGATGGCGTGACCAAAGGTGTTGAGAATAATTATAGGAACTCTTTGTTATAACCTCTATTCTCATGCTATTGCGTAACTATAGCAACCGTAGTTTGTTGATGCTAACTTGTCAATTTATAGTAAAAATTATCAGTATAAAACGCACACTGTTTTGATAGATATGATTGAATTTGAACTTTGTACAGAGGTAATAAAGTGCAAATTGACTCTTTGACGTTAGGAACATACCTACATTGCTTAAACAACAGTGAGTGCTTGCAATTCAATATGAACTTCATACAATAGCAATAAAGCTCGTTTTAGTTAGAAAACGTTTGTATGGGAAAAAGAAAAGGGCTGTTTTTAGGGTTTTTCAATATTTCTGAGAGATTTTCTTAATATTTTTTTCCGTAAGAACCTTCTCCTAATAATAACAAATACAACAAAAAAAGAATTAGTGAAATCGGTCCAGCCATTCACGCGTGAGGCCGTGACCAAGGAAAACGGGTTTCATTTTTATATATATAGATAGATGTTAAGTTTCCTGTCGTCTGTCTGAAACGTTATAAGTACAAATCTACTTTTTCTCAATCCACTTATTCTTCGTTCTCTTTCTTATCTTTCTTTTCGTATTCTCTTTTTATTTTACTTCCTGTTTCCACGTACGAGTATCTGTTTGTGCTGTTCAAATATTTATCTATTTGACAAATATTTATTTATGGCAAAAAATTACAAAAAATTAGGAAACATATTCAAACAGCAAAATACTGTTTTTGCCACAAACCCGTCCAAACTCACCGAGGTTTTCAAGTTATTATGTTACGCTGACACGAAATATTATAATATATCCTTCCAGATCTTCCGCGTCCGCTTCTCTGTCCGCCGCAGCGACGGCGTGAAGGCCAATACCGCTTCCAAAGTGGGCGGCGTCGTGGCGGTCATCGTGGCGGTGCTGATGGCCGTCATCGCGGCGCTCGGCTGCGACGCGGGGGTGCTGGAAGGGTTGCACGGGAAGTATGAGCAGCCGGCCTGCAGCATGGAGTGCGGGTAAGTTGGCAACACTGTCTCCAAAGTGAGCGGCCATCGTGGCGGTACTGATGGCCGCCATCACGGCGCGCGGTTGCGACGTGGGGGTGGTGGAGCTGTCACTTAGCGTGTCACAAATAAATAAAAAGACAGGATTACAAACGAACAAATAATAAAGTTGGAAACATGTTCAAATGTTCTTTAAGTATGCATAATACACTTGTGAAAAAAACAGGTTCATGAACGACAATAAACTTTTGCATGTTTTCAAAGCATGTATCCATTCCAGGTGTGACTCAGTTCGGTACGGGTACAGCCCGGTGTGCGGGCTGGACTCCTCCACGACGTACTTCTCCCCGTGCCACGCCGGCTGCCAGGACGTCAGAGATCTCAACGGGTTCCCGTGAGTACTCATGCAAGTTTGGGTAGGTTGGTAGTTGGTAGATACTAATTAAGACTATACTAGGTACCTCTAGATAGGGGTGCTAGGTCGGGTAACCTCCTCGTGGTGCACCCTGGGCAACAGCGTGCGGTAATACTGCAGCTTTTATGCAGTATTACCGCACGCTGGCAAATAACCCGACACGGTGGGCCCATCCGCGTGTCCCTCTGACTGGCAGAGGGCACAGCGTGATGGCTTGGACGGTGGCGTTGCTGCCACCAGGGGGGTTTTCCTTGTGCTCCTCGCCGCATGTGGGTTGCGGTCGGGAGTGCAAGGAAAGGAGGAGGGAAGCGCTGGAGGCGTGTGCCGCATGGGGTCCCCCAGCGGCATACGCTTTCGGCCTACATAGGCCGGGATCTCTCGTTGCCGAGCGTGGTGAAGGCCGTGCTCGGCGGCGAGAGATCGTGGCAGGCCGGGGTCTCCTTCTGCGAAGAGGTGATGACGCAGAAGGAGGCCGCGGAGCGGGTCGGAGAGGGCGACGCCCGATCTGATTCGCTCCGGCGCAGACGAGGGAGCGAGGAGGCGGTTCGCCCGTATCCTCGCTCCTCTGCAGTGGGGTTGCCGGGAGAGTCGGGGGACTCTCCCGGCCTGCACGACTGCACTGTCTGGGGGGTGATCCTGGGGAACAGGGTCACCCCTCCATATACGCGGGGGGCCCTAATCGGGCCCATCGCCGGGGCGAGGTGGCGATTGCTAACGCGACCCCACCTTGCCCCATCTCAGGCGGATGCCGAATACCCCAGTGGTTTTAGTGGGTATGCCGCCGCAGGGCGGAGACTCCCACATAACCACCCTGCCTCCCCCGGGGCGGGCGTGGTATCCATAAAGGATTTCCACTGGGTAAACAAAAAAAAAAAAAAAAGGTACCTCTAGATAACATAACTACCTACTAGAACTACAAAAACTAATCTTAGAACTAAAGTGACTAAATGAAGTACTAGAACTACAAAAATTAATCGTAGATTCGGCTAAAGACGGCAGTTCTTATGTCAAGGTATACTTTTGCTTGTTACTCAAAGTTTTCTTATAAAGTCAGTATGTTTTTAGTTCTAAGGTTAGTTCTGGTAGATATGTTAGTTAGCCTTGTAATCTGATGAATAGTAATATTTGCACACTGATCGATTAGCTTTTAACTGCAGCATGCCACTTCTGAATACGAACCAGAGACACCTCCGCTGACTCCTACCCTCATTCCAGCCTGTTCCTGAACTGCTCGTGCGGCGCGCAGCCCGCGGTGCGCGGCGCGTGCTCCATCGACGCGTGCCGCTCCGCATTCTCGGCGTACCAAGTCTTGTACACCGTCTTCCTGGCCGTCGCTGGTTAGTTCTTTTATTTCATTAATGTACTAGCTAATGCTCAGGATCCGCTGCTTAGCTATTGGCCTCGCAAATGCGGGGTTATAAATATAGCCTATAGCACTCAGGGATAGCGTAGAGCAACGGGAGCGATGGTGCGTGAAAGTTTTCATTCCTCAGCCCCCACAAACGTTTAGACACCTTCCATAATGACAAATAATGACGCCAGGACCTATCCTTTCAATGCATTGTTCCAGCGTCCGCGTTCCTGATGCAAGGCATGGCGGTGGTGCGCGCGGTGCGGCGCGCGGACAAGCCGGCGGCCGTGGCGGCCTCCTCCGCCGCCGTGGCGCTGCTCGCCGCCGTGCTGGGCCACCTCGGCTACATGTCCACCAGCTGTCAGTACCGTACAGTCTAATACCATCCGACGAGCTATTTCATTTTCGAGATCTCGGAAACTAACTACATATTACCTACCTACGATTTTTGCTACACGGTGGTTGTTCAGGGTGAAAAATCGATCCACACCTCGGCTACATGTCGATTAGCTGTCAGTATTGCACTTATCTAACTATCCGACGAGCTATTTCATTTTCAAGAACTCGAAAACTAACGATTACGATAAAATCTATTACACAAAGGTTTTGGGGGTGAAAAATCGATCTATTCGAGATTTTCGAGCTAAAGTCGGTCGCGTAGTTACTATTATTTCTAATCGAACCGCTATTCTATCCACTACAATATGATTAACACAAACACAGTAATAACTTAGTTTCGATATTAACATCAGTGTTCACAAAACAAAAACTTCGCAGTATGTATAATAAGTAAATAGGTTTTACAGAAATCTGTTTTCTAAAGATTTTTCCCATTCACCAAAAAACAAGGTAATCAATCACAATTTTCAAAAGCAACTCCCGTTTCCAGACTTAACCTGCGCTTTCTGGGATGACGGGCGCTGCGTGCTGCACGCGGCGTCGCTGTGGGCGGCGCCCGCCACCAGCGCGGCGCTGGCGCTGTGCTCCGGCGCCGTCAGCATCCTCGCCTCGCGCGCGCGGACCGAACCGTCCATACCCACCACTGAACTATAGACCACTTGTACTTGTGCTATCATTTATTCTGTGCTACCACTGAACTGAACTATAATTAAACTAGCGACCTGCCCCGGCTTTGCACGGGTATAAAATATAGCCTATGTTACTCGGGGATAATGTAGCAATCTAATGGTGAAAGAATTTTTGAAATCGGTCCAGTAGTTTTTGTGTTTATTCAACACAAACATACAAAAATACAAATCTTTCCTCTTTATAATATTAGTATAGATAACGTTTCACACTCATAGCTCCCACTAGGATAACCTGTGTCGGGGATGCCATGGAACACACAAAGACAAGGACAACTAGCACCCAGACCCAGAGCAGATATTTAAATTCATCGCTCAAGCATCTGCCCGGTCGGGAATCGAATCCGGGACCTCTGGCTTAAAAGCCGGATATATTACTACTTAGCCAAACAGATTCTAGACCACTCTAAATGTAAAATTATTATATTTGTAGTGCCTAGTACGAGTTTTTTTCATTATTCGATCGCGCTAGAGCAAACTGCAGTTTGTATGGAATAAAAACCGCGGCATCTAGTGGTCATAATATGAACTACAACTAGTTCCATACAAATTGTAGTTTACGTTAACGTGATCGAATAGTGAAAAAAACGCACTAAGGCTACTCTAGTTACCACTGGGCACGGGTGAAACCGCGGGGCCTAGCTAGCTTAGCCTAAGATAAAATGGTGATTAATTCTAAGTCAAAGAAATAAGATACGTTTATAATAAATATTTTTATTAAACACTGGACCAAATGGCACGCATTTCTCTTTACTTACTACACTAAAATATTCAACCCTTTACTAATATAATTATTTCTATTGTTACAAAATAAATTCGTACTAAAATTATATTTTTAACATCTGTGTAGTTTACAGAAATAGATCGGCGTCGATTCTGAAGTTTCACTTACTAATCATTTGACAGGATTTCGATCTCTTTTCTTTTTAATAAATCAGAAAAAGGCGACAGCAATTTTAGTGATTAAAATCGACGCCACTATTGCAATATTTTAAAATTATCTACTTTTCTTTTTAATATATTAGAAAAGACGACAGCAATTTTAGTGTTCAAAATCGACGCCACTATTGCAATATTTAACGTATTTAGTACTAAATAAAATATAGGTAAACTTTAGCAGTTATTTACTATCATTGTATATTTACTCTATCATGCATTTGCTCGACAACTCCTGTGCTATTTTTGTCTCACTTACTCACGTGAAATTTCTCGTCGGTTAAAAGTTGACAGAACATTATAACAGCTTTTTTATTCGAAGAATATACTTTACTATACAAAATACAATGTTTATTGCTCATCTACACCCCATTTAAAAAATAAAAACATGATTCACAGCAAAAAAAAAAAAAATTACAAAAAATAAAGCCAATTTGTAAATTTTTGGTTTCAATAAAAAAAACTAAATATTTTTATACACTTAAATCTTAGAAAATATACGTACATAAATAGTTTTCTCTACGTAATTTGCTTCTACTTATTTTTGAATAGATGTCTACACATTTTGAAAAATAATAACAGGCACCAGGATTCGATCCCGCGATTCCTGTGCACACACTACGTTACGAACTACGCCATTCATACCCCCCCTTTATTAGTACTATCAACTTGTCTACAGGGTTATTCATAAAGGGTATGCTAAGCCGAAAAGGGCTGATAGTACTCATCATTATGAACAACTTTTACTATGGGACCAACCCGAAATTCATGAAAAAAAAAACAGCTGTTCCATAGAAAAATGTCAATGACACTTGATAAAATGTATGGAATAGCTGATTTTTTTTCGCGAATTTCGAGTTGGTCCCATAGTAAAAGTTGTTCATAATGATGAGTACTAAGAGCCCTTTTCGGCTTAGCACATCCTTTATGAATAACCCTGTATAGTGTTGAGGCGCCAGCATCGCATTTACATACAAACTGACACTTCAATATAGACACGTATGTTTTAAATTATTTTAAAACGGTCTGAAAGTTTAAACTTTCTGCTGAGTAGAGAAAAACTGGAATACACGAGTCCATTTTTGACTTCAAATTTTGGTATACTCTTTGAGCCTCATTTATAAACTCTGCTTAAATTTAAGTGACATTAGTTAGTACTGCACACTACATTTTCATTTTGCACAAAAGTTATATGACATTTATTTCTAAACAAAGTTTATAAAAGGCAGTACATTTTTCACACCAAAAATTACAAAAGGATAGACGTTTGAAAACTAGTCTAATAACCGGGGCCTTATCGCTAAGAGCGATTCAACATAGTACTTGTACTTATATCATATTGTTGTTGGGGCGAAGCGACCGCAGACGGCAGACTTGTTCGGCTGTGTTTGTCTCTCGCTTTAAGCAGAGTTTAATTAGCTTAAGTTTTTATAAGCCCAGTGGTTTGCCCAGGAGCCCTATTCTGAGTGAGATATTATCTCGGGCACTGTCGCTCACAAAAGTGATCGAGATAATTACCTGTGCCCAAGAATAGGCTCTCTAATAGGCCAGCATGCGCGTCACAACAAAACCTTCTCGTCACTTTGTTGTGCTAGACAGTGACAAGGCTATAAAAGCATACATCTGTCTCTATAAAAAAAATGACAAAATTTAGTAAAATCTTTGTATAAAGTTTGGTTTTGCGCATGCTAGACGGGCTGGCTTCAAAGTTTTAGGCCGTTTGTCCGCCTGCAAAGTCCGTCGTGTGCGCTGGCTCTAAGCTCGTCCCCCGCTAGTGGTCGAGGATGCGCAGGTTGCCCGACACAATCTTGTTCTCCAGAACGGCGCCGGACGGGATGTCGATACGGTCGCCGTGGTTGGCTATTATTATCACCGTGCCCTGGAAAAGAAAAAGATTTATTTATTTATTTAGAAGATTTGGTGTAATTTTTTTTCCATTTTCCTTTTTTTATTAACCATTTTGTCATTTTTACACAACTAAGCGGATAAACTGACATGAAATTGGACAACTAAAATGCTTTACGTATACACAAGATTTTCTTTTATGCCAAAAAAGTCGTAAACTCATTTATAGGATACTTTTATACTCGGAAAATTCTTGATAAAAACTGCAGTTACTTTATGATAATAATTTCTTGGACCTGTCAAAATTTCACCTCCGCTCACGCCGTATCCAGGCACCCTGGCGACAATTAACAGCCCCAAGCGACTCCCAAAGCCCAACTCACCTTCAACGTGACTCCCCTCCCGAAAGTCACATCCCCCGACACCGTCAAATGATCCAACTCGATCAGATCCGGTATCGTCGCGAACCGGTTCAGATACTCCTTCACTATCGCGAAGTGGTTATCCCCTAGTTTCACTAACGGCGTCGAAGGGAACATCCTTTGCGGAGACATCACTAACGACCCATGTGACAGACTGTACAGGTTCGACATAACCAGCATCAGATCTGACGTTTTCTTGACAGGCAAGAACCTGCTCCTCGGCACGTTGACTCCTATCCCAGCATCGAAGCACTTCATCGCGGCTCCGACGGCTGTTTCCAACTGGATCACATTGAGGCCATCGGACAGAGTCTTGTTGTTAACTATGATTTCCATGTTGAGTGATCCCTGATCCACGACGCGTTGGATCGCGTCGAGTTTCGCCCAGAGATTGTTGGTGTTGAAGAACTTGAACTGCGAGACTGATTTGAAGTCGTCGACGTGTTCTTTGGGGACTTGTGCGATCTCGAGCAGACGTAGTTTGTCTTCGTATTGGATGAGGGTGCCTCCCTTCACGTCGGCGCGGGTCTTGTCTGTCACCTCCATTACGAATTCCGAGATCGGTTTCTGTGGGCAAATGAGGATTGGTTATTGTTTTTTTAGGGTTTGCAAAGTGTTTCAGTTTGGCAGAAAAAATGATCAATTTATTTGAAATACATTTTGACATTCTTATACTTATTTTAATTCTTTCATCAGCTCACGTTTGCTCGTCATCTCTCCTGATTGTTAGCTATGATGAGCTAGCTAGCTAGCTGGTCTAATGCGCCGTAAACTTCGTTTGCGCGAATAGCGATAGTTCCACATAATTATGGTCCATAGATGGCGCTGTATGTAGCGAGGTTGCTACAAAAATAAACTGAATGTTGTATGAGTACCTGCGGGTCGGGGTTGAGCAGCAGGCTGAGTATGTTCATGTCGACGGTGGCGCCGAGGTTGTCGATGTTGCTGATGAAGCAGTAGGAGCGGCCCTCGCGGATGAAGCGCTGCAGCAGCCCCGAGTTGTGGAACGACTCGTAGAAGTCGCCGTGCCCGGGCGGGTAGAACCTGGGAACACGGCACACTTCACTCACGGACCAAACTACAAACCGGGTACAAAGAACACACGGAACACGTTGTAGTGGTAGGGCTCTTTTGCAGAGCCCGCCTGGGGAAGTACCACACCTTTGCCAGTTATTCCACCGCCAAGCAGTAATGCGCAAACATTACTGTGTTCCGGTTGGAAGGGCATTGTTTCCAGTGAAATTACAGGGCAAATGGGAGATTAAACAACTTATATCTCAGGGTGACGAGCGCAGTGCTGTGCCACGCAGGGTCTTGAATTCTGCGAGTTCAAAATTCTGGGTGGTGCAGACCTGTTATGGGCAAACGTGACGTTTAACATCAGGCGAGCGATTTGCTCGTCTCGTCACTCAATTACATAAAAAAAAAAAAAAAAAAAAAAAAAAAAACACTCGATCCAACACTGAAGAGCACTGGATCAAACACTAGAGAATACTAAGAGGTTTGGTTTCATTTGGTTTCAGTCAGATCAGACCGAGCTTGAATTCTGTCGAAAACACGTAACGTTTTTTCGATAGCTAAATGGATGCAAAATGGAACAGAGCCCCTAAAGAAATGATTTTATTATCAACTGCTCGCCACGTAGTTTGATAAAATTCGAGTTTCGTACGCTGATCATTCTATTTGATCTGAGTCTCTCATCTGAATAAATCCAAAATCTAACACCTCGCAATGGGTCGAATGCTGGCAGTAGAAGGTGGTAGACTCTTGATACCATCTATTTACTAGAAGGAGTCGGTAGGTGCGATTTTAATAATATATGGTAACTAGCTTCTGCGTGGACAGAAGCTAGCATCGCCCTTATCGACTTTCCTTAGAAACCGTTTCTTTTTCCAGGATAAAATTAACTTAACCCTCCTTTTTTGAGAGCATGTAAAAGCGTCATGTAATAGAATCAGGGATCCCAAAAACCCCCAGAACAAACCAGCCCCCTCGGGCAATTTTGAATCCGCCATCTTGGATTTTCATCATCACCATCAAGTAGTCCTCGCAAACTCTTATGATTCCGTGTAAGTTGTAACTCACGCCTCGATATCCTCATACGTACCAGCAGTCTTGGCAACCGGCAGCAGAGACTCGCTGTTGATCCGCGGATGGAAGGACTGGTTGTAAGCGGAGTTACAGCGCCATCTATTACTAGAAAGGGTTAACTAATATCCCAACTCACGCCTCAATATCCTCATGCGTATCCGCAGTCTTGGCCACCGGCAGCAACGATTCCCTGTTGATCCGCGGATGGCAGGACTGGTTGAAGGTGTGGATTTCCAGCTTCAGACCCTGGTACTTGCGGATCACCTTCTGCGTGTCCTCGTCGGTGTTGAACGAGTTCATCAGGACCAGCGGCACGTTGCACTTGTAGGTTTTGTTCAGGTGCTGAGGAAATTTAAAGACAGTAAAAAAAAAGAAGAATAGAGAAATCCAACCGATTTAGCTCATATTCGAACCTGAAAATTGTATAATATTTTTATGAACTTCTTTTTTATTTACTTTTATGCAAATGAGTGACGAGACGAGCAAATCCCCTGCCTGATGTTAAACGTCACGTTTGGCACATCCCTAGTAGGTTAGAACTACTTAGCATTGACTTGCAAATTGCTGCAAATTTTCATCAAGAACACCATCGGATACTCATACCATACTCAAGTTATCTTTCGACAAATATACAAAAGCCGATTTCTTTCTTACTCTGAGACACCTATGTTTAAAAACATACTTACTTCCACACCGCATGGAGGTCCCGAGCCCACTGTTCCGCTTGGCAACCACCAGCTTGCCCACATCCATCTATCTCACATTATACTATCTCCCTCACTCACTCACCTCAATCTGTTGCACTGTCAAATCCAAAAACGTCAGCTCGTTCCTGACTTGTATGACGGACTTGGGTCCCTTACATCCCATGGAGGTCCCGAGCCCACCATTCAGCTACACCACTACTACTTGGCTTTATATCTACCTATCTCTCATCCTTTTCACTCTTTCTAACTCACTCACTCACTCACCCACATCTATCTATCCCTCATTATACTGTCTATCTCACTCACTCACCTCAATCTGTTGTACTGTCAAATCCAAGAACGTCAGCTCGTTCCTGACTTGTATGACAGACTTAGGCCCCTTACATCCCATGGATGTCCCGAGCCCACCGTTCAGCTTGACCACCACCAGCTTGTCCAGCATGTGGTGTATGTTGTCGGTGGTGGGCGTGGCCAGGGTGGAGTAGTCGATGACTGCGCCCTCGGGAAGTTTCTGGATCTTTTCCCAAGTCACTGAGGGACCCTCTGTGGAGGAAGTAGAATGTTGCTTTCAGAATTAATTAAATAAATTTAGTTGTAATAAAACTAGCTAGGCCCGCGATTTAATTCGTGTGTGTAAAGTTTCTGATAAAATAAGAAACAAAAATGTCGGTAAAAAAGATTACACGGTATAAACTACCTCCATACTAATTTTCATTATCTTCTTACCGTTTCTGCGTAATTGAGTAACTCACATCGAAACGTAAGAACTTTCAGTAAAAGTTTGGGTGTTTAAAAAAATGTGATTCCTGTGGGATAACGGGTGATAGCTAGTTTTTATTATAATATGTGTAGGACAATAAGATTAGTGGGTTATTTATAGCTCGAAACGATTCGCATGTATAAATACCAATCGTGTTTTTCTATTCGATTGTTAAACCACCGATTCCAATCGATTTTACGCTACATGATTGATTTTATAGCAATTTACGCGTACCGAGTATTTTAATTGTTCTGGATGTTCAAGTACGTCACCTTCGATGCGATGCACTTCTGGTTCATTATCACATTTATCAGCAGAGATGTGAATTATTTTAAATACATATATTTGAAATGCAAATACAAAATGCAAAATACCTATTTTTATTTTATATTTGAAATACTTTTTTCTAAATGTATTTCGTATTTTATTTGAAATATGTACTTTATAGAAATATTTAGTACATATTTATAAAATACTAGCTGTTCCCTGCCACGCTTTGCTGTGGATAAAAAAAAAATTAAAAAAAAATAGCCTATGTTACTTTGGGATAATGTAGCATTCGAATGGTGAAAGAATTATTGAAATCGGTCCAGTAGTTTTTGAGTTTATTCCACACAAACATCCAAAAATACAAAAATACAAATCTTTCCTCTTTATAATATTAGTATAGACAAAATAGTTTTGTTACATTTTTAATTTATTTTTCATTCTTAAATCCAAGATTACCTTATTTACGAACGCTCTGATCGTGATCGTGATCGTAGTGTTGTCATTGTCAACTAGAACAATAATGCCAACATTGCGGCCCGTGCCGCATGATGATGATGAAGATGAACTCTTTGAACAAATACTAGTTTTAAAATCAGAACAAGGTATTTTATTTTCAAAACCTATTTTGAAAATACGTATTTTGCATTTTGTATTTAAATACTTTTATTTAAAACTATTTTGTATTTCTAATTGAAATAGTGCTAACAACTATGCATTTGCATTATATGTATATATGTGTATTATATGTGTATTATATGTGTATTATATGTATTATATGCATATCAGTAACATGCGCAGGTCACGTCTCAGATTTAATTACATCAATCAAGAGGTCATTCTGATAGACCCATTCTATGCTATTCTACTAATATTATAAACTAGCTGCGCCCCGCGGTTTCACCCGCTGTCCTGCAAGAATAGCGAAAAGCCGTTCAATTTTCTGGGGTAAAAAGTAAAAAGTAATCTACATATTACCTAGGGCTTAAGCTACCTTCATACCAAATTTCGTCAAAATCTGTTTAGCTGTTAAATTGTTAAATCAAATGGTCATCCATACGTCCATTACATAGCTGTCATTTGCGCAAAGAGTATAATAAGTCGTTTTGTTATTCCAAGTCTGATTCTTTTTTGTTATACCTCGTTTTATAGTGACTGATGTTTTATGTCAATTCAGACTTGAATGCTATCGAATTTATTTAATAGAAATAAATAGTGTAATAGGAATAAATAGTATCCTATGTGCGTTTCCTGGCTCTAAGCTACCTCCTCACCAATTTTCAGCCATATCGATAAAGCCGTTCTTGAGTTATAAGTAGTGTAACTAACACGACTTTCTTTTATAAATATATAGATGTTAGTTTTTGTGCACGCACAAAATTTAGCATTTATAATGTGTTAACTAATGTTTATTACCACGTTTCTCCGAAATTAAAAAGCCGTTTTATTTAAATTTGAAATGTGGTTAAAATTAGGTTCTGGGAATAATCACTAGCTCATTTTTCATTATTATCATTTTCATCATCGCGCGGGGTTTTTTTAAGTAAACTTGCAACTTGTAAATAGGCACATTCGACCGAGTGTACAGATCATGATTCTAGTGACTGTCTCGCCTCGTCGAAAATGTTTATACAAACCGAGTACTCGGCAGAGGACACTGTCTCGTCACTCTTCTCGTTACGTTAAATCAAAGCAATAGATAGTAGAAAGAAGAAAAAAAACAGCCAAGTGCGAGTCGGACCTGCGCACCGAGGGTTCCGTACAAACCTAGGTAGGTATAATATAAGTATAAGTAAAAGTATTTGAGTATTGATATGAATTTCAATTTAATACCTCTACGCGTTCATGAGAAAAAAACTAAAAAAACACGCTTTTTATAAAAAACCGAACTAAAAAAATAGAAAATAAAATTTTATAAATTTAAATTAAGAATAGGGTTGAAAATTTCAATAAATATAAATTAATAATAGTGTAAATAAATAAATATATGTATTTTATTTTTAAAAAGCGTGGTAAAACTTCTAACACGCCACTATACAAACTTTACAGGAGAAAGTTTTAAAGTTAAAAAATTTAAAAAAAAAATCATAGCTTTGTTGTTTATAAGAATATTTAATTAAAATTTTTATACATAGCTTATTTATTTTTTCTCCTATTTTACGTGTTATTTAAAAGAACGTAAACTGTTTGGTTACGGAGATAGATGGCGCTTTAGAAAAAAGGTGCACTTCTAAATATTAAACGTAGTCAGGTAAAAAATTCTAAACTGTTCATCAATAGATAAAAATAGTGACTTTAAAATACTAATGACTTCTAAAAATCTCCAACATAATCAAGAAAATCTACTAACATCTAAATTGATGGTGAAGGGTTGTGATCAAAAAGTTCTGTTGAATACAATAAACGTTGAGAATAGTAAGGACATTTTCCTAAATATGTTTTAAATATGTTACGTGAAAAGGAAATAAGACTAACGGATACGACAAACTATCAAATTAAATAGGTTAAATGACTTAACCTTAAGCCTTTTTTTCTACAAGTGTTACATAATGTACTAATGTATGACTAATGTACAATGAATTAACTAAGAAGATGTCTAATATGATAGTACTTTTTAGAGTTAGAACTCTAATCCGCCGTTTTCAACTTATTATTGTCTATTATTTAATAGACAATAATAAGTTGAAAACTTTATTAATTTCAAAATTAACATAAAGAGGACTCTATTCTCAAAACAAAACAAATCCTTTTAATAATTATAAACAAAATATAAAATCCGGAAGTGTAACAAAAATAGTACCTACTTTTATTAATTTTGAAAAATATTAAATCTTTTTCGTATTTCTATAACTTCAATTATTATAACAAATTAGAAAGTAAACGGCAGAATAATTTCCGAATTAACCAATCTAAATCTAAACATTAAAGATATGACTAAACTATGGACGGTTTACTCACAACAACCTTGTGTAGGCGGACATAATCATGGTACAATTTTTTCCTTCCAATAAAAGTGATTTTCAGAATAGCATTAAACTTAACTATTTATTTTAAAATAAACATAAACAGGAACCCCTTTTTTAATCCTCAAAATGACTTAAAAGCCTTGCCTTAATTATTAAAAACAAAATTGAAAATCAGGTTGAAGCAGGTAAGAGTATACCTTGAGGTCGGGTAACCTCCACGTGGTGCACCCTGGGCAACAGCGTGCGGTAATACTGCAGCTTTTATGCAGTATTACCGCACGGTGGCCAATAACCCGACACGGTGGGCCCATCCGCGTGTCCCTCTGACTGGCAGAGGGCACAGCGTGATGGCTTAGACGGTGGCGTTGCTGCCACCAGGGGGGTTTTCCTTGTGCTCCTCGCCGCATGTGGGTTGCGGTCGGGAGTGCAAGGAAAGGAGGAGGGAAGCGCTGGAAGCGTGTGCCGCATGGGGCCCCCTAGTGGCATACGCTTTCGGCCTACATAGGCCGGGATCTCTCGTTGCCGAGCGTGGTGAAAGCCGTGCTCGGCGGCGAGAGATCGTGGCGGGCCGTGGTCTCCTTCTGCGAAGAGGTGATGACGCAGAAGGAGGCTGCGGAGCGGGTCGGAGAGGACGACACCCGATCTGATCCGCTCCGGCGCAGACGGGGGAGCGAGGAGGCGGTTCGCCCGTCTCCTCGCTCCTCTGCAGTGGGGTTGCCGGGAGAGTCGGGGGACTCTCCCGGCCTGCACGACCCCACACTGACTGTCTGGGGGGTGATCCTGGGGAACAGGGTCACCCCTCCATAGGCGCAGGGGGCCCTAATCGGGCCCATCGCCGGGGCGAGGTGGCGATTGCTAACGCGACCCCACCTTGCCCTATCAGGCGGATGCCGAACACCCCAGGGTTTTTAGTGGGTATGCCGCCACTAGGGCGGAGACTCCCACATAACCACCCTACCTCCCCCGGGGCGGGCGTGGTATCCATAAAGGATTTTCCCTGGGTCAAAAAAAAAAAAAAAAAAGGTAAGAGTATACCTTAAATAAATATAAAATTATAACTTTAATCATTGTCAAACAAAAGTTTTAAACTTATCCATATTTCGTTACGTATTTTAATGAAACAGTGATAAAGTGAAGAATGGAATATTTCCGAATGCACAAATTTGAAGATAAAAGATAAGATATATTTTTGACATTCTAATAATATTGTTTTCTTTGACATTTAATTTATTGTGTATTAATTTATTCGTAAAAATTGTATTTGACATTCATAAGTGTGCATTGATGTACCCATATTTGAATAAATTATTTTGAATTTTTTTTTGAATTTTGAATTTAAGACTAACCTAAAAAACAAACAATAAAAATAAACTAAACACAACTCTGTGTAAACGGACATTACCGGGTGTAAGGGACAGCGTACCAGAAACTGATAGGAGTTGCTCAGTCAACGAAACTGAACATTTTCACACGAAATTTTTTTCAGGAAATGAATTGTTTTTTGCTTTTCCATACAAATTGTTTGATCGAGATGGGAATTTACTATGGAAAAGTTCTTTTTTTTTTCATTTCCTGTAAAAATCCTTGTCTTTGGATCCGGATTCGTAAAAAGTTAAATTATAAACAGCTAGTTCCGGCTGTAATAAAACAGCATGCTTTCGCCATAAGGCGTGTTGAGCACTTTTTGTAAATCAAAAGTTGTACATAATATTGATTTGTCCTGCTTATGTAGGTCCTGATGAATACCAAATCGAGTATATGTCTCTTCTTTGTCCTTCAGATGAACATTCTTTTCTTCTTTTAATGCTTCATTATCTTTGTCATTCTCGTATCTTATACATTTTATGCACTTGTCTTTCCGAGGAACATGGAAGGAGATGTTGAACTCAGTTTGGAAAATATTTTTGAATACTTTCTCTCCTACATATTCGTGATTTTCATATAAATATCATAATTTTTTTATATAAATGATACAAATTGTTCAAATTTTTAAATTCCAGCGGCAAATAGAATTTTTTAGATTTTTTTCTTGAGTAATGTGAAGGCAATGTAGGGAGATCACCAATATATTTCCTAACTGACTGCAAAAGAGTATCGGAAGTCTTGTTAGGAGGTACTCGCTTGCCTCTGAGGTCTTCTTTTGAACATCCGTATTCAGAGTTATTGACAGTAATGTGCAAAAACTTCTGTTGTATATCCAGTGTATTTATAAAGAACCGTAAGCACACAGTCCTGCGTCCCTCCCCTTCATTAATAAAATATTTGTATGTCCATTGTCTGCGGCTTGGTACATCTCTTTTTACTCTTGGGCGTTTAACCCTCTCCTTTTTTGTGTTACTTACTAACCAGTCCTTTCGACGATTATTATCAAGATTCCAATAATAATTAAAAATTGCTTGTCTTCGTTCTTCAGTGATTTTATAACATTCGTTTGGACAGTTTTCTTCCTTACAAGGATTTTCTTTCATTTTTCTAGCTTCAACAACTTTCCCAGTTTTTGTTATGTACTCTTCGCCAGAATTTTTTAATAGGGATCTTAGTTTAGTTTTATTTGGTCGTTTTTTAGGTTTCTTTTTCGGATCTTCTCCATTTGTTTCATTTTCTGTACCTCCTTCAGTGTCATTAATTTGACTATTCTCTTTGGCTATGTTTCTTAATGTTTTCTTTGTATTTTTAGACCTTTTACTTTTTTTCTTCTTTTTGTTCTTCTTCGTCGTTTTAGAGTTGTCATCAGAAAGCTCAATGTCACTATTACTGCTTTGTTGCCAGGAACTTGAACTCCAAACAAATTCTTCATCATCAGATAAAAAAATCAACGTGCTTATAAACATTTTCTCTACTAAGGTTCAACTTTGATGAATGTTTTTTTTGTTCTTGCACTCTCTTATTTTTGTTTTCTGAAGTGCTTGTTTCTTATTTCCATAACAAACATGTTTTCATTTTGTATTTTCTGTTCCAAGTTGAAGTTTTCAATACTATCGCCTGATCTAATTTCTTGGATGCATATCTGTATTTCTTTCTCTCGTTCTATATCTTGTCTCTTTTCTAAATTTTTTATCTCAACAAGCACTAATATTCACAACCAACTATTATTTTCACGACAGTAATGCTTCTTCTTCGGCTCGCGATTTCAAACTAAACACGTCTCAACTTGTCTGATCCGTCGCATCACCGTTGTATCAGAAGAGCATTTAGATCTAACGAAACATTGCACATGATTTTGTATCCTGGTATTAATACTGAAGCGGATATAATAGCATTCATATTCATAATTTAAACTTTCCTAAGTAAGAATACCTTTAATAATTTATCGGAGTAAATTGCCGTAAGTGCTGCGAATGATAAGAAATAAGCGTGCATAAATTCTAAAGCGCCATAGACTTTAAAATTCTAATAATTCAAAATGTCTAAACCGCCAACACTGCTATAAATATATGAAGGGTTAATTTCTTAAACACCAACTTAAGCTAAAACACGAGCATGCATTTTTTCTAACAATACCAAAGACATTTTTTCATATTATTCGAAATATTCTTAAAACGTTTTACCTTATGGAAATCTGTAATTTCAATTGACTAAAGGTCATGATCAAATGTATATTCAAAAAGTTCAAAAAGACTGACCGACGGTCATTTAAAATTCTGTAATTATTTAAAATGACTAATAACGAATTCTTTCTTAAATTTAAGTCTAAAGTAACATTTCATTAAACTTAAAAAATTGGCGCTTTAGAAGTACTATTTAAAAAACGTCGGTAAATTTTGCACTTCTGAAACGCCAAAAATTTGCTCGGATCAATCTGAAACCTAGACAGATCGACGCAGAAAAAAAAATCCAGTTCACTGATATATATAACTCTATTTCGTGAAAAGTGGCGTGTTAGAAGTTTTACCTTTCCACTAACGATATATATAAAAGAAAGTCGTGTTAGTTACACTACTTATAACTCAAGAACGGCTTTACCAATATGGCTGAAAATTGGTGAGGAGGTAGCTTAGAGCCAGGAAACGCACATAGGATACTATTTATTCCTATTATACTATTTATTTCTATTAAATAAATTCGATAGCATTCAAGTGTGAATTGACATAAAACATCAGTCACTATCAAACGAGGTATAACAAAAAAGAATCAGACTTGGAATAACAAAACGACTTATTATACTCTTTGCGCAAATGACAGCTATGTAATGGACGTATGGATGACAATTTGATTTAACAATTTAACAGCTAAACAGATTTTGACGAAATTTGGTATGAAGGTAGCTTAAGCCCTAGGTAATATGTAGATTACTTTTTACCCCAGAAAATTGAACGGCTTTCCGCTATTCTTGCAGGACAGCGGGTGAAACCGCGGGGCGCAGCTAGTTAAAAATAAAATTGATGCGTAACAAAAAATATTGAGCAAAAAGATTTGTAGCCGCGTGGTTTCGATCCTCAGACTTCATAAAATAAAATTGATGCGTAACAAAAAATATTGA
Source organism: Alcis repandata (assembly GCA_949125135.1). Lineage (NCBI taxonomy): Eukaryota > Metazoa > Arthropoda > Insecta > Lepidoptera > Geometridae > Alcis > Alcis repandata. Next base: position 1,214,655 of record OX421240.1, read on the forward strand.
GCAAAAAGATTTCTAGCGCGTGGTTTCGATCCAGGGACCTCTGGGTTATGAGCCCAGCACGCTTCCACTGCGCCACTCTGTTCTCTGACACGAATGACGAAATTACCATTTGTAAGTTAAACGGTATTAAAAGTTAAAGAAACTTTATAGAAAAAGCGTGTTAAAAAAATTAATAGTTAAAAAAACTAAAAAACACGATTTGTTTAGTGTATTGTCATCGGTCCTCGATATAATCTACAAAGTTTGAAAGAAATCTGACCGTTTAAAGTGGGTCAAAAACGCGCTCAAAGGAGTCGGTTACATACAAACAAACATACAAACATACAAACATACAGGTGAAGCTAATAAAAGCGTGTTAAAAAGGGTCTTGACAGACAGACAGACGGACGAACGGACAACAAAGTGATCCTATAAGGGTTCCGTTTTTTTCTTTCGAGGTACGGAACCCTAAAAGTAGATTGTAGTGCAGTAGTGGAAGTAAAAGAAAGTAGAATTTAAAAGTATAATTCCCACTTACGTTCAGCCAGAAACCTGCTAAACAGATTCTTGAAGCCCCTGTACTCCTTCTCGATGAGCGGGCGGCGGTTCTCGGGCGCGGAGGCCTGCAGCCGCTCGAGCTCCACCACGAGCCGCGCGAGCGCATCGCGCTTCGTGGCCTCCTTGAAGTCGCGGGACCCGGAGGGCGTGCGCTGGTGGCTGCGGATCTAGAAACGAGGGGGATTTGTTTACATGTACTAGAAATAGTTTAAATAAAATCGAGAAATAAAGCCTATTGATTTTACGCAAAGTGCAGGGTTATAAGAAAATGTATACTAAGCCGAAAGGAATCTCATTTTGACGTACTCCCAACAAGTACTCACCATTTTGAACAACTTTTACTATGAGACCAATCTTGAATCGTAGAAAAAATATCAGCTGTTCCAAACATTTCATATAGTCATTGACATTTTTCTGTCGAACAGCTGATTTTTTTCTCGATTTGAAGGTTGGTCCCATACTAAAATTGTTCATAATGATTAATGATCAAACGAACTTACCAAGTGAAGTTCGATCACAATTATGTGAACGGCTTCATTCGACGCGATTAATATATACAAAAACAAAATCGCGTCGAATGAAGCCGTGAAACATAATTAATGATCAAACGAACTTACCAAGTGAAGTTCGATCACAATTATGTTTCACGGCTTCATTCGACGTACTATGAGCCCTTTTCGGCTTAGCATACTATTTTCTTCTAGCCCCTGTATACTAGAAATAATAGAAAAATTCCTAGTATATTTTGCACAAAATTTAGATTGACATCTAGAGGTAGACATCTATAAGTTGTGAGAAACCTAAGTTTGACTTTTTAAGGATATTGCGAAGAGCTTAGACTAAAATAAAATAAATTTAGTCTAAGGTGAAGAGCGAAGAAGCGTTAAGAATGAAAGAAGAAAAATTCAAAAAGGCGGGTACATTCTACAAATAAATGTATTCCTAAAGTCCAGTCTACAGTAACTGCATGCAAAGTAAAGTCATAACTGTTATGCCTTTACCTTCCATGCGAGTTGATTTTCCGTACCAGAAAACTTATCTCCATCCCCACGAACGCTCTCGCTCTGTCATTATAACCCGGTCACAATATTCTGTGCACCTCGCTGGAATGCGTATAGCCTTATATAGTCGCACTGTCGCACCGGGGAGTACACGGAGAGGTGGCCCCCGCCAGCGAGGTGCACAGATATTGTGACCGGGTTGTACTTACCAATCTAAGAATACACGGTTTTCACCAATATTCAAACAAGCCATCCAATCTACACACATTAACCAGCTCATTATAATAGTTACCCAGTTATTTACTCGAATTAATAGTAAACCATCCTAGAGCATGCCTGTTAGCCTTGGAAATATGTTTACTTGCCATGACTTGGCGTTAGTCGCGATCGCGACTAAACAATCATCTTTAGCTTGTAGACTTCCGTTTATATACGTTTTTACTTATATAGTTACTTATTAATTTCAAATTAATAGTTAGTTTGAAATGCCTATTTGCGATGATGTAAATAAAAACCTAATAATATAGTCAATTCTAAGGTTTTAAAGGACCGATCCAAAAAAAAATCAGTCAGTATTAAAATAACAAAGAGGCATATGCTTTGAATGATGAGGAAGCAATGTTCAGCGCAGCCCTTTTTTGGATGGGTGACCGAATGGGTCTAAATGTCTAGCATTCAGATATTATACAGGGTTATTCATAAAGGGTATGCTAAGCCGAAAAGGGCTCATAGTAGCATAGTACTCATCATTATGAACAATTTTTACTATGGGACCAACCCAGAAATCGCGAAAAAAAAATCAGCTGTTCCATACATTTTGTCACGTGTCATTGACATTATTCTATGAAACAGCTGATTTTTTTTCGCGGATTTCGGATTGGTCCCATAGTAAAAGTTGTTCATAATGATGAGCACTATGAGCCCTTTTCAGCTTAGCATACCCTTTATGAATAACCCTATATACAAATACTAGTATACATATTTATTAGTAGTGGTGTTCTTCCTAAAAACTCATAAAACTAAATGAACAAAAAAACTTCCCCACTATTGTCTCACACGGTCCCATGGTCAATTTACATTACATGGTTGTAATACTCCATACCTATTTACTCAAAAACTCGTTCTAATCTAAATACCAAAACATCTCATTTGTTTCACAAATTAGGAATTCGTTCCCCTTATTAGCGGTTTCGTTTGCTCATATAAAATATAATTGAAAGTTTAAAAAACATCTACTAAATGGGAATTATAAAAAGTAGTCTTTATAACAAGATTGAAAATATTTTAAAGCAAGTGCTTACAAATAAATAAATGGCTGAAGCGATTTTGATAAAACACGTCTAAGAACCACTGAAAGAAATCCTGCATCCAAATCGGTTCCCCCGTTTAAGAGCTACGGTGCCACAGACAAATGCACAGCGGTCAAATTTATAACACCCCTCCTTTTACGTCGGTGGTTAAAAAACAGGCAATTTTCTAAGAGAGCCTTCTATTTGAGAGGGTAGTAAGTTTTCGGATCCATTAAATTCCAAAATTTACTTTTTATAAAATTGTGGGTAGATACAAATTAAAACAAACTCGCATTTTACACTTGTTATCTAATATCTAGTACTTTTGTCTAAAACCGTGACTTGGCTATATCCTAACAATTAGTTAAATGAATTTATGGCTGCACTGATTACGATTCTGTTATCAACAATCATAATATAGCTATCAAATATGGAATAACATATGTGATGTGATGTATACTTGTGTTTACTCGTATCACCTACTAGTTATGTATCACATGATGTCACAGCTACCGTGACTACGCTAAAATAAAACTGCAAGTTAAGGTATATTAGAACAAAGCGAAGCTATCTCAGAACAAAAACATTGGCTGTGACAAACAGAGACAGTCACCGAAGTCTCACCTCAGTGATTCTTCTCTGTGGTTCTGAGTCCGAAAAAATGCAATGTTTTTCTATAAAGTACAGTTTGTTGACATATGCACACACAGATTCCTGTGTAGATCTGTGTATGTGTGTTCAGACACACAAATTCGACATACGATTGACCACAATCTCACCTGATAGCAACTGACGATGTGGTCGAACACATCATCAGTTACTTAGTCGTATATAAAAGTAGGTAGAAACTTAATTTTTTTTTTATCTGTTACGTGTACTTTTTATGTAAATATAATAAATTACTCTGAATGAAATGAGTGTTATGGTAATTTGTATATTTATATTCAATTCCATTATTTTCTCAGCAACGAGCAACAACAGTTTTACGTCATCGGAGTGCAAGACAATAAAATTTGTTTTAAATTTAATATGTATAAGTAAATACAGTTAGGTATTTCAGTAAAACAATGTGAATTTCATTATATTATTACGAATAAATTTTACTATGAAAACTAAATAACTGGTTTGGTTTTCGTGGTTTATACGTGAGTAGGTACTTCCGTGTAAATTACAACAAAAAAATTACACACAAAATATTATATTCCATGTCTGTCTGAACAAGGACGATTTGACGAGTGTCACGACACCTCGCAATCCGAAATTGGTCAAACCGTTTAGGAGGTAGGTCACGTAGAAACAAACGTACGTACAAATAAATATTTACATACACCTGAAACCCATTTTACGGTCAATGGGTTAAAAGTTCAAGACCACTCCTATTTGCTTACGGCCACACAGCCAATAAGCATTAATTTTAATTCACATGGTTATAAAATCGATAGAAATTAGTATGGTTAATAAATCGATATTAATTTTAGAATCGATAAATATGCGATAACAGAGGGCCTGATAATAATTATAGCGGTTTTGTTATGCCGTCCTGAATATTTTGAGATTTGGCAAAAATGAAAAAAGCGGGTAGTTTCAATAATTAGTGTAAAGTTCCCGATGAGTAACTGCCGATTATCAAGCTACTAACTATGTAGTATGCATTGGTTTTACTTTTTTCAATACTTTTAAACATATCGATAAAAAGCTTGATATGTCTGATCTGATGCTAACACTTCCTTTCAGGACATGCTCGTAGTTATTGTATTTCGGTATTTAAAACACAGGAAAACTTTTAAAATAGGCAAAGGAAAATTACACACAAAATAAGTTTGCGATAAGTTTAATAAAACAATAGTAGAGACCAGAATTCAATAAGGACGATTAATTCTTCCACACCGAACTGCGTAGCTAAATGTTACGCACGACGCATTTTCTGCGTACAAAAAAACCTTTACAAAATACCTTCATTAGAAATCAAATAGCTCCCAAGCCAAAAATAATTCAAAAAAAATCTTCTCTATCATACCCAAGACCGCATCAATTCGCTTCCGGGAGTTCCGACCGTCATTGCACTTAATTTCACACAAAAAATGTACTAAAAACTTCAAAAAAACTCTCGCTGCAAATTAAAGAATTTTATCAAAAGTAACACACGTGTGTCGCCCTCCGCGGTCCTATATCGACTGACAATCAGGTGGGTTTAGTTAGCTAGATAATACTCGAACCAAACTATGTTATCGGCGCGTGAACCATCGCATCGGTTGTATTTATATCCGTGTTTTCATGGAGTCGTAGTATTCTTATTTTTAGGGCCATAAATTTATACGATTGGGTGACTGTTAGGAACTAGCTCAGAATACGATCGCGCAGATTTGACAAACAATCAATTATGACAGTACTGGATTGAACAAGGATGGGAAAACTCTAAAACTCATATTTACCGGTCCCCGAACAATTTTAAACTATTCAAATTATCGGCGTTTGATGGTCTATTAACTATTTAAAGTGACATTGCGGTGTTGTGAAGAATCATCACATGAGCCACAAACAAGAGCTGAAGTTGATGCTTCATGGTTTTTTAATAGAAAAAGCAGCAAACAGGCCGACGGCGACGATCAGCCTGATGGTGAGCAAACCGCCGCGCCGCTTAGACAACTTCAATTCTATAGCGAGTGGTATTATGTTTTCTATTAAATATGTAATATTACTATGGAAACTAACGTGGTTTTCACATATTTTTGTTGTAACGTGAGTAGTCCCGTGTTTAATTATAACAAAAATCTATTAAATATGTATCAACTAGCAGAAGTGTCGCCATTTTGAGAATTAGGCATTTTTAATTGGCCATTTTAAGAATTTGTAATTTTTCGAATAACCCGCGGTTTCACCCGCTGTCCTACAATAACCCTTTTTAATTTTTTTTATCGAGAATGTATGTTCCAGGGTATACGTTATTTCATGTCGAATTTTATCTAAATCTGTTAAGCCGCTTCATGTTAAAGAAGTAACAACAATCACAAACTTTCGTAATTATATTTTGGCCATCCTTAATTAAGATGTATCGTACCTACATAATATACCTATAAGTGGAATGAGGATACAAAAATGATGATGATGACAATGACGAGGAATATCTTGGTCATCCTACATCATTATTCAACGCTTTATTGATTGTTTTTATCCTACTTCTGATCATGTCTGACAACACACAAATATATAGATACTACGGTATAATACAAGCGCCGTATCATAGTAGGTAGCCCCGATAACATGATTTGAATCATAAGATAATTATTATTATGCAACAAATTGTAAAATTGAGTATCTTTAATGAATAGACAAGAAAAACCGGATGATGACGAACATAGAGATCTAAAAAATAAAATGGAAAAAAGATGATGAAAAAATATGATGATATGTTTTTTGATGGTCAAAATATTATCAATAACCCTACGATAATTGATAATATTTTGACCATCAGCGGCATTTAGGTAAAGAATACAGTGGGAGAAACCACCGGGTGCATCTAGTTTTGTTGTAAAGAAAAGTTGTATAAAATACAATTATTGCTTTATGAGCTGTGTGATAATTGCAATGACACATCTAGGTGACAATGATATATCATTACAGTCAAGTAAAGGAACAGACGGTATGACCTGCATTTGTGTATAGGTATTGTGTATGCATATATGTATTTATGTCCCTGTTTCCTCGTAATTACTAAACGGCTAAACCAATATTGATGGCGGATATATCGTCAGATTCCTCTTTATTGTGCGAGCGTATACTTGGTATAATAAAATAATTAAAACGTATTTTTTTAATGACGGAGTTTTGGCACCAAAACTTTTTGATATGTTTTTCTAACTCGGGTTCCATTCTTTTTAATTCCTATATTTCTTTTCAAACTTTCTTACCGACTACAAAAAAGGAGGTATTTTATGAAGCTAATAAAAACATGCATTTAAATGTTGACTCAAATTATTGACCAGCCGTTTGATTGTGTCGCGGTCAATTGACCCAGATGCGCCGTCCGTCGCAGAACAAACAATACTCATATGTGAAATTGGACAACAATTAGACGACCACTATCGATTTAATGTAGGGTTGATAAAGATAAATAAAAATACAAAAAGACCTTAATATGATAAACGAATATCATTTATTTTTGTTATAATTAAACACGGGAACACTCACTTGTTTTCAGTGAAATTACAGGGCAAATGGGAGTTTATACAACTCATATCTCAGGGTGACGAGCGCAGTGCTGTGCCGCGCAGGGTTTTGAATTCTGCGAGTTCAAAATTCTGTTATGGACAAACGTGACGTTTAACATCAGGCGAGCGATTTGCTCGTCACACGAGCCCTCACTCAATTACATAAAAAAAAATAACAAAACTGTGTGAAAACCACGTTAGTTTCCACAGTAGAATATCATTTAGTTTTAAGGTAGTTCGAATATCCTTAGTTGTTATTCGTTAAATAAAAATTTAAAAAACGCCAACGTTGAAACGGCCAAACCGATTTTGAAAAAACATGTCTAAGATCACCGCTAGAAACTTCAACTTAGACTTTCAAATAAAAAAAAACTACATTTATTTATAAATTTGTGGCTTATTCCCGGAGTACTCCATTCTTTTGTTTAAAAAATATAAGAATCTCATACAATAATTCTCAAAACGCTCCACGGAATTATTATTAAAAATAATTTAATTTAAAAATACTGTTTTTAGGTTTCGTTTTACTCCACGGCCATCTTAGACCATTCTCAAAGTACTCCGAGATCTATTCTCAAACTGCTCCATCGAAAACAATAGAAATTTCCCCGTTTACCCGTTTAAGAGCTACGGATCAACAGAAAGACACCAGACACGAACAACACACATAGCGGTTAATTTTATAACACCCTTTCTTTATGCGTCGAGGGTAACAAAATAATCTTGTTTAAATGATTTCCAAACTATTTGATACGCTACATTAACGTGGCCTTGTTTAGGCAAGAAGTTCATAAAAAGGATATTAAAATAAAAAAATTGAGTAGGTATGGCCATTTTTTATGCAACTTAGTGACGAGACAGGCAAGTCTCTCGCCTGATGGTAAGCGTCACGCTTGCCACTCAGAACTTTACCCAAGTTTTTAATAAAGTTATGACAGCCCTAGCACTACTCAAAGTTCTATTTCTACGTGTTGTATATGTCTGTCTGTCCAGTATTGTCACAGAATACACCACAGTACAAGGTAGTGGCAAGGTTGAATCCACATCAATGAACTGCGCACTTTATATACAAGTGTGTATTACATAACTGTTATACATTTACAATTATAGAATACATGCGTTTATCATTATTCATTAACTTGTTGATTAGGTATTAAAAATGCTGCTAAAATCATTTCGGTATCTTTTGTAATAGACTAAATATGAATCCCTTTAGCATGATTATCAAGGAAATTAGTTTTAGTAAAAAAAGATTAAATTTTAATTTAAAACACCCTTCCGTGAGCTGATAATTTTTAAAAGTTTGAACAGATAATCTTGAAAACGGCAAAAAAACACGTTTGTTGTATGGGAGCCCCCTTCAATACATATTTATTTTATTCTGTTTTTAGTATTTGTTGTTACAGCATAACAGAAATACATCATCTGAAAATTTCAACTGTCTAACTATCACGGTTCATGAGATACAGCCTGGTGACAGACGGACGGACAGCGGAGTCTTAGTTATAGGGTCCCGTTTTACCCTTTGGGTACGGAACCCTAAAACTATACTTAAATTGGTTTAGCCGTAGGAGCTATGATGTCACAGACACGTAAAACTTATATCTACCACCCCTCCGCGTTGGATCTTGACAAAAATCATATGAATATTATAATTTGCGAGAAATATTTTAATTTAAATATGTAAATATTTTCATTTGCGACGCGGGACGCAATTAGTTTTGCATAGTTTGGTACATATCCTCACTAAATTAAATGCAAACGTGAGTTTGTTACAGTTAGTACCTAGGTACCTACTCAACTAATAACCATGAAATTTTGTATACACATTGTCAGGGGCACAGAACAGGATAGATACATAGATACATAGGTATATCCTACTAAATATTATAAACGCGAAAGTTTGTAAGAATGTATGGATGTATGTATGTTTGTTGCTCTTTCACGCAAAAACGGCTGAACGGATTTACATGAAATTTGGAGTGAAGGTTGTTCATGGTCTGGATTAACACATAGGCTACTTCTTATCTCACTTCTTACGCGGGTGAAACCGCGGGGCGCAGCTAGTTGGCTATAAAGTTCTCTTAAAATTAAGTGACAAAACTTGTACTGCGCACTACATTTTTGTTATAAGCACAAGTTACATTTGTCTACTAAGCAATTGCTAAACGCCGTTTATAAGTAAGATTTCATTACAATATTGTAATTTAAACAAGGTGTAACGGAAAGGTGAAGTAATACTTAAAGGTCTTAACACGAGTTTGCTAAATTCGATAATGAAAATATCGAATCTCCATAGAAAATTGATCAAGTGACTAAATATTTTGTAAAGACTCGATACTTTTTTCTCGAATTTAGCAAACTTGTGTCACAAAAGTTGTTCACTTTAACGTGCAGAAGCACATCCTAAGTATTACTACACCTTTCCGTTACCCCTTGTATAATAATATGGACATGCCATGCATGCCATGCTTGCCATGGTAGGTATATGACTGGCTCTATTTATTTATTTCTCGTCATCTAATGATGCTCTAACATCAGTGTTTAGAACAAAATGACGAAACTAATTTGTAACGAATATGTAGGTACGTTTATCTTGTCAATGAATAATTATTTTGTTATAAATAACAAAATAAATTTAAAATTTAATATAAATTTATAAAAAATGTACAGTTTTTTGTTACACTGTAGGCATTATTTTTATTTTTCTTCTCAAATAAAAATTTAATAATTAATAATGTTAAATAAATTACAGAGAATTACATGAGAAATGCAAGAAAAACAAGTTGAATAAATAACAATGATCGAGGTAGGTTTTTCATTTGTGTGTAAATGTAATTTATTACTTGCGAGCTCACATTTACCTATTTACGTTTTCGAACAAACCTACTTGAAGAAAATTGTTAACGCTGTTTATAAAATATCTTGTTAAAAAAACTTGGATACTGAATAAATAAAATACTACTTAATGTTGTTTTAGATGTTTTAGTTGAATTCTTAGAATTTATAGCAAATATATTTACTAAGTGCAAAAAATCTGTTCCAAGTTTTTTTATTTGTATGATTTTTTATAGTTCAAATTTTTCAAATGATTTTGTTCCCTAAAGCCGAGACAAGCAATGATAAAAATCGCCTAATTTCCCATAAATAATAATACAACTGGTGCTTTTAACAGTTTAAACGGATGTACTTTCAAACATTTTTTTTTTGTGTACAATTTGTATTAATATGAAAAAACTAAAAGTTCTGCATTAAAAAAATATAATATTAAGATCAATTCCAATGACATTCATAATTATTATTAATGAGGCTGAATAACAGTAATTAATATCATTGTGTAGGCAGACTGCGTAACGACAGACGGACGCAAATAACATTAATTAGTTTATCACTCTTGCTTGACCTTACATCCATAAAGTGATTCCAGAATGAAAAATATCTTAGTTAAAAATATTTATTAAAACATTCAGCCCACTGGTAACTATGCCAAACTTCTTGGGAATTGTTAGAAAAAAAAGTTTTTTTTTTTAAAGAAATTGAAAAAACAATTACCCTGCTCAACAAGTTAAAGTAATAAAAAAAAAGCCATAAAGTGATTCCAGAACGAAAAATATCTTAATTAATAAATATACATTGTATAACATTTAGCTACTGGGAACTGGGCCAAACTTCTTGTAAAAAAAATTACAAAAATAAATAAAAAAATTACCCTGCTCAACACGTCCATGGCTGCGTAAAATCCAGAAAAAAGCACAAGAGAAAAAAAATTAAAGTTATCTGTCACTGCACTGTCATCCGTTTTGGCGGGAGATGCCACGCACAGCGCACAGCGTCGATGGCGTAGTTGGCGTACGACTACTGCGGGAGCACAATGTGACAATAATATAATACAACCGGACTAGCAAACCGCTGATAAGCTATCGTATGATGGTCTTTGAACCGATTTGTTACTAGATTTATTTATTTGAGGTTCTGTAGCGAATAAGTCCGCACTCGACCACCGGCTCGTATGAGATTATAATAATCATGAAAAATTATTATCGATTGTTTCGTAAAAAAATGAAATAGGTACATTTCAGGTTTCAAATAGCATTACAATACAATACAATATATTAAAAATAGCAATCTATTGCCTTACTAACTTATCTTGCTTTTTATTATTTTCAAATTATTGGAATCTGGGAATGGATCAATGGAATAAATTGTATATTACCCGTGTCCCGCGGTTTTACCCGCACGTTGCGTTTTCCAGTTACATCCCGGTTTTAGGGATAAAAATACCCTAAGTCCGTTCTCATAACGCAAGTTATTTTTACTATTCTTTTTTAGTCGTAATAAGAAAAAAACAGACAGCTATTTTCGAACAATTATGCTAAGCTGAAGAGGGCTCATAGTTTTATTCATCGTTAATGAACAACTTCTATGGAACCAACACGGAAATCGCGAAAAAAATCAGCGGTTCTGTAGAAAAATGTAAGTGACACTCGACATAATGTATGGAACAGCTGATTTTTTTCTCGAATTCCGGGTTGGTCCCCATAATAAAAGTTGTTCATAACGATGAATACTACATATGTGCTTTTTTCGGCTTGGCATACCCTTTCCTTATAAACCTTTATTATATATTATACAAACTTTCAGATGTGTGTTTCACTTTGTTTCTTCAGACAAACTAAACTAATAATTATGTCGATATGTGTGTGTAATACTATTATTATGTAAGTAGATAAATATATTTTCCAGACATTTATATCAGTAAGATCACGTAAGACCATGATAATGTTAACACAGAGTAAGTCAGATAGCAAAACGTCTGAATGACTACCAAAATTTGTTCATCATGCACCTACTGGTAAATACGAGTAAACATACGATTATTTTGGGAGGTGTGTCATTTCATAAAATGACGAAATAGTAGCGTTTTGCTTTGCAAGGTAGGTACGTGCCTACAAAAACAGGGATTAGCTTTGAGCAAGCACAGCATTACTTGTAGAAATTGTGGAATATATTTTGCAATGTCGTTTCGCAATACAAATCGAGATTTACATCATGTCTGGAAATAAAAATTATGCTCATTAAGTTGTCTCATTGTAAGGAAAATTAGTCAGTTAATACTTCATTTTTATAAATGAAATTAGGTAACTGAAAAAGAAGAGGTACCTAAACTTGTTTTTAATAAATAAGATCTTGTTATACTAAGAGCCAATTCACAACAAAACAGCAGCGAAAAATATCAAGTTAAAAATGCGTCCTAGACTGGTTGTTGACATGCACTTTTTTTTAAACGCTTTGCCAGTGTCGTCACGTTATAAAACATAAAATAAATTAACTTATAGGTAATCTTATAAACCTAGAAATTACAAATGGAATTCTATATCTTGAAAATAATTAGCTATGACATACAGACAGACAAACACGTCGCCTTAAGGGTTCTTCCCCAAAAAACGGTTCAGAACCCTGAAAACATAAAAAGTAACTTTTCTCTACATACGCGTACAAAATCACTTACCTGATACAAAAAAAAAACACAATTTGCCAAAATGTTAGGAACCTAGTTAATTAGTTTTTCTTTTTACTTGCTACTCATGCGTAATGTTTAAATTAGAATAACAAATTTGAACTAGTTACTACTTTTAACTAGCTATAAGGTTATTGACTACTTGTTATCAAACACCGAAGTCACCGAACACCCCATAAAAGTAAAGATAAGGGGTGATTCACCCCAATGTGTAACTAGTTGATACCCCTGACTGCAAACTGCAGTTTTCTTTTATATAAAATTCTCGTGTCACAATGTTAGTTACCATACTCCTCCGAAACAGCTTGACCGATTTTTATGAAATTTTATATGCATATTCAGTAGGTCTGACAATCGGCTGTATGAAAAATACCCCTAACATTCATTTTTTATTTTTTGGACAAAATTTTTATTTTTTTATTATTTATAATGTGGCACTAAAAATACATACAACCCTAAATTTTCACCCTTCTATCAGCAACCCCTATTTTTAATATATATATGTAAAAAAAATAAATTAAAAAAAACAGCAGGTGAAACCACCGGGGGTGAGCTAGTGTTAGTATAAAAGTATGATACATTCACTATAACCCGCATGCATTTAAAAGGTTTCCAAGCAGTCACACCAAATTGTGTCAAGTGTTACTCATTGGGAACCTGAGTGTGACTGGTTGGGAATTATTTCGGGAAAAAAAGTTGAGCAAACAGTAAAAGTGTGAATCAATGGGAAAAATTCTCAGCAAGTCATAATGGTAGCTTGTCCAAACCAAATCTTTGGGTGGAAATGATCTTGTTTTACCAATTCTAAAGATAAAAGTTACAAAATACATAAAAATAGGTAGAAAAAGATAAACCAGCCTGCTTATCCAGAAACATTTTTTTAGGTCATCTTTGCTATAGTGCTGTTAACTTCTTGCTGATAAGAATAAACAATAAACATGCACAAAAAAGAGACAAAATTACTTTTTGTTCCAATGTTTCTAAATAAGTTATTGTCCGATTCTGCTACACCACTCTCTAAACTAATAAACTACTAAAATTATCTACACCAGACCTCTTTATTAAAAAGATAAATAACCTTTAGAAACTGTTTTTAGTAGTATAAAAAATGTTATAGTAGCATTGACACCACTGCAGCCAATCCTGAAGGCTTTAGTTAATATATATTTATTTATTTTAGTAACTTTGTGTAACTTTTTATTCTTGTAACATTATAGCTGTCTTTATAATGATAAAGACAGCTATAATGTTAATTTATTAAATAAAGACAGCAACACTTAATTGATAAGTGTCAATTTTATTATTGTCAACTGATTAACTCGGCTGGTTTCTCAATATTTAGCCTTATTTCAACGTAACTGCCTTCAGAATGACTATTCTGCCCTCACAAGCCCAAGAGCGGTATCTCAAAAAAAAAATTTTTTTTCATGCGTCTGATAGCTTGAAAAATTGGTCTGATCCGTGAAAAAACAGATTTTTTTTTGAGATACCTCTTTTGGTCTTATAAGGGCAGTATTGGTACTTACTAAGTAGACTATGATAGTAAGTATAATAGATTATAACAAAAGTCAAAGTAAAAGTTAGTTAACAATACATAAATAAGTAGAAGTGGAAGGAAGCTTACCGCTGGCCTCAGTCGCGTGTTATCAGCCTGAAAGTGTTCAACATAGCGTCATACATAGTTAGTGCAGTACTACGGACACAAGCTGCAAACGTAGCATCATTTCATATTGCCGTTTACATGTGTATATTCTACTGTTGTAGCAAAACGGCACATATGTATTTTTATATACGTTATTTTTTAATTTTTATAGAAAATATATTAGACAGATCTGTCTTCTTATTGAGATTCCAAATGCTAACTAATACTGTTTTATAAAAATGTTAGATGTGCCCTTTTTTGATACCCTAGCAGGTAATTATGGTGTAGTAAGGTTTTTATCATATTTGTGTAAAATACATCTGCAGCGGAACATTAAAGACAATTTAACATTCTAATCACACTATTATTTTTTTAGCAATATTGTATAAGTAATAAAAATATATAATAGTACCTACTATGAAATAAAGAAAATTTTTTATTCTCAGCTTTTTACAACTTCGTTTTTTTTTTCTTAGCCTGGTGTATAGCTAGACTTGCATTTGACCAGAATCTTAGGGTGACGGATCAACATCGAGCTGTGCTGCGCTGTACTGAGCTGTGCTATGTTTGGTCAACTCGCTCGTCTAATATTTCAATGAGGATAGAAACAAACCATGCTGTGCTGCGCTGTGTGAAGCTACGCTCTGTTTAAAAACGCAGCAGTCTCGAGCGAGGCGCGCTACCCGCCGTGCTGAGCCGCGCTGTGTCGAGCTGTGCTAAGTTTTTCAAACATGGAGCACGCTGCGTGCCCCCCCATCGCCCTCAGACGTCTCTCTCACTCACTCACTATGTCATAATGTTTACGTTTTTTTGAAAATAAAGTCATTTTTTACGAGATAAACGACTACACGAGCTGCCTAAGCAAAGCGCAGCACAGCTTGATGTTGATTCTTAAAAAAACGTAGCTTAAGAAACACAGCACAGCACAGCTCAGTACAGCGCAGCACAGCTCGATGTTGATTCGTCACCCTTACTATAGGATAGGACTTATGTCTTGCTTGTATAGTAATATTTATCTATCTCTTGAGGCTTGCCTTTGTCAAAATTAACAATGAACCATGCATATTGAATTCAATTATTATGCTAGGTGTATTTTACATTTATAGTATGTAAAATTTATAAATATAGCTATGAAGAACTATTTCAGGTATGTCCATTTTATTTTCTAGTTCGATTGGCTCTGCTACTTCCTGTTTTTAATGCGTTATTATTAGCTACAAAAACTAGTTTTAAATGTTATTTGGCAGTAGGCCAAACGAACTTTGTGTAATATAGCGTTTAAGCAACTATTGTTGTCAACTTTTTCCTGCAAGTATGTGCACATTATAAACTACTGCAATTCAGCTCCCGCATGGAAAAATACGTATAGAATGTTAATTAGGTATAATTATGAGAGTATTAATCTATTATTTGCTTATTTAGTGACCTCTAAGCGGTGAGAAGGTCAAGAAAGATAAATAAATACGGATAGCACCATTAGCGTAAGATAAGTCGATAGGTCTCGGTGAACACACTTGGTATATAGATAAAACTATTTACTACCTTCTTATCGCCAGCTTCGCCTTCAGTCATGATAGCTTTTATGTAATAAAACTTGATAAAACTTGAAAATAATCACACAACACCAAGCCAGCAACGCTATCGGCGCCGACGCGGAATTTAGACAGTGACGTGACAGCTATTTCAAAAATATCAAAAACATGTGATTGCCACAAGCGTTTCATTTTACGTTTCATTTTGAAAATGATTTTTTTTTTTTTTTTTTTAAATTGCCTTCTGTTGAAACCTCTTTTTTACCCGACTATGACAAAAGAGTGTTAAGATTTTATACCGAATAACATTAAAATCACACACTACACTACACACGAACACTCGTACACATATCTAACGAAATATTATATCCAAATAAATACAACGTACCAAAACTTCTAAATCTTAGTCGATTTTTCATTAAATTATAATTATTGGCAAGCAAGCGGTACCGCAGCATGTTGCTGTAACAAGAGTATTAAAAAAAAAAAGCAACAAACAGTCGAATTGAGAATCGTCTCCTCTTTGGAAGTCGGTTTAAAATTGAATACTATTATTATTACAAAAGGTATTCTTATTGCAAAAATATCCATACTATGATGAGGCCCATCACTTTATTTTCTGTCATGGTTTTTTCAAGGTCAGAGCGATTAGGTATCTTTTGGGTCTGCATGCCTCATATTCGACCACATCGTCACTTAATATAAACGCAGACTTTGCGTTAAAAAATGGTTCTGAATAAAAAAAAAAACAAAAAGTTTTACAGTATAAACATTTATATTAGACATTTATATTTATGAACAGTGTACTTACAAATTAAACACAGATACATCGAGAAATATAGAAAATACTATAATTATTATTTGTAACATTTTGCTCAAAGTACATCAAGTTGAAAATTTTCCTGAACAAGATACCTATATTCCCAAAAAAACATTATAGTCACTTTCTAGTTAGATATAAGATAGTTCACAAATCTACTCGATGTATAGAAAATACAAGTTTTTAGAACATCTATACATTTTACAAAAATATACATATACTCTACAAATAGGTAGGTATAATAGTATCGAGATTTGAATAATTTAGTAAGTAGGTATATATTTTGTAGACATTTAATTTTGATATATATTGGTACATGTCACCATAGAATAACAATAATTGGATTTCAAATCCTCTACAACCTTATTAAATTGTTGACAATAATATCAAAATCAATTGCTAAAATAATATTGCATTTTCCGACTATTTAGCGCGACTTTGAAATGACATTATGTACTTTAAAAAAATAAATCTTTAATTAAAGAGCATAGTCGTTGTTATAAGATTACAAAGATATTGATGCTTAGCTAAATCAGTATTATTTACAGCGTTTTATGCAATAGCAGGCAAGTGACAAATATACAAAATAACTTAAAACCTACTTTTACCTCATCCTTAATCCAATTTCACAACAGCTTTTGAATCCCGATAAAGCTCAATTCACAAGACGGAAGCACTAATTTAAATTAACATTGATGTAAAGCTAATCAAAATGCTATGCAGCTAGATTGCTAGCAGCTGGGTATACATCATTGTGAACTAAGTTTTTTCTCACTTTCATAATCATTATCATAATCAACCAGCAAATACTGATTATTGAGGTAAACACTCATCATCATATACATCAAATTTCATTTACATTTACAACAAAAAATGGCAGTAAAAATAAAACTAAGCTTTTGAAAGCAGATTGAGAAACAAAACATACAGTAGTTTGTGTTTGGGTGAACAAATTCGAAAGATATTATAAATGGCCATAGTGTATAGAATAATATATCAAAATAGTAGATTGTCCAACGAGGGCATAAAACAAGCCATTTTACCCCGAGGCGTTTAGCTAGCCCGAGCCGAAGGCGAGGACGGATATAAGGTCGAAGATAAAATGGGTTTATGCCCGAGTTACACACTCGACTTTTCACTTCTATTGCGAGAAAATGAAAATATAAATCATTTTATAAGTCCCAATATAATTTAGAAGACTACAATCACGACCTACGGTTTTATATTTGTAAAGACAAGGTAATTTCGAATAATACATTGTCTGGCCTTAATAAATGTTGACTAATTGTGGCCTTATTAAGTTGGGATCTAAATAAATTATTAATAATCATTGAAGCCTCATTACAGGATGGCTCAATAAATTCAGGCCTTTACAGTGACAAAGGCCTATGTTCCACTGCTTCAGTTCATATATTTGTATCGGTCACCCGGTTTAGGCGGATCAGGCTGCGGCGGGGGCTGCTGGCTGCTTCCAGCTGCAGCTGGGGCCTGATCTCAGTTGGACGTCCACTGGAAAGTCATAGTAAAAATTGTATGAACATTTCTTGACCGTCATCAATTCGGCAATCTAGATTTGTTTAGAGATAAGTCATAATTACGATTACTAAAAGGGATGCTTTCTGTTGAGCAGGCACGGAGCCAATTTTGTTGCATCATCTGAACTACATTTTTATAGGACTTTAGAACAATATTTACTCTAATCTCTAATAATCCAAATGTCTAAAGTTATAGTTATTTTCTGATTTATTACAGCATTCATTTCTAGATTACAATTTAATTTATTTTTTCTATATCAAATTGTATTTTGTAATGTTAATTGTGATTCTATGAAGTTTTACTTCCTTTTAAGATAAGACCTACCCTCAGATTAGCGCCCCCCGCCTTGTTGAGCTCCTGCTCTTGCTTCTCCATTCTCTCAGCGCGCTCCTGGTTGCGCTTCACTCGCTGCGCATCCTTCACTCCTCGGGACGCTTGCTCCGCTGCTCGCTTTTCAGCAGCCTCTACCTGCTGCCTGCGACGAGTCTCCTGAAATATTCATATTACTTACATTACATTAATAGATGATTATATTTTATTATTTTACTTTATTTTCATTTAAGTAAGTCAAAAGAGTGCGCACAGATTAGGACTAAATGGGGTGTAGTGATAATATTTTTGAAGTTGTTATTTCATGAAAGGTATGTTAAATTCACATTAATGCCAGAACAAAGTGAAGGTCTTAGAATGCACAATAAGAAATTATCGTTTTTATGTGTGTATTTTCCTACTGATTGAATCATCATGTAATATTGTATAAAAGGTGTTTTTGTAAATGTAAGCATAATTTAAAGTTATAATGTGCGCAAATTTGGGCTGTAAAAATAGAGGGGTTGCAGTCAGTCCACGTTCGGACAAGCCAATCCCATTGAATTGATTAAGAAGAAACAAATAAGAATGTAGTACCACAAATGTGTGAAGAATACAACACTCATGCAATAACTTCACACACATTGTGCTAGAATTTTGTATTTTACACATTCCATTAAAGAAAATGAAGTCAAATAGGTACAACAGAACTATTTATTTGGGACAATCGGAGTGATTAAAAATAGCCAATTCATGCAGTCTGGGAAGTATTTCGTATATTGAGGGGCATTGAAGCGAATAGTGACCTTTCTACCAAAACATTGGTAAAATTAATATTTGAGATTTTTGCAACTTACGATGTCGGGAGTTGGCACGTCTGTGGCAGACGGTCTACAGCAGGATGTAAATATTCCCATTGTGGAAAATTATGACTATTTTTCACAATAACCATAGAAAAATCACTTTTTCTGTTATCAAATTCATCAACACACTTTTACTTTTGTTGTGATAATCTCATTTACGATTTGGGCGAAGTCCGAAATACTCTATCAGAGCAAACAATGTCAACAATTCTAATGAGAACCAACCCAGCCACTGAGAAAAAGAACTAAAGTAATCCACGAAAAAACCAAAAAATTTGCAGGGGCCTACAATATAGATGTTTTTTGTGCCAACTTGCTCGTACCACCTTTTTTTGGTTCTTATTGCGATTGTTATTAGTCGATCCTTTTTAGCGCTAGTAGTATTATTAGTTATTATTAATATTAGTGCTATTGATATATTTCGGACCGTACCCAACAACATTTATGACCTTTTGACAGTTTAGCGACCTTGAGCTATCATGATGTCATCAAATAATTTTTGAACGAAAATTTAATGATGATTCGTTTAAAAACTATCATTGAGCACTTAAAAATAAAAAGTATATTAATATTGTTTTGTAAATAATAAAATACCAAGAAATTACTATTTTTTTCGGAGGGAAAAAGCGAAGTATCATTGCCTTAAATTCCGCTTTGTAAGTATTATGTACCTTGTTTTAGATAAAACATCTTAGTGCAACTTATTTTGTAAAACACAGTCTTATAAGTAAACAAACCATACGCATCCAGATCGAATTAATATTAGCCATGATGAACTGAACTGAATATAAACTAAACCTGATTTTCAAAGCAAGAGAATCTTCACCCACAAATGCGCACCGCGCAGTTTACGATCAATAGAATGTAAGGGAAGATTTAGGTCACAAGTGTCGCAATCAGTTATAAGATATAGGGTTGACATAAAAAAAATGGATGCGATTAAAAATTTCTGCTATTTCAAAGCACATTACACAGAGGTATTATTTATTGTTTACGATTGCAATACTTAAAAATAATATAGATTTTAAACAAATTTTTCACATCACTAAAATAATCGTAGTATTCAAGAGTAAATCTTTTAAATCGAATCGAACTTTACATCGAGTTAGTCGATTCGGCTTGTTGAATGAATTGTTGTTGTGTAGGTACAACTGTACAAGTCGGTACAACCTTAGCGCAAAGTACATTTTCTTGGGGACTGTCGAAAATTTGTAAAATAAATTGGAAATTGTGATTTTCAAAATGTTATCACGTGTAGCTTTGCGTTCAGGTACGTATTATTTACCGGTTTAAATATTTAAGTGGTGAGACCAGGTGTTAGAAGTGCAGTTTTAACCTTAACCCTGAGTGTTACTAAGGTTTATGTAATCACTAATTTGACGGGTGTCTTCTCACTTGCGCCTGGCACTTTTGTCAAAATCTACCCTGAAATCGGTGCTTACGGAATGGGGTTGGTAGGTATTTATAACGAAAACTCAATGTTAAAACAATACAGTTAAATCAAAATTAAGAAAAAATAAAAGCTAACCTCTAAACTTACAGCTGATAATGGCAGTTCCATAGGAATTCCTCTAACCACTGTTTTTCTATTATCTAATATTTGGTAACAAGCTGTAATAACATAGATATACAGAGTATCTGGTGCAGGTATACAGGAAACCTTGTACATGGCGTTTACTTGGGAGTAAATCTAATGGAGGGTCTATACAAGATTTATAAAATTATGTCTTTACCTCTATATTTAAAACACATCACTGGCAATGATGTTAAACCTATCCAACTAAATTGTTGGTTGTAGGTTCTGATGGACAGCTTTTAAACTTGATGTAATTTTAACAAATTATTACTTGTCATTGTCATACTGATCTTTTGTTATTTTCATTAAATTTTTGTTACCATTAATTAACAAAAAAAGCACTACTACTCGTAAGCATAGCCACAGAGTCTTAATAATAATTGTGGGCATGGCAATGTTAGATTTTTCAATGGAGCTAGCATGTGTCGGATGAAGCATTAACAGTTTGACTGCAGCTAATAATCACATGTGCTTGCTTTAAGTGCGGCTAATAGTCAAGTGCGTTGTGTTTTACTCGCCTAGACTAGAGTGTGCAGCCGCATTCATGTTGCACAAAGGAAAACACAATATATGTGGTTTCCGCAGTCAAAGTGTTAAGATGTTTTGTAGGTCTTATTTGGGAGTAAAAAAAACCTGCACTGAGCGCTTTGTTTAACATAACAACAATAATGAAGCCTTATTAGAGGCATATAGATTATGTTAAGCCTTTCCACCGTGCCAACCTATTTACTAGTTTAACAAACCACATAATTTTCTTGACAATAACACAAATATACATACTCAAGACACCATACAAAGTGTTGGAAATCCAGCCGGAAAATAAATCCAAGCTTGAACTGGTCTACAATACATACATGCTATGCAGATGAAGCCGTTTACCTTACAGCAGGTTATAAAGTTAACTAAAAATAAATTTTTAATGTTGTCATCAACAGTACATAACTGACATTGTTCCTATTCGTTATGAGGGCCTGTACTAGCGTCCCGGCCGTGAGTTTCCTCGTTGCCAGCAGTCAATACCTGAGCCAACCCAGCTCCATAAAATAACGGAGGGAGGCTCTGGGTCACTAGCACAACTAAAATAGTTAATAATTACTTTTGTCATCAGTTGTAGCCCGACAGTCCGCCGCCACCGCGCTGGCGGCGCGCGGCTCGGCCTCCGACTCGGGCGCGCGCGACGAGGTCAACTTCCCGCGCCCCGTGCGCGCTGCCGAGCCCGGCAAGGTGCGCCTCGGCTTCCTGCCCGAGGAATGGTAAGGAACAAATAGCATTTCGCATAGTAACCGACCGGAAGTTCGGTTTCGGCTGAACCACCCTGACCTGTTTCGGTCGAACACTAATTCACTGAGGCACACAGTTTTCGCACACTAATTTTCTAAGGCTCTCGTCATACTAGATGAGTGCAGTTAACTCCGTGTCAATTATTAAGACTGGGTTAAAACGCACCAAAATCAAAGAGATTACGGGCGCCCGAAGAACGCCCGAGACGCGCGAATGAAACGCGCCCGGCGAACGTTAATTACTTAAGTAAATTTCTAGATTTGCTAAGATTTTTGTTGAACAAGCGCTTTTGTATGGACTTCTGAAACATAACTATACGACACTACGACATTATTTTGTCAGGTGTACAATACAAACAAGATCAAGATCGTAGAAATACTCTCGCTGTTCTGTCTCAGAGATGGTACAGCTATGAGTTTATACTACATTCAATGACCTTAATTTACCTAATCTTCCATTCCAGGTTCACATTCTTCCATTCCAAGACCGGAGTGACGGGCCCCTACACATTCGGAGTGGGTCTCTGGACGTACCTATTCAGTAAGGAAATATACGTGATTGAGCATGAATACTTCACCGGCCTGTCTCTACTGCTGATGGTTTATATCGCCACTAAGAAGGCTGGACCATCGCTGGCTGCTTGGTTGGACAAGGAAGTTGATGTAAGAACTATTTTTTTATAGACAACATTGTATTAGAAATAATAATAAAATGTTTAAAAAAGTCTAGTAGTCTAGTGTCTATGTTTGATACAAATAATGCTATGCAAACTAATTGCATACTAGCACCTAGACTATAAATATAATATAAAATTAATTATTGAAAAATCTACCCAGCCTTTGGAATCCAAAACCAAAAATTAGAAAGTTACAAAAATCGACTGTACCATGCACATACTTACTACTTCCTACTAAATATTATAAACGCGAAAGTTTGTAGGAATGTATGGATGTATGTTTGTTACTCTTTTATGTAAAAACGGCTTAACAGATTTACATGAAATTTGAAATGAAGGCTGTTCATGGTCAGGATTAACACATAGGCTACTTTTTATCCTGGAAAACTGGTGAAACCGCGGAGCGCAGCTAGTACTACAACAATCTCACCTATTTCTCCAAATTCCAGGCCGTAGAGAAGTCCTACAACGAGGAACGAGAGCAGTCCGTGAAGGCCCTTCAGGAGGCCGTCGAAGAAGAGAAGAAGGCGCAGTGGCGCGCCGGCGGCCAGGAGCTGCTCCTGCAGGCCAAGAAGGAGAACGTGCTCCTGCAGCTGGAGGCGGCCTACCGGGAGCGCCTCATGAACACCTACACCGAGGTACGGGGGCGGGGCCTGTGATGAGGCACAAGTACTGACGGCCCGGTGGAGCGAGATAAGCGGTCGCTCTATGCGTCATGTAGCGGAGGGCGCCTAAATACTAAAGAGCTGTTTTGAAAAAACTAATGTCCTAGTTAAATTGAACACAAGTTTGGAAAGTATTGCATAGTTCAGTAACAAGCTTACCAAGGTCTGACACGTTATTTTGACCTATCAATACCTATCACAAAACCATTATTACGAATTCGGTTTCACTTAGTAGTGTAGAGGTCAAATCTTGTAAACTGGATTTTGAACTACATAATACCCAATACCCAATATCCGATTGACTTCAAATTTGATACTGTGTAACTCAGGGCACTAAAACTTTTTTTAAATATCTAATTTCTTCTAATAAATACTTACCTCGTTCTGCTGTAATTCCAGGTGAAGAGCCGCCTGGACTACCAGCTGGAGAAGACCAACTTGGAGCGTCGCGTCGCGCAGAAGAACATGGTCTCGTGGATCGTCACCAACGTTACCAAGGTATACCCCTGTCTTGTATTAGGAATTAGTAACATCGACAATTAGCACTACAACTCACTTACCACTAAAAAAATCTTAGGGGTATTTCATGAGTCGACTGTAACTAGAATAAACGCCAAACATAAAAAGAGGACTACCATTGTAATCCCACACTTAATTATTTATATGCCTTGTCTTAGTAGCACTGTGGGATGGCCTTGTCCTTTTCCTACAAGTCTTCTTCAATATTGTACTGATATAAACTAATTCTTTAAGATAAAGTAATATTCCTATTGCTCATTTTGAAACCCACTTAACTGTTTAAATGAAGCTTATTCTGGTCACCAGTCTGTTTGGCAATAAGGCCGCTGATCCAGATCGCATGTGTAGAAACTTACACAGCCTTTAACGATAAAGTTCTGCTGTATTTCACAAACAACACACAAGTCTTTCTTTTACAATAAAGTTTTTTTTTTATTTCTCAGGCCATCACCCCGGACCAGGAAAAGCAGACCCTGGACCGCTGCATCGCCGACCTGTCCGCGCTCGCCGCCAAGTACTAATCCAGTAGAACATAGACTTGTAATTATTAACTTAATAAATCGCTAAATCAACGTTATTTGCTGTTTTTATTTTACTACAGATTGCGTCTTTACTTTGTACCAAGTCGATCAAAGCCGTAGATTAAACGGCAGCTGTAAGCGGTAGTTTCTTCTCTCAAAAGAAAGAATAGTAAATTAAAGACAACTTGAAGACAAATTTGACGAGTTTTGACGAGGCTATTTTATTATTATCCCGTAGGCCCTGTAGTGCATGTTCAGTTTTTCGAAAGTCAACAATACCTGTGACAACCATCATTATGAAAACGCGTAAATCGCTCGCCTGATGTTAAACGTCACATTTGCCCATAACAGGTCTGTACCACCCAGAATTTTGAACTTGCAGAATTCAAGCCCCTGCGCGGCCCAGCACTGCGCTCGTCACCCTGAGATATAAGTTGTTTAATCTCCCAGTTGCCCTGTAATTTCACTGGAAACAATGCCCTTCCAACCGGAACACAGTAATGAAAATGAAAGAAAGCGCATCATGTTACATTGTGTTTATTATACAAATACAATATTAGCTGGATAACAGTTCTCCGTTTAGTGAGTTACTGAGCATATACCGCTCTAGTTAAAGCTTTCCTTAGATTATTGCACCAACGGTGGTCGCCGGTTTGCCATAAAAACACCATGACAAAACCAATACCAAACTATGAAGTTTTCATAAAAGTACGATACTTAAAATGGAGTGTCGTTTTCATATTCATTTTTATAGAAATAAAATGACGCAGATAACTTCAAAAGTCGAAACTTAAAATGAAAACTAAATAGTAGATATTGGTTTTTACCATAAAATGTTACATAATAATTTATGACAAACGCTCGCGATATAGTAAAATATACTACGGTAATTATATAAGGTATTGTATATAATAATGAACATTAAAATTTGGCCGATTCCTACTTGTCTAGGTCAAGACTGCTCAACCAGTTTTGTAGGTGGGCCATATTTCAATTTCAATGTGTTGGATCACCTAGCGTATACTTGATAAGTTTTAGTTTCATTACGTTGTTTGGTTCAATAACGTCAAAGAGACCTCTAAAGAGGTTTTTGAGCTTAGATTTCATCAAACAATGTGGCCCGCGGGCCTGAGGTTGGGCATTCCTGGTCTAGGTTTGCTTTACACATTATTTGGTACACTCGCGGGGTACGCTTAGCTCCAAAGACCGAGCGATTCAAATAACTATTTCCACAAATAATCCAGTAAACTGATGATCAATTATGTGATTTGACACAATTTTCATAACAAGTCACTAGGAGCAAGCGGCCCGCATTAGTGAGTGATTCATAACAGTTTAGTTACAAAATTGGGAGCGGTTATATTATATCTAGATAAAAGAGTTATATTTTGTTCATTATATAGGCCAACTGTGAAAGTTCGGGGTATCAAAAATCTCTCATTACAAGACTAGCCAAATTCCTAAAATATTTTGTGATAAAGGTTACCGGTTACACCACATTTTATTACAATTTTTTCAAGCTCTGATCTCCATGGTCCATATGTTTTGTGCCTTTCCGGTATAATGGTGCGGGCGCATTGCGAGCGTGGTTTGGCTTTATTGAAAGGCTACGCTTCCATCCTATGTTGACTCTACTTTACAACTCATACGCTACGCTGCTGTCTCGCTCACTCCACGCTACTGTCTCGCTCACCCACGGTTTGCCCACATCATTACATTGACTTTATTCATCTTTGTTATCCGTCAAAACCGGACCAACCAACCCAACTTCAAAAACCTTTAGGTTTGACCAGAGATCAGTACAAAGGTCACATTTCCTAATTTCACCGTCTGATATCTTACAAGCTCCAATAGCCACATAATAAGCACAACAAAAAACAACAATAACCTTACAGCTAGATAAAGCATATGACTAAACGAATTAGGAGCATGTCCTCCTTTGATATCATTTTCGTCGGGTACTTATTATTATTCTTAGTATCAGCAAGAATGTGTAGACAATAGACATTAAAGTCATTAAATCGTATATCGAAGTCAAAAGACAAGTGAAGTGATGTGATATTATGTTTAGTTTAACCCTTTGAACGGCAACATCGCGCGTCGCTTATAAGCGACTGAGAAAATATTTGCCCAGACAACTCAACCCACGCGACTTTATTTTTTTAACTTACAAGAATGATTATTTCATGACATATTAAAATTTATTGTCTTATCTACAAATCACTGTTCAATTCGATGTTGTTTACGTTTAATATTCTGTAACATAATTATGTGGTATAAAAATTCGAAAAACGGGCAAAGAATATAAGATAAAAAAAACTGTTTGTCTCCGTCATCGCTAAGAAAGTAAGCGAGCACTTTCTAAGCGCGAGTTTCGTGTAAAAGGTTAAACTTAGCTTTGGTAGAACACGTCTGTTGTACAGAAAGTTACACAAATGATTACATCTAAGTTACAGTAGAGTCACAACACAACAAATACTGTTAGCGACTGTACACTTAAGTTTTAATAAATAAGTGTTGTTTCCAAACAAATTCTTTTTTACCGCGAACTCCTTACCATTGTCAAGTCAAAGTTTTTCGAAGGCCAATTATATCTTTTTAAATTTATTTAAAAACAAGCAACGATCTGAATTCTTTATTCGATCAAGTTGGTAGAATTCTACAACCATAAGCATTTTGTAAAAAAATTGTTTGAAAACATTTTACGTATAACAGAAGCAAATAAAAAAAATACCATTCCAAAAATGTTTTCGTATTAAATGTACTTCATAAGCTAAAATTGATATAAAAATCATTGTAAACATTATATCAAAACTCCCCATAGTGCAGATTGAACGACAAATATAACTTGACACATCAATCGACTTCAAATCTGCTATCATTGATATTGTACAACAGGGATAGCTGAACATGAATTTCATGGGATCGAAAGAGAAAAACATATAAGCTCGTAGTTTCCCTCTCTTTTATTCATTAGTACACTCACGTGTAGCTATCTCTAGCTATGCCATAGTAGCGTGTAAGCAAAATAATTTGTTTCCATGCGAAGTTCAAGTTATATTAGTCATGTTTGTGCGCTCAGCAAATATTTAAAAACAGTAGAAACCAACATTGCAATACAAAAATAGTGTCTCTCAGTAAATAAACGTATAAAATACCTACGTCTATTAAAGGGTCTGGAAAGGGCTCTTACATTCACCCTATCCAGAACAAAGCATAACGCGTCTATGTAACTTATTTTTTAATGTTTATTTATTTTAGTTTTTTTATAACTTTATATTAATTTTAAAGTATTTATCATCATTTTATATCATTTGACTTTTTTTCCGTGCTATGTTTGTAGTGAGGCAAAAAAAGTCAAAGCATTAGTTATTTAAAACAAAATGATTACAGGTATAGTAAAATTTTACAGAAAAAGAAACATTATTTTTGCTTCACTTTTTGCAAACTTTCAAACAATCGTAGCACGTATAAATTTCCAATGAAACAATTATATAAACATTTTAGACGAAAAGGAAACAAAAAATACAATATTTTTAAACAATTAGTATTTGGTTTCTAAACTTCTAATACAAAAGTCGACCAGATAAGTCCTTATGCGCCTTCGATAGCAATTTTCATAATAATTCGTTTAATTCATTATTTAATAATTGTGATCAAAGATTTTTATCATTGGTTAATCGTTTTTAAATGACCAGTCAATATTTTACAAAAAGTCTTGTATTCTGTATTATAATGACCTAAAGATTAAAAAAAATAAAATATATACTTTGAGTGATACAAAAAGCTATAAAAATCAGCACCATATTTTTTAAATTTATTCGTTGCTTTT
The DNA here is from genome assembly GCA_949125135.1 of Alcis repandata. Lineage (NCBI taxonomy): Eukaryota > Metazoa > Arthropoda > Insecta > Lepidoptera > Geometridae > Alcis > Alcis repandata. The sequence goes on from OX421240.1 coordinate 1,242,980, forward strand.
TTGTTACTCCAAATAATTGAGTTACTTGAATAGTAACTCAATTATTTGATTTGATTGATTAAATCTCTCTAGGTTTCCTGTTTAACCCGTACATTTGCAAAAAAGATTTTAAAAGTCTAAATTACCAAACGCAAGTAATAAAGACATCGCTTCTATTTTATCAATTTCAAAATTAAACCAAATTTGACAGCACTAATATTGTTGCCATTCCTCTCTCACTTATCGGATCAAAAAGAGATAAAGACAAAATTTTTTGCTGTCAGATCAGTTTAGTTTGGTCAGTAACAGAATTGCCGTCATTGCACATTAAAATTGTATTTTTTCAACAAGTCTAGAGATTGGCATTTTATAATTTTTTTTTTATGAATCATAAATTGATATTTATATGGCACTTAGAAAAAAGTCTAGAATAGATAATGCGATAGTTAGATATAAGTTAGCTGTACATACTAAAACATTTATAATATAACTATGTATGCATAAATCCTCATTTAACAAATACTACTCTGTCAAGAAAGTACCGGGAAAATATCAATAATACACAAAATGTTTGTTATTCATCCAAATTTATTTTATCATCTTCAAAGTATGCTCCTTCAGAAACGATACACTTACGCCAACGAATAATCCAATCATCAAAACATTTTTTAAACGCTGATTCCGGAATTGAGTTGAGTTCTCGCCTCGAATTCTCCTTTATGTCTACCGATTGAAAACGGGTGCCTACTAAACTAGTTTGCATGTCAAACTCGTAAATCCACGTCTCGTCACCAGTAACAATGCGTTTCATAAATGTTGGGTCGGAATTGACTCGTTCTAGCATGTCCTCAGCGACTCTCATGCGATTGAGTTTTTGGAGAAAATTCAGGTCTTTTGGGACTAGCCGAGCGGTAACATGTTTCATACCCAAATGATTACTTAAAATGGTACGGATCGACTCGTGAGATACAGAAAGTTCAGCGGCTATCTCTCTCAAAGTTGAGTGAGGATTTTCAGTCACTATTTCCTTCACTTTTGCGATGTTAACTTCAGTTGCAGACGTTGATGGCCTACCAGAGCGAGGCAAATCTTCCATCACATCTCGACCGCTTTTGAACGCTTTGTACCACTCATAAGCACGTGTTTTTGATAAAGTCGATTCGCCGTAAGCCTTCTGTAACATTTTTAGTGACTCCGAACACGAAATTCCATTGGCGATGCAAAATTTAAGACAAACTCTTTGTTCGATGTTTTTGTCCATGATGAAATTCGTAATACACACTAGACATGACCTAACTAAAAACAGCACCATATTTAATCTAAATAACAGACGCAACTCAAACTCCGCGCCAAAATGGATAACAGTTGTGCCAATCTAACAACAACAATAAAAACAAAAATTTGAATTTGGAACCCAAAACAAATCATCCATTCCCGATACTTTTTTGACTGAATGTATATGCTATAAAATGACCTGTCAACCAACCAACGAGTGTCTCGCGAGAATGAGAAGCAAATACATTTATAGAGTATATTAGTTTATCAAGAGTTTATGCATAATATTAATATTAAGATAATAATATAAAGTATAATATAATTGTAGTTTTAACATGACCAATAGGCGATTACCACACCATCGTCCATTATTTTATTTTTTATAGAACTTTAAATAATTACAGAAATATAAATCACAACAATTCTTTTTCTAAGAACATGAGTATATTTCATTAACTTTATTTAAATCAACAAAAAAGAATAAAGTTATGCTTAAGAAACTAAAAAAAATATAATAAAAAATAAATATCTTAGTGTAACGTAATAAATTACAAGAAAAGTACATTAATTTCATCCTAATGGAAAAGATTATGAATTAAATTCTATTTTCTTTTTACATGGAAATATTGTTTAAAAACCTTTGATAAACCTGTCAAAAAATCAGCCAAAAGGCATACATTTCTATCAGTATAGCTCAATTTAAACAGTAGGTCATTTGATACTGTCAAAGTTTCATCTACCCACCCCATCCGGTTCACATTTCTCAACACTACAAAATCCCACCCCCTCGTTTCTTTTGTGTACTAAATAAAGACAAAACTCATTAATCTCTGAGACCAGAAGATGAAGATTCGACAACGCCAAGATACTTATTATTTGGATTTTATTGAGCTACACATAGAAAATAGATATACGAGTAAAACCGTCTAAAACAACCATCTGTCAAAAATCGGTCGATAATAAAGTTGCCTGTCAAAAAATCTATCCATATTAACGTCGCCTGTCAAAAAACCTGTCGATAATAAAGCCACCTGTCAAAAATCCGTCGTTAATACCTGTCGAATGTATCAAAAGGCGCCAGTCAGTGTCGGAGACGGTGTTACAAGATGGTGCACTTCTTCTTCTTGCCGGCGCGGTAGTCGGCCTTCACGTTCACACGCTCGGCCTCCTGGAACCGCCGGACTAGTCTGGAATAGTCAATTTTTATTCGTTATTTATTGACCAAGACAACCAAACACCACAAGACAAGAGGAATAGACCAAATGTGCAGAGCTGACTGTCAACCTTCCCTAGTTGGAGAGGCACCCTACGAAGACTTACATTCAGTCAAAAAAGTATCGGGAATGGATGATTTGTTTTGGGTTCCAAATTCAAATTTTTGTTTTTATTGTTGTTGTTAGATTGGCACAACTGTTATCCATTTTGGCGCGGAGTTTGAGTTGCGTCTGTTATTTAGATTAAATATGGTGCTGTTTTTAGTTAGGTCATGTCTAGTGTGTATTACGAATTTCATCATGGACAAAAACATCGAACAAAGAGTTTGTCTTAAATTTTGCATCGCCAATGGAATTTCGTGTTCGGAGTCACTAAAAATGTTACAGAAGGCTTACGGCGAATCGACTTTATCAAAAACACGTGCTTATGAGTGGTACAAAGCGTTCAAAAGCGGTCGAGATGTGATGGAAGATTTGCCTCGCTCTGGTAGGCCATCAACGTCTGCAACTGAAGTTAACATCGCAAAAGTGAAGGAAATAGTGACTGAAAATCCTCACTCAACTTTGAGAGAGATAGCCGCTGAACTTTCTGTATCTCACGAGTCGATCCGTACCATTTTAAGTAATCATTTGGGTATGAAACATGTTACCGCTCGGCTAGTCCCAAAAGACCTGAATTTTCTCCAAAAACTCAATCGCATGAGAGTCGCTGAGGACATGCTAGAACGGGTCAATTCCGACCCAACATTTATGAAACGCATTGTTACTGGTGACGAGACGTGGGTTTACGAGTTTGACATGCAAACTAGTTTAGTAGGCACCCGTTTTCAATCGGTAGGAGACATAAAGGAGAATTCGAGGCGAGAACTCAACTCAATTCCGGAAACAGCGTTTAAAAAATGTTTTGATGATTGGATTATTCGTTGGCGTAAGTGTATCGTTTCTGAAGGAGCATACTTTGAAGGTGATAAAATAAATTTGGATGAATAACAAACATTTTGTGTATTATTGATATTTTCCCGGTACTTTCTTGACAGAGTAGTATAACTGATTTGAAATAAATTGGCTGCGACATACAGACAGACACCGAAGTCTCGTCTTAAGGGTGCTTCCTAGGAGGTTCAGAACCCTAAAAAGGTAAAGGTAGGAGTGGGAGTAGTGTAGGAGTACGCCATACTCGGCATCAAACTACAAGATCGAGGGAGATATGCCGAGATCCGTCGTCGCATCAAAGTCCAAGACATTGGAAAAGTAATAACGAAACTGAAATGGAGTTGGCAGGCATGTTGCCAGAGTAACGGCAGGTGGACCAAGACGTTGAGGGATTGGTGATCGCGTACTGTTAAGAAGGCGTTGGTAGTCTAATCTGTTGGGTCGACGATATTGCAAACATCGCGGATTGAACCTGGACAAGATTGACACAGGACCGCGATGAGTGGGGTGCTAGGTCGGGTAACCTCCTCGTGGTGCACCCTGGGCAACAGCGTGCGGTAATACTGCAGCTTTTATGCAGTATTACCGCACGCTGGCAAATAACCCGACACGGTGGGCCCGTCCGCGTGTCCCTCTGACTAGCAGAGGGCACAGCGTGATGGCTTGGACGGTGGCATTGCTGCCACCAGGGGGGTTTTCCTTGTGCTCCTCGCCGCATATGGGTTGCGGTCGGGAGTGCAAGGAAAGGAGGAGGGTGGACGCTGGAAGCGTGTGCCGCATGGGGCCAACCAGCGGCATACGCTTTCGGCCTACATAGGCCGGGATCTCTCGTTGCCGAGCGTGGTGAAAGCCGTGCTCGGCGGCGAGAGATCGTGGCAGGCCGGGGTCTCCTTCTGCGAAGAGGTGATGACGCAGAAGGAGGCCGCGGAGCGGGTCAGAGAGGACGACGCCCGATCTGACCCGCTCCGGCGCAGACGAGGGAGCGAGGAGGCGGTTCGCCCGTATCCTCGCTCCTCTGCAGTGGGGTTGCCGGGAGAGTCGGGGGACTCTCCCGGCCTGCACGACCCCACACTGACTGTCTGGGGGGTGATCCTGGGGAACAGGGTCACCCCTCCATATACGCGGGGTACCCTACTCGGGCCCATCGCCGGGGCGAGGTGGCGATTGCTAACGCGACCCCACCTTGCCCCATCTCAGGCGGATGCCGAACACCCCAGTGGTTTTAGTGGGTATGCCGCCGCAGGGCGGAGACTCCCACATAACCACCCTGCCTCCCCCGGGGCGGGCGTGGTATCCATAAAGGATTTCCACTGGGTTCCGCGATGAGTGGCGTGTAAGAGAGGCCTCAGCAGCGGATGATTACGAGCTGATAATGGTGACGAATATTTACGAGTCTTTGTTAGTCCCGAAATCTGCCACTTAGGAAAACTTTTGTATTTTTTTTTATTCGGTGATAGGCTTGAGTTTTACCGCCAAGTTAAGGGTTACCGCGGTTAAGGGAAAACTGTAAAAATGTCTTATGTTAGTTCGGCGATGTTGATCAAAGATCTCACCTGACGAGCTCGTGGAAGGCCTGGTCCACGTTCATGCGCGCCTTGGCGCTGCACTCGATGTACGGGACCTTCAGCTGGCGGGCCAGCGCCTGCGCCTCTTCTAGCGATACCTGGAACATAATTCATGCTGTTTATATCTCATCCTAAGCAACACATTACATCCTTAGCAACAGAGTCTGTAACTGGAACAGATTGCCTGAGGATGTGATATAAGCCAAGACTTTGAATGCTTTAAAAAAATGAGACGTTTGGATTAAAAAGAGAAAATTGATCTGACGGATACTGATAGTGAAGACGTTTCGACATTATGAGATTTAGGCACATTAGCTTATGCTGCTTGCCTATCATCAAATGAATAAATAAACATATCTTAGGTGAAGACGGAAGAGAAGGCGGATGGTAGACCAAAGAAGTCACAGAGTGGTGGCCGCGAAACTGAGAGCGATCAACGGGCTCATCGGCTCGCTGTTGGATGATTTTGTAAAGCCAGCCGGATGGTAACTATACATTTATTTTAACACTTTGATTGCGGAAAACACATACCTTGTGTTTTCCTTTGTGCAATGCGAATACTGCTTCACACGCCAGGCGCGTAAAACACAACGCATTTGACTATTAGCCGCACTTAAGGCAAGCGCATGTAATTGTTAGCCGCAGTTAAAGGTTTAATCTATAAGTGCCGTTAGTAGTACTGCACAGTCAATGTATTGTGCAGAAGTTAAATGTTTGTCAATCTACACAACAATTAGTAAAGCTCTTAATTAAGAACCTTCAAAATTTGTTCAAAGTGTTTATTACTTCCAAATTACAAACCAAGCCGGTTTTTATAATTGGTACTTAACAAGTCGATCTTACATTGTAGACTGGACAACACATAAAAATGTAATTATATTATATCAGTCAAAAATGGATGAACATCATCTCTGGCATTGGGAGCATTTGATCATCGTTCAACTTGTCGCGGGCGCAAATTGGTTCAATTGATATTACAATTGAATATTACACAGCTAATTTTTAACACTACCAAGCCCACTATACTATAGTTTAGTTCTATACAAAAACCGTCATCCAAATTAAATTTTATTTATATCTGGAGTAGAGTCGCACTTAATTTTGAAAAGTTGAAAATATTCTGTAGGCGAAGATATTTCAAACTATGGAATATGTATTCAAAATCTACTATTTTTACTGTAGTGCTTTAAACCTGTGGCAATGATTTTGAAATGTGTAATTTATAATATCAACTTTATTGCGATGCTATGACTCATTTTTGTGAGTAAAGGTGTGTTTTACTTTTTTTATTTATGTAATTGAGTGACGAGACGAGCAAATCGCTCGCCTGATGTTAAACGTCACGTTTGCCCATAACAGGTCTGTGCTACCCAGAATTTTAAACTCCCCAGAATTCAAGACCCTGCGCGGCACAGCACTGCGCTCGTCACCCTGAGATATAACTTGTTTAATCTCCCAATTTGCCCTGTAATTTCACTGGAAACAATGCCCTTCCAACCGGAACACAGTAATGTTTGCACATTACTGCTTGGCGGTGGAATAACTGGCAAAGGTGTGGTACTTCCCCAGGCGGCTCTGCAAAAGAGCCCTACCACTACAAAAACACTGCATTTCTTTCTAAGTAAACACTGCATTTTGTTGCTGATGTCGCGCCTCAATGTTAGGTGTTTACCCTACAGACCCTACTGCCCCTAAAGAGGTAAGTATTTTTACGTGTATGTTGCGGAGACATTTTACCGCCTAAATAGCTCAACCAATGAGTGTGAAGTGTTGCTGTGTTAGTGTTTGTTTCCAGATATTCATAGGCTCTTTTGCAGTTGGTTTTTTTATTATTATTTTTAGTTAAAAAACTTTAACTATAGGTACTTTATTTCCATTTTCCTTCTACATTTTTCTCCACAACAGATTTCCGTTTTCCTTATTTGTACAAAACAAACAAACAAACCGATGAACCGTAAATTCATTCATAAATCTTATTATGGAAATTCTACGCATGAGTCCTTTTACGTCACCAGGCGCTTGGCACGTAGGATACGACAAATTTATCTATAGAGTTGTATGAGGGCGCCACTAACGTTTTTGCTGAACAAAACTTACAGTAACCTGCAGTTAGTTCCATCATTTGGTCAACTACAGTTAAGTGGCTTGGTCAAAAGTGACTCACTTATGAATGAGTCACTGAACTCGACGTTTTCCTTGAAATTACTACTGGATGGTTATAGTATAGAATATCTGGTTTAAGACTAATATTAAATTAAATCCACCTTAATCCAAAATGTAATATTAAGAACTTGAAAAGTAAATAGGTGTCTTCAAGTTGTGAGTGAATCGGTTCCTTCTAGGCAAGCATGCTCCATCATAGACCGCATCATTGCTTACCATCAGGTGAGATGGTCAAACGCAAGCCTGAATAAAAGAAAAACCTTTTGGCCACCAAAGTCACCTAAACTTTACAAGCGCTTATGGGTATTCCTATTCGGAATGGGGTGAATAAGGATAAGAATACGCTAACGGATAGTGCGCCAACGTGTTTAGTTCATAAAAACGTATCCCACAAAAATAAAAAAAACTGATATTTCAATTTATTACATATTTTTTTATATGGAAATGTATTTATGAAGTGGTGTCTAAAAGATTAGTAGTAATTGCTTGCTTATAAATATACTTACAACCCTCTGCAAATCCAGATCTGCCTTGTTCCCAACTATAAGCATCGGAAACTCATCTCGGTCTTTAACACGTAGAATCTGCTTGTGAAACTTGTATAGTTCGTCGAAGCTTGCATGGTCTGCTACTGAGAAGACGAGGAGGAAGCCTTCGCCGGAGCGCATGTACTGCTCTCTCATCGCACTGAACTCTTCCTGACCGGCCGTGTCCAGGACTGTAAATAATATTGGTGTTTAGAAAATTTCTCTACTGCAGATTTCTAATGGAATGTAGTTTATTGAAAAATCTATTAAAAAAGAGCTTACATTTTTTGGCCTTTTTTCAGATTTCTTTTCTATGGATTTCGTTTTATAACTGTGAAACTCGAAAACCTACTCTCAAATTTTTTTGTACACATTAAAATTGTTTCAAATTTTTTTTTACTTGTATGTACCTAGTCACTAATTTACACATAGCTTGTGCAATTATAATAATTAGTATTATAATAAACACAAAGTGCTAAACTCTTTAGTGATGTTTTTGTATGAGAATAAGAATACTCCATAAATCATCTAACAAATCTATAACCTCTTGATACAAGTACAGATCAGTTGTTGTTTATTGACTTAAATCAGGGTTATCTACAACCTACATAGGAAGGATGTGCCACATTCCACACCTACAAACACTCAAACCTTGTTTACTATACAAAACATAGACATATCTCATACTTACTGTCCAATTTAGCTGGTATATCATCAATCACACATTGCTTCGTGTAACTATCTTCGATAGTAGGGTCATAATCTGTCACGAAGTAACTCTGAAAGGTAAAAAGGGCGTTTTAGCGCCAGATGTGATACCGTAGGCGTCTTAGCCTTCCATAGGCCTTGACAATCGTCTTACAAACTATTTTTAAGAATGAACACATCGCGGGAAAGTTTTAGTCGTTATATACATATTTTTTAGAATACAGGGAACGAGTAACAAGCCCGAGACAGTTATAGGTGAGACCGTGATAGTGGTACAGGAGAAATTGGCTTAAATACGCTAATAAATACCTGAATGAACTGAATAGTGATAGCACTTTTTCCGACACCGCCACCGCCAACCACTACTAATTTATATGTTTGAGCCTGGTTAGGCCTATCACCCGGTCGCGACATTGCGTTTCCAATAAAAAATTATACCGCAACAATTACAAAATTCTTAGAATTCTAATTTCTACGACCGCACAATCGAAATCGAATCGAAAAGCAAGTGAGCAAGTGTGATCACCATCACCGACTTGGTTTGTCTTTGTCTGTCAGTGTCAAACTGTCAAATACCTAATAACCAACAAGTGTCACAACATGATAGGGACGCGTTTGAAATTACACAAATGCAAAGATTGCCTACATTGCCGGAGCCGGCAACTTTTCTATTAGTTTATTCTTCCTATTCTTACAGGTTTCGCTATTTTTTCATTAAGTTTTGAGGGCTTTTACACTTTTAACATTTTTATATCGCTTTCAGCTCGTCCATTGTATACTTAAAGACTTGAAAAGTCTAGAAAATCATGAAAAGACAAGGAATAAAATAAGGGTCTGGCAGCTATTCAAACTGCCTCGCCCCCGCTGCCGGATGTATCAAGCGTTGCAATGTGCGGCTCCGGCATTAGCAGGGCTGTTACTGTCATTTGTCATGCCTGATTATTAATATTATTATGTCGGTGTCAGATAAAGAAAGACGCTCAGTTTAGTTTGACGGTTTGACCGTTTCATCTTGTGAAACAAAGTACGTTACAAATTATAAACGTTTTCGCTAACAAAAAGTGGTTTCTTCAAATGAATCTGAATCATCTGAAATGTTTTCCTTAAGTACACAAAGAAAGTTCTGGACCTTTAGTGAAGAAAATGAACTTGGTCGCCACCGTGAGAAGCACAACTTAGCGTATATATCAAGGCACGGTGCCCACATCGATGAATTTCAACGCTACAACTTCTTCCTGTCTCCCGATGAAGAGAGGCAGCTACTCAAACAGTATGAGCTTCACTTGAAAGAGTTCTGTAAAAGATTCAGCCCGCCCATGCCCAAAGGAGTTGTCGGCACGGCCTTTCATTATTTCAAACGATTCTACCTTTACAACTCATCCATGGACTACCACCCTAAAGAGATTCTGGCCACTTGTGTGTACTTAGCGTGTAAAGTTGAAGAATTTAATGTGTCTATCGGGCAATTTGTGGCTAATATCAAAGGAGATCGTGACAAGGCGTCAGATATCATTCTAAACAACGAACTTTTATTGATGCAGCAGCTGAATTACCACCTGACGATTCACAACCCTTTCCGACCGGTCGAAGGCTTCCTAATTGATATAAAGACCCGATGCTCACTAGCTAACCCTGAGCGTCTCCGAATGGGCATTGATGAATTCTTAGAAAAAGTATTTCTGACTGATGCATGTTTGCTATATGCGCCCTCACAGATAGCTTTAGCCGCCGTCCTGCACGCCGCTAGTAAAGAACAGGAAAATTTAGACAGCTATGTGACAGACATGCTATTCTGTGATGCCGGTCAAGACAAACTTGCAATATTAATAGAAGCAGTAAGAAAAATCCGTTCCCTAGTTAAAATGGTTGAGAGTCCCGCTCGAGAAAAAGTGAGACTAATTGAAAAGAAGTTAGATAGATGCAGGAATCAAGAAAATAACCCCGATAGTGAGATATACAAGAGGCGAATGCGGGAAAACCTCGATGAAGATGACCCGCCTCCAGGAGCCAGCAGGATGTCCCTGGACACCAGCGGAGTCTCACAAGTGCTGTCCCCATCCGCATCATAGAATTATTTTTTTAATGACTACTAAAGTTTATGCCTTGAATTGTGTAAATAGATTTTGTACTTGACTACTGTATTAAATTAAATGACATAAATACTACATTTTGTTGTTGTTCATTTTAAATATTAACTTTAATTATTAAGTAGATTTAGAAAAAGGGCTATCTAAATAAAGCCACATTTTCACTAGGGGACATTTGTCACTTTTAGTATAGAGACATACTCGTTTTATAATCCCTTCTATTAAAAAAAGTGTTAATAAACTAACTCCGTATACATACCAACGGTGATGATAATGGTATCGCCTGTTTTTTAGACTATGTAGACTATGTCTTTCTGTGCCACTGATGTCAATGCAAAATTTCATGATGATCCATTGAGTGGTGGTGTGAAAGCGAGACAAAACTCATTTTCGCATTAAATTATTAGTAAGAATGTGTCTATATTTTGTAAATTATAAAGTAAGAGTTAAAACAGAGTAAGGGTGCATTTAAACGGATGATACGCACGTGCCCCGCGATGCGAGCTGCGTCTGTGTAGACTCAACTCGCGTAATGACGGACGCAAGCCGTGGCCCGTATCACTAGCCCTACAGTTTTAGCTGTAGATCTACAGTTTTTTGGAAGCGGTCTCAGTTTTTTATTAGAAATGCAGTCTACAGTTCTTTTCCATTGCTGTTTTTTTATATCAAAATAAGGCATTAATAAGGCAAGTATTAGATATTTGATAGGTTTTACAGTTTTTTAGAGCTGGTGGTTTTTCTCTTAGAGTTGGCCCGTATTATTAGGGGACCATGACCAACCCGGAAAACGAGAAAAAAATCGGCTGTTCCATAGAAAAATGTCAATAACACTCGACAAAATGTATGAAACAATCTTTCTCATTTTCCGGGTTGGTCGAAATTGTTCATAATGATGAGTACTATGAGCCCTTTTCGGCTAAGCACACTCTTTCCTTTGAACTCTGTATGTAATATATTTAATTAACTATTTACAATTCCAGATGTTTAGCTTTCTGCTCTAATGTCGTCCAGCTGAGTTGACGCTCTGCTGACTGGGCTCTCTGTTTTTATGTTGTCAAGCTGAACCGTCTTTCACCTAACTAGGCATCCCGCTTTGATGCCGTTCAACTCATTTGATTTTCTGTGAAAAGGTCATTCTGATTAGAGACCCAATTATTTTAGACTTGCATTTGTCCACCATCTTGCCTGAAGGTGAGTACTGATACGATGGAGTACGCGCGCCTACAACAAACCGATGCACTCTCAACTTGAAGACCATCAAATATCTATCAAAGAAAGTGCGATGTATTTGGTAAAGAGGGCTGAGACCACCCATGGATTTATGGGAGAACGAAATTTAATCTGGGACCCTATTCTTTGACGCTCGAGATTATATTAGTCTGTCTCACTTTAATGACATTTCTGGTGAAAGCGACAGTGACCGAGATAATATCGCATTTGTCAGAATAGGGCCCCCTGATTCTACACTGAACCTATTCTATTTTGACGACCTGTATGGCTCAGCGGTAAATATCCGCCTCATAAGCCAGATGTACCCGATTCGATTCCTGGCCGGGCAGATGTTTGAATAATGAATTTAAATATCTGTTCTGGGTCTGGGTGGCATCCCCGACACAGGGCATCCTAGTGGGTTTGAGTGTGAGACTTTTATTTAAAAGCCTAGATTTTTGTTACGTTTCTACCTATCACACTTGTTGATGTAATTTGCTCTTATTCGACCACAGTTCTATTATGAAGTAACACTCGATGAGGTGTACTAGCACATTCGACCAGACCATCAGATGATCTATGGTGTGGATAAAGCCTTAGCCTGCTGTATAAGATAGGTATCTAATATAAAGACAAGAATAGAGATCAACCATCTTTTTATTAAAAGCTCCTAAAAATCCATACATATTTAACTTTAAATTAAGTTTCATAACTAAAAACAACTTCTCTAATTAAAATAGGTGAAGCCCGGTCGTCATTGTGGAACTTAATTTTCCTGAAAGTTTGTTCAAGGTTTCTGGCAGAACAGCAGTTTCTCGGCTTCATTCTGAAAGCAATCAAGAAAATTTCCATTTCAATAAACGTCAGATGAAGTGATTTTCTTCGGCAGAGAAAAAAAACTATTATAATATAGAAGCGATGATAAATTGATTCCTAGGATCTAGACTTTCTAATTGAATGGCTGTCTTGTAAAACCTTTCGATATTTTATTAGCATGAAAGCGGGTGAAACGTTCCAGATAAATTTAAAAAAAATCTGATTGCAAATGAGACTTTACATCCATGTGAGAGGCTTTGTAGTCTATCCTCCAACACCATTTTGATTCCTACAATACCAAATGCTGCACGTCCGATATGGCTCCACTATCGAAACTACTTAGTTAGTCTAGTTTTAAGTTTTATTTTCCTTTTGTTTGTAATTTCTGGTGTAAACAAAAAAGAGTTTAGCTATCTATCCATATATCTATCTACTTAATTTTAAGATCTTCTTGCACAATGTCGCATGTTGCAACAAATATTTTTATTCAATTTCAAAAGTACCTGAATAAGCTTGTAAACAGCTGCGACGGCGTCGTCGTTCCTGCAGTTGAGCGAGCCGGCCGCGGCGATGGCGGCGCGCTTGCCGCCCCAGCTCGACGTGAAGGTGAGCTGCGCCGAGCCGAGCACCACCAGGCACGCGAACAGGCAGAACAGCACCTTGTACATCTTAGAGAAGGGTCTGGAAAAAAACAGTCGAATTGAGAACCGGCTCCGTTTTGGAGTTAGTTAAAAATAATAGGTACCTAATAAGAAAAAAAACAAAAGTTAAAAAACCCTCCAACGTTAAAAAGCTGAATCGATTTGTTAAAACATGTCTAAGAACGACAGCTTGTCTAAGAACGACAGTTTTATTTGAAAACAGGTTTTCTACTGTTTTCAAATAAAACAGACTACATCGAAATCGGTTCACCCGTTTAAGAGCTACAAATCTTTGTACGGTGCCACAGACAAACACATGGCATGGCGGTTAAACTTATAACATCTCTCTTTTTGCGTCACGGGTTCGAAACAAGCTTTTATTGCGTTGTCGTCGAAGTCATACAGGTAATAAAATTAGGTACAGATGTAAATTTAATTAGATATCGGGAAGTGGTTTAAAATTAATTTGCAAAATTTGACCACAGAATAATAAGGTATCCAAACAATCCATATACTAACAAAGTAAGATAAAAGTTTATAAAGAAGTAAAATTACACATTATTTCAAATAAATTCTATTATAACATTTAATTCATGTACTGTTGTTAATTTTATTTTGCTAATTGAATTTGTGCGATAAACACTGTCTGAACTTTTTCTGAAATAAATATTTCAATTTAAAAGTACGATTTATTGAAGTGACTTTTTGTTCTTACCTTAGTGGTGGTCTTGAGAAGGTAAGATGGTAGCTGTCGAAGGTGGATGGAGTGTGATGCTGTGGTGGAGGCTGCTGGGGCTTTTATACTGGTTACTGTCGATAGTATGTGGGAATCAGGGTAGGTATAGGGTTGAGGTGAATTGGTGAAGCCAATGGAATACTCTTATTAGCACGTTACATACGTCATTAGGTCTGTACTCTGTGCTTACCACAGACCACATTACGCGTTGACAGATCACATCTATTCCTTTTTTTATGAAAATAATACCCTAAGGGTAGAATAACTTATGATAGCCAGTAAGTAGGTAAGCTTGTTTAGGCCGAGTGGCTAGTCCTGGTGTTAGTTTTTAGGCCACTTGAAGGCCTCTCACATGGCTAGGTTGTTGTTGTTAAGGGCAAACAACCGTGACCTATAATTTATCGTGTAGCAGCCGGTATAGGAAGTAAAGGTACGCGCCATACGAAACTCGGGAAAGCAAGTGTTCGTATGTCGTATTCTGTAATCAACACTTACAAGTACTTGTAAATGGCACTCCCGGTAACCCATCTGAAAACAAATTTATCATTCAGAAATCGGTTCGTAGCAAAGCTACGCTGAGCTACAAGCGCTACGGACTATTACAGGCAAGCATATTCGTAGCAAAGACGAGATTTTTTTCAGCAAGTTACAAGTTATTGTATTTGTAGCGAAGCTACGCTATACTGCAAGCGCTATAAACTATTTTTCCAGTAAGCACAGGATGTTTTAAAAAGACCTTTCATGCTACAAAAGCAAAAATAATTTGAGTGTTACATAATACTCGTAAAATAAATATTTTTATTGGGATGTTAACTAATTAGAAAGGTACTTACCAATTTCTTCAAATGAATAAAATAAAAAAGGAAGATTAAACATTTTATTTAACATGATGACAAGTCATCATCATCATTTTCAGACTGTATCGCCCACTACTGAGCATAGGCCTCTTCTGGTACGTTACTCAACCCAGTCCTGTGCCTATTTTATCCATCTTCAATCAGCGATATAAAACTAAATAATAAAGTAAATCAAAAAACTACTACTAGATACAACACAAAAAAAATCATGTTAAACAGGTTTTCATTTCAATCTGAAACTTTTAATGAACTTCCCAAGCTGTCGTGGACAAACAATCGTAGTTATTTTCCACATTAGTGGGCAGTTTTTCATTACCTTCACGGGTTTCAGTTGATTTGCTCCGAAACCTGTTAAAGTACAGTTCAATTATATAGGCCTATAAAAGAACAATGGTTGTCTTTGAAAGCTCAGTTGGGATCAAGAGTTTTGTGAAGCGTACCTTTGGATCAGACAAAAAATTTCAATCTCAAAAATTTACAAATTTTTTTCTGTTCAAAAGTGTAAAGCAGTAATCAAGTAAGTTTGGATTTACATCAAAGTTATTTTTAACCGACTTCCAAAAAGGAGACCGTTCTCAATCAACTAGGTATGTTTTTTTTTTTTTTTTTGTTATATTTATATTAATTTATTTCTTCCAAAATACCGAAGTGTATCAAAGGTTTAAAATCACGTCATTGTAAAATGGTTTATTTTAAGTTTATTATATTGTTACATGCAAATCTAATAGTATCTAGTTATTTCTTTCTATATTTATTTCTATCTACCTAATTCATTATTAAAATTAACAGCTCGAAATTTTAGTTTTGGCTGTGGTTTTGGTAGGTACGTACCTTTGGGACGAATCTACAATAACCCCGCAAGACTGTTGCTAAACCTAGGTCTCTCTTTCTCTGGCTATTTCCCTATCTATACTGATATTAGGTACAAAGAGCTAGTTTGTATGTATGTTTGTAGGGAGTAATCTTCTAACTACGGGTGCGATTATATAAATGTTTTCATCAATTGAAACCCACACTATCCCTAAAAGCATTATAGAGACATTGTAAGCATTTTTAACCCTCGACACAAAAAGAGGGTTGTTATAAATTGCAGCCGCTATGTGTGTGTCTGTCTTTGGCGGTCTTCGGAGGTTATTGACGTGTTTTATAAAAATCGGTTTTGCCGTTTCAACGTTTTCTAATCGATTCCAATTAGTCTATTCAATTCAATTCAATTCAACCAATTAGTATCATTGTATCTCATTCTATCTATCGGTCCGGTAAATATCGTATCTTACCTTATAAATAAAGATTACTCTATATAATTTCCCAGAAAGCACCCCACCAGCCTTGCCTTAATTTCATTTTCCAAGAACCATATTTCAGCCTTGCTCTAAGAATAAATTGTCAAGCACGTGACGTATTCCTTTTACGTAGGGTTCGTATCTACGAGTACGTTCAGTTCGGAACAATTCCTTCCACGTACAAAGTTATTTTTACTGTTTTCTGGAGCGTGTTTACCTATTTTTGTTTGATTTATTTGTTGCCTATTCAGTTCATGAAATGTTCAATATCAACATAATTACGTATCTTTGTTTATCTTGAAAATACAAGAAGTAGGTGCAATTTCTAAATGCAACTTTAACCTAACTGACTAATTAACTAGTGCATTCTTATAGGTACTCCATTCTAGATGTATTCAGTACAGTTCTTCAGTTCTATACGGACATAAATTAAAATGTAAGAGAGCCACTTCAAACTGAATATTAAAAAAATATAATATGTATTTTAAATTTATGAGAAGCACACAAACTATTTTTTTTACATTAATTATTAAATACCTATTAAGGATTCGACGACTTGTTTGGCTTAGCGGTAGTATATCCGCCTTATAAGCCAGAGGTCCGGGTTTGATTCCCAGCCAGATAGATGTTTGAATGATGAATTTAAATATCTGTTCTGGGTTTGGGTATATTGCCCTTGTATTTGTGTGTGTTCCATGGCATCCCCGACACAGGTTATCCTAGTGGGGAGCTATAAGTGTAAAACGTTATTCCATAATTTCCTTACGGAACAGAAACAGCGGTAGAAGCTATAAATACCGACCAGTATAACTATCTCTTTCCCCCCCAGCAGCCATGTGCCGCGTATTCCTCCTGGGGCTGGTGCTGACGGCGCTGCTGCTGGCATCGGAAGCGCAGCTTACGTTCAGCACGGACTGGGGGAACGGGAAGCGCTCCGTGCGCTCCGACAGCGACTGTGTGAGCGAGGAGGGGATCTATGCTATCTACAAGCTTATACAGGTGGGTGTGCTGGAGCTATTTTATATCTATACTACTAGCTGCGTAGCTGCACTCGGCGGTTCACTTGCTGTTTTTTTTAATTTTGAACCTTTGTATTAGAGCAAACAAATCAAACAAATAAATATTCAAATCGGTCCAGCCCTACTCTAGTTTTAGCGAGACAAACGAACAGCGATTCATTTTTAACACGCCGGTCGATTGCTTGAGCAGGACCAGTGGGCCTAGCACAACTTTGACGTAAAAATACGTAGCGAGTATTCGATAGAAAAGTGTACGCCATTTACACCCGTCAGAAGCATACTTGACAGTCGTAAATGGCGTACACTTTTCTATCGAAAACTCGCTACGTATTTTTACGTCAAAGTTGTGCTAGCCCCACAGGTACTCTTATTTGATTGAAAAGAGTACTGAAGTTTTTGGAATGACGATGGTAGGCATCTAATTCCAGTACTTATTATTTTTCTCTGTCTCTTTGCAGATTTTTTTTTTTTTTTCACATCTTTTTTTTAATAATTTTATAATAAGCTTGCGTTTGACCACCATCTTGCCTTATGGTGAGCAATGATGCGGTCTACGATGGAGGACGCTTGCCTAGAAAGTACCGAGTCACTTACGACTTGAAGACACCCAACACAAACACACAAACTTCCTTTTTGTTACAGAGAGAAGCAGAGAAGTTCCTAGCTTGTCAAACAGAAGGGAAAAACTAATAGTGTCCCACCTCCCTGCGTCTACTCACCTACCTATATTCTTTCTTAGCGGATTATGTTAACAAAACCAAGAATAAATTGTAACATCATATCAACAGTATGAAAACTGTTAAAATAGTTCTCACTGTAAAATACACAATTTTGTTGCTTTGTTGTATTAGTTTATATTGAAACATATTGTAGCTTAGCAGCTCTCCAAATGTATATTTAAAGTAGGTAAGTATAGACAGATACATTCGTAGATTTCGTAGTATATCAAAATATAATTATATTGTAGTTTATTTATTACTTGCCTTTATACTTATGCTTTATCTAGTGTAAAATCAAGATTTTTTTCACATTTTAATTCGTATACTTGCACATTTATTTTATAATTATTATAAATTATCTCATTTTAAGGCTGGGTAATTTTTTTCTGTCCATATTTGCTGTCTTCAGTTTTTGGTTCCAGTTGTTACAAAAGGAGTCCTGCTTTCCGTTACCTCAACTTGGACCTGCTAAGTTGTCTAACGATCTGTGGAATCCGCTGTCGAGCTTTGCCCACAGGTCGCCGGACATCCAGCAGATTAGTCCAGCCCAATTTTACTACAGTTTAACGCTTCGACGCAACTTCAGTGATCGGAGTTCTAGAGCACAGAATGCGTTTTCTAAAACGGTTGGCCGTTTATTTCATATAATTAAATGTATTATATGTGTATTTGAAGTTAAATATAAAATATTATCTAGTTGTAGGAACGCTGCAGCATGAGAAATAATAAAAAACTGTAAAGACCAAGTCTAAATGAAAACAAATGATGTAACATCTTACTGAGATTTTCTGAAATACCTACTTCATATACTCTTTGTATTACATTGTAGGTACTTAGTGTAACATAATTGTATTATTATCTAAGTTATTTTCAGTGTATATTGTATGTACCACAGTGAAATGTTTAAATAGGACACCACATAAGCTTATAAGATATACATAAAAATCTATATCAACAAGTATTCGTAGTTTTACTCAAATGCAATCACATTTATGGATGGAAACAATTACACCGATGAATGAATAACAAATATATGAATTCGAAAAATTGTAAGTGTGCTGTGGGTGTGTTGTGTTGGTAAATTCTGGTATGGATTTAATTTGTAAAATTTTCTACAATGGTATCGTATACCCTTGATTAACACATTGGCTACTTTTTATCCTGGTCAAATTAGGAGTTCCTGTGGGATAACGGGTGAAATAAAACACACATAGAGATGGGTATACGTTTATTAAAATCCTTTCAGACATAGACACTGATAATACAACTGTAATAGATCCTGTAATTTATAAGTCACAACATTTAACTACTTATTGAAATTCCAACAATCATAACACTGATTTACATGTTAAACAGGAATCAAAAGGGCTTCATATCGTTATCTTTGCCTTTTCCAAAACTTCATCGTATATCGATATGTAAATGATGTTATTTTTAATTGACCTTACAATGAGAATGAGCTTTGGAAACGCCTGGTGGAAAGGCAAGATTTGGTGACGTCTGAAAGGTTACGAGTCTCAACGCCTTTATAAAATTTCAATCGTGTTTCAATAGTCTAAAAGGTGACGTTCGCCATTTCACAGCCCAAGAATACGTAAGACATCTATAAATACAGATCGATGAAGGTAATTATTAGCTAGTTTAAACTATTGTCCCAATATTTCATAATAACCTAAAAGTACGCCGAAAATTAAGGACGGAGATAGAGAAATGAGCAAGAATTTAAATATGATAAAAAAGCAGTTTTAAATCAAAATGTTATAGGACATTGTATCGCTAACGTATCTGGTAACGAACACAGCTTTAGTGATATTATAATTTATGATACAGTCACAGTGGCATATGGATATCATACAGAAATACGAGTGACACAATGCATAGAATTGAGACAAAATGAACATACTTAGTTAAATACAAGGATATAGTTATACATACAGCTGTACAGTGAGCGACACAGGTGTAGAAGAAGCCTCGTTATTACACGCTTACCTACGTATTATCATTTTAATAAAATGACAATTAATTTTGTATGATCATCATAGGACACACTGAAAATGAATACATCGTCCAAGTAGATAACGTATAAGAAAAACACAATTGATCGAAGCCGTGAAGAAATGGTTTTCAATGTAATTTAAAAGCCAAAACGCATAAAATGCCTGAATGGAACTGTGCAACGATCAACTGAATATATACGAAGTTTTCAATTAGGCGTATTTGATAGAAGAAGGGTTTCAAATCATTGATGAAATAGCATGACAATAACAAACTAACATCTTTTTCAAATTTTTCACTTATCCAATAACTTTTATCTCAAAACTACATTACATACGATTAATGTGCATAAATTCCGTTTGTCATAAAGACGAATCCTTAAATTAAGGATAAAATGATACCTACAAAACTGTAGGCCGTGTTACAACGAGTAAATTTATTTCGTAGATTCCTAATAACTGGAACTCTATATCTAAAAGATAACGCTCAGTTCACATGAAATTTACCTAAATTGGAATATCATTAAATTTAACATATCTTTACCCACATAGCCATACCTCTCACCTCACTTTCCTCGCCTGTTCTTCCATTTTCCTCCTTATTTAAAATCAGTACCACTATTTCCTAAATTTTGAAAACGACATACACTTATTATACAATGTATAATTATACATCCATTGTAAGTAGACAAGTATACCTATTAATTACGCCATACACCTTAACTTAACAATCGTATCCAGATATCTTAAGTAGGTAAAAATTATCCAAAATTTTATTGGAAGTAATAGTACTTATTTGCTGACGTGTTAAGCGAATAGTGAAATGTGATGGTGATATAATATTGTGGTGTGGTGAAATTAAGGTCGGCAATATTATATTATAGGTAGACATGCTTCTTATTACAGACCACACACATCTTTTATTTTCAGCAAAAAAATAAAATGAGGGAGGAATACAAACAATATATTTTTTTGTGTATTTTTATGAGTTACCTATTTTCTTACATTTATTTACCACATTTAGAAATACAACATCATGGAAATGTTTACATAGTTACGGACAGAAACACAGATATTAATACTAAACTCATCACTTCGAGTGTTGGAATAATTTTATGCATATCTTTACACATTTTATGAAGTGGGATGAGCATAGTTTCTATGCGACTTTGAGCATTATTTCGCGCCCATTTACATTAAAATGGGGTGTTAACGTCGTAGCCCCTTAATATTACCTACATTACTAAAGATAAATGATGAATCAAAACCATTACACTAGCCCTTTGTCTTTGTCTTTATACCCTACAGGTTTTACTTTACTGCTGAGAAGGAAGTAAAACTGTTTTAGTTTAAGCTAACTAAATAATAAGATTTTACGCGTTATTTTAGGCAGTGGTAAAGATGTAGACCATTATATACAATTACTTAATAAAATAAACTTCAGATGTTGAAGATGGATCAAATTAGAATATTAAAGAAAACTTGATTGAAAGTAAAATATAAAATAAGAAAAGTGAAGATCAACTAAAGATGAAAAGCTGGAAAAAGATTTTGCTGCGAAGTTAAAATTAAACGTGCGAACGAGATGGGGCAGAGCCCCGGCGGCTGAATCGGCGGGAGGGAAGCGAGACGTAGGTGGGGCGTAGGCACGAGCAGTAGAGCACCGCGAAAAGCACGTAGGGCGCGAGCACGGCGACGACGAGCCGCACGGGGGCCGCCGCGCTGTCGGCCTCCGCGGAGAATCACTTCTCCTCGTCCTCTTCACGGAACAAGTACGTAGACCTGCAGTGGGAACCATCTTTAAAAGAGCTGTTGAACCTACGGACGGCATACCTTCTGATGGGCAATTCCCATTGGCGAAGACATTTGCAGTACTAATGGCGTTTTATGTAGTAACGTCGTCGATGTGTATGTGGTACCTACATAATATAGTAATAAACCATGCAGATAATTTCGATATTTATAGGATTATACATTTAAACAAGTTTAATAATAATTATCATTGTTAGAAGTACATAAGTCAAGCTCATGAATGCCTTATTGCTATAAAAAAGGCTTGCGAATAACTTTTCTTAAACAAAGTGAGGATATTATCCATTGCATGAACTCACCAGTAAGCGAGGTTGAAGAGCGCAAAGACCAGCGGAAAAGTGATCCTCGAAATGACGTCTATCCGCTTGGAGCGAGTGGGGAACTTGGACATCCAGAGCCGGCAGCAGTTTTTCCTTGGGGGCTCCATGTGGACCTCGCACTGCCGCATCTTCGGTTCGCCGCCGCCGCGCATCAGTGGTTTCTGCAGTTGCAGGCAATTCAGGCCGGAAGGGAGCACAGCATTTACGACCGTCATCCAGGTTGAGTGGAACTTTATTTGCAGTCGTTTTATTGTTTTTATTGTTTGTTACAACAGTAATATTTGAAAAGAGTTGGATAAGAAAAGATTCATGAGTTTTAATTGATATCTAAAAGTATTGATTTGACATTAGAAAATTGAGAAGTATAAAATGAAATTATGTTAGGCAAAAAGAGACCTGTTTCATTTGATCTGTTCTTTACAACTATTTCAACTACCAACAAGGAACAATCTCGTTCACAGAAACTATGAAACGAACTAGAAAAGTTACGAAAATTAAAATGAAGAGAGATTTGCTGAATTTTCGAAAAAGTTAGGACAAATCTTTTCAGGCAACATTCGGCCACTTGTCAAAATGTCCAATGGTTAAAATAAAGTTGAAGAAATAGAGTGATAGGTAACTACTACAATAAGGTACTATCTAAAATCAACAACACACTTTACACTTAAGTTACTCCATGAAACAAATTAAACTCACAATGAAAACTATGTACCTACCTACTTTCAACTTTTAAATAAGGAAGTCAAAGACAAATAAACGAACTGCAATATAAAAATTCCAGCTGCCTACAAAAAGTTCTACCTACACGTGTTTCGAATGCAATCTCACCATAGCAAAGGTTGCGTTACTATCCGTGTCCATCAGATCAGAGGCAGCGTCCAGGTTAGCGGCTTCCATCTCGCGACGAGCCTTCTTCATGTTCTCTCTACGGACAAAATTCAGGAACCTATGAGCTTCAATTCCAGGAAAAATATTGATTTGGAATAGAACATGGCGTTGGAAAATATAATCGAGAAGAATATAGCAAGCTAGATAAAAACTTGGCACTCAAATGGGTCTAAAGCCGAAAAGGCTTTGCATGAGATTCGTATATGAGTAAGGTACGTATTTTAAAATATAATGGTAAACATAAAACAAACGAGAGAGAAAAAAGTGAATTGCGAGGAGAAAAAGGTTTCTATAACTGTCGGTAATTTAGTATGTACTATGTTCATTGTTCTTGTTCATACCTTCATAATAGGTTACAGAAGTGCTAAATATAACCAAGTACGTTCAGGATACGATACGTCGAGAGCAAGCAAAACAATCTGTTTACTTTAGTTTTGTATAGCGTTCTATACAAAAGCGTAATGTAAAGAACTAACCGAATATCTACTTCGCTACTTGCTCGCGAAGTGTCAAATGCGTGCCACGAATATTTATTAAAAACTTTTCACATTGGTAACCTTGATTAATGCTACTAATTTTAGCATGGCATCAACGGGCATCTTTGAAGAGGTTCCACGCGTGAGGTTCTCGTCTATCTAGCGACTGTCTAAGCCAAAGTGCTTCATGTCGAGCTAGTATCGGTTTCCAGTAGCAAGCTCCTAAGGATGACAAGGCACATGCGTACATACCTGTGCACGTCAGAGCGAGAAGCGTAATTAACCAGCGCAAACTCCAGCAAGGCTCCAAACACGAAGGTGAGGCAAACGCCAGTCCACACATCGATGCCCTTGGTGTAGGACACCGGCGGCAGAGAGGCATTGATGCTCGACGACTGCGTGGCCATCGTGAGGAGCGTCAAGACACCTGTGAACGAGAGACGCGCATTCGTACCTGTGCATGTCAGATCGGGAGGCGTAGTTGACCAAAGCGAACTCCAACAGTGCGCCGAAGACGAAGGTCAGACACACCCCCGTCCAAACGTCGATGGCCTTGGTATACGAGACGGGGGGCAGAGAGGCGTTGATGCCTGATGATTGGGTGGCCATCGTGAGGAGGGTAGTTACTCCTGTGAGCATTAAATGTTTAGATAAGTCGGAGCACAATTTTATGTTAATCATTACAGAACTCAACGAATCCAATCTACATTCACAGGCTTATTGATTAGTCGTAAGACTCTAGCAGGCACAGCTGTTCCCCTGAACGAGGCAGCTTCTGACTGGCCAGAAGAACATAAAAGAAAAGCTCTGGTTAAGCGTTAGGCATCTTTAATAATTTCGCACATTGAATTAAGATTGAGGACTTTTAGATCGTTAACAGCATAATTATAGATTAGTGCGCATTTTCAGTAGGACTATGCGCAGACGAAGGGATTAGGTTAGGATCGACACACAATGTTAGTTAATTTAGGAGAACATAGAACTATGTATGGTGCATGGTACAGGTGATCTTGTATAACCAAGACTGGCGAAGCATTATAAAATATACATCGAACATGCAATGCCCCCCTATCTGTTTTATTCATTGTTTCATATGGACTATCTCTGGTTACCATTAAAAGTCACCAAACAAGTTATACACTGAGTTATACACCTTTTCTTATCGTCATATTTACGTCATCTGCGGCTAGATCTCCCAATGCAACGCTATTATGAATTTATGACGATAAAAAGAGGTCAAGCATCCAAATTTAAGCCTTATACTAAATCACAACATTGAGATCTTGTGCCATGCCTTCTTACCCAAAGATACCCTGGCAGGGACTGCCCCTTGGTCAAGCCAAAAGGACACCCAGGAGACGATGACCAACATGCAACATGGAATGTAGATCTGGATGAGGTAGTAGCTGAACTCGCGCTTGAAAAGCAAGTCCACTTTGAGGCAGCTGTATTCACCTGTGCAGAGAAAAAAAAACGTAGAATTTTTTTTTGATAAAATTAGGTTTTTATGCGACTTTATTGCATCAAGTTCACTCAAGAAGAAGAAGAAGTTTACTCAAGAAAGTCAATCTTCAGCTATCGTTTAAAGAGGAATACCTCGAGCGATTGTTTTTGTTACATGGCTGACTCCAAACTTTAGTTCGAAACTTGTATCATCGTCTCAAAACGCGTTGTACTCATCATCATCATCGTCATCAGTAACATAATAAAAGATTGAGATAACCTTACTACTAATCAAATTGATCCTTGAAGTTTGTGTCACCTATGTCTAAGGTCCAAATAAAAAATTTAAAGTAGTTCTAACCAGTATTCGTCTTGCTGTTACAGTAGTCTGTTAAGAACTTCTCCAGCGTGAAGCGTGGTAGGTGTAAGTTCTTCACCACCTGGACTGGGTCACCTTCCTTCCACAGGAACACGAGATCGTCGGTCGTCCAGCCATCTACACATTTAAAGAATATTTTATGAATATCGAAAAATCACTTAAATTAGACTTACGGCTAGCTAGTTTTGTGATCTGAAAGACAAAATCTTCCTCCAATTACACCAAAAATTCTACTATTTCATCATAAGAATTGAACTTCAGCAGTTACCCATAACGATTTCAGATTATCATTTGCAATAATGTGAAAATTCTTGCTCTCACCATAATTTTAAATTACTACCTCGCCTAGATACAACGCTTTTCAAGACCACATTTGTTTACGATTGAAATCAAAAATAGCCGTTTCAAACCTGTATGACTTACATTTTCCACTAATCTAAACAAACTCTGTCAATCAACAAAAAACTTGAAAGAAAAGCAAAAACTGTCGATAAACGTTCAAGGATCCGGCCATGACAGAAATATAAAAAAAAAAAAACCGAAATTTTGTTAGAGATTTGTCCAGAGTTAACAATCAATTAATTTAAATATCAAAGAATAAGATAGAAGAGGACGAAGAACATACAAAGAGCAAGTTATGAAGAGTTTACAGGGTTACAAGAGTGACAATAGTTTGCAGTGTTGTATGTAACTGTTGTAGCCAAGAGTGTTGCAGTGGCCGTAAGGTTTATAGTGACTTACAGCTGGCCATTCTAAGCGAGCAAGTCTGCTTGTCGAGCGGATACAGCTTCAAGTTCATAGGGCAGGACAGCGTCAGAGAGATTCGGATACTGTAGAGCACGTTGCCGTTCGGGAAGATACGGATATACCTGGGTAACAATAGTAAATAGGTGTTTCAATTGCTTTATAGACAACCGCAAAACGATTAAAGCAATGAAGATATGAATAAGAATATGTAGTTTTTAAATTATTAAATCTCTATGAAGCTTCAGTCTGTATTAATTGCATTAATATGATTGAACTAGCACATAACATAAATAGCTACGAGTATGACTTACACATTCGGCATGATGATGTTGTGGAAATGGCCTTCTTTCTCGTTGGAGAAGAACAAGTCCGGCATCCATACTCTGTTCGCTTCAGTCAGGGTCAGGTACTTCAGACGACCTAAATATGATGTATATTTTAGTTTTTCTTTAATGAAAGTGGTCGGAGCACTGCCCCCTGAGAGAGTCTGACTTTGAATCAAGACTTTTAAGAGCTTTTTGCTCTAGTGTTATAAAAATTATACTACACTCAATGCCGGGTATTGTTTATTTTTTAATAGCTCAATTCTTCTTTACGACTTACGAGCAATGAAAACAAAAATACATTTTAAATTAAGTTACTACATACTAAGGTTCGTGCGAAATCCAAAACATATCGAATATTAAGTAATTCATGCGCAAATTTCGCAGAAATGCTAGATATTTCTGACTTACCTCCTAAATTGTTGAATTTCAGTCTCTCATCTAGCCACTGCTCTCTGAACGTCAGTTGAACTGAATATTCCTGAAAACATTTCATTTCAATTAAAAAACCGTCTTAAAAAGTCTTTAATCTCATTGAAATATTGTCCCACAACAGTTTTCAACACACCAATAAATTAAAAATTTAAAGATGAGGTACAACAAGACAATATTTCAATGTAACACTCACTTTGACACACTAAATTTCAATTCTAAATCATTTTATAAGATCAGTGCTTCTATTAAGCGTTTAATCATTATTATTTCTTATTTATTTCTAACAAACAACCGCATAAGCTGACTAATTCTTTGAATATTTACACTCAATGTCACAAAGCTTACACGGTGTGAATTTACATTTGTGCCAATATATTGCTAATCGTGTTTGATAGTGCCAATCGTGATTTTTGTGATTGCTGTCAACTCATTTGATTGACTAACTTGATCTTCTACCTCATTAAAGAATTTTATGATACTAGGCCATTGATGAAACTTAAAATTACTTACTGTCTTACCTTGGAGCATGGAATCTCAGCTAATGGTGTGAATGTGTCTATTTCTACTTTTGACTTCTAAAAAGCAATACTTGACAACTGTTGGTTTTGTAATGCCTTGGTCAAAAATGTTGTTCCATTTTTGTATGTGATTGGGGTGTGATGAAAATGTGTGATGGTTTATTTAGATTTCATCAACGACCAAGGCCATATTGACACAAATACAATCTGTTATACTTTGTTAGGTACGCTAGGGGATTGTTGTCGAAGGTTCTCTAATTAATTAATTCGATATGAAGGCAATGAGACCCCTCGACACCAACAGCAAGTCAAATGAATTAACGTCACATTTACAGCTTCTAAGAAATGATCCAAACAACATGCGGTCGAACGTTAACTTTCGGGTCCTCGACACCGACATGTCTTGCAGAAGCAGGAATCTATTCAACTAAGCAACTAAGAGCACACCGTAACATTATCGTGCCTGTGAAAGATCCCGAGCGAACAGTGACAAACGAGAACAAAATTATTGTAGTCACAAAAACTCGGCTTTATTTAATCATGAACAATTAATATAATTTATATTCGCTATCGCGATGAATCAACTGAATTATAACTTTTCTCAAATCAAAAAGGTGTAGCATGATTAAATAGAAGACGGTTTCACGTAAAATTTACGTTCATGTTCACGGGTTCACGTACATAATTAATATTAATTTTACACGAAATGTGACACACAGATTATGACGGTAATGTTTTCACAGAGATGTTATCTATAGAAGACGACGTTGATAGATGGGAACGCATCATTATAGTGGCGGAGCTGGCAAAGCGCCAGTCGAGGCAAGGCCCTTTACAGACGTCCGTGACGTCTTAAAAAATGCAAAAAGTTATTATAATTTAGAGCCTGTTCTATCCCACAGGTGAGCTCACTCACTATTTAGA
Source organism: Alcis repandata (assembly GCA_949125135.1). Classification (NCBI taxonomy): domain Eukaryota; kingdom Metazoa; phylum Arthropoda; class Insecta; order Lepidoptera; family Geometridae; genus Alcis; species Alcis repandata. The sequence continues at coordinate 1,270,970 of OX421240.1, forward strand.
ACCTTTTCGGTGTAGTTTTTACAAAAAGAGTCTATTTAGTCAGGCCAGCTCCGCCGACGACTGCCGAGTCGTCTTACAACCTATAGAACTCACTGTGCAGTGAACTTATCCTACAAGTTGTCCGACTTGCGGCAGACATATCAAAAAAATCCAAAAGTTAACTTTCGAAAAGTTCAGGCGGTTCATGCATTAGAAGCAAAGCCTAACCAACTCACCGTCGACAGCATTCGTCGAAGGAATGCTTGTTACCTTCATGCATTCGATCAGTTTTACTTGACTACGGTAGGTCTAGCTGTTCTCAGTCGGGTGTCGGATTATTGCGTAGGGACAGCCACCGGTCCAAGCGCGAGGCGAGTGCGGGCGCGACGATAATCCCATATCATTACACAACACAAATTCACATGAACAAGACAGTAACAACGTTATACAAAGTACACGACCAAAATAGTTTTTATAGTAATCATCTTCTTATAGTAAATGCGTGAAAGAAAAATAAGAAGCATGATTCGAAAATAATGAGACATAAAATTAAAAGAATGTGGTGAGTGGCACGGGTGCGGGCCGCGGTCTCCTAGGTAATGCTTATTCTAGAAGCGTGATCGATATTGTACGATTCGAGATCGCTGTAGTGATACCGATTGAAGATATTGAAAGTGCGCTCGTTAAGCCAATTGTTAGAAACTGTATTGACGGCATACAATGTGCAGTCGGTACCGAAGCGTTTGAGTTTGCTCGTAATTTTGGTGCTAACTACTTATTGTGCCAATCCATCAGTGTCTGTACAGAGGAACGCCTTGGTTTTAATCATCTCTTTTACATAGAAACAAAACAAACCACAAAATAACAAGTATGAACAACAGTAAAAAAATTATATAATCTGTAAATTATTTGATGTAATTAGAGACAAAGAAATTTAGAAAAGGTTCAAATGTGGCGCCGCACCGCCAATATATGTAATGATTTGTTAGTTGGAGGGGGGGGGGGGGGGGGGAAGAGACAAAATAAAACCAAATACAGAAATAACAGAAAGAACTAATAAAACAAAAACCAACAATAATCATAAACACAATACAAAAAGACAGCGGCAAATTTTCAGCAAAGTGCAAATACGGATTGCCAAATAACTTTTCTTTATTACAAACAACGTTTATTTACAATCATATAGAAAGCGTCGACATGTCCGCAAGAAAGTAAATAAACTCGGTTTATAATAAAAATTTGTTAAATATCTGTTATTATTACATTACTGCTAGTCCCATCACTCACCATATGATAATCGTCTATTTTGCTGATAGAACGCAGATAGAGGTTGACGCGGGCTAACGTTGGCGCATTGCCTTAGTGACAAAAAACAATATTTAAACTTTAACAACCGCTTTCATTATTGTAACTCCTTAGATTAGCTTATGAGACTGGAGCGGTCGTCCCGCAACTACATGAAATGTCAGATGTTGAAAAGAATAAGAAATGAACGGATGCTTCAGCTAATGAACCATTTACAGAACAGACCATCATACCACAGGAAGCTAATGCCGAATCAGGATCAAATCATAGATACAACGAGCTAGATCTTAAAGTAAAACAACTAACACCAATAGCTATCATAGTTAAATAAAATATTCCAATTAGGGGTCGGTTTGTGGTGACAGAAAAGCACTGACTTTACCGCAACGGCCTTGTAAAATTCTCATTAGATTAAGACGCGAATCTAAAAACGATTTTGGTCGTCGACACCAAAAAGGAAGTAAAGAAATTTGAAAGGAAATTAAATTATAAAAAGAAATATACACATAGAGGTTCGGGTAAATCGCTCCACGTCGCTCAATCGGGAGAGAGTTGCCCATTCATTTGACTTGTTATGACCGCGGTTATTTAATTTTAGATTAAAACGCATACTGTAACAATGACTAGGATACGGTCCAGTCTGTCAGACTTACCATTGTGACGTCATCGATCTTTGATATACTTCGGACAAATATATTGACGCTCACTACCGCCGGCCCATCTAAGTACCAAGCAAAATCACGCATCAATGTCGGTATTATGAGAGCTAGCCCTAACTTACTCATTACAGATTATAATTTAGCCGCCGTGTGTTGTCATTCTGAAATTTTGAAAAACGTTCTGTTCATGAACGACTCACCTTCTCAACCTGAAAATTTTGGTAACAAATGTGTCGATGGATGTTCACATAATGATCGAAAGTCAAAAGGAACACAAATAGAAATTGTGGCCAAAATAAAGCATACTAAATATTCAACAGACGTCGGGGTTTAAAGTAAACTGGCAAATAAATTTAAATAGACCTGTTAATGGGAATTTGTGTTAGTGTAACAAGAGCAAAAATTTCATCAAGAAATAAATAAAAATAAATTTTGATTAGAAATTCAACATAACTTTCCTGACATAACTATCACAAAACCATTAAATTTTTGATAAACCATCCAATTAAGTCGTTATTATTCAATTGACAACCAATCGAAGTTCAATTAAACCATTATCTACCTAATTTATAAATTTCAATTAATTTAACGCCACATTTTCTTGTTTCAAAACCCTAATGGTGTTTTTCAGCATAGTTCGTCCCGATTTAATGTAAAAGGGATGAAGCAAAGTTGGCAAGTCACGAGGTACAAGAAGCAAGTCACGAGGCAAGAGGGCAAGTCACGCGGCTCTGGCGCATCACGAAAAGCAAGGAATCTTGAATGGATCGTGACCTAAGCCGGAAATTAGCAATTTGTGAAAAACGAAAGCACGCTACTCAGATTTTCATTTATTTACTTACAAAGAGAGTAGGTACTTAAAGCGAATCTTGTAATAAAAGCTCTATGAGATTACGATTTTTACGCCATTTCTCTCCAGGCTCTTACCAAGTCGTTACAAGGTTTTATTTGTTTCTTTTATGTAACAGATAGCCAGAATGTGTGTCAGCAGGTATATTGTATGATAATAAAACCTATGTTATGATTTTTATTTCTATAAACTGAATATAAACATTCAAATACAACCGTTCAATAGGTTAACCATTACAATGAAAGCTGTCGTGACTTATGTCCATTTTTATTAACAAAGAGATCGGTGTCAAACGAATTATTGATTGTTGCGTGCTAATGTCACCATGTCCGTTATCGGATCGCGTGATTGTAAAGTTGTATCGACTTTTTAATAACACTGCATTGTCTGCAACGTTAATGATACACTTTACTGTGGTTTTGAAACTTTTCATGAGCTTTTTAGTGCAGCTGGAAAACAAATTATTAGCTTGATGATTACCTTTTTAAATTATTTTTAAAATAAATAGGTAATCATTAACTTTGCTTTTATTTTAGTTGTTTTTAACTTGGCGTTAATATATGATGGTACTAAGTTCAGCTAATTAGGTATGTAAAACCAATAGAATTTAACGATTGCTAAGCTTAGAATTTAACCAATAGAATTTAACTATAAAAGTAACCGAGGGATGAAAACATAAAATTTATTGTCCAAAGTATGTCTGAAAATAAACATGTTACAAAAGTTTATTATCGCAATGCCCGCACTCTTGCGGAATTTAACGTTAGGAAACAATTACAAAACATCTGTTATATTATTTGAAAGGTTATTTCTGTAAATACACATTTAGATTTGAACTTTGAAATTGAAATACTTCACAAGCGGGAACAATTAGTGGGAAAAGGATAACATAAAATACAAAAATGAGACTTATTTTTGAACCGTCGACAACTTTTAATTAAGGAACAATTTTGACAGTTTGACAGTTTTTAAATTAAAATCTGTCAAACTGACAAATTTATTCCATAGTCAAAATTTATCTGACGATTAAAAATCAGTCTTTAGTGTTGAACAATATTTAATAGAAATTTAAACAACAGTTGCTCGTCTTTTCTAAATTATGAGAATTAATACGCAACACATAAGTATTTTTGAGCAACGGTTCATAAATCACAGGATTGACCTGTGAACACTTCTGTAAAATATTGTTCACCAATTTATTTGTTTAAATTTGTCTACCACGCTCAGGCAAACAACATAAAACAAACAAAACACTAAGAAAATCGTTAAAATATAGCTGAAACTATCTAATAGCAGAAATAATTCTTACATCCTCGTTGTGCTACCGTTACTAACCATCTTAATGTCGCTGATGGTGGTAATTTGTCGAACAAACGTGTTAATATTAACTATTGCAGGTCCATCTGGTGGGAAGGACAAATTTTACAAACAGTTTATGTGCTTCATAAAATCCATTAAAGGATAAGCAATCAATGGGTTAAGTTTCCTGAATCCACGATCGTGTTGGACAGGACAGTAAATAATTACTCAAATTGAATATTGCCAATTGTTAAACCTTCATGTGTGTTGAAAGATACCTAGCATTTAGATATTATATTTCAAAGCCTCAAATAATGAAAATAAATTTTAGGAGGTATAAAAAAAATATAATCATGCAATTGAACATTCAATTGAACAAAATATTTATGTTTGAAAATTTGTAGATCGCACATTTTTAAGTTCTTTTAATAAAAAAACAAGATAATGTAAAAGAAAAAAACCTGCCATAAGTAAAATCAACTTTAAAAATAAGAGAATGGAATTTTGAGAAAAAACTAGTTTCAAATAATTTTACGTAACAACCCTATGTTTGGCCTTTTTATCATCAATGCAAGTAACTCCCCTTCGTTTTGCCTATTGATATCTTTATTCCAGTATCATACAAGGTAAAATGATAAATGGACCGGCTTTACCTCAGTCACTTTGAGTAAATTCCCCCCAACGCCTACGCTTGTCAAACGCCTCACGTGTCGTGGTCGTACCGTTTAAATTGATGATTGATCGTAGATTCGTGGCTCAGTCGTCGTGGTACTTAATTCTGTTCCACAATAGGTGAAGTATGTATACATGAAGATATAGGTTTGTAATCTAACCCAGTAATGTTACATTTGTGTAGCGTTTGGGTTCAAAATGATCTACCTCAAAAACGTCTACTTTATCAAAAGATTTTCAGTATACATTTATTTTTTCCTTATTTGCTGTTTCTTATTGCTGGCCACCTTCCTCATTTTTTCCACGTACCTATTTCATTTTCCGTTAAATTAAGTTAAGTCAAATGGGCTGAAATGTGCATTGATGATGCCTCCTCGATCGGGGATTAAATAAATACATTTATAACCAACAAATTCTTTGCTCATTCCTTGCACAAAGAATTTCACTGGCAATTCAGCGCGGGAATGCAGCCAGCGTTCTTGGTACCTTGCCACACGGGTAAAACCTGCTTTTTGATTTTTAGTTTTGTAAATGTCTTTATTTTAGTTTGTTATTTTAGCTTAGTTTTAATTTAAGATGTAAATATATATACCTTTATGCCAACAAACAACTAAAAAAAAACTAATTTTAGGTAAATTATGAACAATAATTTTTTCTCGTTGCTGTTGATTGAATCGTGAGAAATTGAAAGTACCTACGCTAATTCTCCGATATAACTAGATTCTTAGATATGGTAATAATAGCTAAGATCAAACTATGCTTCGCACGTCGAAGGTCTTTATGAAACCGAAACCTCTGAGATATTATTACTAGCCTAGTTTTAACCTCGATTCAAAATAAGCCTTATACTTCCTACAAGTATGTTAGGTAGAGTTTTCAATGAATCAATATTTGAACAAATTTAAATGATTGAAATATTGCAAGTGTTGGAAGACTCTGGGACCTACTTGATACAGCCATTTTTAAATCAATTATCGCATCATTAGTTCAGCTTGAAGGCATTGTTTACACTCCGACAAGGCAACAAATATAGACTGACACGGTAATTCATGTTGGCCAGGCGCCAGCAGTTGAACTATTTGTCGATTTTCTATTTATCTTCGAGAATTCGGTTTTTGCGACATGGTTAAACGGTCGACGAGTAAAAGAGTTTTCTGTGAAAGTTTTACTCTAAAGTTATTTTTTAAGGTTTTTTGCATTATAAGGTAAAGAAACACTCTAATTTGCGCCTGACTCTAGCTAGCTTTAGACGATTTTTTTTCTTCTATGGGTTCCGTACCATAATGGTAAAACGGAGGCTTGATGAATATCGATATTCAGTCTGATCTACAGCTGCTATACTATCAGTAAAACTTTTCAAAATTAAATTTTATAAATTCACTAGCGGCCCGTCCCGGCTTCGCACGGGCATTAAACATTACATTTAGATTTGTTAATTTTAACACATTCATAATAATAATAATAATATGACACATATTCATCCCTTTTTGCGTCGAGCTCCTAAAAAAGAGTAAATAAAAAAAAAATAAGAATAATTAAATTCAGATATTATTTAATGATTTTTTTGTATTTATGTGTTTTTTTTTGTATATTTTTGGGGTTTTTTTTCTTTTTTTTGATATATTTTTTTACTCTTGACGTCTGTTGTCGTTCTCTCTGATCTTGAAGGCGTTGGAAACGCTCAGAGCTTGATTCCCTAGTGCGAGATTGAATATTTCTGATATTTTGCTCTTCAAGCCGCTGCAAACGCTGAGTACTTGACTCTCGCGCATGCACATGAGAGGTTCTTAGATTTTGTTCAGTAAGGCGCTGCGAACGCTCAAGACTGGACTCTCGCGCGCGTACCTGAGAGGTTCTCAAATTTTGTTGAGCTAGACGCTGTAAACGCTCAAGACTCGATTCTCGCGCGCGTGCTTGAGAGGTTCTCAAATTTTGATCAGCTAGTCGCTCTGAACGCTCAAGACTGGACTCTCGCGCGCGGACTCGAGAAGTCCTCACATTTTGTTCAGCGAGCCGTTGAGAACGCTGCAAACTGGATTCTCGCGCGCGTATTTGAGCGGTTCTCATATTTTGTTCAGCGAGCCGTTGCGAACGCTCGGTACTCGACTCTCTAGCACGCGATTGTGCCACATATTGTCTATGAATTGAAAGACGATTTTCAGTTTCTGATGAAGATTCTTCATTTCGACGTATTTTTGATGCCCTGGCCTGGGAACTATTTCTAGAAAGTTGAGATCTTGATCTTTTAGGCATTTCAAAATGACAAAAGAAAAAATGCCTTTGAACTAAATTAGCATAACTGTAAGCTATATATGCTACTATATTACAACGTACACAACTACCTACTATTTATTAAAATTAAATTGAAAATCATGAAAAATATTCAAGTAATTTATTAGGTTAATAACTAAGTGAACAATATTTTATATAAATGGGTTTAGTTCTGAAAAGAACTTTTTAAATCGGTTTAGTTACTTACTAAACGAATTATTATCAAGCGTAAATTCCGCACACGTCCATCACGTAGGGAGCCGACCGCGCGAGTAAGCCGCGCGGCAAGTTTATTTCGTGATCTTAACCCCCCTCCCGTACCCCTGCCCGAGTGACGCCTACAACGCATAGCTAGCCGAATACAGTTTATTTTTTAATTTTTTTTTAACTCGTGATATTTTTTGAATGGATTGTCAGAATCGAATAATTCAAAAAGTAATATAAAGATATTGAAGCAGTCTTAAATAATACATCATTTATTTTGATAAGGGTTAATACCAAGGTACAAATAAAGAGCTTTTTGTAGCGGTGGTATTTTAATTTCTTTTTTTCAATAAAAAAACGCTTATTGTGACATGACTGTAATAGTTAGAGATATGCTGCCGCTGATTTTTTGTAGATAATGGTGTGTTCTAAAAAAATGTAGTATATCATTTTGTTCTATCATCAATAGTTTTCGCAGCGCACGCGATGTAAGGTAGTTTTTTGATATTTTTTTCACACCTTGGATTACGTTATCGTAATTTTAGTAAGGATGCCTATTTTTTTTGAAAATGAAATATAGCCTATGTCACTCAGAAATGATGTAGCTTTCCAACAGTGAAAGAATTTTTCAAATCTGCCAAGTAGTTTCGGAGCCTATTCAATTCATACAAACAAACAAACAAACAAAAAATCAAACCTTTCCTCTTTATAATATTTGTATAGATATATAACAAAATTATAGTCAGAGAAATTCTTGTATCAACTATGACAAGTATCAATTATTTTACAATCATCTAAATTTTTTAGTCAGTTTTCAAGCCCCGTTTGAACCAGTGCCAGTGTGAAGCGCTAGCTACTGTCCCGGTTGAACGCCATTCCAGCTGCCAACAGGCGAGTCGAGACAGCATTAATATTAATGTTGTTTACAGAGTACTTGTCGCGAGTAATCTGAATTCATGAATAATGGGATTAGACAGGTCAGGTGGTTACAGATGACATCTACGAGTACGTACAAAGTTGAGTTAGCCATTTTAGTTTGAAATTGCTGTTTGGCTTAGGGTGTACTGAACCGAACCGAACCGAACTGAATCTATGAATACTCATAACTTCGAACCATTTAATACTAAAGGGATTAATTTATTCTGAAAGCGCGAAAACAAGTAAAATGTACCTTACATTTCGTAGTGTCAATGACATTTTTCTTTGTAAAGTGTAGAGAACACGTGAACATTGTGTCTTCGCCTTAATAGAAACAATAAGAAAAGTGTTATTGGACACATTCTTAGTAATTAGTTACCTAGAAATTTAAGTTAGATTTAAATTACTTATTAGCCTGAGGCTAGATTGTAATTTTATTAAGAAATGTTCTTTTGACACTTCTTAAATAATAGAAAAAAAAATGACATTTTTATAATTTTATTATTAAAAGCACCTAACATTTCGTCAAGTAGGAGTATCGTCAATGACGTTTTATGGTTTTTTTTTTTGTGATTTCAGGGTAGGTCCTAAAGTAAAAGTTATTCTATATTTTAACATGTTCGATTTATTAAAAAAAAAAATATCAAAAAATCTACCCATAATTACTATAATATCCAAATCGATGTCAATGCTACGAGTAGAGTCGAAAAAGATTCGTTTTTATTACACAAAAAAATATTTAAACTTCCTTGAATATTATCATATTACTACAGGATTTCCAACAGAATGGTTCATAAATCAAAAACAGGAAACTTCCCATTGGAGCTATAAAAGCGGATCTTTTACTGAATTGAAAAATGTGTCTCTTTAATTCTCTTCGGCTGGGCAATTTTTCAATTCGCGTCTCCGTATGTATACATTTCACAATTGCAATATCTAGATTGGCAATTTCCTCTGTGACCGAGGACAAGCCATAAATATGCCTACTGAACTTGACTTTGAATAGTTTATCTGCAGATAGGTCTGAGTCAAGGAGAGACAAGAAGAGGCAGATCAATATCAGATCGGCTTTGAAAGTTTAGAACTTATCTTGGTTGGGGTTTGACAGTTGACCTATCTTTCGGCAATAGGCAGTAGCCAACTTAAAAAAAAATAATATTATTATAGCCAATTGTCTATTGACATTTACTATGTTGCATAACTTAAAAACAGTTAATTGAAAATGTTATTGCCTTGTCGAGTTTCCGGGAACTTCGGTCCAATTTGTTTTATTTGATTTTTTGTTCCGGCATTTTGACGCACATCACAGATTTTGAAAATTTAATTTAATATAGAGGTAGACTATTTTGAGTATATATTTACGAGTATAATAGATATTATTTGAAATACAAAAATAGCTTCAAACATGTTAAGAGTTAATATAATTTTGCCTATACCTCCCCGAGAGTAACGCAATTAATTTGCTGTAAAGGTCAGAACAACCTTCGTCGAATGCGTTCCGACACTAGACAAATGGAGCTACGAAAACCTTTTAGGAAAATTTCTTCTTTATTGATGTTGCTATAAAATACGTCTCGTCATTTTGACAATAATAGAGATGAAGAAGATCCTTATTTTTGCAAGCTTTTATTTAACTTGCAATGTAGGTTTTTTTCTTATTGGTTTACGGCCTAGTTAAGTCTATTTTTGAAGTTAAACACAGTAGTTCTTTATTTAATAAAAACGATTTTATTTTTTGTTAAAAAAATTTTGCTTGGGTCGAATCTTGCAACTGAATTTTGAGCCATTTCCCGATGTCCGATTGAGCTGAAATTTGGCTGATGCAATTCAAAGCTTATTAAAAAATTTTAAGTATCTTGTTTTATGTCCAAGTAGGTAACTTTTCATTTTTTGTGAATAGATCCACATCTATAAATTAACTTCTGATGGTACAACGATGTGGTCAAATAGAGAACGTATTTTAGAATTATTTTCAACGAACTAGACGTAAAATAAATGTTACACACATATTTCACACGCGTCACGAAATGGCCTAGCTCTGAAGGTACGAGTAAATGGGAGCTCAGGTACAAAACCGGGCAAACTACGAAAAAACTAAATATTTTTAAAAGTTCCTTCATTATTTTATATCTTATCTCGAGTCGCACGCAATATTAGATGCTATCGAGGTTGTAACTTGTAACTAACTTAATGATAAGCCTTCAAATAAATTGAATGACGTAACTTTACGAGTAGGAAACATGATTCAGGATAAAATTGTTTTAAACTGAAAGCTGAACACCCTAGAAATTATTATTAAACTAAGAATTTTTAGCCTTTTATGATAATAATTTTTTTAACATGCATTTATTCCTTTAAATGCGTGTAGAGGTGTTACAAAATGTATAGGTAAAAGGATTTTTTAATAAAACATTTAGATTTTATTTTATACTTACACATTTAAAATTTACGTTTAAATATGATATCTGTCTACATAAGTGATATTTATTAACGAATCTGTAAATCATTCTAACCTTTACTCGAGCACCGTTTATTATCTTTATATGCGATTGATTTATGATTGAATGTCGTTAACATATCAACCTTTACAAAGACGGACTTTATTTTTTCAAGGCAATAATATAAAACTTTTAAATAGACGACTTTTTGATTCTTGCTTGGGAGTGGGCCAATCTAAGTCCCCTAGGTGATCCTGAGTTACACATTATGATCAGTTCTCACTAAATATATTGCGGTACTGAAAATACTTTTAAACATAAAATATTTAGAGGCTGTTTGTTGTAACCATCGATAACCCAAACTTCTTTTTTCATATCGAATAATTCGCGGCCGCTACGAAGCGACACTGCTATGAAAACCCAGGTTTGTTAGGCCACAGTGCCTAGCACTGTAAAAATTGGACATTATCTTTTTTAAACAAATTTTTCAAACGTCTAACCGGGACTTCAGCCCGGGACACACCGCGTTAATCGTAGCGGTAGAGCTGGTAGTTAACATGTTAAAATAATCGATTGTGCCGTAAAAAAAAAGTTATCTTTTGACGTCTCTAAATCTGCCCTCATAAGTCTAAGAGCGGTACATCAAAAAAAAAAACAAAAAACTGTTTTTCATGCATCTGATAGCGTGGAAATGTCGCATCAGGTGCGTGAAAAAGCAGAAATCAAATTGTTTTGAGATACCGCTCTTGGGCTTATGAGGGCAGAAATGATTCATCAAAAAATGTAGACGTCACATTTTGACGTCTTCAAGTGTCTGATCAAAAATTGCCACCAAACGTTGACGTCTCCAAGAGCTTCGTCGTCCACCTCTTCTTCTAAATTCTACCAGGTGGCGAGAGCTACTTCGGACCGATGGAGGCAGATTATCTATAAGGGTTCCAGAGAGCACAATTCTCAGAAATGAGGGGCCGATTGAAGAAGGGCCTCGTCAAAAAATTTAGTTATCCTAAGGTTTCAAAGCAAGTCAGTGAGGCCACCTACCAGTTCCGTTGATCCCTGAAGGCCGGATCCTGGCGTCGTACCGCCCCGGGCCCAGGATCTGGTCGAGGATCTGCTTCTCCTTCTCCCGGAAGTTGATCTTTCCTCCGTTCATGCATCTGTATTGGTAGGGAAAAGGTTAGCACAAATAAATTGAGGTAGGTATTAACTATTTTACTTCACGTAATTTGGTTTAGATTATTAGGTATGGCTTGTTAGTAATAAGTAAATTACATGTTTTGATATTTCTGGATTATTAGCGGGAGTAGAAAATTTGCCATTACTAAGTCAGTACCAAAACTGTTGCGTAACAAGCTAATGATGCTAATAAAAGTTTGTGAAATGGTTAAACTATATTAGACTAGTTCAATATCAAAAATAGCCAGAAATAATACCTTGGTTTAAAAATGACTCGCTAGAAAATTTTGAAAACAGCGCGGCGACTAAGGTTATACAGAAAATTTACATAACCTGAATTGGCACGGGAACTGTCTTGTGGTGCTATTTCTTCATCTCACTGAAAATCTCAAGCTAAGCTCTTTCATATTTAGATGAAATCTAAATATGCTATGGTATGATGCTATGATGAAAGCTAGGTAGGTAACTAGGTAAGTAGATATATATAATCTGGCACAAGTTCAATAATATGGCTCTTTATTAACATCCCGTCGCAATAAATGGGACATTGACCGTCTACATTACGCATTTAAACCTGAAAATGTATTTTGGTATTAAAGTGCAAGATTCTTGGCTATTCGTGCTCTGCAGTTGACATTTTTGGTCTAAAGAGAAATCTCCAATTCTTTATTTTGAACTATATCACAGCAACTAGTTTTAAATCGAGATTAGGTACGTCTCTACAACTGTATTAGAAGAAGGTAATACCGTTGTAGCTAACTGTAATTCTAATTTGTGAGATTACTTGCTAATGTTATAAATACTAATACTAAAGTGAATTTGCTTCTTTCACGCTGCAACAAAGTAATGGATTAACGCAAGTTTTCGCAGGGAGAAGAAAACTTTTCACACCGGAAAAAAATGTTTCCTCTAGTTTTACCCGCGTAGACTTTTGTCTACGCGGGTGAAACTAGTGATTGAATATGGGTATTGAAAGAACTATCAAAATCTGTATTTATATCATTTTCTACCAGGCTATGCCTAAAATAACAATCTTATTCAGAATCAATTCCCCATTGAATAATTAATGAGAGCGTCAATTGTTACCTAGTTTGTCACAGAATTAACAATAGTATCCAGTATTGACTAATTTGCGGGTAGGTTTCATTTGGAAACTAATCGTTTGGATTATAATTGGAACAAAATAAGCAAGTAGGTATAAGTGGGATTCTTGACTTTTCGAGTACAGTCACTGTTTGAGAGTTTTACTGCTAATTTAGGCTACAAGAAGATAGGCTGCTTGTAAGAGATCACTCTTAGCAATAAAGCCGCCAGTTGTCGCGTTAGTTTTAAGTGTTATGATCCTTTTTGTTTCTAATTTCTTGAGTGAACAATAAAGAGTTTATCTTTCTATCTCTATCTCCACAAGCCATGTTAGAGCACACCATGCTAAGCTCGATCTAAAAGGACCAAAAGTCACTGAGGTACAAATCGGATAAGAAGACATCATCATCATCATAAATAGGATACTCATACTTACTCTGAATAGTGGGTAAAGCAGACGAGCAGTAGTAGAACCAGGGGGCATGATGGCTGGAAAGAAGCCATCGTCCCGCTGAAACAAAAACAAACATTAGCATCAACAGTTCAACATCTCTGGTGTAAAACTGCGTCTCCACTTAGGTTCACAAACACATTCCACGTTTCTAGCTCCTGCAACTGCTCTAGGTAGTGAATACGTCCCTCGGCACTTCTAGAGTGTGCAACAAATATTGGACGAATTGTTATCAGTACTACACCAGGGCGACGTTGCACGCTTTCCGAGACGCGTTCTACGCGGTTGCATACGAGTCTAATTTACCTCATCTAAATATTTAGTGGGGAAAATGGGCTTTAAATTGCTAATTTATAACTGTAGATTCATGGAGCACCTACCTGGTGAACCTAAGTGGATAATCATGTTAAAGAACTGCAGCAGTAATATGAGGCCGTATCTAAACTAGTTTTATTCATGTTTATTTATGTATTATATGTCGAGCGTTCTTCCAAGTAATGCCTGAATAAGTGAGGCTATTTGAATCCAAAGGGCAGGCGGACTGACATTTCCCGGCCACTTTACTGTCTTTTGCATAATTGAGCGCGTGTCCGGTAATGCACAATAACCTAAATATCAAGAGGACAATTGAATTTGAAGTCATGTATTTGGTTATTTTTGATAGGTTATAACACTGCGAAAATGCCTATCTAAATACCTGGTATTAAATACTTTATTCCATTCCATTTTCCATAGGTGCTAATCATCGTACTTTTTGGTAATATCAGTATGCTATTTACTTTAAGTAAATTCATCATTCTTTTAGCGGATTTTTTTCTCAGTGAAATCTTGATGCTAGAAACGTCGGGTCAAAGTTAGTCACCGAGATCGATGAAGTTATAAATGTAACTCGATGAGAAAAAATCCCAACAAGTAACACCTTCAAGCTCTCAAATAGGTTTCCCGAACTGAAACGTATCGTTACTAGTGCCTGTGCTAGTGCCCAAATATTTACTTACCATGCTCAAAATGTCCTAGTGTAAGGTAAAAACATAACCGAAATACCTGCAAGTACTTTTAGCATTATTTCTTTCGATTTCATAAAACGCATTTATGCAAACATTTTTCTATCAAGAAGAGTCGTTACTATTTTTTCGACAGTATTTATGCCAGGCCCACTGTGATTCGTAGAGAACCATGATGTGGCTTACAAAAATACGGTTTCTTCCTCAACAGTGGGCAATCAGAGGCTGATAAAATTTATAAAAAAAACATCGTCAAAAAAGGGCTTTAAGTAAACAAATGTCAGGAAATAAACCGGAATAATGCGTAATTATGCAAATGAGCTGCGATTCAGCGTTCGCGTGTGGAGCGCGGTCTGGGCGCTAATTACGGGGAGTAATTACTTATCATAAGCTGTCGGATAGTTAAAGGAACAAAAATCCACTAACGTCTTAAGTAAATAGATATAATATACGGAACCTTCGGAAAACGCAATTTAACTTTCTCTCCCGGGAAATTAGAATTTCTAGTCTCTGTTCTGGAGAATTGAAAATTTAGAAGTAATTTGAGAGAAAATGGTTGTCTATACTGATTGGCAAAGCGTTTGGTCAAAGTCGAAGGGATGTACGACTCTCATGACAACGAACTTGACATTTTTTATTGAACCCCTTGAAAGTTGGGAAGTTGGGACGAATCTAAAATAACCCGACTTATTGTGACGATAAAATTTATCTAATATCTAGAATCTTACTCAAAGATCTAGGAAAATTAAAACATTTTTCTTAGCGTAGGCTTGCGTGCTACGACGCGTAGCTGTGTCTACGAAACATGCTACGACACTCACCTCATAAATTACCTCTATAATAAATTGAAAGAAACTATGTTTGTTTATCTGCTTCCTTTTCATGAATAGGGAAACCGCACTATTTGAATTTGATAAGAAAGTAGCACTTTTTACTACTTTTTAACGTCGCATAAAACCATAAATTAATGAACTCATTTTTTTCAGTGCCTTTTTTAAGGCCATAGACTATGTAATAATCTAACAGAACCGTTCATAGTTAGTAACGTCGTGATTTTTTGTCAATCACCAACAAAAAACCAACGAGGCCACAACAATTAAACACTTAGCCCCAATCTGTCCCGAAAAGAGCTTTCAAGCAAGTTTCACGAAAGAAAGTAATTATAAACTCAAAGTTAATAGCTCAGTTGGCTATTTACCTCGCTCCCTTCCCCTTCCCAGAGACCACTTAGCAGTACTCGAGGTTCATTTAAGGATTTAAGTTTTAAATTTTTCAAAACTTTTTTAACGCAATTGTGTGAAAAATGTTTTATATTTTTATGTGCATATTAATAGTTTTTAATTGGAGTCAAATTGGAGTAAAATGTAATTGATTGGTTGTGGCGTTTATTTTGAAACTTTTAGTATTTTACGAGTTTAAGAATGAAGTTAATTAAACTGTTGAATTGTTTTTGTGGTGTTTCAATGATTTAAAAAAACAGATCTTCTTTGCTTATTCCTCGTTCGTATTTTCTAAGTTCTATAGTTTTTATCACATCAGGTTAAATAAAATAAAAATGCTTACAACTTTGTATCTTTGTCATGAAACTGTGATCCATAATCAAAAAGCAATGCCTTGTATTTAAAACATAATTGACTAATTGATCTAAGAAACGATTAACCACGATGCGAGGGTCAGTCGTTTTTTTTTTAACATATAAGTCCTTATGTTCTTTGGTCTGTAGAAAATTAGAATAGCTATAAATTATAGTAGTATACATCGTAGCTATAAATTCTCAACTCAACGTTTATTCATCCCACTGCTGGGATACCAGGTCTGCTCTCCACCCTCGAAGGGTGAACAGCTATAAACTCGTCTAGACTTAATACATAGCTGTAGTTAAGTAGGTACTCAATTTCAAGACTCCAGAAAAACGCCAACGCTGACGTTTTAATTTTTACAGTACAGGGCTGTTGAAAGCTTTCGTCTGGGCAGGGACCTTCACCCTTGGATATATCTGTATATAATAGTTAGGGGTCGTCACCCCGGCTGAATGAAAAACAATTTCACTGCCAATTGTGGACCGGGGAAATCAATTGTCATAAGTTAATGTCTTTTCATAAATGAAGGTTACGATTTAGCCTTACGTTTGACGGAACAATCATTAATTACGAGTAGTTAAATATTTAATCGACTTGTTAAATAGTAGTTTGTGGTAAGCATCGGAAAAGTTCAGCCTAAATATTTAATGAATTTCGAGAGAAAACGATGCCCTAGAAGGAAGGAAGAAATCATTGTTGAGGAACATCCAAGAGTGAACAGCTTTTCCGCTTGGCTCAGGATAAGGACAAGTTCGCTAATTTGAGAGCCAACCTCTTGTAGTTGATGATGATGAATAAATGTACCTACAAAACCTAAACCAACTAGAAACGCTATTCCACGGTTCGTTAGGTTAACTATATTTCCACAACTTCCCCAAGCAAACATTTGCCTAGATCGTCGTGAGCGACGAGGGCACGCGAAAATTGAATCGTAGCGCTACGCCGCCGCCATTTTGGATCGACAGCGCCGGAAGTTAGCGCATTACACCCGGGAAATGGAAACATGGTTCACTTAGGTACCTATAAACTTGATACTACGTATACCCCGCGGCCTGACCTATAACTTACAGTTTTGGCACATTTTCTTAAGCGTTCTCATTATTTGCGTTCGAGAAATGGACACACGCAAAACCTACCTAATCGTAGGTTTTTAAAGTTCAAATTGCCCAGGATAAAATTTTACGTATCCTGCTACTTTTATATGTATAAAGGTAGCTTATACCCTGGATTTACATATGGGCTACTTTTTATCCCGGAAAAATTAACGACCTACGGCATAGCCAGAAAAATCGCGAGCACAACTAGTATGATAAATTCAAAACACAAATTATTATTTTTGTAAATTACCAATGAACTAGGTAACTATGCCCGGTGCTGGAAATTGATTCTGCCGTCACTGTAACGAAACGGAGATGGTAACGGAAGTTACCTATGGTTCAGCGGAAATTGAAGTGTCAGCCAATTTTCGATTCCTATGGCGCTTGATCGACTTCCGAGAATCCATAGATGAATCAATGTAATAGACTTTTTAGTAAAATAATAAGAGAATCATTTGTTTGTAAAGGTATAAAAAAACAATTACGAATATGCCTGCTAAGGATTTATTAGATCAGTTAGCTTTATTGTCTAACTGACTGATTATCGAAATTGGTTTCATTTTTACACTTAAAATAAGCACCAAACTGATTGATAATCGGGACTAGAGTCAGGCTTGTGACCAAAACTTTCTAAATTCATAACCCGGAATTCGGCAAACTTTTTCATAAAAATAAATAATTGTTTAAATGTAATGTAAATTTAATAAATGTTAATATAAATGTAATCAATTCTTGAACCAAACAACCAACAACAAATTTACCAAATATATCCTAATAAACTGTTATGAAAATAACATAAGCATTGAAAAAAATGTTTCTATCACGACATAAATCTTGTAGTTTCATTAAAAATATCTCAAAATCTTTAGATATATCATAAACATTGTCTACACACGAATTTACTGAAGGCGGTTAAAAGAAACTGAATAAATATTTGACATTTTTTACAGCTGGCCAAACGCCAGATAACAATCATTGAACGCTAAGGAAACATTGTGTTTAGTATTACCATCTAGACAGTTACCTACAACGTTGTCACTCAGGGATCATACAACAATGTAATGAAACTAGTACTTAGCTTCTAGTTTTCTGACAGCTAGTTCGAAGGTGATTTTTTTTAAAGAAAATTGAAATTAAATGGTACCTATAGTTTAAACTGTCATACTTTTTAGTGATCCATGTACTTACATGCTTTAATTGCTATATTAGTATCAAATAATAATGTTTTTAGTCTTATTTTAAAGTTCAAAAACGTACACACCTTAATTTTTAAAGAACTTTTAGTTTAATGACGAAGACTTTTATTAAATTTTATAAATATAAACGTTTGACACAGTTAATTATGATAGGTACCTAGTTAATACTGCACAATAAAGAGGCCGGTACTCAGCAGAGGGAAAAGAAAGCTATGGATGATTATTGACTGTAGTTTTGGGTAATATAAAGTAAAAGTAGTTTTTTTATACAATAATATAACATCGATATATTTATTCATGGGTGTATATTTAAAAACTAGTTTTTTACAACATCCCAACATTTTTTTCTATTCAGCCTTATCATAACTTGAGTAAATACTCAAGTAATTATAGATGTAATAATGAACCTTATTTAATTGTACTTTCTTTTGTTTTAAAATATTATTGTTGTACTTTAAATTACCTTGGTAGATAAGTCCTGTTAATCCAAAACTAAACTTCTCGCCGCAGGTATGCACCAGTTTTATTAATAAACGATGCAACGCAAGCTTTGCCAACTATCTTTAAGCACAATTGCACATTTCATACACGTATCTAACATCGAAATCTATCTCTCAACTCTGGTTCAAACTTTAAAACGTCAACGGTTTGTAAACCGTCCAACCTCGGCGGTGGTTGAACGACGACTGGCGGTACGCTAACCCTTTTCAAATATAATTTTATTCACAAGAAAATATAAAATTACAGGGATATTTTATGTCTGAATGCGTTTAGAAAATTGGCTTTTACATGACGTGATTTGATTGAAGTTAAAATGTTAATAATATGGAGAGATGGAGATGGAATTTTTTTCTAATTTTGGAAAGATTCATAACGTAGGTACCTATCTACGCGATATATTAGTTCAATTTTCATCAAATTTATAGGAACGCTGCATAACAATTGGTGTTTTATTTTCGCCCATTGATCTAAGTCCGGACTGACAAGCTCTGGTAGATTCTAAAAAAAAACTTGTAATAATTAACACGAGAGAACGACGTACCTATACCAATTTATGTAAGTCGAATACTCCAATTATAATTTCGATCACATAAGGTACTTAATATTTTTTAAGTAATGATTTGAAGCGTGGCGCCTACCCAATTATAACAAAATGTGTCAAAATTATGTTAATTTTCAAAGTAAATCAGTCTTAATATAATTCGTAATCTATGCCATAAAAATCTTAACGTGATTTGAGAAAAATGATCAGTCATTTTATTTATTTGCCATTTGGTTTGGAATCGAATCAAAACCTCATAAGTCGTAGTCGTAGGTTAATAAATAAGATATTCCATTCCTGAGTGCACAGAGTGGGGCCTGATTTGATCAGATACACTTGTGAGCACTAAAAGGACTTGAACTATCGCGGCGTGTATCGGAGATGGTATCGGGGTACTTGCGCAACTAAGTAGATGGAAAGGCACTTTGTGGAGTGCTTTAGGTTTTATTCTACTAGTATAATATGATTTGTGGACCCTAAGGTATCGTCGGAAATGTATCTAAGTCAACAACGCACTGAAAAAAAAATTCACCTAAAGTACGGAGCAGAGGGATAATCACCAAAAAGTACGATGACAAGCACTAATTTTTACGGTAACAACTATCATAATATATAGTTCTCACCCTTAAAATTGGTGCTAGTACTAGTTTTTACGATGACAACCATAATATGTTATGATAGTTGTCACCGTAAAAATTGGTGCTTGTCATCGTACTTTTTGGTGATTATCACTATGCTCCGTACTTTAGGTGAATTCATCGGAATTTTGATGGCCATTTTTCTCAGTGCGTATATACTTACTCTTACCATGGACTCTGTAAAACACTATACAGTTTCATTACAGTTAGTGTTTTGCGAAATATAGGCAGATCAATTTTAGAGGCCTTTAAGCAGTTTAAAAGCAATGACAGAGCTAGGCACTCTACATGACATGTAGAGATGTAGAGAAAGATACAATTATTGTCTCTTTTAGTAAAAAAAATATTACCTACTTAAAATATGCTGGACAGGAAACTATAGCTAAATATAACAAAATCGATTGCCAAGTACATATATTCTTAATTCAAAATCATAAATGCTTTCTATGAAAGTGTCTTTCAGAAAA
The DNA here is from genome assembly GCA_949125135.1 of Alcis repandata. Taxonomy (NCBI): domain Eukaryota; kingdom Metazoa; phylum Arthropoda; class Insecta; order Lepidoptera; family Geometridae; genus Alcis; species Alcis repandata. The sequence goes on from OX421240.1 coordinate 1,291,299, forward strand.
TACCGATTTGGCTCGCTCTCGCACTTATTTGCGAAACTGCGAACCAATCATTTTTCGAATAGATTGATAAATTTAATTTATGAATTGACTAATCTTTAAATAAATATTCTGTATAATTCTTAATTTTAATCTTACTTTTTACAAGTTACTTTTTAAAAAACAATATTTTGTTGTGTGTCTTTTCATTTTAATAAATACTTATGCGATAAAAGGTAAGCAACCATTTTAGCTTTCAAAGGTTTAGTTAAAAATAGTAGGTATGTATCTACTATTTATTCGACATCATTAAATTAAACTAAACATATTAGTAAAACAGTGGTATTCAAATAGGCGAAAAATAAAAATAATAGGCAAATATGTAAGTAGTATCTATGCGAACATGTTAGCGTATGTCCTGTCCTCAATCAATAAACATATCATTGAATTTGAAACTAAAAAACAGCCCGTCCACTGGTGACTGGTCCAGATGAGCCAGTTTCAGTTACGAATATGTAGATACTAGCTGCGCCCCGCGGTTTCACCCGCGTTTTCCAGTATGAAAAGTAGCCTATGTGTTAATCCAGACCATGAACAACCTTCATTCCAAATTTCATGTAAATCCGTTCAGCCGTTTTTGCGTGAAAGAGTAACAAACATCCATACATACATCCATACTTACAAACTTTCGCCTTTATAATAGTAGTAGGATTCTACGTAGTACATGTTGCAGTGGACCCGGGCAAATCGAGTCCTGAAAACCGATCCAGCTACATCGACAGGCGGCCTTATTCTGGCGAGTGAGATATTATCTCGGTCACTGTCACACTCATTAGAAATGTCATGGCAGTGAGAGTGACCGATGTAATCTCGATCGGCCTAGAATGCCCTCACCGTCCGCGCACCTGCGCCGCGCATCCCATCGCGCATGGCCGTCGCTTGCAACGGTTGCAATCTGGCAATTATTTTTAGCCAGGACCACTATCGATTGCTCAACAATCAAAGAAAAGTCGTTTTCATTTTAGTTTTTAAGTTAATTTTAAAGTCTTCGTAATTCTTTCTTTGGTATCCACGTATCGAAAAGTTGGCTTAAGGTCATCGGAAGGTAATCCTTTCGAAGACCTTTAGGATTATCTTTTGCATGGATATACGAGTAGGTCCTAAAGTACGTCATATGTGTACCTACTATGAGACGCACCGGGCATGATTAATGCTAATAAGATTTTTCTCGAGTTACCGAGTAAATTTCTCGATTGATTTGCAATTTCAGTTAACAGCTTTCAGAAAGATGTTAACGAAAACTCGTTACAAATAATAATTTATAACAAGAAAACTATGAGTAATTTTGGAGACGGACATTATGGCTTCTAAATCAAATATTGTTTGTTTTAGGTTATCAATTAATTAACCTTTTAATAATATACTTTTATTTTGAGGTTCTGTCTTCTTTCTGTTAATATTTTGTATGAAAAGAGATTCCATAACATTATTTTTTATTTCAGTAAATGAACTTTGCCAGGAATGGTCCAATTTATTATTTGTAACTGTTTTAATTTATAACTGTTTTCTCATTCATAGAACGGGTTGTTAAAATAAAAATTGTAACCACTGGACCAAAACTCTAGGCATACTTGATTCAGAGCAATTATTTTCGTCCCAGTTTCCAACTCAATTGCAAAGCAATTGAATGAATCTGCATCGCCATTGTTAGCATTGCCAAATTGCTATAAAGGAAATAGGGATGAATAAAGGTATACAAATAAGAAGAAAAACATAAATTCTAGTACAAAATGTAGCTCAAGACTCCCTTGACACAAAAACAAATCCAATAATTCCTTGCAATCCAAAATCGGTTAAGCCATTTAGGCGTAAAATCACTTCGAAACAGACTAACATACTCATAAAACCATACCCTTCTTTTGGGCAGTTGGATAACAAGAACATTATTTTTACAAAACAAAAAACAAAAACCGACTTCAAAAGACCGACTATTGAGTTATTCATCTATTTGTCGCGCACGTACTTAATGCAAATTTAAGACTTATATGGTTTTCTCATGGATACCATTATCAGAACTGGACTAATAGGACCTAATGGGAAGCGTCAGCTTTCTAATAAAAAAAGAATCATCAAAATCAATTCACCCAGTCAAAAGTTATGAGGTAACAAACATTAAAAAAAAAGAAAAAAAATAAAAATAACATACAGTCGAATTGATAACCTCCTCCTTTTTTGAAGTCAGTTAAAAAGTAGCAACAAGTTGTGGGGCTCATCATTCATTCTTTGATTGATTGTCAAGCGGTTGCCAGCTAACTCCTCTTTAGCTTTTAGCTTGAAGATACAAAATAACAACCATTTTATCTCCCTTAATTGGCTACAGTGAACAATCTTTCATTCATTCCATACACACATACATTCTTTCCATGTATAATGCTTACAGAACTTCAAGATGCAAATTACTCTCTTCTTATTTGCTTTACCTTTTTTGAATATTTTTAATATTAGGGGCTTAACTAATTTGCCGCTGTAATTTGAATTGAAGATTCGAAGTTTTATGGCTATTTTAATAAACCAGAACTCAGAAATATTAATTGAACTTAAATAACATTGAATATGTCCCATTGCCCAGCAGTGGGACATTACAGGTTAATTAAAAAAAAAAAAAAAAACATTGAATAAGTACGAGTATTACAGGTAATCCACGTTTACAAATAATTTTCTTATTTCAGAATTAAATTAAACATAGCAGGTTAAGTAAAGCTTACCTATATAAAACTTAAAAAAGTAATTAATTAAATAATTGAACACTATTACGACCGTTAGGTATACATTTATTGTGCTTGCTCCGTTTATTCTTTGGAGAAAAATGAGGATTCTTAGAATTCCGTTGACCTACGAGTACATTCACTTAATTTGTAAAACCTAGGCATCTATCAAGGACTTCGGTGAATCTAGGTAATTGACCTTGATGTCCCAGGTCCCTGGAATCTCAGATCCTAGCTGGCAGCTACCACGTCCCAGGAATGCAATAATGGATGTGGCGTGATATTGGCTAAATTCTGAGAAATCCATTGACATAAATTCACTTAATTTGTGGAACCTAGTTATTGATCATGATGTTCCAGGTTCCTGGAATCTCAACTCCCAGCTGCCAGCTGCGACGTCCCAGGAATGCAATAATGGGTGTGGCGTGATATTGGCTAAATTCTGAGAATTCCATTGACATAAATTCACTTAATTTGTAGAACCTAGGTAATTGATCTTGATGTCCCAGGCCCCTCGAATCTCAGCTTCCAGCTGCCAACTACGACGTCTCAGGAATGCAGTAATGGATGTGGTGTGATCCGTGTGATATTAGCTAAATTCTGGGAATTCCATTGACATAAATTCACTTAATTTGTAGAACCTAGGTAATTGATCTTGATGTCCCAGGCCCCTCGAACGAATCTCAGCTCCCAGCTGCCAGCTGCGACGTCCCAGGAATGCAGTAATGGATGTGGCGTGATATTGGCTAAATTCTGAGAATTCCATTGACATAAATTCTCTTAATTTGTAGAACCTAGGTAATTGATCTTGATGTTCCAGGGCCCTGGAATCTCAGCTCCCAGCTGCCAGCTGCGCCGTTCCAGGAATGCAATAATGGATGTGGCGTCATATGGGCAAACTATTGATGTCATCTTTTTAGGATGTTCCTTCTGTTGTCTCCTCTCTACATAGTTAAGTATACCAGGCATCGTGACCGTAACAAACACCATGTTAATTCATATGGGGATGGGCAGTCAAACAATTTGGTTCCGAAAAAACCGCCTAAAACTTTTCCTGCTAAGAATTTAGCCAACGATGATGATCATTATTCTTTATTAACACAGCTACGGAACCCTACCACTAAAGCTTGTCACACGCACTTGACCGTTTTTTTTTACTTGACGACCCAAAAAAGGAGTACAAATATATTATGTCAGTATGTATGTATGGATGTTTTTATGTTCCATATCTAAACCGCTTGGACGGCTCGACCAAATTTGAATTTGTAACGTGTCGTTAGTATCGTATTGTAATCGGAGTGTCCATATTGCATTCGGGTATTTGTCCAAAAATATTCACTCAATTTTTCTTTTAACATGAATCTTTACGTTACTAAGTACTTTAGCTAGTTTCGTAGAGCCGTAATAGCTCAAGTTGCTTAAAAAAACCAGATCTAAAAATAGAACTCACCTTAACAGGCAGCCATTCTCCAGAAAATCCGGACCCAAGCGCCTTTTTTTCAAATAACCGAACTTTAGCGTTTCGAAAACAATAAATCACACCCTCAGTCACTCTCTTTCCCTATTTTCTTTGTTAGTACGTTTTTAATCGGATCTCTAGTGCGTGCGACTTGGGCGGGCGCGGAGAGACTGAGCCTGGGCGGGCGGCGCAGCCAGGATATCGATCGGCGGATCGCGCAGCATCCCCGCCCGGGATGACGAACGAGCCATTTCACTGGAAACGCACACTACTGTACATTGCTGGCTAACACACTACCTCAACACATTTTTTCCAGGAAAATTGCCCGGATCCTTGATATGGCATTAAAACTAAAAGCTTGATAAACAGATTTCAAATTAAAGTATTCACTACGACCATTTCTAGTAGAATTCTAATGGTTAGTCTTCCACGAATTTCTCTTCTCAGCAATGTACACCGTCCACCTCGGGGCTGTCCTCGTCAAAATCGACAGCACATAAAAGGTGCTCCTTATTTATGAACCACCTGGCAACTGTGATGGCATACTATTTATAGAGCTACAGGATGTATTCTGCGCAGATTTGATGGCAAAGCAAATACGTACAGGGATTTTCGGTCTAATATTAAAGGTTGAAGTACTCTATCTCAAGATAAGAGTAGGTACTTAACTGTCTCTTTTATGTTTAACTTACAGGACAGGTTATTTGACTACAGCTCATCTGGGATGAGTGGTTGTATGATTGGAAATGGTGATCACGACTAGATTAGCTTTTTTTATTTTTTAAGACGTTTATTATACAACAAAGACTTCATGGTCCGTGAGTTTTTACAATTACAGGATTTTTTTAACTATTACAAGTTTTTACAACTTAATTTTCCTTAAACAGTGCAAGAAGAAAAGGTAGCTAGCCTTGTGTTTGATAAATAAATAAAATAAAAATTATTTATTGACTAAAATACATTGTGATACCTTCAATTGACAAAATTATAATAAAAGATAATACAAATGGTAACCCTAACGAAGTAACACCGGTAACCAAGTGATAACTTTTTATGACAATTAGGTACCTACTATAAACGGCACGGCAACGGCAGTTAGGTATAAACACATCATGATTTTAGCTAGGAAGTAGTTACAGCAGCAGGAACTATGAGGATGTATTTATTAGATACTATCTTATTACTAAATTAAAAAAAATATAAGTTAATTAAGAATCAGTAGTTTGATAATAATTTAAATTTACAATCAGTCAAATCTAGACAATTTTTATACCTTCAAATATTTGTTTTTATGTCAAATAAATTAGTTACAATAATTTTATGAGTGTTTTTCTTTTCACCACTCCATAAATGCCGCAATAAATTTCCATTTTACAACATGTAACGAAACAGCCTTCGTATCTCTCACAAAAATAACAAATAAAAATATTTATAACAGGTTGATTTTTGATAAATCATAGCAATGCTCTAGTGTTTTGCAAAGGTTGCTCAGGATCGAACGCAGACTCTAAAAGTGATGCGAATAAAGGTTAATAATGTTAAACTATTATTTAAATAAGAAAATAAGATTAATTGTACTGATCTTGGTATATTTAGAATCCGTCTATCATTAATAGTTAAGTAAAAACCAGTCAATCAATTCAAATCTAGTAGAATGTCCCGCCATCGCAATATTATTATGTAGTATTTTGTTGAGCTAAAATTAGGGATTTTAAAGTATTTTAATATTAAATTAGGAATTGTTGAGTCACATAAATGCACATTAAGGCTTTCATTGGAACATTTAGGATTAAACTATCACGAATAAATAACACATGCCTGTTAGAAACATAAAATAATGCAATGGCAACATTCTAATTTTCTGGGTTTTTTAAACTGCGTAGAAAAGAACGGTTCGTTATTACTTGTTAAGAATTAAGTTCTAAAACAAAATAAATCTGCGTAGAACGGAACGGTTTTTGCAATACGGATGTGAGTGGTCACTAGGAAGTAATTAAGATACGTTATTTTTCATAATTTAGTAATATTAGGTATTGAGCTATATCGAAGATCTGAAAATACATTATTATTATAATAAGGAATTGTTACGTCTTATTATTATAAACTAAAACCTTAAATCAACAATAAATAAGTTAACACGGCAGGATGCTCAGTAGCAGGTACTCTAGCCAAAAAGGTATTCTTTATAAAAATTCAAATAAAGAAACATTCTTATTTAAATATGAGTACATGGTTATTACAAAACAATAAATCAATTAGTTATCTCAATCGCAAATATCACATTAGTGGATAGATCTCAGACACAGGGAGAAAATGAATAAACGCGTCAATTATTTATACTTGGTTTGAAATCCAGAAACGTAAGGCGCTTCCTTGACGGCGGTGGCGTGTTGGTCGAGCGTCCAATCATAAGGGAGCATTGGAGAATATGTGATTGTGATTGGTCGTCGACGGATGGTTAAGCAGAGCTTGGAACGGAAGCAGGACAGACAGCGACGAGCGGCTAGAGAGACGTCGGCCATGTTTTGGATTGCTTTTATTTCGGTAGATTTTCAAAGTTTAAGAATAGGAATTTAGGTGTGATTCAATAAGTACAGGTAGAAAAGAAGATAGGTAAGCGATGTTCCAGCCGTCGGGAGTTGCCAGATAAGGATTCTAAGATGGACTGCCGAACTTTTAAAAGGTTTGATGGAACTGCAACGTGGTAAGTATTGCGTCGAGTCGCCGTGTCATAAGAGAACGCCGCACGGGGTGAGTGACCTTAGAATATCTTGAGGAGTCTGTTCTTGTGTTCATTTTAACTATGTGTACTTCCATATCAGCGATTACATAGTTTTAGAATTCAGGGATCATTTTAAAATAGTTTATAAGTTAAATTCATAACGTAATGATGTGGGCCACTAAAGATAGAGAGGTCTGGTATTTATACATACTTATTGAGCAATAGTTTTGATTTAGGATCGTGTATTTGCAAAAAGCAAAGATCATAAACATCGTTGATGGTTGATTTTGGACTTCCTTTCGGTCCGACAACAAACTTTATATGGAGGTTTCAAATTGTGTGAATTTTACACTGCAAATTCGGGTTGATGGTACCCGTCTGCTATTATGTAAATACAAAAGAAGGAGCGATTAGGACATAGTCTTAGTCACTGACTGAAGATACTTGTGACCTTTTGTGTTTATAGGATGTGTTTTCCTATGGGTCTGTTCCTGCCGACGGGGAGCTTACATTCCTGAGATTATTTAACTCCAATTATTTAATTGAATTTATTCCTTGTGCATGTGTGTTTGTTTTAGAATTTAGATTAAATTAAAATAAAATAAAATCAAATCAAATTAAATCAAATAAAATCGTACTAAATAAAATAAAATCGAATTAAATCAAATAAAGTGAAATTAGATTAAATTAAAATAAAATAAAATCAAATCAAATTAAATCAAATAAAATCGTACTAAATAAAATAAAATCGAATTAAATCAAATAAAGTGAAATTAGATTAAATTAAAATAAAATAAAATCAAATTAAATCAAATAAAATCGAACTAAATAAAATAAAATCGAATTAAATCAAATAAAGTGAAATTAGTTTAAATTAATATAAAATAAAATCAAAATCAAATTAAATCAAACTAAATAAATTAAATAGAGTTAAATCAAATAAAGTAAAATCAGATTATATTAATATAAAATAAAATTAGATTAAATCAAGCAAAGTTAAATCAGAATAAAATAAAATAAAATAGTTCAAGCTAGCTCAATTCGGTGCAGTAAATAATAAAATAAATGTAAACGGTATAAACGGTGGTATTGTGTTCATCCTATGGGCCGGAGGTCCCGGGTTGGATTCCTGATCCGATGGTTATTGGGTGATGAGTTTGAGTACCTGTTCTGAGTCTGGGCGTTAGTAGGATCTACTATAGCGTATACACTATTAAGTTTATGTTAGGTCGCGGGTTCGACTCCCGACCAATATGTTATTAGAGTCTGGGCGTTGGTAGGATCTACTATAGCGTATACACTATTAAGTTTATGTTAGGTCGCGGGTTCGACTCCCGACCAATATGTTATTAGAGTCTGGGCGTTGGTAGGATCTACTATAGCGTATACACTATTACGTTTATGTAAGGTCGTGGGTTCGATTCCCGATCCATATGTTTTAGTCGAGTCCTAGTTAAGACTAAATTTAGTCAAGTCAAATCAAGTAAATCGGACAGCCGATCAATTTGTAGAACCTACTATAAAGTATAAGCTTACGATTAGTCTTAATCAAGTCTAAGCTTGGTCGACTAAAGTAAATCGGACAGCCGATCAGTTTGCCGAATCTATTATACGATTCACATGTCTACAATTAAAGTAAATCGGACAGCCGATCAGATTGCCAAATCTACTATAAAATATATAAGCTAACGATTAAAGTAAATCGGACAGCCGATCAGTTTGCCGAATCTATTATACGATTCACATGTTTACAATTAAAGTAAATCGGACAGCCGATCAGATTGCCGAATCTATTATACGATGCACATGTCTACAATTAAAGTAAATCGGACAGCCGATCAGATTGCCGAATCTATTATACGATTCACAAGCCTACAATTAAAGTAAATCGGACAGCCGATCAGATTGCCAAATCAGCTATAAAATATACATGCTTACGATTAAAGTAAATCGGACAGCCGATCAGTTTGCCGAATCTATTATAAGATTCACATGCCTACAATTAAAGTAAATCGGACAGCCGTCCAGTTTGCCAAGTTAGCCATTCGAAGTTATACGAACTATCTCGAATGGTTGACAATAGTTGCTGTCAGATGAGCGGCCAACTATAGTTTGACGAGTAACTATTTAATATACGAATAAATGTAAAGTAGATCGGAAGTCTCTTTACTATTTTAATATTATTTACATAACGTGAAATCACGTGATGTTTGACTCACCAAGTCTTACATATTATAATATTTTGACTCACCAAGTCTTACATATTATATTTTGACTCACCAAGTCTTACATTTAATGGAACATAGGTTCTGAATCGACACGATGACATTTAAGTCAATTTACCTCTTCAATTCGAAGGTCAACGATGATCTTTCTTTACACACTACTTTTATCGAAGGTTTCTATGGAAAGATCCTTTTGCTGATAATTATCTGAGCTGTAACATGGAGCGATATCTCCGAGGTTACCCTTGACTCCAACGGGATGACAGGCACCTCTTATGTCTATGGTTTAGTGATTGTTGGTTGTCTTCGTAAGATACTAAAGGCTTCCACGGAAAGTACCTTACTGGTAATTATCTAACCTAAGCATGGAACTATGTTTCCGAGGTTACCCTTGATTCCAACGGGATGACAGGCACCTCATTATGCCGATGGTTTCTTAATTGCTAGTCTTCTTCATTTAGTCTACTGATAGAAAGTTCTATCTGAGACTGACGACTTGAGATGGTAACGGGAGAGTTACATTCATCTTTATCACACTATGTGTTAGACTTGGTTGTCTAATTAGATGCTTTTGGATAAAGGTTCCGGAGTATGTATTTACACACTAACTTCAGAATAAAACGATATTCTAGTTGGTTGTTCACTGCAGTCGCTATATTGCGTTAGGCAGTTAGGTGGTTAGGTAGGGATCGAAAGGGATTGCATTCGTTCTTCCGGGACCAGATTCATTACCTTAAGGTAATGAGTAAGCTCCTTGATGAATAAATGTGTGAAAGGTAAAAGATGAAGTATGTAATGACTGACAGACTGACTGACATTGCCAAAAGATTATGTCCTCTTCTCTTAGCTTTTGGGTTGTTATAATATTCAAATATGTTAAATATGATAGTTGAATATGATAACGACGTTTAAGTCAGGCGCTCTAATGTTAGGAACACACAGAGGTGTGTATTTGTACACGTAAAAACGGAAGAGTGTATCCAGTCTGGGACGAAACACATTGCTTACCGCGGTGGAGGGGCGGGGCCATAGCCAACAATTTATGTGTACAAATACATACAAACATAATACATAAAAACCATAAAATAAATAACAAAAAAATATTTGGTGTAAAATCTTAGTAAAGTCTTAGTAAAATATTGTTCTGAACTTATTAGGCTTGAAACTAGTCCAAAACTATAATTTAGAATATATTTCGTATCATATTTGATAATTATTTAAGTCAATTTTACATTAGGAATACTAAGAAAAATAGTTAAGGGTTAAAACCTAGCATACCCTTTATGAATAACCCTATATAACTTACGTAGTAGGAATCTTGTAGCTTAGAGTAAGTCAATTTGTTAGGAAATCTATTCAGGTAGCTCGGTTGCTCATACTTATTCGTAACTTAGGTTCTACGATCACAACGCAAGGTTTTCCCACTAGACAATCACTTGGCCATAACAGTAGGTTAACGTTAGCAATCGAAAAATTTAGGTATAGCTAGTAATACATAGTTTGCATATAGGTAGATAGAATAGATTTAATAAATAAGTAGATATGTTTTTTTTAATTAATAGGGTAGGGGTTTTTACAATTTCGTGCGCCGTGACCAGGATGAGTACTTTGGTTATTACGTGGTTAGATTATTTCAGCTAGAATGCAAAAATATCAAAAATACATAGTGTTAAATGTAGATTTGTACGTTATTTTATTGCTCCGAGTAGGATTTCGCGTTGTATTTGTTATTTTAATGTATGTTTGATGCGTAGAATTTAAGGAAATGGGGTCGTACGGTTAAGATATGTAGAAAGGCTAGTTATTTAAGAAGTGTTCAAGTCGTCTTGAACACAATTTGTTGTTCGTGCAAAGGAGACGAGAATAAGTATGAGCCAATATTAAGCTAGGGTAAATAGTAATTTAGGGTTATTGATATTTAGGAACGTAATTGATTATTTGAAATAGGTAATACGGGTGATAGGAACCACTAGCTGCTTGTATAAATATAATTGTACGGTTGTTGTTAGGAACCTGTTTAGAATAGGCTGTACAATATAAATTAGGGAAGCTAATAAAACATCTGATTTGACACATATTAAGATTTTATGGAAATAAGTTGGGGTTGGGGTCGAACGTTGCAGATAAGTAGAAATAGCAAAAGGTTGAGATTGAGAAATAGAATTGGTTATAGGGTGACTACTGACAGATATTGTAGTTAAGTTTAGGACAAGATCGCAAATAATAAGTAAATAGGATATGTTTGATAAATTTTAATGTATAAGTACATATGTTTGTGTTTCATATACAAAAAGGTAAACTCACGATAGTTCACAGTTCAAAGAAACGAGTTTCAACATTAGGTAGGCTAAATGAGATAGCAAGATAAAAAAACGGAACGTAAGAAGACTAAAACTCAGTTGTGAACACTAAATAGAATATTTTATGCTAGATCATATAGGCGAAGTTGTCTGTAGGTAGGCTAATGAAATAAAACATTACACAATTTGCCAGATATCATAACGGAAAGGTCTGCAATGTTGACTTAAGTAGGCATATTTATGTTTGGTTAAGCAAGATAGGTTAAGTGTTAGATTCAATCAGAAGTTCTTAGAACTTAATTATAGCTCGTTTTACTAAAACAATGACATAAGATCTTTTAAAAGTAGTAATAATGGTATATAGACGACCTGTTTGGCTCAGTGGTAACATAACCTTATAAGCCAGAGGTCTCGGGTTCGATTCCCGGCTGGGCAGATTAATTTAAATATCTGTTCTTGGTTTGTGTGCTGGTTGTCCTTGTCTTCGTGTGTGTTCCACGGCATCCCCGACACAGGATATGTCTTGGTGGGAGCTGTGAGTGAAACGTTTATTTTTAAGTCTCGTAGATAAGTTTAATAAAATAAGTAAGTAAGATTATAAATAATCTTTAAACAGGTTATTAATCGTATAGGTTTCAATAGTTCTCAGAAAACGAGTGGTTAGACTTAGTGTCAGAATTGAGGCGTCAGTAAAGCATTTAGGCAAAATTATAATACCCAGTAGTTCTTCGAAAAAATGAAGTGCCATATTATTAGGTAATACAAATGGGTTTCCTTTTATAAGGATAAGTCAGGTAGGCCAGCTATAGCAATAATATTCTAAGACTTTGGGGTCGAGTCGTAAATATTTAGTGACTGAGGAGCAACTGAGAAACTAGTTAGTCATAGTAAAATGATCAAGTTTAGTGTTGAAAACAATATTTCAACTTAAATTCAAATAGTACAGTTCAAGTATAATGATACAGTTAGTTATATTATCATCGCAGTCTTTGTCGCCGTTATTCATAATTGCTTGGGTGACACCGCGGGTCACAACTAGTAATAAATAAGTATGTGTTGTAGTAAATTTAAAATAAATTTAAAGTAATAATAGCATAAATATAATTATGATAATATAGAAACGGAGTGCTGTCAGTACATTCATATGATTAGTTAAATGGGGAAGTGCAATCTGTTTGTCTATAGTGTCCGTAGGTGTGGCTGTTTCCCTAGAACAGAATGGAAGGCGGTGAAACGAACGCTCTGAGTGATATTAAATAGCAAAAATGTTGACGGTTGAAAAGTATTTGTGATAAGGGATGTAAGTAAGACAGTTTATAGTTTGACGTGGTTTTGGGGCACAGTAGCATCGGAACTAGAGATGAGTTGTCAGTGTCAGGGTTTGGCAATTACTACACAAACGATTCAGTATAAAAAGGGGTTTGGAGCTAGGTTAAGTCTAAATGACATTCACCCCGTCGATATAGAAATCGGTTTATATTGAATTCATACTCACACGCAGTGCCACATGATGGTTACCACAATTTCCCCACACTTACATGTTCCGATCGGAGGTAGTCAGAATTTTATGTACGATTTCAAGAGCTTAAGGGTCCTGAGGTGCCGGAAGGGGAATTTCTAGGAGGCACAAAAGGGTTGAAGATCGAAGTAAGGAGGGAAAGTGAAATCTCAAGTAGCTGATACGAAAGGTTAGGGGGGAAAGCACTTTCTCTTGTTCTTCTAACTGCTTGACTCACAACCAAGTTCTTGCCGAGGTCGGATATCTTGTAGTACGAAAGATTCCTTTTACGGAGCACGGATCTGTTGTTGAGTCGGACTTATTAAGATGATTATTTCATGATCGGTTTAAATACACTACACATATAGTGCTAGGGCAAAAACATATACATATTATGGCATAAACACGTAGTGTGAGTTTATGCTATAAAAATTCTCACACGTTTAAATTTTATTGTTGAAACTTGAATATTGACAATAAAGAATTCGCACTTTTGAACTTATAAGGGAACTATAATTTTTGAGTGTTTATTTAATATTTTTATTTGGTCGGTTATATTTGTGATATCATTACTGTTGGTTAAATTTATTCCGATTTATTCATCTTTATAAATTTAAGGGGTCGAATGTAACGAAACAGCCTTCGTATCTCTCACAAAAATAACAAATAAAAATATTTATAACAGGTTGATTTTTGATAAATCATAGCAATGCTCTAGTGTTTTGCAAAGGTTGCTCAGGATCGAACGCAGACTCTAAAAGTGATGCGAATAAAGGTTAATAATGTTAAACTATTATTTAAATAAGAAAATAAGATTAATTGTACTGATCTTGGTATATTTAGAATCCGTCTATCATTAATAGTTAAGTAAAAACCAGTCAATCAATTCAAATCTAGTAGAATGTCCCGCCATCGCAATATTATTATGTAGTATTTTGTTGAGCTAAAATTAGGGATTTTAAAGTATTTTAATATTAAATTAGGAATTGTTGAGTCACATAAATGCACATTAAGGCTTTCATTGGAACATTTAGGATTAAACTATCACGAATAAATAACACATGCCTGTTAGAAACATAAAATAATGCAATGGCAACATTCTAATTTTCTGGGTTTTTTAAACTGCGTAGAAAAGAACGGTTCGTTATTACTTGTTAAGAATTAAGTTCTAAAACAAAATAAATCTGCGTAGAACGGAACGGTTTTTGCAATACGGATGTGAGTGGTCACTAGGAAGTAATTAAGATACGTTATTTTTCATAATTTAGTAATATTAGGTATTGAGCTATATCGAAGATCTGAAAATACATTATTATTATAATAAGGAATTGTTACGTCTTATTATTATAAACTAAAACCTTAAATCAACAATAAATAAGTTAACACGGCAGGATGCTCAGTAGCAGGTACTCTAGCCAAAAAGGTATTCTTTATAAAAATTCAAATAAAGAAACATTCTTATTTAAATATGAGTACATGGTTATTACAAAACAATAAATCAATTAGTTATCTCAATCGCAAATATCACATTAGTGGATAGATCTCAGACACAGGGAGAAAATGAATAAACGCGTCAATTATTTATACTTGGTTTGAAATCCAGAAACGTAAGGCGCTTCCTTGACGGCGGTGGCGTGTTGGTCGAGCGTCCAATCATAAGGGAGCATTGGAGAATATGTGATTGTGATTGGTCGTCGACGGATGGTTAAGCAGAGCTTGGAACGGAAGCAGGACAGACAGCGACGAGCGGCTAGAGAGACGTCGGCCATGTTTTGGATTGCTTTTATTTCGGTAGATTTTCAAAGTTTAAGAATAGGAATTTAGGTGTGATTCAATAAGTACAGGTAGAAAAGAAGATAGGTAAGCGATGTTCCAGCCGTCGGGAGTTGCCAGATAAGGATTCTAAGATGGACTGCCGAACTTTTAAAAGGTTTGATGGAACTGCAACGTGGTAAGTATTGCGTCGAGTCGCCGTGTCATAAGAGAACGCCGCACGGGGTGAGTGACCTTAGAATATCTTGAGGAGTCTGTTCTTGTGTTCATTTTAACTATGTGTACTTCCATATCAGCGATTACATAGTTTTAGAATTCAGGGATCATTTTAAAATAGTTTATAAGTTAAATTCATAACGTAATGATGTGGGCCACTAAAGATAGAGAGGTCTGGTATTTATACATACTTATTGAGCAATAGTTTTGATTTAGGATCGTGTATTTGCAAAAAGCAAAGATCATAAACATCGTTGATGGTTGATTTTGGACTTCCTTTCGGTCCGACAACAAACTTTATATGGAGGTTTCAAATTGTGTGAATTTTACACTGCAAATTCGGGTTGATGGTACCCGTCTGCTATTATGTAAATACAAAAGAAGGAGCGATTAGGACATAGTCTTAGTCACTGACTGAAGATACTTGTGACCTTTTGTGTTTATAGGATGTGTTTTCCTATGGGTCTGTTCCTGCCGACGGGGAGCTTACATTCCTGAGATTATTTAACTCCAATTATTTAATTGAATTTATTCCTTGTGCATGTGTGTTTGTTTTAGAATTTAGATTAAATTAAAATAAAATAAAATCAAATCAAATTAAATCAAATAAAATCGTACTAAATAAAATAAAATCGAATTAAATCAAATAAAGTGAAATTAGATTAAATTAAAATAAAATAAAATCAAATCAAATTAAATCAAATAAAATCGTACTAAATAAAATAAAATCGAATTAAATCAAATAAAGTGAAATTAGATTAAATTAAAATAAAATAAAATCAAATTAAATCAAATAAAATCGAACTAAATAAAATAAAATCGAATTAAATCAAATAAAGTGAAATTAGTTTAAATTAATATAAAATAAAATCAAAATCAAATTAAATCAAACTAAATAAATTAAATAGAGTTAAATCAAATAAAGTAAAATCAGATTATATTAATATAAAATAAAATTAGATTAAATCAAGCAAAGTTAAATCAGAATAAAATAAAATAAAATAGTTCAAGCTAGCTCAATTCGGTGCAGTAAATAATAAAATAAATGTAAACGGTATAAACGGTGGTATTGTGTTCATCCTATGGGCCGGAGGTCCCGGGTTGGATTCCTGATCCGATGGTTATTGGGTGATGAGTTTGAGTACCTGTTCTGAGTCTGGGCGTTAGTAGGATCTACTATAGCGTATACACTATTAAGTTTATGTTAGGTCGCGGGTTCGACTCCCGACCAATATGTTATTAGAGTCTGGGCGTTGGTAGGATCTACTATAGCGTATACACTATTAAGTTTATGTTAGGTCGCGGGTTCGACTCCCGACCAATATGTTATTAGAGTCTGGGCGTTGGTAGGATCTACTATAGCGTATACACTATTACGTTTATGTAAGGTCGTGGGTTCGATTCCCGATCCATATGTTTTAGTCGAGTCCTAGTTAAGACTAAATTTAGTCAAGTCAAATCAAGTAAATCGGACAGCCGATCAATTTGTAGAACCTACTATAAAGTATAAGCTTACGATTAGTCTTAATCAAGTCTAAGCTTGGTCGACTAAAGTAAATCGGACAGCCGATCAGTTTGCCGAATCTATTATACGATTCACATGTCTACAATTAAAGTAAATCGGACAGCCGATCAGATTGCCAAATCTACTATAAAATATATAAGCTAACGATTAAAGTAAATCGGACAGCCGATCAGTTTGCCGAATCTATTATACGATTCACATGTTTACAATTAAAGTAAATCGGACAGCCGATCAGATTGCCGAATCTATTATACGATTCACATGTCTACAATTAAAGTAAATCGGACAGCCGATCAGATTGCCGAATCTATTATACGATTCACAAGCCTACAATTAAAGTAAATCGGACAGCCGATCAGATTGCCAAATCAGCTATAAAATATACATGCTTACGATTAAAGTAAATCGGACAGCCGATCAGTTTGCCGAATCTATTATAAGATTCACATGCCTACAATTAAAGTAAATCGGACAGCCGTCCAGTTTGCCAAGTTAGCCATTCGAAGTTATACGAACTATCTCGAATGGTTGACAATAGTTGCTGTCAGATGAGCGGCCAACTATAGTTTGACGAGTAACTATTTAATATACGAATAAATGTAAAGTAGATCGGAAGTCTCTTTACTATTTTAATATTATTTACATAACGTGAAATCACGTGATGTTTGACTCACCAAGTCTTACATATTATAATATTTTGACTCACCAAGTCTTACATATTATATTTTGACTCACCAAGTCTTACATTTAATGGAACATAGGTTCTGAATCGACACGATGACATTTAAGTCAATTTACCTCTTCAATTCGAAGGTCAACGATGATCTTTCTTTACACACTACTTTTATCGAAGGTTTCTATGGAAAGATCCTTTTGCTGATAATTATCTGAGCTGTAACATGGAGCGATATCTCCGAGGTTACCCTTGACTCCAACGGGATGACAGGCACCTCTTATGTCTATGGTTTAGTGATTGTTGGTTGTCTTCGTAAGATACTAAAGGCTTCCACGGAAAGTACCTTACTGGTAATTATCTAACCTAAGCATGGAACTATGTTTCCGAGGTTACCCTTGATTCCAACGGGATGACAGGCACCTCATTATGCCGATGGTTTCTTAATTGCTAGTCTTCTTCATTTAGTCTACTGATAGAAAGTTCTATCTGAGACTGACGACTTGAGATGGTAACGGGAGAGTTACATTCATCTTTATCACACTATGTGTTAGACTTGGTTGTCTAATTAGATGCTTTTGGATAAAGGTTCCGGAGTATGTATTTACACACTAACTTCAGAATAAAACGATATTCTAGTTGGTTGTTCACTGCAGTCGCTATATTGCGTTAGGCAGTTAGGTGGTTAGGTAGGGATCGAAAGGGATTGCATTCGTTCTTCCGGGACCAGATTCATTACCTTAAGGTAATGAGTAAGCTCCTTGATGAATAAATGTGTGAAAGGTAAAAGATGAAGTATGTAATGACTGACAGACTGACTGACATTGCCAAAAGATTATGTCCTCTTCTCTTAGCTTTTGGGTTGTTATAATATTCAAATATGTTAAATATGATAGTTGAATATGATAACGACGTTTAAGTCAGGCGCTCTAATGTTAGGAACACACAGAGGTGTGTATTTGTACACGTAAAAACGGAAGAGTGTATCCAGTCTGGGACGAAACACATTGCTTACCGCGGTGGAGGGGCGGGGCCATAGCCAACAATTTATGTGTACAAATACATACAAACATAATACATAAAAACCATAAAATAAATAACAAAAAAATATTTGGTGTAAAATCTTAGTAAAGTCTTAGTAAAATATTGTTCTGAACTTATTAGGCTTGAAACTAGTCCAAAACTATAATTTAGAATATATTTCGTATCATATTTGATAATTATTTAAGTCAATTTTACATTAGGAATACTAAGAAAAATAGTTAAGGGTTAAAACCTAGCATACCCTTTATGAATAACCCTATATAACTTACGTAGTAGGAATCTTGTAGCTTAGAGTAAGTCAATTTGTTAGGAAATCTATTCAGGTAGCTCGGTTGCTCATACTTATTCGTAACTTAGGTTCTACGATCACAACGCAAGGTTTTCCCACTAGACAATCACTTGGCCATAACAGTAGGTTAACGTTAGCAATCGAAAAATTTAGGTATAGCTAGTAATACATAGTTTGCATATAGGTAGATAGAATAGATTTAATAAATAAGTAGATATGTTTTTTTTAATTAATAGGGTAGGGGTTTTTACAATTTCGTGCGCCGTGACCAGGATGAGTACTTTGGTTATTACGTGGTTAGATTATTTCAGCTAGAATGCAAAAATATCAAAAATACATAGTGTTAAATGTAGATTTGTACGTTATTTTATTGCTCCGAGTAGGATTTCGCGTTGTATTTGTTATTTTAATGTATGTTTGATGCGTAGAATTTAAGGAAATGGGGTCGTACGGTTAAGATATGTAGAAAGGCTAGTTATTTAAGAAGTGTTCAAGTCGTCTTGAACACAATTTGTTGTTCGTGCAAAGGAGACGAGAATAAGTATGAGCCAATATTAAGCTAGGGTAAATAGTAATTTAGGGTTATTGATATTTAGGAACGTAATTGATTATTTGAAATAGGTAATACGGGTGATAGGAACCACTAGCTGCTTGTATAAATATAATTGTACGGTTGTTGTTAGGAACCTGTTTAGAATAGGCTGTACAATATAAATTAGGGAAGCTAATAAAACATCTGATTTGACACATATTAAGATTTTATGGAAATAAGTTGGGGTTGGGGTCGAACGTTGCAGATAAGTAGAAATAGCAAAAGGTTGAGATTGAGAAATAGAATTGGTTATAGGGTGACTACTGACAGATATTGTAGTTAAGTTTAGGACAAGATCGCAAATAATAAGTAAATAGGATATGTTTGATAAATTTTAATGTATAAGTACATATGTTTGTGTTTCATATACAAAAAGGTAAACTCACGATAGTTCACAGTTCAAAGAAACGAGTTTCAACATTAGGTAGGCTAAATGAGATAGCAAGATAAAAAAACGGAACGTAAGAAGACTAAAACTCAGTTGTGAACACTAAATAGAATATTTTATGCTAGATCATATAGGCGAAGTTGTCTGTAGGTAGGCTAATGAAATAAAACATTACACAATTTGCCAGATATCATAACGGAAAGGTCTGCAATGTTGACTTAAGTAGGCATATTTATGTTTGGTTAAGCAAGATAGGTTAAGTGTTAGATTCAATCAGAAGTTCTTAGAACTTAATTATAGCTCGTTTTACTAAAACAATGACATAAGATCTTTTAAAAGTAGTAATAATGGTATATAGACGACCTGTTTGGCTCAGTGGTAACATAACCTTATAAGCCAGAGGTCTCGGGTTCGATTCCCGGCTGGGCAGATTAATTTAAATATCTGTTCTTGGTTTGTGTGCTGGTTGTCCTTGTCTTCGTGTGTGTTCCACGGCATCCCCGACACAGGATATGTCTTGGTGGGAGCTGTGAGTGAAACGTTTATTTTTAAGTCTCGTAGATAAGTTTAATAAAATAAGTAAGTAAGATTATAAATAATCTTTAAACAGGTTATTAATCGTATAGGTTTCAATAGTTCTCAGAAAACGAGTGGTTAGACTTAGTGTCAGAATTGAGGCGTCAGTAAAGCATTTAGGCAAAATTATAATACCCAGTAGTTCTTCGAAAAAATGAAGTGCCATATTATTAGGTAATACAAATGGGTTTCCTTTTATAAGGATAAGTCAGGTAGGCCAGCTATAGCAATAATATTCTAAGACTTTGGGGTCGAGTCGTAAATATTTAGTGACTGAGGAGCAACTGAGAAACTAGTTAGTCATAGTAAAATGATCAAGTTTAGTGTTGAAAACAATATTTCAACTTAAATTCAAATAGTACAGTTCAAGTATAATGATACAGTTAGTTATATTATCATCGCAGTCTTTGTCGCCGTTATTCATAATTGCTTGGGTGACACCGCGGGTCACAACTAGTAATAAATAAGTATGTGTTGTAGTAAATTTAAAATAAATTTAAAGTAATAATAGCATAAATATAATTATGATAATATAGAAACGGAGTGCTGTCAGTACATTCATATGATTAGTTAAATGGGGAAGTGCAATCTGTTTGTCTATAGTGTCCGTAGGTGTGGCTGTTTCCCTAGAACAGAATGGAAGGCGGTGAAACGAACGCTCTGAGTGATATTAAATAGCAAAAATGTTGACGGTTGAAAAGTATTTGTGATAAGGGATGTAAGTAAGACAGTTTATAGTTTGACGTGGTTTTGGGGCACAGTAGCATCGGAACTAGAGATGAGTTGTCAGTGTCAGGGTTTGGCAATTACTACACAAACGATTCAGTATAAAAAGGGGTTTGGAGCTAGGTTAAGTCTAAATGACATTCACCCCGTCGATATAGAAATCGGTTTATATTGAATTCATACTCACACGCAGTGCCACATGATGGTTACCACAATTTCCCCACACTTACATGTTCCGATCGGAGGTAGTCAGAATTTTATGTACGATTTCAAGAGCTTAAGGGTCCTGAGGTGCCGGAAGGGGAATTTCTAGGAGGCACAAAAGGGTTGAAGATCGAAGTAAGGAGGGAAAGTGAAATCTCAAGTAGCTGATACGAAAGGTTAGGGGGGAAAGCACTTTCTCTTGTTCTTCTAACTGCTTGACTCACAACCAAGTTCTTGCCGAGGTCGGATATCTTGTAGTACGAAAGATTCCTTTTACGGAGCACGGATCTGTTGTTGAGTCGGACTTATTAAGATGATTATTTCATGATCGGTTTAAATACACTACACATATAGTGCTAGGGCAAAAACATATACATATTATGGCATAAACACGTAGTGTGAGTTTATGCTATAAAAATTCTCACACGTTTAAATTTTATTGTTGAAACTTGAATATTGACAATAAAGAATTCGCACTTTTGAACTTATAAGGGAACTATAATTTTTGAGTGTTTATTTAATATTTTTATTTGGTCGGTTATATTTGTGATATCATTACTGTTGGTTAAATTTATTCCGATTTATTCATCTTTATAAATTTAAGGGGTCGAATGTAACGAAACAGCCTTCGTATCTCTCACAAAAATAACAAATAAAAATATTTATAACAGGTTGATTTTTGATAAATCATAGCAATGCTCTAGTGTTTTGCAAAGGTTGCTCAGGATCGAACGCAGACTCTAAAAGTGATGCGAATAAAGGTTAATAATGTTAAACTATTATTTAAATAAGAAAATAAGATTAATTGTACTGATCTTGGTATATTTAGAATCCGTCTATCATTAATAGTTAAGTAAAAACCAGTCAATCAATTCAAATCTAGTAGAATGTCCCGCCATCGCAATATTATTATGTAGTATTTTGTTGAGCTAAAATTAGGGATTTTAAAGTATTTTAATATTAAATTAGGAATTGTTGAGTCACATAAATGCACATTAAGGCTTTCATTGGAACATTTAGGATTAAACTATCACGAATAAATAACACATGCCTGTTAGAAACATAAAATAATGCAATGGCAACATTCTAATTTTCTGGGTTTTTTAAACTGCGTAGAAAAGAACGGTTCGTTATTACTTGTTAAGAATTAAGTTCTAAAACAAAATAAATCTGCGTAGAACGGAACGGTTTTTGCAATACGGATGTGAGTGGTCACTAGGAAGTAATTAAGATACGTTATTTTTCATAATTTAGTAATATTAGGTATTGAGCTATATCGAAGATCTGAAAATACATTATTATTATAATAAGGAATTGTTACGTCTTATTATTATAAACTAAAACCTTAAATCAACAATAAATAAGTTAACACGGCAGGATGCTCAGTAGCAGGTACTCTAGCCAAAAAGGTATTCTTTATAAAAATTCAAATAAAGAAACATTCTTATTTAAATATGAGTACATGGTTATTACAAAACAATAAATCAATTAGTTATCTCAATCGCAAATATCACATTAGTGGATAGATCTCAGACACAGGGAGAAAATGAATAAACGCGTCAATTATTTATACTTGGTTTGAAATCCAGAAACGTAAGGCGCTTCCTTGACGGCGGTGGCGTGTTGGTCGAGCGTCCAATCATAAGGGAGCATTGGAGAATATGTGATTGTGATTGGTCGTCGACGGATGGTTAAGCAGAGCTTGGAACGGAAGCAGGACAGACAGCGACGAGCGGCTAGAGAGACGTCGGCCATGTTTTGGATTGCTTTTATTTCGGTAGATTTTCAAAGTTTAAGAATAGGAATTTAGGTGTGATTCAATAAGTACAGGTAGAAAAGAAGATAGGTAAGCGATGTTCCAGCCGTCGGGAGTTGCCAGATAAGGATTCTAAGATGGACTGCCGAACTTTTAAAAGGTTTGATGGAACTGCAACGTGGTAAGTATTGCGTCGAGTCGCCGTGTCATAAGAGAACGCCGCACGGGGTGAGTGACCTTAGAATATCTTGAGGAGTCTGTTCTTGTGTTCATTTTAACTATGTGTACTTCCATATCAGCGATTACATAGTTTTAGAATTCAGGGATCATTTTAAAATAGTTTATAAGTTAAATTCATAACGTAATGATGTGGGCCACTAAAGATAGAGAGGTCTGGTATTTATACATACTTATTGAGCAATAGTTTTGATTTAGGATCGTGTATTTGCAAAAAGCAAAGATCATAAACATCGTTGATGGTTGATTTTGGACTTCCTTTCGGTCCGACAACAAACTTTATATGGAGGTTTCAAATTGTGTGAATTTTACACTGCAAATTCGGGTTGATGGTACCCGTCTGCTATTATGTAAATACAAAAGAAGGAGCGATTAGGACATAGTCTTAGTCACTGACTGAAGATACTTGTGACCTTTTGTGTTTATAGGATGTGTTTTCCTATGGGTCTGTTCCTGCCGACGGGGAGCTTACATTCCTGAGATTATTTAACTCCAATTATTTAATTGAATTTATTCCTTGTGCATGTGTGTTTGTTTTAGAATTTAGATTAAATTAAAATAAAATAAAATCAAATCAAATTAAATCAAATAAAATCGTACTAAATAAAATAAAATCGAATTAAATCAAATAAAGTGAAATTAGATTAAATTAAAATAAAATAAAATCAAATCAAATTAAATCAAATAAAATCGTACTAAATAAAATAAAATCGAATTAAATCAAATAAAGTGAAATTAGATTAAATTAAAATAAAATAAAATCAAATTAAATCAAATAAAATCGAACTAAATAAAATAAAATCGAATTAAATCAAATAAAGTGAAATTAGTTTAAATTAATATAAAATAAAATCAAAATCAAATTAAATCAAACTAAATAAATTAAATAGAGTTAAATCAAATAAAGTAAAATCAGATTATATTAATATAAAATAAAATTAGATTAAATCAAGCAAAGTTAAATCAGAATAAAATAAAATAAAATAGTTCAAGCTAGCTCAATTCGGTGCAGTAAATAATAAAATAAATGTAAACGGTATAAACGGTGGTATTGTGTTCATCCTATGGGCCGGAGGTCCCGGGTTGGATTCCTGATCCGATGGTTATTGGGTGATGAGTTTGAGTACCTGTTCTGAGTCTGGGCGTTAGTAGGATCTACTATAGCGTATACACTATTAAGTTTATGTTAGGTCGCGGGTTCGACTCCCGACCAATATGTTATTAGAGTCTGGGCGTTGGTAGGATCTACTATAGCGTATACACTATTAAGTTTATGTTAGGTCGCGGGTTCGACTCCCGACCAATATGTTATTAGAGTCTGGGCGTTGGTAGGATCTACTATAGCGTATACACTATTACGTTTATGTAAGGTCGTGGGTTCGATTCCCGATCCATATGTTTTAGTCGAGTCCTAGTTAAGACTAAATTTAGTCAAGTCAAATCAAGTAAATCGGACAGCCGATCAATTTGTAGAACCTACTATAAAGTATAAGCTTACGATTAGTCTTAATCAAGTCTAAGCTTGGTCGACTAAAGTAAATCGGACAGCCGATCAGTTTGCCGAATCTATTATACGATTCACATGTCTACAATTAAAGTAAATCGGACAGCCGATCAGATTGCCAAATCTACTATAAAATATATAAGCTAACGATTAAAGTAAATCGGACAGCCGATCAGTTTGCCGAATCTATTATACGATTCACATGTTTACAATTAAAGTAAATCGGACAGCCGATCAGATTGCCGAATCTATTATACGATTCACATGTCTACAATTAAAGTAAATCGGACAGCCGATCAGATTGCCGAATCTATTATACGATTCACAAGCCTACAATTAAAGTAAATCGGACAGCCGATCAGATTGCCAAATCAGCTATAAAATATACATGCTTACGATTAAAGTAAATCGGACAGCCGATCAGTTTGCCGAATCTATTATAAGATTCACATGCCTACAATTAAAGTAAATCGGACAGCCGTCCAGTTTGCCAAGTTAGCCATTCGAAGTTATACGAACTATCTCGAATGGTTGACAATAGTTGCTGTCAGATGAGCGGCCAACTATAGTTTGACGAGTAACTATTTAATATACGAATAAATGTAAAGTAGATCGGAAGTCTCTTTACTATTTTAATATTATTTACATAACGTGAAATCACGTGATGTTTGACTCACCAAGTCTTACATATTATAATATTTTGACTCACCAAGTCTTACATATTATATTTTGACTCACCAAGTCTTACATTTAATGGAACATAGGTTCTGAATCGACACGATGACATTTAAGTCAATTTACCTCTTCAATTCGAAGGTCAACGATGATCTTTCTTTACACACTACTTTTATCGAAGGTTTCTATGGAAAGATCCTTTTGCTGATAATTATCTGAGCTGTAACATGGAGCGATATCTCCGAGGTTACCCTTGACTCCAACGGGATGACAGGCACCTCTTATGTCTATGGTTTAGTGATTGTTGGTTGTCTTCGTAAGATACTAAAGGCTTCCACGGAAAGTACCTTACTGGTAATTATCTAACCTAAGCATGGAACTATGTTTCCGAGGTTACCCTTGATTCCAACGGGATGACAGGCACCTCATTATGCCGATGGTTTCTTAATTGCTAGTCTTCTTCATTTAGTCTACTGATAGAAAGTTCTATCTGAGACTGACGACTTGAGATGGTAACGGGAGAGTTACATTCATCTTTATCACACTATGTGTTAGACTTGGTTGTCTAATTAGATGCTTTTGGATAAAGGTTCCGGAGTATGTATTTACACACTAACTTCAGAATAAAACGATATTCTAGTTGGTTGTTCACTGCAGTCGCTATATTGCGTTAGGCAGTTAGGTGGTTAGGTAGGGATCGAAAGGGATTGCATTCGTTCTTCCGGGACCAGATTCATTACCTTAAGGTAATGAGTAAGCTCCTTGATGAATAAATGTGTGAAAGGTAAAAGATGAAGTATGTAATGACTGACAGACTGACTGACATTGCCAAAAGATTATGTCCTCTTCTCTTAGCTTTTGGGTTGTTATAATATTCAAATATGTTAAATATGATAGTTGAATATGATAACGACGTTTAAGTCAGGCGCTCTAATGTTAGGAACACACAGAGGTGTGTATTTGTACACGTAAAAACGGAAGAGTGTATCCAGTCTGGGACGAAACACATTGCTTACCGCGGTGGAGGGGCGGGGCCATAGCCAACAATTTATGTGTACAAATACATACAAACATAATACATAAAAACCATAAAATAAATAACAAAAAAATATTTGGTGTAAAATCTTAGTAAAGTCTTAGTAAAATATTGTTCTGAACTTATTAGGCTTGAAACTAGTCCAAAACTATAATTTAGAATATATTTCGTATCATATTTGATAATTATTTAAGTCAATTTTACATTAGGAATACTAAGAAAAATAGTTAAGGGTTAAAACCTAGCATACCCTTTATGAATAACCCTATATAACTTACGTAGTAGGAATCTTGTAGCTTAGAGTAAGTCAATTTGTTAGGAAATCTATTCAGGTAGCTCGGTTGCTCATACTTATTCGTAACTTAGGTTCTACGATCACAACGCAAGGTTTTCCCACTAGACAATCACTTGGCCATAACAGTAGGTTAACGTTAGCAATCGAAAAATTTAGGTATAGCTAGTAATACATAGTTTGCATATAGGTAGATAGAATAGATTTAATAAATAAGTAGATATGTTTTTTTTAATTAATAGGGTAGGGGTTTTTACAAACATTTAAGCGAAAACCCTGTACTTCAAGTACTTCTGAGTGGCAACTGGTAACCCTCACTTCCGTCCCTACATCCGGCCTTTGAATTCGACTTCAAACGCCACTTATCAGCCTCTTATCAGCTCCACACCACATCCAGGCTACGCTCGAAATAGGTCGAGAACTTTCCATCGATAGGTAGTACCACTGATTAGATAACAGTTACTACGGAGTCTAGATTGGCTGACCGATTACTGGGATGACTGGTTTAGTCAAAGTTTTTGGTAACGTTTAAGGTAATTTTTAGGACTTTTACTTTTAGGACCGCTAGGAAAAAGAAGCAATGAAAAACCAATGACCCGGTGGATAGATGGAATTTAAAAGTATGATAAAAAGTGGTTTGTCAGGCACTGGACAGAAAAAGATGGAACAACCTGGAGGAGACCAATTCAATCAAAAACCAGCCCGACAAGCAAATATCAATATAATTTTAAACTTCTGAACGAATTTTCATGAATTCAGAAACAAAACAAAATTATAATCGATTATGGGGCTACGATAAATTGCAATAAACGCCAAAATGGCAAACAACAATCGGTCAAAACCATCGATCAAATAAAAAATTCATAACATCCAAACTACACCAAAGTTAACTCATCTTAAACGTTCCTTCCTTGTGTAGTTTCAAAGCAATAAGTAACCCAAAGTCTAAATTGTTGCCAAATTCTTCAGAAGTTCGATCGCCATAGAGAACAATAACTCTTCAGTTACTTACCTAATTGAAAAAGTTACCGATGTCCGCAACTTTTTCCCGTCGTATGAGAAGCTACGAGTCACTGAATGTACCGTAATGAGTATATGCTAAAACTGCAAAAATGTGCTTACCTACCTATGTATTTATATTTAGTAAGTACCTGCATTCCTCTTCTTCTTCTTATAAACAAAAAATGAATCGGTGTTCGTTAGTCTCGCTATAACTCGAAAACGGCTGGACCAACCTCAACAATTTTTTTTGTTATGTTCGCTCCAATTATAGGGGTAGTTTATATGAAAAAAAAAGCTGGTGAAACAGCAAGGCGCAGAAAGTAATCAATAAATATTACTTAATAAAAGAGCAACTATAAATTGACACTCCGGAAATTAAGACGAATGAGATGCGCGACTTGAGTGATCGAAAATCGGTCGCATAAAAGCAGACAAACACATCTATTTATGTACTCGTAAAATATCACCCTCCTTTGGAGAATCCCATAAATAAATCGTTTTCTTAGACCAGATATAAGAGAAGGCAGATGTCATATCATACAAGAAGGTAAAAGCACTAGCAGAAGACTGCCAAGTTTGGAGTCCGATAAGAGCAATGCTAAAAGCAATATTGAATGAATTGTAAAAACTGTACCGACAAGTACGTGTTGAATAAATGAAATAGGTCATAACCTTTAGCCAGGAATCATCGATCGAGTACCTATGCTATTTCTGATCAAAGCCGAGAGAGACTGCTATTATAGAGGTGTGTAGGTTTCGTATAGCGCGTAGGTATCGTGTGGCGCGTGGGTCCCGTGTGGCGCCACTACACAAAGGACACCTCGCATCGACAATATTGTCACATTGTCGATGCGAGGTGTCCTTTGACATATTGACATATTCCAGAATCACAAAATAATCGGAAAAATCAACCTTAGCTGCTGGCTGTTGGCTGCTGGCTGTTATAAAGATGCTCTACAACTCAGCCAACAAATGAAATTCTGGCCAAGGAACCTGGGTTCATGAATCTCATGAATATTTAGCTCGACCAAAATAATAAAAAAATGGGCGAGGAGAATTTTCTAAAAGCTCTTCATATCCCGTTTCATAAACTTATACAAAAATGGAATGAAAAACGATAAATTTCCTCGGCGGATGCGTCAAAAGGTTCCATCCGGCTTTTGTTAGGCCATCTATATTCAAAGGGGAAAGCGGGGCATTGTGTAGCCAGGTGTAGGCCTTTAATAATGCCCTGTTAAAAATTCCCACAGCGTTCTTTTCCAGCAGCTAGAAGTGCCTTGTGGATCCACTTGGGGATTTTCAGGACTTTACTGGAAGTTTAAAGAGTTAATAATACTAATATTAATAAAGCGAAAGTTCATATATAGGTATTTTTCTCCAACTCATTAAATTCCGTAAAGGTTGAATTGTATTCCTTTTTGTTTCAAACATCCATTATTTCCTGAAAAATCCTGTTTCTGAATTAATTATTATCAGATAAAAGTACGTAGAGACCTATCTATATCTAGCAGGGAAACGGACGTTGCTAATTTAGAATATTTTTATATATTACACCAGCGAGCTGCCCCGGCTTCGCACGAGTGTGAAATATAGTCTAATGTTACTCGCTAATGTTGTAGTTTTATATTAGTGAAATAATTTTTACAATCAGTCCGGTAGTTTTTGAGTTTATTCGTTACAAACATCTAAAAATACAAATATTTCATGTTTATAATATTAGTATAGATAATATATTTTTTAAATATTTTAACTCTATTTCAATACCCACACTTCTTCAGTTACTTAAATCATACGTTCAAACAAACAATCTCTAGCATTTTAATCTCATGCTAGTGTGATACGCGTTTCTGATATGAAATTTGCTATTCACATATCGTAGGCGTTCAAAAGCCTCAGCTTCGATTGTGAGCCGAGATGAAAAGAAAGAAATGATGTGGGAATATATAAAATGTTGTTGCTAATAAATTTGCCTACCTAAAACCTTTGCTCATGCAAAACGGACTCCAAAATGTGGTAAAAAAAAATCTCAGTCCGGAACTTAGAACCGTCTCAGAAGTAAAAGCCGACAGCTCGTTTTCTACTTAAAATTCTTAGAAAACCATTATTTACCTACCAGTCTTACAAAACCTCACTTTGTAGTATTTATCGCTATGGTTTTTTTTTTGCGATACGTGTAGACTTATACCTACCATAGAGGTATAGTACTGGTTAAAAAACAATAGACGATGATGATGGCCAATTAATGATATTTCGGAGTTATTTGTTAAAATTGAACATTTCCTCTCCAATTAAAAACACAGATCAAAACTAATTAAAACTGAAATATTGCCTTAGTGTCAATAGTTTTTTTTAGTACCATTTTACCTCAATTTCCCTTCTTATAACCTTCTACAAAATATTTCCAGTCCTACAGTCGGACCTATAGTCCACTTTAGAAAACGACTTTATAAACGCGTGCAATGCGAAGGAAAGTGAAACTTAATTGGAATAAACATTCATTGTTCCAACTACTATTTGAACGTAGAGACACGTGCTTTCTGTTAAGACTGCTAAATACCTACAGTTGATAGCCTCTAAGATTGCCAATTTAAAGACGTAGCGTTTTTGAGGAAAATGGCACTAAGAAAAAGGAAATTAGGTACACAATTATAATACACATCCTACTATCCTACTAAATATCATAAACGCGAAAGTTTGTAACAATGTAGGTATGCATGTTTGTTACTCTGTCACGCAAAAACGTCTGAACGGATTTACACATCGATGAAGTATGTCCGACTTCGGTGGATTTACACGAAATTTGGAATGAAGGTTGTTCATGGTCTGGATTAACACATAGGCTACTTTTTATCCCGAAAAACGCGGGTCAAACCGCGGGGCGCAGCTAGTATATTATATATTCAGCAATTGGGATAAATTAAACGGGCAAATGATGATGATAATA
Organism: Alcis repandata; assembly: GCA_949125135.1. Classification (NCBI taxonomy): domain Eukaryota; kingdom Metazoa; phylum Arthropoda; class Insecta; order Lepidoptera; family Geometridae; genus Alcis; species Alcis repandata. The sequence goes on from OX421240.1 coordinate 1,321,696, forward strand.
CGGATTCTTAAAGTATATAAGTAAATAAATATTGAAGTGTTATTAATATTTGACATTGACCTAAAATACCTATAACCAAGGTAAAGGGAAAAGCTCTTCATAAAATGTGTCATTTGTAAAAACCAGCTTGCAAAACTTCCGCTGACCGATTCTTGAAACGTTTCAAAACATAAAAGATCCGGCAGTGTGTCGCAAAGAAGTCAAGTTCATTGCGTATTATCTAGCAACCACAGATCAAGTAGAAAGGCAGATACAGTCCCGCCTTAGATATAGGTAAAGCCAAAAAACCTACCCTACTTCCCGTGTACGTATACTACAAGCATATATTGACGCATACAAACTATCCTTATTACTACTTATTTTTCTTGTCCACATTCTCTGAGCATCTGATGTAAGAATTGACGATTGATTCGGGTAGTTTTTATGCGTCAATATGTGCTTGTAGTAGGTACACGGGAAGTAGGGTAGTTTTTTTGGCTTCACCTGTATCTAAGGCGCGACTCTATCTGCCTTTCTACTTGATCTGAGCTAGCAACATAAAACATCGCGAGAAAACAAGCTTTTACTCGCCAGTCGGTTAGTTGGTCAGGTTGACTAATAAAGTCCTCCACTCCAACTTTATTTAAATGTTTCTTTTAATTTAGAAATTTAAATCAAGATTATAAAAATATTTTAAAATATTTTTATTTTTATTTTTTTTAATATTTTTTTTTTTATTTTTTTTTTTTAATATTTTTTTTTTTTTTATTTTAGATTATAAATATATTTTATGTATTCTATTTAAATAAATTCGATTTCTTGGCTGATCATATTAAATATGAAATCAAGATTTGATATTTAATGAGAAGCAATTTGAATTTGCTGGCTAATAAACTTTTTTTTTTTTTTTTTATCTAACCTATGCTGTCCCACTGCTGGGCAAAGGTCTCCCCCAATTTTTTCCAGTTCTGGCGGTCTTGGGCCAGCGCCGTCCAGTCTTTTTCAAACCGCCCGAGTTCGTCGCGCCATCGCGTCGGGGGGCGACCTGGGGGTCGCTAATAAACTTTTAGCATCTTTTAATCCTAATGTAATCTAAGAAACCAATTATGTAACTTCAAATTATTTTGACAATTGAAAGCGCACTTTAATTCAGACAAATAAGAATTGTCTTAACCCGCATGCCTTAAAAATGGAATGGTTTCGCTTCAAAAAACGCTTCTACAAAACCAGCAGGAGGGCCGCAGAAAATAGTGAAATATTAAATAGAACATGGCTGCAAACTTGCCGGCCATATTTTCTGCAGCCTGCTAAATATTTACCAAACGGCTGCTATCTTGTTAACTTGGCTAGACACATAACTTTAGTCCCGTTTGTACGTGGACTGTAGAATACATACTGTGCATACAGACCATAAAATGTCAAATTTGTTTCTGAGATCCTTTGGCATTTAGCGCAAAATAGAAACTGCAAGACTTAAATAATTAAAACCAGCCTAGTGCGAGTCAGACTCGCGTACGGGTTCTGTACCATTATCTATAAAAACGGCAAAAAATCTTGTTTGTTGTATGGGAGCCCTCTCAAATATTTGTTTTATTCTGTTTTTAGTATTTTTTGTTTTAGCGGCAACGGAAATACAAAATTTCAACTGTCAAACTTTCACGGTTTATGAGATACACCTGCCTGTTGACAGACGGACGGACAGCGAAGTCTTAGTAATATGGTCCGCTTTTACCCTTTGGGTACGGAACCCTAAAAAGAAGATAGTATGTGGGTTTCAACTTTTGACAGCAAGTAACGTAGCAAATGATCTTCCTGACTTTAATTGTTAACTAATTTGCTTATGACCTGTCTAAAGCATTAATGATGTTGTAGGTAGACCATGAAGCTCTCATAATAAAATTTGCATCATTATGACATTTAAGTACCCATTTAAGCATCCGTTAAACTGCATAACTCTTGTTTGATGGATAGGTTAAATAAATAGAACGCTATTTATTTAAGTTAGCTACTGTTTATGCGTGAATATAGGAGAAATATGCGGGATACAGCTAGGTCGTATCGGATCCTTTATTATTCTTTATAGTTCACAAAAGCATACGCAGCAATGTCATTGCAATGTCTCAAGCTCAAACTCTCTTAGACACATCCTGTTTTGCCGGATAACTTGAGTTGCCGATTATTCATTACATTTTCTTATTGTGAATGTAATGCTAAATGCCTATTTACACATCATTTTCAATTAGACAAAATTTCGGATGGCGCCGTCAAGACCCCTCAGTGTTGTGTTGAGACATAGAGAACTAAGTATAGTAAACTAGAAACGTTTCCATTGTCTTCGTCCGTAAATCATATTTGCAACAAGCGAAGCTAATGAGGTCTTATTCTAAAGCCTCCACCCATCTGTCGCGTCATTCCCAGCCTCCTGTCGCAATCGGAGGACGATCCGACGTCGCTCCCCACTGGTGACAGCACAGAAAGTAAAAACAGATCGCGACGCGGCGCCAGATTCACTGGCCGCGCGTCCATTGCGCGCGCACGACGGTCATCCCAAAATCTCCCGCCAAAACCTTCGCGCCTAAAAAAGTTAGGCGTCAATTTCAAAAAAAGTAAACCCTTTTTCTCAATTTTTAATTATTTTTTTTCGGTGCGTTGAACTTGAGTGCAGCGGCCGAGGTTTCATAAGTGTTGTGCGGCGGTGTAGCAGTGAAAGTGGCGTGACGTAACATTAGAGCAGTTATTATGGCGGATACTGGCCGAATCGGGAAGCGATCTTTGACTGTCTTTGGTGAGTACTTTTTTTATTGTTTTTTTTAATGCTGGTCGAAAGTAACAGTTAATGGTTGTTAGCATGATATGGTATTTAACGGTTCGTTAAGCGTGAATTACGTCTAAATGAGGCACGCATCAACAACACTATTCGTATGATTAGAAGGCTATTAAAATCGAGAATGGAATTCCAACAGAAATTAAAATATAAATTAATATGTAAAAGAGATGCGTCAGATCAATAATAAAGGTTTAGATAAAAGTGGTTTGATTAAATAAAATAAGTAGAGCCACTCAAACAAATAATAAAATTAATTGACCAGAGACAAAAGCTTGTTTTCTAACAAAAGCAAGCAACTCGGTAAAAAAATCATATTTAGAAAATACCATAATTATTATTTTAAAAAATTAAAGCACAAACACCAACACATTTTTTTATATTATATCCTCTGTCTCCGTTGCCATTTCTGCCAATATGATTTGACAGTTGTAGTAAATTAAATATGTATTTCATGAGCTCAAATGTATGCATTTAGTAGTTTATAAACCAGGAACTGTAATCAAGAAACCGATACTCCGGCTGCAAGCTTCATAATCAAACTGAAGTTATTAGATAACGTTAGAAACCAGCCTTCAAAGTTCCGCTATAATAAACACGGCTTGTAAAATACCATGTACCTATTTTATTGTATGGCTTTCTTCTATTCTATTCTTCTATTGGTCAGAGATAATAGGTATAGTATTTATTATAATTGCACATCCGATTTTCTTGTCAAAGGCCAATGAGCAAGAATGTTAGACGTTTGGACCAACTGTCCATCACCAATATATTGCGCTACTGGTGCGTCCTAGCATTGAGGAGAGATCACTACCTACGTTAACTGTATCATAAATTAAAAAGATTTAATCCGTAAATTGTGTAGCTTGTTTCATAATTCTATTTATTGTAGCTACCATAAAAACAATTAAAAATTTATAATTTTTGTCACAGTTCTTCCGCCAGCTGTGGCGCTGACTCTATGTGCATCTCATAACCTAATTCTCTAACCTCAACTTACGCTGCACCGCTATTAGAAATCGACACTCTTGAACCGATTTTCCCGTAACAATGGCCGGAGATTTTCCAAGTCATAAACTCACCGCACATTTTACCCATTGTTAACGAAGTGGGAGGCACCTGAGACAGACAACCCGCAGATTTTATGGCCGATATAGACAAATCTGTCTGGCTAGACAGATGCCTATTTGGGCCATAAAATTTACGACTTGAATCACGAATCGGTGACCTAAATAAAGGATTTTATTTAGGTCATCGGGACACGCCATTACTCGAACAGTTAAGTACTTGATGATCCCAAATCCCGGCTGTTATCGGTTTCTGTTTAAAAATGAATCTAAAACATACCAGAGTTGGAAATATCTAAATCGAACTTGTCGTGAACTAAATATGTACACCTATAGTTATTGTTTTGAATAATTAAGAACTCAACCTAAGAGTTTAGTGCAGCGCCAAAAAAATCAACGCAAGATCAAAGGTGTGTAAAATCTTAAGGTGTTAAACAACTGTGTTTTAGAATAACGTCTCCAGCCTTTGCTAGTATATTAGCGGAACATAAAATAAAATAAAAAGACCCGAGTCCCGAGATACAGTGAGTAAATAAATCTAAGTCAGTCCCTTTGATCAAGAAATCGAGGATCTTATAAAATCCCAATAGTGGATTAACAATCAACATTTCTAGTGAGCAAAAAAAACACAAAGAAAGTATAATTGAGTCCGCCTCCTTGGATTTTTTTTTAATATTTACCAAAGTCGAAACGAAATAGGATAATCACATTTTTACGGGTCTACATCGAATTTCTAAAGTTCTAAGTTTGCATAGAGAAAAAGTTAAAAATCTGCTATGCTGTATTTTGTAATCTCTGTAACTAAAACCGTAACAAGATCCCTGAATTTAAATCCGATATTGCGATGCGATGCGATAAAATTAAGTTGAGAAACGAAAGCTTTTATGTTACGAAAACGGAAGTACCTGCCGTCTTGTTACTACTGTTTCGAACTTACGGAAGCAAAAGATAATATCTTGCTCGGCTTTGTCGAGTCGTCGTATTGTCGACATCGACATTTTGGTCAGCATCTTTTATGATAAAGTATCGATGTATCTCTGACTACTTGAAATCAGCGATTTGCTCGCGATTTTTCAGTTTTCAGCATTTTCCAGGACGTAAAGAAGGTATCTTATATTTTTTCACATAATGGTCACTATATTCTTGGTAGATCATAATATTATCGGTTCAGCTATGAAATGGTAACAAACCATCAAATAGTTCATTTTGAATCTGCCCTCCGCTGTAAACTGGTGATCTTTTTTTAAAAAAAAATAACTTGTTGACTTCAGTTTATTAGTATCATATTTGTTACATTGACAAAAGTGTGATAAGTATTCAAAACTCGAATTTCTTTCTCAAGACCACAAAGAAATGTTTTTCAAACCGCGGCCTTGGCATAAAAATTATCAATAAATGAAATAATAATAATAACGCACAAACATAAAGCACGTATTGTAACGATCGACAATCGTAATCGTTACGCGATCATTACGACGATCAATCATGCGAGCAATCGATTATTTTTCAACAATCGACTTGAATTTCTCAAAGTGATGCTGTCAAGTGTGCTTTTTTGTATCTTGTTTTTATCGATGTTTTCGTTCGAGATAATTTTATGGAATGTATGGGTGATCAATGTGATAATATCGATTACGGAAGATCGGGACTGCACGCGAGGGGTTAACGAACGAATAATCGTCAGTGTTGTATTCGATTCTTTGTTTATGTTGCTTAGTAAATCACTAAAAAATATTTTATCTTTGTCGATCTTTTGGACTGTAGGTTATTTTGTTAATTAATTCTACATTTAGGAGCATCGCTCTTGTCGGTGGAGTAATTTCCAGACTTGACGGTATTTTGCTAATGCTTCACTTCCTTGTACTATTAAAATTTGACATCTACCCTCTTTTATATCTACTCTAAGAATGTTCTCTGATATTCTTGATTCTCTTTTTCGTCTACCTTTCCCATCTAACTTCTCGTAACGACTTAACAATAATACGAAACTGTTTTTCAAACGCTCGCGTGGTTAAGTCTTCATTTACCGCGTAAATTATCTTTCTCTTGCGAACTGTAGTTAAACTGTAGTTTATTAGCAGTTAAACGACAACAAGCGTGCGTTTCCGTCACAGCGTGGATGCTCCACGCTAATAACTCTAAAGTTTCACCCGGCGACCCGGCCCGATTCGGGGGGCGGGCTCTCCCGGCGCATGGCAGATCATTGCCGATCACACAAAGGAAATGGAGTTTAACTCTTATGCTTAAAATTGCTAATTAACGCCCGGCTCCTAAAAATAATGCATCTCCTCTCGCACTCTGATTCTTTTTACTAGGTTTTTGATTGAAAAATTACAGCTGCTAGCCTATTTAGCTACTACATGAAAAACTGTTGGAAAAGGTTTTCTTTCACTTTTTTATTCTAAGATAGGCCTACGTTTGGCCGCCTGACGGTAAGCAATGGCGCGGTCTACGATGGAGCACGCGCGCCTAGAAGAAACCGATTCACTCCCGACTTTTCACTATTTTCCGGTAGATGTCAAGTGCATCCTTAGAGCTGCCTGGCCGTAGTAGATAATTATTTATTTATTTATTTATATTTATCTAAACTTATCTCACTTACATCAGCTCTTAGTTAGGTACCTACTGTTACATGCATCCATAAAAACTTTAAAATAGAAAATCAGTAGGTAAACGCAGTGTCAATTTTAATAATCCCGTAATCATTATTATTACCTACATACTCGTATATGTTAATATGTGCCATTTTCAATAAAAAATCGTTACACAATAGCTAGGTTTCAATGTGTTGGATTCGTGGAACACACACAAAGAGAAGGACAACTAACACAGTTATTAAGATCAATAGGCCAAATACTCTCAGCCTGATGTAGGTACCTAAAGTAGGTAATAATGCTATCTAAATATAGAAAGCACTTACCTGAAAGACACTAATTTTGCTCTCCGCAACACACCTCCCAGGAGCACAGACTCGCCGAGAGTGCCACGCCCTGGCCCGCTAGGATGAAGGATCGATGCGCTTCGGGGAAATGTCGACTACATGTAGGTACCAATACAATATACAAAACTATATGATAGTGTGTTCTGGGAATCTCAAAATAGGACATGGCGAGCAGAATCGTTGCGCAATTACAGGACACAATTTCCGAAATGTATTCGATGAAAAACGTATTTTCCAATGCCGAGATCGTAGATTAGTCAGTCTCCTTAACCTTTAATCATCCCACTGCTGGGATAACAAGATTAACCCTCAAAGGGTGATTAGGCCTTATTAGGTCAGTCTAATCTCCTTGATACTCGTACGTCCTGACCCCGAGCTTCTTTGCCCAAAATTTTTTACTTGAAGGAATCTTACTAATATCACCAGTAGGTATAATATAAAGGCGAAAGTAGGTATGTATGTTTGGTGGTTTGTTACTAATGAACGCTGAAACGGCTGAACGGATTTACATGAAATTTGGAATAAAAATACTTAAAGGCTACTTTTTATCCCGAAAAACGCGGGTGAAACAGCGGGGCGGGGGCGGGGGCGGGGGCGGGGGCGGGGGCGCAGCTGGCATTCTATATGGTTGAATATGGCTTTGAATACAAAATCTTTGTTTTTAATTTAATGTGGTCATTTTATAAAATACTACCACACATAACACGTCCGTCAGGACATGGTCAGGACAGACTGTTGAGACTTAATATAGTTTATTCCACACAGTTACTCGTATATGCAATATTTGTTTACTTTATTGTACTAACCTAGGTATAATAAACGATGGGCCATCATAAGTCTTCTCTCCCTAAAACTAAAGCTCGAATATCTAGACTAGATAAGTATAGTTTTGTCTCCCTTTGTCCGTCTGTCTCGACTATAATGTAGAGAGGCGCCTCTAATCAAAGACAAAAGAAACAAAACAAGCATGACGGTCGTCGCGCCGTGCTCGGATTCCAGCTTTGCGCAAAGACAACACTTTCCAACGCTTTCGCTTCCTTTGCCGATACCGACGGATTTGGCGGAATGACACCGATCATGTTTAGACTAAGTCTTTAGAAAATAAATATGCGTAAGTGTTGGTTTATGGGGTTCTTGGTACAACATTATTTTTAACCGACGAAGAAACGGAGGAGGTTCTCAAGTCGACGTGTAGGTATATAGTACATTTTTTTTTATTACCACGCATAACTTTTTACAGAGTGGTCCGATTTTTCCGCAAAAAAGATGGGATCTCAGTTAATCACACCAAGCCACACAAGTTACACCTACTACGAGTACATACTGTAAACTGTAACTCGTTAGGATTTTATTCTCATCGAGTCATACTGATAAGTACCAGGCTTTGGTCGTAACTTTTGATCCACTTTTGTAATTAGGATAAAGAAATTGGAATTATTCGTAAGTAGCCTTTGGTCACTGTCAATTCACCTAGGTTCTAGATGGCAGGTGTTACTGAAACAATTATTAAAAGTACTTCGCAACCAATTTCATGCTCAATTTTTTTTTTGACCCGCACCTACAAGGTTTGTGCATAGCTGATAAGTACCTAAGCTTAATACAATGTATGTCATTTGCCATATTATGCATTTGTTAAATTAAAAAAAATACATGCTAGAACATAATTTTGTAACCTCAATGAGTGACAATAACAATGGATAGGTGCCGGAACCACAATAACAGACATGAATCAAAACACTACGAGTGTTATGTTATAGGTGACGCATCTTGCATTGTGACAGACGGACTCGCTGCGTTTGACATAAGTGATTGCTACACAAACAGCCTCAATGGGTCGCGGATGCAGCGTTACTATTGAGGACACCCCCTACGTAACTACATGGTATAAGGAAAGGGTATCCTAAGCCGAAAATGGCTCATAGTATATCATTATGGACAACTACGAGACGAACTCGGAATTCGCGAAAAAAAAAACAACTGTTCCATACATTTTGTCGAGTCTCACAGACATTTTTCTATGAAATAGCTGATTTTATTTGCAAGAATTTCGGGTTGGTCTCTTAGTAACATAAAAGTTATTCATAATGATGCGTAGGTACTACGAGCCCTTGGCGCTTTTTCTTAGCATACCCTTTCCTTATAACCCTGTATAGATACAGATTTTTTTAATTCGATGATGCGCTTCCAGCTTGCGTTTCGCAGTTATCTTGCCTGATGATGCCTGCTAGAAAAAACCAATTCCCTCTCGACTTTAAGACACCCAGATCATATCCGTCGATAAGAATATGTTACACTGACTCACAAACTTTCGCCTCCATAATAAAAGTTTGATTTCTGATTTAAAAATAGAATTCAAATAATCGTAATCTCAAAATACGAGATTCAAAGCGACGAATCTCCAGTTCACAGTCGGCTGGTTTTGTGGGTCACCAGTCGGATATCGGAGGCCGATACCAGCACCTATAGGTCTTCCGAGAAATTCCTCTGATGAACCTCAGATCAAGAAGAAAGGCAGATAGACCCGCCTTAGATACAAGTGAAGCCAAAAAAACTACCCTACCCCTCGTGTACGTATACTTCAAGCACATATTGACGCATAAAAACTACCCGAATCAATCGTCAATTCTTACGTCAATTGCTCAGAGAACGTGGACAAGAGAAATAAGTAGTAATAAGGATAGTTTTTATGCGTCAATATATGCTTGAATCATACGTACCTACACGGGAAGTAGGGTAGTGTTTTTGGCTTCACCTGTATCTAAGGCTATTATTCTATTCTATTCTATCTGCCTTCTAGAGTGATGAACATAGATAGGTACAAAGACTCACAGACTATTTATTTAGCCTTAACAAGGCTTCAAATTAACCCCAATTTCTCTACCAGTTTTCTTTTTAGTTGACTATTTTTTAACACTGCAAACACAAATATTTTTAGATGGCGTCCAAGGTATTTTTCTTTATTTACTCATTTAGTGTAAATATTTACTAAGATGAACACAGATGATCATGATGATTTTCACTGATGTTTCTGAGGAGAGATGAAGTTTGGTCAAAATCTTGATGATTCATTAGATAACTTACTCGTACCTACCTATCTAACAAGGTATCTCGGTCTTGGCTCATCATCATTTAGGGACATCATCTGAGAATAAGATGATAATGCTTCAATATGACTGCGCTTTAATTATAAAACATAATTCAATGAATAGACAGATACATTCTTCATTGTTTACACTAGAAATTATAAACAAAAGAACAATAACGGTTAAAATCTAGCGCGACAACCGGCGACATAACTAATGGCGATCTCTTCTAAGCCTAAGATAAGTAATACTCCACTTAATCCGAACTCACTCAACCTTTCATTTCCATAAATTTACTACCCGCATTTAAACGACAGCAGCTATTTCCATTTCAAAGCAGTAACATACCACATACTCGTACATACCTAGTTCTTCAACCATCGTTTACTTAGTTCTTTCAATGATTTGTCCTACTTATCTCTCGCGGATAAGCATGCAAATTCCGCCAGCTGGACCACTGGCTCATTGACCGCAATCGAGTGAAAGCTGTGATGTCATGTTCCCGCGCATTTATGTAACCGACGACGCCATATTGCATTGTTCAATGCCAGTGCGCGCGCAAAATTACTTTAGTCTATGGACTGGTTGAATTTGGCTTCAAAAGTTGAAGACATTAATTTATGATTTGGGTCATGAAATATGCACATAAAAAAAATATCCACTTTTAGTTCAGACAATCCGTTATTGTAGATTATGCATATATTATACTAGGTAGTAGTCATACTCTACTGCAGACTCTGCCTCGAAAATAAGTAACACGCTATGTTATTTAACCGCCAAGAAGCATATGTGGTCATTACCATGTTCTTGACTGAAGAACAATGTTTTAAAGCACTGATATCGCACTCATTGATAGCGAAATTTAACAGCTACCTAGTTAAGAATATCAGAACCATTTTTTCCAGCACTTTAATCACTTGCAGTTTCAATACCTAAGTTCAATCCAATACCTATGTTAAATTTTCTTCGCGTCCTACACTAACCCAGAGTAGAGTAAGCTGTTTCCAACTTTGACTATACTTCCCTAGTGGGGGAGTCAAAGTTTTGCAACTAGCCCTAGTGTAAACGAGCTGTCCCCAACTCATCCCAAACAATAGTAGACATTTCAAGAACTTAAATAGCAAAGTTTTTAGTTGTTCTAGATTAAAAAATTCTTCAACGTTCAAACCAGGTCGCGAGTCGACCTTCGTTACTCATCGATATGCAATGTAATGAGGCGGTATTTCCAACGCATCGGTTTGTTATGAAATAGAGTTACAGCATAAGTAATGTGTAACACTGCTAAACTGGCAACATCCTGTACCTATTCACTACAGTCTTACTAAACTTACACAATTCGATCAATGAACTTCGAGGGAAAAAAGCTTGGAGTTCATCGAATTGTCGAAGTAATTTGTTTTTGTTAACGCGAATATTTCCACGGCGAAAAAAGTTTTTATATTCTTTTTTTTTGCTTTTGACTAACGAACACCAAAACTGTCATCATTAGATGACATATGTCATCAGATGCATGGCAAACGAGTAAAATTTCCCGCCTTATTTAGAAATGGCAGATGGCCACAATAAAACGGAAGTGGTTCTGTCTGAGTATTCGCAATGAATAGCTAATGATGAAAGTCTTCAAGGCCATTCATCGTGAGCCAAACAAGTCAATGTTACATAAAAGAGCCAAGGTCCATGTGATGTCTGTCACTAAAAAAACCCGCGTTACAGATCAAGTAGCAGTTAGGTACTTACTCACAGGCCAAATGAGATGGACCTCGTACGGACCTCGTATTGTTGCGTAAGCGCATTTATTCAAAGAAGTAAAGGTAGAATACTTATCTACTTACTTTACTTTCTACAGATTAGTGAGTCACCAAAACGGACATGTTACATAGTGGAGATTATCTGATTGTTTTTTGGTCTATTTCGAGAATAAGCAGATGGCTCGGACACTTACCCATGTCAATGGTTTGTTGTAACTTTCCCCTGTTGCGTAAAGATATCAATGTAGATCAGGATTGTTTTGTTCTAGAATAGCAATAGCAGAACCTAGCTTTATTCGGTAATAGGCTTGATGTTATGACAAATAAAAAACCGTTTTCTTTAAATTACCTAGGATTAGGATTTTAATTACCTAGGATTTAAATTACCGTCCTTAGGAGTGTGAAACGTCGTTATTTTCTTAGCAATTAGAGAAAGCCGTGACTAAGTACCTATGTAGGTCTACAGAGTCATATCAAACTCTCAAGTTTGGTCGTAAGGTTCCACTTTAGGTCCCTTAGTGTTCAGGCTTTAGGTAGGTAAGTACCCCAGTTTTCCCAGAAACATCCAAACAGAGCCAACATTAGGCTTTTAAATTTAATTATCTTAATTAGAAAGATACAAGTTTCAGACCCTTACATTAACACATCTCAAGACAATAAAGCAAAGGATTCACGACAGGAGGTTTCCTGGCCAAAACAATAAACCAAATGAAACCCTTAGGTTCAATAAACTCATAAAAGTTATTGCACTCGTATAAATATGTATTGTATAGGTATTTGTTGCGCAAACGGACGTAATGCCCACACGAAAGCTTTGGCCAATATTGATTGCCCATCTTGACAAATAAGACGAAAACCAAAACGGTGTTTCTCCGAATGCATTATTAGTCGATCAGTGTTCTCTCTCATTTTACTATAATTGGTTGTAGTGAAGATCCAGCGCCTGTTTTGGCCGGATACATCACTATAAGCCTATCCTTTCCTATCCTTTTGTTTGTAATTTATGGTGTGAACAATAAAGAGTTTATCTATCTATCTATCTATCTATAAGCAGTCTATTCGAAGTTTCTGCAATACCTACTGTTTACTTACTTACTTAGTTTTAATACTAGTTCAGGAGCCTTATTGAGCTGTCACAATTAAACTTTTTGATTTAAACTATTTGATTTGATTTAGAGATTGCAGAATTGTTCACTGCTCGACGTTATTCAATCCTCTTTAACACTATTTTCTTATTTCTGGTTTTCTCCAAAAATCCAGCTGCCTTCTAAAACCCAATTAAAAAAAGGTACAGAGAGTCCTGACGTCTTCACGCATGCTAAGTGGCTCTAGGTGTTCAATCAGCTTAGGGTCGTCAAAAATTCAGACTACGCTGTAGTGCATCAAAAGGCTAAAGTTGATCCTAGGGTACTCCGTTCTAAAGATGGGAGCAGTAGGTATTTCATATGAGCTCGTCCTTGTGTTTTTACAGCAGAAGTCTTCAACCTGACATGAAGTAGCCGCTTCACCTTGTTGAGCAATTTTGCCGGATCTCAGTAAATAAGCCGGTACTTAGTTAGATTTCGATTTTTTACTTCACTAGCTACAAGTTACTTTGTTTCGAATTACCTAAATTCGTCATGGCCATTATGTATCTGTTCTGATTTCTTTGATTGCTTATGTAAGCTCCTACACGGACAATTTTAAATCAATTAGTAAAACGAAAATAAACTATTACGGTCCAACTCGGTTTCAATTCCTCGAATGAACATAACATGATATAATGCATCTTTACAAATCGAATAAGAATTACTTTTTATACTGTACTAGCGGCCCGTCCCGGCTTCGCACGGGTAGACTTTGGGATAAACGTAGAGTAAATTGAAATCGGTCCAGTCGTTCACGCGTGATGGCGTGACCAAAGGTGTTGAGAATAATTATAGCAACTCTTTGTTATAACCTCTATTCTCATGCTATTGCGTAACTATAGCAACCGTAGTTTGTTGATGCTAACTTGTCAATTTATAGTAAAAATTATCAGTATAAAACGCACACTGTTTTGATAGATATGATTGAATTTGAACTTTGTACAGAGGTAATAAAGTGCAAATTGACTCTTGGACGTTAGGAACATACCTACATTGCTTAAACAACAGTGAGTGCTTGCAATTCAATATGAACTTTATACAATAGCAATAAAGCTCATTTTAGTTAGAAAACGTTTGTATGGGAAAAATAAAAGGGCTGTTTTTAGGGTTTTTCAATATTTCCGAGAGATTTTCTTAATATTTTTTTCCGTAAGAACCTTCTCCTAATAATAACAAATACAACAAAAAATGAATTAGTGAAATCGGTCCAGCCATTCACGCGTGAGGCCGTGACCAAGGAAAACGGGTTTCATTTTTATATATATAGATAGATGTAATATTGCGGTGATGAATCAATGGATAGCATCTTATAAAAGATTGATCTGACTTCACATTGAATAGTAGTAGAGTAGGTAATAAATAGTAGTTTTAACACTGTTCCGTCAATGTTTAGAAAAACATCCCGTTTCATAAAATACTAATAGGCAAATATGCGCTAACCATCAAGTGAATAGGCTTGCTTGATTTGGTCAAAACTAGTTCAAAATTATAAATAATTTAAAAATATGTTCATGTAGAACATATTATGAACCAAGGAAAAATCCCTAGTTTAGTTTAGTGGATGTAACCTGCTTTACTTTAAATATTTTTCCAGCGCTAATTTACTCTGACGCCTATATATATGAAATACATTTTATTTTATTTAATAAGTCTGAGAACTTAGACAAATAAATTAAATTAAATTGACAAACTCAATTTAGAATTTCATACAAATTTTATTTTATACCTATAAGTGACCTAGGCCCTAGGCATAAAACCTACCTATTCCTATTCAATACCTATTACTCCTCAGCCAAAAACACGACCGAAATACACTTTCTCTTATTTTCGAAACTAACAAGGATGGTGAACGTAGGCGTTGTTATTCTACCCAAAAATAGCTCATCCTAATAAGAAGTTGGAAACTTCGTTGCCCAATTGCTTATCCAGCGGAATAAATAAATATTTATTTGCGAATTTCGCCACACTTTGAATCCGCTCAGCGAAACGTCTCTCGTAATTGAGGTTTAATTTTAGCTCGCTTTTACTTACGGAATTAATCCAAGTACTCGTAGGTATTTACTTCATCTGTAACCTAAAGATTGTGTAATAATAGTGACTCTCTGACAATCTTAAAATACGAACAGATCACAATGGCACAGAATATGACTTAGATATTTATACAACCGTTGTCATTCTGAAAATAGGTGGGTATGGGTACCTAGTACCTACTGATTCATATAATTATTACCATTCGAATACTTTTATAGTCACTAGACTTCCTAAGGTGAAAAAATATACTATCTTAAATCGTACCTAATTACCTACCAGGAGTTTAGACTTTAGTTATGTAGGTACGCCTCAACATTCTTTACCTACCTACTTTAGATGATAAAATGATGATAGATAAAACAATAGCGAACATGTACAATAGTATCCATCATTAAATTATTATTAGGCCCAAGTTTAAAGGCTTTTAAAGACAGATCTAAATTTTCTTAAACTATTGGCATCCTTGTCTAATGGCTTGCAATGATAAAGACAGATATATTTTTAGTTAGTTTAGATCTGTCTTAAAATGCCTTCAAACTAGGGCCCATTATCCCTAGAAATTCAAGCATGTACTCGTTTGCTAAATTTTAAATTTCTTTGTTTCAGCAATTCTACTGCTCTCTTCAAACACAAGATGCCAGAATCCTGCGCATCATCCGGGTAGGTACGCATCATTCAGCTCATCGACAACTCTATTTTATGATTACGTAATATTGTTCTAACGAAAAGTTCAAATTCCAGTCAGTTTTACCCACCCATCGAGTAATTGGCCCAATCCGCATCAGCAGAGCAACCCGCCATGGCACCAGTTCCCAGCACCTAGGAAAAGATCTCCAGATTACCTGAGTGCACCTTACTCGAATCAAAATTCTGAGGGTGCGCAATACCTGAACCGGCCGTCGAGTGAGCACTACCTGAACCAACCAGTCAGCTATAACTCAAGCCCATTCGGGTCTCGACCAGTTCAAAATTTAGACGAATACCCTCAAAACTACGATGGAAGATCAGCTTTTGATAACATCCCATCACAAGGTCAGCTTACCAGTGATGGCAGACTGCTATCAGACTCTGCTTTTACAAAAATATCTGAAACTCTAGGTGCTATCAACACAGTTGGGCATTACCTGGTCGATATGGTAAATGAAGATGAAGACGACGAAAACAATCCTAATTTGAAAGGGCTACCGCAAGCTTTCTACACTATCAGTAAAAACGTCTTAGGAAGGAATGTGACCGACAAAATTGCTCCCTTTGTGAAGAAAGCCTTACCAAAAGTACTACCTGATGCACCAATCACCAAAATAGCAACTTTTGAAGTAGACAGGAACGATGAAAAGGTTTGCACAACTCCAGACGGGCAAGAAGGTGTCTGCGAAGACTTGCGAAACTGTCCGCAATTGTTGTTAAACTTGGTAGCTCTACGAGAATCACTTTGCTTTAAAGACCTGTTCGTGCCAGGCGTCTGCTGCCCCAGAGATTCAATTGTCACAAGCACGTCGCCAATAGAACGGCCTATAGTGGGCACGTCTCAAAAACCAACCTACTTAGTTCCTGTGTCTACGCAGAGGCCAAAGCCAGTGACGACAAAAAGGCCATCAGCTGTTCTAGTCTTGACCACGAAGAAACCCAAGCCGGTTCCAACCGTCACGACCACCAGGAAGCCGCCCCCAATCACGACGATAGAGACCACCCCTCGTCCGCAGCCGACTACCCCGCGGCCAATCAAGACGACCACATATTACACAGTAGCTCCACCAGTCATCAACAATTATTCTAATATCGTGGATCCAGACGGTAAGCTTATTTTATTGACTAAGCTAATAAACTCTAGATTATATAATACAATACTAGTAAATCTAACTAGCGCCACGGGTGGTTAGTTTCGAAATTCTCGAAGGTGGTATGCAAATCAACAAGTCTCAGATAAGCTGGTATGATGCCCGCATCATACTTTAACATTAAACTGGTAATTAGTTTAAAGTTGAATTGAGATTATCTAGCCTATTTGCCTAGTTAGGTACTAATCTAACGGTAGCTCAGTATTCAGCTTTGCAATCGGTGTATCGGGAGCAAACCAAACGAACTCAATCTTTTCTAAATAACCGAATACTTTATTTTCGTTGACTCCTAACGACATGCCAACTGAAAAGTTCTGGACTGTACCTTTCATTCGAAAATAATTTGAAATCCTTTCTTAAGGACCAATTAAAATAGAAAAACTCATGTTTTGAACTGCTAATTTCCAGAATGTGGTCAAAAGGAAGACGAAGGTGGTCGTATCGTAGGCGGGACGGAGTCCAAGCCCGGGGCCTGGCCGTGGATGGCCGCTATCTACCTGCACGGCAGCAAACGGAGGGAGTTCTGGTGCGGGGGCACGCTGGTCAACAAGCGGCACGTGCTCACTGCTGCTCATTGCACGAGGGACTCGAAACAGAGGCCGTAAGTGTTTTTACCATGATTTGCAGCTTGCACTAAGTAGGTAGGAACTAATATCAGCTTACAGTAATTGACATTATTTTAAAACTTGGTCGCAAAATCATGAAGGCTATAGAGAAAAACCGGAAGGCAGCAAAGGGCATAAAAGCAAAGGGTGACATTAACTCTTCGAAAATACGTATAATGCTAGAGAGAACGGAACTGCGTTCTCTAATATTTGGACCTTTTATCTAATGTGTTTCACAAACAGTTACCTAATCAGAAAAACCCCGTTCCAGGTTCCCTCCGCGCCAGTTCACAGTCCGTCTCGGAGACGTGGACTTAGCGCGCGACGACGAGCCGTCGCGGCCGGTCACCGTCCGCGTGGCGGCGGTGCGCGCGCACGAGCAGTTCTCCAGGGTCGGCTTCTATAATGACATCGCCGTGCTGGTGCTGGCTGGTGAGTGAAATAACTGCTGAATAGAATTTAAAAAAAACGCTGCTTCAACAGTTGGCCTAGCACAACTTTGACGTAAAAATACGTAGCGAGTATTCGATAGAAAAGTGTACGCCATACACACGTCAGGAGCACACTTGACACTCTGGTTCTGCTACAGTTACCGAACTGGATAGTAATGCTTTACCGACGTTGTTGGTTTCTAAAAGTTGTGAGCGAAATACCTGAGATTTTATCAATATGGCCAGAGAGTCACATTCCATTAGGCAAGCTGATAGGTAGAGCGTATGTAAAGTCTACTTAATTACTCATTAGTAGATAAGACAACGGCAGTTACTTACCTTATGAATCACTCAAAATAATTTTGGATCACAGAAACTTAGCAGATAGGGGAATCAGAGCAGCCATTTTAATCGTTTAAACATTCACATAGCATACCTATCCGATGATTCGCGACATACTTTTCAAAACTGCGTATTCGTCAAACCTCCAAAAATAAATCGATTATTGCTAATACGTCATTATCAGTTTGGATTTCCGCACTCTCGTCAATGCTTTACATTTATCAAACTTTTGTATCTTCCAGAAAACATCCAAAAGTCGAAGTACGTGATCCCCATCTGCCTCCCCCAAGGCGACCAGCTCCACCGCACGTTCGAGCGCACACTAGCGACGGTGGTGGGGTGGGGCACCACGCGCTACGGCGGCGGGGAGAGCTCCAAGCAGCTGGAGGCGCGGCTGCCCGTGTGGAGGAACGAGGACTGCGACAAGGCCTACTTCCAGCCCATCACCGACACCTTCCTGTGCGCCGGGTACGCGAGGGGCGGCGTGGATGCTTGTCAGGTAAATATAGCTGCTTCGAGCGATGTTTTACAGCGATCTGCGACTAGACTAGATAAGTACTTACTATAGTAGGGTAAGATTGGGTGAACTCTGATGGGGCCAAGATCAATGATGGATTTATGATGGATGGTATTCGGTGAAGATAGAAGTTAGGATAGTTTCAAGCTGGAGTAATGGCTACTTCCACAGCATACAGTTAACAACACAGACGCAGAAAATACTCCAAAAGAGTGCTAACGACATCAATATGGCTAAGAACACAGACACTTTCTTTAAGTCAAGTCGTAGCGACTGCCTGCATGTAAAATGCATGTAAAGTTATTAGCGCTGTTCGCTATTCCCCGTTCCGCAGTATACTTACCCCGTACGTCCGTACTCTCCCGCAGGGCGACTCGGGCGGGCCGCTGATGCTGCAGCTGGCGGGGCGCTGGACGCAGGTGGGCGTGGTCTCCTTCGGGAACAAGTGCGGCGAGCCCGGCTACCCCGGCGTCTACACGCGCGTCACCAAGTACGAGCGCTGGCTGGACCAGAACCTACTCAACTAGATCCGTTCATAAATGTTTCACACTCATAACTAGTGCTGCCAACTCTAAAAGAAAAACTTTAAAAGATTTTCCCTCCAAATTTTCAGCACCCTTACAAGGGGTCGTTGTACCGACATTTAGTGTGTGTTATCATGTGTGTACATTGGCAAATAGATAAAAACTGTAAAACCTATCAAAAATCAACAGTTTTCGCTCAAATGCCTTTTGATCAATAATCGCAAAAAACAGCAATGGCAAAAAACTGTGGTTTGGGGACAAAATATTTCTAAAAAAACTGTACGAGTAGGGTTGGCTACATTGCTCATTTGCTCATAGCTCTCCACTAGGATTCCCTGTGTCGCTGTCCCTGTGGGCTGGAATTGGTCTTGTGACCCATAGTTGACATGACCAAATGGTTGTTAAATGTAATCATTAGTCGAATCATATCACCATCCTCTATTTTTTTATCTTGTTTTTTTTTTTTAACTTTTGTGAAACTGCTAAGATACCGTACTTCATTGATATCAGTTACCATTGTAGCTGTAAGATTAATGCCATACCTCTTAGGTGCTCTATTTTATAAACAAATAATACATAAGTATTATGGCAACGAATAAATGTTAGTTTTAGATAAATAACCATTATTTTGTGATTAAGATAAGGAACTGACTATTTATAATAAGCTTATTTTTAATAAATAAAAATAATTAAGTATATCACCTTAATGTTGTTTTTTTCCACGCTTTTAATTTGAATGAAAGGGACCACCCTAGAATTCGTGAAAAAAAAAATCAGCTGTTCCATACGTTTTGTGAAGAGTCATTAACATTTTTAGGAACAGCTGATTTTTTTTCGCGAATTTCAGTTTGTTCCCCTAATAATAGTTGTTCATAATGATGAGTATTGAGTACTATGTGCCCTTTCCGGCTTAGCATACCCTTTATGACTAACCCTGTATTAGCTTCGCTGAATAATTTAGTTTTGCGATGACTCGCTTATAACTTGGGTTATAGTGTGCAAGTAGTAGGTATGAACTATGAAGGGAGGTAATAATTTGCACAGTTACCCAATCAAGCTCTAATAACCGATAACTTGCTGTCGGTATTACATAGCCGTTTGCGGAATTAGGCGGTGAGACACCTAGACCTTTTCTAAATGTGGCCCTCAGCGACAAAGAACAATCAATTTACTAGAGTGCACTGAGCATAAACTTGCATAAAGCCTCATTTAGACGGGGAGAGTTTCTCGTACGCTTCCTTACGAGAAACCAGACACTACTATCACAAGCAATAATCGCCTTAACACAATCGTATCAAATTGTTTACATACAGGCAAGAACTAAAATCTCGCCTACGATTATGTCATACGAGATTCGCATATGACTTATCGCTAGGCGATAATTGCCTGTGTTTGTTTACACAACAAAAGTATAGTTACCAGATTCTTGCTTATGAGAGTCTCGACTTGTATAAACACGATCTCTTGTGACATATTTTCAAGTTGATACGAGTATCGTACAAATCAGTTTGAATCGTTTTTAGTGCGAGATTTGTCAGTCGAGTTAAGTGATTATTAAGGCTGGTTTACATGATGCAAGTTTCTTGTACATTCAAGTGCAATTATTGAATGCAATAAATCAAGTGCGTTAAATGCCCTTCAAGAATTGTACGCAACTGTTTACACGTGGATACAAGTAAAAAAATTGAACGCAATTATTGAATGCAAGTCTTGACAAAAAATAGTTGCAAATGTCTTCTGTTTAGACCAATACAATAATGTTTATGAGATTATTGCTTTCAAGTTTTGACTTGTCTAAATAGAGAGGTTGTTTAGGCGTGTACCATTTTGACGGGTTGCTTCAAGTATTGCACGTATTTGCGTTGTCAAATTTTTCAAGAAATTTTTTTTGCAAGAATTGCCTAAGAAATTTTTGTATGTGCTGTTTACACCAAGAAAATTTTGGCAAGCAAAACTTGCGCAAAAGATCAAAATGTTACGTACTGTTTAGACCATGCAGGTAATTTATTGCTTCAATTTTATTGTATGCAACAGGCAAGAAACTTGCATCATGTAAACCAGCCTTTAGTAAGTTAGTTGCGACGTAAAATACGTAACGAGGTCAAAAGTGCCTCCAAATGGTTCGTGTAATATACACACGGTGCTGCTCGCCAGTTCTGTCACTTGAACTTGGCTTGACACGCTACCGCGTGTCTAGATAACTATGGCGCGTATTTGATAGATAGACCAATGTATGAAAAATGGGACAGCGCCTCTTTCGGGCGTGAATGGAAACTGCATATTGATACATTTTTCTACTCACACTCGATACGTATTTTAGGTCAGAATTTATGCACAGTGGGCCTAGCCTAGCTATTTTAGTAGGTATTCGATAGAAAAGTGTATGCCCGTCAAATACGCATATGTAAAGGAAGGGTGTAAAAATGGCGTACACTGTTCTGGCTAGGCTGCTAGGCCCACCGCCCACTATACTTTACTATCATTACGAAGCTAGGCTAGGCTTGAGACGTCCTCCGGGGGTGGATGCGGCGGCGGTTCGGGTCGCTGTCGTTCCGACTGGTGCAGGTGCTTTCCGGGCTTGGGTGCTTCGGAAAGTACCTGCACGAGATCGCGAGACTGGAGGCGACGCCGGCCTGCCACGAGTGTGGAGCGCCGGAGGATACGGCGCTCTACACGCTGGAGGCGTGTGCCGCATGGGGCCCGCAGCGGCACACGCTTACAGCAATCGTGGGCGGAGATCTCTCGTTGCCGAGCGTTGTTAGGGCGATGCTCCGCAACGAGAGATCGTGGCAGGCCGTGGCCTCCTTCTGCGAGGCGGTAATGTCGCAGAAGGAGGCCGCGGAGCGGATCAGGGAGGACGATCCCCGCTCTGATCCGCTCCGACGCAGACGACGGGGAGGGAGGAGGGGGCGATTCGCTCGCCTCCTTCACTCTCCGTAGTGGGGCCACTGGCGGAGGGTCGGGGGACTCTCCGCTGGCTTGCACCGGCTCCACACGTCTGGGGGGCGGCCTTGGTGAGCAAGGCCGTCCCTCCCTCGGCGACGGGGGCCCGGTTCTGATCCGGGCCTGCCGCCGTGGTGCGAGATGGAGACTACTAAAGCGCCCCCATCTCGCTCCACAATGGCGGAGGACTGCTCACCCCAGGGTTTTTAGTGGGTATGCCGCCACTAGGGCGGAGACTCCCACATAACCACCCTGCCCCCCCCCCGGGGCGGGCGTGGTATCCTAAAGGATTTTCCCTGGGTCACAAAAAAAGAAAAAAAAAAAAAAAGGCTTGAGACGTAGCCTACTCAGAGGGTTAGTCCTTGGCGTACAGAAATGGAGAAAATCCATCATGCTAAACATCTGTGTAGTCCAAACTATGAAACGTAAAGATCAGGTAATATTGCTTGTCAACGTCAATACCGCCCTGTCAATACTGTCAGCTGGCTGTCACGTCACTTTATTTGACGCATCGGTTCATAATTTTAGCAGTGCTGCCAGCTTAGCCCTGTTGGGGCTAGATTTAGCTCTATATCTGCATATTAACCCCCAAAATAATGATATAGCCCCCAGCCCCAAATTATTATCAATAAAAGCCTGAAGGACCTTAAAAATAAATGAGGTTGACAGAATAAAACTGCTCTAAATTGGAATATTTTTCCAGTGATTCAAATCCTAGCCCTTTTTCGAAAGACGATCTAGCCCGTAAACTTCATGCTGAGTTGGCAACATTGAATTTAAGAAAATCATCACAAAAAATGTTTTCATATAATTACTAGCCTAAAAAACACGTAAATACACGATATATACTGTTTATATGCCTGATAGATAACTTTCGATTTACCAAGTGCCATAACTCGGGTATTACTTAAAAGAAGATAGATATATATATTCAAGATGAAGTACTCGACATCCCCTACTCCAAGTCTGAGTAACTATCCTCGGAGTACGTCTCCCTTACCAGCTCCTGCCAACTACCAGCCCACTACAGCCAGTGCGGCCGTCAAGCGTTATAAATACCTGAAAAGGTTGTTCCAATTCAACCAAATGGACTTTGAATTTGCTGCCTGGCAAATGCTCTATTTGTTTGTATCACCACAAAAAGTGTTTAGAAACTTTAATTATAGAAAGCGTAAGTACCTTAACTTTAGTAGTAGTATCAGTTTTACTTACATTCAGTAGAGGCCAGAATCTGTAATGATTTTGTAATTTCTGTAAATATTTTTCTATTCTTTACTACTGGTTGAGAAGCTAAGCGTTTTACCCCAACACATCTGATATCAAGCAATCGTGTGATTGTAGATGGGTATCACACCTAGCCTGGGAACTGCCTCAAGTATATCCGGCAAACCTTGGGGCTTAAAGACATAATATGTTCAACTTAAAGGTAGAAGCTAGCCAGTTACTAAAATAGATACTAATAAGAACTTACTAAGCTACTACTGTCGTAAAATACTGCATACGTCCGGAGAAGAAATTCAATGGTGTATGTGAATTCCAGCAATCCGCAATTTGCAAGGGTGGTGGAATACAGCCTAATCACCCTTCGAGGGTAGACCTGTATCCCAGCAGTGGGAGGATTAAAGGTTGCATAAGATGATGACGCTACTACCATGGTGCTGCTATTATTTACTACACTAAAGAAAGCATGATGAAATCATATCATTACGTTATTTACAAATCGATTTCATCATGCTTTTTTCAATATGTATTTGACCACAACCTCACCTCATGGAAAGCAATGATGTAGTCAAAGATGACACATACTTCAACTGCCTCTATCTAATAGTACTGAAATGAATGTATTAAATTGAATATAAAGTTGATACTACACCTTTTTAACATATTAATTTTAAGTCAAATTTTGAGTTTAAATTGCTCTTATGTAAGAAATGCTATTTGCAGTAACGATAATGTTCGTACGGGCAGTTGACTTAAGTCCTGTGAATTTGAGACACAATTTTTTCTACAAATCACATTATTTTATTGATTTTGACTTCTGCATTGTAACGTTTCAGACACAAAATCTCAGTTTGCCCGGGATGACCCCGCCTTCCTCGTCCTGCTCAGCTTATGGTTGATTGGTGAGTAGCTCACACATTAAATAAACTGGTTTAGAACCCACGTGGACACTGACAATGAGACTTGTCCATCAATTTAAATATCTCTGAGTCTTATTGTTATTTGGAAAATAAAATAGCGAAGATGAATGCCACTAATATTTAAAACGTAAAGATTTGTAAAAGTTTACAACCAAATAAGTTGCAATTGTCTTGTTCTTCAATCACGTAAAAACAGCTGAATAGATGTGGATGTTTGGTATGGAAGTCGCTTATACTCTGGATGAACACTTTGGCTGCGGGAAACACATACCTTGCCGCAGCCAAAGTGTTGATATGTTGGCTGCTTTAGCATGGAATAATCAACATTTTCTGTAGGACAGTGGGTGAAACTGTGAGGCGGGTGGAGTAAAGGATTAATTTTGCAAAGGCTTAATTTTTGTTTTGCTGCGTAGCAATTTACAAAAGTAAATTAATACATATGCATAACTACCTGCTCCTCGCGGTTTCACTACATCACAAAAGCCTATAGTTTATCCAGACTGCTACCTTACCAAATTTCATTCAAATCAGTTGACCGTTTTTGTGTACTAAAAACAAACTTTGAAAATAAAATTAGTAGAATTAATTAAGTCATGTTTTTTTTTAGAAATTAAGGCATATAGGAAATTGTTGTATGGTAGGTTTGAAAGAAATGTTGAATTGTGTTGCAGTATCGTCGATATGCTTCGGACTCGCGATGGGTATGCGCACTCCGCTACAAATCTGGGTGCTCATCCTGTTCGTCATCTGCGTCGACTTCGTGGGGTCAGGGATCGTCATCTCCACTATATTTTGGTACGTAATGTTACTGTCTGCTTCTAGACTATTAAAACTACTATATCTGGGTTTTTTAAATATCTGCTCTGGGTCTGGGTGTTAGTTGTCCTTGTCTCTTTGTAAGTTCTATGGCATCCCCGACTCCAGTTATCCTAGTCGGGGAGCTATGAGTGTGAAACGTTATTTATTTTATTAATTTCAATCAACAAATGTCATTTTAATGCTATTCATATTCGTTTTAATGGTTTATAGGTTTTGGGTTTGTTAGGTTAGGTTTGTACACGATTTGAAGGCGAAAATACACTGGAAATACAATTAGAAACAGCTGTTTAGTTATTTTGTTCATGTTTTCAAAGGGCTATTTTAAAGCTTTTCAACCCTCTTTTCAGGTACCTGAGCAACAAGTTTCTGAGGAAGGACCCTCTGACCTCCGACGTGGAGTGGGGCTACGCGTTCGACGTCCACATCAACGCCTTCTTCCCGCCGCTGTCGCTGCTGCACTGTGTGCAGATTGTGTTATTCTCACGTGAGTATACCTACCTATACGAATATACGGGATGTGGCGTAAGGAGTGGATAATCCTTTACCTACAGCTGGGAGACGTCACGACTGTTCGGAAAATGACAATTTCTATTCAGTAAAAAAAGTTTTTTGAAAATTTGAGGGAAATTATACTTGAATATGTCCAATAACTCGAAACCCCTGACACTTGTACGGAATACAAATTAACTTTTCGGAACAGTCGTGATGTCCTCCAGCCGTAAGTAAAAGATTATCCACTCTTTACGCCACACTCTGTATATTAATATTTTAGACATCAGAAATCAGAATATTTATTGACCTTAAATAACATTGAATATAAACACCAACCAAATAGTTTTTTAGAAGTGCCAAAAAACATTTTTTAATAAAACTACAATCTAGCCTCAGGCTAATAAGTAATTTAAATGTAACTTAAATTTCTAGGTAACTAATTACTAAGAATGTGTCCAATAACACTTTTCTTATTGTTTCTATTAAGGCGAAGACACAATGTTCACGTGTTCTCTACACTTTACACTTTCACTATAATCACTACTTATGACTAACACTACACTAGCTCGAACGGTTTTGTTCTCTTAAGTCTTCTAACTATATCTGTGTGATCGAGGAGCTGGATGGCCTCTGAACCAAAAAATAGCATTTAATTTTATTTACTATAGAGATTTGCAATAGTTTTGTAGTCTGCATTATGTCTTACAGTTGCAGTTCATCTATTCTATCCATATTTCTTACACAATTTGTTTTGTTTCTATTTTCAGATCTTTTTAGTCAAGAAGGGTTCATTTCATGCTTCGTCTCAAACAGTTTTTGGCTGGCTGCGATCTTCTACTACTTTTACATCACATTTCTTGGATATAATAGTAAGTAGTCACGTCATAATATTATCAAGATAGAAAGAGGTCGGGTTTTCAGTTCTTTAAATGATTTTTAATTGTTTACAGACATGCCACAACTACACAACGCGAGGGTAATTCTATTCCCACTGCCGATAATTGTGATCATGTACGTCATTAGTCTGATCGTGAACGTGAACCTCAGCAGAGCAATGATAACGTTCTACCGGTATCGCCACGAAACGTATGGGACTTGGTAAAGCAATATCGAACTACCCACATAAAGATTAAAAAATCAAATATTATATAAACATTGAAATATTTATTTCAAAGAGAAGTACTATTAGTCTTAAATTTACTTAATAAAGTTTGGGATTTAGAATAAGTACACAATAAACAGGATAGCCGTTTACTTGCGCGGTTAAGCCACCTGATGTGGAAACGCCCTAATAATATAGGAATTCTAAGGCTTTATTCACACAAAAGTCTAGCAGACTGCATGATAATACTTTAACTACGTGTGTATGCAACACTTGCATTTGTATAGCATCTAATGTATAAATTGTAAATAAATATACTTATTAATTTTTGTAATTTAGTAAGATACTATGAAATAAAAGTACATAATTTTATTGAAGCATTTTTATTCTCCGTAATATAAATTTAAACTATAATTATGATTTATCACACGAATTAAATGATACTGAGATATTTAATACATAATACATTTTAATCATCATCTAAGACAATCACTTCATCGGAAGATATGGGCTTAGGCGGAGGTTTGGGTTGACTGAATGCTAAAGACTTTTTAGCATCAGGCTTTTTGGGAGGACCTGCTTGTTTCGTCTTCGTGATTGTCAGCGAAGAAGGAAGCTTGCCGATAGACGCATTAATTTGTTGATTTGATTTAGAGGGATGTTTGTGTCGATCGGAAATTTCGTGAGATTTGGAACTAGGGAGGTGCTTCTGCCGCTCCGCTAATTTCTCCTGTAACGTTTTCCCGGGACTGACTTGTTGGTGCGGCAATGGAGGTTTTGTATGGATGGCGGCGCTTACAGTAGACGCAGAAGACATGTGTGCTTGACTCGGCATGGACGTGTGAACACTGGAGTGGGATGTGTGAGGTGCTCCGTAAGAAGTTAAGTTCGCGGTGAGCGATGCGGGCAGAGTCGGCAATACAGTCCCCATACTGGGAGCTAATGTCGACGTAGGCTTCTGGATCATCGGCGCAGTCGTCGAATTCTGACTCAATGGCGCAGACGTTGACCTCTGAAGACTTGATATCACTGAAGTATGAGTTGGCTTGGTAGCGGTTGTATAAGACTTTGATAGCTTCATCGGAGGTACGGGGGGTCTAACCGAGCTGGTAGCTTTAGGGCCTCTCTTTTGCTTCTTAGGCGGGGGCGGTAAATACGACGCTAGGGTTTGCCCCAAAAATTGCCTGTAGAACTCTGCTTGGAAAGAGTTTTGGTAAGAACTTTGGAGAGTCGATTGCAATGATTTTTGGAAGGCAGGAATGCCGGCGTAAGCGTTCATACTGCTCAGGTAAGATAATAAGGCGGCAGTCTGCTGGTTGGGGTCGTTTATTATCGGAAGGTAACTCTGGAAAGCGGCGCTCATTTCTTGAGGAGACATTTTCGGCAGACCAGGTACAGCTGTGGAGGTTGACGTTGTAGGTTTGGGGTCTGGTTTCGTCGTCGGGATCACGATCGGCGTCGACGGTTTCGGAATCTCTACAGGCTGCTTCGCCACCTGTTTCTTCTGAGCAATCTGGCTCTTGTCCAAACTCGCGAGGGTAGCTTCATACTTCAACTGCTGTATGTGTCTCTGGCAGAACTTCATGCTTTGATCGACAAAGTGTTGGTATGACATGGTCTCCGTGACTGGATCCGTATGGAGGAGCTTATAGCCCTCAATCAGCAAGTTGGTGAACTGTTTCGAGTTGGGCTGCTTCTGAGCCCTTTGATATGCCCTGTAAATATCGAGCATCAGACTCTTCAGGGCTTGCTGTTCTACGTTGTTTTTCCTCAAGTCTGGTTGCTGGCCGAATTTTGTCAATTGTCCTTTTAACGACTGCACACAAAGAGAGAACGCTTGCTGAGATAGTTCCTCTCTATCTGAATCTCGCAAATACTTTTTATCGAGCTCCGGGATTCGCTGCAATTGTAAGCTTAAGTCTAATAAAGTTTTGTGATCATCGATCTCTTTAAGTATTTCCATTGTGAGTAAAACGGCACGGCTCATGTGGAACGCGAAACCCCCTGCTCTGTCGACTTCCCCTTGTGGTATTTTCCATATGTTGTTAAAGAAATTCGAAGGCTTTCGCTCGCTGAACAATCCTGCTAGCTTCTGCCCGGATCTAGCCGCAAAAGTCGTCAACATGAGATCGCGACATCTTTCAATATCTTTGCCCTTTTTGTAATAGAAGTGGTAGTGAGCTACTCTGTATATAGCTTTGTAGTGTGCTGGGAATCGGCTGGCGCAGTCTTCTAAAGCGTCTAAGCAAGCTCCGACAATTTTCATGATATCTTCATCGGACAATGGCTTTGCATCATTAGAATTCGTAGACACCGCACTATCCCTGCTCGAATCACTGCTGCTTGAAGATGAATCACTTGAACTAGATTCTGATGATGAAGATGACGACGATGAAGAACTGTCTTCTTTATCTTTTTTATCAGTTTCAACTTTGGGTTTGTCCTCTTTTTCTTCGGCTGGTTTTTCAACAGTATCCATTTTCTCGGCTGGCTCAATTTCTTGGCTTTTATTGCTGGCTTCACTTGCTTTAATTTCATCCGGTTTGAGAACTGTTGAATCATCTGGCTTTTCTTTAACGGGTGTAGCAAGTATTTTAGTAGGTTCTTTAGGTTCTGTTTGAACTGCTTCTTTAGGAGTAAGCCTTTCAGTGTCGTATGAAGCTGATCTTCGCACTTTAGCAGCTGCGGTTTCAAGTTTCAATAGCTTAGTTTCGTGTGTTTCTTCTTCTCCGACGTCACTGATAGATCTCTTCAAGATGTTAGCTGCTTGGACAGGTTCTTCAGTTCTTGTAACGTTAACGACTTCCACCTCAGTAGCAATATCTTTTTTAGGCTTCTTCATGTAAGGTCCATTCTTCCATTCTTCTATGCAGTGTGTAAAAACTTTTCCTACAGAGTTTGGAATCGGTTTATTTTCATGTTGCTCGATATATTTGAGTATAGACGCATGCATTCTGTAATGCAACTCCAAGACTTCAACGCACAAGTTGGAAGGAGTACTGTAGTTGATTTTCGCGGGATAGGTTGCGGCGGCTTCCTGTAAGTTTTTTACGCCTTTCATATAGTAATCTAAATAGACGGATGGAGGCTTGTTTCGCTTTTCGGCAACTTTTCCGAGCATGTAGTAATGTAACCAGGAGTCGTCGTTAGATTTATCACCATCGTGACTGCTGTTAAGATCATTAAGGACAGTCATGAAACATTTTTGTGTTGTGTCTAACATGTCTTCTTTCTGTTTTTCTAGTGACTCGAAATCTTCCATGCTCAAAGACTCGCTGGCTTGCTTCAAGAGTCGAGAACAGAACGAGTGAACTGTATACACGAACATCCCGTATTCTATCCACATGGTGCAGTGATTGGGGTCCAACTCCAAAGCCCGTTTGAAACATCTTATGATAGACTTGGCAGGGTTCAAGAACTCTCTTTCATTATTTAAGTTCTTACAGGAATGTAGTATTCTTTCTAAATTGAGCGCCTTGGCCAAGGAAATCTCGGCCCAAGATTTCAATCGGTCGTTGTTCACGACGACATCTAGTATGTTATATTTCACAGCCAGCTTTCCATCTTCTTTTTTAAAGTAGTAATCTCCGAGCAAGAAGTAAATGTCCTTCATTTTAAATGGCAGTAAAGGCGGCACAGCCGGCAGTTTATCTTCAGTGCCTCTAATGTAATGTTTGATGCCAGCAACATATTTTTGTGGGTCATACTCAACTGGCAGTTGAGCTAGAATACGACGAAACAATATTTCTGTATCCGCGGATATCCCGGATATTTTTCCTTCCAATTCTGGCTCTTCAAGGGGTCTAAATATTTCGTAAACCTGCTGCGCTCTCTCCCAATTTAACTCACGAGGCGTAACATTATGATCGACTAGATATTTGTACAGCTTGTTTTTTTTCCCCGGGTGACCAAAAAGACAAAAAACACATTGCTCCATGCACTGACACAGCTGTTCCAAGCACTTAGACAAGGCTGGTGACCTCAGTCGAGGGACAACTGTGTCTAAAATAAAATAGAGAAGTTTCCCATCAGATCTGCAGCACCACCCTCTGTTTCCCAGCTGCTCGTGAGCAATAAACAATATTAGCAACGGATTAGGAACTTCTTCACAGTCTTTATCTTTATCAATAGTAGGCCTTCCTTTATCTTCTTCCCTTTGCAAAATATAGTGCATTACAACCCAAGGTATGATAGTGCCAAATGGCATATCTGAGGCACTTGTTTCTACTTGATGCCCAATAATTCTAATGAGGTCTTCTAATCCTTGGCTCAGTTCTTTTGATGAAACGGAATCCAGACATGTCAGACCTTCAGTAGTTAGAATATGTTCCATGCAACAAAGGACCTTAACCACAGTTAGGGTCCACTTGTCATATTCTGGAGAACCACTTGTATACCTGAAATAATGTTTGAGAGCTTCATGCAAGCAAACGAGGGACCATTTGAAACAGTTGTCAACATCATCTAGTGCCCAGTATGTATCCAGTATAAGAGATAGTTGGACAGCAAAGTCCAAAGACATCTCCTCCTCTTGATTCCTAGCCATTGTCTTGAAATGGTCAAACGAATCTATTACAATGGATAGAACCTCATCATAGTTACCTTTTTCAAACAAATCCATAACCGTGGCGAGTTTTTTGTTTCTCTCTAAAAACTTTATGCTAGCTAATGTCTCAGCCTCATTTATTATAGGTTTGAACGTAAAGTTTACTAATTCGAGTTTGTATGTCTCTTGATACTCTCCCATGGCCTCAAATTCGCAGAGAAGTTGGTACAAGCAGTCTAGAGCGAAATCTTCGTTTTTGTTCAAAATATGAATATGCATTTTAGCCCAAAGTTGCCGGAGAATTAGTTCAAGGCATTCAATGCCAGTGAAGATGTGGGGTTTTAAGTAGAGTGTGATACCTATAGCATCTATCACACATAACTCATGTGATTCTTTTTTTTCTGATGCAGTATTAAATTTTTCATTGATGGAAAACTCTTCTACTAAAATATTGACAGTGGCATAGTGAATCAACTCTTCTTTGTTGGCATCTGTGCATGTTGGGATGTCAATATGATTATTAAAGCAGTTGTTTGCTCCAATAAAAGTTGATGCCAGCCCCTCAGGCCACTTTACTCTCCATTTTTCTGCTAAAATACTCAGGTATTCTCTAAGCATTTCAATTATATCTCTTTTAGTTTCAGAGTATTTATTTATAAACTGTTTCACATCTCTCTGCTCAGTTTCTGTGCCGAAATATTCTTCATTTTCCTTTTTCTCAGAATCTGGTTGTAGTTTTTCATCATATAGTTTGTCTAAATCTGTAATGTCGGGTGATGCGGCTCTAGCTTGGTTTTCTTTTTTCTGTATTAGTTCAGGAGACAAGCATGGTGGCACCATTCTGCGTAGTGTGTCATAGATATTATCACCAAGACGGTCCTGTCTATTTACGGGCTTTTTACGACCAGACCGACGTTTGTTGCACCACTCCCACTGCTGAAGGAAACTCAAGTCACTGCCTCGTCGCCTCACCACTGCTTTTTTCTTTGGCTCCGGTTGATTTTCATTCATCTTTCCATCATTTTCTGGTCTTTGCTCAGGAGTTTCTGGAGGCATCATTTCTACGTCACTTTCACATTTTTCTGTATCGGTGACTGCCTTATCTTTATCAGAAGTGTTGTTTTCATTTAGCTCAGTCTCTGCTTTTTCTGTATTTTCTGGATCTTTTTCAGTTTCTATGATTTCTTTCACTTCACTATCTGTAACTTCTATAACTTCTACTTCTGTTGGTTTTTCTTCTTCACAGACCTCCATAGGTGCTTCCTTTTCAAGTTTCTCATAAACCAGCTCGATAAAACAAGCATGACTGTAGAAATTCTCTGTCATGTTGTGATGCATGTGTACTAGAGAATCACCGACGGACAGCCAAGTAAACTCACTTATAGGTTTCTTTAGTTTTAAATCAGGCAGCTTGTATTTGAACTCTTCTGCTTTCTGTTGTTCAATAAACTCTTCATGGATATCTAATGCCTCTTTTATCAACTTTTCAGCACTCTCCTTATCTATAGGTTCATCCTCTGTTTCATTCCATTCATAGATGGGATTCAAATATTTCATAAAATCTCTAATGTATGGAAAATCTAAGTAGATATGTTTCCTATATGCTAGGCCTCGTAAATAACCAGGATCAAGCTCTAGTGTATCATAAATAATAGAAATGCATTCTTCTTTGTAGTCAAGACCTAATAGGAGAGTAACGATCTTATCGAGGCACGGCCAATGACGAGGATTGCGGTCGGCACCTCTCTGGAAAGCGTGTAGCGCCATTTCGTAGCGCTTCGCTCGCATGCACAGCAGCCCCAAGCGGTGCCAGAGTGTAACATCAGTGTCATCAAGCTCAGATGCAGCGCAGTAAGACTCTATAGCGGCGTCAATGTCATCCGCTGACGCCAACATGGAAGCTAAGTTTTTAAAACACAGATACTTGAGGTTGAACAGCGGTCCGACTGCTTTCTCACCTGGACCGGGTTTGTTGACTTCGTACAGCAGCTCGGTGTCCAGTAGATCTTTAAGGAGTTGAGTGGCATCTTTTAATTTTCCTTTTTTTTGAAGATCGAGAGCTTTTGCGTATTGCTGGAGAGCGATCTGCTCCAAAGCCTCTCTGGTAACATCTTCTTCGGAGCCACTCTCTTCTTCTGACTCATTGTTTAGCGCAGATATTTTAATCATTTTCCACCGGTTAGTAACATCGATCGAGATTGTTTTGATGAATATTCAAAGAAATACAAGAATGATAGGTAAGTAAGCGAGTACGAGACGAGTCGGCGACTTTTTGTTTGGATTTGGATTTCGACGTTGACAATAGTCAATAGCAAAGCGTGAATTTATGACATTGACATCACAACCATTAGCAGTCGAAGGCAGTCCGCAGTCAGTGTCAATCACTGAGATGAAAAATAAAAAAACATCAAAAAGTTTGGCCTAAGCTCAGATTAAACAGATGGAACCATAATTGCTACTTTGTAAAAAAGAGCAAGATGGCAAGTGCCAAACACGGTTGAAAAAGAGAGACAGATAATTCATTTTTTGTCCCCGTCGCTGTAACCGTGCCAAGGTGGGCAAACCACAGATTACAAATAATAGTTACTACGTGAGCCTTCTACGACTTAATGCTGCCAGGTTGTGAATTATGTTTGCCCAGTATTGTACCCAATAAATATTTATTGGACTATTTCAGATTTCCCTCTGACCCAAAACTAAGATTAGGTACATTATTTTCGCGGTTGCAAGATTGGCCTTTTAATAAAAGCTGTTAAATGAGTAGATTAGTATACTAGTAGTCATTTTCCTACTATTAGACCTTTCCTACTATGAGCCATTTGCGGCTTAGCATATCCTTTCCTTATGACCCTGTATAATATTTTATTTTGAAAAGTATATTAAAGATTTGGAATATTTTTTGAAATTTTCCCCTAAAATGGGGAAGCATTTCTATCCTGGCATTATTTCAAGAATATAGCTGTCGCATGTGCGGTTACACTACGGCTCAATCTTTAGGTAGGTAATAATATCTTTGGGCCTTAGCCTGTCGCGTCGCGAGCGACATTTGGCGCCATCTAGCGGTAACGATATGGGACTGCAAGCGGGTGCCGCGCGCGAGCGCCAAATTGAAAAATCCGATCACGTTCCGGCGATATGAATCGAGAAAAAAGTTCCCGTCTTCGAATTCTCTCCGAAGGCGGAAGACTTTTCGAAGATAATCGTCGAATACATTCGATGTTCGGATTGCTGAATCAGCCTGCAGAATCCTAACTACGGCGTTCCTCAGGGTAGAATAGTTGGCCCAACTCTGTTTCTTGGGTACAACGACGAGTTATGCAATTTGACGCTTGAAAATGGCAAAATTATATTTACTGATGACACTGCTCTTATTTTTCACGGCAAGACATAGAATGTCGCTATTACTAATGCTCAAAACGGATTTAACAAGGTCAAATGCGTGGTTAAACCAAAACCTACGCAGCCTCAATGCCGATACTAAAGTAGTTTAACCTTACTAAACCTTTTCTATCCTAAGTTTAGTATAACTCGACCTCTTTCTGATTCAAATTTTAATGTAATTGCACATAATAGATCTAACAATGATCTATGCGTAACAAATAAACAATCTTGTTATTATTATTGGTATGGCCCCGGGGGAGAGTATGTTGTCGGACACAAGGTGTCCGTCATGGCGTTCAACGTGTTAAGCACTGGAAATATCCTATCCTATATTTGACTATTTATGATTGAGGTTGCAAAGCAAACTTCATAGGTGGTAGTTTCACTTGTTTGTATTTACGCTGCCCTCAAGCCTACTTTTAAACTTTTACATAAATATTAATTTAATACGTGAGATCGAGAATGCGCCGCACGCGCCTCCAGCAGCGGATCGTGGAACAATGAGAGTGAGACAGAGTATATGAATGACACTTAATACTAACACAGAGAATAACAGTAGGTATAGATAAAATTGATATAATGCTTAGTTGGTTAGATGAATAGTTGAAGATAATTAAAGCGCGTAGATGGCGCTGTAATAGAGAATGTGGCGAGCACCTTAGACTAAAATAAAATTTTAATTAAATTTTAGTCTAAGGCGACGACACACGCCAAGAGTTAGACATTTATTATTTTCTATTCTAATTATCTGTACCCTCTGTACTCTGATATCTATTTTTCTTGTAATTATTTGTTTGAGTGCCTGCTTGTACCCTGACAGACGAGTCTGGATCTGGAGAACTTCTATTATTTTTTTTCAACAATTTAACCCAGGCCCACAAGCACAAGAAATGGAATTTTAATGACTTTTATTTTTATGACAAGATATCGGAACATTAGGACTGTAGCCCTCATCTTCCAGTGATCTTCTAATGCTTCATATCATTGTCTTTTCATTGTCACTCTGTATTATCACTCATCAATCTCAGAATCGTCGTCCGTGTCTGAATTTATCGGGCTTCCCATCTGCAATTAAAAGAATGGCTTAATATTATAAACGTGAATGTCTCAACTCAACCATTAATCACTGCATACATAGCACTGCTGGGATACCAGGTCTCTATTAGGCCGTGCCGTGATGAACTACGCTGGCCAAGTGCGGGTTGGTGGTGATGCAATTGAATTTCTCTTCGGGACATTTGCAGTTGCTTTTTACTAGATCATACAAAAACGGCTGAACAGATTCGGATGAGGTATGAAATGAAGGTAGCTTACGAGTATATCCTGCTTCATAAAGGCTACTTTTTATTCCAGAAAAAAAAACAGTTCCTTCAGGATAGAAGGCGTAATTGCAGGCAGCTAGTATGTTTATGGCGACGATTTTAGCTCAAAGGTTAGTGTTTCTGATTCTACAGATCATGGTGTCA
Source organism: Alcis repandata (assembly GCA_949125135.1). Lineage (NCBI taxonomy): Eukaryota > Metazoa > Arthropoda > Insecta > Lepidoptera > Geometridae > Alcis > Alcis repandata. Next base: position 1,357,643 of record OX421240.1, read on the forward strand.
GTTCAAATACCAATGCAACCATGTACTACTGGAGGAGGAAACCATAGCAAGGCAGTGAGGCAATCTAATGGTGCCCGGGCTCACCACACTCTAGGTAGTTTCCATTCCATGCTAGGTGTATTTTAACAAACTCATGACTTAATATTAAGTGAGCTGTAATCTTTAAAATTTTTGCATCTCTTTTCATTTTATAATGTGAGACAGTAGGCCCAAGTTTGAAGGCTTTTTAAGACAGATCTAAATTTTCTAAAACTATTGGCATCCTTGTCTAATGGCTTGCAATGATAAAGACAGACAGATATATTTTTAGTTAATTTAGATCTGTCTTAAAACGCCTTCAAACTTAGGCCCATTGAAGACTATTTTAAAAACTATTTTTAAAATTTAATTGACAGCTCAAAAATGTATATACAAAAATAGTTTAACAGAATTCAGAATTAGTTTAAAAATAGTTTAACAGAATTGATGCCATTAGTCTGTTATAAGACTTACAAGTCATACTCACCATTAAAGTTAGGTGCCGGATCAATTCTACTTCGATGGCGCCGCCGTTTAACTCACTCATCGGTGACATGGGCTGCATAGTTGTTGCAGTGACTTCAGAGGCACCTGCGGATGTCGTTGTTGGCTGTGTGTCTTGGCTATTAGCAGCTGTACCTTTTGAAAGAAAAAACATTGTTTTTTAAATGTTGCTGCGGATCTTTGTTTCGTCATTGCCGGTTGATCAATAGATAGATCAATGGATAAATTCAAATTCATGGACAATTTTTTTTTCAAAATCTATTGTGGATTACTCAGAAGTATGTAATAATATAATAATTGTTTTGCAGCCACTTATTTCTAACATGCTTAACTAAACAAATGTCATTGTCATCTATTGTGCAATGTGCAGTACAAAGTGAAGTGTGCTGCACTCTTAAACGAAAACACTATTATAACAAAAGTGACTTAAATTGCAGCAGTGGTCCTACGGTGGTCATAAATATAAAAGCTAACTGAGAATCAGAAAAGACATACCCTGGGCTGAAGTGTCTTGCACTAAGACAGGGACGTTCGGCAATCCCTCCTGAAAAAACATGAAATGTGCCTCTAGATTAGCCGTAACCCGACAAAGTTAAAAACCAGGATTGATGCTTTGAAGTAAAAATGTAACTAACTTCGAGCAAATGGCGGTTTTCACTGATTTTCTTGTGAGTGAAAATAAGCCTTTTTCTCTCGAGACGAAGTTGTTTTTCCATAACAAGCAACTCCCAGAACGAGGGCTGCCTTGAGGAACTTGACGAGGCTTTATTTAACTGTTTTCTATTCATTTTTAATATTGTTTTTCATAGAATTTGCGAATATATAAGTCTAGAGACTCGAGAGAGAACTTCAACTTAAACTCTTGTTTGTGGCTACAATTCCGCTTCCGATCGATCACGAAATATTTGAGTCTTTTCTTTGTTTATCTGCGCATGCGTAAATTGCGTAATGATACCAGTTAATGATTTTTCTTTTTAATTCTTTTTTTATTTAGCAGGGTTTTATTACAATGACACCCATAGATTTACACCCTTGTAATGATATTGATCAAATTCCATAGAATTATGTACTTAGTAGTCTTCTACTTCACTGAACCACAGATTGTTTTTCCATTTTGGTAACTTAGCTCTGGCAGCACTGTACACAGTGCTTTGGGTTTCCCGGAATGCATGCATTAATTATTTTCGGCGTTTCTGGCCGCTAGAAATTTACCCATTTTCAAACCGAATGATTGAAATGTTATTTAACACTTTGACTGCGGCTAATAATCAGATGCGCTTGCCTTATGTGCGGCTAATAGTCAAATGCGTTGTGTTTTACGCGCCTGGCGTGTGCAGCCGCATTCGCGTCGCGCAATAGAAAACACAAGGTATCTATTTTCCGCAATCAAAGTGTTAAATTGTTGCATTCTTAGACTTAAATTCTGTTACGATGTAAGATCTTGTTAAGAGAATCGTACGACAGTTATAAGACATTTTAGAAAATAAAATAAAACGGTCTTCTGCGTTCTTAAAATAAATGTCGAGCTGTTTGGCTCAACGGTAGTGTTTCCAGCTTAGAAGCAAGAAGTCTCTGGACTCTCGAGTTCGATTGGGCAGGTGGTTGAATGATGAATTTATATATCTGCTCTGGGTCTGGGTGTTTGTCCTTGTTTTTGTGTGCGTTCCATGAAATCTCCGACACGGTATCCTAGTGGGGAGCTAAGAGTGTGAAACGTTTATTTACGTTTATTATTTAAACGATAACTCATAGTTAACGAATATATTGAATTAATACTCCTCGTGCCATTGAACCTAATGTAAATTAAATACCGCTTTTGCACAACGCCTCCCCGACACAACCAAACCATCCACAACGGTTTCCATATAAAACTACAAAAATGTAGTATATTATTATTTTTATTATGTACCAGTTTCATTTGATAACATAATTATTATTTCTTTTTGTAATATTATTATTTTTTTGGTTAATAATAGATTTTGTTTATTAATTTAGTTTAAGGTTCAATGTAAACTTTCAGAAAATAAATCTATATTATTATACATATATAAAAATGTTATGTTCGTTATGATCGAGCTGAAATTTTAGCATGATATTTAATCCGCATCAAGGATTGTTTTATCTACTTTTTTTTTATCAATCTCAATGTGCCACAGCGAAGCGTGGCAGGGTACAACTAGTATTTTAATTTAATCCTACCACAAGTGGTAAATTGACCTGCCTCTAAATAACAAATTTTTTGTTTGGCCCTATAGTAACACCACATATTTTCTTAAACAGGATTAAGGTTGTTCGATTTTCATACTAATCTATTTGTACGTTCATGGGCGACGAGAGTATAATTTTACAATGAAATGACTATAGTTGGCTTTTAAATTGGTCTTTATTGGCGGCATTTTATCTTTAGTTGAAGAAAACAGTAGATTAATAGTAGAAATAACATCGAATTTTAGTTCATTTTTATCAATGTGTGAGTGAACACAGAATACATAATAGTAATTATACGGCAACGGTGCGCGACGTTGCCAGCTCGTGGCATACGCGGGTCACGCGCTGTTGCCGCTCTTCTCTGTCTTCGTTCTTTCTAAAGAATTCGCTCAGCTCAAAAATCAATTATTGAAATATTGGACATTGTATTGCCAGTATTTGAATTTGGATAAATTATAGGGAAATTATATTACAATACAAACAATAAATAATTATAATACTATGATGTAAATACTATTAAAATATACCTACAACATACAATTTATAATTTTTTTTTTCTTTACAAACGTCAATCGTCAAGTGATGTTCGTTGGTAAGTGCATCATTTGGGAACATCTGGACTGATTTGGTAATTTTTTTAAATTTAGTTATATACTCCTACTTAGATTTTATGGAATGAAAGCTTGGAAGTTGTCCAGAAAATTTGTATGTTTTTTTTTTAATTACGTCGGTAAATAATATATACGTGAGAGGAGTGTGGAGTTTTAGTTGTTCCAGAGTATTTACAAGAAAGTGTTACCTCTAAAACAAATCATTATGAGTTCTAAAAAATTATTAAATTTATTTACTCGCATGGATAGAATAGTAGGAAAACATTATTTTAAAATACGATAATTTTCATGGATAATTGGATAATTTCAACTCATGGCGTTGGCAACACTGATTGCGTAAGTATACGCGCGTTTACGATTCGATTTTTCTTGAATTCTTGTTTTCAGTGTTTTGTTTATATGATACCTATATGAGAGGGCCATTCTATAAAGACTTTATCGATGTTTTACCAAAATAAACCATGGAACCACGTACATCGCAAAAAGCTTTCAAAAGCCACCAATACTCTGGTCCCAGGAAAAGTCGCAAACGGATTCGTGCGCAAATGAAACGATATCATGGAGAAATCAAAAGGTTAGTACTTTTAGTACAAATACGTACCTACTTGTTACTCTATTAGAATTACACACAAAGTTATCGCAGTTGATTATTTTCGGCTAACTTTCTAAAACATAACCTCTCTAAAGTTTCTAATTTACTTGTCGCTAATAACATTATTGCTTGTTGCAGTCGAAATGATGTGTGGTGCAAAAAGATGAAAACAGACGATTCCAGTGTGTGTTTCATCAAATTCTGTGTAAGTGAAACTACAATTTTCAAACATATAAATGTATGTTGAAATGATTTCTAAGGGTCTTGATTAGAATACTTTTGGGTTATGGACTGTGGGAAAAGACTTATATGTGAAAGACCAGGGGTGGGTACTGAACTCCTTTCTTCTTGGAAAACAAGCATTCATCCAACTATGACATTATAAATACTTATTTAGCTGAAATGTGTATTGTCTCATTTTATATTATAATTGTTTTATACTGTATTTTTTATATAAAGCATAATCCAAATTATTATTCAATTAATTTCAGGGGCTATAGAAGCAGAAGCGATGCGATGGAAGCTTGCAAATGAATAAAAAACACAACTTCTACTATCAGGTTGGTAGTGATTAATTATATTTAGCAAAATAAAATAAAATTGAATAAATGTAATGTGTGAATAAATGGGTTATTTTTTTTTCAGATCCAGGGACAACTGCGGGTTTCCGGATTGGAAAAATGTTATTTTGTCGGATTTATTTCTCCTACTCAAGACATCACCGTATTGGAAATCGAGCGCGATGAAGTTTTCATCAGCAATATGTTACCAAAGCCGGAGAAATTTTATAAAAATTGTGTAGGTATTGCCCGAAGTTGTCCTACAAAGAGTGCGCAATAATCAAAAATGTTTACACATTGCATTGCGGTAGATGCGATTGTGCAGCCAGAGGAAGGCAAGAAAGTTGGTCGTGAAAGATAAAAAAAAAACATTGTAAATAGTTAAGTACGGAAATATAAACAATAAGAAATACATACATAATTATATCAACTACCTAATTGTTTTTTATTTTACCTGATATAAGGAATACGAACACACTTTCTCTTTACAGTCATAATATGTACAGAATAAGGTTATTTTAACTTTTCTAATTATACCATAATTTTGAATAAGAAAACATTTAAAAAAAAATTACAAGTGTCCTGTCATTATCAAATTATGCGCTTACTAAGTAACAGTAATTGATTTTTATTTAGAAGACAAAAAACATCGCAAAAAAAACATGCTAGGTGCGATTTGAACTCGATATCGCGGTATCTAATACCGGGACTTCTAACCACTGGTCCAAACTATGTAATGGATAGTATGTCGAAATTAGCGCATAGTTGGAACCACGTTCGAACACAACAAGAGCCTTGTCTCTGTGTGAGTGAGTAGTCTGCCGCGGCCCGCAATATTGCCCGGTACAAATTCAGTTCTTTAAAAAACGAAAACACTACTGAAATATAGCTAAGAAAATAGCAAATAATTTATTATTGTCGACAAATATATTACCATGAAATAATATGCACATTTTCATTTATAAAAAAATAAAATACGTCAAATTAAAACATCAGCGCCATCTATTGGCACTGATGTGCCTAGCTAACCGCAACCAACCACCTTAACTACATAAAACTTAAATATTACAGTTGGCAATGTTATTGTTGGAATAGTTAGTTGAATTTCTAATTTCTGTCCGGCACGGAACGACTGAACGAACATCGAAGTCATCGAACGACAGTCACTCGCTCGCTCGGCACTTCGGCAAACCGGACACCGGAGACAGTCGCTTGAACTTTGCCAGTCAGTGCCAACGTTTCATTACTTCATTTTTCTATTTATAACGTAGATTGATCCTCTATCTACAAGTGTTTGCATTTTTTTTTATTATTTATTAGCATTTTGCGTACATAGTATTTTTGCTCGATTATATTCAAACACCGCGCCGCCATGAGTACGGATTATTATTCCGGGTCGGAATCCGATGGGGAATATGAAGTCTGCGCGAGGGCCAACTCCTGCGCATTGCCATTTGACCCGACGTCTATAGAAAACGTTATTCTTTCAATCAGTGATAAGTTCGATTTTCGTGTGATTATGAGCGACGATCGCGCGAAGAGTGCTTTGCTGGTGACCGCGGGGCTGACAATAGCTGGTGGACTCTTCGGCCGCCATTATGGAGGGAAAGTGGGTGCGGCGGTCGGTGGGGCCATCGGCGGTGCTTGTGGACTCGGAATCGTTGGTAAGAAACCATAAAAAACTAGCTTGGTTTTCAATCCCTTTGCTAAGTTTAGTTTATGATACTTTTTGCGGACATTATACAATTTTTGAACTACCCTCATTTTATAAAAATTAAATAATCGACCTGATGAAATAGGTTACCTATTTTTTTTTATCTAACCTATGCTGTCCCACTGCTGGGCAAAGGTTACCTATATAACTTAAAAAATCATTTCCAATGTTCATTGCACACAAAATAATCACCATGACAATGTCTGGCAATAAAGCCAACAGTATTATGATATAATAAAATTAAACAAGATGATAATTAATCAATCTAGGTACCTACATGATAAATACAGTAATGTTAAAAATACGAAATATGTCATGGTTTCCTTGTCTTTCTGTCAGTAACTTTTCACAACTAAATCAATCTGGATGAGAATTAAAAAAGTAGAATGCATCATAAAAACAAGTAATTTAATTATTTTTTTAACACTTTGACTGCGGAAAACACATACCTTGTTTTCCTTTGTGCGACGCGAGTTGCACACGCCAGGCGCGTAAAACAACGCATTTTACTATAAGCCGCACCTAAGGCAAGCGCATGTGATTATTAGCCGCATTCAAAGTGTTAAAAACAAGTTTGTGTGTATTGTCATCGTAGTTACACAGGTACAAACTTCGGCTCAATTACATCGGGAAGTGGTTCATAATTTTGTTGCAAGATTTGACCCAAAAAACAACAAACAGGGTAAACTAAATAAAAGCTTGGAACAAAACATACACAGGTTCAATAATTTTCAACTTAAGTGTTTATTTTTGTTGCAGCGGTCTCTATGCGTGACATTTGGCAAGACATCAAGGCTAAACTGGACGATCTATTCGACGTAGTGTACGACTACCTAGCAGGGATGGGAGTGGAGGACTACAAGCGAGCTGCCCTGCTGCTGGCGGGCCCAAGCGGTGTCTCCACCCAGCTCGCCATGGTGGTGCTGGAAACCGCTTCTAGTGCCCTCGGGAAGAAGATTTTGTCCAGTATTACAGCAGCTTAGACATTATTATAGATTTTCACCAAAGGGTTTTAGAAAGGAATATTAAATGTCAAATGAGTATTATTAGTCAAGATGTTCGAAGGTTTCTTAAATACCTAATTTTAATTTTTACATTATGTTAATGATTGTAAATTGTACAACTAAGCAGGTTGATAAGGTTAATAATGTGATAATAAGTGTGATAAATTATTAACAGCGGGCCTGACATTTTATAATTATCTAAATAGATTTTTGAAATATTTGTGATAGGTATTGACTTTTCTTGCTTGGGTTAACCTAGTATTAAAAGACTCAATATTTAAAAGATGTGTTCTATGAAAAAAAATTGTGATGTGATTTTGAAATGTTAAAATTTTGACTCTTTTTAATGTTTTATGTTGAAAATAGGCTTAGTAGTTATTGTTAGCATAAAACTTAAATTATTATTGTTGTAGGTGTGTACTGTAATTTATCAGAGAGAGACCGAAAATAAAAATTTATTGTAAATCACTTTATTTTAAATAATACTAGCTGACTCGACAGACGTTGTCCTGTCAAAAGCCATTGCGTCAATTCTATGTCAAATGTCAAAAGTTACATAAAAAAGTTTACATTGTCCAAAGCGCTAAAGTTAAAATATGGTATACTAGGTATTTTTAAATTTTCTAATTTTTCATGTTTTTTTACTATAAATTGAGATGTGAGCTATCCTATGTCCTAAGTTAGAACGAACTGCACCCGGCCCGGTGTGCAAATTTGATTGAAATCGGATAAGTAGTTTAGGAGTATAAAGCGGACAAACAACGTGACACGTAATTTATTATATTATGATTACAAAAAGGAAAGTAAATAATATTAGTAACTAGTATTGTTTTTTTTTATTACTGAATCCAAACTCAGGACACCGTGAGCGTGAGCTACTGTCTGTACATGTACAAACTGGGCGTGCAGGGCGTGTTACCATCTTCGACTGCGCCTGAAAGGCCTAAAAACGAAAAAGACCTTATGATGAATATTTGAATATTTATCATTAATTTTACCCAACAGTAACTGTCTAAAAAGAAATAGGTTTTCGGGTAATGCACGTTAGCTGAGACAGACAGACTGCCCTGAGTCAGGTAGGCAGTAGGCACTAGGCAGGCAGGGGCCTGGGCCCCTGTGGTCTTTGACCAAAGAAAAAGAATCTCGTTATTTTGACGAAACTTGTATCGCGAGGTGTTGTATATTGTTATTAAATTCGTATTTGGAGTGTACTACATTACATAGGTACATTTTGCAGCATAATGCATAATTTTTCGGTACTTGAGAAAAAAATTAGAAATAGATTGGGCCTCAAAGTGCTAAGCCAAAAAACTATGGATGCATGTATTGTATTGTCAGTTTTTGACATAATAACTTAAATGTTTTTGTCAAAGTCATGTTACCAAATTTCAAAATCTTCAGTTTCATTTTCTTCCAGAGTTGCCAGTTTGGGGTTTTTCTTGGACGACATCGTTGGGGAAATACAATTTTGGCTTGGGGAATTTTATTTTTACAGCGTATTCGGAAATATACAGTAATCTGGACGTAGTTTTGTCTTATCTAACACTGAAAAACATTGTTTCGTGTTCTATTTTACAGAGATTTTTGGCAAAAATGGTTTTTATTACGGTCAAATATGGTTTTTGTTGTCAGTTGGTGGAAAAGTTAAAAATTAGATCTGGCAACCGTGTTTTCCTCATCTACAACTTTCTCAGGTTAAACATATAGGAACCATAATTGCTACTTTGTAAAAAAGAGCAAGATGGCAAGTGCCAAACACGGTTGAAAAAGAGAGACAGACATTTCATTTTTTGTCTCCGTCGCTGTAACCGTGCCAAGGGTGCCCCCCTTGGCACGGTTAGGAATAATAGTTACTTCCTGAGCCTTCTACGATTTGATGCTGCCAGGTTGTGAATTAGGTTTGCCTAGGATTGTACTCAATAAATTAATAAATAATTAATATAATGGACTATTTCATATTTCCTGCTGACCCAAAACTAAGATTAGGTACATTATTTTCGCGATCGCAAGATTGGCCTTAAAAGATGTTCATAATTATGAGTAGATACTACTAGTAGTTATTTTCCAACTATTAGACTTTTTCCTACTATGAGCGATTTGCGGCTTGTATATCCTTTCCTTGTAACCCTGTATAATGTTTTATTTTGTGAAGTATAAAGATTAGGAATATTTTATGAAATTTTTTCCCCTAAAATGGGGGAAGCATTTCTATCCTGGCATCATTTCAAGAATATAGATAGCTGTTCCCTGCCACGCTTCGCTGTGGATAAAATATAATATTATTTAATAATGTAGCATTCGAATGGTGAAAGAATATTAGAAATTGGTCCAGTAGTTTTTGAGTTTATTCCACACAAACATACAAAAATACAAATCTTTCCTCTATAAAATATTAGTCTAAATATCTATGACAGCTCTAGTCTTCTTAGAATGATAATTTTTAAAATTCACTTTTGTTTCAAGTCCGTATTGATTCTTTCACTTTAGTCGAAGTAAGCAGGTCACCTCACTATGAAGATAAAACTGAGAGACGTCAGATGTGACGTATTAAAATGGCCTGACAGCTGTCAATGTCAAATTATACCCTCCACTGTCGAGTTTTAGGTTATGTTTCTCATCGCAAAATAAACAATAATAAAATAAATCTTTAAATTAGCTACACTAGAACTAGCCTTGACAGCAAAACTATAATATGATTTCTCGAAATGCGCTTTCAAAGCCCTTTATCCTGCTACTAACACAAAAAGCCGGAGCTCACAGGAAACCTCGATGGCTGCCCGTTGCAAAAAGCAAGATTTATCGCATCCCAAAGCGCCCAGAAGTCTCAGAAGAGGAGCGATTAGAGCTCTTACGTCTTAATAACAACTACAATACACAGATGCGTGCGATCAAAAAGTTTTATTATACAGAAATGGTGAAGGAAAAGTTGACTACAGAGAGTGCCAGTTCCGAGATGTCCATTAAGCTGGAGGCTGAGGATTGGGAGCGATGCATGCTGCTTAACAACGAATGGAACAAGCAGGTGGCATCCGAACGCGAGGAGAGGAGAAAGGTTGAAGTACAATCCTTGGAAGAGTATGCTCTACAAAGAATGGTCAAAAAGGATGAGGAGAAGAAGCAAATAATTGTAAAGGCTTCTGAGGCTGTCAAACGAGAAAAGGTATGATTTTATAAACTCGAAGAAACCATCTATTGGTAGAAAACTTTAAAAAAAATCTTTCAAAATTGCTTGCTTGAAATAAGTACTAATGTATGGCTTTGCCACAGTCCATATTCTACAATTCGTTTAAAACCATTGTAAAACCACCAGGACAGCTACTACTAAATCAAACTTATGAAAATTTATATTGTGTACATTGTGCAAATCTTTAATTTTTAACTTCAGGAACTGGCGAAAACCTTTATTACCCCCGAGACCCTTGATGCGGCCATTGACCAAGCCCTGGCAACCCCTAACGACTACAACTATGCTATTGACCTAAAAGGGAACATCTACCAAGGGCGGGATTCCTCAGCCACACCACCAAGAGAAGATAATGCAGCTTCAGCGTAATCAAACTTGATCATTGTTGTTTATTGTAAATATTTAGAAACAGTAAAGTTTTTGTTATGATTTCTGATGTTTTGATTCAATTATCCCAGTTTTACAGCTGAACTACCTTTTGGCAGAACTATGTAAATCTAGTAGCAAGGTGAAATTTTAACAGTCCCTTATAGATCTGTCTAAAAATAATTAAAACCGGCCAAATCACATTTGTTGAATGGAAGCAACCTATGTTTATTTTATTGTTTTTTAGTATTTGTTATTATAGCGGCAACAGAAATACATCTGTGAAAATTTCAACTGTTGAATGGTTCATGAGATACAGCCTGGTGACAGATAGACGGACAGCAAAGTCTTAGTAATAGGATCCCGTTTTACCCTTTGTTATAGAAATAGGTTTATTATCTCCAACGGTTGAACCAATTTCCTTAAATCATAGCTAAGAATGCTCTAGTGAAACAAAAAACTAAATAGGTATTTGGACGATACAATGCCACAGGTAGACAAAAAAAGACGGACATAAGATTCTTAGGATAAAATTAATTACAAAAATTCCTACTTACTATTTACATAATAACAACTTCTTAAAAATAATTCAATTATAACCAAACTGCACCTTGCAACAAACATGTGCTATGCCATTCGTTAAATTTCTGCTGAATCTGGGTGTTGCTTGTTCTTGTCTTTCGGCATCCGACACAGGATATCCTAGTAGGGAGCTATGTGTGTGAAACATTTATTTATTTTTCCACATCAGCTTCCTAGGTCAGCCTGGGTCATCTCAATGCTTGCTGGGTAGAATAGCCCAGCTATGTTGCCATATCTGCCCGATATACTAGATAGCTACATAGCCAGGTCATGGAACATGGTCTCCCAGTGCGGCACGACGGTCAGCTTGTGCTGTAGGGCCCCGAGCGAGATGAGCGAGGCGGAGCGCGACGTCGCGTCGCATGCCACCGACATCACTTCTTGGTGGAATGCTGCTTTTGTGCCCGTGTTCACCTGGGAAAAAAAAATAAAAATTACAAATATATTTTATTTAGGAATATACTAAATCCATAGTCTAACTAAACAATAAAAAAATTGGAGCATACAAATACTAAAATCTAATCTTGCTTATTGAAGAAAAAATAGCAAGTTCAAACATTTTAGTCAAGGATTCGATCATGATCCGTACAGCCAGTAACTTCCAGGTTTCCTTGTTTCCTTTTCCTTGTTTCCTGAGAGATAAAATCTTAGCGGTTTCAATATCAGAGTGAGTGAGTGATATTTTAAATCTGCGTGCTTCATCTTCGACCACATCGTCGCTTACCAACAGGCGATTTGGTGGTCAAACGCGGATTTATTCGTTATGAATGTAGAAAGTAGTAATGTATCTGCATACCTCGAAAACGGTGTCCCCGAGCAGCAGCGTGACGCGGCCGGAGCGGTGCGTGCGCAGCGAGCCCACGCGGCCCTCCTCCAGCCCCGACAGGTAGCAGCGGCTGTCCGACTACACACAGGCTACAATTTAAATCACTATCTTTTATTGGTAACGGGGGGAATCTTCAACAAATACCCGGTTATATTGGGGTACCTACAACCAGGTTATACTAGCTTACTACAATCCCTTCGGTGGCTCGCTTCTGTGTCCTAAGGCTGCCTGTCAACAGGAGCGGAAAAGAAAGGAGCGAAGGAGCAGAATACTTGCACTGGTCCGCTCCGGTCACAACGGCGCGGACCAACGCGCGCCGTTGTCTTGAACTTACTTGATTGGGAGGTCAGATCCCCAAATCTAACCCGCAAGCCCCATGGTCCACTTTAATACTCTTATGATAGGCAGAGGATACAAAAACCGTTTTCTTAGACCCCGGCTCCAGGGTCAACATTCGGCCAGCAATCTACTTTAATATTGTGTGAAAATTTTAATGTTTGTCAAAAACGGCTTAACGGAATTTAGTTGAAATTTAGCATAGAAGTAGGTTATTCCCTGAATTAACACATATGCAACTTTGTATTCCGAAAAAAATTATCGCTTCCTAAAAGATATAAAATGAAATCGCGACAAATCTCTTACTTTAATTCCATTAACAGTTTGACTAATCTAGTTGTGAAAACTCACTGGTTTCTCTTCAACTTCCTCTGTGGAGGTGGAGGGTTCTTCTTTGGCGCCCCTCCGACGCGGGGCGTCGTCTTCCCGGCCGCCACCACGCCCTGGCAGCGTGTCTGGCAACTGGACACACACAAAAAATTATATCTTTAAAAATAAACTTTTACTGGATCGGAATTACCCAGGTATACCAAATCTCAGCTCAATCGGACATCGGGAAGTGGTTCAAAATTCAATTGCAAGATTTGAACCACACCTAAAACGGCAACTTAAATAAAAGCTTGTAATATTAAGATGAACGCACTGCCCAGTTCACGAATATCTCACCGAGCTCGAAGTCGAGTCTGTTACAAAATTGATTCTTGATCGACAAAACCAATGCGTCTTCGTTTATCCCTGCTTCTTCATCCCATCATTATTTTATCTACGGATGTCTTGATTGAAAATGGCTAAAATTCTACTAGGGTAATAACAGGTAAGGTATGTAGATAGATAGAGCGTAACGGTAAATTAGGTTCTTGAATCGTTAAATATACAGCTCAGAAAAAGTTTGTTTTTACCTGTAAAAGTATAAGCGTGGTTTCCTTCGTATTCAGTAAGTTGACGACTTCGGTCTCAGCCCGCGGCTCGCGCTTCACGCCCACTGGCTTGTCTTTACTCGCTACAACAAAATTAGCTTTCAAACCGCTGGTACTGTAATGTCTTAGGGTGTAACATGACCCATCCACCAAGCATTCAATGTAAAGCTTAGCATGATGTAAATAAAGCCCCATATGAAAAGCAGAACACACGTCCAAATAATATATCTACCTTAGGCCTTTACCTTACGAAACCTTTTGCCTAGACAAACCCGACTGGGTTTTAAGGCAATTATTGTTAACTAGCTGACCCGTGCCCACTTCGTTGGGCATAATGTTAATTAAACCCGAAGGCATCGCGCGCCGTCCGGACCGTTTTTTCTCCGATTCACTTTGCAAAACGGACTACCACGTAAAAGCCTTTTTATTTTTCGGTTTTTTATATAACCTATGACACTCGGCAATAATGTGGCTTTCTATTGGTGAAAGAATTTTTAAAATCGGTTCAGTAGATCCCGAGATTACCCCTTACAATTTAACAAATATACAAACACACAAACTTTACTTCTTTATAATATTAGTATATTAGTATAGAAGTATAGATTAAGTCTCCTTTCATCCAAAAAAAACTAAACTGAAATCGGTTCAGTGGTTCGGGCGCTATGATGCCACAGACAGACAGACACACACACAGACAGACAAACAGACACGTCAAACTTCTAACACCCCTCTTTTGCGTCGGGGGTTAAAAAATTTACTGTAATAAATAAAAAAAATCGCTTTTAAAAACTATCAAAACTCATACTCATAAGGTATTGTATGGTGGGTCCCTAAGTGCATCCCAAGCCTGCGCAAATCACGCCGTATCCAAGAAGCATATTAAACAAGGATTTGCTTCGAGTACACAAGAAATGCATCGAAAATCCACGAGTAGGTAAAAATGAATTATTCCGACCTGTCCCCCAATTTCGTCCCTTCATACGGACACATCAAACATAAAAGTTCGATCTGTCCCCTGTATCGAACATTTTTGTATGATATGTTCTCCTGAGGGGACAAAATGGGGGACAGGTCGGAATAATCCATAAAAATTGGTTTCTGCTGTGGCCGCTCCACTTCGCTGAGCGAAACAATCCGCTCAGCGTCCCGGAGCTGCAATGTAAAGTTACATTAAGGTGACAGGTCTCTTACTGAAGGTTTCAAACTCTTCCGGCTCCGACTTCACGACGACCTCCGCCTTAACTGTCACCGGTGGAGTCGGCTCTGACCAACCTGTGTGGGATGTTCATTAGGCATGCTGTTACTAAATAAACCATTAGTTTTTAACAGTTTTTAGAGTATAAATAACTTGTATTTTACCGCTGTTGGGCAAAGGTCTGCCCCAATTTTGCGGTCTTGGGCCAACGTCGTCTTTTTTTTTTTTTTTTTTTTTTTTTTTTTTATGTAATTGAGTGACGAGACGAGCAAATCGCTCGCCTGATGTTAAACGTCACGTTTGCCCATAACAGGTCTGCACCACCCAGAATTTTGAACTCGCAGAATTCAAGACCCTGCGCGGCACAGCACTGCGCTCGTCACCCTGAGATATAAGTTGTTTAATCTCCCATTTGCCCTGTAATTTCACTGGAAACAATGCCCTTCCAACCGGAACACAGTAATGTTTGCACATTACTGCTTGGCGGTGGAATAATTGGCAAAGGTGTGGTACTTCCCCAGGCGGGCTCTGCAAAAGAGCCCTACCACTACAAAAGTCTAGTCTTTTTCAAACCGCCTGAGTATAACAAATAAATAAACACATTGTCTAATGATGACGATGGTGCATTCCATTGCTGGAAATGGTTGCGTCTTCACAGGATCAGTAAGTATACTTTTTATAGCTACAAACATTTTAGAACTGTTGCTACATATCAGGACGCCATTTACATAAATGAAAGATATTAGAAGGTGCGATCTTAAAACACAAAAAATATTCTTACATTTAGTTTTTTTTTTATGTAATTGAGTGACGAGATGAGCAAACCGCTCGCCTGATGTTGATGATATACAGGTCTGCGTCACCCAGAATTATGAATTCGCAGAATGCAAAACCCTGCACGTCACAGTACTGCGCTCGTCACCCTGAGATATAAGATGTTTAATTTCTTTTTTGCCCTGTAATTTCACTGGAAACAATGCTCTTCCAACCGGAACACAGTAGTAGATAAAGCTACAAAAATAATGTGATTTTATACAATGTCTTACATTTGCTATCATTTCCCATGGGTAGTTTGATTGGTGCATCTCTTTCCGTGGTGTTCTTGAAGTCGATGCTAGGGCCATCCTCAAAGCCATTGTTGAGGTTTCCCTCGCCCAGTATGGAGCGGATTTTCTGATCTTCAAGCTCTTTGTCTATCTGGGGTGGAAATCAAACATTTCTTATCAACTTGAGATGAAAAAGAATCATCTGAACTGTTTTGTCTAACAAGGTCACTGTATGTACTTTGGAAACTAATTTGGTTTTGAAACATTTTGTTATAACCAGTCCAGGCGAGAGTGAGAATAAGTAAGAGGTCCTGGGTTCAATTCCTGACTGGGCAGATGTTTGAATAATGAATTTTAGTATCTGTTCTGGGTCTGGGTGTTAGTTGTCCTCGTCTCTAATTGTGTTCCACGGTATCCCCGACACACAGAATCCTAGTGGGGCTATGAGTAGAAAACAAAAAAATTCAAACCTTGACAAAGTCCCTAACCCTTATGGTGGGTTTCTGCAGAGCAGGTTTAGCTTCTGCTTCGCGACCGAACGAGACTCGCCCGGAACGCCGCTCCACATTGCCCACCCCTGTAAATAGATTAGAGGATATCTTAGTCCTATAATTAGCCGTTTATTGCCCTGCCTTCATAATGGACATGTAAATCTTACTATGGAAACTAACTTAGTTTTGAAACATTTTGTTACAACTAACAACTAAGTGGAGTACTACCGTGGACCTGGATGTGGACCTGTTAATTATTAAACATTGGTGTTAACTTGTGGATAATAAATTGAAAAGTATGTAATAAGAAAAGTATCTTATACTGATACACTTGACTATTAATGAATTAATGAACCCTACCCTGAGAATATGTGACAAAAATTGGGTGAATATATTTAGTTGTCTTGAGTTCATAAATTACCTTCTGAAAACACTCCACTTGACTTGATGACTTTGGGACCCTGAAAGTTTCTATTTCTATCATTCTTTCTATCTCTCTTGTTCCTGTCATCTGTCTTTGTCCCCGGACTTTGAGATGTGCTAGGTCTAAAAAGAAGATTAAAAATAAAATTAAAATTCCTAAAACTTAAGACTTGAGGTACCTAGCCTTGTAATGTTGTATTTTTACTGACTATTTTAGTAATTATTGTTATCATTTTTAAGACTTACCCTTTGCTTTTATTTCTCGCCACATTCAAATTAGGCAAGAAGACTTTTTTGTTCGTTTTCGAAGCGCCTAAAGATAAATCCCGCACTGGCTTCAGAGAAGCGAGCCTCTGCATAGGATCAGTGCCCGACCCGTTGGGCCGAGACGGTTTTTCTTCAGACATTTTTCTCAGCTAAAAAAATTACTCCCTATTTTCTTCTCAACATTTAATTTAGCAAAACATGTGGGGTTATGATCAATGTTTATTACCCATATTATTTTTTACTCTTTGCAAGCTAAGCCAACCCGACACTGAGGAGATAATCACTATGTTAACCGCGTATTTGACTAAGTATTTTCAAGTTTATAGAACGATATATAAATAGAAAATTGACCAAAACTGGGCGATTCAAGTTTTCTTTTCTTTCACTGTATTTTTTTAGGATTCCGTGGGGAACTAAAAACGGTGCGAACCCTTTTGTTTCGTTAGGACCAGCCAGATATTGCAATCTAAGTTTTTCTACAAGTCGGTTCAGTTCAGATAAAAAATGGAGACAGTTTCTAAAATAATAAGTGTAAAAAATCAAGAACAAACACAGAGACTGATATTGCATCGGTAATTAGTGATTAAACGAACTTACCTTTGTGAAGTTCTATCATAATTATACGTAGCACTTTGTCCGAAGAAATTAGTATTAGTAGATATTATATACACATGTAGTTTCGCTAGGTGACACCACTCTTTGCACTAATTGTTGAGAGAATGTAGGTAGAATTAAACAAGTTAAAATATCCGAGGGTAGATATAACCCACCTCGCCATTTTGTCGTTCTTATTCTTCATTTAGTTTAGAGATATACATATTTATATTACACACCTAATTACACCTTTGTCATTGGCATGCTTCTTTAGTTCTAATGATATTCAAGGGTTGCGTTTGCTCCTGGGGGGGCGGGAGTACATACTAATTTCTTCGGACAAAGTGCTACGTATAATTATGATAGAACTTCACAAAGGTAAGTTCGTTTAATCACTAATTATACTTCGCACTTTGTCCTCGAAATTAGTATTAGTAGATATTATATACACATGTAGACTTTGAGAGTAATGTAAAGAAGTATTGTCAATGACACGTTAATCGTGTGAAATCAACTTAATGTTTATTAAGCACAACCATAGGTACTGTAGGTATATTTTACGTGAAAATATTCATATTTTACGTTACTACCTTATTACTTAACTTAATTGTTATATTTAGCTTAAACAGTATCTAGGCATCTATTCGCCTGATGGTGTATTATTATTATATTAATAATTGCTCGAGCTAAGGACAGGTGACAGGCATCGGTAACAACCCTGTTGTAAAACGGAACGGAACGAAGGTAGTGGAGCTGTGGCTCCATCCCGCAGTGTTGCGGATAGTGTCAAGACTGACACCAAGCGAGCGTGCGGCAGTCGCAGTTTGCCGACTGGTTTAAGTGAATAAAATATCGCATTTGTCTATGTATGCCTGTAGTATTTTTGCTGGGTTTTCGTAGAAAAAAGGTAAGAAGAAAACTGACTGCTTGAAACCAGGAATGTTTATTTATATCAAGCTTTTCATTACCAATTGACAATTGTCAATTATGCATAAGTGACCTAAAACACTGTTGGTGCCCCAGGTAGCATTGTATTTAGGTAAAGGAGGTTTACCGTCGCTAAACATTTTCGATAGAAAGACAATTAGGTACGCTAGGGATTGAGGCCTTATATAGAACAACATTGTAATTGTTTAAGCAATACGACCACCACTTCCAGAGAAATCCGTCATGTTGTTTATTGGAGCTTTTAGTCAGTGAGGCAACTTGTAGGCTTCGACTTGATAAAGCCTGATAACACTCCTGCAGCCAGGGTAAGATTGGAATATATCTGCGATTTGTAATGCGATATCAAAATATTATCGTTAGGTGTAAACGTAGCGATATCAGACACAAGTAGGGATTTGAACAAAGAGAACCATGCTTGTGTAGGAACATTGGTACAATGAAACATTGCTACAATCACAATGCCACATGCGTTGTTTGAAATGTTTTTTCGCAGCCTTCTTAGGACTATTGAAAATGAAGGGAAGGTGTAAATAAAAATAAGATGTCTGACCATGACTGCAAATGAATTAAAAGCGACTGCGTCAAGATCTTTGTGTGACGATATGTATCTATAACATTTATTGATGATTCGACTTTCAAATCTATTTCAGGCAGCTCAAAAGATGCTGCTAAGTATTGGGAAGCCCAATCAGCTAACTCCTATTTGATATCTGGGTGTGTTTTACGTGATTCAAAATCAGCGAGAACATTGATACATGATCTACTATAGGACGTGAAGATAAAAATCTTTGTAGCCGTGAGGCCAAATTTCTTTTGCTGTTTTAGTAAGATTGGAAATAGAATTCCATCCATGCGGTTAATGTAAGCTATCGCAGAATTGCGGTGGTGTTGTCGATGCGCAAAAGTATCAGACAGCCGTATAAATCCTTGGAAAAAAATTAAGAGCTATGAAAGCAGCTCGAGGTAATTTCAATGCCTTTCTTGTTTACTACTTGACCATTGAGCACTTGCAGTTTGACCTTTACAGTTCGCCCCCACCCCGTAGTTGAGGCGTCAGAATAAATTTCTGTAACGTGCACAGCACGTCGTTTCTGATATGGTGTGTTGATTGGCCTATGGCACTAATCCACCACTTAATATCGGGCAACAGAGTGTCGGGTACATTCATAAACTTATCACAACATCATAAGTTAAGATATTTGCAGCGTTTTATTTCCTTAGTATAAAGCCCATACCCATACTCAATGGCTGGACAAGCCGACACTAATAAACCTTTGATTTGTGTGAATTTCCTAAATCAACAGCGTCTCTTTTTAGTAAAATTATCTATTTCAGTTTTAATGTGTAACTTTTTGTCCAAGGTTAGACTTAGCGACATCTGATAAGAGTCTATGATCATGCCTAAAAATTAGCATGTAATTGAAGGTGTCAACACACTTTTCTCCTCGTAAGACTCAGAGAAGTAAATGTTTTTCTCGTCATTTCAATATTTATCAGTAGCATTTCAGGGCACTGACTTATTAGTAGCCAATCGACTAAATACAGATTCATAATGTTTGTAAAAGCAAACGGTGCAGTTTGCAGTACTTAAGCCGAACGGCACAATGTTACATTGGAATAGTCGTATTTGTCGTTGAAAATTAACCGAAGGTTTTTATAAAGCCATTGTGATATCTTAAAAGAAAATATGCATCTTTGAGATCAAAGGTGCCATATAGCATTTCTGAGAAAATAATTTTACTGCAGTGCGTAAGTCCCCATCCAAGTTTAAAATGTTCAGTTTTTGTAAACTTATTAATTATATTATTATTATTTTAATTTAAATACAATTATTTCGATTGTTTATCAGAATTTGTATATATGCGTGGTTTAGGAACAGATTCCTGAACGACCGATGAGGAAAACTTCCAGCTATCCAAGAGAGGATAGTACTATGGTCATTTGTAATTTATAAGAACCGGATTATATGCAACATAAAAAGTTTATAATAATTATGTATAATAAATTGGTGAAACATTCGTGAAATTGGTAAAATATGCATCAACATAAGTAAAATATGCAACATTACCTGTTTTTATAAATTTTTAATAAATTTTAGAAAAAAAATAAAAATTACAAGAAGAAAAATGCTGTATTCAGTTTTTTTTTTTTTTTTTTTTTAAATCAGCGCAAAAAAGCGCGCGACTGATTGCGCTTTACAGACCGAGCGGTTTATGTGCTCGTATGTGTAGGTTTGACCGGTAAATTTTTTATTTATTTATTAAATGTTTCTTAATTACTTATAACAAAAATGTATATTTTTATTTTATTTTATTTTTTGTGTTGCAAGTTGCTAAGTCGCCATATAGCAAGTAATAGTAATAACTTCAGCAAGGCATGATATAACACGTGCCATTTGTTTTTGTTCGGCTTCGATTTCTTTGTCCGGTTTCAGAGCCGTTCTGGAAGGGCAGCTTTTGTTTCAGGGTTAAGCTGTGGAGCATTGATGTGCAAGCATAATTGCTGGCATAGCATGCAGGCATTGAGTACTTAGTCAAAATATTTGTATATTGTAACCTTCAGGCGCGATATATTTGAGGCGGTTGCAACTCTGAACGGGTGTCGTTTGCAATTTTCATTGTGATTATCGGGTGTTTGCCCAAAACCTCCAGTACCTCTTCATCTAATTTTAAAGGTTCTGTTGTCGATGAAGTTGGATCGTCGACAATTATGTCCGCGATATTATTTGCGGTCCTGAGATCGCAAATACTAACTATACTAAGTTACTGGTAACTATAGGGACCGTCGCCGCTTTACCTCCATAAGTGTCGACGAGATCTGCGCCGAAATTATCAACGTCCTATACAGTCACGTGATTTGGAGGCTCTGGGATTCAGTCGTCTGGGCCCAGGTTTGGTTGGGGTGACTCAGGAATGAGTCGATATTGACTTGTAAGTATAGGTTTTTAACCTTATATAATATACGTTTAGTTTATATAATAACAACAAGTCCAAAGGTCTTAAAATTTTGCTCAAAGTAAATGATTAAAAGTTATTGTGTTTTCAGTTTCGAGTAACTGATCAAATTTTGAACGCGGTGGTTAGTTCGGTTACATTCATTGACAGATTAGTGGACTTTAAGGCTGTCTAGTGTCAGCAAAAAGGTTATCAGTTCCAACTGATAAAATGTCGAATGCGGTGAAAGAACCCCAATGGTTAGTTCGGTTGCATTCATTGAGATAATAATTGAACTTTAAGGCTGCCCTAGTGCCAGCTAAAAGAAAAAAGGTTATCAGTCCCGGCTGATAAAATGTCGTATGCGGTGAAAAAACCCCAATGGTTAGTTCGATTGCATTTATTGACAGATTAATGGGCTTTAAGGCTGCCCAGTGCCATCTAAAAGAAAAAAGGTTATCAGTCCCAACTGATAAAATGTCGTATGCGGTGAAAAAACCCTGATGGTTAGTTCGGTTGCATTGACAGATGTCGTATGCGGTGAAAGAACCCTGATGGTTAGTTCGGTTGCATTGACAGATTAATGGGCTTTAAGGCTGCCCGGTGCCAGCTAAGAGAAAAAGGTTATCAGTCTCAACTGATAAAATGTCGTATGCGGTGAAAAAACCCTGATGGTTAGTTCGGTTGCATTGACAGATTAATGGGCTTTAAGGCTGCCCCGTGCCAGAGGTTATCAGTTCCAACTGATAACAATATCGAATGCGGCGAAATAGCACCGCTGGCGATCTCGGTTGCATTCTTATGAACTTTGCTTTATAATTATTAAGGTAATGAATACATAGTAATACCACTACATACCTTGTCGATGTACCTACTGTACTTCGTACTATTATCCGTTGCTCCAATGAGTCCTCGGAATCACTACTAGAAACGTCACTTTTATACGACTTATTTTTCACTTTAATTTTTTAATTTTACGCATTAAAATTCCGCGGTTTTCTTTGACAGCTTTCGAGCGTTTTCTTTTAGGTATTTTTTGAATAACAAAAAGAACACTAAGTATTATACTTTTGTTGAATTGAAAGTGTCCGGAGTGGTTGAGCACTAAATTGCGAATGAAGAATAAGAACGACAAAATGGCGAGGTGGGTTATATCTACCCTCGGATATTTTAACTTGTTTAATTCTACCTACATTCTCTCAACAATTAGTGCAAAGAGTGGTGTCACCTAGCGAAACTACATGTGTATATAATATCTACTAATACTAATTTCGAGGACAAAGTGCGAAGTATAATAATAAATATTTATTGTAGTAATGTTGCTTACGAGTATTAGTCAACCATTTTAAAACCAACCAATCGGTTGAGCTTATTAAGTTAAAATGTTTTAATAATTTTATTGCCTAAGAATTCAACTTACAAAGTAAGTAGGTAAGAGTTTAATTTTTAACGGAACTCTAATCTTCATGTTACGACAAGCATTTGACCAGCTTTTAATATTTTGTTTTATTTTTTTCCCTGTCAAAGTTTATGAAATGTCAGTATTGAACTATCAAATTCATCAAAAAGTCAATGCCAAATAATTCCGTAACAGTGTAACCAGACTCAGTGGGATTGTAGGATTTTAGCAGTTTTTGATTTCTCATCTTAGCTTTTTGCAAGATGTCTAGCATATTTTGTATTCTAACTATGAATGCTTTAAATAGGCATTAAAATTCTATCATAATAGTACCTAAATGTTTCGATTTATATTTTCTTATATTTGAGTATTTATCTATGTTAACCGGCAAGAAAGTTTAGTAGACTTTTTGCTTCACATCAGCTAGAATCTGGTCACACTGATCCATCTGTTTCATTCCGAATAACCGTTGTTGCATTTTCAAATAAATTTCATTGATCGACCATCTCAAAACGACATTTTATTAGAAAGTGCGAAATCACTCAAAAAGTAATCACTGTATGAAACAAATACACACATTTATTTAAATTTCCTTATCTGTCCGGCTAAACCAATCAAAATGGCTGATACTCAACTTCTATTTGATGTGTTCGGTGATAATAGAACCCAAAGGTCTGCAAGAAATGTTTTTCGCCAACCTTTGTCCAATGGTAAGTATTCCCTTTCATTGTAACTGTCTTCAAAATAAGTATAAATGTAGTCTTGTACATATGCATAATATAATTTTTTGTTTCCGCCATTTATGACTAAACCATAACTAAATATTACCTTTGTTTATTCATAGAAAACATGGGAAAGACAGTTACACAAGGCCCCGTGAAGCCTAATGAGCCAACAAAAAAAACTGGCAAACTTGGGGAGATTAAAAAGTCTTTCCTATCCAACGCTGGCAAGGCTTTTCAGAGCACTCCTGCCAGACCAGTATTTTCTCCGAAAATTGCGAAAGCGAGCCCAATGATATACACTGAAGAAAAAGATGAGGGCATCGATTTAGAAGAGATTGAGTTCACAAAGCCTCCACAGAGATCAGGTAATTATTATTATTATTATGAAAAATGTGGGTACTTGCACATTAAATGGTATATTATTTGACAAAATATAACCAGATTTACTAGTTTACTTGGAGGCTGAATGATCAACGTTGTTAATCCTGCAATATTATCTGCATTTTTAGAGTAAAAATTGTGTTATGAATCCCCTAAATGTACGTTAAACCAACCTATTTTCCAGATACTCTCTAGATACAAAAATTTATTCACAAAAGGGTAGACCCCCAACACATTTATGTTCTACTAGCGACCTGACCCGGCTTTGCATGGGTATAAAATATAGCCTATGTTACTCAGGGATAATGTAGCAATCTAATGGTGAAAGAATTTTTGAAATCGGTCCAGTAGTTTTTGTGTTTATTCAACACAAACATACAAAAATACAAATCTTTCCTCTTTATAATATTAGTATAGATTACAACAAAGATAAAACAGTTCTTTACCAGTATTGTATTTTTATAGATACCTACTCTAATATGTTTGGATACAAGATGGTAGAGCAAGCTCCTGCGCCTCGCACGCCGCCGCCACAGATCCGCCGTCACAGTATGGAACTCGCCTTCGATGATGACTTGTCAGGTAAACTTGCTTCCTCAAACTATTAACAACCACCTGGTCACTTGGCTGAACATACCGAGTACTGAGTACAGACAATGTCTTGATACACATGCGTTCTACTAAAGTGCATTAACACTTTGGCTGCGGCTAATAATCACATGCACTAGCCTCAGGCGCGGCTAATGCCGCATGCCGGCGGCTTCATCAATGCGGCGCGCCGCAGTTTTACGCGCCTGGCGGGTGCAGACACACTCGCGTCGCGCAAAGGAAAACACAAGGTATTTGTTTCCCGCAGCCAAAGTGTTACTCGTAACATCATCTTATTTATTTATTTCTAGTAATCTTGGTCATTATTGCTCAATTGACACAATCAAGGTTGTTTAAATTTAGTTCTACCTGATCACTTACCTGCTCATAATGCTGGACAAAACCACAATACCTAATAGAAGACCAGTTTTCAATACTATGTGTACAGCTAAGTAGCACTTGTTTCTAATTGTATTGAGTTATTAACCTATTTTCTTTTTGCAGACTTCTCAATAGACAGTCTTTCGGATGAAGACCTGGGGCTTCCAGATCCTTATTAATTTTCATCACAATTTTGAAAATGTGATAATTTATATATTTATAACTTTTAAATGCTAGGTATTCACTCTTAATTAATGTTCAATTACTTTTAATCAATACATTTTTTTTCATTTAGTTTTTCAAACCTATTGGACAACATCCCAGCTGTAGCTTTCTATACATATTGGGTTTGGGCAGCTTTAGTTTAAGAAAACTTTGATATAAAAATAAAATTATAATTACAATAAATAAACAACTTAAATTACAATAATCTTTACATTACCCCCATTCTTCTGCTTAATGTTTATCAGCCACATCAATGAAGAAACAAATCTAAACAAAGGTGTGCAAATAGTGTCCTCTCGCTCACACTAGTAGCTATATTGTGCGAGTGAGACATCACAATTGGCACTGCTTTGTTAGATTAGTTTCTTTAATGATGTGGGTTATACAGCTAATTAATATACAATATACTTTATTATTTACAATCAAATAAGTAGAGTGGCAGCTTGTAATGAATGTGATTTCTGATGCTATTATATTTTGTCTTTGCCAGGAGAATTTAACACTTTGACTGCAGCTAACAATCACATGCGCTTGCCTTAAGTGTGGTTATTAGTCAAATGCATTGTGTTTTAGACACCTGGCGTGTGCAGCCGCATTCGCGTCGCACAAAAAAAGCACAAGGTATGTGTTTTCAGCAGTCAAACTGTTAAAACTACATGCAGTTTATCTTCTGACCACATTCAATAGAAGCGGTACCTATCACTAAAAACCTATTCAAGCCAAGTTATGTGAGATATTTCTTGCCAAGGAATTGGACCTTTTTCTCAAAAGCAGGCAGTGTAATTACAGTGTTCTCTTTGTAGAAAGGATTCAGCATTAGTTTAATGTACCCCTCATACACATCTGTGAAGAAATTCTTAATGCCGTCTTCGTTACGGGAGTCGTGGACCATGATGTATCGCATCTGGAAAGAACAGAAAAAAGTAATGTATAAACCATTTTTCACTGGTTCTTTGACTGAAGATGAGTTTTTTTATATCAGGTTTTTCGTAATTTCGCTAGCTGTTTTAATTGTTTTTATTAGTGGTATAGAAAGGTAGCCAAATGTGTAAGCAACAAATAGGTCTTGACTTACTTGGCTTGCTGTAACAAAAGCCGAAACAAACCACTGGTTGAATTTATCCACAGACTTGAGATAGGTGTTTGTAACTTTCCACATGTGTTCGTCTACTAAGTCTAAAGCCGCATGAGCTATGAATTGGTTTAGATGCCTGTTGTCCTCTTTCTGAAAAACAAGAAAGTTAACATATTTTACAAGACCGCTTTTGAAGTAGAGCTAAAATCACCTGCACTGTTAAAGCATAATATCGGTTCAACTATATTTTGAAAGCATGTAGCCACATTAGAAAAGAAGAGCTGTGTGGAAAATATGGGGCACAGATACCTTTACTTCTTTTGTGGGAGGTATGAAGTCCATTTCGAATATTGGGTTATCAGAGTGGCCGACAATAACGAAATAATACGTTCCTGCAGCCATGGTAATTAAATAAGCTAATTTAAACACCCTTTTGAAACAGAAATAAAATACAGCCAACAGAGCAATGCAAATGCAAACCAAAACACTTCAAATCAAAACAAATTTAACTAAATAGTGAAGTTGCCTGGTCTGATTTCTCAATTTACCCTGTATGGAATGATATTTCTTCAGTCAGTTTTTAGAAAAAATAAAATTAATTGGTTTAACAAATGAGTTAGTAGAATAATAATTACTAAAACAACGGTTGTTTTTTATGTATTATCTAAGCTTTGAGTATTGCGTACTTGAGAAGTAACACCCACATGAGAAAATAAACTTCCAGCGAAAGAATTTCCTTAAGGGCCAAAGTTTTCCCTAAAAACGCGAGAAAAACCATCAGTCTGGCAGCTTTAAAAAAAAACAGAATGTCTTGATGCCAATGACTTAACAATATGTTTTGACATTGATAATCAAAAGACAAGTTTTTTTAATTGAAATCAAAAAACAATGCGTTCAAAATAATATTTTAAAACGGACATGGAAAAGAAAAAGAGCGGGAACTCAAAACTAGTTTTCCATTAATTTCCACAACGACAAGAAACCGCTCGACGAAACGTAGAGATATCTTGATAAATGGATATAAAAATTAACAGTGAGTATATAAAAAGAATTGTTAATAAGTAGTAAAATAAAACCATGTTTTTGCATCGTGCGTGCAAATCACTTTTAGCAATTAAGAATTTTATTTCATGTTGAACAATTTAAATTAATTCGTAGATTGGAGTATCCCGATTGATAAGTTAATGATATGGAATGGGAACAGCTGGATCAATAAATATGAATCAAGTTTTGGCAAAACTACTCTTCGTATGCATTACGATCAACTGATGCTTATGTCTGACACAAAACTTCTGGAGTCAATTAATATGAGCAGCAAATTAAGAGGGATTTTCAAAGAAGATATTTTGATACTGATTCTCAGCATGCCAAGTCAAGAAGTAAGTATGTTTTTTAAGATCATAAATTTTATTCGAAGCCTTGTGTTTCTATACATAATAAGATTACTAAGATGTTTAAGATACGACGATTTATAGTAGGTACCTACCTACTAGATTAATTAATACATGGGTAGAAATATAATTTATGAAGACCTGCCTGACACACACTCGTAGCTTTGCATTGGTCTATTAGTATGGACCAGGCGAAAGTCTTAACCAACATTTCTATACCATTATAGATACGAAAAGTGAGATTTCAAATAAAAACTGACGTAGCGTGCTGCTTGCAATCGTTGGGAGAACATTTTCCTGTAACGAGCTATGGTGGTATGCAATCAAAAAACGTAATATCTGCTAAGTATCGCAGTATTGATGAAATTTTCAAGCACGCTTTAGAAAATGAAGGTGAGACACAAATTTTGATTGTATTTACGGATAGACGAATATCCAGAGAATAAGAAATATAGTTTTCACCATCTTAACCAATGCGTTTGTTTGAGATTAAATGTCTCCGAACCTTTACTTTCAGACTCTGGAATTTCAGTTCCATTGCCTCGCGACTACGAGAAGTTTGTCAAGCTTTGCCTCCTAGATCCAACATTTCCACAATACGTTTCAGAAACGATGAAAATACTTCAAGAAGACGTTCTGAAACTAAAATAAAACTAGGAGCCCCCAATTAGAACCTATATTTTAAGAACCCCTGTACCTATTGTCCATTCGACGATTTATTTATAAGCATTTTCAGATTTTTCAGGAGAATAAACTAAATATTACTACTTTTATAAAATAAATTTATTCTGATTTAGACAACTTCTCTTTCACTTTATCATCTAAACGATTTCGGATCAAGTCCAAAATATTTGGAACGCACCCATTTTTTTTTTGTTGGTAGCTCTGTCGCCGTTACGTCAAATTTAAAATTTTTGCTGTTTGAATGTTTGATTATTTTTGTTAACTTTTTGCTGTGCTTGTGGTCAACTGCTCATTGGAATTTTAATAATATTGAAAACTGAATAAAATAGCTAACAATGCTGCCATCCCGTATCAACTCAGGGCAGCCTTCTGCTCTGCGAAAATCAAGGTGAGTAATTGCCACATTATTTATTATTGTTCTAGGCGAAACGGTCGAAGATTCTTGATAACTAGCTTCGTTTTTCTTCAATTCCCATTACCGTCTTTACAATGGTAGGTTGGAGGGCAAGCCATCGCTACTCCCAAAGCCGCGTCGGCCGGGCTCTATCGACCGACAGTCGACGGAGGCCCGGCAGTCCAGCAACATGGGCCACCGGTCCAGCAGCGCCGACCCGCCTCGGGCTACGTTCGGGGGACGGCTGAGCCGAGAAACTTCTGCTACTAAATTGTCTACAAATCGGGTAACTATTATTTTAATAAGGAAACTAACGTGGTTTTCACACATTTTTGTTATAATTAAAATTAAGTCGTCTACTACGACTAGTGTCGGTCACATTCGGTGACCTTCATCAGGCGAGTTTACAAACGTGACGCGCTCGCGGTTGCGTCTCGTTTGAGACGATGTGTTTGCAATTGTGCGGAGAGACGAGGTGGACTCGCTATTGACACATCTGAATAGCATTCACCCTAAAATTGCTTTTTCGGTAGAACGTGAGCGCGAGGGAGCTCTACCTTTTCTGGATGTGTTGGTGAAACGTGTTTCTGATGGCTGACTTTCTCACATGGTGTACTGTAAACCAACACACACAGATAGGTATCTCAGGGCCGACTCACACCACCACCCAGCGCATCTAGCTTCAGTTCCACGGACTCTCATCAATAGAGCATTAAAATTATGCGATCACGAATACCTGGACACTGAGCTCGATCACTTTAGAGGTGTGTTGAATAGCAATGGCTACAGTTGGAAGCATAGTTGGCGTTCCATTAACACGTCGTCTAGGACGCGCCCGGCATCGGGGGAGAGAGCAGCGGCATACTTACCTTATATCAAAGGAGTGACGGACAGTATTGGAAACTTGCTACGCCGCAGGTACAGCATCAAGACAATCTTCCGTCCGCTCGGACAACTAAGGCAGCTGCTTCGCTCTCCTAAGGATAGAGATCCATTGGGTGTCCCCGGTGTTTATATCATCCCATGCGATTGCGGTGAGTGTTACGTTGGCGAAACCAGGAGGAACGTGTCCACCAGACTCGCCGAACACATACGTGCCATGAAGAACTTGGATAGCATCGGTTCCGCGGTGGTAGAACATTCCCTAGGCTCTGACGTGCGGCACTATATCCGGTTCGACAAGGTGAAAGTGCTAGCACGTGAAAAGTTTTTTGTGCCCCGAAAAGTCAGGGAGGCCATTGAAATAGACAGGTGGCCTAATTTCAATAGAGATGGGGGATGGAGAATGCCACCGACGTGGAGACCATGTCTTCATGGTCATCGTGGGGGTGTGGACAAGTCTGGTGACGACGCAGTCAGCTCCGCTTGCTGGAATATTCCCGACCTGGCACAGGAGGACTCCAGCGACGAGGAATTCCAGTGTGCGCCGGCGCAGCGCGGGACTCTATCCGCCCCCACCCCCGTGCCCGCAGAGCAACCGCTCTCATTACGCGCGCGGCGCGCCGCGGTCCGCAGTGCCAAACGAGACGCAACCGCGAGCGCGTCACGTTTGTAAACTCGCCTGATGAAGGTCACCGAGTGTGACCGAAACTAGTCGTAGTAGACGACTTAATTTTTACGTGAGTATTCCCGTGTTTAATTATAACTATTATTTATTTAAGAAAGCATAATTCCTAAATATTAAACTCTTATTTGAATAATATTGCTTCAGTGTTCTGCTAATTTTCATATCTATTCCTTAATTTTTTTAACATTATTATTGTAAATTTGCAGCGCTCCCGTTCGCAACAGGGCGACAGGTTTGGGCAGTCGTCTATGACACCGCTCCGCTCCAGTCAGTATTCCAGGCCTACCATAACTCCTGTGGTAAGAAATATTTAGTAGATTAAAGTAGAAAAACTAGTAAATAAATAATAGTATTATTTCCTAATAATATTGGAGTCGAAAATGTTCTTCTTGCTAATTGATGCTCTCATATAGAGAACACCATCAGAGGAGCGAGGAGCGAGGAGCTGGCAAACATCACTGGAGAGAGCACTAGCATTTGTTACCCTCAAAGATCAACGGTAAGTCATGGGCTTTATGTTTTATTCTGTTTTTTTGCTATTTATACTTTTTGCTGTAGAAAACGGCACCAAAAAAAGCTAATAAATAATTTAATAAATTTATTATTTAGGGTATGAGCTAATAAATTATCGTAAATTTGCAACCATTATCTTTTCAAACAATCTATTAATAATCTAAATGCAAGTATGTGGGTGAATGCTTGGTATCTCATATCTCCATAAAATTGAACTGATTTTGAAGATTGTGATTTTGAAATATCATTTGTTTAAGTTCTGAAATAATACATTCCATATCTATCTAAGGCTAGTTTTCATCATTATCATCATATCAACGCACAGCTGAAACTGCAGTGCACAGCTAGTCCAATATTGTATATAACAGAAGTTATTATGTGTACATCAGGCCCATCTCGAACGCGGGCTGGCAGCGCGCGGAGTACGCGCGCGTGCAGGAGGGGCTGGCGGCGCGCGGGGGCGGGGGCGGCGCGGGGGGCGCGGGCGCGGGGCTGGCGCTCATCCGGCCGCTCACCATCGCGCGCTTCGTGCACGTCACGGGCGCGCTGCTCGGCGCCATCACCCGGGACGCCAAGCTCGACACCGACAACTACGTCGCTAAGGTACCTACATATGGAGATGGTGATCTTGTGAATAATCTTCACAAGAGCCAAAAACAAGAGTTGAAGTTGAGTTGAGCTAGTGATCTAAACTAAGATTGCCAGAGTGCCTGCTCTAGTGGGGCAGAATCAGCTAAGAAATTTGGCTTGTCAAAGTTGTCACGCTTGCAATCTCTTAATGAAGATCACCAAATGTGATTGAAACTAGTCTTAGTAAACGACTTTTTAATTGTAACAAAATCAGCAAAGAGTATCATCATCAGCGTATTAAATGTTTGTTTCAAATGTTTGTAAATGTTTTGAATCCTTAAGTTTGGAGGTGTCTCCATAGGCGGCGGTGACCTTTTAACATCAGGTGGGCCCTCGCTTGTTTGTCACATATTTTTATTTAACAAAAAACCAATAAACAAACCGCTCCACCGTGTAACAAAATATGTTTCCCCGCAGCTGCAAGGCATCTCGAAGCGGCTGCTGTACCCGGGCACGGTCTCCAAGTCGTGGCTGAAGGCGGTCAACACGCTGCACGCCTTCCCGCAGGCGCTCGCGCTCGTCTCCTACTTGATGGACATGGCCAACCATATCGTGAGTTATCTTTACAAGAAAACTAGCACTTGGCCCCCTATTAAGAACTCATGACTCTCGTGACTCTTATCATATTTTCAAAATCCACTAATTGGAAACTTACAAAACAAATAAAAGTAAGAATTAGCATGAGTTAGTTGCCGACAAAATTTGATTGCTTCAATGGTAAAAGGTATGTTAAAACAAATATATGTAAACAAACTTACAGTTCATTATGAGGTGAGTGAATCCACAGAAAAAGCCAGTATCAGAATATGACTTCAATATCATCTACATAATAGTAACAACATCTATACATCGTACATAATACTAACCCAGTATAAGTTAGCATTTCAGCAGCAGTTCTCAACCAATTCAATTTGAACCTGACCAGAGCAATACTTACTGGTTCCCAGGAAATGCCGGTATCTGATGAGTGGATGTACATGGACAAGGGTGAACTGGCGCGCTTGCGCAGGGACTATCTCTACAAGAGCTGGATACGGTAACCATTATTTTATACTGCATGGGTATTTTGGATCATTATAAAAACCACGAAAACAATGTCCTAATGTGAATTTGTGGAATCCAGTAAATGTGTCTAAACCCCTTTAATTCACCTACTGTGCTGTTTGTTATATTCGATTTAAATTAAATATAATTCCCTGGGCAAAATTAGTACAGGACCAGGATGAGAAGCGTACAAGAAGGAAACCCTGTTCTCAGCAGAGAGCGACTGAGCTCATAATGGTAAAGATAATTTTTCTTGGATGATCAACAGCTATTTTTTGACTGAGCCAGGTTCCAAGAACCCATGCCCCAGTTCGAGGATCTGAACGAGGAATACCTGGCCAATCTGAAAGAGCTGCTCGGCGACAACGAGGAAAGAGTAATGGCGATCCAGCAGGATATTAAAAGTATGTTTTTATTGTTATTTGAAACTAGTACACTTTGTTCGTGTATATTCCAATGTAAAGATTACTAAAGATATAAGATGCATAACGAACAAAGACCTACCCAACAACAGTACTCATTATGAAGATCTTTTACTATGGGACCAACCCAGAATTCGCATAAATAAAATCAGCTGTTCCATATTTTGTTATACATTTTGTTGAGTGCCATTGACATTTTTCTATGGAACTGCTATTTTTTTTTCTTAGCATATCCTTTCTGTATAACCCTGTATTGTGTATTAGTTAAACGGCAAAAGGTAACACACCCAACATACTTCCATACACCCGAAAATTAGCACCCTTTTTCCAAACAGTCCATTACAGCCAGGGAATAGAACATACTAGTGGCTTCCTTGTTTCCTAAGAGATATAATTTTATGCTTATCAAGGTATGGTAAGAGTTAATCATCTTTTCAAAGTCAGGTATCTTCCAAGTCTGCATGCTTCATCTCCGGCCACATTGTCGCACCGACAGGCGATTCGGTGGTCAAAAGACTTATTCGCGTTAAAAACCCAGTAATTATTCTTGTCCAGGCCTAGAAAGTCGGCTAGAAGACGAGACAGAAGCCGCCGCCCGCGCGGACGAGGCGCGGCGCGCGGCCCGCCACGAAGCGCTGCAGGGCTCGCTGCGCGCCACCCGCGCCGCGCGCGCCGCCGCCCGCGCCGAGCTGGAGGCGCTGCGGGCGGCCGAGAGGGACGCTAGCGAGGAGCTGGCGCAGATCGAGGTCGAGATTGAGAGGACTAAGTGAGTAATCGCGGAGCCCTATAGGCCTCGCTTGGTGCCGCTGAACAGCCGTGCAAACTATGCTGGAGTCTCTGCGAGCTGTCGAGAAAGATGATAGCGAGGAGCTGGCGCAGATCGAGATCGAGATTGAGAGGACCAAGTAGGTATAGTTGCGGAGCCCTATAGGCCTTGCTTGGCGCCGCTGTGTAAACTGAGCTCGAGTCTTGTCACTCATACCAAAAAAAAAAGTCTGCGAGCTGACGAGAAGGACGATAACGATGAGCTGATGCAGATTGAGAGGACCAAGTGAGTATCGGAAACTACTGAATAAGATTTTATCTACAGACTGCACAAGTCACAAGACCAGTAATACTTAATCTTGTGCAGTCTGAAGACAACACGAGCTCACTGAAGGCACGGCTTCCGAATGGATGAACCGATTTTGATTTTGGTTCTTGCGTTTGACAGGTGAATTAGTCGCGAGACAATAACACTAGAAACACATTTGCATATATGCAACCTTTAATACTCCCACTGCTGAAATACAGATCACCCTCGAAGGGTGATCTGTATTTCAGGGGATTACGCCGTATTCAACCACGCTGGCCAAGTGCGGGTTGGTGGATTCACATACGCCTTTTGAATTTCTTCTCCGGACGTATGCAGGTATTCCTCACTATGTTTTCCTTCATCGAAAAGCCAGTGGTATGTAAATTCGTACATAAGTCCCAAATAACTCATTGGTACGAGTCGGGGTTTGAACCCGCCACCTCAA
This sequence comes from Alcis repandata, assembly GCA_949125135.1. Classification (NCBI taxonomy): domain Eukaryota; kingdom Metazoa; phylum Arthropoda; class Insecta; order Lepidoptera; family Geometridae; genus Alcis; species Alcis repandata. Next base: position 1,391,901 of record OX421240.1, read on the forward strand.
GAATGCGAAGCGGCTGTTCTCCCACTGAGCTACCACGGATTTTTTGTAACACATTTGAAAACAGTTATTGAAGATGAACTTCCGTGAAGTAACGCCTGTTTCAATAAATTAGCCGGGAGTGTTCTTAGTTGTTTGGTTTGTGTCGGGGTTTTTTTTTATTTTAAATTGAATACTTGTTCTTCTCTGTAGTGCGGAGAACGAGCAACTGAAGCTGGAGTTGTCGCAGCAGAGCATGTCAGTAGAGGAGCGCGCGCGGCTGCTGGACGAGGTGGACTACGCGGCGCGCGTGCAGGACTCCAAGCGGACGCTGCTCGACGACATCGGGAAGGTGGGCGGAGCACCTGTGCATACAACTAGTTGGTTGTAACTTTAGTTTAGCATTCGATACAAAAATGTATGAACAAAGCAGTTTAAAAAAAATGCAAGAAGGAGTTTTACACGGAAACTGCAAAAGGGCAAAATGGGATAAATGGGACAGCGCCTTTCATTTTGCATACATATCTATGGAATACTCGCTACGTATTTTACATCGAAATTTGTGCTATGCAAACAAGTCAGCGGATCTCGTAATACAAGGACATCCAATCCAAATCCAAATTTTCTGTCGTAACGTAACGAGGGCACACCGACGAGGTTTTACTAGAATTGATCCGGGCCCTACCCAAATGCAACCGGGTATCTTTAGAATGCTTTCCATTACCAACCTCGTATAACTATTTTAGCACTGTCCAAAATGTGTTGATCACAATTTTAGTGAAGTATTTATGAACTTGAATTTGTCTCCATATCTGGAGTGTATCTCTACATTTTGAGGTTTTTACAAGCTTTGTTTGTTGTTGGTTTTTGTTATTCGGGTCAAATCTTGCAACTAAATTTTGATAACTTCCCAATGCCCAATTGAGCTAATGTGATGTACCTGTGTAACTCCGAAGACTATGCAATAAAAACTTGTTTAAAAAAAAAAACATTTTAAATCAACTTGTTTCTTAATAATGGTGTTTGATGGCAGATGGTGACAAGTAAAGAAACAGAACTAGCTCTGTGGCAGAAGAAGACTCTGGACGCGTGCGTGCAGTACACGCAGGGGCTGCTGCGCGTCGCGGCGGAGCACCCGGGGCTGGCCGAGCTCGCCGTCGACGAGACGTGAGATACTTTTACCAAACTACACTGAGAAAAATGGCCATCAAAATTCTGATGAATTCACCTAAAGTACGGAGCATACTGATATCACCAAAAAGTACGTTTTTACGGTGACAACCATCATAATATATGATTGTCACCCTAAAAACTGGGGCTAATCATCGTACTTTAGGTGAATTCATCGGAATTTTGATGAATTGTGTGAAGTGAATTCATCATTCTTTCAGCGGAATTTAGATGGACAATTTTCTCAGTGTAGCTTTAAAAAAGAACTTTAATTTTTTTATGCTATTGAGTGACGCGACGAGCAAATCGCTCGCCTGATGTCTTTCATTTTGTAAAACTTTTGAGTATGCTAAGCCGAAAAGGGCTCATAGTACTCATCATTATGAACAACTTGAGCTGTTCCATGGAAAAATGTCAATGACATTCGACAAAATGTATGGAACAGTTGATTTGTTTTTCGCGAATTTCGATTTGTCCCATAGTAAAAGTTGTTCATAATGATGAATACTATGAACCTTTTTCGGCTTAGTATGCCCTTTCTGAATAACCCTGTATATACCTACGACTGGCATGGATGTGTTCGTCGTTGTCTCTAGATCACCAAACTGCCGCTCGTAAGGCGAAAAAGTGGGGACGGGCCGAGTTAGCGGGTGTACCCTTTGCTAGATAAATATACACTTCATTAGTTTGGTTTCCAATGAACTCGTGCAAACTCAAGTCTGTTAAGTTTCTTTAGTTTTGTTTCTTTTTTTTTATTCTTTTAAATTTTTTAAATACATGAAAAATATGACAAAAATCCAATTTTAAAATGTTTTACTAGTAAAGGACAGACAACGTGATGTTGACCGTTCCCCGATTTTATAAATGTGACGGATTCGGCGCGGGCACCTATTGCCGATATCTTGCGCAATGATTTGTAAACATGCCGCGTGCCGCGTGCCGCGCTCCATACAAGCGGCCAGACGCATGCGCGCCGCCCGCGCCCCGAGATATTTGTTTGTTTACGTAAGTAGCGTAGCTCTGTGGGCCTAGCACAACTTTGACGTAAAAATACGTAGCGAGAATTCGATAGAAAAGTGTACGCCATTTACACCTGTCAAGGGCGCGCCTGACGGGCGTAAATGGCGTACACTTTTCTACCCACTGTTTACATTCTCATTAATTTTATTTTATGGAAATTCATGCAGTTTTCTTTCAACTCTTTTAGATGCTTACCTAATCTCCAATGTAAAGCCAAAATCTTTGGATACATATTAATATTACATACATTATGTTTTTTTTAAACATTGCGTAACATTTTTTAAGGAAATAAGGTTCGTAGACGCCTGAGGATTATTTTTAAATGAACTCTGGGTAAATGTTATGCAATAGTTTAACCAATTACTTTCTTGTATGTATTACCACATTGATAAGGATTATTATTGTTGTTTTTGGAGCAATCAATGCATTTAAAAGAATGTCTTATATGTTATTGTCTTTGCTATCATAAGATAAATCCAAGTACCTACTTAGAATAATAGAGATACTCTACCGTGAGCTCATCAAGTTTATTACCGCATGTTTCCTTTTTTAGAACTGGATAATCTATGCGTTATTGTTTATTTCAAGAAACAGGTTTGAGGATCTGTAGTTTATAGAATATTTAGGGAAAATTATAGCTCTTTGTTGATATTATGTGGATAGTTCTGATTGATATCGTTTTCAGAGGTTTTTTTTAATTTTTTTTAAATTTTAATTTAATGAAAGTAATTATTCTCACATTAGACAATATTACAGACATTACTGTAAGGTTTTTTGATAGTTTACTTTTTAAATATAAGTTGTGTTAATTTTTAGGCTATTTGGTCGTATTCAAGCAACTGAGTCCATTTTCGCAATAAAAAAGAGATGTCATTTTTCTATACTTGGTAGATTTATACGTTAAGTATAGAGAAGCAAGGTGGCACCTCAAACTGAGTTTGGATTCGTGTACACGGAGCGGAGCAGACAGCTATGTGGGAGCTGTCTGACTCATAGTACAGAGCCGTTAGCGATTGCAAACGAAACTCTTTTACACAATGAATCGCATGACTCGCATCGCGCTAATCTGTACACTATAAAAATGAAAAATACTCGTGCAAACATACACCAGTCATGGTATGGCTTCATGGCAAGTGCGCTATAAAGGCACACTAAACTGGGCTTATACAAGGCTGTTATATTTTTTATAAATTGTATGACACGAAATACTACCCTGATCGGTGGATCACTTGGCTCGCGGGTCGATGAAGAACGCAGCTAGCTGCGCGTCCTAATGTGAATTGCAATGCACATGAACATCGACTCTTCGAACGCACATTGCGGTCCATGGATATATTTCCTGGACCACCCCTGTCTGAGGGCCGGCTGATTTAATAAAAGCCACATTGCATCCTAGTCAACTTGGCAGGAAAGCAGTTGACGGTTCTACCGAATATTATTTGGCCAGTCCGTCTAAATATAACAAATTGCGAGAAGTGTACACTGTATTTTAAAGTTGCAAGCACTCAACTCGTCAAAGGTTGAATACTGCTATCGAAAAATGCTTGTACCTCTCTAGTGAATTATTTAACAACAAAAAAGTTAGAGAGTTCCTATAATGTCGGCCTCAGATTAGGAGGGACTACCCGCTGAACTTAAGCATATCAGTAAGCGGAGGAAAAGAAACTAACTAGGATTTCCTTATTAGCGGCGAGCGACCAGGAAACAGCCCAGCACTGAATCCCAACGCTGAGAAGCGACGGGAGATGTGGTGTTTGGGAGGCTCCATCTCGTTGTTGTCAACTGTTAAAGTTTATCTTGAACGAGTCACATAGCCATCCATAGAGGGTGACAGGCCCGTATCACAGACGATAAAAACGAGAGGGGCTCTCCTCAGAGTCGGGTTGCTTGAGAGTGCAGCCCTAAGTGGGTGGTAAACTCCATCTAAGGCTAAATATTACCGCGAGACCGATAGCGAACAAGTACCGTGAGGGAAAGTTGAAAAGAACTTTGAAGAGAGAGTTCAACAGTACGTGAAACCGTTCAGGGGTAAACCTGCGAAACTCGAATGAATGAACGGAGAGATTCATCGTAATTTCTTCTCGATAATAAGCGTTTACGCATATTGGAGAGTCGAGATTCCGTGCACTTCTCTTTTAGTAATACATCGCGACCTGTTAGGTGGGAGTTGATGCGTAGTTCGGGAGTCTATCAGTCGCCCCTCTTTTGGGTACGGCTTTTGGACCGTGACTTCGGCTGACCTCATTTGACGGTCATTCTAATGAATCGTGCACGCGTTCATGCGCGTCCGGCCCGACACAAGGTTGCGTAGTGCCAAAGGCCTGCCAAAGTGCGGTTGTAGGTGTTGCTTTGCCATTGTAGCCGTGCAGTCTCGGACTGTGTACGTTTCAGTCAGCGATGTTTCAGTTTCGGGCACTCGCAGGACCCGTCTTGAAACACGGACCAAGGAGTCTAGCATGTATGCAAGTCATTGAGAATTGAAACTGAAAGGCACAACGAAAGTGAAGGCGGACTTGTCCGCTCAGGGAAGATGGTGTACCGATTTAGATCGACCACTCGCATTCCCAAGGCGTCTCGATTTCAATGAAATGAGATGCGCTCAGAGCATACACGCTGGGACCCGAAAGATGGTGAACTATGCCTGGTCAGGTCGAAGTCTGGGGTATTCCTGGATGGAGGACCGTAGCGATTCTGACGTGCAAATCGATCGTCGGAACTGGGTATAGGGGCGAAAGACTAATCGAACCATCTAGTAGCTGGTTCCGTCCGAAGTTTCCCTCAGGATAGCTGGCGTCGATTGACAGTCTCATCCGGTAAAGCGAATGATTAGAGGTATCAGAGTCGAAACGACTTTGACCTACTCTCAAACTTTAAATGGGTGAGAACTCTAGCTTTCTTAAATTGTGAAGCTAGAGGTCTGATGACGGTGCCAAGTGGGCCATTTTTGGTAAGCAGAACTGGCGCTGTGGGATGAACCAAACATAGTGTTAAGGCGCCCAAAAAACGCTCAATGATACCAAAAAGACGTTAGGACGTAATTAGACGACAGGACGGTGGCCATGGAAGTCGGCACCCGCTAAGGAGTGTTTAACAACTCACCTGCAGAAAGAAGTCCAGCTCTGAAAATGGATGGCGCTGAAGCGTTTTGCCTATACACTATCGTTACAGGCATGTGCGATGTTTAATTACATCATTAAGCTGTAATGAGTAGGACGTGCGCGGCGGTGTGCGCAGAAGGGTCTGGGCGTGAGCCTGCCTGGAGCCGCCGTCGGTGCAGATCTTGGTGGTAGTAGCAAATACTCTAGGGAGGCCCTGGAGGACTGAAGTGGAGAAGGGTTTCGCGAAAACAGTTGTTGCTCGCGAGTTAGTCGATCCTAAGCTCTAAGAGAAATCTGATGTTGATATGACGTGTTTAGAAATGAATAATGTCCATAGAGCGAAAGGGAATCCGGTTAACATTCCGGAACCCGGCAGCGGAACCGAGCTCATAACCGTTCCTTTGCATCATTGCAAAAGTTCGACGGGGTAACCCGAAATGGCCTGAAGACGCCGCTGAGAGGTCTGGGAAGAGATTTCTTTTCTGTCTGAGCGTTCGAGTTCCGTGGAATCCTATAGAAGGGCGATACGGTTTGTAACGCGAAGAGCATCGCAATTCAGTGATGTCCGGTTTCTCTCTGCGGACCTTGAAAATTCAGGTGAGGGATGTACGTGGATTGTCGCGCCGGTTCGTACCCATATCCGCAGCAGGTCTCCAAGGTGAAGAGCCTCTAGTCGATAGAATAATGTAGGTAAGGGAAGTCGGCAAATTGGATCCGTAACTTCGGAATAAGGATTGGCTCTGAGGACCGAGGCGTGTCGGGTTTGGACAGGTTCTGAATTTGGTCGGGCCCGGAATCAGTTTATGCATAATGTATTGTGTCGTTATTGACAAATAAGCAAAATTTGAAGCTGTGGTCTGTCTGTTCGTTATTTTCCAAACTTTAAATCTGTGTGGTTTCGTGTTGTACGAAAAATGCAGCATTTTACGACCGCCAATTAACGGTTAACTCGGAACTGGCACGGACAAGGGGAATCCGACTGTCTAATAAAAACAAAGCATTGCGATGGCCCTCGCGGGTGTTGACGCAATGTGATTTCTGCCCAGTGCTCTGAATGTCAATGAGAAGAAATTCAAGTAAGCGCGGGTAAACGGCGGGAGTAACTATGACTCTCTTAAGGTAGCCAAATGCCTCGTCATCTAATTAGTGACGCGCATGAATGGATTAACGAGATTCCCACTGTCCCTATCTACTATCTAGCGAAACCACAGCCAAGGGAACGGGCTTGGGAGAATCAGCGGGGAAAGAAGACCCTGTTGAGCTTGACTCTAGTCTGGCATTGTAATAGAGTTTGAGAGGTGTAGCATAAGTGGTAGATCGCTCGCGGTCGCCGTTGAAATACCACTACTCTCAAAGTTCTGTTACTCACTCGATTATGCTGAAAACTGTTCACCACAGACCAGAGGTGTACGGTATTTTGGTAATTCCAAGCGTGGGTAGTTCCGATTAGCAGCAATGCTCTTCGGTAACTTTCGCGTGATCTGATTCGAGGACATTGTCAGGCGGGGAGTTTGACTGGGGCGGTACACCTGTCAAATAATAACGCAGGTGTCCTAAGGTCAGCTCAGCGAGGACAGAAACCTTGCGTAGAGCAAAAGGGCAAAAGCTGACTTGATCCGAATGTTCAGTACGCATGAGGACTGCGAAAGCACGGCCTATCGATCTTCTCGTATAAAGAGTTTTTAGCGAGAGGTGCCAGAAAAGTTACCACAGGGATAACTGGTTTGTGGCAGCTGAGAGTTCTTATCGACGTTGCTTTTTGATTCTTCGATGTCGGCTCTTCCTATCATTGTGAAGCAAAAATTACAAAGCGTTGGATTGTTCACCCACTAACAGGGAACGTGAGCTGGGTTTAGACCGTCGTGAGACAGGTCAGTTTTACCCTACTGATGGCAGGTCGTTGCGATAGTAATAGTGTTTAGTCCTACAAGAACAACTGTTTCGGATACATGGTGTTGCACTCGGTCGAACGGCCGGTGGTGCGAAGCTAACATCCGTTGGGATAATCTCTGAACGCATCTAAGGGAGAAACCTGTCTAGGTATATTCGGCAAGGATATCAAATGGAGCCCCGAGAGTCGTGAGGCTCTAAACAATGTGATGTTGATAATTGCGCTTTATTTCGTAAGGTGCGATGTCGAAGCCTTTTGGATCTCGGAGATCGGTATAGCGAATATCACGCTGGCCATGGCTCCAAAGATTCGAACTTAACTCAGTTCGATGTCGGGGCTCGGAATAGTCTGTAGACGACTTACGTTCTTGGCGGGGTGTTGTAAGCAGTAAATCAGCATTGTGCTGCGAACTGTTGAGACTTAGCCCTTAGCCAGGTGTATTCGTAGCGAAAGCTTTTACGTTTCTAATACACGAACTGACTGACAAATACAATAGGTAGATAAACTAATACTAGCTGACTCGACAGACGTTGTCCTGTCAAAAAAATGTCAAAAGTTACATTAAAAAAGTTTACATTGTCCAAATCGCTAAAGTTAAATTATGGTTTAAGTATTTTTAAATTTTCTAATTTTTCATGTTTTTTTACTATAAATTGAGATGTGAGCTATCCTATCTCCTAAGTTAGATCGAACTGCACCCGGTGTGCAAATTTGATTGAAATCGGTTAAGTATGTAGTTTAGGAGTCTATAGCGGACAAACAACGTGACACGTAATTTATCTATACTAATATTATAAAGAGGAAAGATTTGTATTTTTGTATGTTTGTGTTGAATAAACACAAAAACTACTAGACCGATTTCAAAAATTCTTTCACCATTAGATTGCTACGATTGCTACATTATCCCCGAGTAACATAGGCTATATTTTATACCCGTGCAAAGCCGGGGCAGGTCGCTAGTACATAATAACTATAAAGGCTTTTATTTCCTACCATTGGTAACAGAAAAACAAGACCAATTAGCATAAGTACATTCATTGAAAGGAATAAATGAAACCTATTATGCTCGTACTATTTAGTATTTTTTTGTTCAACTTTAGTACTTAGCGGCCTGTTTGTTTTTTTTTGTAGCTAGTTACAATTTTGCGTTGCAATATTATTTTAGTTTAACAACTTTTTTAATTTATATCGAATTGTTACTTGCGAAAAATTAAAGCTAGGAATAGGCAGACCTCTGTACTGCTTCCGTCTACAGAAAGCTAAATAAACTATTTTTAGGGAAAAATATTTTTTTTTATTCAGTGAGGCAGCACACGTTTCATGCTCTCGCTTTTTGTAGACAGAAGCGGCACATAGGTCTATCTCTAGTTATTTTTTTTCGCAAGTTACAATTCGACAATAATAAAAGAAAGGTTTTTTAATTTTTTTTATTTATCCTTTTTCATAAAATCCATTAGGGTTCATATTTTTTTTTATTTTGTAATAAGTAAGACGGGAATACTCACGAACAAACAAAATGTGTCAAAACCATGTTTCTATATTTTTTTAACCGACTTCAAAAAAGGAGGAGGTTATCAATTCGTCTGTATGTTTTTTTTTTTTTTAATTTTTTTTTTGTATGTTTGTTGCCTCAGCTTTGGACTGGGTGAATCGATTTTGATGATTCTTTTTTTAATAGAAAGCTGACGCTTCCCATTTAGTCCAGTTCTGATAATGGTATCCATGAGAAAACCATATAAGTCTTAAATTTGCATTAAGTACGTGCGCGACAAATAGATGAATAACTCAATAGTCGGTCTTTTGAAGTCGGTTTTTGTTTTTTGTTTTGTAAAAATAATGTTCTTGTTTAGTTTTAAAGATTTCTTACAAAATAATTTTAAATTTATTATAGTTTTGTTAAGAGCGTTGAGAATGAAATAAAACAATAACATATCGCTGAGTCTATCTTTAAGAACCGCAGTTATACAGCCAATTCTAATGATAAATAAATTAATTTGTCAAAAAAATAGATACAATAATGTACCTCTATGAACCTTGATCTTGCATTAGGTGAGTCCTGTGTCGCAAGATGCAGTGTCTTCCATCGTAGATTATGTGAAAATGTTAAATCTAAACAGGATAAACAATCTCAGTAATAATATTTACAAGTTCAAATACAAAATCTTCTTTCAAGTGATGAGCGAACGCGTTGAAGCAGTTATGTTAGCAGTTGTTCGTTAGAGACTATGGCAGAGTGAAGCCGCATTTTAGATCCGGCATCCGATTGTTACGATGATCACTGACTACGATGCTCGTGTCAAAATATTGCAATGAATGGACAATATAAAATGATATTATTTGAACGCTTGTACTCGTTCATGTAAACTAAATCCTCGCATTCGTCTGACCGCATTTACTAAGGGCCTATTCGTAACATAAAAAATCGGCCATATGCTAGTCGAACTCGCCCACGAAGGGTTCCGTACCATTATTAATAAAAACGGCAAAAAATCATGTCTGTGTATGGGAGCCCCCTCAAATATTTGATTGATTCTGTTTTCAAATGCATCATCTGTGAAAATTTCAACTGTCCAACTATCACGATTCATGAGATACAACCTGCTGACAGACGGACAGCGTAGTCTTACCGCCTGGCCACGGGACATTCGCCGATGCGAATATTCGCGCGGTGCGAACGGCGAAGCGAGCGACTGAAATAAACTCATAGCAATGTACTAAGTACATTGCTATGCGACTGAAATAAACTCATAGCAATGTACGCTAGACGCTTCGCCGTTCGTACCGCGCGAATATTCGCATCGGCGAATGTCCTGTGGCCAGGCCCTTAGTAATAGGGTTCCGTTTTGGTACCGAACCCTAAAACCAACTTTAAATTAAGCACAAAAAATGAGCACAACCAGGACTCTATACCCGGTGCAGTGGTGCTTGCTGCTCTGGCGCTAATTTAGCACTAGCTTCGCGTTAGTGAAATAATTTCTTAAATCGGACCACCAATACTTTCGGAAACACCCCTACCCCTTATTAACTCCTCTTTATAGCTAAACAAGCCTCTTGCTGCATTTTTATTAGAAACCTAAAAATTCTTATTTACGTCGTTTTTAATCAAACGTATTTTGTGTTTATTAGGTCAATACAAGATTTACATAAAAGTCATCAAAACACAAACAAAAATAGATTATTCTCCATCCCGAACGTGCGAAAAGATGGCGGATTTCCCTGCTATAGCTGTATTTTACGTTGTTATCTATTATAACATACGTTGTAAGCTGTTGTTGTTTCCAGAGAGCTAATGGACGCGGAGTGCGCAGTCCGCGCCGCGCGTGCGGTCGAAACACTGCGCGAGTGCGCGACCGCGCTCGCCGAGCGGCGGGACGACCGCGCGCGCAGTCGGACCGCGCTCACCCGGCAGCGGGCCGCGCTACTGGTACGTGGATCTTCATACACGATTAGATAACATGAAGATTTTGTTCAAATTATGAATGTTAAACTAACTTTTTTGGCAGAGCGACTAGAGTAGGGTCTTGGCCTCCGATATTAAAAGTTGATTATCCTTGTTGCCATGTTGAGAGATAAACTCACCTCTAGTGTGAAATGCAGAGTTCATACACAACTAAAGTTATGATGTACCTAAAACTACCCACTAGTACTACGAGTATCAATTAAATTTCTCTATTTTGATTAACAAATTAACCCCACAAACATTGTATTTTCTTTCCTCCATCCTCCATCCCCCTCCATGTTCGACATCGTTTTCAGAAACATTACCACGTACTCATGTCTTTTACTACTTTGCCTTGCTTTCAAAAGCTACAAAATCTTCTGATCAATATATCAAACATCCAGGAGGAAACCCGCGCCAAGATCACCGAAATGCAAGCCTCCATCGAGAGCGACCAGCGAGCCTTGCAGGCCGACACGGAGCGCGAGGCGGCCGACGCGGCCTCCTGCGCCGCGGAACTCCGGGAGATCAACGCGAAGTTAGAGGAGTTCGCACGGAAGCAGGAGGAGTTCGACAGGATTGATAAGGAGCTGGATTACTGGGAGAAGGAAGATGAGGCGTGAGTATCTTTACTGTGGTTCCTTCTAGGCAAGCGTGCTCCATCGTAGACCGCATCATTGATACCATCAGGCGAGATGGCAGCCAAACGCAAGCCTATAGTCGAATAAAATAAAGGATCTGGATTACTGGGAGAAGGAGGATGAGGCGTGAGTAGCTTTATTGGGTTTTATTTAACCCGCGGTAGAGCTCAGGGAGATTTGTGGGGGGTTGGAGGAGTTCGTGAGGAGGCAGGAGTTCGATAGGGTTGATAAGGAGCTGGAATATTGGGAGAAGGAGGATGAGGCGTGAGTATATTGACAAGCTTTTATTTAACGTGTGGTAGGGCTTAGGATGATCAGCGGAAGGTTGGAGGAGTTTGCAGGGAGGCAGGAGGAGTTCGATAGGATTGATAAGGAGCTGGATTACTGGGAGAAGGAGGATGAGGCGTGAGTAGCTTTACTAGGTGTTACTTAAGCCGAGGTTGGGGTCAGGGAGATAAGTGGAAATTTGGAGGAGAGCCAGTAATTATCCATCAGCGCTATTTTCTCTTTTTAATTCACAAGTCTAATTTTTTTTTAAAGTGTTCAAAGTCTTGGCTGATTTGACGTTTTCTGGCAATCAGTTCCAGTTATTGACCACTCTGTTGTTACAATACCTATCTAATCTAACAACTCACTTTCAAATCACCCTACTTCCAGTTGGCGCACCAAGGTCGCAGAGATGGACCAGTACATAGAGAAACTTCGCATAGAAACAGAACAAGAGTTTGAGAAAGAACGAGCGCGGCGCATCAAACTAGTCGTCGACGGGATCAGGAGCCTCAAGGAAAAACATTTGATTCCGAAAAAATGATTATCAAACTTATTGTACGTTTTTAAATTACCAATATCATTAACATTAAAATTAAAACTCATTGAATAGTTGTCAGAAACAGTTCAAAGTTGAATAACCTTGTGAATTTTTGGTGAACATGGGCCTCAAATGTGCCTCAAATATGCGGAAAAAAGTGCTGCTTACGCAATTGAAAATCCTGAGGTAAACGTGTTCATACATTATTGTTGATTTTTATAAATGTTTTACACTTTTTGATTTAGTTTTTCTTAATGTTGTAAAATCTGATATACTTTTGTGTATTTAGCAATGACTTCTCTTCGTGTAGACGTTACATTTGATTTATTTGCCATAATCATCGGACAACTAAGCTAAACGTAACTTGAGTTGCGTGGGGGCAGGATACTGAATGGTGATTGGTCCGTTCAAGGTTAGACATTGGTAGTGGCGTGCCATTGGTAGATGGGTATTTTTATAAGCGCTTGTGCGCTAATGTGTTGATTAAAAGTTTTCGTTGTTTTCTCTTAGAAGTCTATGGGATGAGAAGTCGTTGCTTTTAAGTTTTTATTGTGAAATGTTTTTTTTCTACTTATGTTCCTAAAAATTTATTTTAGTTCTAATCGAAGCTTAAGCTAAAGAAAAGTTTTTTGTTTAAATTATGTTGATTGTTTTGAAATGTTGATTATAAAGTAAGTCTTTGATTTATCGTGATCTGTATTGTTTAGTTTTTTACCTGGTTTTTAAGAAAACCTCACCAGGCTATAACTTTTTTTTTCATGTTCCTAGACAAAATCAGTATCGTTTTGAATCTCTAAATTGTTCATTTTGTAAGGTTGATTATTCAGATTTTTATATCAAAACTTTGATCATTATTTTTTCATCCCACCATCTCGGAAAGAGTATTTTTAATCTTCAATATCTGAGTGGAAAAGCCGTTTTTATTCTCTAGAGGATAAACTAAATTGAATTTAGAACATCGTGTGCACTAAGTTTGTGAATTAAAAAAAACATTAAACCTATTTACTGCTACCTCTATGGTGCCGAATATATCATACAACTTTTTTTTAATTTGTTAAAAACTCAGACTCGAAACCTTCTTGGTGTTCTTTTTTCAATTTGCTTTGTACGCGGTTCTTTACGCGGCATTTTTTCACGTCATTGTTAAACCTTATATTAAAAACAAGAAACTTGAAAACAAGTGAAAAAACGAAAATGAGTGATTCTAGCGACGAGGAAGTTTGTTTGACGCCAACAGAATTGACTGAAACTGTTAATAATGCGCAAATGAGCTTTTCCACTCAGATATTGAAGATTAAAAATACTCTTTCCTCGCTGAGGTGGAATGAAGAGTTACGTGTTGCACTCGAGTGCAAAGATTTTTCACCTCGTGCTCTTTTGATTCTCTCGCTAACGCTCATGATTCATCAATTGAAAACAATTGTTGAATCAATTGCTCGCTGCGCTCGTGATTCAATTTTAGAATCCTTCGCTTGCTCGGTCATCAAAATTGAACACGCGGTTAAAAAGCAACTTTGCACTCTTGTATAACAAATAACTATTGTTGTTTTATTCTTTAGTTGTAGTTTGTTCGTTGTAGGTACAGCACAAGTTTTGTTCTGTAAATAAACTAATCTAACAATTTGTGGGTGTAAGCGTGATGAGTAGAAGGAGGATAGGGAGGCCTTTGCCCAGCAGTGGGACGGAATATGCTAAAAGTAAATAATAAAATAAGTAGGTAAGCTGTCACCCGTCCCAGGACTGACCGTATCGTCCGTTGCTTAACTTCGATGATAGGTTATGAATACCAGTCCAGCTACGCTACGAGCGCTATAGCGTAGTAGTAGCAGTTGTTTTGTGTCGTTTTTGTTGTTCATTGGAATAGATAATTACAATTCACAAAAAAACAAATAAGTAATTAATTATAACTTTATTTCATCATATTCACAAGACCAATTCCACTTCGTATCACCTCTCAATAAAGTTCATATCGACGCTACTCTCCACAGTTTCACAAAGCAGCTTGAGGTCGGGCTGCGCCCAGCTGTGCCTGGGCCCGTGCGCGCTGCGCGCCGGCGCGGGGGCGCGGCCCGGGGGCGCCACCGCCGGCTTGAACGACATGCTGGAACCATCGTACTGCTCGAATATTTCTACTGGCGACCTGGAAAATAGCATAATTAAAGTTTATTATGTCTATTTAGCAAAGGTCTTTTTTTGATTAAATCGTTTACCTCAGTACTTTTGCAGTATTTACTTAATATCGTCGGAAACTATACACATCATACTTTAAATAGAAGTTGACTTCAATGTTGACCTATAAATAATTACCTGTATAAAATAGATCAAAAACAATTTTTGTACATATTCATTATTTCATTTATGCAACTTGCATATAAATGAAACAAAAAAATAAGAATCATCGTAAATGAATTAATGATAAAGAATCATTATATAATATAAGGCAGGCCGAAGGTACTCTGCCAAGGCGTTAGGAGGTTAAAATCTGTCAGTATTCACCTACTGACGTAGGTAACGATTGAGACGTTGCTGTGCAAGTAAAAATTGGGTGTTGAGTAGTTAAAAATCAACTCGATCTAGACATTGACTAGTCCAAACTTATACTCACAGCTTGCTAAGTTCCTGCGGCGCCGCCAACTTCGCCACGCTCGCCGCGACCGCCCGCACAGTGGGGTGGTAGTGCGTCCTCAGCGCGCACAGCTCGTGCGCGCGCGCGAGGTGCGCGTTGCAGTGCGCGGGGGAGGGGAGCGCGGGGTCGAAGGCGCCCGAGCCGGCACTCTCGAACTCGCTCTCCAGGAGGGAGGACACGGCTTTGCTGTGCTGAATTAAACAAAAACAATTGCATTGTCATCGGAGTTACACACATATACCAAATTTCAGCTCAATCGGACATCAGATGCAAGATATCATCCCAACAAACATAGTTACATACGTAGCAGGTTAAATAAAAACTTTTTTTAAATTGTGATAAAGTGATACTTCCCAGAAATAAAGAATAAGCTGTGGCGATGCGTTTTGCGAACGCAGTGAGTACTAAGACAGACACGCGACATATACAATACATAAAATATATAGTTAACTAAATACCTGTTACAGCTCTTAGAAGAATCTTGGAGTCGTTTCAACCAAAATTCACTGGTTGTAAATGTGTGGTGGCTGTATAGTTACCTGCGACATCTGATACAGCAGCGCCAGACACGCCAGCGCGCCGTTGTGGTGCAGCTGCGTGGCGAGCGTGGCGCTGCGTTTTGCAAACGCAGTGAGTACGGAGGCCGGCACGCGGCGCGCGCGCGCGCATATGGCCGTCACTGCGCCGAGGAGGATCTTGGAGTCCTCGTGCGTTTTCCCTGGAAAATTAAGGCTGAATAGTTACGCTCCATATTTTTTAATTATTATCTTAGAGTAACGTAACACACCAACATCGGATGATTGACGTCGATAGACTGATATCATCGTTAAGAATTGGAGTTTCTATTATGCTCTTTTTGACAGTCGATTTCATAAAGTTCAATCATTTTCCTACACATTGCCAAGTTTGTATATCTATCTCCTATTGGGGGGATTAGGTATGAGAATAATATGGAACCTAATTTATTAATTCTTCTATTTAATCCTATGCGTAATAAAAGGTGTAAATACTGAAGGGTATGTGTGTAGTCATCACTAAAATCAACATTGACTATGAAATCAACACTAAAAAAAAATCGGCCAAAAAAAATTCAGCTGCTCCATACAAAAAAGTTCATTGACCTTGACGAAACCTGACATTGGGTTTGACCTGGTCAAAATGTAGGAAATATCTGTAAACGAAGGCCTAGCAGCACCGGGTACAAAGTTCCGCGCATCACCTAGTACTGAATATAGTTAAAAAATGTATATACCAGCATGCGCAGCCAGCATATGCTCGTACGCATGCTTGTGGAACATGTCCGGGTCCACGTTGAGCGCGTCCCCCGCGCCGGCCAGCACCGCCAGCACGGTGCTCACGCACTGCATGCGCTCGCGGGCCCCGACCTGCGGGTCGGGGAGCAGCCGCCCGAGGATGGCCACCAGGTCGGAGTAGTACTCCAGGTTGATCACGTGGGTGAATCTGGGAATGTCGTAAGGAAATATTAAATACTAGCTGACCCGGCAGACTTCGTACTGCCATACAGTACTTCTCTATGGTACTGCCTAATTAAATATAAACACTGCACAAAACACTATTTGCAATTATAAACTTATAATAAAGTACAATTAAAGGTACGAATTTGTTTCGTGTATCAGTTGACAAAAGCAAACTCGTCCATGAAAAAAAAAACACTGACATTGACAGTTTGTTGTTGTTTCAACTTTTTTTTTTGATATGACTTTGAGTCAAATCCTTCGAAATTTTAAAACAAATGAATGAACTATTCGATTTCGTTTCCTTTTTTTTGTTTTATCTGTGCTCCAACGCACACTGTTTTGATAGATATGATTGAATTTGAACTTTGTACAGAGTTAATAAAGTGCAAATTGACTCTTGGACGTTAGGAACATACCTACATTGCTTAAACAACAGTGAGTGCTTGCAATTCAATATGAACTTTATACAATAGCAATAAAGCTCGTTTTAGTTAGAAAACGTTTGTATGGGAAAAAGAAAAGGGCTGTTTTTAGGGTTTTTCAATATTTCTGAGAGATTTTCTTAATATTTTTTTCCGTAAGAACCTTCTCCTAATAATAACAAATACAACAAAAAAAGAATTAGTGAAATCGGTCCAGCCATTCACGCGTGATGCCGTTACCAAGGAAAACGGGTTTCATTTTTATATATGTAGAATTACTAGCTAACTCGACAGACGTTGTCCTGTCAAAAGCCATTGCGTCAATTCTATGTCAAATATTGCGTAACTATAGCAACCGTAGTATGTTGATGCTAACTTGTCAATTTATAGTAAAAATTATCAGTATATATATAATTTGCAATAAATTAAAATTGCGACTATAATTTGAGATTTAAACTATCCTATCTCTCAAGTTGGATCGAACTGCACATGGTGTGCGAATTTTATTTTAATCGGTTAAGTGGTTTAGGAGTCCATTGAGGACAAACATTGTGACACGAGATTTATATATATTAAGATAGATAGATAGATCTAAATTGCCATCATACAGGGTTATTAGGAAAGGATATTCTAAGCGAAAAAGGCTCACAGTACTCATCATTTTCAACAGCTTTAACTATGGGACCAACCCGGAAATCGCGAAAAAAACCGCTGTTCATGTTCGAATCTTTAAAAATAGGGAACGCACCGAAGATGCATCGGATATTGAAGTTGTCCATAGACGCTTATGACCACTTACCATCAGATGGCCCGAAACTTTCTCAGAGTACTGGTCGCTTATAAAACAGTCTTTCACCAATGGAATGCTACTGTAAGTTATTTAAATTTACTTCGATAATCCATTAAGTGCGGCGGCGAGTAACTTAGACCGCGGCGCCGTCTTCAGCAGCCGGAAGTAGATGTGGAACACTGTTTTCGTCACTTCAGTCAGGTGCTTCCGGCGGGAGAGGTCGCTTTCTTGAGCTTGGGTTTCTAGCAGCTCTTTCTCAACTTCTTTTAGTTTCTTTGCTCGCTGAAATAATGTAAAACCATATTTGTAAAGTCTACAGTTTACACCAATTGTCTCTTAGCACAGCACCCGGTTTTACTGTAAAAAAGTAAATCCTTTTTAGCACAGCATCTGGCATTACTGTGAAAAAAACTTTGAAAATTTGCAAAGTAATAACGAACATAAGCTGTGTCCATTCAGTTTCTAATTTATAATGTTTGTGTGGTGTGTGGTTCACCCTTCGAGGATAGACCGGATATCCTAGCACTGGGATGATTGAAGGTTGAGATGAATGACGGGTGTGGTAGATGTAAAGTCTCTCGAATTTCTCTTTACCGCTATCATATGTTTAAGACGGTAGAAAGTATGAAGTACATTATATTACTTTCTCACTTACGGCGTTTTGGAGCTCAGTGACTCATTACAAAGGTTTAGATTAATATTTTAGTCTTTTTTTGCCCATAGTCAGATAGTACAAAAAGTAATGGGTTGAATACACGTAACGAGTACAGTGACGAGACAGTGCCCTCAGCTGAGTACTCGGTTTGTATAAACAGTTTGACGAAGCGAGACTGTCACTAGAGCCATAATTTGTTTGCTCGGTCAAGTGTGCTCATTTACTGTCTCGCCACTGAACTCGTTACATATAATCAACCCATAAGTAGTAGGGTATTTTTTTATGCCATAAGTGGCAGACAACGGGCAAGCTGAGTGGGTACTTGGGTAGTATTTGTTGGTGTTTTTACTTAGAATATATTTTTTTTGTTTATCTAAAACCAACCTTCTTCTCCTTCTTGGACAGGTTAACGATCCTCTTCTTGTGTTTCTCGTCCTGCTTCCGCTTCCGGCCGACCGCCGCCTCCGCGTCCATGTCCACGTCCCGGATGCGCAGCGCGAGCAGACAGGCGAGCGCCGCGGGGTGGAGGCGCTCGCCGCGACGTTTGACGAGCTGGTTTATCAGCCGGACCACCTGGGTGGGCAGAGATGTTTTCAGCCTCAAAACACTACTACGTGCTAGTGTCTATACCTACAAAGCCCTACTAAGTTGCATCCCTGTTTAAATCTCAGACAGTAAGTTTATGAATGCCAATAAAACAAAAAAATCTAAATCCATTTAGCCGGTTTGCGTGTTCAAGTAAAAATTGGAATGCTAGCAAAGTTTTTACATTTATAATATTATAGTAATATGATACAAGAACAAAGACAAATAACCTTCTTTTTTGAATTCGGTTAAAATAATGAGGGGCGGTAGACGGTTAGGGATACCCACTCCATACACTCACGCTAGTTTTAGCGTACGCCCTTATTGTCAGCGTCGCCGTGTATACAGCATGCATACTTTCTGCAAGCGAATTTACAAATTTACACTATTGCAAGCGTGCATACTTACAGTAAGCGTAATCTCCCCCTTCTTATCCTCCTGAAAGACAGCGACGCAGGCCTCCGTGACGGCCTCCCTGGCGCGCTCCTCTCTGCAGTCGAGGTACGGCACGACGCTCTGCGCGATGTTGATGGCGTAGTTGAAGTTGGGCCGCGCCACGAGGAGCCCGCTCATGCATTGGAGCGAGACGAGGGCTAGGTTGGTAGTTGAGGGGTCGGGCTTTCTGGAAAAACATTTTTATTTCAGACCGCAGCAATGAGACATGTATAATAAAAGTCTTGATTTTTTAAAACCTTTATTTAACTTGCAATGTATGTGTGTAACTAAATAGTTCATGTGTACATTGGGTTGGGATATTGCAACTTGACGGCCTGTTTGGCTCAGCGGTAATAATATCCGCCTTATAAGCCAGAGGTCCCGGGTTCGATTCCCGGTCGGGCAGATGTTTGAATGATGAATTTAAATATCTGTTCTGGGTCTGGGCGTTAGTTGTCCTTGTCTTTGTGTATGTTCCATGGCATACCCGACAGGAATTTATCCTAGTGGGGAGCTATGAGAGTGAAACGTTATTTATTATTTATTTATTCAAACTCAATTTTGAACCACTTCTCAATGTCCAATTAAGATAAAATTTGGTATAATACGAGTATGTGCGTAACTCCAATGACCATGTAAAAAAAGCTTTTTTTTAAAATCAGCATATTACATTTAATAAGACTGTCCTACGCCTATCTTTTAATATAAATTTGATATACGCTTAACAAGTTTTGTTTACCTAAATATTAAAAAAAACTATTTACTAAACTATTTCAGTTTTCTATGGATGTAAATAAAAATGGGAGGTTTTTAAATCAAAGACCAGCTTTCTTTTGACTACCATCTTGACTAATGGTAAGCAATAATACAGTCTATAATGGAGCATATTTGCGTGTGGAGAATTCACAAGAGTGAATTGTTTTCTTCTAGGACCAATTCAGTATGATTTTTTTTTAAAATAAATAAATTTGATCTTATTTTCAAAGCATTTTGCTGGTTTTAGTTACCTCGTGTCTCCTTTCTTCCGCCTCAAGACGGCGGCCGCCTTCTCCAACCGCTGCAAGTAGCGCTTGTAAAACTCAAGCAGTTCCTTTTCATACTTGTACAGAGATAGTGTGTCCTTTTTTACTGGAATTGGAGATTTGATTGTGTTATTGTTAGTTTAATAAACATAACCTATGGTAAGGTTAACCTAATACTTGATTTATATTTCGATACTAAACTTGTATTTTTTATATACAATAATAAAAAAAGAATCATCAGAATCGATTCACCCCAAAAGTTATGAGGTAACAAACATAAAAAAAACATACAGTCGAATTGAGAAGATCCTCCTTTTTTGAAGTTGGTTAAAAAAGGAAAAGAAAGAAATTATTAAAATTCTAAATTCTTGTTTTTTTATCCTGGTTGCACAGTTTTTTGATTAAGAAATATGCATATTTCGAATGTAGAAAGATAATTTATAGCTCACACTAAAAATTACAAGCAAAGGATAATAAAACTAACTAATGCAACAACTTATGATAACTTATGCAACAACTAGCAGCCTTTTGATCTCTTCCAGGCATCTTTAGGATGAATTATGGCCTCTTTGTTTTAGTAACTGAGTCAATGTCTCCTGGGCATTATGAGTCAGAGTGTGCGTCCACAGTGAATGCGCGGTGACTGGAGCCGGAGGCTGGTGCGGCGAGCGGGGGCGTGCGGTGGCCACACTCCACAGTGACGCGCGAGCTCTTGTAGCGGTTCGATTTATCGCCATTTTACACAGACGCGCATACGCCGAGCGGCAAGACCGAATTGGTTTGATACCCCCGCCACCCGCGCATTGGGTCGCTCGCCGACTAGGCCCGTAGTGGGGCCAGAACGTGCGGACAGGCGCGTTTGAAAATTACGCGCGCTGTCTCGCTCAGTCCCGCCGCACTAGGCTTCCGCCTTAGTCGCTACAATACGGACGCAAAGGCGCGTTTCATATGTTTGATACTTCGCGCCCGTCGTCGCAACCGAGCTAGGCTCGCAGTGTGGACGCACACTTAGTCTGTGCTAACATAATCCAATGTATATTTCATACTCACATTTAACATTAGAGTAGTCCTGGTGCCGCAGCATGTAGTCCGGAAGAATGTCCTTGAACACCTCATAGGCTGAGAGAGTGGCGATCTTGCGGATCGAGGGCAGGTTCAGTGCGCCATCCTTTAGGCGTTCTTCCATCAGGTATAGGATTGGGAATAAGTTCTTTAGCTGAAACGTTTTAAACTTTTATAGTAAACAAAATGGGGCTGAAAAGGGCTGTCTTAAATGGACAGTAAAAATATCCAAGATGTCTCCAGTGTTTCAGGTATACTGCCGTTCTAAGCCCTAGAGCCGTTATCTAAAAAAAAGTGATTTCTAGTTTTTTCACGCATAAGATGCGTAATTTTTAAGCTATCAGCTGCATAAAAAAAACAGATTTTTTTTTTAGATCTTGGCCTTATTACGGCAGTATAGGCAATGGCGGTTGCTTACCATCAGGCTTGATTGCCACCTATGACATAAAAAATGTAGCAAACAGATTGAGATAACAGTGGCTCTCCTCAATATTGTTCTGACTGGCATATTCACCCTTTTAACAAAACACTGATGTAAATGTTACCTTCTTCTCCGGGCTCTCAAGTAAGGAAGAGCACAGAGCTCCGATCCTCAGCTTCTCATGCGCTAGCCTATCTCTTCTTGCCACCATCAGCTGCACCGCGCTGACTGTACCACCCTCCAAACTCCCACCTTCCTCCTCTTCTGTGGCCTCCATGCCGGAGTCGGAGTCTTTATCGAAGTTCTCTGTATCTTGCTGTGGCTGTTTGGGTTTGGGGTCTTCTTCTGGTTCGGACTCTGTCTCTGTATAAATAATGTAGTAGGTGAGTAGTATGAAATTAGAAAGTCACATATTATAATTCTTTCCTACTTCTTTTAAATATTGAAGGCATGCAATACTTAAGTTTAGATTTTGGTGAGGCAACAAAAAGTACTAAAATATTGCAAAAGTAACCTAAAACTTACCTAGTTAACA
Source organism: Alcis repandata (assembly GCA_949125135.1). Taxonomy (NCBI): domain Eukaryota; kingdom Metazoa; phylum Arthropoda; class Insecta; order Lepidoptera; family Geometridae; genus Alcis; species Alcis repandata. The sequence goes on from OX421240.1 coordinate 1,413,975, forward strand.
CTTTGACTGCGGGAAACACATACCTTGTGTTTTTCTCCGTGCAACTGCATATGCCAGGCACGTAAAACACAATGCATTTGACTAAGAGCCGCGCCTAAGGCAAGCGCATGTGATTATTAGCCGCAGTCAAAGTGTTAACACTTGGAATGTATTAATAGTTTAATTAGTTGCATTAAATTGTGTTGCTGATAATTAATTGGTATAAATCTAAGTAAAACATTCAAAATAAATCAATTTAAATTTAAAAATAGTTTACCTTCTACTTCCACAGCCTGTTCCAACACTCCTGCTTTAGTTTTGATGGGCAGGAGCGGCCTCATCTTCTTAGCCGGCCTATCTGCTTGTTCTTGCTCATATTTCTCTTCTATATCACTGTCGGAGCCGTCGGACTCAGCCCCGCTGTCGCTGCCGGGAGCTGTCTGTCTTGGAGGCTTTTCCTTCTTGGCTCTTTTGCGTTTTGTGCCTCTGTAGGATTGAATTATGATTCAAAATGTTAAAATTGTAATGTATGTATTTGTTTATAATAATTTTAGAAAATACTCTTGAGACCAACGCCAGCACGCCTTCGAGTCCTTAACATGAACCTTAACATGGTGGTAGGATTATGGAATACTTTCGAGTTTTTGGCTAGCTGCCATTATCAGGCAGTTTAGCACTTGTGTATCTAGGATTCATTTTTGTTGAGCTTTTATAGAGAATTTTAGTTGTTATGCAGTAAATCTATTTAGTGATTAAACGAACTTACCTTTGTGAAGTTCTATCATAATTATACGTAGCACTTTGTCCGAAGAAATTAGTATTAGTAGATATTATATACACATGTAGTTTCGCTAGGTGACACCACTCTTTGCACTAATTGTTGAGAGAATGTAGGTAGAATTAAACAAGTTAAAATATCCGAGGGTAGATATAACCCACCTCGCCATTTTGTCGTTCTTATTCTTCATTTAGTTTAGAGATATACATATTTATATTACACACCTAATTACACCTTTGTCATTGGCATGCTTCTTTAGTTCTAATGATATTCAAGGGTTGCGTTTGCTCCTGGGGGGGCGGGAGTACATACTAATTTCTTCGGACAAAGTGCTACGTATAATTATGATAGAACTTCACAAAGGTAAGTTCGTTTAATCACTAATTATACTTCGTTATACACTTATTATACACTTTGTCCTCGAAATTAGTATTAGTAGATATTGGGCCCAAGTTTGAAGGCATTTTAAGACAGATCTAAACTAACTAAAAATATATCTATCTTTATCATTGCAATCCATTAGACAAGGATGCCAATAGTTTTAGAAAATTTAGATCTGTCTTAAAAAGCCTTCAAACTTGGGCCTATTATATACACATGTAGACTTTGAGAGTAATGTAAAGAAGTATTGTCAATGACACGATAATCGTGTGAAATCAACTTAATGTTTATTAAGCACAACCATAGGTACTGTAGGTATATTTTACGTGAAAATATTCATATTTTACGTTACTACCTTATTACTTAACTTAATTGTTATATTTAGCTTAAACAGTATCTAGGCATCTATTCGCCTGATGGTGTATTATTATTATATTAATAATTGCTCGAGCTAAGGACAGGTGACAGGCATCGGTAACAACCCTGTTGTAAAACGGAACGAAGGTAGTGGAGCTGTGGCTCCATCCCGCAGTGTTGCGGATAGTGTCAAGACTGACACCAAGCGAGCGTGCGGCAGTCGCAGTTTGCCGACTGGTTTAAGTGAATAAAATATCGCATTTGTCTATGTATGCCTGTAGTATTTTTGCTGGGTTTTCGTAGAAAAAAGGTAAGAAGAAAACTGACTGCTTGAAACCAGGAATGTTTATTTATATCAAGCTTTTCATTACCAATTGACAATTGTCAATTATGCATAAGTGACCTAAAACACTGTTGGTGCCCCAGGTAGCATTGTATTTAGGTAAAGGAGGTTTACCGTCGCTAAACATTTTCGATAGAAAGACAATTAGGTACGCTAGGTATTGAGGCCTTATATAGAACAACATTGTAATTGTTTAAGCAATACGACCACCACTTCCAGAGAAATCCGTCATGTTGTTTATTGGAGCTTTTAGTCAGTGAGGCAACTTGTAGGCTTCGACTTGATAAAGCCTGATAACACTCCTGCAGCCAGGGTAAGATTGGAATATATCTGCGATTTGTAATGCGATATCAAAATATTATCGTTAGGTGTAAACGTAGCGATATCAGACACAAGTAGGGATTTGAACAAAGAGAACCATGCTTGTGTAGGAACATTGGTACAATGAAACATTGCTACAATCACAATGCCGCATGCGTTGTTTGAAATGTTTTTTCGCAGCCTTCTTAGGACTATTGAAAATGAAGGGAAGGTGTAAATAAAAATAAGATGTCTGACCATGACTGCAAATGAATTAAAAGCGACTGCGTCAAGATCTTTGTGTGACGATATGTATCTATTACATTTATTGATGATTCGACTTTCAAATCTATTTCAGGCAGCTCAAAAGATGCTGCTAAGTATTGGGAAGCCCAATCAGCTAACTCCTATTTGATATCTGGGTGTGTTTTACGTGATTCAAAATCAGCGAGAACATTGATACATGATCTACTATAGGACGTGAAGATAAAAATCTTTGTAGCCGTGAGGCCAAATTTCTTTTGCTGTTTTAGTAAGATTGGAAATAGAATTCCATCCATGCGGTTAATGTAAGCTATCGCAGAATTGCGGTGGTGTTGTCGATGCGCAAAAGTATCAGACAGCCGTATAAATCCTTGGAAAAAAATTAAGAGCTATGAAAGCAGCTCGAGGTAATTTCAATGCCTTTCTTGTTTACTACTTGACCATTGAGCACTTGCAGTTTGACCTTTACAGTTCGCCCCCACCCCGTAGTTGAGGCGTCAGAATAAATTTCTGTAACGTGCACAGCACGTCGTTTCTGATATGGTGTGTTGATTGGCCTATGGCACTAATCCACCACTTAATATCGGGCAACAGAGTGTCGGGTACATTCATAAACTTATCACAACATCATAAGTTAAGATATTTGCAGCGTTTTATTTCCTTAGTATAAAGCCCATACCCATACTCAATGGCTGGACAAGCCGACACTAATAAACCTTTGATTTGTGTGAATTTCCTAAATCAACAGCGTCTCTTTTTAGTAAAATTATCTATTTCAGTTTTAATGTGTAACTTTTTGTCCGAGGTTAGACTTAGCGACATCTGATAAGAGTCTATGATCATGCCTAAAAATTAGCATGTAATTGAAGGTGTCAACACACTTTTCTCCTCGTAAGACTCAGAGAAGTAAATGTTTTTCTCGTCATTTCAATATTTATCAGTAGCATTTCAGGGCACTGACTTATTAGTAGCCAATCGACTAAATACAGATTCATAATGTTTGTAAAAGCAAACGGTGCAGTTTGCAGTACTTAAGCCGAACGGCACAATGTTACATTGGAATAGTCGTATTTGTCGTTGAAAATTAACCGAAGGTTTTTATAAAGCCATTGTGATATCTTAAAAGAAAATATGCATCTTTGAGATCAAAGGTGCCATAAAGCATTTCTGAGAAAATAATTTTACTGCAGTGCGTAAGTCCCCATCCAAGTTTAAAATGTTCAGTTTTTGTAAACTTATTAATTATATTATTATTATTTTAATTTAAATACAATTATTTCGATTGTTTATCAGAATTTGTATATATGCGTGGTTTAGGAACTACATGTGTATATAATATCTACTAATACTAATTTCGAGGACAAAGTGCGAAGTATAATTATTAATCCAGGGTATAAGCTATACTGAATTCAATCGAAATATGTTGAACCATAAGTAACAAGTGTGGGTAGGTCAGATAAAAAGTGGAGGAAGTGTGTGCACTCACAAACTATTCAATTTATATTTTCACATTGCAATATTCATGTATAGGGCTTACTTAGCTTGCTCTGGGTCCTTCTCCGGAACATTGGACAGCAACTGTGGCTGTTTAGCCAGCCGGCTCAAGATATACTTCTGCTCTTCATCATCCAACATATCGGCCCACTCTTCTCCTGAAGCGGAGTCACTGTCACCTTCATCTTTATATTCTACTTGGGGCCTCTCAGGCTGCTTGTTCTTTGGCCCCTTTGTCCTGTGTCTCTGCAGCTTCATTTTACCCTGCTTCTTCATCTTGTTAGTTGTTTGATTGTTCCTCTTCACTTTACTAATCTTCGCTTTGCCTTTTTTCTGTAAAATTTTGTAGAAATATAGTTGAATAATGGTAATGTGGTTAGGTTTGATTTTAGTGAGAAATTACAGTGTTAGATGAAAATAGTGTTTCATTAAGCTTACCGCCATTGTTTATGTTGGTTTTTGTACTGTTTTCAGTTAATGATTTGGTTTAGTTAGCGATAAATTTAAAAGTTACAAAATGAAAACAAAACAACGTGGGCACAACACCGATTGCTGAAAGTATTGACAATCTGACATTGACATAAGAAAAGACAGTTGAAAGCTTTAAATCTTTGACAGTGACTGAAATATGTTATTTTTTTTAAGGCTGCCTCTATGAGGCTGCCTCACACCCGATCACAGCAAAATTTGTCTTAAAATTTCTGAACGCATCAATAAAAAAACAAAACTTTCTAAACGTCAGTTGTAAAAGGCCTCGAAACTTTCTTTATTTCTAGTTTTTCCAGTTTTCTGCGCGAAATTTGCTTAGAACCCTCATGATTCCGGTCGTGCACCACTTGATCTTTTATCCTTCATTCATCAAATTGCAAAATGTGTAGTGTCCGTTAGAAAAACCTGTTTGTGGAAGTGCATCAAGACTGTCAAGTTCTGAAAAGTTTTTGTGATGGTGCCTCAGCAGCAGAGGAGGAGACGTCGTAGGGCTGTGATAGCACGGACTACGGAACGTCGATTGATGGTGGCTAGAGGTATAGGAGGGTTTGGGTTTACTATAGCCGGTCAACGGCCGTGTGTTGTATCCGCGGTGGCTTCAGGCGGTCCGGCGGAGCGGGCTGGGTTGCGAGCTGGTGACGCACTGGTGGCTGTTGACGGAGCGAATGTAGCCCGAGCGCCGCACGCCTCCGTCGCTCGGCTCGTCGCAGCGGCGCCCGGGGCTATAGCACTGAGTGTGTCGCCCAGAGACGCGCCCCCTACAGACACAGAGGACACGGAGCCCGATGAAAGAGCCAGGACAAGGAGGCGCCACCCGCCACCTCGGCGGAGGCCGCAGCCAACCATGCACCATCCCGGTAAGGGCATTGTTTTTGTTTCCAGTATTAAGACCTAACTTTCTCCGGCATCTGGTTGGTTTGGGATATTATTCGCTAATAACTTTTACATTTCTATTTAGTCTAATTTGAGATTAATTCTGATCAAATGCCCAATGATCTCTCCAAACTTTAGAATCCAGTATCAGTATGTTTTCTTCATAACTCTTGAGACTAAAAAAATAATGATAGAAGTATTTATTGCTTTAAATAAATCTTTCATAAAATCTATGCTAAATATTTACCTAATATAATATAATATTTTATTACAGATGGCTAAAGGACATATTTATTTACATAGGTATGTGGTGGTTTGCTTTTAAATCAGAATCACTTGTATTATCTTTGCGACATTTGCTTTTTTTTGTAACACCACTCCCTACTCACTCTGCTCTCATAATATCCTACTAACTTTGGTTCTGTTTTTATGTTGTCTGGCTTAAAGAAACTAAACAAATACTCAAAACAAATTATTTTACATTTTAGGGATAAATGGTAATGACAAAGATCTCAGCTAGCCTACCATGCGCTGATGCAAAATCTTCTTACTTTTTGTATCACATTCTCATACAACAAAAAACAAAATATATTCTTGTTACTTCTTAAGACTTCAGACTAATATGTAGCCTTAGGCTTATGTAATAGTATACACCTCTCTAGATAAATCATGTCTCCTGCAATTTGTTTTCTTTGCAGAAGTCAATTATCTACTTCAAAGTCATTCAAGATATCAATTTCATTTTTTGAAGTTTTCTAATAATGTGACCTTTTTTGCACTATTTACTTTGTTTTAAACATCACCTCTAACTGTTTAGACACAATAGCACTGCTCAAATCATTGTGATGTGATTAATTCATTCACTTTAAACATATTTTGTGTAACTACCTAACAAATAATAATAAAATACTACATTCCTCTTATGATTAACATTCCAGGCTGTCACGCAGCACCCAGTACTTCAGGCGTCAACGAGATACTTCAAAACCTGAGTCGCGCTCAGCTGACTCCGAGCCACGTGGCGCGCCTCGAGTGCCGCGCCGTCGTCGGCTACCTAGGCACTATCGAAACACCCCAAGCAGCATCTAACGCCGCTCCTGGAAACGTCAGAACCACTGTCAGAAAACTACGACAAGAAAGACGATCAGCTGCGCCGGTGCTCCTCTCTGTTCTACCTAGCTCACTCATACTTCGACGTCCTTCAGGACAGGTCTTAGCTCATTACCAGCGCGAAAGGATAGTTTATGCTGGATGCGGGTCTGACGCTGATCGAAGATATTTTGGACTGGTAACGTCGGCTGAGACGTCAGAGGCGGAAGCGTCGCACAGCTGCCATGTGTTCGCAGTTGATCCGCGAATGGCAGAGCACGAAGCTCATATCACTAGAGCTAGAGAGTTCCAAATCGCTTGCACGAGAGATCCCGTCGCGGAGAGATGCTTAGAATTCCCACCATCAGCGGAATACGTCGTTGGTGTCATACGAGGAATGTACTCCTTGCCAGCTGAAGACTGCTCCAGTCCGAATCTCCAGCAAATATCCAAGCTCGCTCTTAAAGGAGATAGCCCCGCGCTTGGAAACTTTTCGCGATGCAATCGAGTGGTTCAAGCATTCAGGGTGCCGCGCGACAGACGCCCGTGCCGACACGACGACAGGATAGAACCTCCCGATTTCATCGCCAACTCTCCTCAACCGAGCAATCACAGCGAAATAACTACGACCTCCAGCAACAGCGATTCAGGAATCGGCTTTCACAACGATGGAAGAAACATAGCTGATCGGATTCTAGTGGTCGAATTCGCTGGTGTCCAGCCTCCTCCAAATAGATTCAGACAGGAGATGCCGCGGCGACCTCTTGGTTTAGTCGGATGCAGTAGTTTCGAAGCTGATGGTTCCTTCCTATCCAACACCACACCCGTCGTAGACGGCTTCGGCGGCCAAGGACGTCCCTTGAATATGGACGATGTAATCCTCAACGCTAACGACATTCCGCTCCGTCACTTAAGCCCTAGAAACGAGGAAGACAGCTACAACTACAACAACATATACGGCAACATCCCATCCAGCTCTCGATACGCAAACGGCGTCGTCTACGACCAAGTTTACACAGAAAACGAGAGTCATCACTACGAGTTCATACCACCGCAGTTGGATATGGACTTAGAGATAGACCAAGTTGCGGAGACGTTTAACTCCGTGGAAATTTACGAAGAATCCAGAAGGCAGCCTCCAGACTGGCACTCCAACGAGTCGGTAGAGAACGTCACAGTTATATCTGGTACAAGCAAAGCCAGTATGGATACAGTGTCCATGTATTCGTCGAGGAGCCACGAGGAAGCCCGGCCGGCGTTCCGGCGACACATGCAGGCCTCGCTGGACGATATGCTGGTGTTGGGGCTGCGAGATCCACCGAAAGAGAATAAGGACGATAACTTTGTTCATCCTGCGACTGTTAAATGCAAGGTCAGTATATTTAAAGCTACTATTGACGACGCTAGACCATAAATCTTAGATCATTCTTGCTCTAACTTACGTAAGTTACTTTCTGTCTTTGCTCACGCAGATTATTATTTCGTCGACTTAACATTTTAAAATTATGGTACAACTGTGTGACAAAGCCTTGAAAATTTTAAATGATATTATCAACATCCTTTGGACCTTGATTTGAAATAAATTGGTTGCATAAAAGTGCCAACGACCCACTAATTACTCTAATTGGTGATAATTTTTCGGTGTCCCAATTAGACGCACTTTAGTGTTACCCAAACTGAGTCGCGACTATGACAGTTACTATTTAACAATGACTACAACGACCGTAGTCATAGTTTTGGTAATATTTATTTGTTTATGTTTGTTTTGTTGTGTTTGTACTATCACATATTAAGTAGCGGCCCGTCACGTTTTTTTGTCTCGAGTTTAATGGATAAAACAGTCGTAAATCACCATTATTCCATAAATAATGCACAGTACTTGAAAAATCATCAAGATTGGTCATCCGTTTATTCGTGGACAGCTTACAAGCAGTGTTACTATCTTATAATATTAGTGTGAACCATTTGTGAAAGAATTTGTGTTTGCAAAACTTAACAATCTCAAAATACGTCCTTTAACCTTCCAGGTCCGCAAATCAATGAAACCTCTCAACCTGCTCTCAAAGACCAAGAACATCCTATCGGGCAAGGACAAGGAGAAGAAGGAAGCGAGACGGCGAGCGATCAGCGCGAGCGCGGGGGACGTGTGCGCCGCGGGGGAGCGCGGGGACTGCGGGGAGGGGCGGGAGCTGCCGGCCGCCGCCAGCGAGCCCGACCTTAGGGACACACAGGTTAGTCACAATTGAAAGAAACATAAATGACGTGAGCGTAAGATAAACAGATAAGACGCCAGCGTAAGAGAGACATGACGCCAGCGTAAGAGAGATATGTATGAGTGTATGAGAGTCGTGTATGACGGAAGCGTAAGATACGTATTACGCTAGTGTAAGAAAGTTTTAATTATTAATTAACTATTAAGACAGGCTCTCACACGGGAAGGTTTTTGAAGTAAATGTTCATCTAACCAGGTAAACTAGTCAAATAATCATGTTTTGATGAACCGCTGTGATTAAACTGTGAGTTCGGACTATGTGGTCCGGAGATTTAATAGTCCGGGTGGTCCGACTCTGAAATCGAACCAAATGGAAAAAACAGTTCACATGGTCCGATTGATCGGACCACGCTGTCGGACTACGTGGCCATAGCCGTCTAAGCTTGGCTCTAGCTAGACTCTAGTTAGACCACAGAATAGATAATACAATCTAGTCAAAACAATCACAGCTTAGCTTATCAGTAACTGCACTCCTGGTAACGTCTGAATCAATGCAAAAGGAATGCAGGTCTCAATGGGCGGTATTCATTGAGTGTGGGCTGCATTCTTATCTATAACCTATAGAAGTAAAATGACAATGTTATACATATAACAGCACTTAGACATGGCGCATATAAGTTGCAGATAAAGGACTGTACCTTTATTAGAATTTATGTTATTGTATCAGAAACACTGCTAAAAAAAACAATTTCTTGTTGCCCTGAAAATGTACGGATTTCTAATTTCGTAATTTGATAGTTTCGGAAATTATTGGCCTAAAATTATTCGAAACTACTCTTATATCAACAACCTACTGATCAGTGTAATTATACTTGTTTAGTAAATTATCTTTGACTTATTTATTTTATTTCAATATACAGTCATTTTACGTTTTTTTTGTTGCACCAAGAAACCACTAAACGTTTGTCGCGGTGCTCACAGTCGCGGCATTTGAAATACTAAGGACAACCACTCAGCAAATGACTTTATTATCCTCAGCCTATATAATACAAGCATCATAACGTATGATCGTATTTCGAGCATTAAAGACAAACCATCTAAAATCTAGCTTTGTTCGACTCACGGGCGGTACAGTTAGTTCCCACATCACGTCATCGGCCAACGGTCAGCGGTCAACCTGCTGTTACTGCTTATCTTCTCAAGATTGTATTACAGGAGTTGAATTACGCTTAATTAGAACCGTTATGCTTGAAAGTTGAATATAATGTTTGATTGCTATGCTTGATGTGGGGTCTCTCATATTCTTTAATGTCATAATTACTGTTATGCTGGCCACTCGGCCTTCACAAACTCACTTGTTTTTATTGTTTTTGGTCAACTCCAAAACAACCGCCGCCGATAAAAGTTCTTCCACACGGTGCGAGTGTATCATGTGCGGACGAGCGCGCAAATCCTATTCGCCATTGCCCAGTATTTTATTTTCCTGAAACTTTCTTAAGTTTTTTTCTTATTTTTTTTTACTTTTCTTCAATTTTACTTGTATTACCGTATTCAATATTGATTACAATTTACAGATACGCGTCTGAATTTACTAGTAAATAAGCAACAAAGTTGCCGTTACAAAACAGAACAACATAATATTTGCAACCGTTCTACGCAGCAAATCAACAACCTGTTGAAAACATTGTGTTAGCACAACAAAAGTATGGAATTGTACTCTCGGTTCTGAAAACAACATTATAAATTGTAAACATAAATTAACAATTCGGGCCGCAAAGAGATCTTGCGACCCTTATTTCTCCGCAACTCCTCGACCGATTTTGCTCTTATTCGAACTATAAATTGGTATTAGAATAAACTACTTGCCTGCAAATTTTCATAAAGATCGGATTATTCGTACTCGAGTTACTATTGGACAAATGCAAACAGAAATACCACTTCGTTCTTCTAGTCTGACAGTCTGAGACCTCATCTCGCTCGGTCAATAATCATAAGTTGCGTAGTTTAGTTCCAAGTGTTCTGAATGTAGGTTTGTGCTATTGTTTTACAAGCTTCCGTGGGAACGAAGATGGACTGGTAATGATTAGGGTTTTCATAATAAAACCGCCGAGCTGCTGACTCATCGTCGGTGGGTATCGTCGGGGGCTTGTCGATGGCTTTATTTACCGATTTGCTATATACCCTAGCATCCGATAGTGTGTAGATGTAGGCCCAATAGTTTCTGGTGATAGTTGCTACACATATCAGACAACACTTGTGCAGAGAATCTCGTAACAATTAGGCCCACGAAGACGTTCTAATGGTTTGCTGTCTGCAATGTTCAGATTGTAATAACCTAGTTATCTCAGTGTAAGTGACCTCATATAAATCCGTGTATAACGATCAATGCAAACTACAATTTAAGCGATATAAAGGGCGTGACTCGATTTCCAAATTTTAAAACATTTATTCGCTCCAAATAAGTTAAGATACGTTATTTTTGTGAATAATTTGACTCTCAGCATTTTCTGTCGAAAGTACGTAGGACGAATTCCATAGAAAAGAAAATTCAAAATGCTTTTTCCATTTACCTCCGATAGGGGTCGCTGTTAAATTTTTCATACATATTGCTCCTGCAGAACAAGCACTTTTGACTTTGATGAAATAAATTACTCCGACATTAATATCCCAAAACATTCCATCTTATAAATATTTCCATAGACAAGTGGGGCTAGCACAACTTTGACGTAAAAATACGTAGCGACTAGCGAGTTTTCGATGGAAAAGTGTACGCCATTTACGACTGTCAAGTGTGCTCCTGACGGGTGTAAATGGCGTACACTTTTCTATCGAATACTTGCTACGTATTTTTACGTCAAAGTTGTGCTAGGCCCAAAGGTGTCCCATAACGCCACTATAAAGGGTTTGCACAACCAATTTATGACATCGTAACTCGTCTGCCACGATCTGGCTCACGTGTCTACTGTACAAGCTGGTGTTCGCGGTTTCTGATGTTGGACTATAATAATTTGTTGTTTCCCATTGTCGGTCCATTCGATTTTGACACATTTTGTTATTGAAACACGGAACTACACAGTGCAAACGTATTGAGTTGGATCTCCATCTATGGTTATTGGTTTGGTCCCTATCGTTTCACTAGTGAATAAATAAAAAATAAAATAAGAAATCAAATTAAACGCTGGCTAAGATGAAAATATCCAACTTCCACTTGAAGCTTACGAAATATGTTACTAATAGCTATTACTTTAAGGGGTGGCTTTGGGGTTGTCTTTTGACATTTTTTTTTGCGAAATTATAATAATAAGTAAAGTCAATGAATAAATTTAGTTATGTTCACCACGATACAATTTAAAATATAAAACTTACTACAAACCTTAGCTATTTAGATATTACATACACACGTTCTTTGCTCCTTTTTTATGTACATAAAACATTTATTTTACTTTGTAAATATAATTGTCACGTTGAATGACACTTTGACAAAAATAGCTCTGAACTATGTGAAAAGACAGGGTTACACAGATTTTATGCCAAGCCGAAAGGGGACGACATTGTCCCGTATTTAAAAACAAGTTTTACTAATACATTAAAATAACAAACCTGAAATCGCGAAAAAAATCATATAGGTATACCAAAAAATGTAAGGGACGGAAACAAGACAATTAAGATGATTGGCAGAATTTTAGCGATTTTTGGGTTAAGTAATCTTGTTCTTCTCTACAAATACGAGTATGTATAAAAATTGCTGTTCGTTAGTCTCGCTAAAATTCAAAAATGTTTTGACTGATTTCAATGTATTTTTTTTGTTTTGTTCGCTTTAATACAGTACTGGTCGGTTTAAAAGAAAAAAACCAGGTGAATCCGCCAGGCTCAGCTAGTTTGCAATTTTAATGGTATTTTTCACCAGAACAAAATATATTTATAACAGTTCCGTTTAACTCTCCGTGTAGTGTGTACTTAACTTTTTCAGTACTTGTACAACATCTCGAAGTTCTGGCATTCACTATTTCCAAGTAGCACAGATATTTATCTCTTCAAATATCAGCTTATGTTTATCTCAACAGAAAAACTAGTTCGTATGAATCGTATCATATTTGCCGTTTGAAAATAGTCTTGTGACTCATGTAAGGACGTTTGGAATTGGTTTGCGGCTAAATATAGAATAGATAAGGGTAGGGCCGTGAGACAGACTGTTTGTGTAATATATTGAGCGGTGTATGTAGTTCTAGGTGAGTTTACGCCATCGGAGGATAGTATTAAATTGATACGAGGTTTCCAATGCAATATGTTTTGATTCTACAACAAAAGTACACATCTTTAAAAACAAAACAAGAAAAGCAAATGCATTGATATTGAGCAAAATACGAGTAACAACGCGGATTTAAAAAATATCATAAATAAATGAGAAAGTACTAAAGTAGCATTGTCTTTTTGTTATCTCTTCAGTCTAAATGACTAAACATATTTTGAGGGAATTTAGCAGTGAGGTAGTATGGACAGTGATAATGTTTTTTATACCGAAAAACGCAAAATTCTGGTTTTGAAAAATCAGCTGGGAAGCTAGCTGGGTTAAGTATAGAGCCCGCTAGGGGGGCTAGGTTCAGTAAGCAGTTTCATTCGGGAGTTCCGTAGCGAAATCGAAATAGCTAATAAACATATTATGCGTGTCGCTCTCGACTGTGGTAGTCGAGAGCGACACGCATAATATGATATTTTCACCTCCAAAATTTAAAGTCGCACCCAACACCGCCCGAAATACTCGGCATTTAAACAAGCTAGAGTAACACTGAAAGTATTTAATTACCATTTATTTCGGTGGGTAGCAATAAAACGTGGCTCGCCGCTGTAGCGTTGCGTTATTGCTGTAATTGAGTTTCGTTACAGCTGTAGGTGTTACGGATGAGTTTTAATGGGTTTACAGCGGTCTGAGCGGTGGACGGTGTGGTAATTGCTGGGTATTAAAAAGCTGAGATTTGAGATTTTTTTCAGGAGTATCTACGAATAGTTTCGTTCTTTTAAAATATATTTTCCACGTGGCGGGTCTAACATTTTTTGAATCATTTTTTTGGGCTTTAATCATTCAGCTAGTATGTCAGGCTAAAGTGCCAGTTAAAATCAGTTCAGCACTTCAGCTGTTGATTGTGAACCAAAAATAACGCTTCTTCTACGCCAATTGGCTGCGTAGCACGATCATACGTTATTTTTTGACACTGGTTGTGAAACTCGGTTGCCTAGACGGCTGGAAGCTACGATGCGACACAGAGACAAAAAACGCTCAGATTATAGACGTTGGTCATAAAGCCGCCGAACTGAAGTGGAACTGGGCCGCACACATCTGCCGCATGTCCGACGACCTGTGCACCAAGCTCGCTACGCAGTGGGTTCCAGAGGTCGTAAGACCACTCGGCAGGCCCAGGCGGAGATGGCGGATGAGTTGAACTACTTATGCAACAACTGGACTCAAAATGCTTTAGGTCGCGATGAGTGGAAGGAGGATAAGGAGGCCTTTGCCCAGCAGTGGGACGGAATAGGCTAAAAATAATAAAAGACTAATAACACTCTCTTTTTGCATCGGGGATTAGAAAAGGATGAACAAATCGATTGGAAAACAATTCTAAGTATGTATTTAAAAGTGGAACGTCCAGCAATAAGTGGCGGTTGATTATGGTTGATTACAAGTAAAATTACTCCAAATTGCACAGTGGTAACACCAGTTGCACAGTGGTAACACCAGTTGCACAGTGGTAACACCAGTTGCACAGTGGTAACACCAGTTGCACAGTGGTAACACCAGTTGCACAGTGGTAACACCAGTTGTCTGCACCGTTGGCCAACGGCAGGTGATGTATGATTGATGTAATGAGGGTGCTATTAGCCAATCGGCGGTGTAATACTGCGTTTAGTACATAAATACATGCTTCCTTAATTACATTAGTTCGTAAATAATTGCAGAGTTTCATTGGGCATTTACTTACCTACTTTTTGGTTACTTAATAACTGCGCTCTGCAGTTTCATCCGCTTTTTTTTTGCAATACACCTCTGTATTTGACTAGTCGTGTGAACAATACAAAAAAGTGAGTACATGTGTTTTTTTGTTGATGTCAATAAAGAATTTCAAAAATGAAAGTCAAATTATTACAAAAAAACAATTGGTCAAGTTTTAGAGTTGTAGCGAGAGTAACAAACAGCGATTTATTTTTATATCTGTATAAAAGAGTAGATATTTAACAGGTTAGTCGTGAAACGTCCGTTCGCTAAGAGCAATCTCTTTCAGCCAACCTTAGGACGAAGATGATATAAAGACCACATACTGTATGAGTTAAAAACAACTTTATCTCGCTCGCTAGCTATCATTATTAACTTAAAAAAAAATCTATCTGCGATTGAAGTTTAAGGGTGTCCACACACCACATTATACAAACAAAGAATGATCGACGTCCACTGATCTACAGGGTTATACAGAAAGGGTATGCTAAGCCTAAAAGTACTCATAAGATTATGAACAACTTGTACTATGGGACCACCCCGGAATTCGCGAAAACAAATCAGCTGTTCCATACATTTTGTCGAGTGTTATTGATTTTTTTCTATAAGTTTATCATTTTCCTATTCTGTATCCCTTTCTGTATAACTCTGTATACTATCGATCGACCGGCAATCGATTGGTGAGTAAGCACCCAAATGGAGCTCAGTTGAATGAGAATCAGGGCTCAGCTATCGAGGTCTTGGCCCACTTTCAGCTCCGTCTATGGAAAGAAACTCGAGAATAATAATAATGTACTTAGTACTCCATTTACTACTAGGTATATTACGAGTAAACAATAACTAGTTGTGCACCGTGGTTTCACCCGTGTGATGATGGTAATGGTCATGATGAAAAACGGTAATGATGACGAAAAGCAGCCCACGTGTCATTCCAAAACATTTCAATTTTCATCAAAATCGGTTTAGTATTATACTCGTAGTTTCGGAGATACGTGGTAACAAATATTCACACACACACACTTTTGCATTTAAAACATAAGTAGCGTCTGTTACAAACTTATAAAGAAATGGAACTATTTCCTAGACAACTAGCGATGTAGTCATCTGAACAGGTAAGTCTGCCACAAAAAATCTGCGATTGATAAACGATGTCACAGTGTCGGCACAGGTCGATCTTAGCTAGCTTATTGGGGCACGAGAGCACTGGGCCGCAGTATAGGTTGTTAGTTTTGGGGGCAATTTCTTAGGCAAATATAAGCAATAGAAGGAGGTGTACGATCTATGGGTGAATGGGTTGCCAATGACGATGATAGTTAGAAAAATAAACTCTGATGATGATGGCTATGATGTTTTACCAATAAATGTGAAATGTGAGATGGGGGAGGCCTTTGCCCAGTACTGGACACAATAGGCTGAGATTTTTTTGAAAAGAATTGTTTTGTAATATCACACAGCAGAACTATAATTCCTTTAATTTTTTGAGATGTTATTTACTATCGATAATCTCAATAACAATCGATCATCCTTTTTATACCTCACAATTTAAACTGTAACACAGGATTTACTTATTAATAATCAAGCAACAATATATAATTATTTGTGTCAAATATTAAATTGCGATATTATCAGCCGGATGTTTACCGTAACTTTGAATTAATTTCGCGAACATAATAATAATTGGGTCAATTAATTAAATTTATTCCAACATCATAATACAGCGCCATAATTATAGCCGTATCTAATATTCTATGCTGCCCCTAACCTTGGCCTAAATCCAACTGGTGACGAGACGAGAGCTCATTGTCAATCAGAGAATTTTAAACGCTGTAAATCATTGATTCTATTATAAGTACTGTATTTTATATTTATTTGAAGAAAGAAAAAGGGCGCATTTGAACTAAAAAATAATTCTATGCCTCCTGTGCAACTCAACAACTCGGAAGTAGTGTCCTTCGAGTTGTATCATCTGCACAGGAGGCACATAATTATTTAGTTCTTGGTGGAATTATTCACGTAATGTGATGTGATGTGGTTTGGTGTAAAAGGTAAAGTTGCATAGCATACGCGGAGTCATAAAGGTTGATTTACAAACACCAGACTCTGTGCGCCACATTGGTTTTGACATTTAAATGCGAAACCTAGCCCTATATTGTGTACATTACAATTTCTAATGACGAATCAACAAAGCTCCTAATGACTTTGACACATTTTTTTTCAGAGGGGCTGTTGTCTGGTACCCCCCCCGCCCTGAGTACAACCCCGCGACCTGATTTTCTAGAATAGACGGCGATAAACTTGCAAATTTCTGTTTATTGCCCCTGATCTCAGATTATTGTGAAGATGATATAAACTTTAATATCGCTCACACATGTTTATATCGTTGCGGCGGTGACAAGGACGTGACATTAATTTTTATATTACTGTAATGTCGATCGTGTCGGCCGCCTGATAGTAAGCGCGTCATGTGCTCATATAGCTCGATTTTATAGGGGCGTTTACTTAGAGTTATCAAAACTACATACTTTTTATTTTATTCTACCGTCGTTGCTCGCGGAAACTATGATTGATGCTGTGGTAGAAGTTTAGTTTTTAATTAGTAACTGATTGAATCAAGTTGAGTTGTAACAGTTGTTAGATCTCCTAAAAGTAAACGTGCAATTATCCACACCGTTTTCTACGGAATTCATACAGATTACTTACTCAGCTGTGATATATTGCCACAGCTTAGTATGCAGTTAATATCAATTTTCAGTTTAGAACCGTGCTGTAATTTTTTTTGCGTTCACCGTCATCTTGAATAATCCTGAAAAAGATATTTTCGGATTAAGATTTGGGAAATCAGCTCGTAAAAAAGCGGTTTATAAATATAGTCATCTGCCTAAACCTAAGTGTTTTTCTTAGTATTCGTTTTCCCCATTCTTTTATTTTAAAATCCCTGTTATTGTTGGCTTTAGAAACAATAAAAAAATATTTCGATATGCAACTGGGAAAACCTAAGGACGCCATATGAATAAATCTGTTTATTTTCACAAGAAACTCAATTTATATTAGTCTAGTATTTAGATTGAATATGCGTTTGATCCGGTGTTTCCGGTCCTTTGCAAGCGTTGTTCTTGTACACAAGCTATATCTAGATGGTATATCTTCTGATGTAGGTTTATAATATGTTTTCTCATTTATTGTACACCTCTTTTTTCTATATTTTCTACATATCCTCTCCATCCTAAAGTTGCTTGGAATAGATCGCTCTTAGTGATAAAGCCAGGGACTACTTAAAAGTAGTGCAACAACTGGTCCCTTTTGTCTGTAATTTCTGCTGTGAACATTAAATAGATTACATAAACATTCAGATTCTTTATACCGTTAGAACAGGTTAGATACATACAGAGTTGCATATATGGTCTTATTAATTTAGCTGTTCTGAATTGTCCTTGCCTGATGCTGATCTCATCTAACCATCGTCCTCGTAGTTAAATGGCTTTGTTGGCGACCTGATTTTTTCAGGTTGTCAAAGATTCACAAAAAATAACCCGCCAAAAAGAACGGATCATCTTCAAACGGACAGATTTCCTTCAGTTAGCTGAGAACACTTTGGATCAAGTCACCTTCCCAAACTAATAAAAATCAGGATCGGTTTACCGTTTGGTGGCTACGATGCGACAGAAGGCAAATCGATACACACAGAAACCACACTCGTCTTTTTTAAACATAAAACAATGCAAAATATACCAAATGTTTGCGTCAGAGGTTAAAAAGAGCAGCTAGTAATTATGTATGGTCTGATTTCAATGTTGATTGTTCTTGGTTTGTAAAACTAATAAAAAAAGTAATACAATAAGTCAATGAATTCCACGCAAGTTTGATACGTTTTAAAACATTCAGGAACGCGTCGCGAGAATCACAAGGAAACATGGTCTGCCGCGCCAGCACAATGGCATGGCTCGGTCGTTAGCTTGCTGTAATTAATACTGAGATGGTGTGCGATAGCGGCCTACACTCGTACAGCCGCTGGGGAGATTTTATGTAGCATATACTGTTTTATCTTTACTTTTTACTAGCTGCGCCCACTGATTTCACTCGCAGTTTCCGGGATAAAAAGTAGTCTATATATTAATCCAGAGAATAAGCTAGCTTCATAAATTTCGTCAAAATCCGTTCAAGCGCTTTTGCGTGATTGAGCAACAAACATCCAAACATTGACATTCATAATATTAAGTAGGATTCGATTATATGCTTACGTTTGACCGTTATCTTGCCTGATGGGAAGCAATGATGCGGTCTACGATGGAGCACGCTTGCCTAGAAGAAACCGATTTACTCTCGACTTGAAGACACCCAGATTACACCCATAATTATTATATCTATCTGTTATTTAACTATGATACTGCGCGGTATCGTCCTATCATACTTATAAATGGGAGTATGACATGCGACACTCATCTAATTGTGTCAACACGACTTTACGAATGTATGTTCAAATCATTAAAAAGAAAAAAGAAACGAGCGGCCATACTACCACAAAAAAAAAATATCCTTCTAATATTATGAATATGAAAGTTTATCTGTATGTTTGTTACTCCTTCAAGTTGAAACGGCCGGAAGGACACGAAATTTGGAATGGAGATAGTTTATACCCTCGATCATCATCATTATTATAGGTTATGAAATAAGCAAGAATATAATAAAATAAATATAATATATATAATAATAAAAAAAAAACGTTATAATTAAACCGGCCTACTCGCGTACTATAACTATATCAGTTTTCATTGTAAAATACCAATACCAAAGATAAAATGGGTTAATTATATGTAACCAGTACAGTGGCTAGTCAGTAAATGGCATACTCGGCCGAGCGAACAAATCTTGTATCTATCGACTGTCTCGCCTCGTCAAACTATTTATAGAAACCGAGTACTCGGCCGAGGGCACTGTCTCACAACTGTACTCGTTACGTGTAGTCAATCCATTAAAACTGTTATCAGTAGATATTTGAAGACGAGCGCGGGGTCAGCTAAGGTCTCGTACCAGTACGAAAATATGAACGACCCACTGTTTTTAGACTTTTTAGGAAGTCGTGATAACCTTGCCGACCTGGATAAGATTAATCGGCCAACTTTTTGGTTTTGAGTCTAGATTTGCTGTTTTTAAGCTTTCAGTAGGACGCTACAAGTCAAACTCAAAAATAGACCTTTTAGGAAACTATTCTAACTATTGTAGTCATTTGAAGGATTGACCGATTGTCTATTGCCAAGATTTGTCTTTCAATCCAAAATTTTATAGCTGGGCTACATTTGCAGTCATTTTATATCAATAATATTTATGGACAAGACGTCTTAAATATTTTATTTTTATCATGATCTATTTGCCACGCCTTCTTTGGGCGTTTAATCCGTTCAGGTCATGCGCCAATCTATCCAATATGCTATGTAATTTGTACTTGCTGAAATAATGCAATGATTTGTAACTTTTCAGCCAATTAACACCCTGGTGTCATAAACGACATCGTAAAGCAGTCAACAGATTAGATCACTTCTAATTTTTCCGAACGAAACTACGTGTGTTAGTTCTTTACTTGCACGGGCATAGTGGTATGTTCTACAAAAATTGACGTGGTTCACATTAGTTGTACTCGTAAGGGTTTTAATCTAACGTGAATAAGTCAGTGTTTGACCACCAACTCGCCTGATGTTAAGCGACGATGTGCTCGAAGGTAAAGCACGCAGACCTAAAAGATAAAGTCCAACATTGTATCTCTCAGGAAACAAGGAAGCCGGCAGACTGTTCCATTCCTTGGCTGTACGAATCAGAAACGTAGATTCATAGGGTGAGGGTGTGTTAACATACACACTCGACCTTAAACCCCTCTGATATTTATACCTATCTCTACACCAATATCGAAATCAGTTTAATAATTCAGCCAATGGGACTGAGTAATGTCACAGCGATACTCACAGATCACATAAGTAGTAGACTGCTCTGACCCACTCACGCACTACACGCAGAAAATAGCATACATTTTTCAATTGAACCGCCTATTTCGCAGCCTCTCGACCCGCCCATTCCTAGTCTAATTTCCCAAACCTACCAAAGCAAAAGCAGTTCCAATTAATTGATTTGACAATCAAGGAAGTCATTAATCATCGAACGCGTCCTTCCTCATTGAACGAAACGTTGTTCGCTCCCGCTCCGATGATCTAATGCCCACTCGAGACCGGCGCAGTCTCTGGCAGCACATGTGGTACTGGTACCACATGTTGTATGTGTTAATCAGGAGTTGGCTTCTAGGCAAGCGTGCTCTATCGTAGACCGCGCCATTGCTTATCACCAGGCAAGATGGCGGTCGAATGCAAGTACATGAATGAACGAATGCAAGATCGAATGCTAAAAACTTTACTTAGTTACTCTTTTCAAAAATAAACAGTACTGAGCCTATCCGCTTATATATCCCAAGGTATTATATCCACAGATAAAATATTTAATTGTTCACAGTGACAGCTTGCGGACATATCGCTAAGTGCGATCTGTTCCAGCTACGCAAACCTAAGTACACTTGTTCTTTGCCTAGCCAGGCATGGCATTTGCTATTAAGCATTATTACGACTTACTCGTCTCTTTACTAAATGTTATAACAATGCATTACCACTGCCTGCGCAAACCAACTCGTATAAACCGAGTGGCAAGCTTTGATGTCAATAAAGTGGCTGCAGGGCCTCTTTAGACCGCACTCAGGCCTCTGAGGCACGTCACCATACCACTATGTCATGTATCTCCAGACGTCACTATCTTCTATCTGGTCTACACACTTCATAATATACCTCTACTGCGGTGATGTCGTCCCATATGCAGTACCCCAGTATGCAGTACCCCTGCTTCTTACCACTTGTGATCGGGAGTGGTTGTGCTTGCTACTAACCAACCCAATCAGTCACTCCTCACCCGCCGCCGATGACAGACGTACGCACTTACGCTCTTTAAACTTACAAACAGAAAATTACGCTTCGTGATCTCAAACGTAGCGAGTACTACAACACGTGTGACTGTGATGACGACTTTATCCAAACGAAATAAAGTTCAAAGTTGCAAAACGAGAAAAATTACGTCAATTAAACTTTAATTGCAACGATAGTGCTTTCTCTTTCTAACGATGTCTGATTTGTTAACTTTTTGTTTCTTAACTGCATACATGGTGTTCATAAAATGTGATTGACACGTGCTCCCTTATACAGTGTTTTGTAAAGTGCTGTGCTAGTGAACTAAAGATGGCCAATCGTGTTATGGGATACGTGATATGCGGGTACAATTCCGTGGATAATTTGATGGTGAGTACTAAACTTGTACTCTTACTGTACTGATGTTTACTGCCGTGTTGAAATGTAGATGATTACGATCAGATAATTAATTAAAATGGGCAATTTAAGTTAATGAGACTTTTGAAAGCGATGTTACGATGATCGGTGAATGAAAATGACTGCTATGCATACTAATAGAACAAATTATGGACTTATAAAATAAATCTGGAAGCAAAGTTAAACCTATCCGCATTGTGGTTTGTGACCTGTAAGGGCTAAACGGCCCAGAAGCCCAGATACAATTTATTGTTAAAGTAGCATGTAAAACAGGAAACAACATAATTCTTGTAGGATAGAGGGGAAAACAGCGAAATGTTTCTTTTAGTATGTCAAACTAATATTATTGTATGTGAATGATTGAGTTTAAAAAAAAGCGTGTGTTCGTTACGTCACGCTGAAACGGGCCAACGGATTTGAATGTAATTCGTTATGTAGAATATGTAGAAACCTCATGCCATGTACAGTGAAACCTGGTTAAGTGAGACTTCAAGGGACCTGCAAATTTGTCTCACTTATAGAGGTATTCCACTTACCCAGGGTCTCAGATATCCAGGTATAAATAAATATCTCTCTCATTTACAGAGGGTTCCATTAATAGAGGTCAGAATACAGGTTATTTCAGTTATAGAGGTGCGATTATTAAGGTGCAACGTTTCATTTATGGCGCGAAATTTAAATTTCAAATGGTTTTTTCGATTTTATAGTTAGACCGGGTAACTAAATTAAGTAATGATGAAATTTGCGACAATCGTTGAGTATTTTTTATGATATTCCGTACCTCCGATCGCCAGTTTAACGCTTAATTGGCTTTTTGAGTAATCTTGTGCATTACTGTTTATTACCTCTACAAAATACCGTAAGGGATGCTTAACAATTGGCGCAAACTTTATGATTACTTAATTTAGTTACCCGGCCTGACTAAAAACCGAAAAAATCTGTTTGTAATTCCAATAGGCGTGACGAAAGATTTTAAAATCCTCTTCCATAATGTGAGTACACATTTACTATTTACAAAAAAGCCTTTATTTCGGTAATAAACTTAAGTTTAACGAAGTTTGAAGCCATTTTTCACATATTTTTTCAACAGTGCCCGAAAACAGCTTGCTTGTGTCATGGCGTCGATTTGACGTCACGGCTAGTAAACATGTAAAGTAAAGTAAAAAATAAACAACCACAACGATGTAATCTCAGTTACAGAGGTTAATGCATATAAAATTCACTCGCTGTCTCAGTTATAGAGGTAACTATGACGATAAAATCGAAAGAACGAATCCCAGTTATAGAGGTTTGCTTCATCCCACTAACAGAGGTAATTCAGTGCCAAGGTGTAGGGACCTCAGCATGAGTTCCAGTTATGGAGGTTTCTTACTTATCCAGGTCCCACTTAACCAAGTTTCACTGTATTAACTCAACAGTTGGGGACGTTTCCTCGTTGAATAGCAATGCTAATTCTCTGACCGAAGTAAGTACCAGCCCTTTGGTTGTTCCTTGATCTTTCTGATGTAAAATATATAAGATACTGCAATTAATAACCGTAGTGCTATAGTGATAAGTATGTGGGCAACTGAGTTTCGTTTCTCTCAAGGCTCGATTGTCCGCCGACTTCTGGCAAAATTTGTCCGGATGTTTGTTGGTTGTATAGATGTTGGTATTGTTGGTACTAGCTTTCTGGTCGTATTTTTCAACTACAAATACACATATATTTTCTACGTAACTTGCGTTACAGGTTTTACTGAAAAACTTTCTCCGAAATTGGCGTTTTTTAATTAGGAGCCATTTACCGGCTGATTTTAGTAAGAAGCAGAAACATTTGATACTCAATTCTAAACAAGAATTTCAAATATGAGTAAAATCGGTCAAGAGGTTGTCGAGATAAAAGGTTGTGATTGTTGTAAAAAGTTTGGTGCACGCGAGGTCTACTGTTTGCAGAACTACTGGGTTGATTACACGTAACGAGTGCAGTGGCGAGTGGCGAGACAGTGCCATCGGCCGAGTACTTGGTTTGTATAAACATTTTGACAAGGCGGGACAGTCACTTGAACCACGATTTGAATGCTCGGCCGAGTGTGCCCATGCACTGTCTCGCCACTGTACTCCTTACATGTAATCAACCAATAATGTATAGTAATTTCAAGTTCGAAGACTTCACAAGTTATAGTGATTTAGTAAGTTGTCTTGTTTTTACGCAATCGCCCAAAACAATGCCAGGTATGTTTATTTACTTATCTTTGGCCTAAAAGGAGGGTAATGTGTATGTAGCGCCTAAACGGCTGGACCGTTAATTGATTGCGAGGTGTCGTTAGATTCATCTTTGTCCCCAAATTGTATAACGAGTAAGTGTTAGTGTAAATAGCCTACGTTTTGCTGTTGGGGTTTTTGTTTTGGTCTTTGAATATCTGTGACAATTCCACGAGACGCTGAATGTGATTTAATATTGATTCCCCTGTGGAATCAATTGTATGGACGTTTGGAAATCGGCTGAGAACCCATTCATCAGACGAAGTGGTGGCCAAATGCAAATTTATCTTATCTTATCATCGAATAACACACTTAATCATCTTTCGAACAAAAAACCGCATTAAAATCGGTCCATTCGTTTGGGAGCTACGATGCTACAAATACAAAGATCTACCCTCTTTTTTGTTGTCGAGTCTCAATAAATTAAAATGAGAACACCTTAACCGTCAAATTGTCAAATTAAGAAAAATCTTAGACTTACGGTCTACGGACACTTTACTTTCCATGGGTACAGGTTCTCGTGTACTTATTTATTTATCCTGTTAGAATGTTACCAGCTCATCTTATTGTTATTAACCACTTATTTTAACTAATTAGCTAACTATATCCTGTTTGTGTAACAATGTTGGAATAGCAAAATGTCTTACAGTTAAAATATAATTAGTTTTTCAATTAAAATCTCAATTTGCGTTAATAACAGGTAAGTTGATTACTTTATACATTGTTATTATTATGTACACACGTTTTCTTAATTTTTTTTGGTTGGTTTTTGATTTCATAAATTAACGCTTGTTTGGACCATAGAGATTCGTTAAAGAGATTGGAAGTGTATTACTAAAATTTACTTTGTCAAAGTGTAAAAAAAATTACTTTTAAAAGACAAATCATTCCTAATTTAATGCAAATTAAATTATTTTTTAAGAATGAAACACATTAAGATAATTATATTTCCATCATTAAAAATTAATTTGCCACCAAAAGAGAAGCCCGAAACTCGTTCCAACAGTAACGTCTGTTGCTTTGTCAAAACCACAACCTGACCTACATGGGATTGCTGTAAGGGGCCTGAAAAATAATGTTACGATCTTTGACCGCCGCTACAATGAAATTATAAATACCTAAACAAAGTGACTCGCAACAATATAGGCTACCTTCACAGTAGTGGTGTAGACTAAAATGATACAGAAGGCTAACTCTACTCGTAAAAGAGTTTTTAACATAGAAAAAATTGTGTTAAACAATTTCACTGAAATTCGATGAATGATTTTTGAATGAATACAACAGATCTATGCGGAGTTACCCAGGCACACATAATATTGATTATAAAACGAAAATGGCTAACAGTGCCCCGCAGTTACTATACTACAGTTTTCCCAAATGTTCCTGTGACATTCATTGCCAAATTGTATCACAATCAGTTCGACTGTTTTGAAGCCAATACCATTTAAGAACAACTTTTCTCTCGCATTTGTAATTGCAGTGTGATGTCATAGTATATCCATCAGTTAAACATCTGTGGCTCTCTAATCTGCGACCGCGGTATCTCAAGGAAAAATAACTCCCATACAAACAATATACGAAAATAGCTCTTTATCCAGTCACAGGTTATTTTAGACAGCTATACCCCACACTCATACAAACCCATACAAACTAATACATCAATCAGTATAGCCGATACAGACGCAGTGGTGTCAAGGCTAGTTTGGTAAATATTGAGGGTGTTATGGAAACTTTGGGCCACTTTGGATTGTGTGAAGTTATACGATATGACGATTTGATTGGAACTATGAAATTATTGTAAACTAATTTTTTTGATGCTATTGAGTGATGAGACAAGCAAATCGCTCATCTGATGTTAAACGCCACGTTTGCCCATAACGGGTCTGCGCCACCCAGAATTTTGAATTCTTAGAATTCAAGACTGCGCGGCACAGCACTGCGCTCGTCACCCTGAGATATAAGATGTTTAATCTCCTAACTCCTCTGTAATGCACTTTATCATTATCTTACCCTTTGATTCATTGCTATCTAAACTGATGTTAAAATGCGAGAGCCTGTTCATTTGTCTTTTTTGCATCCGATAGTGAACCAAGATTATCGACGTTACTTTTTGGCATATGAAATACGTAATATTTTATGAAAATGAAATATTAGACATTGATAGCGTGAAGCGTGGCGTTACAGTATATCAAAAATTTAATAAAAAATACATTTTCAATCATCTACAAACAATACAATAACAATTTACAATTTAAATCTCAAGCCATACTCATTCCGACCACGCCCACGGAAGGCGTCACCACGTCATCAAGTCATCATCGGTCTTATCACACCATCCTCACCTCACTACTAACACTACAGCAATATTTATTTACTCAAAGCTTAACCTACGAGTGTAACACTATTCAAACCACCAAATGACTACCATCAATAACTTTATGCCAAACATAAACAAGTGTCAAGTGAAAATGTGCCAAGTGAACGACACATTTTCGGGCCGCTGTCTACGAAAAGTAGACTGAAATAACAGCTTCTTCTCAAATCAAACTTTTGAATCGGGTTACTCGGACTGATGCACAGTTATTTCCGAATTAGGTTACTTTGATACGTTCCGAGTTCTAGAAACTATTTGGAAATGCAAAGTTGGACCAAATGGAGTTGGACTAGTTTAGTAAACAACAGCGATGGCTGTCCTTAGATAAAACGGAGTTTGAGTGCGTCTCATCTCGTGCCCTCTTTCAGTGGCAGATACCGTAACGATTTTCTTTGTTTACGTCTCATTCATGTACCGCACGCGCTAGCTACGCCGCACGGTTTTTCCCGCCATCCAACAGGATTCATTAATTTTTCCGGGATAAAAAGTCGCCTAAGTGTAAATCCAGGGTATAACCTGCCTCCATACAACCATACAATCTTTTTAAACGGGTTTATTTAGTTTGACCTGTTTTTTATTGTTTTGGTTTTTGGGTCAAATCTAGTAATTGTTTTCATTTCAAATATTGGTAGGATGTAGGATCTTCAATGCATGCTCTAGCCACTCCGCCTATACACAAACTTACTTAATGCAGGCACTAAACACAATACATCATGTCAAATACGTCATGCTCTAAAACTACAGCCCTCCATACAGACAAGGATCTGGCCGAGCTTGACTCCGCCCGCATCAATTATTCGAGTCCAATTGAACTCGTTAGCTCATCACAAGCGAGACTCTACAAGCGACAATCGATTACGGACGCGCAATCGATACTTCGACGAATTCTGATCCAAGGCGGAGATTTCTTCAAATCAAATCAGAATTATTTAATATTAGACACAAAGATTCAGAATTTAAATCTGATCCTTTCTTTATTTCACTTGACGAGAAAGTTGCAATTGATGTGTAGAGATAATAGAATGATAAGGTTAGTGGAATTCCCCTAAATTAAAATGAAATTTTGTATGCAATAATCCTGCTATCGAATCATAAATATCTAAATATGGAAAGCCGCTGATAGCACTGTGCTTCCGCTTTCGGGAAATAAATCAAGTGGAATCTAATTTATTAAAAATGTTGAGCTATCGATGTGCAGCAAGGATTATGCTTATCAATTTCATTACAGCACACTTATTTTGAATTTCGCAGTAAATTAAATAATCTTTATAATATTGGTTTCTATCCACAGAAAGGCTGGCCTCTATTTCGTATCCTCGTAGAGGGTTGAGCATCGCATGACAACTTGGTAACAGCCAACGTTTTGAAAGCCATTCCCAGAGGCAGCGATCTTTTAGAAGAGTTTACATTTGTATCCGAACCAACTAGCACGTAATCTCTAGTTTCAATAGCTTTATAGCATCGCATCGAATGTGTCGATGGTGCTACAAGTGGCGTATTCAATAGATTCCCATTGTCATTCCCCGTGTGTTGACTCGCTGCCGGCGCGACGTTTCCGCGATGTTTTCCTGCACATTGTGTTCTAATTATAGACTCGTAGGTAACTTTCCATCGACACGTTGCTATTAATACAACTGTGGGAAAATCGGAAAATGGGTGGATTGGGCTTGTTCGTTTTTTCAGAAGTGGGATCAAAAATGAATCTCGTTTGAAGTTTTGCTATGCACTATAAAACACATACTACTACCTACTAGTGATAAACAAAAAAAAATTAGGCAAATAAACTGCTCAAATAATGACTAAAAGAAATACATGTATGGAAGGAGCTAGCTGTATGGATAAACCAACATTGAAGTATGTAGCAGTGTTTTGTGTTTTTTACGAAATTTTCTCAGACGTTTGAGTTTTTTGATTTTGCTTTTTGGGATTAAAATATATTAATACTTTGTACCTGCTTTCAAGTGCTTTCTCATTATTCATTTTAATGCGTGCTATCATTTACCGACTAATATTGTTATTTCTGGATTATTCCAACCGTAGTAATGAAAGGTAACAAAACAGACGAACACTTTAGAAAATTTGTTTTGATGAGATGATAGGCAAACGTTATTGACGAGATTTTTCGAAGCACAAAGGTTTGTTTATTTCATTATGTATTGAGATTGAGATAACTTTATTTATTATTATTATTTTATCAGCCTGAATCGTCTCATTGTTGTGCGAAAGCCTTTCTTACTCTTTCCATGCATTTCTATTGTTATTGTCCGCTATTGTTTTATGCAGTTCCTTTTCAAAGCATCGAGCTCTTCTTTCCATCTCTTTCCAAGCCGTATTAGTTCTATATATAGTATATATTTCTAATCCATACGTTAGGTTCTAAGCGCATGTCTAAATGGCTTTAGCCACGCTCTAATATGCTAGCTAAACCAATACCGAGACAAAAGCCAACGTGATCCAATTCTGGCTTGCACAAACAGCTTTTAATTAAACAGTCCCAAGTTTTAATAAAGCGTATTAGTTTTCTAAAACCTATACGGGGTTATTTTCAGCTGAAAAGGGCTTTTACAACAACAACTTGAACAACTTTTACTATGGGACTAACCCGGAATTCGCGAAAAAGAACAGCTGTTCCATACATTTTGTCGAATGTCGTTGTCATTTTTCAATGGAACAGCTGATTTTGGTACTACTAAAGGTAGTTTGGAGGAGGCCTTCACCTGCGGAGGGGTCCTTGAAAATGAGGATTAACATCAAAAAACATTTAATTATTACTTTATTTTTAATTTACAAAGAAAAATGATTAGTTTGTTTTTTTCTAAAAGATGTTTTTATTATTTTGCAAGGAATAAAAAGCTTTTTTTATTTTATTTTATTAGAGGTAGTTTGTCAACTCGTCCTACAGGGACGACTTGGTAGATTTGAATAAATACTTACCTGCGAAATTCTTCAGTTACTAATGGTAATTGTTCTTGACTTCTTGCATAATCTATTGTCATTGTAATTAGCATTTCTGCTAATTCCCAGTGGTTTTCCGTCATTTAGTACTTATTAGTTGTTCATTGGACTTCGCGTGACGGATTGTAAACATTCTGAGCAACGTTATATACGAACAAGTCGGTGAACCCCCTTAATTGTTTAGATTAAATCATCTGGCTATTTTTGTGAAGTCAGTTTATGTAAATTAGTTCAGTTGTCGTGGTGTAATTTTATTTATCCGTATGAGTAAACAGAACTGTATTCTGATTGGACTGGATGTGGCGCTTACCATCCGGAGAACGACTTGTTCGTCTCGTCATTAGTTTGTTTAAAATACCTTTGGTATATCAAGTAACTAAATATGTATAATATTTTTGAAGCCCCGACTAAAAAAATACTGAAATGTTAACTGAACATACTTATTTCTTCAATTATGTAGTTACTCGTAATAACGGTCACGTTTTAAATAAATAAAAAAAACTTTATCTAAAATTAATCAAAATCGATTTAGCCGTTTGGCAGACCCACGAATCCCACGATATAGGTACTTATAACCTCCCGCTGATTGCATTGAGAGAAACTTTCAACAGATACTACTAGACCATGTAAAAATTTGAATTTTAAAATTGTATAGTAGCACCCAACCACCTATCCTGTTCTTATCAAGACTCCCATGTTTACACACAGGAGTACCACAGTCCCTGACACCTGTCTCCTTCTCTCTACTAGACTCCGCATATCGCCATCTCGCACGCATGCACCGTTGCAGGGCTTTGCCCCCTGCACGTGCGATACAGTTCTCTTTCTAGCGGTGTTAAGGCAAATTATAGCCTTTCGATTCGCTACGCAACTAGGGTTACCTCAATACTAAAACATAGATAAGCTTTTTTTTTGTTCACATTAGAAATTATAATCAAAAGAAATAAAGCAAGATACTGAAATAAAAATTCTGTGCCTCCTGTGCAAAATCATACAACTCGGAAATAGTGTCCTTCGAGTTGTATCATTTTTCAGTAATTTAATTCTGATTGATAGTTAGACCCTGAAAGCGTTATAAACTCAAACACTCACTTTCTCATATAAAATATTCGTTAGGATTCAACATTTGAATATTTTCTTATCTCGGGTCAACCCTTACCGCAAACGGTATTATGTAAACTGCAAACTGTAGCGAATGGACTACCATTAACATGTTTTATGGCTCCTAATAGGTGCTCGAGAGTTGCGGCTCTTCACTAAGTGCGGAGTACAGAGATGTGGCTTACCGCTTCCCGATAGTCGCTTTATAACACTTCGGGTGAAGTCCTGAGAATGTAACACAAATAATGCAAAGCAATATACGCTTTATTGACTACACAAAAGAAAAGTTCAATATAAAACAAGAGATAAGCACAATGGTGGTCGCTTATAGAGCGATATTTGGCATAGGTAAGAAATATAGATAAAGACCCCTTTTCTATTATTAACGACTAAAAAAAGTAGAAAGTTCTACGTCCGACTCCTTTTCTTTTTATGTATGTTCACCGATTTCGCCATTTTAATGAAATGTGGTAGGCTAGTCGTTTAATTCAATATAATTTTAAAGTACGAATATGGGCAAATTAGTCGAGAGGTTGTGAAGATAAGCAATAAGCATAGGAATCGCAAAATCGGAACGAACTAGCTGACGAAAGTCGTAATAACTACTTAGAATTGTAGCTAAGTACCTATTACAACGAAAGTTCTAAGTTTTACCTAGCTGAATGCTGAAGATAATAACCGAGATCATATTGAAACGGTACTCAACGCTGCGTAGTTTTCTACTCCAGCATATTTACAAACCTACCATTATCCCGAGTGTTCTTCCAAAGAGGTTGTGAAGATATATGTTACATAGGAACAAACTAGGCTAGCTGACTACAGACTAGACAGACAGACTAGCTGACGAAAGCCGTAATAACTACTTAGAATTGTAGCTATTACAACGAAAGTTCTAAGCATTTAGCTGAAGATAATAACAGAGATCATGCTAAAAGGGTACTCAACGCTGCTAAGTTATCTGCTACATCATATTTACAAACCTACCATTATCCCGAGAGTTCTTCCAAGTCGCTGCACCGTGACACGCCAGGCTTGGCACATCGGTTGCGGTTTCCATAAATGTGTCAAGTTGACTCAGAGTTCTACTAGAATCTAGTACAGTGAGTAGGTATCCTAAGTTTATGCAAAACGCGGCGTCTTTGATGGAAAATTGTTTCCGTTGTACGCCATGTGGGATGTGTGATTCGTATGCTTTAATCAAATTCGGTGTTCTACAGTTCTATCAGACTGATGTTGAATTATTTTATTTACTTTACGGACCTTATTTATAAAGAGTGATTAAAGGTAGTCACTGCTCCGAATTCTCTGCCAAAGTCTCGCTGACGTGAATTGTTACGTGCGAAAACAAGACGGAGAGTTTTAAGCAGTGACTAACTTTAATTAACCAGTCTTTAAAAGTAAGTCCCTATATGTCTGGTTCTGGGTGTACAAAATCTAAGAACCTTAATTTATTTCATTACTAAATTATTCATATCTGAGTATTTCGAATTTGGTAAATGTTAGTTTCGAAGTCAGACGATAGAGCTGGAAGATAGGTTGCGGAGTAAACTAAATATTATTGTATGCTCGCGATATTCATCATTCTTCATGTAATGTTAACAATTTTAGATGTTTATATTATAGCACACATTAACTCTGTTAGGTTTTGATCATCATCATCATCACCATCCAAAGCATTCTTTATTAGATATCTCTCTTGCCATCTGTCATCATGTGTCATCTGTCTCAGTCCTGTACCAATCAAATCCCCGCGAGTCTGAACACATCGTCGACCTAAGTTATGTTTACACATTGTTCGTTTTGTTTCCAGGGTAAGTAATACCTACTCGTATTCATCTATTTAACCTGAAAACATTAATCACTCTTTTGAAAGTAGTATACTAATCATATTCAATTTTGAGTATAAATCTGAGTGACTAATATTTTGACCTAATATTTCCGCTTCCAGCTAGACTATATGAAACAATATTATGTTATTAACAATAACAATTAAATTCGACTTTCAACAAACATCCCTGCGGATGCGTGAGTCTGACTCAGATTCGTATGCGAATAGAATAGAATAGAATAGAATAGAATAGAATATATTTTATTGTAATAACTGTGTACAAAGGTCTTATAATGTAATTTCAGTATGGTATCAACAGTTTTCCCATTTCGGGTACTCCATGTTGTTGTTGTTGTAAATATAATAGTACACTACATTAGTCATTAACTGAGAATTAATACTATGATCATTTAAGTTCATGAATATTATTATGGAAACTAACGTGATGTTGACACATTTTGTTACATTTAACACGGGAATACTCACGCAAAAAGCCAGGCCAGGCCAGACGCAACCTCGAGTCACCTGATGAAGGTCACCGAATGTGATCGAAACTAGTCTAAATTAACGACTTAATTTTTTAAAAATTAAGAAAAAATCATAACAAAAAATCATGAATATTCTTCAAGTTTTATAATCGACTTTGATTGATTTGTGTATTTTAAAATTCATATTAAGTAGTAAGTAGTATAGTATAGGTGAAGAGTAATCGTAATTCAAAAGTGACAGTCTGTTTGTTTGTTTTGACGAATTGTTTAACCAATCTTTCATTTCCCTTAAAAGGATGCCAATTATGAAGAGGAACAAGTAAACGTTTCACCGCAAATGAAACATTTGCCAGTTCGAAGTTTCTTTATTCAAAAGGTGCGTGGCGCAGCTGGCTGATGAAAAACAGATAACGGAATTGTACAGAGATCTTAAAATGTTTTAAACTAAACGTAACCGATGATTCCAAGACGCACGTTGGCGCCTGCGATGTGAGTGAGTCAGCCGACGTGATGCCAAGTCTAAACAGGACTGCAGTGTCTGTTTATGCCCATCACTTGTCTCTTAGCTATCACAGTAGTTTTTCAGGTGGTTGATGCAGACATTCTGAAGGTTTAAGTTGAAACTTCTAAATTGACTCGAAGTGTTGGTGTCGTCTAATAGACCGCAATGACAAAACAGCATTAAACTTAGATTTGTCAAAAAAAGCATTCAAAATTGACTGCATTATCGGTCTGACTAAACGAAGTCAACGCTAAACTAATCTAACTAAACGAAGTTGGAATTCTAGCTTTGAACAATGTTGTTAACATTGTTTCTCTGACAAAACATTTCTCTAATAAATCTAGTCCATTGAATTCTACCAGCTGTGCTTTACACACAACACTACTTAAACACGATCACTTTACTTTAATTAATAACACAATTTTAATAATGCACAGGCACACTGTAGAATGCGTTAGCCAGCTTTACTTGTATGGTTGCGAGTTTCCCATGGCGCGATGCGCCTGTCCAATAAACAAGAGCACACAATATCGTCGCACCGTGACATCTTCAGCAACGTTTATATGCGGTAAAATTTCGTGACATGTCAACGTAGACTTCTATGTACTCGTATATATTATTACTTCAAATTGAGTTGCTTCTTTGTAAATTGAACCGTCTATAACGCATGCAAGTTTGATATAACAGCTCGTAACAAGATCTGAATAACAACGTAACATTTTACAAAAAAATCAGTCTCGTATGCCTCTCACGCACTTATCACAACATCGCTTCGCCGTTCTATACGCAATGATCTATACGCAATTACTCAGCGCGGCTCCATTGATGTAACTTTGGCGTCAAATTGGGTGACTCGTATTCTACACACAGCTCCCGTTGCCGGCTTTGTCTGCGTCTCATTGGAATGTTGATAATCTATCTTGACAGCGCGGTGCCTGTGATCGATCGTAGTACGCAAGCGAACAGTTGGTGATCATTACACAGAACTTTGTTTCCAAGCCAGATTTGCTGTTGATAATATTATAAAAATAAGAGGTGAATTTCTTGGTCTAAAGAAAAGAGACAATAAAATAAGTTTAAGATAGAAAGCGAGAAAGACTTAAGAAAGCATTAATAGACCAGAAACGAGAACGCAAGTGCCTTGTGTAAAGAAGTAAAATACATTATCAGACTCCATAAACAAAAGCCACGCTCATAAACAATGATCTCAGTGAAATGATTGATACCAACTCATATTTCATGTAGACTGTATAATCTTTCGCCAACAAGCTCTAAATGCGCCAACTATTAAATCTTTAGTGTTTTATTTCTCATGTTTCCAACTCCATGTCTCTTGACGGTATTTTTTAATCTTCAGATTTTATGGAAAACACATTTTCAGGTATCTTTACAAAGCCATCCATCATCCCAAAAGTATAAAGCCAAAAAAACTTTCAAAGAATATTAATGACCCAGAACGATCTGCAATGGCCAGTGCCAGCGGTCCCTGTGAACATCAACAAGCATCCATAAACCGCATGTAATTGCGACTGGCATGCTAAGGCTATATCACACTGTCGATTTGCGATCATGTCTTCGACGAAACGCTTGGCGAACGTGGTCGCAGAACGCAGAGGCTCGGTTCCACAAAACCACTGCGTCGAACCAATAGATAGACAAATAAGGTAGCGACGATCACAGCATTCGTAACTACCTGAGTAGAGATCATTTACATATAATTGCTGTTTGAGACTACTTGTGTTAACACCTACGGCCATATTTTATTAATAGCATATGCTATACATATTTTGAGCTATTCTTTGGCATAATGTTAATCGCTTTACTAACTGATCGTGCTACTGGTCGCAATTCGTTACTTTTCGACTTCAACTTGTTCGCCATCTTTTGTGATCGGCTTTTCTCGGAAATACTATCGCGAACCGCCAGTGTGCTATACCCCTGGAACTGTGGACCCAAATTAAGCCGCGGTACGAGCTGCAATTACGTCGGTATCGACGAATTGCGCGTCTTTCATGTCGGATGTTTATCGCTTAGCATCCTTAGCAGGTTTATTAAGCGTATAAAAAGTTAACGTTTGCGAGACATGAAGATGTCCAGCTTTCTTTGGCGGATTTTACACGGATTACTGATTAGCGTCGGTTCAATATTCTCAAAATTCATTATTAATGGTCCATATTCTTTTACTTGGAATTTAAGATTTTTGATAATTGGAATACTCTTTTTGGCATGCCATCTTTATTATTGAATGACTTTTTCTAACCTTTTTAAGTTCGCAACAAGCACGCTAGCGTTTGACCTCACCTCACCTGATTTTAAGACATGACATGGTTGTTTTCAATACTATTCCTGTTACATAGTTGATCTAGCTTTTCTAGCGTGTCGTCAATCTCTGATGTATCTCTGATCCCAGTTTTGTTTATTGCATAAATAATTTATCGTGGGACTCTTACTTAGATGGACAATTGGCCTGAATGTGACGACTAGTTCTCATTCTACTTTACCTTGTGTTTAATCATAATGACATGTGTTCTTAACTGTTAGTGCATTACCCTGCATAGAAGATAATCTTTAGTCGGTGGACTCTTTTCTTTCTCTTGCTTTCACTCCCGTAGAATTTGGTTTTTACTCATTTTTATTTAAGTTGCGTTGCTTGTATGGGCCAAATGTTGCTACTAAATTTCGAACCACTTTTCGATGTCCACTTGAGCTTTACTCGTATGTTAGTTTCTCTTCAACGACAATGCAATAAAAGCTGGTTTTTAAAAGTATTTTTCTAAGTATCCAGTTTCTTTTCTCAGTTTCGCGAAACTTATCTCTTGCGAACTAAAGTCGTTAACACAGACTCTAATAGGTGCAATTTCCTGGTACTGAGAAGAACATAATTAAACGCGTTTAATTTCCCCCATTAATGCGTTTGTGACATTTCTGTGTTGCCAGCTTCCACCGCCGACAATCGGCCAATTAAGGCCGTTAATAAACTTTAATCGGAGCCAATTAAGTTGCTCTCTAAACTGCGGTCGCCTACTATTTGAATTCACTGTATGTGACTAGCTAAAAATACTAGCGTTAAAGCACTAGTTGACTTGCATAGAAATTAGCCTTCGTCGAACAACTTTTGCTTTTTGGTTTCCCAGCGTGGCTCAGGATAAGGAAAAGTTTGCCGAGCTAACGGCCAACCTCTAGTAGAGCATCTGATTAGATATTAAACTATTTTAGAAACCATAATAAAATTCGACTACTGGCAGAAAAAACTTTGCGTCATTTAGAATGTTAAGATCTTAGAGCACTGTAAGTTTTTGTATCCCAAACTCGATTCTCAAATCACAGAACAACTTCACAAGGAGTAACAACCTCGCCTGAATACCAGCCCAATATCCGGTACTAAAGGAACCCTACTACGTCTGCAGAACTGCACTCGTACTAACCGCTTAACGGCCCTTTTATTGCAGTGTTTCCTCGCGCGGTGGAGGTTTATGGCAATGCATTGGTGGAGTAGAAAATGTAGTAGATGTCTATGAATTAAATGGATTTTTATGTCAAGAATTTATTTTTATATTTTGACACTAAGAATTCAAAATTCTGGGTGGGGCAAACCTGTTATGGGCAAACGTGACGTTTAACATCAGGCGAGCAAGTTGCTCGTCTCATCACTCAATAGCCTGAAAAATACGTAAGAAGCTCGAGGCAATCAATTGCAGCAAGATTTAACAAAGTAATCAGCATGCGATGTAATAAAACTTTTTTGTGATAGACTTGCGTTTACGCGCGACGCACCGGATTTTGACCGATAATACGGTCCACGATGAAGCATGATTGGATTAAGACATACAGACAGCACTGGTTTGAAATATAGCCAAGCAAACAAATATTTTTGGCACTCAAACCACAGTAAATCCCCGAAAACGTAATTACATTTCCAAACAAATCACTAAGCAGGAAACAATCACGGTGTTTACCCCAACAAAAAAGACTATACCAATCAAGTCCAGCCAGCATGAGAAAAACACAAATTGTTCTGTTGACCGGAAGCCGGCTATTGCCGGCGACGCGTGACCGGCCCAATTGCTGCTCGAATTGAGACGAGACGACCTATTAAGGGATGCCTCTCTGGATATGTCATTCGTTAGGACAATTGCTATGTGCAAATGGGACGGAAATACCATCCGACAAAATAGGCTGAAGTCCCACAACATAATTTGATGTACTTTCATTATATTAGGGCGTATAGCCGGCGATGCAATATTCCTCGTTCCTTAATTAGGGACGTTTACTTTACCTAAGATTATGAATCGTTTAATCAGTTTAAAATTCTCGTATTCATTCAGTCTGCACCCAGAAAAAATGGCTCAGTAATTGTCGTACTAAAATCATGCATGACGTAATGCCTTCATCAATTGCGTTAAAATAATTATAATCTAACAAATAGTATTCGATCAGATCGGGTGGCTGGAGTAGCTGCCGTCACCCGTTCACGCAAAAAGGGCCGATTACCGGCCTAGTTGCGGAAAAGAGCCCGCTCACCAAGTATTCGATCAAAGTACATAGTTAAAAGTGCATAATATTACTTAATAGAGAAAACATCTTCCAAATATCAGAGTTGACATCATCGCGATCAACTCTCTACTCTCTTCTTGGTTCAAAATGCCCGTCACATATTATCACACAGATCCCAGCTCGATCTTTGTAACTAACAAAGCTCCTAAAGCTTCCATGGGCATGCTGACCTCCATGACCTCCAGCTTCAGCAAACAAAGCACTTCTGAATCATCCTCGAGCTCTCCAGTTCCCACGTTCAGCCGTCGACCCCGCGCAGGAATTGTTCAATGGGATAATGCCACTGCATTCAGTGCTGCTACCAATTGTTTTAGCTCTGGTGCACTTTAAATTGGTACTTTCTTTAACTTTAGTCTTTAGATAAATGAAGGTCGTTCGAATTTTGAATAAGTTTACCGTCGATATAGGAAGCAGGTTCAGAGAGACCCCTTGGTAGATTAATCTTCCCGTTCCTCTAAACGATGTAAGGTCATTGCTCATGAGTATTATTATGACTAATGGTTACCAAACGTGCTGTTATAGGCCATAATGATGCTTCCAAGCTATATTTAGTTAATACACCTACTGTGAACTGTGATACATATTATATTGATTCAGACTTTTATTATTACAATACACGGTTCAAAACCAGCGACGTGTCTATTGTAAATAGTTATTATTTTCACGTTTACTTATCATTATTATTTGCTTTCGAAATCACTCGAAGGGTTTAACTACAGGAAGTATTTTTAATTGCTTCGCAGCTAATAAGGCTGATGCCTTTTACAGACCTTTTAAAAGTTGACCAACACCTTATCATATCAGTTCGTTGATCTGTTTCATTAACAATATTGGATGCATAAGTGAAAGCTATCGCAACACCATGTGACTGGACTACGTTACCTGTAGTGCTTTCTTCACTTGAATAATGTACTCTTTCGCCTTCAAAATAAGAACTAAATTAACTGTCTTGAGCTACTGTGTTACTATCGCTACTACGTATACGTATGTCTTTCAAATGCCTTGTCGTCTTAGAAACAAGGTTCATATTCAGCTATCTTGCTTCTGTTTTTGGTGGAATTATAGAAGACGTGATATTAAGTTCTAACACATAGTGTAGATAGAGTTCAAAATTCGGTGTTCGTTTTGATGAATGGATAGTACATAGAATGTCGCATACTTCCTTACACGGAGGGACGCATATGGCGTAATTGCTCCAAACTGAGGCAGTTCGCATAGCTAAACTAATCTAGCGGGGAAAGTTATTCCAACTTAACTTTTATCACTATGTATTATGAATTGAATTTAATAAAGCTTGCACGAATCTAAATACAATTGTTTTAGTGTTTTGCTGCCTAATTATATTATTCTGTTATTAATCGCGCTTTAACAATTCATTGGAACGTCTAGTATCAGGTAGACATTAAGAAATCGAAACGTTGTACCGAGTCCTTGCTGCATGCACAGCTCATCATTTTCCATACGAGTGCTCTTTAGTCTTAAAACAATACTCAACTCAAAGATTTTAAAACGTGCAAATGTTACTGGTTCAGCTATATTTTGCAAAAACGAACTCGTCCATATGAAGATCGTCCTTTAAAATAATAACCCTAAAACCGAAAATTACAGACCATTTTATTTCAATTGACTTCGGGAAGAATCAAATCAAACCATCAGCCCCTTTCCTCCCACTTACACATCCTGTGATTCAACGTGAGTCAGTCAAAGGCTGCACTCGAGTCGACCCACTGCGACCCGCTGAACTGTGTCGAGGGGACAACATACAGGGCTCCGAAAATAGTGTAAGCGGGGGAGGGGCGACACCGGCGCTCGCGCAGTACTAACCGACGCTTCCTCGAGCACACATGGAAAACGAAATTTTGAAAATAGAACGCCGTTTTTGGAAAAGGCAAAGTCTGGGGCTTTTTGCGAGTGCAGTGACCAGTGATGTTGTGTGGGACGAACGGTGCGGTGGCGGCGATGGACCGGGCGTACATGTCGCTGCGCGCGCGCAAGCCGAATGCGAAAAAAACGGTTGGTTGCATCTGTTTGGTTTGTTTTGATTGTGATTGTTGTGATGATTAATGTAATAAAGACGTCAACGGAAAGTATAAAGTACTATCTGATGACATCATATTATGTCGTAGCATCATCTTTTGTCGGATTTGCAGTTTTGTTTTTAGGTGGAATTATCTAAAGAACGCTACACGGGATTGTTAGTCTGGATTTTGGAAACCATACAAGTTCCCTTTGAGGTTTTGTTTTAAATCGTTAAGACCACATCCTTTTAAAATGACGAATAGTTTCGAACATGAGGGATCTAAACTAATAGTCTAACTTTATAGTTGCAGTCCTACTTTCTCACAGTGTATTTGCTCTGATATACATTTGTTCTTCAAATCGAACAACTATAAACTGAATGCAGTCTTCCGCTATTGATCGTAGACTATTCAACCATTCTTCCCAAATTAACCGTGAGAACTTCGCGGTTAAGTAATCTCAAAAGTAAACTAGCGATGAAAGCCAGTTGTATGTAAGTTCCTTATGTAAGCTGGTTTATTTTCCGGCAATTTTAGTAAATAGTATTTCGAGTAAAACAATGTAAAATAAATAGAGGAAAAAGCATAATTACGAATGTAGACCTACATTACAATTTTCTATGAACCAATTTGAGCTATACCCACATAAAACCTCCTAATTTGAAAGTAATACCCGGATTTTTTCGAGTTTAAAATTGCACGCAAGAAGAAAAATTGGTAATTTCCATTGAAGAAA
The DNA here is from genome assembly GCA_949125135.1 of Alcis repandata. Classification (NCBI taxonomy): domain Eukaryota; kingdom Metazoa; phylum Arthropoda; class Insecta; order Lepidoptera; family Geometridae; genus Alcis; species Alcis repandata. The sequence continues at coordinate 1,454,666 of OX421240.1, forward strand.
TCTTTTAAATCTTTGCTTCATTGAGTGATGAAAATCTAAATAAACTAAAAACCAATCGGCTGTTTAAACTTTGCGGAATAGCAAATGGAAAAGCTATTACTTATTCTCGAATGCTTAGCATTACTCAGAATTATAATGAATGCTTAGAAATTATAGGAGTTTTAGCAATCATCAGTATTTTCAATTCGTAGAATTGTGCTATGAAGCGTCCTTAACGATTTCTTAGAAATATCTGCAGGGTTATAATAAGTTAGCTTTCCTCTTCGAGTTTAAATGTCGATCTGTCGAATTTTCTGTTTAACTAGCATGTTTGCTTAATTTGCTGATCCTTTTGAAATATAGATTTTGGCTAAGAGTTTCTCTAGATTCTCCAAGCCCAACAAAAATGCTAGGGAAGGTTAATGATTTTAAAATTGAATGATATATTTTTCTTCTTGCAAAACCATCAGTTTATTTGCAGTTGGCTTCCGGTTCCTAATTGAGCCAGCAATCTGCATGCTGCTGTTTGTATACTTCTGCCAATATATCACAAACTGTATACGAAGGTTTTCAATTCTGATTCATCGGTTTAATCTTAAACTCGGCAAGGATATTTTTGTTTACGAACGCGCCACCGACCGGACATAACGGAAATCGCAACGACATTCGATGATCACGAATATACGATTTACAACTTCCAATGTAACTTTTAGAATGTTTATTTGGTTAGTTTGTTTGATTTCAACATCAATCATATGTTTTTGTTTATTTTCTTTCCGTTGTCCGATTGGTATTCTTGTGATCTCGAATTTTCGTATCGATTTGCTGTAATAATAAATTCGAAGCGTTGATCGTAATCTACAAAAGCTTCACGTCATTATATCACCTGACCACCTACTGTTTATCTTGAAGTGGAAGCGTTGACTTGCAGTTTCGGAATCTTGATGCCTGTGATAGGCCACCTGTCTTCAGACTTATTTGAGGCATTGCTCATGCTAAAATGACCCAACAATAGTTAATCTCTAGATAACTAACTGGATACAGCGGGCTCCCAGCGTTATCAGCCTTGACAATGGAATATTTATTGTAATCACGGACAATATCGTGTAAGTACGTTAATATTATCATAATCAATCATAACGTCAGTGTGTTGCTCTAATAATGGCGGTGTACATCTTCTTTAAGAGGGTTATAAACTTCTTTATCGTCTGCGTTAGCCGATGTTTGCACGGATCTGGTTTATTTTTGAAGACTTGTTGGATCGTCAACTTTGATTTTTGCTGGAGATAACCCTAAAGGTGTTAGATTGCTTTTATTTATATCTTGCGCCTCACATTGTTGTCATCTTGACATGATATCAGATTAAATTTATTGAGTTTTGAAACCTAACATTAGATTTTGTTAGACGTCTTATTACCTGCACGTCGAAAAATATTTAAATTAGAATCGTGCATAATGTCAGATTCGTCATGATTGATATTATGTATCAGCATAACTAGTCTAGATTACATTAGATATTATAAAACAGTTTTGGTTAGGCGCCCACATAGTACCAAGGCCGAAATTAATTTCAATGAAATATTTTTTATAGATGCATAACTATGACTTCATACTGCAGTAAATCCATATGGCATGCAGTCAATTAGACGTCGTTCAGTCGACTAAAATTTCCAGAATTGGCTGCAATATCCCTTTAACACTTTATGGCGAAACCTTTTTTTACAATTTATTTAACGTAACTGCTAAACTTGTTTCATATTCAAGTAACCCGCTACTCCAAAAACCCGGACAAAATAATAAATAGTGAATTCCGTTAAAATAGGCACAGGTCACAGGTGGCAATCCACCTGCCCCGTCACGGCAGGTGACCACCCTCAGGGGTTCCAGTCTATCACGACCCCGCACTACCTGGGGCGGTACGAGTATGTAAAACTGTTTATAATACTGTGTGAAATACTCAACCTTTACATTAAACTGGTTTCACATTCTTTATGATCACTTAATGTTAATCGAATTTTCTCCAATGCGTATGAGCTTGTGAAAGTAATCGATATATAATAAATCACTCGCAATATGATATCAACAGGAAGTATCATTAACTCACCGTTAATAAGTAATGAATCCCCACTCACCCTGACTATGTCCTGATAATGAACTTCATAGAATCTGACCTTTACTGGAGTGGTTTACTAATCTGTTTCCGATAATGCGGCACGATATCTCAAATCACGGTCAATTTCGTAAAAACGCCCTCATCATTATGTTTGTTGATTGACCGTAGATTTGATACTCATTGAGGGATCATTAAAGTACAATCATAAATCGTAAGTAAAATTGCAATCTTTCTCATTCATGAATGCTATTTGGGAAGCTTAATCTAAATCTTTTCAAGGTCAGAGTGAATAGGTATCTTCTAAATTTGCGTGCTTCAACTTCGCCCACAACGTTGCTTACCAACAGGCGAGTTGGAGGTCAAAGATGGATTTATTCGTAATAAAAAAAGCTGGTGTCAATAACCAATCTATAATATCATCATCTTTAGCTGCCATCATTCTATTGACAAAAAAAAAAACAACCAAACTTAACAAAACTTCTCGCGCAACGCAACATGGGATCATGCTGCGTTGCGTTCCTCAAACTTAGAACAAAACTTGGTATCTCAGTCCAGTCTTACAATTCACTTGTTTCTAAACATTTCTTCACAGCCCTAAATACGAGCAATTTGAGCATCATTTAGGCGCTAGTTATTTTACGGCCCAGACCAAAATGCAACACCGATTAGCACACGGCACGTGAATTTCAACATTTGCTCAGGTCGAATGGAGAACAAAGTGACTTGCATCCGTGAGCGCCGTATTAACATTTGTGATGTGTGTGTTTGCACAACGTTGCAGCTTTTGTCGCCGAACCTTGGTTAGGTCAAGTTTCGTTTAAGTAATTTACAGGCCATTTTGTGTAACAACTTAATTATGCTTTATGCCAAAAAGGAAAATAGAACTCTTCTTACACTGTTTCTGGCAGAATTGCCTCTAAAACCAAAGAGGCAGTAATCAATTAAAAAATTTACAAAAGAACTCTTCCAAAAGTGTTGTCATTGGGATCGATAAAAGTTGAGAAGGCAACGTCAGTAGATCTACGAATCGGAGACGAATTTTAAGCCTAGCATTTCAGAGGTTCTTGAAGGCACACATTTTTGTAAGACCCTAATTTTATCAAATTATTTTTAAAGACAATAACTAACTTTTTTTTAACTAAATGCTGTAGGTAATGCTAAGCAGCTAAACTAAAATGCTAGACAGCTCATTGGCAGTTCTAGAAATGTTAAACTCAAATTTAAAAAACGAACAACTAAACCTGCTAGGATAACGTCTTATAACGCGCGTGTGGTTATAAAAGCCTTTTCATAGGAACGATATTCAATACCGCCGTATAGGTGTACTCAGAACTATAATTTTTTGAAAGGTTCCAAGAAATAAAAGGCTCGGTCACGTAATAGGGTTTATTATATTCTTCGGTACGTCTTTAGTTTCGATTTCAATGCCAGTTCGGTTTATATTCTATTGTGCCTTCGATTGTTCGTATGGATTCGTGATCACTGCTTTGTGAAATCAAAAAAATAAAACGCTGCACCGGTTTAGTTTAAACAGACACACGTGTAATCGATCGCTTAAAGATATTTATTAACAAAATAAACTCGTGATTTCTATTGAGTTTTCTGGTAAATCCAGAAGTAATTGTTTATTTGTTTTCTGAGATACATCCTTTTGTTATATTAACCACTCCGTGTGAACCATTTGGTCTGTGTGATGACGTGCGCGATCGTACACAAGTACGAGCACGAGTAGATACAGTAATTCGGCAATCTGTCAAGTAGTGTAAATTCAATGTAAATTATCTTTTGATGTACCTACTTGCATATACAAATCTGTGTTTACTTAGCCCAGCGTATCAGCGATATCAGCATTGCAGTTATGCGAGTCACCCTGAAGATATTTTGAAAGCTGCAGGAAATTGTAAAATACATAATGTAAAATTTTGTTTTTCTAATTTTACTTTAACTTTTTATTTGATGCATTTGAGTTCTCATTGGCTGGTTGTAATCGTCCCTTTTTGTTACTAATTGGTTTTAAATATGAACAAGCTTTGAACGCTTACTCTTTTTCTAGCGTTTAAAATGGCTTAGAGCTCAACTCATTTTTAGAACCATAGGATGGTTCCAATACTCAGTAACGTTAAATCCACAATTTCAATCTTAACTATGGTTTAAATCAATGTACCATAAAACCCCGTTATGACTCATTACACGGAATGAAGCTATCTTCGATCAGTAATCGCCATGTCGCCAGTCTCCCATCGTAGCGCGTGCGTCACGTCGAGCCTGTACGCTGGTGGCATATTGATGCGCCGGCGCATATCTAGGTACAGTCAGGTATCGACAGATTAAGGGGAAGTACTTAATAAATGAGTGTCTATAAGCTGAAGGAACTTTATCATCATCAAGCATTTAGAAGCGCAGAGCGCGCGGAGTGCTTCTGATCTGCATGGTCTTATACCCTCTGGCCCGTTCTTCTATCGGACCACCAAGGGCACAAAAAAGCGTCATCGTTTTATGGTTGACATACCTAAAACCCGAACGAAACGCTTTGACTCCACATTCATTTTGCGAACCGCACGAGTGTGGAATGATCTGCCAGAATGGGTGTTTCCCGATGGATATAATTTGGGTGTCTTCAAGTCGAGAGTGAATCGGTTTCTTCTAGGCAAGCGTGCTCCATCGTAGGCCGCATCATTGCTTCCCATCAGGCAAGATGGCGGTCAAACGCAAGCCTATTCATGAATTAAAAAAAAAAAAAACAATTTTGTTTTAATTTAGACATTCCTTATTAAAGAACTTACCCTTATCCTGTCGATTCCTTATGAGCATCTTCAGGTTTCTTATATATCATCTCATTATCTGGATATACTATTTTGTGAGACTTAGCAGCTGTGGCTTTACTAACTTTTGTAAGGCGAGAAGCTGTTCCACTTTGGCTCTATTCCTGAACTTTTTGCAACGAGAACTTATTCCTTCTTCTATCTCTCTTTCTCTTATATTGACGTCGTTTTGTCTCTTTCTGTTCAGGTAAAATACTATGTATTTTATTGCAATCTGTACGTCTCGTACGTGCGTCTGTTGTGCATAATTACACTTGTAATCGTGATGAATAATGAAACGGCACTTAGTATGTTGAATGGTCTGAGCAAGATTTACGCACAGCAAAAACAACGATTTTGTGTAAAATAACGAAACCAAAGGTCGCCGAAACTTGACAATGCGATTTTTTAACCGACTATTTTCGTCAATTATTACTGTTGCTAAGTTAAAAGTTAATAGTCAGGTAAAATTAATAACTAAGTGGCATTAAATTATTTTTTATTAATTAGTCTTGTCTTGATAGGTTCCAAGCAAAAAAATATAATCGTAGCAAACATTCTGCATAAAAAGCAAATTCAAAAATAGATCTATATAATTGCTCAGATCGATTAGTTTTTTTTTTTCGCATCGTTAAATGGAAATGCCTATTTTAGTAATTTTCCTGCAACGTGATAGTAATCTGTCGTAAATACATGAGTTTTTATACGTTAATATCTTTGTGGGAAACTCTTGGTTTACAGAATTTTTTTTTTTTTTTTTTTTTTATTCAAAGATAGGCTTGCGTTTGACCGCCATCCTGCCTGTTGGGAAGCAACGATGCAGAATGAACGATGAGAATTACAGTGTTTAGAGGCGTGGTGACCCGGTGCTTGTGAGAATCTTGGCGCTGAACAATCTGAACTTGTTGAATAGAGGTACCTTAGTATTCTGTGATAGAGGGGTCGTGTTGTGGGCGGGCAGCGGTTCTTATTTAATTTTTGTGTTTTAGTGTTTAAATCTTTTGCTTCATCATCATTATTCATCATTTTTAATCTGTTGTTGCCGACTGCTGAGCAAAAGCCTGCCTTCATTTTACAGTTTAAAACTAGGTTTTTATCGAAAGTGTTGGTCCCATAATTTAGGATGCACAAATTGTACATTGCTCTAAATGTTGTCTTTGTCTTGACCTATTTATGTCAACCTGATCGGTATTCTGTGAAAAATAAAAAAACGATTAGTGGTATAGCTTATACTATTTCTAGTTTCTATATTCCATTAGCTCGATTTTCAAGCGTTTAGTGCGGTTTCAGTCAAACCAATAACCGCAATAATGATTTTTAATAATATGTATAAAGAAATACCTATTATTATTATTCATTGATCTCTTTTGCTTTATAAATATTAATTGATCTGTAACTTCGCCATCCTCGCTAATCGCTACAACAGGACCACACCTTCAACGTCAATACTAATTTGTCTCTTCCATCATTAACTAGTCTATACAAGTAACTGACATCTATTCTGCGGTACCTATTAATAGATACTCCATCTATTGTATATATCTATTGTCTTCAGTCTTGTATATGGTAGGACTCGTACGTCAATCTCGGACGATTATATTAAACTTCGCAGGCTCACGTAAATGTTTGACGTGAGAGTAGTTAATTGTTAAGGTGTTGCGTACAAGTTTTTTTGTATGGGTTGTATTTGAAAATAATGGTTATTTAGTTTGCTCAATCGACCTCTAGAATATGCAGTGTAATTTTAAGACCTCTAGACCTGTTTTGAGCAAACGTTTTGCTCGCCTCGTCACTCAATTCAGTGAGCAGTTATAGTAAGTTCTCGTTAAAACTATTGAAATATTGAAAATGCTCTATAAAATTTAGTTGAAGTAAAAACAAAACAAAAAAAGTAAATATTTTCCGCTCGAAATTATAAGGTCGCTGATTAAAGCTCTACTGAAATTATTAGGTGTACAACTTTGCTTTCGCCGTTTTGCAATAGATGGCTGTAGCGGTAAGTGGTAGTCGAAATATATAGATCGTAGATGTCATACAATAAGCTTAGGTATTTAAAAAAAAGCGGGTGTTCCCCGGTATCTTGGGGGGCTCCAAATCACAAGACTTAAACGTCGACAAATAGCTATGTTGTCGTAATACCTCGCGCCAGGATTATGACAAACATTGGTTCAAAGAACCAAAGTCTAAAATGGAGCGGCAAAATTGCGTCAATGCAAATAACGATGTGGTCTTAAAAGGGGTGGTGACTAACGACACTAATATTTTCGGTATCGAACACCTGTGGATCATCTACTGTGTTTTGTAACTTTGGGTGCGCAGTCGTCTTGTGAATAGTAAATGCAGTAATTTCCGAAAATGTGTCAAGAACACTAAACTTAAGGTGGTTTATATTTGGTGATGATTTGGTGGGCGTTTCATACATACGATTCTAAACCATAGTGTCACCAACAACAGCCTCATCGACGAACGTATAAAGTTGCCGCTAAAACGTAAAACTGCTTTTACAGCTTGACTCAAAAGAAAGACAGATTTTTCTAATATGACGCGATGAGCACCCAGAACCCCGAATTGACTTCTTCATTATCCTCGATTACGCATCAATTTCGAGCTGCTGATCTTTCCATCCTTCTACAGAACAATTACGATCCTAAAACAAAATTCCTGAAACTTCCTTTGTCACAACTACCTGTCCGAATTGCGAGTATCTAGGGCTCGTGTTCGCCAAACACATTAGCGTGTTGATTTCATCGGTAGACAATCGGGCCCGTGTACGTCACTGGGCCACAATGCCTCGTTACTGGACCGATTCGGATGATACGGGCTGATTAGAGTCACGTAGGCCAGAAAGCTTGTAGACACCATGTACTAATTAGTAAACTTCAATTGGGTTCCGTTGAAAAGGCGTAGGTACAATACATCTAGAAGGAAGCAAGAAGATAGTAAAACAGTACAACATAAATGAACAAATGAAACTGTGGTAGTAGACATTAGGTAGTAGAAACAGAGGTATCAGCATTCTCCTGCTGACCTGTTGAGCTTATTGGTAAAACACAAATGGTTGGTGATAATAGAATTTCAACCTAGTGACGCTACCTTTTTTTAGATAATCGGCTCTGAAGCCTCGTAATCCGTTATCTATTAGTAATCCATGGGAGAGACCCAAGCCTATTGGACAAACATAAGGACTGATGATTAGTGATGATGGATAGTAATAAAACTCGTGACCAAAACAGGATCTTATCTCTTATCCTTGATTTTTACACACCTCTTTATAATCTGAAGCGTAAGACGTAGGTGCTCTGCTATTCGTGGCTTATCCACAAGTCACGAAGCTATTATCAAAATAACGAGCTAAATAAATAAATTATTAAATTAAATGCGATCTGTCAACGTTTGCAAGGCTTACCATGTTGCTATGTCAACCTATTTCTGTATTGATATACCTACGTTGTATGTATTTCATAAAAAGCTGGAAACAATTGTGTTTACAGAAGCATTTATTAAAAGATTATCCTGTAGCGTCTACACGTGATGCCATATTGTATTTGAGGATGCTAATTAACCCGTGCTTCATAATTAATATCTGTACACAAAAATAGCAGCATACCCTAATTAACAATAAAGTGTAGGCAAAGGCAACGCACCGGCAAAGCATCTAATGATCCTGGTTCTTTCCGATTTCAGTCAGTCAGGTCTCAGGTTTTGATGATCTAGTCTAGTATCTCTTATCTGGGTTGACCCTGAAGTTGTGTAGATTGCCTGGAATAATAAAAGGTTATTTTTAGTTCTATCATGCATCTGAAATAAACTTTACTTGCTCTAGCAATGTCTGTTATATTGTGTTTGTGATCTGCAACGATATTTAATTTAGTTATGTGTATAGCATTTCTTATTATATTAATATTGATTTTTCTCTTTTCAGGTAAGGATTGACGGAGTGACGGAGTCCGACGTTTCGTTACATGGGTATAAAATTTAAAGTATAATATTTTCTCTTATTTCTCAATCTCATGTTAGATAAGGAATAGATTGGTAGATTAGGAATTATGGCAATAAGAACAATAATAGCTCGCGAACAAAGTCGGAGGATAACTAATTTATCGTTGGTGTTCAAAGTACGTAGACTGCATCAATGAGTTGGCCCTAGGGTCAGGACAACTGGACTAATGAAGAGGTCAGTGTGGATGCCCTGACCCTGTATCATCTATTATTTTTCTAGTCCACCTTGTCACAAGTATTGCATTAGGGTGATCGTACACCTATCCACGACGCACGCGCCCCATTCACCGGAGTTCGTACTAACTATCCACTATGCTGTGACAATGTATCATACCTTTTTAAGTACATAGTCGGTATGAATTCCGTTCTATGCGACACGTGCGGTTTGGAAACGTGAACGTTCACCTTAAGTCTCCTTCATAAGTTAATCCTTCATGTCTAATCCCAAATGATCCAGCCGAGATAACGATGAATGGATCGTTAACTTCCGGACAAGGTCGTTAATGTCATTGATCTAGTAACATCCGGTATTCGGTTCAAACGTCGTAAATTTTTCCAGCGTCGTTGTGCGTTTTGGATAAAACAAAAATAACAAGAAAAGATAAAATAAAACTTAACAAGCGATAAAAGATAAGCAACCTTACTCGGTTTCCCCAAGTTCATTTTCCTCTTCCAAATCAAGATTTTACCGCTTTTCATTTACACAAAAAATTCTAACATGAAAACATGTATAAAAGCTGCGATACGCCATTTTAACGCACACATTCGTGATTTACAATTTATTTCAATCCACCATAATTTTTACCCTGAATTACGTAATTTGTTGAAATAGATAATGACGTATTTCAAAATTTTGTTTATTATTAACAAGCTTACGAGTGTCACTAACTCACGTATATTGCCAATAGATGGCGTTTTAGATATCTAGATTATTGTGGAAGTTATTGTTATATGTATAGTTTAGTCAAGCGTTACTGAGAAAACTAAGTACATATACGTTTAAAATGAGGAGAGAGGAAAACATTCAATGGCCCAGTAGTACGACTCAACAAAGCTAATATAAACAACAACTATTACAAATAAATAGAAAGAGAAACAACTAACTGGTAAGACGTCATGATGCAGACCATGTCGTACGTACTGCTGCGTTTTGTTCACACCTTCAATAGTCTAATTTAGGATTATCACGATATGCAAACACCGTCATATTGATAATAATTAATAATAGTCCTGCGCAAGTGTTACGAAAGACTACGTATTGTATCTCGGTGGGTTCCAAAAGAAACTTATCATGTTAAAGATGTAGTTGTATGCGACACAAAAATTAAGGATTCTAATGGAACCCAAACATGTTATACATAAAATATATTATAGTTTGGCAAATTATTTCTACCGCGAATATCCTCTTGTTGATTGCACTTTTGTACCAAGCTCACCTCCAAAGATACATTTAAAACAAACGACACAAGTCTGTCCCTGACATACACAATTCGAATTAGTTGTTGCAAATTAAACGAAACTAAAAAATTCGAGGATGACAAAGCCTTTACTAATTTATTTGACAATGTCCCATTCATTTTTACATCAGCTTTCCTGATCATTAAATTAGTAGCGGAAACATAAACAGTAGTTAATATCGCAGGAAGCATTGGTTGCTCCTATATAAGGTAGCACGTAACAAATGGCGCCTTGGCTGCTGCAGTTTACGCGGTTTACGCTTTTTGCATAGTAATTGAGCTTTTTAAGTATTGTTACTGCTTATCTCATTATTAGTTATGAGATTTTAGCTAACAATGCAAGCTGACAAAATCTTCAGCGGCTCGTACCTCCGTCTAATTGCTCCCAAAAAATTAATCGCCGAACTTTAAGAATATATGGCCACCAACCCCCCCCCCCCCCCCCCCCGCTTTCATCCTCAAAGATATGGTTTATTTACGACAAAAAAATCATAACTATCATAACTAACTACCTAAAATTTATGAATCCAAAAATATAGTCCATAAGCCACATAACTATCCCGAAACTCTAGGTGACGACCTAGTTCGAGGATATTCCGCCGCATCTCATGCTCCCCCCACATGCCCAGCAGTTGACAAACACACCAATTTTCACCAGCTCGCCGTGCTAACTGGCGGCTCATCTCACGGCGCGTGACCGAAGCTCCTCGATAATGTGTTTAGCGGACGTGTCCTAATTTACTCTTTGTTAGGACGGATGGGGTTTCGGGCGGCATAAGTTCGGTATGTGTGGGCAATAGAATTTTCCGCGGGGCCTCGGAATAGCGCGTAAACTATGTGTGTGTGTGTGTGTGTGTGTATGATGTAAGTACAGATAGGAATGACGAACGTATTAAATTATACCGTAGTCAAGGATTTTGAGTTGAATTGTAAAAAAGTTGAAAAGAAGCACATAAAAATAAGTCAAAGAAAAAGTCAGTCAAATACCATTGTCCTTTATCTGATCCTTTACTATATAGTGTTGTCTTCTTGCTTGCTTGCTTCGCGCGAAAGTGAGACAAATTACTTTCAACTTACACCGTGCCAAAACAACACTACATAAACTATTGAGGAACGGCTAATCTTCAAATGTATTTCGCTCTCGCCAATAAGGCCATCAGAATGGTAAATCCCAAATTGCCTTCAAATATTTGCATTGCATTATTGCTAATGCGCACCTATAAGTAACATCGGTTATTTTGCTCCATTTTCCTTATTGGCTGTTACATTTTACGTTTATCCATCCTTCTAACCGAGTCCTAAGTAAACAACAAAGAAAAACATACAATATTGTGAAGATCAACTAAGTATGGATATAGACTAGATGGTTTGCATACTGAGGCAGCACGCGTATTTGGCGATATCCTTTTGTGAAGTACCTACCATTTGCGCATGGATGATTTAACTATGATAAAGACTGGAAAAGCAGTAAGGACAATTTTTTGTAGAAAAATTCTCGTTTCTGAAGGCATCGCTTCGACAAACTGCACAGTTATAAGCAACTAGCTTCCGCCCACGGCTTCGCCCGCGTGGACTATACCTCGGGAACCGATTTTTTTTCCGGGATGAAATTAATTTATCCCTCTTTTTTGAGAGTATGTAAAAAGCGTCTGCAATGGAAGCAGGGACCCCAAAAACGCCCGGATGCAATAAGTCAGCCCCCTCGAATAATTTTGAAAAATGGCAGCCATTTGGAATCATTTGAATTTTCGCCACCACCATCAAGTAGCCCTTGCTAACTCCTATGACATGTCATTGTAGTAAAACACCCATCCATCTTCAACCGTTTCGGAGATATAGACCCTCAAAGTTTGTATGGCGGCCATGTTTTTGAGGCGACTATGTTATTTTTATTGGCTCCGAAAAGATCCGAGGTTTTAGTGACTTTTTAGTCTCAGCGCTTTGGTAAAAATGTTTTTAGTTTTCGAGATAATTAGCAGTTCCACCTCGAGGATGTGACTTTTCGAAGGTTTTGGATTTTTTCCGGATGTTGTTTACACGCCTTATGTTTAGTACATCTGTAAAGTTTCATTGAGTTAGCATCAAAACAAATTCTTTCTCCGTACTACATTACCACGCCATTTCACCCCCACAGGGGTTGATTTTCCAAAAGTGGTGAAATTGGTGAAAAATGATGTTCGTCATTTTTTTAAGCTTAGTATATTTGTAAAGTTTCAATACCGTGGCGTCAAAAACAATGCTTCCCCATACAAACTTTAACACCCTATTTCACCCCTTTAGAGGTTGAATTTCAAAAAAATCTTTCTTGGTACACGTTTACTCGTCAAGACAAACACACCTTCCATATTTTAAATTTCTACGACCAGCGGCGTAGGATGTTCCTTGTCTGTCAGTGAGTCATTACAATTCTCTCTCCGTACTATATTTATCACGCCATTTCACCCCCACAGGGGTTGATTTTCCAAAAATAATGAAACAGATATCTATTATTTTTTTAGCTTAGTACATTTGCAAAGTTAAATAATCGTAGCATTGGGAAAAGAATATTTTTATCCAAACTTCAATACTCCGTTTCAGCCCTTTAGGGGTTGATTTTCAAAAACGAAAATATAGGTGTCTATTATTTTCTGTAGCTTAGTAAATTTGCAAAGTTAAATAACCGTACCATTAAGAAAAAAATATTTTACAAACTTTAATACCCCGTTGCACCCCTTTGGGGGTTGATTTTCAAAAACCAAAATAATTATTGTCTATTATTTCTTTACGTTAAGTATACCTATTGGCAAAGTTTCGTAACTAAAGCATCAAAAAAAAATCTTCATGCAAACTTCAATACTCCGTTTCACCCCTTTAGGGGTTGATTTTTCAAAAACGATGAAATAGGTGTCAATTATTTTTTTTATTTTAGTATATTCACAAAGTTTGATAATCGTAGCATTAAGAAAAATATTTTTTTCATACAAACTTAAACACCCCTTTTCACCCCTATAGGGGTTGAATTGGGCAAATTTCTTTCTAAGTGTGCGTCTGCTTTTTAGTATAAAACTTTTGTCCAAATTTGACGTTCGTAGCTTAAGCGGTTTAAGCTGTGCGTTGATCTGTCAGTCAGTCTTGACATTCACTTTTATCTGTTTAACCCTTTTAGGGGTTGATTTTCAAAAAATAATGAAACAGGTATCTAATATTTTTTTTAGCTTCGTACAATTGCAATGTTAAAAAATCGTAGTATTAGGAAAAAACATTTTTCATGAAAACTTCAACACTCCGTTTAACCCCTTTAGGGGTTGATTTTCAAAAAACAAAAAAATAAGTGTCTATTATTTGTTTAGGCTTAGTATATTTGCAAAGATTCGTAACCACAGCATCAAAAAAAAATTCTTCATACAAACTTCAATACTCCGTTTCACCCCTTTAGGGGTTGATTTTCAAAAAATAAAAAAATAAGTGTCTAATATTTTCTTTAGCTTAGTATATTTGCAAAGTTTCATAACCACAGCATTAAAAAAAAAATCTTCATACAAACTTCATTGCTCCGTTTCACCCTCTTAAGGGTTGATTTTTGAAAAATGATGAAATAGGTGTCGATTATTTTTTTAACATTAGTATATTCGCAAAGTTTGATAATCGTAGCATTAAGAAAAATATTTTTTTCATACAAACTTAAACACCCCTTTTCACCCTCTTAGGGGTTGAATTGGGCAAATTCCTTTCTTAGTGTGCGTCCGCTTTTTGATATAAAACTTTTGTCCAAATTTGACGTTTGTAGCTTAAGCGGTTTAGGCTGTGCGTTGATCTGTCAGTCAGTCACGACCTTCACTTTTATATATATAGATTGCTTGCGTCAGACACTAGAGTCTCATATTAGATAATCGTGTTCTCCTTGAACTAGACCTTGCTACTGCTAAATTATGATCTGTATAGATTATATTATTATTTTGCTCGTATTCAAACTAACACTTTAACTACTTGCTTACAAAAAACATTGGAAAGTTTTCGTCAAACAAATATTCGAATAGACATACAAGTATCAATTTGGTTCCCTAGAGCACAACCTTCGCTTAGTTTGGTCAATTAGTATCCATACTGTGAAAAATGCTGCGAATCAGTTCAACGTACCGAGTTACCGGCATACTTTCCACGTATGGAAATATAGCGTCTTTGTCTTAAATGGCAGAACTATTCGCGATACAGACACAATTCGGACTGTTTAAGGTGTTTCGCTTGTTATTGTTTGGTCTTGGGTAATCGAGTCATCACATCTTGATTTATCATATTTTTTGTTTATTTTGTTCATGCAAATCTTACGAAAGAAACGACATTATCCTACAATCTTTAAGACTCAGCTCACTAAGACAAAGAAAAAACCAAATTCCTAATTTGCCATCTATTCCATTAGCCATCTATTCATTCTATTCCTCTTCAGTTTCATTCACAATTTTGAAATATCAAATTTGCAGTAGATTATTAAACTCCGTGGTTCGTTCTTTGTATCCCAAATCTGCACTAAACTGAGCGCGAAATGAGTGCGCCTTTGTTTCGAATCTGAAATCGGCGTGTAGAATTAGCGGAAGAGGAGCGACGTTACAGCATCGTGCCAGCATCGGTTGTTAGATTGTTACGGTCATTTGGAACCATTCAGTCGTAGAGCGTGCGTTGAACGCTCTGGAGAAGCATAGATAATCAGTAAACGCATAATTATTACCGAAGATAATATTAGATTGGGCTTAAAAATCTGTCTATGGGACCTTAGACCAATTTTTCAGTGCCGAGAAAAAACTATCATTAAACTTTGCTTCTTCTTCTCAAGTGGTATTTACCAAAGTCATATCCGACCCAGTCTTAGTCACGTCGGTTAAAGTATTAGTAAAGTAGTTTAATGATGATAATGCAAGTCTATAAATAACTCATGTATTTGGATCCTTATTAAATTCCACGGAAAGCCATCTGCTGTTGATCATTCTGAGAACTCCAAAAATACCGTTATTTTGTTTTTCTGTTTTATCAGATACTATGTTATACGCACAAAATTTAAGATAACTACCACATGAGCATGAAGCGGCTCACTCTTAACCATGTCAAACAGGATATCGGTTCGTTTAACGTATTTTTGACTTCTGCACAAAGAATAATCTTAGGACGCTTGTACTCAGGGCGATTAACAATCATAATATATTATCATATTTCATATCTATCATATAAATATTTCAGTTTTATGGATGTCTTGTCACAAATAGGATTGGTTAAAGCCGCTTTTTCCGGCGTCCTCCGTGTTATCATTTCGAATTTAGGCCACGAAATCAATGAGAATGTCAATGTTCTACACAAGCATGAAACTGGTGAATCCTAACCATTTAAACAGGTAGTAGATGCTAAACATTACTTTACACAAATGTTTGACTGGTTTGGACAAGGAGATATCATAGGAAGTTAATATTATCGGGGTGATTAAAATATATTTCAGTTTCATGTAAGTCTTGTCATATAGAGGATTTATTAAAGCCGTATTTTCCGCTGTCTGATAATCATATCGAATCTAGTCCACGAGACAATAAGCCTTTTTTATGGCAATGGCTTAATATTTATACTAACTTTTATTACATCTTCCGGCTAAATAATATCTTTGAATATAGATATTAATAATTTTAAATTGAATCTAATGTAGACCCTAAAAGCTTTCATGTTCTATTCTTTAAATGTAGACGCGTTTATGAATCATCCAAATAATATCGTATTATCTTCGCAGCGAAAATTTGTAGATATCAGTTTGTATTTTCAATATCAGATAAAGTATCTTAGTTTGTATTAATATCATCTACACTCTTCTTTATCTGACTGCTGGGAATAGGCCTCTTTGTTGTTATGCCATCAGCCCCGGTCTTGTGCCCAGGTTCATCCAGTGATGACTTCCTTAGTGTCGCCTTACTATAATCGCTTCTATATGTACGTAAATACATATAGAAGTGTAGAAGGTAGGTCCCAATACTGTGGGAGGTCAAGTATCGCAAACGCAGCCAAATAGTGTTAACTGCTGAACATTGGCTTTCCACGACTACTTATCGTGGTTGTCTCTCAATGTACTCAAACATTTGAATGGATGCGCTCTGCTCAGTCGATCCGCTACCGGAGACCATAGCGCACGTCTTTAAACTTTTCAAATTCTCTCCCGGTTTCGAAAATCGAACAACACTTATTTCTGAATCGGATATAACCACTGAAATTCGTTAACCTCCTGAATTACTCTTGTCTCCACAATTAAAAATGTGGCCATGCTATAAATAAATAAGTGAAAACAAAATAACGAGAGATAAACATTGGGGACGTCAAGTCGTGGGATGTTGGTGTAATCGTGGATTAGTGCTATCTGACACGTGGCTGAAGATCTGTGACGTGGAAAGCTGTAAGATAACTAGAAGCCATTACTAATGAAACTTTCAGGACAGTTACGTGTTTTTCTCTAAACTATTTCAGTGATGACATAGACATACACAGTAGTGTCCTTAACCTCCACCAGCGTTTGTTTCAGTGATTAAAACGTAAAAAATAAGGAATTGTTGTAGCAATATGAGTCTGCTGAATGTTATATAGTGCGTGCGGTTTTCTATCTAGAGACTAGTTGTCCAGAGACTGGTGATTCAACACTAACTACAGACTATATTATCAAGAGACGGCTTTTCTAGCAGACATGGCTCGACTCGCGACCAGCGCTGCACATTTCTGCCAGCGGCTGCAGGAGCTATATCCTCAAAAATTGGCGATCACCTCCAAACATCAGGTTTGAAACACATTCCTACATAATTATTCTGTCTAGATTCTGAAATATGTTATAGACACGCTAATGATTTATTGCCTAAATTTTCTAAATGTGTACGAAACATTTCAAGAGATATTTGTATTACATCCGTTTAAAAACTAGATGATCATATTTAAAGTAAATTAGCAAATTAGTTTTGCTATGGTTATGTTTCATTATATACATTTCGTCTGAAAACGTTCTAAAAATGCTAATAGCTGCATTTGTGGATAAACTCACCATGGCTTTGTACCAGTTTCTTTTAAATGTCTGTAGATTTGAAGCGATCACTCATGGCATTGTCTGTTAGTTAAACGTTTGCTAATTTATTTTTAATTATTCCGTATAGTTAACTTCTTTTATATTGTTTTCCTCGGCTTTTATCATTTGATACCATTCAACAACTGTCTCAAGGTCCTCATTTATCTACACTCCAATATCCTTTCCTCTTATATTGGCCAGGGCCGAAGCCCTTTTAATTAAACTACCGGTATTTTTATACTTAATTCTTCAGTAGCTTTATTAAACAATGATTTAATCCCTCTTTACACAGAATCTATATTTAAACACAGTTCTGTGTTATTTAATGACACACCTTTTTAACTCTGCAAACAAATGTCTCATTTGAGGTTTCGTGATTTGAGGAAATTAGCTTAAGTTTTATTGTTTATTTTTATTAGTACATGAATATTTTTAGCCCTTGACCGTAACTCGGATTTATTTCCCGTTTTAATTATATCATGTTGCTTGTCAGCCAGTATTTCCTGCGCTTCTGCCCTGCATATATCAGGTCAAGGGTGAGCGCCTGCGTCAGTGCCGCCAATTTGGACTGCCACTCGTTGTTATTCGTATCACACCTCTATTGTTCCTAACCTCATGACTTATGTCCCAAGATGCTAAGTCGGTCCTTAAATTTGGCTTGAGATGACCCATAGCCCTTGGCGTGGGTTATTATTATACAATCGATGACAAACCTTGGTTTCATAGAACATGCATGTTCATTGTTCAATGCAGTAGCTTTCCTAAAATGGCTATTCAAGAATTCTTTTAAAACACGGACATGAAAATAGAATACTGTTTCCAATAGTTCTAAAATTACGTGTTTAACTTAGTTCAGGCTATTTTTAGCATTATCTATAATCCTATCTTAATCTAACATTATGGAAGGAAATGGCTAAGTCCACACTTCCACAGTCATGTGTTTTATTACGATCGAACTATTTATAACATTGAAGTATATACTCGTATTAAGTATCGATTCATAAATGATAATGCTTGTAAAAGTAGTAAGTTTTTTCCCAAATATCCTGTAACGCATTTCTGTTGATAAAACTATTTGGAAAACAACAATACGATTTATTCACAAATATTCCAAACTACAGTTATATAGTCACAATACACAAAACATTTCTGTCATCTTGAGTTGTTTTGCTCATTACCTCATCTGTGTCTCTGTTTTGCATTTTAAATAACATTATATTATCAACAATATACGTAGATATTTTCTCATACATGTATTTAATGTATTACCAGACTATAGCGTTCAGCCGCCACAATGCGATTGGGTAACAAACATCCATCCATTAATCTCTCCGTCTGCAAAACATTAAGACTTTAATAGGTATAATAAATATTGACGATATGTACGTATATATTGGATTTTTATATGGATTTATTAATATAGATAGAAGCTATTATTACGATCTGACTAAGCGCAAAACAATTTCAGTTTCTCCCTTCAATCAAAAAACTAATACTTACTACAAATATTTATTGTTCTATTCAGCAAATATATATTTTATTGTCTTTTTAAATACATTGCATACATAAGTAGACGACGTAAGTACGTAAGTAGAGTAGAGTATTTGAATGTATTTCCAAGTATTTTTTACATTTTTTATGTAGGTTTATATGTCAGTTTTTTTTCTCAATATTGCACACCCCATTTTTCTATTTTTTTGTCTATCCTCTCCATCCTAAGGTTGCCTGGAAGAGATCGCTCTTAGCAATAAGATCGCCAGTTGTCGTACTAGTTTTTAGGTGTTATAATCCTTCTGTTTGTAATTTATGGTGTGAACAATAAAGAGTTTATCTATCTATCTATCTATTTGTGCTCACAATGTTTTTTCTACAACAATTAAATTGAAATGTGATACTGCAGATATTGCCATTGTTTTATAAACAAAATGTCATATTTCCTCGTTCAACGCAGCATATTTTTGCTGCAGTCAATCCTATTTATCCTTTTAATTGAAAATGATTCACGAAATTCCTGGAAGTTATTGTTGGGATGTTCGGGAGAACGAGCGAATTTATCGAGTTGACTGTTACGAGAATCGTGGTCAGCAATCAGCTTTATTATTGTTTATTTAGTTTAGCCGGAATTGGTGTGTTACCATTTCATTCTTTAACAACATTGAAATCAATAAAACTTCCTGGAATACAATCAAATGTGTGTTACTTAGCTCTTTGATACTTGAACAGATTTGGTTCAAATTTTGTTTAGAATATTACTTGATGTATACCTCTAGAATAGGCCGGGACAGATAGTAGTTTGTAGAATAATCCATCTCTCTAATTCTTTCTAATTTGCGATAAAGACTGCTGTCATCTTTTCACTGACGAGATATGTCACGCGCGAAAATGAGACAGCAAATTTTAACAAATACAAGTTTATCGAATGTTATTGAAAAAGATCAATAAAGATTATTATTAGACACCATAATCTTATTATTTTCAAGATAGTGAATCTTGCGCGAAGGAAACAGCATAGTATCATAGTTGTAAACATAAACGTGTACAAGTAAAATTACCAGTAGCGATAAGATGTAGATTCTTTCTGGAAGTGTTTTCATTAAGGTCATTTCCATTACGAACGAATCCAAATGCATTGCCTTCCATTATCTCGTCCGAGCGCGGTACCTTATCTCTCTTTTTAATATAAAGAAGGTTAAATCAATTGAACGCTACTCCACCTCCATCCGTATCGATGCTAGCCGATTTTGATTCCAGAGCCGTTGTAGTAGAGATCAGAACTGTGTGTGTGTTAATTCAATTTATTATATTATTTCAAATTGTGTGCGAATGTTTATCCAATTGATATTAATGAACTGATAACGTTTTTAACTATCTCTCCGCTCTACATTGTTTGTGATGATATTCTCTACGTTTTTCTTTTCTTTTCTTATGCTATCGTGTTCTTTTCCTCTGTTATTACTTTTATGTTTACGAATATGAGTAATATTTTCTTTTAAGGTTTTTGCTCTATGAAAATCAGATTTGAACCTCCGACGTAACCAGAGGGGTTTACTTACTTAACTTTAACGTGTATATTTGTGCATTGTCTGTGGCATCGTAGATTCCAAACGGCTGAATCAATTTTGATTCATTTTTTTTTATTGAGAGGCATCTCGATCGATTGTTCATTGCTACAATTTAATAACTTTTAAAGGTTTTTATTTCTGTGGCGGATTTTAATTTTTAATTGACAGTTGTAGTCGATACTATCATTCTAAAACAATTTGCCTAGGCCAAAATATTCTGCACACCCAATTTAAACATAATAAAATTTGAAATACCTCTGTTCTGTTTCATAAACATAGTTTGCCTGAACAGTAGGTGCTGTCATAAAGATTGACCTGTTATCAGCAGGTCTCTAAGCTTCTTAGCTCTTATCTCATTTCGTCATGCCAAGACGGATAGTGATAATATTCTCCCATGGGCGTGGCCCGTGTATTTGTTCACACGGCCGCGGCCATATGGCTGGTAACCCTGCTGTATATGATTGGTGATCGATCAGAACAGAATCTATCGACAGAGTTATACATAATCTTAAAACCGGTCCTGAAATATGAGTGCTATTTATGGAGTTCTATGTATATAATATATTTTTATATATTACTAGCTGACTCGACAGACGTTGCCCTGTCAAAAGCCATTGCGTAACTATAGCAACCGTAGTATGTTGATGCTAACTTGTCAATTTATAGTAAAAATTATCAGTATATATATAATTTGCAATAAATTAAAATTGCGACTATAATTTGAGATTTAAACTATCCTATCTCTCAAGTTGTATCGAACTGCACATGGTGTGCGAATTTTATTATAATCGGTTAAGTGGTTTAGGAGTCCATTGAGGACAAACATTGTGACACGAGATTTATATATATTAAGACTAGCTGCTCCACTCGGTAACACCCCTGTGGTGATAAAAAACGATGGTGCACTATGTCTACCAAATTTCTTCCAAATCCATTTCAGTCGTTCTTACGTTATTGAGTAACAAACCTTTAAACATACATACTGTCACATTTATATTATTAGTAGGATAGGTTGTATGCATAATTGTATAACCAGCTATGTGGACATATGATTTATAATCGATCAAGTTCTCTATAATTACAAGTATATAGACATTGGCCTCGATCGAGAGTGGCTGCACGCTGTCTAGGCTAAGTTCAAGGCGGTGCGATTCGTTTCTCTAGCAAATAGAATAAATTTCTTTGGATGGATTTTAATATTTCTTTCGAAATGTTTTCGTGACTTGTAATATCATTATCAGCCCGTAATCCTCTCTTCTTATAACATAATACCATTTTATTTTTTTTGTTAACCTTACAGGTGAGGTTTATTAAACTGTAATGTCCCACTGCTGGGCAAAGGTCTCCCCCAATTTTTTCCATTCCTGCCGTAAGTTTTTCTTAAATAAAGGAAGCAAAATTTAAATTAAATACTAAGACACAGTATCCAAAGAGGCCTATTGCATAAGTGAGGCCTATAACCCGTGTTATGTCCGGATATCTACGTTTATTTTCTTTGCATTGTTCCAAGATCCCAATATTTTGGACCGATGAACGAAAGTATTCTAAACCACGTATTTCCAAGATTTCACCGTGTTTAAGGAAAAGTTTAATATTTACAAGAGTTTATTTATGCATGCCGTGGATGATGAAGCATAGTTTCGATATCGTGGAACAACACACGTAGTTCTGTCTCATATTTGCAATGTGCTTTCAAAACGTGCATTGTAGGTAAATCTATGCCACGTTATATTCTAGTTTCATCTAGTTTATACCAATTTTCAGTTTACATTAACAATCAATACATTTTGCTTTATATAGGAACTGTTTATTTTACCTATATTTTATGGTGCTACGAGTAATGTGTTAATTCCGGGTATAAAGGTTATTCCTTACTCGCATCCTGGCACTCACAAACTTTTACGTAGAACAGTAAAATAGAAAGATTATACAGATAAAGATTAAAGATGGATTTAAGTTTAAAATGATAATTTATGTCAAATGCAATTTCAATATCATTTCAACTTGATTATTTATTTCGATTGATCTCAGAAACGCATACTAGTTTTGTTGAATTCAGATGTGGGATTGGTTTCAATATCGCCAGAATTCTACGTTTTAAAAATCATGATATTTTATATATTAGTCGGTAGTTAAAATGTATTTTCCACGTTTTGTTAGTTCATTGATACAATTGCTTTACATTTTCAATTAGAAGCTTTTTTACTTCTTAATTCTGATCACAAATGATCTAATCTAATCAAAATCAAACAAACACGCTCGTGGCACGAGCAGAACACTCCTCGAACTATGCAGATATCGAATAGTGTTGTTTACTTGTAAGTTTATTGTTCGAGATAGCAACTACCTGAGGCGGTACGTCAAGAGTCAAGACCGAATGATCATCATGATTGATTCGAAGATCGTGGTTGATATACATTAGAGCAATAGATTGACAACGATCAATCTATCGCTCCATCTAACGGTACAAATATGAAAGTAACACTATCTTTTCGTAGTTTATGCGCAGAGTTTTTGATTCCAAATTCAGAGACATAAAATTCAAATTCTATTGAAATGTCCAAAAACACACATTTATATACACGGGGCATACACCACACACACCGGTCCAACACAGGGAATCCTAGTGGAGAGCTATGGGAATGAAACGGTATTAATAAAAGGGCGGAATGTCCAATTCGCGAAACTTCAAATCCGTAGAATTTCCAACATTTGCAGTAACTTAAACTATTGCGTAATCTTTTTTGTTTTGCGTATTTAATTTGCGTTATTGGTATATTTTTGTGACTATCGACCTCTTGATAAAATTTGGTAACAACGCAAATAGGACACGTTTCATTCAGGACATTGTGACAAGTCCTAAAATCGTGGAACACGTCGCGTGCTACTTCAGAAATTTGATTTTCAAGTGAAGTATGCTATTCTTCAGACTTATTAATGATGTCTCAATATAGTCATCAAGAAAGTTAAATTCCCTTTCGACGATCATAAAAGCAAAGTAGAGAGATCAGTAAACGAGAGAGATTCCTTCGTACAATTACTCAGGTATGAGTGACCATATTTGCATCGGTCGCCACCAACTGTCGACTTTGATGCATATCAATGCCGCCATTGAATTTGCTTTCATTTGAATTACTTAGAAATCTATTCTGAGTAATCTGAGCATGATTAAATTAATATTATCGACTAAGTTTGTTGGCGGGTGGCGACCCACATAATGTCTTGGCCTCTGATACTGAGAGGCGCCATTCTTCGATTTGATCGAGTTTTAAATTTATACCAGGCAACAACTTCAATTTTGTTATAATTATTACAACACGTAAATCTTGTCGTTTACTAGTTTCGATAAACTTTAAGTTACTGGAGATATTCAATATTATTATCTTGTATCTAATACCATAGATACGATGAGATAGATACGTTACGGCGACAGATAAACAAATGAAAGAGACGAGTGGAGAAAACGTACACAGGGACTAAACAGGGCTACCAGATCGGAAAATGAGTCTACAAAATCTCGGACTTTTCAGTAAATTTCCTGGATCCAGATACATTATAGTAAAACTCGAATAAAAAAGGAGGCCAGCTAATTTGAACATTTTCTAATTTTATAATGATTAATTCCAATTAACTTTGTAGGAAAGGGGGAGAAGGTTAACTCTCCCATTCCCCAGGGAACAGTTTCACGGCAACATAATTACTTACATCGCGTCGAGTATCTTTTACCCATCCCACGTTGACGGTCCATGAGACCGACAACCGATGACAATGTACTAATTGCTAACATTGTTAGGAACATTGCCTTTTTATGCCATAATTATTTTATCGTAGTAGTTATAAGACTGCATTTAACTTGTGTTTAGTACACCATAATATTTTTTTATCGGAGTACTCAAACTCATAAGATTGCATATGGCTTTGTTTTCTCTGTATAATTTTTTCAGTGTTTTAATTATTAGAGGTCAGGTCATTTCAATTCATTTACTTTTGAAAATTGGTACGGTAATGTAATAAAAACTAATTGATACCATTTCCTAGAAAAAGTAAAATTAAATAATATGTAGTTTATTTTCCTTACTTTTGTTTTATACAGAGAAGTGGACTGCCCCTACAAACACTATCGATTCTGGAAAATCACGATTTGTTTTCATTGTACCAATTGTACGAATATTTAATATACCTTTAGGAACCACAATTTCATTTATTTTTTAACCGACTTCAAAAAAGAGGAGGTTATCAATTCGTCTGTATGTTTTTTTTTTTTTTTTATGTTTGTTACCTCATAACTTTTGACTGGATGAATCGATTTTGATGATTCTTTTTTTATTAGAAAGCTGACGCTCCCCATTTGGTCCCATTTCAATTTAATCCAGTTCTGATAATGGTATCCATGAGAAAACCATATAAGTCTTAAATTTGCATTAAGTACGTGCGCGACAAATAGATGAATAACTCAATAGTCGGTCTTTTGAAGTCGGTTTTGTTTTTTGTTTTGTAAAAATAATGTTCTTGTTTAGGAAAACAAATAATTCTAAAAAAAAAAAATTAATTGTCATTTTTTAAATCGAATAAATTTGACATTACACATTTTAACTTATTAATTTAGGTCTTTTTACTTTAACTTGCTCTCATACAAAAATACCATTTTGCAGTTTCGATAGTGCTCGCAGGGGAGTCGAAGTTTGATTAGACCGTAGTACAACTTAGGCACCCAGTTCTGTACACAGAATACACAGATGTTATCATCGACTCTCAGACTCCCACCGCGCACAATCACGTCATTTATCGAACTGTAGAGTAAAGTACCAGAGCCCGTTGTCGTATACATTGTTGAAGGCTGCGCTATCAGCAGCGAGTACATCGACAGATAACGGTACAAGTAAGTACGGTAAGCACATTCATGGAATGCACTCGGCTGCCGTGCCACGGATAAGTGACAGCTATTGCGGTTCATGTGTAACGAATGCGCTGATCGTGTACTCTAGGGTTAGGTAATGCATCGCAAACTAAACTGTAGGTACAACTATGTAACGATTAGTGTGATAGTTTTTTTGTCTATTCAATGATGACGAGACGACCTCGAGAAATATCGGGAGGACTGGCCAATTATAGCACAGGATAGAGACTTATGGAAGGAGGGTAGGGAGGCCTTTGCCCAACATTGGGACACAACAGGCTCGTAATAATATTTAGTTATTATAATAATTCAATGATAGGACGTTTGACCGTCATCTTGCCTGATGAAGTGATGAGCAATGATGTCTACGATGGAGCACGCTTGCTTAGAAGAAAATGATTCACTCTCGAGTTGAAGACGCCCATACTATATCTATCGGGGAACACCCACTCACGTTGTATTATGTGAAATGACAAGAGCTCGTCACTTGGCTTCATTATCATTCTCATACCCCTTTTACAGCATTTTACACTTCTAAGTTTCTATTCAACTCTTATATCACACGACAAAAGTTCGCCATTTTTCTTTCGTGCAATCCATATTCTTTCTGTTAGGCTGGTGTTACCGGGCCACATCCTTCATATTATCATAAGAAAGAATGTTATTTCACAGTAGCGTGTTTGCATCAAGCTTAATCCAAATTCTAAAAATATAAAACAAATTATCACTCAATTTGAACCCTGGTCCTACGTAGCGCCCAAACTGCGTCGAAATCTAAACTAGATCATGATTTTCATAACAAGGCGCTAACCTGCTAACAGCTTTATTTGACGGACTGATTTGTACGAATCCAAAGGATAAATCCACATCTCTTATGTGCCTAGACGTTAGGACGAAAATAGAATAAAATGCGACGTCCACGATTTGTATTGCGATATCACGATTTGTTAGTTCTGGCTACGTTGGTGTAACTCTTTCGGGTCGAAAGCCTGTGTGTATTGATGACGTCGGATCCAGATGAAACTGGATAAATGAATTAGCTCAATAAATTTAGTAAAAGTTTATATAGGGTTATTCATAAAGGGTATGCTAAGCCGAAAAAGGGCTTATAGTACTCATCATTATGAACAACTTTTGCTATAGGGCCAACCCGAAATTCGCGAAAAAAAAATCAGCTGTTCCATAGAAAAATGTCAATGACACTCGACATAATGTATGGAACAGCTGATTTTTTTTTCGCGAATTTCGATTTGGTCCCGTAGTAAAAGTTGTTCATAATGATGATTACTATGAGCTCTTTTCGGCTTAGCATACCCTTTATGAATAGCCCTGTATAAGAAGTATACAGGGTAGCGCAGAAGAGGTGTGCTAAAGTGAAAGAAACTCATTTCACTCACCTCTATGGAGTTTTTTTACTTTGAAACCGACACAAAACCGTCAGAGCAACGTTCTCTATTTGACGTATGTTTCTATGAACCAAGCACCAAATACTATCGCCGTAGTATACGATAAAAATAAGGAAGCAACTTCTGACGAATCAATGTATTTTTGGACATTAATTTATTTTTAACACAAAAATGTTTGATTTATGGTCTCAATGCTATACGAAAACCTATGAGGCTATGACGTGTGTGCAATTTCCAAAATATTATTCCCAATTATTTGACGTCACGTTTGAATTAATTCAGAATACGGACAAATACACGTATAGGTAAACGTGTGTTCAATCGTTAATTGTTGGATCGGTTGTTTGATCAAATGTTGTCTAGCATTGTGGCGCGTGCGCTTGTTGACAATCGGTTCGTGGAAGCCAAGTGGAAGACCAGCTGTGTCAACGCAGACGGTGTCCTGTACTGCCCTGTCTCCAAGCGGAGAATTGACGTATTCATGTTACCTTCAAAACCAGTTGCCAACGTATAAAGTATTGTTTGTTTTATTTATTGCTTTTTTTTTTCATTGAAGAATGAAAATAAAAGCATATATTTATGTGCCTTTTGTGAATAGAACTTGGCTGTCCCATTGTGTTTTCTACTCGTACCAACTTCAGAATCAAAAATATTTCATAGTGATTTGAGAGGTGATTGTTTTTGAGAAGTGTAAGCCTATTTTTGGCCCACAATCACTTCCAGAACAAGTATTTCAATGTTACAAAAAAAAAGAAAAAAAATGAAAGTGAGTAAGAATTCGATTGCAAGATTAAAACAACAACAAATAGTATTTTTGGGGCCGAGATAAGCCCAAACTGGTTATCAAAAATACTTAAAGAAATTCGTTGTTTTTAGAAGTCATCTAAAGAAAGCAACGCATTGACCGATAAACACAAATACAGAAATAATAACAGAATATTTCCACGTTTTATCATGCACCTGAATCGTATATGTCGTAGAACTTTCTAGAGGTCAAAAACTCTGATAGTTAACTAGAAAGACCAACGACTTCACCTTCCGCAGCTGGTCTTATGATATTCGCCAAATATTTGATTATGTCTGTCAAATGTCATAATAAAAAACTATTTTTACTCCAAAGATAAAATGTTTTTTCGTAAAACCAGGAACACCCTTGGAGATGTCGCTGTAAATTTATTGCCGCAAGGTTATAAACTGTATCAGTATAAAAATACGTGTTTTAGTAGAAATTGAGACGGAGAAGTCTGTCCGCAAAACAGTTTTAAAGATTAATGGTATCTGAACAATCATTTGTGTCATCTTTTTTAATCATTTTGCCTTCTGCTAAAAATAAGGGCTTTTTTATAATTTCTCAAGTTTCTGATACTGGCGTTTATTACTTAAATAGTACTTTCTCTAAATTGATCTGTAAATTAGAGTTACGATTTTCGTTAACAGCAGAGTGAACTGTTAAAAATTATCAGAAAGCGGACAAAGCCGATCGCGGTTAATAGTCTAGTACAGTGTTACAGAGTGTGGGAAGTTCAATTTGAAACGTCCCTAACAAGGCCCCTAACACTAGCTCCCGAGCCAATGAAAACATCAACACAAGACCTAGAAAAACAAACTTGTAAATATTTGTCGCAAAAGCTCATTTCGATATTTCGAATACGTGTTCGTAACCGATCGCCGATGCAACGCAACAACACGATTAGTTTTTGTATGGGTGACCGTGAGTGGCATTTACAACAGCGCGCGACAGCTTCACTTCCATCATAATTTTATACAAAAAGATTTTTCAAAAACAAAAAACCAAATTAGTCCATCAAAAGGAATGACGTCATGAGTTCCGGTTTGAAAAGCTTGATAAGTAATGGTGTACTATCTTCCTGATTACATGGAAATTATCAGCGTTCAGAAGTGTCGATAGTGTAGTAGCTACAATATTCGGATGTGGGCCATAGAGATAACATAGACAAGACAGCTCTAGAAAAGTAGACCATCTGTGACTATCTCGTGCCTACGTCTACGCGCGTAGGCGGCTCGTAGCTTGTGACGTCAGAGCGTAGGCATCGGGAAACTTCGTAGCAAGAGCCCGACTCGCTGCCTAGAGAAATAAAATATAAGTAAGAATTAAAATATGATGTATCATGTTAATGAATTTCAATAAGATAAAGTTACAGTTAAACAAATACTTATTCGTAAACGTATTCCGTCAGCGAAAAAAAATTTAAAATAGTTTAAAGTAAATGAATGTAATTACTTGTAACTATCATAGTCTAATACGTATTGCGTGGGCATTGGCGTAGCACATTACGTCACATATTTGAACTGGAAAACACAGTACATTTATCGGCAATATTGATAAACCGTCCCACATATCGGGAAACGTAAACGGGAATCACTTTTTAATGGTCTGTTTATTAATTTATCAGCAACCGAAACTGCTACACTACACTACAGTTATTAATATCACAGTTCGCGAAAGTACTAATCACAGTGAACTATCAGCGCAGATGCGTATTGTGACGTCATACGTGTAGCCGTCGGGAAAAATTGGGCGCCGGAGCTATCACAATAAAATGATTTCATTATGACGCATGACACGGAACGGGAACGGGTGCTTTCGGAGCATAGGTTTCCTCCGATAGATACCGCTTTACGAGATCTGTATTTTATAAGCGAACCTTACTAGACTTTGAGGGATAAAAAACACACAGTCGAATTGAGAACCGACTCCTTTTTGAAGTCAGTTAAAAAGTAGCGTAACGAATAACTCATCCAATTTTTTGCCCACTGCCACCAAAGTTACACTCGCTCAGTCTCTTCTTCTTCCCATCTTAGATTACGCTGACGCCTGTTACCTTGATCTCTCTGAGGAACAGCTAGATAAACTTGAGCGCCTTCAAAATTACTGTATTAGGTTTATATTTGGTCTACGCAAATATGACCACGTATCTCATTATCGCGCAAAACTCAAGTGGCTTCCCATTCGCCTTCGGCGGAATGCTCACATCCTCTCCCTTCTCTACAATATTTTGTTTAATCCATCTACCCCACGTTATTTAAAAGATCTCTTCGCCTTCTGGCATGCCTCTCATTCCCATACCCTTCGATCTAAAGATACCCTCTCCCTTAAGACGCCTTCCGCGCGCTGTACAACTTTTTACGGCAAATCCTTTGCTTTCCAGGCGGTTCAGCTGTGGAACGATTTGCCTGTGACAATAAGAAATGCTACATCGCTTGCATGCTTTAAAAGTCAATTAAAAAAACATCACTTGTCGCAATTGCCATTTTCTCAGTGATTATTTATTTATTATTACTCACTAATTGTTGATTTGTTTTTATTTATTATGTATTTTATTCTTCCCTATTAGTATTATTATATATTTATATATATATATATATTTATTTTATATACGTTTTAGTATATTATATGTATTTTCGGAAATGTAGGTAGTTTTTAGTATGTACTTATTAGAATGTATTTTATTTGAATGTATTTCTAAGTATTTATTATTATTATTTTTTATGTAGGTTTATATGAGTATTCTTCAATATTGCACACCCCGTTTTTATATTTTTTATCTATCCTCTCCATCCTAAGGTTGCCTGGAAGAGATCGCTCTTAGCGATAAGGCCGCCAGTTGTTGCACTAGTTTTAGGTGCTTTAATCCTTCTGTTTGTAATTTATGGTGTGAACAATAAAGAGTTTATCTATCTATCTATCTATCCAATGTTTGATGCTGGCATCATGAAATTCGAAATGGGTCAAACTATCTTTCCTCAAGCCCGAGATGACGTCACTCTAGCCTTCGATTTTCGAACATTGTGGTTTTGAAGCCGGATGAGTGAACTGTGGTTTGAGGTAAACATTCCTATTGGCTAATTTAAGTTCGGTCCTCGAATCCCGAAAATTTATCGATATGGCCGCAAGTTGTTAAGACTAAGGCAAAGTGTTCAAATACGACTAGCTGCGTCTAATAATAATTATATATTTATAGATTTGTTTTTACCAATGCGCGATGCTTTGATTGACTTCCATGCGGTGTCTATCGAAAGTAATCTGTGTGTGGGATTTAACAGCGTGATTTAACAGTGTTGTTGTTGTGTTGTTTACTACTGCGTAGAGGTCACCGTGATACCGCAGTCTTTTTGTTGTTGAGTAAGGGCTGCTAAGCAGGATCTTATCTGAAGCGAAGTGATGACGTAGTCGAAGGTGTAACACTTGCCTTGTACAGTGTTCACTCTTTCCCTAAACAATCCTAGGTTGTACTCATATTTAAGGTTACTTTTATCTTCCTTAGTAATTTTCCCTGAAAAATAGGGAAGTTCATTATTTTCCTTTTTTCCAGGGAAAATTACTTGTTATACCTAAATGCTTATAAGGAAAATATATACTTGTTCCACGAGGAAAAGGATTTTATTTCTATCATTCACCGCTGCTTTATTTTTTACGATGAAAACGTGCTCGATCATACACACCTACTCGAAGCATGTATTTTTAGTGTGAAATTCTAGTTTTTCACCTCACTTCCACGCAAAACGGCCACGTTTTGTTCAGCAATTAAAATAGCTGCTGTGTATTTAATTACCGGCTTCGTATACTTATTGTTCCGAACAAAATTGTGTGGGAATTCCACATAATAGGCGTGTACTGAGATAGGCGACAGTGATAGGCGACAGCGGGCCGCGTGCTTGTCGTAAAGATACAATGTCGCTCGCGTAACTGAACAGGGTCGCGTGCTCAAACACCTGCTGTTTACGGCTTAGCTTTAATAGCGGGTTGGGACCGGTTGCCGAAGTTAGGTAACCTTTTTTTCAATACTCAATCGAAGAAGCATTTGATTTGAAGGAGCAATGGTAATGGGTTGATAACACGTAACGAGTACATTGGTGAGACAGTAAATGGCATACTCGGCCGAGCAAACAAATCATTGTTCTAGTGACTGTCTCGCCTCGTCTGTTTATACAAACCGAGTACTCGGCCGAGGGCACTGTCTCGCCACTGTACTCGTTACGTGTAATCAACCCATAAGCATTAATGCTATCTGCGATGGAGTACGCTTACCTAGAAGAAACCGACTCACTCTCGGCTTAAAGACACCAACATTATGTTTATCGGGGAACACTCACTCAGGCAAAGCATAGGTTAGTCTAATACAAAAAAGCATCAGGCTCAACTATAAGCAAACAAAAAGCGACATTAGCGATAAAGGGTTTAATGTTTCAGACTCATTATTTCAGACTTAGACGATAATAGGTCGTAATAGGTCCGCTGTCGCCTGCCGCGTCGCTGTTCTACCAGTCCCATAGTGACGTAGGCGGGCCATTGTATACTCAGTTGGACAAGACCCGGCGACCGAGCTACACCGTTCACGGAACGAATTACAGAAAGTGTAGTAATCGCGGGTGAAATTATAGTCGAGTACTCGTACCGGTGAAAGTTTGGACCAGATCACGGGTTGAATAAGAAGATAAGAATTGATTGAGTTCGACGCCCAGGTTGGTGATATCTGCCTAGCTTTTGAAATACCTACTTTGGACTGCCTATTCTTATTAAGCAGCGTTTTTTTGACTCCGGATTCCCTATAGTTTATTGTGAAAAATCGTTCTTTTATGTCTTCTTTGCCTTTGTGACAATATCTTAAATTCTCAATCCAGGGTACGTGTTGTGTGCAGTTTGTTTCTGAAACTACTATCTGAAAATGTAGACTTTTTTATGTATATCGGTTAAGTTGAGAGTTAACTTTCGTATTTGTAATATCAGTATGATTTTCACTTTATAATGATTACCAATGTGAAGAAACAATCAACATAAAGTTACAATAAGATTAATTCTAAGAGCTATTCCGATTCTTCTAAGAAAAGACTTGGAACTTCTTGAAGTTAACTCTGTAATGAAACTTCTTGAATTAGTTCAGCTTGTCAGAGCTTCTATTTCTGGAAGCTTCTAATACTTCATTCTCTCGGTCGTTAGTGGTCACTGAAGCAGTAATAAACTTATCAAAGCTAGTCGTAGTTCGCTTTGTATACGTGACTCTATTCAATAATTTCCAGAGAAAATTGCGGTTACATTAAACGAAATAGGGTCAGTTTATTACGTCTTCAAAGTATATTTAATGGTGACAATAATTTTCTTGTTCTCGTGACTAAAGAATTCTCTCATTATAAAGTCGCTGCGACTTGCAAGTCATTTCAAGATTGGGAAAAACGTTTGATTAAATAGATAGGCGTGGTAGTTTCAGAAATGATAGATAAAGCATCTTTGAATGTTAAAGTATCGGCTTAGTGGTACGTACTATTATCATTATTAGAATTTAACTCAGTCGCTTGTAGTTTTATTTGTTTTGTTGACTGTGCGATCGTAGCTACGAAAACCGTATTGGGTTAGTCAGTTAAAAAAAGGATGAAAAAAAAAACTGAAAATTGAAGAGACTGAAATGAAAAAGTAAGCTGCTTAGTACAAATAGTTAATTGTACTAGTACAAACATGATTTACTATTTGTTCCATTCTCTTATCGATTCCATGTGACATTTAGTTCTAGATACTCACTCGAACCCCGCCCAACAATGCGCCTCAATCTTTCACCATAAATTCTCTAATTCACCTTGACACGAATGAAAACAAGCGTCCTAGAAAGTAATGCTGGCAAATATACACAAGCTTACAAAAAAAAACCGCCCGATTAGTGTTTAATGCCCGCAATTTAGTTAGTTTGCATAGCTTTACTATTTGTTGATGTTGAGATGAACGGGCGTTTTCTTCTCTTGAACGTAAATTACGACATCTGCGGTTTGCTGTAGGTAGTATAGATTGGTGGCATGGTTTTGTTATCAGATGCTTCGAGATAATGAGGAAGTGGGCTTGCTCAATAACTAAAGAATGACTTTGGTTGGTGCACAAGTTGTTAAGAAATGAAACGTGTAATCATTGTGAAACGCATCTAACGTGTCCAATGACATTGCAGGAAAAGTGGCGACAGAAAACGGTAATCTGCGTAAAGACTTGTAGGCTGTATAATGCATAATTGCAGTATTGATTACCGGCTCTTAAACATATTAACTTTTTTTAAATTATAAAATAGGCTTTTAGTTCACTGCTATATCGCTCGCTTGATGGTATGCAATGATACGATAGGCATGAAGCTGTCTAATCTCAGACAGTAGGAGAGCTCAGCGATACAGCCACAGAAATAAGCTCAATGTAGTTTCAGATGGGTTTAATATTCGACCACACTGTCACAGAACGTCAAGCAAGCTTTGTCAGTCTAACCTTTTAACCACAACAAATTATTTTATAAAACGCCACTCATTGACCTGAACTTACATCGCATTGCGCAATATTCGCAACAATTACACCTAAAATCCCCAAACACCTTAATAGCAGTAATATCCAGAGTTCTTATCTGCTCTGATTAAATAAGAACCACGACATTTTATTACTACAAATGAGAACATAATAGAAATCTCTGATTTTATCTCTCCTTATCATTTATTTCCACCGCTGTATTTCTGTCTTCTATTTTTAGAAGTACCTGATGTGGAGATTTATCTCGTTCTACTCTGCTGCGTGTCCATTTGGATGACTTGGAACAAGAATCCTGTGATTTTTCAGATAAAATAGATATGAAGCGGATCGTATTCAGATAAATAGAGTTATTGACGTCTTCTGTGTTGCCTGATGGATTGGTGTTGAGCAGTTTCTATGCTGTTTTGAAACAATGATATTCAAAGACTCATGTCAGTTCAGTCTAGTTATGTTTGCCTCATTGTTATCATGAGTCCACACCAGTCCATAACTAAACATAGGCTTCTTCCAAGGTATGTTATTCGGCCTTATCTTCTGTTTTATGTTTCCAATCACTGCTACCTGCCTCAGGTATTGTCTGTTTCTATTATTGCGAAAAAACAATAATTTAATTATAAAAAATAATAATGCCAAGAAGAATAAATACAAACATAGCAAATACACTGCGATCGCCAAACTAAACGATACTACTTGGACATAGTATTTTTAAATTACCAATATCAAATCAGATTGCAAACAAAACAACGTAGTACTGCAAATTAATATTGATTTTGAACTTAATGAGTGTGGTTAATACAACTCATTTCTAGCCGCGTGGCTGCAAGATAACGAAAGTCGTGTTAAACAAACTTCACTGAGACTTAAACAAACAGATATTAATTTATAAAGCGGGTTTTCTCAGTTCAGTTACCTAATAAACGCTTCGGTATAACCAAAATTTATTTGAAGTGTAAATATTGCAATGACAGGATTTAATGACGATAATAATGATGAAATTAATTCCTAGCCTGATTAATTTTAGTATTGCGTGAGTTTTAATAATATAGATTACTTTTGTGCACACCATAAAATTTGAGCTACAAAACAGTAAAGAATTAATATAAGTATACACAATCCTTATCGCTGAAAGCGATTTCTTTCACGCAACTATTGAATAGAAAGGATTACATTAAGCATGATTGGGACGTTATGAACATGAAAATGAGCATGATTGAAGAGGCTACCTCTTATAAAACCCCTAATTTATTTCGGTCAATATAAAGTAAACACAAAATGCGACAGATCATAAAACTTATCGCAACAACTTTAACGCTGAACACGATAATACTTGTAATCTCAGCCATAACTGCCAATTTGGATTAAAGAAACTAAAGTCCAAATTCGACACAGATAAGTTTGTTTTAGTTCTAATACACTGCACTGAATTACCTGACTTCATTACCTTTATTGATAGTCTAATCGTCCGACCTGACGATGCGGTTGAACGAACTAAAAATTATAAACTGATTCACACCGCATCGCTGCTCTAGTTCATCCTTAAATAATGTTTGGACTTCCTTGTTGATGTAAATGTGAACCTAAATCTGTCCGCGGTAAGGTTATTTTTGAAACTTTCAAGAAAAATAGACTACTCCTCCATTTAGTTTTCGGAACCAGATTATGTTTACTGCTGGTCCATTACTTAATGGGTTAGGAGTTTAGCATACTGCCTCAGTTGCCAGTTTTTATGTTACTTGATCTTCTCGTCATAAATGGTTTCGAAAATTTGTGGAGCAATCTCATTTTTAGCTACATTACGTCTAGTTTTTTGCCGGAGATCTGCCAGGTGATAGCTTTCTGTTTCGTGGCCACCACAAAACAAATATTCTTTCGTATGTCTTATTTTGGTCAAACCAAGCCCACAACAACAATTGGAGTTTGTTTGGGTGACTTGTTGATTATTTATTTTATCTCTGCAGATTTTCCAACTGCAGTGATAGTATCATTTTAATCAATTTGCGTTCTTTCAGTACTAATGTTATCTTCGTAAACAGCATAAATAAATATCCTAATTTTATAAATAGATCTCATATTCTCAGTAACACAAATCTCGTACTTTCATTCCATCTTATCATCGATATAAGTGTCAGTTTAATCAGCAACGGAATTCTCCGTTGTGCTATTTTTTTTTATAATACCTACACGTTTCAATAGGGTATTCAAACAATGCATCGTATCAATGGTATATCTAGAGAGGTATGTCTGTGCGAGTGTCTGACTTTTCACCTTTCTTTTGGCATTTGCCGGCGTGGGAGAGCAAAACCTGTTCAGTTGGAACTTTTGTAAGTTGTAATTGTAAACATGCGCCAACGCATTTCGGTTATTCTTTAACATTCTTCATTTACATATAATAGCTATCTGTCAGCATCTCGCATCATTGTTAGTAAAAAATCGTTAAAGTATCTATTTCTCTTTAATTATATATGCATGCCAGATGTCTGCTGACGTCTAATGACGACGTGCAGTCGTAAAAATCATGTCAGCTCGTAACTTTACATCATCTGGCGTTTTAGTGTGACCTTTCCAGCCGTCAGGGGTAGTCGCGGGGGCGGACACGCCGCTGGCTCGTGCCGGTGCACTGATAACGCACCTGATAATACCTAATTAAACACCCACGAGCCTCGCGCAACCTGTTCCGATCCTCTCCCTAAACGTTTCAGTTCTCTCGCGGCTCTAGACGAGAACGGACGCCTCTCAATCCGCTAAACAGTTTCAAAAATAATAAATCGGTAATTGACGTAAATTGTTCGGTTTTAGACTTTCATTTGTGTTAGTGACTAAGACTTTGGGTGCGTCGCTGATTAAGCGATGCCTACAGACGCGTTGGAGAGATTCGTCGCTAAGCTGCGGACGATTGTAAGTAGATTTATCTTTATTGATGTGCATTCTTCGGATATTTACTGTGTTTACATTATCTTTACGATCTGTGTATATCTTTGTCGATTCACGTTCTTAACTCTTAGTAATGTCTACATTATTTAGACAAGGATATGAACTCGAATGTCTTAATGCAGCTGATGGGAATTCCACACCAACACCAGTACTCGTAAAATGTAAATTTCTTTCATCGAATCCTTATGAATTTGCACTTCTTATTATATCTGTTTCGGATGTTTTCCTTGTTTTAATTGAGGGACTTTACAAATTTTCGTACAATGATGTTTACAATTATCCGTCATTCTCGGAAATAAATATCCATTCCTTGTGTATTTGTATACTTTTTATTCAGACTAATCTCGACTCATCCTTCCTCATTCTAGTTTCCTTGTTCGGAATAGGCACAATAACCGACTAATTGCTTTTAGATTATCTCTCATAACTCACAAATGTTTGCGCTTGTCATCAAGTGGTAGATGAAAGCAAAATTGCTATTCCACTTATCGTTCGGAATATCTCGCTAGCGATTATGGCAGATATGAATACAATGGGGAAAACAAGCCTGGACGTGCGTAGGAAGGATTATCTCGAGTGTTTATACAGTTGTTGTTGTCCTTTCCTATATTATGCCCA
Organism: Alcis repandata; assembly: GCA_949125135.1. Taxonomy (NCBI): domain Eukaryota; kingdom Metazoa; phylum Arthropoda; class Insecta; order Lepidoptera; family Geometridae; genus Alcis; species Alcis repandata. The sequence continues at coordinate 1,492,271 of OX421240.1, forward strand.
ATAGTTAGTGTGAAAGTTCTGGATCTAGAACCATATTTATCTCAATCTAATGTATCTAATACTTATTTATTTGATTTTTGTTTCTTTTTAAATCCAACGTTTTTTTACTTATCAAAGTTGAACTACCGCAATATCAATATCATAATTACCTCATATCTATAAGTCTTCCGGCGTTCAAGTGCTTCGTGTTTCACAATACATGGTGGTGCCGGATTATTTATCTAGAAGTAATTTCCGATTTTTTAACGACGAACCATTGGATCTTCCTTTGTCATGTTTCATTTCATTATTTTAAAACGTCCTATTATGCGGTCATCCATTTTAATAATAAACCTAAAGTTTTTACTTCTAGGATCTGTTTGACATATTATGTACTCGTAATTAAACAAAAGCGTGTCTTTTGTCTCAAAATTGACGGTAATGTTATCATTTTATTATTTATGAGCACTCAAATAATAATAATCATTATCGAACTGTAAATTGTAATCAATTACTTATTGTTTCTTTTGGCGGTTTTATCTAAGGTACTCTAAATTCGGTTCTCGATTGCCTTTTATATTATGTAACACGAAATACTGGATTTTAAGAAGTGTACTATATTATCATAATAATATCAAGATCTAGATATAAGCAATATCTGGTATTGCATTGCAATTTTTTGAAGTTTATAAAAACTCAGATTTGTTTTATCAAGCTTTGAGCTACATTAACGTCTATTATGTATCTTACCTTTCAATATAAGTAGGTACGTTTAAATTATATGCAAGTGATACGTATAAATTGCATAATGACTTATGATTGATAGACAAATGACCGCTCATTCATGCGAGGGTTCACTGCATTATCGACGTGACTCACTCGTATAATACAACGAATTATGCGTATGTTGAATCTGTATCACTGACCTATATTTTAATATCCACTGCTATACTATGTCATAGCTGTTCATTCAAATTTATTACGACCTTTATAATCTCGTCCCATTGTACCTCATTATCATCATCCTCATCATAGGCATCATAGGCCACTCTTCTTGTACGCGACACATGCCGGTCCTGTGTCAACCTTAATAATACTGCTACGTACTAGAAATTTCATTTCATTTACTTCATGTTTTGTTATCACTATTCACTACCTAGCACCTATCTACTCCAGGAAGACGTTAGCTTCCGAAATACAGATAATCTTGTTTGCGTGCTGACACACCATACATAACTGTGTGTACCTAAATGCTAATACAGTTAATACAGTTTATAATAATGTTTTCAAAAGATAGTACTCTGTCATCTTCTATTTATTGTCATCTTCTATTTATTTTTATTTCATCCTTTTGTAATCACTGTATAAATTTCATTTTAAAATGTAGGTAGTTGTAATTTTTTTTTTTATTGTTCTACCTATTATTTAAGAATGTTGTAAACACCCATAAAGGGTATATATATCAGAACTATTTTTTATATTATGTTTTTTGTATTTTTTAATATATATACTGTTGGTGTTTCATTAAATAAATAAATAATAAATACAGTTGTAAAGTCTTAAACAACAAATATTAGGATTAATTATTAGGAAGAAATGTTTTTGTGTACTTTGAAAAGGCCAGATGCGTGTTTATTTATATTTACCATACAATCAACAAATACCTACAATTTTCAATAACAGTATATTTATATTGGGATTCCGGCTTCGACATAATCCTCAGAAAATGTAGTTAACGAACACTTGATGGAATATTTCGGAGAGGCTCGTGAGCCCTCAAATAGAACAGTTATAAATATCTTACGTCAGTGTAAAGGTATGCAGTTTATAGAAATAGATCAAAATAGCTGTGGCACGCAGTTTCGCCCGCTATCCTACGGGAACTTTTTTTTTTTTTTGTAAATTCAGCTCATGTGTTAATTCAGGGTTTGAGCGAGATCTATACCAATTTTCATCCAGCTATATCAACGTGAATTAATTCTTTTTTTTTCTTGCACACTTTTCATATTTTATTGATACTCAATACAAAACATAACAGAGGGTTTCCCAAAACTCTTTCATTCAAGTCGAACTCTTATCTTGAACCGTTTGAAACCTGAATAAACCATGGATTGTCCTCGACTTTACCATAACAATATAAAAGAATTGCACATGATCGCCAAAAGCGATAAAACTATCCTGTTATGGCAGCTCGTGTTCGTGTCGCGTCACCCCTGCCACTTGGATGAATGTGTTTTCCTCTGCGGCGAAGGCGTAGGCGCCAGCGGTTTGGGATCCGCTTTTGACTCTGTCGTATTAATTTTTACGAAAACGTTTAAACTCTCGTGTGACATTAGAATTGGTTTACAAAATCTTCTTTTGTTTGGGGTCAAAAATGTAAAAAAATTGTGTAAAGTCGTATTTCTATTTAAAACTAGACTTTGGTGTACCTCAAGGAAGTGACTTGGGCATTCCTTTTCTTCTAGTATCCTTATCCAGTTCCGGTTTGTTTTATTTGATACTAAGAATTGAATTGCTACTATTGTTTTGCAAACAAATACCTCGTTCTTGCACCACACTCGCCGGAAACTATTTGTTTGGAGTGTGCATTATTGTTATTATAATTTGGTATTGTGTGTGTGTGTGTCGGTCTACCAGCCGAGTACTCCCAGTTTCATCGCAGACCGCGCACGGGACATTCCTGTATTCGAGTTTATAAAACTTTATTTCTTTTTACGAATTACATACTGTATCGAAATACGGTGACTATTCGATACCATTTTATTATGTTGTGTATGTTGTGTACCAATTAAAATTATTTGCTTCGGTGCTCGTCATATTTATTAAGACTCGCGGATTCAAGTTATCTACTTAAAGAACTTTCATTTGTTGGCTGAAGCCCGTTCAGTGTTTTTTTTTCAATAAAATGGTTGTTTGGTATATTGGAGAAACTGAGAAAGAACAGGTAATAAAAAAACTTATATTCAACCTGGATAATATTGTCTATTTTCTTGTGGGTTATCTAATCGTCGTAACATGTAACAATAATGTTTTTGAAAATGTGTTGCGGAATTTTATTTGGTCTACCTCTATATTGTATTGTGTAAGTACACGGTCAGTATAAAAAATATATTAGAGCAACAACGCATACTCATTACGTCATTTAGCAAAATCGAAATTACAATGTAATAACCAAACCGGGAAGTATTCAAAAATGGTCTCGTGATTCAAACGATTCTAATGAACATAAAACGTGTCCTCTGACCTAGAACAATTCTAAATAATTCACAAAGTTCTGTAAAGGAAAATGTATACGAAGTTTAAAGTACCTAATAGTAGAAAATACTACTCTTCTAAGTCATGACGGTTGTAAACCTAGTCACCGCGATTTCATTATATATGAATAAAAAATAAAGTGTATGAATGAATGGAACTTCATATACCTAGAGGATTCTCTGTGTATAATGTGAAGAAAGAAGTCGTGGATGTTATGACTAAGCGTTGGGTTACTCTTAATCATTTTACGTCAACATACAGTCGTGAATAGTATGATCTTATGTGTGACTATGGTTAGGTATGTTTTGTTGACACCATTAATTGATTTCACAGAAATATCAATATAGCCTGTTTTGAATATTAGATCATCTATACCGTCCAAATTTGTTTTTAATTTGAGCTCTAGTATTTTTCGCTGTAATATTAAGTCTAGTTCAATAACGATTGATAGAACAATCTGCAATCGACCATCTATGCTATTTTTTTCTACCATCAGAATTTCTAATCTTGCAAATATCAGTTTTATTAATAAATGTTAAAAAATAAAAAAAAACGTCAAATTCTACCATGTCAGTTGCATTTCAAATAGTATCTTGAGCTACATGGCCCAAAATATTAGATACGTGTTATCTCTACAGCCTTAACTAGTCTCCACATGTCTCCACAAATTGCTTTAATTACACTAAAACAGAGATAAACTCTCCAAACACGAAATTCTTCGTAATCGAGTACCACGGTAACCTCGTGCTGCTCCAGCCACGTGATACGGTCTTTCCGTGCAAACATAGCGTCTGTCAAGATCCTCAGTTTCCCGACGTGCACAAACACGCGGACAGACCGTATCTGCTTCTTTGTATGTTTAGTCATGACGGTTTCAATTGTGTACGTAAATATTGTATCCAGCTTCAGTAGTCGTTGGTCCTTCGTCGGAAGAAGTTGTGGTTGATATTTTTTGCTCTATATTTTTATACCATTTTGTGGTCAGTGAATCTTTACATTGTGTGTATTGGTCAATGGATCGTGTATAGGACTGTGTAGAATGAGTTTTGTTTGAACGTTGTAGGTATGTGTTCTTCATTGGATTTTTACATCGATTTCGTTTCTAAAGCTGTAAGTTTTTAAATTAAGCTTTTAAGTTTCTAAGCTAAAGTGTAGGAAAAAACGCAAGCTTGAAATATCATAAAATAGGCATATACAGGCATATTTATGTACGTAGTACGCAGTAATTTAGTCCTTTTTTGGCAGCGAATTTGAACGTACATGTTAGAAATAGCCCAAAAAAGGAACAATCTCATATAAGTAGGTTTTTACATTCACGCGCAAATCGCATTGACCTTCTGGACCATTGCTTACCTTTTCTGTATTTCTCTATATTATTCTTCCCTAATCGTTCTAATAATAACTAAGGTATTCAATATAAATAACTATTAAATACGCATATTTCCGCAATAACGCGACTTGGGAAGACTTTATTAGCACATTAGAGATCGAAGAATGTGTTAAAACTTTAGTTAGTCGATAAAGGACAAACTTAGGTTTTATCTATCTCATTTAACTTTTTCTTCTTAAGACTTTTAGTCTTCAAAATAACATCGTTATCATTCGTTATCCCTGGCAGTAAGTATAATTTGATATGTGATCCCAATATCGCACTAAAGCATGTTAATCAAACTTTTTCTTCTGAGCGTGCGAGGGGTAACACCAAAAATTCAGCCGTAATTTCGTCTGTCTTCCAAAAACTACAGTTTAAACAACCTTAAGGTGTCCCTGAAAGTATTTTACAAATTCGCTTTGACTATCTTTATTAACCATTTGTTCTGTATTGTCCACAGAGCGAGCAGTCGTCTCCGTTCCGGCGGTGGACGACGGGCAGCGGGGCCGGCAGTTCGTACCGCCACCACGACCATCGCAACATGTACAACAAGGTACGTTTCACAGCACAGCATCCTTCCACCAGTAAACGAAGGGCTGGTTACATAACAACTCTGTAGCAAGCCGGCTACTCAGATGCTTAATCGTCAACAGTGATACAAACAGTGTTAGTTTTGCATTTACATTGTTAGGTAGTGTTATTACATCACATCCTACGAAGCTAAAGTGGTTTCGAATACTGTTCTCATTTATTGCTTCGAAATTATCTGACATCAAAAAAAACGATAGCTAACTTACTTACCATGATATAAAAGTGTTTGCACCTAATTATAGTACTGTTTGAATCCGTCAATAAAATTATATACTCTATTCTAAAGGTCGAAAGTCAAAGGTCATGTGAGAAACATAATCAGGAAGAGACAGAGAGTCTATTCTAAAGGTGCCCAAAATATTGACGGAAACCTGTCTCTATTCCAGCAAATGAGCGAGGGCTCGTCGCCCGTGTCTTCCAACTCCAACGGCGGCAGCTCCAACGTGGCGCGCTGGTCGCTCGGCCTGGAGCAGCTGCTGGCCGACCCGGCGGGCACGGCTGCCTTCACGCACTTCCTCACCAAGGAGTTCGCGTCCGAGAACCTACGGTACGAACCTTAGCAGGCTCGAAGGGGGACATCGAGTTCACAGCGGCTTCTTCGTAAAGGAACAGCTGCTGGTTGACCCGGTGGGCACGACCGCCTTCACGAACTTCCTCATGAAAGAGTTTGCGTCCGAGAACCCGAGCAGGCTTCAGTGGCAAATTCGACGTTGGGTTTAGAACGGCTTACTTCTGCATCAAACTATTGTTTAGGCACTTAGATATTGTTGTGTTGATTAAACGTATCCCGACTCAATATAAAAGCCAAATCACTTATCTAATTCTTTATTATCTCATTTAATCATGATGGTTCAAGACAACCGTGTCTCCCAACCCCTCAGCTTATCATGTCCGTCCCCCAGGTTCTGGCGCGCCTGCGAGCTGTACAGCTCGGTGGCGGAAGGCGCGCGGCGCGCGGCGCTGGCGGCCGACATCTGGGCGCGGCACCTCGACGAGAAGGCCTCGGAGCCCGTCAACGTGGACGCGGCCGCGCGCCGCGCCGCGGCTCTCGCGCTCTACCAGGACCCGCCGCCGGCTGACCTCTTCCTGCAGGTAATGTAAACATAATATACCCGAAACTGTCTGTCTTACAGTTGTCCTTGTCTATGGATGTGTTCCATGGCATCCCCGACACGGGGTGTCCTAGAGGGAAGCTATGACTGTGAAACGTATTTTTTTAAAGCAACAATATAATCAGGCCTCACTTGTGGCCACAATATACATACATACATTCAACTGTCATAATATTAATTAAACTGTCACAATATACACGACAATAATTTGTAAATAATGACCCCAACAATAGTCAATGCGCGATCAGTCGGTTGTTACTTTAATAAAATTTGATCGACTCAAATGAAAAGAAGCTTATCCACAACCTAAAACATATCCGAATATCACATAGCTTATTAAACTATAGAACCACCGCTAACCCCTTCCTTCTTTCCAGGCTCAGAAGCAGATATTCAACGTGATGAAGTTCGACAGCTACCCCCGCTTCCTGCGCTCGCCGGAGCACGCCGAGTGCGCGCGCGCAGACCTGCGCGGCCTACCCTCACCTTACGCGCAACATGAGAATAACAACGAAACTACACCTACTAAGGTACAATAGAAAATGACTTTATAGGACTGCATCAAACAAAAAACAAAGATTAAGTGGTATTACACATTCGATAGTACAACAGCGTTCTTGTTACCTAAAGCGATTTCTTCAAGACAGATAGTCCTAGGTAGGTACCCATCGTAGTTGGCCAGGTTCGCCATTGACGAAGACGTCGAAGAGGACGACATATATTATAATTAATTAATTATCAATTATTATTATGAGTTGCAAACGTTATTATTTCTTCACAATAACTTGTTTTGGTAAATAGCTTATTCTCTTTATTTGTTATAGTTAAAAAAGTCAGCAAGCAACGCATCCGAGCGTCGCCGCAGCGGCGGCTCTTCCCTCCTCCCGTGGAAGATGAGACACGCGTCGCGAGACAGACTCAACTCGCAGGACCCGCCCGCGCCTGTCACTGACGTGAGTATATCGCTACACATCACTGTGTGTCACTAGACGTCACTATGTATCACTGTGTTTCACTATGTATCACAGAACATCAAACTCAAATTCTTTATTCGTACAATAACTTAATGGCCAAAAACATAGAAAATGTTGCTACCCGCAGTAGTTAAAAAAACTGTGTCGCTGTCTCACTGAACATCACTACGTCTCACTATAGATCACTGTATGTCACTAAATATCATAAAATGTCACTGTTATGGTATGAACGGAATGTCCATGTTATCATAAAATATTACTGAATATCCTTGTTATATACCATGAGGCCATCTATCTCATTTCCTAAGAACTACAATTCTAGGCTTTTTTAAGACTGGAGTGAATGGATTTCTTATAAATCCACGGATTATTTCTGCTGCGAATGTAGATAGCCAAACATAAATCTATCACCAAGTAAAAAGTTTTACAAGTTAAGTTGAATATCCATTACTTATGTACAACGATTACTATCAGTATCACTGAATTTATAACTGACTAAATTAAAACATTCCAGACATCACTGAATATTTCTAAGCATCACTAAAAGTTACTGAAATACCGAGTCCATTCCATATTACTTCATCTTTATTTTAAGAAAGACAAACACAATAACTAGATCACACCAAATAAATAAATGATACCATAATCTAAAATGTAATAAAATGAAAATTAAATGAAGTCAAAGATGAGAGTCAAGTCATATATCTTTTATTTCTGTTCAGCCTACACAATCTGATTCCGTGTTGTGAAATCTGTAGTAATTAAAAAGAAACTATTTGCATAGCCCTGTGAATGAAAATGTTGGAAATATTTGTCTAAGAGCCTTTGCGCAGGCAGTTTCACTCAAACATTGCAAATCCTACCGGATCTTCAAGAAATTTATTGCGACATAGTTCTGAACAGTCTGGAGTTTACTGCTTTAGTTTTGAAAAGATATCCGAGGAAAATCATGATAACTAGTCTCAAATATTTGTTCAGAGTTTGAGATCAAACATGGGCGGAACAAATATAGAAATTAATTAACTAAACTAAAACAATGAACTAAAGTGATATTAATGATAACAAGTGATTGAATTTCACTCACGATGACTCTCCTGTTTGTGATTGTTTTGTTAGCGGTGGACGTTTCCTTCACGTAGGAAAGTTTCTATGTAAAGTGGAACGATTGTGAAATATTTATCAGGAACCTACTATTTTCAATTACACTGTGTGGTCTTGTCACTTTGTTTAGGATGGAGGTTTTTAGTTTTCAAGTCTTTTATTAGTATTGAGCATAATGATAGATCTCGAATCAAATCATCTGAAAGTTGTAGTAACACCAAATGACACACACACGGCCTTATAAGTCTATGAATGTGGTTTTGATACATTTTGTCATTATTAATAATGATTTTGATTTTGTTAATAATGTTGTCGTAGGAGGCTGTATAATCCCATTTGTAAATAGTAAACATGTAGTGTACTCGTAGATGTGTGTGTTGCTGAATATTGATTAATACAGACCAGAATAATTAGCTAGACTGTTGTATCCATCGTTTTTTTTCGCTCCTCAGGTAGTAAACTTAGACTAGAGTAGATCCAGCTAAAGCACTGTATTTGTCATTCCATTTCCCAACACAAGATTGTCCTAGTGGAGAGCTATGACTGTGAAACGTTATTTTCATTTATTTATTTCTCCTCAGGTGGTAAAGTCCAGTCAAGCCGCCCCAGGCCCGCTGCTCTGCCGCGTGGTACTCCCCGACGGAGCCACCTCCGTAGTGGGCGTGGAGCCCGCGCTCTCAGTAGCGCGGCTCGTGGAGCGCCTCCTGCTGAGAAGGAATCTCGTCTGCAACACCTACGATGTAATGCTGAAGGAACCTGCGCAGGTAGGGCTCTTTCTTTCATGCTGTTTGGACTTTGTGTTTTTTTCAGTTTTTGTCTAAGTGGAAACAGGTTGAAACCAATGCCTAGGGTTTTTGAGAAAGTATTAAATGAACTTTAATGTAATGTAGCCTAATTAACGGGGGGGTTCTTTTTCAGCGACAGAGGAATTTAACATAAATTCCTCTGTCGTTGAAACTTTGCAGGGTAATAAAGTAATGTGTGTAGATTGGTGTCAACAAATTATCCAAAACTTTTTTTATTTGGAAGTTATAATAGGGTTTTGTACTTAAATGTAAAATCACTTTTAGCTCTAGGTGGAAAATTGTCCAGTCCAAAATTACTTCGCCCCATTGATTGGATTATGTGATCGTACTTTTGACAGTCTCACCTGTAACCACAATGTATATTTGACAGTCTCAACTTTGACCACAATGTATGTTTGACAGTCTCAACTCCCAGTTGACTCAACTACAATATCCATTTCACAGTTTCAACTGTGATCACAATGTACTTTTGACAATCTCAATTTTGACCACAACGTACGTTCGATAGTCTTACCTGGGACTATAGGATGGCAACACTTATTCGTATCCTGGAAGATGCTCGCTTTCGTGTTCTTATTCTTATTTGGTTGCGCACACCGAGCCCCACTACATGTAACTGTAACTGTATGTCCTCAGGGCGAGTCGGGGCGCGTGGACCCGCTGGCGCCGTCGTGCGTGCTGGGCGGGCGCGAGGCGCTGGTGGAGCGGCGCTGCGTGGTGCGGCTGGAGCTGGGCGCGCGCTGCGTGGCCGTGCGCGCGCGGCCCGGGCGCCGCCTGCGCCACGTGCTGCGCCCCGTGCTGGCGCGCTACCGCACGCGCGCGCGCGCCGTGCTGCTGGCCGGCGCCGGCACGCCCGTGCCCGCCGACACGCTCATGCAGGCGAGTGCGCGACCTCTGCACTACACTACACACTCTATACTGTACACTACACACTATACTGTACACTACACACTCTATACTGTACACTACACACTATACTGTACACTACACACTCTATACTGTACACTACACACTCTATACTGTACACTACACACTATACTGTACACTACACACTCTATACTGTACACTACACACTATACTGTACACTACACACTCTATACTGTACACTACACACTATACTGTACACTACACACTCTATACTGTACACTACACACTCTATACTGTACACTACACACTATACTGTACACTACACACTCTATACTGTACACTACACACTCTATACTGTACACTACACACTCTATACTGTACACTACACTCTATACTGTACGCTACACACTCTATACTGTACACTACATACTATACTGTACGCTACACACTCTATACTGTACGCTACACACTCTATACTGTACACTACACACTCTATACTGCGGCCCGTGGTCGCGGTACCTGCTCTACTACACGGACGAAGACACACGCATACACCACTACCATACTGTTCATTACTGTATACTATGCTATGAAATCTGACATGGTTTTTCACACATTTAATACATAAGTCAAAACTGATGCAATCCTATCCCACTTCTGAAAATTAAAACTATTTTTGCTATGTCAATGATGATGCACTTTAAGCTAATTCGGCGACTGATTTGAATAACAAGGTAACATGAGCGTCCTTCCATGGTTGATATAACTATTTATAGCAGTCAGTTAACTGTCAGAGACACCTGTTAACAGTTTAGTTAGGGATTGTTGACTAGAAGAAATGTCCTAACTTTTTTTTCTTTTTCCAGGATTTAGACGGTCGGCGTCTGCAGATAATAGAGGCGGCTGAGTCCCCGACGCACGAGTCCCGCGCCGGAGACTCTGATGCGGATTCCATGAGCGACGTGGCGCTTCGCCCCGACGACACCTACTCGCAGGTAAATAGTACTTTGTAATAGCTATTTTATTTCTTAGATGGATGAACTCCTTACCACCTAAAATGACCTCTTTCGAAATTGTATTTTTTTCTTAAATTAACCCACGTTTTGAGGCAAGGAGAACGTCAGCAACAAAAACAAAAAAAAAATTAATTGGTCATGTTATTTTTGAGTTTTTTTTAAATTATTAATTTTGAATTTTAAAACGAATAAGTAGTAGATCTGAAGCCATATAAGTAACATAAGCTAACGAACTAAATCTACCTCCCCAGAGCAACAGCACCACGAGTAGTCGCAGCAACAGCACCACAACCTCAAGCATCAACTGCAACGGAGCGGGGGCGGGCGCGGGCGCGGGCGCGGGGGCGGGGGCGGGGGCGGGGGCGGGGGCGGGGGCGGGGGCGGGGGCGGGGGCGGGGGCGGGGGCGGGCGCCGCCCTCGGGGGCGGGCGGGTGCGCGCCGCGCTGCGCCCCGGCCCGCCGCTGCATCACCACCCACCTGGTTAGTACCTCAAATTAGAGAATAAGAAAAATAAGAATTAATAAAAATATAAGTAAATAGTTTGCCCAAAACGAGAGGGGCCCAAGCCATGCCAGAGACCTTTAGACGGCCTAAAGTAATAATAATTATATTGCCTCTCGGACAATACGAACTTACTTTAGGACCTCTATTCACTTTTTAACTTGTCATCAAACTAAGATTTTATTCAGTTGTAAATGCCACTCGCGGCGAAAACTTTCCGTTTTTAAAAATTTATTATTGCTTAACTTCCCTACATTTTTAAAATAACGAATCGACAACTAACTTGCAAATTCCTTCAACAGATTTCCTCGAAAACCTCCGCGAAACGCAACGCCAGCGACAATGCAAGGAGCCCCCCTCTCCGACGTCCTCCCTCCCCCCTTCGCCCCGGACACCACCCCCGCTGCCCCCCAAGCCCACACACCGGCCCACGCCCACCGTCGTATGAAGACATGGAAAAATGTGCGGGTAGCACATGTGTTGTGAACAAACAGCCTCGATGAGGGAAACTCCTCCGCTCGTCGTGACATTGGCAAATATCGGGCTCAGAAATCCTGCGCTCTTTGCGGCATGGACTAAAATTGAGTTGTAAACTCCTGAGTTTAAACCAATGACTTGGTCTATACTAAAATGAGACTTATTGTAAGGGTATGAAACGGGCTTCCTATTTGCTTCTACGATACCCTGAAATATGCTTCCCCGATCGTGTGAGGGAGACGGACAGACTGTATTCTTATATATAGATATATAGTTATATAGATATGGGTGTGATAAGGACAAGCGATGTCGATTGAATATTGTCTCGATTTGATAGAAATGTAAGCCAAATAACATCTAATCTTCAATGGCTTTTGTACAAAATCTCAATATGTAGTGTACAAACCTTATTGCCATTTGATAATCATTCCTGAAAAATAGGTAAAATGGAGTGACTGAATATGAAAACGTTTAAATCCAGTGTTTAGATAGTGAAATACAATGTATTGTAAATAATATGACACATATTGTTGAACTAAAACTTTGGTGCCTTCCATAGTTAATAAGACTGCACTAACAAATCGCCTATAGACTAGAACCTCACATGCATAAAGTTTAATTATTGATAGCAACATACAGTATGTTTCTTCTTAGGTGTCCTACTTTACAAGAAATCATAGCGTTAATCAACTTATCACTGCTCTGGATTATCTTTCTAGTGATAGGATGGTTGCTTGTCCGCTGTTTGTTTACAAATTTAGAAAACTTAAAAAAGAACAGACTGTATAATTTGCATTGTATAGCTACAAAGTTAGTATTGTATAGAATTCAGTATACATTTTTAATTTGAATGAAGTTCGATACACAAGTACATGTTTGCAACATGTGTAAATTGTGGAATCCTTTAAAATTTTTCAACATTATGCACAAATGATCACTTATTGAAGTCTTAAGTGCACTAACGTCGTTTAGTCGTTTTAAGAGCACTAACGGTAATGTAACATAACAAATGTATAAGTAAGGTTGCGAATAGTCGGTAACTATTTATTGTAAAGCGGTCATGCTCTGAGAGTATTGATTTATCGCAAATAAAATAAGTATTGAATATTTGATGGTTTTATTTCCTTTTCCCCTAGGCCTAGAGACTTTGGGGATGACGCCAATTTTTGGGTAGATATTTATCTTGATATTCTGATAATTTAACCCAATCATTGCAATACTACTGATAATATAATTTAAATGTCAAAATTTTGGAAGTTTGTTGCTAAATCGTGCAAAGACGGTTGAACAGATTTGAATGAAATTTGTATGAAGCTAGCTTGTACTTTGGATTAACATTTAGGCTACTTTATCCCGGAAATCGCGGGTGAAAATAGTTCATTCAAATTTTCAGCAAAGTTGAACAAAGTTAAGAAAGTTTTGTAGCGATAATAGGCCTTAGTGTCATTAGTACCATTGATGGTATAATACAGTACTACTCTATGGTACAAGTGGTTCAGGGATTGGCGTTTGGGTCACACGCCACGGTGTGGAATCAAATCTCAACAATAAACTTTAGGTTACTCTCCTGAAAACTATAGGTATTCTAAAATATCGCGTGCGAAAGAAGCTTTCGTTTTATTTCACTACTAAACGACTTTACCGACGAATGGTAAGCATGAAGACATACAATACTTTTCTTCGCAGGAAAACTGAATTAACGCGAATATAACCGCAGGACGCAGCTCTATAAAATAACGTACAAAGTAAAACAGTCAATCTATAAATTTATTTCCTAAACTATACATTTATCCTTTTATTGAAAAATGCTCGATAACAATCTGCTATAAAATTTGTCTACCTGCTGACGAAAAGCTAGATAGTTTTCGGATTCTGAACCACCATCGGGGAAGAACTCTTAAGGCGAGACTTAGGTGCCTGTGTCTGTATGCCACAGCCAGTTATTTTGAAATACCAGATTATTATACAGCTTTTATCCATAAGAGGAAACAGGTTTAAATTATAAGCTATCTTCATTTAGCTTCAATCGCCGGCACTTCTTCACTCTTCTCAACGGGCAACGCCGCCTTCTCAGGTTCCGGATCCGGCAATAAAGTGGTAAGTTTTGACGGGTCTTTAGGCGGCGCCCAGTCAGGTATGAGCTTGGCGTGTATCCTCCAGACGCCGTAGAGGTTGGAGAGGTGTTTTTCAAAGACTATGTACTCGAGGACGTCTTTCGCGAGTATTTCTGAGCCGTGGAGGAGACGGCCGAAGCGGTCGTAGACGGCGAGCTGTTGTTTTGTGTGGAAGCGGACTGTGATCTGAGGCAAATAAATAATACACTTAAATTTATTATTCTCAAAAAACCATAAAAACACACTAACTAGAAAATAAGTTCATATGAAGAATCCAAATCAGACATACGAAAAGAGTATTGGATTGTTTCGCCTAGTGGTTCGAATCGACACATTCCAAAAGATATGTTGGGCCATTCACACCGCTCCAACCACTGCAGTGTGACAGAACCAATTCAGAAATAGTGTTTAGGCGATTCACACCGCGGTCCGAACCAGTCGCGGTGTAAAACGCCCAAGTACCCAATCAAACCAACCTGTCCATAAATATTCTCCTTGCTGATGACGTCGGTGCAGCGCGCGTGCACCACGCGCGGCGGCTCCAGCGACTCCAGGAACTGCCAGCGGATCGTCTTCAGGTGGGAGTTGTGCCTAAACTCGGGGTATGCCTTCTCCGTTACATATTCCCTGAAAATTGATAGGTTGAAAAATCGTTACAAGACAAACTTTTTGAGTCCCTACAAACAATCCTAAGAACCGGCTTTGTTTACCTTGAGAAATAAACAGCCTATTTAAGTTAGGATTATAAATTATTTTCATAATTGATTCAGTAGTTTCTGAGATCATGTTTCTTAGATATAATTTTGTAGTCTTTGTTTGTAGAAGAAAGACCTATAAAGTAAAGTAAAATAATTTTAGAATAACTGCCAGTTCATGATAGTTCCATCCTCATATTCACTACTTCGTTGCCAAATTTCAGCAAAATTGGTTTAACCATTATGCCACAAAAAGGCAATAAACAGTTATTACATTATAACTAACACTTATGTTATAAATTTTGTAACATAAGTGTAATTATTCGATAAGTTATGGATGATTGTATCAAAAGCTGACCGTTGCCTGCATAGGTGAAAGCCAAGGCACATTTTTAATAGCTACAGAAGACTTATGACAATTGCGAACATTGCATATTAATTTAAATTACCTAAGTGCATGTTTATCATTATTAGCCAAGCTCTCATGGGCCTTGATGTAAATATCTTGAGCTTTGGCACAAAACTCTTTGGTATCAAACTCTTCATCATACGATTTGACTTTGCGTATGGCCATCATGGATTTGGACTTCTTTTCGATGAGTTCCACGGCTTGCTTAGCGCGCGTCGGGGACACTAGGGAGGCCTTGCCGTCGCCTTCTGGTGGGACATAGGGCTCGAAAACTCCACCTGAAATCACATAAATATTAACAAGATTAATAAAATTTAAATAACCCAACATTTTCAAAGAGCATTTATTTTTAAACAGCTGAACAGATTTTGATCAAGTACCTACAAGTATCTATAGATGTACCTACGAGGCGCATTCAATAAGTACCTAGCCTCATCGCCAGAGGGCGCTGTAGTTTCAAAAGAGTTTTACCACAGTGTAGCACATTCTTTTTTAATTCTTTTTTTCAAATTTTCATTCCAATCCCTTCATTTGTTTTAATTTGACAACTTATAGAAGCGAACATATCGATCGGTTTTACAAAAATGGAAAAAGAGCAATATTGTTCAAGATCAAGATTCCTATTTTTGGAAGGGAAAACGCGCATCGAAATCAAAGAGCGCTTGGATGCTGTGTACGGTGACTCTTCTCCATCGATGGCCACCGTCAAGAATTGGTTCAACGAGTTTGCACGTGGCCGTACGTCGGATTTTGATGAACCACGTCCAGGTGCACCGAACACAGCTGCTACGGAGGAAAACATTAAAAAAATCCATGATCTCGTATTGGCAGATCGCCGATTGAAGGTTCGGGAGCATCATATTCTTCACGAGGAACTCGGCATGAGAAAGCTGTCGGCGCGATGGGTGCCGCGTTTACTCACACCGGAAAACAAGTGCAACCGTGAGACCACATCGGAGACGTGTTTGGCGCTGTTTAAGCGGAATCCAGCGGAGTTTTTGCGTCGTTTTGTGACCGTCGATGAAACCTGGATCCACTGGTACACACCAGAGACCAAGGAGCAATCAAAACAATGGATCCAGACCGGGGAACGTGCTCCAAAGAAGGCGAAAACTGTAAAATCGGCCGGAAAAGTTATGGCCACCGTTTTCTGGGATTCACAAGGTGTGATCTACATCGATTACCTCGAGAAGGGTAAAACTATTACAGGGCTTTACTATGCCGATTTATTGGGACGATTCGACGCCGAATTAAAGAAAAAACGACCCCATCTGGCGAAGAAAAATGTGCTGTTTCACCACGACAACGCACCGGTTCACACGTCTGCCGTTGCCATGGCCAAATTGGTCGAATTACACTACGAATTGCTGCCCCATCCACCGTATTCTCCAGATTTGGCCCCTTGTGACTTCTTTCTGTTTCCTAATCTGAAAAAATCTCTCGCCGGGAATAGATATGGATCAAATGAGGAGGTCATCGGCCTATCGGAGGCCTATTTTGCAGAGTTTGACAAAAACTATTTTTCGGACGGGTTAAAAAAGTTGGAGCATCGCTGGGCTAAGTGTATCGAACTAAAAGGAGACTATGTTGAAAAATAAATTGCCACTTTTCCAAAATTTTCGTTTACTTTTTGTAGGCTAAGTATTTATTGAATGACCCTCGTATTTAAAATTATAAGCCAGCATTCAATACAACAAATGCTGCTTGGCGATGAAAAAGATGACAGAGGTGTGACGCGTGCCACGCTGAACTTTCAGCTAAATTATTGTATGCTGTTAATGAGATCAAGTCCAATAGAGTTTTTTTTATGATAATAGGCTTGCGTTTGACCGCCATCTCGCCCGATGCTTTATGCTTTCTTAGAAGATACCGATTCACTTGTGAATTCACAGGTTCTATAATATTAGAGAGTTGAAAACATCCGTACCAGTAGCAGAGATAAAGAAAGGCCTTTCCATCCACGGTCTCGCAGGCATTAGTCCTCTTTCCCTCATCTTCTGTCTAATTTTCGATGTGCTCATTTTGTCAAAATTTTCGTTCAAGTCAGGAAGCTCAATTTTCACGAATTTCTGAGCTCGCAGCTTCTTGAACTTGGGGACCCAGTGTTTGGAAGTAGTTGTTCGAGACGACTGGGCGTAGATTGAAGTAGGAGCTAGGCGTAAAGCCCCCATCTGGCAAAAGCAAAAGCTATAGATAATTATGACTTTTAATGTTTTATCTTACAATTAAATTTTGAGTAAACTTAGCAAATGGTCATGCAATTTTATTCAACACTAAAAAATCCGTACCTTCGAAAGTAGTGAATTAGCCATGGCTAATTCTCGTAACCTTCTAGTATAAAGCTCTTATCATTGATTGATGAGTAAGTAAAGATATATCTAGAAACAGTCGCTGGTCGCGGCTTTATATAGGCATAGTTTTTAGATTAAATCTGGATTTCTAATTATTTCCTAACATAACCACAACATAACCTCAAATTAATTGAAATTAAATTGAAAACTGTCACTGTCCTTTTGGTCAATTTTGTCACTGTCAAAAAATTCAAAATATCAGTGTCATTTGCTTGAATTGTTGATTGATCATTGCCTGATGCAAATGTGAAATTAATTTGAGTAAAAAAAACTGTCTATGGTGTTTTGTTTTACTCTTTACTGCCATTTTTAGTCAAATACTTTACATTCAATTTGTGATTTTTTACTGAAGTGCGTGTAAATTGATCAAATTTGTTGTGTGGTGTTTAAAATTCCATATATTATTATTGATTGTTAAATTGGAAGCATTCATAAGAGATAAGATAATTTTGTATGATTTTACTTTTATCTTCTTTGCTTCCCCGCTCGCTTGTGCCTTCACAATTTGAGTTTTTAATATAGTTTCTTTTGTTAAAAAAATAAATCTTGAGTCATCGTGCTAGAAAAGTTCAAAAAACATTAGGAGAAAAAATTGCACGAGCAGATTTGAATCGATCGCCTCAGCCGCACCGGACATCCGGCGACTCCATTCACGTTGTCTCTAGCCACAGGGGAATAGAGACCGTCGCGGCGTTTCTTTCTTTTCTGAACAGGCGCAGTCCTAGAGAACTCGTAAAAGGAGTAAAAGGCTCCTACATAACCTGTCAATACGTAAGTATCTGCGAAGCACATAGTTTTGCGCATACTCGTTTTTGTGTCCAGAAAATTGTGATTGTGTAAATCGGCCTCTCGTAAGTTCTCGCTGAGTCATAACCAGGTGATCCTTTGTTGGCCTGAGGAATCCCAAGTTCCGGAGCCCCGCATTCTCGAGGTTCTGCCACACTTTGAGTAAGTGGAGCGCGTGCGGACGCCATTGCGGGGCGAAGGGCCGAGTCCCACCGGGGTTGCGTGGCGAGCGCGGCCGATGACCTTATAACGGGCACCTTTCTTTTATTAATTGCCACGTGTTTTTCTTTTTCAGCGATAAATTGTATGAGTCAGAAGGTAGAAAAACCAGTATTATCGGGTCAACGGATCAAGACCAGAAAAAGAGGTAAGCTATTTTCAATTTTGTGAGTAAACATGTTAAATTGTTTGCACGACTTCACCTTGACCATGTACAAGGCGAAGAGACATTATAGTTTTCTCTTGGCTGCTAAATGGTATTGAATAAGTAGGTCACACATAAATTATGCTACAGTGCTAGCTGTCAGTACATTTATCTGTTATCCTTGTTCAATATTGCTTCAATGCAAGTTTAATTCTGTGATGCAATATTATTTTATCTACATCTTGAACAGCTAACACAATGACAACTACAAACCACATGTGTTTCCAAACAAGAAGCTTATTTTAACCTCACTTATTTAAAAAAATACCACCAGCTATCAAAATATCCATGCTAAACAGTTTTATGATCAGTAACTATTGTACAATCTAAACAAACATTAGATCTGTGTCAAAATATTACTGTATATACCAAAGTCTACAAACATGGCCCCAATTCAGCGACAAAAACATCTAAAAAGCACACTCATTGTAACAGTAAAACACAGTTATCTTTCCAAATGGTCAATAACCTATTCAGATTATCTTTGAAATAGAAATGAGAGTAATTTATTGATACTGATGATTGCTCATTAACAATTTCTGTCATCACTTAGATAACTAAGTAGATTAGTCTGGTTTGAATCTAGACTAAGTACATGAATGTCTGAGTAAGTACCAAAGTTTGTATCTCCAAGTGTAAGCATTACTGAATAACTATGCTGGCGTTATCTACCTTCAAACATTAGTTTGACTTTAGCACCACATGGAAGCGGTCAATTAAAAGCCAATGAAGATTAAAAAACATTGACGAAGTAGCATCATCACTTTTGTTTGTTTTAGAAAATGATCATTATCATAGTCAGCCAGTATCGATCCACTGCTAGGTATAGGCCTCTACTTTGTACTACTAAAAATGAGAGATAAAAAATAAGATTTCAGTGTTACAATGTTTCATTTTTTTAGCTTTTAGAATAAACAATCAAATGGCTTGCAATGAATAATCCTCTACCTTCAGTTGTCTGCACTGATACAAAGTTATAGCAATACCACAGCATCAAGGCTTGCATACTGTGTCAATAAATAAAGTGGCGTTAAATTACTAAATTAAAATCAATTATTCACATGTATAAACGCTACCAGTCTGGCTAAACAAATAGTTGTTTATGTGTTTGGTACTTGTGGTACATTTTATGTGTTTGTATTTGCAATAAGCCAACCAAATTACTAGTTTCGATTTTTTTCCTGTTGGGTTGTGCTGATCCAGAGTTATTTCTCCTCATTTGAAGGTTAATTTTTTTATCGAATGATGATATAGGGTTTTAGTTTCCCAGCAAATCACAATACAAGGTTATGTCATGCCTATGGTATTTTTTTATCAAGTCCCATTGGTACAGAGTTGTTTCTCCCCAGTTTTAAGGGTTATGTTTCTCGCATCAATTCACTTTGGTACATACAGCATTGTGCTGTGTCAAAACATTGCTGAAACTTTCCATGCAGGTATCCACAGGTGACGGTCATCACTAACTATCAAGCAACCCGTTAGCTTGTTTGCCACCTAAAAAACTAAAAACAGCTCTGCTTAGTTTTATACTTCAGTGCAATCGGTACAAATTTAAAGTATGTATTTGCAATGTTAATCATTGCTAGTTGCAATAATATTCCACCGTTTTCCTGTATACCACTATGGAAATATCAAGAAACATCCACGGGACAAATTATTTATTAACATGAGATGTAAAATAACAAGTTTGTGCAGAAAACCTGCTAACCTCTTTAACAAAGTTAATAGAATGCGGTAAATATAGCCATGTTAATTTGCAAGTAGTGTTTACAATGATTTTGCTAAAAATATTTGTTTGTATAAGGAAGTATGGTAATTTGTTAGGCAGTGGGTGGCCCTGGTGGTACCTTCTTGGCCGTCTGAATGTCTTTGACATGACCTGACTGTCGGTCCGGTAGATTATTTCACATTTTGCATATTTAAAACTCGTTCTTGATAGATAGGTACGTGACTCAAAATAAAATTAACTACCATTTTTCATACCAACTAAGGTGTATCTCCAGAACTGGCACTGATAGTAGTTTTTGTCGGCGGTGTTATCAATTTTTGTAAAAGGAACTAAAGTCAATGCCATTGTCGCAACACAATAAACAAGTTATCCAGCGCAGCGTTAGGGAAGTCGAGCGAGGTAAATAGTTCGTATAGACTGAGTGGCCCTGGCGTTAGTTTTAATGTTGCCTGAAAATTCAATCGGGGCAGCTGAAATTGTTGACTTTATTTGAACTTTAAAATAATCAGGTGACACATCGGCTTCTACAATGTGACTTAAATGTTAATTGTTTTGTACTGGCTTCGCCCCGCGGTTATACTCGCACGGTGATGATGAAATTGCTGATGTCCTTTTCTGTACCTCTAAGAACGTGTATGCAAGATTTCATGAGATCATTCGACTAGTTAAGTTGTGAGCGCATAACAAACTCACTTTCGCATTTATAATATCAGTTAGGATTAGGAATATTTTGTAGACCCCGTCGCCGTCGGGACAGCTAAATACCTAATGTGAAGGAAAGGACCAACACTATTCAGATTCCTACTCTACTTGAAACCCCTCCAGCTGCCAGCTTACGTTATTTCAAACTGGAACAGCTTATCCCTTCTCTGACACCTCCCTCAGAATTACCTCGAACCAGCATCATAATCCAGTTCAGCACTAGTTAGATTCCTACCACCCAAGTCACCCTACAGCTGCTCACGTTATCTTAAACGGGATAAGGTTATCTCCCGTTATCTGATAACTACACCCTCAAAATTACGTTATCCCAGTTTCATAATCAAGTTTACTTGCTATCGGCATCACTCACCAGTTATGTAATCAACTTAAATAAAGTTATCCCAAGGAGAAGTGAGCCCTGCGAGGCTACGTAACTCGCACCTACGCTAACTCTCGGAAATAACTTTGTTATGACTTATGTTTTCGTAGGGGACCTACTTGAGGGGGTAATGTAATAACTAAGTTGTATGTGGCTTGTGTTATTTAACTGATCGTTTTCGAAGTAAACAACGCGTATTGAACCGTCTTAATTCAGAGGACACTGGTATTAAAATAGATAGGTAAACTCTTTATTGTTCGCACTAGAAATTACAAGCAGAAGGATAGTAGCGTTAAGAACTGGCGGCCTTATTGATTAGAGAAATCTCTTCTAGGCATTAGAATGCAGAAATAACTAAACCCCAAATTGACTACGTACCAAAGTTTAATATCTCAAAATATCAAGATGTGTACAAAATTAATTTCCAAAATTTTTCTCCTACAAAAGTATCAAATCTGTCTGAATATTCATAATGTCCACTTTTCCAACATACTCGACTCGTGGCGTAGCTCGACTAGCTGGCCTTAATAGATCACCAAAGAGAAGCAACCTCTGATTCGGAATAGGGCATCACAAGTGGCATTTACAACAGCGCTATCGTGATTCAAATGACATGATTAATATGGTAGACCAATATTTATCATTTAACCAAATCACCACTTACCCGATTGTTTTTTTTAGAGAAGCTATCATTGACCGTGTCAGAAGCCTATACGATATTAGGTCTGTCTACATTATGTAATATTCAAGGCGTAACGCCATTTGTGCTGATTTGATGGGTGCGACAACGAATATCGTTGCGAAGATGTGACGATAACTTAAGACTGCTTGTCAGAGGGTGTCACCTTTGGAGATAAGGGCAAGACCGGGACCGCACGGCAACCTTATAAAATACTACCAGCTCCCGCAGTTTCGCCCACAATCGTAAAGAAATCGTTAATTTTTCCAGAATAAAAAGTAGTTTCCATTTCAATCTTAGGCTTTTCAAGGTCAGAGTGAATAGGTATCTTCGAAGTCTACGTGCTTCTTCAACCACATCGTCGCTTACCAACAGGCGAGTTGGTCAAACCCAGACTTATTCGCGATAAAAAAGTCTTGAAATTTTCATTAAATCCGCTCTGCCGTTTTTGTGATTGAGTAACAACGTGCAAACTTTCACCGGTCATTGTATCTAGTCGTCGCAGTCTTGTAGCCTAGTGCGCCATATCTTGCCCTCGACCCTTGCCGGTCGGGTCAGCTAGCTATCTCCCATGACGTATCGAAACAACCGAATCACGTCGCATTCATCTGCCCTAACAGTAATACGGCTCGTGTTTTCGCAGTTGTATTATTTCGTAGGCATCGACTTACGTCAGCTGTGACGACAGCGTCGCCGCCGCGCGCCGCCGGTCGGTCACAAGACTGTCCTTGGCGACGTATTATTGTGGCGCTAATTTTTAGCCGACTCTAGAAGAAAAGTAATCACTAATGTTATAAATGCGAGTTTGGCCTTGTGTTTGCTACTCGCTGAAAAGTCTGGATGAAATTGGTTGACATTTGGAATAAAGATAGCTTATGCATCGATTAGACAATTACATAGAGGCGGCTTTATCTCCAATTAAAAAAAAATCATTTAATAAATGATTATTTTACCTTTTAGTGTATTTTGCATTTCAGAAGTATTAAACATGTTAATGGAATCTTTTTAGTTCTAAAATAAACATTACAATTTATACTTGTTATCAGCGATTACCTACACGATTGACATCGTTGTATCATTGAAAAGATATGTACTAATAAAACATGTACAATGACAATCAGATATTGTACGGAGATAGTGTATCAACCAAGTCAAACAAATCTGAGGAAAACGTTTCAAAACACGCGCGCGGTATCAGTAACTCGAGTTTCGTTTCTTCGCGAGATTTCATTATTTGAATCAAAAGTAGTCGCGACCGAATATGCTTCTCTAGGTCCAAAGTTCTAGGTCCCTGTCCGTGGTCCACCTACACAGTTCACCTGGGTTTACAAGGGCCATTTTTTTCTTCCCGTGGTTCAGGCACCTCTGATTAAGGGGGTTTACATGCTAAAGAATTAAAGAGAAGAAATTAAGAGATATCTCCGACATCAATATCTACTTGTTTCTTCACACAATAGCGTTTATGGCGTGTGCAAAATGATAACTAAACCGGTGCCGTGTTCCTTGTTACGTAAAATAATCACGGAAACCGAGTTACATAGTATCTTCTAGTGATTACTAATACGAAATCTATTTGTGGAAAACAGACTACATCGAGATTGATTTGTTGCGTAATCTCGCCTCTATTGAACTGTTTAGACGGCGAATGAGTCGTTATCTGATTGATTTCATCTAGTTTTTAAAGTATTATTGACAATGGCTGAGTTTTTTTAACACTGACATTACCGGTGAACGACACTTGCGCACGGCCTATGCTACCATGAGCAATGTGACTCGCCTGAAGCGGGCACACGTGATAGTAGGCTAGAAATAGATGATTTTACTCTATTGACATTAAAATACACACTGAATACTAAATAAAAGATAAATACTCTAAAAAAGACTAAATGGGTCGTACCTAGACAAAATTGGCACAGGGCCAAGAAGAGAGTCCCATGTTCAGCAGTGGCCGATCACGGGCTTATGATCATGATATAACTATTCGATTGCCGGCCGGGCAGATATTTGAATGATGAATTTAAATATCTGGTCTGGGTGTTAGTTGTCCTTGTGTGTGTTCCATGGCATCCCCGACACAGATCCTAATGGGGAGCTATGAGTGTAAAACGTTTTTCGTTTACGCATAATAACATGTAGTTATGTTTGTTTCCAGATGAGAAAGAGAAGTACGACCCCAACGGGTTCCGCGACGCGCTCGTGCAGGGGCTGGAGCGCGCGGGCGGCGACCTGGACGCCGCCTACAAGTACCTAGACGCGGCCGGCTCCAAGCTCGACTACCGCCGCTATGGGGAGGTCATCTTCGATGTGCTCATCGCCGGCGGCCTGCTGCGTGAGTTACTCGTACCATGCTAACTTCGTAGCGGACCGGCTGTGTCCAGTGCTACTAGCGACCTTGAGTCTTCCAGTGCTGATAGCGAGGGATCCTAAGTATTCTAGTGTCGCACAGTGTTTGCTGTAGAACAAGCCAGATGGACAAAATATTTTTTCATAGTTTCGGAACTATAAAAATATAGTATAAAAATATTAAAAAAAATAATGCATAGTTTTATGTATTAAAAAAAATATTTTACATTTTCACTTTTTTAAAACAGAAAAAAATCTTAAACAATAATACAATTACAATAATCGTTACAGATATTACCGCTAATTGTACATACGACCTTAGACTATTACATTGCATACAAAAACTACAAATCGAACATTAAAAGGTATCTCTACAATAAAACTAATTGTAAATATCGGAATTTTCGGATACAGAATCCGATGATTCCGATACAAGATAGTCTTCTTGACTTTGCGAAGGTCTTAGTTGCTGTGGAAGTCGAGGCTCTATAGTGGGAGTTATAATGAGCTTTAGGACCTCCACCCACAATTTGTTGGACTTTTTTTTTCGGTACTTCTCTGAGGCTGTTGGTCAGAGGATCAGAGGATTAACAATGCTTTCATATCTTACGAATCTTCGAAGACTTTTTTGGTCTTCCGGGTCGAGAGTGGTCAGTGGATGAGGTAGAAGGTTGCTGTTGAATTGACGCACTCGGAACTCTTACTCTTATACACGTAAAAAAAATCAGCCCGGGTACAAGTAGGTACAAGCTTTTCCCATAAAAAATAGTTCTGGATTTGGGGGTTTGGGGGTGTTGTTTACAGGTACATAGTACCCATTTCTGGAAATTTGAAAATGACTTTTGTCCACCTGGCTTGTTCTACGTCGAACACTGTGTCGGTAGCGAGTACTAGCGAGAGATCCTGAGTCTTCTAATCACCAGCGAGGGATCTCGTCTCTTCTAGTGTCGGCAGCTCAGCCCCGCCACCTACAGGCCGGGGAGTCTTGACCTTAGTCGCGTCAAAATCCCTCGCTAGCAACACTAGACTCAAGTAACTAGATACAGTGAAATATCTCACTAGAAACACAAACCAGTGAGACCCTTCGCTAGGACCACTCAAGCTCTTCTGTTGATAAATCCAGTCTTACATGATGAAAAACTTAGGCTAGAGTCCTGACCACTCGTGTTGACACACTCGTTCGTTCATATCTGACTACCCACACAGACAGCCCCCCCCCCCTCCCCCCACCTACACTCGTGTATAACCCGCTCCTGTGTGCGCAGTGCCCGGCGGTGGCGTGTCCATGGATGGCGAGTCGCCGAAAACTACCATGTGTATCTTCGCGGCGAACGAAGATATGGAGAGCATGCGCAACTTCGAACAGGTGAGCTTTAGACGAAGATTATCTATATATATAAAAATGAAACCCGTTTTCCTTGGTCACGGCCTCACGCGTGAATGGCTGGACCGATTTCACTAATTCTTTTTTTGTTGTATTTGTTATTATTAGGAGAAGGTTCTTGCGGAAAAAAATATTAAGAAAATCTCTCAGAAATATTGAAAAACCCTAAAAACAGCCCTTTTATTTTTCCCATACAAACGTTTTTTAACTAAAACGAGCTTTATTGCTATTGTATAAAGTTCATATTGAATTGCAAGCACTCACTGTTGTTTAAGCAATGTAGGTATGTTCCTAACGTCCAAGAGTCAATTTGCACTTTATTACCTCTGTACAAAGTTCAAATTCAATCATATCTATCAAAACAGTGTGCGTTTTATACTGATAATTTTTACTATAAATTGACAAGTTAGCATCAACAAACTAAGGTTGCTATAGTTACGCAATAGCATGAGAATAGAGGTTAAACAAAGAGTTCCTATAATTATTCTCAACACCTTTGGTCACGCCATCACGCGTGAACGACTGGACCGATTTCAATTTACTCTACGTTTATCCCAAAGTCTACCCGTGCGAAGCCGGGACGGGCCGCTAGTTTTCAATAGATTGAAGAAGCGCATCGCGCATCTTTTGGAGACACAACATCTATAAAAAAATGCGTTCAATGTGTTCTTCCTAAATGCCAACGAATAAATTGCTTCCTACAAGTAAAAGTGTAACTTGATGAAAAAAAAAAAGGTGTTGACAAGCAGCAAGATATAATCTTGATAAAACCAATGTAAGAGTGCTTTAAATCAGAACTAGGTTACATCATCTATGTCCTTTTAACACACATCAAACTTACAAGAACTAATTCCAAATGATGAAAAACATGGCTAGAGTCCTGAAACCCAATGTTGAGAAACCCTTTCTCGTTCAATTATTTCTGACAACATTACATTTGTACTTACTTTGTAACTAACTCGTTGTGTTTTTTGACTAGAATTACTTTTGACAGGTATTTGTGAAGCTGATGCGTCGGTACAAATACCTGGAGAAGATGTTTGAAGAAGAGATGAAAAAGGTGAGTCAATTATAAATCCATTTTGTATCATTAATTTGTGATACATATTAAGGAATCGAAAATGTTACATACATAAGTATGAACTAAAAATAAAACATTTTGGTAGACCAAAAACTTACAGGGTATACTTCTATTTTATTTCTATTTAAAATTTAGGGTGTTTTATATCTCACGCGACCCTTAACATTTTAGGTGCGATCAACCAAGGATTAATATCAATTGACATTTTAATTTTGATTGCTTAATCTCAATAGTAACTTATTTCGATTATTTTAATATTATTTTTCTTTTTTTTTATCTTTTAGAAATCGCTCATTGTTCAAAAACTGCTAGTGCCAGTATTTGGCACTAGTTTTTAAGTATTTTTTTCCCTATTATAATTTCTTGTATAAACAATAATCTATCAAGTTCCCCATCAAAGGTATAAAGGTCGCACTACAACGTCGACCTATTTCCACCGGCTCGTTTACAGCCGTAACTTAAAGCTCAAGGCTGGGAACTACGCCAAGTGGCTTCGGCATTGGCCTCAATATTTAAGGCTTGCTGGAACTCTGAGCAATCAGATGTAAACTTTATCAGTGCTGAAAATACATGTGGTTTTTTGATAATCGTCGTTTTAATTTAGTTTGTCGGCCTGTTTAGCTCAGAGGTAGTGTATCCGCCTTATAAGCTAGAGGTCCCGGGTTCGATTCCCGGCCGGGCAGATGTTTGAATGATGAATTTAAATATCTGTTCTGGGTCTGGGTGTTAGTTGTCCTTGTCTTTGTGTGTGTTCCATGGCATCCCCGACACAGGATTTATTCCTAGTGGGGAGCTATGAGTGTGAAACGTTTATTATTTATTATTATAATTAAAAAAATGTTTTGGGGAGGATTTCTCGTAGGTACTCCAAGTTTAACATAAGGTAGCTATTTTTTAACAGACGAAAAAACGAAGGATTTTCTTTTTAATGGTAGGTTTTTAACATTTTTTAGTAAAGCTTGGTTTTGTCAACAGGTGTTGGTATATCTGAAAGGATTTGACACTGAACAGCGCATCAAACTCGCTCGGATGACCGCACTGTGGATCGGTGAGTAGAAGTAAAGCTAAAAAGAATATTTTTTTTGTTTAAAACTTGGTTTACATTACATGTTTGGGATTTGGACGGGCCCTAATAGACATCGAAGTATGAGCGGAAATGATTATAGGTCGCTTGCTTCGCGTAAAAAATCCGCGACAACTCGTTTGTCTGAAATGGTACTGTAATCGAGATTCTGTTTGATAATTCTGTTATATTGAATGTCGTATTGATTGGGGCTCATATCAATCCTCTTTTACAGGGCCAGATGGTGTAATGTGAATCAGACTTTGTCTAGTATGTAGCGGCACTCGATTAGAGCCGGGTCGAGTCGCTATGAACGCCCCGGTGTCGAACGTTTGCCAGACTGAAGTGTGTGTCCACTCAACTGGCTGGCTGTTTATATGTCAGCACTAAAGTGGCACGCTACATTCACCCATCACACTAGAACAAGTTGTACTTTATAACTTTTGTTGACACAATTTTGAGTGTAATTTCAAACCAGAGCTTTATTAGCCATCTCTTACTGTTAATTTTCCTGTAAAATCCACCACTCTTTGCTATGTAGAAAAAGTTTAACTTTCAACACATGGCTGAAATGGCAGCTTCTCAAACTCCCTCTGCAAAACATTTACTGCTGTGTCTTTAAAATTAGATCTGTAGTAGAATAAGATGTGCCCCAAATAAATGATACGTCACCGCAGCCTAAACCGCTATTCCTAGATCATGTATAACAGCTAAGTATGTCTTGGCAGGCAACGGCTGCGTGCCCCCGTCGGTGCTGCTGGTTTTGGTGAACGAGCACCTGCTGAAGGACAACCTGGCGCTGGACTTCGTGCTCGAAGTGTTCTGCACGGTGAAGCAGGAGCGCGGCGTGGCCTCGCTCGTCACCGCGCTCAAGAAGGGGCAGCTCGAGGGCAGGTGAGCCCGGCCGCCCGGCCGCCCTGCACCCGAGCCAAACCAGCTTCTCAAAATATCGGAGTTGCATATAGATTTCGCCAAACTTCAACTTGCAGCAGATATTTATCTCATTATCAACATTTCATATAGGTTTAACACTTTAACTGCGGAAAACATACCTTGTGTTTTCCTTTGTGCGACGCGAGTGCGGCTGCGCCAGGCGCGTAAATCACAACGCTTTTGACTATTAGCCGCATCTAAGGCAAGCGCATTTGGTTATTACTTATTAGCCGCAGTCAAAGTGTTAAATATTTCCTTAGAGATGAAATTGACGAAAGTATTTAGTTATATTAATGGTTGCCCTATAACGATAAGTGGCAAGGTTTGAAAGTGAGCTTGTTACACTCATTATAGACAGAGCAACGCGTCATGTACTGGCCCTTCGCGGTTCATACTCGACGGGGTCATTAATGCCGCTACATTTATTTATTGCTACTTTTTAAAAGACATATTTTGTCTTAGGTTTTCTACTCGTGTGTTGCAATGGAAATTGGAGGTTTAATTTGGGTCTAGTCTTGAGTCGATTTAGTTATTTCTATCTATATGGACTTACAATTTACCCTTTGAGTATTGACTTTCGCATTGTCTTTTTATTAACAGACCAGAAAACAACACAACCAAAATTTCGATTATGTCTGTATCTCAAGTCAAAAACCACTTTTAAATCGTCACATTTGTCTATCGCACAATGCACCCCACGCGGGACGTTCGTGTGGGACCTATCGCCCTCGGTTTTTTTTATTCAATGATAGGCTTGCGTTCGACCGCCATCTTGCCTGATGGGAAGCAATAAATAAGAAAGGAATCGTATGGAATAAGAATGCCTGTCAATGTAGTGCAGCTGATGATGCATACTGACGCCGTGTCCCCGCAGGCTGCTGGAGTTCCTCCCGCTGAACCGGCGCAGCGAGGACGTGCTGGCGGCCTCGTTCGCGTCGCGCGGGCTCGCCGAGCTGCTGCGCCTGCATCGCGCGCAGGCCTCGCAGGTGACAACCTAACTCTTCTCTATACTACACAATACACATATCATACTCTTTTACTATAGTACTCTACAGACCGCGCGCAGGCTTCGTAGGTAACTCACTCTACTCTTTATTGTACATGTACAGTACATACCATACTCTCTTACTATAGTACTCTGCAGGCCTCGCAGGTAACCCACGCTGTTGCTCTACTACAGAGTTATAAGGAAAGGGTATGTAAGCCGAAAAAGGCTCCTAGTACTCATCATTATGAACAACTTTTACAATGGGCACACTATGGGACCAACCTGGAATTTGCGAAAAAACGTCAGCCGTTCTATAGAAAAATGTCAATGACATTTGACAAAATTAATGGAACCGCCGATTCTTTATCGTGAATTAAATTTTCAGGAACTTACTATTTGCCAAAAAACCAGTATGCATTCCAAAAGCCCGTACGATTCTCTATAGTCGTTTCGATGTCACGGTTTGCTAGAGTAACTAGTGGTTTACTCGGACTGTCATGTTCATTGCAGTTCGATATAACTCTCCACTTTACACTTTATACGTATAATAATTGCCATTGCTAAAACTAACTTTGATTGTTTAATTAGAAAGAAAAACATTGTCATTATATTAATTGCTGTCCGTATTTTATGATAAATGACATCAAGAAGAATAGAATTGAGATAGATTTTTTAAGGTTGATCCCATAACTACCATAGTAAAAGTTGTTGATAATGTACAACTGTAACTATTCAAAATTTATAATTTTTATTCAATGCAATGTACAATCAAACTAACCAAACTGGATGTGGGGAACCTGTGTCTTGGGAGTCAGTTCCTTTTACGATACTAATACATTACATGGTACTAGTAGATATACGATGAGCCTGTTTCAGCTTAGCATACCTCATTTTGTATACAATCATACTCCATAATCAAATTCAGAGCAACATTATGCAGTACTTTCTACCACTACATCTCGAGCAGCTGTAACTCCCCTACACCGCAGTAACCGCGAGTCTGCCCGCAGGAAGCCCGGCGCGAGCTGACCACGGCGCTGCTGGACGAGCTGGCGGAGGAGCGGCCCGTGCGCGACCTCATCACGGAGCTGCGGGACATGGCCGTCAAGCACTCCATACCCGACCACGAGATCGTTGGGATCGTGAGTCTTTATTAACTAGTATTGATTAATAGATAATAAATAGCCTTCTGGTAGAATAATTAAGTAGTGTGATAAATACGCTTAGACCAACGAAAGTTATCATTTATATTTTATAGTATTAAACTACTACTGACATGTTGTTACTCGGATACAATGTTAGAACTGCTGCGGTGTAGGGGCCTGTACTGTGCAGTGGTTTAAGGACCCCATAGTAAAGTAAAAGTAAGTAAACCCCATAGTAATAGCAACGCATCTAATCTGTTCACCACTAGATGTGGACGACACATTCGACAGCCATCAACGAGGTTGCCCTTAATGGCCCATAGATACTGCCTATATCGTCTGTCATAGACATGTAGAGCCATGTATGTATTTCAGAGACATCATCACGGAATTTATGATGATGATTATTACCACCACCATCAGTTCTGCGCTGATCCCGTCAATATATCGTATCGTTCAATTTGCGCAACTACCATATACCATTATAGCAATATTAAATACTTACATGATGAAACTTGATGACGAGTCGTAACTCGGGGTCTGGTCTTGCGACGCGTCGCGCGGCCGAGTCTTTCGGACAACCGACACTTGCTCGATCTACCCTCTCTGTCATGACGATTTGGCAATCTGACCACTTTCAACCTTACAACACAAATAACGTTCAAAGTACCAAGTTCTGAATCGAGTGTTTTTCATAGATTTGGCAGTGCGTGATGTCTCGCGGCGAATGGAACAAGAAAGAGGAGCTACTGGCCGAGCAGGCGGCCAAGCACTTGCGGCACTACACGCCGCTGTTGGCTGCGTTCGCGCAGTCGGCTAAGGCTGAAATCGCTTTGCTCACTAAGGTATGGTTGCTGTTAGCAGAATAGTATATCGAACCAATTTGAAGGACTTTAATTGGCAGGTCTAAATTGAGAGTATTGATGTCTAGACTACTAGTAAACTAGACTTAACAATTGGTATGATTGTAGCTTTATATTTTACACAGACGTCAAAATGTTTTCTGTTCCAAAAGTAGAAGACAATAGCGGGTGGTTTTCAGGCCGTCTTAAAATTCAAATGTTAGGCACTCCGCCTTCAGGAAGACAAAAAAGGTTCAATAGATATGTGAGATTACAATTCGGTGGGAACAACTAATTTCAGACTAGGATAGTAAAATGATAGATACAAAATGCACGCCATTAGAACCGGGTCGAGTCTAGATGAACGCCCCGGTGTCGAGGTAGTGCTACACTAGTGTGCGGACTTCCGCCGACTGTAGCCATTGCAGCAGGCTCACTGGCCGCACTACACACGTTCTAGATTTAAAATAAGCTATTGTGCAAGCAAATAATGTATGGCGTGAACATCTTCACCCCCCCCCCCCCCCCCCCCTTTTTATATTCAGTAATAGTCTTGTATTTGACCGCCATCTTGCCTGATGGTAAGCAACGATACGGTCTACGATGGAGCATGCTTGCCTAGAAGAAACCGATTCACTCGCGACTTGAAGACCTAGATTATATCTATCGGGAAACACCCACTCAGGCAAAGCGTTCCACACCCTAGCGGTTCGCACACTAAAGGTGGAATCAAAGCGTTTCGTACGAGTTTTCGGTATATCAACCATAAAACGGTGACGTTTTTTAGTGCCCTTGGTAGACCGATAGTAGAAAGAGCTAGAGGGAATTAGATCATGCAGATCAGAAGCACACTCACCAGCCCTTTGAAAGGTTCAGTTCTTACCCACCGTCCACCTCCTGAGACCACCTGGGTGAACCGTGGAAAGTTTTTTTTAAGGTTCATCCTGCAATAAGCATTAGAAATCATTTCATTATTTTTATTGAACACCATAACAATATAATTATATGATAGGTCCATGCATGAAAAATCATCTTTTATTTCTCTTGCATGCTCATCCTACTGTTGTTGAAACATTTCTTAACAGTTTTATACCAATTAATGTATAGGTTTAGATTTTATCTATAGACCATTAGGTCATTGCGTCCCTTTCCTCATTGTCTTCAGTAATCGCGTTGCTAACTCAAACAGTAACAGCAGAGCTCAAAGTCCTTCCATACATTTTGTTTCTCAAAATTGGTCATTCCGCCTACCAGTCTACAATACACCCCGTCCCGAACAACCGTCTACAAGACATTTCCTCCTCAGGTGCAAGAGTACTGCTACGAGAACATGTCCTTCATGCGCGCCTTCAGTAAGCTGGTGCTGATGCTGTACAAGACCAACGTTCTGTCGGAGGAGGTGATCCTCAAGTGGTACCGCGAGCCCAACTCCAGCAAGGGCAAGATGATGTTCCTCGATCAGATGAAGAAGTTTGTCGAGTGGCTGCAGAGCGCTGAGGAAGGTATGTGGCTACTGATGCTGTTCTTAAGCTGTTACATTCAATGTTATTTATTAAAAAGTAATAAATATTTCTGATTTCCAAGCGAGTGTGATAATAGCTCTGTTACTGTCAGTCTCACTAGAAATGTCATGTCAGTGAAAGTGACGTGAGATAATTTAGAGCGTCCAGGAATAGGGTCCCAGCACAACAATTTTCTATGCGCTACCTCACGACAAAGATCGCAGCTAGTAATATAATATGATATCATTTATTTCTAGATGTTTAATAGCATACAAAAACTTAGAGTCTATTCGCATAAGTAAGATAGATTTTCCATCAGCCCCCAAACTAGGCTGAACCTGCGCCCTGTGGACAGTATACAGCATCTATTTACAACTCCTCGAGGCACAATATTGTTTTTGTATGAGTATATGCATTCCAAAAGCCCGGTCGTTTATCCATGGACGTCTCGATGTCACGGTTTGCTAAAGTAACAAGTGGTAACCTCGGCCTGCTACATTGATGGCAGTTCGATAAAACTCGCCACTTTACAATTACACATATATTTCTCGCAAACGAAATTCGATTTCAAATCGGTTTAATAAGAATGGGTTATGAACGCTGACGTTAAACTTGCTATCTGTGATGGAACACACTTGCCTAATAATAACTGATCATGTTTTGGCTTTATGTAGCCTACTTAGTTACGACAATGGTCAGGAATATGACAAACCTGCCTACAGTTGACAAACCTGCCTACAGTTGACAAACCTGCCTACAGTTGACAAACCTGCCTACAGTTGACAAACCTGCCTACAGTTGACAAACCTGCCTACAGTTGACAAACCTGCCTACAGTTGCCCGTACACATACACTTAGGAACTTATTTTTAACCCCCGACGCAAATCGACGGGGTGTTATTAGTTTGAGGTGTCTCTGAGTCTGTCTGTAGCATCGTAGTTCCCGAACGGATGAATCGATTTAGATTTTGTATTTTTTGTTTGAAAGGTGCATTAGTCGGGAGTGTTCTTTCTTAGCTATGTTTTATCGAAGGGTTTTTAATTTTTTTATAAATGTAATTTATCGTCTGTCTTTTCCAGAATCAGAGAGTGGAGAAGAGGAAGATTAGTTTAAGAGCAGCGAGTGAGACTGACCCACCCGCCGTCCGCCCGACCCGCACGCCTCACGGGACCGCCGAGACACCCGCGAACACGGCTGCACAGAGACAGAGGCCTAAATACTACAATATGACTTTAAAGTGACGTCATACCTACCAAGCGATGACGTCATTGAACTATTCAAGAAAAGGTAGCGCGTAATATTGACTACTTCCTAGTCCGCTAGTGCTAGTTAACTGGTTCGCCCGAACAGTGGCCTCGCCGTTGATGTATCGACCTGATAATTATAGTTATGACATCTGATTCTCCATACAACAATGAAGGGTTTTTGGAGAAATTGGTCCGAGATCAAAGTTTTTGATTGCTATGAAATGAAAGCTTTTGTTTGATCGTCAAAAGGACAGTAAGAGGCTTTTTAGTTGGCAGGTCGTTAGCAAGCGGATGACTTTCGGATTTGTATAGAACTTATACTATAACTGGAGTACCAAGCTCACTTTCGATGTGCTAAGCGGCCATTTACTGTATATTTATTAATTTATCATTTACCAACAGTATTAACGGCCATCAGTCGAACAAAAAGCCAAGTTTCTCCAAAAACTCGTCGATTTAGTGTCAAATATATGAAATCAATAGAAACTTGTAAAAGCGTAAGTGTAATGTTGAAAAATTGTGTCTGTGACCAATATCTCGCGTAATTTTGTAGATTGTATCAATCTGTCGGAGATTACCTCCTATAGAGTTCGCGCTATGGTAAAAGTAAGCGCGGCTAGACGAGACAAAGTAGACCCAATGGGATCGCTTTGTCAGTTTACACGACCTGTTCCTCAAGCTGGTAATTCTCTCAGATCGTGTAATTCGTAATCTATAGGGGTAATCTACGCAAACTGTTGATTCGTCTTGCACTACGGAGCCCCGCGGCTTCGCTCGCTCTCGTTTGCTTGCACGTATTATAAAGTAGCCATGGAATTTATAATTGGTAAATAACTAAATATAGTTACTGGTTATAAAGACCGTTTGTTGTTTTTTTACCCGTGCGAGTGCGACCGTAACTACTGTTAAATCTAATGATAATGGTTCTTTGCTAGAGAAAGTAATTTAAAAGCTTAGAAAGTCGTATAATAGATAATGTTGTTAAAATAAAAATAATACTATCATTCACGAAATCGTTCTTTAACCCTTGGGTCGATTATGTTGTACTTTTAAACTTATCACTATGACAGGACTAAAAGTTGCTGTCTCTCTTTATTTCAATGGAACAGATAAGGATGGCAACAATTTTAGAGCTGTCAAATTAAAAAGTTTAAAAGTTACAACAATCGGCATCAGCTAAAGAGTTTCCCTTTCGCATCTCAGCGAAATTGTTGCGTTTTAGCTGCAAGGGATATGAGACCTTATTAACGAGGACTAAAGTCTGTGTTCGCATCCATTCATTCCAGTCAGTCGGCTAGTCTCGCCTCACCCAGCAATAAATCTAGACGGACGGCGTCTAATCAAACCGTAGGTTCCCCTTATAGAATCCGCATCAACGACCTTAGCACGCGCCTGTAATAATGCACCCTTATTGGTTAATTGCTAGACACGACTATGACGTAGCATTGAGATAGCCAATGGAAATGAGGTCTTAGTCGTCATAACCCACGCTATCCTCAAATTGTCCGAGCGTCGTAATGCGGTTTCTATGAAGGGTAATCTGTGAACCAAACCCAAGTGTCGCTCATAATAACCTAGTGTAATAATAAAATATAATAAATTGTAATAAACCGCGCACGGAACGGCGACAAGGACAACAGAATAATGTTTTCTACAACTGTATGTTATTCATTTCTAAAGTAACATGTTGATGAAATACAATATTTTTTATTCAATTTTTTTAGTAAAACTCCAATAAATGGTGGTAACACACACGATTTTTGTTTTATTATTCCATTAGGCAGGATTCTTTTTACACGCTTTTTATTAGCTTCACTTGTGTTTGTAACCAACTCCTTTGGTCTTTTAGTCGATTTTGACCAAACGGCCAGATTTCGTTCAAATTAGATATATCGAGAATCGATGACAATACATTAAACAAAGCGTGTTTTTTAGTTTTTTTGAACT
Organism: Alcis repandata; assembly: GCA_949125135.1. Classification (NCBI taxonomy): domain Eukaryota; kingdom Metazoa; phylum Arthropoda; class Insecta; order Lepidoptera; family Geometridae; genus Alcis; species Alcis repandata. The sequence continues at coordinate 1,529,065 of OX421240.1, forward strand.
ATTAATTATTAGATGTTCAATTGAATGTGATCGAAAACTATTGATGGTCTAAAATAGTAATCGTAATAACTTTTTAAATCAGTCCCTGGCTAAATAGACAAGATGTGTTGGACCAAAACTTCGAAGGAAGAAAAATCCCGAGGTAAAACTAGCCGAGTTGCAGTTCTAAAATCGACATGATATAAAAAACTATATAGGACAGATAATATAAAACATAGAAATGTCATTTCCATACATTTACCTACTTATATATTATTATTAATACTTATTATTAAAACCTTCCTCTCTTATGGCGAGACTCGTGCGTCAGCCAATTATCTCGGGAACTTATAACAGCTGTATGCTGTATAGCGGTCTGAAATTTTGGCATGACGCTAGGTCCTAGGTAATGTTAACCCAAAAAGTTAGTGTTAATCGCTACAAATTTTAGAAAAAAAAAACATGCCGAAAAATAGATTACTTGAAAAGAGACCTAAAATTTTTAAGCCAAGCAATGTGGGGTTTCAAATGAAAGGTATTGTAAATTGGGACTTTAATTTTACTATGCAGTTTTTTTTTCCAAAATATGTGAAAAAATTGACCGCACCCCCTACTTATATCCGAAGTTTACCGACGAACAAAACAGAATTAATTCAAGTAGATAGACAATCAATCAATCGTAAATTCTTAGTCAGTTGGTCACAGAAAGTGGACAAGAAAAATTTATTAAATATTAAGTCTTAGGGGTAGTTTTTATTCGTCAATATGTGCTTGAAGTATACATACACGGGCAGTAGGGTAGTTTTTTTGTCTTCACCTGGATCTAAGGCAGCACCATAATTATCTGCTTTCTACTTGATCTGAGATTATGAATGGTTTTGGAATATTGACTCTCGGTTTATTTTTAAATTTTCATTTTCAAATAAAATTAAAAAAAGCAGTGAATACCTAAGTAAGAAGTAGGTATATAAATATACAGGGCAATAAAAAATAGTAGATTGTACAACGAGGGGAGGGCATAAAACAAGCCATTTTATACGAGACGTTTAGCTAGCCCGAGCCGAAGGCGAGGGCGGATATAAAGTCGAGGATAAAATGGGTTTTATGCCCGAGTTTTACACTCGACTTTTCACATCGATTGCGAGGAAATAAATTAAAATATAAAAAAAAAACATTTATTAATAAATAAATTAATTAAATAAAATAAAAATATACTTTTATTAAATTAACCAAATAAAAATATAATAAATATAAATAAAAAAAATCTTGACCAATTAATTAAAAAAATAATTTAAAAAATTTATTAAAATTCATTTTTATATTATCGTTTTTAATTAATTAGTTGATGTTTTAGTTCATATATTTTATTTGAATTTTAATAAAAAAAATATTTGAATTAAATTTTTAATTTTAATCAAAAAAAATGTTACTATTTAGTCATTTAATTTTAAATTCTTCATTTTTTATTTAATTTAAATTATTATTATATTATTATTACATTTATTTTTGATTTTAATTAATATATTTTTTTAATTAAAATACAAAAAAATAGATTCAATTAATTATTCAATAAATTAATTTAATTTATTTTTATTCAATATCTCTAAAAAACAAAATAACATAATATATATCAAATAGAATAGAAAATCACATTAACAAGAACCTTTTTTCAACCCCTCTGAAAAAAAATTACTATCTACGATCTAAATCTTCCCTAGGTTTTATATTTTAAAAAACACGAGGAAACTTCTTACATGAAAGAAGAATAAAAAAAATAGAACCTCTTTATTTCAACCTCTCAAATCACTTCTCTTTTCAAATTACTTTTTTGCCCTTGTGCGTAAAAGTCCACTTTTACGCACAAGGGCGAAAAAGTAATTTGTTTTTATTGAGAGAGGTTCCTTTTAAGCACAAAAGCCTAAAACGTCGCTTTAGTCCGCCTACACAGGGCGTAAAGTAGGACTTTACGAGCAGGAGAAGTGAAAAAGTGTTTTTGTGTTGTTTTGTTGTGTTGTGTTGATGATGATGATGAAGATGCAATTTTAGGGTTCCGCGCTCGCTTAAAATACGATGGTTCAGAATTCTCTAAAAGCGAGTTTTAACAGATTAACAACAAATGTTTTTATAGCGTTTCGATCAAAGAGAGTATTATCAGGTTTCGATTATAGAATTGAAACTTGGCTACGGCTAAGATACCTACCTACTATTACTACGTATAATTTGCTAGGTATCTCTTTTTCCAATCAATATTCATCGACCTTTGCATAGGTTAGGTAACTAAACCACATTGGATGAAAGCAAGTGCAAGGTCTGATAAATTATAACAGCGGTAAGAATACATTCTGAAGAGGAAAGAGCTGTATTTTGCACAAATTACCATTGGAATCTGAATAGCAGTAAGGCTGTAACGAAATTAGAAAACGTAAAAATCTGAATTCTATACAGGGTTATTCATAAAGGGTAATTATGCAAAGCCGAAAAGGGCTCATAGTGCTCATCATTATGAACAACTTTTACTATGGAACCATACATTTTGTTGAGTGTCATTGACATTTTTCTATGAAACAGCAACAGCTGCTTTTTTTTCGCGAATTTCGGGTTGATCCATAGTAAAAGTTGTTAATTATGATGAGTACTATGAGCTCCTTTCGGCTTAGCATACCCTTTATGAATAACCCTGTATAAAGTCACTAGCTAGTTCACGTTTCTTTGAGCGTAATGTTTTCGTGAGAGAATAGGTACGATCCGTCAGAGTAACATGATCTGTAGGGACTAATACAAAGATTTATACACCCTATTGAAATTTGCATATTATAACGGCTATTTTTCCGTAAATACCCACGGGTCCAGCTGCCGAATCCGCGAGGTCTCCACGTGTGGCCAGCACAAAGCCCGGCCTTGGCCGAGGGTCGTGGGTTCCTGGTTCCCCTCCTCTATGATTTCAAATACCGGTTTATATTGTGAGATAAGTGAGGTAAGTACCAGATAAATTCAAATATGTATTATTTCGGACAAAAGAGATGAATGGAGAATACAGATGCCGATGAGATAAATATCCACGTGTAGTAAAGTACTAACTAGGTACTTACACACGTGGAACAGTGTTACCGTTGGCAAAAGCAAAAGAATCCCAACGAAACGACACGTTTTGGTGACTGGCTGGGATAATTAAATTCAAAATTATATTTTCAGACAAAACCACAATCAAGTTAAATTAATAAATTACAGTATATTTAGCGCGCACATTTTAATCTTTGTTAATTCATTACGTTAACCATATAACAATGGTATATATACAATATGTCCGGTTTCCGATGTCCGATACTTTAAGGGGTTAAAATGCAATTAATTTTATCGACAAATCACGGATTTTTTTTTATTTTTCTCCATCAATAAAAAAATGGCAGCACTTTAAAAAAAATTGTTAGCGAAGCATAGGTGCTTGTATTAATTTAACAATATCTACCCAAGTAGAAGACTTACAAACACAAAAGTGGTCTCAAATGTTAGTTAATAGTGTAGACAATAAATCTAGATTCAAATTTTAATTTTTTAATGTTTCAGTATTATTAAAAATAATTTTTGAAAAAAATAAATTGGACAACAAATTGATGTTTTTTCAGATTATTAGTTTTAAAAAAAAAACCAATGTGTTAACCAATTTTATTTATTTATTTTTTTAATAATACAGGGTATTTGCTATAAATGTACATTTAAATCTTAACTGTGAGTTAGATAGTTTATGAGCTATGACAGTGTAAACATACGTACTTGAAAAGCGCGCATACCCCAGCAAATGAAATAAAGCAAAAAAAAATAAAATAAGATAATGAGAAAAATAAAAAAAAATCCGTGATTTGTCGATAAAATTAATTGCATTTTAACCCCTTTAAGTATCGGACATCGGAAACCGGACATATTGTATAAATATATATACATATAGGGTTATTCATAAAGGGTATGCTAAGCGGAAAAAAACTCATAGTACTCATCATTATGAACAACTTTTACTATGAGACCAACCCGAAATTCGAGAAAAAAAAATCAGCGGTTCCATAGAAAAATGTCAATGACACTTGACAAAATGTATGGAACAGCTGTGAGTACTATAAGCCTTTTTCGGCTTAGCATACCCTTTATGAATAACCCTGTATATACCAAACTTACTGACAGTTGAATCTACTTTTTTTAACGTGAATAAGTTCGTGATTAACCACCAACTCGCCTGATGGTAAGCGACGATGTGGTCGAAGATGAAGCACGCAGACTTACAAATTATTAATTTACTTGCAAATACACTTAGGATGGTGGTTAAATAAATTATGTTTAGATTATTTCCCCAACAGGTAAGAAAGGCGTCGGTGTAGAAGAATGAATTCGTCGGCTTAGTACAAGTGCTAATGCATTCGAATTTTTGCAGTTAATTTCTTTAAGAAGTCTTTACAAAATTCACTAGCTAACTGTTTTATGAAAACTAACGTCGTTTTATCGTTCGTAATTAACACGAGAATGCTCACGTTTTATTGAGTCTGATATTCTAATATGTAATTAGTTTTGTTCACATCCGGTGATCTTTCTCGAAGAGTAATACAAGCGTGATGCGCTTGAAGTCGCGTCCAGCCTAGACTGATTTCGCAGGTAATCAAAGTTACTCCTAAAGAAGAGAGTAGGTACTCTTGAAAGTTCCTCTGATACTGATGATATGACCAACTAGAAAAAATTCAGACAAGACGAAACTAGGTACATACATGACTGACGACTAATGCTTAGTAAAATTACCGATATGGCTTTCTTCTAAAATAAGTATAAGCAAAAATGCCATGATAACAAGCAACAGAGAGAAGAGACTGTTCAGTAAACAAATAATAATAATTGTAGAGTAGGTACCAAGCTTACAAATCGGACAATGCGACACAAAATATTCAAATGTATATTGTAAAGCCCTCTGTAGAATAGTACTTTTTTTAATACATAATAGAGGATGCAAAGGACCAAGCAAGAACCGCCCTGACCAGTTACGTTTGCAGTGGGAACTCAACCGTCTCTCGAAGGTCTCGGAATTCTCAGATGCAAATTCGCACGGCTTGGCGCAGGGGAGCGTTTCCGGACCGCTGGCATTCATTTTCTATACATCCGACCAATTGAAATTGAGTTAAAGAGCCACTGTCGTATATTCTACTATTTATTTGCAACGTTTTTAGTTCCGCAATTTAGCCAACTGTAAAAACGTTGGTCGAACGTTAACGGCCGCGACATTGAAGCCCTAGGTGCTGCATAATTAGTAGTTACTACAGCCGTTCGGACCCTTCGGATTTCAAGGTCCAAGGTCAGGTCAAGTGAGGGTTTGGTGTACACGTGCGTTAATAACGCAATGTAACGGTAGTTCGTTTGTTTGTCGTTTGTATGGGAATCATTTGCAGATTTGTCGGTTGGGGGAACGATCATAGTAGGTATGTTAATCCTGTGTAGGTACAAGGTCAGGGCGTTGTTAGAAGGATATGACCTTGTAATGTAACGGTAAAAAATATATAGGTACTCGTAGGTATCTTATTTAGCAAACATTAGATAAAGAAGATGAATAGAAGTTAGAGAAGATTTCATTAGATTGTATTTTTTGCACTTCATTTCTTTTTTAATTTTTTAAAATATGTATTTTTTATTGTGCGTAGTGGTCGTAATGGTAATCTGGCAGAGATAATGGGCCCAAGTTTGAAGACATTATTTGACAGATCTAAACTAACTAAAAATATATCTCTCTATAACATTGCAAGCCATTAGACAAGGACGTCAATAGTTTTAGAAAATTTAGATCTGTCATAAAAAGCCTTCAAACTTGGGCTCATTATCGCTTTAAGAGATAATAATAATATGGTTCCTAATATGATACAGCTACACTGAAAGCCTAACCACAATTTTGGCAAAGATCCTTGCTTTTTATACCGACACATTTAGCGCTCTGTATCGAAGTTTTTGTATCACATTTGACGAACGATTTACAAAAAGTTTCTTTAATTTCTCTATGGTTCAATTTAATGATGTAACGAGAAGTTGTCTTTACCAGTTAAAGACGCTTCGACGAGAAACTTACAAAATACGGCTGAAAAAGTGGCTTGTTGAGTAATAATTCTATAGATCTGCCAGATTATAAGCTTATTTTATTTTATTGTTCCGATTTTTTTTTGTAATCGAATTTGACATGTGCTTTTTCGGTACGAAAATAAAACAAAAACCAGAATCCGATCTGACGCAACTACCTACTACTTCAGACACACTCGATACTCTCAACTTATACGATAAACTGATAACTTACAAACATCACGTCAGCGCTGTTCGACGCGTCAGCAGAATTCCCGTCAGCAAGTTCAACTGAAATGAATGGCTGTAACTGTACCTAGTCTGTAAGCAAATAGTTATTTAGTCTGGCGTAATGAAATACACCGCCCACGCGTTGCAACATGCTTGCTTGCAACTGAGAAAGGCATTTAAATAAGTAGGTAGATGAACTGAGTGGCTAGATAGATGGCTTGTGATTGTGACGTCAAGACATGACTAGGTATAATGACTAACTTCTTGATGAGTGCAATGTATCTACCACATAATCAAATTCTTCGATATGCTACTTTGAACGCTGTCTTGAATAAAGCCTTCTGTATTTTTTTTGTTTGGCTGCCCAGGAAAGAGGTATTTGGTGTCCTACGTAGATACCTACTTAAGATTATTTTTTCTGCCTTATTTATATATTATTATATTTATATAAATAAATAAAATTTCAAACATTTCTTATCATAATCTACCGCTACTAAGTACCACATCAAAGTTTAAAGTAAAATCAAATAGAATGCTAAGATAGAACGAGTAAAGGAACTTTGGGATTTAGGAACCTTGATGATACTAAATTGACAACATGTTTTGTACTCATAAGACTTTTTGATTCTAACGACATTACAACAAAACATGAACAAAAGCTTCTGGAAACTTCGTCATCTTTCGATTTAAGCCCTCTCCCCTATACATGTAACTTAACGACCCTTTACTTGTACTATAACATATTCTGTGACGATTCGCCAAACTGTGGTTATGAAGGCCACCAGACCCCTCGTACCCTTGGCCCTTGGCCATGAAACAGCCGACGCGTGCTCCACGATTTATTGCAAACGAGCTGCCAGATTTGGGTGTAATTGAATTATTTGTTAGTGAATAGATAAAATATGACTGTCATATTTTAGTGGAAGGGAAATTTGATAGCTATGTAAATAATAATAATTTGTGTTATAAATTGTTTATTGCCAAAAAGTAAGAATTCAAACAACGAGTTCAGTGCGATCCCTAAACTAGGCGAAAAGCAAGTTCCAAAAATTACTAAAGCTATATTCTTCTAGGCTGCGTGGCGAGCTCTGGTGTCAGAGGTTTCAGGCCGCCTGACATGCAAGCTTCATCTTCGACCGAAGCTTCTACGTCGCTTCTAGGCGAGTTGGCGGTCAAACGCAGACTTAACTTGAAATCGACTGGACAGATTTGTTTTGTTATTGTTTTGTTCTCTAATACATGGCTGGTTTAAATGGGTGAAACCGCGGGTAGCAGCTATTATAGTTTGTTACAAAGAGACTCATTTACATAAAACTGAAAACATGACGGTCCACTTTCCTGCAGCCCAGCTCGGCTCCGCACAGATGGCGGCTCAAGGAAGCGCGCACACCTGCACTCGCATTCAAACGAGGCCACAGAATATTGCAGAGTGACGCCTCTTTGTACGAATAATACCAGCCGCGGCCTGCCGGTGATACGGGGCATGTAGGTACTTACCTGGAGTCGGATGAATGGTGAGCGGTGAAGTTTAGAGGGTCCCGTATGTATGTTGCAAATGTTAAACTTTGGTCCGGTTCGCTCTAGAGGGGTCAGCAGCCAAAAGCATGTAGCCAATTTTTTTAAATAAAATCTCGTAGTTCTATCTCATCACGGACGGAAGTGTAGTCTAGAATGAAATATCACACACAATTAACTGGACGTAATTTTTAAAGGAAACACTTAAGGTGTAGGAAGACCTTTTATAGAATTACTAAACTTCGGGGATGTTTAGGCAGAGGGTAGAAGTTAGATATGTAATTATGTATGTACCTTTGTTGTTTTCTTTGTTGGCTAAGTTTTTTGGGTTGATTTACCTATGCCTAGAAAACTTTTACTGATATTATTGGCATAGACTTATTGGGATTTATACTTACTGGTTTTTACTGATAAAGCTACCGTGGCTTTAAAAACACTAACACTAAATTAAACGTAATTTAATTCCTTAAAAAGAGTAGTTTTAATTTGAGAGTTTCAAATGCTATTTCACACCGTTTTCACTACCTTATTGAACACTGACCCCTAAAATTCCAGAGTTTAAAGCTAAAAACATGTGAAGTTTAAACGGGCAGGATCTTTTGTGCCAACCCACCCGAGCGCAAGAGCTTTTTCAACCAAAAGACTGCCTAGACACGATTGAATCCCTATTTATTTTATTCTCGTATTTCTTTTAAAAGTTGAGTCGCCATTGGGCAGTTTGCGTAAATATGTCTACCTTTAATGGGCAAACACAACTCAAAAATATTTCAATTAAAATTGCATGGAGGTTATTTTCCTATTTAAATATATTTTTAGGTCCCCGTGCTGGGCAAAGGTCTCCCCCAATTAAATTTTATATCAGTTGTTTCATTTTTAAGCTTAAGTTTTGGTTTTAAGTGATCTTTATTAGTGCATCATTAATATAACCAATAAATTCAAAGAAATATAAAGTTGATTAAACTATAAGTTCTCCCGAAAAACAATATCAAAAACACGTTATTTAGGATTTCTCAATTATAATAATAGAGCTATGATTTTAAGAACTGGGCATTCGAAAATTCAATAAAATAAGGTACCTTGATGATCCTGCGGAAAAGTCTAGTTTACCTACGGCTACGGCATTTTCTGTGTCGTTTACTTCAGTGCTGACAAACATTGAAAAACCAATCAAATAGAATCTCGCTACTTTGATTCTTATGATTAGGCTTCACACGTCTAGACTATTTAGCCAATGTTAGCATAAGTTAGGTACCTACTTACCATAACCATATTTTACGAAACAAAAATATTATTTTTTTAATATCGGTGGGTGTAGTTACAATCTGGCTTTGGCGCATCAATCATCATTCTTCGGATTATAACGAGTAAAGTTCCAGAAAGTTCGGCTTACAAGTAATTGTAGACAAAAATGGATCTAAAGGCACAATGGCAGTAACTGGTGTACCTGCGCCTTTTCTTAGAATCATTTGAATGGTAAAAAAGTAAAGTCTTTTATGCTGCGTTTCCGGGGACCGGGTACTTATTATTGTAGTCTTCTCATATCTTGGTGCCCGACAGCAAGTAGGTACCAGCCGTCTGAAGGGCACTAAATACTTAAAATCTAAGATGTTTTTTTCAAATCTTTTCACAAAATTTCTTGGACTAGCAGCATTACTTAGTAGCCAGCTGGAATATTCCAGACTTTGGTATTGGGTATTTTTGAACAGCTTTTATCTTTTATCGTCATAGTTTTGTAAAATAAGTAAACAAAAGAACATTGCAATTTCTTTATTGTCTTTAATTAGTCTAGGTTTTCAGAAATTCTTGGACATAAAAAATAAATATTAGGTAAAAACTTAGAGTGCAGCCCGGTTACACCGTGGCAGAGCCCAAGCTGCCGGTGCGGTGATAGAGCTGTAAAGTCTAGATGAATTTCCAGACTATTCTACTTAAGCAATTAAAATACTTATAAGGCCCAAGTTTGAAGGCTTTTTAAGACAGATCTAAATTTTCTAAAACTAATGGCATTCTTGTCTAATGGCTTGCAATGATAAAGACAGATATAAGTATTTTTAGTTAGTTTAGATCTGTCTTAAAATGCCTTCAAACTTGGGCTCATAGACTTTTTAATATTACGGCTCTTCTTCATTAAGTGCTATTTCAATAAACATTGCATTAATAGAGTAAGTAAAGTCAGTCATTATGTTCAATTAAAGAAAAAATGTTATACGTACTCGTAATCTATTGAATTGGTTTGTTTTTGTATACAATAGGTATTTTAAATTAAAACACTGTAAATGACAAATATTGACTCGGTTATTGCTGCAGATTGACCCCAAATTATGATAGCTGGCGAACCGTGACAAATTTAATTCAATATCTGTTCATTATCTCTACTAAAGAAAACATGATTGTATATTTATCTATTCACACAATTTTATTGCGTTAGTGTAATTTATAGATTTTTCTTTATGTTTGACGAAATCACCGATTTTATTTAATTCCTAAGTTTATTAAAATTATCACAGTCGCATTCTCACTTAGGAGATTATATTTTTTCAAGAAAATAGTCTGGATTTTACTTATATAAAAAAAAATAACTTAAAATTAGATACACTACATTTCATCCAAGCCTCTAGATGACGGTGTACCACGGGTTGTCACCGGACTTATCGACTGTTTCACAACTGTAACCTATAATAATACAATTGAACGCGTCTTCCGAATCACGGTAGAGTTCTCTAAAAACCGTGCCCTCCGATACAGTAGTTCAACTGGAGTAGTTCAACTAGTTGTACAAATAATACACCACTGTATCATTAGTCCAACTGGTTGGTCTAATGATACAGTGGTGGTCTAAAATAATACTAAACCCGAAACCATCTCAAGTTGCCAGTACCACGCTTGTTTACGCTAAGTTTTGTATAGGTACGCTTCGGCTACAGTTATGTTTGGGTACCACTTGAATTGGAAGGTTTGAGGTACACAGCGAAAAATAACTAGTAGGAGAACATAACAATCAACAGATTTAAATTTAATCAAATACAACTAATTGGTTAAAATGGAGAAGTAACAAAGCAATAAATTGATTTTAAAAATGAGCTTTTAACGCATTGTCATCGGAGTTACAGGCATACTAAATTTTAGCTCAATCGTACCAACATCGAAAAGTGATTCAAAATTCAGTTGCGAGTTTTGACCCATACAGACATAGGCACATAGGTACCTATTAGGTAAGGTACATACTTACTAACACGGCAAGTTCACTAAAAGCTAGTAAAAATGCAACAAACTGAATCACCCTGAAGATTATTTTATAGAGCTGAGTGATAGATGAACCATATGAGGTCTCCAAAGACTCAAATATTATTATAAACCTATCCCAAACTGCCACGAAGGTAATATACCGACGATGCAGACATTACCAAACTTCTTGCTCAAATTGCTTCCATACGAGTAAGTATAACGGAACAATATTACCCAAGAAACTGCAGAGCTCACTCGGAACAGTAATCCGCCCGCGGCAGATGCCATCTTGTATGGCTGGCCAAATACCTGCGATATCTATTGATTGATTAGTCCCAATCTCACGCTCAACTTGGTAGTTGATGGTAGGTACTTATGGTTTTTTTGAAAGTCATCGCCGTCATAGCCTCATGATTGAATTTAGGAAGGTAAATCAATGGCAGTTTGAATAAAATTGGTAGCCATTTTATTATGCCATGTTTTTTTTTTATGTAATTGAGTGACGAACTGACGAGACAAGCAAATCGCTCGCCTGATGTTAAACGTCACCAAAACCAAAACAGGTCTGCGCCGCCCAGAATTTTGAACTCGCAAAATTCAAGACCCTGCGCGGCACAGCACTGCGCTCGTCACCCTGAGATATAAGACCTGAGATAGGTGGCAGACAAGCAAACGGGCCGCCTGATGGTAAGCGATCACCGTCGCCTATGTAACACCGGAGGCGTCACAGATACGCTGCCGACCTTTTTAGACTTTATTAACAGCCCTTTAGTCACAGTATAGTATTTTAGTATTAACAGTCTTAGCTGGCCTAAGGTTGAAAGAATTGGAGGAATTTGAGGTAGATCTTTGCCCAGCAGTGGGACAGCAAAGGTTAAACAATAAGAAAAATCTGTATGTAATTCACATAAGAGTATATTCTGCACGCTATAGTTTGAGATTTAATTTTGTTACTCTGTGCCATTAGCGGCCGTCGTCAAACTTTTTGATATCTGACCCCGTCTGGAGTGGCCTCAACATAGGCACCAAACACATAAACACTTGAGTCATTTCATTCAGGATTGTGCTCTTAACAATTTCGTAGGTACCGTACTTAATTAGGAAGAAAAGTAGAGTTCAAAACACCTGACGAACTTGTCGGGTTTTGACGGCCTGAATTTTAAAACACATTTTTCATATCTTAAATACTGTTATTTCCGTTCCATGATCACCCCAACCAACATAATAGTAGCAATCATGTTAAATATAATGCATACCAATAACCGCAAAATATTTTGAAAGCAGTTGTCAAAACCGGGAATGGCTTCACAGAATAAATAATAGTAGGTTTAAGACATTCCAAAAGTCTGCATACTTAGTTTAAATGAGAGATTTCAAGTATCTCGCAAGCTTTAAGCTCTTCAAGAGATCATTTCCTCGTAACAGATGACAGTCTCATTTCAAGCCTCTATAAGGCTGCAGAAACCTAATCAAGGCATCTCTTATCATTCCAGCATTACGGTAATGTCGGTGATGTTATAATTCACGGGGTATCGGCGACCGGTCCCAACCGGGGCGACCGTTACGTTGCGCCGCGAGCCGCCGCCGGCCCACGTGGCTGTAGCCAGGATGTGGAATGAAACTTGCTAAATGCTGTGAAGCTGTAAGAGAGGTTGAGGTGATATTAAAGTTTAATCACGAAACTCAGCTCTTTTTCAGATTATTCGAAAATGAAAGAAAGAACACAAATTGACCAACAACCATCACTAATCATAAGTATCACTAGGTATCATCTAATATGTTTGTTATTGTCTTGATTTAAGATCTTCTTACTTGTGCAGCTTGTACATTATTTTTTGTAACTTCAAATGACAGGTTTTTTGTAGGTTTTTAAAAATAAAAAATATTTTTATTATCATTGATTATTTAACTAAAACCAATTACTTACTTATGTAGGTACATACTATAATATATTTTTTAAATATTGGTACGCTAATTTCGACAAAAGAATCATAGTCTTATTTTTCAGTTAAAACTCTACTCCAAATGAAATCACTTCAATTTGCTCCGGACTCCGGTACAATTCTCAATCCTGGATAACATATGCCTTACATACTTATAACATAAAACTGTAGGCAGGTATGTGAGTACTTACACATCTGTCGAGGCAGCTGCGAGCGCAGATTGGTACCTGTAAAGCCGGGCTGGAGCGTTAGTGATGAATTTTATTCCTGATTTATGTGTCTGATGATTACTTTCTGATATTGTAAGCGTTTGGCCAACTGTTACCTATGTTAATGACAGGTAAAAGTAGATGAAAAAGATTCCTTCTATTCCTACTAGTAATATTTTGAATATCAAAGTTCGAATCTTTGTTGCTTAATGTCGCGAAAATAGCTGAACGGATTTGGATAAAAGATATAGTTTATATCCTAGTTTACATAGGGTACGTTTTATCCTAGAAAGTGCGGATAAAACCGCGAGGTGCAGCTAGCAAGCAATAAAAGAAAAGCCTCCATGTCAACTGTAATTCTAATTGTTCAATCTCACTCTAGCCTCCATGAGTGATGTAAAAAAGTTGTAGAAATTTAAAGTAGAAAAAGTATAGTAGGTACTTATATGTTCCGTAATAACATCGTACTTTAGGTGTACAAAAGACATCTTTTTTCTCTGTAAAATCAAGCTATGGCGGCTGATCGCGATTCGCGATTATGAGCAGTATAAAAATGAACTTGTTACTGTTTTTGCGAAGTGAAGGGAACAGGTGGAAAACTTAAATGGCTCTGCTCGATGGTGATCAAGCTTCTTGATTATATTTTATATTGCTATCAATTTCTAATTATTTATAAAATTATGATATATCGTATCTATTACTTTTCATTTGCGACATAGACGAGTCGATTCTTATTAACTTCAGCTGTTCGTAGAAAGTTTAGAGCAGCCATTGAATTATGATAATGAATACGACTCTATTTTAGATTTTGTTTTAGTCGTGTTAAGTTTTATTTGTCGTATTTTTGTGGTAAGTTATAGTAAGTACCCTAATTGCCCTTAAATTAAAGGCATTTACTAAAAAGCAGTATCCTTGTGACGAAACTGAAATTTTAACAACGGTATTGGACGAATAAACATTACAAATTACATTCACGATTAATTTGTATCATCGGACTTAAAAGCCCCTTTTCACTTGCTATCACACTCATCTAAGCTTATCAATAAATATTTATCAACTTATTGGCCCAGATGTGACAAGACAGGATGACCAGAGGGCGCGGGGGTGCAGCGGCAGATGCACCCGCAGCTGGCAGGCGCGTGCTGGCATTATGTCGCGCACCACCTTTGCCACCTTTTGTAAAAAAAAAAAAGCTTTTGTTTTTTTAGCTCCCTTAAGTTGGTAGTTATGATTGATTCTAGTGTGATTTTAAGATGACAGCTTGATGAATCGGGTTGGCGTTCTGTTTGAATTTGCGCTGTGGATAATGAGGTTAGTTTTCGTTTCTGAATGAATTGAAAGCTACGGGTTTGAAATTAAACCAAATATTAAAATGAGATTATTTCATTTCAATTTAACAGCAGAATGGCGGTTAAGGTTCTACACTCCTGCAAGATGCATGATCATTGATCATTCGATTGGGGATAACAGTTGCTAGCTTGATAAGTACCTACCTTGGATGTTTTGACTGCGTGGGCGAGTTTTCGCCGCGTCAGTTCGAAAAGAAGACAGCAGATTATGTACATAACTAAGTGCCTACGTACCTAAGTAAAGTGAGTTCGTATAAGTCGAGTTTCTAGCCCAGGTGTCCAAGTTTTTAGACCACCAGAAAGCCTTTGACATGGCTTGGCGGCTACCTACCGTTGAAACAAAATGTATATGACGTAATGACAATGTAGGTAAGGTAGGGTACCTACCTATAAATACATAATTGAATACCAAATAAAATTTAAAATTCTATAGTTACGAGGACTCTACATTTTACAGGGATAAAAAAAAAAATTCTGTGATTGGGCTAACCTTTGATCTCCATCTTACCTACGAAATGCAAATGACAAAATAATATCAAAAAGAGCTAATAAAATCAATGTGATGGTCACAGAGTAGATAATAATTAGTATGTATCTAAAAAACAGCTGCCAGAATTCAAATATGAATTTCCCCGAAAAGGCAATTAACCACAGGAAACAAACAAAACAGGCTCATACACAGTTTAAATATTAGCCACAAAGTTACGGGTGTCAAGTTAATCAAACAGACGTAATTTTGCACTTATTTTACGACCAAGTTATTCATAAAGTTGGCAAAATTAGGGAACTACTTTTTTTTATGCAGGATATGAATTTTTGTTTGAAAATAGGACGGTGGCTCCGTCATTCTACTCTTTAGGTAAATGAGTTGAACCAACGTAATCCTACCATTGAATATAACAATAGTTTCTACAAGCCTTGTGCTCAAAAATTCTAAAGAACAGTTTTATATTTTTCTCGGAAACGCTTTCGAGGCCTGTGTTCCTTAATTTACACATGATTTATCGATTTTGAATTTTACTTCCATCGAAATAAGGTCTCGTTTCTTTGTTAATTATCGAAGGTTTTCTTTTTGTGCCAAAATCGAACTAATTTCGCGATGTGTCGACAAAAAATCGGCACCTTTTGGTCTTGGGTCCGAATCTACTATGCAAAACAAAAGGTTATTGTTGTCTATGGTCTTTGAATCCTTGTCCCATAAAAGTTACCTGAATAAATTAGCTGCCTCAACTAGAATCAATGATCTTTTTTTTTTAAATTATGTTTGAGGTTTTTCAGTTTTTCATTCAATCAATCCATCAGCATCTAAGTGTGTAAGCACAATACCGTTAAAACCGGGACATTACTCCACCGAAAAGAGCCACAATGGGTAAGAATTGTAGCTCTTTTCGGTGGAGTAATATCCAAGCTTTGATGGTATTGTGCTAGCGTTTTCACCTCCTTATACCTACGACATTAAATTCGCTTTCTCTTTTATCTGATTTGTGAATATTCCCTTTCGTCTTCCCTGTCCTTGCTTTTTCTTGATATACATATTTTTTTTTGTTGAAGTCGTACCAGATAACCAATTTACCTAAAATTTAATTTTAAAAAAAATGACAATAATGCGAATCTCTCTGCCTCTGTCACATTTCTCGACAAAACTTGTGAACAGATATTGATAAAAGATATTGGTATTGAGTATTGATAAAAAAATTACAAAAATTATGAAAATCAGAAGTTAATATTTGAGCCTTTTCTGCATGTTTTTCTAAGACAATTTTCAAAGAACGATGGTGAAAAATGATTTATAAATAAAAAAAAGTAGCAAGACATCTAAGTAACTAGAATATAATAAAAAGGTACAGGTATATAACTGTATTATAATTGATGCGCCTTGGCCAGCCAATAACACTTACGACGCTAACAGCATTTCTAAATGGTCGTAAAAAGTAGCAGACGCGCGTGATAAAACAACGTATAGTTTTATAATCCGTATCTGTATATAATTTAGAAGAAAATTTCTAAGAGCATTTTTATTTTCTTACAAGTTTGTTATTTAGACTAAAATTCAACGAAACTCAACTGTATGTATGGCAATAAAAAATTCTCAAGTTTCTGCATACATACTCGTAGCCTCTCTGTGTCCGAGGAACGTAAAGTAACGTAATATAGAAAGATTGACAGTGATAGTAATTAGGCATTGACTAACTTGTGATAATACCATGTATGAATATGTAGGTTTAGTCATCTATGTCCCTAGTGCTGCCGATGTTGCTGTTATGAACGTATCAAGCTTTTTGTCAAGTTTTTTTGCTTTAAGTTCAAACTCTACTTTCAATTGAACTTCATCCCGGGATTTCCCATGTTGTAGTTTTTTCTAAAGGCGCAAAACGTAAAAAAGCTTATAACAATGCGTAGATTCCAATGATTCTGTCTTATTTTTTTTTTGTGGCTGCATTTTGTTTTCGCGTAAAAGCAAACCCGAAACTTGCGATCGTACTAGAGTCGTAGAAAACATAGAATAAACCAACAAGTTTGATGCATTTCTATCATAAAAATTAAAAGCCTAACTAGATCCCGGAAAGTCCCGGGCATACCTATACCTAATCAAAGTAAATAATGACTTCCTGTTATATAATTAATTATGCAGTAGACTTTAATATCGTTATGTGAATTGCTCCAAATTTTGATCAAAAACATCCTAATAATTATGTGCCTATTGCTATTATGTGCCTATAAGTGACTACCTACAAGAAAATAATCTACAATAGGTAGGTACATAAAGTATTTCACCGTCTTTATTTGTTAAAAAAATACGCATAATCAATATCAAACAGAGATTATGTGACCAATGAACTGTGTCGTCACAACGTCATGTGTATTTCTTTGGTCATGTCATGTCCTAGTGTGAATTATTACCACATGGCTCGTGGCGACATAATCGTGGGATTTTACGTAGAGAAACAACTTATCTGCAGAGACGAGCGAGGGAGCCACCTACACATTTTTCGAGCAAAGCTCACGGTCATCTATGGAAATTTTTAGTTCTGTCGTTTAGCCTCTTACATGGCTTAGTTGGTTGGTGTGAGATGCCGAATCCCGCCATTTCGAGCTGCGCATACGCAGGTAGCAGGGATGGACGGCCTGATCGTTGTATATTGGAAGGTGACCAGGTAAGGACGTACTTTTATACTCCTTAATTTTCTCCTTTGCTTGTTATTAATCCTCCATTTTAGATATCGACCGCTCAGACGCCTGAAAATGAGATAAAAAAACATACTTACGAGTACATACATACATACATACCTACATTGCAAGTTAAATAAAAGCTTTTAATAAATTGGTACATTATGTATCATAAAGTCAGATTTATTGTTTTTGTTGAAATAATCTGGACAAGATCATAAAGGTATTTATGTATATATAAAATAGTTGAGGCTTGGGTGGAAGAGACAGTTTGTAACCACGAGGCAGTCTGTTGATGTTATAGTTATATTGTCCTTGTCATTTTGGATTTAAACTAAAGATGATCTTATCATTTTATTCTTTAAAATCTTTAATTGCTTTATGTATTTTAAACTGCTATTTCCGTTCCTTAACATTTTTAATGTAAAACAACAGATACCTACGTTATTTATTCCATTCATGGTTAATACGACCTACATTTTAATACAAGGATAAACAAACAGGTCGCCACGAACTTCGCGATCGAAGCGCGTGAAAAGCTAGAACCATGCGTCATTGATTACGTTTGCAGACACGTCGCAAAACATGTCAAGGATTGTAACTTTCAAATTGTTAAACATTTACCCTAAATGTGTGGAATTTTCTCCGGCTGACAACCCAGTCGGGAAGTTCAGGAACCACTTCCCAGAACGATAAAGGGCGTGCGGGTGAGCGGGGCGCGGGCGGCGCGCGGGGAGGAAGACGGCGCGACAGCTGCGCTTGCGTCGCTCCCCGCGTCTCGCGTCTCATTTCGTCGCCGGCCACCGCGCTGGCCGCTCGTCGCGATCGTTTGTAATTACGCGCGACATTCCGTCGGGCTCGCGTGTCGATTCGTGAAGCGAGTGGCGTGGAGCGTTGCGGGCGCGGCACAGGAGCGGCGCGTCCTTTGTTCTCGGCCCGTGTGGCTGGGCGGTGACTGGCGCTATATTCGGTTGTAGTGCGATATTGCACCAGTCCCGGCCTATCCAAGCGGGCCCGGCACCGCTACTCGGAGGCTCAGCATCCACGGCGCGCGGTCCCGTTAGCTGGCCGTCGGCGCCCGCGGTCGTTCACTGCGCCTGCGCTCCGGTCACCATGCATAGGACGCGATTTGGTGTAACCCTTGTGACTTGTGTATCAAATTGCACCAATCCCGGCCTGCCTATGGTGACTGTTACCTCCAAAAGCGCGCAGAAGAAAGAAGACTTTATATACTCTACCTACATTCCAATACCTAACTAAAACCAGCTTTTCGTCCAAGGTAGGTCATTATAACTTGCATTAATGGTGTTTCTTTTCTCGTGCGGAGATAATAGATCACTAGAAAGTCGTCGGGTAAGTGAATCATTTCGTAAGAAAGTTAACGTCGGGTCGCGGGTGATCGGGTGAACCGTGTAGACAGAGCCCATTGCACAGACCGGTTTCACGTAAATCTCGTACATACCGTGCAAAGTATACCTATAACTGCGTACCTATAGCGACCATCGACCAGATTCGACCATGTATAGTATCGAACCGATGAAGGACAACACATTCGCTCGGAGAATGTGAAGCGAGAAATTCATCTAAAAACCCGCAAGTTCAAAACTCGTTTTGAACTTAGAATTCGTGTATAAAACAGCTGATTAGCTATCTCTATGTTGATTATTTGTTCATTCATTCATTCACTATGATAAGGTAAACTACCCAAATATGTCATATTTTCCAGTTTTGGGAAAAATATTATAGCTAGGTAGATTATACCCACATAGATTAACAAATTTAAGAATTTACCCGTTTAATTTCTTTGTTTTTGAGCAGTAAATAAACTAATTTTCCAAATAATACACGATAGGTACTTAATTGCCGCCGATTCTGTTTAAATTTGACACGAATTTAGTTCATTTAACGGTTAATCAAACTAAACTATATTGGGCTAGGTTGCTTTCTTTGCATAATGTACAATAGGAAAAAAGAAAAAGTTATATTGACAGGAAAAAGTTGGGTACCACGGAATCGCACCAACGAATATTAGATTTTTTGCTTGGACATAAGTACAGCAAAACAAATAATAGCTTGAGCTATTATTTATTTTGTATACATTAGTCCAACTAACCATAACTGGTTAATGCTTATGGTTTTGATTATTATATTATTACAGATATAATTTCTGTAAATTAACAAAGCCGACTAAATAAAACTAAGCAAACTTTTATACCTATGCCAAATTATCTGTACTGCATGAACTGCACCTCTTTTCAATAAATATAGTAACAAAAAGATGGTTGCAACTTTAAGCTCCGAGATGGCAATTTAAAGAAAATAACAACCAAATTAACGCGAGTGCTTAACGAGAACCATGCTTATGGATAAAGATGAACAAAATACATAAGTGTTGAAATAACTGTGTCAACGACATTACGGTTTTTCAACAGTAATTTTAAGAACAGTTACATTTGATTTGGTATTATTATATTATTATTATCAATTACATAATTTAGCCACGAACTTGCTAATTTAGCGATTTGGAGACGTAGTTTGCAAACTGGTTTGGCATTTTGACGACCTTAAAGATAGCTTTAGACCGCGAAAACATCTTGCGGCTTTGTAGCATGCTACAATTATGCAATGCAGCTGCATGCTTTAATCGTACAGGATTATATGTTTCAATGCCACAAAACTATATGCTATGACGCAAGTATCACCCGGTATTACCACTTCGTGCATCAACCTGCAACGGTCACTAAAGATTTTGTGAAAATTTCTTATTTCGTTCGACCATTAGAAAATTTTCTACTGCGGCTGTTGTCTAAAATCAATAATATTGCAAGAGATTTATTAAATAGATTTAATTAATAGTTTTTATTGCGTATTTTTATTCTTCATAAAGTTGTGGTGCAAAACATTAGCTGTATGATGATGTTGCACGCAATATTGATGTAGCATGCCGCAAAGCCAAAAGGTCTTGCCTTGGTGTGATCTCAACTTAACTTTAACCAACAAAAGTATGTAGTGTAATCTAGCTCAAACGAAATATAACTACATACGTCTTCAATTAATCTCGTTCAATAACCGATAAAGATTCGTTCATCTATAAAACATCGTGGACACATTTTTGAAGAAATTTGCTTAGGGTCATTCTTAAAATAGCCTTTATCTATGTTGCGTTAATTAGTTAATTTTTTTAACATTTTAACGCACTTAACAACGCTTTTATTGTTATATATACGCCGCTATAGATAGCCGTGACATTTCAAAATAATAATATTTTACATCCGGGCACGAGCATCTGCTGATCAAATACTACAATCTAATCGATATCGAATAAGCGATTAGGAAAAAGGGTAGGGCAGGTCAGTTTCCAAATTCTACTAAGTTCTATAACAAATTCCGAAAGGTCAATATTAAAATATCCGTAATCCAGCACCTTCAAATTTTTAATTCTATTTATTCCAACGCACTTCACGATGTTTTTATGTAAACTAAGCTGAGCTTATCTGTAGATAGTAGACACCTATATGCACAGATATGCACGTCGTGAATCAAGCGGAAAGATGATTCACGGGCCGACTTGAGAAATCGTGGACATAACCGTTATGATTTAAATCGCTACATGGCTATGGCTACAGCTGTCATTGGGCTCTCACGAATTGCGGTACTCGCATACCTAGTTTGGCTTTAAAACAAACAAACCAACCTACTTTTTATATTAACGTAGCTGTCTTTTAAACAAATTATTTTGTTCTTGATGTTCCGTAGTCTAATTGTAATAAGAAACTCTTATGGTCACTTTCAATTGTTTTTCAAAGAACTATGGTCAGACTTTGATTTGTTACCCATAACTTCACACTAAAGTTCCTTTGTGTTGGGAATGCCATAGACCACTGACATCCAAACCTAACCATATTTTTCTGTATGTACGAGTAAGTATGTCCTGGTCAATAAAAAAATAGCAACATTTGGCATGAATCTACATGATAGCCCACACATTTCGTAGTATTTGCTGCGTTTTATTTTGTTATCACATTTCTACGAATCAAATGAATATATTCATCTCACTCAATATCATAAAATAATCAAATGAAAAGAGTACAGATAATTTTAGTCCAGACAGATTAGTTAATGTACAATAGAATCAATGCCAATATGATTTTGATCCATCAACTTTATTCAGAATACAATTACATATACCTACTCGTACGAGTAGGTATATGTAATTGTATTTAAAATAAAAATTAAACAAAATAGTAATCAAAACTGTTAGCTTAGTTAAAAAAAACATCAATTTTCAAATGTGTTTGGTGATAAATCGTAAATATATGTATACGTAATAATCTGGAAATAAATGGGCTCAATATAGATTTTCTCTAAGAAAATAATGGATATAATAAAATCCGCTGTGAGCAGGGAACTGCAGACTCTGGTATAAATGATAACTTTATGAATTTAGACAAAAAAAGTAATCAAATCAGCACAGCATGACATGATGAATACGATTAAATTTCAAAACTAAAAGTACAGCTGCTGGTTGCAAAACTACAATAAGCACATACCTAGTTTAATTCATAAAAAAATCCCCTAATCGATATTCTACTCGTCATTAAGGAAAATAAGAACATTTGTTGAATCACTCCCCTTTTCCTTGACGCCGCTGAATGTAATGTGCATGAGTCCAGTGGTGTCCCAGCGCAGATTGGATAAAATTGGAGTTGTTCAATTTAGAAAGTTGCAATGTCAAATTTATATTAACAAACAAAAGGTTACAGAAGATTACACCAATGTTCCTTCATAAGTTCACGTATGCTGTAAACTCTACAAATTAATATAGGAAACCCCTATGAAGATGTTGTTAATGTTTGTAATTCATTTTATAGGCATACTCGTATTATAGTAATTTTACTCATTTGTAATACTCGTTTGTATATAAGTAGCTACGCACATATTTATTATGCACTATTGTTTACTTTGTAATTTAATGTATTTTCAGTGAACCTTAACGAAATGGCAACTGGGATCAAATTGGCATGTTGCAACTACGACTTCTGTCTATCTTGTTTATTATAGTTTTACTAACCACTCCTAACATTTCAATACGCGCGGTCAAGTTTATCAAATTAACTGGAAGGGACTTTGTCGTTTTCATCATTTCAAACAGCTTCTTTGTCATTTGGTTGATTGTTGTATAGTGTTATTGTGAGAGGGTTCTAACTGAGATCATCATGGACTTGGTTTAAGATGATTAGTGTACCGTACGCTGTAATGTAACAGACTGGTATTTGTCGGGTTTATGGAGTTTAGAATAACATTTGGTGACTGACTGGCCTTACGAGGTTTGTGGTTTCTTATACGTGTGTAGCATGTTCTATTTTAGCAGTTATACATAATATGCAATGCATGTATTTATAACACGTAAATTTGTTAATTTTAAAATCAGGATTTTAGCATGGATAATTTTCTATAATTTTTAGAGTAACAAAATGTTAATAATTACTAAAGATAAAAAAGCAATATGAAATGGTACTGGTGTAGTTTTATCTAAACTACGTAAATGTAAAAGCACGATAGAATTTGATTGTAATCCTGGGCTAAAAAGTAAAATTAAATAAGAAATTAGTTTATTTAAAAATAGTCAAACTCAATGAAACATAATTATAATACATATATAACATCCAAATTCACTTTCATATCCGCAATATTATCACTTTGTTAAAAGGAAATAGTTTTTCAGTCTAAACTGTGTTATGCAGATTTATGTTAATGTTAATAGCATTTCTTGTTATGTTTGTTTATAAAATTAGTTAAGCTTGTTATGTTAATTTAAGTTAAGTGAATAATTTGTAACAGCTGATGCACAACAAATGAATTGAAAAATGTTTCATGCATGGCATAATCTGATTTGAATGATGCTTAAAATAGAAAACATTGCAGTGTCGATTTGGTAGTGATATTTTTTTGCATTTTTTTTTTGATACATTATAATAAAAATACTTAGTTCATACTTAAGAGACTTAAATGTAAGATTTTATTTAAGACCTTGGTTTTGAATTACATCGATTCATTAATAACTTTCTGTTAAAATATTTTGACTTGTCCAGGCAAGATTTAGGTAGACAACAAAGTCTTGTGAGTTGTAGTAAAATAACAGGTAAAAATAAATATTAACTACATATCAGGTAAAATATCTGCATACACCGTTACATTTATATGATAACAATAATGCACAGAACCTACTAAGTAACAATAGAGATGAGAGGAAAGTGTCCAAAAAAACGCATTTTAAATAATATGCTAAGGTAAGCCCAAAGGAGGATGTAAAATTATAAATCCACATTCACAAAGCTTCGGCATTCGGCCCTGTGCAAGGGACCACTTCTCAGAAACCGTCAAGGACGAGGCGAAAGATATTTTCGGTTTAGCAATCCATAAAACCTTTTGTTTCTGCCACCGACACACTGCAGGTACAAAAATATTGAAAGGGCACCATTTAGAAATTAATTTTCTATGAAATTGTTTTATTCCGTGTCCCTCGCTATGTAAACTAATCCTCTGCTTTTTATTATCTTTCAAAGCTGTCCCTTTGTGTAAAATACAAGAATTAGAATTCCTTTGTCCGTCTATAAATGTTTGTGAAACCTTTTGTAAGGCTTTTAATTTTATGTTTGATTTTACAGATCTTTCCATGAACCAAGATGACGAAACGAGATCTCGAATACTTGAGCTTGGGCCTGTGTAACAAATATCTATGAAATTAATTTAGGCACTTGGAGCTGTCAAAATTCCCGCCAACTACTCTTAGCCGCAAGCCGACCTTTGCTTTAGCTGTCAACGACCGACGGTTTTGACAACCCAAGATGACTTGTTTTTAGGTTGATGAGAACCTTGAAGT
This sequence comes from Alcis repandata, assembly GCA_949125135.1. Taxonomy (NCBI): domain Eukaryota; kingdom Metazoa; phylum Arthropoda; class Insecta; order Lepidoptera; family Geometridae; genus Alcis; species Alcis repandata. The sequence goes on from OX421240.1 coordinate 1,553,642, forward strand.
TGTCGGGTCTTAGCGCTAAAGTAAAAGGTGTGGCACCTCTTAGTTTAGCGCTAAGAGCCAAAAGTCGCCAAAAATGTTGTTTCCGTATTAATAATCAGCCCTTACATGCATCGCCGAACACAAACATTGACTTAAATTGACAAATGTTATTTAACTTGTTATTTATACAAAAATGTAGTGCGCAGTACTAAACAATGCCGCTTAACTTTAAAAACACCTTATAAGTAAGGCCCAGAATGTCTATCCGCCATTTATTATATCCGAAGTAAACTGGCAACACAAACAAATTTCGCATCTGCGTATTTGTGTGGTTTTCTTTTATTCTCAGCCCCAATCCAGTTTAGCGCAGAGATGTACCTACCTACGAGTACCTACTTCCGACCACCTGTGCAGTCTGTCGGTTGAGCCGCCACGCCTGATGCTCTCGAATTCAATGTCAACCCTTCGAGCTTAACTACGCATTCAGTAAAAGGTGGGGTGAGCTTTGAACGTTAACCGTTTTGAAAGTTTGAATCGAATGCATGTCTGTACCTACTATGTTTTTAATGTTATAACAACATCTTTTAAGTTTAACACAAAAAAACGAAAAAATGTTTATTGCTCCTTATTTTTTCTTTAAATACAAATATGATTACCTACTTATCACGATCAAACTTAAAATTAACAGATAAATAAAGTATATTGACAAAAGTCACATTTTATTGTTTTTTTTTTTGTAAAAGCATTTTTTGTTGTGTTTTGCAGGTAAATCGGGTACAGATGACACCAACAAGTTTTCCTGGTTTATCGACGCATAGTTTTCATGTATCATTAAACTAACTTAGAAATGTTGATTAGATGAACAAACGTCATTTAATGTTTGCGCAATACCAAAATGAAATGTGCAGTATTTTTTTTTTATTTAATCATAGGCTTGCATTTGACCGCCATCTCGCCTGATGTTAAGCAACGATGCGGTCTACGATGGAGCAGGCTTGCCTAGAAGGAACCGATTCACTCGCGACTAGAAGACACCCAAATTAAATCTATCGGGAAACACCCACTCGGGCAAAGTATTCCACACTCTGTCAGTGCGCACAATAAAAGTCGAATCAAAGCGTTTCGTACGAGTTTTTGGTATGTCTACCATAAAACGATGTCGCTTTTTTGTGCCCTTAGTGGTCCGATAATAGAATACAGTGCTTAGTATTTAATTACAGTACTTAGTACTTAACTTTTAGCAGCGTTTATAAGTAAGGTTTTTTTATTAGTTAAACAACCACCGATATTACCCTAGTTGAGTAGTAATCAAATACATAGACTAGACTATTATCAATGTAAGTTAAAATTGCAAGGTTCTAAGGAAATCTGGAACATCGATTCCTTTGCATTTTTAGCCAAATTAAATTAATCTGTTAGTACTAGAAATGTCTTTCCTTAATGTCTTGTTGTGTCTTTCTTGTAATATATGGGAAAACTTTAATAAATTTGTGTAAATCTATTTAGTTATTTTATAAAAAAATAAACAAAATAAAAACCATTGGAAAGAAGAAAATAGTCAAGAACTGTAAAGTTTTAGTTTAATTAGAAAATTTTGCAACAGAATAGCTTAGTTCAGATCATTAAACGTCAAAATAACCGCCAACTTTCTTTGTAACGTAAAAAGAAACGTAAACAAAGCTCTGAAGATAATTATTTAATTGCACGTCGTGCATTTGTTATTAAAAGTGAAACAGCACGGTCTGGTGGTTTTGTGTCAAGGCCTGGCTCCCCTACCCTCGAGCTTGCTACAGTAAAAGCGTTAGGCGAAACATTATAATTTGTTATGTAACTCCAACTGCTCTGCAGATTACTCAACATACTCTATTTTATATTAAATCATTATAAATAAAATATTCTAAAAAACATGATCAGATATTTTATTTTCGTTTTAGTTCTCGAAAAGCTTGTAAAAATGACAAGTTTTGTAAAAAAGTTAATACAGAAAATAATTAAGTAAGTAACTCGGTACTGTGATAGATTAGAAAATTTAGAAATCAAACATTTTTGCTGATTCCGATACTTATTAAAAAATAAATAATAAATAAAAAAAAAACTGAAACTTATACTTATTTACTGACCTAATCAAATGTTAATTTAAGTTTTTTTTAATATACTTTTGCATCCAGGCTTACAAATCGCTGTGTCCCTAATTGGTTTGTTTACCTTACAACGTCAGCCATCCTTTCGTTCATTCATTGCCATTTGCCGTTGTTAATTCGTTCACTCAAATTTCAAACCGAACATTGGTAAATTAACTTTGTAAACTTTATTTGAATCACAACAAATTGTACTTGTTGAACTTTTTTTTACTGGTGTTTGATTTTTTTTTTGCATAATAAATGATTTTATACATTCACATAAGTAGGTAGTTTTATTTTTAAAAATCGAACTCGTAAGTGTTCATGTTGGTGGCGGAGAGCTCATCATCATTATAATCAGCTTTTTGGGACAGTAGCGTATGTCAGGACTTTCTATTACTATTCTGTTACCTACCTGTTTCGCTGTAGAGCCCTTGTTTTTAGGTGTTTACAAACAAAACTTTTATAAACTTAGGTATTATTACAAAAGATTTACAACCATTTTTAACCGACTTCAAAAAAGGAGGAGGTTATCAATTCGACTGTATGTTTTTTTTTTTATGTTTGTTACCTCATAACTTTTGACTGGGTGAATCGATTTTGATGATTCTTTTTTTATTAGAAAGCTGACGCTTCCCATTTGGTCCCATTTCAATTTAGTCCAGTTCTGATAATGGTATCCATGAGAAAACTATATAAGTCTTAAATTTGCATTAAGTACGTGCGCGACAAATAGATGAATAACTCGATAGTCGGTCTTTTGAAGTCGGTTTTTGTTTTTTGTTTTGTAAAAATAATGTTCTTGTTCATTGTTCAATCGTTGGTATCTTTATAATGTAGGCTGTAACCAGGTATTTAGGTTTAGTTTAGTGATAAGAGTGAATAGGTATTTCCTAGGCAAGCGTGCTGTAACTTCGCTTACATCGTCGGTTCCCATCAGGAGAGATTGTGGTCAACTGCATGACTATAAAAAAAACTGAACTGAAAATGTTGCTATTCTTTGCTTAAGACACCTAAAAATTTATAGAGGTTAGTGAGTGCTCTAACAAAACTGACGCTACTCTTTTCTTTGCCCTGCCAAAAATTGTCTCGCCTAAAAAAATAGTCGCATTATGTACTTACGTAGTAACTCAAATAAGCCACTCAAGCTGTGCGCTAAACATCGCGCGGGTGCACGCTCGCCGAATCTGTTTTGAAAAATAGAAAGTATGAGCAGTCGAGCGTGCGATGGGTGTTTCATACAATTTTTCAAAATTGACGCGCGGTGTGCATCCGCGCAAGATTTAGCCACAAAACAGATACCTAGGGCACAGACGACAACCTACATACAAAGTGCGCTCGAGCAACGCACACATAGACACTGCTCACGGAGACGATGTTTCGGAGTACTTATATCGGAGTACTTAGTAAGTACGAGCGCGAGTGCTGTCCGCTTGAGACAGGCGTCTGTGAACTTTTATGTGCAAAAATGGAGCAACAAAAAAAAGTTATTACAACTGTTCAGCGGACGGTTGTAATTCAACATTAAACGGTGAATTATAGTTTTTTAAGCTACCAGTTATTTCAGAGGGTTTATAAGTTGGCATTTGCTTGTATTTCGATAGTTCGTTTAACGGATTACAAAACAGTTAGGTAGGTTACAAAAGGAAGGGTTATGGTTTTAGCAGTCTATGTATGTATGTTTGTATTCAGTGGCGGATTTACACATTTGCCGCCCGTAGGCTATTCAACATTTTGCTGCCACCGACCTAAACAATTCGATACACTAGCCCCGTCCCTGCTCACAATAATACTTTCTTTCAGAAATCATGTCCGAAATTAAAAAAACTTGCTCCAGAATTTGCCGCCCCTGAAATCTGCCGCCCTAGGCTCCAGCCTACTCAGCCTGCTGGTAAATCCACCACTGTTTGTATTTACGTATTGATGATAAAATAATACGTTCATCTTTCTCATTATAAGCAGTTGAGATAGGAACTGCTCGGCAAGCCGGCAACCCTAGCGCGGCCGCCGAGAATAGTTATGAAAAGTGAAGTAAGTAGGTACATAGATAGATACATAAGCTTTACTTCTGTTCCCATCTGTTTTGTGGTTTAGCGCAAGGCCATACCTTAGTTACAGGGCTGTTACCTACGCCATTGTCTTTTCTCTCTCTTACATATCTTTCCTCGTCAAATATGACGCACTCGAGGACACTGCGTCAAAAAGACGAACAGCTGCTGTAACCAAGGATCAAGTACGTAGATGAATCAAATATCGGAGTAAATCCGCTCGAACAATGTTGCTATCCCCAATCAGGGTCCTTGTTTCATGAGAGAAAATCTTGGTAGTTTTAAGGTCAGAGTGAATAGGTATCTTCTAAATCTGCGTGCCTTATCCTCGACCACAACGTCGCTTACTATAGCCAAACCGGCGGCGCGGGCGGCGCGCCGCCCTCTCAGTCCCCCGGGCCGTCATATCCCCGTGCATCTGTACCGCGCAGGCGAGGACTAAAATAAACGGTTTACGGTTTGGCTATAAAAGGCGAGTTGGTGGTCAAACAAGGTTTTATTTGTTATAAAAACAAATACCTGAATTACGATAATTAAAATCTAGATGTTTATAAATAGTTGCAGTAAATTGACTGAGGACTAACTAGTAATGCCCTCGGCTTCGCCCGATTAGCCTACAGGGGGCTTAGTATGAGTTTTGGTAGGTTTCAAAAACAATCAAACGTTTCGTAAAGCTTCATACATCATAATAGTTCCTTCACGTTTCCGCCAGGGGCGCTTTACTGTAATATATGGAGCTTTACGAAACGTTTGATTGTTTCGAAAACTATCATAACTCAGACTATCTAAGGGCACAGTAAACAATACAGGGTCTACATTTAAAGCAGGCAGCTTGAACCAGACAACTTTTGTTTAAAAACTTTCGAATATTCACAGAAAAGGTTCATTGGCCTTGGACAAAATGAATGGAACGGCTGTTTATCTTTTCTTGTGAACTTTCAAAAGTTGTAGAACGAAAGTTGCTCGAATTAATGCATCTTCAGTGTGTTAGAGTTGACAGTTATTATTTTTATAACTCTAGCGCATCGTCTTTTTTGTTGTGGTCCTTTTTTGCATAATAAAACAAAATATTAAATAGGTGAGATTAGCATTTATTTCGCAAAACTTGGGTTATCATATCAAAAAGGTTAATTAACATAATTGATTTATATAAATATGTTGTATCCTTATTTCACAAATTATAATAAATAAAACAATCTCATAATTTTTAACAAATGATTTTTTGGTAGATTCAGTAATTTGTTTAATTTTTTCTTTATTTCTGCTACGTATAAGCCAGAAAAAAAAAGTAGTGTCCAATACTGTCGAATGTTACTGACATTTCTATGGAACAGCTTTTTTTTGTCGATTTCGGGTTTGGTCTCATAGTAAAAGTTGTTCATAATGATATTATGAGCCCTTTCCGGCTTAGCATACCCTTTTCTTATAGCCCCGTATCGTCCAAATTTACTTGAACCCTGTCTTACTATACATACTTTGGTATACATGCTATGCTATCATGCCGTAGACAAGCTGAGCAAATTACAAATTTTGAAACTACACTTACAGCGTATCATGGTTATGTCGCCTCTATATTAAGGTATGGAGTAATATTTTGGGGCAACTCTACAGACAAGCTAGTGGCTTTTAAAGCACAAAAAAGATGTATACGAGCGATGTGTGGTTTAAAACAACGAGAATCCTGCAAAACTCATTTCTTAATCTTAAAATACTAACCCTCCCGTCCTCCCGTGTCTGTATATTAGTGAAGTAGCGTTATTCGTAAAAAAAATCCGTCACTCTTTCAATCTTTCAAACCTGGTAGCAGACGTGAGAAAAATCTTCGGTACCCTAAAAGTACTAACACATCCATGATGACTAAAGGTGTGTTTTGTAGGGCACCAATAATATATATATATAAAAATGAAACCCGTTTTCCTTGGTCACGGCCTCACGCGTGAATGGCTGGACCGATTTCACTAATTCTTTTTTTGTTGTATTTGTTATTATTAGGAGAAGGTTCTTACTTAAGGTTCTTACGTTCTTTCTTCTTAAAAAAAATATTAAGAAAATCTCTCAGAAATATTGAAAAACCCTAAAAACAGCCCTTTTCTTTTTCCCATAAAAACGTATGGCAGTACGAAGTCTGCCGGGTCAGCTAGTATATAATAAAATACCGATGGAAATTCGTGAATGGACCGATATAAACAGTTTTAAAAACCGGCTGAATGATTTACTATTTTCAAAAGCATACTATAGGCTAGATGAGTTCTTAAATGACAGGAGTATCTGACTATTAATAATATTATTATAACTCTGACATGTATTATTATTTATTTTAATTTTGCAATGTTCATTATTAAATTTTAATCTGTAATTAGTAATTTAAGTACCCGCTTGTACGCTGACAGGAGGGGTCTGGAGATCTTTATAATTCACCTTAACAACTTTGTAACCCAGGCCCACAAGCTGAATAAATTGATTTTGATTTTTGATTTAGAAAGAGATTAAATTCCATTGTACATCACACGTCTGTTACTGTTTTCTGCCTAGCACGGGCCGTGGACATATTGTCATTCCTCTGGTTTTATCCTCGCTTAGATGTGACAAAGAGCAGCATCTTGAGCGGGTGTTCTCCGATAGTTATAATATGAGTGTCTTCAAGTCGAGAGTGAATCGGTTTCTTCTAAGGAAGCGTGCTATATCGTAGACCGCATCATTGCTCACTATCAGGCAAAATGGTGGCCAAACGCCAACCTATACTTAGTCGATAAAAAAATTGGAAGTTTCTCACTTTCTCAGAGGAGAGAACTAGGAATAACAAGGAGAATTTTCTTAGATCAGATCCAAGAAAAGGCAGATGTCATGTCGTATGGGAAGTTAAAAGCACTAGCAGAGAACCGCCAAGCCTCATAATTACTCCACCAAAAAGCGCAACGCTCTTAAATTTGAATGACTGTAACCTGCTCGCGGGATAAAAACTATGGAAAGAGAACTTGTCCACGGCCCGTGCTAGGCTGCACAGCAGATTTTTTTTAGATTTCGTGTTCTAAATGCCACCGCCAGTCACTCAGCACCCCAGCTACTTCATTTGGGCATGCTGCGAATCAGTCACGAGATACCGCCTCGTTTTGCGCATGCGTGCCGCCGCTATGCTATCAAAAACCCATTTAACATGGACGTCACCGTCCTCGTTGCCGATGCTGACGTCATACTCGCAGTCGGGGCGTTGAGTGACGTAGAACTGTGACGCGTCTATGCGGCCGCCATTTTGTGCTAGGGCGCCATTTTGTGTTGGAACTCGTCTAGTGATTTCTGTAATAAAGTAAAGAAAGAAATACATTAATAAAGGCGAGTAGTTGCTATTTATTTTTGACAAGCGACCGCGATGATGTTGTTTAAAAGTTGTCGATGTCCTTTTCTGAACCCCTGACGCAAAATTTAATGATGATCGATTGCATAGTGGAGGCGAGACAGCGTTACAAACTCACTTTCGAATTTATGATATCAGTTTATTATACAGCCCGTCTTGTCCCACTTCCGGGCAAGGACTACCCCCCTTCCACTAATTTCTGTTCCTTTATGTTGGTCAAGAGAGAGACCGCTTATGAGATGGGCGGACGATCTTATAAAAACGGCTGGACCAAACTGGATGTAAACAGCAAAGGATAGGGAAGAATGGCATTCTTTGGAGGAGGCCTTCACCTGCGGAGGGGTCCTTGCAAATGAGGATTAACATAAATATTTCCGCCCATAGATGTCGTTATTGATAAAACATTATGGTACATAAGTTATAGACAAAAGTCGTAATAACCCCGCAGACGTAATAGCCCCGCATGACATTACACATTTAATAAATTTTTTTTACTTTATATTACAAAGAAGAAATAAGTTTTTTTCTGAAAAGTGTATGTTTTTTGCAAGAAATAAAAGGCTTTTTATTTTATTTATTATGTTGGTCAATCTCTGTCTACAGCATCGACTTAGTCCTTCCTAGACCTCTTTCTATACAGGGTTGTTCATGAAGGGTATGCTAAGCCGAAAAGAGCCCACACTACTCATCATTATGAACAACTTTTACTAAGGGATCAACCCGAAATTCGTGAAAAAAAAATCAGCTGTTCCATAGAAAAATGTCAATGACACTCGACAAAATGTATGGAACAGCTGATTTATTCTATGAGCCCTTTCGGCTTAGCTTACCCTTTATGAATAATCCTGTATTGGCCTTTCAACTATTGCCATGAGAGTAATCTGAGTTTATCTATCGACTCCAGTGTGACCGCTCCAGAGCTTCAGCAGCTGTCTGATGGTTTGTTGAGTAAAAAAGGAATTACCATCCCCCTCCAAAGCAACTGCCCCACACAGCTTCAGTAGCTTCACGGCCTCGTCTCTTGTCTCCACATCGCTCGCCACCCTGACCCGCATGCCGCAGAACACATTGTAGCCGTACTCCAAACCTAGCTTGCCCCACGCGGTCCTTTCTAGGCGAGCCTTCTGAAATTACGATAAAAAAGGATTTAAGTACCTTCAAAATTGTTCTGAACGAACAATCGCTGTAGTGGTAGGGCTCTTTTGCAGAGCCCGCCTGGGGAAGTACCACACCTCTGCCAGTTTTTCTACCGCCAAGCAGTAATGTGCAAACATTACTGTGTTCCGGTTGGAAGGGCATTGTTTCCAGTGAAATTACAGGGCAAATGGGAGATAAATCAACTTATATCTCAGGGTGACGAGCGCAGTGCTGTGCCGCGCAGGGTTTTGAAATCTGCGAGTTCAAAATTCTGGGTAGCGCAGACCTGTTATGGGCAAACGTGACGTTTAACATCAGGCGAGCGATTTGCTCGTCTCGTCACTCGATTACATAAAAAAAGACGTGTGGCACTCGGGGACTGCCGCGGTAAAGCTATTGCATATATATTTATATATCTCCAATTCTCCACGCTCAAGGCCCGCGATAGAAGCTATGCAATAGCTTAAGTGTTAACTGCATTCCAATGAAACACCAAACTCTAATTAATTGTTCTATATTGTCCAAAACCAATGATGTATACGAGTTTTAGGCACTGGTCTGACCGCCGCCCGGCGAGTAAACGAGTAACTATCGGCGATTTTCTCTCGCAAGAAAAGGACAATAAATGTACATTCCGTGTAAACGAAAGAGATGCATATATTAAAAAGTACTCGCCGACTGTTCACACCGCCGGCGACGACTCGCTTTACTAGTTTTATCGCTGAGCGACGAGCTTTCAAAAATAAACTCGCTCAGCGATACTCGTTCAGCGATGCTCGCTCACTCGCTTGATCATTTCTTTACAGTGCGGCATTGAGAGTAGACGTAGATGATTGAGCGACCGCGGGCGAGTGGCGCGAGTACTCGCTCGTCGCACTTATAGCCCGGCGACAAAACTATCGAAACTACACACTCGCTTCTCGCTGATCGCCAACTCGTTTATAGTTTCTAGTTTTACTCGCTTCTAGTTCATCGCCGGCGGTCAGACCGGTGCCTTACTCCTAATTTTACAATTCGCAGTCTATCGTTGTCTGTCACCAAAATTCCACCTTTCTTTTCTTTTTTTTCAAACGTCATGACTCTCTCTTCCGAGTGTACCCCCGTAGTTCTATTTTTTAAAAAATGTTTAAGTTTTTATATCTTCCTTTTTTGTATAAATATTGCAAGGCCTATTTTTCAAAAAGGTATCCAAATGAATTTCAGTAATAATTATCAATAATTTTCAAAATAAAATAAAATTGGCGAAAAGTCAACGAAACCTTACACTCGACACCTAGAGGCGAGTTGCTGAACTAAAGAGACAAGCGTGATATTTCAAAAAGTCATTAAAAGTTCCGCTATTCATCGATAGATGGCAAAACTAAAAAGTATCACCGCTCAACCGCTGTCAGTGCCGGTCGGAGTGAGGGGTGTTAGGTTTTTTTTTCGTTACGAAATTTCTGGGTTCGGTCTCCACGCTCAAGGCCCACGATAGAAGCTATGCAATAGCTTAAAAAAATAAAAAAATAGTACCACTTCCCGATGTCCGATTGAGTTGAAATTTGGTATCCGCATGTAACTCCGATTACCATGCAACAAAATATTGTTTTTTTTTTCATCATTATTTTCAACCTTTAATCCTCCCACTGCGGAGATACAGGTATACCCTCGAAGGGTGATCAGGCCGTATTCCACCACGCTGGCCAAGTTTAAGTTTTAATATATATTTTTTATAACAATTTAACTTATTTATATTTACCTAGTCGGCCTGTTTGGCTCAGCGGTAGTGTATCCATCCGCCTTATAAGCCAGAGGTCCCTGGTTCGATTCCCGGCCGGGCCGGCCAGATGTTTGAATGATGAATTTAAATATCTGTTCTGGGTCTGGGTGTAAGTTGACCCTGTCTTTGTGTGTGTTCCTTGGCATCCCCGACACAGGATTTATTCCTAATGGGGAGCTATGAGTGTGAAAATTTTATTTATTTACCTCAGAAATTTTCCAGAGATGCGGCACCTCGTGGCCGCAGTAATGTATCCAGGTGCCCTCGTCCCGCGAGAGGAGCGCCCACCGCGCGTGGAGCACCAGGCAGCCCCGCGCAGCGCCGGTCAGCGCGTTGAGTGTACGAAGCTTGGAGCTTAGGACTTGGGGCTCGGGGGGCGCGTAAAACTCTGGTGACAAACAGGACTCGTATAGTCCTCCTGGTCCAGAGTGCCTAGTGCGAGTTTTTTCATCAACGATCGCGTTAACGTATTTGTTTGGAACTAGTTGTAGTTCATATCATGAACACTAGGTGGCGCGGTTTTATTTCATACAAATTATAGGTTACGTTTACGCGATCGTTGGTGAAAAAAAAAGAGTGTGTGTACTTATGTACACGCGTTAGAAGTTATACTTCTTTGGCGTATGGAAAAATAAATTATACATACCGACAATTAACCTCAAATCTATAAATGCACTCAAAACAGTTTATTCAAATCGGTTTAATCACTAATATTCAATATACTATATACACCGTGATTTTTTGAACCCGAGCAATATTTATACAGGATATTCAGTACTCGATTCTCGTTCGAACTAACCAAAAAAAAATAGGTAGTTAATATTTCAACTAATTATCCTAAGAAAACGATAAAGTATCAAAAATGTTCCGCATCCTCATCTCACCCCCCCGCCCGCCCGCCCGCCGCCGCCGCGCATCCCTAGCGCTCACCGCCCAGCGGTCATCGACCTACTTAGTTGTCGCGCGCGCGCCGATCGCTAACTAATTATTTCGCACGATTACGGAAGAACTGTGGGTAATAATGTCTTTTACCAATCACGACTACTGGGAAATGGTACGAGCCTGTGCCTGTGCCAATGACAGTGTCGTTGGTGCCATAAATTTGTACAGGGAATGATTCCCGAATCGTGAAAATATGTAGTGAATAGTGAAAATTTAAAAAAAATGTGCCGAACTGCATAGCGCGAGGCGGTGAACATTTTGAACAGTTATTGAAGTATGTTTAGATTAATTTGGTCTTTGTAAATAGTTTTTAATCATTGTAAATAGGTGTGATCCCATTTTTTTAATACGCCAAAAGTATCTACCAATGTGTGGTATGTAAACACACAGCTTGATTTTAAGATTAATGATTATTATTATTCATGACTACTTAGGTATTTTTGCCTGTCCTAATCCAGGTAAAGTATGAAGGAAAAACGGATCATAGGTACCTACAGTTAACAGGTTCGGGTTCCGCGTTATCAGTCGGGGCGCGCGGGCGGCGCGACGCGAGAATAAACGACAGTTACTACGGGCGGCGCGGTAGTTCTCACGCACACACGCACTGAACGCTCGCATGCCTATAAGTTTGAGAGTCTCGGGATAAACTTTAAGCAGGGCTTTCCAAGTTTTCTTTCAGCATTTATCTAAATTTTATTTCTTTATACGATTTCTATGATGATTAATTAACATGCCCTTGAATATTGCTAGGGTTCAAAAAATCACCCTGTATAGATATAATTGCGGGGCTATTACGTCTGCGGGGTTATTACGACTTTTGTCTATAACATATGTACCATAATGTTTTATCAATAACGACATCTATAGGCGGAAAGTGGAAAAAGAAAAAAGAAGTGGCCCATAGATGTCGTTATTGATAAAACATTATGGTACATAAGTTATAGACAAAAGTCGTAATAACCCCGCAGACGTAATAGCCCCGCATGACTATACTAAGAAATAATAAATTATTAGTAAATATTATCACCGTCGTATATGAAATTGATTTAATAAAAACACCAAAATAATATTATTTATTCACATTGTTTAATAGGCTATTTGACACTATTAAAAATATGCTACGAAATGTGGTCATTCTATTAGGTAATAACATAAAAAAACATATTTATCTCTGTTTTATCCAAAAATATTTATAGATTTTTCAAAATAAACAAAATAAATTCAAATTATTTTTTAAAATTCTTCAGCCACAAGAACGCTCTGTGATTGGCTACGCCTCGCGTGACGTCACACGCAGGTAAACATTGTTTAATGCTAAGACACTTTGTGTGATTTTATAATGTACACTTTGGTACAAGTTTGACGTTTGTCAAAGAATAAAGTTTGCTTACTTGCCTGTGACGTCACGCAAATCACATGTCGTCCGCCATTACCGCAACAGCGTTTTTAGCGCGAATATTGTAATTTAAATTTTAACACAGTATTTTACGAAAAATACTGCAAATTTCGCAGAAATATACATGTGGTGTATTAATCATACGCCAACGCATAATTTAAAACAGTTTTTCAAAATCAGTCAAATAGCCTATTGTACTCTTACGAAACATGTGTTCTAAATATAAAAATAATTGTATTAATATTAATGTTGACACGTACCAAAGCCAAAAAATTAATGGAAAAAAAAAATGCCAAATAATAATATTAACTAACAATAATATTGGCACGTACCAAAGAATTGAAAAAAAAATAAAATTATAGCAATATTAATGTTGACACGTACCAAAGCCAAAAAAGGAAAAAAAAATACTAGAATATACAACTTGAACATAGTTATCAATTTTCATGCCACCTAGAACTAACTTCACGATATAGAATTTAGGTGGCGGTGTGCGCGCGCATCGTGCCACCTAGAACTAACTTCACGGTGTAGAATTTAGAGGTGTCGGTGTATGCGCGCATCGTAAAAATTCACTCTCATCATTTATCTCTATCGCGCCAAAAGAAGTATAACTTCAAAAACTCGCACTAGGCACTCTGACCGACAGGACCGACGCAAACGGCACAATCAGAGACAGAGGCTTAGAGGCTACATTTGGCAGCGGAATGAAGGCTGTGGGTGTGGATGATGAATGCAAAGACGGATCTCTAGACACGAAGAAAAAAAAACATTTATTGCCTGAATACGTGAAGACACCTAATATTGACAATTTACATGATACTCGTAAACGACAAATAACAAAGGTAACCAGAAAGATGTCGCACCGGGTGCCAAACTGAAAACCGGTTGGCAGAACCTGTAGAAGACCGCTCACCTGGCAGCTGGAGGTAGTCGTGGTCGGGCAGGAAGCTGCCCAGCAGCACGTGCGTGGTGCGCGCGCCCACGGCGGCCTGCAGGCGGCCGCCCAGCGCCAGCACGGCCGCGCCCACCGCGCGCCGCTCCGCGCGGTCCATGCCCGACAGCACCTGCGGACGCGACGGTGCGGACCGACATGGGTGAACCGATTGAAACGCTAAGAGCATGTTTGACGAACGCAGTGTTCGATGTTCGTCGACGGCGCACGTGCGAGCGGAGTTGTTGCGCTGAAACGCGAAAAACATGAGCCGTTCTAAAGAAAAATGTCAATGACACCCGACAAAATAAATGGAACAGATTTATTTTTTCGGGTCGGTCCCGTAGTAAAAATCGTTCGTAATGGTGAGCAATTTTCGGCTCTCCTTGTAGTTCACGATCCTCGGGATATATCGATCTTCGAGGGAACGATGTCTTCACCTGTTATCTATCTACAGTACACTCACGATTCTGGGGCTCGCGCCGCTCCATCGATGGGTCAGTCTATCCATTCCTTGTAGGTGTATACTCAAGATTCTAGGGACTTTCTGACCTTGGGGAAGAGCGTCTATTCACCTGTTACCTCTACAGTATACTCACGATCTTAGGGTTTTTCCCTTGGTTAGAGACCGGCGAACAGCGCGCCCCGATCACGATGCGGCGCGACCGCCGGCGGCGCTTGGTGGGCGAAGGCCGGGGCTTAGCGGCCGGCAAGGAGGGCTTCTTGAACTTTGGGAGTGCGTCTTCAGCTGGAGACAAAATAAATCAAAATATTTGTTGATCTTCAATAACATTGAATGTTACAGGTAAGACAAACTTAAAATTATAACCGTAATACTAACTTAGTATATGCAGAGTTGGGATCGGTTTTGGGATCAAGATACATAATACATAAGCACAGATACATCAATTGTGCACATGGTTAAATATTGTTTTTTTGTCATGTGTATTTTTTTTATCCAAAATTCCTATAACTATTTCTGTATTTTTATTTTCTGTACAAAATGATACCTCTTACCTCTTAGTCTTTAAAATTATGTGCTTGGATGACACCTAGACATCCAAGGCGTGCAAGGAGGGGCGTACAATTTTACAATAAACGATTTATTATGGTTATTAATATTATACCGTGATATTCTAGAATCTGCCTAGTGTTTATATAACAAGCCAACCTTACAATCCACAAAATAAAGTCGAAAATCAACTGACCAGAATCGTCGCTGTTTTGTTCAGCCTCTTTTTGTGTGAACAGTTTCCGCCGCGACTTGGCTGGCGGCGCCTCCGGCTGCGTGGGGGCTGCTCGCTGCGGCTTATTCGATTTTGTACCTTAAATCAATCAGTTTATGATTGATTTAGGGTATTATATTGTCCCAATGCAGCGCGAAAATCTGTCCATGCTTTTCTGTTTATACAGGGTTATTCATAAAGGGTATGCTAAGCCGAAAAGGGCTCATAGTACTCATCATTATAAACAACTTTTACTATGGGACCAACCCGAAATTCGCGAAAAAAAACAGCTGTTCCATAGAAAAATGTCAATGACACTTGATAAAATGTATGGAACAGCTGATTTTTTTTTCGCGAATTTCGGGTTGGCCCCATAGTAAAAGTTGTTCATAATGATGAGTATTATAAGCGCTTTTGGGCTTAGCATACCCTTTATGAATAACCCTATATAGTGTTTCTGCGCTCCACAGTGAACCCACACGCAGCGGCGGCCTTACCTATTGCGAGGCCCCGCGCAGCAGCAGGGGCCCTTTGTCCTTCGTGAAAAGTATGTGATGCGGAAGTTGGTCGGTGGTTTGGTTTAGGTATTTGTCATGTTTGACGAGAAATTCTAGAACTACAAATAAATAATATTTGAGTTTTAAAATATTTTACAAAAAAAGATTTACAAACAATTTAAGTAATGCTCTTTTTCCTAAGACTAAAAAAAGATATACCTAGTTAAAAAGATCCATATTTTTTTAATTTGCTCGGGTTGTTGCGCGAGGCCCCTGCAAGAGCGAGGCCCCGGGCGAATGCCCTGTTCGCCACCCCCTAAGGCCGCCGCTGCCACACGATGATGACAAACGGTGATGACGAGAATAAAATGTAGCCTATTTCTTTTTCTGTATCCCTGACAACATGTATGCAAAATCTTGTGATGATCGGTAGTGGTTGAGGCCTGACAACGTAACAAACAAACTCACTTTCGTATTTATTACTTACTAGCGGCCCGTCCCGGCTTCGCACGGGTAGACTTTGGGATTAACGTAGAGTAAATTGAAATCGGTCCAGTCGTTCACGCGTGATGGCGTGACCAAAGGTGTTGAGAATAATTATAGGAACTCTTTGTTATAACCTCTATTCTCATGCTATTGCGTAACTATAGCAACCGTAGTTTGTTGATGCTAACTTGTCAATTTATAGTAAAAATTATCAGTATGAAACGCACACTGTTTTGATAGATATGATTGAATTTGAACTTTGTACAGAGGTAATAAAGTGCAAATTGACTCTTGGACGTTAGGAACATACCTACATTGCTTAAACAACAGTGAGTGCTTGCAATTCAATATGAACTTTATACAATAGCAATAAAGCTCGTTTTAGTTAGAAAACGTTTGTATGGGAAAAATAAAAGGGCTGTTTTTAGGGTTTTTCAATATTTCTGAGAGATTTTCTTAATATTTTTTTCCGTAAGAACCTTCTCCTAATAATAACAAATACAACAAAAAAAGAATTAGTGAAATCGGTCCAGCCATTCACGCGTGAGGCCGTGACCAAGGAAAACGGGTTTCATTTATATATATATAGATATAGGGTTATTCATAGAGGGTATGCTAAGCCGAAAAGAGCTCATAATACTCATCATAATGAACAACTTTTACTATGGGACAAACTCGAAATTCGCGAAAAAAAAATCAGCTGTTCCATAGAAAAATGTCAATGACACTCGACAATATGTATGGAACAGCTGATTTTTTTTTCGCGAATTCCGGGTTGGTCTCATTGTAAAAGTTGTTCATAATGATGAGTACTATGAGCCGTTTTCGGCTTAGCATACCCTTTATGAATAACCCTGTATTGTAGTTAGAATTTGAAAATAGGCAGACGGATATCTTTTAGTATCTGGGGGGTGGTGTTTGTAAATTGTTCTTTAACCATTTGCTATTTTTAATTGTTGCCACATTTGCAACGGTAAAAAGTATAATTTTCAACGATTTAAATCAATTCCAAATAATAAAATCAATAAATAAATCACCTGTTTTTGAATTTTCATTTTTCATTTTTGAAGTCTGAAGTTGTCAATATATATTTTTTAATAGTTCTTATTTGAACGAACCATCACAGATTGTCATTTTTCTTCATTAGGTTTTGGCATAGCACATTTTGTGTATTTATCTGTGCCAAATACTTTTTTTGGTTTGTCAAGTCATGGTCACAGATGGTCATCGACTCAGTCAAATCTGAGAGTCTAGCAAAGTAAGTTACAGATATGCTGCCGTCCACTAACTATAATGCCGTTAAGCCACAGGGGGTCGATTTTTACTTTTAGACATGATAGGATAGAGTTTAAAATTCTCTATCTACCTGTCTAACAAACGTGTTCCTATCTGTCATAGATCCTAAGATAAAAATAGCACAAACGCCGCTACATGACATTTCTTTTCAACATTACACGTCTATAAAGTCGTCATATAACATTATCTAACTAACTAGCCGCTATAATCCCATAACGACATAAATATGTATTAAAATATCAAATAATTGCTTACCTATAAAGCCGTTTATTGTGCTTTGTATGCTAAAACATAGCTAAAGTACTTTAATTACTTTTAAGTTGAGGTGTGTGTTTTAATTTATTGAAAAATTCCTTAACTAAAACACAGTTACAAGAAAAACCTTCGAATAAAAGACGTTAAGGTCGCTTAACCGATTTTTAGATAAGGATTCACCTTATTCCATTATACAATTTACTACACTTGCAAGTCGTCAAAAGAAATTCGAAAATTAAAATGTTTTTTTTTTATATATTTCCTCAACTTTTTTAATTTCAATAGTCAGTTACCTAAAAACACTAAACTAATATGCCATTACGGTGAACTTAACTGCATTTTAGCGTTTGGTTTTCACTTTTATCAAAATTTAAAGCATGGCTATAAAGCAAAAAATGTATTTTACATTTAAATAAACAGGTGTTGTATTCATTTTAAAGTACATTTATTAGAAAGTACTATAGAAAACATGTATTTCTATATCAGGAAGTCTCGTATAAAGTTTATGGTTGTAAAGTGGAATTCATTTTAAACATCTCCCGCGTTTTTTTGCTGATATCTCCAAACTTGGTTTTGAGGCTTAACGGCATTATAGATAGATAGACGGCAGTATGTCAGTCATGCCTAGTTAGAATTTGTTAGGGGCAGAAAAAGACAGTCTACTTTTTATCAACAACTTTTTACCTACTCTCTTCTTCTTCTTTCTTTTTCTTCTTTTATCTACTTTTTCTTTTTATATTTTTTTAAACTTTTTATCAATGCTGCAATGCTCTCGCAATCTCTTAACACTTTGACTGCGGAAAATATATACCTTGTGTTTTCCTTTGTGCGACGCGAATGCGCACGCCAGGCGCGTATAACATAACGCATTCGACTATTAGCCGCACTTAAGGCAAGCGCATGTGATTATTAGCCGCAGTCAAAGTGTTAAATTAAAAAACTGTTTGATAAAAAATATTAAAAAATCAAAGGATATTAAAATCGTCTAAACTGATTTTAATATCCTTTGATTTTTTACTGTCGGCAGCATTTCTTTCCAATTACGCACTTACCAAGTCTGTCATCGTTCGATGTACCTTTAGATGTATCCCTCGACATACCTCCGGAAGTGTCCGCGTCGCTGTCGGGTTCGCTGGATATCCTCAATCGAAACTGGTTCTGTTTCTCGCCGGTATTATCTGCCAGCCAGTCAGCAAGGAGTATGTTTCCCGTTTCAGCTTTTTTCTGGAAATAAAAACAGTACCGTGTATATTAAAATAAACAATACAAACAACATTGACATTTTAATGTAATACTATTTTCTTAACTTTAATTAATTCATTTTACTTTTTTAATCATTAATTTAATAATACAGTAGAACTCCAATTATCCGAATTAATGGGGACCGGGACCCATTCGGATAATCAAATATTCGGATAATCGGATTTTTTAAAAAAAAATTGCCATTGGAGAGAATAAAAGCTACGTTTTGATATTGCACTATTTTTTTATTGAATTAAATGAAAGAAACATGAAATTTTCACATGTTTTAAATATAAATAAAATGTACTTATGTACAAGTTTAGAAATAAAAATCATTGTTTTTTAAACATCTCCGTCAATGTAAGCTGTTTTGCGGTCTTCAACCGTTTTCGGGCAGCCAGGTCACGCATTCGCTTGACGGTGAGCAGTTGCAAGTGGTCACACTCGGGCTGACGCTCCATCCACTTCAAAGCAGTCTCGAGGCCACACACGCGCGTTTGTGATTCGGATAATCGGCGATTCGGATGGTCGGAGTTCGGATAATTGGAGTTCTACTGTAATTTATGACTTTTATTTTTAAATTGCATGCTGTCTTCGCCTATAAATGCTGCGACATTTGGCCTAAATTTTGTTTGTTATATACAGGGTTATTCATAAAGGGTATGCTAAGCCGAAAAGGGCTCATAGTACTCATCATTGTGAACAACTTTTACTATGGGACCAACCCGAAATTCGCGAAAAATAAAATCAGCTGTTCCATACATTTTGTCGAGTGTCATTGACATTTTTCTATGGAACAGCTGTTTTTTTTCGCGAATTTCGGGTTGGTCCCATAGTAAAAGTTGTTCATAATGATGAGTACTATGAGCCCTTTTCGGCTTAGCATACTCTTTCCTTAGAACTCATAATCATTTTATTGGTAATATTCATTACAGGTCATTACAAAATAAAAAAACATAAAATAATACTTAAATACAATAAATGTACAAAATAATGAATATAGTGTAGTTAACAATCATGTCAACTTATTGACCTGTTTCACTAAATATAGTCTAAAACTGTCATAAAGTCAAAGGAAAAATGACAAAAAATATATATAAAGTAAATGACTAGGTATATTATACAATGTGTCCGATGGAGGCCCAACAATATTCAAACAGCACATACTTACGTATATCTAGAAGCCCTCCCCAGAGGTCTTTTACTCCTTAATCTTTTATTTTACGAGTTATTGAAGATCAAACTTTGGCATTAATTTGGACAGGTACAACCCTAAAAAGGTGAATAACCGACCTACGACCACGACTGTCAAAGACTAATTAGTGTACAGAAGGTTATGTTTTTACAGAATGCCTATTTCAATTCTTAACAAAATTTAACCAACTACATAAATTAGGTTTTTTTCAATTCATTACAGGAATTAGAAATTATACTTCAAAATCGACCTACCTTCATTATTTCGAACCCTATTATTTGAATTTCTCTGTAAAATATGGCAATTAGCGTATTGCTTTATGCGATTAATTTCGGGCAATTTTTATTCAGAAATAAATTCTAATTGTGCCCTATTTTTATCAAATAAAGCGCATTACATGGCAAGATAACAAATAAAGTCAGCTGAGCTCGGTTCACAAACAAGATTCTAATCATTGTAAATGATCGAAGTAGTACTTGGAAACGAACAATTTTATTTTATTTTCAATTTTGCAAAACTTTGAATAAACTAAAAAGATTGAGTTACACATCTGTGTTTGTGTTAGTCTTTGCGGAATCGTCGGCTTCGGTCCTAGCCGACAAAGAAACTCTAACGCTTGCCGATCGCCAATAGCGCGCTAAGCCGATTCTCAGAACAATGCCGCTAGCCAATAATATCACCGCGCTGTTATTCAAAGACAGCCGCAGCCAATCGTGCACGGCCGGCCGTTGTTCGCCCATTTTTAGCTAAATTAGTTAACTTTGTTGTTTCGGGTTCCGTCATAATTATTTTTGTTGATAGTTTTTATTTTTATTTTCCTTAGTTTGGCTGTCGAAGATTAAATGAATGGTAATAAAAATATCCTACGGGATGTCATTATTTCAAAAATACAAACTTTTATTTTTCAAAATATCCTTCGATGAAAACTGTACAAAATGTTTTTATTTTTTTATTTTTTTACTATCTCACAAAGGCTATTCAAAAAACAAAGCGTGATACACTGTAACACGTGACATCAGGTGAGTTGAGATTGAGAGTTGAGAGTCAAGAGCATAATGAATTTTTAAATAAAACAAATGCTTGAGTTAACTTGATAAAAATGTAATCTTAAAAAAAACCGTGCTCTAGTGTAAACTGCAACTCAACAACACAATCAATTGCAAAACAATAAAAATGATGTTGTACCTAAATAATAATGATGTTATACCATAACTGAAAACGTATTGAGTGTACATGGTGAAATTGTTTTAAGAATAAAAATGGAACCCTAAATGCATTCGCTTTGACTAAGCCGCAGTGTCGCTTTCTGTTTTTGAAAATCGCCACTCGGCTTTCATCATTCGAACTTCGAGGTCGTGTATTGTCACGAATTATCATTTCGATTTTTTTATCCAAATCACGATGTCTTATTCAAACGCAGAGTATTACGACATGATCCTTTGCGTCGGAGCTGCGAACGGGAGTTGCAACGGGGCGCGTGAGCTGTACCGTCAACGGTTCGTCGACGACAGGCCGCTTCCGGAACAAAGACGTCTGCCTTCATACTCGTGCTTCCGTGGACTCTGCTTACGTCTGCACAGTACCGGAAGTTTTCATGGAGCAGCAACCGAAAGACCCGGCACAAACATCAGTGCAAACCTGGAAACACAAATCCTGCAGCATTTTGCCGAAGACCCGCGTACTAGCACGCGTCGAGCGGGCGCGCGGCTGCGCGTCGATCACAGAATAGTTTGGAGGACTCTGCATGAAGACGGCCAGCATCCATATCACTTCCGTCGAACACAAGAACTGCTGCAATCAGACCACAGTGCAAGAGTGGATTTTTGCGAGTGGATAGAAGAAAAAGTAGCTGTGGATTCTGCCTTCGTCGAGAAAGTGTTGTGGACTGACGAAGCGACTTTCACCAGAAGTGGACTCTCCAACATACATAATGAGCACGTATGGGCACATGTAAATCCGCATGCGTCTACCGAGAGCTGTTTCCAACATAAGTGGCGGATTAATGTCTGGGCGGGCATAATCGGAGACCGATTAATCGGCCCTATCTTCTTGCCTGTCACCTTGAATGCCGCAGGCTACTTGGAGCTGCTACAAGGTGAGCTGGAGGACCAAATGGAAAACTTGCCGTTGGCTGTGGAGCGGGACATGTGGTACCAACACGACGGAGCGCCAGCGCATTTTGCTCGACGCGTTCGCCAAAACCTACATGCTCGGTTTCCCGGCCGCTGGATCGGCCGCGGCCAAGATGCGCCGAGACAGTGGCCTCCGCGCTCGCCGGACCTGACGCCCTTGGATTTCTTTTTGTGGGGCTACATCAAAAATATTGTGTATTCGAAGCCGTGCAGCACACGAGAAGAAATGATACCGCGTATCACAGAGGCTTTCAGCAATGTAACCCCACACATGTTGAAAAACGTGATGGGCTCGATTTCTCGTCGAGCTCGGCTCTGCATCGAGAAGGGAGGCCAGCACTTTGAGCCTTTCCTTTAAATTAAATTAAAGCAAAAGTGAAATACTTAATCAGTGAAACCTAGTGGTTTAAAAAAAGTGAAACGTATGACGTCTGTCGTAAGTACTCTAACTAATTTTGTTAAAATTGTTGTGAATAATAAACCAATCATGTATGTAATATTAAACATAATTAATTGAAGTACTGGTGTTTTTAATTATTCTCACAACCTATCCTATGATAAGCAATGTAGGTACCTAGATATTATTAGGGTATACGATAACGATAGGAGAGTAAAATTAGAATTTGACATTAATCTATCCAGGTTAGAATCATAACATGAAACATAAGTTACATTTTGGATAAATCATTTTCCCATCATAATGAGGTTCATAGGTACGAATAGGTTACACAGTTAGGGCTAGGCAGATGCTAATTTAGGCCACAGAGTAGGTTAGGGTGACGTTCGAAAGTAGATTAGTTGCGCTAGCGCCAGGAGTGGCACGTGCAGGTGAGGGGAAGGGGTAATCGGCGCGCGGGGGTGGCGATGCGGCGGCGAGCGAGACGCGGGCGCGCGGGGAATTCATGCGCGCGCAGCGCGCGGCACTCTCAAAGACAGCGGCCCGCGTTTATTGTACCATGTGTAGTTAGGGTTGCCAAAAAAAACACAAATAAAATATTTTTTAATTTTGTATGGAAAAAAAAAAATTCGTTTGCATTGCTAACATTTACGTCAACGACTCCAAACATGATGTAGATAAGTACCTCTAAATATTGTTGGGCCTACCTCGGACACCTTGTATATTTAACATATAATTTGTGTAAAAGTCAAAATAAATTCTAAATGATTACCAGCATTGTTGTAAGAGTCTTCGGCGAAGGCAGGTCGGAAGGCCTGACGGCGGCGGGGTAGGCCTGCTCGGGCAGGCGGCGCGCGGCGGCCGCGCAGGCCTCCACCCACTGCGGCGACACCAGGCGGACCGCCAGCGCGCGGGCCCGGGCGCGGGTGGCGCGGCAACCATCTGGGAACGGGGAAAGAGTTCATTTAAGAAGGAGAAGTTAATTTAAAAGTTGTGATAAATTAGCAATAAATAACTACAGTATAAAGGCCGCAGTCCTGTTAGATTCGCTCTCTCGACATCTCAATCTACGAAATGCTTGTTATGTCGTTATGATAAACATGGGCCATACTCACGTAAAATTAAGTCGTCTATTACTGGTTTCGAACACATTTCGGTGGACTTCATCAGTGTGTTAATCACAAGAAATGATTCAAAACCATGCTAGTTTCCATAGTAAGAAGTGCTTTATGTTGCTGAGGAAATGCGCCAGATCGTTGTAGAAATACAACAAATATATTTGGAAGTGGACACAACCCTGACATGAGGAACATACAAAAAGAACCATTGTATTTTCCGAATAAAAAGTGTGTTAAACCAGGATATAAGCTAGCTCCATTCCCAATTTCATCCAAGTTCATTGAGCCACACTAAAAAGAAACCCTGTACAAATAAAACTGATGTGGAATACATAGTCTCATTAAGCGATTAATCTTATAATTATAATAATAATATTAACACGGGAATACTCAGATAGTATTGAGTAGTCTATTACGACTAGTGTGTTCCCCTGTTACTTATAACAAAATGTTTCAAAAGAATGGTATTTTCCATAGTAAAATACTTTTACGTAACTCACCTTTACTCCATATAAGATGTGTGACGAGCGGGCTCCAGGAAGGCAGCACGCTGGCCCCGAGCGCCGACAGCGCGGCCCGCAGCGGCAGCGCGCGAGGCTCCGCCCCCACCTCTACTAGAGCCACCACACCGTACAGGAGATTCCCTGTGTCCGGGGTGTTTCTCTCGCTGGCCTGGAAATTGATAAGATTTGTTTACTAGCTGTACACTGCAGTTTTATCCAGGCCCAGGTGATGAAGTCGCATGTGATAATCCAGGGTAAAGGCTATCCAATTTAGGCTATTTCAATTTAGTAATTTTTTTTAAAAGAATAGGTTCGGTTTGGTAGTTAACAAAAACAAAACAAAAATAAAAAACAACTAAAACAAACTTAAAAACAAGAACATTATTTTTACAAAACAAAAAACAAAAACCGACTTCAAAAGACCGACTATTGAGTTATTCATCTATTTGTCGCGCACATACTTAATGCAAATTTAAGACTTATATGGTTTTCTCATGGATACCATTATCAGAACTGGACTAAATTGAAATGGGACCAAATGGGAAGCGTCAGCTTTCTAATAAAAAAAGAATCATCAAAATAAATTCACCCAGTCAAAAGTTATGAGGTAACAAACATTAAAAAAAAAACAGTCGAATTGATAACCTCCTCCTTTTTTGAAGTCCGTTAATTACATACAAACTTTCACATTAGTAGGAACTTTTAATAATATAATAAAATAAGAGTGAAACCTGTATGCCACTGACCCAAACCATGTTTTAGTATTTTAGAAAGCTTTGATGGTTAGAATAGGCTGGTGAAAAGAGAGCAATGCACAAAACACCCCAAGTGAAATATTGGTGCAGGTCGAGCAACCCCCACCAGGAACTAGAAACAAGCCGAGACAAGAGATTTTTTTGTTATTTTATAACCTTCCGGCTTTTGTCGGTATTTGTCACCTTTTTCATTGCACTAGCTGTCTTCGCGTTACGTTGATTTTTCTTCAGTATATTGTTCTTTTGTCTCACATTGGGCTGAGACACGCGTCCTTTTAACTCTGACCATTCTTCTCTTAGGCGTATCCTCTCTGCGATTGCAGACCGTCGCTAAAATGTTGGAAACATAACATATGAATATTATAATAAAATATTGGATTCTTTTGTAGATGTCTGTTTAATAAGGTTTTTTATACTTGGGACTGTTAAAATTTTACCTGCCTGGTTCATAAAACGGAGATTTTCAAAGTTTAGAAAAACCATTAGAAAGCCACAAGAACTAAATTCTGTCACTCTACAGCCGACACCTCTGCAGGGTGTTTTCTCTTTAAGCTCTATAAAGATTTTTATAAGTGTAAATTTATTCAGACTTAAAATACATATGAAAATTAAAATTAAATTAAATTAAAAAACTAAACCAATAAAACTAAACTAATCTATAAGGCCGCTGCCTGCGGGAAAATTAGTTAGTGTAAATTCGCTTTTGTAGATAACTAAGTATTTCTACATTGTAAAGAAAGCTACATGACCATGGAACAGTGTGCTCACAATGCAACTGACAGAATTGGAGGAGCATCGCAAATTAGCGTCAGCTCTGGGTAAAGGAGGCCAACAACGAGGGGCTTATGTATTACGACAACACAACTACGACACTAGCAAGAGTGAGACTATGAAGAAAGTAAAATACATACCAGTCCAGCTGCACTTTTGTTTTTATTCATCGTATTTCTTCAGTTTCCGAGTACTTGTAAGTGTATATTTTAAGCGATTCCACGTTGTGATGATATTATATTAAAACCACTCTTAAAATTCAGGAGCTGAGTAAAATAAATCATACATAAAAACACAGCAAGTAGGTAGTTTTGATGTCATGCAACTGCAAGTACAGCAAGTATCAGCTGCAGCTTGCAGATGCGACCTATGCTTTCAGTCGTTTGAAATATTTAGTACAAAAATTTTGAAAGAAGTTTACCTGATTTCTCGCAAATTAAAACGTAAGTATTTTGAAACTAAATTTGATAGAAAATCAATAACACCACAATGTCCACAATACAAGTTTACAGCAGTGTTGCCAACTCCAAATCCAAAAGTCGCTATTACACAAGTCGAGCGAGAGCACAGTCCCAAAAAAACGAGCAGCGTCAAAATAATGTCATCGACGCTAATCAGAACCAACATGGTAGTGCTACCACGGAGCGAGGGCATTGGCAAAGGAAGCACGCTTCCTCCGTGTAGGTTCTCATTAGCGCTCTTATTTAGCTCTTATTTCGGACCCTCTGAAGAACAAACTTAAGTTTGTTCTTCAGAGTTCGGACCGCACCTCATATTTCACATCGACTGTCACTGTCAAAAATGACAACAGTTTTTTTGCTTTTGGTATTTGGGTGGGCATGCAGCAGTCTTCCATTGATTGATGCTAAAACTGAAGCAGTGCTTAGTAAAACCCCAAGCTAAGCTATAAGTGTAGTTAGGTAGATGTGTATAGTGTAGTTAATAAACAAATATTGATATTTTCATCCTTTTTATTTCGTTGTGTAATAAAAGTCTGCCATGATTTAACAATTTATTACAGATATAAACATCAGGTTGTCGTTTGTACTTCAAACAAACTTTTTAATGTAAAACCTTCTTTCAACGGTTCAATAGCCAGCCCCAAATAAGGACTATACACTGGTTGTGACTCAGTATCACTTTTGCTATGTGCCAACTGCGATGCTAAATATAAATTTGGACCCATTTCTCCTCGTGGTTCACCAACTTCCTCTAACTCTTCGATATCATCTATCACTGGTTTTGTAGTCTGAAAACAAAAGAAAAATATACCTAAGTACAGGGTCTTACTGATAAACTGCTTAAACTTAAGTAATCATTGCCTTAAATTCTCCGTTTCATTTTCGCACGTGACATTTTACGTTATCAAGAATTAATATAGGGTTACAAAAAAAGGGTAAGTATAATGTACATTTTGTCGAGTGTCTTTGACCTTTTTCTATGGAACAGTTATTTTTTCGCGATGTCAGGGTTGGCTCATAGTAAAAGTTGTTCATAATGATGAATACAGAGGGCCCGTTTCGGCGTAGCATACTCTTTTCTTATAGCCCTGTATTAGTATTGTGTGGTTCAAATCTTGCAGCTGACCTTTCGAACCACTTCCCGCTGTCTGTTGATAATACCTAGGTGACTCCGAAGACAATGCAATAAAAGCTTGTTTTTATTTTAAACTTAGACGCATTTTAAACAAAAAAAAAAACTTTTTTTTTAATATTTTTGGTTCAGCTAAGTACCTCGTTATCCCAGTTCATTTCGATTCCGAAGATAGGTTTCTCAGTGTAAGCTTGGTGCAAGGTTTGCAGCTCTGTCAGCAGCGGCCGGAGCCGGTCCGGCGGGTCAGCTCGGAACCCAAGAACGTAGCCGCCACACGATGGGCGCACAACAAACACAAGGGCCTCGCCAAACTTGGAATCGCGTATGGAAACCTGAAATAGAATGATTGTAAAAATAATTACTTACTTTTTCTTCTTTTTGTTTTTTTTCTGTTTTATTCTATTGGTCAGGGTTTCCCAAACTTTTTTTAACTGTGACGCCCTTGGGAGTTTGCCATTTTTTGCGACGCCCTGGCTTCCTTGCCATTAACCTACTAAGTAGGTAGTTGTAGTTCTAGCTTAACAATTTGTCAGAAAAACTCCAAATAGCATCTAAATTTTTTATTAGTCTCTGTCTCTAAGTTTATTTTCGATCTGTAGGTACATGTTTTTAATGACTGCAGTTGTAGAGAAACCTGTCTTGCACAAGTTTGATGTCGCATCGACACAGACAGGCAACCAATTTAGATCGCCTGACGGCCCCTGGGATAATACCGCGGCGCCCTATGGCGTCGCGACGCACAGGGAAGCCTTGCTATAGGTTTGTGCCTGTTAGCGATGCGCTCATTTTAGTTTGTTTTATCATAAAAATGTATTGAAAATTTTTAACCGACGCAGCTCCAAGTGGACATTACATTGCACGGTGAAATCGGCGAAATAAATAATGCTGCCACTGCTACTGCATGGTTGGCCGCGCCGCGGAGACGCTTCCTCAGTCTCCATAGGTTTTCTTTGGAGCTAAAATTACACACTTCTGTAGACTCCGTTGTACCTACGCCTGTTTAAAAACTGTTGCCACTTCATTGGACGTGAAATACTTATAGGGCAAGATAACTTTACTTATGTCTTGACAACCTATTTGGCTCAGCGGTAGTGTGTCCGCCTTCCGCCTTATAAGCCAGAGGTCCCAGTTTCAATTCCTGGCTGGGCAGGTAGTTGAATTTAAATATCTGCTCTGGGTCTTGGTGTTATTTGTCTTTGTCTTTGTGTGTTCCATGGCATCCCCGACACAGGATATCCTAGTGGGGAGCTATGAGTGTGAAAGGTTTATTCATTGTGGCACCGCTTGTGGCACTTTAAACAATAGTTAAAAGTGCCACGAGTTTTTATATAATAATCACGTAGAATAGTGACCGCAACATCGACACTGCATAAGTAAATCTATAGGTACTAATATAATAAAGAAATAAAGTTTGTGTGTAAAATGTAATCTCTGAAACTACTGGTCCGATTTAAAAAAATATTTTATCTATGAAAACGGCACCGTCTCTGAGCGCTATTGAATTATATTTTATAGCCCCTTAACCAGCAAAGGCAAAGGCCGAATACGATTAGGTACGAAGTTCCGCACATCAACTGGTCAAAAATAAGTTTGTAATGTATTGTGTATTGTGTGGTTGTTCTTTGGATCTTTAGCTAAAAGTTTTAAGGAGGTTTCATTAAATAGTTTGGTTTATAATTAATTTAACTGAAAATAATTACTTACGTTTTCTATAGTAATATAAGGCATGGAAACATTAAAAGCTTCGTTGATGTCCGCATACCACACGACGCGAACGTTCGATACCAAGAGGGTCCCCAAATTTCCTGAATCACTTGACAAATTCCAGATGCCTTGTTCATGTAGGCTTATCTAAAACAATAATTTTGTTTCAGCATAAGTACACTGAGAAAAATGGCAATCAAAATTCCGATGAATTCACCTAAAGTAGGTACAAGGCATAACAATCACCAAAAATTACGATGTTTAGCACCAGTTTTTACGGTGACAACCTGACAACTATCATAATTATACGAGTATGGTTGTCACCGTAAATAGGTATATAAAACGTGTCCCGAAGGCTGGCCTCTATCTTCAAGGGTGAATCGCCATACAACGTGATACCTAATGACTAAATAATTAATACTAAATTAATTAGTTACCAAGAAATTTAAGCAAAATTTTAATTACATATTTGTAATTTAAGCTATATTTAAATGACTTTAATTAAAATTATTGAGTCAAGATTGTAATTTTATTAAGAAGTTCTTTTTTGGCGTTTCTTAAAAAAACATTACCTTCTCGAGGGGCAGCATTCGGAGTTGCTTGTTGTGTATTATGGCGCCCCTCAGCTTGATATCTCGGTACAGTCTTGAGCTGGCGTACGCCCTGAAACGATTATTAAATTGTACTAGCTGTGGTTACGGTTTTACGTAGTTTCCGGTTATGTGGGAATGCAACTTTTATGCCAAATTTCATCCAATTTTGTACAACCGTTTCAGTGCGAAGAAACAAACATACAGATCACTGAAGTCTTACTTGATCGATGATACAGATAAACTTTCGAATTCGTTATTATTTATTCTACAGTGTAATGCTAATTTCACATGCGTTCTAAAAGGATATTTTTTTTAATTCAAAAATAAATTGAAATAAATAAATTATTCCAGATAACAAAGATAATTAAAGAAAAGAAGATAAAATTAAAGATAAAATTAAATTAAATTAAATAAACGGACAAAAAATAAAAATTTAAACTAAATAAAATTAGATCAAGTGATGGGCGTGTGGTACGTCCGCCACATCCGATCAAGTCCGATGCAGGGGACTGCAGTGCCAGTCTCTAGCCGCATCCACCGCAGTCGGCTCCACTCAAAGTAAAATCAGCAAAACTGTCCCTGGCTCGCACCGACTTCACAAAAATAACTAGTTCTATTATTTCTTTAGTTGTCCTATAATGCAATTTGCTTTAAACTAATTAAAATATGATTTTTGACTTTTTAGTTTAAGTTTTTACAAGTAGTCTTGAAGTCGGTTTTTCTTCATTTTTTGTAGAAATAATTTTATGTTTTGAACAAAGGCCAGGAGTTCGTTAATAACAACGTTGCATGAATCGCACTTGGACATTTTTTTCAACGCGCGGTAGGCGTATCGATACCATCGATCATAGATTCTTGATCGAAGATCGATACGCACCGAAAGCGCGCGCGACGCGTACTGATAGGTATTATACTGTGACGCGCATTATATTGATTTAATTATTATCAAAACAATGAGATTGTAATTAATTTTAATTATCAACTTAGCACAGGTTATTTATAAATATATTTATATATATTTTTTTAAATGTGTTGCGTTTGACCGCTAACTCGCCTGATGGTAAACAACGATGCGGTATACGATGGAGCACGCTTGCCTAGAAGAAACCAATTCACTCGCGACTTGAAGACACCCAGATTAATTATTCAAAAAAAAAATAAACACATAGGTGTAACAGGTATGCCTTACTTGTGAACCCCAGACACTGAAGTATAGTGGCGCACACAGTTGGGCGCCAAGTTCGTGAACACGAACTCGTATCGGTTGCTCCCGTACCCGGCGAGAGCGCAGAGCGCCTGCGTGGTGCCGCGGAGCCCCGAGTTCACCACCTTCGTCGACGTGGAGATGATGCAGCTCAGGCCTATCGCTACAAAAGATTGTTTAAGTTTGACAAATGACAATAGCGCGACGAATTGCAAGCCAACACACGACAATTATTCAGATCACAACAATGCTGGATACAGTTGGGCGCCAAGTTCGATGCAAAAGATTGACATCACGGGCCTTACTTACAAAGTTTTTGTAATGCATTGCTTAGTACAGACCTACTGGAAATTTACGGATACACGAGGAAAACCAGACGTACCTACCACATTATTTGTTACATTATTGTTATATGTTACATTATTTGTTACATTATTTCTAAGTATTTATTATTATTATTTTTTATGTAGGTTTGTAAGAGTATTCTTCAATATTGCACACCCCGTTTTTATATTTTTTATCTATCCTCTCCATCCTAAGGTTGCCTGGAAGAGATCGCTCTTAGCGATAAGGCCGCCAGTTGTTGCACTAGTTTTAGGTGCTTTAATCCTTTTGTTTGTAATTTATGGTGTGAACAATAAAGAGTTTATCTATCTATCTATCTATCTATCTATTATTTGTGGGGTTCTTTCTAATAAGTATGTAGGTATTGTAGGTAGGTATACTCAACTGGCCAGCTACCACTTTCGATCTCGATACGCTACGATTTTCCTTAGTGTCTCCTATCGCCTTCTTACTGATTTATACTAACATAGGTTGATCCTCGGCGATGCCAGCGAGTGCCATATGATCCTGAGATTGGTGACAACCATACGTCCCTTGGTACCACTATTCCCTTTGGTGTCTTCTATTGGTTCTATCCTGTCGAAGATCTTCTCTCCTGGACGGAGTTTCAGGTACCTGGAGAACGTTGTTAACGGTTAGAAAGTTAGTTGTGGCACGGGTTTGTATTTTTCAATGGAGGTTAATGATGACACGAAAACATCTTTGCATCTTAAATGAAAAGAGCGGTAGATATCTTTTAGCGTTACTATTCTCACGTTCGTGCTCAGTCGTAATTTGTAAAAAAGTGAAATATCTGGTTTACTTTTTTTATATTAATGACAAAGAATTCATTCTATTTAGCCTTTTTGTATTTGACCTTGACATTATAAAAAGAGTATTCTATAGTTATAGCAATAGTAATACTTACGTGAAAGGTAAATCAAACAACACTTCTCGGTCTTCCCACACTCCACCCACTTTATGTTTCGACATTTGTAATTTCTTCTAAGTATCTAGTAATTCCACAAATTACATTAAAACAAATGACAAATTACTGCATCAAAACAAGCGAGTTCTGTTTGGTACATGGTTGCTATGGCAACCTACAATAATTGAATATACCGATGGTGAAAAACAGGCAGTCGAATAGGTAATAGTAGTAGCTTTATTTCTGAAGCCCTTTTCTCTTACTTTTCTAAAAGGGTTCTAAAAATTGGCACAAAATATTCACCCAACAATTTTACTACCCACAGATTAAATCAGACACCTACCTACTAAAACATTTAGATAAATTAGTGAAGTCAACGTTCAACTCCTTGTTTCAGAGTAATAAAACTTGAAATGGCCGTCAAAACCTAAGCTAAACAATATTTAAATCTCTCATCATCTCAACGTCGTTCCAATCAACGCCATTTTAAACAATTACAAGGCGTGGCGCCATTTGACAGCTCCTAAATCAAGATGGCGGCATAACCTCGTTAACTTGTTAAAAGCCTAATGGCTTACAGAAAATATTAAAAGCACATCAAATAGGGATTTGTCGTTCGATGTCGCATTAACCCGCTGTCTGAAGTTTAAGTACAGATTTTATAGTCTGTGAGGCTATCGCGAAATAGAAAAGGCATGGCGGGGATAGCTGGCCATTTTCTTTCCATATCTCGGGTAATAAATAAATGTAGGCTGTTTGATGATAATGTCTGCCCAGTATAAGGGTCGTTTACCACTTTACAACATTTAAAGCTTCCTAACGAAACGAGAAAGACATGAGCTTAACCGTAAGCGATTGCTCAAGTTTAAGACAATCGGTTAAACAGAAAAAAGTTTTTGACGCTGCAAAAAAGTACCTAATAACACACATCTTATTCCCTCACTAATTTTCGCATTTGTTTTATAATTTTTCTATGTGATGTTAATATTACACTTACTTACCTATCTACAAAAAAAAAGATAATTATCCGATCGTTTTTGTTAATATCTTATTTACCTCACTAACCTTACCTCTAACTTTTCTCTTATTGAAAGTTGTTTCTATTTTAAGACAGCGAGTAAATTGAAGCCTATTCAGAGGGCTGTAATCAAAACAGATGTTAAACTCGGCGTTCGTCATCTCACAGTTTTATGTGTTTTTAACAAGTTCGCTAACTTTTCGATAAGGCATTTTGAGTGGCGTATTACGGCGAGTCACTCTGCAACAATCATCATCATCATCAACATTAGTCAAAGCTCTTCTTCCCTGGATCTCAACATTTGTGGTCGGGTTTTCCCACACTTTCCTGCATCAATTCAATGGATCTTGGCTTGTCTGGCAATTGGATTAAAAAAATATTTTTTTTCTAAACAGCGGCAAACATGCAGTTGGTTAGCCTGGTGGTTTTCTTGACATCTCGTTTGATGTTGGACTACGTCAATGGCGAGAGGACTCTACCTCTTTTCTGTACCGGTATGTGAGCATTCGTCAAAGTTAGGTACGATAAAAAAAATGATCCCTGTTGCTTGTCCTTTAACAATGCCAAGCCATGCCAAAACCCTTCAGGTAGATTTAAAATTCTGACACCAGGGCCACATAGTTCTTACGAATTTACTTACTTTTACGAAATGATAAACCGCAATGATACAAATTTGGACCCAGCCTTGCATTAAACATTTAGGGCTTACTTTTTAAAACCTGTTTAAAATTCTACGTCTTGTTTTCGTTCTTGATATTTCACGAAAGCGAGAGGTTATCGGAGCATTTTAAGTTTATTAAGCAGGTTTTCTAAAAAACCCTTTGTTATAATGGTTTTACTAGGTAATAAAACTAGTGACGTAGCTGGTTTCATAAGTCGAAGGGATATTGGCACGGTCAAGATGCTCTCTGTCGCAGTTTCTCTTATTAGAATTGTCATAAGAGAGACAGAGATTGACAGCGAGCGCTAGAATAGTGTATGACGATTTGGATTTATAGACATGTAGCCGGTCAAGCGAAAAGGGACTTGTCGGGAATTTAAAAAGTTTTGTTATGTCGGTTTCGGTTTTGTTTTTAGGTTTGTTTGCCTGTTCGGGTCAGCGGTAATAATATCCGCCTTATAAGCCAGAGGTCAAGGGTTCGATTTCCGGCTGGGCAGATGTTTGAATGATGAATTTAAATATCTGTTCTGGGTCTGGGTGTTAGTTGTCCTTGTCTTTGTTGTGTTCCATGGCATCCCCGACACAGGATTTATCCTAGTGGGGAGCTATGAGTGTGAAACGTTATTAATTTACTTAGATATTTTGTTTGCGCCGTTTTGGTAATGTCACTTAATCAAAAAGACGCGCCATCTAGACTGAAGCTCGCGCCGAAGCCTCCCGATGACAACCCAATGGTCGCACACGGCTCTGCATTGGCCAAGCGGCCTCGACCGACTAGCGGTCATTTTGAGCTTCCGAAATATCGTGTCCGTGAGCGGTGTCTATGTGTGCTTTACTCAAGCGCACTTTGTATGTAGATTGACTTCTGTTACCTATCTATTTTGTGGCATAGGCGTGGTGAAGCATTTTTCTCCAGTGGTTTTCCCTCCGAATTTACAAAGGACATTTTCTACACCCATATCTTAATCTTTTTTAATCCGGGATTTCTTATCTTAATATTCGCACAAACATAGTAATTATAAATGGCCATTTTTTTTTTTCATTTTGAAATATTTCATGGACAATTTTTTCGATGTTATTGAGCAACTCTAAACTTTGAACACGTTTATCTCGAAACAACTACAAATATATCTAATAATATTTTACCGTCTGGTCCCTTTCCGCTTGACCGCTCACATTATGGTCGAGCGCGGACACGATAAGAGCGATAAGATAAAATCGTCCTTTAAAATCGAGCACGACTTTGTTTAGTACCAATTTGCAATTTGGTAAATGCAATTCAAAATCGATGTCACAAATTGAAACAGTCAGTGTTTGACGCCTTGTGCCCCGGTGGATGGAAAAAATATAGCAAGCAGAGCAAAACCTGGATGCAACGAGCTAAAGACAGTGGCAAAGGTACTTTGCATACTTCTATATTAATATTAGATACTAGCTGTTCCCCGCCACGCTTTGCTGTGGATAAAAAAAAAATAGCCTATGTTACTTTGGGATAATGTAGCATTCGAATGGTGAAAGAATTTTTGAAATCGGTCCAGTAGTTTTTGAGTTTATTCCACACAAACATCCAAAAATACAAAAATACAAATCTTTCCTCTTTATAATATTAGTATAGATAGTATAGATAAAGAGGTAAAGCGTGGATGTATGTTATATGTGTTTGTACAGGGTAATATCCGAAATTACTGTTCCGATTACAAAAATTAACATTAATGGAAAACAACACTATCCTTGGGTGCTCTATATTTTACTGCCTCAAATCTGCGTGGGCGACGGCCGAGTAGCACTGGATAGGATGTTTTGAGCATCAGCTCATTTTTAGATCCTTTACTAAAAATAAATATATTTTGAGTTTTGTCGCTAAGCAACAACATCGCTCTAATAATACAAAGGAACAAATAGATACAAAATTAATATCAACTAAAATGAAGAAATATAAAAACTATCTTTTAAAACCACCTATTCCCAATCTTCACAAATCATTTCTCTTTACTATTCCTCCTCGTCAAATTTTGATCCTCATGACTGAGGGTCGTGACCATCACTTCCGAATAGTCTCTTTCCCACAATTTATCGTCCAGGTTTTCTGTCTTTAACAATATGAAGTACTTTGTGCACTAGGGTGTCGAGAGTGGTGCGAATCTGCTCGGACCAATGTATCGGGCTGCGGTGACTTTTCGCCGTCGACTTCTTTACTAATTTGGATGTTATTACAGAGTCCAACATGCGTAACTTCCATCCAGTAAAATACAATCTTCTAAAAGACTCGTTTCGCACACATTCCTGAAGCAACTCAGGTTTATCAAGAAATCTCGAGCAAAAACTGTATTGACATCCTGATAGATGATATGTCAACTTTGTTTGTTTTGTATTTTCTAGCTACGTGAACTTCTGACATGGCTCCATTAATGCTGCCTGAAGACAATCATCTGCACAGCTGTTATATCGGATAACTTTTTGTTACTAAGCCAGGCTGATACTTAGGTGCGTTATTTCAATCTGGCTCCGCAACCCCAGAGCAGCTCGTGCATGAGCCCAAGCTCCTATTTGATGTACTTGTATATTTATAGGTTTATATTGGCACTCAATTCTCCAGGATTACAAAACACGCGCGATCTCATCCGTTTTGACCCGATTTTGGTCTATGACACCCATTTGAACTTTGTCAATTGGTTATGTTAACTTTTCAAATATTTCAGGTGTATTGCTGAGGCAAGTAACAACAACAACGAAAACGTAACATAACAACGAAAATAATGGAAAACATCAATGTAGGAAATGTAAAAAGCAATACAGACATAATAATAAAAAAATACAAAGGTAAGAGAAGAGACGGAACTGTTGGAGTATTAGGACCACTTTATGAAACCAAACTACTTAGTTTAATTCTATACAGAGGTCTCAAAGATAACGATATCGAAGAGTTTTGTTTAGGATTAAACTTAGATGGAGTTGGTGCATTCGACGATATTGGCTTTAAATTTAAACTAGACAATAAATGGGTATCAGTATTCATGCAATTAAAACACAAAAATGAGCCAGGAAAAAGTGATATTACAGACAATGACTTAAAAAATCCTAAAAGCAATTATTATTTAAAGAAATATCTGGAAAGTTACAACAGAATTAAAGAAAAATTTGAGAGCGTTAGTAAAGCTGATCATATGTTTAAAGGTGATTTTGAGGACACTGAACTTTGTTTCATTATCTATACGCCAACTTTTAGTAAAATCACTAAGAAAAAAAATTATCAAACTAACATTCAATTAAATAAAATAAGAGAATTGGTTCGGATTTGCGATGATGACGATGTATTTCAAATTAAATACAATGACGAAGATATCAACGAGTTGGCACAAGAGTTGATCGATAAACAACTTCATTTGGTAGCTAAAGCTTTGATCGATTGCATTATGTCTGATAAAAAAAAGAAGACAACGAATAAAAAGTCATCGGATAATAGTGAAGTAATTATTCAAAAATATAATTCCCTTCTGATCCCTAATGTCATTTGTCAAGATGGTTTAGAAGAATGGAAATTCAATGATAAAATAATGTTTGGTAACAATCAATCATGTATCAGGCTAAAAGAAATATTATGCAATGAATTATTATTATTAAAATCCACTAAAAGTGAAACAGACGTGGAAAGGAATTTGGTTGCTTTGATTGAGTCCCATGCTGTAGACGTGAAACTACTCAGTGAAGTTATTGGAAGTATTGTGATTTATAACAGGCAAACTCACGAACTTGATTTACTTAAAAATGCACCCAAACATTTAGAAAAATACAAAAATGTAGTGAACAGTCTTCCGATATCACAAGCAATAGTAAGGGAAGCATTAGATCGAGCAAGCGAGAATATATTGCTCTCAGCCAGACTAAAGTTGTCTCAAAAACTTATTCATTTTGTAAATGAGCCATGTGATGAGGAATATTTGAACAAAAATATTTTTGAAGAACAGATAACTATTGCAAGACAATTTCTGAACAAACTTTACTTTTATACGAAAGAACCAAAACAAGATAAAGTAGAGAAATTATTGAAAGCCGAATTACGTTACTATAATGATAACAATACAAAGAAAAATAATCTATCCGAAGTGCGTTCTGAAACATTATTTTTGAAATTTCATGCTAAAATTCAGAAATGGTCTACGCTTACGGGAAATGTGCACTACCTTACAAAGGATTGTGACTTTTTAGAAAAATCAAGAGAAGAAATGATTGATTACGTTACTTACCTTACTGCTTTAGACTTCAACTGTATAAACGAGTTAAAGAAGTACGCCATTGAGTTCCGACAAGAAGCAGTGAATAGCCTTAAATTGAAAATAGAAAACTCACCGCTGAAAGTTACTATTCTCACTAATGTTCTCTTGCTAACTAGTGTTAAACTGGTTCAATGTCTTAACAATGATAAATGTTCATTTATATATTTGGATTCTATAATGAACTTAACGTATGAGGAAATTCAGACATTACTAGAAGAAATACGAGTCGCAGACTTGGATATTTTGGTCATTTTAGTAAAATATGAAATTGGGGAATATGATCAATCTAACTCTTTAAAAATTATTATGAATAATTTTCCAAAAAAGCTTGTGATTGTCAGTGAACAGAAAGAATTAACGATTAATTTAAATTTGAAATTAAATTTCGATGACATCACTGACAAAGAAATTAATTTTGACGATTTGGACCATGACTGTCAAACTAAGTTCTTAGATTGTTATAAAATTGTATCACAAGGTCTAGAATTTTCTCTGGGATTGGTATTAGATGACAGCTGTCGGCATTTGATCCGTGGAGATATCCTTCTTATGTTATTAAGAAATGAAAAGTTGGTGATTGGTAAAGACTTGATTGATGAGAAATACGCAAGTACACGTAAGTTTTTCATACCAAGGAAGTACGAAGCAGATGGGCTTTTTAAAAATTATCTCAAACATTTTAATTGTATATGTCACTCACCGGTTGTTATGATAGCTGAATCGGGCATGGGGAAATCAACCGTACTTTCGTATATGTCAATAGAAACTAAAATGGCTTATCCAAGTACATGGATTGTACGATTGAACTTGACAGACTATTGCGCAGAATTAAAAAACTGGAAAATTAAGCAAAAAGATATCAAGTTGAAGGATACGATGACACTTGTGTGTAAAGCAGAACTTGGAAACGCTGAAGGCAATTTCGAACTACAGATTACAAATGACATTTTGGAATTAAAACATTGCAATATGAAGGGTTTATCATTACTACATCTCGAACTTCTTATTCATAGGTTTAATAACGGCACTATAGTTTTTCTTTTTGATGGGTTCGATGAAGTTTGCCCTCATTATATGAAAGAAGCGGTGAAAATGATCAAAAACATTGTAACTAGCAAACAACACATTAGTAAAAAAGTAGTAGAAAAGTATGCAGACAGAGATAAAATAAAAGTTTGGATCACCAGTCGACCTTACAATATCATTAAGCAAGTTTTAGAAAAAGAGTTCTTAACAGCGTATGATCTTATGCCATGGAATTCACGTGACCAACAAACATTTTGTAACAAATATTTTGAAGCCAACATTAACCTCGACAAATTGAGACAAGATCAATTGATAAATATTGAAAGATTTTTCAACTTCATGTCACAATTTCGTCGAATATACCGAGAAGATGAAATAACGTTACAAGTTACTCATATTCCTTTACATATAGTGTATGAGTTTGCTGTTGATTATTTTCGTAATGCTGTCTTACATGCAGCACTAGACGTTGATAAAAAAGAGTTAAGAAATGAATGGGTTTCCAGAAAAGATCTCTTAACTGTCTTAGAACTCTGTCGTGAAAGCGTGCCCGAAATTAACAAAGCCACCGCATTAGCCGGCAACCCACTTCTCATGCTTATAGTGGTAGACTACTTCTTAAACGCAATCATCAAATCTACAGACAAAAAAAATAGACATCAAAAATGGAATTTACATGTGAACACATTTCAATATTACGAAAATTATCTTGAGACAAAATTAATAATACGGTTAAACGAAAAAAATCGGAGATTTGCTAGCTCTCCGGATGAAATAATGGCATATGAAAAAGAAAAAAAAGACTCAACAGAAAACCACAAAAAGATGGCCTTCTACGCGTTATTCCATGATAATAAAAATGGTTTAAGAAAATTGGTTTCTAAAAAAGAATTAGGTGAAATAAAGAAACAAATACGACAAATCAAAGAAGGCAAAGAAAAAACTGGCCTAATAAATGGTATAGAAAATGAAGTTCCAATGTTTCTACACCTAGTATTTGCCGAATATTTTGCAGTTGAGTACATTTCTGACAAGATAAAATATGCTAAACAAAATTGTAAAAGAAAAAGGTTAAACTTTATAGTAAACGGCTTGCTTCAGTCTGGATTTGTAGGAATAATGACAGTTTTTGATCAAAAATTGCAGCACGACAAACAATTGTGTAATGCTTTATCAGATCTTGAGAGCCAAGGATACGTATTCGAACTTTTATTGAAGCAAAGTGAGATGATAAAATACGACATGTATGATGATGATGAACATGACAATCGGCTTATTCAATCATCTTTATTCAATGCCCTTTCGAATAGGCTGAGTAACATTGTTTTGTTTTTACTAAGCGGGCTAAATGAAGTTAACCTAAACAGATTCATTGAGGTCGAATTTTTTATTTTGTCAGCGGCTTCGCTTGGTCAAAATGATGTTGTATTTATAGTGTTCAATAAACTCAGGACATTAGATCCTGCTATTGTTACTGAAGTGCTCAGTAGATCAGAACTGCGGGATTACTTAAAACCGGAAGGCGGTTTGAAGGGTGATGATGAAATATTACGGAAGATTTATGAAATTTCAAAAAGAAGTGGGTTTGTCGTACCTTATTGCTATTATAACCCGTTTGATTGAATGTTTTTACACCTACTTTTGTATCTAGTTAGTTGTTTTTTTTATCAGATTACCAAATTGCCGGCTTTAGATATAAGTATAATTCTAACTGATCTGTGCTATTCACGGTATGAATATGTTTTCTAGGCGATCTTGCTCTAGAAAGCCATTGGGTAGTACAAATCTACAATGTGATACAGAAAGGTGTGAATGTATCATCATCATCATCATCCTTTCCAACCTTTAATCCTCCCACTGCTGGGATACAGGTCTGCCCTCGAAGGGTGATTAGGCCGAATTCCACCACGCTGGCCAAGTGCGGATTACTGGAATTCACATACGCCATTGAATTTTTTCTCCGGACGTAT
Source organism: Alcis repandata (assembly GCA_949125135.1). Lineage (NCBI taxonomy): Eukaryota > Metazoa > Arthropoda > Insecta > Lepidoptera > Geometridae > Alcis > Alcis repandata. Next base: position 1,594,477 of record OX421240.1, read on the forward strand.
ACAGGTTTCGTCACGATTTTTTCCTTCGCCGAATAGCCAGTGGTATGCAAATGTATGTGAATGTAGGTATATCACATGAAAAATCATGTACATGCAATATTAAAATCCAAATCAGTAGATGTTTTTTATTTTATTGCACATAATCAGAATAGCAGTACATGAAACTGTTGCCTAATGAGGGGTATTAAAATACGCGTGTGTATTTAATAGTATCATACGAGTGTTTTAAATAATACCTAGTTATGTGCAGTTTCATACACTACTTTATCTACTCTCATCTCATATAATACGAATTACATTACAAACTTCAATACGAATTTATATTGACATACTTTATGAACCCCTTATTTTGTAACAGTTTCATCAACTTTTAGTTTCATTCTAATTTTGTACAATAAAATAATAATTAGCTATTAATTTGGATTTCACGATGGTGAGTGGACTTGTTGCACCTTATTCAGACATGAAATTAGAAGCCTTTATCAAGGTCATGCGATTTAGGTATTTCGCTTAGTTTATGTAAATTTTTAACTTGTTATCCAAAATCTAACGTCGATTTTTTTGTTCTGTTAGCCTCCATACAGGAATGGTTAGGCAAAAAGCGGATATATCCGCGGGCAAGTTCATCAGTTGATGTAATCTTTATTGTATTTTATAATAATATTAATTTTATAATTATTGTATTACTTTGTGTTAATAAATAATTATGTTATCCAATATCTTTATCTTATCTTGCACGATATTTCCTTATCTGTGGGAGGGTTTAGCAGTGTTTGGTTATATATACATATTTTAAAAATAAGGTTTTATTGTATTGTCATCGGAGTAACATAATTAAGTGCAATAGGCTATTATGTTTCACGGCTTCATTCGACGCGATTTTGTTTTTGTTTACATATTGTAGTTATGTCTCACGTACTGGCCCTCAACACGGATTGTTTAGAGATTTTATTCCCCGCTTTCAAAGTTTTTTATTCTGGTAACACTAGAGATCGTCCATAGTCGTTAAGTTCGTTACTATCGTACCCCCACCTCACTTCAGAGCCCAGAGGGGAGCCATCGGCCGGTCGAACTTCATTCCGTGTTTCCGTGCCGAGGCCTTCGCACGCAAACTAAAACAAGTTGCAATGGAGAAACCGAAAGCGGGTAGCGGGTAGCGGAAAAAAGCGACGAAGAAATAAAGGATTGGCGCGTCGAGAAATCATCGAAGTCTCATCTGACAGCGAGCCCTTTCTACATTGGATCGCAGCCTCAATCTGCACCGTACTGTTCCCGTTTTACATGGGTCTTGCGGATACTGTCCACCGTACTGTTCCCATTTTACATGGGTCTTGCGGATACTGTCGCATAAAAATGACAACCTCTGTACTGCACCCTTTCTACATTGGGTCTTTACACAATGGCTTAAGTGTACCCTTTGGGTCGCAGCCTCACTCTGCACTGTACCCCCTTTTACATGGGTCTTGCGGATACCGTCGCATCGGACCTGATCCCGTCGCATCAAAATGACGAAGAAGTGACGCGTGTGTGTTTACACAGTGTGACTATGCCTGCTTTAAGAAAAGAAGGGCTGGTCCGCGTCTTCTTGCTTGTGAGAAAATGCGTCGCTGCAACATCGGAGCAGAGCATCGGAGCAGATATCGTCGCATCAGAGCTGATACTGTCGCATCGGAGCATCGGAGCAGATACTGTCACACATGTTAACATGCATCATACGCAAAACCTCTGACTAAACGAAACTTTCTGAAAAGTAGGGTAGTTCGCATTTTCTTGCCTTGGGTAAAGAAATGCGTCACCGTTACGTCTGTGCTGATACTTTCACATCAAGAACCCTGAGTTTTTTACTAAGCTACAGCTTAGCTTAGCCTTGGTTAGTTGCAAAGTGTTACAAGTTGCATATCCAAACGGAAAACTGACTAGTTATATTTTGTGCAGTGTATGCTAATTATTACAGGAAGTGTATATTATGTGCTCAAACCACCTTAAATATACTTATTACACTTACTTACTTTATTTTTATTTACTGTTGTGGCTGTACTTCTGTAATTTTGACTTCAAGTTGGGCTATTTAAACCTTTATGAAATATTAACGTTATTTTGCTTAATCATAGCTTACGCTACACTCGGGCTAATATATTGTCTAAAAATTATGTTATAAACAGCTAGTAGATGCAGGGACATGACAAGAGTATAAATATAATTATTATGTGCTTATACAACACATTCTACTATGCTAAGCCTTGCAAAGCTTTTGCTTTGCTCTTGTTTTTAAAGTATTTTTCACATTACGAACATGTTCTTACATTATAATTCTAGAATAACATTCTAGTTTATGCTATACATATATCTAGTAGGTATTATTACTGTGTAATACACTTCTTTAATTTGAGACAATACAGTATTCTACGAGATACGACGTGTTTACTGTGCATTATAATTCTAGAACGAACATTCTAGTTTATGCTATACAGTATTACTGTGCAATATACTTCTTTAAGTTGCTGCAGAACAGTATCCTACGAGACGCGCCGTGTTTATGTTGTTTTATACTATGCATAACCTCACTAGTTGATGCAGTACAGTGTTCTACGGGATGCGACACACAAATATTAAATAAAAATTCATATCAATAAGTATACGTTTATTTAGGATTATCACATCCATAGGACTTAAAAGTAACAAAAATCAATAAATAAATAAGTCTGAATTACACTACGTTTTATGTAACTTTTGTAGGATGCAGTATTCTACGATGTGTGTCGCTATGAAAATTAACGAAGTTTTGACACGTTTTTTTCTGCTAAATACGATATGGGTGTCTTACACCGCATTATAGGTACTATGCAAAAGTTAGGCAAACAGTTTACATTGTGCTATACTTCTCCAAGTCGGCAATTGTTATTTTTACTCCTTAATTTATTTTATTTTTAGGTACATTTATACCTCTAGTTATTAGTTATTATATGAACAAACAGTTTCTACAAAACCATAACTGTGTGCGTTTGCCACATAAATTGATATACCTATTGATCATTATTTTAACACATTATTTTTGATAATTTCGTTATCAATATCTTTAGGAGGATTGTCCGTATGATTCAAAATACCACCGAGCACCGAGCTATATGTTACTATTATTTTCAAGTTAGGAAACTGCTGGATACAAATTTTTCAAAAGTAAAGTAATGTGTCACTGACACTTCAGTCTTATACCATACTTTATTAAGTTAAAGAAGGGTAACACAAGAAAAAATATATTATGTATATTATATAAAAAATTTATTCCTGAGTTCAGATCATACAAGGACACATATTTTGTCACATGGTTAGTTTTTTACGCTGTATGCTACTCTATGTATTCTTATACGACGAGAAACGTCTATCACGATGGGTTTCTTAAGTAAATGGTAAATGTCACATTTTCAATTATTCATTGCTGATACACATTAAGTAAAACAGAGATAAGCAGAGTTACAAAAATGCAAATACACTTGGTCCGATTAATCGATTCACTTCATAATTTGGTGTGACAGCCGCTCTCACTAGGCGACGGCTTTATATTAGGAGAGTTAACTTTGAACATTGGTAGACGCCCGCGCCACCAGGTTGGAGGAGCACAGTTTGTTAGCAGTAGAAAATAGAACCATCACTGCCACCGCCGTGTGACAGTTGCGGCTACTGAGAGGAATTCAAAAAATTCAAAATTCAAAATAATTTATTCAAATATGGGTACATCAATGCACACTTATGAATGTCAAATACAGTTTTTACGAATAAATTAATACACAATAAATTAAATGTCAAAGAAAACAATATTATTAGAATGTCAAAAGGAGTAGAATTTGCGCAAATTCTTGTAGACCGGGTGCCTCATCCTAATTGCAAAAATGTTTTTTGTTTTTATTTTTATCGTAGCTGAAATTTAATTTACTTAAATAGAGACTCCAAGAAGATATGTAAGTTATGATAAAGTATCGCCATGATGACGACCAGAAATCGATATTAGTAATGCGAGCTAGTAATATAATTAAGGCTTAAGAATTCAAGAAAAATAAATGTTGGATTTTGTTTGAAAAAATCAAAGTACCTACACAATGTTTACTTAACTTAAAACTCATTGATGGATCATTAGTGTCACTGTCAAATGCTGATATCGTCATTTATTCAGTCAAATAAAATCAAGTTAACTTCAATAATTAAACAATTATATGTACAAAAACTTGGCTTAAACATTAAGCAATTCATTATTTTTAGATTAAAGATCCCTTGAGTTTTTTCAGTAATGTGATATACTCGCAAAATATTATGAATAATGCTAAAAGACAATAAGAATTTATCCTAGTGCATGTAAGCATTATATTTCTTTTTTTTTTTTTGTGATTTATTTATTTTTTTTTTTGACATTGTAAGTTTTAACTTCAATTTCTACCAGCTTGAATGTCCTTGCTGATGTCTTATCACACGAACTCTGCACACCCATACATTGGTTTATATGACTCAAACAACGTAGTTGGTTAGCCAAGGACCCATTTCGTTGATTTTACAGAAATAATGTCACTAATACAATACAATAACTGATTATTATGTACTAAATCTTGGATTACATTTTCTGATATGACACATAGTCACAGTTATCAGCCAGAATTACAATTATTTTTTAATGCTATTAGTGGGAGAGGCTTTTGATTATTAATTTTATTAAGTTTTTCAATATTAGTATTAATAACTTTTTTAAATAGACTGTAAACCTAACCGTATCTAACGATAGACGGACTCCACCACTAAATCCAATAAAATAATATTTATCTTATTAGTTCTTCATTAGTTGGAGTTTTCTCGTGCTGGCGACATGTCGCAGTATCGTCCAGCACCTACACTGGGAATGTCTTCTGGGAATATTGTATCTTCATACATTATGATTTTATGTACCTATATAGGTAGAAGAAGCAGCATAGATACAGATCCAGCTCTCAAATAAGTTATCATATTTTGTTAGCGTAGTATAAAAAATCTAACGGTTCGAAATTTATTTCAAAACTGACATGCTGGGATGGATGCTCAGAACATTTTAAGCTAAATGTTCACAACATGCCAACAGTCTGTGGCGGGATCGATTCGGTTATAAACATCATATAAAAGGATATACATAATTATGTATTTGTATTTTGTGAAAAATTTGTTTCACATTTCACTAAATTTTCTCTGAACATCCTACAATATGTAAACAAAAACAAAATCGCGTCGAATGAAGCCGTGAAACATAATTAATGATCAAACGAACTTACCAAGTGAAGTTCGATCACAATTATGTGAACGGCTTCATTCGACGCGATTAATATATACACCCTCCCATAAATAGCTTAGCTAAGTAACCTACTTAGTACTTATATACAATGTATATAAATGCCCTAACCCTAATAATGAAATGTGAAATTGATAATTGGTAATCATAATCAATTTATGGGTAATTTTTTCCATTACCGGTCACAAAATAAGTAGTTAGTAAAACTATTGCTCTAAACAGAATGAAGTTCGACCGGCCGATGGCTCCCCTCTGGGCTCTGAAGTGAGGTGGGGGTACGATAGTAACGAACTTAACGACTATGGACGATCTCTAGTGTTACCAGAATAAAAAACTTTGAAAGCGGGGAATAAAATCTCTAAACAATCCGTGTTGAGGGCCAGTACGTGAGACATAACTACAATATGTAAACAAAAACAAAATCGCGTCGAATGAAGCCGTTCACATAATTGTGATCGAACTTCACTTGGTAAGTTCGTTTGATCATTAATTTGACAAGGTTTTGTAATCCATCTCAGATTATTTAGTGGTGTCTAAGGAACCCACAAAAAATAGTTATTTTTAATTCTGTAATGTTTTCCGATTAAAAATTCAAACTTAAAAATGAATGGTTTAATTATCCCGCTAAAACGTTAATTCGAGCAATATGGCGGCCCGTGACGTCACAACACAGTAATCAAAACACACTACAATAGTTCAAGTCTTTCCCAAGTGCTTTGGTACTGCTTTCGTTTTACTGTTTAACAAGAAAATGAGTTATAAATGGTGTGCAGTGCCAAACTGCACCAATACGTCAATAAAAACTCCAGAAAAATTGTTTATTTATGTGCCGAAGAATGCCAAAATGCGTAAAAAGTGGTTACAACTTGCTCGCAGGAGCCCTGATGATATAGTGGTTAATTCAAATGTTTTCTTCTGTGAGGACCACTTTGATGTAAGTACTTACCTCTAATGTAATTAAGAAACATAATTTATGGGTACAAACTGTTTGAGGTTAGAATACAATTTTATGATGGTCAGTTAGATCAATATTTTGTGTATATAAATTGATTAATTAATTAATAGTGTACATAAGTTGTAACAAAGAAATTAAAATGTAACGTCAATAGCATCGTCACCATAAGATTCTCGTGCAGCCCTGAAAATGCAAACTAATTACTTACTGTAAACAAAATTTATTCTTTATAACCTAAAAAAACTACTACTGAAAGAAAGACTATTATTTCGCCTTCGCAGGATTAAGGTTACTTACGTAGTGTTATATTTATGATACTTTCATTGCTGTTTTTACATTTCTTAGCTCTGCAGAATAAAAATCGGAGTTATTTTTGAAGAACATTCCAATCATGATTGCGTCCACTTTGGGCAAGTTTCTGCTATCAGCTTTCATAAAATTGACATCCATGACGGAGTGGAATACCAAAATATACAATGAAGATTGTAAAATACCACAAATTTTCACGATAATATTTTAAAATCTTTTTTAAAAACAGATCAAAAATCGTAAGACTGCAACAATGACAGATCTCATTACTGTGTTGTGACGTCATCTTAGATTCAGTCAATCCTGACCGTTTTGTATCACGTGACATAATTGAGAAATTAATAACTTTTTAACAAAGGTTTTAAAATAAAATAGCCATTATATTTAAGTCGGATAATTGCAAATCCCTTTAAAAATTTATAATAAATGTGGATAACAGCATTTAGCACTTTATTGTTCATACTGTCAAATAGCCTATTGTGCATCCAATGAACAGCTCAATCGAACATCGGGGAGGAGTTGATAATTCAGTTGTTAGATTTAAGACCAAAAAAACAAAAACAAACAGGCAATCTAAGTAAAAGCTTGTAACAGCTTGTAGCTTGTAATGATGGTTTTTTTATTACATGATGATGAAGTAAGAGTTATAGATCTGCGCGGTGTACGTAGTAGTAGAAACTAGGAGTTCTCTGGGTCCACAGTAGTCCACTGATAGTAGAAAACTATATTTTTCTCCAAGACTTTCTTTATAATTTTACTAGCTTTTGCCCGCGGCTTCGCTCGCATTACAATACTCAAGGCTGGAACTTCATTACTGGAATGCTAGATGGCGTTGAAGTAGCTGGATTTTGAGATTTTATGACAAACAATGTTTTTATCTTTCGTAATTATTTTTTTTTATAAAAAGTATCCTATGTTACTTCCATACTAATACCTCCAAGAATATGTGTACAAAGTTTCATGATGATCGGTTAAGTAGTTTTGCGTGAAAGCGTAACAAACAAACTTACATTCACATTTATAATATTAGTAAGGATGACACAATACATTCATACATAGCGAGGTTGTTCTCAAAAATATCTCGATATCAACATTTTGTTAAAATCGGTCCAGTAGTTTTAGAGTGATGTGGATAAAGGGAACAATTATTTTTTCAACAGTTTATTATACTCTTAGGTGAAGTAATATATTTTCCTACCGAACTTATTTCCCACCTACCAACTTTGAAACTCCACATTTCGGTGTAAAGTAAAAAGCAGAACACAAACATTACCCCCTCCCCTCCCCCATTTCTCCCTTAAAACTGGGAACAAGCAGCATTAATCATAAAACATAAATAAAAACAATTCTACTTCGACTTTTTATTTCTTCGCGGTAATTTTAAGACTTATTTAATTTAGTATGTACACTCTATCATCATCCACAGCCGTCTTTTTCCTCTTTTTTCTTTTGTTTTGGCTTCTCTCATAAAAATCTAAGTTTTAAGGCTTTAGTTGATAAATAGATCAATTTTTTTAAAGTATTGATGTCCTTGTCTAATGGGTTGCAATTGTTAGGGTTTTGTAATTTTGTATCGATTTACCAAAGTTTGTTTCATGTGATCATTCGATTATTTAGCAGTTTCGTACTGGCAGGTTGTCAACTGTCTTTGACAGATGAATGTAATCGCGTTGGTCACGTTGGTAGCGTGATGTGATGATCGACATGGGATTGGGAGACCGCCATTGTTTGTATTTGGTCGCCTTTGAAAATTGAAGGATAAGAATTAACTTGAAAGTATTTAGTTAGTTACTTAGTTAGTTGAATTATTGTATTCTTCTCTCTGGAGCCTCCATTTCTAATACAATGAGAAAGACAGCTTTTTGGCTCAGATTTTTAGTTAGTTTAAATCTGTCAAATAAAACCTTCAAAATTAAAACCTGCCCTCCTGGCCAAGTTCCAATTTTATAATCGAAACATTGTCTGTGTTTCTAAAGCATTTCGAATATAGAATTGCAACTTGGTAGAGATGGTTCGACCCGCGACTTTGACATCGTCGTCCCATCTCGTTCACACACTACATTTTGTAGAGGTCAAAAGAGAGCGCAAGATATTTCAACAAGATGCGAAGTAGAAGGTGTGAGCAGCAGTGAGAGCTCAGCATTGGGCGATATGCTGCTGATTATATGATGGAACAGACCAAACAATGGAACATCAGTATGAGATTTGCGTACACGCCCTGAGACCCTGCAGCTACATCTGGCGTTACCAAGCTACCATCTGGCGTTACTAAGCTGTTTTTTTTATTTTTTTATTATAGGCTTGCGTTTGACCACCATCCTGCCTTATGGTAAGCAATGATGCAGTCTACGATGGAGCACGCGTGCCTAGAAAGAACCGATTCACTCGCAACTTGTGTTCTACACGCATTCACCTCTACTCACGCATTACAGGGTTATAAAGAAAGAGTATGCTAAACTGAACAGAGCTCATAGTACCTACTCGTCACTGTGAGCAACTTTTACTACAGGTTCAACCCTGAAATCGCGAAAAAAAGCTCAGAAATCAGCTGTTTCATAAAAAAATGTCGATGACTTTCGACAATATGTACCTACCTATACTACTCGATACTTCGATTACCTACGGGAATGGTTTTGTACCACCTCGCTTTACAGAGCGCCAGCCTTTAGAGCAAAGATTGCCCTAATGTCGTCCAATTACCGATAGAAGCTGTACCCGAATAAGATGAAATCGGCTAGTATCGACCACATTCGGTGATCTTCATCGGGTCTTCTTCGGTGATTCGATTCCGTGGTTCGGTATCTCTGCTTCATTTCATACCTCAGAGAGTAGTATAAGAGCTTTACTTCTTCGGTAACCGACACCGGGACCCCGCGCTCGACCCGGCACGTTTTGTCGCAGCGTTTATAACATCCCAGGAGACAGCGAGTACAGCAACCAACTTATAACGTCCAGGTGGCTAAGTGAACGAACTAAACATGATAAGGGAAACTCTCAGTTTTGTGTTTAGATTGCGACAGTGGCGCTCCGCTCAGCTTTACGGATAAGTTGGTTGTTGCACGGAAGAATGGAATGATATCGCGGTTGTAAAATAATATGGTATTTCGATCATGTTTTTTGTGAGTTATGTTGTAAATTATCCGTGTTGGATGAAAGTAAAAATTAAGCTTCGGCAAAATAAGAAAAACGCTTTTGCAAAAAGTTATGGGAATAATTATGTATTTATTTGTTAGTTACTAGTCGGATTTTGGAAAATCCAACTCAGGACTCGTTTAAAACTAGTGCAATAACTGTCGGTCTTATCGCTACGAGCGATCTCATCCAAGCATTACAATTTCATTTTTATTAGGCAGCTCCAACATTTTATTAAGTAAAACCTTGGTTTCCCTTCCTAATGCACCATTACGCGGAAATCTAGGAAGCATACTTACAAGATAATACACACAAGACTCCGACGCCCCCCGGGGCTCCACAATCAGATAAAATTAAATTTGTGCGAGTCGTTTACCCTAAATAGCAGCAGATACAAGGAAATATACAGCCGTAAAAGATTTAGCGGGGAATATGAAAAAATGGCGTAGATGTGTCCAATATTGCTAGACTAAAAAATACTAGAACATTTCGCCCTATCCGTGGAAGACTGCCACACTGGCGGTTGTGGCTTTTTTCTTTTATTGCATTTTTGGAATCCTTAAATACATACGCATCTACTCACATTTTCAGAAAATCGGAAAATCCTGTATTTGATATAAAAAAACACGATTTAAAATTTTGACAAAAAGCCACGCTCCAAAATACTCCGTAGAATACAGCCACTAACGCCACTGCGTCCAAATTTATCCGGCGATTACGGCCACACTCGCCTGCGCGGCCGTGTTCGACGGTAAAAGTTGCTTGGGGAGTCGGCCGACAGGGTCGTAAGCGCATCTGTGCCATTACTTGACGGATTTACCGGGCGTGCGGGCGCGTTTGAGTAATTAAACGTTCCAGAAAATTGGTTAATATGTCACGGGAGGGTGAATAAAATTCAAATATTCTATATTTTGATCTTCATTCTTTATTTGTGCAATAACTTAATGGCTAAAAACAATGCTACTTACAGTAGATAAAATCGAAGAAAAACTTGTTTTCTAATGCTATTGGGAACTGGGTGTACATAAACTACAATTTTTAAAATATGTTACATTACAAGTCACGCGCCAGTCAGAATCAACGCTAAAGGACTAAACAAAAATAAACATCTTTGTATACCTACATTTATACATAAAAAAAGACAATAAATTAAATAAATAAGTCTATATTTCTTCTACCTTATAAATACTACTTAACATATAATTTTAATTAGTTTGTATCATAGAAGTGGCCTCTGCGGTGTAGGCCTCCCCTAAAACTCTCCACTCTTCTCTCTCTCTCTCGTCTTCCTCGTCTGGTCAGTATTGTTCCGTAAATAATATATTATTATGTCTCTCCATCTGTTCTTTTGCTTTCCCTGGTTTCTTTTTTATCTCTTGAAATACATTCCGTAACTATTTTTGTCCATCTGTTGCTTTCCATCCTACATAATTAGGTATGTAGCCTGCCCATTATCACAGACCACATATTTAAGTAGTGTTATCGTTGTTGTCTTACATCATAACATACATCAGGTACTTTGATTTTGTTTCTTACAAGTTATATTTAATCTGTCTGTTTTTTTTATATCTGATAAACTTTTCTGCATTTTTCTCTTGTAGAACTTTTTCTTCATCCATTTAACTCAAATACCATGTTTGACACCCATATGTTAAGCATTTCTTTATGTCTTTATTTCATGATTTTTCCAGTCTGATGAAATTCTTATGTGCACCTCTTTTTCTGTACAATCATTAAAAGAAACCAAATTTAATGTCCGAGATAACATAGATGTTCTCATACTCAATTTTTACACCTTCAATGACATGAGACTCACGATTGGTAAGGTAACCTTTATTTTTGTTGCATTTATTTCTAGACCAACCTTCTTGCTCTCTATTACTAGTTTGCTAACCATGGATTCCAAGTCTAATGCATTTTCAGCAAATACCACATTCAGCAAATCGTAAGTGGCTCAGGAAATATTCATCTATCTTCACTTTTTTGTTTTCCCATTTCAGACTTCTGGAAACACGCTCTATCACAGCCGAGAAGGTTTTTGATGAAATAGGGTCGCCTTGCCTATCTCATTTTTCCATTGGAAATTCCATGCTTTCCCGCTCTAATCACATTCTGGCTATGCCTTTAGAGTATAATTATGTTGCAGATCACGTTAATGTAGGGCTGATTGGCTGGTCAGTGCTTTGTTATTTTAGTGCAGTCCAGATCATGTTGTGGTCTACAGAATCGAATGCTTTTGTGTAGTCTATAAAAAGCACATAAATAGCGGTTTCCCATTTTCATTGGATTTTTTATAAATTGAAAGACTACCTGTATGTGGTTCATTGTTGAAAACATTTCGAAAACCTGCCTGCTCTCTCGGTTGGTTTTCGTCTAAAGTTATTGTCAACCGGTTGAGTAAAAAATTTGAGAATATTTTATACAAGTTTGTCATTAGGCTGATTGGTTTATAGTTTCTAATGTCACATTGGTCTCCTTTTTATGTACAAGTATAATAATAGACTTCGACCACTGTGCTGACGTTGTTTTTATTTCAATAACTATGTTAAATAGTTGTTGTAGTGGCTTTATCAACAGCATTCATAATGATTTTAAAATTTCGTTAACTATTTTGTCTTCGGAGGCTTTAATATCCCAGTACAAATTATCTAATATTTTCGTTGGATGTCTTTATTTCCAGAGTTGTAGTTTTATCCAATACGGTTTTAAATTTTAAAATATTGTGTTTCAGAGGTTTTGTAATTAAGAACCCAACCTCGTTTCTTCCGTTTGTTCACTTTGTTCCAGGTGTGCGGAATAGAATAAAGTCCGAGTATTATTCTATGGTTTTTTTTAATGTCTGTGGTCTTCTAGTTTCGCATATCCCTAGGATGTCCCAATTTATAGATTTTATAGAAAAACTTAGTTTGGTGATCTTACTGTCTACGATTAGAGTGTTTGCATTAAGAAAAGCCTGAGTCTTCCGGTCTGGTTTAGCGGGTGCTGGCTTACTCCTCTACGGTGACTAAGCGATTTGAAAGAGTCTTTTGGAAGAGCCTTTTGGGTTTTTTCTTGGCTAGCAGTTGCTAAGCAGTCAAGGTCTTAAGGAACCTGTATGTCTTACGTCTTATTTATTCTTTTTGGTAGTAGTTTTGTGTTTCTTTCGATTGTTGCACTTCTAGCCCCTGCTTCTTCAGGAGATTCTGACATAAATCTCTTATTGAAGTATTTAGATCCCGTCGCGCGTCTCATTTGTTTGTGTGAGTCTAGTACCACTATTCGGTCATAACAAAGAGCTACTTTATACATCCACAATCAATATACATGCGTACCTACATAGTCAACATACACACATAAATACATACATATCCCTCTTTTTTAGCTTCGTTGCAGTAGGGTAAAAAATAAATCATCTCGCGGTCAGTCGACGCTACTTTATTGAAAACTAGCTTCGACCACGTGGACACTACACTTTAAAAACCGTTTATTTTTTTGGGGTTAAATTTACTTAACCCTCCTTTTGTGAGAGTATGTCAAAAGCGTCATAATGGAATTAGGGACCTTTAAAACCCCCAGATACAATAAATCAGCCCCCTTGGACCATTTTGAATTTGTTATCTTGGATTTTCGTCGCCACCATTTAGTAGCTCTCGCAAACCCCTATAACATTTGGTCAAATACACTACCTTCAATAGATTCGGGAATATAGACCCTCAAAGTTTGTTTGTTTTATTTTGTGTTGTTTGTTGTTTCAATTTCCCCAAAAAAGTTTAAGGTTTTGGAGTATTTTTAGTCTTGGCGCTTTGGTAAAAGCGTTTTGAATTTTCGAGATAATTAACAATTCCAGCTCGAGAGTGTGACTTTTCGAAAATTTTGGGATTCTATTATAAATTTAGTACATCTGTGTAAAGTTTCATTGACGTAGCATCAAAACAAATTTTCTCTTCGTGCCATATTTACCACGCCATTTCACCCTCATAGGGGTTGATTTCCAGAAAATAGTGAAATACGTGATCAATATTTTCTTAAGTCATATTGTAAAATTTTTAAATTCGTGGCATCAAAAAACAAAACAAGCTTCTCCATATACACTTTTACACCCTATTCCACACCTTCAGGGGTTGAATTTCAAAAAATCCTTTCTTAGTACACACCTTTGCTCATCAAAACAAATACACCCTCCAAATTTAAATTTCTACGACCTGTGGTTTGGCTTTAAGTCGTCTGTCAGTCAGTCAGTCAGGACTTGTTATTTATATTTAAAGATTAAAATATATTCTGATATAATTAACACGGGATTACTAACGTCAAATTAAGTCGTTTATAACGACTAGTTTTGATCATATTCGGTGATCTTCATCAGGAGATTACAAGCGTGACGCACTCGCGGTCAGGTCAAAAGAAAAAAAAGTCGCGCACAATTATAATATCTTACATCCAACCATTAACAAAAAAAAAAATACAAACATCCGAATTGAGAACCTCCTCCTTTTTTTGGAAGTCGGTTAAAACAACATTGTTTTTCATCTCTTGTACACGAACACTAAAAATTAAACCGCAAATTCTATTATTTTTGTCGTAAGAAGGCCACCACCCAGCTTTTTACGTGGAATAAAGGCGCAGTGTCTCTTAAATTCACCGCGTTTCTCATTTCTCACTCGGAAAAAAGCCCTCATGGCGGTTAGGCCGACGTGATCTTGAGAAAATTCCGTGGAGTAAGGTATTAAGGGACAAAACACGTACAAATACTATCGTCAAAAATTTAAAAAAAATATGATTCACTGCCTGTTGTGTCAAGGAATTGTTTAGAATACTAAAAAACATACGTTGTCTAAGAAATTTCCGAGATAATCAGAAAAAACCGCCTCCTGGAAACCTAGGGTTTTGCAACTGTGGCTGTCTTCCACGGATACGACGATTTGTGTTTGAGTAAGAGGGTGGGCTGATTTTTCGCAATTTCAAGGTTAGTCCCATAGTTTTAGTTAGTTAGTTTTAGTTTTATTTTCGTACCAAAAAAGCACATGTCAAATTCAATTACAAAAAAAAAAGTAAAAGTTCATCAAACAAAAAAGTCAAAATGGTCAAAGTAAAAGTTGTTTACCTGTAAAATAATGAGTATACTATGAGCATTTTTAGGCTTCGCATATCCTTTCCTTATAACCCTATATCTTTAAACAGTACCTACGTATAGACTATAGTTAACGCCCGCGCCAATACCAAAGTTAAATGTATGTGATCTGAGGACCATCTTTCTTCGCTTCGAAGGTGTTTGATTCGACGGGTTGAAAATTAAATGGAGTCTTAACTACGGATATGGTTTACTAAGCTAAGTATGTTACCAAATATTGTTCTAAAACCTTAATAAAATTATTTAATTCTTATATGTTTAAGATTGTGGAAAAAAAATCGGTTATGCTATGTTCGAGTTTTTGCTAGACGTACGGCGATTGATTTTTGTAAATGTATCTAAGTATTAGGTGAGTACCTAACTAAGTATTAGTTAGTTTAGTATGTGTTAGTAAGTGTTAGTTAGTATTAGTGTTTGTATTAGTTTATTGAATAGTTTCTGGACATTTTGGATATCTATGGAGACTTTTTATATAAAAGAGCGGCAAACAGCCAGACGGGCAAGTCTGATGGTAATCAAAACCGCCGACTTTATGAACACAAGCAACACTAGCGGCGTTAACGTTAAAAAAAAAAACATTTTTTAAGTGTAGTAGGCTAACTTATAGAGGGTTATTCATAAAGGGTATGCAAAGCCGAAAAGGGCTTATAGTACGTACTCTTCATTATGAATAACTGTTACTAAGGGACCAACACGAAATTTGCGAAAAAAAATTTGCTGTTCCATAGAAAAATGTCAATGGCACTCGACAAAATGTATGGAACAGCTGATTTTTTTTCGCGAATTTCGGGTTGGGTTCATAATAAAAGTTCTTCATAATGATGAGTACTATGTGCCTTTCTTGGCTTAGCATACCCTTTATGAAAAACCCTATATTTGCTTACCTTTTGACTTTGCTTTATCAGAATAGTTTAGTCTTGAGAGTAATAGAATCGATATTTGTACTTTTTTAGGCACGTATGCCTTAAGTGTGCATTTAGATACATAAAAGAGATACTTTAATTAAAACTTTTTCATAATTATAATCAAAAAGATCGCTTCTATGCTTCAAAAACTCCAGACGTCTTTATTTTCTAAAGCCCCTCAATTACGTCTAAAATCATAGGAAATAATTTCTTAAAAGCAAAAGCTATTATGGTCGAAATTTCTTAATACGATGATTACGTACTTCACAAGCATCTCTACACCTTATTTAGTTTTTATTGCCTAGAAAATAAGGATGAATTTGGCTTGACTGTGGTCTGAAGAGGTTTCTGTAAAATATTCCTAATTGTCTTTCATAATTAAGTTGGTAGAGTTCAGAAGTAGGTGAAGCTCTAAGCCCAGATGCGTGAAATCGGTGCCAATTAAAAAAGTATTAAGGATTTTTGAGTTTGGAACTCGATGGTTCGGAACGTTTTTGTTTTCTTAGAAAGTTTGGCGGGAGTTTCGGTTTTTACTTTAGAAAAGTTTATTTTACCGGGTTTGGTTTTTGAAAGCCGTTCCGTAAAATCTATGTTGCCAGTACTTAGTAGTTTCGACACAGATGGTTAATTTTATGGCTGCTTGGAAAGCCTTTTTCCACGCAATAGGGCGGGAAATGTGAAAAATATTTCCAACCGCAAAATCATGCCTTTATTTTTAATAGTTAGTGAAGGTGGAGTAAAGAGATATAATTTGATCTCAAATTACCTATTATATAGCGTCTTGACATAGCGTCTGGTATTATATCAAATCTTATAGGTAGGTATAACGTTAATGATAAATTGAAAACCAAAACAAAATCTATTTACCTACCTACTTAATACTGTATATTTATGTGAATAGATAAGTAGGTTTTGAACACACAGTTATGTATTAATTACTAACGAGTTAATGGATCTGTAATTTTTATTTTTAAAACACCAATGTCGATCAATATCAATAAGTAGGTAAGTCATATGCAACCTTTTAATCCTCCCACTGCTGGGATACAGGTCTACCCTCGAAGGGTGATTAGGCCGTATTCCACCACGCTGGCCAAGTGCGGGTTGGTGGATTCACATACGCCATTGGATTTCTACTCCGGT
The DNA here is from genome assembly GCA_949125135.1 of Alcis repandata. Lineage (NCBI taxonomy): Eukaryota > Metazoa > Arthropoda > Insecta > Lepidoptera > Geometridae > Alcis > Alcis repandata. The sequence continues at coordinate 1,611,330 of OX421240.1, forward strand.
CTTAAGCAGGTTTCCTCACGATGTTTTTCCTTCACCGAAAAGCCAGTGGTGTGTAAATTCGTACATAAGTCCCAAATAACTCATTGGTACGAGTCGGGGTTTGAATCCGCCACCTCAAGAATGCGAAGCGGCTGTTCTCCCACTGAGCTAAGTAAGTAAGTAACAAATTAAAACTAATCAATACAAATAAAACAAAGAGTTTCACTATCTACATAATTTGTATCAGATAAAGTGGATGGAACCACTTAAACACCTTAAACTTACTTCGATACTTTACAGTTTACATCATTAAAAAAGCCTTAAACTACCTATAAATAATATAGGCACAAATAAACATCACCAAATAACAATTTAGGTTTTGTAAGTAGGTAAGGTGCAGGTTATATTATGTTAGTGTGCGGGTACTGCCCATGCCCATATCTGCTACCTGGCAAGTAATTCCTGCCATAAAACAACCTCATTTCAAATAATACCTCTTTTAAAAGCTACATGACGTAGGTACCGTGCGTACTGCCAACATAATCATACAACGAAATACTCTTTGCTCCTAAATAACGCGGGAAAATTAAAAATTCAGCCCCGTACCGTGTGCGCGGGATATTTTAGTATTTTTTTTATACGCATCATAAACCTAATGTTATTTATTGTGGCTATAAAGGGGAAAGTGAAAATAACGACGCGGCTTCTGGACTCTTAATCGAAGCCCCGTGGCGTGTGGAAGGTGGAGGCTATTTGGCGAAACTATACCAGTTTTGTAATTTCATTATCTGTTATACTCAAAGAGGTTATAATATATTTATAACACACCAAAGATTATGTTCGATAAAACATTGGTAGGTAATTCGGTAGTTTTTTCTGAACAATGACCTCGCGACATGAATTTTGCTATAGAATTTTGCATACAACTTTAATTATTCAGTTTTACAAAATTTTACTAAGATCGGATCAATGGTAGTACACTGTATTGTGTAGTTAGGTTACAGTCGAACTGGTCGAACAAACTAATCCTACTATCCTACTAATATTATAAATGTGATAGTTTGTATGTTTGTTACTCAACATAATAGGCTACTTTTTATCCGCAGCTATTTAAATAAAATCTTCAATTTGTCTCTGCGACTCTTGAGACAGTCGCTTGATAGATCAATAATTTCTTAATTTTCTCGAATGATGAGAACATTTTTTAATAAGATACTAAAAACATTATACGTCTGTCGAGCTCTAAGTAGTATGTGAGATAATTATCATCTTTAAAACATGTTTGAAAAAAGGTAAATCAGTACCTACTGTTACCACAAACTAAACTTACAAAAGTCCCTAAACATTTCAACTAACTTTGGCAAATTCAGAACGTAGAAGTTAATTATAAGTACAACACAAAGGTGGGTTATGGTGTGTTACATCAACTACGAAGGTTTTATCCTACAGAATAATTAACAAGTCTAAAGACGTGACAAAATAGTCCACGCGCGGTCCTAGCGTCACTTTACCTGCTATTTTTCTCTGAAAACTTCCTTAAATATTCACAAGATAAGAGGCCTAAAGGCTCCACGCACACTGAACGTCGTAAGAGCTTCTAAATTGGGGACGTACTCAGGGTAGTAAGAAGGGGGCACATGTTGTCTTTTTTTCATGTTTCCTGTTTTTCATGATCAACTTTACAATGATAGCATCACTTTTTTTGCTTCACAAATGCCTAAAATACAATGCTTCTGCTTCCCCCATTCCTTCTTGGAAACACAACCACCCTCAACAAGCTATAATTGTTTTAGTGACAATAAAAGGGCTGTTAATAGAGCCTTAAGAGGTCGGCAGCGTATCCGCGACGACTTCGTTGTTACAAGCATCCATAGGCGACAGTGATCGGTTACCATCAGGCAGTCAGTTTGCTTGTTTGCCACCTATGCCATAAAAAAGCTTAGACAATTTTTCTTGTCCTAAAGTATTTTTTTATTCTAGTTCTTAAGTACAGGGGGAGGCCGTCCTTGCTTCGCCTCTGCATCACCTTGTAAGGCCATAATTGAAGGGTCGCCGCACACTAAGCGTTAATCTTACGAGATTAAAACTCTGGAAACTGTTTTTATTGCAGCTTTTATTTTTATTGTGCTTTTGACGTCGATGTATAGAGGTTTCTAGTTTTGTGGCGTTTATGAAGTTGGCGCATTATCGTGAAACTCGAGGTGAGAATTTAAGGACCGTTTCGTTGGCGGCATATTTTAAGAATCAGAAGAAAATCTTAAAAACTATCAAGAATTATTCATATTTACTTAAGTACCAATTTGTATAGGTACATCTATTATTATTAAGCAAGCTATTATTGCATTGACATCGGAATTATTCCTAACCAAATTTCAGCTCAATTGGACATCGAGAAGTGGATTAAAATTCAGTTAGAAGATTTGACCTAAACAAACTAAAAATTAACATATTTGCAGCAAATAAAAACTTGTAAAAATAAAATGCGTAGTACGTACTAATGAATGTCATCATCATCATCATCAGCCCGTTATCGCCCACTGTTGAGCATAGGCCTCTCTTCTTGTACGCCACTCATTCCTGTCCTGTGCCAATCTTGTCCAGGTTCGAATGTCACTGAACTTTAAACATTGTTAATAAACAAGGCCCAATATGTATGTATATGTAGGTGAACATGCTTACAAGACAACGTGTAAGTACATACAGGGTGTGGCGTAAAGAGGGGATAATCCTTTACCTACGGCTGGGAGACATCACGACTGTTCGGAAAAAAAGAAAAAAAAAGAGTCACGGTTTTCGAGTTAGGGACATTTTTGAAAATTTGATAAAAATTAGACTTCCATGTCCAATAATTCGAAACCCGTAAACTTTCACTGAATACAAAATTGACTTTTTCAGAACTGTCGAAATGTGCCCCAGCCGTAAGAAAAAGATTATCCACTCTTTGCGCCACACCCTGTATACATACATATAACATACATACACAAGCATGAAACAAGCCTTCTTTCATGTTTGGTTGGGCCACTCCACCTCTCGAGCCTCAACAGCCATTCACGGACCTAATTATGTGTATTCATTCCGATTTCAACGTATGTTACAAGTGTGGTACATACATACATACAGTGATACTTGTGCATAATATATGTAGAGTTTTCGAAGGTATGTTGGCTGGTGATTAAATGAGTTGTAGGAAAAATATACTGAGAAATTATTTTCGATTTTTAAAAAGTCTATGTTTTTACGAGTAGATCACTAATTTGACTTTTTCACAACTTACTTACTTACTTTTTCACTGCTTGATTTGTACAAATAGTAATAAAACAGTCTAACTTTTTTTTTACTTTAAATTCTTTGTTGAGAAAGATATTTGTGATGGATACCTACAAACCTAGGTACATGACAAAAAGGCATACATGGCTAATTATATTATTAACTAGCTACGCTCCTAGGTGTCACTCGAATTTTCCTGAAAATACGCTCTTGACTGAATGTTTATAGAGGTATTAAGACACAAACCGAGAGAAAAAAGAAGTCATCTCCTAGTATCAGTCAGAGGCCAGACTCATTTCGAGTCTCGCCGTCAACTTAAGTAATATTTATGAAAACGCATTAAGCAGTTTTTCTTAGGCTCTAAGATTTTTCTCCAGTCTGTGAAATTAAATACTGACGAAAAACTGCGCGCTAGGTATAGATACACGAAAGTATGGATTTCGGACAGAGTAAAAAATGCGGATCAATGATTTATATTTATATTAGATTTATATTAGAGCGTGGCGATCGCGAGCCGTGTTCTACCTCTATAGAAGGCGTACAGAAACATATCTAACGTGTTTCCTGAAAAAAAAAAAAAAAAAAGTTTCTCTGGCATGATGCCCTCGATATGTATAAACGTGCTAACCGTGGTCTAGCATAAATCATTAGTTCTGTCATTTTTCTATTTTTATGGACTTTTTAATTATTTATTTCTGATATGCGTATTTTAGTAATCTATACAACCAAACTACAGCTATTCCAAGTTAAATACATTGTTCACACGATATCAGGCTTAATTTATTTTATCGATATATCCAAATCAGTTTTTTGCACAGTTGATTTCAGAACATTTTTTTCATAAATCTACGAACTGGACCCAAAATCCAAACATTCAAACATCTCCAGCGTTAGGCGTTAAAAAGTCGTCTCCCCGGCCATTTGTATTTCATTACCATTAAATCCTGCTCATTTTGAGCAGTGCCACTAAAACGCGTGCCCTAAACTTGCAGGTCAACAGGGCTTTTTTTAATAAAACACGGAAATTCGAGCGCCATCTGGCGGTAGCTTATTTAAGCAAGGGGTGGAGAAATGCGCTCACACTTATAACTTGAGATATTGTGACGTGGGGCTAGAACTCTTTTTAAAGACTTGAGTGTTTTATGGCGTTTGTTTTTGGGTTAGTCGATACAATATCGATTTTCGTAGTGGTAGGGCTCTTTTGCAGAGCCCGCCTGGGGAAGTACCACACCTCTGCCAGTTTTTCTACCGCCAAGCAGTAATGTGCAAACATTACTGTGTTCATTGTGGGCATTGTTTCCAGTGAAATTACAGGGCAAATGGGAGATTAAACAACTTATATCTCAGGGTGACGAGCGCAGTGCTGTGCCGCGCAAGGTCTTGAATTCTGCGAGTTCAAAATTCTGGGTGGTGCAGACCTGTTATGGGCAAACGTGACGTTTAACATCAGGCGAGCGACTTGCTCGTCTCGTCACTCGATTACATAAAAAAAAAAAACAAGTTGGTCAAAATGTGGTCCAAAAACAAAGATTATTTCGAATACATGCCAATATTTTTATTTTATTTGGATAACATACTACAGCCTACCTACAAGAGAATAGTATTAAGAAGTATGATAGACACACTTTAAGTGCTTAGACCAACAAAAGTTGTAACTTGTGCATAAATATTAGAATATATAATTTAAAACCCAAATCATATTTTAATGAAATAAAAGAAGCCCGTTCCGAGCTGTTAGGCCAGTAATTAATTCCGAAAATAAGATTAAACGAAATCAAGTTATTTTCGAGTCTTGACGAATTTCCTGCCATCCCAAGTTCGTGCCCTTTGTAAGGCAAAATAAATTATTATTAAGGGATCTTTCGAAACAATTGTAGGTAATGACAGGAATAATTTATAATTCTCAATTTTGAATGTTTTCAAGGTGTTTTGAATATTTGCGATGTTTGTTTTGGTAATTGTGATTTGAGTTGCTATAGATTACGTCGGAATGTTTGGAATTTGTCGCCGAATTCTGGTTCTAAATGCAGGGTAGTTGCTACGTGGAACGGTTGGGAATGTTTCCGAAGTTGTTGTTTTTCCTATCAATAAATAAAACAATACAATATAAAAAAAACCAGCTTTTATTGCATTGTCATCGAAGTTGCACAGATATACCAAATTTCAGCTCAATCGGACATTGGGAAGTGGTTCAAAATTCAGTTGCAAGATTAGACCCCCACACAGGTGGGAATAGTAGAGATAAGTACTCAATACTCAATACTCAATACTTTATTGCAAAACATTATGGTTTTGTATGTAGGTCTTAAATAACATATATGTTTAAAAGTCACACATAATGACCCTGATAGGGTATAAGCAATGTTGTGCGGAGCGGGTTCATTTCATAATAGCTTCGTCAGAAAAAAAATCCTCTAGTTCATAATAAGATTTGTTTAATAGAATTTCCTTTAGAGTTTTTACGAATTTAGAATTGTCTTCTATGTCTTTCAATTTTGTGGGAAGTTTATTATATATTTTAACGGCCATAGGGTTAGGGCCCGAGCTGTGCATAGCTAGCCTAGAGGTAGGTAGAATTAGTTTGTGTTTATAGTCAGGTCTTATTAGATAGGTACGCTTGTCAGTCAGTTTTATGAAAAATTGTGGGTATTTTCTTACGAACTTACATGTTTCTAAAATGTACAGAGATATAATTGTCAGGATTTTAAATTGTATGAAGTAGGGTCTATGGAAGTTTAATATGTCAATGTTTGGGAGTTTTATACCGGCGAGAATACGTACGCACTTTTTTTGGGCTACAAAAAGTGTTTTGGCGTCAACACTGTTTCCCCAAAGAATGATGCCATAGCTTAGCCACGAGAATGCATATGCGTAGTAGGCAGCTAAAGCCGTATCCAAGTCCGTTGCTCGCCGGAGTTCCCTGAGTGCGTATGTGAAACTAGACAGTTTACTTTTTATTTTATTAATATGGTTTTTCCAATTTACATGGGTATCGAGGTCTATGCCTAATAATGTAGCTACGTCAACACATTCTAATTTATTATTATTATAGGAAAAATTAATGTCAAGGGGAGCTTTTTGGTGGGGTCTAAATTGTATTATAGCAGTCTTTGAAAGATTTAGGTCAAGGTTGTGGTCGGTCATCCAATTTGTTATGTTGTCAAAAATGTCAGTCAGTTTTTCATTTAAATTTAAATTATTTTTACAAGAAGTCAAGACAGAGATATCGTCCGCGAAAAGTACACAGGATTCGTTAATTACTTTGGGGAGGTTATTAATATACATCAAAAATAGGATGCATCCAACGACACTTCCTTGAGGAATAGAGTGGTTCATTTGTATTGGAATGGATCTAGTTATATTTATCATACCAGTGGTAGGGTCAAAATTTTCAATTTCCACGAACTGTTCTCGATTATCTAGGTATGAGCAAAACCAATTGTGAGTTACGCCGCGTATGCCTAAACTATATAGTATGTGTAACAGTAAGTCATATTGAACTTTATCATACGCTTTTGTCATATCTAACAGGATACCAATTGCATATTCTTTATTATTTATTGTATTCAAAATTTCGTGGATTACTTTATACACAGCCAAAATTGTCGAGCGATTCTTACGAAAGCCGTTTTGTGAATCATCAAAAATTCCAAATTTTTCGCAAAAAGAATTGAGTCGTATTTGCATTACCTTCTCAAAGATTTTTGAGGAGGTAGGTAGGAGTGCTATTGGCCTGTAGTTACTAGGTTCTAATTTTGATGATTTCTTATGTATCGGCTTAACTAGGGCCTTTTTCAATAGATCTGGGAACTTGCCTTCGGTGAAAGATTGGTTAATAAGCAGATAGTATGGTAAAGTTAACTCTTCAGCGCAGTGTTTGATTACGATAGGAGGCAGTTCATCTATCCCATAGCTATACTTGCTTTTTAAATTTTTGATAACCAAGTATATTTCGCGTGGTTCGGCCGGGGTTAGGAACATCGAGTTATCCACGCTCTGGAGTACCGGCCGGCCGCGCGCCGCCGGCCCGCCGCCGCCGGCGCCGGCGCCCGCGCTGCCTACCGATGCGAAATACTCGTTAAACGTATTCGCAACTTGTTGGGGGTCTGTGATTGAATTATTATTTATTTTGAGTTTAATATTATTTTTACCCTTTTTTATGTTTTTATTAGTTCGCTCTTTTATTATTTTCCACATTGTTTTAGTTTTATTTTCAGAACTTTTCATTTCTCGAATGTATTCGTTTCTTTTTGATTTAATTACTGTTTTTTTTAATAATTTTACGTATGACTTATAATATCTAGTTAATATTGGATGTTTAGAGTATGTAACAAGGGATTTTAAGAGTCGCTTGTTTTTACAAGAAGTTTTTATGCCCCGCGATAACCAATTATATTTTTTGTTTACATTTAATTTTATTAATTTTTTAGGTATACAACGGTCTAAGATTTCAGTTAGTGTATTATTAAATATTTCATAGTTTTCGTTTATTGTTTTATTAATGTCTGTGGACAAGAGCTCCGTCCAGTTTAATTCTTTTAATTCATTTTTGAAGTTATTCATATTTTCTTTGTTAAAAATTCTTTTTTTGGTTTTCCACACAATGGGTTTATTTTCCGAATTTAGCACATCTTTTATTTTTATCTTTGTTCCAAAATGGTCTGAGAATCCGAAATCTTGGACTGAAACATTTATTTTGTTTTTATTACAGTTTGAGAAGACAAGGTCCAAGCAAGTGGCTGTGCTATTAGTTATACGAGTCGGTTGTTTAACATATTGATTAAAATTATATTCTCGCATTAGGTCAAGTAGTGAAATCGATTTTGGAGTTTCTTCCATTAAGTCAGTATTAAAATCTCCGCCAATTATTATATCTAATGAGTTATACTTTTTTAATAATAGTTCTAATAATTTATTCAGCTGATTATGAAATAAATCGCTCCGCTTGTCATTCCAATAAATTACTATTAACAACACATTGATTTTATTAAGTATTATTGCACTAATTTCTATACAATATTCAATTGAAAAGTCCGCTATCTCAGTTATCTCCGTATATTCGAAGTCGTCACGTAGTAGTATGATGGTCCCTCCTCCCTTGCGATTATGTCTACAGAATGCCGCAGCGATATTGTACCCGGTGCATTCCATCAGTTGCAGCTTGGCTTTTGATAGCCACGTTTCAGTCGCGCAGAAAACATGGATGTTGGAGTAGTTTTTTTGCAAAAAATCTCGTACTATGTCTCGTTTTCCATAGATACTTTGCATGTTTTGGACTATAATATTAAATTCAGTATGTTTAGTGGCGAAATGTGTGGTTCAGTGGTTGATCTTGAGCATGTGATTGTGAATTTGTTGTTGTTGTGATTGAAACCGGGTTACTGTATCTGGAGCCATGCGGCGCAGGCGACAAGCTATGTGATTGTCGCGTCCGCGTCGGTAGTGAAGCCTGGTTCTGCAGGTACGTGTTGGTTACGTTACCGTCGATAATTAGTTTATTATGTCTAATGACGGCATGGCGGCCGTCAAGCGAAGTGCTGCGCGAACATGTACTTGTAAGCTTTTCCTGTGCTGTAGGGCAGTGTCGTCGAGGAATTCAGATATTGACAATCCTGTATTTTTAAAGAACCAACCATTTTGAAGAAGGTACCTTACCATTTTTTTACTGATTAGCTCGATTACTATAGGTCTGCGTTGTAGGGTATATTTTCCAATTCTAGTTTGGTCCTCAACATAGCCCGTGAGGTCTACATTTAATATGTCTTGGAAAATAGTAATAATCCTGTGGTGCAGCTGTGTTTCTGTTTCTTGGCCATGTTCAGTTAGGCCATATAAAACAATTTTTTTCGAATTGTCGGTGTAGTTTTGTTGTGTGTTGTTTGAGCATGAGATTATGTGTTTAATGTCTTGTTTTAGTTTCGTATTTTCAGTTTCTAATTTCTCAATGGTTTTAGTCAGTGTATTTATTTGGTTTTTCATAATCGATTGTTCATTTGTTATTGTGTCTGTCTTTTTATCTACCTCCTTTCTCAATATGTCAGTTTTTTGTTTTATTTGTAGGTCTATTGCGTTTTTCATTTCGTTTAGTATCGATATTTTGTTTTCTTCCAGTTTTTTATCTAGAAGCAGGCTGATTTGTTCTAGCATTGAGTTGTCTTCAAATGTAGTACGTGTTGTTTTTTTCGGTGTGCAGTCGTGTTTTGTTGTATAGTCATGTTTATTTTGGTCATCAATCAAGGACTCGTCAACCGACATTGTGGTGTCATTTAGGCCTAGAACTCGCGCTCTCACAGGTGTATCGTCGTTTCTGTTTCGCCTATTTGTAACATTTTGGCAGGATGGGCACTGCCACGACTTCTTTAGTTCGAACATATTGTCAAGATAATAGGCTGAAGTTATATTGAGACAGGCGTAATGATACTTCATCAAGCAGCTAGTGCATTTTAGTATTTCACTATCGTATATTATTGTTTTCTTACAAGCGTTGCAGTCCATTTTGCAGTTTGTGTTTGAAATAAATAATAATAAATCTGTACCTTCCCGTGTTCGGCCTGTGTTTCGTCGCTCCAACTAGATCACTCGTAACTCCAAGCAGTAAGGTCTAATATTGTTCGTTGCGGTCGATCAGCTGGCCGGCAATTTAAAAATGTCGTTGGTATGTTTTTAAAATTGATGAAAGGATTGCTCGTTTCCACCAATTATCTATGATTTTCAGTTCACTGAGCTCCGGATAGCCCTGGGCTTTAGTTCAATATCTCACTGGAGTTGAAAGAATACTTTTTTCCGAGTTTACAATTTTTAAGCACAGAGGTACGCGAACTATGACTGTCCTCAATCGCGGCGCACTCCGCACTCCTACTCCACTCCACACTACAAGTCATGTAAAGCATAGTCTTTTAAGTCACAGAACTAATGGGGAAAAAAATCCCAGTAGTTCTGTCAACAGAACTACTCAACAGAACAGGTGGGAGTAAACGCACATATCTATTATCACAACAAGTTAGAATCTTGTAACAAAAAGTTGATATAAAAATCCTATCATTGAAAAAATAAAAATAGCGAATCAAGAGCGATTCGTCTTATTTGAAGACGGAAAAAAACGGCTGTCTTCCATCTTTTTCACGCATTGGAGAATCAAATCACTGAGTGGAGATTTTTATACCAAAAATCTGCTACAGACAGGTTACCTACATCACGCCTAATAACTTTTCGAATTCTTATATTCTTATTGATAAAAGACCTCATAATTTGATAAAACCCCGGCTTTCTACGAAACCGGAGCTTCGTAGAAGGCTTTTTATATTTGCAAGTATCTGATATAAAAGCTTTTTTATACTTGCACTAGCGGCCCGTCCCGGCTTCGCACGGGTAGACACTATAAATTGAGATGTGAGCTATCCTATCTGTTAAGTTAGATCGAACTGCACACGGTGTGCAAATTTGATTGAAACCGGTTAAGTAGTTTAGGAGTCTATAGCGGACAAACAACGTGACACGTAATTTATATATATTACTAGCTGACTCGACAGACGTTGTCCTGTCAAAAGCCATTGCGTAACTATAGCAACCGTAGTATGTTGATGCTAACTTGTCAATTTATAGTAAAAATTATCAGTATATATATAATTTGCAATAAATTAAAATTGCGACTATAATTTGAGATTTAAACTATCCTATCTCTCAAGTTGGATCGAACTGCACATGGTGTGCGAATTTTATTATAATCGGTTAAGTAGTTTAGGAGTCTATAGCGGACAAACAACGTGACACGTAATTTATATATATTAAGAAGATGTAACTGGGTCGATGGAAGCTTTTCTGTACTAGTACGAGTACAAGATATATAAAGAACAATATTAAGTATTACAAAGTACATATATACTCGTAATAATAGAAACAATATTTAGAAAGAGAAGAAAACTTTTTTTCTATACCTATTTAAATATTGTGTTTTTTAAAGAGGTAGATTTAAACATACAATAGGCCTGTGTCGTAAATTTCAAAAATGGCTTATTTCGTTAGTTTAGTACCTGTATTACCCCAAAAAAATAATATTTCATGTTAAAAATTATATTTAAAACACATATTTTAAGTTTTAAGAAAATATTTTTAATCTGGCGTAAAAACACAAGAAAGTGTCATGGCGTCGTAAATGACGTCACATAGTGACAAACGATTGTGTTCACTTACGGCAAAAGTTTGTTTTGTTGAAAGTTTTTTTTCGGCATACCACTATGTGACGTCACATTTTCTGATTGGCGTTCACGGTCACGTGACTCAATGCCTAATTTTTAAGATTTTCTTTTCTAAAAATATTAATAATCTTTAATTATTTTGATAAATTGTTTTATTGTTTGAAATCTGTATATCTTAATCAATAATTAGAAACTCCAATCCATCCGATTCATTCTTAGTGGAAACAAGCCTATTACACGTCAGTTCATATCTGCGACAGGCCGGTAAATACCCGACCCGCCTGAATTACACCAAGTATAACCTGCCTGAATACATCTGCCGACAGGGAGTTACCGTGAGTAGGTGTAGATCAGGAGCTCTATCTATAGAATGTGCTGGTAAGCTTATTTTAACCGATTTCAAAAAAGAGGAGCTCGGAGGAGATTGGATTGTTTCAGTTTTTGCCGTACTCTTTTTTAAAACAGTTTCTTTAATGTAATTAACTGCCTATTAATTATTATTATAATTAGTAACTTAGACATTAAAACACTTTTTTTAAATTTAGCAAGTTTAAATTTCGCCAATGAACTCTGTTAATTAATATCTTACTTAGGTAAAACCAGTAGATTTTTGTAGGATACGTAGTACCTATTAGCAAAAACAACTAAAATATTGCACCTAAAACCGTTCATGACAATAGCTTACGATCTGAAGAATATGCATACGAGAGTAAGTATTACCTAGACAAGCGTGCTACATCTGAGACAACATCGTCGCTTTCCATCAGGTGAGATTGTGGTGAAAAGCATGCCTAGTCTGGTGTTAAAAAGGATTTCACAGCAATAACGCAAATGGAACAGACTTCCGGCTTCCTTGTTCCCTGAGAGATACTCGTATAATTTTGGACTTTTCAAGGTCAGAGTGAATAGGTATCTTCACAATCTGCGTGCTTCATCTTTGACCACATTGTCGCTTACCAACAAGCGAGTTGGTGGTCAAGTGCGGGTTTATTTATTTGGAAAAAAAAAACGCTTCGAATGCAATGACGAATATACCCAATGCCCTAGTCGCCTTTGTCCTAAAAAACTATTAGGTGTATAACTTTGCTTCCGCCGTTTTGCAATAGATGGCTGTAGCGGTAAGTGGTAGTCCAAATAAATAGATACATACAATAAGCTTAGGTATTTGTAAGTAATAATTAATGTTATCTCCAATAACACAGGTAAGCACTCCTATACACTAGACTCCTCAACTCTCCGGCGGCCGACAGATGGCGCGCCATGATTGATGGTTCCCCACTTAATTATAATATTCGCGTTTCTTTAAATCCCCGACTTCTCAACTTAGACAATCGGGCTTACTGAATAGAAACTTTCCTCTTTTTCAGTTTGCGACTTGGAGGGAATGGCGGGATCAGACGCAGATTTGGTTGACAATGACAGTGATGGTGAATTACCAATTGCCATTGAAGAGGGACCCTCTTACGGCGGAAATTCTATATAACCGCACTAAGCGTTACCATTCGTTTTTTTAATCCGAACAGTAGAGGAATAGAACTCACTACCTGCGAACTTATTACCTGTTTTTCCCAAGAAAGTACAACCCGGGATTGTTTAAAATAGAGTGAATTGGTTTTTCTAGGCAAGCGTGCGAAGAATATAGAAATGACGAAGTGTGGTAAGACAAATCTCTGACCGCAATCCAAAATTTCAAAAACCATATGTACTTTTTGTGCAAAAAAAAACTTTCCGATATATTTTTGTTGTAAGTACTCACGTAAGACCCATATAATCACTATGGGCCGTACTTGAAACCATTGTATAAAGTTAATCACTGCTTAAAATGCACTGACAACTTTTCGTGGACTAACTAATTAGATTTGTAAGTACGATAGTTAGTTAGTTGCTTATCGATATGTATAAATTAATATACAGCCCAAAAACTCAAAGTATAGAAATTCTCCGGTTTCAAAAACAAAACATGGCATAAAGCGGTGACGGTATTGTATTTCACAATTTTCCTAATGAAAATCATGTTAGCTGATTGAAAAAAGGCAGCCAATAACTCATATTGACAACAGAGGATCAGATGGATTGGTTCTAGCGGGGTAGGGATGGGAAACATCTTTAAATATATTTTTATCGATAATATTATATAGGTAATAGTAAAAACATCAAATTTTATCGTTTTACGACTTCAATACAAAAAATATATTTTGATTAAATAATGACGTTGATTACTTTGTTTGTTAATGATAATATTGATAAAGAAAATCAACATTAAGAACCAGCATTATTAATAAAAACCATCATTTTACTAAATAAAAAAAAGGGAAACCGTAAGGCGTAGCTAAATAAACCAGACTAGTCCAGTTTGGTTATCATAATTATTATTATATCATCTATAAAAAGCCAAAAGAAAAGCTAGACCTTGTCTAATTATCTCGTAACAACCCGATTAACATTAGTTTTACTCTACGCGACCAAATTATCTACCTAATTAGTTCCCAACAACGGCAAATGATTAACTTCCAAATTGTGATTAACTTGAATTCTCCTGTTTCTGGTAAAATACGACATGTATTTACTTGTATAGGTTATTACTAAGTTAAATTGAGCGTTTTGTCGCTATTCATAAACCAGAAACTAGTTGAAAGCCAGTTCTCGCGATAAACTAAGTATTTTACATCTTCCGAGCAATTAACCTAACAGCTGAGCTATAGTCAAACGCCTAGCTTGTAAACCAAATAAAAGTGGCCGCTCAAAGTGTAATTCGTACTTCTACTGTTTCAATTTTATCATTATACCAGTGAACTCTTAAATGAAATCCAAAACTCGATTACAAAAAAAAATTAAAAAGTAATGTAATGATTAAAACAATACCTACGAGTACAACTCGAATTAAAAATAGTTCAGGTATTATGAAAGTAATAAAAAACCTTCACACATACTTGAACCTTAATAACATAATAATACTCCTATTTATGGGCAGTCGTGAAACCAAACAAGTGTTCAATTACTATATGTATAACATATTACCACGTGATGCAAATCGATTCGTTCACAAACTCACATTTACCTAATTACTTACCTACCTATACAGATATTTATAAACTTCACATTATTACCGCACGTAGGCTAGAAAGCAGCCTACCAACGTAATGACTAATATAACTTGAATGATGTCTATTTTATACATCAAGCTAGAAAGAGGCTAACTTACAATTGGACCACAGGTCAGTTAGCCGTGTTCTACCTCATGTAAGGCAGATTATTGTATGTTACGCGTCGAACGAAAGCTTCAGCGCTCTACATCGTATCAAACCAGGCGGAAACGCCAATATTATCATAATCGTAACGATTAAACGCTTGCAAACTGCGATGATCTCATTTATCGATACCTAGTCGATTATTTATCGATAGTGTCTGCTATAATTTTGAGTGACCCACTTTTGATAAATATTTGGCTGTGTTCTGAACAAGGTAATGAGTTAAAACATTATTTTTTCTTATTAGAGACAGATAGCATAAATAAGGCATAAACAGAATATAGAATTACAAATGAAAAACAGAGCTTAGGTCACTATTTATTAAATTTATTTTATATTTTTTGTTTGTTGTCATTGTTTTTATTTTAATGTATTTTACTATAGTTATCTTACACACATTTTACCTAATAAGACAAGTAGGAACAATAGCCCCTACTTGCCATGTGTAAAAGGTCTACCATCATAGATAGCATCATTGCTTACCATCAGGCGAGATGGCGGTCAAACGCAAGCCTATCATTGAATAAAAAAAACCATCATCAGTTTCTATATTATCTGTGTACTGTGGCATACTGCAACTACAAACAGTTATGCCCTTAGGTATACTAAGAAAAATGGCCATCAAAATTCCGATGGATTCACCTAAAGTACACACGGTGACAACTTTCTTAATATGGTTCTCACCGTAAAAACTTTTGTCTATCATCGTTCTTTTTGGTGATGATCAGTATGCTCCGTACTTGAGGTGAAATTTTTCTCAGTGTAGCATCGATATAATTTTATCAACATTCGATATAATTTTATCGACATTCGATATAATTCTATCGATATGAGCGCACTAGTCACGCGAGCGCTGTTTGGCGCTATTTGTCTTCGTTTTGGAATATTTAAATGTGCGGAGTTCGTATTGACAATCAATCGATCAAGAGCTGAAACCTGAAGCGGAAGACGATGGATTTATGTTTGTAAATCGGATTAGGCATTCAGTGATCAAATATATTGTTGGGACTACTGTTAAAACTTCATCATCATCATTCACAGCCTTCCTTATCCCACTGCTGGGTTTAGGTCTCTCTCCCACTGTGCTCTGCCTAGGTCCTGTGTCAATGGGATCTAGGTTCGACACGTGACTTATTAGATATTCTTATTAATATTTACTACGAGTAACTAATGTACTAACAGAAGTTATAAGGCCAATAAACTTATTCAATTCCATTCTACTCTCAGCTTTATGTGAAAATTATATTTTACAAAGTTGTTCAATGTTGTTGTATTAAATTATGAAAATCACCTGCATTTAATGGTTGACTAAAAGAGGTCGCTTTTTGCGATAAGCCCGCCGCTTACAACACTTTTTGTAAGTCTCTAGGCTCTACTTTTTAAATCGTCGGATATGTCCTTGTGAAGTTCTTGTTAGAAATAATAATGCTTTAAGATTTTTTTTTAATACAAGCTTTTATACATGTTTACCCATAACAGGTATGCACCACTCAGAATTTTGCATTCTTAGAATTCAAGGCCATGAAATTTCACTGGAAACAATGCCCTTCCAACCGGAACACAGTAATGTTTACACATTACTGCTTGGCGGTGGAATAACTGGCAAAGGTATGGTACTTCCCCAGGCGGGCTCTGCAAAAGAGCCCTTCCACTACAACACACTACTTAAGCGTGCTCCATCGTAGACCGCATCATTGCTTACCATCAGGCGAGACAAAAAAAACTAGTTACATACATTGCAAGTCAAATGAAAGCTTTTAAAAAGCCTATAAATTTTCCCAGTTACAGAGTTGACATTGCGCGTTCCCAATATTACATTCAAGCACAAATCATCACATTTCATAACACTTCTAATAACGGGGCTCATAAAGCGGCGGTCTCTGGGGCCCGGCCACTATAAATGTGAAGGGTGAGAGTGCTTTGAATATCGAGAGAGATTTCGTACTTGGTATTCGTACTTGATACATTATTTGGTTCAGTAGACTTCGCACTTGGTATTCGATACTTGATACACTTTGATGCTATACCTCGAATACTCGAATGCTAACTACGAGTGACTTTGGTTGGCGTAACGATCCAAATTGTTCTTGGCTTCCGATATTACGATGTGCTGTACACTATTTACTTAACTTTTTATTTCCTAAACTAAAATTTAACCCGACAACGAAAAAGAAACAAAGACTTTTAGGACGTACCATCATACTGATTAAGTTCGTATAAAATGGTATAAAATATGTAGTATGTACTTATGTCACCATCCCCGCTGGCCAAGTTGCAATAAAAAACAATGGGTATAAAATGTACTCCAATACCAAGTACCCAGTAACCCAGTATACCAGTATACTCTTTACCGTGGTCGAAAAAAATAAAAAAATAAAGTATGTATTCAAATACCAAGTACCCAATATACTCCTAGTACCCCTACTCCTAGCTCGTACCAATACTACTTCCTCCACCTCTAGCTATAAATGGTCCACAAATCCGGGCCCGCCGTATCGCGGCGACCCATCGCTTCTTGGGCCGTTCGACAGATGTCGAGAGGTGACCGAGACTCTGATTTGTTGGCGGATCAATCGGCAGCTTACCTCGGGACTTTCAGAAATAGGTCAGGGTAAAAAATATATCGGATCATGTGTGAATCTTTAAAAATAGCTGTCTGTAAACGGTGAGGTTCTGACTTCGATTCCTGACTTGGCAGAAGTTTGAATGATTTTAATATACCTCTAGGTCTACACTTTGAGTAACTAGAGGTATATTACAGATCAATGGGTGGGTCTACATTATTATCAACGCTTATCACAATTACCACAATTATTTTTGTAATATTGACGTGCCTAAAGTAACGAAATTAAATTAGTAATAAGGCCAATACACTATTCTATTCTATTATCTAATCAATCATTATAACGGGCATAGCAAACATTAGAAAAGAGGAAAACGGTTAACGCCACGAAGGTAGCGTAGTTTAAACAACCGTACTTGTCTATTTTTCAGAAAATTCGTTATACAGATTTTGACGAAAATTGGTTTGGTAATCAGATGCGCTGTTTGTAAGAAAATCCAAAAATGTAAGCGATTGATTTAATAGACTGAGAAGATCAAGAAACCTGTCCATATCGGAAGGTGGTCACATAGTCAAGAACTTGGGAACAGAACTTACCTTAACTTTCCTGATCTATTGAAACCAGTTATTCTGTACACTCTTTCCCACATTTGTTTGTCTGGTCACCATTAATCATTCTCGCGGCCAGCGGAGATTAAAAGTGGTCTCGGCTCCGTACTAACTGGCAAACAATCTGTGGCCCGCTTAATCTCGCTGCAAATACGATTACGTGACTGTAGATGGAAAAAATGAGGGTAGTACGATGTTTGCTCATTTTCCTTTACTGTACAATGTACGAGTACATGTATCAGATCAAAGCGGGAAGGCGCTGCAAAAATAAGATTGATATACCTACCTACTCGTAAGTAAATACGCCATATTGTTTGATAATAATCGTAATAATTACTTATAAAACAGGATTATAAATAAAGGGTATGCTAAGCCGGAAAAGGCTCATAATACTCTTCATTCTGAACCACTTTTACTAAGGGATCAACTCGGAATTCGCAAAAAATACTTCTCATATCTTTTTTTCGCGAAATCCGGGTTGGTCTCATAGTAAAAGTTGTTTATAATGATAAGCACTATGAGCCCTTTTCGGCTCAGCATATCCTATCCTTATAGCTCTGTATGTATGAAGGTTTTCGATGTGCTTCAATGGGTCTCTCTCACTCGCACTATTAACATTAAGCAACTAGACGAGAGAGACGACCTGATTATCACCGCTCTATTAGATTAGTTTCTTTAATAAATGATTATAGTAATTAGGTTTATTTGAGGCCAACACCATACCAAGTCGTCACGGAAAGACCAATTCAAGATAAGGCAAGTCTAATAAACCGCCAAGTTCTTCCAAAGTCCAAACTCACCATTAGCGTAACTGCCCCCGAGCGCTGAGTCTTATTCTCGCGCACTCGAGATTCTCAAACCAACACTCACTCTATTGACATTTCTAATGATACAGACAGGGTCTGAGTGAGTCTCGAATAGCCGAGAATGATCCTGTGGTCCGTAACTGCTAATTGCGTGAGCAGTGTAACTGCAGCCAGTAACAGCAGTTATGGCGGCCATAACGCAAATGGAAAACATCTTTTGGATGATTTCTTGGGCTTTTATGTACTTTCTTCTACTCGTACGTCGGATGCTGAGAGGCGGTGTTGGATCATTTCAGCACTGACTCTGTTTAAGAAATATTGCGCATATTTTAGGTTAGCGCTTACCGTAATCAGCCTAGAAATCAAATATGCAGTTATTATTGTAGATAATCGAGTCCTTTCCTAATTCTTTCCTATCCAACTTTCTCCTTACCGAAGCTACTTACTGATATTATAAATGTGAAAGTTTGTGTGAGTGTGTGTGTGTGTGAAGTTTTTTATTATCACATCCGTAACTACTAAAGAGATTATTATAAAGTTTGGAATGGAGACAGCTTATTATCTATTAACAAATATGCTACTTTTCATTATCATAGATTTTCATTACAGCACGAGTGAAACCGCGGGACACAGCTAGTTAAGTTTCTCAATGGAACCGAACGTTAACAAAATTTCCCACGTTTCCAGGAATAATGTACCGCTTATATACCGAAAATAACCAAGACCAGGTTCTGACAAGGTGATTAAATTTCTAATAAACTGTTTTTGACAACTATTCAGTATGTCAATGTCAACAATAAACGGCTAAATAAATAAATGCTTTTTGTTATAAATTACATTTGATCATTGGACACGTGTGATTGAGTTGGAGCATTGTCTTTTATCGCATCTACAATGGGGAGTGTTCTGAAGAATTATTCGAGCTAATTCCGGCGTCGCGGTTTCACCACCGCACTAGCCGCCACCGTTTGGGTGCTCATGCCCATATTATCGACAAGTGGAAATCGCACGCTGTGCGTTTTACACGGTCTTTTTTGCCACACACCTGCAAAATGTGGAACGAGCTCCCTCCACCTGTATTCCCGAGTAGCTACAACATTGGGTTCTTCAAAAGGGCTGTTAATAGAGTCTTAAAAGGTCGGCAGCGTATCTGTGATGCCCCCAGTGTTACAGGTATCCATAGGCGACGGTGATCGCTTACCACCAGGCGGCCCGTTTGCTTGTCACCTATGGCATAAAAAAAATCAAATGAGTAAAGGGCTATTCACACTCATTGCTCCCAACTAGAATAACGTGTGTCGGAGATACTATGGAACACACACAAAGACAAGGACAACTAGCACCTAGACCCAGATCAGATATTTAAATTAGATAATACTTTTTTTTAACCTACCACTACGGGACTAGTGCGGGAAATACGGTCTAACAACCAAAGACCTGTATTCCAGACTTCTAGTACTGAGACGTAAATGTAAAACGAAGAGTTGATTTGTAAAAAAAATCCTAATATTTTTATTCATAAGGTAAACCCGTGAATATCTTCACTCGTCCACAGATTAAACACCACAACAACCGACGTAATCGAAAGAAAAATCTGAATTTTCTTAACAACAAAATGTGCTTTCTAATATTTATCTCGACGTCAAATCCAGCCTAACAAAGAGAAATAATTTCGCGCCGTCTATGCCCCACAAGGCACAAAGGCACAAGATGGCACAGTCGAAGGCACAATGACATGATTGAGGTACGCCAGGTGTGCTGCCCTAATACGTCGGGTGCTGGGCTACAATTATTGTTTAGCTATTGGAATAAGCAAACTAAGGGCGGTCTACATGAGCGATATCGAAACGAATTAAATTTAATTTTAGTATCTGAATTGCTGGGCTAAAATTTTAGAAATTGCTAGATTGAATGCTTTGCCTGAATGGGTGTTTCTTTCCAATTTAGGCTGAGCATAGACAAAAGAGCAGTTATAAGAGCATAGAAAAAAATACTAATTACTTAAAACCGCTTTTGAATAAAATAATAATGCTGAAAAGACTGTTAACTTTTCCATAAGACCTGCGATGTTACAGGTATCCTGCGACGGTGATTGCTTACCATCATTTGGCCCGTTTGTTTGCCACCTAAGGCATACAAAATCTAAGGCAAGATAAAGCTACCAAAGCAGGAAATGCTCTACTAACAATTAACATAGGCAGTCTAAATGTTGCATTTCGTTGCAGAGCCCACAAGCTACGGTTGCGACGGTATCGTAGCCTTGCTACAGCCGTAGAGCCTCTACGGCATGATAAGCGAAGGAACACGTAGAGAAAATTAATTTCTGTAATTGTTAATGAAATATAAAATCATTTCGTGGTTAAACGACTAGTAGTTCTGAATAATTTGTCTTTTATTTGGGTCAAATACTAAACAAGACTAATGCAAATGTAAAGAAAAAGTGAAATAATATTTTAAGTAAAAAGTATTAGGTACTTCACACTTTTTACTATGAAAACTAACGTAGCTTTGACACGTTTTGTTATTAGCTATATTTAACAAAGGAACACTAAATATCACGACATCTAAATTAAAAAAAAAAACTTAATACGTTCTCGAGGTTTGCATTTAAAAGTGCGGTGTTCAGTAGTGACGTGCCGCGCATGGCAACACTGGCTAAATGCAGGTGATTTCGGCGGTAATGAGCCGATCGATTGCAGGCACGCAGGGAGAAGTGGAGCATGGCAACATCGGGAACTAAACGTTAGTATACTCACGTGTGCTGGTAAAACAATAATGATGAACCACATTTTTTGACCTAATTATTATCCTCCTATGTAACAATTGTGAAAGTTTGTATGTTCGTTTGGATTTTTGTTACTCAGTCACTTAAAAACGGCTGAACGAATTTGGATGAAATTTAGTATGCAGATAGTTCATACCGTGACTATACAAGGTGTCACGGAAAGGTGCAGTAATACTTAAGGGTGTTCTTCTACACGTCAAAGTGAACAACTTCTAGAACACAAGTTTGCTAAATTCGAGAAAGTAAATAATGAATCTCCATGGAAAATTGATCACGTGACTAAATATTTTGTATGGTGACTCGATATTTTTTTTTCTCGAATTTTATCAAACTTGTTTCACAAAAGTTGTTCACTTTGACGTGTAGAAGAACACCCTTAAGTATTACTGCACCTTTCCGTGACACCTATAGGCTGCTTTTTATTTCGGAAAATGCGGGTAAAACCGCGGTTCGCAGCTAGTAGACATTAAAGCTATCGAAAATATGTATCATTTTAAATGGTCACCATTTCAAAACAGGCGATTTAAAAGGCTTTATCCAATACGCCAGCTTCCTTTTGTTTGTAATTTCTGATGTGAACAATAAAGAGTTTATTTATCTATCTTTTATTATTTATTTATGCTTTGCCGGAGTGGGTATTTCCCTAGCTATAATCTGGGTGTCTTCAAGTCGCGAGTGAATAATGAATAATGATGAATTCACTTAAAGTACGTCTCCGTACTAACATCATCAAAACGTATAATGATTAGCACCAGTTTATGATAGTAGTCATAAAAACTGGTGCTAATCATCGTACTTTTTGGTGATATCAGTATGCTCCGTACTTTAGGTGAATTCATCATTCTTTTAGCGGAATTTAGATAGGCATTTTCTCAGTGTATATGGTACACGATTGGTCAGTCTATCTGTGTGCCACACAAGTCCACTAGATCTTCCAAAAGGCTGCAAACCAATATTTCGCGTACTTTTTGGTCGGAACCCGTAGATTCGTTCCAGTATAACCACCGGCGCGGCGCAGGTGTGCAGCGGCTCATGGTTTATTTATGCCGTGTCGAACACTGGCCTTCAGGGCACAGTGCAGTATCAGTAGGAATATCAACTTTATTTAATATTATGTAGATATGTACGGTTCAAACAATATACGAGGTACAGATTCATTGTATTAATTAATTCCAATCAAAATCATATAATTTACTTTGTTATGTTGTTCCAAACTGTACAAGAACAAATTATTTCACAAAATATTAGTAAATCATCACGTAAAGTCATGTCATAGAAGCACCCATAAGAGACAGTGAACGACCTCAGACGGTCCAAACGGAGATGGAGGGATGAGCTGCGTTCCTACTTGAAAAAGTGGATCGAAATTGCACAAAATCTTTAATTTTTCCAATCCTTTCTTCTTCTTTTTCCTCTCTTTTCCCTGAAATGGAAGGAAGAAAAGAAGGCATTTGCTCTTGGAGCGATGCAGTAAATTGTAAAATGTCTATTGTAGCAGGTAAGAGTCACGAGTTCAACCTTCGAACCAATACCTACCAGTAGGTATATAGACGTACAAAACGGCAACTAAAATTTAGCAGTAAGGAACACAATAAACGTCCGTTCATAAAATCTAACAATCGTTTATCGGGTAATTACTTTGTGTTTTTTTAATATGGAAGTGTTTACTTACTGCTTCTGTTACACTGTGTACAACACTATCGAATACTATCGATGCTTAATAGGCCGCCTATTTGAGTGTAGGCTGTTGGTACATCACTAGAGATATTGCTTTTAGAGTTTCATACTAGATTAGTGACTTATGGATAACAGCCCGTCTAGCACGCGGCGTGGCGGGGAGAAATCTGTCTTTCCACCATTTTATCCCGCTAGAAAGTGACAAACATATAACTAGAAACCATTAAATTATTATGGATACTAGCTTAGTCACATCTACGCGTGGATAAAAACGGAGGAAAGAAAACTTGCCCCCGGTCTGTTCTTTGTGGGCATATTGACGATGTACATAATAAAATGGTTGTTGATCTAGCTGTAACAATATTTTTTTTTTAAGTTCCTAACCTAACCCACGACTGGGTTAGGATTTGGGGTCAGGTTCGGAATAAACCGTTCTTTATTACTGTGTGTGTTGCTAGCTGATGCCTGGGACTTTGGGCCTGGGCCTGCTTGGTTTTAAGCCTCGCAGGTTTGGGCAATAAAACATAGCCTAGCACTCAGTGTAGTGCTTATGTGGCTTTTCAATAGTGCAAGTATTTCAAAGTCGAACCAGTACTAGTCCCTTCCAAACAGATAATTCTTTGTTCGAATTGGACGGTAGTCCCGAAGATTATCTTCTGCAGACATACGACCTTTACCTCTAAAACATTAGTATGTAAATGTATAAATATTGATTTAGTATTTTAGAATACTTTCTTATTTCTTAACACATACATAATATTTGTTTAGTTAGATACTAAAGTTTTTTCTCAAATGACAGCCGAGATTACCTATCTGAAAACTTACTGAATCGTCTGCTACTTAAAACTATAAACCATTGATTCTTTTCAATAGTCTTAACATCAAATTACAAGTTAGGTATAGGTACTATTGTCTATGGTCTTAACATCAAATTACAAGTTCATGAAAAATTACCTATTGTCTATGGTCTTAACATCAAATTACAAGTTCATGAAAAATAACCTATTGTTTATGGTCTTAACATCAAATTACAAGTTCATGAAATTACCTATTTTCTATGGTTATAACATCAAATTACAAGTTCGAGCAGTACATTTCCAGGTGCAGAGGTCTGCGCTCTGCGCTGCAGCGGTTAGGGCGGCGCACACCGCGCTAATCGGATAAAGGCGAGTCGGTCATGCGTGACAGTGTGCGCCAGCCTAATCTCCGATGAGTCGTGCAAGCTTGCTTTGTGGGGTAAATGCATTTTGAGACGAATGTGGCATAGTTTTCAGTGTTAGCACATGCCGAATGGGTAGGATATTTGGCATTTCCTTTGTACATATAATGTTTATAAAATATAAGGAAGGGTATATGCTAAACGGAACAAGTCTTGTAGTACTCATTATTACGAACAACTTTCACTATGGGCCAACTTAGAATTAACTGTTGATGTTTTATTGCATTTTAAATATTATAGTCAACAAACAAATATAATAGTCAGTAGTCTCAGTATAAAATCTTTAATGCAAAAGTTTGTCTTTATGTTCCCCTTTCACGCTGAAACGACTTAACTAAATTATGTTAGATGAAATTTGGAAAAAAAAGATGGCTGTGTTAATCACAAGCACAAGCTTTTCTTCATAATCACCGCGCCCGTAAAACTGCGGGGCGCCGCTATAGAAAGCCATATCTAAAATTTGCAAAAACTAGAAATATCTTTGGACTGCAGTGTTGGTTATATTACGTTTCAGAGGCCATTTTAAGCATTCTTCACTAAGACCTAGCATTCAAGGCAAGCTAAAAGTCAAAAAGTTAAGCTCAAAGTTAACTAAACCAAGCTAAACCTACTGTTTATACCTATACAAGTATACATGTGTCTAGTCTCAACTAAGCAGGTGGTTTCTCTCGTTAGGCAATCTACGAGTCTGTCCCGGTATTTATGTCCACAATCAATCTATAAATAGAGCCCATTTCTTTGTGATCGAAATCGGTAGATAACCCATAGATTAAGGCTTTTGGGTCAACGATTGTGTTTGATTAATGTGTATAAATATTGAACACTTTCATATTACATGTTAATCATGTACGAGTATACACTAGGCCTCACTTATACAGGGTTGTACAGAAAGGATATGCTAAGCCGAAAAGGGCTCATAGTACTTATTATTATGAACAACTTTTACTGTGGGACCGACCATTAATTGGCGAAAAAAAGACGTGTGGCACTCGGGGACTGTCGCGGTAAAGCTATTGCATACGGTGATACTTTTTAGTTTTGCCATCTATCGATGAATAGCAGAACTTTGAATGACTTTTTGAAATATCACGCTTGTCTCTTTAGTTCAGCAACTCGCCTCTAGGTGTCGAGTGTAAGGTTTCGTTGACTTTTCAAACGTCATGACTCTCTCTTCCGAGTGTACCCCCGTAGTTCTATTTAAAAAAAATGTTTAAGTTTTTATATCTTCCTTTTTTGTAAGGTTATTTTCGTTACGGAATTTCTGGATTCGGTCACGCTCAAGGCCCGCGATAGAAGCTATGCAATAGCTTAAAAATTGCTGTTCCTTATATTCTGTCGAGTGTCGTTCTAATTTTTCTATCATACCCTTTCTGTAATTTTTCTATCATACCCTTTCTGTGTAAACGGTGCTTAGCAGTTGTTAAGATTGACAAATGTCATATAACTTGTGTGCAATAAAAATTTGAATGCGAAGTGGTATGCAATGTCAGTTATCTTTTAGAAAACCTTATAAGTAAGGTCTTTTATATACAACTAGCTGCGCCTCGCAGTTTCTCCTACATTTTTCGGTGTAAAAAGTAGCTTATATGTTAATATTGGGTATAAATTACCTTCCTACCAAATCTCATTTAAATCCGTTCAGCCGTTTTTGCGTGATTGAGCAACAAACATCTACATCCAAATTTTGATATTTATGTTTTACTCATGACGTCACACTTTCTACTTTAATATTAACTTGAACTGTTTAATGTAGTGGCTGGAAATAGCTTTGATGGATAGACGTGATAATGTACTAATGTTATGAAAAAATCGTGATACATATTTTCTTGGTCGCTGCGGTTTTGACAGCAGACGTTATCAACACTATGAACAATTTTTATTAAAGGACCAATCCTGGAAATCAGCTGTTCTATACATTTTGTCGTCGAGTCTCATTGACATTTTTCTATGGAGTAGCTGAATTTTTTTCAGCGTCTGTTTTGTCGAGCATCATTGACATTTTTATATGGTACAGTTAATTTTTTTTCAGGGTCTTCAGTGTTGGTCCATAGTAAAAGTTATTCACACTGGTGAGTACTATGAGCCTTTTTCGGATTAGCATACTTTTTTGCTTATAGCCTTTATAGCCTATATAGCCTTTATAGCATTTATAGCCTTTATAGCCCCTATAGCTTTTTGCTATAACTTCTAACAGGACTCTACCACGTGCCTCTCAGACCGTACTATGAACTATGTAAAACAGCTCGCTCAATACCGACTTGTTGGGTAAATCGCGTCGTGTCCGGCTATTACACGAATTTGGTAGCCATAAAGAATATTTATGAAGGCGCCTCTACGCTGTAATTACCCCAGGTTGTATTCAGACAATTTATATGTAAAACAGGTATTGTAATGTTGCTACGATATGTACCTACATAGCACAATGTTCCTGGATATTGCTTGGTCTTGTTTTTGGAAAAACTCTGGTAATACTATAAAACTTATGGTATTGGCTGGAAACTTCTAGAATCAAGCATAAACTTGCATATTATGCCAGTTTTTTTTTTGTTTTATTTCGGTGTAAGCTCTTTTCTATTTACAACTTACAGTTTCAGAAAATACTCAAAATTCAGGAGGCTGCAGGAAAATCACTTGGGATCTACAATAATATTGAACAAATATATATTAAAAATAAACTTACGTTGGCTCTGTAAATATATTTTCCCTTTTTAGGGTTCCATATCAAAAAAAGAATCCTTAACCATTCCGCCGTGTACGTCCGTTTATCTGTCAGCGTGTTGTCAAAATCAAATTTATTCAAGACTATTTCAGCAGTTGTATTTACTCTTCGATTTCATGAAGTGACAATGCACCTATCGCATTACTATTTCATAGTAACGTAAACACAATTTGTGCCGGCTATTATGCGCTCTGACCAGATTGTAGCTAGTTATTATGCGTTTTGACTGGATCACAGCTGGTTATAGCCAGTATTAACCAGTGAGTGGCCGAGTCGACCGGATACGCGGCAACTAATTGTTACGCAATTACGCTTGCAAATAGGTACATCTGGATAGGGTTGCCAATAATGATCACGAATATTTAAATTACACTCAGGCAATCGGAGTAATTTGTACAGTTCACCAATCAATGTATATCAATAGCTTTACCTCTTTATGCGACGTAGATCAAACAACAAGTTTTCGTCAAAATTAGCCGATGTACAGAATCCAGAAACTTTCAAATGAAACAAATAGATTTCGAAACTATTGTTTATTCACACATTGACGCGAGCCAAATCATTATACCGGCTCTACACTCACGGCGCGAACACCTGCGAAAGCCGCGAACTGCGAATGTGGATGGATTCACGGTTTCGCGCCTAGTGTTCACGGCTTCGCATTCACGGGTCGCGGCGTTCCCGGATCGGAGTCGGTTTTTTTCCCGCGACAAAGGGTTCGCGCTTGGTTAACATCACGCGACTGCAAACGGCGTCCACATTCGTGAACTATTGCAGTTTGCAGTAGCGCGCGCACAGAACAAATATTGCGCGCGGGACGCAGTGTCGAGTGGTCGTATAGTGCCTTGTTACCTTTTTAATTTTCAAAGAGCGTGACCTGGTCATCCACCATCTTCTTTTGCTTCATTTCATTTTTATTTGTTTTTTTTATTTTTAACTAAGGAATTTAACTAATATTATATATATAGTGCTAAAGCACAAAGCGCCACAGAAGCAGCGGCAGCCACATCGACGTCCATTGTCCATTCTCGTTGAGCGCGCGAACGAAACTGTGAAGGCCTTGCGAAGCTTTGCGAGTGTGGAGGCAATCGATATTCACGATGTGAAGCGCGAAACTCTTGTCGTTAATCACGCCGTGTATTCACGCCGCGGGTCGCGCGCGAGTGTAGAGCCGGCATTACATTAAGTATGCTGCGACAAACGTTTGCGCGAGTTAACTTGTTTAAAATAGCGCCATCTATGAGATGGCGAGTGAACTAAAACGGCGTGATTCAAATCTTGGTTCGAATCTGGTTCAAGTTAACAATTGAACAGCCGACAATATTTTTTATGTCAAATTAACACAATTTAATTCACTCACCCGGCTTCAAAATAATGAAGTTCGAAAATTGAAAATCGTCATGTCGTCTTGACGATTGTCAGAATTGTCCATTTAGAATTCCAAAATCGAACATCAGTGAAGTTAGCCAATAGGGCCGCCGATTGGCCAGAGATTGAAGCAAAGAAGTCTAACCTAACAGTAAGATAAAAAAAGTTGCGAATAACGTGAATGAATGTATGTTGACGTAAATTTGGTAAATAAATCTGCTTGGTTTGTTTGGCTTTTTTACTTTTTGACAGCCCTAAATCATCGTAACAGTAGCTGATAAATTAATGAATACGTCTATGGCCAGTGCTGTTGCCTAACGGTAGTTCTGGTTAGTTTTCGATGGCGTTAATTGAATAACATTAATTTGTTTGTACTCGGGGTTCTATTGTTTATTCTGTGACGGTTGTAGAATAAATACTAGTACAGTACGAACGAAGCAAAACAAGAATGGCTCAATGAACAAGGGACCACACTGAAGTTTCATTAGATAAATAGAGTAACAAAAATAACATTTCGACTAGTAATTAAATAAATAAACGTTTCACACTCACTGACTTAAGAAACGCTGAATACGAGTATATGTAAGTATGAACTGTGAAATGCCTATTGAAAGTATCCCTTTGTAGCAAGTGAATAAAAATTACTAAACCACTAAAATACTAAATTGATAAATTGAATGAAAGAAAACAAGAAACACAACAAATAAAACAACAAAACACATGCTTTTACAACATCGATGAAACAATATTGTATGTGGCACGGAACCCACTGTGCGTGACTCCGACTCGCGCTTGCCCTGCTATTATTAACTACGCGGGAGCAGCCGCGGGCAAATGCTAGCCAACTCTAAGAATTCCTCAATTTTCAACAAACAGGTAAACGGCCACCTATTACACAATTGAAAACCATTGAATCCATCCACCATTATTACGAATTCCAAAGAAACCACAACACCCCTACCGAATCTAAAATAGCTGATGTCCTTGATTTGTTTACATTTAGGCCGCGTCTCCACGAGCGATTTTTATTAACAGCGTTTTTTTTCGTCAAGATAAATATTAAAGAGTTTGAGAAATCAGCTGGCGTTGTCTATCGAATACTAAACAAAGAGCGTCTATCGAGTGTCTGAGTGAAGATTTGTTTAGCTAAAATTTTGCGATAAAGTGTGTCGACTACACAGTAGCGATTTCAGCGTTGGTCCCATAGTAAAAGTTGTTCATAATGATGAGTTTTATGCGCTCTTTTCGCCTTAGCATACCTTCCCGTATAACCCTGTATGTAAGTACTGATTATTTTGAACCACTTTTGCTATGGAAACATCCCGGAATTCGCGACAAAAAAATCGGCTGTTCCATACATTTTGTCGAATGTCATTGACATTTTGTACAGAAAAAATTTTGGCCTTTTATATTATAACTGGTAGGGCTTGCAATATACTCGCCGAGTAAAAACACCCACGAAGGTATTCCGTTTTCGCGGTTTTACTTTACGCCCAACTTTCTAGGGGATTGATTTAAACGCGGCTGTAAAACTTGCCAACCGCCTTTGAATACGAATGTAGTTTTAATTTTGTAGTGGCAGCCTTGGGACCCATGAAAAGGCTATTGTGGAATCGCACTCGACTTGCGATCGTGCGAAGGCTTTGTTTGAGACTTGGGCTCTTGTTGTGGCTGCGTAGGTTTACCACATGATTTATTTGTCGACTAGCTGTGCCTGCGACTTGTCCCGTTTCAGGGCATAAGCCTTGAGGCATACGCTTAAGGGCACAAGCTCTAGGGCATAAACTCCAGGGCATAAGCTTTCTATTCCAAATGATATCAAAATCGTTTTAGTACTTACGGAGGTACCTACGTGGTAACAAAAATACATACACACGTACAAACATTACATAATTGAAATTGTATGGTATTGTGGATACCGAGTGAAACCATGTGATGGAGCTGGTTCCTCCTAGTTATTATTCGATACATCGGACAAACAAAGAAGAGGAGTTCGAGATGTTTTTGCAAGTGAGTCCATTATAGAAAATAATGAAAGAAAAATTGATATAAATTCAGAGACAATAAACATAGAGACAGACAGAGAGATAGACACAGACAGACAGACACACACACAAAGACAGAGGATTCAGAGTTGTAAATGGCACTAAGATACCTTTAAAAATAAAACATTTCTAAAAATGTCTAAAATCCTAAGTAATGATAATTTGGCGCCTAAATTGCGAAAAGTAGGGAAATAAGTTCTTTATTTCCTAGGAATGGCCGCGTTTTTAGCCGCCACATTTCTACCCTCATAACCAAGCTGGACGCCAGTTAATCCCGCTGATATAGTGGCCTCATTACCTGCACAGTGCCGTAACATGCAGTAGGATAACTTAAATCTTTAGTAATTATGCTTTGGCTTGATATTCCTGGTAGGTGGATAGATAAACTTCGATTTACCTATTTTCAAAGCATGTTTTTTATTAAATAAATTAATGCTACATTTTTGTCTTTAAAAGGTCGCTGTTTACAATCTAAAAAGCACATTATTTAAATACAAAAATTTTTCAATCAGATAAGCCGTGCATTTTTGTTATAATTAAACACGGGAATACTCACTTAAAAATTAAGTCGTCTACTACGACTAGTTTCGGTCACATTCGGTGACCTTCATCAGGTGAGTTTACAAACGTGACGCGCTCGCGGTTGCGTCTCGCACCGAAGAACCACTGAATGTGTGAAAACCACGTTAGTTTCCATAGTAAGCCGTGCATTTCGAAAAAAAATCTTATGAAGCTAAATATTCACGTAAATATAAAAAATATATTAAACCTATGACCATCCCTACACACACACTTCAAACACAAGTAACTCTAGTGAAGAACTATAAGCGTGAAACTTTATTTACTAGTTGTACTAGTAATGCACTGTGTCACCATCGCACCGCGACGTCCGCCGTCTGTCAGTGGAATTATGGGAGAAATTAACCATCGACCTCTCACGGCAGAACCACTTTATCAGGTCACTAAAAATACGAATTTATTGACAATCTTACTACAAGAACGTTTACCGAAAAAGTAGCCTATACTATATTATTAGAAATGTCAATGTGTATATGTAGATGTACTGTGGACAGTACATTCAAACATTGACATTTACGGGGCTATTTTCAGCTCGATGAAAAGCTGAAGAGGGCTCAAAGGACTCGTCATTATGAACAACTTTTACTATGAGACCAAACCCGGAATTTGCGAAAAAAAACACCTGATCCATACTTTTTGTCGAGTGTCATTGACATTTTTCTATGACCCTTTTCAGCTTGACATTCTAGGAGCCCTTTCCTCATAACCCTGTAGTTACTCTACAAGTAAAACCAAGTGACTAAAATAAACTCCCACTTTCCTAATCGAATACTTACTAGTATATACAGAAATCCTTTCATCGATAAAAGGCTAAGGCCAGCATAAAACTATTTCAATTTCATGTAGATTTACTAAACTGCGGCCCGTCTGTCGGCGGGTAGTTTCATTTCCTTCGACAAACGTACAAACAAATGCTTGCGGGTGTGGTGCTGGTGGCAGCGGCGATGGTAGCGGAGCGGTTAGCGTTTAAGATTTAGTTCATTGTGTAGGTTCAGGCTGAGTGGCTAGCTCTATACAGTTTTGAAGCCGTTTGATGCCGTCTTTCTTTTAGCCAGATAGGTTTAGCTATTTAGTGCAAAAAATATCTACAACATAGACAAACAAAAATATTATATTAATTACTATTTCATAGTACTTCACAAATCACTCAATGATTTTGGATGAAGTGTGCTACAGAAATATAAAAAAGTATAAATACTCCCTGCGCTCCGCGGTTTCTTCCTCGTGGTTATGCTGACGATGACGAAGGTATGAAGGCCGTAGGTATGTATATAGCCGCCGAATAGCCTATGTCTTTTTCTGTATCTTTGACAACGTGTATGCAAAACTTAATTATGTGATTGTGATCTGTGGAGGAGTTAAGGCGCGGAACCGTTAAGTATATCTCCAAAACTATGAGGCCTACCAGCAAAAAAATAAATATTCGAGCATCAGTTTTCATTTATTATTTAAGCCTTTTATTGCTGATAATACACATTATTATAACTTTTAGCATCAGTTAGCAATAAATAAAACTGTCCACCGCTATAAGTGAGACCACACCCTGACCCCAGCCTTCAATTTCCTTTCCCCCATATATGGCATCGAATTGCTTTCATTGGGCATAATAGCACACTTGTCATGTGCGAAATTGGCCGTAGAATGAATGTTATACCTTCAGTCACTATCACTATCACTGCGGTTGCGGTGAACATGGCGGATAGATAGAACTCTTTTCTCCTTTTTTCTCTTTCAGATGTTTGTTATATCAGGAAATGTATGGTAAAGTTTGATGGATACAGTGTTGCCAACCTTGTCTAAGAGAAAAACTGTAGACTAGCTCTAAAAAAAATTATAGAAACCAGTAAAACCAATCAAAAATGTAAACTATTTATTTGGTACGCTCCAGTGCTAACTAGTTATCTCGTACATTACCACATTTTGTCGGCCTGTTTGGCTCAGCGGTAATTATATCCGCCTTATAAGCCAGAGATCCCGGGTTCGATTCCCGGCCGGGCAGATGTTTGAATGATGAATTTAAATATCTGTTCTGGGTCTGGGTGTTAGTTGTCCTTGTCTTTGTGTGTGTTCCATGGCATCCCCGACACAGGATTTATCCTAGTGGGGAGCTATGAGTGTGAAACGTTATTACGTTATTTGTTTATTTACGAAAAATATAAAGCTGGTTTTACAAATAATCTCTATCTCTCTAATCTATTACTAATAAAATTCTTCCAAAGCTAACGCTCTGAAAGCTAATCACTAAAAAGCAAAATAGCTAGATGTTACTATTTACTAAAAATATAAAAGACGTCGCTAGCATACTTAGGATACCAAAGTATCCAAGGACGCGAAGAGCTAAGCTGATCGGAAGCCACTGAATATTCTCAACAGCATCTCAAACCGTCAAAGGCTATCCCAGTTATATCTTGATTTCCCTGGACATGTCGCTAGCAAAACTTAATAATATGAAAATAGTACAAATATTTATGTATTCCAATCACTCCTTAGTAGATTTGTGGGCTGTAATTCAATTGCAGGAAGGGTGGAGAGCGACCATTGGTTAATAAAGGGCAGTCTACATTAGGATACTTACTTAGAAAACCACCTGAACCTTAATTTCTGCTTAAAAAATCTGTCTTTTTTTCCACCCATGACATTTCACTAAAGCAAAGGTTGTCAGAGCATTTTAAGCAGTGACTAATTTTAAGCCGGCTTTAACACTTTGACTGTGGCTTATAATCACATGCGCTTGCTTTAAGTGCGGCTAACAGTCAAATGCGTTGTGTTTTACTCGCCTGGCGTGTGCAGTCGCATTCTCGTCGCACAAAGGAAAACACAATGTATGTATTTTCCGCTGTCAAAGTGTTAAGTAGGACTCTTGATCTGGTTTTTATTCCTGATTTTTTTAAACGTGTAGATCAAGAGATATTTGAGGTTTGTAATACAGAAATAGACAAAATTCGAGTACATACAACAAAAAAACATTACTCTTCCTTTGAAAACCTTTTTGCTACCCAACTTTCAAGCTAAAAAAGGTTTTTTTGTGAAACTTTTAAGGTATTCTCAGTGTGTAGGAGGCTTTATCGCAGGTCCAAATATTGGATTCCTGGATTGGATACCTTTTGATGTATCGTTTTATTTGTCTAGGTCAGAAAACCTTTCTACAAATCTAGATTTTTCTAGCACCTTTTCTCAAAGGTCATTTTAGAGTGTACCTATATCCTATACCTGTACTTTTGTAACTTATCTAATAAGTATCTATGTTTTTAGGATATCATCATCATCATCTATATATATAAAAATGAAACCCGTTTTCCTTGGTCACGGCCTCACGCGTGAATGGCTGGACCGATTTCACTAATTCTTTTTTTGTTGTATTTGTTATTATTAGGAGAAGGTTCTTACGGAAAAAAATATTAAGAAAATCTCTCAGAAATATTGAAAAACCCTAAAAACAGCCTTTTTATTTTTCCCATACAAACGTTTTCTAACTAAAACGAGCTTTATTGCTATTGTATAAAGTTCATATTGAATTGCAAGCACTCACTGTTGTTTAAGCAATGTAGGTATGTTCCTAACGTCCAAGAGTCAATTTGCACTTTATTACCTCTGTACAAAGTTCAAATTCAATCATATCTATCAAAACAGTGTGCGTTTTATACTGATAATTTTTACTATAAATTGACAAGTTAGCATCAACAAACTACGGTTGCTATAGTTACGCAATAGCATGAGAATAGAGGTTATAACAAAGAGTTCCTATAATTATTCTCAACACCTTTGGTCATGCTATCACGCGTGAACGACTGGACCGATTTCAATTTACTCTACGTTTATCCCAAAGTCTACCCGTGCGAAGCCGGGACGGGCCGCTAGTCTTATAATAAAATATAATAAAACAGGTGCCTTCGTTATCCTATTGCTGGGTTAAGAGGTGAAGACCTCTCTCTTGCTGTGCCATCTGCCTTAACACTGAAGAGAAGAGCCTGGAAGAGATCCCTGTTAGCCATAAGACTACCAATTTTTGGAGTAGTTTTATGTGTTATTATCTTTTTGATTGTAATTCCCGGTGTGAAAAATTTAATTTATCTATCTATCTATCACATACCTACTAGGCGAGGCACTTATCCCTAATCGAACATTACCTATAATCCGCCTAACCTGAAATCTGATCATGTAATTTCACAGCCAAAAAAACATCAAATGATTTTTTTACGTTTTACATACTACAGCTACAACGTAGGGAATCCTAACTCCCAGACCCAGAGGAGATTTTTAAATAAATTAATAATAAAAAACAAATTAGATTTATCACTCACTCCTTTTGTCGAAAAACACGATTCACGATTTCAGCTGTAATTCGCTTCCTAGACAAAACCTAGATCAAGCGAGACCTACATCCCGCGATCTAATCAGAGTGCCAACGATTCCTAATTATATTTCCCGACAGCCCATAAAGCTGCATCTACACTCGCAACATCCCTAGACACGCGTACACCGTAGAGACGGGAAAACTAAAACGTTGGAATCATGCAATTCGAATAGATGTTCGATTGAAAAGTAACTCGTTAAATTTTCACGTCAGTTTTTCACGAATAGTCAGGAATATTCGATTGGATGATTTGAAACTGTTAAAATGCCCGAATTATTTAGGATCGAGTTTTATAAAGCTATGTTCAAAGCTGTAGAATGAAACTTAGCAGTTCTGGCGAATGTAGATAAGTAACATACGAATGCAAAAAAAATACATCTTATATCGATGTTATCGATGTTGTTGGACAAGCTGGTAGAGGTCGACGTAGGCGAACGTATCACGATCAAATCGAAGACGTTCTCATTAAAGGCCACGTAAAAAGTACCCGCAACCGACGAGCTTGTATGAAAACACTTATGAAAGTAGAAGAAGCGAAAGACATATGTCAGGATCGTAGCAAGTGGAGGGATGTAGTCTCTGCCTACCCCAATGGGAAAGAGGCGTGATAATATGTATGTATGTATGTATATCGATGTTAACATAGAACTCACCGCGTCGCGTCTGTCGAAGGATGAGGGATTACATTATGTTAGTTTTGATTGGCCGGCTTAAAATTCACTGCCCTAACGTTGACTCGACGTGTCAATCATAGACAATGGAATGGATGGAATTTTATCAAAATAGAAAATAGCCCATGTATAGCGTTTTCATATAGCGTTTTGACAGACCTTATCGATTCCTATGACGAAAATAGTACGATTTTTTAAAAAAAATATTCCACGATAGTCTTGAGTTTGACCGCCATCTTGCCTAATGGGAAGCAATGATTCGCGTCATCAACGATCAGAAAAGTAAAACTTTTCTGCTACTTTCTATTCCGATAAAGTTAGCTATTCCTGCAGAACAGCAGGTAAAACCAGGTCGCGAGACCCAGCAAGTAAAACATAACTCGAATAAAAAATCGAATCCATTCCGCTCCCGCAGCTACAAGGTACAAAGTAGCCGGTTACCGAGCGGCAGTAAACCTACCTGGCTCTAATTAAACCTCATATAAAAACTCCAACGAATGTGTCAAGTAAAAAGCTCGGTGATTTATTTTAGAACGTATCTACTCGTACACTGAGAAAAATGTCCATCTAAATTTCGCTAAAAGAATGATGAATTCACTTCACTTCACACAATTCATCAAAATTCCGATGAATTCACCTAAAGTACGGGGCATACTGATATCACCAAAAAGTACGATGATTAGCACCAGTTTTTACGGTGACAACTATTTATTATATTATGATATATGGTTATCACCGTAAAAACGTGCTAATCATGGTACTTTTTGGTGATATCAGTATGCTCCGTACTTTAGGTGAATTCATCGGAATTTTGATGGCCATATTCTCAGTATACATGTTCCTTTACTCATACTCGTAAAAAAAGAAAAAATAGTCTGACACTAACCAGCTTATTTTTGCTATATTTTAGAGGCAGAGCATTCATTTCTTTTGGCTCCTTTTTCGTGAATTAGGGTGACCAGTCACCGTGTAGGACATATTGAAGATCTGGGGTTTACAGAAAGAGGAAAGGAGAGAGATGTCGGTCTTTTATCGGATACATTTCGGAAAGTGTGCTTCTGATCTGCATGATCTAATTCCCTCTGGCCATTGTTCTACTGTCGAACTGCCAAGGCTACAAAAAAACGACAATGTTTTATGATTGATGTACCAAAAACTCGTATGAACGGTTTGATTCTATTCCACCTTTATTGTGCGAACCGCTAGAGTGTGGAACGCTCTGCCCGAGTGGGTGTTTCGATATAATCTAGGTGTCTTCAATCGCGAGTGAATCGGTTTCTTCTAGGCAAGCGTGCTCCTTCGTAGACCGCATCATTGCTCAGGCGAGATAGCGGTCAAACGCAAGCCTATTACTGAATAAAAAAAAATAGAGAGAGACAAAAAAGAGTATCTTTATCTAATTTCTATGGAGTTTTTGTTGTACCTACTCAGCAATTTAGGATGTGAGCATTTTCTTCATGCACTAAAGTAACTCAATTAGCCAGCTTATGATTTATGGGGCTGAGGAAATATTTGTTACGTGCTCTTATTTGAGTACTAGATGCACCCCTCGGCTTCACCCACATTTTTCGGAATAAAAAGTAGCCTATACGAGTACACATATTTCGTGTATCAAAACTTTGACATTTATAATATTGTAGAAGTATTTACAGAATAATTCGCCAAAGAGTTTGCTGACGACGGTTATTAGACCGCAAGTGTCTTTTTTAGCTACTTTTTCTAATTTACGTAGATATCTCCAATAATATAATAATTGGCCGTGACATACGGACAGACGAACATCGAAGTCTTGCTTTACGATTTATTCCCCGAAGAAGATTCGGAACACTAAAATGCATCAAACAGATAGCTGATAACTGGTTGCATCCGCCTATACTAGTTTCATTTCTGGCATACATACCTAATGTAATTTTAGCAACGTACAGTGTTTTACCTGTGTATCTAGCACAACTTTGACGTAAACGTACGTAGCGAGTATTCGATAGAAAAGTATACGCCATTTACGCCCGTCAGAGGCGCTCTTGACAGGCGTAAATGGCATACACTTTTCTATCGAATACTCGCTACGTAAGTTTACGTCGTAGTTGTGCTAGGCCTACTGTTCATCCGTGCCGGTTCCGTAAAAATAAAGAATAAATCTTTTAACTGGTCTAATGGAGAAGTATGATAAGGAAAACATGAGGGAACTGGCGATTATGGGGAGTTTATTTAGGACTGTCTGTCGCGTGTGAGAACCGACATAATTATGTGAATTTCAGTGTAGTTTGGAAATTGAACTCGCACTTTCAACTGACTTTGTTTAAAGCTTGTCGGTGTGGGACAAATCTTGCAAATAAATTTTGAACCACTTCTCGATGTCCGATTAGTATAAAACTTGGTATTCCTGTGTAACTCCGATGACAAAGCAATAAAAGCATGGTTTTGAAAATATATATGAAATTTTGTTTTCCTTCTTTTTGTTTTGAATTGTTGAAGTGCTTGTCGTATGCAACTCTACACCATTTTCAGACCATTTTTAAGTACCTCCTTATCTGACCTGCTGGTAACTGTATAAGGTCTTATACAGGGTTATTCATAAAGAGTATGAGGAGCCGAAAAGGGCTCATAGCACTCATCATTATGAACAACTTTTACTATGGGACCAAACCATTTTCGGCTTAGCATACCCTTTATGAATAACCCTGTAGACTCAGGACCAAACGTAAAGTTTTCCTACCCGTCTCTCTAACTAAACTTAACGTAACTACTGCACGGCCCACTAAAGACGGCCTATAATACATTCTACACAGTAAAGTTGCCGAAAACCTAATAACCCCCACGACACATTTAGTAGCACATAACGTTACGAAGTTTTATTTTCACTACAAAGATAAAACCTTCCTTCCGAATAGTGATAAAACCCGTGCGCTATAAATTGAAATTAATTTTCTGTTGTTTATACAGGTTGTCCAAACTGCACCGTTTGCCGCCCGGTGCTTCCGCGGCGCTTGGCGCAATTGCTCACTTCTTTTGTAGCGTTAAAAGCTTCGCTTTTATGAAACGAAAGTAATGTCTGTTCCATGAAAGAGATTGTGAGTCCTATGATACTTTTGTTTTTAATTGTTGACTTTAGTCAAAGTTCAGTTGTATGAAATAGTGCTGAATTTTTGTGTTTGATGGATATTTGTGTGAATAGGATGTGTTATTCCATTTAAAAAGTCTACTTACTAACTCAGTCACTCCTCTCGCGCAGCGACCCAAAGTGGGTTTTGGCGAAAAAAATAGATAACTCTTTATTTAAAACTAACCCTACAAATAAATCTTACATATTTTTTTCAAGGTCAGGCGTTATACGGACAGAAATTATTTTCAAAGACATGTGATTTACAGATGCACTTAATATGGGCACGAAAATGTGTCACATTTAATATTCCAATTGATTGTTATTGCACAAAAGCATGCCCAGTGTGCAACCAGCCCTAATTCTGCATGACAGATTTCCAATAAAAAGATAAAAAAAACAATCGCCGATCGCCAATCCATTGCGCCGCAAGTACCACCAAATATTCTGTATCCGCGGTAACTAGAGCGAACTGCCTGCCGCCCACAGCACTGGGCTGCGCACATCGATCATTTAGCATCCCCCTGTGAATACGCGTCGAAGTGCGGAAAATCATCCACTAATTGTGTACGTTATGTTTTCTATTTTGCGGGTAGATGAGCGATGGAACTTTCTGTTCAGCTGATCGATCGATTTGGGCAAACAAGTGTTTTATTTTAACGAACTGATCGGGTGTTTGGCCTTGAATATCATTAAGCCTTACTTCCAAAAGCCAGCTTTTATAAAGTTAATGATTGCTTAATGTGCTCCGTCTTGTTTTCGTACGTGAGATTTCACGTCTGCAAGAAGTTGCCAGAGCATTTTAAGCATTGACTAACTTTAAGTAACGTTTATGAGTAAAGCTTTAGATAGGAAGCTCATCTTAAGTAATGAAAGCTCGACAACTATAATTTGCGAACGTGACTGTACTTAACGAAGAATGCACTCTTTTCTGTCTCAACACTAGTTTTTTATCACTTTAGCCATAATTACAGTTCAGTCTTTTACTAAATATTTATGCAACGAGGTCTAAAATGAAACTTCTGAATTTTTCATGAAATTTGAGTTGCATGAATTTTCTGCATTACTTACCATATTAGTAAAGTTGTTTTTTAAGAAAACCATAATAACGAATCGATTGACACTATTCATTAATCAAAATTGGATGAGAAGTGTAGGCATACGTTAACACAAATCGGTACGTTTTTTTAATTTTTTTTATTAAAATTTACTTATAATTTAATTGTTAAACAACATAAACCGAAATATACATAAAACAGAATAGAATATTACAACACGTACATAAGATATAAAATAACATTGATTGCTTAAAAAAGCCCTTACTTTTGCATCTACCGAAGTAGGGTAAACAGCTCTGACCACGTCTAAAAACTTACCTATTTCACTTCTTTATTTTCATGTAACATCAAAAAATTATCCAAAATATTTCGGCCAAAGATCAAACAAAAGCTGCTCGCAGAACTTGGTACAAGTTTCCTTTATGCTCACTCAATG
The DNA here is from genome assembly GCA_949125135.1 of Alcis repandata. Taxonomy (NCBI): domain Eukaryota; kingdom Metazoa; phylum Arthropoda; class Insecta; order Lepidoptera; family Geometridae; genus Alcis; species Alcis repandata. The sequence goes on from OX421240.1 coordinate 1,652,008, forward strand.
GTTCTCCGTGAGTTACGAGGGGAACATAAATTTTTTGAACGCCCGGTGAATACATTTACACTTAGTTTTACTTCTCCGCCTTTATTGTCTCGGTTTTTCCAGTTTTCGCTTTTCTTAGATATTTTTTGGGTACTAGGAATAAGATACTTATAATCCGGTCACAGTATCTGTGCACCTCGCTGGAATGCGTATAGCCTTATATAGTCGCACTGTCGCACCGGGGAGTGCGCGGAGAGGTGACAGGGGAAGCGGGAGAGGCTCCCGCTACGCCTTCCAGCGAGGTGCACAGATATTGTGACCGGGTTGTACTACTTTACTGGTCAAGAATCACATTTTACAACAATTATTACGAGTACTTATAAACCTGCCACCATTCTAATAATAATGATTATTATTATCAGCCCGATTTGTCTCATTGTTAAGCAAAGGCCTCTCTTCTTTCCTTCTACTCAACTCGGTTCATAGCTAACGCGGGCCAATCTCTTTCGAAAGCAGCGAGTTTGTCCTTCCATTTATTTCTATACAGGGTTATTGATAAAGGGTATGCTAAGCCGAAAAGGACACACTACAGAGTACTCATCATTACTAACAACTTTTACTATGGGACCAACTCGAAATTCGCGAAAAAAAATCAGCTGTTCCATACATTTTGTCGAGTGTCATTGACACTTTTCTTGATTAATGATGAGTACTATGAGCCCTTTTCGGCTTAGCATACCCTTTATGAATAACCCTATATGTATATAAATAATTGATTTAATGCAAAACTCAAATGTTTTCATGTTTGTTATTCAATTATTGTTACTAATCTCGTCTTCAGATGGGTGACCGTAAATGGCGTAGGTAAATAAATAAATAATAGGTGTACAACAAAACGTCACCTGCAGCCTAACTCTAGCCCATCACCCTACACGAATCTATTAGCAAATAACAAGAATTACAACACCACTTTAAAAAATATAGCTACGATAAAAAATATACTGAAATGAAAATCATTCCACTTCAGGATTACCCTACATAAATCGCTGCTATCTCCCTCACTCACCAGCTTTAAAACTATAGATAGAAAGAGATAAAAGACTTAACGGTGCCTTTCATATTCTAGGGGTGGGTGTCAATAAAAATTATCAGAGTTAAGAAAATTTCTGAAGCAATTTCGGTCCTAATAAACGGCTTAAGGCGCGATAAGGGTGGCCGGTTGTAATATTTTTAGTATAGTAGCTAAAATTCAATTTTATTAAGTTTGTAACACGGGGCATCTAGGTTGTTTGAGATAGATAAGTGTTTAAGGTTTCCGTTTTATAAGCCACTACCGGCACCCCGCGGTTTAACCCGCATTTTCCAGTAGCGTATGTTAATGCAGAGTAAAAGCTATAATAAGTACATTATTATCGAAATTTTATCCAAATCCGTTCAGCTGTCTTTGCGCGATTGAACAACAAACATCGTAACAAATAAAATTTAACATTTATAATATTTGTAGAATAAGGAATTTATTTATAAAACGTCAATTTAAGCATCAATGTAACTGTAGTTTCATGTAAAATTAAATTGTATCAAAGATAATTGCTCGTACGAGTAAATCATATTACATTAGAGCAAATCATTGGTATACCAATGGTTGGTTGGTTGGTAATTGATATTGTTTTCTACGTGAGTAAGTCCGTTTTTGACTACCAACTCGCCTGATGGTAAGCGACGATGTGGTCGAAGATGAAGCACGCAGACCTAGAAGATACCTATTCACTCTGACCTTGAAAAGCCCAAGATTGTATCTCTCAGGGAACAAGGAAGCCGGCAGTCTGTTCCATTCCTTGGCTTGTATTGGTTTATCCATTGCATGAGAGACTACAAACTGTTGGTGAATGTTGTGGGATCACATGAGCCCATACTAACGTATAACTAGTTTGTGTGTGAGGTGTTTTCGTCCTCGCATTACGTTACACGGCGAATTCCCACGGGCGGGTCGAGAGTTAGTTCTAAAGCACTTCAAAGTTGGAGGTCTTCTAGACCTCATCCGCACTAGAACTAAATACTAATTTATTTTACGTAAAAAGGTAAGTACGGTATACCTTTTTTTTTTTGTTTTTGTTTACGAGGGGGAAATAAAAAGATGCCCGGCTGCAATGGGGTGCAGCGGGGTTATGTGGGATTGTACCCACTAAAACCCCCCGGTGACCTATCTTGATGCTTGACGAGGGCTCCGAGCTCTCTCTAAGAACTCACCGTATACGGTATACCTAGCACAAATTTTGATGCTGCTAGGTAACGAATATTTGATAGAAAAATGTACCTACAGACAGTTTCCCATTTTGCATACATTTATCTATCGAATACTCGGAACACGTATTTTATGTCACAGTTTGTGCTATGCAGAAAGGTCAGCGCTCAAAAATTTCCTGACCAAAAGTATTCAAAAAAAACAAAAACTGTAGTAACTGCTTGGTAATTAGTAAATGCTAATGCAGGTTAGATTTTTTTTTGTATTTTTAAATTGAATTTAAATTTATACAAGTACAAAACTTATGACAATAACTGTAATTTTACACACAGGATATTATGTTTTCAAGAATGATTTGTTCCGCTCTAATCCATTAAATAAATGCATCAATGGATCTGATTCAACTTTTTGCTTTCTATAATTTATTAGACCCAACCACCGAAGTCGGATTATACAACAAATCTTTCTTTGTAACCACATTTATTTATTTTTGTAACGCTTGCAGTATGCTTCATTTGTTAACGACGCGACGCCATCTTGTTTTGATGGGTGGTCAAAACGAAATGAGTTTCTTTGAGTTTTAGCGACTCTAAATAGAACAAATAACTTGGCGGCACACTTTTCGTGCAGGAAACTCACTAATTAGTAGAGTCCATTTTTAGCACGACAACGTTAGTTTTTATAACTTACAAAACATAAATAGTTTCTGAAAATATTCATGGTGTCGGTTTCGTAATACAATTTATCGACACGTTTTCTGTTAAAGTACAGTCGTTGACAAAGATTTTTATTGTTATAGGGCGACTTCTATTCATAGTGCCAATGTCATCGACGATAGAAGAATTAGTACCTAGATTTTAATCAGAAAAAATGGTGCTTGTAAAGAAAGAAAAAAAAAGAAGCTTTTATTGCGTTGTCATCGAAGTTACTTACACAGGTATTTAGCTCAATCGGACATGGTAAATTGGTTTAAAAATTCATTTGCAATATTTGACCTGATCAAGCTACATAGTTAAATTAAGATTTGTAAAAGTTCAAGTGTAAAATGTATCCTTTGACACTTTGTTGCACAGTATAACAACACCTCGCAATCAAAGTCGGTCAAGCTATTTTTTTTTTTTTTTTTTTAACACTATTTTCCCCCGAGAACTTCGGGGACCTTTTTTAGGTTTATTTGATTGTCTTTAATTTTGAATATTAATTGCGTCTAAAGTTTTAATTATTATCATTGACAATCTGTCATTTACTAAGTTATTTACATAACTAGTCAAGTTGTATATAAATTTATATTTTACTTTAGTTAATTTTAACTATAATCTAGTCATAAGGTTGTATATTTCTATACGTGTTAAAGTTTGTATATTACGATATTGTTAGTATTTTTCCCATTTAGATTTAAAAATTTGTTGCTTAAGATTTTAATTGATTATCCTTCTCCATACATATTGCTTTATTTCCATATGTATATTATATTTATTTTTTCCGATACAATGTATTTCTGTTGTTTTAATTACCAATTTTCTTCATTTGCACATACTCATAGTTCTATAGACCAGCGCCGGTTGTTTACGACCGGCATTATGCTGAGTTGAGACTGGTTTAAGACAAAAATAGTGTTCTTTCTTTTTTTTAATATTTAGTATGTTTGTGTATATGTATATTTTTGTTTTAAATAAACTATTGTCTATTGTCTATTGTCTATTGTCTATTTATAGAATTATGCGTTGTACAGATTTGTACAGGTTTATTTTACATAAGACCCGAGGAAATAATTTTCACCGTGTCTTATTTCTTTTGATGGCGTCTTGTGCCACCTTTGTACAGAATGTCAGCAGATGCGGCCTGGTGTCTTTTCCGGCCATCATCTCCCAGAGTGAGGCTTCGGTCAACTTAACATTTGTTGCGGATTCCAGGTCGTACCTGCTGGCACTGTATTTAGGGCATTCAAGTAGTAGGTGTAATATTGTTTCGTCTTTGTCGGCATCACAGATACATGAGGGGTTATCCTTGCACTTGAAGCGATTCAAGTACGCGGAGAACCCCCCATGTCCAGTAATCACCTGCGTGAGTATAGGGGTGAGCTTTATTTTTTTAATGATTTTATAAGCTTCCAATGCGTTTGGAAGAAAGAGCTTAGTCACCGCTGATGTATCCTCTTTTGTGTATCTTCGGTTCCATTTTTCTATGGTGTCTTTCCTAATTTCGCTTTTGGCGTATGATATGGGGTATCTGTCGTAGAGCGCCGAGGTTTTGATGTTGATGGCTGCTTCCTTTGCCAGTTCGTCCGCTCTTTCGTTCCCTGGGACCCCGACATGTGCCTTCACCCAGAACAGTTTTAAATTACATCCCCTGGCCCTGATTTCAGCTATATTCTGTCTTATTGCAAAGGCCAAGGGATGGAACGTGTCCGGGCTTTGAACTGTTTGGAGAGCGGATCTCGAGTCGCTCAGCACAGCCGCCTTACCTTGCTTGTCTTTCCGCAAAAGCTCTGTGGCTTGGTATAGTGCATAAAGTTCGGCTTGGAAGACTGTGCAGAACGACTCGAGTTTCATCTTTCTGGCCTTTATTTCAACCCCATCACGCCAATACGAATATGCTGCACCGACTTTCCCCTCCAATTTGCTCCCATCCGTAAAAATTTGGTTTTTTGGGAGCTGGTGTTGTTCTAGGGTCTCGGGCAGCATATCGTTGAGGCATTCGAATTCCACCTCCTCCTCTTTGGACGGATGGGGTGCCTGTAGGAAGCAGACACGCTTCTCTATCTGCCATCCAGCGCGTTCCAGCGCAGATTTGCCCCTCTTCGCTTCGTACAGTTGAGCCGCCTCCTGTATCCGGAGATCCAGTGGAAGCAGCCCAGCCAGTATGAGTGCTGCGTTGAGGGGGGCTGTTCTGTAGGATTTACAAATTTTTTGCGCAAAACCGCGCTGGATGGTGTTGAGTTGTTTTCGAACCATCAGCTTTGCCGCCGCTGGTGCCCACGCACTTGAGGCGTACAAAACTATTGGTTCAATAACAGCACCATATATCGTCCTGATAATATCCGGGCTCAGACCCCATTCGATTTTTGCTGTCTTTGCCAACTGCTTGTAAATATTGGTGGCCTTACAACAGACATTTGACACATGCTGATTGAAGGTCAATTTCTTGTCTATTGTAAGGCCGAGCAGTTTAATCTTGTCGACAAGCGGTATGGCCACTCCCCCCATGTGCATGGCTGGGGCTTCGAACTTCAGCTTATTTGTCACTAACATGGCGTTCGTTTTGTGAGCTGCGAAACGAAGCTTGTTGTTTGTGCCCCATTCATGCACATACGCAAGAGTCTGGTTAGCCTTTTCTTCTATCTTGGGGCCTGTATGCCCGGAGAACATCAGGACGACATCATCAGCAAAAGCTTGCACATAAACACCCTGCTTGCTCAAGTCTTCCAGCAGCGGGTCCAAGAGCAAGGTCCAGAATGTTGGACCTCCTACTGAACCTTGGACACAGCCTTTGCTTGTGTTCTTTTTGTAGGTTCTACCCGCGTAATTTACTTCGACACTCCTCCCCTCGAAGTAATCATTCGAAAGGCGTCTGAGGTTTAGGGGGCAACCCCTGAGTATGAGCTCCTTTTTGATGGCGGGCCACCAGGCGCTATCGAAAGCCCCTTCGATGTCGAGCGATACTACTACTGTGATTTCCTTGTTCTTTAGATTACTTTTCAGTTTCTGCATAAGGTCATACAGTGCGTCCTCCGTACTCTTTTGCGGGACGAACCCGTACTGTTTCGGATTTGTCCTCGGGAGCAGATGCCACCGGATTCTTCTCACCATCATTTTCTCGAGAACTTTGCCCAGTACGGGTAGTAGCCCTATTGGTCGGTAGGATTTCGCTTGAGTGTAGTCGCTCTTACCGGGCTTTCGGAGCACCACTACGGCCGCCTTCTTCCAGGGGGATGGGAAACAAGACAGTGACATACACTTGTTTAGAATCCCCAGGAAGACTTCCTTCTCCGCGAATACTGCTCTAAAGCAGATATCCGCAGTGAATCCGTCTATTCCTGGGGCTTTCTTGGGGTTAAAGCTATTTAGAGTCCTTTTCAGTTCGGCCATCGTGAAAGGTGGGTCATTTTTGTCGTCAGGTGTTGAGTCGCTTATTGTTCTTGCTGTTTCTCTTATAGCTTTATGGATATCACTATCCACTCCACTATCATCTTCTGGAAAGAACGTCTTCGTGAGCAACTCGACTGACTGTTCAGGACTCAAAATAGCTCCACCAGCCTCTAGAAGTTGATCTTCGTGTCTTTCTGTCTTGCTTCTAATGATCCTATACACTCCATCCCAGAAACTTTCCCGTTCTTGTTTAGTACAAAAGTTCTTCCAACTTTCGGTCTGTGCCTTACTTGCTGCTAACTCATATTCTTCTTTTGCTTTCAGGTACTCTTCCACGACGTGTTCCCGTCTCCGAGGTGCTGCACAACAGATCCTGCGTCTCTTCGTGATCGCGACACCCTTCAGGCGTTCCAGTTCGTCGGTCCACCAAGGTAAGTATCTTTTTCTATTTCTTTTATTAATTTGCGGTATTGAATTTTGGCATGCTATTGTAATACAATTTAAAAATTTATTAACTATTTCTTCTAATTGGTCTTTAGTTCTTAATTCTTCGATGTTATTTTTTGTAATGTTATTTTGTAATAATAAATCTCCTACTTCCTCAGTGAACCGACTCCAGTCCGCCTTCCGGGTGTCGTAAACACGAGTAGACGCTGGTTTTCTGCTCTCTACGGGCCTCTCCAGACACAAATCGAACTTGATGGCATTGTGGTCCGAACTGGTGACCGTCTTATCGACCTTCCAGTCCTTGGTGTGCCGCAGTAGACGTGATGAACAGGCTGTTATATCGACGTTACTAGTTAGATGGCGGCCACCTCGGACTGTGTCGAAGGTAGGTTCGGTCCCACAGTTCAGAACGCACAAGTCCATCTCGTCCAAGAAGCCCCTACAGAGTTCACCTCTGTCGTCCTCCGTTGCGCTTCCCCACCACGTACTCCACGCGTTAACGTCGCCTCCAATCAAGATGTGGTCAGCTCGCGCTGAGTTCAGGAGTTCCCTTAGTCTGTCCAGGTAGGGCTCAAGCGGTTGGCTGTCCTCAAAGTAGACCGAAACCACGATAACCGACCATTTTTCTGTTTTCAGACTTGTCCAGACTATGTTTTCGGTTATCGTGGTCTGGTCATTCTGGATCTCGATGTTGTCGTCGAACACGACTACGGCTGCCTTTACCGGCTTCGTCCTGTCGCGCTCGCACTGGACGACTCGAGTGCCTGCATACCGCCTGAGCTCCCCCTTGGCTCCCACGTAGGGTTCCTGTACCAGCGCGAAGCTGACCCCCCTTGATCGGGCTTCTAGGAAGAGTTCCTGTGTTGCGAGTTGTTTCCGCTGAAGGTTTGCCTGTAGAACCTTGTACCGTCTCGCGCCCGTTCTTTCGTCTGGGATGTTTGGAGTGCCCTCATCGTTAGCAGTATGCTACGCTCGACCGAGCTATAGCATCCCACCTTTTACGGATAGGGCACTCCCCGTCGAATGCGTTATGTCCAGTTTCATGGCATTTTGCCAACCTGCAATTGCGGCAGATCGGAGTCTCACCGGTCAGGTACGATGGACAGTCTGCCCGGAGATGTGGGCCGGCGCAGTAGCTGCACAGGTCAGCTGACTCTGTGCAGAGCCTGCGCCCGTGCCCATATCCCAGGCATCGTGTGCACTGTACCAGTGGACTCTGGTCTTGGACCGCCGCATATTGCAGGTCGACATGCACTCTTTTTGCTGAGGTCAATCTTTGCCAGACTTTTGGTGAGACCTGAAGGACGACGTGGTTCTCGTGAGGGTTCCTGGCCTTTCGCCGGTACCGCACCACGGCCCTGAACTCGTCGTCCCTCAGGTCCCCCAGAAGACTCGCATTTTGGGTTCTGAGCGACGCCACTATCTCATCGTCCTTGTTAAAGGTGAGGAGGTTTTTAATGATAATCAGCGGGTCTTTGTTTTTGGCCTGTTCCACGCTAAGACACTTGTTGGCCGTAATTCTCTCACTCACCTTCTTCAATTCCTCCTTAGTGGCGCAGCTCAGAACGACCTTCTGGTGCTTCACCTTTTGGACTCTCGTGACCTGTAAGCCATTTGTTTTGGCCTCGAGTGCAGCTCTTACCTTTCCAAGCACTTCATCACTAGTGTCTTTCTCGATGTCCGAGGACACTATGATGGAGTGCTGTGGACGTTTCGTGGGAGTGGCTATGCTGGCCGGGCGAGACAATACCTCCGCATACGAGGGCACCGCTTCCTGCAGTGAAGAGATTCTCCTGCCGGTCTCCTCAGTGACTTGACGCAGGTCTCGTACTTCTCTCAGGATTGTGTCTCCATTGGTCGCCGTGTTTTGCGTCTTTGTTACTTCGCATGTTTCGAGGGTCTTTTTCAGGCTCGCCATTGTGGCATTATTTTCTCTGATGAGCTCGGTATGCCGCTCTATTAATTTTCCTAATTCCGAGATCTCTTGTCCTTCTTCTCTCTCTTTCCCTTCTTCGCTTTCTTGTTTGTCCTGCTGTCCTTGTCCTTGTCTTTTGTCCAAGCCAGCCTCTTTAACCAACTGGAAGAGACGATTAGTTGCTTCCGTGACCGCACTCTTTATGTCCGTCCTTAAGTTTTTAGAGTTGGACAGGTTATCCTTTATTTTAACGACACACTTTCTAGCCTCCGTTATCCTGTCTATGCTCTTAGAGCTCTTGGTTTTTGGTGAGCACCCCTCCCACTCCGGCGACAGCTTTCGTGCAGCCGGCGGTTTGGTTTTCGGGGGTCCCCCCTCTACCGGTGAGCTCTTTTTGGGAGGAGTAAGGCTGCTTCGGTCGTCCAGTAGCCCGGACTCCCACTCGCCAATACTCCTCCTAACCGTTAGTCGCGTAGGGCCTGCGTTTTTAGTCACGGTGCCCGCTGCGACTATGTTCTCAGTCCCCTCAATGGTGGTCCTTGATTTTGCAGGCGTCCTGAAGAGTGACATGTTGGAAGGAGAAGGATATTTGTCAAACTATAATTGAAATAAAATAAATATTTAAAATAAGTTCGATATCTCAGGATATCGTGGGCCAAATCCGCCCAAATTATGTCAAATTACTTGTTTCCGGCCGGCGGTCAATAACTAATTCCAATCCAGAAAAGTCAAATATTCGTAAAATTTTGTGTCCGCCCTCACTACATACTTAACAAAAATAGGAATCTAGGTATGCAGCGCGACGCGCGCAAGTCCACTGAGCACGAATAAAATACAATAAAAATTCTAAATTAAATTTTGAAGACGCTGCGATTTTTCAAAGTTTGTAAATTTTGAAAAAAGAAAAATGATGTTAATTCCAAAAAATTGTATTAACCGTGTACTTTTTTGTTTCAGGATCTTCGAGCGGACGTCGAGCCGGACACAGCGACGTGCCACACTCAATATTCAGTCAAATTCTAAGAGTCTCTAAAATTGACAGGTCAAGCTATTTAAGCGCAAGGAGGTCACATGGCAAAATATGTACCTACCCAAAAACCTACACGTAGCATACAGATGCTTACATTCGAAAAACACATAGCGATATAAATTACTCGCATCCGAAAATTATTATTACTTTCAGTAATAAGAAGATAAGTACTACTTTCATCATCATCATCATCAGCCTGTCTAATATCTGTCCACTGCAAGACATAAACCTCTCTTAAAGTTGGCTTTATTAGTACTTTAATAGACACACATTCTCGATTACTTAGAATTTTTCATTCTGCATAAATTTATAGCCAGGCAAATTAGTGCGAGATAAAAATGCAGATTTTTGCTCGGCAACTAAAATAAGAAGCGAGTTTTTCTAGAAATTAGACCAAGATTACTCTTATAAAACCTACATTGAATATTGACTTTCACTCTGCGGACTTTCCTATAAAATTCACAGGAATTTAATCCAGTGTTTTTCACTCTAATATGCTAAAGTATAACTTTTTACGTGAATTTTATCCGCCTTTTTCTATTTAATATTCCAGTTAAACCCATTCAGTATGTTTTTTTTATTTTTAAAATTAACAACAACCGTTCAATAATGTGAGACGTGTGGACGGCCTAAGAACTGTAATATTAGGACAGACTTTTCGGCCCATAAAAAATGTTAAAAAGATGTTGTAAAATAAAATGTAATAAACATTATTTGTAAAAATAATCACCTACAAGAACTTGTCGTCGCGCCTGTACTTCCGTATTCCACTCCCCACGTGGCAGTCAAAGAAAACATTTGTTTCTAAAATAAACCTCAGTTGTTATCACCACACTTCCTCATTTGGCTTTCCGTAGGTTGGGTAAATAAATATTTCGTTCCGTTGCTGTCGCAAAAGAGAACCAGCGTTTCCACTATATGGTGTGGAATGTGGATAGATACAAATTATAAACAGCCATGAAGGTATCCACACGGTCAGTCTTCAAATAGGTGACCGCAAGTGGCATTTTCAATTGTAGATCTTGGTTGTTAATCCTGTAACATAAATCGCAAAGCTATTTTCACGGCTCTTCAAGCGACTTAAAAACTCCAACACCAGGGCTACGTACTCGGTCTGCGTTCTATTAGCTCTCCGCTAAGCTGGTTTTAGTCTGCGACTTGGTTTGTAAACGAATGCAAGTGGGAACTGTAATTGAAATTCTTTCCTTCGAAAGCTGGTAATGCATTTATACACCTAGCTATTTGTATTTCTAGATTGTCGCGTTTAAAAAAAGTGGATAAAAAGTTAAATAAAAAGTAGGCAATGCCAAAAAAGTTATGAAGAAGTGTGTGATTTAAAATCTAACAAAAAGTAAGTTTTTCCTAATTATGTATTATTTTACTTTTTTTTAAGTACTAATATTATTAAATAATAATCTACATTCTCAAAATGGTACTATGGTACTAATATTATTAAATAATAGTTCCAATATTATTCTGTGATTATAGAAAAGTTGATTCCCTTGTACCATTCTTACTACCGGAGCATTGAATGTAGAATGACTCAAATATTTAATTTTAGATTTGTTGGGACGGACGGAAAGACTAATCGGACATTACAGAATTACCTGTCTCTTTTCATTTTACCATCTGAGAGAGAACCACCGAAAAATATGTGAAATTTAATTTAGCTCAGAAAATTGTATAACAGAATTGATAAGCTTGTTCTTCATTCATCAAAAGTGAGCCTGAGAAATAGGATATCCGTAGAAATTGTTGTCTTCTTGTGAATGCTTTAAAAAGCTTTGTCGTAAGTTTTCGAAAGCTTTACACGGAAAATTAGACATTTATGGATAAATTGTCATTAAATGTTACACTAAAATAAGGTTCATTGGATTTACACTACAACCAAATTATTCATACAGATGGCTTAACGGTTGAACTAAAAATATTCAGTGTATTGTTGTTGGTTTTGTCCAGGAAATTCGACGGTGGCTCCACTCTCAACTTTAAGAATAATCCGGTCGGACTGTAACCCTGAAATTGAGCGACGTTTTACAACGAAACATTTGCATATCTCGGTCAAATCGGTTCCTGTACACGGAAGCCGCTGAAATTAATAATAATCATTTTGGACGGCAAAAAGTTATTAGGTTACCGAAACAACATTTTATGTAATGTACTCTTGAAAGCATTGAAATTACAAAAATAAAACAAAATTCACTTCAACTGTGGAAGCATCAGGTAGCTGAAACCCACTCTTCCAATTAACCATTGACAAGATTGATTATTGTTATTGTTTTATTGTTGTTATTGTTTGTTTGTTGTATTATATTAACACGGATAACTGATCAAGCTACTACTGGTAGTAATACGGATGATCATAGCTTGACTAGGTGCAGGTAATCGATCACCGAAGTTAAGCAAAGTAGGACATAGTCAGTCATCGGATAGCTGATCACGGAAGGCATTTACATCTGAGCGCGACAGTGGATCGGACGACACGTTATAGGTATTGTAGATCCCGATTGTTTGTCCTGTTACGACGACCACTACACCATGCTAGAGCCCTTCAGGCGGCCTGAAAACTCTGAGAACAAAAAAAGACTCGGCCTATACGTTCTTGCTTCGCAATGAGGTGTTGTAATAAGTTTGACGTGTCTGTGTGTGTATGTGACATCGTAGCTCTCGAATAGATGAACCGATTTTGATTTTGTTTTTTTGGTTTCAAAGGTGAATTAGTCGGGAGTGTTCTTAGCTATGTTTGATGAAAATCGGTTCCGCCGAATTAACTTTGGTCGTGTTTTAAATTTTAAATTTAATTTAAAATTATACACAAAGAAGTAGAGGTCATCGTTTCCACCCTAAGCCGTATTGACCTAGAATCGATGTCCACATTTAATTAACCGCTATTAAGTAGAAGTTCCAAGTTGTACAAAGCCACTTGAAATCTGTTCTAAGTTGCGAGCCCTTAATTTAAGCACCGACAAGTTATAACGATCACTACAATGTGTTGCGGTGTAATAATTTGACTTGTGGGAGTTGGCCTGGCCTTAATACTCGGTTGGTTGCTGGCCTTAATATTTTGACTGCTTTTCTTTTGTACGAAACTATAGATTACTTTGTTTCGAAACAGGGGCAAATCTAAACAATGAAGATCCTTTATAGGCTGTCTGAGATACTTAGGCTAAACAAATTCTGTTCTACGACTTTCGAAAATTTAACAAAATTAACAAAATAAAAGAGCTGTTCTATACATTGTATAGCTGTTAATGTGTGTTAATTTTCAAAAAATCTTTATGTTTGTTATTACTTCTCGCTGAATCGGCTGGATGGAATACGATAAAGTTTAGAATAGAGATCGTGTATCGAACCTATACTACAACTACCTACCTCTACTGAAAATTCTCTCTGAACTCTCTCCCGACTCGTGTGTTAGTAAGCGACGATGTGGCCGAAGATGTACCTTCACTCTGACCTTGAAAACGGCAAGAATATATCTCTCAAGAAACAAGGAAGCCGGCAATCTGATCCATTCCCTGGCTGTACGGATCAGAGAGGTCTTTTCGCCGAACTACAACATAGGGTATTTTAAAAAGGGTATCCACAAATAAATTCCACTACGAGCTGGCAAAAAATCATCAACACCGCTTGTGTAGTGGTCTGCCTGTTTGCCGTTCTTACATATTTAAAAAAAACGTAGAAAAAAGCATACATTTTTGCAACAGACTGTATCAATCGATGTGAAACCTCGTTTCGTGTCGTTCGATTTCGTTAGCAAGAGCATCAAACCAGCAGAATTCGCTCTCACATGCACTGCCAATTACTGGATGCAGATCTACAGTTACTACTGTAATGCTGAACATAGAGATGAGGTGTATCCGGCCAACATTGAAAAATTAGAAGTTGTTTTTTAAATTACATACTTATTTAAAATTAGATACATTTTTTTTACATAAAAAATAGGAAATGTATTTTGTAAATGTAAAAATTAAGAAAACTGTAATAAAGCCCTGTTTCCATTTATTGTTTATGAAGCAACTGTCTACTATTCAGACAGTAAAGATCTTTTTGACCTCCGACGTAAATAAAGGGGTGTTACAAGTTTTACGATTACATCTGTGTGTCTGTCTGGCATAGTAGCTGCAAACAGCTGGACCGATTTTGATTAATTAGTAGTAAAAAAAATATTAATTCAAACATGCTTAGGTATTTAGTTTATCATTGTTATAATATTTCTGCGAATAGCTTGACAATTTTGAGAAAATTTATACACTTACTAGCTTTTGCAGCAATTGGGAAAGGATTGACTCAGGCTATGTTTTTTTAAATTTTTTTTTAATGTAATTGAGTGACGAGACGAGCAAATCGCTCGCCTGATGTTAAACGTCACGTTTGCCCATAACAGGTCTGCGCTACCCAGAATTTTGAACTCGCAGAATTCAAAACCCTGCGCGGCACAGCACTGCGCTCGTCACCCTGAGATATAAGTTGTTTAATCTCCCATTTGCCCTGTAATTTCACTGGAAACAATGCCCTTCCAACCGGAACACAGCCGCCTGCTGTGTGCTATGTGTACCTCGGTTTCGCTTCAGCTTACACTATTCCCGTTTATCTATCAAACATATTTTTGCCGGATTACTACATACCAATTATTGTATCCGGCCTAACTTCTGACATTCAAGTCTTCATCCCTATTATAAAGTGTAAACTAGGGAAATTCAGTATCGTACCACTGTTTTGTACTAGAAGGTCGTCGCTCTTTGTTAGGGGTCCGCAGTCGGATAATGGACCCGCATGTCAACTTTATGAAAGAACGTCGCGATAACCAGCTACCTGCGTAGAATTATAATACATAGATAGAAGTGTCAGGGCTGAAATAACACAACAGTTAAAAGGTACCTATGTGAAATTGTTATCACGGCAAGACAACATTTTGGTGTTATAAATCTTGTTGGCACTTACTAACTGTTGTCCCGCGGTTTCGCCAGCAAGTTTGGAGTATTTTTATACCTTAAAATCATCTACACAGTTTTAGTTAAAAAATCTTTATGCATAAGTGAATCAAATCATCAAACATCAAATCAGTCGTTTAAAAGTACTCACTTACGTGCAACGTCGCAAACAAATAAAATAAAACTAATAACCGTAATAAAAGTACTGAACCCAACCAAGTACCAGAGTTCTCTCGGTAAAGTTCATTATTTTTAACTTGGCAGACAATTTGACGGTCCGCCAGCTCTCATTAGCTAAGATGGCTAATTGAGGGAATCTGCACATCTCTAAAGATTAGCAGCATGAGGAAAGTCGTCTATATAAATGTTACTTTTTATGAGCTTTTAAACAAATTGCTGGGAAGTGTGTCTGTTGGAAATTTGTAAGAATGAGCCACTTAGATCCAGTTTTAGGGAAATTTTAGTACGTCTTTGTTTTTGGCGATTTAATGGATTTATGTATATTGTACACTAGCTGTGGCACGTGGATTCACTCGCTCTTTTTTTCTAAACCACCTCTGTATTGACGAACAAAACAAAAGTTATTCAAATCTTGCAACTCAATTTTGAACCACTTTTCGATTGAGCTGAAATTTTGGTATACCTACGTGTGTAACTGCGATGACAATGCAATAAAAGCTTGTTTTAATTTTTGTTTTTAAATTATCTTATTTCATCTATCATCTTTATCAATCCAAAAAAAAAGGAAAATCCGTACGTAGAAATGACGTTCTACATACCACATTTCCAGAGAAATGCCCGTTAATAATGAGTAAACCGTACACGCATTTCCACTCTTATTTTCCGGGAGCTCCATAAACTTTTCGCATGTAAAATATATTATTTCGACTGAGTGCATTCAAATTAAATCAGACAAGATTTCCGATGAAATAAAGAGCTTTTTCTTGAATTGTTTCTAGACAAACATGGTATTAAATCTACCCTTTTAATCCAAAAAAGATCGCACAAAAAGCACCAACGTATTGCTTAGGTTTTCTAGGTAGTCTAGATACAACATTACAAGAACTAAACTAGAATTTTCAGCGCTTGTTTACACTCTTAACGAGCTAGAAAAACTTCCACAGCATGAGCCGACTGAATAGAAAAGTCCGAATAAAAGAACAACAGAGAAAGTTCAGGAGAAAATTCAAATAGGTCGGGTAATACTACGGTAGCGTGTAGGTGCAAGAAGGTTTATATCATTTCAGTGCGCACTCGACCGTCGTGAGGGGAGGACGCTTTCTTCCCCATTTTCACGTAATATTTACGCGACTTTGGAAAGTGAATTAATGACATAGCCAGTGAGATTTTATCGAGTGATTTTTATTGTTGGATAATTTTGGAGTGTGTGTGGTAAAAAGGTTTAGAGGGCAGCTGTCGGTGAGTTTCTAGGCTTTTTAGTAATGATGATTAGACACGTCAAGTACAAATTGGAATTAGTTTTTTGACCTTTCGAAACTAATTAATAATTTACCTGGGTTTCCATCCTTTGTGTGACACTTATAGGTACCTATACACTATCCGGGTGAAGGGTGTAGTGACTTTAAATTATTGAAAGTTGAAACTTGTCATTGACTCGAATCAATTCAATTTCCGGTGCAAAAGTTCTTTGATTAATTATTTGTACTGAAGTTTAGTTTGATTAACGAGAGAGAACGTTTTGTTATTTGACAGAATAAATAAGTAAATATAGGCCGAGTAGGTAGCTCTGGTTTTAGCGTTTTTAGGAAGTCTAAAAGGCTTCGAACAAGGGTTGGTGGTTTGATTCGATCCGACTAATCCGCTCCACAGTAGCTCAAAGTTCTAATGCTACTCGCAGTCACTCGAATTTATTAATTAATGATTCAGTCGGTTAAGTTTAATTAGTTCTTCTTTTGAAAGGAGGTCTAGGTTTAATTTTGGTATATATTGCGATGTTCCGTCTTCTATTAGACGACAGTTAGTAAGAGTTGTGGGTATATAGTGCTATCTAAAAACCAGGAGATCACAGTTGGTTATTTTTTAGAAAAGTTAAGATAAAAATTAAAATAAGTTTAAAGAGAACAAACTCTAAGTTTTGTTCATTAAGTTCATTGTTGAGAAAAAAATATTATTTTGCTTCACGTTTTTATGCTGGCCTTTTTATTTTCGGCTTATTCCTGTTTTGTTATATTTCCTCCTATACGCTGATGATCAAGTTATATTAGCATCATCAGAGGAGGAGTTGCAGGCGATGGTTGATATTATGCATGGTGCCCTAAAAAGCAAAGGTATGAAAATGAATGTATGTAAGACGAAAGTAATGGTTTTTGAAAGAGAAGAAAGTATGTCGAATTGTAGAGTTATGATTGAAGGAGAAAGAGTGGAGCAAGTGAAAGAGTTTGTTTACTTGGGATCAAAGTTTACGAGAGACGGCAAGTATGATTGTGATATTGAGCGAAGAGTGTTGGCAGGAAACCAAGTGAATGGAGCCCTGCATAACTTTATGAGCAGCCAGAACGTATCGAAAAGGGCACGATTGGCTGTACATAGGGGAGTGCTGGTCCCCACACTTATGTATGGTAGTGAATGCTGGGTTTGGCAGAAGAAGCATGAAAGTAAGATTAATGCTGTGGAAATGAGAAGTCTGAGAAGTATAGCTGGAGTGACATTGATGGATAAGTTGAGGAACAGCGTGATAAGGGAACGTTGTGGTGTGGTAGAAGATGTAGTGACAAAGATAGAAAAAGGGATGCTGAGATGGTTCGGACACGTAGAGAGGATGGATGAAAGACGATTGACGAAACAGATTTATGAGGCGAGTGTGAATGGACAAGCTGGTAGAGGTCGACGTAGGCGAACGTATCACGATCAAATCGAAGACGTTCTCAGTAAAGGCCACGTAAAAAGTACCCGCAACCGACGAGCTTGTATGAAAACACTTATGAAAGTAGAAGAAGCGAAAGACATATGTCAGGATCGTAGCAAGTGGAGGGATGTAGTCTCTGCCTACCCCAATGGGAAAGAGGCGTGATAATATGTATGTATGTATGTATTCCTGTTTTGAATCCCCCCCTTAGGCGGAAAAACTTTAATAATAAAATAAAATAATTTTATAATAAATTCCACTTTTCTGTTCATTTCACAAAAATATTTGTGTAATAGCCCTTATGACCAAATCAGTGGGACCACGAGCAACTGCATTACGTTGACTGATGGTCCCACCAAACAGTGGGACCACGAGCCCATTAAATCGACACACTGTCCCACCAGTGGGTCAAATTAGTGGGACCACGAGTCATAGATCCAAAAACGTAGGAATGTTGCACGATTAAGTCCTATTTTTTACATCAATATACTGACGCTAGGTCTAGTCACTAAATTTTTAGAAACGGACTACTCACTTTTTCCCGTAAAATCATAGCGAATTTCTTTCCAACAGTTATTTGGATATTGTAGTACAATAAAAACTATTTTAAGAACTTACCTAAAACAATCGCAAAATCTGGGCAATAACTGATTAATTAGGAATTGAAATGCCAATACCTCAAATTCAGATAGATGTAATTAATAACATCGGTATTTAAATCAGTTTCTGGGAAAATTATTGAGTTGACCACAAAATTTATCCTGTTTGTGAAAACGCACAAATATTCACGTGAAATAGTACGAGTGCGATGGCATTATCGGATTCGCGGTGAAATATATTTACGCTATGTGCAGCATTCGACACAATTTCCATTTGTTATTGCTGTAATGCTGAGCTTTGGTCAAACGCCTGGCCAAATAAAAAGCTTACCTACGTTGCCTGCAACTTTGAATGCGTGTTGCTATTATTAATCTATAATTCATCGTCACATCTAAAGTGGTGTAACTTCAGCCCGATAAAAAATATATATGAATCTCATACCAGGCCAATTCGCCTATATGAATTTTCGCAGTAACGTAATTCGACTTGACGATTTTCGGAGTAACGTGATTCGGCATTGCAAACTTTCAGAGTAGTGTATTACTACATAGAGCTCTTTAGAAAAATAAATCGGAGTTTGAAATTCGAAGTATCATAATATAGTCGCTTTAGGCTGGCCTAAAAGTATGAACACTAAAGGTACCTAGCCACTTAGCTTATATGAGAGCGAAAACCTAAAATCTGACTACACGAGCCAATATTTTCCAAAAAATAATACCTCTTTAGGCAGGTAACTCCTCGCAAACCCCCAGGAGATTGCAGTGAATGTGAGGACCAAGTATACGAGGGGGATATTGCTTGGCCAGCAGCATTATTGTTAGGCTGGGAGACAGGGGAAGATTTGTTCACTGACTTACTGCTATTTAACCACACTAACGTTTTGTTATACTTTCACGACCATGGACCGAACCTAATTTGAAACCATATCTTTAATTTTTAATTTAAATGTTTAAACTGATGTGCACAAAGCTATTTAAAATCAAACTAGGTTTGAGTCGACAATCGTTAACTATTTTTGTTGAAATTATATAAAATAAAATAAATCATGTGAATCTTTTTGGTCACAATAATTACTCGTATGTATAATTAATTCATGGCATCCACGACACAGAATTATCTTAGTGGGGAGCTATGAGTGTGAAACGTTTTTTTTATTCAACTATTCATTCGAGTAATCATATCGTCCCGCGGCTCCCGAGTTTTTCTTGGGAAAAGTATGATATGGGAACGCGGAAAACTATTTTCCTTAAGGCTACTCGGATGTTTGGGGATAACCAACGTTTTTGGGAGCGTGGGAATGGCAGATACGTTACCTGATGTAAATGGTGCTTGGCCATGCATTAGATAGGCAACGTTTTGGGAAAATGTTTGCATAAAGGATTGATATTGGACGTGGAATTCAGACTTTTTTATTCATTGACTAGGTGTGCTTCGCGGTTTCACTCGCGCGGTGATGAAAATTGTGATAATATTAATTAAAAGTCGTATGTTAATAAGTGTCGGTTAAGGGCATGCATAAGCTTTAAGATTATAGCTATTACAAATTTTATCAAAATCGGTTTAGAAGTGTGGAGATACGTGAAAACAAACTTTCACTCACACACAAAACTTTCGTATTCATAATATTGCTAGACTAGGATAGGCTTGCGTTTGACCGCCATCTGATCCGCTTGATGGTAAACAATGATGCGGTCTACGATAGAGCACGCTTGTCTAGAAGGAACTGATTCACTCGCGACTTGAAGACACCCGGATTATATCTATCAGGCAATATTTCAGGTAAAGCATTCCACTCTCGGTTCGATCCATAACAGTGGAATCAAAGCGTTTTGCTTATTTTATAACTCACTAACCACACCCTGCGGTTGCACCTGCACCTAACGGAGCTGTTAGTTAAGTAATACTGGGAAAACATACATGTAATACATTTTGTAATATATTATTAATATTTATATACGGGAACTTTTGAGAACAAAGGATTAAGTATGCCGGTTACGTCTATGAAATTGGAGTGATATTTGGAATGGAGATGCATTACACTTAGGTACTTTGAATTCATAGATACATAAGGTACGAGTATATAAGCTACTTTTATCTCGTTTTTTTTTGGCTAAGATGAATATCTAATAAAATGTAGTAGCTCGGTTAATGTAGCCTTGCGAGTTTTTTTTATTGAACCATAGGCTTGCTGCCACCTTACCTGATGGTCAGCAATGATGCGGTCTACTAGAAAAAAACTGATTCCTCCTGGTTCCCCGATACCCATATTATGACCATCGGGGAACACTCAGGCAGAGCATTCCACACTCGTGCGGTTCGCAAAATGTACATAGGTGGAGTCATAACAGGTGTACCACGGAGTATAGCAGCTATCTTATAATTTACACTAACTTCACACTAATTTCATCCAAATCTGTTATTTCTCACGGAGTTGAGTGGGAGCAAACACTTGCACTCAAACTTTTCCATTTAGTAAATCAGCTTCCACGAATTCACTTTAATTTATAAAATGAATTTAATTTATAACAGCAAGCAAAAGCAAGAAGCAATTACATACTTTTGCATTTGAGTCGTGTTGACCGAGCGGTAGTTTAGACTTCTCTCTAATGTAGGTAATTGAGAAAACTTCCTTAGTTTTTTGGACTACCTACAACAGCTACATGTATGTAGAGAGAGAGAGAGAGAGAGAGAGAGAGAGAGAGAGAGAGAGAGAGAGAGAGAGAGAGAGAGAGAGCTAGCTGTGTGCTAGTTACAATTATTCTTATTTCGTGTTTGAAAATAAAGTTCGAAAGTTCCAGGACCGCAGTTAGACCAGTGCACTATGGGCTCTATGTTTGGGTACGATAGAAAAACATGTAGGTATCTAAAAGAAAATGTTTTATGGATAAAGTGTTTTGTCTTCAATACTAAAGAATTCCAAAACTCCGGCACAATTTTTTTTGTTTAGTTTGATCGCCATCTCGCCTGATGGTAAGCAATGATGCGGTCTACGATGGAGCATGTTTCCTAGAAGGATTAGAAGGAACCGATTTGATGACAAGAAAGATGTTGTCTGTGTTCCGGTTGGAAGGGCATTGTTTCTAGTGAAATTACAAAGCAAATGGAAGATTAAACAACTTATATCTCAGGGTGTCGAGCGCAGTACTGTGCCGCGCAGGGTCTTGAATTCTGCGAGTTCAAAATTCTGGGTGGCGCAGTCCTGTTATGGGCAAACGTGACGTTTAACATCAGGCGAGCGATTTGCTCGTCTCATCACTCAATAACATAAAAAAAGAAGATACTTAGTTGATACATGAATATTATAACATAATGTGTATACTTGTATAGGTTATAATATTCATAAAGGTAAAGTAAAGTAACCAGAAAACTTTACCCCCTGATTGGCAGGCGAGGCGTTTGACCACAACCGGTGACGCAACGGTTTCGATGAAAAAACTGAAAATCGTTGGCATTTGAGTAGTGTGTGTACCTTTAAACTTTGTTGAAATTGAAACCAAGAATAGCTTAGTTTGTAACTTTATAAAAGTAGAGATACAAAAATATAAGTTGCCCAATATTTCTTTTTCTGCGTTACAGACATCGGATCGTTTTCTTACCAGTATTTTTTTGAAGCTGCGGCTGATTTCAATAGAACTCCAAGTTTGCAAGTTTTATAAAGTAAGTGGAGGTACTCGTATATTTAAAGTGGTTATTTAAGAGTTTAATATGGTTTACCTAACTAAAAAAAACCTAAAAATTCTAATAGAACTTCTTAGAGCTCTTAATATCGACGTCATAAAAATATTTCAATTAAAATAACATCAAGCGACCATGACCAACATATAAATAGAAATAAACAGAATAAAAAAAAACAGATAAGGAACTTCTTAATATGTTTTAAAAAGTAAATAACGGTAAGCATTTAAATTACCAACATTAATAATCATTTTATGGAGTAGTTTTTAACCTAAAAAAAATACTTGTACGTTTACGTTTGTGGATGTCCGGGGCCGCGTTAATTGAAAAACTCAAGAAGCCGTACCACCTCTTCTAGAAACCGTATTGTTGTCGAATTTACTAGAACTAACCTAAGAGAAGTTTTCTAACAAACGTTTGCGGACAATGCTCTATAAATAAATTGAAAAATAGACCTCGTTTTAAGAAAAAGCTTTTCATTCTTGAATGTACCTAATTCTAAAAATAGTTTTCAGAATTGTATGTACCTATTTTTACTATCAACTTATTGGTCACCACGGTATAAATACATGGCCGTGTCCTGTATGTATAAAATAAAAGCAAAACCCAAAATACCTGCAAAATAATTCAATATTTTTATTTCATACTATCTGCGTTCTGTTATTACCGTTCAATTTTCGGGAATATGATGACAATATGTTAATTCAAGGTATAAAGTTACCACTATACAAAAATTCAAATCCGTTCGAAACATCCAAAGATACTTTTAACATTTATAGGATTTTTGGTGAAGTTTTTTTTACAAAGTTTGGGCACAACACCCGTTAGCGATAGTATTTTAAGTTTTTTTATTTTGTTTAAGTTTATTAGGCATGTAAGTAGTGTAAGTGCCATTCATAACGAAGGCGGTGCCAGGTTCCATCCTTTTGCCATGAAGTCATTAAGTGTCTCATGTTCCAATATAACTTGAACTCTGTCCATTTTACTTACTAATCAAGGAAAGGGTTAACTTACATTGGTTCATGTCTCACTTGACGGCAGCACGGCAGCAGCGGCGCAGGAATGAACAGACCAGGACTCAAGTCCAACTGAAGTTTCTGATCATACAAGGTAGTAGCACCTCGTATCTCCCATAAAAGCTCCTTTACGGCCAGTCTCCAAACGCAATTCGGTGGTAACAAAGTCACCGACAATAAATCCGTCCAGTTTATGCAAAAACACTAGATTTGAGCCATAAAAAGATCGCCCGATACCGCTACGACCACATTATGAGCGGAGTGCAGTTGTAAGGGACAATAAACATGAAATATTGTAGCGAAGTGCCACTGACAATGTAGTGCCAAATTCTGGGCTCATTATATGTACTTTTTAGTTGACCACGTTTTATGAGGTCATGAAATGTGGCACGAGAATATAAAGTTTAATTAATTGTGTTCGGACAAAGCTGCTTGGATAATTTCTCTTGGAGTTATCACCAGTGAAGGTATTGTTTGTTTAACTCAAGCTTTAATCATCCCACTGCTCGGATACCAGGTCTACCTTCGAAGGGTGATTGAGCCGTATTCCACAACAATGGCCTGGTGCGGGTTGGCTGTTGAATTATATTCTAGGCAGGTATTATTGACACCGCAAAAAATAGTGTCTACAATGAATCAAAATCAAGATTAGGCCTTAGGAGGCCGAGCAAAGCAAACGTCTCTGTCTAATGGGACCAATAGGCATTTGTATGTTTGTATATTTGTCCTATGATAACTTGAGTAGATACCGTTGGTTCGATCTCCCTGAAAATTTTGCAAGCAAGTAGTTAATTTCAATACATTTTGTGGTTCAAATATGAGCAAAATCGGTCGAAGGGTTGTGGGGAATCTTAATATATATAAATCTCGTGTCACAATGTTTGTCCTCAATGGACTCCTAAACCACTTAACCGATTATAATAAAATTCGCACACCATGTGCAGTTCGATCCAACTTGAGAGATAGGATAGTTTAAATCTCAAATTATAGTCGCAATTTTAATTTATTGCAAATTATATATATACTGATAATTTTTACTATAAATTGACAAGTTAGCATCAACATACTACGGTTGCTATAGTTACGCAATGGCTTTTGACAGGACAACGTCTGTCGAGTCAGCTAGTTGAACCGTGTGATCCTTATCACACGGTTCAGTTCGCCTCGAACTACTAGTTCCAACTAGTCATTTCAGCATCTAAACACCAAGGCATCGAAATATTAGCATTAATAACTTAAGCATGCCCCCATGTTGCTCGACCATTGACCCTTCCTGTCAAGCCTAAAACGCGGTCGACCGTAATGAGCCCTTAGATTTTGGCTACAATGTCGCACTGTCGCATAACGACGCCGTATAAACGTCGTGCTCCATCTGCAGCAAACATGGCCACGTCTTGACGATGTCGTTAAGATAGTTGAGTGCACGTCAAAATAAAGTGAAACAGCTAATTAACGATAATAGCTTCACTATATGTATGGCGGTTAAAAGTAGTTATATGGTGTAACGGAAGGCTCTATAATAAAGGTTTCGAGTTTCGAAAGGAGATTCGCGATTCGCGATCTGCTTGTATTTGTTCGTACTTAAGTATTGTTCAGTTATATGAGAAGAAATGGCTGCTAGACTGCATGACAGTAAAAATGGTCGAAATATTACGACATTTACCAGCATCGGCCCGTTTCTATCTGAAAGGTGAGATAAAGTTGTATCTTTTGCTTTTTTCAGTTACACGAATTTTGACACAAAAGTTTCGTACAGCTTGGTAAAATCAAATCATACTAAACTACTCAGTGATTCAATGTGTACCTACATTCAGTTCTTTAACCTAGAAAACCCCATCCTCTCACGTCAGCCTCGGAGTCCGCAATTCCAACTCTTCGCAAAAAAGCTAATGAAATCTAAACAACCCACCTGCCGCCATAAGCCTTCATTCATTACCGCCCCTAAATTGTACATTCACAATGCGAACTTACCATAATTCCACAATAATTTCACGCTTAGCGCCACAAAAGCGTTTTTTCCCCAAATTACCTGAGTGATGCCAAGTGAGCTGTTACTGCGACCTACATTTTTGTGGAACCAGCTTAATGCACACTACAACGAGTAAAGATACTGTGATTAAAGTGAACTCGTACGTCATTGTGTTGTGTATTTACTGCAACTGGTGTGATAATATAGAGTTGGCTTATAGCTAACTATCTAGTACTAAAAGTTACATTTGGAATAGTTCATTCATTTTGACGTCTAGATCATGTTTGGAAGGCCGTGGTGATGATGTCATAGTAATAGATGACTCTCTTCTTCTCCAAATGCCTCTCCACTAATGAAAGTTGGCAGTCAGCTTCTTAAAATTTTCTTTGTCCAGCGCGAGTCTGAACAGTTGTTCCACCGTCTTTATCCCAGTCCACTCCCTGATGTGTAACGGAGCCACGATATCAGTAGATGACAGATAGTGAAAAAACTCGTGGAAAGAACAGGTTTGGGTCTCAGAATATTTACATTTCGTCTTGAAAATAAGTAAACAAAGCGAAGTCGCTACAAGTAAAACTAAAAACAAAACAAGAGCAAAACTTTAGGCGATTGCTGACAAATAAAATTGACCGAGCAAATAATTAATTGAGGTTCCAAAGTCTCGGGGAACAAACTGACCTTTGTATGCTTGTACCTCTATATTAACCAACGATAACATAAGTAAAATTTATCAAATTTTCATGACATTTTGCAAGCAAGTAGTTTATTACAATACAATTTATAAGTTTAAACTTATTTGTCAAATTAGTCGATGAGTTGTGAAGATATGGCTACGAGGTGTCTGTTTATAAATAAAAGCTTTTAAAAAGGACGATTCACACTCATCCCTGTGTCGGGGACGCCATGATGCACTCAAAGACGAGGACAATTTTAACACCCAGACCCAGAGCAGAAACTTGAATTCAAAGCACACACACATCAAACAAGCAACACAGCAAAGTACACTACGTACATAGCTAGCTAGGCGACTTGAAGGAAGTGTCCAACTAATACGCTTCCCTTAATGCTTTATTTGCCCGAAGCTCATCGTAGACATGTCCTTACTGGCGTACGGTAGTTTTTGCTCGCTTACGGCAGATTAACGGCAGTACAGCTCGGTGTATGTAAATGCGCGTATCGCGGCTCGCCAGCAGGGTGTTTGTATTGTCGAATATTGTCCACTACGAGAGGATAGTGGGGGATTGATCTGATTCTGTGTGCATCTGTGAGATGGGGCGCAAACTGCGGCTCATTTTATTCAATGGGTGCTTTTCAGAGAGGCGGTACGTTTGATATTTTTTGGCGGTTTGGGTTTGGTCATTTGGGGTTTATATTTGTTACTAAGGGTTCAAGTTATAAATTAGGATTATTTTTGAGTAGGTACTCGATTCTTTAGAAAAAGTATCTTATGTCAGCTTTTGTGGTACCTAAAATTTTATCGAAATCGGTTTAGAAGTTTATTGTGAAGCTGCAAGAATGGCATCAGTAGACTTTAGGAAAAGTATTACTTAAACATTTTATTATTTTAGCCTAAAAGCTAAGCAAAATTTATGTTTTTTTTCAGGTACTCCAAATTACCAAACAATCAAAAATGACAGTGAAATGAACTAAACATGTGAGACGTTTACAAAATGGCGACGTACAAGTGAAAACAAAATGGCGGATTTCAGCGGCGGCTTCGCTTGGCGAATGCTGGTGTTCGCAGTATTCCTGGATATTGCCATCGGCCATTTTGGTTTTACGGAGCAGAATGAGGATCTGGGTGAGTTCGTTTTGTAACTTTTGTTACTTTTAGCATTTATTTATGACTTTGCTTGTACTCTACGTCTAAACAGGTTTTGAAACTCAGTTTCAAAGCTGGCATGTGGGTGAGTCCACGCAAGAGCGAACAAGAGCTTCTACCTACGGTTATTCTGGCGAGTGAGATATTATCTCGGTCACTTTCGCTCTCCTTAGAAATATCATGAGAGTAAGCCTGACCGAGATAATCTCGAGCGCGCAAGAATAGGGTCCCAAAACACTCATTCTCGGCAAGGGCATACCTGTACAGTACACTATATTTACAGCCGATAAAATAAATTCTACAGAGGCTTTCCTATAGATCTCCGATAGCACATCAAGGCATATAAAGGGCTGTTAATAGAGTCACGTATCCGTGACGCCTCATAGCAATCGCTTACCACCAGACGGCCCGTTTGCTTGTTTGCCACCTATAGCATAAAAAAAAGAATATATAAGGCGTAGAGATACCTAGAAAAAATTTATTCGATTAAATATGCTCTTAGTTTTTTTCCATAAAAACCAGCAGGATAAACCCAAAAAACCGGAAAAAATGAGCCTCCACCATTTGGCGCCAAAAGGAATGTATTCATAAGTATTTTTACATACTTCCAATGGTCGATTAAACCCCGCACTCGAGGGGGCGATTGCTAAACGATACTCTAACAAATCAGGGGCGAAGGGGGGTAGGTATGGTCCCAGGGGCACGCGTTTCCGGTGTTTCAAATCTGTTGCGTATAAAAATGTATGAAAGTATTTCCGGTTTTAAATTATACGCCGATTTTCGTTTAAGGAAAATGTTGTATTGATTAGCTGGTTTTCCTTAGTTTTTCTGTGTTTTCCGGTATAAAAATTATTTTACACCGGTTTTTGTTACACGCAGTATCTTGCTAAACTTAACTGAGAATGGTTTACTTAACTGAGAAAAGTTTACTTAACCGAGAACGGTTTACCTACTTAGCTATACTTTGACTCTCTTGTTCTCCAACAAATATTTTTCATCATCATCATCATAATTTTCAGCTCGTAATCATTCACAGCTAAGTAAAGGCATATCTTTTGCATATCTAAGGTTACTAGAAATTTAATTTAAAATATCAAAAAGATAATAATAATCAATCAAAAGATTATTTGTAAAGATCGCAATCGGTCAAACCTGGTTAAATATTTTTACAACAATTTTTTCAAACTATGTAACCCCTTTTTTTCAAACAAACGCCTATACTTGGTTCTAAATGATCAAAGCCTCGAACAATTTAAACATATCTGTTTAACGAAACCCAAACACCCTGTGTACCTAAATTATTATTACCTCAAGGTCAAGGTAAACCTCATTGATATCAGCGCTATCGCCCCAATCGCCTTCATGCAGAGATAAATACAATGAAGCTTTTGTGAAACTAATTTCACTTGAAATTCGGCTTCAAGGTTAGACTTGTGAAAGCCGATCAAAATGTTCAGCCGTTATAGTTTTGAAGTAGTTAAGCTACTAGAATATAAATTATCTTTGATTAAAGACAAATTTACATACGGTGGCGTGGGCGTTATTTATGAGTTAACTGCTTCTGTAGCGAAATTTTCTAGTTTTCTTCCAATTATGCAGCATAAAATGGAAAACGAGACTGTTATAGTACACGTTTGATGATGCATCTATATCTACTAAGTATATAGGGTTATAAGGAAAGCGTATGCTAAGCCGAAAAGGGCTCATAGTACTAATCATTATGAACAATTTTTACTATGAGAGTAAACCGGAATTCGCGAAAAAAAATCGGCTGTTCCAAAGAAAAATGGCAATGATTTTTTTTTTGCGAATTCCGGGTAGGCCTTACAGTAAAAGTTGTTCCTAATGGTGAGTACTATAAGCTCTTTTTGGTTTAGTATACCCTTTCCTTGTAACCTTGTATTGGATCGGTTCAGCTGTTTGCTCTTGGCAAAGTAACAGAAAGATTAGAGTCTATAAGGCACTTCATATTTTTTTTAGCAAATGGTATTTGTAATCGCGGAACTTCCTTAAATCTGGAGCACCCCTGACATATCTACTTAGAAGAACGGCAGAGGAAGCGCCATAGAAAACTTATAAACAAAGACTGTTTGTCTCTTACTATACTACAAATAATTAATAGCGACTATTTTGCACTATACCTGCTACTACGCAAGGGCAAGCAGTTCAGCTAAGAAGACCTGACTTAAACAAAAACAAATCGCACAATAAAAAGCCCCTGTTTCTAACATTAAAATTAAATTTACTCGACCTTGAAACCTATTCTATCACATTACAGTCGAAAATCACAAAATGCAGTAAGAGCCCTGCACGTGATATTTACCATCCGACGCGACTTCGAATCCAATTTAAAATTCAACACGGCGTCATGAAGTCTTTGGTTCACTGCATTTTTGAAGGCTTCTCGAGCGTCGAGGTTTTAGCTATGTTAAACTTTGAACTGAAGAAAGGAAATCCACAAAGAAAACGGTTAACGTGGATCAGTGTCGGCACTCTGATCCAACCATTTTTGTTTCTTTTTTTGTTTATTTTTTTTATTGAGTGGAATTGTGGATAGTATTGTCATGAAAACCTGCCCTCCTAGCCAAGTTGCATTTCCATAATATATATTAATAGAAATGCTATATAAAAGTAGGCAAATCTATTATGTATGTATAATTGTATATGTATGGATTTTATATGCTGTGACGGAAATGTCATTGTTTATTCAAATATGGATACATTAATATACACTTATGAATGTCAGTTACAGTTTTTACAACATTTAGACTTACACTTTCTTATCTAAATCATTAAAAGTTTTAGATCTAGAAAACATAAAACAACCAATCGATAACTTAAATAGGTACTGCAGGCTTCTTAACGTTCTAAAAACGTTACAGAAATGGCATCTAAATCCGTTGCACAATAAGAAAACAAACCTGAAATATTTCATTGGTTTCAAAAAGCTCTCGGAAAAGTTAAGTGATAAATGGCTTGTGACAGGTGAAAATGAAAGATTTTACTGCAAAGTTCGTGAACATTTGCTACAGAGTCAAGGGAAGTCAAATAAACCAAACAATAAAAGCGTTTGGAAGCCATCGTATATTACAATAGGCAATATCTACTGGTATTACTCGTGGTTATAGAAGATACTGCCCTGCCGTATCACCCGCATGGTGAGGATGAAAAGGAGCCTATGTATTAATCCACGGTATAATCTATATCTATTCCAAATTTCATGTAATTCCGTTGAGCCGTTTCAGCGCCAAATAGTAACAAAGAGACAGACAAATTTTCGTATTTTTAAATTAGTGTGTTTATTAGTTTTGAATTATAAACTTTTTAAGCAGAACCAGTTGTCAATTTTATTATAACTTACTATTACAAAACTGTAACTATTTGATAGGTACATTAGTTAATCCTAAGAAACGTTATTTTTTTTTTACATCGGACTAGGCATGCGTTTGACTGCAATCTCACCTGATGGGAAGCGACGATGTGGTCGAAGATGTAGCACGCTTGCCTAGGAAAAACCTATTCACTCTATTTTTGAACATCCCCGGGTTGTACTTTCTATGAAAAACAGACGTTTGTTTTCTTTCTAAAGTTGCTGTAAATGTTTAACAATTTTTCATTTTTAGTTGATTCTAGTTAAGAAAACATGTAGTCCTGTAACATTATAGACTACGGTACTTCTAGGTGTATCACAAAATTAAAAATTAAAATCAAATGCAATTTGTTAAAAAAAAATGGCAGGTAAAGTGGCGACCAAAAACATACACTTTATTTCTTTGCATTGCTTTCCTCCAAATCTAATAAACAAAACCATTCCATTCCAAAACCCCATTTCACAAATAAAACCATTAATTCACCAAAGAAATTTAATATAAAACCAAAATCACAAGTTCCGGGTGCCACAATGAGTATTGGAAGTCGTAAACTAAAAATATGAAATCGTGACAAAGCCGGCGCTCGAGTTAGAACCGTACTTTACAGAATTAACCCCGCGGGGGCAATATTTTGACATAATTGAAGGCGCCAGCACAAAACTGTTAATGTTTTAATGGTATATAGAAACGGGGCGAGCGGCGAGCTTGCTCGCAAACATTTCTGGAACAAGTCTCAGGAGACTGTCGGTTTTATTGTGATTCTTTGTAATCGTTCTCAATGAGGATAATAGGTGAAAGACTTACGCTAGAGCAGAGCTAAAAGTGACTGTTACTCTAGTCAAACAAGACCAATCCTAGATATAACTCATCGTCAACATATGGTGCCGGTTCACTACTAGAGGTTGAGCGAAGTTTTCCTTATCTTGATCCAACTACAAAAGTAAAGAATTTTTTTTTTTTTAATGGAAAGAGAGTTTGGTTGACGGAATGGCTAGCCCTGGTGTCGTAGTTTCTAGGCCGCTTGAAAGCCAAAGGGCTCTTTTAATTTATACCTCAGTAATAAAATATATTCCTCACTCAAAAATAAATTATGATATAATTTTTAAAATTACTTTATGAACACTAGATAATGTAGCGGCCAAACGCAAACTTATCAAATAAATCCACAAATCACAAGCAAAGTAAAAATGTTATCAGTACTATCGATACACTGATTGCCGACACACGACGTAAAATGAGTCATATGGTTATTGATCAAATAATGCCTTTTTATGGACAGCGAAACGATGCATAACACAAATAAAAAAGCGTCGCTGCACTTAAAACGCTGTAAAAACCAATATAGCACACGATAAAAATAACCTACACTTAAATATATTATGGTAAAACGGTGGTCAAATTTTACAGAGACAACCATAACAACTGCTTTTAGACCTTATAGTAAAGTAATTACAACTGTAAATGAAAGAAAAGAAGAAAGAAAGAAAGAATTTCACTGGCAATTCAGCGCGGGAATGCAGCCAGCGTTCTTGGTACTTTGCCACACGGGCAAAACCTACTTTTTGATTTTTAGTTTTGTAAATTTCTTTGTTCTAGTTATTTTAGTTTTTTATTTTAGCTTATTTTAAATTTAAGATGTAAATATATGTAAATACAATGATTACGTAAAAAAAAAAAACAAAAAAATACTGTAAATTGTTTAAGACTTAACTCACCACAGCATGTAACCGGTTACAAAATACAGTTACATAGGCGGCCGAAAGGATTTTTTTTACCAACAGACTTTGATCAGAATTCACAACTATCACCAAAAGACGGTTAAATAATCACCATTCATCGCATCAAACTTCCGTGAATATTGCTAAACCTAGTTAAATCCCCAACCTAAGTTCACAGTTGCAGACTTGGTAAACTGCATAATTTCAAGTCGAAAGCATACTTCAGATCAGCCTGAGCACACAGATAGTCGCAAAGCCAACTATTACGAAAGGTGAGACCTTCCTTACTAGTTTCCCATCGACTCTTGCTTATCTGCCGCTAGATGAGGCTAATATAGCTAAAGCCATGTATTCACTAGCCAACAAATGGCCACATGTCGCTCAACATGTTGCAGAACAGCACACGGCGTTGCCAGATGACGCGCGCTTGATGATGACGTGTGGCTTGTTTAATTCCGTGGTTGCGTATCAAAAGTTTGCTTATTTACTGGACGGCTAGGCAACATTGTTGAACTAAATAACAACACTGCTTGCTTTATTTTGATTTTGATTTTAAAGTTCTGCTTCGTCGCTCAACATGATTAGCAACATTTTGTACTGATTTTGATCAAAACTACGGTCAGTCTCAATCATAATTGAGAGATTTCAAACTTAATCGTACGTGAGTAGTTCTATGTGTTTATTGCAAAATGTCAACACCACATCAGTTGTCATAGTAAAATAATGAGCAAAAAGTTGCGCGACAATTGTAGCCAAGTGTATACACAGCGCTAGATCCCATATCATGGAAGGTGCTAATATTTTCAAATCTATCAATCTATCAATATATATAAAAGTGAAGGTCGTGACTGACTGACAGATCAACGCACAGCCTAAACCGCTTAAGCTACAAACTTCAAATTTGGACAAAAGTTTAATATCAAAAAGCGGACGCACACTAAGAAAGGAATTTGCCCAATTCAACCCCTAAGAGGGTGAAAAGGGGTGTTTAAGTTTGTATGAAAAAAATATTTTTCTTAATGCTACAATTATCAAACTTTGCGAATATACTAAAGTTAAAAAAATAATCGACTCCTATTTCATCATTTTTGAAAAATCAACCCCTAAAGGGGTGAAACCGAGCAAGGAAGTTTGTATGAAGATTTTTTTTTTAATGCTGTGATTATGAAACTTTGCAAATATACTGAACTAAAAAAAATAATAGACACTTATTTTTTTGTTTTTTGAAAATCAACCCCTAAAGGGGTGAAACGGAGTATTGAAGTTTGTATGGAGATTTTTTTTTTTGATACTGTGGCTACGAAACTTTGCAGATATACTAAGCTAAAAAAAATTATTGACACTTATTTTTTTGTTTTCTGAAAATCAACCCCTAAAGGGGTTAAACGGAGTGTTGAAGTTTGTATAAAAATATTTTTTTCCTAATACTTCGATTATTTAACTTTGCTATTGTAATAAGCTAAAAAAAATATTAGATACCTGTTTCATTATTTTTTGAAAATCCACCCCTGAAAGGGTTAAACAGAGTGTTGAATCAACGCATCAACATTAACAGATCAATGCACAGCCTAAACCGCTTAAGCTACAAACGTCAAATTTGGACAAAAGTTTTATACCAAAAAGCGGACGCACACTAAGAAAGGAATTTGCCCAATTCAACCCCTAAAGGGGTGAAAAGGGGTGTTTAAGTTTGTATGAAAAAAATATTTTTCTTAATGCTACGATTATCAAACTTTGCGAATATACTAAAGTTAAAAAAATAATTGACACCTATTTCATCATTTTTGAAAAATCAACCCCTAAAGGGGTGAAACGGAGTATTGAAGTTTGTATGAAGAATTTTTTTTGATGCTGTGGTTACGAAACTTTGCCAATATACTAAGCTAAAAGAAATAATAGACATTTATTATTTTGGATTTTGAAAATCAACCCCCAAAGGGGTTAAATGGAGTGTTGAAGTTTGTATGAAATTATTTTTTTCCCTATGCTACGATTATTTAATTTTGCAGATGTACTAAGATAAAAAAATAATAGATTCCTGTTTCATTATTTTTGGACAATCAACCCTTAAAGGGGTGAAACGAGGTATTAAAGTTTGTATGGAAATATTTTTTTCTTAATGCTACTATTATTTAACTTTGCAAATTTACTAAGCTAAAAAAAATAATAGACACCTAAGTATATTTTTGTTTTTGAAAATCAACCCCTAAAGGGCTGAAATGGAGTATTGAAGTTTGTATACAAATATTTTTTTCCCAATGCTACGATTATTTAACTTTGCAAATGTACTAAGTTATAAAAATAATAGATACATGTTTCATTATTTTTGAAAAAACAACCCCTAAAGGGGTGAAATGGTGTAGTAAATATAGTACGGAGAGAGAATTGTAATGACTCACTGACAGACAACGCACAGCCTAAACCGCTGGCCGTAGAAATTTGAAATATGGAGGGTGTGTTTGTCTTGATGAGTAAACGTGTACCAATAAAGAATTTTTTGAAATTCTACCTCTAAAGGGGTGAAATAGGGTGTTAAAGTTAGGATGGAGAAGCATTGTTTTTGACGTCACGGTATTGAAACTTTACAAATATACGAAGCTTAACAAAATAACGAACACCTATTTCACCATTTTTGGAAAATCAACCCCTGTGGGGGTGAAATGGCGTGGTAATGATAGTACGGTGAAAGAATTTGTTTTGATGCTAACTCAATGAAACTTTACAGATGTACTAAACTTAAGGCGGGTAAACAACATCAGGAAAAAATCCAAAACCTTCGAAAAGTCATATCCTCGAGGTGGAACTGCTAATTATCTCGAAAATTAAAAACATTTTTACCAAAGCGCTGAGACTAAAAAGTCACCAAAATCTCGGACCTTTTTGGAGCCATTAAAAATAACATAGTCGCCTCAAAAACATGGCCGCCATACAAACTTTGAGGGTCTATATCTCCGAAACGGTTGAAGATGGGTGGGTGTTTGACTAGATGTCATAGGAGTTAGCAAGGGCTACTTGATGGTTGTGGCAAAAATCAAAATGATTCAAAATGGCCGCCATTATTTTTTCTACATGATTCGAGGGGGCTGATTTAGCATCTGTTTTGGCATCTGGGGGTTTTTGGGGTCCCTGCTTCCATTGTATGACGCTTTTTACATGTTCTCAAAAAAGGAGGGTTAAATTAATTATCGGTTCCCGAGGTATAGTCCACGCGGGCGAAGCCGTGGGCGGAAGCTAGTTCTGTAATACCTTTGTTCTGTTGGCAAAAAGCTTTTGCATGCTTTCTTAGGATCCGATAAGCAAGTACGCCGGTTTGAATAGCTGACATATATTGGACGTCCGACCGTAAAGTTTTAAGTTTAAGCTGGTTTCCAAGCCGCGTTTTACTTACTCTAGTTAGTGATTACGAGAAATGGTCTAGGCATTAAAACAGCCCTGATTTTACTGCGTCTAGAAAATGAAAATATGAGAATTAGTTTTTAAAAAGGATAGTTAAACTGGAATAGTTTAAAAATGCTTGTTAAAGAAATATGGCGAAAGGAGTAAAGATTTTTATAAGTTAAGATGCAAATTTTTACGTCAGTCAATAGAGGTTTTGCTGTGTTATTTTTTATTGGTGGTTAATTTTGAATTTTACTTCTAGAAAACGTTCCTAAATAAATCTACAGTAGCTACCTAATACAATACATATAATATCCAATGCCTATAATATATTTCAGTCAGTTTGTTTGTGACCTGTTTACGAGCACAGAGTATAAATAACTAAAGATATAGTCGACGATAGTGAAAATCTTTTGGGACGTTCCTCAACGGCGCTAATACTGACAGTAATTCGAAAACATGTTTTTATTTTCAAACGCAAAGCAAAACCTATTAATAATTGAATGAAAATCTGCGGTAAGCAGTTCTTTAGATCGTAATATTTATTAATAATAATATATTAATAAAATAATTTGACAAAAACACGTTATAACCGCTTACACCAGAAAAATAGCACGTAAACTATGCAGCAACCGCCAAATGAATACTGTTTCAAATATTTTACATTCCCACTAAAACCACGTTGAAGACCACACACAGCTATATAGGTATATATTATATGTATATCCGTATAGTATAGTACAGTTTGTTCGTAGTTCCGTGGCTTATTAAGTGATGAAATAAAACGACGATCGCAGATACGAGTCGAAGTTAGCTCGCCGAAATAACATCTTTATGTACACTCATAAAAGAAATACGCGTTTTGTTTACAGCCACTCGGCTGCAAATGTGTTTGAACGAAGAAACGGAAGGAGATTAATATGCAAGCCACGATCCGGTAGCTTTTATCTGTTATGGATAAAATATTGCTTTTTTGAGGATGGTAATTATAATCGCTGCTGTATGCTGCAGTAAATAGCTGCAAAATTAAAAATTATATTAATCCGCTTCTAGACTAGGGCTCCCTAAGTTTTTAATAAATAAAAGTATAATTAATAAATCCGCATTAGACCATCAACTCGGCTGTTGGTAAGTGACGATGTGGTCGAAGATGAAGCACGCAGATTTGGAAGATACTTATTCACTCTGACCTGACGTTCTCTGGCGTTTTTACATTGTAGTAAAACTTTGCATGAACGTGTTTGAGATGTGTGATTGTTACTATACTACGAAATGTCTTCGTAACGATTTAGCTGCGAGTATATCGTGATAACCCGAATATTCATCTAATCGCGATGAACGGGGCCCAACCCTAGCGCATGCAGACATATTATCTCTCATGGCGGCAGTCGGGGGACGAGGTGAGTTAGGAATATTCGCGATATTTCGAACGTTTACGATTTACTGACTCTAAAACTCACTAGCTTTGGCCGGATCGATGTACCGCGGCGATCCAACCTCTCTGACCGCTGCTCTAGGTATCATACAATTTTTTTTAAGTTTGAGGTTCAAACTTCACATTGCCGTACAGCGGACGCAAAATTTAATGTCAAATAGAGTAACGGCATCTCGGCTTGAGGCCACATTGGCCCATTTCGAATTTCACGTATGCACAATCGAACTTCGGAGAAGTTAGCTAATAGAGCCGCCGGCTGTCAATCATGGATAAATCTGATATTTTTATTTAAATATTTTTTTAACACCAACTCGCCTGACGGTAAGCAACGATGTGGTTAAACATGACCTAGAAGGCACCTATTCACTCTAACCCGATAAATATTCGTGGGTCTGTGCATAGCCTTATCAAAATTTTGAGACACATAAAATAACAAAATAAAACTAATAACTATATAATTTCAAATGTATTTCTAGTGTATTTCCACCTTAAAATCGCGTCGGGTATAAAAACAATATCAAACAGAAAAACTGATTCTAGAAGTATAAAATAAAACTAGTTGCTTAAGTCGTTAATCGAATAGTCTAGATCAGTGGATAGGTCCGCTCGAGTTTGGCCAGGCTATACTCTGCCCCAGGGCATCGAATATCTACAACCAATGAATACTAAAGCGAGTCTTCACAACTACGGTCCGGATTACTAACTTCACGTCTCAACCGCCCGAATCGTATATTTCTCAATTGCTGAGGGAGTAAATAAAATGTTTACTGTATGTAGATTTGTTGACGAGTCCTGTCGCTTCTGTTACTAATGTTTCAGGACTTGAGTGTCTGTAATGACTAGTTGTGGAGCCATCTGAGTAATAAAAAGGTTTTCTCGGTGGTTAGACACGGCTTTGATTATAGCTCATTTGATGTTAAGTGGCAAGATGATCGACTCGCCTGATGGTAAGCAATGATGCGGTCTACGATGGAGCACGCTTGCGAAGGAACCAATTCACTCGCGACTTGAAAACATCCAGATTAAATATATCGGGAAACAATTATTCGGGTAAAGCATTCCACACTCTAGCAGTGCACTCTGCTTTAAAAGCATACTGATCAGGTCTTTTCAGTGGACTTATCATAAACCAACCAGTATTTATATCTAGTTAAGAATCTACCTAATTACCTTTCCAGGCTTCTCGAGGCACGTCACTCAGTCTGATCCTTGCTTTAGCTACTTTTCACTCACAACGGCCTTACTTAAAGTTTCACAGCACAAATGAAGTTCGACAATACTTTGGAAAGGAATATTCTACTACAGCTGCACCGTGCAGTTTTACCTTCTATAGTAAGCTTTACAGATTTTCATTAAAAGTACTTAATAAGTCAGTAACGTCTTGTTCCAGTATAGGAACAAAATGTTTCCACGCCCTAAGATCCAAGATTGTTTATTGCAGAAATGTGGAAGCAGGTCTTAGAAAATTAAAACTTAGTTCGCAATCTTACTAATTAGTTGGGTAATTTACTGAATTAGATATTTACTTTTTTTTAAATACAAAAACTCATTTGAAAAACAGTTATTTTTAAATAATACAGATTTACGCACGTGAGAGTTTATTTTCAAAACTCTGTTTAATTCGAGTGTATTTCCGCTTTTAAATTACAAATTCTATTCGCGAAGTGTATTTTTTAATTAAACGGGAGTAAACAAGCAGATTTTCACAAACTTTGGCATTAATAAATTAGTTTGAAATGTCAGATTAAGCAAATTGTTTAGCAAATAAGCGCATAAGTACTTAATTTATGTATTTAGAATCTAAAATGCGTCTCCGCCCAGACACATAATTTTGCCGACCGTCGCAATGGTACCCAAATTAAAGTCCGATTCCAACGCCCAGGGACTCAGAACATACTCGTAGATAATACAGTTCGACCAGCTTATCTCCACAGTCAGCAAAATGGGGGAACTAAAATTTTGCACGAGAACTTATCGCTTTCGTTAAGTAACTACGATGGTGGCTCCTCGAGTCGAGGCTACGGATAGGTCGGTTGTAGCTGATGCTAGGGGACGTCACATGTCGTCCTGATATCGGACAGCTGTAGATATGTCACTGTGTCAATTGTAACTGGTTCGCTATTTCGCTATCGATATGGCTCGTTTTTGATGTCAATTAACGCACTAATTTTGAGACAGTTTTAGTCAACGAGCTGTTTTAACCTCAGACGTACACAGGGATGGTTTAAGGTTATGGTACGCGTGTGTGTATGTGGCATCATTCTCCCATAAGGCTGAAACGATTTTATTTTTTTTGGTTTGTATGGTAACTTAATCAAGAGTGTTCTTTGCTTAGGTATATAAAGAGAGATAGATAGATAAACTCTTTATGGCAGAGATGGAGATAGTTCTATGTTACTTAGCTATGCTTCATGAAAATCCGTTCATCCGTTTAAATACTCTTAGGTCGGGTTATTTTTTTATTTATAATTTAGTGATTTGTTTGGTATAATTTTATTATTGAGCATTTTTTTACAAACATAAACATTATGTTCCAGCACTTTGTTTGTTGTTTAGAAACGCGTTTATTTTGCAGAACAGTTTCAGGGCATTCTGTGAATAGAATTTTTGATGTTTAATCAGTGAACGTTCCAAGTAAATTATTCATAGCCAGTTAAAACATTGTATGGGTGAATAATTAGGCGATCAAATGAGTTTTATTTAGCAATTTACTTAGATACCTGTCTAGAAAGCTATTAGTAAAGGGTATGCTAAGCCGAAAAGGACTCATAATACCTACTCATCGTTTTGAACAACTTTTACTACCGTAGTAAAAGTTGTTCAAAATGATGAGTACTCACGTTCTTAGACCGCCTAAAGGCGTCTGATTCACAGCC
This sequence comes from Alcis repandata, assembly GCA_949125135.1. Lineage (NCBI taxonomy): Eukaryota > Metazoa > Arthropoda > Insecta > Lepidoptera > Geometridae > Alcis > Alcis repandata. The sequence goes on from OX421240.1 coordinate 1,691,369, forward strand.
CTTCAGGCGGCCTAAAAACTCTGACACCAAGACTAGCCACTCAGAATATGCGAAACATACTTTGGAAAGATTTCCGTCTTATCTTACAAAAAAAATAATAATAATAATTTGCATTTTATAAAAATTATCATCTCTAAGTATGCTTTTTTCAATCGCGCCAAAAACAACAAGGAACGTAAAATATGCAGATCTCACATTATGTAAGTTCCAGCCAACATTTCAGAAGGTGGTGTTGTATGCAAATCGAGCTGTGTCCGTTGTCGGTCCGTCGTCGGACACTTGAATATTATCTTCGCGCTTAGCTGTTGGGGTACGAACTTTGCATAAATTAAGGCCTCTTGGAGGTCCTATTGTTTTGCGACGGACCGCTAGATATGTATGAATTTCATACATAAATCATAGGGTTACGGGAAGGCCGGAAATCTGCATGATTTCGTGTGTTGTCTTCTGTATAAAGCTGGCGAAATTTTGATAATAACAATTAGTTCTACGTTCTACGCTATATATATATATATATATATATACGCTAGCATATTAATTATAATTATGTTAAAAAACTTGAGAAACAAAACAAAACTGAAAATGTAGTAGGTACCGCTCGAATTGCTGAAAATGTTATATCGTATAAAGCGCCATTTACATGATGCAAGTTTCTTGCCTGTTGCATACAATAAAATTGAAGCAATAAATTACCTGCATGGTCTAAACAGTACGTAACATTTTGATCTTTTGCGCAAGTTTTGCTTGCCAAAATTTTCTTGGTGTAAACAGCACATACAAAAATTTCTTAGGCGATTCTTGCATTCAATTAGTTTTCTCTTCATTTGCCAACATGAGTGCAGTAAGTGAAGGTGTGTTAATCGTTGCTGCTCTTCTGAGACAAGAAATATTGAGAAATCGTCGTAAAAAGAGGTGTTGGATCAAAAAATGGATAGCAAGAAGAGGAGTTCTTGGAGCGTCTAACAATCTTTTTCTTTCTCTTTACAAAACCTTCCAACACTTGAATGATAAATTTGACAACGCAAATACGTGCAATACTTGAAGCAACCCGCCAATGAATGGTACACGCACATACAACTCTCTATTTAGACAAGTCAAAACTTGAAAGCAATAATCTTCTAAACATTATTGTATTGGTCTAAACAGAAGACATTTGCAACTATTTTTTGTCAAGACTTGCATTCAATAATTGCGTTCAATTTTTTTACTTGTATCCACGTGTAAACAGTTGCGTACAATTCTTGAAGGGCAATTAACGCACTTAATTTATTGCATTCAATAATTGCACTTGAATGTACAAGAAAATTGTATCGTCTAAATCACGCTTTAGTCTAGTCAATTTAGACATTCGAGGGTACAGTAATTCCCACCCAGCTGAAAATTGGTAGGATTGTTTAAAACACCATCATCAATGAAACCTAAAAAGTCTATTTATTTTTTATTATTTCTATTTTTTAGTCTAATTTGACCGGATTATATTGCTTGCTCGAATGCTTGAGATCAACAGAATTGCAATCAAAAAAATAACAGCCTTTGCACCAATCATTAGATCGGTATTCAGTTAGCTTTTTTTTTTTTTTTTTTTTTTATGTGATTAAGTGACGAAACGAGCAAATCGCTCGCCTGATGTTAAACGTCACGTTTGCCCATAACAGCTCTGCGCCACCCAGAATTTTGAACTCGCAGAATTCAAGACCCTGCGCGGCACAGCACTGCGCTCGTCACCCTGAGATATAAGTTGTTTAATCTCCCATTTGCCCTGTAATTTCACTGGAAACAATGCCCTGATGTTACACGAGATTTCAGTGCCGCGACTTATGGTTTTCAGTGGCTCAGTGCAGACAATGGCTGAGAGTAAGGCCTATTACGCACTGTCGACTTGTCGCCGGCGACTCGGTCGCTGGCGACTGTGACTTACTACAGTTTAAATAGGTGTTTACGCACTTGGTCGTCGGTCGCCCAAGCGGCTGGGCGACTCGCCGCGACGTGGCGACGCACAAGCGACTGCCGGTCGCCGGCGACAAGTCGACAGTGCGTAATAGGCCTAAGAGGGAATGTAGCCATACAAAACGTATGCACATGTTATCATTTTCGTGATAAGACACTATAGCATACTATGGCATCATCACTAATATAAAAAAAATATGAAAAAAAAAGATTAAAAAAAATGTAGAAGTGAAAAAAAAAAGTAAAGGTTGAAAGTAAGTTGAAGTTGAGTTGAGTTGGTGTGAATGTGAAAGTTTGTGTGTTTGTCACTCAATCTCGAAAAAACGGCTGAACAGATTTGGATGAAAATTTATTAGAGAAACCAACGTGGGTTTGAAACATTTTGTTAAAATTAACACGGGAATACTCACGTAAATATTAAATATTGATGAAATTTGCTACGATAGTAGATTATACCCTGGATTAACATATATTTTACTTCTATCCCTAAAAATGCGGGTAAAACCACGGGCCGCAGCTAGTCCCTCATAATTATGACTTCTAAAGTTCAAGCAAAGATGGACGTCTTTTGACCTCGCCCTCATCTATCATTCAGATAATCTCAATCCAGCGAAACAGCCCAATACGCTCGTGCTTCACTAACTTAATAACAATTTTCTAACTCGTAACCAATTTTGATAAAACTTAAGCCATTTCTAAGGACGCTCTGAACCGAGCGGTAGACATTAACGGCTGGAGAGCTCTTTGGGGAGCGGTGGGAGTTAAACGAAGATCTGTATATTAAGTAATGTGTTCTGCAGAGTAAGTAGTGGTTGTTTGGCTGGTCCGTTACACGGTAGTATGCGGTGGCGGATTAGCTAAAAGAACATAATTATTTTTACAAAACAAAAAAACAAAAACCGACTTCAAAAAACCGACTATTGAGTTATTCATCTATTTGTCGCGCACGTACTTAATGCAAATTTAAGACTTATATGGTTTTCTCATGGATACCATTATCAGAACTGGACTAAATTGAAATGGGACCACACGGGAAGCGTCAGATTTCTAGTAAAAAAAGAATTATCAAAATCGATTCACCCAGTCAAAAGTTATGAGGTAACAAACATAAAAAAAATAACAAAAGAAAAACAAACAGTTGAATTGATAACCTCCATCCTTTTTTGAAGTCGGTTAAAAATTTAAATTGTACTTTTTGACGTGACAACGTCTATATGCACATACGAAAAAAAAAGCCCCGTATTCATGGTAAACATTTGTTTAGCAACTAAGTTGAATCTACGTGTTGCGGAGTTGCTGTCAACATGTTGCTGTCAACACTGCGTGTTGTAGAACGTTACGATCGGAGCGAGAACAGTATGCAATCATTTCATCAATGTTTTGTTATGACACGTTAAACTATCGTCCGTAAACCGACTTCACAGACAACCATTTTTTTTGAAGTGAAAACTTCTTTAGCGGCGTTGTACACTTTTTTGGAATGGGTAAAAAATGTTAAACTCGCGACAGGGTCACGTGACCTGATCGAAAATTCGTAAGACGGATGGAGAGTAGACAGCTAGTATCCCCCTCTCTTTCTACGGCGTGGCGAAAATGTATGGCGCCGGCTGTTTCGTTTAGGCGGCGCAGGGCGCTTGCGCGAATGTTCTAATTTGACAGTTATAGTGTTGTGACCTAGTGATTATAGTGGACACGATATCGATTCATTTTTCTATTAAAATAATTAAAGCAATTCGTGCAAAATTATTCCCTAACCATTCCAAAATATCCAAAACGCACAACGTTAATACTTAAGTTTTCACTTCTGCCGGCACTCCCGGAGTGCAACCCGTCGTTTTTTTTCTTAAATCGATGTGCAAAATAAAGGATATGCTACGCCGAAACAGGTTCATAGTATTCATCATAATGAACAACTTTTACTATGGGACCGAACCCTAAAATCGAGAAAAACAAAATCCATACATTTTGGTCGAGTGTCATTGACATTTTTCTATGGAACTGCTTTTTTGGCGAATCCTGGTTTGGTCCCATACTAAAAGTTGTTCATAATGATGCGTATTATGAGCCTTTTTCGGCTTAGCCTACCCTTTCCTTATAGCCCTGTTAAGAAAGATTTCTCTATACACGATTGCCGCTATTTGAACAATAAACATGTTGAAGTATATATTTAACGTCCACTATTTAAAAGCTACTCGATATCAAATGCCATTTAAATCCTTTCAACGGTAATTAACACATACTAACGTGATGTCGTGCGGTGTTGAGTGTGGCACTTAACATTTTTGTGCTAGTCATTTATTAAAAAAAAATTGGGCATACAAAGTCAAGTAGGTATTTGTTGCAACTGACTGGCTAACCCTGGTGACAAAGTTTTTTGGCCACCTGAACTCCTCTGATATAGCTTATCAGATTAATACAGGGTTTTCAGGAAAGGGTATGCTAAACCGAAAACCGAAAAGGGCTCATAGTTAAAGAAAACCAGCTGTTCCGTACATTTGGTCGAATGTCATTGACATTGACAATACTATGGAACAGTTGATTTTTTGTCGATTTCAGATTTGGCCACCAAAGTCGGACTTACCTACATACTTGATCAATGGATTTGGCCCATAGTCAATGTTGTTCATAATTATGAGTAGGTACTATGAGCTTTTTTCGGCTTAGCATACCCTTTCGTTAAAGCCCTGTATAGGAATAACGACGGGTCCTACAATTTAACGCGACATTCGACCCGCAGCATACAAACATTATTTAATGAAAATATGAATTTAGCCACTCACATGTGCCGAGCGAGCGTCGAGCGCATATTACCTTGTTTACCGAAAACATAGAGCTATTATGGTTTTACAAATACCGATATTTATCGTAAGATTGTTATATTGCTAACGCTTTTTAAGACGATTAATTCAAATACAAATTGATGGATATAATAAATAACAAATCCTCACTTATAGCTCACTAGGGTAACCTGTTACGGGGATGCCAGGGGACAAACACAAAGACAAGGACAACTAACACCCAGACCTAGAGCAGATATTTAAATTCATCTTTTAAACATTTGCCCGGCCGGGAATCGAACCCAGGACTTAAAAGGCGGATATACTACCGCTGAGCTAAACAGGTCGTCAAATTTCACTATTTACTAAAAAAATAAGAAAATACTGAAGTATCCATGCAAGTGCATTATGCAAAGTAACGTGAAAACCTCTAAAAGCTTAGTTCATAGCCGAAGTACTTTGTAAAAGCGTGCAAATCCCAAGTTTGCTAGATTTCAGGTCGGCCTGTTTGGCTCAGCGGTAGTGTGTCCGCCTTATAAGCCAGAGGTCTCGGGTTCGATTCCCGGCCGGGCAGATGTTTAAATGATGAATTTAAATATCTGTACTGAGTCTGGGTGTTAGTTGTCCCTGTCATTGTGTGTGTTCCATGGCATTCCCCGACACAGGATTTGTTCCTAGTGGGGAGCTATGAGTGTTAAACGTTTATTTATATAAAAATATAAGTTGTTTCCACTACTTACAAATAAAACTGATACGAATATTCTGAATTCGGATTCAGACGAACGAGGTTCAAAGGCTTCTAAAACGCGTAACTTTGCGATCTTATACGCTGCACGGTTTCCGTATGAATAGCTAGGGACGGGAGATTGGCTAACTTTCGGCTTTAGACCGAAAAATGTTCGGCTTGATTAGTTTTCGGTTTGGCGGTTTCAGTAACTTTTTTGGTTTTATTCACTGGGTTCGGGATTTTCGGTTCATTATAATGGAAAACCGTTCGAGCGCGAATCTGGCTAACTGTTATAATTTTGTTTTTAAATTAGCCTTTGTAAATGCGAATGACTAAACGGCTGAAATTTTCTAAGTAAAGTTTAGCGAGAAATATATCTCCCTTATGATATATACTAGACCCTTGTATAGGTCTTAAAGGAGCTTTTTAGAATCTGTTTATTCTGCCATATACTAACAAAACTTGTAAATGGCAGGTAAAAAGAAGACATTGCTAGCTGTAGGTACTCATTAAAATAGAAAATTGTGTAGCATAAAAAAATCTTAATCTTAATATATGTAAATTACGTGTCACGTTGTTTGTCCGCTATAGACTCCTAAACTACTTAACCGATTTCAATCAAATTTGCACACAGTGTGCAGTTCGATCTAACTTAGGAGATAGGATAGCTCACATCTCAATTTATAGTAAAAAAACATGAAAAATTAGAAAATCTAAAAATACTTTAGCGCTTTGGACAATGTAAACTTTTTTAATGTAACTTTTGACATTTGACATAGAATTGATGCAATGGCTTTTTTACCAATTCGAATTAAATAGTCATCGTAAGGACAGGACAACGTCTGTCGAGTCAGCTATTATTGTATAAATTAATGATTTCGTGTTTGTGTAGAAAGATTTTGGCATAGTCTGTTTTATTTTAGATGTTCACTTGTGTATGTAAACATCGCGAACAGGCCATCACAGATAGGAATCAATACAATTTAAAAGCAATAAAAATAACAGCTGGAATTTATTAAAACCACAAAAAAGCAGAAGAAGAGAAGTTAGCGACCTATTGTTTCCTGGGCAAAGCTCTCTTAGGCATCTAAAAGATAAAAACGCTGGAAATTTTTCTTTATAATGCAGCAAAATTAGATAGCGAATAAAAATGCGGAATAAAACGGCGAGTAGAAGCGTGTTCTGAAACTTGCATCTTTATAAAATATGCCATAAAAAGAAAACTCAAAGTTAAGATAAAACAGAGCGTTGTCTAGCTTTTTGTTAGTTGTTTGTTGCCAGTTTAAGTTTTCTAACCTCTTGGCATGTAATAAAAAAGCACTCTCAGATAATTTAGCAAAGTTTGTATTACAGAAGCTCTAGAAGTGAAAATCCTTGTAAAGAAAAACTTTATTGACCTTGGAAGTAATTATCTAATACTCTCAATTTTTTCATTGAAATAAACTTAGAAAATATTATAAACAGCCAAAAGAAATAACATATTTTTTTTCTACTTGATATTTTAGTGTAAAGTTGCAGAATAGGCATATGTACATGAAAGAAAATGAGGAGGCCTTTGCCCAGCTGTGGGATGCAAAAGACGGTAACAAAGTTAAATGGTGTGTCCCTTTCATAAAACGGTTACTTTTAACATTATAAACCAGCTACAAGGAAAATATTTTCAAAAAATAAAGTTTTGTATTAGATTTTTCAGGTAAGTGACCGTTGAATAAATAAAATTTACTAGCGGCGCCCTGTGACTATACTTTTGTATACCTACTACAAGAATATAAGTACATTTTACAGGGATTTACTACATTAGAGTAAATATAGGACAGTAATTAGCTAGCTTCATTAAAATTAGATTCACAACACTGAACTCAAAAGTTTACGAGTGTAGTTAATTTTTAGTTCAAATTGCAGTCACACACAAAAACAGATTGAGATGAGCTATGGAGATAATTATTTTAGTTTTAGACTAACACATATGAGTAAGTACTACCTACTACATCTGGGACCAAAATAATCATAGTTTTTTTTTAATTGCATTTATTATTTTGTTTTTTATCTATCTGTCATGGTTATGTAATTTCCAAAGTTTATACATAAGTGAAACCGCAAAGTCGTCACAGATTTAGGTGTCTACATCTATACGACTGTACCTGAAAATTGGTGAACTCAAAGATAGAGCGACAGTGTGTCACTCACAAAACTGTTTTTATACTTACAGAATATTTTTGCCGAATTCCCAAAGACCAACATTTCTTATCTCAATAATTTATGGTACGAAAAGGTTTTCGGCTCTAGCACGAAGCGTTTCGTCCCAAAATCCCAAATCTCTAGAAACATATTATCTACCCACACACTGATCCGAGAAATCCGAGAAATATCCGAAGATTTCGCGAGACACTACGAGAAATGAAATTTTTAGACTTTGGTAGTGAGAAAAATAAACAGATTAGTTTGATGCTTTTTGTTTTAATTAACTGAGAGACTAATTTTCAAGCCCCTGACGCAAACAGCGGGCGTTATGTTCGGCGTGGGTGTGTCTATTTTTCATACCTATTTTTTATAAACAACCTCGTGTATTACTTACCTTCTCGGAAAGACGGCTACATACCCCATACAGCTCGTATTAAAAAGGTGGAATAGAAAAGTGCGTTTGATGTGTCTAATTTTAGTGCTGTTGCATTTATTGAAAAATGTTGATGGCGGGATTGTAATGATCCGGCTAAATTGAATTAATTTTATTTGTTTGAAAATGACTTGATCGAGAATATTCTTAGACATGATTCAAAAAATACTCTTTGCTATTTAAAGATTATAATTGTTTTATCAAGAGTTCAAATGTCTAATTGAATTACTCGTTAAAAGTTTTAATAGCACAAGCACGCGCCATATTTGTCGGATATTTTGAAAGACGTTTTATTATTTACTCGTATTACACGAGGCTCTTAAATCTTTATCTTCATATTATTTCTTGTATTTCCATACTCGTCCCAATACAGAATGTTCTCAAACGAATCGCTTTGAAAGCCGAGACCGTAGATTAGCTCCGGGAGTTCCTTTCCGAAGTATTTTTGAATCTGTCTGCAATTTGCTTGTATGCTTTTAGGGGAGCTGTTCGGTAAATTATGATTTGAATGAATAAATATGGAATGAATTATTTAATCCTTCTAATATTTCAATGGGGAGGCTATTTTGAATGTTTGTTATTCAATCACAAAGGACGCATGGATTTGGTTGAAATTAGGTTTAGGGGGTACCTCGTAACTTATACCTATATCCTGGATTTACACGTATGCTGGACTTTTGGTCCTGAAAAATAAACTGATTGTTTTGGCTGATAAACTATGAGTGAGTGATTATTACGTTTGTTTCTTCCCTTCGCTACCCGTGTTACTACAAACCTTAATACCAGTGGTAAATATAGGTTTTTTATTCGCTTTGCAACTAACTGCTCTGGCAGTGACACGGGATTTTTTTAAATTTCCCAAATGAAGTACTACTGGCCACTTTTTCACGCTGAGACGGCTAACTAATTTAGATTAAGTATGGAGGTAGCTTCTACCTTAGATTCACACATCAGCTATCCCAAAAAAGTTCTAAAAAGGCGTGTGCAATCACGTGACCACGTAGTAAACCTTAGCACAATTATTCCTTACCGTAAGTAGCATGTCCGACTAGATAGGTCTTTATACAGCTTTTCTAGGGTTCTTTACGAGGTCCGACTGTCCCGTCCCGTCCCGTCCCATACAATACGGAACATTACGATGTACTTCACGACATTGTGCATACTCTACGTTTGCTCAGCGGCTCTATATTAGCCTTGTTTGAGCCCAGGACTCTACTGTTTGTTTGACTTTGTATTTTGTACGTAAGATTGTGAAATAGTGCTGGTTTTACCACAAAGTAGCTTTTTGCAATTTCTTATATGGTTTTTAAATAATAATAATCATTCATTTATTCAGGCAATTACAGCCACACACACACTAAATATTGTAATCAAATTAAATTAAATTAAAAATAAAATGTCAAATAATAATACAAAATAAAAATATACAAAAAATAAAAGAATCAAACACGCGTGGTGGTGGTGGTGGTGTAAAACGGTGATGGTGATGAGATGTAGCCTATATGTTCATCTAAGGTATCTGGATTAAAACACTGCTCTATTCCAAATTATTCAATATCGTCCAACCGTTTCAGAGTGAAGGAACCAACACACAGACAAACTTTTGCAATATACTCGTACAAACACACTCGTATACCTATATATATATATCTACATGCGAGAATTATAATTTGTCCAATTAAACTAAAATTAGATTGATGTAACTAGATTTTTGTTTAAACTTAGACCCCAAATGAACAGCACAATGACGACGGTTCTGCTCAACGTCAGGCTGGCACTCTGCCTGTTTGCCGCTCTTTATAAAAGACGTGTGGCACTCGTGGAATGCCGCGGTAAAGCTATTGCACAGCATTTTTTATCAACTTATGCTCGACACCTAGAGGCGAGTTGCTGAACTAAAGAGACAAGCGTGATATTTCAAAAAGTCATTAAAAGTTCTGCTATTCATCGATAGATGGCAACAAAACTAAAAAGTATCACTAAAAAGTGTGAGATGTGTGAGATTATTTTCGTTACGGAATTTCTGGATTCGGTCTCCACGCTCAAGGCCCGCGATAGAAGCTATGCAATAGCTTAATAACAACAAGAAACTCGACAACAAGTCTGTTCCTGATGTGAAAAATAAAGAGTTTAACTATCTAACACTCATCAATAAATACTATCTGAATACTCACGTAAAAATCGAGTCGTTTACTACGACTAGTTTTGAACACATTCTGTGATTTCATTAGAAGATTATTCATTTGCGATTGCATAAAATAATTATATCTAAACCACATTCATTTCCATACTAAGTTTACCTATCTATCTATCAAATGAAAATAAGTATCTAACCGAGTAAAGTACATTCTAGTAAGAATATTATATAAAAATAACCCCGACTGGCCTTATTGCTCCCTGCAAAGCGGCGGCAGTCACGTCTGCAATACTGCGCCACATGCACGCCGTATATGAAACGGGAGACGAATGGCCCAATGTGACGTGACACTTACTATAATAGGGTTATTCATAAAGGGTATGCTAAGCCGAAAAGGGCTCATAGTACTCATCATTATGAACCACTTTTACTATGGGACCTACCCGAAATTCGCGAAAAAAAATCAGCTGTTCCATAGAAAAATGTCAATGACACTCGACAAAATGTATGGAACAGCTGATTTTTTTCGCGTACTATGAGCCCTTTTCGGCGTGGCATACCCTCTATGAATAACTCTGTATATACTGAGAAAAATGGCCATCAAAATTCCGATGAATTCACCTAAAGTACGGAGCATACTGATAATCACCAAAAAGTACGATGTTTAGCCCCAGTTTTTATGGTGACACCCATAGATACGGTGACACCGTAAAAACTGGTGCTAATCATCGTACTTTTTAGTGATTGTCAGTATGCACCGTACTTTAGGTAAAAAATTTCTCAGTATAGTATATCATCGACATAAAACATAACTGGCATAACATAAAGGGCTGTTAATAGAGTCTTAGTCTAGAGAGAAAAGGTCGGCAGCGTATCTGTGACGCCTCCAGTGTTACAGGTATCCAGGCGACGATGATCGCTTACCATCAGGCGGCCCGTTTGCTTGTCTGCCACCTAAGGTAAAAAAAAAACTAATTTAATTTTTACAACCGACGCAAAAACGACGGGGTGTTATAAGTTTGACGTGTCTGTACCTATTTGTTTGTGTGGCATCGTATGAAGATCCCGAACGGATAAACGAATTTTGATTTTGTTTCTTTTTGTTTGAAAGGTGAATTAGTCGGGAGTGTTTTTAGCTATGTGAGATAAAAATCGGTTCTGCCGTTTCGACGTTAGGGGTTTTTACATTTTTTATTTTATTTGTATAATACACAACCTTCTAACAGAATAATGTAAATTATGACAGATACGCTTAGAACAACAAAAGTTATTACTTTAATATTACTTAAGTTAATTAAAATTTAATATTATTAATGCGAAAATTATGTTGTAAAGGGGCGTCTAAACGGGCTATATTTTACGACAATTTGTGGCTGCAATACTGTGGCCGGCAACATTGCTAGCAATACCAGCCACACTATGCAATATTTTAAGGATGGCCCGGCATTATAGCCACATATTTTTTGGTATGTCTAAATGTTTTTATGTGTAGCCGGCGTGTGGCCGAACGATCGCCTCGCAATCGAAAATACTGCAATATATCTGGGCCATCTATATTGTTGTTCTGTTTTACTGTATATGCGCGTCCCTTTCTCCCTGCGACGTGAAGTACTTTGCGTTTTACTTTCTGCGCGACGTGAAGTGTGCTGCGAGTGCTGCGACGTCCATCGTGTACCTATAAATCTGTGGTGTGGCGATATTCTGTGCTGTCAGCAGCTGTCATTCTTGTGTTGTTTTGAAAATAAATTAAAATGACTAATACTTGGTCTGTCGTTTTTCTGCCAAAACAATGTAAGCGGCTGCGATGAGCGTCATTTCGTCGGCCATTGTTGCTGGATTGTGTGGCTCATTAAAGGGTTCTGAATCAAAGGCCATACTATTGCAGCCATATTGCAACATGTTGCCTGCAATTGATTGCTCAGCCATAAAATGCACTAAAATGTTTTTTTGATGGCTGGGCAATGTTTGCCAATAATTGCAGCTACAAATTGTCGTAAAATATGGCCCGTTTAGATGTACCTTAACACTTTCACGCACCAACTACACCAATCAACATTATGCAAACACGTCGTCAGGAGAAGAAAAGTAACAAATAACAATTACATCCAAAATCCTTCAACGTGGAAACGGCTGAACTGATTTTGAAAAACATTTCTTAGAACCACCACTATACAGGGTTATTCATTAAGGGTATGCTAAGCCGAAAAAGACTCATAGTACCAACTCATTATCATGAACAACTTTTACTATGGGACCAACCCGAAATTCGCGAAAAAAAAAATCAGCTGTTCCATACATTTTGTCGAGTGTCATTGACATTTTTGTGTCAATGACACTGTCATACTGTAGTTTTTGTGTCCTTCTTGAGCAGTCGGGTAAAATCGCAACAGCTAAGCAAGTAAGTACTGTTAATCAAACGATAAAGTTAATGTTATGAACCTGCCACTTAAAAACTTTTTTACAACTCCAATATTTATAAAACATTTTTCAAGCAGACATTTTCGGGGAAAGTCAATCATAATCACGCCGATTTGAGGAAAGGCTTTCATTTTGTTTTTAGTAACTAAGCTAAATTTTTTCCTGCAAAATAAGTGCCTAAACACTGAAAATAATTCGCTAAAGACTTACACAAATACGAAAAAACACTTAGTTTGCATGGCTATGACAACCTTAATATTTTTTTTTATATTCCGATATTTCAGTCAAAACATTTTCTCGTAAATATAAATATACTTAATATTTTTTTTATAATAATCATAATTTTTTACTTTAGTAGGAATAAGAATGTTATGGGATAGAAACTTGTGTTATCTTTTTGGTTTATTTCACAGATTACTTATATTTTATAAAAAAAAGAGATATACAACACTTTCTGGATATAACAAAAGTCCTGACTTTTTTTGTTAATTGTATTATTTCCCTGTTTGGCTTCTTTTTTTCTATACCCTTCCTCCACTGTCTATGGCAATATTGCTTCCAAACTAATCAAAGCAGTAGCCATTAAAAAAAAGTCATCAAAACATTAGTAGTTAAGGCGCAACGTTGGTACATAACAACGTAGGTACATAACAACGTAGGTACAAAACATAAATATAGGTACATACTAATTACTAACTACCAAAATTATAACCCTTTCTTTTATGCTATGCTGTTGTCGGGTAAACAGGCTGTCAATTATGATCGACCATTTTACCCACATTTCCCCCACCCTTTTACACAGCTTTCCCCATTTCCCGGCGTATTTTGGCGCATTTTCTGTTAATATTTCATCGTTCAGTCAATCACCATTTTGCGGTGATACTGATTGACGCAGACATCGCATTTGCTAAGTATTGTTCCGGTGTTATACAGAAAATGTCCGATAAACGTATTTTTAAGTAAAAATGGCTTTTATGAGCGAGTACCTAATCTTTTTCTGGCAAGATTTTTTTCATGGTAAGATTTTTTAATTTAGTGATAGGCTGACGTTTGACCGGCTTGACATTGCATTTGCTAAGTATTGTTCCGGTGTTATACAGAAAATGTCCGATAAACGTATTTTTGTGTAAAAATGGCTTTTAATTTATGAGCGAGAAATTTTATATGGCAAGATTTTTTTTCATGGTAAGATTTTTTAATTTAGTGATAGGCGGGTGTTTGACCGGCTTCTGGCTTGACGGTAAGCAATGATGCGGTCTACGATGGAGCATGCTTGCCAAGAAGGAATCGATTCACTCGCGACTTGAATACATCCAGATTACATCTATCGGGAAACACGCATAGACCATTCCACACTCTAGCGGTTTTCGCAATGAAACAATTTCGATAAAGATTGTAAAAGAGATAGCTTACGAGTATGTCCTGAATCGGGTGAAACGGTGCACAGCTAGTAGACAATATCGGACTCAATCAAACGTGAGTAGCTCCGTGTATTTGTAACAAAATATGCCACGCTAGTTTTCATAGTAAAACGAGTAACTCACCTGTTGTAAAAGTCATGCTCAACTATTCAGTTAAAGATTGAAATAAAAATTGAAATCCAACAAACAGTTTACAACGGTCCGCATCAAGTCACCGCACTGCGCTCGTTATTTATCGCGATCTGCTCGAAAAATGGAAGCTCTTAAAGCCCTTGGTGTCAGATCTGCTAGCGGTTTTACTGTAAATCTTATCTCTTTAATCTGTCAGCAAGTATTGTATTTAAAAAGGCCGTTGACCAATTAGGAAATTATCTCATGAATTTTAAACCAAGCAACAGATTAGACATAAATAAGAGCATAATAAGGCATTTTAATACATTAAAATATATTTATATAAATAATAATAATACACTATAGCTTCTGCCGTTTTGTAAAATGGTAACAGTATCACAAGCACGCCGAACGCATATATTATCTCCCCATCGCGCGTCGTAGTCAACAAGTAATAAGTATCTATAGCAAATTTGGTTGAATTTTAAATGTCAACTACGTAGGTACTCTTCAAGATAATTTGTCATCACAGAAATGTTATAAAAATACATTTAAAAAAAAATCCTCAAAACTGTCTTGTTACACTAAAATTATTCACCCATAGTCTGTAACCAAACCGCGTATTACCATAACACAATCCAAATAACACAATAAAACAAACCGTATCCGCTTTCTCTACCGAGTAAGCCCACCAACCAATTCCCTTCCCAATGCCATCTTTAAAGGAATTATTCCTCTCCATCCTATTTTAAGCCTCGAGCCCAATGGGGCATATTCCAAACAGCCAGCTCTTAAGAAACTGCCGCATATGTAAGCTTATGGGAGCTGGAAATCCTTTCTCGGAAGGAATTCCAATAAAATAAATAAGGCCATACCATTCCTCCTGCGGACTTTGGAAAACGGCCTCCGCGTGTCGGAATACAGAAATATCTACTAATAATAACAATAAAACTGTATGTCTGTGCGACTGAACGCGGTAGGGACAGTAGATTAACTTAAGTCAGTTGTGTGTAATACATAGTTATGGCTGAGATACACGAGGCTGGTTTTTAAGACTTGTAATTATGGCTAAGTTACAAATTACAACGCATCAAAAAAGAACATTGAATGAAATGTCATATGTGCTGTGCATTAGAAGTGTGTTTATACACTAGAATGTCAGTTGTCCGAGAAATAATACCGCAGTTGTACATCTTTAGATTTCATTGTTTTCTCTTAAAAATGTGTGACTCTGATTTTTACCAATCTTGTTTTCACCTGAGACCTAGAGTTCTTTACTCCATAAATTCTCAACTTTGATGTAACTACGTGTCTTCATAACTTGAACTTTTGAGTAAGTTTATAATATAAATTGTGTAAACCATAATTTTGAATAGCACTACTCTCAGTAACTCTGCTGCATTATTGCGGGATTTTACACATTTTATTAACCGCGTATGCTGAACTCTTGCGGAGCGGTGAGCGACAAAATATTGCGCGCGTAATGCTCTTGAGCATTGCGGCGTTCGTGTAGTCAAGCCATTAGTTTAAAATGGAGTAAAAAGATGTTGTATTAAGTCTAAAGAAGTTTGAAGTTTGTTCGAAGCACAGCTCTGATGATGTTAACTGTGTTTTGCTATGAAAACTAACATAGTTTTATCCATCGAAAGGTTTGTTTGTAAGAAATCGCTTTCAGCGATAAGACCGCTGTACTATTAATTATTATTCTACTCAGTCTTAGTTTTTTTCTTGTAATTGGTTTGTGTGCAATAATTTTTTTATTTTATTCTATAGTTTTAACACACATAAGCGAGGTGACGTAACCTTGAAAAAATGGCACTAAACGCTCTCAATGTTAGTTATAATTGTTATCCTCTTAGAAATAGAGCATTTTATTCTCTGGCAATAGAAACAGATTGGATTTCGAAACAACTACAATAGCTGAAGCGATGGAGACAATGGCGATAAAAGAAAAATAGAAAAAGAGCAAGGAATGTTACATTTTCTATCTTCTCTTTCGGATGTTTTGCTTTGTTCGAGCGTGAGGTCTAGACTAACTGGTTTTGTGTTGGCTCTGGCTGAGTAAGCCTTCGTTCTTTATGAAATTGAGCAAATCGCTCGCCTGATGTTAAA
Organism: Alcis repandata; assembly: GCA_949125135.1. Classification (NCBI taxonomy): domain Eukaryota; kingdom Metazoa; phylum Arthropoda; class Insecta; order Lepidoptera; family Geometridae; genus Alcis; species Alcis repandata. The sequence goes on from OX421240.1 coordinate 1,707,633, forward strand.
CGTCACGTTTGCCCATGACAGGTCTGCGCCACACAGAATTTTGGACTCTCTTATCGCTTGGCGGTAGAATAACTGGCAAAGGTGTGGTACTTTCCCAGGCGGGGACTGCAAAAAAGCCACTACAAAAAGAGGCAAACGAAGTGTCAAAGTCTAGTAGTTTTTAAACCGTTTCAAATTTCTAACATTACTTAACAATTACCTATTTTTAATTGTTCTCTATATACTTGTAGAAGAAACAACAACTATTCAAACCACTAGCGGTCATACACGTAAAAACTGACAGATAGAAGCTTGTTTGACTTGTTTACTACTGGATAATATCAGATTAAGTTGTACCTACATAAACGCACACAATTCTGCATCGGTGCAACCAAAAATAGCAGCAACAATCTGGGTGTCTTCAAGTTGCGAGTGAATCGGTTCATTCTAGGCAAGCGTGCTCCATCGTAGACCGCATCGTTGCTTACCATTAGGCGAGATGGCGGTTAAATGCAAGCTTATAGTCGAATAAAAAAACTGCTAAATTAATAACACCACGTATACAAGTCTGTGCGTCTGATTCTAAATAAAAAATAATCTGAATCTAAACCTGAATCATACCTTTTAGATCAGCCTGCAAGCGCTTCTCAACCGATACATTTACCGATTCAGTCAGCTTTGCGTGCCGTAGCACAGATTAGATAATAGTTACTGTCGTAGTGACAACTTTATGTGTTTGCAAAATCAATTGAAGGTTGGAGACCACAAAACCCGTTCTGCCGGAACTGCCCGCAATCTTCATTCAGGTCGTGACCACTCCATTGCAACATGCTCGAATCGTTCAGAGAGTGTATTTACTAAAATAGTTAATACTTGCTACGCCCTACGGTTTTAACTGCCTCACAGGAATTGTCGGTTTTCTGGCATAGTAAGTAACATTATAAGCTACCTTCATGTCAAATTAATTCCAAATGCATTTATCTGTTTTTGCGTGACAAAACTATCATATTTACAGTTTACTAGCTGCGCATCGCGGTTCACCCACGCGGTGACGAAAAATGGTGATGATGATGACAAGTAGCCAAAATCTCGCGATGATCGGTTGAGTAGTTAAGGCGTGAAAGCGTAACAAACAAACTTGGTTTTTGGCAACTAGAATAATAGTTATTAATACAAAGATTCGCGATAAGTAATAAATATGCGTGATAAATTAAAACATACCTTCTACTTAACTACCTCAAGCCACTACACTGCTTTTTACATCTGTCATAACTCACTCTACTCTTAGTTTCTCGCCTAACATTAAATATTCAAAATATTAATTACCCACCTGGTTCTCAAACTTGTTCGCTGTAAATCAGCCCCTTTCAGACGATGTAAACAAATATACGCGGGAAGATAAGAATGTAAACGTAATTTATGACCTCAAATTTACCGTTCGCTTTTTTCCGGCACTTATGGGTTTGGTGCAAGTTGTCGGATAAACGCGAATTTGTGACTTTGGAGAAAGAGTTAAGTGAAAATTTAACAAATATAAAAATAGGACATCGATGGTGAATCTAAGCGAGTAGAATCAACTCTTTAGACTCATTAAAGTAACTAATACTTTAAATTTTAATGTAATACCAGTATTATTCACGACAAGCATTTTTCTGTCAGCATTTGTGATACAAATTATATTTGATACAATTTTAACAGATCATCTCATTAAACTAAAATTCAACTATGTGCCAAATAGAGTACTTTCTAAGTTTTGCTACAGAATCTTGATTATAATTTGCTCACACTAAAAGGCAGATCTTTCTCAGCTGTCAGTAATGAAAGTATTAAAAACTTAATTAAGAAACAATAAGTCTAAATGATTATTTTCAGAAAAATCGTTATACTTATCATATGAAACGCACAGATTTTGATGATAGATTAATTTATTTACGCAAATTTTAAAACAGTTCCTGTAGATAAAGTTTATTTTTCTAGGTATTAAACGAATAGAATACCTACACAAAGAAAATCTTATTTCCGTTCGTGCTTCTAACTTGCGCCTAGCATCGAAATAAATAATTGCGAGCGGCTCACACCCCTCTTGCTTTATCTTTATGGCGCGATACGTGGTGGGGCATGTTCGAGTCCGCGCCATGATTTTAATGTGCCGACGTGTGGCGGGGTCAAACTGATTCCACGGGCAAAGTATACGGGCGTACTAGTGGCAGGGGCGTTGGCTTTGCATGTTGAGAAACGGTGGAACGCGGCTTTTTTGCTTTGTTATGCATAGAAAAATGGTTGTGGTAATCGTACGTGGTCCACCCTTTTTATAATTAAAAGTTTTGTCTACTATTCAGTATATAACATAGGTAGAACTCTTTATTTTGTTAAAAATGTAAGTTTCAATAGGAAAGCGGGTGCAACCGCGAGGCTCAGCTAGTAATCAATAATCTTCTCCGAGTCGTAATATCGTGGAGCAAAGATACGCCAAATTAATAAGAAGGCGGACGCGCAAAAATAATCTAGAACAATTTATTTTCGTTAAATTTTAGCTCAAAGATAAAAACTTTTCTCGTTTGTCCTGTAAAGTAATTTCCTACGAAGACAAAACATTTAGTTGTTTAACCTCGATCCGAAGGTAAATTAAATCTAACGCTTTGACAAAAACTACGTTCCTTCGTTTGTCCACATCTCAAAGCTAATTTAACTAAGTACTCGTTCATCTGAGGCATTAACCTAGAAAGTTCTATTGCCCGAGGGCAGGCCATTCCGGCTTTGACATGCCAAATGCCCATAATGTGACTTGTACTGAAAGTGGCCATCGTTCGGCGGAATTACGGACAAGGGATCGTACTTACAAAGCCTGTTTAGAGTTAGCCACTGCATAATCTGCTCTGACAATTTTTACTGACGTAAAATGTCACGTGCGAAAAGAAAACGGAGAATTTTAAGCAGTTAAGTTTACGCAGGCTTTATAACTAAGGCCTAAGATTGCGAGTCTTGGGACAGGTGAGCGCTGGTGGCATTTACAACTGAAAGCTACCGTAAATCGGATGATACTTTAAATTGAATGTCTTAAAACGTAAAGCGTATTGTAAAGCGTTAGGTACCTGGTTATTAGAATTTGGAGTGGAAGAAGTTACACAGACCACTGCTAGTGAATCAGATTCAGATATATTTACTGAACAATTGATACATTTTAATTTATTTACTTAAGCCGTGGTAGCTCAGTCTGAGAAAAGCCGCTTCGCATTCTTGAGGTGGCGGGTTCAAACCCCGACTCGTACCAATGAGTTATTTGGGACTTATGTACGAATTTACATATCACTGGCTTTTCGGTGAAGGAAAACACCGTGAGGAAACCTGAATATGTCCGGAGAAAAAATTCAATGGCGTAAGTGAATCCACCAACCCGCACTTGGCCAGCGTGGTGGAATACGGCCTGATCACCCTTCGAGGGTAGACCTGTGTATCCCAGCAGTGGGAGGATTAATAAATTTATTAAATGTCACCACCAACACATCCACACAATATTCTCCCTCACGAAACGTTCAAGTTCTCACATGGATTTGAACTTACACGTTTAATCCGGTCTTTAAGCTTCTATTCGTAGATTTGTCAGTAAAATTCAGTCTAACGTATAAACAGACTATGAGAGCAGTGCCGGTTCAGCCGAGACTCGGCTGCAGTGTAAATGTGGTTTCCGGCATTTTGCACGATGTCAGCTTCGAATTACAAAAGCAACTGCGCTGTTCTAATAGTGGGTATATTTACGGGAGAAATAAACGCATATAAATATACTCAGGGTTATTCATATTTTAGCTGAATTCTACAGGGTTATATAAAGGGTATGCTATACCGAAAAGAGCTCATAGTATTCATGAACAACTTTTACTATAGGACAAGCCCGAAATTCGCAGAAAAAAAAATCAGCTGTTACATACATTTTGTCGAATGTCATTGACATTTTTTTATGGAACAGCTGATTTCTTTCGCGTATTCCGGGTTGGTGCCATAATAAAAGTTGTTCATAATGATGCTTATTATGACCCCGTTTCGGCTTAGCATATCCTTTTTCTAGAGGTATAGCCCTGTATGCATTTATATACTTACTTATAAGTATGTTTATACTTCACCCAGTGTTTAAAGATGTCCCATGATAAAATGACAAAGCTCCATTACAAACGATGGCTAGTTGGCCACCCTACTCCACCCGAGGTTATGTTTTTGCTCTTTAATTATGTTAAATGGTGACAGTTTTTGCACAACAGACCTTGAGGGATGATAGTGGGACCACAGACTAAACTGGGACCACGAACTAAAATGGGACCATTTACTTGTTTGTAAATTTACTTTGATGTGAAGTTTATGCTCGGAGTAAGGATGGCGGATGATAAATGACGTATAAATGCTTGAAATGTTTATTAGAAGATGTTACGGTGCCTAGAGGTGCTTTATTATAGCTTTGATGTGTTATTTAAATGTTAGAGAGACTTAGTTTTCTAGGCAGGGTTATAAGGATAGGGTATGCTAAGCGGAAAAGGGCTCATAGTAGGTACTCATTATTATAAACAACTTTTATTATGGTACAAACCCGGAATTCGCGAAAAAATTCAATTTTTTCTTATTTTTATTTCAGACCAACAGCAAACAATATTACAATAATTATCCACAGAAACTTAATTAATACGTCTTTTAGGCTTACTCTTGTTACATCACTCTTTTATTAACACCAGACGTTTCTCATTAAATATTATTTTTAATTCTCTAAATTCGTCAGCTGCCCCTAATACCAGACACAACAATAGTTGTATGGAACCCCACAAAAAGCTAAATAAATAAACCCCCGGCAAAGGTCAAAGGTACGGTGTTGAAAAGATTATCAAAATGTCATGGAAAACAATGTTACAGGGTGAAATTAACAGTGGGGCACTTCCGGCAGTTTAAGTGGACTTAGATTACTGATCGAATGACGATTGATTTACGTAGTTTATTAACACAGAAGTCGTGTAAGGTAATTACGTGCCAACGCTAACCACCTGTGATGAAATCTTGGATCGAAGTGATTCGAAGCTAAGCGATCCAATCCTGGTCAATTGCTCAGTACCCTAGCATATAATTATAACTCCCATCAAAAACTACGTGTACGAAAGTTAATATTTAAAAAAAAGTTTCAATTTTCACCTGAGAGGGAGTTACAGTTTTCCATTTTTATTACATTTGTCTATCAAATACATACCTACCATGTATTTTAAACAACAGAACTTCTACTTCATTTTTTATCAACAGTAGCTATGCTTATTATAGGCCTAGCACGAAATCTTGTCAAGAGGCGAATATTCGACAGAAATGTGCATGAATAAATGCAGTTTCAATTTACACCACTAAGAGCTTAGCTACATATTTTCCTACAGAAATTCATACTACGCCTACTGCATTTTTACGCTGTGTCGATCGGTTTCATACAATATTCAGGCCGCAATCGAGTTGTTTAATTGTGTTTGAGTTGCGTTGCGTGTGTGGCTAAAGAATCTGCTGTGATTTGGAGACACGGATTTGGGAAGTTTTTGGAGGTTTTCTTTGTATTTTTGCTGTAAGTTGGTAATAAAGTTAGTTATGGGTACATTAGGTACTCTACGGCGTTAAGGAAGTTTTCCACCTGGGCCCTTATTCGCTATCTACCATCATATTCCACGCCAAAAACGCGTGACGTCATCACACGCACGTAACGTGAACGCGGCTCAGAGTCTTAGCGTGGCATCGCGTTTTAAATTTTGACATTGGCATACGGAATACCATTCCATGTCGATTCCATGGATTTGACGTAACGCGGCGCGTTACGTGCTCGTGTGCTCATAGCGAATAAAGGCCCTGCTTGTACTGAGTTAAGGAGTTTTTAATTACTCGTAGAATAGCTTAGATAAATCCAGAGGAAAAATAGCACTACGTTAGGTTTGGGCGAAGCTAAGAACTCTGCTTCCACGCGTAGGAACAAGTCGCACACACTAACATATCAATATTTCCCTACTCGCGGCACTGTAGAGCTTTTACGTACGTAGGTACGCGTAAAAGTATTTTTTTATGCTATTGAGCTACGAGACGAGCAAGTCGCTCGCCTGATGTTAAACGTCACGTTTGCCCATAACTGGTCTGCGTCACCTAGAATATTGAACTCTTAAGCCGGCGACTGACCTGAGCATTTTGCCGTAACGTAGCATTCGAAGCGAGCGTGTTACGTTACGGCGTTACGGCCTTGCTCGTGGCGAGCATAGTGCTCGACTGCGCTCCGCCATTGGTAATCAAAATGTCGGAAAAAGCCGGCGACTGGCCTGAGCATTTTGCCGTAACGTAGCATTCGAAGCGAGCGTGGTGGAGCACGCGGCGCTCGCAGCGAGCAGATCGGCTCGCTGTACTGACCTGCAACATTTGTTACAGGTCAGTCGCCTGCTTTACCGTTCAAGACTCTGCGCGGCACAGCACTGCGCTCGTCACGCTGAGATATAAGATGTTCAATCTCCTATTTGTTCTGAAATTTCACTGGAAACGTTGCCCTTCCAACCGGAACAGTAATCTAAGTAAAAGTAGATTAGTACAATGCTTCATTCAAATCCATCGCAGTGCTCTATCTTTTTATCTAGGTTTATCTGATAGTTTTAGACGCTAGGAACACAATACTGGCGCTGTGCGCTGTCAGCTGTCAGTTACCTGCGACCGCCGCGCGCCGGAAATGACGTACAGAACGTGTCGCGTCTATCGTTACTTGACACCGGAAGTGGTCGTGACTGGACTTTTAAAATATTTACTACGCCCAGGTATAAAACAGTAGCAATAGTATTGTATACAGGGTTATTCATAAAGGGTGTGCTAAGCCGAAAAGGGCTCATAGTACTCATCATTATGAACAACTTTTACTACGGGACAAACCCAAAATTAGCGAAATTAAAAATCAGGTGTTCCCTATATTTTGTCGAGTGTCATTGACTTTTTTCTATGGAACACCAGATTTTTTTTTGCGAATTCCGGGTTTGTCCCATAGTAAAAGTTGTTCATGAGTCCTCATCGGCTTAGCATACCCTTTATGAATGACCCTGTATAAATTATGCTATTGTAGAGTAGTCATACAATTTTTTTACAAGGTTTTTTTAAAGCCTAAAAAGGTTCACAGTACTAACCTTTATGAATTTTTGCTATGCGACTAACCTTTTCACGCGTTTAATTTTATTATCTACTTTTAGAAAAACGTCACCGAATGTGATAGAAGCTATGACCAGTCGTCAGAATATCCAACTCTATTATTACTAGGTCTACGTGAGTAGTCTTGTCTAATTGTAACAAAACTAGATGCGCCTTCGCGGTTTCACGCGCTTTTTTCCTAAACCCCTGCATCGAGGCAAATGAAAACGAAAAAAAAAATCGATCGAGGTAGGTATAGGTAACGCACTGAAGATACCTAAGGTATTGGAGATGTCTATAGGAGGTGACCACATACCACCAGCGGGCCCGTCGCTTGTTTGCCACTTATTTATAAAAAAGTCATATTTGAGTTTTTATTAACCCATGGCAATTGATTTTCATTAATAAGAATATATCAAGTCTACAGAATATCTATAATAAAGAATATGTCAAGTCCACAGTAACTGTAGTCAGCTCACACTAGTCAACAAAGACAACAAAACAACAAAGAATATCATTTTAGCTTTATAGTGAATCTACCAACCCGCACTTGGCCAGCGTGGTGGAATACGGCCTTATCACCCTTCGAGGGTAGACCTGTATCCCAGCAGTGGGAGGATTAAAGGTTGCATATGATGATGATGAGTAAACTAGAAACTGTTATTATAAGATGTCTACCTACTATCTATATTAAGACTTTAATCTACTTTACGTCAGTAACCTGTAGCGAGCGCAGATATGATTTTACTGTGTCACGGACAGCAATTTGTATGTACCGGATATTGGACGCGCCTCAGTGCGCCGGCGGGACTTTGACGGGACAAATCTGCGCAAATAATCTGTCACGGGACTATTCTTGAGCGCTCGAGATTACCTCAGTCTCTCTCACTCTCATGATAAATAAATAAACGTTTCACATTCATAGCTCCCCACTAGGATATCCTGTGTCGGGGATGCCATGGAACACAAAGACAAGGACAACTAACAGACAGAGCCAAAGCAGATATTTATACTGAGAAAATTTTCATCTACGAGTAAAGTACGGGGCATAGTGATAATCACCAAAAAGTACGATGATAAGCACCAATTTTTACGGTGACAACCATTACCTATTAGCAACAGTTTTTAGAGTGAGAACCATAATACTCGTATAATATTATGATAGTTGTCACCGTAAACATTGATGCTAATCTTCGTACTTTTTGGTGATTATCACTATGCTCCGTACTTTAGGTGAATTCATCGGAATTTTGATAGCCATTTTTCTCAGTGTAAATTCATCATCTAATAACCGGCCCGGCCGAGGATGATATTTTTCATGAGAGACAGTGACCGGGGTAATACTCGTATCTCTCTAGCAAGAATAGGGTGCTGCCTATCTATTATCAGGATCGATCATCGTGCCAAACAACCTCGTGATTACATAATAGTAATAATATAATAGTGCGGGATTATTTCAATTATATTACTGAGCGTCAAAAGTTTTTTGATAAAGGTGAAAAAGCTTTTTATTTTTTTCAAATTGGTTAGGCGTCGAATTTTGTGTGTGATGATCGCAATTGAAGAAGTTGATGGTTTTCTAAACTGTTTGAATTAAAAAAGATGCGCTCAAACGGCTGGCTGTCAAACCAAACAATTATGCTTAGTTTTAGCGATTCTTTAATAATCGAAATGATAATCGAACCTAATCATGTTTTTCTCATCATATTTTTAAGAATCAATAGTAAGCTCCTCGGGAGCCGCGACTTCTTGCACGAACTTCGATCTTGCAGGCTTAGGACTATAAACATAGCTCGTAGCATTCAGGGATAGTGAAGTACTGAATTGAAAAAGTGTTATTCCAATCGGATTAAAGGTAAAAATGTAAACACGAACAAATAAAATTAAATATTGGTTTTTATAAATTAGATTGGCTAGGTCACTAGGTCCGCCTAACGGAATTACCGTCGTGAACAAATCGATGATTTCCTATGCAAAAGTCAGGTCTATGGGCTACTTTGTCTTGCAATTTTGATAAGCAAAAAGCGCACACAATGAAAAAATACTAACCCAGATACAGGAAAAAATGTCGCATAGTAGAGCTTATTTATTTTATTTCAAATTAATTAGATGCATCCTTTTGTTTGTAATTTCTGGTGTGAACAATAAAGAATTTAACTGTCTATATATCTTCAGGTGCCATCTTTATATTGAAGTTTGGAGGTTGTAGGCTAAACTTCTTACGATCCCACGCTGTGCTTTATAAATGCTGATAACTCAGTCCGAGAAACGAGTAGGTATAATTTTTAAGCCTAACCTTGATAACAGACTAAAAGATGAAAGCACACACGTTTAGTATTGAAGCAAACATCCTTTGTCCCGGTCGGGGATGGCCGCGGGTGACCGGGACCATTTGTTAGCGCCGGATATTGAGCACGGCTCACCGCGCCGGGGACTCCGGGACAATCTGGGCAAATATCAAGCAACCTAGTGTTACGTTCTAGGGCAAGATGTTTGTACTAATACTATTACTATCGGGTCATTAAGGGCACAAAAAGCAACATTGTTTTATAGTTGACACACTAAAAACTTGTACCTCTATTTAGTAGAATTTAGATAATTCTGTCTGTGTCATTTAAACGAAATTGTTAGAAAATTGCTTTGAAATAGGTATTACATTGAGTCAATTACAAACTAATGTAATTACTTAAGGCTCCGGAGTCTCTCCGGTACATTTTGTACAATTAACCTTGGACCGATTGAGATTTTAATTGATTAAGGAAACGCTTACTTACCTACCTATTGTAATTGACTGAGTTGTGGCATAGTTTGCAATACTTGGGGTGACCAAACTGGCCATTGGTTCCTTGGTTTTGTGAATATTGGTTCCTTGGTTTTGTGAATATTGGTTCCTTGGGTTTTGTAATCATTTGTTGCTTGGTTTTGATGGCAAAACTGGAGTAATAGAATAAAACCCGACTGCGGCAAAGCCAAAAGGGAGGGTTAATTAGTTTGCGTTTGATCTGTATATATTTATGTAAATGTATGTATGTCTCTCTATAAGTTACCTCGTACCTACTAAACGGCTAAACCAATTTTTTTGAATAATATGTGGCTATATTCGTCTTTATGGTGAAAGTATCACTACGTAGATAAATAAAATTTTAAAAATACAAAAAAGGATGGAAATTAATGAGTCATTTTTTATTATTATCCATTCTCGGTCTGGGTGTTGGTTGTCCTTGTCTTTGTGTGTTTCATGGCATTCCCGCCTCAGTGAATCTTATTAGGGAGCTACGAGTTTGTGTGAAACGTTAATTATAAAGACCACCTTCTTGTTCGCTCAAAAATTAACCAAAATTTATTTTTATTTAAATTATCATAATTAAAAGACGCGTAAAGACCAGCTGTTACTACTTGTGAATTTAGCAAAGTTATGAGAAATCTTAGCTACTAACAAATTAACTTCGTGCCCAGACTAAGTCCAGTTTCACAACAAACGACACGACAGCACTGCACGACACGAAAACACTACACGACACGACTAAAATGCGGTGACGACACCGAGCGCCATACAACCATACATTACAATGAGCGACTTGCTTACCGAAAAGCGGTTTCGTTGAAAGATAACGATCTAAAAAAAATAAGTTAATATTACATATGTAATGTACCAATATAATAGCGTCAGGAGGTCGGCAAGGTTAGGTTAGCTACGAGTATGTAATTGAAAATATTATACCTACATAAAATTACTGATTTCAAATGTATTTCTAGAATAAACTAGAAATACATTATAAAACCGTTATTTGAAAATGAACTTCTACGAATTAACGCCTGATTCGATAAAATATTAAGTATAACAAATACTTTGTAGACGTGTGGTGCTCAGTGTTGTCACCGCATTTAGACGTGTCGTGGGTGTATCGTCGTGTCGTATACTGAGAAAACAATTTGTGTAGGTAACATCTTTTAATATCAACCTTTTGATCTAGTCAGTCTATTGTAAACTTCCAAAACAGATTCCAGGATTTCTTTGACTTTGATAAAATTAGCGTTCTAAACTGAACAGACAAAGAAAGTTAAAGGGCAAATGCTTTTATAGACTAAAAAAATATAAAACAACTGCCGATGCTGCCTCTAGCCATATACAAAATATAAAAAATAATTTCGGTCTTTTTGAGATTGACGTACAGTCCTACAACTTCCGCAGTGGTTTTTTATTTTTCTTTGTTATTAATGTGTTTTATATAAGTAAACAAAACAGTAGTGATGCCGCTATGAATAAAAGAAATAATGGTACGAAGCACCCTGACCGTAGAGCAAACGAGTGTGATAAAACAATATTACCCATACTTGCGTTCTCTTGCTTTTGTTTATTCTCTGGCATTTTTTTGCGGTGCTAGAAGAATTTACAGACTGAAAAATTGACGTTTAAACATGACGAAATCAATAAAACGAATGATTCATTTCAGTTTTTTTTTTATAGATTTAAAATATTTTTTTTTAACTTTTGTTAATGTGATTTTTTTCAGTGATTTTGTCTATTTGAAGAAATTTCACGATATACCTCTCATTCGTTTTGGGACCGAAAATAGTTTAAAGCGTCATTTATGTTCACAATCGTTCGCATATGTGACCTACGAACGTGGACACATGAAACGATTTTGTCATTTTTAACTGTTATTTTTGCCACGGATTCCAAAACAGACGCGATATCCTCGAGCTCAAGTTAAAACGTCGGTTTATTGATCGATAAATTTCCATTCTTACTGCTGTTAAGATTGTAAGATTGGAAAAATAAACGAAAAAAAGTATTTCAATGTTTTCCAATGAAAACTAACGTGGTTTAGACATTTTGTTTAAAAAAAGACCAAAGATAAAAAAATGTGTGACAGATACCTACACTTATGTGAGGTGGAGGTGTGTGTGTGTGTGCCAACAGTGTATCAACAAACACTGTAACAAGAAACAGTTTCAGCCCCTGCCCACTGAGATTACAAACGCTTTAACAATTTAATTTCACTTAAAACAAAATTAAAATGTACTTAATTCCTCGTTGTTGGTAAACAGCTGCATCGTGTTTCGCATTAGCACATACACTGGGAACAGTGCACCTACTTAATAGGGATGTGAAAAATTACAAATTTTAGTATCGATATCGATAAAGTGTAAAAAATGCATAAGGACTTGTGGAATCATACAAATAATTTAATTATAAGGGTACTACTGACACGAGTGGGTGATATTAAATCCGTAATAATACTATTCTGCTCTTTGTCAGATATTGTTAAATCACAAAAATGACATACAAAGTCGATCTATTGCTGCAGTGAACACTCCTGTCACTTATACAAATTTTAGAGATATTAAGCGTCACCTTCATCGTGTTTGATTATGCGTTTGAACTTAGAACACATCATCACCTAACATCAGGTCACTCGTAACATCACATAACTAAGCTTATCTTAGAAACGAGCAATCACAAAAATCCATCGACAACTATCGATATTTTTCCATCGACAACCTCATCCCTACACGCGACATCTTTGAATACGTAATGCCGGGACAAGTCTAATGCAATTCCAGGCGGTAATATCTGTCCGCTTCCGCCTTGCAAGCTACTGTATCGGCGGCACAGTATTGCAAACCAAATAAATGTGGATCGTTCCTTTTTATCTTTAGACGGGCGAAATACTTGAAAACTCGATTTAGAAGCGTATTAGACTTCACATGCAACCTTTAATCCTCCCACTGCTGGCATACAGGTCTACCCTCGAAGGGTAGACCTTAGGGTAGCTTGTAAGCAATAGTTGGTTGCTTTGCTTCCTAGTTGTAATAGGTCTGAAATACAATTATGTTATAGTGATAAGGCAACCAATTGTTCTACTACCTATTTACATTGTACATTTAACAATTTACAAATAATAATTATGATTATTGATATTGCCATTAAATAAAATGTAAGAAATGTTTCCTGTGTTTTACAAGCTTTAACTTATTATATTTGTATTAAACTTGTTATATTTGTATGTTAAATCAGGTCAAATCTTGCAAGTTAATTTTGGACAACTTGCCGATGTTCGAATGAGCTAACGTGTTGTTTAACTAAAATAATGAAATGAAATGAAAGTCTAAAAGATATTTAAAAAAACAATAACTGTTTATGTCTGTGACAATCACTAATTTGTCATTCCATTTCTTCTTCTATACCTATCGTCTGGTTCACCGGAGAACTAAACCGTACTACGGGCGAACTAAATAGGTTACTTAAGTTTAACCCCAGAATGTTCTTTCGTTCTAGTTTATGTGCGTTTCCCAATTATCGTCTAAATATAAATTTTTCCGTCATTAATTGTTTTCAAAACACGTTGCAAAAGAAGAAAAGTTATGATTGAACTTTTGCTTTATTTTTGCAAAGAATCGTTAGCAGCCCGCTGTTACGACTTGCTAACTTCGAGTTCTTAAACTTTAGTTCTTGTATTTTACAAAGAATTGTGTACATAATCAAAATAAACGGAAAAATCGATTATAGACTTGGATAGAAATCTCTTCTTAATAATAATCTCTTCAAAACGCTGGCTTCTATCTCGCTCAAAGGGTGAGCAATCAAAAAAAAAAAAAAAAAAATCAAAATTAATTTATTTCAGGTCAAATGTACCCATAATCAAAAACAAAACGGCAATGAGCATCGCCGTTGACATTAACACTTTGACTGCGGCTAATAATCACATGCGCTTACCTTAGCTGCGGCTAATAGTCAAATGCGTTGTGTTTTACCCTGGCGTGTGCAGCCGCATTCGCGTCGCGCAAAGGAAAACACAAGGTATGTGTTTCCAAAGTCAAAGTGTTAAATAATATTAATATAAACCATAGATTTGAAAAATTAGGATTTCATATCGATGATATAAATACATTTGTGTAAAAAGGATTAGATTATTAAGACATAACTAATAACATCACCAGATCTATGATTCTCCGCTCTCTTTTAAATCCAAACTTCGGATATAGCTTACAAAAGACATTTTTAGGCCACGTCTTAACTTGGTCACTTATTGGGATTCTCCAAATTAGATAATCTTTCATCTTATCGATTTTGTCAATGTGAATTTATTAGAATGTGGCTAGGTCTTCTTTTATACCGACCGACTGTTAAAAGTAACTTTTTAGGCATAAAAATAATATAAAAATGCAAATAAAAAGCTGAGCTTAGGTCAGTATCCGCGGGTAGGGTACCCAAAAGGCTGGCGACGTTACCTCGTTGAATTGCAATACTAATTCTCTGGCCGAGGTAAGCACCAGCCCTTTGGTCGTTTGATCTTTCTATCAATCGCTTAGACAGATCATTGAAGAGAGACCATAAGCTTGGACCCCAAGGACCTAACGTTTCCACCCCAAAAGGTAATAATGAAGTTCCGTGCGTCTTCTTTATTACTACTTAATATTATGAATGCGAAGGTTAGTGTGCCTGTGTCTAAATGTTTGTTAACGCGTATCTACGTCACTACTAAATCAATTTTGATAAAATTTTGAATAGAGCTTATGCCTTCGATTAATATAGAGGATACTTTTCATAATCACCGCGAGGAATAAAAATAAGTTGATAATCTTCAAATGGTTGAGTCTTAGAACACTAAACTTAACTTAGAACACTCTCAGAACATACTAAACTTAGAACACTCTCAGAACATACTAAACTTAGAACACTCTCGATCAAAAAAAAACTAAATCAAAATAACTTCAGTCGTTTGGGAGCCACAAACAGACATCCAGATTGATTTTAAATTAAAACGAAATCTCGTATTAAATCCCAGTCTACTGACGGCTGATCCGTTAGCCGAAGTTTCGCTAAAAACCACAAGTTTGATTTCGCAAAACATGCTACACTACGAGTACAGAACATGTTATACCATAAATGTGCTTTTATATTGCCTGTGTGAAGAAACCGCACGGAGGAAACATTAGCAGCTCGTGTGCACGTTTTGCGATTTTCCTGATACAAATACTAAACGTTTTTTACTATTATATACTTGGGTATATTTGATTAGCTGTAAGGACTGTCAGAAAAGATGGCGCGCTGAAGAGGAGACGTTTATTTTTTGACCGTTTATTTTGAACTACGTGTCTTCTTATACTTTTCGGCTTAGCATATCTTTTCCTTATATATGTTAGCCCTGTATAATCACAGACGTAATAAAATGATTGTATTTTGTAATCATCAGTGATTATTCCATACCGAACGGACTATAAGCCTTAATGAACTTTATTACTCGATTATGTAAACTACATTACTGTGTTCAGGTTGGAAGGACATTGTTTCCAAATTCCAGGGCAAATAGGAGATTAAACATCTTACGAGTATATCTCAGGGTGACGCAGTGCTGTGCAGGGTTTTGCATTCTAAAAATTCAAAATTCTGGGTGGTGCTGACCTGTTATTGACAAACGTGACGTTTAACTGTTTAACATCAGGCGAGCGGTTTGCTCATCTCAATGACATAAAAAATATATTAAAAATCAGTAATACTTATTGTCCTTAAATAACATTGAATGTCACAGGTAAGTCACGTTTACCAAGATATCTTAGAATGAAACTGAAGTTAAGTAAAGCTAATTAAAGAAAACTTATTATTAAATTAAACAATTTTACATTATCACGACAATTACGCTTTTATTGTTCTTGCTTCGTTTGTTCTTTGGACAAAAATAGGAATTCTGAGAACTTCTAAAACTATAGGGCTGCCTGGTCACTAAAATAGAGCTACGAAACAAAATATTAGCCTATAGAATCGCATAAAACCCGCTTTTGCAAGGGAAATCGGGGTTATTAACCTCGAACGCAAAAAAGGGTTTTGTTATTTTTTATTTATAATAATAGGCTTGCTTAGGCTGATAAGTGGGTCTTAGTGGGTGTTATAAGTTTGACCGCTTTGTGTGTGTGTGTGTCTGTCTGTGGCAATGTTGCTCTTAATCGGGTGTGCCACATAGGATGCGGTTTTTTGAATTTGAAAGTAGGGTTTCTCAGCAGTTGTTCTTAGATATGTTTTATCGTTTGCTAAGTCGATTCAACGTTGTGGGTTTGTAAATTTGAAATGTTATTCAATTCTATTGGTTAATATTGCGCTCAGTTCCTCTCTTCTTCGCTTCAGTGGTTAGCCAGCCTAAGCCTTTACTTTCTCGATCATCCGTGAAGACGCTGCCTTATTTCCAATCCAAAGATTATAAATTACGAGCACCTCTGAAAGCGCAGCCGACCGCAGACCGCGGCCGCAGCAGCGAAAACACCGAGCTGAATGCAAAGTAAGCGGAGGGGGTAGTTGGGGAGGGGTTGTGGGGGTTGGGTATTCCCGGGACTGCTGATTTACGTCGCTTACAGTTACAACTAGTCTGTGGTTTATCCGGGATTCTAACATGGAATTCTTCTTGAACAATGTTAGTGATTTTTTTATAACATTTAAAAGAGACATCATTACATGGTTGATATACCAAAAACTATAAAGGAACAAAGCAAACGCAGTATGGTTGGGCAAAGACTGACAGTTTTATATCGGAAAAATAGAAGGTACAGCAATAACATCATAGGTGGCGCTAGTATGCACATTTTGTTACTCATTCATTACACCCCCACTTAACAAAATAACAGTTTACAAGCAAACAAGGCATACAAACAAATTAAAAAGAACAGGTATTATTTTTATCAAATAAACCAAACATACATAAAAAGTTATAATGTTTCCATTTACATAAACCCTTAGTTAATAGATCTGCGGGCATCTCTGAAGTAGACATATATTTAATCTTTACAATATTACTAGCAACTTTTTCTCTACAGAAATGATACCGCACATCTATGTGTTTGGATCTCTTGTGATGAATAGGATTGGCCGATAACTTCTGAGCTGACTGATTATCATTAAATATTGGTATAGGATAATATTCATTAGTTAACTCAAACAATAAATTTCGCAAATACACAGCTTCTTTGCAACTCTCAGAAATGCCCATGTATTCGGCCTCCGTACTGGATAATGCCACAGTAACCTGTTTCTTGGTTTCCCAAGATATTGCACAATTTGACAACCTGAAAAAGTATCCAGTATAGGATCTACGATCAATTACATTACTGGCCCAGTCTGCGTCTACAAAAGCTTCTAACTGACTATTACCAGTAGCTGAAAATACTAAGCAGAAAGATTTAGTTTTCTTTAAGTATTTTAGAACTCTCTTTGCATAGGCCCAATGTTCTTGATCATAACAATTATTGAACTGGCTCAAGTAATTTACAGAAAATACAATATCAGGACGTGTCAGCACAGCTACATACATAAGTGAGCCAATCAGTTTCTGATAAGGTAACTTATTGTCACATTTCTCACTTTTAGTTAAATTCAGTCTAGGCTCAATTGGTGTCTCTGCTGACTTACAATCAGAAATATTAAATTTTAACAATAATTCTTCAATATAGCTTTCTTGGTCTAAAGATATAGTACCATTTTCTTTATTTACAATAACTCTCATTCCTAAGCAGTTTTTAATACATCCCAAATCTTTTATTTTGAATTTTGATGCCAAATTTTCTTTCAACAAAATAGTTTCTTTTTCATTGTTAGAAAACACAAAGAAGTCATCAACATACAATGCAATAATGACCTTTACACATTTATTCATTTTTGTAAACAAGCATGGTTCTAGTTTAGATTTTGTAAAACCTAAGGACTGTAACAATTCCTCAACTCGTTGATACCATGCTCTTGAAGACTGTTTTAAGCCATAAATAGCACGTTTCAACAGCAAAACCTTGTTTACATCATCTTCACTAACCTGAAACCCTGGTGGCTTCATCATGTACACTTTTTCATTTAACAAACCATTCAAAAATGCAGTGTCTACATCTAAATGACAAATATTCAAATTAAGCTGTACTGCTAAAGCAAATAACAATCGCAAAGTAGAATGCCTCACAACAGGTGAAAAACATTCATCAAAATCAACGCCTGGCCTTTGGGTGAAGCCCTTAGCAACTAACCTGGCTCTGTACCTGACTTTATTATTATTGTCCAGTTTTCGCTTAAAAACCCATTTACATTGCACAATGGTGCCACTAGGTGGAACATCAACCAATTCCCATGCGTTATTTTCTTCAAATGATTTAAATTCACTTTGCATGGCTAATTTCCACTGTTCACTTTCAGCACCGTTTAACACTTCATCCAGAGATAATTCACTTGAATTTAATTTGCTACTATCATCTACACACACATAACCGTACCGATCAGGCTCCTTGCGGATCCGCTTACTTGTACTAAGCTTTTCAACTTGAGACTCAGCGGGAAGTTCTGGCTGCAACATGTGATCTCGCACAGGCTCAACAGGTTCAGACCCCAGCATATCATCCGTGGAGTCCACAAAGTTCTCTTCATCAGTACCAGTTTCTACTTCAGGGTTCAGTACTTCTTTCTTCTCCTGATCTTCCAATGTTTTTATGTGCTTCATGTCCCCCACTTCTTGGGTACATTCTTCTCTTTCCTGCTTCATCGGAAAGATGGCTTCAGTGCCTTCACTAATATCAAAGTGCATCACTTCTTGCTTCTGTTCATTCCCCTCCTCAATCACAACAATATCTCTTGTTATAGATATACAGTTATTGTTGGGATTGAACACTCTGTATCCTTTCACAGTGTCGGAAAAGCCAAGAAGTATGCATGGAGTCGCTTTTCTGTCCAACTTCAAGCGTTTTTCCTTTGGTGTATGTACCATAACTTTACTCCCAAAGATACGTAGATTACTGACATCTGGTACAGCTCCGGTCCAGATCTCCATAGGCGTTTTGTTGTCCAAACCTGATGCAATTGACCTATTTCGTAAATAAACAGCCGTGTTCACGGCCTCTGCCCAAAAACGCTTAGGCAATTCTGCATCGAACAGCAAACATCTTGCTTTCTCTATCACTGTGCGATTAAACCGCTCACAGAGACCGTTTTGTTCCGGTGTATATGGACAGGTTTTTTGATGGACAATTCCAGCAGATTCCAGGAATTTTTCAAATTCCTTACTACAGAACTCCGTACCATTGTCTGTCCTGAACATTTTCAGCTTCTTACCCGTCTGATTTTCTACTAACGTCTTGAATGCCTTGAACTTTGAGAACACTTCATCTTTTGTCTTCAAGAAATATACGAATGCCATCCGACTATAGTCATCGACGAACAACAAAAAATATTTCATTCCCCCAATAGATCTGGCTTCCATAGGCCCACAAACGTCTGCGTGTACAATCTCGAGAAGTTCCTTGCCTCTGTTACCAACATGACTGAAAGGCAACCTGGCCTGCTTTCCCTCGCAGCACACAACGCAGTTTGTTTTACTGACCTGAGCCTTGTCCGAGTATGACATTCCTTTCACAGCTCCATCTCTCATCACATTGAGATCTTTGCTATTGAGGTGGCCAAATCTGCGATGCCATACGGACACTGAAGTCAACAAGCAATCTACTTGCTTGATTCTCAATTTATAAACACCTCCGACCAAATCTGCAGTTGCTACAAGTTCATTCTTTTGGTTATAAATATAACAGTGCTTTTCATCAAATGTCACAATGTTTCCCTTGTTAATTAATTGGCTGACAGATAATAAGTTCGTAGCCAAGTTTGGCACATATAACACTCCCATCACTTTATTTTCATATTCGGTATCTGCAACAACTGTAGTTATTTGCACATCTCCACAGTCTTCAACTGGAATTTTGGTGTTATCAGCAATGGTTATCTCTCGCACTTGTTGTTGATTTGTGGTGTTCAACAACCAGTCTTTTTTCGACGTTAAATGACAACTGGCACCGCTGTCGACGTACCAATCCGTTTGGTTGAAGTTACCGCTGAGAAATACTGCACTGAATGCATTTGATTCTTTGCTTTTTGAGAAGTTATCACATTTATTCATAAAATGGCCAAACTGTTTACATTTGAAACATCTGACATTTGTTTTGACATTTTGCGATGACGTTTGTCTATGCGCGTTCGTTTGTTTTTTTTTATGTTGCCAACCTTTCGTCGCGAACGCATTCTGAGTGGAACTACTACCAACATCACTTCCGTCTTCCATGTCTAGTAATTTTGATTTAATGGCGTCGGTTGTCAATTCTATGCCTGAATGTTCTACCGCCATGATCATTGGCTCAAATTTCTCAGGTAATCCAGCCAACAACAAGGAGCCGACCCACTCATCACTAATCTTGAATCCTGTATTGTTCAATCGCTGACTTGTTTCCAACAGGGAAGTCACATAATGAGACATTGAATCACAATTTTCACGACGAATTGATATGAGGTTCCGAAGCAATCCTATGCGCCGCGCGTAGCCATTATCATCAAACAATTTTTTAAGCTTCTGCCACAGCCCCTTTGCAGTTGATTCACTCTTGATGTGCACAAATAAACTGGGATCAATAGTTAAAACTATCTTGGCTTTTGCTTTTGCATCATTTGGATCGTCGGCGAACTTGATGCACTGTTGCATTCCTTCTAGAACGAGGTAGTTTTCCACAGCAAACGCCCAATCTTCATAATTTTCTCGTCCTCTTAACTTTGCAATGCTTGTAATAAGATTTGACGACATTTTAGCACTATTTAAACTATATTTCTACCAAAAATAAACTTTAATTCGCGTAATTAGCCCATAACCTATAAAGGAACAAAGCAAACGCAGTATGGTTGGGCAAAGACTGACAGTTTTATATCGGAAAAATAGAAGGTACAGCAATAACATCATAGGTGGCGCTAGTATGCACATTTTGTTACTCATTCATTACAAAAACTTGTACGAAACGCTTTGATTCCACCTTTATTGTGCGTACCGCTAGAGTGTGGAACGCTCTGCCCGTGTGGGTGTTTCCCGATAGATATAATCTGGGTGTCTTCAAGTCGCGAGTGAATCGGATTTTTCTAGGCAAGCGTGCTCCATCGTAGACCGCATCGTTGCTTACCATCAGGCGAGATGGCGGTCAAACACAAGCCTATTATTAATAATAATAAAAAAAGTGCCAACAAGCGACGGGCCACCTGATGTTAAGTGGTCACCGCTGTCTATGGACACCTCCACCCAAGGTATCTTCGGTGCGTTGCCTACCGCTGAGGACTATTACCCTTGAAAGAGCCAAGATTATAGTTCGGAGGAAAAACCGAAGGCTTCCACAAAATACGAGTACAACGTAGGTGGTAGGTGCGTGGAAGAAACAAACTATTGAACCGGACCAAGTAAGATTTCCGCGCATCTATGATGAGTGGATGAAAGAAATCTTACAATAATATTATAGGTAAATGTCAAAATGTGTGTGTTTTTTTTGTATAAGTCCACGTTCGACCACCAACTCGCCTGTTGGTAATCGATTATGTTTGTTGCTGAATCACGCAAAACAGCTGAACGGATTTAAGGGACAGAATATGTTGCTATCTTGCTCGCTTATTTTGACATTTTGAAGTTATAAAATCACTGAATAATATGAATAATCTCATTCGGTTGAGTTAGGTACCTACTCAAAATAATATCACAAAGCTTCAACAATATATTTTATAATCATTTTAATCCATACCAAATTTCATACAAATCGTTCAGCCGTTTTTGTGCATATTAACTTTCACATCAGACTAATTTTACAAAAGTGAAAAATTGTCTGTATGTTTGGAAGGAGTCACCTATTCACTATTCACGTTAAACTCTGAAACGCCTAAACAAAATTGGACGAGCTTTGGAATAGAGACAACTTAAACCTCTACACATATTATAGGTCATTTCATCCGTACGCGTGTAAAACCAAGCCTCGCAGCTAGTTTCGATTTCCAATAGAAAAACACACAATATGATACAGGATATCAATAGTTCTTTCAGTTGGTTCTTTGTTTCAATTTCCGTTACGTTGTTATGAAAACAATGTTATTCACTGAAAACAGTGAAAGCCTTTATTTCAATACACCATACAAGTTGCCTACACAGGAGAAGGTCGAATTAAAAACACAATAAGCTTTTGAAGCTTACGGACAATGATGGTATAGTGGAAACGTAAATGAATGACACGCCTGTGGGCTTAATTTTATTTTATTTTATTTTATTTTATTTTATTTTATTTTATTTGGATAACAAACAGCCTTCTTATAATTAAACAATAAAGTTTGATAGGCACACCTAGGCCTTCAATAGTTATCACTCGTAGCTTATGAATGAAAATGCGCGAGTAAAAATAAGAAAAACGAAAGAAAATACAAACATAGTGCCAGCGAAAATTTAAACATAGAATAAAAGAATTAGAAATAAAATTTAGATAAGTATAACCTACCTTAAAATTCAATTAATTAATTATGATATTGAATTTATAGAATTAATTATCGTCATTTTAGTAACCACTTTTATTGCGCGAACCGCTAGAGTGTGGGACACTCTCGCTATAGTGTGGTCTACAACACACAGGTGGGGCCGTACCGTGAACTCTTAGTGCGTGCCTAAGCTAGCTATTACTAGCTCTCATCCTGCTCTGTCAGCAAGAGGAAAGAACGAGACAATAGCCAACGAGATTCAGTTCAGCTTTAGAGTTCGCAAAGCATTCTAGAAAAAACGAGGCATGAATTCCGTTTTCTGCAGATGTCAGAGATCGGACAGTAAAAGTAGACTCATATCTATGGGGCGAGTGGCTAGTCCCAGGTGTCAGATTATTAAGTCCCTGAAGGCCTCTGACAAGGCCTGTTAATAACAATCGGTTAATATAATAGACAAACAACCGGGACATACAATTGTACGTGTCATATGACTCGCGGTACAGCTCAGCCGTAAGAAGCGGTCCGATCGGACAGTAAACAGACAAAGATTTACTTACTTCTCTGATGCAGCGACCCAGTAGGTCTTACCAAGATCATTAGGTGCCATCTTCATATTGAAGTTTGGAGGTCAGTAGGCTAAACATCTTGCGATCCCATGCTGTGCTTTATTTAGTAGAACACATTACTCATCGCTTACGATTTTCAGCCATTTTCTGTAAACTCCAAACTTCAAGCAGTGAAAGGTCACAAAATCGCGTAGGCGCATTAAGATCGACCGAATCGTGACGCTTGGGTAATCTTTTTTTTTTGGTTCGTTTACTACCACTACACTGTTAGGATTGGATAGAAATTGGGATTATTATGTTGGCTATCGGTATAAATTACGAGAACTGACTAATAACGAGCGAATACCGAGTAAAACATAAACACACGGCGCGCGCCGCTTGTGTATACCGGTAGATACGCTAAGCGCTACCCGACCAAAATCCTTATGATCTATGCGTAGATACACTAAGCGCTCCACGGGTTAAATGCTGATAACTCAATCCGGTCCACTTCTTAATGTCGTCCAGCCAAGCCAAGTTAGATTTAGTCCCTTTTAGATACTCGTATATAGGTATACCGTAGTTTTCCAACAAAATTTCCAACTAAAAGCTAAAACACGGTAAAAAATAGCTTGCTACGGATATTAGCATACTGAAGCGTATTTAGCCGAATTTGTGCCGTGCCGTAGCCGGTCTCATGTACGGAAATTTAGTTAAAATACCGGTTATTTTAACCGGTCTCGCTGGGAAACTGTGACGCTTCTCTAGATACCCTGTATTTATAACTGGTGAGTAGGAAACTTTACATTTTTCAACATATGCACTACGCAGTCTTACTTATAGAGCCAGCTTAAAGTTAGTCATTGCTTAAAATGCTCTGATAACTTGAATAATGGACGTAAAATGAAAATTTTAAACTCTGATTAAGTTTAAACAGGCTTTATAAGTAAGGCCCTGTATGTATGGCGGCTACATCGGCTACGTCTAAGTAACAAAGAGCATTTTTTCTCGGCGTGTGGTTAGTTGGGTTTAAACTTCTATAACAAAAGGTTTACACAGAACGGTGACTAAACAGATCACTATGTGCTCATTATTATGTATGATCAACGTCTTTTATTATGAGATCAACAACGAAATTTCGAAAAAAATCCGCTGTTCGATACTCAGCGAGATTTGTGGACGAAACGATTTTTTTTTTCTCTGGGTCGTTGGTTCATAGTAAAAAATTAAAACTGTTCCCGTGTAATTATAGCAAAATGTTTCAAAACCACGTTAGCTTTCATAGCTAAAATTTCAACCTCCTTTCGGCTTGTCACCACCGTTCTGAGTAACCCAACATAAGCTCTCCTGTAGCTGTACCTATAATGCAGCCCTGTTCAACATCACTGTAACTCAAGCGAGATCATTTAGCATTGTACCGCTCCGACCGAGCCCGACCTGGACACGGACGCTAGTTCGCTGGATGTGACCAGAATATCCTACTATATTATTTTTTTTGTTGACGGGGGGAAAATCTTCGGACGATACCCGGTTGCGTTGGGGAGAAACCAGGTTATGAGAGGTTACATTCGCTAAAACCTCCTCGGTGGCTAGTCTCAGTGCAGTTTGTGAGTGTTAGCAGCAGGCACCAGGATCTCTGACCAACACACACTAGTACCCCCCTAGCATGCTGCCCGAGGCACCATTCTTTTCTCAGGACGTTGGTCTCTCTTCCGTCCTTAAAATGATACGGGTTACACCGTGCCGTTATCTTATCTGGGCTCGTTTTAATATTATTTCTGGTGTGTACAATAAAAACTTTAATCCTGTAATCTATAATTATATTAGTTTATGATTCTAGCGTTCTAAAAACACGTCTGTTATTGACGTTTTGACAGCATCAAGTGACTTTCTATTACTCTATTACACTTTTATATTTCCATTCGTTTTCCCCTTTTTTTTTTTTTTTTTTTTTGGGGGGTGGGAAATCATCAAATGACCCCTCCCACTCTTTGGGCAGAGCGGAAGGGAGTGTCAGACTTCTACTGACCAAAAACCACCCATGTTCCTTCTACGCCCTTGTGACGCCGAGAGGCCACGGTAACTTCTACCCGCAGCCCCGACGGGCATGGGCCCTTTCGGGCCCCTTCCATGTTGCTGACATCTCTTTGAGGCGCGCGTGGAACACGAACGCGCCGTCGACACGGCCTGTGTCTACATAAGACGGACGGACAGCGAGCTAGCCCAATAGCTCACCGTCCACAGGCCCGCGTCTACGGTGGCCGGAGGTCGTCACGTGACCCCCGACGCCCGGAGCGCCTCCCAATTCGTTTTCCCCTGCAGCTTATTTACATAACTAATTACGTCATAGGCATCATTACTTTCCAGGCTAGATGGCGGTCAAACTCAAGCCTATCTTTGAATTATTTTTTTTTCCTTTATCTCTTCCATTTTCCCAAGCTCTCGTCTCAGCGGCCGGTATCGGAGGTGCAGCCGATCGAGAGCGCTCCACAACGTACTGTGTTGTGATGCCAACAATAACTCTAAGATAAAGGTGCGCCCACATTAGTAGTAACTCTTGAATAAAGGTGAATCCACATTACTAATAACTCTAAATAAGGATCCAGATTAGGCCTTTCGTTCAGTTTTTGTTTGACTTAGTAGTTTTGATTCCATTTTTATTTTGTAAACTAAAAGAGCTAATGTGGAGTGTGAGTGAGTGCGATATGTGTGGTTGTTGTGATTGTGCTGACACAGCATTAAGTGACTTTCTATAACACAATTATTATTTTTTCCTTACCGCGTGTTAACGCATGCCATCTAGTGGCATAACTTGAAACTATTTTAGAGTAATCGATTAATCCAATATGCACCACCGACAACGGGGCTAACTAAATATTAGTTCCGCTCCACCGACAGTGTGGCGCCACACTCAATTATATTAGGCGGTGCATAGAATTCATCAGTCTGTTTGCTCCGGATCGCAGAGGCGACCGGTTCTGTACCTTTCTACCAAATAAATCACATTCTGCTACAGTTCGGCCTTTTTAGTCTACAATCTACAATCTAAATATATCAAGATTTTACACCGCTTCCATTTCTCATCTCAGCGGTCGGTATCAGAGGTGCATCCAATCGTAGTCACACAACGTACCGTGTTGTGATGCCAACAATAACTCTAAGATAAAGCTGCGGCTACATAAGTATATTGTTCGGTCTCATAAGTTTGACTTAGCAGGTTTGATTCAACTTTTATTTAGGAACTGCTGTTTTGAAAGTGTAGAGGGTGTGAGGGTGTGGTGGGTGGATTATGTGTGTAGGCAAGTGTGGAGATGTGTGTGTGTGTGTGTAATGTGTATAGAATAGAGTGTGCTCTACCTGAGTACTATTTTTATAGATATAATCTGAGTGTCTTCAAGTCGCGAGTGAATCGGTTACTTCTATATAGGCAAACGTGCTCTATCTTTGACTGCATCATTCAAGTAATGTATTATTTTTATGTGGTTGAAATGTAAAGCAGTGTTTTTCAACCTTTTCATGCCCTCAGTGTGGATTCATGACCTTTGTATGCAGAAAAAAATAAAGAAGTTTCCTTAGTATGGAATATTATTTGGCGACTCCCTACTTTTAGCTGTTTCTAACTTTTAATTAACCTCATTTGGAATTAGAATTAATATATTATTATTTAACTTTAAAGCCTCTTAAGGGGGTTACAGTTACTTTAAAATTAAAAAGGACTGCGGCCTCCTTACAGACTTCAACAGCCATAGGGGTCGTGACACAAACGTTGAAAAATACTGATGTACAGTCGTAAGTACAGTGGTGGATTTACCAGCAGGCTGAGTAGGCTGGAGCCTAGGGCGGCAGATTTCAGGGGCGGCAAATTCTGTGACAAGTTTTTTTAATTTCGGACATGATTTCTGAAAGAAAGTATTATTGTGAGCAGGGACGGGGGACGGGGCTAGTATATCGAATTGTTTAGTTCGGTAAGGGCGGCAAAATGTTGAATAGCCTACGGGCGGCAAATGTGTAAATCCGCCACTGCGTAAGTATACTTTTTTTAACGTTTCACACTCATAGCTCCCCACTAGGATAATCCTATGTCGGGGATGCCATGGAACACACACAAAGACTAGGACAGCCAACACCCAGACGCAGAGCAGATATTTTAATTCACCATTCAAACATCTGCGTGGCCGAGAATCGATCCCGGGACCTCTGTCTTATAAGGCGGAAATACTACCCCTGAGCCAAACAGGTCGTCAACAGGATGTTAAGGAAAAGTTAAAGTATCGATATTAGGCCATGTGAAAACAGCCAACAGGTACAGTATAAATGCTGGGTACCTGATCATTGTTGTGGAGTTATTGTGGAACGGTCCAGGAAGGAAACGAGTTGAGGTGTTCCGAAAGAAAATGTGGGAGAAATGTTTTGAACTAAAATTGCTTGCTTTGTTCGGCCTTTGGCACTTTGAAGCGACTGTACTGTAGCGTGGCTAGTTTTTTTTTTTTTTATGTAATTGAGTGACTAGACGAGCAAATCGCTCGCCTGATGTTAAACGTCACGTTTGCCCATAACAGGTCTGCGCTACCCAGAATTTTGAACTCGCAGAATTCAAAACCCTGCGTGGCACAGCACTGCGCTCGTCACCTTGAGATATAAGTTGTTTAATCTCCTATTTGCCCTGTAATTTCACTGGAAACAATGCCCTTCCAACCGGAACACAGTAATGTTTGCGCATTACTGCTTGGCGGTGGAATAACTGGCAAAGGTGTGGTACTTCCCCAGGCGGGCTCTGCAAAAGAGCCCTACCACTACAAAAGTTTAAGGCGGTGTTGTTTAAGGCTGAAACAACACCGGGGTGTTATTTTGGCGAGTGGGATATTATCCCGGTCACTGTTGCTCACATTAGAAATGTCATGAGAGTGAGAGTGACGGAGATAGTCTCAAGGCGCCCAAGGGAAGGTTCCTGGGGCTCTATCCTAGTGTCAAAGTTTTAAGTATAAATACGAGTATGTATGGTCATAACGTGGTCCAAAGATTGATGTTCTATAATGAACCATCAAGACGTAAAATTTGACCGTGGCAGCTTTCAGTTAAAAATGCTACTTGCGGTCATATTTATAGACTTGTTAATAGTTGCTTCAGTCTTTAAAAACTCCAATTGTTATTTTTCAACCTCTTTAGTTAAAAGAATAAATAATTGCAATGTTTCCAAAGGGGCAAATAATTTACGTTTTACAGACACTGCAGAGGGTAAAGAGGGTAAACGGCGGCGTTAGCGCGCAAACATACCCCTTTTTACCCCTTTTCCCCTTTTTTCGAGCCTTAATTAATGCTTAATTAAAAATTGTACCTCGTAACGCGATAGCAGATAAAGTTAATGGAATAGTTAAGTGATTTCTAATGTAGAGGGAGTGAGGTAAATAGGTTTAAATAGGTCGACTGTCTCACCCTTATTCTTATTCGAAATGGGGACGATATTCCTACATTCCCATCCCGCTTGGTGTGTATGTATATTGTACATTTCCTTCCTTTGCCACATATCCGAACCAAAGACCATATTACCAGTGGACAAACAGATCAAACTTGTCTCTCACGAAAATAAAGTGCTCAAACTAGTCGATTGGCAATTGATGAACGCAATCCTATGCGCAGATTCTATAAATTAATTATGAATTAGTCATATGCGTGATCTATACCTCTTACCGTGCTCGATGTAGTGACGCGCACAAAAAAATGAACTGCTCTTGAAATATCTGCTCCGGGTCTGGTACTTGTCGTTGTCTTCGTGTGTCTTGCATGGCATTCCCGACACAGGATATCTTAGTGGGGAGCTGTAAGCGTAAAACGTTATTTTTACGTTATTTAACTTTGACCCCAGCGAAGCTAGCTGCTTTGAATGAAGCCATACCGTCGTCAGTTTTCACTAGACTAACTGGTAGACGAACAGAGATCTTATTTTCAAAAACAAGCTTTTATTGAAAAGATACTAGACGTGGTCAAAACCGGTTTAGCTGACAGAACCAGAGTAAATGTGATGTGCTTAACTTATAAGAGTTATTATCACATAAATCATTAATATAACTTGTGCAACATTTTCGTTTGTGAAAAAGCACAATAAAAAGAAAAAAAAAGAAACTTTTATTGCACTCTTATTATTATTTTCAAGCTACACAAATACACTAAAAATTGGTGGTTTAAAATTCAATGGCAAAATTTGACCTAAACTGTCATAAACATGCCTCGCAAGTTAAATAAAAGCTTGTAAAACAACTAAACTAATAGCGTTAACTGCCACACATACGCACCCGGTAATCGCAGCGATTCACAGTATATTTGGGCGGGCTCACACCTGATTAGCCCAATTTGTTGTCTATGTCGCGTCATCAATATTAAATGGCCGACCGGTGCCGCGGGCATTATTAATGCCGCGCGACAGGGACGGTTTCAGAGACATTTCGTAAGGTCCAAAGTAAAACAAACCATGTGATTATTATTTATTATTTATTATCCATGAATGATAATTTATTATTTTTATTTAATTTCTGTTCGACCTGTAATATGTATTACCAATAAACTGATTATGATTATGATTATGATTATGATTTTATCCGAAAACTGTTTAATGGATAATTATTTTTATTCCTACTTAAAAGAAGCTCTATTAATACTATGTATTCAAATTTTAACATTATTTACTAAAAAAGATATGCTGTTAAAACTGGCAAATTTAATTCAAATGGCTGCCCTGTAAAGTCTATAAAATGTCATATTCGTCATTGTTCTACGGTTATGACGATTTTACAGGGGCATAAAGGACGGTAAAGATGGTTAAATACTGTTCTAGTTTTTGAAATCAGTGTTTTAAATTGTTTGTTTGTGAAGTAAGGGTGTCGGAATCATGTGCGGAGTGTGGCTATAGAATTTTAACAAAACCATAGTAATAATATTTAATTTTATCATATCGGCGTCACCATTGTCACTTTCCTTTTAGAGTAGCATTTTCTATTTTAGATTGCATCGTCTTTTAAAATAGTGAGGAGTGGTCCAAGAAGAATTTAAAAACAACTGCGTCTACCATTGTTACAGACTTATAATAGATTTTTTAATACTTTAACGGCTGAAAACACATACCTTGTGTTTTTCCTTGTTCAACGCGAATGCGGCTACACACGTCAGGCGCATAAATCCCACTTTCAATACAACTGTGCGGTAAAACAAACGCATGTGATTATTAGCAGCAGGTAAAGTGTTAACCACACAAATAAATAAAAAACATTTTACTAGGCTTGACTTCGTTAACGCTCGCCACTAGGGTATTCTGTATTGGAGATGACATGGAACTATTGTGTACAGTAAAAATGTAACGTAGCTGTGACTTTCGCAGTTTTGTTGTGAACCCCCACGCCCTGCCCTGGGTCCGCACTAGCCGCGTGGGATAAATCCGTATCTGACCGCTGCATTATTTAATATTTTGTGGCTGCCTGTTCGGGTCCTGAAGGAAATATTGCTATCGTAGATTGCAGTAGGTACTTCGTGTCTTAGCCATGTCAAATGTTATCTTTAATCTTACAAAGTACAGCGCATTTCGTGACTGTAGTCTGCATTCAGTTTATAATAAAAATATTTCTCGTTAAGACTAGCTCCGCTCCGCTGTTTCACCCGCGGTCAAAAGGTTAGCATGAGTTTTCCGGGATAAAAAGTAGCCTATGTGCTAATCCAGACCGTGAAAGACCTTTATTCCCAATTTCATGTAAATCCGTTGAGCCGTTTCAGAGTTTAGTGGTAACAAATATACAAACTTTCACTTTTATAATATTAATGAGATGAGCAACCTTTAGGTACAAACCGGTGTGTTAAAAATATTACCTTCTTTTTGGGTAGTATAATAAAAATAGCTGTTAAATTTAGTTTCAATTTTTTTATAATCATTTTCATACATTGGAATTTTAATTTGGGATACGATAGTAACCTAAAATCACATAAAAAGTATGTGATAAAGTATTCAAATTATTAACTATAGACATGCTTTTTTACACAATAGCTTGATAGGAAGCAAGGATATGATCAAAGACAAAGCGCGCTTGCCTAGGAAATATACCTGATCATTGCAATGGCACGAAAAACTGTTAAAAGCTCTCAGCAATGCTGCAATACTGCCGTCCTGACGAAAAGTGCAATAACTAGGTTAAAGCTAATTTCGAGAAAAACGCGTTCAAAGATTTTATTGTCATTTTGTTTGTATCCCCATCACTATTTAGGCTTAGTCTTAAAACCAGCTCCATTATTACGTAAAAACTGTCTAAAGAAAATATATAGATCTTGTTCTGCTGATTATGTACTTAACTCAATTCGGCCCAAAACTCGAATTATTGTACTAAAAAACTTAGTTTCGTAAGGACGGTAGAATAGTTCATTGCAGGTACGACCCATGTCTCATCACAAAACTGCGACTCCAATCTTGAAAGTACTAGACAATTTGTCGTTAAGGAAACGATTCCTAACCGACAAATTGTCATCGCATGTCCTCGCCGCATTCCTATCTTTACTACCACTATGCTCTGTAACTACTGTAGTAGTAACTACCGTAGTAGTAACTGCACGGCAGCGAAATAAGCTCCCAATGCTTCTTGCCTGAGCGAACACCCATTTGGTTCTCGTAAAATGTAACGAGCCTCGCTATGCCGGGGCCTTATTCTCGATTGCATATATCGCAGTGGAAATATGTCGCCAGGTTGATATGACAGATTTTGTGTGCTGTGATTGAATGTTGGAGGTTTTACTTATCCAATTAGATTGCAATTTCGCAAAATATTTTTGATTCAGTCTTTGTATAGTTTTGTAGGCAAGTAGATCATGCAAATGCATTTTTTAAGTTCAAATATATTTTAAGAAAAATCACTCACGGGATTATGAAAATCAGTCTGAAATGAATGAATATGAAATCTTCTAGTTCGGCGCAAACCACATGTTATATTTATAGGAGAGAAACGTTAAATCAAGTAGTTTGCAGAATTTGATTGCACCCGATAATTTGCACAAGAAGAGTGATAAATTTTGACCCAATACCTACCTCTTTCTCATACAAGTGATATTTCTTTTTAAGTCAAAATATCGCACAACACGAGAATAAGGCCCTAGTCTAAATGACTGCCGCCGATACAGAGCAGTGTAAATGCTCCCTAATATACTTTTTATACATACCTAGTCTTTCCTTCCTAATTTACTTATCGTTTCTGAAGGAAGGTAAGGTTGATTGAATATATTTGCGCACGAAATTTTAAATGATCGGCTCGAATAAATATGGAAAGTAGCTGATTACTGAAATATTGACTGTTTTATAAGTACTGTGAAGTCTCTTATACACGGAGACCATACAACTGGTTGACAGACATACTCCTCCATTTTACGCTCAAAAAATCATAAGCTTCTAAAGCTAATTTAAATATAAAATAATTAATTTAAAATTAAAAAATCCCCCAGCAGTTTAATCAAACATAGCTAAGAACACTTCCGACTAATTAATTTTTCAAGAAACAAAACCAAGATTGGTCATCCCTTCGGGAGCTACGATGCCAAGGACAGACACACATACACACAGACACGTCAAACTTATAACACCTAATAGTTTATGCGACGGAGTTTAAAAATAAGCATAGAAGCTTACACATTTAAGCCTAGGACAGTAATCAGCCCTAGAGTCGGAGTTTTATAGACCGTTCCAAGACTTCTAATACCCATTAAATCAGCAAAACAATATCACATTGTTTATTTACTCTCTAAAACATAAACCTACAAAAGAAAATACGATTGTACCTTAAAATGTTCGCATTATGGTGTATTTTGTAAGCCTCTTGGGTCAAGATAAAATTTCTTTGTCACCACAGGGTCTGGAGAAGGATTAAGGATAAAATCGAGGCTCGGACCAGCTAAAAGAAACGAAACGGGCTAAAAAGAAAACGGAAAATGTCGGAGCTATGTTTATCCGGGTTTCTTGGGCTTCTTTGCTATTGTCTACGGGTTTCACACTTCCTCGAGATGTAAAACGAAATGCTCAGCTTAATTTGGAGAAAAAGGGGTTTTTCTCCTCGCTGTTTTAGTATTGAGGGTTTTGAGTATTATCTCCGGTATCAGTTGAGTTTGTTCTCATATTTTATTTAGCTTCGTGGAGGAGCTAGCTAGAGTAGACTTAGTAAGGTATATTAGAGTTTCTGCAATAAGGGTGACGAATCAACATCGAGCTGTGCTGCGCTGTACTGAGCTGTGCTGTGCTGTGTTTCTTAAGCTACGTTTTTTTAAGAATCAACATCAAGCTGTGCTGCGCTTTGCTTAGCTCAGTATAAAGCCGAACGTCCACCGCCGGCTAAACTAAATGAAAACTAAACTCACTGAACTAAGCTAAGCTAAACTAGAACTACGTTGTCCGTCCACCAAAAAAGTAATCAGCACATAAAAATCCATAAAAAACATAGCACAGTTCGGCACAGCGCGGCTCAGCACGGCGGGTAGCGCGCCTCGCTCGAGACTGCTGCGTTTTTAAACAGAGCGTAGCCTCACACAGCGCAGCACAGCATGGTTTGTTTCTATCCTCATTGAAATATTAGACGAGCGAGTTGACCAAACATAGCACAGCGCAGTACAGCGCAGCACAGCTCGATGTTGATTCGTCACCCTAAGTTTGTCCTATTAACTATGGGCCTTAATACCTACTTATAAAGCACGCTTGAGCATCTGTTTAAAATTACCCGTCTTTTTTTCGCACGTGACAAAACGTACAAGAAAAGCCAAAAACTTTACTTGTAACGCCTGTTTAAACTTAGTCACTACTTAAAATGCACTGTCAACTTTTTGCATTAAAAAATCAGCTGTTCCATAGAAAAATGTCAATGACATTCGACAAAATGTAGGATGATTGAAATAAATAAAATAAATTAGCACAGCTGATTTTTTTTCGCAAATTCCTGGTTGTTCTATAGTTGCTCATAATAATCAGTACTATGCGCCTTTTCGGCTAAACATACTTTTCCTTATAACTCTGTAGTTCGATCACATCTGGTAACCAATACAATGGCTACATGTCTCGAAACCCATAGTAAAGATTATCTCTACATTTTCGTCTAAAATCAGATTCAGCAAGCATCTATTACCTTAAACACCTAAGTTT
This sequence comes from Alcis repandata, assembly GCA_949125135.1. Lineage (NCBI taxonomy): Eukaryota > Metazoa > Arthropoda > Insecta > Lepidoptera > Geometridae > Alcis > Alcis repandata. Next base: position 1,741,741 of record OX421240.1, read on the forward strand.
TCCAGCAATTCCCTTTGCATAAGGCAGCCGTAACCGTATGTAACTGATAGTGCTGTAGCTAGTCGTCTTGTGCACGAAATGCATGCTCTAACGCGATCTGAGCGCCGATACACACTGTTGAATAGATTAGCGAGCGAGTTCGTGTAATGCACGTAGACAGTCTGAGAAAGCTAGAAAGTTTTGTGCAAGGTGTTACAGACAATTTTAGTAATATTGAAAGGTGTGTAGGAATTGAAAAGCACATTTGAAATGAATGTATATGGAGTAAAGTAAACTGCGCTCGTTGTTTACAACTAGCAATTTTTCAGGGATGGGTTTTGTGTCAAAATGCTTTGTGATCTCTTCTAAATTTGGTTTGCTTTAGTTGGTTACTTTATGTATGTGTTTTTTTGTCGCAAATAAACTTTGTTGTATTCTATATTTTTTATTTGTTTACAGCAGAAATTACAAACACAAGGAAAAATTACAATTACAATTACAAATTTGGAAATTACAATCCTGCGATATGTATGGTCGTATGTTGATCAACACTTCAAATAAGCTGTCGTCACACCGAAAAGCTTCTATAGCTTAGAAACTAGATCACCAGCTCGTCATTAAAGGCGCGCTAATAAAACATTCTTAGAAAACTTTTCAACTGTTCCGAGCCTATAAATAACATCTTCCCCCTCGCCGTCGTTCAACCCTTAATCGGTTTCATTACCTAATGGCTATCAATGATGGATACACCCACTTCCCCACTCGATAAAACTAAAATAAGAATGAGACTTTACCGGAACCGAAATGAGTTCCACCTAAAACGATTGAGATAGCGGAGACTACACACGGGCTGGGAGGTTAGTGAACTTGCTTGCGAATTTGTTTGGAAGTGGTTTTTTTAGTACTAATAATTTTGTGTGCTGTGATACCAATGTTTGCCAAAATAAAACTCAATGGAATCAGTATAATTTGCTCTACACTGCGTCATAAAATTATTAGGAAACTCCGCATACTCTGACTTTTTTAAGAAGAAGAGTTTGCCAAAGTCTCACAGTTTTTAAATTTAGCGAGCATGTTTAACTATATAAAGGTAGTGTCCCACGAAAAGCCCTGACTCGTTTTACTATTCGCTTGTAAGCCATAAAACCACAAAAGAGCAACACATTTGATAGGTATAACTGTGGCTTTACTCATACCAATGTACTTCTCGGCGTGTTGTTCTTATAGCCGCGCAAAAGACGACAAATTGTGTTCATAAATTATGACTGCAACAGAAGTTACAACACAAATCAAACCTTAGAAAATCGGACCTAAGTTCGATACGTAAAGTAATTGACTTTATCTATAAAATATCAAAGCAGACTGTGACGTCACCAACTGTCAATTCCAATCCAGACAGGTAAATTGAATCGTCCCTCCGCAACAAACAGCTCACCAAACTTAACCGCCGTGTGTCACGCCAGTAACAAATTGTCGTAACCCGCATTTATTGGCAGGAATATCTCGGAGCTTTGCATTGTTGTTTTAACTTCTACCGTCTCAGGAATAAAGGCTAGATTCAAACGTTTCTCTTTCGAGATTAAATCTGTATTTACCTTCGATTCTACCTGTCGGGAACGGAATGGAATGTCTGTCTGTTCTTAGTGTTTTATATATTTGCATTTTGAATTTAAAAGTCGTTACGTTAGTTTCTCGATACTTTTGCAGTTTCAGTTTCTTGAACGCGATTTCTTGAAGAGTAAAATTCTTTTGCAGATGTTAGTTTCATTGCGAATTGTAACGAAATACCTTCTTATTGTATTATTTGATGAAATTACCATACTTTTTTAGAAGTGGTAAGATAGTTTATTAAGTTTATGTCTCTGAGAATAACTATTGCTATTCACGCTATCAATAAATACTTTCAGCGTTTGGTTTATCTCCAGACTTGCAACTGTAATAGGCTCAACTAAACTTTTAATCGTCCCACTGCTGGGATACCAGGTCCACCCTCCACCCTCGATGGGTTATTTTTTAACGATTATAAAGATGAGATTCCTAATTCAGCTTACTTTTTTTTGCAACGAGTATTTTCGATTTTCGGGCTGGTTCATTTTTGCATATTTTCACTAAGTCAGTATATACTTTCTGTATAATTCCTATTTACGTCCGCATATTTTAAACTCACAAACTTTTCTTCAACAAGCACGTGCTACTTGCTACAAGTTCTTGCTACAAAACTTGCGCAAATGACTTTTCGTAGAAGTAACCGTAACCTTACAGTTTACATTTAACATGCAAATACAAGCAGTGGAACACCTCGGATCTTCCCCGCCATTAGTCACTGTCCGTGAGTGAGATAGCTGTATGTTGTGCAAATTGCAGTTTAAACCAAGACGTTTGGTGATAAACGTGCGACTCGGCTGATAATGTATGGACGGAGGCGCTGAAGGGAACTGTTAGACTACGTAGACAGAGACAGCTGTAGCTGCGTCAGCATAAGTAGACTAGGACACTTAATTGACCGAGCGAGCCATTTATCGACCGATTTTCATAAAATTTGGTAGAAGTATTTGGTACCTAATTCGGAACAAAAAATTCGAATATGTTTAAAATCAGTCAAGAGGTTGTTAAGATAAATGAGAGATGACACATAGAATGTGGTGAATCACAGTGTTTTATCTCAACAGCTGATTTTACTCATATTTGAAATTCTTGGAAAATGTAGGGACGGAGGTGCTGCGATGGGCAGTATTCCACTACGTAGAGAGAGACAGCTGTAGCTGCATCAGCATAAGTAGACTATCTTACTCCTATTTTCTACTTCTTTTGTTTATTTTTCTTTCTGGTCTGAACAATAAAGAATTAATCTATTTATTTATTCAGGAAAATGAAAAAAATAATTGTTTCTTTATATTATAGAAAAAGAGTGATTTTGTTTGTTTATTAGCAATTTGATCATTCATCACAAAATATGTAAATGCTGCCTGTTTTACAGACAAAGACATAAGCCACTTTTCATTATCTGAAAGATAAACTGTATTAACTGAAATCGCAAACCCAAATATCGGCCGAAGTAGCGTGCTTTGGAAGCTTGGGGAAGTCCAATTGTGGACGAAGTAGAGCGGATCTTGAACAAGAATAGACTATTAGCGTTTAAGCATTCCCAAAGCGGTTCTAACATAAGTTTTAGCTGTAGGTAGCCCTCAAGTACGAAGAAAAGATGTCTTCCTAGTTCACAGAGTATTAACCAAAACGCTTTTGTAACATAAGACTTGTATTGTACCTTAGGCTACATTTCTTAGATCTGCAGCAAAAGATCTGTAAAATGATAATAATTCTTCAACGTTTCTTGTATAGCTCTTATTCCCCATTTTCTAAGAAAGCTACACAAAACACTTGTAAAGAAAGAAATAATAAAAGATCCATGAAATTCCTCCAGTTCAATAAACAGATGAGAAAATATTGAAAGAGAATATGATAAAACAACTTCTTATAAGCGGTAAGGCGATTTTCGGGAAGGAATTGGCCCAAAAACATCCTTCTTTGAAAGTGCTTATTTTATACGAGAAGCGTAATATTTTTGTAGGAGCATATAGGTACTAGAGTATGATAGATAATAGATAGATCATATTACATATAAATGTTAAAGTTTGTATGTTTTTATGTTTGTTGCTCAATCACGCAAAAACGACTGAACGGATAACTCGATTCTGTTTTAAACTTAAGTTGTTTATCTCAAAAAATGCTGGTGAAACCGTGGAGCGCAGCTGGTTTAGAAATATATTTAAAACTTTATGTTACTCACACTAGAAATCGCAAACGGAAGAAGTTAAAATAATTGCTTACAAACTACATATTTGCTTGCTTAATTACTTTTGAAGTTCTGTAATAGTTTGATATGGAAATAGCATAATTATGCCCCAGATTAATACAGTGGCAACTTTTTAAAACGAAAAAATTGGCGAATTTTGTATTATAGCGGAAAAACCGTGGGCCACAACTGGTATTGCAAAAATATTTTTAGGACCATTTTTTGTGTCAAATTGTCACGTGTGGTACGAAATCATTTAGATAGGTGGCCGTCCGAGTGGTGCGAGTTAAAAGTATTATTTTCTCTGTACGAAATAAATCTCCATTGTGAAAAGAATTAGATCAAAGAATAAGCAACGTAAGCTTTATCCAGTGGAACAAATCCGAAAGGGGTTTTCTTTTGTTACAGTCGTAAACACGAAAAAAAATTACAATATTTTTACCAAGAAATATATAATTCTTTAGTATTTATATTTTTCTATTGTAACATTCTGCGAATTGGTTTTTCATTGGGCCTATCACAAAATCCTTTCAGTCCTATTCAATTATTTTATCCGTCCGATGTTTTACCCACACCACAAAAACAAGACAAGACTTCTACATATTCACTAGCCGACCCGACAGACGCTGTCCTGTGCACACGTCTTAAAAAAAAGATGGACGAAATCGGTAAAGTCGTTCTCAAGTTATGTTATTATCCTACCCGAACAGCGCCACCAACCGGGTCCAATTGTAAATCTAAACCACTCTCGAATCTCTTTGAACACACACAAGAAATTTCATCAACATCGGTCCAGTCGTTTAGGAGGAGTTCAGTGACTTACACATGTACACAAGAAATATAAATATTAAGATAATACCTCCAATCCTTGAATGAAAAGACCGATCGAACTCAGATCCAGTCGACTTTGTTCCAGTGTCGACCATGGACGTGGAGGCAGTCGTCGGCCGCACCGCCAGCCTGCCGTGCGACATCGAGCCGGATTCCAACGAAGACAGGGTCTACATGGTGCTGTGGTTCAGGCATGCTGGGGGCAAACCACTTTATAGGTGAGTACTTGAATAGAAAAAAACATTTCAAACCGGTTAGAAATAACCCGAAAGTACGAAGAATAAGACCATGCAGCACCAGATTGTGCACGGTGCCGATCACGTTGCGCTTCCAAGGCTGGCAACCCATGTCGAACTGAAACCAAAAAATAAGAAAATTAAAAACTTTAAAACCTTTTTAAAACATTGAAACGGCTGAATCAATTTTATGTCTAAGAACCACCGCTACAATATCCGCTTTACATTTAAAAAAACCTATCCATATTGGTGCACTCGTTTAAGTGCCACGATGCCACAGACATACACACAAGCCGTCAAAATTTTATAACACCCCTCCTTTTGCGTCGAGGGTTAAAAAATAAAACAAGAACAATAAAAAAGTTTAAAAAAAAATTGTGATCCACACACTGTATAAAAAAGTGACTTTAGTCAGATACCTGCGATGCTCCATCTTTTTCTCTTGGTTTATCTAAAAAATCTAAATAAAAATCGATATTAAAATCTTCTTCGACTTTTAAGGCTACAGTTTCTTCTAGAACGATGACGCTTAATTTTTTAGGGTTTTAAGGTTGGTGGACAAATCTAGATCTATATTATAGATAGATCTATATCTACAAATTAAAAAAAACGTAATTATATTAAGTTTCACATTCTTGAAAGAAAAGAAAAAAAACAAATGATTAATACCTCTTACCTACTTATTTTTTTGCTATGTTTGTGATTTCCTTTTTGCGGTATCAATAAAGAGTTATAATAACTGACCACAATAATTGTATTGCATCTGCTAGCGACACGCTCTTTACTTTGTTATGTTTATTATGTGCCATAAGAGTGTATGGATATTTTAAACCAACTTCAAAAGGAGTCAGTCGGTCTTATTTTCAAAATTAAAAAGTTTTTGGCCTAATTTCCCGCAAGTGAGTGTAGACCGCGCCTTCAGCGAGCTCGACTATTGTAGACGTCAATGTCAAAAAGTCTTCTGTCCGCAAGGAAAATCAAGCGGGTATATCGACACGCACCGCGCCAAATATATTCTTTAATTACGGTCTATAAACTATAAATCTGTGTTTTCTGTGCAATAAACAATAGTGAAAAGTGCCAAGAGTGTTTTTCTCACAAAGTTCACTTAGAATAGAAACCTCAACACCTACAGTATCCTGTAAGCTAAGGAGTACTTATACTCGTATCTGTTGAATTGAGAGCTATTTCGAGCGATGTATGCGGAATTCCCGGAATTAAAGATAATGTGGCTGAATGTACCTATCGTGTCAGGCTTTACGGATTTCCGTCATTTAATAATGAAGACTTTTAAGAAAATCAGTCATTTCAGGAAAAAATATTTTTGAAGTTGTATTTAGGGTTATTCATAAAGGGTATGCTAAGCCGAAAAGGGCTCATAGTACTCATCATTATGAACAACTTTTACTATGGGACCGAGAAACCGAGATTCGGGAAAAAAACAGCTGTTCCATAGAAAAATGTCAATGACACTCAACAAAATGTATGGAACAGCTGATTTTTTTCGCGTATTATGGGTCCCATAGTAAAAGTTGTTCATAATGATGAGTACTATGAGCCCCTTTCGGCTTAGCATATCCTATTATACTAGTATATTGTATATTTATATACCTAGATCAGTACATTTTGACATTGACTTAACCACCCGGAAAGCTTTTAATTTCGTTACAAAACAGCTATTTGGGGCTGTATGCAACCAGAACCACTCTTGTCAGTTGCAAACAATCTCGTTATTGGAACACAACATAATGAAGTGCGCGAGGCTTTCGTAACTTGCTCGTAACTTGCTGTTTGTAAGTTACGCAACTTGCTTCACTTAATTTTGGTTCCGGGAAGGAAATTTAGAGTTTGAGAGAGCACCAAAAATATGTGGCAAAATGGCGTTCTAGTTTAATTATTTTTTGAGAAGACCAGTCTATTTGTATGTTGACTTTAAAATAGGAAAATAGTAAATTAGGAAAATGTGGCAAAACCAAAGTCCAAATAATGACTTTAGCTAGTTTTAGAATGAAAGAAACTGCCTATTTACTCCATTTTCTTAGCTTTTGAAAACTAAACTGTTGAAACGATTTTGAATTTTAATAAAAAGTAGTCCATATCATGAAACCGGACACAGAGTAATATTTATTTAACCTTCTTTAAGTTTTATTACGTTACTAGCTGACCCTTGCCCACTTCGTTGGGCATAATGTTAATTAAACCCGAAGCCATCGCGCGCCGCCGTCCGGACCGTTTTTTCTCCGATTCACTTTGCAAAACGGACTACCACGTAAAAGCCTTTTTATTTTTCGGTTTTTTATATAACCTATGACACTCAGCAATAATGTGGCTTTCTATTGGTGAAAGAATTTTTAAAATCGGTTCAGTAGATCCCGAGATTACCCCTTACAATTTAACAAATATACAAACACACAAACTTTACTTCTTTATAATATTAGTGTAAATGGGACCGATGTTGTTGTTAGACGCCTTTTTCCGGTCATGGAGATAAATATTTTTCCGGTCATAGAGATTTAGGTGTCATTACTTAGTACTGGGCTCTTAATTTTGTATTTTGCAAAAGCTTAGTGACATTTATCAATCTAAGCAACTTTTATAAGTAATGGGTTGATTACACGTAACGAGTACAATCATCATCATCATCATACCAGCCTGTAGGGCGTCCACTGCTGGACATAGGCCTCCCCCATAGATTTCCAGCGGGACCGGTTGGAAGCGGCCTGCGTCCAGCGTCTTCCGGCGACCTTAACTAGGTCGTCGGTCCATCTCGCGTACAATGGTACGAACGAGTGGTGGAACGAGTACAATGGTGAGACATTAAATAGGCATACTCGGCCGAGCGAACAATTAATGATGGTTCTATATGACTGTCTCGCCTCGTCAAATTGTTTCAAACCGAGTACTCGGCCGAGAGCACTGTCTCACCACTGGACTCGTTACGTGTAGTCAACCCAAAGGGTGAGGATGGGGAAGTAAGGGTGGGGGGTCTGGGTGTATGTTTCCCGTGTTTTTGTAAGCGTGCTATGACTGTCAAGAAGCCTTATTTATTTTATTAACCGACTTCCAAAAAGGAGACGGTTCTCAAATCGATTGTCTGTTGCTTTTTTTATCCTAACTTAGTCTGAAATACTGAAAGTCAGATAAAAATTCAAAATGTAGCTCGCAGAAATAGCAGCATTGTATTTTGTTGACGATGTCATAGTTGTTGGTTAATTTAGACTAAAATGTGTACTTTTATAGGATTTCTCTTCGAAGGCAAAACTTGTAACATAATATTCATAAGGTACTAGTAGTCACGTCATTTCTACGACATCATACTGTAATATTATTAAAGCGAATTTTCTAAGTACTCTTTGTTCTCAACTTCTCATTTAGTTCCGAGGGTAGAGCGAATTCAGATTTAAGGTAATTATTAACAAAGTAAAATCAATAGTAAATTTATCGGACGGTGGCCAAAGCAAAGCAAAGCAGTAATGTGCAAACATTACTGTGTTCCGGTTGGAAGGGCAATGTTTCCAGTGAAATTACAGGGCAAATGGGAGATTAAACAACTTATATCTCAGGGTGACGAGCGCAGTGCTGTGCCACGCAGGGTCTTGAATTCTGCGAATTCAAAATTTTGGGTGGCGCAGACCTGTTATGGGCAAACGTGAAGTTTAACATAGGCGAGCGATTTGCTCGTCTCGTCACTCAATTACAGAAAAAAAAATAAAAAAAAAAAGCAGCCACAGAATTTTACTATGAAACTAACGTGGTTATGAAATATTTTATTATGATTAACACTGGAATACTCACGTAAAATAAAGTCGCACAGATACAGAATGGTGATCGCGGAATGGAAATCGATCACCAGACACACTATGAGTTCGCTGGTCGGATGATTGTAAAGACGGCTGGAAGGCGCTAGACGAGTTAAACACCAAACCGAAAAAGATGGCGTCTTAAATAGGAGACCTATCCTCAGCATAGAGGGAAAATGGTTTATGATGGTGATGAAATCAATTACTTATTACATTACTAGCTGCGCCCCGCAGTTTCACCCGCGTTTTCCGGAATAAAAAGTAGCCTATGTGTTAATCCAGACCATGAACAACCAATTCCAATGCCAATGCAATGCCAATGCCGTTTCTGCGTGAAAGAGCAACAAACATACTCACAAACTTTCACGTTTATATTAGTAGGATGTAAAAAAATAAAAATGATTACGTTTGCGTACTCATCCGGCTTAGTAACGTAAAACGTAAAGTAACTTATATCTTGGATTAACAGCGAGTTTTCTAGAAGACGAGACTGTAACACAATAAGTACGAGTACACGTCCCGCTAAGTACTCATTTCATCCCTATGAGTACATGGGTACAGAACAACGTGTTGGTACCGCGGCACGCGCGAGTGCGTTGAGTGTCTCACATACTTGTCACGATCTCGGTGCTTCGTGTACGACTGTTAGGGCCTATTCACAGCAGCTAATACGTCGTCGCAATGTTAAAAAGAATTTGAACGTAGGATTTAATTTGTTTTTGACATAATATATTCAGATCTACGCAAGTGAGGAGTAGTTATAAGCAAGTCTATTTATTGGGAATTATTATTTGCTACAGTACCACGTTGTGTGTATAAATTGTTTTCCGGAAAGAAATGCTCTGTAAAATTCTTGATTAAACCTAGTGTCAGACAAAAACTGTAATTTATACTTGCTTGCAGTACCGACAGTTGAGATGATACTGCCCAAAATACGATAGCATTCTATTCTTAACTCTAGGTACTATAAGGATCTATCCACGCCCTAGCTTTTTACCGATTCTAGAATAAGCTTTGCCACGAGCGCCATATATTCCAAGACACTGGCGGAACATTCAACGCGCGGTAGCCATGCGTTACGCTGCGACACCGCATGCGTATTTGAACTACGCCTTATCCTACCACACAATTAACTTTACCGCGGAATAAAAATTTAAACGGCTATATCGACGGAACGAAGTCAGCCTTCTTTGCTCTAATTTCCTTCAACGGAAATATACGCCGTGGCTCAGGACGTTTTGTGCCACTTGTGTTTAGTACTTTAACTGCTGAATACACATGCCTTGTGTTTTCCTTTTGCAACGCGAATGCTGCTACTCACGCCAGGCGCGTAAAATACAAACGCAATGTGACTATTATTAGTTACAGTGTTAACTTTGTTTTCGTTAGTGCCATTTTGGTTTTATGTTTTGTGACGCATTTGAAGTTGCAGAGGATGAAGTTATGTTTTATGTTTTTGGTTTGCTTATCTGACAAACGGTTTTCAGAGTATGTAAGAGTAAAAAATGTACAGTTAGTTTTTCGTGAGATTTTTTGAGAATTGCAATTAAATAGTTTAATGAATAGGTATCTACTTGTAAATAAATGAATTGATGAATGTTAAAAACATCTAAACAAATAAGAAGAACAAGTAATATTAATAAAAGAAAAACGACAAAATCCATATGCAGAATGTAGTCAACATGTAAAAACAAATCTTAAGACATCTCGCACTTTATAACACACCCGAAAACCTCCCCTTTCTTCAACAGTCGGACAAAATAAATCCATTACAATAACAAACTAATTTGAATATTTATCTCAACCCTATCTTACTCGGAAATTTGTATATGACAGCCGTGTAAATTCCACCCCTAAGGGGCAAAATAAGGGTTCAATACCCGCCCCTAAGGGCCACACTTGTCCCTACACATTAGCATACCGAGCCGAAGCCGTCTTGAGAGCCCTATGGCCTAGTCCTAAGTAAATTTTAGATAATATAATAAAGAAGAAAGTTTGTGGAAGTGAGTCTACGCAGTTGAGGGTAACGTAAACAATACGAAAACTTTAGGAATGGAACCCTTTGTAACCTTACTGACTTAGCCTTGTAATCTTAGTTTCTGATTTCGACGTCGGCAGACTAAATAGACCGACGCCGACGCTGCAGTGCTGGTGTTTACGGTACTTTATCCATCGACTTCTATTTACTCTAAATATCGGCTTTAAATTTCAATGATCTGTAGTCGTTGTGTGAGATTTATTCGTTTTTTTATTGTTCGTTCTTGATTCTCGATGTATCATGCTATTAATTGATTATTTTTAGCGCTTGATAAAATATGATATCTTTAGTGTTGTTTAAAATTTTGACTAAGGTAGAAGTAGATCGATTGTACTCGTATCTTAAATAATAGTATCGTTTAATAGATCGTCTCAAACATAGATTGTCTCAATTAAAAAAAAATCTAATCATCGATTCATTGATAAAAAATGCAGTGTCCATCGCCTGTTGCCTATATAATTACGCAACTTTCGACGATCTACGATAAGATTAAATCGAGCAAATCTTTAGGCACCAATTCTTCTATCTTCAGGCAGCCTTGATTTGGTTATAAATTCTATATTGTCCTGAAATCCGGCGCTATTGTTAAAGTTAATATGGTATCCGTATAGACAGGTAAATGAAAACAATGACCTATCCAGTGGCATTTTATAGGCTGCCCTAAAACTGAAATTAGGTCTTGGGTCTATAAACTTGTATATTTCAGGCTATTACGGAGCTAAAGGTAAACCTAAGGAGTGAGCCGACATTTTGCTTACACTTTCATAAACCTCGGGAATTTTGAATAGTTTTTGCAGAAATCGTCTAAAATTTTAGATAGACATGTTGTCAGGGGTACAGAGAAAGATACTTTAATTAATTTTATATAAATTTTTAAAATAATTTACTTTATAAATTAAATTAAATATAAATAATATGATGATTGTGTAAAGTATCTTAAATTTAATTACTTTTAAGATTCTTTACATTACGAGTATCATCATTTCATTCAATTATTTTATTAATCATACAATAAGAGATACAGTTATTGCGAGTATAGCATAGGTATCAGCACAGCTCGGGTGGAACCATAACTAGTCCTACTAATATAATATATATATTGTTTTTTTTTTTGTTATTGTTTAATAGTATGTTACCTACTCGTATATGTGTGTGTGTGAATGTTTGTTACCATGTCATTGTATCTCCGTGTACTAAACCAATTTTGATGAAATTTGGAATAGAGATAGCTTATACCCCGGATTAACACATATGCCATTTTTCATCATCATCATCATAGCCGCGTGTGTGAAATCGCGAGACACAACTAGTTTAAACATAACTGTGGATTCAATTGTAACGGCCGTAACAGCGAATACTTCGAATAACGGCAGCCGCCCGCGGCGCGTCGCACCTCGTTAGCGATGCAGTAACGACCCGCGCCGTTAAACGGATTATTTGACGCCGTGCACCTATCAATTGACGAATCGATTTTTAATCGAATTGACTGATCGCGACCATATTTATATTAATTGAGACTGACATTTGTATGAAAGTAATAATTTAGATTAATATAGATCAGGCTTTATGATATTGTTACTGACTTTTTGGGTTACTCATATACCAAAATTATAAACGAAACTCTCATGTTATGTCTACCTGTATGTATGTCTTTCAGTTTGTCTGTCTAAATTTTAGAGTTCCGTGCTCGTTTAATACACGATTTATACGGAACCCTCGACTAGCGAGTTTTTGCTTATTAGTAAATTTATCTATTAGCTGTAAATGCTTTTAGTTTTGATCATAAACCTGTGAGCACATTAAAACTTTTAACTGTTTTTTTAACTACTTCTTGCGGTTATCTAATGAGGATCTATTGGCATCGTTATAGCTTATTTGAACTATTGTTAAACTGGTTTGCATTTTGGGTGAGCTAGGAGAAGTTTATCAGAAGCTTAAGAAAATGTTTAAATATTAGTGTCAGAGCATTACCTCCGACTTACGTAACCTATGGCTATACTACTATGGGGTTTCGGGGAATTATACACTAGAATCACATACTCAATCGGTTTTATGGAAGCTACTCACAATTTTAATTATATCACAGCACTTCACTTATTCACAATCACAATCAGAGGACAGGCGTCTTAGCCTTTCCCATCTTCCATCTTTTATATCGCTTCCGTATTATCACCGGCACCGCCATCTTGTCGGTGTTCTCACGACTCCCCAGTCGTGAGAGTGACGCACCATCCGTCAGCCAGCCGACAGTGGTGCCACCATCAAGACGTTGGGGGTTGCCATGCTAACATTCGGCCATCCGACCCATAAGTACGTCCTCGTACTTGATTACGCACGAACACTAGTTGCCGCCATTGCACCTGTGGACACTTCACAAATCGCCCACATCTACCAATACCAAGAATAATCTTGATAGATAGATAAACTCTTTATTGTTTACACCGGACATCACAAATAAAAGGATATTTAGACTTAAGAACCAGTGCAAGACCTGGCGACCCCATTGCCAAGAGCGATCTCTTCCAGGCAACCTTAGAAAGGAGGATACATATTGAATTGAAAAATGGGGTGTGCAGTATTAGATAAAAGTGATATGTAAACCTACATAAACTGTATATACTTAGACATACATTCAAAACAAACAACAATTTAATCAATCAGGAAGAATGATCAAACAATTTTAAATAGGAATAAGCATAAGTTATAAAACTGATCGCGCCAATAAGAAAATAAAATGTGATACAACCTGACACCACAATTTGACTCAATTCGAATGTTTATTACAATCCACTCCCTGTTTGGCAGTTGTAACATATCCGTCCCATAAGCCAGAGCACCCGGGTTCGATTCCCGGTCGGGTAGATGTCATAATGATGAATTTAAATATTTGTTCTGGGTCTGGGTGCCAGATGTCCTTGTCCCTGTGCGTGTTCCATGGCATCCCCGACACAGAAGTCATAAGTCACAGCTATGAGTGTGAAACGTTTATTATTTATCAGTCAGTACGACATCTTCTGGCAATTTGTTCCAGTTATAGACCAGAGTTGTTGTCTTATATAGGATGTGGTTTGTAGTGTTGGTCTGGGATAGTGTGGGCCATAGCAAGGTTTTATGGCGTCTGCTGTCTTCGACATCTTTGAATGTGAAATGTTTTGTATGTCCGTAAAATTATAGAACCCATTCAGCACTTTAACGGTTTCAATCAGGTCTCCGCCCAACTGCCGCTTCTCGAAGGTTGTGAGATGCAGTGCTTTTAATCTGTCTTCATAGGATTTGTGACATGGAGCATACGGTAGCTTTTTGTTGGGCACTTTTGAGGAGGATCTTTCTCAAAGTAGAGACTGCATACTGGGAACCCATACTTCAACAGTGGCTTTATATCCTATCGGATATATCAATCCTTCGTATCCGTAATAGTAGGTAGTTGTGTCGGAAGATTCAGATTAAGAAATATTTATTGAACTACTGATAAGTACCTTGTAATTCATAAGCTATTGGTTGAAATTGTCAGTTTACCCACATCGGGAATTCAATATGTACTCGTACACAGTCAAATAATTTTAGTAGTTTTTAAAATAATAATAATTAACGATTTCCAATTCAATTTTAAATTCTATGCATAATATGTCAAATTATTTTAATGAAATGTCAATAGTATATACCTCGTAATATCATGTCAATAATAATTCCTCAAATGTCAAATTTTAAATTGTTTACTTAAATATCATTTCCGTAGATTATTTATCTCTATTCACAGATTCATTCAAGTCATAAAATACGTGATTTAATAGCCACTTCTTCAGATACATTTTGAACTGTTTATGACATGGTATATGTTTCCATAATAGGCATTATTATTATTTGTTTTTTTTCGACTTCATTTGATGTGACATCGACCACCACTGAAAAGGCATATTGCTATGCTTATATTGACTGAAGATTTTACTGTCAACATTTGCCAGATGTGACTTCCAGTTTAGATTTGCATCCTTCCTCAGATTAAGCACATGGAACCATAATTGCTATTTGCAATTCAGATATCCTTCTGACTCAAAACTAAGATTAGGTAGTTACATTATTTTCGTAATTGCAAGATTGGCTTCATTATCAAAGTTGTATATAATTATGAGTAGATTAGTTTACTATTAGACATTTTAGGCTTAGCAAATGCTTTCCTTATAACCCTGTATAATAATGTTTTATTTTGTGAAGTATAAAGATTTGGAATATTTTATGATATTTTCCCCCAAAATGGGGAAATATTTCTAACCAGGCATCATTTCAAGAGTATAGCTGTCGCATGTGCGGCTACGCTATGGCTCCATCTTTAGGTAATACACCTATCTATGACCTAGAGTTACTCCAAGAAAATCCATCTGACTAACTTCGACAAAATGCATTAGACTGATGCTTGGTTGATATATAAACTTGATATCCGTAAACAAGACTAATGGTTATGAATAAATTTCAATACTGCAAGGTATAGGCACATCTGTCTATGCTGCTTGCCTATCTTCAAATATATTATACATGATAAACAACAGACACACGTTCCTTATTTTGTTAAAATCACAGTATTACCAATCTGAAAATGTATTCCGGCACCTTATGCTTCAGTTACGTGATTACTGGGAAAGAGAAAAAAAAAAAGAAGAAATCTCGATGCTGCGAGCCACCACTTGAAATAAATATCGGCTTCTGTTAACGGCTCACATTATGACCACAAATTGTGCCCCAAAGTGACAGCCATTGTGCCCGATTCGACCCATGCAAGAGCACTATACGATTGATATGTTGAGTCCAGAGAAGAGACAGTTCACCATCTTGCGTACAAAATACACAACAGTTAACAGGTCCTCCAAGCAAGGGTTGTGCAACTGCTGACATCCAAGTCTAGTTGAAGAGACAAGTATATATTATAATTTGGTCGGAGGCAGCATACGATTATTGTTTCCGTACCTGAAAACTCAAACATTAGGTGTACAATTCTGCTAATGCTGAAACTTTCATTCAGTCACTTTTGAGTTTCGATGGTAATTTCCGTCTATAGTAAGAACAAGTAGACCAAAGCACTACTTTAAAAGACATAACGACTTTTAATGGCATGAGTGGTGTAGGACCTCTTAATAGCGCGACAATCTGCAGTAAGAACAAACATTTTTAGAGATAAGTTAGTGTGACAGTACCAAACACACATGTAGGAATCCTTGTATATTATTTGACGCACAAATCATTATTATAATACGAGTATTTGCGTGCGGTACGCAACACGAAACATGAAATCGCTGAAATATCTACCCTAACATTATAAAAAGAAAGATTTGTGTGTATACTTATATGTAACGATTATACACAAAAACTAATAAACCGATTTAGAAACCACCATTAAAATTTCTTTCACCATTAAAATTCTACATTATCCCTGAGTACCCGAGTATACTTGACATCCGTGCAAAGCCAGGACAGGTCGCTAGTCAATTATAATAGACTTCAGCGCTTCCATGCTCTTATACAAACCCTTTTGTGTCCTCCTTTTAACTGCGTTGTTCTATCAAAGCAAAAAAAAAGTTTGATTTCTATTAAGTATTCGGTTCATAGAACAATAAAAAGCTATATGCGTGACCCTTTCAAAGTTTGGGCGTAGCCAAAGTCAGAAAAAAAAAATGCGAAGAAAGAAGAAGAAAACCAACTATAACTTTAACCAATCGGCATCCCCTGTGAGCATATTATGTATCTTTGCCTCCATAGCAACTAAAATTTAAGAAAGACTAGAATACTCGCCGTCACGACGAGGAATATGTTTATCGAAATCACCTGAAAATATTTTAAAAACGAACTCGGTACAAGACTCGCTCACGACGGCGCTGGTCAACAAAAGTAAAATTATGTGAAGATCACCGCAGGCACCAAAAACCACAAAAACAACAATCTTGAAACGAAACGTTGATCAAAATAAGACGTGCGAGTGTAGCCCGATGCCGCGCGAGCGTCGTGTTGCGCTGCGCGTGTGTCGCACCGTACTGTGCGGGCGTCCTGTTGCGCTGCGCGTGTGTCGCACCGTACTGTGCGGGCGTCCTGTTGCGCTGCGCGTGTGTCGCACCGTACTGTGCGGGCGTCGTTCCGCACTGTGTGAGTATCGCCCGGCGCCGCGCGAGCGCTGCCCGGCGCCGCGCGAGCATTGCCCAGCGCTGCGCGAGCGTTGCCCAGTGCTGCGCGAGCGTCGCTCTGAGGTGTGTGGGCTGCACGTGCGTCGCACTGTACTGTGCGGGCGTCGTTCCGCACTGTGTGAGTGTCGCCCGGCGCCATCCGAGCGCCACCTGGCGCCGCGCAAGCGTCGCTCCGCGCTTCGCGAGCGTAGACCAGCGCTGCACGAACGTGGCCCAGCTCTGCGCGAGCGTCGCCTCACGCTGCGCGAGCTTCGGCCGGCGCTGCGCGAGCGTCGCTCTGAGGTGTGTGCGCGTCGCTCTGCGTCCCACGAAGACCACGCTGCGGTGTGTGTGCGTCGCTCTGCGTCCCGCGAAGACCACGCTGCGGTGTGTACGCGTCGCTCTGCGTCCCACGAGGACCATGCTGCGGTGTGTCTGCGTCGCTCTGCGTCCCGCGAAGACCACGCTGCGGTGTGTGTGCGTCGCTCTGCGTCCCGCGAAGACCACGCTGCGGTGTGTGTGCGTCGCTCTGCGTCCCGCGAAGACCACGCTGCGGTGTGTGTGCGTCGCTCTGCATCCCGCGAGCGGCGTGGCATGTCGTCGTATCGTTGTATATATCATCGCAGTGTATCGTAGTATTTCATCGCGGTACAACATCGCAGTATATCGTCGCAGTATATTATCGCAGTATATCATCGCAGTATGTCGCCGTATTGTTGTGAGCGACTACGTTGATTGCTAAATAGTCGTGTTATTAAGGGAGGGAATTGGGTCGGGGTGCGGGGGGGGGGGGGGGTCTTCGGAGTTTGCCTCTGGCAAACCTAGTTGGCTATAAGTTGAATATAAGGGACAGTTCAAGACTTTCTTCAGACGAGTCCATTGAAACTGAAACATATTTATTTATTTGCGCAGACTAGATTATCCATCTGGCTGTCACTTTAGTAAAACAAACAAATTACAACAAGCTGGCCCACATTAATGCAAACTTTTAAAACAAAAGGTTTAGTTATGAGGGAATTTTACAATCCGATTTGCAAAAATCACGCTTCCACCAAACAATTGTGCGTTATAAGGAAGATCAGCGCCATCTGCTTTGCTTTAACAAGTATCAAGACACGCGGTAGCGTGTCAAGCCAAGTTCAAGTGACAGAACTGGCGAGCAGCACCGTGTGTATATTACACGAACCATTTGGAGGCACTTTTGACCTCGTTTATTTCTACAACTTTGCTTGTGACGTAGTTTTTCTCGTATTTATTTTGTTTCTAACATTGTTCAAGAGTGACAGTAGCGACAAAATGACAGTGACAGCATGATATAACTTATAGTTTTTTATTTTTAGTAGACGGTAGGTGTAATTCATGCATGTCTTCTTTAAAATAATAACATCACTCGATCAGCCATATCGTGACCAAAAATGATTTCTATGCCAAAAAATATAATTATGAGAGTTGGACAAGTGTTTTAGGTGATTATGAGCCGACAATTTGTATGCCCACTGGTGTATTTAACCGAAATACTATAAAAAGCTTCCACTGCAAAATTAGTGGAACAAGAAAGACAATATAATGTACCTATATCGTCACAAAAAGAACTATAAAAGACAGATAGAGAGAAAACGATTATCTGCGTTTCGTCTCGTTGCGCTGCGTGCGCGTTGCTGTGCGTCAGACAGGTCGCCTTGCGTTGCAGTGCGCCCTCGCTCTGCGCCACCCGAGGGTCGCGTTCAGCTCGGTGCTCAGCGGGACTGAAACGCATATTTTTTTACGCAGACTAACTATTCAGGAGGAGAACTTTTATTCTTTGGGTCTAGTTGTGATCACTTAAAATAGACAAGGTACCCCACATTAGGAAAATAAACTTTGACAAGGCCATGTGGAATGTGAGAAACTGAGAACACAATACATAAATTGTTCGGGCACTATGTTAGGCCCTTTCACATAGTTTGTTTGTAATTGTTTACCCCATATATTTTTTTTCTTCTTAAATTTTTACAAAAAATAAATAGTAGGTAAGTGAGCGTGGCAGGAACGAATTAGTAGGTTAAAAAAAAGAAAGAAAAAAAAACCGCTCCTTTTTATCCCGGTTCTGAATTGTCAGAGCATTACCTCCGACTTACGTAACCTATGGCTATACTACTATGGGGTTTCGGGGAATTATACACTAGAATCACATACTCAATCGGTTTTATGGAAGCTACTCACAATTTTAATTATATCACAGCACTTCACTTATTCACAATCACAATCAGAGGACAGGCGTCTTAGCCTTTCCCATCTTCCATCTTTTATATCGCTTCCGTATTATCACCGGCACCGCCATCTTGTCGGTGTTCTCACGACTCCCCAGTCGTGAGAGTGACGCACCATCCGTCAGCCAGCCGACAGTGGTGCCACCATCAAGACGTTGGGGGTTGCCATGCTAACATTAGTAGCATCTCTTTTGTAATTTAGACGCAGATATGTAATTTTTCAGTTGAAAATATGTACAATCCATTTTTTTTTATTCTGAAATTCAAATGTATTTTTTTTTGTTGATTGTGCTCACAGTATAACAGCAAGTTTTTAATATAATATAATATAATATAATATAATATAATATAATATAATATAATATAATATAATATAATATAATATAATATAATATAATATAATATAATATAATATAATATAATATAATATAATATAATATAATATAATATAATATAATATAATATAATATAATATAATATAATATAATATAATATAATATAATATAATATACCTAACTCATCCATTTTTAGGTTTTAGGATCAGCATGTCACCCCCAATTATTTCAATAAAAAAACTTGTAACATACAAAAATCTCACACCAAACCAAAATACATCTTCTATTTTATAGCGAAATTATGAAGCCTTAAAATATGCACCACACACGCATAAATTACCATAGATAACAATAGAAGCATAAAGAAAACTTTATCGCAAATAAAACTACCAAAATAGCTCTAACATTTACCAGCAGCGCTCATAAATCGATAAGAAAACTTTCAAAGTTGGAATCTTCGTTCCACTTGTGTTACTTCCGTTTCCACTGCGTTACTTTTACAATAAATATCCAAAATGGCGGCGCAACCGTATCGGTATCGCCGCAATTTGCAACCCGAAGGATGTAAACTATCGCTGCTGGAGCCTTATTCTGGCGAGTGAGTGAGTGAGATAGTATTTCGGTCACTGTCGCTCTCATTGGATACGAGTATGTCATGAGAGTGAAAGTGACGGAGTTAATCTCGAGCGGCCAAGAACAGCCCCTGGTGAGTTGTGATGCATTAAAATGAGACGATACCTGCACTGGTACTATCCTATACTTCCTTCTTATTCTTTGGTATCTGAATTCGCATGAAAAGAAAAGGTTCTTGATGATATAGTTTCTTTATTTAGTTATTTTAGTTTGTTATTTCAGCTTATTTTTAATTTAAGATGTAGATTCAATGAACAATTCCTGCAGGCAGCGGCCTTTTAGATTAGTTTAGTTTAGTTTTTAAATTAAGTATATTTTAATATTCATATGTATTTGCATAATTAAAGTCTCTGTCTATGTTGTATGTATATTTATTTATTCAAAATATCCTGATAACACCTTTACAGTTGGACCAAGGCGGTGCTACCCTTATATCTATGTATTATTCATTACACAAAATTAAAAAAAATAATAAACTAAAAACAACAATAATAATAAAACAAAAGAAATTATTTAAATTACAAACTCCACACCTCTCACAGAGTCAAAAAACAAAATAATAATAAAACAATAGAAATTATATTTTAAATTACAAACTCACACCTCTCACAGAGTCTGTGAGCGGCCCTTGTGAATTCTGCCAGGTTACAATAAAATATGTCCGTGTGTATTTGTTATAGTCCGATGACATTTGTATGATAGTTTTTATTGTTGACAAATCTAGCCTAAACTTAAGCTGTCTTTGTCATTACGGTCAATTAGACAAGGACATTGTCTAATTGACAGTTTTAGTCAATATTATTAAATTACTAGCTACGCCTTACGGTTACGCCCGCGGTCAAAAATTTAGCATGAGTTTTCCAAAATAAACAGTAGCATATGTTAATCCAGACCATGAAAGACCTTCGTTCCAAATTTCATATAAATCCGTACAGCTGTTTCAGAGTTTAGTGGTCACAAACAAACAAACTTTGACTTTTATATTTTTATCTTTGATCACATCGTTGCATCTTTCTTGAATAAGCGGGCCCAAAATAAAATATTCGTGGCTAAAAAAATTAATAAAATTTAACCCTGTCAACTATAAAGCCTATCAGTGTTTACTTTTGTCAAAAAATCTTAGTGAACCAAGGTAAGTAAGCTCGTGACTTATACCCGCTAAGTTATAGCTAAGGTAGGTGTATCCCGGGCGGAACGACACTTGTTTTATAGCCGTTTAACTTAGAACGACTTTTCCGAACTCGAAAACTTCTGTCACACGGTTTTATTTAAATGCTATAATAAAATTCGAGATGCTTTACCGTTTCTGAGGAAAATAAGCTTTGTTTTACCTTTGCCCCGCGCCTTTCAGTATACGAGTAAATGACGACTAGTGGAGCTCAATGGTATGACTGTCTTATGAGAAACTGGTTCTGGGTCCGAATCCCGGCAGGCTGATATTTGGAAGATAAATTTAAATAGTATCTGCTGGTTTTATGCTATCGGCTATGATATGGGTGGTGCTGGGTGCTAGTAGTCTTAGTCTTTTTATACAGGGTTATTCATAAAGGGTATGGTAACCAGAAAAGGGCTCATAGTACTTATCATTATGAACTATTTTTACTATGGGACCAACCGGAAATTCGCGAAAAAATGTCAGACAAAAATACCATATAAAAATGTCAATGACACTCGACAAACTGTATGGAACATCTGATTACTTTTTCGCAATTCTTTGAGCCCTTTTCGGCATAACGTACCCTTTATAAATAGCCCTGTATGTTTCAGGACACAGGGAAATTTTGATTTTATTTTTCTAGTCTGAAAAATTATTTATTAAAAATTTCCAAAAACCAAAACCGAATTCCCAAAAAGCAGTCTAAACCAATTTCCCGCCAACAATCTATCTTCTCCAGATAATCGACAAAACCATACACATTCACTTTTATTTGACTACCCTCATATATCCAATAAATCTATAACCGAATTACGGCATATCCGAATATTTTATGTCCAACCCTCTCATATTTTCACGAAAAAAAGATTGATGCCGTACTTGAAATCTAAATAACCATATGGAAAAAAGTCTTCAAAAAATAGTTGACAGGGCGGCATATGTTGCAGAAACCTGTTTGGTGAGGGACAGGGGAAAATCGGCCGTGTGTTGTGAGGGATAGAGTGTTGTTTGGGGTGGGGGTTGGTGGGTGGATATTGAAATTTCATTGAAGCAAGCGAGACAAGTGACGTAGCACCCTTACGGCTCGTTACCTTCGCCGTGAGGTGGGGTGCCAGTGACAGGAGATGGCGATTCTATTTTACTGAAGTTATTGCCCTGTTTTAGTCATTACTGTCTCGAGGAAAATACTTTCTTGATCATCACTTCATTTTCAAAACTTTTAGGTTTCGAAATTTTGTCGAATTCGTTTTTCTCTATTGAGTTTGTAAAGCTTCGTTAGCTTTTTTTACCCATACTCGTTAGCAAATATTATTATTATTTATTATATTTCGGCGGGTCACACGAGCCGAATGCACCCGGACAAATGGGCAAAGGTCTCCACAGAGTGGGTGCCCCTGGAAAGTCGACCCCCAGGTCGCCCCCCGACGCGATGGCACAACGAACTCGGGCGGTTTGAAAAAGACTGAACGGCGCTGGCCCAAGACCGCAGTAACTGTAAAAAATTGGGGGAGACCTTTGCCCAGCAGTGGGACAGCATAGGTTAATAAAAAAAAATAAAAAAAATATTATTATTATATTTTCGAATGTTATCAAATTCTAAGATTCCTAGTAATATGTGATACGAGTATGTTTATATCCGGGACAAATATTAGCTAAGGAGAGATATTAAAATCGAAGCGTAATCGTAAGGCGCGGCTAGTTAGTATAAAATATATTTTTGGAACAGTAAATAAATAGATAAATAAATGAAACAAATATTATATATTATGCTCAAGTCTTAAATAAAATAAGATCAGAGACCAAACTCTTCCTCTCCCGGAAATTAAGCGAGTGTTATCATTTTGAAATTGTTCGGAGTTTGAAATTGTGTCGTTAAACATATTAATGTGTTGCAACGGCATTGTTGTTTATCTTATTGCTGTTCGAGTTACTTCTAAACTCGCTCACGCTTTTTGACCATTCAGACTATGCTTTCAAACTAGCCTACATTTTAGCATTAGCTACGCCTCGCGGTTTCACCCGCTATCCAGCAAAAGCTGTTATTTTTTCGTTATGAAAAGTAGTTTATGTGTCTATCAAGGATATAAGCTATCTTCATTCCAAAATTTGTTTAACTGTTTTGGCGTAAAACAGTAACAAACATACACACACTCGTTAAAAAATTTAGTATATAATTAAAAACATTATAAAATAACATTTAGTGTCATACAAATAAACAGCAAACTGAGTTCGATTATTTATTTATTTATTTATTTTATCAACTTTTCAAACAATTACAGTTGTTCTTTACCAAAACGTGTGTGAAACAATTTACACAGCTTAATAAAACAAAAAAGATATATATATACAAACTTAACCTAAATTAATTGTGGATATACTTAGTATTACTTGATATTAATTTCGAATTTAAACTAAAATAAATTATACAATTTTGAATTAGAACATTAATTTTAGTAAAATATAAATCAACATCGGGCTGATGAGAACTCAGCTCGTTGATTAAGGTGAGTGTGTGGATTATAAGTTATGTCAATTAAAGTAAGCACTAATAAAACACGTCCAGAAACAAAAGTGTTTAAAACATTAATAAAACACCAAATTTTATCTCATAAAACCGCAAACTATGAAAAACTCGTCAAACATTTATTAAATGCAATGGAACGTTTGGTGATGCTGTAAAACATTTAAATGTCGTAATTTTTTTTTAAAGGCAATAAAACATTGTATGCGCCGTGTCTCCCTACTGTAATGCCTTAATCACACCATCGAACTCTAACGTGTTTGCGAATTTTAACAGCCGAGAAAATCACTTTTATCAACACATGCAAGAGAAATCGTACGAATCGTAATCGCAGTAAAATAGTTTGCTTGTAACAAAAAATATCATCAAACACTCTCAGTTGCAGATGCAACTACCCAGGCTACCCATTGAAAAGCAGACCAGGATTAAAAATTTCATGACTTAAATAATATTAGTGATGACCATTTAATTGTAGCTCTCATAGCCTAACTCGACTAGGTTTTCGTAACCGATAATAAATGTTAGCACCGCACTATACGACTATACGGTCACTATTCAGATGGGTGATTGCTGAAAGCTTTTACAACTGAGCGTTACCGTGGTCGGACGACTCGACTAAAATGTAGGTTGTTTGTTCTATAATATAATAGCTGTCGAGCTATACTGTTGGCCCTTTGGAAGCTTTTGGGTAGCCTAAAAAGTCTGACAGGGCTAGCCACCCAGCCTTAGTACTTGTACACACGAGACTACTAGATAAGACCCACGCTAGGATATACTGTTGAGACTAATAGCTTATTCCACCATTGTATACAGTTTTGTGCATTAAATTTTTACTTTACTAGTCGCCGACAAGTTCCAGGCGCCAGTGTGCTATCAGCTTTAAATGTTTGCGCCGTTCGACTGATATCGATGAATATTTTATTTATTCCATATTTTATGTTTCAATTGGTTTCTGGGTGACAGGTGGAGAGGGGGGGTTGACGATAGTGTTTGTCAAAAATATGGCGTTGAAACGTTTTATTTTGAAGACTATTTTCATTTTAGCACTTGCACTTGCTGTTGACGAATTTTTAGTTTCTTTCATTTTCTAATATCCATATTTGCTGTTGGGTAATAAGTAGTGGGCTATTTTCAGTTAGTCTGATGTTATATTCAACTATTCACCCGTTTTTCTATAGGATTTGCGATTTGCTCGTCTCGTCACTCAATGGCATAAAAAGGATCCGTTGATATTTTCGGGTTATACTTAAAATGTAGCGCCAACTTTGAAAT
This sequence comes from Alcis repandata, assembly GCA_949125135.1. Taxonomy (NCBI): domain Eukaryota; kingdom Metazoa; phylum Arthropoda; class Insecta; order Lepidoptera; family Geometridae; genus Alcis; species Alcis repandata. Next base: position 1,766,730 of record OX421240.1, read on the forward strand.
CTGATAGATAAACTCTTTATTGTTCACACCATAAATTACAAACAAAAGGATTATAGCACCTAAAACTAGTGCGACAACTGGCGGCCTTATCGCTAAGAGCGAAAAAATCAAAGCGTTAAAATCTGCTGAGATGTTTTAACTTAACAAACATACCTACACATTATAACACATCATCATCATATCCAGCCTTTAATCCTCCCACTGCTGGGATACAGGTCTGCCCTCGAAGGGTGATTAGGCCGTATTCCACCACGTTGGCCAAGTGCGGGTTGCTGGAATTCACATTCGCCATTGAAGTTCTTCTCCGGACGTATACAGGTTTCCTCACGATGTTTTCCTTCACCGACCATTATTACACAATACACTTATAAACTTTCGAATTTTAATAATTTTTGTATTCTCAGAAATATTAAAACCAAGCATTCATTTATGGCTTTTTTCAAAAGTTACAATATGAATTTAAATAATAACGGAGAATGGTAGCCTCCGTGAGACTCGTAATTGGCCACATGGCAATCATCTCAAGTTTAAACTCATAAGGAAAACTGCAGGCGGCAGTGATAAACATAATTAATGAATAAACTTTCAAGGCATTTTTTTTTTGTAATTGAGTGACGAGACGAGCAAATCGCTCGCCTGAAGACATTATTGTGAAATCAACAAAATAACCTAAAATGTTCACAAATGTATTTCTAGTGTATTGACGCCTACAAAAAATCTAAAGAAAAGCTTTTTATTATAATATAATTACTTCACATTTTATTATAATTAAAACTTGAATACTCATGGAAAAAATTAAGATTACAATAAGATAATTTTTTGGCTTTTCACGTTATTAATTATAGCAAAATGTGTCAAGACCACGTTAGTTTCCATAGTATAATAATAATACAGTCATTTATTGCAGGCATAAAAAAACTATACAGGGTTATTCATAAAGGGTATGCTAAGCCGGAAAGAGCTTATAGTACTCATCAAAAAAATCAGCTGTTCCATAGAAAAGAAGAAGAAGAAATTTTTTTTACGAATTCCGGGTTGGTCCCATAGTAAAAGTTGTTCATAATGATGAGTACTATGACCCCTTTTCGGCTTAGCATGCCCTTTATAAATAACCCTGTTTATAACGTATAACTATTTCGTATAAATTTAATTAACTAAACGAAATGTTACTTAAACATAAAATAGAAACACTGCTACACATTCTCTATGTGTTACTTTTTAAACGAAAAAGTTTTGTTTCAACCTCTACAAAGGTTTGAACGCTTTTCGGATGAAATTTTAATGGAACAATGCAAAAACTGAACTGGACTTCTAAAACTTTAGTAAAAAAACGTAATTGTAGCTAATTTTACTCACAATGGTATCAGAATGTTTGTTTTGAAACAATTTAATTGCAATAGTTTGTAGCCAAAGAGGAAAATGCAAAAGAAAAAAAGGTAAAAATTAAAATTAAATGACGCCCCTTTCTAATGCTGCTGCGCATCTTGGAATGCTTTTATATTTATGGCAGATCTCTAGGTTACATTTTCAACCTTTAATCTAGGAGGATTAAAGGGATTAATCCGATCAGTGGGGATCAGTGGGAATTGCTGGGATACAGGTCTACCCTCGAAGGGTGATTAGGGCGTGTTCCACCACGCTGGCCAAGTGCGGGTTGGTTTATTCACATGGAATTTCTTCTCCAGACGTATGTAGGTTTCCTCACGATGTCTTCTAGGTTTATCTGAATATTATTAGTAAAAAAAATGAGTCGAAACTGAAACTAGCTAGTCATGATCGTTACCGTTCCAACACTGCCGAATTCGGTACATCGATATAAATTATCAATTAGGGTGACGCGTCAGAGCGGGAACGCTCCCGGTATGCCTCGTTGAGTTCATGACAGGGTGTGGTCCCAGTAAGAGCGGGGAGCGGGGCGGTTACAAAATATCGAACAAGTAAGATGTTGGAGATATTGACTAAGTCTTTTTCTATGGTATTAAGTGATGAGAATATTTGATTAAACATCTTATATCTCAGGGTGACGAGCGCAGTGGCACAGTCCTGTTGTGGGCAAACGTGACGTTTAACATTAACTTGTAAAAGCAAACCATCCAAGCTCACAGAAGCAGCTAACAGGGTCAAAAGTCGTTGTGGCTGTTATCGGTTCATCATCATCATTAGCCTATCTTATGTTTGTCCACTGCTGGGCACAGGCCTCTCCTAGATAATGCCACAAGGCATGATCTTCTGCCTTACGCATCCACTTGCTACCTGCCGCCTTACGAAGGTCGTCGCTCCTGCAGGGCGCCCCACTCCACGTTTCTCGATCCGTGGTCTCCACTCCAGAACCCGTCTACTCAACGGTTGTCGGTTTTTCTACAGATATGGCCAACGTCTAGAAAAACATTATTAAACCTGTTTTTAACGGCTTCTTACTACAACAAATTCAGTTGCAACCCATATCTGTTATGTGCTGTACATGTTTTAAAAAAACCTTTGTATGCTACCTTTTATTTACCTTTTTTCTTTAGATAGATAGATAGATAAACTCTTTGTTCAGACCATAAATTACATGATTTCTCGCTTTTACCTAACTACTTCTACATTTTCTTTATTTTTCTGTATTTAATGGGATACCTGAGACATCTTTCTAGTTCCTTAAAAAAAATCTAAACACAGCTAGAGTGAAAACGATTTCTTCTAAATCGCCGTATTGCATCGTCGTCACATCATCACTGACCAGTAGACGAGTTGGTGGTCAAACGTTTTTTATTTTCTCTCTCAAGTGTTTTTAAAAAAAAATTGACTGAATTTCGAAATTCTATGAAAAAATACGGCACACTGCATGCTATGCACTACAAACGGGCCTGTCAGTCGGAATGAACGCGTGCCGCATGCAAAGTGACGTCATCCATTAATGTCAATGTCAATATCAAAAATGTCACTGTCACTTTACTCGCCACACTACTGCTGCTCTTAAATTGACTCTTTATTATAATTATTTCGCTAGTCAATCTAAAACTAAACGACCATTTATTACTCTGCGATTAACTGAAACCATTTATCACGCCGACTCCCGTCTGAAAGCAGGATAGCTCCGAAATACCATGGGATTAAAGATCCGAGTAAAATCTTCATAGGTATTTGCATTTATATCACAAATAGTTGTCCCGAGCTACCGCTCGAGCGCGTCGATGTCTCCGCGCTTCGTTGGGTCGGGGCGCGGCGCGAGTGTGAGCGGGGTAATTACCCGACAGAATAAAAGGAGGCTTTTTTTGGGTTGTACTGTGTTATCCGGCTTAACTGATTTTGGTTTGTAAGCAGTCGTTAAATTTATCATAGTTTCCGTAGTGTCATAAGTTATATTTGACACATATTATTTCCTTTTTTTCTCGTCATAATAATTATACACGCTTTACCATTCGTTCAGTTGAGTGAGATAATAAATCGGAAATTCCAATGTCATCCATTCGTCTGTATTAATATATGTCTCGACGCATACGAGTATAAAAACATACCGGCTACTATGAGAAATACCTACTAATCCTACAAATATTATTCCAAAGTTTATGTTTGCTACTCCATCACGCAAAAACGGCTAAATGGATTTAGCTGAAATTTTGTATGAATGTACCTTTTTTTTTGGATGAACATATAGCTTACTTTTTGTCCCGGACAATACTTGTGATCGCGAGACACAGACAGTCCTACTAATTTTTGAAAGTTAGTCAATTCATTTTATTTTTCAAATCTCGTCACACAACCTTTCACTAACTTACTTACTTACTAGCTTTAACTATTACCAACTAAACAGTTTCATCACCAGCGAAGCTCCAGAAATCTGCATTTTCATAAGTCACACTCAAACAACAGCTATTTGGACGATAGAGTCATAACCAATATTGGTTCCGCAAACCAATTGGCCGATCCTCAAATATTAGCATAGTGATTGGACGTGGAATTATTTCTCTTCTATTTCTCGCTTTACCCGACTGTGCAAAGAAAGGGAACATTTTTTTTGGTAGATTTTAGCTGTTATTCCATTTGTCACTACGTACTCTGTCTATATTTTTTGATTTGAGTGGTAATACAAGAAAAAACAATTGCCAATAAGAAAAATAATACCTGGTGAGACGTATGGATAAAAGTGTAAAAAAAGTCGAAAGTGTATTGAGATTTAAAATGACCAAGATAATTGCAAGTTCACTAGAATGTGTTAATCTAGTGTAAGAGCTATCTCCATTCCAAACTACATTCAAATACGTTGAGCCGTTTAGTTTGAAGTATCAAATGTGATCGTATGTTACATTTGCACACTTTCGCTTCCTTTAAAATTAATTAGTTATTTTTTATGACGTAGGTATGTTTTTATAAATTAGTGTGATATCATACGTGATTGTGTGATAATCCTAATTGAACACTCACACTCATGATCACACTCACTTCACACTAAGATTATAAACGCGAATGTAGTAATCATTCGACGCATTGTTTGATTCTAATACAACAGCTAAACTGCTACGACAGTTGCTACGATCGCTACGTACTGTAGACTTAGCTACGAGTAAACGTACTTGGCTACGTATTGTAGACTTAGCTACGTATTGTAGACGTAGCTACATCGTAGCGCTACGGCGTAGGCGCGTAGACCAGATTAATGAAGCGTAGGACAAATAGACGTTTCACTATTCCAGATGTAAGGGTGAGGACACATTGCATTTTACATCACATTAATATTATAGGTGCGAAAGTTTGTGTGTCAGTGTTTGTTACTTCTTTAGCTCAAATTACTTCTGTTGCTTGGCTTTAAAAGGATTATAGAGTAATTTGAAATGGAGATAGCAAACCCACATTTCAAACATACTATTATCTTATACATATTATCCTGGAAAAAATAGTTGTTCCTATAGGATAGCTAGTTTATTTAAATTCCTATCTACGAGTACACCTAATAATCCTAATATTATAAATGTGAAAGTAAGTTTCTTTGTTTCGTCACATTTCAGCCGATCATCATATTTTGTATACGCTTTCTCAAGGGTCCAGAAAAGAACTTAAGTTACTTTTTGTCACCATCATTATTACCGTTTTTCATCGCCATGCAAGCTCAATATTTTTGTATTTCTGTTTTTGTTTCCACGGCTGAACGGAGGAGGTATATATGCATTTAGAAGCAGAGGTTGTTTGCTTGTGTGTGCTGGTCAGAAATACATACCTACCTAGTTCATACATACATCTCAAGCCGTGTCATGTACCCACGGCTTTACTGAGACAATTATCTCGGACCTACTCGAGCCCTTCTACCCATCCACGCAGAAATTATCTGTCTCTTAGACTACAAATAAATGTGAAAAGTAATTAAAAATAATGATTGTAAATATCAAAGTCTGGATGTTTGTTGCTCAATCACGCTAAAACGGCTGAACGCAATTTAATGAAAATAAAGCTAGCTCACACCCTGAATTAACTTATATAGGACTAGCGGCCCGTCCCGGCTTCGCACGGAGATAAACGTAGAGTAAATGTTTCTTTATGCGGGAAATAGGTAGATTTTTTTTTATTTCTATTTATATTTAATTAAATTTTTATATCTATAAACCTATTTTTGTTCTCAAAGTTCTCAATAAATTTTCTAACTTTTGGCGATTTTTTTTTTATTTTTTTTTTCATAAGAACCTTCTCCTGACAATAACAAACACAACAAAAAAAAAATAAGTGAAATCGGTCCAGAAGTTCACGCGTGATGGCTTGACCAAGGGAAATAGGGATTCATTTTTATATATATAGGTAGATTATAGGTATTAATGTTTATTTCTGAAAACGCGGATAAACGCGTGATGCACAACTACATATATACCACATTCACCTATCCACACATAATAATATCTTTTTTAACCGACTTCAAAAAAGGAGGAGGTTATCAATTCGTCTGTATGTTTTTTTTATTTTTTTTTTTTATGTTTGTTACCTCATAACTTTTGACTGGATGAATCGATTTTGATGATTCTTTTTTTATTAGAAAGCTGACGCTTCCCATTTGGTCCCATTTCAATTTAGTCCAGTTCTGATAATGGTATCTATGAGAAAACCATATGACTCTTAAATTTGCAGTAAGTACGTGCGCGACAAATAGATGAATAACAGATAATAGTCGGTCTTTTGAAGTCGGTTTTTGTTTTTTGTTTTGTAAAAATAATGTTCTTGTTTTGTTTTTTGACGAGGGGGAAATCTTCGCAAGATACCCGGCTGCCTGAGGAGCAGCCCGGCTTATATGGGATTGTACCCCCTAAAACCCTCCTAGTACATACACACAAATTGACACACATACTCGTATCTCAAACCGTATCATGTACCCACTGCTTAACAGAGACAATTCCCTCGAACCTACTCCATCCCGCCCATCCACGCAGAAATTATCTGTCTCCTAGACTAAATTGTATTCCTTCATGTTTATTTAGATCTAGCTGGTGCCGGTGGCTTCGCCTGCAAAGTAAACGACATTTCGGCAGTTATTTAGATAGTTGGAATGTATCTAAACACATTGTGGTATTTGGTATGTTTTCGGTTTAGATTGAAGGATGTGTTGGCAGCTGGCTGATAGAGAACTTCGAAACTTAATCTCAAACTGTTGCTATGTCTAAGAAGAGGAGCCTGCCTAGGAGAGGTCGCTCTTAGCGATAAAGCTGCCAGTTGTTGCACTAGTTCTAAGCGTTATCATTATTTTGCTAGATTTATTTATGAATTTGAGATTTGATTGCTTTTGGTGGTGGTCACAACCCCTAGACGTGAGGAAGGTAATTTGAGGAGGATGAAGATTCTTAAGATTACAAAAATAATTGGCTTTGATATACAGATAGACAGACACCGAAGACTTATCTTAAGTACTTTAGAACCTTAAAAATCAAGGTCTGGTTGTGATGAAGACGCGCGGTGTGTTCTACGTGAAAACATGTAACAAACTCTTTGATTCTTTAGCTATCGAGTTTTATTTTAAGTGTTAACGTTTAATATCAGTTTTTAACAAGATCTCATTTTTAACCTGCAATGTATGGAACTTTGTTCGGGTGGAATCTTGCAACTCAACTTCGAACTTTCCGATGTCCGATTGAGCTGAAATTCGGTGTACGTAACTCCGATGACAATGCAATAAAAGCTTGATTTTTTTAAATATTTATTTTAATTTAGTTTTTCTGTAGGATAGCAGCCGGAACCGCGGTTGGCACCTAGTTTATAACAATCATTTGAGCATAAAATTGAGCGCTGTCGTTTTCAAGCAGCAGTCAAGCATCGACGGACAAGTATTGTGTCGATCATTCAATGTTCCGTTCAAGTGCTCCTCAAAAACCTAGTGAAAGAACGACGTCTTTTACTTTGTCGGAAAAATGTTCGGAGAAAATATTTAATTTCATGATATATACTTGATACTTATCTTAGATTAATGGGCAATTCTGCTCATATGATTTTAAGCCAACATTTTTCAAAATTATTATAGTTCTGTTTTGGTTAGTTTCTAAATTAAGTTAGTTTTACAAATATTTTTAAAAACAAGCTCTGATTGCATTGTCATAGGAGTTACACACGTATACCAAATTTCAGCTCAATCGGACATCGGGAAGTGGTTCAAAGTTGAGTTCCAAAATTCCACCCGAACAAACATTATTTACACATACATTACATACATTTTTTATACATTGCAAGTTAAATGAAAGCTTTTAAATAATTTAGTGCGTGGCTGGAAAAATATCGGAGCTACACAGATGGGTATACCACGGCTCAATCGGACATCGGGAAGAAGTTCGAAATTCGGTTGCAAGATTTGACCTAAACAAACTAATTGAGAAACATTCAAGCTAAAATAATGCTTGTATAAAAGTTTTTAGTGCTTTGAAAAGTCACTTTAGAACTGGAAAGTCTCTATTATAGATTTTTCAATTTTTAATTAACTCGCTTCAAATAAACTGTCAAATCCTCAAGTGTTGTGATCCCATGCTGAAATTGTAATTACGTATGGAAACGCTGTTTGATTTAAATTTGTAATTGAAATAGAAATATTTACGAAGCTCACTCGTGTCGCCGTTCTAGTGTCGTGTTTACACGAACTACACGGAACCACTTGTGGCGACAACAGTGATTGTGGCGTGAAATCGGTGTAACGGATGCAATTTTTACGCCCGACGCAAAAACTACGGGGCGTTTAGTGTTTTATTAAATCCAAAATATTTTTGCAAGCTAATAAAAACGCGTATTCTACTTCGTACAAAAAAATATTCGTTTACCAAGATAACATTGAAGCTGATAACTAAAAAGAAACCACATTCATAGCACAATAATCACCGAAGTCGGATTATACTTGATCGATGTACAATAATAGAGTTTTTTTCAATGCCTTATTTACATCTCGACGCCTTAGTATTTTTGTAATTAAGTTCCAAATAAGTATACATATTTTTGTAAACCCACATTCTTATCACAAAAAACGAGTTAACAATTTGTTTATTTATAGTGTTGCTTTTATGTTGCATAAAATGTAAATATCGCGCTGTATCACAGTGTGTGGAGTGTGTGGCTGTGGACACTTGTTCCACATGTAAACGCACGTAAAACACTCTTGTAACAGATTAATTTTGTACAAACACATTTATTCAAACTTGAGCCTTATTTCAATCGCGTAAAGTTCAGCTAACTTTCACATCTACCCGCAAAAACAACAACTAGACAGTGAACTCTATTTGAACGAAATATGGTTTATTTTTGAATTATCTTTGTGACGGTCCCTGATGGATGATCAAAGAGAATCGAATGAATATGCAGAGTGAAAGCTTGTGAAAGTGTGAGTAGCTGGTGTGAATTTTACTGTGTGTATGTGTGTAGTAGATTAGTTTTGTATTTAGGTCGATACATTGCTTTGGGTGTTAACATGAACCATTTTGTTTATTTGGTAAACCTAATTTTAAACTGATTTAAACTAAATAAAATCTTAGGTGTATGTGTACTAATAATTAAAACTCTACCAATTAAGAACCGATTTTCGTAAGGTTTTTGTTTAGCATGGATCAATTATGCCAGTTAAGACAATTTTATTAGAATATTGTTACATGTGCATGTTGACATGTCGGATCCGATTATACCCATAAATTTTAAAAAATAATTAAATGAGTATAAGCATTTTATTATGTTGTGATCGAAGTGCACAGGAAATACCTTATTTCAGATCAATCGGGCATCGCAAAGTGGCTCAAATTAAATAAACGTCTCAAATATTTATGTTAAGTTCAAGTTCAAATCCTAAAAAAGTTTACGAATGAATAAAAACTTTGTGAAATCTTGTATGAAACAAGTTAATTTTAAGAATATTTGTATAAACAAGCTTTGATTGCTTTGTCATTGGAGACACCACACGTATACCAGATTCCACCTCAATCGGACATCGGGAAGTGATTCAAAATTGATTTGCAAGATTCCACCTGAACAAACATAGCTACATACATTGCAAGTTAAATAAAAGCTTTAAAATACACAAAACTGGAGTACAGAGTAACTACATGCTAACCTACAGATACATCAGCTTTCAAACTATAATATCTTGAGATAAAAATAATATAACTTACTACTACTGATATACTTCTTTGGCATACTGAGGTGGACTCAGACTGAGCTGGACGCCCTGGACAGGAGGGTCCATCAACTGCTCACATCGCATCGCATGCTACACCCGCGCTCGTCTGTTATGAGGCTGTATATTCCGCGGAAGTGGGGTGGTCGTGACTTTTTAAATGACAAGAACCTCCACAACCGCGAAGTATGCAGTCTCAGGAATTATTTCCTAAACAATGAGTGCGGGATGCATCACGATGTTGTGACAGTTGACAAAGGCCTCACACCGCTCTCCTTGGCGAACGAGAACTGGCGCAAACCTGTGGTGCTAAGCACGGAGGACCGCAGGAACGTATGGAAGGACAAGGAGCTGCACGGGAGGTTCTATCGGGCCTTAACAGGGCCTGATGTGGACTTACTCGCATCGGTGAACTGGCTGTGCTTCGGTGACCTCTTTGGGGAAACCGAGGGTTTTGCCTGTGCAATTGCTGACGAAGTAATGATGACGAACAACTATCGGAAATATATCCTGAAGGACGGTACGGTCGACATTTGTCGAGCATACCGCCGTCCCGGAGAGTCACTCAGGCAAATCATTTCCGGTTTTCGCATCTTGCTAACGGCGAGTATTTGCACGGGCACAATCTAGTGGCCAAGATCATCCGCCAGCAACTTGCCCTTCAATACGGTCTTGTAGAGTCTGAGGTTCCGTACTATAAGTACGTACCTGTGCCAGTTCTCGAAAATGGTCATGCATTGCTCTATTGGGACCGCTCTATCATCACGGACAGGACTATTGTTTGTAATAAGCCTGATATCGTGGTGGTCGACCAATCCTAACGCAGGGCAGTGCTCGTCGATATCACCATTCCGCATGACGAAAACCTCGTGAATGCCGAGAAGGACAAGCTCAGCAAGTACCTTGACTTGGCTCACGAGGTTACCGCTATGTGGGATGTTGATTCAACGATAATTGTCCCGATAGTCGTCTCAGTGGTCCTCGACACGGCACGAATCATCCGGAGGTTCCTGTCTCTGCAGTCCTAACCACCGGTAGCTTGAGCCCTGCCCCGCTGCCGGCGGCAGCCTAGTTTTTAAGATTTTTATAATATATTATTGTTTTTTATCTTGCATTGTAAAAAAAATAAAAATTAAGATCCTAAATAAATACGTATATAACTTATAATTATATATCTTATATATATCTTTCTGTGTGGCGCAGACCTGTTATGGGCAAACGTGACGTTTAACATCAGGCGAGCGATTTGCTCGTCTCGTACTCAATTACATAAAAAAAAGAAAAAAAAAATGTAATTTCTTCTTTGCAAAATAAACCTATACATTTTGACAAGCAAAAGCCATTGACAAAAAACAATAGAAAAACAGTTTTTTTCCGCAATTTCATGCTTTATCCCATAGTAAAAGTTACACGGAGAAAAATGGCCATCAAAATTCCGATGAATTCACCTAAAGTACGGAACATACTGATATCACTAAAAAGTACGATGATTAGCACTATGAGCTTGTTTAATTAGTACTATGAGCTTTTTGGCCCAGCAAACTCATTCCTTATAAGCATGAGCTTTCAAACTATAACATCTTGAGATATGTAATTACTTAACCAACCGCGGATTGAGTTACATAGATACAGCATATTATGCCATAATCCTGCCGCGGAGGCCTGGTTCGTTACCCGAGCCGCGGTAACTAACCGTGACGTGCGTGTTTGCGTCTGTTGTGTTCCGGCCCGATGGAGGCGTTATTGAGGGTATTGTTACAATTTAGTACGATATTGCTGAACCAGTGTTGTGCACTTATCGATAGTTAGCGGACTACACTTATCGATAGTTTGTTGGTTCAGGATGTCGATATTCGATGTATTTGTAAGGTTAAGCTTGCACTTGTTGAGTGGTCTCGATAGTTTTGTAGTGTTGGTACAATACGAGTAGGCGCCATTGGCATTTAATACTAAGTTTTTAAATTATCAAACTTATTAAAAGACAAAAAAAAATGTTTAGTTTAGTAACAAACATTGCGCGATGTTGCGCATCTACTAGGACACACTGTTGAGATTTAGTATAATATAATTAAACTACCATTGTAAATAGCTGTACTATATGCAAAAAATGTTTAGTTTACTTTAATATACAACAGCCATACTATCTAAAATGAAAAAACTATCTATGAAATCGTTAGAAAAATAAAGTATCGATAGTATCAATAGCGTATCGTGTCGTAGCGATAGTTTCGAAGTTCATTCTATTGATGTTTTACTACTATTGTATTCCATTTTATTGCCGCAATATTTGCTATGAATACTATCGATAGTCCTATCGATATTCTTCCTATTAATGGTCTATCGATATTTATCAAATCTATCGATAGCAGCTTATCGACCAGCAACACTATGCGGAACATGACTGTGAAGGATTGGAAACATAAATGGATGTATACATAGCTTCTTATTCATAAGCACACGTAGACCTTCTACAGAATGTAAACTAACAGATAATTCTGTACTGCATCACCGCTTGAAGCACCGCGGACACTGTAGTGTCCGATTTCAAAAAACCCGTAGAAGCATCGCGGACACTGTAGTGTCCGGATTTTTATTTCGCGCCAGACTCAGAAAAAGTCTCTATCCTGCTTTTACTAAGGCAAAAGACTTATAAGTATGAATGCCATCTCGTTCCGCTTGAATGTGCCATTATGCCGTAGTCGAACAACTTTAAACTCGGTGGATATTCGATTAAAAATTAAATATTATTCCGTGAGTCAAAGTCAGTTTGTGTTGAGTTTGCCTGGTCGGCGGTGCATCGACGGGTTTTACGTAAATAAAACGTTAGTTATGCTGGTTCTGGTGGTGTTCTTGGTTAATAAGCTTTAAATACTTGTTAACAAGGCTGATAACAATATATTTTAAGGTATACAAGTGTTTTAGTGTTTCGACTTCAGTCATTCTTCCAAGGCCTCATTGCGTCATCATCATAGACGGCCGTGTTTTTTATTTCTCAAAGTTTATTTTATTTACTGTGTTAGATGTTATGATCTATTTAAAATATAGTGAAACAATCATCCTAGAAGTGTTGTGTGCAGTTGTTTTTGTGAAATGACAATTTACGACAAGATGTAAACAAGTGTTGTGAAGTGGGAACAAAAAAAATCGCGGAAAAATTTTTTTTCGCTGGTTTTTAAATGCCTGATATTAAATACTTTTAAGGTGAGTAATGTATTCTTATTTTGTGACAAAGTGCAGATTGAGTCTATTATTAAATCTAAATAGTAAAAAACATACATTATCGCTTTACTTTTTTTAGTAAAAATATGTAAACTTCAAAGTCCATGTTTTTTTGTAAAGTAAGCGGTTATACGCTGATTTATATCTATACCAGGCCAACCAATGTTATGATAACATTCGTCATTCGACACGTGTATTCAACAGCTCTAAGAATAAACAATTACAAGTGGGTCCTTGTTCGAATGTTTAAGTCATAAAAACCATTCAAGTGATCGGCCGCCCGGCGCGTGACGTCACATAAACAAACGATGACGCGCCGGTGCTTCTACGGAAAAAAACCCGCGGGAGGGGGTGCCTCAAGCGGATCAACACTATCTCACTAAGCCAAATCCCAAAAAAAAAAAATCAATCCCTACATTTTGTAGTACGTCACTGACTTTTTTTACGGCATAGCGACTTATAAAGAGTGTGTTTTGAAACACCAAAAACCGTTTCACTGAGACTTCCTGTGTCGGGGATGCTATGCCTTGCTATCGTTTTGGAATCGAAAACAGTTAAAAACGCCACTTTTGTTCACAAACGTTCGCGTGTATGGACATATGAACGTGAAGACATGCAAACGATTTTGTCATTTTTAACTGTTATCTTTGCTACGGATTCCAAGATGAACGCGAGGACAATTAACACCTAGACTGTACAGGGCCTTTATTCGCTATGAGCACACGAGCACGTAACGCGCCGCGTTACGTCAAATCCATGGAATCGACATGGAATGGTATTCCGTATGCCAATGTCAAAATTTAAAACGCGTGGACTCTGAGCCGCGTTCACGTTACGTGCGTGTGATGACGTCACGCGTTTTTGGCGTGGAATATATAATATAGATAGCGAATAAGGGCCCTGTTTTTTTTTCGTTTATTTTAAGTGCTTCGCCTCTCTGCGACAACATCGCCCAAGACAAACAAAAATTAACAACAACAATAAAACAACAAAACAATAATAATAAAGAAACAAACAAACAATTACATAAAAAAATAACAACTGTTTTAAAAACCCAACTCACTTTTTATTTTAATTAATAACTTTTCAAAAAACCTTGTAAACGCTATTTATTATCTTTTTAGGCTTAATACTTTTATATGGTACCTAAATACTAACCATGACAGTGTAAACATGATTTTACCTAATTTTAGAAATGTCTCGATCAATCAATAAAATTTTCTATTACATTATATGCAATTCGTGCCTCAATTTATGCCTTGCCAGACTATAACTGTTATGCGATACAATTATGAGACCGATACCCTAGCAGCGCCCATGTGCCGCCATATTTCATCGAAACTGGTCATATTTAAGCGACAAATACATCCAGTCGGGTATTCAATAACATAAATCCTAATAAGATCCGTATATTCCGTATAGATTTTACATAAAGAGATGTATTCGGTAGATATATCTGATTTAGGGATATTGCCGGATTTACAAGAGTGGAAAGTATTTCGCGAAACATAAAAATATTTGAATCAAATACATTGAATGATAATCTAAAAATATCTCAAGAAAGAGTTATTGTTTTTGAAATAAATGTAACACATTTACTTTCTATTTTACCTGCAAAATCTGAAATAAGCTATGGTATTTCTGAATAACTATAACATCTGGTAGTCTGGTTCTTCAAGTGATATTAATACCTTCTTAAACAGTCGGCATAGTCCCCGTGATTCTGTGGAAAAATTAGGCTAGGGGTTTATCTATCTTATATCGTCGGCTTACTGCAAAGTCTAACTGTTCCAGTATGAAAACTAACGTAGTTATGACACTTATTTGTTCATAATTAACACGAGAATGTTCTCGTTTTACTAAGTCTGATACTCCGACTGGTAGCGGCCACATTCGGTGATCTTTTTCGAGGAGTAATTACAAGCGTGATGCGCTTTACGTCGCGTCCAGCCTGGCATTGATTTTGCAGTTAATGACTTTTTGTAGTAAGCCGACAATCTATTTTATATTCCGATAGTATCAGGAAATTACTCAAAGATCTCTTTGGCACTATATGTGTTAATCGAAGGTACAAGCTATCTCACTTAAATCTTTCGGGTTGTTTCAGCATGAAGAAGTGAAAACACCTACATTCACTCAAAAACATTCGCATTTATAATATTGGAGTGGCAAGATAATAATACCCTTACATTTACCTACAATAGTCTACAATGTAAGCAGTACCGTAATAAATCAATAAGTTATGGTTTAAGTATACTTAACAACTTAATTAACATCTAATTTACGTCCAAAATTACCAACTGACTTGGTTTTAATTACACGATACACACGTACTATTGATTCGGATACTCCGACTTTCATTCGGCCGAATTTGGTGATCTTTAATCAAAATTATGTCAGTTCACATATACAGGGTGTGGCGTAAAGAGTGGATAATCCTTTACCTAGGGCTGGGGAATATCACGACTGTTCTGAAAATCACAATTAGTATTCAGTAAAAGTGTCATAATTTTCGAGTTATTGGACATATTTGAAGTCTAATATTCCTCAAAATTTCGAACAAACTCGTAAATCATGGCACTTTTACTGAATACAAACCGTAATTTTCCATACAGTCGTGATGTCCCCCAGCCCTACGTAAAAGATTATTCACTCTTTACGCCACACCCTGTATATAGATACTAAAATGCCAGTAGATTATTATTCTAATGGAGTACAACAGAAAGTACGTCTACGCTTTCACTGCAAAGCTAATAACTTTAATATTCACTGTGAGCGCAACATTTATCATCCAAATCTCATTTTATTGCAGAATTTTAAAATTTTATTCTTTTGTTTTCTTCAAAATTATGATTGTTGCGACTGTTATTTTTATCGTGGATATAAATGTATCATAATGCAGGGGAAACACATGTATTGTGTTGAAATAACACAGTAGGAAATGTTTTGAAGGCCGTAAAATTTTCATACACAAATTATTTAAGTAGATTGTTATCCCCGCATCCTTCGGGGATGTTTGATAAGTAACGTTCGGAGAATTGAATGTTCGGGAAATCGGACATTCGTGAGATTAGACATCGTTACAAACATTAGATTTCTGAAACTTTGAAGTTGCCGACCTGAGCTGTAGAGTTTTGAATTATATAGTTACTCAGTAAATTCCCGATTCTAACCGGTTTCCCCAAAAATAGTACTAAAATATCCTTTTTAGGGGTCACCAAATCATGGCCACAGAATAAAAACAATCATATTTTAACCTGCGATGTCTAAAGGATATAATCTTTGAATTTACTCTACTGTCACAGTTCCTGTGGCGCCATGATAAATACGTGGCGAATTTAGCAGCGCGATAAGGCCGCGTTTTTTAAAAACGAGCGACTTTTGTACGTGACGGGGACGCGGGGAAACGAGGCTGGAAGAGTTTGTTTACGAGATTTGGCTATTTAATATGGTTGAATTTTTAAATAATTTCTATATGCTTTTCAACAGCCTACTTCTCAATTGGAAATTAGAATCTTATTAATATTATAAAGTATATAATAATATATTTGTTACTAATGAACGCTGTAACGGCTGATCGGATTTACATGAAATTTAGAATGAAGGTCGTTCATGTTTGTGTGGATTAACACATAGGCTACTTTTTACTCTAAAAAACGCGGGTGAAACCGCAGAGCGCCGCTAGTATTCAATACGATACAATAATTATTTATTGACACCACAAAAAATAAATCACAACACAGATACGAGAAAGGCACAAAAGGCGGTGTTAACGCTACTTCAATTTGGTTTAGATATGAGTTGACCGAGCAAAGTAAAAATCTTATAATCAATAGGAACTAACTATCTTGACGTTTTATTCAACTATCTTTAAGTATATTTTTGTTCGACCATACCGTTGATCCGATCTAATGAACTTTTGTAAGCAAATAGTTCTTAGCAGTACTGTATTCATTGTATTTTTGAAGATGGATATGTAAAAAATTGGTCATGGCATTTAGGAATTTGAGGGGGTAGCACGAGATCAGAGTTCCGATCGAACTAACGAAATGCATAATACAGAAATACAGAAACATTTAGTCGTAACAACAGGCACATTATTCGTACGCTACTAACAACAAAACAAAACGTAGATTAAAACAAGTTAATTATGATAGGCCGCAGCCGAAGGATCCAAAAGAAAATCTGAATTGACTTAAACTGTATTTACTGAATAAAATTATGAACTTCAGCTACATTTCGCTAGGTAAATGTGCGATTGCCCCCGATGTTAGGAATACAATGAAATTGAACAATCGGTAGAATTAATAACGGATTACAGTAATCAAGTCTTAGAATTGAAGCGCTGACTCGAGGGCTTAATCGGAAGGTAAGTTGTGTGGAGAAACGGTAGCAATACTCTCGATACAAGCGGTGACTCGGCGACCTATGTGGTCGGCGACTAGTGGAATCGGCTCGACGTTACAAGTTCATAAATATATATTATATGTAGTTATCAATCAATAATATCAATATAGGCAATCTACTTACAAATTATGTAAGTACGAGTACATTATTGATGAATGTATCTACATTCAGAATACCTATCCAGCATGTGAACCAGCATCAATTAATTCACAAATACCTATTCATGATTACCACACTGAATAGCCAAATATGCCCGTGACGTGAGCAATATTATAATCAACGATAAACGCATTTCAAACAGCAAAACCTTTTGTAAAAATGTCTATCAGCACAGCACATAAATTCATGTAGAATAAATCATATTTACTAGATAACTTAACACATTTCCCAAATTAGAACGTGCTCCAAATCAAACTTAACTTAACTTTTTAAATACTCTAATATTTGTAATAATTTTTCAACTGAACGAACTCTGACATACTTGGAAGTCACCGTAAACGAAGAATGTAATTTATTCAATCGCGGCCCAAAAAACATTTAAGTTACAATCGCGTCTAAGTAAGATAAATAAAACCTTATAAAATAAACTTAAATGCCTTATAAAATATGTGTGAAACGTACCTGCTTATGCCTGCTTGTACGAGTACTAACTTATTACCACTTCGCACCATACTTATGAGCCGTAGATACACTTCATATTACGACAGTCCCTCCCTGGGTATTTCTGACGAGCCCATAAATTGTACAGGGATGTGCCAAGGCGGAGGAAATGCCTCGCAGTGTGACGTAATACTTATTTATGTTGCCTACGTTATATTTACTAGATGACAGAGAGATGCATTGCAGAACCAATGTTGTTTTATTTTTATATTTTTTTCGTTACTGTCGCGGTGAAAAAAGGCGTTTGATGGACGAGCGCGAAAGTGGGCCAGGGCAGGTCGAGCCGCGTATAACGTTAGTCCATTAATGCCTAATTGCCTTGTATAGTATGCCTAAATGCCTTAATAGCTTTTGTATTATAAGTGAAAATTGATTTAAATTTTTTTTTTGTATTGTTGGATGTCGTTTATTTGTAGGTGACAATTTATGACCGAAAGTACTTTTCAAACCAGACATCGCCGTCCAATGTTTGCTTCTAGGCTCATATACTCCAGATATAAGATAATTGTATATTATCTTATATCTGTCTTATATCTTCAGACCTTTTCAGAGGCCTACAGGCGGCCTAAAAACTCTGACACCAGGGCTAGCCACTCGGCCTATACGAGCTTACTTACTTCATTAAAATCCTTTTACTAAAAGAAAGCGCCACACTCACTAAGTGCTATTTTTCTGTAAGGCATAAAGCCGAGCAGTGCCACACTGGGTACGAAGTCCCGAACATCAGCTAGTTTTAAATAATCCTTTGAAAACATATATCTATTCTTATCATTAAAATTTCACTAACTTAACGAACCTAAATATAAAAAATAACAAGACAAAATCAAAAAAAATTAAAGACCAATCGAATCAAATTAATCTTTGTAATCTAAAATTTAAAAAAGAAATTGTTGTCTGTGAAGTCGGTTTACGGACGATAGTTTAACGTGACAACGTCATAACAAAACATTGATGAAATGATTGCATACTTTTCTCGCTCCGATCGTGACGTCACCATGAGCGTAACGGGACACTTTTTTTCGTGCGTGCACCTGGCGTTCATCGATTTATTAGGCGTTGTCACATCAAAAATTAAAGAAAAAATACTTTTTTGCTCTCAGTTTCGACGTCCGCGGCCGCAGCTTCAACAAAGCCCTGCACTGGTCCGACCCCATGGCGTTCGGCAGGCGCGCCTACTTCGTCACCATCTCCCGGCCCTCCTCCCTCAACGTGGAGGCGGTGCAGCTGGACGACGAGGGAGTCTACCGCTGCCGGGTCGACTTCAAGAACTCCCCGACGAGGAACTTCCAGATCAGACTCAATGTGGTTGGTGAGTGAGACATTTACCAAACCTTACAAATACCGCAGTCAATTTCAATTAGCGAGGAAGAAAATTTTCCTAGAAACGCAGCAATTTCTTTAAACCACGGCACTGTAGTGACGCGGTTTGATTTATTTATTTATTTTTGTGAGAAAATATGCATTTTAATCTAAGAGCTAAACTATATCCACAAGCCTTTGCTACGCTAAGTACTAACATTGACGGTTTTAACACTCAATGTTTGTGCCAACCATGCAATAACTGTATATAAAGACACAGCAGAAACGTAACCACAATGAAAACATTGCCATACCATGTCTCAAAATTTCAGTTCACACGATCTTCCAGTTTATGTTTCACCTAAACGTGAAAGACAAACTAATAAACTTCAGCAAACATTCTCGACCGCACAACTCGAAGACCAGCCCTGAAAGAGCCTAAACCTAACACACTCAAGTAAATAAAATCAACGCGTTGTTAACGCAAATGAGGTTTCATTCAACGGCGAGTAGTTTTCCTTTAAACGGCAGACCGCTAAACCACAGACTATGTTCAGACAGAAGGACAACTCCCCGCACGGTGAACGCAATCACTCTTTACCGTCCCACCAACTTCATGCTGGAGATCGTAGTGGTCGACCAGTCAAATCAATACTAATTACGTTTTACAGAAGTTGTTTCCAGATTATCTCATGGGGGTTTCTTAATAAATTACGCGCTTAATTTAAAGGACAATGTCCACTTGTAAGGGGATTTTGGCTTAGAGTGAACAGTGAGTTTTGGTATAATTATTACATAGGCCAAGTACCTTATGTCAGTGGCTAACAAAATATTATAATAACTTTGTAGCAAAGGTTTGGTAAGAGACCTCTTTCCTACATGTAAAACATCATGGTCAGCGGAGAGCTTTTGAAATAAAACAAGCTTATTTTTATTTCTAATCAGAATCATATGTAATTAATACAGTATCCAGAAACTGGGCAGGTGGATTTATGTTGTCTTCGTACCTGGCCCAGCTTAAGTACCAAATGACGGTCATAATGTGAGCGCAGCAACCCACAGTCTTTCGGCCCACAATGCAATTGCAGCAATAATGTTCTGCAGCCTATATTGTTACAGTTCTTGACTGGTTAGCTGCAAGTGTTGATAACTGAGTTTCACCATCCTCTCGGCATGCAGGTGTGTGAACAGAATAATTAAGCTGTTCCAATAGTCTGTACAATCAATTACAAATGGTTTCATTAGATTCCTATGCTTGTGCAGGGAATATGTATCTTTTTGGTACATACAATTTGACATTAACGAGCCAGGTTTGACATGAGGGAAGATATCGGAGTCCAAAGGAGTGCCAGTGTCATGGTGAACGGCGGCATCAGTGTCAATAGGCGGGCCAGGGTCATTGTGAGCGGAGGTAAAGTCGGAGTCCATAGGGAAGCAAGGGTCGTTATCAGAATCCATTGTCCAAAACAAGTACGAACTTCCACAATACACAATCACAAACAATCCAGACCAGAACGTCGAGCGAGAGAGACGACAGATGAAAACAATTTGACGTTAGTAACAGGACATGACGGATGCGGAGTTGCCATACTACAAAAAAAAAAAATCGATAAACTAATCGATTTCGATTTCGTTGTGTGTTTTCATAGATATTATGAAATAAATACAACCTAGAGAGTAATGCTCGGTTCATGTGATAAAAACATCAAGTTAAATATATATGTAACAAAACTAGTGATGCATTTCGACCGAAAATATTACGAAAACTTCGAATGTAACAGTCAATATGAATATCAAGTGGCATTAAAAATATTTGACAAAGGTTTCTTTTGTGTAGTGGAAAATGCAAACGCACTGTGATGCATTAATAGTGCAATATCGAGCTTAATGTTTCGAGAATAGGAAAAGTCAAGATTAATAACCGCCATGTTTATAAAAAAAATTGTCCAATTGAATCGGTTAGCGGTGCAATATGCATAAGACAAGTGCGGAAACGTAAAATGCCTGATAGACATTCCAGTAAGTTACAAGACTTGGGACCGGGTGTTCAAGACGAAGTTCACCATTTACGAGCACACGCCAGATTGCCAAGATCGCCATCATCGGATGCGACGCGGTCGACATCATTCATCATTATATTCTGTACCAAATATCGAATAATAATAATCGATATAAAATAGATCAACGATATAAAATAAAATAATTTTCAATGGCAACACAAGATTTTAAACCTACGGTAAAGTTCCGTTTACTACTTTATACATACTACTATTTCTTCTGTGGGTTTACTCAGTATAAATACTAATTAAATCTACTTTTTTTCTGTTCACCTTGATACAAAAACATACGAGAATAATTATTTAAAAAAAATAAAAGAATTATCGACAACATCATTTTTTTATGAGCATCCTGTTCACGCCAAGCCGACTTTGGACAATGTCCTTTGTAGATCAAAAAAAATGTCCATCGAAACAATTTAGTTAGTAACACTAAAACTTACAATTTCTACGGCCAATTTAATTGAATGCGGTTGTATTGTTTGAAACAAATTATTCTAAAACGCCAACGGATAAATAAGCAACAGAAAACAGTAAAATAAAAATTATTTAGTGGTTTCAGTCTATAGTGCTTAACTTCCTATCATACTTTTATTTATTCTATTTTTATTTAGTCATATTTTTCAGACTTGCGCTTCTGTTCTCACCTAATCTGTCCGAATA
This sequence comes from Alcis repandata, assembly GCA_949125135.1. NCBI lineage: Eukaryota > Metazoa > Arthropoda > Insecta > Lepidoptera > Geometridae > Alcis > Alcis repandata. The sequence goes on from OX421240.1 coordinate 1,788,630, forward strand.
GATTTTTCCTCTAAGTTTTAGTCAAAGCGAACCCGAGCGTTTGAGGCCAAAAGCCTTCTGAATAAAGGAGTTGGCCGATTTGATTTGTCGGTCGGTTGGTGATATGCAAAGTTTAGAAGATTTGTTGGCGGAGTGGTTGTTGGCCCAACTTTAGCCCAACTTTCGGTGCTTCCGTGACGTCAATTTTTATGGCTGATTTTTGTTGGATTGCTAGCTTCGAGCTAGGAAGCAGTTATTTGGGCTACGAGTGTGGGGTATATAGCGTACTCGTACTTATTTGTTTGAAGGTAAATGCAATCAGGCTTTTCAGGAGAATTTTTGTAAGGGTAAAACGTTGATGGATTTTTAAAGGCTTCACGTGGGTAGGAATTATAATGTTTGAATTATTTATTAGTGTAGGTGAATACGCTTTGTTTGAATTTAAAATATTATACCTTGCATCTGTACAAGCTACCAGATACCATTTGCATTGAACAATTTAATGCATTTCGCCGTTTTTACCGTTTTTTTGGTTTATTGTTTATTATAACAAATTATTTCTGTTTCTTCTTTATCTAAACAAAAAGTTATACACATTGGTAGCAGTTAGTATTGTTTCAGTAATTTGTAAGAAGACGCCAACTCTCGTAGTTTAAATTTTGTATGGTTACTAAGTAGACACAAGGTAAGATACGAGTAAGTTCTTTTTACAACCGAATTTCGAAATCTCACTATATTATATAAGAGAAAATTTGTATATCTGTTGACACTAAATGCTGTACAGCTCAACGGATTTACATGATATTTAAATAATATAAATAAACGTTTCACACTCACAGCTCCTCACTAGGATACCCTGGGTCGGGGATGCCTGTATTTGGAATGTGTTAGGTCTATGGATTAACACATAGGCTTCTTAACTCGAAAAACTCGTGTTAACCTCTAACCTGAAATACATTAATAATATTAAAATAATTGTTCAGTGCCACCGCATCAGCTGCTGCTATACGACGAGGCCGGGCGCGACGTGGCGGGCGTCGTCGGGCCCTTGGAGGAAGGAGGCAACTTCACGCTGCTCTGCGAGCTGAGAGGAGGTACGTACCGAGCACTGAACTCTCTTACATAGGCCACAGAAAAATAGTCTTCGAACTAACACGATTTTTAGATGGCGAATAAAATCCCACTAATACAATAGGTAAAAGTAAAAGTTTGTATGTTTATTCCCACTAAACGAATTTACTTAAAATTTTGAATGAAGGTCTGAATTAACACATAGGCTACTTTTTATCCCGGAAAACTACTCCTAGTATTCTGTACTTTTCTTTTTACCGGGTGAACTTGCCATGTGAAAAATAGTGTAAGTTTGTGACATGATTTTATCGCTCAAAACACAATATTCAGTTTTGTTGTCGGAGATGTTTGGCCAGGCGCTGATGTTCACAATTGCTAACCCAGACTAAGACTAACTAAAAACGAATTGGGGTATGTAGGTAAAAGCCGCCTATTTCTGGGCCATTCGATTTGGATGCATTTGGTGTTTCTAAGTCTGTGGTACTGAGTCACTTATCATATACTATGCTGTGTGAAACTACTGGGAAAAGATCCACTTTGATTTTCTTTCGAAGAAATATAGTTTTCTATTTTTGACATCGAGTTTAATGAAAAGCGTCTTTTAAGATTTGACTTTACATTATAAACGAAAGCAGGTAAAATAAATGTAAATGATATAACGAATATAAATGTTTTGCTGTTGTATTGTTTTTCGATCTTAAAAACTACAAACATCTTTTGTGTCTATTTTTAATCGATTTCCAAATAGAAGACGGTTCTCAATTCGACTGTTAGTTGTTTTTTTTTTTGTATTTATCTCTACTCTCATAAACACAACCTTTCAAATTTAATGTACGTCAGTTTCACATCCAAAGTAAGCCATATCTGATAAATACAATATTTTGAAGAACTTGGCAAATAAGGTAAAAATGATTTTTGTTCCACTCACAGCGAGCCCAACATTTGCCGCTTCATTTTCTTGAAAAATACCCGCCGTCGCAACAGACGCATCATTTGTAACACTAATAGTTGTTTTCCGATTTCACTCTCGCCCCCTCCCGACCACTCACTCAGTACTTTCTGCCACCCCTTTTGTTGTGTCGCACAAGAGAACCGACTTGGCCAGAAACGTTATTGTGGGAAGCCTTAATAGAACGCTAATGGGTGGTTCTGATTGAAAGGTTTGACGACGGAATCGGTTAAATAAAAATGCAAATAAGTTATTTCAAAAATATTTTTCAAAACGAGCGTTTATTGCATTGTCATCGGAGTAGGTATACCAAATTTCAGCTCAATGGGACATCGGGAAGTTGTTCAAAAATTGAATTGCAAGATTCCACCCGACCAAATATACCTAAATAATATACGAGTATAGTCATAAACATTGCATGTTAAATAAAAGCTGGTAAAAATACGCAATCTATGATGCAATAAAATAATTATATCAAAATGTATGGGAAGTGGCCAGACCGTGTATTTATCAGTTAAGACAACTCCATTTTAAGTTTCAACTCAATCAAATCTTTCTAAGATACTGGGGCCCAGCCCTGGATCTCAATGCATTGCATTCGTCCAGAGATGAAAATTCAATGGCGTGCATAAATCCACCAACCCGCACTCGGCCAGCGTGGTGGAATATGGCCTAATTGCCCTTCGAGATCTGGTATCCCAACAGTGGGATGACTAAAGGTTGAGTTGAGTGGTTTTTTTTTATAAGTACTATCGTGTCGATTATATTTGCGACACGAAGCGGAATTTTCTTCACTGCTACCACTGCAGTATGATTTCTTTGTTGGTATAATGTTATGAAACATCTAGTTTAGATGGATGTCAAATGCAAATTTAAACCTTCAGAGAATTCTGTGAAATGTAGTAAAATAAAATTTTCATTACATAAGGAGTAGAATTTTATGTTTGTAAAGCAGCATCGTCATAATTTAAATATTGTTTTTGCACGAATAAGTTATAACTTATTCGTGACACAAGTTCGTACGTAGTACGTTCGTACTTATAAGTAGAACACATAATCTCTACTTATAAAGCTTGCTTAAAGTTAATCACTGCTTTATTTTTTCTATGTTGTTTTCGCGCGGGACAATTCACGTCAGCGAAAAGTTGTTAAAGAATTTTAAACAGTGGCTAACTTTAAGCAGGCTTTATAAGTAAGACCCTATGTACTTAATGACTTGATCGCTCGGCGTCTTGTCTTGAATTTATAAGAAACTAGTTGTATCCTGCGGTTTCAATTGCGCGGTGAAGATGATGATGATGATAAAAATAGTAGCCTATGTCCTCCTGTCAACGGTTAAAGAATGTAAGCGTTACAAATAAACAAACCCACTTTATCATTAATAATATTAGTTAGTTTTATATGGGTACGTTTTTTATGCACGCTAGATCTTTGTTAGTTCAAGGGGCGTTATTCTGGCGAGTGAAATACTACTCGTATCTTAGTCACTGACGCTCTCATTAGAAATGTCATGAGAGAGGGAGATAGGGAAATAATCTCAAGCGCTCAAAAATAAGGTCACGTTCATCAAGTTATCAAAAATATCGATGCATGCCCCCGTAAATTTTATAAGAACTCGTTTACACGACGCCCCGGACGTGTGGCAAAACACGGCCTGCCACTGCACTGATGTATAGGAAACCCTCTGAAATTGCAAAAATCATATCAGCTGTTAAGTACATACATTTTGTACAGTGAAAATTAACATTTTTCTATGGTGCAGATAATTTTGTATTTTCGCTATTTTAACGTTTTTCACATCTTAAAAGTTGTTCATACTTGTAATTACTAGCCCTTTTCATACTTTATTAGTACTGTAGTGGTACCTTTTTTCTTTGGAATAAATATATTTGATTTGATTTTTAGCGTAGCATGCCCTTCCTTATAACCCACCCTATTTTGTTATTGCAGACAGACCTAAATACCAACTCTTCCATTAATAAAAACACTTAACAACTTTGACAACACCTTGAATTAGATTAAAACAACAGTCTAAGCGTCTACATCTCTCAAGAACTTGTTTATTAAATGTAATTATAATATTCTGACAAGAAACAGCGAAGTAAATAAGTAAATTAATATTTCACCAGCTAATTCTTTGTTGGCAACGCGTCTACAAGTTTCTGAATAATTTCAAGTCTTTATCCTGCGAGATAAAGGGACTTTAAGCGCGGAGTTACTTTGAATTTCCTTCCGGCTGACACGTTTAAGTTTTTTACTTAGAGAAAACAAGAAGGTGGCGTTTAAAAGGTACGTTTGTGTAATGGATCGGACACACCAAGCGTTGCTTGGAAAAAATAGAAACATGATACCTTATGTACAGGGCTATAATGAAAGGATATGCTAAGTCTGAAAAGACTCATAGTAGGTACTCATCATTATGAACAACTTTTTCTACGGGACTAAGCCGGAATTTGCAAAAAAAAACATCAGTTCCATTTTGTAGTGTCCTTGACATTTTTCTATAGAACAGCTGATTTCTATAGAACGCGATTACCAGGTTGGTCCCATAGTATGAGTTTTACTATGGAAACTAACGTGGTTTTCACACATTTTCTATACTAATATTATAAAGAGGAAAGATTTGTATTTTTGTATTTTTGGATGTTTGTGTGGAATAAACTCGAAAACTACTGGACCGATTTCAAAAATTCTTTCACCATTCGAATGCTACATTATCCCAAAGTGACATAGGCTATATTTATTACCTGAAAAAATTAGGGATCCTTACTAAAACTTCAATAGTGTCCACCCGTGCGAAGCCGGGACGAGCCGCTAGTTTGTTATAATTAAACACGGGAATACTCACGTAAAAATTAAGTCGTCTACTACGACTAGTTTCGGTCACATTCGGTGACTTCATCAGGTGAGCTTACAAACGTGACGCGCTCGTGATTGCGTTTGTAACCGCGTAATTTTTACGTGAGTATTCCCGTGTTTAATTATTACAAAAATAGTAGAAGTTGTTCGTAATGATGAGTATATTAGCTCTTTTCGGCTTAGCATACCCTTTCCTTAGAACCCTGCTTGTTGTATGTATAAAAAGCATTGCCTGACTGACATAATCGAGCAGCCTAAGCTGCTGGCCCTAGCAACATGAAAGGAAAGTATATTTTCTGTGTGATGTAGGCACCCACTAGGGTGGTAACCACTTTGAGGGTGATAAGAGGGCTGGCTCATTCCTCGCGCAAAGAATTTCACTGGCAATTCAGCGCGGGAATGCAACCAGCGTTCTTGGTACTTTGCCACACGGGCAAAAACTACTTTTTGATTTTTGTGTTTAGTGTCATCCCGCTTTTGGCTTACACACGTATCATTCATTTTCAACCTTTAATCCTCCGACTGGATACAGGTCTACCCTCGAAGGGTGATTAGGCCATATTCCGCCACGCAGGCTGCGGGTTGGTGGATTCACATTCGCCATTGAATTTCTTCTCCAGACGTATGCAGGTTTCCTCACGATGTTTTCCTTCACCGAAAAGCCAGAGGTATGTAAATTTGTACATTAAGATCGAAAGAACTCATTGGTACGAGTCGGGGTCTGAACCCGCCACCTCAAGAATGCGAAGCGGCTGTTCTCACACGGAGCTACCACGCATACCTAAGCATTATACATATGTCTTTCATAGACTGTAATAACTGCGTAATTGACGATGAAAGTGCGATAGTATCACTCCACCAAGCGGCAGAACTGAAAATGGTGAAAACTCTACTTTTATAGCCAAAGAACTATACTAACTTTAAAAAGCAAAAAAAAGTCCTCAGTCAATTATTCAACCGCCAAGTAGTAATGTGCAAATATAACTGTGTTCCGGTTCGAAGGGAAAAGTTTCCAGCGAAACTTCTGGGCAAATAGGAGATTAAACATCTTAAGATGCTGATGATGATCTCAGGGCGACGCGCGCAGTGCTGTGCCGCGCAGGATCTTGAATTGAAAACTCTAACATAAGTGGCGCAGACCTGTTTTGAGCAAACGTGACGTTTAACACCAGGCGAGAGATTAGCGCGTCTCGACACTCAACTGTATAAAAAAACTCGGAATTAATCAGATAAGTAACTTTTATTTAAAAATGCAAGTGTGTCTGTTTTCACTCAACTCTGTAAGCTAATCAGATTTAGTTGTGATGTGAATTTATCCTGAATCCCGGACAATATGCAGGCATAATGTTCCTAGCAACCAAATAATATTGTACTTTTTAGGTAAAATGTATTTGATTTGTTTTTGAGTTTTACTAGACTAGTAGCAGTTAGGACATTCGATAAAAAGTTTCTTTTATCTGTAAATTTCGACAAACACATCCAATATCCTTTGGATTTCGTTCAGAAACCGAGGACGTCAATGGGGCGTGAAATGGCGACCAGACAAGGCGACCGCTTGTCACACTAAGGCCAATAAAGAACATGCCGTGATGAACACAAAAGATGGGATAAACACAATGACAAACACAATGAAAACCACCATCTGCTTTATATTAGTCACCCGTCAGCGTTGAAAACAGTAGGCCTAGCATAAATTCATACTTAAAATATACACACAAGTTTAGTATTCAAAAGTGTATGAACAATGAATTTATGCAGTTTCCACTTACGCCCGCTGTCCCATGTTTCATACATTTGTCTATCAAGTACTCGCTACGTACTTTACGTCAACATTTATACTAGGCCTACAGTTTGTCTATAAAGTCTAATTTAGTTAGTAGTAGATACATAAGCCCTACAACCAAAAATATGGGAAAAATAAACTATTTCATTAAAATCATTCCAAACACTCTTAGCTCGTAAAGAACTCATAAACACCTTGAGTTTCTCTAAAACCATTGACCTTTAAAGAAATTATTCAAGTCGTTTGACTCAAACAACAACTCGAACCAAATTAGCCTCTTTCTATCTTCACGCCAATAAAGACATTTCTGGGAATTTTAAGGTAGAGTTTCAATAACAGCGACAACTAGACTAGAGTTATAGTACAACTAAGTAAGCTGCGCAGATTGCCGAATGAAATTTTAGCGGAAACCTTTTTCAGAAAATTGATGGCGACTTCATCATTAAATTCTACATATAACGGGTAACATGATACGAGTATCTGCGTCAACTGCACACATATCTGTCATAACATTACTTCTATCATCGTTTCGGATTGCGGCGACGCATATAATTCAAACACTTAGGGTATTAGCATCCAAGTTGTACTGGCCTGTCGCAACCGCCGCATTGGAAATATACCTTCATTCGCACGAATAAAACGAAATATCAAATTGTAATGAGACTGTAATTCTAAACGGAATATAAATGTTTTCCTTGAAATAACAGACTATTTAGAGCCAAACATTTTTAGTGGAAACTTATGAATTCTAAAATTCAGGTTAAACTAGTTCATATGCAGCGAGATGGAATATAATCAGTAAATACTTAATCACATGAATATAGAGCAAATGAAACGTAAACAGAAAATATTTAATAATGAATGTTTAATATTTAAGACTATTTAAGCTTCACGCCATTGTTTCGCTGGCTATATTTTTCAAAAGAAAGCCGCTCAAAATTGACAATACATAATGAATTACGCAGCCCATAGATCGTAATGTGGCTGCTCTCCATCAAAATTTTAATCTCCAAACTTTTTCCAATTTACCCTACGAAGGCAAACGAAACGACGCTCAAACTTGACGAGCCCAGGCCCAGCAAACCCCGTTGATTCAAGCTCCAGACAAAATACCTTAATTTTGCATTCTTATACATAATTCATTTATTTTCCGGGGTGGTGCCTCTCTCCCACCTTTTGATGTATGAGTAATGATGAACCAAAATTCTCTTTTATTTTTTCGTCTGTTAGGCGGGTAATTTTAATATTCTTGTTGGCGTTTTCACCTGTAAACGCTTTTTTGATTATAAGCGAAGATAAAAGTCTTTAAAGAAGATTATCTGCTTGATTTCGTTACATCGATTTTGTGGCGTATCGTATCGTATGTATCGTTTATCGTATGGATATTGGATACGTTTGTTTATATATCTAATGAATCCGCAATTTTCATATTTTTCGCTAAATAATTTAGTACAAACCAAGTAATGGTTGCAAACTCTGTTGCTTTATTTCTTTCTTGAACCATACAAAAATAATACCACAATTTTTTTGCGATACGAGTATACTTTAAAATAAAGTAATATTTTATTGACACATAGTGTTCCACAAGTCACTTTACCAGCCTATCGCAAAAATCAGTTCCAACAAAACTCTAAATACTGTCCAATACACAATTCAAAATTCATTGACAAACAAGTTATGCAGATTCGGAAAAACTGGACGAAGCTGAATGTTTCCAGTATTTACACATTCGCACGGCACCCGAATAAATAGGAATAGGAATTATTCAACCATTTGCCTGTTCCGGAACAGAGGACTCGCACTATCAATGTTTTGTCAGCACTTTCGCCAAAAGAGGCCATGCAATCCCGTGCAAAATACAAAACTGTTTTGTTTTGCACTTTGAAGTTTTGCGCATCGGTTCCGGTGGTTTGTTAAAGGCTTACCAATTTTTGTGCTGGATATCGATACCACGTTTGGTTTTGAATAGAGTCGTGAATATTAATTTCTTTTGATTGCTTTGTTTTGAATTTGGGGGAAATAGACAGGGAATGGATTGCTGAATAATTGTAGATATTGGAGGTTCTGTTCCTGTGTTGTGACAGTCATCATAATTTATCATTTACTATTGAAAACGGTACAGCAAGTTTTCCGTCTTCATTTGTTCAATTTTGCTATTACTTACGTATATAAAAAATCTTCTTTATGTGTTCAATTCAGTTCAATTCAATGCTAACGACCACTTACCTCCATAAATCATAGCCCTTATAAGCTTCCTTAGCTACGTTTAAAGCAATAAAGGAAACCACTATTCCACACCATAATATCAGAAGAAGTATTTATGCATACCTGTGAACTAATCAAACTCTTTATCCATCAGGTCGTCCGAGGCCGACTCTAACATGGCTCATCAACGACAAACAGATCGAAGAGCACACGATCCTGAAGAACGATGGGAAGGTCATTATCAGCAGGATCAGCATCGGAGGAGCCGAGAGGAGCTGGCTGAACACCAGCATCCGATGTCAAGCGACCAACACGCCGCTGCTGAGCCCGCACGAGAGGACGGCGCGGGTTGAGATGCATTGTAAGTAAATGGAGAAGCTGATGATTCCTCCGTTGGTACTTACGACGCGCGGCGCTGCAATAATGCTCCTTGATATCAAGTACACCTGTGCTTAGAGCACCATTCTATTGTTCTATATTCTGTTAATACTCACAGACAGAATGCGATGTGTATTTACGATATAATGTGATGTAGATTAGATGTAGGTACCTATATCTATATCATTAAAATTAAATGTTAATTTTAATACTCAATTATTTATTGCTACAGAATGCAGGTGCATGTCAGTCTTTCAATAACATGTTTTTCCCAGAATACGGAGCCTTTAAAGCATGGCAATATTTTGTGTGGATCTGAAGTATTTTTAGATAGATGACTAGGTAGCAGCATATCGGATATTTCTGGCATCGGATATTATCTAGCCAAGTGTCAACTTTCGCTAATGGAATGGCATCTAATAATCTAGATAAACCTATCCCTTACTGTTCTCAAGTCTATCTGTAACTCCAACAGTACGGCCTACGTCGGTAGCCATCACCAACAAGCCTGGCCAGATGTCAGCTGATGCTGAGATGACGCTGGTCTGCGTGTCGCACGGCAGCAGACCACCAGCTCAAATCACGTGGTTTAGAGAAAATAGAAGATATACTAGAGGAAAGGTTAGTACAAATCATCAATACGATCTTGTTTATCCCACTAAATATAGGATCACTGTGCCATCTGCTTTGGTCTTCATCAGTACAAAATCATATTATATTCCATTATTAAATATCCATAGAAATCATCGATAAGTATGAGATGTTACAATTTTTTTTCATGTCGATGGCAGAAACGTACGTTGCATCACGCGTGTGACGCGCCGCCGCCGCGGTTCGTAGTGTCAGGACTGGACGCGACCGCGAGCGCGTGACGCATGTCATCTCATTGCTAAAGCTACTTTCTTATTAAAAATGAAATATTTCGATTAATTAAGGTTGACCTATTGTATACTTTATTTCTGTCCTTGTCATTATTGACCTTGTCAAATTGCATAATTTAAGTCAGCTATTAACGTCTTCTAGCTTCTCATCAGCAACCAACAGGGCAAATAGAGCCTATTTTGCCATTTGTCTCACAATCTGCGTTACTATTATCATCAATTTCCATAATTTACAACCAGTTACGAAGTAGTAGTCGTTAGTACGTCACGTTTGAAGTAATTTACAGCGGGAAACGAAGTGGAACTATCAGATGTAAGATCTATTGATAAGTAAAATGGAAGGGTAGAGAAATGAAGCGCCGAATAACATTACATAAAATGGTGTTTACATGTTACCATTACATAGTTATCAGTGTCGGGCTTTTTCGAAGCAAACTATGAGGAATATTGAAAACGTACCGCGAACATTAAACTGAATCGCGTTAACTTTTGTCTCGTAATTTCTCTAGCTGACAGATATTGAAACGAAAGCCAGGGCAATCCATTTAAGCTCGCGCTAAGAGATCACGTTAAGTCTCCTTTTTACTATCATAAATTTTATTGAAACTAATGTAGTTTTGACACGTTTGACTAATAAAAAGGCAAGAGTAAATACGATTTAATTGGAACAGACAATAGGCAAGAGTTTATCTGTCTGGGTAATAGGTACTGAAACCCCGATAAGCTTTAAGGTATTCAAAGTAATTAACCTCAGCTTCATTCAACAGCACAGCGAGTTCACGAATGAAACGACGACAGTCAGCCGGCTGACGATGTTGCCGCAGCCGGAGGATGATAGTGCTGTCATCAGATGCCGTGCTGACAACCCTGTGCTGAGGGTGGCGTTGGAAGACTCGTTCAGGATGAGCGTAGTTTGTAAGTTAGTTTACAACCACTACGGGTCACATTTGTTACGTTACTGATGCTCCAAATCCAATACCAACAAATATTAATCCATTACAAGTAATTCAGTAATCCTGGGTTTTTCAAGGTCAGAGTGAATAGGTATCTTTTAAGTCTGCGTGCTTCATCTTCGGCCACATCGTCGCTTATCAACAGGCGAGTTGGTGGTCTAACGTAGACTTATTCGCGATAAAAAAAACCCTGTGGAGACTTTCAGGTTGATAAGTTAGTTTGATTCTTCTATGAGCCAACTACGATCATATTCGTTATGTTATTGAGGCTTTAACTCCAAAACTGGCAACTATATACAGAGGGTTCTGAGGACAACAGTGCTGTTATCGGGTACCGAGCTGACAACCCAGTGCTGAGGGTAGCGCTGGAAGACCCATTCAGGATATTATGAGTGATGTTTGTAAGCTAGTTTAAATTTTGAATGCACTACGATCTAACTACTACCAAATCTCATTTGTTACATTATTAAAGCGCCAACTTCAATATAGAACGAAAATTAAATTCCAAATTGCGCTTTCGTAGTGTATCAAAACAACTGGATAGCAAACATTGTGAATAAAACTAAATTACAAATGTAAAATGCCACACTTGGGGACTATTGCAAAATGATTAGAGTGTCATTTTTGTATCGCACCCATGAGTATTTTCATGTGTATTTTTCGAACTATAAACTAAATCCTAGCGATAATTCCTAAGACAAAAACATTTATATCAATTACGACCTGGTTCCCAGCATAACCTATCCAGCCATCTTTTGTAATAATGACGTAATCATTCATTACGTCATTACGTCATCATTCATTCATTATTAACCTGGTCTCTTCTTCCACAGACAAGCCAGTCCTCACCATGTCTCTGGGCAGCACTCTCAACCCTAACGACATCAAGGAAGGGGATGACGTCTACTTCGAGTGCAACATCAAAGCCAACCCTAAAGAGCACCGGATATCTTGGTACCATAACGTGAGTGAGTCCACTCTTGCTTCTTCTATCCTTTCTTCTATTTAGTACCATAACGTGAGTGAGTCTACTCTTACTTCTTCTATCCTATCTTTCATTTAGTACCATAACGTGAGTGAGTCTACTCTTACTTCTTCTATCCTATCTTCCATTTAGTACCATAACGTGAGTGAGTCCACTCTTGCTTCTTCTATCCTATCTTCAATTTAGTACCATAACGTGAGTGAGTCCACTCTTGTTTCTTCTATCTTATCTTCTATTAAGCACCATAACGTGAGTGAGTGTGCTCTTGTTTCTTCTATCCTTTCTTCTATTTAGTGCCATAACGTGAGTGCTTCCACTCTTGCTTCTTCTATCCTATCTTCTATTTAGTGCCATAACGTGAGTGAGTCCACTCTTGCTTTTTGTATCCTATCTTCTATATTTATTTTATTTTTTTCTTTGATATTCTTGCGCTTGATCGCAATCTAGCCTGATGATAAACAATAATGCGGTCAACGATAGAGCACGCTTGCATAGAGGGAACGGATTCACTCGCGATTAGAAGACATTCTGATTATATCTATCGAGAAACGCCCACTCCATACACATATTACTGTCAATTTCTATATCTAAATAATGTAGGTACGGATACATATTTTTGAAACTAGGTGTTCTTGAAGTTTTCCTAATTTTTGATCAAAACAGTCTAGAGGATTCGAAGTAAGTAAGTACAGAGCTAGAAATTTGGTTATTTTATTTAATGAATTGACGTGTTAAAGAAGGACATTTAACACCCACACAAACAATCACAAAAGAATAACAGAGACAAACTTCCGAATATAAAACACAAAATATACGAAAATACATCTTAATTTTCTTTCAAAGAATATAAATCGCGGGATAATCAAAATATTATTTGTTGAGTTATTAATTATTTCTGGCTTAGCCAAGCCACTGTTAAACTTCGATACCTTTTATTACCGTATTTTCCCTCATATATTTTCCTGTTCTTTTTTATGATGTATTTTTTATTCAACATAGGTAATAGGCTTGCGTTTGACTGCCATCTGGCCTGATGGTAAGCAATGATGCGGTCTACAATAGAGCACGCTTGTGATTCAGTCGTGACACGAAGACACCTATATTACATCTATCGGGAAACACCCACTCGGGCAAACCATTCCACAATATCGCATCACTTCACATTTTATTTATCTTAGTTAACGTTCCCAGGATCTGCAAGTGAGCCAGAACATGTCATCTGGCGTGTTCATCAGCACCAAGTCGCTGGTCCTCCAGAAGGTGACGAAGCTGGACGGTGGTCTCTACACGTGCCGAGCTGCCAACGACATGGGCGAGGCCAGCAGTCAGGCGGTGTATCTTAGAGTGCAATGTAAGTGCTAGTATAAATGTAGGTAAGTGCTGGTTCTGGTTAAGTCTAGTTTACCAGGTCAAAAGTATACACTAAATATCTGAAAATACTATAAAAACTTATTGAAAATGAGGTTACCAGAAGTGCATGCTGATTTATTTTATCCAAAGACAGGATTGGATAGTCTCTCGGCGCCAAAGAAAGAGCGCCGATTAAAATTTAGCAATAATGTAATAATGCAGTAATGTATGTATGAGAATTTATTATTTCTACAAAATTTTATTTAGCTTGTCCTGTTTGTTGTTGTGATTTTTTGTTTTGTGAATCAAATCTTGCAACTGAATTATTAACTACTTCCCGATGTCCGATTGAGCTGAAATTTGGTATGTACCTGTATCTCATTAATGTTTTAAAAGTGAAATTTTATATGTTTGCTACCACTAAACGCTGAAATGGCTCAACGGATTTAAATGAAATTTGGAATGACGGTCTTTCATGGTCTGGAGTAACAGGCTACTTTTTATCCTGGAAAGCATGTTAACCTTTTGACCGCGAGGCGCAGCTAGTATTGTTTAACACCGATGAGAACATATTAAAAGCTTTTTTTTTGTTGACTACACACAGATGCACCAGTCTGCGCGCTCGCCTCGCCCCTGTTGCTCGGCGCGCGGCTCGACGAGCCGCTCCGCGTGCGCTGCGCCGTGTCCGCCGACCCGGCGGAGGTCAGCTTCTATTGGCAGTTCAACAACAGCGGGGAGAGCTTTCAAGTCTCGCCCGCTAGATATGGTATGAAAAGTGCATCTGCCAGACATTTTAAAAAGTTTTTACAATCATAAATCATTATTTTAAATTAGTCGAAATGTACAGAGTGTGATCAATATTCTATGCTATTTATACTTATATACTGTTTATAGGGTCATATGTGCAATAAATAATTTAATTCTGATACCTACCTCTAAGGCCAATTTCACGTAATTTATGTTTCCAATGTATCACTGAATCACATCTTTACTTTATTTGTTTATTGTCTGAATTTCTAATGTTCATCATAGTTTACTGTTTCAAGTATTATAAATATTTTATCCGTTGTAGTGTCGACCGGAGGCACAGCGAGCGAGCTGAGATACCGAGCGGCGAGCGAACGGGACTACGGCGCGCTGCTGTGTCGCGCGTCCAACGCGGTCGGACGACAAACGCGGCCATGTGTGTTCCAGATCGTACCCGCAGGTGGGTTTTGTACGTCGTTGTAGTGTCGACGCTATTTGATCACGCTGCTAGGTGCTAAGACAAACGCTGTTATTGTTTTCCTCCTTTCTGGAAAAACTTTTCTCTCATCATTATTAAAAATTATTTTTTTCTCAGTTTCAAAGATTATACTCTTCACGTTACCATAGCAATTCATTAAAACCGAGGAAAAAAAATATGCTTCATTTGAGAACCCAATTTAAATTAATTAAACTCTTTCCAACTAATAAAACACGAGGGTCGGCGAGGGTTAACTACCAAAAATATAAAACAAAACACCGAAGATAGAGTTCAAAAATAAAGTAAAAATTTTAAAAATTCTCCATCGCATTTCACTTCGTAAAAAAGCAGAATACCCGCGAACTACTTACACGTACAGTCGCCCTCGTAAAAAAGGGAATTTAATCGAGTTTATAGCCCTAGGGGGGACGTAGCTAGGGGCTAATCTGTGGCGGGTACCTTTTATAGGCAGTATGGGACTTTGAAACAAATAACCTGTGACTTTTAGTACAAAATGTAAACACAAGCGCACACACTACATAATATACAGACCTACTTACATTTTGGTTTTGGGATCAAATGTGCAGATACTAGGATTGTGCCTAATGTTTCTTGTTCTTATAGGTCTACTTTTTAAGTCCAAATATATTTTTTTTATATTTCTGTGTTCATTATTACTATAGTCACAAAAACTAAAGCTTAAAAAATCAATACCAAATTTTTTTTTTATTAAAAATTTAATTAAAATTACATTACAATTTCTCACTCATCAAAAGACGTATCCACTTATATTGGATAGTTCAGCCTATGCGAGAAACTACTTAGTAGAGATGCTACTTTTTTAGCGAATAAATCGCATCATCAAATAAATCGTGAAATCATGATGAACGTTCACTTCAAAACATTCAACCTCCCTTACTGTTACACGATTCATGGTGGTTCAGCGGAGTAACCTGCAAATGTACTGAAAATTACTAATTTTATTGCGAACTGAATAATTCCATCACAGGTTTCACTACCAATGGGTTGAACGTTTCACTTATTTTTATTTTTGTGCACGATTGATTCTGACCCTGTATTCGAAACTTTGAATGAAATTGATTAAAAAATCAATTACTGCTGGAATATTTTTAGAAATCGTTTTTTTGCTTTTTGATTGAAGTAAGACGAAGTCGCTTGTTGCGAGTTGAAGTTCAAATCTCAACAATAACGGTTCACGGCGCAGGTAGCGTGAGTTTGAGCGTTTTTTTCTTTGGGTATGAGATTTGCGTGTATTCTTTGTAAATGTGACACACCTGTACCATTCAATGTTATTTAAGGTAAAAAATGATTGCATAAAACTATGTACAATGGTGGAATAAATCAATGTTAAGTCTCAAAGTCTCAACAGTTTATCGTAGTGGATATAATATTTAAGGTATTATCTGATTTCTGAATTTAAGTAGCAGTGACGTGGGCTGTGAAGCTGTGATCGACATCGCTCAACCCGCTCACGCGCTGGGTCGACATGTAAAATGTTATAGTATTGAATTTTTGACGTCAGTATACCTACATTCATATTTGTAAAATTTTCAGCTTGTCAACGGTCACGGTTTTCTTAATAGAATTCACTGTGATGAGGATGCCATAGAACACACAAAGATAAAGAGCCAGTTTTAAAATCCATCAACTAAACATCTTCTAACAGAGAATCAAACCCAAGACCACTTAACCGTAAGACAAGATGCGCTGCCACTAAGCTGTACCGGTTGCCAATGATGAAATGAAAATGCCTCACTGTAACCCTTGTCCCTCTTCAACATCCAACCGAAACTCGTTTCATTTAAATCCTTATCGAGCTCTCTCCGCTATCATCGCTGCAAACCATGCAAACGTCACTTCTTGAAATACGACCCGCCTGTCTCACCCCAATTTTAATTTCCTGTTCACCCAAAAAGCAATAAAAACAATCCACAAGCCCATCGGAGCAATGAATCAAACTTGATCAAACCGCCAACAGATAACCGCGAACTTCCAAAATCGGGCAAATTAATGATTTGCCAAGTTAATTAAAACATTCCACCACCCGAAGTGATCGGGGAATATTCTAGATTTAAAATACGGGCAAAGTTTGCACGTCCCAAATCACGACCGAGCCAATATACGGAGTTCCTAACGACTAACGAGTAAACTTACGTTACAACTTCGGAAGTTAGCCATTCGGTTGCCGTACGGTTTTTTATGCGTCCGATTTTAGAATGGCACGATTTGGGGACAACTTTTAAAGAGGCAAGTTGTACGACGAAATTGTACTAATTGAACGCGAAGGAATCGGAAAATGTCAGCGTACCCTGGCACTTACAGCCGAGTTTACATAGTGTCAGCGATGTAGTTCTAACTTGGAGTTCTAGGGGAAACGAAAAACTTTCCGACTTGCCCAATTTTTTGAAACAAGCTGAATCTACTGAACTACTTACGTATCTGAGTTTATTTGCCCGTTTTGTCAAATCGACATGTTTTATTCTCTTTCTCGATCCGTGATTTTGGTTTTAATTTTATAGTGATCAGCTCTTTAAATGCAACGATATTGTACGAGTAGCAAGTTTTAAAAAAAATATATATTTATTGATTTATTACAATGACACTCTTGTAAATTACCAATACTTAGTCAAAGTAGTCGAATTCTCTCGTTGATAGCTGTATTATATATGTCGTACAGCCCTCTAGCATCCTGTGACTCCCGAACAGCCAGCATGCTATTACATCCTCCCATAAAGCATGGTTAAAGACAAAGACATACCTACATACGTTTGGCCACAAAAAGTAAATGCGTAACTTAAAACAAAAAAAAAAATGCTATTTTTGCCTAGAGCTCAATACCGTGAGCTTTATTATAAACCCTTTACTTTTCTGTCGGCCGCCGATGGACAGTTTTTTTAAACCTTTCCAATTTCCCGTGTATAACTCGATGGTGCAGAAAAAATGTCAACCAAAGTTTTATTTTTTGTTTCTCGCTCGCTGGACGTGGAATTTTCTAAATTCACCAGGTCAAAATGGAATGGGGCATAATAGAGATGGTATCTAAACGAGAAGTGCACCCATAGTTTGCAGGCTTACCTAATATCATTTACATTTGCGATTCTAAGGATCAAATTTTGCTTCGGTTTCTTCAGTAAAATTAAGTTTTAAATTAAGTTTTTGAACTAAATTGGTCTTTAAATTATAGTCAGTAGGTAATAGTATAAAAAAATATTGTAGGTACGTCTTTAGGCATAATTTTGTTATCTGTTTTACATACTATAAATAAAAAAAATAACTATGAAGCACATTTTTAAGTAGGGTTTCTAGGCAAGCGTGTTTTATCGCAATCCGCACCAATGCGAAAAAAACAGAACAAAATTTTGAAATTCCTTACTACCCGGTACTATTAGTACTTACCTACAAGTCGCGTCAAAGACCTTTCAAGCGACTTAAAAGGAGTCAGAAGCTTGTCAGGTTACCCTAATACTCTGATACCAGAGCAACTTGGCCTATACGAACTTACTTTTAACCAGCCCGACCATCGCCGCCAAGGAACTGCACCTCCAGTCGCATCCTCAAGAACAGCGAGCCCACCCTCTCGGTGCGCTGCGTCGCTGGCTACGACGGCGGCCTCACGCAGCACTTCACCCTGGAGGCCGTGGGGGAACAGGCCAGGGTCCTAGTTAACACAAGCGCAGGACATATTGGTAAGCATCAAACAAAAAAAAATCTGAACTGGAAGGCAAGATCCTCAAGTTTATTCTTATTTTGAATCCATGGGCCTAATTGTGTAAGTGAGTTGGCAGTGATAATAGAGTATCATCCCGCTCGCTCGCATGGAAGGAGTGAGTTGGCGCAAGTGAGATGGCACTCGACGACC
The DNA here is from genome assembly GCA_949125135.1 of Alcis repandata. Lineage (NCBI taxonomy): Eukaryota > Metazoa > Arthropoda > Insecta > Lepidoptera > Geometridae > Alcis > Alcis repandata. The sequence continues at coordinate 1,807,128 of OX421240.1, forward strand.
ATTTCCACCTTGCTAACACAGTAAGAGCCCAGTTTACACTTTTAGGTATAGTTTTCCTTATTTCTGCTAAGTATAGTTTAACTTCTTCATTTTTCTTCAGATCTAGTAGTTTGGCTGAACATCAGCTGGTCATTTCTGGAGACGTTATCTGAAGAGGAAGAGTTGGCAGTCATCGCGAGGAACTCCAAAGGTGCTTCAGATCCTGTGATGCTAAGGGACTTGGCGTTCAGGAATACTGCTAAAAGAGCTGGTTAGTTTTTTGATACGACTTTCACATTGGTTCACATTGTAAATGCTCAAACGATTTTATTTCTAAGAATTACTACACTGCTGTAAGTCCTAATATTAATGTTGGAAATATAGTATTGCGCACTAAAATCTTTTGAAGTAATTATTATTTAAATATCAGAAGTACCTTCTAGGAATGGTTTTGAGAGCTTTGAATAATTATATCTAATAATGTTCTAGATTTCGTTCATAATTGTCTAGTCTTGAATGAGCTAATCTTTTTGCTAATTAAACCTGTACCTGTGGTTAGTTTTCTGAAATTAAATATCTTGAATATTAGCTATATCTTTTTATACCAGAAAGTACTACCAGAGCTGAAAGCAAGTTTCCCGTGGCGGCAGCGTTTGCCGCTCTTGCTGCCATCCTCACTGCAGCTGGTGCTATCGTGGCTTTGGTCTTACGCAGGTAGAGTATATTTGAAGCCTTGACCCACCGTCATCAGAAAGTTCGGAATTCAAACTTCTGTATAAAGCGCTGGTTGTAAACAGCCAGGATTTGCTGGGTTGGTATCAGTTTTGGGGTCAAAGGCATACATCGTGCACGCTGTCTTTTGTTTTATGTTTTTTTTCAAACTCACTTTACTTACTTTCTGAGACGCTACAATCCAGTGTGAGTCTTGGCCTCCTCTACTAGTTCTGTCCTTTGCTATCCTTTTCCAAGCTGCGACTTTTCCCATTCTGCACAGAGACCCTATTTTGTGAGAGTGAGGGCAACAGAAATAGTCTCGAGTATCCCATAATAGGGTCGCAGGTCTTCCTATACACAATTCATCCAGCTCTGTCAGGGTCTGAGTTTTTGAAAAATCTATTATATATTATTATACAGGGTTATTGTTTATTGAACCTATTCCTTCTAGTAGGCTATAGATAGATAACAATTTTTTATTTTTTTTAAATTTCTTGCTAATATCCCCCCCCCCCCCCCCATAAGCTATTAGGAGGAATAGGTTCCATAACCAGTAACCCCGTATATTTTTCTTCCCGACCAGGCGAAGAGACAATAACTCTTCGAGCAAGCGCCCCTCCCAGAGCGTGGTGCAGGTGGACGCGCAGGGGCGGCGGTACCTGATCGCGTACCCGGCCGACAAGCCGGAGACCAAGCCGGACATCCTCAACCCCAAGCCTGGTGAGTACTATAACTACTACGAACACTAACGTGGTTTTGACATGTTTTTAACCGACTTCAAAAAAGGAGGAGGTCATCAATTCGTCTGTATGTTTTTTTTTTTATTTTATTTTTTATGTTTGTTACCTCATAACTTTTGACTGGGTGAATCGATTTTGATGATTCTTTTTTTATTAGAAAGCTGATGAATGGGACCAAATGGGAAGCCCATTTGGCCTATTTGGTTGGAGAGAGAGTTTTGTTTAGTTTGTTTTTTAAGAGTTTATCTATCTATTTATCTATCACACATGCGACCCGCAGTTGTACTCCATATTATTATTATACAAGGTTTTAAGGAAGGGGTACGCTAAGCTAAATATGGCTCATAGTAGTCATCATTATGAACAACTTTTACTATGGGACCAACCCGGAAATCGTGAGAAAAAACAGCTGTTCCATATATTTTGTCGAGTGTCATTGACTTTTTTCTATGGAACATCTGATTTTTTTAACGATCTCTGGGTTGGTGCAATAGTAAAAGTTGTTCATAATGATAAGTACTATGAACCCTTTTCGGCTTCGTATACCCTTTATGACTAACCCTATATAATAGTTGGTTCTAGTTGTTCAACTAGAACCAACTTTGACGGGGAAAAAATAGCCTGTGTATTTAGGTTATAGGCATTCAGAGTTCTAGATTTCACTCAAATTCCTTAAGTTGATTCAGCTGTAAGACGTAACAAACACACATTCAAACTTTTATATTTATAATATTAGTTTGATTGTCTATTTCTACAATTGATAATGATTGATTGAATTTGCAAGGCAAAAATGCTAATTCAATCTACAAATCGAGCTTTATATCAATTTCAAGCCAGCGCTCAAATATACGTCCGCACTGAAAAAGCAAGTTAAAACAAAAGCGACAATAACAAAACAATAAAAACATCAGCAGAAAATAATCCTAGGACAAAAGTAACAATTGCTGCAAATATTATTTTCAGCCGAAAATTGTTTTCGCGTCCGTCGACCGACATGTCACTTAAGTACCTCATACACGGATTACGGATAAAATTATATTTGACTATAAAATTGGATTTTCCGTTTCAACAGATATAGTGGACGTAATTTGTGAGTTATTATTGTGATCCGGTAAACGATGTTAAGCTTTTCAACGCTAGCGAGCGGATTAACAATTAGCTATGCGTTTTTATGGAACAGATATGAATATTTTTATGAGTTTGTGGAGATTAAATAAAAAAAAATATATAAGTGATATTATTATTATCGTCGTGCAGGTTAATGCCCCGTTCTCGTCTGTCTATGGTTTTCAGGCATTATACTAGTTTATTTGAATATTTGAAAAAAAAGCGACGACCTTTTTTTATTTTATTCTTTTTAGATTACTTATTCAACTAGGCGTTGTTTTGCGGAAGTTTAGGACGAAAAACTTGCTTTTAGTTCATTTCCATCGTTAGCGTGTTTTAAGCGGAAAAACACTAGAAATTCATTGAATAAACCCTTCTTTACATTACAAATATTTTGGACTAATCTTTTTATTAAATCTATATGTTTGTATTTATAAATTAATCTCTACCTATATTTCTCTTGGTCATCGCATTGGAAACGGACGGACCAATTTCACGAATTCTTTTTGTTGTTGTGTTTGGTTGTCATTGTCAGGGAAAGTTTATAAAAATTAAGGAAGTTGAGTGGAACATTATAAAATGTAAGACGATTCGAATTCAAAATTCATAGTCAAGACAGGACAACGTCTGTCGGGTCAGCTAGTATTTTATATTTTAGCGTAGGATAATAAACCAAACTAACCAACCAACCGGATAGTTCACTCCCCCCTTTGTTTGCCAGAGAGTGAGCCGCCACGCGTGGTCCTGGAGTCGACGGACAACAAGAGCTACACCATCAGGGAGGCTCCGAGCGAGGTCCACAAGCCCCCCTACTTTGCACCGCAGCCCGACGACGACGTGGTAAGAAATTGGGAGAAACTACTAAATACAGGGCTATAAGGAAAAAGTATGCTAAGCCAAAGGACTTCTAGTACCTACTTATCAAAATTAAAAACTTTTACTTTGGGACCGGCACAAAAATCACGAACAAATATTTGCTCTTCCATACATTTTGTCGAGTGTTGTTTACATTTTTTAACCGACTTCAAAAAAGGAGGAGGTTATCAATTCGACTGTATGTTTTTTTTTTTTTTTATGTTTGTTACCTCATAACTTTTGACTGGGTGAATCGATTTTGATGATTATTTTTTTATTAGAAAGCTGACGCTTCCCATTTGCTCCCATTTCAATTTAGTCCAGTTCTGATAATGGTATCCATGAGAAAACCATATAAGTCTTAAAGCATTAAGTACGTGCGCGACAAATAGATGAATAACTCAATAGTCGGTCTTTTGAAGTCGGTTTTTGTTTTTGTTTTGTAAAAATAATGTTCTTGTGTAAGAAACAGCTGATTTTGTTTTTCGATTTCAAGGTCGGTGCCATAGAAAAGGTTGTTCATAATTATCAGTACTAGGAGTCCTTTTCGTCTTAGCATACTCTTTCCTTATAACTCTGTATTGTAAAGAATACGGAAAAAAATGTACGTCGACTTCTGACTGACTATGCTATACGTAGAAACCCAGGCAAACCTATCGTGACCACCGCTGCGGTGGCGATCAGCGGACGACCAATCACCATTTGCGACGTCATCGGAACGTCAACTGCAATTGATCGCCCGGCGCAAACTAATGAAAACCGCGTAATCAGGGCAGTAATTGCACCTGTGAAAGTACTAGCTATAGCGTGTGGTAGCCAGAGCTGATCTACATTTCACCACTCATCTTCGTCTTCTTACCCTTAGCCCACCTACGTGGGGTCGGTACAGTACACTTCTTCCATTCATCTCTATCACTCGTCATATCTGAATTCACTCCCTTCTTTTTCATATCATCTTTCACGCAGCTCATCCATACTTTCTTAGGTCATCCTCTACCGCTATACACTAAAATTCATCGTCTTTTTTGTTATGTGGTCTTCCTCTCTTCGCATAATATGCCCATATCTATATTTCACTACTAATTCCAATAAAAAAATATATCCCCAAGCTGATAATGTTCAAACAGATAACAGATTCTCTTAAACCATAGCTGAGACCACTTTCAATTATTAAGTCACCTTTCAAGCAAATTAAACTCTCTTCCATTTTTTTTATTTCTGGTTTAATTTTAACAATAAAGAGTTAGTCTATCTGTAACCCTAAATCAAAATCGATCTTCAGTCGTACGGGAACTACGATGTCACAAATTCACGAACTTATAGCACCCCTTGTTTTGCGTCAGTGGTAAACCTAGCTTGCAACGATCGTTGAAAACGACAGTCACCATCACCAACCTCATTTCGATGACCAGACTACCCTATTAATATTTTATCATCAGTATTTATCACATAAACATTATTTTCATTCGGTTTTAATAAAATTAAGTGCATTTAACGTACATATTAATTGTAAGCACGAACGTTTTGGGCAAATTGCCAACATGGCCAGTTCCGGTCTAGTTACTCGTACCTAGCTAGAGTTTTACCAATTTTGAAAACTTTAAATTGAATACATTTTTTTGAAGCCAACATGAGCGTGAGTGATTAAGATCAAAATTTAAGTGAAACTTCCTAAAGTGGTTTTAGGGCATTTATTGTTTAAAAATATATCCACTGTAACAAATAAAAAAATAAGGTTTCACATATTATGAAGGCACGTATGAAACTGAAAGTTCTTTTTATGGCTTGCGTTTGCCAATTTAATAAAAATTAAGCGTATTATAAACGTACGACATAAATTTAAATTAAAAGATTGTATTGATTGTTGTTTTAAAAAATTACAGCATCTCTTTTTATTACAAGCTTTTCTTTAATTTGCCTTGTTAGTAAGGGTCAAAACATGAAATCGAATTTTGGATCACTTCCCGATGTCAAATTAAGCTTAAATTTGGCATACGGTATATGGTACTCCAATGACAATGCAATAAATGGGTGTGTTTTAGGGTTCCATACCCAAAGGGTAAAACGGAACCCTATTACTAATACTCCGCTGTCCGTCTGTCTGTCCGTCTGTCACCAGTCACCAGGCTTTATCTCATGAACCGTGATAGTTAGACAATTAAAATTTTCGCAGTTGATGTATTTTGTTGACAACAAATCCTAAAAAACAGAATAAAATAAACATTCAGGGGGCTCCCATACCACAAGCGTGATTTTTTGCCGTTTTTATAGATAATGGTACAGCCCTTCGTGCGCGAGTCCGACTCGCACTTAGCCCGTTTTTTTTATATTTTTAAATATTTATTTATCTTTTCAGGTACCCCAAAGATAGCAACGAGGATACGGAGAAAGTGATTTGTAAATAAAAGACAATTAATTGTACAATTCCAAAGAATGCCAACAATTGTTAAGATTAAGTTAAAAATATAGTTTATAGAAAAAAATATAGAATTTATAAAAAAATATCTTCCAAAATCATATCGATGAGTTTAAATCATCAGTTAGGTTTAAATTGTTTGTAAAAAATATATTTATTAGGTTAAGAAACTTGTAAATATTGATGATAATTGTCATTGTTTTTTATTTTAATTAAAATAAGATATATAATTTAATTAATTAGATTTAATTCATGTAAAGTGTGAGCGATGTTGGATCATTTAAATAAATATAGCTTATTGTTTTTAAAGCGTCGTTTTATTTTTTCGCAAGCATTTACATATTATTTGGGGTCCGATCTCAGATCAAACAGAAAGGTAGATAGAGTCCCCCGCCTTAGATACAGGTGAAGCCAATAAAACTATCCTACTGCCCGTGTACTTATACTTCAAGCACACATTAACGCATAAAAACTATCCGAATCGATCGTCAGTTGCTCAGAGAACGTGCACAAAAAAAAAAGTGGTAATAATGGTAGCTTTTATGCGTCAATATGTGCTTGAAGTATACGTACACGGGAAGTAGGGTAGTTTTTTTGGCTTCACCTGTATCTAAGGCGGGACTCTATCTGCCTTTTTACTTGATCTGAGGGTCCGATGGTGAAATAATATTTTATGGGATCGGTTGCGAAGAATATTTGGTGGGATTGGTTTTGAAGGAACGGTACCCGTTATTTCTACCGGATTGTTTACCATACAAATATTATTCTGTTTGGGTAATTATGATGAAACTGGTTGAAAATGTAATATCCTCTAGGGATGTTTTTGCATATATTACCAGTATCCAGCATTCTAGGTACAACTATAAATCTCAGTAAGATCGATAATTTTGAACACCGCAAAGCTTCATTTATTTTTATTTTTTATTATTTCAATTTTAACGAAGGTGAGGAAAGGTCAGAATCGTACTACCTAGACGCATTCTACGAATGGCAAGATTTGATGGACGACGTAGATACCTATGCCAAGAAAGTGGGGACAAACCATGCCAAGCAGGTGAGGCAGTACGTTAGACCCATATGATAAATGAAAAAACCCCCAACTTGGAAACGGCTCAACCTATTTTGATAAAACATGTCTAAGAAACACCGCTAGAAAGCCTGATTTTAAATAAAAAACAAATCGCATCTACATAATCTACCCGTTTATCTACGGCTACATACATAGCCACAGTGACGGAGCCACAGACAAACACATTCACCCCAAACTTATAACACCCCTCTTTTTGCGTTGGGGGTAGAAAATAGTACCTGTTTCATAAACTTTTGTCGATAAAAAAGGATGTTCCAAACCTGCGAAACTCAAGCCCCATTCGTCATTTTATCCCTAAAATCTTCACATAACAGGTCAACTCATACATCATTGAGGTCCCGATTTGAAATCCCATGCCCGATTTACCCATTGATATATGCGTCCCATTCCAACTCGATACAAATCAATTATTCGAGCCTTGGACATAAATCGGAACTTGACTCGGTTCCCGATTGGTGTTATTGGACAAATTGTAAATATTCATCGGGTCGCATCCCTATGGGGGCTGAATTGGGAATTTTTGGGATAATAAAAAGTTTGTAGGTACCGGGTGAGAGTTTCACTTAGTTTGTCTTAGTAGCGGTTTTAAGATGCAAATATATTGGTGAAAATCATAACTGCTATAATACTAAACCAAAGACAATTAAATTTGAGAACTATCAACATTTTAAAAGTTTAAAACTCATCGTCTTGAAAAAGAGCTGACAACTTCAAACGGCTGAATCGATTTTCTTGAATCATATAGATTTATGATGACCCTCATGAGATGAGCACCTTCTAAACAAAAAACTAAATCTAAATCGGATCAGCCGTTTAGGAGCTATGATGCCACAGACACTCTGATACACATGTTTAGTTTATAACACTCCCTTTTTTCGTCGAAGGTTAAAAATAGCACTAACATATACTCAAATCCATTGGCCGTAATAGCCATCCACGTGAAAACAAATTGTACATGGACACAGCACGTTCAGTAAAACAAACTAATCAACATCGAGCTGTGCTGAGCTGTACTGCGCTGTGCTATGTTTGGTCAACTCGCTCGTCTAATATTTCAATGAGGATAGAAACAAACCATGCTGTGCTGCGCTGTGTGAAGCTACGCTCTGTTTAAAAACGCAGCAGTCTCGAGCGAGGCGCGCTGTGTCGAGTCGAGCTGTGCTAGGTTTTGGAGCACGCTGCGTGCCCCTCCATCGCCCTCAGACGTCTCTCTCACTCTCGTACTCCCATCTCGCTCGCACTAGTGTATGCGCGCACAAACAAACAAGAACGAACTAGTTTCATTCGCTCATTCACTACTGAGCTAAGCAAAGCGCAGCACAGCACAGCTTGATGTTGATTCTTAAAAAAACGTAGCTTAAGAAACACAGCACAGCACAGCTCAGTACAGCGCAGCACAGCTCGATGTTGATTCGTCACCCTAAGGGTGACGAATCAACATCGAGCTGTGCTGAGCTGTACTGCGCTGTGCTATGTTTGGTCAACTCGCTCGTCTAATATTTCAATGAGGATAGAAACAAACCATGCTGTGCTGCGCTGTGTGAAGCTACGCTCTGTTTAAAAACGCAGCAGTCTCGAGCGAGGCGCGCTGTGTCGAGTCGAGCTGTGCTAGGTTTTGGAGCACGCTGCGTGCCCCTCCATCGCCCTCAGACGTCTCTCTCACTCTCGTACTCCCATCTCGCTCGCACTAGTGTATGCGCGCACAAACAAACAAGAACGAACTAGTTTCATTCGCTCATTCACTACTGAGCTAAGCAAAGCGCAGCGCAGCACAGCTCGATGTTCTTAAAAAAACGTAGCTTAAGAAACACAGCACAGCTCAGTACAGCGCAGCACAGCTCGATGTTGATTCGTCACCCTAATCAAGCTACCAGCTAACTTCCTCCTCTCACATCCTTCGCCTAAACGAAAACTTTCGTGAGTATTACACATTAATTGTAAAATAATATTGACGCAATATCAGTTCCTGCATCCGCCGAACGCGGTTTTGCAATTTGCAATCACAGCGGCGAGATTCATCTGAAATCATGTAATGCACCCGTGGGACAGAATTCAATTTGGTGTTTCTACTTGGGTATCGGGTTTAATGCAGATTTATAATTCAACATGTACCTATCTACCTGCCTGGAAAATAGTAAAGGATAGCGGTGACGGTAGTTCGAAAATGTTGGTTATCGAAATGTATATTGTATTGGTTGGTATGAACAAAGATTTCACAATGGAAACTAACGTGGTTTGAAACACTTTGTTATAGATAACACGAGAATACTCACGTAAAATTAAGTCGTCTATTACGACTTGTTTCGATCACATTCGGTGCTCTTTACGGGTTTCTTTTACGTGAGTATTCCCTTGTTCATTATAACATAACAAAGATTTCTAAATTAAACTTTATTTTTGAGTAGGCACGAGTTTCTAGGGTCCAAGAAGTATAATTTAAGAATGAACTGGTGAATGGTATTCTGAAATGATGATGATAATTAGAACCGACTTATCGTCCTCCTACAAAGGACAGAGATCTCTTGGAAGAGTTGACTGATCAAGACTGATTTATGTACTATGCAAATCTTTCTAAACACACTAATACTTAATTCTAAAGTATTTATAAATATGTATTGAACTGTGTATTTACTGATATAAACGAAAAGTATAATATTTACAAGATACACGAGCGAGAGACTGAATTAAGCCGGATGTTCAACTGTCAAAGTAACAGTCGAATGAAAGGTTCACAATTAATCACATTATGCTAACAACTTTAACAATATGAAAACTGACTGGCGGAGTTGTGGAGAATCTTCACAATAGCCACAAACAAACAAAAATCATGAAAATATTTCAAATCGGAAAATGCAATGAAACTAGAAAAGCGCCGAGCATAGCTACTAGATAGCTAGATACCTATAAAGACTTCCAAAACTCAGTTAAGTTCTCCAAACTTACTCTTAAGGTGCCGGAACCGATGGATGCAAACATTCTCATTACGGGGTCGAACGCTCGTTACCTATTAACTTCGGTGAGTAATAAATATTACCTCACGAACGAGCCCCTTGGGGTCCCAATTAGGGCTGAAGAAGGCACATTGGTTCATCGACCTTGGAAGTAGATTAGTAGAAAAAGTGGCGTGGAATAGGTACTCTATCTACTAGATTTTAAATTAAGAATTAAAATAAGTTGTACGAGGAATAAGGTTAAGGTTGTTCTATTATTTATTCTGTGGTCAGGGGAATAATGAATAATCAGTTCTTTCGAACTTATGTACGTATTTACGTAGCACTGGCTTTTCGGTGAAGGAAAACATCCTAAGGAAACCTACATACCTACGTACGCAGAAGAAATTGAATGGCGTATGTGAATCCACCAATCCGCACTTGGCCAGCGTGGTGGAATACGACCTAATTACCTTTCGAGGGTAGACCTGTATCCCAGCAGTGGGAGAATTAGAGGTTGATAATGATAATGATGCAGGCTTGGGTCGTGGATAAATTGTCTTTCCGCCGTTTTTATCCGCGCGTAGATAAAGCTAAAATATGGATATATTTCTCTTTCTTGTGAAATAAAACGGTGGAAAGATATTTTGTTCTAAGCTCGTGCTAGGCTTGCAAGAATAACCGGCAACCTTATCGGCATGGAAAAATGATTCATGACATTTGGGGGATATTCATGTGGTCGTATCTAAACTACTGAAAATAATTATTATTTGCTTAATGATATAGTGAAATGAAACTACAAATAATATTTCTGTACTTTGAATGTTATACGAATACTCAACTGATACTTTGAATAAATTAGTAGATACCTAATGAGAATGACAAATTGTTTCATGCTTATTTATTTTACAATTTGAGAGCTTATCTCCTGGCGTAATATACCTACGTTTAGGAAACCAGAATTATACACCACAACGACAAAGTAAGATAATCTCATTGTAAAAAAAATACGAAAAAACTGAAAAAACCATCATTGGCACCAACCAGCCATTACCCCAGCTAGCATAAAATAAATAACATACAAAATAAAATAAAAAAACTTGACCGAAATCTGTCGTGTCCTTCGAGTGTTTATTCTGCATCCGTCTTATCAGATTCTTTGAAGTAAGCAAAGTGGGACAGTCCCATTGTCGAATCGAACGTCGGGACTCGGGTCGCAACACGTAGCGGTCGGGATCACAGTCAAGTGGGCGGGACGGACTCAAGGCTCTTGTGAAAGGGGGTAACTGACATACAACAGCGCAGACCAGCTTTAATACATGTGACCAGCCCCCCTAGCCAAGTTGCAATTCTTAATTCGAAACGCTATTGAAAACTAGGAAAATGTATGGGAATGAATGACATTTTTACTATCTTTTTTTAACGCGAAAAAGTCCGCGTTTGACCACCAACTCGCCAGATGGTAAGCGACGATGCGATCGAAGCACGCAGACCTAGAAGATACCTTTTCACTCTGACGTTGAAAATCCCAAGATTGTAATCTCTCAGGAAACAAGAAAGCCGGCAGTCTGTTGTGTCTGTTGAATCTATTTGTAGATTCTATACTTATAGGTATTCTATGGCAGAAATGTCATTCTCATTCATTGCCTTAGTTTTCTATAGCGGTTCGATTATAAAATTTCAACTTGGCTAGAGGGGCTGGGGTCTTATTGACGTCATACCACGCTTTAATTGCAAACACGGTTTTCTAACGCGAAGAACTTCTCCTGTTTTCTAATTTAAGTTGGCATATAGAACACGATTCTTTGAATTTGATTCCAATCAGATATCTTAACACGGCATGGTACGAGTTTCAGACCGGAAAGAATAAGGCCCCAGCCGGAATAACAGCAGTAGGTTGAGTAAATGGAACACCGATAAAAGTATTACAACTTAAGAAGTCGGGAACAATAGTAAAAAAAGTAGGTAATATAAAAAAAATAATAAAGAAAAAAGAAGTTTTCAATTTTAATTTATTGGTAAGATACTAGTTTTAAATACAGATCACAGTAGTTCAAAATCATAAGGTAGATAAAGATACAGGTGATTTATTCTGTAAATGTTTTGTTGTGCCCCCTAGCCCAATCCCTTAGTACGTCCTTCCTGAAAAACCTTCAAACGCCGAGACCTTTGGCCACTGTAACGAGATCAAAGAAAGACGCGCTCGTAGGTATCGTGACGGCATCACGTGGATTTCGGCGTGATACGTACTAGAGTAATCGTATACATTCTGCTCTTTGATTTGACAGCAACTGGCGCAGTGTGAAGCCGTTTGGGGTCAGACCCAGGTCAAATAGCTATACTATTGAGATCAAAATATTTCAGCAATACGACGAACTTGGGTGATGAGTTGGAAATGAAATAAAATTACTTTTTGAGCCAAGTAATAAAAATGCAAGTAAAACTAAAATATAGACATGGTTTAAATTAGGTACTTTTAAAGTTGAAACTTAAAAAAGGACCATTTTTTTTTATTCGGAAAAAGATGAGATGGTCTCTCAAAAATTCCCCGAAAGTGACTAAAACTGGCCATTTTGTCCTCTTCATCCAAATTTTGCCTCAGGCTAGCCGAGTTCTAAGTAAAGACCAACCAAGCTTTAGTCGACAGGACTAATATCTACGGAGAACCTCCTCCGTCTTTTCAGGTAGTAGATTTAAGTGCTCTCACTGTGACCCGGTTCCAACGGCAAAGGTAAATTTAAATTGAAATAAATTATGTTTTTTATCTCGTACTTAAGAACGTGATAAAGCGGCGAAGCCGATTTCGTAGCTGGCCTGGAATTCTTTATCCAGGGTTGAGAATTAAGTGTGGGGGTAGGTAGGTACTATGATAAGTAGGAGGTACGAATAATAATTACTATTAATATAGAACTAAACTAATATTTGAAATGTCAAAGTTTAAATGTATGTTTTTTACTTCTTCAAGCTGAAACAGCTGTACTTATTGGTTGAATTTGGAATAAATAATGCTTATTCAAGGTATAAGCATTATTTATTCCAAAAGCTACTTCTTCCGTCAATATTACTGTCGTTTTTTCATCACTTCGTGTTTAAAACCTGCGGAAAGGTTGTTTTTCAAAGCAGATGTTTGTAAGCGAGTGTGTGGGTTTGTTATTTCTTCACGCTGAAACTTCTCAACGAATATGAGTATCGGCTAGAAAAGGAATTAAAGGGAAAACCATAATTTAAGGATTAATAGATGAATATTGAAAAGGTCTTTTACGGGAAAATAGAATGGAATATAGCTTTATTGATTTATCGATTTATCGTCGCAGAGGCAGCGTTTGTCCACATTTTTTGATAAGCTTTTTTCTTTCTTTTTTTAATATACCTATATAATCTTTGTAGACAGCTATATATATCTGCAGACAAACCTCACAGGCCACGTCCCATAAACAACCAAACCGTCCACAAATATCTAAAGGCCCCGAAAAACGCCTGGAACGATGCCCCGAAGGCCTCATGCTCCTTAGAAAATGGCTACTATCTGCGACCATAAATTGTAATCGGGCAGGCCTATCGATTTATGTTACGCTAATAATGACTGTCGTAGCCGTTATGAGAACTGTCCTTCGCTTTCCTCGGGGAATAACTAGCGGGTAGGCTACGGTTATGGCCGTTACTATGTCGAGTAAGGGATATTGGTGTCTTTGGGAGTAAGTGAAATTTTATTTTTCTTGGCTTCTGTGTTAGGTTTGACAATGGAAGAATTTGATTCATAGTTCAAGTGATATAATTCAAAGGACAATGGAATCAGTTTATTCATAAGTATTACACGCACAGCTTGGAATGGGAACTGGCTCTCATGTAAGAGAAGATAAAAAACAAACAATAATAAACGTTTCACACTCATAGCTCCCCACTAGGATACCCTGTGTCGGGGATGCCTTGGAACACATACAAAGGCAAGAACAACTAGCACCCAGACCAAATATTTAAATTCATCATTCAAACATCTGCCCGGCCGGGAATCAAACCCGGGACCTCTGGCCTCTGGACTAGGACCGACTTTCTCAACCCTGATATAAATCGATCTCAAAAAATACCCAGTGTTTAAGTTAACTTCATTCTAATTTAAACTCGCATCTGTTAAACTGTTTTAGTGCGAAGAAGTCTCAAAAATACACACTCATAAACTTCCGCAGTACCTAATACTGTGAAGTGTGATGAATAATATAAACTCGACCCTCATTACCATAACTGGCAGAGCTTTATGTACTTGATTGTATGTACGTGATTGAACAATTAAGTAATTGTCAACCTTTTCAAGATACCTACGGCATATATAACTTTATACTTTGATGATACACCTACGTAAATACTACCTATATAATTATGAAATATGGATACACGGATCAATAAAACGTTTGTATGAAACTAATCTTTGTGTGGCCTATGTGTGGATCCTTTTTTATGTTTGATTTGAAAAGGATGAAGAATTGAAGAACATTAAGAAAAGCGCCATCTAGTTTTATTTACTCGGAACTAAAATAATTAGCTGGTTTTAATATCTTATCTAGATTTTTTTTTTTTAAACAAATGAACTGAAAAACAATGATCATTTAGAACGGTACGGGCAGCTGTCAATTAATAGCAAGCGACGAATGTAGCATTGTGGCATTAGGCTAAGAGACTTTACTACCATTTGTACGATTAGACTAAAATCACTAATCTCTACTAAAACTATTACGACCTAGACTAAAACCACTAAACTTTACTAAAATTATTACGACCTAGACTAAAACTAAAACCACTAAATCCAAAATAATGATACACTTACATCAAAAGCAGCGGACATTTTGTGGCCACTTCCCCTACTGTCGTTTTGTATACCAGTTGGTTATGGTTAAATCGGGGTGTAAAACGAGAGTTTAAGATTATGGCGTTGGTTTAGTTCACCCTGCGGCCCTCAGATAAATATATTAATATGGACTTAAGGGTTAGAGCCACATGAGATCCATCAAGTAATTATGCAGAAATACAGACATACAGAATGGTTTTGTTTCAAATAAGAGATGCATACAAAATAATAAATAGAGGGTTCTAAGGTAAAAATATGTTAAGCCGAAAAGGGCTCATAGTACTCATGGTACTCATTATTGTAAACAACGTTTAATATGGGACCAACGCACAGAATATGTGAAAAAAAAATCAGCTGTCCCCATCGATCAAGAATGTAAGGCTGCCATAGAAAAATGACAATGACACTCGATAAAATGTATGGAACAGCTGGTTTTTTTATGCATATTCCGGGCTGGTCCCAAAGTAAAAGATGTTCATAATGATGAGTTCTATTCTTGGCATACCCTTTCTTTATAACCCTGTATAACATTTGATACAAACAAAAGACAGTGAGCACAATTTAAGTCTTAACTTAATTACTGCATAAAATTCTCCGTCTCGTTTCTGTTGAACATTGAATTTCACGTCAGCGAGTTATCAGGTGCTTATAAAAGTAAGTTTACAGAGGTACGAGTAAGTAGCCAATTCTTAAGTACTAGTTTTGGAGTAAAGCCAAAGTCACTAACTGACAAAAGTAACCAATTCTAATGTTCTCTTTTTGAGTAGAGTTTTCATCATTATCTACAGCCTCCTTTATCCCACTGCTGGGTGTAGGCCTCTCTCTTGTTGTGACGTCTGTCTTACGTTATTTAGTTGAGGTTGGAAACCGGTTAACTTACTGCAGAAACAAACAAAAGATTTTAAATGTGTTTTGTTGACCACAATAAACCGGTTAATCTTAGTTTTGTCGCTATAAATACTAAGAGTGAACACGAGTGATTACACGCGTATAGTACACGTGTATACTATAGTAAGTTATAAAGTACACGCCATCAATTTAACTTAACGCGAACTTTAAAATTATACTCTCACGATTAACCGGTAATCAAAATCATGTCAATCTGGTTAAAACCAGTTAATCAAAGACCGATTAACCGGTATTCGTAAATATGTATTTTAAACGGTATTTATTACCGGTTACCCCGTACCAGCTCTGCAAAAACCTTCCGCTTCGAACAATTTATGATTTTAGAATTGGGACCATGGCCATTCGAAAAGCTGATTTTAACTGTTTATTTCTGTATTGTTATTCCTAACAAGGTATCCTACAACAACAGGAAAGTTATCTTAAAGGCCTGATAAATATTTATTGAAGGAAGTTACGGTGAAGTTATGATTTTAGGCATGTTTTCAAACAAAATTATGACGATTTCTGGGTGAAGCGAAAATTTATTTCGACAATTTGTTGTTTAAAAAATTGTGTAAAAATGTTGTTTTTATAAGATCTTTAGAAAATTGGGTATCTAATAAATAGTAGGTATGAGTAGATACAGGGTTATAAGACAAACTTTTACTAAAGGACCAACCCAAGAATCGCGAAAAAAAATCAGCTGTTCCATACATTTTGTCGAATGATACTGACATTTTACTAAGCTGATTTTTTTGCGATTTCCGAGTTGGTCCCATAATAACAGTTGTTCAAAATGATGTATTAGGAGCCTTTTTCGGCTTGGCATGCCCTTTCCTTAAAACCAAAGCGATCATCGATCAGATCATTGGCGCACTGGTCGGATGATATCGTAAAGGCGGAAGGAAGGCAGTGGATGAGACTGGCGCAGGTCTGGAAAACACTGCTCTGAGCCACCCAAACTAACATGGACGTATATTGTGGTAAACTTCCTTCCTATCCCGTCGTAGAAGCGCGGGAAAGGGGGGAGAGGAGGAATTATCGCTTTTCCCCACAGCTTGCTGCACTTTTGCAGTTTTGAGTTCTTGGCTGTTACTATTATTTATTTACATACCTACTAGCTGTGACGGTGGTTTCACCCGCGTAGTGGTGAAAAATGGTGACAAAAAGTAGTTTATGTGTTCGAGGGCGTTAGCTCTCTCTACTCTAAATTTTACCAAAATCGGTTTAGCAGTTTCGAAATTACGTGGTAACAAACATTCCTACACACATACTCTCGTAATTATAATGCAGCGTGGTGGAATATGGCCTAACCACCCTTCGAGGGTAGATCTCAATCCCAGCAGTGGGAGAATTAAAAGTTTAATATGGTTATGATGAATAAATAAAAGTTAAATCTTAATGAAATTTAGCCAGAGAGTACTCATTGTAAATCAAAAGAGACGAAGAGGGATCGGAAAACTTCAAAATTAATCTATGCAAGATCCGCTTATTCTGGTTTTGAGTTTTGATTCTCTTTGTTGTTTTGTTTGCATGTGTGTAATATACACCCTTACTCAACAAAGACAAACAGCCTAGGTTTGAGTAAGGGTGTATATTTTCAATTAGCTTCGTAAATACCTATATAACTTTTGAACATGCTCACCAGACTTATAGGTATACAGGTTGACTGGTTTATTCTAGGTTGACATAGTAGGTAGGTACTCGTGATTATGAACAATTTTTACTATGGGACCAACCCAAAATTCGCAGAAAAAATCAGCTGTTTCATAGAAAAATGTCAGTGACACTCGACAAAATGTATGGAACAGCAGATTTTTTTCGCGAATTTCGGGTTGGTCCCATAGTAAAAGTTGTTCATAATGATGAGTACAATGATAACCTAGAATATGTCAAGTGTCACCAGTCAACCCATACTTATAGAATTCATCTAATCTTAAAATGAACGCCCCTCCACTCAAAAACACTTTACTTGTGTGCGTGCTGAAGACTGAACGACCAATGACGACGAACAATTTGTGTATTGCATCTATACACCTACTTTGCATGTGAGCGTAAACTAACACATTGGAGAGGCGTTCAGTTTTAGACTAGATCTCTTTAAACCGCGAAAATGAGAATTTGAAAAACACAGCAACTGAATAACTCGTAATATTTTTACAGCTCTATTTCCTTTTAATTTTTGGTTTATTTTTTGTTTTGTACCCGTCTGAAACAATTTATTACATTTTATTATTTCACGAAAAATAGATATATATTTTCGTAGTATGTAACATAACTGGCGTTAAAATCAAGCATACAAAACGATTTGAAAACATAAGTTTGCAATCATAGAGTTTTTACTCAAGAAAATCTTATTGGATCACTATTCTTCGGCTTGGAGGAACTAAGCTACATAACTAAGGTACCTACCTACAGGTAAGTAGCTTAGTACCTCCTTCTCTAGAGGTACTAAACTGTCTATACCTCTATGGATGGATAGTATACCTATGGCGTCCCTGGAGGTACTAAATGGCCTATACCTATGGATAGCTATAGGTACCAATGGCGTCCCTTTTTCGCCTCCGTGCACTTACGAGTAAAGTAAAACAGATACGGATAATGAAATCCGTAATTACCGTAACAGTTTACATTAATGACGTGCCTGAGAGGCTGGAGCAACCCCAAACTCTCGAAGAGGCCCGGCCCTTATGAATAATTTATAACTAGACTAGAAACGCCCGCGGTTTCATCCGCCATCTAAATCAAATCAAACCAAAGTCTTTATTTTGAATGGGCATATCGCATGCGCTTAGAAATTGTCAATTTAACATTCAGATTGAATACAAGACTAAAAAACTTACACACATTATCAAAAATAATAGATACAACCTAAATACCGCTAGTGTTACAGATGTTCGCAGGCGGCGGTTTGGCTTACCATCTGGCTGAACGGCTGCCTGTCCGAAGCTCTTTTATAAAAATATATATATACCTATATCTTGGAGAACTAGTCTCGTCTCGTCAGTTTTACAGCTGAGCGCTACTGTGAGTCGGATGACACATTCAATTGTAGGTTCTCGTTGACAACAACTGCAAGCCTTCAGGCGGTCTAAGAACTCCGACACCAGGGACTAGCGACTCGGCCTATAAGTACGAGCTTATTTGCTTGCTTTTAGAGCCAGAGAAAACGGAAAATAAAGAACAAAATGACCAGTCCTCCATTTATAATAATTTGCCCGGCGAAGTAGCGCAGCTTCCCCCGCAATATTTAAAACTAAACTGAAAATGTGGACGTTGGATCATCCATTTTATGATTTAGAATTTTAGACGAATTCGAAGCAATTACATTTTAATATCATTCACAGTTATTTTAATTAACTATACCAGGACTGTTTTGTTCTATAATATACTCCGACTTGTAGCTATTTCAATAAATATTTAATCCACTTTCATTTCATTTCAGAAATCTGATGATTGATTGAAATGGGTTTTAAAATATGTAGTAGCAGAATCGAAGAGAGGCAAACTATACTTAATTTAGACTTATTATAATGATGATGATAATGTATAAATACAAAGTATAAGTCATATATCCATGCCTCATTCAAATTCATACAGCCTTAAAGACAAAACATAGCTATGACAGACAAACATTCGTATATTTTTCCAGCGTGATCTACCCAAGTACCTATTGGATGAAATTGTATTTATCTGATGAAGACAAACAGAACAATACGTGAAGTGGTTTGGACTTTTTACATCGTACTTTCTTGTAGAGAAAGAAAGAGATAGATAGAGTAGACTGCTTTGATTGGAGAGTAAATATTCAGGTAAATATGCGTCTGGATCAGGACATTAAAGCAAAGTAAAGCACTTGAGCGCTCGAGATTATCTCCGTCGCTCTCACACTCATGACATTTGTAATGAGAGCGACAGTGACCGATAAACCTCTTATAGAAGTAACTTTGTACTGTAGGTACCGACTTGCTAGAAGAACTTTGACAATGCCCATCCAACACACATACATTTTATGTAGGTTTATATGACACAATATTCACATCCCGTTTTTCTATTCATTCTATGTATCCTTTCCATGCTAAGGTTGCCTAGAAGAGATCGCTCTTAGAGAGAAGGCCGCTAGTTGTTGCACTAGTTTTAAGTGTTATTATCTTTTTGTTTGTAATTTCTGGTGTGGACAATAAAGAGATTATCTATTTATCTCTCTTGCTATAGGCTGGAGGATACCTATCCCGTATTTCATTACCTCCATGGTGTTCACACGTGACATTTCACGTCAGCGAAAAGTTGACAGAGCATTTTCTTTTATTCATGCGTTTGACCGCCATCTTGCCTGATGGAAAGTAACGATGCGGCCTACGATGGAGCACGCTTGCCGCTTGCCTAGAAGATACCGATTCACTCTTGAAGACACCCATTTTATAACCATCAGGGAACACCCATTCAGGCAGAAGAATATTTTAATTTTAAACAGTGACTAACTTTAAGCAGGCTTTATAAGTAAAGCCCCTAATCTACTGTTGAACTGTATAAACTAACAATGAAAACGTAACAGACCGCGTTAGAACTGCACAAACTCGCGCGATGAGGTCTTGGCTTAACAATCCACTTTTTAATCCACAAGTCTTGTAACAAGTTTAGAGCTAAGTTAATCTCGAGACGAGACTGGGCCCAGTTTCACAGTGTTTCACAATTTCACAAGTTAGAGTAGCTCTCAAGCTTTTGTTATAAAAAGTTAAAATGAGTGAAACTCATTAAAATTTATTTATTAATGTCACTAGCCAAGTCACAATTCTAAAAATCGAAACGCTATAGAAAAGTAGGCAATTTTTTAAATTTTTTTTATGCCACTGGTTGCAGACAAGCAAACGGGCCACTTGACGGTAAGCGATCCCCGTCGTTTATCCGTCTGTCCGTCGCCGTCGTGTATGGGAATGACATTTCTGCAATAGAATATAGAATCTCTAGATTATAGATAGATTCCTACTGTTCTATAGCGTTTCTATTATGGAAATGTAACTTGGCTAAGGGGGTTGAAATATTAACCGCACACTAAATTCTCGAACTTTGTTAAAACACAACTATCGTGGGGCTTGCATTAAAGGGTTCGCCTAGTGCAAGACTCACCAGCACTCTGCTAACTTGAACATCTATTCTGTTCTTTAATTAATCCTTTAGAAATAGGTATGTATCTAGTTTTAGTTTAGTCAGTTTACTCCTCAAGGTTATATAGGGTTATTCATAAAGGGTATGCTAAGCCGAAACGGGCTCATAGTACTCATCATTATGAACAACTTTTACTATGAGACCAACCCAGAATTCGCGAAAAAAAAATCAGCTGTTCCATACATTTTGTTTAGTGTCATTGACATTTTTCTATGGAACAGCTGATTTTTTTCGCGAATTTCGTGTTGGTCCCATAGTAAAAGTTGTTCAGAATGATGAGTACTATGAGCCGGTTTCGGCTTAGCATACCCTTTATAAATAACCCTGAATATTATAATTTCTTTATGCAAATAAAACTATTCTATTCTATGTATTTACAAGTTTGAATATCATACTTTCTCTTATTTTAAAATTATTATTCATTTTACATATGAATTCTGTTAATTGTTTTTAGTAGTGCTCTGCGGGAAATGAAATTAAAAACGAAGTGATTTCAATTAAAAACCCAGTTGAAATGGTTTCACGATTACGCCTGCGATGTTTTTCGAATTTTGTGATTACATTTTTCTGTTCAAACAGTTTCTACAGAGTAGCATCGCTAGAAAATTGATAACTTTACATGTACATAAGTAATTTTTTTGTCGCTTGAAAATAGGTTTTAAAGTTATTTGATTAGTTTTTTATTTGTATTAGTTTTGATTTTTATTGACACATCTTGGGTCTCTGCGCCAATAAAGTTAGTTTTTACGGGCTTGAACCTTCTTCGGGGATGTACTTCGGTATCTGTCTGTCTGTAGGTATTTCACGTCACATCCAATCAAGAACTATAAAAGCTAGCGGTCTGAAATTTGACATAACGATAGATAATGTTAACCGCTTCAATTCTTAGAAAAAAAAACATGCTCAGAAATATGTATTAAACCTGATAATTGAGTCCTGAAATGGGGACTGAAAAATTTAAAGCAAAGCAATGTGGTCATGTGGGGTATCCGGTGAAAGGTATTAGTTTGGACATTCCAAAACCATTTTTTTTTAGTTTTTAACATGCATGCTCGTTTAAAATACGATGGTTCAGAACCTGTGTTCCGGTTGGAAGGGCATTGTTTCCAGTGACATTTCAGAGCAAATATGAGATTAAGCATTTTATATCTCAGGGTGACGAGCGCAGTGCTGTGCCGCGCAGGGTTTTGAATTTTATGAGCTCAAAATTCTGGGTGGTATTTTTACCTGCTAAGATAAGTTTCGTAGGTAAGTGACACTTGTATACTTGTTAAAACAGTGTTTTGAAACCAGGCCCGCTTATGAATGTATAACCAGCATTTGACGTAAGCAAACTAACTCAGATTTATTGCGATATTTCTATTTTTTTTTCTAGAATTTTCCACCGGATTTCCCTTGAGGGCCGCGGCGCATGGTTGCCAACTACAATGCAGTGCAGCCAACTTATTAATATTAATGCCAAGCTTTATTAACTGTGGTACATACTGGCAGCTCTATCTAATAAGCAAATACTCGTAGCAACCCAATGGGTGAGTAAAGTAAGTAAAAAAGTAGTGAAAAAGTTGGTAAGTGTATGGTATGGTGACAACCATCATAATATATAATATGATTGTCACCCTAAAAACTGGTGCTAGTACTAGTTTTTATGGTGACAACCATATATAAATAGTTGTCCCCGTAAATACTGGTGCTAATCATCGTACCTACTTTTTGGTGATATCAGTATGCTCTGTACTTTTAGGTGAATTCATCGGAATTTTGATGAATTGTGTGAAGTGAATTCATCATTCTTTTAGCGGAATTTAGATGGACATTTTTCTCAGTGTATGTAAGTTCATAATATATGTATATGCAAAGTGGCTGACCCTGGTAGATTTCAGGCCGTTAAAGGCTCTGACACGACTTGGCTGTAGTTGTTATAACAAAAATAACTGCGCCAAATTTAACGAGTTATTTGACTCACGTTAGCCTGTAAATGCCACTTGCGGTCACCCATCCGAACACTGATCATGTCGTCCGCTGCGTGAAAGATTTTTTATTTATTTAATTGAGTGACGAGACGAGCAAATCGCACGCCTGATGTTAAACGTCGCGTTTGCCCATGACAGGTTTGCGCCACTCAGGATTTTGAACTCGCAGAATTCAAGACCCTGCGTGGTACAGCACTGCGCTTGATGAACACCTAGTCGAGCTACTAGAAAACTCCTAACATCTATAATAATTAATAGATTACAGTAATGTCATTCTCATACATTGTCTTTGTTTTCTATACCGTTTGAAATCATAGAATTTGCAATTTAGCTAGGTCTGCTGGATCCGATTTGCTCAGAAACGCGACAGATGGCATAATAAGAGAGAGGCCTTTACCTAGCAGTTTGATATAGAAGGCTATGGATGATGATCATGATTGTAAAATAAATAATAGTAGTTCCAAGTGTTTTCGCCGTGGTCGAAAGGTGTTTGATATATCGATAGGTACTTGTACCTCATTACTATTTCAGACTCGTCCCGGGATCATCTTGGGATATTATTATTTGACTTATTGACATGTTTATTGAATTGGGTCCTAAGAGTAGGGATGCACCGGGGTTCCTGTTCTCAGTATCGATTACAATTTGGTGAAAAAAGTACGTATTTTGAAAAGGAGGATGAATTAACATTTTAAATCAAAGCTGATTTTGGCTATAGAATATTTCATATTGCTGAGTAGAAGGATGCGTTACATGGCTTCCTTTACCCAATGATTTAATTTTTTACTTTTTTGACAATTGCTATGTATTTAGATGTGATTGGTGAAATCTTTATACCTATGTAGTATTTAATATTAATACGAGTATAGATTACGGAGAAAACTTTTTTGAAGTTTTTTTTTATATTAATTTTAGCATAGATTGTCTATATAATTTAGCTACTATAAGCTTATTTTGACACCCAATACGAATTCTCATAATTGTTTTCAAAACTCGATGTGCCCTAGCCCTAACTTTGCCTTTAGAGGTAATGTATGTGCCACAAGGTTATGACCGTAGGGCAGGCTCGATCGAAATAGGTTTTCCTATGCATGTACCAACGTAATATTATTTATGTAGTACCTACAAGGTTAGAAGTAAAGGGTATGGTAAGCCGCAAAAGGCTTATACTCATCATTATGAACAACTTTAATGATGGGACCAACACGGAATTTGCGTAAAATAAACCAGCTGTTCCATAGAAAAATGTCAATAACACTCGACAAAATCTATTAGGGGTACCTTATAGATTATGTCGAGTGTTATTGACATTTTTCTTTGACATCTATTACATCTATTACAGTATTGAAGGTATCCATATGCGGCGGTGTCCAGTTGCCATGGTGGCCCGCTATTTGTCCCTTATTTCATATAAAAAAGTTTTGGCCCGCGAAGTGATAAAAAACGGTGTTAATGAAAAGTATTATAAGTCTATGTGTTCCAGGGCATAAGCTATCTTAATTCCAAATTCATCCAAATCGGTTATGTAGTCACGAAACTCACGAAGATACGGGGTAACAAACATTTTTTTTTTATTTTTTTTTTCTCGAAATGTTTTTACATGTGTGCTAAATAGTAATTAAACTTAAAATTAAACTAATTTTGAGAATGACATGTACCTATCACCTACACTAAGGATTAATCCTTGTGTCGTAGGTGCCTACAAACCTTCATATTTCACACAAAACATTATATAAATATAAATAGAGGACGTGCAATTCAATTACAGAGAACTTGATTACAGGACCTACTATCAGTAAGTATGCTTAATTAAATAATGAATTTTAAAATTTTGAATTAAGTTTAATACCTACATATTAAATTTTATATTTCTATTAGTTCGTTAACTATATTTTTAATTTACAAAAAAAAGAAATAAAATAGTAATAATAAAATCTCTAATAACCCTGGAAATGAGATAGATTCACAAACACACACACACACAAACTTTAAATCTATATTGGTGGGATGGGATTTATTTGTTAGGAAGACGCACACAGGACCCGGTTCTTTCTAAAATAGGAACGTGAGTAACTACATACTCATACCCTATGTACTACCTACATAGGGTAGGTACCCCCTCCCCTTTCCCCTATCCTCCCCGGAGTATCCTGTCAGCATTAAGACGTCAGTCGTAGTAAGATACGCTGTTCTATATTAAAATATTTTTATATAAGCCAACCTGCACAATCGAGGATTATGTGGCGGTGTGTCTGCAACATCGGAGATATTCAAGTGTAACTTTTGGACACTATATTTATCTATATATATAAAAACACAAGACTCGAAAATGGGTCGATTGATTAGAATGTATTTGTATATGTATGCTTTGGTTTGTTTGCCCCAGTACAGAGGTTTAGGAAAAAACGGATGAAACTGCAAGGCGCATCGAATAATATTTAAGAACACACATATGCTGTAATGTGTGTGTTTGTTAGTTACTTTATCCCGGAACAGTGCCCGAAATTTTTTTACTTAATGTGGTTAAAGAATTTTATTAATCTCATAATAATACAGTGATTAGCTTATTGAGATTACATTTTACGTTGTATACAATGCTAGTGCTGCTAAGCACAACGGACTTAAAAATAGTAAAATGAACTTTTTTTTTTTTTTTTGTGAGGTAGTTAAATATTTGCCAGAACTCAGTCCGGTGTTTACGTGCTGCGCCCGGAGAACAATAAGCAATAATAAGCATACATTTGCGCTTTTGGCGCGATTCGAAACGCATGATCATCGAAATTTCATTTAGAATCAAGATAAACAACTTTCTGACATCTATGTATTATATCAAGCAAAACCACGCCATATCCTAGTCCATCAGTTGATCTCTGTCACAAGCCTCGTCGGTAATAAAGGTGACTTTGATGAAACCAAACTGCGCTCGTTTCTTTACAGAGAAATATTCTTTTTGATGGCGCGGAGCGTTTATTAAACGCTTGTTGCGTGTCAATCAACCGCTCTCAATGGAAATGAAATGTTTGCTTTGGGAAATATTCAAAAAGAAGGGGAAATACAGGGTGTAAGGTGAGAGATTGGTCATAAGGTGGGTTATGCAGGGTTAAAGGAACAGGGTGTAGTGCTGTGCCGTGCAGGGTCTTGAATTGAAAGAGTTCTAAATTCTGGGTGGCGCAGACCTGTTATGGGCTAACGTGACGTTTAACATCAGGCGAGCGATTTGCTCGTCTCGTCACTTAATTGCATAATAAAAGACATTGATCAAGAGGTGGGTAATACAGAGTTATTAGGAAAAAGTATGCGAAGCGGAAAAGGGTCATATTACTCATAATTATAAACAACTTTTACTATGGGGACAAACTTGAAATCGCGAAAAAAATCAGTTGTTTCAAACACCTTGTAGAGTGTCATTGAAGTTTCTAAATGTTTCATTCAAACTAACTATAGGGACGCAGTAAAATTAAATTATAAAGGAAATTGTATTAGCTGCTTAGGAGCGTCATTCCTATGTACCTATTATATTTTTTTCAGTATTTTATCTACATTTGATAACCTCAGACCTAGCCTAACCTTCTATCTGATAACCTCTGATATCTAAGTCTACCTACACCCTGTATTATTCATATCACAGTTGATATCACAAATGGTCCAAATAAACATATCGTCGGCTTAGCGCAAGAAGTCATTAACTGCAAAAAGTTTACTAACTGTTTCGTTATGAAAACTAACGTAGTACACTTTTTAGATCATAATTGTCACGGGATAATGCTCGTGAGCATTATATTATGTTTATAAAGTCTGATAATCCGACTAGTTTCGATCAGGTTCAGTGATCTTTTTAACTGACTTCAAAAGGAGCCGGTTCTTAATTCGACTGTTTGTTTTTATTTTTATTCAATAGCACCCTTAAAATCAAGATGGCGGAAAATGCAAGACCACTGGGAATTCGAAAAACGAAATGTAGACTCCACCCCCTCTAACGAATTCCGAAGGAAAAATTCTACTTATAATTTTTCCTGGGTTTGGTTCGTTTTTCGTCCAATTCCACTGTGCTAAAAGACAGGCTTGCGTTTGACCACCATCTCGCCTGATGGGAAGCAATGCGGCCTACGATGGAGCACGCTTGCCTGGAAGATATCGAGATTTTTTCGAGGAGTAATTACATGCGGATGCACTTGAAGTCGCGTCGTGCCTGGTACTAATTTTTCACTTAATGACTTCTTGCCGTAAGCCGACGATATCAATCGTCCTTGAAATAGATAAATGAATTATGATAAAATGGTGTTTGGAGAAACTCAGAAAACAAGTTCTCGAGAGATGAAAACAAGGCAAATCATTTTGTCGCTTCCGAAAACAATTGTGCTGTAATTTCGTGGAATGCATACAAATTTTACTTGTATAGTATTTGAGTCCGTATTATTTTTGGTCACAATTCGTGTATTTTGCCTGTCGTTCGTGTAGTTAATACTGGGAAACAGTGGCCCAAAGCAGGGTTCTATATTTCTCATTTATTTACCCATTTTCACTTCCATTTAACATGGCGAAATGGCGAAGTTTCATTGAACCGTATATTATTAAAAAAACAGTTATCTTATCAAATAGTTCTCAAAAATAATTGGTAAAATTTAATGTTTTGTTTGAGTAAAAAAGTAAACTTGTTTAAGTGAACTTTGACCCTAAAATATCTTTCAGGAAATAAATCAAAAATATATGGTTGTCAAACGTTGTACATGACAAGATAGCGTTAATACATCTACAAAAATCTCAACCTTGTATTTCTGTATTACACCAACTCAATAAAAAATATTTATTCACAACTATCTAAATTAATTAACAAAAAGCTGTTTCCCGGGACTTCATAACTGGAGCGGCTCGGCCACCGGTAAGTAAGTAAGACTATACAGGGCTATAAAGAAAGTGTATACTAAGCCGAAAAGCGCTCATTGTGCATAGTATTATGTAAAACTTTTACCATGGGACCAAGACGGAATTCGCAAAAAAACATCAGCTGTTCCATAGAAAAATGTCAATGACACTCGACAAAATGTATGGAACAGCTCCATAGAACACATCTATTAGTAAACCTACTCGTAAGTTTAGACAGACAGGTAAAAAGCGTACAATACCAAAAACTCTTTGATAAGAAATATAATCACAATAATTAGTAATAATAGAAAAACAATCACTACGCCTGCCTGTTCGGACATTTATCCAGAGGCACACAACTGTCGGTCTCCTGGTCCCTCACGTAGGGCGGGTCGCAGTAGCAAGCGGAGTAGTCGCAGAACATATGTTCTGTTTCTACTGGGTTCGGTTGCTCGCATGTCGGTTCAAAAGTCACGTAGTCGCAGCCTACGGCGTACGCGTGCGTGCCTACAGGACATTCTCTAGAACCTGGAATTTGAAAAAAAAATTAGTTGTCTGTAAAGTCGGTTTACGGACGATAGTTTAACGTGACAACGTCATAATAAAACATTGATGAAATGATTGCATACTGTTCTCGCTCCGATCGCGACGTCACAATGAGCGTAACGGGACTCTTTTTCGTGCGTGCAGCCGGCGTTCATTTATTTATTAGACGTTGACACAACACGTCAAAAGTTTTATTTTTTTACACTATATTTTAAACTAAATTTGCCTTAACCCCAATCGAGATTCTAGTATGATTAAAATACATAGAAAGATAAATCTAGTGTTCGCACTAGAAATTATAAGGAAAGGAATAATCATGCTTTTTCTTTTAAATTAACCTATGCTGTCCCACTGCTGGGCAAAGGTCTCCCCCAATTTTTTCCAGTTACTGCGGTCTTGGGCCAGCGCCGTCCAGTCTTTTTCAAACCGCCCGAGTTCGTTAATCATGCTTAAAATTAGTAAAACAACTGGCGGCTTTATCGTGAGCGATCTGTTTCAGGCGACTTTAGGATGGAGGCGATATACAGAATAGATAGAAAGACGGGTTATACTATAATGGTACTGAAGTGAATTAGCTCAATTTAAATAAAATAAAAACTCAATAATTTAAATGTAGGTACGTGTGTGCATTTATTAAGACGAATCTAACAATATGACAATATTAATCGGTCAAGACATTTAGGCTGCTGACGGACACATGTGAACACATAAACGTTTGTCCTAGGCAGTGGGCTAAAAATTATCCTCCTAGCTTCAGCCTCTCGTCTAAAACATGTTGCCAAGCGCCTGAGACTGTCATTTTGGCAATCACACTCGAGAGTCAGTTATAGTTTTAAATGCAGGCGTTCCTCTTTCAGCCAGTGCCAGAATTAGAAGTATTTAAACGGTTCTGGTCATCGCTTCTGGTCATATACAATCCTATTTAACGGGGTATATAACATTATCAACATCTTTGTACCGACCCACTGTTACGCCTTCTCTCCCTCTGATCTGATTCGAGCTAATTTCATCCACATACCTATTCCTCGCGCGCGATGGATCAGATTTGGTTAACCCGTCGCGACGCGTCACGCCGCGACGGTGACATGTCAACGGAGCATTTGTCCTTTATGCAGCCGAATATAACGTTTATGTCTGATAGATTTCCCTTGTCACGAAAGGGGGTTACTCACATACTCCCATAATAGGCCCAAGTTTGAAGGCATTTTAAGACAGATCTAAACTAACTAAAAATATATCTGTCTTTATAATTGCAAGCCATTAGACAAGGATGCCAATAGTTTTAGAAAATTTAGATCTGTCTTAAAAAGCCTTCAAACTTGGGCCTATTATAGATACAGCCACGGGGATATGATACCGGCTCAGTAATAGCCATAGACAGCACTCCCAAAAAACAAACCACGAGTAAAATCTTCATTTTGTTGCAAAAAGAAAAACTTTATGACTTTTTACAAGAATGGCGCGAGTTGAAATTGGAAATAAGGCATTTTTTCTTTATATTTTGTATTTATATGGTTACTAATTACATTTGAATGGAATTAGAATACGTAATTTATTTTTACATAGACAAGCAATGACAAGATAGATCGTTCTTTAATGATTTATCAATTAAAGGTTTGGCAATTACTAATTGTCAATTAATAAATCAATTTGTTGCTAGTTATAGTGGTGGTGGTAGTGGTTACCGTTAATTTAATTTATTTGTCAATTACGTGGAAAATTCACAAAACGCTTTTACATTAATTGTTAGCACAAAATAACTGTCCTTCCTTCTGTCTATAGGATACCTTTTTTACGATAAAACGGCTGAACTGATCGAGATGTATCATGCAAAAAGCAAGGAGGTAATAGTTAGCAGCAAATGGATAGTGTATTTGTACTTTTTACTCCTTAAAACGCGATAAAAAAAACTGGAACATTCATGTAATATTTTTTTTTGTTTTTTTCCAAATTTTCAGGTAGCTCAAAATACTCTGTCAGCTTCTCGCTAACATGAAATATCACGTGCGAAAACGAGACAGAGAATATCAAGCACTAACCGAGTTTAAGCAGAGCGTCTAAGTAAAGCCCTAAGTATTACGCATCTTTCCTTTATCAACAACAGTTTAATCGTTAAATACACAAATATTTACTTGATTTAATATCTCAGAAATAAAGTACTTAGTGGATGGAATAACTCTAAACCAAAGAGACTATTAGAAAAACTGGTCAGTTAGTTGTAGTTAGTACGCAGATATCGAACGAGGCGCGTCTTTCTGTTTTCAATAAAAACTTTTTCATTGATTCAGTCATATTATTGTAAATAGAAAATGAAGTGCGTTGTATTTAGACCGGGCGCTAGAGGTAGTTGAGTATGCATAATGTGAGTACCGAATTTCGCCAACGGATTTAAGTGAAGAAAAGGTCAAAGAATAATAATGTGGATCTTGCCGGTCAATTTTCTGGTCCATTTTTTTTTACCCCCTCTTCTCTTATTCGTAAAGGGAATGTATTGAGTACATGATATAAAATCATTTTAATGATTATTTTCGTAATGATTTATAGTTTTTTCTAATGGTAAAAGTCAGGATGGATTCTTAAATAATAAGAAAAAAACTAAAATTAAAATAATAATTTTTTTTATTAATAAAAAAATTAAAGTTACAAATGAAAAACTAGCGAATTCAAGCATAAATGTATTAAAAGTAGGTAAAAAATTACTCATTTTTATTTTGACATTTGTTATTGATGCATTTACATAATGAAATACAAAACAATTCTGATTTTTTGCAATTACAAGACATTGTGCGACAATTTGCAGTACATTTACATGGTGAAATTAATGACTCTGGTAAAGACGGCTTCGTCATTTGTCGTGGATGGACGTAAGTCACCGTTGAGCTTTTCGCAACCAAATGCACAATAATCAATGGGTGGTAATTGTGTTTGATGAGCATTTTTCCATATAAATGTTTGTACTGTAGCCCTTAATAAATGCAAATGCAAAGCATCTGAAGTGCATATCACTCTCATCAAATTGAAATTAAAACCTATATTTTGAGATATCAGTATAAATCTGAGTTCATCAGCAGATAATTTTTTCTTCGAAAATAAATATGTGCAAACTGCTTCTAACTCTTTGAATTGCTGATTATTTAGGTCAAAGTTTCCCAAAGGCATGAGAGCTGTTTGTACGAAATCGTCCATCCACGACAAATGACGAAGCCGTCTTTACCAGAGTCATTAATTCCACCATGTAAATGTACTGCAAATTGTCGCACAATGACTTGTAATTGCAAAAAATCAGAATTGTTTTGTATTTCATTATGTAAATGCATCAATAACAAATGTCAAAATAAAAATGAGTAATTTTTTACCTACTTTAAATTCATTTATGCTTTAATTCGCTAGTTTTTCATTTGTAACTTTAATTTTTTTATTAATAAAAAAAAAATATTACTTTCATTTTTGTTTTTTTCTTATTATTTAAGAATCCATCCTGACTTTTACCATTAGAAAAAACTATAAATCATTACGAAAATAATCATTAAAATGATTTTATATCATGTACTCAATACATTCCCTTTACGAATAAGAGAAGAGGGGGTAAAAAAAAAATGGACCAGAAAATTGACCGGCAAGATCCACATTATTATTCTTTGACCTTTTCTTCACTTAAATCCGTTGGCGAAATTCGGTACTCACATTATGCATACTCAACTACCTCTAGCGCCTGGACTAATTAGTGTTGGTTTGCTTGTTGAGTTTGATGACGTCGGAAGCAGCTAAGAAAATTTACTATGACTGCACTATGGTAAAAGGAGGATGTAAGTACAAGTTTATTTAAGTTAATAAGATATTCATACGTTTTGGTCGGTTTAATCAACTTGTGCAGGTTTTAATTATTTTTTGTTTTTGCAAAATATTTGTCAAACAGCTATTATACAGCAGATTACAAATAACAGTTTTGATTAACTGCAAGCCAACTCTGCAAATGGTTGATAACGATTATGATAATAATAATAAATAATAATAGTTAATAATAACTAATAACTCTAGTTTTTAAGTTTTTTATAATACATATATTGTTTTTTATATTCTATATTGTAAAAAAATTAAAAAGAAAGAAAATAAAAAAATATGATAATAAAAGATATCTGCAAAGTGATATTCGGTCTATAGTTAAAGGTTACAATCGCGTCAGCTCATCATCATCATCATCCACAGGATTCTGCCTCCTACTGCTGAGTATAAGCTTCTCTCCCGTTAAGCCATTTGCCTCGGTCGCATGCCAATCGGGTCCAGGTTCAGTCCGCGACTCTGACTATTTCGTCGATCCATCTCGTCGCCTGACGACCATTGTTTCGCTTGTCTAGTATTACTGCTTAGGTACATTACCTTTTTTATGTTACAGGTGCCGCAGGTTGTCCAGAAGGCACACACAGGGGCTACGAAGAGTGCAGCTCCCACAACCTTCCTGAGCGAACCTGCTACGACCCGAGGCCTCTACCCATGCGGGGCATAGTGTGCAACTACTCGAACCTTTGTTACTGCAACCCCCCCACTGTGCGAGATCAGGAGAGCAACAGATGCCTGCTAGTCCAGAAGTGTGGGCTTTCTGAGTCTTCAGAAGAATAGGGGAAGAAGAATTTAAGAAGAAAAGAAGAAGTATAGAAGAAGTGTAGAAGAATAATAGAAGAAAGGTGGGAGAGGAAGAGTGGAAAAATAATAAAAGACAAATAGTAAAAAAGTAGAAAGATAAATAAGACGCATAAATTGAGTCAAAAGGGGTAACTTATTGTGATTGGGTATTGTGACCACCGAAATCGGAATCGAAGATTGTGACGGATTAAAACGTTTAAGTTGAGAGAGCTCGTGTTTTCTTTTCTCATTAGCCAAGCGGTGCAACAGCTACTCTTTGTAGTTCTTTCAGACCCTTAAAAAGAGCCTCCAACGTTTTTGCAAATAAATGTGGAACTTAAATCGTCATAGATCAAAACAGAAACCTTATTGCAAAGCCGACAGATCGACCAGTTTTGGGATAAAATGTGACGGTCTGTATAACTAGTGAATTAGAGGCTATGTTATGTTGTTAGGTCGTTGCCTTTTCTCGAAGAATTTAACTACGAAATAGTGTGCAAAAAAAAGAAGCGGTCCAACTTGACGGAGAATAGGGAATCTAGGGATACGTAGAGAAGGATGAGGATGGCATTTGCCGAGCAGTGGGACACAATAAGCTGTGAAAATTGTGAAATTAAAAGAAACACTTCGCTCATCACAAAAATACAAAAAAAAAACATAAGGATAAACCACTAACAGTCACTTGGAAACATTGCACTAAGATTTACATTTTGTTTCCAAAAATTGACTACTTATCTGAGTTCTTTAATAGACAATATCAAGGTGTATCAAGGCCTAAGGTATATCAAGGCCAAGTAAGTCATCTTTATATTTACAAAGGTGGAGTAAACTTGTTTTGTACATACAATAAAATAAGCGACATAAAACGACCTATTTAAAGCTCGTCAAATCAGTTCGATTTCAGACGTCTACAGGTTTTTTTACTGAGAAAAATTAGTGAATTTAATAAAAATACATGATGAAGTGTTTGATAGTATTGTGCTTGTTGGGTCTGATGACTTTGTCGATGGCTGATACAAACACATACAAAGGCATTTTATTGGGCTTTGACAAGTTTGAAGGTTTTATTTGACAGATCCAAACCCACTAAAAATATATTTGGCTTTGTCATTGCAACCTATTAGACAAGGACAAGGACACCAATAGTTTTGTAAAAACAAGAACATTATTTTTACAAAACAAAAAACAAAAACTGACTTCAAAAGACCGACTATTGAGTTATTAATCTATTTGTCGCGCACGTACTTATTGCAAATTTAAGACTTATATGGTTTTCTCATGGATACCATTATCAGAACTGGACTAAATTGAAATGGGAGCAAATGGGAAGCGTCAGCTTTCTAATAAAAAAAGAATCATCAAAATCGATTCACCCAGTCAAAAGTTATGAGGTAACAAACATAAAAAAAAAAAAAAAAAAAAAAGACACAGACGAATTGATAACCTCCTCCTTTTTTGAAGTCGGTTAAAAATTAGATCTGTCAACTGAAGTCTTCAAGCTTGGGCCTATTATCACTCTTAGCAACAATATTAAAAGTGCAAAAGTTTGTTAGCGAAAACATGTTTGTGAATGTTTGCTGGTGTTTTCTTTAGAGCGATTTAACGGATTTGGATATAATTTGGTATAGATGTAGCTTAAACTTAAAATTTGAACAAGGACTCCTTGTAAATTCGGAAACCATTTCAGTTACTGTGAGATAGCGTGAAAACTCTAGGACGCAGCTAACAAAGGCGATAAACGCAGCATGTCGGGTTAAAGCTCGTGTTTGTGGATATAATACAATTAATCCTTTATCGACACCACAAAAAGGAAATTTCAAACATACAAGGCTATAAGCAAAGGGTATTTTAAGCCGAATAGTAGGTACTCATGATTATAAAGAACTTTTACTATGAGACCAAACCAGAATTTTCGAAAAACAAATCAGCTGTTCCATAGAAAAATGTCAATGACACTCGACAAAGTGTTAGAACAGCTAATTTTTTTCGCTTATTTCGGGTTGGTCTCATTGTAAAAGTTGTTCAATGAAAGTGGGCTGCAAGGGGCCCAGTCCACACCAAGGGGGACATCGACGTCAGTGCAGCTTATCTATCACGCCGACATCAAATTCGAAGTGTAGCCGGCACCTGTAGGAGCCTCACAAAAGTCACAAAGTTATTATTTTCGTTCATCAAAAGCTAATAAAGGTTAATATTTACATAGATTCGTAAAATACATGCCGCTCAAGAAGTTTTGTTAAACCCTAGACGAATTTCGTTCAGATGAAAGAACTGTGGAATAGATCGATATAGTCCCCAATGCCACACAGTGTTGTAGTACCTAGGTAAGTAGGGATATACCAAATATACCAAACAGGTTAATTCAATACTTAGAACACATA
Source organism: Alcis repandata (assembly GCA_949125135.1). NCBI lineage: Eukaryota > Metazoa > Arthropoda > Insecta > Lepidoptera > Geometridae > Alcis > Alcis repandata. The sequence continues at coordinate 1,842,233 of OX421240.1, forward strand.
AATACCTATGGTTTTGGAAAACACACTATTTTTAACAAGTTTTTTTTTTGTCAAACCTTTTTAACAAAACATTGTTACGCTTCTCATTTTTGGCGAAACTCGTATAGGAAACCGACCACCGACTCTACAACAATAATGTGTATTGTTTTATGTATAGGTTTTTTTATAGTTTGTAGACCACGCGCAGGAGAAACCTTGTTAGCAGTCGAAAAAACCGAGAAGTTTCTCAAGTCGACGCGTGTATTATTTTTATTGATGGCAATAAATGTTTGAAAATAATAATTTTTGTTCTATGCTATGCATGAGATAATTTGGATAGATACCTAAAAATATTTCTAACCAATCAACTGCAATACTATGCATTGGTCACGACTTCACACGTTATTGTAGACTTAACCTTAACTTAAGTTAATAAAGCTCTATTTCAATAAACCTAAAACAACCTTGAGGAAAGTCACTTGGCAACAAGCACCAGAAATACCTGTTCAAGTTTTCCTTAGATTGAAAACAAACAAAACCATCGCAAGTACATCGTACCGTAAAATAATCTAATAGTTCAGAACAAACATCGGGAAAAATGAAAGAACATTTTGCCAGTTGTTGCAGTTTGCAGACCAAACCGGACTTCGCAAAAAAATATGCTGTTCCATAAAAAAAAATTCGGTATTTTGAACAGCTGATTATTTTTTCACAATTTCCGGGATGGTTCCATAGGTGTCTCTGGTTGGTATCTCTTTTCAGCTTAGCATACCCTTTCCTTATAACCCTGTATACTTGCATGTCCATTGTCCACACCAAAAAACACTTGACAATTCGCTCTTTAACCATAACAATTTTCTCTTCGAAGGTACGGAGCATCGATCTACCGACTTCGGTGGTACGGAGGAATGTCCGGAAGGCACTCACGCGTATGCCACCGGATGCGACCACAAGCTTCCGGAATCGACCTGCGACCAGCCTAAACCCAAGCTGGAAAAAGCCATAACCTGTGACTACTCCGCTTGCTACTGCGACCCTCCCACCGTGAGGGATACCAAGACCGATAAATGTGTACCTTTAGATCAGTGTACTAAGGAATAAAAACAAAAATAGTTAAGGTGTGAAAGCTCGTGTTTTCTTTTCTCATTAGCCAAGCGGTGCAACAGCTACTATTTGTAGTTTTTTCAGACCCTTATAAGGCTGCAACGCTTTTTCAAATAAATGAGGAACTTAAATCCCCATAGAAAAAACCTAATTGTAAAGCCGACAGCCTGACCAGTTTTAGAATCTAAGGTGTAATTAGAATCGTCTTTATATCCAGTGAATCAGAAGCTATATTTTGTTGTTAGATATTTACCTTTTCTCCAAGAATTCAACTACGAAATCGTGCACAACAAGAATAAGCGGTCCAACTCGACGGATAGGGATACGTAGAGGGAGATGAGGAAGGCGTTTTCCCAGCTATGGGACACAATAGGCTGTGAAATTAAAAGAAATACTTAGAAGGTAATACTCATCACAAAAATACAACAAAAACCTAAAGAAAAAAGGATAAACCACTAACAGTCACTTAGAAACATTGCACTAAGATTTACATTTTGATTCCAAGAATTGACTACTTATCTGAGCATTTTAATAGACAATAACAAGATGTTCAACAACTCCAGGTATATCAAGGCCAAGTGAGTCATCTTTATATTTACAAAGGTAGAGTAAACTTGTTTTGTACATGCAATAAAGTAAGCGACATAAAACGACCTATTTAAAGCTCGTCAAATCAGTTCGAGCTCAGACGTCTACAGGATTTTTTACTGAGAAAAATAAGTGAATTTAATAAAAATACATGATGAAGTGTTTGATAGTACTATGCTTGTTGGGTCTGGTGACTTTGTCGATGGCTGATACAAAGACACACTCTCGTGGGTGTATCTACATTCTGGGAAAATGTAAGTAAAGGCATTTTATTGGGCTTTGACTAGTTTGAAGGTTTTATTGGGCAGATCGAAACTAACCAAAAATATACTCGTATGTGTCTTCATTGCAACCTATTAGATAAAGAAATACTTTTGTAATATTAGATCTGTCAACTAAAGCCGAACTTGGGCCAATTAGTACTCTTTATTTATCTAACAATATTATTAGTGCGAACGTTTGTGAGTGAGAAGATGTACATATATGTTTGGTAATGTTTCTCCTTTAGAGCGATTTGGATATAATATCGTTTGGAGGTTAATTTAGCTTTACACATTCGACACTATGAGAAAGTGTGAAAAGCGTATACAGGACGAGCCATAAGAGAATAGTGTTTTTCGATCACAATACAATACAATAACTTGACCCGTCTGGCTCAGTGGTAATTTATCCGCCTTATAAGTCAGAGATCCCGGGTTTAATTCCCGGCCGGGCAGAGGTTGGAATGATAAATTTAAATATCTGCTCTGATTCTAGGTGTTCGTTGTCCTTGTCTTTGTGTATCTTGCATTCCATGGCATTCCCACAGGGAATCCTGGGGAGCTATGAGTGTGAAACGTTATTATTTTATTATTAGCTGACCCGGCAGACTTCGTACTGCCATACAGTACTTCTCTATGGTACTGCCTAATTAAATTGCAATAACTTTATAAACTTATTGTTGGCGCGGTTCTTGGACGTTAGGAACATACCTACATTGCTTAAACAACAGTGAGTGCTTGCAATTCAATATGAACTTTATACAATAGCAATAAAGCTCGTTTTAGTTAGAAAACGTTTGTATGGGAAAAAGAAAAGGGCTGTTTTTAGGGTTTTTCAATATTTCTGAGAGATTTTTTTAAATTTTTTTCCGTAAGAACCTTCTCCTAATAATAACAAATACAACAAAAAAAGAATTAGTGAAATCGGTCCAGCCATTCACGCGTGATGCCGTGACCAAGGAAAACGGGTTTCATTTTTATATATATAGATTATGACCCTTGGCAGTACAAAAAGATAATCGCAAACATAGACCGTGTCAATGAAAGCTGCATGGCTCTACGGTCTTCGTTGAGTGGTTTGAGGGCTGCTAGGGACACAGTCCGTCCACCCCAAGGGGGACATCGGCGTCAGTGCAGGTTACCTACTCGTATCACGCCCATGTCGAATTAGAAAATGTTGCCGGCGTCTGTAGTAGCCTCACAAAATTATTATTAAAATTATGGTGCTTAAGAAATTTTGCTAAGCCTACACGAATTCCGTCCAGATGAAAGAACTGTGGAATAGATCGATCTATTACACAATTCCGCAGTCTTGCAATACCTAAAGACATACCTAACCTACCCAACCAGGTTAATTTAGGGTAATTGATAATTAAGGGTAATTAATATTTAAGGTTAATTAATAATCAAAAAGGGGGGAAATTTGCTGCAGCGCCATTTACCGGCCGATGTTGATAATATTTGGCGGAAGTACTTGGTGCCTAATTCTAAACAAAAATTTCGAATATGAATAAAATCAGTCAAGAGGTTGTCGAGATAAAACACTGTGATTATAGCAAAAAACTTCTCGCGAGGTCTACTGTTCGCAACTACTAGAATTACTAGTGTTAGTTCTATGCTTTGCGTAAGATAATTTAGATACCTACTATTACGGGAAAAATATTTCTGACTAATCAACTTAAAAACTATGCATTGATCACGACTTCACACTTAACCTTAACTTAAGCTAATAAAGTATTGCAATAAACCTAAAACAATCTTGACATAAGTCACTTGATAACAAGCCTAAGATACCTGTTCAAGATTTCCTTAAAAACAAACTCGAGTACATCGTACCATAAAATGAATAATTGTTCAAGATCGTGCATAGATTTTTAATTAATTTTAGCATTATAGTTGTTATTTTTCCTGTTCAATAAAAATAAAACTGAACAAAAATAAGTCGGTTTTTGACTAAAACTATTCCACGAAAACAACACATTAATATTTATACTTGCATGTCCACACTAAAACACTTGACAATTCCTTCTATATGTATTTATCCGTAACAATTTTCTCTCCGAAGGTAAGAAGGAATGTCCGGAAGGCACTCACGCGTATGCCATCGGATGCAGCCAGAAGCTTCCGGAAGCGACCTGCGACCAGCCCAAGCCCGAACTGGAAGAGGGCATACTCTGTGACTACTCCGCTTGCTACTGCGACCCTCCCACCGTGAGGGATACCAAGACCAAGAAATGCGTGCCTTTAGATCAGTGTACTAAGGAATAAAAACAAAATTTTACTTTTAAGATACTTCAAACATGACAAGATTTCAAAAAATTAAAGTTTGGAATTAAAACTTTTGTTTTATTAATTTTTATATTTATACAGTTAAATTGAATATGTACCTACATTAATAATTTGGTTTTATACGGTTTCAAATAGATTGGAATAGATATATTGTTTCTACATAGGTCTTCGTATGGTAATCGTTTGACATACCAGAAAAATAACCACACAGTTTAGGATTTTATCAATTTATTTAGGTAATATATTGTACTGCGATTGCTATTTGGTCTCTGATAGCTCAATACTTATCCGGAGTATTTTACTAAGCAATAATAAGATGTTTATTAACAGATTCAAAGTGTACAGAGGTTACATGAGTCATCTTTACGTTCGATAAAATATAGAAGATATAAAACGACCTGTACATATATATAAAACCGCAGCAGATCAGTCAAAGCTCAGACATCTGTAGGATTTTGTACTGAGGAAAATACGTGCGTACTGCATATAGTAAAAATAAAATGAATTGCCTGTTAGTACTATGCTTGTTGGGTCTGGTGGCTCTGTCGGTGGCTCAGTCTCGTGAGTGCATCTACATTGAAGGAAGATGTAAGTTATATATCAGTACAAAAACACTCAAACATCACACTGTTCATTACAATAAAAAGTGTCAAAACATCTTTAGTTTTTATTACGTTATTTTGAAAGATGCATGAACAAAAGTAAATAAGGTTATTTTAAAAATGTTCTAAAACGATGACCGGAATTAGGTACATACTCGTACACAGGGTACTCTTGAAATATCCCGGCAAGAATGCACAGTATGCGTAACACATGAATAACGAACTTCCACCATAGAATACATAATAGTAAAGATAGGTACTTCTACAGGGTTTCATACGAAATACGCTACCTTACCATTTATCATACATACAGACAGGGTAATAAAAAAAGCCGAAAATCACTCATAGTACTCATCATTATGAACAGTTTTAATGTGGAACCAACAAGGAAACCGAAAAAAAATCATTTAAGCCCCGTATTCATGGTAAACATTTGTTTAGCAACATTGTTGATGAACGGCAAGAATGTTGCTGGAAACTTTGTATAAATCAATATACGAGTAGGTTGTCCACACGCCATTACGCTCGATGGGCGAGAGCTTGTCAACATGCCGTTATCAACTCTACAACACGCAGTGTTGCCAGCAACATGTTGACAGCAACTCCGCAACACGTTGATTCAACTTTGTTGCTAAACAAATGTTTACAAACCATGAATACAGGGCTTTATCCTTACATTTTGTCGAGTATTATTAAATGTTTTCTATACAATAGCTGATTTTATTTTCACAATTTCTGGGTTGGTCCCGTAGTAAAAGCTGTTTATAATTTTGAGTACTATATATGAGCCCATACTCTTTATTTATAACCTTGCACATACTTACATGTCAAAAACACAACACTTAACAATTATCTCAATTTATATAATACATAACAGTTTTCTCTCCAAAGGCTTTGAGGATTGCCCTGAAGGCACTCACAGTTACACCACCGGATGCGGCCATAAGCTTCCGGAAGCGACCTGCGACCAGCCCAAGCCCGTATACGAAGAGGACGAGATCTGTGACTACTCTGATTGCTACTGCAACCCTCCCACCGTGAGGGATACCAAGACCAAGAAATGTGTGCTTTTGGATCAGTGTATTAAGGAAAACGAAATTTAACTTTTAAGAAACTTCAAATAAGATAATATAAAAAAATTTGATATTAGAAATAAGACTATTGTTTTATTAATTTTTATATTTATATAATTATTATTTATAATTATACTGATTGAAAACACTAATTTGGTTTTATACGGTTTTAAATAGATTGGAAAAGGTAAGTTGTTTCTACACAGATTTTCGTATAGTCATCGTTGGACGTACCAGGAAAAAACCACTTAGTACCTACAGTTAGGTATGTATGTCATTTTATTTAGGTAATACAATGTACTGAGATTGCTGTTTGGTGTCTGATAACTCATTGCTTATCCTGAGTATTTTACTAAGCTAAGATGTTTACTAAAAGATTCAAAGTGTACAAATAAGGTTACATGAGTCATCTCTACATTTAATAGTTATAGTAAACTTGTTTTGAACATATGATAAAATATAAAAGATACATAACGACCCATATAAAACCGCAGCAGATCAGTCCCAGCTCAGACATCTATAGGATTTTGTATTGAGGAAAATACGTGCGTACTGCTTATCATCATCATCATCATCATCCACAGCCTTCTTTATCCCACTGCTGGGTATAGGCCTCTCTCTCACTGTGCCATCTGCCTCGGTCCTGTGCCAATCGGATCCAGGTTCGACCCGCGACTTTGAAAATGTCGTCGGTCCATTTCGCCGCCGGACGACCAACACTTCGCCTGCCTAGCTTCGGCCACCACTCGGTGACTGCCTTACTCCACCTGCCATCTTCTCGCCTAGCCACGTGTCCCGCCCAACTCCACTTAAGGTTCATAACTACGGTTCCGACGTCCCGAACTTTGGTTCTTCGTCGGATTTCCGTGTTTCGAACTCGATCTTGTAGTTTAATGCCGAGCATGGACCTCTCCATGGCTCTCTGTGCAACTTTGATTTTGTTCACAGCCTCATGGGTGAGCGTCCATGTCTCGGCACCGTAAGTCATGGTGGGCAGGACACACTGGTTAAAGAGGCGAGTCTTGAGACACTGTGGAATATGGCGTGACTTGAGGATGTCATCTAGCTTTTTGAAGGCCGCCCATCCAAGCTGTATACGCCTGGCGATCTCTTTCTTTTGATGTTCTATGCCAAAAGATAGAGTATGGCCAAGATACACGTAACTATCCACCGTCTCTAGGCTCTCGTTCCCAATCATTATTGGGTTCGAAGTCCCAGAAACGTTCGACATCACTTTGGTCTTGGTCATATTCATCTTTAGGCCCACCTGCAAAGAAGCATCCGAAAGGTCTTGGATCATATTGTGGAGATCGTCCAGGCTTTCAGCAAAAAGTACAAGATCGTCTGCAAACCTAAGATGAGACAGGTATACACCGTTGATGTTAATTCCGTGGGAATCCCATTCAAGCATTTTTAAGACGTCATCTAAGACCGCCGTAAAAAGCTTGGGTGAAATAGTGTCTCCCTGTCTCACCCCCCTGTTGATGGAAATGGGGTTGGTAAAGTCGTGCAGCTTCACTTGCATTGTTGCCAATGTATACAGCTCTCGGAGCACATCCACATATCGTGCGTCGATCGAGCAGCGATGGAGAGAGTTAAACACGGCCCAGTGTTCGACACTGTCAAAGGCCTTTTCATAGTCGACAAAGGCCATACACAAGGGCCGGTTATATTCTTGACTCTTCTCCATCAGCTGCTTAACCGTATGGATATGGTCGATAGTGGAAAGTCCGCTCCTAAAGCCGGCCTGTTCGATAGGTTGGCATTCATCAAGCTGGCGTGTAAGTCTATTGCAAAGGACCTTAGCAAATAGTTTATATACTTGTGATAAGAGACTTATGGGTCTATAGTTATTTAATTTTGATATGTCTCCTTTTTTGTGGATGATGGTAACGATGGCATTTTTCCAAGACTCAGGTGTGTGAGCTTTTAGCAACACGTCGTTGAAGAGTTTAACGAGAACCTTTAGTACTGGTTTTCCACCTGCACGGAGCATCTCAGCAGTTATACCGTCTTGCCCAGGCGATTTCTCGCTTTTCATATGGGCAAGGGCTTTTTGTACTTCGCAGGGTAATATATGCGGTAGCTCTTCTGCGTTTCGGTTTTCTACAGCTAAGGCTCTGGGATCATTATTTTGCATGTCAGGCTCAGTAGATCGAGTTGCGTATAGATCACCGTAAAACTCTTCAACGACAGAAAGTATTTTCTGCCGATCCGTAACCATGTCACCGTTTTCATCTTTTAACTTTAGAATTTGTTTTGTACCAGTTTTCAATTTTCTCTGAAATACTTTTGGGCCTCGGAATCTTTCAATCGTTTTAATAACTATGTCTGTATTGTACTTTCTCAAATCTGTTTTAATGGCTTTATTGATTTTCTTATTGGTAGCTAGGATTAATCTATATTCCGAAGGTGTATTGTGTTTCATATTTCTTCTTTCTTCAATTAATTTCTGTGTTTCTGCTGAAAGCTTACACTTCTTTTTATTCACGCGGCCTAAATGTTTTTTAGTGGTATCTAGTATCACATTGCAAAGTTTTCGGTTGATCTGGTCAACATCCAAACTTGACTCTTCTAAGCCGTCGAACTGGTTTTTTAGATCAATCTGGAACTGATCTCCAAGTGAAGCAAGTTCTTGTGTTTCGTACCGTGTTTGTCCGTTTGTTATCAGTTTTGTCCGTTCCTTATTCAAGTCAAATTTGAGTGTTGCCCTAATCATTCTGTGATCACTACCCGTTTTAAAGCGACTAAGAACTGTCACATCTTGAACTACATATTTGTGGGAGCTAACAATAAATTCTATTTCGTTCTTAGTTTTACCGTCAGGGCTTACCCATGTCCACTTCCTTGCTGGTCGCTTTTGGAAGAACGTATTCATTGCGAAGAGATGTTTCTTTTGGAGGAAGTTAACAAGGGTTTGTCCGCGGTCGTTACGCTTTCCTAAGCCAAAAGGGCCTACAGATTTTTCGTTTGAGAGTGGCGTACCGATTTTGGCGTTGAAGTCGCCAATGACCGTTGTAAAGTGGCATGGAGTATCATCGAAGGCTTTTTCTATGTCGTCGTAGAATTCATCTACTTCTGCGTCTGGGTGGGATGACGTTGGTGCGTACACCTGAATAATTTTAAGTGAGTACCGTTTGTTCAGTTTCAGTGTTATGAAGCAAACTCGGGTGGAAATACTCTTTAAGTTTAGGATGTCCGATTTGATTTCTTTCTTTATAAGAAATCCTACGCCTCCATAGGTGATGTCTTCTGGACCATTATAGTAGAATAAATCGCCAGAGTTAAGCTTGACCAGGTCTTCACCCCTTCGCTTAACCTCTGACAAACCTATAATGCCCCATTTGATAGAATCCATTTCGTGAAGTAGCGCTTGTAAACGGTCGTCCTTTCGCAACGTCCTGGCGTTGTAACACGCCAGGGTCAGGGTCGTTGTGGTAGTGTGGCAGCCGGATCTCTTCCAGGGATTCTTAGCACCCTCTGCCCCGCCGTTACCAAAACCGCTGCCGGAGTCCGGAATAGCGGGGCTGCTGGGGACTGAGGGCCGAGGTATTATTGGTACTATCATAAGAGAGGAGTTTAGCCTTAAAACACCACGCTGGCCAATGCGTCTTGGCGAGTTTTCTTCCTGTCACGTTGGGCACTGCTTATAGTAAAAATAAAATGAAGTGCCTGTTAGTACTATGCTTGTTGGGTCTAGCAGCTCTGACGGTGGTTCAGTCTCGTGAGTGCATCTACATTGAAGGAAGATGTAAGTTATATATCAGTACAAAAACACTCAAACATCACACTGTTCATTACAATAAAATGTGTCAAAATCAATTTAGTTCTTATTACGTTATTTGAAAGATGCGAAAGAGTAAATGAGGTGATTTTAAAAATGTTTTACAACAATGACCGGAATTAGGTAAATACACAGGGTACTCTAAAAATATCCCGGCAAGAATGCACAGTATGCGTAACACATGAACAACGGACTTCCACCATAGAATACATAATAGTAGAGGTGCTCCTACGGGATTATACAGAAAGAGTATACTAAGCCGAAGAGGGCTCATAGTACTCGTCATTATGAACAACTTTTACTATGGGATCAACCCGGACTTCGCGAAAAAAAAGCTGTTGCTTACATTTCGTCGAGTGTTATTAAATGTTTTCTGTGTAATAGCTGATTTTATTTTCACAATTTCTGGGTTGGTCCCTTTAATAAAAGCTGTTCTAAATTATGAGTACTATTATGTGCCATTTTCGATTTAGCATAGCCTTTTCTTATAACCTTGCGCATACTTACATGTCAAACACAACACTTAACAATTATCTCAATTAATACATAACAATTTTCTCTCCAAAGGCTTTGAGGATTGCCCTGAAGGCACTCACAGTTACACCACCGGATGCGGCCATAAGCTTCCGGAAGCTACCTGCGACCAGCCCAAGCCCGTATACGAAGAGGACGAGATCTGTGACTACTCTGATTGCTACTGCAACCCTCCCACCGTGAGGGACTCTAAGGCCAATAAATGTGTGCCTTTAGATCAGTGTACTAAGAAAAACGAAATTTAACTTTTAAGAAACTTCAAATAAGATAAAATAAAAAAATAAGATATTGGAAATAAGACTATAGTTTTATTAATTTTTATGTTTATATGATCATTATTTATGTTACTGATTCAAAACACGGTTAATTTGGTTTTATACGGTTTAAATGGACTAGAATATTAAGTTGTTTCTACACAGATTTTCGTATGGTAATCGTTGGACAATTATTGGACATAGCAGAAAAAACCACTTGGCACCTACAGTTAGGTATTTATGTCAGTTTAGGTAGATAGATAGATAAACTCTATTTTGTTCACATCATAAATTACAAACAAAAGGATAATAAAGAAAAAACATAATAGGTAAAACTAACTTACTATTACTACCACTTACTCACTTTATTTATGTAAAAAACATTGTGCTGAGATTGCCATTTTGGCGCCGATAATAATAAACTTATCCTGAGTAGGTATTTTAACAAAAATAAAATGTTTAGTAACCTTAGATAATATAATTCAACATCCCCTCCTCACCCCCACTCCCGCGGAATACGAGTTAGCATACCTACTTCCCGACATGCCACACCCGCTCATCTTGGTTTGCCTTCATAATTTGAGTAAAAAATGCAATTTAGTTTTACTAATTCTAATCCCGATTCGTGGCCACCTCGTCGTTTACTTCTCCAACAACGTGAGAAATAAGACAAACCCTCTCTCAGCACGATTTCGTCTTGTAGTTAGGAGACTAGCTCATGGAAGCTCGTCAAAAGCAGAGGCTTCAAACAGTAACATTGCCATCAAGGTTATATTATTATTATAATGCAAGAAATTCCGGATGGTTCTTCCTACAAAGAAGCTCCTTGGTCATCCTGCGTTGAACTAATACAAAATTTGCTACTTATGACTATCTTAAGCTCGAAGGATGACCAAATACTAAATAGTGTACCTATATTTAATGTGTTGAATAATGATTTTGGCATTTATTTTATTTTATTTAGTAGTAAATAAAGGAAAACCTCAAACCATAAAAGAAGTTTTTTTTATTACATACTTTTGAAAACATACTATTTTCTTATAAAATATATTTACATCTTAAATTATAAATATGCTAAAATAACAAACTAAACTAAATAGAACTAAGAAATTTACAAAAACTAAAAATCAAAAAGTAGTTTTTGCCCGTGTGGCAAAGTACCAAGAACGCTGGATGCATTCCATTCCATTAAACATACTTACTCGTAAGTACTACATATTTTCACATTGCGTTGTCTGCTCGACGAATGTTTAGTCGCTATGAAACACTAAGAGTAGTGTAGTTATCTAGGTTTAAAAGATTCAAAGTGCACAAAGGTTACATGAGTCATCTCTTTATTTAATAGTTACAGTAAACTTGTTTTGAACATTCGATAAAAATATAGTAACGTAAAACGTCCTATATAAAACCGCAGCAGATCAGTTCTAGCTCAGACATCTGTAGGATTTTGTACTGAAAATAATACGTGCATAAAATAAAAATAAAATGAAGTGCCTGTTAGTACTATGCTTGTTGGCGTTGACGGTGGCTCAGTCTCGTGCGTGCATCTACGTTGAGGGAAGATGTAAGTATATGACATACAAAAACACTCGAACATCACACTGTTCATCATCATCACAACAAAATATAATATGTCAAAACCACTTTAGTTTTCACAGCACGTTTCGTTTTTTAAAAGATGCTTACGAAGGTGATTTTAACAACAACCTTCTACCTCTATTTAATTGTATTGTCATCGGAATTAAGTACATAAACAGGCTAGGTGTACCAAATATCATTTCAATCGGACATTGGAAAATGTTTTTTTGTTGTTGCAAGATTTGACCTGAACATACCAACATTGCATCGCAAGTTATATTAAATAAAAGCTTGAAATTAAAAAAAGAAAAAAACTGTGTAAAGTTTGTATAGTAATGAATAATTAGATTGCTTTGTATATACAAAAATCCCCGAAATCTTTCCGAATTTGATAAGACTGGAAAATTCATGCAAATTGTGAGCCAGGTGTGCAAAATAAACGTTCTGAGTATGAGAAACCTCATACTTTCGTTTCTTTTCGACTTATATCTCCTCAAAATATACTACTAGTACTAATCTAGGTGATCCAAAGGCCTCCGATCTGAGTAATGAAGCCGATCAAAGGCCTAGTCGTATCATCGTTCCTCGAAAGCGGTCAGACCATTTTCAACCCCACTGTACCTTTGTAGTGAATGAAGCTGAATAAAGCCTGTATTTTTTTTTTATGATAAACATTATTATATTTTTATATTGGACAATCACATTTCGAAATGTATGGACAGCTGATTTTTTTTTTTTTCGATTTCCGGGTTAGTCCCATAGTAAAAGCTGTTCGCAATGATGAGTATCTACTATGAGCCCTTTTAAACCCTATGAGCCCTTTTTTCTTATAGCATACCCTTTCCTTATAACCTTGTATATACTTATCTACATGTTAAAAACACAACATTTAACAATTATCTCAATTTATACTTACATAAAAAATTTTCTCTCCAAAGGCTTTAAGGAGTGCCCTGAAGGCACTCACAGTTACACCCCCGGATGCACCCGGCTGACTCCGGAAGCGACCTGTGACCAGCCCGAGCCCGTTCAAGCACGGGGTGTGACCTGTGACTACTCCTCTTGCTACTGCAACCCTCCCACCGTGAGGGATACCAAGGCCGATAAATGTGTGCCTTTGGATCAGTGTACTAAGAAATAGAACCTAAACTATTTTGAGAAACTTAATAAAGTACCTAAGATATTGGAAATATGATAATTCTTTTATTGTTTTATATTTATAGAGATAGGTATTAATTGAATTTCAACTGATTGAAATGGTAAAGTGGTTTTTACACAGGTTTTCGTATAGTAATTATTGGACATACCAGAATAAAACTATAGCCATTATTTACTTTATTTTACATTGCATTGAAATCAACATTTTGTCACCGATAATTCAATACTTATCCTGAGTATACAGAAGAAGTGAGTGCAATGGAGAAGCATTGCGAGACGTGCAGCAAGGAAGGGGGCAACGACGACGGCGAGGAGCCTCCGTGTAACATGCAACCACGGCCACTCTGCCAAGAGTGTTAGTATAAAATGTTATGCATACGAGTAGAATTTGACCGAGTGAATCTCGAGTGGCCCAGCATAGAACCCAAGGTTTCTAAGGTCGCGTGGGCTATCTCTGTATTTATCTATACATAGTTACATAATTGTTTTGTCTATTATTCGATAACATAGAATAGAAGATACGAAACGATCTATTTAAAAACTCGGCAGATCAGTTTGAGCTCAGACGTTAGTCGTTTTTTTAGCTAAACACGAGTAAATAGTTGAAACATAAAATGAAGAGCCTGTTAGTACTGTGCCTGTTGGGTCTGGTGACTCTGTCGATGGCTGATTTGTACCCTCGTGGCTGCATCTACGTTATGGGACGCTGTAAGTAATTCGACAGAAAGTTAAAATAACTACATGAAAAATGAAAGTCTAGTATGAAATACTGTGGTCTAATAAAAATTATACAAAAATATATCCGAAGTTAGGAAACTTCGAATATATTTTTGTGTAATTTTTTTTTCAATCTGAATTAGTATAGAGAAATAGGGAAATAGGGAATTAGGGACGTTATAGAAATGTCGATGGACTAATTAAAATTATAGTAAGAGCCTTTGTGTTAAATAAGCGCCTTATTTATAGACATTGCTCAAAATAATCTGAAAATTTTAATATAACGTGCGAAAACAAGACAATTAAAAGCAGGGGTTACAGTTCTACTAATTAGACTTCGTTTTCTTTTTACAGCTAATTCTCGTATCTTTTAAATTAAACTTCACGACTAGAAGCCAGAATAAGATCTATGCTAGTTAATTTCGAGGAATCGGGCAATTTTCTGTTCTTGATTCCTGTCTGTTTATTTGACGTTGGGACATAGGCCCATAAACAAATATCTAAAGTGGCACCGCAGCTTCGCAACCGCAATTTTACTTATTTATTTATATATATAGGGTTATTTTTCGCGAATTTACAGTTGGTCCCTTAGTAAAAGTTGTTCATAATGATGAGTACTATGAGCCCTTTTCGGCTTAGCATATCTTTTATGAATAACCCTGTATTTGTCCATCTTCCATCCAGCTAATGAAATCTATAAATAATCGTAAGCATCTATACTTCCTACTTTACTCAAAATGCTCGATACAAAAGCTCATTTTAATTAAATACTTCTTAAACATCTTCCTTACCAAAGATCCGAAGTAATATGCGTCACGACTTCACACCTCATTGTAGACCTTGAGTATGTTTATAAAGCTCTATTTCAATAAGCCTTTTTTTTTTTTTTGGGGGGTGGGAAATCATCAAATGACCCCTCCCACTCTTGGGCAGAGCGGAAGGGAGTGTCAGACTTTTACTGACCAAAAACCACCCATGTTCCTTCTACGCCCTTGTGACGCCGAGGCCGCGGTAACTTCTACCCGCAGCCCATTTCAATAAGCCTACAACGACCTTGAGGAAAATCAGTTGGTAACAAGCACCAGATTTACCTGTTAAAGTTTTCATTAGATCGATTAAACATATCTAGCCATTTCGAAAAACAATGTTTTCGAATAAATAATGGAAACTAATAGAAACTATAGAATAAATATTTTTTTTTCGAAATTGTGCATAGATTAATAATGTATAAGTGCTATTATTATAGTAATAAAAAAGATAACAAAAATAAGTTTATATAACGATAAAAAATATTCTATAAAAACAAATTAACTTAATATTAAACAAATGGTAATATCAGTCAGTGATAAAATAAATCAAAGTCCTCAATATATGTATCTTATCTAATTGACCTCACATTATGAACATAACATTTTATTTGGAATCAACAAAATGTATCTATAATTATAAAAATTTAAACGCTGAATGGCTGAAGATCCATAGAAAACGTTAAATAAAATTCGACAAAATACAAGGACAACTGACTTTTTTCTCGATTTCCGTGTTGATCCCATAAAAGCTGTTAATGATGAGTACTGTGAGCTCTTTTAGACCCTATTAGCCCCTTTTTTTCTTTTAGCAAACCCAGTCCTTATAACCTTGTCCATACTTACATGACAAAAACACAACACTTAACAATTATCTCAAAACAACAATACAATACATAATATACATAATATACAATCAATTAATCAATTTATACATAATATTTTTCTCTCCAAAGGCTACAAGGAGTGCCCTGAAGGCACTCACGCTTACACCACTGGATGCGGCCAGAAGCTTCCGGAAGCGACCTGCGACCAGCCCGAGCCCGTTAAAGAAGAGGCCATAATCTGTGACTACTCCGCTTGCTACTGCGACCCTCCCACCGTGAGGGATACCAAGACCGATAAATGTGTACCTTTAGATCAGTGTACTAAGGAATAGAGTCTATGAATGAATACTTTATTTATTAGGGAACTCCAACAAAAAAAGGGAAATAAATAAATTGAAAATTTACGAAAATCTATTTACCTATACCAAAAATGTGAACCTTATTCCTTAGTATTTTTTTATGATTTATGAAGTGCCAAAAGAACATTTCTTGGTAAAATTACAATCTAGCCTGAAGCTAAAAATTCTAAATGGGGGTGATACGACCTGCACCGACGACGTCCCGCTTGGGGTGTGTTGTGCATAGCATTGTAGCCTGAGGCTAATAAGTAATTTAAATATAACTTAAATTTCTAGGTAACTAATTATGAAGAATGTATCTAATAACACTAATAAGTAATTAAGTTAGACAAAAGACAGTTTACAACGATAGGATAGTTGGCATTTTGGTAACACACTAGGCACTATTTATCTATATTTTGATACTTAATAATGACAAAAAAAAACTAACAATTATAAATGCGACAGTGAAATTATTTATTTTTTATTTATTACAGTATATTTTTGCCTCAAAACCCAGTCGGGTTTGTCTAGGCAATAGGTTCTCATAACAATGTACAGTACAATTTACGTGTGTATTGTTTATTAAAATTTGTCACGCTATCAACCAACCATCAGTAAATTTTGCTGAGATGTAGTCAAAAGTACAGAAAAAGACATATAGGCTACTTTTTATTATCATCACCTCGCGGGAGAAACAATGACGCATCTAATTTTGAATAAAACAGAAAATAAACGTTATTTTTAAGAACGTCCAGCGGACACGGTGGCCGTTTACATACTGAGAGTACCTACTCCAAATAAAGATTAAAGAATAATAAAAGATTATTCAAATCAGTTCGGATTCGGGTCACGCGAGTACCGAACATTTGGTGACAATGCGAGGGTGCCGTTAGCCGGGTTGACATACCGGTTGGAGAAAAAACTTGTTGCATTCGACGGGCCAGCGAATCGGCGATTTGGGACCGGACATAATACTTAGGCAATTTTTTTTTAAATGACTAAATGCTGTTGGCCACTGAGGCCTCTACAGCGTACCGGTTGTTTGGCGAGCGCAAATGGCGCTGGGCCTAAAGTTTTTGGGAGCGACAAGCACAAGGGCACCTCGGAGGTACGAGCCTCGGCTTAGGCCGTCGCCCGGGGTGGGGAATCTGACTTGCTGTGGCACCCCAGAAGGGGTGTGCCCTAGAGCCCTAGTGAAATGATCAAGTTGATTGTTTTGATGTGCATTTATTATTCGGCAATCGGGTATAGGCTAAGCGTATACATGCTGAGACGCTGGTGACGCAGGGCAGAGCAGATTTAGTAATGTATGAACGAGCTGAGAGCTGCGAACGCTGTGTCGTAGAGACGCAGACATGTGTCTGTCCTGCTCTGCGCCCTATGTCTGTCTCGCCTGCTCTACCTTGTGTAATCTGTACTATGCTGCGTCATCTGCGTCTCAGCATACGCTTAGCCTCAAAGCCTCAAACTGGGTTCAAACGGCTCTAAAACGCTTGGAAACTATGTTCCTGATTCACCATCATCAATGGCCTGATATGGAGCTGATTCTGTGGAGTCCGATTAATTATATCTGTAGGTATATAAATGAATGTAAATACACATTAAAACAAGTTACATAGATACGAAGGCAGTCTATCAAAATATAAATGCTGCCTCGCCAATTTTAGTGGCTGCGGCGAATTTAATGTTTTTACTGTCCTGCAATAAAATGGTTTTTATTATTTACTGGGACAATAAATATCTTTTGTGATAAAGGTCAGCTCAGGGCAGGTCTAAGTTTAGGTAAGTGAGAATCTACATCAATTTCATGCTAATCTGTTTTATCTTAGGCTGAGTTGGGACAAAAGCGAAACACATTCCCACACAAAGTTTCGCATTAATATTTATGCCAGTTCTAATATTAGACCTCTGAACCTACCTCTGGAATACACATTAGGTTCTTAGCAGAATATTTCGTATGAGCATTTTATAATACATTTGTCAAACCGAAGAAGTTTATTTTACCACAAGGGATTGCCATCATGAGGACGGCAACAGAAGCAGTGGATGAAAAATGAACCGGACCAGATGGCTCGTTTCAGTAAATTTTTATTTGTTTTTATTATGAATAAGTCTGGTTTGACCACCAGCTCGCCCCATGATAAGTGACGATGTAGTCGAAGAAAAACAAGATTCAACAACTCACGGTGAAGAATGCTATGGTAAACGCACAAGGGTTATTGGGTTTTGAAATCCTAGATGGAACCGCATCTGCAACAGGAAAAAGTATCTATTGGTGATATTATCGCGGTATTTTAAACACGAATGGGAATACCCATTCTGTATGCAGCCACTAAGTATGTACTAAATATGCAACTGTCATGTCAGCTGTCATTTGACTTGGGTAAATACGACAGTAGATAACTAACAACGTTGAATTCTTCAAAATTGAGTCTTAAATGTAGGCAGGTTATCCTTGATACCTCCTGTGTTTGTAGGATATGCGACGGTGATCGCTTACCATTAGTCAGGCCGTCTGCTTCTTAACCTATGGCATAAAAACTTAAGTATACTTTAGTGTCTTTGATAATGTTCCTTAATCAAAATGCAATATGAGCAAGCCATTTGTAGAGGTGGCCAAATGATAGAGAACTAGAATCTAGTCTCATCTACCTAAAACCACAGACTTATCTTTATTTATATTATTATATTTATATGCTAAAACGAAAACTTGAAGCCAAAATAAATTTGATGACATTTCACTGGCACGCTTGAATGTATTTGGTTTTTATCAGGCGTTTCAATAATTCCTCTAAACTTGTAATAGAAATAATAAAAGATATTAAAGGCATAATCGATTAGATCGATTGCACTAATATTATAAATGCAAGAGTAAATCTATCTATCTCCGTCTGTTTCCTTATCTCTCCTGTATCTGTTGTTTGTTTACTTATTGACTGCACATATTTTGATTACATTATGAAATGGAGATTTATGAGAATGGACTTAAATAGAACTCAAATTTTCCCAGAAAAGGTAGATCCTACTGAAAAGTGGAATATATGAAAGAACCCATATTTTTCTCGAAAAAAGAACTGAAAAGCGGAAAGTACGAAGAAAACAAATAAAGAAGGCTTAATAATTGCTTTACTTTACATTTATTTTTTCAATAAATCTAGTGTTAGGTGATTCCCGTAGAGTTATTAAGAATAGGTAAACTAAAATAATAAAAAGAGAGCAAAAAGAGATTCGCTAGACTAAAATAAGATTTTAATTCTTAATTAATGATACTTATAAATAAACGGTCGGAAGTAAAACTAATTTTAGTCAGCAAATGAGAACGAATTATCTAGAAAATTTAGTGGCCCCAATATTGTGATAAAAATGTCATTATACCATTGACATAGTTTTGTTTAACGCATAAATCAATGCAGCGATTCATTTTTTCTATCCAATTTACTTACGAGTTTTGAGTAAAACTGGTATTTTATAAACAGTTAATAATATTTAAAATAAGTATATTTACAAGTCGCGAGCGAATCGTCATGCGTCTCGTTGACCGCATCATTGCTTATCATCACGCGAAGTTGTGCTCAAACGCAAGCCTAGCGTAAATAAAAACAAATAATAGTTTATAAACTATAGATCTTTTCTATTTTGTCGGGCGCTATTAGATTGGTCGCTTTGCGTTTGATAAGTATAATGGGGTAGTGTGGTATACTGGTATACCAAGAATTTGCAATATCGGGTCTTCTTTCCTGGCAGCATTCACCGATCTGGCGATACGGGTGGCTATATTTTTCCGGGTTCGTGGAAGTGTGAAAACTTATTATAGGACTGATTCTGTGGCGTAGCGTTGTAAAATGTAACCTAATAGTTGACAAGTGTGTTGTTCTTTCACCGGCATTTTTGCATGGTGTTTATATTCTTACTGACTAAAAATTTGATGATTATAACTTTGAGCACAAATCCCAAAAAAATGTTAATTCGAAACTGAATGCATTTTAAACCTATTTTTTTTATGCCGATGTATGTACTTCGTTATATTATGGGCTTCGTTATTGAAATAATGAATTGATATCGTTTCGTAACATAACAAAAGTTTGATTTTTGCTTTTAACAAATCGGCTCTAGATAATTTTACTGATAAATGTTTGATACTGAGAGAGACTGTCAAAATGTTTTCTAGTATTATTACCTATCACAGTCATAGACCAGTTTTATTGGTTAATAGGTTGATGTGTCATATTTATGCCTATTTTTAGAAGTCACTAGACCTTCACTCATAAGTTATTATTATTTTCGCAATGTGTTTACCCTAATACTTTAACTGATAAAACTGACGTGTGATTAGTGTAAATAAGGGTGTGGTGACATTAAAAAACAAAGTGACATTTGTATTTTTTAATACCTATCAATTAAATAATTCAGTCGTACAATTTGTATCTTTTATACATTTGCGACCTCTCACCTAATTCTAACTTACGGTTACGATCACATTTCAGTTCTTATTCAATCCGGTCCAATCACGCGCTGTTTCCGAGTCCCATGTTCATTGCGTTCAGTATGTCTCCATTGTCCGCGTCGATCTCCCACGCGAACAGTCCGCCTAGTTTGTTGTTCCTCACATATTTGCCCTTCGCGATCGTAGATCTCGCATCGTCATAGGTGATGAGGTCGCCGGTCGCTTTCCTGAATACGTACGGAGCCTCCGCGACGCTATCGTAGTGGTACTCCCATTTGCCTTGAGCAATTTCAGTGGCTATTTCTCTGTAGTCCACCACACCGTCCTGCCATGTTCCCTTGACGGGTCCCGTGGCGTTACCAGTGAAGGGGTTGTCGCCTTCGTAATTGTGAACGCCGGTCCAGCCTCGTCCGTACATAGCTACGCCTACGACAATCTTCTTGGGGTTTACGCCTTGAGCAAGCAGGAATTTGGTGCCGAAATCCGTGGTGTAAGTCTCCTTTGGCTTCCAGGTAGGAGCATACAGAGACGTCTGATGTCCGAGGGTGTCGTTCGACCACGCTCCCTTGAAGTCGTAGCTCATAAGGAAGATATGGTCCATGTATTTCTGTGCCTCGCTGTAATCGACAACTTGAATCTTGTCCCAACCAGCACTTATGGCGGAAGTCAGTTCGTATTTCTTACCAGTGTCAGCGGAAAGCTCGTTCAGCATCTGACGGAGCTCTTTCATCAGTTCTACGTAAACCCTGCCGTCTTCCGGACCACCTAAGTCAGGGTTGGCACCCTTACCTCCAGGGAACTCCCAGTCGATGTCTACTCCGTCGAAGAATTTCCAGGTCTGTAGGAAGTCCTTTACGGAAGCGACAAATCTGTCTCTCTTTATTTTGTCATTGAAGAAGAAGAATGGATCAGCCAGTGTCCAGCCACCAACAGACGGAAGAATTTTCAAGTCAGGTTTAGCTTGTTTCAACATCATCAGTTGGCCAAAGTTGCCCTTGTATGGCTCGTTCCAGGAAGACAAGCCTTTCTGAGGCTTCTGTAGTGCTGCCCAAGGATCGTGGATGGATACTTTGAAGTCCTCTCGTCCGCTGCAAGACCGCTGCAGAGCTTGGAAGCTGCCTTCAATTTCTTTCAAACTGTCGTTGATGCCGTCACCGCCGCAGATTGGGATAAAACCGTACAGAAGATGAGTCAGATTCGGGACCGGAATGCGGTCGACGGGGAACTTCCTGGGATACACACCCCATTCCACAAAGTAAGCTCCAACAACCTTTCCGGAAGTCTGCTTGAACGGCTTATTTTTCTCTCCGATTGAAAATTCCAATGGTGGTAAGTGGCTACCGTCAGTGTCTGCTACGACAATCTCTGTCGCTTCACTGTAGCTGCATCCGTCTTTATTGCAAAGCTCCACTTTCATCTGGTACCTGCCACCCTTCTTAATCTTGAAGGAAGCAGAGGTGGCGCCACCTGCACCAGACCAGACTTCTTTATCGTTGAGGGTAACTCTTGACTTGTCAGCTGGATCACCGGACCAGGTGTTCCACGTTACGGAGACGTCTGCGGAGTCCCTCTTCGTGACGAGCTGGTTGTAAGCGGTGGCCGCCTGGTTGACTTCGATGATAGCGAAGGTTCGCTCGCCCCAGCCGAGGTTGGGCTTCCCTGGTGGGGAGGCGTGCACCACCGCCAAGCACGCGGCAACAGCTAACAGCATGGCTCCCATGACCGGTTCTAAAAAAATAAAAACGCGAAAATTGGACACAAGTCTCTCATTTAAATGTCGGGCGGAGACTGGAGATGCTTCTGAGTTGTATCTTTTATATACCTTTGGTATAGTAGGGCAACCGCTAGCACGGAGGAGCCCGCATTGTATGTACTAAATGCCGATATTGGAATGATTTTGAGATAGGTATTATGCGTCGTTAGCCCAGTTTCCACCTATCCCGGTCAGTAGGTCGGTCAAGGTGACGAGTTTAATTGTTTTTTAAATTGTTTATCTTCACTCTGGGGCCGTGCCCCTTATGACTAAGGGATGAGGTAACGTTGTTATCTTTGTTTGTTAGAAAGCGAGGATTTGTGTTGTCAGTCCGGAGTTATTGTATTCTTTCGAGCTTGTTTTATAATTTCTTTTCTTGTTTGCATTCACTGTTTTGTGATAGATTGCTTTTGTAACATGAATTTTCATAGAACTCTGCTATTTCTGAACTAGGGGTAAATAAATACAAACTGACAAAACAAATCATCCAACTATACTTTAATTTCCTACACAAATTCAACATTTACAGACATGCAATAGCTGTATTTACACAAAATTTATTTTCCATGATATGAGATATTTTTTCCCAAAAAATTCAACTTGTCCTCGTTCAAACGGGACAGTCTTCAAGTAATTGCTCTGTTTCTTAATAAGGTGTCAATGGCCCTCTTAAGAGGTAACACGAGGCCTGCATTATTAGCTTTCTACAGGATTCCCTTTTAAGAATTGTATGATACTTGACTGCTATATCATCATTAGGTGAGTAAATATCTTGGAAGAAATTTGGAGTAAAAAACAAGTTGTTTTGTCCTTAATGAGATTTTTAAATTACTGCTCCAAATTAATATGAATATCTAGGAAGGACGTTATGGTAATTAGCCAATGCGCTGTTGACCTAGTAGCAGCAAAAAATTAAAATATTTGTAGGAAAAAACAAAGGAACCAAAAAAAAAAGTAACCATTTGATAATTTACAGGACTTGAAAAGTCCACAAAGTTAACTATCTATGTAAATAAAAATTAATTGCCGTATGTTAGTCGCGCAAAAACTTAAAAAGTGCACCACTATTTTTTTTACTTTATGTCGTTTCGATACAGAGGCTGTTTAAAAAAAGTGACTGAAATAAATGAAATATTATAAACAATGAAAACAACTTACTCTTAAAAAATGTGAATAAACAACCAAGCTTGATCTAGAGCTGACCACTAACCATTGAAGTTTCGTATTAGGCCTTAAAAGCACATAATAAACCAAAGAAAGATCCACAAAACACAAAACACAACCAAAAATAGAGCAAGAACAAAAAAAATCTAACAACTATTGAGTAACCACTGAGAACAACCACTGCACTACGCTATAGGTTTTTTGAACCTATATTCGGCCCGCATTGAGTACTAATTACCGATTGTGTTCATAATTGCATTGCTATTCATTCATTATGACAGCAGTATGATTTGAAGAATTCCCATGATAAGTTATAACGTTTTGCAATGGTTTGTTTGTCACTCGGTCTTTAGGGCGCGTTTACATTACGAATATTGCACTTTAGGAATGATTACTTTGTTAATAACTATTATAATCATTTACAACTTATTAACTAACATTTATAATCATTTTTTTAATACTTAGTAATTGGTTTTTAGAACTGCTTAGTTATTAGTACATTATTCATCATGATTATCATCCCGTAATCGTTTACCGCTGAGCATAGGCTCTCTCTTCTTGTAGACCACTTATCCAGGTCCTGTGCCAATCTTATCCAGGTTTTTTCTTATCTTATTGCATTTTTTTTTTGTTATATCGTCGACCCAACGAGTTTAGAGATCACTGACAGTTTAGTTAAATGCTAAACGTAATCAGGGTTGTGAAAACTGTGGATTTAAAATTAATATAACGCACCAACCACATCTTGCCATCAACTTTGTTTGCGATTGGATTAGCTAGAAGCTATTAGCTATCGTTAAAAGCTATTCAATTTGAGGCCTCTGACATTATTTCCGATATCATGTTATTACCTTTATGAAAGTCTATAATTTCAATTCGTTTTATTATGTATACGAGTACCAAAAAAATTCCTTCAAAAATTTTGGTGAAGTTTTTAGGCTTCAAACTTCTCCAAGTTCTTAAAAAATCTACAGGAACAAATCTGCGCTCATAGATTTACAATGTTAATACATATTAAGAAAAATCTATCATCCCTTAGCCGATTTCTTAAGATATAGGGGTCACGAGGTCATGGTTTTAAGGCGTAGAACTAGTTTAATTATTCTAATTCTGCTAACGACTCATCACTAAAAACGTGACTTCGATTTTTCGAGTCACACATTTGCCTTCAAAGAACGCACTGATTCATTCCATTATCATTAACCACAATCACACACGACTGACACACAATAACGAGGAAAAGGGACAAAAACTGTCCTATATCGGAACTGAAGACAGAATGTGTCACCGTAAACCAAAGCTCAAACAAATATGCAATCAACCAAACCAGAAAACAAGGACCATGTCAAAACAACCTTTCAAACAATACAGGAGCCAATCAAGGGAATTTCTTCAGACTTCATTATGACATGGTTCCTAAAACTGGGCGATTCATAAAATTTGCATACAATAGTAATCGGATGTCATCGACCTATGAATTGAGGTCGCAAGGCTAAGGTTAGGAAAGAAAGTTATGAATGAAAAAAATGGAGACAAAAGGAGAGCGTCCTCGAATCTAGTGAGTCAGCAACTCGGCAGACACGGTCCAAATATGCAGATTACAAGCAAACTATATACATTTTAAATATAAATATGTACATTATGTTACTAGAACACGTTTACTTACACGGCACGCCAAACATTAGTTACTAATAAGTAAAATAAAATTTTACTATCAACTAATGTTTGTAACTTTTTTTTTTGTTTTTCAATTATTACAACAACAACCGAATACAGAACAAACTCGTTTGATGCGGATCTTTTATTTCTTATTTATTTCAGTAATGTTTATTATTCATCCCACGGCAGGGCAAATTTAATTCGATTCAATTCAACGCAAGTAATTTCAATGCAGAAAATCCACATAATTTCTAATTTTATATAATAAAAATGACCATGTGAAGTTCAAATAAATTTAAGTAAATTATAGCAATGAAAAACCCCCACTTGTTACAGTCGAAATCTTTCTTACGTCCTAACACTGCAGTAGTCGAGCTCTCCTACCATCCTTTTTTTGGGCTAACCGCGGGTACTTATACGTTCGTAAATCATGAAAAATTTATGGAGAATTGAAGATTCATCTTAAATTTGGAGCCCATTTTGGTCCACAAGCCTTTCAGGTAAGTATGACAAAATAAACTTTTCTTTGGTTACTTGCAAAACAACTTGGAACGCCTTAAGACTCTTTGCAGTTATAATACAGGGTTATACAGAAAGGGTATGCTAAGCCGCATAGTACTCATCATTATGAACAAATTTTACTATGGAACCAACCTGGAATTTGCGAAAATAAAATCAGCTACATATTCCATAGAAAAATGTCAATGACACTCGACGAAGTACGTACAGTGTACCTACACCTACACAAGGCAGAGACTAAATGCAAAAAGCGGTATTTGCAGTCAGAGTTTATTATTTTTGCAAACCAATACATATAATTAATTGTTAGTAGATTAACCTACACGCCCAGAGGTAAAAAAAATAATAATTTATTAATTAATTTAATTTATTAATTTTTTTACCTTTTTTTAATTTTTCAATTACCCGATAAATACTATAGTCGGACTATCTTAATAATATGCGAGTAGTCCCATGTAATTTATACCAAAATATTTCATAACTTCATAAACTTTCATAGTTTAATCGAACCTTACAAACTTCAATTAATTAAATTCTATTCATCCAAGTTAACACCATTATTAATGACAAAACGCAAACTTTTCATTGCTCACACTTACGTTGAGTACCTCTTGACTATTAATAGTTGCACGTGGAATTAATCAATCAATAGCAATCTTAAAGGACATTATAATTGCGTGATTAGATAACTAATTGTATATTTTTATTGTGTCTTAAGCTGAGAGGCTTAGTGCTAATAAGGAAATTACTTACCTACATATTCCTTGAGGTGCGAACAAACAGTGTTTTGTTCTTTCTGTAGAATATTTTAGAAACAAGACTCTTATAATGATACAAGTACTTTTATGGGGGGCTTTCTCGTAGTACAATAATGGTGCATTTTTGTATTTAATGTAAAAATAAAAAAATAACGAGTTTACCGAAAAGCGCCATCTAGTTTAATTTGCGGCGAACCAATGGCACGCGTGCCATTGGTTTCACTATGCTAAATTATTGAAATGCACGTAAAAAGCCTTAATAAACATTTCTTTAGAAAAATTAGCACGTGGATTAATAAAGGTTTGCCACCCCTGCACTAGAAGCTTCACGAAATCCCTAGCGTTATCAATTCCCAACGCATTACCTAGATGCTCTTAGCTAATTATATTCTAAAACTGGATACGACAAAGCTTGGCTCGGTTAAAAGGTTACTAATTCCGAAGCGTCCCTGCCATTTACTGCGGCATTATTTATCGAATTGCACTTGGTATGTATCCGCTTTGATTGTAATGGATTCTATTTTAACTGCTGTTACTTTAACTTTAACTAAGTTTGATAGGAATTTCGTTTGACACATTCTTCATTGCTTACCTGGGGAAAAGTTAGAACGTAAGGACAGACGGAAGTAAAATCAATCAATCAAGAACGCGGTTTTGCAAAATTATTTTGTTGATGATGAAACGTAGCCCTTTTCCTTTTTTGTTATCCTGACAACTTGTATGCAAAATTTCATCAAGATCAGTTAAATATTAGTTAAGCGAGAAAGCGAAACAAGCAAACTGACTGTCGCATTTATAATATTTACTAAGACGAGAAGAAAGAATAAAAGCCAGTGGAAGTGTCAGAAGAAAGAAATAAAAAAGTAAGTAGAAATAAGAAAGTAAGCAAAAGTATGAAAATAGTTCGGTAAAGTCTTTACTTTCTAGTTAAAAAGTCAAAGTCAAAAGTCAGTTAAGTCTTTGTCTTTCTTTCTTTTGGTTTTGCTTACTTTTTTTTTGACGGAAGTATGAACGGAATACGAACAGAAGTACAAACGGAAGTACAATATTAAAACAGAAGTTAGAGAACTAGAGAACAAGACAGAAGACCCTGTAGACGTACAGTTCAATACAGTAACCTACATAACCCGAATCAACGCCTCCAAACATCCATCGATCATTTAAACCAGGTATCGGAACTGCATCATAATAACAGTAAACCTGATCGATGCGACATGACCCAGCGCTGTTCCATTGACTCAGATATGATGGGCGTGTCATACTGACTGCTGGTTATACTGTGGTCGTATTTATTCTTGATCATTGTTCGGTTAGAATGGATCTGTAGAGTCAATACATAGGTAGGTATATGGCTTTTGACGGCAATCAAAAAGCGTGAGCTGTACGTTTCAACAGATGCTTTGGCTGTTGTAGGTTTAGATAGGTTTGTACTAAACAAAGTGGAGGATATTTTATCTGTATGGAGGTTGTGGAACCAATTATAAAACACAACAAAAAATAACTATATAGTAAGTGTAAATGGTAAGTAGTAAGTTTACTTTTTTATGCTGAATACGCGCAAGAGCAAAGCTGAGTTTCAGCTAAAAAATAACATTAACCTAAATGTGATTTCAGTGTTAGCTCCATTAATAATCAATAACATTAACCCTTCCCTTTACGAAAATAACTCTGTATATGAGTGAAATAATTAGGTAAATCAAAAAGAGGATTGGTTATTTAAGGTTCCATTAATTGCCCAAAAATATAACAAGAAAGTCCGCATTTAAATATTACACAAAACCTGATCAATTTAAACTCATAAATACAACCACAGTAACTGTACAGTTTGAATTTTAAGTGCTCCGAACCACAGATTATTGCTATAGATTCCGCTAATCAAATATTCAACGCTTCAGTCTAAATCTGAGAGTTTCTATGTTTGGATGTTTGTTACTCTCAACAAAAACGGCTAAACGGATTTAGATAGCTGGTACACTGGAATAACACATAGGCTAGTACTTTTTTATATTCCGGAAAAATTAACGGTTTCTGCAAGATAGTGAATTAAATCTCGGGGCGCAGCAACTCGGTACATATAAGAATTCACTTCCATTGTTTTATTGGTAGGCACAACCTAGGATAGAAGAATATTCCGGGGATTAGCAGAAACATAAAAGAAAAAAAAACTTAGCTCCCGCAACCCGAACTTTCTTCAAATGTAAATACATTTTTGTCAGAACAAAGTTCTAACAAAGTGGTATCTCTGAGAGGTAATCTACGTACCGAACACATGCAGGGATAAGACGCAGAATTAGCATAAATATCAAGATTCTGGACGTAAAGTGCGCAAAATATGTTCGCAACACTGTACGGGGTCGTCGACTGCAACAAAGGTCAATGTCCTAAGATAACAACTATTATGTAAACAACCTCGAGAAATAGTTGAATGAGGACTATTGGGACAAGAGCGATTTTTTTTTGTAATATTTTGGAACAGAATTTTGGTTTCTAGGAATTTAGCAAGAGGAACATTTGGTTAACATTTCAAACAACACTTGACAAATAAATCAAATAACAAAAGTAGACATACAGTATTAATGGGTAAACACACTTAGCCATTTTTTAAACTATGTGATGTACAAGTTAAGTGAAGATTTATGTCACTAGAATTCTCAGAATATTCATTTTTGTCCAAAGAATAAGCGGAGCAAGCAAAATAATGCGTAACGGTCATAATAATGTTCAATTGGTTAATTCATTAATACATAATTAGGTACATAGTTTTATTTAGTTTAGTTAACTTCATTTCATTGATTTTTTTTTTATATTTGTAAAAGTAACTCAGCAACACTCAAAAACGGTTGTACGTGTTTGGATGAGGAATGAAGGTAGTTTATTTATTTTTTCACGTCGGACTAGGCATGCGTTCGAACACAATCTCACCTGATAGGAAGTGACAGTGTGGTCGAAGATGTCGCACGCTTGCCTAGGAAAAACCTATTCACTCTATTTTTGAACAACCCCGGGTAATACTTTCTCGGGGAAAAAATAGCGGGTAGTTTGCTCTATATCTCCACTGTTCGGATTAAAAAAAGTAATGGAAACACTTAGTGCGGTTACATGGAATTTCCACCGTAAGTTTATACTCTGGAACATCAAAAAACAAAAATGGTGGTGAAACCGCGGAGTGCAGCTAGTCAAGAATTAATCCTGATAAGTTAAGTTAAGGTAAGTTAATTCGAGTTACCATACTTGCTTAACCTACAGCCGTACCAAATGTAAACAAACAAACCAAATCGTCCAATTAATTACAGCACAAAGATTCGAGGTCAAATCGTATTTATTACTTACTCGTTAAATGCACTTGTACCACTTTAAAATAACTTAATAAAAATATGCCACACCCTTATCCCGTTACAATAGAGTCTAAAATTGCATTAAAATGGATTCAAAACTAGCAAAAGGATCTTAAGGATCGCGCACTCGATTTTCAAAGGGACAAATAACGGTAAAGAATAACGGTGATACAATAAACGATGTTCCATTTTTTGAATTTCGAATCCACGGTTTGTCCGAATCCGTGGAGGCGATTACAGCGTTCCACTTTTAAATATGAATTAAGATAAGTTTGTTTTTAAACAATTTATTCTTTTGTTTACCCTGATATTTGTAAAGAATTAAAGATTGCCAGTGCAAAAAATGTAGATATATTTTTTAATTGCGAAGTCGTGTGCGGTACTTGCATTCGTCACCTTGTTCGCCAAACATAATTATCATACTTTAGATGCCATGTTTACACGTGATGTTTAATCTATCGAACGGTAGATTCTTTGTTCTTGAAGATATCTAGATAACTGTTCAATTCAATAGGTAAGATATGAGCAATGAAATTATGTCTGACATTGGTTTATTTTCTGGTAAAAGAATTATGATTAGTGAACATCAAAATCATCATCAACCTTTTCCACCCACTGCTGAATATAGGTTTCTCTTCAACGCAACATCGTAATAAATAATTACTTGCATGTTAGATATTTCTCGTTTTAATTTGTGTATAACCTACTTAACCAAAGGAAGAGATAAAGTTAAACCAGAGTAAGTATTTTGTCAAAAGAAAACGGCGGGCAATAAAAATCCATCTTATAAAAAAATAATCTTTGAGAATTTTTTATTTCCAGCCATTTTCTTGTACTAAAACAAATTAGAACAAAAAAATTGAAACAATACAGCAGTGTGTAAGCTAGAAAGCAGTCAACCGATATATTCTCAAGTATCACTTGAACCCTCTGTTTTACACACTAAGCTAAAAAAAGAGTTTATTGGTATTTTAAAAGTGGGTTAGCTGGCTTGGACTATATTTTAGTTAACTGCTTTTTTGTTTACACGCTGTAGAATAACAAAAACCACATCTTACATTTCACTTATCAAAGTCGCACCAAAACCAAAACAACAGTCTAACTACTCCAAACTTGTTTCCACAATCGGAAATTCAAACTTGGAACACTCGTTTTCGCGGTATAAATTCGAAATTGGAACTCCTAGTGCGGTCTAGCGGGCTGCGCGCGCGCACTCCCGCCACTGGCGCTAGCACAATAGTGCTGTGCCAGGAAAACGAATCGGAGAAAAACGAGCCGAGAATCAAGGAATTAATATTGCAATCGCGTAGAAACGTCCCTGCCACAGTTGATGTGTGACAGAAGGAAAACTTTAGCTATACTATGTATTCTATAGCCGAGAGATTTTGAATATAGAAGATTTTGAAACATTCGTAAATGACAATAATGTACCTATTTAGGCATGCGAATCCTAACTAACCTAATAAATTCGAAAGTGATTCGAGTTTTGTTTGTTTGTTTGTTACGCTTTCACGTTTTAATACTGAACCAATTATCATAGAGTTTTGCATACACGTTGTTAAAAGGACAAAAAAAATTGCTACTTCTAATTATGACCATCATCACCATTTTTCATCACTACACGGGTAAAACCGCAGGGTGCCGCTAGTAATATCAAAAAAAAGATGACGTTATCCTTCTGTAGTTACTGTAGCCAGCTTTAATACGCGGCTCACAAGTTGTGGAGTGAAGAATGACTTCCAGGTCCATATTTTGTAAGAATAATTACTTTTATTGCATAATTAAGTAATAAGAATCTGCTGTATTTGTTGTAGCTTAGGTCATAGTGTTATGTATAATTTTATCAATTATTGGCTTGCGTTTGACCGGTGCTCGCTTGATTTTGATGTATTTTCAAAAGTTAGAAGCATTTTTTGCTATGAAATTTTAAAAGAAAGTATCACACGTGGTTTTATCTCTGCTATACTACGGTACACTTAAAAAAAATAATGCTTGACTAAAAAAGTAATTTTGAAAAAATAAAAAAAGACTTATGAGGGAAATAATATAAAGCAACCAACTTCACTTTCTACAAAATATGTAATATTCAAATATTATGAAACATTTTACTCTAACCGTATAAATATCTACTACTGATACTAAGTACTTAGTAAGTCCATCTATCTTTCTTATCTAGATTTAACTGCATAAAACCTTACCTAATTAATTAAAAAGAAAAAGAAAACACTGTATAATTCTTTTCGGCCAGTAATTCTTAGTTACAATGCACTAGTGTTACAGATAGATTGTAATCGTTGTGTAACAACTGGTAACACTGAAAACTGGTTCCGATGGTTGCAGTTGTCTGTCTTATTTTTACGTAACTGCTAAAGGTTAAGATTTTTAATAATTTTTAACGCTGGACGGAAATATAGAGGTGTTATAAAATTTAAGTTGTTTATTTTACAGTGCAATAATTTATTAATTGACTTACCAAAAAGAAAATTACGAACACGGTAAGACACATGAAAAAGGCGCAGAAGGCGGTCTTATCACTAAGAGCGATCTCTTCTAGACAACCTTTGGATATTAGAAAAGACATTCAGAGTGTGGACGGTGGTGTAGTAAAATAAACAAAAAAAAATATGTCTGTCTATTGCGTGTTAGCTCTTAAACGGCTGAACCGATTTTGATTTAGATATCATTTATTGTTTGAAAGGTGACTTGAAAGAGAGTATTTTTTTGAAAATCCATTTAGGCGTTAGAAGATTACCAACTCTTTTCAATCCGTGGTTTCTTAATTTTTTTTTTTTTTGTAACTTTATTTGACTCACCGAAGTCGGATTCGATGAGTTGACTAAAACTTAAATGTTTAGCACTTTCAAATCCGGAATTTCTTCTAAATAAGTTAAATAACAAACATCCAATTCAAAATTAGGTTATATGACACCAGTGTGTATTTGAACGTTATTTTATCTAGCTTCGTACAAAAGAGGTTGGAACAGTTGTTTTAGGAGTCCGTTTGCACAAGTGCCATCACTTACAGTACAGCTAATCTTTTCCTGGCTGATATAACAAAATCTGTAAAGAATGTCGGATTGAAAATGGCAATTGATGAAGCTCACACAAGACTGGAAAGGAGACCTATACCTCTATATATCATTTGTGAATAGAGGTAGATCTACGGAAATGACATTATTGAATAAACAATTTAAAATTTTACATTTGATTAGGAATTGACATGGGACGCTACATGCGTCGATACTTTAGCCCCTTCTCACCTCAGCGGGACAAAGCAGAGGGCCGGAGCCGCGGCGGATGCTGCAGAAGACGCCAAGCGGCGCAAATATGCGTCAAATATATTTTATTTATTGACATGATATTATCTTAATTGAATATAATTTGACATTTAATTCTAAGCATAATGTTTAGAATTAAAAATTGAATTGGAAAACCTTATTTTTATTTTAAAAACTACTAAAACTATTTGACTGTGTCCATATAATGCCCGATGTGGGTAAACTGACGATTTCAATTAATGCACTAACTGCCTTATAAATTACAATGTATCAGTTGTTCAATAAATATTTTTGAATCTGAATTTATACTAAAATTATAAAAACATTTGTATGTGTTTGTAATAAAAATTACACAAAACACTATCCCTGTGCGCTATGGGTTATGTTTTATAGACTCAAACATGCGAAGATGAAGGCTAAAAACCTTTGGCACGATGTTCCAAGCAACGCTACATGAGCAAAATTTTAGTAATCTGGGCGGTCTACTTTTTTGCAAAAAAATGTGCAAATCTCGAAACATATTTGCGGCAGTTTTTGCAAATCCTTCAAAGCCTGCAATGCTTACTAGTTTTTGAATTCCAAAATACTGTTATTATTGTCTTTTATTTTCTTAGATATGAATGGATTTCTCTTTTTTTTTAATTTAACATACCAGTTGCGTACTGCAATTTCATACGCAGAAACGTTTTACAGGTTAACTGTTACTCATCCACAGTTAACATTTTTTGGCGGGATAACTTTCGCATTTAAAATTTTGTAGTTAGATTACTGGTGTCTCCTCAACTTTTGTGCCTCGTATCAAGGTGTTTGCCCTAAACGAGAAGTCTTTGTCCGTCCGTCTGTTTGTTAGCAGTCTGGACACGGCGCAAGGTTAGCTCGCGGCTCGCATACTTACCTACTTAATTTTACAGCTCTTTTATTACCAGCTATTGCTTTCTACTCACGCTATTATAGCATATATCCCAATACCAATAAAGTTTATTGTTGTGTGGTATGATTTTGCGAGCTGACGTATATTGAGATATGATCTGAGGAGCCGATGATGAGTTCCTGATTATTGTTAGTGACAAAGGAATTTATTACAGCGGAAGTTGTTAATTTGTGGTTTATTGGCATGGATGTGTTTTAGAGTAAGGACTATTGGCAAATGAGGCGTAGAACATCTTACTACGATCCTTTTGTCTATTAAGCCTTCATCATCGTCTTCCTACCCTTATCCCATCTACGTGGGGTCGTTACAGTATGTACACTTCTTCCATTCATCTCTATCACTTGTCATATCGGAATTCATTCCCGTCTTTTTCACATCGTCTTTCACGCAGCTCATCCATACTTTCTTAGGTCATCCTCTACAGCTAGTATACCTATTCACACTCAAGTTCATCGTCTTTTTTGTAATGTGGTCCCCTTCTCTTCGCATAAAATGCCCGTACCACGATAGACCATTACTTGTCAACTTATGTGTCACCTCTCTTTTTCTTACCCTTATGTTAAATAAGCCAACAAAATATAATACACCTACGGAAGAATCTTTCTACTGCGACATAGGTAACTTACAAGCTACCCCTGACTTTGTGCGTTGATGAAGAATGGTGATGATGATGATGAAAAGTAGCGTGTCCTTGTCTGTACTCTTGACCTTGACCTTAACCTTGACCTTGACAACGTGTATGCAAATTTTTGTGATGATTGGTTGAGTAGTTCAGGCGTGAAAGCGTAGCATACAAAGTCACTTTCGCGTTTGTAATATTGTATTAAAATTTTACAAACGCGAAAGTGACTTTGTATGCTACTACTTACTACTAGACTAGTAATATGGTATTTGTGTGTGTTCCATGGCATCCCCTACACAGGGTATCCTTGTGGGGGGGGAGCAATGAGTGTGAAACGTTTATTTATTTAACAATAAATCTGTACAATTTAGACTGTAATACAATATCTCTGCGTACTAAAAAAATTCAAATGTTATTCTACAAAAGCTGACATGGCATTCCGTTAAAATTCCCGGGACAAACGTAGCCTAAGTACATTTTAATTGGTCTAGTCCAATGAGTTTAATTATTCAGGGTATAGGCTACCTCCGTTCCAAATCGTCTAAGCCAAAAAGCCAGTAGGTATCAGAAGCACGTCACGTCTCGTCACTCAATCACATTAAAAAAAAAAAAAAAAAAAAAGTCTAAGCCGTATCAACGTGGAAAAGAAACAAATATCGTGTCATAATTAACACAGGAATACTCACGTAAAAATTAAGTCGTCTATTACGACTAGGTTAGTGCCAGGCGGAAGCGCGTCACGCCTGTAATCTCCTGACGAAGATCATCGGATATGATCAAAACTAGTCGTAATAGACGACTTAATTTTTACGTGAGTATTCCCGTGCTAAGTAATTATAACATAATGTTTTAAAACAACGTTAGTTTCCATAGTAATAATTAATAGTTCAAAAAAACTAAAAAACACGCTTTGTTTAGTGTATTGTCATCGATCCTCGATATATCTACAAAGTTTGAACGAAATCCGGCCGTTTAAAGTGGGTCAAAAGCACGCCCAAAGGAGTCGGTTACAAACATACAAGTGAAGCTAATATCATCATCATCAGCCTATCGGATTTTTGTCCACTGCTGGACATAGGCCTCTCCTAAAGAACGCCACAAGGCACTAAGCCTAGAAGCTAATAAAAAGCGTGTAAAACAAACACACTGCACTCTGCATCTTGATTAATATCCCAATTTGATTCCCCCATCAAACGCCGACCACGACCATCTTCAACATTTACTCAATGAACTCATTACAGACATTCTTTGACGTAAAGAGCTAACTCAGAACAGATCCTAACTTTATATTAGCCCACACATAACTCAATCTTTACGGTCGATCAAACTTATGATTACGACAGTATCAGGCGAGCTGATCAAAAAACTTTTCTCGTTAGGATCCGTCGCTCATTTGACAAGTTCAAGCCTCTAAATAGAGATGAGGTTGCAGGGTGTGGACGAATGAACGTCCGGCCAAACTAGGATTAAACGAGTCGGATAATTTTATACGGATGTATTAATTAATTAGGTATATTTACACTTGAGTTTATTTCATAATTAAAATTAAAATAACACAAATAGACATAAACAGAATACTTTACTATTACTACTATTATCCTACTACAAAAAAAAAACATTAACTAAATTAAGGAAAGTGTGCTGAGTCGAAAAGGGGTCATAGTACTCATCATTATGAACAATTTATGCCAAGGGAAAAAACCCTGAAATTGGAAAAAACTGTTTATATAATAGCTGTTTTATAAAAAAAAGAGGCAATAACACTCGGTGGAAAAGATTTAAAGGTCATAGGTAGAGGTGTTGCCAATTATCAGAAGTTAGGTATTGTCGAGCGGTTCTATGTTCATAATGTGGGCATGTAGTTAGGTTCTATTAGACAAACAGGCGTGGATAATCGGGCGAGAGGAATAAAACCATTACTTGCAACACACGTATAACGCGCATAGGTACACGATACAATAAGATTCTATGACCACCACTGTAATTCCACATGTATTTGCAACTATTGTAATCAGCTTTCTACGTATCAACCTTAACTATCAACCCTTGCCCTTGTGGCTCTGCTCGAGATCCCTAAAGTATCGTTTCCCGCGCTTTTAGAGATCGTAGTTGCGCCAGAGTGGTAAACGTCAGCCGCTCAGCAGCTGTCACTGTCAGTTACGTTTCTTTACCACTCTAAATAATAATTGGCTCAGAGCGCCGACAGATTATATTTTTGGAATCTTATTGTTATTGATTTTAATAAAATTTCAACAATGATTTTTAATCTACGTAATGATCCCTTCGCCACTTACCATACCTGTTCCTTATAACCCGGTATAGCGCACAATTATCACTTTTATTTGTTTTGTAACCATTTTGAAGACCAATTTTCATCTACGCGTAGATGTGACAAAGCTGTGGACATGTCTGACACTTTCTCGCGAGATGAAAACAATTGAACCTGTCCACGGCCCGCGCCAGGCGGGCTGTTCTGCAAAATGGTCGGATAACCGTAACTGGCCGGTCTACCTACACACCTCTAAACTTACTAAGTTTTTGGTGCGGTTATCATAATGTAGATAAGGGTAAGATGCCGGCCCGGCTAATTGGTCTGCTGGAGGTAATCACAAAAATGTGATAGGGTTTTTATAACTAAGAATACTTAGTTACATAATTTATTTTGGGCCTCTAATTTTGCAGAGTACACCATAGACAAGTATAAGTACACCAACCTTTTTATTTGTTTTATTTAACTTGATTAATATTCAAGTAAAGAAACGCGTACTTAAAAATGGCATACGCCATAGATGGATAAAAGTCTTTATTGTTTATATCAGAAACTAGCGGCCCGTCCCGGCTTCGCTCGGGTGGATATTCATATTTTAAACATTTTGGGATAAACGTAGATTAAATGCGTCTTTATGCGGGTGATAAGTAGATTTTTTTTAAATTACTATTTATATTTTCTCTTATAATTTTTTACGTTTTAATCTATACGTATTTTTATTCTCATCTATCGTAACTTTATTTTTTATTTATTGTCCCATTTTATTTATATTGTGTTTAAGATTAGGTAAATACTTTATTTATTTTTTTAGGTTTTTGGTTGCAATTTTTTTTCTTGATCTTATTTTGTTAAGGATCCCTAATTTTTTCAGGTAATAAATATAGCCTATGACACTCAGCAATAATGTGGCTTTCTATTGGTGAAAGATTTTTTAAAA
The DNA here is from genome assembly GCA_949125135.1 of Alcis repandata. Taxonomy (NCBI): domain Eukaryota; kingdom Metazoa; phylum Arthropoda; class Insecta; order Lepidoptera; family Geometridae; genus Alcis; species Alcis repandata. The sequence goes on from OX421240.1 coordinate 1,879,796, forward strand.
TCGGTTCAGTAGATCCCGAGATTACCCCTTACAATTAACAAATATACAAACACACAAACTTTACTTCTTTATAATATTAGTATAGATTACAGACAAAAAGGATCATAAAACTTAAAACTAGTGCAACAATTGACGGCCTTATTGCTAAGAGCGATCTCTTCCTGGCAAGCTTAGGATGGAGAGGATACATAAGCGTACAGCGCTGGGGCGTTTTTATGTCCGATCTTTTAATTTAAAGTTTTACCGCGCCGCGCGCCGTGCTACGATATCCGCGTGGAATCGGCAAGGAATCGCCCACGTCAAATTCAAATTTCGGAATATTTGACCGAATTATTTGCCGATACCACGGCGTGGTAAGACTAAAAATCCGAACAGAATAATGCCCCTGGCTCCTAAGTAAGGCCGTAAACGACGTGTTCCCTAGAAAAATGTCAATGGCACTCAACAATTTGTAGGGAACAGCTATTTTTTGCGATTTCAGGGTTGTTCTCATAGTAAAAGTTTATCATTATGATGAGAATGAAGCCCTTTCTATGATCCTTTTTCAGTTTAGTGTACCTTTTTCTTATACAGTATTTAACCGTCTTTTGTTGCTTACCTTATAAACAATAGATAATGAGTTCTATGTCTAAGCCTTTCTAATATGTTCTCGACTCTGAATAGAGCAGACAATAAGCCGATAACGAGTCATCAGTAAATCTTTACAGCCGCGCTGTACATCTATGTCCTACACAGGTTAACCTCCTATAGACTACGCATTCAACTTGTAACTTACTTGTAACTTGTAACTTGCAACTTAGCCAATGAAACACATACGTGTATATTGCATACGTTGCTTATGCCTATACCGCAGTACGCAGCTCTCAGTACGTCCATGCTACGTAAAAAATATGTAATAATAAAATATGTAATAGTAAAAATACGTCCTTAAAAAATATGCTCTGCTCTGCGTTGCGTGGACCTGCGTCACCTGCGGCTGAATATACGCTTAACCTTATAGTTTTTCAGTGTTAGTAGATTGGTTGGTTGACTATCTATGGGAGGTAATCTCCGATCTGCTACGACTTCCTCAGAACGCCTGTCGAATACGAAGCTCCTTGTTTATGCGCCTACTGGGGCATGTGAAGCAGTAATTGCTATATAATTCGCTTCTGTCTCAGCTACATCGGGCGTCTTGTTTAGTATTCAATGGTAGACGTGGTTCCATTGTTTTGATGCTAGCTGCGGACTTTGGTTTTACCCGCGGTGGTGAGGATGAAAAGTAGTAGGTACCTACCACTATTTTGTGACCGAGCGAACGAGACGTCTCTACAACAACTTGCTTTCATCTGTCCGAATGTTTGTTTGTTTGTGTGGATTTTGGTACAGGGCGTATTTTTCAACGAATCTCGAAACTTGATTGCTCTCGAAACTGCTTCTACGATTTCATAGATTTTTTGTTGTCTGGATATTGATTGTGGAGGTATTTCTCTCAAAAAGGGGAGGAAACTTCTGCAGCGCCATTTACCAGGCGATATTGATAAAATTTGGCAAAAATATTTGGTGTCTAATTCTAAACAACAATTTCGAATAGATATAAATTAAATCAGTCAAGAGGAAACCCCTTGACAAGACAAGACAAACAACTGTGATTGTCGCAAAAAAGTTGTCGCGCGACCTACTCTTCGCAGAACTACTAGTCGTAACAGTAGGTAAAGCCCCGTAAAGCCCCACTGCGTGTTGTAGAGTTGATAACGGCATGTTGACAAGCTCTCGCCCATCGAGCGTAATGGCGTGTGGACAACCTATATTGATTTAAACAAAGTTTCCAGCAACATTCTTGCCGTTCATCAACAATGTTGCTAAACAAATGTTTACCATCAATACGGGGCTTTAGACTATTTCAATGTCTTTTAATGTCTTCAATCCTGTCTCAAAATCGGTCCCGCAAACCGTATAAAGGCTAAAAAGCCGTACGACAATGGAGCAGCGCACCGCCCGAGGATTCAAACCCGCACGTGACATCTCCTTCGACTATAACACTACAATAACTCGCCTTATCTCGCATGTATTATTAATTTATATCGTGTATTATTGCGAATGGCTTGATACATCCCAGATCAGGCTTTTTGGGGTGACGACCAAGTTACACAAAATAAGGCTGCAAACGATATTCAAGATACATCTTAACGTGTAGTCTTCATACTTTTTAATTTCCTGAATTCTTATTTTAATAACTTTGGAAAATTAACGGGAAAAATTGTTAGGTTAGGTTGCATTTTTAGGTTTTGATTTTTTGATAATATTTTTTCCAAATGTGATACGATATCATATCGTACTGATCGAGGATGTAATATTACATGATATCATACTGTCGACACGAAATTAAAGTTCCTGATAAAAAGTTTTGTAAACCGGTTAGTCATCTTCCTACAAGGGTCAAAAGTGAACGGTTTGAAAAACCAACAAAAAATTGTAAACATACCTATTAATTATGTTCGTATTCCAATAAAATTCATCAATAATAAACGTTTCACACTCATAGCTACATACTAGAATAACCCTGTGTTGGGGATGCCATGGAACACACACAAAGACAAGCACAACTAGTACCCAGACCCAGAACAGATATTTCAATTCATCATTCAAACATCTGCCCGGCCGGGAATCGAACCAGGGACCTCTGGCTTATAAGGCAGATATATTACAACTGTGCCAAACAGATCGTCAAAAAAAATTCATCGATAATAGTTGTTTTTTGTAGATTCCGCCCTTACTGTTTTTGACTGTTCAGAATTTTGAACTCGCAAAATTCAAGACCCTGCGCGGCACAGCACTGCACTCGTCACCCTGAGATATAAGTTGTTTCATCTCTCATTTGCCCTATAATTTCACTGGAAACAATGCCCTTCCAACCGGAACACAGTAATGTTTGCACATTACTGCTTGGCGGTGGAATAACTGGCAAAGGTGTGGTACTTCCCCAGACGGGCTCTGCAAAAGAGCCCTACCACTACAAATGTAGTAGTTATGTTTCACTGTAGGAAATGTAACAGCAATAGATACGCTATGTTAATCCGGTGTCGCTGACTGTACTAATGGTTTGATTCTGCTGATTTATCGGGTTCGTATCGGTAAGCTCATTCTTTGCCCGAATTCTGAATAAGCCTTAACTTTTAAGATAGCTGATGGGAAAATAATTCCCCCATACATGCCTTTAATGATAGCATCGTTTATTTCACCTCAACCTAAACCTAAACAAACTAGGTACACTTGCAAGTTAAATAAAAACTTGTAGAAATGGGACAGTGTTCAATATTGCATTGGGCGTAAATGGAACCTGCATTTTACATACATTTTTCTATCAAATAAGCGCTGTGAATTTTTCGTAAAAAGTCAAGCTGGTCTAGCTTCGGTTTCTGTTTCTGAATCAACTGCTTTATAACATTAGGCCATTCTATTACAATAAAACGCGACTTGTATTTTTCCATCGGTCGAGTTTTGGTTAAAAACATGACAAAATGAATGAATAATTCTTAGTGTCTCGTAGACAGTACACACATTCTTCTAAGAAATATATATTTTTCGAAAGAAGTCATGGGGTGAAAAGCTAAATGGAAAACGAGTCGCTTCACAGAGCCCGGTTCTCCCCTACATCGTAATAGAATGGGCCTATCTCCCGATTTATAGTCGTCCTATTAGCGCGGGGCCTATTGGATGCGTGTAGGTGTAGATTATATACATACATGTACAATTGTACATGTACAGAACCTACATACGATTATTCTGGGAGATAAATTTATCGCAGGACTTTACTCCTAAGAATAATAACGTTCAAAAAGTTTGTCTTCCTTATTTTGGAGTATTCATTTGGAGTAAAAAGTTGTTAGTTAGTATGCTTGTTACCTTTTGTCTCTAAACCGAGTACTACCTACCTACGCATACAATTTTGCCCTATGTATTTTTGTATCAATTTGAATGAAATATATTTTTTATCTGAATTTAAAACTATTATTGAATTGCCGTTTTGATAAAAGATCTATCCAACAGCGGTTTGAAAGTTATGAGCTGTTTTTTAATTAGTTAGGAAAATAATTATTTACCATCAAGCTTACGTTTTCCCTTACCTACATTACCTACAGCTATTGCAATAACACTTTTAAAGACAAAGCCGTATTACATGACAGAACCGTATAAAACTACAATAGCGCCTGATTTAGGCCGCGATATGCACATAAACATAAAACAATTACAATTACAACAATTAATTACAACACCAAACAATACTTAGCACAATAATATCACCGCATTATATAAATGCTATTATAATATAACAAGATTTTTGTTGAACACAAAGCGAGGAAACATTGAAAGTCGGCGAGGAAACCTAATTACGAGATCGCGGGACGAGCTCTAATGCGTGTCTTGAGAAATAACTGATTAAGCTTTTAGTTTACAAATGTGGACTGATATATATTTCAGTTCAATTTAGATATGAGATAACAAAAGTTTCTGAAGTCGGTTTATTATTGTCGACTGATGATCTTTTTTTTTCAATTTCAAATGAAACTAATAAACTTAATTTATTTCTCAAAGATAACATAAATAGGCATAAACAGAATATAAAATTATAGATAAAAAACAGAGCTTAGGTCACTATCTGCGGAAAGGGTATCCAAAAGGCTGGCGACGTTACCTCGTTGAATTGCAATATTAATTCTATTTTTTGTTTTTATTTATAAATAAAGAAAACTTAGCTGTTCTCAGGACATCTCAGGACTTCGAATGAACTGCTCGGCCTTTGGCCTGGCAAGTTACAAAATAGGCTATATTTTACAACTTTTACTATAGGACACAGGAATTTGCGAAAAAAACAGCTGTTCCATACATTTTGTCGAGTGTCATTGACATTTTTCTATGGAACAGCTGAGTTTCATGATTTCCGGGATGGTGCCATAGTAAAAGTTGTTCATAAAGATGAGTACTTACTATGGTGCCTTTTTCGGCTTAGCATACCCTTTCCTTGTAACTGTACGAGTATATGTATATGTATGTATCTTATAGTAAATACTGTGTTATTTGCAACAATAGATAGGAACTCGATGCGTCCCATTTTATGGTCCATAATAACAATAAAAACCCTGAAAAATCGATATATCCGGCGTAAACGATCCTAATTGAACGATCTCCGCCCTAAGCGTCTTAATCCTTATTGGTGATTAGCTGGAACGAAATTGCTAATGAGTGAAATCTCTATTCTATGGGATGGAAGCTAAAATGACGCTCGAACTGGAAAAGTTTGTTTTAAACTATTAATTCGATCCAAAGGATGAGGTTTATGTTGTCGCTTATGTGATAACGTAGATTTACAAAAAAAATGTGTTCGTTGTCGAACATACGAGTAGAACACACATTTTTACCCATTTCACTAATAACTTTTTTTTTTCTTTTTTTTTTCACTAATAATATATATTTTTTTCTTTTTTTATCGATGATAAGTTGTTGTGACCATGATGAATATAATTTAGTAACAAAGAATCCGTTTAAAACAACCACAGACACTTTCAATGTCCAAAACATGGGAGAGAATATGAAAAAAAAAATAGTTAAGTAAACCATTTGTATGCTGTGGTAAAACTACTAAAAAGCTACAAACGATACCTAAATAAATAAAACAACTACAATTCTTAATGTGGATTTTATTTAAGCAAAATAAGACTTTGACCATAAATATGATATCTAACTATCTAACTACTAAGCTTAAAGTTGTAAAATTCAGCAAATTCCTAAGCGCCATTTTAGCAACGCCTTAGTTCAAACTTGGGATAAAGCTACCTGTTCACCGCGCTAAACGAGATCTTATTATAGATCGCCGTCAGTCGATAGATAAATCGTACTCACAGACTATAGAGGTGGGCAGATGGATTGATCTACACTCCTGAATCTCTCTCTCTCTCTCTCTCTGTTTCAATAAATCGAACCAGGTTGAACTAGGCCGAGAATCATGTGTGGAAGAGTGCGAAGGCGTGCCCATAGCCACGGTGGATAGCGTCAAGGGGGAACACCCCAGGGTTTTTGGTGGGTAGGCCGCCACTAGGGCGGAGATTCCCATATAACTACAGTGCTCCCCCCGGGGCCGGTGGTATACATAGAAGATTTTCCATGGGTCAAAAAAAAGGGCAGAGAGTCATGTGTCGATGAATCAAACCACGTTATTTGGTTGGTGTGTTTTACAATAAAGATCTGGGTTTTAGCTGACGGCTCTGATCTGGGCTTTGTTCTTGGCTCTAACAGCTACATACTACGTTGTAAAAAGACAGATTTTCTTCTAAAAGTTCCCTGTAGTAGATATAAGAGCTACAATATTTCTTCCAGAAATATATCGATTAGGATTTGCACTTTTCTTTCGCTTTATATTCTACTGCGACTAACAAAGCTACCATTAAGTGAAGAATAAGATTGAGATTCTAAAAAATATACACAAATTAAAACATCTCGTTGTCTGTTACATTGTGTTTTATGAAATGACTAAATTTACTAAAGACATCACCAAATATAACAACTAATCTCACTGCTTATCGATTGCCTTAAACGTTGATCAGTTTTACCTATCCGCCGTTCCGATGTGTCCATCTGTAGGTTTTTGATCTGTGCTTTACCTGTCTATGGTGCCTTTCATAATTATCTATTGAGTAAGTCCATTGTGCGAGCTCCTTTATCTGTCTAAATGGCCATATCGCAGCCCAGATACTGAGGGAACGATTTCTTGGATATCAGGCTATGTTGGCTTAAAATGAATTAAACTTAGCTGCAATACAGGGTTATACGGAAAGGGTGTGCAAAGCCGAAGAGGGCTCATAGTACTCATCATTATGAACAACTTTTACTATGGGACCAACTCGGAATTAGCAACAAAAATCAGCTGTTCCATACATTTTATCGTGTGTCATTGACATTTTTCTATGGAATAGCTGATTATTTTTTCGTGAATTTCGGGTTGGTCCGATAGTAAAAGTTGTTCATAATGATAAGTACTATGACCCATTTTCGGCTTAGCATACCCTTTATGAATAACCTTATATATCTATTCACGGTTCTGTAAAATCGTAAAATAATTTCAATACGGAACCGACGTAGAAACCTACTAAGTAAAGTCAAGAACGCTTTATAACTTAAAGCTTTTGTTTAGGACTTACCTCCAAAATCCTAAACTTCAAATGTTTACCTTTCAACGGCCCTTCAAACTAAAAGGAACTTTACTTGTTACTTCGAACTTTCCCAATTTCGTCAAAAATGTACACAACTGTATGAGGAATGAAGCAGAAAACTCTTCACAGCTCCTGTCACGGTAATGCTTAGGGTAGGCTCTTGGATTTATTAACTATTGGACGCGCATTTCATCATCATCATCATCATATGCAACCTTTAATCCTCCCACTGCTGATACAGGTCTACCCTCGAAGGGTGATTAGGCCATATTCCACCACGCTGGCCAAGTGCGGGTTTCTGGAATTCACATAATGTCATTGAATTTCTTCTCCGGACGTATGCAGGTTTGCTAACGATGTTTTCCGTCACCGAAAAGCCAGTGGTATGTAAATTCGTACATAAGTCCCAAAGAACTCATTGGTATGAGTCAGGGTTTGAACCGAAGGTGGCGACCTCAAAATGCGAAGCGGCTGTTTTCCCACTGAGCTATCACGGCTTTTTACGCGCATTTACAAGTCGGCTATTTAATCGACCTCATCTGTCATCTTTTGACATCTGGCTGTCATCTTTACTGCGGTTGGAAGCGTAGTCCATCTAGATACTGATTTTTTGTATTTTGGTGTTCTAATTCTAATTCTAATTCTAGATGGGGGTGATACGACCTGCACCGACGTCCCGCTTGGGGTGTATTGTGCATTGCCCCCCGACTGCCAGCTTACCCCAACCATCCGAGCTCCCTAAAAAAACGGAGCACGGCCTGGGGTCGCTGGCATACCTCCTCCACTTGCATTGCGCCAGGTGTTGTGGTACTTGAGACTTGTTGTGTGGTTTCTTCAAGGAGCCTCGACCTTGATCTTATGTCTTCCGTGGCCTCACAGTGCAACAGCGCGTGCTCCACGGTTTCGTCCTCTTGTAAACAGCCTCGGCACAGCGGACTGTCCGTAGCTCCAATTTTGTGTAAGTGGTAATTTAGGTCACAGTGGCCAGTGATAATGCCTATCATTGTACGGAGATCTGTCCTGGTTAACTTGAGTAGTTTATTGGTCGCTTTTCTATTTATCGATGGGTAAAAAGCTTTTGAGTGTTTACAATCTGTAGTTTTGTTCCATAGATTTTGCTGTTCTTTTTCCGTGTAGGCTATTAACAGGTTCCGCGTTTCCAATGCAGTTGGTTTACACAGTGCCGCGACATCTGCCTTAATTTCTTTCTTTATACCTTCCTTTGCGAGTAAGTCGGCTTTGTTATTTCCTTCACATCCGCTGTGACTTTTTGTCCATTCCACAGTGACTGTATATCTGGTTGCTAAATTTTGTAGAGTAAAGTGGCATTCCGATACCACTCTGGACCTAGTTGTTGGCTTTCTGAGTGCGTAGATGATGGCTGCGCTATCTGTGGTGAACGTGAGTTGATCGTCTTTTCTCTCTATACTGCTTTCTGAGTCTTTTGTGAGTACCGATCTTGCCGCAAGCAGAAGGCCCATCGCCTCTGCCTGCAATACGGTTGTAGTTTTATTTAGGGCTATGGACTCTTTGATACCCAGCTCTGGTGAGTAGTAACCACAACCAGCACCCTTATTATTTTTTGCACCGTCCGTGTAAATGTTATATTTCTTTGGACCAGCATCCGCGATGTCAGCTTGGACTCGTTCTTCTGTCACTAGCTCATAGTTTTTGCTGTCCAAATATACATTGGCAATTTTATCAGTCCCTCGGCTTGCGTCTGGGACGATTTTTGTTGCTCTGTCTAAGATTCTGCAGTGGGTTGTGGTGTATCCGACGCCTTTCCACTGGTTTAAGGATTTGATTCTTAGTGCCGACGCCATTGCTTCCTGCTGTATGTGCAAGTGCAATGGCGTCAGACCTAGAATTACGTTGAGGGCGGCCGACGGTGTCGATTTTGAACAGCCGCTTATTAGTGAGCATGCCAGCCTTTGTAGTTTCTGTAGCTTGTTGATGGTTGTTGCCAGGATTGTTCTGGGCCACCACACTATGCTACCGTATGTTAGTACCGGCCTGACTATTACCGTGTATAGCCATCGACATAGTTTTGGTTTCAGTCCCCAGTCTTTGCCAACTGCCCTGGTGCACTGCCATAGTATGTTTGTGGCTTTAGTAGTAACGTGATCTAGTTGTTTTCCCCAAAGAAGTTTATTATCTAGCCAGATTCCGAGGTATTTCACTTCCTTGTTTAAAATTAGTCCCGTTCCAAAAAGGGTCGGTAGTTTTAATTTTGGTATTTTTGTTTTGCGCGTGAATAATACCATTTCTGTTTTTTGCGGATTAACAGAGAGATTGTGCTTTTCGCACCAATCTTCTACTATTCGGAGAGCTTTCTGCATTTTTTCACATAGTGTTGATTCGAAAAGTCCAGATATCATTATTGCCAGATCATCTGCATAAGCAATGGTAGTTATTCCATTTTTGTTCAAGAGTTCGACTAGTTCATTTACCACTATTACCCATAGAATAGGGGATATCACTCCTCCTTGGGGGCAACCTTTAGTGACGACGCAGCGCGACTCTTTAGACGACTCTATATTTGCTGCTCTATTAGACAGCATTGTTGTGATCCATTTGCTCACTCCTTCGTCGACGTTGTGCCTTCTCAGCCCCAACTCGATACTGGGAAACGTCGTTTTGTCAAAGGCCCCCTCAATGTCGATAAAGGTTACTAGGCATGACTGCTTGTTTTCTATAGCAGATTCAATCTTGTGTACCACCTGATGCAAGGCGGTTTCCGTTGATTTTCCTGTTTGGTAGGCATGTTGGTTTTGGTGCACTGGTTTCTCTTGTAGCGGTCCATTTCGGATATATTTGTCACACAGTCTTTCTAGCGTCTTTAAAAGAAAAGAGCTTAAGCTAATGGGCCGAAATGACTTTGGGTTTGTATAGTCTGATTTACCCGGCTTTGGCAAGAATACTACTTTGACTTCCCTCCAGGCCTTAGGTATGTATTTCCATGCGAGGCACGATTTGAAGATGGCGGACAGGTGATATTTTATCTTATTTACGCACCAATGCAGGAGTGCCGGAAAGATTCCATCAGTTCCTGCGCTCTTAAAGGGTTGGAAGGTACAGACCGCCCATAGTAGAGCCTCTTCCGTAACTATAGAGGACGCAAAGTCCCAATCTTCCCTACTGGGTTGATGCGGGGTCTTAGTTTCCCACCCACCTTCATGTTCAAGTCGACATTCCGGAAAGTGAGTTTGTAAAAGCAGTTCAAACTGTTCCTGTTCCGACGTGGTATATGAACCATCTGGTTTTTTTAGGGTACCTAGTTTGGTTTGAGTGTTGTTTGATACTATCTTTCTAAGCCTTGCGGTTTCGCTCTCTGACTGTATTGAGTTACTGAATTTTTTCCAGGAGTTTTCCTTGCTCCTAATAATTTCTACTTTTAGCTGGTGTCGAGATTTTCTATATTCTTGCCAATCCTCTTCTTGATTGGTGTTCATCGCTCTGTTGAAATGATGTCTAGCTTTTTTCCTCAGTTTACTGAGTACTCTGCTCCACCATTTATCTTTTTTATGTAGTATCTTACTGTTCTCCGTCTTTAGAGGGCATGCACTCTCGTAGCTGCTTTTTAAAACACCTGCTATCGATCGTACCATGTCCTCTATTTCGTTTGGGGTGAGCTCTGTGCTAGTCTTAACTTGCCGTACATTTAGCAGGTTTTCCTGGAGTTTTTCAGAAAAGAGTGATTTGTCAGTCTTTCTGGGATTTCTGTAGGTGAGAGGTTTGTGCTTTCCTACATTAAGGCTGAACCTTATCCTCCGATGATCGGAGCCGGAGTATTCATCCGTTGCCACACGCCAGTCTTTGATGCTGTCGGAGATTACGGTTGTGGCTAACGTGATATCTACGATCGTTTTCGCCCAAGAAGGCACAAACGTTGGTTCCGATCCTCGATTTAAAATGTTCAGGTCGTGCCTGAGGACAAAATCGAGCACGTCTTTCCCTCTGTCGTTTGTGTCTGGGCTACCCCAGACCACGCAGTGTGCGTTCGCATCGCAGCCTATTATGCATTCTAAGTTGTTGATTGAGCAGAACTGCATTAGCCCCTCTATTTCAGGAGGTGGCGCCTCGTGTGTCCCATCCATGTATGCCGAGGCTAATATGATAGAGCTGAGCCTGCCTTGTAGGCCGGTCTCCAATTTGATTACAGTTAGGTCATCAGTACACAAATGTGTTATCAGTGATGCTTTAAAAGGGTTCGGCACATAAATAAACGTTCGCATTCTATTTTCCCTGGGGGGAATGAAGACGTTGCCTCGTAGTGCCGTAAAGTCGCTTACCTTTCCTCGATATACGTATGGTTCCTGGACCAGTGCTATTGTGTTCGGTTGCTCCTCCAGAGTTCGCCGCAGGGTAGCGGAGCCTGTGACGCTGTGTTGGAGGTTGGATTGTATGATCTCTATTCTAAATGTGTTTCTGTTATTTTCAAGACTTGTTGTACCCGGAGTGCCGGGGGCTTGTTTATTGGTTTTGTTTTTATTATTACTTATCATTCTAACGTGCTTATCCATATTTGTTGGCTTCCTCGTCTGCTCAGCCCTAGTCATCCAGAGAATGAACAGGGGGCGGCCCGTCCCTCTCCGTTTCCATGAGCGACAGAGGCGAGAGGATAGTCAAGCTCATAATATCGCTTGATATATCCCCCTCTCCCCCGTCGTCCACTTCCAGGAGACGGTCGACCTCCTCCCTTGTCCATTCCTTGTCTTCCGGAGGTACCGTGTCGGCGCCGGCGTCGGCCAAAGACACGCTCTCACCGCTTGGTACGGTGTTAGCGCATCCCCCCCCCCCTGCCTGCACCCGCGCGCTACCTCCGGTTTTGGTAGTTTTGATTTTGACGTAGACTGCCCCCGTCGTGTAGGCCAGCCTATAGTCTACCCGCTTTAGGGTCTCTATGTCCTCTGGTGGAACGCCCATCACCAAGATGTGATTGTACGTTTCGCCCCTCTGCCGCACTATGTGCTTGAAGATAGGCCATCTTTCCACATTTATGTTCCCGTTCAGGTCGGATAGGAACTCTCTGAGTATAAAAGGCCACTTTTTGAGGTCTTCCCTATCCTCGCCGAAGTCGGGAACATAAATGATTCCCGTATGGTACCTTGGTAACTCGCTCTCAGGAAGCACCCTAAACCCTCCCGACCCCTCCCACAGGCACGGCAGCTGTTCCACAGTCGTTGCCAACCATGCCAGTGAGAAGTCGTCACGGGGGGTCAACCTGAGGCATCCGCGAGCTAGCCTGGGTAACTGCCAGAAAGTTGGCAGCCTACGCTCCTCTTTTGGCTTGCCGCGATTTTCTTTGAAAAGTTTGTACTGAACCTTGTCTATTGATTTACGGAGTAGGGTCGCCCTGAGCTCGTCCATCATCACGCCGCCTTTGTCCTGTACCACCACCCGGTACAGTTTAACAGCGGCGGCATATGAGTTCTGAGATCTTGATTCCCCTACCCCGTTTTCCGGTCCGTCAGTCCCGCTCGGTCCTGCCGCAACCCCAGCGGTTCCACCCGCCAAGCACACCTTTTTGTCTGCCGCGATAGACCCTGGTGATACTTGGTCGGAGCTCCGCTGACGTTTTGCGCCCCGGGTGGTTTCCACCGACGTCCCGTACTTGTGTGAAACCTCCGTACCAGCTTTGGTTCTAGTTGCCTCGGGTGTGGCACACTCGCTCTCTTTTCGGCTCCAGCCCCCACTCGTTCCCTCGGAAGGGCCCAAGGGCGGCTGTGTCCTACTCGCAGGCTGGGCCACGCCTTTGGCTTTCGCAACCTCTGCTTCCGTTGGCTTCTCAGTGTCGCGTGGTTTCCCCATTTCGGGGTATTTTAAAATGTTTTCGGCTTTCACCGTATCTGGCCCTACTGTATACCACTCGTGCGGCTCGGACCCCGTCTCTCCGGCTAGAAGTGCCGCGTCACCGTGAGGCACACTCTCCCTTTCGGGATGGGCCACCCGGTGGGGCCTCTCCATTGAAACGGGGCCATAAGCCCCATCCGCGGCCGTGTTCTGCGGTAAGCGCGCCATGCATGCCACCACCGCCGGCGCGAGCGTCGACAGGCTGGGCATCTGCACGACGCCTTCCCTAAATTGGCGGTTTATGGCGTCAACCCTATCCACCTCTTTCTTGAGGAATTTTAATTGTTTTTTGCGGTGGTTTATGCCACCGGTATTTTTTGGCAAAACGACGGGGCCTAACGGCTTGCCATCGCCTTGCCCGTTACCTGCAACGACCAAACCAGCGTTCGAAGAGGCCTCACGCTCCCGCTGGTTCCTCCTCTTCTTGGAGTTTGAGCGCCGTTTATGACCTTCCTTCCTTAGCACTGGTCCAGGGTCCGCCGCAGTCGTAGCAATTTTTGATGCGCCTCCAGTAGCATCCGCGGCCGACGAGGCCTGGGGCTCCACCCCGCCGTCGCCTTCGGTCGCCAATTTCACACCCTCCAGCCCGGATACCAGAGGGCGCCGGGTGCTGCTATTTTGGTGTTTGTAATAGCTGTGTGATGTTGAAAGAGGGTTAGATTTTTTAAACTTCCTACTTCAAATTCTGATAATATTATAAACGACTTAGTAGCGCCCCGTGATTTCACTCCTGTTTTCCGGTTTTCCTACATGTTAATGTTTCACCCGTGTGTTCCAGAAAAAAGGTAGCCTTATGTTAATCCAGGATATAAGCTAGCCTTGTACCAAATTTCATCCAAATCTTTTTTTGCGTTTTTTGTTTTTGCATGATTTAACATCCGAAATTTTTAGTTTTATGGAATGCGAAAGTTCGTGTGGGTAAATGTTAGTTGCCACGTATTTCCCTAACTACTAAATCTATTTAAAAAAAAATAGGAATAGACATAGCTTACGCCCCGGATATCCCCGGATATACAGGCCACATCCTCGCCATTTTTGATCACCGAGTGAAACTGCGAAGCACAGCTAGTATTACATAATAATGATTACACTTTGCATAGCTAGCAATAAAGAAGACAATGTTTATTTTTAGTCTGCTCATTAGAGCGTCCTAGTAGGAAACAATCGTTGTTTTTTAAAAAGAATATAATAACGCATAACGTTTTAATTGGAATTTGCCGGGTTTACAAAAAACACGTGTTGATTTTAGCTATAATGCAACTATTAGATCTTAACAAATCGGCAAAGTGGGTGTACCTAGGCTTTTAAAGGCAACAACTCATGATTTATTTCTTTTAATTTTCAATTTTGTTCCGTCTTCAAAAAGGAGATATTTTCAATTCGACTGTACGTTTGTTACGCGATTACTCCGCCAATAATGAATTGTTTTGGTTTTTTTATTGTTTGGTTGACAATACTTCAGAGGTGGTTCCATTTTTATATAATTTTCATATCAGTTTCCTTACACGTCCTATGACTTATAAACCCAAGGATATGCTCACAAAATGTCCTGCTATAATATCATATTATTTATTTAGGACAATCTGTGAAACCTCTTCTTACCAGGGTTGTCGACAGCACTACACTTATCAATACCTCTCTTATCCATAAAGACTCGAGGCCATCTATTAAAAAAAATCTACAAAAAAATCCAAAGGATTTTGACATTTCACTTTGACATTTTTGATTTTGACAAATCACATACCTACTAAATTATTACTAAGCATATTGGATTAACCACAATATCTCATTTATTAATTATGTTACTTCTAATAGATAGATAGATAAACTCTTTATTGTTCACACCAGAAATTACAAACAAAAGGATAATAACACTTAAAACTAGTGCGACAACTGGCGGCCTTATTGCTAAGAGCGATCTCTTCCAGGTAATATTATAAATGTCACAGTTTTATGTTTGTGAATTTGGATTTTGGTTGCTCAATCACGCAGAAACGGCTGAACAGATTTGGGTAAAATTTGATGAGTCCCTTATTTTGATCTGATGAATCTTATCATTAAGCGAGTAATATTTTTTGTTAGTGTAACTCTTTGTGTTGTTTTGTCACAATTAGTATTTAATTTTTTGACGTGACAACGTCTTATAATTCGATGGAGCCGGCTGCACGCACGAAAAAACAT
This sequence comes from Alcis repandata, assembly GCA_949125135.1. Taxonomy (NCBI): domain Eukaryota; kingdom Metazoa; phylum Arthropoda; class Insecta; order Lepidoptera; family Geometridae; genus Alcis; species Alcis repandata. The sequence continues at coordinate 1,895,017 of OX421240.1, forward strand.
GACGCATGTGCCGTTACCTCGATGAGGCGTTACCTCGCTCTGAGTAAAATTGTGATTTCCTATATTCTATTATATGTTCCTATTTGTCAAAGGTACAATTAAATTAAATTAAATTAAATTAAATTTTTCTTTTGAAAAATGAAACCATTGTATCAGTATTTTCTTATGACGTTGTCACGTTAAACGATCGTCAGTAAACCGACTTTACAGACAACCGATTTTTTTATCACTAATTAACTTATTTGTCTATGTTTTGCCTTTCTAAGTGCTGTTCTAAGTTTATTTTAGTACAAGATATAAAATCAAAGCTATCATTCTGAATTATTCATTACATTCATATTAGCCATATTTTAGGCATGCGCTAAAACATGTGCTAAAATAAACGAAGAAACTATCCAGGAACAATGCTCTCGGGTGCTCGAGATTATCTCGGTCACTTACACTCTCCTAACTTCTTACAAGAGCGACAGGGACCGAGATAATACCTCACTCGCCAGAATAAGGCCGCCAGGGAAGTGGGAAGTGAAAGACTGAAAATAGAATTTGAACTGTTAAGTTAATTATTCGCTGTGGAAGTGTGGATCTAGTTTCTCGTGGACAGTGGCCGCTAGACGTGTTAGAACCAGCCAGAATAGACAATGTAAATTAACAGATTTGTGAGGTGTGATGCCTACCTGCCTTACCTTACCTTAGGTATGTACGAAAGTGGTCTTTGGGTTCGTGGGTGGTCAGGTTTAGGGATTTGGCTACCTTCTCGAATGAGCCCACGGGACCATGGTGCAGTGTGGCCCGTATCGGTGTAGGGGAAAGAAGGACTAATATTTTTTTTTTTGATTATTTATTTCACTGCTGTATATATCTTTTAATACTATATAGGGTACTGTATAAACCTCGCACACTGCCTCTCCCGCCTCGCCTCGGTTTGTGCTAATCGGGTCCAGATTTGCCCCGCCATTCTAACAATATCGTATCTGCAGGATTATTCATGAAGGGTATGCTAAGCCGAAAACCGCTCAAAGTACTCATCATTATGAACAACTTTTACTATGGGAGTTATGGGACCAACCCGAAATTCGCGAAAAAAAATCAGCTGTTCCATAGAAAAATGTCAATGACACTCGACAAAACAAAATGTACCAATGGACCCATAGTAAAAGTTGTTCATAATGATGAGCACTATGAATCCTTTTCGGCTTAGCATACCCTTTATGAATAACCCTATAAATGAAATAGGTAGGTACAACAGGCAAACATATCATACCTAGCTCCATCCAATTACCCTAAAACACCTAATTACGGTATCAATATGACGCACCCAAAACCCTAAAATCCATTAAGTTCGTAACAAAAGTGGAAAATTAAATTGGAAAATATAATTGCAAATAGGAATTAGGAGTGCGGGTGTATAACACAATTATATCGCAAGCTGTTAGATGTATGAGTTTTGGGGATACGGGGCGGGAAGGGGGGAGGATATGGGGGGAATGAAACAATTTGGGGATGTTATGATTGGAGTGAAACAAGGATGGTTAGCGACAGAACAGATAACGTATGAAACTTGTTGAAATGTGCTTTAAATAGATGTATAATGTAAATTGAAGGCGGAAAAAAATTCCGGAATGTTTTAAAATTTTTGAAAAAATCGAAGATTGACTTCCGCGATCCGGTAACACCTCATCATCATCATCGCCAGCCTGTATCGACCTATCGACCCACTGTCGGGTATAGGCCTCCTCTCCCTTGTGCCATTTTTCCCTGTCTTGGGCCAATCTCATCTATCTCATCAGACCCATCGAGGTAACACCTGATTTGATAAATTAAACTCTATATTTTTTTCAAATCAGAAATTACAATTATGTTGTATTGTGTGTATTTTATTGTTCTGACTAAATTAAAGTATAATTATAGCTGTATCTCATGAACTGTGATAGTTAGACAGTTTGAAATTTTCACAGATGAAGATGATGTATTTCTGTTGTCCCTAAACAACAAATACTAAAAAACAGAATAAAATAAATATTTAAGGGAGCGTCCCATACAACAAACATGTTTTTTTGCCGTTTTTATAGATAATGGTACGGAACACTTCGTACGCGAGTCCGACTCGTACTTGGCCGGTTTTTGTAAACCATTTATGTTATTGTGTTAAATAAACAATAAAAAGCAAGTCGATATTATGCCACCTTTGCCAGTTATTCCACCGCCAAGCAGTAATGTGCAAACATTACTGTGTTCCGGTTGGGCATTGTTTCCAGTGAAATTACAGGGCAAATAGGAGATTAAACAACTTATATATCTCAGGGTGACGAGCGCAGTGCTGTGCCACGCAGGGTCTTGAATTCTGAGAGTTCAAAATTCTGGGTGGCGCAGACCTGTTATGGGCGAACGTGACGTTTAATATCAGGCAAGCGATTTGCTCGTCTCGTCACTCAATTACATAAATAATAATATAAATAAATAAATCTACTCTAAGAACTAGGAAGCATGTAAGTACATGGAGCACTCAGGTAGTCGATAAAAACCTAAGTTTTAGTGCTCATTTGCTTTAGTCTAGACTCCATTTGGCTAAGCACTAGAGCTAATTGCGACTGAGATGCTACCAGTAAGAGAGGAATAAAAGCGTAGGTATAAAAAAAAACTAGTTTAACGTTAATGTGATCCAAACGAATACCAAAGACCAACCAATCTAATACCAATGGTATTGCTTTAAAAAATATTTTTACAACATTTTAAAACTTAACCCAAAACAAGTTCAAATAAAGATGTAATTTACCCGACTACAGCAAAGTGCAAGTTTTTTGTGTTTTCACGTCAATGTCACCTACGTATAACTATAATTGCCGTGGGACTTAATTACACATTTGAACGAAATTTAGTTAACCCAGCGTTAAGGTGACACATACGCCATTAGAACAGTGGTTCCCAAGTTCCCAGCAAGTGGTCCGCGGAGCACCGGTGGTCCGCAAGAGCTAAAATATGGTCCGTGAACTACCTATTTAAATATGAACCAGCTGCGGCGCAGTTTCACCCGCGGAGGGTAGCCGGTGATGAAAAACGGTGATGATAAAAAGTAGAAACTGTGTGTTAATTGAAGGCAGAAGCTATCTATACTCCAAATTTTGTCAAAATACGTTTAGTACATGGTAATGGAGATACGTGGTAACAAACACGTACCTAATTTGATTATGATTTCATTCGTCATAATCGAATAATGTAGAAACGTTAAAAAATATTCTCAACGCATTTGGATTGTCACAGTTTTTCATTTAGCTTTGTGGCCCCGCGCTTACAACCAAAAGTCGTAGCGATCCCAGATTAAGGTAAGGTTGGGAACCACTGCATTTTAGAGACCAAACGCGATAACTGATGCATTCAAGTGGTTATTTTAATCAGATCAAGTTAATTAGTTTCAAATCCTTTATGTCAGTGGTTTCGAAGTAAAGTTATTACAGGTTGGATTTTCGATAAACCGTAACTTACTGCGTAAATAAGTTTAGTGTAGAAATTAAATTGAGTTGTGAGAATCATTAGTATAAACGTATTAAGTTATTAAACAAGCACCCACAGAAATTAGCGTGTTTATTTTTTATTTATGAATCATTAGATAAAGTAAAAAAAAGCAAGACGATGAAAAACAAATAAAAACGTTTGCGATAGAAAAACGAAATAATACACATAAGGTCACATATTTCAAAGCAAATGTTATCCTTACGCTTTCTTTCTATTTGAAGGTTGCCTGGAAGGTCGCATCTAGCGATAAAACCCCGTCAGATGTTATAATTTTAAACTGTATTTTCCTCTTTCTTCTAATTTTTAATGTGGACAATTGTATCGCAATTGTACGCAAAATAATATATTTTTATAAAAACTTATTTTATGACCGTTTAACACACTAAGTGCCAGCAACACACCTAGCGTGTCCTTACAAATCCATATCGCTATGCCACAAGCACGCCATATAGGGTGCCATCGCTAGGAACTATTAGAAAATAATGGTGGCGTTGAATGTGTTAAACTTATGGAGCTCGAATCGATCGAACGTAAAGGAAGAATATTGAGGGAAGCTGGGCCTCTAATTGCTTATAAAACCTGAACAAAGGTCGGTGGAGAGCTATAGACCTTTATCAGCCGATTAATAGCCGGTTAACTCTATGCGGGCCGCCGCCGGGCTTGTTATGAGGAAGATAGCCTAATAGCTGTTAGGTAGGTACGCCAGGAAGCTACTATACAGGGTAAAATAAAAATCAATTCATCAATTCCATAGAATAATGTCAATGAACTCGACAAAATATATGGAACAGCTGAATTTTTTTTCGCGAATTTTGGGTTAGTCCCATAGTAAAAGTTGTTCATAATGATGAAGTACTATGTGCCCTTTTATGAATAACCCTACAGAGACTGTAGTAAGATTCTACGAGTAAGTGAACATGTATCCCACAATTCTGCCGTCATTACGAAAAGTGCAAAAACTCGAGTTTTGGACAGAATTGAGTTAAGTACATATTCGGAATCAGCAGAACGAGATCTACATATTTTCTTTAGACAGTTTTTACGTAATTATGACGGAGCCGGTTTTCATACTAAGTTTTTCGCAAGTAAATCACGAGACGAGCAAGTTGCTCCTGATGGTTAGCGTCCACAAAAGTCGATTAAAATTTCAAAAAATTTAGGCGTCGACTTGAGAACCTCCGCCGTTTTTTCGTCGGTTATAGGGATTGCAATTGCTGGATCCAGCATACAGCAATCCAGCTGGATCCAGCGCCTTTTTAAACATGCTGGATCCAGCATACATCTTGATCCAGCGATGCGGATCCGCAAACGTATCAATTTCTATTGTTTAGTTTTGAGTTGCCGCCATTTTCGAATCGGCGCGGCAACGTTGCCGTTCTGTCACCATAGCACGTGCCGCATGAAAGGCAACGCCGCCCGCCCCCTTTCCCCCTTACCAACTGTACCGCTTATGGTTGTTTATTTTATAAATCAAAGACAGTTGATGAGTTGATTGTCAGTCTACAACCGTTGAAACTGGCTGTAGAAGCTCTTTGCAGAAGAGAGTCCACATTGATAACTGCCGACACAACCCTGAAATTTGTCTTAGGCAAGCTAAATAACCAGGGCACTTCCCTAAGCGAGCTAGCTGAAGCACTACGCAACAGAATCACAGAACGACGCCTCTCCGAGGTTACTGGTACGTTAGTGTACTTGAAAAATCCAAAAAAGTATGAAGTAGCAGTAAAAAAACCTGGCTATTTTCCATTGCCAAAAAAGAATGCGATGCGGCAGGAGATAAAAACATTGTTGAAACGAGTAAATAAACAATATATTGTAGAGCCGGTGCAAGAAGATACCATGGAGATAGAAGAAGATCGTGTAGATGATGACACAGAACCCGTTAAAATGACTTTAGAGCTAGAGCTTGAGATAGAACTTAAAAGAGAGAAGGAGAACTTTAATAAACAAAAGCCAAGTGGTCAATTAGATTACGAAAAGATCCTGAAAAAAGAAATGAGCGTTTATGAGAGCGAAGGAGTGCGAGGTGAACATTTATCAATGGTTTATGAGTATTTAATGACCTTAAAACCGACCAGTGTAGAGGCCGAAAGGGCATTCTCAGCAGCCGGCTACATATGCAGTTCTGTGCGAAGCAGGTTGGGAGATAAGACTATAGATAAAATTTGTTTTCTAAGGTCTTACTTTCAGAGAATTCAAAAAAAGAAGTAGTCTCTTATCGTCAGACTATAAACTGCTTAATTATTAAGGATTAACGAAGGAGAGAAGATTATTTCAAAGCTTTTTTTGTTTGATACAAAAATACTATTGAAAATTAAAATAGTGTTATTGTTACGGTCCTTTTTTAAAAGAATGTTAATTAAGTTAATTTTAAAAGAATTTGTGAGACTGATTGCTACTGATAGCCGTCCTATCATTATACATAAGCGTAATTAATAAGATAGTGCTTACTTAGAAACATTATCTTAAATGTTATATGAATATAAGGTTATATGTTTGTTATTTAATTTTATGTTGATTATTTTGATCTCAAATTATTAAAAAACCAAAGCAAATTAATATAAGATATCACCAAATGAGTGGAAGATTTCAAAGATTATCGTAAGATGTACAAATTAATAAAAAAAGTCTTAAAAATGTCGTCTTTTTATTTTCGTTCCACGTTTTGCTGGATCCGCGCTGGATCCAGCTGGATTCAGGTCAATCCAGCAAAAATTCCGCTGGATTGAAAACGCCGCTGGATTGCAATCCCTAGTCGGTTAAAAAGCTTTCTCCGTAGAGGCAACGCGACTTTGACAACCCCATCTGTCTCGAGGAACTAGTCGCCGATAGCAAGTCTGTTATCAGCAAAACTTGGCCTTTGTGCCAACTTTAATTTTATCAGTTGAACTAAGTTCTAACTGAATTTCGGTTCCTAAATATTGTACGGGACTCAATCCAAAACGACGGAGCGCTGTTGCAGTATGGATTGTATTGGATAGTTCGTATGGTGCATTCAAATGTCAATCGCATTTCTTTTAACAACAATCCTAAGTAACAAAGGTAGAAAAGTAAAAATAAAAAGGTAGTTTTTATAATTTTATAGTTTTTTGTAAGTTTGGCTTTTGGTTTTAAATACTTTTTAAATGTGAAAGTATTAAGTAGAACAACACAATATTTGATTAAGAACAAAATTGCATGTTAATTAATATTTTATATTCTTTATGGTCTAAAGCCAAGTCATACTCGTACCATAAACAAAAATCAACGATAGACTATATAGTATTAGCACGTAAAACGTACAAAAACGATATATACGATATTAAAACGCAGTTGACGTATGTCATCTACGTTCTTGTTTTAAATGACATACTTTAAGTGCGTTTTGGCAATACTGATTGATTTCATCCATACTGCTTCTGCATTGTACTGATAACATGATAAGGAACGGCTCACTCTAATAAAAACTTTTGAATTGTAAAGGATACCGTTCAGAAGGAACCTCGAGTGAAATCGAACCAAAGATCTCTTTATTAATACGGACCTCAAAGCTTTGCGTAAGATTATTCCTTGAAAAATCGAGGCGCTTTTCAAAAGTTTGACCTTTTGGCGAAAGACAATTTTGAGGAAGCGAGTTGAGGCCATTTTCATCGCTGAATCTATATATAGATATTATATATCTCTTGTTCATTAGGCTTTTAATATAAAAAAAAAATTGAAACGCATTAGTAATAAGAAGGCCCCAGATCAAAGCTTTTATTTCTACACAAAACAAAAAAAAAATGGAACATACTTTATAACTTCTATTTCGTTACGTATAGTTTTTTTATCTTTTTTTTATTATTCACTAGTAAGATAATTGTAGCCAAAATTGTGTACTAATAAAAGTAGTATACTAGTGCTGCGTCTTCTGCCAATGAATGAATTAGCTGCTTGTTAATTTTCTTGTTACTTTGAGCGAAAGTTCCAATATGAACGAAATAGTTCGGATACGGTATTTCAGTACGTAAATGAGTAGTAAAGCTTTTTTCAAGGATTTATTATGCCCTGTAGATCAGCAGGCCATTGCTGTCTTAGTATGTTTTTGCTGTCATGAAACTGTTCGATAGTGTTACACCACGCAATATTAAATTGATTCTTTATTTCGAAAATTTATAAGAATGTTTTATCCACGTCTCTCAGCAATTACTGAACCAATTTTGTTAAAATTTAGAAGAGAGATAGCTTATGCCCTGGATTAGCATATGTGCTATTTTTCATCATCACCATTTTTCAACAACCGCGATAAAACAGCGGCTATCTGCGACCACAGCTAGTACACAATGAACACAACCAGTTGATTCTTGAACAACCACTGGACATTTTACGCTGGCTAATATTTCAAGTACGTATGCAACCTTTAATCCTCCCACTGCTGGGATACAGGTCTACCCTCAAAGGGTGATTTTAGGCAGTATTCCACCACGCTGCCAAGTGCGGGTTGATGGATTCACATACGCCATTAAATTTCTTCTCCGGACACATGCAGGTTTCCTCACGATGTTTTCCTTCACCGAAAAGCCAGTGGTATGTAAATTCGTACATAAGTCCCAAAGAACTCATTGGTACGAGTCGGGGTTTGAACCCGCCACCTCAAGAGTGTGAAGCGGCTGTTCTCTCACTGAGCTACCACGACTTCTTTATATATTTCAAATGTTTCCTTTATTTGCCGTATCCAAGTTTAGTGAGCCGGTAGTGCATAAGGCTGAAACTGTAAGTAATTAGAGTTTCGCCGGGTCGCACTTTGTCGTTTGACTCTAGCTCTGCTGCCGGCCTTTTATTCATTTATTTTGCAGCGTTTAAATCCTGTTTAATATACATACAAGTTATTTAACTATTTAATTAAAATGATAGATACATTCAATATTCATACATAAGACCTTCTTGTCAAGTTATAACATGAGGCGCTTTAAAAAGGGTGTCTACAAACACTTATACATGGTTATACAGAAAAGGTATGCTAAGCCGAAAAGGGCTCATAGTACTCATAAAAAAGAACAGAATAACATGAATATTTAAGGGGCATACACATACACATACAACAAACGTGATTTTTTTGCCGTTTTCATAGATAATGGTACGGAATCCTTCGTCCGCGAGTACGACTCGCACTTGGCCGTTTTTTCCTAATTAGGTACTAAAATTTTCCTCATTTCAAAAACAAACATAAGCGCCATAAACATAAAGGCTCATCAATTTAATAGCCTGATTAATGATTATGATCTCACGAACGATCAATCCAAAAGTTAACGGTTAGTGAAATTAAACAGTAGCGGTTAACTGGATGGATGGCCCGTCGGTTAACGGCGGACAGCTTAACGACAGATTGTTAAAACAGAAGTTTAACTCCTAAGTGACAACGTAAACCGACGAAATAAACTGACCGGCAATCCCTTACTTTCCTGGGTTCCACGTTTTATTAATTGCTGAAAAAAATGCAGAGGCATAACAGAACTATAGATAACCAAGAACGCTATGATAATTACAAAATAATAAAAAAAAAATATGTGAGCCGTCACGGGACGCCTGGCAGATGTGAAACATCGACATTATTTTGTAAATATGCAGAAAAGAACATAATTATTGTGATAGGAACTAAATATGTCATAATGATAAAATAAAATATTACGATTTTTTTTCCAGATAAATGCAATAAAAGAAAAAGAAAAACAAAAGTAAATATTTTAAATAAAATTAAATTAAATTTTAAATTACGATTTAAAAAAAAAAAAAAAATTTTATTTAATAAATTAATTTTCGATTGCGCATGGTGACGCGTCGCCACACCGTACACACTACTGCATATATATATATAGCGTGGCGACGCGTCGCCACGGCATGCGTCGCCACGCCAGAAATCGGTTTTACGTGCGGCTATAGATGTTTCACATCAATAAAGAAGAATAATTGCATAAAAGTAGGTAATTCTGTGGTGCGCTACTCCTCAAACATAAAAGTAATAAAAGTTTTATGCCACTTTGTCTCCGTGAAATAAATAAGCATTTAAATCTCCATTTCTTCTTTGTCAGTTAAATTTGAAATTATCGTTTTGGAATACATCGATGAAAGGACGTTCATAAAAGTAGAGTCAAAGCTTTGGTCCCAACGTCCCAAGTCACTGTAAGACGTCGTGGTCGTGGTCATCCAAAACGGCAAAAGCGTATTATCATGAGAGATAACCTTTTTAAAATAGATCAGAAAACCTCGTTTGAATATTTCTCCACTTCTACTCGTATGTTATAGATACTTCTACAGAGTTATAAATTAGGATATTTTTTACTGCGGCCCAACCCGGAATTTGCGAAAAAAAAAATCGTCTGTTCCATACATCTTGTTGAGTGTCATAGATATTTTTCTATGGAACAACTGATATTTTTTTCGCGAATCCTGGGTCGGATCCATAGTAAAAGTTGTTCATAATGATGAGTTCTATGAGGTTTTTCGGCTAGCCCGTTTCTTATAGCCCTGTACTCTACTTCTATGCTATGCGTTTCTACCCAGAGGAATAAAAATTGCCACTCTGCGCTTCCCTGGTCTGTGTTAACGGTGTAACAGGGACTAACTTGGGAGTTATTAATCAAATTTAACTCGGGAACTTGAATAGGTAAATTTACTTAGCGGTCTGTCGGTGCATAAACGCTTGACAGATATACTCGTAAGTACACTGGTTCGAGAAAGAACATACCTATTTATGTAAAAGAAAAGGGTATGATAAGCCGAGAAGGGCTCATAGTACTTATCATTATGAACAACTTTCACTATGGGGCAAAACAGGAATTCCCAAAAAATTAAATCAGCAGGTCCAAAGAAAAATGTCAATGACACTCGACAAAATATATGGAACGACAATAAAAATCAGACTGATTGAAGACTGAGTAAAATCTTACGTGTATCTGTTTTTAATGACATATATTACATATTTTTATGCCATGTGTGGCAACACTGGCAGACAATCAAACGGGCCGCCAGCTGGCAAGCGATCACCGTCGCGTCGGATCCTGTAACACCGGCGTCACGGATACGCTGCCGACCTTTTAAGGCACACTGCAACAAATCACAACCTAAACAAATACAAAGTCTACCATTTCATTTTCCATAGAAATAAGTTAATTTTTAAAATATTTTTAAAAACAAGCGTTTATTGCATTGCCGTCGGAGTTACACGCGTATACCAAATTTCAGCTCAATCGGACATCGGGAAGTTAAGTTGCAAATGCAAGGTTCCACCTGAACAAACATAGTTACATAAATACCTACATTGCAGGTTAAATAAAAGCTTTTTTAAAAAACAGCTTGAACTATTTTATGGCGTCAGTACGAATACAATCCTAAAGATTAGATCAATGGTTTAATATCTCCATTAGTCTTGATAAAGTTTAGTATAAATCCTGGCCAGTCTTCAATACAACCTTTGAAAGCATCCTTTCAACACATACATTCATTCCTCGATACGAGTATGGACCTCATCCTAATTCTGAGAAGGCATGTTAATATTTCCAGGCTGGAGGCTGCGGCTGTATATCTGCCGGCCGATCCCTTGGGCCGCTATCGCATCCCTTCTTTGAGATTACCCTTGCTTGGGGCGCAGATGGTGAGGGAAACTGGCGAGCTTGTTGGCAAACTACGATAAAGATTCCGATTGTAGATTGACTCCGATTTGTAATTGTTACTCTTAACTTTAAGTGATATTTTTATTTTATTTTATTATTTTTTGACTTTTAATTCATTAATTCGTTGTTGTGTATACCTATGGGTGAAATGACGCCTAAAATAAATTGGTTTTTTTTTACAAACCTGGAGAGAAAGATGGAGCACTGACGCTTGAAGGACGCACACATTGACATATCAGTACTCCCCTACTTGCGGCTCTGCAGAGTTTGTGTACGTACGTGAAAGTAGATGAGTTCTTGGTTTCACTCAAATCTAACACAGTGCTCCATCTTTTTCTTTAGTTTTATCTGAGCTTGTAAACTATTTTTTTTAACTGTTGAGAGCTGTGAACGTCCTGATTGAAATGTATTGAACATTTTAACAGCAACTTCCTTTATAGAAAATGTTTAAATCTCAGCAGTTGGTATATTTTGGCACGGTTCCCCTAGTTTTTGCCCTTATATTATTGCGTTTCTTCTTAAAAATTAATGTTCATTAATTTGTATTTATCTATTGTATAATATTGTATATTTGTATTACTATTGTATATATATGGTGTCAGGTTAACATCGCTTTCATAAAGATAGTATAAACAGTAATAAAATAGTCAGATTATTCTACGTATCATACGTAGAATAATCTGACTATTCCAAAAACAGAAGAAAAACGGAAATTATATTAGATTAGAAATAAGGCACAAAAAAGAACTCTGATATGAGTAGATAATAATTTTAAGAATAAAACCAAACATCTCAAACAAACCGCAATCTCATCGGTAACTGGTTTAAATTTCAGTTGCAAGATTTGGCCCGAACATACGAACATTGCCAATTAAAAAGCTTTGAACAAGACACTGATTAGCCCAAAAAGTTAGCAAAATTAATTACCCGTGTGTCAGTCACCCCATCCGTAGATAAGAGCCGTCGAAGAAATTGAAGTAATATCGTCAGTTGTTACTTGTTCGGGTAAACACTGGCCACCGCATTCCCATGATGGACTCTGTAATCTGTGACTTGTACTCTCTGCTTACATTACTCTGTACGAGAGAGCGTCTTTATGTACTTCTGAAAGGAAATAACCACCGTTTTGCTTTACAGGCATTTTGCAAAGTGGGGTAATACACCTATCCTAGTAACGTTTTAAATGCGAAAGTTTGTGTGTGTGCGTGAGTGTTTGTTAGCACTTATCTCCGTAACTACTAAACCGGTTTTGATAAAATTTAAGAAATACAAGGATATAAGCAAATGGTATGCTAAACTGAAGAGAGCTCATTGACCAACTAATAATAGTTGGTCAATGAGCTCTCATGGAACCATCTATGAATATGAGAAAAAAAACCCGCTGTTCCATAGAAAAAATTCATTTTCACTCGAAAAAAGTGTGGAAAACTGTTCGTTTCTAGCGATTTCACCCTTGAGGTTGGTATCTTCAACCACATCGTTACATCCCATCAGGTCAGATTGTGGTCAAAAGCATGCTTATTTGGTTGCAAAAAAAGGGTTCCGCCACATACTACAGAATAATCAGAAAAAACTCTTAGGTACTAGCTTTTATTTATCACACACTAGAAATAAAGATCAAAAGGAAGTATAGCTAGCACTATAAATCAGCTACTTGTGCAGAAAACTTTTGCCAAAAAACCTATCAAAAATCTTAGATTTAGTTACGAAGCAATATACTCGTAAATTTTTTTCATATTACAAATGTGTTTATTTTAGTTTATATTGATGCGTAAATTAAATTAATGCTTTTAGCTTTCGATTAGACCAATAATAAAATTAAACTATCGTTACGAAATTTTAGATACCATTTTCCTCTATCCACTTAGACAATCTCTGAAATCTAAGCAGCTAATACTCGTAAACCTATAACAGGATTGCCACATTCGAGACTGAACACAATGATCATTTAAAGGCTTACATGAATCAGATGTATAGACTCTCCGCTCTCCGCTTTCTGTCCTTCTCCCCGCTCTCTGTCCTCTTCTCCCCGCTTTCCCCGAAAGGCGAGCGTGAAGATTGGAGTCTTTATCGCAATGTATTGTTTGGAAATACTTCGTAAGCGGTTGCGGTGGATAAATGGGATTGGATAGGTTTGCGGAGCTTTACAATGAGAAGTTGTTTATGTTTTTTACTAAAGGCAGAATTTGTGAAGTTAGGCATGTGGAAGTAGGACAGATACCACCAACGTGAGGAGAGTACTATGTTGAAACGTTGAGTAAGCAAGTTTGTATAGGCCGAGTGCCTTAGTGTCAGTTTTTGGGCGGCCTGAATGCCTCTAAAGCAGCGGTGGTTGTTTTAATATCTGTTCTGGGTCTGTCTGGGTGCTAGTTTTCCTTATCTTTGTGTGTTTTCCATGACATAACCGATACAGGTTCTCCTAGTGGAGCTATAAGTGTGCACCAATTGTTTTTTAGAAAATTTAGCACCAAACAACCGACAACTATTTAACATTCGTCCGACCCACGGTGGCACTTAGTTGTAAAAATCCACAGTCGAATAGAATTCATTTGATACTTGAAGCTTGTACTATTAATTACTTTTATGTAAGCTCCAAGCTACAAAATTAAGCAAATTCCGATTACCATAGTCATTTACAGGTATATTATAGGTATAAGAAGGTATACGAAAAAACCAGCTGTTCCACAGAAAAATGTCAATGCCCGTCGACAAAAAGCATGGAGCAGCCGATTTTTTTTTTTGCGCGAGTTCAGGGTTGGTCCCAATGTAAAAGTTGTTCATACTGATGAGTACCTATTATGAGCTTTTTTCCGCTTAGAATACTCTTTCCTTGTAACCCTGTATAAACTCTAAGCTCCAAAATTTATCAGATTTCATATGCCGCACATCTGAAATATACACACTATAACATAGGCTTATTTTTGCTTATGTCACTCTACTGAATCCGAACTTTTCAGCAAGCAATTTCTAATACATATAGGATTATAGGTAATACACCTAGGTTCCATTACATAATTTATCCAAATTAATCTAAATCCGTAGTTAATTAGAAAATCCCTCGCGTAACGTGCCTACGTTTTCGGATTAAGAAAAATGGGTATTATGTATTCGATTAATTAATAATTCGCTTGCTCAGTCGCGCGCCGAGCGTCGCTTGAAAATTTAATGAGTTCCGACGGGTTCCCGGAGCGAGTGTATTCTGGTTTTGTATCGGTGATGTTTCTGAATCTGGTTTTGATGCGGTTGAGATTTAGTTGCGACATTTTGAGATATGGTTGCCGTTTTGTTCGATTATTTGTATTGGAGTTTGTAATCGGAATCTAATCTTATTATCCCGGAAAATTTAACGGTTCTTGCAGAATAGCGTTAGAAACCATGAGTTTGTCTGAGTTTGTTTGTTTGTTACGCTTTCAAACTTAAACCATTCAAGCGATCATCATGAAATTTCGCATCTACCTACGTTATCCCCTGAGTACTCGTACCTACAGAAAAAGACATGTACTACTTTTCACCATCATCATCTTCACGCGGTTGAATCCGCGGTAGCAGCTAATTGCTCACCATCTGCAAGATGGCGGCCAAACACAAGCCCATCATTAAATAAAAAAGTTTGTTATACGGTTTCACCTTTATCATAATTATTATCGTCAGCCTGAATAGGCCTACTGTTGGGTATAAGCCTTCTTTCCCTTGTGCCATTTTTGCCATTTTTTTTTGTTGAACCTTTAACAACCATAATTGACCAGAATAGGGCTCCGGGCGGTCGCGGCGCGGCACTTCGTTTCGGACTCATACGAGTTGCGAGATACGGTATTTCGAAAGGAATTAGAGGATTTATACGGTTAATAGAGATTTTGGGAAGTACATATGTTACTATATATAAGTATATCTGTTTAAAATTTTATCCTATTGGACATAATCGGCAACTTTACGATAAGATTGAAGACTACGTGTTGAATACGATTAGATTGTTTTTTGGTCTCATTGCACACCTAATTACCGACAATGTTTTTAGACAATTATTTTAAAACGATGAAAATTTTAAAAAACAAATCAGTTGTTCCATAGAAAAAAGTCAATGACACTCGATAACATAATATATGGAATAGCGCACCCTTTTTATAGCCTTGTATTTATTTTTATGAAACTGAAAAACTTAAGATAATAAATATACTAAATGGTACTCATCCAGCACACTAACGCAGTGTGTATTGTGTATAAACACAACCAACAGTCAAGAACTTTTGGAAAGTATCTGTTCGTCAAACACATGGTCCATTTATGGGATTAGTTTTGTAGCAAGCTATAATCCGATAATCTAAGCGAGCCGTGAGCGTTATAACATTCGGATCTCGCAGAATCTAGTTAAAAGTTCCGCTTTTGATAAATATACCCGCTGTGTAGACAGACTGTACAAAAGCGAGCGGTGTGTAGACAGTACTGGAGCGAGAAAATCGAAAAATGGTAAAAAAAAATGCCTCTGTATGTGACGAATTTACTTTTATTTCTAGTTTTTAGTTAAGTTTAAGTTATTTTGTGTTACCTATATTCTAATTAGGTATTTTGTAAAATAAAAAAAATGGTATATTTCCTTAAAAATATTTTTAAAAACTAGTATTTAATTGTATCTATTTTCCACAAACAGAGTTACAAGGAAAAGATGTGCTAAGCCAAAAATGGCTCAAGAACAACTTTTATATATGGAGTATGGGATCACAAAAAAAACAGCTGTTCCACAGAAAAATGACAATGATAGGTACTTACTTGACAAAATGTATGAAACAGCTAATTTTTCTTTCGCGATTTCAGTGTTGATCTACTAGTATATAGTAAAAGTAGTTCATAATGATAAGCCCTTTTCGGCTTGGCATACCCTTTCCATTGGGAAAGGGTAGACTAGTAGGTAGTGTTATAAAACCCTGTAGCTACTTATTATCCCGGAAAACACAGTTGAAACCGCGGGGCACAACTAGTAGATATAAATTAATTAAAAGTAGGTCTTTTGACCTTTCAAGACGCCGCGAGACCAACGAAGAAACTTACTCACTAAAATTTTGTTTAACTTTCTTTAAATCGCTTTATTACCTAAGGTACGTTTTAATTCTCACAATAGAATTTAGAAGCGGCTATTTACGAAAATTTAAACAATTTTGTAAAGTAAATTTGGATTTTAAGTAAATGAACTGTTAAATCTGTTTAATTGTTCAAGTTGTGAACCTGCATAGTAATCCTACTAATATTATAAAGGAACTGGCTAGGGTCCGTAGTCTGTACCCGCTCTTTTTTTTATAAACCACTCGAAAAAAATAATCCAATCGGTGAAGCCATTTTTGTGTTTTAACGCTCGGCGATTGATTTTTATATACATACAGGGTTATTTTCATCCCAAAAAATGCGGGTGAAACCGCGAGGTGTAGCTAGTTTTAAAATAAAGAGATTTGATAATACGAGCCTAGTTGTTTAAAATAAAATTAGTGATTATATTATTAGCCACCAACTAACCTAATCTAGCTCTTAACTTAACAAGATGTAGAAAAGTGCCTAACTCCGCTCACCCACTCCCCTACTACGGAACGAAAAGTGCCTAACTCCACGCTCCCGTACGGAACCCACGCGACGACGGCCGGAAGCAACTGCAAATCTTCTCCTGATAGGGATCCCAGTTTAATTAGCTTTTGTTTTTACACTAGTTACGAGGAACACCTACTTCCGGGCGACTTATTGCAGGGATTGCTAGGGGTGGCACGCGACGACTTTTAGTTGGTTTGTTTAGCTCAGATAACGCAGTGAATGCATGAAGCTGCATTTTGGGAATGCCAGCAACTTGCTAGTTGTTTCTAGAATGTTTTGGGTTTCTAGTTTTTTTTAAGCATTTATTTAACTTGCAATATATCTAACTATGTTTGTTCGTGTGAAATCTTGCAACTCAATTTTGAACCACTTCCCGATGTCCGATTGAGCTGTTTGGTATTCGTGTAATGACAATGCAATAAAAGCTTGTTTGTAAAATTAACTTAGATATTTTAAGATACAATTGAGCGACAAGACGAAGACGAAACGCTCGCCCAATGTTAAACGTCACGTTTGCCAATCAGATTTGTGTCATTTAGATCTAGAATATTGAACACTTAACATCACAAGAATAATGTTGGTCAATATTTAAGTTTGTTCCGTAATACCTTTCGTTATACTTTTGGTATTAGCGAACCCGAACAAAACGAGTCAAAACTCCATATTTATTATACGAACTGCCAGAGTGTGGAATGCTTTGCCTGAGTAGGTGTTCCTAGATAATTATAATATGGGTGTCTTCAAGTCGAGAGTGAATCGGTATCTTCTAGGCAAGCGTGCTCCATCGTAGACCGCATCATTGCTTCTTGTCAGACAAGATGGCGGTCAATCGCAAGCCTATCATAGAGTTAAAAAAACGTTAGGTTTAAACGTAAAGATGACAAACAAACAGACAAAATTTACCTACGAGTATACCCCTCTATGACCTTCTAAATCTTCATTAATTTGCAACGACAAAACATAACCCAATCCTGACGAAATTTAACAAGCCAGATGCATCATGAGGAAAATTGCAGGAAAAGTGGTAGATAGCGAATCTCGACCAGACCTATAATCTTCATTTCAACACGAACAGGATGCTGCGACCTGACAGCAATTCATTTCTAAACCCTCTCAGCATTGTCCGAGGCATTTTCCTGCAAGCGCTGACAGCCCTAATAGAATACGATGTAATGTCGTTATTTATATTAAGGGTCTCGCAGACGGTCCGTACGCGCGCGGAATACATCCTCGATCGATTGGGGAGCCTTAAGACGATCATACGAAGCACTCACCTTGAGAGTTTTACGGAAGGGACCGGACATTTTGTAATGTTGCTGTTTTCCAATCTTTTCCTCTCAAAGTTATGGAACTGATTTGTTAAGCCGAAGAATACAGAAGTTTTTATTTTTAATAATTTTTTTATTTCAATTATAATACGATTTATTATCTTAATCATCATTATCCTCAGCCTTCTTTATCATACTGCTGGTATAGGCTTCTCTCTTACTATGCCATCCGCCTCGGTCCTCCGTACCACCACTCTGTGGCCCAGTGTGCATCGATCTCGCATGTTTAATGCTGCATACTGAGGCTCGGCCTTTGGCCTTAGCTATAGAATTTCTATAGTAAGTTCAAGCCAAATCGCTCCAGCCGTTCTCAAGTGAATCTTATACCATCGAACAGCATTTTATCTTTACTATACAGGGTTCAAAGGAAAGGGTATCTTAGAGCTCTTAGTACCCACCATTACGAACAGCTTTTACTATGGGACCAACCCGGAATTCGCAAAAAAAATCAGCAGCTGTTTCATACGTTTTGTCGGGTGTCATTGACATTTTTCTATGGAACAGCTGATTTTTTTCGAGAATTCCGGATTGGCCCAAAAGTAAAAATTGTTCACAATGATGAGTATTATGAGCCCTTTTCGGCTTAACATATACTCTTTCCTGATAACCCTGTACAAATAGTTTGCAATCAAAACGTGCCAACATCACTAACAGCGACGTTAAGAAAGTAGGCGTGACAAATGCCTTATAATTACTTTAATTAACCATTTTAATTCTACCTTTCTCAAACTAGCTCTTTGAAGAAGTTGTTTCAAATTACCAATACCGAGGATTTGCAGGAAAACTTTAAAGAAACTGAGAAGTTTCAAGCCTTTCCAAGCGCAGAAGTTATACGATCTTAATTGGCTACTTCATTGCACTTCGATAATAATCAGAATTGTGTTTGTGGTTATTTCTTCGAAGAAAGAGCAATTTTTGTAGACATGTCCATCGTAGACACAAGAACAAGGCTGTTTTTAATTTTGTCATAAATACACGGGCCTACTCATGTATATTGAGTAGGATAGTGCGACTATAGTTTTGATCAGATCCGGTGATCTTTTTCAAGGAGTGATCATCATCATCAATCTGAGTAAACGAATGAGCTAATTAAAATTCACACAAACTCTCTTCTTTCCAAGATCATACATTACCTACTACTTTTTAACCGACTTCCAAAAAGGAGACAGTTCTCAATTCGACTGTAGGTACTTATGTTGCTTTTTTTTTCTTCTAACTTTTTTACAAAACGTAATAATCCAATCCAAAGCAATTAGATCGCGACTGAAACATTTTTAGCTTTGTATTTTTAAAGGTATAAATGTCAGCTTCCACATAAGCATCGCTCGGCACTCGGCCTCATGTTTTTTGCCTACACTTTTACCAAATATTTTTATTCCGCAATAAATAGTCTTTAATTTAAGTGTTTCCCATTGGGTAATTCCCCACTATGCCAACTATTTGCCCGCTGCCCAACGAGCCAGCTAACTAATGTAATTTAAGGTTTGCGCGAATGCCTCGTACGTTAGACCGAAATAACCACAGCAAGTAACTATGTTGTGAACGAAAACATTTACTTTGTGATGCTGAGCAAAAATCATGATGATATCATGAGTAGTTCAACCCGAAATGTGACCTTCAGATTTTGTATGAATTTTTAATTTGATGTCCAATTTTGCTCAAATTTATACACACAATAACAAAACAACACGTGTGTGTATACATATGTATGTAGGGACAACAAAAAAAGGTTTACAAAAAATGTTTCCTTCTTTATACTTAACGAAAAAAGTATGTGTAAATTCGTCTCAGTTCTATTTTTTCTAATAAATGCTTCGTTTGTTAATTTTGGTTATTGTAAGTTCGTCACATTGCTTTTTTTCGTATTGACAGCAGAAAAATCAAACAATAAGTTAAAAAGTGAAAAGATAGGCACTTATTAGGTATCTCAATAAATATCACCGAAGGTCTTTTCGCCGAACTATAACACGGAGCGTTTTAAAAAGGGAGTCTACAAGCACCTCTCCGGGCTGGCAAAGCATCATCAACGCCGCTAGTGTTGCAGCTGTTCATAGGTGACGGTTCTGCTTAACATCAGGCTGGCCGTCTGCCTGTTTGCCGTTCTACATAATGCCACTTTATACAGGGTTATTCAGAAAGTGTATGCTAAGCCGAAATAGGCTCATAGTCATTATGAACGATTTTTACTACGGGACTAGCCCAGAATTCGCGAAAAAAAAATCAGCTGTTCCATACATTTTGTCGAGTGTCATTGTCAGTCATAATTATGAGTACTATGCGCTCTTTTCGGCTTAGCATACCCTTTATGAATAACCCTGTATAAAAAATAAATTAAAAAAATGTTAACAAAGCAAATAAAATCTGTTGAGAAACGCTACAGGATTGTAATATAACTGGCCAAAAATAAAAACTGGTAAAAAAAGATGTGCACAGTAATATTATGTCAGCACATCAATTACGGACACTTCCACAAAATGCGCTCTTTATAAATCGCGCATTATATTCGAGGAAAGTTTCCAAGTAAACAGCGCCCTATTGTTCGCTAATTCGTTGGCGCGGGGGACAAGGCACAGTCGTTCGCTATTTAAACTTAGTCTTAATAACAAAATGTTAGATACTGGGAAAATTGCCGAATTTATAATGTGGCTGATGAGTGCGGAACATACATCTATTAACAAATGTTGTAAGAAAGTAAAGAGGTCAGTGACAGCTGTCAAAGACTTTATGGAAGGTAGTGAAAAGAAAGGCAAGAAAGATGTACCCGTTTCCTTACCTTATGTACATTGTACATAATATTATATTACATTATATTATACAGTGGCGTAGCGTGTCTTGGCGGGGCCCCGTATAAAAAAAATATTTGGGGCCCTTATGACGGGTAAAGATTTCTCACAAAAGAAAAGAAAATGTTTGCATAAAATAAAAAGAAAAATTTATTCATCATAATTATCATCTATCACTTTTTCCAAAATTTTTACTGACAATTCAAATTAAATATACACTCTTCTTGCCTTTTTTTCGGCAAACTGATTTATTAGGTCCTAACCTATGAAATTGGCGTTTTGTATGGGGAAAACAAAATAGACGAAAAAAAGATATAATATTATAATATATTTTTTCTAAAATTATCGACTACTTTGTTGTCATTTCTGAAATAAAAATAAATTTCAAAATTTAAATTAATTTTTGCTTACGCACGTCGGGGGCCCCCTTGGCCCGGGGCCCCGTATAATTGATACGGCAGATACGGCGGTAGCTACGCCCCTGATATTATACCTTGTATAATACAGGTGTGTAGCTAGATAAGGTGCTGTACAGTACAACTAAGTGTCAAAACAACTGAACGCGAAAATCTGTGACGTTTGATCATCAGGGATGAAAGCAGATATATCAGTTTCCAGTTTGGGGTAATAATATGAATGAATGACCTATTCATAAATAATCAACCTCTAATCCTTCCCACTACTGGGATACAGATCTACACTCGAAGAATGATCAAACCGTATTTCACCACGCTGGCCAAGTGCGGGTTGGTGAATTCATATATTGCCGGCCATTGAGTTTCTTCTCCGGACGTATGCAAGTTTCTTCACGATATTTTCCTTCACAAAAAAGCTAGTGGTAGCCAGTAATTACCAGTTAAAGTAAATAATAAATAAATAAACGTTTCACACTCATAGCTCCCCACTAGGAATAAATCCTGTGTCGGGGATGCCATGGAACACACACAAAGACAAGGACAACTAGCACCCAGACCCAGAACAGATATTTAAATTCATCATTCAAACATCTGCCCGGCCGAGAATCGAAACCGGGACCTCTGGCTTATAAGGCGGATACACGACCGCTGAGCTAAACCGGCCGACAACAGCTTCCTAACTTAGGATTTAAAAACACACAATAGTGTAAACCCAGCATTTTAGACGCTAGTCGCTTCTCCCACAGTCCACAGATCCAGAACCGTCGAGTCAGCGCTCGCGGCCGCAGCTCCCGAGGATTCCGGCCAATCAGACGCAGCGTTCTGCGGCGGAGCACGACGGTCTTCGCTATTGTCACCACGTTTAGACATTACCGGCGTTTCGTCAGTATTTGTTATTCTTGTTGGAAACGGGAAGGTATGCACTAACACGTCCCGTTTGAGGTGCAGGTAAAACGTTGTTGTGGCATGCGCCTACTCTATCCTGCTAATCCTAATATATAATATGTACTAATATTGGGCAGGATTAGGAGCTAAAGTAAGAACACTAATCCTAACTTGGCCACCTGTCCGGTGAGCAAGTTCGTCAAATGGTTACAGAAAGGAGCGCAGGTCGTGTTGACATCTGTAACAAGCCTACAAAGTTCCTGCACGTGGTGGCGCCTGCTTTTGGTCTGGTCCCCTATGGAACAGACGTAACAGATACTTTTAGGCGCAATTCAGAACTCCAAACCCTCCCATCCCTTTCTCCTCCTTCCAATCAGCGTGGTGGCGTGGTGGTCAGGTCACTGCGGGCCTTACATCTCCGGATGTATGGTTGGGGGGATGACCACCCACGTATTTTGTGCTGTACGTGGGGGGCCCGTAGGTTGGATGCAACAAACCTGGTGGCTGAGTGATTGGTTGGTCTTTCACAACACTCCACTTTGGTGTGAATTTCAACCGAAACTGGAGGATATGGACTAGCCATACATATTCATTCAGCACAGGTGGCAGTTTTCCACTCCACCGGGCGAGAGGGGGGGTTTTAAGGGGCCTGCAGTCGGCGTCGCTCGCGGACCATGTTATGATTGGCGTGGACCTGGGAGCGGCGTCCGCCTCGTGGGTTCCTGATTCCGCCCTTCTATATCCGCTTAGTAACCCTGGTGTTGTAACCCAACATCCCCAATGGTGCGGGCTCCGTGGAGGGTGGGGATCTAAGCGGATGAACCAAAAAATATAACAAGTATGGATTTCACTTCAAAGCAATCGCAAACCCCCAGTGGGGAGGCGGTGAAGTACCTAGAGGCTTCAATCGAGGCTGAAGAGGGAAACACTGCTGCCTGGAAGGTCGTAAGACCCAAGGGTAAAAAAGGGGCAAGGAATGCGGGGAAGCGGCCTACGGCTGCAACCTCAAGTTCTAACACCCCAGCTCCCGTGGTGGCTCACGTCCCGGGGAGATTAAGCAAAAAACAAAAATGCAAGCTGAGTCGTCAGCATCAAGCGCAGACGCGCCGGGAAACGGGTTCGGGCGGACCACAGCCAACGGCTGAGGCCCCTCCAATGAATAGACCGGGACCTAGCGCATACTGCCATGTGCGACGATCTGGCCAAAATGAGCCTGCTGCCGAGCCGCATGCCCCGCCAGCATCAACCGCAGTCTCGACTGTGGCGAATGCTGGGACCGATGGTTGCAGAGGCAAAGCCACGAGCTCAAAAAACAAAAACCAAAACAGACCCAACCGCAAAAAGCGTGCTGAGACAGCCGTTGTGAAGTCGGCGCAAGCCTCGGCACACAATGAGCCCAGCAAACGCCTGCGGTTGGACGACACGACATCGCCGAGAGGCGAGTATAAAAAAGCGAGGCTGGACAACTCACGACGTGCCCAAACCAGCTATGCGGGGATCGTGATGAGCGAACTCTGCGTAGCGGTGACGAGGGACGACAATGCCCAGCTAAGCGAGGAACAGGTCACCTTAGTGAAGAAGTTCCTTCAGCGCAAAATATTGGAGGGTATAAAAGACCCTTCAATCGCCTACTCACCCAGCTTCAACGGCAAACCCGTCTCTGCAGATGGAGTGTTGAAGCTGTGGTGTGAGGATGAGCGCTCACTAAGGTGGCTGACCGAAACGGTAAATTCCATGCCAGCAATGAAAGGCACCAAATTCGTGGTGAGGAAGCAGGGTGAATTGACCCGAAGGGTGCGAGCGGCCCTGTTCCTTCCGGAGTGTGAAAACACCCTGGAGGATACCAACCTTGTTCTGGATCACCAGAACAAGTGGGCCCTCGTGAACACCTGGACGGTCTTCACTCACGCGCTCCAGAAGGGCGGGACCATGTTCCTTACTCTGGGTATCCCGGAGAGCGTGGTCCCGGCACTCCTGGAGCGTGGGCGCAGACTTTCCCACAATTTGGGGAAAGTATACGTCCGTTTCTATGGAACGGACGGATCCCTTTCGGATGAACCTCCCCGAAAGGAAGTCCCTACCTCGGCGGAAGGAACGGAGACCGTCCCACCTGCGCCTATGCACTCGTCCCCAAAACCATCGACATCTGAAGTCGTGGTGGTGGGGATGAGTGTGGACCCGGAGCCCCAAAAGAGTGGCACCGACGAGGTAGAAGAGCTCGAAGAAGGCATCGAGCTAATGCAGTCGGTAGAGGGTAAGCCTGTAAATGGCGTCCCCTACCGGCTGTAAATTCATACAGGCAAACCTCCAGCACAGCCTCACTGCTACGGCTAACCTACGCAGGGTGCTGGAGGCCCCACACAATGGGGAGACCGTCGCCCTGATCCAGGAGCCGTGGATCAGGGGTGGGCGTGTATGCGGTCTCAAAACGCCATATGGTAAGTTAATTTTAAACGGCACATGCGATAGCCCGCGGGCATGTATTTATGTACCGCGTAATATCTCTGCAGTGCCCCTCACAGAATTCTGCTCTAGGGATCTGGCCACTGTCAGACTCCAGAACACCGGAGTCGACGGGGGGATGACGATCATCGCGTCGGCGTACATGCCAGCCGACGAGGAGATCCCTCCGACACACATGGTGGATTTGGTGAAATACTGTGAGCGAAACAACTTTAAACTAATTAACTCAACAGACACTAACGCGCATCACCCTTTATGGGGAATGCCAGCAGCCAACAACAGGGGAGAGGAACTGGTAAACTACCTTTTCACAACAGATCTCTCCATAGCAAACAGAGGAACGGAACCTACTTTTGTCACCAGTAGATGCCGAACTATAATAGACCTCACACTGGCAACAGGTAACTGTATAGAAACGATAAAAAACTGGCGTGTGTCGGACGAGTCCTCCTGCTCCGACCATAGATGGGTGCGTTACGAACTGCGAATGACCACCACACCGCCTTTACCTACACGCAACCCTCGGCGAACGGATAAGGTAAAATTTTGTGACTTTCTAAAGCAACGCCTTAACACCGACGCCACGGAGGCATCAATAAACAACACAACCGACATAGAAAAAGCGGTTGTACAACTGACCAATAGTCTCACCAGGAGCTTTCAAGAGGCCTGTCCTCTATCCACCCCCAACAAAAGAGGGAATCGGGGATGGAGCAGAGACCTGGAGAGTCTAAAAGCAAAGGTACGTAAACTATTTAACAGAGCAATGAACACTTACAACGACGAGGACTGGAGCAATTATAACACTGCCCGCGCAAATTACAAAAAGCGGATACGATCCAGGAACCGTAAGTCGTGGAGAAGGTTCAGCTCAAGCATAGAGTCAAACACACAAGCCAATAGGATCAGGAAAATTCTCGCGGCCGATCCTAACCGAGAAATCGGATCACTGAGGCTACCTGACAACACCTACACTAAAACAGACACCGAAACCAACTGTCTTCTTCTACAAACCCACTTTCCAGAATGCCAAATCGTTGACGGTACCACTTGGGAGGTCAATGATGTGGATTCACCCACGGCTGACGACTGGTTGACCGCAAGAAAGGTGGTCACAAGGGAGAGGATTAAGTGGGCAATAAACACCTTCCAACCCTTCAAATCAGCGGGCCTCGATGGCATATTTCCGGGCCTGCTGCAATGGGGAGCAGAGTACATAAACGGAACCCTGGACCTCATCTTCACAACTTGCTTGGCGTTCAAGTACGTCCCACTCGCGTGGAGAGAGGTCAGAGTTCTATTTATTCCCAAACCGGGTAAGAGCGATTACACAGAACCCAAAGCATACAGGCCGATCAGTCTAACTTCTTTCTTACTCAAAACCTTAGAAAGGCTATGTGACAGGTACATAAGAGACGACATACTGACTGTGACACCATTACACCCACAACAACACGCTTACAGTGCGGGCAAATCCACGGAATCAGCCCTACACAAAGTGGTAAGCACTATCGAGCAGGATATCAAGAACAAGACGCTTTGCCTGGGTGCCTTCATAGACATTGAAGGGGCCTTTGACAAAACAAATTTCTGCAGCATCAAAACAGCACTCAGAAAGCATGGGGTAAAGGTGACGCTGAGCGATTGGATCATCAACATGCTGAAGCTAAGAGCGGTGAGGGTGGACGCTGGAGGTACCACTAGAGCGACAGTATCCAGAGGATGCCCGCAAGGTGGTGTCCTCTCACCATTGCTCTGGAACATGGTGGTAAATGATCTAATCGCAAAGCTCAACGGACAACGCTTTCTCACGGTAGGGTACGCAGACGACCTGGCCATCCTCATCTCAGGACATTTTGCGAGCGTATCGTGTAACATCATGAACGGCGCACTACGGGTCGTGGAGAGATGGTGCACCGAATACGGATTGTCCGTGAATCCAACAAAAACACAACTAGTAATGTTCACAAACAAAAGAAACCTAGGGAGATACACACTACCTCACCTCTTCAACACACAGCTGGCCCTAACAGATGAGGTGAAGTACCTGGGTATCACGCTGGACAGCAAACTAAACTGGGCAAACCACCTCCAATGCAAAATAAACAAATCCATCATCTCCTTCTGGCAATGCAGGAAAATGATAGGGAAAACATGGGGACTAACCCCGAAAATAACATTATGGCTGTACAACACAGTTATAAGGCCCTCCTTAACATATGGCGCCCTAGTCTGGTGGCCTAGAACTAAACAACACACAACAATAAACAAACTGAAAAAACTCCAGAGACTCGGCTGTGTAGCTGCAACCGGCTGTATGAGAACGACCCCTACGGCAGCCCTAGAGGCATTACTCGACCTGCCACCACTGCAGCTACACATCCAACAGGAGGCCGCGGCCTCTGCTTACAGACTCCGCGCACTAAATCTCTGGGAACATAATAGGAACGCGACACACACCACAATCATAGAGGAATGTGCAGAGAGCAACCCAGATATACTCTCTATTTATGACAGGGTACCTAAACAACACATCTTCACTAAAAGCTACAAAGTTCAACTGTACGAGGAGCCTAGTGAAGACATTAACACACAGGAGCTTAGGATATATACAGATGGCTCTAAAATGAAAACAGGTACAGGTACAGGCGCTTTCTCAGACGAGCTGAATATCCATGTAGCAGTAGCTCTAGGAACACACAGCTCCATCTTCCAAGCGGAATGTGCAGGTATCATCCAAGCAGCAACAGCAATACTAAATAGGAAGGTAACTGGCTACAATATCAGGATACTCTCAGACAGCATGGCAGTTCTTCGAGCACTGCAAAAGGTTGAGCACTCCTCGGGGCTAACAGTTCAATGTCACTGTCTACTGGAAAAGGTCAGTAAACTAAACTCACTGACCCTCCAATGGATAAAAGGACATAGTGGATCCAGAGGAAATGATGCGGCTGATGAACTGGCAAGAAGAGGCTCGGCCATGCGCCCTGTAGGACCGGAGCCAATGATCCCCCTGCCTTTCAGCCAAATCAGGTCATGGATTCGCGAGAGAACGCACAAACAACACCAAAAGCTTTGGGCAAGTATGGAGGATTGCAGGCAGTCGAAGGAGGCATTCCCGGTACTGAACCGGAGAACCTCCCGAAAGCTCCTCAGTCTAAAACGGAACAAGCTCCGACTTTTCGTCGGAATAGTCACCGGACATTGCCCATTTAACAAACACCTATTCACTATAGGTGTCACAGATAGCCCCCTGTGCAGAGGATGCATGGAGGCGGAAGAAACGGCCAAGCACGTGCTCATGGAGTGCGAAAGCGTGGCGTCCCAGAGAGCGAAGTTCCTGGGAAAACCGGGAACCCTGCGGGAGGCCTGCAGCGTGACACGCAAGCTGCTGGACTTCCTGGAGGACATCGGGTGGCTGGAGTAGCCGCCGTCACCCGCTCACGCAAAAAGGGCCGACTTACGGCCTAGTTGCGGAAAAGAGCCCGCTCACCAAGTACCAAGTAAGTACATGTACTAATATTACACAGAAATGAGAAAGTTTGTGTGTGTGTGTATGAATGTTTATTACCACGTATCTCCGTAACTGCCGAACCGATTTCGACAAAATTTGAAATAAATATTTCTTATCTTTTCTTTACCATACCCTTTTCTATTTTCTGCGCCAAACACGACAAAAATGATTTAAAAATGTGCAAATTAACTTCTTTTTTTTTAATATTGGCTACTGCCTCGATCGGTTTAGAGGCAACTTTGCCATAGACAGTAGGGGAAAGGTACAAAAACTCATTTTCTTTCGCGTACTACATGAAACGTGATTCTTTTTTAAATTTTTATATCCATACAAACTTCAACTCATGCACTTCCTAGTGGCAAGCGTAATGTATGTTTCACACAGTACTTACCTAGATCCAAATTCGTACAATTCGGCGCCGATCGCATAATTTAAACGCAGGTTGCGCTGAGAATTTGTTAGATTCCCATTGCTAGAGTTTCACAGAGCAACATTTGCAGGCGTATGTGAGAATGACTACAGGTACAGGGTTACACAGAACGGTTGGGTCGTGTGATACCGATGTCTTTGTACTTACTATTATGTATCAGTTTTCTCTATTGGACCCACAGATGTGCAATATTTGAATATCTGTTATTGGCACAATCCTGAATGTAAAGGTAACGCGAAATAAAAATAAAAACATGAAGGTGTGAATGTAATTTCTCTACGGAACAGCAATTTTTGCTATATCTCAGTTGGGAACTTTTTTTGTCAAAATTTATTAGGGCGTGAGTCGCTTTGCGACTTGGCCTAATTTATATGCAAAATATTCAGCTACTTAATAACTTTACAGCAGTTTGTAGTGCGCGTGAGGCATCGCTCAGTGGTGCGGACAGGACACTTTGTATAACACTGACATGCGACATCGAGAAGATTGAAACCGATTGAGCATTTACACTGAGAAAAATGGCCATCAAAATTCCGATGAATTCACCTAAAGTACAGAGCATACTGATATCACCAAAAAGTACGATGATTAGCACGTTTTTACGGTGACAAGCATCATAATATATGATTGTCACCCTAAAAACTGGTGTTAGGACTAGTTTTTAAAGACTGGGGCTGATAATCGTACTTTTTGGTGATATCAGTATGATCCGTACTTTAGGTGAGTTCATCGGAATTTTGATGAATTGTGTGAAGTGAAGTGAATTCATCATTCTTTTAGCAGAAATTAGATGGACATTTTTCTCAGTGTAAAACCTGGCTTAATCTAAAATTCTAAATAAAGCGTCTAGATATAAATTTTACCCAGCAATTTAAATAAATATTTTTACCATTACACCACATTTAACTTATACAAAAGCCACGAAAACTAAACCGTGATATTTAGGAACTGAAATATAAGAGATGGAAACCACCGATTACATCCGCAACTGGCGTAGATCCTGCGATTATCGTAATTTCCCGGCTTTCTCGAATGGTTACAAAGAGGTGTACCCTAAGGAATAAAAGAGGTATTCTGAAGCTTACAATGTGACCAAATGCAATATTTTACTGCGCCAGTAATATGGGCGAGACGAGAGTTTTATAGCTTGAAAAATGGATTTTGTTTTTGTTATTCGATTCGTTTGTCGTTGCGAGATGGCGGACTTTTTTGTAAGGGTTCTTTATTGGGCAATTGGAAAATTATTATTATAACTGTTTGCTCGACACACCTAAGTTTGTTCAGTGTATCTAGCACAACTTTGACGTAAACTTACGTAGCGAGTATTCGACAGAAAAGTATACGCCATTTACGCCCGTCAGGGGCGCTCTTGACAAGCGTAAATGGCATACACTTTTCTATCAAATACTCGCTACGTAAGCTTACGTCGTAGTTGTGCTAGGCCTACTGTTTTTTGTTTTCTTTTTCGTGGACGAGTATTGAATATGAATAAAACGTCACAAAAGAAAAAAATACCTATTATTCATAGCCGGGCGTTGTTTTCAATTGTTTACCAAAAATGTTTAGACGAACTGTCCTTTTCAATCATAAATACTTCGGTGAAACGTCAAGTTTCATTTATAAAATTAAAATCAACATAGGATGTAAATATTTCACCGGTTACGGCGTGGGTTGTTTGATTAGTTTTATTTATTTATTTGTATCTATAAGTTTTAATTTGTGCTTATTTTTGACAATCATTTTAAACCAAATATATGAATTAAGCCCATTTTTTTCTTGTCTATGATTAGGTACGTACCTTACTCAGTATGGCATCCAGCTCTCCTATGAAACGTGTTTGTCAAATACTCAGGTTTACGAGCGGCGACGTTCTGCCTTCAATTCGATTTTTTTATTTACTTTCCTGAAAGGAAATGTTACGTTTCCTTTGTTTATCCATCTCGAGGGCCGGCTGTGAAGGACAAGGAATAAAACTTTACCTACTCTCTTATTCATACTTAAAACAATATCTGCCAAGATAATCTTATTATTGTGTTCAGAGACAAAAAACAATGCTTATGTTTACAAAAGATAAATAAAATTATTTTGTTTGAAAACACATATACTATACCGCGAGGATGAAACCGCGGGGCACTGCTAGTCTAATGCAATAAATATAAAAAATTACACACAACATCTTCTTATATATATAAATTAAAAATGAATGGCTGTTCGTTTGTCTGGCTATAACTCGAGAATGGTTGGACCGATTTCGCTTATTTTGATCATGAAATATTCGTGAAAGTACATGGAAGGCTGAAAAGTAAAAAAAAAGAACAGCAGGTGAAACCGCGGGTGTAGTCATAATAATTATCTTCATTTTAATTGCTGTATTTACCTAGAGACCAGAGCTTGTTCCATGGTTGCAGAGGTATGTTTTATGACCTTTGAATTCTTTATTAATCAGGGAGTTTTTAATTACTTCCTACATGCTGTGGTACCTACTTTCTATTTCACTCCCGGAAAATTGCATAATTTCCGCCATGAAAAGGCCTCATGAAAATATTTTATGAACCATTATTATTTTTTAATTACTTTGCGCATTTTGCTAAGCCATAGACAGTGGGCAGATCCCACCCACTTATGGGGTGAAAATGTCAAACCTCATTATATATGTTAGACTCGGTGCCGGTGAGTTAATTACCATAGATATGTTTTCGAATTCTCTGTCTTATCAAAAGTTGATCGTATAACAAGTGAATAATAATTATTTTTACAAAACAAAAAAACAAAAACCGACTTCAAAAGACCGGCTATTGAGTTATTCATCTATTTGTCGCGCACGTACTTAATGCAAATTTAAGACTTATATGGTTTTCTCATGGATACCACTATCAGAACTGGACTAAATTGAAATGGGACCACACGGGAAACGTCAGCTTTTTAATAAAAAAAGAATCATCAAAATCAATTCACCCAGTCAAAAGTTATGTAAGTCGGTTAAGAAGTAACTTAGAAAGATACTGTTATACTTTTCAGAGAAGCGTTCTAATGTTATTTGGTTTTATGTAAGCAAAAACCAAGTCTCCTCCAAAGTCAAGTTTTATAAGAAGTCCCTGTCTTGTCCTCAAGTTTTATTTACATTTTATAATGAAATTGAATCGTGCGATTCGATTAGATTTCATGGACTCAGACAATTCAATATTCAACGTCTGGTTTAGTCATCTCCAATGTTGATGACGGAATATTATTTTAGGCACTTTTTCATTACGACCTAAGTTTATTCTATTTTTTTTCAATTGTTTATTTTATGATGAATTTGTACAACATGAAGTGCTCGACGTAACAATCTGTTATAAGGCCAATGAATCTATTACTATTCTACTTTACAGTGATGATCACAACACCACCCCAGCAATTATTTTACCAACGTTTCACGTCCCGTGACGTAACCAATTTCAGCTATAAAATTAGTGGGCTCCACTATTAGTCATTAGCAAGCACAATTGCTAAGATAAAGCTCGACAAACAAGTATATTGGATCGTGACTTATCTCGTCCGGTGATCGACCTCCGTCACCGGCCCTAAACACCGTAACTCGGATAAATCCGGATCGATCCAACTTTCCGGATATCGGGATCGGGACAAAGTTAAACGACAACTCGGTTTTATTGGCTGTAGATGGAGATGGGTTTCACTTGCATACATTGAAAAAACGGTACTTTTTTGTTGTTGTTTTTTTAACTTTTAAATAGAAAAAGTACCTAAAAAATACTGTTTTTTTTAATTGCGCTTAACTGGTTTACTACGTGTTTTATCTGCTATTTCCAAGGTTAAAAGTAGGTGAAATTGTGCGTTACAACAAACTCGTAATAATTTTTCGCGACAAGATTGTCTACTAATTTGATTGAGGAGAGAATTACTAATCCTAAAGGTTTTAATTTGCTAATCTAAATTAACTAAAAATATTCATGTTCTTCTCTAATAAACCGCCTTAACAAAGACAGCTATATTTTAGTAAGTTTGAATGACTTGATAGTCAGAGATTCCTAACAAAGTTATAACTTATCAAAACCAAACTTCAACTGCAAACCACAGAACAGAACTAGTAACCAAGCTCGTAACAGTTTGTAATTCCACATAATGCACATTTAAAACTCATCACACAAGTTTAAACAAATCGGAACATATTAAGGCAAGTTGGGCATAGTTCTAGAAGTGGCCTGAGCAATTATAATAAATTTAAGCGGAACGTAGGTGCCGGCAAGTTTTAGAATAAGTTGCCTGCACCCGACTTATGTACGGGTCCCGTGGGCGCGACGAGGTTAACCGAAGGTAGGACACTCGCCTACAAAGTACTATTGCACTACCTAAACGTGAAAGTTTGGATGGCAAAAACGACCGAACGGGCTTAGAAGTTTTTGAAGCTATTGCATAGCTTCTATCGCGGGCCTTGAGCGTGGAGACCGAATCCAGAAATTCCGTAACGAAAATAATCTTACACTTTTTAGTGATACTTTTTAGTTTTGTTGCCATCTATCGATGAATAGCAGAACTTTTAATGACTTTTTGAAATATCACGCTTGTCTGTTTAGTTCAGCAACTCGCCTCTAGGTGTCGAGTGTAAGGTTTCGATAAATAATTATAATTGCATAAGTTGATAAAAAATGCTATGCTGTAGCTTTACCGCGGCAATCCCCGAGTGCCACACGTCTTTTTTTTTTATTCAATTGCTTGCTTTTGACCGCCATCTCGCCTGATGGTAAGCAACTGCGATGGAGCACGCTTGCCTAGAAGAAGATTGAACTCGCGACTTGAAGCACCCAGACCACCAGACCCAGAAGGATTGGTATGGACATAGCTTATGTTTGTGTAGCTTGCTCTGGTTGGGTTAACACATATGTTTTATTACCTCGGAAAAATAAAGCGTTCCTAGTTCCTAGGTTAGCGGATGATACCGAGGCAATGAACAAAAGCAGGCCAGCAAAGTTTGGAAACTTTTCATTTTACAATAAACATTTAGATAGTTTTTCGATGCTTAGGTTATGGTGTTTTGGTGTTTGAACTTTTATCTAAAAGCGACCAAAGAGCTGGTGCTTACCTTGACCAGATAATTATCATTGCTATTCAACGAGCTAACGTCGCCAGCCGTTTGAGTACTTTACCAGTGGATATTTTTGTAAGATCTTGTCTAATATATTCCTCTACTTAATCAGTAATTAAAAAACAAATAAGCATTACTAATTAACTACAAGTAAGTTAACAAACCAACTAACTTAACAAACTAAGTAACTTACCAATAACTGAACTACGGCCAAGCTACGCAAATGTGCACCTACAACCACATTTCAGTTATTTCGACAGCAGTTACGTCGCCGCCAGTACCTACCGGCACGTTCAACTTAAATTAAACTCCGACATATCAGGTGTACAGTTAACCTGACGTCTCCATACCACGGAATGAAGGACCTCTGTCTACGTCTCTTCAACATTTATTGCTTCGATAGGGTTACACGTGGATATATAAATTTAGATCTATCTTTGTAGTGGTAGGGCTCTCTTGTAGTGGTAGGGCTCTTTTGCAGAGCCCGCCTGGGGAAGTACCACACCTTTCAAATCAAATCTTATATCTCAGGGTGACGAGCGCAGTGCTGTGCCACGCAGGGTCTTGAATTCTGCGAGTTCAAAATTCTGGGTGCCGCAGACCTGTTCTGGGCAGCCGTGACGTTTCACATCAGGCGAGCGATTTGCTCGTCTCGTCACTCAATTACATTAAAAAAAATCTATCGAATCTCTAGGTATATGTTTATAAAAATCAATCGCCGTGCGTTAGTTTTTAGTCTATCTTGCTAAAACTCAAAAGTGACTCAATCGACTTTCGTTGGTTTTAATTCCCTTAATGCACGAAAGGTTTAAGCAATAAGCGATTGAACCGCATAGTGCAGCTAGGCAGTGTTTAGATAAATTACATCTATGGTGTGAACAATATAAAGAGTTTATCTATCTATCTATATTGCGTTGGTTTTTTTAAATGTCATGCGTAAGATTCTTCATTATTAATGATTTTCAGGATTTTCCTCCGACACAGTTCGTTAATCCTTAATCCTTATACAACCAACATTTCTTTATAGTAAAAGCCAAGCTTCGTGGTTTTACTCTGAGTGTTTCACCTGCGTGGTTGATGTTGATGAAAAGCAGCATATCCCTTTCAGTCCTTTACAATTTGAGGGCAAAATTTCATGATCACACGTGGTCAAGACATAAACGTATAATTTTTACTGACCAACCCGGAGTTAGCGAAAAAATAGCAACTTTTTCATACAAAAATGCCAATGACACTCAGCTGATTTTTTTCGCGAATTCCGGGTTGGTCCCATAGTAAAAGTTGTTCATAATGATGAGCACTATGAGCCCATTTCAGCATATCATACCTTTTTCTTAAATTCCTTTATACGATTCTTTTCGATCGATAAAGCACTGCGGGTATCCATTCGGCCTACAAGATCGTGTGAAACTTTTTTTTTTTTTTAATTTTGTAGTCCTCCCGGTGTTGACTACATCGGAGGACTGGCGAATTATAGTACAGATTAGAGACTTATGGAAGGGTAGGGAGGCTTTGCCCAACATTGGGACACGACAGACTCATAAATAAAAATAAATAAATGATTAAGTAACCGAATCGCGAGCAAAGTCACGAGAAAACCATAGCCATAGATAAATTAACTTGAACTAATCCGTGCAAACCACGGCGTGCTCAGTTTATGGCAGTTGTGAGTTTGAATTGCATCTGTTGTAAAATTGTTCATAACTCGACGTGTGTAACTTGGTTTGAGGGATCCGTCAGATTTTAGTGATTTACTTTTTAATTGATGCAGGTATTTGGTTTAGATTTAGTATTACGAATTTGTTTTTTTTTTTAGGTAAAAAAACTGCCATATTTTCAAATAATGGCTATCAGTGGGTTTTCTCTTGGACGAACAATAAACATTTTCTTCTGTTTTCCTTTGTTTCTCTGATCCTGAAGCAAGATGACATCAGTCTTGTTGCAGATACCTTTTTCAAAACTAAACCAAAGACAGTTCTAAAAATTGTGGCATCGTTTTTTTTTTTATTTAAGCCTTTATTGCTGATAATTTAAACATAGTATTGACAATATAATATTCTATTTTTCTGTGTGTCGTGATCAGCGTGTCCTGTGACACATAGGTCTCTTCCAGCCCTTTCCACTCCTTTCTGTCGCCAGCCTTCCTTGGCAAGATTGCTCCACCAATATTTTTTATGTCATCCATCCATCTTTTAAGCTGTCTTCCTATTTTTCTTTTGCCATCCCGTGGTTGCCACTCTGTTATAATTTTTGTCCATTTAATTGGCATCGTTTATGACATACTAAAACAAAAAACTCGAAAAGAGCTCATAGCACTCATAATAACATATGAACCACTTTTACATGGGACCAACACTGAAACCGTCATTTACTATCAATGCCGACTGTCATTGACATTTTTCTATGGAGCAGCTGATTTTTATTATCGTCATTTTAAGGTTGGTCTCATAGTTAAAAGCTGTTCATAATGATGAGTACTATGAGCCCTTTTCGGCTTAGCACCCTTTCCTTATAACCTCAACTATTAAATTGATATAACTACACGCCGCACTCTCAGATAAATTAGCTGATCGGTGAGCTAGTAAGGGAGACTTAATATGTTATATTGCATACCATACATTTCAAACTAGAAATTCTAAATTGGTATAGAATGTGAGATGTAATTAATTATATTGGATATGTAGGTAGGTAGCCTATAAATAGAATAAACTACATATATATATGCTAGTGGGTACGTCCTCGTAAGTAATTTGTATTTGAATTTTTTTTTAAGGAAACTGTATGCTAAGACTACTAGAGCTCTTAGATCTTATCATTTTCACCATTTTTTACAATGGGAGCAACCCCTAATACAGGGTTGTAAGGAAAGGGTATAAGCCGAAAAAGACTCATAGTACTCATCATCATAAACAACTTTTACTATGGAACCAACCCGGGGTTCCCAAAAAATATCAGCTGTTTCATACATTTTGTCGAGTATTCATGACGTTTTTAAATGGAATAGCGGCTTAGCATATCCTTCCCTTTTAACCCTGTATATCACACGTACCTTGTAAACAAAAAAAGAATTCTTTAGTCGACAACAGAACCTTAAAAAGAAAAAGAAGAAGAAAAATCAATGTTTTGGTAGATGCACATACTAATCCCGATTTACAGTCCCGGCATAGTACACTGGGCTGTAACTCAGGTTATAAAGACATGCCTCGTTACCTGCTACCTGTTAGACTAGAATAGTATCTAGTAGTAGTTGTCATAGTAGAATAAAGTAGGTTTAGTAGCCTTATAATTACTTTTGTTACATTTTATCCCCCGACTAATTTAATAAACTCATTGCCCCTGACGCAAAATCGACGGGGTGTTAAATGACGTGTCTTTGTGTGTGTGTGTGTAATATTGCGTCAACAAATTGTGTCAACGTAATACTGTGGAAACTAACGTGGTTTTCACACATTTTCATTTTCGGTTTCATTTTTTTTCACATTTTCACGTGGTTTTCAACGAGACGCAACCGCGAGCGCGTCACGTTTGTAAACTCGCCTGATGAATGATGAATGTGACCGAAACTAGTCGTAGTAGACGACTTAATTTTTACGTGAGTATTATACGTTTTTGTTATAATTAAACACGTTAATTATAACAAAAACGTAATACTGCGTCAACTACTCCGGCCAGTTTTGATCACATTCGGTGATCTTCATCAAGCTCGCGGTTACGTTTAGCCTAGCACATTAACCTGGCGGGCCGTTTTAATTTTAACAAAATGTTTTGAAAGTACGTTAGTTTTCATACTTTTATTACATGCACGTCAATAGTCGCTAAAAAAAAGAATAATAGCAAAATAATAAATTTAGATAAAATTAAATTTAAAAGGTTAAATTTTAAAATGTGGTCCTATTCATTACTTTCATTTGAGAATTAAGATTCCGTCAAGCGCATAAACTCGTTAGTAGAACAGAACGGGTTGGATTCAAAGAACCTTTTGAGCTTTCATAAGGGTGTTCTTCTAAACGTCATATTGAACAACTTCTAGAACACAAGTTTGCTAAATTCGAGAAAGAAAATATCGAATCTCCATAGAAAACTGATCACGTAATTAAACATTTTGTATGGAGACTCGAATTTATTTTCTCGAATTTAACAAACTTATGTCACAAAAGTTTTTCAGTTGGACTTGTAGAAGAACACCCAGTATTACTACACCTTTCCGTTACACCATATACACACAGGTATTCAAGGTGTAACGGAAAGGTGTAACTAAGTACAGAGTTATCAGACCCATAACTGTCACATAGAGAATTAAGGTAAAGAAGTGTGTCATAACGCCCGTCCGAACCCGGCGTAATCATGAAGAATAAGAGAATTATTCAGTGAACGGCATAAATGTATAAATTTTCAATTTCCCTCAGAGTGACGTGTTATTTACGGTATCTGAGGAAAGCTGCTTTATTTTGGGACTTTTTGAGTGTATTTTGTGTTTGCTCTTAATGATAGTTAGGCTATTTTTGAAGTTATAGGAATGTTGGTTTTGTCGACTGCCCAAAAGAGGGATGTTTTGTTTGTGGGAAGGATAACACGCCTAGTCTTGAATGAAAACAAAATCTAGTTCTTTATACAGGGTTATAAGGAAAGGGTATGCCAAGACGAAAAGGGTTGAGTCCTATTCGGTACTCATCATAATGAACACGTTTCACTAAGTGACCCGGAATTCGCGAAAAAATAATCAGCTATTCAATACTTTTTGTCGAGTGTCATTGACATTTTTCTATGAGCCTTTTCGGCTTAGCATACCCTTTCCTCATAACCCTGCATATTTACTCTATGATCGTCTACTCAAGAAGCTTACGGAATCCATTGAGCTATTATCTACCACCCATCACAGATAACAAAACGATACATTGGAATGGAATGTCCCATTTAGTTGTGTCACATGCCACACTTCTCAGTCACTTGCTAGATAAATGGAACATTCTTTAAAAAAACGTTTTTGAATTCAATTCGAATATTCCGACGTTTGTCCGAGCTTTTCGTGCCGATCAAACTTTTCGGGCGTCAATCGCCAACTTTGCAACTAGGCATACAAAGACCAGAATTAAAAATTAGATCGTGACTTTTTTGTTTTTTGTTGCGTTTTTGTTTGTGCAGACGTTTGACCACAGCTAAACTGGCGTTAAGTGATGGTGGAAATTGGTCTTAGTTGAGATAGGAACCTGCTCTAAATGAAGCGAAATGACGGACAAAAAAAATGCTGTAAACAGCTGTTTTTTTTCCAGATTTTAGGGTTGGTCCGTAGTAAAAATTGTTCAGAATTATGAGTTGATTTATATATGTTTTTGGCTCACTATACCCCAAGCTAATTAAGCCACTATACAGATTTCAGTCGTCAATCGTTTTAGATCACATCCAGTGGTCTTTTTCAAGGAGTGATTATAAACATGACTCTTACTTTGACTCTACTCACTCTTTGAATTGAATTTATATTTATGTTTTATTTGTGTTTTTTTTTTGTTTATGTCCATTGTGAGATAATTGTAAGTGCTCATAGCGTTGTTACTTCAATAAATAAATAAATAAACAAAAAAATACAAATTACACCCACATCCTACCATCCAAATCAGTTGTCATATCAAAATTTGGTTATTGTAACTACTTTGGATTGGGATTTGGCGGCATAGAAGTTCCCAGTGGTCTTAATAGTAAAACTATTAGGAAGGAAACACCCCGTAGTTCAATGGTAAAACTCGGGAATGGGCCATTTATGCCTGTAAGTATTTAACAAATAAGTACAGCTACAAGTTTAATGCAACTCTTATCTGTTAGGGTCCTAGAGGGGACGCTCGATTCTTTAAAAGGATTTTCTATGCGGCTGAGTGGCGGAGCTGGTACCTACCAACTTAAACTCAACTTCCTCACTGAAAAATAGCCTTTGAACCTTCAATTTAAAGTGCATGTAAGATGCAAGTGTAACATTGTTCGGTGCAATCGTGAATTATTTGCCTCACAGCGTTCCGTAGTGCTCGACCGGCCGAGTTGTAGGTATTTTATGACATTTGGAAGAGGAATTCTTTCCGCTCCGAGTGACTAAAATCGAATTGAATTTTGTTTCGATGCAAGTATGCACTTATTTCTGTGAACCTTCAAGTTATTGACCACTAGAGACTGAAATTGAGCGCCTCTATTAAAGATGAAATGGAATACACTCGTAGTAAGTAGGTATATTACCTGGTACCTAGTAGTTATCGATAAGGCCGCCAGTTGCAGCACTGTTTTAAGTGTTATTATCATTTAACATTTTGTTTGTAATTTCTGGTGTGAACAATAAAGAGTTTATCAATCTATCTACTAAAATGCTGGGGAGGGGTGCAGTCGTAACTTGGAAATATCTGTATATTTTTGTATAAAATCATCTCACTTTACTCCACTTTTACTTTCCTTCTTATTCTAGGATTTTCTCAAGGGAGGATTTTTTTTAAATACATTATAAACCTTATTTTTTTAAAGTATTTGACTGCCCACGACACAAGTTAATACCTATGGTAAGGTTTGTCTATATCTTTGACTTCACCTTTAGTCTCCTCACTCGAAAAAGATCTTGTAAAAGTTACTTAGATAAAATCTCCTGAATATCAGTTTAGTCTTAGATTTATTTTTTTTTTTATTATAAATTTTTTTTTTTATTATAAATTTTTTTTTTTCTTTTCTGAAAAATAAAATTAAAAAAAACTCTTAAAAAAGATTGGATTAAAGTTTTCGCTAACTCGCCAAAGCTACCTAGGTTTTACGGAGCTATCTATATTCATAGGTTCGAGGGGTTAACGAGCATAGGTGCTATGAGTACCTTAATGAAAATTCGATACCTATCTTATACCCTTTATACACGAGGTGATCTGATCAAATCAGGAATCCTATCAAAGCAGCCTGGTGAATCTTGTTTACGGTCAGGTGGTAGTCAGCTTCTGTTGCAAGTGTACCTACGTAGTAAATTCGATCTAATATTATAAATGCGAAATTTTGTAGGTGGGTGTAACTGTGTATACCTATGGAAACAAACTAACGTGGTTTTCACACATTTTTGTTGTAATTACGTGTTTTTGTTATTTTTACGTGAGTATTCCCGTGTTTAATTATAACAAAAATGTGTATACCTACTCGTAAGTACGTATCTCCGTAACTACAAAACCGATTTTGATAAAATTTGGGCAATAGCCAGGCTACTTTTCAGGTATAATATGCGACAGTTCGCTTACTATCAGGCGAACCATCTGTGTGTTTGCCGCTCACTATTCATTTTTATTTTTTTTATGGAATGCGAAAAAATAGCGAAAGTACCAACTAAATAAATATTACGGTCCCCTGATATGAAATCAAATCAGGCGTCTGGTCGTGTAGTGTGTATAGCGCTTTAGTCGTTTTTGCTATCGACAGGTCAATCGTTTTACCACTAACCAAAGTGTAGTACCTGAACCTTTTGAGTTTGTAACATGAATGAGATGCAATTTCAACCAAAACTTTAATAGAGGTTGTTGAAACTAATTATGTCGAAAATTAAGTACCTACAAGCGTGGTGTTGCGAATATAATTTTAATGTAATAAAATATCACGTTCACGTTTTAAATATTATAATATACAGCTGTGGATAACGTTGTTTCTTCATACTTACCTACTACATTACTACTACTAAAATAAATATTATATAAAAAAAAATAACACTCCTGTCTTGACTTTCGTCTTGCTCGGTCAGCTAGAGAAAAAGAGAGAGAAAAACCAACGCAATTCCGTTCAGGCTTTCGCTAAGAGTTCGCAGTACGGCCCATGCAATCACAATGTATTTCTAAAGCTAAAACTCTTTGTAGGGGCTTGAAACCTCTACGGCGTAGCAGCCAGCCAAGCTACGAACTTCGTAGCATTACCGGTCAGGATTTATAGTCTAAGCATCCATTTTCCACTCTAACCGTGTAAGGTAGACAATTCCCAGTGACAAAAGTTGAAATTGCATTTCGTTTTTTTTTAAACATTCTAAACGAATTTAACTGTTTTCGATTGTATTTCTAGTCTCTAATATAATTTGATAATTGTCGTGGTGTCTATGAACTTCATACTCTTTATGCAAAAAGTATGATAAAACTGAAGTGCTTGCTTTAGTCGATAAGGCTGCCCTTTTCCTAACTAGTGAAAATTAGTCTTGGTTTTTTATTTCTAATTTTGTTTTACAATTGTTGTCTAATAAAGTAAAATGCATTTTCTTATATTCTATTCCAATCTAACTGAAAGCTATAGATACATATAGGTAGCCTATTATAGATAGGCATAGATTATACAGATGGATTTGCGGTAATAATTAAATTAATATAGGTAATGGTATTGAGATAGACTTAAGGGATACTTTCTCAGCGTCCCCTCAACCCAGAACAAACAGAACTGTTGGTAAAAACCCCATTTCTCAAGTTCATCCATCAAACGCCTTTTTTGCTTGCCGCGACAGATAATGTACTTTTTTACGACAGTACCTATTATTACTAACTACTATTTTTTTATGAGCCGGGACTTTGTTCTCGGTGTAGTGCAGCTCAGCCCCTGAGACTAAAGTTAAGGTAAATTTTATCCAAATCGATCTAGGCATAATTATGATGCTCTTATATTTGCTCCGACTAAAGCGTACCTATGGTAGTGTATACCTATGCCTAAATAGTGTATTGTTTCGTAGTATACGAATTTTTTTTGGTAATCTATTATGTTATAACGTTTGTTCCGTAAGTTTTTATAAAGCCTGCGTGCTCGTAAAACTTACTCATAATCATTGTATTGTATTACCAGGAAACAAATGTACACTAGTAGGTAATCGTAGTTTTGTATCTATCTTGTGAAAATAAAGAAATTGTAAAACTAAAAAAAAATGCGCATAAGTAAACAGCGTTTAATTTTTCCTTTCGGCCGCCTATGTAACTGTATTTTGTAACCGATTACAAACGAAGAAAATTGTCTCTTTTCTCATTACCAGTTACAAACCAGTAAATATTTCAATGGATTAGAAATATTTTTAAATAGTTACAATGAAAGAATTTTTGTTCCTATTTTGACGCAAAAAGACTGGTGTTATACTTAGATTTACGTGAGCATTTCTGTGTCTATCTGTCGCATTACTCCTAAACAGCGAAACCGAATTTCATTTAGTTTAAAAATAAGACTACATCGAGTATTCTTAGCTAGGTATTGTGATTCAACGAAAACGGTTCAGCTGTTTGAAGATTTATCGACTCTTTTAGACGTTTCTTTTTTTTTGTTTTTTTGTTTTTGTGCGACTTTACGGTGTATCTACGTGTTACAATTCTTACAATAGAGTTAAGGTTGAAAAAACAATAGATCAAAATATTTATTTATTTTCAACAATGTGAACGGCTTCTTTGTCAAGACCAACGTCCAAGCCCATGGTGCCGAGGCCGGTGAGTTCAGAGATCTGCAGCCACGTTGAGGAGTCGATCATCATCAGCAGGTTTGACTCCAAGTTGGCAGCATCCACTGTGGAGAAATATAATTAACTATAGTGCTAGAGGCTGTCTGTCAACTACAGGGTTATAAAAAAAACTGATCCATGAAAATGTCAATGACACTCAACTATATATTTTATGTATGGAACAGCTGATTTTATTTTTCGTGAATTCCGGGTTGGTCCCATAGTAAAAGTTCGAAACTAGTCGTTGTAGACGACTTAATTTTTATGTAAGTATTTTCGCCACGTTAGTTTCCATAGTATTTTTTTTTTATAATGATGAGTACTATGACCCATTTTCGGCATTAAATAGCCTTTCTTTATAACCCTGTAGTGCTTTCGGCTGGCTGTCAACTAGAGCAAAAAGAGAGGAGTGGAGCTTGCTCCAGTGTTACAAGTACCCATAGACGACCATCAGTGCTTACCATCAGACGACCCGTTATTACCTATTTGTTTGCCAACTACAGCAAAAAAAATATGCGGTCAGAGTGAGCGCAATAATATAATAATATTCACCGCGCCAGAATGTTTTTCTAGCGTTATACAAACATGTACATACTTATCTACTACGAGTTTACAAGTGTTTATACATCAGAAATTCGGAATGTAATGGTTTTCAGGGAGTAGGTAGGAAAAATTCTACTAATTCAATCTCTAATCTATACCTACTTCTACATCTACACTATTATTATATTATAAAGAGGAAAGATTCGTATTTTTTAATGTTTGTAACGAAACTCAAAAACGAATGGGCCGATTTTAAAAAGTCTTTCACTAATATAAAGCTATATCATTAGCTACCCGTGCGAAGCCGGGGCAGGTCGCTAGTAGAATATAATTTTATTGAATTATATAAGATGATTTGAATAAAGCTAGAACTAATGTAAGAGTCGTTAAGGATAATTTGATGAAAAGCAGGCGCCAGCCCACCCTCGGAGAAAGGCCCCGAAGTTTCAGAACAATCTTTTTTCTAGATCGTTCCACTAAATAAATTTAATAGGTTCTAAGAAGAAGCGGCGAAAATCAGCTAAAAGATGACATGATAAGCAATTATTCAATAATTATCGTAAAGTATTTACAGAATTAAATACCTCGGAGTTCACTAATGCTATCTA
This sequence comes from Alcis repandata, assembly GCA_949125135.1. Lineage (NCBI taxonomy): Eukaryota > Metazoa > Arthropoda > Insecta > Lepidoptera > Geometridae > Alcis > Alcis repandata. Next base: position 1,939,227 of record OX421240.1, read on the forward strand.
CCACTTGCTTCATGTTTGACAACTCTTTTTCAATGGTATTTTTTATTTCATCGAATTTGTCTGTATCATCAAATTGTTCCATTAATTTACCATCAGTGTATGTACAATCCATTACGACGCTACGAGCAAAGTAAAATAAAATTTTGATAAAAAATAAAGCTTTAATCCGAATCTAAGTGCTAAACTTTTTCAAATTGAAAATGAAATTGGGCGGGAAACAAAACAACATACCCAACAATAAAGTCTTTCCGAACGAAAGAGTTTTAATATCGGCTTTTGAACTGAATGGTACAGTTATGTAAAAACGTAGGTAGGTAAGTCCTATGCAATAAACAACACAACACAGATAATTAGACAATACTTAAGAGCTAGTTTTTAGTTCAATAGTCGGCATCATAAGGATTAGACAACAAAATTATTTGTTAAAAAAAACATTAGCAATTTTTTTAAATGTGTTGAAAAAAATCGAATCGGAATGTAAAATCAATCGATTGTTAATTAAGTGCAAATAGCCGAACAATGGCAATCATCGCGGCGAGCGAACTAAATCTGTTTTTGGATGAGTTTTGGTATGTGAGACGCGTCACTGACTGAATGTCATTGGATTTATAAATACGATCAGCTCCAGAAATAGGTGGCTACAGGTTTTCCAGGCGTACCGACTAAAATAAAGTAGCCTGGATCCGTTAACAATATTATTGTCTTGCGGAGTGCGTGCGTGGAACCGATAGTGAGTCCAATAGCTTTTGCTTTGCGCTTTTGTCCTGTTTATTTTATTTTTTTGTGCCGCTATGGATGAGGATGGTATTCAGCAGTTTTCGTTGCGCTGGCATAATCATCAGGTAGGTGAGTAGTTGTTTTTTTCGTACACACCCACGGACTATTCAGGTACACGTTTCAACTACACACCTATGATTTGTGAGCTAAATGGCACTTACGTTGCTTGCCTATTTCGATTAGCATTTAAGTCCGGCGGACCGTATTTCAGCCTTTTGAGGCAATGTAGGGAGCTCCATTCATCCACTTTTGTAAACACTTTTTTTTTCAAATTTGGCACACACAGTTATTATCATTTTGTATAGGTACTTGTGTTTATTATAAAACTGACACATTATGAATAATATTACGTACACAACACAGTCAGTCAGACACACCCACCACACACAGCTGATACAAAGTTTTAATTATAGTGGGTTAAAATGTTACAGTGTGAACAGTACGTAGGTAAAGTTACTCTTTTCTTTCTTTTATTGATTGGCCGAATGATTTAATTTTTACTAGCCAATTTGAAAATAATAATTAGTGTTTTATTTTGTAAACATTCGATTGGTACACGAACATTTTTATTTTACATTATCAGGGAGATTGTTGAATTAAAAAAATATATTTGGGTTGGCTTTTTAGTGACTACAATAATATTTGTATTTATGTATTGCATGTATTCAAAGACAAATTTATAATTAATTAGCTGTGTAAGTATGTACAAAGTATTTTTAGAAAAGTAGATCTCTTAGACCCTATATATGAAACACCTAACTAATCGCCTACTGCCAAAATAGCACACTCACAATTTTTTTTTAATGATCAACAGCTGCTTAGTAACATCCGGCGTTCATCCGACATGAGACAGAAAAAATAGAGCAAGTTGTTTTTAAAATAGAAGATTAGTTTCACATTTTGATTAAATTAATATGGTTTTAAACCACATTGTGTAGTCTAAATCTTTCTCAATAATTTATTTCTTACAAAATAGACATAAACTAAAAAAAATAAGTTCAAAACATTTTCTGTGAATCTTTTGACAGTGGCTAAATGCAAAAAACGATCGAAGCAAAAAAATGGACGCCGGATGTTATCACACAGTGCAACCAACTTATCAACAGAGTTACTCGTAAATATGGAGCGAATATTTTTTTTTTACAAAACTGGCACATAAATACAAACTTTCTCTTACATATAAGTTGGTTGCTCTGTTACAACAGCTGCACCTACCCGCAAAATAACGGTAACTTTTCAAATGTAGAACAGCGTGATCGGCGCCCTAGGGCGCATGCTCAGCTCTGGAGCCCTGAGTGACGTCACACTCAGCGCTAACGGGACTTCGGTGAAGGCACATAGACTTGTGCTAGCAGCATGCAGCCAGTACTTTGCACAACTTTTCAAGGTAATTTTATCGTGCCTATGACAACAAACATGGACGCCAGGACAGGTTTAAACCGCGAAAATCTGAAAGACATTTAGTTACGTTATAAAAACGTAGAGTAGTATTGTTTTTGTAATTTTTTAATTTTTCATACACGAAAATAAAAATTTTGTACTATTCTTATTCTTACTAGTCTTTTTATAAAGTAACTAGCTGTTCCCTGCCACGCTTCGCTGTGGATAAAAAAACATAGATAAAAACAATCATTGATGCGTATTGTATATCATGCTAAAATTTCAGCTCGATCAGTGCAGAACTTTTTGAGTTTTTGAAGCGTACCAACATAACATTTTTATATATATAGATTACGTGTAAGCTAAGTACAGGCTAAAGCTAACGAAAGGTTTGCCAGTTTTCGCTGGTCTTGGTTTCTTTGGTGTGTGTGCAGCTTAAAAAACCCTACGTACTTATGCTGTGTATGTATTTAGTTTGTATAATTTTTATTTTTTATAGAAACATCCAAGTCTAAACGTGTCTTAGCTTACTAATACTCGTACTGCTTGTTAGGGTACTTTTCAAGAAGTTATTTTATTATATGAGAACAAAGAAAGATCTTTTGCTATTGTTTGAGTTTTTTTTTCTATCTTAATTATTTTTAACCCCCGACGCAAAAACGACGGCGTGTTGTAAGTTTGACGTGTCTGTGTGTCAAGTGTGTGTGTGTGTGTGTGAAATCATAGCTCCCGAATGGATGAACCGATTATGATTGTTTTTTATTTGTTTGAAAGGTGAATTAGCCGCGAGTTTTCTTAGCTGTTTGATGAAAATGTTAGGTTGTTTACTTTTTAATTTAATATTTTTAGCATTGAATTTCTTTATGCCCTCTGCTATTTCATCCTTCGTTCTTGACTCCAGGAAGTGGAGGGTGAGAACAACACGCTAGTCGTGGTCCTGGGCTGCGACGCGACTGAACTGAAGCTACTCCTCACCTTCATGTATACCGGGGAGGTGACGGCTTCCAAGAAAGTGCTGCCTTCGCTGCTGCGGCTCGCGCAGACGCTGAAAGTGTCTGGGCTCACTGACGCTGACACGGTGAGATACGATAAAAATCAGTTAGCTATACAGGGCTATGGAGATATAGATATAGAATAGAGCATGCTATGCCGAAAGGGCTCATAGTAGTCATTATGAACAACTTACTACGGGACTAACCAGGATTTTGAGAAAAAATATCAGCTGTTCCATGGGAAAATGTCAATGTCACTCGACAAAATGTATGGAACAGCTGATTTTTTTCACATCACTTTGTAACCCTGTAGTCTGTAGATAACTCTTTTGTTGCTTACATCAGATCATTGTCTTGAAGACATCTCTTATTATTTTATCTTATCACTTATTATTGTTTTTTTTTGTGGTGTCAATAAAGTTTTATTGTTTGTATTGTATTAGAAAACAGAAAAGAAAGAACTAAACTAGTGCACTTTAAATATTAAGTAGTTAGTAGTCCAACTATTGTCAGTCCTCTCGCTTGTATGTTGGTGCGAGCGGGATGGCAAGCACCGACCATTACCACCACGGCACAATAAGAACAATGGGCCGGATTTGTTCTAAAGCAAGATGCTTATTTATACGCGACGGTAATTGCAAGCTTGCTTACGTAGGTCGCGAACTTCTACACGAGAAGGTATTGGTATCTATAGATACCTTTATCTTCACGAATTTCGTACCGCGGTGCCGCTTTTCTGTTGCTATTAATCTCCTATATCACCCGTGTTACTACCTACTAGTGTTACTATCACCCTGCATAGAACGTCGAGTGAATTCGAGTCTTCTCAAGAGCAGAAATATATTGATGACCCATTCCTAATTCCAGAACTCGACTCTCACCCCCGAGACCGAAGCCCCCGACGAAGCCAGCTCTCCAATCAACCTGGAAACCAAACACGACGCCCCAACCACGCCGATCTTCAACGAAAATTCAAACAGCTCTAAAATGTACGACGACATCCTCTCACCGACGTTAGACAAGGATAGCTATGACTTTATGGCGAAGAGCGAGAAGGATAGACTGAGCAAGCTGGACCAGATTGTGCAGAATTTGTACAGCACGCACAAGATTGGGAATCCAGTTGTAGCGCCATCTTTACCGAACCCTGGTAAGTATGTTAGTTCAATCAGGGTTTTTCGAAACGCCTCACACTAGGTCTAATGAACTGTCAAACATACTTTAGTTAAAATAAATAGGAAAATTAAATCGTAGTTTAACATCGACACCACCCGACACCTCACCATCAGGCGAGTTTGTTTGTTTGTTGTGTTTCCAAACGCGGACTTAGGTATAATTATGATCCTCTCAAATAAGTAGTAAGATTATTTTTCGTCCAAGAATCTCCAGAATTCTTTTAAAGTTTTATCAGTTTTGACAGTTCTTCTCATATATTTTTCTTTCATCTTTTATCTTCTATAATCTTTTATCTTTTATCTTTAGATCCCCCAACACCGTACGACCGTAAATACCGTCCCGCCAACTCAGTCTGTAGTATTTGCAACAAGGTCCTCAGCAACCAGTACAACCTGCGCGTCCACATGGACACGCACGCGGGCCGGCGACACGCGTGTCGCGCGTGCGGACACGTGTCACGGTCACGGGACGCGCTGAGGAAGCACGTGGCGTATCGACACGCGCGTCATGCGACTGACGTGTGACACGTAGGAACACAAAGTGCGTCCAGTGCCTAGTGCGAGTTTTTTCACTTTCGATCGCGTTAACACTTTGACTGCGGCTAATAATCACATGCGCTTGCCTTAAGTGCGGCTAATAGTCAAATGCGTTGTGTTTCACGCGCCTGGCGTGTGCAGCTGCATTCGCGTCGCACAAAGGAAAACACACGGTATGTGTTTTCCGCAGTCAAAGTGTTCACGTAAACTACAATTTGTAGGGAATAAAAACCGCGCCACCTAGTGTTCATAATATGAACGACAACTAGGTCCATACAAAGTGTAGTTTAAGTTAACGCGATCGAATAGTGAAAAAACTCGCACTAGGCACTCTGTCTCGTCCTAACCGCCATCATACATAGAGAGGTAAATCTAATGCTTCTAAATTTAATTTTAAAATTACTCAAAAACAGTCTGGACCCTATTTTGATAAATATCTCATTCACCGCCGCCCAGATTAGAAACGTCATGACAACAGTGAGAGTAAAGATATTCACGAGGACCCAAGAATAGGTCTGGTGTTAAATTTCTCAAAAATGCCTAGTGAATTGATGTAACGTAATTATATGAATTTTTACGTATTTGAGAATTTGTAGTATAAGTAAATAAACACGTAAACTTACGCCAGTTTCGCCTGACCGAATTTATCAATATTCAATTGTAATATATATAATACAATAGTTACTCCTCAACAATCAACAATTCCTAACGTGAGTAAGATATTGTCTCGATCACTGTTGTTTTTTTAACACGCTTTTATTAGTTTCACCTGTACTCGTATGACGTATGTTTGTAACAGTCCCTTTTGGACTCGTTTTTGCCCTACTTTGAACGACAACTTTGCAAACGATGACAATCCGTGTTTTTTTAGTTCTTTAAACTATAATTTTTAAGTCGTTCGAAGTGCGTGTGATCGAGATAATATCACACGAGCTAAAATAGGGCTCCTAGTGTTGTATTGCATAAGCTTTGACGCCAATGGCTCGGTTAGGACGAGACTTTCTTCAAACGAATGCTGGAACAGCACTGGCAAGCCTGATCATTTTAGAGGGTAGAATTTTATTTTTTTTACGAATATTTTCTACCATCATTTTTAAGACTTGAGTGCTATTGCTAAAGGCACACACCGTCGTGTGTTTTTATACACACGACGGATTTTTGTGCATGCGAGTCCGCAAGGCTATTTGTGTCCAAATAAAACAACAGATGCAATCTACTTCTAAGATTGTTGCGGCACGCTCAATTACAACTGCTGCCCCCTTAGCCAAGTTTAAATTCCATAATCGAAACTATAGAAAAGTAGGAAAATGTATGGGAATGACATTTCTATATTCTATTTCATAGATTCTAATAAATATTCTCACAGAAATGTCATTCCCATAAATTTTCCTACTTTTCTAGTCTTTCGATTATAGAATTGCAACTTGGCTATGGGCTGAAGTCTCAGACTCTGGACTTCAAAACGTCCGCTAACTACAAACAGTATGTCGTGTGTGTCGGCCCTTAGTAGCACTAAAAACTCAATAATGACGTTATAATATTATGTTTTAAACAACTATTGTTTTAAACTCAGACCTCGCACCCACCGAGAAGTCACTATTAACACTTAAACCGCTGCTAATAATCAAATGCGTTGTTTTACGCGCCTAGCGTGTGTAGCCGCATTCGCGTCGCACAAAGGAAAACACTAGGTAAGTATGTGTGTTTTCAGCAGTTAAAGTGTTAAACTAATTAATCACTATCAAGTTAAAAAAGACGTTACCTATTTATGACTTATACATATTTTTGTGTTGGTTTGTATTTTATTCCTACTTTTAAGAAATTAACAAGACATATCTCTATTTTTAAAAATAATGGCATAAGTTATGTGAATTTCTCATCTAGATAACATATGATTGATATTCGACATTTTTATTTAAATTTATTATGAAGTTGAAAATATTTTTTTTTTGCAAAATTTTAATCAGTTTTCAGAAGCATAAAAAGACTGAGGTTTTTAAAAAAGGCATTAAAAAAGGTTTAGGTAATCATAAAATTGTAAAAAAAAATTTGAACTGTTAAAAAATGTTTTTGAAATTTTAACTTACTTATGTTGTCCATTATTTATTTAAATAAGTATTTTAATTTACATTATCTAAGTAGCCAATTATACATACTTTTGTTCAATGTTTCGATGTGTTTATGAAAGACATTTTTATACCTATATTATGTTCAATTCTAGTCATTGATAAAATAATAGCAAAATAATTTATATTTATCTTTATTTAAGTTAATAATAAAGCGAAAAAGACATTAGTTTTTAGACAATTAAGTTTTGTATTAAATTGTTTGTAACAAAATCCTTGTTTTATTTATACTTAATTTTAAGCATGTTTCCTGAAAAAAAAAAGGCGTTTCCTCTCTTTTATTTTGCATAAGAATGAAAGAGACAAATTTATACAAGTGTATACAATTTATTCATATCGTTACATACATTTTAGTAAAAACAACGTAAAACTAGGACAAAATATATAAGAAATTAGTATAAAAATACTGTTTACAAACATTTTTGTGGGACCCTTTTACTTGTCGAAATACATTGCAATTTTTTTAATACTTTTTGGTTTTTTACAACTGATTTTTCTAGCGATCTTTTCCATGACAGTTTTTTATTTCATGTAAAATCTAATTTCGATAGGAAGAAATAAAATTGCATTTTACACTCTTGTTATATATAAAATACTAAATATAAAATGATCGGTTTTCAATACAAAAATAAATCACAATTTGTTCGTGGGTAAACTTTTTGAAGAGTGATTTTATGTACACTGGGACACGGCTCACAATGAACATGGCCGAAAGTAGAACTACAGTTTCACTATAATTTATTAATCAAATTCAGTAAAATATCGAGAAGATGACTATTCTTTAAGAAGACTAATGGGTTGTTTACACGTAACGAGTACAGTGGCGAGACATTGCCCTCTCTGAGTTCTTTGTGTGTATAAACAGTTTGACGAGGCGAGACTCCTAGAACCATGATTTATTTGCTCGGCCGAGTATACAAACTTACTGTCTCGCCACTGTACTCGTTACTTGTTATCAACCCATATTTGCTAATTTCACAAACCCAGCCTCATACAGGGTGTCTGGTAGAATGGTACAAAACAATTATACCGTTTGTGGCATTATAAGCCATATTTACCTTTTTTGACCGCATGCTTTTTTTTTAAATAGGTTACTAAGTCAGTCTTCAAAAAGGCGACCCACATTACGTACTCTTGTTAATTAAAACGTTATTTCTACTAACTGAGAGCATTTAAAATATATTTTATACTTAAAACGAAGCGAAATAAATATGTTAGTACAATTCTTTATAAGTAGTTAAATTCTATAACTTTTTGCATTATTTATAGTTATTTCTTTTGAGGGTAGTATGACATTTCGACTTTGTTCTTTTAAAAAATCTACGGTTTTTTAAGTAAGCATTAATTAGAAATAATCTTAATATTGGTTTTACCATTAATTTAACAGTAATATTAGTACAGTTTAGCATACGCTCAAAAAACCCGTATTTTTAATCTGAGCAAAAGTAAAATTAATCAATAGGCAATAAAATTAAAATGAGCATTTTTAAACTATTTTCGATTAAACGATTTCATTGCCATTTTATGAACACAACAATAGAGCAACTTAATAATAATTAATTTAGTTTTAAAGTCATTCATTAATTAAATAGTTTTTTATTAAAAAAAACTAAAAAATTACGAAGAAAACAAATACCTGACAAATACAAAGTTTTGTACTGCATTCTCTTCATATTTACAGAGCTATTTAACTTAGGAACTGTTAATTTATTACGTAAATCAATTTACCATATTTTTCCTGTAAATCGTTAAAAAATCTCACATACGAATATAAAAATTTCATCAAGTTCATTAAATAAACTGTTTTACGTAATAAAATAAAACCTAATCTAGTAATATTAGGGTGTCTTGAAACATTTTTATCCAGTTTCGGCAGAGCAGTGCCTCCCTTAAATATAGAGACAATGCAGACTAACACCCTGTATAGAAGTTTTCAAAGTCAAAATGTATACTACCACTGAAGACTGATAAAACTTGAGTAGAGTAAAAATCGATAAAATGCATATAATTACACAAACTAATAATACAAATTTAAAAACATCCGCGTAGTCGTCGAGTTCTAAGTCGACATATATATAACATAATTTTTATGTATGATTACGACAACGCATTGATTTTGATAATTCATAATTATGGACTTGGTCTGAATTAAATGATTAATATTATGATTACTAGACACATGTGGAGAGGGGGGAGGCCTTTGCCCAGCACTGGGACACAACAGGCTGAGAAAAAAAACATTATTATTTTATTATAATTAACACGGGAATACTCACGTAAATATTAAGTCGTTTACTATGAAAAAATTTAAACAAAATGTTCCAAACCAAAGTTCAAAAAAAAGTAAAATTATAATTTTTGCTCTACTCAAATTTGACGCAGTTAGACGGTCGATCTCACCCACTGCACAACATTATGGGCTCAGGCCTCGGGCACGGTCCACACGCGAGTGTTGGCGTCCTGGCCGGCCGACACCAGCGTCGAGTCGTCGAGCCACGTGAGGCCTGTGATCTGGCTCTGGGGGTGCGCGTCTGAAACAAACGGGGGTTGGGGAGGGTTACGTACCTTGAGGATTAATAATGCGATGCGAGTGATTAGCGAACGCAAAGTCTACTATAAAAAAACAACTTTTGACAAGCTGTTATTCTCATTTATATTCAATATGCTGCCTTCTGAAGCCACCTGCAAGAAGTACATTGTGCGTTTTCTGCTCCAGCAGAACCCATGCCAACCCAGCACCTTGAAATACCAAAGCGCGGCTCTGCGCCGCTGGCACTACTGCTCCAGTGGCATAGATGGTGTAATTGATGATGAACAGCACTTAAGCTGTCCTGCAGGCTGGTTCAGCTAACCGAACATCGAATGTGTTCGACGATTATCAAGTCTTTCAAAGATTTGAGATAATCTTTCCGAAGGCGGAAGACTTTTCGAAAACAATCGTCGAATACATTCGATGGTCGGATAGCTGGATAAGCCTGCTGGTGTCAGAATAAAGGATACTTAACGCGCCCAGCGTGGAAGCCCTACTCGTTGTTGTGTAGTGTTGTGTTGTGTTGTGTATACTCACTCTTGATGACGGTGTGCTTCCCCGGGCTGGGCACGCTCCACACGATGAGCGCGGTGTCGAGCGAGCCGGACGCCACGCGGCGCGAGTCGGGGCTCCAGGCGGCGCAGTTCACGCGCCCCGTGTGGAAGCCCCACTCTTTGTTGTGGGCCAGCTGGAAAACAATAGACTAATGTTAGATACAATAATACATGTACGGCCTAGTTTTAAGTTTTATGATCCTTTTGGTCTGTAATTTTTGGTGTCGCCATCTATCTATCACCATTCGAGGGTAGACCTGTATTCCAGTAGTGAGTGGGAGGATTAAAGGTTGAGAATGAAAAAAATGAATGAATATAATACAAAACAAGTTCTCAAAGTAACCCAGTACAACAAGTAAGTAAGAAGATAAGTAGAGAGACGTCCTATTACCATCCCAACACTGTCGATTTCTTCTGAACACATACAAAACGGTTCGAGTCTACGTTTCTGATCTGACTGACTGCAAATAATTATTTTTACAAAAAACAGAAACCGACTTCAAACCGACTATTGAGTTATTCATCTATTTGTCGCGCACGTACTTAATGCTAATTTAAGACTTATATGGTTTACTCATGGATACCATTATCAGAACTGGACTAAATTGAAATGGGACCAAATGGGAAGCGTCAGCTTTCTAATAAAAAAAGAATCATCAAAATCGATTCACCCAGTCAAAAGTTATGAGGTAAGAAACATAAAAAATAAAAAAATAAAAAAAAAAAAAAACAAAAACATACAGTCGAATTGATAACCTCCTCCTTTTTTGAAGTCGGTTAATAAAACAGACTTCCGAATGTCGAGAGTCGAGAGTAAGGTAGACTTTATTTTGAGTTAATCACAGAGTTGCTGTGAAATGTATCAAAAATCGAGGGTAGACCTGTATCCCAGCAGTGGGAGAATTAAAAGGTTGGAAAGGGTATCAAAAATGTAATGTGTGACTGTGTGTGTGTTGCTCAAGACAATATACATTTTTTCTTTTTGTACATATGTACCTTATAGTCATCAGTAGAGTACAGTATGACCTTCCTGTTGCTATCAGTGGCCACCAAGTAGGCCGCGTCGGGGCTGAACTTGACGTCGGTGACGGAGCCCAGGTGGACGAGCTCCACGCCGGGGGTCAGTGTGCGGATGTCGAGAGTGTACAGGTGGACTTTATTGTCGGCGCCTGGAAAAGCCATTAATAATAACTAAAAGTAATCAAATAATTACGAGTAAATACAATTCATGTTTTTATCAACTAGCTGTTCTACAAAAAAAACATACAGTCGAACTGAGAACCTCCTTTTTTGAAGTCGGTTAAAAAGGGCAGTGTCACACTATTTCTGGAATAAAAAGTAGCCTATAATATGTTAATCCAGGTTTCAACCTTTTTTTTTTTTTTGGGGGGGTGGGAAATCATCAAATGACCCCTCCCACTCTTGGGCAGAGCAGAAGGGAGTGTCAGACTTCTACTGACCAAAAACCACCCATGTTCCTTCTACGCCCTTGTGACGCCGAGGCCGCGGTAACTTCAACCCGCAGCCCCGACGGGCATGGGCCCTTTCGGGCCCCTTCCATGTTGCTGACATCTCTTTGAGGCGCGCGTGGAACACGAACGCGCCGTCAACACGACCTGTGTCGTCATAAGACGGTCGGACAGCGAGCTAGCCCAATAGCTCACCGTCCACAGGCCCGCGTCTACGGTGGCCGGAGGTCGTCACGTGACCCCCGACGCCCGGAGCGCCTCCCACGGCGGCGGCTGGGACGAGAGGTTCTCTCCCTCTCACGTTCCGCCACCTCCTTCGCTAGCATCACTGCTTCGCAGAAGGAGGCGACGGCGTCCCATTCCTCCTCGCCCCGGACCATGGCTTGCACCAGGGCCGGACGCGAGAGATCGCCGCCGCCGATCGCCGCTACGAGAACAGCCAGGTTTCAACCTACCTTCATATGCAGTGGGAGTACTAGAGGTTGATGGAAGCTTTCTTGAATTATTGAGTATGCTCCTCATTTTATATTATATCCAAATAATTTCGCATCTAGCTACACAGCATTTTCAGCTTAGCTTTAAAAAGCCAGAATGCCGTTACGACAATGTAATACATTTAAAAAACTGCTGTTATCATAAATGTACAGATAAAATAATTCCAAATTGTTTGACTTCAATAAATGATTCAAAAAAATATATATATTTTGTTATTTTCAGCAGTTAGGTAAGCAGCTATCCGCGCTTTTAGTCGACTGCAAATAACACTTGCCTCCGACTGCGACGTGGCGCGACTTAGGCTCGATGGCGACACACGTGGGCTCGTAGCTGATCGGCAAAGTCGACTGCTTGCTGCCGCCGATTATTACTATCAGCTGGGGAGCACAGAAACAGAAATATTTATTGTCAACGCATATCTTGTCCAGACTTTTTATGAGTCAAAATAAAAAAAAAACAATTACGATAGCCATGGTAGATGATTTAATTTTTTGTCTACGAAACGATAGTTTCCGATGTTTGCCAATTTTCATCAATAATAGACTAGCTGCACTTCGCAGTTTCACTCACTTTTTTGACTAAACCAAGCCTGTATTGAGGCGAAAAAACCAAAAAGAAAAATCCTTTTAGTCGAGCGATTTCCCAGTTTTTACGAGACTAACGAACAGCTATAAAAAAGAAGAAAGATGAAGACTATTGTACCTCTTTGACAGTAGCCACGATGGTGGTATCGTCGTCGACAATGTGGTCCATCCCGCGCGGCTGCGAGCCGAGAGGCAGGGCGTCCTCAGTATATTTTGGGGCTTCGCCTGAGAACATTCAAAAGTATTTATAAAATAAATCTGTCAAAGGGAAAATTTGCAAGTCGGTTCTAAACCTATTTTAAACAAGCGTGCAACCCTAAATTTGCATTGACAACACAAATCATGCAACGAAACCAAAGTTATCACATTATTTTTGTTGCATACAAAATTACGAAACTGCGAAGACATAACCAAGACCAATGAAGCAAGATAAGATACAAGTTTTTATACATTTTGATAATTAAAAAAAGTATTGGGAAACTTCTCTACAAGGTGTCCGAGGTAGGCCCAACAATATTTAGAGGTACTTATCTACATCATGTTTGGAGTCGTTGACGTAAATGTTAGCAATGCAAACGAATTTTTTTTTTTCCATACAAAATTAAAAAATATTTTATTTGTGTTTTTTTTGGCAACCCTAACTACACATGGTACAATAAACGCGGGCCGCTGTCTTTGAGAGTGCCGCGCGCTGCGCGCGCATGAATTCCCCGCGCGCCCGCGTCTCGCTCGCCGCCGCATCGCCACCCCCGCGCGCCGATTACCCCTTCCCCTCACCTGCACGTGCCACTCCTGGCGCTAGCGCAACTAATCTACTTTCGAACGTCACCCTAACCTACTCTGTGGCCTAAATTAGCATCTGCCTAGCCCTAACTGTGTAACCTATTCGTACCTATGAACCTCATTATGATGGGAAAATGATTTATCCAAAATGTAACTTATGTTTCATGTTATGATTCTAACCTGGATAGATTAATGTCAAATTCTAATTTTACTCTCCTATCGTTATCGTATACCCTAATAATATCTAGGTACCTACATTGCTTATCATAGGATAGGTTGTGAGAATAATTAAAAACACCAGTACTTCAATTAATTATGTTTAATATTACATACATGATTGGTTTATTATTCACAACAATTTTAACAAAATAGTTAGAGTACTTACGACAGACGTCATACGTTTCACTTTTTTTAAACCACTAGGTTTCACTGATTAAGTATTTCACTTTTGCTTTAATTTAATTTAAAGGAAAGGCTCAAAGTGCTGGCCTCCCTTCTCGATGCAGAGCCGAGCTCGACGAGAAATCGAGCCCATCACGTTTTTCAACATGTGTGGGGTTACATTGCTGAAAGCCTCTGTGATACGCGGTATCATTTCTTCTCGTGTGCTGCACGGCTTCGAATACACAATATTTTTGATGTAGCCCCACAAAAAGAAATCCAAGGGCGTCAGGTCCGGCGAGCGCGGAGGCCACTGTCTCGGCGCATCTTGGCCGCGGCCGATCCAGCGGCCGGGAAACCGAGCATGTAGGTTTTGGCGAACGCGTCGAGCAAAATGCGCTGGCGCTCCGTCGTGTTGGTACCACATGTCCCGCTCCACAGCCAACGGCAAGTTTTCCATTTGGTCCTCCAGCTCACCTTGTAGCAGCTCCAAGTAGCCTGCGGCATTCAAGGTGACAGGCAAGAAGATAGGGCCGATTAATCGGTCTCCGATTATGCCCGCCCAGACATTAATCCGCCACTTATGTTGGAAACAGCTCTCGGTAGACGCATGCGGATTTACATGTGCCCATACGTGCTCATTATGTATGTTGGAGAGTCCACTTCTGGTGAAAGTCGCTTCGTCAGTCCACAACACTTTCTCGACGAAGGCAGAATCCACAGCTACTTTTTCTTCTATCCACTCGCAAAAATCCACTCTTGCACTGTGGTCTGATTGCAGCAGTTCTTGTGTTCGACGGAAGTGATATGGATGCTGGCCGTCTTCATGCAGAGTCCTCCAAACTATTCTGTGATCGACGCGCAGCCGCGCGCCCGCTCGACGCGTGCTAGTACGCGGGTCTTCGGCAAAATGCTGCAGGATTTGTGTTTCCAGGTTTGCACTGATGTTTGTGCCGGGTCTTTCGGTTGCTGCTCCATGAAAACTTCCGGTACTGTGCAGACGTAAGCAGAGTCCACGGAAGCACGAGTATGAAGGCAGACGTCTTTGTTCCGGAAGCGGCCTGTCGTCGACGAACCGTTGACGGTACAGCTCACGCGCCCCGTTGCAACTCCCGTTCGCAGCTCCGACGCAAAGTATCATGTCGTAATACTCTGCGTTTGAATAAGACATCGTGATTTGGATAAAAAAATCGAAATGATAATTCGTGACAATACACGACCTCGAAGTTCGAATGATGAAAGCCGAGTGGCGATTTTCAAAAACAGAAAGCGACACTGCGGCTTAGTCAAAGCGAATGCATTTAGGGTTCCATTTTTATTCTTAAAACAATTTCACCATGTACACTCAATACGTTTTCAGTTATGGTATAACATCATTATTATTTAGGTACAACATCATTTTTATTGTTTTGCAATTGATTGTGTTGTTGAGTTGCAGTTTACACTAGAGCACGGTTTTTTTTAAGATTACATTTTTATCAAGTTAACTCAAGCATTTGTTTTATTTAAAAATTCATTATGCTCTTGACTCTCAACTCTCAATCTCAACTCACCTGATGTCACGTGTTACAGTGTATCACGCTTTGTTTTTTGAATAGCCTTTGTGAGATAGTAAAAAAATAAAAAAATAAAAACATTTTGTACAGTTTTCATCGAAGGATATTTTGAAAAATAAAAGTTTGTATTTTTGAAATAATGACATCCCGTAGGATATTTTTATTACCATTCATTTAATCTTCGACAGCCAAACTAAGGAAAATAAAAATAAAAACTATCAACAAAAATAATTATGACGGAACCCGAAACAACAAAGTTAACTAATTTAGCTAAAAATGGGCGAACAACGGCCGGCCGTGCACGATTGGCTGCGGCTGTCTTTGAATAACAGCGCGGTGATATTATTGGCTAGCGGCATTGTTCTGAGAATCGGCTTAGCGCGCTATTGGCGATCGGCAAGCGTTAGAGTTTCTTTGTCGGCTAGGACCGAAGCCGACGATTCCGCAAAGACTAACACAAACACAGATGTGTAACTCAATCTTTTTAGTTTATTCAAAGTTTTGCAAAATTGAAAATAAAATAAAATTGTTCGTTTCCAAGTACTACTTCGATCATTTACAATGATTAGAATCTTGTTTGTGAACCGAGCTCAGCTGACTTTATTTGTTATCTTGCCATGTAATGCGCTTTATTTGATAAAAATAGGGCACAATTAGAATTTATTTCTGAATAAAAATTGCCCGAAATTAATCGCATAAAGCAATACGCTAATTGCCATATTTTACAGAGAAATTCAAATAATAGGGTTCGAAATAATGAAGGTAGGTCGATTTTGAAGTATAATTTCTAATTCCTGTAATGAATTGAAAAAAACCTAATTTATGTAGTTGGTTAAATTTTGTTAAGAATTGAAATAGGCATTCTGTAAAAACATAACCTTCTGTACACTAATTAGTCTTTGACAGTCGTGGTCGTAGGTCGGTTATTCACCTTTTTAGGGTTGTACCTGTCCAAATTAATGCCAAAGTTTGATCTTCAATAACTCGTAAAATAAAAGATTAAGGAGTAAAAGACCTCTGGGGAGGGCTTCTAGATATACGTAAGTATGTGCTGTTTGAATATTGTTGGGCCTCCATCGGACACATTGTATATTTATCCTGTGTGGTTCACGTAATTATCTATCTAATTTAATTAATTCACAATTTTTCTTCAATGAACTTTGGAGATAAAGAGAGGGGGGATGCGGTCATTATTTAACAGATTTTGAAATTGAAAAATCTATGCATTCTAAATTAAAAATAAAAGTTTTGAAATGTTCAAAACCACATGACCATGACATTTAAAATTTTAGGGCCCCATTTCAGGGACCCAATTTTCAGGCTAAGACCAATCTCTCAACATTTATTTTTTACTAGCTGACCCCCGGCGGTTTCACCCGCTTTTTTTTTACTTTTTAACCTTCCCTGTATTAGAGCAAACAAAACAAAAAAAAAATCCAACAAAACAGACCAAAAAGATCGGACCAATTTCTGAACACACCTATAAATATTTGACAACCTAGTGACACTATTTTTATTTCTAAAAAGACAAAAGAGATCGGACATCCCGAGTTTACCGTACCGATAGGACGAACTTCAAATGTTTCACAGGTACGAACAGTTTGTATTGGAAAATTAAATTGTCGATTTTAGTATTTTTCTTTACTTATTATTCATGTTTCTCCGTTTAAACCTTCCCTGAACTTTTACAAATATTTCAAGATCAAAATTAGCAAAATCGGTCCAGCCGTTCTCGAGTTTTAGCGAGACTAACGAACAGCGATTCATTTTTATATATAAAGATTGTAGTTGTTAACAAGATCTAAATTTAAATTGATTTAATTTAGTTATCTTAATTTCAGGCCGCTTTTTTTCACCCACTTTAGGATTCCGTTTTTTTTGAGGGTAGTCCTACCTTCCGCCGCCGGCACGGCGCGGCGCAGAGTGTCGTCGATGCCGACGGTGAGCAGCGAGCCGCCCGCGCCGGCCCGCATGCCGTTCACCTGGTTACCGTGACCCGGGCCGGTGATGTGGCGACCTTCGCCTGAAAAAAAAGAAATATTAATAAAATAATATTTTTAAGAAGTAAACAAAAAAAAGATATATAAATATTAATGTTGTTAAGAAAAATCTACATTTCACTGTGTACATTTTAATATTGAATGCCCGATATCGGTAAACTGATAATTTCTGATAATGCACCAACATCTAGCTAATAAATTACAATGTATCAGTTATCTGACCGAAATAGGTGGAGGCAGATTACCCGGCTAAGGGTGACCACGACCTTTAGAAATGAGGGAACGACTGAATATCAATAAATTTATCTGAATCTGAAAACAGTCAGCCGATATAGTATTGAACTGTACTTGAACTTTACAAAAACATAATGCATACGAGTTTTATTTTTTACATACATACAGATTTATTAAGAAAAGGGTTTGCTAAGCCGAAAAGGGCTCATGATCCTCATTATTATGAACTTATTATGAACGTCTTCCTAATATATCGTCATAGACACACCTTTAGTAGCGCCCCCTCCCCCAACCACCCAAACGCTGGAGATTAACACCGATGAACCCTCTTACATCGAAGTACGGGAAGCTGTTTTGGGGCTTAAGTTAAATAAAGCCCCAGGAGAGGATCTAATAACCGCTGAAATGCTCAAAGCTGACGTCCCAACAGCTACTAACTTGCTCACCCCTCTCATACAAAAGATTTGGCGAGAAGAAACCATGCCTGACGAGTGGAAAACTGGACTTCTAGTGACTGTGCCAAAAAAGGGTGATTTAAGCAACTGTAATAACTGGAGGGGAATCACTTTACTATCTACCCCCTCAAAAGTATTATGCAAGATTCTCCTGGATCGGCTATCAAAGGCTGTTGAACCACTTCTGCGCAGAGAACAGGGAGGTTTTCGCCCCGGCAGGTCCTGCACCGACCAGATCAATACGTTGCGTATCATTCTCGAACAAGGAGCAGAATTCCAAAGAGAGATCTATTCTCTCTTTGTCGACTTTGAAAAAGCCTTTGATACGCTTCGTTGGACTGCTATCTGGTCAAGGTTAAAATCGATCGGAGTACCTCCAAAAATCATTAATCTGGCGAAAGCTGCTTACGACAACTACTCGTGCAGGGTTCGGCATGATGGGCTTATTTCTGAAAAGATCCAGGTACACGCAGGAGTACGCCAAGGGTGTCTGCTGTCTCCGTTGCTGTTTCTCATAGTGCTGGATGGCATCATGTCTCATATCTGCAATACACCTCAACACGGCATTGAATGGGGACTGACAGAACATCTGCAGGATCTAGATTACGCTGACGATCTATGCCTGCTCAGTCACCGTCGGATTGATATGCAGACCAAGCTAGATGACTTGCAGAGGGAAGCAGCTACAGCAGGCTTAAAAATCAACGCGCGCAAAACAAAAGACATGAGAAGTGGAGCTCATGACAATAATCCGCTTCTTATAGGCGATGACGCAGTGGAAAGAGTGGTGAGCTTCACTTATCTAGGAAGTATCGTGTCGGGATCTGGAGGGACTGACTTGGACGTGACTTCCCGGATTGGCAAAGCAAAGAGCGCCTTCGCTTGTCTCCGTCCAGTATGGCAGTCAAAACACCTCTCTAGCAGAGTGAAACTCAGAATATTTAACACCAATGTTAAAAGCGTGCTGCTATATGGATGTGAGACATGGAAAGTCACTAAACCAATCACACGACAACTCCAAGTCTTCATCAACCGGTGCCTACGGCAAATCCTGAAGATCTTCTGGCCGGACATTATCGCCAACATAGATCTATGGAGAGAGTGCCACGAAGATCCTGTCGATTTGCAAATTCGGCGTCGCA
Source organism: Alcis repandata (assembly GCA_949125135.1). Lineage (NCBI taxonomy): Eukaryota > Metazoa > Arthropoda > Insecta > Lepidoptera > Geometridae > Alcis > Alcis repandata. The sequence continues at coordinate 1,958,397 of OX421240.1, forward strand.
AATGGGGCTGGGTCGGCCATACTCTGCGCAGAGCTTCGGATCACATTCCCAGGCAAGCCTTGGACTGGAATCCACAGGGCCGGCGCAGACCTGGCCGTCCTAAGCAAACATGGCGGCGTTCGATTATCGCGGAAGCCAAAAACATCGGCCTGACTTGGAGCGAGGTGAAGCGAAAGGCACAAGACAGAGAGGAATGGCGTGACGTTGTGTCTACCCTCTGCCCCGATATGGGGACTTAGGACATGAAGAGATGAACGTCTTCCACTATGGGACTACCGGCTACCCCTGAAATCGCGACAAAAATCAGATGAAAAAAAAACATATTTTTGACCATCATTGACATTTTTCTCTGGATCAGCTATTTTTTTTTTGCAATTTCCAGGTTGACCCTATACTAAAAGCTGTGCACAATGATGACTGATGTGCTCTTTTCAGCTCAGGATATACTTATTAATTTTACATTTTTACACTTTTTTCTACCACTTTTTTGTAACAAAAAAAAAACGTTACAAAATAATATATATCTACAGCGGACATACCCGTCTCACAGTCCCAGTAAGTAACCGCTCCGTCGTGGCTCGCCGTGTACACGGCCCGCGGCGCGCGCGGCGCGAGGCAGGTGATGGGCTTGTTGTGCCCCACCAGCACCCGGCGGGGCGCGGCCGGCCGGCCCGCGTCCAGGTAGTTGATGACGCCCGACAGGGACACGGACAGGAGGTGCGAGCCTTGCCACAGGCAGGACACCTGGGGGAATGGTGTGAGCGTAAGGCAGTGGCCCGACCGCCGACGATGAACGAGAAACGAGTAGAACTAGAAACTATAAACGAGTTGGCGATCAGCGGGAAGCGAGTGTGTAGTTTCGATAGTTTTGTCGCCGGGCTATATGCGACTGTGCAAGTGCGACGAGCGATTACTCGCGTCACTCGCCCGCGGTCGCTCAGTCTGTATTGTAAAGAAAAGATCACTGTAAAGAAATGATCAAGCGAGCGAGCATCACTGAACCTGAGCGAGTTTATTTTTCAAAGCTCGTCGCTCAACGACAAAACAAACAACAAAGTCAGAGAACACCTTTTAATATATGCATCTCTTTCGTTTACACTGAATGTACATTTATTGTACGTTTCTTGGAGAGAAAATCGCCGATAGTTAGTCGTTTTCTCGCCAGCGGTCGGACCACTGCCTAAAGAGGGTAGATTTTTTAAATCATTCATAGATTGTAGTTCTATGAATGCGTCGGAGTACAAAAACAGAAATGTAGTGAAATGTAAAGAATTATATCAATTTGCTGTACTTACATAAATTATTACACAGGGTTATTCATAAAGGGTATGCTAATCCGAAAACCCTTTATGAATAACCCTGTATAAGATCTATATAAAAAGTTTATCTACCTTTTTAACCACATGCGCGTCGGTGAATAAAAAAGTATCCAAAAAAAGTGGCGTCTTACGTCCGGGGATTCTTTAGTATCCTTAGCAAGCGCCGTGCTTTAAATTCATAGCAAACAGTGGCAAACACCGACTCAGCTTTGAACTAGATCTTCGACCTGTCGAAAGCTGTGGGTCTAGCACAATTTCTGACGTAAAACACGTAGCGATTATTCGATATAAAAGTGTACACAATTTACGCCCGTCAGAGGCCTTGTCGGGAGTAAATGGCGCATAGTTTTCTATCGAATACTCCTTACGTATTTTACGATGATTTCCAGAAGTTGTGCTAGTATCACTGTTTGTCCGTGGAAGGAAGCGTGCCCATAGCCCCGTAGCGTCAAGGGGGAACACCCCAGTTTTTAGTGGGTAGGCCGCCACCAGGGCGGAGACTCCCACTTAACTACCGTGCCGGGGCCGGTGGTATCCATAAAGGATTTTCCCTGGGACAAAAAAAAAGGATCACTGTTTGTGGTCCTAGCACACCACCAACCTGCTGGTTCTCGACAGCACTCCCCATGTTGAACAGAGTGGCCCGCTCCCCGGTCTCCACGTCCCAGATGGCGCACGTCTTGTCTCCGGAGCACGAGAGCAGCTGTTTGCCGTCAGGAGACCACGATATACTGTATACTCCGCCCTTGTGGGCTGGGGAACCGATCTGGAAACAGCAGTCATGAAAACACGATGTCGTGGGTCTGTAAAATTAAGTCATGGACAGGAAAGTAATATGAAAGTCTGGTTCTGTAATATCAGCGAATGGTTAAACATATAACTATATCATATATGGTTATTGTAACCTGGCAGAATTCACAAGGGCAGCTCACAGACTGTGAGATGTGAACTTATAAATTAATTAATTTATTGTTTTTATTATTATTTTAGTTTATTTACCGCCTTGGTTCTACTGTAAACTGTAAAGGTGCTACCAGAATAGTTTTAATAAATAAATAAATATTAAAATACGATGTCGTGGTTCTGTTATATCAAGGAGTGGACAGGATGAAGACAGTGAACTGTTCTGACTCACGCAGGACAAAGTCAAATTTTAGGAAGCTAGCTGGCAACTTTCGTAACAACTTTAGTTGTAATTTTAGTATTTGCCTTTTTCTTTCTTACAGTGTGGGTTTTTACACAAAATATACATATCTTAATATATATAAATCTCGTGTCACAATGTTTGTCCTCAATGGACTCCTAAACCACATAACCGATTATAATAAAAATTCGCACACCATGTGCAGTTCGATCCAACTTGAGAGATAGGATAGTTTAAATCTCAAATTATAGTCGCAATTTTAATTTATTGCAAATTATATATATACTGATAATTTTTACTATAAATTGACAAGTTAGCATCAACATACTACGGTTGCTATAGTTAAGCAATGGCTTTTGACAGGACAACGTCTGTCGAGTCATCTTAATATATATAAATCTCGTGTCACAATGTTTGTCCTCAATGGACTCCTAAACCACTTAACCGATTATAATAAAATTCGCACACCATGTGCAGTTCGATCCAACTTGAGAGATAGGATAGTTTAAATCTCAAATTATAGTCGCAATTTTAATTTATTGCAAATTATATATATACTGATAATTTTTACTATAAATTGACAAGTTAGCATCAACATACTACGGTTGCTATAGTTACGCAATGGCTTTTGACAGGACAAGGTCTGTCGAGTCAGCTAGTATAATAATAATAAATAATAAAATTTGTTTATTGGGAACAAATAACAAAAATAACAAGTAACATTGAGAATCGATGACACCTGCAGAAGTATAAAACTGTGTTGCAGGTGTCAACGCCCTCCTCCGAGAATTTTACAATAGTTCCAAATGAGTATGGATAGAAAAAAATATAAATAACAAAATGATTAATAAGTAGGTATACAATATAAAGACAAAAAAGGCGGGATGGGATGTCATGAGCTTTTATGAATAAGCGGGTGTGTTTATGAGTGGGTGTGTGTGTGTGTGTATTGTCTCTGCAATACACAAGTCCTCGAAAGAGTTAGGATTTGCAGAGACAGCACGTGTATCTGTGTGTGTTAGGAGAAAGTGGGGGTGTATATGTGAAATGGTGCGTAAGTGTGAAGTGTGAGTGTCTGTTATTTTAAAACTACTAAGAGGTCTTCAGTGTCTTGGTAAGATAGCGACAGGAGAAATTCAGAACAAATTTGTTTGCATTTACGAAATGTAAGCGAATAAATATTTAATTTTCTATTTAAATCATTGTACAACATAGAACTAATATAATTATAATGCCGACTCGCAACTGCTGTCCTTGTTTTTTCGATAGTGCAAATTTTGTCGGACCTTCGTTTTGTATTCACGAGATTCGGATCATAAGTCAATTGAGCATGTTTTCTTAACACTGTTTGTGAGATAAAAAGTTGTCTGACAGTCAGCACTTTGCATATCGAGTACAACTCAACAGTTGGGAATCGAACAGGTTTGTTAGAGAGAACTTTGAGTACTGCTCTCTGAGCCCTTTCCAGACGTAGTACATGCGATTTTCCAGAGCCACCCCAAGAAGTTATGCAGTATGATATGATTGACTGGGCCAGGGCGTAGTAGACTGTTTTTAGAAACTGGAAGTCTACGATTAACCGTAGGTTCTTAAAAACAAAAATCAATTTTCGGACTCTAGCTACCAACGATGATATATGCTTCCTCCAGGCTAACGCACTGTCTATGATGACACCCAAATACTTAACATGATTGGAGCGATCTATTAAAGTACAATTGCAACTGCTAGAACCAGCATCATTCACGCACAGGTGAGCTCGCAAAACATAAGAAAGTGGTGGTTGACCAGTTGCCTTGGGAGCAAATGCAATGAAATTTGTTTTGGCAAGGTTAAGAGTCAATAAATTCGAACATAACCAATTCATAACAATCCTTAATGCATTTTCGGAAAGCTCACGCGCCTCTGACCAAGTACGGCCATGGATAAGTAGAGCTGTATCATCAGCATATGCTATTAATTTGCAGTTAGGGAGAGACAGGTTACATAGATCGTTCACATAGACTAGGAACAGGGTAGGTCCTAGGACACTACCTTGTGGAACGCCGAAACAGAGTTGTTCCTCGGCACTTTTATTATCATTAATAACAACTTGTTGCGTGCGATTGGTAAGATAACTACGGAACAGATCTAAGACAATACCTCTAATGCCAACACGTTCTAGTTTTGAAAGAAGAATTGGGATAGAGACAGTGTCAAATGCTTTGGAAAGGTCCAAAAAGATACCAATAGTCTTCAGTTTTTTGTCGAAATTTTTTACCACTGTATTTGAGAGTTCTAGGACAGAGTCTTCTGTGGACTTTCCACGTCTAAACCCGAACTGGTTATTTGACAGAATATTATATTCGTCTAGGAATTTTATTAAACGTTTATTAATAAGTTTTTCCAAAATTTTAGACATGACCGTTAGCACAGATATGGGTCTGTAGTTCGTGACACTGTCTCTATCACCACTTTTGTATATGGGGTGCACAATGGCTTTTTTAAAGACTTGTGGAAAAATACCAGCATTAAACGAGGCATTGAAAATGTGGCTCAATATAGGTACAAGGACAATTCTGGCGGCCTTAATAATAGTTGTCGAAATACCATCCCAGCCATACGCACATTTGTCTTTAAGATTAAGAATGATCCGATCAATTTCTTCATAGTCCACACCAAATAAAACCATTGAGTTCAGAGACGCTGGGCCAGTTGCGCTATCAGCATGTACAAAAGAGGAAGCATTAGACTGATTATGGGGCCGGATTTTAGAAGCCAGATTTTCACCAACTTTGGCAAAGTACGAGTTGACTAAATCTACAGATGAAGAGGGGTTTTCAGATAATTTCAATAGATTATTTGCAGAGTTATGTTTTTTCTTGATATTAGCAATTTGGTTAATCTTACTCCAAGCCTCTCTAGGATTACTTCTGACCTTCTGAAATTCTTGCTTAAGATATTCACATTTAACTTTTTTAAGTAAATTATTACAGAAAGTACGGTATCTGGTAAATATCACTTTGTTTGTTACATTATCTGGGTCTTTTTTGAATTTTTTAAATAGCTTATCTCGATGCCGAATACATCGCAGAAGGCCAGGAGAGATCCATGGCCTGAGTAACCTTTTTTTACTGGGAATTTTGCTAACGGAAGTATGTTTCTTAACAATAGCCGAGACAATTTGAATAAGCCTTTCAGTAGCTACATCGGGATTATCACAGGAAAGAACAGAAGAGAAATCAGTGTCTGTTAAATGGTTAACTATTGCTGCAACATCCACACGTTGTGAAGTATGACATGAGATTTCTTTCTCCAGATGTGAACCACAGCTGAAGAAAATTGGAGCGTGGTCAGTTATCACTGTATCTAGGACTAAAGTTTTTGCATTAAAAGGAGTACGAGTAATGGCGTGATCAAGGCAGTTATTATCTCTAGTAGGGAAACGATGAGCTGGAAGGAGCGCATGTGAGGCAACCAGGTTGAGATATTCATCGACATGTGAGTCAGTATTTGATGGTATTATATTAATATTTATATCTCCAATTAAGACAAGGGACTTAAATGATTTTAATGAAGTCAAAATGCAGTCTAAACTATTAAAAAAAGGGCTTAAATTTTTATTCGCTGGGGAGCGATAAAGAGCAACGATAGCTAATTTATTGCAGAATTTGACAATCAGACAATTGGAATCGTTTATGTCTGGCTCTATAATGCTATACTTCAATCCACTCCTAATGTAGACCACAACACCTTCATTTTGATTATTAAAGCCAGATTGATGGGAGTCAAAACCAGAAATTGAAGGTATATGAGGGGCTTTGCTTAGCCAGCACTCGGATAAGATATAAGCGTCAATTCTGACTTTAAGTCTGTGAATTAAAGTTAAAAAACTATCAAAATTTCGGTTAATACTTCTAATATTAACGTGTAAGATGTTGAAACTATCGTTAATACTATGTACATGATTATAAACTTCTTCTGGCGAGCATACAAAAGAGTCTGAGACAGAGATTTGTTCGAAATCGTAAATCAACCTATTTGTATCATCCATTATGCGATTGAATGTAGAACGATGGAACATGAACACTTATTTCTAAAGTGAAAGTAAGAATGAGTTCTGAAGACACTATATTATGTCGATGTCGAGATCTCAGTAGTTTTTGTGTGTGTGATTTGTTGTGTGTTGTGTTGTGAGGAGTATGGGGATGTGTGAAATTGACAAGTAAAGGGAATAGGACATTAATTAATGTTAAATACATGTACATTTTCATAACTGCTTCTTGTAAATGGTAGTTTTCTATTTTTCCGCGACAGTCTAGTCATTTCGGATCCTGTACTACCTTCAGATCAGATTCGGTAGTCACACGGATAAGAGGCCCGTTCTCAGTATTGCGCAGGAAGATTTTTCCATGGGAGACCCAGCAGAACTTGTAATTATTAACCTTAGCGTAATCTCTTGCCAAGAAGAAGAGTCTCTTCATTTTGGAAGTAAGATTCTCAGAGATGAAAATTGGTTTCGGCTGTCCGTTTATGTGGAGATGTTCCGTAGTTAGTCTGGATGTACCTTTGTTGAAATTGCGGTACATGGTGATAATTTTCTCTTTTTGTAGAGAACTACACAAGTCCACTATGATAGTTCTACTGGCTGGGTCTTTGGATCTGATACGATAGATATCTTTGACCTCTGTTTTCTGAATGGGCACTTTAAGTACTTCTCCTGCCTTAATAAAGGTGCTCAGAAGACTTGATTTAGTCTCCGATGGGGCCACTGGAATGTTTCTTATTTCAAGGCACGTGGATCTAGAACCTCGTTCTAAGGCTTCCAGTCTATCCTCCATAGCCTTGAAACTCCGTGCATCAGCCTCTCGTGCAGTCTCCAAATGTACAATCCGGGCCTGTGCCAATTCCAAATTTTTACTCAAGAAATCCAGAGATGCGCGCATATCTTCAACGGCAGCGCAAAGCCTATCGGCTCTTTTATCTTGGTCTTCTTTGAAAAGCGAAAACATGGACTTCATCTCTTTCATAAAATCATTAAACTTCTCATCATCAACACCTAGCGAACGTTTCCTCTTGCGATGAGTAATGTTTAGAGCCGGCTCCGAGGAAGAATGTTGAAGCTGTAGATTGTGAGGCACCAACAACTCAGATACAGACGTCGAGGGCTGCGGCGCCGGCGGCGTAGGCACAGCCGCGCTTACAAGCGGGTGCGCGGGCGCGGGTGAAGACGGCGGCGTACGTTTTAGAGGCATTATAGTCGGCCGCAGTCCGAGAGAGTGTACCAGGCAATAAGCAAACGCGCAGAGATGTTAGATGTTAGAGCGAAGCTAATCGCTGGAGGGGTCAAGTCAAGATGGTCGGTATCGACGATTTGGAACAAAACCGCTTTCCGTCCAGTCTAAGTAGACCCCTTGCAGTTCTTGTGTGTGTGCGATGTATTTTATTGCAAGTAATGAATAGACTCACAAAGCCAGGATGACGTGTGCAGCGAATGTGTGCGTAGACTCCGCGCGTAGTGCTGAGGTAGTGGTGAGATGCGTTTGAAGACCTCTTCGCAGTTGATGATCTCCTATTTTTGTTGTTCGATTTTCGTGATGATTTTTGAATATTATTGAGAAAAATTACATTAACGGAGTAAACAAGAAACACGTCTGAACTGTTCAGAGTCCCGGGGGGAAGGGATATATATATATATTTCCGCAATTGCTATTTTATATTATAATATTTTATTTTATTTATTTTATATTAGCTGCGCCCCGCGTTTTCCTGGATAAAAAGTAGCCTGTGTTAATCCAGACCATGAACAACCTTCATTCCAAATTTCATGTCAATCCGTTCAGCCGTTTTTGCGTGAAAAAGTAACAAGCATACATCCATACTTACAAACTTCCATGTTTATAATATTAGTAGGATAGTTAACTCACCTCTCCCTTCAGCTCGGAGGTGGCTCCATCGAACAGGAATATCTTCCCGTCGAAACCAGCCGAGGCAAAGAGGCTTCCGTCGGGGCTGTAGCGGATGGCTTGGGCAAACCGAGTGTGTTCCTGAAAGCGGTAAGACCGAAGTTTTCAACCGTTTTACTAGCTTTTATCATATTACCGTTTTTAATCAATCTGAAATCTTTTTCAAACTACATATTCGTTGGGTTTTTGTTTCTCTTATGCATACAAAAACGTAACTGATCCATGAAGATCTTCTTATTCTATAGGGTAATAGGTAGGTCATATTTTAACATATTACAAGGTAATGTTCTGTGAGATTATGCTGTACTTAGGGTATTATTTTCGTGAGAATGGAATAGATGTGATCTGTCAACGATTAATAGTATTTTCTGTGTATTTGTATTCCCGTGTTTAATTATAACAAAAATAAGCTATGGCACTTTTTTTTATATATTTTTATATATCAGTATGCTCCGTACTTTAGGTGAATTCATCGGAATTTTTATGGCAATTTTTCTCAGTGTAGTAACTGACCTGTTTGGTGCACTTGAACTTGAACGGCGGTCCTTCGAACACGGCGAGCGTGTTGTCCTCGGAAGCGGTCACGATGCGGAAGGGCCGCGCCGGCCGGAAGTCGACAGAGTTGATCGGCTTAGACTGGCCGCTGATCTCGCCGACGGATGTACCCGTCTCCGCCATGAATACGTGGCCGAATCTGGAAGGATACAACATTAAATTATTGTAAATTAAATAAAAGCCCCGACGTTTCATCAAACAGCTAAGAACATTCCCGACTAATTCACTTTTAAACAAAAAAATATCAGAATCGGTTCATCCGTTAGGGAGCTACGATGCCACGGACAGACACACACACACACAGACCTGTCAAACTTATAACACCCCGTCATTATTAATTATCCTGACCTCTCCCTACTTTTTTCGTCTACTACTTGCGCTGGTTGTTTTTAATCGCCCTGCCAATCGTTAAGAACTCATTCCCGAGGACATGCTCTTACAATATCCTCAAGCAAATATACTGACCTCTCCCTTCCTTCCCCGACGACGACCATACGCTGGCTGTCGGCGCTCCACGCGATGTCCTTGATCGGCCCACCGATCGGTTGGAACTCATTTTTGAGGATGTGTTCCTTGTTTACCGTATCCCAGATGCGGATCTTCCCCGATATGTCTGCAATACAAAAAGGTAGATTTAGAAAATATTGTAGTGAAAAAGGAAGTTAGTTCATATCGGTAAACAACACATTGGTTGTCTTCTAGCGCGTTGGGTCGACGATTTATCTTTTATGCCATTGAGTGACGAATTTATCGAAATTGATTTCATTTGTGACCTAATGTTTATTTAGCCACGTTATTTACAGGTTCAAAATTAATATATTTTAATTGATATTTTTGTTAATTTTCATAAAACAAACTTAAACATTTTTCGTTTGTTTTTACAGTTTTAAAATATCTTTATTTTATATTTCATTTTCTTCAGTTTTACCTAATTAAATGTAATTACGCGAATAAAATGTTTTTCACTTATCTTTATATATTTACACTACCTACTGTTTTTGAAGTTTGCTCTACTGGAAAATCTGGAAGCTCGAGTATTTCAAACGGCTGTAACATCTAGAAACAGAGTTTAATTCCGGACTGTTGCCGGCTGGCGGCGCGCCAGGGATCGCCGCACGAAATCATAATAAATGTGGCCGGTATTAGGAATCATTACACAATGCTGGGCTGTTTTGATAATACGCGATGATAAACGTTGCACGAACTCTGAATGAAAAGTTGTGTTTATTGAGAAATAATTGTGTATGAAAGTTTTTTATGATCATGTTTTATGGTACTAATGCTACCAATTTTATAAACTAGCTTCGCCAACGGTTTTGCCCGCTATGTTACAGGAACCATACCTTTTCCTGGATTATAGCAGTTGCTTATTCTTATTCGGAATGGGGGCGATAGGTCCCGCAGTGGCGTACCGCAAAGGGTGCATTGTGCGTTCCCTAGCCTATACATATTAGTAACTAATAAAGTATTATGATCAAAGATATACATATATATACATACACAATAGTGCCAATTTGTTTCCCTAAAGCTTCATTTAGCTTTTGTTTTTCTTAGCTTCACTCCATTCATCAGAAACCAAAAGCAGACAATTAACCAATCTCTTTTGTATTTAAGATTAATTTGTTTGTATTTTAGTTGGCAGTTCATGTATATGTTGACAGATTTGCTACCACATCAGCCAATCAGCGAAGTTCAATGACTTTCAGACTAAGTTTTTTAGACTACAGTATAATATTTTGGGCTGACTCGTTGATCATGCCGTCTCACTGACATGCAGTCTAAAGAAGCCTTTGTAGTACCAACTTAGGGCACAGATAAGATAATAGTTACTCTGTATAAGACCAACTTTGACATAGAGAAACATAAATCAGCTGTTCCATAGAAAAATGTCAATAACACTACAAAATGTATGGAACAGCTGATTTATATTTCTCTGTTTCAGGGTTGGTCTTGTAGTAAAAGTTGTTCATAATGATGAGCACTATGACCTCTTTTTGACTTCCTTATCTCCCTGTATTTAGTCAGGAGAGTGTGTTTTTCGCTATGTTTTGAAAATCAGTTTAGCCAAATCAATGTTGGGTTTTTTTTTAAATTCAATGTTATTAATTTATGTTATTACTAGTTAGCCTAGCTGCTTCATTCGCTATCCTACAGAAATGACAAATATTTTCGAAATAATTATTTGCCAACAAGTTAATTGGTAGTATAATAAGCTTAAATCATTATTAACAAACAAACATCCACATTTGTCATATTAGTAGGATAGTTAGGTCGGATTCTTATTCTTGGAATGGGGGCAATAGGTCCGACACCGGGGCCCCGCAGAGGATGCATTGTGCATTTCCCCCTTGCCAGGGATTACCCGAGCTAACCCAGATCCTTGAAAGGACGGAGCGAGGCTCTGGGCCACTGGCACAACTGCTCTAGTGGCAAAAATAGTATGATTGGTGATCAAGCAGTTGTGATAATGATGCCAGAGCCACCTTGTGCAATTCGGCAGCGACTCTGGTCTCCTCTGTGGCCTCCCAATGTTAAGTCGGATTATGGAATCTTAATTAGATTACTACAACACTTTTCTTATGTTATTGTCAGTGATATGAAACGAGGCACACCTCTCAGTTTTGATTACATTATCAGATAAAACATTACTAGGAATAGGTACAAGCTTCACAATTTTACATTGACTATGAGGAAAATTGCTATGGTTTCCAATGTGTTACTGTAGTTATGTGTGATACATTTACAGTCTTTATTCTGACCCGATATGAGGTTATAAGGAAAGGGTATGCTAAGCCAAAAAAGGCTCATGGTACTCACTACTCATCATTATGAACAACTTATACATACTATGGGACCAACCTGGAATTCACAAACCAGTTTTTTTTTTCGCAAATTCCACGCAGGTTACTATAATTTTGTATATATTTGTATGAGGTAACTGTGCATAGCTGTGTGTATGTAACTTAACGGTGTGAGTGTGTGCTGCGTGTAAACATAGCTAAATAAAAATAGAATAGAATGCATGGGTATACTATAATGATTGATATTGGCAGTACTTATTAAGCAGGAATTTTGTGACCATACAAGGTTCACAGTGGTCTCATAACACAAGGTAAAATTAATACTACATTATTGATACAAAAGTGTATTAATTATGGCTTATTGTTAATGAGTCACATGAGTCATTTACCAAATTCGAAGTGTTGAGACTGCATCTTAATAAACAGTGAGTCATTATAACAATAATAGTTACTGATAAGAAATTAACTAGATAACCTTACCTCCAGACGCAATGTAGAAGCCGCTTGGGGAATATTTAGCAACGTTAACTTGGCAGGAGTGCTCTGTGTATACGTCTGCAATCGCAGGATTCTCAATATCCCTGATTATTACAGAGTTTCCGTTGGTATACAGGAAATTCTTCCCTTTGGGGTCGCCGCCGAGAACTAAAGGTGTCCCGCGCGCAGTCCTCGGCAAAGCCGCAAAAGTATATTCTGCAAATAAGAAAGAACCGTTTCATATCACTGAACACCACCGAAAACGTAGAATAACAGGATTATCAACAAAATTGTGTCGACGAATATCGCGAGCATGCTTCCACAGGTTTTAATGAGATGAGCACTTACTATTAGAATAAGACATATTTATCTTACAGTTTACTACCTAGAAACTAGTAGGATTACACTTAAACTACAAATTACTCAGTACTTTTGAATTATTTTATAGATACACAATCAGCCGCTACTCATCCTAGCCTTCCAAAAAAATGACGTATAGAATTTTTTTGCAAAGTTGGCATCAGAAATTGTCGCAACTTTGACATGCCCAAATATGGGCACAACTAGCAAGCTACCTTGCGAAAATTAAATTTTTTTTTTCAATTTTCACAATACTTTTTAGCAAATTTAGAAGATTTCTCATTGATTTCCATTTTTTACCGATAATAAATATTTTCTTCATTTTAACTTCATGAAACACGCCAATCGACAATATTTTTTAGCTCCAACAAAAAAGCAGTTTTCGTTTTTGAACGAAACTTATGAGAATAAACCAAGTGGAATAGACTTACAAACTTTGTCATGCCCATCAAGTAAAAAAAAAATAAAAACTGACAATCAAACGAAGTGACAGCGTTAAAATGTTAAAAACTTGCATTTGCCAAAGTGCCAAAATGGAGTAGTTGGGCTTGCTGTGTCATGTGATAAAATTTCAAGAAAAAATAGTCTGTAGCAATAATTCTTCACAGAAGTCCTGATATTTTACAAGAAGACAAGTGATGCTAGCGATCAAACCATTAAAATACTCTAGGAGCAGTGATTTCCTACGAGTATTAGGCAATTCAATTTGACACTTGTTTCCACGTGGTGAACGTCAGCGGCGGTCGACGTGTAAATTTTTCATTATAATTTCAAGTTCCTGACCGCATTATTATAAAGAAATGGAGTCCTTGAACATATCGAAGTTGAACTTGTCGAGTGTGAGGAGCCACACGTCTAGGGAAAACGTACCAAAAGTGGAAATGGAAGCCAAAGTGGACAGTCATGTAAGAGCCAGCATGTGTCAATTATTACAATTTATTGCAATGCACCAAGCCATTTATCCCTTTGTACGGTCACATTACAAATAAATCAGTCTAGACTCGATGAAAAAAGTATTCCTATTCATGGTCAACAGAAAATAATAAAAAATGTGGGTACAGCCAGATATCAATTTTCAATACCAAATACAGTAAAATTCTTGGAAAATAAATTCAAAATTTGTTACACCATTAGGCGTAATAGCTGCGCATTATTTTGTAAACATTGTGAAAACATTGATAACATTCCTTTGCACTTGATTTCGAGATTACATCTAGTCATATTTCAATTTAAATTTCATGCTTAAAAGTGAGGTTGATGTAATATACTTATCTTAAGGACTTATCTTACTCCCAGGACTTATCTTAAGATATTATGCTAGAATGATAGTAGAGATTCCATTGTTAGACAAAGTGGGATTTTGTTTGTTAATTCTATGTGGGTGTGATAAAACCTGCACCAACATCCCGCTTGGTATTTATAAAAAACTAGCATTTATTAAATAAAAAATCTATTGTAAAATTATTAATGGTACAAATCAAATTTAACTATTTTAATTAATGATGGATTTAGTTGTGACGTTTGTGTCGGGGTATTCAATGCTAAAAAAATCAATTTATATTCATTTTGAATTATTTTCAGGGTCTGACGGATGACGACTTCCTGTGTGAGTACCATGAGGACATTTGGCAGTCACTGCTGGAACAGGAGGCTGAGAAGCCTACTATCCACCTTCAATCACCACAGGTAAGAAACTAAATCAAAGAGTCATTGTATTGTAAGTACTTTTCAGGATTCTGAACCCAAAGGGTAAAACAGGACCCTATTACTAAGACACCGCAGTCCGTCCATCTGTCACCTGGCCGTATCTCATGAACTGAGATAGTTGAAATTATGTAATTCTGTTGCCGCTATAACAAATACTAAAAAATATAATAAAATAAATATTTAAAGGGGCTCCTGTACAAGAAATGGGCTTTTTCCCCTTTTTTATAAATAGCGGTAATAACGGTATGGAACCCTTTGTGCCCGAGTCTGACTCGCACTTGGCCAGTTTTTCTTTTAACTGGCTCTGCAGAAGAAGGGACGAATTTCTTTTCGGAGGATGTACACATGTTTGTGTTCTTTTATGATTATTATGGCTGCCCAGCAGTTTCACCCTTGTGATGATGAAAAATTATGAATATGATGAATGATGAGGCAGTGTCCTTTGTGGTACCCTTGACAATATTACCGTTGCACCTGTTGCTATCCTTTTCTTACACTGACATGAAAAAAAATGTAATTGTTTTTGGGCCTAAGTTTTTTTATATTGCTTTATACAAATTGTAATGTTGTACAAAAGCTTTTATGCAAAGCAATTCTATGTATCATAAATAATAAAACCAAATAAGACGATATGAAACAAAAAATTCAAAATTTCGGAGCTAGTCCAAGGCTCCAAAATAATATCTGTATTTAACATGAATCTCCAATATCCATGTCATGCAAACAATGATACTTCCTTCTTGTTTATTTAACGTTAATAAAGTCTGTGCAAACTATCCCAAAAACTGTATCTATTTGTGTTAATGTCATGCAAATTGATAAGAGGACTATAAAGTCTGCTAGAATTTGATTGGGCGTGGATATATTTAGGTTGCTAGTCCGTAGCGAGGGTTTTGATTTTATTTTAAAACTAGTCGACCCGACGTTAGACATTGTCCTGTCTCAACTATGAATATTGAATTCGAATTGGTATAATTAATAACGAGAACACTCAACTTCCTTAATTTTTTTTTTCATAAGAATCTTCTCCTTCCATTAACACAACACAAAAAAAATTGCGAAATTGTTCCATCCGTTCAAGTGTGATGCGATGACCAAGGAAAATAGAGATTCTTTTTTATATTTGAAATATAGATAAATGTATTGTCTTGGTTTTGCACTGTACAATATTTACAGAGAAAAAATTGGGCATTTACGGTTTCTGAAAAAAAAAATTCAAGAATTACTCGGATCTTTTTGCCCGCTGTGGGGGCAATAGCTTTATGGAATGTGCAAAAAAAGCAAAAGAATGCAAGCAAATGTGCTACGTTTTTTTTTAATCAACTGTAATGATTACAATTAACATATTTAGCTATTCACATAGCATTAGATATTATTCAATGGTGTGGTTGCATTGCTCTAAATTCTAAAATTACCTCCATCTCTTTCTAAATTCTATCATAATAAATGTGTGGGAAAAAACGGCATCATTTTCAAAGAAGTAAATAACTTCTAAGCAATCTAGTTATTTAGTGGTTTAACAGTATCTATGTCATCAGTATGACTTGATAAAATGCGGTGGAAACTATAAAATCGGAAGTTAACTATAAAACTACTAAGTATTTTATCATTACGGAATGTTAATTATTCACAGTAGTAAAGCATGTTGGTATAGGCCAAGTGATTAGCCCTGGTATCAAGAGTTATTAGGCCTCTGAAATGTCCTTAGCATTGTTGTAATAATTCACAGAAATATTATTGTTAAAGTGACTGTCTGTCAGGCTTTAAAACGCAGCTGCACACATTCTGATAAAACTTTGCAAGTTAGTAGTTTGCATAATGAGAAAAAAAGTATTGTAGGTAGTAGTACTTTCATGTTATAATAAAAGGAAGATGGAAAATTACCCTAGTAAGTGAAATTTCTTTGTTGCATCATATTAGGTAAGTGATGATTTCCAACCTTATTCCAAAGGCGTAAGGACCAACTTTGCGTCAAATAAAGTTCCCGTTTAAGCTTGGCTGATGAAACATGTACCAGTTGTTACCATCGGTATTTCATCAATTTGTTATTGTTTTGTTATAATTTGTTACACCATATTAGTCACTATTAGAGGAAATTAAAGAAATAAGGTCAAATTATTGAATAATTATAGGCTTAGTGGTGGAATGTGTTTTCATCCACGGTTTTCATTAACCCGAGATAAGTTTCCTATGTTTTTTGTCTATTCTATATCCTAATGTTAAATGATTTTAACAACCTTTTATTTACTTAGCCTTGTTAGTATAGGACAAATCTTGTAATAAAACTTTGAACAACTTTCCGACATCCAATTGAGCGGAAACCTGTGTATCTGATGATGATGCAATAAAAGGTCATACATCATCAACCTCGTACAACCCACTGCTAAGTATAAGTCTCTTTAGCTTGCCATCCTTTTCGGTCCTATGCTAGCCTCATCATTACCTCAATAAAAGCTAGGGGGTCATTCCCAGTTTGTACCCTATTTTCGTCCACAAGGATAACAATTGTTCCCATGAGGTGACAACTGGGACAAATTCTAAAAACGATTTCCAATTGTACCCTTGGGGACGAAAATAGGGTGACAACTGGTAATGACCCAATAAAACCAGGTAGACCTGTTAGGTGCAAACATGACGTTTAACATCAGGCAAGCGATTTGCTAGTCTCATCATTCAATAACATTTTTGAAAATAACTCTTAACTTGTTTTTTCCCCAGCTGGAGTTCCGAGGCACCCTGGTCCAGCAGCTGCGTGACGTCACAAAGAAGCTAGGCCTGACGCTCGGCACTCTTCACTCTGCAGTCGCGCAGCTGGACTTGTTCATGGACGCGCATAGACTGCGCGCGGACAGACTGACGCATGTCGCGCTAGCCTGCCTTAGCTTAGCAGGTAATCATCATTATAGACCCCTAGGTACATGTACCTTACGGAGCGTTTTGCTTGCTTACTGGAAGTTTGTTCTAAAATCTGTAAATGCCAATCAAGGCATTTCAAAAATATGTCGATAACTTTCATAGCAGTTAATTCCCGAAATGATTTGAAATTTAATGATTTGGGAAACATTTGCTCAGAAGTGGGATCAAATAAGCCAATAAAACGATACCCCCTTGAAGCAGTCACATGAAAATTCAAAACACTATCCACTGGAACTGTTAGTTTTACAGAAAAATAGAATCTGGTGTATTAATCCAGAGTTCAAGCTATACCCTATACCCATTTTAAATACTGCTCAAACCCCTTGAGCTTTGTCAGTGTAAAGTAACTAACATACATACACAGTCACTCACATAACAATCATTTGCATTTATGATTTTTTTTTTTTTTATGACAATGAAGACGAGCAAATCGCTCGTCTGATGTTAAACGACAATAATTATGTCAATATGATGTTATGTAATTGACAATATTTATTTTTGTCCACAGCCAAAAGCGAAGAGAAAATCAGCCGAGCGCCTACCCTCAAAACGCTAGCCAAGATCAGTGGGGTCCAGCTATGTGGCAAAACCTTCCGTCAGTTGGAATGGATGGTGGGGCAACATGTCCGGTGGAGGCTACTGGCCCCCACTCCGGTCACATTTGCAGCCCTACTGGCGCAGTATGTGGTCACGGACGCTGACTTGACAACGAGGCATCCGAAGTTTGTGAGGAGGATCAAACGAGATGGGGCCAAGTTGCTGGAGGCCTATTTGGATTTGACTTTGTCGGGTGAGTTGAATGATTTTTAAATTGACTTTGCGCCATTTTCAGTATTATTTACGCCCGATTTTGTCTCATTTTTCATACACACACATTCATGTTTTTGGATATCTACATATATTAACTGTGTACATTTAAACATTGAATGCCCAATGAGGGTAAACTGATAATTTAACTAATGCACTGACTTGTAGCTTATAAATTACAATGTATCAGTGGCTTAATAAATATAATTGAATCTAAATCTGACAGAAGCAGAAGCCTCGAAGCTCATAATAAGTTAAGTTCAAAACTCTTGGTGTTTTGAGCTACAATTCAAGAAAATCTGTTCAACCGTTTGGAGATTATCAGCTCTTTTCTAGTCTAGTCAATTTAGAATGTATTGGCTTGTTGCAGACGTGCGTCTCAAGGCGGTGGAGAGCGTGGAGGTGGGCTGCGCGTGCGTGGCGTGCGCTCGCGCCTCGCTGGGGCTGGCGGCGTGGCCGGCGTGGCTGGCGGCGCGCGCGGGCCGCGACCCGCCCGCCGTGGCGCCGCTAGCCAGGCTCCTGCAGAGGTAACTAACATTGTATTTCATTTCTATGAGTAGGCCGACCTCGGAGGCGTAGCCGAGGCACCTGACTCACTTAAAAACCTGTGAAGGAGCTCTTATTTGGATCAAGCTTTTTAGTTTCTTATCCCAGTGTCTGTCTGTATGTCTGTAATTCAATATTACAAGAATTATTTCTTTTTTCTCAAACAACACTGGTTCTTAAACATAGGAACACATATTTTTGTTTGTACTATGTTAAACACCTCAAATGATGATAAAAAGGCCGAAAAGACGCTCCACGGAGCTCCGGTCGATGTCCCTCAGGGTTGACATCCCTCCATGGTTATACCACAGAAGCGATTAATCTGAAAGACTCCCCCTAACCAAAACAACATCCTAACCCGAATCAACACTAAACTTAATCTAACTTATATTCCAGGATGATGAACATGCTGAAATCGCGCGATACCGAAGAAATTGATCAAGGATACGGAAGCGCTAGGACTTCGCCCAACCTGACTCCTTGCGCGTCTCCATACCAAGTTTCCCCAGCCAGTACCTGCTCCTCCCAAACCATCGACCCCTCATACCGCCAAATGCCAGTCGAACGGCGACCAGACAGCAACTATTCAGTCCTAGATTTGAGTGAAACGAACCTGCCAACGGTGAGTCAAGACTACTATTTGCCAGCAGCGGTCGAGACGATGAGAGTCGATTCTGCGGCGGACTACAGGTACTGCCGGTCTCGAAGGCTGATCGATGCTAGCTTAGAATCGGTCCCGTCGACTAGCATGGGTGTGAAGAGAGGGCTCGAGGCGAGCGGCGAGTTAGAGAGGAAGAGATATAGGCTAGCTTCGCAGATGTCGCAGGTTGTGCTCTGATTGTTTCTTATCTAGTCTATGTATGCTGTTTCTTGACGGGTGTCTAAAAAGGTTATTTTGGCAGGTCCATTTTCTGTAACGTTTTGATTTGCCTGTTTCATAAAATGAGATGAAATTACATGATGTAATTACTAGCACATGTAAACTGGGTTGATGATTAGGGGGGCCTTTGACGTCAGTCATTTTAAAATTTTATTTTTTCGGATTTATCTCACGTTTTGTATTTATAAAGTAAGTGTTAGCATTATGAATGATTGCAACGAATTACTTTTTACTTACTTATTACATAAATCCAAAAACATAACACATGTTTCGGTTGATATCAATCCTGTGGTTTTTTCTGATTAAAAAAAAGTAAATAAATGGTTTCCGAAAAAAATTACTCGACAATACGTCTGTATGAAAATGATGTGATTTCCAAGGCTCCCAATTTGTAAAATTGTCAACATAGAATGTGTAACCAATTTTAAAAGACTAGAAAAGATGTACTTTTGACACTCGTAAAGAAATAGACTTAGGTCTATGTTTGTGGATATGAATTGGGAATGTGATAAACTGTACAGTTAAAAAATGACTAAAGAAGCCATCACAGATAATTAAATTTTAGGGACATGAAAACTGCGAAAGTGAGTGAGCGAGTGAGTGATAGGAGAAAAAACAGGGCTAAAAGGAAAGGGTATGCTAAGCCGGAAAGGGCTCATAGTACTCATCATTATGAAATTTTTTTACCATGAGACCAACTCGGAAATAGAGAAAAAAAATCTGCTATTCATACTGTTAGTTGATTCATTGACATTTTTCTATGGAACAGCCGATTTATTTGTCACGATTTCCGAGTTGGTCCCATAGTAAAAGTTGTTCATAATGATGAGTACTATAGGCCCTTTTCGGCTTAGCATGCCCTTACCTTGTAACACTGTATTGTGTGTGAGCGAGAAGGATACAATTTACGGGCATAAAAACTGCAAGAGTAAGGGAGAAAGCAAATTTGTGTCAGTTAAAGCTAGAATGAAAGAGTTGTCTGTGGTGGCTTTCATACATTTTGTAATAATAAACAGCACTGTTTGTTCTTCAAGTTTATTCAATAAAGTTGTGTGAGAAAGCACTGAGTTGAGATGGAGATAAACAGTCATTAGCCGTCTCTTTCGCTCATCGGTTAAAAAATGTCTACCATGTTATTTGAAATTATTTTCACCATTGATTTCTTAAATTCCCTCAATGATTTTATATCTTTATAAAATGCGTGAATGACAACTGTTATCTCCCTCTTTGAATCGTGTTACAGTACATACATTATTTGACTGTGATCAGCTATCATCCCGCCCAAATAAAGTTGTCCTTGTGATAAATAATCCACCAGTATAGACGAATGTAACAAGCATGCAAGGTTATAAGAAAAGGGTATGCTAACCCGAAAAGGCTCGTAATACTCATCATTATGAACAAATTTTTACTATGGCCCAATCCTGAAATCGAGAAAAAAAATCAGCTGTTGCATAAAAAAATGTCAATATTGTATGGAACAGCTTAATTATTCGTGATTTCTGGGTTAGCCCCACAGAAAAAGTTGTTCGTAATGATGAGTACTAGGAGCCCTTTCGGCTTAGCATACCCTTTCGTTGTAACCCTGTGTAGTTAAGCTGTTTATTCCAATACAATGTTAAACATGTAATCGGCATTGTAAACTTGTTTATTATGCTTTAAACTAATTCGTGTAAATAGGAAATGGTGATGGCTACTTCGCAAAAATGTGTTGGGCGACTCAGAAAGGCTAGGCTATTCAAAGGGTCTTGTTGTACTCTTAATTGTGAATTGTTTTTACTATAAGACCAAACTGAAATCGTGAAATAGCAGCTGTTCAATGTTTTGTTAATATTGTAGTGATGAAACAGTAATTTTGCGTTATCAGAATTGACACCTTTTTCCTCGATTTTTCTAATTTCCTTACGTTTTTCGGAGATGTTTAAATGTCTTGTACATACTCAAAAAGGGGGTTTTTGTTTTGCTATATCCTATTTTTCCTAATTTGATTTGTCTTGTTATGCTCAATACTGGCTGTTCTACTTTTCCTGTTTACACTAAAAGTTAACTTATATTAGCATAGTGTATTTAGCAATAATAAACAATTGAGAAGGAAAGTGAATGAATGTGTTTAAAGCTCCGGTGAACTAATGGTTAACTTAAATTTAAGTTTATATCTTTTTGTACTTTCTTGAAAATGTACTAGCCCCGGTACATAGTAATTCTTGCAAAAGTCAAAAGGAGTTGTTAAATTCTTGCAAAAGTCAAGTATTAATTAAATCTACTTCTATTAACAAATTAATAGTTAAAAAAACTAAAAAACACGATTTGTTTAGTGTATTGTCATCGGTCCTCGATATATCTACAAAGTTTGAAAGAAATCTGACCGTTTAAAGTGGGTCAAAAACGCGCTCAAAGGAGTCGGTTACATACAAACAAACATACAGGTGAAGCTAATAAAAGCGTGTTAAAAACAAAGTTTGATAAACGCATTGGGCCTTGCTCATAAACGTTGCATAAAGTTAGCCACCGGTTAAAATGCTCAGACAACTTTTTGCTGACGTGAGAAAAGAAGACGGAGTACTTTAGGCCATGGTTTACTTATAGAGAGTTTTTATGGTAAGGTATTGGTCAGTCTTCCAAAAATAAACCACAATTTCAATAATATTTAAGAGAAACGGAGCTTTAAACGTATCAAGCCAGGGCTTAAAATGGCTGTGCGAATAAAAACCGAAAAGTATAGTAAAAAAATAAGTATTCTATGACTTCTCTTTTGTGCTCGACTTAGTTAGTTAGAAACAAATTGGGGGCCACTTTCACTTACATCACAATTATCACTTCAGGGGTTCCGATAAAGTTTAAATTTCACCCAAAATATAACTTTATTACTATTAAAATAGAATTGAAAACTGATAAACACTAGCCGATATAACACTGCCAAAATAATCAACAGTTTATCAATCAGTGAAAGTGGCCTCAACGTTTAGCTTAAATTAAATAATGTTGTAAAATGAACACCTAAACGACAAAAAAACAACTCAAAATATTTTTCTAATTTATCGAAATGTTGCCTGTTAAAAGAAAACATTTTGTGACAGCATAAATCGCGTCACCCTTTCTTCTACTAAGATAAAGTGCAAGTGTGCATTAGCGATTTACACAGATAAATCATCAGTAAAACGCACACTTGCGCTACAGAAAGTGTGGGAGTCGAATAAAACGTCGGCTTAGTGCAAGAAGTCATTAAGTGCAAAAAGTCACTGTTTTACTATGAAACCAAACGTAGTTATCACACTTTTTTGTTCATAATTAACTCGAATGCTCACGTTTTATTGAGTCTGATACTACGAACAGTTTCGATAACATTCGCTGATCTTTTCGGTTACAGCCAAACCGTTTATCTTATAATTACAAGCGTAATGCGCTTAAAGTCGCGTCCAGCCTAGCATTGATTTTGCAATTGACTTCTGCAGTAAGCCGACGAAAACTTGCTCATAATAAAACGTCGTTCAGGTGTTCGTTAGCAGACTGCCTTATATAGGCTATATTCACCTGTAAGGGTGAATTGAACTGTATGACTTAATATGTTAGGATAGCTACTCAAACATATTGACGTTGCCGTTGTAGAGTCGTAGTATCAATTCTCGAAAATGTAGACGACCATTTCTTTAATCGTTTAAAGTACCTAAAGTGATTTTTTTTGCCAGTGTAATATCGTCGTTATTCTGATATGCACCAAGCCTTATAATTCCTAAGGAGTATTAATTCTGGTTATATCTGTAGGAGAACCGACAACCGTTGGGGTAGACGGGTTCTAGAGTGGAGATCACGGATCAAAAAACGTAGAGTAGGGCGCCTGCGGCCAGGTGGAGCGACGACCTGCGTCAGGCGGCAGTCAACAAGTGTCAGCAAGTGGAGGCGTAAGGCAGAAGATCGTGCCTTGTGGTCTTGCGCCTCGTTTCGTACTCGCTTGCTCTCAACAATTTTGAAGTTAACAAATCTTTGATTTATAGTTATGAAATATCGCAATAACTTAAGTTACCGAGAATTCGCAGTTTGAGTAAAGAAAAACATTTTGGTCCGAAAAGTTTTTATACATAAAAAGGGCAAACCATAAACTCCAGTTTTAGCTTAGCTTAGAACGATTATAAGAAAAGGTCGCACTGTATCTTCGTAAATTAAATTACCTGTACCTAGCTATTTTTGTATCTTTAAATGCGCGGTTGAGCTTGCATGTAATGCAGTAACTTATACGACCCTTCCGCTCGCTTCGTTTTAGTATATTTTTGTACTATCAAAAGTAGCTTAGAGATAGCTTAGACAATGCAATTGTAAAATATAATCGGTCGGTGGATTCGTTTTTAAAGACTGTATTTTGATTAGTGGTCTGAACATTATTATTCTATATGTCTGAATTTATATGTGTATATGTAATTATTTTAAAACATCACTGTATCTAACACTGGAGTGATGTTAATGATCAGTTGAAGAAGAGCTTTGCATATACAGGGCTATAAAGAAATACGAGTCCTTTTCGGCTTTGCATACTCTTTCTATATAACCCTGTATTGCGGTCGTTCTTCTCAAGGTTTAACACACAATGGTGACTGATAAAACTGTGCTGTCTCTTTTGCGTGATTTTGCTAATGAAGAAAAAGAAGACAATACTTTTATGTGTATCCTTTTTAAATCCTTTTTAATTTTGAATCTTCTGGGTTCCTTTTTACTGTTCAGAACACTGAATCAAATAGCTATTTGCAATATTATTTTAGAATAAAATATTGTATGTTGGGCTTAATTCATACTCAGAAACTGACTGACTAAACTTGGAAGATATTGCCTTAGCGATAAGGCCTCCAGTTGCCTTAATTGTATGTCGTTTTTTTCAACATTTACATTTCTAATTTCTAGAAGACTTATCTGAGTTTTTTGTTCTTCAGAGATTAATTATTATTCAACGAATTGACTTTTCGGTTTGATCCGAGATGACCGCTGCCATAAACGGTGTGAATTGAGCCTAATGTAAATCTCAAAATCAAGACTAGAGTCCAAGACCGATTGTGTTATTTGAATGTTCAAAGTGTTGTGATGGTTGTTTATTTTATTTATTGTTTGTATTTTTGTAAAACAGTATGGCCTTATCTTAAAAATTGGATGCTCGAAGCTAAAATTGCTTAGTTTTAAAAGACAGCGGAATAACATTTAAATACGCTGACGTGTATAATTCTATGTGAATAAAAGAGACAAGATGAGAATTGCGCGTGTGATAGAGTGAGAAAGAGTAATGTCCACGGAGTAATATTTATTTGATGAAAGAGAGAGAAGAATAATTTGGCGTGTAAGAGCGAAAGAGACGAAAATCGTAGTACTTATGTATTGTTTCAAAAAGCATCTGACTTTTAAGACGAGGTCCTTACGATTTATAAGATCTTAAATTGTTCATGTTTACTTGTTTTATACGAATTTAAAGATTCCATTTGATTTTCTATGTTACAAAATGTATATTTGGGTGTAGATCGTATTTTTTAATAAAATGTTACCAGAATCATGGACTTACCTGCGTAGTTGGGGGATGAAGCCATATTCGTTATGTTTAGTAAAATGTAACCAGCTGTTAGAAAATTATTAGTTCCTTCATTTGGCAACCAATGCAAAAAGACCGGTATCACCTTTGTTGAAGAATAATGATGTCGATTTCATTGTAACATTTTTTACATAAAATTTTGATAAGTCTACAATGATGCCATCCTTTTTCTATACAGAGTTATAAATAATGAAAGGGGAAGCTAAATTGAAAAGGGCTCACAGTTAAGTACCTATCATTATGAACAACTTTTACTATGGGACCAACCATGAAAATTTAAAAAAAGCAGATGTTCGACAAAATGAATGGAACAGCAATTTTTTTCGCCATTTCTGGGTTGGTCCTGTATTAAAAGTTGTTCATATAATTTCCTTTTAACTTAGTATTGTATAATGCTACAACAAAATCAATTGTCAAACTGCTAAATTGTATTTAACTTTCATTTCTATGCATGATATACACCCAAAATTGTTAAAATATGTAGCCCGATAAAATATGTCCTATATAATATATAAAGTTCCATACTACTCTGGTAACCTACATAAAGATTCTTAGCTTATTGTACTATAGTTATGTACTTATTTTTTTAGCCATAGTACAGCTTATTTTTATTAATTATTGCTGGCAACTTTTGTTTGATAATCATGAAAAGATTGATTGTTTTTGTATCGGGTTGAAAAAGTTATCAATGTTTAAAAAAATAAAAAATATAACATTGGAAAAGGTCAGTTTGTATTTTTTAAACTTTTGTTTTTGTATAATAGGTACTCAGAAAAGATGTCTGTAACAAGGCAAGTCCTAAAAATGCAAATAAAATTATTACTGAAGACTGAAAGATGATATATGTTCATGTTTGATTTATGTACTTTTGTGAAAGTCTGTGTCGAAGCGAAGACTAGTAATAAATGATCTACTTTATTTATTTCAGTATTTTATTTCTTAAACCTAAAAACTAGTGATTACATACTCAAGTGGAAGGTATACAAAAACGCCATCTAGTGGTGTATTGCAAGTAACGCAAGGTACAGTGGAACGTAAACTTCCTACCCGATATCGCATTTCTGTTTCATTGATATAAGATTGTATTTTGATCTCGAGTGTTCGAATATTTTTTTAAAAGCTATTTTATGAGTGCCCTTACGGTCTGGTGGCAGTAACCGTAAACAAATGTTTTATAATTCCTTTTCCTTATTTAATAATCTTTTTCACACTCAGTAGAGGTGTCACAATAAGTATTTAAAAACCTGGTGGTGTTATTTTAATGAAAGGCCAATCATTCTTGTATTTACACACTTTATTTACATTTTTCAAGTCATTTAAAATATATTAAATATGCAATAAATAATATATACCTCTTTTTGTGCTATTGGTTCAATGCAAGTACTTATTCTAATAAAATCACTCGGAAGTCTAAATGCATATTAGAATATGTTGATATTTGCAGTGTTGTTTAATCATGGCAATCTGTAAACTGATGTTTCATCGGGAGAAAGAGTGGGGAGGCGTGGAGGACGACGTGGGGGGCGGCGGCGCCTCCGGGGCCTGCACTCGCAGTGTAGAGCACACAGACCAATTCCAGCGCATCCTGATAAAAACAGCGGAAGCGCCAAGGTCCTCGTCACAGTTGCCACTTGTTCTCCTCTAGACCAGCGGGGCACGACAACGCTTATGTCAGCTCTTGACCAAAAACACGGATATCTTGCTCCAACATAACCGTAACTAGTCGTAAAGTTTTCACAATCAACCATGGGAGGATACCCGCATCCTTTGATATTGACAAACAATACTGCTGGGCGCCAGGGTTCGGAGTAAGGTTTGTATTTGACGTGTAGCTGCGTGCATTTGTACGCGTCGCTGGTACAACCTTCTCTGCACGAGGCCCATGTGCAGTTATCCAATCCGAGGCGGTCGTCACGTCTTTCAGTCACACATTCAGCCGGAACTGGGTCAAAATCTGCAGCCAAAGCGCTCAAGGCCGGGTCAGCGTACAGAGGTACAAGGAAGAGAAGCGCTGATCCACCACCGCCGAGCAACGTAGCTAAGAGGACAGTAATGTAACGCGTGAGCTTTGCACGCGTTTCTCCTCTACGACGAGAAGGTCGCACAACGAGACGTTCTGAGCTGCCACCCCTCATTTTTAAGGCATTGCGTCAACCCATGCTGATTTATAAGCCTTGTACTAAAT
This sequence comes from Alcis repandata, assembly GCA_949125135.1. Classification (NCBI taxonomy): domain Eukaryota; kingdom Metazoa; phylum Arthropoda; class Insecta; order Lepidoptera; family Geometridae; genus Alcis; species Alcis repandata. The sequence continues at coordinate 1,985,599 of OX421240.1, forward strand.
GTAGAATCGAATTCCGCATGCGCCAGTTTGGAGCATGCGCGTTCCAACAATTTAAGAGTTCTTCCAGAATGGCTGGTAATGGCCTCGGTATTTTGCATTTAGGCGACCCGCGTTTCTTGTGTAAAACGCGGCGTGTCTAAAATTATTAAAAGATTTCTCGAAAGTTTTGTAGTCAATGTCTTAAGGTCTCAAGGTCAAGGCTAAAGCGGGAGTGGAGCGAAGGATTGTGGTTAACTTTTTTCTTAAAACCCAAAACCCCACTATCAACTCCTCTACTAGAACAGACCCGAATTGTGTAAACTTTTTAATGAAAGTGTAGGACGAGAATCCGAAGCGAGAACTCGATCATTCAGCGTGTTTTGACAAGCTTTTGGTAGGTAACGTTATTAATATGCTGAATCTCTATTTAAGTAGGTATAGTGTTTTTGACCTTATCAAAAAGCCGATCGTCAACGCCAGCCAGCCTATGTAAGTTTAGTTAAACTCGCACAGTTGATTCAGTTTTTCTACTTTAGTTAGCTTAGCTAGTGTAATGAATGTGATCGAAACTAGTCCGAGCAGTCTTTTTAATTTCACGTGAGTGTTTCCGTGCTGGCATGGTTTGTTGTAAACGCATTCATGAAAAACTGGCTCAAGCTCAACTACGCTATAGTCGTCACAAAATAATAGGCCCGTTTTGACACTTGAGAAAGACTCTAGAATGTAGGTAACTTGGAACGCTTTTCGCGCATACTATTAATAGTAACATGCAATGTCAAATTAGGTACAACGAAACTCTCAAAAACAGTTACGTTCTCAGTCTTCTTTTTTCAAATATTAGTGTTGTATCCAATTAATTACTGAATTTCACCAGCTTTATTCGATTTTAATAGTAATTAAATATTGGTCAGCTGGATCAGCCGGGGAAGGTTTTGTGAATGATGCCTTACTTGCATTCGAGTCTTAAAAGTACAAAAGATTAACACGAAGAAATGGACGCAAATAAATCAAACAGTGGTTTTCTACCTTTCGCTTTTTAACACGCTTTTATTAGCTTTACCTGTATGTTTGTATGTATGTTTGTAACCGACTCCTTTGAGCGCGTTTTTGACCCACTTTATACGGTCAGATTTCTTTCAAACTTTGTAGATATATCGAGGACCGATGACAATACACTAAACAAATCGTGTTTTTTAGTTTTTATAACTATTAATTTTTTTAACACTACGGTACACGCGCTCCTTTTTTTTACTTGAGTACACGCGTGGCTTACTATATTAGGCCATTTTAAAATATCAATAAATTGTATATTTATGATTATTTGACTAAAATAATAAATGGAATGGAAAACTTATTTATTTTACTTAGTATTACAACATTACAATTTAGATATTATATTTAAAATAGTGAACAATTAGCAATTTACTAAATATCTAAGAAAAAGTAACAAAATGGCACTTCTGAGATCAACATATTTTTTTAAAATTAACACTAAACTTAATTACTAATTTCTTTATTTTCGTAGCATTCAGGACACACTACTGCTTGGTGATCGGGACAAATCCATTTGTAGCAAGTCTTGCACCACTTTTTTGTCGACCGAATTCGGGCTCTCGAGCAGAGTGCACATCGACCAACTCGTCCTGTCTTTGGTGTCAAATCGAGGATCGCGCGGGGTACCTGAGGTTGCGACAAATATACCAGACGAGGCTTACCTGGAATCGCTAGTTTCTAGCGCGCAAAAATAAAAAGTTACCGCAAAAAGAATAACCCTGGTCTACTATAGTAGGCCAGGCGTGTACTCTAGTGTTAACACGCTTTTTCTATAAAGTTTCTTTCTTTTAAGACCGTTTAATTTACAAATAGTAATTTCGTCACTCGTGTCAGAGAGCAGAGTGGCGCAGTGGAAACGTGCTAGGCTCATAACGCTGAGGTTCTTGGATCGAAACCACGCGCTAGAAATCTTTTTGCTCAATATTTTTGTGGATGCGTGCTGGGCCCATAACCCAGAGGTCTGAGGATCGAAACCACGCGGCTACAAATCTTTTTGCTCAATATTTTTTGTTACGCATCTATTTTATTTTTAATTTGCTTGAGCAGACGGCCAAAATCGGATAACACCAACACATTTGTACATATTAAGGATGGTTAATAGTTAGCAAATCGAACTAAAAAGCGAAAAATAAATAATAGTTAAAAAAAACACGCTTTTTATAAAAAACCGAACTAAAAAAATAGAAAATAAAATTTTATAAATTTAAATTAAGAATAGGGTTGAAAATTTCAATAAATATAAATTAATAATAGTGTAAATAAATAAATATACTTATGTATTTTATTTTTAAAAAAGCCTGGGGAACTTTCTAAGATATTATCAAAATGCTAATCACTCTACTCATGTCTGTCAATACAAAATGTATCTACAAAATAACCCACATTTTTCTAGGCTTTCTTTTTTCTTTTGAATCCGAATCAACGCTAACGCCACATAGGTAAGGAAAAGAAGTTAATTTTCCATTTTATGGGGCACGTATTTAATTATTCACGTCCTTATCCTTCAGCTTCAAACAAGTAAATGATCGATCGTTACGACCAGTCGTTTCGTGTATGAGCGGCATTTTTGATGCGATCAATCGTCACGATTTTCATCACATCGATCGTATAGACGAATCGTACCGTGTATGGGGCCCTTTAGGCCTATTACGCACTGTCGACTTGTCGCCGGCGACCGGCAGTCGCTTGTGCGTAGCCACGTCGCGGCGAGTCGCCCAGCCGCTTGGGCGACCGACGACCAAGTGCGTAAACATCTATTTAAACTGTAGTAAGTCACAGTCGCCAGCGACCGAGTCGCCGGCGACAAGTCGACAGTGCGTAATAGGCCTTATAGAAATGTAGCGATGCGCCGATCCGATCCGATCTTTTCGTGGATCGGATCGAGGGCATACGATCCAGTCGATATTCGGATCGGATCGACACCATACGATCCGGAGTGCGGATCGATACAAATCTTCAGATATCGTATCAAGTCGGATCGGATCGATTCAAACACTGTGGTTAGCAATAATTGTTTAATGTAGTTGTAGGTATAAATCAAAGTACGATCTTAAACTTTAGTTTGTGTTTCAAAATGTAAACAAAATGTCGGTACTTTACAATTTATTTTGCTATTGACGACCACGGCGGGTAGAAATATGACACGAAATAAACGCTTGTTTATTATTCTTTCGATATAAAGTCGGTAGAATGCTAAGTTGCGAAAATCTATGACTAAGAATATTTTATTATCTCATTCACTGTTTTGTTCCTTGTGCATTAAACTCTTTTCGTCAGCAAATTTAATTAATTATCTGAGATTCGAAACAGGCTGGATCCACAACGCCTAACAAAATAATTGTTTTTAGAAAGCATTGGAATTGAAGATTGGCATCTTTAAAATCTGTCTATCCATCTATACCTATTATATTATTATTACACAAAGTGTGTTAGTTCCTCCGTTTTATTTGAAATAAATGTCTATTAGTATTTAAAAGTTGTATTTTCATACGATACTTTGGATCGATCTTTTGAAGATCGGATCGAATGCATGCGATCCGATCCGCGGATCGGATCGAGAAGTTACGATCCGATACGATCCAGAGGATCGGATCGAGCTTAAAAAAGTCGCATCCCTATTAGAAATGGAACCAAAGTGTAACCGCACATGCGAAAGCTATATTCTTGAAATGATGCCAGGATAGGAATGCTTCCCCCATTTTAGAGGAAAAAATTTCATAAATTATTCCTAACCTTTATATAATACTTCACAAAATAAAACATTGTTATACAGGGTTTTAAGAAAAGGATATACAAGCCGCAAATCGCTCATAGTAGTAAAAGGTCAAATAGTAGGAAAATAAATAATAGTAATAAATACTCATTAATCTCATAATATCTTTTATTAAATAGGCAATCTTGCGATCGCGAAAATAATGTACCTAATCTTAGTTTTGGGTCAGCAGGAAATATGAAATATTCCAATAAATTAATTATTTATTAATTTATTGGGTACAATCCTGGGCAAACATAATTCACAACCTGGCAGCTACAAATCGTAGAAGGCTCACGGAGTAACTATTATTCCTAATCTGTGGTTTGCCCACCTTGGCACGGTTACAGCGACGCGCGACGGGGACAAAAAGTGAAATGTCTGTCTCTCTTTTTCAACCGTGTTTGGCACTTGCCATCTTGCTCTTTTTTTACAAAGTAGCAATCTGAGCTGTGGGTGGATAGTTTCAATCAACGCGCAGGAAGTCGCGCAATCTATTTTTTCATCTGGCAGCACTGCACCGTGCTTTGTCAGATATGATTTTGGGGAAAAAATTAGAGCTGGCATGGCAGCCCCAAAACCAAAAACGGAAAAATGAAATCAAAATGGTGGACTAATTCGGTTGATCGCGTCGTGGTAGCGTCCTTTTTAGAAGAAAGTATTTTATCTCTGTTAATTATACTTTAGGTATGTCGATTAATTTATTCAGCTTATTTATTAAAACATTAAAACAGACTATACCGTGGCATCCGGTTAGATCAGGTAAATAAAAAGCGAGGTTATGTGGATCATAGTTTCATGGTGTTTTGTTTTTATTATTTTATTTGTTTGTTAACTCATAATCACGTAAAGTCAGTGGTATAATAATATACTCTTTGCGGTTTCTCCTCTCAGCCCATTCTTTTTCAATCAGTAAGTTTCAGTCGGTTTAGTGATCAGCACTTGCCTTTGTTCATACCTATGCTACGCGGCGGCATCTTTTTGAGCTCCCGAATAAACGCATGGAACAGTACAGTGCACACATTTTTAAGCATTGGGGGGCAGATTCGGCGCAGTACGACTTCCGCTTTGTAACCTATACTTACCAGCTTCGGGCTTTTATTTCTGATCTATTTTACTGTGCAATTGAGTGCATTAGGTACCGTGGTTTGATCTAAATTGACTGATTGGTTTAGCTACAAAATATGTTGTTTGACAAAAAGTACCTAAAGACACTATAGACCTATCCAACTGTTGGTCTGATATTTTACCATCTCGCTATTACTATCTATGTTTAGTCTAACCAAAAGCATTGTTCAGAGTAGCCACAACCTATTCTTCTTTTTCTTCAGGCTTACAACTAAGACACATAACCGCTGTGGACATGGCGTCTGTGGACACTACAAGCGAAAACAAGCAAGAGCCAGAAATCATCATCAACAAAAACCACACAAGGTACAAGCAACGAGGAAAGCGGAGATGGGATGAACCAAACCCTAACCTCAAAGAAACTGGAGAAACGGATTCAAAGATACCTTGTGAGAGAATAAAAAGGAAAAAGATGGCAATGCTGCTGGGCTACTCTGGAGTTAACTATTTTGGTATGCAAAGGTACCTATTTATTTTTTTCGCTTTATTTTAATACCACATGTGTCATTATCATTAATTTAACTTATTAGGTATTATTTTACTTATTATAAACCTGAAAGCTGTGTGTAAGCACCCTGAATTAATTCATAGGCTTCTTTTTACTATCACCGTTTTTCATCACTGCACAGATGAAACCGCAGGGCACAATTATCATGCAAATATAAACCAACTCATCTTCCAACACAAAGTCAAATTTAAAATAAAATCTAGTTATTATTTAACTTTCATCCACAAGGAAGATATCTTGTTGTAATTAAAACGGAAACACTCACAAAATTAAGTTGTTTACTATGACTAGTTTCATTCACGTTCAAATTCGTTTTTACATGAGTATTCCCTTGTTAATCAAAACAAAATGTGTGAAAACCAGATTAGTTTCCATAGTAACATAAGTTTCCATAATAAGACTATAATAATATCTTTTCTCTTCCTTTCCAGAAATCCTGGTGTGCCAACGATAGAAGAGGAACTGTTAAAAGCATTGCTTGAAGCAAAATATATTAAAGAAGAGGACTTTGCAAACCAACAGAATGCTCAGTTTCAACGAAGCTCTAGGACAGACAAAGGAGTCTCTGCAGCTCGCCAGGTTGTGTCTCTTAAACTGCGTAAGTATAAATCACCATCATTATCAGCCTATCTAATGTTTGTCTACTGCTGGACATAGACCTCTCCTAAAGAATGCCACAAGATAACAAAATTGAATACTGCAACTACTGTATCTTGAGGTTTTGTGAGTTTCCATATACTTTTCATTTCAAAGTGTCTATGTCTAGTCTTAAACATATGCATACTTTCTAGCCATTTACATCGAGATTGTTGCACTTATTTCATCTATACTAATATTATAAAGAAGTAAAGTTTGTGTGTTTGTATATTTGTTAAATTGTAAGGGGTAATCTCGGGATCTACTGAACCTATTTTAAAAATTCTTTCACCAATAGAAAGCCACATTATTGCTGAGTGTCATATGTTATATAAAAAACCGAAAAATAAAAAGGCTTTTACGTGGTAGTCCGTTTTCACCATTTTGCAAAGTGAATCGGAGAAAAAACGGTCCGGACGGTGCGCGATGGCTTCGGGTTTAATTAACATTATGCCCAACGAAGTGGGCAAGGGTCAGCTAGTTAAGTATATAGTAGTGACATACAGAAAAGATAAATGTCTATAAAATGTATTTTAGTGTATAACTGCATTAATACAGGGTTATTCATAAAGGGTATACTAAGCCGAAAAGGGCTCATAGTAGTCATCATTATGAACAACTTTTACCATGGGACCAACACGAAATTCGCAAAAAAAAACAGCTATTCCATAGCAAAATGTCAACGACAGTCGACAAAATGTATGGAACAGCTGATATTTTTTTCGCGAATTCTGGGTTGGTCCCTTAGTAAAAGTTGTTCATAATGATGAGTACTATGAGCCCTTTTCGGCTTAGCATACCCTTTATGAATAACCCTGTATTGTAAGATAGTTACTAAAGTTCTCAATTTACTTTCAGCTCTGGAAGCAAACATTGAAGAGATAAACAAAAGATTACCAGACTGCATAAAAGTGTTTGGAATCAAAAGGGTCACCAACAAATTCAACTCGAAATCAAAATGCAATGCTAGGACATATAGCTATACTCTTCCCACATATGTGTTTGAACCCAGCTTAGTCACGGAGGAAGAGAGAAAACAATACCGGTTAACTGATGAAAAATTGCAGAAAGTGAATGAAGTTTTATTACTATACACGGGCACTAAGAGTTATCATAACTTCACTGAGAAAAAGTGAGTATGTATGTCATGTCGTTGACTAGTAAGAACTTGCAATTTTGATCAAGTACTGTTTGTATGCTGTTTGTAAAATCTACAAAAACATACAAGAATTATTAAGTAGCGAAAATTTGAGTAATATCTTTATTGTCATGTTTCGTTTCTTAGTATAAACTTAGTTTTTTTTTATTGCTTTATAAAGTATCTCTGCAAGCGCTAGATTCATAAAATATATGAAGTCTTTATTGATTGGTCAAAATTTTTATTTATTTACTCAACTTTGTTACAGGCACTTCCAAGACCCTTCCGCATTGAGGTATATGATGGGATTCAGTATAGAGAGAGTGTTTGTGCAGTCAGATATGGAATTTGCTGTCCTATTAGTGAAGGTATGTTGTGTTTTGCACATGCTAATGCTGCTATCATCAAATAAATAATTAAATATTTTACAGTAACATTATTTACATTAATTTATTGAATCAGGTGTTACCGTGTTAATAATTAATGAATTGGAATCTACAAATGATGTTTTTTCTTAATTAAGTACATAATTGTTTCTAAATGTACAACTTTTGTTTATAACATACTAGCTGACCCGTGCCCACTTCGTTGGGCATAATGTTAATTAAACCCGAAGCCATCGCGCGCCGTCCGGACCGTTTTTTCTCCGATTCACTTTGCAAAACGGACTACCACGTAAAAGCCTTTTTATTTTTCGGTTTTTTATATAACCTATGACACTCAGCAATAATGTGGCTTTCTATTGGTGAAAGAATTTTTAAAATCGGTTCAGTAGATCCCGAGATTACCCCTTACAATTTAACAAATATACAAACACACAAACTTTACTTCTTTATAATATTAATAGAGATATCGAAAATGTTGTTTGGATGTTTGTTGCCCAATCACCCAAAAACATGTATTATAAACGGATGAAATTTGAAATGAATGTAGCTTATTCCCTGGACATATTGTCAGCTTACTGCAAGAAATCATTAACTGCAAAATCAGTGCCAGGCTGGACGCAACTTCGAGCGCATCAAGCTTGTAATGACTTCTTGAAAAAAAGATCACCAAATGTGATCGAAACTAGCCGCTGTATCTCTGTACTCAATAAAACTTGAGTATTACCGGGTTAATTATAGCCAAAATTTGTGAAAACCATGTTAGTTTTCATAACAAAAAAAGTGCAGTAAATGACTTCTTGCAGCTTTTTCTTATCCCGAAAAACGCGGGTGAAACCACGGGCGCAATGAATAGAATATAAAAACACTAAAATTAACATACCTTACTCATATCCTTGATAAATAATGTTACTGTAATTAGAACAACTGAAGCTGATGTAACCGTTTCTTCTCAGGGGCAAAGCTTCATGCTGCACCAGATCCGGAAGATGGTGGGCCTGATGATAGCCGTGCTCCGGGGAATGGCGGAGATAACGATAATGGAACGAGCTATGGGGAAGGATAAGGTCATGATACCTACAGCGCCTGGCCTCGGACTGGTATTAGATAAGGTAATAATGTCACTAATATAATAAACCAGCTGTGACCTGCGGTGGTGTAAAACGGTGATATCCAAACGGTGGTATCGATAGGTGACAGTGATAGCTTACTATCAGATGGCCTGTTTGTTCGTTAACCACTTATGGCATAAAAATGATTAAAAGTGGCCTATGTTATTCCAGGGCATTGCCTATCTGTATTCCAAATTTTGCTAAAATCAGTTTAGAAGTTACAGAGACATGGTAACAAACATTTGCATTTAAAATTTAAAATTAGGATAGATAGAGGAAAGAAGACTTAAATAATAACAATTGTTACTGAAGACATACTCGTATGTTAAAATAGGACAAATACTTACAATTGAACAAACTACCTTATTACAAAAACAAGTACAGTGTAATCTCACTAATCCGGCACTATTTAAAACCGGAGGTCTGCTAGTCGACGACGCAGCGACCGAAGCGCACAGGTATAGAGGGGTGGGAGGCGTGGGCGGAGGGTGCCGGATTATTGGACGTGCCGTTCTATCGAAGTGCCGGATTAGTGAGATTATACTGTATTGCTGTTTTTGATCCTGGGTTCCGGATTAGTAAACAGTTCCATCCCGCTTGTCTTTCCACCACTTTCCATATTAGACTATGGATATCTTTGACTCTTTCTCACGGGATAAAAACGGGGGAAAGACTATTTCTACACGCCGCGTGCTAGACGGATTCTAAAAAAGCTATCTACTTTTAAATGTCATTGCTCATCATAACAAATTCTTTCAGGTGCACTACGAAAGGTACGACGCCAAATTCAAAGACAGCCACGACAGCCTATCCTGGGATGAAGTGGAGCCATCGGTGCAGGAGTTCAAGCAGAGCCACATATACCCGAGCATCGTGCAAGGGGAAGTTGAGGGTAACATGGCTACGTGGCTGGAGAAACTGGCAGGACACTCGTTCGAGCCCAGCGAGGACAGGCCGGAAACTGAAACAGGTAATAATAATTTAATGAGGTGAAGGCATCGGTGCAGGAGTTTGAACAGATCCACATAATTATAACTTGTACGAAATGCTTTCATTCCACTTTTATTGCGCGAACCACTAGGGTGTGGAATGATGTGCCTGAGTGGGTGTTTCCTGATAGATATAATTTGGGTATCTTCAAGTCCTTTTCCTTGTAGCAACGTGAATGCGCCTACACACGCCAGTCGCGTAAAACAGAAAGGCAAGTCTTAACTGTTGGACCAACTTAATAACATTTCAAAATGTTTGTTACAGGTGAAAAGTACTCTGGTGGTGACGATGATGAAGACGATGACGTAACTAAACGTCAACTAAATGGTGGGGAGGAAAAAACTAGTGGTACAAAAGCTGACACCAGTGGCGACACATCTAGTGCTGACACCAAACCTGACAATAGTGGCGACACATCTAATGCTGACACCAAAGCCGACACCAGTGACGCCATAGCTAGTGTTCTCAAAACTGACGCTAATGACGTCACACCTGTCACCAATGCTGGTGACGTCACCAACAGCAATGTAACGAGCGTCGACACTGATATCACCAATAGTGAAGTGAAGAGTAGCACAGATGTTAAACCAGAGTCAAAATGATGACATTGGCCATAGCTTGTAGTTGAGATATGTCTAAAGGCAAAGTAGTTTAGTGCTAAGTCAGCATAGAACCTACAGGGTTATAAGGAAAGGGTATGCTAAGCCGAAAAGGGCTCATAGTACTCATCATTATGAACAACTTTAATAATGGGACCAAAACTGAAATTGCAAGAAAAAAAATTGTTAGATAGAAAAATGTCAATGACTCTCGACAAAATAAGAACAGTTGATTTTTTTCGCTATTTCCAAGTTAGTCCCAAAGTAAAAGTTGTTCAAAGTAAAAAGTACTATCAGCCCTTTTCGGCTTAGCATACACTTTTCTAATAACCCTGTAGTGATAGTGATTGAAATATTAGGGCCGATTCGCATCAAGTGACATTTATCATTACCACACATCAAGTATGACACAAATGTACCAAAGCACATTTGCGTCATACTTGGTTAGCGTAGTTAACTATTTATTCATTTTAACCCCCGACGCAAAAACGACGGGGTGTTATAAGTTTGACGTGTCACTGAAACGTGTATTTGTGATGGCATCGTAGCTCCCGAGCGGATGAACCGATTTTGTTTTTGTTAGAAAGGTGAATTAGTGTTCATAGCTGTTTGATGAAAATCGGTTCAGCCGTTTTAACGTTGGGGGTTTTTATATTTTAAATTTAAAACTGTGCTTAAACTTAAACAGATTAAAACTCTAGTTTGAGCACGTGACATTTCACGTCAGCAACAAATTGTCAGAATATTCTTAACCAATGATTAACTTTAAAAAAAGTTTACAAGTAAGACCCTTATATTTTATTAAGCTATTTCAAATATTTTCTGTGCAATCTTTCAAAGGTTACGAAAATTGAAATGATAAATAAAGATTTATAAATATGTACCTACTAATGGCAGGGCCATTGTGTACGGCACTTGGTTTCATTTATTCATATTTTAGTGTCCCATGATTTTATGACAAGCTTTTATTCAACTTGCCTTGGTAGTGTGGGTCAAATCTTGCAACTGAATTTTGAACGACTTCCCAATGTCTGATTAAGGTTTTTGGTATACTTGTGTTACTTCGATGACAATGCCATTAAAGCTTGTTTATGAAATATTTTTGAATTATATTGTTACTTTTTTACAGATTTAGATATATATATTTCTTCGAGGGAAAGTTTTGGTGTCATGTCTACTATTTTCTGAACTAATCTATCAACGACTTTGTTTCGTCAACTCGTCTCGTCTAGTAGCTGTGTCATGCTTTACTGTGTTCGTACTGTGAATAAAGTGCTGTATTCCGGAACACGAACGCCGGTGCCCGTTCGTGTTCCGGGGTGAATGACGTAGACCAAGTGGAATTTACCTCGGTGACGCTTAAAGCATCAAGTTTTTGCCCTGATCGATTTATGTACGACGACGCACCTACTCCGCTGCTGGTGTTTCTTGCAAAGCCAATTTAATATTTTTTTATTTGTGTATGTAGGTGGAAAAGATATAAGTTACATCATCTGTGTTTAATGTATTAAAATAAAAATGTCTGATAATGTGGGTGACTCCAAGTCAGGGTCTTCCAGGTTCATCCAACGCAAGCCTGTTTATCATTGAATAAAATAAAATATGTTCCAGAAGATGTGAAAACAAAACTCAACTATTCTCGACCCAAGAATACATAAAAATCATGTGGGCATAGGTGATCCTAACTGGTCTTGAAATGGGTGACCGTGGGGTGCCGTGAGTGAAGTTTTTAATGCCTTAGGTATGTCTTGCCGTAACAGAAGAGAAAAAAGTTTCCTATATTCGCGGTCGATAGTCCTGTAACAGCAACTAAGGCTGTCGTCTGTTATCTGGTGATTGGTTTCTATATTTATGTGTCTGATTATTACGTTACGAATCTTGATAGAAAGAATGAGATTACTATGGAAACTAACGTGGTTTTAACACATTTTTTTTTTTTTTTGGTTTGTTTTATTTTACGCGAGTATTCCCGTGTAAATTATAACAAGGAGGAGATTGTTGGGGTCTTGACGTTTTGTGCATATTTGATGTCCTCTTGGAATTTGTCAGCTAGTTCAACATCATTTCTGGCTCAAAATATTCTTGTTTGAGAAATGAAAACAAAGCTTAATTAATGCCATCCCTGTACTTACTTTTTCTGTTTAGAGTGGAACTACGAAAAACTGTCAAAAAAAGTTAAATTCTTCATCCTTAGAGAAATCGCTCTGACGGACGGTCTTGTTGTTGGATTATTTGTTGTGGTCTTTGTGTTTTATAAATCATCTTTCAGGTCGATGTAAAAATAACATTACTTAGGTTAATCTGACGAATAAGACAAATCTGACGGAAGAAAGAAGATTGGCAAGGGATTACGTTACTATCTGCTGGATCAAACTCATTTCTGGCTTTGATCTAAAAATATTTTTGTTTGAGAAATGAAAAAATCTTACTGATGTGTTATCTGTACTTACTTGTTCTGTATGTAGAGTGGATCAACAAAAAAAAAGTTAAATTCGTCATACTTAGCGATTCTGACAGGTCTTGTCATTGGATTATTTGTTGTGGTCTTTGTGTTTTCTAAATCATCTTTCAGGTCGATGTTAAAATAACATTACTTAGGTTAATCTGACGAATAAGACAAATCTGACGGAAGAAAGAAGATTGGCAAGGGATTACGTTACTATCTGCTGGATCAAACTCATTTCTGGCTTTGATCTCAAAATATTTTTATTTGAGAAATGAAAAAATCTTACTGATGTGTTATCTGTACTTAGGTACTTGTTCTGTATGTAGAGTGGATCAACAAAAAAAAAAGTTAAATTCGTCATACTTAGCGATTCTGACAGGTCTTGTCGTTGGATTATTTGTTGTGGTCTTTGTGTTTTCTAAATCATCTTTCAGGTCGATGTAAAAATAACATTACTTAGGTTAATCAGACGAATAAGACAAATCTGACGGAAGAAAGAAGATTGGCAAGGGATTACGTTACTATCTGCTGGATCAAACTCATTTCTGGCTTTGATCTCAAAATATTTTTATTTGAGAAATGAAAAAATCTTACTGATGTGTTATCTGTACTTAGGTACTTGTTCTGTATGTAGAGTGGATCAACAAAAAAAAGTTAAATTCGTCATACTTAGCGATTCTGACAGGTCTTGTCGTTGGATTATTTGTTGTGGTCTTTGTGTTTTCTAAATCATCTTTCAGGTCGATGTAAAAATAACATTATTGACATACATACGAATAAGAAAAATCAAACTGAAGAAAGAAGATTGGGAATGAAGTACGTTATCTGCTGGATCAAACTCATTTCTGGCTTTGATCTCAAAAGTTATTGTATAAGAAATGAAAAAATCTTACCGACGTGTTTCTTGTGCTATTCTGTATTTAGAATGGATCTAAAAAAAATCAGAAATGAAAAAAAAGTTAAATTCATCATACTTAGAGGAATCGGTCTGACGGACGGTCTTGTTGTTGAATCATTTGTTGTGATCTTTGTTTTCTAAACCATTTTTCAGGTCCATGTAAAAATAACACTACCTACCGTAAATTGGGGCTATTTGGTACAAGTTTTAGATTACATACAGGTTTAAGGCCTGCGCAGACGAAGTACTTTTGTCCCTGGAGGACAAAAATCCCTGTACGGTGGAAAAAATGTCCTCCGAGGACTTGCCAAGGACTTAACGCAGACGGTGTGCGGTCATTTGTTGCCCAGAAGTGAAGCGCACCGCACGCTATGGAAGCAAATATTCTGAAATTGCGTTGTGTTATAATTTACATACACTTTAAGAATAAAAAAAGACGTTTTAAAAGAAAATACTGGGTCCATCCCTTTATTTCAGATCGATTATTGAATGGATATTTTCATGTGAAGCATGGTCAGTTAAAACAATATCCAGAAAGATTTTTCAAATATTATAAAATGTCGGTAGGAACTTTTGATGAGTTGCTGTCAATTTTGGAACCTGCTATAAGTCATTCTGAAACAGTGATGAGGAAATGTATTGGTCCAGAAGAGAGACTGTCAGTAACTTTAAAGTAAGTAAATAAATGCATTTCCAGTTCGTAATAATCATTTAATCATCTTAGATTTGGTAATCATCATCAATCACAATAAAATATTTTTTCACATTAGGTACAACTTTTCATAATTTTTTTGGAAGGATGCATAATTATTAATCAGTCTTTATGTTATATAATAAATCTACCATAATTAAAGTACCTACTGAGGCTTGAGCCAGACACTTAATTTTCTTCATCGCCATCGCCAAGACTGAATAAAGTGTCGCAGGTATCATTTTCTGGAGATGTGATTAAAACGTAATCCCGATGCACAGGTGTTGGTGTATAAGATACTACATTTGAGACCTGTGATGTCGATGGTTGAGGAATATATTCAAGATTTTCAGACAAGTCATTTGCGGTGGTGTACGATACAGACTGGATTGGATTATTAAAACGATTTTGAATAGATGACAGCGGCTCTCTCCTAGGTGTTTCATTTCTAACATTAGGTGTTACGGTCATTTGAGAAAATCTCGAATTGTCGTTTGATGATTGCTTAAAATTTAAAATTAACTTTAAAATTTCCATTCTCAATAATAATTTTTGTTCTTCAGAAAATCCCTTCATATATGAAGTAAGCGAACGTAAAAAAAACTCATCTTCGTCTTGCCCGCTATCGCATGTTTTTGATTTAGAAAGCATTTGATTACCTTCTTTAAGTAGAGTTACTATTTCTTCATCGGTGTTTTTTCTCACCGTTCTTGGTTTTGAAAACCTTGCTTCAGCTTGAGAAGTTATATCTCTCCTATTTTCCACATTGCTCAGCTCAGGTTCATCGTTTTCAATAGATCCTTCTGTATGTACAATTTCTGAAAAAGGCAACAAAAATAGAAGAGAATCGAAGTACATGTATTTCCTCCTCTTCTTGGCTGCACTTCCAGACGGCGTATTTTTTTGGGCGGCGAGTTCTCTTCTAAAACAATGTCTAAGAGAAGTCCATCTCTTCTGTAACTCCTTTCCTGCAAAATAAAATGACAATATAAAAGGCTGCAAGATTTTTAATTTCTCTGGTTTATTTTACAGGTATTTAGCACGAGGTTCATCGTTTGTTGATCTTGAAGAAGACTACTTAATTGGAGCATCTACTATACGTTCTATCGTTAAAGAAACTTGTACAGCAATTTGGCAGCTGTGTAAAAATGCATGTTTTCCTGCCTTTAATGAGGAAAGATGGCTAGAGATTGCAAGTGAATTCTACAGAAAAACTCAATTCCCAAATTGTTTGGGAGCTGTGGACGGTAAACATATTCGCTTAAAGATGCCACCAAACTCAGGTTCAAATTATTTCAATTACAAATCATATTTTTCTACAGTCTTAATGGCGGTTGTTGATGCTGATTATTGTTTTACATTCATTGATGTCGGAGCGTATGGGAAACATAGTGATTCAAACATATTTAAAAATTCCAATTTAGAAAAGGGTATTTCAAGTGGTTCAATACCCCTTCCCAATAATCATAATCTTCCTAATGATGAGAACGAAAATCCCATGCCTTTCGTTTTTGTTGGAGACGAAGCGTTTGCTGTTTCAAATCATGTGATGAGGCCCTACCCTGATCGCAATTTAAGTCCAAAGCAGCGCATTTTCAATTATCGTCTATCAAGAGCACGAAGAATAGTTGAAAATGCATTCGGTATTTTGAGTAATAAATGGGCAATATTTCAAAGAAGTTTGAATGTTGATATGAAATTTGCAATAACAATAATAAAAGCTGCATGTACTCTTCATAATTTTGTCCGTAAAAGGGATGGCATTCATTTTGAAGATACACTGTATTCTTGTACTTTCGAGGATATACCTCCAGTTGGTGTAAGAGGTACAGATACTGGTATCGAAACTCGAAATTACATGGCCAATTACTTTACGTCTCCTCAAGGATCTGTACCATGGCAGTATAACCAAATTTAATAAATAAGTGGCAACTTTCCTGAATAAAAACAATAAATCACTAAATACGCATTTTATTGAAAATCCGAAAAACTTACCATATTTGGTTTTGTCCTCACTCGACATTAAATCCCAAACTGAAGAGGAATAAACTTCCTGACATACCTCGTTCCACAACTTTTTCTTTAAATTTCGGTCGTGATACTCTTTTCTTGACGTATCATATAATGGAGTTCTTTTTTCAATCTCACTTATTAAAATTTTACAATCGATATCGTGCGCCATTGTTTGTCGTGCACGCGTGCGTCACCATCGAGCGGTCAATGCAGACTAAAGTTCGCTGTGTGCGTTGCTGGGCCTAGTCACGTTGGTTCTATTTTTTTCGGGGACTCCCCCGTACTTTTGTCTAGTCCGGTCCCTCGGTGTCCTCGGTGGTTCGGGGGACTTTTTGTACGGGGTACTTTTAATCCTTTGTGTGCGTTATTCCGTACAGTTATAAGAGATCTATAATGAGGGACAAAAAAGTACCCGGGGGACAGTACCTCGTCTGCGCAGGCCTTTAGGCGAACAAAAACTATAAACGAATTAAGTAGGTAACGTAAAATACTGCAACTTTGCACGGAATTTGAAGGGTTTTTTTTATCCTTCTTAACCCTTTTTAACCCTTAACCCGTGGAGCGCTTAGTGTATCTACGCATAGATCTTAAGGATTTTGGTCGGGTAGCGCTTAGCGTATCTACACATAGATACACAAGCGGCGCGCGCCATTTGTTTATGTTTTACTCGGTATCCGCTCGTTATTGGTCGGTTCTCGTGATTTATACCGATAGCCAACATAACAATCCCAATTTCTATCCAATCCTAGCAGTGTAGTAGGAGTAAACAAACCAAAAAAAAAAAGATTACCCAAGCATCACAATTTGGTCGAACTCAATGCGCCTATGCGATTTTGTGACCTATTACTGCTTGAAGTTTGGAGCTTACAGAAAATGGCTGGAAATCGTAAGCGGTGAGTAATGTGTTGTATTCTACTAAATGATATGTGTGGAATGTGTTAAAAGTGTTACATTTAGTGTTCGTAGCCTACTTTTTGAGAATAAACGGATAAACTTCTATCACGCCATCCGAGCCGGTCAATGACCTTGGCCGTTTCTATTGATAATTCGCGAAGTGTCGATTGAAATATCGAAAATTGCCTGTATACCCGTGGGTAATATATCTAGTAACATGTTCAGGTATACAGTTTCTCATTTTAGTGCGATAAACTCGTTATTTCAACCATTTTTGCAATATTCATTGGACGCCATTTTGTTCATTTCTCGCTCGATGCCGAAATGTACTGTCGGCAGCATAATTTTTCGTTTCGTTTTTGAGTTTTTGTTTTCGTGAAAACTATTAAACTTATACATACTAAGAAGGCCTCAGTTTCATGTTTCGTTTTTATTATTGGATGCTATTTTTTAATTATGTGTCTAATATTGATAATATTGACTATATAATAATTATATTTTTTTATGTAATTGAGTGACGAGACGAGCAAATCGCTCGCCTGATGTACTTTATGTTACTGAAATTACATTAATTACACTATAATTAAAATGCATTCATAATATAGTAGATAAATCGTAAATAACAAATGTTTATTTTGACAGTTTGACTTTTCAGTTTAGATATGTCAAGATTTATAAATAAATTGGTTCATAAGGTCATCATCATGTTCAAAGTTTTTGTTTTGTCGATTTTTTATTAAAAATATTAACTTTTACAGACTAATACAATTTATATTGTTTATTTTGATTTTAGTTTAGCAAGACTGCGGTCAACCAGTTTTGATTTGAGGCGGTCACGATCCGTGACACCCTCCGGGCATTCTCAGCGTCCGTCCGCTTCCCGCCGTGCCCTACTCACTCCGACTAACAGGTAAGAATCTAATATGATTATTTAATTTTCTTCTAAATTTTTACACTTGTTTCCTTTACATTTATAATGTTATATACTTTGAATAAAGGTCAATTTGTTTTTATCAGGAACCGAGCATTGGGGGTCCTCAGCACACCGGGGGGTACACTCAAATTGACTGGAGAAGTCGTGCCAATCGAGTGTACACCCGGTGGTTACGTCCGTCGCCACGTCGAGTCTCCACGTCCAATTATAACGTTAAAATATGTTTTTTTACAATTTACAATATTTACATAATGTAGGTAATATTATTTTGAGAACAATGTAATACTGTAATTCTAATTTCATTTTGGTATGATAATGTTGTAAATTGATTGTAGACGCCAAATTCTCAAAAACTGTAATAAAATAATGAATAAATAATATTATGGCGATAAGGTCGCCATTGTACTGCCGAATATTTAAATTATATCTATATCTTAAGTCATTTTTATCATCGGTGTGCAATACAACATACCTTATATTGTATTGTAATTTTTATTTTTCGTGCATTTGGAAAATCATTATAATTATTACTTGTAAATAAATTATTTCTAAAAACTATGATGTCATAATATTATTTCGTGAGTATTTCATGTTAGGTGCCAAATTGCCAAAACCAGTTGAACAAAATACGTTAAAATTTGACTTTTCTTCTAATTCTAATAAAAATGTATCTAAAAAAGTTTTTTCGACATAAGAATACACCTACTAGGCACAGTTTTCCTTCTACGCATTATACAGACCTACTATGTTGACAATAGTCTTGCTATAAAATAATAATATAACTTTTATATCACGTTCAATTATTTCGTAAATTTAGATTTTTTTTTCGACAGTACATTTTGTCACAGAGGTCCGCGCGATCCGCGCTAACGGATGGTTTTTTACGTCCCGCGGTAATTTATATATTATTGAAGTGAATTATGTTTATAGGAGTGAAATTAATACTAAAACTATTTCAATAAGTGTCCTCCCTTGTTGTAAGAGTGCAGTGAGAGTTAAATTCGTATGTGAACATACCATAATCGTGTCAAATCTAACTAAGTGTAACGAAAAATTTCTAAATTAATTTTTCAACACCTGATTACTCATAAATGGTAAGTCACTCATAATACAACTATACAAAGAAAGAAAGTATGTTTCAAGCGCTTTCCAGTGATATATATCTTAAAGCATATAATTAACGAATACATCGAGAATTATCCATTTCCGTGTCTCGCTTACGTTACAAAATTTTTTTTGCAAAATGCGCTGGCGCGTCCGCGCATTTGAAAATAAATACCTCCTGCGCTCCACGGGTTAATCAAACAACATTTTTTTTTTTGAGAAAACTGAAAACTGATTACGGTTTTAGGGTAAATGGGTTCTGTAGATTATGAAAAAAACCTCCCTTTTCTTATAAAGAGGGGGGAAATGGGGGTTTTGCGGTGGGAAATTATTTCCCAGTATCTGGTATTGCAAAGCAAGATATAATTAAGTGGGAAATTATCGTCGGTTCAGGATGGTACCTACTAGAACATTTGAAAATGAGCTGTTATGAGATACAGGCATTTTCAACTTTTCAAATTTTTGGAAATTGTTTTTCAACACTTAAATTAATACATAAATAATTTTATTTTAGTTGTAAATAATCTCGAGTTATTGATTATCGTATTTTGTTAACGACTGAGCTGTCATGTATACTTTGACGTAAAATGCGAATTTTTGAAATGAACCACTACAGAACGGAAAAAAATAAGTGATCTAAATTAAATGTTAGATCGTATTGGAACATTTCTAAATGACCTGTTAAAGAAATGTAAACTAAGTGTACTCTACCAGTATAATTTGAAATGCGCCAATAAAGTATTCCTGAACTGAAAAAAAATAATCAGTAAATGTTCCACTCCATAACGACCGCAAATATACTAGGTACTAATTAAACACAAATTAAATCTCTTTAAGTTTTTTATTGAAACAAAGATTATAAGAATTTAAAGTAAAATAAATCAGTCGTCGTCTTCACCGTCTGAAAGACGATTGTTAGTCGCCTCCAATTTGCAATAGTACTCTTGGTACACTCTAGGGATTACATTAGAGTCACATAATGTTTTTTTTTTTTTCTATTATTTAAGAAGTGTCAAAAGAACATTTCTTAATAAAATTACAATCTAGCCTCAGGCTAATAAGTAATTTAAATCTAACTTAAATTTCTTGGTAAATAATTACTAAGAATGTGTCCAATAACACTTTTCTTATTGTTTCTATTAAGGCGAAGACAATGTTCACGTGTTCTCTACACTTTACACTTTCACTATAATCACTACTTATGACTAACACTACACTAGCTCGAACGGTTTTGTTCTCTTAAGTCTTCTAACTGTTTCTGTGTGATCGAGGAGCTGGATGGCCTCGACATTCACATCGTGGTGAAGCCTGTTTTCGTGAGCTTCTGCATACCTTTGTTTAACTTTGTCTACAAACTCTACTTGATGGTCCTGGTGGAGATCTGTGTTTCTTACGTACCATGGTGCATTCGTTATGTCCCTCAGTACTTTATTTTGAAACCTTTGTATGATCAGTACATTGCTCTGTGCGGTACAACCCCATAGCTGGATACCAAAAGTCCAGACTGGCATTAGGGCTTGTTTATATAATAATAGTTTGTTCTGTAGTGACAGCGAGGAGTTTCTTCCAAGTAGCCAGCACATTTGCTTATACCTAAGGTTCAGCTCATCTCTTTTCTTCTTGACGTGGGCTTACTTGGTACTTGGTACTTGGTGAGCGGGCTCTTTTCCGCAATTAGGCCGTACGTCGGCCCTTTTTGCGTGAGCGGGTGACGGCGGCTACTCCAGCCACCCGATGTCCTCCAGGAAGTCCAGCAGCTTGCGTGTCACGCTGCAGGCCTCCCGCAGGGTTCCCGGTTTTCCCAGGAACTTCGCTCTCTGGGACGCCACGCTTTCGCACTCCATGAGCACGTGCTTGGCCGTTTCTTCCGCCTCCATGCATCCTCTGCACAGGGGGCTATCTGTAACACCTATAGTAAATAGGTGTTTGTTTAATGGGCAATGTCCGGTGACTATTCCGACGAAAAGTCGGAGCTTGTCCCGTTTTAGACTGAGGAGCTTTCGGGAGGTTCTCCGGTTCAGTAACGGGAAGGCCTCCCTCGACTGCCTGCAATCCTCCATACTTGCCCAAAGCTTTTGGTGTAGTTTGTGCGTTCTCTCGCGAATCCATGACCTGATTTGGCTGAAAGGTAGAGGTATCATTGGCTCCGGTCCTACGGGGCGCGTGGCCGAGCCTCTTCTTGCCAATTCATCAGCCGCATCATTTCCTCTGGATCCACTATGTCCTTTTATCCATTGGAGGGTCAGTGAGTTTAGTTTACTGACCTTTTCCAGTAGACAGTGACATTGAACTGTTAGCCCCGAGGAGTGCTCAACTTTTTGCAGTGCTCGAAGAACTGCCATGCTATCTGAAAGTATCCTGATATTGTAGCCAGTTACCTTCCTGTTTAGTATTGCTGTTGCTGCTTGGATGATACCTGCACATTCCGCTTGGAAGATGGAGCTGTGTGTTCCTAGAGCTAACGCTACATGGATATTCAGCTCGTCTGAGAAAGCGCCTGTACCTGTACCTGTTTTCATTTTAGAGCCATCTGTATATATCCTAAGCTCCTGTGTGTTGGTGTCTTTACTAGGCTCCTCGTACAGCTGTACTTTGTAGCTTTTAGTGAAGATGTGTTGTTTAGGTACCCTGTCATAAATAGAGAGAATGTCTGGGTTGCCCTCTGCACATTCCTCTATGATTGTGGTGTGGGTCGCGTTCTTGTTATGTTCCCAGAGATTGAGCGCGCGGAGTCTGTAAGCAGAGGCCGCGGCCTCCTGTTGGATGTGTAGCTGCAGTGGTGGCAGGTCGAGTAATGCCTCTAGGGCTGCCGTAGGGGCCGTTCTCATGCAGCCGGTTGCAGCTACACAGCCGAGTCTCTGGAGTTTTTTCAGTTTGTTTATTGTTGTGTGTTGTTTAGTTCTAGGCCACCAGACTAGGGCGCCATAGGTTAAGGAGGGCCTTATCACTGTGTTGTACAGCCATAACGTTATTTTCGGGGTTAGTCCCCATGTTTTCCCTATCATTTTCCTGCATTGCCAGAAGGAGATGATGGATTTGTTTATTTTGCATTGGAGGTGGTTTGCCCAGTTTAGTTTGCTGTCCAGCGTGATACCCAGGTACTTTACCTCATCTGTTAGGGCCAGCTGTGTGTTGAAGAGGTGAGGTAGTGTGTATCTCCCTAGGTTTCTTTTGTTTGTGAACATTACCAGTTGTGTTTTTGTTGGATTCACGGACAATCCGTATTCGGTGCACCATCTCTCTACGACCCGTAATGCGCCGTTCATGATGTTACACGATACGCTCGCAAAATGTCCTGAGATGAGGATGGCCAGGTCATCTGCGTACCCTACCGTGAGAAAGCGTTGTCCGTTAAGCTTTGCGATTAGATCATTTACCACCATGTTCCAGAGCAATGGTGAGAGGACACCACCTTGCGGGCATCCTCTGGATACTGTCGCTCTAGTGGTACCTCCAGCGTCCACCCTCACCGCTCTTAGCTTCAGCATGTTGATGATCCAATCACTCAGCGTCGCCTTTACACCATGCCTTCTGAGTGCTGCTTTGATGCTGCGAAAGTTTGTTTTGTCAAAGGCCCCTTCAATGTCTATGAAGGCACCCAGGCAAAGCGTCTTGTTCTTGATATCCTGCTCGATAGTGCTTACCACTTTGTGCAGGGCTGATTCCGTGGATTTGCCCGCACTGTAAGCGTGTTGTTGTGGGTGTAATGGTGTCACAGTCAGTATGTCGTCTCTTATGTACCGGTCACACAGCCTTTCTAAGGTTTTGAGTAAGAAAGAGGTTAGACTGATCGGCCTGTATGCTTTGGGTTCTGTATAATCGCTCTTTCCTGGTTTGGGAATAAATAGAACTCTGACCTCTCTCCACGCGAGTGGGACGTACTTAAACGCCAGGCAAGCTGTGAAGATGAGGTCCAGGGTTCCGTTTATGTGCCCTGCTCCCCATTGCAGCAGGCCTGGGAAGATGCCATCGAGGCCCGCTGATTTGAAGGGTTGGAAAGTGTTTATTGCCCACTTTATCCTCTCCCTAGTGACCACCTTTCTTGCGATCCACCAGTCGTCAGCTGAGGATGAAGCTTCATCGTTGACCTCCCAAGTGGTAGCGTCAGCGATCTGGCATTCTGGAAAGTGGGTTTGTAGAAGAAGACAGTTGGTTTCAGTGTCTGTTTTTGTGTAGGTGTTGTCTGGTAGCCTCAGTGATCCGATTTCTCGGTTAGGATCGGCCGCGAGAATTTTCCTGATCCTATTGGCTTGTGTGTTTGACTCTATGCTTGAGCTGAACCTTCTCCACGACTTACGGTTCCTGGATCGTATCCGCTTTTTGTATTTTGCGCGGGCAGTGTAATAATTGCTCCAGTCCTCGTCGTTGTAAGTGTTCATAGCTCTGTTGAATAGTTTACGTACCTTTGTTTTTAGACTCTCCAGGTCTCTGCTCCATCCCTGCCTTCCTCTTTTGTTGGGAGTGGATAGAGGACAGGCCTCTTGAAAGCTCCTGGTGAGACTATTGGTTAGTTGTACGACCGCTTTTTCTATGTCGGTTGTATTGTTTATTGATGCCACCGTAGCGTCGGTGTTAAGGTGTTGCTCTAGATAGTCACAAAATTTTACCTTCTCCGTTCGCCGAGGGTTGCGTGTAGGTACAGGCGGTGTGGTGGTCATTCGCAGTTCGTAGCGCACCCATCTATGGTCGGAGCATGAGGACTCGTCCGACACACGCCAGTTTCTTTTAGTCTCAATACAGTTACCTGTTGCCAGTGTGAGGTCTATTATAGTTCGGCATCTACTGGTGACAAAAGTAGGTTCCGTTCCTCTGTTTGCCATGGAGAGATCTGTTGTGAAAAGGTAGTTTACCAGTTCCTCTCCCCTGTTGTTGGCTACTGGCATACCCCATAAAGGGTGATGCGCGTTAGTATCTGTTGAGATAATTAGTTTAAAGTTGTTTTGCTCACAGTATTTCACCAAGTCCACCATGTGTGTCGGAGGGATCTCCTCGTCGGCTGGCATGTACGCCGACGCGATGATCGTCATCCCCCCGTCGACTCCGGTGTTCTGGAGTCTGACAGTGGCCAGATCCCTAGAGCAGAATTCTGTGAGGGGCACTGCAGAGATGTTGCGCGGTACATAAATACATGCCCGCGGGTTATCACATGTGCTGTTTAAAATTAACTTACCATATGGCGTTTTGAGACCGCATACACGCCCACCCCTGATCCACGGCTCCTGGATCAGGGCGACGGTCTCCTCATTGTATGGGGCCTCCAGCACTCTGCGTAGGTTAGCCGTAGCAGTGAGGCTGTGCTGGAGGTTAGCTTGTATAATTTTACAGTTGGTTGGGGTCGCCATCATCAGGCTTATCCCCTACCAACTGCTTCAGCTCTTTTACGAGCTCTTCTACCTCGTTCGTGCCACTCCCCTGGGGCTCCGGGTCCACACTCATCCCCACCACCACGACATCAGATGTCACTGGTTTTGGGGACGAGTGCGTGGGCACGGGAGGGACGGTCTCCGTTCCTTCCGCCGAGGTAGGGACTCCCTTTCGGGGGGGTTCATCCGAAAGGGTCCCGTCCGTTCCATAGAAACGGACGTAGACCTTTCCCAAATTGTGGGATAGTCTGCGACCACGCTCCAGAAGAGCCGGGACCACGCTCTCCGGGATACCCAGAGTTAGGAACATGGTCCCATCCTTCTGGAGCGTGTGGGTGAAGACCGTCCAGGTGCTCACGAGGGCCCACTTGTTCTGGTGATCCAGAACAAGGTTGGTATCCTCCAGGGTGTTTTCACACTCTGGAAGAAACAGGGCCGCTCGCACCCTTCGGGTCAATTCACCCTGCTTCCTCACCACAAATTTGGTGCCCTTCATGTTCGGCATGGATTCTATCGCTTCGGTCAGCCACCTTAGTGAGCGCTCATCCTCACACCACAGCTTCAACACTCCGTCTGCAGAGACGGGTTTGCCGTTGAAACTGGGTGAGTAGGCGATTGCAGGGTCTTTAATACCCTCCAATATCTTGCGCTGGAGGAACTTCTTCACTAAGGCGACCTGTTCCTCGCTTAACTGGGCATTGTCGTCCCTCGTCACCGCTACGCAGAGCTCGCTCATCACGATCCCCGCGTAGCTGGTTTGGGCACGTCGTGAGTTGTCCAGCCTCACTTTTTTATGGTCGCCTCTCGGCGATGTCGTGTCGTCCAACCGCAGGCGTTTGCTGGGCTCATTGTGTGCCGAGGCTTGCGCCGACTTCACAACGGCTGTCTCAGCACGCTTTTTGCGGTTGGGTCTGTTTTTGTTTTTTGAGCCCGTGGCTTTGCCTCTGCAACCATCGGTCCCAGCATTCGCCACAGTCGAGACTGCGGTTGATGCTGGCGGGGCATGCGGCTCGGCAACAGGCTCATTTTGGCCGGATCGTCGCTCATGGCAGTATGCGCTAGGTCCCGGTCTATTCATTGGAGGGGCCACAGCCGTTGGCTGTGGTCCGCCCGAACCCGTTTCCCGGCGCGTCTGCGCTTGATGCTGACGACTCAGCTTGCGTTTTTGTTTCTTGCTTAACCTCCCCGGGACGTGAGCCACCACGGGAGCTGGGGTGTTAGAACTTGAGGTTGCAGCTGTAGGCCGCTTCCCCGCATTCCTTGCCCCTTTTTTACCCTTGGGTCTTACGACCTTCCAGGCAGCAGTGTTTCCCTCTTCAGCCTCGATTGAAGCCTCTAGGTACTTCACCGCCTCCCCACTGGGGGTTTGCGATTGTTTTGAAGTAACATCCATACTTGTTATATCTAGTAGTTCGTCCGCTTAGATCCCCACCCTCCACGGAGCCCGCACCATTGGGGATGTTGGGTTACAACACCAGGGTTACTAAGCGGATATAGAAGGGCGGAATCAGGAACCCACGAGGCGGACGCCGCTCCCAGGTCCCCGTTGACGTGGGCTTTCCAGCGAAGTTTGGCGTCAAGAGTCACGCCTAGATATTTCGCTATATTCTCGTAAGGTATTACTTGATTATTGATAAAAATCTGAGAATACCTGTGCTGCTTATTACTAAAGTCCATGTGGATGGATTTTGTTTCATTTAACTTAATCTTCCATTTTTTTGTCCATTCATAGACTTGGTTCACAGCCATTTGAACCTTTTCAACTGCTTCGTGGCTATTTCCTATGGCCATTATGGCAGTGTCGTCAGCAAAGGTAGCAATGGTGTTGTTTTCTAGCTCTGGAATGTCGCAGGTGTATAATAGGTACAGGACCGGCCCTAAAACACTTCCTTGTGGTACTCCATCTTTTATTTCTTTCAATTCTGAGTAGGAATCTTCTTGTCTAACTCTGAATAGTCTGTTGGACCTGTTGGTAATAACGGGTGATTTTTTAAGAGCTTGAGAACTTTTTTTTAAAAAAAAACGCATAAAATTTGCAAAATCTCATCGATTCTTTATTTGAAACGTTAGATTGGTCCATGACATTTACTTTTTGAAGATAATTTCATTTAAATGTTGACCGCG
This sequence comes from Alcis repandata, assembly GCA_949125135.1. NCBI lineage: Eukaryota > Metazoa > Arthropoda > Insecta > Lepidoptera > Geometridae > Alcis > Alcis repandata. The sequence continues at coordinate 2,012,344 of OX421240.1, forward strand.
GCTGCGTCTTAGGTGGTCCATTCGGAAAGTCCAATTTTGGGTAACTTTTTCGAGCATTTCGGCCGGAATAGCCCGAATTTCTTCGGAAATGTTGTCTTCCAAAGCTGGAATAGTTGCTGGCTTATTTGTGTAGACTTTAGACTTGACGTAGCCCCACAAAAAATAGTCTAAAGGCGTCAAATCGCATGATCTTGGTGGCCAACTTACCGGTCCATTCCTTGAGATGAATTGTTCTCCGAAGTTTTCCCTCAAAATGGCCATAGAATCGCGAGCTGTGTGGCATGTAGCGCCATCTTGTTGAAACCACATGTCAACCAAGTTCAGTTCTTCCATTTTTGGCAACAAAAAGTTTGTTAGCATTGAACGATAGCGATCGCCATTCACCGTAACGTTGCGTCCAACAGCATCTTTGAAAAAATACGGTCCAATGATTCCACCAGCGTACAAACCACACCAAACAGTGCATTTTTCGGGATGCATGGGCAGTTCTTGAACGGCTTCTGGTTGCTCTTCACTCCAAATGCGGCAATTTTGCTTATTTACGTAGCCATTCAACCAGAAATGAGCCTCATCGCTGAACAAAATTTGTCGATAAAAAAGCGGATTTTCTGCCAACTTTTCTAGGGCCCATTCACTGAAAATTCGACGTTGTGGCAGATCGTTCGGCTTCAGTTCTTGCACGAGCTGTATTTTATACGGTTTTACACCAAGATCTTTGCGTAAAATCTTCCATGTGGTCGAATAACACAAACCCAATTGCTGCGAACGGCGACGAATCGACATTTCACGGTCTTCAGCAACACTCTCAGAAACAGACGCAATATTCTCTTCTGTACGCACTGTACGCATTCGTGTGGTTGGTTTAATGTCCAATAAAGTAAACTGAGTGCGAAACTTGGTCACAATCGCATTAATTGTTTGCTCACTTGGTCGATTATGTAGACCATAAATCGGACGTAAAGCGCGAAACACATTTCGAACCGAACACTGATTTTGGTAATAAAATTCAATGATTTGCAAGCGTTGCTCGTTAGTAAGTCTATTCATGATGAAATGTCAAAGCATACTGAGCATCTTTCTCTTTGACACCATGTCTGAAATCCCGCGTGATCTGTCAAATACTAATGCATGAAAATCCTAACCTCAAAAAAATCACCCATTATAAGACTCTAGTATATCCACATAATAAAATAAATAAAATAATAAAATAAATAATCTTTTTAAACGGTTTTATTTCCTAAGATGTGGTATTTTAGGACGTTCGTGATACTTCTTACGAAGTTGTAGGTGAGGAGTTTCAAAAATAGGGTACAATTATCAAATTCGTCTTTAAAAACAATAACTTTTCATTATGAAGGTTTTAAGAACTTAATTAAAATAGTATATTATTTTTATTTTAAAGGTATTGTTTGTTTTTTAGATAAACGTAATATTTGCCGAAAAAATTACAAAAATATGGAAACTGTAATGAATTTGTGTCCATTTTGTTACCAAATTCAAAGTTGAATAATAATAAAACTAGAACACATTTTGTCATTCTGACGTATTTATTGAAAAAATACAATTTTTTTACATTATATAAATGAATGTTTATGGCACTGTACACGTCGAAATAGTTGAGAAAATCTAATTTTAATTCGAGTTTGTTACTGTTGCTCCAAAGCTGCACCTGTTTTTAATGAGACTAATATAAATTGAGATAATGTCAAACCAGGAATGCTATTAAAAACGCTAAATATTTATAGTTTTCAACCTAAAGACAAGTCTGTCTAATAAGAATGAAATTTATGAGGAAATCTTTAAAAAATGCCTTAAAAACTTCAGGGACAGTAACAAAACCGACTGTAACAAAATTGTAAAGCATAGTTTACAAGACCTTAGAATGCAATGTCACATTGTAATAATAATTAACAATAATCGTACACAATTTCAAAACACGCTTAATTAAAATTTACCTCAAATAAAAATCTGAAATAACTTTGTCCTAAATTAACCAAACAAGAGATCCATCATTGGTATTGTAGGAACTTATACAAATTATTCAACATACTGTATTAAATTCAGTCTTCTTATGACTTAATTCAACTAAATCACAACAATTTCTACTTTACAAGACCTTAGAATGCAATGTTATATTATCATTAACAATAATTGTACACAATTTAAAAAACACACTTAAACAAAATGTACGTCAGATTAAAAAAAAATACTTTCTCCTAGATTAACGAAACAAAAGATCCATCATGGGTATTGTAGGAACTTATACAAATTATTCAACGTGTATTAAATTCAGTCTTATGACGTAATTTAACTAAATCACAATAGTTTCCTTAAGTCTACTAGTGTATTTAAAGTAAAAAAATCTTTAAATTAAAAGCTTTAGCTTTTTATATGTCTGCTTATATTTAATGGTAATGAATAAACTTAGATTTTTTTTCGTGTTAATCTATGAAAACACATTCGAATTTTAAGGTTACTTAGGTTGAAAGGTTGTACTTAAATAGTTTAAATAGGCTAAGATAGTTAAGTAGGTTTGCCAAAGGTGGCCACTAACAACTGGAAATATAGCTAAGAACATACGATACATTCATCTTTTGTATAATGATCGTAAATGGATGCATTACAATGATCACACCAAAATTTTACATTATCAAGCAGCATCTTTATATCATTATTAGTCATTAATAGAGAAAAGTGATAGGGTCGAATCCCATTAGCTGTGGTTTGCGATACATGCTGATAACACTCCCGACATTGATAAGAAAGGATGTAATGCGTCTCGAGCCACGGCCATTGCAATTCATAGTAATAATACTGCAGTAAATCCTCTTTTGTCAAGATTTTATCGATGTCCACGACGATTGTCATCTTTGTTTCATTGAAGATTTCGCACTTTAAAAGGTTGCATAGATCGTTGCAATGGTTATTTGATCTAAAAATACGTCTCAAATAACCAATTAAAATCTTGAAAACGCTATTACTTACAATAGTGGTTTTATAGATATGTAGATAGTCACGATACGTGGATGCAAGTCAATGTGTAAAAAAGAATTTAAGTAGAATTTAATACAATGAATAATATATTTTAAACCCACAACAGTATTAAAAATATGGTTATTTTAGTCACTACTTAGAAAGCAGTTATCACATATGTAATCAAAATATGCTGGACCATCAGTGCAATCCTCGCAGTAAAATTGCTTGCAAGCCAAACATTTGGATTTCCGACCTAGTATTGAACAGGAACATTTACTGCAAATTTGGAATTTGATCTTATTTTTATTCGATTGGGTTGCATTGTTGCCCTTAAATTTTTTAGATGGACAGAATTTTGATGGTGTTTGGTCAATTTTATCTGCTTTAGTACTTGGTCCAGGAGAGGTTGATATCTTTTCTGGTAAAATGATTAGTGGCAATACGTCGATATCAAGATCCAAATCTGTTATATTAGATGAACAATTAACCAAATCTTTAATTCCTTCCATGTCAGCTGTATCAAATAGGGTGGTTTCATTAAGCAACGCTACGTGGGATGAGTCTGCTGGTGGTTGAGTATTAATGTCACAATTTAATGGGTAACTTGGCTTAGTATTCAATTCATCCTGAACACAATCGTTTACAATGGCGTCACTTGGCTCTACAAGGAGTAAGTTTTGAAGTTCTATTACCGATTCAGGTATATTCTCTTTATTCGGAAATGATTTTAATAGATTGACGTTGAGTTTGTAATTGCCTGTAATATCACCTTGGGTGAGGCTTTTTCTTTTTGTACCTGAAGCCATGGATTTTTTTGTAACGGTATTTTTGTTACGTAAATTGTGTTGACCTGGAGAAAAACAAGAGCAATTTCCTCTTAGAGGTTCGCAGAAACAACTGACATCTCTGTATTTTATTTTAGCTCCGTCGCTTGCAATGATCTGGTGGATTTTCATGGTTCCAGGTAACGTAGGAATATCATCAGGAATTTTATTCGCAATCTCATTAATAACATCATCCTCAATAAGGTGAACCTGAATAAGCGTTCTGGACTGTTTAACAGCTTCATATGCATCTTTGGCGTTCTTTATATCAGTACCATGCGATACTTTGAAATCTAACATGCGTTTTATAGTGCCGCCAATTCCATCAGCCACACTCTTGCCATGGCCAGCTTCAAAAAAAGACCAGGTTGAGTAAGACAGGTTCATTTTTCTAGTGAAAAAAGAATGTAAAAAAAAATTGTGTTTTTGACGATATTGGGAGCTTGGTCCATCTGAATAATAATGGATAACATCTACATCAGGACATTTTGATTTAACAGTGGCCAAAATTGGAGAAAGGTGAGCCCATATACCTGAAGGTGTATGACTGAGATTATCAGACATTGTACAAAAAGACTGGCACCAATCTTTGCAAAAAATCATGCCGGTATGAAGGCTGATTTGAGATTTTGAGGCTCCAAAATGCATTGACTGAATCTCTTCTGATAATTTACTTTCGTAATTTTCTGAAAAATCACAAACAATAACAGCTTCAGTAGCTTTTATGTTTGTGACTACTTTCTGGTACTCGTGCTGTTGATGAAAACAGTTGTAATGGTGTTTCTTAAAAGAAATAATGGCCTGACTAAAATCATGTACTAACTTTTGTACGGTATCAGTCTTCGTTGCTCGTACAGTTTTTTTCGATATCAGGTGACAAAACAAAAAAAGGTTTTTGCTTGTAAAACGTAGTTAGGCCATAACGCCCTCCTTCTTCTCTGTATTTTTTATATAGATTCAGTATACTATCGACTAGGTACCTAATTTGCTTTTTCTGTTTATTTTTAACTCTGCATTCCTTTTTGCCTGAAGTTATTCTACTGACATCGTCTCTCGTATAGAATGCTATTATTTCTGGTATTTCCAACCTTTTTGTCTTTTTTGGTTTCTGTCTGGCTGTCACTTTCAATCCAATCACTTTAGATGTATATAGTTTATTTTTTGAATTGTGAATCACTTTTTTGAGTTGTTCTTTTTCCGATTGTTTGGTGCACTTTGAAAAGCTAGCTTTCAATGCATGCTCTAATACTTCATTTCGAGCTTTAATAATGTCAAGAGATTTTTCCAAATTAGCTACAGATTTACTTGCTTGTAATTGCAGTCTCTGAATTCTTTTTTTATAACGTTCAACTTTGGTTTTAAGTTTTTTTATTTGAATGTTACAGTTGTTAGTTTGTCTCATATACAATTTAACTTTTAATTTTAATTTCTGTAGTTTTTTCTCTTCCTTTACGTTACTCTTTATAATATTGTCACCAGGGGCAGAAGAACATACAATATCTTCAGATGCAGATAACTCCCTTTTCATATCCTGATGACGTTGCCTACTTTTCCTTTTTTCTTTCCTCCACTCCACTCTTTTAGCTTCTGCTTCAGCTGGATTCATTTCCGATATCTTTTTCTTATTTGATTTAATCCTAGCTAAATTTTTTTTACTCTGCTCTTCGTATTTTTCTGGATTTTCATTTTTTAGCTTCTCCCTATACCTACGCATGTTTTCGCTGGCTGTTAGTGGCATAATTCTGAAAGTAAAATATTTAACATTCGTATAAGGTACACACGATTTGCATCTTCCATAAAATCCATTCAACATTTCCCCCACAATACTAGAAAACATCTAAACGATTTCTAAACTATCTGTAGATTAAAGCGTTAATCTCACTAATATTATAAAGACTAAAGTTTGTGTGTGTGTATCTTTGTCCCGTCTTCACATTCAAACAGCTGAACCGATTTAGATAAAATTTGATATGGAAATAGTTTATATATTGGATTATAACATTGACTAGTTTTTATCCTGCGGAAACACAAGCATCCCGTGGAAACGTGGGGCGCAGCTAGTAATAAAATAATAAGTCTTTTTCCCATTAAATTGCTGGTTTGTATACAGACTTATCAAGAAATTGTACTTTCATACTAGGTTTTTCTTTGTTCATTCAACAACCGTGAACACTCATGTACCTTATTAAAACTTTTATTTGCTAATGTTTGAACACTATAACAACTTTTTCATTGACGATAAACTATCAGTTATGGCTAAGTTACAATAGTAAAATGATCATTTTTGCTAACAAAAAGTAACTTAAAAAGCAAAATTATATAATATAGTAACTTTATTTTTACTGATAGTAACTATCGTGGTCATAATTCGATGTAATATCTAGATATTTATAAAGATTTTAAATCATAGTGATTATTTTCTCTGTATGTGACAAGATATCGACAATTTCATAGGTTAATGTTATGTTAGACCTGTTAATGAAATACATTATTTGTGAAACAATTTTTTGAACAAAACCTTTTTTACCTTTAATCCGTGATTAATGTATAGAACCGAAAATTCACTGTGTAAAACTAGCCTTGGGCTGTCGGTTTTGTTACTTTGACTGTCCGTCTATATGTTACCCTATCTACAGTAACAAAACTGAAGTAACATAATGCGTCTGTCTTACATTCAAAAATATGTCATCGGCATATCTGGTTTACAGTAAATTCAATTACATACACTAAATTATCGTATAAAAAGCAGTATCTCTTTATTCTGTATATGTTTTAAATAACGATAGTAAAAGTTATCAAACAATCAACACAAACCTGACGGTAAATTTTGTTCCAGTCCAATCGGTCGCACAACACGCTACACCGCCGAAAAAAATACACTGGCACTGCCGTATTCAAAATGGCCGATCCCGTGAGCATTAGTGTTGCCATAATTAGAACACAAAATATCTTTTGGTAGAATATGTTTTTATGCAAAAAAAATGGTAACAAAACCGAAATGTCCGGAAATTAGATATTATGGGGACGATAATTTCCTTCAAATTTTATTAGATCAAAGTAGATTTAGGCTTAAAATTGAACTTTAAAGGTAAAGAACACGGTTCATTTTCGATAAAAACAACAGAATATGCCAAGCAGTTCAAGACAATTTCACAATAACTCAGACAGAAATTTTGGCTTTACAGTGGGGACAGTGAAAAAAATAGGGGGCTGATCAATTATAATACCAAAATTACCATTTTCTTCCAATTTATACTAAATATCAAATAATAAAAATAAAGTACACAAGGACATTTTGTAGTTACTTGATGAATATACATATGTATGTATATATATAATGATCTTAGTATTGAATAAAATAATTATTAAATTGGAGGACATGTCATAATGACGGTTGTGCCATATTTTTAAAACTCCTCAGTTCTGTAACAGGCATACGTCTAACTTTTTGGCGCACATCTATTATTTTCATAGTACCAGTTGGTTCATAGGTGTCATGATAAAATATCAAATGTGGGGAAGATACCTGCATAAATATTTTTTTTTATGTCATTCCAAACCACACGGTCCCCGTCGGTATTGAACGTAAAGTTCTTACCGTATTGTGGCAGCAAATTTTTTAAATCAACTATATCAGTAAAATCTAATTCATGAACTTTACGGCGTACATAACATTCACCATAGGTGCTCGATGAGCAAAAAAACAAATTTGAATATACGTAGTTTGAAAAGAATAATAAAACAAATAAGAAAATAAGAAAGAAAAAATACAAAATTCTTGAATTTTTGAAAATTACAAGTAAAAAGAAAAATTTAAACTTAAATTAAACATTTATCTTCTGGAGGTCTTTGTAAGTATGGACTGAAATGGGTTAGAACTTTGCGCTTGAAGCTAGTGTAACACCTTTTTTCGTGCTATAAAACGATTCTTACCAATTGTTCTCGTTACCTTTGTACAAATGATAACTTACTTTTTAACTCTCACAGTTTCGGTCATTCCACAATGCAATGTGCATTGACAACGTACGGCGACGAGCTTCGTTGAATTGTCATTCCTTTGGTAGCATTTTTGATGAGTTTCGGATCGATTTAACATTAAAAATAACTAATTTTCTCTTGATAAATTTACACATAATTACACTTTGTTTGTTTACTTTTACTAAGTCAATGACATTTCTACGTTGCCTAGGTTAATGTCATGGATATACGATTGTCAGTGTCATGTTAGTGTCAGTGAGTGAATTGGGGTGGTCTACTCCAATCGAATTTTATCGATTTCTAAAGGATTTGCTACACTTTAGTGGGATATCCTTGTCTGTGGATTCATTTCGTGACTATGGTCAGGGACGTGACGTGACTTGTTTGTTCCGTGAGGGAAGGCTGGCTTGGGTACGGCTGTGAAGGTGACATGCTCAGCCCGGCTTCGAGAAAATGAATCTTTTTCGTCTCCGGGAATGGTGAATTGTGAAGTGAGTTGCGGCGTCCCTCCCCTCCGTTGAATCCGACGTACTTTCTTTATCTTATTTTGGTAAGCTATTTCATCAATTTTCCTTGCTGCGATTGCGCAAATGACGTCGCTGGTATTTGAACCTATATTTCTTATTTCTAGACTTTTTGCTGTCGTTCACGTGGCTGACGGACGTTCGCGTGTCCCCATTGTTTGGCGTGTTTGTACCTCATCGTTTTACCTCCCTAAACGGTATGTAAAAGACATTTACTTCGGTTTTAATTGTTCTGAAAACATGTGATTTTTGATAATCTCACTGCAGATTAAAGATAGTTTGAAAAATGGCTTGAATGGCCTTAGATAACTGATAGTGGTATAATACCATGAGTATCTAACGAACCTAAATAAACTACCGATTGATTTCATTCCTATAACCTTTCTAAATGTAGAATATTTGACTGTGGAATTATATTTTTACCCGATGGGTGCTTGCGGATGTTTCTGTAGGTCGGTTGGTTAACTTTGTGACCAATTCTGGAAGCTGTAGGCTTCTCCTAAACGAATTTACTTTCAATTACCCTACATAAAGTGATAATGGTCATATTCAAATATTTAGTTCAGTCGATGTCAAATTTATTACTATTTTGGTATCTTCTTTACCCGAGTTAAGTTAATTAGCTTAAAGCGACATGGTTCTGATGAAGCTTTGTTTTGGTTATCGATAGGAGGTGACTTGGGATACCCTGTGATTTGGATACCCCTTCCCGTATCGGTTACCCAGAGGACTGGATACTACGAGCTTTGGCCCGGATAGTCTCCGTGTGAGGCGGTTTGGAGCTGCCATACTTCGGTTTCTACCCCGTGCTTGGATCCTTCGGACCGACGGACTAGGACTGAGTTTCCCTTTTGTCTACACCGCGTTACGAACCGCAGGGAGCCTTCTAAGATATTCTTTTATAATTTCTATTACCGGATTGGGACTTCGTCCAGTGACGAGGAACCAACCGACTTGCGTGGACAAGTTTTCTACTTCTATATTTCGACCGGATGGTGACCCGTTGATCTGTACTGGTCCTTACGATGGATTAGGACGTGTTTGTGTATACTATTTTGTTATCTGAAGGCGTTCAACCCGCTTTGAGAAAGGGTTGAAGATTGTGTAACCTTCTAAATTTTAATTAAGAGGTATTTCCTCTCTCCTGACCGGTTGGCCACCGTTCCGGGAAGAGTCGGACCATTTTGTAATACAACCTTAAGTAGGTGGCTTTAACTTAAGCCCATTAACCCACTTACACTTAGAAACTTAGACTTAGAAGCTTAAACTTAGAAACTTGAACTAGGAAACTTAAACTTATAAGCTTGGACTTATAAACTTAAACTTATAAACTTAACTGTATACGAGAGACCGAACGACCGGGAACCTGGTTTTATACTTTTACCACTTTAATTATTTTCAAATTTTCAAATAAACAAATTCAGACTAAACTTAAACTATTTTTTTTATTTTATATCTACTTGCCCCCCCTTACAATCTGTCATCTATATCTATCTATATCGTCATTTACGTGTTTGGACACTTCATTGAGCTTTCGGCTATCCAAATCAGCCTACTATTGGTTTGTTCGGGAATCCTAAAGTGTGTAGGAAGCCTTTCCAATGCATTAGTATTGATTTGGTGGGTCCGTTACCGAAATCACGGCGGCGGAACGAATATCTCCTTGTAGTAGTGTGTTGTTTTTCAAAGTACTGTTTATTGTTTCCTTTGACGCGAGCTACTAGTGCTGCGGTGGCGCAACGATTAGAGGAACGTGTTTTCTTGGTGCATGGGATTCCCCAGACGGTAATTGCTGATAATGGGCCGCAATTTATTGGGCGTGAAGTTAAGGCGTTGTTTGAAAAATATTCGGTTCCCCAGGTGCATTACACGCCTATTTATTGCCCCCAGGTGAATACCGTGGAACGGTATAATCGTACAATCGTTACTGCAATAGCTGCTCTAGTAGGAGAGGATCAACGTAGCTGGGATAGTAAACTTTGTCAAATACAATTTGCGGTTAATACGGCGGTTAATGACTCTACTTCGTATTCTCCTTTTCTGGTTGTGCACGGTCGCGAGGCTGTTCTTAATGGTAGCGTTTATGGTGAATCGGAGGATCTGGAAGATATTACAGTCCATTCTCAAGATGGGTATGTGGATAGGTTGGGACAGTTGAATGAGGTTTTTCAACGTGTTGAAATTGCGTTGAAAAAGTCGCATGCTCGTAATGCGAAATACTACAATAAACGTAGGAGGGATGTTGAATTTGATGTTGGGGACGTCGTCTGGCGACGCACTCATGTGAGGAGTGATGCTGCGAGGCATTTTTCTTCTAAGTTAGCCCCGCGATTTGAAAAGTGTACTGTGGTAGAGAAGTTGTCTCGACTGGTCTACTTGTTGGAAGACGTGAACGGCAGGCGTTCGGAATGTCATGTGAAGGACGTTAAGAGTGCAGCTTAAGGCCGTAGGCCAACTATTGTTGTGTTGTCGGACACCCTTTTTCGTGTCCGTCAGCGATGCCAAGGTCGACTCTTAGGTTAAGTTAGGTAGTTGCTGATTTAGAGGTATAAGGGTATTTTAGTTGTGGATTGTCGTTGGCTTTTCGGTTGACTGAAGTTATTTTTCTTGTTTATTCTCTGATAATGGATCGGCGAATAAGATTTTGTTTCTCGTAGTGGTTTTCTATTGTTGCTGTTTACTTTCAATAGGATATATTCGGCAAGTTGGTTCTGTTTTTGTTTCATAGACAACCGTCGTCTGTTGTTAATGGTTTCGTGCTTGAGAAGCTGGAGGGCCAGCGTGAATTTTTCTTGACTACGTCGAAAAATTCTCGTGACGAGGGGAGTACTGTAACACCTTTTTTCGTGCTATAAAACGATTCTTACCAATTGTTCTCGTTACCTTTGTACAAATGATAACTTACTTTTTAACTCTCACAGTTTCGGTCATTCCACAATGCAATGTGCATTGACAACGTACGGCGACGAGCTTCGTTGAATTGTCATTCCTTTGGTAGCATTTTTGATGAGTTTCGGATCGATTTAACATTAAAAATAACTAATTTTCTCTTGATAAATTTACACATAATTACACTTTGTTTGTTTACTTTTACTAAGTCAATGACATTTCTACGTTGCCTAGGTTAATGTCATGGATATACGATTGTCAGTGTCATGTTAGTGTCAGTGAGTGAATTGGGGTGGTCTACTCCAATCGAATTTTATCGATTTCTAAAGGATTTGCTACACTTTAGTGGGATATCCTTGTCTGTGGATTCATTTCGTGACTATGGTCAGGGACGTGACGTGACTTGTTTGTTCCGTGAGGGAAGGCTGGCTTGGGTACGGCTGTGAAGGTGACATGCTCAGCCCGGCTTCGAGAAAATGAATCTTTTTCGTCTCCGGGAATGGTGAATTGTGAAGTGAGTTGCGGCGTCCCTCCCCTCCGTTGAATCCGACGTACTTTCTTTATCTTATTTTGGTAAGCTATTTCATCAATTTTCCTTGCTGCGATTGCGCAAATGACGTCGCTGGTATTTGAACCTATATTTCTTATTTCTAGACTTTTTGCTGTCGTTCACGTGGCTGACGGACGTTCGCGTGTCCCCATTGTTTGGCGTGTTTGTACCTCATCGTTTTACCTCCCTAAACGGTATGTAAAAGACATTTACTTCGGTTTTAATTGTTCTGAAAACATGTGATTTTTGATAATCTCACTGCAGATTAAAGATAGTTTGAAAAATGGCTTGAATGGCCTTAGATAACTGATAGTGGTATAATACCATGAGTATCTAACGAACCTAAATAAACTACCGATTGATTTCATTCCTATAACCTTTCTAAATGTAGAATATTTGACTGTGGAATTATATTTTTACCCGATGGGTGCTTGCGGATGTTTCTGTAGGTCGGTTGGTTAACTTTGTGACCAATTCTGGAAGCTGTAGGCTTCTCCTAAACGAATTTACTTTCAATTACCCTACATAAAGTGATAATGGTCATATTCAAATATTTAGTTCAGTCGATGTCAAATTTATTACTATTTTGGTATCTTCTTTACCCGAGTTAAGTTAATTAGCTTAAAGCGACATGGTTCTGATGAAGCTTTGTTTTGGTTATCGATAGGAGGTGACTTGGGATACCCTGTGATTTGGATACCCCTTCCCGTATCGGTTACCCAGAGGACTGGATACTACGAGCTTTGGCCCGGATAGTCTCCGTGTGAGGCGGTTTGGAGCTGCCATACTTCGGTTTCTACCCCGTGCTTGGATCCTTCGGACCGACGGACTAGGACTGAGTTTCCCTTTTGTCTACACCGCGTTACGTACCGCAGGGAGCCTTCTAAGATATTCTTTTATAATTTCTATTACCGGATTGGGACTTCGTCCAGTGACGAGGAACCAACCGACTTGCGTGGACAAGTTTTCTACTACTATATTTCGACCGGATGGTGACCCGTTGATCTGTACTGGTCCTTACGATGGATTAGGACGTGTTTGTGTATACTATTTTGTTATCTGAAGGCGTTCAACCCGCTTTGAGAAAGGGTTGAAGATTGTGTAACCTTCTAAATTTTAATTAAGAGGTATTTCCTCTCTCCTGACCGGTTGGCCACCGTTCCGGGAAGAGTCGGACCATTTTGTAATACAACCTTAAGTAGGGGGCTTTAACTTAAGCCCATTAACCCACCTACACTTAGAAACTTAGACTTAGAAACTTAGACTTAGAAGCTTAAACTTAGAAACTTGAACTAGGAAACTTAAACTTATAAGCTTGGACTTATAAACTTAAACTTATAAACTTAACTGTATACGAGAGACCGAACGACCGGGAACCTGGTTTTATACTTTTACCACTTTAATTATTTTCAAATTTTCAAATAAACAAATTCAGACTAAACTTAAACTATTTTTTTATTTTATATCTACTTGCCCCCCCTACAATCCGACCCTGTTCGGGCGCCAATTGTAGGGGGGGCAAGTAGATATAAAATGAAAAAAATAGTTTATGTTTAGTCTGAATTTGTTTATTTGAAAATTTGAAAATAATTAAAGTGGTAAAAGTATAAAACCAGGTTCCCGGTCGTTCGGTCTCTCGTATACAGTTAAGTTTATAAGTTTAAGTTTATAAGTCCAAGCTTATAAGTTTAAGTTTCCTAGTTCAAGTTTCTAAGTTTAAGCTTCTAAGTCTAAGTTTCTAAGTGTAGGTGGGTTAATGGGCTTAAGTTAAAGCCCCCTACTTAAGGTTGTATTACAAAATGGTCCGACTCTTCCCGGAACGGTGGCCAACCGGTCAGGAGAGAGGAAATACCTCTTAATTAAAATTTAGAAGGTTACACAATCTTCAACCCTTTCTCAAAGCGGGTTGAACGCCTTCAGATAACAAAATAGTATACACAAACACGTCCTAATCCATCGTAAGGACCAGTACAGATCAACGGGTCACCATCCGGTCGAAATATAGTAGTAGAAAACTTGTCCACGCAAGTCGGTTGGTTCCTCGTCACTGGACGAAGTCCCAATCCGGTAATAGAAATTATAAAAGAATATCTTAGAAGGCTCCCTGCGGTACGTAACGCGGTGTAGACAAAAGGGAAACTCAGTCCTAGTCCGTCGGTCCGAAGGATCCAAGCACGGGGTAGAAACCGAAGTATGGCAGCTCCAAACCGCCTCACACGGAGACTATCCGGGCCAAAGCTCGTAGTATCCAGTCCTCTGGGTAACCGATACGGGAAGGGGTATCCAAATCACAGGGTATCCCAAGTCACCTCCTATCGATAACCAAAACAAAGCTTCATCAGAACCATGTCGCTTTAAGCTAATTAACTTAACTCGGGTAAAGAAGATACCAAAATAGTAATAAATTTGACATCGACTGAACTAAATATTTGAATATGACCATTATCACTTTATGTAGGGTGGATAGTTGCGCCTTCCTAAGGTGTCTTCGGAATGAAACGTCTTGATTTTGATATGAGTGGACTGTATTTCAGGTTTAACAACGTGTCAATTAAATATACGATGCTTTTATATAAAGGTAGTTTTGTCCCGATTCTTTCCCGTGAAGTGAAATGGAGTCTCGACTCCCGTCTCGATGTAGCGAGAAGATTTAAAGAGAAGGATTTCCGTGTACACTCGTGTTATATATCCGCTTGATGTGGTCGACGTGGTGACAGCGCGACTTGTCAATGTCGCACTCGTGCGCAGCTGTCAAACGGGCAGGACTCTGGCCGTCGGGGGCATTTAGCCGTGTAGCGTGTGGCGACTGTCAATGTCACACGGATGCGAGTGCGCAGTTGTAGGTGGGCTACGCTCGTGTCCTCAAGGGTATTCAGCCGTGGAGCATATGTGACGAGCGGTCGCGTATGCTTCGGCGTTAACAGGTTGCCACCTCGCCGGAGATCGATTGGGTCGCAGTCGCAGGCTCGTGTGCTGCTTCTCGTAGCTCTGGGGTGGCTGGTTGTCTGGCTGGCTGGTGGCGCGCTGCTGTCGTGCTGCTGGCGCCCCTGCTCCGGAACTGGTTGGCGGACGTGTTCTGCTGGCACCTCGCTCAGGAACTGGCTGGCTGGCGGGTTCTGCTGGCACCTCGCTCAGGAACTGGCTCGTTGCCGGTTGGCCTGCACCGGCTGGTTTGTGACTGGCAGTGAGCACAATCGTTTGTAAGCTCGTGCGTCATCTCTGCCCTTTTTGGAGTTCTGAAATGCATTCTTCATAAACACTGTCCCAGAAATGCGGTTTCAGTTGCTGCAGTCTCATCGTGAGAACGTGCTCATCTGATTGGCATTTGTACCTAAAGAGAAGGCAAAATCGTTAATGTTCGTCCAATCAGAAAATAAACAAGGGTTGGGGACTGAAAGATCTGAAAGATCTGAAGACATAAGAGAGAAAGGGCGAGAATTCAAAATCGGCCTTCATTGTGTGAGAGCTGTATTCATTTATTCGTAAGTAAAGTTACCAAGACCAAATGCTCTCCTTAAATGCGTTAATTAATGTAAATAAAAATGTAAAATGTTAAAATGTTGATTTTACTGCACCTTCCACAACGCCATTAAAAACTGGGGAAAATTAAATAATTATTAGACAACTTTATGGACAACTCTGCTGCATAAGATTGTAAATATTTTGACTTTGACTGCATAAATTAAATTACTATGGTATGAGCCCCAAAAATACGCAAGGCGTTGTCCGACAAGGGCTGACCGTGTCCCTCTGTGGGCAATAAGTCTGCTGAAGGCAGTAATGCATTGTGCTGGCAGGTCGGGTCACCTGCAAGCCGAGTATCAACTCTGGTCGCTGCACACACGAACATTAGAGCATAGGCCGTTATAAGTGTGATGCCTCTGCCTTTGCGGTTCAAATCGTTGTGGGACCTGGATAGAACAGTTGAGTATGAAAGTACCTCAGGATGAGTACTGTGAGATAGTGTGATGTGTGTAACAAACATGAGTGTTTGAATTTAACTTATAATGTGAACTTAACAATCTGCCTCTGACTCTCAGACTACCATCATCATCTATGAATGGAGTTATGAATTTAACTTATAATGTGAATTTAACAATCTGCCTCTGACTCTCAGACTACCATCATCATCTATGAATGGAGTTAGCTTGAGTAGGTTGTTCTAGGACGGCAACTGTTCTTTGTTTTTAGTAATTGTATTCTATTGGGAAACTTTCTAACTGTGACATATTACATAAGGTGATTTTACATATTGATATATTTCATTTGTTGTTAATGAACCAATACCATGTCTGGTCTGTGGATGGACCACCGTTGTGGTTAAATCTAAGTATGGATGCGGTGACTTGCCGGAGTTGGCTAAAGTTTGAAAAACGTGGAATGAACTCAACTGATTCTGTTTCTGCAACATTTAAATGAGTAATGAATGAGTCGTCATTTTAACTCTGGTAACTTGTGCTATATTTGAAATAATTGTGTGTTTCGTAATATGTTCATGTGGAAGAATGTTGATCTGAATTTGAATTTGTATGTTTTAATGAATTTTGTGTGTGGTGTACAAGTGGGCTCGGATATTGACCATCCGAGTTTAGATTTGTTTAGCGTAGGCTTGCATGGGCCTAGAGAAATGGTTTGTATAGAGTGGTCGACTGCTACTGTCCGTGACATCTGTGTGTTGCACGGACCAGTAGAGCACCTGGGTTGTGTGGAGTGGTCGACTGTCATTGCCGGTAACCTCTCCGTGTTACACTGAACAATACAGCACCTAGTGTGGTCGACTGTCATTGCCGGTAACCTCTCCGTGTTACACTGAACAATACAGCACCTAGTGTGGTCGACTGTCATTGCCGGTAACCTCTCCGTGTTACACTGAGCAATACAGCACCTAATGCGGTCGACTGTCATTGCCGGTAACCTCTCCGTGTTACACTGAGCAATACAGCACCTAATGTGGTCGACTGTCATTGCCGGTAACCTCTCCGTGTTACACTGAGCAATACAGCACCTAATGTGGTCGACTGTCATTGCCGGTAACCTCTCCGTGTTACACTGAGCAATACAGCACCTAATGCGGTCGACTGTCATTGCCGGTAACCTCTCCGTGTTACACTGAACAATACAGCACCTAGTGTGGTCGACTGTCATTGCCGGTAACCTCTCCGTGTTACACTGAACAATACAGCACCTAGTGTGGTCGACTGTCATTGCCGGTAACCTCTCCGTGTTACACTGAGCAATACAGCACCTAATGCGGTCGACTGTCATTGCCGGTAACCTCTCCGTGTTACACTGAGCAATACAGCACCTAATGTGGTCGACTGTCATTGCCGGTAACCTCTCCGTGTTACACTGAGCAATACAGCACCTAATGTGGTCGACTGTCATTGCCGGTAACCTCTCCGTGTTACACTGAGCAATACAGCACCTAATGCGGTCGACTGTCATTGCCGGTAACCTCTCCGTGTTACACTGAGCAATACA
Source organism: Alcis repandata (assembly GCA_949125135.1). Taxonomy (NCBI): domain Eukaryota; kingdom Metazoa; phylum Arthropoda; class Insecta; order Lepidoptera; family Geometridae; genus Alcis; species Alcis repandata. Next base: position 2,029,566 of record OX421240.1, read on the forward strand.
GCACCTAATGCGGTCGACTGTCATTGCCGGTGACCTCTCTGTGTCACTCTGAGCAATACAGCACCTAATATTCGTCACAAATGGATTGTGGGTAGTGGAAGAGGACGGGCCTCGTTGCTCCGATGCCTCAAGTAAATTAGAGTTTGCGGAATGATCACACAGTAATGTGTTGTGAGATTTCCTACATGTTTGGCATGAACCTTTAAATTGAAACCTTAGACATGCAACTGACCGCTGCTCTGAAAGCGGCGCCAGCGATGGAATGAATGAATTTTGCCTGTTGTGTGTAGTGTCGCTGTGTCTCTGACGGAGATTTGTATTGTGTGTCTGCTCTAACCAAGTGTGTTTGACCCGCAAAGACAGGACGGTCTATTGAGGGTAGTTTTGGGTGTGGCCCACCTGCATATCCAGAGTCGGTACCCGTATTTGCAGATGACCCGATGACTGCAGCTGGGGTGCTCTGCTTGGTGGTCAGCACTTGCCGGCCAAGCGCGACTGCTCGGTAGTACTGGATCTCAAAGATCTCACGTTCTTGGTACTGCTCATCTGGAATTTCGCAAACACATTCTATTTCACTTTGGATGCAATCAAATTCAGAATATAAATCTTCAATCCTATTTAGCCGGACCATGAGTTTGTTTAATTGCAATGAACTGAGTTGCGGACAACTTTGAACCATGTCTAAATATGCTTTAAATTGTGTTAATCTAGCCTTGTGGCTTCTCCGCTTTTCGATAAGAACCTTAAACTCCATGATAACTTAGTGGTTCACCACAGAAGTTGTCTGGAAAAATGACCTTGATTAGGTTGAAGGTTAGACACGTGCACTGACGTGGAAATTAAGTCAAAATGTACTTAAATTTGATTTAATGGCGCTGTGAAGGTGCCGCACACGATTGCGGGCAAGCATGGTCAGTTGTCAACCCGCACGACCACGAGGTATGTATGCCACGCGGCGCGGTGCAACGTGACCGAAGCGCTGGAATGCGAAAATGCACAAATTAATTTTAATGAATTAGCTACACACAATGGAGGCGATTATGAGAGCTCGACACCTGAAGCATGGCTGATGGCGCATGACAAAAAGCACATGTTGTGTGCGCATATAAAAAACGTCACTGCGTCGCGCAGTGGTGGTGTGAGCGCTTGAAAATAGGCAAGCATGTATTAATGAAGGTGTGATAAGGTTATGCAAAATGATTGCCACGCAGTGGCATCGTAAGCGCGCTTATGAACTGCGGGCGTGGCGACTAGCACATGGACTAGGCCTGAAACATGCCGCAAAACGCATGGTAAGCTGCATGATTTTGCGGAGACGAAATGGCGTTAATGAATTGACTTTACGAATTGAAAATTGACACGCCACAACGTGACGACGTTGTTGGGCGTGGACTTCACACGGAAAACGGGAAAAAAACACAAAACGGAAGCTAAGGAGGATGATTGGAACGAACTCACGGTTTTCCTGCCTCCTCCTGTCGGTACTTAGCTTCAGAGGTTCACGCTTCGATGCACAGGGACATGTGTTTTATGACGTGGCGGACGGCTCCCCGGTGATGATCGATTCTTGTTCTTGAATCCGGCTCGAAAAGGACCAAACTGGATAGTTGCGCCTTCCTAAGGTGTCTTCGGAATGAAACGTCTTGATTTTGATATGAGTGGACTGTATTTCAGGTTTAACAACGTGTCAATTAAATATACGATGCTTTTATATAAAGGTAGTTTTGTCCCGATTCTTTCCCGTGAAGTGAAATGGAGTCTCGACTCCCGTCTCGATGTAGCGAGAAGATTTAAAGAGAAGGATTTCCGTGTACACTCGTGTTATATATCCGCTTGATGTGGTCGACGTGGTGACAGCGCGACTTGTCAATGTCGCACTCGTGCGCAGCTGTCAAACGGGCAGGACTCTGGCCGTCGGGGGCATTTAGCCGTGTAGCGTGTGGCGACTGTCAATGTCACACGGATGCGAGTGCGCAGTTGTAGGTGGGCTACGCTCGTGTCCTCAAGGGTATTCAGCCGTGGAGCATATGTGACGAGCGGTCGCGTATGCTTCGGCGTTAACATAGGGTAATTGAAAGTAAATTCGTTTAGGAGAAGCCTACAGCTTCCAGAATTGGTCACAAAGTTAACCAACCGACCTACAGAAACATCCGCAAGCACCCATCGGGTAAAAATATAATTCCACAGTCAAATATTCTACATTTAGAAAGGTTATAGGAATGAAATCAATCGGTAGTTTATTTAGGTTCGTTAGATACTCATGGTATTATACCACTATCAGTTATCTAAGGCCATTCAAGCCATTTTTCAAACTATCTTTAATCTGCAGTGAGATTATCAAAAATCACATGTTTTCAGAACAATTAAAACCGAAGTAAATGTCTTTTACATACCGTTTAGGGAGGTAAAACGATGAGGTACAAACACGCCAAACAATGGGGACACGCGAACGTCCGTCAGCCACGTGAACGACAGCAAAAAGTCTAGAAATAAGAAATATAGGTTCAAATACCAGCGACGTCATTTGCGCAATCGCAGCAAGGAAAATTGATGAAATAGCTTACCAAAATAAGATAAAGAAAGTACGTCGGATTCAACGGAGGGGAGGGACGCCGCAACTCACTTCACAATTCACCATTCCCGGAGACGAAAAAGATTCATTTTCTCGAAGCCGGGCTGAGCATGTCACCTTCACAGCCGTACCCAAGCCAGCCTTCCCTCACGGAAAAAACCAAGTCACGTCACGTCCCTGACCATAGTCACGAAATAAATCCACAGACAAGGATATCCCACTAAAGTGTAGCAAATCCTTTAGAAATCGATAAAATTCGATTGGAGTAGACCACCCCAATTCACTCACTGACACTAACATGACACTGACAATCGTATATCCATGACATTAACCTAGGCAACGTAGAAATGTCATTGACTTAGTAAAAGTAAACAAACAAAGTGTAATTATGTGTAAATTTATCAAGAGAAAATTAGTTATTTTTAATGTTAAATCGATCCGAAACTCATCAAAAATGCTACCAAAGGAATGACAATTCAACGAAGCTCGTCGCCGTACGTTGTCAATGCACATTGCATTGTGGAATGACCGAAACTGTGAGAGTTAAAAAGTAAGTTATCATTTGTACAAAGGTAACGAGAACAATTGGTAAGAATCGTTTTATAGCACGAAAAAAGGTGTTACAGTACTCCCCTCGTCACGAGAATTTTTCGACGTAGTCAAGAAAAATTCACGCTGGCCCTCCAGCTTCTCAAGCACGAAACCATTAACAACAGACGACGGTTGTCTATGAAACAAAAACAGAACCAACTTGCCGAATATATCCTATTGAAAGTAAACAGCAACAATAGAAAACCACTACGAGAAACAAAATCTTATTCGCCGATCCATTATCAGAGAATAAACAAGAAAAATAACTTCAGTCAACCGAAAAGCCAACGACAATCCACAACTAAAATACCCTTATACCTCTAAATCAGCAACTACCTAACTTAACCTAAGAGTCGACCTTGGCATCGCTGACGGACACGAAAAAGGGTGTCCGACAACACAACAATAGTTGGCCTACGGCCTTAAGCTGCACTCTTAACGTCCTTCACATGACATTCCGAACGCCTGCCGTTCACGTCTTCCAACAAGTAGACCAGTCGAGACAACTTCTCTACCACAGTACACTTTTCAAATCGCGGGGCTAACTTAGAAGAAAAATGCCTCGCAGCATCACTCCTCACATGAGTGCGTCGCCAGACGACGTCCCCAACATCAAATTCAACATCCCTCCTACGTTTATTGTAGTATTTCGCATTACGAGCATGCGACTTTTTCAACGCAATTTCAACACGTTGAAAAACCTCATTCAACTGTCCCAACCTATCCACATACCCATCTTGAGAATGGACTGTAATATCTTCCAGATCCTCCGATTCACCATAAACGCTACCATTAAGAACAGCCTCGCGACCGTGCACAACCAGAAAAGGAGAATACGAAGTAGAGTCATTAACCGCCGTATTAACCGCAAATTGTATTTGACAAAGTTTACTATCCCAGCTACGTTGATCCTCTCCTACTAGAGCAGCTATTGCAGTAACGATTGTACGATTATACCGTTCCACGGTATTCACCTGGGGGCAATAAATAGGCGTGTAATGCACCTGGGGAACCGAATATTTTTCAAACAACGCCTTAACTTCACGCCCAATAAATTGCGGCCCATTATCAGCAATTACCGTCTGGGGAATCCCATGCACCAAGAAAACACGTTCCTCTAATCGTTGCGCCACCGCAGCACTAGTAGCTCGCGTCAAAGGAAACAATAAACAGTACTTTGAAAAACAACACACTACTACAAGGAGATATTCGTTCCGCCGCCGTGATTTCGGTAACGGACCCACCAAATCAATACTAATGCATTGGAAAGGCTTCCTACACACTTTAGGATTCCCGAACAAACCAATAGTAGGCTGATTAGGATGCTTGTAAGCCCTACACGTCGTACACTCCGAAACATAATTCACGACATCCTGATACATGCCCGGCCAGAAATAATGAAGGCGCAAACGCTTATACGTCTTTTCTACCCCCAAATGAGCACCAATAGCAGAATTATGACACTCTGTAATACGAGCTTGCCTTCCATCGGAAGGAACAACCTCCTTCCAATCAAAATCACTAGTCAGGGTAAATTTACTTTTGGTATAGCGGTAAAGCTTACCGTTTATAATTTGAAAATTAGGACACGTCTGGGGTCTATCCCAACAACGTGTGAAAACATTACGAAACCACGGATCAGTCACTGAGGTATTAAGAACACAAACAGGCACAGCACGCGAAAGAGCGTCCGGTACTACGTTCTCTGAACCTCGTCTATGCTCAATCACAAAATTAAACGGCGAGAGCCTACACCCCCAACGTTCTAAACGTCCCGTAGGGTTCTTTAAATTGAGAAACCACTTCAAACTTGCATGATCTGTAATAATCTTAAAGAGTTTAGGGCCTTCAAGGTACGCACGGAAATGTTCCACCACATTCACAACAGCCAACGCTTCTCGTTCGGTCGCGGAATAATTTCGTTCCGGTTTATTAAGGGAGCGACTGTAATAAGCGATAGGATGCTCTTCACCATCAAAAACTTGAGTCAACATTCCGCCTACCCCGACATCAGACGAATCACAGTGTACGATATACGGCAAAGAAAAATCAGGGCACGCCAAGACAGGTGCAGACGTCAGAACACTCTTCAATTCCAGGAACGCCATCTCCGCTTCCGCAGACCAAGCAAAAGGGGGTTTATCCTTACGGGTAGAAGTAAGGGCATTTAAAGGCGCAGCTATCGTGCTAAACCCTCCAATAAATCGTCGATAATATGAAGCGGTGCCAAGAAAACGTTTCACGTCCTTGGGACAGGTAGGTGTAGGAAAACCCGTAATAGCTTTAATCTTGTCAGGATCCGTTCTTAATCCCAACTCATCAACAACATAACCCAAATACTTTAACTGTTTCCGAAAGAAACAACACTTCGCCAGACTAATCGTAAGGTTGGCGAAACGCAACCGATCCAGTACTTTCATTAGGAGATCAATATGCTCCTCAAACGTCTTGGAAACGATGATGATATCATCTAAATACACAAAGATACGCCCGCCAAATTCAGGGCCAAACAATTGATCCATCAGCCGCTGCTGCGTAGCAGGTGCAGAAGTCAATCCAAAACACATCACCTTAAATTGAAACAATCCCCGATTTGGGACAGTGAAAGCAGTCTTTTCTTTGGAAGTGGAAGATAGAGGAATTTCCCAGAACGCTGATTTTAAGTCGAGTGACGAGAGAAAACGCGAGTCCCTAAGCTGGTCGAGAATGTTATTGATGTAAGGAAGTGGGTACGCATCGTGTTTGGACACTTCATTGAGCTTTCGGCTATCCAAACAGAACCGCAACTCCCCGTTCGCCTTAGGAGCCATAATTACTGGGTTATTCCACGGGCTATTACTTGGCTCAACCACATCCATCCCCAACATTTCATCAAGTTGTCTATTCAACTCTTTCAACTTATCCGGCGACATCACATAGTAGCGCTGCTTTATAGGAGCAGCATCACCCGTATCAATGTGATGCGTCATCAAATGGGTCCTACCTAAACCTATCTTCTCGGCGGAAACCTCCTCAAACATTTTGTAAACATCATCCGCCATCTTCTTCTGCTCCACGGTCAACTCATCAAAAGGATGCAACCTATTTACTTCAGACACTACGGCTTCACAAGGGCTCTGAAAGAATAACCCGTCTTCGTTACGACCCGTCAACAGCAACACATCAGGAGCCAAATTAAAGGCTCTCCAAAAGTCTATTCCGAAAATTAAAGATGAAGTTACGCCAGGAATCACGTAAAACTTCACCACACGCTGAACACCTTTTACAGTAACCGGCAAAAACATATAACCAAGGACTGGAGACGCAGAACCGTTGGCCGTCACCACATGATTTAAATCATCTGACTCATGCAAAGTGGCAAGGTCAGTAAAATATTCCCTAGCCGAACCACCAATAATGGAAACTTCCGACCCGGAGTCCAAAAGACCGGAGAAGGGTACACCACAAACACTAATTTTTAAATAAGGACGTGCATCATCGCAATTCGCACGGACCGTTGCTACTTCAGATTTGGAGCGTCCCCAATAAACACGAACAAAGTCGCACCAATCGCCCCATTCTTTAGCAGACGTCAAACAACGGCCCGCCCTATTTAGTTTTTTGCCGGAGCACAACGCGGACAATTTCGGGTGGTTACACCTTTCTCACCACATTTATAACAAACTAAAGAAGGGGGGGCTTTGCAATCGGCCAAATTATGCCCCTCTTCCCTACAACGCACGCAAAACTTTACAACTTCAGCTGCCACAACCTCCGTCTTCCGGTAGACTTTGCCTTTGTACGCCAAATCTGGAGAAATCGCACTAGAAGGGTTACTTCGAGGTTCGATAAACAGTTCCGCCCTCTGCTTCGCGGCCTCCAGCTGCCTACAACGCTTCTTAAAATCGGACCACGACGAACAATCTACTAAAGCCAGCTGAGTGGTGTAGAATGGCCTCACATTAAACTGAACAATTGCTAATTTCTCCGCGTCGCTCAACGGCCGTCGCAGTCGCGCAAAATAATTGTGCATAATACTTAAGAATTGGATAATTGACTCGTCAGAACCCTGTGTCCGAGATCGAATCTCCTGTAATAACCGGTAATCAAAATCATGAGGAAGAAATTCCTCCAACAACAAATTTTTTAACGTAACCCAGTCAGATACTACATCACGTACACTCCTATACCAACACAACGCATCATCCGAAAACAACTCAGCCGCTGAATTATATAATTTCGCCGGGGAGATATTGCGGGACACTGTCAACTCTTCCAACCTCTCTAGAAACGCATGCACGCTCCCCTTACCGTTAAACTTAAGGTTCAAAGCGTGAACGTGGGAAACCCGATCACACGACACACGCACCGCTGAATTACTATGAGGCTCAAGGGGCATCTCCTTAACAACAGGCCCCGTATTCAATTCACCATCAATATCATCACGCCCATTATCTAAAAGAGCCGGCTGTTCCTCAGCCGGGGAGAACTCCACGCTACTCCGAAAATTTTTTAAGACCCTGTCCATCCTACACGTAATTTGCAATAAACGCTCATCTAAGTCAGTTTTGAGGTCGCAATCATATTATCTATGAGCGTTGTCCAACGGTGCCGAGCTTGTCCTCGGGCTATCAAGGGGGATCTAAAAGCAAATGCATCCCCTACTCCGTTTCTACGCTCACCGACAAGGTTCATGGTACCCATGAAGAAATCTTGTGATTTAAGCGTTACTGGTGTCCAGAACGCATTAAGGTCTCCCTGCGGCAAGTCTTCATCTGCCCATTGATTTTGATATAGGCGATCAGGGTTGCGTAATCCTTCGGCGGAGTTGCTCACCAAAATTCGGTGGTGTCCAGCAGACTCGTAGTCTATTATGGCGCCTTCTTGCAACATCTTTATCTCTTTACGTGCAACAAATGAGATAAAGTTTTTGACTTGATGTACATCATGTTCAAAAGCATTGATGTCATATCCAGCAGGCCAGTATTCTGCGTGATTTAGCAGGACTGGAAAACCTGGGTCAGGTGGCACTTGTCCATCATGTTGACGACGGTTGTCTATGAAACAAAAACAGAACCAACTTGCCGAATATATCCTATTGAAAGTAAACAGCAACAATAGAAAACCACTACGAGAAACAAAATCTTATTCGCCGATCCATTATCAGAGAATAAACAAGAAAAATAACTTCAGTCAACCGAAAAGCCAACGACAATCCACAACTAAAATACCCTTATACCTCTAAATCAGCAACTACCTAACTTAACCTAAGAGTCGACCTTGGCATCGCTGACGGACACGAAAAAGGGTGTCCGACAACACAACAATAGTTGGCCTACGGCCTTAAGCTGCACTCTTAACGTCCTTCACATGACATTCCGAACGCCTGCCGTTCACGTCTTCCAACAAGTAGACCAGTCGAGACAACTTCTCTACCACAGTACACTTTTCAAATCGCGGGGCTAACTTAGAAGAAAAATGCCTCGCAGCATCACTCCTCACATGAGTGCGTCGCCAGACGACGTCCCCAACATCAACGATGATGATGTTTGTTCCGTGAGGGAAGGCTGATGTCGGGGTAGGCGGAATGTTGACTCAAGTTTTTGATGGTGAAGAGCATCCTATCGCTTATTACAGTCGCTCCCTTAATAAACCGGAACGAAATTATTCCGCGACCGAACGAGAAGCGTTGGCTGTTGTGAATGTGGTGGAACATTTCCGTGCGTACCTTGAAGGCCCTAAACTCTTTAAGATTATTACAGATCATGCAAGTTTGAAGTGGTTTCTCAATTTAAAGAACCCTACGGGACGTTTAGAACGTTGGGGGTGTAGGCTCTCGCCGTTTAATTTTGTGATTGAGCATAGACGAGGTTCAGAGAACGTAGTACCGGACGCTCTTTCGCGTGCTGTGCCTGTTTGTGTTCTTAATACCTCAGTGACTGATCCGTGGTTTCGTAATGTTTTCACACGTTGTTGGGATAGACCCCAGACGTGTCCTAATTTTCAAATTATAAACGGTAAGCTTTACCGCTATACCAAAAGTAAATTTACCCTGACTAGTGATTTTGATTGGAAGGAGGTTGTTCCTTCCGATGGAAGGCAAGCTCGTATTACAGAGTGTCATAATTCTGCTATTGGTGCTCATTTGGGGGTAGAAAAGACGTATAAGCGTTTGCGCCTTCATTATTTCTGGCCGGGCATGTATCAGGATGTCGTGAATTATGTTTCGGAGTGTACGACGTGTAGGGCTTACAAGCATCCTAATCAGCCTACTATTGGTTTGTTCGGGAATCCTAAAGTGTGTAGGAAGCCTTTCCAATGCATTAGTATTGATTTGGTGGGTCCGTTACCGAAATCACGGCGGCGGAACGAATATCTCCTTGTAGTAGTGTGTTGTTTTTCAAAGTACTGTTTATTGTTTCCTTTGACGCGAGCTACTAGTGCTGCGGTGGCGCAACGATTAGAGGAACGTGTTTTCTTGGTGCATGGGATTCCCCAGACGGTAATTGCTGATAATGGGCCGCAATTTATTGGGCGTGAAGTTAAGGCGTTGTTTGAAAAATATTCGGTTCCCCAGGTGCATTACACGCCTATTTATTGCCCCCAGGTGAATACCGTGGAACGGTATAATCGTACAATCGTTACTGCAATAGCTGCTCTAGTAGGAGAGGATCAACGTAGCTGGGATAGTAAACTTTGTCAAATACAATTTGCGGTTAATACGGCGGTTAATGACTCTACTTCGTATTCTCCTTTTCTGGTTGTGCACGGTCGCGAGGCTGTTCTTAATGGTAGCGTTTATGGTGAATCGGAGGATCTGGAAGATATTACAGTCCATTCTCAAGATGGGTATGTGGATAGGTTGGGACAGTTGAATGAGGTTTTTCAACGTGTTGAAATTGCGTTGAAAAAGTCGCATGCTCGTAATGCGAAATACTACAATAAACGTAGGAGGGATGTTGAATTTGATGTTGGGGACGTCGTCTGGCGACGCACTCATGTGAGGAGTGATGCTGCGAGGCATTTTTCTTCTAAGTTAGCCCCGCGATTTGAAAAGTGTACTGTGGTAGAGAAGTTGTCTCGACTGGTCTACTTGTTGGAAGACGTGAACGGCAGGCGTTCGGAATGTCATGTGAAGGACGTTAAGAGTGCAGCTTAAGGCCGTAGGCCAACTATTGTTGTGTTGTCGGACACCCTTTTTCGTGTCCGTCAGCGATGCCAAGGTCGACTCTTAGGTTAAGTTAGGTAGTTGCTGATTTAGAGGTATAAGGGTATTTTAGTTGTGGATTGTCGTTGGCTTTTCGGTTGACTGAAGTTATTTTTCTTGTTTATTCTCTGATAATGGATCGGCGAATAAGATTTTGTTTCTCGTAGTGGTTTTCTATTGTTGCTGTTTACTTTCAATAGGATATATTCGGCAAGTTGGTTCTGTTTTTGTTTCATAGACAACCGTCGTCTGTTGTTAATGGTTTCGTGCTTGAGAAGCTGGAGGGCCAGCGTGAATTTTTCTTGACTACGTCGAAAAATTCTCGTGACGAGGGGAGTACTGTAACACCTTTTTTCGTGCTATAAAACGATTCTTACCAATTGTTCTCGTTACCTTTGTACAAATGATAACTTACTTTTTAACTCTCACAGTTTCGGTCATTCCACAATGCAATGTGCATTGACAACGTACGGCGACGAGCTTCGTTGAATTGTCATTCCTTTGGTAGCATTTTTGATGAGTTTCGGATCGATTTAACATTAAAAATAACTAATTTTCTCTTGATAAATTTACACATAATTACACTTTGTTTGTTTACTTTTACTAAGTCAATGACATTTCTACGTTGCCTAGGTTAATGTCATGGATATACGATTGTCAGTGTCATGTTAGTGTCAGTGAGTGAATTGGGGTGGTCTACTCCAATCGAATTTTATCGATTTCTAAAGGATTTGCTACACTTTAGTGGGATATCCTTGTCTGTGGATTCATTTCGTGACTATGGTCAGGGACGTGACGTGACTTGTTTGTTCCGTGAGGGAAGGCTGGCTTGGGTACGGCTGTGAAGGTGACATGCTCAGCCCGGCTTCGAGAAAATGAATCTTTTTCGTCTCCGGGAATGGTGAATTGTGAAGTGAGTTGCGGCGTCCCTCCCCTCCGTTGAATCCGACGTACTTTCTTTATCTTATTTTGGTAAGCTATTTCATCAATTTTCCTTGCTGCGATTGCGCAAATGACGTCGCTGGTATTTGAACCTATATTTCTTATTTCTAGACTTTTTGCTGTCGTTCACGTGGCTGACGGACGTTCGCGTGTCCCCATTGTTTGGCGTGTTTGTACCTCATCGTTTTACCTCCCTAAACGGTATGTAAAAGACATTTACTTCGGTTTTAATTGTTCTGAAAACATGTGATTTTTGATAATCTCACTGCAGATTAAAGATAGTTTGAAAAATGGCTTGAATGGCCTTAGATAACTGATAGTGGTATAATACCATGAGTATCTAACGAACCTAAATAAACTACCGATTGATTTCATTCCTATAACCTTTCTAAATGTAGAATATTTGACTGTGGAATTATATTTTTACCCGATGGGTGCTTGCGGATGTTTCTGTAGGTCGGTTGGTTAACTTTGTGACCAATTCTGGAAGCTGTAGGCTTCTCCTAAACGAATTTACTTTCAATTACCCTACATAAAGTGATAATGGTCATATTCAAATATTTAGTTCAGTCGATGTCAAATTTATTACTATTTTGGTATCTTCTTTACCCGAGTTAAGTTAATTAGCTTAAAGCGACATGGTTCTGATGAAGCTTTGTTTTGGTTATCGATAGGAGGTGACTTGGGATACCCTGTGATTTGGATACCCCTTCCCGTATCGGTTACCCAGAGGACTGGATACTACGAGCTTTGGCCCGGATAGTCTCCGTGTGAGGCGGTTTGGAGCTGCCATACTTCGGTTTCTACCCCGTGCTTGGATCCTTCGGACCGACGGACTAGGACTGAGTTTCCCTTTTGTCTACACCGCGTTACGAACCGCAGGGAGCCTTCTAAGATATTCTTTTATAATTTCTATTACCGGATTGGGACTTCGTCCAGTGACGAGGAACCAACCGACTTGCGTGGACAAGTTTTCTACTTCTATATTTCGACCGGATGGTGACCCGTTGATCTGTACTGGTCCTTACGATGGATTAGGACGTGTTTGTGTATCCTATTTTGTTATCTGAAGGCGTTCAACCCGCTTTGAGAAAGGGTTGAAGATTGTGTAACCTTCTAAATTTTAATTAAGAGGTATTTCCTCTCTCCTGACCGGTTGGCCACCGTTCCGGGAAGAGTCGGACCATTTTGTAATACAACCTTAAGTAGGTGGCTTTAACTTAAGCCCATTAACCCACTTACACTTAGAAACTTAGACTTAGAAGCTTAAACTTAGAAACTTGAACTAGGAAACTTAAACTTATAAGCTTGGACTTATAAACTTAAACTTATAAACTTAACTGTATACGAGAGACCGAACGACCGGGAACCTGGTTTTATACTTTTACCACTTTAATTATTTTCAAATTTTCAAATAAACAAATTCAGACTAAACTTAAACTATTTTTTTTATTTTATATCTACTTGCCCCCACTACACTAGGTAGAGAGTCATGGAAAACATCGAGATCAGGTAATTTATTGGCTAGTTCATTGTATTCGTTGCAGATACGAGTTGAAGGGCTTTGTAGACCTAGATTAGTGCGAGAAAAAGGTGTATGAAATATTTTTCGAATAGGTTTTCGTGGATATTTGTGGGGAACAGACAGAGGGAATTTCTCAATTATTTCGCTGACATTAATTTTGCCATTTACGACTTTATGTAAAAAACACATGTCAATTTTCGTCGGTCACTTAGATTAGTTAATTTGAACTTCTCGAGTCGCTGGTTATAAGGATGTCTATGTGAAAAAGAGGGAGTTTGAAAAGCTAGGTGTCTGGTAAAAGCTCGCTGTAGTCTTTCAATACGTTGGGAATGGACGCTGTAAAATGGGCTCCAAATGATGCTCGCGTACTCGGTGTGGCTGCGCACTAGTGCCTTATATAATAATAGTTTAGTTCTTGGTTTAAATCCACGACTGTTGCGTTTTATAAATCCTATCATCTGAGCGCTTTTGGATACGACGTTGTTTGTGTGAGATATGAAATTAAGTTTGCTGTCCAATATCACACCTAAATCGCGAATTTCTTGGACTTCTGTTAATTGTGCGGTACCACAGTTATATGAAGAAACAAGTGCCTTCTTTTTCCGGGTAAATTTTATAAAAAAGCTTTTATTAACATTGAGAAACATTCGATTTGAGAGGCACCAATTTAGGCTGCGGCTCCATTGAGGCGGAGACGAGCGGAGCTGAGAGGAGCAGAGCTGTGAAAAGAGGTACGTGATTCCACTGAGGCGGAGACGAGCGGAGCTGAGTGGAGCAGAGCTGTGAAAAGAGGTAAGTGATTCCACTGAGGCGGAGACGAGCGGAGCGGTGTATAGCGAGCCGGGACGAGCAGTCGAGACCCAATACATTACAGTTAGTTAACTGATATCTGGAGAGTGCACACGTCATGTCGGTGCTAAGTAAAAAAAAAGCCGTTTTATATCTAACATTGCTAGAAGACGAAGAAATCGAAGCAATGAACATTGCTTTGATTGCCGCAAAATACTTGAGCTCCACTAAGAGAAACCATAGATTCTGGGTGAGAGAACACATAAAATATCATTCAACACAAGGGGAATTCGAAACTTTTTTTCAAACATGTGACGACGAAACATTTGAAAGTTCTTATAGAGTAACCAGGAAGACTTTTTATGAATTGCATAGCCTGATTGGGCCTCATTTAAGGAAGAATGACACTAACTGCAGATTATCGATTAGAAGTGAAGAAAGGTTGGCGTTGTGTCTGAAGTAAGTGAATACTATTTAATTGTAAAAAAAAAAAACATTTCAGAACTTCACTGTCCCCATGATATGCTTTTTTGAAATACTCCACGCTCTTAATTGTTTCGGCCATTGTTGTTTTTTTATGGGATTGCATTTTCATTTTCAAATCTACATACTCATACCAAATTTCAAGTTACTCTGACATCTCGAAGTAGGTGAAAATCGACTTGTAAGTTCATGATGTGTAATACAAACCAACACATAAACAGCGTGACAGGTGAAACTGAATAAAACGCTTGTAATAATATTTATTAGTAATTATTTATTGTTACAGAATCATGACACAGACACACTTGATTTTGTTTATATTTAACGCAGTATAAAACCGAGCGGGAAAGTGTAAGTCAGGCTGGGGCATCTAGGTTTCTGTTTATGTTAGTATCGGGTGTAGCTGGTTCTTTATTTCGCAAAGTTTCCGTGTTTGAATAATTGGCCGAAGTATTTGAATCTGTACTTGTGCAGTATCCATAATTCGGAGCAGTCCACAAATGTTGTTCATTTACTTCCTCGGCTTCCATAAGAGCGTTCATTGCGTTCCGTTTAACTTGGCGTTGCAAATAAGCCGGAAGTTTTTTCACACTCTTTGCCATTCCAAGAAAAAAATGATCTATTTCGTCAACGCTATCGGGTGCTGTCAAAATTTCTTTTATTTCAGCTCGTTCTTTCATCAATTGCTGGTGATTTTCTTGATGTTTTTTTAGTAGCTCAGTAATATCATCAGCTTTTCTTTTATTGGTAGTTGTTGAAGAAGCGTGGGATGAATGAGATGGCGAAGGAGCAGCATTTTGTGTTGTCGAATTTTGAGAGTTATCAGTTGTAGGTTCTGACAGAATACTTTCTATATCTGATAGCAGCTCTTCTTGTGATCTCGAGTTATTTTCTGTACCTGCGGACATTCGTGTATCGTCAGTGCCTGGGCTCCTGATTTCTTGTTGCTCGTAGTTCGTCGTTCGGTCTCTGTTACACATATACGGCAGTAAAAACTCCATTTGTTTTTGATACTGTCATAATTTTTTTTGTTTTGTTGCCTGACCACTTCTAGTACAATTTTGTCTTTTTATGGCGTCGCGGTGGTTGTCGCGTAATTTTTTCCACTTTGCTTTAGCTGTGGTAACTGAAAGAAAAGAAAATCAAGCTTTATTTTGTGAAAGTAATATAGTAAAATATATTTACAGATATTTAGCGACTGGCAGCAAGTTTTCAACCATTGCAGAAAATTTTAGAATTGGAAAAAGTACTGTATCAAAGATTATTCCAGAAGTTTGTGATTGCATTTGGAAGGTGCTGCAGCCGTTATACATGCCAGTACCAAATAAAGATGATTGGTATAGAATAGCAAAAGATTTTGCAGACTTGTGGCAATTCAAGAATGGTGCTGGTGCGCTGGACGGCAAACATGTGTACATTAATGCACCAAAAAATTCAGGGTCTTCATTTTTTAATTATAAACACAGATTTTCAATCGTTTTAATGTGTGTAGCCGACGCTAGAAGGAAAATAATAATGGCAGATATTGGGTCTATGGGGAGGTTCAGTGATGGAGGAATATTCTCTGATAGCGAATTTGGAAGGCGACTACAAAACAATGCTTTAGATTTACCACCACCTGAACCACTAACTCAAGATGGAGAACCAGTACCATTCGTATTTATTGGGGACGAAGCTTTTCCCTTGTCTTATAATTTAATGCGTCCATATCCTAGAGATCAATTGAATGCAAGCAAAAGAATATTTAATTACAGGCTATCAAGAGCTCGTCGTATTGTAGAGGCGACATTCGGTGTGTTGAAAAGGAAATGGTATGTGTATCATAGAGAATTTGAATGCCAAGTCGATACTGTCGATAAAATTGTTAAAGCAACATGCATTTTACATAATTATTTGATTGAAAACCAGCCAAACTTTTTAAATGAAATAAATGCAGATGCGGTACCAAGAGACGAGAGGGATAGCAATACATTGACGATAACAAATAATGCAAGTACAAGGGAAATTTACCGGATCCGAGATATATTTTGTGATTACTTCAACAACGAGGGTAAAGTCCCGTGGCAGGAGACCCGTATTTTGCGACGCCTGAGCATTTTATAATTTAAATAAATACGTATTGTACTTACTATTCTGAATACTTGTTTCATTCGCCACTATCTGCCATGCCGCATCCTTCGTCTCATTACACTTGTAAGTAGTAAGTTGAGTGTTCCACAAACATGGGTACTTTTTGACATTTTCAATGAACAATTCGTCACCCATTGTTAAGCGTACGCAGTTGTGTAGTATCGGTGACGCTAGCGGTCCAACTGACTATGCGGACTGCGGCTCGAAACCGATTCGAATCCCGCCCCTCCACTCTGCTTCGCCCCTCTCTGGGCCCTTGATTGTCGATTTCTACCACGTCACTTCGCCGCTCATCTCCACTTGACTATTTCCATTGAATCGGAGCGGAGACGAGATGTGGATTTCATGTAATATGATTGGTCGATCCCCACACGTCTCCTCTCCGCTCCGCTCGTCTCCGCTTGACTGTTTCCATTGAAGCAGAGCGGAGACGAGATGTGGATTTCATGTAATATGATTGGTCGATCCCCACACGTCTCCTCTCCACTCCGCTCGTCTCCGCTTGACTGTTTCCATTGAAGCGGAGCGGAGACGAGATGTGGATTTCATGTAATATTATTGGTCGATCCCCACACGTCTCCTCTCAGCTCCGCTCGTCTCCGCTTCAATGGAGCCGCACCCTTAAAGTAGAATTTATATCTTTTTGTAAATGGACAGAGTCTAATTGAGAGTTAATGTTACTGTATATTTTAATGTCGTCAGCAAATAAGGACTTTTTGCAGTGATGTATGTGTTGTGAGATATCATTTATAAATAATAGGAAAAGAATCGGACCCAGATGGGATCCTTGTGGAACACCTGACTCAGCTAGATAAAAGTTAGATTCGGAATTGTTAACGGCAACTAGTTGAAGTCTTTTTGAAAGGTATGATTCGAACCATTTAAGTAAGGATCCACCGATACCATATTGTGATAATTTTTGCAAGAGAATTCTATGGTCTAATTTATCAAACGCACTGCTGAAGTCAAGGTAGACCACATCTACTTCACCCCCATTGTCAACAGCTAGAGATATGTCCGAGACGAAAGTGATTAAGTTTGTTTGAACAGATCGACCTTGCCGAAATCCATGTTGGGAGTCGGTTAAAGCATTGTCTACATGTTTATACAACAGGGGGCATATAAGAGATTCAAATAGCTTAGAGAAACAGCTGAGAATAGATATAGGTCGATAATTCTTAACGCTGTTATGGTCTCCTTTCTTAAACACTGGTATGATGCGGGCTTTTTTCCATTCAGAAGGAAAAATTCCGTCATTCATGGATTGATTAAATATAATTGTCAATGGAAGTGTAATAGCATTAATGCATCGTTTTACAAATAGAGGGGGAATGTTATCATAACCAGAGCCCTTCTGGGAGTCGATATTTGAAATTAGTTTACGTATTTCGGACTCTGTCATAAATTACTTGATTTACAGGAGGCTTAAAAAACTGTTTTACAGTTAATCAAAGAGTGATTTTGGTAGAAATCTTTTCATATTTTATTATCTGTAGTTTTAGCTTTGTATTGGCATATTTTCTACAAAAAATATATTTATTATAGTAATAGATAACATATCTTAAATCGGAAGAGGAAGTGACAAAGGTTGTTTTTGTAGGAAAATCATGAATAGTGGTAGTGACAAAGGTGGTTTTCGTAGGAAATTCATGAATAAAAAGTTTAAAAAATGTGCGTTAATTAGTATTTATTGTTATTAATGGAACTTTATTCACATAACTTAATTTTCTTCTCCACTACTGTTATCAGAGCAATCAATATCTATAGAATTTCCTTCATCAATGCCTCTTAAAGTTTTATAAAACAGTTTATTTTCTTCCTTTAGAAAAGGTAATAACTTTTTTAAGTCATTTAATTTTGCTCTGTTTATAGGAATTTGGCTTTCATACATAGGGCAAAAAGATAGCTCATTTGGTAGTTTTTTTTTATTTCTGATAATACAGGATCGCCATGCTCCAGTATAATGATCTCTCACGTATAGTAATGGCGATTCTTTGGTTATTTTGTACATTCTTAAGTTTTTTAGCTGAACAGCGGGTTTTGGTGACTTCAAAAAATATTGTTCTGTAGCCTTCTTCACATCAAACAACATATTTTGTTCAACTTTGGTCACACTGAAGGGGTTTGGATTCTGTCTGCAACTACTCATAATAGAATCCCAATCATTCGGTGTTTCAGCCATCTCCTTTCTCTTTCTCTTCTCTATGATGGCGAAATCTTGGTCATTTGGCAGAAATGAATGTCCTCTGATAGGGAAAATGTAGGTGATGCTGTTAAACATGTTCAGAACATGGACCAACATGTATAAAATATGTACCATTACATAATTTTTATTTTGGCCAGAGCATCCATCAGAAAACAAAATCAATTTTTGTTTTGTTTCATTTTGTGTTAAGTAGTGAAACAATAATGAAGTCACATCATTTTGCCCTTTCTTAGCAATCCCCTCATGGTAGCAATACAAGGATGCATCATCATTGCTTAGGTTATGTACACCAAACACGAAGTACCAAAGCTGCCGGCAATAAAACACAGTGTTGTTGGTAGGTGATATGAGGCAGAGGCAAATTTTGCATAAAATCAAATGATATAACAGTGGCTGTGCCCTCTCTAGCTCTCTCTTTCCAAATCCGTTTTAATTCATAGAACTTTTCAATACAATACATTACACATACATACATTACACATACATACAATTCAATACAATACAATGTACTATATAAAATAAAAACTAAAAACTAGAAAATAAAAATAGGTAAAAAAAATTTTTAAGTTAAACGGTTTTATAAAACAATAAAAAAATGTACTAAAAACCAAAAAATAATAAAATAGATACAGTCGTGGGAATTATAAACATATGCATAGACTAGACTAAAATAAAACCGTGGGGCACGTCCCACGGTTTTCTGCATATGTTTATAATTCCCACGACTGTATCTATTTTATTATTTTTTGGTTTTTAGTACATTTTTTTATTGTTTTATAAAACCGTTTAACTTAATTTTTTTTTTTACCTATTTTTATTTTTCTTTGTTATCGGCTTCTTTACGTTAATGTCAATTTTATATGACTGTTCTCCTTGAAGCAATAAATTATTTGTTTTGGAACGCGTCAAGAAAAACCTTTTGCACTTTTGGAACTGTACATGCCAGCTAGTGGTTGGTTTAATAATTGGTGCGTAGGCCGATTTCCAATCTCGTACTGCAATTGTATCTAAAGCAGTCAATTTACAATATTGAGTTATAATTTCTTGATATTGTTCAGGAGACGACATTACTTCACGCTTTTTCAAATCTTTCTCTATTTGAGCAAACACCCGGTCGGGTGGGATAAAAGAGTGTCCCACCACTGGAAAAATTATTTCAACCTTTTTGATGTGTCTGGGTGCTTCTGTTGTCAACCACTTTCCAAGCATGGCTACCATTCCGGAATTTTTATTTTGCCCAGAACAGCCATCTGCTACTATTCTTAAGACTTTAATTTCTTCTTTGATATCTAAATTAGTTAAAAAGTGATGAACTGCTGAAATTATTTCATTACTACCTTTGTTGTGTGTGGTTTCGTTCCAGGTATATGCAAATATGTTTTCCTTGGTTAGTTTTGCCTTAGAGCTACCAACTACTATAGTAAAGTTGTAGAAATTGATTTGGCGGCTATAGTAGGCGGACTGATCTGGCACTTTAGGAAGCCCTAAATTTTTTTGGCAGTCAAATCTCATTGTTAGAAGATCACTTCTTTGCTCCTGCAAGATCTCATAGAATGCTTTGAACCTCTTTTTTCAATTATCAATTTATTTTTCGTTTCAGCATTTGTTTCTTTTTTAATTTTCTCATCTAACTGCAGACAAGTCGAACAAACATCAGACCTGGGTGTGCCAAAACCAATGATATAGCAACAATTGAATATATTTCTAAAAAAAATGCTGCTTTACTTCTAAGCAGGGATGTTCTCTGTTATACATACGCCAAAGTTTTTTTATATTTAGTTCAGGGGGCAAGTACAATCTTTTTATATTTTTTGACCTGCAGTAGTGGCTTTCATTCGCTTTAAATGACTCTATAAGGGCTTGTACCGCTTTTCTTTTCACTTCAAACTTCTGACTTTTTCGGTCTCCACCCCGACGCTCTTTTGCCATCTCCTCCTTTTCATAAAATCTACGCATTACTCCTTGTATACGGTCTTTCTTTACACACAATACCCTAGTAAAGGTTTTTTGACAAACAGGGATCAATTTGCCGCTCTTGTTACGAATGAAATATTTTAACGAATGATTTCGCTTGCTACCAACTTTTGCAGTTTTAGATGTAGTGATAGTACAGTGTTTTATTATAAAATTATCTTGGGAAATCTTTGTCGGATGTTTGTAAAATGATTGGTGGAATTTTCTCATTTCTGTGCATGTTAAAGTCGCGCACTGAAATTCCTTACGCCTGGGTCCACATGATGGGAATGTTGGAAGGGTATTTGGCTTGTATCTACAACAAAAATAAGCATTATTTGAACTTTCACTATTAATACAGATTTGACAACCAATTGAAAAAAAATACATACTGTGCCAAATCTCATCAAATTCAGTGCATTAGTAACGAACAAAAGTTACTAAATTGTTAACTAAGTGGAAGTCGGTTAAAAACAACCAACATTCATTTTTTTATACATAAAATAAGTACACATACATACTTATTTATTAGTATAATAAATAATGTTAGTATTACGGTATTTGAACGGGCTTTTTTTAGTCAGACCATAGTTAAAGTAAAAATTAAACTTAATGTAAGATTACAAATTTCTCGAAAATAAAACAGTATTTTTATTATAACTTGTGCCAATGTTTAATATAAATGCCGTCCATTTCATACAAACAGGTCAATCACACACAACACATTCGTATAAAGTCGGGGTAATGCAAAGAACTTTTAGGGAAATTTATATTAGTTACTCAGAATAACAAGAAAAAAAAATTGAATAGCATAACATCTTGAGGGCTCTACCGCACTTTGAAGTCTTGTAAATTTTAGGTTTTTACAGACCTTACTGAACCGTATATCTAAAATAATACAAATATAAAAATTAAAAGGTATTTTATTAATAAAATGAATTAAATGAAGCACAACAAACAACGTAGACATTATAAATGCTTATAAAAACTTAAAATCTAAACTCATTTTGTGTCCAAAATTTGGCATTTCTGCTCGAGATTGCAACCTAGTTCTAATAAAGCCATCTCTAGAAGTAGCGTCAGTTACCCTTTATGATGCCTCTGTTACTTGTCTAACACATCTTTCCACAGATTGAGTGTAACAAGGAAAGTCAACAGTTTCCAAGCTCTTATCTTTTGCCATGATTTGAAGGTCATTAGAAATATTTCGAAGAACCGGCGGAGCTGTAACCTGACACTCGTGCCACACAATAATTTCGGTGTAATCTTTACCAGAAAAGTTAATTTTTGGTGGTTTAAATATCCTGCGTTTAGTGGTAGTTTCAGCTTCTCTAGCTTTTATTATTCTTCGCAATGCCAGCCCCCGAATGTAGTCTCTATCGTCATACAACATACTGACAAGTAGGTTTTCTGGGTGTGCAAAAAAAGCATTTCTTTCGATAACTGAATCCACAACATATCTCAGATTTCGGGTAAAAATCGAGAGTAAATAATCAGTTGAGAAAATATGCTTGGCTCCGTCCTTAAAATATGTTTTTTGCTGGATTAGAAACCAAATCGGAGCGTATACTTTAACCACGTAGTTGACAAGCAATTGCAAGTTTTCTGAAGGACAAGAAGTGCTTACGTAAAGTCTGAGTATACGATTAGCAGAAGTAAGCCATCTTGAGTGCGCCATTTTCCCAGGTTGACGGTTTGCCATCTCAGGAGGACAGGAACCAGTTGATACTGCGTAACTTATCTCGTAAAGATATTTTTGATCCGTACTTAGTTCGTCGACCACATTATTTGGCAAGTCTGGGATGTTACCAGGCACCGCACAAAAAGACACCGTGCGTGCCTTTATTTTCGCAACCAGCTAATTGCTTTCCAATGGTTCCGGAATATTCTCTGGGACCCGAAGTACCACCATCTAAGGTCGAGAATAAATGACGGAGGGGTAACTCATTGGCATGAAGCATACAAATACACCACTGTAACGGTCTCTCCAAATACTCCTCTAAATATTGAAGCACGCCACCCTTCCAACCAGTGTTAGTCGCAGTTCCATCACATCCAACGCATCTGCTGTCTTTTCAATAATCTAGCCGTTACCTTTTTATCAATACCACTAATCACCATTTTCCTGTCATTTCTTTGATCTATTAAAAAACTTCTTTCATTAATGGGAACTTTTTTAGGTTTAATACAGGAACAAGATTCGAATGAAGTGCATTTACAAGCCGCAACATCAAAAAGCTTCTCAGACGACTCTAAGAAACACTTCAGTTTGTCTTCATAACTATTGTTTCGTTTGCTTTTAGGGTATCTTTTCAAAGTCAGGTACTTTTCGAAATTGGATTTCAGCAATTGAAAAACTCGTTCCTTAGTTACGATTGGAATTGAAGCTTTTGTCCATATTTTGTTGGTCTCTTCGTAAACAATCGCATATGTATCTGAATTGGATGGATCTTTTCCATTATGCTTCAATTTCAGGTCATGCTTGATGAATAAAATAAATTTTATGACGTCCCTTATAGTGGGTAGCTGTCGATCATCAAGTTCTTTGTATGGTCCCAATATAGGACAGATAGTCTCACTACGCCTCGAACTCATGATATGAAAACCACAAAACCCCCTTTTGACACTGCAACTGTACTTTTATAACATAAATATTACTTTGGCTACGAAGAAAACACTCGCGATACAAGTCAACGAAGTCTTTGAAACAAGTTAAAACTCAAGGAAATCCACAGGTTGAAACCTAATAAATTCAAAGGCGCTGGTAACGTGTCGTTACATGCAAAATAAAATGTCATCATAGATGACGTTTTGTTTTATGACATAATGGATGACATTGATTACTCCTACGTAATTGACATAAGGTAATTTTTTTTAAATTTATTTTAAAGCCGAAATTAAAGATAACGAAATATTACCATCAGACAGTTATGTTTTCAAAACTTTGAAGACCGGTAGAGCCCTAAAGATATAGTTTTTTTGTGTTTTTATAATTATTTTCGTAATCTACGATCAATTACACAACTTTTGAGAGGTCTTGCGTTACGGAAAACAAAAAAAAAAATATTTCGGTGACACCCTAATGTTCAACCACTTTTATGGTCCTGTTTTACATAACAACTTTTGAAATAGCAGTTGACTGTTTAGTAGAAGAAAGTAACCAACCTTTTCTCACGCAATACTTCACGTTTCCACTTTGATTTATTGACTAATCTCTTGCGTGCTTTACCAGGCTCCAACTTTTTTATAAATTGTTGTAAATCCTCCATTTTTTCCGTACAAAAACAATATAAAACCACAGCAATAACACTCGCAGGTAACGGAATCCGCCATACTAAAGCCTCGGTCACACATAGCGAATACTCGCTGCGAGTGCATTCGCCGCGAACAATAGTCGCAGCGACAATTCGCTGCCTGCCTGTCACACACCGCGAGTTCTACACGAGATTTTCGACAGTCTGTTGGTGCGCAAATACAAAATGTCGTCTGCTCTAATACGTTTGTGTATTCGGTTGGCATGTGCAGAGTTAGCAAACCAAATGCTGATTAAGCTCACAACCCGCAAGAAGAGAAAATGGGTTCGTAAATGGATTGAACGCAGAGAACAGTACGGGGCTTCTAATACCCTTTTGAAAGAATTGGCTGCAGAAGAACCAGGAGATTACAGAAACATTCTACGTATAACGGAAGCAAAGTTTGTAGAATTACTTGAAATGATCAGTCCAACAATAAGGAAACAAGACACACGCATGAGAACAGCCATTAACTGTAAAACAAAATTGGAAATAACGCTGAACTACATAGGAAGTGGAAGCAGTCTGAAACAATTATCCTATTTATTTAGAGTGCCTCACAATACTATATCAACATTTTTGCCGGAAGTTTTGAAAGCAATTTATGAAGCTTTAACGGGATTCATACAGGTAAGTAACGTATTTATTTATATGAGATCTTGAAAAGCACTATTACTAATTTGTAGGTATTATAAAACACTAAGGTAATATGTTCAATTTTTTTATTTATTTATTACAAAACAAATACTCTGAACTGAATGTCATCATCTACTCGTAACAAAATTTAACACAGAAATAAAGTAACCAAATTTTAATTAGAAAATTTAGAGAATCAACACTTACAATTTTAACACAACAATAAAAATAAACCAATCAGAAATAATTATTGAGAAGGAAATATTGATTCAATCGCTCTTTGTAACAACATGTCGCCGTTTGTGGCCTGTTCTTGGGGTAACACTTCTTGTTGTGCCTGTTGATCTAAGATGTTAGCATGTTGTTCAAAATAGTCATGTGATGTTTCCTGTATTTCGTAGGTGGGCTGATGGGGCGATGGTGTGCTCCTAAAACCCTCTTGACCTAACAAAGTAGCGGTTGGTTGGTATGTTGCTTGTGGCGATGGTGTACTTGGCAACGTTCCACGATACGAGTAATAAGATGAGCGTGAAGTTCCTTCAGGAGATGAATGTGAATATGTCATACTTTTAAGTCTTTCTTTTGTAATAAGACTTTGTATTTGGTCTTGTAATATAACAAAACTTCTTTCTGGTAATTTTCTAAGTTGGGCTGCAATATGCAGTGCAAAGCGGTCGTATTCATCTTCTTTATCCACAGTCGAATCAACGATGTTTCGAAGCTGTGAAACACTTTCCTGGAAATTTGAATATATTTTGCTTTGCTTCTTCTTCGGAGGTCCTGCATTTTTCATTACTGCTGCCTTTTTGTTACAAAGTGCTTCGGAAACCCTTTCATTTACCGTTGTAGCTACTGTCGATTCAGTAGATTGGTTTTCATAATCCAAATTACAGTCACTAACTTCTTCAGCAACAGGGAGACACTCGTTTTGTGATAAGTTCTGAAAAAAATATACTGAACTTTATATCTCAATAACTACGTAAACTGGTATTTTGGATGGTATCTATCATCGTTCTAAGAGTACAAATACTAGTAATATTACTATTCGCTTGTAATTGGACCCTCTGAACGATAGAAGAATGAAAAGCTAATGTTTTATTTTTGTTTCAGGTTCCTGACACAGAAGACGAGTGGAAATCTATCCAGCGTATGTTTGAATTAAAATGGAACTTTCCTAATTGCTGTGGAGCTCTTGACGGGAAGCACATCAATATCTTGCGACCCGCCAATAGTACATCTACTTTTTTCAATTACAAACAGTTCTATAGTATCATTCTATTTGCAATGGTAGATGCAGATTATTGTTTCCGGTATATTGATGTTGGAAGTGATGGAAGAGCATCTGATAGTACTATATTCAGAACGTCAACTTTGAATATCGCAATGGAAGAGAATTTACTGAATTGGCCTGTGGGTGGACTTTGCGTAGGAGACGACGCTTTTCCACTTCGGACAAACTTACTGAAGCCCTTTCGGCACAGGAACCTATCGCTTGAAGAAAAAATTTTTAATTATCGTCTATCAAGAGCGAGACGAATTTCGGAAAATGCATTTGGGATCTTAGCTTCAAGGTTCCGTATCCTTCGTAGGCCCATCGACTTAAAGGTGGAAACGACCGAAATCCTGATCAAAGCAGCATGTGCTATTCATAACTGGCTACGAATGACCTCAAGCAGACACTACTTTCCAGCAACATGTATTGACAGGGAGGATACAGAAACGAATCAAATTCATCCGGGAACATGGAGAATGGAAATCGAGCCACTCACTGGTGTAAATCGTAATGACGTGGGATATTTGTCTAACCACAACACCAATGATGCAGAATCACTCAGACGAAGATATGCTAGAGCCTTCTGTACAACGTCGTCTGTTCCGTGGCAGCTACGCGCAGTTCAGAACACGTGAATAACAAATAAAGTATTACACCAAAGTATTCTGTATTTTCTATTTACCTACGGTCAAACAGTACTTATAGGTAAAAAACTTAATAGTGTATTGTATTAATATATAAAATTAATATACAAAAATACAGGGTTGAACACACTAATGTGACCATACTGAAGGGTGTTGCTCTTTGTTAGATGTACTGCAACACCCTTCAGTATGGTCAGTGTGTTACACCCTGTATAAATACTTACTAGATTTGATGATGATTCTCGACCCGACATAACATTTCTTAGAAAAGAAGCTTCGTTGAACCACACTAAGTGTGTATTATAAATGTCTTCAGCACCGGCACCGCTTTTCATAGATTTTTTAATTTTATTTACTTCACTCCTATAAGTATCTTTTATATTTTTAATTTTTCTTTTCAATTGCTCAAGGGTTTCTATTTTAAATCCCAACTCAATAAGGTCGTTGTACAACTTTATGAAGGCGCCTTCCTTTGCATTCTTCTTTAAAAAATTGCTGTTATTAGTATCCCACAGCTCTTCATATTTCCTATATGCATTCAAGAAACGAATAATTTCTATATTTCCCCACTTTAGGGAATCCTTTTTTTGTTGACTCATAATTAAAAACTTGAAAAAGCGACGAATCGACCTGTAAGCACGATCGTGTCCAGTCCAGTCGAGAGCGGCGCGCGAATTGCTAGTCGCAGCGAATACCCTGTCACACACAACGAATACTCGCGGCGACTGCGCAATCGCCGCGAATAAAATTGAACATGCTTAATTCCAATCGCGGCGAATTCAAGTCGCGGCGAGTGAGTCTACTCGCAGCGAATAGCCTGTCACACACAGCGAATACTAGCGGCGACTACGCATTCGCAGCGAGTATTCGCTATGTGTGACCGAGGCTTAAATAACTGTGTCACGTGACCTAATATCGGGCTGCCATTGGTTGGATTTGACATGGAGGGATTTGAAACTCACACACTTTGTTTTAGGGTACTTTGCACCGAACACTGTTTTTAAAACGTATTTTAGACTCCCATATGGCGCAGTTTGATACGAAACAAATTTACGAATTTGTACTACTCCAAGAATACTTTTAAATGTCATACTAGGCTAAAATTTTGATATAAAAGCGTTTTAGCGGAATTTGAAACTAGACGACTCATATTTCCATTTGATGTAAGTTTTCTGCCAATTTTTTTTCTATTTCAATTGGAATGACTGTACATCTTCCTAAAGAATCAGATTTTTCGCCATATCTACCATATGAGGGGTATAGTTGCAAAACCCGCAAAGTCCAGTAACATGGATTTTTCAGAAGAGAGAAAATTGTATATACTATACGTATTTCAAGACTATTGTAACCAGTGGCTCTAGCACAAGTTGACGATACTACGTAGACGCTAGGTAATATTACGCAGCGAGTCGGCGATACGTCAATTAAAATGCGAGCATATCTTCTCACGTCTCCGTGTGCGTCAATGCGTTAGTAATGACGATAGCTAATACGCAGTTGAACAAAATGAGTGAACAAAATGAACGATTTCTTCGGTTTTTTATTCTGTGCAAGGAAATAAAAAAAAAACAAATGTGAAACTTTTGGGGGGAAACTCTTTTCAGTTTTGACACCAAATGTCATAAATTATTGTTGAAAAGTAATAAATATAATAAATCAAAATATTTTTTTGGGTTTTTGCTGATGGTGGTTTGGTTTTATGGTACCACAGGGCCGGGCGGACACCGTGTTTTCTACCAATGATTAGCTCTTGTGAGCCGGTGGCAAAAAAAGAACAATGCACAACATGGAACCCGCAAAATATAGCAAATGAAATACATAGTGTACCTAGTAGAAATGTTTTAGCTTATAGGCTAGCAAATAATAACTGAATTAGTGTAGAGAGATATTTTTATTAAAATTCTATTATTTTTATGCCGAAAATTTGTTTGATTGCTAAGTTTTAACTGTCCTTTTCTTCTGATTCTCTGTAGAGAAACTGCAAGACTTCTTTGCGGTGTATCTCAGTTTAAACTCCGTTTTTCTAATATACATCATGGCATCATAGTTTTTGAGTGTGTAATCTGCAATAAACCAGATAATTAGTAATATAAGTAAAACTTTACATTTTGAAGAAGTCAAAGAGTAAAGGACATAATAACATGTGTGTGATATGTGCATATTCATGACCTTTCATAGTACGCCTATTTATGTATTGTAATTATTGCAATAAATATGATATTGAATAGAATATGCACTTTTTATTGTTCTTGTTTGTTGTGTTTGTAGGCTTGTAGGTTATTGTATAGAAGCGATTTTGATTACAATTTGGTTCTGACTGATTTCCTTTGAGCTCATTACCTACTTAGATTAGAGATGGAATAAAGTTCTATTACATTAAATTGAATCCAAAGCCATGAAATAAACTATTAATAATAGAACTTAACAAAGCACTAAGCAGCATCATGTGATAATTGATAATTTTACTATGGTAACAAAGTAAAATGATACCTAACCTATCTATCCGGTTTTTTTATAATTTAACTTAATTTACCTTATCAAGTGTGGCTGAAGAATGTTCTGTGTCATATTAGTTGTAAGAAGCACTTCTATTAATATTAATAATTCGTCTATTTCCATTTTTATACATTTTCATACGAGAATAAAAGCGTGGGTTTGCTTTTTGCTGCCGTACGTTTCTGTACTATTTTTTATTTGTGCTTGGCTTCTGCACAGACTTTTATTAATTCATAAGTTCAAAATAAACATCCTGCTAATTTTACAATGGTTAAAAATATCCCGTAAACCTTAAAATGAATAAAAAATCGAACTTTAGTGTTTACGAAAGTTTTGTCACTGAAAAATGTTGGGTGACATAACTTTCGTAACTTCTCACGAGCTGGCTATCGTCCATCTGTCAAAAAAAAAGATATGCTGCCGATTTACGCAGAATCCTAAGGGATCATCACGTTAGCGTTACGTCGCCGTAACGATACGATAGTAACTAATACTTGTGCTGCCGATTTACACAGTTTAGTTTCCATTTACGGACGATAGGGGCGCTGACCTATTTTTCATACATTTTGCTATCGAATACGTGGCGATAGTTTTTTCGAAAGTAGTTGTGCTAGAGCCACAGTATGTTTTTTAGACAATGTGTATCTTAGTTACTTAAGATTGCATTTTTAATTGGTTGGTATCCTTAAAACGTTTTACTTCAGTTAGAATGACGAAAAAGCGATGGACTAAGTTGGTTTTGAAACTGAAGCTTGGACTTTGCTATTTTTGAATCTGGCAAACTTGGGACATTGCTGCTTTTGATTTGATAAAATTAAAGCACAACATAAGTCAAACTATCTTGATACTTTTAAAAGTCCTAGTGAATTAAAATTCCAGTAACTTTTGTGTTAAACAGAAATGGATAAATTCACTTATAAAAATGATATGTATTGTAAAAAATAAAAAGAAAGCAAATGATAAAAGTAATTAGATTATTTATTTATTTAAGTTATTCAATTATAAAAAATATTAAATCACTAAATCTGACAGATGGTCTTGTTCTTCACACGCATCATTCTCATTAGATTATTTATTTATTTAAGTTATTCAATTATAAAAAATATTAAATCACTAAATCTGACAGATGGTCTTGTTCTTCACACGCATCATTCTCATCCTCTTCGCTTTCCGCGGTATTGTCTTCTACCACATCATTAGGTACTAATTTGTCATAAAAAGACAACACAGGGTAACTTCTCCAGTTTTCACCAAAGTGTGTTTTCAACAGTTTGTTGACATCTTTAATTTTTGTAGATTTCAGGTTTACTAACCCCGACCGTACGTCTTTTGGATTGATCATTTTTGTGACTTTATTCTTTTTACAAACATTTTTGTAACTTCCCTTGTCTGTAGTGTAATACATTTCACCGTTTAGCAATACATTGCCGGTTTTCAATTTAGAACGTTTCAATACAAAACGTTTGCACATCTTAAAACGCACATTCCAAGTACCTACGGCTTTCAAAACGTTCTTGACAGCTTCTTTCCAATCCTGTACTAAACAATCCTCTTCTACTGAAATAACGCTGGAGTATTCTTTTATAATGTCTGAGTAACCAATTGGCTCAATTATTGTCTCTCGTTTTCTAAACTCCTTCTCTATTCTTCCGAAAACTCTATCTGCGGGAAGAAAGGAATGACCTACGACGGGAAATATTATTTCCACCTTCTTGATATGTTGTGGGGCTTCTGACAACCACTTTTGGCACATTCTTATGACAGTAGTATTTTTATTTTGGCCTGCACAACCATCTGCCATTAGTCTTATTGTGTCTATTTGTGGTGAGAATGATGTTGAATTTAAGCGATGGTAAACGGCGGAGGCAATTAAGTTAGAGTCTTTCGGAAATTGATCTTCGGACCATACATATGCAAAAGTATTGTCTTTATTTAAATGCGAATTTGACGGGCCTGCTACAATTGTAAAATTATATAAATAAAACTGTCTGGAATAATAAGTGCTTTGGTCGGGAATTTTTGGTAGTGGCATATTCTTTTGGCAATCATATGAAAATATGTAGACATTCGGTGAATTATCTTTCAAGTAATTGAAAAAGGCTTTTGCACGTTTTTTGTGGACTCGTAATTGGAACATCATATCTTTTTTGGTATTCTCGTCGCTGGCTACCTTGATTTTCTCTGTATATTGCAAGCAGACGGAGCACACGTCTGTGCGGGGTGAACCAAATCCCAAATTGAAATTGGTGTTAAACACCATCCTGAAATAACTTCTCTTAACTTTTAACGTGCTTCAGCTTTTTCGTCATACATTTTATATAATTTATTTACACCTAACTCAGCAGGTAAATAAAGTCTTGCGCTACTACCCCGGCAGTAATGAGGCTCAGAACATTTAAGTTTTTTTATAAAATCGATAACTGCTGCTTTTTTCTCTAAATACTTATGAGATTTACGATCTCCTCCTCGGTTTTCTGCTGGTAAAAGTCCTTCTTTGAGAAATTTCTTTGATATAGCTTCCACTCGATATCTTTTAATTCCAAGTATGTTAAGGAATGTTAACTGACATACTCTAAACATTTTCTTAGATGATCGACTGTAAACGAAATATTTCGTGTTTATTTCTTTATTTTTTCCATCTGCCTTTCGATGAGTACACCTAGGTTTATCAGGTAGTTGTTTTGCTGTATATCTGAAAAAAAAAGAAAACATGAGATGCTTACATTTTTTGTTAAGAATAAAACGACACAGACAGACAAAGTTACTTTCTATATAATATTATTGTGTTATAAGGAAAAGCATATTTTATTACATTTTTTTTAAATATTATTATTTTAGTATTAATAGATTTTATTTTATTTATATTTCAATTTTTATTGTTTTTATTATTTTAGTGAAGGCTTTTAGATTTTGATTTTAAGGAATTATTAAAAAAAATATGATTTTGATTTTATTATCTATAATACTTAAATGAATAAATTTAATTTATAAATAACGTCATTTAGAATAAATTTTCATATGTAAATAAAATTACATGAAGTTTTGCGAAAAATGGTCACTAGTTACATTTATAATAAAATTAGAACGAGTATCAAAATCATACTATCCACTAGTACTTACCTCTCTAACTTTTGCTTGTTTCGTTTCCATTTTTGCGGATCCCTCTGACGTTTCCGAGCCTGACTCTTATCTACAATGTCCGGGGTCTTATCCATCGTCGCAAATTTAGCACATTTATATCGAAACTTAACCGAAAACTATAAATATTAACTTTTCCACGAGCAACATACACGCAGCTTGTTAGTTTCCGCCATACTAGCTCAAACAAAATGAAGGATGAATGGCGGCTTGCTATTGGCTGGAACGGACATTGCTGTTTTTGAAATTAACCGTGCAGGACTTTGTTGATTTTGCTTCTAACATTCAACTTCTGAGTGGATTTTCTATTGGACTTGGTTGGTTTTTATTTAATATATTTTTTGGAACTTTTTGAATAACAAATAAAGTTACCAGAGGAATACTAATGTTGCCACATGACAAAAGTGGACTATGCGGTTTTTGAAACTATACCCCTCATATACTCGAGCTACTATTGTTGGTCTAGGAATATTATATGCAATAGAGGCTCTGTACGCCGTCAATTCACCAGTTTTTACTATTGCAATAGCTTCCAACAAGTCATCACGCGTGTATTTAGATGCTCTATCTGTTTTTCGGACATAATTTCGAACCATCTTGCATTCATCTGAAATACAAACAACAAAATATTTAATACATACATAAGTATCTATTTGTTGTATAATTTGGCGGCTAGCGTGTGGCCGTCTGTATTCCCTCTTAGAATAATCATAAATACAGGGTGGCGCAATAGAACGTGCATTTTTAAAATAATTATTAAAAAATAAATACAAAAGGTATAGTTAAAATAAAACTAAGCAATTATTAAGTGATAACTGAAGTTTATTTTTTAAAAATAACATCATCTAATTGATGACCCTCTCTACGTTGGCACTCCTCTAACCGCAAACGGAAATTACCGAAAACTTTCTTAAGTAGTGCTGGTGTGATTGCTGCCATTTCACCACGAATATTCTCCTTGAGCTGACTGATGTTTCTCGGATTATTGGTGTAGACTTTGTGTTTGAGGTATCCCCACAAAAAAAAGTCAGGAGGCGTCAAGTCTGGACTGCGCGGAGGCCATGGGATATCACCTCTTTTCGAAATCAGTTTGCCAGGGAACATCTGCTTCACAACCGCCATGGAGTCATTTGATGTGTGACTGGTAGCTCCGTCTTGTTGGAACCAAGTCCTAGAGTTCTTTATTCTTGAATTTTCAAGTTCTGGGGCCAAAAAACCTTCCAACATCGCAACATAGCGTTCGGTATTAACAGTGATGTTTTGCCCCCGTGCGTTTTCAAAAAAATAAGGACCAATTATTCCTTTGGCAGATATTGCGGCCCAAACTGTCACTTTAGGGCTATGTAACGGTTTTTGATGTTTGAGTCTGGGATTTTCACTATTCCAATAACGACAATTTTGGCGGTTTACGAACCCATTCATATGAAAATGTGCCTCATCAGAGAAAAGGATGTTTTCAAAATTTGAAAACCGATTGAGCAATTCATTAGCAAATGTGAGCCGTGCTATGAAGTCAGAGTCTTTCAATTCTTGAGTTAATTGCAGCTTGTATGTATGCAATTTAAGATCCAAGTTTAAAATTCGTTGCAAACTTCGTCGCGATATGTTTAGGACAGACGATCTCTTGCGAGTAGACATTTGTGGATCTTCTCGTACCGACTGCTTAACACTCTCAATATTGTCTTCGGTCCTAGATGTGCGTGGACGACCTTTCGCGTGTGGTTTAAACGTCGATCCAGTCTCTTCAAAACGCTTTATCCAGATTTTAATTAAATTAGCACTCGGAGCCTCCCTAATTTGCCGTACACCATACTCAGAACAAAATAGTCGCCTGACAACTACGTACGAACGAGAGTTTTCGTAAAATGCGCGCACGCAAAATGCGCGACGCTTCCCGTCGAAGTGACTCATAGTGACTAAAACTTTATGAACCGCGCTACCCAACGATATCGGTCTCCCCCCGCCCACGCCCCTTCTACCCCGCAAAAAAAGATGATGCAATATGCACGTTCTATTGCGCCACCCTGTATTATATGCCTCATTTTCCATTTCTTCTGGAAATTCAATAACTTCTTTAGTTTCACTTTTCTGTTCTTTTCTTTCTTTACACTCTGATCTTCTTTCTAAATCATGTTTTATGTTGTATTTTTCAATCTGTCTTTCTTCTAACGCAATTTTCTTTTCAACAGTTGCGGTATCTTCTGTAAGATCATCAGTCTTAAGTTTAATTTCCGAGTTTGTTTCCAATGAGTCTTGTAAATTAGTTGCTTCTTCAGTTTCGTTAATTATTCGTTCCGTTTTTATGTCTGTTACATATTTTTTTTCTTCAACCCTAATTATCTTTTCTTCCATTATAGCTTCTTTCACAACTACCGCTTTTGGTTCAATTTTCGTTTCTTTTTCTATTTCTACTTTCTTTTTAATTATTCGTTTAGAATCTTTTTT
This sequence comes from Alcis repandata, assembly GCA_949125135.1. Classification (NCBI taxonomy): domain Eukaryota; kingdom Metazoa; phylum Arthropoda; class Insecta; order Lepidoptera; family Geometridae; genus Alcis; species Alcis repandata. The sequence continues at coordinate 2,063,868 of OX421240.1, forward strand.
TGTTGTAGAACCCTGTTGTAAATAGAATCCACTTTTTTCTTTTTCTTCTAATACGATTTTCTCTTCTTCCGTTATCATCTCATATAAGTCATCATCTTTTTGCTCAATATTTGTGCTAATTTCCATTTTTTCATGTACATTAGTTATGTCTTCAGTCTTATTTTCTCTTTCAGCATAGTCACAATTTTCTTTTATTTTAGTAATGGCTTTAGTCTTATTTCTTCTTTCAATTATAGTTATTTCTTCAGCCTTATTTTCTCTTTTGGCATAGTTACTAGTTTCTTCTATTTCATATTTTCTTTCTCTGTGAGAGTCTTGTCCTGATTCTTGCCCACTTTTTTTTTCTAACATATTATTATTTTCTTCCAATGCAGTTTTTTGTCTACTACCAGCTATATTTATATTGACACTAATAAGTTTTTGATCTTGTTTTAATGAAGTTGAAATATTGTCATTATATTTTTCCTCGCGTCGTCTAATTGTGTCTACATTATGAAGCGTTAGTGGACCATAATTTTTCAAGTCAAAATATTGGCAATTCTCGGGTGTTCTTTTTATTTCAGATAAAACAGTTATTTTTTTACTATTTGTTTTGTTTTTTGTATCAATAATATTTTCATTATTGTTTTCATTAGACATGAGTCTATATTCGTTATCAGAGTTATTTTCGACATCAGCGTTCCAAACACTGTCATCTGACTCGGCGTACGTAATATTGGAATCTATGCTTGTATCACTGTCTGCTCTTATTGATCTCTTTCGTGGTTTTTGTATACGTTTCTTCTTGATAGTCATCTTCGACATTTCTTTTTTGCCTCCAACATATTTTCTCTTCTGAGGTTTCATTTTCAAATTATGTTCTTTTATGTCAAAGAATTCACAAGGTTTTTTACAAAAACAAGTTAGTTTTCTATATTTGATAACGTCCACCTGATCCGTAGTAATAATTTGGTGGATTTCCATTGTATGCGGGACAGGAATCAACCCTGTTAAGTCATTATCTTGTTCCACAGTATTTATATTTTCTTCCGATATATAAAAATACAAAATTTTAGACTCGCATTTTTTTAGAACTTTGTAAGCAGTTTCTGCATCACTAACATCTTCACCGTACATAACTTTTCTGTCTAACGTTCGCTTTACTGCACCACCTATTCCATTTGCAGCCCCCTTGCCATGTGCAGATTCGAAGAATGACCATGTTGATGCCTGGTACCCGAGTTTCTTTATCATATTCGACAAGAGATAAAAATTGCATTTTTGCCTGTATTGTGTCGTAGGCCCGTCAGAAAAAAAGTTTGCAGTAATAAAATGCGGTAGTGTTTGTTTTATAAACTCCAAAACAGGTTTTAAATGTGCCCATATAGCTATTGGACTGTGATTGTTTATAGGTGAAATAGTGCAGAACGATTTTTCTTGAAGACCCTGATCAGTTTTATAATAGATTACTCCAGTGTGTAATGTAAATTGTTGCTTCGATCCCGCGTAATGTGTTCCTTGTACTTCCACACTAGATTTGCAAAGATAGTTTTCAGAGAAATCGCAATGAATAATGCACTCAGTTTCAGTCAGGGTCTCTTTACATTGTTTGTACTTTTGATATGCATGATAAATATTAAAATAGTGTTTCTTGAATTTTAGAAGTTGATCAGAAAACGACTTTATCAGAGTGTCTAATGTGCCTTGTATAACATCTTTAGTAGTTTTTTTCGTAGTTTTCTTTTCATTATCTTCATTGTTCTTCGAGTATTCGTGCGTCTTTGTCACCCAAGCATGCCATGATGTAATCATATCTTTATTTTTTTGCTCCATATCAAATGTAACCATCTTGTTTTTACAGCTTTCGCACTCATTATACATACATTTTTCATTAAACTTGTCACAGACAATGAGTGACACTAACTCGTCGAGATCTTCAGTATTAACAACTCCAAGTATCTTTAACTTTTGTGCCAAAAATGACATATTAGCATGCCTAACACATGCACACGTATCCCTTTGTGTAATTTTAGGATCCAAAATATAGTATGGCTTGTATCTAGTGAATGTTGTGTAAGAAGCTAATCCACCTTCACTTTTATATTTTTTATGCAATTTTTCAAGTGAATCCAGTAAGTATCTGACTTGTCTTTTCTCTTTTTGTTGCGTTTTCGTTTCTCTTTTCCCTGCAGTCATTCTACTATTATCATCTCTTTCAAGAAAACTTTCTATCTCTTTTATTGTTCTCTTTTTTTTTTCAAGTTCTCTTTGTCTTTTTCGTAATCTTCCTTTAAGTTTTAAGCAAGACAAGCCAAGTTTAGTCTTTAACTTGTATTTTTTCACCACATCATTGTCAATTAAAGTTTTCAGAATATCTTTTTCAGAATTTGTTTTTGCTTTAGAGTATTGATTTGATAAAGATTTTTTTAAGACAAGACCTTCGAATATAACCTTCTTTACCTTTTCTTTTTCAGGGCTAGGAATGGTTGGAATGGTCTCTTCTATAAACTTATCTGTTTTTGACAATGGTGTTATTGGTTCTTTAATATTAATATGTTGGTCTAAGTTGCGAGATTCTTGAAGTTGCTTTTCTAAATTTTCTAGTTGTTGTTCTAAATTTTCCATCTTTTTTTTGTAACGATATATAGTTTTATTCTAGTTTCTTATAATTTTAGTTATTTTTACAATTCTAGCTTTGAGTGCTGCGTTTTCTTTTGATAAAAGGTATCGTACTTTACGTTTTTCTTTTTTCTCTATATTGACAATTTTAGGTTCTTCTTTCTTTTTTTGTTTATGCTGCCGCCATTCTTTTCGTTTTTCTTTTTTTAAATTCTCTGGTAGTTCGTCAATTTTTTTATGTTTATTTTTTGTTCTTTCAGCATTTTCCTTTTTTAACTTTTCTAACTTTTCAGGATCTTCGCGTTTTAATTTCTCTCTATATCTTCGTTGACGTTCGGCAGAAGTCATCGGAGCCATGTTTCGTTTCCTTTAGACAAATGCAAAATCTTAATAAAATAATCAACAATTAATCGCTTAAAGTAATTCCATTATCTACAGACGTAACGCATACTATTTGTGAAATTTAAATTTAAGTATGGGTATTTGGAACAAAGACTAAATTCCAAATATTTTTTATAGGTATTGCAATAACTATTTAAATCAGAGCATAGATATTGCAGTATGCATACTGCTTTATCCTTTTTGTTACGTTACACTGTGTTACACAAATTCTGTGTAACGCTCGAGCGTTACACAAAAGAACAAATATTTCGTGGTGTCAACATAACCTCAAACAAAATTAATGATAAACTTGTACTAGAATGGCTGAAGATTATTTAAATATTATTTTGTTACCAAGCGATAGTATTTTATTCAGTAAAGATTTTATGTTATTAAGTTTCACTTACCCATTAAATCCGCGTTATACAGGAGATTTTTTTTGCCGACAAATCACTAGCGAAACACATTTGCCTAACGTCAGTGAAAATAAGATGGCTGCGATGTCATTCGTCAAGTTGGTAGTACTGCAGTAAGTGTTGCCAGGCTAAAATAACTTTAAGACGCGTTCAAAGTAAATCAAATGTACATGTCATTAACGTTACACACTGGTGTTACACAAAGTAACAGAAAAGTGGACGAGTAATCAAAATCGATTCTGCAGTGCATTTTATTCACAATTATTTAATTAATATTGGTTTTTACATAGTAAAATGTATTAGCTAATACACCTTATACTAATAATTTATTTATTTTAAAGATTCAGACTTCAATTCATACTTTGTATTTGTACGCCTGATAATGAGACAAATGAAATTTATATTAGGAAAGAAATAAAATACAATTTTAATTTTTTATTTTTATCTATAATTTAAAAATCTATGATTTGAAAGGGATTCAAACTTCAAGATTAAAGTCTTAAAAACATTCTTATTTAAGAAAATTCATGGCTCAGGCTACAGATTCTTTATATTAATCTGTTTTTGAGTGAGGACATAACTTTGTGAGAAAAAGTACAACTTTTTTGAAAATGACTCTAATATCATAATTTGAGGTACTAGGTTCTTGATAGTCTTCACTGTTCACATTAAGGTCACTTAAAGTGATGAGATCGTCGTCAATTGCGTGTTTTTGGGGTAAATTGTTTGGTGTAAATAGTTGTCTTTTCACTAGATTTTTGCGACTTAGCAAAATATCGTGATCCGGCGAATCACTACTATCATCATCTGAAAAATCTTTGCTTGGATCGTACGTTTTGTCTTTAACGCTGTTATCACTGTCATAGCCAAGAATATTTTCTTCACGATCTGAAAATATCAATTGAAACATAAAACATTTCATACCAATTAATTAAATATAATCACACACATAATAATAATTTTAGTTCATGACATACCTTTACTTATATTCATATTAACATCATGACTACGGTTTCTCATTTCCCGACTTTTTTTTGTTCCCGGATACCGAGACTTCTCGAGCACCATTTCCCGGGAATTCCCGAGAAGTCGGGAATTTGATTAATCTCACTAAAAATGTATGAAAAAAAATTGGTTGCCTGTAAAGTCGGTATACGGGCGAAAGTTTTACGTGACAACGACTTTGAGTGGTAAAATAATTTTAATGTGAATATTCATTCGTATAGTAGGAAGAAGGATGAAATAATAGTAACAATTTAAAACATTTATTTATACAAAGAATTATATTTAAAACATTAATTTATACAAAGAATCTCGCACTGAATTTCATATTAACAAAATTTTATGTCTGTCTCTCTCGCTCTTAGGCGGGCTAACCATGCCCGAGTGGAAGGGACGCGTGCCTCTCACTCGCTCTCATTGTGAGCGCATAACGTGAGCGGAGCGTAACGCAGTTTCTTGAAGTGTCACCCGGCAAACCAATTTATAAGACGTTGTCACGTCAAAAGGGTTTAAAATAAAATACACATTTTCGTAATCAACAATATGTTCATTTTAATCAGTCTTTGGCAATTTACTAAAAAATATGCCTTCTTAATTTCCTTTATAATCATTAATCACAGAGTTTTAATTTTAAAACTAGAATAAAATATAAGTAAAATCTTTAAAATTAACAAGATATCAATCACAGACATTTTTTTTATAATTAGCTGTTACTGTCACTTTGATTTATAATCACAGAGTTTTAAAACTAGAATAAAATATAAGTAAAATCTTTAAAATTAACAAGATATCAATCACAGACATTTTTTTTTATATAATTAGCTGTTACTGACAAATATGATCACTGATTTATAATCACAGTTTTAAAACTAGAATAAAATATAAGTAAAATCTTTAAAATTAACCAGATATCAATCACAGACATTTTTTTTTATAATTAGCTGTTACTGACAAACATAATCACTTTGATTTATAATCACAGAGTTTTAAAACTAGAATAAAATATAAGTAATCACAGACTTTTTATAATTAGCTGCTACTTGTACTGAGAAATGTGATCACTTTGATTTATAATCACAGTGTTTTAAAACTAGAATAAAATATAAGTAAAATCTTTAAAATTAACAAAATATCCATCAGACTTTATATTAGCTGCTACTAACAAATAAGATCACTTTGATATATACGAGTCCCTAATGTAAAAGTCAATGTTTCGTTAAAATAAAGAATGATGTTTAAGAAATATGCCTTTCTAAAAGTTTTGTAATAATAATAACTAACGACATTTAAATCACGTTCTTTTGATAATCATCTCTGTCTCCGTTACATAAATAATATTACAAATTAAGGAAAAAAATTCTGTTAATAGCAGCTTCGAAAAATTCGCTAGCAGGTTCTATTAAAATAAGATTTTAAAAATACTAAAGCATTCATTGATTTGTCTGATAGACGGTTCCTAATCTTTGTAACGACGTTACCAGATAAGGACGTCTTCAGAGTTGAAGACTTCCCTCAGCCTTGCGGCGAGGGAGTCCGCTTTGGCGCCGCTGGTAGCGCCCGGCACCTCCAGCACGCGAGCGCCGGTCGCCGCTCTGCGGAAGCGAACCGACGGGATGCCGAACTAGGACAGCTCGAGATCCAATCTGGCCTTGGCCAGTGCGTCCTTGTATGAGATACCCTTCTCCACGCCCCCCGGCTGAATTGTTAATACAACAGCCGATGATCGAGGGGCGCGGAGTTTGGGTGTCGCCGCCACCGCCGTAACAGTCTTGGCTGATCGGCTACGTGTAACGTTTGGCGGCTGCTGCTGCTGTTGCTGCAGAGCCGATGCCGTCATCGCGCCACCACCAGTCTTCCTGTTACGACCTCGTTTCGTTGTCTACGATCTCCCAGCCGTCGCCACCGTTACCGGCTGGCCGCCGGGAGATCTGAGAGTCGTCAACGGGGGCGGATCGATAGCCGCCCCCTGTCGTCCCTTTAGAGGGACCCTTCTTCTTTTTCCTCCTCTTCGTCGCCTTCGACGACGAGGCACCGTTATTACCTTTGGTACCCGGAGAGTGCCTTACCACCGCCTCCGCCGTCGCTGGCGGCGCCCCAGCTCCCGAAGGTCCAGCCGTTGGGACTGCGAGAGCTCCACCAGCAGCGGCGGAAGTGGTGCTCCTTCGGTCGGTCGCCAGAGGCGGCCGCATGCGCCTCTCCGGCAGCAGACGGTCCTCTAGCGCGTCCAATCGGGAGTTCAGCATTCCCCCTACTTGTCGCAAGATGGCCTGTTCCATAATCTCCATCCGCCGGTGTTCCTCCCGGCGCCTCGACATCTCCTCGTCGATGGACGGCGGCGGCGGAACGGATGTTCGTGCCGCCGCCATCGCATCTTGGCGGAGTACTGCCAGTTCATTATGTAAGTCCATTACCTCCTCTCGGAGGCGTGCGTTTGTCACCTCCAGCCGACTCGTTTCACCTGTAGAAGATCTATCATTAAGTTCCTCCAGTAGGTCTTTGACCGCCGATGCTACTTCCTTCAGGGCCTTTACGTAAGTGCCCTTTAGGTTGTTCGACTTGGTGGCCACGGTGTTAATCGTGGCCACGCAATCTAGGACCCTCCTGTTGAGGTCCAAGGCCAGCTCTTTCCCATCGCCGCCCGATGGAGACGGCGGCGCCGAGAACCGATCGGCAGTCAGCGACGTGTGAGACCGCAGTCTTATGGTCAATTGCTCGACCTGCTGCTCGGCTCTCAGCTCCATCTCATCGCGTTCGGCCCGCGAAAGAGTGGCCTTGGCGTGTGCGAGCCCGACGCGTTCGCCCGTGGTGGGCGGTCGGCCTCTGCCTCTCCGGGCGGTGGCCACTTTGGTGGCCGGTGGAGAGTCTGACACGAAATCGTTATCAGAACTCAAACCACCGTCGCTCCCTTCGTCTTGAGGCCTGACGCGTTTGCGCCAGAGCCTCCCTCCCGGTGAGCCGGGCGGTGGTGGAGATGATCCCCCCGCCACAATCACCGTGCTATCGTCAGAGGAGTCAGACTCCTCGGCATGTACATCCCGTACAGGGCTAAGCCCTCTCCCTGCATCTATCGTTTGTAGTTTTTTAAATTTATTTTTTGATTCCATATTTAGATTCCACGAGTATGAGCCGATATAAACTGGTCGACCACCGGGTGACGCTCATTCCGGTGGCAAGGGTATATACTGCGGAGGTCCCCCGGTATCCGCAGGTTTTAACGTGTTTTCTCACGGGTTTTTGTTTCAAGCATTTCCTTGCTCTAGAGCCGACCAATTAAGGCAAGCTCTCTTCGGCTCCCGCACACTGCCGCAACATATCCCTTACCGCAGAACGGGGTCTTTGAAGCGCACAGTGAAGAGCCGGTGCAGGAGAGGATGCGGAAGCCTTCCCCGCCGACGACACTTTCATGCCACCACCTAGGTCGTTCGACCCGCGCCGCCGCTACTCGGCATAATGCCAAGACGCCGACCGGGCCCCGCGGCCACTCAAGGCTGCCAAGGCTCGACCGTCGTTACCCAGAATATCCAGGTCGCCGGTCGAGCCTACCCCACTAGGAAGGCGCGATGCGCCTTTCCGTTGTTGTCCATTACATGAATGGACAACTTCCGAGCCCTTCCTCTCGATGGAGAGGCGGACGGGAGGACTCCAGGTGTATGGCATGTGGCAGGTCGTCCACGTACAGCGGTTAGTCACGGCAGAGAGCCGTTTTCAGACGTGTTTGACTGATTCATTCCGCACTGTTACCACGCCCAACGAACTTTCCAGATAAAGGTGCCATAAAATAAAATTTTCTGGATTGCACGGAGGGGGGATACAAAGTGGGAGGCGGAGCGCGAACCGATTGGCCCGCGTGCCACCTCCGACTCGCGTCGCCGCTACTCGGGAGAAGGTCGAGACGCCGACCGAGTCTCGCAGCCACAATGAGGGCTATTGAGGCTGCCTAGGCTCAGACCGCCGCTTCCCGGAATGTCCAGGGCGCCGGCCCGAGCCTCCACCTGGGGTTCCTCTTAGTTTCACCGGGCAAGGCGGCCCGGCTACTTATCCACTCCGCCACGGAAAGGCTAACCCATTCGGAATGGACAATAAGGTACCTAAGCTACAAACAAGTATAATGTTAGAAATTATTTAGGTGGTAAGTTGGTAGAAAAATCTAAATATCTGGCATCTTTAGAACTTATAACTAGTTAGAAGTCTGTTATAACTAGATTTATATGTATGTATCTATTAAACTAACTCATCAATAATACTAAACAATACAACAAAAATCAACCTTATCATTGAAATAACAAATTCTCTTCGAAAAAAATAATAACACTTCTACAATCTCTTAAAATGTAATCACAGGTTTACTTAACTTTCACAAAATAATCATAGTATATTGTTAAAAAAGTCTGCGTAGTAATTTGGAATTAAATTTTTGGTAACGAGATCTCGTAAGTCATTTTCTTATTTTCACTTAGCTCCAGTCTTTTGGTAAATGCTTTGGTCGTCGTTATTTCTTCTGCAGTCATCATTTTCTTGCGTTTGTTTCTCATATTTACCATACTGAACTCATCTTGATTGTCTTATAGTAAAAAGAAAAACATTTGTCCTTACAAAATTTCAGAACCTTTACATTGTTCCATAGCACAGTTTTTTTTTGTTCATCCTCGTTAAAATTGTAAGCCCATTTTTCTTGTAAATTCTATAAATCAACGAAAAAATCGTATGTCAATTCTTTAACAGTAAACGGTTTTCCATGCTTACGTGAGCTTTTAATGAGGGGTTATATATTGGAATGGTGCGTATATTGGGCCAGACTTTTTATGTTTCTTAATCTCTTTTTCAATATTGCTATGCACATTGTCTCCCTCATTTTGTGTGTGCCCTTTTATTAAGGACTTATGAGTGATTGAGTGTATATTTTCGAAACGGGTCACAGCATAGGAATACAATGAAGCAATATACTTGTTTTTATTTTGCCCGCATAGTTTTTTTTATTTTTTATTTCAAACGCAAAATTTGTGATCAGTTATTTTCTTTTCTCTAACTTTGATATCTCGTGGTGTAAAAAAAATGTACTGTGGCATGAGTGCCTGATTAACTAATAAATAGCCTATTTCATTAAGTTTCCCAAATGCTACAATTCACGGTATTTCTAGCTCTGAATTCAAAAATATTGCTCTTAAGATAAGTAACGGCCTGTAGTATTTTTACTTAAATCTTTCAAAATATAAACGTTATCAGAAACTTTGTCAATAATTTCACATTTAACCCTTAATTTGGCAAGAAGATTAAAACTATATTTTTGTTCAAAAACCTACCTGGGTCGAACAATAGGAACACATAGAAGCCAGAAAAAATAAAAAATAAATTGAAAAACACGCCATTTCGCGAAAAACCTATGTTGCTTTCTTACAACGTTGCCAAATTATGGGGATAGAAATAAAATAATAATAATGAGGTAAGTTTTTATTTTTTCATATGAAAATCATAAAAGCAGTTGCGGTTTCTAGTCAAACAAACGGGTATTGCACTTAATGCATGCCATCGTTGAATATCCCACCCTACATAAACGACAACGACCTTTCTCTACAATGTGAGGCAGATGGCCCATTCCGTCATACCTAACGTCATCAATTGGTCGAGGCACTGCTGATTTTTTTATCACATTACTTGGACCGGGTATGTCTCTCTTTTCTACAATTGTTTTTGATGACAGCGACAGGAAAATCTGACACCGAAACTTCTTCAGACTCAGGATATTTTTTACATTTTTTTGGGTACAATGCCGGCGGTACAATAACCAAGAGTTATTGATACAGATATCGAGAACCTGAGCAAAAACGCCCATATACCACCGCCTGGTTTTATATGGGTCCTGTAAAGCGCAATGAGCATGTCCGATAAGTCCACTCCTCCCATATGCGCGTTGTAGTATTTTACAACCTGTGGGCATGTCACATCAGTTTTTGATTTTTTCTCTTTGGAAAAGCGCTTTATTTTGCTGACAGGATATGCATCGGCAAAGGAGCTTACCAAAGTGACAGCCTTGTTGTCATGCCATTTCACGACAGCTACTTTGGTTTTGTTATAAACAATTTGGGAAAATGTACCCCGACCTTTCTTTCTGAGCTCCTTATCGGATTTCAGCAAAGTTTCACATCCACGCAAGCGGTTGGCTCTGATAGTTCCGAGGCTAAATATGCCCAGCTGATTTCGCAAATATATCACCAATTCCAGAGACGTGTAATAATTGTCAAAATAGACGAAGCACGGTTTATTTTTGATAGATTTACATAGAGCCACTACGACTTTTCCTCCAAACCCTAACGTTTCTTCTTCCACAGTAAATTGGACGCTGCGAAAAGTATCTTCTCCTCCATATAAAAGAAAATCATAAATGTAACCAAAAATACCAGATCGGACAAATGCTTTAAAGCCCCATTTCTTTGGTTTCCTAGCGTTATACTGGCGACGATTTCCAGCTTTCTTCCCTTTATATGGAAGAGTCATTTCGTCAATACTGAATTTCTGTTCCTCCTCCGCAGCGTGCAAGCAATTCAATCGGATCTTCTCGATTACTGGCCGAACCTTATGAAACCTGTCAGTGCTTACTTCAGTGTTGTCCACGAAATGAATAAACCTTCGGATTTGCTGGTACATCTTCAACGGCATTATTTCTGCGACTTGGGCATATCTAAACTGAAAACTCCAGTAATCTAAATAACTAGGCATTTTCACTATTCCCATCAAAATGTGAATAGCAACGAAGTTCTCGATATCTTTCTTCGTTACATTTATGGATCGCCCCAGTTTTGCAACAGAATATATATTTGTCTGTTCAACAATATCACAAGTTATCTCATCAGAGAAGAACAGTTTGAAGTATTCGCGTGGTGTCATCTCCTCAGCGGGTGGATCAGAAAACAGAATCGGCTCGATGGAAGCACTGTGCATGAAATGTGACTTTTTCCAATGGAAGTTAACGGCTATACGTTTAGTTCTCTTTGGAAGCAGACGTGGTCGGGAGATGGGTTTGGATCTTGTGGATCGAGTTACTATTTTTTTTTGTGAACATTGAGATGCGGTCGGAGATGCGGTTAGAGTGGCGTGCACAGAGTGTGGTGATTGAACTGCTGGTGAAAGCAGTGCAGATAAAGACGGTATGGATTCGTAGTTAACTTCGTTTGCAGAAGGAAATACAGTACGCACAATAGGGGATAATTGGACGTCGTGGTCTGATTCGGAATAATGTGTCTGATCAGTGTCGTATTCAGTTCCACTTCCAAGCAGGTTCATACGTTCGAGGGATGAGTTAAGTGAAGGTGCTGGAGAGCTCGAATATTCATCTTGGTCTAAGCGATTATGTGGTGTTAAATCATCCTCATTGTCTGAGCCATCACTATCGTCAGATCGCGCATTAGCAACCGGAACTAAAGCTAATATGCGGTTAGTTCTAGCCCGCTGAAGCACCTACGAACCAAAAAAAAAACACCACATGCAACCAAAAACCACATCCAAGCAAAAATAAAAAAAAAAAATTAATTAATGCATTAGCCACAAACATCATCTCCCTAAAAAAGAATTAGTTGATTTACCATTGCCACTTTACGGTTAAAACTTTCAAATTACTAATTGTAAAGACTTTTGGCAATGTTACTTTTTTACAACAACAACAAAATGCATTACATTGACGGGTCTTTGGTGATGTTGCTTTTTTACAACAAACACAAAATGAACTACTTTGACCGCTCTTTGGCAATGTTGCTTTTTTACCACATTGAGGTTAGGAAACTTGTAATGGCTTAGTAAGCATATATTTCAGTAAGATTTTTATTGATAACGTTAGTTAACTTCAGTATTAGTTTTATTACACCAAAACACAAGCACTTTTAGCATAAAAAACAAATGAATTCAGAAAACTTACGGCTGCTGTGCTCACTCTGCGCGACATGGCAGTTGAATGACGGAAATAGTGATGGGTAAGGATAGAAAAATTTAGTCGATTATTTTTTCTAGTGTTGTACTTAACTCATCCTAACAACTGAATCAATCGATTTCGAAAAAAAATTGTTACCGTGACCTGTAGGTTTGTCTAAAATAGCTGTAGCCGAGAGGTTACAAAAACAAATTAAGGGTTATTAAACTTAGGTGCAAACTTAGCCGAAAAATATGCCTGGGCATTAGATTGTACAAAACTCCTTCTCCAAACAATATCACCTACAACAAAAGAAATGACTTTCCTACCTAAATTATAATAACGCGCATTACGCTTATAAGCTTTTAATAAATGAGCTTGAACTTTAACATAAATATCACCAAGTGATTTAAGAGAATAAGCAAAAGAATTCCTTTCTCCCAACTCTACTTGTGACAAATTTTCTAATGAATTACTAAAACGATGTAAAGAGGCATCAAAAATAAGTTCTCTTCCAAACATGAGAAAATTAGGCGTATAATCAGTGGCAAGACTAACACTGTTATTTAAAGCTAATTGAATATGAGGCAAAAATTTTGACCAAGTGCGTTGATCATCTTTAACAAAACATGAGATACAAGTTTCAATTGTCTTGTTATACCGTTCTACAGGATTATTCTGAGGGGTATACAACGTATTATAAAAGATTTTAATAATATTATAACTTTTCATAAATTCTCCAAATGTCTAGAAGTAAATTGAGTTCCATTATCACAAACTAGAATTTTAGGACATCCAAACTTAAGAAATATTTCTTTTTCAAATAGTCTACAAATTGATAAGGTCGTAGCCTTAATCAAAGGAAAGATCCAGCAAAATTTAGTGAAAACATCAACTACAGAAAGTATATATTTATGACCTGAATAACTTTTAGGCAAAATTCCTATTATATCAACAGAAAGCATGACCATTGGTTGATCTACCTTTTTAGGGTTAACCATAATTCCAAAAGGAGGTGACGTACTATGCTTATATGCTTTACAAATATCGCAAGATTTAATATAACTTTGAACATCATTAAACATTCCATTCCAAAAATAGTGTTGTTTTAATTTCTTTAAAGTCTTATGAACACCAAGATGGCTAGAATTAATATCATCATGATTTGATCTAATAGTATCTATTATATTTTCTTTAGGAATAACTATTTTCCAATTTAAACGACTATCAGGATTAAATTTACTTTTACAAAACCTGTACAAAACATTACTCTCAACTCTAAAGTTTTTATATCTAGTGGGAAACTTTTGACAATTAATGAAAATCTTTCTATACCAAGAATCTTCAATATCTTCATCAGGGGAAACAATTTGAACGGGGGCAATTAATAGTGTTGAAACTTCAATTCTTGGCAACGCGTCAGGAACTAAATGCAAAGAACCTTTTTTATGAACAACTTGAAATGTAAACTGAGAAATTCTAGCAGCCCAGCGTGCTAAACGTCCGCTTGGATTGTTTAATTTCAATAACCACTGTAAATGCATGATCAGTAACTACTGTAAATTCCATTCCCTCAACATAAGGTCTAAAATGTTCTATTGAATCTAAAATTGCTAACAATTCACGTTCGGTGGTACTGCAATTACGCTCGCATTTGTTCAATGAACGGGAATAAAATGCTATCGGATGTTGATTACCTTCAGAGTCTTCTTGACTCAAAACACTACCAATTCCAACAGAACTAGCGTCGCAATGTAAAAAGAATGGTTTTTCGAAATTAGGGCATTGTAAAACGGGTGAAGTTATTAAAACATGTTTTAGTCTTTGAAAAGCTATTTCAGCATCTTCATTCCAAATAAGAGGTCTTTTAGAATTCTTACTTCCAGCCGTCAATTTAGTAAGAGGCGAAGCAATATCAGCAAATCTATCAATGAATCTACGATAATAAGAACATAAACCAAGAAAACTTCTAAGTTCTTTAACAGTTTCAGGGCGAGGAAAATTCTCAATGGTATCTAATTTAGAAGGATCGGTATGCAAACCTTTACTATCAACAATATAACCAAGATAACGAAGTTTATCTTTGCAAAATTCACATTTCTTTAAATTTACTGTTAAACCAGCATCACTCAGAGTTTTATGAATTTTATTTAAATACTCTATGTGATCTTTAAAGTTATCATTAACCAAAATTAAGTCATCTAAATAACAGAATAATACATTGTCAAACTCATAACCAAACAACTTATCAACTAACCTCTGTAACTCAGCAGGAGCATTAGTCAAACCAAAAGGCATACGAACAAATTCAAATAATCCTTTTCCCGGCACAACGAATGCACATTTCTCGCGTGAGGATTCTTCGAGAGCTATTTGAAGAAAAGCTTTAGAAAGATCAATAGTTGTAATGAAACGAGCTCCTCATAAACTATCAAGTATCTTAGATGGATACGGAAGAGGATAAGAATCTCTAATTGTAATTGAATTTAAACGGCGTGAATCTAAACATAATCGTGTACTACCATCTTTTTTCTCAACAGCCAAAACAGGTGAACTCCAAGGAGATTTAGAAGGTTGAATAATATTTTCTTTAAGTAAAACTTCAACTTCATCAAAAAGTTCCTTTTGCTTTGCAGGACTTAATGGCCAATAACGTTGTTTAAATGGTTCTCCTTTAACATTAATCTTATGTTGAACCAGATGAGTAAGACCTAAACCTTTCTTTTCATAAGAAATATCTTCAAAAAGTGAAATTGTTTTATTAAGTTGCTGTTTCTCAAAGGGAGACAAATCAGCAGCTGAAGTAACTGAACAAGTTTGAAATTTATCAACATCATCAACATAAACTATATTTTTCCATAAATCTTTAGCAAGGTCAAATTTTATCCAAAAGTCAAATCCCAAAATGAAATCATAATCGAACGAAGGTATAACCCGGAATGTAATAATTTTTGTAATATTATCGCAAGTAACTGGAAGTTTAATAGCACCAACCACTTTTTGAGCCGATCCATCAGCAGTATAAGCAGAATCGTGAACAAATGCAGGTATTTGTTCCATTTCATAACCTAATTCCAAAAACTGTTTGTGAGAATTCGAACCAAGAACGCAAGTATTTGCACCACTATCCAATAATCCTGAAAATTTCTTATTACTAATTTCAAATTGTAAAAATGGTCTAGAATCGTTACTTTTAACAAAGAGAACAGGTGAAGCCTTATAAACGCCAAAAAATGTTTTTAAATATTTTAACCAATCTGAAAAATCTTTATTAATGAAGGCATCATCAGGTTTGAAACTGTGACTAACAATTTTCTTTATCGAGTTGACCGAAGTTTGCTCAGAAACTGGAACTCGATGGGACCTAATCAGTTTTTTGACTCCGTAGAGTTTTTCTTTTCCAAATTGCACACATCACAAAACTTGGTGATAAGGGGAACCTGTTTTACCTAGGCCAGTTTTTTGAATTTGGATTTTTTATAAAATAATGGTGCTAGCTACACCTGTCCAAAGAGGACGTATGTAAAGATAATTTAATTGACTACATAATTCATTCATAAAACTGTGTAAATTAACAAAAACCTGGGACCAATAACCACTTGAAAAAAAAAGGAAAAACTGTCCTAGGTACAACAAACCCTGTGTACCTTGGACCCTGCCTGTTGAACCTTGGACAGAGCAGATTCAAATCAAGATAAACACCTTTATTAGCTATTATTTATTTATATTCAGTTAAATCAGTATTAGTAACATTTACTCTAGCATATCACATACATTTGCAATTACCAATAATTATTTGTAATACAAAAAATTGACATTAACATTCAAGTTAAAGTTATTTTGGGCTGCCCATTCTTTTTAAGGCTATACATTCACATTACTTGGGATCAAATCTTAAAATTTTACATTGCAACCTAATATTTTTTCTTGAATTCTAACTCTTCATTGAATAAATTCTATAAAAAGATCCATTAGGATCGCTGAATCAAGCAAAAAAGTCGAAAACAAAAGAACTTCTAAAAAATTTCGTAAACTGATAACAAAAATAAACTTAACAAAGAACAAATAAAAATTATTAATCTTCAGACTTTAAATTACCATTTTGAGATCAATTATAACCTACTTAGATATATAAAATAAAACATAATTAACAAAAATCCCAGTAAATCGCAATTTCTGGAACATAATAGACTTCTCTATTTGAGTTGACTCTCTTTGGCGGGTTAATCTTCCTCTTAACATCTTCGTACGGATACAAATTCAAGTCATCCTTCTCTGGCCATTTCCAGTTTTTCAAAGATTTTTGCATTGATTTTATCAACACTCCCTCTTCACTAAGAGATTCTATTTTACCTACAAAGTATTCTTTTTCATACACAAATATCACAAAGTCTCCTTTCTCATAATTGACTTTATCTTCTTCAATCGGACTTTCACCGTCTTCAATTTCACCACAAGATTCATCCGTATCGTGGAGGGAATAGTGGGAATCTTCAGAGTCAGACTCAATCAAAACTTTCCGTTTTACTTTGTCTATTTTCTTATTTTTCTTATTCTTTCCTTTCTTCAGATTACGATTATCTTTAAGACTAACTTTTTGAACTCTTTTTAAAGCCTCAATTGCGTTTTTCTCTGGTGTGTCCGTTAGAATTCTAGATTTTCCTTTTTGTCTACCTTTTTGTGTTCCTTTTCGAGGTGCTGCTTTTGGATGTGGACGAATCATTTCAGGAGTGATAAGTTTTGAAGAACTTGGAACAGCTTTCTGAGGTGTTTTCAAAACATTCAGTAAGTGCAGTTCAGCTTGTTCAGATGGCTCTTGGGACATTTCTTGAATCGACTGACCATCAGCATGTGCACATTCTTGAGGTACAAGAGGATCAATTTGTACTAATGGTTTCTCGAGCAGTGAGTTGTCAGCCTGAGCAGATGATTCTTTCTGTGATGAAGAATCTTGTGGTAATGGACGATCCGAAAAATTTGCAGCCAAAAAGTCAGCCTCTGAGAATATATTCTCATTTAGTGGATGGAAACCTGTAGCCTTAAAACCATTGGCAATATTCGTCGGGGTGAACGCACGTGGAAACGCTTTTCCGACTAAGTCAGCAATATCATATATTGTCAAAGGTTTTCCTATGTTTCCAGGTGTCATCATCTTCTCGTTAGCTGCCTGATTAAAATACGTCTTAAACGGTCCAAACACTGATTTGTCCAACGGTTGCATTTTATTGCTTGTGTGTGGATGGAGCGTAACAAGAACCACACCATTTTCTTTTGCCAGGCGAATAGCTGGAACAGAAATGTGGCTCTCGTGATTGTCCATTAGAACAATAACTGGTCGCTCCTTTGAAGGTCTTGCAAATTTTATGAAATGGTTCATGAACATCACGAAAGTGGCTTCATTAGACCAACCCGATGGATTAGCAGCACCTAAAGTACCCTCTGGTGCTCCATTAATCATAAAGTCTTTAAAATTGACTCTTGGGAATATGAGCATCGGTGGAATAAATCCTCCACCAGCATTACAAGCAGCTATCATCGTAACGGTGGTTCCTCTTTCAGCGCTTGTCACAGATCCTACTTGTTTTACTCCTGTTGGTGCCAGAATTTTTGGAGGGACATGCACTGTAGACAATCCTGTCTCATCTAGGTTCCAAATGTTAGCTGCGTGCAAATCTGATGGGCATTGCGACAGAGCTTTCTTGTAATTATTGAACGTCATTTCAACCGTATGTTGATTAAATGCCGACGAACGCGCCAAACTTGTGGCCTCTGGTTTACGAAGGGAGAGCTCATCTTTATAACGTTTCCTGAATAAACGCAGCCAGTAATCTCCTGCCATTTGTTCGGAGTCCCATGAAGAAGGGTATTTAATTTGATTAGCCTTTGCGAACTGGTACGCGAGTAGTTTGACGTCTTTTAGAGTTAAACCAAACTGAAGGTTTGCTGCATCCTTGGTGTATTCTACTAGCATTTTCTCTTGCTCTTTATTAAATACTCTTTTAACTGCAAGATTTTCACGCAAATCTTGCACTGAGGTACCTTCTTTTGTCATGTGGCGATAGTACCTCCTTAAGGTACTTCGGGGAATTTGAAAATGCACGGAAGCACCATGAAGAGTAAACTTTTTTGCCTTTACTAAATTTACTGCATTTTCAATATTTTTTGAGTCGAAAACTGGTCTTTTAATTTTTTTTTTGCTTCGCGGCATTTTACCTGTAATAATGTTATATGTTTTTAATACAATACAAATATAAAGTCATTAAAACATATAAAAAATTTGATGACTTATTTTCGACCGAAATGATGTACCTTGGCCACCGGCCAAGGTACATCGTAAGTTGGGTGGCTAAGGTACAACATCGCGACAACTTCACTTCATAAGCTTTATAACCCCACTAAATTTTGAGGTTAGGATCTGAATTTTATGCCGTGTAGTAGCTAGATAAACTAAGAGTTGATACCAAATAAAACATCTTCCACAAATATACATTAATTGAAATAAATTAGTGTGAAATAAAGTCTGAAAAACTTACTTTTTGGGTGCGAAACAATAAACTGTCGTTTTTTGCTGAACTCACTCGGCGCCGGCGAATCGCAACTAACTTCACGTTAAAGTTGTCAAATGACGCTTCAAATGTCATAGACAAAGTTTCTTAAATGCGCGGGATTTTTAAATAAAACACGATTGTTCAAGGTACAACTCTGTCCAAGGTTCAACAGGTTCCCCAACTCCTAATTTTTTACATTTAAAACAAATCATACCATGAATGGTTGTACAATCTCTAAAGGTATGTCCAGAAGACTGACACTTCAGGCAGAGGGGAGTTTCAGTTTTAATTGCACTAGACTGAATCTTCTCAACCTTGAAAGGCTTAAACGGCTCCTTCAACGACTTCCTATTAACAAAAATCTCTAATTCTTTTCCTAAATTCATAAAGCAATCTAATGAAGCAATATGTCTACCAACCACGTAAGGCGTATAAATTGGCAGCATGTTGTGTTTAACAATAGTAATAACTACAGATTCAGAAATAGGGGTGGCAAGACGACTAGCCATATCCATAAGTTCAGTAATAAAATCGGGAAGCGATTCACTAAATTTTTGTTTTCGAGTACGAAGTTCATATTCCAAAAAGTAGTCAAATTCAAGTTTATCAAAACGTTTGAGCAACGCAACCTTAAGCTCAGTCCAAGAAGCTATGTTAAATCTAATGGTACGGAACCACTTGGCGGCAGAACCAGAAAGCAAATCCGAAAACGAACCAACCAGCAAAGACTCATCAAAGTTTTTGTACAAGAAGTACTCCTCAACCTGAGTAATAAACTCACGAACACACGTCTTACCTTCGAACACAATCTTACTTCTTTTCAAGTCGGGCAACTTAATACTTGAAGCGGGCAAATTCTTCCTAATCAATTCATTCATCGCATTAAAAGATGGCAAATTCTGTCCAGCAGCAGTAGAACTATGTGCAGGCAAATCACAATTCAAGAAAGGATCCAAAAACCCAGTCGTAATAACTCTTTCACTATCCATAGTCTTCGGAACGGCAACAGAAACTGGAGCGGGATTGTTAACTACTGAACCCAAAGTTGTGTGATCATCCACGGAAGTAGATGGAAACTGTACCGCTTTATCCATGATAACTCACAGACAAAAACTCCACAATGCAAAAATTAAGTTAAGTTGAGTTGAATTAAGTTGTATTAAATTGAATTGAATTAAATTAAAGTTTTTTATTTAAATTATTAAAGTTAAGTTTGTCTAAGTTATAAATTGTTTAAGTTTTAAATTGTCTAAGTTAAATGGTTTAAGTTAAATTATTTAAGTCAAACACTGAAGTTAAATTATTCAAAGGATGCAATAACCGCTCACAATATGGTGTGAATTACCAGTATCAATCGTTCACATAAATTTCTTATCAATAAAGTTCACAAAGTTTCACTTAATAATAGTAAGGTACAACACAAAGGTGTTGTTTCAACAATAAGTTGTAAGTATGAATTTAAAATAAGTTAAGTTTTTGTAAAGATAGATTTTTTTACAAAAATTCACCGTAGAAAGGTACACAAAAACACATCAATAACCTGAGTTATAGTTGTTCTGTCAAAGAATAAACGATGCCCAAAAATGACACTAAGTTACAAACAAAGTTGCTAAATGGCAACTATAATCGCACTAAAAATTACAAATATTAGTACTAAAAATGTACTAAACAAACACAAATGTTGTAACCAAATTCACAATAAAAGTCTGATGCAATAACAACAAAAAGCTCAAGAAAACACTCCAAGTCCCTGTTCGGGCTTTCATCAATTGTAATAAAGAAAATTTAAAAATAAATAAATAACCCTAGTTCGGGCACAAAATGTAATAAAGAAATTTTAAGTAATGTCTAAACAAAAGTGAGGTTAGTTATCAATACAAAAATGTAACAAAATAACAAAATATTCGGGCGTCAGATAACTACCTAACCAAAAATATTAATGAAATCTAATAAAACTACCAGGATAAATAGGTCAGTCGCATCATTGGACCTTTAATCTGAGGAGGGGGGAATTAAATGCAAACCAGATAGAAAATTTAGATTGAGAAGCTAATTTATTCGGTAAAAGGTGAATTTAGTACATTCCGTGTAATCCTTGAGCCTTATATTCTATAAAATTAAAACTAAAGTTTATCTACCAAATTATACTTAATATTAAATTTAGAATTTACATTTACTGAAAAGTTCCTACTTTGTTGTTAATGCATCGTTTGAATTTTGAACAATTAATAAAGAGTTTAATAAATACCTCTTGTTTGCTTATAACAAACCCATTAAATGTTTAAATAAACCAATTTTCTGCAGTCGGGGCCTCGTCCCAGACGTCGTCAAACGGCAGTAGAATTAAGTTTGTAAAGTTTCAAAATGCGGTTTGAAAAGGTGTAAAAAACCTTGTAAAACTCTTGTAAAAGGGTAAAAAGAAAAAGAAAAAGAAAAACTACTGGTAACAAAAAAAGCGCCGTAGGCTGTAACAATAAGAGAAAGATACGTTTAAGATCTATTAAATCAAAGGTTAAGTTCAAGTATGGCCTAATTAGAAGTGCAATTGTGCTTACCGCTTTTTCCAAAAAGAATCCAAATAAATAGTGCCAAGCCTGATAGAGTCTCACGCCTCCCTCATCTCAGTCACTAAAAAGAATCAAAAACGACAAATGAAAAACCACGTTTACGAACAAACAATCGAACTTTTCTTGCAAGTCAAAACTCACCAAATTTCTTGAATTACACCGCAAATATACCCCATTAGGGCTTCGGTAAGGGTGTTAATCCATTTTACAACAAAAACAAAGACTCCAAGACCGGAAAAACCTCGGATCAAATTAAGTTTAAAATTTATAATAAATCGTCGACTCTTCACGGCGACATTTTGGCGGAAAGTGAATGAACAAAAGCATACAGGAAGTGCTTCACTCAAAGTATACCATAAACGTCTCGTTCTAGCACAGATCACAAAGAAGGTGCTTGAAGCAAAAAAGGAATCCTGTAACTTTCAATCAATCAGTCACTATAAACCGATAAAACCAAAAACCACAGACTCATCAAAATAAATATCTAAATACATTTACTACGAAAAGAAAACTGTCAACGGTTGGCTGAATGTCAACGTCACAAATAAATGTCAAATATGACAGACCAAACAAAATCGCGAAAACTTTGAAACGAAACTCAAAGCTAAACAAAAATTTAAGAAGTTACAGTGGAAAATCTCAAAGCAAATTCTTTGTAGTAACGCAACGTAATAACGCGTTACAGTATGTAACGTTTCAAACACACCACTTTTTTCCACCAAAACTTTTATTAAAACTCTATCCGGCGACCTCGTGTTTTGCTTCCTCAAATGTCAACTTAGAATTAAGTCATGTTCACCTTTTGTACGTAAAGTAGCGACATCTGTGTTTTGAGCCGAGAACTTTTTTAGTGTTTACCACTTTACCAGCGTGTCAAACTAGAGAATTAAGCTGCGTATAACGAGTTACTGCACTATGATAGTCTTCCCCCCGTGATTGTCTTCCCCCACCTTACCTTACAACATAGTCACATTAACATCCTTACAAAATTATAAAATCAAAAGTATGTATTGCGCTTATATCTTAAGTTATAAATGGCACACCGTCAGCCTTATAAATCAACTCTCCTACATTACTTAAAGTTATCGTCATGATAAGTAAGTTCGCCTAATAAGGACCAGGTTTTTGTAAATCTTTATAAATCTGAATTAAGAAGTATTTTAACTTAAAAAACATATGAAATGTACAAATTACCCATATTTGAAGTAAAATCATTAAACAAAAATCATAAATCTAAAGTAAATAAATGACAAAAAATGTTTTTAAAAAGCTTGTCAATGGACCTTATTAGGAATACGAGTAGGTGATCTCAATAAGGCCCATTCCTGCTCCTTTGATAATTCCGAAACCACATAATTTAATTCTTTTTTTTAATATTTTTTGTTAACTGTTACAATTGTTTTTGTCATTCCCAATGGATTAGTCCATAAAGTGATAAGAATTTTAGTGTTGGTCCTTAAAAAGTCTATAGAAATTTAAACGCAGAATAATAGATTTGATTTATGTCTTTTATTAAAACACAGTTTTGTATTGTATTGATATTTACTAAGTAAAACTATTTCAAGCATAAAACAACATTTTCAGTCATTAGCCCTTGGGCCTTATTAAGTCTATAGAAATGACATTTTTGGCGGTGGGCCTTATTTGGCCTATCAAATAATAAAAATATAATGAACTCGGGAAACTCAGTGACACAAACTGGTCTTAGTACTTAAGTGACAGCAACATAATATGTATCTACCTATTGAAATTAAATCAAGGCAGGGTTATGCCATGTCCAAAAACGCACGTAACAATAATTTGTCACTAACTCTTTCCTAAGTTCTTGTAACATATTAAAATATTAGGAATTTTAAACCTGAAAACAAAAGATAAACTCAAAACAAAACTAATTTAACAAATCAGATCAAAACAAATAATAGAAATATAATATACTCAGGAACCTCATATCAGTGACACAAACTGGTTTTAGTAATTGAAAGCAACATAATATGTATTGAAATTAAATCAAGATAGGGTTATGCCATGTCCGAAAACGCAAGTAACAATAATTTGTCACTAACTCTTTCCTAAGTTCTTGTGCAAACTAAAATATTAGGAACTTTAAAACTGAAAACAAAAGATAAACTCAAAACAAAAATTACTGAACAAATCAGATCAAAACTTGCTTACCTAAATAACGTTACAAATAAAAATAATTAGAAAACTAGAAAAATCATTATGAAGTTCTTAAACAATAACGACAACTGTACTGTATCAGTTAAATAAGGTAGTGAATCGGCGTTACAAAAATAAAACTTAAAAATATTTTTCTGAATAACAAGAAGTCATTGTAAAACTTACAAGCAATCCGGACATATAAAGTCGTCTAAATCTTCTTTTGTTAGGCCCACACATTCCTCGTGATACCACAAAAGGCACATTTTGCACTGTCGCATATCTGCTACATTATTACTTTTGCAAGCAGGACAGTACCAGTCTTCCTTAACTTTTTTAGCTTTATGTATTCTTGTCTTTCGTGTCGAATTCTCTTTGCTTTCATTTTCTTGCTTATCTTTAGACTTAGATGTAGTAGTAACACTTTTGCAAGTGTTTTGTTTTTGTTGGTACTCTGCTGTCTTTTGTTTGTTAGCTTTAACGTTTTTTTGCCCTTTTTACCGTTTTTGGTTTGTTCTTCAATATATTTCTTCTTCTTGGTTGGTTTTTGGTTTTTCTTTGCTTCCTTGTCTTTGAATAAATCTTTGGTTATGCGTTGTCCTATGTAATTAACCGCTTTGCGCCTTGGCTTTGCCTTAGTTTGAGCATAATTAGGAGTCGGAATAAATTGTTGAAAAGGTGTCCTTTGCACACTAGAAACTTTTTGCTTTTCGCTAAATCTTGATAATGGGGTATTGTCATCATCGGAGCTGTCTGTCACCATCACCTTTGATCTAACATGTTTCTGAATTGGTATCTCATTTTGTTCTTCATCAGATGCCGTAGAGGATGACGTATAAATTCTGATATTCCTTGCTGGATAATTTAGATATATTGGCAGATTGTGTTCAATGTCTGAACCTTCAGACGGGGAAGATAAAAGGGTACGTGGACGACGAAGGTGCAATCCTGAAGGGCCAGGAACGGGAGGGAGTACTGTAGCGAACATGAAATCCTAAAGGGCCAGAAACGGGAGAATCGGAGCAAATATTCTCCATTGGTACATTGTTTAAGATTGAATCTATTTCTCCTTGTGCTGATTCGGTAGAAGAGCTGTAAATCCACTATTTTTTTAAAGTATGAACAGCCTGTTCCGCTTGTTTTTTTGCTGGAGATAAATTTTGAGCTGAGTTATCTTCAGCATAGAAAGTGACATCTGGGTCGAAGGTGTCATGTGGGACTTGAATACATCCGGGAGAACTTGGTGCCGTCACTGAAATTTGAGCTGAGTTATCTTCATCATAGAAAGTGACGTCTGGGTCGAAGGTGTCATGTGGGACTTGAATGCATTCGGGAGAACTTTGTGCCGTTACTGAAATTCCAGTACCTGTGGGTGCTACAGTTAAATGAGTCAGTACAGACGGCGCGAAAGCTTCTTCTGGGATTGCACTTGGGTCCCAGGGATACAGACCAGTTGCCCTGAATCCATTCACAATATTGCTTTGAGTCATGCACTTTGGCCACACCTTTGTCAAAATTTTATTGAAACGAGCTTTAGTAAGCTTTTTCTGTGGGTTTTGGTAATTAAACTGTAATACCTGTTCATCCCAAAAGTGCTCGAAGGACTTATTGATAGATTTGTCGAGTGGTTGCAACTCGTGGGTGGTGTTCGAAGGCAAGCAATAAAGGACTTAGTCCTGTTTTTCCGCTGCATCAACAATGTCGCAATCTAAATGCGATGAAGCTCCGTCAAAAAGAAGAAGGCACTTGCCTGGAGATTTGTATTTTGCCAAGTGGTTGATAAAATCCACGAATAGCTCAGTGGTCATAGAGCCTTTTGGGGCCATTTTGACCAAGGTCCCCGGGGGTAAATTTTCTTTAAACTCATCACGCATTCTCTTGCCCTTGAATAGGATCATTGGGGGAATTGCCATCCCAGCAGCATTTACGCAGATACCAACAGTCACATTTTCTGCGTGCTCTTGAGCTATTAGATGGACCCTGCGTGAACCTTTCTCAGCCAATACTTGTGGTTGCCGATGAACTGTGAGCCTACACCCCTTTTCATCAATATTATATAGACGTTCCGGATTTTCGTCTATGTTAAGGTCGTCATATATTTCCCGGATTGCTTTGAAGTGCTGTTCAACTATAGGTTTATTCAGCTTTTGAGCCCTAGCTGGATTCATAAATTGTGGTTTACGTTTCGAAATATCTTTATTTCTCGCTAGAAAGTTTTTGAGCCATTTTCTGCCAGCTGTCGATTTTTTGTCACTAAAACAGTTTTGGTTGACAATTTGCCACTTGGTCTTCTTTCTCTAAAACGGTGCGAATTGGCCGGTCATTAATTCCTAATATGATTTTAAAGAAAATTTTACAAACTCACCGATCTATTGGGCAGCTTGAAATGAAATGCGTGATTCTTCTGACGAGGTTTTCTTGTTCCTCCTTCACGAATGTAACGGTATTTTGGTGTAATCATCGTCATACTCTTCGAAATGTATTCCCATTGTTTTGTGTTATCACCTAATGCCCAGTAGTTCTTTTAATAACTTCCTTTCATCTTCAGATAGTCCAGATTTACATTGTAACCGACATTTATCTCCGCACGGATCTCTCATTTTTCTCTCTTCTTTCATTGTCTTGCTGACAGTTTTATACGCATGTCCAGTATTTCGCAGCATTTTCTTCACATTTCTGTTCCAATTTGCTTCATTTTTTTTGCGTTTTCTTCCTTTTTTTTCCTTCGGGCTTGCAGGAGACAAAGTTATGGTCCTATTCTCCGTTGAAGTTGATGACAATGGAATTATGCTTTCTGAATTGTTAGTTGCAATAGAATTCTCATTTGTCTTTTCAGCTGGCAACTCAGAGCTGCGCTGCAGAGGAGAGGGTTTAGAAATTGTTATGATTCTATCTGCCGTAGAAGCGGATGGTAATGGAATTGGATACTCAATTGTCTCTATTAAATCAGTACAATTCTTTTGAACAAGTAGCTCAGGTGGAATATAAATCGGATCTTTGACAGAATCGTCACTATCTGCAAAATAAATATGAACATAATATTTAATTTAAGATTTTCTGAAGCAAATTTGATGCGAGTTCGATTTACTACAATAACAAAACAACTAACCTTCTATAAACGAGTCATCTAATGAATCCGAATCTGATGATGAACTGGAAGAAGAACTACTCTCATTTGATAAAGATCTCGTCTCGTTTGATGTTTGGTTACCTCTTTCATTGCCTGAAAAGTTAGTGTATAGGTTAGATTTAAACAGATACGCCAAGAAAAAAATATAATTACAAAAGAAAACGCAAGTACATACTGCTTTCATTAGGCTCAACAACCTCTTTATTGGGCAAATTATTATCCTTATCAATCAATGCTACAAGTTTTTTGCCTCTTGTTTTTTGCAGACCTGTTATGGGCAAACGTGACGTTTAACATCAGGCGAGCGATTTGCTCGTTTCGTCACTTGATCAAATAAAAAAAAAAAAGTGGAAGCACCATTTTCACCTAAAATGCAAAAAAATAATAATATGAAAAAGACATAAATAAGAAAACGTGCCTTGAGTTATTGCCTAAAACGTTTCATCACAAAATGTTGTAATATTTTACCTTAAATAACGCATAATATTTTGAAGTGTAATTACATAAGTCTAGATATTTTTTTTGTAATAATTAACTCATTGTTTTCTTTGTTAACAACAACGTCATAATTCGTACTAATACTATAATGGTTCTTAATGTTCTCAGCAATATCGCCATAACACGAAATATGAGGATACTGATTTATTCAAATATTATCAGCTTTAACGACACATTTAGACTAAACACGTTATTCTTGGTAGCCTTTCGAACTAAGCGTCACACACGCTGCGTCTTTAGTGCCACGAACGCCGCGTCACTAACGCCGCGACAGTGACGCTCTAGTAACTTTGGATACCCACGCAGACGCAAAGTCGTGTCACACTTTTGCCGCGCGCCGCTTGGACCAGATTGATCTTTAAAAGCAGTCTTATCATAAAACAATATGGATTTGCAACTTGTTTTGCTAGAAGAGGAAGAAGATGATGATCTTTTACTTCAATACTACCTCAGTTTGGAAAGAGCTTCTACCAATTTGATGTTCCAATTACGAAAAGAAGAAGGTTACTTCAATATCTTATACAACGACACCTAAATGCGAACGATGAAATGTTCAGAGATTATTGTCGTTTTAATAAACAACAATTCAATTTTTTGTTTAATATGGTGAAAGAAGAGTTGATCCAAAAACAAAAAGGGATTGTATTGGTGCAGAAGAAAAACTATTTTTAACTTTAAGGTATGTTTATGTTTATTATATTTTAAGTAATTATTAGTATTAAGTGTTCTTATTTATTCCTCGAAGAAGGACTCTTCAATAAATTTTGCTAGAGTTAAGTTTGTAGGTTCCTCTTCATTGTCTTGTGATACAGGTGAATAGACAGGCAAATTATTATTATTAGAGACTGATTCCAGCGTATATTGGGCTCGAGTGGCATTGTCTGGTGTATCCTGTGACTCAGATGTATTACAGTTAATAGATATATTTGATGAAACACATGAGCTTGGTGTATTTGGGCGATAATTTTCTTTATCTGCTGACTCAAATTCTTTCAATTCGCTGTCTAGTACAATTCCCACCCCATTTCGCTTACCGTCACTCCCGCAATAGTAAAATTTGTAACCCTCCCCGATTTCTCTGGCTTTAGTTCCCTTCCATTTTGTGTCTTGTAGGCAGGCTACATTGATGCGTCTTCTTTTTAACACTTCTGCCAACTCTCTTCCCCTCCCCGTCATCGTTCCCACGTTCCAACTTCCTATTCTCATCCTCACCTCCCGGACTCGCTTCTTACGTTGCACCCGTCCCTGATGCAACAACCCTAGTCCATTTTCCACAGCTGCCGGGTGCTGTCTCTGCGCGTCGCCTTGGGGGTACGCCCTAGTCTTATCGCAATTATCTTTCTTATTAGTGTTCATACTGTAAGGGGTTCGGCTTAAATTTTTTACGGCCGGCCGCCTGCCTGACACCAACCCTCTTTGGGAATGCGTTCGTTGGTAGAATATCCGACACCACCCGGATAGGGGGCATGAGATGGATTGCGCCCCCTTGTATTCGTCAAGTTGATAGCAGTACATCTCAAAACACAGTTGGGGATGTACTGCGACCCACCCGCGACTTTATCCCTCCGACGGCTCCTACGTCGTCCACGGGAAGATATGGAGCGATTCTATTCTACGCCGGAACCACACGGCAATTCCAACATGTTCCTACGATTCCTACGTAGATGATGTACCCAATGAAGATTTTGAACCTGATGAAGAAGATTTACCCGATAATGATTATGTACCCAAACATGACCTACCCATAAACAAAACGAAAAAAAAAAGCAAAAATTCATTTTTATATACAAGGCTAAATGTTTCAAAGACAAGGCGAAATGTTACAAAAACAAGTCTAGATGTTTCGAAGACAGGACAAAATTTTACAAAGACAGCTCAAAATGTTATTAAAACAAGGCAAAATGATACAAAAACAGATCAAGATGTTTCAAATACAAGGCAAAATGTTTTAAGTTCAAATATCTCAAATGTTGCAAGTGTTGCCATGATGTCAAACGAATTTCCTCAAAATGTTTCTAAAACAGGGCAAAATGATACAAAAACAGATCAAGATGTTTCAAATACAAGGCAAATGTTTTAAGTTCAAATATCTCAAATGTTGCAAGTGTTGCCATGATGTCAAACGAATTTCCTCAAAATATTTCTAAAATAGGGCAAAATTGTACAAAAACAGGTCGTGATGTTTCAAAGACAAAGCAAACAATTTTAAGTACAAATAGCTCAAATGCTGCATTTTTATCCAAGCTATCACCCGAATTCCAATTCTGTTTTCAAGAAAAATTCTCTATAATCTAATCAATAAATATAGAACAGCATATTTATATCGAGTCAACTGTACAAAACTCGTAATGAACCACTATGTGATTGAAAACTGTAATGAGTATGAAATAGCTGAGAAGTTCACTAAAAAAGACAAATTTATTGAAAGTTACTGTTGCTGGTATAAAAGAGAACAGTCTGCTGCTTTAATATGTAGTCGGAAAAGTTTTCCCTTCACAATTCTTAAGTTTTTAAAACAGCCTCACACCTGTTATCAGAAATGTCACTGCTGTTGCTCTGATATGAACAACGACTCTAGCCAAAGTCAACAAAAACAAAGACTTGATGTAATTTAAAGATCTCGCACAGCTGAAGACAGTTTTATCCGTGGATTGTTAAATAAAACTAACTCCACGACGCCCGGGCTAGTTAACGAAACATTAAATTACATTCCAACACCAATAAATGAAAAACCCGTCGCAAAGCAGTCTGACAAATATCTAGAGAATTATTTGTTATGCTTAAAGTCAGTCAGTGCAGTGCGATACGCGCCCGAGTACGGACGCGCTACTAAATGCACTACGTAAACGTTAATTAATATTTTAATTTTCGCTGACGTGTGGCCCTGCCGTGTTAGTTGCTACCATGAGTGACACGCTTGTGCCAAACGAGGTTTCCTCATACATAAGTCGGAAAAAAAAAAAAAAAAAACTATTTTTAAGAACATTATTGCTTTATTTACATGATTATACACCAATATACATACATTATCCAAACGAATCGTCACACCTTTCAATACATTTTTTTCACACAACAAGCTTTCAAAATCGTACCTCGTAAAACGCAACCCGAGCGTCAAACAAAAAATAGGGCAATGTTTATGATTGAATTCTGAGAAAAGTATAAGTCAAGTGCTTTGTGTTTTACATTTGTTTAAAAGTTCGGTTCAAATACTTATCCCACACAAAGGTTCAGCTATGAGAAGTGTTTAGTTTATCGTAGTTTATCGTAACACGAGCCACTTCAAAACGGCCGATTCGAGTCGAGTCGTTGACCTTGGCGCGCAAAACACTAACGGCTTTTTTATAGTTATCTTTATTTTGTTGAATAATGACGAAAGTGAACTAATTGAACACTTGATATGCATTAAATAATATATTTTATAGATGCTAATATTGTTGCTCAATTTCGTGGAAATTTCTTGAAAAATAAGTCCAAACGTGAAGCGGTAGCCGGCAAGCGGGCTGGTCATTTTGGATGAATTTATCACATTTCTACAAAAATATCGAACAAATATACAAAATATCAGTCTAGTGCTGTTTATAACTTACCTATCCATGTTGTATGTTGAACAAAATAGCTATCTTTCCACTTTCACAAACAATTAGGGAATGCAGTACCGGTACTGTGGAGACAATTTGATTCAAATTTCCCGGGAATTTCAAAATTTAAGTTTTTTTTACTGAATTGTGAATAAAATGAAGTACAAATAACGTTCATGTTATTTGGTAATATGTTTTATTAAAAAAAAAAAACTATCATCTAATATAAGTAAGATTTCTTACTTATTCTGGTCCAAAATATTGGTGAGTGGCAATATGAGTTTCGATCTGCTTGTGATCTTTTAGGGCACGCCACTCACAGCTCTAGTATTCTTTAGAGTGAGGTTATCGAGAAGCATTGGAGACGTTCGCTGTTTTTCCCATCTCGAAGACTTTTTTACTGTATTGTTAATAAAATAAAATAACGTTCACATTCTTTTTTAATCAAGTATTTATTACTAGCACTAGTTTTAATCAAGTATAGCATGGTTAAAAGTAGTCATAAAAAATCACAGCTTCATTTATTACATAAAGTAAGCTACCTCTACAATTTAAATAATTATTCTATAAAAACAGGTCTTAAAAATCAAATTCTCATTCATTACATAAAGTAAGCTACAAGATAAATAATTATTCTTTAGAAACAGGTCATAAAAATTCAGTCTCTTTCATCACATAAAGTACCTAAGTAACAAACAATAGAGGTATAAATAATCATTCTTTAAAAACATTTTTTAGCATTAGGCTGATTTCTAGATTTTGGTATAAGTGATATATTTACTTATTTTGTTTTAGTGTTTTCACATGTTGGTAATGTGTACGTAATAAGCTTATAGCGTCGACGCTTTGATCACTTAGCCTTGTCCTCAAACGGTTGCAAATAAATCCAGCGCTTGAAAATACACGTTCAGGCTCAACACCAGTAGGTGGAATCGTTAATAGATGTTGTTGTGCTTTTGCTAAATAGCGACCCAGTTTTCCCCCATTTTCCCACAAAGCCATTTCAAGTCTTACAACACACTTAATATCACGGTTTACATTAGAAGTACCCGGAGCTGCCAGTGCCTTTTTTATTTCTAGGTTTAACTCTTCTTTTTGACTTATTTGAGCATTTTGGACGGTTGATTCATTTGCAATTTCTTCACTGCCTCGTTGATACTTTCACCTTCCTCATCACCAGACGTTCGTCGTATAAGGTCCACGATCTCTTCGCACATGGTGTTACTGTCAGTACGGCTAAATATATCCAAATCTTCATTTTCTTGACTTGAAAAATATGTATCTGGATTTGTAAGATATTGCAAAAGAGATGCTTCTCGAAGTCGTCTTTCTTTGTACCGTCTTTTCAATGCGTTGCACATCTCTGTGCTCAAACTTGAATCGGTATTATCTAGAACTTTAACAGCATACTTTATTGCAATATCCGCAGTCAAAATCGATGCATTACGTTCGCAAAGCTTTTCTATTACCGTTTTCATAGTCTCCAAGATTCCTGAAAGTTCTTTCAGCTGTTCATTCATATGCATGAAACTCAGTGGCAACTTTTAGGTCGATAAGAGCCTTTGATAAGAGTCACGAAGTTTCAGGAAACGGCTCACCATATTTGCCATGCTGTTCCATCTGGTTTGAACATCCAAAACCAGTTGAAGCTCAACGCCAAAAGAGGGCACCACATATTTTTGAAGATATTCTTCATTTTTTTTGGGCGATTTCTTGAACATTTTGACAGTTTTTCGTACCCGTTCCAAGAGATCATGGTATCGAAACTCATCTGGTATGTTCTGTGAAAGTGTTCCAAATGCCACGTCACCTTCACTTTCTTCATTCTTCGTGTCGTCGAACTCGCTAGGAATAACTTCATCTCGTCGACGAACAAATGTAGCCAAAGGCATGTCATCATCTTCTTGACTGTCCGAAACTTGAATTTGGTCAGTGTCTGCAGTAATAGGAGTTCTTTTGTAAAGAACATCGACCACAGCTAATTGAACAGCATGAGCTATACATTTTTGATGAAATGCCTTAATAATCCGTCCAATTTTGATCATCAAACGGCAGCCATCAGATGTGGCAGCTATGATGTCTGTTTCAAGGCACAAGTCATAGGTCTGCAGTTTTTCATCTAATTTTTGAATTGTTCTCTCTGCTGTCATTGTACCGTCTATTCTTATCAATCCCAAATTTCTGAAATTGGATGATCCTTCAAGACTTGTTGAATGCACATTAAGACTTAGGTATCTTCGGTTACCGTTCGACGTCCACTCGTCAAAGCTTATTGAGAATTTTCCACCTTTCGATTTAATAATTTTCAACTCATGCTTAATTTGTATTCTCGTTTTCTCAGCTTCTCTCAATACTATTTCTCTAATAATGTTAGGAGATTTAGGCAACTGATGTTCCTCATTTACAAAAAGACGTCGCAAGTCTTCCGAGGTGCAAAATGTTCTAAATGGTATACCATCTAAGGCTACCATTCGGGAAACTGTAATCTCTGTTGTAAATTTTAAATCTGCGCTGTAAAAATCGGATAACTTGCTTTTCTTCTTTGGTATTTCTGTCAAATTGGACTTTAAAGGCGGATTTTTAGCAGTATTAGTGGAAGTGCTGGATTGGTCAATTTTATGTAATGCTTTCAAATGTTTTTGCAACCCCGTAGTGCACCCTACAACACATTTTAAGACTTGAGGCAAATATTGCATTTTGCAGTACTTTTGCTTTTGCTCCTCCGAAAGTGGAGCCAGACTGATTTAGCATCTTGACTTTTGACAGGAAGCTTTTGTGATTGTCCGAGTTCTTTTACGTGGCATCTAAAACAAAAAATCGAGGCTTTTATGTCTCTAAAATGACTAAATGGGGTAACAGGAGCTATGTCGGGTAATGAGAGCCTAGCTAGACTACCATTAGCCGCTGACCACCATTTTGAAAAGTAATAACATAAATATGTAATTCTATTCTCAATCACAATTCAACTAATTGGACTTGTTAGTAAACGAATCTAGGGATACAATAAGCATAAATACAGCAAAATAAGTAGTGTATTATTGGGCATTCTGGAACAGGTTTTGAATGAAAATTTTGTGGCTCACTACGTTCGCAAATGGTTAAAGGAATTTTGTGTAGACTGTTTTTTGATAGACGTTGAAGATCAAGGTTGTCCTAATTTTTCGTTATTATATACAACATATTGTGAAAGTGAATTGTATTACAATTGTTTAACCCATAGCAAATTTTGTGCTCTCAAAAATGTTATATGTATAAAAAAATGGTATTTTGATAACTGTATACAAAAATAATTATTATTAAAAATAAGGAAAACGTCAACTCGTTGTTTAATTTTATTTTTATAAACCTTGTATATCTTTTAAAGAGAAATTAGTTAGTTTTTCAATGGTTTTACTAAGGTATAATAGAATAGGGAATTAAAAAACATATTGTTTAAGAATTATTAAATTTATTTACATACATTTAAATAACATTTTAAATCATAGCAGTATTACGTAATTATTACTACAATCTTAGAAATGACAAATTAAAAATTATTACCCACTTGTTTTCTTGAAATTTTACTTATTAAAATTTCGGTGAGATTCATTATTTCATCTACAGTCTTTGACTACATATTGAGCTGCAGTAAACATCACATCGGAACTGTCACTGGACGGAGCACTCATAAAATTCACTGGGTTATTTTTTAATTCAAACACTTTAATTTTTATTAATTTTCTTGCTTTTGCACCGTCTTTACTTATGACGTAAGAAGCTGAAGAAAGTTCATTCTTTTTTGTTGTTGTATCTCGTTTTTGTTTCGGTTTCTTATTCGAAGCTTCCCGATTTCTTGTCACATTATAGGCTTCCATATAGTCATCGAAATCATCGTCTGGATTTTGCGCGTATTGAGAAAACAATAAACAGGTGTCCTGGGAGTCCGTCATAGTCTGTAAAAATAAAAAAATATTAGTATCAATTAATTCACAGATTCATTTTGACTGTTTGTGTAATAACAAATAGTTTTTAAATTCAAACTTACATGTTAAAAAACGTTAAAAACGTACGTAGTGTAGATGTAATGTGCCTCTTTCGACTGCCGATGCGCTAATGCTAATGGACTAATCTAAATAATCAAGTACGGACACGTTTGAATTGTCGAACACTTGTGTGGTATCATATTACATTTTCGCAAATGTAATTAGAATGAGACAATGCTTTGCGAGCGTTAGAGGACTATTTAATAACAAATAGTTATTAAATATTTTGTTATTTATCATTGTAAATCGAATGGTATGCTATAGAATAGAGGAACTGAGAAATGATACAACTGCAAAGTAATATAAAACATATTTATTTACAAACAAATCTTATTATAATAATATATCGTAAAGTAAACATGCAAATCTTATTCCTATAACCAGATTTATTTTAAAAGTATTTACTGACAAAAATTAACATTCTATTTATACAACCGAATTCTCTATATTAAATAGAAAACGTAATTACGAACTTAACTTAACCTTAACTTTCTAAATTATAGTAATTCTAGAATTGTGCTAATATAAACAAGATTTATGTCCCCAAGACAAAGTGCATATTTTGTCTTTGAGTACAATACGTTTGTCGTCATTTGATGATAAAACCACTTTGTTAACAGCTTGAGTAAAAATTTCATGTTTTAATGACTTAAATAGTACATTTCTTTTGCGGAGATACTTATTATGCAGTAATGCTTTAGTTAATCCTACGAATTCACTAATGCATTGCCCTCCTAGCTCATCTTTAAATAACCCAGGAATTTTCTTGTTTCTACAAACAATGTTGAATGCATTATTTTCAGAAAAATTGCTTGTGTCAAAATAAGATTCCAAATTTTGTTTTATATCTTTATACACGTTTGATGTCTCAATCGAATATAGAAAACTGTCCGTATCTGTATAGCATAGTTTCAAATTAGGACCGTAAAAAGGTTTCATAACAGAGTAATGAAAGTTGTACATATGGTTTTTGGATATTTCCAGAACAGTGAACCCTATGTAAATAGGTTTATCTAATGTAACCGACTCCGTTTTCATTTGAACGGCTACGAAATTTTCAGTAAAAATTGTAGAGCTGTGATAATTAGGCCTCGATATCAACTGTTCAGCGGTATAATTTTTTTTAGTTTTGTTTCTTGTAATTATCACTCCATTGGTTAACCAAATGAACATTTAGTCTATTTTCAGTATTTTCGAGCGTTTTACCAAAAATACTGTTATTCAGTAATTTAAAAAAGTCTTGTTCAAATGTTGACTTAGCGTTTTGTCGTAATGTTGTATTCAAATCTATGTACTGTTTTAAAAATGGACTTTGTTTAAATTTTATAACTCTATGAACCTTTTTTAATAATAAATCATGTCGTAAACATGTTTTTAAATGCACATAATGAATTACATATTTAAATTTGTCATATAAATTAGGAATCAATTTGGAAGTTTTTGAACCAGGTGGAGTAAATTTTTGAGGGCAAAACGGAGGTCATTGTGGGCATCGTGCAATTCATTTGGATAATGCATATCAACTTCCAAAATATACCCAAAATCTGAATCATCAGGCACATTAATAATGTTCAAGTCATCAATTTCTGATTGCTGAAGAAACTCGAAATTTGAAAATGGCAAATATGAACACATGGCATAACCATATAAATTATTACAGTCAATGTATAATAAGTAATTATCAGGAGTAGACGAATCATAATTGGGCAAATATTTGTTGT
Source organism: Alcis repandata (assembly GCA_949125135.1). Taxonomy (NCBI): domain Eukaryota; kingdom Metazoa; phylum Arthropoda; class Insecta; order Lepidoptera; family Geometridae; genus Alcis; species Alcis repandata. Next base: position 2,100,386 of record OX421240.1, read on the forward strand.
TTGCCTTAGAATACCGTCTACAACATAAGCAAATACCTCCGCGGATTCCTTTCTGAATCATACGAATCATCTCCAAGTCTTCGATAAGTTGCAATTGTACTTTGGTTTGAAGAAGCATTGCATCGAAGCTTAAGCTTGGAGCTGTTAAATAAAATGCCGGATCTAATTTATAAGTAACTCTGCAAGTCTTGCGGAAGTTTTCAAAAACGTCTGCCAATAAAAGAACATCTGTTTTAAGATATAAATCAGTATAATCGCCAAGATTCTTTAAGTTAAATGTTTTCCATATGCATTCCGCATGCGAATATTCAGCGACCGAAATAGTATCATCATTTAATACACTATAAAAACAATCGCGTGGTGGTAATTGCGTTTCAGAAAAACAAGCCCAATCAGTCATGTATTCGTATGGATAAACGCCTTTACGTGTTAGTAAGTCAAAATTCTTCTTATTTTTATAGAAAGAAAACAAATGAGTAAAATCATTTCTGTTTAGGTTTCCCGCGAGCTTTTCTAAACTTGTGCTTAAAAATTTAAATGAATCGACAAATCGAACCGGGAAACATTTCTGAGATCCTACATTTAAAAACTTTGTTAATGATACGTAATTTTCTTTGTTTTTTGCAATAACTTTAATTTTTCCTGGCATTTCTCCTAATTGACGTATAAATAGGTGACTGTCGTAACCGGACAAATTATGAAAAAATACGGGGATAAATTTGGGTAAACGAAATTTTAAATTACAGTACGAATGGGCAGGACCTCGATATTTACCAGTTAAATGACAGTGATCTTTGACCTTGTCATCAAATAATGACTTAGAACAAAGAGAGCAATATTTCGACTCGTCAAATGTGGTCTGTTCTGCATTTGTTAAAGGTAACATTGGGATTGTTTGTTCCAAAATTTTGTTTATTTTTGTTACATCTTCGACTATATGTTTAAGGAATTTTTCAACACAATCAGGTCCACGGTGAGATACATATCTGTTGAGTGAATTGTCATATGAACAGACTATGTAATATTCAAAGGCAGCTGGTAAATGTTTTTGTAAAACGGTTGTGTAAGTAGAATTTATTACTCCGCGATTTGGTTTTAATAAACATTCAAAATCCGCATATATAACAAAAGGTACACTTTGCATTCTTTCGTAATGTCTAAATTGAATCACAGCGCCGGAATCAGGTAACATTGTTCTTCTTCTGTTTTTTCCGTGGTGCTTTGTTACTTGTCCTCTGAGTAATTTAGATAAATTTTTTATCAGACAATAATGTTTAGAATTGTTATTTTCTAATAATAGCAAATTAATATGATGCTTTTTTCTTTGATTTGTTTTGTATAGAGGACCGACAATATTAGATTTGTTTAGTCCATACACGTTTACACTAATTTTATCATTATTTTTCTCAAAGGTCTTAATATCCGAAAACCCTACCGGGAAAGTCATATTGTTAGTGTTCAAAACGTTTTCAAACCGTGGGTACGAGGAAGTTCGATGAACATTGTTTTTAGCAGGAAATAAAGCTGCTACAATACACCACAAAAAACAAAAAGCATCATTATTTTGTATATTTATGCATGCATGTTTAGTTTTTATAAATTTAGGTAATTCAATAAACCGCGAGGCTCTCATTGGGTTGTATTTGTTAATATTGACCTCTAAGTATAAGTTACGCAAGAAAGCCCAACCGCTTTCTTTTTCCTCAAAACAGTCAACTTTTGTCGTAATGCTGTCAACCACATTTGAAAATATCTCATTAAAATTGTAGTTTTGATGTAATGTTATATTTTCTGTAGCAAAAGATTTAATTTCACTAGTGTTATTTTTAGGCAACGTAAATTCAGCAAATAATTCGAAATTTACTTTGATAGATTGGTATGTCGCTTGTCTTACGTCTAATAATTTTCGTATACGTGACTTGACCTCATGTAAAAATCTACCTGGCGGAACCACACCATTATCTTCGTCGCTAATTCTATACGATGCAATTCGATTGCGAAATGCACTGCTTATTTTATCAATACCTTGACTAACTTGGATAGAACTATTATTCTTATGAATATTAGTGCGTAAATGGCTCGAGAAAGCGCTACTTTTAATAGATAAGTCACAAACGGTGCAGTAAATTGTGTTTTTTGCCATTATTGAGAGCTAAGTATGTAAACAAAATGTACCTAATGAAATATACCTACCTAAATAATAGTCAATTAAAAAATAAACTAGAGAATTATATGCACAAACTAGTTAAAAAAAATATTTAGTAAAATGGACCTTATAATCTAGTCTTATTAAGCAAGATCTCCAGCCACCACATAAATAAATGTTACACTTTTAAAAAAAAAGTAAAAATGAGTTACTCCAAAGTATACATAGAGGAAAGAATTATCCCTTTTTATCAGCAAAAAACGTGCCCTCGTCCGTGAACTGTTTCTTTCACAAATTTAAAAATTGTTTTAAAGGTACAAGATTTGGGCAATCTGATCCACCTTGATATTTAAGGGACACAAGCGCGTGCTCCCATCGTTTAATCGGCGCCACGGTTCTTATATCTTTTGAGTTATATATTTTTAGCTCGATAAAGACTTCACCCGTCAAATTCGCTGTTCGACGCAAAACGCCGTCAGCGACCCGCCGTGTTAGCACCGACTGCAGAGTCCCCGGAGCAGGTCTTCTTGTTGCGTTGTCGTCGTCGCTTTCGGAATCCAAAACCCAGCCTGCCGTTTTTCGATGAGCGGTCGTCGCTGTCTTCGACACTGGTTGTTTTTGTTTTTTCGTTGATGCTTCTTTTTTCTTATACCTGAAGTTAGAACAAAATACAAAATTAGACATATTCGTAAATAAAAAAAAGTAATAAGAAAAGTATGGTACAAACAAGTTTCAATTCAAGATTAGTAAACAAGACCTTTAAAACTATGGTAAAACGTTTTTTTAGACGCTTCTTCGTTATCTGGTTCAAAAAACTGCTCAGCTGTGTCCTTCTTGCTACGTTTACGGGAATAATCCGAATACTCCGAATCAGACCTGAAAAACAAGTTAGTTACACAGACACACACATAGACGAAATAAATTTTAATGTTACTAAAGAAACATGCGCGTAGTATCGAAATAATTTTCACTGCATTTTAGAACCGACAGCCTTTACATCTTAATATATATAAATCTCGTGTCACAATGTTTGTCCTCAATGGACTCCTAAACCACTTAACCGATTATAATAAAATTCGCACACCATGTGCAGTTCGATCCAACTTGAGAGATAGGATAGTTTAAATCTCAAATTATAGTCGCAATTTTAATTTATTGCAAATTATATATATATACTGATAATTTTTACTATAGATTGACAAGTTAGCATCAACATACTACGGTTGCTATAGTTACGCAATGGCTTTAGACAGGACAACGTCTGTCGAGTCAGCTAGTATATTACAAATACTTATATCTCAGAATACAGAAAATTCTGAGACTTATATAGTGTGTAAGTAAGAAATTAAATATAAAAAGAAAATACACTTTAACCAAAAACAATTCTCTGTTGTTTAAGTTAATATGTTATCAAATAAAGTAACATAGTAACAAATTTATGTCAAAGAGATTAATATATCAAAAAATATAAACTCACGAACATGATTGCAACGCAGCGGTTTCTCGTGATTGTCGAATTAGGTGTCAGCGGGCGCTTTGCTTCTGGTGGGCTTCGGTCTGCTGACGACCTTGTAGAGCAGTCTGAGGGCTGGTCTTGCTTTTTGGAGTCCGGACCTGGCTGGCCTTGCTTCGTACTATGATGTCTGGTGTAGTCTGATCTGAAGGCTGGATCTTGCTTCTGGAGTATGGTGACTGGAGATCTTGCTTGGAGACTGGCTTGTTGTTTCTTCCTCGGAGTTGCTGGATTACTGGGTGGTGTGTTTGACCGGAATACGGCTTAAATACAATAACTTCAGCTATTCTCAACATTTACAATGAGTTGCAAAATGAGTGCAAAAATGATAAGTTTACCTCAGTTTGCACACAACAGTGCGACTATAATTGAAAACAGTTTAAGCACCTCTGTTTTTATTGAAACATCAGCGATAATTATAAAATGGAAAAACAAATGTATCGAGTAACAAGCATTCATTTGAAATTAAATACCTTACTCATACATTTTATTATCTATATATAAACACGTTCGGACCTGTACGAACCCGAGGTACTGTTAATTTTCGGATGGATGACCGTGAGTGGCATTTACAATTGAACGCTACCGTTTGAGAGTAGTACATCTCCTGGTTTATCAGAGTCAATTTTTGAAAATTTAGATTCCGAAGACGGAAAAAGATTTAGCAAAATAATTCCATTATTTGGACATGTAAAATTAAAATAAGTGTTTCAAAGTTATAAAAACAATTATCTGTTTTTAAAATTTGGTATGTACTTATTAAAATCGTATCAATAAAATTTATATTTTGTGCGAGCGCAGTTGCGCGCAATAGCTAGTACACAATTAGCCGCTTTGTTTTAAGGTGTGTTTACAATACAGTTAGTCTGCAGTTATTATATGTAGGTAAATTAAATCGTGGGTTCGATTCCTCCCCAGAACAAATATGTTTTTCTGGGTGTTTCTATTTATCATAAATATCTATGTATTTTTAAGTATTGGTTTTATATTAAATAACCAAAACATGCTAATGGTTTTTACTATTTATTTGTTCGGTACCTACTTTATTTACCCAATGTACCTAATAACTAATAACATGTGCTAATAACATTTGGAGAATAGTGAAATCAGTTATTACCGGTTTGTAATCAGCTTTACAACAATGATATCAAGTTGTACAAACTTGTCAAGTATTTTTGCGGAATCGCGAAACTGATTAAGGTGTGTTTACAATACAGTTACTCGTATTGTGCAATTATTGTATTTTAGGCTGTGGGTTTGATTCCCACCAGGACATATATTTATGTAAAGAAAATGCATGTTTTTCTGTGTCGGGGTATTTCTTTGTATTTTAAAGTTGTAAAAGTACCTACTCTGGTTCCCATAGTACAAGATTTGCTTTGTTTGGAGCTAGATAGTGTTGTATAAAATAGCTGAACAAAAAATAAAAGACATGACATACTTGTTCATTCATAATAGTTTTATAATAAAATAGCTCAAACACGTTAATAGTTTTTATTATTTATTTGGTACCTACTTTATTTTACTCAATATACACGAAGAGAGAACTTGAGCTAATAACATTCGGAGAATAGATAATCCACCAACCCAACCAACCAGTATGTCATAGCTTTATAATAAATATCAAGTTGCTGACTTAACAGCTGCACCGACTTATTTGCAGGTACGGTCACGACTCTGTTCATTTAGTTGCTAGTTGGTAGTTGGTGTGGACTTCAATTTACCATTTTCTATTTTATTATTTTGTTGTAAGTTTGGTATGAGCAAATGACCAATTTTGGTATTAGCAATAGATTCCTTAAAATTTTTCCAATACGTTATTGCAAAGAAATCGTTCCATTATTGGGCATTCTAGAACAGGTTTTGAATTAAAATTTTTGAGCGAACGTAGTGAGCCACAAAATTTTCATACAAATAATACACTACGGCTCAACTTTAGAAACGCACCAATCGATTTCAGGTTTCAGACTTTTTTCATAGATAGGTCTTATTATAAGAAGGCTTCCTGTAAACTGCTAACTTGCGGAAACGTATACTTTTCGAGATATTTATTTTTGAAAATCGAGAAATTCACCTTACATTTTCACACAATATAGGTTATGTTTCAAAACTGGGCGTTCCGTTATACGTTCTACGAACGTTGAAAAACTTGTCGCACTTCACAAAAAAATTTAATACGACTATTTATTTTTTATTTATGTGTTATATTATATTATTTACTGTTACGAATGTTTTCTTTTTCAAAAAACATTTTTTTAATCTAAAATAACAAAAAAAAAATATTACTTTTAAATTATGACTTAACGAACTTGTAAAAAAGGAACGTAATCGACGCTATGTAGTTGTTGTTGTTGTTATTATGATCGTTAGGTTCATTTTCTACGGAAGCAAACGATTAATAGGTTAGGTTATGTTAGAACATGAAAAACAACGCACGAGCCGAGCGAGCGTAGCGAGCGTGCCGCGGCAGCGGCCGGCGAAGTGCTAGAAAGCCAATCGCTTTTTAGGACAAAGGCGTTAGGTTAATTTCTACGGAAGCGAAAAAAGTTAGGTTAGTTTGGTACACAAAAACACTCATATCTCCGGAAGGGGGGGTTTCCGCAACTCCACCCTTTAGGGGAGGGGTCTACCCCTCCTCCCCCTCCCCCCCCCCCCTCCCCCCCCCCCCTTAAATCGATTGGTGCGTTTCTAAAGTCGTACCGCGAAAAACACACAACCGTCCCTCGTGACTAAACGAATGGCACCAACGGTTCGACCGCGTCAGGGCGTCAGGCGAAGTTTGCCGATAGTTGACGGAAGTAGCTGAGTGCTTACGATCGCGCAAATGTGCCTGCATTCCGTCCAAACACCATAGCTCCCATTGCCCGACCGCTCTCATTACCCCGCGTTAAAAAAATATGTAATCAAAAGAATGTTTATTCTTTAGGTATGTATGTATATAATCGAAACAAAACCTTTTTTCCAAATTTGTTGTGTTAAATTATATTCAATTTTTAAATTTTTTAAAACCCTTCCTATGGCCCTTGTTAAACATAGGTAGTCTATTAAGGACCGTCGGTCAACTAAGCACAGAAATTAATTCTCAGCTTAAAACTAGTACTTCCAAGTCCCCTGTAGCCAATGTAATTATTTGACAAACAAAAATCTATTTTTTTTTCATAAAATTGAGTAGAAAATTAATAATGGAACTTATTAAACTTAAGTAACAAAACAGGAATTAAACAAACACTTAGCGTCCGTTTATGAATAAACTTTTTTCATAGTTTAACAAAATATCCGATACTCTATCTATATAAAACGTTGACTCAAAAAAAAAAGAAATTAAAAAACAACAAAGTGGACCTTATTAAACATACGACTATTAAAGTAGTACATTAAGGTCCACTCCAAATAAACTCAAAATGTTAATGCTAACCTAATCAATAAAAAATGTAACAACATAATAATTATGAACTTTCATACAAAAATTAAAAAAATACTAAAAACACTTTGCTTAAGAGAAAAACAGCCTATGATTTAGGAACATTTTGTTTAATCTTGAGATCTAAATTAAATATTATTATCATTTATTATTACTTAAATCAAAATGAGTATATTAACCACACATTGGGCATTCAAAATCAATATCTTCCTCTGTAAGACCCAAACATGCTTCGTGGAACCATCTTTGACATATTGGGCATTGTCGCATATCGTCAAACCTTTCTTCATTACATGCATGACAGTACCATTTGTCCTCGGCAGCTCCTTTTTTATTTCCTTTGGATAATTTTCCTGTCGTTTCCTTTGTTTCCTTTGTTTTGCCTCTTTTCAGCTCCTTTCTTTGAAAGCTTTCTTGCTTCTTACCTTCTCGCTCGTTTGCTTTACTCTTTTGTGCTTTATTTAAAACTTCTCTCATTTTTCCTGAACATGTTTTCTTTTGCTGTTGAGAGCGTTCTTCTTTCTTCTTCTTTAACATTTCTCGTTCTGTAAATAAGTCTTTTGTTACTACTCGAGCTTTATAGTTGATAGCTTTACGCCTTGGTTTGTCTTTAACGACACCAAAGTTAGGTGTTGGAATAAGCTGCTGAAATGGAGATTTGAAAATCTTTTTGGATTTCAATCTTGCTAATGGTATAATAATATTATCTTCCGAATCGTCGTCACTTGTTGTACATGAGACAGTGCGGCGCCTAATTGTATCAACATTTGCAAATGAAGAGATCTCCCCCTGCTTTGCGTTTTTGTTGTTTTAACAATGGTTCATCATTTTCATCATCGGTAGAACTGTACACATTAGTTTCTCTTTCATTTTCAGTTTCAGACAAAACACTTATTTCGATTTGATTACCAACAGTTGGTTCTCGGCTTGAAATATTTTCATTCGAGATAAAATCTCTTTCATTATTTACTCTGTCTTTGCAGTTAATTTTGTCGCTTTTAATACTATGTACCATAGCATTAGTCACTATAATATTTTTCCTTGATTTGGGTCGAGAGGCTTTATCTTCTGATTCATCTGTATCTGGTATGTAATCTGAGTCCGTATCAGAACTAAAGTCTGTGACCTGATCTTGTTCGTCCATTTGTGAGTTAGGTTTAGTCAACTTAGGTTTCTCTTTTGTACCCTCAACAACTATGTTTTCTTCCATAACGTTATCTTCATTTGTTGTCTCCATTTCCAATGTGAAGTCACCATATTTGAAAGTATTAAACATCTCCAAAGTGCATGGCGACATGGCAGGCAAAAGTGAAAAAACTTCACCTCCTCCCATGCAATCATATACGTTTTGAGAGCTTATAGGCGCCATGGGTGAGTCATTTATATTTTTAGTACGGTTGCGTTGGACTACCAGCGGTGTTAAAGGTGAGTACGCAGGTGCCATCGGCGAGTCAAAGATACTTTCAATACTTTTAGGCGGGCCTGCCAGCGGAGTTATAGGTAAGTACATTTCAGGACTTCTAGGTGACTGAGCAGGCAGCAGTGGCGCTACATTCTTTTCAAGACTTATAGGTAGGACTTCGAGCAGCATCGAAGGTGCCTGAGTACGCGGCAGTAGTGCTTCATTTTTTTCAGGACATCTAGGTGGGGGCTTCGGCCATCGTCGAAGTTGACTGAGTAGGCGGCAGTGGTGCTTCATTCTTTTCAGGACTTATAGGTGGGGCTTCGAGCAGCGTCGAAGGTGACTGAGTAGGCGGCAGTGGTGCTTCATTCTTTTCAGGACTTATAGGTGGGGCTTCGAGCAGCGTCGAAGGTGACTGAGTAGGAAGCAGTGGTGCTTCATTTTTTTCAGGACTTCTGGGTGGAGGTTTGAGCAACGTCGAAGTAGATTGAGCAAGCACCAGTGGCGCTTTATTCTTTTCAGGAGATCTGGGTGAGCTTAAACACGAAATCATTGGCGTGAGTGCCAACGGCAGATCCAAAACGACTAAAAAGATCAGAAATAAATAGATAATTTTAGATTATAATTTAATTTGCAATAAAAGTTTAAAGGTCGAAAAGCTGTCGACTGTTAGTAGGTACGTACCAAAAGATGAAGGATTCTTCCCGTCTGTGTCTATTGTAGTGTCGTAAGCGATATCATCATTACAATCTGTTAAACAAAACATTGTGTTAGTCTTGACAATGATTTCGAAAAACTTGCATTTTTAGGTTATGAAACTTTCCAAGTTTACTTACCATCGCTTAAAGAAGTTAAAGAGTTTCCTCTTTTTCGTTTCTTGGGGTATCCCAAAGCTTTAAACAATATAAACTCACTTCTCTTCATTTTATTCACATTCAACAATAACTACTCAGTTTACTCTTTGACATAAACAGCTGGCGTGGGCATTGAACACAGGTAATAAAGCTGTTTCGTTTCGTGTGTTCGAAAACATAGATTAATTTCATTCCAACGAGTAAAAGTTTCAGCATAGTGTAAAATAAAATCTAAGATCTATTTAGTAATTTGTATTTTAAGTTAGTTGTAATAGTTAAGAAAGCGCCAATTATTATTCTTATGGTATATTTTTGAATGTAAACAAATACTTTTATAATATGGATCTAAACCGTTTGGATCCTTTTTAATATTTAGGTATGCTGGTTAACGAGATATTTATTTTTAGCAAAAAGGATTCAACTAATTTGGATCGTTTCTGATATTTAATTGGGAATATAAAGTGTATTTCTCAAAAAAGATCCAAGCGGATTAGGACATTTTTGTGATTTTCCTAAAACACATATTCCATAAATTTAACATTTCTCAAAAATGTTTCAGAAGCTTTGGATTTGTATTGATGAAAAATATCTTATGTAGCCCATAGACGTGGCTTGGTATCCAGTAGTTGTAGATATGTTTAAATTGTATTTTGTCACATGGATCTTTTTTGATATTATAAATACCACGCTGAGGATGCGTTTGGTATATATAACTCAATTACAGAAAAAGTGTGGATTGGATCCTTTTTGCGTAACTACGAGGGGCGTTCAATGTATTCTCGGTATGGGCATGAAGGAAAACTCGGAAAATTCTAAAAAAAATCTACTTTTCCACGTAGTCCCCTAGAACCTCAATACACTTATTGGCTCGGGAAATAAGTTTCTGTAAACCTTCCGAAAAATATTCTTCTGACTTCTCCTCAAAATGGGCATTAATTGCTGCCTTCAGTTCTTCATCGTCGGAAAATCGCTTTCCACGAAGATCTTTTTTCAAATTTGGGAATAGGTAGTAGTCACAGGGGGCCAGGTCTGGACTGTACGGAGGATGATTAATTTCTTCGAAGCCGCAGTCTCGCACAGCAGCCTTCGCCACGCGGGCCGTGTGAACCGGCGCGTTGTCGTGAAGCAACAACACCCCCGCTGTGAGTTTTCCTCGCCTTTTTTCTTTAATTGCTTTTCTTAAATTACGCAGTGTGTTTGCGTATGATGCTCCTGTGATGCTTTCACCCTTTTTAGTGTATTCAATCAATAAAATACCTTTAGAATCCCAAAAGACCGTAGCCATTATTTTTCCGGCGGATGGGGTGACTTTAAACTTCTTTGGGGGCTCGGCACCCTTTTTTACCCACTGCATAGACTCTTGTTTACTCTCAGGGTCATAGTGATGAACCCACGTCTCATCTCCAGTAACAAGCCGGTCGAAAATCCTCGTTGAATCTTCTCCACAGAGCTCTAAAAGCTCCTTACAGCACTCGACTCGAGCTTGTTTCTGAGATGCGGTCAGCATTCGCGGCACCCATCTTGCACTGACCTTTGAGAGGTTAAGTTGGTTATGCAGGATAGCATGTATGGTACCCACGGATAGGTTTATCATCTCTGCTATACATTTTGATTTTTATTCTGGCATCTTCAAGTACAAGTTTTTTCACTTTTTCCACATTTTCTTCAGTGGAGGCGCTAACGGGCCCGCCCGAGCGAGGGTCGTCTTCAATGCTTTCTCTGCCTCTTTTGAATTCACTTGACCACTTTTGAACGGTTGCTATCGAAGGGGCAGAGTCTTGGTAAACAGCAACCATCTCTTCGTGAATGATTTTTTGGTTTTTTCCCTGCTTAGTGAGGAACTTTATAACAGCGCGATGCTCGATTTTCGTTATCATTGTGGGGACAGACATTCTGGTCGTCTTTTACGGTCAATAACTAAAAAAATGCTTAACGTAATTGAGTGAAATTTTATATTTGTACCCTCAGATAGTGTCATTATCAAATGAGATCATAAGATTACCCACATTTTTAGCATATCACCTCGATACCGAGAATACATTGAACGCCCTTCGTACGTCCAATTATTCGTCAGATTCAGATGTTTCCATTTCTGTGTCAGAATCAGTGACATGTATCACGAAGCTGTCTACAGTTTTATCAATCATCTCATCGATTTTGGAATAAAAAATATCTTCTTCCTTAATAACATGCTCCACATAACGCTTCCAATTTTCCGAAGTAATATGCTGCAGTCCCTCTTGTAATAATTGTTTTACCTCGTCAAATTTAAAATTTGTATTTTTGCGAGCAACATATCCTTTTACGTTGGCCCAAATTAGCTCAATTGGATTAAGCTCACAATGATATGGCGGGAGTCTCAATACTTCCACCTTATATTTTTTTGCGAGCTCGTCCACTACATATGTTTTAAAATTGTCTTTAACATTTTTTACTTTTAGCAGTAATTCAGTCTTAATTTCATTGTCGTCGTAAGAAATATTCTGACTTACAAGCCAATTTTGTATATAATTTTTTTTCCAGGCAGTAGTAGGAATTCTTTCAAGACGCCTTGAGTGGTATGGTGCATTGTCCACTACCATTTTCTCCAAGTTTTGGGAGAACGTATTCAAACCATTGTTCAAAATGTGTTGCATCCATTGATTCATGGTAATCTCCCGTCTTCTTGCATTCAAATATATTTTCACCGCCCTCTACAAAACCGTTCTCATTGCCGATATGGGTAATTATTAATCGTTTACCTTTTGACGTTGGGTTACGTGCACCAATGCTAAGTCCTTCTAGGAAAGCCTGCTTCTTACTTTTAACTTGTTTGTCTACCCAAGTTTTATTTACGGTATGTCCTGTAAAAACAATTAAACATTTGTTAATTAGCGTCTTGCGCAGTAAAAGAGTTGAAGTATATTATTATTAAAACACACTTGTGATAGCCCTTAAGAACTAATGTCTCAAGGTCGGCGGCGCGTGGGTTATATTTTGCAAATAGATTTGCAGTATCATACACATCACTTCACGGTAAAGGCGACGGTATTTGCTTACAATCAGGCGAACCGTATGGTAGTCTGCCGTTTCACTGCAATAAAAAAAAAAACACACTAACCTGCATTCGCCCATGTCTCATCCATGTAAAATATCTGGCGATTTTGTTGTCTATAGTCTTTAATAGATTTCAAATATTTTCGCCGCCATATTGTTATGTCATCTCTATCAATAAGTGCGTTATTTCGCTGTCGTTTTATATATTTAAAGTTTAAATGCTTTATTAGCCGCCTCAGAGTTGTTTCGCTAAAATTTGGCAAATCTTCATCGTCATTGACTGCCTGAAGAATCTTGGGAATTGTTGGTAATTGGCCATTTAAAAAGAAACTGAATTTTTTTCCTAATTACGGATTTATCAAAATCGTCTACTCTCTGATAAAATTTAGGCCTGTCTTTAGACTTGATAGGTGATTTTATTCCCTCTTCTGATTTATATTCTTTTAATATATTATACACAGATGCTATGCCAATTCCCAAAATCGATGCTGTTTTTTTATTTATTTCGGTTTTGTAGGGATATTCATTCGATGGCCAATTTTCTTTCACGTACTTATATACGTTGATCACCATATTTTTCTCATTAGCCGTAAAGCTCGTCACCTGTAAAAATCACCTGTAGTCACTTGTCACACGAAGCTCAAGCTATATCTCCAGGTATACCAATTAACCTAACCAGTTACTTCACAATTTAAAACCTACTTCTAATATTAACCTTAAGTTTCCAAAGATTAGCGCCTTTAAACAAACAACTCTTTCTTTTTACTTATTATATATATTTTAGATAAATTGTATTACGCACCTTTTGACGTTTTTTTCGTGGCGAATTTATTTCCTTAGATGTATTGGCTACTGGCTCCATTATACGTAATAACAAATAAAATTAACGCAACAATAAAAAAGTGATAACGAAACAATAACAAAATTAACAATAACAACCAGATCCGCGATATATGCAAAGCAATGAAACAAACTCTTACTCATTCGAAACTCGAATGACGCGTTTATTTCAAAATGGCGTCCCGATAGTTTACAATCCCTGCGACGGACGCGTTCCGGTACCAAGAAACACAAACGATAGCGCTTTGCGTCGTTAAAATATGATTCGACTAAATTAAATAGGTTGTTACTTTCATATAACCCGTCTATATTTCATGTCGATTGAATATGGTGTAATCAAAAAAATTTAAAATGGTTTAATGTTAGAAAAATAATGTCAATGTCCCTGTAATGGGCGCAAATTGTAATAATAAAATTTAAAATAATGTCTTAACAAAAGTGAGGTTAGCTATCAATACAAAAATGTAGGTCTAACAATAAAATATTCGGGCGCCAGATAACTACCTAACCAAAAATATTAATGAAATCTAATAAAATTACCAGGATAAATAGGTCAGTCGCATCATTGGACCTTTAATCTAAGGAGGGGGGAATTAAATGTAAACCAGATAGAAAATTTAGATTGAGAAGCTAATTTATTCGGTAAAATGTAAATTTAGTACATTCCGTGTATTCCTTGAGCCTTAAATTCTATAAAATTATATCTAAAGTTTATTTACCAAATTATACTTAATACTAAATTTAGAATTTATATTTACTGAAGAGTTACTACGCTGTTGTTACTGCATCTTTGGAATTTTTGACAATTAATAAAGAGTTTAATAAATACCTGATGTTTGTTTATAACAAACCCATTAAATGTTTAAATAAACCAGTTTTCTGCGGTCGGGGCCTCCTCCCAGACGTCGTCAAACGGCAGTAGAATTAAATTTGTAAGGTTTCATTAACGTGTAAAATGACTTTATGAAAGGTGTAAAAAGCCTTGTAAAACTCTTGTAAAAGGGTAAAAAAGAAAAACTCGGTAAAAAAGAAAAAGCAAAACCGTAAGTGCTTGAACACGTTGACTCGCGGGCGCGGGCGCGGGCGCGGTCACGAAATATCAAACATACAGCATACTATGCAAGTGTTCACGTACAAAACGCAGGTGCGGCGAAAGTAGCGGGCCAGCTAGCGATTCGCGCGCGCGGCGCGCGCGGCTATATCAAACGAGTGAGACGTTTGTGTGTGTTCACGTCGAACTAGCGGCGGAGCGCGCGATTCACTCGCGACGCCAAGTAAGTTCAACCAGTTTGAAACGTCAACTCGCGCAAACGCCTGGCGGCCAATGTGAACACGAGTTCGCCACTTCTCCGCGCCCGCGCCCGCGCCCGCGCCCGCGCCTTCCAACGTGGACAAGCACTAAAAAGAAAAAGAAAAAGCGCCGTAGGCGCTTTTTCCAAAAAGAATCCAATTAAAATGCCAAGCTGTTAAGAGTCTCACGCCATCCACATCTCAGGCACCAATTCTTGGATTACACCGCAAATATACCTATAATATACATTAGGGCTTTGATAAGGGTGTTAATCCATTTTACAACAAAAACAAAGACTCCAAGACCGGAAAAACCTCGGATCAAGTTGGGTTTAAAATTTATGACAAATCGTCCACCTCTTCACGGTGACATGTCGGAGGAAAGTGAATGACCAAAAGGATACAGGAAGTGCTTCACTCAAAGTATACCATAAACGTCTCGTTCTAGCACAGATCACAAAGAAGGTGCTTGAAGCAAAAAAGGAATCCTGTAACTTTCAATCAATCTGTCACTATAAACCGGTAAAGCCAAAAACCACAGACTCATCAAATTCTCTAAATACATCTACTACAAAAAGAAAACTGGCAACTGTTGGCTAAATGTCAGCGTCACTGTGAAATGTCAAATATGTCAGACCAAACAGAACCGCGAAAACGAAAACGAAGTGAAGTTGAAATTATTCATACACGTTGAACGCCATATAGGTCACCGGTGACCACACCCTGCCTTAATCTAGGCGCCGCGTTGGCCACCGGTGACCTCAGAGTAGACCTGTTTTGCAAGTGAATTTGTGCGCCGTGGGTCGCGTGTACTATGGATTTGGCGTATCGGAGTGACCGGTATGGCGCTGTAGAACATTTCGCCTAAGTGGTTTTCGTCTAACTTAAGATTTTACTAGTCTAAGGCCACTTTCTATGGAGAAAAGTTTGTATGTGATGAATTGAATATGTTTGTTACCACTGAATGCTGATACTACTGAAAGGATTGGATGGAACTGATCATATATTTATAGAAAATGGTTTAGAATATATAGTAACATATCCATGTTTTAAAAAAAATAACGTTATAATAAAAATCTTTTATTTAGTATGACAAAAAAATCAGGTATAATGGAATATTTTTACACGCTTTTTATTAGCTTCACCTGTATGTTTGTATGTTCGTAACCGACTTCTTTGGGCTATACACTAAACAAAGCGTGTTTTTTAGTTTTTTTGAACTATTAATTTTATTAGCGGTGAAGCTTGTTGAAGCAAGGTAGACACAAATGCGGATTACCTAAACACGATTCGCAGAATGTTGCAACCTTTTTGGTTTGATTTTTAGCTAATTTTGAGCCAAACATTTCTGCATTTGTCTTATAGCATTCAACGCAGAAACGTCTCATACTTCTAACACTTCCTTCCTTTTTGGCTAGATTATGCTTTTTTTTTCTTTTAGGTCTTTCACTCATAGTTTCTTCCATTTGCTTTCCTGAATTAGTGAAGTGCTCTACTAATTCCCTTCTGAACTGGACGATACCTTCTTTACAATTTTTATTTTCACAGTACATCACCCATGCATTTACCAAAGCAGTATTTAAAATCAACTCTATCCCTAATTTTCTGAACCACTTTACGTTTTTTCGAAGTGGCGACGAATAAGAAGTCATTTGATCTGACATATCGACAGAACTTTTGGCTTCATTGTAGCTAAAAATCATCTTTGGCTTTCTGACAGCTTTCCCTTTTTTCTTGATTCACAGTAACATTAGAAAACATTATACTATGAAATATCTTTATTAATCATAAAAAGTATGCTTATTTAGACAAAATAAGTCACTAAAAGTTAAATTTAGACAATATCAAAGTTATCACTCCATAATATAATTGTTGTGAAATGTGGGTTGCCAAGCAGAACCTGTGTCAAAATTTTGTATACTGCACTTGCTATATCATTTCCACTTCTTCCAGCAGTGTTCTCACTCCAAATAGCACAGTACACTTTTTTATTAGTAGAAAGGTGGCCAGTCATGTTGTAAGTAGAAAATTTACTTTTGTTAAAAAAGTTGCTTACTTCTGCCTTTGGACAAGACAAAACATTCTCTAGATCATAGCACAATACTGGAATTATACCTGTTCTGTCTTTATCACGGTTTGACCTAGCAGCTATCTTTTCTGTTTTTTGTATCTGTTTATCTTCTCTTGTCTATTGTTAATGTATGTCCTTCTTTGAAATTTTATTTATATCAACCTCCTCAGTAGTGTATTATTGGGCATTCTGGAACAGGTTTTGAATTAAAATTTTTGAGCGAACGTAGTGAGCCATAAATTTTTCTGTTCTAGAATGCCCAATCATGAAACGCTTTCTTTGCAATAACGTATTGGAAATTTTTTAAGGAATCTGTTGCTAATACCAAAGTTGGTCGTTTGCTCATACCAAACTTACGACACATAAAGGTGATAGCTCTGTCACAACATGAAATACAATATAGTATAATTATTAAGTGGTTAGAATGCTG
This sequence comes from Alcis repandata, assembly GCA_949125135.1. Taxonomy (NCBI): domain Eukaryota; kingdom Metazoa; phylum Arthropoda; class Insecta; order Lepidoptera; family Geometridae; genus Alcis; species Alcis repandata. The sequence continues at coordinate 2,117,389 of OX421240.1, forward strand.
TGTATACAGGGTGTTTGGTCTAGGGTTAGAAAAACTAAATGGGTGTGTTCGTTGACCCATTTAGAGAAATACAAGTTGGCCAAAAAAATCCCAGACGCCTAAATTTTTTTTAATGGTCTAGATGTGTTTTTTTTATTTTTACCGAAATTTAACCTATTAAGCACCACAAATTTAAAAAAACTGTTTTAGACCGGTTCTTTTTATTTGAATTTGGTCTCTGATACATTTTCGTACTGTACAAATATAACGACTGAATAATTCGTCCAGAGCTCATAGAGTGTAGGTAAATATGAAAGAAAAATTACCTAAAAGGTCAACTTTGACTCGATCTAAAAAAAAAAACTAAAATTATCCATGAAAATCAAACACTTCTAAAAACATATCTTGTTATCCCTTATTACAAAGGTATCCTACATGAGTACAAAACTTTATCGCTTTGTGAAAAAAAATTGATGTTTGGGAAAATGAAACAAAAACAATAATGCAAAAAATAAAACGGTTTTCCACCCCGAAGGGAAGAAAACAGTTATTTTAGGTCTTGCCGAGGCTTGACCTTTCGGAGATTAGCCATCATACCTTTCATGTGCAATAGTTAGATACCTATAGGCTCTGCCTGTGAGAACGGCTGAGCGGGCGGGGAGCGACGCGAGAAGCCCCCCTCCCGCGCGCTGCCGGCAAGCCCGCGCGATGCGGTCGCTCGCGCGATGCGTCAGTACCTCTTACCGAACAAGCCGGCAAGGTCAGTCCATTAATTAAAAAAGAAGACACTATTATGCGAAAATCTATATCACCACATGAAAGATTAAGCGCAACTTTGAGGTTTCTTGCGACTGGGAGGAGCTATGAAGACTTAAAATTTTCGACATCAATATCACCTCAGGCTTTGGGACGTATTATTCCCGAAACTTGCGAAGCTATATATAAGGTGCTCTGGAGAGATTGGTTAAAGGCAAATAAAATACTTGTTATTTATTTTATTATAAATTGTAATGATATTTATCTTAACAACGAAATCAAACATAAAACTTATCTAAATTAAATCAAAAAAGAAATAAGACTCACTCTTACGTCCTAGTCAACATAAATCGTTTACGTTTGGAAATTACTTAAGTAAGTAGCTGCATTTACATCTGGAATGGAAAGTTGTACTGGATTAGGTTCCTGTTCTTGTATTTCTAAGGGCTGCATCTGTGTGATAACAGTGGGTGGTGTTGAATTAGTGGGAGAAACAGAAGGAATAGACGATGATGGTATATATGTATGATTCGATGATGATGATGACATAGACCAATTTATTGGAGAATGTGAATATTGTGACTGTTACCTTTTGCCTTCTACGAGTTTTGCACTGAAAACCGCAGACATCGACAGATTTTTTGCGCGCGAATCCGGCGTCGCTCCTTAAGTGGTTTTTTACGTCTAGCGATGGAATGCTTTTGACTAGGATGATTCCACTTACTTTATCTGAAAGCTATTGAAACAAGCTATAAAACTGGCTATAAATGTTTTTTATTGTGTTTTTATTTTATTTTACACATACCTTTCATTTGACAAAAAGTTGTAAAATAGTTTTATTTTCGAAAATAAATGTTTTTGTAACAAAAATAACTTGTTTTATTTACTAGTTTTTAAGTTTCTACAGTAAACATAATATGTTCTTTCTAAAATAAAACTAAAATGTATATCCTTTCATAGTAATATTTTGAGTTTTTTACGATGAAACATACCCACGAAAATTACGATAAACAGAAATTGGACGCGTTAGTGCCGTTCTTTCTAAATCCTTTTGTGACTAGGTTTTTAGCATTAGGCTTTATATTTATATGCTGTCCGATAGAAAATATATTCAGGATTTAGTTTTACATTATATCAGATAAAATAATTAAAAAAAAAAAAACTTATGAAGCAAAATGTCGGCAATGGTAGGAAATTCATGACAAAATCCGAAGATTTTTATTCTCCAAAAAATGATATTATAAAACGCGTTTTCTGTTCATAAAATACTTTCTACAAAACGCCGCTGAATAGACCTTTCTAGAAAGGTATCACACTTACACACCCATAGAACAAAAACTCCTTACAAATGATACTTGAAATGGCCTTGCGTCAACTCATTTCTGAGAACTTGAACGCTTGCTGTACACGTGTTTACACAGCCGTATACAGCGGGATCTTTTTTCGGGTGAATTCGGAACATGATTTAGGTACCTATGTTTTCTTGTCATGTATATTATATTTTTTTCAATTGCGATGTAGTTTATATATATTGCATTATATATTTTCAATTTATATATATAAATTGAAAAAAAAAAAAATTACACCAGGAAAATTCGATGTGATTTTTTTGTAAACAAACCAAAACAGAGCTAAGTGTCGAGTCACAGATCAGCAGTGGTTAGCCATATTTATGTATATTCAAAGGTCAAATTCTAAAAATTATTATTTTTTTTTTTTATGGTGTCAAGTTCACGTTTATTATATTTTACCACATGTAACCACATTGCAATTGAAAAAATATACTTTTGACACGTAATTAATTATCTTTTACCTAAGTGTACAGTTTTGGACGAGTAAATGAAAAACAAAATAAGATTTATATTTATATTTATCTAATATGTACATAATATCTTCTTTTACTTATATCTATACCAATATAATTACTTAACCTAACCACTTGGAATTTAACCTAGTGGGGAGCTATGAGTGTGAAACGTTATTTCATTCAATTCAATTTCAATTTTTTTTATTTATTTCGGATTACAATGTCCATAGCTATAATAAATCATATTAAAAATTAGGTACACATACAAATTATAATAAAAACAATCAATGAAGCTAATAATAATAAAAATAAAAATGTCAAAAAAATAAATTTAAAATCAATCAAAACATAAAATAAACATCAAATTAACATAAAATTATCTTAATCTAAATTTAGGCTGGGACCCAGAATGCTCAACATGCACCTTGGTCCAATGCTGCATTATTGGGCAGTCCAGGTCCATCCGCCAGGCGAACAGCTGTAGGTAACTGTTGGAGCTGCCCCGCACGCGGCACATCAGAGACGCACGCGCGCGTTATTTTATTTTATTTATTTTATTCTGTTACTTATATTTATTGATGATATCCAATATATCAAAGTTACAATCTGTACAAAGAAAATTACTGATATCAAATAATAGAAACAAATTTGGAATAGTACTGAAACAATTGAGCAAATTGCAGACTAGTTTTGATCTTTTATAAATTTCAAGTTCAAGTGTTGCAATCGATACAAAGAAAATTACTGATATCAAATAATAGAAACAAATTTGGAATAGTACTGAAACAATTGAGCAAATTGCAGACACCCCGCCCGCCCGCCCGCTCACCCCACCCCCCCCCCCCTTCCCCGCCCCGCCCGCCCGTTCATTCTTCAATCACCCCATCTCTCAATTGTCCATCTCAGTCACTTTCTCCACATCCATCGCATTCAAGACAATATGCCTACCGTGCCAGTGTGTCCTTTCATCCATCAATCTCACTCGTGTCCTTTCATCCATCAATCTCACTCATGCTGCTCGCTGCGTCGGGTAGCGATGGATAGATTTTCACGCGTGTGATAATCTATCCAACACTCTCCGATACACAAGTGTACCTGGCACAGTAGGCATTTTGTTCGTACCTGGGTCCGTCTCTTCAGACTCTTGCACCGTTCACACGCAAACTTCCTGTGCACTGCAGAGTTTGGAAGCTTCTCTGAATGCACAGGAAAATGATTTCCGGGTTGGAGCCGAAGAGACGGGTGCAACGCAGGTGGTAGCGGAACGCAAGCTTTCCAGAATCGGGCAAACAAACCTTCCGCTACACTACGCCGAAAATCTCGGTGAGAGTGCAATTTATATGCGGGGTTTCTAGTGTAGATGATAAAAGCATTCAGAAGGCTGGTGTTCACCAACCTTCTGAATACTTTTATGTACCACTTGTGGCATCTCTTTCGCTCAAACAGGAACGTGGACAGCTTCTGGTCCTTGAGATCCACGCCCCCCATATATTTATTGTAGTCCCTCACCGAGACTGGCTTCTCCCTTGCTACCCCAGCACGCCTTCCTGGCACCATTTCATGGTCATGGTACGTAGACATTACGGTGACAAGCTTAACGTCTTTCCACGTGACCAGAGAAATGTCACCGCAATGTCTAGCGTGCCAATCTCCCCGCGCAACCTGGTTCGGTTTCAAGTCTTTCAAGTCTTGCGGGACGTCCTTGCGGGTACGGCTCATGGTACCGAGTACATCTGTACCCCGGCTCTTGAGGTACCTCGTTAAGTACAGCTGATTGTACCAGTTGTCCATAACGAGGACATGCTCAGCATCCAAATACCCTTCCATGAGGTCTAACACAACCTGGGCAGTTTTGTTAGCAAACCCATGGAGAGCTACCGTATGCATGGGCGTCTCTTTGCCGGTGTACAGCTTGCACTTGAGCAGGTACCCCGTCGGTCGCCTCGCACAAGTCGAAAGACTTGATTGACCTGTGAGAAATGTTTGGTTTCTGACGACGCGGGAATGCGTACTGTGACTTTATACTGTGGACAGGCAATGGTAAGACTACTAAGTGCTTAGGTAAGTATAGTTTGGAAATAAAATTCAAAAATTACAAAAAAAGAAAATATTTATTGCAAAATAACACAACATACATTTTCTGAATAATTATTGAACGTAACAAATTATAAGTATCTAATCAACAAAACTTAGAGATCCATTTCAGTCAAATAGTATTAAAACTAGAATTAACAAGATTATCGACTGAGTCGTTTTTGGTGGGAATACTGATTATTTCTTTAAAATAATGTTTAATCACATTACAGTCGCTTCTCCAGTTACCGTTCCTTAAAATAGTATCTAATGGGACATTATTATCCCTTCTTGATGAAGCTACCGCTGATCTAATGCTTCCTGGGGGGAAGCTAATATTTAACGTTGAAAAAGCGGTTTTCAGCCAACCAGCAATAATTGACCGGGAAGCTGGTCTCGCTCGACCCCGAGTCGATATAAATAAAGAATTCACACAATTTCCGCCTGCGCATCTCCTAGACCTCGTGAGTGAAAGAAATACATTTGTCCAATAAACCGGGTCAAGTTTAGTATTAGGTATTTTAGAAAGCTGCCACCCTGATTGCCTTTGAAGCCTGTTATCCGTTTTGGATCCAAAATCAGGCCAGAATGTGACAGAGGTCTCATCAAGTAGCATACTATCTTCGTCAATCCTAAGTAACGTGAGGTCATGTATTCGCCGGCCGGAAGCTAATAGTAAAATGAAAGCCAGATGGCGAGATACCTCAAAGATACTATGCTCATTCACAGATAAGTTCTCCATCCAACTAATAAGTTTATTTATTTATTTATTTGTATTAAGGCACAAACGGTTTACAATAAACTTAAAATAATAGACACAATTAATATACACACACCAATCAAGCTGCCACTAATATATGCAATATATAAAATAAAAAGAACAGGACGATAAGTACTCAGAAGCGAAACAATGTTATTAACAAAAAAAATATATAAAATCATAAGTATAGAAAACAAATTAAAACAATATAAAATAAACTACTTCTGAACAAATAAGAAACGAATAGGTAAATATTATAAGAGTGAAATTTGATGTTTAAATTGGGATTTAGACAACGACAAAATGTCGCAACCAGAAAACTGGTCGTTGTGCGACTTACATGCTCTGGGAACAAACGAATTACATGCATAATTTGTATTATAGGGCTGAAGATTAAATAACTTATTTGTAAAACGGGCATTAAAACGAGGACACCTTAAATCTATCTGACTTAGAAGATATGGAGAGTCAATAACATTTCTTAAAATTTTGAACAGCAACATTTGATCTTTGATAGTGCGTCGGCTTTGAAGAGTGTCAATTTTAAAAGTTATGGGGTTATATGAAAAAGAATTTCTAAAATTAAGGTGTTTCAAAAACTTGTTTTGAATCCGTTCCAGGCTGTTAATATATATTTGATATTGTGGGTTCCAAACATTAGAGGCGTATTCCAGGATTGGTCTGACTAAAGAATTGTATAGAATTATTAATATTTTAGCATTATTGAACTCTTTACCCACTCTCAGAATAAAACCTAACAAACGATAGGCACGGACAGTAATATCTTCAATGTGAGAGCTAAGTATGAGTTTATCATCTAACAGAACACCTAAATCTTTTACAACGGTTACCCTTTTAAGAAGCTCATCATTCAAACTATAATTAAAAGTAATAGTTGATTTCTTCCTTGAGAAAGATATGCAGCTACATTTAGCAACATTCAAAAATAGGAAATTGCGCCTGCAGTACCCACTCAATCTGATTAGATCACTTTGCAGCTTCCGGCAATCATCAGGAGATTTAATAACTTTATAAATTTTTTTATCATCAGCATAGAGTAAGCAGTTCGAAAACTTAAAACAATTTATAACATCATTAATAAAAATATTAAAAAGAAGTGGCCCAAGGTGAGAACCTTGAGGCACACCTGACGTCACCGGAATAAAAGAGGAACAAAATCCCTTAATTGCAACTGCCTGGCTACGATCACGTAAGTAAGATTCCAGCCAACGAAGCAAATCCCCGTGCACACCAATCGACAACAATTTCTGAAGCAAGATATCATGGGATATTTTATCGAACGCTTTTGAGTAATCAGTATACACAGCATCCACCTGAAAACCTTCATCCATAGACCTAAACAAAACATCAACAAATTCACATAGATTGGACTCGGTAGACTTCCCATCCACAAAACCATGTTGCTCCTGTACTATATAAGGCCTAATAACGGGATAAATATCATCATAAATTATTTTCTCGAATAATTTTGGGATCGTACTAAGCTTAGAAATGGGACGATAATTACCAATATCGTGCTTATCACCTGATTTAAATATCGGGACTACATATGACGTCTTCCAAACTAGCGGCACACAGCACGACTGTAATGAAAAATTGAATAAAATTGATATAGGTTTTGATAAAGCCTCGCAGCATTGACGCAAAAATATGGGAGGTATCCCATCAGGACCTGCACTTTTGCTAACATCTAATGATTTTAAATATTTCGACACTTGGGCTACCGAGATTTGCAATGAATTTAAGTTAATACAATTATCACTAGAACAAGGATGATTCGATGGTCTGAGTCCAATAGATGTTTTTGCCGGTTCAAATACAGAATGAAAATGTTTATTAAAAAGGTCGCAGATTATACGTCCTTCGGATGATGCGGCGCTACCAAGAAACATAGTATCCGGTAGGTTCGAGTGACTCCTCTTGGACTTAACAAATCGCCAAAAATACTTACTGTTCTCCTGTATTTTCGATTCGGCCAAATTCAGATAAGATGCATAGCACTGAGCTTGAACCAATTTTTGCCTATCACGAGCTTTCGAAAAATTATCATAATCATCCAAATTGTTATATATTTTCCATTTCTTGTGGTATTTTAATTTTTCTTTAATTATTTTAATTAAGCTTTTACTGTACCAGAAAGGATACCGACTATCATCGTAGACAACTTTACTAGGAATGTGTTCAGCAATTATGTTATTAATCGTCCCATAAAAAGATGCAACAGATTTATCTATATTATCCTGATCAAGTATGGAGTCCCAGTCCAGATCATCAAGCTTGGGGCAAATGACTGAATAATCTGCTAAATGAAACAATATAACGGTCCTTTTAGGAGAACGCAAATAATTCATAGAAATATTATTAAAATTGATAGTCAAGGCTGTTGTCAAGTTGAGCAATATCCCAAATTGTTTTCTTTCTAGACGGTGGATTACTTGTATCGATGGCCTTAATCATTTGTTTTACCAGCGGGCTTTCCGAAATCGCCTCCCTTTGAAGTGGGCATGCAAAAGTGGCTATTACCGATTTATGCAACTTGATAGTGTTAGGAGAGAACTTTTTTACTCTATGCAGAAAACTCAAGTGTAAAGCTACTGAAGCCGCATCTGGTTTATTCGGATCTAGATTCAACATATTGCATCTCTTTGTCCAGAGCTTCCACGGGGCTCTATATGTTTTTAATGTGGATTGCCTCCAAGCTTTCTCCAGGAGTTGTCGGTCTTCCTCTGGCCATTTTGAGATTATTTCTGACCACCTCGTATTTTCCATGCTTCCAAACATAACTTTCGAGCATTGGGGAGATGTGATTGAGATGTCATGTCCGTTATGTGATGTTGGAGATTCCTGATCCAGAAGGGGTGATCTACCGCCCTCGATTTCAGGTCCGCTCTCCAAAACACTTTTTCCCAGCGAGGGACTATGAGTATATACAGTCCCTTTGCGTGGTTCAGATGTGATAGTACCCTGGGAATTAGTGATGGAGGTGGGAAAACCCAGGCTAGCTTGAACTCCCACATTTTGCTGAATGCGTCGATGAACAGGGCTTCTTTGTCCTTCACATCCTGAGTGACATAGGTTGGAACCACCCTGGACGCATTTGTGGCAAAAAGATCGATATCTGGGACTCCCCATTTCTGGAATATAATGTTGCATATTCTTTCTGATAGATGCCAATCCACAATATGCTTCTGTCTGGATAAGCTGTCGGCTATATCGTTGTATATTCCCGGTATGAACTGTGGAACGATTTGGGTATCCATGCTCAGGGCCAGTTCTAGGAGAAGAGATGTCAATTTTGTTAACTGCGAGGAACGAGTTCCGCCTTGATTTTTTTATATAAGATATCACGGTTCGATTGTCCGATTGTATTATTACTCTTTTTTGTCTCAGCGTCTCTTTTTCTAGGCGAAATGTTTGTACAACCGCATACAATTCCTTCATGTTGATATGCCAATAATTTTGTTGAGGTGTCCATTCGTCGCAAATGAGTTTTCCATCTATCTGAGCTCCCCAGCCTGTGTCCGACGCATCTGTTGTTATTAAGACCGTTTCGCGATACGTGAAAAGCGCTGTAGTTCTTTCTAGGTTTTTCAACCACCACTGACATTGCTGAAGAGCCGACGTTGGTATGCGAAACTTCTTTTTCCGAAAACAATCTGGAAGTGTGTAAGCCGCCCGTTGTATGTCCCTGCAGTGTAGTCGTCCCAGGGGGATAACAAAGTTGGCAAAATTTAGTTTTCCCAGAAGACTCTTGGCTGATATCCAACTCCAGGTTTGAACTCTCAACAATCGTATCAACTCTTTTCGTAAGGATATCACCTTCTTTTCTGGTAGAGCTCGCAGATTTTTTGCAGTGTCCCACAGAATCCCTAAGTATAAGGTAAAAACTGGTTCAAACTTCTTCTTCTTTAGATCGTCCTTCTCGGATTGTTTAAACGTCAGATAAACGACGTCAGTCTTGGGCTTTTCAACGTCCGTTATTCCTTGATATTTTCTATTGTGGCACTCTCCCGAAATGTTGTTGACGGAAAACATTCCATCGGCATATTTCGGGCTCAAGACAGCTGCCACGGTGGCAGTACAACGGAAAGATACATTCAGGCGTTTCTTTGTGATGTTTGCAAAAACAGACAAGGGATCCACGTGTTTTAAGTGACAATGACCCAGGCGATTAATAAACGGAATCTGCTTCTCATCACCGATGAACATCAGAGACCGCGCACCAGTCAAAGCTAGAGCAAACACTATCTGATCGGCGTGTAACATCAAAGCCTCTTCCACTATTAACTGATCGTAACGAATTTTCCCTTTCTTTTTATAATTCAACAGATATGAATCTACGGTCATCACTATATCACGCAAGTGACTCTTATCCATGCCCTTACGAAGTAGACGAGTCCTGATTTCTTCGGCACTCTCCCGGGTGGGCGTTAAAACCAAACAAGGTTTAATCTCCTCATGCCACGTGCATTGGTTCTTCTTATCATACACCTGCAAGTCCCGTGTAACTTCCAAAGGCACATTCTCGACTATGCAATGGGTTTTTCCACAACCGGGGACTCCCTGAACAAAGTTGATATTCACGTGTTCAAGAGACAAAGCCGAAATGTCTATGTCTTTGGTTGCCTTGTACAAGAGTTCATCTTGCATCAATTTGAGTGACTTACCAGTCAAATAGTTGCGATCTGTAATTGGAACCTTTCCCTCCTTCAGATCAACCCACTGCACGAACTTCGCCCCATCGAAGAAAACCTCATAATTACCATCAGACATTGAAGAAGACACTACCGGTTCAATTGATACTTCCTCCCTTGCGGGATTCATTACCATGCGTACTACACGAAACTTCTCACTAGACAAGTCACAGGCTTCTCGGAGAGATCGAGGATCAAAGACAGTTCCACGACAGTTAAGATCATAAAATTTTTTATACACCCCGAATATAATATTCGAAGAAGTTCGCCAATACTCCCGAATTTCCCTGGCACTGTTTCTCACGTGACTATCACTGGTATAACCAGACTCATATTCTGGGTTAAACTTGACGTAGGTACTATCAGAACGTTCCCATAAGGCATTCACCTTCTGCTCGGCTGAGGAAACCTCGCTATTTACCCTTGCAACCCTCTGGTAGTGGTCAACGATATGTCTGCAATCCAACTGCGCTTCCCCGATCGTCAAGAACTTATGAGGGTAAGAACCCAAAAAATTGTCGAAAATCGCCACCAAAGCGGAAACATTCATCAATCTTGACAACTTATTCAAGTAAAATGAGCGCGTGTCAGGATACAGGCAACCCATGATCTTCACAAAATTAGAAAGCTCCAAAGCCAAATCCGAGGTCAACATTTTCACTACACATATCATTCGACTCTGCGAAAACAGCGTGAAAAACCGATCTGCAGAAACAGACCCCACCGCGAACAGAGCACGAGAGATGTTGGAAATAGTCTCGTCCGGGAGGTATCTGGAATTAAGCAAAACATTATCGCGACGATCAACCAACACAATTTCTATACCATTAGGATCTGAAACCTCACGCAGAGCATTCAAGACCGGGACCTCCACCGCAGGACGATTTATAGCTCCAATCCTATCCAGATTATTCTTATCCCTTTCATAAAGTACGCAACGTCTCGTAGTGGTTGGTGACAACCGCGGGGCATTCTTCGATTCCGCCTCTGGCAATGTGACCGTAATACAATTCGTTTCCTTACCGGGATCAGCCTTGACTGTCTCCTTATAAATCACTTTAGGAATCGGTCGCACAGGATTAGGAGTTTTGATAACTTTCTTCCTAATGGTAACACCCATCAGACTGGTCTTAAGTAAACCCTGCGAAGAAACCCGGGTCTTTAACAAGCCCAAACACTTTGTGCGAACAGTGGCTGGTTGCATATATTGGACTTGAGGAATTAATTTATAAAAATTTTTCTTATCTCTAAAAATACTCTCACCAGCAATAGACAAACTTTCGTCAGCTTCCAAGTCGTCTCGATTCTTTCTGGAGAGAGCATATCTGGGCGGATCCGCCCTGAAGATACTGCGTCCAGCTATACGCTTTGTCAAAATCTCAGAGGAACGGGATTTCGGGAACCCAGGATTCAGCAAGTACTCAGAAGGATGGTAAAACAAGTTTCTTCCCCCGATCTTTAAAGAGGAATGTGCATGCCCCCTAACTCTCGCCTTCACCGGCCTCGGCGGTAATGACTTCGCGTCATCGAATTCAGAACATATCGAAACCACTTCCGCGTTTGAAGACGATCCAATCAAAGGATCTTCACGGTCCATATTTTCAGCCAATTCGGCTGCCAATCTGTCCAGATCTCTCATCACGTCATCGTCGTCATCAGAGGATAATGCACAGCACAACTCGAAATCCTGATGGAAACTCTCAAACTCGGTTACCTGATTCAAGAGCTCCCAGACCCGACAATCGTGAGAAAATACGCCCTTCAACGCAATATCACACAACTCCTTGACCATTTGCTGTCTTGTCCTATCCCACTGAACCTCAGAAGCTCCCCTACCGTAGCCCAAACAAACCGCATAAATGACTCCAGTGTACAACCACGAATGGTCGGGCTTAAAGAAAGTTACGGAACCAAACAAAGTGGAAAGGGCCATTGCCTCCACGTCCACGTGCAAAATGTCCATCCACTCGGGAAAGCGTAAGACCAATGAATCACCACTATTTAAAACCTCACGATAAGATTTACCAGACTCAAAGAAAAAGGTAGTAATACCGTCTGAGGGCAGATCATCTAAGATGTTATCAAAACCAACTCGGATCATGGTAGCATCCAACCCCACACCAAAATTCACATCCACAAGAACATTTTCCGAGACGATTTCCGGGAATCGATAGGTGATTTCAACGATCTCAGCAGCTTGAGAATTAGGAACGTCTCCACACAGATCACAATCCGGTTTGACAAATTCAGCGACATAAGCACGAATCGGGTCGATAAGTGACTGCTCCCGAGTTGGTGGTGGAACCAATCTACACACTCGTCGATCCAACTCAAAACCTCCCTCCAAATGCACCCGGATGGGCGAAAAATGGTTGTTCAACAAAAGAAGGTGCATAGCAACCTCATCACGTTCACTACCTCGGAAGAAATAACAGTTGGTTTCGTCATCAACCTTATTGTGCAAACATAAGTTAACCCCCTGCTCTCTACAGAACAAAAGTATGATGTCATCATCTCCCCACTGGCACTCAGCCGTTAGAATGTCCACAACTGATCGAGGGTCAACACATGATGTTAAGAACTTCGACCCCAACAAACGCGTCTTCAATTCCGGTACAGTCTCCTGAGTCAAGGTAACGAGAGAATGGAACAAACAATTTCCGTCTCCAGGTACCTGGACCACGTCCTCAAGAGATTCAAATTTGCATTTTGATGCCACATAAGGCGCCTCCGAAACAGGCGAAATCTCCTTCGGAAGTTCCTCGGGAACCACATCTGGTATTTCTCCTTTGTTGATGTTAAACACGTCAATCACGTCACTAAGGGTCTTTTGAACTATCACGTCAGCCATTTTCTCTACATCTTCTGAAAATTTTTGGGGTTTAACTCCAAGAGTAGGATCCCTTGGGTTAAAGTACATCTCAGTATAATCATACGCTATCTCGGCAACGTGGCTCCTAACTTCCAAGATACGAGTTGCTTCGGTGATTTTAATGCTAAAATATTCTGGTGCTGCGGCCCACAAAGAAAGTCTCTGCAATAGAGTGAAGTCCTTAGACTCCTCGACATCATCGATGTTTAAATCGTGCGCCTTCACGTGAGACTCCACAGTCGGCATGCCGTCCGACACAAGGGGAAAGGACTCGTAAGTCTTCCAGAATATTTTCTTCACGACACGCATGAACAAAGACTCCCTCCCTCACCTTCCTATATTTCTTGATGAAATCTGTTATGATGGTAATAGCAGCACTGCTGTTATATCTTGCGCTGAAGGCAACCAAGAACAAGGCATCAGCGAGATGATATAAGTCGAGAGGAGCCATATTGGTGTCCTGCAAACTGGCATCCATTCCATTCACAACGAGACGCGTTGAAACCGATCGAAGATATTCGAATATAGCATTATTAGAGAATTTCGCTTGAGTCTGAGCCATCGCGTACTTAAGCCCTGATTCATAAAGACGTTTCGGAACCAACATGCTCCTTTGGGAAAAATTTACTTTGAATTCACCGGACCTATCCAGAACAAAAGGTTCATAAGTGTAATATTTTACGATTACCTTGTGCAACAATTTCTCACTCAATGGTATAACTACGGCGATCTCACTCGCGGGTGAATCGTATACCGTCTTAACGATCTTCAGGACAAGGTACGGTCCACGACTTTCTACAATTTCACCCAGATAAAGAATTCCTCTTTCACTAACATAACGCATGTCCAAAACGGTTTAGAGATACGTCTTAAAATTGTGTTTATAGCTGATGGAATAATCTTTTTCAAAGTAGAACTCTATATCAGTGACATAACGGTTACCCTCCTTGACCGCTCCCTTGGAGAAACAATTGCCGTAATGCTTCATCCAAATCATACCCACGTCCTGCAATTTACCACTATCTAACTCCGACATTAAAATTTCAGGTTCAAATAAGAAGGTAGCGTAAGCAACTTCAGCAGCGGAAGCATCCATTGCGTTCGCCACCTGCTCATTAGTCATATCGTAAATGCTATCGTTAAACATAAGAAATGGGGCCTTAACACTACACTCTTGAGCAAGCTCATTACAAAACATCTTCCGCGGGACCTCCAGGTGTTTACGCATCTCGTCACTCTTCTGAACTGCCCGTCTGACCGCGAGAATCTCGTTCGAACGTCTGAGATTGTCACGTGCGTCGATAATAGGCAAACATGCATGAATAGTGAACCAAGCACGATTCAAGTTGAGAAGCAGATTTCCACCGACGTTCTCAATCCAGCAGTTGTAACCTTCGGGCACTTCCAATTTGTTGTTATAGGCAAGTCTTGCAATCATTAACTCCACGTTACACAATCGCATATTAGCGGCCATCGAATGCCCCCTCAAAGATCCAGACTTACTGAAGTCAAGTTGGAATTCCGGATACAATTCAGCCAACCTACTCTGTTGCAACGGAGTCGCACTCGCACGTGGATAAACTCTTGGACGGTTTCTACTTAGTTGTTCACAAGTTATATCTGCCAAGGCCTTCATCAAGTTAACGACCTCTTCGGATTTTGGGTCCTTCAATCTGTCGGCCAAAATCGTCTTAACAGCATCATCCTGATTCACCCCAGCCATCGTCAGCATACTACGCGCAAGCTCATTGCTCAGCTGGCTTGGTGTCGCACCGATGATAAATCTTTGTTTCATGAAAAACCGCGAGGCATGGATTATCATGTACAAAGGACGCCAAACCGATTCATTGGGAGAGACGTGAACGAGACCGTAACTAGAAGTGGGTCTAAAAATTCGCACATTACTGTATAAATTCGGGACTTCTCGCATCAATATGGCGTACACATCTTGAAGTAATGGGTACGCTCCTAATCTGTCAATGAACTGTGTTATCTTCCATTCTGGGAATAGTAGGTCTTTAAACCACTGCACGTAACAGTAGCCTTGATAGCCGATCCGCATTTGACTACCGGCGTACTTAAGGAAAACTTCGGATAATGAAACCCTGATGTAATCTTCCTCGACGTGAAGTTGCTGCGTCCCCACCATGGCTGGTGCCTGCAGTTGATAATCGTGTTCATAATCGATATACAATTGCAGAAGCACGTCTGATACGAAAGGGTTCGGGCCAAACTTGCGTTTAGCATAACGTCGCCGGTGAACTGGAAACCAGTACAGATAACAAAACATTTTAATATACGCAATAATCAAATCATAAGGGTGATGGTAATTGGTAATTGGTAATGGTAAACATTAACAAAAGTCAAAACAAGAACATAATAGATATATTGGTATATTCTTGGCAACGTTGACTTCTAGCCTTACGGGATCCTGATCTGCTAAGAGAAAATCGTCTAGGTAGACTATCACTCTTATATCCATCTCTCTCAGACGTGATGCCATCCAGTTTGATACTCTGGCAAATGTTAGGGGAGCGGTGGACAGACAGAAAGGAAGGCATGAAAACTGCAGAAATTTTCCCTGATGAACGATAGAGAGGAACTTTCGGTGTTGTGTCTTTATAGGAATATGAAAATAAGCCTGTGAAATATCTATCTTTACCAGATAATCTCCTTGTTGTAAGAATTGGGGTACTTTTAAATGATTCAATAAACGGAACTTTTTTGGTCGAAGATATCTGTTCAAGCCTCGAAGGTTGATAATTGGTCGAGTTCTTCCATCCGGCTTGGGTACTGGAAACATTTTGGACAAAAACCCTGTTTTTGATGTTGTGTCCTCCAGTATACCTTGATGTACTAGTGACTGGATCTCTATGTCCATCTTTTTTGTCTTGTATAAATGCGAGATTTGGTCTGAAAGAGGAATCAGAGGGGGTTTCATTACGAAAGAAATCGAGTATCCCTTTATTATATTTAAGATACTTAAGGGTGCCCCCTCCCCCTTCCAGATATTTAAGAAGGATAGGAGTCTTCCCCCTCTGAACTCCTTTGTGTCAATTTCGCTTCGGATTTTCTTTGCCTCTATGCCCACCTCTTTGCATAGAGTTTTGTCCCTGTTTATTTCCATATGAGCGTTTCCAATTTTCGGGCGCTTTGTTGGTAATGGGCTTGCGACTGAAGGGTTTTGGTGTTTTAATGATTTTGCCAGGTCGAGGACGTTGATGCGATGATGATTGAGGGACATTATAGTGTTTCGATTGAAAAGGCTTTTTGTATTGCTCACGAAATAAATTCTGGTGACCTGGTTGTTTTAGTAGATCTGATATCTCCTTATCGCAGAAAAGGTGGGAAGTCGACGGGGGAATTGTATTCAAAAGCGATGCTTGGTATTCATCTTTGGGTAGCAAACTATTCCTCCTTTGCTCTATTACTTCCGCTCTACGCCCACACACATATTGTAGGAGGTTGTTAGAGATGACTCTGAACTGAGAGTCTGTTGAAAAAACAGACTTTAGGTCCTGCTTCAGCGACGGATGTTTATCAGAAAGACCCTTTAATGTGCTAGCCAACGCATCCCTTTCCAATAGCAAACCATGCAAAATTGTGCCTAAAGTGTAGTCAGTTCGCGTTAGCTGTTCCTGCATTGGTGACGGGGATAGTTGCTTTGTGAGAACAGGGTTGGCTTTCAAAGCACTAAAGACCGGCGAAGCATGCAACACTTTTTGTGCATCTATGTACCTTATTTGCTTGTAAGACATATCCCCTAGTCTTTGGCACTCAGTGCCCTGAATTGCGATGTGGGGTTTTGGGGCAGGGATAGTGGGCTCCTGTTCTTTGGTTTTAGGCGCAAAATCAAAATCTTCCTCCGCATCCGTATCTATAGGAAGATCTGGAGCATTCCATGCTGTTTCTTTCCTCTGTGGAAAATCAGATATGGGAGCTGGTTCACAGTTCTCGTCGGTTTCCGACCCAAACTCCTCAGACTCGTCTCCAGATCGAGGAGTAAATTGTCTCATGAATGAGAACAGCATATCTTTTATTTCGGCCTGAGACTGCTCAAGCTTGTCCAATCTCGAACCCTTTTTGGGTTTGGTCTGGGTTGTAAAAAGAGAGCGCGTTGCTGACGCGTCATCTAATTCGTCTTCCTCCTCCTTAGAAAGCTCTTTTGATGCTTCTTTCCTGCTCAACAACAAAGGCTTCAAGTCGACTAGGGTAGCTACAACCAACTCATTTTGAACGGCAGAGCCCCTTATTCTGGAGGCCACAGAAGGGGGGCCAATTATTAACCCGACACAAAGAGGCCAATCGAGCATTTTAATCTTCATGTCTCTATAAACTTTTTCCGGAAGGCTAGTACAGTCAGGCGAGAAAGCTCTTGCAAGACTTACAGTTGGCAAAGCGAACCTTATTTTATTTAGAACCTGAGGGTCCAGCTCAGGGCCCAGTACTTCTTCTTTCTTGAGAGGGATAACCTTCCACTCCAACCATCCTTTAGGTAAATGGGCATCCGCCAGCTTTTTTAATCTTTCGAGGATCTGGTTGTCACCAGGGTCTTCAGCCTCCCACTCTAGAAGTGAATCAAGTGTAGAAATTTCTACAGGTGTCGCCATCTGAAAATGAGCAAGCTGGTGAGTGTACGCAGCCATGCATAGTGCAAAAGCTCAGGTTTTACTCGAATTGAGCCGCACGACTGCTCAAGAACGAGACGTACGGCTGCCCATATCGAGCCGTGTGGCTGCTGAAATCGAGCCGTACGGCTGCTGAAATCGAGCAGTACGGCTGCCCAAATCGAGCCGTACGGCTGCTTAAATCGAGCCGTACTGCTCCTCAGATGAGGCCGTAAGACTGCTCGAATCGAGCCGTACGCCTGCTCGGGTCGAGCCGTACGCCTGCTCGTATTGAGTCATTTGGCGACCCAAATCGAGACGCATGCCTGATTAGCTCAGGTCATACGTTTACTGAGATCGTAGAATGCGAGTCTCAGTAAGTATAGAATAATCTAGTATAGCTATAACAAACAGAAATACACATTCCAGAAGAAATGTAGAAACAATTTACATATTATTATTACATTAAAATTTTATTCAAAGCAAGCACTTAGTAGAATAAAAATTCACTTACCAATATTTTAAAACAGTCCACAAAGTATTCACAACGCGATCGTTATTATATCATATAATAAAGATCTCGAACGAAACTACGTCGTTGATATTGTACGCGCAGTGACACGCGTGCACTTGGAAGCGTTATCGAAAGCGTACTGTAGATCGCGCAGCTGACAAGCCGCGCCCCGACGCGACGTCGCGAGGGTGGCGCGCGGGGCGAGGCGATGTCCTGGACGGCGCGGGAATCAAGAATGTCACGGAGTGCTTGGGAGATTATTGTAAGGTGTTATCTCACAGGTCAAGCCGACGGCACAGACCATGAAATAAGGGCCAACGTGGGGGGGCTCCCCGTTCGGCGCAAGGTCCCACCCGGCGTTGCGGTGTACGAATGCACCTCCACCTCACACGGTACGTCGTCGTTTGAAGATGACATGGTTTCGTACTGTGAAAAAAAATTTAAATATAACAAGGGCAGAGTAAAAAACTAAGAACGTCCTTTTTATTGAAGTCGGCTAAAATATATATTTTAGAAATAAATAAATATACCTATAATACACCTCATAAAATAATTAAACCTAATAAATTCATGTTATAAAATAATCAAGGAAATCACACAAACTCAAGTCAAGCAAATCACAGATGTCCACACAAAAATACCACACCCTATAGCGCGACCGGGCGCACGACACGCACACATTCAAGATAGAGACGTGCCTGTGTGCGTGATTTTGGGGACCGCGCGCGCTTTAGAATCAAATATAAACAAAACTATGGAATATTGGGCCAAGATGAGGATTGAAATAGATTCTACGATATTTTTTTCACTAATGTAAAGATATTTCAACACATACCTAACTAAATAACTAATATAAATAATACAGACAAAACAAAAGATCGACCAATTCGCGCGCAAATGATTGAGCACTGCCGATTTCTAACCTATGTTTTATCAACAAATACTACTTATTATACTTTTGTAACTACGTAAAAAGCTTGGTAAAACACTCTAGAACGTATAATAAATAGCAACTTACCGATTCTTTCACAATTTACACAATCACAACAATTTCTGATGAACACACCACACTTCTGCCTGCTTGCGTCGGCGCGCACCGGTTGAGTGAACTTCGGTCGGACTTTATGTCGCACTTTTATTTCAAAATGGTGGCACTATTGTTTCAATCAAACGAGTCATTCAGTCTGACGTCATTCAAAATAAGAAAGCGTTGGGAAAGAGACCCTAAACGTATCGAAATAAGGCTTAAAAGTCTTTTTGAGGGACCGCTGGATACGGAAGATCCTCTTCTCTTTCGTCTTTCGTCGTCTACATCTGATTCCGATTCCAAGATTCTTTCCGCTTCCTTTCTTGAAACTATTTTTGGTCGGATAGCGTTGGTTGCTTGATTAAATATTTCAGTCGCCGCTGCAGATCCTCTAATTTTGTTAGCAATTGAAGGGGGGCTTATAATTAAGGCCCTTGTAAACGCCCAATTCGTCATTCTTAATTTAATGTCTTTGTGGGGTTTTTCAGACACATGGGTAGCATTCGGATCGAAGGCTTTGACGATATCCACTGTCGGTAAACAAAATCTTATTTTGTTCAGGATTTGAGGGTCGATTGACTTTCCAAAAATCTCCTCCATTGAAAGGTCAACAACTTTCCATTCTATCCATCCTTCCGGCATATATTCTTGGGCTGTTATTTTAAGGCGTTCCAGGATGGCGTTATCTTCCGATGAATCGTCGCTCTCGTCCAATAGCTCCTGCAGTGTTATAAATTTGCTCGACGGCGCCATCTGAAGCCAAGAGGGGAAAGCGTTAAGGAAGCATTTGACATTAACGCTACTAACATGGAGAACGAAAAGACTGCAGCAACTAGAACTGGTTGCGGCTCACGGGCTGACCGGCTACGGCTCACGGGCCGACCGGCTGCGGCTCACAGGCCGACCGGCTGCGGCTCACGGGCCGACCGGCTGCGGCTCACGGGCCGACCGGCTGCGGCTCACGGGCCGACCGGCTGCGGCTCACGGGCCGACCGGCTGCGGCTCACGGGCCGACCGGCTGCGGCTCACGGGCCGACCGGCTGCGGCTCACGGGCCGACCGGCTGCGGCTCACGGGCCGACCGGCTGCGGCTCACGGGCCGACCGGCTGCGGCTCACGGGCCGACTGGCTGAGGCTCACGAGCCGACAGGCTGTGGCTCACGGGCCGACCAGTTGTGGCTCACGGTCTGGCCTCCTGTGGCTCAGGGTCCGACAGGGAGAGCACGAACTATGGGGCAATAGGCCGCCATCAGGTAGCCAAACAGTTTTAGTAGCGGTCCTCGGCTTAGCCAAGCAGACCAGTTACAATTCGTGCATAGTAAAACGAGTATCACATAAAATCTAGGTAAATAAGAAAACGAAAGACAAGTCGAAACATGTTCCTGTTTGGGTAAACTGAAAAGCAATATTATTATAGGAAAAAAACTATTTACACCATCGAACTATTATTACTAGCGTATGGAACCGACGCAACGAACCAGTTTTTTGCGCCGTGCGTTGTTGCCAATTGGCAACAACTGGTTTAGTCACTCGCGCGACGCTCAAGCGATTGCCTGTGTGCCGAAACTCTGACGTAGAATAATCTAAAATGCCAGCATGCGTGTTAAAAACGTGTAAAAATCGATCCACTGCAAAGAAAAAAGATAGTGGCGTGACTTATCATCGGTAAGTAAATACAGTTATTAATTAAAACCAATCAAAACTAATTTTATACTTTATTTCCACGACATGCCGACATTTTGTTTGAAAATCATAGATTATGAAATGTGAACAATACAGATAGGACGTGTAGTCACTAAAAGGCGTCACAGACTTTGAAGAAAAGATACCTACTATTACACCTTAACATGAAATATTAATAATAAAAAGGTTAATAATTTTTACCTTGTTTTCTTTAAGGTTTCCTCGACCTGATCACGAAAAAAGAGAAGCATGGATAAAATTTGTCCAAAAAAATCGGAACGAAGAGACATGGCTACCGAGCGACCATACACTTATATGTTCCGATCATTTTAAAAATGAAGATAAATACGTCACGAAGACAGGTCGACAATATCTCCATAAAAGTGCAGTACCATGCGACGTTAGCTATGCAAAATGTGGTACAACAAAGGAACTGGTGGAACCAATATCTGAACCAGTAAGTGATTCGGAATCAATCTTTGATACTCCTCGTAAGATAATATTAAAAAAGAAATTATTACAAGAAACCACAGCAAGAAAAGTACTTGCAAACAAATTTAAGAAAATGCAGAGGCAAAACAGATATTTAAAAAAAAAATGTGAGTCTTATAAATTAATGATCAAAGATATGAAAAGTAAGTTTGGATTTGATGCACAAACGGAAAATGCCCTAATGCCTAAAGCTGAACTAGTCGACTTGCATAAATCATTCATGAAAAAAATGAAACAGAACAAACATTCCTTGTTGTACACTGCACCACTACGAAAGTTTGCTCTGACTTTGCACTATTATTCTCCAGCTGCTTTTACTTTTTGAAATCGACGAAATTTTGCACTGAAAACCGCAGACATCGACAGATTTTTTGCGCGCGAATCCGGCGTCGCTCCTTAAGTGGTTTTTTACGTCTAGCGATGGAATGCTTTTGACTAGGATGATTCCACTTACTTTATCTGAAAGCTATTGAAACAAGCTATAAAACTGGCTATAAATGTTTTTTATTGTGTTTTTATTTTATTTTACACATACCTTTCATTTGACAAAAAGTTGTAAAATAGTTTTATTTTCGAAAATAAATGTTTTTGTAACAAAAATAACTTGTTTTATTTACTAGTTTTTAAGTTTCTACAGTAAACATAATATGTTCTTTCTAAAATAAAACTAAAATGTATATCCTTTCATAGTAATATTTTGAGTTTTTTACGATGAAACATACCCACGAAAATTACGATAAACAGAAATTGGACGCGTTAGTGCCGTTCTTTCTAAATCCTTTTGTGACTAGGTTTTTAGCATTAGGCTTTATATTTATATGCTGTCCGATAGAAAATATATTCAGGATTTAGTTTTACATTATATCAGATAAAATAATTCAAAAAAAAAAAACTTATGAAGCAAAATGTCGGCAATGGTAGGAAATTCATGACAAAATCCGAAGATTTTTATTCTCCAAAAAATGATATTATAAAACGCGTTTTCTGTTCATAAAATACTTTCTACAAAACGCCGCTGAATAGACCTTTCTAGAAAGGTATCAATCACACTTACACACCCATAGAACAAAAACTCCTTACAAATGATACTTGAAATGGCCTTGCGTCAACTCATTTCTGAGAACTTGAACGCTTGCTGTACACGTGTTTACACAGCCGTATACAGCGGGATCTTTTTTCGGGTGAATTCGGAACATGATTTAGGTACCTATGTTTTCTTGTCATGTATATTATATTTTTTTCAATTGCGATGTAGTTTATATATATTGCATTATATATTTTCAATTTATATATATAAATTGAAAAAAAAAATAATTACACCAGGAAAATTCGATGTGATTTTTTTGTAAACAAACCAAAACAGAGCTAAGTGTCGAGTCACAGATCAGCAGTGGTTAGCCATATTTATGTATATTCAAAGGTCAAATTCTAAAAATTATTATTTTTTTTTTTTATGGTGTCAAGTTCACGTTTATCTAGACACGCGGTAGCGTGTCAAGCCAAGTTCAAGTGACAGAACTGGCGAGCAGCACCGTGTGTATATTACACGAACCATTTGGAGGCACTTTTGACCTCGTCATAACTCAAAAACTATTTCACATAAACGTGTCAAATTTGGCTCATATATTAAGACTTGCGAGATACATATGTGCTCCAAATTTCATAAACACACCTTAAACGGTTATTTAGATATTAACGTCCAAAAATCGTAATTTTTATCACTGATCTAACTATAGACTAAAACTATATCCATGTTCCAGATGACCTAGAAAGCTCAAATTTGGTATGCAGATAGGTAATTAGGTGAAAACAAAGGAAAAAATCTGAAACTGGTAAATTTGTATCATTTTATTATAATTTTG
Source organism: Alcis repandata (assembly GCA_949125135.1). NCBI lineage: Eukaryota > Metazoa > Arthropoda > Insecta > Lepidoptera > Geometridae > Alcis > Alcis repandata. The sequence goes on from OX421240.1 coordinate 2,140,535, forward strand.
GAACACTTAACTTATACTTGGTGCCTCAGCAATCAGCAATCAAAACTTATAACAGCCGGTCTTTATGTGGATTTTAAGGTCTTCACGTGAATATACACGAGTATTCAATAGTCTATAAGATCACTACTTATAATAAATAATTATTTTAAATGCATTTCGGTACAACGTCGCACAGCAGTGGGCTGGGAGCAGTGCGTGCGACTGAATGAGTTTGAAAGTGAGAACTCATTGGTAACAAATAGTTTTTCTTGAGAAAATGTCAAATTAAAACGAAACTCTCAAAAAGAGTTCTCTATTTCTCGTTCTCAGTCTTCTTTTTCAAATATTAGTGTTGTAACCAATTAATTACTGAATTTCACCAGCTTCATTCGATTTTAATCGTAATTAAATATTGATCAGCTGGATCAGTCAGGGGAGATTTTGTGAATGATGCCTTACTCGCATTCGAGTCTAAAAGTACAAAATAATATCACGAAGCAATGCACGCAAATAAATTCACAGAGTGAATTACTAACTTTCGCTTTTTCTTCATTTATTGTGATTGAGTGAATGTTTTGTAACTAAAAATATTAAATTAAAGACAAATTGACCTTTTGTATTTGACATTGTACCATTTGAACCATTTCAAAATACCTAAAATATTAAAGTTTAAGTTTAATTTTCTAATCAAAACCTTAATCCAATAAACTTACAATACATAATCAAATCGATCAAATACTCATACAAACTTGAATCGATTTATAGTGAGTATCAAATACCGAGTCGTATGGTAACATCACTATAGTTACGTCGCGTTGACAAAATATCAAAACGCGCCTCTTGTGTTGACTATAATTTGTTAAATAATTATCTTTTTATTACGTATATCGTATAATACAATGAGTCGTACCATAGAATTACGGGTGGGTGACACACTTACCTTACACCGAATAATTCCAATGCCTCCCGATGGAAGCTGCCTATTCCATTCGATTGCATATTCTTTGTTTGAGCATAATAATATACAACAAACAAATACGTTGCGTGAGACTATTGTAGAGCATTTATGTCGTAACTGGTATGATTTAAGTTTGTATACTAGTGGTCCAAACGGAGATCCTTACTGCTCTGAAGAAGAGTATCGAGCAAGCATGCTTTGTTCGACAACTTATGGAGCTGCTTCTGAGTTAAAGGCTGCAGTAAATTTGAATTCTTTACAAAAAGTAATGATATCCCACCAAAAACATAAATGTAAAAAAGGAGAGCCAAGTTCAATACAAAAAGAATGGAGATCTAAATGAGTGCCAAGTTTTATGGTCAGTCCTGAAATTTATTTATACTATAATATAAAACATCATTTTTCTTATAACTTCGGATATATTGTAGCCTAAGGTTTGACTTGGCTAGTTTTCATATACGAATTACAGGTATATTACATAGCCTTCATAAGTTCTAAACCTGTTACTTGTCGCTTCTTATTTTATTATTATTTCGAAAATTTGGCATGCTGGTAGAATCTAGCCATCGAACATAATAATTTGTTTATGAAAACTAGCCAAGTCAAACTTTAGGCTACAATATATCCGAAGTTATAAGAAAAATGATGTTTTATATTATAGTATAAATAAATTTCAGGACTGACCATCAAACTTGGCACTCATTTAGATCTCCATTCTTTTTGTATTGAACTTGGCTCTCCTTTTTTACATTTATGTTTTTGGTGGGATTATATTTTACCACATGTAACCACATTGCAATTGAAAAAATATACTTTTCACACGTAATTAATTATCTTTTACCTAAGTGTACAGTTTTGGACGAGTAAATGAAAAACAAAATAAGATTTATATTTATATTTATCTAATATGTACATAATATCTTCTTTTACTTATATCTATACCAATATAATTACTTAACCTAACCACTTGGAATTTAACCTAGTGGGGAGCTATGAGTGTGAAACGTTATTTCATTCAATTCAATTTCAATTTTTTTTATTTATTTCGGATTACAATGTCCATAGCTATAATAAATCATATTAAAAATTAGGTACACATACAAATTATAATAAAAACAATCAATGAAGCTAATAATAATAAAAATAAAAATGTCAAAAAAATAAATTTAAAATCAATCAAAACATAAAATAAACATCAAATTAACATAAAATTATCTTAATCTAAATTTAGGCTGGGACCCAGAATGCTCAACATGCACCTTGGTCCAATGCTGCATTATTGGGCAGTCCAGGTCCATCCGCCAGGCGAACAGCTGTAGGTAACTGTTGGAGCTGCCCCGCACGCGGCACATCAGAGACGCACGCGCGCGTTATTTTATTTTATTTATTTTATTCTGTTACTTATATTTATTGATGATATCCAATATATCAAAGTTACAATCTGTACAAAGAAAATTACTGATATCAAATAATAGAAACAAATTTGGAATAGTACTGAAACAATTGAGCAAATTGCAGACTAGTTTTGATCTTTTATAAATTTCAAGTTCAAGTGTTGCAATCGATACAAAGAAAATTACTGATATCAAATAATAGAAACAAATTTGGAATAGTACTGAAACAATTGAGCAAATTGCAGACACCCCGCCCGCCCGCCCGCTCACCCCACCCCCCCCCCCCCCCTTCCCCGCCCCGCCCGCCCGTTCATTCTTCAATCACCCCATCTCTCAATTGTCCATCTCAGTCACTTTCTCCACATCCATCGCATTCAAGACAATATGCCTACCGTGCCAGTGTGTCCTTTCATCCATCAATCTCACTCGTGTCCTTTCATCCATCAATCTCACTCATGCTGCTCGCTGCGTCGGGTAGCGATGGATAGATTTTCACGCGTGTGATAATCTATCCAACACTCTCCGATACACAAGTGTACCTGGCACAGTAGGCATTTTGTTCGTACCTGGGTCCGTTTCTTCAGACTCTTGCACCGTACACACGCAAACTTCCTGTGCACTGCAGAGTTTGGAATCTTCTCTGTAGGCACAGGAAAATGGTTTCCGGGTTGGAGCCGAAGAGACGGGTGCAACGCAGGTGGTAGCGGAACGCAAGCTTTCCCGAATCGGGCAAACAAACCTTCCGCTACACTACGCCGAAAATCTCGGTGAGAGTGCAATTTATATGCGGGGTTTCGAGTGTATATGATAAAAGCATTCAGAAGGCTGGTGTTCAACAACCTTCTGAATACTTTTATGTACCACTTGTGGCCTCTCTTTCGCTCAAACAAGAACGTGGACAGCTTCTGGTCCTTGAGATCCACGCCCCCCATATATTTATTGTAGTCCCTCACCGAGACTGGCTTCTCCCTTGCTACCCCAGCACGCCTTCCTGGCACCATTTCATGGTCATGGTACGTAGACATTACGGTGACAAGCTTAACGTCTTTCCACGTGAACAGAGCAATGTCACCGCAATGTCTAGCGTGCCAATCTCCCCGCGCAACCTGGTTCTGTTTCAAGTCTTTCAAGTCTTGCGGGACGTCCTTGCGGGTACGGCTTATGGTACCCAGTACATCTGTACCCCGGCTCTTGAGGTACCTCGTTAAGTACAACTGGTTGTACCAGTTGTCCATAACGAGGACATGCCCAGCATCCAAATACCCCTCCATGAGGTCTAACACAACCTGGGCAGTTTTGTTAGCAAACCCATGGAGAGCTACCGTATGCATGGGCGTCTCTTTGCCGGTGTACAGCTTGCACTTGAGCAGGTACCCCGTCGTCGCCTCGCACAAGTCGAAAGACTTGATGCCGAACCGTGCGGCTTTCGACCTTATACATTGTCGCCAGCTTAGACGGCCCTTCCAAAGTAGCAAGGACTCGTCTAAGCTGATGTGCTGTTGGGGAACGTATAAGGCCGAAAACTTTTGGTTGCAGTGATCTAATATTGGAGCAACCTTGGCAATCTTTCGGGCATATCCCCGCAACGATGAATTTGTATCGCTCACAAAATGTAAAAATTTTGTGATCAATATAAATTTATCGCGCGTCATGACCTGCCGAAACATTGCCATCTCCATCAAACCACCTTCCCAATATTCTTGCAGTTTGGAACGCAGACAGAATGTCATGCAAATAAGCACGGCAAAATATTGATATAATACCGCGACCGTGACCTCTTCCCACTGTTCCAAATATTTTGGAATAGTGGTGGCAAGGTCAGGATCCGTATATAATTCAATATGATCCCGCGCATATTTGTTAGTCTCATCTGCGATGAGAGTCATTATGTCTGCGTCCCAAAACGCAAGGAATATCTCGGCAGGATCCTGTGAAATAAATGTGGGACCAGGATCGCGTCGGTACGTTTCCTGCTGGCCGGTAAAACTGCCCAAGTCATCGGACCACAGAAACTCCGTACTTACGCGATCTGGTTCCTCATTCATTTCCTCATTCATTCTCTCGTTCATTCCCTCGTTCATTCCCTCGTTCATTCCCTCGTTCAAATTCTCTACATTCTCCCTATTCATCCATTCATCACCTAATTCTTCTAATTCTTCATCTAATTCATCATCTTATTCTTCAATCGCATTCTCATTCTCACCTTCCTGTCTCTCTATTTTTGCGTGGCGTAAGCGGTTCAGGTCCATTCGTGTCGGGCCGCCGAACATCCCTTCTTCTTCTTCTTCTTCTTCGTCCGGCTCGCCGTCACTGCCCGAATCTGCCCAAAAGTCGGCGATCGTCATATCCGTGAGGGGCAGTGAACGACGAGCTCTTAAAACGACGCGCCGGCGAGAGGGAGTGCCCTGGAAAAAAAACGTCACAAGGTAAAGAGAGTCAAGAACTAATGGAATGGTTTCTGTCAAATTCTAAACTGGAGTCTAGTGTCAAGTTCATGTCATATTATATTTCTTTATAACAATGCAACCACATTGCAATTGAAAAAATATACTAAACATGACAAGAAAATATACGCCAGGCAAATTCGAAGTGAAAAAAAAAATGTAAAAAAAAAAAATGTTTGTAAACCAACCACAAAAGAACGGCTACGGGTTGATAGACTAATTTTGGTATGGAATACAATACAAAAAAATAGACTTACACTTTTGCCAGCACTAATAATATAATTGAATGGCGAAAGATCAAAAGAAAACGAAAAGATAAAAGAAAATAGACTTACAGTTCCACCAGCTGCCGCAGAAATACGGGCCAACGTGGGGGGGCTCCCCGTTCTGCGCATGGTCCCACCCGGCGTTGTGGTGTAAGAATGTACCTCCACCTCCACCTCCACCTCACGTACGTCGTTGCTAGATGACATTTCTGACACTGTGAAAAAAAAATTAAATATAACAAGGGCAGAGTAAAAAACTAAGAACGTCCTTTTTATTGAAGTCGGCTAAAATATATATTTTAGAAATAAATAAATATACCTATACACCTCATAAAATAATTAAACCTAATAAATTCATGTCATAAAATAATCAAGGAAATCACACAAACTCAAGTCAAGCAAATCACAGATGGCCACACAAAAATACCACACCCTATAGCGCGACCGGCCGCAGGACACGCACACATTCAAGATAGAGACGTGTCTGTGTGCGTGAGTTTGGGGACCGCGCGCGCTTTAGAATCAAATATAAACAAAACTATGGAATATTGGGCCAAGATGAGGATTGAAATAGATTCTACGATATTTTTTTCACTAATGTAAAGATATTTCAACACATACCTAACTAAATAACTAATATAAATGATACAGACAAAACAATGGATCGGCCAATTCGCGCGCAAATGATTGAGCACCGCCGATTTCTAACCTATGTTTTATCAACAAATACTACTTATTATACTTTTGTAACTACGTAAAAAGCTTGGTAAAACACTCTAGAACGTATAATAAATAGCAACTTACCGATTCTTTCACTATTCACACAAATACACAAATAATTGTCTCAGCTAACACAGCGGACAGACCGTTACGTTGGCGCGCTCCGGTTGAGTGAACTTCGGTCGGATTTTATGACTAACTTTTGTTTCAAAATGGTGGCACGTTTCGCTTCATTCGAACGAGTCATTCAGTCTTAAGTCATTCAATAAGAAAGCGTTGGGAAAGAGACCCTAAGCTTATCGAAATAAGGCTTAAAAGCAACACAAGCCGAGCTGTGCCATATGGCTCGGCTCGATGTTTACGAAAATTTCGTACCGTGCCATATGGCACGGCTCGACTTATAATAAAGCTCTTCCGCATCCCAGAACAATTTGTAGGTGGTATTCAACGGTGGATGCTGAACCTGGCTTCACCGAAGAAGCTTTTAAAGTGTTAAAAAAGAAAAGCCAATTGAATGAAAAGCCGGTACTATGTTCTTTAGTATTCGATGAGATGGCAATTCGAAGTCAAAAGTTATTTAACAAGGAATGCAAACTTGGCACGGTCAACTTTGGAGCAGGTCCTATAGAAGGTGAAGACGAAGACAAACAAGCTACTCAAGCTTTAGTCTTCATGCTGGTTTCTATAAACGAAAGTTGGAAATTGCCAGTTGGGTATTTTCTAATAGCGGGTATTAATGCTGAAAAAAAAGCAAATTTAATTAAAATATGCTTAGAAAAATGTCATGAAGTTGGCGTGATTGTGGCAAATTTGACATTTGATGGTTGTGGTACAAATTTGAAGGCAGCTGAAATTTTAGGATGTCAATTGACCGATTTAAATAATATACAGACTCATTTTCCTCATCCTTCTACGTCAGAAAAAGTGTGCATTTTCTTAGACCCTTGCCATACAATTAAATTAATCAGAAATACATTTGAACGGAAACGGTTGATATTTGATGGAAATAATGGACAGATAAGGTGGCAACTGCTAATCAATTTGAATAAACTCCAGCAAAGTGAAGGTCTGCGATTTGCTAATAAATTGACACCGCGTCACATTTCTTTCCGCAACCAGATAATGAAAGTGAAGCTTGCTACGCAATTGCTTAGCATGAGTGTTGCAAAAGCATTAACCCTATGTGATGAAATTTTAAACTCAAGCAGTTTCAAAGATTCTTCTGCTACTGTTAACTTCATAACAATGATGAATAATTTTTTCGATGTTATGAATTCCAGAAAATTTCATTTCTATGGTTTCAAACGTCCAATAGACAAAAAAAACAAATCAGACATTTTTGCCTTCCTAGATGAAGTCAAGTCGTACATACTTCAGCTACAATTCCAAGTGCAAACCAAAAGAATTATCAAAAGAAAGAACAAAGATCCTAAAATAGTATTAAGTATCACAAAAAAGAAAATTGTGGAGTCCTCAAACAAAACTGGATTTATCGGAGCCATCATCTGTATAGAATCAATGAAGACACTTTACAATTATTTAGTGGAGGAAAAAAAACTTATTAACTACATATCAATGTACCGCATAAACCAGGACCACTTGGAACTTTTTTTTGGATTAATCAGGAAACACGGCGGGTACAACAACAATCCTAATGTACTACAATTAAGGGCTGCCTATAAAAAAACGTTGAACCACCTGGAATTACGATCATCTTTCACTGGGAACTGCATTCCTTTGGATAATTTCAGTATCTTAAATTCATCGTCCATAAATATTATCAATAGCACGTCCAGCGTAAACCCAGAAGATGAGGAGGCATATGAGGTTTTAAAGTCGACACGCGCGCTTGAATCTTATATTGAAGCTGAAGAAAATTGTAAAATTTTTGCAAACATGCTCAACAATGAAAATGCAAGCGAAGCTTCACAACTCATAGTTGGATATATTTCAGGATATGTATCCCGTTATCTAATAAAATCGTTGAAATGTGAAGAGTGTGTTGACACCTTAACCACAACTACTAAACTTCCACATCACAAACTAATAACGCTAAAAGACATGGGCGGTTTGTGTTATTCTTCCGAAGACGTTTACAAAGTATGCCTTTCCACCGAGATTATTATACGCCATTTAATTAAGAAAAGTGGTGGTAAATTTCTTTCTTCTAAATACAACTACACTTACATTACAGTGAATACGTTAAAATTATTCGTGGAGAAAGAAGTATTTACGTGTTTAATTCAGCATGCATTTGATCAACCTTCTACATTTAACCACAGAATTCACTTAATTCGGGCGGTAATAAATAAATACACAACTATTCGTTTAATTCACGAAGCTAAAGTTACAAATGATTGTTTGTCTGAGCGTCAGAAACTTACTAAGTTAATTTTGTTTAAAGGTAAATAAAGTTTGTGTTAAATTGCAATAATGGATTTTTATTTTATTTTAATATAGCAATACCTAATTCGGTATCATGTATCAATGTTGTAGCTTATTAACTATTATATGTTAATAAATAATTTTAAATGCATTGTAATTTATTTTTATTAACTTTTCTAGCTTGCTATTTTTTTTATTAACGTAACTCATTAAAATTTTGTAGGTATGCATTCAACCAAATGAAGTTATGTAGGTACAAAAGCTGTGTCACTTCGGCGCTGTTAATCTATGAGAGTAGGATGTCCTTACAATACATTGAACAAAACGCGTAACCGCCATGAAATTCACGGCGCTTACGACGTTTTTGGTGGCGAGAAAAATGTAACCTGCACTGCGCTGCATGTTTTAATAATTTGTTTAGACAACAGTTGCTAAATTAAGCGCTGCAGCAGCTCAGAGAGCTCAGGCCGCGCTCCCCCCGCGCAGACCAGCCCCCTTGTCAACAAGATGTGACAGGTTTTTAGTTTGGTATATAGCTTCTCTATACGTAGTAATTATATCTCGATGATTTACACGGGGTTTTTTCTGATAATTGAATTATTCATAAGAGCTATGAATGTCTACGAAATACCCTACATAATAAAATTCAAGCCGGTAAGCGCGTTCTATCTTATTCTCACAGACATAACCATAAATATTCGTAAAAGACTTACCCTTCACAGCTTTATGTAATCCGTAGAATATAGACCACACTTAATATCACTGCGAAATCGACGTTACAACAACGTTATATTTATTTGTAGTAACAAACAACTGCACAGTCTTTGGTAGTAAACAGCGTACTGACACATCGCGCGAGCGACCGCATCGCGCGGGCTTGCCGGCAGCGCGCGGGAGGGGGGCTCCTCGCGTCGCTCCCCGCCCGCTCAGCCGTTCTCACAGGCAGAGCCTTTATGTATCTAACTATTGCACATGAAAGGTATGATGGCTAATCTCCGAAAGGTCAAGCCGAAGGCACAGAGCTAAAATATATTCATTTATTCAAGATCTTTTAGTTTTGCCGTATGAAGAATATTATTTTCCATGTATATTTATGAATATTATTTTACATTAGATGATAATTCAAAAATCGGGATACTGAATTGCTAAATCGGGATATCGGGAGACAATGACCAAAATCAGTAGATCTCCCAATAAATCGGAAACTTTTGCAACACTGCGTCTGTGCTGCCAACCTTATAAATATATAAATTTTATAAAATGAACGATTTTTAGTCATTCATTTAAAATTAATCTATTTTTAAGTTTGTTCTGCTGACCGTACTTATATGAGTGAAGTTAGCCGAGAGCCCGTCCTATTCTTATTTTAATCGCATTGTACAGTCAACTAAGAAAAAAATGAATCGTAGAAATTATGGGAATATTACAAATACGGCCAAGATTGTAAGACAAGAATTTATTAACTATTTTAATAATGAGGGTAGTATTCCATGGCAGAATGATTTTATGACATAAGCAAAAAACAAATATTATAAAAAAATTAAATTTGTTATTATGATAAAACTTCATAATAAAATTAAAAAAGGTTATTACAATTCGTTTTATTAACTTACGTCAGATCCAACATGGTCAGACATGTTCGAGCGTGAACTTCTTGGAATGCATTGTTCTTTAAGAAAAGACAGTTGATTATAGTACCATAACTTTGGCTTATATATTTCATCAGTGCCTATGCCTGACTTCAAAGACTCCTTAACTTTATGTTCCTCCTTTTTGAAGGCTGTTCGAAAGCTGTTAATTTTTTTTGTCACCAGGTCACGGTCTGCATTCGGTTCTATTTCTTTAAGTTTTTCTATTAGTTTACAATAAGCAGCATTCCGCTTATCTCTGTTATGGTACGAGTAATCTTTATTTTTGATGTTCCATAAACAGGTTTCATTTCGATATATTTGTATGAATTCTTCTAGTACATCGCGGTTCGACATATTGCAATACAACACGCCCGCAAGGGAACACTTCCGTAGCAACAACTGAGCGCCCGCAACACACACACTCAAAATTTTAATCAAATAGTTTGAACAAACTGTTTGGTCAAATAAAAATACGAAAATTCATATTTCTTCCTTCCATTTGATTTCTCATTAAATTTGATCAAATTTTACCACAGACAGTCATGCCAATTTGACCAAACTGTTTGAACTTGCCTGTTTGATCAAATTGCTTGAACGTATATGGCGGCCATAATAGGGTTGCCATAGCAGCCTAAGTACTGAACTGACCGGGACATTACCAGTAATTGCTGAAAATCTACATGTAAAAGAAAAAACATTTATATTTGTTATCATTTTACATTTAATTTCTTAACAAATCAGATTAAAATTATTAAAAAGAAGTTAGATATCTACAATGTAGATTATACACATGAATGAAACACTAATTATTATATTTTTCAGATTTCTTCACCTTATTTAGCAGGTCCGGTTTGCCCATAACATACTTATAAAATTCTGGGCATGTCATTTTGTAATTGAATTTGACTTGAATAATGCTTTCGACCGTGTCTACGTGAAGGCGATTGCGTTCTTTAGTCCACTGTGCAGCTACTAAAGAAAATATTCTTTCCACATTGGCATTATGACCAGGGATGGCGTATAAGTATTGGCACATCAAAATTAGAGTCTGTTTCCTTTCCAATATACCCGTCTCTTGAAAAAAACATAGCCATTTCTGGTGCATGTCTTTTTCGTCCCAAGATGCGTTACCTCTTCTCTGTTCTATAAAATCTTTGAGGTATGATATTTCTTCAAATGCGCTGTCGACAATAACTATTCCCTTTTCTTGTAAATAATTCACTGTCTTTACAACATCCTGCCATTGCGGTGGGACAGCGAGATTCATCCATGAAAATATATCATATTTTGTGAGTGGACAACTCCACTGTTGCAAATATTCCAAAGCCGTTTTATAATATACTATATATCTATTTCTTCGTCAAATGACTTTATTAAATTTGAATGCAAAGGGATTTTCGCTATTTTGTCATATTCAGTTTTAGTTTGAATCCCCAAAAATTTTGCTGCTGCACGTTCCGACAGTGTTTTTTCCAGGCCGTTTATGAGTTCTTTCACTTCGATAATAGTTATATTAGACTTTTCTATTTTTTTTATTTGTTTCTCAAATAAAAACGATTGGCTATGTAAAAACAGAAAATAAACTTGGGATAACGGGTGGTTAAAGAAATCGACTAAGGCTTTGGGCGGTCTGGTTTCAGCCAAAAAAAAAATCTTTCAATGGTTCCCACAGTTTCAGAATACGTTCTATCGCCGGCAATAATGACAACCACCTAGTTCTTGAGTGGGATTGTAAATTAGCATGAATGACATCAGATGTCTCACAAAAAGATCTAAGTCGTTCATTGCGGACTGTAAATATCGAAAAATATTTGTAAATCTTGAGTACCACTGACTCCACATCAACTGAAAGGACGTCAGCAGATGTCGATGCTGTATTATGTAGGATGTGAGCAGGACACCCAATGCCTTCGATATCTTTCGAGAGCTTCGATTTCAGTTTGAAATGAACGTTGTTCGTCCGATGCCTCTCTCGTCCACCAAAATTTGTGTTAGTATTATCAGCGCTGTACGCGATTAACTTTTCCAATGAAATATTTAGGTTATTCAGTGTATTTATGCAGAAAGAAACAATAGTTTCTGAGGTTTCGTTTTCCAAAGAGTCCATCGGTTTCCGAGAAATACTGAAAAGTAGGGGAAACAACTTTTCAGCGTTATGGTTACTTGCATCAGTTAAAATTCCGTAAAATGAAATTTTCTCTAGCCTCGTAAGTCCCCAACTTTTTTTTAAATTTATCTGGTATCGACCTAAGATACTAATCTATGTACATATAGTTTGTAGTGCTTCAGTCCCATATGTACGTCAGCGTATAATCTCCGTTTCTTTAAAGATTTTTTTCTAAAGTCATTTTTTGGATATTATAGATGTTATGAACATTACGGTAAATAAATTAAAAAAGTAAAATAAAATGTACTTAATTAAGTACATTAGGCAAATACTACTCCATATTTTGTACTTTTTTCAGATATTTAGGCATTATTACAAATCCATTTTGAGAATTAAAATTTAAAATTTTCAACTAAATTTTCATGTTAAGTACCATAAAGTATAACATTTTGAGCCTTGAAAATGAGATAATTATTAGTCGGTGCTAGTTAGATATAGTGTACAGAAATAAAAATCGAATCAAGATTCAGCTATTTAAAAAACTTGAACCATTTAAAACTTAAACATAGTAATTTTCATCAGTCTCAATACTTTGTTGTTTCTTAGTCTCAAATGTTCACCAGAGGAATAGTCAGTCATATTTTAGTCGTCCGTATGGAAAGACTTAAAGCAGTTTCTAGAATAAGTTAAGCATAAAGCTACGTTGCAATCAGAACACACAGTCTTCAGTCAGTGCAGTCTTCAGATTCTGCTTCTGAGCTATCGCTGGAGGAGTTATTGGATGTGTTACCTACCACCGACATCCTATCAGGCTGATAATGTGGCATCATCATCGCTGTCATCGAACTCAGATTCATTTAAATAGCTGATGATATCTTCGTCATTTAGTCCTGCAACAGACAAAAAAAACTGCTATTCTTTTACAGTTAACGATCTATTGTACTAGAAATAGTACATATCAATAGGGAGAATATGCCGATTGTGCTAAAAATAGTACATATTTTTATTCTATGGTTAAAACAGCAAGTTTTTCACTCGAATGTAAAACTATATACGAATCTTTATCAAGCATACTGTAATTAACGTAAAAACTATTCAGTTTTCTCAATTTATACGCTATAATCTATATATATAAAAGAAAGTCGTGTTAGTTACACGGCTTTCTTTTTAACGGCTTTACCAATATGGCTGAAAATTGGTGAGGAGGTAGCTTAGAGCCAGGAAACTCACATAGGATACTATTTATTCCTATTATACTATTTATTTCTATTAAATAAATTCGATAGCATTCAAGTGTGAATTGACATAAAACATCAGTCACTATAAAACGAGGTATAACAAAAAAGAATCAGACTTGGAATAACAAAACGACTTATTATACTCTTTGCGCAAATGACAGCTATGTAATGGACGTATGGATGACAATTTGATTTAACAATTTAACAGCTTAACAGATTTTGACGAAATTTGGTATGAAGGTAGCTTAAGCCCTAGGTAATATGTAGATTACTTTTTACCCCAGAAAATTGAACGGCTTTCCGCTATTCTTGCAGGACAGCGGGTGAAACCGCGGGGCGCAGCTAGTATGAAGATAAAAATGGATTAACATACCTCGTTCTACAGCACGTCGATCGCGTTCAGCCATTTTGTGAAAAAGGAATGATTTATTCTTTTCACTGACCACAGATAAAAAAGTTGACTTGACAACATAATTATTTTGACATCTAATAATTCAGTGTTGCTATCTAACAAAACACGCGATGGTTATGGAAGATTTAACATTTTGTACTTAATTAAGTACAAAAGGACGGAAGTTTATCCGTGTTTTAAAAAAGTCAGGTTTGAACAAGTATGAACCTTTTGTACTTATTTTAGCATCGAAGGACTTAGGAGGTTAAGTCTTGTTTAGCCTTTTGCACAGAATGTGGTGCCAATATGTTTTTAATTATTGCTGTAGCTTTGGTTCGCGCAGTTGATTGTTTCGCGGCAATTTTTGAATCAGAATACAAGGTAGCGTTCAATTTAGTGTTGCAGTCCAATGAATTGAAAGACTGATGGTGGTTAATAACTTTGTAAGCCGTTGTTAATTCTGCTGCACACACTAAAGTATCTTCTGGCGAGTTTTCTCTCACCATATATGATGAAATCTCGTGAAGTAGAAGCTATCGATATCTTAGAATTATGTCCATTAGATTTAATGTGGTCCTGTATCGAAGTCTTACCACTATGGCTCACGGAAATAAATAAATTACATACTGTGCAGTGCGCTTCGAATTCATTTCTGCCTTTCTTTATAAACGACCACTCTTTTGTGTAGTCATCTGAAAAATGGCACTTACGTTTTGGCATTTTATAGTACCTTTTCTTTCCTTTAATCCAATCAGACACCAACGATTCGATTTGGTAATTGATGCACAACAAATAAACGACACAACATAACCGCAAGCAGTATTGCGTGCGCGTGACTGACTGGCAGGCGCGGCGGGCGGTAGCGGGCGGGCGCGCTCCGGCGGTGGGGCGGCGCGCGGGCGGCATGGCCCACGACCCGCCGCCGCAACACCGCGCCGCCCCGCGCCGCCCCGCACCGCACTGCTTTACCGATCTGCACTGTGCACGTATTATTACCTACACGTTTCGCGCTGCAATTGAAATACTGGGACATTTTGTAGAACGACCGGGACGACCGGGACAGAAGCTTCAAACCGGTGACATGTCCCGGTGTACCGGGACGGATGGCAACCCTAGGCCATAAGGAGTTTATTCCGTTTTTTCGTTTTGATGTCGTTGACTCTGCTGAAGACTCTTTCGCACTCGGCATTCGAGTGTGGTAGAGACAAAATGGCTAACATAAACTTTGGCAAGTGTTTGAAATGGGCTGAATGGGCATCCTCTTCACTAACCCGCATTTGTCCTACCTGAGAAAAAAAATATGATTAGGGTCCGGTTGCTATAACAATAGAAACTAATATGAATCAACCTTACTTGGAAACTTACCTGGTGCCAAAACACGTCAGGAGGTTGACTTAAATCCAAATCTTTGTGGTAAAGGGGCAACTTCCGCCACTCATCATCTAGTTCTTGTTGATCTTGGATTGAAGTTGGGGAAATTCTAGGCAGTAATGGAAATAACGTTGAAATTGATTCTTCCCTGTCATTTGAAATCACTCTGTCTAGATCAAATTTTGCTATTTCTGACATAATTTTGTCGTTAACAGAGTATCGTTTACGAATGCCAACACAAGCTCCAACAATAAAATTCAAATTCACGTTGAAAGAATATTTAATCAGACGTTTTGTACCTGACACACGAGGAGGAGGGAGAATCATTTTTATGTCAGTCAGTTTCACATTTGCCATATCAGGTTCTAAGGGAAACATAAACGTTTTATTAGGACGATCTTTTAATTTTAGGTACGAAACACAATATTCATCATCACTTTCTGTTTCCAAAATCTTCGCAATGTAATAACCAACCCGTTTTTTAGATTGCAGCAATACAAGGACATATTCGTCAATCTTTGGTTTACGCTATAAATCAGAAATCTTCACCTACGATTTCATCTGGCTCATCCGATTCTAGGTCTGTTTCACTTTCAAGGATTATATCTTCTTCTTCACTCGTTTCACTGTTTTTGTCTAGCACAACTCTTCTTTTATTATTCCTCTTATTTGTTCTTTTTCAAATTTTACTTGTCGAACATTTCATTTCCACAATCTTGTAGAACTTTTCTTTTATGCAGATTTTTTCTATTTAATGCAGCAGTACGTTCCTCAGCTAGCTATTCTTTCTTTTTCTGGTGTGTCCGTTGCTATCATGCTTTTGCCCAGTTTTCTACCTTTCCGTTTATTGGAACGAGGGCCAGCCTTTAGCAGAGGACGGAACATTAGTGGAGTGATGATATGCTCCGACGATGGTTGATGATTTTCATCTTCGCATGATTCATCTGGTTTCTTTGGCGGTGTCAAGCTTTGGTAGTTACTATGATGTTCTTCTGATAATATAGATGGACTTTCTCGATCAGGGTTAACAACGGGATCATAACTTGTACGACGTGTCTCTAGAGCATTACAATCCTGTAGCTGCTGATTATTGCTTCTATTCGTGTCGATAATTGGAAAAGCTTCAGTATCGGGCAATTTTTGTGACACCACAGGAACAGGACGGTCTGTCATGCTACTAGGCATGAAGTCTTCATCGGAGAATATATCTATCTCTATTATAGGGAAAAATTCCACATTTTCCGAAAGCTGCCGATATATTTAGTGGAGTCATAGATCTAGGATAAGCTTGACCGATGAATCTTGCTATCTCGTAGATTGTAACTGGTTTCCCTGGGTTTTGTAGCATCCATGACTCAAGTGCGGAATAATAATAGGTCTTTAAAGGACCCATCAAACCTACATCCAAAGGTTGCAGTTTGTGAGTAGTGTGAGGATGAAACGTAAGAATCACAATACCAAATTGTTTCGCTAAATCTATAGCCTCAATGGACAAATGTGACTCGTGATTTTCCATTATTAGCAGAGATGGATTTTCTGGTGTCGTGCTTGATGATTTAATGAAATGTTTAATTACCTCCACAAATAAGTCATTAGTCATCCAACCTGATGGACTCGCTAGCCCTAAACTACCCGAAGGCGCACCGTGCATCATCAAGTTTTTAAAGTTTTTCCGAGTAGCACTAACAATACAACATGTAGTGAGAAGAGTTCCCTTTTCTCCACTTGTGACTTTACCCACTTTGGCTCCTGCTGGAGCCACAACTTTCTGAGGTTTCTGGACAGTGGTTGTGCCGGTTTCGTCTAGGTTATATGTATATTCGAGTTCCGTCCGCGAATCTAGGCTCCCGTTTCAGCAACTCTTCCAAATTACTAAAAAATATTGCCACAGTTTCACGGTTAAATGAGGTAGCTCGTGCGAGACTTACAGCTTCTGGTTTCTTAACCGAAATATCAGGATGCCTTTTTTTGAAGAAACGAAACCATTCCAAACCGTCCAGTTGATCTCTTTCCCATGAGCTTGGTATTTTAATGCCGTTAACTTTTGCCATTTCGTATGCCACCTTCCTACATTCTTTGACGGTCAAACCATAGAACATTAGTGCACAATCCTTGTAGTATTTTAATAATATTTGTTCATGTTCTTCATTAAACACTTTATTAATGTCATACCTAGGTACAAGTGATATATTATCACCATGTTCCCGTTTATTCTTGACGTACCGGCGCAATGTAGGGTACGGAATTTTACAGGTTTTTGACGCTGACCTAATGGAGTGACCATTATCTACCATTTGTAAAGCTGACACCATGTCTTCTTTTTTGTGCTTTCCTATTTTCCGTTCCTTATTTTTTGACCTCGGCATCCTAAAACAAACAAAAATATTATTGATATTCAACATTAGGTACACTATCAAGGTACAGTGTGTAATAAGAAAAGTTTAAAATGTCCCTTAGTTCGGGCGCAAATTGTAATAAAGAAAATTTAAATATCCGCTAGAAATATTTGAATGTTATAATTATTAAACAATGGGTTTTTAGGAAAAATATTATTTTAATACATTATAAAAGCTCGATATTTCTCCTTATCTTGGTAATATAAAAACAAATAAATGTTTACAAATAATTATAATTCATGCTTAACAATCCAAAATCTCATCCGAACTCTCGAGAGCTTCGAACGATCTGCCGCCTTTTCTTGTCTTCCTTTTTCAAAAACCTCAAGTTTATTTTACTCTACTGTTCCTGCCAACTATAAAGGAAAGAGGTCCTATTACATAAGATCTTAAATGTCACATCCAATATGTGACTGTAGCGAATAAGCACAGGTTTGAAACAGCTTAAATTAAATAAACTCTGAGTGTTCATTCAAAAGGTTTAGATCAATACAATATTTAAGTACTAAGTAATCAGATAGTGTTAACAAAATATTACTATTCCTAACAGTCGGCCTTTCCTGATAATTTCCCGTCCCGGGAAAATCAACTACTTAACAAATTTGTATAAAAAATGTTGTACGTTGTAACTTGTAACATAGATTATATATTATTATACACTCGTATTATATGATATATATAATACGATTGTTGTAATTGTGACACGCTAAAATAAATAGACTTTATTTAACGAACATCACTGCACTTGCTATTAATTGAATTATGGAATAGTACAACAACATAAATCATTACAATAAATAATAAACACTTAAGGTTACGTAAGATTATGAAATAAAACTTAAACAATTTAATAAAACATTCTTCTTAAAACTTTTCAAATATCTTGTTGAGACCCAGTCTATTGTTAGCCAAGTCAGTAATCTTGATCATGAATAATTATTCAAATATCTTGTTGAGACCCCTGCTGTTCTCATCCAAGTAACCAAGCCTGACCGTAAATAATAATTATTCAAATATCTTGTTGAGACCCCTACTGTTCTCATCCAAGACCTTGTTGAGACCCTGTCACTTCTCATCCAAGTAATCAAGCCGATCGTAAATAATTATTCAAATATCTTGTTGAGACCCCTACCGTTCTCATCCAAGACCTTGTTGAGACCCTGTCACTTCTCATCCAAGTAACCAAGCTTAATCATAAATAGTCATTCAGAATCTTATTGAGACCCCTACTGTTCTCATCCAAGTTAGTAAGCTTGATCATGAATAATTATTCGAAAATCTTGTTGAGACCCCTACTGTTCTCATCCAAGACCTTGTTGAGACCCTGTCACTTCTCATCCAAGTTACCAGGCTTGATCATGAATAATCACTAAAACTTGTTGAGACCCTGTCACTTCTCATCCAAGTAACCAGGCTTGATCATGAATAATCATTCAAACAACTTGTTGAGACCCCTTCACTTCTCATCCAAGTTAACGGATTATAACTGACTTATCTCAATAACACGGATACTAATAATATTTTAATCAATTGAATCTTTTATTTGAGATCTCTTTCATTATCGATCAAGTTTATTAAAAATATTTTAAGCTAATCAATTATGATTTTAAACAACATTTAACATCTACATACATCGAGTCACTTGGAATAGACAAATGTAATATAAAATGTAATGAAAAATAAAAATTCTTTGGCATTACTTGTTTGCGGTCAATAGACATATTGACTATCATACATACTAAGTATTGCATACAATTTTATTGTACAGCCTGCTAATCATTAATAGAATCCTATCTAATTAACATCTTAATAATTATACCTACTCTCATAACTCCTTATGACAACAAATCAATCGCTATTAAATCAGTATCGTTATCACTGTTAGATTTCTGATTCGGTATGTTTTAACTTAAAATATTAAACTGAGAGTTAGTTTAGTTTTAAAATTTCTTTATTATGCATAAATAAGTATACAAAAGTCCGATTACCAGTGTACACTGTACATTAGTTAAACTAAACCGAGAAAATACTACTGAATTTCAGATTTACGATTATCCCAAGAGTTTTATGGTTTTTCAAAGTTTGTAGCTGTTAAAGCCGACAACACCGCGTGGTTGTAGCGCTCTACTTGACCGTTGGCTCGTGGAGTTACTACAGCATTTTTAAAATATACCTACGTTTAACTCCGTGATAGTTCAGGAATTCTCGAAGACTCTTTGACATGAACAAAGTACCTACATATGTCTGAAATCAGGCGTTCTGAGTCGCTGAATGTGCGAAAGTAAGTTCGCATTACTTTAAAGGAATTACTGCTGTTATTGCTTTTAATAGTACTACCATGACAAAATTAGTACATAAATGCGTCGATTATTAATTTAAAAATGTCTGCAAACGATACCCATGTTGGAACTAAAGATAAAAGTAATTTTTAATTTACAAGTTAAATCAAATAATGCTATTGGTTTGATTGTAATGTTATAATTCTCAATTAAGAAAAGTATTGTGATGCAGTCAGTACCTATCAGACTAGGTATTTTGAGTAATTCAACCGTATAGAAAATGTAATTTTAGGATTAACGTATTTGTTATACGATAAATAACACAATTAATCACACTGCTCTCGTCGATAAATGGTGGATGAAAATGGCCAATGGAAATTATGCCCTGTTAAAACTTAGACCGTTATTAGATAAATAAACTCTCATAGCTGTAAGTACTTAAAATAAACATATATACATTCTGTCATAAAATACGCAATTACAATTTGGCGTAATGTTGTAAATGTCTATTATAAAAAAAAAATGTTTAGATGTCAAGAAAAGCATTTAAATCAACGAGTTAAAGAAACGTTGCTATACAAAAATACGTGAAGAATAACAAAATAATTAGGTAATGTGGTATCCCAATAGAATAGGTTGCAGGCGAATTTGGAATCCGCACACAACCTTTATTTATTTTATTTATTGAATACATCAAGGACTTGACAAGAGCCCTAAAGAGATGCGTCAGAGCAATGTTTCATCTTCATAAGTCTGATAGCTGCAAGCCATATTTCAAAGAGCACATTTTGGTAATGTTACCATCATTGAAACTGTCACTTTTGTGTAATCAAATGAAGATCTGTTTGGAGGCTGAACTAATGCCGGTGTTTGTACTCGCACGCAGGATGAAATGAAACTTTGTCCACGCTCAGCTAGGACCGCACTGATGCAAAAGGTGTATTTTATTTGGCTTTATACTAGGTATATACTAAAATTCCCAAAGACATTAGAGATAATGATGATTAAACAATTGACATTCCTTCTCCAATATATAATAAAGATTGACATTAATTTAACATTAGCTATGTACGTAGACAATTTTATTTATTTATTATTTTTTTTTTTCATTTAAGTATACTAAAGAATCTTCAATATACTTACTAATGATACTAATATCTGTTCACCACACGTGGCAAGAACATGAGCATCTTATTTATTTATCACATTGTATGCAGGTTTGTTATTTTTGTATACTACCATGCGTTCTGACGAATAAAATATCTGAATCTGATCTGAACCTACGAAATAAAGAAAAACTGTAAGTAGGTAGGTACAAGCCAAGAGTTAGGTTAGCTAAATTTTAATAACCAGGCCGTAACACCAAAATATTAATGTACGATAAGTTACCTAATTGTAAGTATAAGTATAACCGAACTCAAAAATAAATTCAAACGGGCACTTAAGTTTTTTTTTTTTTTTTTTTTAAACCATTGAATTTACCCCAATTCTCTGTAGTGAAGAAACGACCGCTAACGACGTGTTTTAAAATCATACGATGTGTATTCGTTGTACTTCTTCGTAAGAAAAATTGCAACAGCGCTATGTGTACCTACCTTTACTTGCTATGCCTATTTCGGAAGCGTCTGTAGATTTAAGAGAATTCTCTACCGCTTGAATTTTTCTCAATCCAGGTTTTTGTTTTGCGATTTTGCTTAATCAGAACAGTCAGCAGTTATATGACTTAACTTACGACATGATTCATGCGCTTGATTGGTAGTTTACATTGAAAAGAGAGGTGCCGTTCTTGTGAACAGTTGCAATATTTAATGGATTTAACATTTTAATTTACAGGCTTTTAGGCCCATCTTCTGTTGTCGAAATTGCTTGGTTGGTTGGTTAGATTTGATTCTTTAGGTTTCTTTGTTACTTTCACATTTCTAAGGAAAACTAAAATCTTATCAGGTTCTGTAAATTGTAAAACTTCAGCACTCTCATAAGGATCTATATTTAATTCCGAAAAACACCTATGCAATCAGTTGTACATACCTATTATTTTCATTTACCTATATTATAACGACTCAGCAACACTATTTTCATGAAAGTATGCTTCTAATGATTCATCATACTTAGCTCTGCAAGCAAGTTCGTCAACAGTTTTCCATAGGTTTCGTCACTAGAGAAAGCTAATCTTAATTTTGTTTGATATTCAGACTATTAAGAATAGTAAGTTAGGTCAATCTTGATACCATTTTTGAACAAGACCTGTTAATTTAGGAAAAGCGTATAGGATGATTTGGCTTTCTGACCAATTATAAATTGTGGCATATTCATTAACTTACTAATCCAATCGTCAACAGTTTGATTCTTTTGAGACGGATCGAATTCTGGTATGACATTAAAATAGGATAACGTTCATTACTTCCACCTTGCATAAGATCTGAATCAGCCCTCTCAAAGCTGTTATTTGTACATTGGTATTGCTGTCCGAATTAACTCGCCGCTCGCTCCTCGATTTCTGTGACCGTCGCGTCGTACCTGGGAAGCCTACTCCCGCTGTTCTCCGAGTCATCGGACATCTGAGCTCGTGACTCTCGCTTACGTTCGATGTTTTCTTTTCTGGGCGTGTTTTCTTCACTGAGTGTGTTTTGCAGCACGATCTCAATTATATCCCACCTTCGGAACTAAAAGCTCGATATTTCTCCTTATCTTGGTAATATAAAAACAAATAAATGTTTACAAATAATTATAATTCATGCTTAACAATCCAAAATCTCATCCGAACTCTCGAGAGCTTCGAACGATCTGCCGCCTTTTCTTGTCTTCCTTTTTCAAAAACCTCAAGTTTATTTTACTCTACTGTTCCTGCCAACTATAAAGGAAAGAGGTCCTATTACATAAGATCTTAAATGTCACATCCAATATGTGACTGTAGCGAATAAGCACAGGTTTGAAACAGCTTAAATTAAATAAACTCTGAGTGTTCATTCAAAAGGTTTAGATCAATACAATATTTAAGTACTAAGTAATCAGATAGTGTTAACAAAATATTACTATTCCTAACAATTATTTTTTACAGACAAGAAGACTACAGAAAAAAACCGAAAAATTACATATTAATTGAATTATGAAAAGTAATCAAAAAAGGAAATAATAAAACTTCAAAAAGGCTGTCGTCGATTAAAACAGGTCTTATTACAACACACCCCCTTAATCACGACCGACTTAAACACAAGAAATAAAAAGTTAAGGAAAAAACATTATCTGCTTATGCAATTAACCAAAACAAAATGACTACCCTCAAGTCAAAAAATAAAAATGAACAAGCACAATGCTTAAATTATACCTATACAGATATCAAAGAAAAATGAAGGGTTGTTCTATGCATAGGTCTAATTGCGAATATTAACTAAACATGAAGACCAATACCAGTAATGCAACGTAAATGCTTCACGCGGCACAACCCCTTCGTTAATATATCTGCACACATATTTTCTGTATTCAAATATGCGACATTGACAACGCTATTCTCAATTAACTCCCTTATGAAGTGGAATCTCACATCTACAGGGTGACTGGTTGAACACTTTACATACTCAAGGACATCATAATTCATGGTCACATGAAACGTTTAAAAATATAAAATTAAAAAAATTACAAATAAACTACAGAGAAAACCTTCATTAAATTAATACGCTAAAACTCGAAATTTGTGGACACCGCAGCGCGAGCGCCTCGCGTAGTCTAGACTGCTACGCTATCGCCCGCGTCACAGAATACTTACCAACTACTATTAATGCTACGCTATCGCCCGCGTCACAGAATACTTACCAACTACTATTAATAATTGGTAAAGTATGATGACACGAGCGAGGTACGATCCATTCTTCCTTCATACTTTAACTGGCTTAGGACAGGCAAAAATACCAAGGTTTCAAGGTATCAAACGATGTAATTTAATTGTTATTATTTTGTAAATTTTGTAGAAAGTAAAAACACAAAGATTCGACAGAAAGGTACCTACCTACATAATGTAACTAACTAGGTACTCACCTTGGTACTTTTGGCGTATTTAAAAAATGGAATCATACTTATTTACAACGATCGATTTGATTATTTACAACGATTGACTTGATACCTAATCTAATTTACAAAATCACACATATCTCAATAATTGTTCACAATGCTCACCGCCTCGCGTAATGCATAGTTCGGCACGTTTGCGCAAATTTTCTTTGACACGATTAAGCACGAAAGGATCACTTCGAACTTTGTCAAACGCCGCCGTTATTCTTGACTTTAATTCGTCCCTGTTCGAATAATCCGTAGAGTACACTAGGCGTTTTACCTCGCCTCACAAATAATAATCGAGTGGAGTGAGATCTGGAGAGCGCGCCGGCCACGGCACAGGTCCTCCACGACCTATCCAGCTATCGCCGAAATTACTATCTAGGTACTCGCGCACTTGGCGCTGATAGTGCGCGGGCGCTCCGTCGTGTTGGTAAAAGAGATTGCGGTGATAAATCAACGGTACGTCGTCCAGCATATCATTCACTACACTGTTTAATATGTCTAAGTATGATGCACTGTCAAGTCTGCCGTCAATAAAATACGGCCCCAACAAACAATTACCAAGAATGCCCACACGTTGACACTAAATCTGTGTTGATAAGAGTCTTGTCGTATGACATGGGGATTGAAATGGCTCCACCAATGTTCATTGTGAACATTAAACAGTCCTAGTTTGGTAAAAGTAGCCTCATCGGTAAACAAAATATTTTTGTCTTGATTTTCCAGGTACCACCGACAACTGTACTGGTTAAGGCGTTTTTGTTTATTGTACTGTCGAAATACAATCCTGCCACGAAACGGGACAACACTTTCGTCTATACACAGGTCTTGGCCGGGTGTATAATTAATGATCAAACGAACTTACCAAGTGAAGTTCGATCACAATTATGTGAACGGCTTCATTCGACGCGATTTTGTTTTTGTTTACATATTGTAGTTGTGTCTCACGTACTGGCCCTCAACACGGATTGTTTAGAGATTTTATTCCCCGCTTTCAAAGTTTTTTATTCTGGTAACACTAGAGATCGTCCATAGTCGTTAAGTTCGTTACTATCGTACCCCCACCTCACTTCAGAGCCCAGAGGGGAGCCATCGGCCGGTCGAACTTCATTCTGTTTAGAGCAATAGTTTTACTACAGTCCGGCAAGTATAACTTGGCGCGGCTGTGCGCCACTGTGTACTTTTATAACTGCTTCTCTTGTACCACTTTTTATCACTTTAGGCATGATGATAGCACAGTAGCAAATATAATAGTAGCAAAAATATTCGCAACGATGTTTACTATGAACCCGGAAGTGTCAAAGTAAATTTTCAAGATTGCCGATTTAGTTCCTCAAATCGCCACCGCCAACTTAAACTTGTGGCACTGTAACTACTTATTTTGTGACCGGTAATGGAAAAAATTACCCATAAATTGATTATGATTACCAATTATCAATTTCACATTTCATTATTAGGGTTAGGGCATTTATATACATTGTATATAAGTACTAAGTAGGTTACTTAGCTAAGCTATTTATGGGAGGGTGTATATATTAATCGCGTCGAATGAAGCCGTTCACATAATTGTGATCGAACTTCACTTGGTAAGTTCGTTTGATCATTAATTATGTTTCACGGCTTCATTCGACGCGATTTTGTTTTTGTTTACATATTGTAGGATGTTCAGAGAAAATTAGTGAAATGTGAAACAAATTTTTCACAAAATACAAATACATAATTATGTATATCCTTTTATATGATGTTTATAACCGAATCGATCCCGCCACAGACTGTTGGCATGTTGTGAACATTTAGCTTAAAATGTTCTGAGCATCCATCCCAGCATGTCAGTTTTGAAATAAATTTCGAACCGTTAGATTTTTTATACTACGCTAACAAAATATGATAACTTATTTAAGAGCTGGATCTGTATCTATGCTGCTTCTTCTACCTATATAGGTACATAAAATCATAATGTATGATGATACAATATTCCCAGAAGACATTCCCAGTGTAGGTGCTGGACGATACTGCGACGTGTCGCCAGCACGAGAAAACTCCAACTAATGAAGAACTAATAAGATAAATATTATTTTATTGGATTTAGTGGTGGAGTCCGTCTATCGTTAGATACGGTTAGGTTTACAGTCTATTTAAAAAAGTTATTAATACTAATATTGAAAAACTTAATAAAATTAATAATCAAAAACCTCTCCCACTAATAGCGTTAAAAAATAATTGTAATTCTGGCTGATAACTGTGACTATGTGTCATATCAGAAAATGTAATCCAAGATTTAGTACATAATAATCAGTTATTGTATTGTATTAGTGACATTATTTCTGTAAAATCAACGAAATGGGTCCTTGGCTAACCAACTACGTTGTTTGAGTCATATAAACCAATGTATGGGTGTGCAGAGTTCGTGTGATAAGACATCAGCAAGGACATTCAAGCTGGTAGAAATTGAAGTTAAAACTTACAATGTCAAAAAAAAAATAAATAAATCACAAAAAAAAAGGGAAATATAATGCTTACATGCACTAGGATAAATTCTTTTTGTCTTTTAGCATTATTCATAATATTTTGCGAGTATATCACATTACTGAAAAAACTCAAGGGATCTTTAATCTAAAAATAATGAATTGCTTAATGTTTAAGCCAAGTTTTTGTACATATAATTGTTTAATTATTGAAGTTAACTTGATTTTATTTGACTGAATAAATGACGATATCAGCATTTGACAGTGACACTAATGATCCATCAATGAGTTTTAAGTTAAGTAAACATTGTGTAGGTACTTTGATTTTTTCAAACAAAATCCAACATTTATTTTTCTTGAATTCTTAAGCCTTAATTATATTACTAGCTCGCATTACTAATATCGATTTCTGGTTGTCATCATGGCGATACTTTATCATAACTTACATATCTTCTTGGAGTCTCTATTTAAGTAAATTAAATTTCAGCTACGATAAAAATAAAAACAAAAAACATTTTTGCAATTAGGATGAGGCACCCGGTCTACAAGAATTTGCGCAAATTCTACTCCTCTCAGTAGCCGCAACTGTCACACGGCGGTGGCAGTGATGGTTCTATTTTCTACTGCTAACAAACTGTGCTCCTCCAACCTGGTGGCGCGGGCGTCTACCAATGTTCAAAGGTAACTCTCCTAATATAAAGCCGTCGCCTAGTGAGAGCGGCTGTCACACCAAATTATGAAGTGAATCGATTAATCGGACCAAGTGTATTTGCATTTTTGTAACTCTGCTTATCTCTGTTTTACTTAATGTGTATCAGCAATGAATAATTGAAAATGTGACATTTACCATTTACTTAAGAGACCCATCGTGATAGACGTTTCTCGTCGTATAAGAATACATAGAGTAGCATACAGCGTAAAAAACTAACCATGTGACAAAATATGTGTCCTTGTATGATCTGAACTCAGGAATAAATTTTTATATAATATACATAATATATTTTTTCTTGTGTTACCCTTCTTTAACTTAATAAAGTATGGTATAAGACTGAAGTGTCAGTGACACATTACTTTACTTTTGAAAAATTTGTATCCAGCAGTTTCCTAACTTGAAAATAATAGTAACATATAGCTCGGTGCTCGGTGGTATTTTGAATCATACGGACAATCCTCCTAAAGATATTGATAACGAAATTATCAAAAATAATGTGTTAAAATAATGATCAATAGGTATATCAATTTATGTGGCAAACGCACACAGTTATGGTTTTGTAGAAACTGTTTGTTCATATAATAACTAATAACTAGAGGTATAAATGTACCTAAAAATAAAATAAATTAAGGAGTAAAAATAACAATTGCTGACTTGGAGAAGTATAGCACAATGTAAACTGTTTGCCCAACTTTTGCATAGTACCTATAATGCGGTGTAAGACACCCATATCGTATTTAGCAGAAAAAAACGTGTCAAAACTTCGTTAATTTTCATAGCGACACACATCGTAGAATACTGCATCCTACAAAAGTTACATAAAACGTAGTGTAATTCAGACTTATTTATTTATTGATTTTTGTTACTTTTAAGTCCTATGGATGTGATAATCCTAAATAAACGTATACTTATTGATATGAATTTTTATTTAATAATTGTGTGTCGCATCCCGTAGAACACTGTACTGCGTCAACTAGTGAGGTTATGCATAGTATAAAACAACATAAACACGGCGCGTCTCGTAGGATACTGTTCTGCAGCAACTTAAAGAAATATATTGCACAGTAATACTGTATAGCATAAACTAGAATGTTCGTTCTAGAATTATTATGTAAGAACATGTTCGTAATGTGAAAAATACTTTAAAAACAAGAGCAAAGCAAAAGCTTTGCAAGGCTTAGCATAGTAGAATGTGTTGTATAAGCACATAATAATTATATTTATACTCTTGTCATGTCCCTGCATCTACTAGCTGTTTATAACATAATTTTTAGACAATATATTAGCCCGAGTGTAGCGTAAGCTATGATTAAGCAAAAATAACGTTAATATTTCATAAAGGTTTAAATAGCCCAACTTGAAGTCAAAATTACAGAAGTACAGCCACAACAGTAAATAAAAATAAAGTAAGTAAGTGTAATAAGTATATTTAAGGTGGTTTGAGCACATAATATACACTTCCTGTAATAATTAGCATACACTGCACAAAATATAACTAGTCAGTTTTCCGTTTGGATATGCAACTTGTAACACTTTGCAACTAACCAAGGCTAAGCTAAGCTGTAGCTTAGTAAAAAACTCAGGGTTCTTGATGTGAAAGTATCAGCACAGACGTAACGGTGACGCATTTCTTTACCCAAGGCAAGAAAAAGCGAACTACCCTACTTTTCAGAAAGTTTCGTTTAGTCAGAGGTTTTGCGTATGATGCATGTTAACATGTGTGACAGTATCTGCTCCGATGCTCCGATGCGACAGTATCAGCTCCGATGAGATGGTATCTGCTCCAATGCGACGGTATCTGCTCCGATGCGACGATATCTGCTCCGATGCTCTGCTCCGATGTTGCAGCGACGCATTTTCTCACGAGCAAGAAGACGCGGACCAGCCCTTCTTTTCTTAAAGCAGGCATAGTCACACTGTGTAAACACACACGCGTCACTTCTTCGTCATTTTGATGCGACGGGATCAGGTCCGATGCGACGGTATCCGCAAGACCCATGTAAAAGGGGGTATAGTGCAGAGTGAGGCTGCGACCCAAAGGGTACACTTAAGCCATTGTGTAAAGACCCAATGTAGAAAGGGTGCAGTACAGAGGTTGTCATTTTTATGCGACAGTATCCGCAAGACCCATGTAAAACGGGAACAGTACGGTGGACAGTATCCGCAAGACCCATGTAAAAATGGGAACAGTACGGTGCAGATTGAGGCTGCGATCCAATGTAGAAAGGGCTCGCTGTCAGATGAGACTTCGATGATTTCTCGA
Organism: Alcis repandata; assembly: GCA_949125135.1. NCBI lineage: Eukaryota > Metazoa > Arthropoda > Insecta > Lepidoptera > Geometridae > Alcis > Alcis repandata. The sequence continues at coordinate 2,169,584 of OX421240.1, forward strand.
CGCGCCAATCCTTTATTTCTTCGTCGCTTTTTTCCGCTACCCGCTACCCGCTTTCGGTTTCTCCATTGCAACTTGTTTTAGTTTTCGTGCGAAGGCCTCGGCACGGAAACACGGAATGAAGTTCGACCGGCCGATGGCTCCCCTCTGGGCTCTGAAGTGAGGTGGGGGTACGATAGTAACGAACTTAACGACTATGGACGATCTCTAGTGTTACCAGAATAAAAAACTTTGAAAGCGGGGAATAAAATCTCTAAACAATCCGTGTTGAGGGCCAGTACGTGAGACACAACTACAATATGTAAACAAAAACAAAATCGCGTCGAATGAAGCCGTGAAACATAATGCATCTGAAATCGTTCATTCAATATCTGTAAAAGGTATCGAATACGATGGAGGCGGTCATCTTTATTGTTCTCATCGATTTGTGAAAAATGAAGCATTTGTAATATCACTTCAAAACGGTTCCGGGACATTATTGTGCGTGGAAACGGATGACCTACGATAACATTCGTTGACCAATATTCCGCCAATCTAGGAAGCTTTGTGATGCCCATAAACAGGATAAGGCCAAAAAACTTCTTTATTTCCTCAAGATCTGTGGGAACCCATTTGCGAAGTCTTGCAAAACGTGAACACTCTTCTGAACTAACAATTTTGTTAATTGCAAATTGGTTTGTTAGGTCAGCTATCTCTTGAAAAAGACTATCAGGAACCATTAGTTTGAAGAAATCAGCTGGAGATTTGTTACGCATGCTTGAGCATAGGTTAGCGGGCAGGCCAGGATGTTCAGTGAAGGGTAACCTTACGTTGGTTACCTTTAGGCTTGGACCAGGTGTCCGATGGCGATGTATTACCTGAACCAAAAAATACAACTGTTTAGCCAAAAAATACAATGTTTTGTCTACATTGTACTATACTAATATTTTTGATAACGCGTGCTAGATAAAGATAGATTTAGGGATATAGTATAAACCATCAAGATGCTCGGTGAATTTATATAAGAGTTTATACGGACCTTAAGTTCTACATAAGTTTAGTACTTATTCGTTTGTTAAAATGCCTTCTGGGAGACTACCTCAAAAGCTCGTGCAAAGACGCATAAATAAAATTAAACTGTTAGTCATGTTAAAACAGCTTTTTACTAATTGTATGTGAAAGTATGTGGGTATGTGTCTTTCCATGAGAGCTGAAGAAACGCGATTAATGTGAAACGAATATAAAGCAAGTAAAGCCGTAGGCAATAGGTAGTTTAAGTTAAAAGACGACTTACCAATATTATCGGCAATAATCCTTATGATTTCACTGTCGCTATCTTCACTCTCTGACAATACAATACGGCGGCATCTTCTTTTCGTTGGTTGAAGTACGTCTTCATCTGTGTCTATTTGGAAACTTTGGTTCAGAAGATTTATCTCGATATTGTCCAACTGCGTTAAATCCTCTTGCGTAAGCTCAAAATCAAAATCATCCATTTTTGACGGGAAAAGCGTAACAGGCCTTTGACGATATCTTAAAAACTACACGGCAAAAATCGGTAATTTTTATTTTCCATCCAAAATACTTCATTTTATTAACTTTGGAATTAAAATTTCAAGTTGATGAAAATGACCGATTACCTGATTTTGGCTTGGCCCGAACGGAAAAGTAAGCTAGGCTCACCGGTGGGTGATATGGCGTACAACGTGTTAACATGGTAACGGCCTGAAGTATTTTTACTTAAATCTTTCAAAATATAGACGTTATCAGAAACTTTGTCAATAATTTCACATTTAATAAACTTAGGTGCAAATTTAGCCGAAAAATATGCCGGGGCATTAGATTGTACAAAACTCCTTCTCCAAACAATATCACCTATAACAAAAGAAATGACTTGCCTCCCTAAATTATAATAACGCGCATTACGCTTAAAAGCTTTTAAGTTTTTTTTTTTTTTTATAAATGAGCTTGAACTTTAATATAAATATCACCAAGTGATTTAAGAGAATAAGCAATAGAATTCCTTTCTCCCACCTCTACTTGTGACAAATTTTCTAATGAATTACTAAAACGATGTAAAGAGACATCAAAAATGAGTTCTCTTCCAAACATGAAAAAATTAGGCGTATAATCAGTGGCAAGATTAACACTGTTATTCAAAGCTAATTGAATATGAGGCAAAAATTTTGACCAAGTGCGTTGATCATCTTTAACAAAACATGAGATACAAGTTTCAATTGTCTTGTTATACCGTTCTACAGGATTATTCTGAGGGGTATACAACGTATTATAAAAGATTTTAATAATATTATAACTTTTTATAAAATCTGCAAAATGTCTAGAAGTAAATTGAGTTCCATTATCTCAAACTAGAATTTTAGGACATCCAAACTAAAGAAATATTTATTTTTCAAATAGTCTACAAATTGATAAGGTCGTAGCCTTAACCAAAGGAAAGATCCAGCAAAACTTAGTGAAAACATCAACTACAGAAAGTATATATTTATGACCTGAATAACTTTTAGGCAAAATTCCTATTATGTCAACAGAAAGCATGACCATTGGTTGATCTACTTTTTAGGATTAACCACAATTCCAAAAAGGGGTGACGTACTATGCTTATACGCTTTACAAATATCGCAAGATTTAATATAACTCTGAACATCATTAAACATTCCATTCCAAAAATAGTGTTGTTTTAATTTCTTTAAAGTCTTATGAACACCAAGATGACTGGAATTAATATCATCATGATTTGATCTAATAGTATCTATTATATTTTCTTTAGGAATAACTATTTTCCAATTCAAACGACTATCAGGATTAAATTTACTTTTACAAAACTTGTACAAAACATTACTCTCAACTCTAAAGTTTTTATATCTAGTGGGGAACTTTTGACAATTAATGAAAATCTTTCTATACCAAGAATCTTCAATATCTTCATCAGGGGAAACAATTTGAACGGGGGCAATTAATAGTGTAGTAACTTCAATTCTTGACAACGCGTCAGGAACTAAATGCAAAGAACCTTTTTTATGAACAACTTGAAACGTAAACTGAGAAATTCTAGCAGCCCAGCGTGCTAAACGTCCGCTTGGATTATTTAATTTCAATAACCACTGTAAACTTGCATGATCAGTAACTACTGTAAATTCCATTCCCTCAACATAAGGTCTAAAATGTTCTATTGAATCTAAAATCGCTAACAATTCGCGTTCGGTGGTACTGTAATTACGAGTACGTTCGCATTTGTTCAATGAACGGGAATAAAATGCTATCGGATGTTGATTACCTTCAGAGTCTTCTTGACTCAAAACACTACCAATTCCAACAGAACTAGCGTCGCAATTTAAAAAGAATGGTTTTTCAAAATTAGGGCATTGTAAAACGGGTGAAGTTATTAAAACATGTTTTAGTCTTTGAAAAGCTATTTCAGCATCTTCATTCCAAATAAGAGGTTTTTTAGAATTCTTAATTCCAGCCGTCAATTTAGTAAGAGGCGAAGCAATATCAGCAAATCTATCAATGAATCTACGATAATAAGAACATAAACCAAGAAAACTTCTAAGTTCTTTAACAGTTTCAGGGCGAGGAAAATTCTCAGTGGTATCTAATTTAGAAGGATCGGTATGCAAACCTTTACTGTCAACAATATAACCAAAATAACGAAGTTTATCCTTGCAAAATGCGCATTTCTTTAAATTTACTGTTAAACCAGCATCACTCAGAGTCTTATGAATTTTATTTAAATACTCTAGGTGATCTTTGAAGTTATCATTAACCAAAATTAAGTCATTTATATAACAGAATAATACATTTTCAAACTCATAACCGAACAATTTATCCACTAACCTCTGTAATTCAGCAGGAGCATTAGTCAAACCATAGGGCATACGAACAAATTCAAATAATCCTTTTCCTGGCACAACGAATGCACATTTCTCGCGTGAGGATTCTTCGAGAGCTACTCGTATCTGAAGAAAAGCTTTAAGCCACTGATCGACGGGCGAGTAAGACCGTGGTTTTAAATACCGACGAACCTGGCTCGCGGCTCGTTGGTGCTGATCGATTAGCAAGCAAAACAGTCGCAAACATGTCTTGTTCCGAGTCTGAAGCCTTGTGTTATCTCGCCATAGGATATTACGCAGTTATGAAAAAAAAAAAAAAACGCCCTAAAGTTCGGGTTAAAAGTTGGATTGAAAAAAGGCAAGCTTTGTCACATACCCATTTAATTCAAGAATTGGCAGCAGAGCCACTTGATTACCAAAATTATCTGAGAATGTCTGAAAAATCGTACAACGAGTTGTTATCTTTAGTGACACCTTTAATACAAAAACAAGACACTGTAATGCGAGAAGCTATTTCTCCACATGAACGTCTAACTGCTACAATCAGATACCTGGCAGAAGGGAAAAATCAAACCAGTTTGCAGTATCCTACTTTAATATCTAGGCAAACTTTGGGAAGAATTATTCCAGAGACATGCAGAGCTATTTACGGCGCATTGAAAAACGAATACATTAAGGTAAGTAAAACATTTATTTGAACTTAAAATTTTTCATTAGATACTTCTGAACAATACAACAATATTTGAAAAAAAAAACTTATGGAAAAAAATTTGAAACAAAATATGACAGCTCTTTTGAGTTTCCTGAGTCAAATTGTTGATTATCTGTAGCTGTCTGAACTTGAAACTGTGGTAGAGTTGAGATTGTGGACGTAAAATTAGATGATGAGGTATTTACTGAAGCTGGAGCACGTAATAGTAGTTGATCATCTGTGGGTGTCAGAACTGGAGCAGTTGCAGTCAAATAATTTACATTTCCATGTCCCACGTTAACTTCTGAATTTACAGAGAGCCGTTGCATTTGCCCATAAAAAATTACATCGTTGATTAGTTTCTCTGATAATATTTTCTGTTCTTTCGTCATTGTCCTTAATTTTATAGCAACGTTTTTCCCAAAAATATCAAACTCATCATCTTTCTGACTGAGCCGTTGACTAATCAAACTAAACATATGATTTACATTGTCGTCTTTTCGTTTCCTTGTAAATGATGGAGGTTCAGGCGTTGTAGCTGGAGATGGAGTTTGAGATGCCTGTCCAGGCAATGAATTAAGCGATGGCGGTGGACTGATTATCTGCAATAAAACAAATAATTAAAGTACCTCTTGTCTTGTTTCAGTTTCCTGGTAATACAGAAAAAATGAAAATGATAGCTAAACAATTTCAAAACAAGTGGCAGTTCCCCAATTGCCTTGGATCAGTAGATGGTAAACACGTCAAAATAGTTCCACCTCCTGGCGCTGGATCCCATTTCTTTAATTATAAAGGCTTTCATAGTATTGTTCTCATGGCAATTGTCGACGCAGATTACCAATTTATATTTGTTGATGTCGGCATTAACGGCCGCGTTTCTGATGGAGGAGTTTTAAAAAAGACAGAATTTTATAAGCGTTTGAATGAAGGTGATTTAAATATACCACCACCGGAAAAACCAACACAGGACTCAGATCCTTTACCATTTGTGTACATTGGTGATGAAGCTTTCGCCTTAAGACCAGATTTCTTGAAGCCATATCCACAACGAGAATTGAGTGATCATGACAAGAGAATCTATAACTATCGAGTGTGCAGAGCTCGGAGGATAGTAGAAAATGCGTTCGGTATTTTAGCCGCAAGATTTCAAATATTTCACAGTGCTATCAACTTCCAATCAGTCGAAGATATTAGTTTTGTGGTATTGGCTTGTTGCACTCTGCATAATTATTTATGCAAATCCAGAAGGGATTATATCACTCCAGGTGACAGTGACACAGAAAATCATATTACTGGTACAATTCAAGAAGGTCTAAGCCCGGGTGGTATTTTAGAGCCCATACAGGTGACCCGTACTGGAAATTCAAGCAATAATGCAAAAAAAGTTAGGGAAGATTTTGTTAAATACTTCAATACTTCTGGGGTTGTACCATGGCAAGAAAGAATGATAAATTCGTAATTATAATAGGTACTCACATCGTTCAGAGAATCTTGAGTTGATACTTGACTACGAGTCTCATCGTCGTCACTTCGAAGAGTTGACATTGATGCTGTAGCTGTAAAATAATTGTCTGTATTACATATTTGTTTCATTAGTTGATGTTATTTGTTTAAATATCCAGGGCGTAACGGTTAGATGTAGTCATATATTAAGGGCTTGTTCTACCCATCAATACGAACAACTTTTACTATGGGGGCAACTTCGAAATCGCGAAAAAAATGAGCTGTTGCATAGAAAAGTTCAATAACCTCCCGATGCAATGTATGAAACAGCAGTTTTTTTTTGCGATTTCGAAGTTGTTTCCATAGTAAAAATTGTTCGTATTTATGAGTAGAACAAGCCCTTAAAATATGACTACACTTAACCGTTAGACCCTGTATATTTATAAAATAAATAAAATTAAAAAATAAAAATAAATTTATGTGTTAATAAAGAACTACATACTTACATACCACAATTGTTACCTACTTGTCAATAACCAATTTTTTTATTTTTTTATTCATAGTAAAATTGATAGGTACGCACCTATATTAACTATTTACTTACTTTCGATCGGATCGTTGAGAAATTCTAGCTCCTTATAATACCACAACTTTGGCTGATACAAATCTTCAACTCCGGAGCCGGTTCTCATGCTTGCTTTAACCTTATTTCGTTCTTTCCTGTGGGAAGCTCGTAGTGACTGAATTTTTTTCTTAATATCGGTTATATCCGAGTTTGGTTCATATTTTTTTGCAATATCCACGAGTTTATTATATGCTGCAAGCCTATTTGCTTTGTTTTTATACTCGCTTGTTTTGGTTTGCCATAAACAGGGACAGTCTCGAAAGGCTTAAACATAAATTGTATTATAAAATCGTGGCTGCAAGTACGTAGATCCATTATTGTGACACGGACTGAGCACGCACGTTACGAAGTTTGTAGTAGGTAGGTACACAGCTCTTCTGGCGCACATCCGTCCTCTAGCGCTGTCGCCGAAAAGTGACGGCTCGGCTCGCCGGCCGTGATCGACACGCGGTTTTGCATGGCGAGCCGAGTAAAAAATATAGCACGACGACGAGCCGCGAGCCAGGCTCGGCGGTATTTAAAACCGTGGTTTTGCAATGATACACCGGCGAGCTTTACCGACGAGCCATAAAACCGCGGTCTTACTCGTCCGTCGATCAGGCCCTTTAGAAAGATCAATAGTTGTAATGAACCGAGCTCCTCGCAAACTATCCAGTATCTTAGATGGATACGGAAGAGGATAAGAATCTCTAATTGTAATTGAATTTAAACGGCGTGAATCTAAACATAATCGTGTACTACCATCTTTTTTCTCAACAGCTAAAACAGGTGAACTCCAAGGAGATTTAGAAGGTTGAATAATATTTTCTTTAAGTAAAACTTCAACTTCGTCAAAAAGTTCCTTTTGCTTTGCAGGACTTAATGGCCAATAACGTTGTTTAAATGGTTCTCCTTTAACATTAATTTTATGTTGAACCAGATGAGTAAGACCTAAACCTTTCTTTTCATATGAAATATCTTCAAAAAGTGAAATTGTTTTAGTAAGTTGTTGTTTCTCAAAGGGAGACAAATCAGCAGCTGAAGTAACTGAACAAGTTTGAAATTTATCAACATCATCAACGTAAACTATATTTTTCCATAAATCTTTAGCAAGGTCAAATTTTATCCAAAAGTCAAATCCCAAAATGAACTCATAATCGAACAAAGGTATAACCTGGAATGTAATAATTTTTGTAATATTATCGCAAGTAACTGGAAGATTAATAGCACCTATCACTTTTTGAGCCGATCCATCCGCAGTATTAAGCAGAATCGTGAACAAATGCAGGAATTTGTTCCATTTCATAACCTAATTCCAAAAACTGTTTGTGGGAATTCGAACCAAGAACGCAAGTATTCGCACCATTATCTAATAATCCTGAAAATTTCTTATTACCAATTTCAAATTGTAAGAATGGTCTAGAATCGTTATTTTTAACAAAGAGAACCTTATAAACACCAAAAAACGTCTTTAAATATTTTAACCAATCTGAAAAATCTTTATTAATGAAGGCATCATTAGGTTTGAAACTGTGACTAACAATTTTCTTTATCGAGTTAACCGAAGTTTGCTCAGAAACTGGAACTCGATGGAACCTAATCAGTTTTTTGACTCCGTAGAGTTTTTTCTGTTCTAAATTGCACACATCACAAAACTTGGTGATAACTCCTAATTTTTTACATTTAAAACAAATCATACCAGGAATGGTGGTACAATCTCTATAGGTATGTCCAGAAGACTGACACTTCAGGCAGAGGGGATTTTCAGTTTTAATGGCACTAGACTGAATCTTCTCAACCTTGAAAGGCTTAAACGGCTCCTTCAACGACTTCCTATTAACAAAAATCTCTAATTCTTTTCCTAAATTCATAAAGCAATCTAACGAAGCAATATGTCTACCTACCACGTAAGGCGTATAAATTGGCAGCATGTTGTGTTTAACAATAGTAATAACTACAGATTCCATAAGTTCAGTAATGAAATCGGGAGGCGATTCACTAAATTTTTGTGTTCGAGTACGAAGTTCATACTCCAAAAAGTAGTCAAATTCAAGTTTATCAAAACGTTTGAGCAACGCAACCTTAAGCTCAGTCCAAGAAGCTATGTTGAAAAAAGAAGCAAATTCGAAAACGAACCAACCAGCAAAGACTCATCAAAGTTTTTGTTCAAGAAGTACTCCTCAACCTGTGTAATAAACTCACGAACACATGTCTTACCTTCAAACACAATCTTACTCCTTTTCAAGTCGGGCAACTTAATACTCGAAGCGGGCAAATTCTTCCTAATCAATTCATTCATCGCATTGAAAGATGGTAAATTCTGTCCAGCAGCAGTAGAACTATGTGCAGGCAAATCACAATTCAAGAAAGGATCTAAAAACCCAGTCGTAATAGCTTCACTATCCATGTTCTTCGGAACAGCAACAGAAAATGGTGCGGGATTATTAACTAACGAACTTAAAGTAGTGTGATTATCCCCGGAAGTAGATGGAAACTGTACCGCTTTATCCATGATAACTCACAGACAAAAACTCCACAATGCAAAAGTTAAGTTAAGTTAAATTGAGTTAAGTTAAAGTTTTTGGTCTGGGGGCCCTGCGTATCCATGCGACACTTTCCTCCTCAGATGAGCATACCTTGAGAGGAGGAGGTGTGTATCCCTTGTTACGCAGTTCATCTGTGATCCTCTGCACAGTGGCCAGGAGATCCTCTTTGGTTCTGGTCCGAATGTCAATGTATTCACCTATCAAGCTCGACACTGCCCTGATCCACCTTCTGAGTAAGAAGTCCTCTTCATCAGGAATCAATGTGAACCACATGCATAGGTGACCTAGGGTATTATCCCCAACAAGGTTTACCAGGTAATCGCATAGGGTCATCCTCCACCCTTCGTAATCTTCAAGGTCCAAGACAGAAGACACCGTCTCCCTGCAGAATCGATGAGTTAGTCCACTCAATGCAAGGGTGTCGATGAGATCATCGAATCCTGTCCTTGTCTTGGCCTTGCGAATCTCGTTCATAAGTAACGAGATGTTACCTATGATAGAAGGGTCTAAAATCAACAGATATGTGACCAGCAGAGCTATGATGCGCAACGTCGAGATATGACGTGTCGAGACGAGAAAATTAGTCGTTGTCGAGTAATTTGTCGAAAACTCTAACATGCATGCCGTGATCGAGAAAATAGGCGTCATCGACTTAGCTATCTCCCGTAGAGAAATCAGTGTTGCCCGGTGATTTAATGTAGCCATATTCATTCTGTTTAGTTCATTCAATTTTGCCTATGAACTTTCTATGAACGCGATTATAAAATCTTTTTTTTCTACAGTTGCCATGTTTTAAGTGAAAGTAACAGTTATCGCTTCATTTTGTAATATCGCACGGTTTATTTTAATTATATTAGGACACAATATTTGCAAACGCTTTAGAAAATAAAGGGTAAAAAGTGTACTTAGGCAGGCTGATTTATTACAGTTGATAGTTTCCAGTCTGAATATTATTATTTTCTCTGTTAGTATATTTTATTTTCATTTGTTAATATTATGTTTAAATCATAATAATGGATTAAGATAGTAAATACTCTGAAATTGATAAGTAAATGATAACAATGAACATATATTTTTTTAAAAGTTCAAAAAACACATATTAAGTGTTATTTTTTTAATATATAGATAGCAACATTTTAAAAACTGTGAATTTGAATTGTTTTGAAAGTGTTGAAAAATTACAAAAGTTTAAAAGAGAATACCTAATTTGTAAATAAACAAGATGACTACGCCGGCGCCGACAAGGAAAATGTAAGTACTTATAGGTATTCCTATCGTAACAACGTATTTGAATAGGCAGCTAGACTTCTTTGATTGTATAAAGAGACAAAATCGCTGCTCGGGGAGGTTCCCGCGACACCACTCTTAAACTACATGATACGCAGAGCCCTGATAGGAACATGTATAGTTTATTTCTAGGTATTTGCCATAATCAGTATAAATTGTTTCTTTCAGTAATAGAAGTAACAAGGCACAAATAAAATATTTGTGCCAATATATGGCCCAAAATCCCAATTTTGGGGCAGGGGATTTTCGTGGTCCACAAGGAGCCCGATTGTTGGCAGAAGAGTGGCAGCGTCTTAAGGAGGCGCTGGATGAGATCGGGCCTAATAAGACCGTGGAGCAATGGAAAGTTGTAAGTAAAAGTGTTCGTCTAATAGTAATACTTTAATTCTGTATGCAGCAGCAGTCACAAATTTATTGTTGCAATAGCAATATAGTTAAGATGATGTCAACTTTTTTGCAGTGCAAACAAATGACTGACTTAGACCCTAGAATTAGTATTATAAAAATGTTCCACAATTATTAGAAATAGTGATGTTTTTGCTCAACCTAAATGTAGGTTTTCATAGTTTATTTCAAATTTTATGTGGATGTTGTATTAATGTTGGTAAGAAAGTATTATATTATTGTTCAGTACATAAAAAACAACTTAAGCTTTTATGTTATCTAAAATTATCTGTTGTTACTAATACTGTCAGTTACTTTCTCTATGGTTCTCTTATTTTATATAATATTTAGGTATCTACTTGCTTGTAAAGCAAACATTGTGATAAAAATAAAAATGTATATATATGCAATAAGTGATTTTATTCATGCCCTAAAATATGTGTTAATTAGCTCGTCCCTCCTTGCTCGTGCCACCCTGAGCAGAAGCGCAGGAGTGGCATTGTTACCGTCTTCCACTTCAATTGGCACTTCGATGCTCTCCATTGATACACTGAAATTAAATACAAGTAGGTATGTAGCAATTACAAACAATAGTCATACTAAAAATATTTTTTTGCTCATCATACTTAAATGCCACAGTTAAATTTATTTTCTAAACATCTTTACTAAATAAAATGTATTTAAGAAAGATGACATTGAAAACAATGTATAATTAATTGATGGATAATCAACATGAAAAGACTTGCTTAATTAGTTTCCCAAGTTACAATACAAGCGACACTGTGATCTTAGGTGAAGCATACCCAAACTGGAATGAAGCTGGCTTCCAAATGAGGCTGCCAGACCACACCTTGGGGTTTAGCAACATTTTACATTCTAGGGTGGTCCCTAGCTAGTCAGAACATTAGATTAAGATTATACTTAAGAAAAACATACCTAAAATGCTTCATCAGATTGCATACTATGCAGCATGCATAGATTAACTCTGATGCTTTGTCTGGTGCATAATGCAGTACCCGGTCAATACCCAGGCACCTCAGACTGCCCTTTCGGTATCCATTCGTTCTTTCTATTCCATTACGCACTCTGCAGTGCCAATCTGTGTAGTGCTCTTCACTATGGTTAACTGCGTGCAGTATTGGAGTCATGAGCCATGGTTCCAATGGATATCCCGAGTCACCTATAATAAAAAAAAACAAATATAATATTTTAGCTTGAAATTAAACAAGTAATACAACTGTTATTTTAAATTTTTAAGACATACCTAATAAAAAATATTCGCCAATTCGGCTGTCAAACAACCTCTTCATTTCCTGTCTGACAACACTGTGCCTCCATATAAGATATGGAGTGAGATATGTGGAGTCACCTAAACATCACATGTTTTAAGGGATAAAATGGTTTTATTACCATTTGTTTTTATGGCTTTGGTAGGTATACTGTTAACTGCACAAACACACCAGTTGGGAGTTAAAAAATATAATCTATGGGCTATGATAGTGTATACTCACTTTCAAATGTGCCGGCAAACCACTATTATTTTGGGGCTCTAAGTCTATCTTTAATTTATCCACAAGATATTGTGCCATGGGCTTTGTTATGCGCCAAAGCCTCATGAACTCAGCATCTGGGACGTCAAATGGGTCACAGACGTCTCTGATCACCTTTCTCTCAATTTTTCTTCGCTCTCGCTCTTCGTACATCGTAATTAATGAATTAGAATGTCCCGACGCCATTAGAAAATAATCACTTCACAACTTTTCAACTGTTTTTACGCACCACAACACCTCGAAAACACCACAACACGTTTGCACTTCTTTTTCTCGCTCGAAAATACTTGGCCGAGTTATTTGTCTGCACCAAACTGTCAAAAAACGAGATAACAAGTCGCGCATGATAGCTCCAAATCGAGATAAGAGCCACAGATAAAAAAAATCTTTGGAGTGTCGCAGTTTGTCGTGTTCGACGAAAAAAATTGTGCGTGCATGTTAGCATTCGACGAGATAGTTAAATATCTCGATATTCGTAGACAAAATACACGAGATAGCCTATCTCGTGTTGCGCATCATAGCCCTGCAGGTGTCGGGCGAACGGCGCAACATCCAGGCGTGATGTCTCTGAGAGGTAAACAAAGGGAGGCGTGCTCACCTCATCAATGGCACGGTTCTCAAGGGCGGACACCCTCACAGTGTCACGCCTGTTCAAAATCCACATAGCGAAGCGAAAGGCCATGTGGATGTGATAAGAATCCCCGGGGGCCGACAGGTGCATACCCTTCGATCCGAACCTCTCTGCGCTTTCAGGCAACACAGCCATTGCCGTTGGAATGCTGACCCCTTTGTAGGTGGTCGCGTCTAATGAGAAGGTTTCGGGGTCTATTGTCCATTTACAACATCCCTGCCCCAGCACAATTGCCATTTTATCCGGCAGGGCCCCAGCCTCCCTATAGAGAAGCCCAACCACAGATATCCCGTACAAGAAAACCGACTGGAAACAGATGGTGTAATCGATTCCTTGTTTGGCGAATTCTGTGGCTGTACTGGAGCAAACCTGGATGTGGGAGGATATGTTGCTTGTGGAATTGCTCTGGCCTCCCTTGTTCATTGTCGGGCAGGGAAGTCTATGTGTGATGGATCCCGAGTAGACGTGAGCTGTCCTTCTATCTAGTTCTTCAACAGTAGCAACGGTCTTCTCATTGATGATAACATCAATAAGTGCAGTCATTCCGGCATCCCCTTTGACCCATGACCTGAGTTGCAGGGCCTGCAGAAGGGCTTGATTGAAGCTGTATGATTCTGTATCCTGCAGTGGCTGTCTCTTGGCTTTAACTTTGGTTGGTGCACCGATATAGGGTGGTACGGGCCCTCTTGAAAGGTCCCAGGGAAGGGTTGGGTCACCACGTAGTGTAAGAGTGATTGTTTTTGTGTAGTCCTCTATCTTCACCTGGTCCCACCCACACACTGCCGTCTGGTCTTGTTGAGCTGCCATGGTTACACCCTCCAGCTGGACTCCCCACCCTCTCTCTCTGAGCTCTTGGGCCAACTGGGTGATACATGTGTTGGGGTCTATCTGGTCCAATGTGCGATCCTTTTGTCGAGAGAGAATGTGTCTGATGGTGCCTTCTTCCAGGCTCCTTATTTTAGTCAAGGTGTCAGACTCGGAATTCCAATCGCGACAGGCTATTGCCTGGATAGACCGGGTGTTTGAGAATTTTCTGACAAGGGCATCCTGTTTGCCAATGTTCGACAGAGCCATTAGCTTTGAAAGGAGTTTAGGATTACACGGCCTGATTCTCATTAAATCGGTGAGAAGTTCCTCACGCCGAACTTCGACATCCGGGCCGAACAAAGGAATCAGCTCACGGTTTTTAATAAGAGACGGGAGACCTTCAGTGATCTTGTCTTTGTTGTAGTTTTCTGGTTGTCGCGGCATGTTCAATGGGAGGGACAAAGGGTCCTGGACCAGCATCTTGGAGTCCGAGTGCTTCATGAGGGTGGTTGCGACTCTAAGGATATGGTCACGGTGCCGTGGGGATGACAGGAAGGTCTTTACCAAGCTGAGTTGATTGGTCAACGGGTCCTGTACTGCCCGTGTGCAAAAATTAGAAAACAGTGTCACGGGAAATCCTCCTAATATCCTTGTTGTGGAGAGGAGTGAAGTTATGTACTCTACAGGATACCTAGCAAGTTGAGGAAACCTCTTATGTATGGCAAAGCTCGCCTCAAGTATGGTAGTCCAGTATGCCGCCACCGGTCCATGATCCTTCTGAGCAGCCGACATTCCGGTTGAAAACACACCCGCCAGGTCCCCATTTATGGAGGGGATAGTTTGATTGGCCTCACTGGCAACGCGGGATATCCGCTTTAAGGAAGAACTAACTTGGGCTCCTTTGATGAAGTATTTCCCTTTTAGCCCTTCCGTATTCAAGTAGGATACCCGAGACCCATGTTTCCTCTAGCTTCATGACAATGCCCGCTCCGGTGCACAGGTCTCGCAGTACTGTCTGAAACCAGCTGAGATATTCTGACTTTGTCATGCGTAAGTCCTCTAATGTCTTTTTCGATGGGATCCTCAGATAGATCACCTGGTTATCTCCTTGACCTGTGAGAGTAGCCACAGTGTTGCATCTCCAGGACGCGATCAATAAAATAAAATAAATAAAAAAGCCTTTATTTCATGCATTTTAGAATACAAATTAAAATACCTAGTACAAATCTTATTTGCTAGTACATATTATTAACTGTTATAGTCTATTTCAACTAGAGAGCGAAAAACGTACGTTCACGCCACGGTACCACGAGAGCACCGAAAACAAACGATGCGTATCGTTATCCATACATTTATGTATCGTTTCCCTGTCGCTTACGCATTTACCGTGTTTCGTGGTACCGGGCGAGGCGAGCGACAAGGTCCATCAGATATTGCAAACCTGTTTTGACATTTTTCGGTAAGATATGGCTGGGGCCACATTCCGCTCTGGAATACGCTTGGATTCGGATTGTTTTAGTGTGCTATTTGAATGTTTGGTTGTTAATTGTTATTTTTTGTTGAGTTAAATTAGTTATATCTGTTTTTGTTAGGACATATATTTGTTTTGTGTTGTTTTTTGTTTGTGAGTGATAATGGAATCATCGGAGTCGTCTTCCTCGTCATGTAAAAAAGCTACTCCATGAAGCGCTAAGCCACATTACCCCCGAAAAATGGCAAAACTGTATAAGCCATGTAAAAAAAGAAGAAGAAAAATTAGCCTCATTAGACCAGGAAGTGGATAAAACTGTGGATTCATTTATCATAAACGTAACAGGCGAAACATCAGACAGCAGCTCGTCAGACGATAGTAATTCTGATTCAGATTTAATATAATGTAATTTTTTTATTCGTTTGATTTTATTTTCATAATCGTTTCCTATAAATAGGTAATAATAATTATAAATAGTTTATTTGGCACACACTTAAATCTTAAACTAATTACACCTGCCAATGTCAGATGATTAATTTACTAATGTGTAGGTAGATAGTTACACGAAAAACTTGATCTACAGTTTTGAGTTAAATAGTGATAATAGTAATGTAATGATAATTGTTAGGTAAAAACTGAAAACCTGAATTTTGATAGTGACAAAATAGTTGCTAACTATTAAAACAATTTATTGATGCAAAGAAGGTTGGTCTTCCCTGCGCAACACTAAAAGGTCAATGTCCGTTTTTCGCTCTCTATTTGAAATAGACTATAGTTATATCTTAATATTAATGTTAGTTTTCTATCCTAGTGTTTATTGTTTAATGTTAGTAGTTCGTAATTAAGGATTATCATCTGCATGAACCCCAGATTGGGTGAAGGCCTCCTCCAATGATGCCCATTTTTCACGGTCTTTTGCGGTTTGACTCCAGTTTGGACCGGCAGTTCTTTTTATCTCGTCTTCCCAACGCGTCAATGGTCTTCCTCTACTTCTTTTCCCTTGTGGTCCTTCCCATAGGGTTGCTTTTACGGTCCATCTCCCGTCTGTAAGCCTCGCAACGTGACCTGCCCAATTCCACTTAAGCTTTAGAGCATAGCTTAAGGCGTCGGTGGCTTTTGTTATTGAGCGTATTTTTGCGTGTCGTATTTTATCAAGTTTTTTAACTTTGATCATGCTTCGCTCCAGTCCGCGCTGGCAGGTGGTGATTTTGTGCTTAGCTTTAGCCGTAAATTTCCAGGTCTGACAACCGTATGTCAGACAGGGCAGAAGGTTAGAGTTCATTATCCTAGTTTTCAAATTGATTGGCATGTCGCTTTTAAAAATTTCCTTTAGACTCCAGTATTTATTCCAAGTTTTCTGTACTCGTCTATCCATTTCATTTTCGTTGTTTTGTCTGTCAAGGCTAATTGTTTTCCCCAAATAAATGTAATTTTTGGTGTAATCTAGAGGCTTACCATTGATTATTATTGGTGTTTCACATCTGTTCGTCATTGTCATTGTCTTGGTAAGGTTGATTTCTAGTCCTACATTAGCGCTAGCTTTTTGTAGGGTTTCGATCATGTATTGCAACTGTGCGCATGACTCAGATAGTAGGGTAAGCTGGGTACGGTTGTGACAATTTTGGTTTGATCGCCTATAATTTTGTAAATTTAGCAGTTATCTGGGAGAAAAATCACTTTAATACTTAATTTGAATATTTATCTACCTAAAATTGTTAAAATATTGTCCCTAACTACGCTGTATTAGGCATAAGATCAAATTAAAAAAAAAAGGGAAAGAGTCACAACCGGCCACACCCCAAGGGCGGTTGTGACAGTGGTTGGGGTCGGTAGTGACAGGCATACAAAATACATCCAAATAGTTTGTAATGACTTTTATTGTTCCAAATAATTAACTGAACACAACATAATCTTTTTCTAAACAAAGTTTAAATTTTAACAGAACTATAACACAACAAAGAAAAATTAAACATTTATAATTGTATCAATCAACATACTGAGATCTAGTCAGATTCATCACAGTTGTGACAAATATAATGGGGACTATCACCTGCGCACTCTACGTGAGACCAGATGCCACATGTTCCTTGGCACTTGATCCATTTTTAGCCAGCCCTACTTTTAGAATATGCGGTTACACAAACCAGACATAAAAAATCTTCTTCATCGGATGACTGTTGTGAAGTCTTTTTTTTCTTGCCATTGGTTTTTCCTTTACCTTTCCCTTCATTATTTCGTTTTGGTTCAGTTAGGTTTTTCTTTACATGCTTAGCCTTCAAACGTTTTTCTTTTTCTTCATGTTCTTTCCTAACTGCCTCTTTCTCGGGTGTATCTGTGTAAATGGTTGACTTTTTTGTTCTTGCACCTCTTGTTTTTCTTTGAGCAGCTTTCGGAAGAGGTCGAACAATTTCGGGCGAAAAAGCAGGCGGTGTGTCTGAGGATGATGCAGTCTGCTGAACCCGGACAATTTCAGGCAAAGAAGCAGGTGGCATGGCTGAGGTTGAAGCATTCTGTGGAACCCGGACAATTTCAGGCAAAAAGGCAGGTGGCGGGGCTGAGGTTGAAGCAGTCTGTGGAACCCGGACTATTTCAGGCAAAGAAGCAGGTTTCGTGACTAAGGTTGTTGTTTCACTTATCTGAATTTGGTCAATAAATGGAGTTGAAGATTCTCCCGATACAGAATCCGTAGGTGGCAACATTTGATTGTTGAGTCCAGGACTGTTATTAACAGAATTAGGAACGCACGA
Organism: Alcis repandata; assembly: GCA_949125135.1. Taxonomy (NCBI): domain Eukaryota; kingdom Metazoa; phylum Arthropoda; class Insecta; order Lepidoptera; family Geometridae; genus Alcis; species Alcis repandata. Next base: position 2,187,572 of record OX421240.1, read on the forward strand.
AGCGTTGATTGCACTAGATGGTCCTGCAGAAACGTTATCCTCAGTGTCAGGGTTTGGTCGATCCGTTACAAAAGATGGCGCAAAGTCAATTTCTTGGAATAAATTACGATTAAACGGATAAATACCAGTTTTGATGAAACCTGCCTGAATGTTTGATTGTGTAAATGCCTGAGGCATAGCAGTCTTGACAACACCTGGTATGTCGTATATAGTCATGGTCTTGCCAGGGTGACTTCGCATCCATCCGTCACAAGCAGCATTTATGGCCTTTTTGAATGGTCCAAAGACAGATCGGTCTAATGGCTGCAGCTTGCGCGAGCAATGCGGAGGAAATGAAAGCAGAGTAATGCAATTCTCTTTGCAAAAATCCAGGGTATTGATATGTACATGAGAGGAATGATTGTCCAGCACTAATAAGACTTTATGTGTTGGAGAAGCATTAGAGAATTTCTTGAAGTGTTCGAGAAATACCAAGAATGAGACATCCTGCATCCAGCCTGAAGGATTTGCAGTTCCAATCGATCCCACTGGTCCGTCCCTAACAAAATGATCATGATAACGAACCCTCGGAAATATAAAAAAAGGAGGAATTGCGTTTCCCAAGGCATTGACTGCACAAGCAACTGTGACTAATGTGCTACGCTCCGCAGAAGTAACAGCTCCCACTTGCCGTATACCACGTCTTGCCACTACTTTATCAGGTCTTTGAACAGTAGTGACACCTGTCTCATCAATGTTGTATATATCCTATGGCTCATATGCGTGTCTGTCCAACACAGTTTGTAAATTATTATAAAAAGCTTCCACATTCGTTTTGTTGAAACTTGTAGCTCTTGAAAGGCTTGTAGCCTGAGCTACGCGTACAGACAGTGACGGGTTTCTATTCATGAATGAACGGAACCATTCTTCACCAGCCATCTTATTCTCAACCCAAGTAGCAGGTCGCTTTATGTTGTAGTTAGTTGTCAGTTCAAATGCCAGCTTCCGTACTTCTTTCGTAGAAAGGCCAAAATAAATGTCCGCGCAACGTGTAATATATTTTGACAGCTGCTGTTCTTGCTCGACAGAGAATACTTTATTATGAGCAACATACCCCATGCTGATGGTGCCTTCCTCTTGATTCTCGCCGGCTTTGTCGCGTTTGCGTAGGTATCGCAAGAGCGACATGCGATTAACTTCATGTATTTCCGCAGCTCTCCGTAATGAAGTACCGCGTTTCACCTCTTCGTAAGCATTTTCATATTTACTAATATCAGACAGGCCTCTCTCGGTCTTCCGCACGCGTTTTCTAGGCATCTTAAATAAAACAAAACAAAAAAAACAATGTCACAACCGTACCCACAAAATTTGTCACAACCGTACCCAACGCATACTTTTGAAAACAAAAAATGACCATGACTAAGCAAAAATATCTGCATTAAAAGTAATTACTCTTGAGTAACTGCTAATGTTCAAGTTATAACAAAAAAAAATAAAAGGAAATCTATCTGCGTACAAATAACCGTAATTACAAAAAGAAATCGAACAAAAAAACTTACTTTTGACTGTCGAAAATCAATGTGGGCTCCTGCTTACGTTACCGTCGCACGCCGGCTGACGCAACACTGGGACACGCGTTTAGACTTGCATGCCGCTTGTCTTTCCCCTTGCACCCCTCCCCGCGATCCGTATAGTTTCGCTGTTATAGCGACTGTCACTACCGTACCCTTTTTTTTTATTTTTTTTTTTTTGTTTACCCAGTGGAAATCCTTTATGGATACCACGCCCGCCCCGGGGGAAGCAGGGTGGTTATGTGGGAGTCTCCGCCCTGCGGCGGCATACCCACTAAAACCACTGGGGTGTTCGGCATCCGCCTGAGATGGGGCAAGGTGGGGTCGCGTTAGCAATCGCCACCTCGCCCCGGCGATGGGCCCGATTAGGGCCCCCCGCGTATATGGAGGGGTGACCCTGTTCCCCAGGATCACCCCCCAGACAGTCAGTGTGGGGTCGTGCAGGCCGGGAGAGTCCCCCGACTCTCCCGGCAACCCCACTGCAGAGGAGCGTGGATACGGGCGAACCGCCTCCTCGCTCCCTCGTCTGCGCCGGAGCGGGTCAGATCGGGAGTCGTCCTCTCTGACCCGCTCCGCGGCCTCCTTCTGCGTCATCACCTCTTCGCAGAAGGAGACCCCGGCCTGGCACGATCTCTCGCCGCCGAGCACGGCTTTCACCACGCTCGGCAACGAGAGATCCCGGCCTATGTAGGCCGAAAGCGTATGCCGCTGGGGGGCCCCATGCGGCACACGCTTCCAGCGTCCACCCTCCTCCTTTCCTTGCACTCCCGACCGCAGCCCACATGCGGCGAGGAGCACAAGGAAAACCCCCCTGGTGCAGCAATGCCACCGTCCAAGCCATCACGCTGTGCCCTCTGCTAGTCAGAGGGACACGCGGACGGGCCCACCGTGTCGGGTTATTTGTCAGCGTGCGGTAATACTGCATAAAAGCTGCAGTATTACCGCACGCTGTTGCCCAGGGTGCACCACGAGGAGGTTACCCGACCTAGCACCCCGTCACTACCGTACCCTGGCACAATCGTACCCAGTTTACCCTAACACCAAATCATCTGCGAATCTCAGGTGACTTAGGAAATCTCCTTTTAATATGTTTATGCCTTGTCTGCTCCAGTCTAGCTTGCTGATAATGGTTTCGAGAATGGCTATAAATATTGTAGACGAGAGCGGATCGCCCTGCCTTACTCCTCTCTTTATGGGAAAACTTGGGCCCAGGGTTTCTAACTTGATTCTACCTATGTTATTCTTATAAATGCTTTTGGTAAAATTTATATAAATTTCTTCTACTCCTTGTTGTTTTAGGCTTTCCCATATACTGTCTTGTGTTACAGTATCAAACGCTTTCTGGTAGTCAATAAACGCTAAGTAGAGGGGTCTTCGCTTTTCTTGATGTTTCTCTATTATGAGTTCTAGGCTGTGGATATGGTCCACTGTTGAGAAGCCCTTCCTGAAGCCTGCCTGTTCTATTGGCTGTTTCGATTCAATTATGGGACTAATTCTTGAATTTATTATGGTGGACGTCTACTACGTCTACTACGTCTACTACGTCTCTTGGGTCGCCTTTTTTGTAGATCAGGATGATATTAGATTCAGACCACTGCGTAGGCGTTTCAGAATTTTGTAATATTAAATTGAATAGTTCTGTTAGTGGGGCGACCAATATCGAGTCGGCCATTTTCAAAGCTTCATTGGTAATATTATCTGTGCCAGGTGATTTTTCAAGTTTTAGTCTTTTCATTGCTTCTAACGTTTCAGTTTCAGTTATTGGTTCGATATCGTCTCTGCTTGCGTATGTTCTACTATTATCTTGAAGTGTTGTACCTTGATTTTTGTCGTTATAGTATAGGTGTTGGTAGAAGTTAGTAGCTGTAGTGATGATGTCCGCTCGTTTGTTCTGCTCTCTATCCGAACTCTTTAGTCGCTCTATCCAGTTCTTGTTGGTTGGCTCTTTTTGTGCTGCCGGTGAGAAGTAAATGTCTTTCTATAGTTTCTAATCTGTAATTTATATAGTCCCTTTTTATATATTTATTAACTAACTTGTATAGTGCGGAGAGTTCGTTTCGCATAGCTCTTGTTTTATTTTTAGTTTTTTGGAGTTCCTTTCTTCTTTCTAATAAGGCTGCTGTGCGTGTCGACAATATTTTGTGGCTCTTATGGTCATTTTTGTCCATCGTTTCTCGCGTTAGCTTTAGGCTGTGGGTAATAGCATTAGTTATGTGGTCATACTGAGTTTGTACTGTGGTATTATCGTGTCGAGTGTCAGAGTCGTGTAGCATTAGAGTTAAATTGTCTTTGTACTTTAATATATCTTCTTCATTATTTAGTTGATATGTTTCGTTATTTGTGAATTTGATTCTGCTTTTCTTTTGATTGGCTAGTTTTATAGTTGCTCTAATTAGCCTGTGGTCAGATGGGTAGTTTATATTCATGGTTCCAATGTCTTGGAATATTCCCGGTTGGTTGGATAATATGAAGTTTATTTCGTTTTTATGTTCCCAGTTTGGTGATCTCCATGTCCATCTCCTGTTTGGTTTCTTTTTAAAGCATGTATTTATTATAGTTAGTTTGTGTTCTAATGCGAAATTCATAAGTCTCTGACCTCTGTCGTTTCTTTTGCCGTATCCGAATTTTTTCGTCACGAGGTGTTCCTCGTTTTTAGGGTCTCCAATCTTCGCGTTGAAGTCTCCCATTAGTATGATACATTTGTGTGTAGTTTCTAGTGCATTGTTGACTGTCTTATGAAATTCGTCGATTTCGTACTCGCTTGCTGTTTCTGTTGGTGCGTAGACCTGTATGATGGTGACTAGGTGGCCTTTGAAATTCATGTTCAGTATTGCGACTCGTTCTGTTATGCCAATAAAGCTCTCTATGTTGTTCTTATGTACTTTGTTAATTATGAAGCCTACTCCGTACATGCCTGGTGTAGTGCCTACATGGCATAGTATTAGATTATCGTATTCTTCAATCGATGTGCCCAGCCGTCGCATTTCCGAGATGCCTATTACATCGTATTTTATTTGTTTTAAAGATTCATTCAATTCCAACAAGCAGTCGTATGTCGATAGGGTTCTGACATTATACTCGTATGTTGCTATCTGGATTTGGTGTGGTTTAATCTTCGTTGGAGGGTTATGGTCTAATTCTTCCACGGTGACCGGCCGGGTTGGAAGATGTTGTTGTGTTTTTCTTGTTTGTGTTTGTTTATTTAAGTGCTCTGTATAGGAGGAGGAGCTTGGTTGCTATTGTTTATTTAGGTTACTTTCTTTGTTACTAGTTTTTTTGTGAGTTATGTAGTTTAGTATGCCCGGTTTTATGACGCCCTCTGAAATGCTGTTGGACCGTCTAGTCCTTGCTTCGGATTGTGTTTTATTCTTTTTATTTATTTGTAAGTTTCTTTCTACATTGGGTACAGTGGAATTTTCAGGTGAAGTAGGCAGTTTTCGTTTGGGATTATTTTTAAATATTACCAGCTTGTCATACCTAATTGTGGCGGTATTTCCCTTTTCTCTCTCCAACTTCAACTGTTCTTGTAATTCCTTCCTCTTTTCTAATACTTGTTTCGGGAAATCTTCTTTAACATAAAAAGTTGTATCTTTAAGCGCTCTTTTTTGTTTCATAACTTGAATTTTTGTCCCCAATGTTGTCAAATTTACTACTATAGGTCGAGGTCTGCCTTCTTTTTTTCCAACTCTTTTAATTTCTTGGATGTCGTTGTATGCTAATTTGATAGAAAAATATTGTTCCAACCATTTAAGAAACTGTTTTTCAAGTGCTTCATATGACGATTCAGTCTCTTCAATACCGAAAAATATCAAATTTCTGTTTCTTGCCTGCTTTTCTAAGAACTTTATTCGTTTTTCTTGGTTTTCTACAATTTCTTTTAGATTTTTTTGATTTTCTTCTATTGCTAAAAATTTTTCTTCGAACATTCGGCTAATATTTTGCGTGACCTGTTCGGTAACCTTTTGCCCGGATTCCCGAATTTCTATTCTTTGGTCGTTCAAATCTTTTCAATCCGGAAATTTTGATGTCAAAGATGCAAGTCGCTCTGGTCGCCCTATTACGGATAAAATTGATGCCATTTTTGAAAAAGTGGAGCAAGATCGGCATATCAGTAGTTACGACGTAGCTGAAGAACTGGGAATCAACCACAAAACAGTTTTGGCGCATTTGAAAAAAACTGGGTACACAAAAAAGCTCGATATTTGGGTACCTCACGAGCTCTCTGAAAGAAACCTAATGAACCGTGTACTCATTTGTGATTCTTTATTACGACGTAATGAAACCGAACCATTTTTGAAGAAGCTGATAACTGGTGATGAAAAGTGGATCACGTACGACAAGAACGTGCGAAAAAGGTCGTGGTCAAAGGCCGGTCAGGCTTCACAGACTGTGGCGAAACCCGGGTTAACTCGCAACAAGGTGATGCTGTGTGTGTGGTGGGATTGGAAGGGCATTATTCATTATGAGCTATTACCACCAGGCAAGACCATCGATTCTGAACTCTACTGCGAACAACTGATGAGATTAAAGCAAGAAGTTGAGAGAAAGCGGCCGGAATTAATCAACAGAAGGGGTGTGGTTTTTCATCATGATAACGCTAGACCTCACACATCTTTAGCCACTCAGCAAAAATTAAGAGAGTTTGGCTGGGAGGTGTTAATGCATCCGCCGTATAGTCCTGACCTTGCACCTTCAGATTTTCACCTGTTTCGGTCTCTTCAGAATTCTTTAGGCAGTGTCAGGTTAACATCACGAGAGGACTGCCAAAACCACTTGTCGCGGTATTTTGATCAGAAGTCCCAAAATTTCTATAGCAATGGGATCATGTCCCTACCTACAAGATGGCAAAAAGTTATCGAACAAAATGGTACCTACATACTTTAGTTAAATGTAATTAAACTATAATAAAAAATGTTTTGAATTTTCTTAAAAAATGCGAAGGAACTTTTTACCCAACCTATTATACAAAAATCGAGACACGTGAAAATTCTATGGTTTTTTGGCGCGAAACAACAAAACTGCCACACGTCACGCTCTAGCCGCAGTCGCCGGCTCACTACGGGAGAGGGGAAGGGTAGGGTACCCGCGAGGCAAGTTTGAACATGATCGGTCAAATCGGCAACGTCGTAGCTTTCCTAATATGGCGATGGTTCAGTGTATCTGGTTGGTTCACTGATCAACAGCCGACCCTACGTTTAACTACCGCCTATCTCGTGCAAGGCGTTATGTGGAATGTACTTTCGGCATATTGAGCAACAAGTGGAGAGTTCTTCACACGGCCATACTTGTTAACCCGGATTTTGCTACAGAGATTGTGAAAACAACATTTGTGTTCTTCATAACTTTGTACGGAGGCGAGACGGTTTGAACTACAACGACGAATTGTTAACTTCTGATCTACGAGGTGCATTCAATAAGTACCTAGCCTCATCGCCAAAGGGCGCTGTAGTTTCAAAAGAGTTTTACCACAGTGTAGCACATTCTTTTTTAATTATTTTTTCAAATTTTCATTCCAATCCCTTCATTTGTTTTAATTTGGCAACTTATGGAAGCGAACGTATCGATCGGTTTTACAAAAATGGAAAAAGAGCAATATCGTTCGGTGATTAGATTCCTATTTTTGGAAGGGAAAACGCGCATCGAAATCAAAGAGCGCTTGGATGCTGTGTACGGTGACTCTTCTCCATCGATGGCCACCGTCAAGAATTGGTTCAACGAGTTTGCACGTGGCCGTACGTCGGTTTTTGATGAACCACGTCCAGGTGCACCGAAAACAGCTGCTACGGAGGAAAACATTAAAAAAATCCATGATCTCGTATTGGCAGATCGCCGATTGAAGGTTCGGGAGCTAGCTGAGACTGTAGGCATTTCAGAAGGAACAGTGCATCATATTCTTCACGAGGAACTCGGCATGAGAAAGCTGTCGGCGCGATGGGTGCCGCGTTTACTCACACCGGAAAACAAGTGCAACCGTGAGACCACATCGGAGACGTGTTTGGCGCTGTTTAAGCGGAATCCAGCGGAGTTTTTGCGTCGTTTTGTGACCGTCGATGAAACCTGGATCCACTGGTACACACCAGAGACCAAGGAGCAATCAAAACAATGGATCCAGACCGGGGAACGTGCTCCAAAGAAGGCGAAAACTGTAAAATCGGCCGGAAAAGTTATGGCCACCTTTTTCTGGGATTCACAAGGTGTGATCTACATAGGTTACCTCGAGAAGGGTAAAACAATTACAGGGCTTTACTATGCCGATTTATTGGGCCGATTCGACGCCGAATTAAAGAAAAAACGACCCCATCTGGCGAAGAAAAAAGTGCTGTTTCACCACGACAACGCACCGGTTCACACGTCTACCGTTGCCATGGCCAAATTGGTCGAATTACGCTACGAATTGCTGCCCCATCCACCGTATTCTCCAGATTTGGCCCCTTGTGACTTCTTTCTGTTTCCTAATCTGAAAAAATCTCTCGCCGGGAATAGATATGGATCAAATGAGGAGGTCATCGCCGCCACGGAGGCCTATTTTGCAGAGTTTGACAAAAACTATTTTTCGGACGGGTTAAAAAAGCATCGCTGGGCTAACGGCCGAAATTAATAACCAATCCTAATCCAAATTTTGCTATCTGAGATCGATTTTACAATCCATTTTTAGGGTGAAGCGTGTCAATAACCAATCTGTGGATTGAATTTGCAATCTGTAAAGTCAAACTATCTTTGGGAGGTCGGATCACAGATTAAAGATTGGGACCGTTCGAAAATGACAGTTTTGGCGTGCCAATATGCTATCTGTCGATTTTGACATTTCGTTCGATCGGTGTAAACGATCGGAGATTGCAATCCGTGGAATTCCTGGGATTAGCGAAACTTATCATTGAATTATTTGGCACTATTATGTATTCGAGTGATAGTGACGACAGTGATATGGAAGGCCTGGCTCAGTTATCCGACTGGAATACTGATAGCGACGCTGATGAAGTAATTGTTCGACGCGGTTCTTCACGAAAAATCAGCAGGGTCAACTACATGCAGAGTCTCGATGATGCCGATTTTACTTTGAGATTTAGGTTATCTAAACCTGCAGTAGACTCACTACTAACGCAGTTGATGCCGTTTGTCCGTGTAACTTCCACAAGGTTGGTAAATAATTTGTAATGTCATGTACCTAAACATAAAATGCAATCTAAGCATCTTCAAGATGGTCCTAAGTCCTTTTTTTTTTTTTGTTGACCCAGTGGAAATCCTTTATGGATACCCCTAACCCGGGGGAGCCGGGGTTATGTGGGAGTCTCCGCCCTGCGGCGGCATACCCACTAAAACCACTGGGAAGTTGACCTCATTCCCTTGTGGCCGGGGGCAGCGGGGTTCCCTTTCGGAGTCTCCGCCACCCTCAGCCAGGGTCGGCCCTTCGGCCCCGTCTTCCGTGCGTCAAGAGAGGGACGGCCCTGGTCACCCAAGGCCGCCCCCAGACGTGTGGAGCCGGTGCAAGCCAGCGGAGAGCCCCCCGACCCTCCGCCAGTGGCCCCACTACGGAGAGGGAAGGAGGCGATGATCGGATCGCCCCCTCCTCCCTCCCCGTCGTCTGCGCCGGAGCGGATCCTGCGGGAGTCGTCCTCCCCGATCCGCCCCGCGGCCCCTTCTGCGACATTACCTCTTCGCAGAAGGAGACCACGGCCTGCCACGATCTCTCGCCGCCGAGCATGGCTTTCACCACGCCCGGCAACGAGCGATCCCCTCCTCCTTTCCTTGCACTCCCGACCGCGACCCACACGCGGCGAGGAGCACAAGGAAAACCCCCCCTGGTGGCATTGCTGCCACCAGCCAAGCGTGGAGCGCCGTATCCTCCAACGCTCCACACTCCACCACACACCATCCGCTGTGCCCTCTGCTAGTCAGAGGGACACGCGGACGGGCCCACCGTGTCGGGTTATTTGCCAGCGTGCGGTAATACTGCATAAAAGCTGCAGTATTACCGCACGCTGTTGCCCAGGGTGCACCACGAGGAGGTTACCCGACCTAGCACCCCTATGGTCCTAAGTCCTAACCTAACACCTACTAATGCATTTTTTTTCAGGAACTATGGGGTTTCACCACTGCATCAATTATTGTTAACGTTACGGTTTTATGCACTAGGCACAATGCTGATATCTGTAGCTGACTCTTTGTTGGGGTCTCCACATCGACCGCTGGCAGAATTGTGCGCGACATATCATCAGCAATTGCCAATTTGTATGATGAATATATTGTTGTACATCGGCTAAGCGCTGAGAAATTTTACCAAATCGGAAGATTTCCTCGAGTTCTTGCTGCAATTGATTGTACTCATATACGTATCCAATCACCATGTGAGTATTTTAATATTTTTATGATAAATCTTCAGGTAGGTATTTTGTAAAACAAAATAAATCGTTAACTCATCACAATCACATATGTACATAGAGCTCGAACCCTAACTAAACTATCTGAATAACTACTTACAATAATTATGATTTCTTTTAGGTCATGTAATAGGTGAAGAATTTAGGAATCGTAAAGGTTACTTTTCCTTAAATTTCCAAGCAATCTGCGATGCTGATTTGAAGTTCATGAATGTGGTAGCTCGTTGGCCAGGTTCAACACCTGATGCCACAATTTTCAACAACTCAATTCTTAGAGGTACCTAACAGTTCAAGTATTATTACCTTAGTTAAATTTATTGTTTTCAATCTGTATGTACTTAATTAAATACTATTTTGTTCTTGTTTACAGCTCAATGTGATGCAGGTCAGTTTGGTAATCGCTGGATGCTTGGTGACAGTGCTTATCCAAATAAACCATATTTATTAACACCACTGTTAAATCCAGTAACTGAAGCCGAACAACGTTATAATGAAGCACACATTAAAACTAGGAATGTTATAGAAAGGTAGTTAAGAAATATTATACTATTGTTATTATTTAAAATTTTATTATAAGTGTTACCTAAAAAGTACTTTAAATTATTTTAATATATTAAAATTTTAATAATATATAAAATATAATATATAAAATTTAATACATTAAGCTTCTTATATAGTACCTAAACAGTTAGTTTTTTTTTTCAGGACATTTGGTGTATGGAAGCGGCGTTTTCCTGTTGTGGCATTAACAGTGCGTTTGTCACTACCTAAGGTCCAAGCAATAATAATTGCCACTGCAGTGCTACACAATATTTGTAGGAATCATAACTTAGAGGAAGTTCCTGCAGAAGTAGAGCTGCCAGCATTAGATGCTGAAGATTTTCAAAATGTCACATTGGGTGATGAAGATATCAGAGAAAGGGCATCACTGATAAATAATTATTTTAGATAAAATCACATTCTTAGTTAAACTTTTGATTATATATGTCGAATAGAGAACTAGCTAGTATCTTTTAAAACGAGTAAAACCGCCAGCCTTGACGACCATCGGTTTTACTGTTACAATTGAACTCTCTACACTGCCTAGTTTTCGACTCAAAAACTAATAGAAATGATTCTAAGCACTTGTTGGAATTCTCTTGAAATGAAAGCACATGAAACACTGAATTATTTTTATTTTAGTTTTCTTCAAAGTTTTACTTACAACGTTTCACCTCGAATCTCAAACAAAAAGTGGCACGCCTTGTATGAAAAAGGAATGCGGCTGCCACTTTATCAAGTTTTTAAACAAAAGCAGCAAATATTCAACCAAATAGATTTTGCTCGAGTATTTAGTTACCAAATAGATTTTACTTCGAGTGTAAGTTTCACAGGATATGCCATCAGCGGCGCTAGTGTCGCTTCGAACGAAAACTCGAAGACGCCCAATGCCCTCGCGGCGACACGGCCATTCTGCAATGCGACGCGTGCTCTGTGTCGTTTTGGCTTTTATCCTGGTTGTTACTGAAATAAAGAAAGTAATGTTTTGAGGCTAGGTACTTCCACAGTACACCTAAACCTATGATTTAAATTTAAGTTGGTAGTATGTAGATCAACTGAATCGCTGATTTACCATGCATCAAGTAGGTGCGAGTAAATAGATGATATTTTGAATGCGATATAGATAAGTTACTACCAGTACAAGTTATAACTGCTCATTCCACATGACAACAGGATCTTGTATGTCGGATTATGTGAGTATTCACAAAAGGCAGGATAGCTCGAACAGAGGGTGTGGAGGAGTAATAGGATGAGGAGGGGCTGATGGTGTGCTCTGGGCGGCCATCTTACGCCGCGGTACACACGGGACTGGATAGGACTAGTTACTGTCGGTCTCACCCGACAATGTGCATCTTTTTATCGAATTAATAATTACAGTCATAGTCAGTCATTGGTCAAAGTAATAGTCTTGGCAAATAATAGGCCATTGACGATCGTACCGCCAATGTGCATCTTTTGATTGCGATATGGGCACTCCACGTGCCCATATGCATTAATGATAATAGGCCATTATAACGGTCGTACCGCCAATGTGCATCTTTTGATTGCTATATGGGCACTCCACGCCCCCATATGCATTAATAATTCGATTTTTATTGCTTGACACATTGGTCTACTCCACGCGCCAATGTGCAGATTAAGTTTTGAATGAATACACATATTGGTCTACTCCACGCGCCAATATGTAAATTATTATGTTTTGCGTGAATACACATATTGGTCAACTCCACGTGTCAATATGCAATTTGTGTTTCATACGCATGCTTTGGTGTCGAATAAAGTGAAACGTGCTCACCAATAATATCATCATTGTGACGCGCGATGGGTCTCGTGCTGTGTAGTAGCAGTGACGTCACCATCAGTGACATCAGCCGCGTGCAGCGCCGCCGCGGAGTGTGGCGGCGCCGGCGAGCCGCAGACGACAGCAGACGGGCTGGCTCGGGGCGACACGGCCGCCTGGGGGCCTCCCGCCGGCTGAGGGGCGCGCCGCAGCTGGTCGTGCGCGACCTTGCGGGGCCGCCCGTGGTGACCCACCACCTTTTTCACAAGGTAGCGATCGTTGTCCAGAACTCTGTGAACTTCATAAGGCACGCTAAATTTCAAATCGAGAGAAGTCTGATTTCTTGGATTGTTCTTTATCAGAACGAAATCTCCTCGTTGAAAATTGTGAATTTTCGCTCGTCCTTTGTCGAATCTCGCTTTATCTTTCGCAGATAACTCCGTCATTCTGAGCTGTACATGCCGATCCATAGCATCGCCGTCGACGGACGTGTTATCGAAATTTACCAACTGCAGCAGTTCCGGAGGCACGCAATTTTGACGTCGAGTTAGTAGTGTAAGTGGGGCGATACCTGTCACTCTGTGTGCCGTACAGTTCAGAACGAGTTGCAAGCCATCAAGAGCTGTGTGCCATTCTGGGGTTTCATAGTTCTTAATCATTATGAGACCATTCTTCAGGGTTGACATAACTCGCTCCACTTGTCCGTTAGCTCTGCTCGCTCCTGGGGATATGGCATGAATCTCAATACCATACCTGGCACAATAGCTTTTGTATTCACCTAAAAACTCGCGTCCGCCATCCACGATGATCTGTCTCGGGGTCCCGAAGAGGTGAATGACCTGCCTCAAGGCAGCCGTAGTACTAAACTGACTCTTGTCGTTGGAGTGTCGGAGAAGTACATACTTTGTAAATGCGTCTATTGTAACAATGACGGTCTCTTGTTCTTCCGAACTACCGAGTTTGCCAGTGATGTCCATGTGAATGACTTCGAATGGAACCGTTGGTTTAGTAATGGGATGTAACTGTACCTGTTTGGCTCCAGATGTCACAGACATCATCTCCAGACATCATCTCCATTGTGTAGGCTATCTATGATAGGCCGCAGCTCACCATCGCGTCGTCGCTCAATATTAATCCATTCGAGGTTACTGGTCATGGTGTTTACCGTCAATGGATCTGGATTCCGGCTGAAAAAGTCTGCATGCTGCATCCGCTCGCCCTTCCTGTACTCAACTTCAAAGTCGTAATTCTGTAGGTAGGCCCACCATCTATGTATGCGTGGTAGTAAATCTTGCTTGTGCTTGGAGGCCTTTAAGGCGTTGCGATCCGTGATCACCTTGAACTTACGGCCGTAAACAAAATGGCGGAAGTGTTTAATTGCTCGCACTACGGCCAATGTTTCCAGTTCATAACTAAGGTACCTACTTTCTGTGTCCGTGGTGCGCATGCTGAAGTAGGCGATCACGTGAGTTCGGCTGTTGATGATTTGTACCAAAATTGCCCCAAATCCGATTCCACTGGCATCAGTGTATAATTCTATAGGTTCGCCTTCTTGGAAAATTGTTAGGACAGGCGCAGAAGTGAGGTGATGGATAATCGCTTGTCGTGCCTCCTCATGAACATGAGTCCATTGCCATTTAGTGCCTTGCTTAGTCAGATCATATAAAGGGACCATAGTACGCGCAAAATCAGGGATGAAGCGGCGAAAGTAACTCGCAAGTCCGTTAAATTGACGTACCTGTTTAACGGTGGTCGGTACGGGAGCTTTTACAAGTGCTTCGATTTTTCTGGGACTTGGACGCACTTGACCGTTTTCTACCACGTTACCCAGGTACTCAATAGAGCGCTTGAAAAAGTGGCACTTTTCAGCATTTATCGAGAAACCCGACTCACACAACGCAATCAGAATTCGTTCCATAAATGCCAATCCACTAGAGAAATCGCGACATTTACTGATGACGTCATCAATATATACCTGTGCTACACTGTCGTTATGATTGTCTACGCCGTTACTTGCGCTCCCTGTATTTAGTAGGGGTCCTAACGCGCGATTTATGCATCTCTGGTATACGGAAGGTGCATTGCAGAGGCCAAATGGCATCGTGAGATACTCGTAAAGCCCGTCGGGTGTGACGAAAGCGGTCTTCTCAATACTGGATTCAGATATCAAAATCTGATGAAACCCAGAGGCCATATCGAGAGTAGAATAAAACCGCCCACCTGCCAGTTGGTCAATCTGATCTGCGATCAGTGGTAACGGAAAATGATCTCTTACAGTGTTAGAATTTAATTCCCGATAGTCTACACACATACGATCGTCTCCATTTTTCTTTTTTACTAAAATGATCGGACTAGAATTGAATACGGTGATTTACTTTCGCGGACAATGTTATTCTCTATTAACTCACCCACGATTCCCTTAACTTTCTCGCGCTCAACAGGGCTCAATCGATAAGGCCTTCGCTCAACGTATCTGTCAGGGTTTTTTAGGTTTTTTAATCTTATCTCTAATTTACCCGTGTTGACACGAGACTTTGCAAAGCCCTGTGTGAACACATGCGAGTATCTGTTTAGCAAAATCGTCAGTTCGTCAACATCAGATTGATTAGTTAAGTCATGATCGAGGTTTTCGAATAATGGACTACGCGATCGTACGTGCATAACTCGGGGATGTGACAACAAAGTTGCACTATTTTTCGTTACTATGACACTGATACCCGTCTCGTGAAGTAAGTTCGCACCAATTAATACGTCTGATGTCATTTCGTAGTCTGGCAAGATGTGAAACAAGATTTCAACGTTTATGTTGTCAATGACGCAAATTGCAGTGAAACTATGGTAAAGGGGCCTATTCCACGCAGATAATTAACCGACTGACTTCTATGCCCGGGTAGTCTATTCGCGACCGATTCACGCATCACGGAACATTCCGCGCCACTATCGAAGACTGTATCGACAGCTTGATCACCGACACAAATACGCATTTTATTTAGACCGGACGACCTATCGCTAGATACGAAGTTCATATTAGAAGCTACTCGTTTTTCGCGACGAAAGCAAGTGTCAAACGTGTGACCGTGCTTTGAGCAAAATGAACAAAATTTGTCATTAGTTTGTTTAGGTAACGTAGTACTTAGATGACGTCACGGAACTTTTCTCGGTCGATGGAACATTCCGATGGTTTCTACTGCGACAAATACTGAGAGTATGGCCGTTCTTTTTGCAAAACGTGCAAAATAGGTAATAGGTAATAGGTCTGTTATATGGTAACCTTGGGACGTTTCAAAAGCGGTTGGTCGATATTACTTTGACTTGGGCGTTTAACGCGAATAGAAGATGCAACAGATATCAACTCGGGCACTGAAATAGCTCTGGCATTCATTAATTCAATGCGGAGACGTTCGTCACTCACCGTTCCAATCACTGCCTCCACAGCATCGCTACTCTCGAGCTTGTCTTTCGTTAGGCGGCTCCATAGCAGCCATGATTGTGACAGAAACTCTGCAATATCCTTGGAAGAATCATAGGTGTGTTCTCTAAACCTGAGTACGTCCCGCGAGTAACGGTTTTCTGGTTCAAATGTAGTGATTATATTCTCACGTAACTCGTCCCAGCTAGATGTCGTAACAAGCCAATTATCAGCCCATATTTTGGCACGACCTTTTAGCAAGCTGGTTACTTTCATCCGGATATCATAGTCAGTAAGATTATAGGTACTTTTAGCAATAGAGATGTGCGTACACCACTCACGGACTCCAACGTTGCCGTCCGGGTCGTACGAAGGTAGAAATATTTCAGTAATTTTTACCTTGTCAACAGATTTCTGTTGTGATAATAGACGCTCGCTCATATGCTGCATCATCGTCATCATGTGCGAGTAAAATTCTGGAGGCACATTACCAGACTGTAGTGGTAGCGGCGGCGGTGATATGGCGCCCGCTGCAGGCCCACTCGTCGCTTCAAGTCCGCTAGCTGCCACAGGCTGTGTAGACTCGTTTGAACTTGTCGACGCGCCAAGCGCCGGCCGACTCTGCTCGGATGCATCCATCCGGGGGTCCTTATATGTAGTTTTAACCAGGATCACCTGAAATACAGTTAACGGCCAGAGAGGGATCAATAGATTACTATCCCACTTCTGATGTCGAATAGAGAACTAGCTAGTATCTTTCAAAACGAGTAAAACCGCCAGCCTTGACGACCATCGGTTTTACTGTTACAATTGAACTCTCTACACTGCCTAGTTTTCGACTCAAAAACTAATAGAAATGATTCTAAGCACTTGTTGGAATTCTCTTGAAATGAAAGCACATGAAACACTGAATTATTTTTATTTTAGTTTTCTTCAAAGTTTTACTTACAACGTTTCACCTCGAATCTCAAACAAAAAGTGGCACGCCTTGTATGAAAAAGGAATGCGGCTGCCACTTTATCAAGTTTTTAAACAAAAGCAGCAAATATTCAACCAAATAGATTTTGCTCGAGTATTTAGTTACCAAATAGATTTTACTTCGAGTGTAAGTTTCACAGGATATGCCATCAGCGGCGCTAGTGTCGCTTCGAACGAAAACTCGAAGACGCCCAATGCCCTCGCGGCGACATATACATACAAAAGAATATGAGAAAATAAACAATGATATTGATTCACATTTTTATTTTTAAACATTTTAGGTACATTTAATCCCGCCAAAAACATAAATGTAAAAAAGGAGAGCCAAGTTCAATACAAAAAGAATGGAGATCTAAATGAGTGCCAAGTTTGATGGTCAGTCCTGAAATTTATTTATACTAATATAAAATATCATTTTTCTTATAACTTAGGATAATATATTGTAGCCTAAGGTTTGACTTGGCTAGTTCTCATAAACGAATTATTATGTTCGATGGCTAGTTTCTATCAGCAGGCCAAATTTTCGAAATAATAAAATAAGAACCGACAAGTAACAGGTTTAGAACTTGCGAAGCCTATAATATACCTGTAATTCGTTTATGAAAACTAGCCAAGTCAAACCTTAGGCTACAATATATTATCCTAAGTTATAAGAAAAATGATATTTTATATTAGTATAAATAAATTTCAGGACTGACCATCAAACTTGGCACTCATTTAGATCTCCATTCTTTTTGTATTGAACTTGGCTCTCCTTTTTTACATTTATGTTTTTGGCGGGATATCATTACTTTTTGTAAAGAAAACTAGGCAGGGATAGAGATTTAATATCGAGTGATTTAAGTACCTACAAGTACCTTAGGCTCAGAACTTTTCAGCCGCCCCTCGTAAGTATAAGTTAAGTGTTCCAAAATTATAATAAAATGATACAAATTTACCAGTTTCTGATTTTTTCCTTTGTTTTCACCTAATTACCTATCTGTATGCCAAATTTGAACTTTCTAGGTCATCTGGAACATGGATATAGTTTTAGTCTATAGTTAGATCAGTGATAAAAATTACGATTTTTAGACGTTAATATCTAAATAACCGTTAGAGATGTATTTATGAAATTTGGATCACATATGTATCTCGCAAGTCTTAATATATGAGCCAAATTTGACACGTTTATGTGAAATAGTTTTTGAGTTATGACGAGGTCAAAAGTGCCTCCAAATGGTTCGTGTAATATACACACGGTGCTGCTCGCCAGTTCTGTCACTTGAACTTGGCTTGACACGCTACCGCGTGTCTAGATTATCAATAATTTTTAAATTTAGAATTACATACATACTTATTAAGATTAATGCTATTCAGTCATGGTTAGTCCCACTGCAGAGCGAAGGCCCGGATAAAAAACAGACAACACAAAAGAAAAATACAAATATAAACGCATACCAAATAATTAATTAAAATAATGATACAGTAAGATTTACTACATAATTTAATATTTATTTATTTATTTATTCAAAAATTAACGGCCTGGGCCAGTAACACTAATTTATTAAACAATTATTCAATCATTATCAGATTATAAAAATCAATTATATAAAGTATAATAGGTACGAAAAAACAAATAATCACTAAATAAAAACAAATCAAAAGTTATTAAATGAAAATCATAATTAAATCAACAAATGCGTCATCCATCATAATGATTATTCAATCTTACTCAGATGTGGTGCAATAATGCCTCAGCCAAACAACAATACCTAGATACAAAATGTACTAAAAATACTAGGTATGTACTTTTGAACTAACTTACGTAACAAACTAGTTTGAAATCTTATTAACAATACCTAAAACTTAAGATTATAAAGCTACTAGTGCTTAACTATATAGAAATAACTTATATAACTTATAATAACAACTTATATCTCAGGTTGACGAGCGCAGTGCTGTGCCACGCAGGGTCTTGATTTATGCAAGTTCAAAATTCTGGGTGGTGCAGACCTGTTATGGGCAAACGTGACGTTTAACATCAGGCGAGCGATTTGCTCGTCTCGTCACTTCAACTTTTTTAATTCTAATCTTAATTTTTCAGTTTCTGACCTTAGTTTTTCATTTTCTAAATAAATATTATCTAATTTGGCATCTTTGTATTGTTTTTTGGCTGTAAAATATTCAGCTATGGCGAGATTTCTTGCAGCCCTGTTCTCATCAGGTTTCACTTTCTTCCTCGCTGGAAAACAAAGCAAATGTAGATTGTTAAGAATATACATGTAAATAATATTTGCATAATAACTCAAACAACTAGCTACAATGCCTAAAGTCCACCAGATGACAAGTAAGCAATACATTTAACACCCACTATAAATTAATAGATAAAGATAGGAATAAGAATGGACAAAGGCTAGTAAACATGACCACTAATCCAAAATTATTAATATTACCACTACCTGCCCGAGGTGTACTAAATGTAAACCTTCTATTTGGAGTGACCACATTTTCATTGACTGTTGTCAACACTTGATAATCAGTGACCACACTCTCAGGAGCATGGTCAACAGCCAATGGTATTGCAACCAAGTCCTTGTCGCTGTCAACCACTGCCACACGGGCATCTCCACCACCAACACCATCAGCACTTGATTCCCCATCACCATTACCACCACCAACACCAAGCTCCGCCGTTTCCCTATCACCCCCAAATTGGACAGTGAATCCGCTGGCTGTACTTCCCAGTAGCCCGGTCACTCGATCCAATATGTCATCTGGGGGTATATAATCAGGCGGACCACCACCAGTCTGTAAAAATATTACCTATTAGATAATATCAGTTTCATTACTACTTGGCGTTAGACAACGCTATGTTGTAAATAAAAACAGGTTCAACTAGGAAAGTATATTGAAGTAGGTAGGTGGTTAATTAATTTACTTAATTTACTTAATTTGGTTCATCCTTATTTTGGTGCTGCGTTTGCGAGAATTCTTCTTTAAATTTTCCCATTTCAAACGCAGCTGCTGTGGTGTTCTTCGACAATTTATACCCGTGGCGTTGAATAAATCCGATAGATGAATCCACTCGGCATTTTTTAGTTTGTTGTTGGTGGCGTTGGTCGTCTTTGTTGTAATTATTTTGCTGCTTTCTATCAAGTCAAGCAAAAACTTGGTTTCCTCTCTTGTAAGAGGCTTACCTTTAACCTAATAAAAGAAAATTACAAAACATTAGATCAATGCTGCAAATTAGGCGGGAATGCTAAGCGTCGCGTCGCCGACCAGACGCGCGCGCACGACACGCAACAAACAATAATAGTACTTACCAATTCGGAGTCCATGGTGGAAATATATGCACTTAGTTTTATTATTTTGACTTGACTTATTGAGTAAACAAGAGTAAATTTTATAAATAAACAAACGTTGTAATGAAACGTCGCGTCAGTCAAGCAAGTCAACCGACAAACCAGTGTTGCCAACTCTCAAAAATATTTACCCCTAAAGTTTGTGTCAAAAACCCCTAAAATCGCCTTAATTATTGAGTTGTCCCCTTAAAAAATAAATAAATAAATTCATAATGATTTAGAAATAACTAGCTGACTCGACAGACGTTGTCCTGTCCAAAGCCATTGCTTCAATTCTATGTCAAATGTCAAAAGTCAATAAAAGTGACATTAAAAAAGTTTTTATTGTCCAAAGCGCTATAATTATGGTTTAAGTATTTTTAAATTTTCTAATTTTTCATGTTTTTTTTACTATAAATTGAGATGTGAGCTATCCTATGTCCTAAGTTAGATCGAACTGCACCCGGTGTGCAAATTTGATTGAAATCGGTTAAGTAGTTTAGGAGTCTATAGCGGACAAACAACGTGACACGTAATTTATATATATTAAGAAGAAGATATGCTGTAACAATCGTCGTAAGAATATTCATTTTTTTGCGGTATCCTATCTGACATAAGCTAATGTCAAACATACGTTCAAGCTTAAAAAAATATAGACATAAACACAACAATAACCGCCATATGCACAGACAATAAAATGACCGCCAGTAGCGCCAGTATTGCCGCCAGTCACCACAGAGTGGTTGTAGAATTACGTACTAGATGTGGTTATAAGTCGCTAGGTCAAGAAATGAATATTATTATTATAAATTTAAAAATATTAATGAGTCAAAAAATCCCTGAAAATACCCCTAAAAATTTCAGACCCCTAAAAAAACCCCTACTCACTTATTTACCCCCTAAATCTGGGGGGAAAACCCCTAAGTTGGCAACCGTGCGACAAACAATCACATGCATCACTGCATCAGTCAATCAGTTGTACTTACGTTCCGTTTCAGTTAAAATATTTTAGGTTTTAATAATACGACTGTAATATTACATTTTGTATATGTTTTCAGGCTAAAATTAATTGCTTTCACCATGAACATTACTTTGAATAATTTACAAAGCTGTTTTTCTAAAAGTTTGTGCTTAAAATACACAAAGTAAAGCTATAGTATAATCAAACACTTTGCATAAAACGGAACGGTTGAGAGGGAAAAGATCGACGGCGATCTGCCGTCGAAAAAAAAAGGGACTGACGAGTTTAGTTTATTGACACGCGGATTGGAGATCGATCGAACGATATGCACTGCAGCAATCCAAGATTGACTTCAATCTTGGATAGGAGATACATTATTAATTTTGGGCGTAAGTGTATCGAACTAAAAGGAGACTATGTTGAAAAATAAATTGCCACTTTTCCAAAATTTTCGTTTACTTTTTGTAGGCTAAGTATTTATTGAATGACCCTCGTACCTACATTACCAAACTGTAATACATCTAGATCAGGGGTTCCCAACCCTTTACCCTATGAGCCTCACCCAACGTTATGCAAAAATACTACGCCCCCCTAGGGGTTGAAATGGGGAGTCGAAATAAGAAAATTAAACAAACAATGAAAATATGAATAAGTTTATTTTTATTCAAATGACAAGTTTAGTGAGACACTTAGTGACACTTAGACATTTAGTGGGAGCACTGTGGCTGGACTTTATTAATCAATTGGTGAATCCGTGGCTTCATAGTAGTCAATGCACAGCGAAGATCATTTTCAACATGCAATCTGTTTCTTTGTTTCGTTTTTATTCCCAACAGCGTTGAAAAACCACGTTCACAAAGGTAGGTAGTTGAGAATGGTAAAAGTATACGCAGTGCTTCCTTGCCAACAATAGGATAAATGGCGTAAGTTTTTATCCAAAACTCAGTCAAATCCAAGTGGCTGAAGTTATCACGAGCAGACGAATCATTTTTCACGTCCAAAGCTTCTTCTTGCAATATTTCGGGCAGTTGATCGATATCAATCATAAATGGATTTCTTATTAATTTATGAATTTCGTCATGAGTAAAGTTTTCGGGAAAATATCTACAAAATTCAGCAGCCAGACCGTCCAAATGACTCATTATGTGTACAGACAAATTTCCAGTTTCTTGAGTATCATCCAGCATTGAGGAGTACTTGGGAAAAGCTGAGTAATTTTGAGCTTGCACTCGACGTTTCCACAGTTGCAGTTTTTCAACAAAAGCTTTGATGATATCGTGATGAGCCATTATATTTGATTTCATGTTTCCTTGCAGCTTCAAATTTAAGCTATTCAACGATTCAAAAATATCCGCAAGATATGCAAGGGATAATTGAAATGTAGCATTTGAGAAATAATTATGTAGGTCCATTTTTCCTTGCCGTTCAAGAAAAACTAAAACCTCATCTTTGAGCTCGAATAATCGTGAGAGCATATTTCCCTTTGACAACCATCTTACCTCTATATGAAATAACAGCGTTTTATGAGTTGAAGACAAATCATCACAAAGAGCAGCAAATACTCTCGCATTGACAGCACTGTGTTTAATGTAGTTCACGATTTTAATAGCAATTTTAAGAACCTTGTTCATCTCTTCGGGAAGTGTTTTAGAAGCCAATGCTTGTCTGTGTATCATACAGTGTATTGATAGTATTGACGGATTTTTCTCTTTTAGTAATGTTACAAATCTTGAACGACAGCCAATCATGCTAGGAGCGCCGTCTGTGCAAACTCCAATAAGTTTTTCCCATAAATCTCATGAGTATCGAAAAAATCAGTAAATACCGCCATAACATCAGAAGCTCTTGATGTTGTTTTCAAATCTCTGACAAATAGTAGTTCCTCTTTTATGTTGTCTTCCGATATGTAACGTGCAAATACTAGAAGTTGGCAGCAATTTGCCACATCAGTGCTTTCGTCACACTGAACGGCAAACCAGGGAGAAGACTTGATCCCCTCTACAACCTGTTCTTGTAGATCTGCACCCATATCATCGATACGCCTTTTCACTGTGTTGTCTGAAAGTGAAATATTTGACAACTTCTTCTTCTCCTGTGGCCCTAGTACTATTTCTGCTGCTTTTAATAAACAAGGCTTCACGAGGGTCTCGCCAACAGTGTGAGGTTTTTGGTTTTTAGCTATAAGCAGTGAAATTTCATATGATGCTTCAACGATTTTACCTGTTGATGGCACGAACGACGCCGCTGTATTGGCCTGAATTCGTTTTAGTTCTCGGCTTTTCATCACAAAATATTCTTCCGGTTTGTTTTTTAATGCGCCATGTTTTGTTTCGAGATGTCGCATGAGCCGTGTAGGTCGCAACGCGTCGTTACTTAGCACCTCGTAACAGATCACATATTGTGGTTGTTCAGTTCCGTTTTTATTTGTAACAGTGAAACCAAACTTGATGTAATCATCACAGTATTTTCTTTTTTTGCTAGCAGTACTCATATTTGCGTAATTTTTATTAATATCATGAGTATCCAAGCGTTGGCGACGCTACCACACTTTACAACAGACAGCTAGTCACTGAGTAAGAGAGCGCGGGGTGGGGTTATGCGAGCAGCGCGGTGCGGCGGCGAGGGCGGAGGTCGTGTTGCGTCGTGTCGCTAACTTCGCATTGGTGGCACCGTACGGGCCGCGCGAGAGTATTTTAAGAATTTTAAGAAAATGTTTTACACATACACAGCTGAAGCCGCCGCGCCCCCCCTTGAATCACCCCACGCCCCCCAAGTGGGGCGCGCCCCACTGGTTGGGAAACCATGATCTAGATCCTCTAATGCCATAAATACGAGAGATTTATTTAAAAAATATTTTATGGAAGAAGGTAAACTAGAGTGGCAACACAACTTCATTTAGGTAAGGTGAGAGTTTTGGCGGGAACGTGGAAGAGTCATGTTGCTTCATTTTGTTATTTTACTAAACTTGTGTAATTTTGAGTGTTAATGTATATTTTAAGTGGGAAAATAACCATTAAGTGCACGAGTGTGGGCAAATCATAAAATGCAGTGAATCGTGTCATTTCGTATTGCTTCCAAAACTCCTTAGAAAAGCCTCTAGTAAAGTCTCCACTACTTTACTGTGGCATTAGCTTTAAGATAGCTGTAGGATAGTTGTAAGATTACAAAGATTTCGGTGGGCATACCCACATAAAAAGACTCCGACTAAAGGACTTGTTTCCACGGTCATAAATAATTTTAAAACAAAACAATAGGTAAGGTGAATGATATAATCATTGTTAAGTAGGTTTATATGAATGATAGTTTCGATTAGTACCTACATGCATACGAGTATTTATAATTAGATATACCTAGGTATAGAAAATTAATAAAGTGATAAACTCACCAAGTTCTCGCTGTTTTGTTTCTATTTCACTATCCCAATTGTCGTACAATATTTTCGCAATCTCTTTCCATGCTCGTTTCTTTGCAGTTCTATACGGCTTTTCTCTAGAGTCCCGAAGGCAAACTCTATTTTGCACTTCGATAATAAATCGTTCAGTGTCAAACATCCTGTGCGTGCGTCGTCACTGCGAGTTATCCGCTGAATGTGGTGCGATGGCATCGCGGCGATGCATACAAATACCTGTAATGCGACGTTACCGATCTTACTACTAAGATCGGTGCGCGGACGACCGAGCAGACGCGAGCGAGTGAGCGGTCCGCTCCGAGCGACGGATCGTCCGCGACGGAACGACCGATCTTCCGCGTAGTGTGCCCGTTATTTGTATTTTTAACCGACTTCAAAAAAGGAGGAGGTTATCAATTCGACTATGTTTTTTTTTATTTTTTTATATGCAATAACATGTATTGGCGTTCCGCCGCGGAAGTTCGGCGACGGAATTTCCGTCTAGTGTGGCAAAGCACTTACAGTAAGGCCAGCGCTACACTTAACGGAAATTCCGACGCCGAACTTCCGCGGCAGTCAATCCGTTACTATACATTGCAGCCACATTGAATATTCAGTGGCAGATTATCAGTCGACTGTTAACGCTTATACAGTGTGGTCGTAATGGATCCGATAGAAGTGATAGCTATTTATGAGGCATTAGAAGAAGAAAGAAGAAGAAAACGTAAATATTGGGTTCATCCCATAAATACTCTTCGACTAGAAATTGGGCAATTTCATACCTTGTATATGCAACTAAGACTGTATCCAGATAAAGCATTCGAATATTATCGAATGTCCATACAATCATTTGATGTATTGCTGAATTTAACGAAGGACTACATTACCAAGCAAGATACAAAACTCAGAACGGCTATATCTCCCGAAGAAAGGCTGACTGTTACATTAAGGTAAGATAAATAATAATATTGTAAATGAAACAAATTATTTATTATGATTAATGAAATCTTTATTTTTAAGTTTTGATGAGAAAAACGCAAGACATATAGTTGGCAATAATTAAATGATGAATCAAAATTTCGGTTTCAATTCTGCAATATTTTCTCTATTTCCTCAATTGAGTGTGCTGTTTCAGTTTCAGCTGATTGAATTGGACGAACTTGAGTTTCAATAGATTCGGGTGACTGTATGGTCGAATAGGAGCTTGTACTGTTTGTACTCGTAGTATATGCTTGGTACACCGGTGGTGACACATCTGCTGTATATGTTGGTGATTGTTCGTATGTACTATAGCCAGGATGGTTGTAAGAATACATATTAGTATGTGATATGTTATATGGGTTACGGTACTTGATTTTATAAATCAAATTCATCACTTCGATTCTGAACTCACAATTTTGTCTTTCATTCAGGCTCCTAATTTGAGGAAGTAAAGAAAGTAAAAATTTCGAGTCGGCATCTTCCACTTCTTTTGGTGATTGTTGCTTTTTATTCATTGCTGTTATTAAACTCTGTTGAAAGACTGTCATTTTAGATTTTTTTTTTATTTGAGAGGTCCCTGGAACTTCACTAGTTTCAGGAGGACTCAAATTCTCAATTACAGTTTGTTGTGAGTTTGTATTAGTTGGTTGAGAGTTTGTATTAGTTGATAATTCATTATAAGAATTTTCATTTTGGTCATTATCACCGACTGGAGCGCTTATGTTCCCCGATGAGACCCGAGACTCTTTCGCCACATCCAAGAATCGCAGCAATTCAACGTACGAGTTTTTACGTTTCTTAGGTGCAGCACTTCCGCTTCTGGTATTTTCTTGTTTTTTTTCTTTCACGTAATAATCTCTTAAGTGCTTCCATTTCTTTTGAAGTTCATCCACTGTAAAATTAAATAATATATATGATTTTTTCGTTAATTTTGGCATTTTTACACTAGAAAAAATTCAACATGTCCGATGCTTAGGCTGGGAATCGAAGTCGTAACCTTTGGATAACCGGTCTACTACTCTAATCACTGAGCTACCGAGATACCTAGTGGACAGGACAAAAATTTATCTTTAACACAGATGTATCTAAATGTAGAAATAATGTTAAGGGGCTGATTCAGCTGCTCAAGTAGAGAAAGTTTTGGTGCGATAGATTTACTAAAAAAATGTACAAAATAAATAATAAATGTACATAATATTGAAAAAAAAATTGATAAAAAAATCTACAGTAGGTACCAAAATTGCTCTATTGGAGCAGCAGAATCAGACATAATTTCGACATTTTGTTACACTTTGTATTTGTATCACTTAGCAACGTTGTTTTGTTTCAGGTATTTGTCTACAGGAATGAATTTTAACACTTTATCCCACGATTTTTTGATGGGACGATCGACTGTTGCAAAAATAATAAAAGAAACTTGTAAAGTACTTTGGGAAGTACTGCAACCACTTGAAATGCCCCAGCCAAGTAAGGAATCGTGGTTAAAAGTGGCAGAAGAATTCTATAAATACGCAAATTATCCAAACTGTGTAGGAGCCGTGGATGGTAAACATATAAGAATAATTAACCCTCACAACAGCGGATCTAACTATTTTAACTATAAAAAGTTTTTTTCAATTGTTCTTATGGCAGTCGCAGATTCTAATTATTGCTTCACTTCTATTGATGTTGGATCTTTTGGAAAAGAAGCTGATAGTAATATATTTAGAAGTTCAAATTTCGGACAGAAACTTTACCAAGACATGTTAGACCTACCCGAGGATAAAATACTCCCAGGCACTGCCGGCCCAGCACTACCATTTGTACTGGTAGCTGACGAGGCTTTCGCTTTACATAAACATGTTATGCGACCCTACCCCAATAAAACATTGGACATAGAAAAACGTACGTTTAACTACCGCCTATCTCGTGGAATGTACTTTCGGCATATTGACCAATAAGTGGAGAGTTCTTCATACGACCATACTTACTGGTCCCGATTATGCTACAGAGATAGTAAAAACAACATGTGTTCTTCATAACTTTGTACGGAGACGAGACGGATTGAACTACAACGACGAATTGTTAACTTCTGATCTACCTACATTACCAAACTGTAATACATCTAGACTTTCTAATGCGATAAATACAAGAGAATTATTTAAAAAGTATTTCATGGAAGAAGGTAAACTAGAGTGGCAACACAACTTCATTTAAGTAGGGTGACTGTTATAGTTATTGATAGTTACATAATTATTTAGTTTAAATACATGCCGAGTAGGTATCACTTCACCACTCATATATCTATAGCAAATTAATAAAGTGACAAACTCACCAAGTTCTCGCTGTTTTATTTCTATTTCATCGTCCCAATTGTCGTAAAATAATTTTGCTATCTCTTCCCATGCTCGTTTCTTTGCCGTTCTATCCGGCTTTTCTCTAGAGTCCCAAAGACAAACTCTATTTTGCACTTCGAAAATAAATCTTTCAGTGTCAAACATCCTGTGCGTGCGCCGTCGCCGCGAGTTATCCGCCGAATGTAGCGTGATGCATACAAATACCTGGAATGCGACGTTGCCGATCTTACGCCGACGGAAGATCGGTGCGCGGAGGACGGAGCAGACGCAGAGAGCGAGCGGTCCGGACGGAGCGACCGATCGTCCGCGACGGAGCGACCGATCTTCCGCGAAGTGTGCCCGCTATTTGTAATTTATATACAATAACATGTATTGGCGTTTCGTCGCGGATCTTACGCGACGGAATTTCCGTTAAGTGTAGCGCTGGCCTTACACATGATTTAGCCTGAGCGTGATCAACCTCATACACATTTTTGGTTCCCTTTAAAGCGATAACTTTGGTGTTCTTTGGGCATAAAATAAAATTCGTTTCATCCCCATTTTAAACTCTAGATGGATCACTCAAAATATGAAAAAGATCATTTTCTTTCAGATATTCTTCTACTTGTGTAAACCAGTTTCTAATTTGATTTGCTGACAATTTTGAGCTTGCTGAAGTTACAGCCTCTGATGTTCGTAAAGAAAGCTCAGGATGCCTCTTCAAAAACAGTTTATACCATCCCTCGCCTGGTGTATTATCTATAAAATTGTTGGGTCTGGGATGTTCATCTAAATACAGTTTGACGCTCTTTATGACATCCTCTTTACGCCGTGGAAATCCTTTACTACAATTTACTACGTTAGCGGGATGATCATTCTTGCAGTTGCAGCATTGAGCAGGACTGGATCTCTCTTTTTCGGGGCAATCTCTAGTGGCATAATTACCGATGCATTTCACGCAACGCTCTGAGAGGTTGCAGTTTTTTGACGCATGGCCAAAACGGTAGCATTGGGTGCCGAAGCTGTTATTTGGTTTAAACCGTTCAATCTTTATCACGCAGTTGCAAAGATATTTCATTTGTCTAAACTTTACAATGTCTGCTCCGGCAGGAAGCTGCACCAAAATTGGCGGGCACGAGGGTTTGTTGGCCATAAATGTGCTTTTAAGCTTTGTTACTGTGACTTCAGCGAATCCCATTGCAGCCAGCTCCTCGCCAACTAAGTCGATGGTTTCAGTGGGTACACCTCGAATGACGACTTTGTACTTCCGTTCTTCCTTTCGAGAAAATGTATGGAATAGTAGGTTTTCAGCACGAAGGCCATCGACGAGCAGCTTGTGACTCTCGTTAGAGTAGAAATGTATTGCTACTTTGCCTGCGGGCCGGTATTCAAGGTGAAACTCATTTGTAAAGCGGGTAACCAATTCAGTGGTGGATTTATGAGACCAATCCTTTCCTACTTCTAAAAGAATTTTTGGGATACGGCCAGACAAGTTGCGCTTCGATTTAGGAACGCTTTGAGTTGTCTCACCTTGGCTGCAGTCTGAGTCGTCAGGCAAGCCTCCAAAACGGTTGAAAACTCTTGCAGTTGCTTCAGTAGGCAGCTTTTTTGGGTTGGTGATAATACTAAGTAATACTAAGTAATCAGACTTTAACATTGAATAATATTATTAATGAACATATAGGGTTATTCATAAAGGGTATGCTAAGCCGAACATGAATAATAATCCGTTTCTTTCAGGCAATATAACTTGCATGCAATGCAAGTTACAGAGGCCCATAGAAAATAAATACCTTACTAACATACACTTTACACACTAACATACATATTAATAAAACAATAAAATTTGTTCATTCTTCATTCTTCTGGGACTTTGTTACTCGTACCGTCTCCCAGTAACGCCGGAACACTAGCCCTTTTGGCCAGAAATCTGGTGACAGTAGTGCCACCTTGTGCTTCACAGGAACCCGGAGTACGTAAGACTTGAAAAAATTCCTACGGACACTTGACTCCAGGCGCTGCATCTCCACAATCGGCGACGCCACTCCCAGTCTATGTTGCACAAATTGTGGAAGACTCAAATAAACAATACCGTTGTCACGACAGTAGTTGGCAGCTTCTATTGAAATGTGAGATTCGTGGTTGTCACAAATGACTAGCATTGGGTTATGCGTATTGCTCGAAATAAGTCTTTGAATGTGTTTCAAAACTTTTATAAACAATTCTGATGTCATCCCGGCGCTTCTGTTTGCCAATCCTAGGCACCATCAGGAGCACCATTTAGGAAGTGATCTTTATAATTAACTCTTGGAAAGGCATAAACTGGAGGTAGAGAAGAACCAGCTCTCCGCGTTCTGCAGAAACTATTTGTCCCACTTGTCTTTGTTTTCTTCCAGCAATAACTTTAGGAGTAGAAAGGACTGTGCTTATGCCTGTTTCATCTAAGTTTATTATTCGATCGGGTGTGAAATTGTATCGTCTCATTATGCGTCCGTAATTATCATGAAATTGAGCTACAGCAGCTTTATTGAAAGCAAAGCTTCTTGCTGCGCTTCTGTTTTCTGGTTTTCGTAGACTCAATTCTCATAGGATTCTGCGTACTCGTATGCCAAAGTCAAACTCAAAAGCTGTTTCAATGTAAGACCGTAGTGCATTTTACTGCAATTAAATAAATATTGAGTCAATGCCTTTTCTTGTTCGCTTGAAAAAACTTGTGCAACGGTATACTTGGAACCATAAATGTTTGATGAAGTTGCTGTAGCAGTGTGTGATGAAGTTGCAGTAGCAGTGTGTGATGAAGATGATGCTGCTTGTACCATCTCCATGGATGGTGCTATTTGCGGTGAAGATGATCCTGCTTGTGATAAAGAAGATTCTGCTTGTGATGAAGAGGATGCTTCATTTGTAGATAATGATGTTCTGGTAGCTTCAAATGATTTTCTGGACTTCTTTATGCGATGTTGTAGGGTTGCAGCTTTGATGCCATATTTTTCGGTCGCTTTGCGTATGGATAAAGGCTTCGACAATACTTCGCGTATATCATCTTTAATGTTTTCTTCATTGATATTTTTTTTTATCGGTTTTGCATTTATACGTGCGCACCATTTTCTGAAAAAAAGAAAAAAACCATTACCTATTTGTGACGGGGGGCTCTTTAATACACTAGAGGGGCAGATTGATACGTATCATTGTACCCCGCATGTTACCGTATCAAAGTGACCCAACGGACTTTTCCCGTAAACAATTAATTTTATCAATTATATAATAATCTTGCAATCAAAAACATTAAAAAAACACTAATGACTATATTTACTTACCTTTGGGAACAATTAATAACAAAAACAACTAAGAGTATCTAGTCAAATTACGACGGCCTAGGGACGACTTTTTATAAAGACAAAATCTTTAATTTAAAGTGTCGTTTATTCGACGGATCTCTTAAGACTAACTTAATATTTAACAAAGACGACTCACAACAACTCGCCAGACAAAACATCCCATGTCGCTCTCTTATCAATTACTTCTACGAAGACCACCCGATTGCGCTGATCAAGCGCATACCCTAAAAGCCACAGGGCCGGACTCAGGTCGCATGACTTCTCCCTCCTGAGATTCGAAATTATCCGAAGGATTCGGAGAGTTTCGAAAATTATTTTTGTAGCCTAATTTTCTTAATCTGATATATAAAACTATCAATCCGCAGATTACAATAATGAGGTATAAAACAATTGTCCAAATACTGACGCTATAAATTTTCACTTCACTGATATCATTTTCTCTTTCACTTTTAGATTTTAATGCAGTCACACTTAATTGGACGTTTTTCAGATCTATGTCTTCTAGTTCTATAGGTTCTGTATCTTCAGTCTTGATGTGTGGTAAGTTGATAATTGGTAGGCTAGCGTAATTTAGTTTATCCAGCTGGTGTTGTCGAAGTTTTAGTACAAATCTATCAATTTTGATTTCACATTCTGTATCTTCTAGCGGGACAATATACGTTCCCAGGATATTTTCTTGTTGTACTTCACTTGAACAAATCCGTTGCATGAGTGTATTTTCTTTGGAAAACAGGATCCACCGGTTTGGTCGTATACGTTGGACCACGACGTTCTCAAGTTTTACTGGAATCAAGGTACAGGAACTCATGTTTTTGGAATATTTCATCAAATCCGAAATACATGGATCCTTAATGAATTGGGCGGTGTTATCCTCGAAGCAGAGAAAGCTGGATTCGCCTGTCGCTTCGCACGGCTGGGCTAACGGCTCAGAGGTCAGTCCTTTCACTATTAGGTAAGGATATTTAAGAAGGATGATGTATGTCATATGATCATGGAGAATAGGGAGAGGGTACAATTTATAGTATATGTAGGTCTCTTTACCAATAAGCGGAATTTCTAACACAAATGTTAACTGATTTTCTTTAAAGAATGACTTTATACCAATACTCTCTTCAATCCTTACGAGATTCTCTTGATTAGCAGGAAATACTAATCTATCTGTTTGTTCAATATTTTTAAGTATAATTAGTAAGCTGTCGGAATCAATTATAGATTGATGTAGAGTATTTAACTTACTAAAAGCTATCGCAGTTTCCAATTCGTTCAATTTAACAGAAGTACTTTAAAAGTTGTGTAAAATCATAGAATATACATTAATTATCATATTACTTGCGTAGTGTACATTTTCTACCTGTTTTGCTTTATCTAAATTGTTTTGAGATTCTTTAAATTTCTCAGAGAGTTGCAATACATTATTTTTAATTGACTGTGTTACATTATAAAAACCTTGTACGACTTCGGAGACCAGAGTTACCTTTTTATTAGTGTATGCCTCTTTTTACTCTATACTTAGGAACTAACTGTCTATACTTACTTATAGTTAAATTCATAAAATATTCTACTTGAATTCTAAAATTTGAGAAAACTAAGTTTTTATATGTCTCGTCATAATTAGCATCTACCTTACTATTTACGTCATTTGATATTTAATGTTAAGTCCTCAGATATCAAGTTAAAGTCTAATCTCTTCAGTATTGTCCATTTTTCAGTGCTAATCACTGCTGTTCCTTCCTTTAAGGGTAGGACTCCTGGAATGCCCTCAAGTGGCTGCAGTTGAAGGGCCTGGAGTTGAGTCGCTGCCATCAGGACCAGCACCATGATTAGGGCGTCTCTGTGGAGGACGTTTGATGTCTTTAATAGGGATTCTAATATCGCGCTTCTTTGTTGTTACAGTCACAACATTTCTATCAGCTTCTCCTACCACTACAGCTTTATCATACCGGGGCTTATCCTTGCTTCGCCGAACATTAGTTCCTTTAAAGAAAATTGTGTCGTCCGTATTTATATCAAATTCTGTTTCACCGCCTCTTCTATCTTTAGCGTTTTCCTTTATTTTAATCATTTTATCAGTTATATTTTATACAAAAATATGGTTCGTTTTTTATGATCGCGCATTAGCACCTGCATATATTCTTTGTCTAAATTGATATCAAAGGTATTTTTTGATTCCGTGTGACCGAAAACTACCTCGAAAGGGGTTAATCCTGTTACGGAATGAATGCTATGGTTGTAGGCCATAATGGCAAAAGTCATTACTGTTGAGGCGTCGTCAGTTAGTTTACCTACGTTCGTATTTCGCGAGTCTGTAAGTCTCTAAGAAGGTAGAGTGAAATCTCTATCAGACCCATCGAATTTGGGTTATTAGGCGTACCTAAATGGAGTTCAATTTTGTAAAAATCCAATAATTCCTTAATTAGTGAATTGTTGAATTCTGATCCAGAATCTGAGCTTATTTTCGTTGGTGTTCCGTAAAAAGAAAAGTACTTAATCAGCGCTCTTACTACCTCTGGAGCTGATTGGTTGGATATATACTTCAAACGCTTGACCAAGCTTACTGAATGCATCGATGATAGTTAAATAAGATTTTCCTTCTATTTTAAATATGTCTATGAAAAGCTCTTCAAAAGGCTTATTTTGCGTCTGCGTTAACTGCAATATAGGTTTAAGGGGCTTTCTGTCATACTTTAATTTTTTGCAAGCTTCGCACGCATTTATTACGGCGGCTACTGTAATGTCTAAATTGTGCCAAAAATAGGTGCGTTTTATGTGTGTCACGGTTTCTTTGATGCCACGATGGCAATTTTTACCAATGTGATATTTGTTAATAATAACCTTTTGCTCGTCCTCGTCATCTACATAAATTACCCGTTCTGTACATTCCAAAATGTGAACAGTTCCCTTTTTAAATAGTGATATCACTGCTTCTGTAAATCTGGCTCTATGTAATGGATCTTCAAAGTATATGAAATATTTAATTTTAGTACGTATGTATTTTTTTAGAAAATCTTTAATTAGGTCAGGTCTATTTAGTGGCATATGGACTTCTAATATTTTTTGCTTTTTATTGGATATGTCTTTAATGGCGATTTCGTCTCTATACACTAAAATCTGGTTTGGCTTTGTATCTACCGCTTCATTTAAAATGGGGATTCCTGCTGAATCTGTATTACGTGCTGAATGTACGGTTTCAGATCCTGTATCCAGATGTATCATTTGTATCTGTATCTGACGCTGTAATAGTCCCACTAGATGGCTCTGGTATTGAATATGGCGAACGCCGTTGTTTTTCGTCCGGGTCACTAATGCTGAGTGTACTTTCAGAATCTATTGAGATAGTTCTTTCTGATTTTGGGGAAACTGGGGTCTTCTTATTTTGTAAATTAACTATTTCGTCTGTAATTCTTTCACTATGTCTTTGTAAATCAAATTCTTTTTCGTCTAAATTTACTTGCATCGAACTACTATCCTTATCATCTTTACCCATCGCATTCACTTTTACTCTTGACAGAGCGTCGGCGTTTGTATTCTGTCGACCGTTTTTATAAATTACGTCATAGTCGTATTCGGCAAGTCTCAAACGCCAGCGAGTTATTTTACTGCTCGGTATTTCAAAAAAGTGTAACCACGATAACGGTCTATGATCGGTGTAGACTGTAAACTTTTTGCCGTACAGATATGGTCTAAAGTGTTTAATGGCCCATATATAATAATAATAATAATCCGTTTATTTCAGGCAATATAACTTGCATGCAATGCAAGTTACAGAGGCCCATAGAAAATAAATACCTTACAAACTAACATACATAATAAAACAATAATATTTGTTATTCTTCATTCTTCTGGGACTTTGTTACTCGTACCGTCTCCCAGTAACGCCGGAACACTAGCCCTTTTGGCCAGAAATCTGGTGACAGTAGTGCCACCTTGTGCTTCACAGGAACCCGGAGTACGTAAGACTTGAAACAAATCCTACGGACACTTGACTCCAGGCGCTGCATCGCCACAATCGGCGACGCCACTCCCAGTCTATGTTGCACAAATTTGTGCACGTTGTCTTCTGATGCACTCGGATCAACCCGCGACAAATACATCAGGAATGTCGGCTCTACGGCTTTGAGCCCAGGCGCAGTCGAGGTACCTCGTTTGTTGAGGTTAGAACGACGTTGACGGCTTTTCCTCCGGTCTACCAATGTAAAGCCGTCGCTGTCGGGTTTCCTCAAATCCGGGGCGAGCGTTGTTTTCGTCTTCTTCAGCAGCGCAGTCGGAGCAGGAGAGGGGCGAGAGGCCTGAGCGTAGCTCTTCTTCTGCGTCTTGGATGGTCTTGCTGGTGGAAGAGAAGCTGGTTTCTGTACGGGCAACATTGACGCGGTCTTAGCAATAGGAGTTGCATCGGTCGAAAGTTCATCGGCCCGCGAAACGGTGTCATTCGCGCTCGGGGAAATGCTGACCGACGAAATATCACACCATCATATGATAGTCAATGCCTCCTTCTCTATAGTGCTGTATCTACTTTCGGGATCGTTGAGGGTTCTCGATGCATATGCAACGGGACGATCGCTACCTACCGTACCCTGTGATAAGACAGCACCTATTGCATAATCTGAGGCACCCGTGGTTAAAATAAAGGGCTTTTCAAAATCCGGAAATTGCAATAAGGATGCATTTGTTAGCAACTCCTTGCATTTTTCAAACGCTTCAGTAAATTCCTTATCAATCACTACCTTATGATTTTTCTTGAGGCATATTGTTAATGGTCTTGTCAATTTTGCGAAGTCCTTGATAAACTTTCGGTAGTAGCCTACTAAACCAAGGAAGCTCTTAATTTACGTTTGTGACCTTGGTAGTGGGAATTTTAGAACTGCATCGATTTTGTCATTATTAGGCTTTAATCCATCTTTAGTTATAGAGTGGCCTAGATAAAGTACTTCCTTACGAAGGAATTCGGACTTATCTAGCTGGACTTTAAGATTGGTCTGTCTCAGTCTTTCAAAGATTTTACGGAGTTTTTGTACATGTTCTTGGAGACTAGATGAATAGATAATAATATCATCTAAATATACAAGGCAGTGTATTCCTTGTAGGCCACGCAGGATACTGTCCATGGCTCTCTGAAAAGTGGCTGGAGCCGTCTTAAGGCCAAAAGACATGCGTAAAAATTCGAAATGGCCTGCCTGTGAACTAAACGCAGTCTTTTGTGGGTCTGCTTTGTCAATCTCAATTTGGTGGTATCCGCTGGCTAAATCCAAGGTCGAAAAGTAGTTACACTTACCTAACTTATCGAATAAGTCAGATATATTAGGCAGCGGGTATTTGTCGTCAGTCGTAGTGTCATTTAAACGTCGATAATCAATTACCATCCTGTATTTCTTTTCTCCAGAAGCATCAAGGTTCTTTGGTACAAGATGTACTGGGAAGTTCCAAGGTGAGAAGGATTCTTGGATGACTTTGTCTTTAAGTAGTTTGTCAACTTGTCAATTTATCTCGTCATTTATTACTTGTGGTTGTCTATATGGTTTTAAATAGATTGGATCTTCATTCTGGGTTCGAATTTGGTGTTTGACTTGATTCGTAAAGGTCAAAGGCAACTTGTCACAGTAAAATATGTCTCTAAATTCATAACACAAGGCACTGATTGCATTTCTTTCTTCTGTATTTATGTGGTCGAGTCTAAGTTGTCAATCAAATAGTCGTCAATATCGAGGTCATTGTCAGATATCTTATTTACTTCACAGACTTGTGGTTCGTATTAAATAACGCTGATAAGCCGATTTATTTTTAATGTCACTACATTGTCTTGTGTATTTTGCACAACTGTATATGCCTGCCCATTAACGCAATTAACAAGGGCGGAAGGCATTCTAACGCCAGTGTCAAATTCGCGGTATTCTATAATACCTGTACCGTCATGTAAGTTAGTAGGTAAACTCACTCGGGTTTCAGATCGCGGTTCAAGTCGAATATTAATTTTTGGGTTATAAACGATTGGAATTTCGGTGTCACGGGTTCTCAGTACTTGGTTTCTCATATCTATATTTGCACCAAGCTGCGACAAAAGGTCGGAACCTATCAATCCATCGTAATCTTTGTCTACCTCGTATACGTAGAACGTATGTGAATCTCTGCATCTAAATGTTTCTAGCAAAGGAATGTGCATCGCTTCACCGTGAGAACTTCTGGCCATGAGTGCTGATAACCTCAAATGGGACAGAATATTTATGTTCTTGAAAGTACTCATCCGCTTTGTGTGGGCTTATAAAAGATCGTGAGCTACCAGTATCGATCATAAACTTTGCATTTATTTCTGGCAAACATATGTACGGTAGCTTCGCGAAATTGTCACAATTTAAGTTTATTAACTCGAGGGATTCCTGTCCGAGGCTTGTTCGCGAAAATTTTGTTCGTCATTCATTGTCTCGTCACACATCTCAGTCACATACTGCATGTTAGTTTGTTCGTCGCAATAAACGTTATTGTTATAAGTCACTTCATTTTCGTAATCGTAATTGAATTGATCTTCGTAATCGTTCTGTTCAGGTGAATATACTTGAATTTCGTTATGATGAGCTTGATTAGGGCGCATCGGTAACGCAGTGCGCATAGTTACGTCAGATTCATGTAATCCGCCTACTTTATTTTGGTTTGAATTAGAAATGCCGAATTTAAATTGATTTGTTGGGGGTTGGTTATAAAACTGTCTAGGAGCTGTTTGACCAAACGAAGGTCTGTAACCTTGAGGAGCTTGATGCGAGCCGAATCTATGACCCTGATGATTTGGAATTCCAAATTTGAAGTTTTGTTGAGGTTGCTGAGGTCTAAAGCCACTTGTATGCGGTACCCCAAATTTAAATTGTGGTGCCTGTTGGTTTCCAAAATTCGAGTTATGAGGTCGGAATAGGTTCGGTACGCCAAATCGAAAACCTCCCTGATTAGGTGCATTAGCACTAGCAGTGTAAAATGGTTTTGATCCGAATTTTTTGACTTCTGACTCATCCAAGGAGGATAATGGCTGGCTTGTGAGTAGTCCAAATTCACTATTCCTTGTTTCCATTACCTATTCCACTTTAAATTTGTTACATGTTATTTGAGGTCAAACTTCACCTTATCTAATTGGTTAACTGATTTTCTGTATAATTACACCAAACATCGGTAATTATACTATTTTACTATTACATATAAGCATTTTTATAGGTAACTTAGGATACTATTATTATACGAGTACTATTTCGATCTTGAAATAATTAAGTGTGTAGGATTTGATTATTGAATCTATTAAACTTTACTGTGTGATAACTGTGTGTATTTTATATTTTTATCTGTGTGTGTTTTAAATTGTGTACAAAAATGGCTCAATCTGCCGTAGATGCCATTCCTAAGGAGATATCCTCCATTATACCTGACGGTGATGAAAAACTTCTTAATTTATACATTAAAAAAAGTGAATACGTCTTAAGCTGTTACAAAAGGGAAAATAATCCGGCACAAGATATATATGCGCTTCATGTAGTGGCAAGTAAATTGGTCGGTAAAGCCGCTCACCTTTTGAGTGAAAGACCTGACATAGACTCTTGGGCCGTATTAAAATCCGTTTTGACTCAGCACTTCGGAGATCCGCGTTCCGAAGAATGCATTGCCATACATTTAGAAACCTTGAAAATTAACCAGAATGAAACATATCTCGAGTTTTGCAACCGAATCCAACAAGTGAAAAGTACATTATATGCCAAAGTCAATCTTATACACGATGATCATGTTAGACGCAGTAAAATTACAATTTACGATAATATGGCCATGAACGTGTTCCCCTATAATCTTCCCGAGGATCTTATTCGTATAGTTAGACTCAAAGGAAGTAACACATTGGAGAGAGCGCTTAGTATTGTACTAGAAGAGGTTAATTTCAATTTCCAGTACAATACGCGAAGCAAAATGTTGTTCAGATAATTCAAACTAGCTTCAGACTGTCTGATCATTTGTAGATTATCTTTAGAGTTTTCGGGAAGAGATATCTGGCCATTTAGAGGATTTAATCCTCCTTTCCCCTAACAAGGGAGAGCCACTGAGCTATTAAGGAGTAGTGTGTGGTAGTGTGATTTTCGAATATAATTCCTGTAACTGGCTCCATCCATGCTTCGGTGGTTGATGATACTTCATGAATTTTGTACATGCCGTCCATTATGGTGATAGGTGGGTGGGGCTCACAAAAAATGTACCATCACACACGTGAAATTGTAACACACGATAACACACTGGAAAAGCGTAACACACTGGAATTAAAGTTAAGGTTAGTATACATATGAGACAAAGTACGTAATAGGATCTAAAATAAAAGATTATATAATTGTGTTAAGTCATGAATCATTGAATAAATTGAATCATAAAGAGTATTTTATTAAACATGTAATATATTCTTATCTGGGTGTTATGGTTGTGTTGGATTTATAAAATTTAAATAAGTAGTATATTGAGCGTGAATGGAGAAGTTTTTATGACTATTTGCGATAAGAAAATTCGGGTTTGTGTGATATAAAGTATTTATTTTTTAATCAATTCTTTGGAGTACTAAATTTCTAAAAACAATTTTAACAAAACAAAACAATTTTAAACTTATAATGCACAACACAATTACCGTCAGACAGGTTCTAAGTGCAATCAAAACAAAACGATTTTAAACTTCTAATGCACAATACAGTAAACGAACGACAACAAAATTACAATAATTATTTCACTTATATACGAAATCCGCATGACTTCTTTAGTTTTTAAAATAATAAAATCAGTTCAAAAAAAGTAATATAAAATTTAAGTTTGTACTTCAGGGTCTTGTAAAATTACACATTTTACTTAAACATCTAAATAACATTTAGTTCAAATAAATTGAGTCACAATCAGCAGCTAAAAAGTATTCCTTTGGCCGTTCGGGGTTTTGAGTGATCTCAATTTTTTTTACTATAGATTTTTCAGTGACTGTGTCTCTATCTTTAATTTTCGAAAAAACAAATTTCAATGTCGGGTTTTTGACTGTTTTCAAATAATTAATTGTATAATATTTTTCTCCGTTTTCAACACTAATGTCTTCAATAAATCCAATATAGTATTTCCATGTGCCTCTTTGGTAGTACCTGACTATTAAACTGTCATTAAAACATATATCCAAGTCAGTCGGAATTGGTTCTATCATTGCCTCATTGCCTATACCTTTTCTACTTCTATCTGTGTTTTGATGATGTGCCTGTTCCTTATTTTCTCCTTTTGTCTTTTTTTGTTTCATTTCACTTTCTCTTGCCTCTTCCGTCTGTTTGGTTACAATATATTCTTCATCTTCTGAAATGCAATATTCCGAAGAATCATGCAATGAATATGCATCTTCATCTGTGCTGCTTTCATGTTTCATCTTTTGTTTTTTTTCCGGCTTTTGATTTTTGTCTACAAGTTTTCTTTTCTTCTGTGTTTTTTTATTTTTATTAATGTCTTTGGCAGACGGTGAAATATTTTCTACTCTCTTCATGTTGAATAGAGTACATTTGGTTAAGTCAAAAAATGTCATATTTGCTTCAATATTTCTTATATCGGATAGTACTGTTACTTTCTTTTCAGGTACAACTTTATTCACTGCGGTTTCTTTCAGTAAGTTCGTAGGTTTTACATTGAAACAGTTGCAGAAACCTGGTCTAGTTTTTTGACAGAAACAACTTAGATTGCGGTATAAAATACTATTTTCCGAGTCAGGGTTATTGATGATTTGGTGTATTTTCATCGTATTTGGAACTGGCACAAGATCTGGTGAGTCTTTTAATATGCTATCATAAGGAATATAAAAAAGTTTTATCTTAGTTTCAGATTCTTGGAGGAGTTTAAAAGCTGTACTTGCGTCCGTGATGTCGTAGCCATAAGCGACGAACGAATCTAAGCGTCGCTTTATGGCCCCTCCTACACCATCAGCCGCCCCCTTGCCATGGTTAGCTTCGAAGAAATTCCAGGTCGAGAATGGGAACCCGAGCTCCTTCGTAATTTTGGCAAAATAGTAGAAGTTTTTCTTCTGCCTATATTGAACTGTGGGAACATCAGAATAAAAATGAATCCCGTCTACCCCTGGCAATGATTCTCTAATAAGTTTTAGTACAGGCAGGAGATGAGCCCAAATAGCATCTGGCCCATGTTCGTTGTTTGGGGAAATCGATGCAAAACATTTATCCCCCTTTGCAGTATAGACGATTCCGGTATGTAGAGTAATCTGTTGTCGAGAAGCCCCAAAATGCATTGCCTGGATTTCTGTGCTTAATTTACATGAATAGTTTTCAGAGAAGTCTATGTGTAATGCTATGGTACGTTCGTCTAAATTTTTCGTGCACCTACGGTATTCTTTGTACTGATGGAGGATATTGTATGAATGTGTCTTGAAATTCTGCAATTCTTCTTGAAACGCGTCGAGTAAAGTTTTTAAGGAGCCACTTTTTTTTCCTTTACCATTTTCTTAGTAATTTTTGTCTCTTCTCTATTTATTTTTCCCTTGTATTCATGATGTTTTAAATTCCATTCGTCCCAAGATATGATATCATTCAAGTTTTTTCCACCAATTGTGAAATCAATATGTTTGTTTTTGCACAATTCACACTCTCCGTAAGCACAAACATTCGATTTAGTATCGCAAACAATCATAGCTAATAAATCGTCCAGATCTTTTGTTGCTACTAAACCAATTGACTTAAGAAGCGTAGCTTTCATTTGCAAATTTTCATGTTTCTTGCATGCGCAGGTTTCACGTTTCTCAGCTTTCGGCGGCAATACATAAAAGGGTCTATATCTTTTAAAGGTTGCGAATGACAGCTGTCCTCCTTCCTGGCAG
The DNA here is from genome assembly GCA_949125135.1 of Alcis repandata. NCBI lineage: Eukaryota > Metazoa > Arthropoda > Insecta > Lepidoptera > Geometridae > Alcis > Alcis repandata. Next base: position 2,229,353 of record OX421240.1, read on the forward strand.
TATTTCAGATGTAGCTTACGAAGAGTTCCTAGTAAATACCTTCTCTGTTTTTTTTGTTTGTTTTGCGTTTTTGTTTCATTTTTACCTGCAGTCATTTTGCTTATATCATCTCTCTCATAAAATTCTGTATGGACAATTTCCAAGATCAGGGATGCACAGACTTATTAAGACTAGGGGCCACTCGGGCAAATTATGAACTGATGGCGGGCCGCCAAAAGTATAGGTAATTAAAGACAATAAATAATTGATAATAATGTATTAAAATTGAAAAAGAATTTATTAATTTGAAGCGTGGCACTGCATAGTGCTTACAATCTTTTTTATATTTGGCTCAAATTTACTTGTACTCGTAGCGACACGTAAAACTGCTTCCAAACTTTCGTTTGCAAGGCGGTTTCGATTTTTTGTTTTATTATTATTTCGTATTAAAAAGGTTTGTTCACATATACATAATGGTAGAAACAAATAAGCTGGCACATTTCAGAGCGTTTATGCGCAACACTTTGTACGTATTTTTATCAATGCAGCGGTAAAAGTTCAGCAAGTCTCCTTCGTTGAATTTGTTGCGTAAATCTTGGTCGTTTTGAATGTCGATAATTTCTAACTGCATTGACTCTGGCGCATTTTCAACTGAAATCGTGAAAGGATTGCTGAATATGTCCAACAAAGTTTTCACTTTTTTAAACTCCGAAAATCTGTCTTGAAAAGATTGAATCAAAATATCTAGCTTTTCTACATAACTGTAATTAATCGCAGTTTAGTTGAATTTTTCAGCCATTTTCTTATAATTCGGAAAATGATTGTAATTTCCAGAATTCAATTGCGATCTGAAAAGTGTCAGCTTGCATTGAAAGGATGATACATGAGCGTAGAGCTGGGATATCAGTTGATTTTTGCCTTGAAGCCGTGTGTTCAAGACATTCAAATGATTTGTAATGTCAATTAAAAAAGCCAAATCACACAACCAATCAGGATTTTTAAGTTCCGGGACATCCCTTTGCTCTTCACCCTTTTAGCCACCTTACTTCTGTATAATACAGTAAATCTCCATATTCGCTTTCGATGTCATCAAGGAATTGCCTGTGATTGAGTCCTCGTGATTTTATGAAATTTACAGTCGAAACTACCACTTTCATGACATTGCGAAATTCAATTTTTTTAGAACAGAGGGCTTCTTGGTGTATAATGCAGTGAAACTGCATGAGATCTTCAGCGTTTATGTTTTTTTCTTGCAGATGCTTTTTCAGCAAAGTAACTAGCCTAGAATTGACACCAATCATCGAAGGAGCACCGTCAGTCGCAACTCCCGATAACTTTGATAAGTCCAAATCAGTTTTTGGACACTCATCCAAAAGTACATTGAGTATATCAACTCCTCTGGTTTGACCTTTCAATGAACACATTCCTAATAACTCTTCTAAGACTTCAAAATCTTGAGTAACACCTCGTATGAATATGAGAAGTTGAGCTGTGGAACTAATATCAGTGGATTCGTCGAGTGCTAATGAAAAAAATTCAATGATCTTAGTTTTTTCATTTAATTGTTCCGCAATATTACCTGACAAAGACATAATTCGTCTTTGGATAGTCATACGATTCAGTTGAATTTTCTCAAACTTTTTTGCTACTTCTGGACACATTTTCTTAGTGGCAATTTCTATGCATTCTTTTACAAAATCCCCATCATCGAAGGGGCGACTTCGCTTTGCTATCATTCGAGAAATTTCATAACTAACTTCTGTAGCTGTTTCTGAATCTTGAATGGGTTTTGTAAACATAGCTCGCTATGCTAAGCTCCCGTTTTAAAGACAACATTTTTTGCTTTCTTAATTCGCTTGTAAACTTGGTAAAAGTGGGATGCTGCGTTTCATAGTGCCTTTTTACATTATATTCCTTTGCAATCGCAACAGAATTCTTGCAAATTAAACAAACGACTTTGTTATGCGACCATACAAAAAAGTATTTCTCAGTCCAAATTTCTTGAAACTGCCGATTTTCATCTTTAACCTTACGTTTTTTACTAGGCCCTGGCTTGTCCATGTTGCGTTCTAATCCTGGCTAGGATCAACACAGCACCTAAAAACAATTACAGTACCTACTTAAATTACCCATCCTTTTTTTAATCACCAAAAATAATTGATTAAATATGTAGGGAAATGTTCGAACTGTTGCCAATGTTCGAAAGGCAAATGTTGCGGAAACTTTAACTTTCTTTTTCTTAACATTGCCAGTCTGCGATTGTTTTGTAGATTGTATTAATAAATCTTCAAAAGATATTTTCCTTGAAGGCTCTGAACTAATGTCTTTAGGCAAAATGGTGACTGGAATTGACTTTAATATAATACAAGAGTTAATTTTATTCAGGCACAATTTGGTTAAGGTTGTCGGTGTGCTACGAGCGACTGATTGTTCTTTCGATACATTTTCATGGTATTTTTTCCATCGTTTTAGGGCTTCTGGGTCTAGTTTATGTTCCGGTACTGCATTTCGGTTAAACGGATAGATTTCACTTTTTTCGAACCCTTTCTTTATAACATTAGGATTAAGATTTCTCCAAACCCTTCCCACTGTGGCTGAAAACTGATCTTTAGGCAACTTTTCGCCATTATGTGTGCGTTGCCACTTAACCATTTCTTGGTCCATCTTGCATCTTTGTAAGGTTTGAATACACTGAGATCAAGTGGTTGAAGAAGATGACTTGAGTGTGGTGGCAATTTTATGATGGTGATATTATTTTGTTTTGCTTTTTCGACCACAGCCAGTTGCACGTGCGTGCTATGTCCATCATAAATTAATAGCGTTGGCTCATTTTCATCTTTGACCATGGGAATGAAACTTTTTGCCATGTACTCTGCAAAAGCTTCGGATTCAATCCAACCATTGGATGTCGCAGTATAAATAGTGCCAGGATATGCTTCCTCGGATGTCCATCCACTCCACACATGTTTTCCTTTGAAAATTATAAATGGAGGCCCTTTGCCTCCAGCTGCATTGCTGGCAACCAAGACAGTTGTGTTTGCTTTACCAGCTGATGATGTTGTTCTGGTTGAAGAAAATCCTTTCAAGCCAACCACTTTGGTTTTTTGAGGGTCGCTGCTGTAGCTTGTTTCATCAATATTATATATTCTTTCTGGCTTATTTTCAAGCCCTAGGTCTTTAATAACTTTTTCGAGAATGTCGTAAAATTCTTGAATAATAAAAGGGTCAGCCGCTTTTTTCCGGGCAATCTCAACTGCTTGGGGCTTTTTTATTGACAATTTATGTCGAGTCATAAAATTAGAAAACCAATCGTTTCCAGGAATGTCATTGGTAAATGGTGTATTTAAGTTGTTTTTTTTAACGTACTCGCCAACCAGTTCTATTACCTCTTTCCGACATAACCCAAAACCATGTCTTTCCATTATATGTAGACAGTTAGCTAACTCTATTTCAATTTCAGCTGACAAAGCTGGTGGTCTGCCTTTTGTGGATGATTTTTGGCCCCTTCGACCCGTCACGTGGTCCATAATTGTTTTACGAGGTATATTATAAGTTTTAGCTGCTTTATATCCAGATAGGCCTAATCGGACGGCGTCTATTGCCTGACTTAAAGTTTCTCTAGACCAAGAAGGCTTATCGGTTTTTCTTTGATAAGTACGAACCATCTGAAAAAGACAATAATTTTAGAACTACTTAGTTGTATAGTTATAAAAAAATACCCTACGGGTATTTTCCAATTCTGGTCATTGCATACCAATACAAAAACGTATACCTGAGTTGCTATTACGTCAACTTCTGTTTGGCCTAGATCATAATCGACTAAGCCTACTGTTTTTTTACCACTCCATTGGGTTTGTTGGCGTATAGCCATTTCATCTGCAACTAATGTGCAAATGAGTCGTTTTCCACTTGCTTCTGATTTGTTTTTTAATGCTTCAAATGCTTGTGCGGTAAAACCGGGCTCTGCCTTGTTATTTTCATACCACTTCCTTAAAGTACGTGGATGAGGAAGGGCGGTGGAAAACATTCGTCTTACATACATGTAAGCCGATGCAGAATAAAAGTGCATAGTTAGTGCGAACTTGCGCAGTGCTGGAGGATATTTTCTTTTACCCGACTTTCCTTTCCGATTCATATAAATTCTATTTATTAATTCTGCACTTTCAGCTTTTAATTCTAAGTCACGAGTGAAATCCACCGATAGCAATTGCTTTTGTTCTAAATTTTTCACTATAGATTTCAATGTCATACACTTCTTTTGAAGTCGTGAGTTTTTCTGTTGTAGTGACCTTAGCTTGAGTTTTCGTTTTCTACTCTCATAATTTAATTTTCTGACTTGGTTTCTTAAAACAGCTTTCCTAGGAGTGTCAAAAATTGATGAAGAAATGCTGACATTACTACTCGGTGTGGCAGGAGTACCTGCAGGAGCTGTAGGTGTAATGGCTTTTGGAGTGGAAGGTGAAACAGGTTCAAATTCCCCATCTTGTATCTGGCAATGAGGTGTGGCAGTTTTGTATATTTTGCGCATTCCTTTTTTAGTCGTGTATATTTCAGTGGGCGCAAAGTGATTAGAACACACACGACTATATTCGTTTGCTGTCCAGTTATCATCTCGCCTAGATTCCTGTACATTCTTTACCCATTTTTCACGAATGGCAACTTCTTTTGGGAATCTGCAATTAAAAAAAAATGCATGCCAATATTTTTTTTTACGGAAACAGACATAGACAATCATTTTTTTTCTCAAATAGAGTGATCCTTTTTCTCTAGACCGTTTTGATTGTCGATACGTGTCGAGACACGCGTATGATAGGCTTTCGTAGATGGTGACGATGATTATGATGATCATTAAAACCAATTTTTATGATGTCATTAGATGGATGACAACTAGAAAAATATAATTGTCTAAGAAATATATTCGTGAGGTCAATGACTACTGAGCTATATTCTAGTTTAAAAAAAAATATTTTTCTTTAAAACTCAAAAAATTATAATCCCACAGTGCTTGAAACAATTTTCTGAGAATTTTTTTAGGTACAGAAAGTTTTAAGATTCCATCTTCTATACTTTAGAAATTAAGGGGGGGGGGTTGTACTTTTTCAACTTGGTCGGCCTATATCTCAGATATAGGATAATTATGTCACAAAAAATGTTATATAAACAAAAATTTTTCATCCCCACTTTACATGTGTGGGAGCTACCTCTTAAAAATACATTTTTGAAAATTTTAAGTATTAATAATTGAGATCTATACGTAAACTATCTTAATATAAAGTTTCATGTAATTTGGTTCATACATGTGGAAGTTATTACGGTTTGTAATATTAGGACGGACGGACGGACGGACGTACACAACAAAATTATAAAGGTACCTCGTTATACTACGGAACCGTAAAAAAAAAGATAAGTATGTATAGTATGTAAGTATGTATGAAAAATAGATTATTTAAGTATGATAGAAAAAGCAACACAATGCTTTAAACAGTGTAGAATTCTCCTTTTAACTTCACGCCAATAAGCTTGGCGTCCTTTAAGACACTATGCCCCATTCATGTGCCCGTCTATCGAAATAAAATTATGCCGGATTGACCGGACACGATCGCCGCTCTAATGTATGCTCAAAATCACAACTCATGCGTTCCTTGTCTCACTAACCGCAAGCGTATATCGTCGTATCCGTGGAAGACAGCCACAGTTGCAAAACCCTAGGTTTCCAGGAGGCGGTTTTTTCTGATTATCTCGGAAATTTCTTAGACAACGTATGTTTTTTAGTATTCTAAACAATTCCTTGACACAACAGGCAGTGAATCATATTTTTTTTTAATTTTTGACGATAGTATTTGTACGTGTTTTGTCCCTTAATACCTTACTCCACGGAATTTTCTCAAGAACACGTCGGCTTACCCGCCATGAGGGCTTTTTTCCGAGTGGGAAATGAGAAACGCGGTGAATTTAAGAGACATTGCGCCTTTATTCCACGTAAAAAGCTGGGTGGTGGCCTTCTTACGACAAAAATATTAGAATTTGCGGTTTAATTTTTAGTGTTCGTGTACAAGAGATGAAAAACAATGTTGTTTTAACCGACTTCCAAAAAAAGGAGGAGGTCCTCAATTCGGATGTTTGTATTTTTTTTTTTTGTTAATGGTTGGATGTTAGATATTATAATTGTGCGCGACTTTTTTTTATTTTGACCTGACCGCGAGCGTGTCACGCTTGTAATCTCCTGATGAAGATCACCGAATATGATCAAAACTAGTCGTTATAAACGACTTAAATTGACGTTAGTAATCCCGTGTTAATTATATCAGAATATATTTTAATCTTTAAATATAAATAACAAGTCCTGACTGACTGACTAACAGACGACTTAAAGCCAAACCACAGGTCGTAGAAATTTAAATTTGGAGGGTGTATTTGTTTTGATGAGCAAAGGTGTGTACTAAGAAAGGATTTTTTGAAATTCAACCCCTGAAGGTGTGGAATAGGGTGTAAAAGTGTATATGGAGAAGCTTGTTTTGTTTTTTGATGCCACGAATTTAAAAATTTTACAATATGACTTAAGAAAATATTGATCACGTATTTCACCATTTTCTGGAAATCAACCCCTATGAAGGTGAAATGGCGTGGTAAATATGGCACGAAGAGAAAATTTGTTTTGATGCTACGTCAATGAAACTTTACACAGATGTACTAAATTTATAATAGAATCCCAAAATTTTCGAAAAGTCACACTCTCGAGCTGGAATTGTTAATTATCTCGAAAATTCAAAACGCTTTTACCAAAGCGCCAAGACTAAAAATACTCCAAAACCTTAAACTTTTTTGGGGAAGTTGAAACAACAAACAGCACAAAATAAAACAAACAAACTTTGAGGGTCTATATTCCCGAAACTATTGAAGGTAGTGTATTTGACCAAATGTTATAGGGGTTTGCGAGAGCTACTAAATGGTGGCGACGAAAATCCAAGATAACAAATTCAAAATGGTCCGAGGGGGCTGATTTATTGTATCTGGGGGTTTTAAAGGTCCCAATTCCATTATGACGCTTTTGACATACTCTCAAAAAAGGAGGGTTAAGTAAATTTAACCCCAAAAAAATAAACGGTTTTTAAAGTGTAGTGTCCACGTGGTCGAAGCTAGTTTTCAATAAAGTAGCGTCGACTGACCGCGAGATGATTTATTTTTTACCCAACTGCAACGAAGCTAAAAAAGAGGGATATGTATGTATTTATGTGTGTATGTACGCATGTATATTGATAGTGGATGTATAAAGTAGCTCTTTGTTATGACCGAATAGTGGTACTAGACTCACACAAACAAATAAGACGCGCGACGGGATCTAAATACTTCAATAAGAGATTTATGTCAGAATCTCCTGAAGAAGCAGGGGCTAGAAGTGCAACAATCGAAAGAAACACAAAACTACTACCAAAAAGAATAAATAAGACGCAAGACATACAGGTTCCTTAAGACCTTGACTGCTTAGCCCCCAAGCAACTGCTAGCCAAGAAAAAACCAAAAGGCTCTTCCAAAAGACTCTTTCAAATCGCTTAGTCACCGTAGAGGAGTAAGCCAGCACCCGCTAAACCAGACCGGAAGACTCAGGCTTTTCTTAATGCAAATACTCTAATCGTAGACAGTAAGATCACCAAACTAAGTTTTTCTATAAAATCTATAAATTGGGACATCCTAGGGATATGCGAAACTAGAAGACCACAGACATAAAAAAAAACCATAGAAGAATACTTGGACTTTATTCTATTCCGCACACCTGGAACAAAGTGAACAAACGGAAGAAACGAGGTTGGGTTCTTAATGACAAAACCTCTGGAACACAATATTTTAAAATTTAAAACCGTGTTGGATAAAACTACAACTCTGGAAATAAAGACATCCAACGAAAATATTAGATAATTTGTACTGGGATATTAAAGCCTCCGAAGCCAAAATAGTTAACGAAATTTTAAAATCATTATGAATGCTGTTGATAAAGCCACTACGTCAACTATTTAACATAGTTATTGAAATAAAAACAACGTCAGCACAGTGGTCAAAGTCTATTATTATACTTGTACATAAAAAGGAGACCAATGTGACATTAGAAACTATAAACCAATCAGCCTAATGACAAACTTGTTTAAAATATTCTCAATTTTTTTGCTCAACCGGTTGACAATAACTCTAGACGAAAACCAACCGAGAGAGCAGGCAGGTTTTCGAAATGTTTTCAACAATGAACCACATACAGGTAGTCTTTCAATTGATAAAAAATCCAATGAAAACGGGAAACCGCTATTTATGTGCTTTTTATAGACTACACAAAAGCATTCGATTCTGTAGACCACAACATGATCTGGACTGCACTAAAATAACAAAGCACTGACCAGCCAAGAGCCCTACATTAACGTGATCTGCAACATAATTATACTCTAAAGGCATAGCCAGAATGTGATTAGAGCGGGAAAGCATGGAGTTCCCAATGGAAAAATGAGATAGGCAAGGCGACCCTATTTCATCAAAAACCTTCTCGGCTGTGATAGAGCGTGTTTCCAGAAGTCTGAAATGGGAAAACAAAAAAGTGAAGATAGATGAATATTTCCTGAGCCACTTACGATTTGCTGAATGTGGTATTTGCTGAAAATGCATTAGACTTGGAATCCATGGTTAGCAAACTAGTAATAGAGAGCAAGAAGGTTGGTCTAGAAATAAATGCAACAAAAATAAAGGTTACCTTACTAATCGTGAGTCTCATGTCATTGAAGGTGTAAAAATTGAGTATGAGAACATCTATGCTATCTCGGACATTTGGTTTCTTTTCATGATTGTACAGAAAAAGAGGTACACATAAGAATTTCATCAGACTGGAAAAATCATGAAATAAAGACATAAAGAAATGCTTAACATATGGGTGTCAAACATGGTATTTGAGTTAAATGGATGAAGAAAAAGTTCTACAAGAGAAAAATGCAGAAAAGTTTATCAGATATAAAAAAAAACAGACAGATTAAATATAACTTGTAAGAAACAAAATCGAAGTACCTGATGTATGTTAAGATGTAAGACAACAACGATAACACTACTTAAATATGTGGTCTGTGATAATGGGCAGGCCACATACCTAATTATGTAGGATGGAAAGCAACAGATGGACAAAAATAGTTACGGAATGTATTTCAAGAGATAAAAAAAGAAACCAGGGAAAGCAAAAGAACAGATGGAGAGACATATATTATTTACGGAACAATACTGACCAGACGAGGAAGACGAGAGAGAGAGAGAAGAGTGGAGAGTTTTAGGGGAGGCCTACACCGCAGAGGCCACTTCCATGATACAAACTAATTAAAATTATATGTTATGTATTATTTATAACGTAGAAGAAATATAGACTTATTTATTTAATTTATTGTCTTTTTTTAAATATAAATGTAGGTATACAAAGATGTTTATTTTTGTTTAGTCCTTTAGCGTTGATTCTGACTGGCGCGTGACTTGTAATGTAACATATTTTAAAAATTGTAGTTCATGTACACCCAGTTCCCAATAGCATTAGAAAACAAGTTTTTCTTCGATTTTATCTACTGTGAGTAGCATTGTTTTTAGCCATTATGTTATTGCACAAATAAAGAATGAAGATCAAAATATAGAATATTTGAATTTTATTCACCCTCCCGTGACATATTAACCAATTTCCTGGAACGTTTAATTACTCAAACGCGCCCGCACGCCCGGTAAATCCGTCAAGTAATGGCACAGATGCGCTTACGACCCTGTCGGCCGACTCCCCAAGCAACTTTTACCGTCGAACACGGCCGCGCAGGCGAGTGTGGCCGTAATCGCCGGATAAATTTGGACGCAGTGGCGTTAGTGGCTGTATTCTACGGAGTATTTTGGAGCGTGGCTTTTTGTCAAAATTTTAAATCGTGTTTTTTTATATCAAATACAGGATTTTCCGATTTTCTGAAAATGTGAGTAGATGCGTATGTATTTAAGGATTCCAAAAATGCAATAAAAGAAAAAAGCCACAACCGCCAGTGTGGCAGTCTTCCACGGATAGGGCGATATATCTGTCTCTAATTTCATTTGTTTCGCTATTATGGCGGTCATCAGTCAATTTTTATTGTGAAAAAAACAATTTGTTTCAAAATACAGTGATTAAGTGGTGATAAATCAGTACTTACGCGTGAAATGTGATGCCTGAAGCTTTATGATGTATTTTGCTGCTGCTTTTGCACTTCGGGAAAGCACAAGAAGGCATTTTTTCGGATGTTTATATTGTGTATGGACGTATGTCACCATTCGCGGACGAACACCGAATGAAGCGGCAAGTGAGAGACGTCTCTCAGTTTTTGTAAAAAGTACATACTAAAACTTGGCGCGCGCTTAGGCCAGTCCATTAAGGTTTTATTTTTTTTTTATTTTTTTTTTCAGTCCATTTTTTTTTTCCACGTTTTTTTTGTCGCTGGTCGAGATAAAAAAGTTGTCAAGGTATATGTATATTATTTTTATTATCGAACAGAATACATATGTAACTGAAAATTTATAGTTGAAATAAAGTAAATAATAATGTGAGTAAGATAATATTATAATAACGATAATAATATATGTAGTGAGTAGTGAGTGTATCAATAGTTGAGTGAGTGTGTAGGTATAGTTAGTAAAACGCGCCAGGACAAAAGGGAAGACGAATATGATCTTGGGATATAATATATGATATTTACATTTTAGTTCAGTACTTATCCAACAATAATGCGTTAGTACTAAAAACATGAGCATAAAATTACAATATAAAACAATCAAGTGACTGCTATGTAGTGAGTTATTACAATTAGAGTTATTGTAAATATGAGTTACAAGTGCGCGCTCGCGGTATAAAAGGCTTATAAAAAAATAATAAAAATCATTTTTTATGCTCAACCGCGGGGTAGCTAGTCACTTGGTTTCAAGCTTGGCTAAGTCGTTTTCACTGGTGACGCGAATTTGTGGGTACCCTTCTTCTTTACACAAAAAAATACGCCCAAACGACGTCCAGCAGAAGGCATAACCGTGGTTCTTTGCAAACTCTCGGGCAGCGAAAAATAGCTTACGTTCATGTTGTGTGAGATTTTCTGATATGTACACGGCTGTACTCGGCCCTTCGACGCCAATGCTGGAGGTACTGAGCCTGTTTTGTTTATTGTATTTTTTATATGCGCTCAAGAGGCTATCTCGCAGTAGGACTGTAGTGAAATCTGCTACAATAGGTTTCGAGGCTGATTTTGTGTAGACCCTGTAGACATCTTTAATTTCCTGGTTTTGGAGCGGGACGCCAAAAAGTTGCGCTGCGCTGTAAATAACTTTCTTCAGGTCCTCCTTCGTCTCTCTGGGGCCCTGCGGGATATTTCTAAGCTCGTGTTTCTCGCTTTATGGTCGAGTACCTCAAGTCTATTTTCTAGAAGCAGAATATGGCTTTTATCAGCCGCCCTTTCACGTTCCAGAGAATCAATCTTCTGCAGGGCCTCATCATATTTTAGGGACATGGACTCGACCGTCTGTTTGACCTCATTTATAGAGCATAAGACTATGTCAAGCTTTGCGTCCTGCTGTTTCTGTAAAGCTACAAACAAGTTCATCATCTCGGTCTTGCTTATATAATCCGATACTCCGTCCTCTGCTCTCTTACGTTTCGCCGTATTTTTGCTTCTTGTTGAAACATTACTAGCAGAAGAGGCAGCGCTCAAGCCAGCTTCCACTCCGATATCAGCGATGTTTGAGTCCGAAGGATAATGCTGTAAGAGCGACGCAAACGCGGATAGCAGTGGCGATGCATTTCCTTGCGGCGGTGGTGAGCGGTTAATTGGCATTATTAGAAACGACAGTCTCGTCTATACTAACTATGCTCGAAGCTGGTGATTGATACTAGGGTCGCAGCGCTGCGAGGCGATAGATAACCGGTTCCGACTATAAGTAGGTAGGAAGCGCGGGATAGTGCAGTGAGCGGTGGCGTCGAGTTAGTGACAGATACTTCGTGGTAGGTGATAGGCGTAGTAAAAGTTAATGAATGGGGTATGCAAGTGTGCGTAGCTTACGTGCATAAGCGATATCCGACGGCCGGCGGTGATTCAGAATTATCTTGTATGTGGCGCAGTTATCGTTCGGTATTGTAACCTCTTCACTAGTTATGCACTCCTATTATTTTGTTCACTTTTAAAAACTTTAATTTTAATTAAATTTTGGAGAATAATTTAGAAACGTTCTGATACACGTTTACTCAGTATCGAGGTCCGAGGTAAGAGGACCACAATTACCAAAATTGCCGGGTTACCGGTCTCGGAGATCTCCATTATTATAATTATATTCTTTAGTCAGGCTCGATGTTGGAGTCGAAGTGAGTCCTGATCTGGGCACTAATTAAATTAATACACTGTTCGTTTAAATTTTTCGCTACGCGCAGCGTCGGTTGGACAGTCCGAACCATAGAGTAGTACTGTATTAACTGAGGTCCGAACTGCACTCTTGCGATAAGCGCACTTAAGAGCGCGCGCGCGAGATTCAAATTACTTTTCGAACATATTTTTTTTGGTTTTATTCTGGAATAGAATTCAATATTTTTCGAATGTACGAGACTCGAGAGTATTATTTTTGCTGTCCGCGGGCCACCAGTATTCGACCGGCGGGCCGTGGTCTGTGCATCCCTGGTCTAGATGATATTTATGTGTTTGTGACAAGATAGATTCCATTCTTGTGCTCTGCTGTGGTGTAGATACTGTTTGTTATGTAGCTTGCCACCCCCCTGGGGAGATCGGGAGGGCTCAGTGCAAACCACTTTTTAACCCCCGACGCAAAAGAGGGGTGTTATAAGTTTGACGTGTCTGTTTGTCTGTCTGTCTGTCTGTCTGTCTGTCTGTCTGTCTGTCTGTCTGTCTGTCTGTCTGTCTGTCTGTGGCATCATAGCGCCCGAACCACTGAACCGATTTCAGTTTAGTTTTTTTTGGATGAAAGGAGACTTAATCGAGAGTGTTCTTAGCTATGTTTTATAAAAATCGATTGAGCCGTTTAAGAGTTATGGTGGGTTAAAGTGGGGATGGAAGAACCAAAATTCTACAAATGTGCCCAAAATGGTTGTCAAATGAAAGATAAGATATTTTATCAGTGGTAGGACTGTCTAGATTTTTTTTTTATTAATAATTAAAAAAATAATAATAATAATAATAAATAAAAAAAAAAATAAAAAAATAAACCAATTAATATACCAATGTTGGTACTAACATACAAAAAGTATTAAATAAAAACTTAAATTAAAAATTTAAAAAACCCCCGACACAAAAACCTACCTAAAAAAAGTACGAAATAATAATTTGATTTATTTAACAACCTGTACATAAAAACTAAAACACCGCTAAAAATATTAATAATTACAACAAAATATTAGTTAGTTACAAAGAAAACGTCGCGTCGGGGGGACCGTTTCTAAATATTAGTATTTACAACTAAGCTACCACGATGAGTATAACTCCTGACTGATTAGTATGACCGTAGACCGACGCGACGCGACGTTTTCTTTGTAACTAACTAATATTTTGTTGTAATTATTAATATTTTTAGCGGTGTTTTAGTTTTTATGTACAGGTTGTTAAATAAATCAAATTATTATTTCGTACTTTTTTTAGGTAGGTTTTTGTGTCGGGGGTTTTTTAAATTTTTAATTTAAGTTTTTATGATATTGATTCTCACAAATGGATTTCTGTAAGTATATGAAGTTTTGATTGATCTGATCTATGACAAATTGTTGCTCATATCTCAACTGAGAGTATTCAGTGGTTGATTTTAAATTCTGTGAAAATTCCCAAGATCGAGTATCCTTTTTGTTCCTGTCACCATGAGTGAAGGTATTAAATCTTCTAGTGATCCGGTCTAATTTGGGAAATAAAGGATTGGTGCGACTGGGGGATCTTTTGGTCCTTGAATTGTTTGTCTCGGGTCTCTTGTTTGCAAGTGCATATCTCCAATTTTGGAAGTTAATTTCTACAGTTATCAGGTAACCTCCTAATGTGTGGTCAATTAAATAATTCTCTCCGGAAAATGAACATTTCAATTGATCTCTCTCAGGAGAGACTGAGAATTGAAGACTTACAGAGGGGAGAGATACTAAATAACTATCATCTTTAGTTTTTCTGATTGATCCTGCTTTGACCTCATGAATTAGAAAGGGGCAATTGGAGGTCATATCCTTGTTAAATATTTTCATATATCTCAATCCATCAGAAAGTAAATCTGGGTTGTAGTAAATCCAGTCCCCAAGAGGTGATTTGATGGATCCGTCCGGAAATCTAACTACCCTCTGTTTTTTAAACGGTTTTATTTAGCTCACGTTTCTTTTTTCTTGGGTCAAATTTAGTAATTCAAATTTCACCCTCTTCCTGTCAACCGATTTATCTGAAATTTTGTATACACTTTGGATTTTGGTGACAATACAATTATGTTTATTCATTATCATTATAAATTCAAGATGGCCGCCGCTACAAAATGGCGGATAACGTAGGTTTTATCAATCCCATCAATATGGGTATCAAATGAAAGGGCTCAACAAGCAGAATACAATATACTATAAAAAATTGAAATTCAAGATGGCGGCCGCTACAAAATGGCGGATAACGTAGGTTTTATCGATCCCATCAATATGGGTATCAAATGAAAGGGCTCAACAAGCAGAATACAATACACTATAAAAAAATGAAATACAAGATGGCGGCCGCTACAAAATGGCGGATAACGTAGGTTTTATCGATCCCATCAATATGGGTATCAAATGAAAGTGCTCAACCAGTATAATACAATGTACTATATAAAATAAAAACTAAAAACTAGAAAATAAAAATAGGTAAAAAAAATTTTTAAGTTAAACGGTTTTATAAAACAATAAAAAAAAATGTACTAAAAACCAAAAAATAATAAAATAGATACAGTCGTGGGAATTATAAACATATGCATAGACTAGACTAAAATAAAACCGTGGGGCAAGAAAACCGTGGGACGTGCCCCACGGTTTTATTTTAGTCTAGTCTATGCATATGTTTATAATTCCCACGACTGTATCTATTTTATTATTTTTTGGTTTTTAGTACATTTTTTTTTATGTACTAAAAACCTTTACATTTAATGAATCAGAGGAGGTGGAGTATCCCGTGTAATTATAAGAAGATTGACTTGTTGAAGGCATTGGAATAGCCCTATAATTTTGAATTGAAGTAGCCCTGTAAGTTTTTATCACTTGTATAATTTCTCCTTTGGCGTCTAGTTTCCAATCATCTGGTATTTTTTTGAAGTCACTCAATAGTGACAACAGAAATGACTTATCTTCATCAAGAAGAGGTGATGGTGGTCTCTCAGCGTTCTGCAGTTTATCGCTTAATCGCATGGTTAATGTTTCAATCAAAACATCATCACTGTCATTCTGGCGCTTTCGTGGCCTTTTTATGACATTGTCTTTTTCTGTTGATTGAACAGTTGGTGGCGGACACATCTGAGACGTAGAAAAAAGTCAAAAGTCAAAGTTTCAAATGTTCTGACCTCTGTCTTCAGTCACATCTTTCAAAAATAGTAGTTGGTCATAATATGTATACTGTTTTGGTGTGTACGTTGCAGATCCACTTTTTTTCTTTAAATTCCTGCAATATCTGCTGAAACCGTCCCACAACGTGCTCCAGGATAGTCCAGGTAGTCATGGGCCCCGACGTCACATGCACCCGCTGAACACGCTCCTGTTCTTCCTCGGGTGCCTCGACGCAGTCACAGGCGGGCCACTGCTACTGGAATTTGCGAAGAAAAGAGGGACCAGAAAGCTATTCTACACAGTCACTAGGCCAGTTGAACCTGGTCGCTTTGTCAGCCGGGTTTTCCGCTGATGGAACCCAGCGCCAGTTGCTTCGATTTGATCTGCGATCTATTTCAGCCAGTCTATGAGACACAAAACGCTGACACTCGTGTGCCTCGGAAAATATCCATTTGAGTACTGTTTTGCTGTCTGTCCATAAAAATGTTTTTACTAGTATTGGTAGATTTATTTCTTTTTCTACGACATTAGCCAGTCTACTGGCGAGCACAGCAGCTTGCAATTCGAGTCTAGGGATTGAAGTTACCTTTTGAGGGGCCACTCGAGCCTTCCCCACTACCATGGCTACTTCTCGACTTCCGTCAGCTTTATTACCTACCAGATACGCCACCGCTGCGTAGGCCAGCTCACTTGCATTCCCGAAGACGTGCAGCTCCAGGTCTTTGGGCATGACTCCGTACCATCGTGAAATATTTACCTCTTGTAGTACGTGGAGATTGTTCAACCATTTGAACCATGCCCTCGCATCCCAGGCTTGGCCCCTCTCATCTCCTCGCATCCCAGGTCTTGGAGGTGAGCGTTTTCCTTCATCACGACAGCGGGTATCGTTTGCGATGGCAGGTTTAATTCATTTAATGTACGACACTTCATTTTATACCACTGTCCGTTCGGTCCTTCTATTTTCACAGTCACCACTCGCGATGTCGAGTCTGACGTTTCGTAACCACGTGCACTTCGTATCACTAACGGGATAACTTGACCACCCGTTACATTGTCCGTCAGAGACAACAAAGACACTGTTGCACCGTCGCTCGTCGAGCAGGGCGTAACAAACACTGTTTATTGCGTAGTCATTAATACCCTTTATCGTTATTGGTATCACTTTCAATAAAGCTTTAGCGCGACACTCGCCCACGTTTGTGACGTTCTCCGTAACGTTACTCTCTCTCTCGTTTTATTTTCTATATATGCATTTTTCACACTTTTCGCACTTTTCACAGCCTTTAGGCCCTATTCAGTGCGACGCGGACCGTCCGCACGCGGACTAGGTTTTGCGTCCGTCGCGGATGAATTTGTCGTTCAGTGCGATGCGGATCGTGATCGAGAGTGGTACAGTGTCATGGATAAAACTTTGAATTTGGTGATTGCGGCCTATTTATTAAACAACAAGAAGAAGACGCCATGGTAGAAGATTTAATGTGCATCCTGGTTGAGAAAAGACTTCTTAAAGGAGAATTTGTATCCTTGTTTTCGGACTTGCGGGATGATGAAATGAAATTCTTCAAATATTTCAAGATGTCCATAAGGACATTTGAGGAGTTGCATGCGAAACTAGAGCCATCTTTAATGCGTTGCGATATATACAAGAAACCCATATGTTCGCGGGAGAGATTGGCTGTAACAATTAGGTAAGTAGGTACTTTTTAAAGGTTAAATAAATGAAAAAATATTTTTAATTAAAAAAATTATATAATCAATTTAAAATGTAATTATGTAATTAATTACAATGCAGTGTAATCACCGTGTTGCCAGCTTTCTAAAGACTCGTCTACATCACTCCCTGATAAGTGAGGTAAATCGTTGGTAGCGGTTGATGCAGATGTGCTGGGCGAGTTCATCGCTGGACCTCTAATTTCCATAGCTAGCTCCAGTATTCTAGTTCGGAATAACAACTTTGATAATTATCGAAATCGTTTATAATGGGTGCTAGGGAATTAAAAAAACTGCAGTCATCGTCTTTAATGGTATGTTGTCAAGTGCACTTGACAAGTCTACGTGCTTGACTATTTCACTTGACGAGGGACTTGACGCGACTTGAAGGTGCCATCAAGTTCACGTTACGCAGTCGTTCGCCCTTTGCCCAGGAAAGTGGTCGTCGCAAAAAAAAATTATAATGGTTTCCAACGCAGACAAGGCATTCCTTGCTATAACTCTAGCGGTATCTATCACAAAAAAGAGAAAAGAAAGAGGCGATGGTGTAAGGAATGGTATAAAATGAGATATCGATTCACGCATGAACATTTGCAAAGAACTCTTCAAGCAATTGAGCCGGATGATTATAAACATTTTCTACGAATGGACAACGATTCTTTTGAAACATTGTTCGAGTTGATTCGACCCAATATTGAAAAGCAAGATACCAATATGCGACAAGCTATTCCTGCCAGCCAAAGGCTCTCTATAACTCTAAGGTACTTAGTCACTGGTATGGACTTGGAAGATTTAAAGTTTATGTGTGCTGTCGCTCCTCGTACTTTGGATTTAATAATACAAGAGACGTGTGAGGCTATAATTCAAAAGTTAAAAGAAAATATTCGGGTATGTGTGATATTTATTTATTTTCAGTTATATTCATCTTAACCTAAATAATTAATCATAACAAAAATTAAATGTGATTGTGAAATATGAGACAGACAAAAAATAAAACTTTTCAATGGTTGTATGTATGTATATCTTGTATGGCTCGGTTGTGCAACCGATTCATACCCAAAAAGTTCTCAGTTTGGTCTATATACGTAGTCTCTCGATTCGTTTAAGAAGTTACTAAAAATAATAGAAGTGTTGTAAGAACTTAGCCGCAGTATGTGATTCTTCTTCTTCAGTAGTTGGTTCTGATATAATTATGAACCATTACAGGCTGTTCATGAGACAGACTTGGCGCCTGCATAGGTTGAGATGGCACAATTATGAGTGATTTGGCAGTACTATGCACCGGTGTCTTGCTTATGACTTGTGAGTGTGACTGATGTGGTGCGGGTGATTGGTATGTCAAAGATGAGTGGTGCCCACTTGGTGATGCTGACTGGTATGTCAAGGTTGAGTGGAGTGCATTTGGTGATGGCACAGGTGATGGTGACTGATGTGGTGCGGGTGACTGGTATGTCGTAGTTGAGTGGTGTACATTTGGTGATGGCACAGGTGATGGTGACTGATGTGGTGCGGGAGATTGGTATGAGTAGGTATGTGTACATGGGTGAGCTAGCAGGCAAAATCTAAACCCCGTTTCTTGACAGTGATCCCATTTCGCCTTCGAATAAAACATCATTTATTATTTTCTCCGCATAGCGTCTTTGATCGGCTGATAAACGTTTGAGTTTAAGAGCCCAGCTCTTCGCAATTATATCCGATTCAGAGTCATCAGGTTTTTTTAAATAATGCGATGCTATATCTATCAGTTCCTGCTGTGATGTGTGTTTGCTTTTCTTTGGTTGTGGCATCTCTATTTGATAATTGGATGACCCGGAAGCCTGTAAGAAAATTAACCAATGTTTGTACTATTTACAGGTACCGAGTACAACCGAAGACTGGAAAAAAGTAGCCAAAGAGTTCGAGAGACGATGGAATTTTCCCAACTGTATAGGTGCTGTTGATGGCAAGCACGTCGAAATAGAAAAACCTTCAAATCTGGATCTTACTATTTTAACTACTCGTATAACAAGACATTTAGTATTGTTACCATGGCTATTGTAAACGCCAATTATCAATTTATGATGGTTGATATTGGTGCAAATGGGCAGATGTCAGACGGTGGAACTTTGAAAAATACAAAGTTTTGGCAATTGTTTTCTGAAAGTGAAAACAAACTTAATATTCCGGAGTCACGTGAGTTACTAGAAAGCGATAAAAAGTTTCCGTTTGTACTGGTAGGTGACGAAGATTTCCAACTGACTTCAAACTTCATTATGCCATACACAAAAGCCGTCTTGACAGATGAAAGACGGATTTTCAACTACAGATTATCAAGAGCCAGGAGGGTGGTTGAAAATGCATTTGGGATCCTGTCTTGGCAATTCAAAATATTTAAAAAAGACATTGGACTGCATCCCGATGAAACGCGAAAACTTGTTTTGGCTGCCTGTCATTTACACAACTATTTGTGTGAAAAAAATAAAAACAAATATATTCAACCAGGAGATGTTGACATAGAAGAACCAAATACCATAATCACAAGAGGTGCGTGGAGACAAGGACGCCAATTGTTAAATATAAAGCGAGTACGAGGAAACTCGGCAAATGAGGCAAAAAGAGTGAGAGATGACTTTTGCGAGTACTTTAATGGTAATGATTCAGATCCTTGGCAAAATAATTGCCTAATTTAGTTATTTAAAAACAAACTTAAAAGTAAAATGTATCTTTGAATAGAAAAAAAAAATGTTTTACCTCACTGCTTAAACTGCTTTCAGTATCACTTATACACATTTGGTCTGACAGAAATAACAGTTCATTGTAATAGTAGAGTGACGGTTTTGGTACATCATCGTAAGAGGCGCCAGACCCTTTTGCTTGTTCAATCTTTTTTTTTCTTTGTTGAAGTTGGTTCTTAATGCATTAATTTTTCTCTTCAATAAATTTTCGGTGTAGGTACGAGAAGTGCTTTGACTATTTTATTTTATTTTATTTAAGTAAGGTACAAAAGTAATTGACAAACTAAAACTTAAATAAACTAATCAAAAAATGTAACACTATAAATTTGCCAATCTAAATATTGTACACAGCATTCATATAAAGTTATACCTACTGTTAAAGATACAACGCCAAACTAGTTAAACACTTTTAAAAAGAGTGTTCTTAAAGTTAAATAAAGTTTGATGAAAAATATCAAGGTCATCGCATACATGAGTGCTTAGGTCATTGTATGAGTGACACATACGATAAAGAGGGTTGTTTCCCCCAACGTTGTTATTTGAAGGTGGAATACTAAATAGCGTACGAGTAGGTCTTCGCTTGGATATATTTGGAACCGTGATGTTAATGCTCGCCAATAGTTCCTCACTCAGTAAGCCGTTCACCACTTTATGGAGCAAACACATATCTATGATTTTACGACGTTCCGTAAGGGCCTGAAAATTGTAATAAACTAAACGGTCTTCATATTCACGAAGAGTCTTTCTTAAACCTAATTTTATACTAATCTGCCTTAGAAAACGTCATTGAATTGATTCGATGCTATCCCTGTCGACTTTATAAATCGGTGTCCAAACTGAGGAGCAATACTCTAAATGCGATCTGACTAAAGATGAATACAAAGCTATGCTTGTTAAAGCAACCGACCTTTTGTTTTTATCCGATCCGCATAATCCTTACCTTTAATTTTCCACAGTGCAGGATAATCTCTGTAGAGATTAATAATATCACAAAATCACGCTCGGTAATTAGGTCGGCACTTGCCGCCAAGGCCACGTCTCGGTCCGGTTCGTCGTCCGCCATCTTCGATGTTCCGGCCGCAAATGAATAAAAACTTGTCAAGTCGCATCAAGCGCAAGGTACTTCAAGTGCCGTCAATCAAAATTTCTGTCAAGTAGGTCAAGCCCGAAGATCACTTCACGGGACTTGTCAAGTCAACGCTGTAAACGATCAATATTCACTTCAAGCACATAAGTCTACCTTGATTGCCTCTTGATAATGTCAAACAATACAGAATATGACTTTTTTGATTTGTTCGCCATTAGTACATACATCACTGGTAGGTACTACATTATTTTGCTCTTCAGTACTCCCCAAATCACAAAATATAACATATAACTGTTTAAATGGTCTTGGGCAGTTTATAAACGTACCATCAGCAAAAAACGTCTTACTGACTTTCATAAGTTCCCGCGCTTCACTTGACAATAAGAATACGATTCTTTTTATTGTCGTTGAAGTCTCCGAGAAGAAAATCACTGAATATTTGCGGTACTTCAACCTTCCTTAAATCTTTGTATTCAACAGTTTTCACTTTGGCGACTTTCTTCCTTCTTCTTTGAGCCACAGCCCTGTAGTTGTCATATTTTGGCAAGTTTGCAATTAAATTCAAACCCTTGTCCTTCAGAGACTTAGACTAAAATAAAATAAATGGACGGGCCTAAAAGAAGCGCACTATTGAAGACTGTTTGTATAAGCGTATAAATATACCATAGGCAGTATAATATATCAGTCTGCGTCCGTAAGCGATAGCGAGCGTACGTGCGTATAGTTGGTGACTCACTTCAAGATGTCAACAAATGTTGTAAAGTGCAGTAATTGCAATATAGTTATTTGTGAAGTGCTTGCGTTCATTCAAAATAAAATAGATGTTATGAATGAAGACAGTTTAGTGCGTATCTGTACTGCAGCATTTTCTTCGGAAGAAATTGAAAACGCCAAAAGGTTGCTATTTGATTCCGTTACGACTTCAAAGAGGAAAATTAATCGGAAGAAAGATGGGCGCTCGCAAAGAGATCTCTATGATGTGATCACTCTTTTTAAAGAGACGGATCCAGAACTAACCCCGACTTTTGTGGCCAGAGACTTGCAAAAGTTACCACCTGTCCATTTCGATCATCTCGATCCGACGAAGCTTTTGAAAGATATACTAGTGTTGCAGAAAGAACTTAAAATGATAAAAGAAACGTATGTCTCTGAAGATAAATTAAATGACATCAAATACGAGATTTATAATTTAAAAAACGCTTCACTGGTACACAATAATTTTGAATGTCACGTTAATAGAAAAAGAGGCGGCGGAATAACGACAAATAGTTATTTTTTAGACAGCGGTCCGATAGGCCTACCCCACATTTCGCGCGCGCAGCAAAATATTACTCATAGCCAGCCGGCTCAGAGCGCGTCCACCTCAAGGTTTTCGTGTGTCACAGTCGCTACGTCCCCCGCACGCCTTCCCGTCGCCGCTGAGATCGGCGTTCAAAGCGCGCGGGCGCAACAGGTGGTTGAGCGCGTGGAGGCCGCCGGCAATTGTACCGTGGTTTCGAACGCTAATACTTCGCCTGCGCTGACGCAACGGGGAGGCCCCAGTACGGAACAAAGTGCGAGTTTGCAGCGTCAGGCGACATCTACGCCGGCCACAGATAAGACATTGGCGAAGCTTTTAAGTATGGAAGGACAATTTAACTCTGAAAAACCGAGCGAGCAGTGGGTTTTGGCACAGAGAAAAAGACTGAGAAATCGATTTAGTACTTTGGAAGGCAAGGCTCGTAATAATTCGAATGAAAAGTTTAAAGCAGCGGATATTCGAGTTCCTTTGTTTATTAATAATGTTGATATAAGTACGTCTGAAAATAATATAACTGACTACATTTTCAGCAAGACGAATGTTCGTGTCACTTTGCAGAGGATAAAATCGAAGACTCAAAAACCGTACAGTGCATATAAGATGCTCGTACCAAGTACAAAATTGACAATGTTTTTAGAAGACACCTTATGGCCGGAAGGAGTGGCAGTTAGAAAATTTGTTGATTTTAAACACAACAATAATGGAAAGTAGACCAGACCAGACAACAAATAAAATAAAGATGGTAAGCTTTAACTGTCATTCAGTTAAGAGCGCCGTTGATTATGTGAGAACATTGTATAAAACGGCGGATTTCATAGCTCTGCAGGAGACATGGCTGCTCCCGGATGATGTACCATATCTTGGGGATATACATCAAGATTTTGCATACACTGGAAAATCCTCGGTGGACATTTCGTCAGGACCATTGAAGGGCCGACCTCATGGTGGACTCGGTATTTTGTGGCGTAAGAGTTTGTTTCACTCAGTGTCTGTTGTCAGTTGTGCAAGTTCGCGTATAGCCGCAGTCAAAGTGGTCCTTCGAGATCGTGAGTTTTTAGTTATGTCTGTGTATATGCCGACAGATAACGCGAAAAATCTTGATGAGTTTGTAGACTGTCTAGGTGAGATAAATGCTATTGTTGAAACCTGTAGTGTTGAGTCAGCGTATATACTCGGCGATTTCAACGCACATCCCGGTTCATTGTTTGGTGTGGAGCTTTTAAATTTTTGTGCCGAGCAAAGTTGGACTTGCGCAGACATGGAATGCTTAGGGCTGTCTTCGAACTCGTACACATTTGTGAGCGACGCGTGCGGAACTACGTCATGGCTAGACCATATTATCGCAACCGAAATAGCTAAGAAAACTATTAGTAGCGTAAACATAAAATACGAGGTTTCATGGTCTGATCATTTCGCGGTCGAGTTGGTATGTGACTTGGAAATTTTAGTACCTAAACTTAAGCAGCAAGGCTCCACGCCAGATAATGCTGTATGGGGGGAGAGAGACGAGTCACAGGTTGATCGATATTGGCAAATATGTTCGACTAAGTTGCGCGATATCGATTTTCCTGTCGAGTTTCAGACGTGCGGAGATGTAATATGTAATAATGTAGACCATAGAATAGTCATTGATAAAATGTACGATACAATAGTTCGTACTCTTCGGGAGGCTGCTTCTGAGTGTACTAAGAAGAGGAGTAATAGTGGTATTAAGAAAAAGAAAAATAGATATATTGCAGGTTGGAATAAACATTGTAAAAAGGCGCATGAGGAGGCTCGGCTACGGTTTCATGCGTGGGTTGTACACGGTAAGCCTAAAAACGGTCACTTGTACGAACAAATGCGGGACTCGCGGAAGGCGTTCAAACGTAATTTAAAGTGGTGCAAAGACAATGAAACCCAGATTAAAATGGACATCCTTGCAACACAGCATTCAGCTAACAATTTTGGTAAATTTTGGAAGGAGACTGGTAAATTGAATCCGAAGCCGAGTGTCCCAGTGAGTGTAGAGGGAATTAGTGATTCCGATCAGATTGCCAACCTATTTAGAGAACATTTTAGGGTACGTTCTTCACTGGATCCTTTGAAAGCTAATACGAGTGATGCGCGGATAGGACAACCAAGTACGCGAATCTTGGCGAAGCAGGTTGCACGGATTGTGAAAGACATGAAGCGAGGAAAATCCCCAGGCCATGACTCATTGAGTATTGAGCATCTGCAATATGCGGGTGTTCATCTGCCAAGGGTGCTCGCCATGTTGTTCACATTCTGTATAAGTCATTCATACCTGCCAGAGGCCATGATGAAAACTTTAGTTGTGCCCATAATTAAAAATAAAACAGGGGACGCATCCAGTCTTGGTAACTATAGGCCTATATCGTTAGCAACAGTTATCGCAAAGGTACTGGATGGTGTGATTGATATTCAGTTGAAACAATATCTTAAGCTACATGACGCTCAGTTCGGTTTTAGACCGGGGCTATCGACTGAAACAGCTATACTGAATCTCAAGCACACCGTCCAGTACTACACTGACAGAAACACGCCTGTCTATGCCTGTTTCTTGGACTTATCTAAGGCGTTTGACCTGGTGGCGTATGACAAGTTGTGGCAAAAGCTGTCTAGCGATACGGACCTACCCCCAGAGTTTATATCTTTGCTTGGGTACTGGTATGGCAATCAGAGCAATTATGTTAGGTGGTCGGGATCGCTATCGGACGTGTACAGGTTGGAATGCGGTGTGAGGCAAGGCGGCTTGTCATCACCAAGTCTCTTCAACCTGTACACTGACCGCCTGATCCGTGAGCTCAGCAATGCCAGTGTCGGCTGCTCGATTGATGGTGTGTTTGTTAACAACATCAGCTATGCGGACGACATGGTATTGCTGAGTCCATCCATCAGGGCCCTCAGAAAGCTCATAGCGATCTGCGAGCGTTACGCGGAGACTCATGGGCTAAGATACAACGCCATTAAAAGCGAGCTCATGGTGTTTAAGGCAGGGACTAAAACTTATAACTCTGTGCCGCCAGTTATATTGTGCGGTAGTACCCTCAAACAAGTCTCGCATTTCAAATATCTGGGCCATTGGGTCACCGAGACGCTCGCAGACGATATGGATATGGAAAGGGAGCGCAGGGCGTTGTCAGTCAGAGGCACATGCTTGCTCGTAGGTTTGCGCGATGTACGGGACCGGTGAAGGCAACTCTTTTTAGAGCTTTTTGCCAGGCTTTCTACACGTGCAGCCTGTGGGTCAAGTACACAAAAAAGTCCTACAGCGCCCTGCGAGTCTAATATAATAACGCCTTTAGGTCGCTGATGTGGCTGCCGCGCCACTGCAGCGCATCAGGGATGTTTGCAGACGCGCGTATAGACGGTTTCGCAGCGATCATGCGCAAGCGAGTCGCGTCCCTGATGCGGCGGGTGCGTGGTAGCCTCAACAGCTACCTGCAGTTGTTCGCCTGGCGGATGGATCTGGAGTGCCCAATAATGAAGCACTGGACAAATGTGCACATTGAGCACTCCGGAACCAAACCCAAGTATAGGCTTAGATAATTGTTAAGGACATTGTATATTCTATTTTTATTTTATTTTTAGTTTTTCTGTTTTGACATTTTGAATTTAATCCTATGACATTTGAATGATTTTTTAATATTGTAATTTGTAATTTTCAATTTTATTATTTTTTGTTTTTATTTTGTTTTTTTTTAATGATTTCTGATTTTATCTTTAATTTTAATTTTGTATTAACTATATGGACATTTGTGGTCTGAAATAAAGATTATTATTATTATTCACGTATTTATTTAGAATCTTAATTTTTAAATTTTTTACAATACAAAATAAAAAAACAATAATATATCATAAAAAACTTAAAAACTAGGTTGCCACCGGCAGCGGGGCAGGGCCCAAGCTACCGGTGGTTAGGGCTGCAGAGACAGGAACCTCCGGACGATTCGTGCCGTGTCGAGGACCACTGCCTTCTGCATCTGACCCTTGAGCCAACCGTCTAGCGAGAGCCTCTTGAGATGTTGGTCGAGGCTTTTCGCTATCAGGCCGTTCGCCGAGACGACTATCGGGACAATGATCGTCGAATCAACATCCCACATGGAGGTAACCTCGTGAGCCAAGTCAAGGTACTTGCTGAGCTTGTCCTTCTCGGCCTTCACGAGGTTTTCGTCATGTGG
Organism: Alcis repandata; assembly: GCA_949125135.1. Taxonomy (NCBI): domain Eukaryota; kingdom Metazoa; phylum Arthropoda; class Insecta; order Lepidoptera; family Geometridae; genus Alcis; species Alcis repandata. Next base: position 2,255,856 of record OX421240.1, read on the forward strand.
AATGGTGATGTCGACGAGCACTGCCCTGCGCTGGCACCGGTCGACCACCACGATATCAGGCTTATTGCAAACAATAGTCCTGTCCGTGATGATAGAGCGGTCCCAATAGAGCAATGCACGACCATTTTCAAGAACCGGCGCAGGTACGTACTTATAGTACGGTACCTCAGACTCTACAAGACCGTATTGAAGGGCAAGTTGCTGGTGGATGATCCTGGCCACTAGATTGTGCCTGTGCAAATACTCGCCGTTAGCAAGATGCGAACAACCGGAAATGATATGCCTGAGTGACTCTCCGGGACGGCGGCATGCTCGACAAATGTCGACCGTACCGTCCTTCAGGATATATTTCCGATAGTTGTTCGTTTTATTATTATTATTATTATTATAGGCACACTCGTCAAGTTTGTGCGAAGTTGACTCCGTTTGCTCGGTTTTCTTTTTTAAAATATTGAAAGTAGATGCCATTATCTCTTCCGGGCTTGGGAAGACTGCTTTCTTCCTTTTTTTTTGAAGGCGGAGGGCAATCATTGTCGCTTTTATTGGCAGGCGGAGGGCATTCATTGTCGCTTTTATTGGCAGGCGGAGGGCAATCATCAGGCGGTTGTTCTGAAGCACCTTTACGTTCACGTAGCTGAAAATAAATATAAATCATTATTTCAGATGCCAGAAACACCGGAGCAATGGCTGGTTGTAGCAAATGACTATGATACTTTGTGAAATTTTCCACATTGCTTAGGCGCAATCAACGGTAAACATAATTATTTTACTGCAGTCACCGATCAACAGTGGAAGTGAATTTTATAATTACAAGGGTTTCTTCAGCATCGTATTATTGGCAGTTGTTGACGCGAAAATAATTTTTTGTATGTAAACATTGGATGTCAAGGAAGAATATCTGTTGGAGGAGTTTTTAACAACTGTGAATTAAACGAAAAATTAAAAAAATATGCACTAAACATCCCTCAACCCACTGCGTTGCCAGCAAGAACAGAAGGAATTCCGTTTTACTTTGTTGGCGATGAAGCTTTTGCTCTTTCCGAAAATATGATGAAAGTATATGCAGGATATCATGAACGTGGTTCAAAGGAAAGAATATTTAGCTACCGACTTTGCAGAGCTCGTAGAGTGGTGGAAAATGTGTTCGGCATATTGTCTGCAGTGTTTAGAGTTTTGCGGAAACCTATGTTGTTAGAACCGAAAACCTCGACATCTGTCGTAACAGCAATAACATGCCTTCACATTTTTTTAAGAAAAGGTAATAATGCTCAGGTATATACCCCTGCAGGTAGCTTTGACGAAGAATCGAACGGCCAGGTCAGATTAGGAAACTGGAGAGAAGGTAACAATGACATGACTAGTATGTTACCCTTGCAAATAAGACCGCGAAGGGCTACAAGATCTGCTCACAATATTCGTAATTAAGTTGCTGAATACTGCATTCAGCAAGGGTCTGTAAGCTGGCAAGAAAATTATGCTTAAAATGGACTTACAGTATCTGTGGTAGCACGAGGTGTATTTCTACCAGTAGAAATATCATAGCTTTGTATCCAAACCAAGTACTATGGTATACTTCATCTGCACCTAAAATTGAAGTTAAAATTAACAAACGTCGACTCAAAGTAGTATAAGATTAGGATAGATTACGATTACGATATTCGAGAATATCGTAATCTATGCTAGAAAAATAATTGTAAAAAAATAAATAAAAAACCAAATTGTATCTTTTACTTGTGGTCCTATGTACTTAAAAACTTAATAAATAATTACGTACCTTTTCCTGTACTACGAGTAGTTGATTGTTTAGTTTTTGTTTTTCCCTCCTCAATGATGCCAGTAAACTTGTCATATTCTTTTTACATGTTTGTCTTTCGCTGTCGAGTAACGAAGCCAATCTATTCTAAGCGTCTTCTTTCTTGAGTTTGTTATAATGCTCTGGATAAGCTGGGCTCCACAACATTTCCTCTTCTCTGTATTTTTCTATAAAATACAGAGTTTTTTCTTTGTGCCACTTCATGTTTTAAGAAATAAATACGAGAGGAACGACGTGTGATTACTCGCGACGCGCATGCGCCCGGGATGACTTGCAAGAGCGTACTGACCGAACCGTACACTCTAAGTAGTATTTTTGGCGAATCCTTTGAGTAACACTCAAAGGATTCGCCAAAAATCCGACAGCCGGGTGGAGCACTCTAAGCGAGCAACGAGCGGCTCGTTGCTCGCTGGTTTCCCCGTAACACGACGTACTGACTGCACGAATGCTCAGGGAACCGGTAACGTATCAATTAATAATAAAAATACTTTGGCCAATACATCAACCCAAAGTCAAAGTATTTTGCTCGGTGTATCAACCGATAATCAAAATACATTGCCCGGTACATCGATCGAAAGTCAAAATACTTTGGCTATATAAAAGGTTTAAATTTGATACTTACAGACACACACTGTTATGATACAGTCTGTTAATCAATTTAAAGCTTTCTCATAAACTATTTTTTTTTTGTTTTTTCAAATTCACATTTATTTATTTCAAATATCAGATTCATAAAAACAAAAATAAGTTCATCAGTCACATTACACAAACATTAAATTAATTAAATGGTATTAGCTTAACAGTTACATATTGAAATTAAATGAAAAAATAAATAATAAAAATAATCCAATTCGAAATAGCTTATCGGCTTAGTCACTGTGTACAACATGCACTTTACAGCAGTGAGAAATGTAGGGACAGTCCAGCCTATCCGCGAGCACGGCCAGCATGCTGTTAGCGCTCCCCCGCGCGCGCCGCACCAGCGAGCCGCAAATCTTGCGCATCGTTGCATAGAAGCAGTCAACGCGTGCTTCCGCAAACATTGTAGACGCACTGCAGTAGCGGGGGAGCCCCACCAGCATCCTGAACGCGTTATTGAACTAGACACGGAGGGCGCTGTACGTTTTCCGAGTTTAATTAGTCCACTGGCCGCACGTATAGAAGAAGGTGCAATATGATCGAAAAAGAGTTATCTTTACTTTTGTTGAGCACCGTGCAAACCTGCGGATCACCATATTGGCTCTGACCGCTAGCGTCCTCCTCTCCCGTTCAATGTCAGCATCATCCTTCAGGGTGTGACTAGATGGCCCAGATATTTAAATTCCTGTACCTGTACTAATGGTGAACCATATAGTTTTATGGGTGGCTCTGCCACTCTTCTCAGCCCACCCTGGAAGACCATACACTGACTTTTCTTGACATTGTACTGAAGTCCGTGATCCACTGCATAGTTTTCACAAATTTTCAGCAGCTTTCTAACTCCACAAACCGAGGCGCTTAGAAGCACCATATTATTATGGTCCGCGTAGCTAATGTTGTTAAAACAGACGCCATCAATGTGACAACCGATATGTTGCTCACCGTAACAGCAGCGCCTCGATTAGCCCATTCATGTACATGTTAAAAATGACAGGAGAGCTCAAGCCCCCCTGCCTCACCCCGCACTCCAACCTGTATGAGTCTGATAACGTCCCCGCCCACTTCACATTGTTGAGCTGCCCATACCAATATCTAAGGACGTTGATGAGCTCACGAGGTACGTGTAGTGCTCTCATCTTCTCCCAGAGGATATCGTAGGAAACCAAGTCAAAAGCTTTTGAAAGGTCGAGAAAGCAAGCATAAACAGGTGTTTTCCTCTCTGTGTAATAGATGACAGCACTCTTCAAACATAATATAGCACTTTCCGTAGACAGTACCGGCCTGAAACCGAACTGATTGTCGTGCAATTTTATGTATTTGTTTAATTGCGAATTTAGAATGCTATCAAATATTTTTGCAACGATTGTTGCCAATGAAATAGGCCGATAGTTTGATATGTCTGATAAGTCGCCTGCTTTGTTTGTTTGACTATTGGTACAACATTCGTCCTCATCAGGTCGGTAGGAAGATAAGAGTGAGATATGCAGAAGTTTTGTTCTGTGGTGCGTAAATAAACAAAGAAGACGGTTTTCCGACGCGCGAACACGCGACGTATAAATGTCCATGCGCGAAACAGGGAAACTCTAAGTTGATTCCACAAACTTCTAACAATTGTCCTTGCGATTTATTTATGGTCATCGCAAAGGCCAGACGTATTGGAAATTGTAAGCGTTTAAAATCGAATGGTAAGTCCGTTGTAATCATCGGTATCCGCGGGATCAAGACATCCTCTCCTTTGTATTTTCTTTTATGATTGTTGCCTCAATGACGTTATTCATCAGCTTTTTCACAGCCAGTCTTGTTTCATTGCATAGTCGAGGTTGATTGAAGAAAACCAACTGTCCTGGAAGAAAATTCTGAATGAGAGATTCGATGAAAGAGTCGCATTGAGATCCTCGACATCTTTATTTTTCGCCGCCAATATTGCTCGTTCACCCAGCCAATTATGGTCATTGAACTTTTGCGCTATATCTGGGAAAACACTCTGAATAAGCTCCTCTTTTGAGTCTGTGATGTGACAAAAATAGTGGGTAATGTGATGAATCCGGTCGAGGTTTCCACTGCAACTTTATTATTTCCAATGTCTAACAACTGCTTCACGAAAACATTTGCAGTTTCATCTAGTTGCAATCATTTTTACCCACGCCATTAACATCATTTTCTTTGTTATCATCGAGCTGAATATCTTCTATTTTGTCATCATCATCATTTGGGAAAAAATACTACTGCCATGTAGTATTTTTTCCCAAAAATCATAATCGTAGCTATCTTTGTCGTATTTTATATCTGTGTCAGTGTCACTCGAAGACGAATATTTTCGTTTTTTTGTATAGTTATTTATCGCTCTTCTTTTTTTCACTGTTTTTGAGTTTTGTCCTTTTTGTTCATTTTTTGTTAGGTTTTCTTTAATTTCTCGTATGTCTTTTTTAATGTTTCCCTCTGCTATTGCTTTTGAGTTTTGTCCTCTTTGTTGATTTTGTTCTGTTACATTTTCTTTTTTTCGTTTTGGGTTATGTTTAGTTTTTGGTCCTGTTTTTTTTTCTTGTAGCTTTGTCGAAACTGGTTTACTTTTTTTTTCTTTATCTGTTTTCTCCAATGTTATTAATACATCATCACGGGTTATTACTTCAGCACCAGTTGCCATGAGCCTTCTTTTAGTTTAGAAGCTGGTCCCTGCTTTTATTTGCGATGTAGTGGGTCAAACTGAAGCGAAAGGCTATAATAAAACTCGTATTCAAATTGTCATAAAATTTATTTATTTTCTTAACCTAAAGTATATTTTAATCCTTGCGACTAAGTACCTAGTTCAAACCGTAGGTAAATACAATGCTGGAATGATGTACTAGTGCGAGCGAGAAACACGCGGCCGTCTTTTATCCCTCTCAGACTCTGTTAAATATACGAGGCGGCCGTAGGACGAGTCAGTCCCCAGCCGATGCTCCACGCAGATCCACGTCGCTCGTCGTGCTCGTAACTCCGCTGGCCGTGCAGGCACGTAATGCGCGATGCGCGCTGTGCCAGTCGTCGTCTTCGAAGGTAACTACCTTGTTTTCTAGAATTTGAACTTTGGGCTTCCTATGTTTACTGAGCTAGTTGATTCATAACTGAGCTGGTTGAAAGAGCTGCGATCACCGCTATATCCTTCTGTCAAATGTTGTGGAAAATCTGAAACTGTAGGATGACGAATATTTTTAGTCAAGTCGGTGCTTTTTAAAGAGAGAGCCAGTAATGACTCCGGATTGTATTTGGGTGACTCTTTAAACAGCGTTACATCATTCAGTGGTTGCATATTTGATTCTTCCATAATATTCGTAGTATCACATGTCGATTTAAGTTTCCATTCTCGCAAAAGGACTTTGTTAAACTTATCTCCTGAGATAGCATTTTTGTTAAGGGGATATGTCCCTGGATTAAGACAAAAATAGTGTTCTTTCTTTTTTTTTTTTATATTTAGTATGTTTGTGTATATGTATATTTTTGTTTTAAATAAACTATTGTCTATTGTCTATTGCTTTTCTAAAACCAGCTACACATATAGCTGGATCCAAACCACCCCAAAGGCCAAGCATTTTTGAGAATTATTTTTTTGGCAACGCCTAACCAATGTTCAACCTCTGCCACTTTACAAGGGCAACGTCCCATCGATCTTTTAAAGATTTATTTACAGCCAAATGTAATGGTTGTAAAAGACTGGTGTGCGGTGGTATTTTTAAAATTGTGATTTCTGCTTCTCTGGCCTTTTTAATAAGGTTTATTAAACCAACATGTGTTGCGTGTCCGTCATATAGAAAAAGGATGGGGCGTTTTGGTCCAACTGTTTTAAAAAATACTTTTTCGAAAACCACTGTCTCCAACCAGTCATTACTGGTTGCAGCGTATGTTGTCTCAGGAAACCCATCGTCTGTTGTCCATTCGTCCCATACATTTTTCCCCTTGAACACTATTACCGGTGGAGTTTTCTCTCCAAGAGCATTACAGCCTAATAGGACGGTGGTATTGTCCTTTCCGGAAGAAGCGATTGTTCTCGTCGATGTAAATCCTTTACATCCAACTACTTTTGACTTAGCTGGATCCTTTGAAAAACTTGTTTCGTCGACATTCCATATGTGAGATGGTCTGTCTAGTAATTTCAGTTCTGTTAGTGTCTGTTCCAGTAAATAAAAGTAGGGATACATAATAAATGGGCTACATGCTGTTTTCTTGCATATTCAACTGGTTGTGGCTGCTTGATTGATAAATAATTATGCCTTTTTTTAAATGCAAAGAAACTAATCTTCCCCTGGCACGCCATTTTTGAATGGATTTTTAATGTCATTATTAGACACATACCGGCTCATTGTATCTAATAATTTTTTCCTTGTCAATCCGAAACCATGCTTCTCCATGTCACGCAGGTTTTTTACGGGTGATTATCAATTTTGAAAAAAAAAAAATTACTTTGTTTTTGACTTTTTAGTATATACACTTATAGATAATTATATAAAAAAAAATACATGTGAAGGGCCTCTTCGTAAGTCACACAGTTTTCCAGAAAAATGATGGAGTGTAATGGGCCAGTGGATATGAATGAAAATCGGCTGGAGTGTAATGATCTACATCGGAGAAAAATGACACGAAAAGCTAAAAACTTTTTTGTTATAATTAAACACGGGAATACTCACGTAAAAATTAAGTCGTCTACTACGACTAGTTTCGGTCACATTCGGTGACCTTCATCAGGCGAGTTTACAAACGTGACGCGCTCGCGGTTGCGTCTCGTTTGGCACTGCGGACCGCGGCGCACCGCGCGCGTTATGAGAGCGGTTGCTCTGCAGGCACGGGGGTGGGGGCGGATAGAGTCCCGCGCTGCGCCGGCGCACACTGGACTTCCTCGTCGCTGGAGTCCTCCTGTGCCAGGTTGGGAATATTCCAGCAAGCGGAGCTGACTGCGTCGTCACCAGACTTGTCCACTCCCCCACGATGACCATGAAGACATGGTCTCCACGTCCGTCGGTGGCATTCTCCATCCCCCATCTCTATTGAAATTAGGCCGCCTGTCTATTTCAATGGCCTCCCTGACTTTCCGGGGCACAAAAAACTTCTCACGTGCTAGCACTTTCGCCTTGTCAAACCGGATATAGTGCCGCACGTCAGAGCCTAGGGAATGTTCTACCACCGCGGAACCGATGCTATCCAAGTTCTTCATGGCACGTATGTGTTCGGCAAGCCTGGTGGACACGTTCCTCCTGGTTTCGCCAACGTAACACTCACCGCAATCGCATGGGATCATATAAACACCGGGGACACCCAATGGATCTCTATCCTTAGGAGAGCGAAGCAGCTGGCTTAGTTGTCCGAGCGAACGGAAGATTGTCTTGATGCTGTACCTTCGGCGTAACAAGTTTCCAATACTGTCCGTCACTCCTTTGATATATAAGTGGTATTTCGTTTCTCGTTGACGTTGTTTATATCAATCCAAAAGCGGCCGATGCCGTATACATGAATTTATTTTGTAAAATTGAATCATTTTTGGCTACCTCGAAATGCAAACTTTTAATTTTCGGCGACTTAAATATGAATAGTACCTCGAGCGATATAAAAAATTAATATTGTTATTTTTTGACTTATTGTAATCTCATTGAACATAATGACGTAAATAACGCTCACGGAGGCATTCTTGACGTAGTGTTGGCGCAGGAGTGCAGCGAGTCGGTGTCGGTGTGTGTGCGTGAAGCCGCCGACGGGTTCGTCCCGATCGACCGGCTCTATCACCCCGCGCTCGAGGTGGGGCTCGCCCTCCGACCACGCGATAATGCCCGCACCCGACTACACCCGAGTAACATTGACACATTGCACGATTGGAATTTTAAGAAAATGGATATTCCCCTCTTTCTCTCATTACTGGAGGAAACTTCATGGGCGTCTGTGCTCGAGTCCAGTGACGTGTCAGTCGCGACCGCAAATTTCTACCATATTATCTATGGATTATTTGATTTATCGGTCCCTAAAAAGAAAAGACAGATAACACAATGCAATAGATATCTTATTTGGTTTGATGCTGATATAATAAAAGATATCCGTCGCAAATCTAGATTACATAAAGTTTGGTTGACTTCAAAGTGTATTGATACATATAAGGTTATAAGGCATTTTCGGAATTACGTACCACTTTAAAAGTTCGTATCTCGTTAGCGTACAAAACACATATGGCTGGTATCGAAGATAATTTGTTACAAAATCCACAGAATTTTTGGAATCATGTACATCGCCTTAGATCTAAGGGCGGGTTCGAGCCTTGTGTCTCTTATAAAGGTAATTCGTGTGATGGTGTTAAAGCCGCCGAAGCCTTCGCGGAGTACTTCGCTAGTGTTTTTCTAGTGAGATCGCCGACACTCGTTAACTCGTGCTTAGGGTCGAACGCTATCGGCGGTGACGTCACTTTTCCTGAAGTTTTTCCGGAAGACGTCGAACACGGCCTCAATAAGTTGAAAATAGGTAGCTCACCGGGCCCTGATAACCTGCCTAGCTTTATCTTAAAAACGGGTAAAAAACTTTTTATTCTCCCACTGCACCATATCCTGAACTTGTCACTTAAGAATGGTAAGTACCCTGAACAGTGGAAATTATCCAGGGTGACCCCGATCCCGAAGAGTAACGACAAGAAGTCGGTAGAGGCATACCGTCCGATAGCGATTTTATGCGCGCCCGCTAAAGTTTTCGAGTACATTTTGCATAAAGAAATTTACAGACAGGTGCAACAACAAATAGGCGAAGACCAACATGGTTTCAGGCCTGGTCGCTCCGTTAACTCTAATCTTCTAGGTTTAGTCGATTACATCTCTGAAGCTATAGACCATAGATCACAGGTAGACGTTATTTACGTAGGTTGACTTTCAAAAAGCTTTTGATACAATTGATAACGACATATTATTACTGAAATTACGTAAATTAGGTTTTTCTTCCGGTCTCTTGAATTTTTACGCGGACTTTTTGAAGGGTCGACAGCAATTCGTTAAGCACGGTATTCATATTTCAAAGCCCTACCACACTAGATCAGGTGTAAGCCAAGGCTCTATCACTGGCCCGCTCCTATTTCAAATGATGATTCATGACTTGCCTGAAGTGCTTACTACCGCCAGGTGTCTCTTGTATGCCGACGACTTTAAGCTTTTCCTCGAAATAAAATCGCTAAGCGACTGTCTCAGCTTGCAAAAGGACATAGATAATATCTGTGCATGGGCTGTGAAGAACAAAATGACATTTAATGTGACCAAGTGTAATGTAATGACGTATGACCGCAAAAGAAATCCTATTAATTATAATTATAAACTTGACAATAAATGTATTAATCGAGTAAATTTTATTAAAGACCTCGGAGTTAAATTCGATCGTAGCTTGACTTTTCACGACCACATATCGGACATAGCCAAAGATGCCTATCGTCGTCTAGGCTTTGTTCTGCGTAATGCTAAGGATTTTAAAAATCCATCAGTTGTTAAGACCTTATACAACTCTTTAGTGAGAAGCAAACTGGAATCAAGTGCGTGCGTTTGGAACCCCCATCACGTCACTTACACGCGGATGCTGGAAAAAGTACAAAAGGCTTTCCTTAGGTCTCTTTTTAAAAAACTTTACAGTTATTATCCCTATTTGTACCCAACCAAATTCTTACTCGGCCAGCTCGGGTACAATTCTTTGGAAATGAGAAGAATGTCGGAGCAGCTTACATTTTGTTGTAAGGTGCTTAGAAGATCAGTCGACTCTTTGCACCTACACGGCTTGTTGTGCTCCTTGTTCGTACCAAACGGACCTGGAGTTCCGACTAATAGGCGCGGAAAACTGCTGAAGTCGTTCCATGTGCCTGACAGCCGCACTGTGGCGCGCTCTAGGCCCCCACTAATTCGTACTCGACGCCATCTCAATGCACTCCTTTCCGCCAACACTGATATTGATATTTTTTGTGACAAATGGAATACTGTAACTAAAATATTATTGACATATTGTGAAAATTTGAACGATCAATTTGACAGGGACAGCAAGCCCTTATCTGACTTTGATTTTGAACATGACATCTAAGTATTAGTTTTATAAGTAATTATATGATTACTATGATTATTATTTATTACTATTATTATTTTTATTGACATATTGTTATTTTTAGTACTGTTGTATTTTGATTTTTTTTTGAATAATAAGTGTTATTGGCGCTGCCGTTCTTATTATTGTAAATAAATAAGGTTAGTATGCCGCTGCTCTCTCCGCCGATGCCGGGCGCGTCCTAGACGACGTGTTAATAGAACGCCAACTATGCTTCCAACTGTAGCCATTGCTATTCAACACACCCCTTTTTTTTTTTTTTTGTTTACCCAGTGGAAATCCTTTATGGATACCACGCCCGCCCCGGGGGAGGCAGGGTGGTTATGTGGGAGTCTCCGCCCTGCGGCGGCATACCCACTAAAACCACTGGGGTGTTCGGCATCCGCCTGAGATGGGGCAAGGTGGGGTCGCGTTAGCAATCGCCACCTCGCCCCGGCGATGGGCCCGATTAGGGCCCCCCGCGTATATGGAGGGGTGACCCTGTTCCCCAGGATCACCCCCCAGACAGTCAGTGTGGGGTCGTGCAGGCCGGGAGAGTCCCCCGACTCTCCCGGCAACCCCACTGCAGAGGAGCGAGGATACGGGCGAACCGCCTCCTCGCTCCCTCGTCTGCGCCGGAGCGGGTCAGATCGGGCGTCGTCCTCTCTGACCCGCTCCGCGGCCTCCTTCTGCGTCATCACCTCTTCGCAGAAGGAGACCCCGGCCTGCCACGATCTCTCGCCGCCGAGCACGGCTTTCACCACGCTCGGCAACGAGAGATCCCGGCCTATGTAGGCCGAAAGCGTATGCCGCTGGTTGGCCCCATGCGGCACACGCTTCCAGCGTCCACCCTCCTCCTTACCTTGCACTCCCGACCGCAACCCATATGCGGCGAGGAGCACAAGGAAAACCCCCCTGGTGGCAGCAATGCCACCGTCCAAGCCATCACGCTGTGCCCTCTGCTAGTCAGAGGGACACGCGGACGGGCCCACCGTGTCGGGTTATTTGCCAGCGTGCGGTAATACTGCATAAAAGCTGCAGTATTACCGCACGCTGTTGCCCAGGGTGCACCACGAGGAGGTTACCCGACCTAGCACCCCATTCAACACACCCCTAATGTGATCTAGCTCAGTGTCCAGGTATTCGTGATCGCATAATTTCAATGCTCTATTGATGAGAGTCCGTGGAACTGAAGCTAGATGCGCTGGGTGGTGGTGTGAGTCGGCCCTGAGATACCTATCTGTGTGTGTTGGTTTACGGTACACCGTGTGAGAAAGTCGGCCATCAGAAACACGTTTCACCAACACATCCAGAAAAGGTAGAGCTCCCATCGCGCTCATGTTCTACCGAAAAAGCAATTTTAGGGTGAATGCTATTCAGATGTGTCAATAGCGAGTCCACCTCGTCTCTCCGCACAATTGCAAACACATCGTCTACATATCGCCACCAGTGTCTCGGTTTGTGTGGGCTTGTTGCTAGTGCAACCTCTTCGAACCATTCCATAAAAATGTTCGCTACCGCAGGCGCAATAGGAGAACCCATCGCCACCCCATCTACCTGTAGAAAATAGTCACCTTTCCACGCGAAATACCCACTCGTCAACGTATACTGTATCAGTTTCAAATATTCGGTAGGTATGGGCACACATTGCAATAAATCGTCAATAATGTGCACGGAGTCCTCAATCGGGATATTCGTAAACAGTGATACGACGTCAAAACTCACCATTTCCTCGCTCTCACTTAACTGCACCCCTTCTAACAGCTATGAAATGTGTAGAATCCTTCACAAAACTATCAGTTTTCCCCGTAAAAGGAAGCAGCATATCTGATAGGAAACGAGCGGCCTTGTATGTAGGTGAGTCTATCTGGCTGACGATGGGGCGCAAAGGCCACTCGGGTTTGTGTATCTTCGGCAACCCGTAGATTTTTGGTGCCGTAGGGTTAAGCGGGCGCAAACTCCCATACAAGTCATCCGGCAATGTCTTAAGGATTTTATTTAGGTTATTGGTCACTCGGTTGGTCGGATTATAGGTAACTTTTTTGTAGGTATTACTGTCCTCCACTAAACTGTTCACTTTCTGTTCATAAACAAGCGTATCTACAATAACGGTGGCATTACCGGCGGCCTAATTTCAATAGAGATGGGGGATGGAGAATGCCACCGACGGACGTGGAGACCATGTCTTCATGGTCATCGTGGGGGAGTGGACAAGTCTGGTGACGACGCAGTCAGCTTCGCTTGCTGGAATATTCCCAACCTGGCACAGGAGGACTCCAGCGACGAGGAAGTCCAGTGTGCGCCGGCGCAGCGCGGGACTCTATCCGCCCCCACCCCCGTGTCCGCAGAGCAATCGCTCTCATTACGCGCGCGGCGCGCCGCGGTCCGCAGTGCCAAACGAGACGCAACCGCGAGCGCGTCACGCGTTGTAAACTCGCCTGATGAAGGTCACCGAATGTGACCGAAACTAGTCGTAGTAGACGACTTAATTTTTACGTGAGTATTCCCGTGTTTAATTATAACAAAAATGTGTGAAAACCACGTTAGTTTCCATAGTAAAAAAGCTAAAAACTATTTTTAAATATTTGACCCTTGAATGTTACATAATAAAGCTAATGTAATTTAAATAAAATCTCATCAAAGTTAAGTTTGCAACAGTCTTTTTATTACAACCATTTTTAAACATGCATATCATCACGCCGCTACTTGAAATATCTTACATTATTCAAAGAGAAACTTGCGTTTCTATCTATTTATTAGTTTTATTTATATTTATTTTGTGATGTATATACCTAGTCTTTTATTACTTTAAACATGCATATTTACTAATAACTGACAGATGACATTTATAATAGGAACTTTTTTATCTAGGTATATTTTTTATTGCTTTTATATCTTTTAGTTTAAATGTATATTTGGCATACTTACGAGTAGTCACAATGTTCTAAAATTCTCCGTCCGAAATTAAAATAATAGCTTTTAAATATTAAAATTAAAACTAAATTTACAGTCTAATCGAACACAAATCGTAAAGTTACTATATATAGGTGAATATATATCTATATATTATTACAAAATCACATACCTAATAGAAACTTGCGTTTGTAACTATTAGGTTAAATATATATCTATATATTAGTATAAATATATAATTGCTGTGTCCAAAAGGTCTTGTCATTCATTTGTAGTTAATATTGGGTAAATCATCGAAATTGTAGTATCCCCTGCGGCTTTCGTGAGGCTGGTTTATTTTCTGTATGATTCGGGATTCAGGCACTACATCCTCATCAGTGATTGACGGCCAAACAAACTTCATAAACTTTTGTCCTCATTTTGCACATGAAGCATTTTTTTTGTTTGATAAAATGGGTTATGTTTAAACTGAGACACACATAAAGTGTAGTCATCTTTATTTAGGTATTTATCGATATCCATTATATGAAAAAAATATGAAAGCGCAAGCTTGTACGCAACTTGGAAACAAGCACTCCTGGTGGTGCGCATTAAAATCCCCCAGAAGTACTAATTGGGCTGAAGGGTCTCGTTGTTGAGCCATATCAGCAGACCTACTGAGGTACTGGCATAGCCCGGACGTATCCAGATCTCCTGAGTGCGAGCGATAAATACTAGCGTAGAGAATCTTCTCTAAGCCAGTATCGACCAAAATCCACAAAACAGAGAAGCCAGGCTTTTCAAGGTCGCGGAGACGCCTGACACAAATGTCATCACGCGCGTATACAAATACCAGCTTGTGGCTTAAAGTTATGTTCCAAGACGTAGCCCGGGTAATTAAGGTATACTGTGTCCGCAGGGCACTTGATCTGCGTCTCCGTGAGGAATAGTAAGTGCGGCTTAGTGGACTCGAGGTGGTGATGAACCGAGTCTAGATTAGCATGCAAACCTCTGATATTGGTGAGGTGCACGTGAAGTGAGAGGGCGTGCTTCCACTGTTTATACAACTTACTATTTCTCTTGACCATTACATAATTTTTTTAGAGTGAATTAGGTATGGAAAGTGGCAGTTGAACAAGGCACCATCACGCGCATCCAGAACTACTAAGGGAAGACAACGCACCGGAAGGAGGAGACTGCCTGGAGACTGCGGGGACGCCCGTACCTCCCACCCCCCCCCCCCCCCCAAGAATGTCCATTAGGCCCTCTCATCCGGTCGCCAATCGGCACCATGGCGCATCCCCAGGACGTCGTTTCGTTTACAGTGACAGTATTTTCAGTTTCGTTTAAACTTTTCTGAATCACTTCTGTTTTTCGTTACCCCGTTTTCTTCGTTACTCTGAAAGAATAGAAGTAAACGATAACTGTAACTTACTTAATCTTCTATTTTGTTCCAAATACCAGCAACACCTCAAGAGTGGCTACACGTTGCAAATACATTAAAAAAAATGGAATTTCCCAAATTGCTTAGGAAGTATCGATGGAAAGCACGTAGCCATACAAAAGCCAATTGATAGCGGCAGTGAATATTACAATTATAAAGGATTTTACAGCGTTGTACTTTTAGCGCTAGTGGACGCAGAATGTAACTTTTATACCTGAATATTGGCTGCCAAGGACGCATAAGTGATGGTGGAGTTTTCGCAAACATAAAATTTCGAAATAAAATTAACGACAATAGTTTAAAAATACCCAATGACAGCTCACTAACAAACCTGTTCCTTATGTGTTCGTAACAGATGATGCGTTCCCGTTAGAAAAACACTTGTTAAAACCTTTTCCAGGACCACAGGATAGCAATTCTAAGGAAAGAATCTTCAGTTATAGATTGAGTCGTGCGACAAGTAGAGAACAGTAGAGAACGCATTTGGTATTTTGTCGGCCAGATTTAGAGTTTTACGAACTACAATATTATTAGATCCAGAAAAAACTACTAATTTAATTATGACATGCGTGCTACTGCGTAATTTTCTAAGAAAAACTGGATCGAGCATGATTTACGCTCCATCTCAATACTATGATAGCGAAAACGAAATAACTGGTACACGTATCGATTGACAATGGAGATTAGAACAGCAGCAATTAACACCACTTGAAGCATGTGAATCCCAGGCAGATGATGGGAAAGAAATAAGAAAAGAATTCGCTGAATACTTTTCAAATGAAGGGTTATTGGACTGGGCATCTAAATACTATTAAAAGACGTTAAAATAAAACTCACCTGCAACCCTTCATCGACAGTTGAGCTTGGGATATTTTTGCCCTTCAGGAACATGATTTTTTTAAATGCAAACCTTTTACTTGATTCATCAGCTCCTGCACCAGATTTAGATTTACATTCTCGGTTAAATTGACCTACGAGTGATCGAATCTTTTTTTCAATTACTTTTTTATCCAAATTAAATTCAATGGCAATTTCCATCCAAGCATCGTGTTTCTTATTTCGGTTTTTGTAGTCATCTGATATCGTGTTCCACAGTACTTCTCTTGCTTGAAACATTTCAATCAATTTGTAAACATCTTCGTTATTCCAATTATAACCTGACATATTTTATTGCTTGGCGCACGCGAAACCACTAATCTACGAGTATATACGCACAGCGACGCACGCTTAATTTTTTGAGTCTAACCCATGGTCGTTGATGCTCTGTAGGAAGGCCTTCCAGTCGGACAAAGTATTCTCTTAGTTTCCAAGACATTAAGGAGAAGAATCTCCCCTCTATCTTAATTTCTCTTTCTTTGCCTTTTAATCCAATAACCAGATGCTCTGAGTCTAACCCATGGTCGTTGATGCTCTGTAGGAAGGCCTTCCAGTCGGACAAAGTATTCTCTTAGTTTCCAAGACATTAAGGAGAAGAATCTCCCCTCTATCTTAATTTCTCTTTCTTTGCCTTTTATTAATTAAACAAAGGGACTGACAAGACACCAGACACAGCGCGCAGCGACCGGTATACTTTAACCCCCCCCTCCCCCCGCATACCCCGCCGTCACCTTTATAAAAGGTTTACAAACAAAAGGTAACACATGTTTAATTTTGTTATAATTTGTTAACTTAACGTTACTAAACATTTTCTAACATGAAAACATTATTTAACATTTGTGATTAAATGTTTGCTAACAAATGTTTACTAACGTTACTAAACATTTTCTAACGGCAATGTGGGAGGGAGCACCATATGACTACGTCCGGTGGGTGGTAACCAGCCGCGGCCGAAGCCTCCCGAACCAGTGTGTTACCTGTTTAGCACCACCCAGGGACCACGTGTGGAGTTTCACAATAGGGTACACTCCTACGGACGTGGGTAACTCGGCCCCCAAATCTGATGATAATAGCTTTATTGAAGATTTCCCTGAATTCAAACCACAGTCTTTTGATTTTTTCATTAGCAAACATTTTGGTAATTTATAGTATTCATTTACAGCCGTGAATGGCAAATTTGTCGGGTCGTTTTTAGATAACTGGCTAAGGAAATGTACATCTGATTTTAGAGATCTTCTTTCTTTGGTTCCAATCACATCAAAGTGAGAAATACCTAGCTGGGGGTGAATATAAGTAAAACACTGCTGTTAGTAACTCGTCTATATTTCGAAAGACATCACAATGGCCGCTCGCCGGCGGCTGCGGTACCTACCCTACATTTGGTATTAACAAGTAGGTACCGCCATACACTACAGTTCCTCCACAATAATTATGGAACCGACAACCCAATAAACAATGGTTTATAAGAGTACCTTAAATATATTAAGTAGCTAGCATAACTTATAGGTACTTAAACACTAAACATGAAAACTTATACGTAGGGTTCCTTAATCTACATAGCCTTTGTGGCCTACCCGTGGGGGTATTTGGCGCTGACGAGATGTCTGGGGAACGTTCCGGAGGGGGAGAGTTATCCGGTGAAACTATCGGTTTAATCGGAGTAGCTGATGCCGCTCGCTCTGACGGGCTATTAGCCGTGGACACCGCCGGAGCCTCGAGTATTGGACTAGCCACTAATCCTTCTCCGCCTGGCACAGGACGGTCAACGTTCGGGCAGACCAGCGAGCTCCTGCTTCTCCGTTTTAGCTGATCGACATGACGATGTACCTGATTTCCCCCCTGGCCTACAACCTTGAAGTTTGAAGGACCTAACCTACCTTCTACCGTGCCTGGTAACCACTTTTCCCCTTTTAAATAATGCCGATACCAGACGTCGTCCCCGGGGTCGATGACCCTTTCCGCCCCGGCCGCATCTTCCACTTGCCGCTGCTGCGCGCGAGTTACCCGCCCCTCCCGGTCCGGCCTCAACACGTCTAAGCGTGTGCGCAGCCTCCTACCTAACATAAGTACTGCTGGGCACTCCCCGGTGGTCGTATGTTGAGTATTCCTATAATACAAAAGAAACGTATTTAGTGCCCTGTTTACGTCTTCCTTCTCATGAACGGCTTTTTTAATTACCCTTTTTAACGTTTTTACCGCATTTTCTGCGGCCCTGTTTGAGGCTGGATGGAATGGGGCGGTAAAGATGTGTTCAATACCCCTACTTTTATTAAAAACCGCAAATGCTTCGCTCGTGAAAGGGGGTCCATTATCACTTACGATCTGCTTTGGTAGCCCCCAACGACCAAATAGTTCTAATAGTCTATCTATTGTCCAGTTTGCCGCCGTGCTAGGGACTGGGAACACCTCTAACCACTTTGACATAGCATCGACTACTACTAAATATGTTTTCCCAAACATGGGGCCCATAAAATCTAAATGAAGTCGGGACCAGGGCCGGCCCGGCCAGGGCCAGGGGCGCGGGGTCTGCCGCGGCGGCGCGTCCGCCTGCGACGCGCACGTTTCGCAAGCCTTACATAGAGCTTCAATGGCTTCATCGAGCCCTGGCCACCAGATATAGCTCCTAGCCAAGGCCTTGGACTTAACTATTCCCGTGTGTGGTTCATGTTCTACCTTTAAAACTCTTTCCCTACAATTCCCTGGAACGACAACCCTGTGGCCCCACATGAGACAGCCTAACTCCTCGTATAGTTCGTTGCGTCGATTAAAATAAGGTTGCCATCCGTTCATTTCGCACCCCTCTGGCCAGCCGTCTCGAACAAAACTTAAAATCCTACCTAAGATTGGATCACGCGCGGTACCTTTTTTAATCTCGTTAAAATTTAATCAGGATGCTTTGTTATTAAATTAACAAAGCATCCTGAGCGAAATGTAAGAACGTCTGTTCCGGCGCCTTCGGTAAAACCGGTTCCTTACTAGGCACGGGCAAGCGAGACAATCCGTCGGCGCTATTCTTATCGGTACGAACATATTCTATATCATAAGAGTAAGCAGACAAGATAACCGCCCATCTCGCCATTCTACTCGCCGTCATTAGCCAAATATCGATACCAATGGTTTGTGGTCGGTACGTAATGTAAAACGTCTACCGTACAAATATTGATGAAATTTTCGCATACAAAAAACTATAGCTAATGCTTCCCTATGTATTTGCGAGTAGTTTTTCTCGGCACTAGTAAGCGTCCGCGAGACGTACGCGATGGGCCGCTCCGCCCCCTGCGCGTCCGGGTGACTCAATACCCCGCCGACTCCCGAAGGACTCGCGTCGCAGGATAAAATTAACAATTTTTTTGGGTTATAATGCACTAGTACCTGTTTACTCGCTAAAATTTTTTTCATGTCCTGGAACGCGCTCTCGTATTCGTCCGACCAAACCCAGTCTACGCCTTTTTTTAGCAAATTGAAAAGCGGTACCAACCTGAGACTATAGTTATTTACAAACTTTGAAAAAAAATTAGTCAAACCTAGGAACGACCTAAGCTCCGGAACATTTTCCGGTTTCGGTATTTTCTCAATCGCTTCGACCTTTGCCGGATCGACCTTAATGCCGTCCTTGGACAGGACGTACCCTAGGTATGTAACCTCCCGCGCTAAAAAGACACATTTACTCTCTTTTAAACGTAAGCCGCTCGATTGTAATCGCTCGAATACCGCCTCGAGTGCATCCAAGTGCTCCCGTCTCGATTTCCCACCGATTATGACGTCATCGATAAAAATACCTATATTCGGTATACCCTTCAGTAAATTCGTCATAATTCGTTGAAAAATTCCCGGGCTGGACGATAATCCGAATACCAGCCGATTGTAACAAAATAGTCCGCGATGAGTGTTTATTATCGTGTATTTCTTCGACTCGTCCAATTCTATCTGGTTATAGGATTGCGATAAATCGATTTTACTGTAAAACTGCGAGCCGTTTAACGCGAAAAGAACCTCCTCAATTTTCGGTAACGGGTAACGGTCGATCAGCAAAACGGGATTCAGAGTCGCCTTATAGTCTACACAAACCCTGAGCGAGCCATCGGGCTTATTGACGGGCACGAGAGGCGAGGCCCAGTCGGAGTTGTCGACCGGGTCGATGACCCCGGCGGCGAGCATGGCATCCAGCTCGGCGTCCACGCGCGCCCGGGTGGCGAACGCCATGGGCCGCGCGCGGTGGTACACCGGCACCGCGTCCTCCCGCACACGGAGCGTCGCTCTTCCCCCCGTGAACCTTCCCAGACTTCCGTCGAACAGCTGTTTATATCTGTGTAACAAAACCGTTATCTCATTACTCAGTTCCCCGTTCTTATCGTGACCGATATTGTTACAATTCACTGTGGGAACTCTAATACCTAACTCGCCGAGCCATTGTCGGCCCAACAGTGACGTCGTTCCTCCTCTGATAATAAACAATTCTAGACTTTTAACGGTTTCCCGATATTTCACAACCGGTTTAATTATACCTAGCGGTCGGATCTTCGACCCGTCATAAAATTTAATACAAAGGTCATAGGGTGTAATTTGATTTTCCTTGAAATATTTAAGATAAGTAACTTCACTGATGCAAGATATTGCTGATCCCGTGTCAATTTCCATTGTTATCATCCGGTTGTTTATCGATATTGGTAAACTCACCGGCTTGTAATCTCCCAGATTCAATTGATGTAAATCCACGCAATCGTCCCACGACAAGTCGTGCTCCTCTTCCACCTCCGTGCTCCCGAAGTTGACTCCGGCACCTCTCCGCGCTCCGGGTCCCGTGCCGGCCGTTCCCGCCTGGCACACCCGCCGCAAGTGCCCCGTTCGCTTGCACTGGCTGCACACATAGTCCCGGTACCTACAGTTCCCGTAGTCGTGACTTGTGGCTCCGCAGCCCTTGCAGTTGGACGGCGCTGACCGCGCATGTCCCGTCTCCGGCGTCTCCGCCGGCCCGTGTGGCCGGCCGCCGTTCCAGCGCCCCCGACGCGCGCGTCCTCCGCGTCCGCTCGTCCGCATCGCATGCACCGCACCGGTCTCCGCCGCCTCCGGCACCGGCCGTGCCTCCACCGCCGCCGCATCGCGCTCCGCAGCCTCCAACGAGCTCGCCATCTTCGCCGCCTCCGCAAACGCCAATGTGTCGGCCTCCGCGAAAAGCCGTTGGCGGATGACGTCACTCGCTATACCGCACACGAATTGATCTCGCAAATTCTCGTTCAATACCGCGCCGAATTTGCAATGCCGCGACAACTTCTTTAGCTCCGCTATGTATTCACTGACTTTCTCCCCCTGTCGCTGCCTCCGCTGCCGGAACCGGTAACGCTCCGCGAGCGCCGATGGCATCGGCTGCAAGTGACTGCTCAATAACTGGGTCACCTCCGCATAGTCCAACTCCGCCGGTTTCCTCGGGCTGGCCAGGTTTGCCAACAGTTCGTATGCCTCGTCTCCCATCAAGGCGATGAGCGTTGGCAACCTCATTTTGTCCGCCACGTCGTTGACCTTGAAGTAACTTTCAAGGCGGTCAGCATACGCCGACCACGCACCATTCTTCACGTCAAACTCGCTGATTTTACCGATCGGTATTACTTGCCACTTATTTACGCGGAATTCAAACAAAAATCCTCGTCGCCACTGAGAAATACCTAGCTGGGGGTGAATATAAGTAAAACACTGCTGTTAGTAACTCGTCTATATTTCGAAAGACATCACTATAGCCGCTCGCCGGCGGCTGCGGTACCTACCCTACATTTGGTATTAACAAGTAGGTACCGCCATACACTACACTACACTTGTTTTTGCATGTTGGATGTCCCATATACGTTCATATGTTTTCTGCATATTTCTTTGAATGATTCTGGGTGGGGCAGTACTTGCGGGTTCTCTGTATTTAGGTCTCTGTTCATATTATTTTTCTTTGCAGCTTTTCCTTCACCTTTATTCTTCTTACATTTTGATTTCTCGGCAATGCCATGGTTTTCAGCTGATTTTGTATCTCTGTTCAACATAATATATGTGTTTGTTTCTTCCGTCGATATTGATTTTCCGGCTACTACTGCCAACTTTTTATTAGGCTGGATAGTTGGCATTCTGCTTTTTTTAAGATATTCCAAAAGACATACATCGAATTTGTTGCTGTCCTCCTCCGACGTGATTGGAATTTTTCTAATTACCCTCGATGGATTAAAAGGAAAGATTCCAGAACCAGCAAACCTACTACGTATTGTGGTGGATTGATTCATATTTATTTCAGTCATCAGCTTCTGGAGCAGTTGCGGAAAATTACACTTGTTAATTGCGGTTGAGTGGTTTTGAAGTTTATATTTCAGCAAAATTTCTCATGGGACCGAAAAAGGCGATGTCCAGAGGTTGCGTCAAATGAGTTGCATTTGGTGGTAAAAATACCAATCGAATACTATGCTCTTTACACAGCTTGATAACTTTTCAAATAAATTTTCCATCAAGTTGCAACTGGTAATTTTTTTATCAAAAGTGTGTTTCTGGGAAGATCCTGGCAAAGTGACATAACTACATTATATCTCAGTCCTTCGTTTTCAGTGCTGTCTCCTTTCCCTGTATAAATTTGAAACTGGTACATAAAGCCTGTTGTAGCGTCACACCTGGCCCATACTTTGATTGAAGCCCCTTTTAATGGGCTTTTTAGGCATGTACTGTTTTAAACTACTTCGTCCCTTAAATTTGACCATACACTCGTCAATGGATTGGCGGCTTGAGTCATTCATTTCATTCATAAATAGTTCGTTCAAAGCAGTTATCATTGGTCTCAACGAACTCGTGGAAAAGTGAACATTGGTGGCAGTGCCACGTTCGGCTGAAGTCAGTGCACCCACTTGTCGAGTTCCTTTTTTGGCAATTACTCGATTCGGTTTCTGAACTGTTGTTATTCCCGTTTCGTCTACATTGTATATGTCCTTGGGTTCAAAATTGTCACGATCAAGTACCTTTTCCAAATTATCAAAAAAATCATCCACGTTATTTTTATTAAAACTCGTCGCTCGAGCTAAGCTTGTCGCTTGGGCACACCTGACAGATAATTCTGGATGGCGACCTAAAAATCCTCGAAGCCACTCTACTCCAGCAAGCTCATTTTCGTCCCATGAAGGCGGCCTTTGAAGTTCGTAGCGTACAGTCAAATCATATGCCACTTTTCTCATGTCTTTATGGGTTAACCTAAAGTAAATATCGGCTGACTTGGTTGCATTCGCGACCATTTCGTTTTCTTGTGCGGGGGTAAATATTATTTTTGCTGAATTATAGCCCATTGTTATGTCTTCGATAGTGTTGGAGCCTCGATAGCTGGAGAGTGGACTGTATTTTTGTTGTGGAGTGAAACACTGTACGTTGGAGATGATGAATATATTTTTCTGTATATAATGCACGTTAACAAGGTAGGAAGCAGAGAGAGGGAAGTCAAGTGAGTCCTTTTTAGGATGAGCTTAATTAATTGTGTAAGTCATCTCGCCACTTAGGACGGTATTGCAACCCATTTAGGTAGTGCTTATGCCAAACCTTCCAGAAATTTTGTTTCATGCATTCAACAGTTTGCCAAAATTATAATCTATTAGCAGGAGCATCAGAAATATCTGGTTCAGGATAAGCCGTTAGCGGACCACCAATAATCCCACCAAAAACATAAATGTAAAAAAGGAGAGCCAAGTTCAATACAAAAAGAATGGAGATCTAAATTAGTGCCAAGTTTGATGGTCAGTCCTGAAATTTATTTATACTATAATATAAAATATCATTTTTCTTATAACTTCGGATATATTGTAGCCTAAAGTTTGAGTTGGCTAGTTTTCATAAACAAATTATTATGTTCGATGGCTAGATTCTACCAGCATGCCAAATTTTCGAAATAATAATAAAATAAGAAGCGACAAGTAACAGGTTTAGAACTTATGAAGGCTATGTAATATACCTGTAATTCGTATATGAAAACTAGCCAAGTCAAACTTTAGGCTACAATATATCCGAAGTTATAAGAAAAATGATATTTTATATTATAGTATAAATAAATTTCAGGACTGACCATCAAACTTGGCACTAATTTAGATCTCCATTCTTTTTGTATTGAACTTGGCTCTCCTTTTTTACATTTATGTTTTTGGTGGGATATCATTACTTTTTGTAAAGAATTCAAATTTACTGCAGCCTTTAACTCAGAAGCAGCTCCATAGGTTGTCGAACAAAGCATGCTTGCTCGATACTCTTCTTCAGAGCAGTAAGGATCTCCGTTTGGCCCACTAGTATACAAACTTAAATCATACCAGTTACGACATACATGCTCTACAATAGTCTCACGCAACCTATTTGTTTGTTGTATATTACTATGCTCAAACAAAGAATATGCAATCGAATGGAATAGGCAGCTTCCATCGGGAGGCATTGGAATTATTCGGTGTAAGGTAAGTGTGTCACCCACCCGTAATTCTATGGTACGACTCATTGTATTATACGATATACGTAATAAAAAGATAATTATCTAACAAATTATACGTAACAAATTATAGTCAACACAAGAGGCGCGTTTTGATATTTGTCAACGCGACGTAACTATAGTGATGTTACCATACGACTCGGTATTTGATACTCAATATAAATCGATTCAAGTTTGTATGAGTATTTGATCGATTAGATTATGTATTGTAAGTTTATTGGATTAAGGTTTTGATGAAAATTAAACTTAAACTTTAATATTTTAGGTATTTAGAAATGGTTCAAATGGTACAATGTCAAATAAAAAAGGTCAATTTGTCTTTAATTTAATATTTTTAGTTAATAAACATTCACTCAATCACAATAAATGAAGAAAAAGCGAAAGTTGATCCAGCTGATCAATATTTAATTACGATTAAAATCGAATGAAGCTGGTGAAATTCAGTAATTAATTGGTTACAACACTAATATTTGAAAAAGAAGACTGAGAACGAGAAATAGAGAACTCTTTTTGAGAGTTTCGTTTTAATTTGACATTTTCTCAAGAAAAACTATTTGTTACCAATGAGTTCTCACTTTCAAACTCATTCAGTCGCACGCACTGCTCCAAGCCCACTGCTGTGCGACGTTGTACCGAAATGCATTTAAAATAATTATTTATTATGAGTAGTGATCTTATAGACTATTGATTACTCGTGTATATTCACGTGAAGACCTTAAAATCCACATAAAGACCGGCTGTTATAAGTTTTGATTGCTGATTGCTGAGGCACCAAGTATAAGTTAAGTGTTCCAAAATTATAATAAAATGATACAAATTTACCAGTTTCAGATTTTTTCCTTTGTTTTCACCTAATTACCTATCTGCATACCAAATTTGAACTTTCTAGGTCATCTGGAACATGGATATAGTTTTAGTCTATAGTTAGATCAGTGATAAAAATTACGATTTTTGGACGTTAATATCTAAATAACCGTTTAAGGTGTGTTTATGAAATTTGGAGCACATATGTATCTCGCAAGTCTTAATATATGAGCCAAATTTGACACGTTTATGTGAAATAGTTTTTGAGTTATGACGAGGTCAAAAATGCCTCCAAATGGTTCGTGTAATATACACACGGTGCTGCTCGCCAGTTCTGTCACTTGAACTTGGCTTGACACGCTACCGCGTGTCTAGATAAAATGACCCGGTGTCAAATAACTAAAATCTGTTTTTCTGAAGATATAGGCATTAAAGGTCTAGAATTTATAATCGCCTCTATTTGACATAGAACTGTATCTAGCTGTTCATATGTTAGTACATTTTTTCCTAAGGTTATTTTCAACAATTTTTTCATACTTTTAACAGCAGCCTCGGCCAAACCATTAAATACCGGTGAGTAGCTCGGTACGAAGTGGAATTTAATTCCTTGCTGAGCTGCAAAATTTTCCACCTGTGTCTGATGCTCTCTCGAGTTATGCAATTTGCATAAGTCAGCCAACTGGTTCCTTGCCCCCCGGAACGTTCCTGAATTATCGCAAAAAACCTCCGATATCATGCCCCTACGAGAGATAAACCTTTTAAAGCAGGCCAGGAACGTGCTTGTTGAAAGGTCTGATGCCAAATGCAGACTGACTGCCTTTGTGGCAAAACACACAATTACAAGTATGTATCCTTTACTTACAACAGAACGACGAACTCTAGAGTTCTTTATTTCAGTTGGTCCCGCATGGTCAATCCCTATTTTCTCAAAAACGCGTGAGGCTGTTACCCGTTGCGGTGGCAAAGAACCCATTAACTGCTTAGCTGCATCTGCCTTCATTCTGAAACATGTTAAACATCGGTGAGTTACATTCTTAACCTGTCTTATACCATTTACTAGCCAATATCTTTGATTTAGGTGAGAGAGCAGGCATTTCGGACCAGCGTGCATCAATCGTAAATGCTCATGCTCTATGATGAGCTTAGTATATCGTGAACCCTTGGGTAAAATGATAGGATGCTTTTGAGAATATGCTAACTGGGAATTTTGCAATCGCCCACCTACCCTGAGCAGACCATGCTCGTCAATAAAAGGATGTAAGGGCTTAAAGTTGCCCTTTACATTTTCGTCCTTTGGCAATGACTTAAATTCATCATTGAAATAATTATTTTGCGCATGCTTAATTATTACACTTAAAACTTTATCTAATTCGGCTCTAGTGAGCAAATTTGTTTGACTTTTAATATTTTGCGGCTTAGCGTTGTTTATGAAACGCAAAACGTAAGCTAGAATGCGCTTAATTTTATTAAGATTGAGTATTTTTCTAGAAATTCTAACTATTTAGGATTTATTAGGCCAATGAGTACCACATTGTCAGTTTAGCTAGCAATAGAGCTGCATTAAGCTCCAGTCTAGGCACCGTCAAAGGCTTTGCCCTTGGGTTAACTCGAGATTTCGAACAGAGTAAAAATAATTTCGCATTACCTGTTGAGTTGACCACCCTGCAGTAAATGCAGCACCCATAGCCCGTCGTACTGGAAGCATCAGCAAACCCTACTAGCTGCAATGCTTGTATGTCGCTAGAAATTGGGATATTTCTAGTTAAATTTATAGTATTCATTTTATCTAAGCTGTCTGTGAACTGAAGCCACTCATTCGCCATACCTTCTGGTGCATTTTTTTAATATCTCTGAGGCTAAGGGCAGGTCATTTTCATGCAGATTGGCAAGCTCATTTAGGCAGCGTGTTGCAAGAAAATTGGAAGACTTTAATCCATAACTTACTGTGAGAAGTTGGAGACATTGAATAGGTACGCCAGGACTATCGCGCCATAGTATATTCTGAAGAGAGTTATGCTCTGGGTTTACTAAAATGTTTCTGATCATTTTTTTAATATCTGTGTTGAATGTAAAATCACCAAATCTATATAATAATATTATATCAAATAGATCTTTCTGAACTTTAGGGCCATTCAGAAGGATGTCATTCAATGATATCTTTTCCTTTTAATATTTCCTTCGTAAAACTCGGTCATGAAGAGTGTGAGGAATGTGAAGAATTTCGTCTGCACGATAACACACATACCAAAGAAAATCTTCAAGAAGACTGTTCAGGTTGCACTAAGTGGGCAAATCATAACGAAAGAGCAAACAAATCAAGAGAGCAATATAAATTGGACTGTGTGGTAAATAATAATACTGACACTGCTATAATACTCTGCCGACTTACAAAAGGTCATCATGCTGCCAAGAATAGATATGTTTAAAACTGCTATTTTTACCCACAGGATAGTGGTTTACAATGAAAGTTTCGTACCAACTGGTAAAGGCCGAAATGACTGCTGTGTTGTCCCTGTACTATGGCATGAAGGATTATTTGGACGCTCAAAAGATGAAATAATTAGTGCATATTACCACTTTTTTATTTTTCACAGAGATAAAAAAAATATCATACTGTGGGTTGACAATTGTTCATCACAGAACAAGAATTGGACATTTTTTTCTTTTTTACTGTACGTTGTCAATTCAAATGAGATTAATGCCGACAAGATTGTGGTAAAATATTTCGAGCCAGGCCACACTTTCATGTCGGCCGACAGCTTCCACCATAGTGTTGAACTGTCAATGAAACGCATGAAAAATAAAATATACGATTTTTCAGACTTTTCTAAAGCAGTTAATACTGCAGGAAAAAACGTGAAGCCCAAAGAGATGACTATAGAAGATTTTTATAATTGGGAAGACTACACGACACAATATAAACTTTCACGAATTAACCCACGTCCATATATTAGCGAAATGGTCCAAGTAGAAGTCAATAGAGGCAGTTTTGATCTCACGTACAAAACTGGATTCGACAGAGACCCCATTACTGCATGCATAATTGGAAATAAAATCCTGAAAACCCAAGTTTTACCGCCACCAAAGAAGAGAACTTCACCACATGGCATTTCCAAAGAAAAAAAAGAAAATATTTTGAAATCTCTTCAAAATATTATACCACAAAATAGAATGTCCTTTTGGAAAGAACTGCCTACCTTTAACTGATAAAAGTTCATAGTAATCGTCTATTCTCTAGATATTTGTTTATGTAATAGTTAATTAGTATAATAAAAGATTTAAAAAATTTAGTTTGATTATTTTTTTTCTATTAATTAATAAGTATTTTATTTCATAAAAAAAATATATTGTTTTGTATGGTAGCATGTATGAGAAGAAGTAACGAAAAAGCGGTAACTCAATTCTTAATTCTATATATACTAAGCATGATGGCGGTATCTCATGAAAAAGGGTAATACACTAGCATTTTTGATATTTTGAATATATGAAAAAACAATGTAACCAATATAATGTATAAATTCCATTTATTAAGTAAAAAGTCAATCTGCAAAGTAAAAACAAAACACTATTTACAAAACCTCAATTTTCTCGAAACTAGCTTTCCCTGAGATACCGCTTTTGCGCTTAGCACGGCAGTATAGTATGTATGAACTTGTAATAAAATCTCTTTGGCTAATAATAGCCAAAGAGATTTTATAATAGTATAAACTATTTGTATCTGGCTGGTTTTGGTATCATTGAAAGTTTAAATTTCAAAGAACATAATTTCCAAATTCAAATTAGGAAAATGTGTGATTTTAATTTGTTTTTCGTACTGTCAACATGAGTGAATCTAATGAAGAAATTTGATACATTTTAAAATTTTACTACAAAAAAAGGTAAAAATGAAATGCAAGTCGCATCTTTTCGCAAGTCTTCGTAGCATCCATTGCAACGTTTTCGCATAATTTTGTTGTCCTCTTTCCGCTGAATTTTTGATAGAAAATGCTGACTTGTGATCGAACTTGTAGACGGTCTTGGACTACTCAGTGTACTGGCATTCGTATCTGATGAATTGTCCAATTGCAAAAACTCCTTGATAATGTCTTGCCGTGCCTGTAATATCGTTTTGCGAGATTTTCTATTTGCAGTTGGTTGTAGTTTTTGATACAATAACGTGGCGTTTATAATCGACGCACAAATCAAAACATCCAGAGCAATCTTCTTATACCACGCTAGAGATTTTCTTTTAGGGTCGTAATAGCTTGAAAGCTGGTTTGATAGATCAATGCCCTTCTTTCTGTCATTGTAGAAAAGCACTGCTTTCGGTTTCGACATTGGGCGGTACCCAAAAGACATTTGCATGCTAGCGTCGTGGCATGTAGATATCATTGCGACGTCACGTTTGTCTCTCCATTTCATTACAGTGACAGTATCTTTCTGACGAGCAACTACTTGACCTCTTTTGGGGCCCATTTTCTTTATTATTATTGCCCATGGAAGGACAACCCTATTTACTCGTAGAGTGCCGCATAAGTCTGTCTTCTTCCGTTTTCAAGTTTTTTAATTATTTCCGCGCTTAAATCAATAGCTTTTTTTTCATGTAAAGGAAAAAAACCTAGAAATACTTCTTTGACTTCTACTTTTCTATTATACATTTTCACGTAACGAATCACTTCAGACATTTGATCGACATGTGAAACATCAGGTGTGCTACCAAACATGATTCTAAACTATTTAGCTGATTTAATTTCGTTGACAAGCTGACATTTAACGTGATTAGCTAAAACATTTAGAGACTTATTTTGTATATCTGGCGATAAATATGTTACTTTAGGTGATTTTTCCCGCTCTGAATATAAAATATGGTCTTTCAATACTGCATCACCTTTAATCCTCCCACTGCTGGGATACAGGTCTACCCTCGAAGGGTGATTAGGCCTTATGTTCCGTATTCATTAATTGCGAGGCTGCGTCATCTTTTGTTGTATGTACTCGTAATTCTAATCTAATTTCCAAAGTTTTCCGCTTTTCAAAATTTTCCGAATGTTCCCATGAGGTTTCATGATCAAATACTTTGGGATTTAGTTTCCACCACTTTTTAAATCCAGTTGTAAATGCCGTTTCAGTGTTAGTGACAGCAAATAAATAACACCTACGTGCTGTACTTTATATTTAAGAAATACCAAATTATCATTCTAATTACCCGTTTTAAAATCGTTAAAATAATCAAATGGGTTTTTTCCTAAGTAATATAATACAAGCTACTAAATGATTATTTAATATTGGTTATACTCTTAAATTAAAACTAAAACTCTTCACTTACCTTGTTTTTTGCAAGAATCAACTGTATTATGTATTATATAACAACTAAAAATAGTCTTTAGAAGTTTGTCCACATAATAGCATCTCATAGTTGAAGCTGTATCCGTCGCGGCATTGCACACCTTTCTATCTACAATTGTGAGCAAAATGGTGTGATTTGTTTTAATTGAATCTTCCATCGCAATTGTTACTTTGAGATTCTTTGCTAGTTTTTCAATGTAGGCGATTTCTTCCTTCGTAATATCCTTTGTTTCGTGAACAACCTAGGCCGGATAGGTCGACAGAATCTGACAGAAGAAGGCACTGTATTCGGCCACACAACTTTTTTTGTTTCTCCATCAACAAAAACAATAATTCTCACAGGTACAAGAGAACTTAAAAATATATTGGAATCATCGACTTCAGGGTTGGTAAATGTTTGCTTAAACTGTGTCTGATTAGATCCATCACCCATCACACCCCCATTTTGAGATCAAGGTAAGATGTTGTTCTTTTAAATACTGAATTAGTCGCAAAGCGGTATGGTCCAGCAAATGTTGAAGTTCCAGTTTAAAGCTAGTTTCAGTAACTTTTATACCATCTTCGGCGGGATAGCACTCCTTTTTCGGTTTTTGTAAAAGCGAATAGCAAGAATATATTTCTTTGCGGCCAACTTGTATCAATTTTCACTGCCCTCTTGTAAAGTTACCTTCTACAAATAACGCTAAGGGCCATACCTCACCGAGATGCCATGAGGACGTGGCCAGCGACGTTGCTATGACTACGTCTGGCGTCCCTGCGTCGCCAGACTGAGTCGCCAAATCGTAAAATTGTAATTATAATTTAATCATACATGTCTAAAATGGTTGATTCTTCGGAGTAATTTGACAAATTCGACAAGGGTGCATGTACGGTGTGTGGCATTTCAGAACCTCCGGAATGAGTAGAATATCCAGGATGGTAGCTTGAAGGAGACGATTGCATTTGTTGGGTTTGCGACCATGAGCTTTGGGGGTAATATTCAGGCTTAGTTGCGTTGTCGAGTATAGACATTATCTTAATTTAAGTAGCCATTT
This sequence comes from Alcis repandata, assembly GCA_949125135.1. Classification (NCBI taxonomy): domain Eukaryota; kingdom Metazoa; phylum Arthropoda; class Insecta; order Lepidoptera; family Geometridae; genus Alcis; species Alcis repandata. Next base: position 2,287,211 of record OX421240.1, read on the forward strand.
TTCTTTCTGGAGGTACTTTTCTTAATGTACCTACCAAAGACAACATAAATAACCTGTCTTCGTCATCATTTTTTGCGTGCATGCTTCTCTGTAGAGTTTCAAGGAATTTATCATCTTCGGGACACGTTAAGAATGTACGATAAAAATTTTTTTGACTATTTGAGAATGTCAATAAAATCTTTTGATGAACTAATTGAACTGATCAGGCAAGATATTTCACGCTCTGAAACGCATTTGAAGCCAAGCGTTTCACCAGAAGAAAAACTCGTAATAACTTAAACCCTTTAACGCGCAAGAATTTTATTTAATTATTTTTTTGTTTTACTTTGATACTATATTTGACTGGGTCATGTAAGTGCAATAAAAAATTCAATCAAAAATATTATGTGGATATTTTTTTATTTATTGCATGTTACAAATATGATACGTAGCGAGACATAGGGACGAATAGGTAACAAAAAGTACGTATCATATTTGTTACCTTGCACTAGCAACAGTGTTTGATAAAATTCAATTGACATTCAAAGATTAAACATATTTATTTTAATAAAATGACATTCATTATTAATGATTAAACGAACTTACCTGTACGTGAAGTTCTATCATAATTATGTGAGAGCTTCGTCCGAAGGGATTAGAGATATAACTCGTAGTACCGCCTAGTGGTACGCCTTCACGCACTAAACTTGAGGGTATATAAAAATAACAAAACGTCAAACACCCCAGTTTCACATCCTACCTACCCACGCCTTCATTTAGTTAAGAGTTCAAAATATTTCACATAATGTGGGACTATTACTTTTAGTTATGGGTATGGGTGGGTTGCTAATCCCTTCGGACGAAGCCCTCACATAATTATGATAGAACTTCACGTACAGGTAAGTTCGTTTAATCATTAATTATGCTCAGCTTCGTCCTTCGGGATTAGAGATATAACTCGTAGATGTTTAGAGAAAATAGTGAAATATTTTGCATTGTTTCATTCAATCAGAATGGAGAACAAAACCTAATCATATGTAGGTCTAATTTTACTAGATTGGTACTAAATCGTAGTACCTAGATATTTCTCCAAATTATAAAAAGATATTTATCCAAATCTTAATAAATATTTATACAATTATTATAAAATTAATTATTGATAAGCTCCATCAATAATATATAGTTAGGTATCTGCAGTAATATTACTTGTAGTGTAGTTCTATTAAGGAACCGATAGAATGTATTAGAAGAACCGCTTCATCCAGCGGTTTTTCTTATCTGTTCTAGGCTGATTCCAAGGCTATGTGCTGCAGATGCGGCTAACTTGTATGAGCCAAGAATGATAATAATAACTTGCAAATACATATGTATTTACATCAATTCCACAGTCGCGAAGAGTGTCATTGATCCATCGAGATAAAGTTTGAGAACCGACGGCTAGGAAAGGTTTCCGAAGACTAATGAAAAAATAATATATTATTTCTTAGGGAAGCAGTTTACAAATGCCTTTCCAGGATAAATTTCAGGCTTTTCTAAAAAAATGGCAATACTAAAATGGGTTGTAAGCAAAGTCGTTTTCAAAAATCAGTGACTTTGATAGTAACTTTAGTTGTAAGCTTTTCAATATTTTTAAAATAAATTGTAGACAAGGTATGCACTCGGTGAGCAGTTAGTAAAGCAATAAGAGAGAGAGAGTTTCTTCGACATCTTTCTAAGAGTGAGATTCTCGTGAGGAGTTGAGCTACTCAAATAATCTAATACAATTGAAGGATCCCATGTTACTGGGTACTTAAGTAATGGAGGTCGTAGACGAAAAATACCTTTAAAAATCGTTAAACTCTATCATCAACTCTTAGGTTATTGCCCATCAGAAGAGCGAGTGTAGACCTGCACGTGTTTAATGTACCAAATTGAGCTCCTTCTTCATAAAGTCTCTTAAGGAAATATATCACCTGTGGGACCGATGCATCAAACATATCAAATTGATTGTTCTCGTTGCAAAATTGGAACTAACGCTTAAAGTAAACATTATACAGTTTGAAATAATTGTCAGATAGGGAGATCATAAGTCATAACATTAATTGCAGACGGGGGTACGTTTCTTCTTAAACACGCCGTGCGCACAAAATTACTGCCAACAGGGTAAGGTTGGTGTGTAGGTTATGATTGGTGGAATAATGAAAAAATTGGGTTGTTATATGCCTTAAAAATTATAACTTCAGCAAACAAAAGGCTTTCACAGAGTCGGTACTATGCCTGTGTGGGGACAACTGTGATACTCTTTGCTCTGTCAGTCACAATTTTTCATAAAGCTCCTAAAATATCGAAAAAGGTGGAAACGCATAAAAATAATAATTAGTCCACATAAAAATAATAATTAGTTCGCCGTTTCTGCGAATACATCTATGGACATTCCATAATATGCCAAGAGATGTAATTATAACATTTCTTATAAATTCTGCTAGCAAACAAATCTACTTGATGTACAACGAATACTCAAATGATATCTTGGTATGACCATGGTATGATCAGCTGGCTCCCACTCTAAGTAGGTATATCTGGATGAGCGTGTTGTGACTCAGCATCTCCTGCTGTGTTTGAGTAGCATCAGTGATGTGAGGAAATTGAACACCTCCCAACCGGTTAATATAATATGAGAAATTGCAGCCGTGTTGTCAATTCTTAGTTGAATCTGAAAATTCGGGCAAGAAATTCTAAACTGAAAAAAGCAGCTGAATTTCTAGAAAAAAGTAGATGTGTTGTAGCTCTCTTGTACATTTCACTGGCCACTTACCGTCTCCTGTCCACAGGCAGCCCACCCCGTATTTGAGGCATCAGAGAAAATTTCGAGACAATGTTAGTCTACTTACTTTTATGTTACTAAACGGTCTTTGTATTACTTCACCAACTGTACATCTACCATGAGTTGCCATCGAAAACTTACTTCAGTCGGGACCGAATAAACGCGCATCGGATTGTTTTGTTTTAAAACGGCACCATGAGTTCCATAAAAGTTAACTTGCTTGCTCGAGTTAGCTCACTCTGTCGAGTACATTTTGATATCATTATGTTGGCAGCACTACACCGTTTCTAACTTCACACCGATTATTGCTCTCTCTTTCCAACTAATACTCACAAGACGGAGTAAGGGATACATTGACAAAAATCTTAGTACTTTAAAATAACCCTGCTAATTGAAAGCGTCATAGAAGCGAGCTTGAGCCTGAATAGTTAGTGATTTTAAATTTATTTGGTTAATATACGGCCAAGGTCAAGTGCGTGTCCAATGGGCAATGGTTTTAGATTTCGTCAGTGTTTGTTTACATAGCTAGGTACTCGCCGGCGTAAATTGAACTGCCTAAAATATAATGGTGATAACTGTGATGATACATTATAAAACCGGCAAAGTCGTGGAATGTACATTTTTGGATGATTTATAACTAAAATGAAACTTCCTTAGGTAAGTACCTATCTTTGTTTCCAATAAGATCCTTTGTGTGGATCCTGTTTGTGGATTTCAAATCTTGTATAGTCACGAAATAAATCCTCAAAAGTATTCCTATGGACCATATACATATTCTTTGTTATAAAAATGTCTTCCTAAATAAATTCATAATAAATTTTTCAAGTATCATTCTCATGCCAGCTTAAGATTTTTCTTGTTCGCGCCTTAAACATTCAAGTTTCATGTAAAATAACGTTTTATCGACACTATTTAGACAATATAACTCTCTAAATTAAATTTACTTTTACAAAAACTGGAGGATCGAAACAATTTCACGCTACAATTTGTAAGTGAGTAAGTTAACTACACTCGAGACGGTATTTCTCGATGGCATCTGTCAAATTTGTAACTCATGGTGCCGATTTTGTATGGCAACGGCATAAAGACGTTACTCGCTGACATTTAGTTCTCGATACGATGTTTACTCAGCGACTCATGGTGCCGATTTTAGTTCTACGAGTAACCGCTAGGGACGCTGTACAATTTGCCATACAAAATGTTAACGCGGTCGATAGCGAGTAAAATGGCTAAAAACTCATGGTAGATGTACTGAGATCAGGTTGTAAATTAGGTAACTGATAAATTCATGAATTTGTCATAATTTTAAGTAATATATATTCAGGTTTCAAATTTAGAATATAATTTAATATACTTGAAAAGTTCTAAAAACTTTGTATAAAACCAGCCTTATTCTATTGCAGGACAGATTGAAACTAATAGTCTTGTGAATTACATTCACGAATCTTACATAGACTAATCGATTAAAAATCTTTGTATTTCTGGCTTAACACGATTAGCTTTTTCTACTGGCAACCCAATCCGTAAATCTTTTTGAGTTTACCACAAAACCTAAAAATGTGCATTATTTAGTAGTCATGGAGAGCTCATTTCTTCTATAATACGAGAGAGGTTAATATGGCTTTTTTGTCAGCATGGTATTATACTGATATTTAACTTATGAATGTCCCATAAGCCAGTAATAATCTAAATAATTTGTAGAAATCAGGCCAGCAGAACGTCACACTCGGACTAAAGATTTCATTTCCTTGGAAAGTATAAATGGAGCCAGTACATAGACCAAATGGGAGTACCTAGGTACATTGAATTCATATGAATTGTGTTCAAATTAAAATCTTAAACACTTTCTAAAATCAGGATGAATTCTCTAGTTTACAGTATTAATACAGTACGTACTTAAATGTTCTATCTTGAAATTACTTGAATTAATAAAATAACATTTTTAAAGTTCATAAATGGTCTGATTACCGCATTTGGTCTTGTCACCAAAAATATGCTGGAATTAAAATTGTCCTTTGATGAGTACACATTTGGAGATTGCTCTATTTATGGCTTCATAAATGGCGTTTATTTATAAACTGAGTATTTCTCCGCATCGCAATAGTATTTTACCATCGGCGGAGAAGTCTGGACAACTGGACATGACAATGGTATTTCATAACCTTAAATACATGAAAGTACCACATAATTCTTATTAATTAATGATCATTGGTCATAAAATAAGGACAAACTGCGAGTACAATTTACCGTATCTCACGGCGGGCGCGCAACTGATGTTGCTGCGATGGTCTCGCTCGATGCTGTAAAACCGACCCCTGTTCTCAGGCGGAGGAGGGTCCTTCGCCCTCGGGTAGTTCTGATAAGGCGGTGGTTTCCGTGGTAAATACAGGCCTTTTCAGTTTAAAGGTTTCAACAAGTCAGTTTGTTTCAGGAGCTGAAACTTCTAAGTCAGCACTTGACTTACTAGATTGTTTTTGCCGCTTTGAGCGTTTTACCAAGATACGTTATACCATGACACCCATGTACATTGTACAATGTAATAATCGTCGGATCAGCTTCTTTATAAGAAAACATTTTGTTACTCGCATGAATTACACCGAATATAGCAGTAGCATTTTGCTTCTGTCTAAATACTCCAATCACGTTTAGCGGTCATTTCGGATATGGCCGCTTTCATCTCGGCGTTCAGTGCCTGAGCATCGATGAGTTTTGGAAGTAGGTACGTGTCTGACAACTCTCTTAGAGCTTTACAAGAGAGACCATGTGTGGCGGTATGTTCCAGCCTGACTGCTAAATCCTTATAAATTTCAGTCCCGTGTATAGTTGAAATGGTAGGGTCATCGCCTAATAATTCAAGAATAGCATCGTTAAGTATGTTAGTCTCGGTGATACCGGTACCGGGTAGTGAATGATCACAGCGAAAGGTACGTCAGCAGTCAGCAGTACCATTGGCAACTGGAAAGTCAGCGCTCGGCTCTGTAGTTGGTGCTGATCTTTGGCTGAATATTAAGACGACCTTCTGGAACGTTATCGTTTTATTATCGTTTCGGTTACTATGATCAACCTCGTGAGACGTGTTTTGTTTTGATGTGAACATTCACGTCATGAAATCCAAAAAAAGATTTCTGATAAGTAAGAAAACAGACCAAAGTACTGTTCGCAATATTTTTACGGGTAGTACAACTCCAAGGAGAGGTACGCAAACCCAGATGTGACATGTTATGAAATCAAAAAATATTTCTGATAAGTAAGAAACAGACCAAAGTACTGTTCGCAATATTTTTACGGGTAGTACAACTCCAAGGAGAGGTACGCAAACCCAGATGTGACACGTTATGAAATCAAAAAATATTTCTGATAAGTAAGAAACAGACCAAAGTACTGTTCGCAATATTTTTACGGGTAGTACAACTCCAAGGAGAGGTACGCAAACCCAGATGTGACATGTTATGAAATCAAAAAATATTTCTGATAAGTAAGAAACAGACCAAAGTACTGTTCGCAATACTTTTACGGGTAGTACAACTCCAAAGAGAAGTACGCAAACCCAGATGCGATTATCACTAAATAGATATTTCCATTCCATGCGTCTGCTTTATCAGTTAAGAAACAGTCCTAGAATACTGTTCGCAAAACTAATATTTCGGGTAGTGACGACTCCAAAGAGAAGCACGCAAACCCAGCAGAAAGAATATAAAATGCATTAATCGGTAGACAATAATAATAATAATTATGCAGCTAAAGTAATCAACGTCTTCATAAAACTTGCCTTGAGATTCCGAGGGAAAACGATTCTCCCTGCTCGGAGCTCGACTCCGTGAACTACAACGGCGTCGTATTTTCTTGTGTAGCTTGGTTAATAAATGTTGGTAATCGGCATCGGCGTCCTCCTTGCGTTTTGGCATGATAATTCTTGGTTTTTCACCTAATTTTTACTTTAAAAAATACAAAAGAATTACAAAGTGCGATCGTGGCGAGCACTAAAAAGCGAATGAAGGCGTGGGTAGGTAGGATGTGAAACTGGGGTGTTTGACGTTTTGTTATTTTTATATACCCTCAAGTTTAGTGCGTGAAGGCGTACCACTAGGCGGTACTACGAGTTATATCTCTAATCCCGAAGGACGAAGCTGAGCATAATTCAGCTTTTGTGTGGTAATTTTAAAAACAATTACGATTTTGAACAAAGCATAGTCTTAAGTTGCACTTCACACAATTTAAATTCGTCAATCCGGTTTTGCAGTATTTACATCTCCCTCGTGTTATGAAAATTGGGAAATGCCCAGTTCTATCGAATCTAACAGCTTCAACCGGTCTAGGAGCTGTTGGGGCTTGTATCTTCCTCCTCGCATCTGGTACATGCGAGGAGCACGCTGGCTCCCGAATTCGGTTTCTTTTTCAGCAGTTCCTCTGCTATCTGCACTCTAAATTTTTTTAGAGGAGTGCTTTTTTTTATTTTTGTCGTGTCTTCGGTGTAACAGCGAAGCGTTATTTCACATAAAATTATATCTAACATTTGTGTAAATAAAGCCATATACCATCTTTTTGTTTTAAAGTTCGTTCGATATGGAGCCACCAACATGTCGGCAAGGTGGACTCCGCCCATGTGCGCGTTGTATTTTTTTACAATCTGGGGGCAGTTGATGTCAACTCTAGCCTTTTCAACCTTGGACCACCGCTTAATTTTCTCCATCGGGTGCGACATCTTTATTGTCTATCCACTTGACCACTGCAACTTTTTTGTTGTTGCAAACCACTTGCTTGCTAGAGCCTCTACCCTTTTTGGAGAGTACTTTATCTGATGGCAAATGGTTTTTGCAGTCTCTCAGACGGTTTGCATTGATAGTGCCAAGGCTAAAAATTCCATATTCTTCACGCAAGAGATGAATTAATTCTAACGACGTGAAGAAATTGTCGAAGTATACCGCGGCTGGTCTCTTTACTATTGTTTTATATATTGAATTTAATCAAAATCAGCTCAGCCGTTTAGGCGTGAAAAGGTAACAGACAGACAGAAAGACTTACGTTCACATTTATAATATTAGTATGGATTTAAGTCAGTCAGTAAATAATAAAAATAAGTCTTACCCGCATTTACCCAAGTTTCATCCAAGTAATATATATTGGTCGTTGTTGCTGTCGGTAAGTTTTCATATTTTTCAAACATTTGATACGCCACAATGCTATGTCATCTCTGTCGATTAACCCGTTATTTCTCTTTCGTTTCACATACTTAAACTTCAAATGTTTTAGTAATTTTTTCAACGATGTCAAGCCCATGTTTGGTAAGGATTCGTCTTCAGTTATGACATGTAGCACCTTTTTTGCTGTAGGTAACTCTCCTTTTAAATAAAAGCTGTGCACTATTCGTCTAATGCACGATTTATCGAAGCTATCAACCTTTTCAATTAATGAGAGACGTTTTTTCGGTGATGCAGCTGGCTTAACGGTGTCTGTTTCGGTATATTCTTTTAAAATACGATATATGGCTGATTTCGAAATGCCCAAGATATCGGCTGTTTTGTCCTTCATTTCTTTTTTTGAAGAATATTTATCAGCAGGCCAGGATTCTTTAACGTATTTAAACACGTTAATAATCATTACCTTCTCAGATTCACTAAAGTGAGACATTATTCTTTTCTTCCGCGGAGAAACAAACTCCTTGAATGGTCGCGAGGTAGACGGCGCTGGTTCCATTTTAAAACAGTGAAGTAAACTCAACAATTTAACAAAACCACTTAAGGCTTCTAAGCAAGCCAATGGCCTTGAGGAATCGAGCGGAGCTAGTTACCGCTACCCGCGCTTCACCGTGCCTCCCCGCACTAAAACATCGCAATGGGCGGCCGCGTCGCCGTGACGCGCCGCTCGCGTGTCGGTTACGTTAGGGCGTCCGCTGGAGCACGGCGCGGGACCCGCGCCGTGCTCCGTCGCGGACAAATTTAACCCATCGCGGACGCCCGCGACGGACTCCCGCCTCTCGCAGCGCCGCCAGTACAATTTCGATCGCGCGGGTGTACAGTCGATATCATGGATTATTTGTTGATATACTACCTAGCCAAAAGACGACGTAGACAAGAACGACAGCCAATCAGCCCATATGTCACGTCTAGATTGTTGTGTGGAGAATTTATAACCAAGTTTACGTTATTAAGAGAAGATGAGAAGAAATTTAATAATTACTTTAAAATGTCAACGTCTACATTTGACGAATTATTTTGGAAACTTGAAACATATTTGAAACGTAGTTTTAGCACTTTGAAAGTAAAAAGTGTATCAGTTATATCACCAATGGGGGGCGACATTGTACTTCTACAATGACACGTTCCTGACGTTCCGTGTCAATAATACTCATTGCTTACAAATTATGGATTAGGCTGTACGAGCACGGAACGTGCGGCACGGATAACACAACGGCGCTCACTGATTTTCATATTTACTAATATCAGACAGGCCTCTCTCGGTCTTCCGCACGCGTTTTCTAGGCATCTTAAATAAAACAAAACAAAAAAAACAATGTCACAACCGTACCCAACGCATACTTTTGAAAACAAAAGATGACCATGACTAAGCAAAAAGATCTGCATTAAAAGTAATTACTCTTGAGTAACTGCTAATGTTCAAGTTATAACAAAAAAAAGTAAAAGGCAATCTATCTGCGTACAAATAACCGTAATTACAAAAAGAAATCGAACAAAAAAACTTACTTTTGACTGTCGAAAATCAATGTGGGCTCCTGCTTACGTTACCGTCGCACGCCGGCTGACGCAACACTGGGACACGCGTTTAGACTTGCATGCCGCTTGTCTTTCCCCTTGCACCCCTCCCCGCGATCCGTATAGTTTCGCTGTTATAGCGACTGTCACTACCGTACCCTGGCACAATCGTACCCAGTTTACCCTACTATGCTGTGACCTCTCAAAAGCATTTGACGTGGCTGACCATGAGGTACTAGCCTTAAAGCTAAATCACTATGGAATTCGAGATAGGCCGCTATCTATGCTCACGGACCTCATGCGCGATAGATCTCAAGTTGTGGTTGGTGAAGGGGGACAGCTGAGATCAGATCCTCTGACCACCATGATGGGAGTAGCCCAGGGTTCAGCAGTATCGAACATACTGTTTTCGTTACTCCTAAATGACCTCCGCAATCACGGAAGCTGAAGTGATGATGTACGCAGACGACGTTGCAGCCATAGTCGAGGCCCCATCAGTTGAGAAGCTTGAAGTGAGACTGAACGCTGCCGCAAGCCAACTAGCCAAATGGTTCAGGGAAAACGGGTTAGTGTTGAACCTAACGAAGACACACTTCATACGCTTCGACCTATCAGGGCGCCTCTGGAGACCACTCAACGTCTACGCGGACGACACTAAAATAGAACAGGTTAACAAAACAACCTTTTTGGGTTTTGAACTGGACAGTGGCCTTACTTGGGAAGCTCACATCGATAAGATATGCGGGAAGCTAAGCGGAGCGTGCTTTGCTCTTAGGCGGCTGGCCAGGCTCGTACCACGCGAAGTGGTGCGTTCATGCTATTTTGCTACCGGACACTCCGTGCTCCAGTATGGTACTGAACTTTGGGCTACCGGTGCAGAATGGAAACGCGCTTTTGTTTGCCAAAAAAGAGCCGTCCGCGCGATAGTACGCATCTCAGACGACCAGTCGGCTAAGCCAGTTTTTGTATCACTTAAGATACTCACTCTGCCATCGATACTAATAATGCAAATAGCTATGTACATGCGAATGAACCTTAAAAGCTACAAAACATTAGGTGAATCACTCCGTGATAAACAACAACGCACTACTCGCCACAAACGCAAGCTCGTATCGCTAAAACGGACACTCGCGAAGTCCACTAAGTTGACTCATATGCACAGATATTTATAATAGGCTACCTGAAGACATTGTTGAAGCGACAAGTATGATGGTCTTTAGGACGAGGTTAAAGCGCTGGCTGATCAGTCAGGCTTTCTATGATATAAACAAGGAATTTATGCAATTGAATTTAATTACCTAATGTCTATTGAATTGAATTACTTATTACATAATTTTATGTCTATTTTTATTTTTTAATTGTTCACTTTTTTTCGTTTATTTATTTTGTTAATGTTTTGTGTTTTATATAAAACATACAATTTTTATTTTTTTACTGTAATTTGACGTATACTATTAGTACGAATAAATGAATATGAATACCAGCATCTAGACGTGAAGACTCCGCGAATTGAGAAGCAAACAAGTTAGCCTTCTCCTCAGCGGTGTGAGCCAGCGTCCTATCAGGTTTCAGCAGTGGAGGTAGTGAGGGGCGGCAGAAGTTCGCTTCGACCGATTTAGCTAGGAACCAAAACGCTTTACTACCCGCTGGGTATGAAGCCAGTTTGTTCCCTATTCGACTAATGTGGTCAAAGCGAGCCTTCTGTAACACCTTTTTGCAGGACTTGGCAGCTGCGTTATACGCTCTTTTCATCTGGCGAATATCCTTCGCTTTACAACCAAAGACGGTCTTGCAGCAGCGGAGCTACTATTCCGACCCGCTTTCCCAGAACGGCGTCATCGGACAACATGCCGGAACACGGCTAGGCCGCTTGGCGGCATGGCTTTGTCCGATGGGTGGTCGGTCACTAGCCACGGCCGAAGCCTACCACCAGTTTGATGTCACCTGATTAGCACCACCCAGGGACCATGTGTGGGGTTTCGTAATTGGGGTACTTTCCCACGGACGAAGGTGACTCAGTCCCCTGAAATGAATCTGGAACTTCTGAGTCTGCTTTACACCCATTTCTTATCTCATCAATGTATTGTTTGAATGAATCTCCAACACTATCTCTAATATCTTCTATTGGCTTGCCATAGTCAGGGAGCTTAGTCAGTTGTGCACTGACATCACAAGGGTACAATCCTGTAGCTTTGAATCCTGCTACCATATTTGGTCCCGCTGTGTCAGCTCCCAAATCTAATGTTTTTTTTAATAAGGAAGCAAAGACATTTTTTGGCAAAGCAACTGCAAGTTTGCCACGTTTGGTGTTCCTCCAGTCGTTCAGCACAGACCTCCATGTATTTTTCAAAGAACTGAAATATGCCACATCTAGTGGTTAAAGTAGGTGAGTGGAATTGGGTATCAATATCATATGAATTTTATATTGTTCTCCTCACAAAGCTTTAGAGTTTTTATGGAGTGAGTATGAGCTTAAATTGTCACCAATTATGGCTTTTTTCCCTGGTTTAGTTTTCTGACTTTTATCACATTTTTATTAATTACTTCGAAAACCGCAAATATCCGCAGCTTTTTTTCATTTGATTTTGTTTATCTATAGCTAGGCTACAAATCATTGTAGTCTTTCTCTTTTACTGTTTCTTCATTGTCATAATCCCTATTGCCACTTTCTTTCTCTATGTCAGAGCAATTGTTAATGTAGTCTATTATATCTTTATCGTCAATTGTTTTGATTTTCAACACTTTCCCCGCATTCTCATTTAGTTCTTTGTGTCTTACTGGACACAAATTTACATATTTGCCATCTGCAAATATTCATCTTCTAAAAAGTCATTGCTGCTGTTTTCATCCAAAATATTATAATCTTCGTCATCAGATTCCCTCAAAGATACTATCTTGTTGAAGTTTACGTTTTTTTAATTGTTTTTTTCAGTGTTACTATTTTTTTTCTTTGTTTTTACTAAAGCCATTGTGTATGAAGTGGGTGATTGTTTGACGTTATCGTAGTGACTTGTTGTTACGCGACTTATATCAAACGTTTTGTCAATATTTGTGACCGCAAATGGGCCGTATTTAGTTAAATCAAAATATTTGTGGTTTTCTGCAGAATTTTTAATATCTGATAATATTTCCAGAGGTGTTTTTACCAATTTTACTTTCTTCTGGCCAGTTCCGTTTTTTTAATTTGCTATTCTACTTTTTTATCGAATTAGACTGCTTCACATCTATCCAGTGACAAAATCATAGTCTATCCCCTGGACAAAAGCAGCTGAGGCTGTGGCTCGACCAAAATGGCAGATGAATGGCGGTATGCTATTGGCTAGAATGGACAATGTTGTTTCTGAAACAAACTGTGCAGGACTTTGTTGATTTTGCTTCTAACATTCAACTTCCGAGTGGATTTGCTATTGGACTTGGCTGGTTTAGATTTAATATATCTTTTGGAACTTGCCGAAAAAGTAATAATAGTTGCCATACAAATGTTGCAACATAACAAAAATGGACTTTGCGGGTTTTGAAAGATTCAGTAATTTGTAGTGGTTTTGCAGAGCCCGCCTGGAGAAGTACCACACCTTTGTCAGTTATTCCACCGCCAAGCAGTAATGTGCAAACATTACTGTGTTCCGGTTGGAAAGGCATTGTTTCCAGTTAAATTACAGGGCAAATGAGGGATTAAACAACTTATATTTCAGGGTGACGAGCGCAGTGCTGTGCCGCGCAGGGTCTTGAATTCTGCGATTTCAAAATTCTGGGTGGCGCAGTCACTCAATTACATAAAAAAAACCCTTTGCGGCAATAAGAGCTTCTATGCGTCGGGGCATGCTCTCAATACATGTTTTTGCATTTTCCTGGAGTTTGGAGTTGTGATGCCATTCTCTGATGAGAGTTTCAATCGACTGCTGCTTGGTGGTAGTCACTTCTTTCGCAATTGCCCGTTTGGTGAGTTCCCACATGTTTTCTATGGGATTCATGTCTGGTGAAATCCCTGGCCAAGGCAAAACAACAGACATTTTTTTCAGCCAAAAATGCAGTAACACTTCTGGCTTTGTGGCGCGGTGCCGAGTCATGCATAAAAGTGTATTCGTCATCATCAGGGAACCATTCATTGATCTGCGGCAGTAACCGGGTTTCTAGTACTCGCTTATGTAACTATGGCAAGAAGCCTCCTTATCTCTAAGGCACGCTGGACGGCCACCGTGAAGCCAGACGCATGATCAGCGGAATGTCCGCCTGCGCCTGGATGCGTATAGTGTCAGTATGAGAACCGACGTGTATAACTCCTCCCTCATTAAGCTCGAAATTATCGGAGGAATTTTCCTGAGTCCGGTAATTTCGGCTTAACCAATTATACATGAAATACATAAACTAAGATTAAATATAAAATTAATGTTCCGACACTGATGTTTTTCGTATTTACGACACTTTTTTTTCACTATACTGGCTCATAACAATTTCACTTTTTACTAACACGTTAGACAGGTGTTGCAGGTCTGTGAGGTCCAATTTTTTGAGGTTTACAGGTTAAGGAGGAGACGCCGTTTCAGATGGAGTTACAGCAGGAAGATTCAACAATTGGTACTGCTGCAAAAATATTTTTTCCGGTTTTTCTGTGCCTTTTCATGATTGTTCCATTGATTTCTGCTTCACAATCATCATCTGTCGTCACAATGTAAGTACCTTGAACGTAGCGGTAACTGACGTCATCTTTGCAATTTTGAGTGAGAATGAAAATCGATTTGGAGAAAAGCATCCATCGGTTGCCTTGTATTTTCTCTAGTTTCAAGTCTTCCGATTCTACTAAAACTGGGCGACACTGCATTGTATCTGCGGCAAAGTTGATAAGGTTTGGTGACGCAAACATCTTCAGTTCGCGTGAATGAGTAATCTTCTTCGCAGAGAAATAAGGACTCTTCAACTTCCTTACATGGGCGTGAGAATGACGCTGTTTTTGACCTTTTCGCCAATAGCCGCGTCCACACCGGGCGCATGGGCTCGCGAGCCACATTCGGGCGAGTGATTCGGCCGAGGCTGGCTCGCGAGGCAGCCTCACAGTTTACCGGAAACATCAAGGCGGGGCTCGCGAGGCAACCCGAGCCATCAGTTAAACCGAGCAATTTAAAATGGATAGACATGTTATTGCTGCAGCAGCTATCTTCCTACCGGCGTACTGTTTCATTAAAAGGAAACATGTGTCAAAACAAAAAAAAAGAAAGCCAAGATGCATGTGGATCAAAAGACTTTATGAGCGTCGCAAAGAATACGGAAGCAACCATTTTCTAAAGGACATCTATTTTGATAATTTCGTGCATGAAAATCATGCGGTTGAACAAAACAGACATTGAAAATCTATGCTCATTATTGTCTGAGAAAATTAAAAAGCGCGACACAAATTATAGAGAAGCCATCACTGTAACAGAACGAGTTCTTATTACTCTGAGATATTTAGCAACCGGGGATTCTTACACCAGCTTGTAATACTTATTAATGAGTCGTCTAGTTTCAAAACCCGGTAAAATAATCCAGCAAGAAAATTCAGAAACAAAAAAAAAAAAGTTTGAGATGGATACAACTCTACTTTCATAGATTATTTTAATTGTACCTGTGGCACAGAAGCATAAAGATACATATTGTTTGCTAAAAAATTCAACCGTTTCTACAAAATAATCGAATAAAACAAGTTTTAATTTTTGTTAAGGCCTATTCAGACCTGAGCCTTATTCGGTATCGCGAGCGATAGAGAAATCCGAGAGGTAATGCGTTAATTTCACCAAAGCGGATATCGCTACAACGCGCGCCATTTGCCCTGAAGAACGCCTAGCAATAACATTGAGGTAAGAAATAATAAATATTTACTTGTCGGATTTTTTATTGGATCATGAAGACTTAATAACTAACAAATCACAAAATTATATTTTTTTAGCGCTTACAATTTAAGTTATACCTACATACAATGCTTTAATTAACAAAAAATAATAATTGGGAACTAAATCGGCCTTGGCATTTTCGTAGTTTTTTATATTTAGACTCTTGTTTGATAATTATTTTGGACATCATCGATTACTTCTTCAAAATCTAGACCCTCAAAATGTTCTGTCGGTGAACGAGATTCAAACATAGTATTGTCTTGAATAGGCTGGAAATCAGAATTATTACTTGTAGACTCGGGATTGTTGAGACGCGCATCGGTTATTTTGATTTGCTTCACATGCGTTGGTAGAATAAACAGTTTGATAGGATCGTAGAGAGGTCCCTTCAAGTTGTTGACTACGTTCTTGTTCCCCTTCTAATTCCGCTTCCATTATTACTTGAGCTATTTTCATTTTTGTTATTATTTTACGTCGCGCTGAAAAGCTATCAATAGTGTTTGCGTATCCAAGCATGACATGTTCAGTTGAAGAGAATTTGTCTTTTTTTGTATTCAAATACGAAATCACTTTATCGACATGGACGATTGGCGCTTTCTTATGGAATGTCTTCGGAGTGAAACGCCAGGTTGATAAAATAGCTGGACTGTATTTTCGTTTCTACAATGGTTGGAATTTGGTACGTGATGATTCTATATAATGTTACTTGCAAAAGGTGTAAAATTCGTAGCTTGTCTCGGTGAAGTGATAGTTTGACATTGAAAATCCTGTTATATATCTCGCGGCACTCGAGCTGTCAACGTCACGCGGATGCGAGTGCGCAGCTGTCATCGGGGCTTGGCTAGTGTCATCGGGGGTATTCAGCCGTAGAGCGTGTGTGGCGACTGTCACGGATGCTTCGGCGCTAACAAGTTGCCACCCCCCGGAGACCGATTGGGTGGCAGGCTCGCTTGGCTCTGGGTGGCTGGTTGGCTGGCTGGCTGCTGACTCGCTGCTGGTGTGCTACCGGCGCCCTGCTCCGGAACTGGTTGGCTGGTCGCTGATCAAGTGCTAGCACCCCGCTGTCGATCTGGCTTGTTGCTGGTTAGCTTGCATCGGCTCGTTTGTGACTGGCAGTGGGCACAATCGGTTTTACGCCCGTCGGATGGTCCCTGACTGCGTCCGTACATCAGCGACTCGAGCTACGCTATCTGAAGCTCCGGGGAAGACTGCAGTCACTCGTCCAAGCAGCCATCGGTTTGGGGGTAATCTGTCATCCTTTACGAGAACCATTTCTCCAAGTTTAAGGTCGTCTCCCTTCATGCGCCATTTCTGCCTTTTTTGGAGTTCTGAAATGTATTCCTTATAAAATCTGGCCCAGAAATGCGCTTTCAGTTGCTGCAGTCTCATGTATCATGAGAAAGTGCTTATCTGATTGGCATTTTGTACCTGAAGAGAAGGCAGAATCGTTAATGTTCGTCCAATCAGAAAATAAACGGAGGTAGGGACTGATAGATCTGAAGGATCTGAAGACATAGGAGATAAAGGGCGAGAATTCAAAATCGGCTCGCATTGTGTGAGAACTGTATTCCTTTCTTCGTAAGTAAGGTAAGCAAGACCAAATGCTCTCTTTAACATGTATTTAGTTGATTTTACTGCACTCTCTACAACGCCATTAAAATGTGGAGAATAAGCTGGGGAAAATTTAAAATTTATGGACAACTCTCTGATTGAAATATTTTGAAATTGATTGCAGAAATTTAGCTAACTTTGTTATGAGTCCCAAAAAAACATAAGGCGTTGCCCGGCAAGGGCTGACCCTCTGCGGGCAATGAGTATGCTGAAGGCAGTGATGCATTGTACTGGCAGGTCGGGTCACCTGCAACCTGAGTATCAACTCTGGTCGCTGCACACACGAACATTAGAACACAGGCCGTTATTAATGTGATGCCTCTGCCTTTGCGGTTCAAATCGTTGTGGTGTGGTGTAGTGACCAATATAGTATGTTATTCGCCTGTGGGATAAATCTTCCACGATCATCAGTTTCTGGACGAGCGACTGTTGGAATATAAAACGCCTTCATCATAGTCGATATGAAACAGCTATAAAGCTTAAGTGACATGGACCGAATCCAATAGCACGGGTGGTAATAGATAGGGTATTGGCCTTGAGTGTGTGAGCCTCTCCAATTCTAGCGAGTAGCTCATCTCCTGATTTAACTCCTGGGTGGAGTGTCTGTTTAATGAGATCTTGAACTTTGTCGATGGTTATAGCGCCTTCAACTCTGCGTTTGTTCTCCATTCTCGCCGTTTGAAATCCTTGGCGGGATCTCGTTTGTCCACGTCGTCTGCGCGGGGGACGGGGTGAACCTCTTTGAGCTGGCGGAAACAAATTTCCGTAGCTTTCAAAAGTATTGTAGCGTGGGCGACTAGGGCCGGTAGTGTGAAAAAAAAACGGTCTACTTCATCGTGTTCTCGTGTAGATTTATTTTGCGCTTCTAACAATTTCGACATCAAAACAGCGGATGCTGATTGCGGCGGTTGAATTTTAGCTCTCTTTATTGTCTTGGACTTTTTTGCTTGACTGAGTGGTGGTTGTGATGATTTTTTACTGACAATAATGTCATCTTCATTCTGAATTTCAGTGACTGTAATATTTTCTGCAGCAGCAATATCTATAGCAACATTATTATTTCATCAATTTGTCGCTTAGTTTAATTAATAGGTGGTTTAGCGTCAATAACTTAATGCTTAATGCCAAGAAAACGAAAGCTATTAAATTCACATTGACTAATAATCCTTCCTTGCCTAGTATAGTTATTGACGACGATCAACTTACTTTGTCGAAGGATGCTAAGTTTCTTGGTCTTATCGTTGACAGCAAACTTCAATGGGGAGCACATATCAAGGAATTGTCTAACAAATTGAGTTCCGCAGCATTTGCAGTGCGGAAAATAAGAGTACTATCAGACATTAAAACTGCAAGAATTGTTTATTTCAGTTACTTCCACTCTGTTATGTCGTATGGATTATTGCTTTGGGGTAATGCAGCAGACGTAAATAGCATCTTTATTTTACAAAAACGTGCTGTTAGGGCTATTTATAGGCTAGGTTATAGAGAATCTCTTAGACAAGTTTTTGCGCAGGTGAAAATTTTGACGTTACCATGTTTGTATATTTTCTTGAACATTATGTATGTGCGTAAAAATATTCATAAATATCATAAACGAAGTGAATATCTAGCATAACAAGGAACAAGTTTAAACTTGTTCTACCTAAAATTAGATTAGCCAAAACTGGCAACTCTTTTGTAAGGAACGGCGTACTATTTTATAACTTGTTGCCTGTTACTCTAGTAAATAAGAAAGACACAGATTTTCAAAGAATTTTAAAAGACTTTTTAATTGAAAGGGCTTACTATAAAATTGAAGACTTCGTCTGTGATAAAGTCTCTTTACGTAAATTGTATTTAGACTGTAATAATAATACTTGATTGATTATACCTACTATTGTAGTTATTTTATACATTGATATTTTGACATTGCAATTATTTATATATTTTGTTTTGACATTCTAATAATATTATTTTCTTTGACATTTAATTTATTGTGTATTAATTTATTCGTAAAAATTGTATTAGACATTCATAAGTGTCTTGACTGATTATACCTACTATTGTAGTTATTTTATACCTTGATATTTTGACATTGCAATAATTTATATAATTTTTTTGACATTCTAATAATATTGTTTTCTTTGACATTTAATTTATTGTGTATTAATTTATTCGTAAAAATTGTATTTGACATTCATAAGTGTGCATTGATGTACCCATATTTTATTTTTAAAGTAAAATTTAAGTAAAACGATGTGCTCACTTAGACAGCTTTATTTGAACAGAGAGTACAGACAAAAATTATACCATAGACTAACTTGAACCATAGACTAACTAGACTTAATACGATTTCGATATAAATAATAACACCCCCACTATATCGAAATACATAACCAGGAAAAATATATATAGGTATACAAACAAAACTAAATTTTAAGGAGTCCCAAAGTCT
Organism: Alcis repandata; assembly: GCA_949125135.1. Taxonomy (NCBI): domain Eukaryota; kingdom Metazoa; phylum Arthropoda; class Insecta; order Lepidoptera; family Geometridae; genus Alcis; species Alcis repandata. The sequence goes on from OX421240.1 coordinate 2,306,612, forward strand.
CCATGAATTTATAATGTTTTGCTCTGGGCAAACCTTTTGTCAATAAATCAGCAGGCATCTCGGAAGTCCCTACATATTTAGTTTCAACAATCTCATTATCAATGACTTCTTTTGTAAAATTGTAACGCACATCTATGTGTTTGGACCTCTTGTATGACTGATGACTATTGGCAAGTTTTAAAGCACTTTGGCTATCATTAAACAATATTACTTTATTACAAAATCCAACTATTTCTATTTCTAGTCTACGCAAATGTATGGCCTCTCGACACGCTTCCGATAAAGCCATGTATTCAGCTTCACAGCTACTCAACGCCACTGTGCGTTGTTTTCTACTCTCCCAGGAAATAGCAGACCCACTTTTCAAAAAACAAAAACCAGTATATGACCGTCTATCTGACGTGTCACTTGCCCAATCGGTGTCTACATAACCGACCAAATCTGCTGTTCCTTGGGAGTACTTCAAACAATAATGTTTAGTCTTATACAGGTATCTTAGCACTCTTTTAGCATAAGAAAAATGAACATTTGAATAGTAATTATTGAACTGAGATAAGTAACTGACAGAATATGCTATGTCTGGCCTAGTCAACACTGCAAGATACATTAAACACCCTATTAACCGTTGATATGGAATATTATCTTTACACACACTAGGTTTTTCAATATTCAATTTACATTCAATAGGTGTTTCTGCTGTGTGATAGTCTGACATGTTAAACTTGTGCATCAATTGCTCTATATACTGTTCCTGATCAAGGGTAACAACACAGTTTTTTCTATCAACATTAACTCGCATGCCTAGGTACTGTTTCACATCACCAAGATTTTTGATTTTAAATTCAGCATTTAAAGCTTCAATTAACTTATCAGTTTCAGACTTCACATTTGAAAAAATAAGGAAATCGTCGACATAAAGACCAACTATTACCTTTCTATTATTTTGACATTCCTTTAAAAATACACAAGGCTCAACTTTACTCTTGACATAACCTAAATTACATAAAGTTTCATTTACTCTATCATACCAGGCAAGAGAAGCCTGTTTTAGGCCATAAATAGCCTTTTTTAATCTAAGAACCTTGTTACAAATAACATTAGGAAAACATTCAGGTAGCTGCATAAATATGGTCTCTTTTAGATGACCATTGAGAAATGCTGTAGTGATATCCAGGTGAGTAATGTCCATATTTAACTGTACACTCAATGCAAATAGATAACGCAAAGTTGAATGTCTTATAACAGGAGAAAAAGTCTCATAATAATCCACACCAGGTCTTTGTGTAAATCCCTTCGCAACTAATCTAGCACGATATCTCACTTGTTCGTTACAGTATTTCTTTTTAAGTACCCACTTGCACTTCACTACCGTACCTGCACTTGGAGCATCTACCAACTCCCATGCATCATTTTCACTAAAACACTTTAGTTCTTCCCTAATTGCACTTAACCACAGCTCTTTCTCCGGTCCTGCCAATGCTTCCTGTACTGTCAGATCACCAGCATCGTTAGCATCATCCCATGCCTTCACATTAGATTCAGCACACATGTTTGAATATCCATATCGCTCTGGTTTCTGCCGCAACCTGACAGGTTTTTCATCATGCTCTGATTCTCCTGATTCAGATGATGAAGCACTTTCATACTCACTGGGTATATATGTCACATCAGACTTGTGAATGTAAGTTTCATCCACAATATCTTCCAAGTCTCCCGAAGATATGTCCCCCACTGAACCAAGACTCTCTTCATTACATTCTTTGTTTTCTGTCACAGGTATAGATACTTCTTCCATTATAATAACGTCTCTACTGGTACTGACCTTTTTAGTGATGGGACAATAAACTCTATACCCTTTTATGTCTTCTGGGTAGCCCACAAGTATCTTTTTCTCTGACTTTTTGTCCCATTTTAGGCGCTTTTCCTTCGCCACATGCACCATCACACGACTGCCAAATATTCTTAAATGACCTATGTCTGGCTTACGTCCTGACCAAATCTCATAAGGAGTTTTATCATTCAGCACTGGAAGAACAGTACGATTATGCAGGTAGACAGCTGTATTTGATGCTTCAGCCCAAAATTCTTTGCTCAGCTTGGCATCAAATAATAAACATTTTGCCTTCTCGACAATTGTACGATTATAACGCTCCGCCAATCCATTTTGTTCTGGCGTGTAAGGATTCGACTTCTGGTGCAAAATGCCATTTTTCTTCAAATAATCATCAAAACTTCTGCAGCAAAATTCCTTTCCATTGTCACTACGAAGTGTTTTAATTTTTCTGTTCAACTGGTTCTCTACTTTGGCCTTATAATCCTGGAAACATTGAAATGCTTCACTTTTCTGCTTCATGAAATATATGTAGGTCATCCGACTGTAATCATCAATAAACAAAATGAAATACCTGGAACCACTAATCGAAGCATTTTCCATAGGACCACATACATCGCTGTGAATTATACCCAACAATTCACTACTTCTAGAACCAGCATGTCCAAAAGGAAGGCGTGACTGTTTGCCTTCACAACAAACAATACATGACGACTGGGAAATGTCACTCTTCTTCTCCAGTTCCATGCCACTCACTGCATCAGGCATCTTGTTCAAGTACATTCTGTTTACATGGCCTAATCTGCGATGCCATGTATCCACAGATACAAACATTGTAGCCAGTGTGCTTTCAGAAGTTCTCAATTTGTAAACACCATTTGTCAATGACGCCATGGCCACCAACTGTTCATTTCTGTTATAAATGTTACATCCACTGGTAGTAAACACAACTCGGTTACCATTTTTAACCAATTGACTGACAGATAACAAGTTTGTGGTTAACTTTGGCACACACAACACTCCTTTGACAATCACGTCGTATTCACTGTCGTCAGTAACCGTAGCAATTTGCACATCACCCGAGCACTTCACGCTGAGCTTTTCTTCGTTAGCAACAACAATTTCTTTAATAGAATATTCGGTTGAGACATTTTTAATCCAATTTCCGTTTGAGGTTAAGTGGGCGCTCGCTCCTGAGTCAACATACCAATCATTTCTCGAAAAACTGCCATTCAAGAAAACTGCATTGAATGCGTTTGTCTGTTTACGTTCACTCGATTTAGTATTTGAAGAATCTTTGTCAACAGTACATTGATTCCGATAGTGTCCAATTTGTTTACATCTGTAACACCGCAGTATTTTCTTTGACTTTGACATTGACGTTGACCTTTGCGAATGTCCGTTGTCTTTGTTTCCGCCACGACCAATGCTGCCAACCGTATTTTTTCTAAAGCTTGCAAATGCCCCGTTAGCGTCGCCGCCATTGTTTTCATCCAAATCCATCAACTTAGATTTAATGGCGTCGGTGGTGATGGCGATCCCCGAATGCTCAATCGCCATTATCATTGGTGCATATTTTTCGGTTAAACCAGCCAGCAAAAGACACCCGATCCACTCGTCACTAATTTGGAATCCCGTTCCACTTAGCTTTTGTCCTGTTTCCACTAGCTGTGTCACATAACTGGTCATAGAACTGCAATTTTCGAGACGAATCGAAATAAGATTTCTCAATAAACTGATGCGTCTAGTGAAACCGGAGTCGTCGAATAAAGCCTTGAGCTTGTTCCACAGCTCCAACGACGTTTTAACCTCCTTTATGTGCACGTACAAGCTCGAGTCGATAGTGAGAATCAATTTAGCCTTAGTCCTCGCATCATCAGCGGCTTCTTTGATCTTCCCGGTAACAGGTTTTATACAATGCTCCATGTTTTCCAAGATCAGAAAATTCTCCGCGGCGAAGCACCATTCCGTGTAATTTTCCCGCCCTTTCAGCTTCGGTACATTTACCAGATAGTTCGTCGACATGATATATTTTTAGGTTATCACTCGCGACCTACGCTAAAAACTAAAAACTGAGCTAAAAACTGAAAATTACGACTGTCCCTAATTACTAGCTAAAATTGACACGCTGGGCTGGGCCCATAACCTATTATTAAAGTAAAATTTAAGTAAAACGATGTGCTCACTTAGACAGCTTTATTTGAACAGAGAGTACAGACAAAAATTATACCATAGACTAACTTGAACCATAGACTAACTAGACTTAATACGATTTCGATATAAATAATAACATATTTGAATAAATTATTTTGAATTTGAATTTGAATTATTGATCTCATTGTCAAAGTGATGGTTCTGAATTTCAGTTCCTGCATCGTTATTCTGCTGTGACTCTTCATCGTCACTTGTCAGCTCAACGGATTCTAAAGATTTTCTCTCGGCAAAAAACGAAGCAACAAAAGCCATTTCTTCTTCATACTTCCATTTCTTAATCTTTTTCGCTGCTTGTCCACTTTTACCTTTTTTCTTATTTACTGCTCGTCTGCATGCATCCCTTAGCCCTTGCCATCTTTGTTTGCAAGCTGCAGCTGTAAAAAATAATTACACGATTAATATTTATATTTTGTTCGCAGGTACTTAGCAACAGGTGATTCGTTTACAACCGTTGCTTTTAGTTATCGTATGGGAATCAGTACTGTGAGACGTGCTGTATTAGAAGTTTGTGATGCTGTAATAAAAAATGTACAGCGAGAAAGTATCCCGACGCCTGGCACCGAACAATGGGAAAAAAATATAGAAGAATTTTGGAATAAATGGAATTTTCCTAATTGTGTAGCTTCTATAGACGGAAAGCATGTTATTATTTCAAAAATGGGCAAAGCTATATTCGAGAATAAATTTAATATTCCCAGTAACAGATGTTTACCGGGGACTAATGTGAGTGCACGATGTGTAATATTAGGAGATGAAGCTTTCCCCTTAAAAAACAATCTTTGTCGACCTTATCCCTCACAACAGTCGATTAGCGACAGCAAGAAACGCCATTTTAACTATCGTCTTTGCCGTGCACGACTTGTAGTAGAAAATGCTTTTGGTATTTTAAGTCAAAAATTTCGTATTTATAATAGCCGTATGCATTTAAAACCAGAATATGCCGAAAAAATTGTATTAACAACTTGCATATTACATAATTTCATAAGACGTGGGGAAACTGTATCTTTTAAGGAAACCAATACTCCTGTACAGTTTAACAATCTAAGACACCAAGGTGGTAATGCAGTTTCTACCGCTTTCACTCATGTAGGCCGTATCATCCAGCGTGTAATGGCCTAGTGGAAAGATTCCATCGACAGCTTAAGGCAGCAATAATGTGCCATGCCGACAGCAACTGGGTCGACATATTGCCTTTGGTACTTCTGGGCATTAGAAGTTCATTCAAGGAGGACCTAAAAGCTTCCTCTGCAGAGCTGGTGTATGGCGAGACGTTACGTCTGCCGGGAGAGTTTTTCCAGCCGACACTCGCTGACAGTACCGACATTTCGGACTTCACGACTCGCTTACGCCGCTTTGCTGAAAAACTGCAACCCACACCTGCTGCTCGCCACAATAAAAACAAAATCTTCATTTTCAAAGACCTCTTAACTTCGAGCCACGTATTTTTGCGGGACGATACCGTGCGAGGTGCATTAAAACCTCCCTATACCGGCCCCCACGAAGTGCTCGAGCGAGATGACAAGGTGTTCAAGATAATGGTAAAAGGCAGAGTAGTTACCGTCTCAATTGACCGGCTTAAACCAGCTTATATTTTGACCGACTCATCTCCTACACCGACTTCAACCCCTTATACTCCTACCCCACCGGACCCAATCCCGATACGGCAACAAGACATACCAGTCCCAGACACAGTCCCGGTTCCAGAAACAGTCCCGGTCCCAGCTCAAAGTCTTAAAAAGACGCGTTCTGGGCGTACGGTTTGATTGCGGTTCAATTATTATACGGGGGTAATAAAATATTAGTCACAGAAAATGCATAGGAGAGGGGGGCACTTTCGAACACTTTCTGAACTATTTTTTTTAATTTAAAAACAAGAACGTTTTGACATTTTATTATTGTATTTTGTTTCGATTATGATATGGCTACGCTCTGAAATAATTAACCTTTTATTTTGAAAGATAGTTTTGCCATAATTTCTCGGCAAAAAAAAAAGAGATTGTGTTCAAATGTGCCCCTTAAAGGGGTACAGTTGAATCAGGCTGGGGTAGTTATGAAAAAGCATCATTAAATGGCAATAAAGTGCTTTACAAATCAATCATGTTCACATAGGCATCAGTCATTATCATTATCATAATGTAGATTAAGATTTTTTTCCTATTTAAATAATAACATTGGAAAATACTCGGATCTTATATTTCTGGCGAAACTTTCAAGGGGCAGTTTTGAAACAGGTAGGGGCAGATTTAAAACAAGAGAATAAAAATTAAACTGGGCAACCAAGATATAATCAACATTTATTATTTATTAATCAGTCATTTTAGGTACATAATCAACTTACAAAATATCTAACCTAAATTAAATTTGCTAAAGTCAAATTTGAACCAGAACAGGCTTGCTGTTCTGGATGTTCCCGGAAAGTTTTGAGGAGTTGGAAGCTTGGCCATCACATCTCCTATTGGAACAGACCATTTGTCTTCCTTGTCAGGAAAGAAAAACTTACGACCCGTTTTTTTCTTCATAAAAGAAACTTGTAAAATACTATCATCTTTAGCTTTAACTATTCCAACAAAATGTTTGCTCGCTTTTAGGTATGCTGACTGACACTCCACCAGTAGATAGTCAGCTACTTTTAAATCATTCATAGTAATTGGATGAAGAAATATTTCCTCACCCGTGTCACCCTCAAAGTCAATATCAGGCAGGTCATCGCTGACGTCCATATCGGAATCGTCGTGCACTGATATAGTTTGTTCCGAATCTGTGCTTGATTCAGTCCTTGTCTTATTCTTCTTCTGCCTTTTCACAGTTGTTTTTCTGACTTTCTTGCTTTTGTCGTTGCCTTTTTTCCCTCTTTTCGCAAATGATTTTATCGATGATTTGTTTAATCGTTTCATACGCTCTAAATGGGCTGCTTCTATGTTATTTTTTTCTGGGGTGTCTGTTAATATTCGCGATGATGCCTTCTTTCTTTTCGTTATCTTGCGAGGAGCAGCCTTTGGAAATGGTTTCACAGCCTCAGGTGTTAATAACGCAATTTCGTCACTCATCGGCTTATCATCATCAACACTTTCAGCATCAGTGACATCGGAGTCCAAATTCATTGATAGGCGATAATCAAAAGTCTGAGATAAATGACGGTCTGATTCCACATTATCACTTGGATCACCAGCTTCTTCAATATTATCAGCAGTGTGAATTACAGGTTGCACATTAGCAGCAGTTTCTTTAGCGTCATCAGCGTTCTCACTTACAGGTTGCACAATATCAACACCATCATATAATGACTGTGCTCTGTTCTGGAGGTCTGCAGGTGCAGACTCAGTGTTTTCAATACGATTGGTGACTTCGGAGCATTGAAAATCATCATCTGTAAATCTATTTCTAGAAAAGGGGTATATGCCTGGAGTGGAGAATCCTGATGTGATATTGTTAATGGTGTGAGAAGCATTGTAAGCAGGTGTGACAATGCCCGCAAGGTCATGTATGGTTATTGTTTTGCCTGGATGATTCACTAACCAATCATTCTGGGCCACTGCAAGTTTAGATTTGAATGAGGCATTAACAGCTACGTCTAGAGGCTGCATCTTGTGCGTGCAGTGTGGGGGAAAAGTTAACAGCACAATACCATTATCCCTGCAATAATTTATTGCATCAATGGTGCAGTGACTTTCATGATTGTCCATCACTATAAGAATTTTATCAGCATGGGAACATCTTGTTGCTTTCTGGATATGCTGAAGCACTTTGAGAAATAAAGGACCTGTCATCCAGCCACTTTTAGGATTATTTGCCAGTCCCAGGCTACCTGCAGGTGCTCCAAACAACATGGAGTCATGGAACCTAGCTCTAGGAAAAACAAAAACAGGTGGTATTGTATTCCCTGAGGCATTTACTATGGCACACATTGTGATTAGTTGTCCCCTTTCTGCCGAAACACACTGCCCAACTTGCTTCTGGCCTGTTTTTGCGATTACATTTGGGGATTGTACCACAGTCATAATATTGGTCTCGTCCAAGTTATATATGCGGTCTGGGGTAAAAGTCACCTTTTCCAACACTTTCTCATAGTTATCAAAGAATAAGTTGACATTGTGCTTGTTAAAACTTGTTGATCTAGACAGGCTAGTGTTTTCAGGTTTTCTCAGGGACAGTACTTTGTGCCTTTTCATAAAACCTTTCATCCAATCAATTCCGGCCATTTTATTTGCAGCCCACTTTTCTGGGCACTTCTTTAATGCTGTTGCATATTCATATGCCAGCTGCCTACCTTGCAAATACGTTAATCCATAATGCATCCTAGACCTCTTGAGAAAATATTCCTCCAACATAGCTTCTTCATTATTGTCAAATACTTGATTAACTGTATGCTTGCTGCTAAAACGTTCGTTTCTAGGTATTACGTTTTCTTTATATTTCTTCACTCTATAGAATAAAGTTGTAGGTTTAATATTATAGATATCAGCAGCCGTCCTTAGTTTATATCATTGATCCACAACACATAGTATTGCTTTGTTGACATCGTCTTCATTTACAACAGTATCTCTCTTCTTTTTATAGTTTCTAACCATTTTCCCTGATGACAATGAAATAATAAGTATCACAAAATAGCAAAAAAAAAATCACAGAAAAGGCGTTTAATTATTAGTTGAAGCAGGGGGCACAGTTGAACAAAAAAAATCAAAAGTGCCCCCTACCCTTTGTTCTAACCTGCCCCGACAGCAGGTTTTCTAAAAGAGGTAAATTTTCGAAAACAACAAATCATTAAACTAACAATAACTTGTGGCGAACCAAATGAACAATATCTCATGGACTAAATAATAGTGCATACAAGAAGTAATTCATACTCACATCGATAGTAGACGCTAACAAAGTTTTTTACAATTATTTAGAATTACACCTCAAAAACAACGGTAGCGGTTTTTTCACTTTGACGTTTGGAATGAACGAACAACTGAATTGATGGATACCAAATGGAATGTTGCCAACATTATAAAATACAAATTAGCTGAAGATGACATAAAGTTGCGTTCAAAAAATTTTAAACTCAAAACTACCCCTGTTCAAAAGTACCCCCCTCTCCCCTACACGATAATAAAATTCGATAAAATAGTTTTATAAAACAAACAAACAGCACTTTTTTGAATTTAAATTTTTAATCTTTTTCCCTGCACGTCACTCAGGGTTGGTGTCTTAGCTCTACTAGATAGCATTCATACTTAAGTTTTCGTTTTAAAATGGACAGTCGTGGATTTGCTTTTAGACCCCTCATGTTGGAACATGAAAAACAACGCACGAGCCGAGCGAGCGTTGCGAGCGTGCCGCGGCAGCGGCCGGCAAAGTGCTAGAAAGCCAATCGCTTTTTAGGACAAAGGCGTTAGGTTAATTTCTACGGAAGCGACATGGATCGATTTTAGTGATAAGTAGGTATTAGAAATAAAAACAATTTTAAAATATAATCATACTGTCATTATATTTATTACAATTCACCTTTTACTTAGTGCAAATACAAATTTGATGCTAAAGCATTCAAAAACTCTTTTTTTTGTATATTCGCCTTTATTAGACAATATTTCATTGATTTTATTTGTACGATTTAATGTTTTTTTCGTCTCTTTTTTTCTGGTTCACCATTTAGAATTGTTTCAATTTCTAGCATTACTTTATGCGACTCTTTCATTATTTCTGTACTGAAAAAATAAAAACCGGGGTGGGATTTCCCCATTAATGTATTAATTCGATTGTGCCACGCTTCGGCAAAGTTTTGTGTTCGTGGAAAACCAGCATTTTGAATCTTCATACTCCAGAAAGAGGGATGTAAGCGCGGAGGTTTATTATCAGCACCAGAAATGTACTCGTAATTCTCATCAAACCATGTTGCAATCGGCACACTTTAAAAAACTTTATAGACCGGGCGCTAGAGGTAGTTGAGTATGCATAATGTGAGTACCGAATTTCGCCAACGGATTTAAGTGAAGAAAAGGTCAAAGAATAATAATGTGGATCTTGCCGGTCAATTTTTTGGTCCATTTTTTTTTTACCCCCTCTTCTCTTATTCGTAAAGGGAATGTATTGAGTACATGATATAAAATCATTTTAATGATTATTTTCGTAATGATTTATAGTTTTTTCTAATGGTAAAAGTCAGGATGGATTCTTAAATAATAAGAAAAAAACAAAAATGAAAGTAATAATTTTTTTTGATTAATAAAAAAATTAAAGTTACTTATGAAAAACTAGCGAATTCAAGCATAAATGTATTTAAAGTAGGTAAAAAATTACTCATTTTTATTTTGACATTTGTTATTGATGCATTTACATAATGAAATACAAAACAATTCTGATTTTTTGCAATTACAAGACATTGTGCGACAATTTGCAGTACATTTACATGGTGGAATTAATGACTCTGGTAAAGACGGCTTCGTCATTTGTCGTGGATGGACGTAAGTCACCGTTTATTTTTTTATTAATAAAAAAAATTATTACTTTCATTTTTGTTTTTTTCTTATTATTTAAGAATCCATCCTGACTTTTACCATTAGAAAAAACTATAAATCATTACGAAAATAATCATTAAAATGATTTTATATCATGTACTCAAATAGATTCCCTTTACGAATAAGAGAAGAGGGGGTAAAAAAAAAATGGACCAAAAAATTGACCGGCAAGATCCACATTATTATTCTTTGACCTTTTCTTCACTTAAATCCGTTGGCGAAATTCGGTACTCACATTATGCATACTCAACTACCTCTAGCGCCTGGACTATTACTTTTAAATAATATTATTGCAATTAATAAAATGGATAATAATACGTATGGCACTCGTATCATTATGAAATCTAATGTACGGGCAAACAAGAGTATGTCACATAACTTTTATGGTAAACAAACAATTCGGGCAAATGAAATTCGGGCAAGTAAAATTCGGGCATTTGAGAATTATTGCTTATATTCTTCGGGCAAACATTAGACAACCGTTTTTAGGTAGTGCTTTTTCAGCGTTTTGAATGTCACTGTCAGTCACTAAGTACAAACTGACCTTGCTCAACTCTTTCAGAGTGTAAAAAAATTCTTCTGCATTAGAAATATCTGAACCAGCAGCTACATTTTCATCTGCAGTGCGTTTGAGATAGCCACCAACACCATCAACAGCCCCTTTCCCGTGCCCGGCTTCAAGAAAAATCCATGTTACGCGAATGATGTTGTCATGTCTTTCACAAGTTTTTTATTTGCGTGGTACCTTTCAAGATGTTTTTTTTGGCTTCAGCATTTTTTGCAGGGTCTAGTTTTAACTTTAGTCGGTAGCGACGTTGTTTTTCTGCGTTCGTCAACGCCATTTAGTGCAGAAGTTTCTTTCTGAGAAAAAACATGAAGTATATAATTATGAGTATTTCGGTTTTACCTGCGTTACCGATGCAACTACTGCGTTACTTTTTTTCAGTAACGCAGTGTAGTAGTTACGCAGTTTTAAATATTCGACTATCTTGTCAATTAACATAAAATGAAATAACAAAATGCAGATATTTTAACATTGACTGATCCAATACATAACTACTAACTGTGTACGAAAACAATAATAATGTAAACATCGTCAGTACGTACCCTTCAACAGCGGTAACTCAGCGGCCACACAATAAACACACGCACATGTCTCAACGACTGTGACGCGACTGATCCGGCTAACGTACCCCCCCCCCCCCCGCGCAGTAAAAATGTTAACGGATACGTTAACTTCCGTTAATATACAGAAGTCCGTTAATCGTTAACCAATGCCTACTATTTACCGCACGGCACCGCAGCGCGGCGCGAAAAATAGGTTCAGACAAAAATGAAACGACAAGTTTCATTTTTGTCTGAACCTATTTTGCGCCAATGACGAAAAGTGTACTGTGCAGTGTAGTAATTAAAACCATATCATGGAAGACATGGAATCGGATTCCAGGGGTCCTGATGAGAATGCCCGATGATTATGCCTGACGATTCAATTACACATTTGAATTATACGAATATTTTGTTTTGTCCCTAACTTCCAGAACCTAACTAAACCAACAGGTTTTATAAGTTCACTAACGCAACGATATAGAAATGCAATTTTACACATATTAACGGATTAACGATTAACGTTAACTTGCGTTAATTCTTCCGAAATTTAACACTTTAACGTTTAACGAAGCTAACTTTTTTTGTAGCGTAGCGGATTAACGATTAACGAAGTTAACTATTTGATTAACGGTGCCCAGCTATGGTCAAAAGTTATACGAGTTACAACAAGTCGAACCGATTGAAATGCAAGAAAACGTAATACTTTAAGGTTTATTTTCATACAACAACGCAAGATAGTTACGGTTTTATTTTTTGTTGGGGACACAGATTAAATAATTATTAATTTAATTTAATTTTTTATGTAAAAAAATTCTATTAGCATTTTAGCATTATGGTCCAAAGCTGACATTTTTATCGTGGTATTTAATATTAAACCCCATCTAGAAAATATTATGAGAAATTGTTAAGCATACTTCAGACACGTGCTCAAGGACAACGGTATGTAATAGGAAGAACTACTGCGTTACTAAGAATGTCAACGTTGTTATCGTAATTGTCAAATTAATAACTATATTTTTTATGTTCATGTCTTTTTTTTTATTAGACAATAACGTTATAATAATATTTTCAACTTAGTATATCATTTTCACAAACTTATACTGATTTCCCATAAAATATAATTTTCATTCCAAGGGACTGGTTTTTAGGCATCTAAAAATATTTTGGCCCACAATCAAATCAGTCATTTTACTTATTATCTATGAAAATCAGACATCATCTTTATCCATTGCCATCAGTCATTGTCATCAATCATGGTCAGCAGTAATTCTCATCAGTCGTATTCATTCTACTTTGGTGTGATAATTGTAAAAACAATTTTTATTTTGTATAAAACAGAGTCTTTGGTTACATTCGACACAAATAACATTTGTGAACCCGGTATTGCAATACTTGCATCTCCCACGCGTGACAAAAAGTGGGAAATGCCCAGCGCTATCAAATCGAATGCCTTCAGCTGGCCTCTGAGTTGTTGGATTCTGATTTTTTTTCCGGTGGTACATCCTGAATTGTTGGTTGGTCCCGGGTTCTATTTTTCTTGAGTAATTCTGAAATGATTTGTACTCTGAATTTTTTTAGTGGAATGCTAATTTCATCATCCGTAGTTTGTCTGCGATGCAATAACCACGCATTATTTATACAAATGTCCAACATTTGAGTAAAAAGGGCCATGTACCACATTTTGCTTCTCAAATTGGTTCGATAAAGAGCCACCAACATGTCCGCAAGATCAACACCACCCATATGAGTGTAGTATTGCTTAAATATTTGCGGACAGTTGATGTCTATTTTAGATTTTGCATCCTTGGACCAGCGTTTGATGTTCTCTATTGGGTAGGAATCAACAAATGAGCTGGCTAAGGTGACGACAGCCTTGTTATCAATCCATTTCACTACTGCAACTTTTTTGTCGTACTCTTCACGCAAAAAATGTATTAGTTCCAACAATGTGAAAAAGTTGTCGAAATAGACTACGGCTGGTCTCTTCACTATAGTTTTACAGAGAGCCAAAACCACCTTAGCTCCTAATCCAAGACTTTCTTCGTATTCGTTGAAATATACGTTTCGAAACGTGTCGTTGTCGCCGTAACGAAAGAAATCATAGACCAGTCCCGATACGCCAGCACGAACAAATCTTAAACCCCATTTTTTTGGTTTTTTCGGTAAATATTGTCTTCTGTTACCAGCTCGTGTGCCCTTATATGGGACCATCATCTCATCAATGATATAACGGTGTCTTCTTCCAGCTGAAGGCAGTCGCTTCTAATTTTTTCAAGTAACAGTCGTACTTTGAAATATCGATCATCGTTTGTGTCCAAATTGTCGGCAAAGTACAAGTTCTGCCTAATTTGCTCATATTTTCTACGAGGCATTACATCAGCAATGAGTGGACATCTCAACTCGCGACTCTAATAGTCTCTATAAGGAGGAGACTTTTATAATACCCATCATTATAGTTATGGCAAGAAAGTCTCGCATGTCATCTATGGAAATATTGATGCATTTTCCAGTTTCGCTTTGGACAGAGTACAAGTTTATTTATTTATTTATTTATTACGATACACCAACAGTAAACATATTATACGTTCTTAAATTATAAAGTTATTAATATCTACAAGTGTCAGATATGTTCACCTATTATAGGCGTATACATCGTTCACCATTAAAAGTGTGAAGACATTAAGGGTAACTACTAAATTAACAATAACAAAATTTTGACAAAATATGAATATAACAAAATAATAGTAATAATTCGACTACAGAACTAGACGACTCTGGTAAGAGACTTCACAAGTTTTCTTTTGAAAATCATTAAAGAATTCTGCCACACATCAAAGTCGTCTAAGGAGACATTACAATCATTGTATGTGCGACATAATCTTAAAGTAGGAGAGTTGAGACCTAAATTAGTTCTAGCAGCTGGCCGCCACGCCAGGATTCGGGAAATCTTATGTCTAGGATACTGAGAAGGAACATGTAGAGAAATTTCTTTGACAATAGATGGACAGTCGGAGAGCCCATTCATCACTTTATAGAGAAATGTTAGATCACGGATCTTCCGTCTATCCCGCAAGGTGTGCATTTTAAAGAAACATAGACGATTATCATAGGGACTTCTGTGGGAAATGCCCTGGCTAGAGAAAGCCAATGACCTCGTAAAAGCACGTTGGATGCCTTCGATGCGCTGAGAGTGAATTGCATAAAAAGGATTCCACACCACACTAGCATATTCTAGACAGCTACGAACCAACGAGTTATAGAGTATGATTTTCGTGTGAGGAGATTTAAAACTTTTTGTGTTTCGCCTAATAAAACCGAGTAACTTAGCCGCTTTCTTAACGGTTACGTCAATATGTGACTTAAAGGATAGCTGGCTATCGACAATAACTCCTAAATCACGTATTTCACACACCTCTTGCAGAGTAGCTCCATTTAGCATGTATTTAGTATCGATGGGCTTTTTTTTCCGAGTGTATTTAATGTAAAAACATTTTTGAGCATTTAGATGCATTCTATTTTCATCGCACCATACTTTAATGCCATCGATATCGCTTTGTACAAGATTTCCGTCGGTAGTGGCTTCTATTAATCTATAGATTTTTAAGTCGTCTGCGAACATTTTGAAATTACAATGCTTTATATGATTAGTGATATCATTAATGAATATCGAGAATAATATGGGACCCAGATGTGACCCCTGTGGAACGCCAGACTTCGCAAGAAACGATTTAGACTCAAAAAAATTTACAGAAACCACTTGCTGTCTTTTCCAGAGGTAAGACTGGAACCATTTTAAAAAGGACCCGTGAATTCCTGCTCGCTCTAACTTTACCAATAACAATGAATGACTGACTTTGTCAAAAGCGCTGCTGAAGTCAGTATACACCGCATCGACCTGGCGCCCTTTATCTACTTCGCATGAAAGCTCAGATACAAACGAGGCTAAGTTTGTCTCAATGGAACGACCTTTTTTAAATCCATGCTGATGTTCTGACAGTAGTTGATGAAGATGAAGAGAAAGTAATGGACATATTAAGGCTTCAAATAATTTTGAAAAACACGACAAAATGGAAATTGGCCTATAATTTTTAACGTCATCTACTTTTCCCTTTTTGTGCAACGGTATTATCTTAGCTTTTTTCCATTCGTCGGGAAATTCTCCAGCATAAAGGGAGTGATTAATAATCAGAGTCAAAGGCAGAGTCAGGGCGGAAGCACAGCGTTTGACTAATAGTGGCGGGATGCCATCAGGACCAGGACCTTTCAAAATGTCTACTTGCTTCATTTTTTTCAGAACTTCACGTTCCGAAAATTTTACGATACCAATAGAATTATGATAGTTAGTAGAAGTGGCTTCGTTAGGATCCTTAATGTTCAAAGCATGAACATCAGCAGTGAAAGCCTTAGAAAAGTTTTCGGCAAAAAGATCAGCTATTTTCTCGCCAGAGCCAGCAGATTTATCATTCAAATGCATCACAGCGGGAAATGAAGAGCGTTCCTTACGCTTGTCTTTGATATACCTCCAGAAGTCCCTAGGATTTTTCGCTATACTATCCTCAGTTTTCCTCATGTATTCCCTAAATAGAGAATCAGATAATTTGTGTCCGCGCTCCCTTAAAATATTAAATTCGAAAAGATCACGGGGATTTTTAAATTTATGGTATTTAGATCTTAATTTATCTTTCTCAGCAAGTAATGTAACAAGGTTTTTGTTAAACCATGGAGGAAATTTTTTCTTGTTAAATTTGTGTCTTGGAACATACTTGTCGATTAATGATTTGAGAATGGAATAAAGACTTGAGGTCATTTCGTTTACTGATGAACAGCCATTGAACACTGTATTCCAGTCGATATTTTAAAGTTCCGATGTAATAGTTTCATAGTCAGCCTTGTAAAAATTGAATTCAGAAGAAACTTGAGGACGAAGGTACTTGGGTTCACTACTGATTAAAGCGCACAACATTGGGGGGTGCTTAGGGTCGAGTTTGCTTATGTGATCAGGTGATTCTGTCAAAGAAAATCCTCCTAATGTGCTAATGGCGAGGTCTAATGTTCTGTTATCTTCATTACACAAATCACTAAACTGATACATATTAGAAATGGAAATAAAGTCGACCAATGCATTTCCAAGAGAATTTCCATAATTAGAAGGTTTAGTGAAATTGTCACATTTGACCCAATTTATAAAGGGTAAATTGAAGTCTCCAACAATGACAACTTCATCGACTTGATTTATGTAGTTATTTGCGTTATCTAGGAATACGTTCAATACATCTAGTTTGACTGGAGGAGGGATATAAACAACACAAATTGCAAGTTTCTTAATTAGGTTCCCGATTTTCATTTTCACTACGACCCATATGTCCTCAGAACTGGATTCCCAGCTGTGCATCCTATTTGACTCAAACTTACACGATACTGCCAACATCACTCCTCCTCCATCAGCCTTAGCAGTAGGAGAACCAGGACTACAAAAACGATCACGTCTATATACAACGTAACGAGAATCGACAATTTCACTACTATGCACAGTATCATTAAGCCAGGTCTCAGAGAAAGCTATTAGATCGTAAGAGTTCTGAAGTACATTCCTATAGATCTTATCAGTCTTTGTTCTCATACCACGTACATTTTGGTAATAAAGAGTAGCCATTTTTAAATAATATAACACTAAAAACAGTTATTATAGTTAACAATAGTCTACTTAATTAATGAGTCGCCAAGAAAAACTGACTATCCATAGTGCGTATCTGAAGAGCTGAACTATTTTCATCTTTTCTAATATACACGCGACCATCCCGAACCCAAACGAACTTGTAAGCTAATTCCTTGGCCTTCTTGCGAACAGCTGCATGAAGAGATTTATTGGCTGGGCTTAGGTGTTCGGATACAAAAACCGGGGCGCAGCTCGCATCGATTCCAAGGTGAACAGAATTAATTTTATTTTGAGCATTTTGTTTGTTGAAACGCTGAACTCCAGCAAGCAAACTGTCCCGGACAAGTCGCGTTCGCAGCTTCACTATGATGGCACGTGGTCTATCATTGTCTTTATTAAGCTTTGCCACTCTAGAAGCATGGACAATATCCACGCTGGTTATGGGACAATCCACCGTCTTCGCCAGCTTTTCGGCTATTTTTATCACATTCTCTGAGCGACTCTCGGGAACTCCGTTTACCTCAACGTTGCACTCACGCTGATGCTGTTCTATTAAATTCAATCTTCCGGTGATATCCTTATCCAAAAAGCGAACTTTGGCCTGTAGTTCTTCATTGCCTTTCTGGAGCTGTTCAATGATGAGTGTTTTAGACTCCAGATTCTTCTTAAGCTCCTCATAACACGTATTAAAAAATATCAAGGACTGTTCAAATACGGACACTTTGTCACCAATACTTTGAAGCTCGCTGGTTACACTTCTCAGCGCCAGCTTCATTTCTTCTCTAATGACAGAGCGGATATCTGCGTTGGAGTCAAAGCCCTCGTCGGGAATATCGTCAGAAGACTTACGGCGGGGCTTGGCCTTCGAGATGTTGCGCAGAGTAACATTTGATTCGCCCGACGTATGCGCTAATGCACGTACCGGCGTGTTCGTGTTGTCCGATTTTGGTTGCTTACTTAAACAAGTAGGACATTTCCAGGCCTTTTTCTTCTCCGGAGTGAACTTAGTAAAGCGATTTACAGTAATACCACAGCAGTCGAGATCGTACACTGAATTGCACCAAGTGCACTTCATAAACTCCTTGGCCTTAATCTGGTTGTGACATCCTGCGCAAAGGGGCGCCATCGTGTTGTCCGTAGAATAAATAAATTATCAGCAAAAAACGGCGATCACGAGCAAAGTCGCAGGTACAGCAAGTCCAATTCTCGAGCGTAGAAACTGTTATCCCCACTATGGCTCAACTGAGAGCGCGGGCGCGGCCCAGTATACGTAGCAGTAGTCGCAACAATCGCGTTCGGTCAGCCGACTCAGTGGCGGCACGGACCCCGATGCGTTTCCAGCTATGACACAGCGGCGACACAGTGCACTGACACTCCAACAGAATACCCTCAATCACAATAACGTTTTGGAAGATATTTATAATATACAGTGAAAGCTAAATTATTTAATATCACCAATTCAACAACTGCACTGACTTCTTTGTTTTTAGCACACAAACCCACTCCACAACCACATTTAGCACTAATTTACTATTTATTTTTGATACGGGGAGAATAGAAACGTCCGCCACTTAGCACGGCGTAGATATGTCACAACATATCAAGTTGGTATGTTCTGTAATGTATTCAATTATATCTTCAGAAAAGAATCTAAAGAAATAGTCTATTGGCGACATCGTTTGCTCCATAAGAGAAGGATAAAAAGTTGGCTTTTCAATCACTGCTGGATATTTGAATTTTGTTGCCTTCCATTTGAATCATAAAATTGGTCTTTTATATTTTTTAGCTCTTTTTGCTGTAAATGTTGCCTTTGTGTTAGTTATTCTTTTAGCAGATCTTGTTTTTTGGGTCGGTGGAGTTTGCAGCGGTGACAAAACAGAAGAAACAGAATTCAACATAGGCAATGGTACTTGTTGCATATCAGATGGAAACATTTCATTAATAACTGGAGTTAACGGTATTGTTTCTTTGTCCACAAAAAGAACTGGGCTGTGTTCTTCTTCATCTGAACTAAGAATATGAAGATCTTCCAATGAAGAGGGTAGGGATCGAGGATCAGAACTATAGTTTGAATCTTCATCACTGTTGCAACGACGACGGCTGAAGTTCTGTATAATAACCTCGTCATCTGAAGATGAAGTGTCAGTAGATGATGCACGTTTTGGTGGCACGAGGGCTAAAATTCTTTTAGCTCTATCCCATTTCACCCCCTAAAGGAAAAAAGAAATAAAACATGCAAACATCACCCAACAACAAGCTTACAGTGCAAAAAATAATGTTATTATAAAATCATTAGTAATTGCGCAATGTAGCACCCGTGCTACATTAAAGATGGGCAGAAGTTTGTTCAGTGTTTCGCAATGTTGCAAATACGCTACGTTCACAAACTGATGCAAATATTTTAATATGGAATGAAATTTACGCCTTTGTTTTACTCTGTGCAAGATACTCCATGCATTAGCATATAATTATATTTCCATAAAACATTTTCAAAATGTGCAAAAAAAAACATATTTATGAATAAAACTTACCGAGCGTCTGCGCAAAGATTGTTGACCCGGCGCCATCTTAACATAGACTGACGAGTGCAATGCAGTGGAGTAGATTTAATATTTTTTCGCTAGATGGCCATAGAAACATTTACAGAAATAGTATATGGTAAACGCCAAATATTTTTTTGTTTCAAACGTTGCACCCGTTCTACGTTGCGGCAAACAGGGTTAACACATTTTTTTGAGCAAAACTTTACTAGCACCCAGTCGTTTTCTTTTAACTGACTATATTACAGAAATCACTTTCATCAAAATTAATATCTGTTAGCCCGAAAGATTTATCATTTTTTGGATCGACATTTTCTTGATCATCATCATTATCTGGTAATAAATACTTTAAAAGGTATTCCTCTAAATTTTTGGGCTCAGACATATCTGAATCGCGAGTGCTGAAGTTACCGTCTTCTGAGGATTTTTTTTTTAATCTATTGTTTTAAGGGCTTGAGTCGCTTTTATGTCAGCTACATTTTTAACATTCTCATGTAGGTAGGAAAACCTACTTAAATACCTCACACAACAGTTTGTACAGTGTGCGAGCCGCATCACACAGTGGTGCGGACAGGACACTTGGTATTACGCCGACATCGAGAAGATTGCGTATTGAGTGAGCATAGTACATCTGATAGACTGCGTCCTCAAACATTCTGCCAGAATATGATAGACATCCTCGACACTTTCGCAGGTGTCAGATTCAACTAATCTCATCAAAAAATTAAACTTATTTAAAGGCATATTATATGCCCGGAACGGAGTCTGTGAGCCATAACTATCCACTGTCTCTTCATTTTACAATCAGTGAACCAAGGTATTTTGTGCGGATTTTGCTACAGTACCATACGGTATCAGATTCCTTTTTCCTGTGAAGTTGTGTCAAAATACAATTTCCACTTTTCAAAAATTTTGTACCGGTAATTGCATAGAATTTCTGAGGTTTCCGGCATCATGTAAATCTCTGCTCCAGTAGATACAGCTTCTGTTGCACATTTATCGGCTTCATCATTACCTTGGATGCTTATATGAGACGGTATCCACTGCAATCTTAAATCGACATTCTTCTGTATTCAAAGTTATTAACTACTTTTTTCTTTTTTTAAAAATGTTTTGCATTTTTCAAATTTCGTATTTTTTGTACCGTTTTCCGCTTTGAATACTGTTTTTATCTTGACATTTCTTGGCTCAGAAGTTGACTTTGTTCTTGAATGTAAGTTTTGTACGTATTGATCTTCTATAATTGTAATTTGTTTTTTAGGATCTATGGTCGGCATTGCCGCCAACACTGGCTGTTGGATATCGGAACTTGAACAGGCCTGTAATGCATTTAAATGAATACTGAATATGAGTAAAATATGACTGGTGTGTGGGGTGGTAATTTTAAAATCGTTATATTTTCTTTGCGCGCCTCTTCAATAATATTCAGTCCTACATGGGTGGAGTGGCCATCGTATATAACAAGCAGCGGGCGCTGATCGTTTACCAGAGGTAAAAAAGATTTTTTGAAATAGGTTTCAAATATTTTTGCTTGCGGCATAAGATGTTTTGGGATATGCTTCAGGTGAAGTCCACGTATCCCATACATGTTTTCCTTTAAATAGTACCACTATACAAGAAAAAATACAGTGATTGGCATCGAAGATATTACCGGTATGCTTATTTTTCAAATGTGAAAACGATAAAAATAGCAAAATATACACTAATTTAACATAATCAAATATAAATTGGTGTAAAAACTCACCCAAAAATCAACTTTTCACGTGCACTTCTATCCTCCAGTACTAAACTTTTAATAAAAATCAACACGATCACGACTAAGCTTGTTCCCAACGGCTTCATGGCGCTAAGCTTCGGGCTGTGCTTCGGCGCTCGCTGTCGAGACTCGTAAGACGAAAGGAACGAATGCGCGTACCGTATCGCCAGCTCTTTCTTTCTCGGGTGCAGATGCCTGCGCTCCAGTGAGGAATGCGTCATCGAGTTGTAGCGCTCCCCCCACTCCGACTACACCGACGCCGCCGACGATAACAATTCAAAGTGCGCCTGTCAACACTACAGTGCAGCCAGGGATGAATCATGCGCAACTAGATGGTGTAAACAACAACAATGCGGATTGGCTTGAAGTTACACATCGGCGATCTTGCCGACCGTCTCCGAGTAACGTAACTAGAGGAACAGCTGCTCCAGGATCGGCAGTATGTGCGATATCGGCAGCGGAGCGAAAGTCATATTTGCATTTATATTTTGTCCAGATTGGAACTACGGTTGAACAAGTTTTAACCCATCTTCGAACCATTTGCCCGGACGATAATTGCTCAGCTGAGGTGTTAAAATCGCGCGGCGATTATGCTTCGTTTAAACTAACTGTTCCGACCAAAAATTTGGAGGAGTATATGAAACCTGAACACTGGGCCGAAAACGTCCATATCAAGCCGTGGCGGAGTGGATTTCGAAACCAGCAACAAGCGACGTAATAATAATAATAATATATAACTGTCACTGTCACGCTCAAACATAGCAGTCGTTTTTTATATCTCCTAAATTTTATTTTATATTTCCTGTTTTATTTTCCTAGTTTTCTACATATTTTATCAACAAATAGAAAAAGGACAATCTAGTTTATCAACAAATGGAAAAAGGGACAAGCTTTACAACCAAGAAATTTCAAAACTGAATAAAATTGAAAACAATGACCAGATGACACATCAAATGTCAAAAAATAAACTAGGAAAAATGGAAAATAAAAAATGATCACGAGATCAAAACGACGAGCAGCAGCGGAATCCACAAGCGCACGCCCACCACCTCCGCCCACCCCGTCGTCTCCGAGCTCCTCGTCGGAGGACGAGTTTGTTACTCCCCCCGACACGAGCGCGTCGAGCGACGAGGACGGGCCGCCGACGCCGCCGCCGCCGCCACGACCTGTGCGACGGGGACGTCCTCCGCTGCCGGCACGCTTGGGGCCTGCGGGGCAACCTGCTCCGCGCCCGGCCCCCGCTACCGGTGGTGTAGTGCGCCGCATGCGATGGACTCAGAAAATGAATGAGAACTGCATGCGCGCCTATTATGGGGCTACAGAGGGGGGAATCACCCTGACGGCGTACCGTGATCGTATGCTGCCTCTGTTTCAGACTCTTGAGCCAGCTGTCGCCGTGTCCGCTCAACGACTGTCGGATCAAGTGCGGGCTATCCAACGGTGCAAGCTGCTGGAACAGTCTGTACTTGATCGGCTCCGCCTGGAGGCGCTTCCTACTGGTGCGACTCCTCCCTTGACACGAGATCTACCTGTCGCGTCGTCTGCCCCGGTTGTGGCTATAGTGCCGTCGCCGGTGGTGACACTAGCGACGCAGGTGGGCCCCGATGTCGGTGAAGGAGATTGTACGAGTACGAATGTGAGTAACCAGGTGAGTGAGCAATTGAGGAGGACTTTGGAAGACGCGATTAGCCAGTACCGATTCACACCCGAGTCTAGGCCGCGACTACCACGTTTGCCCACCCATAGACGTAACTTGGCGTTAATGGGAGCCTTGAATGTTTTGCTAGTCCCGTATATGCGGGCTAGCAAAGATTTAGTTGATACCCACTCGATCATGTACTGTGGTGCTATTGCGGCGTGTCGCGTTGCTCGTGTCAAATTCCCGGACACTGACCGAGCATCGCGCCCCGCCGGATGCGCACCTGCATGGCAAATACGGATCGAGCGGCGTATCAATACATTCAGGACTCTCATTGCAAAGCTAGTCTGCTTCAGTCGGGGCAATAACCGTCCCCGAGTCATGCGTTTTGTGACCCAGGCCTTTGACGGGACTGGTATCCAATCCCAGGACTATCTGGCCTGTGTCACGGAACGCATCGACTACCTGAAGCAGAAAGTCTATGCATGGGCAAATCGTATTCGTCGCTACAGGGTGCGTGTGGATAGATACTGGCAAAATCGCCTCTTCCAAAGCGATCAGAGGAAGGTATACCGGAAGTGGGAGGGGACTGATCAACGTGTGAGTGGTGGACAGCTCCCAGATGCCAATGCCATGAGTGATTTCTGGCGTAACATCTGGTCGGTGCCCATCGAGCACACCGAGGGTGATTGGATACGTGTTGTCGAGCGGGAATGTGAGCGCATCGAATCCATGGGGTCTATTATCATAGACCCTGAAGACGTTTGTTGTGCAATCCGTACGGCCCAGAACTGGAAAAGTCCTGGTCCGGATGGTTTGCTCAACTTCTGGATTAAGTGGATTCGGTGCTCACATGACTGCTTGGCGACACAATTTCAAGAAGCCCTCGAGCTCGGTTCTCTCCCTGGTTTCATGACCACCGGTATAACTACCTTGCTCCACAAGTCCGGTAGTACCACGGATCCGAAGAACTATAGACCCATCACATGCTTGCCTACAATTTACAAGCTCCTTACATCCATTCTGACCGCAAAAATTAACGCGCACATTGTTGCAAACAATATTTTGGCCCCAGCTCAGAATGGATGTAGGGTTGGGTCCCGTGGTACTAAGGAGCTCCTCCTCATTGACATGACCATTAGCCAACAAGTCCGGCGGAATAGAGGGTCTCTCTCTGCTGCCTGGATTGACTATAAGAAGGCCTATGATTCGGTGCCTCACTCATGGCTGGAAAGGATTTTAGAGTTGTACAAAATTGATTCAACCCTAAAATCCTTTTTAAGCACATGTATGAGGCGATGGGTCACAGTCCTTCGTCAACCAGGCGGTGGTGACGGCCCCTCAACCCCGCAGGACTTTATAAGGATTGAGCGGGGAATTTTCCAGGGTGACAGTCTGAGTCCATTGTGGTTCTGCCTGGCTCTGAATCCCCTCAGCATTTTACTGAGGGACTCAGCGCTCGGCTATCGGCTTCGGAGAGGGGGTGAAGTCATTAGTCATCTGCTGTACATGGACGATCTGAAGCTGTTTGCACCGAAACGTCAAGACTTGGTGGAGCTGCTAAAACTCACACAGAGTTTTAGCAGCGCCATCAAGATGGAGTTCGGTGTAGATAAGTGTGCTATCATGCATGTGCAGCAGGGGAAAGTTGTAAATTCTCCGAATTTACAACTTTCGGAGACAATGACTCTTAGATCCCTTTCAGAAGCCGAGACTTACAAGTACCTCGGTATGTCAGAGTCGTTGGGTATTGCAGTCGAGGACATCAGAAAATCGGTGAAGGAACGCTTCTTCTGTCGCTTGACAAAAGTACTTAACAGTCTTTTGTCTGGCGGCAACAAGGTGCGTGCCTTCAACGGTTGGGTGATGCCTCTACTGATATACTCCTTTGGCATACTGAGGTGGACTCAGACTGAGCTGGACGCCCTGGATAGGAAGGTCCGTCAACAGCTCACATCGCATCGCATGCTACACCCGCGCTCGTCTGTTATGAGGCTGTATATTCCGCGGAAGTGGGGTGGTTGTGGCTTTTTAAATGCCAAGAACCTCCACAACCGCGAAGTATGCAGTCTCAGGAATTATTTCCTAAACAATGAGTGCGGGATGCATCACGATGTTGTGACAGTTGACAAAGGCCTCACACCACTCTCCTTGGCGAACGAGAACTGGCGCAAACCTATGGTGCTAAGCACGGAGGACCGCAGGAACGTATGGAAGGACAAGGAGCTGCACGGGAAGTTCTATCGGGCCTTAACAGGGCCTGATGTGGACTTACTCGCATCGGTGAACTGGCTGCGCTTCGGTGACCTCTTTGGGGAAACCGAGGGTTTTGCCTGTGCAATTGCTGACGAAGTAATGATGACGAACAATTATCGGAAATATATCCTGAAGGACGGTACGGTCGACATTTGTCGAGCATGCCGCCGTCCCGGAGAGTCACTCAGGCATATCATTTCCGGTTGTTCGCATCTTGCTAACGGCGAGTATTTGCACAGGCACAATCTAGTGGCCAGGATCATCCACCAGCAACTTGCCCTTCGATACGGTCTTGTAGAGTCTGAGGTACCGTACTATAAGTACGTACCTGCGCCGGTTCTTGAAAATGGTCGTGCATTGCTCTATTGGGACCGCTCTATCATCACGGACAGGACTATTGTTTGCAATAAGCCTGATATCGTAGTGGTCGACCGGTGCCAGCGCAGGGCAGTGCTCGTCGACATCACCATTCCACATGACGAAAACCTCGTGAAGGCCGAGAAGGACAAGCTCAGCAAGTACCTTGACTTGGCTCACGAGGTTGCCTCCATGTGGGATGTTGATTCGACGATCATTGTCCCGATAGTCGTCTCGGCGAACGGCCTGATAGCGAAAAGCCTCGACCAACATCTCAAGAGGCTCTCGCTAGACGGTTGGCTCAAGGGTCGGATGCAGAAGGCAGTGGTCCTCGACACGGCACGAATCGTCCGGAGGTTCCTGTCTCTGCAGCCCTAACCGCCGGTAGCTTGGGCCCTGCCCCGCTGCCGGTGGCAACCTAGTTTTTAAGTTTTTTATAATATATTATTGTTTTTTTATTTTGTATTGTAAAAAATTTAAAAATTAAGATTCTAAATAAATACGTGAATAATAATATAATAATATAATAATCCGTTTATTTCAGGCAATATAACTTGCATGCAATGCAAGTTACAGAGGCCCATAGAAAATAAATACCTTACAAACTAACATACATATTAATAAAACAATAAAACTAACCTGTTTAAAACGTATACGTTATTTTATCAGAACGTGCGAGGTTTTCGTACGAAGCTTGATGAATGCAAAACAGCTATATTAGCATCATCGGCAGATATATACGTTTTCACTGAAACGTTTTTAATTAGTAGTTTAAGTGACGCCGAACTGTTCCCGCCGGGGTATACCGTGCTACGTCGATACCGTACCGTGCAGCGCGGAGATCGCACGGTCGACACTGGCTGGGGTGGAGTGTTGCTCGCGGTTCGTAATCAGTATACTGTGGCGAAGGTTGTAAATATTGACGGCTATGATGGTGATGTGGAAGTATTGATTGGTATTGTATCACTTAGGTATAACAAAATAATTTGTTGTGTTATTTATATAAATAAATAAATAAATAAACGTTTCACACTCACAGCTCCCCACTAGGAATAAATCCTGTGTCGGGGATGCCATGGAACACACACAAAGAGACAAGGACGACTAACACCCAGACCCAGAACAGATATTTAAATTCATCATTTAAACATCTGCCCGGCCGGGAATTGAACCCGCTGAGCCAAACAGGCCGACAAATATCCCGCCTAATTCAGTTGATGCAAAGTACATAAATACGTTTGCCGTTTTAGAGAATCTTGTAGCTAAACAATTTGGAGTCGAAGGTGACTCCAAGGTCTTTGATAGCAGATAATGTCGTTAGCGGAGAATCCTTTAAATTATAAGTAGTTACAATTGGGTGTGGTTTCCGCGTAAAAGAGCAGACGTAACACTTAGACACATTCAAATCTAATTTATTTAGAATACAGTAGTTTTGAAATCTATTCAAGTCCATTTGAAGAAACGAAGCGTCTTGCGAAGTACGAATTGGGCAGATAATTTTCATATCGTCAGCATACAGTAAAATTTTAGAAAAATGGAAGCAGGAACTGATGTCATATACAAAAATTATAAAAAGGAGTGGACCGAGCAAGGACCCCTGAGGAATTCCTGAGGGAATACACATTGCCCGAGATATATAGCCATTCAGTACTACAGTTTGACATCTATTTCGAACGTACGATGAAAACCATCTGAACAAGTTTCCTCGAATGCCTACTCGTTGAAGTTTATGCAACAACACGTCGTGATCCAATCTATCAAAACACTTGCTATAGTCAGTATATATAACATCGACCTGCGAAGGTTCCGACATGTATTTAGATAAATATTCACTACATAGTAGAAGATTAGACATTTTCAATCTGTCTCTTTCTACGGCTACGTATCCGGACATATGGAAAACTTCTCGAGTTACGCCAATACCCAAAGATGGCTCCAGATCTAAGGTAGAGAACTATAGACCGATAGCTGTTCTCTCGGCCTCCGGCAAAGTCTTTGAATCCATCCTAAATCGCCATATAACTAGGCAGGTCCGCACACAGCTGAGTGACAGTCAGCATGGTTTCCGAGCCGGTAAGTCTACGGCCACTAATCAGATAAACTTTGTTGACTACGCAGTCAAAGAAATGGATCAGTGGAAGCAAGTGGATGCGGCATACTTTGACTTCAAAAAAGCCTTTGACCGCGTAGACAACCATGTCTTGTTAGAAAAGTTTTCAGACACTAGATTCACTCCTAAACTGCTGCATTGTTTGCAAACTATTTTACTAACCGTACACAGTATGTGGAGATGGGTGGTTTTCGATCAAATCCTTATCTGACTCTTCTGGTGTAAGTCAAGGCAGCACGCTGGGTCCTACCCAGTTTGTGATAATGATAAATGACCTGCCGGAGGTCGTTGAAACAGCTGAATGTCTGATGTTTGCCGACGATCTGAAGCTATACTTGGGTGTGAGTAGTGTAGACGACTGTGAGGCATTGCAGAGGGACATAGACAATGTGGTGAAGTGGGGGGAAGCTAATCACATGGAATTTAATAGTTCCAAGTGTAAAGTTATTTCATTTACCCGATGGGCAGAACCCTGCCCGTTACGATTACCACATGTCCGATGTCAGTCTGGAGCGTGTCACAGAAATCCGAGACTTAGGAGTAACCTTAGACATGGAATTAACATTTAATCGGCATATTATGGATGTTTGTAGCAAAGCGTTCAAATCTCTTGGTTTCGTCATGCGGCAGACCGCTAGATTTCGAGACAGGAACGCTATTGTAACTTTATTCTACTCATTTGTACGCAGCAAGCTCGAGTACAATTCCATAGTCTGGGATCCACATGAGAAAAACTATGGGCTTATGTTGGAGCGGGTACAAAGAAAATTTTTGAGATATTTGTACAAAAAAATATATGGATATTATCCTTTTCTATATCCGTCTTTGTTTGTTGCTGGAATGGTGGGCATTAATACGCTTGAGTTAAGGCGGAAGTGTGCGTTATTAGTGCACTATCATCAGCTGCTCAATGGGCGGATTGATAATTCTTGTTCTCTGGGTCGCTGCTCGCTGGCCGTGCCGGACCGGGTGCGTCAGTCGCGCGCGTGCTGCGTGCGGAAACTCTTCCGGACTCCGCGCGTAAGTACTGCCACAGCTCAGTATGCTCCTACGAATCGGGCCATTAATCTGCTCAACGATCGGATTGGTCAGGAACCAGACTTAGATTTGTTTTGTACCCGTTACAATCGTTTTATTGAAGCATGTATTCGTTTTTTAAGTAATTTTAATGTTAACACCTAGTTTAAGATTTGTTATTGTGACTTGCTGTGCGCGTTGGCTTTGCTGTAAGCATAGCAAGCATTTGAAAGTAAATAAATAAATAGGGCATTCGTTTTTCCCTATCAATGCCTGATTCATGAACATTTCTAGTTCTTCTTTTATTTTACTAGACATTGAACGGGGTTGCAGAGATGTGGAGACTTTTCGATCAAATACGGTCCACAGTGAAAAGGTAGGAGCTGTGGCATCGTTAGCAGATTGCAGTTGTTCCTGACACTGTTGCACATCTTCTTGTTGTACAGTTTCCAGGATTTGGCTTGTCACGAACCGTTTGGTATTATTCAGTGCTTTTTCTTCCTGGAATCCGTAGGCTTTGAATCTTGGATCCAAAAGCGTGCATATAGCGATAGGCATGTTATATTATTCCAAACCACCAAGTGTAAGCCTCAGACCTGAATATTTTTTTTTGCCAACACAGGAACGTAATAGTTTAATTTCTCTGCCATTTCTTGATATACCGCGAGTAAACCTTGTGTAATTAAGGTCGCCTTAGTCGTACCAGTTCAAGGAAAATAGCTATAATTTCTATTGTAATATAAATAAAAGAAAAATCTTTGCATATATAAATTCTTCATTTATTAACGAATCAACAAAGACTAATAGACATATAAAAATCTTTTAATAAAATGTTTTTTATAGGTTTTACAAAAACCTTCCTTCGGTACGACTTAGGCAACCGGTTGCCTTAATCGTACCACCCATGGCCTAAGTCGTACTTAGAGTAAACATATATCTTTCCAACTAGAATTCTAAGGACAATTAAAAAACTGCGTAGACTTATATGCTACGAGATCAATTTCAGTCTTACTTATAATAATAATAATAAAAAAACGTTAGTTTCATTTCGTAATAATGAGTACCTTTAGGAAATAAAACTATCATTTTTTTAAATGCATATATCACAAATGTAATTTTTAGTTTTAATTTCGAGATCTGCACATAAATCATGTACCCATCCTTTGCATTTAATACATTGGGTCATATTTTCTTTGCGATCTTCGTTGCATAGTTTGCACAACCAATTTTTTTTAGCGTCTAGTTTCTTATCTTTGTTAGATTTCCTGTCTATCTTTCTTTTTTATTAGTGACTTGTGTTCCTTTTTCTTTTTTAATGTTTTTCAAATTTAATATAGGTCTCTTCAGTTTCTTTGTCTTTTCTTTGGTTTCAATTTCCTTTTTGTAGGGGGACGAAGTCAATTCCGCGGTCTTATTGGTTCCTTTCCTCATTTTTTGGTCAACTATAGTTAAGCTCGGTATAGGAGATATTATATTCAAGCAAGCCATTATTTGCTTTTTATTTGTAGGGTCGTCAATCCTTGAAGAACCTGGTTGAGGAGATTCTCTCATGGGTGATTTTGCAGCAATAGTAGGTGTCCTTGCCACAGGAGGCTTTGTAGTCACAGGTGGAGTACCAGTCCGAGGTGTCATTTCAGACGCAGATGACGTAGGCCTATCCATCGCTGGGGTTATTCCAATCTCAGGTCGCGTATCAGTTGCAAGTGGCGTTGAAATTCCAGACATGGGTGGCGTTGCAGGTGCTTCTCGCGTCGCAGGTGTAGCTATAGATTTTGCTGGAGGCTCGGGATCTATGGCCGCAGTTGGTCCTTGGTCATCGATTTGCACAGAAGATATGAAGTCTTCTTCTGTGAAGATATTTCTGTCACTAGGCCACAAGCCTGTCGCTCTAAACCCATTCTGTGCAATGTCCATACGAACTGATCTGGGGTACGCTATACCCAACATGATGATGATTTGATGATTTTTTTTTTTTTCATTTAAACAGCATATACTACCCAAATTGCAATTATGCTTAGTATTTTTTTACTCAAATTAGTCTGCAATAACTATATGCTTCGGTAATTCCTGGTTTCAAGTTGATTCAAACATTAGTTTTTACCACAAAAGTTCGTCATTTACGAGTATAACTGGGTTAGAAAATTTATTTTTTAGTTTAAAGGAAATACTCGCAGATGGCACTGTCAATAAAAAAACTAATTAAATTATTATAATTCAATCATTTGTTTCTTTTATTTTCCTTTATTTTTTCTTATCTATTATTACGACATTGCAATCACTTGATAATTATAACTTGAATTTGACGTTTTATGTAGAGACAGCGAAAGTTGAATTCTACGAGTATGTTGTCTTCTGTACTGTCTTTTTGATAATAATTATATTATTTATTTTAATCTAACTACTCGCTGTCTTCAGTTACGTCAGGCTCTGGTAACCTATCAGGTTCCACCTCTGAAGAGGGTAGATTTTTATAAAATTCGTGATACGTCCTTGGAATTTGCAATTCTGCACACAATTTTAATAGATCAATTTTCTTCTTCGAGGATATTTTTAGTCGCTCAGAATAGACTGATTTAGGGTTCTGGCTTGTACCAGCCTTCCTTCGTTTTTTTTTTTCATTTTTAGCATCAAAAAGGGTTCATTTTCGTCATAGGTCGTTTTCAAAAATATTGTGTTAGGAATATTTTTACGATATTGTAACCATACCGCGTCACTCACACCAACTTTACTGCCATTACTCAAAATATGAGGGTTGAATTGGTTTAGAGTGCCAAAATCTTTAAATTCATCGTGTTGTAAGGATGTGACGCTGAAAGGTCGAGGGTTCGCTCTGGCCAAACGAACTATTTGTGTCCAGCCTTCCGGTGTGAAAACAGGCACGTTTTTTGATTTTCTTTCAATTTTCGAATGAACGGAATCACACTCCATATGCGTATGACCAGATTCAAAAAATTTGTGATTAAAGCCACGTATTCACTGAGCAACAATTGTTTATAAACTCTGTTTCAGAAACGAAATCTACGTGTTTCTGAAACATATCACTTTGTTTCTGTAAACACTACGTTAACATACGAGAAACACGTAGTGTTTACAGAAACAACATGTTATGTTTCTGAAACAGAGTTTATAAACAATTGTTGCTCAGTGAATTAATATTAATGATAATGAATAATTGTTTGCAGTGTAGGATGCTCGTTGACAGTTCTCAGACACATA
Source organism: Alcis repandata (assembly GCA_949125135.1). Classification (NCBI taxonomy): domain Eukaryota; kingdom Metazoa; phylum Arthropoda; class Insecta; order Lepidoptera; family Geometridae; genus Alcis; species Alcis repandata. The sequence goes on from OX421240.1 coordinate 2,338,808, forward strand.
TAACTAAAATGGTAGTTATTTGCTGGCCGCCACAACCATCTGACATCATTCTGACATGTTTGATATTATTTTTGCTCATTATATAATTATTAATACCTACATGTGGAAATTTCTATGCTTCCCCGTTTTCCTTCTGTTTTGTCCCACATGTAGCATTCAACAATTCAACGTCTTGGTTACCTAAATTATATATCGTTAAGTTATACACAGCTAACTTACGTACATAAAAGAAAGGCCCGGAAGCTCCCTTAGGCGTGCTCAGAACAGCTTCTAAGTCAAAGTTAAACGCTAATATAGTATCATCCTTTCTTGCTAGTTCTTTGTCTTCATCTCTGCACTTTCGGGCTCGATCTCTTCGGGCTAGTTGCAAGGAGTTAGCTTCTTTCATTTTTATCTTCTTTTCTTCGTTTCCTTCTTTATATGCTAAAACTTTAATCGCCTAGTCAAGTTTTGATGAACTTTTTGATCTTTCTCTTTTTGACTCGTAAAAGCTGCTTTGTTAAATATTTTCAAGACATTTCTGTAAATATTTTTACTATGTTCATCTTTCTGCTAATTTATAAACCGAAGACAGATAAAGTTACCATAGGTGGTCCATAAAATAATATTTTGTAACTCAAATTTCTCGGAAAGTATTTCACTTAGGAAGTTTTAAAACAGAATACTTATGTATTATTTCTATTGATTTAATCTATCGATTGACACATGTTTCATCACTCTCCGCCAAATTTTTTTTTAGGCCAAGTTCCTTACAAAAAAAAATTCGATCTCTGTGAGTATTTGTTCATTTTGTGAGTGTGTCACCCCTACAAGTTAACAGGTTTGGAACAGAAATTTAAGCTTAAAGCTACATCTGTACTGACACAGGCTATTCTTTATAACAGTAGCACAGACAGTAGTAATAGGTACCTAGTTGTATTTGCAATTTATAATATTTGTCATAAAAAATGGATTGTTAACATTGTTGTTAACCACATACATAATTATGTACGTACCTACTGCCTGCTTACCTACTTACTTACGTCTTATTTTATCGCATAATTACGTTCATAACAGTTTTAAAATAAGCACATAAACTTAGTATATAAATATTTTAAGCTAATTTTAGAGTTAATTACTTTTTAAGGTTACATCTTAATTAAATAAGTATATAAAAATAGGTAAAAAAATTTTTTAAGTTAAACGGTTTTATAAAACAATAAAAAAAAATGTACTAAAAACCAAAAAATAATAAAATAGATACAGTCGTGGGAATTATAAACATATGCATAGACTAGACTAAAATAAAACCGTGGGGCAAGAAAACCGTGGGACGTGCCCCACGGTTTTATTTTAGTCTAGTCTATGCATATGTTTATAATTCCCACGACTGTATCTATTTTATTATTTTTTGGTTTTTAGTACATTTTTTTTATTGTTTTCTAAAACCGTTTAACTTAAATTTTTTTTTTACCTATTTTTATTTTCTAGTTTTTAGTTTTTATTTTATATAGTACATTGTATTATACTGGTTGAGCACTTTCATTTGATACCCATATTGATAGGATCGATAAAACCTACGTTATCCGCCATTTTGTAGCGGCCGCCATCTTGTATTTCAATTTTTTATAGTGTATTGTATTCTGCTTGTTGAGCCCTTTCATTTGATACCCATATTGATGGGATCGATAAAACCTACGTTATCCGCCATTTTGTAGCGGCCGCCATCTTGAATTTCAATTTTTTATAGTATATTGTATTCTGCTTGTTGAGCCCTTTCATTTGATACCCATATTGATGGGTATCAAATGAAAGTATTAAAAGTAATTAGTTATTATTGAAAGTATGAAAGTATTATTTAGTTGATGGTATTGGTGGATTGATAAAACCTACGTTATCCGCCATTTTGTAGCGGCGGCCATCTTGAATTTATAATGATAATGAATAAACATAATTGTATTGTCACCAAAATCCAAAGTGTATACAAAATTTCAGATAAATCGGTTGACAGGAAGAGGGTGAAATTTGAATTACTAAATTTGACCCAAGAAAAAAGAAACGTGAGCTAAATAAAACCGTTTAAAAATGACTCATGTTATCTTCACTCTCACCTGATCTGTGCATTAACTGTGCGTTTTTTAGAATTCTATCGACTCTTCGGGCCATGTTGTTAGCGGTATCATAGTATTCCGGGCGGTATTAACGAAATAAAACTACCCATCAACGACCGACCCGAAATAGTGTTGGGTGCAAGTTGACTGCCGCGTATTCCTGAAATTTTTAACGGGACCCTACGAGACGCGTGGGTTTTAATGGCATCAGGAGATAGACCCTGAAATAGTCTACCTATTGATGCTAAACTTATATTTTTATCATAAACCTGTTTTGCACAATTGATTTTTCCGCGAGAGGTAAACAACTTTCCCGGTTCCGTATGACGATGGTTCTGGTTTCCTGGTTTACGTAATTTGAAAACCGTTTCCGACTTTCCCCCCTGGAGGTCGTAGGACCGAGTTTTAGGACTAGGACTCTCTGGAATCGTCTGCCGGAGAAAATAATTTCTGCAGCGTCAGATTCCAGATTGGACCTCCCGGTCCCGAGTTATGACCTCCCAAAGTTCCGGGAATTTATGTTATTTACCTCTTTTGGTCAATTCGGTCTTAATTATTTATGGCTATATCTCTGTTGATAATGGTCTTAAAAATATAGTTCAACTTGATTTGGATAGCCGGTGAAGCGGGCTATCCGGGACTATTTTTATAATTACAATTTTAGGTTAAATAACCCGAGATATCGGTCTTGGAATCTTATACCTAACTTATACTAAACTTAACCTAAAAACACTAAAAAGCTATTATCTCCCAAACCAATAATTTAAAAATCTGCAAAAATTTAATATGATTTAAAATAAGGTTTAACACAATTATAAAATTTTTTGGGGTTGATCGGGGGTGGATTTCACCCTCCACGTTTTTTACTAAAAAACTATTAAATTCAATAGGTATCTCGGTAAAACTAGTTCTATCAATAGAACAATCAATAGAACTAGTGGGAGGTCGCCATTAATAAAGCTAAAAACCTAAAATTTTGTACACAGATAGGGGTTATGATGTTATAATTTAATATGAAATAAAAAATAGGGGTGAAAGATTTGGTTTGGGAGATAGGGCTGTCCGAAAATATACTAAACTTAAAATGCTTGTAGCTCCGCTTCTGAGGGTCCGATCCGGGAATGGAAAACGGCTCCCGGCTGCTTTTGACGGTCGTCCTCAGGAACAGTGGTCGGGAAGCACGTGGCCACGTGTTTTCAGACTTTTTGCTTTTTCCTTAGGGAAAGTCTCCGGGAAAATTCCGGAAATTTTTTCAAATGATGCTCCTCTTCAATGCGCAGCTTTTGGCACCTTAAAAAGTGGGTGTCGCTGATCTTAATTGTGCAGCGTTCGGCTCCAAAGGCGGCCCGGGCGAGGCTTTCGGGGTTTTTCGGGAATAACTCGTGAACCTGTCAACTCTCGAGCCCGGGAAAAGCACCGTTGGGTAGGGGACGTTTAGGAGTCATATCCAAAAAAAATGTACGTCAGGAAATAGTACTAGCTCAATTTCCGCTGAGTATAGTCGCGTTCCGCGACTTCCGCGATCGCGTAAACTGCAGAAAGTGCAAACTCACCACAACAACGGTCGTCGCGGCCGAACCGCGATGACCCAGTTTATCATTGCGTAAGGCTGACCAGTGACGGCGAATGTTATTGTTAAGGCGAAGCCTGCTTTAATAATGGATTCAAAAGAAAAAACTGAGAAGACAATGACACAATTACATGGTTAAAACAGAAACCGAGCGCCTGTTGCACGATACTCTTCTCCGCGAACAAGCAAACAGCGCAAAATTGTCATACATTCAGTCAAAAAAGTATCGGGAATGGATGATTTGTTTTGGGTTCCAAATTCAAATTTTTGTTTTTATTGTTGTTGTTAGATTGGCACAACTGTTATCCATTTTGGCGCGGAGTTTGAGTTGCGTCTGTTATTTAGATTAAATATGGTGCTGTTTTTAGTTAGGTCATGTCTAGTGTGTATTACGAATTTCATCATGGACAAAAACATCGAACAAAGAGTTTGTCTTAAATTTTGCATCGCCAATGGAATTTCGTGTTCGGAGTCACTAAAAATGTTACAGAAGGCTTACGGCGAATCGACTTTATCAAAAACACGTGCTTATGAGTGGTACAAAGCGTTCAAAAGCGGTCGAGATGTGATGGAAGATTTGCCTCGCTCTGGTAGGCCATCAACGTCTGCAACTGAAGTTACCATCGCAAAAGTGAAGGAAATAGTTACTGAAAATCCTCACTCAACTTTGAGAGAGATAGCCGCCGAACTTTCTGTATCTCACGAGTCGATCCGTACCATTTTAAGTAATCATTTGGGTATGAAACATGTTACCGCTCGGCTAGTCCCAAAAGACCTGAATTTTCTCCAAAAACTCAATCGCATGAAAGTCGCTGAGGACATGATAGAACGGGTCAATTCCGACCCAACATTTATGAAACGCATTGTTACTGGTGACGAGACGTGGGTTTACGAGTTTGACATGCAAACTAGTTTAGTAGGCACCCGTTTTCAATCGGTAGGAGACATAAAGGAGAATTCGAGGCGAGAACTCAACTCAATTCCGGAAACAGCGTTTAAAAAATGTTTTGATGATTGGATTATTCGTTGGCGTAAGTGTATCGTTTCTGAAGGAGCATACTTTGAAGGTGATAAAATAAATTTGGATGAATAACAAACATTTTGTGTGTTATTGATATTTTCCCGGCACTTTCTTGACAGAGTAGTATCTCGTAGAGGATCTTAAAAGCCAGATCAAACTTTTACAAGAGCAAGTTCAATGTCTTGCTAACCCAAAACAAGCTGAGGCGGGTGCCATGGACACCTTCCCACCCCCGCACAGAATCTCAACCGCAATATAACACGGACGAGGAAGAACTGGCCAATGAAACTAAGTGGATTCGGACGAAATCCAGAAAAAAAAGGAAATTGAATACAACTCCCACCCAGGACGGGGCCTACTCCAGAAAAGCCTAAAAAAGCCATACAACCGCCTCCAATAATAGTAGATGGAATAAAAAACTACCAAACATTCTACGATTTTTTAGCCAAAGATCGTCAGGATAGTGATTGTACCATGAAAATGATGAGTGGTGAATCTGTTAAAGTCAACTTGAAGCGTTGATGAAACGATGAAACGTACAGAGCGTTAACCGAAGCTTTAACACAAAACAACTGCCTTTGGCACTCTTACGAAAACAAACAAGAGAGGCCAATAAGAGTTGTTGTAAATTAAATTGCATTACACCTGCAGGCCAGATAGAATTGTGAACGACTTAAAACACAAAGGGTTCAAAATTGTAGAAGCCGTGAGCAAATTAAGCTGGAAAACTAAAGAACCGCTGAATATGTTCATGCTTACGTTTGAAAATTCCGAAGACATCAATAAAATCTTCAAAATTCAAACAGTGTTGGGTTTTAAAGTTGATGTGCAGGCTCTTAAAACCAACAAGCTAGTACCTCAGTGCAAAAGGTGCCAAGCCTATGGCCATACACAAAAGTATTGCGCCAAAGAGCCCAGGTGCGTGAAGTGCACCGGAAAACATTATACTAAAGACTGCTCAGAACGAGCAGAAGATAAGCCGAAATGTATTCAATGTGGAGGCTCTCACCCTGCTAACTACAAGGGCTGTGCTATAGCAAAAAAAAAAATTTATTCGAAATAAAAATAGGACAAAACCTGCTGTAGTGCGTCATCACAGTACAGGTACAGCGAAACCAAATGGTCCAGCCGGAAAGCCAAATATGAACGTGACAGAGAGCATTGCAACAAAAAATGTATCATACGCCCAGGCAGCTGCAAAAAACCTTAAAAAGTCAGCTCAGCTACCTACATCTGAAAACCATAACAAAAAGTTGGATGACATATTAAAAGTTATGTTATCCTTCGACGAGCGACTTAAAAAGATTGAAAGTAGTACCAACAATACTACAAAGTATAAACCAAAATTATGAATAGAACACTTAAAATCATGATTTGGAACGCCAATGGATTAGCAAATCATGAAAATGAATTACATTGTCTGAAACACACTTCACTAAACAATCATTTATACAATTCAGAGGGTATAAAACTTACCATGCTCTTCACCCAGACAACAAAGCTAAAGCTGGAAGTGCAGTTATCGTAAAAGAAACCTTACAACACCATGAGGAAATTAAATACGAAGAAAAGGAAATACAAGCTGTTGCCATAGAAATAAAAACAAAAAGGTTTCCTTTAAAAATATCATCCGTGTACTGTCCACCTCGACATAATCTGAAAAAAGAGCAATATAAAAGTCTTTTGGAAAGTCTTGGTGATAGATTTGTAATCGGCGGAGACTTCAATGCTAAAAATACATATTGGGGCTCCAGACTTACAAACACTAAAGGTAACTACTAACTACTCTACTACTACTACACTAAAGGTAACCACTAACTACTCACTGCAATAAAAGAGACAAAATCTGATGCAATATCAGCAGGAAAACCAACTTACTGGCCATCAGACACTGCAAAGATTCCAGATCTAATAGATTTTTTCATTTATAAAAACTTATGTCCTAGCCATCTCCAAGCTGAACAAAGCTTTGATATGAGCCTCGGATCACTCTCCAGTTTGTTTAGAAATAAGCGAGAGTATTTTATATAAAGAGAAATCTCCAACTCTAGTAAATAAACTTACAGACTGGGAGAGCTTTAAAATAGAGGTAGAGAGCTACATAGACCTCAAAGTTCCACTGAAAACAAAAGAACACTTAGACGTTGAACTAGAGCAATTTATAAAGCACATACAACGAGCAGCATGGAACAATACACCAGACGTAAATAAAACTACTAAGGGAAAAGCCTACCCCTTAAACATAAAACGGCTTCTATCTGAAAAACGACGGCAGAGAAGAGTTTAGCAACAATCAAGAAGTCCAGAAGACAAAAGAAAACTCAATAATATTTTTTTTTTTTTTTTTTTTTGTAATGATGCATTTTATCGATAAGTACATCATTAAAATTACGATCTAGCCTGAAAGACTAATGAGTAATTTGCGTTTAACATAAATTGCTAAGTAAGTTATAGCTAAGATTGTGTCCATTAACACATTTCTTACTGTCTCTATTAAGGCGAAGACACTTTGTTAATGTGTTCTTTACTAGTAGATTTAACTAAACTACACTTCACTGTCATAACACTACACTAACTCGAAAGGTTTTTTCCTTTTTAGTCTTCTCACTATGTTTGTGTTGTCGAGGAGCTGCATAGCCTCGACGTTCACGTGGTGGTGGAGTCTATGTTCATGAGCTTCGGCAAACGTTTTAATGACAATTGAGACGAAGTCCACTTTTAGGTCCCGATGAAGGTCTTCGTTTCTGATGTACCAAGGGGCATTGACAATACCTCTGAGCACCTTATTTTGGAATCTTTGTATGATCTGCATGTTATTTTGGTTGGTACAGCCCCATAGCTGGATACCATAAGTCCATATAATACCATAAGTCCATATAGAAACTCAATAATATGAGAAAAGAATTGAGTAACATGATCAAAAGTTTCAACAATGCGTCAATGAATAGATACCTTCAGACACTAACTAGTGATAGCAGTACCGGCTATTCTCTATGGAAAGCTACAAAAAATCTAAAAAGACCCATAACCTACACTCCGCCAATAAAAATTGGTCCAGGGGCATGGGCAAAAAACAACGAGCAAAAAGCTAAAACATTTTCACTTAGAAGCTATATTCCAACCAAATGAGTGTGAGTCAAATGAAACTCCAACTTTGAATGATGACAACAACATAACAGAGGAAGAAAAAATCAAACTAGTAACCCCACGGGAAGTGATTAATGAAATCAGACGAAATATCAACTCACGAAAATCACCTGGATATGATCTAATCTCAGGAGAAATTCTCAAAAATCTTCCTAAGAAGGCTTTAGTTAAATTAACAACCTTAATTAACGCCGCGTTAAAGTTAAAGCATGTACCAGATTCATGGAAGATTGCAGAGGTAATCATGATAGCAAAACCAGGGAAACCGCCTTATGAAACTTCATCATACAGACCTATATCCCTGCTGCCAATAATTTCAAAGCTTTTTGAAAAGTTATTTCTCAAAAGGTTAAAGCCAGTTATAGAGATAATATACCAGAACACCAGTTCGGTTTCCGAGAAAAGCATTCGACTATCGATCAAGTGCATAGGATAACAAATATGATAGAAAAAAGTCTCGAAGATAAAAAAGTGTGCTCTACTGTTTTTCTAGACGTAGCACAAGCTTTTGATAAGGTATGGCATAAAGGCTTGATAATTAAACTAAGAAATATGCTCCCCAGACATTATGTGGATATACTAGAGTCTTATATTACCAACAGACTATTCAGAGTTAGGCAAGAAGACTCCTACTCAGAATTGAAAGAAATAAAAGCTGGAGTACCACAAGGAAGTGTTTTAGGGCCGGTCCTGTACCTATTATACACCTGCGACATTCCAGAGCTAGAAACCAACACCATTGCTACCTTTGCTGACGACACTGCCATAATGGCCATAGGAAATAGCCATGAAGAAGCAGTTGAAAAGGTTCAAATGGCTGTAAACCAAGTCTATGAATGGACAAAAAAAATGGAAGATTAAGTTAAATGAAACAAAATCCATCCACATAGACTTCAGTAATAAGCAGCACAAGTATTCTCAGATTTTTATTAATAATCAAGTATTACCTTATGAGAATACAGCCAAATATCTAGGCATGACTCTTGACGCCAAACTTCGATGGAAAGCCCAGGTCAAGAAAAAAAGATATGAGCTGAACCTTAGGTATAAGCAAATGTACTGGCTACTTGGAAGAAACTCCTCGCTGTCACTACAGAACAAACTATTAATATATAAACAAGTCCTAATGCCAGTCTGGACTTATGGTATCCAGCTATGGGGTTGTACCGCACAGAGCAATGTACTGATCATACAAAGGTTTCAAAATAAAGTACTGAGGGACATAACGAATGCACCATGGTACGTAAGAAACATAGATCTCCACCGGGACCTTCAAGTAGAGTTTGTAGACAAAGTTATACAAAGGTATGCAGAAGCTCACGAAAACAGACTTCACCACCATGTGAATGTCGAGGCCATCCAGCTCCTCGATCACACAGATATAGTTAGAAGACTTAAGAGAACAAAACCGTTCGAGCTAGTGTAGTGTAGTGTTAGTCATAAGTAGTGATTATAGTGAAAGTGTAAAGTGTAGAGAACACGTGAACATTGTGTCTTCGCCTTAATAGAAACAATAAGAAAAGTGTTAATGGACACATTCTTAGTAATTAGTTACCTAGAAATTTAAGTTAAATTTAAATTACTTATTAGCCTGAGGCTAGATTGTAATTTTACTAAGAAATGTTCTTTTGACACTTCTTAAATAATAGAAAAAAAAAAAGGAAATAGTTAGGAAAGGGTATTGTCAAGAAATGTTAGGAAGTGGTAAATGTAAAGGTGTGTTTTGAATAATAAAAATATTCATATTTTGTCATCATCATTTTACTTATGAATTTGTTGGTATTACAAATCGAACTGGTTACTTTCTTGTAGTATATTATTAAATACAACATAAAACTTTTATTATGTTAAAAAAACAAAAACCTTTTCTAAAAATAACATTAAAAAACTTAACATGACAGCAGGCTTAGGAAAAAAAATCAGCTGTTCTATACATTTGTGTCGAGTAGGTATGGATATTTTCTATGGAATAGCTGATTTTTTTTTCGTGATTTGGAAGTTGGTCCCATAGTAATTATTGTTCGTATTGAAGAGTAGAATCACTCCCTAAAATTTGTGCACTGTCTCCGAGGTAACCCTGTATTGCTCTTTATTCGCTCCACAATAATTATTATTATACATAAGTACTTAAGTTTCAAATGACACAAAATTAAACTGTGGAGAACTAGCGCAAGTATATACTGTGACCGTGTCTAGCCCTACGAGCTACAAGTGAGTCTTGGGATCGGTGATGGAAATGTCCATACCACTAGACACGGCACATCAAGTTGTATATGCACATACCCACTATTACCCACAGTAAAAATTCAGGAATGAGAATAAGGTACATGGATTTTTTAAGCTTCATTAACATCAATAGCTCGCCTAAAAATATAATTATCATTTTCTTTTCTAGGGTGAGGTAAATATTCAATAATGTCTTTAAAATCAATTATAGAGATATCGTCCTGAATAATGCGAAAAATATTTTTACTTTTTTTCGATTTCAGCCCCTTCACAACTATGCTGTCTCCATAAATATCCTCGATTAGACAGACATATCTATATATTTTTTTTGATTGTTTGGTATAAAATTTTATCAAGGGCGAAATTCCCAACCTTAGGAAATTCAGCGTTAGCTTTTAATAATACAAATTCACCAGTTGTTTCGTCTAGGCCTAGGATAACGTTGAGAAGCATCCTCGTACGACATATTGTCTTGCGACATCAGGAGCTTCATTGCTCTCTGTCTGCCATGCTCCGGGCAATCTTTGTTGTTGGCAAAGTGTTGCCCTGAACAGTGCAAGCAAGACGCCTCTTGCTCCAAAACATTGCACGACTCACCTGAATGGGGTTGAGTGCAGCGGTAGCACTTAGGCTTGGAACGGCATTGCGTTTTGATATGTCCAAATCTGCAGCAATTTTGGCATTGAATGGTTGGGAACTGATAGGTTACCACTGGGAGGGAGGTATGGAATAGGTACAGTCTTTGAGGGAGGACTTGTCCTTGAAATGTAATAACTACGGTTTGAGTGGGGATCGAAGCAACTTTTCCTTCTACCACTGTTTTCCTATTTAACCTTCTCGCTTTTAGGACATTTTCACACCCAGGGGGGAGAAGCAAAGAATCAACAAATTCATCCATAGATAAGTCCACAGGGACCTGGCGAACGATACCCATCTTAGTTATATTGTAACTAGGAATTGTTACTTGATACCCATGTCGCTCCAAAAGCGGATTATCTAAAAATTTATTTGCATCAACACCTGTCTTAAATTCTACAGCAATTTTATTTCTACCCACCTTTTTAACACCATCACGGCAAATGTTCGTTACTTTATTTTGGTAAAGGAGTTGTCCAAATTTAATGGGCCTAATTGAAGTTCCAGCTGCAGGTTCTGGCTCGGAGCGGGAAACATGGACCACAAAGGGGCCATTGTCTAATGCCGTGTACTCTTTAATACTGTGACGGGTCAAATATGGGCCGTCGTCATTCACAAATAATATTAGCTCTATTAACTGATCTAAATTTGTTTATTTACTTGAATACTTATTGTAATAACAATTACAAATGTCTACTTAAAACTATAAGTCTTATGTGATACAAAGTATGTATTAATTTTAGTTCTAAAGTTTCAAACTAGGTTAGCGAGGAATGAAACTCAAAATTGTTGAATAATAAATTGTGATAAGTAAGATAAGACATAAGAGTATTGTTAGACACCGAATAAGGATTCCCAAGTATTGTAGAATGTAATGAAGCTACATGACTGACCGGATAGATAGATTATTCGACGATATTCCATTTGAAGATCAGTTAGTTGCTGTCATGTTAATAATATTAGATCTATAATAACTTAGTCGAAGTAGGAGGGTGATGGATGTCCATTATGACACATTTTCAGGTTGCGTAACTTGATGGAGCTGAAAAAGAAGAGAGTAGTTAGTTCATTCTAGTTTCAGTTTGTATGGTCATTTACTTTAGATAACTTTCATTATTAAGGGTACTTACTTGAGACAAAGGAAGATACTGCTTTGATATATGAACGGGGTTGAAGACTTGTAGAGACGGAGGAGGACTGGAGTCCGATTGACTGTATATCGAGTACAGCAACGATTTACATCTTCAGTTAATACATTGTCGAACAATAAACAGTCGTATTCACGGATATTTTGTACATACAGGAACAGGCATTTATTACGTTTGTGTAGATAATTAATTTGATTAACTTTTACATTAGTTTAACTAGGATTGATTAATTAAAGTAAAACTATAAAGATTCGAATGTTGGGTGTAGATTAGAAACAATAACATTGCACAGATTACGATATCTTGAGACGTTTGCTTAAATCTTAGAATTTGACAGTGACATAAGTGAAATCGTCGTCGTTCTGCTTGTTTTTCCTGGATAGTGATCAGAGATGAAACAAAGGCTGCTCTTAAATCATATGAACCAAGATTCCAAAATTCCTTATGAATAACAGCACGTTGCACATCACTTATCTTTTCTCGGCATTTATTACGTTATATGGGTAACTCTTGCATTTTGCGTTCTTTTATATTTTTTCCTGAAGCCGTCACTGAAAGACCAAGATTTCGTTTCAACTTATTTGCTCGTTTTCTTTTTTGACTGTGTACTGATCCTTGTTCCAGCATTTGTGGCAGTTCTTCATCTTCTGCAGGTAGGTTAGGGCTTGGACCGTGATGGTCGGGCACAGAGTATGTTGGGTCATCCACAGAATCATCACTAGAAAAGTCACTTGGTATTTCGTTAATAGGTTTATGTGTCTGTGTTCCAGATGTGCATGGTTCAGGATCGATTAATATACATTGATCACCTGTTACTCTATTTAGTTGATCGTTATTTTCTGTTAGCAGACTGGGGCTTAATGGTGATTTATTTTGATTAGCCATATAGTCAACGTCAGAGAAAGGTTCGTTTTGTGGCTCCTGCATCCCAGACGTACTTGCACAGTTGTAGTAGTAGCATCTTGGTCACTAGTACTAGATTTTTTTGAAGTGAAAACTTCTTTAGCGGCGTTGTACACTTTTTTGGAATGGGTAAAAATGTTAAACTCGCGACAGGGTCACGTGACCTGATCGAAAATTCGTAAGACGGATGGAGAGTAGACAGCTAGTATCTCTTTCTACGGCGCGGCGAAAATGTATGCCTGCGCCGGCTGTTTAGGCGGCGCAGGGCGCTTGCGCGAATGTTCTAATTTGACAGTTATAGTGTTGTGACCTAGTGATTATAGTGGACACGATATCGATTCATTTTTCTATTAAAATAAATTAAAGCAATTCGTGCAAAATTATTCCCTAACCATTCCAAAATATCCAAAACGCACAACGTTAATACTTAAGTTTTCACTTCTGCCGGCACTCCCGGAGTGCAACCCGTCGTTTTTTTTTATTATTTAGAATAAGTTTCAGTAACTTTCTTCCCCTCGATTCCATAATAACTTATTCACAAATCGCACACACATCTACAGCAGAGGACAGAATAAACTATAATGCTGGTTCAAAAATAAATAATATAAAGTAAAAGCAATAAGCATTTGAAAGTAAATAAATAACCGAACTATTAGGCGATTCTCCCTAGAGTCGATTAATGGTTCGCTACAACACATCACTACGGCGCCGCACAACACTACGCCGCTGGCAAGCAAGCGTGAGAGACGATTCCCGCGCGATCAAGGAAGATGGCGTGCCTCCTATGATAAGATTGTTAATAATTAATCGGTACCTGACCTAAAGTAAATCAATACGAGTTCAAGTAAAAACAGTATTTCATTCATAACTAAGTAGTACCTACAATAATGTTGGAGCAAGAAAGCATCTAACAGTTTTCAGACTGCCGGCACTCCCGGAGTGCAACCCGTCATTTTTTTTTATTATTTAGAATAAGTTTCAGTAACTTTCTTCCCCTCGATTCCATAATAACTTATTCACAAATCGCACACACATCTACAGCAGAGGACAGAATAAACTATAATGCTGGTTCAAAAATAAATAATATAAAGTAAAAGCAATAAGCATTTGAAAGTAAATAAATAAATAAATAAATAAATAAATAAGTAATAAATAAAACAAAATCTTCAAGAGGTACTTCACATTTTTGTGTAGTAAAATTCTTATAATATTTTAAAATGCTTAAAAAAAGAGGGTACTTGAACATCATGTATGAACCAGACCACTTAAGTCAGATTCCTGAAGTCAAAACGACAGTCGTAACTGCTTCGATCAAAACAACTTAAGTCGACTTAAGTGCTATTAACCGGCGCTGAAAGGGTCCCAATAACATAAGTTGTATGGTGCATAAGACTGTCACCTGGTATACACCCATTTGCTAGAATTTCATTTGCCATAATTTTATCTGCTATACTGGTCAACGGACATAATATTGTTTCTCATAATTTTATATGTTATACTCATTGTTTACTATATTAATCACGTGCTAGAAACTTTGTTTTCCAGAAAGTCAATTTCAATAACATCATTTGTTATCATCATTGTAAGGCGTAATTATCATATGCCATAACATCATTTGCCATCGAAATTACTTCTAGAAAAAACCATAAAATCGGTTTAAACTAAACGATCAATAGGTTAGGTTATGTTAGAACATGAAAAACAACGCACGAGCCGAGCGAGCGCAGCGAGCGTGCCGCGGCAGCGGCCGGCGAAGTGCTAGAAAGCCAATCGCTTTTTAGGACAAAGGCGTTAGGTTAATTTTCTACGGAAGCGACTTGGATCAATCATAGTGATAAGTAGGTATTAGAAATAAAAACGATCAATAGGTTAGGTTAGGTTATGTTAGAACATGAAAAACAACGCACGAGCCGAGCGAGCGTAGCGAGCGTGCCGCGGCAGCGGCCGGCGAAGTGCTAGAAAGCCAATCGCTTTTTAGGACAAAGGCGTTAGGTTAATTTCTACGGAAGCGACATGGATCGATTATAGTGATAAGTAGGTATTAGAAATAAAAACAACTTTAAAATATAATCATACTGTCATATATTTATTACAATTTACCTTTTACTTAGTGCAAATACAAATTTGATGCTAAAGCATTCAAAAACTCTTCTTTTGTATATTCGCCTTTATTAGACAATATTTCATTGATTTTATTTGTACGATTTAATGTTTTTTTTCGTCTCTTTTTTTCTGGTTCACCATTTAGAATTGTTTCAATTTCTAGCATTACTTTATGCGTCTCTTTCTTTATTTCTGTACTGAAAAAATAAAAACCGGGGTGGGATTTCCCCATTAATGTATTAATTCGATTGTGCCACGCTTCGGCGAAGTTTTGTGTTCGTGGAAAACCAGCATTATGAAGATCAAGAATACTCCAGAAAGAGGGATGGAAGCGCGGAGGTTTATTATCAGCACCAGAAATGTAATTCTCATCAAACCATGTTGCAATCGGCACACTTTCTGGCAATACAGTATCCACCCACTCTTTAAAATATTCGGGTATTTCGCTTGGGCTTAAAAATGACAACGCCAGCAAGGACTTCATTTCCAAAGCGAAACGAATATTTTTTCCATACATTACAGTTAGCCCATTGGTTTGTATTTGCCTGTAAATAATTTGTGCTAAATGAAAGTGACAGCCGTTCAAGTTTATTCCATGAAAATGTTGTCTGACACATTGCATTGCTGCTAACTCAAAATCCATGACACAATTCTGAACATCTAACATTATATTATTGTCATTACTGTATTCTATGATGAATTGAAATAGTTTATTGTATGTGTTTTTATCTTTGTTCGTACACAGTGCAAATAGAAGCGGTACTGTGGTTTTCCTATTGCTCATAATGTTCCCGTGAATAGCATACAACTGCAGAAATTGTGTAGGTACGATTTTAAATGTACCATCTAGAATCCACAATGTAGATCGACACAAAAACTCCATCATTTTCCGTGATGAATAAATTATGATGCGTTTATTTTCCTTAAATAATTCATCATTCATAATAATATTTTCGCCATTTAATTTTAGTTTGTCGTGGTTGACCGTAAAATAAATATCAGTTGGCTCATGAAATAGATCTATATGCTTCTTTTTTTCTCGGTAAATAATCTGTTTCATGGCACTTGTAGATGGCATTTGTAATTGCTGATCGTGATATTCAGCTATAGCATTTTGAACAATTTGGCATGGTTTTTGACTTACATCTCTTGCCGCAATGCTTTTTAAGTTATTCATCAAGTTTGCAACAATCAGCCTGTTGGCATCGGGTTCATGATTATGATTATTATCAGTCTTCACAATCGTGTGATTTTCAGTATTTTCGGAACACAACGTTATTGCTCGCGCATTGCAATTTAACTCCTTGCGTAATTCGCAGACCCAGTAAAACTTGGACTCCACTTTTTTGTTCTTCTCGTACGAAAAACCGTTTACACTGAGCTTCACACCACCTTTTGTTGTTTTAAATAACTGACAAACATTATTTATATCCATTTTGAACACAAATTCAACAGCGAACTATTGTACACGCAGTTATACTATTGTCAATAAATATATCGTCTACAAATGTGTTGCCTACCCACTAATGTATTTAAAACAAATTTGTAAATGATTGTAAAGCGCCAGTAGGAATTTTATTAGCAAATGCATAGCTTGAGTATTTGCTAATCAAGAAAGGCTTGGATGTATTTGAAATTAATTTAATATGGCGTTGAAATATTCTGTTAAATAATATTATTGCTATTAATAAAATGGATAATAATACGTATGGCACTCGTATCATTATGAAATCTAATGTACGGGCAAACAAGAGTATGTCACATAATTTTTATGGTAAACAAACAATTCGGGCTAATGAAATTCGGGCAAGTAAAATTCGGGCCTTTGAGAATTATCTATATATATAAAAGTGAAGGTCGTGACTGACTGACAGATCAACGCACAGCCTAAACCGCTTAAGCTACAAACGTCAAATTTGGACAAAAGTTTTATATCAAAAAGCGGACGCACACTAAGAAAGGAATTTG
Source organism: Alcis repandata (assembly GCA_949125135.1). Classification (NCBI taxonomy): domain Eukaryota; kingdom Metazoa; phylum Arthropoda; class Insecta; order Lepidoptera; family Geometridae; genus Alcis; species Alcis repandata. The sequence goes on from OX421240.1 coordinate 2,355,620, forward strand.
CCCAATTCAACCCCTAAGAGGGTGAAAAGGGGTGTTTAAGTTTGTATGAAAAAAATATTTTTCTTAATGCTACGATTATCAAACTTTGCGAATATACTAATGTTAAAAAAATAATCGACACCTATTTCATCATTTTTCAAAAATCAACCCTTAAGAGGGTGAAACGGAGCAATGAAGTTTGTATGAAGATTTTTTTTTTAATGCTGTGGTTATGGAACTTTGCAAATATACTAAGCTAAAGAAAATATTAGACACTTATTTTTTTATTTTTTGAAAATCAACCCCTAAAGGGGTGAAACGGAGTATTGAAGTTTGTATGAAGAATTTTTTTTTGATGCTGTGGTTACGAATCTTTGCAAATATACTAAGCCTAAACAAATAATAGACACTTATTTTTTTGTTTTTTGAAAATCAACCCCTAAAGGGGTTAAACGGAGTGTTGAAGTTTTCATGAAAAATGTTTTTTCCTAATACTACGATTTTTTAACATTGCAATTGTACGAAGCTAAAAAAAATATTAGATACCTGTTTCATTATTTTTTGAAAATCAACCCCTAAAAGGGTTAAACAGATAAAAGTGAATGTCAAGACTGACTGACAGATCAACGCACAGCTTAAACCGCTTAAGCTACGAACGTCAAATTTGGACAAAAGTTTTATACTAAAAAGCAGACGCACACTTAGAAAGAAATTTGCCCAATTCAACCCCTATAGGGGTGAAAAGGGGTGTTTAAGTTTGTATGAAAAAAATATTTTTCTTAATGCTACGATTATCAAACTTTGTGAATATACTAAAATAAAAAAAATAATTGACACCTATTTCATCGTTTTTGAAAAATCAACCCCTAAAGGGGTGAAACGGAGTATTGAAATTTGCATGAAGATTTTTTTTTGATGCTTTAGTTACGAAACTTTGCCAATAGGTATACTTAACGTAAAGAAATAATAGACAATAATTATTTTGGTTTTTGAAAATCAACCCCCAAAGGGGTGCAACGGGGTATTAAAGTTTGTAAAATATTTTTTTCTTAATGGTACGGTTATTTAACTTTGCAAATTTACTAAGCTACAGAAAATAATAGACACCTATATTTTCGTTTTTGAAAATCAACCCCTAAAGGGCTGAAACGGAGTATTGAAGTTTGGATAAAAATATTCTTTTCCCAATGCTACGATTATTTAACTTTGCAAATGTACTAAGCTAAAAAAATAATAGATATCTGTTTCATTATTTTTGGAAAATCAACCCCTGTGGGGGTGAAATGGCGTGATAAATATAGTACGGAGAGAGAATTGTAATGACTCACTGACAGACAAGGAACATCCTACGCCGCTGGTCGTAGAAATTTAAAATATGGAAGGTGTGTTTGTCTTGACGAGTAAACGTGTACCAAGAAAGATTTTTTTGAAATTCAACCTCTAAAGGGGTGAAATAGGGTGTTAAAGTTTGTATGGGGAAGCATTGTTTTTGACGCCACGGTATTGAAACTTTACAAATATACTAAGCTTAAAAAAATGACGAACATCATTTTTCACCAATTTCACCACTTTTGGAAAATCAACCCCTGTGGGGGTGAAATGGCGTGGTAATGTAGTACGGAGAAAGAATTTGTTTTGATGCTAACTCAATGAAACTTTACAGATGTACTAAACATAAGGCGTGTAAACAACATCCGGAAAAAATCCAAAACCTTCGAAAAGTCACATCCTCGAGGTGGAACTGCTAATTATCTCGAAAACTAAAAACATTTTTACCAAAGCGCTGAGACTAAAAAGTCACTAAAACCTCGGATCTTTTCGGAGCCAATAAAAATAACATAGTCGCCTCAAAAACATGGCCGCCATACAAACTTTGAGGGTCTATATCTCCGAAACGGTTGAAGATGGATGGGTGTTTTACTACAATGACATGTCATAGGAGTTAGCAAGGGCTACTTGATGGTGGTGGCGTAAATTCAAATGATTCCAAATGGCTGCCATTTTTCAAAATTATTCGAGGGGGCTGACTTATTGCATCCGGGCGTTTTTGGGGTCCCTGCTTCCATTGTAAGACGCTTTTTACATACTCTCAAAAAAGAGGGATAAATTAATTTCATCCCGGAAAAAAAATCGGTTCCCGAGGTATAGTCCACGCGGGCGAAGCCGTGGGCGGAAGCTAGTTGCTTATATTCTTCGGGCAAACATTAGACAACCCTGTCACCTCGTGTATTGAAGCCCTGACTTAGTTGCTTATTCCCGTCGACGGATAACGCAAAAAGCAAAGCCCTGCGAGTTTTTAGCATTTTGAGAAAAAACTGACTTAAGTGCTTGTGGATGCCGTGTCTAGATATAAGGTCCTTCCCTTCATATAAAGCTTCAAATTTCTTTGTTATCTTTTTGCTCGCATCAGACTTATTACATTTCCTTATTTTTACTAAATCACCTACCTCGAATTTTACCAACCTAAATTTATTATTGAATCTGAAACTTCGTTCTTTGCCTCTTTGTGCCAAATTTTCCCTTACGCATTCCCTAATTTTATCTATTTCAAATTTTTCATCTAACTTTAGAGCTATAATCGAAAGACAGTTTTGTCGTTTCTCCGTACATTATTTCGCATGGGGTAAATCCTGTACTGGCATGATAAGTATTATTATATAAATCTTCTATCTTTGGTAACATCTTTACCCAACCTCTGTGATTAGTCCTACAATAAGTTCGAAACAACCGGCCCAGTTCTTTATTTACTCGTTCTGTAGTATTTGGACGTGGGTTTCGGATCGTTGTGTAAGTAAGTTTTATTCCATTATGTTCCATGTATTCTCTCCATATTCTACTGATGAACTGGGTCCCATTGTCTGATAGTATCATCCTTGGCTTTATCAGATTTATAAATTGTTTCATTTTACCTAATACTGATCCTGCGGTCGCTCGTCTTAGATCATATAATTTAATGAACTTACTAAGAGAGTCTTGTATAACCAGCACATATTGCATCCCGAACATCCCGGAGGGTAAAGGCCCGTATAAATCTACCATTACAAGTTCTCCAATGTCTTTGGTCACTACAAGGCCCTACATAGTTTACTGTATTGCTTTTTGTTCTTTGACAATCATGACATGACCTAAGGGTTTGTTTCACAAATTTTGATATCCCTTTCCAATAGAATCTGTCTCTAACATATTTTATTACTTTAAATGCACCTTGATGTCCCAGTTTGCTATCATATAAATTAAATTTTATAATAAATAAGACGGCTAAATTGTAATTATAATCGCCGAATTAAAACTAAAGTCATAGTATGTAAAGAAAGATTGTTAAAAAAAAAAAAATTAGTAAGTAAGTACTTGATAATTGTATTATAAATTAGGATAAAGTATAAAAAAAAAATAATAATAATAATAAATAAATAAATAAATAATAAAATAAAAATACAAAAAAAAGGAAAGAAATATATATATAAAAATTAGAAGAAAAAAAAAAATGTGAGCCGTCACGGGACGCCTGGCCGATGTGAAACATCGACATTATTTTGAAAGTAATATGCAGAACACAAAACCGTTCGAAAATTGAAACTCAATTAGGTACGCGCGTCGTCATTTATTTATTTGCTTGAATACTGCACGCCGTGGCGACGCGTCGCCACGGCATGCGTCGCTACGCCAGAAATCGGTTTTACGTGCGCCAATAGATGTTTCACATCAAAAAAAAACATATAAAAAGAAAAAAAAAAAAGATGCAATTGCACACACTAGTTAAGTAGTTAGAAACTTGTATTCACACTCATAATGTTTGCTTAATGCGGATGTGAACCATATTATTTACCTCAGTATACTCTGTATGAAGCTTTAGGGCAATATGCAGTAAGGTTGAGCCGGACTTATTCTCATTTTAATTATAAATGGAAATTAAAAGGCCTAACATACAAACCATCACAAACTTATACTAATTATTGTATTAAGGAAACCACCACTCCTGAGATATTTGATGGAATTCTACGGGTTCTACCACCTCCTCGTTTGAAGACTGTAACTAGCTCCGGGAAATGTGTACCTGCCATATTATATTAAGTAAGTAGGATAATGTGATTCTATCATATATGTATTTATAAAATTGTATAAAGCTATTCACTCATAAAATATTTAGTAATAGAAAATATTCTCTGTATTCATGCTATCAGCTTTACAATTTAAGAACAAAAAAAAAGAGGGGGAATAATTACCTTTATGATAACGAGATAAAAGATGGAAGGTTAAATCTGTAATACTAATTCAACAAAAACTAAGAAAAATTAAAATTTGGTTTCCTCATGACTTATTTTACATGGTTCTAAGTTCTAAAATAAAGGATGAAGAGACAGGCAAAACAATATGTAATAAAAACGAATAGTAAACAGGAAAAATATTTACACACAAAGTATAATATAGAGAACTAAGTAGACTTCTTCTTCTTTTTCCTTTCTGGATCCTGTAGAATCGGAACGTATCTGAGGAAAGAAGAAATAATAGGTTAAGGAATAGAAGTCTAGAAGTATTACGTATGGTCAAAGTTTGAATTTAAAGAAGAATTAATATGCTCTTCATTAAAAACAATATTTATTTAAAATTAGGTTTCTGAAACAAAATATCAAGTAGGTCTAGGAGAGATACTAATAGAATTAAGGGTGAATGACAGTTTATTAGAAATTCAATATTAAGTGAACTGAAATGAAGTGAAATTCAATATTAACCTTTAGTGAGAGTACTAGTTGTAAATAATGTAAGAACAGAGAGAAGTTGTACTCATAACGATCACACATTATTTTAGCTTTAGTTTTCAAATTTTAGTTTCAACAATCCGTTTATAAAAAAAATATAAATGAAAGAGGGAAAAGATTGTGATAGCTTACCCAGGAGGAGGACAGGATAGGGCCAATCTCTCTTCTGGGAAAAATAAGTCTGGGTCCAGGTCAGTCTAATAAAAAAAAAAAATTGAACGAATAAAATACAATAAATAAATAAGTAGGTTTAAATAAAATATTTAGTAAAGGGGTTTCAGCCAGTTAGCGTGTTAGTACTTAGTATAGTTACCCTGAAGCCTCCACAACCAAAGCTTAACTTAGGGATAGGATCAGATTGTTGAACGGGTTCATGAGAGGTAGAAGGAAGAGTGGAGCTGGGCAGACAATAGGGTGAGGACTTATTTGTGGGACAGTAGTAGGGGAAGAGATGGAGGTAAGAATCTGTGAAAAATCAAAGGGAAGATGGTAAATTTTGAAGAAAGGAATCATCAAATAAATGTGGAAAAGAAATATCGGACAGGCCAGGAGATGAGGGAAATAGTGGCTGAGGAATTGGATTATCAACGGAGAAAGGGGTAGCATTATTTGAGTGTTGAGGTAGAGGAGAAGGCTGAGGATTAAGAGTGTCGGGCTTTACTAGACGCAAGAGGTTCTGGATAATACGGGCAACAATTTCTTGTTGAGGAAGAGAGAGTAAACGGATTTCGGTAAATAACGTGTTGAGCTCGAGGAGAGGAGAGGTAGTTGGTTCAGGAGGATGGGTAGCAGCCAGTGGAGGGGACGGAAGTGTACGAGTATCAGGATTATAAATAGGAATGTTAAAGGGATCGGGGGCGCAGGTATTTTGATCAGGGAGGGATGTAACGGCCAGAGGAGAGGAAGGATTTGACGGGGCATATCCAGAGTAAAAAGGAGAAATGGCAGGAAGAGCAGAAGAATAGGCAGTTAATTCAGGGAAAGGTAGAGCAGTCAAGGAAGGAGAATAAACTGTAGGGACAAGATTGGATGGGGGGCTAGAATAACTGGGAAAAGTATCCTGGATGTTGTTGGGTTCGGGAAGCATTCGTGCAGTCGAAGCAGGAAAATCTCGTACAGGTACAATCTGGAAAAGGTATCCAATTAAACACTAGGATACGATAGGTAATAATGAGTAATAATCGTTCGGATTGAATAAGAACAAAAAAAAAATTGGTACATTAAGCTCAGTTTAGAAGTCAACTCAATACTCGACTTACTGATAGTCGACGCCTAAACCTTCTCCTTGCGTTTAGTATTTTTCTTTTTAGAGAAGCAGCAGAAATAGGGTTACCAATATTATAGATAAACTCTCTTGTATTAATGAATCAGTCGTTATTTTATAGAAATATAGAGGGATCGATCCGTATACGAGGTGTTATAAGGATCAAAAAGATGAGGATAGTCAGATATCAGCTCATAAATTTTATCCGGACGATTACCGGACATACCGGACATACTCGTAATCCCGACTACAAATAACTACAAATAAAAATGGACGCAGTAAAGGATTTGAATTTTGGAAAACGAAAAAAAAAAAAATATATTAGACATTTACCTTTGTTGACATTAGTAAGAGTCCGATGGTTCTTGAAGTATTGGAGTGTAACTTAGATAACGCACACAGCTACTGCAGCAGCATAGTAGAAGTTAAATTATAGTTCATTCGTACACTGTAATTGTCAGCATAATAACGACAACCAGACTGTTCAGGCTTTCTGTAGTAATGAAATTGGAAATCTCAGAGTAACACAACACGTATTCACTCACATCAACACACATAAAACATTAAAATATCGAATATCGATCTTTAACTCGAACAGGTTAAATTAGTTAGGATTCTTCGCGAAATAATTCAAGAAAAACAACAAACTATGTGAAATAAATGATCTCAACCAGACGTTAAATCGAATAAAATCATTTGACATTTACTAGAAAAAAAAAACGTTTCGCCTTCTTTTAAACTTCTAGGGCATTGACAAGCTCAATGTCACTTAATATTTTAATACGTGTAGTGCGAGATGTTAAGTTACGGTTTGAATCATAAAGTTCATGTTTTTGGTTCTCTTTTTCTTCCATATTTCTGGAAATAGTTTTTTTTTTCTTCAGTTTTTGTAATCTCTCTGTCCACGATCATATTCTTCTTATTTTTTTGTTCTGTATTTAGCTTTTCCTTAATAATATCATGAACCTCTGTATGTTTTCTTGCATCTTCACTACTATCTTCACTAATTCGATATCCTTCACTTTCACTTGTTTCAGCATAAGTTACGTCAGAGTCCAGTTCTGTGTCTGTAGAGTCTGTATTCCTCTTTCTTTTGGCTGACTTATTTCTATTCTCAGGGATCTTTGCTGGTCGTTTCTTAGTAATGGTTTTCTTTTTACTAATTAGTTGGTGTTTTTTAAGATCAACACATTTGCAAAGTCCTTTATTGTTAGATCCGCAGAAGCAACTTACATATCTGTAAAATATAGATCCATCACAGTTTTGTGTAACAATCTGGTGTACTTGAATTGTTCCAGGCAGTGGTATCAGATTATCAGGTATTGTATTTTGAATATCAGTAATATCTTCTTCTGGAATGTAAAATATTTTCACTTCAGTTTCTTGTGATTTCAGTAGAGCGTATGCTGCTTCTGCCGACGGTATGTCATGTTTATGAGCAACCAATTTGTCTAGCTTCCTTTTAACGGCACCACCTACGCCATCTGCAGGGCCCTTGCCATGGGCAGCTTCGAAAAAGGACCAAGTAGCATAATCAAAGACGCTTTCACCAATTATTTTGTTAAATAAATATTTTTTTTTTCTGGCGATACTGCGTCGAAGGCCCGTCGGAGAAAAAGTGAATGACTCGTGCGATTGGACATCTTTCCTTAGCGTACTCAATAATCGGTTTCAAATGAGCCCAAATTGCACCAGGTCCATGATGAATCGATGGCAATATGGTACAAAATGAGATTGGACTGTTTCCTTGCAAACAAATAAAGAAAGTAAATAAAGAAAGTGTGTAAAGAAAATTGATTTTTGCTTGCGCCGAAATGGGCAGATTGTATTTCTTCAGACATTTTGCACGTAAAATTTTCTGAGAAGTCACACATTATAATGATCTCATCTCCTTTTATTGTCTCTTTGCACGTTTTGAATGCTGAAGCTTGAGTCGCTATGTTAAAGTAGTGACGCTTGAAGATATGCAATTCTTCTTTGAATTGTTTCACCAAAGTTTCTAGAGTACCAGTAAATTCATTTTTTACATATCTCTTGGTGACAATAGTCTTTGAACATCCCGGTTTGCCTTTGACATATTCATGTTTTTTTTTAAAAACCTTTGGTGCCAACGTATTTCCCTTTCGCCGTGAATTTCAGTGTTAATTTCCGGCATTTTTTCTTTGCAAATCTCACAAGAAGAATACATGCACATTTTAGATTCACAGTCACAAGCAACTTCCTTAACAAGATGTGACAGAAACGCGCGAAATATTATATTATTAACCTGCAGAGCTAGTTTCTTCTGAGTGCGACATGGATTTCGGCGAAGTCGCTCTCGGATGATTTTGATGTTCGCAGGCATCCTCACAGAGCGTGGCCGACCACTCCTTTGGCGATCTTGCAAAGAACTTGTCTCCTTGTATCGTTTGATAGTGTAATACACGAAGTTACGGCTCACACCAAAAGTTTTCACCTCACGGAAATCACCACCATATCTCCAAAAGTATAACTAATAGAAACGCGGCAACGGTCCCTCGCTGTCGCCGCGTGGCATCAGTATGGCGACGGCCAAGATAGTGAGAGGTGTGTTTTGTTTTTGCGGCTCGCTGATGTAAATTTTGACGGATGCAAAATAAGCAGTATTGTAGTTATTGATCTACTTGTTTGTTCCTTTTTACGCCTTTGTTTGTACATTTAGTGTAATGATTTCGTACTTAAATTGTTCACAGTGTTCCTAATATATATTTTGTGTTTATAAAAATATTTTTTTCTTTAAATACTTTCGGGTAATGAGAATCGGGTGACCCCTATTGCCCGCTTGTGACTTCGATTACCCGCCATGTAAAAAGTATAATATTGTTAGTTTTGTTTTAGTTGCCGAAAATACGAGTTAGAACTACCACAAAGGCCTTCTGGTCTTCTGATACCTTAGAAAAAGCGGTGAAACTTGTTGAAGAAGATGGATTTTCAATACGAAGAGCTGCCAAAGTTTCGAATATTCCATTCTCGAGTCTACAGAAAAGATACAATAAAAAAAGTAACTTGGCCCCACGTTTGGGACGTCTGACTGTGTTCAGCGCTGAACAAGAAAAGCAATTAGCGGGGTTGATAAAGAAGATGGCGAACATTTTTTATGGATGCACAGCTACACAAATAAGAAAAGTGGCGTTTGAGTACGCTGAAAACATGAACTTAAAACACAATTTTCATCGGTTCTCTAAAATGGCTGGTCGTGACTGGTTGGCATCCTTTATGGCCAGAAATAATATATATGTTAGAAAACCAGAAGCCAACAGTATAAATCGGATCACGGCATTCAATAAAACAGAAGTGAAGTTATTTTATCAGCTGCAGGGCGAACTGATGGCAAAACATAAATTTGTAGCCAAAACCATCTACGAGTATAATTGCGATGAAACGGGAATTACTACCGTCCTAAAAAAATACTAGCAGCTAAAGGGCAAAGAAGAGAAGGTTCAATCACAAGCTGGGAGAGAGGAAAGAATATTATGTTAATGTGTGCAATGAACGCTGCTGGTGGATTCATCCCACCTATGTTCATTTTCCCCCGGAAAACTTTAATTCCTCATTCCCCATTATTTGCAAAAAACTTGACGACAAATTAGTCTTTAATCAATGGGCAACTCCAGGTATAAGAATTACTCGTAGTCGAGATAGAATGCACGAACTTTACAATCAAAAGTCAAGGAGTAATGATGAACGTTTGATAAATTATGTGCGCAAATACAGTAAAACTTTTAAAAAGATATGCAAATATGCAAAAACCTTGTATATAATTTATTTAACAAAATAAAGCAGTCAAATAATACCTCAATAACTGTTTGGTCTATCATAAAAACGGAAACTGCTAAAACCAAAAGTCGAGAATCGGAATACAAGCTTAAGAAACATAATGAAATAATTAGTGATAAAAAATATTGCAAATCAATTTTTAGACTTTTTTGGGGATATACCTTATAAAACCACTGAGTCACTGGCAACCAATTGTACGGAAGCTGCTCATCTATTAGTTGAAAATGTTGCTGCCAGCGCAAACCAATTTAAATTCCTCAAGTCTCAAGTGACACTATTATCAAAACATTTAAATCGATTAAAGCAAAGAAATCGGAAGATCTCTGGGGATTGTCGTTGCTGAAATAATTTATAACTTAGCTCCATATTTAGCCCATATATTTAACTGCAGTGTCGACAGTAATGAGTTCCCCGATCTTATGAAGTGTAGCAAGATTATACCTTTGTTCAAAAGTGGCAATAAGAAAGACCCTAGTAATTTCAGACCAATATCTATCTTACCATGTCTTAGCAAAATATTTGAAAAAATAATGTTAAATCAGTGAGCTTCATTCTTTTGCATTAATAATTTATTATTTAATAAGCAATTTGGTTTTTCTAAGGGCTGTTCAACTGTGGCCTGCAGCCTCAAATCTCGTAGAGAGCATCTATGAGGCTTGGGAGTCTCAGCATGATTCTTTGGGTATCTTTTGCGATTTGTCGAAAGCGCTTGATTGTGTAAACCATGAAATTAAATTATGTAAACTTTCACACTATGGTGTGACAGGTGATGCGTTAATGATGATGAAATCATATCTGTGTGGTAGAACCCAAAATGTTGACTTAAATGGGGTTCGATTGGAGTCGGCTAACATTTCAATCAGGGTCCCTCAGGGTTCAATTCTTTGCCCATTCCTCTTTCTAGCCTATATCAATGACCTGCCTTTCTTAGTGCGTAAACGTTGTGCAATTATTTTGTTTGCCGACGATACATCTTTTCTTAACCCTTAATTTAGCAAACAATTTTTTTTTAATTGGCAAATTTAATGTATGCACCTAGTTTCTAGGATCATTGTGAGCTCAAAAAAAAATCGCGGACCCTCCCAAATTAAAAAAAAGCACTGTTCACCATCGTAAACATTACTAAATGCCTGGCTTATAACATGAGAATGGGATTGTTCATGCAGGTGAACATTGCCAGTTAAGAGTAGGGGTATAAAATAATAGTACCATTAATATTTCGGGACAAAATGTAATTCTGACATAGCCAAAAAATTTTTAAATTTCAAAATATTCATGCCAAATAGACCAACATTACTTTCCAAAGTAATGTTGATATGAATTAATTGATATACTCGTAATTAATTAATTAATTATTTGCATGAAAATTCATAAAGCAGTTGCGACCATTTTTGCCAGTCACGAAGCATAATCGCAAATCGCACTTAATACAATACACAGTCGTATTTTCTGGCAATTTTTACATCTTCGCATATCTTCCTATGTAGATATAAAGTGCCCAACACTGTTGTACCTTATAGGACTTGAGGGCCTAACTGCTCTTGGCTATTAACACATGATTCCTCTGTTCTTGACCAGGCTATCAAACACTTCATACTTAAACGCTTTTAGCGCCATCTTTTTTTTATTATCAGAGAGGTCTTTTTTGTACAGAATCCACGCATTGTTCAGACAGATATCAAGCATTTGGCTGAAAATCCCAATATACCATCTATGTGTTTTAAATGGAATTCGGTAAAGGGATGTCAACATATCCGCTAAGTCCACCCCACCCATGTTTGTTATACTCTTTTTACGATTTGTGATACGTCAACTTTTCGTTTTACTTCGGTAAGGTTATGAATTACCACCTTCCCCCCTGGCCAATATCACGTGTATTTTTATTGGTACAAATTACCTTTGAATTTTTTAGAAAGTGACGAAAAAATAAATATTTGATATTTCTCAACGACCCCCTCCCCCGTCCTGATATTTCGTGATATTTTTTTGAACCTCCTCTCCCTCTCTCGAGCCTCAAGTGATTAATGGACGATCCCTGTCTAGTCTGTTTGCAGCAAGGCTGTTTGCTGCAATGATCTCGCGTTTTTGTTTTGCTAGACGAAGAGAACGTTCGGCGCTACATATAGAAGGATTTGCGTAGTGAAACACATTCGAGCGGTACAAGACTGGTTTTTATTGCCAACATGAGGGTGGATTTATAAAACATTCTGGATTACCCACAAATACCTAACACCTCCTTATCTAAATTACAATGCAACTTGAATTGGCGTCCCTGATCTGTAGTTAATAAGTTAGAGACGCCAAAACGGGATATCCAGCCCGTAACAATTTTTTCTGCTACCTCTTCGGCAGTGATTGTTGTCATAGGCCACACTTCCGGCCACCGCTTGTATCTATCTATCGCGGTGAGGCAGTAATTAAATCCGTTAGAGTGTGGCAATGGACCTATGATGTCTATGTGTACGTGTCTAAATCTGCCAGAAGGCTTAAAATTACCAAGAGGCGACACAATATGTCGGCTCACTTTGCTCCGTTGGCAGTGCTGACAGAGGCGCGTCCACTCACGACATTGTCTGTTTACTTGCAGCCAAACATAACGCTCAGTCACCAGGCGAACGGTGGCTGAGGTTGTGACAGCGGTCGAATGCTGCACGACGAAATGACGGCGTTAAATATAGTCTTGGACGACCTTTGGATGTGTCACAGAGCACAGTGATTTTAGTGCCAGGAATGAGAATCGGTTCTAGTTTTAACGAAGAATTATCTCGCGCACTGGCTAGCTCCTCGTCGGCGTGCTGTGAGTGGGCGAGTGCAGCATAATCATCTTCAAGAGAAATCGATTCAATTCGAGACATTGCGTCTGCTATGACATTATCTACGCCTTTGATGTAAACGATATCCGTAGTGAACTGACTAATGAATGAAAGCTGGTTAAGTTGGGCAGGAGGCAGCTTTTCACGTCTCTGTATAAAGGCGTAAGTGAGCGGTTTGTGATCAGTGTAGATCGTTGCATGCTGAGCTTCCAAAATATGCCTGAAATGCTGCACACTTTCGTAGACACCGAGGCGTTCTCGGTAGTATGCTGGCCACTCTGACTGCTTCCTGTTTAGCTTTTTACTGAAGTAGGCCAACGGTAGCCAGTCATCCTGATCGCTGCTACGCTGTTGTAGACATGATCCTACGTGTGTGCTAGATGCGTCTGTAAAGAGACCGAGGGTGGCGTTAAAGTTTGGGTGAGCTAAAGTCGTCACGGACATCAAACTTTTCTTGCATGCTTCAAAGCACTCTTCTAACTCTGCCGTCCAAGTAAAAGGTTTTGCACCTTTACCCTGTATTTTGCGGCTTCCGGTAGAAAGCGGCGGTAGAAATTTACCATGCCGAGGAATCGACGCATACCTTGAACGGTTTTGCGTGGTGGGTATTCTAGTAGGGCTTGAATCCTGTCCTCGGGAGAACGCGTGCCTGCTGCACTGATCTGGTACCCTAGAAAGGTAACCTTATCAGCACCAAAATGGCTTTTAGCCAAGTTAATAACGACGCCATAATCGTGCAGTCTCTGAAATAAAATTTCCAGGTGTGCTGCATGCTGAGATTGATCAGGAGGGTGTACTAAAATGTCATCAACGTATGCGAAACAGAAATCAAGGTCACGCACGACTTCGTCAATGAATCGCTGAAACGTTTGTCCCGCATTACGCAAACCAAACGCCATATACGGAAATTCGTACAAACCGAATGGGGTAATGATGGCGGTCTTGCAGACGTCTCCATGATGGACGGGTATCTGCTGGTAAGCTTTGACAAGGTCTATTGTGCTAAACACAGTTGAGTCTGCCAAATTTTGGTATGAGTCACTAAGTCGTAAGGTTGAGGTTGGTGCGTTCGTCTCTTTACATAACGCGGAGGAATGCAGCACAAGTCTGAGCCAGTATCAACCAAAAATTTTTGCTTGGTATACCAGTCAGTTACAAAGAGACGGCGACTTGTTGGAGAGCGATCGGTTGTCGCCTCTACCGAGCGCTGCTTGAGTTTTCCTGATTACAGGTTGATGGGCCAGACCAGCTGCATGGTTTCACACACTTTCGTGCCTTTGTTCCAAACCGGTCGTGGTAAAAGCAAAGCTGGGCATTGAGAGAACGAGAACGACTGCGATTCCCGTTAGAGTTGCGACTGCATGCATGCACGACCACGTTGGTCATTTCCACCAGAATTGTTAGTAGTGAGTGAAGCTACTATGCTCTCACTTTCTCACGCGTTAGCTCTGTCTTGAATAACGGAGACGGCATGCCGCCGGTCCGACATGTATAAATAATTTAGTTGCCAGACAACTGGCAACATTGTATTAAAATATAAGAATAAGGAAATAAAGAACGCACTCTAAGAAAATCCAAGATGGTGTAAAAAGGTTTTATTGAACTCTCTGCGAATTAATTAGGCACTATAGATATTTAAGGACATTAGTGGCGACCGTGACAAAATAAGAACAGTAGACGGCGTTGCAGCAAGCAGAGTACATTTGAAAAGCTCAGTTTTTTGGTGAAAGATCACATTTACAACCTCACAACGACGGCCACGCCGGCCGGCGTATAAAGAATGGCGGCTGCGGCACGGATTTACGAGAACGGGAGCAGCTTCGGCGGATTTTCAATAGAACTGCACAAAGTATTGAGACTGCGGTAAGCATCGGTAAACATTCTAAAGCAATCGTGGGCGTCGAAATTCTGCGAGAACGCATGGCACGCCTTGAAAGTCTCGACAAGGTCATTCAGGACAGATTGCTAGAATCCGATAATTTCGATGAAAAAGCATACGAAGACGAAATTAATAACGCAGAAAAATTTAGAGACCGATGGACGGCAATCCGCTGCGAAATGCAAACCAGAGTTACGGCGAGACTGTCTGTGGTAGAAGCCGATAGATGTAAGAAGACGGCCCGTAACTACAAACTACCACAGATAGTATTTAAGCAGTTCGACGACCAGCCTTTGAATTGGCTCGGCTTCTGGGGACAGTTCCGGAAAATCCACGAGGACTCAACTCTCACCGATGAAGATAAATTCCAGTACCTGATCCAGGCGACGAAGGAGGGGAGCAACAGGCGGAATTTCCCCCCATCAGCGGAATACTATCGGAGGGCAGTCGAGCAGCTACGAGAACGGTTTGGGCGTGAAGACATCCTAATACAAGTATATGTAAGACAATTGTTAGGGCTTATTTTGAATCATGATAAAAATCAAGCATCGATAAAAGTATTGTATGACAACATACTCGTATATATTCGCACTAAAGTCATTAGGAATTGTGAAACAAAAATACGAAACAATTTTATACCCATTAGTAGAGTCCGCTATTCCCGAGGCCATTCTCATTGCCTGGAACCGATCGAACCCTGTACAGTCAGGTGATTTGTTAAGTAGGTTGTTAAATTTTCAGGTGAGGTTGAAACTGAGGAGCGTATTAAGTCGGCTAGGTCAGTGTACGAGTGTACGACGTAGATAGTCGTTACGACGGTTTAATAGGCAGCGACCTCTTAACACTTTTAGAAGCTAGAATTGATATGAAAAACCAAATTCTACAGACACCTAATGCAAATATACCGATTTTGTATAATCCACCCCATGAAATCACTTTAGAACCAAGAACAGACACGCGAGTTAAGATACCCACCGATCTTAAAAACGGAAAAGCTATAGTAGAGTTTACAGACTTTGGAAAAGGTGTAAGAATGCCAGGTGCACTTGTTACATGCATAGGACTCATTTGCATACACTATAATTCAAAACGCTTCTGAAGACGTAGTTTCAATGTCATTCGCAAAACCACTGAGAGTTACAAAGTATGAAAGAGACGAATGTAGAGTAAATGCAACTATGAATGAATGGGATATTGATGAACTACTGAAAGAAAATTTGAATAGACTCCGTTTAGATCACACGAATAAAGAGCGTGACGCCATTGAAAAATTATGCTACGAATATGGAGACATTTTTCATTGTGACGGAATTCCATTTTCCTTTACAAATTTATTGTGCTTGCAATTTAATCCATAAAGTTAAGGACACTATCTAGGGGTAATAATAGACCAAAACTCATCATTTAAAAGTCACATAAGTTACATATCAAAAAAAGTTAGAAAGCTGATATACGAGTATGTAATGAAGATCTTAAGACCAGCTGCCAATGTTGACGTTAAGATGCTGGTATACAAGTCGTTCTGTCAATCGTTGCTTCAATATTGTATAGGAGTGTGGGGAGGGGCAGCAATGACCAATTTTCTCGTCGATTTTTGACGGGAGCCCGTAACTGGGAAATTTTGGTACCAAACGTTATTATGAATAAAGACGAAGAGTCTGCTGCTCCTCGCGAGGAACCTGCTAAGGTTTCTGGCAAAAGGAAACGGCCTCACCGTTCCGGAAAGGGGAGTCGGCAGAATCACCAGAATGCCTCACGCCAAAAGCTTAACGCTAGGATGCTCTCTGATCCTACAGCTTTGACGAAAGGCCGAGCTGCCATGGATGCAAAATGGCTGACTGTAGGACTTGATCTCCCTGACTATACACCGAAAGTCGCCGCAGCGGCCCGTGCCGCTGGCGTTCCCATCTCCCTTAGGGGGGTTGGAGCCGCTGTTGCTTCCACCTATTCTCGGGCGCCAGCTCTAGCACCCCAGAAAGTTGCCGCTCAATGTTCGCTTTCCCAAGCGTACCGCGCTTGCCTGCTCCAGGTAACGTGCAAATTGAGTGAGCAGGACAAAGCTGGATCTCCCAGCTTTGCCCAGGCCCCTGGTGATAAGCTGGATGTGTTCATGACTGAGGACGTTGCCTCAGTAGTGAAGACGTACCAGCATACTTTTCCTCTTGTTTCTAATATTATGTCCGGTATTGGCTGGTTCCAGGTTGGGTCCGATTTATATCGCACCTACTTGGTTGACCGGGGCGTCATGGATCCTTTCTCTATCACGTCCGATCGTCTCCATGGAACCATTGGAGCGTATAACGCTTCTGGTCCTGTAGACGCGGCGCTGTTTCGGAATTGTAATTCAATTCCGGTTCGGTTTGATGATCAAGGATTCATCGACCCCGCCGAGGTCATGCCAATCGGTTGGCCGAATCGAGCGTTAGCTTATGCTGACCTCGAAGCCTTCGACGGCTTGCTTACTTTCCTCGAAAGTAAGTATATGCGGGTCTCTGAGGTTAACTACGAACCTAAGGCGGCTGCACACTGGGAAACACCTACCCCAACTGAAGCAAGACCTCAATACCAATGTCACGCGGCAATGTCATTCTATAGAGTCATGGCTGCACTCGGATTAATAGAGAAGAACGATTACAAGTTTGGCATCAGGAACACGGCTGGCCTCCAAATTTGGTTTATATATTAATCGAACGAGAAGTTCAAGGGCGACCAGCCATATTAGGACACTATTGTACGTGTGTAGTGGGGAAACGCACGTTAGGATGTTGTGCTCATATAATGTCTATTATATGGTACCTGGGGGGGGGGGGGATACCAAGAAAATCTATCTCCCCCAGCACTATTTCTAGACCTTATAATCCGAAACGAAGTAGAAATTGAAGCTTATGACGAATTGGAAGAAAGGGATCAGATTAATTATAAGTTATCTGAGTGCCATAGAACAGTAAATACCTAGAGTAGTAATATACATAAAGTATTATTTATGGGATCCATGTTTTTTATTCCTAACTTACTCATTCCAAGTAAGATAATAGTATTTTTGAAATTAAAATGTATTTTATCGCATACTTGGACGATATTATTCTTCTGACTTTAAAATCTAATATTTTGGCTCCGATATAAGTTACGGCGTGTTTTGTTTTATATATTAAAGATACAGGTAATAGTACTTAAACTTAATACATGTTGCATCAGTGGTCGCATAAAAAAAAATAACGCTATGACTCCATATAAACTTACCCAATGCCCTTTCTCTTACTATAGTGGCACCATCGGGCGGTGAGGCTATGTACTTATCGGACTGCCCTCGTGTTGTATTAATTTTACAAACACTGGACACGACACCACTCGGACGAGCCACGTGCTTAACTGCGGACAAGTGACTGTAAAATTGGTTGTATTATGTTCTTATGAATGGCAACATTTCTTTTTCTGTCACTTCGTTAGACACCATTATTATTCCTGATTTTGCATATCCAACAGTGTATGTAATTAAATTCTTTTTCCATCTGCCTAAATATTAAAGCCAACGTTGTGTGTAATTGTGATAATTACAAGAAGGTTGCTCAGACGTATTATTGAGTTTTATTTCGCCGTCTTAGCCGAGACCGACATCCCTGCGACAAACGCATTCATTCTGCAACAAGGTTATGGGCCCAGTTTATTCGGTTATTTCGGCATGATATGATGATAAGGTGGCAAAGACATCGAATGAGCATTTGATCACCATTTATCCGAAAAACACAATGGAGCAACCGAGGCAAAATAAAGAGAACGACGATGGCAGAATTTCCTCGTGGCATGGAACAGGTGCCGGCGCTGTATATAACATCGAAAAGCTCATTGGAGTCGATAATTATACAAACTGGAAATTTATAATGCGCATGGCACTTACACTGGACGGCTTATGTGACTGTGTGGAAGGTACGGATACAGATAAGACGCGGGATCAACGTGCGCTCGCTCGTATTTGCATGTGTTTGCAAACATCGCTGTTTCAATATGTTCGAGATGCGAAAACAGCAAGTGAAGCATGGAAAATGTTGGCGAATATTTTTGAAGACAAAGGTCTGTACAGACGAGTTTTACTCTCACGTCAACTGCATCAGACAGAGTTCAACAAATTTTCATCAATGACCGCGTATATCCACGAAGTTATGACTCTGGTTCAACAATTGGCAGATATAGGCAAGAACATAGAAGACGCCGAGGTTGCGGAGATTCTATTAAGTGGGCTGCCAGCAGAGTATGACGTTCTGGTATCCAATCTGGAGACAGCATGTATCAGCGGGAGCTTGACTACTGAATTAGTTCGCACGCGCCTATTGCAGGAAGAGTTTCGGAAAGTTCACAGTGATGCTAATAATTCGGCATATGTTGTAAAAGCTAAATCTAAAATAGTATGCCATTATTGCAAAAAGGTCGGCCATATTAAATCAAAGTGTTATAAACTAAAAAGAGACCGAAAGTGTGAAAGTGAAAAAACCTTTGTTACAACTGAGACGGCCTTAATCACATCAAATGATTGGGTTGTCGACAGTGGCTGCACGGCGCATATGACAAACAATTTGAGGCATTTAATGGACTTTAAGCCTAGTAAAAGTAAAGTATGTATTGCGAACAATGATAGATTAAACAGTGTTGGCTCAGGTAATGTTAATATGGGGTGCTAGGTCGGGTAACCTCCACGTGGTGCACCCTGGGCAACAGCGTGCGGTACTACTGCATAGCTTTTATGCAGTAGTACCGCACGGTGGCCAATAACTCGACACGGTGGGCCCGCGTGTCCCTCTGACTAGCAGAGGGCACAGCGGATGGTGTGTGGTGGAGTGTGGAGCGTTGGAGGATACGGCGCTCCACGCTTGGCTGGTGGCAGCAATGCCACCAGGGTGGGTTTTCCTTGTGCTCCTCGCCGCGTGTGGGTCGCGGTCGGGAGTGCAAGGAAAGGAGGAGGGGATCGCTCGTTGCCGGGCGTGGTGAAAGCCATGCTCGGCGGCGAGAGATCGTGGCAGGCCGTGGTCTCCTTCTGCGAAGAGGTAATGTCGCAGAAGGGGCCGCGGGGTGGATCGGGGAGGACGACTCCCGCAGGATCCGCTCCGGCGCAGACGACGGGGATGGAGGAGAAGGCGATCCGATCATCGCCTCCTTCCCTCTCCGTAGTGGGGCCACTGGCGGAGGGTCGGGGGGCTCTCCGCTGGCTTGCACCGGCTCCACACGTCTGGGGGCGGCCTTGGGTGACCAGGGCCGTCCCTCTCTTGACGCACGGAAGACGGGGCCGAAGGGCCGACCCAGGCTGAGGGTGGCGGAGACTCCGAAAGGGAACCCCGCTGCCCCCGGCCACAAGGGAATGAGGTCAACTTCCCAGTGGTTTTAGTGGGTATGCCGCCGCAGAGCGGAGACTCCCACATAACCCCGGCTCCCCCGGGTTAGGGGTATCCATAAAGGATTTCCACTGGGTCAACAAAAAAAAAAAAAAAAAAGGTAATGTTAATATGGGGTGCTAGGTCGGGTAACCTCCACGTGGTGCACCCTGGGCAACAGCGTGCGGTACTACTGCATAGCTTTTATGCAGTAGTACCGCACGGTGGCCAATAACCCGACACGGTGGGCCCGTCCGCGTGTCCCTCTGACTAGCAGAGGGCACAGCGGATGGTGTGTGGTGGAGTGTGGAGCGTTGGAGGATACGGCGCTCCACGCTTGGCTGGTGGCAGCAATGCCACCAGGGGGGGTTTTTCCTTGTGCTCCTCGCCGCGTGTGGGTCGCGGTCGGGAGTGCAAGGAAAGGAGGAGGGGATCGCTCGTTGCCGGGCGTGGTGAAAGCCATGCTCGGCGGCGAGAGATCGTGGCAGGCCGTGGTCTCCTTCTGCGAAGAGGTAATGTCGCAGAAGGGGCCGCGGGGCGGATCGGGAAGGACGACTCCCGCAGGATCCGCTCCGGCGCAGACGACGGGGAGGGAGGAGGGGGCGATCCGATCATCGCCTCCTTCCCTCTCCGTAGTGGGGCCACTGGCGGAGGGTCGGGGGGCTCTCCGCTGACTTGCACCGGCTCCACACGTCTGGGGGCAGCCTTGGGTAACCAGGGCCGTCCCTCTCTTGACGCACGGAAGACGGGGCCGAAGGGCCGACCCTGGCTGAGGGTGGCGGAGACTCCGAAAGGGAACCCCGCTGCCCCCGGCCACAAGGGATGAGGTCAACTTCCCAGTGGTTTTAGTGGGTATGCCGCCGCAGGGCGGAGACTCCCACATAACCCCGGCTCCCCCGGGTTAGGGGTATCCATAAAGGATTTCCACTGGGTCAACAAAAAAAAAAAAAAAAAAAAGGTAATGTTAATATTTTATTTAATAATAATGATAACACAGTTATTGCTGAAACTATGCTAGTCCCAGATTTGTCCACTAATTTGTTGTCAGTAATCAAGCTGACGAAGCAGGGCTTTACTGTGGTGTTTGACAAGGAAGGGTGTCACTTTTATAATAATTGTAATATTTTTGGAGATAGCGTGGGACACGCTACTAATCTGAAAGGTATCTACAAGCTAGATGGGGTCAATAAGGTTTTGCAGGTGGAGCATTCTACATCTTCCCTAACGGATGTGCAGGGAGAAGAGAGTGCAATGGTTGCAGCTGTGCCAGCAGCTACCTGGCACAAGAGGCTTGGGCATTTGAGTTATACAGGTATGTGTACTCTACGGAAAGCTAATCATCTTAAGTTTCAGGACAATGACATCTGTGAAAACCAACTGAAAAATTGTGTACCATGCCTTGAGGGGAAGCAAGTGGCTAAACCATTCCCTTCTAGTGCAAGGCGAGCTACACAACCCCTTGAGTTGGTTCATTCTGACGTGTGTGGGCCCATGAGCAGCTGCAGTTGGGGCGGTGCAAGATATTTGTTGACATTTACCGATGACTTCAGTAGAAAGAGCTGGGGATACCTATTGCGGAATAAATATGAGGTAATGTCAGTTTTTATTCAATTTAAAACATTAGTAGAGAAACAGTCTGGCTATCCCTTAAAGTGTCTCAGATCTGATGGTGGGGGCGAGTATTGCAATAGTAAGTTTGCGGCATACTTGGTTCGTGAGGGAATTGTTCATCAGGTAACTGTCCCATATAGTCCCCAACAGAATGGTGTGTCAGAGAGGCTTAATAGGACTCTGATGGAAAAGGCGATAGATCTCTGATAGTAAGTCTTTTGTGAATCACCAGTCAAATAATAATATAATGGATAGTTGTAATGAAAATAATAATATGAATACTTTTAATGAAAATGATATAAATAATACAATTAATAATGATATTTCTAATAATAATTTATCCATGACTGAGAATATTGGTGATGACAGTTTTTGTAATCAAAATGTAACTGTGGTTTCAGCCCCTGAGTCGGAGTATGCAACTGGTGATGAAGCACTCAGTCCGGTCTCTATCGCTGATGTCAGTGGTACGACTGAGGGGTGGTCTCCTGCAGGGGAAGAAGCCGTGACTAGTCATGTGGGTTCATTGACCGTCACTGGGCGACCAGCTAGGAGCACCCGTGGTAAACAACCAGAAAGGTATTGTGACTATGATATGTCTATGCTAGTTCAGGGCCAATCTGACCCAATGAGCTATGATGAAGCTATTGCTTCATACACTAGTGTGGAATGGCAAGCTGCCATGCAGAAAGAGTATAATGCTCTTATTAAAAATGGAGTATGGAAGCTGGTAGATCGACCTAAGGCCCATAATGTGGTAAAATGTAAATGGGTCTATAAAACTAAGCAAGATAATGCCGGTAAGGATAAATATAGGGCGCGTTTAGTAGCGCGCGGTTTTTCACAGAAGGAAGGTATTGACTATAATGATACATTCTCACCGGTCGTTCGCCACAGTACAATGAGAATTTTATTTGCATTAGCTAATGACTTAAATATGAATATTGATCACTTAGACGTAGAGACAGCGTTTTTAAATAGTGACTTGGATGAGCATATTTTTATGGAGCAGCCTGAAGGTTTCAGTACTGACAATAGTAAGGTATGTTTATTGTTAAAAGATATTTATGGTTTAAAACAGGCTAGCAGGATGTGGAACTTAAAAGTTAATCAATTGTTATCTTCTAATGGTTTTACACAAAGCAAATGTGAACCATGTGTATACATTAAGAAATGTGGTAAATGTATAACTATAATTGCTTTATATGCAGATGATTTTTATTTGTTTAGTAACAGTTCCACTACTAAAAATGAATTAATAAGCCTGTTAGAGCGTGAATTTAATGTTAAAAATTTGGGTACATTAAGTAATTGTTTAGGAATGAATGTAACTCATGATAAACGTAATGGCATACTTACTTTGGATCAAGCAAACAAACTGCACACAAGCACAAGCAAACTGCCTGGATCAAAATGTACACAGATATAGAGAGTTACTGGGCTGTTTGATGTACTTATGTGTTTGTACTAGGCCTGATTTGAGCTATGCTTGTAGTCAATTAAGTCAGTTTGCTCATGACTTTGATCAGTCTCATTGGCTAGCTGCTAAACGTATACTGAGATATTTAGCAGGGACAATAAATTATAAACTATATTTTTATAGGAATTGTAATTTATCTTTAACTGCTTTTGCAGACGCAGATTGGGCCAATGATGTTGTTGATAGGAAGTCTTACACTGGCTATGTAATTAAATTAGGCAAGAGCACCATTAACTGGGAGTCTCGAAAGCAAAAATGTGTAGCGCTTTCTAGCACTGAAAGTGAGTATTTGGGCATCACAGAAGCATTGAAAGATTTATGTTTTATTAAAAGCTTTTTGTCAGAAATAATAGATAACAAATTAGAAATTGTTTTGTTTAATGATAACCAAAGTGCTCACAAATTGCTTGAAGCTAAAGAATACTGCCATAAAAGAACCAAACACATCGAATTAAGATATCACTCTGTGAAAGATTTAATTAAAAAAAGGGTTCGCAAAAGTGATGTATATGCCAACTGACCAAATGATGGCAGATGTGTTAACGAAACCATTGAGCTGCGTAAAGCATACAAAGTTTGTAAAACAATTAAATGTTATGTAAAGAAAAAAAAAGGAAGGTTTGTGATGTACTTCCTGCATGCCTATGTGAAATCATTGTATGATTCATCGTTGAATTGCCATATAGAACAGAATAAGGGGAAGTGTAAAATTGGTTGTATTATGTTCTTATGAATGGCAACATTTCTTTTTCTGTCACTTCGTTAGACACCATTATTATTCCTGATTTTGCATATCCAACAGTGTATGTAATTAAATTCTTTTTCCATCTGCCTAAATATTAAAGCCAACGTTGTGTGTAATTGTGATAATTACAAGAAGGTTGCTCAGACGTATTATTGAGTTTTATTTCGCCGTCTTAGCCGAGACCGACATCCCTGCGACAAACGCATTCATTCTGCAACAGTGACGACGCGCGCGTCCCGCACGTCCCGCACTTAATGTATTTTGCAGCAGGCAAAGTCAGAATACTCCAAATTCATTTGTGACACGAAATTCCTTTTAAAACTGGCTTTTCTTTCTAACTTCTTTGAGCATTTAAATATCTTGAATAAAAGTCTTCAAGGGCGAGACAAAAATGTCATCACTGCCAAAGACAAAAAACCATGGCTTTACAAAAAAAAATTGACTTGTGGACATCGTCTCTAAATCAAATCACTTCGATTCCATTTCTTCTACACAATCTTTTATTGAAGAAGTGGGATGTGAGATTAACATCAAGGATGATACCTGGTATGAAAACGATGTTAAAAAAGTTGAAAGAAGAACTGTGTCATTACTTAAAATAAAAATACTTAAAATACTGGGCAAAGGCGGGTCTTAAACCTGTTTTTAAATGAAGCAAAATTGGCAACCAAGCTCAAAGAAAGTCTGCTGCATTTATCTACTGACGGGATGCTACAATTGGAATTTAAGTCTGTTAGTTTGGATACCTTTTGGTTAAAAAGGAAATCAGAATACCCAGAATTAATAATGGAGGCTTTGAAGTGTTTGATTCCATTTGCCACCTCGTACTTGTGCGAGTTGACATTTTCATCAATGGTCCAAATAAAAAGTAAGGAAAGAAATCGCTTAAATTTGAGAAACGATTTAATTCTCAATGTAGCAAAAACGGATACACGACGGGAGAAATTGGTTAATGAAAAACAAGCGCAACCTTCGCATTAAGAGTTCTCAAAAGTTTTTTTTTTTTTTTATTTATTTGATACAAAAAAAAATGAAAGAGATCTCATAAGTTATTTTTTGTTTATTTCAAACAAATGTTTAAGACAGAAGAGATCTCATAAGTCATCTTTATTTTTGCTTATTTGATTTAAAAAAATTAAGATTGAAAAGATTACATTTATCTTTGGTTTATTTGATGCAAATGTTTCAAATGAAAGAGTTCACATAAGTGTTGATACAGTCATAATTATCAATCGAGCCTAAGTCGACTTTTGACATTTCGTAATATTTTTAGTCTGTCAGAATCTGCACACAGAAATAAATATGTCTATTTTAATCAAACAAACGTAAGTCCAGTATTTCTCATAGGAAAATGGCTATGAAGCTTCCTTTTTTTTCAAAATCGCCCAAGTCACACTGTCAGTGTATATCTAACTCGCCAAGTTCCAATTCGACCAATCACGAACGAGCACGAGCATGTCATGGCCGCCATTTTCTGTTTTAGCTCATGGCGTTCGCTAATGTTTTTGTAATTAAATAATTCATTGTGGAAGAAATATTAAGTGTGGTACAACCGGAATTAGCAAAAAAAAGGAAATTTAAGGGCGAACCAGAAAAAGAAAGAAAAGACGCAAAATCTGTAAGTACTCGTATGACTGCAATTTTACACTTTGAATGTGGACGGTATTTGGTCAGGATTAAATCATTGTTAACAAAGACAGGGCTGGACTAAGGAATGCATTTCTAGGAAAATACCCTATGGCATGCATACTCTGCTGATGCGTTTCATTTAACATTTTTTTTTTTTTTGGTTGTCGTTTTACTTAGGTAGGTCATACTAGTTTTAAGCCAGTTTCCACGTGATTATTGTAGTAGAATAACACTGGTAATAAAAATATTATAAACAGAAAACAATGTTGACATTTACTCTACCTAGTTATGCACGTCGGTTCCCATACTGGCACTATACGCTCCAGGCGCAGGTGGACATTCCGCAGACCATGCGTCTGGCTTCACGGTGGCCGTCCGGCGTGCCTTAGAGATAAGGAGGCTTCTTGCCATAGTTAAGTTAGTCTTAAGTTTAGTTCCAAATCAACTCTTGTGTATCGAACATGTCTTAGTTCTAAATCAACTCCTGTGTATCGAACACGACTTAGTAATAATCAAATTGTTTTTTATTTTTGAAAAAGCCATTAAGTACTCCCCAATCTTGACTGGCGCAGCCGGTAGAATTGCTGGGTTACGTCCGCCAAAGTTTAAGTGCTGTTCGGACGTACAAAGTAACTCGTTTTACTAAAATCAGTGAACGCGTTTCTATGGCAATCCTCGAACCAAATAAATAAGTCTCGTTGGTGCCTAAAAAGCTTTTATAAAAAGACAAGAACACCTAACTACAGCAGAAGGATGCGGACGAGTGTACTGTGAGTAGACCTTTTCGCATTCCATCTCTCCCATCTACTTTTGTTGGTTAGAAAATAATTATTTGATTTTCCTTTAAACGAACCTCTATCGTCGTTTATTTTATTGTGTTTTATTTTATTCAAACGAACTTATATCGTCGTTTACTTTATTGTGTATTTTATTTTGTTTAAACGAACTTACGAGTATATCGTCGTTTATTCTACTGTGTGGGTTAATTAAGTATTAATTGCAATGGAGCAAACAATAAGAATTGTCCCCAAAGACCTTCTGTGTCTTAGGCACCTGTCTGACCGCCGGCGATGAACTAGAAGCGAGTAAAACTAGAAACTATTGTTAGCATGGCAACCCCCACGTCTTGATGGTGGCACCACTGTCGGCTGGCTGGCGGATGGTGTGTCACTCTCACGACTGGCGAGTCGTGAGAGCACCGACAAGATGGCGGTGCCGGAGATAATACGGAGGCGATATAGTAAAAGATGGAAGATTGGGAAGGCTAAGCCGCCTGTCCTCTGATTGTGATTGTGAATAGTGAAGTGCTGTGATATTATTATAATTGTGAGTAGCTTCCATAAAACCGATTGAGTATCTGATTCTAGTGTATAATTCCCCGAAACTCAATAGTAGTATTATAAAGGAACAAAGCAAACGCAGTATGGTTGGGCAAAGACTGACAGTTTTATATTGGAAAAATAGAAGGTACAGCAATAACATCATAGGTGGCGCTAGTATGCACATTTTGTTACTCATTCATTACACCCCCACTTAACAAAATAACAGTTTACAAGCAAACAAGGCATACAAACAAATTAAAAAGAACAGGTATTATTTTTATCAAATAAACCAAACATACATAAAAAGTTATAATGTTTCCATTTACATAAACCCTTAGTTAATAGATCTGCGGGCATCTCTGAAGTAGACAT
The DNA here is from genome assembly GCA_949125135.1 of Alcis repandata. Classification (NCBI taxonomy): domain Eukaryota; kingdom Metazoa; phylum Arthropoda; class Insecta; order Lepidoptera; family Geometridae; genus Alcis; species Alcis repandata. The sequence goes on from OX421240.1 coordinate 2,382,626, forward strand.
ATATTTAATCTTTACAATATTACTAGCAACTTTTTCTCTACAGAAATGATACCGCACATCTATGTGTTTGGATCTCTTGTGATGAATAGGATTGGCCGATAACTTCTGAGCTGACTGATTATCATTAAATATTAAATTTTAACAATAATTCTTCAATATAGTGTAACGGTTCGTTACTTTCTCTTCAATCAAAAAAAAATAATTTTCATTCCTCATATTTATTTTTTTAATTTAATATTTAAATGCTGTACCTATCATTACTTTTTGCCGGGAGCTATTTTCGTAAACGCATCTAGTAATGTCATAAGTAATAGACCAATGAGCGCGCACCTCGTATGCGCGGGCGTCGAGCTAACGGTTTCGTCCTAATTGACCTCGACGGCAGTACTGAGCTGGCGGCCGCTGCGGTGACTCGAACGGAATACCACTACGCTCGTCCGTCTATCCTACTTTCTGCCATTTTAAAAATTATTCGTGCTAAACACACGATAATTTTCTATAAGTATAAATTTTAGTGCTCTGTGTTTACCCCGAATTGGGTGAGTGTTTTAAATAATCATCTTATCAGTGCATTTTGCTTGTATGACGTGAGTATATTCAGATATTTTCATCAATTCTATCGTAAATTAGGCACCTGCCATAACGGTCCCCGCTATCGGGACCGTTAATTATTTTTTTAAGAAACATATCTGAATATACCTAGATAGTTTAATCCTCATTTTTATTGTATTTTCCATCTTTAATGTTTCTCCCACTGTGCTAGTTTTTATAGATGTTATTAATATTCCGTGTATACTAAAAACACTGTACGAGTTTGACTGCCTCATCTCAGATACTATTCACTGCATTAGATACCACTAGGTGCTTGCTTTTGCTTTGCGTGGCACAAAGGAATGCGGCAGTCAAACCGTGAACATGGACGATTCCTAAGACGGTCGATGTATTGACTTCCAGGGTTCATCCGGAGGCTAAGGGCTGCTACCCCATTTCCCCACTCCGTGAATCGGAGGTGTCTGCTGCTGACCTGGTGCCGGTCGGCTACTACGTGCGCCGGTGCAGTCTCCGGTCTCCACTTTGTCGTCTGGGTCCAGACCTACTTCGGGGCCCGTCGACGAGTGTGTCCTCGCCCTACGAACCAAGGCCAGTGTGTCTAAACGGTCGAATCACGTATCTCAGTCGGTGAATGATCTCGAACCCCGACCTAAATTCTCCCTTTGACCTATTCTTAATTTTTTTTGTCATCTACCCTCTTTTTGTTTTTTTAATATACTTTTGTTAACTTACTGGCTGTTTTATTTCGCTACTAGCTAGGTAGGACAGCTAGAAATGTTACAATGGCGCCCGGCTACAGGTTTCATTCTTGACTGAGATGCGTGCTCCTCTTGTTTGCTTTTAATAGTCTTCTAAGGTGTTGGCTATAAAATATAGTTTTAAGATTGATTATTGTGCGTAATCAAAAAGTGTGTGGATTTTTTTTTTTTACTTCTATAAATATTTTACTTTTCCTTGCTGACCATTTCATTTTTTTTAGATCAGAAAATTTTTCCCAACTACCCACACATTAGTTGATCACTAGTATTAAGGTGACTTGGTTGCTCCTCGCTTCCGCAATTAGTTAAGTTCTTATTCATTTTCTCTCATTTCATTTTTTTTTCTATTTATTTTGTTGGAACACTCACCCAATCAACGAAATGGCGTATGTTGTGAAATTCCTTTCACTACAAAAGGCGGAATTAGAATACGAGGTGGAGCTTCGTGGTGGTATTCGTGAGTCTGTTCAGGAACTTCGCAAACAGATCATTAAACTGTCACAGCTGCTACCGTCTGAGGATATTCTGGAATCGTTCTTAGAACCGTCAGAGGACTTAAAAGGCGTGAAGGAGTCATTAATAAAATCTCAGGGTAATCTTTCTGCCTTGAGAACTAAACTAGATAAAAATTTGCTAGTAAGGGCTGAGAACTTGCTAAATCATATTTACCATCGGCTGAACAGAATTAATGTTATTCCGGAGGTAGCAGATTTGCATAAGATTTGCGTTTCTAATTTTAATTCCCAATATAAAGAACTTGCTAGCATTAAACCACAAACACCTCAATCTCTACCTCAAACGTCAACCTCTCCCACCGCTGAAGACATGGCTATAGCCGTTACTTGTGAACGAAGTCTGACTACGGATATTGCTAAATTGAAGTACTCTGGAAAGTCTTGCGTGCGTTCTTTTATCCAGAAAGTGGAAGAATTTGTTCTTTCGAGGCGTATTTCTTACGATAAAATTCTGTCTTTCGCTTACGAGATTTTTATCGACGATGCCCTACATTGGTACAGATATAATAAAGATAGGGTACAGACTTGGCAGGAATTATGCGTTTTGCTTAAAGCAGATTTTTCAAGTAGTGACTACGACTACAGGTTTGCTGCAGAAATACGATCGCGAACTCAAGGCGAGAATGAAAATATAACTATTTACTTTTCCATTATGCACGGTATGTTTTCTCGTCTCACGAAACCTTTTTCGGAGCAGGAGAAGCTTGAAATATTGCTTCACAATATTCGACCGTGTTACGCTAGCTCATTGGTTGCATCTTCGGAAATTCAAAGCATCGATGCATTGAGATCGCTATGTCGGAACTACGAGAGTATCCAGTCACGTTTCGCTCACTTCCATGAACCTCCGAAGGTGAGTGGTTCTACTCTGGCTCCCGAGTTCGCTTATAAACAAGCAGCGACCACATCGAATGTACCGTTGAATAAATTCCGATCGTATGCCTACAATAATAACAATAAAAACTATACTAATCCTAATCAAAATATATATACTAAAACTAATCCTAACCTTAATTGCGTCACCGACAATTGCGAAACGAACCTCGAACAGGACATTGATGTAGCTGCTTTAGCATCTGGTTCGTTTGGACGATCTAGGTCGATGTACTGTCCTAGATGCAGGACAGATGATCACACACTCGGGACTTGTAAAGCGGAGCGATTCCTGATTTGTTTTAAGTGCGGTAAGAAGGGAGTTCGTGTTGGCGACTGTCCGGTTTGCAAATCAGACCACGTTGATGCATCAAAAAACTGATAGGAGCGGAATGCTTAAACAGTATTGTTGAACCTTCAGTACCTTCCCTACAGCTTAAAACTAGTACATCTGAATGGAAGGAGTGGCTAAGTTTTGTCACTAAATTTTCAACTTTTAATACGGTTTCAGCAATCCGCGATAATGATACCAACATTAATACGTCACGGCTTTATGTTTCGGTTAATGTTGATGATAAATCTCTGACTGGACTTCTAGATACGGGTTCCTCTGCCACTATTCTAGGTAATGGCAGTCATACTAGCATACTAAAAGCAGGGTTTCACTTGGACACCAGTGACTCCACTCGATTTGTAGCAGCGGGTGGGGAAAAGTTGGATTCTGTAGGACTAATTGATCTCCCTGTAACCTTTCAGAACCAGACATACACTCTTCAAGCGTATGCAGTTCCTAGCGTAAAACATGACTTAATATTAGGCATGGACTTTTGGCGACTCTTTGGGCTGCTGCCCAAAAATCTAGATCAGATCGCTTTCTACAAAAATCTAGAGGTTTCAACTACTGACGTGGAAGACAGAAAACCTAAACTTCTGTTTTCCTACGATCATCTATCTGTCAAACAAAAAGACACGGCGGATAGCATAATATCGCAATTTCACGGTATTTCATATGAAAAACGCGGTCTAGGGCGCACTTCGCTAACTACGCACTCTATCGATACGGGGGACGCTATCCCTATTCGTCAACGGTACTATAGGATGTCGCCGGAAAAGCAACGGATCCTCGTGGAACAGCTAGACGAGATGGTTAAGGAGGATATTGTCGAACCGTGTGAGAGTCCTTGGTCTTCTCCTGTCCTCTTAACGCCAAAAAAGAATGGCGAGCTGCGTTTTTGCCTCGATAGTAGGAAACTCAATGCTGTCACAAAAAAAGACGCTTATAGTCTGCCCTATATTTCGGAAATACTTGACAACCTACGAGATGCAAAGTACCTGTCTAGTGTAGACCTTTCTAAAAGTTTCTGGCAGATTTTAATACGGAAAGAAGATCGAGAGAAGACGGCTTTCTACATACCTACCCGTGGCACTTATCAATTTAAGTCTATGCCTTTCGGATTGACTAATGCACCTGCTACTCAACAAAGACTGGTAGATACTCTGTTCTACGGGCCTGAGTTTGAACACAGGGTCTTTGTTTTTATTGATGACGTCATAATCGTGTCTGACAGCTTCGAACAGCACATATCGCTACTAACGCGAGTTCTCGAAAAGTTAAAAATGGCTAACTTGACAATCAACTATGGAAAGAGTCAATTTTTTAGGACCCAGCTAAAGTATCTAGGTTATATAGTTGACTCAAGCGGCTTGCACGCCGATCCCGAAAAGGTAGAGTCAATTGTTAGTTATCCTACTCCTACCAATCGTAAAGAAGTTAGGCGTTTTCTAGGTACGGCATCTTGGTACCGGAGGTTTATCCCTGACTTCAGCAGTCTATCCTCCCCCCTGAATAAGCTGACGTCGCAAGGCAAGAAGGCTGCACCATTTGCCTGGTCGCCAGATGCTGATAAGGCATTCAAGGAACTCAAAAAGTGTCTTATCTCTGCGCCGATACTATCCTGCCCCGATTACTCGAAAGCGTTTGAAGTCCATACCGATGCGAGCGACTACGGAATAGGTGCGGTATTAACTCAAACTAGAGAGGGACAAGAAAAAGTAATAGCGTACATGAGCAAATCCTTGTCCAGTACAGAGCGGAATTACAGTGCTACTGAACGCGAGGCGTTAGCCGTGCTCATCGCTATCGAGCACTGGCGTTGCTACCTAGAAAACGGCCTCAAGTTCACTGTTTACACTGACCATTCTTCCCTTAAATGGTTCTTGAACCTGAACAATCCTACGGGAAGACTGGCGCGCTGGGGCGTGCGAATATCTGCGTACAACTTTGAAATTAAACATAGGAAGGGCTCAGAAAATGTTGTACCAGATAGCTTGAGTCGCTCAGTACCGGTCTCTGCTATCAGTACTACATTAGACAAACCATTGCGCACAACTAATGATACATGGTACTTAAATATCTTCAGTGGATGTCAAAGTTCCCCGACATCTTTCGTTAATTACCGCGTAGCTGACGGAAAATTGTTCCGTTACATGAAGTCGCTTAATCCTCTAACCCGAGAATTTGAATGGAAGGAAGTAATTCCTTCGGAGTTTCGACAAGATATCATAGCCCAAAACCACTCTGAACCTACATCGGGGCACTTTGGCATCTTTAAAACCCACAAACGTCTCTGCTTAAAGTATTTTTGGCCTAGTCTTCACAAAGATGTGATTAATTTTGTTTCTAGTTGCGAAACATGTCTCTCCTATAAGTATCCAAACCATACCACCTTAGGAACAATGGGAAGGCCTAAAGATTGCTGCCGACCCTTCCAAATGATTAGTGTGGATTTGGTGGGCATCTTGCCTGTGACTAGAAAACAGAACACTTTTCTCCTTGTAATAACTTGCTGCTTCTCTAAATACTGCTTGCTTTTCCCTATTCGACGAGCTACATCGGACATAATATCCAAGATAATGGAAGAAAGAGTCTTTCTCGTTCATGGAATTCCGAGCACGGTCATAATGGACAATGGGAAACAATTTACAAGCAATATGATGCGCAACTTATTTGCTCAATACAACATACCTAACGTATACTATACCCCACTCTATACTCCACAAGTCAACACTGTAGAACGCTACAATAAAACTATAATGACGGCTGTGTCTACCTTCATTGAAAATGACCATAGGTCTTGGGATACTAACATCCCCAAAATACAATTCGCTTTGAACAGTGCGGTTAATGAAGTAACGGGATTTACTCCATCATTCCTCGTTTTTGGACGCGAACTACCAAGCGATGGTTCACACTATGTTGATGCGGATCTAGCGAATGAGATCATATTTACCCCCCGTGACAGCTATGCCGAAAATTTGGGCACACTTAGAAAAATCTTTGATAAAGTACAACTAGCCCTTATTAAATCACATTCTCGCAGTGCCTCCAATTATAATCTGCGCCGTAGAAACGTCGACTTTAACGTAGGTGACATAGTTTGGAAACGGACATTTTATCAAAGTGATAAGGACAGTAGGTTCTCAAAAAAATTGGCTCCTAAGTTCATAAAATGCCGCATAACGGCTAAGAAGTCAAAGCTCGTTTACGAACTCGAGGACATGACGGGTCGTAACCTAGGAACGTGGCATGTCAAAGACTTCAAGCTCACTTAGATAGTTCGTTGGTTTTTCCTAGAAAAAACCAAACCTAAAAAGGGGGGTATGTAACGGTTCGTTACTTTCTCTTCAATCAAAAAAAAATAATTTTCATTCCTCATATTTATTTTTTTAATTTAATATTTAAATGCTGTACCTATCATTACTTTTTGCCGGGAGCTATTTTCGTAAACGCATCTAGTAATGTCATAAGTAATAGACCAATGAGCGCGCACCTCGTATGCGCGGGCGTCGAGCTAACGGTTTCGTCCTAATTGACCTCGACGGCAGTACTGAGCTGGCGGCCGCTGCGGTGACTCGAACGGAATACCACTACGCTCGTCCGTCTATCCTACTTTCTGCCATTTTAAAAATTATTCGTGCTAAACACACGATAATTTTCTATAAGTATAAATTTTAGTGCTCTGTGTTTACCCCGAATTGGGTGAGTGTTTTAAATAATCATCTTATCAGTGCATTTTGCTTGTATGACGTGAGTATATTCAGATATTTTCATCAATTCTATCGTAAATTAGGCACCTGCCATAACGGTCCCCGCTATCGGGACCGTTAATTATTTTTTTAAGAAACATATCTGAATATACCTAGATAGTTTAATCCTCATTTTTATTGTATTTTCCATCTTTAATGTTTCTCCCACTGTGCTAGTTTTTATAGATGTTATTAATATTCCGTGTATACTAAAAACACTGTACGAGTTTGACTGCCTCATCTCAGATACTATTCACTGCATTAGATACCACTAGGTGCTTGCTTTTGCTTTGCGTGGCACAAAGGAATGCGGCAGTCAAACCGTGAACATGGACGATTCCTAAGACGGTCGATGTATTGACTTCCAGGGTTCATCCGGAGGCTAAGGGCTGCTACCCCATTTCCCCACTCCGTGAATCGGAGGTGTCTGCTGCTGACCTGGTGCCGGTCGGCTACTACGTGCGCCGGTGCAGTCTCCGGTCTCCACTTTGTCGTCTGGGTCCAGACCTACTTCGGGGCCCGTCGACGAGTGTGTCCTCGCCCTACGAACCAAGGCCAGTGTGTCTAAACGGTCGAATCACGTATCTCAGTCGGTGAATGATCTCGAACCCCGACCTAAATTCTCCCTTTGACCTATTCTTAATTTTTTTTGTCATCTACCCTCTTTTTGTTTTTTTAATATACTTTTGTTAACTTACTGGCTGTTTTATTTCGCTACTAGCTAGGTAGGACAGCTAGAAATGTTACAATAGCTTTCTTGGTCTAAAGATATAGTACCATTTTCTTTATTTACAATAACTCTCATTCCTAAGCAGTTTTTAATACATCCCAAATCTTTTATTTTGAATTTTGATGCCAAATTTTCTTTCAACAAAATAGTTTCTTTTTCATTGTTAGAAAACACAAAGAAGTCATCAACATACAATGCAATAATGACCTTTACACATTTATTCATTTTTGTAAACAAGCATGGTTCTAGTTTAGATTTTGTAAAACCTAAGGACTGTAACAATTCCTCAACTCGTTGATACCATGCTCTTGAAGACTGTTTTAAGCCATAAATAGCACGTTTCAACAGCAAAACCTTGTTTACATCATCTTCACTAACCTGAAACCCTGGTGGCTTCATCATGTACACTTTTTCATTTAACAAACCATTCAAAAATGCAGTGTCTACATCTAAATGACAAATATTCAAATTAAGCTGTACTGCTAAAGCAAATAACAATCGCAAAGTAGAATGCCTCACAACAGGTGAAAAACATTCATCAAAATCAACGCCTGGCCTTTGGGTGAAGCCCTTAGCAACTAACCTGGCTCTGTACCTGACTTTATTATTATTGTCCAGTTTTCGCTTAAAAACCCATTTACATTGCACAATGGTGCCACTAGGTGGAACATCAACCAATTCCCATGCATTATTTTCTTCAAATGATTTAAATTCACTTTGCATGGCTAATTTCCACTGTTCACTTTCAGCACCGTTTAACACTTCATCTAGAGATATTTCACTTGAATTTAATTTGCTGCTATCATCTACTCACACATAACCGTACCGATCAGGCTCCTTGCGGATCCGCTTACTTGTACTAAGCTTTTCAACTTGAGACTCAGCGGGAAGTTCTGGCTGCAACATGTGATCTCGCACAGGCTCAAAAGGTTCAGACCCCAGCATATCATCCGTGGAGTCCACAAAACTCTCTTCATCAGTACCAGTTTCTACTTCAGGGCTCAGTACTTCTTTCTTCTCCTGATCTTCCAATGTTTTTATGTGCTTCATGTCCCCCACTTCTTGGGTACATTCTTCTCTTTCCTCCTTCATCGGAAAGATGGCTTCAGTGCCTTCACTAATATCAAAGTGCATCACTTCTTGCTTCTGTTCATTCCCCTCCTCAATCACAACAATATCTCTTGTTATAGATATACAGTTATTGTTGGGATTGAACACTCTGTATCCTTTCACAGTGTCGGAAAAGCCAAGAAGTATGCATGGAGTCGCTTTTCTGTCCAACTTCAAGCGTTTTTCCTTTGGTGTATGTACCATAACTTTACTCCCAAAGATACGTAGATTACTGACATCTGGTACAGCTCCGGTCCAGATCTCCATAGGTGTTTTGTTGTCCAAACCTGATGCAATTGACCTATTTCGTAAATAAACAGCCGTGTTCACGGCTTCTGCCCAAAAACGCTTAGGCAATTCTGCATCGAACAGCAAACATCTTGCTTTCTCTATCACTGTGCGATTAAACCGCTCACAGAGACCGTTTTGTTCCGGTGTATATGGACAGGTTTTTTGATGGACAATTCCAGCAGATTCCAGGAATTTTTCAAATTCCTTACTACAGAACTCCGTACCATTGTCTGTCCTGAACATTTTCAGCTTCTTACCCGTCTGATTTTCTACTAACGTCTTGAATGCCTTGAACTTTGAGAACACTTCATCTTTTGTCTTCAAGAAATATACGAATGCCATCCGACTATAGTCATCGACGAACAACAAAAAATATTTCTTTCCCCCAATAGATCTGGCTTCCATAGGTCCACAAACGTCTGCGTGTACAATCTCGAGAAGTTCCTTGCCTCTGTTACCAACATGACTGAAAGGCAACCTGGCCTGCTTTCCCTCGCAGCACACAACGCAGTTTGTTTTACTGACCTGAGCCTTGTCCGAGTATGACATTCCTTTTACAGCTCCATCTCTCATCACATTGAGATCTTTGCTATTGAGGTGGCCAAATCTGCGATGCCATACGGACACTGAAGTCAACAAACAATCTACTTGCTTGATTCTCAATTTATAAACACCTCCGACCAAATCTGCAGTTGCTACAAGTTCATTCTTTTGGTTATAAATATAACAGTGCTTTTCATCAAATGTCACAATGTTTCCCTTGTTGATTAATTGGCTGACAGATAACAAGTTCGTAGCCAAGTTTGGCACATATAACACTCCCATCACTTTATTTTCATATTCGGTATCTGCAACAACTGTAGTTATTTGCACATCTCCACAGTCTTCAACTGGAATTTTGGTGTTATCAGCAATGGTTATCTCTCGCACTTGTTGTTGATTTGTGGTGTTCAACAACCAGTCTTTTTTCGACGTTAAATGACAACTGGCACCGCTGTCGACGTACCAATCCGTTTGGTTGAAGTTACCGCTGAGAAATACTGCACTGAATGCATTTGATTCTTTGCTTTTTGAGAAGTTATCACATTTATTCATAAAATGGCCTAACTGTTTACATTTGAAACATCTGACATTTGTTTTGACATTTTGCGATGACGTTTGTCTATGCGCGTTCGTTTGTTTTTTTTTATGTTGCCAACCTTTCGTCGCGAACGCATTCTGAGTGGAACTACTACCAACATCACTTCCGTCTTCCATGTCTAGTAATTTTGATTTAATGGCGTCGGTTGTCAATTCTATGCCTGAATGTTCTACCGCCATGATCATTGGCTCAAATTTCTCAGGTAATCCAGCCAACAACAAGGAGCCGACCCACTCATCACTAATCTTGAATCCTGTATTGTTCAATCGCTGACTTGTTTCCAACAGGGAAGTCACATAATGAGACATTGAATCACAATTTTCACGACGAATTGATATGAGGTTCCGAAGCAATCCTATGCGCCGCGCGTAGCCATTATCATCAAACAATTTTTTAAGCTTCTGCCACAGCCCCTTTGCAGTTGATTCACTCTTGATGTGCACAAATAAACTGGGATCAATAGTTAAAACTATCTTGGCTTTTGCTTTTGCATCATTTGGATCGTCGGCGAACTTGATGCACTGTTGCATTCCTTCTAGAACGAGGTAGTTTTCCACAGCAAACGCCCAATCTTCATAATTTTCTCGTCCTCTTAACTTTGCAATACTTGCAATAAGATTTGTCGACATTTTAGCACTATTTAAACTATATTTCTACCAAAAATAAACTGTAATTCCCGTAATTAGCCCATAACCTATAAAGGAACAAAGCAAACGCAGTATGGTTGGGCAAAGACTGACAGTTTTATATTGGAAAAATAGAAGGTACAGCAATAACATCATAGGTGGCGCTAGTATGCACATTTTGTTACTCATTCATTACAAGTATACGCATAGGTGAAGTAAGTCTGAGGTTATGCTCTGACACTATAAACGAGTTGGCGATCAGCGAGAAGCGAGTGTGTAGTTTCGATAGTTTTGTCGCCGGGCTATAAGTGCGACGAGCGAGTACTCGCGCCACTCGCCCGCGGTCGCTCAATCATCTACGTCTACTCTCAATGCCGCACTGTAAAGAAATGATCAAGCGAGTGAGCGAGCATCGCTGAACGAGTATCGCTGAGCGAGTTTATTTTTGAAAGCTCGTCGCTCAGCGATAAAACTAGTAAAGCGAGTCGTCGCCGGCGGTGTGAACAGTCGGCGAGTACTTTTTAATATATGCATCTCTTTCGTTTACACTGAATGTACATTTATTGTCCTTTTCTTGCGAGAGAAAATCGCCGATAGTTACTCGTTTACTCGCCGGCGGTCAGACCAGTGCCTAATACCAAAATTCGAAGGGGGAGAAAATCGCCGATAGTTACTCGTTTACTCGCCGGCGGCGGTCAGACCAGTGCCTAATACCAAAATTCGAAGGGGAACAAAATTTGTTAAACTTATTTTTAAAGAAAGGTACATATATTTATAATGGTTATGCAACCCTAAACAATGCAGTACAACAGGTGTACGTGTTTCACGCCATTACTAGTAGACTACATGGTAGAGCAGCCGCTCTACTTAGCGAGCGAGAAGATATCAACTCGTGGACCGCCCTTAAGGAAGTCCTTGTACAACATTTTGGTGACCCGCGTTCTGGAGAGTGTATAGCAATTGAACTAGAGCAAATGAAAATAAATTCAAGTGAATCGTATATAGAGTTTTGTCACCGTATACAACACATGCGTAGCACGCTTTTCGCAAAAGTAAATTTACTTGCCGACGAGGGTGTAAAAGCCGCAAAAATGATAGTGTACAATAACATGGCTCTGAATGTATTTTTATATAACCTGACTGAAGATCTAATCCGTATTGTGCGACTGAAAGAGTGCACTAACTTAGAAGCAGCCCTTAGTATAGTTACAGAAGAGGTTAATTTTATGAGTCAATTCAACGCAAAGCATAAACAGCGACAGGCTATATAGCTCCTAATAGAGTACACCCCACGCTTAATACTACCCCTAATAATAATTTTAAATTTGAAAATTTCCAAGCGAACCCCCAAAATACGCCGATAATGAATAGCCAAAATGCTAGATTTGGCCTACCCCAACAGCAACAAGGTTTCAGATTCGGAAACCAACCCCAAGGTTTTAGGTTTTAGGTTGGCAATCAACCCCAAAACTCTCCATCAGGATTCAGATTGAACCAAAATTCTGGCCCCCAGAATTTTAAATTTGGGATTCCACGCCAACAACACGGATTTAATCCAGGCACACCCCAACAAGGTCAATCATTTAGACCCCCATTCAACCCTAACTTTTCCAGACCACTACCAGCGCTTTCATTTGGACAAGCGCAACCAAAATTTAAATTTGGCATTCCAAACCAAAATTTTCAACGACCAAAGCCGTTAGAAAACACCGATATCTCAATGCGCACAGCACGCCTATTGAGACAAAACATGATAAATGCTCCAGCTGAGAACGAAAACCTGTTTTACGACAACGAACTTGTTGAGGCTTCACCGGAACAAGAATATAACTGCGATGAAAATTATTCTTATAACTAGCTGACCCGGCGAACTTCGTGCCGCCTAATTATTGGAGGCATATTTAGTAAGTCACAAACACACGACACAATACTTTTTAAATTTTATTGAAATTTGTTGCTTTTAGATTTTTAGGAATATTAAAGAATTATATTATAGATGCACAGCAAAGAGACGTTTACATTTCAAGTGACATTTTACCATAGACAATTTTTTTTTGAGTGAATACTGACAAATATTTACACTATAACTATCAAACTACATCTGTCTTTTTTTTTTTCACGGTGGCCATGGTTATGAAAAGAAGAAGAACTACATCTGTCATCGAGAAAATAAAGAATTCAAACAACTATAATATTTAAATTGTTGATATTTTAAAACTATTTTCCAGAAGTTATAGTGAAGCTATATATCCCTCAACTCCTTAAAATGCATTGTCCCTTTTGTAAAAAGTGGATGGAACGGCAGAACAAAAATAATAACTGTCCAGGTTGTATTAAATTATTATTAAGATGCGACGAATGCTACAACATAATCGCTGACACCTTCAGATTTTGTATCAAGTGTGGTAAGAATGTAGAACGAATAATACGCGTGAACAGGGCAAAAGTACAAAAAAATATATTAAAGCAAAAGCTGCTATCTAAACCAAAACACGTTTTTCTATGGAACAGCTGATTTTTTTTTCGCGATTTCGGAATTGGTCTCAAAATAAACTTATAGTACGTGTTTTCGGCTTAGTACATGCCAAGCTTATAACCCTGCATAATAGGCACCATTAGATAATGTGACTCACATTTTAATGCTAATTTTGTTTTTTTCCCTATTCCTTTCCCTTTTCCTTCAGGCCCCTTTCTCTTTTGTGGCAGTTTGAGCTCTGCGCAGCAGTTCGGGTCCGCCGCAGGCGCAAGTTTTTCATCATGCGACGGCGGCACCCCCGCGCTAGACTTGTTGTTTGTTTTCGGGACCCAAGGGCTAGGATCCGTGTCCTCATCTGGCGGGGGGACCCAAGCGTTAGCGCTAGTGCTGGGCCCACTATTATCGCCCGAGACCATGGCCTTATCTTCATTATCATCTGTCCTGTTAATAAATAAATGTACTTGAAACACGGGCTGCTCAGTGCTCAAGCACTTCGTTTGCAGTCGGCGGCTAAAAATGCAGGCGTGCGATCCGCCAGCCAGACAAGGTCCGTAAAGAAACGTTGTGCAGTTGGTAGATAAAATTAAATATTGAAATGAAATTAACTCACCAAAAGTTTATCAGCCTTGTTGTCATATTTCATACAAACTATTGTAAACAAAAGTGTTCGCGCCGAAGATTTGCATTTAATAACAAAGCGAAAGTAACGCCATCTGTTGACGTGCGGCAGTCTATTCTATTCGTCTCTAGATCGCTTGGGAAATTCGGCTGTCTATGGTAACTTTTTCTTAAATTCGATATTTTCGTTTCGTTGCGATGATTTTTAGATTTTTGTTTTATAGTACGGCTTATTAGCTTGAAAAAATTTGGGCTTTTGGTCCTATGACCTATGACTATGAGGGGTTTTTGTTTATTGGATTTTTTAATGTGGGTCTAATGTTTCTTTTTTTACGGCAACACTGTTAACGCGGAAATTCGATATTTAGCTCTAGCAACACTGCACTTAATCATCCTTTACAATTTCGCTGGCCGGCTTTGCGTAAACGCATAGTTAGGTACTCTAAATTATCAACAACATCTAACAACATCTTCTAAATGTCTGGAGATAGGTAAGCAAATCGATTTAATTACATTAATTTAACTTTGATTTGGTTACAGGACAATGCCACTGTTGTATTTGTACAATATTTTCATGTAGCAATGCTTTTCCGAAAACGGGGTTATGGGCTCTGATTTTACTAATTCTACTACCTAATCAAATACCTACACCTTTTAATATGCCTACATATCTTGCATTTTAAGCTTATGAACCACGTACGCTGTTACAGAACCACGTAATTTGAAACCTAACCTAATTTTATGATTTCTAACCTGTGAAGTACCTATTTGTGTGATTTATTGAGTTAAACCTTTTAGAGAACCATTGCTGGGAGGCCGGAGGCGCAGTTCCTGGGGGCGTATCTGGAACTGTTGGACCTGGTGCAAGCGGTAAGTGTACCTTATTGTTATTTTAGTAAGGAAGCCTTTTTATGAGTTATCTCAAATAATTATAAAAATGAATCGTTGTTCGTTTGTCTGGCTATAACTCGAGAATGATTGGGCCAATTTAGCTTATTTTGACCTTGAAATATTTGTGAAAGTTCAGGGAAGGGTTAAAAGTAAAAAAAAAAATTGCTGGTGAAACCGCCGGGTGCAGCTAGTGTTCAATGATAATTGTGGTTATAGGTTGTTAGAGACATGCATATTTAAATAATTTGATTGTTTTAATAGATCTCCAATGGAAGCAGCTCTGGAGGAGCCAGAGGGTGCACCGGAGCCTGCAACACCGTCTCCACCTCCGCCTCCACCACCGTCTCCAGAGGGGACTCCCAGCCCACCCCGAAGAAACCGCCTGCGGTTGTTCCAAAAGCTCTGCCTGAATGAGGCATTTAAGCCCCAAAGAGCTCGCCTCACTCAGGCAGAGCTAGAAGAGTTGCAGAATAATTGGGATAGGGCTGTGCAGTCGGCCCTAAGCCGCTGCACCCGATTGGGGAGCTCTACTGACAATAATTGTTAGTAGAGCTCCCCAAAAAATTAATGAACTTGTATATATATTAGTGTAAGTTTAGTAAATAAGTTAGTTAGTAAGTTTTTTTTTTTTTTTTTAAATAAATTAGTTGGTAAGGTAAAAAGTCTTTTTATTTTACCCAATTTGTTCGAGCAACGGCAGTGCGGCTCTACGCGCCTGGCGTGTTAACACGCCTTGCGTGTTTTTCCGCACTCGCGTTGCTCGACTGAACGCCAGTGCGGCTCCACACGCCTGGCGTGTTACGCGCCTTGCGTGTTTTGCCGTACTCGCGTTGCTCGTCCGAACGCCAGTGCGGCCGCCCACGCGTGGCGTGTTATGTTCGATGCCTCTTATTCGGCCTTACAAATGACCTCAGCAGCCAAAGTGTTAACAGGACAGATGATAATGAAGATAAGGCCATGGTCTCGGGCGATAATAGTGGGCCCAGCACTAGCGCTAACGCGTGGGTCCCCCCGCCAGATGAGGACACGGATCCTAGCCCTTGGGTCCCGGAAACAAACAACAAGTCTAGCGCGGGGGTGCCGCCGTCGCATGATGAAAAACTTGCGCCGGCGGCGGACCCGAACTGCTGCGCAGAGCTCAAACTGCCACAAAAGAGAAAGGGGCCTGAAGGAAAAGAGAAAGGAATAGGGAAAAAAACAAAATTAGCATTAAAATGTGAGTCACAATAACTAATGGTGCCTATTATGCAGGGTTATAAGCCGAAAACACGTACTATAAGTTTATTTTGAGACCAATTCCGAAATCGCGAAAAAAAAATCAGCTGTTCCATAGAAAAATGACAGTTTTATTTCTTTACTAGCGGTGCCACTCGGTTTCGGCCGCGTTTAAAAAAATAAAAAGTATCCTATGTTTATCTGATTGATGATATGATATGTTACTCTGTTTTCGCGTGAAAGCGTAACAAACAAACTAACATTCACATTAATGATATTATTATTAGGGATTTTTTTGTATGTTCAGCTATTACTTCCCCGGCAAAGGTCGGGGACGTTATTCAGCAAAACACAGTTGTATAACATCTAAGATTTTACACACCATTGATCTATAATCGATGACAATGCTCACAGTCATGTAGGAAGCATTGTTGTCTGAATGATGTGGATTTGCCAGTACTCGAACGATCGCGTCATCTGGTAAAGATAATGTCACGATCTTGTTCACAGCCAGCGCCGCTGGCGACAAATTGCCTCCATTAATTATAAATAGAGGAAAAAATATGTGGGACCTATGGATGTCAGGCAATGGATACGAAAACACATCGTATGCTGCCACTAAAAATGACCCTGAATCATTGAAAAGATTCAAACAATTTAAAACACCAACAAAGGAAATTCCTTCTTTGCAAGAACTAAGCTTGCAAGTGGTGCTCCTGAAGTTGAACAGTTGTCAGGACCCTGAAGAGCATACACAAAGGATCATATTGAAAGAAAACAATAAAACGTTCAACGTTCATGTAGAAGGCAATAAAACTTCAAGTCCTCAACTGACTTCGATAGCAGCGTCTTCCAATTTGCCTTTGAACAGTCAAGGAATGCGATTTGATAACTCGAATGACACACCCATAATCAAGATTATTGATGATCAAATTTTGTCTCCCTCAGAAAATTATTCTTTTGAAACTTTACTATTGCAGAGAATAAAACGAAGTGACACTACAGTGAAACTAAAAAAACAAAAGTGTCAAAAGGCTGTGAAGTAATCACAAGGGAAGAGTTTTTACAAAAAAAAAGTAGGAACATGAAGAAAAAATAATTAAAGAATCAATCTACGGGAGACGAAACTACACAAGACGTTGCACAAGATACCCGCCCGCAAGAAACTCAAAACGCCCAACAAATTTATAGAAGACATATAGAATGATCCAGTACTTACAAAATAGAAGAGATCGCAACAGAAGTGAAGATAAAGTTGATGTAAAATGTGATGGAGTAGATTTATTATTTTTGGGATACGCTGATACTTTCAAAAAACTATCAAAGCGAACACAAATAAAAGCAAAATTTGATATCGCCCTAATTTTGATGGAGGCTGAATTAAGTGATCTGGAGGCTGTAACTTCATAACAGCAACTCTACAGCAACGGGTAGTTTCAACTACTCTGTTCTAAGTGATATCACGCATTCTCCTGCTACTCCAGGAAATTACTCCATGATCAGTGACGCAACAGTTACTGACAATGCTAAGTATTATATTCTTCCACAAGAGGGCAATACGGCTATACCTACTGATTTAACAACCTCAAATCAAAATGATCATGAACAAATGAACATGTTTCACTAATCAAAGAGTTAGTAACATGCCGAATATTTTTTTGTATTAATGATTAATAAATAAATATTTTACTTACCTCAAAGTTAAGGCTAATCTTTCTCTGCTAGAAATAGCTTCCCTAAACCTTGTATTTTGTTTAGTAATATGTGGCTTCAAAAGATTATGTAGATCTTCAAAACTCCCTGGGCTCATTCTAAAATATGTATAAAAACGATCTTCATGTGACTCTAGTTCTTTACATAATCGGTTTTCTCCTAATTTCTCCCTTTTTTCATTAATCTCGTGCACCCAAATTCTACGAGATTTACGCCTTTTCAAAGTTAAAGTCCACAATAATATTTCCTCCTCCTCTGACTCTGATAACGACGACATTTCGCTCCGATGGTTGACTGATGACTAACAGGTTCCGACGCCCGTTCCGCAACTCAAACTACACTTTATCGCAGCGGAATTCCTACAGCGGTTTCGCAACTGAAGTTTCGCAGCGGAGGTGTGCTACGGGCAACAGGGTTGGAAGATCTACAATGTCTGAATTTATACCTGAAGTTTGTGCTGCAATATCCATGGCTATAAAGTATTACATTTGGGTAAGTAAAACAATGTTGTATGAATATTTGAAAAGGTTTTATTTAGTTTTATAATGTAATCAAATTTCGAATATAAAATAATATTAATAATATTTGTAACACGTTTTCATATTTAGAATAATAATCAAAATAGCGAATAATTTAAGGCGAGTCACCAGTGAAGAAGCGGAGAAAAACGTTTCACTATATTAATTTTTTTAGGTATTTACTCCTAAATATCGGTCTTGCAAAAAATATACGATGTACTTAAGGATATTGTCTGAGGAATGTGCTAATTTGTTACACGATAGGGTATACTTTACTCGATCATAAAAAAATTCAAAGACAGCTTAATGTAAAAGTCTATATCGAATATCTTATTAATAATTTTTTTTACTTTACACATCATTTTTATATAGAAATGTTTCTCTTTAAATACTACAGAGAACCTGCTAAAATTTGGGTTTCAACTAAAGTCCTATATTTTTGAGTTAATTATTAATCCCAAAACTTGAATATTTCCCAGCAGTTTGACAAGACGCCGCGCCGCCCGCTACCCCGTCAGTCGCAAACGGGCGCTAGCCAACGTTAGACCTGTGCCAAATTTTCTCCGCCCGTTCTTACATTCTTGCAACAGTGTAATAATTGAAAATGGCTAATAAAAAAATAAAGTTAGGAAGAAATCAGTGTTAATATCTAAAAGAAGTACAGGGAAAGAGAACTATAAGAAACGGTATGTAAATTACTCCCTTTTATAGTAAAATTATGAAGTTAACTCTTTTTTTAAAGTAAAATTACTAAGCACGCAACAATATTTCTAAAAGTGGCCTTTTTTTTTATTCTTTATGTTTCTCCTCAGGTATATGAGAATTTTCTATAATTTTAGTTGATTTCATAAATTTTCGTCATTACTTGCCACAGACTAAATTATATCAGTATGACCAAAAGTATGTACCTATGTACGAGTATTATAATTAATTTATTATTTAATTTAGGTCGAAAAAGCAGTCACGAGTATCTAATACTACCAGTCCATTAGTAGAATTGCAACCTGTCAATTTCAATACTTCAACGACAGATGGGTAAGTGGATCATGTACTAAACAATAATACCATAAAATAGGCCGATCTATTTATTTTTTATATTATTTACTATTGACTATAAACACTACAGCTGATAAAGAATCACTTGCAAAATGTGATGATAAGTTATCTCAAAATAATATCAATGATGAGTGAGTATATTATAACGTCATTAGTTTGTCACATAATACACAAAACAGAACCAAGCTGAATTTATACAATCATAAACGTAATAATTATGGTAATTTATATTTGTTGTCATTTGTTGTTACGACTGTATGTGTTCGAAATAAATAAAATAATTGCGGCAACAGAAATACATCTTCTAAAAAAAATCAACTATCTAACTATCACGGTTTATAAGATACAGCCTGGTGACATACGGACGGACAGACAGACAGACAGCGAAATCTTAGTAATAGGGTCCCGTTTTTTACCCTTTGGGTACGGAACCCTAAAAACAGATCCAAGCAGAATATCCAAACAGAATGTATACGATAATAAACGTAATAAATGTGGTGATATTTTTTTTTGCATGTTATCTAAGCAGTGAAGATACAAAGTCACGGCAATTTATTTTCTATGTATTTCTATGTATTTTTTTTCAGAAACAGGGAGGAATTAAATATTGAGATTGTGGAATCCGAAAAAGAAAGCTACCAGCCCGTCAAAGGGCGACGAATTGTTGACTTGAATTACCTAATGCTCCAATTGTAAGACAAGTCGCACCATAACGATTTGTTTGACTGCAAAGCAGGGTATTTTCAGCTAATTGGCGAAAAACGAAACGGGTTGTTTTCAAAATTTAAATTTAAATGCAATATGTGCCAAAAAGTAATTGTGCTTGATTCTGAAAACCCTGAAAATGCGGATATGGTTAATAGATGGATAATAATGGATAGAGAAAAGAAAATAACTGAGCACAAATTTTGCGTTTGAAATAAAAAATAAAAAAAACTATGGCAATTGTACAAATTTGGTACTTTACATTTGATAGCACCACTATCTTGGAATGTTATTCAGAAAACAGATTGAAAAAATTCTTTGAATTGCAAATTTGGCACTAAAAAGAGTGAGCAAAGGTCTAACTTTTTTCAAATTTTCAAAAATGCCAAATAACTCGAAAACCGTGACACTTTTACTGAATGTAAATTGTCATTTTTCAAACAGTCGTGATGTCCCCCAACCGTAGTTAAAGGATTATCCACTCTTTACGCCACACCCTGTATGTGAGACAGGTCACACACACACACTCAGGTGTGTACACAAACAAGGTGCTGCTATGACCGTATTGTTTCTATGGGCGTTTGTCAAGCGTTCGAATCAGTGCCGCGGCGGACGCCATTTGACAAGGACGCACACGCACGCTAAATTGCGCGGGAAATAGATTGATGTTTTCAATTCAAAGTGAGTACAAAATCCTATTACATTTTGTTTATAAGATAACTGTGTGCATGATATGACTATTACCCGTGTATAATCACACTAAAATCGTCTTATTGTTATATTTATGAGCATAATAATGTTACCTACCTATTGTTTTAGATGAAAAGGTCAAGGAATAAAATTTTAAAAGAAAGCCAGATACAAAAGCTTCTGGAAGAAGTTTCCACGCCGGAATCAACATCGGAGCGAGACCCATATAGTGATGATGACGGTGAATTTGGCTCGGATAAGGATTTTGTCCCGGAAAATTTGGATAAGAGCTCCGAAGAGGAAACTCTTTTGTCGAACAGAATCCGAAGAAATTTGTCAAAATCCAATGTCAGTGACTCCGATGAAACCATGGCAGGATCGGAAGAAGATCAAGAAGGTATCAACTTATCTAATGCAAACCACAGGTCAGTAAGCCAACAAATTATTTGTCAGACATATGTACAAGCTTTAGAAAACGACCACCAAGTAGTATTTCAAGATGAAGGTTCTGTTTTGCGTCCAAGCGATAATGGCTTAGTGCTGCCAGAGGCAACTGATCATGACGTGCAATCTGCATCAATACATTGCAGCGATAGGCTTTCTAATGAGCCTCCTGATGTTGACTTCCACGGCATAAGAGCTGAAACTTTGGATATAACCACAGATGGCGAGGAATGGACTGATACCACAGAAGCGATCCCAGTCTTTGATTTTGATTATTTATGTGAGGGTCTTCGCGTAACAATGGATGAAAACTCTAGTTCACTAGATTTATTCAAATTGTCTTTTTCGGATGAATTGCTAGATTTTCTGATCTCCAGGACAAATGATTATGGCAAGCAACTGGCAAACACGGACAGACCTCATACAAGGCATAGCCGAAAACAAAACTTTCGTGACGTTACTAAAGACGAAATGTTAGCTTTTTTGGGATTGTGTTTACTACACGGTCAAATTAACGCCCCGCAAAGACGAAAACTTTTTTCATATACAGATCCTTTAAACTTCCACCCAATATTTACGCATGTGATGTCTGGCCGACGATTTGACCAGATTTTACGGTGTTTATACGTGGCCGATAGTAACGCAAAAGGAGAGAAGAAAATAAATGACTTTATTGAGGCACTGACTGAGAATTTTCGCCGCATTTATGGCCCTGGAAAAGAACTTTCTCTTGACGAGACATTGATTCTCTTCAGAGGCCGGTTGAACTTTCGTCAATACATAAAATCTAAAAAGGCACGCTATGGTATTAAATTTTATGTGCTGACTACTGCAGATGGATATTGCTTGAATATAATTATGTATTGTGGCAAGGGTACCAATGATGATGAATCTGTAAAGAAAACAGAACAGATAGTAATGAAACTTATGCGGCCTTATTTAATGAAAGGACACCATGTTTTCATGGACAACTACTACAATGATGTCGAGCTTAGTCAAAAGCTATTGAATTTGCGTACACATACGACTGGTACACTACGCAAGAATAGAAAAACAAACCCAAAACCTCTGATGGCAATAAAGTTGAAGAAAGGAGATCATTTCTGGCGTCGCAAGAAACAAGTGTATGTTTCTGCTTGGCAAGATAAACGGCCAGTATATATGATCACAACACGAAATCATCCGAAAATGGTACATGTAACTAACAGATTTGGACACTTTTCTACAAAACCCGAAGAAGTCGCTGAATACAACAAATTTATGTCAGGAGTCGATCGAAAAGATCAAATGGTTGCATATTACTCCTCTCCACAGAAGACAATTCGTTGGTATAAGAAGGTATTCTTTCATATGTTGGATATATCCGTCTACAATGCTTTTTACCTGCATAAGAAATATTTTCAAGATGGTAAAAATGAGGGGTTTTTAGGTTTCCGTGAAAAACTTATTAAAGAAATGATTGGGCTAGACCCTTCATTGACAGGCAGAGATATAATAAGAAAAGGAAGCATTTTCTCCAGTAGGACTGCAAAGAGTGCAGTTTCTGAAGAATCATCAACGGAGGTATTTAAGGGTCACTGGCCAGAAGAAATCCCTAGCTCAAACGATGCAAAGAGAAAGTTTAAATATTTGAACTGTAGTCTCTGCACCAAAAAAAAGAAACGCAAAGAAACCCGATTCAGGTGTAAAGGATGCCAAAAAAAACTCCTCTTTGCCCTGGTTGTTTTGAAGAGTGGCATACCATGTATCAATTCCAGACATGAAAATGAGTCCCAATGGAACATTTTATGATAGAAGTAGTTGTGGAGTTGATTTTTTTAATTTTTAAACTGACTGACTGATTAAACAATATTCTTTAGACTGATTCATTAGGTTAAAGGATTATAGTTACTTGATAAATATAAGGTATAAAAAATATTTGATTTTAAACTGGGTATGTATATCAAAGCCTAATTAAAATAGTTTTTCATAACATGTTTGATTATAATATATATATAAGTAATAAGTTGATTTTTTATAAGTAATTTTAAGTGCAGACTGATTACAAATGTTCCTTAGGCTAGGTAATTCATTATGCTAAAGAATAAGATTATAATTACTTAATAAATATGAGAAAAAAAGATATATTTCATTTCTTTTTAATTGTGAACACTTACCTATGACTAAATAAAATAGTTTTCACAACATATTTGATTATAATACATGAACAAATACAAAATAAACCGTTTTCATAACCATTTACCTCTCCTACTGCTTACACCGTAGTGTTCTATTGCATTAACTAATATAACGTATAATGTGACAGAACGGGTACAACCGTAAACGGATATAACCGTAGTGTGATATTTAAATGATGAATATCTCTAATAATGTGACAGATCGGTTGTAGCCGTAAACGGATATGGCCGTATTGACCTAACACAAACAATAATTCTATATCCAACTTGACTGTACGGCTATAGCCGCACAACGGCTATGGCCGAACCAACACTACATTACAAGTCTTTGCTATTTCAGAATACAGTACGGCTGCAACCGTGGTCCTGCTTTGTATGAAGATTTTTAGTGCTGTATCAAAACCTTTAAAAGAAAATAGCGCGCGCGAACGTGTTAACGAGTTCATTAACACGCCGCGCCGTGCGCCGCACGGCACAAAATATCCACCACTTGCATTGTTTTAAATTAATTTGTGAAACGAAAAGGTACGTAACAAGAGAATTAATAAGTTTTTTTTGAGTATGAACATAGTGAAGTAGTTTATTAAAATAAAACAATAATAATAACTAATTAACCTAAACTAAAATAGCACCTATAAATTTATATACAAACTTACTTATTCAATTGTGTAGGTAACTGTATTTTATTATTACATTGTTTCAGCTTGTTCAAGAAAATGTCCAAGAAACGAAAGTATGACGAGTCTTATGTCAACTTTGGGTTTACTTTCATGACTGAACGTGATGGAACTCAAAAACCGCAGTGTTTTTTATGCGGAAAAGTCCTTGCTAATGGAAGTTTGAAACCAGCAAAGTTGTCAGAACATCTTAAAACTGTCCACCCTGGAAATGTATCTGATAGCATTGATGATTTTCGCTCTAAGAGGGCTCGGTTTGAAAAAGCCGGCACTTTACCTAAATTAGGATTCACCCCGACACAAAAACCATGTCTTGAGGCTTCTTACAAGGTTGCTTACCGTATCGCTCAGCAAAAGAAGCCACACACTATCGCGGAAACATTAGTTAAGCTTTGCGCACTGGATATTGTGGAACTTGTGTGTGGTAAGAATGAAAGAAAGAAGGTTGAAGCTGTTCCCTTATCAAACGATATTATTCATTCTAGAATTGTTGAAATGTCGTCAAATGTTTTAAAGCAGGTTATTGAAGAATTGAATGCTTCACCGTTTCCGTTCACTATGCAATTGGATGAAAGCACCGATGTATCACAATGCAGCCAGCTCTTGGTGTTTGTCCGTTATGTGAAACATGATACGCGTAGTATCAAAGAGGAGTTTCTTTTTTGCGACTCACTTTTGGAAACTACGAAGGCTTCAGATGTCTTTGAAATGATTAAAAGATTTTTCATCGAACAAAATGTAGACTGGAAAAATAAACTTGGTAGCATATGCACCGATGGAGCTCCCGCAATGCTTGGTAATACGTCTGGTTTTGCGGCTTTGATCAAGAAAGAGTGCCCTCATGTTATAATCACTCATTGTGTCTTGCATCGACATGCCTTGGCTTCACGAACTATGCCTACTTTTTTAAAGGAAGTGATGTCTACATGTGTCAAAATAATTAACTTCATCAGAGCAAGAGCCTTAAACCACCGCCTGTTTAAAAGACTTTGTCAAGAAATGGGGTCAGAACATGAAGTACTTCTTTACTACACAGAAGTTCGTTGGCTGTCAAGGGGACAAGTATTGAAGCGCTTGTTTGAGTTGCGAAAAGAAGTGTTACTTTTTCTGAAAAACAAAGCAAATTCATTGTATGAACATCTTGAGAGAGAAGATTTTGTGGAAGGGCTAGCGTACTTGGCAGATATATTTACTCATTTGAACGAGATTAACCTGTCTCTTCAGGGTCCTGCCGTCACCATCGTGGATGCGTCTGAACGGCTGAAAGGTTTTTTAGGTAAACTGCCACTTTGGAAAAGGAGAGTGGAATCCGGTAATTTTGCAAATTTTCCGATGTTGGAAGAGTTGATAACACAAAGTGACGGCCATACGACCTCAAAAACGGTACAGAAAGAGGTGTCTAATCATCTGGAAACATTGCAGACGTCTTTTGAAGGTTATTTCAGTTCAGAATCGCTTGAGAAAGAAACATGGATGCGGAGCCCATTTTTAATCGATATTGACAGTATCAGCGATGAAGATCTTATTAAAGATGATTTAATTGACATGAGATCTAAAGAAGTTTTGAAAGCTGAATTTCATGCAAAAGATCTTGGCGACTTTTGGGGTTCCTTAAGTCAAGCTTACCCTCTTCTTGTCAAGCGAGCTATGTCCGTTCTGATACCATTTGCTACTACGTATCTTTGCGAGGCAGGGTGTTCGACTCTGGTGTCAATAAAGACAAAAAGTCGCAATCGATTGAACGTCGCAGATGACATGCGACTTGCCTTGTCGAAGACGGTCCCACAGTTTAACTTTCTCATTGAGGCCAAACAACAGCACCCTTCTCATTAAGTTACTCGTAGTAATAAGTGTAATTAAAGTTGAAATAAAAGTATTTTTATAAAACTAAGTTTTTTTTTTACCAATTTTTTTTTGGCTGGGGTCCGTAGACTTGTTTAAATTTCGAAAGTGGTCCGTGACTCCAAAAAGTTTAAGAAACCCTGCTCCAGAACCAAACATTGATGCCGTATCAGCCAGTACTGTTAAAAATATTGGAGGAATATTATCAGACTTTGCCTTAATAAATCCTTTATCACACATAGCTAATCGGAACCAACTAACAACTCGTATTTTAGCAATAAATTTTCAATATTATTGTCTAGTCACGTGTAATAGCCGTAAACGCTGTACTGTTATTAAATAGCTATAACATTATGACGTCACAACTATGGTGACCAATCATGGCGCGTTTATAGTCACGTGATTTTTATTTAAATTTCATCAATTTTTAATTGTTTTTATATAATTGAAAAAACATTTTTTTGAAGTTTTTTGCATTAAATATCAATATTATTAATAATAAAGTTTTAAAATACATAAAAAAATCAATTTTTTTTTTTTCAAAAACCCAATTATAGGCAAAAGATTTGGAGAAGTGGAAGGGAAGGGACATGGCCGTAAAGAATAAGTATTGTGCAATTTGTGCACGAGCTGAAAAGAAAGAACAAGACCCAAAAGAACATCAGTGTTATAAAAATTACAAAGGGTCTTCTAGCGCTATGGAGGCAGATATTATCTGTGAAGGTTTTAAAGCCTCCAAAGAAATGTATGGCATTATATACGCAAGAATGATTGCTGATGGGGATTCATCAACTAACGCCAAAATTCTGGCAGCAAAACCATACGACAACCACACCGTTGAGAAAATTGAATGCAGAAACCACATACTGCGGAACTTTTGCAATAAACTTCGAGCTGTAGCTAAAGACACAAAATATTCCCTGGCTCACAAAAAGACTCTTACAAACGAAAAAGTAATGAGCATGCGTAAAGTGATTGTTAAATCAATTAAATACATACCACAAAAATTCTGACCCTTCGGAAAACGTTTCTATTACATTACTACACAATGACATAGCTAATTCAATAGCGCATGCTACGCGCTGCGCTGCTATACTATGCGCTGTTATAGTGATCACAGATCTTAGGTTTTTAATTATTTTTATTGATAAACTTGAATCATTCATGTCCTTTTATAAAGCCTCATAAGCATTATTACGTGCAATATTATTTTTATATAAAGGAGAATGTGTGTTCCACAAACATTCGTAACTTCTATAATGTGACACAAAAAGCAAAGTTTTTTCTTCTCCCCAACGCGACATATTGCGGGTTTAATTTTCGTTTTTATTTTAATTAATTACATCAATTAATTGCATAAAACAGTCGTCCGCTGCAGATTGAGACAAAATGGATAATAGCATGCTAATAAGCAAACATGTTCAGACGTGCTCGGATCACGCTCCCCCCCCCCCCCCCCTACCCGCGCCTCAGGTAGCATGCTCTAAATAAGCATGCTCATTACATTACAACACGTGCTACTAATGAGCACTTGCTCAATAAAAGCATGCTTTTGTGCTAGTAATGAGCACGTCTATCCGTACCTTTACTCTTCGGCACCTGATCTCAACAATGCACTTATTTGCAAAACAATGCCAAGAGACAGATTTGCTATTATTTGATCTCATCTGCATTGCAATGATAACTCCCAAATGCCTAGAGACTGCAAATATAAGTTATATAAAATTAGACCGATGATTGAAGCACTCAATAAAAAAATTCAAGAGGTTTATCATGGTACTCGCGAACTGAGTGTAGATGAGTCCATGATTAAATTTAAAGGTAGGTCTTTCTTGAAACAATATCTACCTATGAAGCCCATAAAAAGGGGATACATGTTGTGGTGTCTTGCTGACCAGAGAAGCTATATAAAGAAGTTTCAAATTTACCAAGGAAAGACGAAGAACTGAACTCAAAATTTACCGGCTATGGCTTGGGAGAGAAAGTAGTTTTGGAGTTGATGGAACAAGATTGGGGTAAAGGGAAGATAGTTTACTTTTATAATTTTTTCTCGTCTGTTGCTTTGCTTGAGAAACTGAAAACACCTACGCATGTGGAACTATCCGAAGTAATAGAAAAGGACTGGCCGGAAATATGTTCGCTGATTCTCAAATGAAAAATAGGGGTGACAGAGATCATCGATTTTCAAATTTAGACATTGGATATTTGAAATGGAAGGATAACAAAGTGGTTCATTTAGCATCTAGTTTTCATGGGAATGAAACGGCAATTGTGTCACGTAAAGAAAAAATGGATCCAAGTCTGCCATTACATGCCCTGTAGCTGTCAAAGATTACAATAGCTATATGGGCGGCGTAGATACAGCTGATCGTTTGAGAGCCTTTTACTGTATAGATCGCAAATCTCCGAAATGGTGGCACAGGTTGTTTTGGGGTCTTCTGGACATCTCATTTGTAAATTAATATCTGAGGGGTATAAAAGCAAAATCGCTACTGTCCAGATTTTATCAAAATGTAACCTAGTACGCCATCTGTTATATAATTTAAAACCTTCCATGTAGCTTTGTTGATTTCAAAGCAAACTTAGCACAGTCCCATACATATTCACGATTGAAAATAGCTTCTAAGTGCAAAAACGACACTGTCCCTGAATGTTTTACTACAAAAGCGCCACTGTCACCTTCAGCCAATCACAGGGCGCTAAAATTTGTCAATTCAATATGGCCGCCGATGTGTTTGGTAAGGAAGTCGGTTTGATAGAAAAATAAATAAACTGCATGGAGAACATCATAACACCGGAAGAATATATTGATCTGTATAAAAATCATGGGACTGTAGTACATTTTTACAATGTATTGGACTGGAAATCAGCTTTAAGAGGAAACACCACGGGTCAAAGAAATGTAAAATAGGTATTTGAATAAGTTAATTGCCGTCGCGCAGTGCCCGAGCAAGCGAGCTATCAATGTGTGAGTGATGTGTCAATGTATGAGTGGCCGCCGCGCCCCGGCCGCCCGCCGCGCCGCCCCGCGCCCGCGCGTCCCTCTGCGCTCGTCAGTTGTCACTGCACTCGGTCGGTCACTCGGCAATTGATTCGGCGTTTGAGGAGTGTTTGTGTCGTGCGCGTGTTATTATTGTATTATCTAAATTCTAAATCTAATCATTTTTGGCAGCAAGTCCTGATGGTCTTGTTGGAGACGATTCTATAGTTGAAGTGAAATGTCCGTACAAAATGATTGATTTGTCTCCAAAGGAAGCAATAAACCAAAATAAAATAGATTTCTGTATAATTAGAAACGACCAATTAGAATTAAAGCGAAACCATAATTTCTATTAGGTACCAAGTACAAGGTCAACTACACATAACTGGCCGAAAATTCTGCTATTTTATTTTGTGGAGCTCTAAAGGCTTACTTTATGAAAAAATTAAAAAAGACGATGTATTCTGGCAGAAAATGGAACCTACATTGGAAACCTTTTATTTCGAGTGCCTCTTACCGGAAATAATCGACGGTCGTATAACACGAAATTTAGCAGTAAGAGAGAGAAAAGGAATGGCCACGGAATGGTTAGATTAAGTTACAAAATTATTGATATTAGTGTGATTTTAATATTTTAATATAAAAATTTCAAGAAAAAGTTTTATTAGTTACTTATTTCCTTCCAAAGATACAAGATCACGATAATCTTATATCTTTAAACGAGCAATGCTTGTATGTATGTATATTTATATGTACTATGTATATTTATGTGTTTTGTTTTTGTGTTCTTGTGATCTCGGAAACGGGTAACGATTTCGCAGAAATTTAGTATAAGGGGGTTTTCGGGGGTAAACAACCGATCTAGCTGGATAGTCTTATGTTTGGGAAAACGCGTGTTTTCGAGTTTTCATGCGTTTTTCTTTCCACGCAGAATATGGTCGCTAATTTTGTCTTCGTTGTCCCCTGATTCCTTCTCCAAAACTTAACCGATTTGAATACTTTTTTCATTAAAAATTAAAAAAGACTTGGAACTTTGTTCCTATGTTTTGATTTTTTTATAATTATCAGTGAAATTTGTTTTTTGGACACTTGAACACAGCGGAAAATCCGGCTATTTTTTTAGATTTTTGAACGTTCATATCTTTTTTAATAATTAATAATTGAAAGAAATAAAATCTTTTAAAAATAATCTCTTTTGGCCGGAAGAAGTAAAAGAAAAAAAAAGAGAACAAGAGAAAAGATTTCATATGCTGTGACAAGCAAATCTTGACAAGAATATCATAAAAATAAACAAACAGAAAAAGAAAAATTAAAGGAAGAGAAAGAAAAAAGCAAGACTGAGACAAGAAAAAAGATTACAAAAAGAGAAAAAAAATGAACAAAAGAAAAATCTAGGACACAGATCGAGAAAAAGAGTTAAAGGTGAAGAAGATACGACACCAGAAGATTCGGATATGGAAATAACTTACGCTGAAAGTGATGATTCTATTTATAATGAAAATGATGATAACAGTGCAGAAGAACGCATTGAAATGTCTAAAACGGTCAAGTATAAACGACCCTGTGAAATGAGACAAGGAAAAAAGCGTCGTAACGATGAAACGGATTCTGAGGATGAACCATTAATTAATCATCATCATCATCATCATACCAGCCTGTAGGGCGTCCACTGCTGGACATAGGCCTCCCCCATAGATTTCCAACGGGACCGGTTGGAAGCGGCCTGCGTCCAGCGTCTTCCGGCGACCTTAACTAGGTCGTCGGTCCATCTCGCGGGTGGACGTCCTACGCTGCGCTTGCCGGCACGTGGTCTCCATTCCAGGACCTTCCGGCACCAACGGCCATCGGTCCTGCGCACTATGTGGCCAGCCCACTGCCACTTCAACTTGCCAATCCGCTGGGCTATGTCGGTTACTCTCGTTCGTCTACGGATCTCCTCATTTCTGATTCGGTCTCGTAGAGAAATACCGAGCATAGCCCTCTCCATGGCTCGTTGAGCGACTGCGAGCTTTTCCATCAGGCCAATAGTTAAAGACCACGTCTCTGATCCATATGCCATCACTGGCAACACACACTGATTATATACTTTTGTTTTTAGGCACTGAGGTATTTGGGACGAGAAGACGTTGCGAAGTTTCCCGAACGCTGCCCATCCGAGTTGGATTCGGCGATTGACCTTTTTCTCGAAGTTGGACCTACCTAACTGGACTGTTTGTCCTAGGTAGACGTACGAGTCTACAACTTCAAGAACCGAGCCTGCAACTGATACTGGGGTGGGCACGACATGGGCGTTAGACATAATTTTCGTCTTGTCCATGTTCATTTTAAGGCCCACCCGTTGCGAAACTCGATTGAGGTCTTCGAGCATCGTGCCGAGTTCCTCCATTGACTCTGCCATCAAGACGATATCGTCGGCAAACCGAAGGTGAGTGATGTATTCGCCGTTGATGTTGATGCCGTGTCCTTGCCATTCCAGGAGCTTGAAGGCGTCTTCCATTGTGGCTGTGAAGAGTTTTGGAGATAACACATCTCCTTGCCTCACGCCTCTTCCCAATGGAATCTCCTTCGAGGTATGCTCCCGTACTCGCACCGACATAGTAGCGTTATTATACAAACACTTCAACACTTCGATGTACCGATAGTCGATGCGGCATCGCTGAAGGGACTCAAGCACCGCCCATGTTTCGACCGAATCAAAGGCTTTCTCATAGTCCACAAACGCTAGACATAGTGGCAAATTATACTCTTCGGTCTTCTGTATAATTTGCCGAAGCGTGTAGATGTGGTCTATGGTACTGAAGCCTTTTCGGAAACCGGCTTGTTCGGGAGGCTGGAAGTCATCGAATCTGCGTTCGAGACGATTCGCGATGACCCTTGCAAACAGCTTATAAACGAGGCTCAGAAGCGTAATGGGCCTGTAGTTCTTCAATAAGGAGTTATCACCCTTCTTGAAGAACAGCACCACCTCGCCCCCGTTCCACGCTTTAGGAGATTTTCCCTCGAGCACGACGGAATTAAAGAGCTTCTGAAGGACTTTAAGTATCGGTGTACCACCCGCTTTCAGAAGCTCTGACGTGATTCCATCAGCGCCCGGGGCCTTGTTGTCCTTGAGCTGTTTCAGGGCCATCCTAATCTCGTACAGGCTGATGTCCGGGATATCCTCAGTGTAATGTCGGGACAGCTTGGCTCTAGGGTCTTTGGCCAAGCCGTCAACAGGCTTTGCGACCGAAGTGTACAACTGTCCATAGAACCTCTCGACCTCCCCTAGCACCTCTGCTTTTGTCGACGCTATGCTGCCATCTTCCCTCTTTAGCTTTGTCAGCTGGCTTTGCCCAATAGAGTTGTGCCTTACAAACACTTTGGAGCCCTTGTTCTGCTCTATAGTCTCTTTAATACAGTTAGTATTAAAGAGACGTATATCGTGCCACAGGGACTTCTGAATGCGTCTATTGAGCTGCCTATATGACTCAGCGTCAGTGGTAGACTGCAGCCGTAGCGAGCGTCGTTTAGCCATGAGGTTTAGGGTGTGGTCAGATAGTTTCTGAGGTCTATCTTTACGGCGGGGTCTAAAATATTTAGCACCCACCGTGTGGACAGTTTCCACTAGCCTGTCGTTGATCTCGTCCACCGATGCAAGATTTTCCAGGCAATCAAAGCGATTTGAGAGCTCGAGTTGAAAGCTTTCGGGGTTTTGGATATGGGCGCGAGTAGGTCGGAGCGTAGACTTCATCATGCAGGACTGTTCAAGTTTAACGTTAATATTCAGAGTGCCTCTTACAATGCGGTGATCGCTACCGGTTTTCACCCTATGGATCACAGAGACATCCCTGAATATCCGTTTCTGGTTGGTCATGATGAAGTCAATCTCATTTCTCGTGGAACCGTCAGGACTCATCCAGGTCCATTTCCTGTGAGGCGGCTTCTGAAAGAAAGAGTTCATCGCAAAGAGTCCCTCTTTCTCCAGAAAGTCGGCCAGCCTCTGTCCGCATTAATTAATATACTTCCAAAATCACAATCTAAAATAAAACCTGGACAATTTGTGATCGTAAAATATGAAGGGGAATTTTTCCCTGGCAAAACAGAAGCTGTTGATAAAAACCAATATGAAATAAGCACTATGGTGTTATCGGCGAGTAACTCCTTCAGATGGCCTGACAAGCCAGATAAGATTTGGTACAATATAAATGATCTAATAGAAGTAATAAGTGAACCTGTACTCATAAATAAAAGAGGCTTTTACAAAGTGAAAGAGATGGAAAAATATTTGCCTGATCTATACAATGTTTAATCAGTAAGGTTTGCCATAAATGTCGTAAGATTTCTCTACTAGATTTAATAAGTGTGATTATTAATTTTGTTAGAAGCTAATAATTTTGTTTTTGATATTTTTTTTATTTCAATGGCAGTGTTTATTAATAAGTAATTATAAAGAGTCTGATGTCAAGACAATATTATTATGAAACTGTACCAACTTCAGAATTACACTTTAAAAGTTAATTAAAGGCTGATTTGTTGTAATTAAATATGTTGTTTGAATTTATTAATCTGATTGTTGTCCATAAATGGGGTTTCTTTACTGGGTTAGTCCATTATTGGTTGTCCATTAATAGATTTTAGATGTCAATTATTGGAGATTTGGTGTATTCGAGATAATATTAGATTTAAAGGAAATATACAAATCCTTTATAGTTTTAACTTTGATTTTCATATTTCTTATAAAATATATTTCCTTGTGCAGGTAGTAAATCACAGATTTTATTCACTTAAAATTACTAGCGTTATTTAGAAAACTCTAAGTAGACAATCTTAACATGTCCATAATTGGATCCATCACTCTAATAGTGTCCATAAATATTCAGAAAAAAAAAATTACTCTACCGGCATTATCTAGGGAGGAAACAGAGGACTACGTTTGTATGGAAAAACGGCGCCTCTGTTTCCTCTTAAATGGTGTAATGCGTCCTCCAGGGAATTGGCATTTCCAATTTTCTCAAACAAAAAGGTTTTATTTAAGACGAAATAAGAACAGAAATGTCTTTATAGAAAGCGAAGTTAATTATATCGATATCACATCCTGTTACAAATCTGTTTTGAAGACAACAAAGGCGTTTTTAGATGTCAGACCCAACCGTATAAGTAAGCTCAATGTTAATGTCAAAGAAGCGAAATTACGTGATGTGGATAAATTTACTGACTAAGCATTTTGGTTCAGAATGGAAAAATAGAAATGAATTAAGCTATTTTAAACGATGATAAGATCAGTTGAAATGCGAAACGAAGGTATTGAAGAACATGAAGAGTGCGAAATTGCGGTCCCGGAATCAGATATGCGAGTTTGATTAAGTTGATTTGTGTTTGTATTAACAATTTTGATTGAAGTGTGTAGTAATTTTTAGTAATTAAACTGTCGATCCTGTTTTTTTTTTTCTGACTGTACCTCCGAAATGACGTCATATTAGTTAAGTGCAAAACTGACACTGTCTAACCAATTAGATGCATATTTAACACAGTCCATTATTGTGATGCAAAGGCGCTATCGTCTTATTTTTAAATGTATTTTTTTATATTATTTTCTGAGTAAAAAACTGAACTGATAGCTTAGCTAGATTTTAAAAGTACGTAAATACCCAAAACAAGCTTGTTTTATCAATAATGTTGTGAATCAAAGAAGAAACTAAATATCAATGAATTGCTCAATCTCACACCATGGACAGTGGTGATTATGCTTTTATACCCCTCATTATTTGACATTCATGGACTTATAATGAAACAGACTACCGTAAAAGATTTTCGACGCTCTGTTACTCAAGGCTGACAACGAAAGATGCTAGTCAGAAAAGAAAGACTTCTACTGATAATACTGCGAAAGGTGGCCCTTCCAAAAGACGCAAATCTGACTACTCCACTAAAAGACGTTCGCTTGGGTAATAGAGGCATCCATTGGCCTACGTACGTAGAAAATAGGGGAAGGTGTGAAGTTTGTAGTTTGAAAAAGATTCTGTCGAAATCTCATAGTGAACGCTCTCATTGCAATGAGTTTTTGTGTGAAAATGAAAGGAAAAATTGTTTTGCTGAATACCACGAGGTTAATTTGTAATTAAAAACTTATCTATTTCCCGAAATAGAATAGCTAGAATGGGACAAAACGAAGAACTGAAGGTGACAAAACACTCGACAAGGTTCAAGACCTTTTTTTTTGTTTACGAGGGGGAAATCTTCGCAAGATGCCCGGCCGCAATGGGGTGCAGCCGGGTTATGTGGGAAATTGAAAGATAAATGTAGTAATAATTTTGATAGTATTCAAAAACAATATGACAACATGGTGCTCAGCCTGGAAGAGGCAGGACTTGACTTTGTACGGGAAATCCCTAAATTCCAAAACATCAAAACGGGATTGTACAACGAAAGAAATAAAGTATTAGGAGCACCAAGATTGAGAAGCAAATCTTCAATTGAAGCCGTAGTACCCGATAAATTCAAAAAGTTCTTGTTGGCAGAATATAGTGATGACGACAAGAAGATTCTACTATTTTGCAATCAACGTGCTGCATCAATCGTAAAGTACAAGCATATTTTATGTGACGGTACTTTTACTTCATGCCCGACTGAATTTCATCAGTTATATACAATTCATGGCGCCGACAAAACTACATCGGCTGTTGTACCTTTAATTTTTGGTTTACTACCAGACAAGACAGCAAACTTACGACGTACTATTTTATATGATAAATTCCCGATTCAAGCAGTGGCTACCAGAAACAATGACTGTTGACTTCGAGTTGGCTCCAATGAAAGCTGTTCGAAAAGTCTTCCCCAACATTGATGTAAAGGGATGCTATTATCATTTGAATAGGTGTTTATTTAGAAAAGCGAAATCGTTAAGATTAACCACAAGGGTAAAAAAAGGCATGTAGCCAGGTGTGCTGGCCTTGCACGTTTACCCAAAGCCTATATTCGAAAGGGGTATGAATATGTTTTGTCAAAGAGTCCGTCTGGAGAAGAGATAACAAAATTTAACAAATATTTCAATAACCGATGGATGTCAAAGACTGACTTCGAAAAAATTTGCTGTTGTTCATCATCTAAAATACGTACTACCAATAATGTAGAAGGTTGGCACAGTCGCCTTAATAGATATATTGGACGTAAAAGACCGGCATTGGCTCAACTCTTAGATATTTTAAGAAAAGAAACCACTGTAATGGATATATACAAGAGAAAATCGAAACTAAGCCGAGAGTTCAAAGAAATTGATGAAGAAATAAATGACGCCATATCTCAGCTAAATGAAAACGAAATTAGTGTTGGACATTGTATCGAAATCATTTCGCCATTTTATTCCAATAGGTTGTAGGTAATAAACGATTCACAGTTGAACTATTTCCTTTTTTTCTTGTATGTTTTCAATAAAGCGAGGGTTTTACAATTAGCGTAGGTACAGAATGCGATCTTCACAGTTTTGCCGAGTTGGTTTCATAGGCAGAATGTTATATTCCTTACTGGATACTGGTTACCAAACATGATGAAGGGTATCAGAAAAGTAATATATCCTATCACTTGGATACCAGTATCCTACGACGATCATTTTTTCTTCGTATGATACTGGTTACCAAACTCTGGTAACGTACGCGGCCGAAGGGCAAATATCATATAGTAATCGACAAATCCGTTCCACCCGCGATATGCGCGTCTAGAAAGGTACCTCACGGTCAACGCGATCAGCTGCTGAACGAGTTGAAAACAATGGATACATCCATTAGTATTAGTGGCTAAAAAGGGCGGTGGTATTAGAGTGTGCCTGGACCCCCGGGAGTTGAATCGCGCGGTGCAGCGCGCGCACTTCCACCTGCCGACGCTGGCGGAGCTGGCGGCGCGCCTGCATGGCGCCAAGTACTTCTCGTTACTAGACGCCAATTCAGGGTTCGTTTGGTAGATTTCAATTTTTGAGACTACCTTTTGGAATAAACTGTGCATCAGAAGTTTTTCATGCAAAAGTGCGTCAATTATTAGAAGATTTAGAGGGGGTGGAGAACTATATTGATGACATTATAATATGGGGACCCACTAAAGAAATACACGATCAAAGGTTAAAAAAATTATTAGATAGGGCAAAAGAAATAAACCTAATTTTTAACAAAAATAAATGTAAAATTTTTGTGAGTGAAGTGACGTATTTGGGGCACGTGTTTGACGCTAACGGTATGAGGCCGGATTACAATAAAATTAAAGCCATTAAAGAAATACCTACCCCGAACGATAGAAAGAGTCTAGAGAGATTCTTAGGGGCCGTGAATTATTTGTCTAAATTCATTCCTAAGTACTCGGAAATAGCAATTCCACTAACTAATTTATTAAAGAAAGAAAACGAGTGGCGTTGGGACGAAAGTGAACGCAGGCGAGCGATTTGCTCGTCTCGTCACTCAATTACATAAAAAAAAAAAAAAAAAAAAACACATACGCAGCGCTGAAATAAGAACACGCAACGGGATCTTCAGGCGGCCTACGACGAAGCTCGCCGTGCTGCGGTTGGAAGGCTCCGCTGACGCTACGCCGGGCTGTTAGCGAGAACTGTTAACGACGGCGAGCCCCGTGACATGAGAAGCCAAATAGAATAAGTTAAAATCGAAAACGTAGAAACTATGTCAGAATCTGTTTCAAAAGAAACCGTGCACACGGCACCAAATGTATTTTTCCCACGATCTATTCAAATAAAGAAACAAAGGGAAGAACGCTAACAAAGAATGAGAGAGAGGGATATAACTACAACCGATCCCTCGCACACCAACCCCGCACGCCTATATAAGCGGAACAAAATGCGTCAATCGTCAGTCGATTACCGACTCTCTCTCAGGACTTGAAAGCGTTCTTGGAATCCCCTTGGGTAGTACAAAACCTCCTCGAGTTTCAATCAAGACCCCGATACCCTATCGGAGCTTGGTTTGGCTGCGGTTGCCTGGCATTGCTGTGCCATTACCGACCGTTTTAGTACGGCGGTGCTTCGGTAGCCGTAGCGTCCCGCTGGGCTCCGATAGGTACAATGGCAAAAAGATCTCGAAAAGCATTCGAAGACCTGGGAAGCAAACAGAAGAAGAGGTCTGACGATCATAAATGCGAAGATGCAAACGAATTAGCCTATTCAGCTGCTTGCTTTACTTTTAAAAGAAAGTGATCGAGAGGATATTGCATCTGTAATGGAGCATATGCTGAAAAATCCAGAAGCAGCAAAAAATAAGGAAATGCTAAAGAAACCAGTCAATACTCTTATATTTACACCAGAAAAAGCATTAGGGTTGTGGCAATACATCACGTGACAATACATCACGTCTCGAGAGACAACTATTCGGGAAGGTGCTAAGGATATTTACCCCTCTTACTACAGAGTGCAACAAGCCAAACAAGAATGCTATCCATTGAAGCAATCAGTGTCTGTAACGGATTCATCAGCGAGGATTACGCTTCAAGCATTACTCGATATCACGGTGAAGAGGATCCTTGAAAGTCTTCCTAACGATGTGCATACTAAGGATATGAAGCTTATATCAAAGTGGGGATTTGATGGTGCTTCCAACCAAAGCCGATACAAACAAAAAATTAAGGAGGGACAAGATGACTCGAGCATATTTATGACCTCCTTAGTGCCACTCAAGCTGACTGCTAAAGAGACTGTTTGGATGAATCCGAAGCCATGCTCAGCTTTGTATTGTCGTCCAGTGCAGTTCACTTTTGTTAAGGAGGACGAAGAAGTGGTCATCAATCATAAACGGCAAATGGACGACGAAATTGATGCACTTATCCCTACTGAGTGCAATAATAAAAAGGTGAGCCATCAACTTATGATGACAATGATAGACGCTAAAATTTGTACTTATCTAGGCTAGATCGAATGCATCGTGCTATCTGTGTCTAGCTAAGCCCACAGAAATGAACAGACGATGATGAACAGACAGATGCTGTGACTTCAAAGCCTGTGTCCTAATGGCTGGCGTGTACGAATTTGGCTTGTCGTCACTACATGCTGGTATAAACTCAATGGAATGTCTTCTTCATATCGCATACCGACTCGATTTTAAAAAGTGGGCCGCAAAAGAGAATGAGCACAAGGCATTGTTAGAGGCAAGAAAAAGGAATACCGTAGATGCGGGTTACTTTAGCTCAAAATGAAAAAAAGTTTGAATTTCCCGCTTCTTCGCAGAAACGATAGCAAACGATATAGTTCGAATGGGAAATGCTAGATGGCGTTACTAGCGCCTGTTTTTATTTGGATGTACAACATTTTCCAAGGTTAGAGCGGCCATTTGCATTGTGATCACACCGGCTGTCAGTGTTGTCAAATTTTACACGTGCAAACTTTCTTGTGTAACAGAGTTAATAAGGTAATTTTTGCTTTACATTAATTTGATTTGTTAAGCTCATAAATATATTTGGGAATACTGTTATGATATAAGTGATTGTTTTATCATATATTTAGATGGTGAAACACTACATATTGAATGTGGGGATACTTTGACTCGCTTTTGCGGGTTACTTTAGCTCTTGAGCCAAAGTAGCCCGATCATTTAATTTTAGTCAATTTTTGAGTAAATTATCAAACTTTTTTATGTTTTAGCCATCTTGATGCCATCAAATTATCGGCGAAAGCCCGGCTGTCGTCAGTATATTGACTACGGGGAAGCAGAACTGGAGGAATGTTTAAATGCTGTAAGATCAAAACTAATGACTCAAAGAGCAGCCGCCAAAAAGCATACAATTCCTTGTAGCACCATTAAAAATAAATTAAAAAATAGTTTTGGCAACAAACCAGGCCGACCAACAATATTCTCCGAACAAGAAGAAAACACTTTTGTTGCTCATATAAGTGCACTTTCTGTCTGAATATGGCTTTCCACTGACTGAATTTGATTTAAAAATGATTATAAAGGATTATCTTTTGGCACAAGGTAGGAATGTACCATAATTCAAAAATAACATTCCTGGTAAAGATTGGTTACGGTCTTTCCTCAACCGACATAAAAAACAAACCAACCCAAGGCAAAAAAACAATAATAAAAGGCCAATAATATCAAAAGAGTGAGGGTTCAGGTTTCAGAAGAGGTAATTACAGATTTTATAGAAAATCTGAGGACAGAATTGGAGAATGTACCGGCAGAAATTATATACAACTATGACGAGACCAACCTTACTGACGATCCTGGGAAGAAAACAGTTTATGCAGGCGTGGAACCAAATTCCTGAAGCAATAATTAACGCAACCAAAGTCAGTTTCCAGTGAATCCAATCAATCAAAATAAACCACGGAATGTCAATAATGCGTTCTATTTCCACATAAATAGCATAGATATACGAGTATGTAAGAAGTTTTTCATGGCAACGTTAGATGTAAATGATCGCGTAATAAGAACAGTGTTCAGTAAAAAAGATCTCGGTTTTGTCGAAATAGATATAAGAGGTAAACACCTTAACCATCGCAAAATTGATGAATCGATTAAGTAATCAGTAAGAAACCATATTGACTCTATACCCCGAATTGAAAGCCATTACATAAGACAACAGAGCTTAATAGTGTGCATTGCATTGCAGCTGCATTGGATTTTCTTAGGCCTGGTCGGCTGGTTGGCTGCTGGTATCACGTCCGGCGCGACGCATTGAAGAGCGGATGCGGTCGATAGTCTGCATTCCAATTTCTTCTTGGATCCAGTTACGATGGCAGTTGCGGTATTTCCTCAGCAAAAAATAGGCTGCCACGATCGCTAATATAACGAAGATGACGTACTTAGGATATTTTGTTGTTGCACTCTATTTCCCAAATCTTTAAGGATGGCTGTGTTGTCCCCCGCAGCGTTTTGATTTATAAAAACCTCCTCCTTTTCTACTGTTGACCGACACATGATTATATAATTGAGCTATCTTATACGGTGAGAATGTTGATGCACTTGTCGCATTTCAACGGTATTTAGCGGTGTTCGGCGACACCTCGCGCTGTAGGATTTATTTATTTATTTACAACTATGTCCGGAGAAGAAATTCAAGGGCGTATGTGAATCCACCAACCCGCACTTGGCCAGCGTGGTGGAATACGGCCTAATCACCCTTCGAGGGTAGACCTGTATCCCAGCAGTGGGAGGATTAAAGGTTGCATACATTTACAACTACTTATCACACTAACAGCAGTGCCAAGGCGTATGATAAGTCACACAAAAATAAAATATTAAAAACAAATATGTCCAAAACAGAATACCAATTAATATTACAACAATAAAAAAACAATTGAAAAATATACTACAATAAAATAAAGGAATGTCAAACAATAAATTAATAGGAATAAGTACATTGATAAAATTAAGAACATAAAAAAAAACAACAATTACGATAGATGTCAGAATTAAATTATTAAAATTATATTAAAATCGGTTACCTACTGACCCAAATAACTAAAATAATTGACACAAACATACAAAACTTAATTACAAATATGTCAACGTCCGGTTGTTGGGCAAGCAGGGCGTTGAGTAAAGAGATGGCTTGGGCAGTGGGTGCAAACTGGGACGTGCGCGTGCGCGTCCACGGAGCCGCCAGCAGGCGCCCAGTGTGACCGTTTTCAAAAACCTCTAAACTACCAAACATAACTTATTTTTCTACTGGAATCTACTAACGTTTTGAAAAAACCTACTGAAATTGTACTGACGTAGTTTGTGGCCTAAATTGATCATTTTTGGTAAGAAATGAAACAAGTTTAAAAAATATTTGGTACATACATAATATACATAGATACTTAGGTAATTAGTCATCGTTGTCATGGTTCGATTTTTTAACTAATTTGACCATATTATTGTCCGGTTGGAAATTCGTGCAATTACCACCGTTATATATTTAAACCTTGTTTTACATGTAAAAGCGATGATACATGAGTGTTTAAAAACCTATTACGCTGCTCTGTTTTAACCAAATTTACTTGTGAAAATATACGCTCACAAGAGGCGTTTGATACCGGCAAACACATCATCGCTTTTGCAAATTTACAAAGATTATTATATTCCAATTTATTGTTAATGTCTGTCAATTTATGTACATTTGACCAAAACTTGTCAGTGTCAACCGAAACAGTTGATTGACTGGATGACGTTAATAAATTTTGAACGCTACTATCAAATTTTAACTGACGATACTCCTCGTCAATTATTTGTTGATCATTAACATTGGTAATCAAATTAGGAAAACGTTCTGTCAAAGGCACTAAACTTGTAAATTGTTCATATGCGGCAATTTGAGGGTCCAAAAACTTTAAATGTTGAAACATTAGTTGTTCCAAAGGCAATCTTTTTTTGAGCTGCAGGCATAATTCAATCAAAAATGATCTACATCATCATTTAAACAGTCTTGAGTTTTTTGAGCGAAATCCCTGCCCATGTTCTGTGAAATTAATTTTGCCACCTTGAAATTAGGCCGCCTGTCTATTTCAATGGCCTCCCTGACTTTTCGGGGCACAAAAACTTTTCACGTGCTAGCACTTTCACCTTGTCGAACCGGATATAGTGCCGCACGTCAGAGCCTAGGGAATGTTCTACCACCGCGGAACCGATGCTATCCAAGTTCTTCATGGCACGTATGTGTTCGGCGAGCCTGGTGGACACGTTCCTCCTGGCTTCCTCCAACGTAACACTCACCGCAATCGCATGGGATCCTTAGGAGAGCGAAGCAGCCGCCTAGACTATCTAGACAAGAAAAAGAAGAAGACAAGAAGAAAGTTTGTAGCGACTATGTGGTTGCAGTGTATGATTTACAGACTGTCCTACAAAGTCCGAAAGGCGATGTGTCTGTGTTTTATTACAAATCAAAACTGAATAACCTAAATTTCACAGTAATAGAACTTGGCTCTGATCATACAGAATGTTATTTGTGGCACGAAGCTGAAGCTAACCGAGGGGCTGATGAAATCGGATCTTGTATTCTCAGTTTCATTGACAAAATAATGGCTAACTATAGTGGTTCTGGGATTGAATTCGTTTTTTTCTCAGACAATTGCTGCGGACAGCAAAAAAATAGATTCATATTTTCAATGTACATGTACGCGTTGATCAAGTACCCGCAAATTAAATCGATAAACCACAAGTACCTGATAACAGGTCACACACAGAACGAAGGTGACTCTGTTCACTCGACTATAGAAAAAATGCAGTTTCAACTAGATTGAGAGACACATGTGTGGAGTGGCCATCGTATATGACAAGTACAGGTCGATCATCACCCAGAGCTGGTATAAGAACTTTTTCAAAATAGTTTTTAAACACCTCTGTCTCCATCCAACCATTCGGGGTAGCAGCGTAGGCTGTACCGGGATATTTCTTATCTGGGGGTGCCTTCCACTGGTCCCATACATTTTTCGCCTTAAAAATGATTAGAGGTGGCGCTCGACCACCTGCAGCATTAGCAGCTAGTACAAAAGTCGTGTTCTCTCTTCCAGACGTGCTGACAACTCTGGATGAGCTTTCACCTCGTTCTCCTACTATTCTGGATTTCGACGGATCGAGACTGAGACTGCTTTCGTCCAAATTCCATATTTGTTTGGGCTTGTCTTCTAAGTTTAGCTCTGTCAGGATTTTTTTTAAAAGGTCAAAATATCCATAGATGATGAATGGATCCGTGGCAGCCTTTTTTCTCGCATACTCCAATGGTTCTGGCTTTCGAATTGACAAATTATGTCGTTTTTTGAAATTAAGGAACCAGTCTTCCCCTGGTATGCCTCTCTTAAATGGGGTTTCTATTTTATTAACGTTAACGTACTGGCCTACTAGCTCTATAATGTCCTTTCGACTAAGACCAAAGCCCCATTTAGCAAGTGTTTTAACAGATGTTGCCAAAACATTTTCAACATTTTCGGGAAGTGCAGTTCTGCGTCCCTTACATTTTTTTATAGCTCCTCGAGTTCCCTTGTTTTGGCAATATTAAGGGCGCTACTCACACACCTGCCGCAGGGGCAATCTAGGGTGTAGGAGTGGGGATGACCCTTAATTGCATCCTTAATTGTGATGTGTGTAGGCATGCAGGGGCAATTTGGAGGATTGGCCCTGCGGCAGGGCGGCAGGTGCGCGAGACCATCCTTGATCCCTAAGTCGTCCCTGCCGTCGCTGCGTGTGTAGCGCGATTGGGACAATTTCTCAGTCAGTTTGTCAGTATCTGTCACACGGAGTGCACGTATACAAAGCGTACAAACAAAATGGCGGCCGACAACGAACGCGAAGTTTGGACGCGAATTATAGAAGTTTATCAAGACCGACCTCACATGTGGGATAAAAATCATAAACATTATTTTAACCGCGACATGAGGCAGCAAACATTCACACTAATGTTTGAAATTTTTGGGGAACTCAAAACCAACATGGAGCTGCCGGCTTTCAAAAAAAAATTTGAAAATATGCGGACATCCTTTTTTCGGGAGTTAAAAAAGGTACCTATTTTTAATTAAGTAATGATTATTCAAAATTGTGTTTTGAAATATTTTTTTTAGTAGGTATTTGTATTTCATTTCAATGTGTTATCTTTTTTAGGTTAATTCTTCAAAACAAACAGGATCTGGCAGCGTTGATGTGTACAAACCATCTCTTTGGTATTACAATCTCTTTACTTTTATTGAAGAGACTACTGAACCATCTCGCACGGGAGTAGATACCATGGACTCTGACGAGGTAATACTTAAAATAAAACAAGAATAAAATCACTTGGCACAATTATATATATTTTTGACCGAGCGAGCGAAGCGTCTCTGCTTCAAGTCTCAAGAAATTTGCTAAAGCCACTAGTTAGAATTACTTCTAAATATTAGGTATAAGTACTTACTTAAGTATTTCATCAACATTAAAACTATTTTAATGCTATATTACTCGTAACATGTCTTCTTGAAAATCAACACTGCCTTGTCCGTTAAAATACGACATAAATTGACTTCTAACGTAGTTTCCTTCATCGTTGCGCTGTTTTTCATTTCTTTGCGCAACTGATACTAATTCGAATGATTCTGCCCGCCAATCACCTGGTCGATAAGTTCGATCGTTTGTATTTTCAGAATCTGTACATGAATTTGTCAAATAGATTTTTGATTTTGTTCTTAAAAAATTGTGTAAAGCGCAACATGCTAGAACAATAGCAT
The DNA here is from genome assembly GCA_949125135.1 of Alcis repandata. NCBI lineage: Eukaryota > Metazoa > Arthropoda > Insecta > Lepidoptera > Geometridae > Alcis > Alcis repandata. The sequence goes on from OX421240.1 coordinate 2,427,451, forward strand.
CGACGTTCTCAACATTTACACTTATTTTTCGGCGAAATATCCTAAAACGTGTTGCCAGTATCCCAAAAGCATTTTCTACTACCCGTCTTGCCCTAGATAACCTATAATTAAATATTCTTTGTTCATGGTTTATATTCTTGAATGGATAGGGCTTCATCACGTGTCTGTTGAGAGAAAATGCACTGTCTCCTACAAATACATAGGGCACTGTAATATTACTATTTGCTAACGTTGAAGCTGGTGGTAGGTTTAACTGGCTTTTCATTAGTTTTTCATGAAATTTTGTATGTTGTATTACACCACCATCAGAGACGCTTCCATTTATGCCAGTGTGTACATACATAAACTCATAATTTGCATTAACAATGGCAAAAAGTACTACACTAAAAAACTGTTTGTAATTAAAAAAACACGAGCCACTACCAGGGGGCTTTTCTATAGCTACGTGTTTTCCGTCCATTGCTCCAACACAGTGACTGAAATTCCATTTTTCTTCAAACATTTTTGCTGTGTTCTTCCATTCAGTTTCCGATGTGGGCATCTGAAACAAACAGTAATTGAGAAATTTAATATTTCAGGTTTCACAGAGTTTGGAATTGGATGAACCATCTGGTAGTCAATCACTCAACCTAAAACGTCCAAGTAAGCTAGACAAAACAGAAGAAGAACCTGCCCCAAGAAAACCGCGATTAAACTTACAAAAAAAACAAGAGAAACTATTTGATACTGCTCAAAAACTTCTTACCACTACAGATGAATGGGAAGTCATAGGAATGGGCTATGGTATTCAATTGAAAAATTTAAGTAAACACCAGCAAGTTGTTGCAAAAAAATTAATATCTGAAGTCATTTTCTATGGGCAACTTGGAAAACTAACAGAAGAATCGTCAATCACTTTGAAAAACCAATATCATAATCCGTACATTCATTCAGTACCTATTAATAATCTTACACCATCCCCACAATATCAATCCTACGCGTCTGCTCCTACTCCATCCCCACAACATCAATCCTACGCATCTGCTCCTACTCCATCCCCACAACATCAATCCTACGCATCTGCTCCTACTCCATCCCCACAACATCAATCCTACGCATCTGCTCCTACTCCATCCCCACAACATCAATCCTACGCATCTGCTCCTACTCCATCCCCACAACATCAATCCTACGCATCTGCTCCTACTCCATCCCCACAACATCAATCCTACGCATCTGCTCCTACTCCATCCCCACAACATCAATCCTACGCATCTGCTCCTACTCCATCCCCACAACATCAATCCTACGCATCTGCTCCTACTCCATCCCCACAACATCAATCCTACGCATCTGCTCCTACTCCATCCCCACAACATCAATCCTACGCATCTGCTCCTACTCCATCCCCACAACATCAATCCTACGCATCTGCTCCTACTCCATCCCCACAACATCAATCCTACGCATCTGCTCCTACTCCATCCCCACAACATCAATCATACTCATCTGCTCCTACTCCATCCCCACAACATCAAGCCTATGCATCTGTTCCTACTCCTACACAATCCTCACAACTTTCTGAGGTTCAATATGATGATATTACCATTGATTTCCCTAACACTACTTTTGGTAATAATAATAATTTAGTGGAAGGTAGTTTCACTAAAGTTAAAGATTTTCTTATATTTAAACACAAAAAGTAATTAAAATGATAATGTCCTATCCTTTAAAATTCTCACAATTAACTAAATATTTGGAAACTGGGTACCTATAACTTGTTACCGTATTAATAAAAAATATTTCACCGACTGTGAATGTTTTTTTTGTGGTTGAATCTTGGTTGAGTACTTACAAGAAAAAACAGTTTATCTAGAATTTCGGGAAATTAAATTTCTAACATGTAGGTTTACTTTTTATAATTATACTTTATAAAAACTTACCTTTATATAATGTTTCAGACAATTGTAAATCGCCCAACAAGTCTCAGGAATCATTGTTGACATCAATTGTGGTGATATGATACAACTAAATTTCAAATCCTCGTAGGTTTGTCCACTGGCCAAAAACCGAAGCGTAGCAATTAATCGTTCTCTAGCGCTTACGGCATTCCGCATCAATGTATTTTTTTTTTCTATAAATGGTGCCACCATTGCAAGAAGCTCTTCAAAAGAGTCAAAATCCATCCGTAAAAAGTTATTGAAGTCGTCTACTTCCAGTTCTTTTATAATATTCATGTGGCATAACTCACTTCTTTTCAGTAGCCATTTCTTCACCCAGTATCTCCTTTTCCTTTTTTTTTGAGGTAGCACCACAGAAAGCGCCAAGGCTACTCCAATCTTTTGATTGGTCGATAATACGGGTGCCATTCTCAATACGTGTGCTCAGCTCAGTTTACTCGGAAACACTGCACGGCAGGCAAGTGTGTAGAGATACTCCCGATATAGCCACAACCGCCATGCACCCTAGATTGCCCCTGCGGCAGGTGTGTGAGTAGCGCCCTTAATGTTGCAAATGGAATTCCGTAAAGAACAGACGCTTTGTGTATGGTAAGCGTACCGGCTTTTATTTCATCAAGAGCTCTTTGTAATTTTTCTTCCGAGTATTTCGGAGGTCCTTTTTTTTTTAGATAATTTCGCACCATCTGGAAAGACAGGGGTAATAAAACTTTACATTTGCCCCTTGCCTTGTTATTACAATTGCCCCAACATTAAAATTTTAAGGGGTAAATGCAATAATAGCCATAAAAAAACAACCTTCACGAATTAAGTAAAAATTATCATTTAGATTCATTCCCAACACAGAATATTATCACATTAATACAAATAAATTCAAAAACTTACGTTTCTTTTCGAGATGAAAACCGATTGAAAGTTGGGGTAAAGTGTGTAACACGCGGCATCGACGTCACTCAACTAATGACGTTTCATTCGCTCATCAACCTGTCAAACTCTCTCGCGAATTGAACGGCGCGAAGTTCAAATAGTACTTTACACATATCAGAGATGGCAGCACCAGTTTTCTTTAGTAGTTAGGTCGTAAACGCACCCTATTGCAATTACCTCGTTATTGCAATTACCCCACGTGACCCTACCTATTTTATTTATTATTGTTATTTACACTCTTTGTATAGGATGTTGTTCAAAATACAGTTAAAAGTTTTCTCTTGCTTGTGCGGCTGCTCGTGATATAGCATTAAATCTCCTTTGTGAATTATGTTGTGGTGTTTGTGGCATACATATTTTGATATGTTTCCCGAAAAGACGTAAATTCAGTCCCAGTTATTGATTCAAGATCATGTATAACATTGTGCATTAAACATATGGCTTTTACGATATGGACTGCATTTTCTACATTGGTTTCGATAGATTTCTGCAGAATTCTGAATTTAGAGGTTATTGAACCAAAAGAACATTCCACCACCATTCTTCCTCGAGATAAGCGATAATTATAATTATGTTTTGCATCCCCTTTAGTCGTTGATCTCTCTAGAAAAAGTCTCATTAGGTACTCCTTGAGAGGAAACGCCGCGTCTCCTAGGAGAACATATGGAGCTTCGATATTTGAGCCCGGCAATACTTGTTCTTTAGATATTTTTAGTCTTCCTTGTTCTATTGCACTTCGAAAGGGGCATTCATCAAAAACACTAGCATCGTTTTCTTTTCCATAAGAACCCACATTAATAATTACAAACTTATAATTAGCATCAGTGACCGCTAACAACCCAATCGAAAAGAAGGACTTATAGTTATAGTACATTGAACCAGTTTTTTTTGTTTTTTTTAAGCGTATGTGCTTTCCGTCAATACACTCGATGCAGTTAGAAAACTGCCATCTGTCCCAGAAACATTGCGCTATGTTCTTAAGTTATTTTCTGAAGGCTCGGGCATGTGCTTCGTAATTAATTGTGTCCATATAGCTTTGAAAACCTGTGGTACGTCTGTGGAAATAGCTGATTTTGAAATTCTGAATGAGAAAGCGAGTTGCCGGAACTGTATGCCCGTGGCCAAATACCTGAAATAATTAAAAAGTATTAAGAATTAATTTCTTTGTTTTTTAGGTGAAATAGCTATTGACTATAGAATTTGCAGAAGACACATTTATGAAAGAATTGACGAAAAATCCGAAATCTCGTTCTGGAGCTGACGCTGATAATGAGCCGAAGTATACAGGCACTTGGCCGTATTTTGAGAACATGTCATTCTTAACGGTAATTTTGAAACCCCGAAAAACAGAAGGAAATATACCAGAATATTACTCAACAGAAGGAAATTCAACAGATCTGTCAGAATCTACAGACGTTGCTTGCCTGGAAGAAGTTCGTCTATTTTACAATAAATACCGCAGAATACATCTATAGATATCAACCCACGTCAAGCGCCTTCACCTTCACCCTCGTTGCCAGCCATCACAAGACAAACACGCAAAAGAAAAGATACTGGCTTAGAAGCATTCCTCGATATAGAGAGAGAAAAGATACAATTTCTTCGCCAGGATCAACAAGATAATGTTGATGACGACCTTCTTTGGTTCAGATCCATATTACCTTATACGAAACAGTTGCCAGCACTGAACAAATTACATTTTAGAACGCAGATGCAGGATCTTCTACTAACGGAGCTGGCAAAGTTAAATCCACCACAATCCGGTTCTCAACATAGATATTACACTTCTTTGTGAAATTATTGAAATAATAATACTACTATAACTTTAATAAATCAATCAATCTTTTATCTTTTTCTTTTTTTTTTAAATATCTGTTCTGGGTCTGGTGTTAGTTGTCCTTGTCTTTGTGTGTGTTCCATGGCATCCCCGACACAGGATTTATTCCTAGTAGGGAGCTATGAGTGTGAAACGTTTATTTATTTTTATTTATTTATTTTAAATATCAGGGTTGATTTATTATTTCATAGTTTTTTTACCGTAAAGTCACCATCAATCGTTCTTCTACGGAAATAGGTTGCTGAAAATTAGTTCTAGTGAATCGCAAAACAGGTTTTTTGGCTTGCACAATATAATCAAACGTTGTAGGCAACATTCGACAAAATATTCCTTGAATAAGAGTTCCCCATAAATATGCCTTTCTAAGTACACAATATTAGTTTCATTTCTCTGCCGTATCTACATAATTTTTAAATATTTGATATTTAAGATATGAATTTTCCAATAATAGCGTGGTAAATTTAGACATCTGACCTTACATTAATTCAGAATTCCCACGCAGCTGAAAATTGGTAGGATTGTTCAGAACACCATCATATTAAATGAAACCTAAAAAATTATGTTTGATTACTTTAGGCATTACATAATATAAAAATATCATGATTAAATTGAAGCTATCGTACAAAAATGTAACCAAAGTCATTTAAATAGATACGGTACAAATTTGTACCTTTTCGAGTCTGAATTACATATAATATGTATATCTAGGCATCACTCATCATGGCGGGAATAAATTACCCTAAAATACGAATGTATTGGGAAGCAAATTATAGAGTCCCATTAGTGGCAGACCACATGGCTAGAAACCGATTTTCACAGTTGCGTAACTCATTGATATTTGTTTACGACGACGATATCAGCCAAGCAGAACGCACCCAAGACAAATTCTGGAAAATCCGCCCACTATACTTGACTCAATTTTGAAAGGGTGTTGCATGCAAACAAAGCAAGAATGTTTGTCGATAGATGAGATGATTATACCTTTTATATAGCAATGTGGCATGAAACAATTCGTTCCCGGCAAGCCTAATCCAACAGGCCTCAAAGAATTTGTTCTTGCTAATTCGAATGGAATCGTCTGCAATTTAAAGATTTATCAAGGAGAAACAATGTATCCAAAATATGCTCAAACTAATTTTGGACTTGGCACTAAAGTAGTAGTACTTGATTTAACTGAAAATCTGGCTCCTGGACATAAATTGTACTTTGATAGGTACTTTACTTCTGTCAAGCTTAAAGAAGAACTACTGCAGAAAAACTTGTTATGCACTGGCACAATAATGAAAAATAGAATTCCAACAATCACAAGACAAATGTTAAAAGACAGAGAAATGAAAAATCACGGTAGAGGAGCCACACAGGTTTTAGTCAACGCAAAAGGTGGTTTGGCTTTGACAAAGTGGTATGATAATAAAAGGGTCACTTTGTTGTCAACAATACACGCAAAGAAGCCAATGGATACATGTAAAAGATGGTGCAAGACTCAGAAAACACACCTGCAAGTGCCAAGACCCGAGGTAATTAAAGCCTACAATGACAAAATGGGTGGCGTAGATCTTGCTGATAGGCTACTGGCAGTGTGCCCTAATCGATACAGGACAAAAAAATGGACACAGTGAGTTTTTAGCTACATGGTAGACCTTGCTCTAACGAATAGTTGGGTCCTTTATAAATCACATAAAATGGCATAACGTGTCCAACCAGACAAAAAAAAAGTTAAGGCCACACTTAGTTGTTTTCTCTGTCAGTCGCCAAGATGGCGTCGAGGCAATCCGAACGAGTGCGGATCCAAGGTAAATAATTATTCTTTTCGAACATTTTAGCCTAGGTAGGAGATTGTTACACTTTAAAATCATTAAAAAAATATAGCCTTAATTGGTTTGTGTAAAAATAATGTGACAATACCATAACTGCAGAGCATTGGCGAAAAGAATGTGACCATGTCATACATTTAGAGCAAAATTACTGGGAACAGGATCGCATCATCGATGAAATACAAGAATTTATTATACATGTGACCAATTCTGACACCAGCTCTACAAGTTCGAGTTCAGAAGACGATATGGATGGGGATATCTCAGGCATCGAATATTTTGATTCTGAATTTGATTATAACTTTGAATAATTAGTACAATTCAACTCCTAAGTCTTTAATTACAATAATAATTTATTATACTTGTACATTCATTAAAATAATACTTTTTATTTTTAACTTATTAAAAACTGACATATCCAACTATACTTTGAAAAAAAACCTATTTTTAAGATTAAGTTATCTCATAATATAATAGCTAAATGCTGACTGTAGCTTACAATTTTAATGAAGGATTTTTTGGATCACATTAGTATTTCTGATTACCTCTTACATCAACACAAACTCATAAACTTTACCTATTTAATATTATTATTTAGAATACATAGTAGTTATAGATTATAATAATAATTTTACCATACTACACATTATAATACTTGTCGGCGCTCTGAGCCAATCTTTATTTAGAGTGGTAAAGAAACGTAACTGACAGTGACAGCTGCTGAGCTGCTGACGTTTACCACTCTGGCACGACTACGATCCGTAAGGCGGGAAACGATACTTTGGGAATCTCGAGCAGAGCCACAAGGGCAAGGGTTGATATTGCTATTTGATACGTAGAAAGCTGATTACAATAGTTGCAATTACATCTGGAATTACAGTGGTGGCCATAGAATCTTATTGTATCGTGTACCTATGCGCATTACGTGATCGGCGGAGTGCCTGTTTGAGTTGTATTGTGAATACTTGGAATATCCATTGGAGATCATAGTAGAACGGATCATTGTAATATTAATGTACTGACATCATTCAAGATTATAATCTACGTGTGTTGCAAGTAATGGTTTTATTCCTCTCGCCCGATTATCCACGCCTGTTTGTCTAATAGAACCTAGCTACATGCCCACATTATGAACAGAACCGCTTGACAATACCTAACTTCTGATAATTGGCAACACCTCAACCTACGAGTGCCTTTATCAGAAGTGGGATACGAAGGGCAAAGATCAGAGGATAAAACCAGCAGCTACAAAACATCGCCATGCTAAACTTTTTGCTACATGTAAAGTCGTCGAGATTTTTGGCTAGCACTTAACCTCAAAACTACAAACAACAGAATATGAAAGGAGCAGAATATGAAAGTACAGAAGCCGATGTTTGAAAATTTTACATGGTGACAGAGATTTCAATATCAATAACTGATAGGAAGAACGATAGTAAATTTGAGGTCAAGGAACTTGACAATGTTGTCAGTGTCACTACCCTTCCACGGGTAGGTACTTGTGATACCCGTGAACTATTAGTGAATCGTCCAGTGAACTATCAGGAGGCCGTGATGGCGTTAAGACATGTAGATCGATTCTAGGTCTCTTTCTAGATCAAATCCAGTTGAAACACTCTCAGTAGTCGCTCTGATCCTGAGACAGAACAAACAACAAAACAAAAGAAAAAAAATTGCAAAGAAGGCAATAGAACTGATCTAATTTGATCCTGAGGTGCTGGAGCAGAAGTATAAAGCAATGAGAAAATATTACTGCCACATAGAAGACATCCAACCAAGCGTTGATGTCAATAAGTTTAGATAAAGCGAGACTAACAAAGAACGCAATGCAACTGATCTTATTTGATCCTGAGATGCCGGAGCACAATTATAAAGATTTGAGAAGATATTTCTGCTGCATAGAAGACAGCGAACCAAACGTTGGTGTCAATGAGTCTAGATAAAGCAAGACTAATTACTGAGCTTGTGCGCAGAAAGACATGACATGTTGCAACAGTGTGTCCAGATGGACACGGAGAGATCGACCGAGCAGCGGCTTGTAAAGGTTCACTCCGTGAACTTAGACCATCCTCATGTTGCTTGAACACAATATCCGGTGAGCTTGTTCCTTTACTGTCTTTGATTGTTGGTCACATATGTGAAATTGTGAATGTAATGATCAATAGAATCATTCTAGTTTGTTCATATTAAGAGATGATGATGATGATCAGTAGAATTGTTGGAGCTGGTTCACATATGCGAGCATAATCATTAGATAATTTGTTCTACTGAATATTTGTTTTATGTGTAAACCCTGTGTACTGTCTGTGGTCATTCTCATATTAACTGCATGCTGGCCTTTTTTTTGGGAATAGTGACTGTGTTGTGTAGAGGCCGACAATACTGGCTGGGGAGCATCGGATGTCCCCATGTACGATATTGATGTGTGCAGCTAGTGGGAGGTCTAAGGAGCTGGCTTATGCAGGTCAATGTTCCGGATCAGACCACTAGGCTGGTTTGGGGTGGCATTTGGAGAGCTGGTCGAAGGGACGCTTATGGGTTGTCCGGTCCATGTCATCATGAGAAATGATGACTGGTCGAAAGGACGCCTGGGTCGAGTTGTCCGGTTCATGTCATCATGAGAAATGATGACTGGTCGAAAGGACGCTCATTGGTTGTCCGGTCCATGTCATCATGAGAAATGATGACTGGTCGAAGGGACGCCTGAGTACAGTTGTCCGGTCCAGTGTTTGTGGTTGTAACTTGTATGTGGAAAGTTTCTATTCGGTGGGTGACAAATAGAGATGTGTCAGTGATGGACGAGCTTCCATAGAATAGTTTACCAGGTGTGTTTTGTCTTTGCAGATCAAATGGAAGATTAACACTGGATAAGTGTTGACGAGCTTGGTGGAGTATCAGAGATGCTATGGAGAAGCAGTTACATGAAGACTTGCTGGGTTCAGAGATGCTATGGAGAGGGATTGCTGGAAGACCACGAGAAGAAGGCGCACGAGGACGTGCGATAGTCAGGAGAGGCCGTGTCGGCGCTCTGAGCCAATCTTTATTTAGAGTGGTAAAGAAACGTAACTGACAGTGACAGCTGCTGAGCTGCTGACGTTTACCACTCTGGCACGACTACGATCCGTAAGGCGGGAAACGATACTTTGGGAATCTCGAGCAGAGCCACAAGGGCAAGGGTTGATATTGCTATTTGATACGTAGAAAGCTGATTACAATAGTTGCAATTACATCTGGAATTACAGTGGTGGCCATAGAATCTTATTGTATCGTGTACCTATGCGCATTACGTGATCGGCGGAGTGCCTGTTTGAGTTGTATTGTGAATACTTGGAATATCCATTGGAGATCATAGTAGAACGGATCATTGTAACATTAATGTACTGACATCATTCAAGATTATAATCTACGTGTGTTGCAAGTAATGGTTTTATTCCTCTCGCCCGATTATCCACGCCTGTTTGTCTAATAGAACCTAGCTACATGCCCACATTATGAACAGAACCGCTTGACAATACCTAACTTCTGATAATTGGCAACACCTCAACCTACGAGTGCCTTTATACTAATTAAGAGCTGCTTTCTTTCTGTCGGTATTTTGGATCATAAAAATTAGATAAACAGACGCGCTATTGTATTGCCCACTAAACAAAAAAGGTAATTAAAATTAAGCACAGCTGCGCCCTCTAATCCCACGACGGGTCTTTTTCTGAACAGACTCTAGTAGTGAAATGGGAATATTATTTCTGACTTAAAGAGCTGGTTTACTACATATATGTTTTTCCTTTTGCTTTGGGTTTTTGTTTATCTAAATTTATTGTTTTACAGCAGCTGGATTCTAAACATGAACAACTTGATGGAGAGGAACCTTCCACATCCCAATGCAATCAATTTGCTGAAATAAATAACCCCGACGCAACACCTGAATCTCAACCTAATCAAGATGAAGAAGAACAAAAAAAAAATCGCCGATTCCTCGTAAAAGGACAGTACGGGACCTCAGTCGTTTGATCAATAAAGTGAAGAACGTGGCAGACTCAATTAACACACAATTAACACACGCATGCCAACAGAAACAAAAACAGAAACAGAGTTCGATATATTCGGGAAAAGTGTTGCTGCCCAGCTTAAAAGTTTGCCAATCCACAAAGCAGTAGAAGGACAAATGTTTATTCAAAATTATCTGAGTAATTTACGTCTCCAACAAATTATGACATATTTATTGTTATGACACTTTGTGTGATTTTATAATTATTATCGTATTTCTATCGTTTCTTGTGCTATTTAAAAAAAAAAAATCTTAATTTTCCGCAAGACACTAATATCTAGTACCTAATATAAAAAAACTACTCAAAACGGACGAAAATTTTGTACAAGCCGACAATAGAAACCTACCTAAGATAGACGCATTTATGGTTGCACTTTTCTTTAAAAACAATACCGATTATTATGCTGCAGAGCTCAAAAATATAAAAACTGCTGTGTAATTAGCTAATTATTTATTTATAATGATATTTTTTATATTTATTTGCATGGAGGTTTCCCAAAATATTTAGGTTATGTTTATTAATCGCCTTCAAAATTTGTTGTAAAACCTTTCTAACCTCAGTTTTTCTTTTGTTCTACAGATCTTCCAGAGAATCCTACGGTGATGACGCTATTGGCTATGTACTATTACACCGGGAGCATGGAATTTGCGCAGTGAAATGTAAAATGTGTCCTGAGCATAAAGTAAGAAGCAAACCATATAACATTACAATAATGGTGAACGAAACTGACGGTGAAATCATTAGCTGTAAGTGCCATGATTGTGCAGCTTCGGCTGGCGGATGTAAGCATGCAGTTGCTTTTTTGATGTGGGCTCATCATCGCAGTGAAGAACCTCCATGCACATCAGTAGAGTGTTACTGGAAGAAACCAATTCTATCTAGAGTAGGTACTACTCTCAAGTACATCACAGTAAAAAAGAAGTACCTCACAGACCAAGTTCATCAGTGGTTTATAATGATTTTATTTCCGAGGCAAAGAAAAGGAAGGTTGATACATGTGAGCTGCTGAAATATCAGCATGACTTTAATCATACTGGCGTTATGCAGTACTCTCTGCACATTTTCATGACAAATCAATGTCAAGAAATTAAAATGGATGTAGAGAAGCTTATAGAGGCCATGAAGGCAACATTTGGTGTCGCTGCAATAGAAATGATTGAAAGAGCAACAAGAAAGCAGAGTAAGAGTAGCTTGTGGTATGAAATTAGATATGGTCGTATGACTGCTTCTAAAGCACATGAAGTGAGTGTTTGCCGTACACCAGATGGCTCATTAGTTGATGCAATTATGGGTGCAAAAATACCTGACACTGCTGCCATGAAAAGGGGTAGGAATTTGGAGAAAAAAGTAACGAAAACAATCGGTAAGAAATTAAAAACCAAAATTTATTTGTGTGGTTTGTATGTGTGCCAAAATTTTCCCATGATTGCAACTTCACCTGATGGCATAACTAATGATGCCATTGTAGAAATAAAGTGTCCTAATATAGCAAAATCTATGAATAAATATATAAAAAATGGTGTACCGTCGCGATTCACCAGAAGGGTAAAGCTCGGGAACATAATCTGGGACTATTACGATTTTTAAATATTACTCGCAATAACTCAGAGTTTGAGGCGAAACAAGTACACAAATGTACCACGTACCTGGGTTTGCTCCAGCCTCCGATGACTCTTTCACCTGGTGGTCCGCTGTCGGTGTGCACACACGAAATACCACAGTTTTGATAAGGTTTTGAGAAAGTTTCTGTTTGATTTGGTTTAATTCGATGGAGCCGGTGTCTGTCGGCGCGGGCGCGGTTGTTAAGATGGCGATTGACCTCGCGTGATGACGTCTCACCGGTCGGCTTGCGCTCCCATTGGCTAAGCACGGGTACATGAAGGTTCGTTCAGAACCGCATCTTGTCATCGCCTTAGGAGCACTGAGTTATGCGTTCATTCGATTAAAATGTAGAAAATTAGGTATGTGAGAACGGTACAAATGGTGTTATATCTGAAAAATGTAAAGCCCAGGTGCAAATACAAATGTATGCTGCTGGTGTAAAAAAGTGTTATTTTTGTGTTGCTGACAGCAAATTTGAAGAAAATGAGACAGTTGAAATTCATTTAGTCACTTATGATGCTGACTATGTCAATAACTTAATAAAAAAGTAATTAATTTCTGGAAATCAAATATTTATCCTATTTTATTAAGAAACACTAGTGTGTGACAATGTATAAAGGAATTGTGGCGACACATTCTTGTGTAGGTATTGTATTCCGCTGATAACAGGGAATGCAATGCATGACACGAGGTTGCGACATCAGTCGTCACTCGCCAGGCACGTTAGGTAGGCGTTGAAAGTGTTAATATAAAGAACTATAATTATTACCAATGAATTAGTTTTATTGAACAATCATCAATAGACATTACATTTAGTAACTTAGTGATTAATTGGTAAAGTGGTGACCCCGCAATATTGAGTGGCGGCTCACCTTTTTCTTGCCTATCGTGCCCTGGATATTTTTGCCGGAAAGTGTGAAAATTAATAGTTCCGGAAGTTTAGTGTACGGTACGTTCACACGGCGTCGAGTGTTTCTCTACCGAATCGGTTTTTTGCAGGATTCGGTTTAGTGGCATAAGTATTTCAATGAAGGAGTTCACACATGCATTCGGTTTCAAGACACGACAAAAAAACCTGAATCTTGCTGAAGTTGACATCCGATTTTGCGACTACAAACCGATCCGGCGATACTGCAAAATGCAGATCCGATACAGTGGTATAGGGCATTCAATACATGCGTTCATACGATACACGCAGGGGTAGATTCGGTTTTTTGTCGGATCTTGAAACCGAATGCGTCGCACAAGCTGGGAAGGAGGGGTGGGCGGGAGGGACACACTGCACGTGCGCTTGCCAGTCGCCAGTTCTTTTCGCCCGCTTTGACTGACCGCTCGCTATGACGACGAAAAATATAAACGTTGAAAATTTAATTTCTCTTGTCTAAAATCGGCCAGTTTTATGGGACAAAACTCTCGAAATATACAAGGATAAAAACTTGAGAACTGCTGGCTGGCGAGAAATATGTATAATTTTGAATGAAGATTTTGAAGAAATGGAGGAGAAAAACAGGCAGGATTATGGTAAGTTTGTAATTTTTTAAAGTAAACAGGTTAAGTATTTGTACATTAGCAGTGTGTTACAAAATTAACGTTAGATTGATTCGTCTTGCCAAGGCACAGCTCCTGCTGTAGAAATAAAATAATTTGTGAATTCAGATCGTATAACATTAGCACATCGTCCACCTCGTGTACTATTTTGTTCATTGGGTGCATCTGTGAACACGTTAACCACTGATGATACATTGCTTGTTGTTTCTATGTTCGACTGTACACCTTCCATATCTATTATAAAATTATGAAGTACAGTGCAAGCCTTTACAATCGATATTGCTGTGCTGGTATCAACATCCAGTGGACGATGAAATATTCGCCACTTGTTAGCTAATATCCCAAAGGCGCACTCAACATAGCGTCGAGCTCTGGTTAATCTGTAGTTATATATTCTTTTGTTTCTATCCAAATGGTTTCCGCCGTAAGGTCTCATCAAATGTTGATGCAAGCCAAAACCTTCATCGCCTATTACTACAAACGGAATCGATAAATCGGAATCGTTTGTCAGTGGACATGCTGCCGGTAATTGCAAATCACCGTCTATTAGTTTTTTCCAAAAAATACACTCCTTGAATATTGTCGAATCGCATTCTTTTCCATACGAGCCCACACAGATGTATGTAAATTTATAATATGAATCAACCACTGCTAATAATACGATGGAAAAGAAATCTTTGTAATTCATAAACATGGAACCACTGTTGTTTGGCTTTTTTATCCTAATATGTTTACCGTCCACTGCACCAATGCAATGGGGAAAGTTTGCTCTAGTATTAAATCCATTGGCGATATATTCCCAGTCAGATATTGTGTTGGGTAATGTCATAAACTCCCCATGCAAATTGTTCCAAATAGCATTCGTTACTTCCTTAATAATGTTACTGATCGTAGACACTCCGACTCGGTAGGCGTAATGTAAATCCTTGTATGAACACCCAGAAGCCATATATCTGCAAGTAAATTTAATTATATTTTTCAGCTAAATCGATCGTAAAGAAGTGGACTAATATTAGAGACAGCTGGATGAGGAGTATTAATGAGAAAAAGAAATCAAAAAAATCAGGATCGTCTGCGACATGTCCGAGAGCCTACGTTTATCATCGTCAAATGTTGTTCTTAAAAAAAATTGTGACGCCAGCTGACACACATGATAGTGCAACTATTGCTACACCAAACCCAGCAGACGATAGTACAGCCGCTACAGTTACATCAGATGTTACCCATGACAGTGCGATGGCTCAGGACAATTTATTTGGTGAAGATGTCGCAAATAATCAAGATGCTACAGATGAAAGTCAACAAGAAACTAATAATGAAAATTTAGTAGGTGATTCGAAAAGAAAAAAAAAGCAGACCATTGAGGCAGAATTTAAACGTGTTTGATAAGAAAATGAGTGAGTTTATAGATTATCAAATGGAATGCAAGAAGAAAGAAGAAATGAAAGAAGACCGTAATTTGTTTTTCTTTAAAAGTCTACTTCCATCATTGGCAACGCTAAACGATAATCAAACATTAGAATTTCAATCAAGCGTCTTAAATTTATTGCAAAATATAAAGAACCGAAATGAATGGTCTCCTGCACACTCATCAACATACAACTATCAACCAAATGTGGCACAATCACAAGGCTATTTTACATCGCAGTACCAAGCATCACCAGAGTCTCAAAGTATTCAATCGATTGCTTCTGATTTACCAGACTTTCATAATATGTAGTTGGGAAACTTCAAACTGTGTACCTACCAAGCGATTTTCTATAATTTCTTAATCATATTTTTAATAAATAATTTAATTATAATAAAATACAGTATTTCAATCTTACCACACACAACCACCACCACCACCATCGCTCGCGCGTGCCAGAGTTTTGGGTAGACCACCCACGTCTCTGGTTTCTGCAGACGGAGGCCGTTCTATTACCGCAGAAGTTGTCGGATGACGCCAGGTACAACTTAGTGATAACCAAGTTATCGAAGGATGCCATCCAACAAGTAGCAGATAGCAGATAGCAAGTAGATCATTAGTCCACCCACCGCTCAAAAATACGATTCCCTAAAGGAGCGTTTATTGGCCATTTACGAAGAAACAGAGACTCGCCAGATACAAAAGCTCATCAGCGAGATGGAGTTGGGAGACCAGCGCCCATCACAGTTACTTCGTCGTATGAGGGAATTGGGGAGATCAAAAGTGCCAGATGATACTCTGAAAATTCTGTGGCAAAGTCATTTGCATGCAACTGTGCGAGGCATTATTGCCGTGACGGAGACGAGTGAACTGGACGTGTTGGCGAGGATAGCGGACAAGGTGATGGAAACATCAGTGTTCACCAGCGTGGCAAAGGTGAAGGAAGTCGGACTATCAACTGCCGGTTCCACCAGCTCCACGGACACCATTATCGCCGAAATTCGCAAGATAAACCGGAGGATAGACAATTTGCAAATGAAGCAGGCAACCAGCTCTCGTTCGCGGTCCAGGGGCCGCAGTCAGAGCAGGGGCGAGGACTCCGCCGACCCATCGGCGAAGTCAAGGAGAGCGGATTGGAAATGTTTTTACCATTTACGGTACGGGGCAAAGGCGCACAAGTGCATTTCCCCGTGCAGCTGGAAGACGGGTGAGGGAAACTAGGCGTAGTGCAGGCTGTGACGGGCTCCTGTACTAGTGCGGTCAGCAATAACCGTCTTAGTGTCACAGATCGTACATCAGGTCTTCGATTTCTAGTGGACACAGGTGCTAATGTGTCAGTGCTCCCCGCGCGAAAGTCAAATAGTGATTACAGTGCCGGTTATAAACTATATGCGGCCAACGGAACGGAAATAAGCACTTTCGGAATAAAAACTCTTGTTTTGGACTTAAAAATGCGTAGACCGTACCGTTGGACGTTCGTGTTAGCTGCAGTGAATCAGCCTATTCTGGGTGCAGACTTTTTATTACATCATAAACTTTTAGTTGATTTAAGTAATCATAGGCTAGTTGATGAGTTAACGAATGTCAATATTGTAGGTTCTATTGTGTCTTGTTGTCAACCTACTCTGAATACTTTGGATGAATCACATCCGTTCTTTAATCTATTGCGTAAATACTCGGAAATTACGAAACCTGTTTCTTTTAGGGATACCCCTAAGCACACAGTGTTTCATCACATAGAGACGAAGGGACCGCCCGTACATGCGCGCGCTCGTCCGTTACCTCCCGATAGGTATAAAAAGGTAAGCGAGGAATTCCGTATTATGCAGGAATCTGGGAATCTGTCGACCTTCGAAGAGCCCGTGGTCCAGTCCGTTGCATGTTGTACCGAAAAAGAATGGAGAGACCCTGTGGCGACTACAGGCAACTAAATGCGGTCACGAAGCCGGACAGATACCCGATTCCCCGTTTACATGATTTTACTTATATCTTGTCTGGTAAGAATGTATTTAGTAAAATCGACGTAAACCGCGCCTATCACTGCATTCCTGTTGCTCCTGAAGACGTTGAAAAGACTGCAATCATTACACCTTTCGGTTTATTCGAATTTCCGCGTATGTCATTCGGTTTACGTAACGCTGCACAATCTTTTCAACGCTTCATGAATAATACTGTTTTAGAGGGATTAGGAATCAGACGAGAGGACGGTACTTTTGAACCTAGTTCAGAATTCATCTTTTGCTATATCGATGACGTCATTGTAGCTAGTGAATCGAAATTACGTCACGAACAACATTTAGAAGTCTTGTTCAAACGTTTAAATGATTTTGGCATTACCATTAATTTAGCGAAATGTGCATTTGGGCAGTCGCATATTGATTTCCTAGGGCACGAGGTCACTGCCGAAGGCATTAAACCTGCGCTCGATAAGGTCAAAGCTATAATTGATTTTCCTAAGCCGGATACAGTAGCAGGGCTAAGACGATTTATTGGCATGGTAAATTTTTACCGACCACATATGCCAAACGCTATGGCTTATCAAGCCGAGCTTGTAAAACATATATTATAGGAGGAGCGAAGAAAAATGACAAGTCACTAATTGTGTGGGACGAAGTAGCTAATGACGCGTTCGTGAAATGTAAACAGAGTCTTCAGGACGCCACAATTTTAGCATATCCTGTGCCGGATACACCGTTAGCCCTAGTGTGCGATGCGTCGAACACATCGGTCGGAGGTGTACCAAGTATTGCAACTCACATTTTTTGCGAAGTGTCAACTGACAATATTAGACCTTATTTACCGATTGCGTTTCGCAAGTTAGCGTATGATAGCGTTCATAACTTAAGTCATCCTGGAATTAATACCACTCGTAAATTCGGGGCTCAGCATTTTTTCTGACCGGGTTTGAATAAGGATGTTAACAGATGGTCGAAAGCTTGTATTCAATGTCAAAAGTCAAAGGTTCAACGGCACACTGTATCTGTGCTAGGACAATTTGCACCAGCTGGCCGGTTTGAACACATTCACACGGACATAGTCGGACCATTGTTGACTACAGCCGATGGGTATAGGTACTTATTAACCATAGTAGATCGTACTACACACTGGCCCGAAGCGTTTCCTTTGAAAGACATAACGGCCGAGACGGTAGCTAAAGCAATTTATGCCGGTTGGTTTACGAGGTTTGGAATGTGCAAATATATAACAACTGATCAAGGACGCCCATTCGAGAGCTCTTTATTCTCTGAATTATTGAAATGCATGGGGGTGCACAGAATACGGAGTAGTCCCTATCATCCCCAGAGCAACGGAGCTATAGAACGTTGGCATAGGTCGCTTAAAGTAGCTCTTAAAGCTCGCCTAGATACTACTTCGTGGGTAGACGAGTTACCAACCGTTCTATTGGGACTCAGAACCACCTTACGTAGCGATTCTAATCTTAGCGCCGCGGAATTAACTTACGGTCGCACATTAAGATTGCCAGGTGAATTTTTTGAGTCAGCTAGATCCGAGTCCTCGGATCCTTATACACTAGTGTGTAACCTAAGAGAGGGTATACGTAAGTTGAGGGCAGTTCATACTCGACAGCGAGATGCACGGACTTTGTTCATCCACTCGGACTTGAAGTCCTGCAAATATGTTTTTATTAGGAACGATGCAGTGCGTAAGCCCCTGCAGACTCCCTACGACGGACCTTATCTTGTATTAAGTAGGAACGACAAGGTTTACAAGGTACAATTACCTAATAGGCAAATCAACGTGTCTATTGATCGTCTGAAACCAGCGTACCTACTTAACGATGAGCATACGGGCACCGGGTCCGAAGACGCTCCTGATAAACTGGGAGATGTAACGTCCAACCGGGAACCGGATACTTTGAGTGACTCTGCGTTACCGAAATGTAAACAAACCCGGAGCGGTCGGGCGGTACGACCACCCATTAGGTTTAATCATTAACTCAGAGTAATAGGTATAAGTATATAATATACATATTTGCATATGTGTTTATTAGGCAATTAGAAAATTAGGATGCCGCAACGGCAATTTTGAACTCGTTCAAAGTACAATTATTTTTTGCTTAAGATGACATTGTATAAATACCTGTTGTTAAGTTAGACTAAGATGTTACTTGTAGATGTAATTTTTGGAGTAGCATTTACTGGTGAAAGTTTGTGACAATAGCACGTGCATGATATTAGTTAATATGGGCAAACCACAGTCCAAGGAGGAGCAGATAATAATAGCTCAAAATTCCACAGAGGTGGAAGCGCACATGTCAAAGCAGAGCGTCATGATCATGATTATGGTCGGGTTATTTTTGTTCATCATCGGGTGTTCCATGATCCGGAAAATTCGAAGAGGCGTTCGGCGACATTTCAGGAGTCGCATGAAGGCATGGCTGCGCGAGGAAACTTGCGGGCCGGCGCCCCCGGCTACTACTAACCCACGTTGAAGTGACCCAACCGGTAGCAGCACCAGCAGCGGTCGCGCATATCACGCCAAACACCGCGCCTGTAGCTACCCAGTACATGTGACATGTCTACGTGAGTGCTTAGCTCCAGTACCAGTCTAAACTTATTTTTCTGGTGCGCATTAGAGTTCAAATTGAAGTAGACGGCTTTGACTTATGTGCTTTAGTTGGTCGATGAATTAATTTAAAAGAATTTTTTTGGTGTATTAAAAAAAATATACATTTTTTTGACTTAAGTGCTTTAGTCTGCCGGCCCTAGTTTATTTTAGATACAAAAGCTAACTGTACCAAAGTATCTACATATTTGCATAATTCCTTGCAGGTGGCGATGATGCGGAACTGTTTAGGAACAGGAAGGGTTATATGTCAATAAATGTGCAAACAATTAGCGCTTCTAATTTATTGATAATGGATGTTGTTGCCCGGTGGCCAGGTTCTACTCATGATTCTACAATTTATCAAAATAGCAGACGTTATGCAAGATTTGACGGAGGACAATATAGAGGTTCTTATTTGCTAGGGGACAGTGGGTAATAGTGGGTATCCTTTGAAGGTAATGAATTTTAACACAAAAATTGTTGTTTAATATTTTATTCTCACTTAGGTAGTTCTGTATCATAGCCACCACCTGAAAATAAACAACAGTGACATTAGTAAATGAACATTGTGGGGACAAGGAATGTCGGCGTCAGCAGTTTGCGCTCGCGGCGCATCCAGGTCGCCCCGCCGACACTTGCCACCCGCAGTCATCCTTAGGACACGGTCGGAATATAACATACATTTGGAGACACGTGTTTGCATTCACCCTTCCCCATAGTGATACGTAGAACCGCTACTGCAACCTAATATAGGAGATGACCCAAGGGTAGAGACGACAGTACTAACATTGGTGACCCCGACGAAAAAAAAACTGATATAGTGGAGTTTAGTGAAGTATTGAACCAACTGAAGATTTAATTAGTACAATGCAACAACCTGGAAAAATGGCGACCGGAGTTACACCACAGACAAACGACTTGGCAGTTATTAGCGTCTCGGCAAGAATAGCGGAGTTTTGGACAGAACTACCGAGGTTATGGTTTGCTCAATTCGATGCCATTATGGATCCGCAGAAACAAGGAGACACCGCGAAATACAACATGGTGATAGCCAAACTGAACCGCGACGCGCTGTGCCAAGTGAGTGACTTAATCTTGTCACCACCGAACGAGAACAAGTACGAAACAATCAAATCTAGGCTACTAGTGGCGTTCGAAGAACGTGCCGAACGCCAATTTAATAAATTGGTGAGTGAGATGGATTTAGGGTCTCAACGACCTTCACGCCTACTCAGAAGGATGACGGAGCTGGCAAACAATACACAGGTATCCAGTGACGCGCTTAAACGCCTCTGGATTGCGAGATTACCGAATGCAGTTAAAGCCGTGTTAACGATAGCCCAAGACACAGATATGGATGGCCTAGCTATCATGGCAGATAAAATTATGGAAAATCTGCACACTGGAGAGATAGCCGCGGTAGCAACAGCAAGCACATCAGAACCTGCGGAACTACCAGGGCTAGTGAAACAGATGACCTTGGAACTTAGAGAGTTACGGTATGAAGTAAATGAGATTAGAGGACGCAACATGAACCGCGAAAGCTCATGGAGAGGAAGAACACGTTCACTATCGAGGGGACAACGCAAAACACCAGAAAGTCCCAATTGGCTTTGCAAGTTCCACTACCGCTACAGGAATCGAGCGAGGACATGTGAGCAGCCGTGCAATTGGAAGGCGCCGACAGGGCTGAACAACTCGGGAAACTGAATGCTGTGCAGTCGAATGAGGTGGGAGACTGCATAGCAGCGGCCGGCAACCACCGTTTGTGCGTGATAGATCGTACGTCGAAAGTGAAGTTTTTAGTGGATACAGGAGCGAATGTTTCTGTATTGCCGGCGAATCAATTTAAGTGTGATAGCAAAGTGAGTGACTATAAATTGTACGCCGCAAATAATACAGAGATAAAGACATATGGTGTAAAATCGTTAGAGTTAAATTTGGGTTTGCGTAGATCTTTTAGATGGACATTTATAATATGCGACGTTAAGCAGGCAATATTGGGTGCCGATTTCTTAGAATATTTTAAGTTAGTGGTAGACTTATTCAATAAGAAACTGAATGATAGTGTAACGAGTTTAGGTGCGGATGGGTCCATTATAGTTTGTGACGAGCCTTCGATTAAGAGCATTCAGGACAATAATCCTTATCGCGAATTGTTAGAGGAATTTTCAGAGATTACAAAACCAATTGTTTTCAAAGAAACACCCCCGCACGCAGTATGTCACCACATCGTTACATCCGGTCCACCAGTATGCGCGCGTCCAAGGCCGCTACCACCGGACCGATTCATAAAGGTAAGGGAAGAATTTAAGATTATGCAAGAGCTAGGAATTTGTAGGCCAGGGCAAGGCGAATGGGCAAGCCCGCTACATGTAGTTCCGAAAAAAGACGGGCAGATATGTCCTTGTGGTGATTATAGAGCACTTAATGCCATAACGAAACCTGATCGGTATCCAATTCCACGACTACAGAGTTTTACGTATATGCTTCCAAATAAAAGATGGTTTACACGAATTGATTTAAACCGTGCATATCATAATATTGCAGTGTCGCCGGAAGATATCGAGAAAACGGCTATAGCAACTATGTCCGGGCTATTCGAATTTGTACGCCTACCATTTGGGCTTAGAAATGCAGCGCAGACATTCCAGAGATTTATGGACCATCATGTGCTAAAAGATATCGACAGATTAGACATTAAAGCAGACGGAAGCAGTGGGTCAGCATGTTTTTGTTACATAGATGATGTTCTAATTGCCTCAGAATCAGAGATATTACATAAGCGACACATTAGAATGTTATTCGAAAAATTCAGAGAACTAGGAATTACGATTAATTTAAGTAAATGTATGCTTGGCATGTCTAAAGTAGAATTTTTAGGATATGAAGTATCGGAAGAGGGAATCAGCCCGCTACCGGATAAGATAAAGGCGATCGCAGACTACCCCATGCCAGACACCGTAGACGAACTGCGACGATTTTTAGGTATGATGAATTTCTATAGATCACATCTACCCGAGGCAGCCAGGTACCAAGCGGAGTTGAACAAGTTTTTGCACAACGCAAAAAAAAGGGACAGAACGAAAATCATCTGGGACGAGAAGAGCATCGAAGCTTTCGAACAGTGTAAGGTAAGCCTTAAAAGCGCCGCTACATTGGTTCACCCTAGTCTAGATGCCCCTTTAGCTCTCATGGCCGACGCGTCCGACAAATGCGTAGGCGCGGTAATTCAACAGAAGACAAACGGGAAATGGCTACCGTTAGGATATTTTTCCAAAAAACTTTCAGAGTCGCAACAAAGGTATAGTACGTATGACAAAGAATTGGCAGCTGTATATTTGGCAGTTGTACATTTTCGAAGCTTGATAGAAGGACGCCAACTAACCATTTTTACAGATCACAAACCTTTAATTTTTGCTTTCACAAAAATAAATACAGATAAGGAAATTCCGAGGAGGGCCAGACAGCTGCTATATTTAAGTGAATTTACAACTGACATACGACATATCAGCGGTGCCGAGAATACAGTCGCAGACGCGTTATCACGCGTTGAGTCTATTATTTGCCCCACAGCAATAGATTACGAGGAATTAGCGATGGCACAAGAAGGCGAGCATCAAGTTACGAGCGCGAATAACAGCGGAATATTTAGGTATGTACAGTTACCTAACACGACTAAGCAAATATTATGCGAAGTTTCAACGAACAATGCCAGGCCATCATTGCCATTAAAGTTTAGAAAAATTGCTTTTGATAGTGTTCATGGTATTAGCCATCCGGGCGTACGCACAACGAGAAAAATGGTTACGCAAAGATTCTATTGGCCAGAGATGAATAAAGACATAAGTTTATGGGCGAGAAGCTGTATCCCGTGTCAAAAGGCGAAAATCAATAGGCATACAATTTCAGATCTCGGGACCTTTCCACCTTGCAGTAGATTTGAGCATATACATACAGATATCGTAGGACCCCTACCCACGACCAAACTAGGCTATCGATATTGCATTACCATTATTGACCGTTTTACGCGCTGGACTGAAGCAATACCGGTCTCAGACATTACAGCGGATACGGTTTCAAGGGTAATTTATGACAAGTGGATTTGTAGATTCGGATCGCCAATTAAAATATCGACGGATATGGGAAGACAATTCGAAAGCGATCTATTTAATGCTTTAATGGAAATACTAGGAGTACAGAGGATTAGGACTACCCCGTACCACCCCCAGAGCAATGGGATGATTGAGAGATGGCATCGTTCGTTAAAAAACGCTTTAACCGCACGACTAACAGGCAGTATGGACTGGGCAGACCAACTTCCGACAGTAATGCTAGGGCTAAGAGCCGCGTCGAGAACGGACACAGGGGTAAGTGCCGCGGAAATGGTATACGGAGAAACACTTAGATTACCAGGAGATTTTTTACATTCAGGCGACAGACGGGATGTTGATCAACACGACTTCATCAAGAACTTATACCATACCATGGAAAATTTGAAGCCACAGGCTCGAGCGGTAAGTAATTCTCGAAAAATTTTCGTGAATAAGGATTTAAAAGATTGCAGCCATGTCTTTGTCCGAAATGATATGACAAAAAAATCATTATGTCCAAATTATAATGGCCCCTATCGCGTGTTAGATAGAAATGATAAAGTTTTTAAGATTAGGTTACAAAACAGAGATACATATATATCTATAGACAGGCTGAAACCAGCATATGTAATAGAAGAAAGTGATAATAATAAGAGCATAGAGGTGGAAGACACTGTAACTGTAGGTAATAACGAAAGAGAATCAACTATAAAATCGCCCCCGCCTTTAGTACACACCACACGTAGCGGTCGGCAAATAAAACCACCAGTACGTTTTGCAAACTAGCATAAGAAAAGTATGTAATAAGGTTGTTAAAATAGGTAATTAGGTCATGTTTTAGGTTTGGGCACACTGAGAAAGCGAACCTGCGCTACGCAACGCGAGTATTATTATCTAACTAGTAAAACGTAAACATCATACAGCATAGCGCAGCATAGTTAGCAGTGTGAACAAGACCTAATATAGTATTATTATTAAGAAAATGTTGAGTTAAGATTTTGTATCACTTATAAGATGAATGTATTAGAATATTGAAACCATAATCATTGTGACATAAAGTAGAGTTGGTACCTGTTATAATTTCATCACCAATTTAACATTTTTTAAAATTTTGCAATGGGAAAGCCAAACAGTAAAGAGGAAAAGGAGGAAATAATTATTGCTCAAAACGGTGCAAATGACGCGAAACAGTCGCATGCAGAAAGCAAAGTCGAGGTGTATGGAATTACGGCAATCAGCTTGACCACCATACTGTTACTGATCGGTGTATTTTTAATGTATAAACGATGTAGCAGGGGGGTAAAGAAATGGGCGAGAAAGGAATTGAGCGCAGTCAGCGTGATCCCAGCAGACAGAACCGGACCGCAGGCCGTGGTTTCAGTACCAGCACCAGTTCAGTACGCGTAGTGTATGGTGACGTTTAAGTGAAATTTCAGTGAAAAAGTAGAGAGAGATATAGGTGTGATAAAATTGTAATAATGTTAAAAGAGTAAAAATAGAATGTAAGTAAAACAAGTAAAATTTTTAATACATGTATTAATTGTGCAATTAAAGTATGTAAACGGTATAGGTACTATCATAACTATTCATAACACATGCAGTGTTGTATTACAGTCTAAGGAATGAATGACAGAGCGTTGGATCAGCAAAAGACGATAAGTCGTAGTACTTGTGACTCGTATGATAAGTTAGCTTTGGTTATTTAGTAATAAGTTTGTAATTAGAATCTAATTAGTGAAGTAAAAATAAAATATGTTTTCAAATTTTTTTTGTAAGAGGGGGATGTATGTGGGGACAAGGAATGTCGGCGTCAGCAGTTTGCGCTCGCGGCGCATCCAGGTCGCCCCGCCGACACTTGCCACCCGCAGTCATCCTTAGGACACGGTCGGAATATAACATACATTTGGAGACACGTGTTTGCATTCACCCTTCCCCATAGTGATACGTAGAACCGCTACTGCAACCTAATATAGGAGATGACCCAAGGGTAGAGACGACAGTACTAACAAACATAACTACAATTTATATTTCCAGAGTCATTTACTAACTCCTTACTTAAAACCAGCAACAGTCGGCCAAAGAAGATATAATGAAGCCCATATCAAGACCAGAAATGTTGTTGAGCGTCAATATGGTGTGTTAAAAAGAAGATTTCCGGTTTTAGCTCTAGGTTTGAGGCTCAAAATGCAAAATGCAATAAATGTTATAATAGCCTGCTGTGTTCTACACAACTTATGTATTATAAGAAAAGAGGAAGGACAGATTCCCTCAATGCAAATGGTCGCCAATGATCCATTTTATGGTTTCCAAAGAAAACAAAGTAACAAATTATTTTGAAAATATAAATGAATAATAAATAATTACACAATAATAAGGCAATTTTTTTTTTCATTACCTTGAATTTTGTCAAGAACTGCTTTTTTATTTCTATTTCCAGATCCTTTAATTCTAAATCTTTGAGAGCTGCTTGCAATTGTAATTCGTATAATTTTTTTTTGCAATTATATTCTTCTTTTATCAAGGAATATTTTAGGTCTTCCACATCTTCCTTTTTTTTATTAATGTTTTTAAAACTGGAACATAGTGAGCCCATCGCTTGTGATCGCTCACTATTTTGGGAAGATATTGGTCTTCTCCGAGACCATAGTGGTGTAGTAATGCCTTCATTAGCCGTTACACTTTGTGCATTGACAGTGACCTGAAACAAGTTTGTTTTAAAAATACATTTTAAAACTATTTTCATTGTTTAAATAGAGAATCTGTGTGAAAAATTATTTATTGACTAACCTCTGGTTCGACTTCAGTTGAAAAATCTGTATCATTTTTTTCTTCTGCTGCCGTTTCATTTCCTATTATTATAACTTTTGGTAGGCTTTCATCCAATTTAAAAACTAAGGAATCACTATCGGTGACTCCTTTAATTCCTGTGCAACCTCTTCCTAATATATTGCACACCTGCTCCAGGATGGGGTCAGTTTTTGCTACCGATGGTCCACCTCCAGTCTGGGAATACATTCTTCGTGACGTACTATAATACACCTTACTCTCACTCTTCATTTTCTCCCATATTTTTATAAGAGACTCCTTACTCCTAGAAAACCAAGTTTTAAGTATAATTAATAAATTAATATTTACATCCCTCACATAAAAACTACAAATGTTTAGTAGATAGTAACAAAATCTAACCTGAAATTGGAACCTGAAGCGTTGAAGGAACTTGTCAGTGCAGTCCATGCCAATAACTTTGCTTCGTTCGTCGTTCCGTCTGTTTTTTTTATTTAAAATTGTATTTTTATGCTCTAGAAGCAACTTCACCAACTTTTCCTTTAAATCGGGAGTAAAATTCTGTTCACGTTTCCTTTTCTCAGCCATTTTCATTTACGTATCTAAAATATTTTCAGTACACAACACTAATAACTTTAAAATACCACGAGCGAGTAAACTTGAATCAACCAACAGCAACTACAACAATGAACAAAATTATGACAGCTGTTCAGAATATCGTGTCAAAACGTCACCGTCAACTGACATAACTTTTTTTGGCTCAATAAAACCCTAGTAAGCCACTTAATGTTCATTATTTAAACAAAATTTTGAAGAAATATTGTGATATAACCAATTTCTTGTTCAAATAAACAATAATCTTATCAAATAAAACATAAAATATCCACTTTTTAGTGAAAAAATAAATGCGGAAGTTTACCGGAAAAAACCGATGAAACTGCAATCTTTTTAAAAACTAAGAACGTCACCTACCTAAGTGTTCCCTATCAAAGTGTCACCTAACACTGTGAAAACAAATTTAATTAAGTTAAGGGTCTGTTTAGGTGACGTCTTAAGCTAAGGGATACTTAATTAGAGGATGGTTTAGGAGCTACTGGTGAAAACGGGCATCAGTCTCTTATTATATGTCCTTTTTCTTTCATCCTGTATGGTGACATTAGTTGGGAAAGGTCTCATCAATTCTAATTTGAAACCGCCATCTCCAATAAAAACGTGAGGCACTGGCTTTTCACGACCTGGTTGATCAGTTGACACTTTGACCCGGGAATGTTCAACTGATTGTTAACAATTTTTTGATAAAATGATGTCCTTTGAAAAACCGTACTGTCACTATCTTTTCCATAGCTGCCAACATGAATCAAAATAAATTTGTAATCTGGAGCCACCACTGCAAGCAACACAATAGAAAATCTTTGTTTATAGCAAAAATGTAATGTTTCCTTATTAGGTGGGCATTTTATTTAAACATGTTTTCCATCGATACTGCCAATATAATTTGGAAATCTCCACTTCTCATTGAAACCAGCTTCTGCCTCCTGTCATGTTTTTTCAGTCGGCTCTGCCATATATAGTGGTTGTAATGTTTTCCATATTACTTTACTTACTTCCTTCACTATTTTACCAACAGTTGTAAATCCCATCCGATATGAATGGCCGATTGTTTTAAACGTATCTCCTGTAGCAAGAAACCTGTAACATTTTTTTTTGTTTTTAGGTAAAGTATGGATAGCCAAGTGGAAGAGTCTGAGGGATAACTACAACAAGTACAAGAAAAATAATGAATCTTCTACAGGCCAGGCTTATAAAAAGTATAAGTCTTGGCCATGGGCTTCGCAATTGAGGTTTTTAGATGATTTTAATATTAAAAGACAAACAGAAAGTAATAGTCAGCGTTCTCCAGCCAACAATCATACCATTGTTACATCCGACACAAAGAACTCTACGATGAATGAAACCCAAAATACTACACATTCTGAGGTTTCTGTATGCAACTGAACTAAGCAAGCAAATTACTAGAAAACGAATAAAAACGAGCGCAGACCCCAGTGATTGTGATAAAATACTAGAATATTTTAAAAATAAAAATGAAAAAAAAGCCAAAATGGATGGAGTCTATTTTCTTTAAGTTATGTGCAAACGTTTAAGACATTCCCACCTAGAATGCAAAGTATGGTAAAGCTAGAAATGGCTTCTCTTTTTGCCCGGTACGAGCTACAAGTGGCAGAAGGGAGTGATGCAAGTGCTTCTCGAGTTGCACAGCAATCAGTCAATCAAAGGTCTTGCAGTTCTACACCAAATTCGGAGTCGGTTCCAAGTCCCTATGATCACAGTTTAAGTTCGTGGGCCGTTCCTTGCCCTGTTTCTCAACAGTTTCCGGAACCTGCTAATGCATCTAACCAAGAAAATAGAGTGTTTTACGTCCTTCCATCACAATCAACTCCAACATTTCAAACAGCTAGTACACCGCAGCCGCAGTTGACTGGAAACCTAACAGAATATTACGAACATATGTCGTATTCGTTAGATAATTCGATTAACAAATGAAACTTTCGTATGTTTTTTTTATTATTTCTAAATACTACATTACATAATTACATAAATACAATGTTCAGTCTCTTGACGTACGCAGACAATATATTGACCTGGTATACCTATACAAGATAGTTAATTCCATAATAGACTCCCCTGACCTGTTGTCCCATATTTCTTTTAACATTAAATTCAGTTCTCGTAGAGCCAAAGTTACCAAACTCTTTGCGCTTCAAGTTTATAAGAATAATACATCCTATTTCAACCCTATAGTAAGAATGGCCCGTCAGTTCAACGATTTATTAGTAAGTAATTTTGAACTCGATATTTTTGATCGCAAGTTTAGCAAATATATTAAAACCATTAAAGGTATCCTCCATCTTTAACCCATTTATATAGTTTTAGTTTTAAATTTTAGTGAATTAGTAATAGTTAATATTTCGTGCTTGAGCTGCTCATCTACATAGCATAATGCTATGTGGATGGGCAGTCTCATGACAATTATGCCTTTGTACAATTTATGTGGTTTTGCTGTACACACTGCTTTGGTTTACATTCCAGCTCAGGATTTTCAAATGTGTGTATTTTGATGAAATATTGATTGTAATCTGTTTGTGTGTCTAATAAATAAATAAATAAATAAATAAATAAATAAATAAATACTCTTACTATGTATTTTTTTATCCTTAATAAATAAATACATACCTACCTTAAAAATATAGCCAGCTTTTCTTTTGATGAAATACATTTCTTCCAGTTAGTATTTTGTTTTTCGATATCAGGTTTTATGATGTTACTATTCATTAAAACTATTAATCGACATTCGAAAATAAATATAGAATCGTTGTTCATCTTTAAGTAAATCCTGAAAAATATTACTGAATTCGCCTTGTTCTTCTCGCGGTTTGTTAATTGGGTGCACCCATTACTTCCTTTTCTTCTTAAAAGCTGTTGAGCTCCACAAGAGCAATAATTGAGGCGTCTAGTTTCAAAACCCGCTATAACGTTCCTACATAGAATTTCTGTTTATATCTCAAAATGACGCTATAGCATTTTTCTTATCAGACTGTTCAATCATTTCACATCAAAAAAACCCTAAAACACTACTGAACTAGCTCTTAAAATCCGATGTGTGTTACAAACACCGCCAAAACGCCATCAGTTTCTTTCAAAACCCGCTAAAATGAATTGGCCAATGATAGCACGGTATTCTGACCACGTGACTGCCCAAACAGTATGGCGATTTTTTCATAACGGACGAAAGGTTGTCGCTGTTTTTCATTAAAAATAATGGAAGATTTATCACAGTTTGTGCAAAAATGTAACCCTAAGGAGGCAAGAAAGAAACCTCGCAGTGAAGCAGATTGGAAACGCACGATGTAGCGCCAAAAACGGTAAGGGAAACTTCTCATCAAACTACTTTTTAAGCGGCTTCGATGGTGTTAAATGAACTATTGAGCAAAGTGTGCTAAATGAACTATTTAGATCACTATTGATAATGGGATTAGAAAATTTTCACTGGCTTAACGCCTTTAGACGAATTTGATTTACTTAATTAATAAATTTAACACGCCAAGACATCGGAAGATTTTACCGAAACTTTTACAAGTGTAATTCAAAAATATTGCAAGATACATTTATATCAAAATACTGCATTGTTAAAACAAGCAAAAGTTTAAAAATCAACAGCAACAGGCAGATTTCCACAAACTATCACATTATCAACAATAAAGGATTAATGATACCGGTCTGCAAATAAACATTTCTAGATGCATTTAATTCGTCGGGTCAATGGTAAACTCGCCAATCTGCCATTTTGGCACTTTTGAGATAAATATGGCAAAAAATGTGTTTCCTTTCAAAGAATACTGTGGCAAAGAGTTGTATCTGTAGCTCCATGGGTCGAATAGTTATAGCAATTATCTTTATTGCCTATCAGCACAATTTCGGAATTTCGCATTAGTAATAATAAAAAATAATTCTATGTGAACATTGAGCAGTTTACTCTAACGCAACTGCCATTAAATATTAAATAAATGCATTAGTCAAATAGCCTAAGTGGTAGATGTATTAGTTTACCGTCACCTATAATTTCACAAGAGCACAGTCATTAACTCGCCAATCTGGTAGTTTCATTGTTTTACCATAGCCAAATAAGGATATAAACCGAAAGTTTACCAAAGTAAAGAAGCCAATCTGGCATTTTTGTTACTTTACCCTGGGCAGTCCTCGCACCCGCAACGGAATGTGGTCTGTGACAGTAGGCGCCTCAGTCGCGTGGTGATTTAGTCACCGGTCGGGCGCATCGAGCAATTCGAACACCCGCCCGATTTCCGTATCATCACCGACTACCGGCTCAGGGTGTATTATCAATTACTTACATTTCATAATTTAAGTCTCTGTGAATAAATAAATTTATGGCTTCCTTACATTGTACTAGATTTTGAATAAACCTGATTGTTTTGGTGACGAAGAGTTTAATTCCTACAATCCGGAGGAGTTCGTTACAAACTGGCGCTCAACGTAAAGGCCAAGAAACAGGCCAGCCCTACTCTCCGAAGAAAACTACGAGAAGGAAAATGAAAGAAGATCCCGAGAACATGAATCTGTCGACTGAACAATTTGAGAAGCTCTTGTCGGCAATTGGCTCGCAGCGACGGCGTTCATTCGCTGCTTGTACTGTGGTCTACACCGGGACCAGAGATACGGAAGCCGTGGAGACATTCCTCGCTGGAGCAACGGTCTACAAGTCCATCGAGTTAATAAACGACGAAGAAGCCATAAGAAGCGTCCCATTAATCTTGAAGGATTAGGCGGCTACTTGGTGGAATGGCATCAAGACGGAAATCACCACCTGGACAGAATTCCAGAATCGGCTTCGTCTAGCATTCGCTCCTAAGGGACCTCCTTACCAAATATACCAAGACATCATTGGCATCAGGCAAGGTAGTGACGAGTTGACGGAGACTTTCGTAATGAAGAAACGAGCTCTATTGGCACAGCTGCCTGAAAGCCACTCAGAGACGCAACAACTTGACATGTTGTACGGGCAGGTCAAGTACGAGATTCGTGTTAAGCTTGCACGTGAGACCGTAAAAACTTTCGACGAATTTTTGAAAGCGGCTAGAACCGTGGAACGGCTACTAACTGAAAAGCAAGCACAGGCTCAGATGCAGCCAACAACCAGTAAGAGTAAGGAAGCTCCGCCCAAAAAAGCAAAGTGCGGTTACTGCCGGTTCCCGGGTCACACGATTGACAATTGCAGAAAGAAGGCCAGAGACGAAGGGACAGCATCTGGTAGTGGAAGCACGACAACAACTGCAGGCAGACTAATGGCCTCCACCCAGGGGACACAGGCCCCGTCACCCTCCCAGGCTAAGTTTTCTTGTTACGGGTGTGGTACGCCAGGAATAGTCAGGTCAAAATGTCCCACTTGTAACACCAACAAGAAACAGACGCCGAATGCCGGAAAAGAGATCAGCTTCTGCTCCATCGATGTCAAAATGGACTGTCAACCAAGGCCAATTATCGGGATCGGTGTAGGCAAGATTTCAGGAACAGCGTGTATAGATTCCTGTGCCAAAACCAGCGTCCTACGGGCTTTACCAGTGCCTGAAAAGACTTGGTTATCATTTTGTAGAACGTAAACTGACGGTGACACTAGCAGATGGTACGAAAACACATCGAGATGTACTAACGGTAAGAGCACCGATTAGTCTCTGCAATCGAATTGTGCCCACAACTTTCATCGTGTTCCCAGAATCCCGAGAATCGCGTACATTGCTGGGAATAGGTTTCATTCAAGATGCCGAAATGGTTTTTAACATACCACAGATGACGTGGCACTTCACTGGAGAACCTGATACTGTATATGAGATGCAGGAAGAGGACGTTACGGAGACTTCACTGGCGCACGTAGAAGCGACACCAGAATGGTTAAGAGAAATGCAAATTCCAGAAATGATTTCATCTTTCACCAGTACTCCATCAGACTCGTATGAGACTGTTGGAGTCTGTATATCAAAAGGAGCCACATACGAATCTGCTATGCCACAAGCGAGTTCCTGTGCTGCGGTAGACCTCCGTGAGTAGGTAGTTATTGGGCATTTCAAATCACTTTTTTATCTCCTGTTAGTCGACAAAAAATTATTTGAAATGCCCAATAACAGATTTAAAAATCTAAACTTACCGTAACGGCAGCAGTAATCCATAGAGCACTTTATGAAACGAACGAACCAAATCACTAGTTATTTGTGAAAGTTTTATGAATGAACTTTACAAAAATTAAGGTTTCACAGTGTTGAGGCCGGTTGCTCAGGGAACGATTAAATCTCTAGACCGTTTGCCCATGGCAAATTTTTGACACCAAGAGACATTCCCTCACAACACGAAGCAAGCTTTTGCTAAAGTATTGTGGCCGATTGCTCAGGGAACGATTAAATCTCAAGGCCGATTGCTCGTGTCAAAATTTTCGCTACCAGAGACGATTGTTCCCTCACAACACGTTAAAACCTAAGTTAAAGTAAGTCACTCAATTTTCACTTTCACAAGCTATTGTCCGATCAGACCTTATTGCAAGTATGATTTCGACCGACTGAGGATCACATTGATGTCGACTTTAACGCAAAGTGCAATTGCTGAATGGACATATTATTATCGGCATAACCCGTGCAACACTCGGATGACCAAACTTAATGAGTTTCAGTATTTTATAAATATACGCTTTATGTTTTCATGTACTTAATAATCTTATATAAAATAATATATAATAAATAGAGATAAAAATAGTTTCAACCTTTGATATCATATTTAGAGCTTTTGTCGCTTATAATTATAACATCATTATCACCACAAGAGATAATTAATAAAAACTGGGCAGAATCTAGATGAGATTGAAATTATTTTGATTTAAAGTGACTACATATTCATATTATGAGTTTCAATTTACAAAATTATATCCTAGTCTCACAAAGATTATGGTGACCCTAATACGATATTACTTAGAAAGCAGGCGGCTTATGATAGAATATCAAATGACTGCATATTGTAAATTGAATTTGATATTTTTGTTTGTGCAGTGTGCAAAGTGCAATTGCTGAATGGACATATTATTATCGGCATAACCCGTGTAACACTCGGATGACCAAACTTAATGAGTTTCAGTATTTTATAAATATACGCTTTATGTTTTCATGTACTTAATAATCTTATATAAAATAATATAAATTAAAAAGAGATAAAAATAGTTTCAACCTTTGATATCATATTTAGAGCATTTGTCGCTTATATAACATCATTATCACCAAAGGAGATAACTAATAAAAACTGAGCAGAATCTAGATTAGATTGAAATTATTTTGATTTAAAGTGACTTCATATTCATGTTATGAGTTTCAATTTACAAAATTATATACTCGTCTCACAAAGATTATGGTGACCCTAATATGATATTACTTAGCAAGCAGGCGGCTTATGATAGAATATCAAATGATTGCATATTGTGAATTGAATTTGATATTTTTGTTTGTCGCAAACGAATACGTAAGTTGCGCAAATGCATAGGTACATCCGCGAAAACTGATCAGGTGTTGTAAACATTTTGGAAAACAAATGCGTTACTCAATTTATATGTGTAAGAAACAGACTGGCTGGGGCAGAGTGTACTATAATGGACTACCATTCTGTCTATGTGGTTTCGATTCTCTTCACCCAATGCTGTTTTTGCACTCTACGAGATATTTAATTTATTCTAAGTTTTCATGAAATGTTTTTAAATATGTATAAGTATGTAACAACCAAAGTATTCTTTTAAGTACTTTCTTAGTTGAGTATATTTTTATTTTAACGGCACATACATATTTATGTTAGTTCCTAAATATCGAGTAACTTGTACCTATTTATTATACATTTATTTTTTGCTGAAGTGTTTGCCACCACTGCATTTTTGCAATACGTATAAAAGGGAAAAAATGCATAAGCTCCAATTTCAATTTATGTTGAATAATTACACGCGGTTGCCATTAAGTCCGAGTGCCGGTGCCAGTGCATACCTACCTACCTACAGCCGTCGGCACCACGACCTCAGCTTGCATCAATTGAGCTGCCCCGTCCACCAGCTCGAGTATCGCTGTTCATCAAACCTGCCTTATTATAATGTTCGTAAGTTTTTAATTATTTTTTTTTTTATAAAAACAGTCTTTGTAAATTTTTAATATCGTGCCTTTATCTCAAAAATGTATAAGTAGGTACATAATAATATAGGATATTCAAACCTATTTTTTTTTAGGTCGGATACTGAGTATTTCAAGAGAGCGCGTCAAACAAAAAGATGCTTTTCCGATTCAGAGGATGAAGTCGAAGAAAGGTAATGAAGATCTTTTTCGTTTAAAAAATATATATTATTTATAACTATTTATACATTTAATTAAGCGCCGCTGAGCGCTTATAATATATACATATTTTTTAATTTCGTTTTGCTTATATTACAGATCTCCAAAGAAAATTGGAAATAAAATCAAGGCTAAACCGAAGCGTTTAGCGCCTAGCATCCAAGATTCGGACATCGAAGTACTCGCAAGGTAAGTCTTGTTAAATTTATTATTATTTTTTACTAGAATAAAAGATACCAAGTTTCTCTATCGCGACATCACAGTAGTTTTTTGATGATTTAATCTTGCACTTGGATATTAATGGGTAGATAGTATTCTCGTAAAATCGTAAAAAAATGATATAAAAAAATTATATAATTTGTATTCTTATTACAGAAAAAAGAAAAGCTCTACCAAGCGCGCAGGAAACAAAACGTCTGCAGCCTCCAAAAGCAACGTCCTCGGCTGGCTGAACAAAGATGGTGACGATGGCGGCGAATCCGAGTCTGAAGTGATCAGAGCCTGGAAGAACTCACCGCCACTGCTGTCTTCTTACACGCGTCGCGTCGCTGACGGAGTCCTGCGCCACACTGCGCAACGTGAGGGTACTATATTCATAGAATTAAAAGTATACGAAACCAACGAAATCAAAAATATTGACCCCAAAAATAGATGGGAGAAAGCATCAGTTAATATCAAATACTGTTGTGACGAAGAGGAACTAGACTATCTAAAATCATTTATAAAGGACATAAAACACAACTTTAAGTCGGAGGGGACTTTTTTTGCAAATAAAAAAAAGTAAGGATATGATTTCTTTGGAGTCGGATTATATTTTGATAGTTTTTTCTTTGTGGAGCGCTGTTGGTTAATTTTTATTCCATTTCATTTTACTAAATACTTATGTTAGGAATTATTTCACGTAATAATGTCAAAAAACAAAATATATTGTACTGTTTGTGACGTAGGAGTCAATAATAAAGGCTTTTCAGCACATCTCAAAAGTAGTGCTCATAAAAATAATAGCGCAATTGAAATTAGTGATGGCATTCAAAAAATAAGCACTGCATTTCGTAGTCGCATAGCATCGTATAGAGTAGGGCCGGTGTCAGAGGCGAGCTCGACTCAGCCTAGTTCAGCATTTGTGCCGCCACCACACTTTTTGCATCAACTTTGCAAGTCTGTGAAAGCCCTAATCGAGGCGAGGAAGGCTGTACATAACACAATAAAAGTTAATTTTGAATTTTTCGCTGAGTTTTCACTGCCGAAAAATGATTCTATTGAAATAAAATCCTTTGCTACGGAAAATATAATAATTTACGGGAATTCAGATTTTAAAGCGTTATTCTCTCAAGCAGTTCGTACTATATGCACTAAAATTGAACAGTTTGAGCAAAAAGAGAGCGGATGGAGCTTTGTTAGAAATTTATACTTAGAAGTGAATATCAATAAGTACAATCCCTTGCGAGCTTCTAGCTTTATAGACCTACCGCGATGGTTAATTAATAAAAGAGCATGTATCAATATAAGAAACAGGGATAATTTCTGTTTTTTGTGGTCGATCATGGCGGCTTTATTTCCAGCAAAGCTGAATAGTAGCAGAACACGTTCATATCCTCATTTTGAGAACGTTTTGAATACCGAAAATATGACGTTTCCAGTTGGTTTTTCTGATATTAAAACATTTGAGATACATAACCAAGACATTAGTGTAAACGTTTATGGATTAAAAAAAACTAGTATTGTGGGTCCTCTCTATAAATCACGCTGTAAAAGAAAACATCATATTAATTTGTTGTTTATTGAGAAGGGTAATCGAAATCATTACTGTTTGATCCAAGACTTAAGTAGATTACTTAGATCACAAGTTACTAAACATCATAGCAAAATTTTTTTCTGTGAGGAATGTATGTTGTTTTTTAGAAACCAAAGTCAAACTGATGCTCATATATGCGGCGGTGTCGCTACTATTTTACCGGAAGAGGGCAGTTTTATAACATTTAAACATTACGAAAGAATGCAAGATTTACCCTTCGTTATATACGCAGATTTTGAATCACTATTAGAGCCGATTACTCATGATGACTCAGGTACCAGCAAAACTACGTGTTTGAACAGGCACACACCTGCTGCGTTCGGCTATTACGTCGTATGTTCCTACGACAGTTCATTCAATAAATACGTTTCCTATAGAGGTAAAGATTGTGTAAGTCAGTTTTTGAAAAATCTTCAAGAAGATGTAAATAAAATACATAATCTTCTGAGCAAAACTGTTCCGATGATATTCACAGAAAAAGATTTTCAAAAACACTCTACTTCAAAATTTTGTTTTCTATGTAATAATCTCTTGTTTGATGACAAGGTTAGAGATCACTGTCACTTGACAGGATTATATCGTGGGGCCGCACATTCGTATTGTAACTTGCGATTCCAACTTCCCAAGTTCATACCAGTTTTTTTTCATAATCTGTCTGGATACGATTGTCACTTGTTTATACGTGAGCTAGGTGAAATGGAAGGCGCGATAAAAGTAATTGCTAAAACTAAAGAAAACTATATTTCGTTTACAAAATTTTTTGTTGCAGACAAAAAGCAAACTGTTGTAGCTGTTCGATTTGTAGATTCCTTTAAATTTTTGGGCAGCAGTTTAGAAAAACTGGTTGCAACTTTGGATGATCTGGACTTTATGCACTTATCTCGTTTTTTTTCCCAAGAAAAACAATTGAAATTATTGAAACGTAAAGGAATTTTTCCATATAATCATATGACTAGTTGGAATTCTTACAATGAAGAAACTTTGCCTCCAATTCACTGTTTTTTTAATACTCTATGCAATGAAGTTATTTCTCAGAAAGATTATGAACATGCAATGTGTGTTTGGAAAACTTTTCACATAGTCGACATGGGTGAATATACAGACTTATATCTTAAGTCCGACGTTCTCCTTCTAGCAGATATTTTTGAAAAATTTCGTAAAACTTGTAAAACAAACTATCGTTTAGACCCTGCTTTCTATTTGACCGCTCCGAGTTTAAGTTTTGACGCAATGTTGCTCGAAACTGGAGTAAAGCTAGAACTTATCAGTGATTTGGAAATTATAAGAATGATTCAGAAAGGTATTAGAGGAGGGGTTTGCTTATGCTCTACTAGGCACGCGTGTGCTAACAACCGATACATGGTGAATTACGATAAATCTCTCCCAGATAATTATTTACTGTATATTGATTGTAATAATTTGTATGGTCATGCTATGTGTGCCAACATGCCGTGTTCAGATTTTAAACTTTTAACGGAATCAGAGTTAAAGATATTTAATGTTTTAAGCATTCCTAATGACTCTAATGATGGTTATATTTTAGAAGTAGACTTAGAGTATCCTGAATATTTGCATGATTTGCATAACGATATTCCATTTTGTCCTCAGAAGTTTATACCACCGGGCTCAAAGAATGAAAAATTAATACCATGCTTATATGATAAATTTCAGTACGTTATTCACTATGTGCATCTTAAAACTTGTATGAAACATGGGTTATTATTAAAAAAAATTCATAGAGTTATAAAATTTAAGCAAAGTCCATTTTTGAAAAAGTATATTGATTTAAATACAGAATTACGAACAAAGGCTAAATCAGCATTTGAACAAGATTTTTTTAAGCTCCTTAACAATAGCATTTTTGGAAAGACATTAGAAGATAGCGAAAAAAGAGTGAATATTAAGTTGGTCAATCACTGGAATGATTCAAATAACAAAACTAAAAAAATGAATACTGCAGAACAATTGATAGCTAGACCAAACTATCAGAGCTCAACTATATTTACAGAAAATTTTGTCGCTATTCAAATGAAACCAGAAACAATAGTACTCGATAAACCCATTTACATAGGATTTACTGTATTAGAAATATCTAAAAGCCATATGTACGACTTTCATTATTCAGTAATGAAACCATTTTATGGCCAACATTTAAAATTGTGCTATACGGACACCGATAGTTTTTTGTATTCAGTACAAACTAAAGATATTTACAGAGATTTAAAAAACCATTTCCTATCATATTTCGATACAAACAACTTTTCAGAAAATAATGTTTATGGTATACCTAGATGTAACAAAAAGGTTCCCGGATTATTTAAAGATGAGATGAGTGGGAAACCTATTATTGAGTTTGTAGGGCTCAGATCTAAACTTTACTGTATTAAAACTCAAGATGAGGAACATAAAAAAGCAAAAGGGGTAAAAAAAAATGTAATTAAGCATCTGAAATTTAGAGATTATGAACAAGTTTTTTTAAATAATTCTATTCAATCAAAGAAAAACATTTTATTTAAGTCTATTAGACATCAAATAT
The DNA here is from genome assembly GCA_949125135.1 of Alcis repandata. Classification (NCBI taxonomy): domain Eukaryota; kingdom Metazoa; phylum Arthropoda; class Insecta; order Lepidoptera; family Geometridae; genus Alcis; species Alcis repandata. Next base: position 2,467,266 of record OX421240.1, read on the forward strand.
TTACCCAAGAGTTGAACAAAGTGTCTCTTTCTTCGAATGACGACAAACGCATTCTTCTGAAAGATAAAACATCTACTCTATCTTGGGGCCATTATAATTCTCTTTTATAATTTTTTATTACTAATTAATGAAAACTTCGTAATCATTTTTTACTACTCACAGCGCTCTTACAAAGAAATAAATCGATTAGACAGTAGAAAGTTGGTTCTTACATGTGTTTAATAAGTCTTTATAAGCTGCTTAAAGTTTTAGTCAGTAAGTACTGCGCACATAATTTTTGTAATGCGCAAAAACTAGATAAGAATTAACAATCAAAGCAACGTTTATACGTGTTATGTTATTGTTTTAGAATAAGATATGAGGGATTGTTTTACTAATGTATCTATTTTTCTTCAATAAATGGTATTCATAATAATTATGTCTTGTTTTCTTTAATGACCCTTTACAAACATAGAAAGGTAGAGTCACATTTTGTTTTTAACCGTAATTCTAAAGGCCCAAGTTTGAAGGCATTTTAAGACAGATCTAAACTAACTAAAAATATACTGTCTTTATCATTGCAAGCCATTAGAGAAGGATGCCAATAGTTTTAGAAAATTTAGATCTGTCTTGAAAAGCCTTCAAACTTGGGCCTTAAGTCTATATAAATAATGCTTTGTTTTATAAAAAGTTGTAAATGACTCTTAGGTCGATATGAAGTACTCAATTTTGTAGGTTTCGTCAAATTACAATTACTTAGGTGTAGGTAATGCATTCTGGCGATGTTTACATTCTTATTTTGCTGGAATGCACGTTTAAACACGTTGCATTATTCTTTGCGGCGCATTCGAGGAAGGTTGGACCGGTTCTCTTCAAAGCAGTTGTAAGTAGAATTTTATTATTAAATTGTTTACACAAACTTTTGATCTATTGATTTTAGCAATACTAAGCATATATTTGAATTTGTTTCAGAAAATGAGTGATGATACAATTTGTTTTTCACAATACGCGCAAACGTACGACGACCCCTTCCCTGACTCTGAGATATCGGCTGAAAAGAACAAATCTCCAGCTTCAAAAGGCACGTCGACCAGATCTCGATCCAGCGCATCAGGCAAGTGTAAACAGAAAAGGGAAACCTCGAATAAGCTGCATGGCAAATCGTATGTCATCACCAAAAGAGCAGACAAATGTGTTAGATTAATTAAAATTAAGGTGATAGACATAAGCGAAGACTCCAACAAAACAGATGTGGAAAGTGATCCTGACTTAAATGTGGTGCTTCAAGCGCAGTACATGGCGAAAGATCTAAATGATACGATTTTGGCGGAAACTGAGGGGATCATTCATAATATCTCAAAAAAATTGTGTGAATCGCAAAGTTTTTTCTATTAGTTAAAATAATATATATCTATGATTGTATAAAAGTAGTATTTAGTTTAGATAAGTTTCATTTATAATAAAAATGTAAATATTTAAGAGTTTTTTTTATTTATTTCTTAGCATTATTATAATTTTTAATTTGTCATTTCTAAGCTTGTAGTAATAATAACGTAATATTATACTATGATTTAAAATGTTAAATATATGTATGTAAATAAATTTAATTCTTAAACAATATGTTTTTTTTAATTCCCTATTCTATTATACCTTAGTAAAACCATTGAAAAACTAACTAATTTCTCTTTATAACGATATTCAAGGTTTATAAAAATAAAATTAAACAACGAGTTGACGTTTTGCTTATTTTTAATAATAATTATTTTTGTATACAGTTATCAAAATACCATTTTTTTATACATATAACATTTTTGAGAGCACAATATTTGCTATGGGACAAACAATTGTAATAAAATTCACTTTCACAATATGTTGTATATAATAACGAAAAATTAGGACAACCTTGATCTTCAACGTCTATCAAAAAACAGTCAACACAAAATTCCTTTAACCATTTCTGTTTTTCCAGACCCTTCATAATTATCGTTTTGTTTTTCAATAGTTGCTTAATTATTCTTTTGAATTCTCTATAGTCAATATGTCCTTCACTCCACGTAATACCTCTATTTCGTTCAGTCCATCCAACTCTTCTTTTTTCTTCGGTTGATAATTTTGCATATGGATATGGAGGTTTTATTAAAAAAACCTGAGTAAAGTTTGCGGTTGAGATTGCAAGCTCTTTTAATATAAACTGGTTTAGAGAATCTTTAAAACCTTGTATATCAACAAAAATTGTTGGATTCATGATATCTTCCGAACAATATTGGTCAAAGGTTTATATTCAACGATACAATCATTCAAAATAAGGCAATATGCTGAAGTATGATCAGGTATCTCTTTATCACTTTCTAATTCAAGACGAATATTTATTACAGGTCCGGTTTTTATATTGTCGTTTTGTCGAGAGCAATCTATTACAAACAATGGTGCTACGTCTTTAAACTCTTGAGCACTGAGCAAGCAACTAGGTCTACGTCCATAGTATGACTGTTGAAAGTTTACATATTGTTCATATATTAATGCAAAGTTATGTTTGGCAAAGTTAGTATTATAACTTTCATACGGATAATAAGTAGAATTCAAGAAAACCTTGACGTCACGTAGATCGCAGTGATCAAAATGTGACATATCTTTAGAACCATTGTTTTTTCTATCAGTTTGCAACCCTAAAATAACATATCTAGGTTTTTCAATTTGCGTTGAAGTTTTAATCGACCACGTATGTTTTGTCGTCTTAGGCAACATAGGGTACTCATAAAGATCCCAATTTCTAAAAGCTAACTGAATTGGTCGGTCTTTCTCAAGAAGCTTAAGCAAATTTATTTTTTCTTTATCTGAAACTTTGACATGAGGCACTCGCCAAATTAGTTTGTGTATATCAATGCTTTGCACTTTCTCTCCAGTAAATAGTTTCAACGCATTAAGGTCGGTATTACTTCGCAACAAAACAAGTTCATGTTTACAATTAATAATAACTTTGTTATAATCTTCTGCAAATCCGAGTATGTTCCTGAGAGGTACTGACGCAGCAAAATGTCCTCCGATATTATTTTTAGTTCCGTTTATATCCCAGCCCCACGTTTTAGATATTTTTGATTCGGCATCATTCATCGATAACAATGATTTCATGGTAGTCGTTATGCCTGCGTTTTTCACTTTATCTATTTCAACACCATTCAATTCATATCGTATATCTTGAAATAGGTACATCAGGGGGTTATTTGTGAAGTTAACGACAGATGTCAAATCAGTACTATCTTTTTTACTAACTTTGACTACAGCCTCTATATACAAAGTACTTGCACTTGGTAAAATATTAACATCTTGCTGATTAATTGGGATGCGGATTTCATCGTTACTGTTGAAACTAGTAATATACGGTTTATATGAATGAAATTCCACACTCTCTATAGAGTTGTCATATGCCGGTGTGTTTGTAATATTTAGAACATTCATTTTATTAATCCAATTGATTTTAGAAATTGCTTATTGACAGCTGACAATTTATGTTTTTTAGCTCGGGTATGTGTTAACTTTCGAACAGCTCGATTGATACTAGTCTTCTGAGTGCATACAGTTGTATATTTATTATAATCAATCATATTTTCTTAAAATGCAAGTACACCTGTATTTCTTCACCGCGCAGATTAACTAATTGGTTGTTTGTATTTAGTATCCTTATGCTTAAAGCATAGATACGTGTTCTGTTTACAGGAAAATAAATGGTGTTTTTTGGTATTTCTATTATCCTGTAACCCGGTGGTACGTTAGGAGCAAATTCGTGAATTATATGACTTGGTCTCTCGTTAATATATGAACCACTTGTAATATCACATTCGACCCTGAGCACAGCTGTAGGCAGAATGTTTACGGGAAGAGGTGACTCGTGTAATATATTACTTTTCAGAACTACTCTATTAAAGCCTAGTAAAGCTGCAATTGAATAAGGTTTATAAAAGTGAATGTCTTTGCTGCAAAATATAGAGGTCTTAAGGGTGTTATTATTACAATACAACTTAAATACGCAATTGGTCATTTTAGATTGTATATAGTCACATATATCTTGGAGCTCATAAGCTCCCTCAGGAATTTCGATAACTTTATCGTTATCATAATGAAACTTGTTGTTATTTGCTGTTATATTTGGTATAGAATTAAAAGTAGATAAATGTAAAAGAGCGCACTCGTAATCACCTTCAAGGTCCAAAGGAGGTGTATAGAGAGTTGTTAATTGAGAGCTATTTCCAGTTATGGACAGTGTGAAGGACATTGTAGAAATAACACACTTATAAAACAGTTTATTATTATATAGTATATTTATTCCAAAAATTATGTAAAAATTGTAGACATAAGTGACCGCATATAATGGTATCAAACTTTTGAAATCGAGTGTAGTTATAATATACGTTAATTTTATCTAAATATTTTAATATTTCTAATGGTGGTTTTAAATCACCAAAGCTGTCAAAATATTCACAATATTCATTTATTTTTACATAGGCTACCCAGTGAGTTCCGTTACTCTTAAAATCGTCTAAGTTAACAATAGCGCACTCTATTGCTTGTGGTTTGTTTGGTAATCTATCTCTCATGTAAACACCGCGAAAAAATGGTATATTTTTTGCGTGTTTGATAATATCAAAATTTGTAAGAGCTCGTTGAGGTAGCCTGTCAATTAGTTTTTTGAGTTTTTTATAATTAGCCCATGGCCTTTTTTGTACGGCTTAAGATAAAGACCTTTCCCTATAGCTATAGCCTCCATGGTTTTGTTGTGACGTTCAGATTCTTGTAAATTTTGTTTTGCTGTTTTAAAGTCGTTTATAGTTTTTGCTACACCGGCTGCACCGCCAGCTAAAGCCCCAAGTGCTGATAGACCAGCAAAAATTGGTATCAAAGGTAAAATTCCTCCTGTCTTAGGTATCGGTATGATTCTCGGTAGTCGCACATGACATTTTTTAGGTATAAGTTTCTTAGCAACTTCGTAAGCATATTTAATTGCAGTTTTATTATCGTGACATTTTAATTTTTTTATATGTGATCCTATTTTGGATACAACTGTCTTAAATTTCTTCATTCCTGAGCCTGTTTTAAGTTTAGCTTTCATTACTTTGCTGACCAACCATGACGCTAATTTTTCACCTTTTCCAGCGTCTTTGGAATCTAATCGATTTTTAGCCATGTTCAATAGCTCTAAATCTGCTTTATGACGATCAGTTAAATTATTATAATTAGAGTATGCGATATCGTGGTATTTGCAAGCTTCGTCCAGCTTATTGATTCCTTTGTCACCTCTCAATAATCTTTCTTTTAATTTAGTACCTGGTCCACAGTAGTTATATCCTGGCAAATGAAGCTCAAACGGTAAATTATTTATTAAATTGTTAACAAGTCCTCCGCCTTGCATTTCTTGATATATAATGATTACAACATATTATAGATATTGTTTATATTACAATAGAACTTCTATCCACCCAACTGTTTTCATGATCAGGAAGGCCCAACCATTTCACAAAAAGTTTGTTTCCTTTTGTTTTTATAATTTTTTCAATCAAATAAATATTGGGATACTTTGTCTTTTGCAACTCTTCTTGGTAAAATGAACCCAATATATCTTGTTTTCTTTGATCTTGTATATGATATGTAACTGGATTTGTATTATTAACAGTTTTAATAGTAAATATTTCCGTTGACCAATTAGGTGTATATCCTTTTGCGAAACTACTTTTATATTTACTTATTCGAACACTGTCACCTTCTCTAAATAACTTCTTAGTTGATTTTACTCTTTTTTCCTGAAATTTTCTTATGTTTTTTTTCACGAGTGGTTCGTTTTGCACATTAATATCGATGGGTTTAAATTTAGTCACGCGATGTTTACTGTTATTATAAGCAACCAAAACGTTTTCTAAACATTTGCCTATCCACTTATAGGTGCCATTATAACTAAAACATTTGTATAATTTATTCTTTAATGTTCTAATTAATCTTTCTACTATGGACGCCTTTTTAGTTGAATATGATGAATAATGATTGATTTTTAATAAATGCATTTGTTTCTGAAACATGTCGTTATAAAATTCTGTTCCCATATCAGTTTGCAAATTTCGAGGTCTGTGACCATTATTTTTAATAATATGATTAAATGCATCAATGACTTCTTTTTTTGTTTTGGTTTTCAATGGGTGCGCCCATGCATATTTCGTAAAACAATCCATGACAACTAAAATAAAAGTAAATCCATTGTTGTATTTTTGTAGAGACTTAAAATCAATGAGGTCAGCTTGCCACAAGTCGTCTATTCCTTTTAGTATAACAGAACGTCGGTGAAAATTTCTGCGTGCTGATCGATGAATTTCATTTACTACTAGCTCTTTGGACATTTTGTGGTTTCTTTAGTAATTTGTCGACATACTCCTTAGTGCAATACTTTGTTTCAAACTGTGTAAAATGGTTTTGTACATCTGCTTTTAAAGAATTTACAAAAGCCGTGATTTCATCAGCAATCTTGCTATCAACGTATTTCTTACTCGCGGCGTCGTCGGGTTTCACAGGAATTTTAATTCCGGTTAATCGGGACGATAATTGCAAATCAAAATCTCCCGTTTTAGTTTTAACTAAATAATTTTCTGAGTTATCCAGTAATTCAGATAAACGTAATCTTCTATGGACATGATGGCCAAATTTATCAATATTCATTTTTTATAATTCGACCTCCTTCGTTTGAACTCAAAATCTTGAATAAAACAAACATTAAAATGGTTACTAATTTATAATACCATTTTCACGTAGTTCTTCAATAATTGATATGATTTCATTGTCAAGACCAGTGTTGCCTGCATCTCTAGAGGCTATAAGCAATTTTAGCCTTTCTACAAGTTCATTAGGATCATCCCAGTAAATATAATCTGTATTCTTTTTAAATTTCTTCTTAAGTATTAACCCATTCCCTTCTGCAAAATCATCAAGATTGCTAGTCGATGATGACATAGAAGATGTGGAAGGTTTACGATGCTTAAAAAGAGGTTTGATTATTTGTAAATACTTTCGTCCCTTATTAGACTTTATCGGTTTGTTAGAGTCAAAATCTCTTCGATGAGCATTCGTTTCCTTTAATATAGCTTTGTAGTTTTGACTGTCCTCCTTTGTTATTAAATTTGGATCAGGCATCTTTTTAAATAATAGTTCCCAAAGTCCTAGTGTTTTGTTATAACTATGTCCGCCTATAGATATTGTATCATCATTTACGATAACACGTGACGAACCCATCATTAGTTTACCCCGTTCGCTTCTAACTCCAAACGGAACATCTTCAAACACTTCTGAAGAAAGTGACCAAGATGAGAAATCTTCAGGAGCACTCGATGTAGAATTTGCTGATGTAAACGAACTATTACTGACGTTTATTTTCTCAGTTTTATTATCTACGTCATCTGCGTCAATTTCATCATCAGAGGAATCTATTTCGGAAACGGTACCAAAATTATTTTTAATAGTTTGGTTACCACTGTTTGATGATGATGGAGAAATGAACTCGTCTTTCATTACAGATGATTCATCTACTGCATTAAATTTAGTTTTCGAAGGTTCGAAATGCTTCGTGTCTCTGATTATAGTGTTTAGTGGATCCGTTATAGGTTTAAAAACAGTTCCTAAAATGTTATCATTATATGATTCCATAGAACGCATGTCCTTTATTTTCTTTTTAACAGCTTCTGCAACTTGAACTACTTTCGCCTTTAATTCTGTTTCCATTTTAATTTTACGTTATATGTCTAACAATATAAAAATTACAATGAAACTATTTAATAATAGAAACCTTTTTTATATATAATTGTTAGTCAAATTTGACAAATGTATCGAACTTCATTCTGTAACAACCATTATTTTTTGGACAATCTTTATTTATAATCAAATAGTTGTAAGGTTCTCCCCATATTTTAGAACACATTTCTCGAAATTCTGTCCATGTCATATCTGTATTAACATGTTCATCATATACATGACGTAAATTTATATCGTCCTGCTTAAATAATATTAGAAGGTTTGCATTATCTCTGACGAGTTGTTTTGGAATTTTGCTGTACGTTTGATTTAAATAAAAACAATCTATATTTTTATGTCTTCCCATAGCAAAATAATCCCTCATATTTGATTGATTTTCACAAGCAACATCATCAAATATTATTACTGAATTTGATTTTGCTTCATGTGGACTCAATATATGTTCCCCAGCACTATATTTTGCAAAAGATACACCAGGTACTAAACTCAACACCTTCTCTAAAAATATATATTTAGGTTGGTACAATGTTTTAGAATACACATATACGTTTCTAAAACGTAAACCACTCTCATGTAATAAAAGACCTATTACAACATTCGTTTTTCCGCAATTTGATGGTCCACAAACTATACATCTGATTGTGTTAGGTAAAAGACTCCCATGACGGCTTACAGGTGTCTCTGCTTCCGGAAATATCTTGTCCAAATGTAACTTTTGAGATTGCTTTACAAATTTCATTGTAAGAGTAGTATTTACCAAGAATGTTTTTAACATAATGATATAAATTTTTAACTTTTTCTTATATATATACACAGCATTCTAACCACTTAATATACTATTGTATTTTATGTTGTGACAGAGCTATCGCCTTTATGTGTCGTAAGTTTGGTATGAGCAAACGACCAATATTGGTATTAGCAATAGATTCCTTAAATTTTTTCCAATACGTTATGTGCTCTATGGATTACTGCACGTTACGGTAAGTTTTTAAATCTGTTATTGGGCATTTCAAATAATTTTTTGTCGACTAACAGGAGATAAAAAAGTGATTTGAAATGCCCAATAACTACCTACTTCCGTGTTTCAAAAGAAAACTTGGAACGAACGCTACCGAACACAAGTAATAAATAATAATAATAAAAAAAAAAAAAACCGCTTACACCTGACAGTCGATTTTTGCAGTGTTATTTTATTTTAATTGTTTTATCCATTTTAAACCCATTTTACCTACAAAATTTACTGCAGAAAAGTTTAAATAGCCCGGATTTTACATTTATTTTATTACATCAATCCTTTTTCACGAGTTTTAAAACATTTGTAGTGCAGAAATAGAATTGACAATAGTTGACACAGACGTCAAAAAGAAAATCATGGAAAAAATACATAATGAAAAATGCAAAAGCGACTGAAAGCGGACGCTACTAGCGCACGCCCACCACCTCCGCCCGCCCCGTCGTCTCCGAGCTCCTCGTCGGAGGATGGGTTTGTCACTCCCCCCGAAACGAGCGCATCGAGCGACGAGGACGGGCCGCTGACGCAACCGCTGCCGCCACAACCTGCGTGACGAGGGCGTCCACCGCTGCCGGCACGCTTGGGGCCTGTGGGGCAACCTGCTCCGCGCCCGGCCCCCGCTACCGGTGGTGTAGTGCGTCGCATGGAATAAATTCATGAAATGAGTGAAAGTTGCATGCACACCTAGTGCAGGCTATGAGGCTATGAGGCTGCAGAGTGAGGTTCCTCACTCTGCGGCCTTAACCACCGGTATGCTTGGGCCCTGCCCCGCTGCCGGTGGAACTCTAGTTTTTAAGTTTTTTATAATATATTGTTTTTTTATATTCTATATTGTAAAAAATTTAAAAAGTATGAAAATAAATAGATATGTGGAATAATAATAAAAAAAAAAACCGCTGACACCTGACAGTCGATTTTTGCAGTGTTATTTTATTTTAATTGTTTTATCCATTTTAAACCCATTTTTCCTACAAAATTTACTGCAGAAAAGTTTAAATAGCCCGGATTTTACATTTATTTTATTACATCAATCCTTTTTCACAAGTTTTAAAACATTTGTAGTGCAGAAATAGAATTGACAATAGTTGACACAGACGTCAAAAAGAAAATCATGGAAAAAATACATAATGAAAAATGCAAAAGCGACTGGAAGCGGACGCTACTAGCGCACGCCCACCACCTCCGCCAGCCCCCGTCGTCTCCGAGCTCCTCGTCGGAGCGGAGCATGGGTTTGTCACTCCCCCCGAAACGAGCGCATCGAGCGACGAGGACGGGCCGCTGACGCCACCGCTGCCGCCAACACCTGCGTGACGAGGGCGTTCACCGCTGCCGGCACGCTTGGGGCCTGTGTGGCAACCTGCTCCGCGCCCGGCCCCCGCTACCGGTGGTGTAGTGCGTCGCATGGAATAAATTCATGAAATGAGTGAAAGTTGCATGCACACCTAGTATGAGGCTGCAGAGTGAGGTTCCTCACTCTGCGGCCTTAACCACCGGTATGCTTGGGCCCTGCCCCGCTGCCGGTGGAACTCTAGTTTTTAAGTTTTTTATAATATATTGTTTTTTTATATTCTATATTGTAAAAAATTTAAAAAGTATGAAAATAAATAGATATGTGGAATAATAATAATATAAAAAAAAACTACCGCTGACACCCGTCAGTCGACTTTTTTTGTACTGTTACTTTATTTTAATTGTTTTTTGCATTTTACAAACCATTTTCCTGCCTAATTTTATTACAAAAGTTTAAATAGCCCGAATTTTATATTTTTGCAGTGTTATTTTGCAGAGTGAGGTTCCTCACTCTGCGGCCTTAACCACCGGTATGCTTGGGCCCTGCCCCGCTGCCGGTGGAACTCTAGTTTTTAAGTTTTTTATAATATATTGTTTTTTTATATTCTATATTGTAAAAAATTTAAAAAGTATGAAAATAAATAGATATGTGGAATAATAATAAAAAAAAAAAACCGCTGACACCTGACAGTCGATTTTTGCAGTGTTATTTTATTTTAATTGTTTTATCCATTTTAAACCCATTTTTCCTACAAAATTTACTGCAGAAAAGTTTAAATAGCCCGGATTTTACATTTATTTTATTACATCAATCCTTTTTCACAAGTTTTAAAACATTTGTAGTGCAGAAATAGAATTGACAATAGTTGACACAGACGTCAAAAAGAAAATCATGGAAAAAATACATAATGAAAAATGCAAAAGCGACTGGAAGCGGACGCTACTAGCGCACGCCCACCACCTCCGCCAGCCCCCGTCGTCTCCGAGCTCCTCGTCGGAGCGGAGCATGGGTTTGTCACTCCCCCCGAAACGAGCGCATCGAGCGACGAGGACGGGTCGCTGACGCCACCGCTGCCGCCAACACCTGCGTGACGAGGGCGTTCACCGCTGCCGGCACGCTTGGGGCCTGTGGGGCAACCTGCTCCGCGCCCGGCCCCCGCTACCGGTGGTGTAGTGCGTCGCATGGAATAAATTCATGAAATGAGTGAAAGTTGCATGCACACCTAGTATGAGGCTGCAGAGTGAGGTTCCTCACTCTGCGGCCTTAACCACCGGTATGCTTGGGCCCTGCCCCGCTGCCGGTGGAACTCTAGTTTTTAAGTTTTTTATAATATATTGTTTTTTTATATTCTATATTGTAAAAAATTTAAAAAGTATGAAAATAAATAGATATGTGGAATAATAATAATATAAAAAAAAACTACCGCTGACACCCGTCAGTCGACTTTTTTTGTACTGTTACTTTATTTTAATTGTTTTTTGCATTTTACAAACCATTTTCCTGCCTAATTTTATTACAAAAGTTTAAATAGCCCGAATTTTATATTTTTGCAGTGTTATTTTGCAGAGTGAGGTTCCTCACTCTGCGGCCTTAACCACCGGTATGCTTGGGCCCTGCCCCGCTGCCGGTGGAACTCTAGTTTTTAAGTTTTTTATAATATATTGTTTTTTTATATTCTATATTGTAAAAAATTTAAAAAGTATGAAAATAAATAGATATGTGGAATAATAATAATATAAAAAAAAAACTACCGCTGACACCCGTCAGTCGACTTTTTTTGTACTGTTACTTTATTTTAATTGTTTTTTGCATTTTACAAACCATTTTCCTGCCTAATTTTATTACAAAAGTTTAAATAGCCCGAATTTTATATTTATTTTATTGAAATCAATCCTTTTTCGCAAAATTCACAAAATACATAGAAGAAACAGCAATGACACATTTGGTTGACACGTACGTCAAATGAATATAGAAATGCAAAAACTAATATAAAATGGAAACAAGATCAAGAAAAAGACTGCAAGCGGACACAACCAACGCACGCCCACCACCTCAACCCGCCCCGTCGTCTCCGAGCTCCTTGTCGGAGGATGACTTTGTCACTCCTCCCGACACGAGCACGTCGAGCGACGAGGACGGGCCGCCGACGCCGCCGCCGCCGCCAACACCAGCGCGACGGGGACGTCCACCGCCGGCACGCTTGGGGCCTGCGGGGCAACCTGCTCCGCGCCCGGCCCCCGCTACCGGTGGTGTAGTGCGTCGCATACGATAGAACAGTGAAAAGAAATAAGTGAAAACTGTATGCGCACCTATTATGAGGCTGCAGAGTGAGGTTCCTCACTCTGCAGCCTTAACCACCGGTATGCTTGGGCCCTGCCCCGCTGCCGGTGGCACTCTAGTTTTTAAGTTTTTTATAATATATTGTTTTTTTATATTCTAAGTATATTGTAAAAAATTTAAGAATTAAGAAAATAAATGGATGAACATAATAATAATATAGCCATTTATTTCCTTTCCTTATAAAACATGCATTTCTTATCTTAAAATATAATGAATCTATTCTAGTTTTTACTAATACTATTCTTAAGTTTTAAATATTCTATTCACTATCACTATTTTCAGGGATAGGAACCCCTCTTTGGGTAAAGGCCTCCTCTAGATCTTTCCATTTATCTCTGTCTTGCGCTTTTGTTTTCCAGTCTATTCCCGCAGTCGCTCTTACATCATCAGTCCACCTTTTCCTAGGTCTTCCTCTTCCTCTCTTGCCAACTGGCCCATGCCACCTTGTCGCTTCTATTGTCCACCTTTTGTCATCATACCTCGCTATGTGTCCTGCCCAACTCCATTTTAATTTTAGACTATAATGCAGTGCGTCTATTATTTTAGTTTTTCTTCTAATATTTTCACTTTTTATTTTGTGTAACTTTCTTATTTTCAATATGCTTCTCTCCATCGCTTTTTGACACATGACCAATTTAGATTTTACTTTTGTGCTATTTGTCCATGTTTGGCATCCGTATGTGAGTGTTGGTAGAATACATGTATCTAGCACTGTCTTTTTTAGATGGAGAGAGAAGTTACCTTTCATTATCTCTTTGAACGACCAATATTTTTTCCAACTCATGTTGACTCGACGTTTTACTTCTTCCTCTTCGTGGTTATCTGCTAGCGATACTTGTTTCCCCAAGTATATATAGTTGTCTACGTATTCGAGCGGCTTTCCATTAAGGTTAATTGTGTTTGTATGGCTATTTGTCATTTTCTTAGTCTTCTGTTCATTCATTAGCAGACCTACTTTCTCGCTTTCCTCGCTTAATGAGCAGATCATATTCTCTAATTTCTTGCTTGTTTCGGCGAAAAGGACTATGTCGTCTGCAAATCTGAGGTGACTTAGGTGGCGACCATTTACTTTGATACCTTCACTTTTCCATTTTAGTTCATCAAAAATTGTTTGTAGCACTGCTATAAAAATTTTGGGTGAAAGAGGGTCCCCTTGTCGAACTCCTCTTTGTATCGGTATTTCCGGACCTCTCGTTTCTAGCTTGACGCGACTTGAACTGTCTCCATAGATGTTTTTTAGAACTAAAGATAAAATACCATATCGTATGGTACCAATAGACCCATCCACGCCTCCGTCGAAGCGAAATCGAACCCTATTCGACGGATATTCGCCGAGCTATGTCGATTTCATGTATCGAGACGCCCAAATAGCTACGCACGAAATCAAGGTTGTATTATCACCACATTCCCGAAGACTTTTTGCAAGCAATGACAGAAGCAGTGACGGAAGTGATGACGTGGAGATTTGCTCGCTATCAGCTGGCCTGCTCCAAACGACTCCAATCAATCAACGGTTTGAAACCTTGGCTTTCGACTTATTTGGACCTCTTCCAGAAACAACCAGTGGTAAAACTTGGATTTTCATTATAGAAGACATAGCTACCGGCTGGGTGGAACTGTTTGCTATGGAAACTGCTAGCGCTGAGAATTGTGCAAGGATTCTGGTAGATGAGATTTGTCTACGGTACGGAACTCCCAGACGACTAATAAGCGACAATGGACCACAATTTGCGAGTGCTGTAATGCAACAGCTCACCTATTGTCTCGGCATTAAGCATATTCATACCCCAGTATACCACCCTGCTGCTAATCCAGTGGAACGCAAAAACAGAGACATGAAAACGCAGTTAGCCATACTTGTCACAGACGATCATCGTACCTGGGACGACAAGCTGCCCAGCATAATGTTCGCAATGAACACTGCCAATAGCCTCGTCACAGGTTACACCCCAGCGTACTTGACGTTCGCTCGAGAACTTCGGACACCAGACGACAATACTCACGATCTACGGCAAATTGTACTGTCAGAGAATTTTATACCTGAAATAACTCCGAAGCTTCTCCAACTTGCGAATACATTGAAGCGAGCCCGAGAAGTACGTGAAAATAAAGAAGAACGCAGAAAGCAACAGGGAGACAAAGAACGTCGAGAAGACCCCGGCTACAAGCTCGGTGATCTAGTCCTGGCTTCAACTCACCCTGTCAGCCAGGCCGCTCGAGGAATCAGCTCTAAATTCTGCCCTCGACGAGACGGCCCCTATCTGATCCATAATCGCCATGATGCCTCTTCTTATACTCTTTTAGATACTACTACACCTGACCAACCTCTTGGTGTATATCACACCTCCGCCTTGACTCCGTATCGGGGCAACGCTGACCTGCTGCCCGCTCCAGTTCGGCAACTGAGGAAGCGTGGGCGGCCACCTAAACCAAAACCGGCTCCATCACAGCCCGCTCGTGGACGTGGCCGGCTTCGCAAGATCGTCGCCTAACACAACCTTCCTGACTGTCCGCTCGTCGGGACACCGTCGCGTCCAGAGGGGGAGACTGTAGCGCCACACGCCAACATTAGTATACATGCTACTGCGCACCACGCCCCGCCATCGAGTCTACACACACACCAACGCGCGCCCCACCACCGCGCGCCTATATAAGCCGACCGCTCGGCGCCCGCAGTCAGTTTGCTACGCGCAGTCCTCGCACCCGCAACGGGAAGTGATCTGTGACAGTAGGCGCCTCAGTCGCGTGGTGATTTAGTCACCGGTCGGGCGCATCGAGCAATTCGAACACCCGCCCGATTTCCGTATCATCACCGACTACCGGCTCAGGGTGTATTATCAATTACCTACATTGTACTAGATTTTGAATAAACCTGATTGTTTTGGTGACGAAGAGTTTAATTACTACAATCATCCGGAGGAGTTCGTTACAAAAACAAATTTACTATTAAAAAAAATTATTAATAAATTATTATTTAAAA
Organism: Alcis repandata; assembly: GCA_949125135.1. Lineage (NCBI taxonomy): Eukaryota > Metazoa > Arthropoda > Insecta > Lepidoptera > Geometridae > Alcis > Alcis repandata. The sequence continues at coordinate 2,482,650 of OX421240.1, forward strand.
TATTTTCTTTTATTATTGTTTATATTTCTGATTTTGATTATATTAAAAAATTAAAATACAAAGAAATATATTTAACAAATTAATGTATATATAGCATGGGCAATTAATGTATACATAGCATGGGCAGAGGAGACAGAGAAGACAATAAAGCACTCATTCAGGCACGCAGGATGGCTGGAAGACCCAGTACCAACAGAAGACGAAGACGACTTGCCTCTAGTTATTTGGGCCCGACAGTTTTAACTTCCAACAGCTTATACGCCAGAGGAGTTACAGGATTACGAAAACATAGACGAGACAGTGGCTACAGCAGCAGGAGTTTCAGACGAGGACATTCTGAATGCTGTTCGTGTTGTTGTTGATGACGAAGATAGTGAGCAAGAGGAAATTGATCCAGAGCCGGAACCAGTCCCAACCCCTCTACAGGCCCTGGAGGCTGCTAAGGTGCTCCGCAAATTCTTTGCTCACCGTGAAGAAGAGCCAACTGCGTCAGAGGATGCATCGCGTCTTGAAGTTTAAGTGAGGTCTATGCTTTGGAAGGCCAAAAAAAAGCAAACAACATTGAAAGAGTTCTTTAATTAAGCATTATGTAATTTTATTTGTGATTTTTTTATAACAATTTATCTTTTTTATCATTGTGCTTTTTCATTGTTCTTTATTGTAAATACTGTATGATAATACATACATGAAATGGTACTATAGTACGGTCTTTTATTTTAAAGCATTACTTGATTAAAAAAATATTTCTCTCTATATAACGATCTCTCTCTATAACGATGAAAAGATCTGGTCCCTTGAGAATCGTTATAGAGAGAGTCTACTGTTACCTGTCAACAGTTACAAAAAGGAAAAAAAAATTACGATGATTTCCCCTGAAATAATTGAGCCTAACACTCAAGAAAGCTAAAGTCGTCGACGTCACCAAACTTCTTGAAAAACACTTTGTCAATGATTGGAGGAATTTATCTTATTTGGAGTTTTATAAAAATACTAGCGGCCCGTCCCGGCTTCGCACGGGTGGACATTCATTTTTTAAACATTTTGGGATAAACTTAGATTATATATGTGTTTTAATACTAAACTTTTTATTCTCGGTGATCTAAATATGAATAGTGCCTTTAATAATATAAGAAACTATTATTGTTATTTTTTGACATATTGTAACTTAGTTGACCACAATGAAATATTAAATTCTCACGGTGGTATACTTGACGTGGTGTTGGCGCAGGAGTGCAATGAGTCACGGTCGCGGCAAGTATGCGTGCGGGAAGCCGCTGACGGTTTTGTTCGACTCGACGAGCTTTTTCACCCTGCACTTGAGATAACGATCGCTCTGCGATCTCAAAGTTTTAATTGTGTTAAACTGCAGCCGAGTAATATTGACCAATCTCGCGACTGGAATTTCAAAAAAATGGACTTTCCGCTTTTCCATTCGTTGCTTGCCCAAACTTCTTGGGCGCCTGTTCTAGAGTCTGATGATGTCGCTGTTGCTACTGTTCGGTTAATTCCGAACACATCAGCGTTTTGGCTTAAGTAGGTCCAACCAGTGCACCAGCAACCGCCGCATTAATCGCACTCATAGCATCAGCGATCATTACCGAATATAGCAGTTTATTAGACAAGCGTCTTTTATTTATCTCGCGTCGGTAGTGATCTATCAGCAGCAGTAGGAATCTAATCCTACATAGTGGTCCTTCGAGCCGGATAATAGTAATAGTGGTCCTTCGAACTATTAAAATACCAGCAGCCTATAGATTACAGCAAGCTAGCAATCCAGTGATCTAGTGATAGTGTGAAAGTGAGGTCGTCCTATCACAACAATACTGACGGGGGAGCTACCCGCGTCAGAGCAGCATCAGCAGCGAGTCAGCCGCTCGCATCCAGCATCAACTCAGCCCTGCCCGTGGGAAGCTACCGGCGACAGGTCTAGCAGCAGCAACCGTAGCGCGGTTATCAAGTAAGAGCGTTCTTACCTCTTCTTTATTCTCAACAAAATGGAGGCTCTGTATTTCCAACAGAGAGAGTTGGCCGAGGGAATAGCCAAAATATGCACGAACTTTAAAAAGGATGACGCTTTTTATGATATCATGTATCGATTGTTTGATCTGACGGTTCCTAGAAAGAAACGGCAGACATTTAAATGCAACAGATATCCTGTATGGTTTGATGCCGATATTAGGGACATTCGCCGCAAAACTAAACTGCATAAATCATGGTTGAAGTAAAAATATCACATTTTTCGAATTGTTCTCGAATCTTCGCGCCAGTTTAAAGAATCGTATTTCTCAAGCGCATAAATCTCGTATGGCTCGCATTGAAGAGAACTTGCAATTTCGGCCTCAGCAGTTTTGGAACTATGTACATAGTCTTAGGTCCAAGGGTGGTTTTGAACACTGTGTTTCGTACGAGGGTAGCTCATGTACTGGTGTCGAAGCGGCTGAGGCGTTTGCAAAATATTTCGCTGGTGTCTTCTTAGATGAAGTGCCAGCGCTCAATGCTAACTTGTGTTCTGAACAAAGCTGGCAGGACGGTTATGTTGACATTCCTGCTGTATTGCCTGAGGATATTGAACGCGGTATTAATAAGCTTAAATTGGGAAGCTCACCAGGTCCTGATAACTTGCCTAGTTTTGTCCTCAAGACAGGTAAGAAACACATAATTCTTCCACTATATCATATTTTAAATCTCTCGCTGAAGAATGGGAAGTACCCCACCCAGTGGAAGTTGTCCAGGGTGACCCCCATTCCAAAAAGTAGCAAAAAAACTTTAGTGGAGGAATACCGTCCAATAGCAATCCTATGTGCACCTGCTAAGGTCTTTGAGTACATTTTACACAATGAAATATATAGACAGGTGAAACACCAGATAGGCGAGGAGCAACATGGCTCTAGGTCGGGTCGCTCAGTGAATACGACCTTATTAGAATTGGTTGACTAACGCCCAAAATTAATAATGTATCTCCTATCCAAGATTGAAGTCAATCTTGGATTGCTGCATATCGTTCGATCGATCTCCAATCCGCGTGTCAATAACTAAACTCGTCAGTCCCTTTTTTTTTTCAACGGCAGATCGCCGTCGATCTTTTCCCTCTCAACCGTTCCGTTTTATGCAAAGTGTTTGATTATACTATAGCTTTACTTTGTGTATTTTAAGCACAAACTTTTAGAAAAACAGCTTTGTAAATTATTCAAAGTAATGTTCATGGTGAAAGCAATTAATTTTATCCTGAAAACATATACAAAATGTAATATTACAGTCGTATTATTAAAACCTAAAATATTTTAACTGAAACGGAACGTAAGTACAACTGATTGACTGATGCAGTGATGCATGTGATTGTTTGTTTTGTCGGTTGACTTGCTTGACTGACGCGACGTTTCATTACAACGTTTGTTTATTTACAAAATTAACTCTTGTTTACTCAATAAGTCAAGTCAAAATAATAAAACTAAGTGCATATATTTCCACCATGGACTCCGAATTGGTAAGTACTATTATTGTTTGTTGCGTGTCGTGCGCGCGCGTCTGGTCGGCGACGCGACGCTTAGCATTCCCGCCTAATTTGCAGCATTGATCTAATGTTTTGTAATTTTCTTTTATTAGGTTAAAGGTAAGCCTCTTACAAGAGAGGAAACCAAGTTTTTGCTTGACTTGATAGAAAGCAGCAAAATAATTACAACAAAGACGACCAACGCCACCAACAACAAACTAAAAAATGCCGAGTGGATTCGTCTATCGGATATATTCAACGCCACGAGTATAAATTGTCGAAGAACACCACAGCAGCTGCGTTTGAAATGGGAAAATTTAAAGAAGAATTCTCGCAAACGCAGCACCAAAATAAGGATGAACCAAATTAAGGTCAGGTGTACCTACCTACTTCAATATACTTTCCTAGTTGAACCTGTTTTTATTTACAACATAGATAAGTTTACGGGAGCACGAAGTTTTATAAAAAAACTAATTTTTATTTTAATTCAAGATTTAATTGATTTTATTTAACTTAATAATTATTTAGAGAGCGACCGCAAAGAATTAGATTTACGTATCAACTAACTACAAAAATGAATTGCCATGAGGGCCTTAGGTGCTAAGTCTTAAAGATAGCGATTCGCAGAATCGCAGGAAGCTGCAGGCGCCCACGCCTTTCTCGCTACTGAGGCGCTATGTGCTGACTGTTGTTATGACTCGGCTGGGCAGCTGCATCATAACTCCTCCCTCCTCAAGTGCGAAATTATCGGGTTCCACAGAGATTGATGTTGGGTTCCGATAATTTTGCAAACGTTTATAAAGGCGAAAAGCTATAAAACTAATTATAATTAACACAATTAATACGTAAAATACAATGGTACACACGCTTAGGGTAACACTTTCAACACTGTATACTCTTGGCACTTTTACACTTTCACTGTCGGCTTGAGCCCGCAGAAGATTGATCAATTGACGTGTTTCCCCCAAACTGATTCCTTTTATGTTAATAGGTTTCAGCTTGGTTATGTTCTCTCGTTTAAATTCCGGAACTGCAGTTATCGGTGTTATCTCGAACCGGATATTTTCAGCCAAAGTCTTTCTGTAGGACAGTCTGTATTTCGATAGGTGTATGATACACTCCTTCTTGGTAGTAATGATGTACGTTCCCTGGAACGATTTCCGAATCTCCTCGTTTCCACATCTTTCCATTAAGACTGTGGGATTTCGGCAAAATACAGTCCAGCTGTCAAGCGTTATGCGTTGGACTTTAATATCTTCGATCTCGACGCTGTAAGGAGTACATTGGTCAAGGTTTGTCTGGAAGGTCATCAGCTGTTCCTCGCATGAAGGGCCGGTAAACGGAACTACATTTTCCTCAGAACAAAGGAAACTGTCGTCGGCGGCTACTCGTTGACATGGCGTGGTGACCGGCAGAAATTTCCAACCTTTCACCATAAGGTAGGGGGAGTCAGGGAATACAATTAAAGTTTTATTTATGGAATCATTGAAAATTGGAATAGGATATAATTTGTAATAATTGTAAACTTCTCTTTCTATTAGTGGAACTTCTAATATGAATGATATTTGGCTTTTCTTAATATATGCTTTAACAGTAATTATCCTTTCTAATTTCGACATATTTTCTTCAGAGGCTTCATACATTAAATTATCAACATTTTCTATAGATTTAAGTAAGCTTAACAATTCTGTTGAATTAACGATTGATTGGTGTAGTACTGATACCTTACTAAAGGCTAAGGCGGTTTCTATTTCATTTAACGTAGTATAAGTGGTTGTAAAAACATTTATAAACATGTCAAACATGCTTAACACATATGAAATGTATAAGCAATTATTTTGTTTGTCGCTGACGGCTTTGGCAAAGTCTTCAATTCTTTTAAGTCTTTTATTTAATATTTCCAAATTTTCCTGTAAGGTGTCCGTACTATTTACAAGGCTGTCAAATACTTTTGTTACTAAAGTAATTTTCTTATCTGTTGAAATCTGCTTAGCTTGAATTTGTGAAATGAGGGAATCATAGCGCACAGCGTCTTGGCTGTCTAAATTACCTGAAATTAATTTTATTAAAGACCCAAGTGGATCTACTAAGCCTCTTTTTACCTTGTGTGAGGGAAACAATTGCCTGAATTTATAAATCGTGTTGCTACGTAAGTTCTCGAACTGTGTTCGTATTCCCAAGAATTCATTAATGTAATCCGTTTTCTTATCAATAATCTTAGTAAACACATCATATTGTGCTACATGAAAATCCAGATCATTTGCTATGCCGTTTAAATCTAAAACTTTTATAATAATCCATTGATCCTCTTGGTTATAGGCATTTCCTTGTCTAACAGGTAAAATGCCCGGATTGTCCTTAATCTTTTGCAGATGAAGGGCCTGGTTTGGGATGATCAGGGTCATCACGATCAAGCACCACCTGTGGAGGACGTTTAATATTTTTAACGGCCACTTTAGTTTCTCGGTTACCTATTTGTACCTGTGCTATGTTTCTTTCGATCGGTCCTTTAGCTACTGCTTTATTGTAACGGGGTTTGTCCTTACTCTTCCTTTTATTTACGTCCTTTGTAAATACTACTTTTCCTTCTTCTAATTCTATTACATCTTTTTCTCCTTGTCTTTCTCTAAGCTTTCGTTTGTTCTCTAACATTTTATTGGATACGAACTGATACAATACTTTAGTACGTTTAGCGTGATCTTTTAAAAGCTGTTGGGTGTATTCTTTCTCGAATTCTCCATCAAAGACTTTATTAGCATCCGTATGTCCAAATACAATTTCAAAAGGGGTTAATTCCGTAACTGAGTGGATTGTGTTGTTGTAAGCCATAATGGAGTAAGTCATTATCGACGCGGCGTCAGTGCATTTTTGGTCATATTTGGCTAGCCTGTAAATTTCAATTAAGGTAGAGTGGAATCTCTCCACAATGCCTGTAGAGTTAGGGTTATTTGGGGTGCAAATGTGTAGTTGAATTTTGTACATAGACGTAAGCTCTCTAATAAGCTCATTATTGAATTCGCTTCCGGGGTCACTACTAATCTTTCTGGGTACACCATACATTGAAAAGTATTTTATCAGAGCTCGCACTACCTCACCTGTGGATTTATTTGAAATTTCAATGGCTTGTCCGAATTTGCTGAAGGCGCATACTATGGTTAAGTAGCATCGGCTGTCTATTGTAAAAAGGTCAATGAATAATTCTTGGAACGGTGCATCTTGCGTTTGAGTTAATTGGATTGTCGGTTTGAGAGGTTTTCTATCATACTTCATCTTTTGGCAATTTTCGCAACTATTAATAACCGCTGCTATCATTTCCTGCATATTATTCCAATAGTAATTTCTTTTAATTCTAAGCATTGTTTCTTTAATCCCTCTGTGAACTGTTTTCCCTTCGTGATGTTTTAAAACTATCGCTTTCTGTTCTTTCTCATCCTCTATGTAAACTACTCTTTCAGTGCATTCAAAAAACTCTACCGTACCTTCTTTAAATAGCTGTATAATTATTCTATTAAAATCTTTCCTGTGCTGCTCGCTTTCAAAGTAAATAAAGTACTTCAATTTTGGTTTAATGTATTCTTTCAGAAATTGTTTGATCATATCATCATTATTAATTGGCATAAATACTTGTAAAACCTTTTGTTTATCGCGGGATAGATCTTGGACTTGAATATCATTGGTATACCATTCGAAGAGTAATATCTGATTTGGCTTGGTGTCAATTGCCTCATTCAGGATGGGGATAGATACCCTTAGACTCTAGATCATTCGTAGAGTGCACTGTTTCCGTACCGCTGGATGGCAAGGGGTATGGTACTTCCGCGGATTCAGGTCGGTCATAATTGTCGATGTCACTATTAGAAATTGTCCTAGATATGTCGCTGTCAGTCAGGGTCTCGACGCTATCTCTAACTAATTTAGCTTTATTTGTCAAATCAATCATTTCGTCAATAAGATTTTGGCAATGTTTTTCTAATTTCTTATCAACATTGACCTTCATGGACACGTCATCAGCGTCACCGATTGCATTTAATTTTATTCGTGATAATGCATCAGCGTTTGTGTTCTGTTTGCCATTTTTGTAAATGATTTTAAAGTCATATTCTTGTAGGCGCAAGCGCCAGCGGGTTAATTTACTGTTAGGCTCTTTTAATGAGTATAGCCAAGCTAAGGGGCGGTGATCGGTAAAGATCGTAAATGTATTACCGTAAAGGTATGGGCGGAAATGTTTCACTGCCCAAATTATGGCAAGAAGTTCACGTTCTATAGTACTATAGCGCATTTCGGTTTCGCTGAGAGTACGGCTTGCATAAGCAATAGGCTTATCGCTTCCTACACTTCCTTGAGACAGGACGGCGCCTAAGGCGACGTTGGATGCGTCTGTCGTAAGTATGTAAGGCTTAGTTTGGTCTGGGAATTGTAAAAGCGGTGCGTTTGTAAGAATTTCTTTACATCGCTGGAAAGCGTCAATATATTTCTGGTCAATTACTATTTTATTACGTTTCTTCAGGCACGAAGTTAATGGTTGGGTAATTTTCGCAAAGTCTTTTATAAAGCGTCTGTAATATCCAATTAGTCCAAGAAAGCTTTTAATTTCTGTCGTCGTCTTTGGGAGAGGGTAGCCTAGGATGGATTTGATTTTGTCGTCGTTTGGTTTTAGTCCGTTCTCTGTAATCGTGTGCCCTAAGTATAAAACTTCCTTTCTCAAAAATTCCGACTTATCTAACTGTACTTTCAGGTTTGTTGCTCTCAGTCTGTCAAAAACTGTTCGTAAGTCGTTTAAATGTTCTTGTAAACTGGTACTATACACGATTATGTCGTCCATATATACCAAACAATGTAGCCCTTGTAGTCCTCTTAGTACATTGTCCATTGTTCGTTGGAAAGTTGCTGGAGCAGTTTTTAGACCAAAAGGCATTCTTAAAAATTCGTAATGTCCAGCCTCGGTGCTGAACGCGGTCTTTTGTGAATCGTTTTTCTCTACCTCAATTTGGTGGAAGCCGTTGGCAAGGTCAAGAGTTGAGAAATATTTGCTTTTACCTAATTTGTCGAATAAGTCAGTGATGTTTGGTAATGGGTATTTGTCATCTATTGTAATGTCGTTAAGTCGTCTGTAGTCAATTACCATGCGATATTTAACTTCACCTGAAGCGTCCAATTTCTTGGGCACTAGGTGCACGGGAGCGTTCCAGGGAGAATATGATTCCTGAATAACGTTGTTTTTAAGTAATTTCTCGACTTGGGATTTTATTTCGGCAGCTTGTGCCGGTGCTTGGCGGTATGGCCTAACATAAATTGGGTCTTCATTTTTAGTCCTAATTGAGTGTTTCACTTGGTTTGTAAATGTCAAGGGAACTTGTTCGCAATAGAAAATGTCTTTATATTCTTTACAAAGTTGTGAAATGCATGTCCTCTCTTCGTCATTCATATGGTCTAGTCGTAGTCGGTGTAAATTGTCTCGTAGCATTGAGTCAATGTCAGGATCAATCATTTCTATGTCAGTACTGTTGACCTTGCTAATGCTGGCGTTAAACTTGCAAGCTCTAGCAGGGGTGGTAAGTGTTAAGGTCATTGGAGTTTCTAGGGTATTTTGGATTACTGTTGTAGCGTATCCATTTTTGCAAGTAACAATGGCACTTGGCATTCGCACGCCTTCACAAAACCGTGTGAAATTCAAAATAGCTTCGCCAGCGTACAAATCCGTGGGAATTTTAACACGTTGTTCTGAACGGGGCGCTAGTTCGATCACATGATCTGTCGTATAAACGATGGGCAAGGTGACGTTGTTAGTGACGAGCTTTAGATGTTTCAAATCAATGACCGCTTGTAATTGCACTAGCAAATCGTTTCCAATAAGCCCGTCATAGCGTTTATCTACGTCATAAAGGTAGAATTTATGACAGCCGCTGTCATTAAATGAGGGCAGCGATGGAATTTGAATAACTTTATCATGATTACTGGACGCATGTGTACTAATCACAGTAAAAGGTTCATGGTAAATATCGGACATAAAGAATTGATACGCCTTGTCTGGTTTGATAAAGGATCGCGTGCTACCTGTATCAATCATGAACTTCCCGTCTATCTCTGGTATATACACGTATGGTAATTTTAATTTGACGTCACAGTTTACATTTATTACTTCACGTTCCCTACCGTGGAGGCCAGTATGTGAAAATTTTCAACGCATTGAGGATCGTCACTTTCGTTGTTGACTTCCTGGGTTTCCTCAACTACATCGCTTACTTCCGCCTGGTAGTAACCTTCAGGCTCATAACAGTTGTAATCATAATTATCCTGATATTCGTAGGGATTCGGATAGTACTGCTCATAAAGCTGATTTTCATCTAAGTCAATTTCATTGAGGCGAAAACCCTGTTGCTGTGGTTTTGCGGGGGCTGCTGTTCGCATGGATACGTCCGTATTTTCATTAGAGATCGGTTTGGCAAATGCCTGGGGTGGTCTATAACCGAACTGAGGTTGGTTGAACTGTGGGCGATAACCTAAGGGTTGAGGTCGCATGCCATACGGTTGCGGTTGCTGAGATGTCCTATAGGGTTGCATTTGCGTCCCAAACTGTTGGGGGCGCATACCACCCTGAGGTGTTAGCTGAGGCCTATAACCAAATTGTTGCGGGCCGTTAAATCTGAAGCCTTGATTTTTGAATTGTGGCACACCCTGTTGGTAATTATTTGGTATGCCGAAATTATAACGCGGGGGTGTAAACTGTCCCGGCCTAAAGCCTAATGCGGGGGTTGGTGTTGGTTGTGTAGCGCCAAACCTGAGGGGTGCGCTGGGCAAGGATTGCGCCTGTGGCTTATTGGAGTTAAACCCCATTTTACTACGCTGAGTAAACTGTTCGTGGAAGTCTACTTCTTCTAGAACGATTTCTAGTGCTCTTTCAAGAGTATCAGGCGTTTTCAGTCTCACAACTCGTACTAAGTTTTCGGGTAGGTTATACAGGAACACATTTAGAGAAGTGTGGTTGTAAATTATTTTTTTACTACGTTTAATTTCTTCGTCAGGCAATTGGTTCACTTTGGAAATTAAAACGGAACGTACGGCTTGAATCCGGTTACAAAATTCTAAATAGTTCTCGTTATTTTTAATTTTTATTGTTTCTAACTCGATAGCGATACATTGCTCGCTTCGAGGGTCCCCAAAATGCTGAATTAGCAACTCTTTCAATTGTCCCCAAGTTTGAATATCCTCTCTTTCACTAACGAGATTTGCAGCTTCGTCTATTAGCCTGCTTGTGACAGCGTGCATAACGTACTCGTCCTGGTCTTCCCCATGACCTCTGTACTTATTTATTATGTATTCGCTTTTTCGTAAAAATAGATTTAGTTGTCTTTTTTCACCTTTAAATAAAGGAATAATTTTAAGCATCTCAACCGGGATGACGCGGATAGTCGTCATTTTACACTCTTCAACTATCACTCGTAATCTAAAATGAACTAAGTATAATAAGTAATATGATGTAGTTAAAAACCGTAAAAATTTAGATTTACGTGACTTATTCTAACACACACAGAAATTCATGAATAAAAATAAAACACACAAAAATTCATTAAAACAAACAAAAATACATGTAAAATACACAAAAATACATGTAGAAAAGCCAAATACGTTATGGTGGAAAAAGTTCGATTCCAAAAATAACAAGGGTGTGGGAAGGATGGTGAAAAATTGTACTCACCAGCCAGTCACCATTCTCGTACCCGGAACTCGTCAAATTTATTTGGTTCGAGGATTACCGTGTAGCGCGAGTAGGTATGTAAACGCACTAACATATGCCACTCGCGAATACCATTTAGCACTGGCGTACTTTCGCGATGGCAACAACAGGTAATCCTACCGGCTGCGCCAGATAAGTTTACGGGAGCACGAAGTTTTATAAAAAAACTAATTTTTATTTTAATTCAAGATTTAATTGATTTTATTTAACTTAATAATTATTTAGAGAGCGACCGCAAAGAATTAGATTTACGTATCAACTAACTACAAAAATGAATTGCCATGAGGGCCTTAGGTGCTAAGTCTTTAAGATAGCGATTCGCAGAATCGCAGGAAGCTGCAGGCGCCCACGCCTTTCTCGCTACTGAGGCGCTATGTGCTGACTGTTGTTATGACTCGGCTGGGCAGCTGCATCATAACTACATAGCGTTGTCTAACGCCAAGTAGTAATGTAACTGATGTTATCTAATAGGTAATATTTTTACAGACTGGTGGTGGTCCGCCTGATTATATACCCCCAGATGACATATTGGATCGAGTGACCGGGCTACTGGGAAGTGCAGTCAGCGGATTCACTGTCCAATTTGGGGGTGATAGGGAAACGGCGGAGCTTGGTGTTGGTGGTGGTAATGGTGATGGGGAATCAAGTGCTGATGGTGTTGGTGGTGATGCCCGTGTGGCAGTGGTTGACAGCGACAAGGACTTGGTTGCAATACCATTGGCTGTTGACCATGCTCCTGAGAGTGTGGTCACTGATTATCAAGTGTTGACAACAGTCAATGAAAATGTGGTCACTCCAAATAGAAGGTTTACATTTAGTACACCTCGGGCAGGTAGTGGTAATATTAATAATTTTGGATTAGTGGTCATGTTTACTAGCCTTTGTCCATTCTTATTCCTGTCTTTATCTATTAATTTATAGTGGGTGTTAAATGTATTGCTTACTTGTCATCTGGTGGACTTTAGGCATTGTAGCTAGTTGTTTGAGTTATTATGCAAATATTATTTACATGTATATTCTTAACAATCTAACATTTGCTTTGTTTTCCAGCGAGGAAGAAAGTGAAACCTGATGAGAACAGGGCTGCAAGAAATCTCGCCATAGCTGAATATTTTACAGCCAAAAAACAATACACAGATGCCAAATTAGATAATATTTATTTAGAAAATGAAAAACTAAGGTCAGAAACTGAAAAATTAAAATTAGAATTAAACAAGTTGAAGGAGCAGTAGTTTATTTCTATATAGTTAATCACTAGTAGCTTTATAATCTTAAGTTTTAGGTATTGTTAATAAGATTTCAAACTAGTTTGTTACGTAAGTTAGTTCAAAAGTACATACCTAGTATTTTTAGTACATTTTGTATCTAGGTATTGTTGTTTGGCTGAGGCATTATTGCACCACATCTGAGTAAGATTGAATAATCATTATGATGGATGACGCATTTGTTGATTTAATTATGATTTTCATTTAATAACTTTTGATTTTTGATTTGTTTTTTATTTAGTGATTATTTGTTTTTTCGTACCTATAATACTTTATATAATTAATGATCAAACGAACTTACCAAGTGAAGTTCGATCACAATTATGTGAACGGCTTCATTCGACGCGATTTTGTTTTTGTTTACATATTGTAGTTATGTCTCACGTACTTCAACACGGATTGTTTAGAGATTTTATTCCCCGCTTTCAAAGTTTTTTTATTCTGGTAACACTCGAGATCGTCCATAGTCGCTAAGTTCGTCACTATCGTACCCCCACCTCACTTTAGAGCCCAGAAGGGAGCCATCGGCCGGTCAAACTTCATTCTGTTTAGAGTAATAGTTTTATTTTGTGACCGGTAATGGAAAAAATTACCCATAAATTGATTATGATTACCAATTATCAATTTTACATTTCATTATTAGGGTTAGGGCATTTATATACATTGTATATAAGTAGATACTAAGTAGGTACTTAGTTAAGCTATTTAAGGGAGAGTGTATATATTAATCGCGTCGAATGAAGCCGTTCACATAATTGTGATCGAACTTCACTTGGTAAGTTCGTTTGATCATTAATTATGTTTCACGGCTTCATTCGACGCGATTTTGTTTTTGTTTTTGTTTACATATTGTAGGATGTTCAGAGAAAATATAATGAAATGTGAAACAAATTTTTCACAAAATACAAATACATAATTATATCTTATAACTATTAATATCATATTTATATGATATTTATAACCGAATCGATCCCGCCACAGACTGTTGGCATGTTGTGAACATTTAGCTTAAAATGTTCTGAGCATCCATCCCAGCATGTCAGTTTTGAAATAAATTTCGAACCGTTAGATTTTTTATACTACGCTAACAAAATATGATAACTTATTTGAGAGCTGGATCTGTATCTATGCTGCTTCTTCTACCTATATAGGTACATAAAATCATAATGTATGATGATACACAGGAAGACATTCCCAGTGTAGGTGCTGGACTATACTGCGACATGTCGCCAGCACGAAAAAACTGCAACTAATGAAGAACTAATAAGAAAAATATTATTTTATTGGATTTTAGTTTTAGTGGTGGCATCCGTCTATCGTTAGATATGGTTAGGTTTACAGTCTATTAAAAAAGGTAATAATACTAATATTGAAAAACTTAATAAAATTAATAATCAAAAGCCTCTCCCACTTATAGCATTAAATAATTGTAATTCTGGCTGATAACTGTGACTATGTGTCATATCAGAAAATGTAATCCAAGATTTAGTAAATAATTATCAGTCATTGTATTTTATTAGTGACATTATTTCTGTAAAATCAACGAAATTGGTCCTTGGCTAACCAACCATGTTATTTGAGTCATATAAACCAATGTCAGGGTGTGCAGAGTTCGTGTGATGTCTTGCAAGAACATTCAAGCTGGTAGAAATTGAAGTTAAAACTTACAATGTCAAAAAAAAAATTAATATAATACTTATATGCACTAGGATAAATTCTTATTGTCTTTTAGCATTATTCTTATTTTGCGAGTATATCACATCACTAAAAAAAACTCAAGGGATCTTTAATCTAACAATAATGAATTGCTTAATGTTTAAGCCAAGTTTTTGTACATTTAATTGATTTTATTTTAATTATTGAAGTTAACTTGATTTTATTTGACTGAATAAAAATGACGGTAGCAGCATTTGACAGTGACACTAATGATCCGTCAATGAGTTAAGTAAACGTTGTGTACTTTGATTTTTTCAAACAAAATCCAACATTTATTTTTCGTGAATTCTAAAGCTTTATAATTATAATACTAGCTCGCATTACTAATATCGATTTCTGGTCGTCATCATGGCGATACTTTATCATAACTTACATAATTATCTTTGGTATCTATTTAAGTAAATTAAATTTCAGCTAAGATAAAAATAAAAACAAAAAACATTTTTGCAATTTAGGATGAGGCACCCGGTCTACAAGAATTTGCGCAAATTCTACTCCTCTCAGTAGCCGCAACTGTCACACGGCGGTGGCAGTGATGGTTCTATTTTCTACTGCTAACAACTGTGCTCTTCCAACCTGGCGGCGCGGGCGTCTACCAATGTTCAAAGTTAACCTAATAGAAAGCCCTCGCCTAGTGCGAGCGGCTGTCACACCAAATTATGAAGTGAATCGGTTAATCGGACCAAGTGTATTTTGCATTTTTTTTTTTTTGCATTTTTGTAACTCTGCTTATCTCTGTTTTACTTAATGTGTATCAGCAAAGAATAATTGAAAATGTGACATTTACCATTTACGTAAGAAACTCATCGTGATAGACGTTTCTCGTCGTATAAGAATAAATAGAGTAGCATACAGCGTAAAGAACTAACCATGTGACAAAATATGTGTCCTTGTATGATCTGAACTCAGAAATAAATATTAATATATATTTATATATATATACATGTATTTTTTCTTGTGTTACCTTTCTTTAACTTAATAAAGTATAGTATAAGTTTGAAGTGTCAGTTACACATTACTTTACTTTTGGAAAATTTGTACCCAGCAGTTGCCTAACTTTAAAAAAAAAATAGTAACATATAGCTCGGTGCTCGGTGGTTTTTTGAAACATACAGATAATCCTCTTATAGATATTGATAACGAAATTATCAAAATTAATGTGTTCAAATAATGATCATTAGGTATATCATATGTGGCAAACGCACAGTTATGGTTTTGTAGAAACTGTTTGTTCATTTATTAACTAATAACTAGAGGTATAAATGGTTCTAGTAAAAATAAAATAAATTAAGGAGTAAATATAACAATTGCTGACTTGAAGAAGTATAGCAAAATGTAAACTGTTTGCCCAACTTTTGCATAGTACCTATAATGCGGTGTAAGACACCCATATCGTATTTAGCAGAAAAAAACGTGTCAATACTTCGTTAATTTACATAGCGACACACATCGTAGAATACTGCATCAACTAGAAAAGTTATATAAAGCGTGGTGTAATTCAGACTTATTTATTTTTTGATTTTAGTTACTTTTAAGTCCTATGGATGTGATAATCCTAAATAAACGTATATTGATATGAATTTTTATTTAATAATTGTGTGTCGCATCCCGGAGAACACTGTACTGCATCAACTAGTGAGGTTATGCATAGTATAAAACAACATAAACACGGCGCGTCTCGTAGGATACTGTTCTGCAGCAACTTAAAGAAGTATAGCACAGTAATACTGTATAGCATAAACTATAATGTTCATTCTAGAATTATAATGCACAGTAAACACGTCGTATCTCGTAGAATACTGTATTGCCTCAAATTAAAGATGTGTATTACACAGTAATAATACCTACTAGGTATAAAGCATAAACTAGAATGTTATTCTAGAATTATAATGTAAGAACATGTTCGTAGACTAGAAGCCGCTGGTGTACCCGATAAATGTGAAAAATACTTTAAAAACAAGAGCAAAGCAAAAGCTTTGCAAGGCTTAGCATAATAGAATGTGTTGTATACGCACATAATAATTATATACTCTTGTCATGTCCCTGCATCTACTAGCTGTTTTTAACAATTTTTAGACAATTATATTAGCCCGAGTGTAGCGTAAGCTATGATTAAGCAAAAGTAACGTTAATATTTCATAAAGGTTTAAATAGCCCAACTTGGAAGTCAAAATTACAGAAGTACAGCCACAAAAGTAAATAAAAATAAAGTAAGTAAGTATAATAAGTATATTTAAGGTGGTTTGAGCACATATACACTTCCTGTAATAATTAGCATACACTGCACAAAATATAACTTTTCCAAATATAACTTTAAAAGTCAGTTTTCCGTTTGGATATGCAAATTGTAACACTTTGCAACTAACCAAGGCTAAGCTAAGCTGTAGCTCAGTAAAAAACTCAGGGTTCTCGATGCCCGAAACGTATAAATTTTGTGACGTAATGTAAACTTTAGCAAAATGTGACTGGTGTGCGGATCGAGCTGTTGAACTGACATCTTCTCCGTATAAAAATGATTTAGAGACATCTCAGCAGAAAGCTAAACAGCCCAAAAAAGTTCTATCGCAATTAAATAAACCGATCAAGCAGACGACAGAAAAAACTCAAGTAAATACAACTCGTGTTAAACAAAACAAGAAACTTAATGATAAAACAGGACGCAATAAGAAAATATAAAATTGAAGACAGTGAAGAGTCGACTGAAGAAGAAGAAGTCATAGTCTTTGACAATTCAGACAGTTGCGATTCAGAAGATAAAGAAAATGATTGCGGGAAATGTGGGCGAAGTGACTACGATAAGAAAGGACCAAGCGTTGATTGGATACAATGTCTACGTTGCCATAACTGGAATCATGAAACTTGCACCACTAACACTGATATTTGTGATGATTGTCTGAATTAATCTTTTTCAAACTTAATCAGAATTTTGACTATTTTTTTAAAGTATTTCATGTCAAAGTGAGATTTTCTATCGTTATTTTAGTAGTACGAGAGATATTTTTCTTAAAAGTGTTTTTGTCGAATTTTATAGGTAAGTTTTCTTAAAATCTAAATTATCAACTGCGTGGTCCAATTTATCCTACCGGTTGGTTAAATTGAAACAAATATATGATCTCACAAAATGATAATTATCTTAAGTGTTGCTATAATCATGTTGATGTTTATTAATTATATGTGAAGCCAAATAAATATACTTTCATTTCATACAGCTGTTGTCTGTACTATTTTCAAAGAAGCATTTCCAAATCGCATTTTTTTTAAATGGTCCAAAATAACAGACCCTCCCCGATATTTTACCAATAAATATGATTTTCATACCGAACATCACGCCGGATATTTACTTTCCCAACAGCCAATAGAAAATAAAGAGATTCAACATAGAAAACGATCGTTTCATTTATCTTATTTGTTAACTTTGAAGATACTTTATCAATTAGTTTGATTTCCAAACCAAACCACACGCCGGACATTTAATTTCCCAACAGCCAATAGACGATAAAAAAATTCAACGTAGAAAACACTCGTTTAATTTATTTTTCATCCCACCATCTCGGAAAGAGTATTTTTAATCTTCAATATCTGAGTGGATAAGCCGTTTTTATTCTCTAGAGGATAAAGTAAATTGGATTTAGAACATCGTGTGCACTAAGTTTGTGAATTAAAAAAAACATTAAGCCTATTTACTGCTCCATGGTGTCGAATATATCATACAACTTTTTTTTAATTTCTTAAAAACTCAGACTCGGAACCTTCTTGGTGTTCTTTTTTTTTTCAATTTGCTTTGTACGCGGTTCTTTACGCGGCATTTTTTCACATCATTGTTAAACCTTATATTCAATTCAATTATTCAATTCAATTAATATTTATTCAGAAATACATTAGATATAGGTCTCTTAAATGAGTGAGATATACATAAATGAGACAAAAAGCCTTAACTAAATTACGCTCAGATGTCTGTGCTAGGTTGGAAACCTGTGTTACAGACATCTGCGCTTCCTTTAGAGGTCATTGTTATAAAAAATACATTTTACAAACCAAAATGGGTTACAAATTAAATTAATATAATTAATAAATTGGAATAAAAAATTGAATTTGAAAGTTAAAATCATGCATGAATTATAAAAATTAATTAAAATGTAAGGATGGTAAGAAAGGAGCGACGGGATTTGGGAATGAGGAAGGAAGGTATTAGGACAACCCTATTTTAGGACCGTTAATAAGTCTTCCGTTTCTAGGTAATTGTATGTCCTTAATAGTTTTGTTAGTGCCTTTTTTAGTTCCATAGTATTTAGATCTTTTAGGACAATTATTGAGGATATCTTATTATATAGAAAATCACCGAGAAAGCAAGAAAATTTATGACTGAATTGGGTTTTCAGTAGTTGAACTCGAAAAACTTTGTCGTCCCGGCGGCGTTTCTGTAACAGAGGGTCATTTTCGGTAAGCGGGCGGAGCTTGTGTTGTCTTAACAGAAGTCTCAGGATAAAGAGCTGCCGCACCGTCAAGACGTCGCACACGTTAAATAAAGAGTGTGTAGGAAACCTAAAAGGTAGAGCCTTCATAACCTTTAAAACACCACGTTGTGCGATTTCCAGTGGTTTTAGATGAGTACGCGCGCAGCCACCCCAGCTATCGATACAATAACCCAATAGAGATTGGCAGAGCGCGTAATATACAGTCTTTAAAATGTCATCGTTAGCGGAATGTCTAATGTTTTTAAAGATGGCCATCAGTTTTCGTATTTTGCATGATAGGGCTTTGATATGGGGCTGAAAAGTTAGGTTATTATCAAGCATCACACCGAGATATTTAAGTCTGTCAGTTCTCTCAAGCCTAGGACAAGTGCAGGTATCACAGGAACTGGCACACTGGTGATACCTAATATCATAATGCATGGCTGGTTGTGACCTTTGCAACATTGAAAAGGTTACATACTTGGTCTTTGAAACATTTAGACTCAATAGATTTTGTTGAAGCCATTTAGACACTCTATTCAGACCCATTTGCGCGTCACGGAAAACACTTTCCCAACTCTGTCCCTGGAAAACAAGGGCAGTATCGTCGGCAAATGAAAATACTTTTCCATTAAATAAATTAAGGTTGCATAATTCATTAATGTACACCAGGAAGAGAGTTGGGCCAAGTATACTGCCCTGAGGCACACCGTAGGCAACATGTTTTGCGTCACTAGTATGAGAACCAACTGTGACACATTGATATCTGTTGCTTAGATATTCTTTAAACAAGCGAAGTTGAAGACCTCGCACGCCCAGATCCTTTAGCTTGCGTAAGAGTAGGGGTACTGATATAGTGTCAAACGCTTTTGCTAGGTCTAGAAAAATTACGAGACATTTGATGCCACCATCCAATCCCCTCACGATATAATTGGTTAGGTTACTCACTGCATCTGCAGCTGAGCGATTTTTGCGAAATCCGTATTGGTTTTTTGATAAGAGCTGAAATTTCTCCAGGTAGTTCTTAAGACGTTTGTTAATTACGCGCTCTAAAATTTTTGATAAAGATGGTAGGATTGAGATAGGTCTGTAATTGCTTATAATATTTTTGGAACCATAATCATAATCATAATCATTTTATTGGCAATATTCATTACAGGTCATTACAAAATTTAAAACATAAAATTATACATCAAATGTACAAAATAATATATTTACAAGCATGTCAACTTATTGACCTGTTTCACTAACTATTGGTCTCAAAATGTCTCAATGAAATTACAATAAAATGTCATAATGTCAAAGGAAAATTGTCAAATAATAATAATAATATAATGTCAAAGGTATATATATGAAGTATAAGTAGTCAAAGTGTAAAAATAATATTATTCATAATAAATCAGTCACAATACGCATTCAATAAATTCATCATAGCTGTAGAAAGTCTGTTCGACAAGCCAGCGTTTGAGGCGTGATTTAAAACTCCCGATAGTAGGCGCAGTGGTGATCTGCTCCGGTAATTTATTAAAGACTGCTGGACCAATAACATGTGTCGACTTTTCTGACCTGGCCAGTGAGCGAGGCACCTCCGCGAGCTTATGCCCGTTGCGGGAGCTGGTGCGAGTTTTGTAAGAGGCTTGGTTTAATCTAACATATACCGCAACTTGAAATATGACGAGTGCTGGTACAGTCAAGATTCCAAGCCTCTTAAAGTGCGGACGTGCGGAGATATCCTGCGGGATTCGGGCGATTGCACGGACAGCGCGCTTCTGCAGTAAGAAAATGCGTTCCCAATCCGCAGCCCTGCCGAATAATTCTGTGCCGTATTGCAGCAGGGAGTGGATTGTGGCAAAATAGCACGTTCTTACCACATCAGCAGGCACAACTCTGGCGACTCGGTTCAAGGCAAAACATGCGCTTCCCAGCCTGCCGCAAAGCTTATTAATGTGGGATTCCCACGTCAGGCTTCGATCTATCTCAAAACCGATGAAGGTTGTGGTATCGGTCTGGTCTATCTTCTTACCCTCCACCTGAACCACCAGTGGTCGTGTCTGATGACCCGATAAACAAAAATGGACGTAGTGGGTTTTGGATAAATTCAGAGCAAGCCCATTTATCCTGAACCACCCCGCCAGTTGAGAGGTCGTATCGTTCAATCTCTGCTCCAGTAGACCGACCGTGGCTGCTGTGACTACCGCAGCTACATCGTCTGCGTACATGAATATTTCCGCTGCAGTCACAGCGTCCGGAAGGTCATTTAAGAGCAGAGAGAACAATATATTGGACACCGATGATCCTTGGGCCACCCCCATAACCGAATTCAATGGGTCGGACCTTTCCGTTCCTCCGCATGCCACAACCGTCTGGGATCTGTTCCGCATTACATCAGTCAGCAAGGCATGCGACGCGCCTCTCATACCATAGTGCAGTAGTTTTACAGCCAGTACAGCATGATCAGCTACGTCGAATGCCTTCGACAGATCGCAGCACAGAATCGCGACGTGCTGCTTATTCTCACGAGCCTGTAGCACACGGCGCACAACTTCCCGGGTCAGTGACGTGGTAGATCTTCCCTCTCGGTACGCATCCTGCCGGTCGGAAAGAGCGTCCGTAGATGCAAGGAAATCCACGATACGAGTGCTCAAACCATTTTCAAATACCTTCGCGACAGCGGGTATTATCGACACTGGCCTATAATTATCGATACATTCGCGTCTGCCTTTGCCTTTGTATAAAGGGGACACTTTGCTAATCTTCATCGCAGTGGGGTACGATCCTTCTTTGATACATCGGTTAAAACATTCGGAAAGTATGGGGGCTAAGGATCGTATTGCTACCTTTACCAGTTTCATTGAAATACCATATACGTCTTTCGAAGTTTTCGCTGGTATTCGTGTGGTCACAATGCGATACACTTCGTCAGCGCTAAACGGTAGTAGCCGCAGCGACCGGTCGGTCGGCGCATGAGCCGCGCACAGAGCATCACTCACACGAGCGACATCAGCGCGCGGAGCACCGCACGCAGCCGCCGCGCTCAGAAAGCGCGCATTCATGGCATCCACAGCATCTTTTTTTGTTGCAAATTTATTTCCAACAGAGTCTTTTATGACGTCTGTGAAGTCGAGTACCGGGACATTCCTTTTACCTCTTTCTTTGTTTACAATCGTCCACACAGCTTTAGAGGCATTGTTACAGTTTACCAATGAGTTAGTGTAGTGGCTAGATTTACTATTCCTAACTAATTTTTCATAGTATTCGTTCATTTCACTTTTATGAATTGGTATTACTAAAGATTTTTTAAAAGCAGTAGGAAAGCAGCCTGTGCTTATTGATAAATTACAAATTTGTGTGATTGGTCCTGCCAAAATTAATTTGTTATCCTTTATTATTTTCATAGAAATATTATCTTGCCCTACAGAAAATTTTTCTTTAAAAGAGTTGATTAAACATACTATTTCCGTCAAATCTGTTTGGAGTAAACCAAAAGAGTTAGACTGAGTGGACGAACCAGCAGGTGTGAAGTCTGTTAGATTAGGTGACGAAGATATAATATTTTGAGCCAAAGATTCTCCTACACAAGCAAAGTAGTTGTTAACCTCATTTACAGAATCCTGAGGGGTTAAGCCAAGAGTTAAAAGTTCCTGTGGTTGAGTTGTTTTGGATTTCGCGCCAGTTACTGTGTTGATAGCTTTCCACAAGTCCTTTGGACTCTTAGCCTTATCAAATTGTTCGCACTCGTACTTTAACTTCACTTTTTTTAGTAGGCCGTTCAAAAAATTTCTGTATCTGCGGTATGTACGTTTCAAAGTTGCATTATTTGGAGATAATTTTAGTTTTCTGTGCAAATTGTCCCTGTTTCTCATACACCTGATGAGACCAGGGGTTACCCAGGGCTTAATAGGCATTTTACGGCTAGGGAGAGAAACTAATTTAGAGTGTTTGTCTATTATGGTTGAGATAGCGGTAATAAGAAAATTAGTTGCTAGATTGCAGTCGTCAATATGTAGTATTGGCTGAAAATCAAAATTTTTTATGTCTTCGTTAATTTTATTGTAGTCAATTTTAGTTGTAGTATGAGAAATGGAAGTTTTGGACTATTTTGCTTTAAATAGAGATGACAATATAGTGTAATGGTCAGTTAGACTGTTTCTGATGACTAGCGTTGTCGCTTTGGATTTAGACTTTATGAAAGTATGATCTAGGCAACTAGTTAATCGAGTAGGTATAGTGTGAGCCGGTAGAATTCCATGAGATGCCATTAGGTCGAGGTAGTAAGTTGCAACATCATTTTCAACATCCGGACTGATGTTGATGTTTACATCACCTACAACTATGATATTAGTGAAGGAAGCTACGGAAGTCAAAACTTTGTCTAATGATGTTAAGAAATTATCTACTTTTTTAAACATTGGTGGTCTATACAGGGCAATCACAGCAGTAGAGTTACTAAACGTTGTCACTATACAGTTTCCCTCAAGAAAATCAGGCTCATAACTATTACTATTAGCATCTGCTTTGATATACAATACGAGCCCATCGTTTTGGTTAAAGTGTCTTGTTGATGAAACGGCATGGTAGTTCGCTGGTACGGGTATAAAGGGATCAAATGACAGCCAGCACTCTGATAGTACAATGATATCTAGATCCACCGCTATTCTTGGTAAAAGGGTGAACAGCCCATCGATGTTACGACTAAGACTTCTTATATTCTGAGCCAGGATGTTAAAACAACAGTTGTGGTTGGATAAGTAACCAAAACATTCTTCTGGGTCGCACAAATGAGAAGAGGATACGCTTAAACTATCTATTTCAGTATCAATGTCATGTATGAACCTATCCATAATTCGAATTAGATACGGCGTAGGTCAAAGGCATAGAGACACTATTAGATCTATTTACAGAATTATTGTTAGCAGACAAAATTTGATATAACTGGGGTGAAGGTTGGTTCAGAGCTAATGTTTGTTGGCGGTGAGGTGTTTTGAAGGAGGGTTGGTTGACAATTGAGGCATATTGTGGTTGTGAAGGTTGGGCAGGGTAGAGGAAAAATACATCGGCATCGATATAAAGTTATAGTTAAAGTTGTAGTTTGATAAGACATTATAGGTATAGCACGCAGGATAAAACAAATAAATTTCACTAAACCTAGTCACTTTGATGAAGTTAGTGTCTTAAGGTCCTGTTCATCGGAAATTCGAATAAACGGCTTGTTGTCTTCTTTGCGCAGATATATAATTCCGTTTGAAGTCCAACAGTATTTATATCCATGCGTTTTCGCGAAGTCTCTAGCCAGATAATAAACTCGTTTTAATTTTGAGGTAAGACATTCAGAGACGTACACAGGTTTGATAGGGCCTGTCAGCTTGAGGTGCTTGCTATTGAGTTTGTCTTCGCGCTTTTTTTCCCTGTTGAACTTCTTACAAGAGCTTAAAACATCCTCTTTCAAGATAATAGATGTAAAATCAACTATAATTGGTTGGCAGGTATCTTTTTTTGATGGAATTCTGTAGATATCTTTGATATCAGTTTTTCTGATCTCAGTACCAATGGTCCCTCCCAAACTTTTTACGATTTCAATTAGATCTGATTTACCTTCAGCAGTCTGACTTTTAGATACATTTCTTACTTCAACGCAAGAGTTTCGAGCTCTGCGGTCCGCCATATCGAATCTATCCTCCAAGCTTTTAATGTATGCTTTGTCTTCAGCTTGCTCGTTCCGTAATCTGGAAAGCTCTTCCGCAAGTTCTTCAGTGCGTAGATTCATATGCTCCAAAGTTTTAGTAACTTCTAGCGTCATTAAATCAACTGAAGATTTTAGATTTTTGAACTTTTTATCTTGTTCTTCTGTAAATATACTGAATTGGATACGAATCTCTGCATCACCTCTTCGCAGAAGGAGACCCCGGCCTGCCACGATCTCTCGCCGCCGAGCACGGCTTTCACCACGCTCGGCAACGAGAGATCCCAGCCTATGTAGGCCGAAAGCGTATGCCGCTGGTTGGCCCCATGCGGCACACGCTTCCAGCGTCCACCCTCCTCCTTTCCTTGCACTCCCGACCGCAACCCATATGCGGCGAGGAGCACAAGGAAAACCCCCCTGGTGGCAGCAATGCCACCGTCCAAGCCATCACGCTGTGCCCTCTGCTAGTCAGAGGGACACGCGGACGGGCCCACCGTGTCGGGTTATTTGCCAGCGTGCGGTAATACTACATAAAAGCTGCAGTATTACCGCACGCTGTTGCCCAGGGTGCACCACGAGGAGGTTACCCGACCTAGCACCCCAGGTACATTCTCCTCTTTGGTGGCATGGACCAACCTTCCTCAAGCAGCTAGTAGAATCGTGGGCGGTACAGCAATCATTCGCGGTCGACTTACCTGAAATGAAAGCACAGTCTGCTTTCGTCGGGGAGACTGCACTTACATGCGATGATAAATTTATAAACTTAGACAACTATTCTAGTTTACCTTTTGTACAGAATGTTCTAGCAAGAGTTCAACGTTTCATACATAATTCTAGAAATCCTACAAATAAACTTACTGGTCCCTTATCGACCGACGAAAGACAACATGCTATAACAAACTTAATTAAGATCTCACAGCGAGAGTCGTTCGCGAAAGAACTACAACTTTTATCAAATGACAAGCCTTTGAAATCCCAAGTCGCTCTAATCTCACTAAACCCCTTTCTAGACTCTACAGGGATACTTAGAGTAGGCGGTCGAATCGACACATCATTTTATTCATACGACAAAAGACATCCTATCGTTTTAAAATCAGACAATCGACTAACCAAACTACTCTTTCAGCACGAACATAAAAGAATATTTCACGCTGGACCACAACAGGTGCTCGCATCTATACGGGAGCGCTACTGGCCTATCGGTGGTCGTAACCTAGCTAGACGAGTATCTCGCGAATGCTTAATTTGTCGTCGTTTTAGAGCCAAAACAATGACCCAGATCATGGGTAACTTACCTTCTGAGCGCGTAGAGCCAGACTTCCCGTTCCGAGCGGTGTCTACAGATTTTGCTGGACCGTTCTTTATTGCAGATCGCAAGGGACGTGGATGTAAAATAACGAAATGTTACTTGTGCGTTTTTATTTGCTGCCGTTATAAATGCATTGATTTACAAGCGGTGAGCGCCCTTACTAAAGAAGCATTTTTACTAACTCTTAAGAGGTTTATTGCTCGCCGGGGAATACCAAATTTAATTTTTTGTGACAATGGTAGAAATTTTGTGTCAGCAGCGAAAGAGATTAAGGATCTATACAAGCTTTACAAAAACTCTATTATTGACTTTGCAGCTGGTCAGGGCATTGAATTTCGCTTCGCACCAGCATACAGCCCTCACTTTTCTGGTCTAGCAGAGAGCGGAGTTGCAGCGGCCAAAAGGCATATACATCGGATTCTAAAAAATACCCATTTAACGTATGAGGAACTAGCTTCTTTGTTTTCCCAAATAGAAGCCATCCTAAACAGCCGCCCCCTATGTCCTCTCAGCCCTTCACCCAATGACTTCTCTCCTCTTACCCCGGGACACTTTTTGATCGGTAGACCACTCACTTCGCTTCCGTCACCGTGTCTTCTTGATGCAAACACCAACCGCCTTGACCGTTTTCAACGATTGGAACAAGCCAGACAACACTTTTGGAAGCGATGGTCCAACGAGTACATCGCCGAACTACAACAACGCACCAAATGGCGTACCAAAGCTGCAGAATTAACACTAAATGACTTAGTACTAATAAAAGAAGAAACACCTCCACTATTCTGGCGTTTGGGAAGAGTCGCCAAACTTTTCTACGGTCCTGATGGCATACCACGAGTTGCAGACATCGCCACCGCCCAGGGAGCCACGATTCGTAGAGCACTGAACCGCCTCGTTCTACTACCAAGCCCAGAAGATCCTTGAAAGACCTCCAGCCTTTCAACGTCCGGGAGGATGTTCGCGCCGTCTTCGCGACCTACTTAAATTACTACAACTATCAACTACTACTTACTTAATTACTACTGTTCTACATTATAAACTATAAACTAAATTCTTAACTGTCATTGTCAATGTCAACTCAACATACATTTTAAAGTTCGCGTCATAAGCGCGAACTAACTACTCATTCAAAAACTCATTCATCTCATCTCAACTCATTCAACAAAAATCACTCAAAAAACTATACACGTTAACCTATTTTATACTCGATTTTATCTACAAGAAATAAAAAGCAAACGTAATTCACCAAGAATTTTCGTTTCATTGTTCTTAACGAACAAGTACGAAGTCGGGTAGTCGGTACTCACATAAACACGCGGGGCGCGGGCGTGTTTTACCTCCTTCAGAGGCCACGAAATTGCTTTAGAATAAAACTTAACAAAGGAATGTTGCATATTATATTTATTACTTGAATTTACAAAAATTATTAATTTTATCGGAAGACGAATTCTGTAACAAAAATAATAAAGTTGTAAAATTTACCAAAGCTTGCAACATTACTATTGGATATTTTTTGTTATAGGTAACCTTTACAGGATTATAAGCATGTACTAAGCGGAAAACAAAAAACATTCAGACAACAATGCTTCCTACATGACTGTGAGCATTGTCATCGATTATAGATCAATGGTGTGTAAAATCTTAGATGTTATACAACTGTGTTTTGCTGAATAACGTCCCCGACCTTTTCCGGGGAAGTAATAGCTGAACATACAAAAAAATCTCTAATAATAATATCATTAATGTGAATGTTAGTTTGTTTGTTACGCTTTCACGCGAAAACAGAGTAACATATCATATCATCAATCAGATAAACATAGGATACTTTTTATTTTTTTAAACGCGGGCGAAACCGAGTGGCGCCGCTAGTAAAGAAATAAAACTGTCATTTTTCTATGGAACAGCTGATTTTTTTTTCGCGATTTCGGAATTGGTCTCAAAATAAACTTATAGTACGTGTTTTCGGCTTAGTACATGCCAAGCTTATAACCCTGCATAATAGGCACCATTAGTTATTGTGACTCACATTTTAATGCTAATTTTGTTTTTTTCCCTATTCCTTTCCCTTTTCCTTCAGGCCCCTTTCTCTTTTGTGGCAGTTTGAGCTCTGCGCAGCAGTTCGGGTCCGCCGCGCAAGTTTTTCATCATGCGACGGCGGCACCCCCGCGCTAGACTTGTTGTTTGTTTCCGGGACCCAAGGGCTAGGATCCGTGTCCTCATCTGGCGCGGGGACCCAAGCGTTAGCGCTAGTGCTGGGCCCACTATTATCGCCCGAGACCATGGCCTTATCTTCATTATCATCTGTCCTGTTAATAAATAAATGTACTTGAAACACGGGCTGCTCAGTGCTCAAGCACTTCGTTTGCAGTCCGCGGCTAAAAATGCAGGCGTGCGATCCGCCAGCCATACAAGGTCCGTAAAGAAACGTTGTGCAGTTGGTAGATAAAATTAAATATTGAAATGAAATTAACTCACCAAAAGTTTATCAGCCTTGTTGTCATATTTCATACAAACTATTGTAAACAAAAGTGTTGAAATGAAATTAACTCACCAAAAGTTTATCAGCCTTGTTGTCATATTTCATACAAACTATTGTAAACAAAAGTGTTCGCGCCGAAGATTTGCATTTAATAACAAAGCGAAAGTAACGCCATCTGTTGACGAGCGGCAGTCTATTCTATTCGTCTCTAGATCGCTTGGGAAATTCGGCTGTCTATGGTAACTTTTTCTTAAATTCGATATTTTCGTTTCGTTGCGATGATTTTTAGATTTTTGTTTTATAGTACGGCTTATTAGCTTGAAAAAATTTGGGCTTTTGGTCCTATGACCTATGACTATGAGGGGTTTTTGTTTATTGGATTTTTTAATGTGGGTCTAATGTTTCTTTTTTTATGGCAACACTGTTAACGCGGAAATTCGATATTTAGCTCTAGCAACACTGCACTTAATCATCCATTACAATTTCGCCGGCCGGCTTTGCGTAAACGCAACGCATACTCTAAATCATCAACAACATCATCAACATCTAATCTTCTAAATGTCTGGAGATAGGTAAGCAAATCGATTTAATTACATTATATTTAACTTTGATTTGGTTACAGGACAATGCCACTGTTGTATTTGTACAATATTTTCATGTAGCAATGCTTTTCCGAAAACGGGGCTCTGATTTTACTAATTCTACTACCTAATCAAATACCTACACCTTTTAATATGCCTACATATCTTGCATTTTAAGCTTATGAACCACGTACGCTGTTACAGAACCACGTAATTTGAAACCTAACCTAATTTTATGATTTCTAACCTGTGAAGTACCTATTTGTGTGATTTATTGAGTTAAACCTTTTAGAGAACCATTGCTGGGAGGCCGGAGGCGCAGTTCCTGGGGGCGTATCTGGAACTGTTGGACCTGGTGCAAGCGGTAAGTGTACCTTATTGTTATTTTAGTAAGGAAGCCTTTTTATGAGTTATCTCAAATAATTATAAAAATGAATCGTTGTTCGTTTGTCTGGCTATAACTCGAGAATGATTGGGCCAATTTAGCTTATTTTGACCTTGAAATATTTGTGAAAGTTCAGGGAAGGGTTAAAAGTAAAAAAAAAAATTGCTGGTGAAACCGCCGGGTGCAGCTAGTGTTCAATGATAATTGTGGTTAAAGGTTGTTATAGATATGCATATTTAAATAATTTGATTGTTTTAATAGACCTCCATTGGAGGAGCCGTATGGTGCACCAGAGCCGGCAACAGCTCCACCTCCGTCTCCAGAAGGGACTCCCAGCCCACCCCGAAGAAACCACCTGCGGTTGTTCAGAAAGCTCTGCCTGAATGAGGCATTTGAGCCCCAAAGAGCTCGCCTCACTCAGGCAGAGCTAGACGAGTTGCAGGGTAATTGGGACAGGGCTGTGCAGTCGGCCCTAAGCCGCTGCACCCGATTGGGGAGCTCTACTGACAATAATTGTTAGGCTCCCCGGTTGACATAGCTAATAGGTGATTTGCGTCGATACTCATTTTTAGTTCACGCCCTCTAGTGACTGTTAATCTAGATCCCCAATATGAATGCTTGGCATTCCAATCACCACCAGCAATGAATCGGTTGCCCAGTGTCTTGAAGAAGTCAGTAAACATTTTCTCCTTTATGGTGTGGCGTGGAGGACAGTATACCGCAGAAAGATTAAGGGGTCCCGATCGGTCTTCCACCCTTACAGTCGTGGCTTGAAGATAGGGGGCCGTTGTGGAATCCAAGAGGCAATGCTTCACACTGTTTTTGATTACAATTGCGGTGCCAGCATGGGCTCCACCATCGGGATGGCAGGTGAAGTACACGGAAAATCCTGGGATGCATGTTCGGCTTCTTGTTGTAGTATGCGATTCAGAAATAAGGCAGGCGTCAATTTTATTGGATTTGATGAGCATCTCAAGTTCGTTTTTATAAGGGGCAAGGCCGTTGATGTTCCAAGTGGCAATGAGTAGGGAAGTCATTTTGTAAGTTTAGAGACGAGAGTGGTGATAAGACTCACTAAGGAGCCTATTTGTTGTATTAGGAGATCCATTTTCTCGCTTTGTTTGAGTAGGATATCTTCCAGCTTGTTGTAGGATTGTTTATTTGATTGGGTATTCTTGCCATCGGTAACTTCAGCGTATGTGCGTTGTTGTGTGGGTTTTTCGGTTCTTTCGGTTATTGTTGAGGTAGAGCATATTGGGATAATAGGCAGAGTTGAGGTTGCTGGGGCGGGTCGAGTTTCCCTTGGGGCAGAATTTTTATTTCGTCGGGCAAGGATTTCTTTATATATTTCACACCCTTTGTAGTTAGCCGGGTGGTCGCAAGAGCAGAGAGTGCATTTAGCAGGTGAAGATCTATCTATCTTTTTGCACTCGGAGGTTTTGTGACCTTCCCCGCATTTGACGCACCTGAATGGTCTCATGCAATTATTTTTTGAATGCCCATAGCGCTGGCAACGTTGGCATTGGACGATACTTTTTGACTTACGAGGATCCTCTATCTTAACCTTTTGGTTGAATATGTAAACGATGTTTTTGACTGTAGGGTTGTTAGCACTGGGCTCAAGGTTTACAAAGAACGTCGATGTAGGTTTCGTGCAAAAATAAAATTATTAGTTTATTAGCTTCATATCGCCGAGAGAAAAAAAAGGAGGATAAATCTAAGGGCACTGGCAAAGGTAATAAAAAGTCATTTCTATTGTTATATTTGAACTTTATTTATAATCATTTCTATTAATTATAATTATTAATTTGAACTCTGTGTTCTGATCATTTCTATTGTATTTGAACTTTGTGTTATAATCAGTATACAATTGACTATCTATTATTACAGGTGTATCACAAGTGTATGTGAGTAGGTGGTTCGCATATAATAATCTCAAATTTTTGGATGACCGTGACAAACCTCGTAAAAGATTGAATGCGGTATGTTTTTAGAATTATATTAAAAATATTGTAAATCCCACTTAACGGCATTATCACACAAATTTAAGCATATTCTTGCTGCCATTCATTTTTGCCCTCCTTAATACAGTAATCTGCTATTTCATCTCTTAATTTTTTGACATGAGATGCTGATCGTATTGGAATTTGCCTGAGGGGCAAAAAAGAAGTTAAAGGTGTAGTTTCTTCTGTATTATTCAATATTTGAACTTTATAATCAGTACTGTTAGAACGTAAGTAATTGTGTAGATAAACAGTGGTCAATACAATTAACTCAGCTTTTTTGGGTTCTAGAAGCATTGGTTTCCTTAATACTCGAAACACTGCAGATATTATGCCAAAAGCATTTTCAACGTTTCGCCGAGCCCTGCTTAATCTATAATTAAAAATTCTCTCTTTAGAACCCATGACATGGTTTCCACGGTAGGGTACCATCACATTTTCATGTAGGGCAAAAGCACTATCACCAACAAAGAAATACGGTATATTTATTTGCCGGTTAGGTAATGTTTCCGATGGTGGTAAATTCAAAGAAGCATTTTGAATCATTGTCCATCATTGGGAACTTTTAAAAATGCCACCATCTGATATTCTACCTTGGCACCCGATGTCAACGAATAGGAAATTGCAATTACCGTCAACCAATGCAAAAAGAACAATACTGAAGAATGATTTATAATTGTGAAATTCAGTTCCACTATGAATTGGTGCTTGCAAGACTATGTGCTTGCCATCAATAGCTCCAACACAGTGTGGCAGGTTCCATGTATCTTGAAAGTGTTTGCTGATTTTTAGCCAATCATCAGAAGTCTTAGGTAGCTGAAAAATAAATAATAATAATTTTTTTTTCAGGAATCGAGTAATACTCCGGGAGAGGAATTGAATTATAATCCGGCCGAGGAACAGAGTA
The DNA here is from genome assembly GCA_949125135.1 of Alcis repandata. Classification (NCBI taxonomy): domain Eukaryota; kingdom Metazoa; phylum Arthropoda; class Insecta; order Lepidoptera; family Geometridae; genus Alcis; species Alcis repandata. The sequence goes on from OX421240.1 coordinate 2,514,654, forward strand.
ATAATCCGGAAGAGGAAAGAAACACACACACAGAACCGTCTATTCCATCTATAAAATCCTGCAGATTAAATCAACCGGGAAACGAATTGTTTAAAAGCGCTGTAGATGTATTAAACAATGTACAAAACTTGGAGCACCAACAGAAGTTAATTGTAACAACAATGTTGATAAGAACACAAAAGCGTTTACGGATTTTTGGCTTCAAAAATGGACACTTATAGTGCTAAAACAAAGATAGCAATGCAGCATGCAATCTTTGAAATTATCATGAAAGCTGACATGGGCCAATATGAATATTCACATTCTCAAGCAACTTATCGCACTGGTTACCACACAGGTTATTCGTCCAATCAATATTCAGCATAACCGTCAACCTCTCGTCTGATGACCAATCTAAATGAGATTGACCCCTCTTATCAGCAGCCATCCTCCGTCGATACACAATCCACTTTATCAGATACCATCGAACGTTTTTCTGATTTTATATAAGTTAACTTCTTTAACCATTTGTTTCTATTTAAATAAAAAATTACTTACCTTTACGTAGTCTTCTAATTCAATACATAGTGCTGTACAGACTTCCGGAATAATGTTGCTTATTACTTGTTTGGACATTTTAAAAGTATATTGGAGACTGGTGAACGAATCGCCACTTGCCAGAAAACGCAACGTCACCGCCAACCTCTGTTGAATGGATATAGCCTCTTGAAATTTGGTATTTTGTTTTGCAATGTGCGGTCCAATTGAGCGTAGTAGATTTTCAAAGTTTGTCGATGTCATTCGAAGAAAGTTCTTAAATTGGCCAGTTGCTTCTTGACCTCTCAAAATGGTTAGCAAATCTAAATTTTGTTGATTGGATCTCATTTTATATAGATTTGTAGATCCCCATCGTCTTGGCCTTTTTCTATTTTTGCTGACCACCGCTATACTAATCGCTGCAACAGCAGCGGCTACTGCAATATTAATATCGTCCATATTCGCCAAGAGCCGCGAACTCACTGCGGAAAACTACGTTCGAGAACAGTGATCGTTGTAGGTTCGTTGTACGTCCACACTTGACGCCGCGAACGACGAAGCCGAGAACGGCTACGCTTGTGCTTCGCTCGTGCTCGGTTCGTCTAGCGTAGACCCGCCTTAACCCAACAGCTTCGTTCCCTTTGGAGCGATCCAACAATAAACATTCCACAAGCTGCTATCAACAGATCACTGACATCGTTAATTTTTAAGATTATTTCTATTTACCGAAATATCGAAGATACGAGTACACCACCAAAACTATATGACACAACCACACAACTTTTATCGACACGCGGCAATCACTGACTGCCAAATAAATTTCTCATCTCAAGCCGCCGACCAAATTTTCCGACTTGTAATAAGTGAAGCCGCCAACTGGACCGCCGACAAAAAGTCAAGTCAATGTGTATTGCGCTTAAAGTCAGTTAACGTATTGTTACAGTTGGGCTCGGGTGTGGATGTCTGCCGCCCAAATGCTAAGTGCAGTAACTAGCATTTTTGACGAAATTGACTTATATACATATTCAGAACCACAAAAAAGTCTACAGTTTAGTTTTACTCAAGTGTCAATAAGTTACTGCATACAATATCGGCGGAAAAAAATATTATCATACGATTAACTGCAGTAACTTAAAGTTACTGCGAATATGTTTTCAGTACATTTCTATATTTTAATTATAACAGCTAACCATAAGTGCAGTAAAGGAAAAGAATCCGACTCTGGTCAGCACTCATTGTGTCATTCATCGCCAGGCTTTGGCCTCAAAAACGTTGCCTCAAAATTTACGCCAGACTCTTGACTTGGCAATAAAAATCGTGAACTACATCAAAAGCAGCGCTTTGAACAGCCGCTTATTTACATTACTTTGCGAGGATCTCGATTCTGATTACAAAGTTCTTCTTTTCCATACAGAAGTTCGCTGGTTGTCAAAAGGTAGCATGTTGGCACGCCTTTATGAGCTCAAAGAAGAGGTTATCCTCTTCCTTGAGTTTCAAGAAAAAAACAACTTTTTGGCATTGTTCAACAATGAACAATTTTACTGGAAATTGGCCTATTTGAGTGATATATTTGAAGCCTTGAACCAACTGAATTTAAAGCTACAGGGCAAAAACGGCACTTTGATAAGTAACTACGACCACATTCAGGGATTTATATCTAAGCTTCAACTTTGGTCTCGGCGGGTAATTGCCGGAAATGTGCTATCTTTTTCTCGATTACAAGAAATAATTAAAAATCAAGAACCAAACGAAGATATGAAAACTGATATATCAGCTCATTTGGAAGCATTGCAAAAATAATTTCACCGATATTACAGAGACGTTAATTCAGAATCACCAATATGGCACATGACCAGAAATCCATTTGTGGTCGATGTTCTGCAATTACCAGAAGATGTCCAAGAAGAATTTCTGGAGATGAAGGCAGATTCGACTATGAAAGATGACTTTCATCTCTTGACTTTGGAGACATTTTGGATAAAACGCTTTCTGCTTAATCCACAAGGTGCCACTCTTGCTTTGCGAATACTTCTGCCGTTTTCCTCGACTTACTTGTGTGAAACCGGATTTTCAGCATTAGTGCAGATTAAGACAAAACAGCGAAATCGTCTTGCTGTCGATAGTGATTTGATGATAACTCTGTCGAAAACTGAACCTGATATCGACCAACTGGTTCAAAAACTGCAGGCACAAACATCGCATTAATAAAATAATCATCATAATTTTATGTTTTAGTCAGTAACACAAGGCAGGCCAAACAAATAAGTGATTTAACTCTCGTGTGAAATACTCGTATATGTCGTAAAAATAATTTGTGTTTTTTTATTGAATCAATGAAGAAAAATAAAGGGAGGCATGAAAATATTTTATTATCCTGGGAGAGGCACCATGCATAAAAGGTTGGGAAACCCTGCCTTAAAGTATCGGACATCGGAAACCGGACACATTGTATATATTCAGCACACTAATTTATAGTCGCAGTATCTCGAAGTTACTGCATTTATAACTAAGAGACTACACCACAAACTCATTTGTTAAGCATGAGTTACTACGGATAACATCACTGCCCTACTAATGGCACTTGCAGTAATCGACATTTTTGGGTTTTTCACTTTTCTGCAGAAATGGTATCCCAAGGGGATAATCTATATATAAAAAAAATATTTTCACTATATTTTTTAATAGAAGTATGTTTTTTATTTAATAAGAAACGCAGTAATTGCACGAAAAATTATTTTTGCTAACTACATACATATATGACGACGGCCTGTTTGGCTCAGCGGTAATAATATCCGCCTTATAAGCCAGAGGTCCCGGGTTCGATTCCCGGTCGGGCAGATGTTTGAATGATGAATTTAAATATCTGTTCTGGGTCTGGGTGTTAGTTGTCCTTGTCTTTGTGTATGTTCCATGGCATCCCCGACACAGGAATTTATCCTAGTGGGGAGTTATGAGTGTGAAACGTTATTTATTTATTTTATTTTATTTATATCTACAGCATTAAACATATGCTACAAGGTTATGCAGCACTTGCTACTATTACTGTAGGATCGCTTAGAAAGTATTTTGCAACTGATACTAACTAGCTAAAGACAAACGCAGTATTCTACAATGCTGCGTCTGAGTGTAGCGAGAGTAGTGAAGAGCTACGCATGCGCCGAACTGTAAAGCACAGTGCTGCGTTTCTATTTAGCAAATCAGTATGCAATGAAATACAAAAGAAATCGACTTCCTCAAAACAAAGCTAGTTAAAACAGTTTCAATACCTTGTGCTGTTCAAAATTCTAAGCCTCGTGGGATAACTCAAGAGAGGAAGTCAGGTGTATTAAAAAAAACTATCTGATATAATACCTAAAAACAGATTGTCGTTTTGGGAAAATCTTCCCGTAAACGACGATTCGATTGATCTCATAGAACAGAGAGAGTGAAGATTAATAATTATAAGGTTACTTATGTGTTAAAATATTTTACTTTTAAAGCATTTGTTTTTATTTTTATGTGTCTTCAACCTTAGTTGAATTTTTATTAAAATTTATATTTTTGTTAATATTTTAGAGAGTTTGCAAAGACGTTTTTATAAGATTTTTTTCCCGTTTGACTTGTTGATTATGGAAAACTTGATAATGAAAAATGACTTTATGATTATGACTGACTACAATGTAGATACTATTTCGATTTACTCGTAGTTTTATTCAGATAACTAAACTTTTATCTAATACTTTTTGATATTATAAATGTAGAACGAGGAGAAAAATACTACTGTTGTTTTAAAATAATAATTATTTTTGCTTCGATAAAAACTTACTTTGTTTGCCAAACATGACGTTAAGACTGATTAATAATAAAGAATTGTAAACTTCCAATTATAAATGTAAGTTTTTTTTTAAATTGGCTTTACTTGCAGATATTTTTGATAAAAATATTAAGTAATAGTGAGAACGAAAGTCAATATTCGTACTAAATTAAATTCTAGACTGATTTTAATTACTAATAAATATTATATCCTTATTGATTGTGATAATTTGTAATATAAGTCTATGTCATTGTTAATTTTTGAAAATATAAAATAATGCTACTTGTAATACTGTTTTATTTTGTTTTTTAACAATTTAATTATCTGATAGAAGAAGTTACTACATAGATACCTCATTTTTAACTAGTACCAAGCATTAACAAATGAAATAATTTCTAAGAAAAAACACAGTATTGAACACGTACTAGGTGTAAACACAGTAATAAACATAAATGCTGCATTTGGCCTTAGTGACCCTGCAATGATCACAAACCCAGATGGTAGACGGAAACGCAGTAAGCCGCATAGTATTAAAATGGGACTGTAAATTAAAAAAAATAATATGTTTAATGGAAGGTTGATTTTTTTTCTTATTCTTTAGGTACATTTAAAATGTTAGAAAACATAGACATGTTGTTTAGAAATCTAAAAATATGTTTGCCGCGTTTTTCTCGAAATCGCCATTTTGCAAGAACTGCATTTGTTATAAGGAGGGCAGATTAGATTCGAGGTGCTCTTGAGGTGTGCGAGGGGGAGTGCGTCGCCCGCGAACCGCTCCCGCAGCCCGCGGATATCGCTGTCGCGATCGATTCTCAGTCTGTCGTGATGATACCATCGAATCCGACGCTAGTGTCCAACGCACCATTTTTACGCGGTAACTTTTGCGTGTTTAAAAAAATAAATAACAACAACAAATACTTTATGATATCATCACCATTTTTCCTATGGCGTTTTTATTACAAAAAAGGCGCTAAATTATCAAATTAATAGACTCAGATTTTAAATCATTTTTTAAAGTCATTTTCGTGTGGGTGTCTTTTTATGATATCTTCATGAAAAAAATAACTTACGCGACTTCTGCGACTACAGCGTTACCCGAATCTACAAGTAAAGAGAGAAAAGGCACTCTATACCAAACATTACCATCATGTATGTAGGATGGATGAAAGCCCGCTATGCGAGTGAGTGAGAGGATGTATATATGTAAGAAGGGGATGCAAGATAGACGAAGGCAAGATGGCGAAAAGTGCGGTGTGATTGATAAGTGGTTACGAGTGAGAAGTAATTATATAAAAAGCCATAATCCTAATTGAGAAGTTAAACAATAAAAACCCCTAGATAAACGACGATTTCTTGTTATTTGCCAAGCCCCAAGGACCACATGTAGTACTCAGAAAACCATTCCAAAACCAACAGAACTAATGCACACAAACATAGATAAACTTTGGTCACGATCATTAAATTTCGAAGATTTTCCAGCAGTATTTGATTTCAAAAATGAATTCTAAAACTCTAGTTCTATTGTATAATCTCTTAACTTAGAAAAAATTCAGTCGACTGAAAAAACAAGCTTAATGTGTCATGAGACCATGGAGTTGTTCGAATCAGATGATAACATCTCTTTCGACGACAGCGTAAAAGCATAAACAGACGCTCCGATTCGGTTGGTGCCAACCATCCGACCACGACCAAATCGGAAAGTGAAGAGAGCGGTCGGTCCGACATAATTATTATCAATATTGGTTGGACGTGGTCGGATGCGCCGGCGATCCGACCAAACCAAATTCCTAGCCGGTCTAACCAAATTGGAACGTTTGGAAGCTTTGTTACGAGTCCGACCAAATCGGCTCAGTCGCATTCGCAACGCCGCCGTTGTAGGACGTCAACATGAACGCCGAGGGAGTTACGGTCACCGAACGTGACATAATAATAAAGTTACTTGAACTTTATATAGACTTTCCCTATTTATGGGACTTAAGTCACAAAGATTACGCCAATAGAGATGCCAGAAATCAAGCGTATTTGATTATGCTGGACGTTTTAAAAAAAATTGACAGTGCGGCTACTCTAAAAACGTTGAAAAATAACTTGGACAATAGTGTCGAGTTTGAAGGCACCACGTAAAAATCGTAAATCTGCTAAAATACTTTTAAATGACAGTTGTAAAAGTTGCGAGTTTGAAGGCACCGCCTAACTATAAAATTGAACGGAATTTAAATGGTTTTAGTTCAGCTAAGTTTAATTCACAGATGAAAAAAAAATGCAAAATTTTGTGAAAGTTTATGGTTGCACTAAAGGATTAATCGATACCTTAGACGAGAATGACTTTTTTTTCTTTTATCTGTGGCAACAACTAGACAGACAATTTTGTTTGGGATTGCCAAACTTTTTATATTTTGCCGTTAACTGTATTTTTGTCATAATAAATTATTTATTTAAATCTCAATGTTAGTAATATAGTTTGATAATCGTTTATTAAATCTTACATAAATCACTCTTAAAATAGTAATTTCAATAATAAGCTGAAGCACATTGATGCTAATGATGCATATCTGAGACTCTTAAAATAAGAAAAATGACATTTGTTCAAAATATATAATGAAAATTGATACTATGATATTCACATATGGGCAACACTGGAATACATTTCGGTTAGTTTTCGCGGATACATTTTAAATTACTTGTGTGTTTGAAAAAAAAAAAAATGAGCGGCAGCCCGCGAAAACGTACAAATAAACATCAACTAGAAGTAATGGTGGAGAAGATCCACTCAAACCAAATTATCGCGAACTATAAGTTATCTTTTTTTATCAAATGTATACATTTACTATTAGCTTCATCTAATATGCCTAATTATAATTATGTTTTATTATGTTTATTTCAGGGAATTGGGGGCATCACGATGTCAAAAATATGTGGATGGAGCTGACTTGCGAGCTTAATAGTCTCGGTTGTGCCAGGACCGTAGCGGAGTGGCAGAACGTATGTTTCCCACTCATACACACTCATAGTTCCCCACTAGGAATAACCTGTGCCATGGAACACACACGTCTATTAACAATTCAAAATTTTATCCAGGTGTGGACTTCTTGGGTCACAAAAATTCGGGCCAAAGCCCGTAAAATACGGGACTCCGTCGGTGGCACAGGAGGAGGCCCGTCAATTCCACCGCTGAACGACTTGGAGGAGAAGATCCTGGGGATATCCAGTCGGGCGGCGGTGGTTGGATTTGCCAATCTTGAAACGGCTGTGGTAATAATAACACTTTTGATTTTGTTACTTATATTGTGTTTGTACAATAATCATCTTTACGTTTATCTTACCTCATGTCATGACTATTTTTCTGTGGTCTATGGATGTGCTTAGTATTCTAAAAGTTATTTCTATGTGTTTTAGGGACCAACAGAGAATAACCCTCAATCATCGCCACCAGTAGTGATGAATGCCGTGAAGGAGGACGAATTGGCTTCACTACCGGTGGCAACTCCAAGTGAAAGGACAGAGAGGTCGCCCTCCGCTGTCGCGGAGCGACCGCCGAGGGCGAGGGCGACACCATATATGCGTCGTGCGACCCGACCTACCAGTGGTAAGAGTAATTAACAATTTTTATTAAATTATGAGATTTTGTTAGACTCGACTAATTGCCAAAGGACATTCTTACAATACATTTTAATATTAAATAATAAATTAATCAATAATTAAATACACTGGGTAATACAAACGTCAATAAATTAAAAGCATTTTAGAGTGTGAAGTTGTTGTTATTTAGTAGCAGATATTTAATTATATTCAAATTATTTTTTAGCCCAGAGACTGGATCCATCTTCTACAGAAGCGCTGCTGGAAAACGGCAGACTGATGTATGCGGGGATGACTCACATAACGGAGGCGTTACGGGAGGTTGCGGAAGCAATCCGGGCCGTCGCTTCATCAAAATAAAACTATTCATTTTCATTTCATTATAATTATATTCAATTGAAAAAAAAATGGCAAAAATGGCGGCTGTCAAATAATGTCGCCTTATATAATGAAAATTAATAATGTTTAATTAATCGCCGTGCCAGAGGTTTTTTTCTTGATAAATGATAAATAACCAATTATATTCCTTTTTGGCTGGATAAAAACAGTGAAAGACATTTTGTTTCACGACATATGATAAGCCTATTTGAAGGATTAGAGGCTTTTTCTAGGTATCCCTGATTTTAAAGTTTTGTGGCCGCAGCCACTTCAAAACTTTTTCGAGCAATGGCTCAATTTATAAATCTTCAAAAGAAAGCAACAGCGCAGCGCGCAATAGAAGTGCGCATGTTTGAATTTTTTGACTCATGAGCCTGAGGCAGGACGGCGACGTCAGTTGGCTGTCAATTTTGAAAATTTTATGCTTATTTGGACAATTTTTTTTAGTTGTATTTTTGTATGTTATTTATAAGAAAATGACTACACAATGCGTTCAAGCGGATTTGAGTTCTACACAAACAAATTCTAGCCGAGCAATTGTGTCGCAGGACGAATTAGTGCGCTGCCCAAACTGTACGGAAAACCGCTTTTTTAAAGGACAGAGAGGTTTGAAAATCCACCAAGGTAAGTGCCACAAACCGACCAACATAAATCATCATCGACCATCTTTCTGCTTAAAATCATAATCAAGATATTACAGTTTTAGAAACACAAAACCAATCTTTCTGGAAATCTTTAGCACATAGCAAAATTAACAAACCGGTCGTAACACGTATTCCTAGAGGTGCCCGCCTCTCTGTCGCTACAGCTTTGTCTTGGGCCATCAAGGCTGTAGTAGAGCAAAATTCAAAAAGATCTTGGGAACATCTGCTTTCCTTTCCTTACGCCGTACTTCACGTCAGCTACGATTTAAACAATAAAAAGTCGTTGACTTTTCGTATTAAAGAAAACTGCGTGAAGTACGGTGCACTAGAAGATCAGACCGTTTGTTTGGCTCACAATTCAATCACCGATAAAAATTCGAAATTTTCTTCAAAACCATCCGCTGAGTCTGCTGTCCACAGGCTTCTGGAAAGTAAACTCAGCGATGGTGATATTAAAGGTGCGGCACGAATTTTATTTTCCAGCGACACAATTGCCCCTCCAAATCCCGAAACACTCTCGATCTTGGAGGAGAAACACCCGCCTTCAGCGGCAGATTTTTCACCTCAGGCACCAGTAGAGAGTGATATCACTATTGAGGTAAGTGCTTTAGAAGTTTCTGCAGCCGTCATGTCCTTTCAGAGAGGGTCTGCTGGAGGTTTAGACGCTCTGACACCGCAGCATTTAAAAGACTTGCTTTCTATATAGAAATTCTATATGGTGCCAATTTGTGCGCTCTCAAAAAAAAGGACGGTGGCATTAGACCAATTGCCACCATTCAGAACCACTCTGATAAGGGCATTGTATTAGGACGTGTTTCCCATCAATCGCGCCAAAGCAATGTGGAAAACTCCATGTTATGTTGAAATTATCTTCAATTTTTAACCATTCTGCTGCCGACCTAGGTAACTGAAATAAAAATAGTAAAATTAGATTTATATTGTTTTTACAGGATCCACTTTACGCGGAGGAAATTGAAGAAGAAGAACATGGTAATGATACAACGGCAACAACGGAGCAACCGGCAACATTTAAAACACCTAAAACATTGGAAAAAAATAAATCTAAAAGAAGGCGATCAAACGAGTGTGATGATTTAAAGAAACGCAGCGAGGAAGCTTATAATATTATGAAACAAATGTCAAAGACTGAGTCTGACACAAGTTTACTGTATTGTAATTTACTGTGTAATAAATTAAGAGGTTTACAGGAAAGTAAGGTCATGTGGGGTAAGAGAAACTACGGGGGAAGTGGATCTGTTTGCCTTAAATCAAAAACTGCATATCATATGTCTAAGATACTAAGCTTTATTAGCGGTAAATCTGGATTTAGTTCCAATGCTTTTACACAGATGGCATTATGACAAAAAATATAAGAGTAAAAGAGACAACAAAAATATCATTTGCAAACTTCGTAACCACGAGTTGATGTCAAATTTTGTGTGCGAGTGTTTCAGCAATAAAAAAGTTAATTAACAGTCTGTTTTTGCTGGTAAGTGTGACTTTATAGTCATGTCTTTATTTTTTTCTTAATATTATGTATAAATATTGTATTGAAAGTGTTTTATTGATGCCAACAAAATACTAACCTCAAAAACGCCAACTGGGGGAAGTGAAACTACCCAAGACGGTTCAAGTGAAACATACGTTCCTCTTTCCCGATGCCAGGAGTCGAAAACCTTTTTGTTTTTGTCTGCACTTTCCAGAGTTGGACGATAGTTAATTGAGGTTTTTGACAAAGTATTACTGTTACTCATTCATATAATATTGTTACAGATAAATAAAACATGCCACGAAATTATATTCGTAAAACCGACAGAGCGTTAACATACTCACAAGAAACATTAAAAGAAGCTGTTAACGCTGTTAAGACAGGTAAACTGTCAGGATATGTCGCTTCAAAACATTATAAAATACCCAGGTCGACCATTATAAATCATGTTTACGAACGCAGAGGCCTAAAGTCAAATACTTTGGGCAGATCGACCATATTGTCACGAGAAGTAGAAGAAAACCTTGTTAAGAATTTGCACATTATGGAAAAATATGGTTTTGGCCTTACACGTAAAGAGTTATTGGAAACAGTGGGACAATTTGTTTCCACAAATCATATTGAAAATACATTCAAGAATGGAACTCCTGGAGAAGACTGGTTCCTTTCGTTTAAAAAGAGACATAATTTGTCTGTGAAAAAGCCGCAACCTGTGGAATATGCACGAAAAAAAGCCTGTAGTCCAGGTGTTGTGTACCCATATTTTGAATTACTCGAGGAAACAGTGGACAAATTGGGGCTACGCGAAAAACCTTCACATATATGGAACGTCGATGAAACCAGTTTCAGCAAAGATCCGTGCAAGTCAAAAGTTGTTGGCGTCAAAAACTATACCTCAACAAGAACAATAGCATCACCTGGTAAAGACAACACTACTGTCCTATTAGGATGCAACGCAATAGGAGAAAAAACTCCACCTATGATCGTGTATAAAGGCAAGAACGTTTGGGATGAGTGGACAACTGAGGAAGGATATCCTGGTACCAGGGGCGTAGCTACCGCCGTATCTGCCGTATCAATTATACGGGGCCCCCGGGCCACGGGGGCCCCCAAAGTGTGTAAGGAAAAAGAATAAAAACTTTCTAATTTATTTTATTTTACAAATGACAAAATTCTATAAAGCAATTCCTTTTTTTCCCGCCTTAAGCGTGCGTTCAAAAGTTGGCAACACTACATCGTTATGGCGGGCTGCGGGACTTCCCCGTTTTACTTACTTTATCTTCAACTCAGCGGGGAATCCCCGGGAATCCTTCATCGATATCGCGATGTACGTGTACGTTGTTGTACTTTGCATTGGATGTTAAACCACGGAGTGCAGTGCACTGTTTATTTACGCGCTTTATATAAATGTGCATTACATTGTAATTCAGTACAAACAATATTGTTCTTCTGGTTTAGCAGTATTAGTAACGATTTGTTAAAGAAATGAGTGAAAGGAAAAGAGATTATTCCAGCGGCGCTGAGAAAAGAAAAATTAAACAGAAAAGGGACGAGGTTATAAAAAAAGTGCCCAAAATTTCTTCATTTTTTCAGAGACAAGATACTGTGAGTGATTTAGATTGGAAAGGTAAGTACTACACTACTACCCAACCCATTTATTAGGGGCCCGTAGTGATAAACAAGGAAATCTTTTAATTTCGGTCTGTCCGTCTGTCCGTCACAAAAAGTTGTCTCCCCCATCGATTTTCACAATTATACTGTTTTTAGGGTTCCGTGCCTTGATTAAAAAAAACAAAATTCTAACTTATCTATAGGATCGATTTGTTTTGTTGTTTGTTTATCAGTCCGTATCGTATCGTTAATTGCGTGTTGAGAACTTCAGATGTGCAGACTCGCTTTCGGGTTCTCGTTTTGTATGGCCACTACACTACGCGCTGCGTTTAAATAGCACGCAGGTGTATAGTAATGCACGGACGGGCTGCAGGTGATTTTGTATCTACTAATAGGTACGAGCACAATCCGCGTAGAATCTGTGTGCGTCTGAACTGAACACTCTCTAACTGTGACCCTTAGTAACGTTATTAATTTATATATAACTCTTTTTAGTTTAGTATCAAAGCATTCGTATTTATTTTTTAACAATTATACTCGTTTATTTTTAGATTCTTCTGAAGCATGTTCTTCGTCACATATCCATCCGGAAATAGAAGAAAGCCAAGCACATACTTTATCGGATGTCCATCCAGAAATCGAGGAACCCCAAGTCAACGATTCTGATATATCTGCAGATAATGCAGATTGTAATATAATTTCATCAGATAGAGGAAATTTTGGTGACAATTTAACTGAATGCGAACGAAAAATAATTTTTAAATTGGGTCCATTTAAACCACAAGGACCATTTCCAAAAGTTTCAGAAAATAACCGACCTTTTTCAGCTTACTATTATTCATATTTCAATCAGGCAGGCATAAAAATTATAAGACCATGGTTATGTTATTCTAACGTTTTAAACAAACCGTACTGTCACTTCTGTTGGTTATTAGCAGATCGTCAAAACAAATCGTACTCCTCTGCTTGGGTTAACGGTGTTTCGGTTAGAAGCAATTTCACACAAACTATTCTTGACCATGAAAAGTCACAGCAGCATATTAGTGCCTCACTCTCTTATAATAATTGGTTGCAAGGAAATACCATCGATACTCTATTCAAAAGTGAAATCGATAGTAAAATTACATTCTGGAGAGATGTACTGCATCGTATAATTAATGTTATAATTACTTTAGTATCTTGTAATCTACCTTTGAGGGGGCATGATTCTGATTCTGGCAATTTTATGGCAATTTCACGTCTGCTATCTAACTATGATGCAACTTTAAAAGAACTTTTTCTAAAACCGAAAGGTGAAATAAATTATTTAAGCCCTACGATTCAAAACGAAATTATTAGTTTGCTTGGTACTAACGTTAGGAACAGTATTATCTCAGAAATTAAAAAAGCTCCATTTCTGACAATAATTCTGGATACAACACAAGACTTGTCAAAAATTGACCAACTATCTGTAGTTTTTCGATATATCTCGGTTACAGAAAATGATGATAATGTGCCTAAAGAAATAAAAATCTGTGAGTCCTTTTTAGGATTCATAGCAGTAACCGATTGCAGTGCTGCAGGTCTGAAAACTGTCATTTTAAATTTGACTAAAGAATATGGAATTGATTTGACTAAATGTAGAGGACAGGGATACGATGGAGCAAATGTTATGTCGGGTGTGTATGGAGGATTACAAACCCTAATAAAAGAGCATGCTCCAAATGCCGATTATGTTCATTGTGCTGCGCACGCTTTAAACTTGGTTTTGAACGATGCTGCGAGACATGTTCGTGAAGTATCGACTTTTTTCGATAATTTAGAAAAAATATATACTTTTTTTGGCAATAGTATAAAACGCTGGGCTATGCTAAGTGACGATTCATCTGAAAAATATTTGATTACCCTTAAAAAGGTATGTCCTACCAGATGGTCTTCTAGGAACGACGCTTTATTAGCAGTAAAGAAAAATTTTTTACTAATCATGAAAACTTTGTACCAACTAAATTTAATTTCAAATAAAAAAGATGAACGTGAAGAATGTAAAAGTATAATTAATATTTTAGAGAGTTTTGATTTCTTAGTGCTCGTTACATTTTTTTCTTCACTATTTGAAATTATTAATCCTGTTTCTAAAGCTCTACAGCATGAAAATAATGACTTACAGAAATCTAGTATTTTATTAAGTAATCTTTTAAATAGACTGTGCCAATTAAGAAATCAGAATTCATTTAATAGTTTGCTAAATGAATCCAAAGATTTAGCAAAAAAGTGGGGGGTAACAACTGTTTTTAAAAACAGTAGGCGAAAGATAACGAAGCGTTTTTTTGATGAGTTATCACAAGATGAGAGAATTTCCGACCCGGAATCCTATTTCAAAGTCAATGTATACTATTGCTGTTTAGATATATTAATTTCTCAAACTAAAGAAAGATTTCAGAGCCTTTGCAACCTGAGTAGTATATTCGAAATATTACAACCGGAGAAACTCCTATCTTCTTCAAGCGAAGAGATATTAAACGCTTCCGGAAAACTGTCTGCTAAATACAGTAAAGACATCTCACTTAATCTTTGTGACCAATTAAAGGCTCTAAAAACATGCTTAAATTCTGAAATTAAAAAAATTTATTCCATTAAAGAACTCATTGAATTATTGCTAGTAAAATTCAATAGTCTTGCATCCAGTTTTCCCGAGGTAATCACAGCATGCTTTTTATTCTTGACCCTTCCAGTTACAACCGCAACGGCAGAAAGAAGTTTTTCAAAATTAAAACTAATAAAAAATTACTTAAGAACTTCGATGGGACAAGAACGGCTGTCAGACATCTCACTATTGTCCATAGAGGCAGAAACTTTAGAAAAACTAAAATCATCATCAGCCTTAAATGATTTAATAAATCAGTTTGCCGATAAAAAGGCAAGGAGAGTGAATATTTAAAATTCGATTTTTATTTGTAAAATGGGTAAATTATGTGATAAATAAATATTACTTCTCACAATATTTTTTTTCTTTTGTGAAAAATCTTTACCTCCATATAGGGGCCTCCAAAAAAATTTTTATACGGGGCCCCGACAAGGCACGCTACGCCACTGCCTGGTACAGCGTATGCTGCGACATCAAATGGCTGGATGGAAACAGCTGTTTTCGAGGCCTTTTTTGAAAAGGTATTTCTACCATTAGTAGGAGAAAAACGTCCTATCTTATTAGTGTATGATGGCCATTCCACACACGTAGGTATAAATATAATTGAAAAGGCACGTGCAGCTGATATAACGATTTTGAAAATTCCCCCACACACCAGCCATATATTGCAACCGCTGGACCTCGCAGTCAATAAATCATTTAAGGATAAATGGGACGCCGCTCTAGTTAAGTGGCAGCGATTAAATATAGGTAAAGCATTACCTAAAAAAGAATTTGCGAAAATGTTGGGCCAAATTTGGACTACGTTGGAGCCTAATGTATGCGCAGCTGGTTTCCGAAAGGCAGGTATATACCCATTAGACAAAAACGTGGTATCAGAAGAAAAATTTGACCAAGAACTTTTACGAGAGTGGAAGCAAAAGAGACTGCATAATATTACAAGCACCAATGCAGAAGACGACACATACTCGCGTTCAGCTCGTGTAGCAAAATCTTTTAATGAGACTCAACACGATCGGCAACCTATAGGTCTACATGTCTCTGGCAACGATTTTAACTTCCAGATGGTTCAGTCTACTGCCAAAAAAATTAGTCCAGACTCACTAAGTACACTTACAATAGCTAGCATCAATTCCAAAATACACCAAGTACAAAGCTCTTATATCTGTAAACAGCAGGCGATGCAAACAAAATGCATTATCAGATATGACCAAAGTAACGTAACCAAACTAAACAACAACAACAACCATGTACCAAAATGTTTGGATGACCACATTGCAACATATAAAGAGCGTTTAGACTTCAATAACCATTGCGACCAATACAATCAAGAAATTGTGAATTCTCCTCATAAGGACACACCGGAAAGACCTAATCCAAAATCGACAGTTCTGATACTTGAAAACAAAGTGGTAAATTATAATATTACATTTGAAGAACTGCTGTTAAGATCAGTAAAAGCTGGAACCAGCTTTAAAAATAAAAGAAAGCGCATGGCTACTGGTGCAGAAGTAATTACTTCTGATGACGTCTACAAGAAAACAAAACTACTAGAAGAAGAAAAACTCAAAAAGCTAAATGAACAACTAGAAAAAAAGAATAAGGTTAAAATAGAAAAAATGAATAAAAGTAATACAAGGAAAGAAATAACAGAAAAACAGAAATCTATAGCAATCAAGAAGGAAAGGGAACAAAACTATAAACCTAAAGCTAAAAAGCGAACTATTAAACGTCGAATTTCTTCTAATTCTATGAGTGAAAGTGAGAGCAAGATTGACTACCAGGATGAAAATGACTTTAAAGGCATCAAGAAAACTACAGTAATTAAAGAGGAAGGACTAATTCTAAATAAAGGAATAACAATAAAAAAGACCAGCGAACTTAAAACGAAAAAAAAACGAAACTTGCAACCTAAAGCTACACAACGAATTACGAAAAGTCGAATTTCTTCTTATTCTTCTAGTGAAAATGAGAGCGAAATTGAGTTTCAAGATGAAAGTGATGATGATTACGCAAGATATTGCATAGACGTCTTATCTTACTCAGATGAAAACAAAGAAAACAACTCCGACGAGCAGATTAAAAGTGACATTAACCCTGATAATGAAGTCATTAACAGAGTCTATAAAGACGAATGGCTATTGGTTAAGTTTTGCACCAAAAAAACTATAAAACACTATGTGGGTGTAGTACATTCATATACTACTCCAACAAAATATTATGATAATGGCATCCCTATAATAAAATATGCCCGAAAAACAGTTTCAAAAAATGAAGGTAGTGTGTTCACTTTTCCTCCCGTCGACGACATATCCGAATTGCTTCATATCGAGGACATTGTTATGAAACTGCCAAAACCAATTATTGGTCGCAGAGGGCAAATAATTTTTAAATTTTCTTTTGATAACTATAACATTCAGTAAATTTTGCATAATTGTATTGTTTGTGTGTAGTTTTGTAATGTGAAGAACCTACCTAAGTAACAAATAATATTTTTTTGTCTATTTATCACTTGTCTATTTATTTTACAGTACGGGCATGTTTAAATGGCATCTTATTTTGACCCAACTGTAGTTAGTGGTGCAATGTTTTCAACCCCTGCTCGAACGTATATGTTCCACTTCCCCCAAACACATTAAAAATTCTTGTTTTTTGAAATTAGACCATATTACAATGTCATACGATTAGAATTACAATGATTTAACCTTACCTGTAGTGATTGACTTTGTCTTTGATTGGTAGGAGATAAGGAAAGGCAAAATATGGACTCTGTTTCTCTTACCCCGTTTTCGGTGTAAGAGGGACAGTCACCACGGACCTGAATGTTTTCATTAATAACAAGAGATTGTTTTCGCGTAGTAAAATAAAAATAAAATCTAGATAAGATTAATGTCTATGGAGTACAACACAAATAGTATAAATAGTTTCAGACGATTTTTTTACACTTCATGGCTCCTAAATTTTTTTTTTGAATAAACTATGTTTCTCTTACCCCACAGGACCTTACAAGAGATATCGCCATGATGGAAATAGATAAAATAATGTATACCCTTAAACAACAAGACAATCATGTAAAGAATTTTTTCCCAGGTTACTCTCATTCATCTAACTCACAACCATCCCCAGGTAACCCTCATTGGGCTGCGGGTAGAAGTTACCGCGGCCTCGGCGTCACAAGGGCGTAGAAGGAACATGGGTGGTTTTTGGTCAGTAGAAGTCTGACACTCCCTTCCGCTCTGCCCAAAGAGTGGGAGGGGTCATTCGATGATTACCCACCCCCCAAAAAAAAAAAAAAAAAAGGTAACCCTCATTCATCCAACTCACTACCATCCCCTCAATATCAATCAAATTTTCCTTACGTACTTAAAAATTATTCCAGTGTACCCATGGTTTGCTTTAAGGCCGTAACTTTAACATTCTAGTTTGAGTGAGACCGGGAGAGTCATTTTACAAAGTTTGAGCGAGACAGATAGTGACGCTAACGTGACAGAGACGGCGAGAGTCATTTTACGAAGTGGATGTGAGACAGATAGTGACGCCAATTATTCGCTAACGCAGAAACAATACACATCAGCACGTTTCGCTCCTTCGCTTACTGCGTATCTTTTTGTATTCGTTCGTGTTGATTTCGTGCTTACCACTTTCTGCTTCGTTTATTGGACTTGATTGCTTGTGATTTGGATTCGGACTGTTTAGTTTCTCTATCGACCTTTGCTTTGCTCCGGACTACTTATCGTTAATTATGTAATTGTGGAGTGCCACCATGTCTGCGTATACGACACAAGAATACGCCAACATGCATCTAATTTATGGGG
The DNA here is from genome assembly GCA_949125135.1 of Alcis repandata. Taxonomy (NCBI): domain Eukaryota; kingdom Metazoa; phylum Arthropoda; class Insecta; order Lepidoptera; family Geometridae; genus Alcis; species Alcis repandata. The sequence goes on from OX421240.1 coordinate 2,533,102, forward strand.
AATGTAGATGCAATGCCAACGCTGCAGCTAGACTTTACCGTGAGAGGTACCCAAATGCACTCGTTTTCCGGATCATCGAGTCTTTACAAATGTGCACCGATTACTCTTCTCAGAGGGCCGACTGCCGAACCATGTACATAGTGAAGGAAGATATCGTCCCCCTTACGAGGACGTTGTACTAGACATTGTCCAAGAAGATACTAGTGGTATTTCTGTACGTGGAATAGAGAGAAGCACAGGAGTACCCAAAAGTACAGCCCATCGGATTTTGCAAAGAAATCAGCTACACCCGTACCACGTACAGCGAGTACAAACTCTAATACCCCGGGACCATCTACCCCGTGTTGCTTTTTGTCAAACAATGCTACAAAAACACAGAGAAGATCCGCGATTCTTCGAACAAAATTTGTGGTCGGATGAGCCGACATTTAAAAAAGATGGTTACATGAACCTACACAACTTACACGAGTGGCATATCGAAAATCCTCATTTGATGAGGCAAGATACTCGTAGATCACAATATCGATTTAAAGTGAATATGTGGACCGGAATTTTAAATGGACAAACAATAGGTTCTTTTGAGCTGCCAGACGCCTTGACTGGTGAAGTTTATTTACATTTTCTACAAAATAATTTACCAAATCTACTGGAAGATGTGCCACTTTAACATTCTAAGAGATATGTGGTTTCAACAAGATGGTTGCCCAGCTCACTATGCCAGATCAGTAAGAGAATATCTCGATGAGGAATACCCAGGCAGATGGATAGGACGATCTGGTACTATCTCGTGGCCAGCCCGTTCCCCAGATTTAAATCCATTAGATTTCTTTTACTGGGGAGCGGTGAAAGAAAAAGTTTACGCAAAGCCAATCGAAACTGTGACTGACCTACGGCAAAGAATAATAGAAGCAAATGATTTTGTTAATAATGGAAGATTCGCCCGCTTGATAGTCCGATCTTTTTTAAGAAGATGTCGAGCCTGCATTAGAGCTGAAGGAAGACAGTTTGAACACCTGTTGTAAATCTTGACATTTAAATAAATTATGGTAAACAATTTTTGTATAATTTAAATTTTTTCACTGTCTCTCTCACACTTCGTAAAATGATTCTCCCGGTCTCACTCAAACTACGAGTAGAATGTTAAAGTTACGGCCTTAAGCGCGCTCTACACTCGCAGCGCGAAAGGTAGCGAAAGCTGCGAAAGCCGCGAAACGCGTGTGTGTGTAGATGGTTTCGCGCGTTCACGTTCACGCTTCGCGCCGTTCCCCGTTCGTTGTCGGTTTTTTGTCCCGCGACAAAGGTTCGCGCTTGGTTCACGGCGCGCGAACGCGAACGCAACTACACTCGCAGTTTTTCGCAGTAGCTGAGAAGACGCCGTCGCAAGTGGTTGTGCATTATTGCGTACTTAGTAACGTTCTTTTTTTAAAATGAGTACTACATGGAATAATGAACTTGAGTTAAAACTTATTGAGTGTTTTCAATCCGAACCAATACTTTGGCAGTCCAAACACAAGGACCATAAAAATAAAAATAAGATCCACGATGGCCGGACGCGGATAAGTCGCATTTTGAATATACCTGTTTGTGAATAGAAAAAAAAAAGGATTCACTTATGTCCAGTTATAGAACCTATAGAAAGAAAGTTAAGGATTCCACTCACAGTGGGGCAAGCTCAAGTGAAATAATTATAAACCCATCTGGTTTGCGTACGAAACTATGAACTCGTTTCTGGGAGAAGGTGTTCAATGTAAACAAATACTGTAAGTATAAATTTATTTCAATATGTTTTAATAATTCATTAATTATTTTGAAAATAGTATTATTTGATATAATTATTTTAAAGGCCAATCACTACTGCATTGAGTAGAAAGCCTCGGAAATAAGCTTCTTAAAAATTAGGTTCACTTCTTTCTCGATGGCAATTTTCAAGAAATTATCATATAATACAGCAAAAATTCAGGATCAATTCTTAAGGTGTTAAGTAAAGAAAAATATACATTTAGACGTGAGATAAGACTTTAAATAATTTAGAAATAGTATATTTCTGACAAAAAAACATGTGATTGCTTTATTCTTTGGTGAAAACTTAAAGGCAAAAATTTTAATTTTTGAAAACTTCACTCTCATTGCGCCACCTGAAGATGAAGTCGTAAAGTACTGATTTTTTGCACAAATAAGGCTTACATATGGGGTCATCGATTTCGATTTCGGATACAGGAGTTTTGAAAAAAGAAAAAAAATTTTTCGTCGGTTCCGCTCCACCCTAATATATATTATTCAAAATATATCGTATTTTTTCTATGTATCTTTGGTAGTCTTCTAATCATAACTTTTTATATATTAGTGAAAATATTTATGCGCAAACTTTTGTTGTGTTGTGTTGGGGTTTGTCGGGATAGAAAATATTTTGAAAGGTAAAGGGACGCGAAGCGAGTTCAAAAAAGTCTTGTCTCTGCTACTTCCTATAGATGGTGTTCTCTGAGTGATCTTCGATCGTCGCCGCGTATCTTTAAATTTTTAACCGAATTCTAAAAAGGAGGAGGCTCTCAATTTCGACTGTATGTTTTTTTTTGTATGTTTGTTACGCGATTACTCCGCTAACTATTAATTGATTTTCATGATTATATTATTAGATATGCGAAACAGAGATGGAAAACGAGCCCGTGGCCGTTGCAGAGCCCGTAGCCGCTGGCGAGGTGCCCGCCGCTGGCGCGGAAATAATATTCCCGGCGTATCCCGTGAGTCGAACACCAGAGGGGAGTTTAAATATTGCGGGAGAAGCTGTTTTAACACAACGGCGAGATGGCAGAGTCGTGCCTTGGAGGCCGTTAGTGACTCCCCGTACGATGACGCCAGCTACACTATCACCACCATCACCGCAGTCACCAGCATCGACGTCAGCTATTTCTAGACGCATACTTCGAGTTCGTCGCCCTCGCGTCACGTTGCCCGACTACGACTATAGAGACTCGGGGAGTGAGCTGGAGGGCGACGAAAATGAAGACGACGTAGACGACGACTTCGAGAATTATAGAATGCTGAGAGTGATGGCGCGGCAGCTGGACTTGGAAGTTCCGCAGCCAGTGGAAAAGCCCGGACCAACCCCCGATAGATAATATTACGACGCAGCTGGCGATAGGAATACTTTCCATTGGACGCAAGATTTCTCCACTTTTCACGCTCTAGAAGAAAGGTACTCGCGGACACCAGGCCTTTGCCAGGAAGCTGGTTCCCAGGTTTCGGTGGACCTTTTTAGTCTCGTTTGGGATGAAACCATTGTCGGCCAAATCAGGGAGGAAACCAATAGGTATGCCTGGCAAACCATTGCGGCTTTGAGTGAGCGAGACCGAATCACCGCGAACCTTGATACGTGGAAAGAAACGACGGTGCCCGAGATTTACGGCTACATGGCGGTACTCATCTATATGTCGCTCCATCCCCGAGGACAGATAGCTGAGTACTGGACTACGAGTATCTTGGGTCTGCCTGACTTTCGGCGTATCATGTCGCGACGTCCGCTCCTACGAGCGAAAAGTGGCGAATATCTTGCCTCTGTTGGAAAGTATAAACAAAAGTTTTTTGACCTCTACGTCCCCAATAAGCACCTAAGCATACAGTACTCACCTGCCATACAGTACTTCTCTATGGTACTGCTTAATTAAATATAAACACTGCACAAAACACTATTTACAATTTTATACTTATAATTATATTACAATTATAGGTACGAATTTGTTTCGTGTATCAGTTGACAAAAGCAAACTCATCCATGAAAAAAAAAACACTGACATTGACAGTTTGTTGTTGTTTCAACTTTTTTTTAATTTGATATGACTTGGAGTCAAATCCTTCGAAATTTTAAAACAAATGAATGAACTATTCGATTTCGTTTTCTTTTTTTTTGTTTTATCTGTGCTCCAACGCACACTGTTTTGATAGATATGATTGAATTTGAACTTTGTACAGAGGTAATAAAGTGCAAATTGACTCTTGGACGTTAGGAACATACCTACATTGCTTAAACAACAGTGAGTGCTTGCAATTCAATATGAACTTTATACTACTCGTTTTAGTTACAAAACGTTTGTATGGGAAAAAGAAAAGGGCTGTTTTTAGGGTTTTTCAATATTTCTGAGAGATTTTCTTAATATTTTTTTCCGTAAGAACCTTCTCCTAATAATAACAAATACAACAAAAAAAGAATTAGTGAAATCGGTCCAGCCATTCACGCGTGATGCCGTGACCAAGGAAAACGGGTTTCATTTTTATATATATAGATAGATTGTTAGTCTGACAAATGTATCGAACTTCATTCTGTAACAACCATTATTTTTTGGACAATCATTATTTATAATCAAATAGTTGTAAGGTTCTCCCCATATTTTAGAACTCATTTCTCGAAATTCTGTCCATGTCATATCTGTATTAACATGTTCATCATATACATGACGTAAATTTATATCGTCCTGCTTAAATAATATTAGAAGGTTTGCATTATCTCTGACGAGTTGTTTTGGAATTTTGCTATACGTTTGATTTAAATAAAAACAATCTATATTTTTATGTCTTCCCATAGCAAAATAATCCCTCATATTTGATTGATTTTCACAAACAACATCATCAAATATTATTATTGAATTTGATTTTGCTTCATGTGGACTCAATATATGTTCCCCAGCACTATATTTTGCAAAAGATACACCAGGTACTAAACTCAACACCTTCTCTAAAAATATATATTTAGGTTGGTACAATGTTTTAGAATACACATATACGTTTCTAAAACGTAAACCACTCTCATGTAATAAAAGACCTATTACAACATTCGTTTTTCCGCAATTTGATGGTCCACAAACTATACATCTGATTGTGTTAGGTAAAAGACTCCCATGACGGCTTACAGGTGTCTCTGCTTCCGGAAATATCTTGTCCAAATGTAACTTTTGAGATTGCTTTACAAATTTCATTGTAAGAGTAGTATTTACACCAAGAATGTTTTTAACATAATGATATAAATTTTTAACTTTTTCTTATATATATACACAGCATTCTAACCACTTAATATACTACTGTATTCTATGTTGTGACAGAGCTATCGCCTTTATGTGTCGTAAGTTTGGTATGAGCAAACGACCAATTTTGGTATTAGCAATAGATTACTTAAATTTTTTCCAATACGTTATTGCAAAGAAATCGTTCCATTATTGGGCATTCTAGAACAGGTTTTGAATTAAAAATTTTGAGCGAACGTAGTGAGCCACAAAATTTTCATTCAAAACCTGTTCCAGAATGCCCAATAATACACTACTACTTAAAGAAATATTATATTCCTTTCTTAATAGAGACTATGTCAATCCAACCGATTTTGCGGCAATCGACCCTGAAAATGTAAATTATCACATTCCCACATTATACTTCGGAATAAAGGTGTTGAATCAGCTGAGCAAGCCTGATATTGCAGGGAAATCAAAACAAGGGCGAAAAAAATCCTAATAGGTAGCAAAGAACTGCAAAAAAGGTATGATTTCTCTGACACCTTACTACCATTATTAAAATATCTGACCCCGGAAAAAGCAATAAAAGAAGAAACTCGTCGTGAAGCATTACCATCCCTGTTGCCCGTCATTAAAGAATTAAAAATAATCTCCAGTGATGAAGACATGCATCAGAAAATTGATGATGAATGGCGAATACTTCCGACTATAATCGAACAACTGAATTTGGAGGTTTCATGTGAGATGAAGGTTGATATCTTTTGGTCAGCAGTATTGACCCGGCTCAGCAATACTCGTAGTTGTGACAATCTAGGTAAATTTGTCCTAAACATCTTGTCATTGCCCCATGCCAATGCTGACTGCGAACGTATTTTTAGTACAGTGAATGCTATTAAAACGAAATCTCGCAATAAAATAATTACATCCACCATAAACAGCACATTACTTGCGAAACAATATATTCACGCTCACGGAAATTGCACAAACTTTAGGCCTACAAAAGAAATGATAAATTTAATGAGAGATAGTGCAAAATATAATTTAAGAAACGAGGAAGAAGATGAAATAAGTAGGGATATTAGAAATTTGTTTTCCGACTAATAAATCAGCAAAATATTATTTTTTTTGTTTTATTTTTGTCGTTCTACAACTTTAAGTAGGTAGGTACAATAGAGCAAATGTAAACAAAAGTAGGTACATTTTGATAAGATCCCCGATGGTTATAATTTGGGTGTCTTCAAGTCGAGAGTGAATCGGTATCTTCTAGGCAAGCGTGCTCCATCGTAGGCCGCATCGTTGCTTCCCAACAGGCAGGATGGCGGTCAAACGCATGCCTATTTTTGAATAAAAAAAAAAAAAATGTATGTAAAAAAGCTACAAAAAACAATGGATGAACCGGCGTCACCAGCGCCGGCAAAAGAAACCATCGCGGACTACCTCAGATCTTGGGGATTAGAAATGTATATAGAAAAATTCAACGGTGAGTGTGATTTATACATACTTTATTTACGTAAGTAGGTACCTAAGGTAATATATTTGTCGTCATCATCGGAACTTTTTGGAACGCCAGCGCCCTCCGTCGGCGCTTGCCGAACTCAATTTTGATCGGCTGAGCGGCGAGCTTGACATGACTTCTCGAGCAGCAGCCGTCCAGTGCGGTCTAACATTGATATCGACCCTGCGTTCCAGATATTACTGTAAAAAAGCTATACCTAAGTAAATAGACAATACAACCTACTGATTGAATTGAATCGCTGTTTCGTTCTCTCCAACATTACCCACCGACGCCCGCAGTTTGAAGGTTATAAACGTTTGGAGGTTATAAACGTGTGAAGGTTATAAAAGTTTGGAGATTATGAACCATACTGAAGACATCGAGCCACCTGATCCGTCATCAAAAGTGGGATCCGTGTTGGTGCAGAATGAAGAAAGAAACGAGGCGCATATTTGGCGTGCCATGTTCGAACAACAAAATGAGAACATGCGAGCACTGATCGAAGCCCTGAAAGTGCCAAAATCAGACTACCGCAATGGTCTACCTACGTTCGACCCTGACAAACAAGATACCGATGCCAGATCGTGGTGTGCTACAGCGGATTTGTGCTTTTCTGAAAATCCACCACGTGGCGGTCAACTCGTACTGGCCGTCAGCAAGGCGCTCAAAGGTGAGGCATCGACGTGGCTGTCGCAAATTGCTTACGAAGGGATCACATGGTCCGAGTTTAAGGTGCTTTTCACTACAAGATTTATTTCAACGGATACATTAGCGGGTACCCTCATTAAATTAACTGAAGACAAACCAACCGACAAAGAATCGCTACCCGCATATGCAAGTCGATTAATAACATCTTTGATGAATCGTTGGAAAGATGCGAACAAAGAAGACATCGCCGTAGCTACTGTACTCGCTCACTTATCACAGTTTGACCCGCGGATTCAACGTTTGGCGTTTACTATAGTCTATTTCAACTAGAGAGCGAAAAACGTACGTTCACGCCACGGTACCACGAGAGCACCGAAAACAAACGATGCGTATCGTTATCCATACATTTATGTATCGTTTCCCTGTCGCTTACGCATTTACCGTGTTTCGTGGTACCGGGCGAGGCGAGCGACAAGGTCCATCAGATATTGCAAACCTGTTTTGACATTTTTCGGTAAGATATGGCTGGGGCCACATTCCGCTCTGGAATACGCTTGGATTCGGATTGTTTTAGTGTGCTATTTGAATGTTTGGTTGTTAATTGTTATTTTTTGTTGAGTTAAATTAGTTATATCTGTTTTTGTTAGGACATATATTTGTTTTGTGTTGTTTTTTGTTTGTGAGTGATAATGGAATCATCGGAGTCGTCTTCCTCGTCATCAAGACCGTTTAAAAGTTTTAACTCACCTAGAAAGAAGCGCAAGTTATCTCATCTGTCGGAAAATGAAAAAATGATGACAATTAACGTCTATAAATATGTGAAAGAGACGTGTCCTTCAGACAAATATATGTCCAAAACGGAAATGAAAATAAAGACTGCCGATATTCTGGGAATAAACAAGGCAACTGTATATCGTGTTTTAAAAGAATATAAAGAAATGGATACAATAAGGCCGCCTGCATCACCAAAACGTGGTCCGAATATAATTGAAAAGATTGACGAGTTTGACAAGTCATGCATTAGAAAAAAAGTTCATGAATTTTATTTGAACAGCGAGGTCCCGACATTAAATAAAATTTTGGAAGCAGTTAATTCTGACGAAATGCTGCCAAATATTAGCCGTACGGCGCTGTGGCGGTTATTAAAACATTTGAAATTCAAATATCTTAAAAGAAAAAGAAACAGTGCCTTAATCGAGAGACACGATATTGTATTGTGGCGCATAAAGTACTTGAAAACAATTATGAAGTTTAGAAAAGAACAAAGACCGATATATTATTTGGACGAAACGTGGGTCAATGCAGGTACATATTTTTTTGTTTACAAATTAATAACGATTCTATAATTTTCCTGTTGAATGTATTTACTTGAATTTATTTTACTGTCGACTTTAAACAACGATTGGCATTAATCTGACATGATTGTGATGTTGTTTGTTAAACGAAAAATTGACATAGGTTTTTTTTTTTCAGGACACACTGTAAGTAAAGTTTGGGAAGACACGACTATACAGTCTCGTAAACAAGCTTTTTTGGAGGGTCTGTCCACCGGTGCTAAAAACCCTGTTTCGAAAGGAAACCGGTTAATTGTGCTGCACATAGGAAGTGACAAAGGATTTGTCCCAGAGTCCGAACTTGTGTTTGAATGCAAAAACACAGGAGACTACCATGAGTCAATGAACGCAACCAAATTTGAACAGTGGTTTGAAAAAATGCTTCCGAGACTGGAGTCAAATGCTGTTGTAGTAATGGACAATGCCAGCTACCACTCAAGACGCCAGGAGAAAGTACCAGTAACAAGTTGGAAAAAAAATGAAATTCAAACATGGCTGTCGGCGAAAAAAATTTCATACGAAGAAAAGGAAACAAAAGTAGAGTTGTTGGAAAAAGTAAAAAATATAAAAAAACATCACGAGCGTTACGTCATTGACGAAATGGCTAAAGCAGTTGGTGTGGAGGTATTGAGATTACCTCCATACCACTGTGAATTTAACCCTATTGAATTAATATGGGCAGATGTCAAGGGATACGTATCAAGAAAAAATACAACATTCAAGTTAGCGGATGTAAAAAAGCTACTCCATGAAGCGCTAAGCCACATTACCCCCGAAAAATGGCAAAACTGTATAAGCCATGTAAAAAAAGAAGAAGAAAAATTAGCCTCATTAGACCAGGAAGTGGATAAAACTGTGGATTCATTTATCATAAACGTAACAGGCGAAACATCAGACAGCAGCTCGTCAGACGATAGTAATTCTGATTCAGATTTAATATAATGTAATTTTTTTATTCGTTTGATTTTATTTTCATAATCGTTTCCTATAAATAGGTAATAATAATTATAAATAGTTTATTTGGCACACACTTAAATCTTAAACTAATTACACCTGCCAATGTCAGATGATTAATTTACTAATGTGTAGGTAGATAGTTACACGAAAAACTTGATCTACAGTTTTGAGTTAAATAGTGATAATAGTAATGTAATGATAATTGTTAGGTAAAAACTGAAAACCTGAATTTTGATAGTGACAAAATAGTTGTTAACTATTAAAACAATTTATTGATGCAAAGAAGGTTGGTCTTCCCTGCGCAACACTAAAAGGTCAATGTCCGTTTTTCGCTCTCTATTTGAAATAGACTATACCAACATCAATTCGCGAGAAAAACTACAGCAAGAATTGAACGCATTCTCGCAATTGAAACGCAAGATTAATACCACCGGAGATTTGTCGAATGCACCCGATTTCAAACGTGCAAAGTTAACTGCTATCAAGTGCTTTCATTGCGGAAAAACGGGTCATAAGCGAGCGGATTGCCGAAGCAAGACGAACGACGTGAGAAGACCAGCTACTACGCCGAGCCCAGGGACACAGCAGCCAGCACCAAGACCTTTGGTGTGCTACAAATGCGGAAAACCGGGCCACATTGCCGCGCGGTGTACCAGCGGCGGCGGCGGCCGCAGCAGCAGTCAGCCGAGCGAAGGTGGCGCCGTCGCAGCACGTAGCGAGCGACGCGTTGATGTCTGCGTCGTGCAACCCCCGTCGGGCACGTTAAAACATAAAGGTGCAACGATTAATTTTACTTACGATTCTGGCGCTGAATGCTCGTTAGTTAAAGAAAGTTTTGCAGCCAAGTTTAGTGGCAAGCGTTTTAATAATGTTGTTACTATGACAGGTATTGGTCAAACACGAGCATTCAGTACGGAACAGATTCTGTCTTGTATTGAGATTAACGACTATAATCTCGAAGTGTTGTTACACGTTTTGCCCGATAATTACTTACGGAGTGACGTCATGCTAGGTCGCGAGATTTTAAATCAGGGTTTTGCTATAAACATGACGGCGACGGAGCTTTGCTTATCAAAGATTCTTTGTGTAAACTCGGTGAATAACGATAACGCGCGGGAATCGGATTTAACAGCTGTCGAGACAGATATAGTAGGTAGTGACAAGTCAAAGCTTTTGCAAACTTTAGATCGGTTTTCTGATTTTTTTATCACAGGCCTACCTGTGACGCGTGTGAACACAGGCGAGCTTAAGGTTAGGTTGATAGATCCGAATCGTACGGTACAGCGACGAATCGAATTCGAATCGTACTTACAAATACGCGCATGATAGATTAAGAAAAATGCCAGCAGGTCACGTATCAGTCGAGATTGATGTAGATCATGTTAATGATGATGTTCGAATTTAAGTTGTGGTAGAAACTCGAGTAAGGGGACTCTATGGGCCATAGTGAGTTGAGTGGTGTTCGACCGTACCAGCAGCTATTACGTAGTCGTAGCCCGGTAGAAATCGGTATCTCTTGGGGCAACTCGAGTAGTCCGTGGGTGCGCGATGCGCGTTTAGCTCTGGCCGAGGTCGGGGTCTGGAAAGACCATACGTGTGGTTACCAGGGGGTGACACACGGGTGTTCCAAGATGGGTTTGACCCATGCGCTGGATGTGTGAGAGAGCAATGTGATTGCGGGTCGGCTGGACTGCCGGGGCGCTAGATGTCTTACTCGGGAGTTTCTAGAGTCTGGATTTTATGACAACTGTGTCGTTTTATAATTTGATTTGGACGACTGTGATGCGAGGCCCTGGCTGTTAGTATTGTGAATTTAGTATCCCCTATTGTCTAGTTTAGTTTAATTTTGATTAAAATTAAAAACACTGTTAAAAGTTCTGATGTCTTTGTACTTTGCCTGTAAAATGTAGAGTCAGGAGTGACCGAGTGAAACAAGGTATTCTCGTGGATATTTTATTGCAGATTAATCACACTGGGACGTGTGCACGTAGGATGGCCGTGTCGTCATCATCGGAACTTTTTGGAACGCCAGCGCCCTCCGTCGGCGCTTGCCGAACTCAATTTTGATCGGCTGAGGGGCGAGCTTGACATGACTTCTCGAGCAGCAGCCGTCCAGTGCGGTCTAACATTGATATCGACCCTGCGTTCCAGATATTACTGTAAAAAAGCTATACCTAAGTAAATAGACAATACAACCTACTGATTGAATTGAATCGCTGTTTCGTTCTCTCCAACATTACCCACCGACGCCCGCAGTTTGAAGGTTATAAACGTTTGGAGGTTATAAACGTGTGAAGGTTATAAAAGTTTGGAGATTATGAACCATACTGAAGACATCGAGCCACCTGATCCGTCATATTTATAATAATAATATTATGTATACTTAATATCAACTCGGCGAACAATCATCGTGAGAAAACCACAACATGGCGGTCTTAGTGAGTGGGTACAACAACACAACAGCGCCAGACAGTTATTGCTCCTAAGCAGTACCCACTACTTATCAGTAGTAGGTAATATAAACGTAGGCCAGTGCCGGATTTTTACTTTTCATAAGTATCGGCTATTTCATTTGTGCCGCCCCTTTTTCCTTTCCAGAAGCTCCCACCTATCTATCATCATCACTCACTTGTAGGCCTTTATTTAAGTATTTAAATATACTTACATAGGTTACGTAGGTAGGTAAGTATTGTAAATTGAAATAATCTAATGAAATTCATTCGCTACTTTATATGAATTACTTAGTCATAAAGTAAAAGTGCCCTCTGAAATCTGCCATCCCTAGGCCCCTAGGTCCCTATTGACAAATCCAGGACTGGGGTAGGCGTACATAGGTAATGTAAAGTGATCTACTGCATGAATGAAATTTGGCACTCACTTGCAGGCGAAAGGCTTGCCCATCTCGTTAGAGAATGTTGGTAGTCAGTTAGTATGGTACTCGTACCTATGAGTACATAAATAACCTACCTTGTATTGCCTTCATAATATGTTCTGTTTGTTTTATTTTACAACATACCTACCTACTTACCTGTATTTTAAATTATTATGTTACATGCATTTCGATCAGAACTTCCTGAAACTCTGCAAATACTCTCAGATGCCGATTTAAAAGAATTGGTGCCAATTATAGGGCATAGAGCTAAACTTTATGCTCAAATTAAATTATTAACGGAGATAATGTCAAATGCATTCCCAGCAACAAGTAATTCTGTAAGCATAATTTATTCTACCTATTTAATCAGAACAGTATTAAACCAGTGCTTTCCCGTGGTACACCTATTTTTGTCCACCTGGTGGACCACGGGTAAACATATTCTTCCCTGGTCCACCAGGTGAACTAAGGTGAACCATAGGAAATTATTATTTAACCGTGGTCCACCCTTGAGCACACAATCTTTTTTCATAGGTAATTTTACTTTCCCATGGCACTACTTCTCTAGACTACTTTCTTTTCTTCTTCTACTTCTTCTAGGTTTTGATTAATAACCTAACTTTTTTCGCTTCTTGGCTTTCTAGCACTTCGCCGGCCGCTGCCGCGGCACGCTCGCTACGCTCGCTCGGCTCGTGCGTTGTTTTTCATGTTCTAACATAACCTAACCTATTGATCGTTTCCCGTGATCTACTTAGTTACCCGTGGCACTACCGACTAATCACTACCACTTAATCTAGCCAATGAAAAGAGGTGGACAATAGGCAATATATTTCAATAAAAATAATTTACGAGAGTTTAAGGTGGACCACGGAAGAATATGTTTACCCGTGGTCCACCAGGTGGACAAAAATAGGTGTACCACGGGAAAGAACCTTATTAAACAGAAATCAGGCTGTGAAGTCTAATAATGCTTTACAAATGGTTACAGCTTGAAACTGCGGCTACAGATAACTCCAATGTGTGCTTGTATACATTTGAAGACTTAACAGTTTTAACCCAGCCTTCAACAGCAGAAGTGAATGAACCAGACCAAAACAGTTGTGTAGGTTATTTTTGTTTTTTAAATAATTAGTTAATGGAATTTGATCCAAACTTAATGGCGGCTGTAAAGTTAGGCGAGAGGCGCTGCACAATTGCAAATCTTAACACGAGCATTGAAAATTGCCTGACTGCACCTGTGCGAAGCCGTGCTCACAGTGCACTTCACAGCCAACAATAAGATTGAGTCACTTACCTTTCCTTCTTATTATGTTATTACCTACTTGACTTATCCAGATTACCACTCCTGAATTGCTGAATGGTAAAATCTGTATAGCACTGCTGTATGGAGGATGAGTAACATACTAATATTATTCCCTGGAGTGAGCTACGAAATTCGGGAGTGATTATAGAATAGAATTATTATTTTATTTGCATACTACAATGTGAGTAACATTCAGATGTAGGTAATAATTTATGCGAGACCTTACACATTTTTCCAATTAAGTAGCATGCAAAACTTAATATGGTATTATGATAATAATGATAATGATTTCCACACATAGACAGTTATGTATCTGCTACCTAGGTATATAATATATATTATCTGCTTAAAATCCAAATAAAATTTTACATTTTAGGCTGATACTCTACAAGTAATAATCAAAAAAATTGGTTCAACAGGAATTATGTCAAAAATAGCACATTCATTAAATAATTATATATCTTATAATCCAAGTGATAATTAGCCAATAATGAATTAATTATTTGCAGGAATTATATCAAACATTAAGAAGATGTAATGAAGGAAAAGGGATTTTACTCCAATATCAAGAGAAGGGTTTGTTAAAGTTTTGGGTTTGTTATATTGTTAAAGTGTTGACACCAAAACACTTTTTGTAGCCCAAAAAAAGTGCGTACGTATTCTCGCCGGTATAAAACTCCCAAACATTGACATATTAAACTTCCATAAACCCTACTTCATACAATTTAAAATCCTGACAATTATATCTCTGTACATTTTAGAAACATGTAAGTTCGTAAGAAAATACCCAGATTTTTTCATAAAACTGACTGACCAGCGTACCTATCTAATAAGACCTGACTATAAACACAAATTAATTCTACCTACCTCTAGGCTAGCTATGCACAGCTCGGGCCCTAACCCTATGGCCGTTAAAATATATAATTTAAATATGTCAAGATTTATATATTTTAAATATGTCACGATGAAATTTCACGCTATCAAGTTGGTCGTTATGTAAACTGTAATGAAGCGATTTGGCGTATATTCGCATTCCCTATTCACGAACGTCATCCTACTGTTGTGCATTTGGCGGTGCATCTGGAGAATGGTCAACGAGTATATTTCACGGCTTCGAATGCTATGCAACGTGCTGAAACACCTCCAGCAACTACATTGACCAGTTTCTTTGCGATCTTTATTGCCTTTAAGGCGGAACAGAGTTCGCCGGGTCAGCTAGTAAATAAATAATAAACGTTTCACACTCAAAACTCCCCACTAGGAATAAATCCTGTGTCGGGGATGCCATGGAACACACACAAAGACAAGGACAACTAACACCCAGACCCAGAACAGATACAATATAACCAAACAAACCACACAAGTGGGGTTTCAAATTATATGTTACGAGTATGTGCAGTGTAAAAGGCTATGCTCACAAATTTGAAATCTACACTGGCCAAGAGAATGAGCGGTTTCAAGATGAGCCAGATTTGAGGAGGAGGATTTGTGTGGAGTATCCCTTTGCCTTACTAAATCCAAGCATTGTTTCAAAGATTTTCATATGTAGTTATTGTGTAGTAAATGCATAGTGTTGTGAATCTGCAACAATATAAGGTTTTTTAATAAAAAAGGTTTTAAAATTTTTTCTTATTTTTCTCTGCATTAAAATGAACATTTCTACAAGATATATTTTTTTCGAGTTCTTAGTAATAATCATGCATTTAAGGGTTTGGGGACTCGCCCTTACCCGGCCAACTCAGTCGGTACTTGATCATCGAACTTTGTGTAGTACGTGTGAGTTATTGGCGATTTTTAGAAAGCGTTAACATTGTGAGCTAATCTGCAGTTTTCTGTGCTAACCTGGTGCAAAGAAGCAATGGATTCGGCGACTACAGGTATCTAGCAATCTATATGTAATATATATTTAATGAAATTTGATTCCGTTTAATATATTTTTAGTGATCGAGAAATAATGTCTATAATTGAGTTTTTGTGTTTGAGTGAATAAATGAGTTTTTTTTTTTGTATGTGAAATTTGTATGTAAATATGTATTTGTTCTAGTATCGGGGTAGATCCGGCTTTTTTTGTCATTTATGTTTAAAATGTAGACTCTTATGTAACGAATGCTACACAAATTAGCCGCGGAATAGCGCTGATACACTAAACCAGAGTAATTTAATTTTTACCGTCGAAATTAGTGAAATATTAATTTACGTTTAAATTTTGTTTTAGGTTCAGAGGGTCCTCAGGAGTGAGAATCGTAAATCACTCTTCGATAAGATGAAGAATGCAAAATTACGTAATTTAGAAGAAAAGCTATGTTTTTTGAGAGACCAAATTTTCACTCAAGACAGTTTTACTGAAAGTCAGTTAAATAAACTGAAATACAATTTTGCACATTTCAAATCAGAAATTAAGCGAAGGTGGACTGAATCGCACAAAAAAGATAAGGTTTTCTTAAAAAATAACCATCTTTGGCTGGAAGGTACTTTCGAAATTCCAGTCGCAACTACAAATCGTCAAGGTCGCCCTCGTAAATCATTTAGTGAATCTAGCGAAAGGAGCAAAAGAAGAAAAACTGAAGAGATCCGCACCAATGTAGAAGATGGTGTTATAGTTCACGCAGCTCAAGTTGAATTAAGAAAATCGGGAAAACGTCATGCTTCACGTGTACTCCAAGATATAACAAGCTCTCCGACCCGTGCAACGAAGTACAAAAAAGCTTTCGATACCTCTAAGTGTGGAAAATCATCGCGTCTAACTCCCATGGAAGCTTTAAAATGTTTATAACGGGTGTTTTTTTAGAGGTATAGAACTTTAAGTTGGCGTTACTGTTCAAGATGGCGACCGATTTAACAGCTGTCAAGTGATTTATTTTCAGTTTGGTTTGGTAATTCATCATGAATAGACTCACGCCTGAACAACGCTTGCAAATAGTGCAATTTTATTTCGAAAATAATGGTTCTGTGCGGAATACGTATCGCGCACTACGTCCATTTTATCGTCGACAAAATCGTCCATCAGAGCAGTTAATTCGATTAACCATGGAACGTTTTCGCACCACGTTTACTCTTATTGATAACTCGCATCCCCAGAGACGCCGTACGGTACGCCGTACGTACGTACAGAAGAAGCTATTACTGCTGTAGAGCGTAGCATTGAGGAAGACCCGAATGAGTCTATCCGCCATCGAGCACAGGAATTGGATCTGTGTCCATCCACTTTATGGAAGATTTTGAGGAAGGATCTTGGTTTGCGTGCTTACAAAATCCAACTCGTGCAAGAACTGAAGCCAAACGATCATCAATTAAGGCGTACATTCGTCGAATGGGCCCAAAACGAGACTGCCATTGTTCCCGATTTTCATAAGCGAATTTTGTTTAGCGATGAAGCGCATTTCTGGTTGAATGGCTACGTCAACAAACAAAACTGCCGCATTTGGAGTGAAGCTAATCCTCAAGTGTATGTCGAAAAACCCTTACATCCAGAAAAACTGACTGTTTGGTGCGCTGTATGGGCTGGTGGAATCATTGGTTCGTACTTCTTCAAAAACGATGATGGCCAGAACGTTACAGTCAATGGTGATCGGTATGGAGCCATGATTACTAACTTTTTCATTCCTGAATTGAACAATCATGATGTCCAGGAGCTGTGGTTCCAACAAGACGGCGCAACATGTCACACAGCTCGTGCCACAATCGATTTATTGAAAGACACGTTTGGTGACCACCTAATTTCACGTTTTGGACCTGTGAATTGGCCTCCAAGATCTTGTGATTTAACACCTCTAGACTACTTTCTGTGGGGCTATGTAAAGTCATTAGTCTATGCGGATAAGCCACAAACGCTTGACCATTTGGAAGATAACATTCGCCGTGTTATTGCCGATATACGGCCACAAATGTTGGAAAAAGTCATCGAAAATTGGACCTCCAGATTAGACTACATCCGAGCCAGCCGTGGCGGTTATATGCCAGAAATAATATTTAAAATGTAATGCCACAAGATTATCTTTCGGATTTATAAAATTCATGTCAATCGAATAATTCATCGTTGTTTTATTGCAATTTAAAGTTCTATACCTCTAAAAAAAACACCCTTGATGCAGACTTAACACGAGGACAGTATGAAGTTATAAGAAACACGAACAAGAAGTTTTTTCCGTGTTTAATTCAAGAAGCCAAAAAGAAATGTTTTCCTCCTCCAGAAACAATCACGGTAGCGAGTACCTGTGCGGAGACCCAACTGCAACCATTGATTGATATTATCCGCTTATCGGAATTATTAGAAGAAGTCTTATTGACAATAAAAGAGCAAGAGCGGAACACTTTAAAGTTACTATGTAAATGGGGCTGCGACGGATCCAGAAAATCAGAAGAGGAAAAACAAATGGAGATGAATAAGAAAATCGAAATACAGACCAGGTTTCGCAATGAAACTGGCTTATTAGTTGACATGCTTATTAGTTTTGAAGATCCGAAACTATCCTCAGATATTACAGGAATAGATAACGAGTTAATATATAGATTAAAAGTGATTTTAGAAACGATTTCGAGCGGATACGAGTTAAAGTTAGAAAAATATGCAGAAGAAACTGCTTGCTTATACGTGAAACTCTACCCGTGGCACCCAATGACACCCACACTGCACAAAGTACTTGTGCACGGATCAGACATAATAAAAAATGCATTATTACCCATAGGGCAACTGTCTGAAGAAGCAGCAGAGGCACGCAAAAAGCATTTTAGGTCATACAGACAGGATTTCTTAAGAAAATTCTCTAGAGAGTCCTGTAACAGAGACATTTTGAATAGGCTACTTTTAAGCTCTGACCCCTTTTTTAGTGCCTCAAGGGAAATAAAGCAAAATAAGAAGTCTTCTTTTCTTCCTGAAACATTGAATATGCTTGTATCTGCAACACCAAACCCAGCAGATGCACTTCAATCAGAAAGTGAGGATGAGATAAACTGATTATTGATTGATTTAATAAATACTTATAGTTAGTAAAATTGATTACATCATATGTGCCATAATCATCATTAAGTAATATTAGTGTAGACATGTGACCGAATGTTTTTTTTTGTAGTTTTTTTGTCTCTATTTTTGGTAAGAAATTATAAAAAATAAACATTATTTATTACTGTTTATATTACATGTTTTATTTTCGTTATTAGCAACTCCAAAACCCAAACAAATGTTTTTGGTCAGCTAAATTGACTAAATACTCCTATGTGCACTGTTAGTAAACTCAAAAAGACAGTTTTATATAAAAATTAACACGTATTTGCATGGTGATTTTACGGAGAAATTAACTAAACTAGGACTAACTGAACTTTGTAAGAAGGTTAGAAGACATAAATAAAAAATCACATACATTTTAAATATTTTATTGGTTGATTGTTCACAGGTCAGGATAGTATTTACGTATCAAAATGGTTTGGATTTGATGACTTCAACTTCATGCAAGACAAGTGTACACCAAATGTTACAATAGATACTTTGCAATACAATGGGAATAATGAGCCAAACGATACAACAGGCGATACGCAGGTAAATAATGTTACTAATTTTAATATCTATTTTGCCAAGGTATTGCTCCGTTGGTTGCAAAATGTTGAGCGAGATGTAAACGTATTCCCTTTGCGTCATTCCCACTTCTACGTGGCGCATTAGTGAGAGGGAGTAGTGATGAATGTTCACTCTCATTTCTCCAACTACCTGGTGTGAGTCCTGTTTCTGTTTCCGTATCTAAAGATCCATGTGGTGTGTATTTCTGGCTAGACCTCTTTCGCAAAAAATTGTGCAAATGTACAACAGCTAAAACTACTTTTGTAGCTTTACTGGGTGATAGTAACATAGGTTTCCTTAAAACCGAGCTTGCTATTCCGAAAGCATTTTCCACTACTCTACGTCCTCTTGACAGACGATAATTGAATATTCTTTCTAGAGACCCCCTCTCTGGCTCCCCTTGTTTCATTGTGTATTCGTTTAGTGCAAATGCTTTGTCTGCCAGAATAACGTATGGAACTTTGAGGGTATATGGTATTTGAAGTATCGATGGCTGAGGTATTTTCATGGACTTTTCTTTGAGTCTTTTGTATAATGAAGTGCGTTTAAAGATCCTCCCGTCCGATAGTTTCCCCTGGGAACCAATGTCAACGTATCTAAAACAGTAGTTCGCATCTACGAGAGCGAACAGTACGATACTAAAAAAGTGTTTGTAGTTATAATATTTCGTGCCGCTGTTACCAGGTGCTTGTATCATTACGTGTTTTCCATCCATGGCAGCTATAGCATGAAGAAAATCCCATTAATCTTGAAATTCTTCAGCAATTTCCAACCATTCTTTCTCGGATGTGGGGATCTCTAAAATTACAAATAATTATAAAATACTATGTAAAATAAATGCACGTTCATATTTCAGGACACTACATTACAAAATGAAGGCGAGTCTTCCCAAAAAACTTCAGAAGAGTGTAATACACAAGAACAATTGAATGACACTTAAAAAATCACCGGAAAAAACTACAAAAAAGACCCCGAAGAAAAGGAAGCTGGAAGATGAGGACGATAAAATGTTGAGAGAAGTGTTTAAAATTTTAACTGAAACGTCTCAAACTACTGATTCATATTTCAGTTATAGCCAGGACATAGCAAATGAATTAAGAAAATATGACAGCCATACTCTAATATTATGTCAAACAGGCAATAAATAATATTATTTTTGAAGCCGATTTAGGCAGATACAGTCCACATTATGGGTATAACACAACACAAGAACCTCAAAATCTCTCAAATTCAAACAATGATGATTTTTGGCCAGTACGTCAACTCAATTTAATTTAAAAAAGTTAAATAAATATAATACTAATTAATATAATAATAATAATATTGCGTGTTTCACTTACCTTTACCCAATTTTTTAAAACCTCACTGATAGCATCACAGACCTCTGGGACTATCCTAGATATAGTTTGCTTGGAAACTCTAAACAAGTACTGCAAGCTTGTATACGAGTCTCCAGTGGCAAGAAATCTCAAAGTTATAGTCAGCCTTTCAGTCACTGTAAGGCCCTTCGCACATGGAGCTACTCAAAAAGAACTAGTCACAAACTTAAATTACTAACGAGTTGCCTGAGCGTCACAGCTCATACAAAGCACTCTTCGCTTAAAGGTTCTCGTCAGACTATCGGACATTGCTTTCATGTCTGTTTGTTGTAAAAACATTCGTTTAGGATCCTCTATGTCTTCAGATTTTTTTTCAATTTTTGCCTTTCTGGCTTCGAAATAGTCCATGATACCATCATCGACAGTTGCAAATGATTTTCCTTTACGACGCTTAGAGTGGATGTTGGTACTGGAACCAGTTGGTTTAGATGAAGGGCATGACATGGGAGAGATTGGTTGATGGGATATAGGAGAAGATGCAATTAGAGGGCATGACATGGGTGATGCGCACCTTTAGAATTACAGGGACTGAGTTTGAATCATAAAATGACCTAAAAAAACATCCTCCATCGAGTGTTCATCCGAACACAGACTTTTTAAGGGCAGAAAAGGACAACATCATAATTCGGGGTAGGTATTATGTTCTTTCCTTTTCTTGCACTCAGTTCAGTCTGAGAAAGACTTTATCAGTATAGTGCCGCGAGTGTCATGAGCAAGTCGCTGCGTGTTTGTTATTTTATAGACCTAAAGCTTATTAAGTCGTTATAGGACCGATCCTGAGGTAAGTTGAATTTAATATTTTTAATAGAATACAGACATTTTTAGTGTTTAGGTCTATTTAAAACTAAAACATTTTTCACAGATTCGACTTATTTGTTATTGAGTCACTATTAGACTGAATGTATTGAAAACAATAAGGCCCCTTGCGCACTAGCGGTCAACCGCGGGGGCGGCTAACCGCGCGGTCTGCCGCTTTCCCAGTTTAATATGCAACCGCCTGTGATTGTACGCACTTGACCGCCGCAAAGTTTCAACCGCGGCGGTTGAATGGAGAGCTGCGGCCCGCTCCGCGGCTGGCCGCCATCTTGCTTGTACGCACTTGCGATTTCAGTTTGCGGCGAGCCGCCGATGAGTTAGTACGTGAGTCGCAGTCATGAACTTCGACACAGAGAAATTCATTGTTGAAATTCAACAACGAGAATCAATTTGGAATTGTCAAGGAGCAATATATAGGAATAGAGATTTAAAACGGAAACAATGGGAAGAATTAGTAGACATTTTTGGAAAAGATGAGATGACAACAGAGGAAAAAAGAAGTCTTGGTAAGTATTTATTATAATAATTATTATTATATTTATATAAACGAAACTACACATACATTCAACATCTTAAAACATAATAAATACGTCTATTTTCAATTAAATCATATTTCTTTGCCATTCTAATTTCCCATCAGTCATAAAATATTGGGCAAACAATTCTCTGTATCTCAACGCAGTTTTAGCGTTCCTTCTTAACCCTTCCTGTGTTAAGTTTTCTGTCAAAGGGCAACTGAGTGAGTCGTCGTAACAATAACCATCACGGTCTCTTACAAAATTATGTAGTACACAAGTAGCTTTTATAATATCTTTTGCTAGATCAAAGTGAACATTTAGAAGTCTATGAAATATACGCCACTTGTTTGCATAAATTCCAAAACTGCATTCTACATATCTTCTTGCTCTAGAAAGCCTGTAATTGAACGTTCTTTTAGTTTCATCCAAATCTTTTTTTGCGTATGGGCGCATCATATTCGTAGATAATGCAAATGCCTCGTCGCCTACAAAAACGTATGGCATACATGTCTCGCTGCTTTGTGAAATAGGCTGTGGCTCTGGAATATCCAATTGGTTTTTTTGCATTCTTTCGTAGAAAACAGAATTTTGAAATATTGACGAGTCACTGAATTTACCAAAAGCTCCAATATCAACCATAACAAATTTGAAATTACTGTCGCATACTGCTAATAAAACCAAAGAGAAAAAACTTTTATAATTAAAGCACATTGAGCCACTGTTATTAGGTGCTATACATCGTATGTGCTTGCCATCGACAGCACCTAAGCAGTTAGGAAAATTAGCTCTTTGAAAAAAATCATTCGCAATTTTTTCCCAAGAGTCTTTTTTTGGTTGAGGCAAACAAATATCTTTCAGACAAAACCAAATTGCAAAACAAACTTCTCGTACGATTTCTGCTACAGTGCTTACTCCAATTTTGAATGTATAATGTAGTTCCGCAAATGTACAACCTGTTGCAAAATATCTGAAACAAAAATTTTATAATTACTACATGCATTATTTAATTCAATTTAGATATGTACCTTTATTATACTTCTATTACTTTATGACTATATCATTAACTTGTTTGTTGTCTTGTTCTAGGAAAAGAATTACAAAAAAAATGGAAAAACATCAGGGATAATTTTGTGAAAGCTCTAAAGGACAATGTTGGCAGGAGTGGGTCAGCAGCTAAGAAAAAGACTCAATACATATTTTACAATAATTTAATGTTTTTGAAAGACACAGTATCCATCAATGAAACTGATTCAAATATGCCAAGGCAAGAAAATGATGGAAATGAAACAGAAAATGTCACTGACCCAGTCATACCACCACCGCCAAAACGAAATAAAAAGAAAAAAAAAGAAGATGATATAGGAGTTGAATTGATTAACGTCTTAAATAAGAATGTCGAGTTCAGAAAGGCCGAAGAAGATGAAGATAGACTGTTCTTTTTGTCGTTGGTTAGTGAAATAAAAAAAGTGCCTGAACATATACGCCTACGTACAAAAGCTAAAATAATGCAAGTCATTACTGAAGCCCAAACGTCTGGATACAACTCTACTTGGGATTACGTGCGACCATTTAACTACAACCAAGGGCCACATCAAGGATATCAGACACCATCATTTGCTAGAAATAATAACCCACCACCACCACCACCGCCCTCAGTTCCACCTACACATCGTGGAACATGGAATGAAGGAGAATCTGTAACTTCTCCTGAATCAACATATTCACAGAATACACATATGTCTCAAGAATCTGATTATTTAGATCTTTTTAATGATAATAATTCTCAGTAATAGTTATAGTTTCCTACTTTTATTGTTCTTTGTGGTTATGAATACACATTGCGATTCAAATTAAAACATAATAGCTAGCAAAAACATTTTTTATTTAAAATACATACCTTAACGTTATAACTAATTTCTCTTCGGGTTGGATACAGTCACGAAATTTAGTATCTTGTCCTTTGATGGTGACATATAAAACTGTTAGTAATTCTTCAAATGACGAAACACTCATTCTAACATAGCCAAAGAATTTATCTTGGTGCTTCTTCAGTTCTTGAAAACAACTTGCGAACTGGCCAAATTCATTACGAGTTTCTAGTAAAGGATGAATCCAGTATCTTTTTTTATTTTTCTTTCGTTGTTTTCGGGAGTAATAATAAATAACACAAGCTATCTCGACGGCGTCCATTTTGTTTGAGGTACGCGGGCCGCTCTGGTCCAACCGCTTGACGCGTTATCATCGCGGTTTTTTCGCGATTGGCCGCCATAGCGGTCAGCCGCGATGAAACCGCGTTAAGCGGTTGGACCGCTCAAACGAACCGCCTAGGCGGTCAATCGCTAGTGCGTATAAGCCCTTAGGCTAACTACGCACTATGCGGCTAGCCGGAATGCGGTCAGCCGTCTGGTTAGCCGCAGTCAAAAATATGTATGAAAAATTAGTTTTTATGCGCACTGTCATGCGGCTGCCGCTCAACCGTTGCGGTCGCTCGCAGCACTGCGGCTCAACGGGCGGCCAGCCGGACGGTTGCTATACACACTACGCGGTTAGTTTGCGGTTGGCCGCCCGACACTGATGACGTACGTGTGTGACGCGCTAAAATCGAAGGCTATGAATTTCGATACAGAAAAGTTTATTAATTGAAATACAGAATAGGCCGGCAATATGGAATACTAAATCTACGGAATACTATTTATACAGGGTGTGGCGTAAAGAGTGGATAATCCTTTAACTACGGTTGGGGGACATCACGACTGTTTGAAAAATGACAATTTACATTCAGTAAAAGTGTCACGGTTTTCGAGTTATTGGGCATTTTTGAAAATTTGAAAAAAGTTAGACTTTTGCTCACTCTTTTAAGTGCCAAATTTGCAATTCAAAGAATTTTTTCAATCTGTTTTCTGAATAACATTCCAAGATAGTGGTGCTATCAAATGTAAAGTACCAAATTTGTACAATTGCCATAGTTTTTTTTTTTTATTTCAAACGCAAAATTTGTGCTCAGTTATTTTATTTTCTCTCACTTTGATATCTCGTGGTGTAAAAAAAATGTACGGTGACATGAGTGCCTGATTAACTAATAAGTAGCCTATTTAATTAAGATTCCAAAATGGTACAATTCACGGTATTTCTAGCTCTGAATTCAAAAATATTGCTCATAAGATGAGTCAGAGTCAACTTTCTTAAAAGGTTGTTTTTCGCAAAAATATTATCTCTTTGTCTTTGTTTTTGTGTTATGGTTTACTTTATCTGCCTTTATGCTCACAAAACCAGCCCCTTTGTCAAGCCGAATAATAATTCTTGGAATCATAACGCAGCTGCGTCTGAGACTAAAGTCAGTGTGTTGTCTTTTTGTCTCATGTAATGAGTAAAAAAGACAGCTAGTGACTCTATTGTTCGTACTAGTGGTGGGCCCTACCTGTTTTGGAGATCGTTGGCTTGGCCTAGCCCAAGTCACGCCAGTGTGCTATCATATTACTTTCGCGCGACTACGTTTTTGCTCTTCTTTGGATTTGATTTCATGATTTGTGATGTGACCCCGGACTTGATTTTGCTTTGCGATTTGGACAATCATTTTATCGATTTTCTGCTGTGATCTTGGACTTGATTTCCCTGGTGATTTGGTATTGCGTATTGACTGCAATGTCTCGCAACACACCGTATACTCCAATGGAATATGCTAAAATGCATTTTATTTACGGCCAATGTAGCGGTAATGCCAGTCAAGCTGCAGCGCTGTATCGGGAAAGGTTTCCTCACGCACGCCATCCCGATTACAGAGTTTTTATCAGAGTGCATAATGCATACATGGAAGGTCGAATTCCGGGAAGCGGTATCGGCGGTGCTAGCTCCGGGAGGCCAATTGTACACGATGAAGAAAGTGTGCTCCAAGAGATCGAAGCCGACCCGACCACGTCAGTGCGAGCGATTTCCAGACGAACAGGAATATCAGCGAGAACGGTGCACAGGGTTTTGAAACAAGCTCAATTACACCCTTACCACTATCAACGCGTCCAGTGCCTGCTGCCACGAGACTATCCTCTTCGAGTTGAGTTTTGCCATGCAATGCTACGAAAAATTTCTGACGATCCCGATTTTTTTAATAGAATTCTCTGGAGCGACGAATCTACGTGTAAAAAAGACGGCTATTTTAATATGCACAATTTACACAGCTGGCAGCTCACCAACCCTCATTCGGTGAGAGAAGATAGGTCCCAGTACCAGTTTAAAATAAACCTTTGGACTGGGATCTGCAATGGCCAAGTCTTCGGTCCAATTGAGCTGCCAGCGACACTGACTGGCGAAGGATATTTAAACTTTTTACAAAATGATCTCCCGACACTACTAGAAGACATGTCACTCCAAGACAGAATGAGAATGTGGCTGCAGCATGATGGTTGTCCCGCGCATTACGCCCGAATCGTGCGTGAACATCTCGACGCCACATTCCCCAGAAGATGGATCGGGCGCTTGGGGACAATACAGTGGCCACCTCGGTCACCAGATCTAAACCAGCTGGATTTTTTTACTGGGGGTGCCTCAAAGAGATGGTGTACAAAGAGCCCATCTCCACCATCGAACAACTTCGGGAGCGAATTAAGAGGGCGGCGGAGACCATAAATCAAGAAAGACATGCACGAAAAGTGAAGCGATCTTTTATTAGAAGGTGCAGGGCATGCATTCGAGCTCGCGGTGGGCATTTCGAACAATTATTGTAAATGCGCGTATTTAATAAATTTAATTTTAATGACTATTTTGTTTCATTTTCATGCTTTAAAACAATTTCTAGTTGTAAATTGGTAGTAGTTTATTAAAACTATTAATTTTAAATTAACTTGTAAATTTAAAAAAAAAGATTCTGACTCATCTTAAGAGCAATATTTTTGAATTCAGAGCTAGAAATACCGTGAATTGTAGCATTTGGGAAACTTAATGAAATAGGCTATTTATTAGTTAATCAGGCACTCATGCCACAGTACATTTTTTTTACACCACGAGATATCAAAGTTAGAGAAAAGAAAATAACTGATCACAAATTTTGCGTTTGAAATAAAAAATAAAAAAAACTATGCGGGCAAAATAAAAACAAGTATATTGCTTCATTGTATTCCTATGCTGTGACCTGTGATATCGAAAATATACACTCAATCACTCATAAGTCCTTAATAAAAGGGCACACACAAAATGAGGGAGACAATGTGCATAGCAATATTGAAAAAGAGATTAAGAAACATAAAAAGTCTGGCCCAATATACGCACCATTCCAATATATAACCCTCATTAAAAGCTCACGTAAGCATGGAAAACCGTTTACTGTTAAAGAATTGACATACGATTTTTTCGTTGATTTATAGAATTTACAAGAAAAATGGGCTTACAATTTTAACGAGGATGAACAAAAAAAAACTGTGCTATGGAACAATGTAAAGGTTCTGAAATTTTGTAAGGACAAATGTTTTTCTTTTTACTATAAGACGTCGAACAATCAAGATGAGTTCAGTATGGTAAATATGAGAAACAAACGCAAGAAAATGATGACTGCAGAAGAAATAACGACGACCAAAGCATTTACCAAAAGACTGGAGCTAAGTGAAAATAAGAAAATGACTTACGAGATCTCGTTACCAAAAATTTAATTCCAAATTACTACGCAGACTTTTTTAACAATATACTATGATTATTTTGTGAAAGTTAAGTAAACCTGTGATTACATTTTAAGAGATTGTAGAAGTGTTATTATTTTTTTCGAAGAGAATTTGTTATTTCAATGATAAGGTTGATTTTTGTTGTATTGTTTAGTATTATTGATGAGTTAGTTTAATAGATACATACATACATATAAATCTAGTTATAACAGACTTCTAACTAGTTATAAGTTCTAAAGATGCCAGATATTTAGATTTTTCTACCAACTTACCACCTAAATAATTTCTAACATTATACTTGTTTGTAGCTTAGGTACCTTATTGTCCATTCCGAATGGGTTAGCCTTTCCGTGGCGGAGTGGATAAGTAGCCGGGCCGCCTTGCCCGGTGAAACTAAGAGGAACCCCAGGTGGAGGCTCGGGCCGGCGCCCTGGACATTCCGGGAAGCGGCGGTCTGAGCCTAGGCAGCCTCAATAGCCCTCATTGTGGCTGCGAGACTCGGTCGGCGTCTCGGCCTTCTCCCGAGTAGCGGCAACGCGAGTCGGAGGTGGCACGCGGGCCAATCGGTTCGCGCTCCGCCTCCCACTTTGTATCCCCCCTCCGTGCAATCCAGAAAATTTTATTTTATGGCACCTTTATCTGGAAAGTTCGTTGGGCGTGGTAACAGTGCGGAATGAATCAGTCAAACACGTCTGAAAACGGCTCTCAGCCGTGACTAACCGCTGTACGTGGACGACCTGCCACATGCCATACACCTGGAGTCCTCCCGTCCGCCTCTCCATCGAGAGGAAGGGCTCGGAAGTTGTCCATTCATGTAATGGACAACAACGGAAAGGCGCATCGCGCCTTCCTAGTGGGGTAGGCTCGACCGGCGACCTGGATATTCTGGGTAACGACGGTCGAGCCTTGGCAGCCTTGAGTGGCCGCGGGGCCCGGTCGGCGTCTTGGCATTATGCCGAGTAGCGGCGGCGCGGGTCGAACGACCTAGGTGGTGGCATGAAAGTGTCGTCGGCGGGGAAGGCTTCCGCATCCTCTCCTGCACCGGCTCTTCACTGTGCGCTTCAAAGACCCCGTTCTGCGGTAAGGGATATGTTGCGGCAGTGTGCGGGAGCCGAAGAGAGCTTGCCTTAATTGGTCGGCTCTAGAGCAAGGAAATGCTTGAAACAAAAACCCGTGAGAAAACACGTTAAAACCTGCGGATACCGGGGGACCTCCGCAGTATATACCCTTGCCACCGGAATGAGCGTCACCCGGTGGTCGACCAGTTTATATCGGCTCATACTCGTGGAATCTAAATATGGAATCAAAAAATAAATTTAAAAATCTACAAACGATAGATGCAGGGAGAGGGCTTAGCCCTGTACGGGATGTACATGCCGAGGAGTCTGACTCCTCTGACGATAGCACGGTGATTGTGGCGGGGGGATCATCTCCACCACCGCCCGGCTCACTGGGAGGGAGGCTCTGGCGCAAACGCGTCAGGCCTCAAGACGAAGGGAGCGACGGTGGTTTGAGTTCTGATAACGATTTCGTGTCAGACTCTCCACCGGCCACCAAAGTGGCCACCGCCCGGAGAGGCAGAGGCCGACCGCCCACCACGGGCGAACGCGTCGGGCTCGCACACGCCAAGGCCACTCTTTCGCGGGCCGAACGCGATGAGATGGAGCTGAGAGCCGAGCAGCAGGTCGAGCAATTGACCATAAGACTGCGGTCTCACACGTCGCCGACTGCCGATCGGTTCTCGGCGCCGCCGTCTCCATCGGGCGGCGATGGGAAAGAGCTGGCCTTGGACCTCAACAGGAGGGTCCTAGATTGCGTGGCCACGATTAACACCGTGGCCACCAAGTCGAACAACCTAAAGGGCACTTACGTAAAGGCCCTGAAGGAAGTAGCATCGGCGGTCAAAGACCTACTGGAGGAACTTAATGATAGATCTTCTACAGGTGAAACGAGTCGGCTGGAGGTGGCAAACGCACGCCTCCGAGAGGAAGTAATGGACTTACATAATGAACTGGCAGTACTCCGCCAAGATGCGATGGCGGCGGCACGAACATCCGTTCCGCCGCCGCCGTCCATCGACGAGGAGATGTCGAGGCGCCGGGAGGAACACCGGCGGATGGAGATTATGGAACAGGCCATCTTGCGACAAGTAGGGGGAATGCTGAACTCCCGATTGGACGCGCTAGAGGACCGTCTGCTGCCGGAGAGGCGCATGCGGCCGCCTCTGGCGACCGACCGAAGGAGCACCGCTTCCGCCGCTGCTGGTGGAGCTCTCGCAGTCCCAACGGCTAGACCTTCGGGAGCTGGGGCGCCGCCAGCGACGGCGGAGGCGGTGGTAAGGCACTCTCCGGGTACCAAAGGTAATAACGGTGCCTCGTCGTCGAAGGCGACGAGGAGGAGGAAAAAGAAGAAGGGTCCCTCTAAAGGGACGACAGGGGGCGGCTATCGATCCGCCCCCGTTGACGACTCTCAGATCTCCCGGCGGCCAGCCGGTAACGGTGGCGACGGCTGGGAGATCGTAGACAACGAAACGACGTCGTAACAGGAAGACTGGTGGTGGCGCGATGACGGCATCGGCTCTGCAGCAGCAGCAGCAGCAGCCGCCAAACGTTACACGTAGCCGATCAGCCAAGACTGTTACGGCGGTGGCGGCGACACCCAAACTCCGCGCCCCTCGATCATCGGCTGTTGTATTAACAATTCAGCCGGGGGGCGTGGAGAAGGGTATCTCATACAAGGACGCACTGGCCAAGGCCAGATTGGATCTCGAGCTGTCCCAGTTCGGCATCCCGTCGGTTCGCTTCCGCAGAGCGGCGACCGGCGCTCGCGTGCTGGAGGTGCCGGGCGCTACCAGCGGCGCCAAAGCGGACTCCCTCGCCGCAAGGCTGAGGGAAGTCTTCAACTCTGAAGACGTCCTTATCTCGAGGCCGATCAAAACCGTAGACCTACGGGTGTCCGGTCTAGACGACTCGATAACCAAAGATGAGGTGGCGGCCGCTATCTCCAGGATGGGTGAGTGTGGCCTGGAGCTGGTGAAGGTTAGCGACATACGATGTAATCCGGCGGGAATCGGAACGGCGTTCGTCCGTTGCCCGGTGACTGCGGCAAAGAAGGCGGTCAATAAAGGCCGCATTCTGGTGGGCTGGGTCTCGGCACGAGTTAAACTCTTATCGCCGAGACCGCTTCAATGCTTCCGATGCCTAGAGGTGGGGCATGTGCGGGAGCAATGCAAAGGGGAGACCGATAGGAGTGAACTCTGCTATCGGTGTGGCCAGCTCGGCCACAAAGCCAAGGAGTGCTCGGCGGGTCCGCACTGCGCAATCTGCGCAGCCGCAAACAGGCCCGCCGGACACCGTATCGGGAGCAAGGTTTGCGCCTTGCCCCCGAAAAAGAAAGGCAAAAAGGAGGTGGTGGTTGTCGCGGCCGGTGGGATCCAGCCGCCACAGCAACCATCACCGTCCGACCCATCACCCCGGGACGAGGTAGTGACGATGGACACCAACATAGGATAATGGCTCTAAAAGTATTACAGGCGAACATCAACCACTGCTCCAAAGCTCAGGACGTTCTGTACCAGAGCATGGCGCAGTGGTCGATCGCTATAGCAGTCGTGGCGGAGCCATACACCGTCGTCTCGAACCGGGACGATTGGGTAGTGGACAGCGATGGTACGGTGGCGATAGCCACGAGAGCGGCAGCCGGCTTCCCCCTCGTCGAGGGGGTGATACGCAGACACAAGACGCGAAGAGGCGAAGACCTCTGCGAAGAGGTCATCGCCCGCAGGGAACTGGCAGAACGTGCGAGGGAGGACGACGAGTCGAGCCTCCCTATGCGACGCAAACGCGTCTCACGTAGGCGACTGGCGCACGATCGCCGGTTGCCTCCGTAGCCGGGAACTCTGGTCTGCGGGCTCGGGGGGGCCCGCCGACCGATGAGAATGAGTTCCCCGAGGATGGACGACGATGTGTTTCCAGTGTTCGACACATCGTCGTCGTTATATTTACTTCTTAATTGTATTGTATATAAAACGGGACGGATGGAGCTAGCTAGCTAACTAGCTCCCCGGGATCGAGGTCCGATCGGGCCAGCGCTGTCGGTACCACGGAAGAGTGCGAGAGCGAGCCCGTAGCTCTGACGTAGAGGGCGGGATTAGGAGCTAATGAGAGCACACTAATCCTGACTTGGCCACCTGTCCGGTGAGCAAGTTCGTCAAATGGTTACAGAAAGGAGCGCAGGTCGTGTTGACATCTGTAACAAGTCTACAAAGTTCCTGCACGTGGTGTCGCCTGCTTTTGGTCTGGTCCCCTACGGAACAGACGTAACCGATACTTTTAGACGCAATTCAGAACTCCAAACCCTCCCATCCTATTCTCCTTCCAATCAGCGTGGTGGCGTGGTGGTCAGGTCACTGGGGGCCTTACATCTCCAGATGTTTGGTTGGGGGGATGACCACCCACGTATTTGGTGCTGTGCGTGGGGGGCCCGTAGGTTGGATGCAACAAACCTGGTGGCTGAGTGATTGGTTGGTCTTTCACAACACTCCACTTTGGTGTGAATTTCAACCGAAACGGGAGGATATGGACTAGCCATCCATATTCATTCAGCACTGGTGGCAGTCTTCTACTCCACCGGGCGAGAGGGGGGGTTTTAAGGGGCCTGCAGTCGGCGTTGCCCGCGGACCACGTTATGATTGGCGTGGATCTGGGAGCAGCGCCCGCCTCGTGGGCTCCTGATTCCGCCCTTCTATATCCGTTTAGTAACCCTGGTGTTGTAACCCAACATCCCCAATGGTGCGGGCTCCGTGGAGGGTGGGGATCTAAACGGATGAATTTAAATAGTAACTTATGGATAATACAACAAATCAATCCAAACCAACCCCCGAAAGGGAGGCGTTGACGGGCCTTGCAACGGCTTTTGCCGCAGTCAAGGGAACCGACGCTGCCTGGAAGGTCGTAAGACCCAAGGGCAAAAAAGGGATGCGGAATAAGAGGAAGGGTCCTATGACTTCAACCTCCGGTTCCGGTACCCCAAATCTCGAGGTGGCTCACGCTCCGGAGAATAAACATACTAGACGACAACGACAAAGGCTGAACCGTCAGCAATATCGGAAGGAGCAATTGGGTACGGGAGCAGGGAATACACAGCCAACAGCTGGTGGATCCCTAGCGAGCAAACCGGGAACCAGCGACTTCTACCGTGAGCGACGGCTCAACCAAAACAAGCCCGTTGCCGAACCGAACGCCCCGCCAGCGTCATCCGCAGTTCCGACTGTGGAGACCGCTGGGCCCGTTGGCCGCAAAGGTAAGGCATCTGGCTCAAACAAAACAGGTAGACCCAACCGTGGAAAGCGATCTGAGATCGCCATTGCTAAATCGTCACAGGCCCCGGCCCGCAATGAGCCCAGCAAGCGTTCACGGTTGGACGATACGGTTTCGCCGAGAGGCGAACACAAGAAAGTGAGGCTGGACACCTCACATCGTGCCCAGAAAAGCTATGCTGAGGTCGTGCAGAACGAGCTTAGCGTAGCTGTAGTAAGGGCAGATGGAGTCCAGCTGAACGACGAGCAGATCGCCTGGGTGAAGAGGATCCTTCAGATCAAACTGATGGAAGCGGTCAGGGATCCTTCGGACTCATTCGTCCCCTCCTTCAGAGGGAAACCCATCATCGCTGATGGAGTTCTGAAGCTGTGGTGTCTGGATGAGCCCTCACTAAGGTGGATCACTCTAACGGTAGACAACCTGCCCACAACGGACTGCCCGAAATTCATGGTCAAGAGGCAGTGTGAGCTCACCAGGAGGGTACGAGCGGCCCTGTTTCTTCCGGAGTGTGAAAACACTCTGGAGGACACAAACCTGCTTCTGCACAAGCAGAACAGGTGGGCCCTCATAAACTCCTGAACGGTATTCACCCACACTCTCCAGGGGGACGGGGCCATGTTTTTAACACTGGGTATCCCAGAGGATGTGGTCCCGATCCTCATGAAGAATGATCGGAGGCTCAGCCATGGTTTCGGCAGCGTCTATATCCGGTTCTACGGAAAAGACGGATCCCTGTCGGACGTGCCACCTCACGTCGCAACCGCAGCCGAAGCGGAGAGCGCGAAGGGAGTCTCCCCAATCGTGCCCGCACACTCCTCGCCGATGCCGTCAACTTCGGGGGGCGCGGCGGAGATGTGTGTGGATCCAGAGCTCCACAAACGCACTTCCGAAGAGGGGGTGGTATCCGAGGAAGAGATGGTAGCTCTCGACTCCGAGAGTGAGCCGGAGCAGTCGGCAGAGGGAAAACCTAATGATGGGGACCCCTGCCGACTGTAAACACATACAAGCAAACCTCCAGCACAGCCTCACTGCAACGGCTAACCTGCGCAGAGTGCTGGAGGCAAAAGACAACGAGGAGACCGTCGCCCTGATCCAGGAGCCGTGGATTAGGGCGGGGCGTGTGTGCGGTCTCAGATCACTGAATGGTAAGTTGATACTAGACAGTACGTGTGACAGCCCAAGGGCATGCATCTACGTACCACGAAGCATCCCGGCTGTGCCCCTCACGGAATTCTGTTCTAGGGATCTGGCAACAGCCAGAGTCCAGAACACCGGAGATGACAATGGCACGATGATCATTGCGTCCGCTTACATGCCAGCCGACGAGGAGATCCCGCCGAAACACGTGGAGGATTTGATCAGGTACTGTGAACATAACTCCTTCAAATTAATCATCTCAGCAGACACAAACGCACACCACCCGTTGTGGGGTATGCGTGCAGCAAACAGCAGGGGAGAAGAATTGGTAGACTTTCTTTTCACAACCGATCTCTCCATAGTGAACAGGGGTGCGGAGCCTACTTTTGTCACCAGTAGATGCCGTACAATAATTGACCTAACTTTAGCAACAGGTAGCCTTATAGGAGCCATCAAGAACTGGCGCGTGTCTGACGAGTCCTCATGCTCTGATCACAGATGGATACGTTTTGAGCTGGGACTGGTTGCTACACCGCCAATACCAACACGTAATCCTCGACGAACGGACAAGGTAAAATTTTGTGACTCACTCAATCAACACTTCGATCCCGTTACCTCAGAGGCATATCTTAACAGTACAACCGAAATAGAACAGACGGTAGTACACCTAACAAATGGTCTTACCAGGAGCTTTCAGGAGGCCTGCCCCCCCTATCCTCAAACAATAACAACAAAAATGGTAACCGAGGGTGGAGCAGAGAACTGGAAAGACACAAGACAAAAGTACGCAAACTGTTTAACAGAGCCATGAACACATACAATGACGAAGACTGGAACAAGTACAGCACCGCCAGGATGTTCAAATGTTCAAGGATAGAATACAAAAAGCGGCTACGTTTCCAGGAATCGTAAGTCATGGAAAAGGTTTAGCACAAACATAGAGACGAACACACAAGCAAATAGGATCAGGAAAATCCTTGCGGCCGATCCTATCCGCGTAATCGGCTCACTTAAACAACCTGACAATACTTTCACAAAAACAGACACTGAAACAAACAATCTACTTATGCAAACCCACTTCCCGGAATGCCAAATCACTAACAGTACCACATGGGGCGAAAGTGAAGGGACACCACCCACAGACGACGACTGGTTGGTCGCAAATACAGTAGTCACTAGGGACAGGATAATATGGGCCATAAACACCTTCCAACCCTTCAAAACAGCAGGCCTGGACGGCATTTTCCCCGGTCTGCTACAATGGGGCTTACAGCGTATAGGTAGGACACTGCATCTCATTTTCACGGCGTGCCTAGCTTATCCCTTTATAGGGCTCTGGCCATATATTGGACACCATACGTTTCGTTCTAAATCTCGTTCAGGATTAGTCTAATTGAATTGACATCAGGACCTTATGTCACTTTGAAAAGTTTCGGAACGAAACTTAAAAAAAAAAACCATAATGGCGACCCATTTGTAAACAGCTGTCAATCGTTTCTCAAAATTTGGTGGTTTTTGGTTCGTGAAACAAATCTAGAAAAATCTCCGAAAATAATGAGTGGAAAGGTAAGTTTTGAATTACAATTTATTAGAAATATCATATAATTGTCATTTATGAGGATATTTCAACATTTATAAAAAAATCACATACTGATTTGAAGAAAAATTATGACGTCCATATTTTGCCCAGAGCCCGTTTGGTGATTACATTTTTCTGTTTCAGAGAGTTATACCTCTAGATAAATTAGAGGCAGTTTTAGATGAGCTTTTTGCCTTATCTGATGGTGAGGAGTCAGAGGATGGATTTGAAAGTGATGACAGGGAAAATGAGGCGATTTTCTTAGAACCAAGTCTGAACGAGCTTGAGGAGATTTTGGGTTCACCGTCTTCCTCACAAAGATAGCCTGAGGTTGCCATAAATTTACGACCACCGATCTCGCCAATTCCTTCAGAGAGTAGAGCAGTGGAAGTTCCTTCTGCACGGCAGGACTTCGGAGCAGGTGATTCAGATAATGATGTTCTAGGAAGTAATAGTGCAGAGTCGTCTCTATCGGAATCTGAAGAAGACGAAGATGATATTGATGATTGGAAGAAAATGAGGTTCCCTCATAATGCACCAATTGATAAATTTGATACAGTTCCAGTAAAAGCAAACCAAACCTTCCCAAACAGAAGTAGTCCTCTTGCATATTTTAGATGTTTTTTCTCTGATGATATAATATCTCTACTCTTAGAGCAGACCAATCTATACGCTGCACAAAACGAACAGAAGAACTGGGTTGATGTCTCTGCAGAAGAAATGCAGGCTTTCTTTGGAATGTTGGTTCTAATGGGTGTGCATCCTCTTCCTAATATAGATTTATATTGGTCAACTGACCCATTATTTTGCGTGAGGGAAATTGCGGATGTGATGACTTCAAAAAGATTTAAAATCATACTGAGAAATCTGCACCTAAATGATAACACAAAAATGCCCAAAAGGGGAGAGCCAGAGTATGATAAACTCTACAAGATTAGGCCCGTCGTCAACTACATGAATACTGCTTTCAAAGGGAGCTAAAAACTCAACATCCCAAAGTATAGACGAATGTATGGTTAAGTTCAAAGGGCGTAGCACTTTGAAACAGTACATGCCCAATAAGCCAGTAAAAAGAGGCTTCAAGATTTGGGCTAGGTGTGATAGTGACACTGGTTACTTATATGAGTTTGATGTATACACCGGCAAGAAATGTAAAATGTAACTGTAAAAAGAAATGTAACTGTCGATGATGGTATCATGGACTATTTCGAAGCCAGAAAGGCAAAAATTGAAAAAAAATCTGAAGACATAGAGGATCCTAAACGAATGTTTTTACAAAGCTTACTACCAGACATGAAAGCAATGTCCGATAGTCTGACGAGAACCTTTAAGCGAAGAGTGCTGGCTTTAGTGGATGAAATTTTAGAAGAATCTCCGAAATCTTTGATACCGCCACATCAAGTCGCAGCCTATAATGCTGAAAAACAAGGCGCTTTTCTTTCAACGCAAGAGCTGCCGGTATCAAATGAACAGCAAGCCACACCAGCATACAATAATCACATTTTGTCATACTATGAATCAGTACCATTTTAATTAATACGAACAGTGATTCTGGTGCAATTATAGAACAGAATTAAAAGTGCATTTACGAATAAAATACTAATTTGTGACTAAGCTGTGATTGTTAGAAGACTGTTTAATTACGCTAGTACCTAATAATAAATAAATAAAAAATTCATCTTACCTTAAAGTTATTAAAATTCTTTCTTCTCCGCTTACATACTCCCTCATGTTAGTATTTTTTTTTTACAAATAAAAGGAGATACTAACTGCACCAAATTTAAATAGCTATCTTTGGACATTCTATAGAATCCCAATTTTTTTTTTATCTGTTTCACGCAGCTCTCGTGCTGCAACTGATAATCTGCAGTTAACATTATTTCGAATATACGGATGAACCCAAAACCTGCGAATATTCCTTCGACGTCTTTTATAATAATAGTATAATACAATCGTCGTCGTCCTCGCTCGATCCAGTTGACATGTTTACCACTTGTTAACCGTGTGCTTTTGTAAACAGAAATGACAGAAGTAATTGAAACCTGAGTCTCCCAAAAACGTATATGGGACTGAAATATTTGTTCCCTGTAACGTACACGATGGTGGTAGATGTAACTTATCTGTTATTAATTTACTACACAGTGATTTATGTTGTATGACGCCGCCATCAGAGACGCTTTCGTTAATGCCAGTGTGTACGTACATAAACTCATAATTAGCATTTACTATGCCGAAAAAAACTTTACTAAAAAAGCCTTTGTAGTTATAGAATAACGTGCCACTCCCTGGTGGTTTTTCTATGGATATACGAGTATGTTTGCCATCTATTGCACTAATACAGTGATCGAAGTTCCACTTGTCTTCAAACATTTTAGCATTATCTTTCCATTCCATTCATTGTCCTTGTTTGATTTATTCCTAGTGGGGAGCTATGAGTGTGAAACGTTTATTATTATTATTATTATATTCACTTTGCGTAGCAGGCATCTGAAACAGAAAGTAAAGTGAACGTTTTATTACAGCATCGAAGCTCACCAGAGACATCAGCATCGACATCATCGACACAAATTATAAATTGGTGATGTAACGAATGTTGGATTTTTCACATTCGCGAATGCGAATGCGATTGCGAATATTTATCTTCAACATTCGCGAATGCGAATGAGAATATTTTAAAATTTCAAAAACAGCGCGCGTAAAATGTTTGACAGGTTTGACGTTTCGTGTCGGCCATGTTTAAATTGAACATAGCCGAGCCGATATTGGTTAATTGAATGAATTTAGTCACAGAGAGTGCATTCTAAAAGTTTTGTTTTGAGGTTAGTTTTATGTTATTTATCAAATTTAACTGATATTTAAGGGACAAAGTGGCATAAAAACATGAGTAAAGCACACATCAGCGAAGTTTGGACTTATTTTACAATATGTGATGCTGAAAATGTTAATTGCAAGTTGTGTGATAAAAAGTACTCGCGCAAAGGCAGGACCACTAGTGCTATGAGAAATCACCTGGAAGCTAAACACAAAAATGAATACGAAGAATTGAAAAAAAGAGAACATGAAAAGCAAGATGCTGCTAAAATTAATTCTTTGGCGTCCTCTTCGCGACAATGTACCAAAACTGACCTTAAGCAAATGTATTTGAGTGATTGCGTTGAAAAAAATAAAAAGTGGGATAACAACAACACCAAGTCTTTGGTGCTGGATAATTTGATTGGCGAAATGATCGCACTGGAGGACTTACCATTTACGACTCCGAGAGTGAGCCGGAGCAGTCGGCAGAGGGAAAACCTAATGATGGGGACCCCTGCCGACTGTAAACACATACAAGCAAACCTCCAGCACAGCCTCACTGCAACGGCTAACCTGCGCAGAGTGCTGGAGGCAAAAGACAACGAGGAGACCGTCGCCCTGATCCAGGAGCCGTGGATTAGGGCGGGGCGTGTGTGCGGTCTCAGATCACTGAATGGTAAGTTGATACTAGACAGTACGTGTGACAGCCCAAGGGCATGCATCTACGTACCACGAAGCATCCCGGCTGTGCCCCTCACGGAATTCTGTTCTAGGGATCTGGCAACAGCCAGAGTCCAGAACACCGGAGATGACAATGGCACGATGATCATTGCGTCCGCTTACATGCCAGCCGACGAGGAGATCCCGCCGAAACACGTGGAGGATTTGATCAGGTACTGTGAACATAACTCCTTCAAATTAATCATCTCAGCAGACACAAACGCACACCACCCGTTGTGGGGTATGCGTGCAGCAAACAGCAGGGGAGAAGAATTGGTAGACTTTCTTTTCACAACCGATCTCTCCATAGTGAACAGGGGTGCGGAGCCTACTTTTGTCACCAGTAGATGCCGTACAATAATTGACCTAACTTTAGCAACAGGTAGCCTTATAGGAGCCATCAAGAACTGGCGCGTGTCTGACGAGTCCTCATGCTCTGATCACAGATGGATACGTTTTGAGCTGGGACTGGTTGCTACACCGCCAATACCAACACGTAATCCTCGACGAACGGACAAGGTAAAATTTTGTGACTCACTCAATCAACACTTCGATCCCGTTACCTCAGAGGCATATCTTAACAGTACAACCGAAATAGAACAGACGGTAGTACACCTAACAAATGGTCTTACCAGGAGCTTTCAGGAGGCCTGCCCCCCCTATCCTCAAACAATAACAACAAAAATGGTAACCGAGGGTGGAGCAGAGAACTGGAAAGACACAAGACAAAAGTACGCAAACTGTTTAACAGAGCCATGAACACATACAATGACGAAGACTGGAACAAGTACAGCACCGCCAGGATGTTCAAATGTTCAAGGATAGAATACAAAAAGCGGCTACGTTTCCAGGAATCGTAAGTCATGGAAAAGGTTTAGCACAAACATAGAGACGAACACACAAGCAAATAGGATCAGGAAAATCCTTGCGGCCGATCCTATCCGCGTAATCGGCTCACTTAAACAACCTGACAATACTTTCACAAAAACAGACACTGAAACAAACAATCTACTTATGCAAACCCACTTCCCGGAATGCCAAATCACTAACAGTACCACATGGGGCGAAAGTGAAGGGACACCACCCACAGACGACGACTGGTTGGTCGCAAATACAGTAGTCACTAGGGACAGGATAATATGGGCCATAAACACCTTCCAACCCTTCAAAACAGCAGGCCTGGACGGCATTTTCCCCGGTCTGCTACAATGGGGCTTACAGCGTATAGGTAGGACACTGCATCTCATTTTCACGGCGTGCCTAGCTTATCCCTTTATAGGGCTCTGGCCATATATTGGACACCATACGTTTCGTTCTAAATCTCGTTCAGGATTAGTCTAATTGAATTGACATCAGGACCTTATGTCACTTTGAAAAGTTTCGGAACGAAACTTAAAAAAAAAAACCATAATGGCGACCCATTTGTAAACAGCTGTCAATCGTTTCTCAAAATTTGGTGGTTTTTGGTTCGTGAAACAAATCTAGAAAAATCTCCGAAAATAATGAGTGGAAAGGTAAGTTTTGAATTACAATTTATTAGAAATATCATATAATTGTCATTTATGAGGATATTTCAACATTTATAAAAAAATCACATACTGATTTGAAGAAAAATTATGACGTCCATATTTTGCCCAGAGCCCGTTTGGTGATTACATTTTTCTGTTTCAGAGAGTTATACCTCTAGATAAATTAGAGGCAGTTTTAGATGAGCTTTTTGCCTTATCTGATGGTGAGGAGTCAGAGGATGGATTTGAAAGTGATGACAGGGAAAATGAGGCGATTTTCTTAGAACCAAGTCTGAACGAGCTTGAGGAGATTTTGGGTTCACCGTCTTCCTCACAAAGATAGCCTGAGGTTGCCATAAATTTACGACCACCGATCTCGCCAATTCCTTCAGAGAGTAGAGCAGTGGAAGTTCCTTCTGCACGGCAGGACTTCGGAGCAGGTGATTCAGATAATGATGTTCTAGGAAGTAATAGTGCAGAGTCGTCTCTATCGGAATCTGAAGAAGACGAAGATGATATTGATGATTGGAAGAAAATGAGGTTCCCTCATAATGCACCAATTGATAAATTTGATACAGTTCCAGTAAAAGCAAACCAAACCTTCCCAAACAGAAGTAGTCCTCTTGCATATTTTAGATGTTTTTTCTCTGATGATATAATATCTCTACTCTTAGAGCAGACCAATCTATACGCTGCACAAAACGAACAGAAGAACTGGGTTGATGTCTCTGCAGAAGAAATGCAGGCTTTCTTTGGAATGTTGGTTCTAATGGGTGTGCATCCTCTTCCTAATATAGATTTATATTGGTCAACTGACCCATTATTTTGCGTGAGGGAAATTGCGGATGTGATGACTTCAAAAAGATTTAAAATCATACTGAGAAATCTGCACCTAAATGATAACACAAAAATGCCCAAAAGGGGAGAGCCAGAGTATGATAAACTCTACAAGATTAGGCCCGTCGTCAACTACATGAATACTGCTTTCAAAGGGAGCTAAAAACTCAACATCCCAAAGTATAGACGAATGTATGGTTAAGTTCAAAGGGCGTAGCACTTTGAAACAGTACATGCCCAATAAGCCAGTAAAAAGAGGCTTCAAGATTTGGGCTAGGTGTGATAGTGACACTGGTTACTTATATGAGTTTGATGTATACACCGGCAAGAAATGTAAAATGTAACTGTAAAAAGAAATGTAACTGTCGATGATGGTATCATGGACTATTTCGAAGCCAGAAAGGCAAAAATTGAAAAAAAATCTGAAGACATAGAGGATCCTAAACGAATGTTTTTACAAAGCTTACTACCAGACATGAAAGCAATGTCCGATAGTCTGACGAGAACCTTTAAGCGAAGAGTGCTGGCTTTAGTGGATGAAATTTTAGAAGAATCTCCGAAATCTTTGATACCGCCACATCAAGTCGCAGCCTATAATGCTGAAAAACAAGGCGCTTTTCTTTCAACGCAAGAGCTGCCGGTATCAAATGAACAGCAAGCCACACCAGCATACAATAATCACATTTTGTCATACTATGAATCAGTACCATTTTAATTAATACGAACAGTGATTCTGGTGCAATTATAGAACAGAATTAAAAGTGCATTTACGAATAAAATACTAATTTGTGACTAAGCTGTGATTGTTAGAAGACTGTTTAATTACGCTAGTACCTAATAATAAATAAATAAAAAATTCATCTTACCTTAAAGTTATTAAAATTCTTTCTTCTCCGCTTACATACTCCCTCATGTTAGTATTTTTTTTTTACAAATAAAAGGAGATACTAACTGCACCAAATTTAAATAGCTATCTTTGGACATTCTATAGAATCCCAATTTTTTTTTTATCTGTTTCACGCAGCTCTCGTGCTGCAACTGATAATCTGCAGTTAACATTATTTCGAATATACGGATGAACCCAAAACCTGCGAATATTCCTTCGACGTCTTTTATAATAATAGTATAATACAATCGTCGTCGTCCTCGCTCGATCCAGTTGACATGTTTACCACTTGTTAACCGTGTGCTTTTGTAAACAGAAATGACAGAAGTAATTGAAACCTGAGTCTCCCAAAAACGTATATGGGACTGAAATATTTGTTCCCTGTAACGTACACGATGGTGGTAGATGTAACTTATCTGTTATTAATTTACTACACAGTGATTTATGTTGTATGACGCCGCCATCAGAGACGCTTTCGTTAATGCCAGTGTGTACGTACATAAACTCATAATTAGCATTTACTATGCCGAAAAAAACTTTACTAAAAAAGCCTTTGTAGTTATAGAATAACGTGCCACTCCCTGGTGGTTTTTCTATGGATATACGAGTATGTTTGCCATCTATTGCACTAATACAGTGATCGAAGTTCCACTTGTCTTCAAACATTTTAGCATTATCTTTCCATTCCATTCATTGTCCTTGTTTGATTTATTCCTAGTGGGGAGCTATGAGTGTGAAACGTTTATTATTATTATTATTATATTCACTTTGCGTAGCAGGCATCTGAAACAGAAAGTAAAGTGAACGTTTTATTACAGCATCGAAGCTCACCAGAGACATCAGCATCGACATCATCGACACAAATTATAAATTGGTGATGTAACGAATGTTGGATTTTTCACATTCGCGAATGCGAATGCGATTGCGAATATTTATCTTCAACATTCGCGAATGCGAATGAGAATATTTTAAAATTTCAAAAACAGCGCGCGTAAAATGTTTGACAGGTTTGACGTTTCGTGTCGGCCATGTTTAAATTGAACATAGCCGAGCCGATATTGGTTAATTGAATGAATTTAGTCACAGAGAGTGCATTCTAAAAGTTTTGTTTTGAGGTTAGTTTTATGTTATTTATCAAATTTAACTGATATTTAAGGGACAAAGTGGCATAAAAACATGAGTAAAGCACACATCAGCGAAGTTTGGACTTATTTTACAATATGTGATGCTGAAAATGTTAATTGCAAGTTGTGTGATAAAAAGTACTCGCGCAAAGGCAGGACCACTAGTGCTATGAGAAATCACCTGGAAGCTAAACACAAAAATGAATACGAAGAATTGAAAAAAAGAGAACATGAAAAGCAAGATGCTGCTAAAATTAATTCTTTGGCGTCCTCTTCGCGACAATGTACCAAAACTGACCTTAAGCAAATGTATTTGAGTGATTGCGTTGAAAA
Source organism: Alcis repandata (assembly GCA_949125135.1). Classification (NCBI taxonomy): domain Eukaryota; kingdom Metazoa; phylum Arthropoda; class Insecta; order Lepidoptera; family Geometridae; genus Alcis; species Alcis repandata. The sequence goes on from OX421240.1 coordinate 2,576,849, forward strand.
AAATAAAAAGTGGGATAACAACAACACCAAGTCTTTGGTGCTGGATAATTTGATTGGCGAAATGATCGCACTGGAGGACTTACCATTTAGTTTTGTGGAATGTCTTGGATTTGTGAGATTGATTAACCAAGTATGCCCTTCATATAATTTAAAAAGTCGGCAATATTTTACTTCCAATAATTTTGAACGAAAAATGATTGTATTGAAAGCAGAAGTATTCAATGATGGGCGACATACAGGAGAAAATATATCGGCAAAATTAGAAACTATGTTGGGAACATCATGGGGAATTCCCAAAGAAAACGTATTATGTATTGTTAGAGATGGTGGCACTAACATGAAAAAAGGTATTTCTTTATTAAGTATTAAAAACATTGATTGTTTATCGCACCAAATCCAACTTGTTGTTAAAGAAGGGCTTAAGTCACAAGAATCTATCATTGCAGCCATTAACAAATGTAAAAAGATAGCAACACATTTTCACCACTCTAATGTAGCTCAAGATGAACTTGTTAATCTTCAAGAAAAGCTTAATCAACCAAAGCTCAAGATAATCCAAGAGTGTGTTACGAGGTGGAATAGCACCTTTTACATGCTGGAACGCATTTTGAAAAACAAAGATTCGCTGTGCCTTTATGCTTCCACCAGCAACAAAATTTCACTACTAACTTCAGAAGAATGGATACTTGTGGAAAGATTGATTACATTGCTTTTGAAGAAATAACTCGAGAACTAAGTGCAGCCAATGTTTCCATATCATCTGTGATTCCGTTAATGGCCACTCTGGAAAAGGTGATTGATGAATATAATGCAAATGCATCTGACGAGTGCAATAGGAACACTATACTTGTTTTAAAACAAGAAATGAGACACAGATTTTCTCACTTAGAAAATGACATATTATTTGCTACAGCAACGTTTATTGATCGTAGATACAAAACGAAATTCTTCAAAAATTCTTCAACAAAAGATCAAGTCATGAAAAATATTTTAGATTCACTTGGAGATTAGGACTTAAGTGAAAGCGAGGAAGAACTAGATAATGATATTCCAAATCCATTAGAAGTATTAATAAAAAAAATTATTAATGAATATGTTTTGGATAAACGTATTAAAAAAGAGGAAGACCCACTTCTTTGGTGGAAAGTAAATAGCAAGAGCAACAAATATGGCATTCTTTCTCCAGTAGCCAGAGAATATTTGGTAACTCCGCCCACAAGTGTCCCCAGTGAAAGTGTTTTCAGTGGAGCTGGACTACTTTACACACCTCACCGAAACAGGCTGCACGGAAAAAGAGCCTCCAAACTTTTATTTTTTAAATTTAACATTCCATTGTTTCAATTTAATTATTAAGAATTAAAAATTACAACAAATTTAATAATTAAATAGTCAACATGTTATTAGAAAAACCATATTTTGTGTACCTTCTTACTTACATAAATATAAGTATATCATTATTTTTATACATGGATAAATAACTTGCAATTGAAACCAAATTTAATGTTAACATAACAAGTATCAGAAGTTTACTTTAGTTTAAAATAAAAATAATTATAATTTTGTTTTTGAAAAAAATTTATTCGTTGTTTTGTTTTTTAAGTTTATATTTCATTCATTATAAATATATTTAATTCCTCAGATATATAAAGTGGAATGAAAAATTATACATTTAAAGCCAAATATTAGCATAATTTTTGCGAATGCGAATATTGAAAAATATGCGGATATTCGCGAATGCGAATGCGAATATCCGTTACATCACTATTTTAAATACAGAAATATGTGATAAAGAAGTGCCCGCGGACTCCAAAAAAAGTTCACAGCCCAAGAAGCAGAAAATGTCCATACAAAGTAAACAAGAAAACCTGCTTGATGCTGCTCAGAAACTAATGACTCGATAAGAAGATGACTGGGAGATAATAGGAAAGTCAATAGGCGTTAAATTAAAAAATCTGAGTACCAATCAACAAGTAACAAATTGACAGACGAATCTATTATCACTTTGTCTCCACAACACACAGTGTTACATCCTCGCATTCCACATCGCTACTATCATTATTCCTCTGGCTCTTCGATGACAAATTCATCGCCGCAACCATGTCAACAATATCTGGTACAACCGTCCCCTCAACCATCTCCACAGTATGCGGTACAACCATCCCCTAAACCATCTACACAATATATTATGCCACAATCCCCTCAAGCACCTCCACAGCATACGATACAACCTTCTCCTCAACCACCCCAACATTATATGATATCACAATCCCCTCAAGCATCTCCACAGCATATCTCCACTGTACAACCATTTCCACAGTCTATCCATTTATTTTTATTTTTATTTTCTATCTATCCATTTATTTTATCTATCCATTTATTTTTATTTTTATTTTCTATCTATCCATTTCCACAGTCTATCCCACAAAATAATGAGAATGACGATGTTGATAAAGAATCCTCGCACGAGAATGAAGAAGTGATTCAAAGAGAAGACAACATAGAAGAGATAATACAGACAGAAGAAATATTTAACTCTGAAAAAACTGACGATATGATTCAAACCGAAGATAACATTGAGGACACCCAGATTGACGAAATATTGATCAGTGAAAATAATGCCTTTAATAACATCGAAAAGCTGGCCGTTGAGACAGAATATATTGTTAGCTCTGAGGGCTCCCACACATAAAAACGATACGACGTCGCGTCGTACAACGATGTGGCGTCGTTTCACGATACGACGTCGCGTTGTGGAAATCTACGACACGACGTCGTAACGTGTCGATGCACGATGCGACGTCGTGACGTTAGAAACTCACGATGCAATCCTGCCCAGTTGTCATTCGAAATTCACAGATGACGGATGGTATTGAAGTCGATCTATTAATTACCCTAGTCGAGCAGCATCCCGTACTATGGAACAAAACATCTGATGAATACAAGAATAAAAATGCAAAAACAACCTTCCTGGTTTTCAAGAATTCGTAATCAAGAAAAAACAAAACATGGTAAGTAATATCCTATATTTTATTTAGTTGCCAACTAAGAGCTCCCACATATCATTACTAAAGTAATCACAAAATTCATTTCTTATGTCGGTAGCTCTTGTTCTTGTTCTACCCTCCTGTGTGGACTGTTGTAGTTCAATAAAAGAATCATAAATTAACATATCTTCAAATGTTTCGGCTCCTTCACGGTTTAGAATGAAATTATGTAAAACACAGCTGGCTTTTATGATATTTGTGCAAAGATCGAAAGAAACATTTAATGGTCGATGAAATACCCTCCACCTGTTAGCCAGGATACCGAACGCACATTCTACAAATCTTCTTGCTCGGCTCAAACGATAATTAAAAACTCTTTCGGTCTTATTACAAAACGTAGACCAACTGTGGACTAACGATAGTACTGGGTTTAGTCTATGGACTAAGTAAAATCCATATTACAATTCCATATTACGTTTATTCGGGGATCGTCTATGGTTTAAAGTTAGTCCTCCGATGACCCTAGTTTAACTATGGTACTAACCTCAAAATTAGTTGTCAAATTCGCCATCTTGATCTTTGTTACAAATTATATCTCTACTTTTTCGTGATTTTAAAAGAAAAATGGATTTGGACAACTTAGATCACATGGATTTAGACGATTTGGAGTTTTTAGAGGCCACCCGGGAAACCAATAAGCTTAGACTTCGCGTGAACCCTTTCGACCTAAGTGACGAGGAGTTTAAGTACAAATATAGGTTTACAAAGGATTTCGGCGATAAAATTGTGGACATAGTGAAAGATCAGCTATCTCATGACCCACGGGGATGTCCAGTACCTCCTGAAATACAAGTGGTTTGTGCATTAAGATGCTGGGCTTGCCATGAAGTAGGTAAGTACCTACTAAGAGTGAAAACCTGACAAGCAAATTGTAATTTTATTCTAAAGTTATTATACTTATATTTTATTGTTTTCTTTACATAGATTCAAGACGATACAGCAGATTTGCATGGTGTGTCACAGCCCGTTGTAAGCAATACATGTAAAAGAGTGGCAGGAGCACTTGCAAGGATATCACACCAATTCATCAGAATGCCCGCTACCCTTGATGAACATCAGGAGAATATGAGAAAGTTCCGTAGTATTGCTAACTTCCCAAATGTAATTGGTGCAATTGATTGTACTCACATAGGAGTAAAAAAGATAAATGCAGATGGCGGCCAGTTATTCATTAATAGGAAAGGATTCTCTTCAATAAATGTACAGGTAAATAATAATTTGACATAAAATCTGAAAGATATTAAAAATATTTCTTCAGTCTAATAGCACAAAATGTGATATTGTGTGCCAGAACTCTGAAACAATTGAAAAGTATTTTGAATTGCAATTTAAAAAAGGCACAAATTGACTACTTTCTATCCACTGCATGAGTCAAAGTTTAACAACTGAATATACCTACTTACAAGATATAAACTAATCATTATTTTTGTTTTCAGGTAGTTAAGTTCAGGTAGTTCAAGTAGTTTGTGATGCAGACCTCAAAATAATGGACATTGTGACCAGGTGGCGTGGCAGTGTACATGACTCCAGAATATTCCGGGAAAGCAGATTAAAGCAACGTTTTGAATCCGGTACTTTTTCTGGAATATTACTTGGTGATAGTGGCTACCCATGTACACATTATTTATTAACACCTTTACTTAGCCCGCGATCACCACAAGAAGAGAGATACAATAGGTCCCATATTCGTACCAGAAATATAGTAGAGAGATGCTTTGGTCTTTGGAAGCAATGTTTCCGATGCTTGTTAAGAGGCATGTACAGTAGTATAGAAACATGCAAAAAAACTATTGTTGAGGCGCGTACAGACATCGCGAGGCGTGCGACGCAAATGGTTCGTCTCGCATGCCTCGGGCTGTGTGAACGTGTGTGCTCACAGTGAGCATTCGCGTCATACGATCGTTGCGAACGCCACCCTTACTTACTTGGTACTTGGTACTTGGTGAGCGGGCTCTTTTCCGCAACTAGGCCGGTGATCGGCCCTTTTTGCGTGAACGGGTGACGGCAGCTACTCCAGCCACCCGATGTCCTCCAGGAAGTCCAGCAGCTTGCGCGTCCCGCTGCAGGCCTCCCGCAGGGTTCCCGGTGCTCCCAGGAACTTCGCTCTTTGAGATGCCACGCTATCGCACTCTAGGAGCACGTGCCTGGCCGTTTCTTCTGCCTCCATGCATCCTCTGCATAGGGGGCTGTCTGTGACACCTATGGTAAACAGGTGTTTGTTTAGTGGGCAGTGACCGGTGACTATGCCGACGAAAAGTCGGAGCTTGTCCCGTTTGAGATTGAGGAGCTTTCGGGAGGTTCTCGGGTTCAGTTCCGGGAACGCCTCCTTTGACTGCCTACAATCTTGTGTACTTGCCCAGTGTTCTTGGTGTAGTTTGTATGTTCTTTGTCGAATCCAGGTCCGAATCTGGCTGAAAGGTAGAGGGATCATTGGCTCTGGTCCAACAGGGCGCATTGCCGAGCCTCTCCGTGCCAGTTCATCAGCCGCGTCGTTACCTCTGGATCCACTATGACCTTTAATCCACTGAAGAGTCAGTGTATTGTGCTTACTGACCTTCTCTAGCAGGTGGTGACATTGAACTGTTAGCCCTGAGGAGTGTTCAACTTTTTGCAGTGCTCGAAGAACCGCCATGCTGTCAGAGAGTATCCTGATTTTATAGCCAGTTACCTTTCTGTTTAGTATTGCTGTGGCCGCTTGAATGATACCTGCACATTCCGCTTGAAAAATGGAGCTGAAAGACCCCAGAGCTAAAGCTGTGTGGATATTCAGCTCTTCAGAGAAAGCGCCTGTACCAGTACCTGTGTTGGTCTTAGAGCCATCAGTGTAAATCCTAAGTTCTATTGTATTGGTGTTTTCACTAGGCTCTTCGTGTAATTGTACTCTATAGCTTTTGATAAAGATGTGTTGCTTAGGTACCCTATCGTAAATAGAGAGAATGTCAGGGTTGCCCTCTGCACATTCCTTTATAATCGTTGTGTGGGTTGCTGTTGTGTTTTGCTCCCAGAGGCTGAGTGCTCGGAGCCTGTATGCGGAGGCCGCGGCTTCCTGCTGTATATGTAGCTGCAACGGTGGGAGATTCAGTAGAGCCTCCAGGGCTGTAGTTGGGGTTGTTCTCATACATCCAGTTGCGGCTACACATCCCAGTCGCTGGAATTTTTTCAGTTTGTTAATTGTGGTGTTCTGTTTGGTTCTAGGCCACCAGACTAGGGCTCCATAGGTTAGAGAGGGCCTAATTACTGTGTTGTATAGCCATAGTGTTATTTTTGGGGACAGCCCCCAGGTTTTACCTATCATTTTCCTGCATTGCCAGAAAGAAATGATAGATTTCTTGATTTTGTGTTGGAGGTGATTTGCCCAGTTTAATTTGCTGTCTAGTATGATACCTAGGTACTTTACCTCATCCGTTAGTGACAGCTGTGTATTGAACAGATGTGGTAGTGTATAACCCCCTAGGTTTCTTTTGTTGGTGAACATTACTAGTTGTGTTTTATTAGGATTCACGGACAATCCGTAATTGATGCACCAGCTTTCTACCATCCTTAGCGCATTGTTCATAATATTACATGCTACACTTGCAAAGTGTCCTGATATAAGGATGGCCAGATCATCAGCGTAGCCCACCGTGAGAAAGCGTTGTTCATTCAGCTTTGTGATAAGATCATTAACCACCATGTTCCAGAGCAGTGGTGATAGGACACCTCCCTGTGGGCAGCCCCTGGAAACTATCCCTCTTGTGGTTCCTGCCGTATCAACTCTCACCGCCCTGAGTTTCAGCATGTTAATGACCCACTCACTCAGCGTCACGTTAACATTATGCTTTCTGAGTACCGTTTTGATGCTGCTAAAGTTCGTTTTGTCAAAGGCGCCTTCGATGTCGATGAAGGCGCCTAGGCATAACGTTTTGTTTTTAATATTTTGTTCGATCGTGCTTACTACTTTGTGCAGGGCCGATTCTGTGGATTTGCCTGCGCTGTAAGCATGTTGTTGCGGGTGCAGTGGTGTCACTGTTAATATGTTGTCTCTTATAAACCGATCACATAATCTTTCTAGTGTTTTGAGTAAGAATGATGTTAGGCTGATCGGTCTATACGCTTTGGGTTCCGTGTAGTCGCTCTTACCTGGTTTCGGGATAAATAGGACCCTGACCTCTCTCCACGCAAGTGGAACGTACCTATATGCTAGACACGCTGTGAAAATGAGATGCAGTGTCCTACCTATACGCTGTAAGCCCCATTGTAGCAGACCGGGGAAAATGCCGTCCAGGCCTGCTGTTTTGAAGGGTTGGAAGGTGTTTATGGCCCACATTATCCTGTCCCTAGTGACTACTGTATTTGCGACCAACCAGTCGTCCACTGTGGGTGGTGTCCCTTCACTTTCGCCCCATGTGGTACTGTTAGTGATTTGGCATTCCGGGAAGTGGGTTTGCATGAGTAGATTGTTTGTTTCAGTGTCTGTTTTTGTGAAAGTATTGTCAGGTTGTTTAAGTGAGCCGATTACGCGGATAGGATCGGCCGCAAGGATTTTCCTGATCCTATTCGCTTGTGTGTTCGACTCTATGTTTGTGCTAAACCTTTTCCATGACTTACGATTCCTGGAACGTAGCCGCTTTTTGTATTCTATCCTGGCGGTGCTGTACTTGTTCCAGTCTTCGTCATTGTATGTGTTCATGGCTCTGTTAAACAATTTGCGTACCTTTGTCTTGTGTCTTTCCAGTTCTCTGCTCCACCCTCGGTTACCATTTTTGTTGTTATAGTTTGAGGATAGGGGGCAGGCCTCCTGAAAGCTCCTAGTAAGACTATTTGTTAGGTGTACTACCGTCTGTTCTATTTCGGTTGTACTGTTAAGATATGCCTCTGAGGTAACGGGATCGAGGTGTTGATTGAGTGAGTCACAAAATTTTACCTTGTCCGTTCGTCGAGGATTACGTGTTGGTATTGGCGGTGTGGCAACCAGTCCCAGCTCAAAACGTATCCATCTGTGATCAGAGCATGAGGACTCGTCAGACACACGCCAGTTCTTGATGGCTCCTATAAGGCTACCTGTTGCTAAAGTTAGGTCAATTATTGTACGGCATCTACTGGTGACAAAAGTAGGCTCCGCACCCCTGTTCACTATGGAGAGATCGGTTGTGAAAAGAAAGTCTACCAATTCTTCTCCCCTGCTGTTTGCTGCACGCATACCCCACAACGGGTGGTGTGCGTTTGTGTCTGCTGAGATGATTAATTTGAAGGAGTTATGTTCACAGTACCTGATCAAATCCTCCACGTGTTTCGGCGGGATCTCCTCGTCGGCTGGCATGTAAGCGGACGCAATGATCATCGTGCCATTGTCATCTCCGGTGTTCTGGACTCTGGCTGTTGCCAGATCCCTAGAACAGAATTCCGTGAGGGGCACAGCCGGAATGCTTCGTGGTACGTAGATGCATGCCCTTGGGCTGTCACACGTACTGTCTAGTATCAACTTACCATTCAGTGATCTGAGACCGCACACACGCCCCGCCCTAATCCACGGCTCCTGGATCAGGGCGACGGTCTCCTCGTTGTCTTTTGCCTCCAGCACTCTGCGCAGGTTAGCCGTTGCAGTGAGGCTGTGCTGGAGGTTTGCTTGAATATGTTTACAGTCGGCAGGGGTCCCCATCATTAGGTTTACCCTCTGCCGACTGCTCCGGCTCACTCTCGGAGTCCAGTGCTACCATCTCTTCCTCAGATACCACCTCCTCTTCGGAAGTGCGTTTGTGGAGCTCTGGATCCACACACATCTCCGCCGCGCCCCCCGAAGTTGACGGCATCGGCGAGGAGTGTGCGGGCACGATTGGGGAGACTCCCTTCGCGCTCTCCGCTTCGGCTGCTGTTGCGACGTGAGGTGGCACGTCCGACAGGGAACCGTCTTTTCCGTAGAACCGGATATAGACGCTGCCGAAACCATGGCTGAGCCTCCGATCATTCTTCATGAGGATCGGGACCACATCCTCTGGGATACCCAGTGTTAAAAACATGGTCCCGTCCCCCTGGAGAGTGTGGGTGAATACCGTCCAGGAGTTTATGAGGGCCCACCTGTTCTGCTTATGCAGAAGCAGGTTTGTGTCCTCCAGAGTGTTTTCACACTCCGGAAGAAACAGGGCCGCTCGTACCCTCCTGGTAAGCTCACACTGCCTCTTGACCATGAATTTCGGGCAGTCCGTTGTTGGCAGTTTGTCTATAGTTTGAGTGATCCACCTTAGTGAGGGCTCATCCAGACACCACAGCTTCAGAACTCCATCAGCGATGATGGGTTTCCCTCTGAAGGAGGGGACGAATGAGTCCGAAGGATCCTTGACCGCTTCCATCAGTTTGATCTGAAGGATCCTCTTCACCCAGGCGATCTGCTCGTCGTTCAGCTGGACTCCATCTGCCCTTACTACAGCTACGCTGAGCTCGTTCTGCACGACCTCAGCATAGCTTTTCTGGGCACGATGTGAGGTGTCCAGCCTCACTTTCTTGTGTTCGCCTCTCGGCGAACGCCACCCACCTCAGTACGAGCCGTGCGCTGCGTGTGGACGGACAGGTGTTGTTTGCGTGGCGCGCTCATGCATCATGGAGGCCGATACCGAATCACTGCGTGAACTTGTTCAACTTTATGAAAATAACAGAGTGTTGTGGGACTCTAAACATTCTGATTATTACAATAAATGTAAAAGGGAAGACGCGTGGCGTCAAATATCACAGCAAGTCAACATTCCCGTCAAAGACTTGAAGAAAAAAATACAGTCACTAACGGGATCCTTTCGACGGGAGAAATCTCGAGTTAAGAAGAGTCAAGTTACTGGATCAGGTAAATATTTTATACACACAAAACACAGCAAATGTTGTCTAAATCTGATTTAACCTTTTTTTTCGTAAACAAATAAAAACAACCGTCAAATGAATATAATATTGATTTATTTCTAATTTTAAATAGAAAAGTAAATGTAAATGGAATTAATGTATTTTACAGGAGCTGACGACACATATACTTCTAAATGGTTTGGATACACATGGTTCCAGTTTTTATACGATAAGGATATTCCAAAAAACACAATAGATTCAGATAACCAACGTGACCAGGAGGAAATGATAAAAAAAAGCTTATTTTGCTGGTTTCATAAATTCCTTCTAGAATAATGTTTATTTTAATAATAATTTTGCCATGGAAGAGTAAAGTTTGTCTTAAAATGCTCTGCTAAATGCAATCGTATATCTTTGGCAGAGTTAGGTGGTCTTCGCAGTATATTATCGATGACCTGAAAAGCATTACCTCCCTGTTCCGTTCTCCAACTTCCAGGAATTATATTTCCATTTACCTCTCTATCGAAGGTTCCATCAGGTGTGTAAATATCTCTCGAAGTAGTACTCTTGCGTAGAAAATTGTGTAAGTACATAATCGCTAAGACCACCTTCTTGCTTGTTTCTGATTGAAGCAATAGTGGTTTTCTTAAAATTCGAAAGACAGAACTGGATATCCCAAAAGCATTCTCCACCACTCGTCGCGCCCTAGACAGGCGATAATTAAGGTATACACCCATTTGCTAGAATTTCATTTGCCATAATTTTATCTGCTATACTGGTCAACAGACATAATATTGTTTCTCATAATTTTATATGTTATACTCATTGTTTACTATATTAGTCACGTGCTAGAAACTTTGTTTTCCATAAAGTCAATTTCAATAATATCATTTGTTATCATCATTGTAAGGCGTAATTATCATATGCCATAATATCATTTGCCATCGAAATTACTTCTAGAAAAAAAACATAACATCGGTTTAAACTAAACGATCAATAGGTTAGGTTAAGTTAGAACATGAAAAACAACGCACGAGCCGAGCGAGCGTTGCGAGCGTGCCGCGGTAGCGGCCGGCGAAGAAAGCCAATCGCTTTTTAGGACAAAGGCGTTAGGTTAATTTTCTACGGAAGCGACATGGATCGATTATAGTGATAAGTAGGTATTAGAAATAAAAACGATCAATAGGTTAGGTTATGTTAGAACATGAAAAACAACGCACGAGCCGAGCGAGCGCAGCGAGCGTGCCGCGGCAGCGACCGGCGAAGTGCTAGAAAGCCAATCGCTTTTTAGGACAAAGGCGTTAGGTTAATTTCTACGGAAGCGACATGGATCGATTATAGTGATAAGTAGGTATCAGAAATAAAAACAATTTTAATGGCTTTTTTTTTTAATGATTTTTTTTGGGCATGGATGTATTTGAATTTAATTTAGTATGGCGTTGAAATATTCTGATAAATAATATTATTGGAATTAATAAAATGGATAATAATACGTATGGCACTCGTATCATTATTAAATCTAATGTACGGGCAAACAAGAGTATGTCACATAACTTTTATGGTAAACAAACAATTCGAGCAAATGAAATTCGGGCAAGTAAAATTCGGGCATTTGAGAATTATTGCTTATATTATTCGGGCAAACATTAGACAACCGATAATTAAATATTCTTTCTACTGATCCTGTTACTGGTGTTCCTCTGAATGGTTTCATGGTGTAGTTATTCAATTCAAATGCTTGATCTCCTAATATCATGTAGGACTTTAATAGCATAAGGAATCTGTAATACTTCTGGTTGTGGTATATTTAGTTGGTGGTTTTCTAACTTCCGATATAATTGTGTGTTTTTAAATACACCGCCATCAGATATTCGGCCAGGACTTCCAACATTAACATAAAGGAAATTATAATTAGCATCCACTAACGCAAAGAGGACAATACTGAAAAAAAATTTATAGTTATGATATGTGATCATGATATGTTTCCCGTCCATAGCACCTAATGCATGGGGGAAATCCCAAATTTTAACAAATTCATCTTCGACAACTCGCCACTCTTCTTCAGAGGAAGGCAACTGAAAAAAACGTTGTATTTTAATTACTTGGGTAAGGTTAATATAATAACCTAATGCGTACTAAAATTGTTTCAGAATATTGTCCCAAGTCCGAATGAGGAAACTCAAGATGGTTCGGCTTCGCCCACATATGCAAGTAGTATTGCTTCAAACTCACAATCAATTCGTACTTCTGGTCTTAATTTAGATGTTAGTGAGGCACCTTCAAATTCCAGTGATAGTACAGCAAATATAACGAGGACAAACAAACGACCAATCAAACGTCGTGATAGTACAGCAAATATAACGAGGACAAACAAACGACCAATCAAACGTCGTGATAGTACAGCAAATATAACGAGGACAAACAAACGACCAATCAAACGTCGTGCGGTGGCAGTTAATGAAGATATTGCTCTTGCAGATGCTTACAGTAGATTAAAAAAAAAACAAGTGAAAAATCTTATGACCATTTTGACTCATTTGGAAACCATGTAGCTAATGAGTTACGAAAATATGATCCGCAAATTGTACCGTATGTGAAAAAAGCATTACTAGACGTATTATTTCAAGCAGACATTGGTCAGTTTCATCAATATCCAAGGGGATATTATACTGATAGATAGAATTCTTCGAATACATCAACTCCACTTTCAAGTTTGACAACTCAAGCAAATCCAGTTCTCCCAAATTTTACAATCACCTCAGATTCCCCAAATTCTGGACACCAACCTCTACTAAATAGCCAAAACACTTACCAGCTATTGGACTTGTTCCTATGAGCAATAAAATATTTTCAACAAAAATGGAAGTTGTTAATAAAAAATGGGAGATTGAACTAAACAAGTCAATGACTGAAGCTGCTGAAGAAGAGCGTTGTTTGGCTATCGAAGAGGGTAGAGTAAACTCCAATGGCATTGCCATTATAGATGTCATAGCTGACGGTTGCTATGGAAAAAGATCATATAAAAAAAAAATATTCGTCATTGTCAGGCGCAGCTGCTATTATTGGAAAAAGATCGAATAAAATATTATATTTGACCATCAAAAATAAATATTGCTGCATTTGTGCTCTAGCACAGACGAAGAGTGTAGAGTCAAAAGACCACACTTGCTATAAAAAATATTCAGGTAAGTAGCTACTCATTTCTGTCTCATTTTTAGGGTTTAGTAGTCGAAGAAAGAGTTCTTTAAATTTTTTATTATTTTTATAGGATTCAAAATTGTATTATGTAATCTAAATAAAAAAAAAATATTTTTGGCCCTGCACCAATGACTTATTTAGTAAGTTATGTGCAGTTTTCGATACCATCGCTCCGTGCTTCGGAGAACATGTTGTTGTCGCGTCGGACCCGGTTGTCATGAGAACATCTATGACTATAGTTACGGGTAGTCGGAAGCCTGATAGAATCTGACACCTGGTTTTTATTTTCAGGGGCGTCTACTGGAACGGAGTCTGAAATCCTATTCGAAGGTTTTAAAAAGAGTATAGAGATGCATAATCTGATATATGGCAGATTAATATCAGATGGAGATGCAAACACATATTCAAAAATACTCCAATCAAGACCATATGAAAACTTTACTGTGCAGAAAGTAGAATGCCGCAACCACTTGCTCAGAAACATGTGCAATAAACTAGCTGCCATACCCACAGATACAAAATTCATTTTAAAATACAGAAAATACATAATAAAGAAAAGGATTTTGTCCACAAGAAAAGTAATTATTGAAGCAATAAAAAAATACATAAATTCAGATAATATTAAGAGCCTTCACCAAGATATAGTAAATGCTCCTGATCACGCATTTGGCCGTCACGGCAAGTGTAAAGAATATTTTTGCTCCAAAACTGAAGAAGATGAGAACGTCGATAAAGAAATGTTTTCTAATAGTATTTGGCAAAGGATCAAGCTGATTACAACTCAACTTGCAGCTCATCATGCAAGAAGTTTAATTTTGGACGTCGACAGTAACTCCGTAGAGAGGTACCATAGCATTGTATCTAAATTTGTAGGTGGCAAGCGTATAAACTTCAGTTAAAGGTTTCAATATCAAATGCGATGCAATGCTGCAGCTTTATCTTTTAATACTCAAAAACCCTTATCCATTTTGCATCAATCTATAGTAGGAAGAAGTCCGCATAATGAAATTAAAAGGAATGAGGAGAAAGGGCTGAAAAGTCGGCAAATGACTCAAAAATATTTAAGAAAGAAGAGAAGATTGTTTTATCCACGAGATTCAAGAAACTATGGTGACAATTGCTCAAAACCGGACATGGATGAAGATATGATGGTGGAATCAAAAAGAGTGTTCTTGCAAAATTTACAAAAAAAAAGCGAACAAAGGAAAAAAATAATGGGTGGATGGACGATACGTCCATCAATCCAAATGGAGTGGACGTCTTCCAAAATCGTTTCGTGAATGTGCTAAACGTATGCCAATTAAATGGATATCTTCCAGCTTTGGATTTCCAAACGGATTGAAATCCATGCATCCAATCCAAATGGACGTCATCCGCGGCCGACTGTCAATGTCAAAAACGAGCGCCACGCCATTTGGAAGCCGTCCGGAGTGTCCGTGAATGGGCAAAACCGCGTCCATTTTTTTGTGATTTTCGTCTCAGTTTATGCTTTGTGTTGACGGCGGATACATGTGTTGTAATTATGTCTACGTCTGCCCGTGACTTTGTTTTAGAAGTAATTGAAAAATATAAATCGCACCCATGTTTATGGCAAGTGAGACATGCTGATTATCACAACAGGGAAAAGAGAAATGCAGCAATGAATGATTTGTTGGCATTGTTTAAAACAAAGGACCCTGACGCCAACTTAGATACCGTTAAAAAAAAAGATAACCTCTATGAGAAATTGTTTTAAAAAGGAATTAAATAAGGTATTTATTTTATTCTGTTCATTATAGTAACCTATTTCACTTTAGTATTTATATTTACTTTCTATAGGCAGAGTAGAATAGCACCAACCCATTACAAAGACTGGGTGTCGTACAAGGCGACTGATGTCTGAGGCGGAACACCTAAAGCCTCCGTAGAACAGAAAACTCCGTAAAACAGCATTATCTGTTTATCGTTATCGTTATAGCGTTATCTGTTTGTCTTCCTTTACTGCGATCTCCAACCCGCCTGCCAAGCGTGGAGATTACGGCAAATTCCTCCAACGGGAGAGGCTCATGTCCAACAGTGGACTGTTATGGGCTGTTGATGATGATGATAGGCAGTGTCCTGTTCTAAGAGATATCTGAGAGACAAATGAAAGTACATATATTTAGTATTCCCATTCATTTATTTGGTTCTACGAATATGTATATATTTTAGTATAACTATGTTCTGCGAGAACTAGGTGCTTAATTATTATATTCGAATCAACTTTGTATTGCGTTATAGGTTAAAACGTCCAGCAGATCTGGTGCAGGAACAGCAGATATTCATGTCCCTAAGCTGTGGTACTACAGCGAATTGCTCTTCTTGGCAGATGTGGATGTACCAAGGCCCTCGAGATCAGTAAATTCAATCCTTGATGACATGCCGTTTGAAGATGCTGAGGTACATACATACAGAACTTACGTTACTATGCTATTTTATCATATTGCCAAGTAACACTGCCTTCCCCGTTAAAATATTGTACGAAGGCTTCTCTTACATTTTTTGCATTAGTGCTGGCATTTCTATTTGTAACATTTAGTGGAGTGAGCCCGATGGTAGCAGTAGTTTCATTACTATCAATATCGAATGCATTGTCTGTTGCATAAGGGCAGTTTGATTTACGAAGAAAATTGTGAAGGAGACAGCATGTTAAAACCACTAGATCTATTCTGTCCAAACTTAAGTTTATAGCAGAATGGAAGATTCTGAATCGGTTTGACATTATACCGAATACATTTTCTATTATTCGCCTAGCTCTTGACAACTTATAATTGAAAATTTTTCTTTCTGTGGTCAGAGCCGCTCTACTAAAAGGCTTTATAAAATCAGTTTTGAGGGCAAACGCTTCATCCCCTACAAATACAAAGGGCAATTTAGTATTGCTGTTTTGACAACTATCATCATTAGGGATGTTCAGCTCCTTTGTTTGCAATTTTTTGTAAAAAAGCGTATTCTGAATGGTGCCTCCATCTGAAACTCGGCCATTTGTACCAACTTCACACCATATAAATTCATAGTTGGCATTTGCACACGCCATAAGCACAATGCTATTGAAATTCTTGTAATTCCAAAAATATGAACCACTGCCAGGAGGGGGTATAATCCGTACATGCTTTCTATCAATAGCCCCTAAACAATTAGGAAACTGCCATCTTTCTTCAAAGTCCTTTGCTATTTTCCTCCATTTTTCGTCAGTATCTGGCATCTGTAACAAAAAAAAATATTTTACAGGTCAGCAACGATGAAAGTGAAGACACAGCATCAACCAATGTGCAATCTCCACTATCACAAAGTAGTACGGCTTCATCATCAAGAAATCAATCACGAAAAACCAAGGCCCAAGCGGATGATATTCTAGAAAAAATTGCTAAGAAAATGGACGAACCCACTCCACCTCAACGGGCGAAACTGGAATACGATGCGTTTGAAGAACATATTGCGGAAAAGTTAAGAAATTTGCCGACTATGATGGCTATATACTGCCAAAAAATAATTAACGATGCGGTATTTATGGCTGAAACTAACAATTTGACCATGGACTCGCACATTGTACATAATTCACAAGTATTTTTCAGACCACCAACTCAAAACCGCGATGATTCGATTATTCAACAATTCAATTCCAACAATTCGTTACATCAGCTACGAAATTCACAAATAACACAGAGTACAAGTGACCATATATAATATATAATATATAATATATTATATGACGCATTTGTTGCCGCTATAGGCGAAACACCAGAAAACACTAATAATATAATAATAACTGATGTTGCAGAGTGAAGTTATAATTTACTTACTTTAATACACTTATATAATAAAAACTGAATACAAATTGTATCATTTACTTACCTTCATATAATCTTTCAAAACAGTTATTATTGCCTTACAAGTTTCAGG
This sequence comes from Alcis repandata, assembly GCA_949125135.1. Lineage (NCBI taxonomy): Eukaryota > Metazoa > Arthropoda > Insecta > Lepidoptera > Geometridae > Alcis > Alcis repandata. Next base: position 2,593,816 of record OX421240.1, read on the forward strand.
AATAATAACTCCTAGGCGTTGTGCAGAAATTACTGTTGAAAATTTCAGATTTTCATACGTCATTCCTGAAGCTAAAAAGCGAAGTGTAGCACATAGCCTCTCATAGGGACTTATAGCTTGTCTCATGTTAGCTTCTTGTTTTTTTATTATTGGTGTCACAAGTTGCAGTAATCTATATATATAAAAGTGAAGGTCGTGACTGACTGACAGATCAACGCACAGCCTAAACCGCTTAAGCTACAAACGTCAAATTTGGACAAAAGTTTTATATCAAAAAGCGGACGCACACTAAGAAAGGAATTTGCCCAATTCAACCCCTAAGAGGGTGAAAAGGGGTGTTTAAGTTTGTATGAAAAAAATATTTTTCTTAATGCTACGATTATCAAACTTTGCGAATATACTAATGTTAAAAAAATAATCGACACCTATTTCATCATTTTTCAAAAATCAACCCTTAAGAGGGTGAAACGGAGCAATGAAGTTTGTATGAAGATTTTTTTTTTAATGCTGTGGTTATGAAACTTTGCAAATATACTAAGCTAAAGAAAATATTAGACACATATTTTTTTATTTTTTGAAAATCAACCCCTAAAGGGGTGAAACGGAGTATTGAAGTTTGTATGAAGAATTTTTTTTTGATGCTGTGGTTACGAATCTTTGCAAATATACTAAGCCTAAACAAATAATAGACACTTATTTTTTTGTTTTTTGAAAATCAACCCCTAAAGGGGTTAAACGGAGTGTTGAAGTTTTCATGAAAAATGTTTTTTCCTAATACTACGATTTTTTAACATTGCAATTGTACTAAGCTAAAAAAAATATTAGATACCTGTTTCATTATTTTTTGAAAATCAACCCCTAAAAGGGTTAAACAGATAAAAGTGAAGGTCGTGACTGACTGACAGATCAACGCACAGCCTAAACCGCTTAAGCTACAAACGTCAAATTTGGACAAAAGTTTTATATCAAAAAGCGGACGCACACTAAGAAAGGAATTTGCCCAATTCAACCCCTAAGAGGGTGAAAAGGGGTGTTTAAGTTTGTATGAAAAAAATATTTTTCTTAATGCTACGATTATCAAACTTTGCGAATATACTAATGTTAAAAAAATAATCGACACCTATTTCATCATTTTTCAAAAATCAACCCTTAAGAGGGTGAAACGGAGCAATGAAGTTTGTATGAAGATTTTTTTTTTAATGCTGTGGTTATGAAACTTTGCAAATATACTAAGCTAAAGAAAATATTAGACACATATTTTTTTATTTTTTGAAAATCAACCCCTAAAGGGGTGAAACGGAGTATTGAAGTTTGTATGAAGAATTTTTTTTTGATGCTGTGGTTACGAATCTTTGCAAATATACTAAGCCTAAACAAATAATAGACACTTATTTTTTTGTTTTTTGAAAATCAACCCCTAAAGGGGTTAAACGGAGTGTTGAAGTTTTCATGAAAAATGTTTTTTCCTAATACTACGATTTTTTAACATTGCAATTGTACTAAGCTAAAAAAAATATTAGATACCTGTTTCATTATTTTTTGAAAATCAACCCCTAAAAGGGTTAAACAGATAAAAGTGAAGGTCGTGACTGACTGACAGATCAACGCACAGCCTAAACCGCTTAAGCTACAAACGTCAAATTTGGACAAAAGTTTTATATCCAAAAGCGGACGCACACTAAGAAAGGAATTTGCCCAATTCAACCCCTAAGGGGGTGAAAAGGGGTGTTTAAGTTTGTATGAAAAAAATATTTTTCTTAATGCTACGATTATCAAACTTTGCGAATATACTAACGTTAAAAAAATAATCGACACCTATTTCATCATTTTTCAAAAATCAACCCTTAAGAGGGTGAAACGGAGCAATGAAGTTTGTATGAAGATTTTTTTTTAATGCTGTGGTTATGAAACTTTGCAAATATACTAAGCTAAAGAAAATATTAGACACATATTTTTTTATTTTTTGAAAATCAACCCCTAAAGGGGTGAAACGGAGTATTGAAGTTTGTATGAAGAATTTTTTTTTGATGCTGTGGTTATGAAACTTTGCAAATATACTAAACCAAAAAAAAAATAATAGACACTTGTTTTTTTGTTTTTTTTAAATCAACCCCTAAAGGGGTTAAACGGAGTGTTGAAGTTTGTATGAAGATTTTTTTTTGATGCTTTGGTTACGAAACTTTGCCAATATACTAATCTTAAAGAAATAATAGACACTTATTATTTTGGTTTTTGAAAATCAACCCCCAAAAGGGTGAAACGGGGTATTAAAGTTTGTATAGAAATATTTTTTTCTTAATGGTACGATTATTTAACTTTGCAAATTTACTAAGCTTAAGAAAATAATAGACACTTATATTTTCGTTTTTGAAAATCAACCCCTAAAGGGCTGAGACGGAGTATTGAAGTTTGTATAAAAATATTCTTTTCCCAATGCTACGATTATTTAACTTTGCAAATGTACTAAGCTAAAAAAAATAATAGATACCTGTTTCATTATTTTTGGAATATCAACCAATGTGGGGGTGAAATGGCGTGGTAAATATAGTATAGTAGTAGTGGTTCTAAAGGGGTGTAATAGGGTGTTAAAGTTTGTATGGGGAAGCATTGTTTTTGACGCCACGGTATTGAAACTTTACAAATATATCAAGCTTAAAAAAATAACGAACACCATTTTTTACCATGTTCACCACTTTTGGAAAATCAACCCCTGTGGGGGTGAAATGGCGTAGTAATTTAGTACGGAGAAAGAATTTGTTTTGATGCTAACTCAATGAAACTTTACAGATGTGCTAAACTTAAGGCGTGTAAACAACATCCGGAAAAAATCCAAAACCTTCGAAAAGTCACATCCTCGAGGTGGAACTGCTAATTATCTCGAAAACTAAAAATATTTTTACCAAAGCGCTGAGACTAAAAAGTCACCAAATCCTCGGACCTTTTTGGAGCCATTAAAAGTAACATAGTCGCCTCAAAAACATGGCCGCCATACAAACTTTGAGGGTCTATATCTCCGAAACGGTTGAAGATGGATGGGTGTTTTACTAAATGTCATAGGAGTTAGCAAGGGCTACTTGATAGTGGTGGCGAAAATCCAAATGATTCAAAATGGCTGCCATTTTTCAAAATGATTCGAGGGGGCTGACTTATTGCATCCGGGCGTTTTTGGGGTCTCTGCTTCCATTGTATGACGCTTTTTACATGCTCTCAAAAAAGAGGGATAAATTAATTTCATCCCGGAAAAAAAATCGGTTCCCGAGGTATCGTCCACGCGGGCGAAGCCGTGGGCGGTACTAAGCTAAAGAAAATATTAGACACTTATTTTTTTGTTTTTTGAAAATCAACCCCTAAAGGGGTGAAACGGAGTATTGAAGTTTGTATGGAGATTTTTTTTTTGATACTGTGGCTACGAAACTTTGCAGATATACTAAGCTAAAAAAAATAATTGACACTTATTTTTTTTTTTTCTGAAAATCAACCCCTAAAAGGGTTAAACGGAGTGTTGAAGTTTGTATAAAAATATTTTTTTCCTAATACTTCGATTATTTAACTTTGCTATTGTAATAAGCTAAAAAAAATATTAGATACCTGTTTCATTATTTTTTGAAAATCCACCCCTGAAAGGGTTAAACAGAGTGTTGAATCAACGCATCAACATTAACAGATCAACGCACAGCCTAAACCGCTTAAGCTACAAACGTCAAATTTGGACAAAAGTTTTATACCAAAAAGCGGACGCACACTAAGAAAGGAATTTGCCCAATTCAACCCCTAAAGGGGTGAAAAGGGGTGTTTAAGTTTGTATGAAATTTTTTTTTTCTTTATGCTACGATTATCAAACTTTGCGAATATACTAAAGTTAAAAAAATAATTGACACCTTTATCAACATTTTTTTAAAAATCAACCCCTAAAGGGGTGAAACGGAGTATTGAAGTTTGTATGAAGAATTTTTTTTGATGCTGTGGTTACGAAACTTTGCTAATATACGAAGCTAAAAGAAATAATAGACATTTATTATTTTGGATTTTGAAAATCAACCCCCAAAGGGGTTAAATGGAGTGTTGAAGTTTGTATGAAATTTTTTTTTTCCCTATGCTACGATTATTTAATTTTGCAGATGTACTAAGATAAAAAAATAATAGATTCCTGTTTCATTATTTTTGGACAATCAACCCTTAAAGGGGTGAAACGAGGTATTAAAGTTTGTATGGAAATATTTTTTTCTTAATGCTACTATTATTTAACTTTGCAAATTTACTAAGCTAAAAAAAATAATAGACACCTAAGTATATTTTTGTTTTTGAAAATCAACCCCTAAAGGGCTGAAATGGAGTATTGAAGTTTGTATACAAATATTTTTTTCCCAATGCTACGATTATTTAACTTTGCAAATGTACTAAGTTATAAAAATAATGGATACATGTTTCATTATTTTTGAAAAAACAACCCCTAAAGGGGTGAAATGGTGTAGTAAATATAGTACGGAGATAGAATTGTAATGACTCACTGACAGACAACGCACAGCCTAAACCGCTGGCCGTAGAAATTTGAAATATGGAGGGTGTGTTTGTCTTGATGAGTAAACGTGTACCAATAAAGAATTTTTTGAAATTCTACCTCTAAAGGGGTGAAATAGGGTGTTAAAGTTAGGATGGAGAAGCATTGTTTTTGACGTCACGGTATTGAAACTTTACAAATATACGAAGCTTAACAAAATAACGAACACCTATTTCACCATTTTTGGAAAATCAACCCCTGTGGAGGTGAAATGGCGTGGTAAAGATAGTACGGTGAAAGAATTTGTTTTGATGCTAACTCAATGAAACTTTACAGATGTACTAAACTTAAGGCGGGTAAACAACATCAGGAAAAAATCCAAAACCTTCGAAAAGTCATATCCTCGAGGTGGAACTGCTAATTATCTCGAAAACTAAAAACATTTTATCAAAGCGCTGCGACTAAAAAGTCACCAAATCCTCGGACCATTTTGGAGCCATTAAAAATAACATAGTCGCCTCAAAAACATGGCCGCGATACAAACTTTGAGGGTCTATATCTCCGAAACGGTTGAAGATGGGTGGGTGTTTGACTAAATATCATAGGAGTTAGCAACTTTAGCAAGGGCTACTTGATGGTGGTGGCGAAAATCCAAATGATTCAAAATGGCCGCCATTTTTCAAAATGATTCGAGGGGGCTGACTTATTTCATTCGGGAGTTTTTGGGGTCCCTGCTTCCATTGTATGACGCTTATTACATGCTCTCAAAAAAGAGGGATAAATTAATTTCATCCCGGAAAAATTATTGGTTCCCGAGGTATAGTCCACGCGGGCGAAGCCGTGGGCGGAAGCTAGTTTGAAATAAGTCTGTTCGTCTATCCTCAAGTAATTTCTCCAATCGCTGGGTTCTAATGATAATTCAATAAGTTGGTATGTGTAAATGTACTTCTTTTTTCCAACCACCCTTTCATCCATTTTCTCCTACGTCTTTTCTGTATTTTTATCGAAATGCACACTGCTGTTGCCACCGTTAAAAAATCCATTGTTTTGTTCCGTACGTGTTACTTGATAGCGTGCAATATTCGAAGTGGCGGCGGCGCGTACGTCCAACTGGAAGTCAGTCAATGTGCCCATAATTTGGAGTATATCCATTGGGAATGCGTCCATTTGGAAATCTTCTAAATGGATGCATCGTCAATGGCTACCTTAACTGAAGAAACTGTTTTGCAAAGTGGAAGTAGCGAATGGCTGGAGTTGCGTCGTAACATTTTAACTGCGTCTAATTTTGGCCGTGTAATCAAAAGACGTCCAAATGTAAGTTGCAGTAACCTTGTTAAAGACTTACTGTACAAAGAAAGCATTAGTCATGTCAAATCTATAAAACATGGGACTGAAAACGAAAAAGTTGCAATTGAACAGATGTCTAAGGAGACTGGATTGAGCATACAACCATATGGTTTGTTTATTGACGAAGAATTGCCATACTTGGGTGCTACTCCTGATGGAATTTGTGACTGCATGGCTATTGAAATTAAATGTCCTGCTTCAGCCTACGAACTAGATTTTACGGAAGCAATAAAGAAGAAAAAAATACCATTTTATAAAGTAGACAAAAATGGTACCATCACTATAAATACAAATCATAATTGGTATTTCCAAATACAAGGCCAACTTCACATTACAAAAAAAAACAAAATGCCTATTTGGACTGTGGTTGGGTGAAAAACTACCCATGAGAATAGAAACAATTGAAAAAGACGACAGCTTTTGGAATGAAGTGATGGAAAACAAACTATAGTAACCCGATTTTATATAGATTGTATAATACTACCAGAACTGATTGATCCGAGGCATCCCAGAAAAATGGAGATCGAAACCCTTCATACATAGAAAAAGCAATGGAAGAAAAAGTGAATCAAAAGGAATGTTTCAAAAAAATGAAACAATAAAGAATTAAAAGAGAACAATGCCAAAGATAAAGATACACATGACTCAGAGAAAGAAATAGAGAAAAAAAAGACTTGTGAGGAAAATAAACAGGCAGACATGGACAGAGAAGATGATAAAAATATCGAGAAAGATATCGACGATGAAGAAAAAGAAGATAAGAAAGGAGATGAGTTAGACGGAGAAGATAAAGAGAACAAAAACATTGATTTTGAACGTCTACCAAACTTTTCAAATATAACCATTCACGAATACAGAGAAACGAGTGATGATGAAGAAATTCCACCGCCAAAACGAAGAAAAGTATTGTATCAAAAAAAACTTAAATTTTAGTGAATTTTGAATCATCACCATAACGTACCTGTGTTAATTGTGTTCAGGTTTCATAATCATGGCGCAGGACTCCGTCAGCGACGCGACGCGTGTAAGAAGACAGCAGTGGCGGTGAGTTCTTCCAGGCTCTGATCACTTCAGACTCGGATTCGCCGCCATCGTCACCATCTTTGTTCAGCCAGCCGAGGACGTTGCTTTTGGAGGCTGCAGACGTTTTGTTTCCTGCGCGCTTGGTAGAGCTTTTCTTTTTTCTGTAATAAGAATACAAATTATATAATTTTTTTATATCATTTTTTTACGATTTTACGAGAATACTATCTACCCATTAATATCCAAGTGCAAGATTAAATCATCAAAAAACTACTGTGATGTCGCGATAGAGAAACTTGGTATCTTTTATTCTAGTAAAAAATAATAATAAATTTAACAAGACTTACCTTGCGAGTACTTCGATGTCCGAATCTTGGATGCTAGGCGCTAAACGCTTCGGTTTAGCCTTGATTTTATTTCCAATTTTCTTTGGAGATCTGTAATATAAGCAAAACGAAATTAAAAAATATGTATATATTATAAGCGCTCAGCGGCGCTAAATTAAATGTATAAATAGTTATAAATAATATATATTTTTTAAACGAATAAGATCTTCATTACCTTTCTTCGACTTCATCCTCTGAATCGGAAAAGCATCTTTTTGTTTGACGCGCTCTCTTGAAATACTCAGTATCCGACCTAAAAAAAAATTAGGTTTGAATATCCTATATTATTATGTACCTACTTATACATTTTTGAGATAAAGGCACGATATTAAAAATTTACAAAGACTGTTTTTATAAAAAAAAAAAATAATTAAAAACTTACGAACATTATAATAAGGCAGGTTTGATGAACAGCGATACTCGAGCTGGTGGACGGGGCAGCTCAATTGATGCAAGCTGAGGTCGTGGTGCCGACGGCTGTAGGTAGGTAGGTATGCACTGGCACCGGCACTCGGACTTAATGGCAACCGCGTGTAATTATTCAACATAAATTGAAATTGGAGCTTATGCATTTTTTCCCTTTTATACGTATTGCAAAAATGCAGTGGTGGCAAACACTTCAGCAAAAAATAAATGTATAATAAATAGGTACAAGTTACTCGATATTTAGGAACTAACATAAATATGTATGTGCCGTTAAAATAAAATTATACTCAACTAAGAAAGTACTTAAAAGAATACTTTGGTTGTTACATACTTATACATATTTAAAAACATTTCATGAAAACTTAGAATAAATTAAATATCTCGTAGAGTGCAAAAACAGCATTGGGTGAAGAGAATCGAAACCACATAGACAGAATGGTAGTCCATTATAGTACACTCTGCCCCAGCCAGTCTGTTTCTTACACATATAAATTGAGTAACGCATTTGTTTTCCAAAATGTTTACAACACCTGATCAGTTTTCGCGGATGTACCTATGCATTTGCGCAACTTACGTATTCGTTTGTGACAAACAAAAATATCAAATTCAATTCACAATATGCAATCATTTGATATTCTATCATAAGCCGCCTGCTTGCTAAGTAATATCATATTAGGGTCACCATAATCTTTGTGAGACGAGTATATAATTTTGTAAATTGAAACTCATAACATGAATATGAAGTCACTTTAAATCAAAATAATTTCAATCTAATCTAGATTCTGCTCAGTTTTTATTAGTTATCTCCTTTGGTGATAATGATGTTATATAAGCGACAAATGCTCTAAATATGATATCAAAGGTTGAAACTATTTTTATTATTTTATATAAGATTATTAAGTACATGAAAACATAAAGCGTATATTTATAAAATACTGAAACTCATTAAGTTTGGTCATCCGAGTGTTACACGGGTTATGCCGATAATAATATGTCCATTCAGCAATTGCACTTTGCACACTGCACAAACAAAAATATCAAATTCAATTTACAATATGCAGTCATTTGATATTCTATCATAAGCCGCCTGCTTTCTAAGTAATATCGTATTAGGGTCACCATAATCTTTGTGAGACTAGGATATAATTTTGTAAATTGAAACTCATAACATGAATATGTAGTCACTTTAAATCAAAATAATTTCAATCTCATCTAGATTCTGCCCAGTTTTTATTAATTATCTCTTGTGGTGATAATGATGTTATAATTATAAGCGACAAAAGCTCTAAATATGATATCAAAGGTTGAAACTATTTTTATCTCTATTTATTATATATTATTTTATATAAGATTATTAAGTACATGAAAACATAAAGCGTATATTTATAAAATACTGAAACTCATTAAGTTTGGTCATCCGAGTGTTGCACGGGTTATGCCGATAATAATATGTCCATTCAGCAATTGCACTTTGCGTTAAAGTCGACATCAATGTGATCCTCAGTCGGTCGAAATCATACTTGCAATAAGGTCTGATCGGACAATAGCTTGTGAAAGTGAAAATTGAGTGACTTACTTTAACTTAGGTTTTAACGTGTTGTAAGGGAACAATCGTCTCTGGTAGCGAAAATTTTGACACGAGCAATCGGCCTTGAGATTTAATCGTTCCCTGAGCAATCGGCCACAATACTTTAGCAAAAGCTTGCTTCGTGTTGTGAGGGAATGTCTCTTGGTGTCAAAAATTTGCCATGGGCAAACGGTCTAGAGATTTAATCGTTCCTTGAGCAACCGGCCTCAACACTGTGAAAACTTAATTTTTGTAAAGTTCATTCATAAAACTTTCACAAATAACTAGTGATTTGTTTCGTTCGTTTCATAAAGTGCTCTATGGATTACTGCTGCCGTTACGGTAAGTTTAGATTTTTAAATCTGTTATTGGGCATTTCAAATAATTTTTTGTCGACTAACAGGAGATAAAAAAGTGATTTGAAATGCCCAATAACTACCTACTACCGTATCGTCTTGGAAACGAACCAGTACGCCCAAGAATTAGTTGGGGAAATGCTTCACAACAGCTCCCTTCACCCGCAGAGTCGCATCTGCGACTGGCGTGATACGAATAGAGATGAAATATATATATATATTTTGCCATCATACTAGCGATGGGGGTTGTTGTCAGAAGCAGGATCGATGAGTACTGGAACGTTTCCAGTGATATTTTCATGACGCCTGGTTTTAGGGCACTCATGTCTTTCCGGCGTTTCGAATTGTTGAGTAGGTGCTTGCACTTTAATAACAACGGCAACATGCGTGCCCTAGAATTGGATTCTGCGCAAGCTAAATTATTTAAAATAGAACCGGTTCTGTCACATCTTAATAGCAAATTTCGATCTCTTTATAACTTGGACCAAAACATCGCCCTTGATGAATCGCTGTTACAGTGGAAGGGTTGGATAAATATAAATCAACTCATTCCTAACAAAAAAGCAAAGATAGGAATCAAAAGTTACGAAATATGTGAATCACAAACAGGTTATTTATGGCGATTTGAGATACACGCTCATCAAAAACAAGCTCCGCAGCAGTCAGGCCCTGGAAAAGATCCTATGAGTGCATCAACACCATCAATTGTTTTAAGACTAACCCAGGGTCTTGAAAACAAGGGTCACACGCTGTGGATGGATAATTATTACAATTCCCCAGCTCTGGCCAGGACGTTAAAATCGCGAGGATTCGATTGCGTCGGCACTTTGTGGACCAACCGCCAACCGGCAACCCGTTTTGCAAAACTCCGTCGATACACCGCGGGGACTAGAGTCCCCGAAATTTTATTTCGCGCCAGACTCAGTAAAAGTCTCTATCCTGCTCTTACTAAGGAAAAACGACTTAAAATATGAATGCCATCTCGTTCCGCTTGAATGTGCCATTATGTGGTAGTCGAGTAACTTTAAACTCGGTGGACATTCGATTGAAAAAAAAAATAATATTCAGTCTGTCAAAACGGTTGGTGCTTGTGTTTTGGTCGGCGTGCGAAAATTAAGTTTTAAAGTAATTATAACGGTAATAAGCTGGTGTTGTGCAGTGATATAGCTTTAAAAACTTGTAAACAAGGTTGGTTACAATTTATTTTAAGGTATAACAGTGTTTTAGTGCATCAAACTCGGTAAGTCTTCCAAAGTGTCTTTTGTTTTGGTTTTGAAAATGGCCGGGTTTCTCAAATTTTATAATATTTACCGTGATAAATGTTATGATCTATTCAAATTATAGTCAAACGATTGACAGTTGTGTAAAATAACAATTTACGAAAAGATTAACCATTGTTTACCAAGTCTACCGAAATCGACCGCCATTTTTGCAAAAGTTGCGTCAGCCGTGTTGTTAGGGCCAAGTCACACCTCGACAATTTTGTCCGGACTATGAAGTAAGATCCAAATTGTGATTTTAAATAATATTTCAAATCAAATAAATATATTATACAGTTATAATACAGGGTTATTCATAAAGGGTATGCTAAGCTGAAAAGGGCTCATAGTACTCATCATTATGAACAACTTTTACTATGGGACCAACTCGAAATTCGCGAAAAAATAATCAGCTGTCCCATACATTTTGTTGAGTGTCATTGACATTTTTCTATGGAACAGCTGATTTTTTTTTCGCGAATTTCGGGTTGGTCTCATAGCAAAAGTGGTTCATAATGAGGAGTATTATGAACCCTTTTCGGCTTAGCATACCCTTTATGAATAACCCTACATAGATAGATAGATAGATAAACTCTTTATTGTTCACACCACCTATATAATATGTCATTTATTTATTTCGAACGTTTGTTTATCTCGAAATGAAGAATTTGGGTATCCAAATATGAGACACCACGGGCCTCAACCAAGTGGTATTATTATTCATTTTATGTGTTTGTGTCAATATATCTGTGAAGGTTATGCTTAATTGTTTATTTAATGTTTGAGTTTTCTGCTTTCTCTGCTTTAATTCTTACTTTGCAATATTTAGCATAATGGAATCGTCGGGGTCTAAGCGTGGGGGTGGTCGTAGTCGTGCTCGTGCTCGAGGACGTAGCGAAGGTGGTGGGCGCAGCCGCGGTCGAGGTCGACGTGGATCTCGCTCTGCACGCTCATTTAATTTTTCAGCGTAAATATGAATGCTTTCACTTTTTATTATCTTTTGGTTTTTGCACTTAACACGTTTGGTTTGGTTCTGCATTAATTTCATTTCATTGTTAATGTTGGCAGAAAGTTTATTTTCTCGAAAGATCTATCAATATTAATAGAAAAAAAACTAACTGTTTTATCATGTTTTTAGAGAACCAGGTCTGTCGACGTCACCACCACCTTCGACGTCGCAGTCTCCAACAACGGCTTCATTAGCTGGACCTTCGACGTCTGGACTACCACTAAAAACGTATACAATGTGTCCGATGGAGGCCCAACAATATTCAAACAGCACATACTTACGTATATCTAGAAGCCCTCCCCAGAGGTCTTTTACTCCTTAATCTTTTATTTTACGAGTTATTGAAGATCAAACTTTGGCATTAATTTGGACAGGTACAACCCTAAAAAGGTGAATAACCGACCTACGACCACGACTGTCAAAGACTAATTAGTGTACAGAAGGTTATGTTTTTACAGAATGCCTATTTCAATTCTTAACAAAATTTAACCAACTACATAAATTAGGTTTTTTTCAATTCATTACAGGAATTAGAAATTATACTTCAAAATCGACCTACCTTCATTATTTCGAACCCTATTATTTGAATTTCTCTGTAAAATATGGCAATTAGCGTATTGCTTTATGCGATTAATTTCGGGCAATTTTTATTCAGAAATAAATTCTAATTGTGCCCTATTTTTATCAAATAAAGCGCATTACATGGCAAGATAACAAATAAAGTCAGCTGAGCTCGGTTCACAAACAAGATTCTAATCATTGTAAATGATCGAAGTAGTACTTGGAAACGAACAATTTTATTTTATTTTCAATTTTGCAAAACTTTGAATAAACTAAAAAGATTGAGTTACACATCTGTGTTTGTGTTAGTCTTTGCGGAATCGTCGGCTTCGGTCCTAGCCGACAAAGAAACTCTAACGCTTGCCGATCGCCAATAGCGCGCTAAGCCGATTCTCAGAACAATGCCGCTAGCCAATAATATCACCGCGCTGTTATTCAAAGACAGCCGCAGCCAATCGTGCACGGCCGGCCGTTGTTCGCCCATTTTTAGCTAAATTAGTTAACTTTGTTGTTTCGGGTTCCGTCATAATTATTTTTGTTGATAGTTTTTATTTTTATTTTCCTTAGTTTGGCTGTCGAAGATTAAATGAATGGTAATAAAAATATCCTACGGGATGTCATTATTTCAAAAATACAAACTTTTATTTTTCAAAATATCCTTCGATGAAAACTGTACAAAATGTTTTTATTTTTTTATTTTTTTACTATCTCACAAAGGCTATTCAAAAAACAAAGCGTGATACACTGTAACACGTGACATCAGGTGAGTTGAGATTGAGAGTTGAGAGTCAAGAGCATAATGAATTTTTAAATAAAACAAATGCTTGAGTTAACTTGATAAAAATGTAATCTTAAAAAAAACCGTGCTCTAGTGTAAACTGCAACTCAACAACACAATCAATTGCAAAACAATAAAAATGATGTTGTACCTAAATAATAATGATGTTATACCATAACTGAAAACGTATTGAGTGTACATGGTGAAATTGTTTTAAGAATAAAAATGGAACCCTAAATGCATTCGCTTTGACTAAGCCGCAGTGTCGCTTTCTGTTTTTGAAAATCGCCACTCGGCTTTCATCATTCGAACTTCGAGGTCGTGTATTGTCACGAATTATCATTTCGATTTTTTTATCCAAATCACGATGTCTTATTCAAACGCAGAGTATTACGACATGATACTTTGCGTCGGAGCTGCGAACGGGAGTTGCAACGGGGCGCGTGAGCTGTACCGTCAACGGTTCGTCGACGACAGGCCGCTTCCGGAACAAAGACGTCTGCCTTCATACTCGTGCTTCCGTGGACTCTGCTTACGTCTGCACAGTACCGGAAGTTTTCATGGAGCAGCAACCGAAAGACCCGGCACAAACATCAGTGCAAACCTGGAAACACAAATCCTGCAGCATTTTGCCGAAGACCCGCGTACTAGCACGCGTCGAGCGGGCGCGCGGCTGCGCGTCGATCACAGAATAGTTTGGAGGACTCTGCATGAAGACGGCCAGCATCCATATCACTTCCGTCGAACACAAGAACTGCTGCAATCAGACCACAGTGCAAGAGTGGATTTTTGCGAGTGGATAGAAGAAAAAGTAGCTGTGGATTCTGCCTTCGTCGAGAAAGTGTTGTGGACTGACGAAGCGACTTTCACCAGAAGTGGACTCTCCAACATACATAATGAGCACGTATGGGCACATGTAAATCCGCATGCGTCTACCGAGAGCTGTTTCCAACATAAGTGGCGGATTAATGTCTGGGCGGGCATAATCGGAGACCGATTAATCGGCCCTATCTTCTTGCCTGTCACCTTGAATGCCGCAGGCTACTTGGAGCTGCTACAAGGTGAGCTGGAGGACCAAATGGAAAACTTGCCGTTGGCTGTGGAGCGGGACATGTGGTACCAACACGACGGAGCGCCAGCGCATTTTGCTCGACGCGTTCGCCAAAACCTACATGCTCGGTTTCCCGGCCGCTGGATCGGCCGCGGCCAAGATGCGCCGAGACAGTGGCCTCCGCGCTCGCCGGACCTGACGCCCTTGGATTTCTTTTTGTGGGGCTACATCAAAAATATTGTGTATTCGAAGCCGTGCAGCACACGAGAAGAAATGATACCGCGTATCACAGAGGCTTTCAGCAATGTAACCCCACACATGTTGAAAAACGTGATGGGCTCGATTTCTCGTCGAGCTCGGCTCTGCATCGAGAAGGGAGGCCAGCACTTTGAGCCTTTCCTTTAAATTAAATTAAAGCAAAAGTGAAATACTTAATCAGTGAAACCTAGTGGTTTAAAAAAAGTGAAACGTATGACGTCTGTCGTAAGTACTCTAACTATTTTGTTAAAATTGTTGTGAATAATAAACCAATCATGTATGTAATATTAAACATAATTAATTGAAGTACTGGTGTTTTTAATTATTCTCACAACCTATCCTATGATAAGCAATGTAGGTACCTAGATATTATTAGGGTATACGATAACGATAGGAGAGTAAAATTAGAATTTGACATTAATCTATCCAGGTTAGAATCATAACATGAAACATAAGTTACATTTTGGATAAATCATTTTCCCATCATAATGAGGTTCATAGGTACGAATAGGTTACACAGTTAGGGCTAGGCAGATGCTAATTTAGGCCACAGAGTAGGTTAGGGTGACGTTCGAAAGTAGATTAGTTGCGCTAGCGCCAGGAGTGGCACGTGCAGGTGAGGGGAAGGGGTAATCGGCGCGCGGGGGTGGCGATGCGGCGGCGAGCGAGACGCGGGCGCGCGGGGAATTCATGCGCGCGCAGCGCGCGGCACTCTCAAAGACAGCGGCCCGCGTTTATTGTACCATGTGTAGTTAGGGTTGCCAAAAAAAACACAAATAAAATATTTTTTAATTTTGTATGGAAAAAAAAAAATTCGTTTGCATTGCTAACATTTACGTCAACGACTCCAAACATGATGTAGATAAGTACCTCTAAATATTGTTGGGCCTACCTCGGACACCTTGTATACCACGTAACATACTTATATCCAGATTATTAATTTAGTTGAACTGTTTTAAAATACACGACGTAGCATATTAAATTATTTTTGTCACCTATTTCAGACATTCAGAACAACTTAAAAAAGCCCGCAAGGCGAAGGCGGCCGATAAAAAAAACTTAGATAAGCTGTCGGCAGAGCAGAAGGCGGCTTATCTAAACATGCGGGAGAGAAGCCAAGTTTTCAGAGCTCTGTTGCCAGATGCGCCTGATAGGAAATAAAAAAGGTCTGAACGTTTTATCTGCTGTTATCAATGTTAAAACTAATTTATTTTTTAATTTCGCTAGCTGTTGTACTCTTCAAACAAAATTAAGTTTACATAATATTGCTTACCACTAGGATATTTGAAATGGTACTACGTCTACCTAGGTGGCCTCTTGGAAGGGTGACATTTTAGATAATGTATGTTTATTTGTTTCAGAAAGCCATCGCCAACTAGAGTAGCGTGTCCACTACTTCCTGGGGTGCCTCTCATTCCACCGCCACGGAAAATTCAACCGTGGGAGAGTACCACGGGAGAGGAAGAAAGAGAAAGCAACATGGGTACTTACTTACAGATTGATTAATTTAGTTCTCCTAGTAATGTGACCTTTTGCATCTAATTATTTTATTATTTTCAGAACGTCGCTGCGACCTTGCTGCTCTAGCTACGAATCGCCCGTCAAGGTTTTCTGTGGAAGACGATCTTTCAATGGAAGACGATCTTGACATCAATGGTATGTTTTATACAGTTATCGCTTACTATGCTACTTATTACGATACGCAGTTTAACAATAACGTGGTTATAATTATTTTAGATTCGATGATACCAGATCCACAGACTCCACCTGTAAAGAAGGCCAAAACACAAATAATGGACCATGGAATCTTACAGGCTGGGAGTCAATTCATAGATCCCTGTATGATAATGGTCGTCGATGCTGACATAGAGGTGATGGATTTTACACCCGGTGAGTATTATTAAGATTATATTTTATATGACTCATCCAAGTAAATAATTTTACTTTTAAATAAACTTTATAATAATTAATTAAAACTAATTCACCGTTTCTATGACTATCTTTTTCAGAATCGAACGTTCCCTCGAACACCGAGCGCTCTAGTCCAATGTCGCTTTCTGGACCGTCTGGGCTCCCTGGACCATCACAACTTTCAGAACTTCCTGGACCGTCCGTTTCCGGTAAGCCTCCCAAATATTATTATTAAAATGAATTATCTAAGTATTATTTTTCAATGCATTTGCGATCTGTGTTTGATTTATATCTGAATAAGTCATAATTGTTTTGTTTTATTTTAGATTTAAATGCAAACTAAGACTTTCATTGGAATATCTAAGACTAAACTATCATGACTAGTTAACACTGCCATCTAGTAGCATAGTTTGGAACTATTTTAGAGTAATCGATTGATCCAATATGCACCAAAGACAGCGGGGTGACCTCTATGAACTAGTTTTAGAACTAAATATTGGTTCCGCGCCTTAGCCAGACTCGCAGATCAAAGTAAAACGAATAAACTGCGTAGAAAAGAACGTTTCAAGAAGCATTGCTGTTCTTTTGTTTTAGGCGTTTCCGAACGCACCGTCACCCAAATTACTCAAGAGGGTAATGTAGCATCAGCTTCATCTTCAAAAATTGTGACTCCGGGAAAAACCAGGAATCGGAAGAAAAAAAGTGCGCTATAAGGCATACAATTCAATCGTTTTACGCCGTGAAGAAGGAGATTCCTACCATTAATAAACTTTGGTTGGCATTGAAAGCAGATATTGATTTTAAATATGGCAGAACATCTTTGAGGACTACTCTCACGGATTGACTCCAATCTCTTTAACTAACATTGACTTAGAATCTTTAAAACTAGCTTCACATAAATTGGATCATTTACAAAATCAGATTCACCAAGCTCAAAATGAATCTCACATTGTTAAATATGGTCATTATTATTCAACTGCAACCTATATTATAATTTCTATTGTCTTTATATACATCGTTTACAAGATTTATACTAAATGTTTTCCTAGAGATTCTACGTCTTGCTGTATTCAAATTTTCAACCAATGTAATGATAAAAGGTCAACAAGAAAAGTAAAGAAAATTCATAATTCTATTGAATTGACTGATATCTCAGATGCTTCCTTGTTGGAATAGGATCTATTTGGTTATAATTGTATAAAAGAAAGTGTCGTATATTTGAATTGAATTGTGAATATGTACTGACGTTTTATCTTTCTGGTTACTTCAATTTATTATACTTTTCAGAGCACACGTTTTTACTTATTATTTATTATCCTATTGTGTTCCTCACATTCCTCTGAATGTGACAAGAGGTCAGTTAAAAGTCTACCAAATATTGAAAGTAATAAAAATAAGACAGTACATTTTAGAAATTATGAAACTCTAGACAGAAATGTAAGTAATTTTTGAAAACTTATAAAGAATGTATTGATTTCTATTAATGAACTTAAACTTAATTCAGTTTTTGTATTTCCAATTTTTATATTTCTAATTTTTGTATTTTTTATATTTTATATTTCAAATTTTTTATATTTTTTATATTTTTAAATTTCTAATTTTTCAATTTTTTATTTTTAATGTTTCTAATCATAATTATGAAGCATATTACTGTTGTGAATGATTGTAAAACTAATTGAGACCACCAACTTCTCCTTTTCATTATTTTTTCTAATTTACTACGTTTATCTCTTTTAAGATAATCCTTCGTTTAAAGGATGTTTTATGTTATGAATTAATTCATTACTAGTTTTTGCTTACTTAGATGTTTACCTGAAACCGCATGGCCCCACCGAGGCTATTTATATGTGTGGAAAAGCGTGGCTTCAGTTAGTCACTATTAGGTAGTCGAGCCGTCTATAATTTTGTATAAGTCCTTTGCAATATATTCAGATTTTACAGCAGATAAAAAGTGTTTTTTTTTTAAAGGACCCACGGAGCCCCATCCTAGCAGTTCGCATCAGATCCTTAGGCAAGTACCCAAATCCGATGCACAGGTTGAACAGGCAACAAAGATGATTTAATATTTGTATGTGACCTCTACCTCTATGAAAATTATTATATTTCTTTCTATAATCTAATTGCCTTAAAAATGTTAGAATCCAAAGTATTTTAGACGGCAAATGTAGGATTTAACGAAATCAGTCGCTCTCGCACGCCGCGCTGCCCTTCCCGGACCCCGCCCTTCCCACTGCCCGGCGGTTTAGTGAATCCGCCTGTTCGTTCGGCGATCGGCCGGATATCGGACGAAAAAAAAAGTCGCGGGACGGCGGTCGGCCGGGAAATGCCGGTTCGTCGCATGCTTTAGATTTGCAATTTTTAATACTGAAACGTGCATCGATCCTGTTTTCTTCTCTATGATTGTTCGTAGGAAAGACAAGGAAGGCTATATTTAGTGTTCCAAGTATCTCCACCAAACAAATTTTATCGAAATTTAGCGTCAGTTGTGACCGTTCGCGCGAGTTGAGTGGGTGTGTGTACGGAAGCAATTTTTAAAGTGTTTTATTTTGTTGTTTTAGTGTAAGTTATAAACAGCACTAGACTGATATTTTGTATATTTGTTCGATATTTTTGCTGAAATGTGAAAATTCATCCAAAATGACCAGCCCGCTTGCCGGCTACCGCTTCACGTTTGGACTTATTTTTCAAGAAATTTCCACTAAATTGAGCAAATTTACAATATTATATATCTATATAATATTATGCATCTATAAAATATATTATTTAATGCATATCAAGTGTTCAATTAGTTAACTTTCGTCAATAATCAACAAAATAAAGATAACTTTAATAAAGCCGTTAGTTATTGCGCGTCAAGGTCAACGACTCGACTCGAATCGGCCAAGTCGGTTGGCATCTATGGAAAAGACTTACGGTTCACAAAAACTAGTGTTTGTTTTGTTTGATTTTACATGATTTAATATTTCTTTTCATTTTTTTGTCTGAATGATAACGTATACAATATGTCCGGTTTCCGATGTCCGATACTTTAAGGGGTTAAAATGCAATTAATTTTATCGACAAATCACGGATTTTTTTTTATTTTTCTCATTATCTCTTATTTTATTTTTTTTGTTTTATTTCATTTGCTGGGGTATGCGCGCTTTTCAAGTACGTATGTTTACACTGTCATAGCTCCTAAACTATCTAACTCACAGTTAAGATTTAAATGTACATTTATAGCAAATATCCTGTATTATTAAAAAAATAAATAAATAAAATTGGTTAACACATTGTTTTTTTTTTTAAACTAATAATCTGAAAAAAAACATCAATTTGTTGTCCAATTTATTTTTTTCAAAAATTATTTTTAATAATACTGAAACATTAAAAAATTAAAATTTGAATCTAGATTTTCTCTATCTAGACACTATTAACTAACATTTGAGACCACTTTTGTGTTTGTAAGTCTTCTACTTGGGTAGATATTGTTAAATTAATACAAGCACCTATGCTTCGCTAACAATTTTTTTTAAAGTGCTGCCATTTTTTTTATTGATGGAGAAAAATTAAAAAAAAATCCGTGATTTGTCGATAAAATTAATTGCATTTTAACCCCTTAAAGTATCGGACATCGGAAACCGGACATATTGTATAATAGTGTACTGTAAATATTTTTTACCGAAGACCCGGTCCCGGAAGTCATGGAGGTCCCAGAGGTCATGGATGTCATGGAGGCCAATGGAACTGGATCTGCACCACCCAAGGAGTATTTTTGATTTTGAATGGAAGTCGTTTCCCATTTCCTCAGTTCCACCTGAATTGAGAAGGGAAACGTTTTCCAGTACTAATGTAGGCCCAACATCCACCTTCAGTGACCCATATAGCGCTTTCATTGCTATATGGGATCACGAATTTGTGGACCGTATCGTCTTGGAAACGAACCAGTACGCCCAAGAATTAGTTGGGGAAATGCTTCACAACAGCTCCCTTCACCCGCAGAGTCGCATCTGCGACTGGCGTGATACGAATAGAGATGAAATATATATATATATTTTGCCATCATACTAGCGATGGGGGTTGTTGTCAGAAGCAGGATCGATGAGTACTGGAACGTTTCCAGTGATATTTTCATGACGCCTGGTTTTAGGGCACTCATGTCTTTCCGGCGTTTCGAATTGTTGAGTAGGTGCTTGCACTTTAATAACAACGGCAACATGCGTGCCCTAGAATTGGATTCTGCGCAAGCTAAATTATTTAAAATAGAACCGGTTCTGTCACATCTTAATAGCAAATTTCGATCTCTTTATAACTTGGACCAAAACATCGCCCTTGATGAATCGCTGTTACAGTGGAAGGGTTGGATAAATATAAATCAACTCATTCCCAACAAAAAAGCAAAGATAGGAATCAAAAGTTACGAAATATGTGAATCACAAACAGGTTATTTATGGCGATTTGAGATACACGCTCATCAAAAACAAGCTCCGCAGCAGTCAGGCCCTGGAAAAGATCCTATGAGTGCATCAACACCATCAATTGTTTTAAGACTAACCCAGGGTCTTGAAAACAAGGGTCACACGCTGTGGATGGATAATTATTACAATTCCCCAGCTCTGGCCAGGACGTTAAAATCGCGAGGATTCGATTGCGTCGGCACTTTGTGGACCAACCGGCAATTTGTGCCAGATACTCTGACTAATCTCACAAAAAGAAACATGCGTCCAGGTCAGGTCACCGGCTTTACCTCAGGCGATGTTGATTTGATGGTTTGGCGAGACCAAAACCGAGTTGCCACAATATCAACTTACCACGGTAACGCAGTCAGCATCGCCCATGGTACTCCCAAGCCGATCTTGATCTCGGACTATAATGTGATGATGGGAGGGGTCGATAAAAAAGATCAATTGTTGTCGATGTATCCCATCGAGAGAAAACGGACAAAGATTTGGTATAAAAAGTTGTTCGGTAGGCTTCTTAATGTTTCCGTTAAACTCGTACATACTGACAAGACATACTAATTCATCTTTAAAACATCAGTTATGCATGCCCATCTTAATTTTTTCATCTAAATCCGTTCAGTCGTTACTCCTAATACAGCGTGTGTCCCCAAATTTCATCTTATCAGAGGAAGAGCCTGGTATTCTTGCTTCTGATAGCGTCGGGGCAAGATGGATTATAGCTCATGCTGGAGGTAAAACTGGGTTTGTTGAAAATGGACTGCTACTATTCAAGTCCAAATCCAAGTCGAGTGACTATCATGACGATATGAATTCTGCGAACTTCATGCGGTGGATGAATGAAAAAATTGTGCCGAATCTACCATCAAATAGCATTGTATGTAGTGATGGATAATGCGTCATACCACTGCACACAAGTAAATAAAGCGCCTACAATTGGTAATAGAAAGCTTCAAGCTGGCAGAGCTCCAAGAGTGGCTTACAAAAAATGGTATTGAATTCGACGATTGTTGGATAAAAGCGCAATTATACGTTTTAATCAAGAGACACAGTATGAAATAGAACAGATGTTAAATGAATATGGACATGAGGTTTTGCGCTTACCGCCTTATCACTGTGATTTAAATTCGATCGAAAAGATTTGGGCAATTGTGAAGATGCGCATTGCTGAGAAAAATGTCGCTCAAGCTCCTAGGGAAATATCTGCAATTACTGAGGCGGCATTTAGAACTATGACGGCAGAAGAATGGCTGAATGTTTGTATTCATGTTGAAAAAATAGAAGACAAATATTTCGAATCAGACAGGCTAACGGATACGAAATGGAAAGGTTTATAAGTACCTGAGGTAAATAAGGCCCAGGGGGTAATAAAGCCCACATTTAAAATTTCGCGGCAAAACATTTTTAAGACACTTCACTGTTTACGCCCACGTGCAAAATGTCTGTGTAAATGTTTCCGTATTGGTCCGCAGTCGCTAGCGCCGCCATCTTGCCAGTCACGTGCGATGCGTTGCTAAAGTGACCGGCTACTGTGCAATTTTATAATTTTTATACCAAGAAACTGTAAGTATTTTTACGTTTAATTCAATAATTGACTAATAATGCTGTATTTATTATCTTAAGTATATGTTGTACAACACAAAGGATATGGTTTTCCCTATCCAGAGAAAGATTTTTTAGGTTTATTAGGTTATTTTGTAAAAACGTGGCATGAGGTTAATAAGGCCCATTAAAACGGTACTTGGGCCTTATTGGCCTCTTTATATTTGAGTATCAGATTGGATTTTTTTGTGTTCTAGGTCAATGTACTATGTGAATTTTACTGTCAATATATGTGTAACATTGTTACAGATTTTGATTAAAATGCCTCCGAAGAGAGCTCAGTGGACAGAAGATAATTTACGGGCCGCTTTGGTGGCAATAGAACGAGGGCAGCTGACGCAACGAGCTGCAGCTGAACGTCACAACATTCCAAGGCGATCTCTCCGAAATCATTTAAAATCAAAAAGTACTATTAAGCGCTTAGGTCGTAGTTCCATACTGACAATAGACCAAGAAAAAGATCTTGTAGAACGCATTATACGATTTGCTAATATTGGCATTTTTATTTTGCGAGAATTATGATATTAAGCACAATTTCAATAAAGACTCTGGCATTGCGGGCAAAGACTGGTTTAAATTGTTTTTGAAAAGGAACCCAGTAATTTCCAAACGAAAAGCCCAATTTATGAATCCAGGCAGAGCACAAAAATTAAACCGTCCTATTGTTGCTCAGCATTTCCAAGAAGTGAAAGACCTATATGAGGAATTAGACATTCTACAGAACCCGCAACGCCTCTATAATATGGATGAAAAGGGATGTAGACTCACTATTCATCATCAACAAACTGTTTTGGCGCAAAAAGGAGCTCGTCGAGTCCATTTGATTGCACCTGAGCACGCCGAAAATGTGACCATAGCCATGTGTGTTAATGCTGTTGGTACCGCTACCCCACCAATGATCATCTTCAAAGGCCAAAGACAAAAACCCGAATATAGTGATAACTTACCAGCTGGATCTCTCGTAAAGATGGCTCCAAAAGGAAGTATGACCACGGAGTTATTTATAGAATTCATCAAGCATCTGGGGAAGTATAAAACGCAGGGTAAAGTCTTGTTAATCTTTGATGGAGCGTCCTCGCACCTGGATTATACAATTGTTGAAGAAGCAGATAAGCATGATATTGTACTTTATTGTTTGCCTAGTAACACAACCCATGAACTTCAACCCCTCGATAAATCCGTCAATAAGTCTTTTGAGCATCACTAAGATCAAGAAGCTATGACATACATGTATCAAAATCCTGACAGACGCTTGACGAAATCGAACTTCAACAAAATATTCTCAAAAGCTTGGTCGAGGGCATTGACTCATGAAAATATAATAAGTGGATTCCGAGCTACTGGATTGTTTCCATTCAACTCTGATGTATTACCAGATGAAGCATTTGCACCAGCGATCTTGACCGAACATCCTCCTCCACAAACTTCAACTATTATTGAGGCAAACGTAGAGGACCCTGAAGTAACGTCACGTTATGACACTGTTTCACCATCAATACTTAACAACGAAGAATGTACTATTGCTGACATTGTTACCCCAGAAAAGCAAATTGGTGTAAATTCTTTAACTGATATTGCTACATCAACCTTTCCTGTAAAAGTACCACAAAGCAAAAATACAAATTGCAATGCTTCAACTCCATCGCCAGAACCATCAACATCTGGTATTGTGACGAAAGAGACTGATATTGAGCCTGGCGCTGTACAAAAGATGTTGAGTAGAAATTATTACACCAGAATCAATATATATACCTCCGAAGAAGACTCAGACGATGATACTCCGCTAGCCAGTCTTAAAACAAAGGAAACTAAATCCCCGTTTCAAGAACTTATGCCAACTCCAAATTATGCTGTAATTAAAGAGAAACCAAGAAGAAAGGCCATGAATTATAGGGGTCAACGGATTACTAGGGACCTTTTTAAGAAACGAGAAGAGCTAAAAGAAAATGAGATGATAAAGGTGAAAGAATCAAAAAAAGCCAAAGCCAAAGATCGTAAGAATAAGTCTGGAAAAGATAGCAGTAAGGTTAAGAAGTCAAAAATAATTGAATCTGAATGGTTCTGCCATGCTTGCAAAGAAGGACGCGTTTCGGACATGCGACAATGTGTCCAATGTTTTGAATGGTACCAGAGTGTGTCGGACTTTCAGCCGACGATAGAGATATGTTTTATTGCTGTGACTGTGATTAAACAAGATAGTTAACTATATCTTACCGTCTCAGTATAAATAATTTGTTAATCGTTTTTATTTTTATTTTGCTTGCAGAAGATTTTTTTTTCTGTTTTGAGAGTCTATTTTTTGATTCTAGGAATATGATTGTGATACTAAAGAACTGAGTTAAGTATCTTTAGTTCAAGTCTGATTTTAAGTCTTAAAAATTAATATGAAAGTAATTATATTGTTTGTTTATTATGAAAAGAACTGATTATTTAAGTTTTCAAAGTTACAAAACATGTTGTGATTGTACTAAGTACCTTAATTAAGACAACTAGTTCCTTGAAAGTAATTTGTCTACGATTAATATTGATGATGATGATGATGATGCATTCCATGCCGATTTCGGCAACGGCGACCACATTTTCTGTTGGTGGTAGATTACTGATGCGTCCTCACATGGCTGACATAGCCAATTTTAGCTGTAAATGTCCTAGAACAGTTGCTACATGTGAGGACTCCATTTACATAATTATAAGGGATGTTGGAAGGCGGTTTGTTTTTAAGGTGTTCTCTTTTTGAGTCAAGATCACGCCTTCGATGACTCTCAAATGCATACACATTTGTATGCACTTGTTGTCTCCAACGATCACGATTAATATTAAGAGGGCAATGAGGCCCACGTTTAATAAATAAAGGAAAATGATTAAATAAGTAAAAAACAACAATTTACTTTTATTTTAACTTATTTCTAGGTAAATTTAGGACGATTTACTGTAAAAATAAAGCAAATTTTTATATGGGCTTTATATACTACCGTAGTATAATAAGGCCCCTCAGAAGGGTTTTTAAAAAGTGTATTTTCTTATTAAAAAATATGCTTTTCTTAATAGTTTTACACCATTTATTACAGCAATATGTACAAACTATGTAAACAATATATTTTTGACGTCCTATACGCATTACACTCGGATTTAAAGCAATATCCTTTTAGGTGGGCCTTAATTGCCACCGGTAATTAATGTTACAGGACACATCATCAGACTCCTCTGATGAAGATTCTATAATTGATTCGGATGAAGAAATGGAAGGCATAAACCCTCTGCAGGACCATTCTTATACAAAATTTTAATAAAAGACTTGCAATGTTCCCATGGACTTTTAATTTCCTTTTTCATTTAATCTAATTAAAAAAAATATTGTCTAATATTGTAAAATAAAATATTATTTTAAAATATTAGACAAAATCCCATCGGAATTAAATTAAACATGAATTAAACCTAGCGAGAGCACTAATTATATGAATCAAATTTCGTGTGTAGGTATATCGTAAGTTTATTTTTGATTAAATTAAGGAAAACAAAAAATAGTTTAGCTGGCAACATTAAGTACGCCATCAGTCGCGCGCAGACTTATCTTGCGCGCACTCTAAGTGCCTTTTCACACGTACCGGTTGCCGGGTAGCCGGCGCCGGTTACCCGGCAGTGAAGTGTATGGGCATGGTACATAGCTTTCACATGTACCGGCGTTATTTATCCGGCAGGCGGGTACATTTGACACCGGGTATCCGGCGCCGGCTACCCGGCAACCGGTACGTGTGAAAAGGCACTAACGGTGTTTCGGTGTGGTTTTGGCCAAGACAAAAGGAATTATTGATAAATTCAGTTCAAAACCTACCTTGGATTGTAAAAGTGAGTACCTACATACAATGTCTTTATCGTCATTATTTTAGTTTTGAAAAGGCAGTGTGATTTTTCGACTGTTTCGGGGAGATTAGGAATGAGTGAGGGGGCAATAGGAACGTAATATAGATGAATCGGAACGGAAAAGAGGTTAATAGAAACGATTGAGGGGTGAAAGGAATCACTTGATCAGGGTTATCACACAACATGCTTTATTGTATATCTAGGTATGATTGAACACCAAAAGCGATGTATCTGTGTTTAGTTGAACATCACCTATGAATGTTTAGTTTACATGATTTTTCTGATTAGTTAAAACGCTTCTACCTACTTCTTCATGTATTAAAATAGTGTTGATTCGAATTCAGATTTCGGAAATACATAGGTACTACTTAGTCAAATTTCTGAATTTGAAGTCTAAATTCGCTTACCTTGAAGGTACCTACATAATAGAAGACTTGTTTGAATTTATTTACACCAGATGTAAGAATCACTTGGTAGAATTTAGAAATGTCAACTTAATTTTTTTTTCGGTTGACATTTTCAAATAACTTTTGCGTGATTCTTCATTTACCAATAATGTAATAAATTACTGCTCAAAACAGATTCTTACATATATTTATAGGGTTTATGTGAATGATAGTCGTATATAAGTCGTAATAATATATGCACAATACTTAGGTATTTTATGTAAGTAAAAAATGTCCATGATTCTGAAATAATTTACTGTGTTTATTATAGTTCTATGAGATATTTGAATGATTTCTTCGCTTTTTCAGGATATTATCATCATGCCACGGGTTTACAAACCCAAGTCAGGTGCCAAAACATACAAAAATATGATCATCTAAGTATAGAGAAGGCACTTGCTGAACTCGCTAACGAAAATGTGTCGTTACAATGTTTCAAATAAATATGGTATATCTAAGACCGTACTTCACCGACACAAGACAAAAAATGTCAAATCACAAGGTGGACAAACTGCACTGTCTTTAGAAACAAGAGTACTTAATTGTGAAAAACTTAAATATTTGTGCTGAATGGGGTTATCCCTTAGATACAACCGATCTCAGGTACATTGTGAAGATGTATTTAGATTCAAATGGAATTTCCCACATCAGATTTAATAATAATTATCCAGGAAAAGACTTTGTAGAAGGATTTCTTAGGAGGCACAAAGATAAAATATCATCAAGAATTTGCCAAAATGTAAGAAGATCACGAGCAGCTGTGAGTCCAGCAGTCATTAAAGAATATTTTGAACAGCTGCAAAAATCTCTAGAAGGTGGTCCGGTTAAAAACATCGTAAATTACGATGAAACAAACTTAACTGACGATCCAGGAAAAAAAAAGTCATTGTACGGAGGGGATGTAAATATCCTGAGAGGGTTGTTAACCATTCCAAAGGTTCAGTATCTATAATGATTGCTGGCACAGCAGCAGGGGAAATGTTACCACCTTATGTAGTTTATAAGGCTTCATATTTATATGACAGTTGGGTAAAAGGTGGGCCCGAAAACGCCAGATTTAATAGAACCGCGTCGGGATGGTTCGATGGAGAAAATTTTGCAAACTGGATAATAGTAGTTTATGCAACTGTCATATAATGAAGGGTATTAAAACACGAGTGTGTTTATGAAACGAGCGCAGCGAGTTTCATAATAGTAACGAGTGTTTTAATACCTGTGTTATATGCAGTTGCATACACTACTTTATCTACACTAGTGCTGTTTAATCTACACTAATACGTTTATCTTCACTAATAAAAACGTGTATTGTCACAGTGAACTTGGCGCGCAATCAGGATAACGACATCGATGTGGATATTATAACATCATGTGAAATTGCTTAAATGTTGTCTGTGCTATAACAGTAGTCATTATAACACAAGTATTGGAAACATAAGTAGAATGTTATAACATTAGTGTAGATAAAAACAATTATAATACCAGTTTTTGCTAATAAGCTAGGTAAGAAAATTTTAATTGGAGATAATCTGGCGTCTCACATATCGATAGAACTGATACAGTTATGCGAAGAGCACAATATCCGATTTATTTTCTTACCGGCTAACTCTACACATCTAACCCAACCGTTAGATGTCGCATTTTTCAGACCGATGAAAATTGCTTGGCGACAATTGTTGGACCACTGGAAAAATACAGATGGACGAGGAGCTACTTGCGTACCAAAGGGTTGTTTTCCCCGGCTACTGAAGGTGCTTATTGACAAACTTCAAACTAACGCAGAAAACAATATTCGCGCGGGATTCAGAAAAACAGGAATCTCACCTTTGGACATGAACAAAGTTCTAGCGAGGTTGCCTAACGAAGAAAAATGCACTGACTTGGACAAAACCACAATTGATGAATCATTTGTGAAACTATTAAAGGAAATATAATAAGTATATATATATACTACTATCTATACTATTAAATGCGCTTCGGAACTATGAACATAAAAAACCATCTACAAAAAAAAAAGTTAGAAGTAGTTGCAGGAAAAAGTATCAATGCAGAAGAAGTTGAAAGAGATGTAAGCTCAAAACCACCAAAGAAAAAAAAACAAAGTAAATGAAAATCATAAATTATTAAAGACTGAATCAAAAACATGGAAAGGAAAAGGTAAAGGCAAAAAATCGAAACAGAACAATACATTACCAGAAAAAGTATATAACATACTCGTAGTACTACAAGACAAACATAGGTAACGAAATTGCTCTAAAATACACCCAACCCATCGGGAAATAAAATGTCGAGGAAATAATGGAACAAGAAAACACTGGTCAACATAGCTATTTAAAAAAAGACGTAGACAAAGTAAATGAAATCGAAGAAACAAGTGACGACCCAATCAAAAATCTTTACTTGGATATAAACTTAAATGAATTAGGCAAAATGCCCATACTGTTTACTGATGAATTTCCAGAAATGCCCATACTGCTTACTGATGAATTTCCAGAAATGCCCATACTGTTTACTGATGAATTTCCAGTTTCATCTGGCATCCAAAGTGTAAATAAATTTAAACATATTAAAAAATAAAAAAACAGATTATAAAAAAAGAAAAACAAATTAAAGTAATAAGTGACATAAAAATTAAAAGTAAATTAACACAAAACAAAAACTATTATAATCGCACAGAAGACATTTTAAAAATTTTAGAAGAAGAGTGATTTGCAGCATTACCGTTTAAGTACTTTTAAAATTATTGTATTGATTATTTGAGTCATATAGTATCAAAACCGGCAATCTCCACATTTAAGAGAAAATAACTTATCTATGCCAAAATAGTCTCTAAGAACTAATCTATCATCTTGATTAATAAGTTTTTTACAGAAACAGCATTCTCCCTACCAAAAATGACTTTAATTTTGAGTAAGTTTCAAAAGCGGCAATCTTCTAGAACGTTGATTTTAAACATGGCAGTCTCCACTTCGACCAATCAGAGCGGAGTATTTAGTATAGGATCGGCGTCGTTACACAGTGAAACTGCTCGTGGTATTTTTAAGATTTTATTAGGATATTCTTAGTGAAAACGTGTGTTTATTTTAAACTATGGACCATCCTGTAACACCACTTGTCTACCCAGACAGTCAAGGAAACGGCAGAGGGATCCAGAAAAATGGACTGTAAACATCAAGAAACGGGCAAGGTGCGTATATAGTGCTTACACAATTTTGGTACTTGAATATTGTTTTAAACTTTTATTGGTAGTGACTTTTGATTTATTTAGAAAATTGATTAAATAAATCAACGTAATTTTTATTTGACAATTTCTACAAAACAAATGAATGTTGTTAGGAGTAATTATATTAGGAGTAAAACATTCATTCTGGGCGTCAACGTTCTTCTTTAGTTTGAACTATACAGTGATGTTAGAGACATTATTGAGTAATAACTTAAAGCACCTACTTTTTTAATAAAATAAAAATATTCTGAAAACTATTTTATTATTATTAATGCGTATTTTATCAGATTCTGTTATATTACAGGTATTCTTCTAAGGGTCTACCAGAGCGTCCAGTTTGTCAACACAACACAAAAGCTTTTAAATGCGGAACATTATCTATGGTGGATATCAAGAATTTTCACAACATATTTTATAAAAAACCCGAAAAAACATCTCAAGATGCATTTATTTTAAAATACTGCAAACCAAAACAAATAAAAAGGCGCAGAGGGCAGCAGAATTCAAATAGAAGAAAATTACTACAGACTAAATTTAAGGTATTTTGTTTAAGTCAGAAGTGCATTCTTCCTGTTTGTCAGAAAGCCTTTCTTAATATATTGCAAATTACAAAGCATAGAGTTCAAGCAATAATGAAACATTTTTTAAAACTGGTTCTTTGGTAACTGAACGGCGTGGTGGTAACCGCAAAGAATTACCATTCAGAGAAAAAGTTACTGCTGTAAAGGGATTTATTTGTAGTTTCAATTGCGATGAGCCTCATTATTGTCGGGGGACAACAAAAAGATTTTATCTTGCCGCTGAACTTAACATTAACAAGATGTGGCGTATGTATAACACTCAAGCACAAAATAATTTAAAAGAGAAGAAGGCATATTTCAGAAAAATATTTAATACGCATTTTAATTTAGGGTTTGGCTCTCCCCGAACAGACGTCTGCTCAACTTGTTTGCAGCATGATGAGTTATTAAAAGTAGAGAAAGATACATCAAAACGAAATGCTATTATGATAGAAAGAAGAGTTCACAAATTGCGAGCCAAAGCATTTTTTGACTTAGTTCGCGAAGAGAAAGCTGATATGATGACGTTTTGTTTTGATTGTCAAAAAAATTGTCCTATGCCGAAGCTTCCTGATCAATCCACGTATTATTCTAAACAATTATATCTTTATAACTGTACCGTTATCCGAGGAAATTCAAAGACAAAACTTTCAAAGGAAAATACTTTTGCTTACTGCTGGACTGAAGACACTTTTGCGAAAGGCTCAAATGAAATAGCCTCTATTATATTCCACCGACTTTGTTCAACAGATTTTGTTGGGATAAAAACAATACGTCTGATTGCGGATGGCTGCGGTGGACAAAATTTTTATAGTTCATCTAAATTTTATCAATAACTAATATCATACTTTACAAATTTTAAACACAGTGTCTATATATTTTTTTTAATTTTTTTTTTTATGCCATAGGTGGCAGACAAGCAAATGGGCTGCCTGATGGTAAGCGATCACCGTCGCCTATGGATACCTGTAACACTGGAGGCATCACAGATACGCTGCCGACCTTTTAAGATTCTATTAACAGCCCTTTTGAAGAACCCAATATTGTAGCTACTCGGGAATACCGGTGGAGGGAGCTCATTCCACATTTTGCAGGTGTGTGGCAAAAACGACCGTGTAAAACGCAGTGTGCGATTTCCACTTATCGATAATGTGGGCATGAGCACCCAAACGGTGGCGGCTAGTGCGGTGGTAAAACCGCGACGCTGGAATTAGCTCGAATAATTCTTCAGAACACTCCCCATTGTAGATGCGATAGAAGATGGAAAGAGACCCGACGTCTCTACGCATGCTGAGCGGCTCTAGGTGCTCGGTGAGCTTGGGGTTGTCGACAATTCTGACAGCTCTACGCTGTAGTGAAGTGTAGTGCATCAAGAGGCTCAAGTTGATACTTGGGTGCTCCGTTCCAAAGGTGGGAACAGTACTCCACATGAGGTCGGACTTGTGCTTTATACAGCAAAAGTCTTTGACTCGACGTGAAGTACCGCTTAGCCTTATTGAGCACACCAAGTTTTTACATTAACTTAAAATTTCACCTCAACTATTTTAGCACATATAAGGCCGTGTCCACAGTAGGCAAACTGTTAGCGACCGACTGAGTTTGCGGCGTACCTATCGATTTAGTACGCTCTTCCATATATTTGAAATGGAGTGTCCACAGTCTGCTAGTTTTGCGCTCACTATACGCAGTTTGCAGCGTTACGCGCGCTGACTATCTCAGTGAACGGCCGACTCCCACCAAAACCGGTTCCAGTCGGCGGCGGCGATATGGTTGTTTGCCTGGCGTAGTGGCTCAGTTTGTCGCAAACTGTTCATGCGGACAGTTGGAAAAAAGCTATCGCCGTGTTTGGATGTGTTTTTTTGCATCACACCTAACTAATCTCAACGCACACACACATCACAGAAAATACTAGATGTCCTTTGATACGGAAAGGTTCATTAGTGAAATACAGAATAGACCATGCATATGGAACATGTCGAGTGAAGAATACAGCAACAGAGTATTAAAGCAGAGCAATTGGAATGAAGTCGCTGATATTATACAGGGCGTTCAGTAATGAGTAGATAATACTTTACATGCTGGGGTCACAACTAACCGCCTGTTCGGCGCGGAGCCGGATTCCGGCCCGAAAAAAAAAGTCCGCAACTGGCACGGAGCCGGAATTTGGCGTTTTCGTCCCATGCTTTAGATTTGCAATTTTTAATAGTGAAACGTGCACGATCCTGGTTTTGTTCTCTATGATTGTTCGTAGGAAAGACAAGGAAGGCTATATTTAGTGTTCCAAGTATCTCCACCAAACAAATTTTATCGAAATTTAGCGCCAGTTGTGACCGTTGGCGCGAGTTGAGTGGGTGTGTACGGAAGCAATTTTTAAAGTGTTTTATTTTATTGTTTTAGTGTTTGTTAGCTATTTTGGACATCATACAACATGGATAGGTAAGTTATTAACAGCACTAGACTGATATCTTGTTTATTTGTTCGATATTTCTGTAGAAATGTCATAATTCATCCAAAATGACCAGCCCGCTTGCCGGCTACCGCTTCACGTTTGGACTTATTTTTCAAGAAATTTCCACTAAATTGAGCAAATTTACAATATTAGCATCTATAAAATATATTATTTAATGCATATCAAGTGTTTAATTAGTAACTTTCGTCAATATTCAACAAAATAAAGATAACTTAAAAAAGCCGTTTCTGTTTTGCGCGTCGAGGTCAACGACCCCACTTGCCGGCTACTGCTTCACGTTTGGACTTATATTTCAAGAAATTTCCACTAAATTGAGCAAATTTACAATATTAGCATCTTTAAAATATATTATTTAATGCATATCAAGTGTTCAATTAGTTAACTTTCGTCATTATTCAACAAAATAAAGATAACTATAAAAAAGCCGTTAGTGTTAGCGCGCCAAGGTCAATGACTCCACTCGAATCGGCCGTTTTGAAGTGGCTCGTGTTACGATAACTAAAAACTTCTCTTATCTGAACCATTGTGTGGGATAAGTATTTGAACCGAACTTTTAAACAAATGTAAAACACAAAGCACTTGACTCATACTTTTCTCAGAATTCAATCCTAAACATTGCCCTATTTTTTGTTTGACGTTCGGGTTGCGTTTTACGAGGTATGATTTTGAAAGCCTGTTGTGTGAAAAAAATGTATTGAAAGGTTTGAAGATTCGTTTGAATAATGTATATTGGGGTATAATCATGTAATTAAAGCAATAATGTTCTTAAAAATAGTTATATTTTTTTTTATTTTCAGACTTATGTATGAGGAGGAATGGGCAAAAATTCGCTCTCTCTACTTTTAGGCTTAGACTGACAACGTGACAATACATAGGGCAACAAAATTGCATTATATGTTTTAGGATCTGATAGCTGCATTCAGGACGATTCGAATGTTATAAGCTTCATATGTAGTTTCATCCAAAACCATGTAGAAATATTGATTTTAGTGACACGCGGTGACGTCGCGCAAAAAAATTTTTTTTTTCAAAAATGGCGCCAGCAGTTTTTATAAAAAATTCAAAATGGCGCTTGCCTGTCAAGGGGCTAACCAAATAACAAAAAAATGTGTTCAGTAAAAGGGCCACGGTTCTCGAGTTATTTGACATCTTCTAAATTTTAAGAAAAGTCACACCTTGGTTACTATTTTCAATCCTGTGACCTAAATTCTAGAAATTTTCAGTCTGCTTTTTGCAAATAATCTCGGATACGTTCGCTATCAAATTCAAAGAGCCATTTTGGTGTCGAATCATCAGTTTTTTTGTTTTGTAATAAAAAAAGAATCAAAATTTTCAAGGACAAAACTAGTGTGTAAGTTTAGAGCTCCTGTGGTGAAAAAAAAATGTATGACCATCCAAGTGCCCATCATTTTAAAAACTAGCTTAGTTCACTACGGTCCTAAAATGGCATAACACATAACATTTCAATCATCCAGTAAAAGATATTAGCTCATAAAGTGCACCAAAGTCGAAAATTTCAAGTTCTAATAAATTCATACAATTGTTTAATTTTGCTTGCGTCACTGCGTTTTACTGTTAAATCTAATAATGATTCTTGGAAACTGATAGCGGCCCATGTGCCAGAGGTACTGTCCTTATCTTTTATGGATCTAGTGAAAGAGATAGCCAGTTACTACCTGTGTCCCAGCTTGCCTGTACCCTTGAGCCCTTTTACTGGTTTTGAATCCCTTGCTTACTTGTTTTGACAGAAATTTGAAGTTAGTGTGTTCTCATACTGCAACCGGGCTAGACCTCGCCAGTGTTGCAAAAGTTCCCGATTTATCGGGAGATCTACTGATTTTGGACATCGTCTCCCGATATCCCGATTTAGCGACCCAATCTCCCGATTTATGGAAGATAGTTTTTAAAATACGGCAACACTAAATTAAACCTTGTAAAACTATTGTCGGGTTTTCCCCAAAAATTCTTGTTTGATATTTTAACCTGACCTTCTAAAATTGCAGTATTGCACTGAAATACCTTAAAATAAAGTTGATTATCGTCTGGCGAGTATACGAGGGGAATTTCTTAAACTTTAATAAAATACTTATTTACATTGTTTAGTTTGTACCGTTCCTTCATTTAGTTACCAACTCCTGTAGAAATAACATGTAATATTGTTGTGTTTTACGATGTCTGACTCCGACAGTGACTCTGTTAACATCCATCCCAAGTACTAGTGCCGGAATTAAACGGAAGAAATACCAACAAAATTATAAAAAGGATTGGGAATTGCGATCTGAATGCTCTGGTTGGTTAAAAGAAAGCTTAAAAGGAAAAACTTATGCATATTGCCAAAGCTGTAATAAAGATATAAATATATCATCTGGTTTTGATGCAGTTAAGAGACATGCCGCTTATCAACTACATATCAAATCCATCAAAAATGTTGCCGTGCAACCAAAAATCACTGGTTTTGTGACACAAGAAGTCGTACAATTCAAACATCAAGTGAGAGAAGGTATGTGTGTTTAATTTAAGATCATAACATTATTAGTCACGTACATACACACTTACTTAGGTAGTCGTTTTTGTACATCCTATTCAATTGTTTTTTTTTTCAGCTGAAATTCGAATTGCTGGTTTTGTTGCCGAACACAACTTGCCTTACGCAATACCTGACCATCTTGGAAAATTAATACAAAAGGTTTGTCCAGACTCCAAAATAGCGGAAAATGTGAAGTGTTCCCGTCCCAGGGTTCAGGCAGTTGTGAATAATGTGATCGGAGAAGAAAGCTTTAACACTCTCTGTGAAGATCTGCGACACACCAAGTTTTCATTGATAATCGACGAGTCTAGAAGACATCAAATCAATCTAGAGATAGAAGTACCATCAAACATCTGTGTTTAATTGTAAGATTTGTGAAAAATAATCAAGTAAGAGATAATTTTTTTGGGCTTATCCCGGTTATTTCTGCAGACGCGGTTACATTGCATAAAAGCATTGTGGATTATTTCAAACAGTATAACATTCCATATAAACAAAACCTTATAGGTTTCGCATCTGATGGTGCAAATGTCATGATGGGGCGTAACAATTCTGTCATGACACTATTAAAGGCTGACGTAGAAAATTTATTTGTTATGAAATGTATATGCCACTCTTTTCATTTGTGTGCATCATATGCCTGCAGTAAAATACCTCGTTTTGTCGAGGAAGTAGTTAGAGATATATACAATTATTTCGCTTCAAGCCCCAAAAGATCGGGTCAATTCAAAGAATTTCAATCATTTTGCAATTTAAAAGTACATAAATTATTACATCCTTGTCAAATGAGGTGGTTGTCTGTGCATGCGGCGATATCAAGAGTATTGGAGCAATATCAAGCTCTGAAATTATTTTTTATTGATGCTTCATTAAATGATGACGTAACAACAGCCACAAATATATGTATTAAACAAATTAAACGACTCTGTAACGCTACTCTTTCTTCAGCTTTTAGATTTTGTTTTACCAATGTTCAATAAATTAAATCGAGAAATGCAATCTGAATCAGCCAAGATACATGTCTTATACTCGCATGTTTGTAGAATCTTAAGAACTCTGTTCGATTGTTTTTTGAAAAAAGATTATCTTGATAGAACCATTCTTGAAAATGTTGACTACAAAAACCCACAAAACTTTGTAAATTTTACAGAGGTTTATTACGGAGCAAACGCCATTAATACTTTGCTTACACATAATAATAGCTTGACCTCAGAACAAATCCACTTGTTCCAAACTAGATGCATGCAATTTTATGTTGAGGCATGTGATCAAATCATTCAAAGATTTCCAATCAAAAATAATGCACTAAAAGATTTGGGGGCTTTCTCCCCAGAAAACGTAAAAAAAGGTGATACTATATCGTCAATAATACCAATATGTAGACAATTTCCTAATTTACTAGACATTAATAATTACCAAAATATTGACACGGAATGGCGTTTGCTTCGTAATACTAAAGAAATCAAATCATTAAGTGAAAAAACAGAAGAATTTTGGTTTAATGTCAGTAATTTGAAATATGGTTATGGTTCACGCATGTTTGAAAATATTTGTTCCTTTGTTTTTAAAGTGTTATGGCCGGTTTACATTATTCCAGTCCAGCGATCCAGTCCAGTACTGGATTGCTTACTGGAAAAATGTAAACCGGCACTGGAATGAACTGAATCCAGTAAGCATTCCAGTCCAGTAACTGGATTCGCGGTCTACTTTTGAATCCAGTGCGATCAATCCAGTGCAACTGGAATAATGTAGACGGCCAATCCAGTGCCATTCCAGTGCTGACGAAGTACACACGTGTTGGTTGTTTTTGTGGACTTTTTTTTGCGAGAACATTTTCGAAACATTTTCGAAACTGATCTCTTCTTGAAATCATTGTCACTGTAGTGTTCACACTTTAACGGCTTCTAAATAACTGGAATAATGTAGACGTTACAGATCCAGTCCAGCACTGGACTGGAATCTCGCTAGATCACTGGACTGGAATAATGTAAACCGGCCATTAAGTTTGCCACACTCGTCTGCGAACGTTGAAAGAATATTTTCATCAATTAACTTAATGAAAACAAAACAAAGGAATAAACTTTCCTCTGATTCGATAGTAGGGCTTCTCCACATAAAAAGATTTGTGGAAGAAAATAATCAAAATTGTTTTAATTTCCAAATAGATGACAAAATGTTTTCCAAAATAGCGAGTAAGGGGTGGTACGAAGACGCAAATAAATAAAAAAAAAATGATTTATTATTGTTATTATATGATTTTATTAGTAATAATGCTCGTGTTTTATTTCGGAAACATCTCCCGATTTCTCCCGATTTATAGGTGGCAAATTTCCCGATTAAACATTTTTCACTTTTGCAACACTGGACCTCGCTATTTTCCTTACTACGACGAATAATTACTATCGATTTTGTGCTGTGACCCCGGACTTGATTTTTGCCTTGTGTGTTGGCTTGTTACCTTCTTTACGACGACTTCGTGCTGTGATTTTGGACCTGATATTTGCCTTGCGGTCTGGAATAGTGAACGAAGTGATGTCTCGCTTTACTCATTTCACTGCCATGGAGTATGCTCAAATGCATTACATTTACGGTGAATGTAGAGGCAATGCAAGCCAAGCAGCAGCTCTCTATCGGGAAAGATTTCCTAATGTGCGTCATCCTGATTATCGAGTCTTCATCCGAGTACATATTGCCTACTCGGAAGGACGCATTCCTGGAACTGGCGTCGGTGGCGCAAGCTCTGGGAGACCAAGAGTATTAGATGAAGAGCAAGTTTTGGACGAAATTGCCGAAGATCCGACCACTTCAGTACGGGCTATTGCAAGAACAACGGGACTCTCCATAGCGACTGTTCATGGGATTTTAAAAAGAGCGGAGCTACATCCATATCACTATAAACGCGTGCAATGCCTGCTGCCAAGAGACTACTCGTTGCGGGTCACGTTTTGCCGACGAATGTTGAGAAAAATAAGAGAGAATCCGAATTTATTTGACCAAATACTGTGGAGCGACGAGTCGACTTGTAAAAAAGACGGTTATTTTAACATGCACAACTTGCATAGCTGGCAGCGCACAAATCCCCATTTGGTGAGAGAAGATAAATCTCAATACAAATTTAAAATTAATTTATGGACGGGAATATGGAACGGCCAAGTTATTGGCCCGTTTGAGCTACCGGAGACATTAAATGCCGAGAGATATCTGCAGTTTCTGAGGAGTGATCTCCCTACATTATTAAAACACATACCACTTGAAGAGAGAAGAAGGATGTGGCTGCAGCACGACGGGGCTTTTACGTGCGGGGCTGCAGCCCCGCACATTACGCCCGAAGTGTGCGGGATTATCTCGACGAAGTTTTCCCTCGAAGATGGATTGGACGCCTGGGGACAATTCTCTGGCCTGCACGGTCTCCTGACCTCAACCCTTTATTTAGACTTTATTTATTGGGGGTGTCTCAAGGAGATCTTTGGTATTTGAACAATATTGGAAGATGGCCGACTTACACGACCAACGACAATTTGTACATAGAAATATGACAATACTTGAACCCAAGTATCGATACGTTCGTGTGGGTAGTACTCGACAAAATCCCAACCATGCTTACTTTTTGCCCCATAACAATAAACGTATCCGAGTTTGTAAAGTTTTCTTCATGAATACACTCGCAATTTCTGATAAAGCGATTAGAACTGTTGTAAAAAAAAACCACTAATCTAACGAGTATTCAGCTCAAAGACAACAGAGGAAAACACGACAACCACCACAAGTTGGCATCTGACTAAAAGGATGGTGTTAGGGCGCATATCAACTCCATTCCACGGATAGAAAGCCGCAACGAGAATTTATTGAAGGTGGTTATACAATAGCTGCGATGCATCGAGATTACGTTCAGTTGTGTCAAGATAAGAATATGCCACATGTTGAATACCAAATTTACTACAACATCTTCGTAAATGAATTCAATATTTCTTTTTGGAGCCCGAAAAAAGATCAATGTGAAGACTGCACTGCCTATGAAAATGCGGAAGACAAGACTTTAATTCAAGAAAACCACGATTTGCACCTCAAAGAAAAAACTAGAAAGTAGCACAAACTTTGTCGTCGCAGTCTACGACTTACAAGCGGTAATGCCTTGTCCACGAGGTGAAGTATCAAGCTTCTATTACGAGTACGTCTCAAAGTTGAATTTATTAAATTTTACAATAACTGAGCTTGGCACTAAAAACACAACTTGTTTTGCTTGGCATGAAGGAGAGGGAAATCGAGGCGCCAACGAGATAGGGTCATGCGTATATAAATACCTAAAATATTTGCATGACAGAGCCACCGAAGATTTTGAGGTGGTTTTTTACAGCGATAATTGCTGTGGCCAGCAAAAAAACAAATTTATGTTGGCAATGTATCAACACTCCATAAATGAGTTTCCGAAACTGAAATCTATAACCCATAAATTCTTAATCAAGGGGCATCCCCAAAATGAGGGTGACTCTGTACACTCCATCATTCAGAGGAACATCTCAAGAGCGCTAAAGTCTTCTCCAATTTTTGTACCTGCACAGTACATCACATTAATAAAAACCGCAAAGAAGAAAGGAACAGCCTACACTGTTAAGGAACTTGCGCATGATAGTTTTTATAAGTTTAAATTACTGGCGGTTGGTAACTATACAACCAATGATGATGGTGGAAAGGTGAAATGGGCAGACATTAAGGTTATGAAAATTGACAAAGAACATAAAAATATGTTCTTTCACAAAACTTCTTACGAGGATACAGTTTTTGCCCAAGTTACCACTTTAAAAAGAAGAGAAAATGCATCTGGTACTCTGCGGACATTAAGAAAACTTTATAATAATAAACTACAAGTTGCTGAGACAAAAAAACAGGGCATTCTAAAACTAATTGAAAAGGATGTGATCCCGAAATACTACGAATCTTTTTATAAGAATCCATAAGATGTTTTATTAGTATCCTAAGACTGATACTGTTTACTAAACAAGTTTTTAATTAACATAACTTTTATGTTATGTAGAGTAAGTATGTGTGGTTCTACAAAGGATGATGGGCACAAATGTATGGATTCTGGTCCCAGCTCCAATCGGAATGAATGATATACCGTTGGATAGATATTTGTGTGTGGATTATGAAAAACTATGGCGCTAGTCTCGATTTGCTGTCTCGATCCTAGTTTTTTTATTACGTCCTGCAAACACTTTTATTAACATTTTTCTCGAATTTGGCATGGTAGTGTTAAAAAGAGGGGTGTTATAAATTTGACGTCGATGTGTGTGTGTGTGAGAGAGAAAAAGAGAGAGAGAGAGAGAGTGTCTGTCTGTGGCATCGTAGCTCTCAAACCGATGAACCGAGTTCAATGCGGTTTTTTTCATTCGAAAGCCAGTTTCCTTGGGGTGGTGTTATCGAAATCGGTTTAGCGGATTACAAGACAGGGGGAGTTAAATAGGGGATGAACAACAGAATGTTTTCAAATGTACTCGAGTGAGGTATCAAAGGAAAGGGCATAATGTGTACATTACAAAACTGGTAATATCATCATGACCATTATCATCGTCAACATATCCGGGGTTTTGTAATGCTATATTTTTTTCGATATTCGATATTTTTTACGTGGAAACGCAGAGGCTTATTATTGTTTTTGCAAAAATATACTAGAGAAATCGGAGAGGTGCAAAACTAGTTATTAATATTTATATTTTATAGTAACGTCACCTAGGCTATGTAACTTACTTTATATTCCCACCTCGAAAAAAACATTTTTTTCAACAATGGAAGCACAGACCAATACCCACTGTGTAGAAATAAAGTCTTAGAAATATTTAGAAAACGTTGTATGGCAACACTTTACTCACAGTTGCTATTGGTCGTAGTGAGGTAATGTCAAAGTCAAAAATTGTCGGTTTTATCGAAAATTTTCGGAGCTCATCAGTTTTTAATTTGAATTTGTGAAGAAAAAATCTGGTAAGTACTTGAGTATAATGTTGTTCTAAAATAGACTATTTTCCCCAGCCTTTAGCTTGAAAAGAACTCTGATAGCACTAAGA
Organism: Alcis repandata; assembly: GCA_949125135.1. NCBI lineage: Eukaryota > Metazoa > Arthropoda > Insecta > Lepidoptera > Geometridae > Alcis > Alcis repandata. The sequence goes on from OX421240.1 coordinate 2,635,430, forward strand.
TTTGTTGGTAAAAATCCCAAGCTAAAAAGTGGGTAATAATTTCCCCTTGTCTGTTACCGAGATGAAAAAAAAAAGAAATATCTATTTAAAATGTTTGTCTGTCGTATGCCTATCGATCAGAATCACATTATACATTCAGTCAAAAAAGTATCGGGAATGGATGATTTGTTTTGGGTTCCAAATTCAAATTTTTGTTTTTATTGTTGTTGTTAGATTGGCACAACTGTTTTCCATTTTGGCGCGGAGTTTGAGTTGCGTCTGTTATTTAGATTAAATATGGTGCTGTTTTTAGTTAGGTCATGTCTAGTGTGTATTACGAATTTCATCATGGACAAAAACATCGAACAAAGAGATTGTCTTAAATTTTGCATCGCCAATGGAATTTCGTGTTCGGAGTCACTAAAAATGTTACAGAAGGCTTACGGCGAATCGACTTTATCAAAAACACGTGCTTATGAGTGGTACAAAGCGTTCAAAAGCGGTCGAGATGTGATGGAAGATTTGCCTCGCTCTGGTAGGCCATCAACGTCTGCAACTGAAGTTAACATCGCAAAAGTGAAGGAAATAGTGACTGAAAATCCTCACTCAACTTTGAGAGAGATAGCCGCCGAACTTTCCGAGTCGATCCGTACCATTTTAAGTAATCATTTGGGTATGAAACATGTTACCGCTCGGCTAGTCCCAAAAGACCTGAATTTTCTCCAAAAACTCAATCGCATGAGAGTCGCTGAGGACATGCTAGAACGAGTCAATTCCGACCCAACATTTATGAAACGCATTGTTACTGGTGACGAGACGTGGGTTTACGAGTTTGACATGCAAACTAGTCAACAAGCTTCGGAGTGGCGCCTTCCAACTGAACCGAAACCGAAAAAACCACGCCAAAGTCGATCAAAAGTCAAAGTCATGTTGACTGTTTTCTTTGACTATCGCGGTGTTGTGCACTCGGAATTCTTGCCGGAAGGTCAAACGGTAAATAAAGAATATTATTTGAGTGTTATGCGGCATTTAAGATAGCAAATTCGACAAAAAAGGCCAGATTTGTGGAAAGAAAATTCTTGGATTTTGCACCACGATAATGCGCCTTCGCACACGGCCATCATTGTGAACGAATTTTTGACCAAACACTCAACAAATACCATCGAGCAACCACCATATTCACCAGATATGGCTCCAGCCGACTTCTTTCTTTTTCCTAAACTCAAATTACCACTTCGTTTTCAATCGGTAGGAGACATAAAGGAGAATTCGAGGCGAGAACTCAACTCAATTCCGGAAACAGCGTTTAAAAAATGTTTTGATGATTGGATTATTTGTTGGCGTAAGTGTATCGTTTCTGAAGGAGCATACTTTGAAGGTGATAAAATAAATTTGGATGAATAACAAACATTTTGTGTATTATTGATATTTTCCCGGTACTTTCTTGACAGAGTAGTAGGTTCAAGTTTTTTTTATTTTTGATATAAATTTGTATTATTTCCAGCTATTTCGAATAATGGACAAAAATAAAATACCTCTTACAAAGAAAAATCTCGAAAAAAGTATCGAAAATTTGGCGGATCTCTCCGATTTGTCCGATTGTGACGATGAAGACGACCCTTGTTATGCCAATAGCATCCATTCTCCTTCTGGTATTCTACCTAATCAACCAGACGCATGTCTAATAGAACAACGTCTTCAAGAAATGTTTGGATTCGAAGATAATTTTGATGACAATGTCGTACAAAATGGAGCCATAACACAGTCTAATGAATTATTGTTATCAGTATTAAGTGAAGATTTAAGCCCTACGATTCCGGCCCATTCCCATGAAATTATCGATCACTTACCGAATATTTCTATAAGCGACTTATTGGAAGATGATCAACAAGAGTCTAGCAATAATGTACACAGAGATCGCTCACAACCACGACAATGGAAGATAGAAAACACAATCCACGAAATTCCGATTTTTGAAAAAGGTTTTAAACCTATGGTTACTGACACACATAAAACTTCGCCAATAAGTATATTTGATAGGTTTTTTCCTGATATATTGATATTAATATTAGTCGAACAAACCAATAAATACGCCAGCCAGAAAAACAGTGCTTACTGGAAACCTGTTCCTGAGCAAGATATAAGAGCCTATCTAGGAGTTTTGATTATGATGGGATTGAATCCTCTCCCAGACATGGAGCTATATTGGTCCACAGATACATTTTATCATAATAAAGAAATCACACAGGTTTTCCCAATCACAAGATTTAAAAAAATTACTGAAAATCTCCTGACTATGACAAATTGTACAAGCTGAGACCTCTCATAGCAGAACTCAACAAAATTTATCAGACCGAAGCTTGTAACTCGCAAGTACAATCAGTGGATGAGTGCATGGTCAAATTTAAAGGACGCAGCTCCCTAAAGCAATATATGCCCAAAAAACCCATCAAAAGGGGTTTCAAAGTCTGGGCAAGATGCGACGCAAGAACAGGGTACTTGTACCAATTTAAGATATACACTGGAAGAGGCGACAGCATTGAAAATGAAGGGCTAGGCTACAATGTTGTGATGAGACTGTGTAATAATGTGCCACGAAACACTCTAGTTGCATTTGACAACTTCTTCACCTCCTGCAATTTAATGGAAGATCTGTACGAAAAAGGAATATATACAGTGGGAACAGTCAGAATTAATAGAAAAGATCTTCCCGACATGATCAAGAAAAAGCAGCCAAAATCATTGAGATTAGCAAAACATGAATTTAGTGCTGTCACCGCAGAGCCGATAACAGCCATTAAGTGGCTTGATACTAAAGAAGTAACAGTACTCACTACGGCCCATCAACCACGTGACATTCAGTTCGTAAAAAGAACGCAGAAGGATGGCTCTAGAAAAGAGATCCTATGCCCGAAAGCCATTGCTTCTTATACAGTTAGCATGGGTGGAGTGATCTCTTTGATCACTTCAGATCTTCATACCCAGTAAGCCGAAAGTCAAGGAAGTACTGGATGCGACTTTTGTTTTTCTTTTTTGATGCGTCGATAATAAACGCGTACATCACCTACAATCACACACATGTTGCAACATTGCATGGACACCGGGAATTCAGGTTGCGTTTGGCACGTTCGCTGATTAATAATTACACGGCTAGGAAAGAAAACCTGCGAGGTGTTACTTACAAAAACAAAAAAGGCGGTGTATTTGGTGTGCCGGATGAAATTCGTTTGATGAATGTGGGCATTCATTTGCCTGACGAAATGCAAACTTACAGGAGATGCAGATACTGCAGTACTAAGAAGACAGAAAAAAGAACCAAAATACAATGTTCCACTTGTGGAGTAGCTCTGTGTGCCAAAGTCTGTTTCAAATCTTTTCACATTGCTCCTTCTCAGTAATTGTTAATTGAATACTTAGATTGAAATTAAGATAGAATTTTGTACCTTTGTAAAAGTTGCTTAGGGCTCTCTTACACGAGCGGCACGACGCCAACGGCAGAGGCAACTGTAGCCGTCGACATCTGTCGGCGGCAGCCGTCGACACGTCGGCGGCAGCCGTCGACACGTCGGCGGCAGCCGTCGATCAATGGCGACGCTCGCAGTTGTTTGTGTTTGTAACGTGCCGCGTCCACCATTTCCGTTAGCATGTCAACTGCTGCCGCCGACATGTCGACGGCTGCCGCCGACAGATGTCGACGGCTACAGTTGCCTCTGCCGTTGGCGTCGTGCCGCTCGTGCATTGACATCGTGCCGTTCGTGTATGAGAGCGAGCAATAAAACATTTCGAATACATAAAACAATTTTGTTTTATTCTAGTATCTGCGTGTAAAAAAGATAATTCCCATATTTTTTTAAATTTATAAGCAATGCAGGGGCAACTAACTAGTCTAAAAATTGAAGAGAAATGTCGTTAGCCGTACCGGACAGCGGGAATTATTTTCCCACATGCTGAAATTTTGCTATGCTATTATGAATAAGGGGAAATAATTTCCCACCGCAAAACACCCCCTTCCCCCCCACTTTTCCAAAATTTTAGTAAAATTTTGGAAAAGTGGGGAAATCTATGGACCAAATTTACTTCAATCCGATCTCAGTTTTAATTTAACTCTTAAAACGTGCCGCGTTTGATTAAGGGTAAGGCAAGAAGATTTCAAATAATATGGCTAGTTCCAGGCTAAGGCAATGTCTAACGCACATACATACTCATCGAAGTGGTCGTTGTTTTTATTACTTTGCGTAATTATATTCCATGTTGTTGACTATATAGTTATACCGCCTGAACCCGAACCTAATCCTGTATTCGTAATCTCATAAATATTGTTATAAGAATTATAAGAAAGAGTATGTTATGAAATGTCAGCATGCGATAAGCACATCCTGCCCACAATTCCAAGTAATCAATCACGCCACCCAAGCTTTCGTTAAACATAAGTTAGAGAATAAGTTTAGTCATAATTTGTCATCAACTGAATAAAGACGTAATTAAAATATTAATTCGCTTTTTAAAAAGTTCTTCCTGCGTCGCCCGTCCATGTCTGGCGCAGCCTAACGGATCTTTCAAAAAAACGCGAAAGTCGGTCTACGCGATTTTTCAAAAATCAAAAATCAAGTGTAAAGACTTTCGGTTCAACTGAGAGAAGAACCTAAACAAATAAATAAGACTCCCCGACGTTCGGCGCAGCATCAACGACAATTGACTCCTGTGGACAATGCGGACCAGCAGCTTGCAGTGAGTAAACACTTTCACTATACTGTGTCGTTCCCATCTGTCCATAGTCCCCACCGATCAACTTAATCGGGTAATTTAATTATTCCATCGCGGAAACTAATTAAATTATAATTTTTATTAGATTTATCTGATTTTGGTGCATTTATGTAAATTAAAATTATTACATGTGTATTAAATATTAGATAAGTAAGTACCTAATTGATTCGGTCAAAAATCGCCCAATCGATAGTTATAAGATTTGATATTTACGAAATCGAGATATCAATAGCTGTAATTAAAAATTTTGGATACGTTAATTAAGTGTGCTAAGTCTCTTTAGTGTCGTTTTAGATTTGCATAGAAATAGTAAGTAGATTTAAACTGAACGTTGAAATGGCGGAAATCCGGATTGTATCAAAGGAATTCGTTTCCCTAATCCCTCGTTATGAAGGTGACGAAAGTCAGCTAAACCTGTTTTTATCCAAATGCGACTACGTGATTGCAAACAGCCGTATCACCGGCAATTTAAGCCAGGAAACTTACCTGTTTCATGTCATCACAAGTAGACTCACGGGTAAAGCTGCGTCACTACTAAGTGACCGCCCAAATGTAGTATCATACGAGGCGTTAAAAGAACTATTGACGCAACATTTCGGAGACCCTCGTTCCGAGGAATGTATAGCGATAGAGCTAGAGTCCCTGAAAATCAAACAACACGAGACGTATATCCAGTTTTGCCAACGAATCCAACAATCGAGAAGTTCGTTATTTGCAAAGGTGAATAGACTTACAGATGAAGGAATAAAAGCAGCGAAAATGATCGTATACAACAACATGGCGTTAAATGTGTTTTTGTATAACTTGCCTGAAGATATGATTAGGATTGTAAGACTTAAAGGTTGTCCGTCACTCGAGGATGCCTTAAGCGTCGTGACAGAAGAGGTCAATTTCAAATACCAATATGACGCGAAAAACAAATTAAATAGAACCTCACAACCACATACGCAAAATTCATTTAAACCACCTAATGTAACAAACTCATTTGGTTTCAAATCAGCGCTCGTTCCTACACAACCACCGAATTTCAAGTTCGGCATACCTCAAAATAACAATTTTAGATTCGGGAACAACCCCACTCAAAACGCGACGCAACAGCAATTTGGTTATAGACCTAATTTCACAAATAACCAACCACGACAGACTATGCCAGTATTCGGTTATAGACCTCCATTCCAACAGCAGAGGCAGTTCCAACCTCAGCGACCATTCCAAGCACAACGTGCGCCATTCCAAAACAATGGATATAAATTTGGAATCCCGACTAACCAACAAAATAGACCGGTACAAAACCAACCGATAAGACCATTACCAGACTCAGACGTTACTATGAGAACAGCACCTTTCAGGCAAAACATGCTGACTGACGATTCTTACTTTGACGAGACAAACCAAGAATATGGATACGACGAGACCGATTACGCAGGTTATTACGAACAAGAATTCGACGAACAAGAATTCGCTTACCAAACTGAACAATACCCTGACTATTCTTACGAAAACACTTGCGAACAAGAACAAAATTTTCACACAGCTCCGACAAATGCAACGGTGAAATAATACAACTTAATCATCTTGATAACATATTAAAATTGCCGCACATTATAATCCCGGAAATAAACAGTAAATTCTTTATAGACACCGGTAGTAGCAGATCATTTATAAGCCCAGCAAAAGCCGACGAGTTCTTTAACAACTATAAATCCTACGAACCGTTTACAGTGGTCAGTACACATGCACAAAGTACGCATGACGAAGTAGTTGCAATTCCATTACCTAATACATTCAAAGGCAAAATGATACAAAAGTTTTACGTGTATGAAGTAGACAAACGTTATGATGGAGTAATAGGTGTCGACCTCCTAAAAAGATTAGGTGCAAAGATAGATATGGATAAGCAAGTCCTTCAGACTCGCAATGCGCGTATACCCATTTTATACAGCCCACCGTATGAGGTAGAGATACCAGCGCGTTCCGAAACTAGGGTTCGAATCCCTACACAATTACAAAATGGCGAAGCTATTTTAGAGTACTTACAGTTCACCGAAGGCGTCAGAATGCCTACCGCACTAGTAAAATGCGAAAGCTATTTTGCAGAAACGGTAATTCAAAACACAAACGATCGAGATATAACAATCGAAATTAAAGAACCATTCGACGTAACAATGTGTAAGTTGGAGGAATGTGAGATAAATTGCATGAAAGAGGAAAGCATGAATGACAACTTGTTAGTTGAAAACTTACAAAAATTAAGACTCGAACATACGAACACGCAAGAACGCGATAGTATCTACAATCTGTGCCACGAATACCGCGACATTTTCCATGCCGAAGACATACCATTGACGTTCACTAATCAAGTAAAACACAACATACGAACGACCAACGAAGATCCGATCTATATAAGACCTTATAGACACCCGCCAGTCGTAAACCAGGAAATTCAGAAACAGGTCGATAAATTGTTGAAAGACAACGTTATCACAGAGTCACACTCACCCTGGAGTGCACCTGTCCACCTGGTGCCAAAAAAATTGGACGCGTCAGGAGAACGAAAGTTTAGGATGGTAATAGACTACCGTCGCTTGAACGAAATTACGGTAGACGACAAATACCCTCTGCCTAATATAACTGATCTTTTTGATAAAATCGGGAAGTCCCAGTACTTCAGCACAATCGATTTAGCCAGTGGGTATCACCAAATTGAAGTCAACGAAGCGGATAGAGCCAAGACCGCGTTTACCACACAAGCAGGTCATTTCGAATTCAAGAGAATGCCTTTCGGTCTAAAAACCGCACCAGCTACTTTCCAGAGAGCTATGGACAATGTGCTTAGAGGCCTCCAAGGTATGCATTGTCTAGTTTACCTCGATGACATCATAGTCTTTTCCACCAGCCTAGAAGAACACATAGAGAAGTTACGGAAAGTGTTTGATCGTCTCAGACAAACGAACCTTAAAGTAACGCTCGACAAATGTGAATTTCTACGGAAAGAAGTACTTTACCTTGGTCATACGATCACCAGGGAAGGTCTAATGCCTAACAACGATAAAATAAAGACAGTCCAAAACTTCCCACTTCCGCGAACACCGACGGAAATAAAAAGCTTTATCGGCTTAGTAGGATATTACCGAAAGTTCATAAAAGACTTCGCGAAACTTACTCAGCCTATGACATCATGCTTGAAAAAAGGAAAAAAAATTGACGTGACAAATCGCGAATACGTAGAAGCATTCGAAAAATGTAAGGAGCTTTTAACACACGCACCGCTCTTACAATTCCCTGATTTTGACAAACCTTTTGTCCTCACGACAGACGCCTCAAATTATGCAGTAGGCGCCGTCCTCTCTCAAGGACCTATTGGCGGCGACAAACCCGTAGCATATGCAAGTCGTACGTTAAACGACGCCGAAACCCGTTATAGTACAATCGAAAAAGAATTGCTAGCCATTGTTTGGGCAACCAAACATTTCCGACCGTACTTATATGGTAGGAAATTCACGATTTATACCGATCATAGACCATTAATTTGGGCCAAATCAATAAACGAACCAAATAGCAAGCTGACGAGATGGAAATTGCGTCTCTCAGAATTCGACTATGACATAAAACACAAAGAAGGCAAGAAAAACTGCAATGCCGACGCATTGTCGCGTATAAAAGTGAACGCCTTAACCGACGACGATGTATCGATGAAAGTTAACGTCGATAAAAAGGGTAAACGACCAAAACGTCAGACCGCCGAGGCTTCGACAAGTGAACGATCAGAATCGCCTATTGTCATCTCATCCGATTCTGAGAAAACCGTATCTCTACACAGCGAAAGAGGTAGACGTTCACCATACTCAGTACCATCAATAAGTAGCGACACCGCGACCGCATCCGAAGGCCGTGACGACAATGACTCTATAAATACCGTACACTCAGCACAAGATCTTGACACCGACGGTATGCTAATACTGAACGAGGCTATCGATACCAAGCCCAATCAAATACTCGTACATACATGGCAAAGAAATGAATTAACGGTTAAAGATTTATCCCGAGACAAACAAAAGGTTCTGGAAGTCCACTTACCTGAAAACAATCCTGAACTAGTAAAACGATTCCTGAAAAACTACATTCGACCCAAGATTAAATATTTCTTCTACTTCGAAAGCGACATACACCGCAAACAATTTTCGGAAGCAACGATTTTCCTTTTCCAAAAAGGAACTGTAAAATTCTATGAATGTAAAAACCGAGTAATTTACATAGAAGACGAAAAAGAACAACGCGAAATCATACTTAAATACCACGACGGTAAGAACAGTCACAGAGGGATAAAAGAAACACTCGTGCACTTAAGACGAACTTATTACTGGAAAAACATGGAACAAACAGTATCAAGCGTTATTAACGCATGCGAAACGTGTAAAAAAATGAAGTATGATAGAAAACCGCTAAAACCCGAGCTTCAGCTCACGCAAACGCAGATACGACCATTTCAAGAACTCTTTATAGATACATTCACAATAGATGGCAAAAGCTACATAACGATAGTCGATGCTTTTAGTAAATTAGGCCAAGCGTTCGAAATTCAGACAAAATCAACTCCCGAAGTACTTAGAGCTTTGATAAAGTACTTCTCACTATATGGTACCCCGAATCGAATCAGCTCAGACCCAGGTTCCGAGTTTAACAACACGTTGATGAAAGAAATGCTATCATTTTACAAAATTGAACTTCACATAGGCACACCACATAATCCAAACTCCATGGGAGTAGTTGAAAGATTTCATTCGACCCTCATCGAAATCTACAGGATAGCGAAGTACGAACAAAAGACAACAGACGCAGCCTCAGTTATGTGCTACGCTATAATGTCATACAACCACACAATACACTCTACCACGGGACTAACACCTTTCGAGGTAGTTTTCGGACACACTGAATCAAATAGCACGTTCCACACAGATTTTAACAAGCAATTTACGCAGCAATTGGTAAAAGAACACGCGAAGCGAACTAAACATCTATACGAATACTTAACTGACAGAATTATCGACAAAAAGAGAGCCGAAATTAAAAAGCGAGGTGGCGAAACCGAATTCGACATTGACACCGGCGATACGATTTTTATAAAAGGCGTAAACGTTAGGCGAGGTAAGGACAAACCACGGTATCAAAAAGCTCAAGTGACTGGAGCGACATATAGGAACGTAGTACCGGTAGTCACTAAGAACCGACCAACTAAAGTCCCTATTAAAGACGTGAAACGTCCTCCGCAGGTTTATCCTCCTGGTGGCCCACGCGGCAACCCTTCAGCTCCAGCGGATTGACAAGAACCCAGGCCTGTTACCTATAAAGGAAGGTCAAGCCATAGTAAGCCATAACTCGTGGACCGTAATTAAGATATTAGATTTAAAATTATTATACCAGCAACTAGACATTAATATAAATAGTTATTTAGGGTTAAAGGAACAAGTCAAAGTTAACTTTCTCAACAAAACCATCAAGTATGATTTAATCGAAGTAGAATCACAGGCCGACTACAGTATGAACATAACCATTGAAAAGTATAGAGAACTAATCCCATCTGTAAGATCTAGGCGCGGTTTAATCAACCCACTTGGATCGCTTGTCAAAGCAATTACTGGCAATCTGGATAACGATGACGCAATAAAATATGAAGAATTAATCAGAAAAGTTAAAGTCAAACAAGATCAATTAAATTATAAAATCACGGTAGTCTCTGAAATGTTGACGGCATTCACGAAAATCGCTAACTCTACCAAAAGCAATTTTGAAATAATTCAACAAAATATGCAGGATATATACTCGAGCTTAAATGAAACCAAGATACTTCAACTTAACAATCAGATTATAAATATGTATCATGCATATATACATAATTTTCAAACGCTTTTTACAAGATTAAGTGAAATTGAGACAGCCATTGCTTTTGCTAAAGTTAATCAGTTACACCAATCGATCATAGACACCGACGAACTGATACAATTGTTGAAGAAAATTGAAAAGACCGATAACCTTGTATTCCCTGTAACTTTAGAAAACATTGTCAAAATCGAACAAAGTATGGAGATAAAAGCTTACATGAAACAAAATCAGATAAAACTAATTATGCAGATTCCTTTGATTTACGACGAAACGTTTAATTATTACAAGTTGATCCCATTACCTATCTACCACAAGTCCTATGGCCTCACCTCTACCATCATTCCCAAATATCCCTACCTCTTAGTGAAAGGGTTGAAAACGCAACTGCTATCCCAGCCATGCAGCGAGATAGACGAGGATCGCTTCCTATGTTACGAGAGCGACGCATCATCACTAATCGAAGATAACTGTATCACCGAGTTAATAAACTTCAAGAGCAACATCACGAGCTGCAACTCAGTTCCAGTAATTATCGACGACGTCAAGGCTTTCAATCTCCAACCGAACTATTGGATCCTGTATTCTAAAGTGGAAACAACTCTCATTGAAAACTGTGAAGATGAAGTAAAGCATCACATCGTTTTCGGCACGTACATTTTAATTGCAGATAATAACTGTGAAATCAAAATCAAGAATCTCAAGATTAGGCAGCATCAAGAAACTCAATGGAAAGACGTGGTTAACAGTTTTCACGTAATCAACTTGCCTGCAACACTGACGGACACGGCAGCCTGTATGCAGCGAAAACCTGTTGACCTTAATAGTATCGATTTGACTGAGACGCGGTTCCTTAATTTCTTATTGCAGAAAAGTGGAAGTGAGATTAGTGATAAGAACTATGTTAATCAATTAGATAATAAGATAATTGATATTGGAAATTTGTCCTTTTGCATTATGTTAACCTTCTGCTTTATATTATATATGTTTAGGAATAAGATTAAAAAAATATGTTGTAAGGTCCGAAATCATCCTGAAATAATGGATAATTCCGAACTTACGGAGGGAGGAGTTATACCGCCTGAACCCGAACCTAATCCTGTATTCGTAATCTCATAAATATTGTTATAAGAATTATAAGAAAGAGTATGTTATGAAATGTCAGCATGCGATAAGCACATCCTGCCCACAATTCCAAGTAATCAATCACGCCACCCAAGCTTTCGTTAAACATAAGTTAGAGAATAAGTTTAGTCATAATTTGTCATCAACTGAATAAAGACGTAATTAAAATATTAATTCGCTTTTTAAAAAGTTCTTCCTGCGTCGCCCGTCTATGTCTATATTGAAACAACAATAACATAACAATGAAATAGTTCTTGAATGCTATTGTATTTGTATAAATATGTGGGTACATATACAAATAGATTAACATTCAAGAACTATTTCATTGTTTTTATTGAGAAAAAACAGCAACAGTTTATTTATTAATAATAAAATAACACTGTCAAAAGGAAAGTTCTATAAAGCAATGCTCCAATGCTGCATTTTCTCGAATAAAAGCAGCAACGTTTGCGCGCATTCTTGGTATGTTTTCCGATAGAACGCGAACTTGATATCTGCCTCGGTATAATCCTCTTCGGCACATGACACAGTTACGAAAATATTCCATTGCAATCAATCGAATCAAATTCAAGTACCTGCATTTTAAAGTCTATTATGAATCAAATATCTCGTATGAAGATACGAGATATTTGATTCATAATTTGAGGACGATAGTTCTAAACGGACAACATATCAGGACTTGCTGCCATAGTAACTATTGTTCTCTTGAAAAAAAGCTATCCAACGATGGTAAATTCATTTTGATTGGACATGGGGCCCAAAACGCCCAGTGACCTTTAGAAGATGTTTTAAGACCGATGTTTCACTTTTAATAAACACTAACTGTTATGTAAGTTGAAACTGATGGTTTTACAGACTGATTTAAGAAGATGTTTATGTTTAATTACGTAAGTAGGTATTAGTCAAAGAGTTTCTTGTAACGACTCGAAAAAAATATCGTTGATCTCATCTTTATTACTAGTAACTCAAGACTTTATTTTATTTTATGAACCATTGTATTTTGTAAGTGACATTGCTTGAATAAAGAGGTGATAGTTGTTGTTTATTACTGCAATTTACTCGTAGTAACAACATTGATCTCATTGATAGTTTGTTAACATGGTGTGCTCTGTTATTTTTTTTACTAAGAATTTTATTTTGTGTAAGAATTTTAACATGTTGTCTGTTTTGCAGTCTTTTTATTAGTTATTTTAATTATACAAAAGTTAAAAAAATACAATGACAGGGAATTCAAAGTCAAGGAAAAACGAATCATGGCGAGAATTCAGGTTCAGTGCGATAATATAAACATATCATGTTACAACGTGGAGGCAGCGCAGCCCAGCGGTCGAGGGGCGCGGCGCGGCTCGACGGCTCGGGGGTCAGCCCGCGGGCGCGCGCCGCCCGCCCCGGCCCCTGACGACGCGGGCCCGAGGGAGCGCGCGCCGCCCGCCCCGGTCCCTGACGACGCGGGCCCGAGGGAGCGCGCGCCGCCCGCCCCGGCCCCTGACGACGCGGGCCCGAGGGAGCGCGCCCCGCGCGTGCCGCGCGCGCCGCCCGCCCCGGTCCCTGACGACGCGGGCCCGAGGGAGCGCGCGCCGCCCGCCCCGGTCCCTGACGACGCGGGCCCGAGGGAGCGCGCGCCGCCCGCCCCGGCCCCTGACGACGCGGGCCCGAGGGAGCGCGCGCCGCCCGCCCCGGTCCCTGACGACGCGGGCCCGAGGGAGCGCGCGCCGCCCGCCCCGGCCCCTGACGACGCGGGCCCGAGGGAACGCGCCCCGCGCGTGCCGCGCGCGCCGCCCGCCCCGGTCCCTGACGACGCGGGCCCGAGGGAGCGCGCGCCGCCCGCCCCGGTCCCTGACGACGCGGGCCCGAGGAAGCGCGCACTTACACAGTTACCTTTTTTGATTGATTAATATCGTTGAACGATAATAACATCACAAACTAGACTTAAATAGTGTCAGAAATAGCATTATTACTATGAAAACAATTACTTTTTAGATTCTTACATGTTTTTATTTTTTCATTAAACCATTTTTTGTGATTGATTTTGCATGTTTGTATGTTTTTTTTTGTTGTAACACAAGAGTGTGATTCTTTATTTCATGTATTTTTAATTATTTAACAAAACTGCGACGTAAAATTTGACATTAAACTTATTTTTTGTATGATTTGTGGCTTTTCATTTAATAAATTCATATGTCATTTTGACCATTTTTATATACAATAGGGACTTATTTGACTTTGTACGTGTCTGGGTGAAAGTTACAGTATAAATTATTCTATTGGAAAATAACGGTTTTAATTACGCATCGAATGATATATCCCACATGTATAATATAAATTTTGATTTACAAAATAATACGAAAAAACGACGTCCAAAACTTCAAAACGCTCTCCAGTAAAAAATGAAGTTTTTGGAATGTGACCCTTTTGAATTTAATGAGCGATATACTCAAACAAACATTTTTACAATTTTTTATATACTATACACTGGTAGTGACATTCTTATGTATGTATAAAAATATTCTTATAAAATCTCAAATTCCTGAATGGAAACCAACTTTGTTTATCACCGATTTTGAAGAAGCCGTTATTCAGGCATTCAAAAAGTTATTCCCAAACGCAGAACACCAAGGCTGTTACTAATACTTTACAAATACTGGAGTTTAAAAGCCAAGAGTTTCAAGTTGACACGTAAACGTAAAAATAGAATAGTGGGGCATGGGGCTATGTTGTGTTTTTTTACCTTTGTTGCCTAAAAATTTTATTACGGACGGGTTTAATTACATTGTTTCACAAATTGGTGATTTCGAGGATAAATCTGATTTGGAAAAGTTTATAGAGTGGGTACATGGGGTTTGGGATGAAACGCCAAGATTCGTGGAATGTATTCGGGAGGCGCCACAGAACTACGAATTATGCAGAAGGTTGGCATCGTGCGATCAACGGCATGTTTAAAACAAGACCAGCAACAATTGTTCAATTTCTTAATAATATAAAACAAGACGCAGCGTATTTTGCAGTACCTACTTACAAAAAAAAATTGACAAAGAAGAGGACAGAAATTCGAATCGAAAACGACGAATTCATTCGTCATGTACAAATGCAGTTTACTAAATGGCGAAATTAATGTGGCTACCTTTTTGGAAAAACTTCGTGTAAATTAAATTAATAATACTTAATAAATGTAACAAGGTGCAAAAGCTAGTCTTATTTTCAATTGAACAAACGAGAAAAGAAATCTCACTAGTTCAGTCAACTGAACTGGACAACTGAACTGGTGGGAATAGACGAAATAAGCGGCTAACTCTTAACAGTTAGCTTGCGACGCACGAAAATTGATTTGAGTTTGCAGCTAACTCAAATTTCAGATCGCTACAAATTTGCGGCTCACTCAGTCAGCCGCTAACAGTTTGCCTACTGTGGACACGGCTTAATTGTAGTTTGTGTTTGGGCCGCTCTGGTTCTGGTGGCCTCAAGTCACAACACTAATATTTGAAAAAAGAAGACTGAGAACGTAAGGGCCTGGCCACGGGACATTCGCCGATACGAATATTCGCGCGGTGCGAACGGCGAAGCGTCTAGCGACTGAAATAAACTGAAACTGAAATAAACAAGAGATTTGTGGCAGTGAAACGGTCTACATACCTCCGAGCAGAAAAGTGTTGACACAATCTATTTTATGCAAACACTATGAAAAAGCAAGTGCAAATTTGAAAGTACTTTTAAACGATGTGGAATACATGGCTGCAACCACAGATATATGGACATCTGATTCTAATAAGTCGTGTATCACTATTACTGGCCACTGCTTTTACAAGGATGAATTGCAATCATTAGTTCTTGCTACTAGAGAACTTCCAAGTCCACATACCGGAGAACACGTAGCAGAACATTCTCGTCAAATATTTGAAGAATTTGGTATTCTACAGAAAATAGTTACAATAGTATCAGACAATGCAGGCAATATGAAAAAAGCGATAAATCAGAATCTTCAAAAACACCACCATCCATGTATTGCACACACTCTAAATCTGAGTGTTAAAGAAACACTTACTGGAAATCCAACTCTGCAAGATATAATTCAGAAATGCAAACGTATCCCCATTTCCCCATTCCCCATTTCCATTTCCGACACAGCGCCAAAAGTACTGAGATTCTGTCTGCAAAACAAAAGCAAATGAATATGCCAATTTTAAAATTAAAACAAGACATAGTATTATGTTTGCGAGACTGTGTGAAGTTAAAATCCCACTTACGATTGCTTTAGCAGAAATTGATCTTACACTGGAATCCCTTGATAATAATGAGTGGAAAGTATTAGTGGACTGTGTGGCACTTCTGAAAAATATTGAAGAAATTACAGAACTACTATCTGGAGAAAAATATCCCACCATGGGAATGGTAATTCCATTAATTCGAGGACTGCAGTACAACTTAAATGCAACCAATACCGAAACACTAACTGGTCAAGTGAAAGAAAAATTATTAGAAGTCCTACAAAGACGACTTGGCTCACTAGAAAGCAACAAACATGTGGCAATAGCTTGTCTGCTGGATCCACGTTTTAAAAAACTTGGTTTCGGTACGGACAGTAATGCAACAAATGCCCAACAACGTTGTCTTGAAGAACTAACTTATCTCAGAAACAGCACTCCAGGGACTAGTGAGCTAGTAATTACACAACCACAACAACTTGAGCAAGTAACTGCAAAACCATCGATCTGGGATCATTTTGAGCAGAAGAAATCAAATTTTATCGCAACATCTACATCTTCAACTGAAAATATAATAACATTACGACAATACTTAGAATTGCCTCTACTTGCAAGGACAAGCAATCCTCTACTGTATTGGAAGAGCATGAAAACACATAGGTAACCCGCATCTGTATAAATTACATTTGAAATATTCGTGCATCCTTGCCACCTCCGTTCCCTCGGAGAGAATTTTCTCTAAAGCAGGTCAGTTGACAAATTTAAGGAGGAACAGCCTGCTGCCAAAGCATCTAGATTACATCATTTTTTTAAATGCTAACTGGTCACTGATTGGGAATTGATGTATTTGTTTGATTTTTAATATCTAGTATAGTCTATTTCAACTAGAGAGCGAAAAACGTACGTTCACGCCACGGTACCACGAGAGCACCGAAAACAAACGATGCGTATCGTTATCCATACATTTATGTATCGTTTCCCTGTCGCTTACGCATTTACCGTGTTTCGTGGTACCGGGCGAGGCGAGCGACAAGGTCCATCAGATATTGCAAACCTGTTTTGACATTTTTCGGTAAGATATGGCTGGGGCCACATTCCGCTCTGGAATACGCTTGGATTCGGATTGTTTTAGTGTGCTATTTGACTGTTTGGTTGTTAATTGTTATTTTTTGTTGAGTTAAATTAGTTATATCTGTTTTTGTTAGGACATATATTTGTTTTGTGTTGTTTTTTGTTTGTGAGTGATAATGGAATCATCGGAGCCGTCTTCCTCGTCATCAAGACCGTTTAAAAGTTTTAACTCACCTAGAAAGAAGCGCAAGTTATCTCATCTGTCGGAAAATGAAAAAATGATGACAATTAACGTCTATAAATATGTGAAAGAGACGTGTCCTTCAGACAAATATATGTCCAAAACGGAAATGAAAATAAAGACTGCCGATATTCTGGGAATAAACAAGGCAACTGTATATCGTGTTTTAAAAGAATATAAAGAAATGGATACAATAAGGCCGCCTGCATCACCAAAACGTGGTCCGAATATAATTGAAAAGATTGACGAGTTTGACAAGTCATGCATTAGAAAAAAAGTTCATGAATTTTATTTGAACAGCGAGGTCCCGACATTAAGTAAAATTTTGGAAGCAGTTAATTCTGACGAAATGCTGCCAAATATTAGCCGTACGGCGCTGTGGCGGTTATTAAAACATTTGAAATTCAAATATCTTAAAAGAAAAAGAAACAGTGCCTTAATCGAGAGACACGATATTGTATTGTGGCGCATAAAGTACTTGAAAACAATTATGAAGTTTAGAAAAGAACAAAGACCGATATATTATTTGGACGAAACGTGGGTCAATGCAGGTACATATTTTTTTGTTTACAAATTAATAACGATTCTATAATTTTCCTGTTGAATGTATTTACTTGAATTTATTTTACTGTCGACTTTAAACAACGATTGGCATTAATCTGACATGATTGTGATGTTGTTTGTTAAACGAAAAATTGACATAGGTTTTTTTTTTTCAGGACACACTGTAAGTAAAGTTTGGGAAGACACGACTATACAGTCTCGTAAACAAGCTTTTTTGGAGGGTCTGTCCACCGGTGCTAAAAACCCTGTTTCGAAAGGAAACCGGTTAATTGTGCTGCACATAGGAAGTGACAAAGGATTTGTCCCAGAGTCCGAACTTGTGTTTGAATGCAAAAACACAGGAGACTACCATGAGTCAATGAACGCAACCAAATTTGAACAGTGGTTTGAAAAAATGCTTCCGAGACTGGAGTCAAATGCTGTTGTAGTAATGGACAATGCCAGCTACCACTCAAGACGCCAGGAGAAAGTACCAGTAACAAGTTGGAAAAAAAATGAAATTCAAACATGGCTGTCGGCGAAAAAAATTTCATACGAAGAAAAGGAAACAAAAGTAGAGTTGTTGGAAAAAGTAAAAAATATAAAAAAACATCACGAGCGTTACGTCATTGACGAAATGGCTAAAGCAGTTGGTGTGGAGGTATTGAGATTACCTCCATACCACTGTGAATTTAACCCTATTGAATTAATATGGGCAGATGTCAAGGGATACGTATCAAGAAAAAATACAACATTCAAGTTAGCGGATGTAAAAAAGCTACTCCATGAAGCGCTAAGCCACATTACCCCCGAAAAATGGCAAAACTGTATAAGCCATGTAAAAAAAGAAGAAGAAAAATTAGCCTCATTAGACCAGGAAGTGGATAAAACTGTGGATTCATTTATCATAAACGTAACAGGCGAAACATCAGACAGCAGCTCGTCAGACGATAGTAATTCTGATTCAGATTTAATATAATGTAATTTTTTTATTCGTTTGATTTTATTTTCATAATCGTTTCCTATAAATAGGTAATAATAATTATAAATAGTTTATTTGGCACACACTTAAATCTTAAACTAATTACACCTGCCAATGTCAGATGATTAATTTACTAATGTGTAGGTAGATAGTTACACGAAAAACTTGATCTACAGTTTTGAGTTAAATAGTGATAATAGTAATGTAATGATAATTGTTAGGTAAAAACTGAAAACCTGAATTTTGATAGTGACAAAATAGTTGTTAACTATTAAAACAATTTATTGATGCAAAGAAGGTTGGTCTTCCCTGCGCAACACTAAAAGGTCAATGTCCGTTTTTCGCTCTCTATTTGAAATAGACTATAGTTTCATTTTAAATAAATATGTGATTTATGTAATTCAGTTTTGTTTTATATTTTAAATAAATATGTGATTTATGTAATTCATTTTTATAATCTGGAGGTAAGACAATTTGTAACAATTTTTATTTCGAACTAATAATCGATTATCTTGGTTCGCATAAGGTCATGTGGGGTAAGAGAAACTACGGGGGAAGTGGATCTGTTTGCCTTAAATCAAAAACTGCATATCATATGTCTAAGATACTAAGCTTTATTAGCGGTAAATCTGGATTTAGTTCCAATGCTTTTACACAGATGGCATTATGACAAAAAATATAAGAGTAAAAGAGACAACAAAAATATCATTTGCAAACTTCGTAACCACGAGTTGATGTCAAATTTTGTGTGAGAGTGTTTCAGCAATAAAAAAGTTAATTAACAGTCTGTTTTTGCTGGTAAGTGTGACTTTATAGTCATGTCTTTATTTTTTTCTTAATATTATGTATAAATATTGTATTGAAAGTGTTTTATTGATGCCAACAAAATACTAACCTCAAAAACGCCAACTGGGGGAAGTGAAACTACCCAAGACGGTTCAAGTGAAACATACGTTCCTCTTTCCCGATGCCAGGAGTCGAAAACCTTTTTGTTTTTGTCTGCACTTTCCAGAGTAGGACGATAGTTAATTGAGGTTTTTGACAAAGTATTACTGTTACTCATTCATATAATATTGTTACAGATAAATAAAACATGCCACGAAATTATATTCGTAAAACCGACAGAGCGTTAACATACTCACAAGAAACATTAAAAGAAGCTGTTAACGCTGTTAAGACAGGTAAACTGTCAGGATATGTCGCTTCAAAACATTATAAAATACCCAGGTCGACCATTATAAATCATGTTTACGAACGCAGAGGCCTAAAGTCAAATACTTTGGGCAGATCGACCATATTGTCACGAGAAGTAGAAGAAAACCTTGTTAAGAATTTGCACATTATGGAAAAATATGGTTTTGGCCTTACACGTAAAGAGTTATTGGAAACAGTGGGACAATTTGTTTCCACAAATCATATTGAAAATACATTCAAGAATGGAACTCCTGGAGAAGACTGGTTCCTTTCGTTTAAAAAGAGACATAATTTGTCTGTGAAAAAGCCGCAACCTGTGGAATATGCACGAAAAAAAGCCTGTAGTCCAGGTGTTGTGTACCCATATTTTGAATTACTCGAGGAAACAGTGGACAAATTGGGGCTACGCGAAAAACCTTCACATATATGGAACGTCGATAAAACCAGTTTCAGCAAAGATCCGTGCAAGTCAAAAGTTGTTGGCGTCAAAAACTATACCTCAACAAGAACAATAGCATCACCTGGTAAAGACAACACTACTGTCCTATTAGGATGCAACGCAATAGGAGAAAAAACTCCACCTATGATCGTGTATAAAGGCAAGAACGTTTGGGATGAGTGGACAACTGAGGAAGGATATCCTGGTACAGCGTATGCTGCGACATCAAATGGCTGGATGGAAACAGCTGTTTTCGAGGCCTTTTTTGAAAAGGTATTTCTACCATTAGTAGGAGAAAAACGTCCTATCTTATTAGTGTATGATGGCCATTCCACACACGTAGGTATAAATATAATTGAAAAGGCACGTGCAGCTGATATAACGATTTTGAAAATTCCCCCACACACCAGCCATATATTGCAACCGCTGGACCTCGCAGTCAATAAATTATTTAAGGATAAATGGGACGCCGCTCTAGTTAAGTGGCAGCGATTAAATATAGGTAAAGCATTACCTAAAAAAGAATTTGCGAAAATGTTGGGCCAAATTTGGACTACGTTGGAGCCTAATGTATGCGCAGCTGGTTTCCGAAAGGCAGGTATATACCCATTAGACAAAAACGTGGTATCAGAAGAAAAATTTGACCAAGAACTTTTACGAGAGTGGAAGCAAAAGAGACTGCATAATATTACAAGCACCAATGCAGAAGACGACACATACTCGCGTTCAGCTCGTGTAGCAAAATCTTTTAATGAGACTCAACACGATCGGCAACCTATAGGTCTACATGTCTCTGGCAACGATTTTAACTTCCAGATGGTTCAGTCTACTGCCAAAAAAATTAGTCCAGACTCACTAAGTACACTTACAATAGCTAGCATCAATTCCAAAATACACCAAGTACAAAGCTCTTATATCTGTAAACAGCAGGCGATGCAAACAAAATGCATTATCAGATATGACCAAAGTAACGTAACCAAACTAAACAACAACAACAACCATGTACCAAAATGTTTGGATGACCACATTGCAACATATAAAGAGCGTTTAGACTTCAATAACCATTGTGACCAATACAATCAAGAAATTGTGAATTCTCCTCATAAGGACACACCGGAAAGACCTAATCCAAAATCGACAGTTCTGATACTTGAAAACAAAGTGGTAAATTATAATATTACATTTGAAGAACTGCTGTTAAGATCAGTAAAAGCTGGAACCAGCTTTAAAAATAAAAGAAAGCGCATGGCTACTGGTGCAGAAGTAATTACTTCTGATGACGTCTACAAGAAAACAAAACTACTAGAAGAAGAAAAACTCAAAAAGCTAAATGAACAACTAGAAAAAAAGAATAAGGTTAAAATAGAAAAAATGAATAAAAGTAATACAAGGAAAGAAATAACAGAAAAACAGAAATCTATAGCAATCAAGAAGGAAAGGGAACAAAACTATAAACCTAAAGCTAAAAAGCGAACTATTAAACGTCGAATTTCTTCTAATTCTATGAGTGAAAGTGAGAGCAAGATTGACTACCAGGATGAAAATGACTTTAAAGGCATCAAGAAAACTACAGTAATTAAAGAGGAAGGACTAATTCTAAATAAAGGAATAACAATAAAAAAGACCAGCGAACTTAAAACGAAAAAAAAACGAAACTTGCAACCTAAAGCTACACAACGAATTACGAAAAGTCGAATTTCTTCTTATTCTTCTAGTGAAAATGAGAGCGAAATTGAGTTTCAAGATGAAAGTGATGATGATTACGCAAGATATTGCATAGACGTCTTATCTTACTCAGATGAAAACAAAGAAAACAACTCCGACGAGCAGATTAAAAGTGACATTAACCCTGATAATGACGTCATTAACAGAGTCTATAAAGACGAATGGCTATTGGTTAAGTTTTGCACCAAAAAAACTATAAAACACTATGTGGGTGTAGTACATTCATATACTACTCCAACAAAATATTATGATAATGGCATCCCTATAATAAAATATGCCCGAAAAACAGTTTCAAAAAATGAAGGTAGTGTGTTCACTTTTCCTCCCGTCGACGACATATCCGAATTGCTTCATATCGAGGACATTGTTATGAAACTGCCAAAACCAATTATTGGTCGCAGAGGGCAAATAATTTTTAAATTTTCTTTTGATAACTATAACATTCAGTAAATTTTGCATAATTGTATTGTTTGTGTGTAGTTTTGTAATGTGAAGAACCTACCTAAGTAACAAATAATATTTTTTTGTCTATTTATCACTTGTCTATTTATTTTACAGTACGGGCATCTTTAAATGTCCCTTTTGACAGGTATGCCCTCTTATTTACACTTCACAAGTGCAAAAGAGAGGGCAGACCTGTCAAAAGGGGCATCTTATTTTGACCCAACTGTAGTTAGTGGTGCAATGTTTTCAACCCCTGCTCGAACGTATATGTTCCACTTCCCCCAAACACATTAAAAATTCTTGTTTTTTGAAATTAGACCATATTACAATGTCATACGATTAGAATTACAATGATTTAACCTTACCTGTAGTGATTGACTTTGTCTTTGATTGGTAGGAGATAAGGAAAGGCAAAATATGTTTCTCTTACCCCGTTTTCGGTGTAAGAGGGACAGTCACCACGGACCTGAATGTTTTCATTAATAACAAGAGATTGTTTTCGCGTAGTAAAATAAAAATAAAATCTAGATAAGATTAATGTCTATGGAGTACAACACAAATAGTATAAATAGTTTCAGACGATTTTTTACACTTCATGGCTCCTAAATTTTTTTTTTGAATAAACTATGTTTCTCTTACCCCACATTATTTATCTAATCGATTAATCGATTAGATAAATAATCGAATCGGCACACCATTACTTTATGGACTTCTTCACGTCCAGGATTCGAGAAAAAGTACCTCGTTCTACGTTCAACACTTTCGGCGAACTGTTGACGTGCACAAGGCGCGTCGAGGACATTTTAAAGGAAGGACACACGTCAATGACGTCACATACGCCATCGTCGTCAACGTCGACTAGAGTTGCCGCGAATAGTGTTTATAGCGAATAGTCGAATACCGATTAATCGCCATTCACTTTGGCGAATAGTCGAATAACTCGACATTACTATTCGACATAAAAAAAACATTAAACACATTAAAAATATTTCTAATTTCTTCTAAGAAAAAAAAACTGTGAGAAAAGAAAACAAAGTTAAAGAAATCTGTTTCATGTTATACATACCTACATATAATTATGTACTTAGTAAATATAATTTTCCATTTTTAAATGCTGGCAACCCTTTTCTTGTACAA
The DNA here is from genome assembly GCA_949125135.1 of Alcis repandata. NCBI lineage: Eukaryota > Metazoa > Arthropoda > Insecta > Lepidoptera > Geometridae > Alcis > Alcis repandata. The sequence goes on from OX421240.1 coordinate 2,659,150, forward strand.
ATCTTTCTCTTTAGTTTACGGGGAATACCCCGTTTTGTATAACCCAGCGATTATTATTGTAGGGGATTTCCCGCTCAATCAATACGCTTGTGTTTAGGATAGGCGGCACGCATTTGTTAATTGATTTTCGACATCGGTTGACGTTTTTTTATTTTTTATTTCTATACTTATTTGAAAATTGCTATTGAATTAAAGACTTGATGAATACTTAATTAGTTAAAGTGTTACTTAAAAAGAAGAACAATCATGCCAAACCCAGGAAAAAAATCTCATGTTTGGCTAGAGAGGAAGAGAACAGTGCAAAATGTGTTTTGTGTGGTGTAAAAATAAGTAGAGCAGCAAAAAAAGCAGGAACAACGGCTTTCCCAGGTTAGTTTTTTTTTTACCTATATTATTTATTTTACCGTTACTAAGTAATAATAAAATAAGAACGTTATATAATATAATATTTATTTCAAAAGTAATTTTCATTTATGAAGTATATAATTGTACTATTGTGAGTTTTGCAGCACATTATTTAAATAATTGCCGCTACCTACGTTCCTGATTAAAGGTTCTTTTCTTTGTTCGCAGATGAGTATTGTAAAATTTATGAAAGCTCAAGTAGTCATGCTCAACATAATGCTCCCGGAGAATCATCTTCAAGTATCTCCTCATCCACCCAGTTGCCCAGTCAGCCTTTGGTGCAACAGTCACTGCAACAACTACTTGAAAAATAAGCTTTGGGACATCAACGATAGCCGAGCAAAAAGATATCACTACTTGATTGGTGAAATGATCGCTGTTGACAACGAGCCACTTTGCATCGTCGATCATCATGTGGGCTTTAAACGTCTTATTAATAATGCTTTGCCGCAATACACCATTCCTGGCAGGACATATTTTACCGAGAAAATAATTCCAGACATGTATGAGAGAGTGGTTAGCAAACTAAAAAACGAGTTAGAAAGGGCAGAAGCTATAGCATTCACTAGCGATCTTTGGACTTCTTCTGTAAATAATGCTGCATTTCTGAGTTTCACCGGACACTGGATATCAGAAAACTTTAAACTGAATCATGCCGTTCTAAACATGGCGCATTTTCCTGAATCACACACATCAGAAAATATCAAAAGAGAACTGTTACAGTGTGTAACGAAATGGGACATACCCATCACTAAAATTCAAGCGATTGTTCACGATAATGGGCCGAATATGGTTAAAGGAGTTAAGGAAACTCTACTTCCTTCACAGCGTTGCTTCATACATACTCTCCAGCTGGTGATAAATAATGCATTAGATAACAGTTCTCCAATAAAAGAAATTCTTACTAGTGCCCGCCGCATAGTGACACATTTTAATCATTCAGGATATACAAAACTTGAAAGTATTCAATCTGAGCTCGGACTTCCTAACCATAAACTGACTCAAGATATTCAAACTCGCTGGAACTCAACATATTTCTTACTGGAGCGTCTATCTGAACAAAAAAGAGCAATTTCGGTGTATATTTCAGAATCAAGGAGCGTGAATTTTGAAAATTTGACCATTGATCAGTGGGAGGTTATAGAACATCTGTTAAAGCTCTTAAAACCTTTCGAAGAGATAACAAAAATCACGAGTTCCACATATGCACCCATATCAGATGTGATACCTAGCACTGTTTCATTAATCAGATACCTAATGAAAGATGCGCTGATTCAACAAACTGCACACGTTGATGATTTTAGAAGGTCGTTGATAGAAAATATGGAAGCCCGTTTTAACTTGGATGATCTATGCTTTACGAAGACATATTACTTGTCGACAGTTTTAGACCCCCGCTACAAGAACATTTACTTTGACGCTACCCAAGTTGAACAGATCCGTAGAGCTGCGCTCAGAGAAGGTCTTAGGCTTTCTTAAGATGACGAAAATGATGATTCGGATCCAGAAACGGCATCCAAAAGGTCTCGTTTAGACAATGAATGTGAGCATGATTCGGAAACTCATAAACTATTTTGGGCATGTTTTGAAGAATCATCTATAGAGCAACCTACTGAAGAGCAACCCAAGAATGCCACTGCTGAAGAAATCGCCAACTACATCGCATTAGCAAAGGCTGACAGAAAAATAAACCCATATGAATGGTGGGCTTTGAGTACCAATAAGAATAGATTTCCTATTTTAAGTAAGCTCTATTTTGGGCATGTTTTGAAGAATCATCTATAGAGCAACCTACTGAAGAGCAACCCAAGAATGCCACTGCTGAAGAAATCGCCAACTAGGTACATCGCATTAGCAAAGGCTGACAGAAAAATAAACCCATATGAATGGTGGGCTTTGAGTACCAATAAGAACAGATTTCCTATTTTAAGTAAGCTTGCTAAACGATACTTAATCACACCAGCAAGCTCTGTTTATTCAGAAAGACTATTTTCCGAGGCAGGTTTAATTTACGAGGAAAAACGAAACCGACTTGCTCCAGAACGTGCAGAAAAAAATTGTTTTTTTGTACCACAATCTGCCTCATTTGGATTCATTCATTCTCATCTGGATTTAAATATTAAATAAAAAGCCTTACTAATTTAATTTTATGAATATGATAGGCACAGGCACATATTACAGATAATAATTGATATTGTGTATTGTTTTAATAAGGAAAATAATTTAAAAAATGATTATTTTTAACTCATTAGTTCTTTTGTTCGTTAAAAGTTTATTTTCGACGACTATTCGCCGAATGCCGAATAATACTAGCTATTATTCGGTATTCGACGAATATCAAAAAAATGACGAGTAATGCCGAATACCGAATAATAGCGAGTATTCGCGGCAACTCTAACGTCGACTAATAACAATAATAAGAAACGACTCCACTGTGTTTATTGCAAGCATATGTATTCCCATTTTACCCATTTTTGGCTGCCACAAAGACTGCAAACCATATTACTGCCGATTCTGTGACAACAAGGATGAGACTGACACAGACTTACTACAAGAGCTAAAAACCAAGTCTCCCACAGTTTGGGCGCTCATTTGTGCAGCAAACGAGGCAGTCATGTCGAAATGCCATCGGCTATCAAATGACACAACAAATGTAGTGGAAAACTTTATGAGTGTCTTGAGCAAATTCATCTGCGGGAAAAGGTTAAACTTGTACAAAGGTGGTTCATATCAACGCCGAGTATACGAGTATGTTGCAGGTAAGAAGAGTTGGAAGGTTTCAGATACCTCTATACCATTTTTGTATGGAACTGAGTGAAGAGACAAGCAAATCGTTTGCCTGATGGTTAACTTCACGCTTGTCCATTACAGTTCAGTGTCAACCAGAATTACAGGGTACTCGTATATGCATAACTCTGTATATCAATTTGGTAAATAATTTATTTATCAATTTATTACAGGACTTTCACACTCTACGGGCCAAAAATGGCATACGAGCGCCTGGAAAACCTACACAAAATCTAGCCCTGGGCTTTCAAAAAATATATTGCCCAGAAAGAAAAATCCCATGCAAAGCGAAAACAATGCACTCGAAGACGACTTTTTGTCCCCAAGACCAAACCTGACACAAATTATGGCCCAAAGGCACAAGAGGCAAATGAACCGATCATAGAATCAAATTTGAAGGAATCATGCCTATCAAAACTCCGTGATTTTAATAAAACCAATGAAGAAATAACAGAAATAGAACTTCTCACTATAGGGCAACATGAAAACGACAGTTATAATACATATAGAGCAGTCAGGCTCACAGCAAGCCAATTTGGAATGGTTAGTTTTTTCTGATTGCTTGTTCTTGTTGCTATTCGCTATCAGTTGTGTCATAACACAAACAAAACAAAAATGTTTGTCTGAATAAAACACTTGATTTTTAAAAGAAGGGTAGGATAGTGTTTTTGTAATTATGTATGTTTGTCTGTTTTTATGTGATCTCCCAGCACCTAAACGGCTTGACTGATCGACATTTGTTCCGCTGCCAAAGCTGGAAAAAAAATTCCTCTCTGCATCGCTAGCGATGGAAGCTTGCAAATGAATAAAAAACACAACTTCTACTATCAGGTTGGTAGTGATTAATTATATTTAGCAAAATAAAATTGTATTAATGTAGGTAATGTTTGAATAAATGGGTTATTTTTTTGCAGATCCAGGGACAGCTGCGGGTTTCCGGAATGGAAAAATGTTATTTTGTCGGCTTTATTTCTCCAACTCAAGACATCACCGTATTGGAAATCGAGCGCGATGAAGTTTTCATCAGCAATATGTTACCAAAGCTACAGAAATTTTATAAAAATTGTGTTATGCCCGAAGTTGTCCTACGAAGAGTGCGCAATAATCAGAAATGTTTAGACATTGCATTGTGGTAGATGCGATTGTGCAGCCAGAGGAAGGCAAGAAACGCGCCGGATATTTACTTTCCCAACAGCAGATAATAGCCAATAGCAGATAAAGAGATTCAATGTAGAAAACCGTCGTTTAATTTATTTTATTTATTAACTTTGAAGATACTTTATCAATTAGTATGATTTCCAAACTAAACAACAAGCCGGACATTTTCTTTCCCAACAGCCAATAGACGATAAAGAGATTCAACGTAGAAAACAGTCGTTTAATTTATTTATTTATTAACTTTGTAGATATTTTATCAATTTGTATGTTTTCCAAATTAAACACCACGCCGGACATTTACTTTCCCAAACAGCCAATAGCAGACAAAAAAGAGATTCAATATAGAAAACAGTCCTATAAAATTTATTTCATTTATTAACTTTGAAGATACATACTTGATCAATTAGTAGGTATGATTTCCAAACCAAACAACACGCCGGATATTTACTTTTCCAACAGCCAATAGAAGAAGAGATTCTACATAGAAAACAGTAGTTTCATTTATTTTATTTATTAACTTTGAAGACATTTTATCAATCACTATGCTTTCCAAATTAAACAACACGCCGGACATTTACTTTCCCAACGGCCAATAGAAGATTAGAGACTCAACGTAGAAAACACTAGTTTCATTTATTTTAGGTATTACCTTTGAAGATATTTCATCAATTAGTATGATTTTCAAACCAAACAACGCGCGAATGGAAATACTGCGGATAACCCTTCGTAGGCAATCATTTTCTTGACAAAGTGTCGCGTTCTCTACAGGCAGATAGATAATAAACTCCTTTTTTTTCTTTTTCGAGTCACGTTGCGGCGAGTGTATCACGTCTTCAAGAGGTAGAGTGCGGCGCGATGCAGCCCTGCCAGGTGAGACCCCGGTGACCCGGGGAGGCCCGACAAAGCGATCAGCGGACGAAAACCGACTTAACAACCCACTGAAGACTAAAGTTGCTTCGCTGCTTTTCTAATTTGCAGAGTCCGTTGTTCTTCTTCCGATTCATTTTTGTTTTTCTTAATCTTTTTTTGTTTTTGTGTTTTCATTTTACACAAGTAAGTACATTGTATATAAGCAAGTTTATATAGACGGTGTGGTCTTTTATCATATATTTCAATTCAAACTTTGTCACCCATATATTCTTCGTAAGTACCAACCAACCAAACAAAATCCCAACAACTATAAAAAACAAAGACCCAAACCAACAAGCACAGATTTGTGACATACAAAACGATAAAACAAAAACAGATTGTTGTACCAATTTCTTAACTAAATACAGCTCAAAAATTGTTGGCGCCTTTTTCTCCCATATTGGTTTATATTAGAGAATGGCGCAATAGAATCGATGTCATCAATGTTTTATTTACATTTTTTCATTTACTCATTTTTACTCATTTTACTCATTTCATTTCATTTTTATTCATATAGATACATTTTCCTATTTTTTTTAGAGCCGTTTGGCTTTGTACGTCATTCCGATTCTAAGCTAGCTATGGCCATTTTGAGAGCGCCTTCCCTCGTCGAGCTTCCACCGATGAAACCTGTGCTATGACAGAAGATACACCCGTCGATTCCTGCCACTTCACTCAGAAGCTCGTCTCGGACGCCCCACCAAGATTTGTGAAGAGGTTTCCTGGAAATTCAAAACACAAAATCAGCGGACTGCACACTTAAAAATATTTTAGACTTCCTATAAGAAAAGAGAAAATGGTGCTGATGGATAAATACTGACTAATATAATTAATAAACTTCGACAGTCAACACTGCAGTATATACATCAGTAGTACTGCAGTACCACATCAGCTTATGCTAGTCTATCATCAAATAAATAAAATACTTTTTTTTAACAAGCTGCACAAAGTCGTTTCGAAAAGTAGGTTTGGGTTATCTCAGAACGTAAATAAACTATATTTCATCAAAATCGATTTAGTAGTAGTAAAGTTTGTGGGTACACAGTGTACACACAAACTTGTGCATTAAAAAAATCCCTATAAGACCAACTTATAACAGTAACTATAATTAAATGTTTCTAAGAGTGGCGGTTTAGGCTGTGTATCTGGTAGTGTATCTTGTCAGGTAATTCAATCTACTCTCAAATCGTAAAATTCAAATTACGAACTTATAAACACAATACCGAAATTGAATTTATTTTTTCATTAAAACAGTAGGTTTTTCCGGAACAAAATGTTAATACGCAAATTTTTTTGTCATTATGATACGGTTTCACCTCAGATTAACAGATGGAACCATAATTGCTACTTTGTAAAAAAGAGCAAGATGGCAAGTGCCAAACACGGTTGAAAAAGAGAGACAGACATTTCACTTTTTGTCCCCGTTGCTGTAACCGTGCCAAGGTGGGCAAACCACAGATTAGGAATAATAGTTACTACGTGAGCCGTCTACGATTTGTAGCTGCCAGGTTGTGAATTATGTTTGCCCAGGATCCCAATAAATTAATAAATAATTAATTTATTGGACTAGGTATTTCATATTTCCCGCTGACCCAAAACTAAGATAAGGTACATTATTTTCGCCATCGCAAGATTGCCTATTTAATAAAAGATGTTTATAATTATGAGTAGATTAGTATAATACTAGTAGTTATTTTCCTACTATTAGACTTTTTCCTACTATGAGCAATTTGTGGCTTGTATATCCTTTCCTTATAACCCTGTAAAACAATGTTTTATTTTGTGAAGTATAAAGATTAAGAATATTTTATGATTTTTTTTTTCTAAAATGGTCCCCCATTTTAGAGAAAAAAAATCATATAATTATCATCATCTTTCCTTCTTTGGCATCCATTTCAAGATTCTTCAAGATTCAAGATTTCTTTCTTTCCTTATATCATCATCTTTCCTATCCTGGCATCCATTTCAAGAATATAGCTGTCGCATGTGCGGTTACACTTTGGTTCTATCTTTTGGTAATATATCTATGGGTTTCACACTTGACACTTTTGGCAGAGTAACTATTATCTAATCTGTGCGTTAGCGCATGCGCGGTGACAGACCGGGTTAGGCGCCATTGATTCCAATTTTAAATTTTGGTGGTGTTTATAAAAATTTATTTAGGTATGTCAATATAATTTCGTATTGAAGTTTGTTATTAGAATTTTACGATATGAGAGTAGATAAACTACTATTATAATTATATCTAATATAGATGACATAAATACAGACCTAGTCACAAAACTGGTAGGATTCAACGGAACCGCCTGGACTCTCCAAGAATTGGGCCTGTCATTAAAAATGGCATATTTGATCTCATGTCCTAAGCCCATCTCCGTCTCCAAATCAAATAGGTGTTCCTTCCAGGGGAATCGTTCAGTGAACTCAATGATTTGTCCCGATTTGTGAATTTCGTGCCGACTTTCTAATGCCGATTTGACAAAATCTCGAGCTGGCAGAAATACCGATATAAAATAGTTGACGGTGTAGACAAACTCTTCGCTAACTAGTGCCATTGCTTTTTTGAAAATCTGAGGACAAAAATTTTGTATTATTTTACACATTTTTAACAAAAAAATGCTGTATAAAAAGTTCCTTCTACGTAATCTAATGTAACTTGTAACATACTAATAGACAAACCTGATTCAAAAGTCAACTTTTTTTTTTAATTTTTTTAATGTAAAAGGCAAGCAAAGCCGGCTGGTTAGCAAAACTGTCGCCTAGAAACAAGAGAGTTTCTTTTTAACATTTTAGCAAATAACCTAAAAAATAATATAAAAAAAAAACATATTTTTCCTGTTTTTTGCCATATCTTTTAGCTATCAGTGAGATTAGAATCTTTAATGGTCCAGATAAACTTACCTCATCAATATCAGCCTCCTGATTAGAATTCCATTCCGGGTTCAACCGTCCAACTCTTCTGCTCAAATTGGTACTAATTTTGTACTTAGGTTCTTCAGTAGTCATCGACACACCGTTGTCGATGGCATCTATCTCCTCTATGAAGTTTTCATACACTTTCTTGAAAATTAATCTGAGGTCTGGGGGTGATAACGGGATTTCTTTTGGAGCTAGTTGTTGTATAATGTCTTCACCGTAGTATGTGTACACAAGGCCGGCTGAGCTTAGTCTGTAATAGAGAAAATTGTTTACAAAATTTATTCTATTGCACAAATAATACATGCCAATACCTCTAGTTTATCTATGGACAAACTTTGGTACTAATCGAATTTGAGGTTATAATCCATGTTAGAATTTTTACAAATGATTTGAAATAGATTTAATATGATGATTTTAAAAGATTTGGAAATACTGGAGTTGTCGCGGCGAACTGATAGACCTCGTCAACATGTGAATTATTTCTAACCGCTTGCTTCACCGCGGACACTGTAGTGTCCGAATTTTTATTTCGCGCCAGACTCAGTAAAAGTCTCCATCCTGCTTTAAAGACTTAAAATATGAATGCTATCTCACTCCGGTTGAAAGGCACTTCATTCGACTGCAAGAACATTTTAAACTCTGTGGACATTCAATTAGAAAAAAAAGTAATATTCAGTCTGTCAAATCAGTTTGTGCTTGTGTTTTGGTCGGCTGTCGAAAATTAAGTTTTTACGTCATTATAACGATAATAAGCTGGTGTTGTGTAGTGAAATAGCTTTAAAAACTTGTAAACAAGGCTGTTTACAATTTATTCTAAGGTATAACAGTGTTTTAGTGCATCAAAATCGGTACCTTACGGTACCTTTTGTTTTGGTTTTGAAAACGGCCGGGTGTCTCAAATTTTATAATATTTACCGTGATAAATAATTATCTATTCAAAATATAGTCAAACGATTGTCCTAGAACAGTTGTGTACCGATATTTTGTGGTAAAATAACAATTTACGATAAGATTTAACCATTGTTTACCAAGTCTACCGAAATCGACGGCCATTTTTGCAACAAGTTCGTCAGCTGTGTTGTTAGGGCCAAGTCACACCTCGACAATTTTGTCCGGACTATGAAGTAAGATCCAAATTGTGATTTTAAATAATATTACAAATCAATTAAATATATTATACAGTTATAATATAAAATATATGAAAATATGTTTATAAAGTGAATAGGTGTCGGTCGAATGATCACATTTCTCCATAACCAAAATAAAATAGTGGCGTTCCTTAATTTCTACTATAAAATTATTCGTATATGTTTGTTGGCCTGTTCCGCTGAATTGGCTGAATGAATTTTGAAGAAATTCTGAATATCTGCTATTATATACCCTGGATTAACATACATATAATACATATTGTCCCGGAAAACGCGCATAAAACGGCGGGGTGTAGCTAGTAATAAATATTATTTTAAATGCATTTTTTAACATAAATATAATATAATATATCATTATTATTTATTTCAAACGTTTGTTTATCTCGAAATTTTAAGAATTTGGGTATTATTATTCATTTTATGTGTTTGTGTCAATATATCTGTGAAGGTTATGCTTAATTGTTTATTTAATGTTTGAGTTTTCTGCTTTCTCTGCTTTAATTCTTACTTTGCAATATTTAGCATAATGGAATCGTCGGGGTCTAAGCGTGGGGGTGGTCGTAGTCGTGCTCGTGCTCGAGGACGTAGCGAAGGTGGTGGGCGCAGCCGCGGTCGAGGTCGACGTGGATCGCGCTGTGCACGCTCGCTTAATTTTTCAGCGTAAATATGAATGCTTTCACTTTTTATTATCTTTTGGTTTTTGCACTTAAAACGTTTGGTTTGGTTCTGCATTAATTTCATTTCATTGTTAATTTTGGCAGAAAGTTTATTTTCTCGAAAGATCTATCAATATTAATAGAAAAAAAAACTAACTGTTTTTTCATGTTTTTAGAGAACCAGGTCTGTCGACGTCACCACCTTTGACGTCGCAGTCGTCTTCAACATTACAAGTTTCATTAGCTGGACCTTCGACGTCAACTGGACTACCACTAAAAACGTATATACCACGTAACATACTTATATCCAGACTAGCTGACTCCCGGCGGTTTCACCCGCTTTCTTTTTTACTTTTTATTTTAACCTTCCCTGTATTAGAGCAAACAAAACAAAAAAAAAATCCAACAAAGCAGACCAAAAGGATCGGACCAATTTCTGAACACACCTATAAATATTTGACAACCTAGTGACACTATTTTTTATTTCTAAAAAGACAAAAGAGATCGGACATCCCGAGTTTACCGTACCGATAGGACGAACTGCAAATGTTTCACAGGTAGGAACAGTGTGTATTGGAAAATTAAATTGTAGATTTTTTTTGTATTTTTCTTTACTTATTATTCATGTTTCTCATCGTTTAAACCTTCCCTGAACTTTTACAAATATTTCAAGATCAAAATTAGCAAAATCGGTCCAGCCGTTCTCGAGTTTTAGCGAGACTAACGAACAGCGATTCATTTTTATCTATAAGAGATTATTAATATAGTTGAACTGTTTTAAAATACACGACGTAGCATATTAAATTATTTTTGTCACCTATTTCAGGAATTTAGAACAACTTAAAAAAGAGCGCAAGTCGAAGGCGGCGGACAAAAAAAACCTTAATAAGCTGTCAGCAGAGCAGAAGGCAGCTTACATGGACATGCGTGAGAGAAGCCAAGTTTTAAGAACTCTGTTGCCAGATGCGCCTGAGAGGAAACAAAAAAGGTCTGAACGTTTTCTCTGCTGTTATCAATGTTAAAACTAATTTACTTTTTAATTTCGCTAGCTGTTGTACTCTTCAAACAAAATTAAATTTACATAATATTTCTTACCACTAGAATATTTGAAAATGGTACTACGTCTACCTAGGTGGCCTCTTGGAAGGGTGAAATTTTAGATAATGTATGTTCATTTGTTTCAGAAAACCATCGCCAACAAGAACTGCATGCCCACTACTACCTGGGGTGCCTCTCGTTCCACCGCCACGGAAAGTTCAACCATGGGAGAGCATGGGAGAGGAAGAAAGAGACAGCAACATGCGTACTTATAGATTGATTAATTTAGTTCTCTTATTAATGTGACTTTATGCATCTAATTATTTTATTATTTTCAGAACGTCGCTGCGACCTTGCCGCTCTATCTACAAGTTGCCCGTCAAGGTTTTCAATGGAAGACGATCTTGACATCAATGGTATGTTTTATACAGTTATCGCTTACTATGCTACTTATTACGATACGCAGTTTAACAATAACGTGGTTATATTTTAGATTCGATACCGGATCCACAGTCTCCACCCGTAAAGAAGACCAAAACAATAATGTTTACACCATCATCTGGCATATTACAAGCTGAACGTCGATTTATAGATCCCTTACAAATCGTTGATGCTGAGATAGAGGTCATAGGTTTTACACCCAGTGAGTATTATTAAGAATCTTAATATATATAAATTACGTGTCACGTTGTTTGTCCGCTATAGACTCCTAGACTACTTAACCGATTTCAATCTTTGCACACCGTGTGCAGTTCGATCTAACTTAGGAGATAGGATAGATCACATCTCAGTTTCTAGTGAAAAACATGAAAAATTAGAAAATTTAAAAATACTTAAACCATAATTTAACTTTAGCGCTTTGGACAATGTAAACTTTTTTATGTGACATTTGACATAGAATTGACGCAATGGCTTTTTTTACCAATTCGAATTAAATAGTCATCGTTAAGACAGGACAACGTCTGTCGAGTCAGCTAGTCTATACTATCTATACTAATATTATAAAGAAGTAAAGTTTGTGTGTTTGTATATTTGTTAAATTGTAAGGGGTAATCTCGGGATCTACTGAACCGATTTTTGTTATAAAAAACCGAAAAATAAAAAGGCTTTTACGTGGTAGTCCGTTTTGCAAAGTAAATCGGAGAAAAAACGATCCGGACGGCGCGCGATGGCTTCGGGTTTAATTAACATTATGCCCAACGAAGTGGGCAAGGGTCGGCTAGTATTTTATATGACTCATCCAAGTAAATAATTTTACTTTTAAATAAACTTTATAATAATTAATTAAAACTAATTCACCGTTTCTACGACTATCTTTTTCAGAATCGAATGTTCCCTCGAATACCGACCACTCCAACCGCTCTAGTCCAATGTCGTTTTCTGGACCGTCTGGGCTCCCTGGACCATCAGAACTTCCTGGACCGTCCGTTTCCAGTAAGCCTCCCAAATATTAGCTTCATATTATTAAAATGAATTATCTAAGTATTATTTTTCAATGCGATTGCGATCTGTGTTTGATTTATATCTGAATAAGTCATAATTGTTTTGTTTTATTTTAGATTTAAACATTTTCGACGAAACGGATGCGTTTGAAGTGGAGTGGTTAGAAACAGACGATATAAATCCAGGAAGCGACATTGACGAAGAATTGCCAGAGTCGGAAGCTATCAATATCGGGTGCAGCAGGGCCAATAATATATTTTGTCCTCCTGACAACCTTCCATCTGATATGATGGCACTCTTGGCGGAAATGGACAAGGAAGACGATATCGCTCTTAGGGAAATGGCTCCAGATCTTGACATGACCTATTTTAAACGGTCCAACAACCCGGAAACATTCAATGGTCAGCAAGAGGCGTTTACAGGAGAGGCTGGCCCAACATTCGACCTCGAAGGACTCACTCCAATGGACGTGTTCCAAAAAATTTGGGATGATGGGGTCATCAACATGATAGTCGAGGAGACGAATAGATATGGCCGACAATTAAAAATGAATGCATACAAATGCAAAAAATATGGACTGATATAAATGCTGTTGATATTTGGGTATTTTTTGCCATTGTAATGCTTCAAAGCATTCTGCCGATACCAGTGGAAAGGGGGAGTACTGGTACCCGTGTTTAGATTACTTAAAACTCGCTTACTTCAGCAGGTTCAAAAAAAAGTTTAAATTGATTAAAAAAAGTCTACATTTTGTAGATAATATAATACGGTTCTGCCACAGATGCCCGGAAAAAATAAAAAGCTCAAAAAGATTTGGCCAATAATTGAGCATTTAAACAATAAATTTAGTTCTTTGTACCTACCCGAGCAGTACATCGCCATCGACGAATCCCTTATGCTATGGAAGGGTAGATTGTCTTTTGCCCAGTTGATTGCGACAAAAGCTGCTAGGGTAGGTATTAAGAGTTACGAGCTATGTGAGTCACGCAGTGGCTATTTATGGAAAATGCTCATATACACCGGAAAAGAAAAGGCTGTACCGGACCAAGACACTGACACAACCAGTGCTGACGAGCCTGCAGGGGCTACCTCAAAAATTGTCTTTGACCTTGTACGGCCCCTACTCAACAGAGGCCATACATTGGTCATGGACAATTTTTACAATTCACCATTATTATCACGAACCTTAAAACGTAAAAAGACTGATACAATGGGCACGCTTCGCCTAAACAGACAGAACGTTCCAGACGCGCTCAGTAAATAAACAAAGTCGAACACACGCGCAGACGAAATTTTGCGCAGCCTAACGGAAGACTTGTCTATTTGCGTTTGGCATGATTCCAATATCGTTTCCATGATTTCCACCTACCATGAACCAGGAGTCGGCGGAAAAGCAAAATATGGTACCTACAAATACAAACCACAAGTAGTGCTGGATTACAACCTTTCCATGGGGGGCGTAGATAAAAAGGATCAAATGTTGCAGGCGTTCCCCGTGGAAAGGGTACGAAATCCAGTGTGGTACAAAAAACTTTTCCGCCGGCTCCTGAACGTGTCTATATATAATGCTTTTGTTATGTATAGTCACAAACATAAATCCAACCAGAGACAGTTCAGGGTCACTTTGGCTGACGAGATTTTGAAAAAAATGCTCCCATTACTGCAAACACCAAATCCTCGTGAGCAAATTCAGCCAGAGAGGGGTCACTACCCAACAAAAAGCGAATCGGGCAGATCGCGGTGCAAGTGGTGCTACAAGAAAAAAAAAATACTCGCACGGCTTGGAAATGTGAAGCATGCAACATTAATTTGTGCATCCTTGGCTGCTTTGGTGACTACCACGATGATCTACCACTACCACGATGATCTGTTCTCATGAAGGTTTAGAGAACCTTCATGTGAACAGATTTTTATTTCTACTAAATTTCATCAAAATCAGTTCAGCCGCTTTGTTGCGTCAATCTCGTAAAACTTTTCCGCCGGCTCCTGAACGTGTCTATATATAAATGCTTTTGTTATGTACATATAGTCACAAACATAAATCCAACCAGAGACAGTTCAGGGTCACTTTGGCTGACGAGATTTTGAAAAAAATGCTCCCATTACTGCAAACACCAAATCCTCGTGAGCAAATTCAGCCAGAGAGGGGTCACTACCCAACAAAAAGCGAATCGGGCAGATCGCGGTGCAAGTGGTGCTACAAGAAAAAAAAATACTCGCACGGCTTGGAAATGTGAAGCATGCAACATTAATTTGTGCATCCTTGGCTGCTTTGGTGACTACCACGATGATCTACCACTACCACGATGATCTGTTCTCATGAAGGTTTAGAGAACCTTCATGAGAACAGATTTTTATTTCTACTAAATTTCATCAAAATCAGTTCAGCCGCTTTGTTGCGTCAATCTCGTAAAACTTTTCCGCCGGCTCCTGAACGTGTCTATATATAAATGCTTTTGTTATGTACATATAGTCACAAACATAAATCCAACCAGACAGTTCAGGGTCACTTTGGCTGACGAGATTTTGAAAAAAATGCTCCCATTACTGCAAACACCAAATCCTCGTGAGCAAATTCAGCCAGAGAGGGGTCACTACCCAACAAAAAGCGAATCGGGCAGATCGCGGTGCAAGTGGTGCTACAAGAAAAAAAAAATACTCGCACGGCTTGGAAATGTGGAGCATGCAACATTAATTTGTGCATCCTTGGCTGCTTTGGTGACTACCACGATAAAACCTTCATGAGAACAGATTTTTATTTCTACTAAATTTCATCAAAATCAGTTCAGCCGCTTTGATGCGTCAATCTCGTAAATCATAAGCTATGAATATTCTCAATTTCTTCTAAATCAGCCTTTGTGAACCATGAGCTATCTATTCTATTCCTTTCGTTCAAATCTGTTTAGTCATTTTGTTGTATCAATGAAGCATAACCAGTACCTTTCCTAGTTTCGGAACAATCTGTTCAATTTCTTAGCAGTGTCAGTCTCGTGAAGCTTTCCAATTTCATATTTCACTAAAATCGGCACAGCCATTGTTATCATAAGACGCAAAAAATATCCAAATAGTCCTCAAATCAGATCAATCAATTTAATAGACACTATATTTTTTAACAAACTTCAAAAAGGAGGAGGTTCTATGTTCATCTGTATGTATTTTTATCTCTAGTATTAATTTTATATTTTCAGTCCTTACAATTGTTATTTAATTAATTAAGTAAATGTACTATAATGATTCACTGCGCTTGCGATGCGCGCTCACTTTATCTTATCTTATCCTTAAAATTTGTTTTGCACTAAAAAAGACAAAATAACTTTATTAAAAAAAAATGTTTACTATTAATGTTCTATGTTCGTCTGTACGTATTTTTATCTCTGGTATTAATTTTATGTTTTAAGTCATTGGTTTAAAATATAAACATTCCAAAATCTATTAATTTTTATTTGAACCATTCATTCACAAATTTTAAATCGCTTAGCGAGCTATTGATAGAGCTACCTATATCTTTCTATTATTTTATCGGCCATACTACTACCCCCTCCCTCCTATCCTATTCTATCCTATCCTTTTCTCCCCTATCCCCTAGGGGTGGGGGAGGGGGTAGACGTAACCGGCAAACATAGCGAGACGCCCTAAGACTCGAATATACGTAAGGCGAGTAGTGCCAGTGACTGAAACCAAAAAGTCTAGCATTGGGCTAAGGTAGGCTGATGATATGATGTAACATTAATCATTAAAGCTAAAATTTGATGTCCAATTTAATACTTCTTTTTATCCGGCCATTCCTGCTATTTACCAAATCAGCCGGATTAAGTTTGGTGTGAATAGGCCCTTAAATAACCCCAAAAATATGGAAACATTTTATGACTTCTTACTTGATGTGTAATAACTTTTTTTTGTCATAACTGAAAAATATTTGTTTTGTATCATTTGAAAGCTGTTAATTGGTAGGCTTATTGTATTTCATAAAATATCAGTCAAATAAAGTCTGCTGTACAAATAATTTTAAAAACCGTAAAGTTAAGTGCTAGGAATGTGGTACTCTATTGAATTCTTTCCCAAATTTTAATGTAGTGGTTAATTCAATATTATCTGAATTTTTACCTAGCTTTAAGGATGAAACAAGCTTTTCGAAAATACTAATATGTATTTCTATTGTGCAAGTTATAATTGCATAGAAATTAATTTTTAAGTGGGAACAGAAAAACTTGCGCTGCAAATTTATTTTGGTGGTTTTTAAATGCCTGATATTAAATACTTTTATGATGAGAAATGTGTTCTTATTTTGTCACAAAGTGCAGATTTAGTCTATTATTAAATGTAACTAGTAAAAAACATACATTATCGCTTTACTTTTTAAAATAAATGTGTAAACTTCTAAGCCCATTTTTTTTTCAAAGCGGTTATACGCTGATTTATACCTATGCAAGGCCCACAAATAACTACCATTCGAAGCGCCTATTCAACTGTTCTAAGAAAAATATTACAAGTGGGGTCTTTGTTCCATAATTAAGTCATAATTAACGTTCAAGTGCATGGCTGTCTGCCATACGAGAAAAAAATGTTGCCACGCAGGTGCGTCCACGGCAAAAAAACCGCGGCGCCGCGCCGAGTGAACCAAGCGGCTAATGTGATGTGAGGTGATGAAGAAATCAAATATAATAAATATAGATTCACAAGACGCTTTGGCCTCAAAATAGTGGATGTTTTACATGAGTCCTGACATGTTTAAATGTTTAAATGACTAAATGTATACATATTTACTTTAATAGTATAATCTGTGTTTCACACAAAAACAAGGGAAAGCCGCTGGCATGATAGACATGAAGTTTCAGCATAGAGGTGCTGTGTGAGATGTCAACATTGACTAGGTTAGAATGTGACTGTATTTATTTCTATTCATATTTGACCGTATTTGTAATTACGTTTGCAGGTTTAATTAATCCCAATTGATTTACGACAGTAAATGTTTAAACAAAAGGAGGTGCTTACTTGATTTTGTACTTTTCTCCGAGCTCAGGCCGCAAAGAGCTGAGTGACTCGTTGAACTCCCTCTGATGATGATCGTACCGTTTCTTTTCATGGTCAAAGACTGCACCGACATCAACAACTATGTCACACTCGTTAAGTTTGGCCACGTCTCGAGTACGTATGATCGAGGCGTCCTTGTATTGAGGAAGCCGTTTGAGCATATAACATGCAAGGACCTCATCACAGTGGAACACTCCATCGTGAGTACCAATCTAGACAACAAAAGAGATGTTGGTACATTTTAGGTTATAAAAATGCTTTGGTGACTCGTTTTGCTCGTGTTATTTATTTTAACCGCCCAATTAGTATCATATTATAAGCAGTATAAGATTGTCTCAGCAGCAACGAAAAGCAATAAAACAACATTGAAAAGACTGATTTCTTTACCTTCATTTCAAATGTTTGAAAATGGGATCGATTAATGACGACGAATTTGCTTAGATCACGGTACAATACAGAAACACCATTTAAAACTCTACAAGAACTAAACATTACACTATTAAAACTTGCATCAAATATTACTTTGACTTACTTAATTATGCTAAAAAAAACGCGGGTTTATTGCGTCCATTTCGTACTCCGTGTCCGTGGTTAGTTTAATTTAATGTCCGAACCGAACACGACGCGACGCCGCCAGTGTTACCAACTCTCAAAAATATTTATCCCTAAAGTTTGTGTCAAAAACTCCTAAAATCGCCTTAATTATTGAGTTATCCCCCTAATAAATATATAAATATAAATTCATAATGGTTTCGAAAAGCTGTAACAATCGTCATCGTAAGAATATTCTTAACCTATTTTTTTGCGGTATCCTATCTGACCTAAGCTAATGTCAAACATACGTCAAACATAATTCAAGCACAACAATAGAGACAAAAATATAGACTTCTAAACACAACAATAACCGCCCTACGCACAGACAATAAAATGACCGCCAGTAGCGCCAGTATTGCCGCCAGTCACCACAGAGTGATTGTAGAATTACGTACTAGAAATGTCGTTATAAGTCGCTAGGTCAAGAAATAAATATTAAAATTATTATCAATTTAAAAATATTAAAGATTCAAAAAATCCCTGAAAATACCCCTAAAAATTTCAGACCCCTAAAAAAATCCGATCTCACTTATTTACCCCCTAAATCTGGGGGGAAAACCCCTAAGTTGGGAACCGTGGACGCCGCCGCCGTCCAGCGTCCACTCCACGGTACAGCGCCGTACAGTGTTGCCAACTCATACTGAGACTTCGGTTTTACGGGTTATCACAAAAAAGGGCTAGATTGCGCGCTAGGCTAAATCGCTATTAGTGTCGAGTTTGAAGGGCGCCACGTAAAAATCGTAAACCTAAAATACTTAAATTTAAATGACAGTTGTAAAAGTTGCAAGTTCGAAGGCACCACCTACAGTGCCACAAGTTTAAGTTGGCGGTGGCGATTTGAGGAACTAAATCGGCAATCTTGAAAATTTACTTTGACACTTCCGAGTTCATAGTAAACATCGTTGCGAATATTTTTGCTACTATTATATTTGCTACTGTGCTATCATCATGCCTAAAGTGATAAAAAGTGGTACAAGAGAAGCAGTTATAAAAGTACACAGTGGCGCACAGCCGCGCCAAGTTATACTTGCCGGACTGTAACTATAAAATTGAACGGAATTTAAATCGATTTAGTTCAGCTAAGTTTAATTCACAGATAAATAAAGTTGTAAAAAAATACCGCGAAAGACCGGTTTCCGTTCTAGTTTTGTTCAAAATTCTTGATTGTCGTTGGATTTCATCCACAGATAATCAAGAATTTTGCTGAATGAAATAGCGAATATTGCTAGCTCTTATCCGATTTTGCTATTTAATTTTATTTTTTGTAATTATCTTTCTTCATATATTAATATTTTACTAGAAGTATTCGTGTGTTCTTGAATTAAGTTTACGTAGTATGTTAATTTATCATGTAAAAATGTGATCCCGGCTTGCACATGGTTCAATTTTTGTAAAATATCACTACGTACAAGAAATTGTTGGATTCTTAATAAATCTTGTCTAGTGAAGGCATTCTTTTCTATAGTAGAAAAAGTTGATAAATATTTATTGTTTAATGGTTCACAACAAAAATTTATCGTAAGACTTAAATAGTTGTTATTTTTTGTACACATTTATACACATTTATTTTAATAAAATTCACAGTAAATTACATTAGCAAGAAATATTTATAAACTGTAGTTTGTAGTGTTAAGACGCCATACTACCACTCTCACACCGTGGATTTTCTTTGGATTCGTACGATACGTAAACTTAAAAAGTCTACGTTTTTAATCCGTACAGCCAGAGAATGGAATAAACTGCCGGCTTTCTTGTTTCAAGATCATAGTGAATAGGTGATCTTCTAAGTCTGCGTGCTTCATCTTCGACCACATCTTCGCTTTCCAACAGGCGAGTTGGTGGTTAAAGGCGGACTTATTCGCGATAAAAAAAAGATTATGAATTTCAACATTTATAGCACTCATTGCGACACGAAATTGTAAATTTTTCACATATTTTGAATCTATCTATACTTATACTTATAATATACTAGCTGTTCCCTGCCACGCTTCGCTGTGGATATATATATATATATATATATATATATATATATATACCCTATGTTACTTTGAGGTAATGTAGCATTCGAATGGTGAAAGAATTTTTGAAATCGGTCCAGTAGTTTTTGAGTATATTCCACACAAAGATACAAAAATACAAATCTTTCCTCTTTATAATATTACTAGCTGACTCGACAGACGTTGTCCTGTCAAAAGCCATTGCGTCAATTCTATGTCAAATGTCAATAGTTCGTAACTCTATCAACCGTAGTATGTTGATGCTAACTTAATAATTATCAGTATATATTTATTTTGCAATAAATTAAAATTGCGACTATAATTTGAGATTTAAACTATCCTATCTCTCAAGTTGGATCAAACTGCACATGGTGTGCGAATTTTATTATAATCGGTTAAGTGGTTTAGGAGTCCATTGAGGACAAACATTGTGACACGAGATTTATATATATTAAGATAATAATATAATATATAATCTATTATAATAATATTATAAAGAAGTAAAGTTTGTGTGTTTGTATATTTGTTAAATTGTAAGGGGTAATCTCGGGATCTACTGAACCGATTTTAAAAATTCTTTCACCAATAGAAAGCCCCATTATGCTGAGTGTCATAGGTTATATAAAAAACCGAAAAATAAAAAGGCTTATATGTGGTAGTCCGTTTTGCAAAGTGAATCGGAGAAAAAACGGTCCGGACGGCGCGCGATGGCTTCGGGTTTAATTAACATTACGCCCAACGAAGTGCGCAAGGGTCAGCTAGTACAATATAAACCAACTATTTTCAGAAAAGGGGAAAAAAAGTATGAAAGATTTTATATTAAAAAAAAACTCTGTTTTTTTGTAAATCACGGCTGGCAGCACTGGAGGCAAATGTCAAACGTCAATCGTCACACCCGCCACGCCAAACTTTGTTTTTGGTGCATCGTAATAGATGTCGCTAGCAGGACAAAACAAGAAAATAAGGCTTAATTCTTGTGGTTTGTTTTTACGACAAACTTATAAGTAACTTTCCCTGTTTTTTTTGCTTAAGGGTCAAATCTTACAAATAAATTATGAACCACTTCCCGATGTCCGATTGAGCTGAAATTTGCTATACCTACCTGTGTAACTCCGATGAAAGTACGATAAAAGTTTGTTTTGAACACGCTTCTAACATGGGTACATAGTAGTTTTATCTGTATGTTTATAACCGACTCTTTTGGACTCGATTTTGCCTTACTTTGAACGATCAGATTTAATGCAAACTTTGCACACCTGTCAATAATAATTTTATTTATCTACGTTTATCTAGGCATCCTCCTGGAAGCTTTAAAAAATTATAGCGAGACCTGAAGTTGAAAACCTCAACAGTTTGAAAATTTGTTTTATGCTATTGAGTGACGCGACGAGCAAATTGCTCGCCTGATGTCGTCACGTTGGCCTACAACAGGACTGCTCCACCAGGAATTTTGAATGTTTATGATTTAAAACCCTGCGCGGCACAGCAATGCGCTCGTCACCTTGAGATAAAAGATAATAGCTGCACCCCGCATTTTCACCCGCGGACCCGCGGTCCATTTTTTTAAATAAAAAGTATCCTATGTTACTTCTCCAAGAATATATTATGTAGGTACCTACAAAGTTTCATGATGATCGGTTTAGCAGTTTTCGCGTGAAAGCGTAACAAACAAACTCACATTCACATTTACTCGTATAATAATACCTGTTAGTATCTAGGGATATCAATGCTTTATGTCATTGATTTCTGTATGCTTTATACACGTTTTTCTCGAAATAAGCTTCAACCTATTTATACATGTACCTACCTACTAGCTGCGCCCCGCGGTTTCACCCGCGGTCAAAAGGTTCAACATGAGTTTAAGAGGGGTCCCAACTCCCAACCAGTCACACTGTTACACGAGTGTGACTCGTTGGGAACAATTAACATGTGTTTTCCGGGGTAAAAATATCTCAATAGCGTACGTTGAACGTGGAATTACAGGAATTACAATTTTAAAACTTAATTGAAACAAACCTATCCCACGGGAACCATACATTTTACCGGGATAATAAGTAACTTATGTGCTATTCCAGACTATAATCTATCTCTGTGACAAAAATTCATTCAGATCCGTTGTTTTATTTTATTTTAAAAATTAGAACCAATCTATCCCACGAGAACCATACATTTTACCGGAATAAAAAGTAGCCTATATGCTATTCCAGACTATAATCTATCTTTGTGCCATGTTTCATCCAGATCCGTCCAGCCGTTCTGGCGATTGGGTAACAAACATCCATCCATCCAGCCAAACTTTCACATTTATAATATTAGTGGAATTGTTTGAAAAAGACAGGTTGATTTTTTTCTCCATTTGATAAAAAAAATTGATTGTCTTTTGTTTTTTATTCACTTTTTGATTTTTTTAAGTTTTGATTGTCTTCTATTTTTTTTCTCTTTTTGATTTTTAAATTAGAACTAATCTATCCCACGGGAACCATACATTTTACCGGGATAAAAAGTAGTCAATGTTTAAACCAGACCATTAGCAACCTTCATTCCAAATTTCATGTATTTCCTGTAATTTCCTATAGTTTGTGTGTTTCCTGCAATTTCCTAATTGTTTCTTGTTTTTGCGCGAAAGAGCGACAAACATACATTCTTACAAACTTTCTCGTTTATAGTATTAATAGGATAGTAGGACATTTTCGCGTTTTTCGTAAGGCGGCAGCACGGCACTCCTCAGCCTCCGGATTCACATGCGTGTATCCAGCGACGGCCTTAGGGGGTGGCGAACAGTGCAATCGCACGGGGCCTCGCTCTTGCGCAACAACCCGAGCAAATTACAAAAATATATACTCTTAACTACCTATATCGTTTTTTAGTCTTAGGAAAGACCGCAAACATCAATTTTAAAAATTTTATCATATCTGTATTTGTAAATTTTGTAAATCTTTCATTGTAAAATATTTGAAAACTCAAATGTAATTTTATAAAAAAAAATTTGTAAAACTAGTATTTCTCGTCAAACACGACAAATACCTAATCCAATCCAAACCACCAGACCTACTTTCGCATTACATACTTTCCACGAAAGACAAAGGGCCTCGCAAACACCTGCTGCTGCCAGGGGCCTCGCAAGGGGTAAGGCCGCCGCTGCGTGTATCAGTCTTCAGCTTCGCAAATAGGTATAAAATAGAGCTCTTAAAAAATGAATAAAAATGTAATCAAAAGCACTAAATATGAACAGAATCATCAAATCAAAGTAATCCATAATCTTTTTGTAAGAGTCACGTTTGGATGACAATTTTCTTCCAAAGTTTCAACACAATAAAAAAATCACATCGAAAATAACTTTATTATAATATATACAATTATACCTACACACTAACAACTAACTAGAAAACTCTAGATAACTAGAGTTTAAACAAAATCCTACAAAACTAAGTATATCGACATGGCGGTCAAACGCAGGTCTAAAAATATGACATTCGGTAGTACAAGCACTGGCCTTACCGTCTAAAGCAATTTCTTTCAAATAACAGAGATAATTGGACTACTTTCCTTTAAATTTTCGGTCTTCGGTTATAATAATACATTCTATCTATAGTATTTTAAGAATTAATTAATTTTTAAAATGCTCAAAACCCAATAACTCGAAAAAAAATATTTTGTCATTGTTTGCTTTTTATTTTTTGACCCAGGGAAAATCATTTGTGGATACCACTGGCCCGGGGGGAGCACGGTAGTGATGTGGGAGGCTCCGCCCTGGTGTCGGCCTACCCACTAAAAACCCTGGGGTGTTCCCCCTTGACGCTATCCCCCGGGGCTATGGGCATGCTTTTGCACTCTTCCCCGATCCCAGATAAATCTAGAAAGAAAGATAGATCACTGCGTTAGATTTGGGTAAAGCTAAGAATTCCTCTACTTTCGCGCTAACGTAGGTATATAAGACGCACATATCAATACTCCCCTACTTTTTTTTAAATTTAATAATAGGCTTGCATTTGACCGCCATCTCGCCTGATGGTAAACAACGATACGGTCCACGATGGAGCATGCTTGCCTAGAAGAAACCGATTCACTCGCGACTTGAAGACACCTAGATTATATCTATTTGTAGGTAGCGCTCGTGTACGTACGCTCGGAAGTAGAGAGTTTTTTCCCAAATCTAACGCAATGCTCCGTCTTTGTCTCTTAAGTTTATTCAAGTATTTAATTCTAATAATTATAATAAAATTATTTGTAAACGTGACTTACCTGTAACAATTAACGTTATTTAAGGTCAATATAGGGTTATTCATACAGGGTATGCTAAGTCGAAAAGGGCTCATTCATATTACTCATCATTATGAACAACTTTTGCTGTGAACCAGAAATACGCGAAAAAAAAATCAGCTGTTCCATAGAAAAATGTCAATGACACTCGACAAAATGTATGGAACAGCTGATTTTTCTTTTCGTGAATTTCGAGTTGGTCCCATAGTAAAGGTTGTTCATAATGATGAGTACTATAAGCCCTTTTCGGCTTAGCATATACCCTTTATGAATAACCTTGTACATAATTATGGTACGGTAGAGAAGTATGTAAGCCACATGATGATGTCAAATGGACAAATCACATGCAAAAAGGTTCTTAGACTTTTTTCTTGTGTAAAGTTACCTTTTTCTTATCTTTTTGTAAACTGTCGACAGCGACACCTTTTGGGCCATAAATGTCACACATCCCGAGATTTTTTTGGTATAAAAGTGGTAAAAACTAGGCGCTCTGTTTGATGATTGGCGGTTAGGCTGTTACCTATACCATACACCTGAAAGCTGGCGCGTCTCTCGCGGGATAACAAAAAGTACCTACGTACCAGTATTTCACCACTATAATTTAACACAAAAAATAAATTATAATTTTTTTAATAATTTTACACACAGTATATTTATTTAATTTTAATTTTTATCTATGATTTAATAACATTTTTGTGTGTGGTATATGGGCTACTCGCCTGATATAAAAACATTTTATTATTAAAAAAAAAAACGAAGAATAATTGATATAATATTAAATAGTGCTAAATCATTTTGAATAATTTTTTAATATGGGACCAACTCTTAAATCGCAGAAAAAAAGCGAGCCCTTTTCGGTTTCGCATACTCTTTCCTTATAACCCTGTATGTATAGTCGAGTTATAATAGTGGCATGTATCAACGTGTGCGAACCGCTTTTGGAATACTAATACATACTGTGACATTGCAAAGTTTTTGAGTAACCTGTTGCTGAAATGTTATTGAGTTTCCCCGATAAAACCCGCCTTACTTAGACTATATAGGGTTATTCATAAAGGGTATGCTAAGCCGAAAAGGGCTCATAGAGCTCATCATTATGAACAACTTTTACTATGGGACCAACCCGAAAATCATCAAATCATTGTTCATAATGATGAGCACTATGAGCCCTTTTCGGTTTAGCATACCCTTTATGAATAACCATGTATTGTTGTTTTGATATTGACCAGTTTGTGGCTATGAAACTTGCTATAATTTGGTTACAGTCACAGGGTGTTTCTGAATGGTGTAGTAATACTTAAGGATGTTCTTCTACACGTCAAAGTGAACAACTTTTTGTGACACAAGTTTGCTAAATTCGAGAAAAAAGTTTCGAATCTCTTGCAAAATATTTGGTCACGTGAATTTTCTATGGAGATTTAATATTTTCTTTCTCGAATTTAGCAAACTTTTGTTCTAGAAGTTGTTCACTTTGATGTACGTAGAAGTAGCCTTGAATATTGCCATGCTTTTACACCTTGTGTAATAATATAATATATTTTTTTCTTATTAAAGTGCCGTAGGTAGGTACACATTCAGAGGCAGGCTGGGGGCGGATTTGAATCTCGCTTGCTTTTTTAGTTTAGTCTCGCCTCACGCGATCGCGCACATTCTTGTTTTGCGTTTGAGTTGATATAATAAATATTTTTACTAAATTTAGTTAGTTATTTAATTTCTAAACTTTTTTTGACAATGCATTTATTATATTTTTTTTATCCGGGATAATTATGTAACTGACATTCAAAGGTGTATTATACATTAATGTAGGTACTAATCCTACTAATATTATAAACGCGAAAGTTTGTAAGAATGTATGGATGTTTGTTACTCTTTCACGCAAAAACGGCTGAACGGATTTACATGAAATTTGGAATGAAGGTTGTTCATGGTCTGGATTAACACATAGGCTACTTTTTATCCCGGAAAACGCGGGTGAAGCCGCGGGGCGCAGCTAGTATTTGAATAAATAAATCTGTGAACCGCGTGTATCCGGATGGTTCGCCACGACTTTTGGCCAACTTTTGGATCTGGCACTTGTAGGGTTCTTTCAGAAAGTTATTTTTCGTGAATTTACAGAGTTTTAAGAAAAGGGCATGCTAAGCCGAAAAAGGATTATAGTATTTATAGTTTTTACTATGAGACCAACCTTGAAAAAGCGAAAAAAAAATCAGATATTCCCTATATTTTGTCAAGCGTCATTTTTCTATGAAACTGTCATATTTTTTTTCGATTTCAGTATTGATCCAATTGACAACATTTCAAATTTTTTATGTTACTATTTTAATTTTTTTTCTGAAAGAATATAGTAAAATACCTTAGACATATTTTTTATTTTTCCAATCTGACCTATATTTGTCGCAAAATTAATTTTTGAAAATGAGCTTATTCTAAAAGGACGTAACTGCAGCAGTTCGGTGTTATGAGTAACGGTACTGAAGTCATAATGATATAATATAAAGTTGTTCATAATGATGAGTAATATTAGCCCGTTTTGGCTTAGCATATCCTTTCCTTAGAACCCTGTAAATTTACAAATATAACAAGAAAATTATAACTAACCTTAACAACAAAAGATAATAACTTTCTGAAAGAACCATTCCTGTGCCAGATACAAAAGTTGAAATTATTGTATTTCCCATGAAAAATATTGATTTACCTAGAAAATGATCGTACAGCGTCTGTCGGGAATACCCCACTACCGCACATCGTAGTACCAAAGGCCTAATCATAGCATGGGTTTTTAATAATGCAACCGCATCGGCTAACTTTCTGATACTCGAGTTTGTTCATAAAATTTGAAATGGGCCCAACTGGCTTTCCTGAAGAAGGTAGCGCATAGCGTCACTTTTCGATTCTATGCTTTTCTTGTTTCTTTTATTACTTATTTAATTTTAGGTCTTCACGATTATGAAGCCGGATGAGTGTACAAAACTGTGTGTTTTGCCTTAAAAAATCAACGACTAATTTTAAAGACAACCTGAAGTTCGATGCTCGAACCTTGAAAGTTAGCCAAACAGACTGGCTGCATTAAAGAGGATACGAACTTCATAGAACGGTCACAGACTTCAAACAACTTCAGACTACACGCTTCAACAATAAACACCAGTCTACGAAATAATAATAGCAAGATCAAATAAAAAAATAAAAAACTCTAACGTTAAAACGGCTGAACAGATTTTGATAATGTCTTAAAACTAGCGCTAGAAAAACTGCTTTCAAACAAAAAAAGGAATGGAAAGGAGCTCTGGTGCCACAGACAAACACACACACACACACATAGCGGTCAGACTTATAGCACCCCTCTTTTTGCGTCGGGGGTTAAAACAACTTTCAACTCTTTGAGTCTTACTTTTAGACCCTGCTTAAACTTATTCACTGCTTAACCTTCGGAACTCATTGCCGGCGTCTGTCTTCCCGAAAAAGTACAACCCAGAGTTATTTACAAGTAGAGTGAATAGGTATTTTCTAGGCAAGCGTGCTACATCTTCGACCACATCGTCGCTTCCCATCAGGTGAGATTGTGGTTAAGCGCATGTCTACTTGTTGTAAAAAAAAATTCACCGCCTTGTTTTCGCACGTGTCACTCCGGGAATGTCTTATATCTCATTCAAAGGTTGTCTGGAAGAGATCTTCTGGCCAGGACTTCACTTTCTCCTATGATTTTTTAATTTATTTATATAATCATAATCATATTGTTTTGTAGAGTAGATTCTGATACTTCACTTAGTTGCTTACAAAAATAACTATGAAATAAAAGTAAAATTACTTTTCATAGTTCAAAGTAAGTTTTAACTAATTAGGTAAATAAAAAATATAAACATAGTATAATTGCATACAAATTTATTTTTTTGTTCTTGACGTACGAGTAAGCCAAATTTCATTTACTTATAATTTTTCGACCGATCTTCTTAAAGTTACATAAGTTAATAATGTCGTTTTTACGAAACTTGCATTCTTTAGATTGCATTTTTTTGAAAATAGTATTATTTTTATGTCAATTGTTTAGTACCTATTTTATTGCGAACCTTTTATTTATAACATAAAAACCTGTATCACACTCAAAACTTTACAGTACTTCCTCTTTTTTGCTCTAAATTTAAAACTGAGAGGAAAACAATATAATTCAATTTGAACCGCATGAATTAGTCATTGACTAAAAATCCCCGAATCGCGTGCAAACGAGAGCCGACTGTAGCCTCTTCAAAGAACTGATCGTGACCAAAAATGCGTAATGTGCAGCAGCCGCATGGCACCAGTACCGCTAGCACGATAGGCTGAGCTTTTTCAAAGACGTAAACTGACTAAAGTGGTAAAGTGTATCGGGCTCCTGCATGAGTTCCGATAGCATAGCAGCAGGCGCGTTCAGTATCGCGCGAGATTCCGCCCGGGACGGTCACGTAATGCCGCGCGCCGAATACAAAGCGCCCGTCCGATCCCGCTCTCGATAACTCGGTAATCCACCCCATGTGACCCGCTGAACGAACCACCGTAACGCACTCGGAAAGAAATCAAAACTTCACCCGCCGCTTTCACCTTTGAGGTTAGGATTTTCCGGCAACCGTTTTTCCAACTTTGAAGCCTTAGTTTTAGCGATTTGGCAGTTGCACCGGCTTGCAATTGCATAACAATGCAGCGGAGGCCGGTCCGCTCGGAAAAGTTGATTCGACATTTTTGCTTTCGCTGAAGAATTTTCTTTTCGGCTAGACGGAGTTTCCACGCGGAGTGTGTACGTGACGCCGGATTTAGGACGATTTCAGTGTAATGACTTGTGCGCTGCGACTGGCCTGTTACGAAACGCTCACGGCCATAAAGTTTCTGACGAAAAAAGTTTTTTTTACTTTTTTCTGACGATAGTTATCTGCTAATTGCTTGACAAAATCTCTTTTGGCACAGAAGTGTAATGTAAGTTTCTCGGCGTTCGAACGCGGTGGTATAATTATTTGAATAAACATTTGCAGTATAAACGTCTTATCGCGTCTTTTATCGATTCTCTTAAATTTCGCGTTCAGCATACGACTCTCCGGTGCTCTATGGTGGTTCGGTCGGCCGTAGTGTTCAAAGTGTAGGTAGTGTCTAAAGCGTGTGATTTTCAGTTCACAGAGTACCGTCGGTGGGAAATATCTAGTATCCATTACTTCCCTGTGTGATGTCGATTACAATACCAGTGTCCAGTTAGAGTTACGACAACCACAAGTGAACACGATCTACTGTACGAAAGTGAGACGACCACTGTTGGGAAACTTACGCGGTTTTGATGAACGTACGTTTGTTACTTATAACTACGAAAGTGTGACTTTTCAAGTGTAACTCAACATTTTTATTGGTACAGTTTTGAATGAAAATGTCGTTTGTGTGACGTGCGGTGACATCAGCTAGAACTGTCCAGGTGAGTTCGAGTGATAGTAATTTTAAATTTAGATTTAATGCTGAGCTATAGACCGCTGCTTGTCGGTCTGTAGTTCTTGCTCGCATTTTTTACACGTGGACTTTGTCAGTTCTTTCTTTAATACCGTTCTAATTGATAAGATAGTTTGATACCGTGTTCGCTCATTGATTAGTATTGCCAATCTAGGTAGGTTGCCTAAATTTTAGCTCTAATTCAGACTGGTCTGAGAACAGGCTTAGAACACGTTTGTTGGCGAAGACCACGTGTTTTTTCATTGTAATTAGTGAGACATTTTAAGTCAGTTACGTTTACTGCATTTTTAATTACTTAAAATAAAGTGTGAAAAATTATCAATGATAAATAAACTTACTATTTTTTGTTGAATTTAAGAAAGTTTAAGGTCATAAAACTAATCGATGAGTCAGTGACGAAAGCACATAAGTAATAAGCACCTCAAAACGTTTATACATGAGCTTTTTTATTTCGTTTATTTTGTTGTATAAACTTAGGTTTCTATTTAAATGTTATATTTGTTATTAGAATACTCTACCTGTAATTTATAACCAAGTATAAAGCTATCGTAATAGCTATTACCTACAAAAATATTTACTTTTGTTTGCAAACGCTTTTCGAATATTTCAAATGACCCATTTTTTTTGACAGTGATGTATATTTAGCTAGATTAGTACCTACCTATATTATACGTTTGAGTATGTGCATTTAATGATCACAACTAAGTTTTAATTAAAAATAACCTTTATAATTTATCAGATAATTTTTTTTTCATTTTAACATAAGTGAGTTTATATTTTTCTATTTAATTTTGTCTAGTTTCAAATCTTAATTTAAAAGAAAAAACACTTTTTTGGTTTTGCGCGCTGCGCACCGTCTTACTAAAACAATG
The DNA here is from genome assembly GCA_949125135.1 of Alcis repandata. Taxonomy (NCBI): domain Eukaryota; kingdom Metazoa; phylum Arthropoda; class Insecta; order Lepidoptera; family Geometridae; genus Alcis; species Alcis repandata. The sequence continues at coordinate 2,689,824 of OX421240.1, forward strand.
GCCTTGAAATCCTTTCGTATTGTTGAAACTGCAAATTGTAATAACAACACCTTATGTACACAATTTAAACAATAAAAATATTCTGATTCTGATTCTGATTCTGTATGTTTCTTTATATTTCATCGATAATATTGATTGAAAATAGGATGACAATAGTTGTACAAACTATTTACTAAATCAGGACAGAAGTTTTATAATTATTGGAACAAAATGTAAATCAGTAAACATATTTAAATATAAAATAAAGCCGCAAAGAATATGCAGACGCTAATTTGAATAAACTTTTAAGGTATAGTCATTAGAAATCTTCACGGTTATCTGTAGATAATCAAGATCTGGTAAATATTTGGAATACCATTTGAGAACGAAAGTAAAATCACTAGATTTGCCTCGAGTTTCATAAGAACTATTACATATACTGTGTCTTGAGGCCGGTTCCGAAATGTCTATTATGGCCTGTTTAATATAAAGTGATCTGTGATTATCCAAAATTTAAATAATTAGGAGTCATAGTTTAGTGGGCAGAATAATATGTTTGAAATAGAAGAAAGTTTATTACTTACATTTTTACTTCGTTTATAAATAAAATATAATTTCGCAAATAAAATGTCACGAAAAATAATACAATGAAGAAATTGTATGATTAAAAAATACATTTTACCTAATTTAATTTAATTTTGGGTGGATACGAAAGGATATAGTCAAAAATTCAGAACTAACACATAGAGCATTTTTGCACTGGGGCAGCGGTATGTTGCCGACTCAAAACGAACTATAAGAATGCATTAACCTTAGACAGCGATTAGTATAAAAATGAAAGTAAATTGTCGTGTATTTGGCAGTAGGAACGAACAAATATAAAACTATACATTGTTTGCGCCAGACGAGTGTCTCGACCAACGCATAATTTATTCTAGGTTATAAAATAACTAATTTATTTAAAGTAAGGACTTCGCATGTCGTTTGTAAAATATTTGGCATACGAGTAAATAAATAACATAAATTAATAACAGAAAATATTTACTCAGACAATTGAATAGCATTTCTTGGAGGAGGTTTAGTTTCTGTATAATTCATCATATCATCACATGCAACCTTCAATCCTCCCACTGCTGAGATACAGGTCTACCCTCGAAGGGATTAGGCCATAATTCCACCACGCTGGCCAAGTCCGGGTTGGTGGATTCACATACACCATTGATTTTCTTCTCCGTACATATGCAGGTTTCAACACGATGACCTTCACCGAAAAGCCAGTAGTATGTAAATTCGTACATAAGTCCCAAAGAACTCATTGGTACGAGTTGGGGTTTGAACCCACCACCTAAAGAATGCGACGCGGCTGTTCTCCCACTGAGCTACCACGACTTTTTTATAACTCGGCTCTGTATAATTACAATAGTTCAATTCTGTTTTTTTTTAATGATAGACTTGTGTTTGACCGCCATTTCGCCTGATGGTGAGCAATGATGCCGACGGACTTGATTTGCTAATATCCATTTTCACTACGTAGAGGACCATAATAATATAATTATGGTTGGTTCAATGAGTGCGTAAAAATGTTTATTTTGGAGGTAAGCTTGTATTTTTATACTTGTATATACCTAACGGTGTTATTATGTTATATTTATTTATTATATCAAATACCTGCACTTACAGCAAGGCCAAGGCATGCGACGAGTCAGAAATATCAACAATTATACAGAAAATATAAAAAGTATCAACAAGTCGGAAAAAATATTTAAAAAAAATATGTAGGTATATTGAATAGTATAATAAAAAAACTTCTTGCGGCTCAAAGTAAGAGTCCTTACTCGTATGTTTTGCGATGCGGCCTTTATCGTTTGAACTGAATATCTATCTAAATCAACATTTATTAGACCGTTTCGTAGTAATCAAATAAGATAACAATTACTTTTGCCTTTGTTTATTTGTAATCCTTTAGCTTTTCGTTTTTTTAATGTAAGTTATGAATTTTTGTACAAAATTTACAAAAACTAAAAATCAAAAAGAACTCTATGCGTGTAGCAAGGTAATTCGTTTTTATATTTATTAGCACCAATTTTAGTCTATTTAGTCGTTTAAGGGTTGACTGAAAAAAAAAACATTACAGAAACACTCGCATTTATGACATTAGCGTATTTAGGGCGACTTGTTCGGTATCAGCAACGAAAGTATAAAGTATCTTGTAGTTTTGAACAGTAATAATGACCTCGCCGAATATTTTGTTACACCTAAAAATACATTGGCCCTGATGGAAAAGTGCGTTGCAAAGTCGACTGCCCCTACGAGCAGTATAGAAATTACGAATGGAATTTTAACAGGAGAGCAATTTAAAGCCAAAATTTGACCTAAATTAAAAAGCTGAAATTCATAATATCAATTTTATTCGATTTAAATAATGTCGAAAATATTTTTGTTTTTTATTTTGTTTTCCTAAAAGTGTTAAATATTCGTATCATTGCGCATTGGTACAATTTTCATCTAACACAGCTAAGAACACTCCCGACTAATTCACCTCTCAAAAAAATTACAAAATCAAAATCGGTTCATCCGTTCGAGAGCTACGATGTCACAGACAGACACATACACACACAACACGTCAAACTTATAACACCCCGTCGTTTTTGCGTCGGGGGTTAAAAAATCGTGATTATGCAGTTTCGATAGTGGTCGTAGCAGCAGGCAAAGTATACAGTTCACGCCTCCACTCCTCGCCGTCGCACTGATTTGATTATGACAAGATAAGCGTAGAAAGTATACAACGAACGATAACGTATAAATTACTTATCTGTAGCCCCGTTTTGTGTTATCTGTACTAAAAATGCGGCGGAAGTCATGTTACTAAAGTGTGATTGATTACAACTCTCGGCTTATCTCGGATCTGGAATCTTAGCTTGGATCCCCATCTCCTTTCCTAAAGGGGATCCCGAGATTTTTGTTGGGGGAGGTGATCAATCGGACCAAATATTTTGCTTCTATTAAAAGCTTTTATTGAAAGCCTCGTTATGTAAGGTAAGATCGTTGATATCAAATCTTGTCAAAGCCATTTGTTACCTTATTTAGCTAAGTGTTAGAAATTAATTTGTGATTGCAATGAAATATTACGCCAGTCAGATAACACCACAATTGTGAAGGTAAATGTGGGAAAGTGGCTAACAAATTATGGTTACCTTTTGCCTTTTAACCTGTGTGATTCCTTTGCAAAGTTTGATTATGGTTGTACTTTCAGTTGCATGTAATGAAAAGCATTATGTGATGCCAAGCACTATTAAATTAAATGAAAATTGTGGTCAAAACCACAGTGAAATGGTTTCCCTACTAACAGATTTATGAGATTTCTTAAAATATTTTATGTGATCATACCTGTGTAATTTTTTTTAAATAACGTTACGTTTAACATCAGGCAAGCCGTTTGCTTGTCTCGTCACTCAATATAATAAAAAACAAAACACACAGTCAGTTAAAAAAATAGAGAATTATTTTACAATTTTTATTATAATTAACAATGATTAAGTCTCAGTCGGTTTTTGATAAAATTAATTATTTTATTAATTTTAATTAAAAGTTCGTTAAATTAGAATCTAACTAGAATAACTAAGTTTTATGTTTGGTGGTAAGTAAGGTACGTGTCTACTTACACACAACTCTTTCCGGTAAGACATTAGACGCTAATTATCAATATCTTATCATTTAACTTTATAATTGAACACGTAACAGAAATAATTGGTGCAATCAGCAAAGCTAAAGTATTAAAATTTATACATCGGACGACTATACTTTAAAGTTATATTCTTAAACAAGCTTCAGAGCTTCCAAGGCATGAATATGTTTAACCTAAAACATATAATTTTATGAGCCGCTAACTCGAGAAGCTTGTAGATTCTAAGTTATCTACAAGATTGATTGGTCTCATCTGCAATTAACCAGCTGATGGTGAGAAGATTTAGCCAGCTGGTAAACAAACATACGTTTGAAAATCAATAACCGAAAACTGAAGTGTCGATTAACCTTAATTTAGGGAATTTGATTAAAATGCCGCATGACGTGTGATGTCTCAATGTTTGTAATAGCACTAGCTGCGCTCGCGGTTTCACCCGCGTTTTTCCGGATAAAAAGTAATATATTGTGTTAATTCAGACAATGAAGAACCTTTACTCCAATATGTAAATCCGTTCAACCGTTTTTGCATGAAAGAGTAACAAACATACATAGTAGGATGTTGAGTTCATAGCTCGGCGTGTAAAATGTGAAATCATGTGATTTGAATCAGTCTGTCTAATTACAGAATCTAGGTAATAAAATGAACCAAACATCAATGAGTCTCAACATATGAATAGATAAGATTCTTCAGAACTCAAATCCAAAATTACAAACAAAATTGTAGGTAATAAGCATAGGCAAAAAATAATAACGTTGATAACGGCGGCCTTATCGCTGAAAGAGATCTCTTTCAGGCACACAGTGCAGAAATGTCGGGCAGAAAAGTGCCGTGACATTCATAACTTTGAGCGGACAGATTTGCAATTCAAGTAAAAAAATCTAACGTAAAACTACTACCGTAACTCCGTTCGAGGCATTTCACGATTCAGAATTCCTTAGGTACAACAAAAACCACTCACTACTATAAAACAAAATCTAGCAATACCTAGACTTAAACTCTCAACACTAGATAGGTATTTGTAACTAGCAAAAAATATGTAAACTAGTACGAGCCAGCTTTATGACCACTTCAAATTGAATGGTCCATTGGTGCATATAAAAAACGGCGCAGATTTTGTAAACGTAGTAAATGCCATGTGACTGGAAACAGGCTTTTATCACTAACGCTGTAGCTCAAATATCGTAAAGGTTAACGTCATTTGTGCCGTCGAGATTTGATTTTATTTTTGCGTCATGAGTTATGGATGTGTGCGAGGTGCGTGCGTCTACTTCTGCACGTAGGCATTTCCAGATACTTTATAATAATAATAATAATTTATTTCAGACCAGGTCCATATTACACACATATCAGTTCCAACAAATACAAAATAAAAATTAAAACATAAAAAAATTAAAAGCGAATTATTTGGATTGGTACATGTCAATTATAAAATTAAGGAAATAAAAAATTATTTATTAAATAATAATTTAATCATTTGATTTGGATCAAATATTCCTAGGTCGTGTCTATTTAATTATGAACTTCATCATTATCATCATCATAATCCAGAGCCATCTTTCTCCCATTGCTGGGCTTCTCTCCTGCTATATCATCTGCCTCGGTCACGTGCAGTTTCGGATCCAGGATTTTGCACTTGAGCCAGGTTAGCTTTTTAGCTAGAAAAAAAATACTTGTTTTTTAACACTTGTTGGGTTTACAGGTATTTAGGGTGCTTTTGAGGGAGGGGGGGGGGGGGTTTGAGCACCCTACCCCCCCCCCCCCCCTACAATGAATCCGCCACTGGCCACATGTCAATCAGGTCCAGGTTCGACCCGCGATGACTATGTCGTCGACCTGATGAACTTGAATATTTATATTAATTATACACGAGACGTTTTCTCTTACTCATCTTTCCAAATTAGCATAGTAATATTTCCCACCGTTAATTTGCTAAACAAGATTTATGATTCGTACTTACGAGTATAGTTTGTTTTTTCAGCTTAATAGCCGTTAAGTTTTTAACGGTCTATTTAAACAACCAGAGACCCATGAAGACTGTTTAAAGTTAGTGGCTGTTTAAAATTCTCTGTCTTGTTTTCGCACAAGACATTTTACGTCAGCGACAAGTTGTCAGAGCATTTTAAACAATAGCTAACTCAAAGTAAGGCAGGCTTTATAAGAAACCCAAAGTCAGCAGTCTACAAGCAGTTTAAATTTAAGCGGTCTATTGAAACAACCTGGTTTTAAATGCCGGTAAGCTGTTGTCATAGCCATTGCGAAATCAGTCAAACCGTCAAACTGTAACTCACCAAAATAGCTCAAATCACTTCCTAGTTCAAGGGAATCGTTAATAGGGTATAGGGATGGGCGGCTCAGCCGTTATTTGCTAAGTATAATTTTTTTAACTGACAAATGCCCTTATTACAGCATAATATGTTTTAATTATAATTAATAATGATATTCATCTGAATGTACATTTTTAACCGACTTAGATGAATAACTCAATGGTCGGTCTTTTGAAGTCGGTTTTTGTTTTTTGTTTTGTAAAAATAATGTTCTTGTATACTATGTAGATGTAGATGACGATATATGGTTTGATGCTCATTTCTTATTTTTGTGATAAGACATTGTAATTCTGCCAATAAATAAAATTCTTATTCTTTATTCTTATAATATTTATTAAACAGGGTTATAAGGAGAGGGTGCGTGACTTACATGTAACATTCAATGTTGTTCAATGTCAATAAATGTTTCTGGTTTCTGTATGCGAAGCTGAAAAGGGCACTCATTATTATGACCACTTTTTTCATACACTCTTTCTCAAATTTTTCGGGGTTGGTCCCATCATCCCATGGTAAAAATAGTTCACTATCAGCCCTTTCCGTATAACTCTGTATAAATACAAATCTACACTTTGCGCTTAAAATATAACTAAGTATAGTAATAAGTATTATCATATTGTTCGACTATTTTAGCGACAACACTAGTCGTTAAATTCCCCTTTCGTTTTACGATCTCTAAGTACTAGTGTAACGCCTCGTTTATATCTTTGAAGGGTATCGAAGAAAGGGTCACAGAGTCACAGTCTATTTGCCAGGACTGATAAGGAGGTGAAATATTGTCGTATAAAACATGGTCTTGACACCTGTATGTTCATTTAGAACTAAATGGAACGAAATGTGTCAAACACTTGTTATAAGCAATGTAATTTGTGGCGTGTGATAACTTTAGTATAATTAATTGATAAGAATTGTGAATATTGTGATACATTACCAAACTTACTTTGAATATTCATAAAATAATATTTCTTATTATGATATTAACAGTGTATGGTCACAACTGCATCAAAATACGAATTTACTGTTGTTTTTTATCTGTTATTATTTATTATATTTAGTTATATTTTATCCCATTTTTAAATTAAAGATAGAAGTATATATGCATAACAGGTAGGTAGACAAATTTATTATAATTTGCATAGTTAATGACATTTTTCATGTTCACTTTTTTTTTTAGGTTATTTATGGTAATCCACTCATTCAGAATCATTCATAATTATTATAAATGCAAAAGTTTGTGTATTCGTTTTTTATCAACATTATTTTCTTAACTACTGAACTGATTTTGATGAAATTTGGTATGTAGATAGTGTAGATTATGGATGATGATTTTCACCATCATCAAAATCATCGCGCGGGTAAAACAGCGGGGCGTAGCTAGTTCAGTTACAAATCTTTCATAACAGTACAGTTCAAAGCTCGCGAAACCGTCTCAAGGTCGACAATAAATATAAAATATTTGCTATTACTGTTAGTCTTTGATTTGTTCTGTAGGCTGAATGCTCCACTTCATTTTATAATAAAAAATGATATAGACGAATCTAGTTATCTTTAAATAATATCTTAACGAGACGAATGCTAGGCTATCGTTTATATAATTTTTTAACAAGACAAGTTTGTCTTTGGCAACCAACTATAAAACTTTCTTTGTAATTTTTCACGAAAGTCAGCGATAACCAAAAAGTAATAGGGATGCCCGATATATTATACGAAGTACCAACTGAAGACCTATAGGTACTTTAGTATCTTCTTGTACTTTTACATTCCGATTTACAAAGTTGCATTTTTACGATTCTTCGAAGCCGATACATTCAAACGCAAAACAAAACACTAAATTCACATTTGTAGGTCATACAGTGTCACCTTCTAATTAAAGGTGCAGGTTTTTTCCGAAGTAAAAGTGACATTTTAGCGTCCCAAAGTTGTCGTTGAAGAATGCGCGTGCGCATCCAAAACTTGCCGCTGTCCAGATAACGTAGGAAAGTTTTACGAATGAAGGTAATAAACAAAAATAAACGGCCAACTGCATGTCGGAAACAATTATGGAGCTGGTTCTATAGAATTGACGGTTTGGTTACGAGTTTCTATTAACTTAGAAGAGATCTTGCAAAAACTGGTGGAGAAATTATCAAGGCAGTAAGCATTAATAATATTGATAATTGTTCAAGATTTTCAAACACAATAAATTTCTGGACAGCGAACAAATTTTTTTAAACAAAAGTTGGTTGGTTACAGATGTTAGCTTATTGTTATCTGATTTGTTACTGATGTAATTTTAAGTTTATTTTAATTTTTAATATTTTTCTAAATCGTCGGACTAGCAGTAGATAGATTGTTACTACATACGTTCTTCTCTTGGGTTTTATATGTGGATAATGATACCCAACTCCGCAACCTAAAGGTTTTCTCTGCTGATACATTACGGAACCTTAAAAGGTAGTTATAGGGTCTGTTATACTTAACTGAATAATTTTATAGCCGAGGAAAACCACACGTGCCGAATGTAGAACGGAATCGGCGTCTTTACCTTGCAAGAATGCAGTTTGAATTCATAAAACTTAAGATCTCGTATTTTTCTAACTGCCTATCGTTGTAAAACATCTACTTTTAACTGTGTCATTTACTTTTCGTTTTGTGCAATTTATTTTTAATAAGTTACTAATTAATTAACAAAAAGTAACTTGATATATTCCTATTCTGCGTGCTTCATCTTCGACCACATCCCAATCAAACAATTTAAGCGACAGCTTATACCAACTGAAAAATAGGTGGTCAAAACGCGGACTTATTCGCGTAAAAAAAGTATTTGATGACCTTAAAAGCAGTATTTTATCAACATGTAACAGGGTTATAGGTAGATACAATCACAATATTATAGTCGAGGGATTTTTTTTAGGTAAAGCAACATTGGTACTATTATTACTTCATGATATTTATTTGGTAAGAAACTGGTGAGGGAATTTCTTCTGGTACCGACTCCACGGCGCACACAAGCATATCGAACACCATTGTCAAGTCAGTCGCAGATGACCCGTGCTATGAAACAGACGTATACGTCAAGTCAGTTTCGAAGGACACTAACTATTATAGTAAATCTCACATGTATAAAAATGATACTGTGTGACGTAATTATTAGAAATTTTCACAAATTGCACTGGTTTTTTAAGCCCTTAAGGTATTGGAACGCAATGTTCGAACCACCATCTCTAAGGAGATATCGTCATGATTAACGTTTAAAATTAAATACCACTAACCACCAAAATGATGCGGCCAATAAATTCAAGTTTAAGTAAGTGCACCGAATATTTACCGGTATCGAGCCTGAGTCCGCGTGATACATTTTTTGATAACGATTTTAGGGTTCCTTGAATACTATATGACGACCACGATCGCTTTTTTTCCCAAGAGCGTTACGACCGAAAAAAGAGATACATTTTTTATACTCGTACCTCCTAATTAAACATAAGCCGTAATAATACAATGTATTTTATATTAATACACTAATGTTATAAATGCCAAAGTTTGTGAGTGAATGAAAGGGTGTGCGAGTGTATAAGTTTATTACTTTTTTACGCTGAGACGGCTCAACGGATTGGTTGAAATTGGAGGAAAAAAGAGGCATTTTATCGGGAACCCTTTGCCCGTCATTTTTAAAACAAACCCGCGTTTATGTAATTCTTGTACCGCGTATTGAATTCAGGTACCCGAAGGCTATTTTAAGAAACACTTTAAACTCCGTATTATCAATTTGAAACAATTGAACCCATGTTTTATAAAAAAAACTCTTTCCTTATTTAGGATAAAAAAATACAAATAAAAACTTCTTGATTTACCTATACTATAATACTAAATTGTATATAAATTAGTGGCATTTATGCTCATGAGCTAATGAATTTAATCAATTAGTTAACTCTTTTGTATTATACATTTATCACACAGCTCTTAATAATATATAGGTATTTCTATCTAGATTTATTGTTCTAGCCTAGGAAATAATACAATTACAGTAAACGATGAATTAATGTATTCGACTTCAAAAGTTTCTATTTGACATCTGAAATCGAGCATATTGTTATACGAGTAAACTACATAGTTTTAAGTTACCGTTATTTCTATAATTTCATTTTGAAGTCGTTTTCAGTTTCGATGTACTATTCCGAAGTTCTCAAAGGAAACATGTGAGTATTGTGAGGACATTACCAACGTATGCTGATCTTAAAACTTGTACAGCAACAATGAGTGAAGATAATCAACTTTTTATAACGTCCCGAATCCGTTCATGGTACTAAAGGAGTGTAAAAAGAGCCGCTGAAATGTTTTAAAGTCGAGCAACGGGTTGGTAAAATGGCGGCACCTCTGCACCGTAAACCTGCGATGCGGACGTGCTACTTTGAAAATATCAATTGATCACCTTTTACACGTTAATCTATTAGATATGTTGGTTCAACGTAGTGGTGACACCGCAATAAATTAACGCATTTAACACAGGTACATGTGCCACTATTAGGTAACTTTAACTCGCTAAACAAATAAAAGCTAATCGCAAAAATATGACCGGGATATCTTGTAGATCTTCGTAGATATTACCTTAAAGTCAATAAGACTTGTATTTTAATTTAATAAAATACTATTCGATAATACTTACCATTTTAGATTCAGAAATTCACGTGTCTCTGAACATCTTCAAGAAACAATATGTTCTATCAAAGCGTAAAAAAAACACATTGACAGTTTTTACCATGACCCAGAGAGATCAGACCTAACTAAACTGGCTGGCTGAATATATTTAGTCATTCATGATTTTTCTACTAAAACTTTTTTTATTTATCTGTAGCTTGGAGACCGAAACCAGACTTATAAGTCTCTAGTCCACTTGCTCTCTCTCAAAACTCACAATCTATAGGTACGAGTATGTCGCTCGATTTCACATTACCCCTTGTATCCGGTTTGGGTTTCGCGTAACTCGGCACAGGTTGACCCTCCGAGCGATTGCCCACATGTCATTATAAATTTCAATACTTTATACTATTGTAATATAGCTGCATTTTAACACGTTCGGTTAATAAGACGAGTTACCATGTGAAGATTGAAGAATACAAGAAAAGAGCTTACGGAACGGAAACCTAGGATGTGACTAAGACTAAGACCTAGATTGACTAAGAGTGTTATGGTTTCTCTTTTTAGTATAGGCGACGGGATATGTTAACAAAATTAACCATAATCATCATCAATCAAAAATTATCATGGTAATAATAATTTTCAGGATGTTTGTCCTTGGTTCTAGTTGTTATTGGGTCTGGACAACTAGTATGTCAAGGTCCAGTAGTGGCGTGAAAAACTACCAGTCGCGCTGAACATTCGTGTTACCACTTTCGACTGCATTGTTACTTATTATTACAAGCTTTGATTCAACTTGTCGTCTTGCTATGCATGGGTAAAATATTTCAACTGAATTTAAACCACTTCCCGATGTCCGATTGAACTGAAACTTGGTAAACCTGTGTGACTCCGATACAAGCTTGTTTTAAAAATATTTATGTTATGTCAGAAGTGTCTAACAGTTTGGCGTAGGTAAGTTCAGTCTTGTGACTAGAGAAATGCAGCCGCAGTGTGTCAAAAACCTACCTATACGTACCGGCGTAGTCCGAGTCACGGCTAGCGGCCAGTATTTATAAACCGATTGTAAATAGCTTGCCTGATTGCTTCACTAATCACTATCTCTTAGACCGATATCTAGACTAGATAATCACAGCGTCGAACAACCCTGTCACAGTTAAAAATCAACTTTCAGCTTTAATAATTTAATAAATTGGTGATACTTTTATTGCGACAAAGTTGTAAAATAGTGACGTATTTAAATTAGAGATTTAGATAGTAATGTTTGTATTTGATCGTAAAATAAAAGCTTCCATAGCTAGAGGCTGGCGTAAAAGTTATGCTAATGTTATAAAGATTTAAAAGCTTGTTGATTAAATATTATTACCTACAATTATTCAATGAAATGGTGATAAAAATAGAGCGCTGGCAAAGCTTGGAAAATACAGGCAATACTGCGCGTGAACTTAATTTTCACTAGTACAAAATTTTTGCTTTGTCTTCAATTATTTTTTTACTTGTTAACCTTTTATGTGAAATAAGTAAACAATTTGGGCTTACAAATACGTTAAAAAAATCAATAGAAATAGAAAAAGAAGGCGTGTTCTCATTGTCATCTTTATGAATTTTTTCAACACTTAACTACGATTTTTATTTTTATGTTAAATTATTGCGTATTATTTTGATGATTTAATATTTTTATGGGTCGAAACCTGGAACGCCATTGGCCCACCACCAAGACAGATAACATAACAAAAGAGAGGCCTATGATGGTGATGATGATTGCGCATCAACAACTGTAACGTTCAAGAATTAAACCCATCTCCCACTTGAGAAAATATTCCAACACAATAACAAATCTATTATCTGTAGTAGTTTCTTGACACGATATCTGACGTACATAGGTGCTGTAGAGGTTCGTCAAAGTTTTGCATAGAAAGTATATCTTTATCTATGATCGCACAAAAATAGATTTGCACGTTCAGTCGAAATTACGGTTTTATCTTAGAACATTTATTTAACGACTGACTTCCGTTATCATTAGGAAAAGAAATGCAAGGCTGCCAGAACAAAAATACACGAGACAATATTCAAAAAATGTTGTTTGCCGAAAAATAGGTTTTAGTCAAGTGCACTTTATTTTTATTATTTCAAGGATTTTAGTGAGTGTCTTCACACTAGGAAGATGAGTCAGCGTGACGAGTTTAATCAATCATCAGGACGATGAACAAAAATGATAGTTGGCGTCGCTCAGACCGAAAATGTGTACTTCATTAATTCAATGATTTTATGAACTAAATGTTTCCTTGCAACTCCATACAAAAATATAATTGATTTGAACAGTTTATGATGGTCGGATCTAGGCTGCAAGTTACTGTAAAAAAAATATACAAAGTCACTTTGTTTCAACACTAAACTCTGAGACTTTACTTTCGCATTTCTCTCTTATCAAAATATCACAGAAACTTCGTACGATGGTGAAAGACAGTCCATCTACTATTGCTTGTCAGTTCACTATTGTCAGAACTCTCATTCCAGTGATCTGTTCAAGTAAGGATCTCTTGAATTCAATAGAAATCTTCTGACGGATGCTTTCCCGTTATGGTCTGCAGTCTATTTTGATGTCACTTCTTATTTCCTAGAAGATAAAGATAATATATCGTTTAGGATGAGTGGATAATAAGCACCGTAACTAAAAGTATAAATAATGAAAATTGGCAATCTTATCCGACAATCATTTTAGTTTGAAGTTTTTATTTTATTGTAAGGTACTTTTGACTCAGGAAAATTGCACAACATGACAACAAAGGACATAACAACGGAAAATATTTACAATACCTATAATATATTACCTATACTACGCTACTTGGAACTCCACTCCCAAAACTCCTCTGGATGGCCTTTCTAGGTAGGTACTTGATAAAGGGCCCCAAGATCTGGAGAGGAACGCACCGAAGTTCCTATAACTACATAACTCTCCATTTAATTTATATCTCATTAGACTTATTTAGATGGAATAAATAACGTAATGTTTCACTCATACGAGTAGCTCCCTACTAGGATAAATTCTGTCTCGGGGATGCCATGGAACATACACAAAGACAAGGCCAACTAACACCCAAACCCAGAGCAGATATTTCAATTCATCATTCAAACATCTGCCCGGCCGGGAATCGGAGCCCAAAAATCTTCTTCTAAAACATTTTAATACAAGTGGAGTATCCGTACTTATGTCATGCTGTATTCTATTTCCTCAGCAACACGACCATGCAATAAAAATACACTGCGACAATACACTGTGACTGCAACCGCAAGAGTTGAGTAGAAGATTGTTTACGAGACAGTGCAGAGACGCGTCGAGAGCGGTCATTATTCAATTGTTATGTGAGCTGACCTTAGATTATAGATTCAGAACATATACTCGACCTATAACTGAAATGGTACGCGAGGGGAGACAATCGAGTTGGGCGCGAGTGAAGATGTTTTTACCTGTCTCACTGAGAAAAATGGCCATCTATATTCCGAGGAACTCACCTTAAAGTACGGAGCATACTGATATCACCAAAAAGTACGATGATTAGCACCAGTTTTAACGGTGACGACTATCATAAACTGGTGCTAATCATCGTACTTTTTGGTTTTTGGTGATATTTTGATCTATTATTATAGCGGATTTTCGATGCGCATTTTTTAGAGATGAGTTGTGCCTCTACCATATTGACTAAAAGCCCTCAAGGTATCCAAGGTAACCAGCTATCAGTCTTGCACTTCCGAGGTTTCCAGTAAATACGTCGCCGCTAATCGTATGCTGTTCAACCAAAAGAAACGATATGAAACGTCTTTCCTGATACTGAATTTTTCATTAAATTGTACCATTTTAAATATACGTACTACACCTTTCTTTTTTACAAAACTATACGGATAGGTAAATACTGTGAGAATCTGAACTATTTATGTCCATTTCAGATGATCAGACTATTAGTAGGACTAGATAGCATAAATGGAAAAACATACTGTAACTACGTCTAGGTCTATCTGCTTTGTGCGTTAAATTTAAACCAAGATTTCAAGGGTGTATTTTTACAGTACAAGCGGGTAACAGCCGTTTTATTGTGCGGTATGAAATATTGCTTTATGACAACGCGTCACTAGCTGCTCTATTTTAGTACTTTAACAAGACCTCGCCGCAGTTTTCATTGTCACGTTATTTAGGATGTTTGAGCAGCTGTCTACGCCTTACAGTTTTAACCATAAATTTTCAGTATATCAAAATTCGCCAGAACGACCAAGATATTAATACTGTTATGAAAATTCGTGCTGTACCACCGAAGTCGGATTATAGATCTATGTGCTGTACTCAACATTTTTATGGGACCAGTGAGCTATGGTCAAACGCTTAACCGTGGGGTGGGCGTATATTTCGCAGGATATATAAATAATTATAATGCCAGTAAATGCGAACATGCGAAAGCGTATAATATATACTTCTCTCTAAAGCAAATTCCGATTGTATAACAAGGTATGTACTATTTATAGTTTGTGTTTAGCGCCTTATCTAGAACACTCGCATGTGTGGAGAGAGGCGAGCGGTAAGCCCTTCTAATCTAGGTTTACATTAGGTATAACTATTTTAGTTACGTTTTGTCGAGCTGTAAAATAACATTCCGAGCAATAAGGATATTCTACTAATCCTAAATCTAACCTAACACAAAAGTAATTAAATGCTAGGAAAATCAAAATCATTTTTTTATTGCGACATTGGGCTCAAATTTGAAGGCTTTATTTGACAGATAAATAAAGCCTTCAATTTTCAAATTTGACAGACTAACTAAAAATATATCTGTCTTTGTCATTTCAACCTTTTAGATAAGGACATCAACACTTTAAGAAAAATTTTATCTGTCAACTAAAAGCTTTCAAACTAGAGCCCATTGTGCACAAAAATATCTTAAAATTAGATGAGGTTTTATCTACTCGTACCAGTCTCTTCGTAGAGTTAATTTCTGATCATTATATAGAACAGTGCAAACTTACTTGCGATTGAAAACGCTCTTCCGTCTCCCGTTTTTCGTCGGTTAATATTGCTACCGAAATAGATTTGTTACTTATAGTTTACTTCTGCACAAAGGGCAATGCAATGTCTTGGCTAACGCCGATGCAATATCTTAGAAACGCATTCACGATTGGAACAGCATAGGTGACTCGAGAGTCGATGGGCTGCGTGCCAGTAGTCCACTTAGCTTAATAAATTCTATCGATTTTCAGTATCATAAGGAGAATGGTTATGCATTGATTGTTTTGTGGCAAACTCTATCTCTTTTCTAGTAGTTCAATGAATGGGTTCCCAATTGGTCACACCAAATGACACTGTGCCTCGTTGGGATTTTTTCTCGTCGTGTACACATACAGATTGTTCAATTCTCTCTTCTCTCTTCTCTTCTTCTTCTTTGTGTACGGCACGAGTGCTACAATTATTTAGTTTGTTCGTGCATGGAGTACTGTTCGCATCTTTGGGACGGATCAGCTAAATAACAGCTTGAGGCGTTGGAGTCTATTGAGAAACGTGCTTCTTCTAAAAAGGTTTTTTCTAGGCAAGCGTGCTTCATCGTAGACCGCATCGTTGCTTACAGGATGGTGGTCAAACGCAAGCCTATAATAGAATTTAAAAAATAAATAAATGAGTGCCACAATTACTTTGCAACTTCAAATTCACAAACAAGACGTAAGGTCCATTATCAACGCCATTTGCCCCATCCGCCCGCTGAATGGATTGTTGTCGGAGAAAACGACCTTTTTATTGTCGCTACTTCATCATTATCGCACGAGATAAGCTGGGATGGCCGTCTGCTTCTTAGAAATGTAAAGGAGCTAATAAAGTTTTGTTTCACTAAATTAAGCAGTTTGATCACAATCAGATACAAAATAAAGTCACTTTTGAACTTATATTCACAAAACGCAATAAAGTTAATTTTGGCACGCACAGTCAGCCGACTGTAGAATATAGCAAAGTTGTGTCGCAAAAGTTGTTCACTTTGACGTGTAGAAGAACACCCTTAAGCATTACTACACCTTTCCGTTACATCTTGTATAATCAGCTTAGTAAACAAATTCTAAAATCCTATTTATTGTATATAACTGTTTCTTTTACAGCCTAGATAAAGTGATATAAACTTGTGCTATGTGCTAAAACGTTCTACCGCCATACAAAAATAGCAAACATAAAAAGTGTAAAAAACACACCACAGCTAATTAATCCACTTCTTCAACTCTAGGTATAGAAATAAATAAAAAAGAAATCTGGCCTAAATGAGGCGGATATAGATTAGTACATTGCCTACAGAGTATTATGTCACAAAAAATAGCCTAATTTCACTATCGCAAAAAATACCATACAATGCGATGATGACTGTTGCCTTTAGACTGTAGGTAGGTACATAATTAGTTTTTAATTTGTTTGTAATTACTGAAATAAGTGTAACTGATTTCGATCGGGTGAGAAAAAACTGTATTTATTTCTTTAGGTTTGGTCAGAATTCAGAAACTATTATTTGTTTAGTTTTTTGTTCTTTTTACAGCTGTTGATGTGACGTGAGGTAAATGTAAGTGGAAAAATTCATTTATCTCAATAAACAATTTTTTTTTATCCAGTTTCACAGATACTAATAAATGTACCAAATAACCGTATAAAATATATTAGTGGGTTTGTCTATAGGTAGGAAGAAGTATTTAGAATTTTAGCATAACCTCGTCTACCTTAGAATAATTATTTATCGAATATTTAACTCGTAGCCTTACCAAATTATGGATGTTGGGTATTGTACAAAATTGACGAAAATTTTTTCTAAGGTTACAACTCTATCCAATGTCTTAATTACCTACAACATCGAGTCTGTACTATAGGGTTCTTCAAAAAGGCTGTAAATAGAGTTTTAAAAAGTCGGCAACGTATCCGTGACTCCATTGTGACAAGTATCCTTAGGCGACGCGGGTAATCGCTTACCATCAGGAGGCTCGAGCTTGTTTTCCTAAAAAAATACTGTCTAGTTAAATTCATGATTCTGAAGTTTTAGGACAGTAACTGAGTTTTGGTCTACTTTTAGTTCGATCATTTTTGTGAGCTGACTCCAAATCCATGTGATTTAAATCTATGATCTAACTAATTTTATTGCCTGAGATATTGTGATACAGGTTTTAAATGATGATATCATTGATGTCACGCTACACGGCTTCTTAATTGACGACAGAAAGCTTATTTAGGTACATATGTACCTATTTATAATATTTGAATTTTTGACACACCCATGAGATGTAGGAAGTATCTCAACAGAAAGGTTCAATAAATCACTTATGATCCCAAAGTTTGCACTTTAGTAAAGAAGATTAAGTCAACTAATTTTGAGAATGGCATGTTATATAATTAGGCATTATTGCATTCTAAACTTAGTGTCTCAGATCAAGACTTAGTGTATACTAAATATACACAATAAAACAATAACACGCAATAAGAATTTTTCTTCAAAATTTCTCACGAAGGTTCAAAGTGAATGAAAAATATAATTCGACAACGTTTTTCTTCAATTTGTTTACAATTAAATGGCCAGTCCACAAGGTCTATAATACTTGCGTAGAAACCTACACCTCAATATATAGGTAGATAAAAGAGTACTATGATTGCTTACAAATGGTAGCCCCAAAACTACATTCGTAATTTTAATTTAATTTAATTTTAATTTTACACACAACTTTTTGCTTTCGCTGAACTAACAATTCGAAATCGGCATAGAATCAATACATATTATTCGTGCAGCAATGATGTTTCATAATGAATCAATCGTTAGTAACACCTGAGCCCGTATATTGACCTAAACGCACGAACGTTTACAAAAAATATTCTTTTTATAGACGAGTTTGGATAGCTTCAGGTGCTATGCGTAGAATAGACGGTCTAAAGGTGGTTTCTGACTACTCTATTATATCGCATCAAACTTCATAGATTTGTCCCCGACTTTTGACCCGATTTATACCCCCGTTATTAGGAAAGATAAACAATGAAGTCCAAAAGGAGATCAAAGTATTCATCATAAACCAGGGCATAAGCTATCTCTATCACAAATTTTATCAAAATCGGTTTAGTAATTACGGAGATAAATTGTATTTGTGAATGTTTGTTACGGATGTTCAACATTCAGGACAAACATTCACACACAGACTTTCGCATTTATAATATTAGTAAGATTATGAAAAATTCACTCTTGATTTATGTCGTAATTACTTACTAACTTACGAACTATTTACTTTTCGTACTATTTGATCAACCTTGAAATAATCTTGTCGTCGCGGAAAACAGCTGTTTTGTATATTTCGTCGAGTGTGAATTATTTATTTTCTATGGATCAGCTGTCTTTTTGTTCGCAGTTTCAGGTTTGGTCTCAATAAGTTGTTCATAACCAAGGGCGTCGCCAGCTTATGACTAAGGGGGGGGCAATGGGGCAATATTATGGAGGATAAAAAAAATAAACGCCGAGAGCATAAAGCGTTACACTTTGGAAGTCTTTGCCTCGATGACGATTGTAATAAGAACACGGTTCTAATAT
The DNA here is from genome assembly GCA_949125135.1 of Alcis repandata. Taxonomy (NCBI): domain Eukaryota; kingdom Metazoa; phylum Arthropoda; class Insecta; order Lepidoptera; family Geometridae; genus Alcis; species Alcis repandata. Next base: position 2,708,996 of record OX421240.1, read on the forward strand.
CAATGTATAAAACTTCACAAGCCCTCGACAGCACAATAGAGTCGGGACAATTTAGACATTGGAGGGTACAGTAATTTCCACCCAGCTGAAAATTGGTAGGATTGTTTGAAACACCATCATAAATGAAATCTAAAAAGTCACCATCGATCCGATACGTGCAAAAAATCTTACTCCGGGTAGAAGGTCACCAAAATGGGTTTTTCGCGATTTTCTCAAAAACAATTCAAGCTACTAGGAAACTGTTCAAGACAAGTATGTTCTATAGAACATTCCCTACAGTATTGCTTTTAAATGCATGTTAGTAGGACTCGTGGTTTTGAGATATGTTGATATTCATTTCAGACCAGGCCAAAAAGATGACAATTTCTCTTAACGAAGCCTCGGTTAGCAGTAGATCATATCACAAGTTTGTAAATGAGTTTTCCTCAAGTTTTCAACATCGCTAAATCCGACAATCTCAAGAAACACTTTGAAAAATGACTCTTTGTGGCTCAAATCGGATAAATGATGATGATGGCTGACGAAAAATTTTACCTCTCGTATCTCGGAAACGGTAGAAGGATATAGAGGGGTACACCCGACTTTTGAAATATAGATCAAATTTTTGGGGAAATGATAAAAAAATATAGTCGCCATCGCCATACAAAAAAGTTTGACAGTCATACAAATAAAAAAAAAAAAGGAAATGCTCACAGCTATGGAACCGCTGTAGATGGATGGAATGTACTTGAAGAAATATTATAGAGGTTCATAACGACAATCGAGATTCAGAAACAAAAATCCAAGATGGCGTATTTCATGTTTTCGTCAAATTCCAGTAGATCTTCCAGTGATCCTATGAGGGTGATATTTTGGATCTGGATCTACATATTATTACACTGTTTAATGGTCTTGCGTTTTGGCAAATCTGATGATCGTGATGAAAATGGCGGCGATTTTTAAAACGGATGTCTAAATCTTAATGTTATTCTGAATATTTCAATATTTTCTACAATTTACATTAAACCTTGTGAATTTATTAACGTTTTGTCATGCGATGCGGAATTTATTAATAGGTAAGGAAGTGAATTGCTCGCACTTTGGTCGCTTTGCGGCTAGCTACATTTGATCTCTAGGGGGGGGCAACTGCCCCCCCCCCTGCCCCCCCTTGGCGACGCCCTTGTTCATAACTATTATATAGCTCTCTTTTGATTACGATAACGAAATACACTTATTTTAAGGCAATATCACTCGCCCACAAATTATTGGAATTTATGTTTTTTTTTAGAGTTTAGAGTTTTTTTGTGCCAATTACGGGTCAGAAATTTATGGTTATGATGCAAAATATATCATAGCCTAGTGGGAAAGCTCCTTAATATAACATTTGTATAAAACGCACGAGGAAAACCTGTCGATAATTATAGTTTTTTGATAGACTTTCAAAGTGAGGTCTATCTAGGTTTAGAAACGGGTAAAAAAATTACTTAGATTTTTTGTGATAGTCTTCAATCAAAAAGTAGCGAGAACCACCTGAACTGCTAAAAAATAATGAAAAGATCATCACCATCATCAGCAGCATCGGAAGAAAAATGTAAACGTTTATTGAAGGTAAATAAACGAAGTGTTTTCAAGAAAAGTGGCAATTATACTATCAAAAAGAGAAAAGCAACATAAAAAAATTGCTACAAAGAGATCGATTTACCTATTTATACCTGGCAACCCGAGAGTTGTGACCGGAAAATAATAGGCAACCTAACGTTTGCATATTCTATGGGCTTCATACTTTCGATTGGTACACCGGTGAAATGTTAATTTTTCTTTTCAATTAATAATTAACATACCCTGGACTGAAATTGGTTAGGCAACCCATATGCAATATATTTATTAACATATTTAATTGAATATAAAATACGTTTCATCAAATAAACATCTCGGTGAAGGTCGTTGTAAGTATAGCGGGATCTTAGGCTAGAATACTCACGTCAAATCAACGTCGCCCATAGAGCCACAGTGCCAAGCAAGAAGCGACTACGTCACTCTTGCTTGTAATCTCCTAATGAAGAACACCGAATCTGATCGAACCTAGTCGAAATAAACGACTTAATTTGACGTGAGAATTCCCGTGTTAGTTACACGAAATGCTCAAGAGTCTGGCGAGACTCGGAAATATTTGAAACATAAATATTTCTGATTCATTAACAATTGTAGGTATTATTGACGCAAGACGCTGTGCTAATTGTTAAGAAGACGCAACGTGAAAACTATTTGAATAATTCAAGGCCGGTTTTATTTCAATAGACTGCTCGGCTTGTTTTAATACCAGCGCACGCGCAGTGTGTCGTCCAACGGAAGTTTCGAGTATTATTACTAATATATAGCATAATTACTAAATATATTACTATATATAGCAGGTATAAAATCAGTTTTTATAGAAGTGGGTTAGGTATAATTAAAATAAAATTTGATTTATTGCTATATGAAAGTATGGTATGATACCAGTATCAGTTTCTGACAGAATGAGGTAGGTACGAGTAAAAGCTGGAATTTCGTTATATACGAGTAAAACATTCTTTCCTTTATCAACTTTTTTTCGTGTGCTAAAGTATAGTTTTATGAGATCAGATCAAGCAATTAAAGGTTGCTTACAATTATTTTGTAACAACTTATTCAATGTGCTTTTTTTAATTTCCAAAGGTTTCAAAGAGTTATTAGTTATTAGGGAGTATGTTTCATTCAATTCAATTTATTTTAGAACCATTTTGCAACACTTGGTTTTTCTATATTGGTAAAAAATTTTTTTTGTGTATTTTATCGATCTTACCGATTTCACCGATCTATTCCAAGATCTCCAACAAAATGAACATCCTTGACCCCAGCTGTAACATCTAAAACCGTTTGTTTAAATTCCGGCGATCTGCTTTTGATCACCTGAGCTAGACCACTTAGTTTCACGAAAATACTTGGACAGTATCACTCAGTTTCAAGTACTACCTACTGGGCGTTAACACTTCCGTATTCGAGCTTTGATGCGAAGACAGATTTAACTCGTGGAATCGGTGGATTGCTTTGGTCATGTACTTATCAACTTCTACGGTTGGTTGGTTGTGAATGGAGCGTGCCACTTGGGTTATGATTGAAGATACGAGTAGGTGATATTTCTACAAGCGTAGGTTATATTCTAGCGATATAAAATTTACTATGATAGAAGCCATCTTCGCTGTCACTACTAATATAACTGTTTACTTTTTGTAGACGCTTTGCTAGTCGAGTCAAATTAGACCAAGAAATACTAGTGAAGTTACATTAATTCCCACCCAGCTGAAAATTGGTAGGATTATTTGAAACACCAACATAAATGAAACCTATACAGTCCTCATCGATCCGATACGTGCAAAAATGTTTACTCCGGGTAGAAGGTCACCAAAAAAGGTTTTTCGCGATTTTCTCACAAATGGTTCAAGCTACGAGGAAACTGTTCAAGACAAGTATGTTCTCTATAACATTATCTACAGTATTGCTTTTAGATGCATGTTGATAGGATTTAGCTAGCTGGCTAGCTGGTACAACTACCACATTTCATCGAAATCCGTTCAGCCGTTTTTGCGTGACTAAGCAACAAACATCCAAACTCACTTAATGCCAACATTCATTCTGCTTCTATGTCAAATATCATAGAACATTGGATACCAGTTGCCAAAATAACATTACTCCATTAAGAATTAAGGTGATCGTGTGGTTTGCCTGCGAGCCAAGAGATACCACACCGCTATTATACCCTCCGCCATCTGGAGCCCTATAGTTCTTCTGCCAACTTTGCGGTTATTCTATAGGCATGTAGCCACTATTTTAGAACAGATGACTCATTATTATTATTATTAGAGCACTTTTCAGATTACTATTGGGCATAAACCTGCCAATAACCACTGCAGGGTTATAAGGTAAGGGCATGCTATGCCGAAAAGGACTCATTTTAAACATTTATTATAGAAACCATTACTGAAATACCGAAAAAAAAATGCTGTTCAATGCATTTGTCGAGTGTTATTCACATTTTTCTATGAAACAGTATATAATATTTTTTCTTTCGCTATTCAGGGGTGAGTCCATAGTAAAAAAATGTTCATAACGACTTACCTTAACTTAAGGATATGGCTTAGCATATCCTTTCCTTATAGACCTGTATTGTGTTGAGTACTATATTGAGTTAATCTTAGGCGACCTATTCATAGTCACAAATTTCGTAGAACAAACGGACGTTTTTAGCCGGCCCTCTGATGTGGGCTATAACTACTAAGCCTGTGACAAGGCGAAGAATCACATTCGTGTGGTCGTTTTTCGGCGCACTAATCTTCAAAGGAAAGTACTATCTTTCAATAGTGTTCAATCAACAAAACAAAGTTTATAAATAATTGCATTTATTGCAGCCTTGGTTTTACTTAAGCTACGTATCACGTCCTATTGAAGAGTCGTGGTAAAGTCTCAGCGGGCATGGACGTAGCTAGATATGGTAAATTGGTGACGGCCGATAAGTCTTGACCGAAAGTTTTTTAGTGAGTTCATCGGTAGAGTACCCACACGACTAGCTAGATTGGAATAGATCAAGGCACAAGGAAGAGGCCTATAACCCATTGACAGATCCTGTCTATTACCCTCTCGTGACCGCCTAACCTGTTATCTATGATTGGTTGGTATTGCATGTACAGTGAGTTAAAAGTCAGCCACAAGTAAGCTATTGTCTCACAACCGACACGGTGTTGTATGTTAAAGCGAATTTGAACCAGCCGAACATACTGATATCACCAAAAAGTACGATGATTAGCACCAGTTTTTTACGGTGATAACTATCTTAATAAAAAGTTGTCACCGTAAAAACTAGTGCTAGGACCTGTTTTTACGGTGACAACTATCATAAACTGGTTCTAATCATCGTATTTTTGGTGATAACAGTTTACTCCGTACTTTTAGTGAATTCGTCATTCTTCTAGCGGAATTTAGATGGGCATTTTTTTCGTCTCGTTCACCTCATCACCACCCTAGCTTGTATTACCTCGTTTTTCTATTTTATTTTGTTTTTTTTCTCAGTGAAGCTGGCTAATGATGTGGGCCAGTCACATAGATCGCCTAGGTTCAGTCGCATGACCGGCTTCCTACTCGTATCACTGTTTGTTTCGAAAATAGTAATCAGCGCTTTGCCACGGCTAATTGCCAACTGACTAACGGTGACGTCACTGCATAGAGTAGATAGTGTTCAGACAGGCAAATCCTTTGCAAGCGTGGCCGTGACAGAAAGAGGGAAAGTTTATCGTAAAACATAATTAAGACCATCTGCGATTCATACTTTACATACTTGTAGATTTATTAAAAATAATATTGTGTCTAGATTTGCATACGTAAAAATAATTTAGTAGTATTGAGATATAATTTTTAAAATAAACCGTTGTAAACTTTTAACCACAGACTTTTAATAACTCATCAACAATGAGGTAATTCAATTTACATTATTTAAACATTACCCATAGAGCTTTCAACGCGGTAATACGATGTTAATATACCGCAATTTACCGTTGATGGTAACTTGAGCTCGTGAGACCGTTCCGTAGTAAGTAGGCAATTAATCGAGCATCGCCTCTGCGTTGCATAATCTTTGCCGAAAGCCTACCGAGTACAGTACAGACTTTTTTCGAAACATCAATGATTAGAGGCCTTACTTTAAACGCTGCTTAGCAATTGCTTAGATTAACAAGTGTCATTTAACTTGTGCACTACAAAAATGTAGTGCACAGTACTAATTAATGTCACTTAACTTTAAGCAAGCTTTAGCCTTTTAAGTAGGGCCCTACTAAGTGTAATCGAATAACTATATTATTTAAATTCTAAATTTAAACTTCTTTTAACGTATTTTATACATATGTATAGAGAGAGGTAAATACTTCGTTGTTCAACTTAACTAAATACATTACTTAAAAGGAACAGTATTGTAATAAAATTGTAGTAAAATAAAGTTATAATAACAAGAGATTGTAATAACCGTCCATGACATCGTTTTAAGTTAGACCTGAATTTCAAATACAAGTCTCTATCTAGTATCTACTACGTTAATTAAGTTACACAAGACGGGTCTTACTAATAGACGTTACTTAAACTTAATCACTGCTAAAATTATTTGCAATGTTTTGCACGTCATATTTCACGTCTCGTCACTCAATTACAAAAAAAAAAGTAGGCAGTCAGCATTTTAAGCAGCGATTAAGTTTTACCACCGTTTATGTTAGATCCGAATAAGTAAGTTATGCACTTACTTATTTAACAGCTCTCGTATAAATAACTGATTGCATCTACATTATGACGTGTAAAAACAATAAATCTGTACATCGTCTCCATTACCTGTAATTGAATCTTTCGAACTTGGAAATAATCATACTGTAGTCGCTAGTCTTTATGGAGTTACAGATTAGTAAAGACTAAGATTATAAACTTTTTGACATTCAAAACAATCGTTTGAATACTTCCCATTTGATAAGCAATGAAACAATCTAGGATGAATTTAAAAAAGGAGCTTTTTTATGCTTTATACTTTTTAATTTTGTTTTAATTCATCATTTTTTTAATGAAAACTTTCAAATTTTCACTATCACTATATTACTATATTTCACTAAGACCTATGCTTAAAATTATCTCTTACAATGGGCACCGTACACAGAATATATGATAAAATGCAGAAATGTATTATCACCATTATTATGCAAATAAGAGCATTTACAAGTATTTGTAAAGTTTAGATACGCCTAGCTGTGCGTGCTATAATTAATTAATTTTATTGCGGCGAAACCAGCCATACCATTTAAATATATTTCCCAAATGAGTTTTCTGCGCTTTACTATTATTATTTACTAATTGCGCCCCGTAATTACACTTGCGTTTACCGGGATCAAAAGTAACCAAATCTTAATCCAGACCATAAGCTAGCTTCTTACCAAATTTCATCCAAATCCGTTCTGCCGTTTTTGCGTCATTGAGCAATAAAGTTTGCCATTTAAATTAGTAGGATTCAATTCTGCTCTTTTTTAGAGTTGCATATCTGTCGTTATCTATTCTGTGTCGGAATTAAGACACTATTGATCTCTTCGTGGGCTTAATAGTCAATTAGAAGAGATGATAATTTCATTAAGTCGAATAGCTGTGTACTGTTACGCGAGCCTTAATGCATTCTTAATTGTTTCTCGTACGGCTTGGAAGCTTTAATTGACGTTAGATTTTAAACTATTTTAAAGAGAACTATTACTATAAAGCCTGCTTAAAGTTAATCACTGCTTACTCTGACGTGAATTGTCACGCGTCAAAACAAGACGGAGACTTTTAAGCAGTGATTAAATTTAAGTAAGGCCCAGAGTGTGGTATAAAAAGTTTGAAACCTAAAGTTTATAAATAACAATCTAAACAATTTAACTATAAAGAAAATTTGAAGTGTCACCAGTTTAACAAAAAAAAAAACTGAACTCATTAACTATATCGGTTGTAAGGCCACTAGACAATATAAAATATCATTAACAAGCAATATAGTATTGAGATCTCGAAAATAGCTTCGACGATTTCAATAAAATTTGATATCCCGATGTTTTGGGGGCGAAAAATTAATCTACGTTTGGGAAACGCATTATTCCGAGGTTTCTGGGTAAAGCCAAAGAAAAAAGGTCTGGGTAAAGGGCTGTTAATAGAGTCTTAAAAGATCGGCAGCGTATCCGTGACGCCTCCAGTGCTACAGGTATCCATAGGCGACAGTGATCGCTTACCATCAGGCGTCCCGTTTGCTTGTTTGTCATTAAAAATAATAAAAAGCATTAAAAAAATAGCTCGGTAGCTCAGCTACTAATATATTTTTGTGCAACATGATCAAATAACTTTTAGTCTAATCGATGTCTTTTATCTATAAATAAACATAAAACGTCAATTAAATGGAAGTTGCAACTAATTCACTTATCGTTCGACACATGAGGTAATAAATCTCGGTCATGCCAATTAACTTATTTATTTAATGTACTATTTATTTAAATTAATGTGTTTTCTGTATAATTTTATAACTGGGTTTTATAGAAAATCTGTTTTAAATAAGTTTTAATGGGTAGCACGAGAAGAGTTCTCCGTCCATTATACGTATTTATTTTACGCACTTTTTTGTTATCAAAAAAAGAAAGATAGCTAAGATATTTATTTGCACGAAATAACTACATAAAAATAATTAAACCACAACAATAGGCAAAGAAAAGCACAAGGAACAAATAGATGAAAAAATAATGTAATACTGAAATAATTATGAATGTGAAATACATGCAGTTTTAATTAGTACCAAATCTACCTTCCTACCTGCCCCTACCTTCTTAATCTAATGGATAGATTACACGTAACGAGTACAATGGCGAGACAGTAAATCGGCACACTCGGCGGAGCAAATTAATCTTGGTTCTAGTGACTGTCCCGCCTCGCCAAACTGCTTATACAAACCGAGTACTCAGCCGAGGGCACTGTCTCGCTACTGTACTCGTTACGGGCAACGTGCTATCGACCTATAGGTTCGAATTTTGGTCATGTGTTTGTGTCAAACTGTCACTTAGCACAAGTTTAGTAAGATGTTGTAAAACAAGCGTCTATCTTAATAACTATTTCGTCCAACTCTCCAAGTCACATTTTACCCAAAGCTTGTTTAACCCAAAGCTTATTTGGTCTAACTCTGATTTAGGAATAAACCTTTGTTGACAGTAATAAATATGAAGAGAAACAGCGCGGTGTAGCCATCCTGTTAATATTTATTATTCCTGTTAATAAAGTGAAAAAATAGACTAACCTGTAGAAAAACAACATGCTTATCTCAAAACTTAAAAAAAAACTATTTTAGGCTTCCGTTTGACCGCCATCTCGCATGAAGGTAAGCAAAGATGCGGTCAACGATGGAGCACGCTTGCCTAGATGAAACCGATTCACTCGCGACTCGAACTTCTACCTACGAATAGTTGTAAGCCAAAACATCAACATTATTTCTTTTCACATCTCCACGTCACAACAATTCTTTGATTTATAAATTACATGAAAATGCAATCACCAAACTTCCGATCTCGCTGTAATTTGTCCGTTAATGCTATGTGGTCTATTTGTGCTCGGGATTGCATCTGATGTTTATATTTTGTCTACCCAAATGTTAAAAATAGCGCATACATTGTAGCTGCCCTGTCTAATCGAGCGGGTTGTTTTGTAATGTCAAAGAGGAAGATAGTTTTCGTGATTACTCAGCGCCTTTAGGCCGGTTACTATAGCATGATGATTTTGCACACCTCGTTTTTCTATTCATTCTATGTATCTTTTCTATTCTAAGGTTGCCTGGAATAGATCGCTCTTAGCGATAAGGTCGCCAATTGATGCACTAGTTTTAAATGTTATTCTCTTTTTGTTCGTAATTTCTGATGCGAACAATAAAGAGTTAATCTATCCATAATCACGGATAGCTGTAGTAAGTTGCAAAAACATGTGAAATGTATAGCAACAACATAAAACCACTTTTTTCACTTTAGTCAGGTAAAAACCACTTAGCTTATTACTGCTACTTTTCTTAGAAAACAAAAATTGCATAAAAATTAGGCATTTTATACCTATTAATTTATATGGGTGTTTATAATACATAGTTAAGATACATCATCGTCATCGTCTTCGTCATCTGGTACCATTTCATTTATTAGACTAGCCATCTGACTAACTGTTAGCTTACATCATTTTCCTTTGTCATGTTTTAACCAAAATAGACAAAAAATATCATATAATTATGCCTATTAGAAAACGTGTGTGAAAAAGACAGCTGAGTTTAAAAATAAAACTAAAATGTACAACGTGTTAGTATTTCTTCTTTCCGTATGCAGACATTAATGATCAATTTGTCTTTGGATAGAGCATGAATAGAAGCAAATGGCTTCATAAGGCTTCGTTAAAAGTCCGAATTCGTTATGCTTAACTATTGATGATTTATACCCGTGTTGCAACAATAATAAAGTATGCCGTTCATTATGAGAAACAAAGAAAGGTAATTTCTCTATTGCATAAGTCTCTGTCACTTGTTATATCAAATTATTAATGTTGAAATATTATGTTGACGGCGAATACTTGAGTATAAAACTAATTTAAATTTAACGACCAGTAATTCAAAGATGGTAATAAAAAGGTTGTTGACAGGCCTATTTATTTCTAGCTTTATCTAGAAATTAAGAGGTTCATCAAACTTTTGGAAACGCTATTTATTATTTTATTTCACTTTATGATATTACATAAAACACATTCAACGCAGTTTGATATGTTTGTTACTCAACGACGCTTGAATGACTAAACAAATTTAGACATAGGTAAACTTAAAGATAGATTTGAAGGTATAATAACGAGCCAAAGTTACCCATATAACTTATCTATGTAAATGTATACAAAAAAACATAATTTTCATAAAATAATAAGCATGACATCGCAGGCAACGACTAGTCTATCTATTTATCGTAAGCCAAAAGACATTTTTTTCGCTATCCTTAATTGTATTTTATAGCCGTGGTGATTGCTGAAGTGCTGCGGTCTAGTTTATTTCCATTTGCTACAATTGGGTATTTGATGGTACCGCATTATTGTCGCCAAATGTTTTAGCCTACACGTGGAGCGATATCTGTCTGACTAGACAAAAAAAATTAATGTCGGTGATACAGCTCTAGCTAGCTGTCCATTAATGATTACTTCGCGCTAACACGATTGCAGGATACACTACTACTACCACCAGAATTATATGCGAATTTTATTAAACTGACAGTGACGGAACAGTATTGGACAGAGAGACCGGCAGCTTGATTTTTTCAAGTCGATGATGCCGATCATTTCACAAGAACACAATATTTTACACCTGGGTTGGGTTAGAGCTGGGTCTTTTTTTTAATTAGTTAGGTTAGGTAGTAAATAAATAGTAACACTACATGCTTTAATGACACATCTACAATCAGCACCAGCAACCAACAGGCTAACAGGCGAGTTGATGTTCAAACGCCAACATTTATTTATAATGTTAAAAAAACACCATGATTATCGTGATTTAACGTAAGATCTTAATTTAACGTAATTTTCAAGTAAACGTAATTGTAATTGTTTTTTAAGTAAACGTAATTGTCAAGTAACATTTTGGTAGTTTTCCCTCCTCCTAAAATCGTTTCTATTTTAGTTTTAAGGAGACCCAATTAATCTGTTGATGGAGTCATGATTCCTAAAAGACCTATGACATGCATGACAGACTAATGATAAAAAACCCGTACCAAAATTGGGGTGGTCGAATATACTGCTTCAATTGAATAGATTGTCTTCAATGCCACTATAAACAATTGAGTCAAAAATCCAAATCACTTGACCCCGCGAATGTATGCATCGTAAATTCATTTAGATGCAAATTAATACCAGACTTTCATTACTTTATTGTTGGAAACTTGTTACTTGATGTGATTAATACCTAGATTTATCTAGCTTTAGAATTTTTTAGGTGCTTTGGTACTTAGTTTACACAAAAACCTACGACCTGTAACCGTTCGTTTAATTTGTTTAATTACCAATATTGCAAACTCTTACTTTTATACCTGTTTCACAGTTCTTTTAAAAAGGTTGTTATGATTACATTGACAACAAGATAGACAATAATAGTCCTTCTATTTTATTGCCGGTGCACGATTAGCTAATAAACATCTGTCAATCTCTTATTTCTCAATGAACCACGCTCTCAACATGTAGGGAGGGCGCGTGCTCTGCGAGAATAGTTCACTAGTTATAGTGATGTAATGACGATAATGACAAACCGATGGAAGAATAGTTTTTTTATGCAATTGCTTGACGAGACGAGCAAATCTCGTAAACGAGCCTGCCTGATAAACGTCACGTTTGCCCATAATAGGTATGAGCTACTCAGAATTTTAAACTCTTCAAATTCAAGACTCTAGGCGGAACAGCACTGCGCTCGTCACCCTGAGATATAAGAGAATTAGTTCACTAGGTATACTGATGTAATGAGGATAATGACAACCGATGATAGAATATAAAAATAGTAATTATAACGTTTTTCTTTCGTTCGCTATCTGTTAATATACTTGTACTTACGTGTTAACTGTAGGCGTATAATCCAAAGTGAATGAAAATATTGCCTTAAAAACCGTGTAACTTGTTCTCACGTGGACAGAGTAAATTTTCATGTAGGTAAATTAATGAAACATGCATCAGAATGGTTTTTTTTTATTCTTTAGTTAGGGACTTCTAAACTGCAACTCTATACCAGCCACATCGTAATCTAACTCACAATATAAATAACTACATCAACGTCAAAACTTACAAACCTGCCACATAGCCGGATCCAATCATCGACACTCAGTTATCGATACTTTTCCTCCACTATTTCACATGCGCCCGCGCAAAATATCGCATCTAAATCCGTCCCAGCAGACTGAAGTTATGCATTGTCACTACCGCTTCTGGTTTTTGGACTAACGATCGGCAAGTTATTTTCGTGACAACCTGTTATATTAATGTCATGTTCGTTATGTAGGTAATAGTGGTAACAGCTATAAATAACGATCACGGGATTAAAATCACGAGTTATGGGTGAATTTACAGGAATTCATAGTGAAGGTATGCGTTATAGTTTTACTATGAAGTATTCGTCATCATCATCATAATGAATCACCACTCTACGATTCAATCATTATTATTTTAAGATGCTTGTGGCATACGAGTATAACTTCATTATAGATAAATCGAAGATCTTCTCGCCGAACTACAACATAAGTCGTTTTAAAAAGGGTGTCTACAATCCCTTCTTTGGGTTAGCAAAGAATCATCAACACCGCTAGTATTGCAGGTGTGCTAGTCTGGCTGACCGTAACCTTCGAGCTTGCAGATACATATTAGAAATAACCTTTTTTTTGCCCATAACAGGTCTGCGCCACCCAGAATTTTGAACTCGCAGAATTCAAGACCCTGCTTGGCACAGCACTGCGCTCGTCACCCTGAGATATAAGTTGTTTAATCTCCCATTTGCCCTGTAATTTCACTGGATTTCACAATGCCCTTCCAACCGGAACACAGTAATGTTTGGACATTACTGCTTGGCGGTGGAATAACTGGCAAAGGTGAGGTACTTCCCCAGGAGGGCTCTGCAACAGAGCCCTACCACTACGATACCTCTACATCTACACCTCTACATATGAGATGATATTAGAGATACATATTATATATACAGATGCTTACATATTTTTAAAAGCTTTTATTTAACTTGCAAAGTATGTATGTAACTATGTTAATTCGGGTGGAATCTTGCAACTCAATTTTGAACCACTTCCCGATGCCCGATTGAGTCGATATTTGGTATACGTGAGGTAACACAGATGACAATGCAAAGAAAGGTGGTAGAAAATATTTAAAAAATTATCTTATTAAAAGCTGAAAAGATACGAGCAGCTCCCTATTACTTCGCTTGCCTCTAGGACATCACCAATTTGATATACTGTAAACAGCTGAAGCTATATTACATTGTAAATCATCAAGAATCACATGATTTCCACTGTTTTAGACTACGGGTCGTTGTATCATAGAAATTGTGGGCGGGTCCTAATTCCCTTATACATTGTCATCGCTCTGAAAGACGTAATTAAGTGCTACGACGTCAAAGGGCTAATGAGAGAGTATTCCTAAGCATATAGGTGCGAATAAAAGGTCTTAGTCTACTTTTTATGCATGTTTGTTTAGTTTTTCTGGCATTCACCCTGTCGTTCCCAGAAGTCAGAAGCGGGAATTATGTTCGTAATTTCTTCTTGCTCTGTTATTGTGTTTTAAGTACCTTCCTTCATTCACTATTTGAGAGCGTTGCTCTTGTAGGCGGAGTAATTTCCCGGCGACGCTGTTAGTGTATTTACTCGTACCTCCTTGTACGATATGTAAGTTTTAGGTAGATGTCATGTAGGAACCTAATACATATAAAAAAATAAACATAATATTTTTTAAACATTTCTTAGGAAATGAGAGAATAAAATCGAGATACCCTACAGCTTAACTTCTGTCAACAGGTTCAAGTCGTAAAGAACGAGCTGTTTTTATCTTCCGTTTCCTTAAACTCGTCAAGATCACAAAACTCCTCAATGTGTTTTGTGTGGTATATTTTCGCTATCTTTATAACGGAAACTTTGTTAAGTGTACGGAAACTTTATAAGGTGTGCCCAGAGTCACGTACTGAACACAGATTAGGTAGCTGTTTCTATGAAGGAGCCCTAGGATTACTGTTAGATAAATTTATTTATGTTTTGATGTAGTTTGTATAATGGGACCACTTTTTGATTTGAAAATGGTTTTGAGACTGAATTATGCGCATTAATTCACTTGGAACGATCTGATCCCTATTTTGGTGCGTGTATTACGTATTAAGCAACGCACGTGGTGATTCTACCTACTTCAGATGCCGTGCTTATACAGGGTAAGGAAAGGTATGCTAAGCCAAAATAGGCTCATAAGTACTAATCATTTTAAACAACTTACTCGTACCTATATATGGGACCAACCCCAAAATCTAAAAAAAAATCGGCTTTTCCATTCACTTGCCGAGTGTCACTGACATTTATCTATGATTTCAAATTTGGTCCTGTAGTTGTATAAGTATTTTATAATGATGAGTACCAGCTCTTTTCGGCTTAATACCTTTGCCTAATAACCCTGTTCAGACGACTTGCGTGTGGCCAAGAATTTGGCTATTTCTGACCGCGAAGTGGTTTTCGCTAGCAATGAAGAATCGTCAAGGCAAATCGTAAATCGAATCGTAAAAGTCACAAGTGAGTAAATACAACTGCGACATTAATGCGATGGGTTTGTGGCAATTCTAATTAGTTAGGCAGAAAGATAAATAAATGTTGCTAAGACAAAGTTCCTTGCTGACAGAATGTAATGTTTGAGAGTGAAATTATTTTTATTGGGTAAACAGGAATTTATTTAATTAATTATATCTAATACTATGTCAATGTTTTCAAGGGCTTTTTTTCGTGGCTTCTAACAACTTCACAGCTTCCTTGTGACAAGCGAAGGCAAAGAATCTAATCTGACGCGCACTATTTTACCTCGGTCACTCTCACTCATTCTCACTCACTCATGTTTTCCGACCGAGAAAACATCTGAAGCCCCAGAATATGACCCTAGCCGTTACCCAGCTATTATTACTACTTGGCATTGCTGATTCATTCAGTAAAGTTCCATTCTTCTTCTAGCTTGTTTTCCCTTGAACTTTGTCTATCATGATAAACATCAGGTGTTAAAATTTCTCAGTCACGCAGATTGTCAGCAATAAACTAAATCAAGTATCTCAAAGATGTTTCTTTTCCCTATTGTCCACCAAACGTTGCTCAATCCGCGCGTTGCTTGGTTGCTCGAGATCATCTCCATCACCCTCACTCTTATGATATCCCTAATAAGAGTGACAGAGACAGACATCTTACTCGCCAGAATAGGGTCTCAGCTATGTCACTGTAACCTCTGCCTCTCTCGAACCTCTGTTGAATTAATCGTAAATGAATTAATCGTAAACGAATTAATTCAATACACGTACGTGACACAAGATCAATTACTTGCACATCGTGTTTAATCCGTAAGTTATGACTGGAGCGGGCACGGTATTCAATCATCTTTTGTATTATCTTATTATTGCACCTACTTATCATTGACAGCTGATCTGGTGCGGATGGCGGGGTCAGACATACTTCTTTATTGATCATTAGCTAATGACCGGGACTTTTCGCTCAGTGCGGCTAGGCCACCGGCCTCGCAGATTTGGGGCTATTAAATATAGCCTAATAGAGCTCAGGGATAGTGTAGCTTTCCATTAGTAAAATAATTTTGAAAAACAGTCTCATGTTCAATAGCACTGATTAGTCTCGTACCAATTTCACTTTTTATTAATAGGGTGTTATACATTTTATATCTCAGGGTGACGAGCGCAGTGCTGTGTCGCGTAGGGTCTTGAATTTTAAGAGTTCAAAATTCGGGGTGGCCCTGATCTGTTATGGGCAAACGTGACGTTTAACATCAGGCGATTTACTCGTCTCGCCAATAAATCGCATAAAAAATATATCCTATGTTTGAGATTTCTTTTTCAAGTCAATAAAGAATAATTGTATTGTTGCATTGTATTGTAAGTAGTTTCAGAGATTGCTCTTTACAAACATGTATACAACCATACAGACTTTACTTCTCTATAATATTAGTATAGATATGTAAACAGAGTGTTGCAATGTTGAATTTACTCCACCGAACCAGGTTTACACTGTACGATACAGTCTCCGATACATGATGATGGAGTGGGTTAGACCATACCAGATTAAACAGAAAGCTAATGTAATGTACAAAGAACTAGAACTTCCTACTCTTTTGAAAATAGAAAAGAAGATAAATTGAACGGGCGAAGAAGAAGCAATTAAGTAGAAATATCCGGAGTTACGGACGTAGCTTGTAGGATGAACTGAATATGGTGGTCATGGAACATACATAGAATGGACGGGTCTATCTATACTATCGCGCTGATATGGCGTGTTCTAGAAAAGAAGTAAAATTGCAGTGTAGTGTAGAATTAGAGTGGGTACTGGACGTAAATATTTGAGTTTATTGATAACATTTTTTATGGTGTGGTGTCTCCTACATAGTAAAATATCAGCTTCAAATAAATAAAGTAAAAAATCTATCAAACTACGCATAATGTCATGACGCAGCATTTCACATCCCATAAAGTCCCACAAGCATTAAAATTCGAGGAAAACGTAATCAGCTCCATGAGGCCCGAAGATAACGTAGGTCACTGACTTATGACGCGTAGTTCAGAAATACGCCGAAAACTATGTAGTGCTCGCTGTGGTCTAGGCTAGGGCACGCCTGGCCAATCACGGCTTGTCAGCGGTTCGCTTCTAAAATTAAAATAAACAATGAAATTTAACTACACGACTACTCTACCTACAGAGCGTAGCGACCAAGAAAATAATATTAATTACCTGTAATAAAATTTTTAAGTTAACACCTATACCACATTGAAGTTCGAAAAAATGCTATTACCTACTATATAATGCTTAATTAATAATAATAACATTTTGAATGGCCAACATACAGTTAACGCCGGATTTCACTTTTCCATTTTGGTATCTGAAAATGTTACTAACACAATAAAACATGACCTGCAAAGGTGCAGAATATAGGTAAAACAAGTGTCTACAAATGTAATAATAGCGGGCCGCATTATTCATAAAATCATAACTCTTAGCAAGCAGCGGCCCATAAAATTGTCAGCTCTGCCCTAAGCAATTAGGCGCAAACTATTTTGAGATGTCATTTTTAGCGACGATTTGGCACGAAGACTCTACCGTTTTAGAATGGGCTCACGTTTTCCCTTTGATGTATTGACGGTTCCTGCTTTATGACGAGGAAACGAAGTTCTGATGGACCAACGAAAAAAAGATTTTGAAATTGGTTTACATGATAGAAAACAAAAAAATATATTTTTTTTTATGACACTAGTAAATTCCGCACACGAAACTAAGGCCAAATTAAGGGCCAAATGCGATTTAAGGTTTCTTATAAAAAATAATAAATGAACTATAATGTTCATTCTGTGAGATAACTTCATACCTACCGACAATGCGCATTGCAATTTTCAATTATTCTTAATTCACGTTCCAAGTTACTGTTATGAACGGCGAAGATAAATAAATGGATAACTGAACATAAATAAGCTTACAATCTTGGTCTATCTTAACAACTGAGAAAACCGCATTGCTGGCACAGATAGACGTTTTCCTTCAACGTTGATAAACAAGAGTAATGCAATGTTGCTAATGTATTGAAAACATAGACACTTTCACTCTACGATTGAGTTAGTAACAGTGGAAGGCGTTAAGAATGTCGGTGCTATTTAACTGGTTCTAAATCTTCCGGATCGATATTGTGATGTGAAATCAATCATACGAATGGCTTTGTATGTGGTAAGTGTGCCTAAGTATGAACGAAGGTTGTTAGGGTAAAAGTTTTTGTTCAAATAAAGAAGTTGCTTGAAAGCTTTTTGATCAATTTAAAATAACCTTAACTGAATGCGCAGTGGCAGCGGTTCAATGCTGAAAGCCGCAAAGCAGGCTGAGTGGATTATATGGAGTACCTTGTCTGTATAGTGTCTAGGAGTGGTCCGATTTGGCGTGATACCAATGATTTATTTTGTTTTACTACTTATCTTAAATTGAGCTACAGTCTAGCCTCGCCTACCTTAGACCCTAAAGTCGAAATTATGTCGCTAACGTAGCTGATGGCAAAGAATAGATTTCATATAAAAGAATATTCAGAAAACTTTGTATTATCATTCGAGAGCTCTATTACTTTATTTAATAAAATGGACTGACGACGTTTCCACGACCAAAATAACCGTAAACTTTTGAATCAAATTATTACATTTGACTACTTATTCTATCCGCTGATTTATTCAAAATAGAAGAAATGGTACATCTTTACTATACATCGATATCTCGCTAGACGTAGATAAACTAGTCGTTTCAAGCAAGTTTAAAAAGTTTAGTGACATAAATATTGCCACTAAGCACATGCAAACTCCGTCTGTTGTAGGTAAATTATGCATACAATGTATTTAGCATACGGTCATAAAATTAGAATAAAAAGTAGTATAAATTATTGTATAATCCTATAAACATATTACCGGTGACCTTGACTTTGAGTGGTCAAATATATTTAAGACTATTTCTTGCATTAAATGACACACTTGGTCTTGGTTTTAATTTAAATTTGCATTCGAATTTTTAATTAATTAGATTCAGTGGGTGGTTCGTTGACTTTATTTAAAGTGTGGATAATAGGTTTGCTAAATATAATTCGGACTTAGTCTGCATACGAGTCAGATATTTTCTATCTATTGAATTGCTAACATTTTTCAGATGGGATTTACTCAATTGTTCTGTGCTACATATGTATAAATTACTTGTACATTTCAGATTCAGATTCAGATACTATTATTATTCAGATTGTTTGATACTAGTTGCGCCTTCACCATTCACCCGCGTTTGCCGCGATAAAAAGTAACCCATATGTCAATCCAGGGTATAAGCTAGCTTCACACTGAATTTGATTAAAATCCGTTTTGCCGTCTCTGCATTTTTGAGCAACGAACATCCAATCCCAAAAATCCAAACTCACTTAAATCCAAACTTTGACATTTATAAAATTATTAGGAGAATTGTTTAATTTCGTGTTCGTTTTATCATTGTTTTCCATTCCATTGTACCCATCTCCATTATTATCATCCCACTCTGAGCTTAAGAAGCAGCTTTTTATTGTACCCATACTTATGCAATATTTTTAAGTCCTCATAAACCAAACAAATGCGTTCAGATCTTATATGATATGAGTAATAAAAACGGCTTGTTAGTCTAAAATCGTCTCGTGGCCACTTCTTATCTTAATAATCTCTGCCTCAAGGAATTCTTGTTCAAATAGAAAGGCTATTGTAATGTTATGTATCGTGTACGATCTAATTTTATCAGACATGTTCGTGTCCACGTAAAAATCGTATTAAGTTCGGTTTTTGGTACTTTAACTTTGGTACGGTTGGTTTTATGCTCTTTCTACGCACTTTGAACCTTCAGCGTTTCTTAAGGTATAAACGCACTGTTTTCTAGACCAGAACAATCTGGTTACATAGTCCATTTCACAGCCATGACTACTTCGAATTAAAACTTAAAATGTCACTTAATAATTATTAATTTTAATTGGCACAAAAAATATGAGAAACGGCTTCCACTTTACTGAACATAACTTTGACGGGATTCTTCTTTGTGAGTAGATACTATTTCTATTACCTGCACCAGTATACCCATAGATATTGTATATTTTATTTGCTGTGTCTTATTAGTCTATCTACCAATTATTGTGAATATACAACGCAAAGATTTGAAACAGTCTGGTCTTTTAAGTTCTGAAATACTTGTAGTTTGTATTTCTATTTAAAATAGTGAACAACAACCTTTCGACCAAAAAATGAGGCGTAAAATCCCATTGAAGGGGAAAGCGTAAAATAAACTGATAAATAGATACGGTTTCGAAGATTAGATATAGAAGCATCACCATGATGTGGAAAATTAGAGTTTACTTTGGAACAATGACTTTTGGTGACGGCGTTTATTTTTTTGGCCAGTGAAATGGACAGTTCTTTTGTTGTACTCGTAATTTTAATTTTGTACCTAGCTTCTCGATTTGCGTAGTAACAAAAAATGCTAAGTTTTTAGTTACTAGGTGTGTTTGACTATATTATACGTTATAAATTAATAAGATAGCGATCTAACGTTAATGGTTAATGCTTAACTTTATTTTTATGTAAACTTTTTAATGAAAAATTCTGATTTTTTTATTAGTAAAATCAAATTAACGAATCACTGAGTTCGACCCACTTATTAGCAAGTTGCTTGTGTTTCAAAGAAACGGTTTCGATATTATTAAACAATTTCATAACGGTTTAAATTTGTTGGTTAAGTGAATGCACATTTTGTAATGACAATGACTTTATTGGTGCAAACTCGAGTGGTTTTGTCAAAATCTTAATTAATGGCAAGCATAAAAATAAATAAATACTTGAATACAATTATGTCAAAGTTTACTGTAAACTTAAAACAAAAATTTGTTGAAAGCTTTTCCATCTAAATATCTTGTAAAATGTTTTACATCGGATAATAATGTTGCTTTAACTGTGTCCAACGGATTCGAAGCGAAGCGAACACACTAAACTATTTTTGTTGCATTTTGTAGCCATTGTTATAAATGTTTTCTTTTTCACCAAAATGTGTGTAAGGCATTATTTAATCTTGTGCAACTTTACGCGTGGAATGCAAAGCGGCATTTGTTAGTGCTGCAAATATGCTTTTGTCATTTATTACGTTTGCTCTGTATCAGGTTTATATTTAGACACGAGTTCATGAGAGTTATTGGGCTGTTAAATTTTGTGTCGTTACGCTATTGCCACCGTGTTTGCAGTTTGCTTAGGCAAAATTAACATTGGAACCTATTACTCACTACATACAGCCTGCTTAACCCAGAGCTTAAACCTATAGTTAGAAATTTTCTTTCCCTAAAAAAGTTTCGCAAAGTATCTATCTATAAGTTTATTGTCCTCGATAATCATTCTCGGCGCGGCAAACCGTATCCGTTACAAATTTGTAAACCAGAATCTATTATTAACCTGATACCTTTACTTGTTACAGATCGTGTGAACAATCCACAAACACCAGATAGGTTGCGGCGCCGACAAAACCGACACCGAGACAAAACCGAAACCGAGACAAAACCGAAACATGATGCAATAGTTAAAATTAAACAATGTGTTAAAATCGGTGTCGAAGAGTTGTCCCACGTCGGGCGCCAGTTTAACGTTTTGGGCGAGGCGTGTTCGTACGGGACGGCGAGTTATCGGTGGTTTCCGGGGGGTATGCGGGGGGGCGTTGTGCAGTGACGGCGGCCGGGCGGCTGCCATGGGCGCGGCGCGCCATGCGTCCGCGCACGCGCCCGCTGCGGCTGCTCCTGGCCGCGCTGGCGCTGGCCTCGTGCGCCGCCGCCCCCGCGCCGGAGCCGCGCGCGCAGCGATCCGCCAATCTCAGTCATATAACCGGCACATCACGCACTATACAGATATTCCTCAAGAACCGTTATCTTCAGCTACTGCCCGATGGCATCGTCAACGGCACCTACGAAGACAGCAGCGTTTACAGTAAGTACTTTCGATATTTTTTTCTATCTGTTTGGTCAGCCTTACTTTTGTGGTAGGATTCTAATTTGTCTAATTCTATGGCCTTGTCTTCTATCCAGTATTACCATCGGTATCGGTAAGAATGTCGCCGCGCGCCGGTAGAGATTGGAATGGAGCATAATTTATGAATAGGTATGGTAGGCAGATTACATGCCAAATATGGAAGTCATTTACGAGTAGAAGTCCTTGTTATCCTTGAAAGGTGATAAGAAATAATCTAAAAATACGAGTAAGTACCACCAATTACTCAAAAACTTATTCTAGCAAGTACCCGTACGTTTAAATTCAGAATCCAAAGTGTTTTCTATAACAGCTCTCTTATTTATATTTTGGTATTGTAGTATTCCAATTTCAGAGATTTTCTTTGATTTAAACTGTTATACTACCTGGAATTTACATGATTTAATGTGCACATTACTCATGTGTCGTCATTCGCTTCTCCTCAATGAAAACAAATAGAATTCCTGTTTTCGAATGCACCTTGGCATTGAACATTAAGCACCGAATTTCATGAATGAAGATCTTACGAGTCGATGCTCTTTTAACGACTTCACGGCTTATAAATTCTTAATTAGTTAATCCATAAAAATCAAAACGATCCACGGGCAGTATGATATAAAAATACCATTATGAGCCGGTGTTAGTGCATTAATAACATATCTGTCAATATTTTTGAACGCACATATATAATTTTGCATCATATAAGCGGATCTGTTGTAATTGTAACTCGTGGCAATTGCAATTACATGCGGCCTCGTTTCAGTGTGAAATAAAACTTGCGATTTACTTTGTAATGGCGAGAAAACTATAAAAGTCCAATTTACAGCCATATAAAAACGCTATCAATTTCGAGAAACAGTAAAAAAATCGACGTGAATCAAGGAGATCGCTCACGTGTCGCTTCAAATTTATTCACACTTTTTGCTCATAATGATACAGCGGCGTTCTTTATGCACCATATTTATGCTAACCAGACGTAGGCTAGACCAGCTTATATAATTCGTACAGGTTTCTATACAGTGACATAAATCGTGATACCACCATTTTTTGTTGCTCGATAGCGACACAATGATTACTATCTTCGAGTACGACATGGAAATTGACCGATAATAACCACATGGCAGTTAATAGTGCTCTTAATCTAGGAAATAATTATATATTTGGTGAAATAGCCACACAATGAGCTAAGTGGAATCGTATCATAATGACTCAATAGGGAGAAGAATCGCCTCCAGCTATTCTCAAGGTGGTCTCTAACGCTAGCACTTCATAGAGATTGAGATCATAAAAGTCTAATAACAACTTTATGAACTGTAAAGTGAGATTTCGTATTGTGATAGCGGATAGTCGCTATTTCAATAAAACAGTTATGAGCTTAAGAGAGCTCCTGGTCTTGATATAAAAACACGTGTTAAACAAAGTGGTAGTTTTGTGGTTGATGATTTTTGATTTTTTACACGTGGAAAATTTCGGAGTCTAGAAATCGATCAACAGTTTGGTTAAAGAAATCACTACGTCACGCAACAGACAGACATTTTAAAAGCCTATTAATGAAACAGATATTTTCACGATTCAGCCAAGGCATTCTTCTAAAATACAGTCCTTATGACACTAAAAATTATTAAAATCATAGTCACAGATTTTAAAATTTTGATAATAGCATAGATCAAGCTCGTAAGATACAAAATAGACAGAGCTATAGTTGACGGAATCAATTAAACGATGCCTTATACAGCAAACTGTCACATGCAAGCAATGAACTAGAGCAAACATTTGTTAAAGTCCCAATTGATCTGTTTTACATAGTTTGACACGTCACTCAACATCATACCAGAGAATAGCGCATCATCGAATTAATCACACAATTTGTGTCAATTTGGCCGAAAGACTTATCGTTTGTCCCTATTTGTTCCTGTCAGTATAACTTATCTCGATATTGCATCTTTGAAACTCAATATGCACACAGATTTAGTGGTAGTTAGTTGGTAATTTGACGTTAACGGTTCGTTTAATATATGCAGTGTTGATTTTGAAACATTATGTTGAGATTTTGATACAGGTTTCGAAAATTGTGGTGAGACAGTAAAATGTGATCTTAATCAGACCAATAAAATTGAGTATACAAAAGTTTATATATAAGTAAGTGTAAATTTGTTGCTACTTGATTTTGTTCTGTCTTTTTGTATTTGTACAGATTTAGATAAACTTAGTCGCGGCTATAGCTGTACTAGCTCTAGAATCTGGATTAGCTTAAACTTCACTTTTATCTCAAAACAAAATAGAATATCTACGACAGCACAGTTATCTTATAAATAATAAAATATGGCTACTAATTGGTGTCTCAAAAGGTCAGTGAATTAAGCGCCATAAGATAATTTGCCGACCGTTTGCCACACAATTTCCTTAAAAATAATGAATTTTTAACGTTTTACGTTCGAAAACCAATATAGTTTAAGAAGTTAAGCTCAAACGATTGAAAATTGGCAGTAAAAACACCTGATCGCATTCACGATATGTTTTCGAAGAAAAGGAGGCCGTCATCAGTTTTCGCTTCGCATTTTGCTTTGTAAAAGCAGCCTGCACGCTATATAACTCCGCAATATACCATATCTTTAGTGTTTCTGAATTTAATACAGGAGTATAAAAATTAGCAACATTTTTAATGGTAAGTTTTGGAGATTACGATTTTTCGTTTTGCTTTATCGACTGTTGAAAAAAAGTTCAGTGTAATTTTTCAGAAGTTAGGGTCTTCGAGTGTTTTAACGATTTATTTGTCGCAATTCAGTTCGTTTTTACAGAGTTTTTTTTACAAAATGTATTCCGCATTAGTTTCGCACTTGTTTCGCATTATTTTAACAGGCATAAAATTAATCAAGTTTAGCTTTAGCTTTTCACTTTTTAATGTAACCACAGCCGCATTCCTATTTAATATTTCATTCGTAAATCGCAAAAAAATGCACGACTTTCTTGACTTCCTCTATAATTTCCCCAGATTGCGGTATTTAAGTCTGCACCCGTTATACATTGGTCGCTTACCAACATCCATTTACTTTTACAATACATTATCTACAAGCAAAACCGTTCCTTAATGGTTCCTGTTAAGACTTATCTTATTAGTTATTTTGCTTTTATGATCCGTATTATCAAGTTTGCATACCACAGACCTTGTCTTGTAATCCATTGCTCTGATTATATCAATTACTACTTTATTGACGGCGATTTGGCAGCGATTGTACTTTAGATTGTACAGATCTTTATTCTCAGATACAATTGAAGTTGATTTAAGATTAACGTTCGAAACCGCGGTGATTGAGGCCTATTAATAGATTTCCAATTCATCATTGACGTAGATTAAATGATTATTGAGAAAGATAAGGGTTTGAGTGCTATTGATTGCGTAACAGATGATACGAAACAATGGTAAAGAACTACAATAGATAATCATATTGTAAAATCAATTTTTGGATAGATTTTATTTGAGATAGTTATAGACGATATTAGTATGAAAACTAGCGTGGTTTTGTTATTTTTTGTTTCACCGGATGTGATCGAAACTAGTCGGGGTAGCCAACTTAGACTTATATAGATTTCCCGTGTTAATTATAACAAAATAGCAGACGATGTTTTAGCTTAAAATCTAATAATATCTGATGTTCTACTTCAGAAAACTATTTAAAGAAAAAAAGTCAAAAACACAAAATTCAGTCTAATTCAAAACTATTTATACATTCAATAAAATAATGCATGTATGTAAACTTTAGTAGCCTCAATATTTTATATTAATGGAGTAAAGCCAAGATATATTAGACCAGTAGCAAATGTATCGGCCATGAATTTAAGGAACCTTGAACTCTACACTGAACTAAAACTAATAAATAAAATACACATGTTGGAGGTATGCATGTAATGTTTAGACATATGCTGTTAAAAAACTAAAATATAACGTAAAATATGATCGTGTGAATATTTAATTATCTAATTCAGGAAATGCTTTGTTACTTAAAATGAATGAATTGCTGTTTAAAGTTATTTATATTGTCTGTGTCGTCTGGAAAGATGCAGTTATTGTTTTCATGTGTTTTAGCTACTAGGTCCGTTTTATCTTCTGTGTATAGTTTTAATTTTTGAAATATCTTGTACTAATTCTTCATAATGGATTGATTATACGTAACGAGTACAATGACGAGAAAGTAAATGGGCATACTTGACCATCCAAACGAATCATGGTTCTAGTGACTGTCTCGCCTCGTCTAACTGTTTATACAAACCTATTACCTTCTCGGCCAGGGACACTGTCTTGCCACTGTACTCGTACGATTCTTTTACTGATGGAAAACAGAGGCAGAAACAAAAGAAGTCCATTTATAAATTCACAAGCATTCACTATTTTTAAATTGAGATCTAGAACTTTCTCCATACAATGTACTCGCATTCCATATTTTACTGACCAAATAAAATCAAAAAGGATACAGAGGTCGCACAAGTGAGCATGTATTGTTCTTCCCACACTAAAGATCAAAGATTAGGCAATATTATAGCAATCGTATGCCACATCTGTGCCGATGACGGATTTATTGATTCTATGACAAATAAATCGTTGATGGCGCCATTATACTGGCTGTTGTAGAAAATAGGGTTTCGTTGTAGGTAAACTTTGAAGGAATTATGTTGGCTAACTCGCATAAATTGTATGAACAACTAAAGATTTAAAAAATATATACAACAAAACTTGTAACGCAGTGAGTGAGTGCGCAACGAGTAAGTAACGCAGTGTCAGTGAGTTTCGTAAAAAGTAGCTGTACCTAATCTAAAAGTAGAAGTAAAAATAAATTGTAAACATTAGTTTTTATTGACATTTTACATCTTATACTTCTACAAGGTATCAATATCGTTTACTACGAGTATCACAACACGTCATTTATTATTAGGCTTGTTAATGATCAACCACATAACTCTTTGCGATATGGTTTTAGATAAAAACGAAATCGTTGTAAAATTATAGCTAACAGAATTCGATTGCCTCTACAAACAGTATCAAAACTACAAATGACATTTTTACAGGAGAGCAATTGAAAGTAAAAAAATACCTAAATTAAATATTAAAATGTGGAATTACAAATTTTATACGATATAAAAAAAATAAATCATATTTTTTTGGATTTTTCTGTTTTCTAAAAGTATTTAATATTTGTATGATTGGTACAATGAAAAAAAAATCGCGATTTTGCAATTTCGATAGTGTAGCAGCAGTTGAATTTATGAAGACGCTACACTTCACACCATCTCCTTAGCAACGAATCAGTTTTCCAACTGGGTCCATACTCCATACATAATGCATGCGTCGGGTGCAGGCGCATCGACGACAGCGAGATCGATCGTCTTCGGTTTAATATAGCAATTTACACCTGCTTTGCTTTTAACAACTTCCTTTTACGCATCTTCATAATATTTATTAAGTTGATGTTATGAGAAAAGTTAAATGAGATTTGAGCTCGTTTTAACTGGTTTTGAATTTTGAAAATCAATTTTGTAATGTTTTTGTTTTTTTGTTTAATGAGTAATCGTTTTTAATTTTTAATATAAATAATTTTAACTTGAATGACAAGGCTTTTATATATCTGCAAGCGGTGAAAAACTAGCTGGTGGAGAATTTCAATGGCAAGCATAGCTTCCGAGATGAAAGTCTCAGTGGTCTAGAAAAAGTTGTAAGAAGATCAGGGTGAGTGGCCTGACTGAGGCAAAGGTACAAACACAGCAGCAAATTGATGTAGACTATTGAGTACTGATAATGATCCCATTCATCGGAGATTATGCTTCTTGATTCCTTTTAAGAAATCCTCATCCGAAATAGTTATGTAAAAGTATAGTTTAAATAACAATAGAATAAGAATGCAAAATGATAAAAAATCCAATTCTTTCAAACGACATATGTCAATTTGTCCGACTCCACTTCCAAAGTGTGTCCCACTGTCCAGTGGCACCTGTCACCTTGTAAAAAGTTTAAACAACATGCGCGAGACAGTCCTCGTTTGTAACCTTAATAACACGCTACAGGGTTTCAAAGTGGCTCTTGACATCGAGTTTTGGACTTGTTTCCTCGAATAATTTCGTCTTATTTTGCCGATTTCTGGGAGCTTTCGGCGTTTCACAAGGAATGGACACTAATGGTGACAACCGATTGCCGGGTTTAGGAGTGGCGGGAACACAATGATATCCGAAACTGGTGTTTGCAAATTGGACCTGATCTTTGATTGCTGACTTTTGGGTTGTGCAAACGCGAATACTTGTACTGTCTATTACGCTGGATAACTAAATAACACTAGATAACAATACACAAACAGCTAAATCTTTATTTAAAACAAACCATGTATTCATTGGTAATTTATATGTTTTTAACTTTTTTGTTTCAATTAAAATAACATTAAGGTATCATGAATAACTTAAATAGACATAAACGGGATAGAAAATTACAGTTAAAGTAAAATATTACATAGAGCAAATGAAGTATTTTGAATATTAGTGAAACTAAATATGAGCAATAAACTTGAGCATAGGATGTATTAAATTGTGCACTAATTGTTTATTTACACTATGGCTGACATTATGAAGGGACCAGTTTAAAATATTAATGTTACATTACATGTTAACTTTACATGGTTTTATTATCATACGTGATCAAATTTATGAAACAAAATCGAATCATATCTAATGTTTCCCGACAGAAAATTAAGATAATAGTATCAGATTGCAGTCCAAAGCGTCAAAAGAGACAAATATTTCTCAAGTGCATGAGAATCAGAACCAGTTTTTACCGGTTCAAAGTTAACTGACGTAAGCTGGTATCAATATTACTTTTAACTTAAATTATGATAAGAGAGCTTTACGTGAGGCAATAGGCGAATTATGTGGCTTAATGTAAACTTAGAATCGGTAGACGATGTCGTAATGTATTATGCTTAAGCATACTTACATGTGTAACTTATCTTACGCGTTCTAAGAAATATTGTCTACAAAAATTTACGGCTGAAATTTAGCATAATCGAAATTAAGTTTGGTACATAAGACCACCACGAAAAGGGGCGTCGACGACAGCAAGGAACCTCTGGGAACCATTGCGACCACGACTACTCTGCCAAGAGTGAACGACTAAAAGTTGATGCCAAAGTTTAGCAATGTGAATCAAATGAAAATTATAATATTAGTACTAGAGACAAACGGCTAAGTCTAGAATTTCGGGATGTGATTTGATAGAAGATTGTCAGATTTAAAAGTGAATTATAAAAATGACGATAATGATAAGAGATTTAGATTAAACTTTGGATAACACATTACAAAAATCTATATCCTACAAGTAAATAGAAAATATTTTTTAAAATGTTGTCTTAAAAATTAGTCTCCATGCAAATTTTTTTATCGTAACTCAGCCAACTGAATCAAATGCTCAGTTTGAAGCACCTCTGGATATCAAATTACATTAAACTGATCAGCCAAGTAACGATTTGTTAAGTGACTGTTGACTTGACTTGTCATGACATTGACAATGCTTGGTTGAATCGATCTCGTCAAAGAATAGGAAAGACGTATAGAAGTTTTTGATATTTAGTATTACTTTTCAATCGATCGCACAGGGCTCTTCCTACAGTGGCACTGTAGAACAAACATGCCCGATCTAAAACCATGTTTCAGTCAACCGTGTTCCTTAAAAATAAAATCAACCAATTAAAAACCTTAGACTTTGCTTTTACAAAGCAACAGGTAAAGTAGCACAGTTCAATTGTCACGGTTCAATTACAAACGTCTGTCTACTACCGTACATTCTAACCTATACCGCATTATAATGAGAAAATGCAGTCTCTTATTTCTAAGCCATCCATGTTAATGTTATCAAAGCTTTGTAAATAACAGGCGTAAACTCACGCCCGCCGTGTCACTGCCAAGTTTGAATCCTATCTGGCACCACGGCTTGACCTTCCTACTGAACTCAGAAATCCATTAACGCAAGGATTGAAAGCGGTACTTACTGAAGTAATTTAAAAGCGGTATGCAACTGGGTTTGGTATCACTAAGAACCACTATTTATAAAATACATAAATTCCAGAAAAACAATGGTTTTTAAGCACCACGCAGATAGTTACAATTTCAATGCTATTTGAGGATATTAAATAAAATCTCTTTGAGGTAACAATTTTGATGGTCGCCAATGTTAATAGAAAATTGGCATATTGATAAAAAACAATAAATAGATTACTAGCCACTGCTGGTTTTGAGCCACGACAAAATGTTCTATAAGTCTTAAAAAAGGTTAACTAAATCATTATTAAATTTTTGTTCCTATACCGCATTTATTCACTGTTCAGGTTATTCAGTCCTCGAATTAAAGCCACCTCTTTAGCTAAAAGCCTAGAATGAAACGTCTAGAGTCCAGCCTAGATTAACCAAGAGCTTTGTGAATGAGCTGTGATATATTTCTATAAAGTCCAGGAAGACTCTAAAACACTGATAGTGATCCTTGGCGTATTTCTCTTCTGCAATTTAGCCATGTTACTCCTTTATTGTTTGGAACTATTCCATCTGTAAACTTAATCTGTGACCTCCCATGTTTTCATTATGGGAAAATTGTAAATAGTTCGGGATGTTATTTTATATGATGTTGTAACAATTTTCTAATTACGAGGTAAATATTGCTGAGCTGGGTGCGTGGATATAATGGCCTTATGGTTTATTTTACTCGCACACTAGTTTAACTGGTCGAAATTAACTGGGCACGTGTACTTGCTTCCGGTAAGAGCAAACTGGCGCAGATTTCAGTGCGGGCATCTTGGATGTTCGATTCTGTCTTCTCGAAATTTGAAATGGGCCAAGCTGTCTTCAAGTTAGAGGTGACGTCATTTTGGCTTATGATTTTCGTACTTCGTGATTCTGAAGATGGATAAGTAAACTAAATGTAATGTAACTAAAATTAAGTTTAGACATAAAAAAGCCTATCGGCTAGTTTAGACAATCTAAAATTCGATTTTCTAACATCGTAAATGACCCAATAAAGCCGTTGGTCAGTTTGTCCTCTGACTACAATCAGCAGTTTATGATGAGTCCAGTTCATCATTGACTTAGCGGTAGTATCGCCTAACAAAAACTGATAGGTGCTAGACAAGTCCTAAATTTCTAAAAGAAAACCTTACACAAATAAAATATGACACGCATAACTGTAGAAAAAGAATAGTCAATACGCCGGCACGAGTCGAACTGCTATCATAATGAGAACTGTAAACCAAGATGTATTCAATTTGACGGTTACTGTTACTTGGGCATTATGGCAGCTGCGATAAAATATAAAAAATTATGTACTTTTTTAAAGAACCCCCAGGTTTTGTGATTTATGCAATTTGAAGATTAGCTGCAGCTGTTTTAGTCAAAAGAAATATAAATTGGCCTTAAATAACATTGAATATTACAGGTAAGGTAGATGTTTCTTTTAGCGGTTTGCTCGTCATTTTACGAAAAGTAATTTGCGCCGCTTTTTTAATTCAACGCCCCTTAACCACTGTCTTCCATCCCGTTCCAATCTCTACCAGATTGTTTCCATCCCACTCTCATACCGCTTGCTTTACGCCGCGCTCGAGTTCTAATCTCGATCTCAGCTCGTCCTAGTCAGCAGAATATTTAAAAATAAACTAAACATTAAATTTCTTTGCATTTTTTTGAAAACGGAGTGATTAGAACTACTCTGGTTGACCCAGTCTATTAACCATAAGATAACTCTAAACGAATGTTAATAATTTTATAGATTGTTTTGCAAAACTTATTCTAGTTTTTAAAATATTCACACTTTTATAAAAAACAATACTTATCTACAATTCATAATAGTTTTATTAACACAATTTAATTCAATAACTGCAAGCTGATAAGAGTCTCACAAGATCGTTCAACCCAAATACCAAGTAACTTCACACCGATAACCGCAAAACAAAATATTACCCACATGTTATTTAATTATTGCAATGATACTCAGGTGACGGCAGTAACCACAAAACAAATCACTTTAATGCCGAGAGAATTCAACAATCTACAGGGTTTTAAGGAAAGGGTATATATTATGCCCAGAAATCGCAAAAAAACAGCTTTTAATTACATTCAACAAAATGTACCTAACAGCTGTTTTCTTCGCGAATTCAGGGTTGGCCCCATAGTAAAAGTTGTTCATAATGATGAGTAGGTACTATGAATCCTTTTCGGCTTAGCGTACCCTTGCGTTATAACCCTGCATAAACCGTTTAAATGAGGATAAATAAGATTTCGGAACATTCTGATCACCGCTCTACATGGTCATAATCTGTCATCTACATGGTACAATCATCAATCTAATCTGGGTGTCTTCAAGTCGCGAGTGAATCGGTTCCTTCTAGGCAAGCGTGCTCCATCGTAAACCGCATCGTCGCTTACCATCAGGCGAGATGGCAGTCAAACGCAAGCCTATTTAATGTAAAAGAAAATGGGAAAACTAGATAGTACGTCGTCTAGCCATTGGTCTATCTTTTGGCACAACTATTTGCCTAAAACTACAAGAATTTGGAGGATGTTTACAATAAAACTATTAACAAAGCAACCATATCGTTCACTTTGTGTGGCAATTGAAACTATTATAATTGACCTTTGACATTTTTTTATCGTAATGGGTTTTTTTGCGGAAAAATTATATAATAAGTGTTTCTATATCAAATACATGTCTACAGTTGTTAATTATTGGATAATTTATTACAACTTTGGCAACATTGTAACAAAAATTTGAAGATAAAATTAAATATAAATATTTTTGTAAGTAGGTATTATGGCTAATGATACTCGTACCTAATTTTGTGACTATTGACTTTATCGGTTTCTTTTGTATAAACATCTTATTTGTTTCTAAGTAGTTTTTATTAGCCGAATTATTTAAATTATGAAATTTAAAGTTAAAGTTATTTAAAGTTATTTTAAAGTTAGTTAATTTTAGGGTTCTGAACCTCCTTTGGGCAAAATCCCTTAAGGCGAGGCTTCGGTGTCTGTCTGTCTGTATGTCACAGCCAATTTTTTTTTTATGTCTCGGGAATTCTTCGGTGAAACAGGTTCTACTTGTCAGTTTGTAGTTAAACGTTTTCATACGTCTCTCTGTCTAGTACAACACGCGCAAGTTTTGATTGCCATTTACAATAACGTATTTCAAGTAATAAATTGATTGCCATCATTCAATCAATTGTAGAGATTTATTACTAAACGATTGAGATTGATTAGTGGTTAGTTAAGATGGCCCGACTTGAATGCAGTTGGTATTCGATGCGTTTAGTTTAGTAGTTACTCGAGTTCGGTTTGATGGTTAGTGTAACAGTTAAATGTTTAATTAGAATAACTGTCCGGTAGTTTTAACTTAACACTTTTGAAATTAATTGAGTTTTTATTTCGGTAATGGATAAACTGGAGCTTGTTGAGAATAGTAGTACCTTTTCGAAGTCTTTGAAGGTAGAGAAGATTTCGACCGTAGTAAAAAACCTAAGTTTTTTAACAAAAATATAAATAGAAGGGTCTAGATAAAATAAATAACGAAAAAAACCAACGGAACATTACATTATTTTCCAGTACAATGAGTGAAATAGCATTGATTAAGGTAGGTAGGTTAGGTATACTAAAAAAGAGTACGTGCAGTTGACCATACACTGGACCGATGTAAAAATTATTTAAAAAACTCCTTGGAATGTTGAGCCATCTTTCTCATTTTGGTGCCATATCCTTAAATTTTAACTCTCGATTCTCGCTTAATTAATAATCGAATCGCTGCCTAAAAAGTTTCACTTCAAAAATCTGAAACGCCATATCTGTATATCATACATAATCTTTGACGCATATTAGCACGGCGCGCGGCGTACAGGTGCATCGACTCGTGTAAACTGGTTCGCTGACTCACCGATACCGAAATTAATGTAACTACCGTCAAATTGGAGCGCGCGGGATTGTGGCTCTACTACTAATTTATGACATACTTACCTACATTATAACTTGATCGATTTGTAGGCTTATACTTTGACAGTGCTAGGTAAAGGTATAACACTGACCGTGGCCCCTTAAATTCTACTGCAAACCAAACCTTCTTGAAGGCTTTCAGAGTTCCAGATTGTCGCGTCTTTATAGGACAGCCCTTAAAATCTGAAAAGTGGAAAAATATATATATAGTAGACTAGCTGCACCCGGCGGTTTCACACGCTGTTTTTTTTTACTTTTAAACCTTCCCTGAACTTCCACAAATATTTGAAGATCAAAATTAGCGAAATCGATCTAGCCGATCTTGAGTTATAGCCAGACAAACGAACAGCGATTCATTTTTATATATAAGAAGAAGAAGATTAAGTTAACGGACTTTCCATAACGTATAGTCATTATTTCAGTAAGACCAAATTACCAACTGGGACCAAATTATTAACTTTATTAGATTTGTTTTTATTAAAGCGCAGAATATAAGGCCTCAAGCATCACTTTTCCTACAGATATGGATTATAAGGTTGTCTCTACCTCTTTCAAAAAATATTGAAATACCTACAAAAAAGAATGTTGGTTGAAAATCCACGAAAATCAAAAACTGGTATTCTAGCCTTAATCACGTATTTTCTTAACCTTTCTTTAAACATGCACGTAATACTTTTTATTGGTATGGTTAACGGTTTAAATGGCCGGTAATAAAACCGGTAATTATGACTTTTCCGTATAAGTCGTACGGTAATCGGATTACGAGTGCCATCGCCTAGTTTAGCATCAACATGCTAACTGCTTAATCAGTAAGAACTTGTATGTCTGCCTTAAGTTGTTTTATTTACGAGGTTTCCGGCGACTATACGACTGGCTGCGCCCCGCGGTTTCATACGCTCGCGGTGAAAAACGGTGATAAACATGATAATGCGAAGTAACCCATGTCCTTTATCGTACTCCTGACAACGTGTATGCAAAATTTCATGATGATCGGTTGAGTTTAGGCGTGATGGCGTAACAAACAAACTTACTTTCTCATTTATAATATTAGTTAGGTTAGTTTAATACCTCTTTTCTAAGCACTTAAACTAAGATGCGATTAGCAAGAGTACGCGTAGAATGATATAGACAACCTACGCCTAGAATATTTGATGACACTGTATATAACTTGTTTTATGTTGTTACTGAATTTCTTATTCGCTAGTGATTTTATTTTACAGTTGGATTAATTTATTATGAATTCATAACGAATAAGAAGTCAAAAACTATTCAAACAGAGTCTAATTATCAACTTCATTAGGTACTACACAGGAGAAAAGTTTATAATAAAGGACAATGTTTCATCAATGTCCAAATGCCATCAAACTGCGTGTTAAATAACCTCCCGACTGATCGCTACGCTTTAATCCCACTGTTTTACTTACATTGTTACATTGTAACCATAAATCGAAACAACGCAAGCATTTATTCCGCATCAGGCCACCCAATAACTCACATAGCATACATAAACATTTCCCGTACATCATGTATTTAAAACTACAAATCTATCGCCACAGTGTAGGCAGCAGTAGCACTTCTAACGAACGCTACTGGGAGGCTAGTAGGCGTTGTAAGGGTGGGACACAAGCGATGTCATCTAATGTTACGTAAGAAGCGTATGGTTAAGAACTAACGTAAGATAACGTAAGATACATATGGTTAAGAACGTAATTATACTCGATACGTATGTCTCCTTCCTTATCGTGTAGCATTCTCTTGTTCGCACATTTTCAAGTTAAAATAGAGTACTAACTATTACTACATGAATGTACGTACACGAACAAGTTTCTGTTCTTTCGAACAGAAACGGTGTTCGCACATGAATTTGCTTGTGAACCATTTCCAAACTAGTAAAATAACACAAACTGATGCCTCAGACAGTGTTTCCTAATTCAATATAGAAACCTAGATAGTAAAATTATTTTAAACACTGCTAAATACTCTTTTAATCAAGTCCAAAAGTATCAAGCCATTTAACTCGGTACTCAAAAGATGCAAATAGATTTTGAGTGGGCTCAAAGAGATTGTCTTTTATGAAATCAAAATTCCTCACAGAGCATTCCGTGCCCAGTTTACATTACAAATCCATACAAATAACGCGATCAGACGTTTAATTTCCCACTCGTACAGCCCTTCCATTTAAGTCATACAATCTGCATCTCGACTAGCGACACCTACACGATATTTTCCGACTTGTACACCAGCCTTATCGCTACGAGGCTTATCGCTTGGTTTCAAGTCTATCGTAAGATCTCTTTGTCGGTGTGTCCGCGACTTTATTAAGCGTAGGTTGAGGACTGTGATACAGTAGCGACGGTTGAAACAAAGACATTGAATTGTTCGCGAAAAATACTTAATTGTGTATTGTATAATAACCACTGGACATTTCAAATGCTATAGGGAAATATGGCTCTTACCATCAGACAAGCGACATGCTCGTTTATTTTAAGATGCAGTTGGATTTTAAACAAATGAATAATTTTTTTTGATAAATATCATAAAAAATATGTAAGCCTAAATCATCGTCATCGTCAGCCCGTATCGGCCCACTGCTGAGTATAGGCCTCCTCTCCCGTGTCCCATTTTTCCCTGTCTCGGGATTCTCATCCACGGAAGATCTGCGATGGGTCTGATGTCGTCGACCCATCAGGCTAGTGGTCTGCCAACGGAACGCTTGTCCGCAATCGGTAGTCGAGTTCGAGTTCACGTACTGTCGTACACTGTATCACAAGTGTATTAAGGCTACGTTTAGCCGATTTGCATGCTTCAGACTGTGAGCGATGTCCTCGAATGATGATTTATGCTTTGGAAGCATTTTTCTTATGCTTTATTCAGGCACGGTTTATTTATCGACAATGCTTTATTTGCTAAAGACGATGGCTAATGTGTGGATGAATAATGTATTATAGTTTAAAGAAAGGTTTGAATTAAATATGACTGATTTTTTTGGTACATTGCTAAGTAAATAATAGTTGCCTAGTGATCAATTAGAAAGTATTGGTCAGTCTACTAATTACCAAAAGGACATCAGAATACCAACCAACCAACCAACCGTAATTTTGATTAGTTTTGTGTTATTTTGGTGTTTGATATTATTTATATTTTTAAATAAAAAATAATATCCTTATCTATATAATGTTTACTTTAAAAAAGATTCGTGAAATATTGGATAGTTAAAATATTTTAAAATTGCATTTTGAAACATTAAAATGGATTTTTTTAAATATACTTACATTGTCTATTAAATAACTGTTTTAACGCGAGTAAAGTCGCGGGCGCAGCTAGCTTTAATGAGATTCAGTAAGTACGTTTCTAGTTATGACGAAATGAACATGTTCCTTTGTTTAACGTATGTCATAATTAAGTTTTGTGTTAAAACAGTTAGTTGGTATGGGAAGGGTAGAAAGCCTTGTAACTTATGTCTTGTTTTTATTTAACCTTGTCCTGTGTTACTGTTCTTCAGTAGAAGACGACTAATTCATGCAAGATTTATAGAAAATAGAAATAAATTCTTATGGCGCAGGGAACAGCCAGACATTTCGGACTACATCTGGCTGTTCCCCTGATACTTCATTTTTAGTTCACTCATTCGGCTATAAAACCATGAACTTCAAAAATTGAATTCCAGAATTCTTCCAATTTTTCACGTCACCTCGGGTTTAAAGCAAGCTAGATTGAGAATATAATAATTCTACTAAGTATTTCTTTAATCTTGAAATTTGTTTAGTATGTAATTATCATATATTTTTTTGACAATGCATTTATTGCATTTTTTTTATTCGTAAGAAATGCAACTCACATCCATAAGTGTACACTCATGTCCATATTTGAATAAATGAGTTAAATTGTATTTTTTATTGGCCCATTCAATGAAGCCAGAATCGAATATCGGAGAAGTTAGCCAATAGGGCCGCAGTTTATCCCCTACAGTCCAGGAGCCACTAGTAACATGAATTAAGTAACGTAACACGTGTATATGGTAATGAACAATGCATTTGCATCGCGCATACAATGATACAATGATTGTTAGACCTGTCGATTGAGCATTGTTACGGTGAAAGTGGTTCCATTCCAAATCTAGGGATGGGAAATGAGACATTGTCTAATTCACTTTGTTTTTAGAAAGAATAATCTAGATTTTTTTCAAATCGCGAAATGTACAGGTATTCGGGCCTTCTAGGCAAGCTTATCTAAGGCCACGTCGTAGCTGTGGTCAACGCTAGCTTATTGTTGTCAAAATTATTTTTATTTTAATAAAAAAAATAAAATGTAAAAGTTGTATTCATTAACTGAACTGAAGTGTCCTATTGCGAAGAAAAGCTCCCTGTCCGTCTGTGTTTTTTGGCCTCACTTTCTTATCCTGATGAATAATAAATCTTATAAGAGTAGAAACTGTGATCTTGACAGTACATAATCCGCCAAAAACTAGAAAAACCATTAATTTAAAAATGTCAATATAAGTACATGACACCCAAAGATAAATAAAAGTCATTACATTGACAGCTACAAGTTAAATAAAACAACGTCTTCACTACTCAAATTTCCACTGAACTATTTCGCTCTATCGTATAACTAACAGAGTAGGCCTCTAATGAATACAGTGGCATATTTCCGAAAGACTATCGATGTCGATAAGCATCTCAATAAAGATAGTGGGATTACATATTACCATTCCCGTTGAATAACAAATAGTATTTTAGTATAAATAATTTATAGAGTCAAATCTTTACAAAGAGATTTTGTAACTTCCGTTATTTTTAAGATTCATTTTAATCTACTACTTTTTTATGCTATTGAGTGACGAGACGAGCAAATCACTCGCCTGATGTTACCTGTCAAATGTCACCTTTGCCCATAACAGGTCTGTGTCAGCCAGAATTTACTTCTTCGAGAGATACTAGCTGCGCCTGGCGGTAACCAACACAGTTTTAACATTTTATTTAATGAAACAATTTTTTCAACTATCAAATAAAAAATATATATGATAACACAGTAAAAAACATCACACCATAGAATAATGGTATCTACTAGCTTTTACCCACGAAGTCGACCAAGTAGTTATCATCTCCTAAGTGTGTTTAATTTTAATAGGTACCTATGACCACAGAATAAATAATAGGGGCTTATTCTATGTCACATTGATATTAGTTATGTTAATCTCTCTCCAACATGACCTTGATCCGATCTCGATCCCATCTCGATCTCAATTATCGATAAGCCATCCCAACAATGAATTGGTTCGATTTTCCAGTTGCAAACTTTACTCGAACAGAGACAAAATCAGGGATCAGCAAGTTTTTTGGAGTTTTTGGCTTCTTCGCCTTAAAAGGCGGCACTATAATTATCTTCCTTTCTACTTGATCTGTGCTAGTTTGCAGAAAGAACGATATCCGTAAGTGCGGCAAAAATGCACTAAACCAATACTAATCCAGATAACAAGCAGCCAAATATTAATAGCAAATACTTTGAATGAGTAAGTCAAATACCTATGATAAATATTTTAAATAGGCTATCAGGTCATTAGGCACGCCTTCAACAGTAGCGATTATGTTTAGCTTTAATAATATAATTTTATAGTTATCTAAGTACATATTAAAAGATGCTTGGCTGATAAATTAATATGCGATTACGGAGAAACCATTAACACTGTAATAACAGTATGGGTACAGTACTTATTTGTAGAAACACACATCTTGGTCTAAACTGATCGTCAGATCAGTTAGTACCCAAATCTCAAAGTAAAAGTTAAAAGTCCTTTCTGCCTGATCTCGTAAGGCTCATAACTCATTAAAACTATCACTGATAATATTTTTCGGATTCAATTGATCTTTGTTGAATGTTTCTTTTCATTTTCTTGTAATTTCCTTAAAATTTATTATACGTTTTTTTAAGTCATTCTAGAAAATAATACTTTGAAAATGCAATTTTCGTAAATAATAGAAATTGTGCTCATGTTAAACGTCTTTGAAACCAAATAACAAAATGCTCAAATAGAGTTTAAGTCCTGAAAGATACAGTACCCATACTGGTTACAAATTATAGTGTAATTAGCATGATATTTAAGATAAAATCTCGATTATAAATGCAATGTTAAAGCAACTTTACCATGTCGCAGTTTTGTAAGTTGTAATAGATATTATTTTGTCATGTATTATTATTTATTACATAATTACCACATAAGTGCTAGGGCGTTGGATGTTATTTTCAATTAATTTATAAGTGCTCATCTTGTATTTAATGCAAATAGTTTTGATTAAACTATGCATTTATTTAACATTAATCTTGGCATAAAAGACAAGATGCTTGATTGTTTGCGTGTTTCAAAACATATTATGTATAATCAAAATACGTAAACAAGATAAATCTATTTTGTTATGGCAACCAACGTGGTTTTGAAATAATTATGTTGTTATGATTAATATGGGAATACTCACGTAAAAATTAAGTCGTCTATTACGACTAGTTTGAATCACAATTAGTGTTCTTCATCAGGTGATAAAAAGATAAATCTGTTTAGGTATCTCGTTTTTACCGGACTACAGCGAAGCAAAAGCGAGAGTTTTATGGATAAGGAGCAAACGTGAAAGAATGAAAGCAGAATAAATAAAAAATATGTAAGATCAAGATCATATAGTTAAAGTTGTTCATTATGTTGTTACTATGACCTCTTTTCGGTTCAGCATACCCCTTCTGTATAACCCAGTATAGGCAAAGGCAAAAATACCCTGAGGCACACAACGTAAGAGTAGATTAGAAGAGACTTATGAAGGAAATCCTGAAGGCAATTCCAGACATGAGACTAACATAGTACAAAGTTATAGACTTATCTTTCAAGTGCAGGAAATAAACGTAATCTATAGAAGCACTTGCCCGATAACAAATGTAGGTTGGTGCGATTTTTACTCAATTTTCGATTTGACTCGTAATCTCTGTCGCTACCTACTTACCTCAACATTTTTTAAATAAAACTATGATAACATATAATAACATAATATATATGTAGAGATATATATATGCTTTTAGCAGCGATTGAGTAGCAAATAAGTGTGACGAGCGAACGTATGTTTTTTAATATAAAATGAAAAAATCCGCGTTTGACCACCAACCCACTTGAACAATCATTAAAAATTTTGTGTGGAGGTAGCACATGCCTATCCTATATCTTAGATAAATTTGATGTAATTTGGTCGGAACGAAGGCGCCAGACGACCACCAGCTCGTTGGGTCGACGATTTAACCGATATCGCGGGTCGAACCTGGACAAGACTGGCACAGGATCGGGATGCTCTCGTTGCCGAGCGTTGTTAGGGCGATGCTCCGCAACGAGAGATCGTGGCAGGCCGTGGCCTCCTTCTGCGAGGCGGTAATGTCGCAGAAGGAGGCCGCGGAGCGGATCAGGGAGGACGATCCCCGCTCTGATCCGCTCCGACGCAGACGACGGGGAGGGAGGAGGGGGCGATTCGCTCGCCTCCTTCACTCTCCATAGTGGGGCCACTGGCGGAGGGTCGGGGGACTCTCCGCTGGCTTGCACCGGCTCCACACGTCTGGGGGGCGGCCTTGGTGAGCAAGGCCGTCCCTCCCTCGGCGACGGGGGCCCGGTTCTGATCCGGGCCTGCCACCGTGGCGCGAGATGGAGACTGCTAAAGCGCCCCCATCTCGCTCCACAATGGCGGAGGACTGCTCACCCCAGGGGTTTTAGTGGGTATGCCGCCACTAGGGCGGAGACTCCCACATAACCACCCTGCCCCCCCCCCGGGGCGGGCGTGGTATCCATAAAGGATTTTCCCTGGGTAACAAAAAAAAAAAAAAAAAAAAAAAGGACCGGGATGAGTGGCGTAAAAGAAGAGAGGCCTATGCTCAGCAGTGGGCGATTGATGATGATGATGAATTTGGTCTAAAATTAGCTATTTATATTACTTACTCTGGAAAACTATATTTTTTCTCTGAATATCAATGGGATAGCGGACAAAACCGCGGTCCGCAGCTCTAGTAAAATAGTAAAGCATTCTTTCCCACCCATACAAACAATGAAATACAGTGGCGGTTCCTCAATGTACTAAAACCACAAGAATTTTACCATCTTCAATAAATTTACCCATTGTGGGTAATCTATCTTAGTATATGGGCCTAATAAAGTTAAACGTACACAGTATAACAACTCTATTTATTGGTTGTAAACCATTTTGTACTTAATTAATTGAACTCCTGCTGATGCTACGGGTTTTATTTGGAGCAACAAATAACAAAAAACGTTGCATTGTCAATCATAATTGCTAAAAAATATCTGAGTGTCTGAGTGAAACGGTTGTTATTTTGTATATAAAGAAAGAATTTAGAAACTTCTCTACAATATAATATTGTTGATATTGTTTTAACGATATAGTTTTTTTATTGACTTTAGATCGTCAATGCGTGTAAAAGATAGCAAATACCCGATTATCTCTGTTTAAAAAAAAAACACTCTTCACCCGCCAACGCCAGAGCAGCCACTTTTATTCAGTATCTTTTTCTTTTTAAGAGATTTTCCGCCTCTCAATCCTTTTTAAAAAACCTTCAACATAAAAATTAATGACAATCGATTTACCAACTAAATAACACATCCATGGTTTTTATATAAAAATTATACCAAATCGACGACAGTTACAATTATTTTATGCAAAACTATGCCTTATTTTAGATGTTTACAGTCAATTCTTAAAGGAACAAATAAATCTGATAAAAAATCTTGCCAACCTATAAAAGTCGTGTTTACATGAATGAGACAATTTGAATTCTTTGTAAACCTAAATAAAGCTTAATGGTGTGATTTGTACAACATTCTTTATGTAATAGTAAAACTTAACTTACAGTTTTGTCATCTTGGTATTCAAAGTAAATCGTACCTAATACAAAAATAAATAAAGTTTTATGTGAAAAAAAAGTAATTTTCCAAATAACAATGGAACAGTCAAACCTTTTAAGAACAGAATAGAAAGAATTGAAAACTCAAACTTCAATTAACCAGGTAGCCAAGTGCGAGTTGATGTATTCACATACGCCATTAAATTTCTTCTCCTGACGTAAGCAGCTTTCCTCACGATGTTTTCCTTCACCGTTGTCAATAAAGTAAGGGTGAGTTGCACCAAGGACTCCGTTTTTGTTATGGTTAAAATTAACTTTGACAGTTACAATCACAGTCATCGAAAAATTTAACAAAACATTGTTGCACCATGATGCATTGTTTAAAAGTTACCGTTAAAAAAGTGACCCGTGAAAAGGCTCCTTTTTAACCGATTAAAATACGTGGGAATTTTTTTGGCAGTGGCAACGCTCTAATTTTTCTGTTATTTTATTTAAATAGTTGTTGTCAATGTCACTATCGTAGACACTAAAGAGGTCTCTTGCAATTTTGCGAAGTTTTCAAATAATCCAACAATCTTCTACTTTTCGTGTTTTACCGACAAAAAAAAACAACACATAGACATGGAGAAAAAAGATTCAAAAGAAGTTTTTCAAGCAAGCAAAGCAGGCTATCTACAAAACTTTGATAGCAAGTAAGTAACCAAACGTATAATATTAAAATACCACGCTGCTAAAATGATGCAACTCATTTTTCACTTAACCAGAGATTTTACGGCTAGTTACGCTTTGGTTATCGTTAAAGTTAGTTGGTGCAACTCAGCCTAAGAGTCAAAAACAAATATACAATCTAAGCAATAGATTCAAATTCTTTGTACATAAAACCCTACGTTTACTATCAAAATATCAATTAAAAACCTACGTAGCTGCTTATGAACTATTCTTCAACCTACCGTAAATACCTAGTAGAAATAATTAATTCAAACCTTAATTATGTCATTAATTAGATTTAATTACAAGCATGTCAATCTAGAATTTTTCAAATAAGTAGTAAAGACATAAATTACTTTTGTGCTAGATTAATTAGTGAGATTAGTAGCCGCGAAGTTGTAAATTAGTGAATTTAATGACCAAAGAAACATGTTTGATGTTTTTGTAGATTTTTCATTCATGAAAATCAGCGTCTCATTCATGATAAATAATTATTTTTCAACTCTGTTGGGTGACGTTCTGAAACTTTTACAATTAAATATACCGTAAGCTAACCTGGACTGCTATCTATCATATTTATATTATACTTTAATCTTATAGAACTTATGATAATACTCGTAATTGAAGACACTTTAGTCATAGAAGAACAACTTCGGTTCGTACATTTGACGGGGAGCTACCAGCTAATTCCACTAAACCAACTCATTGCTTATATTTCGCAACTGATGCCACAC
This sequence comes from Alcis repandata, assembly GCA_949125135.1. NCBI lineage: Eukaryota > Metazoa > Arthropoda > Insecta > Lepidoptera > Geometridae > Alcis > Alcis repandata. The sequence continues at coordinate 2,753,144 of OX421240.1, forward strand.
ATTTTCTGATAACCGAATGAAAAATATAATCTCTTCATTTTTTTAAGTTTGACATGTTTATTAAAACTTTCTATTGCACGCACCACAAGTAACAAACTAAGGGATTGTAACTTTTAAAAACCACTGCATCAACTGGCGGCATTATCACTCAGAGCGATCTCTTACAGGCAAAAATATTAGATAGATAGATAGATAGATAAACTCTTTATTGTTCACACCATAAATTACAAACAAAAGGATTAAAGCACCTAAAACTAGTGCAACAACTGGCGGTTTAAAGTTTAAACTAAACCTTCAATGTAAACTTGCCAACCAAACTTTCATGTGCCCCACACGATCTGGTAGACGAGAGTGAAAAGCTTGTAAATAGAAATTATCTTTACGTTAATTATCTAGAGGTCCCGTGTATGAGACCATGTAGCGGGCGACTACAAGGTCTGGGCTACTAATGGCCTAGAAATAGGTAAAATAAATAGGTAGCTAAAACCATAAGAGGTAAAATCATCTAAAACCAGCTAAAACCATAAGAAGACTTTTTGAAGATAATCGTCGAATCCATTCGATGTTCTGATAGCTGAATCAGCCTACAGTTCCCGATGCTTAATTGAGTTTTAATTTGACTTATCTGTGCAATTCAGATAAGAATACAAAAAAGCCTATTTAAAAAAGAAAACTTAAATATATTGTTAGTCTGTCACAGTCCATACACATCTTCAAAGAAAAATGAAACCGTCACTCATGAAATGATCGTCGCTAAATCTACAGAGTTGTTTATCTCCCCATCAGTTTGCATAAACAGAGTTGTTAATACCGCATCGTTTCGTTGACGGATCGTGATTACTATCCTCTGCGTTTGATAGTAATGCTTTTATAATTAGCTGATGGATTCTTCCGGCTGGACCTCCTAGGTTTTCTATTAAGGAATGGTCTGTGATAGGCTGTGATTGAGTAGCATCTAGAAAGATTTTTTGTACATAAGTATGGAGGAAAGAATGTGTGTGTACTCGTATGGCGAAACTAGATTAAATTAAAAATACATACCCCAATGTTGCCTGAAAGAGAACAATAAAGAGTTTTTTTATCTAACGTTGAACCGGCTGAACCGATTTTTATAAAACATGTCTAAGATCGACTAGAAAACCTGTATTCAAATTAAAAAAAAAAACTGCATTCAAATTGGTTCCGCCGTTCAAAAGCTTCGGTTCCAAATACAGACACACACACATACACATAGTTGTCAGATTATAACACCTCTCTTTCTGCATCGAGGGTTAAAACAGTACAAATAAATTATTACGATATTAATGCCGTTAACACATTTTCGTAAAGAAAGTCGCTACGAATGCAATCTCGCGCAGTTTTTTATTTTTGGTTTATTTTCTTGTTTGAACAGAGCTAAAGCCTTTCTGCCTCTACGCGTTTATTTGAGACTGAATCCTATCAATGGCATACCTAACTTCTAAAGATTCTAAAACACAAAAAGATTCTGCCATAAGTAAGTTCATCCCACGCAATAAATGTCAAAATTCCTGCTAACAACAACGTTCGCCATCTTGTTTTTGTTCGATAACTAGAAATTTGTTTAACAATATCTTTAGAGTAAGCTAAATATCAATAAATCATATTCTAAGGTCTAAAGAATGAATCTATGCATAAAGGACACTTGCCTAAGGAGCGCTCAGCTTAGCTCATAAAGTCTTTGTACACTCGTAGAAAATAGTTTGCATAATAGAGACAAGTATTCCTTTCTCCTTTCGGACACAAAATAAAAAAAAACATTTTATCTTACTAATATTATAAAAGTGAAAGTTTGTATGTTTGTTAGCACTAAATGCTGAAACGGCTCAACTTACATATTTACATGAAATTTAGAATGAAGGTCTTTCATGGTCTGAATTAACATATATGCTGCTGTCGATCCCGGAAAACTTATGTTAACCTTTTAACCGCGGGTGAACCCGCGGGGCGCAGATTATACCGCGTATTTTCATAGATTGAATGTTCTTTTTTACTTTTTTTTTAGTTACTGTTGGTATACAGATTAATTTTATATAGCAGATCTTTTTTGTATTAAAAGTTTTCTCAAACAGACAAAATGGCAAACATTTACGCCACCTTTCTCCGAGTGCTAAGAGAACTGGGAAATCTGCAATTAGACTAACGAAATGGGTATATTTACTCAAATTAGTATTAAGTACTTATTAATAATTATTAGTAATTTACCTACTTCCCACAAACTTGTTACATAATAACAGAATAAATCTAGAATGTACCTATTCAAATCACGACCACGTGATCGCAAAACTGTCGAATTGGTGCTATAGTGATAACTGTTATCAGTAACGTTATCAGCTAGGCGCTAAGCCGACAGCCTGTGAAAACGCTTGGGTGGTCGAACCGTGCAAATTAAAAGCAACTTTATAAATATGTACGGAGACATCATTTTAAATTCTAACTGTAGTAAGATAATTTAAATTTGCAATACAACTAGACAAGCGTAGCGATTTTAAATACTGTCAAAATTTCGTAATGAAAGTATTTTTGGTTTCTAAATGCCAAAAATGGCAACCTGTCGTAAAAAATATTATGATGAATGATGATAATGTATTTACAATTTTGGTTTTAAAACACGCTTAGGTATACCACATACACATACCATATAGGTATTCTAGTGATTTATAATTACAGCAATTATAAACTATTAAATAATTATAACTATTAATTATTATAAAAGTTAACAGTAGAATATCACAACAAAGTTTATTCATGTTAAATTAATCATGTAATTTATATCATTATCTTAAATCGACCATTCAAATCGAGTCGCGGGTCGAACCTGGACCCGATTAGCAGTTGACCGAGGCAGATGGCATAACGGGAGAGAGGCCTATACCCAGCAGTGGGATAGAGAGGGCTGTGGATGATGATGGATGAAATCGACCATTGAACTTTTTACAAATTTTGCGACCCACCAGATTATTAATTATTTATAATTATTTCGTAGAATAGATTCCAAACACCTTATAGCAAGTTTCTATAACTAGCCATATCATAGCCTGCTCCATATAAAGGTATATCCATCACACTATCTCTGTTTGCTAGAGATAATCCCTGATTCAACTCCCGCGCATCCAGGGCTGTCACAAACCTGTTGTGATGTAAATTAATAAATCAAGAGGTGAGCTAGAAAGACACAATGCTACGTGTCAAAATAGGTACAACGTAGTTTATTCTGTCGGAAGGTTTTGTAAACTAAAGTAAATGTAAGAGATCTGAAATTTTAGCCACCCTTTTCTGAAATACAGAAATTAGACGAATGGTTCAATAATTTGGACGCCTGTACTTGTTTTTTTTTTTGATATGTGAAAGGAACAAAATCAAAAACTATAACATACTGCTGTAGATGGCAAAATTATAAATTGTAATTTAGAATAATAATTATAAACCAATACATAAGTAAATGTCTCAAAAATCACAGTTCCCTCAGGATAGCAGGAAATTGCGCGGCGGCGTACCTAGTCGACTATAAAAACAAAATGAAAAATTACTACAAAGATTTCTGATTTATCTCACTATACGGCCCACAATCATCACTAATGACTTAATATAATATATCATTTTAAACTGGTCTTTATCAAGACGGTCGTAGGTTGGTTATTTATTTACCACCATTTCTGTCAGCTGTACCATAAATTTGCTGTAATTTTGTAACAATCTCTTTCGATGATTTATCCACCATGTTTACTTCATCTTGGCGATTTATTTGTGAAACTGAGAACAAATAAGTGAATGTCCTTATTTTTTTCTTGTATTGTATTTTAAAATGAGCGTGCCAGCCCTAGCAATTAGCATCGAAGTTGATGGACGGCGTTAACCCACATAGTGATAGTAAGGTGACAGTCGCATTTCTCATGCGTTAGCACATGATGGATGACACCATCCTTTCGCAAGCCATGGTTCATAGCTTTTTACGTGCGCACTTCCTTGAAACAGGAACAAAGTGAAAGCTTTGACATAGTTTAAAAAAAGGCCTTATATGATCGCAAAACTTTAATAAGACCTATTTCAGATTTTGTCAACATTATGTATTAGTTTCAGCGCTTAGTTTCAATATATCATTTACGAGTGTTACACTCAAATACTTATAAACATTTTAGGTTACCTTCGCAACTAATTATGAAATGTTAATATTTTACGTACTGTAAAACAATAACTTACTTTATCAGGAACAAAATAAATTTAAGTATCGTGTTGATTTCTAGTTTTCATTTTCTTACATGACCAAGCTAAATTATGTATTACGTCGTAGACTAAAATAAAATTCATTTTAGTCTATAAAACAAAATTCATTTTAGTCTATAAAATAAAATTCATTTTAGTCCATAAAATAAAATTCATTTAAGTCTAAGATCTTCGTGAATATACGAGTATGTATACGATGACTAAGTCCACTAAACATTACTCATCGCTGAATAGCTCTTAGTAAACCTATTACCTAATAAAGGCTCCCTTAAAATTTTAAGCTTTTTAACACAATTATTCGTATTTCCGTATCCGCTAATCCACAATGCACAATGCGCTTTCGCTGCAATCGTTCATTGTTCAGTGCAATCTGTTCATTCATCACTTCATTCACACGTTCATTCATTCGCGTGTCCCTACGATATTGCACCTAGAATTCACAACTATACGCTATGCTATGGTCATTAAATACGAAGTGTTAACTCAACTCATCATACTGTGTTTTGTTTTTTTCTTTGAGTTTTTAGGGTTCCGTACCCAAAGGGTAAAATGGAACCCTATTACTAAGACTTCGCTGTCCGTCCGTCTTTCACAAGGCTATATTTCATAAACCGTGAAAGTTAGACAGTTGAAATTTTCACAGATGATGTATTTCTGTTGCCGCTATGACAACAAATAGGCTGGGGGAGGGCCTCCCATACAATAAACGTGATTTTTTTTTGCTGTTCTTATAGATGATGGTACGGAACCCTTCGTGCGCGAGTCCGACCCGCACTTGGCCGATTTTTATTACTAACAAAAAATAGTTTGGTATATGCATGTTTTATGTTTTTCGGCTAAAACATGCCGCATATGTCTTTAGATTATTTTAAACAAACAGAAGGAACTTACACCTACATAAGAATTAATTATTATTTATTCCAAAAAGCTTTGTTCCCATCATACTTGCCTACAATAAAAACAAATTGGTACAGATCATTTTACATTTTGTTTTGATCATATTCAAAACTATACAATTTCTATTCCGCTCCTTAAAAGTGGAATGTGAAGCTACGTTACCGCATTTTTGAATAAATATTATAGTACCTATAACTATAGGTACCTTTAAGTACATTTAGTTAAATTTATTTACCTTATTTTACCTCAGAACTTTGTCATCTTCTTCTTTAAATATAAAAATGAATCGCTGTTTGTTTGTCTGGATATAACTCGAGAACGGTTAGACCGATTTCGCTAATTTTGATCTTGAAATATTTGTGGAAGTTCAGGGAAAGTTTAAAAGTAAAAAACAGCGGGTGAAACCGCCGGGTGCAGCTAGTTATAAATAAATTTGGAAAATCCTTGTTTAAAAGGTTTAAACATTGGTCTTATAGAAATTTCAAAAAATCGGTTCAGAAGTTTGGTTTTTAAATCAAATTAGACTAGAAAAATATGTCAGCGAAATAACCTTTGAATTGTATTTTAACGTTTTTCTCATGTACCTATACCATTCTGTGTCTATACAAATTACACGTGTCTATGTATGTCTATGTCTATGTGTACTTGTATATTGTGAGTTGACCTATCTCCTCATAAAATTATGATTATGTATTTGCCATGTAGGTGGTATGTGGTATTGTGTTGAAATTAGTATATTGTGTATCAATGAATAGCCAATGAACTTCAATATGTTTTCTATGATAATATTATATCTACTACTATTCTTGAATGAAAATTACATAATTTTGAATTTATTTTCCATTCAGATATTTTGTGTGACAATAATAAGTATACCAATGTTTGCCATTTAAATAAATTTTGTTGCTCGTCGCGTCGGTTGTCGACATTCTCGTAGGTACCTACGATGCTTATAATGCTTTTTCCAGTGCTTCAAAGTCTCTTGTATAATGTATATTGTTCAATTATAATTATAATAGGCCCAAGTTTGAAGGCTTTATAAGACAGATCTATTTTTTTTAAAACTATTGGCATCCTTGTCTAATGGCTTGCAATGATAAAGACAGATATATTTTTAGTTAGTTTAGATCTGTCTTAAAATGCCTTCAAACTTGGGCCCAATGTATCGCTTATTATAATACAAATATGTCGCTTTGTCATTTCTAATTATTATTGACGTAAAAGAAGAATATCCGAACTTTTTACAGGATTTGCGTTATTTTTGCTACCAATAGAAAGCTATATTACTAGAAATACATATGATTGATGATTTCCAAATGATTTGAATGCGATGACGAACACGACACATTCGGAATAAAAAACTGTAAAGAAACATGTCCAAATCTAGAATATAAGTTATCACAAAAATACATTCATCCGCTAGAGATTTGTTTTCCAAAGTTATACACTTACTCGTACTTGTGCACTAACTGTGACCTGTAATTAATTAATCTTCTTCTTCTCTTATCTTATATATATAAAAATGAATCGCTGTTCGTTAGTCTCGCTAAAACTCGAGAACGGCTGGACCGATTTCGCTAACTTTGGTCTTGAAATATTTGTAAAAGTTCAGGGAAGGTTTAAAAGTTAAAAAAAAAACAGCGGGTGAAACCGCCGGGTGGCAGCTAGTATGTATATAAAAACTAATCGCTGTTCGTTTGTCTGGCTAAAACTCGAGAACGGCTGGACCGATTTGAATATTTATTCTTTTGTTTTGTTCGCCCTAATGCAGGGAAGATTTAAAAGTAAAAAATACAGCTGGTGAAACCGCCGGTTGCCGCTAGTATTACCAATAAATTGATTATGATTATAATTAACTTTCTCTTAAAGAACTAGGGAAGTAAGGACAAGAAGTACAAAGCAAAATCAGTCTAAATACTTTCTACGCGGTAAGTATGCATACATATAGTCGCGACAGTCAATATGTGACCGTGACCACATACCGTTTGTAAGGCACCGTAACCCAACACCGTCCGTCTGACGCCTGTCTGCCGACACTCGATACCATTGCACTCGGAATCTGATTGAGGACTTTTATTGGTTACTTATCTCTCTATCTAAAATCAGCCTGTCTCCACCCTTTGGGTAAAGGTCTCTTCTCACAACAGTAACTCTTTCGTGTAGGTACGTCGCTTCCTATTACCTTCCTTACCGCAGAAAGGTAAAAATACGTTTAGTTTTATCATTTAAAGCAATCATATCCTCGTCAATATAACGTCCATTCTTACCATCTTATGGTTTTCCGGAAGAAATGTATGGTACTAGTTTTTAGATTACTATCAACGTCTTTTCATTTGTCTGGTGAGCTCAATAAAGTGTGTTTACATTATCTAATTATCTTATACCAAAGACATTGTTTCAAATTATTTTCGATAATTTTAGCAGAGATATCATATCATATGTGAGTGATAGACATTTCCGGAACGATCTAGTTTTAGACAATTCATAACTTTTATTGGCCATAAATTTCCGAACTAAGTAGTATCAGCTGTTTACATTCTAGTTTATAGAATCTCTTGACTCTTGGCCTCGCTATCTTTAATGGTGTATTAACCCAAAACACTGTTTAATGGGTTTTATTTATCTTCGATCTTCATGGACAGTTTAAAATTTTTGTTAAGATTTAAGAGCACATATGTCTTGACAACAAGTCAGAAAGTGTGTTCTGTCGAGAGTCATTGACATTTATAACTTTATATAATTATTACATTTACAATTTTAAATATTATTTTAACCCTGTATCTGTCATTACAATTCAAAATCTTTCATGCCGTAGACGGATGCTGATGGATCTGATCGCTAATTGTACTGTATCATCAATGATGAGGATTAATAGGAAGAAGATCATAAATCTCCGGAGCTAATTCTGAAATCTGTTCACGTATCGCGCAGACGTATATCAATGTTAGCAGTCGGTGAGTCAATTACTTGCACAGTTCGAGTGATGAGAGACAGCGATTTTCACCACGGCTTTAATTGAAGAAATTAGTTCAAACTCAAACTCACGTTTTAAAAGTTAAGTCGTTTACTACGACTGAATGTTATCGAAACTAGTCGTCGTAAATGACTTAATTTTTACGTGAGTATTCCCGTTTTAATTATAACAAAATGTGTCAAAACCACGTCAATTTCCATAGTAAATTAGTTCAACGTTTTTTTTCTGATTATTTGTAAACTTTCGCAATGATTTGACTTTTTAAAACTATTATATGAATAGAATTTAGTCTAATTCGGACTTGTTTTTTTTCTTGACATTTATTGGTATGTTTGCTTTTTTACTGATTTTTTGTTTTTATTGTTTCAGGTAAGTTTTAAGCGACTTTCTTCGGATTATAATTGATCAGTCCTAAAGTTCTGTGATGTAATTTTGTCCGTGAGTCATTTTCCTAAACTTCCAAGAGTAAGAATATTTAAGTAATAGGTAAGTCAATCAACTCTCATAAATAAAATCATTACAGAAATGGATACGAATTTCCTAAAATATGATCTTCAAATCACGCTACTCCAAAACTTCCGAAAGTATTTCATTCTGTAATAGAAATACGCTACTCCAAAAGACCGTATGACCGAATTACGATATCGCGAATCCTGTATCGATGGCTGAATCTCGTGCTTTGCACTGGCAATCGCGTGTCAACTCTTGCGCGTAAACCAATTCATTCTGTCATAGGCCCTCTGAACACGTGGTCTGACTGCTTTGTCCGACTAATCGGGGAATTCGCTACTCCGAAAGACCGTATGACCGAATTACGATATCGCGAATTCTGTATCGATGGCTGAATCTCGTGCTTTGCACTGGCAATCGCGTGTCAACTCTTGCGCGTAAACTAATTCATTCTGTCATAGGAATTCGCTACTCCGAAAGACCGTATGACCGAATTACGATATCGCGAATTCTGTATCGGCTGTATCTCGTGCTTTGCACCGGCAATCGCGTGTCAACTCTTGCGCGTGGGCTTCCTACTCGGCTGACAGTTGACAGCGGCAGCCCTACGAGCACAATGGTAGCCTGTTCGACACAATAAGAAGGTTTGTTACGGTGAAAGGCTTACTGTTTGGACAACCCTGATCGGCTCGTATTTGTACAAGGGTAATAAGGCGGGATTTACGTCGACTACCGACGTTTAGGTTTACACCTCATTTGTAGAGCGTGGGATATTGGACCTTTAAAACGGAGTCTATGTATTTAGGAACTACTAAAGATTCGGAGTCCTTATATTTTTTGTTTAGTTAGGTGTGATTTTTATAACATTTCTCACTTGAAATTAATTCACCCCGTTTTTAATTTTTTTTTATATATCCTCTCCATCCTAAGGTTGCCTGGAAGAGATCGCTCTTAGCGATAAGTCCGCCAGTTGTCGCACTAGTTTTAGGTGTTTAAATCCTTTTGTTTGTAATTTGTGGTGTGAACAATGAAGAGTTTATCTATCTATCTATTTATCTAAAGCCATCAAGTTAGTAACATCATAAAATATTAAAACGTTTAATTCAAAGGTATTAATTAGATTCTTTTAAAATTTCTTCCAATTCCATTTCCGTTTTACTCTTCTTGCCAGGGGTATCAGAGTCATAATATAATGCATGTCAAAAAAAGACCAGACTGCCGACTAGTCAGTCTGCAGTCTGGTCTTTTTATGTCATTTTTAGTGAGTAAAATCAACTAATCTACCTCTACAGTGGCAGTAGTATCCATGCTATCGCTAGTAATGAAACATGCATTATATTATACACCACAAAATAAAGAGCAAGTACCGCAAGAGTAAGTCCATTTAGCTTTTTACATTCAGTAATCTGTGCTAGAATATATCTGGCAACATCGCCACCAATGTTGCTCGCTACTTCACACGTTCTCCCATACTCCCAAACCCGACACCGAGTTTTCCTCTGGTATTGTTTAAAGAGTCGTTGCACTGCAATCAGTTGGTTCCAATTCAAATGGATGGTCCAGTATCCTTGACTGTACTGTAATTGGAGATATCCCCCGATGCAAAACTAAACGCTGCCGCTGTGGCGATAGAGGATTTCCGATTGTTACATTCACTGGGTTTAGATTTGCTGTCTTGAGTAAGATTTATCATACGCTTGATGATACCCGCGACGTTTGCGGGGATAAGAAAGTAGCTCAATGCTTTTACTATGAAAACTAACGTAGTTTTTTCATCGAATGTGATCGAAACTATTAGGTAGACGACTCAATCTCGTGGGATGATTACACGTAACTAGTACAGGGGCGAGACAGTAAATGGGCACACTCGGCCGAGCAAACAAATAAGCTCTAGTGACTCGCCTCGTCAAACTGTATAAGCAAACCTAAACTCGGCCGAGGGCACTGTCTCGCGACTGTACTCGTTACGAGTAATCAACCCATCACTTGAAGACGTGAGTGTTCCAGTCTAAATTATAATAAAATAGCTCAATGCTCTTCCGCTTGAAGCACAGTGTCTCTTTGTCAAATGTTATCAAGATTGGTTTAGATATTTAGTGCAGAAGACAAAAACAGAGAGTTACATTATAGTCGTCTTTCCATAATTATTGGTAAACTATCGTCCATGTTCCGATAACGAAAGTAAAAAATGGCTTGAAACAAGAACATTATTTTTACAAAACAAAAACCGACTTCAAAAGACCGACTATTGAGTTATTCATCTATTTGTCGCGCACGTACTTAATGCAAATTTAAGACTTACATAGTTTTCTCATGGATACCATTATCAGAACTGGATTAAATTGAAATGGGACCAAATGGGAAGCGTCAGCTTTCTAATAAAAAAAGAATCATCAAAATTGATTCACCCAGTCAAAAGTTATGAGGTAACAAACATAAAAAAAAAAAAAAAAACATACAGACGAATTGATAACCTCCTCCTTTTTTGAAGTCGGTTAAAAAGTGCAGTCTGCTCAGAGTTAATACAATACAGACAGGAATACGGAGTAACTAATTTTGCGGCGTACTGAACCGAAAACACGCCTAAAAACAACCATTACAAACAAACTTTATTACTGGACCAATCCTAGAAACGCAAAAAAAAATTTGTTCCATACATTTCATCGCGCGTCAATGGAGGTAGTTATTTCATTTACGCGATTTAAAGGATTGGTTTAATAGAAAAAGTTTCAAGAAAATATATTATGATACTTAGTACAAATACTTACACTTATAATCATGTATCTACCTATGCACTCTATGTTTCCTAAACCTTTAAGCTAGAGTTTTTGAGTCATATACCTACCTATATTTTGTTTCTAAAAATTAAGATATCCACAAATGCTTCAGCCCTTTCTTCTCTAATACATAACCTACATCAAGGAACGTCCGATTGGTCACAGTATTCCTGCCGTCAAATGAGCTATGATTTATATGGACTGAGCATTTCCGTGTTGGCCCACTTGTGACTAAAGTGTTAGTTGCTACTGCGTGCGTAACTCTTAAATCGAACTGGTGAATTGTGAGATTTTGGTCACAAATACAAATTCTATTTATTTTTATTTTAAGAAAAACATAGTAAAACAAATATCTTGATAGGTAAAGCTTCCCATATATTGTCACTTAATAATCCATACTAATATTATAAATGTGAATGTAAGTTTGTTTGTTACGCTTTTAAGCATTAACTACTAAATCAATCTTCGTGAAAATTGGCTAACACGTTTTCAGGGATTCAGAAAACGACATAGGCTCTTTTTATCTGTCATCATCGTCACCGATTTTCATCACTCTGCGAGTGAAACCACAGAGCGGAGCTAGTGATTAATAAAAGGGTTAAGTACAAGTTCAAGAACATAATGTTATTATTTCGATACAACAGTTCAGTTTAGTGTAGAATGGTTTGGTAAAACAGATATGCGGATTACAAGACATACCTATACCATTGAATTAGATCAAATCGACATTTACAAATCCTATTTCGATACACGTCTAATTTCAGCTCTAGAGTTAGTATTATTTCGAAATAAGCCAGGTTCATATCTGCCTACTGGTTTGCCTTGACAACGTTGCGTAGAGTTCACAAAATCTTATGTGCACAAGTGTGTGTCGGCAAACAAACGTCAACGTAGAAAGGAATATTGGAAGAACAACCAATAAAACTATGAATAAGGTGAAAACTTATTCATAGTTTTATTGGTACCTTTTATGCACTTACTAAGTTTTTACTTAGTTAGTTTTTAGTTAGGTTTTACTGTTTTTTCGTAGTAAATGATTATACTGTCCCTCTGCTAGGTGAAGGTCTCACCCAACTATGAAAGGATATAAACCTACAGGAAGCTATACTATACTGGGTTATAACGAAAGGGACACACTAATCACTAAGCAGAAAATTCTCATAGTACTCATCATAATGAACAACTTTTACTATGGGACCAACCCGGAATTAGCAAAAAAAAGTCAGCAGTTCCATATATAATATTATGTCGAGTGTCATTGACATTTTTCTATGGAACAGCTGATTTTTTTCGCGAATCCCGAGTTATAAATAAAAAATAACGTTTCACACTCATAGCTCCCCGACTAGGATAAATTCCTGTGTCGGGGATGCCATGGAACATACACAAAGACAAGGACAACTAACACCCAGACCCAGAACAGATATTTAAATTCATCATTCAAACATCTGCCCGACCGGGAATCGAACCCGGGACCTCTGGCCGTCAAAAACCCACAGAACCCCCCCCCCCCCACAGAACCCTGTGTTGGTCCCACAGTAAAAGTTGTAGTTGCCTTTTTCGGCTTAGCATATATCCTTTCGTTATAAGGATAGAGTTCACTTTCATTTGCATATTTGATACAGTCAAAAAGTTGATTTGTTATTCGTGTTATTGTGGAAATTAACCAATACCAAAAAATATGTATCCATTTGCCTCTTCTTAGTCTATTCAAACATACAGAGGGGATCCACCGGTCATTCTAGTTAAGGTATTTTATTTATGTCAATCGAGTGTTTGCTGTTTACACTCTTCAACGCTTTGAAGCCGATAGACAGCCGAATGCTAAGTGGTTAGAAAAGGAGAGGTGAAAAGTTTTGATTTTAACAGGCGTAATGTTTACCTACCTGTTTTTTATTGACTTTAGTCAAATATTGCTTAAATGACTTAACACCAGTATAGGCGCAGTGTCAAGCGTATTATTTATAGCTTTTAAAAGAATGACGTGACGGTTTACAGTTAAGCTTATCTTCTACGAAAATAATGCTACCCGACATGTGGCCAATCCGATCTACACTAATTAATATTATTATTCGGTACGAAGGATATTATTAAGAGGAAAGATTTGTATTTTTAAAAGTTTGGAACGTATAAACTCAAAAACTACTGGACCGATTTAAAAAATCCTTTCAGCAATATAAAGATACATCATTAACGAGTGACATAGACTATATTTCACACTTGTGCGAAGCCGGTGCAAGTCGCTAGTGGTATATATATCAGGAGAGAGGCCTAACCGCAGCAGTGTGAGATAGAATGCTGTGTATGAAGATGATAATAACAACAGGTTTAGGACTATGCTCTTGCGAAAAAAAAGAAGAGAAGAATCGCATTTGCCGACGTAAGATCACGACGATGGCATCCATAATATACATAAGTAGATTATTGATCTAGATATGTTGTTTTTAAAATTAGATGTGATTCAACGGACTATTTAATTATCTTTCTATTGGTGCAGGCACTAAAGTATCTAAAATTTGCTGTAAATAAACTTCTGCTGTTGATAAAAAGGTAATGGTTAAAAACACTAGCCCATCCTTGCTTTTAATAGACATAAATGTCACGCCCTTTTAACCTACATTTAAATTTATTTTTACACCGAGTTTACACTCGTAATGCTGTACCCCAGTTCCCAGCAGTAAAAGCCACGACATACAATCCGCTATAAAAACGTCTCAAAAACATCTTAATTTCATTAAGCTCGGTACACAGTGTTATCAGACATCATAAAACAATAAATTACCATAAGGGCGGTAACCCAATAGCCTTGGCACACCGAACAACATTTGATGTTAAAATCAACAATACGGGGTGGGTAGTATGTACAGGTCTTATAATGTAGGGCCATTAAAAGAACTGTTGCGTTGATGAAGTTACATATAGGTAGCTAAAAAAAAAAAAAAAAAATAGGCGAGTAAATCGGTTCCTTCTAGGTAAGCGTGCTAAATCGTAGACCGCATCGTTGCTTACCATCAGGCGAGATGGCGGTCAAACGCAAGCCTATAGTCTCAATAAAAAAAAGCTTGATGAAGAGTTGTGAGAGCTTCGGTCGCATTTTCAAATTTATCTGTAGCGAAGCAATAGCGACGCGCGGCGGAGTAGTGAGTCGATGGTGACTTCATTTGTATGGAGGCACTTTGACCTCGCGCCACTGTGTATAAAGTACGGTGCACTAAGAACAGTGAAGGACACCAATCGTCCCGCTTCTGATGTACGAGTAAGTGTCACAGTGATACAATGTATCTTATACCACGCGACCGTTATCAGGATTCAAATCGTCCGCTATCTCTATGGCCCGAACAGCGTATAATAAAAGGCGTAACTCAAGCGCGATACACAGATTCCTTGAAGCCACACCGGTCGCCACACTTTACATTAATGTTATGTCAACCGATGTCAGTTCTGTGTAAACATACCGAGGAATGACATACTGACATACAGACCGAGTGATTTAATTCGACTGGTAGGTAGTTTCTTTTATCTAAGACAAAATGAAAGAGAGAGTAGGTGAGCTATCAACCAACAGCATAGTTTTTGGTTCTAATTTGAAGATACATTTTCATAGATTCAAAATTTATCTTTAAAAAAAAGTCGGCAAAGTATCCATAGGCGACGGTGATCGCTTAACATCAGACGGGCAGAAAATATTGAAATTTCTTTACGTTATTCTTCTTAATATTTACGAGAAATCGATCTAGATCTCATCTCCGACAAAATGCGAGTTTTTCCAAATTTTCCGACTAAAGCTTCGTGCAGATAATAAGTACCTAACTAAATATTTAACTACCTGTCATTTTGCTAACGGAACATCGTGCTTTATACAAAACCCAGTAAACTGTACTACATTCTCGCTATGCTTTTATCTAGATAACATATTCTGGTTTCAATTTCCTTACCGTAATCTTAGATGGCGCTTTTATTCAGATTCTCATTGAATTCAAAAGATTGTTGTAATGAAAGGCAACGTGAATCGAATATCTAGTCGCAAATAGGAGCAACACTTTAGAAGCTAGTAGAATACTATTTCTTATATGGAAAACTGTGTAGGGTTTATGCTTAATCCACTTTATGGTTTTAGTTGATGTTAATTTTCAAAGCTTTAGAAATTGGTTACGACGACAATGTTTTTCTAATTATTTTGGTTAATTGTACTTGTACATATATAAATCTAGTAATAAAGTAAAGTATCCCATAAAAGTTTATTTTCTAAGGTTTAAGGCGACTTGAATGTTTCATTTTAGCGTTTTTGTGAAAGTTAATAAACAAGTAAAAAAATAATTGAATATCTACTTATAAGGTATATTTTTTTATCATCACTTCTCTACAGGGCTATACAGAAAGGTCCCATATAAAAGTTGTTCATAATGATGAGTACTATGAGGCCTTTTCGGCTTAGCATACCCTTTCTGTATAACCGTGTATAGATACATATATTGTACTCGTATTACTTGTGTCTTCAAACAGGTTCAAGTTTACGACAAAATACAAATTCATATTACCTTCCGGCACAGACTCTTGTCGTTTGCTGCACTGCAATGTGCAATATCTGTTGGCATCACACAAAGGGGACAGTATATTGTGGCAACTCCTGTGTGGTCCGCAATGTTACGAAAGTTATGCCAAATTGGATTTACAGGATGTTCCTTTGCCAGTTTACAAGAGGAAATAAAAATAGACTGATTTTTTCTGTTTTTTCATGCATCTCATTAGCAGTATCAGCTTTAAAAATTACGCATGTAATACATGATAAAACAGTAATAATTTTTTTTAGATACCGCTCTTGGGATTTTAAGTGCAGAATAGTTGTTTGAAAAAATTTGGTCCAATAAAGCTTGCATTCAATACTCTCTTAATACCAACAAAACAAACATCCTGAAGTACTTCAAACTTTAACAAACTATTGCTTCACCACTTTTTGTAGTACATATTTGCATTTGGAATAGCTTGTACTATCTAATAAAATCGTTTTTCTACTAGATGGTAGAATTTTATTTATTCCGTTTTTCAACTGAACCTTGTCTTCGGAATATCATTCACGTTTAATGAAGATAGTTGGTAATTTTAAAGTCGATGTAAGTGAAGAGCGTAGGTTTTCAATGTCTGTAGATTCGATAAGAAAATAGAGGTTTAGATTGTTTTTTCATTGCTTTGCATAAGTAGCTAATATAGTATTTTGTGTTTACATAAGTGTTTATATCGGATTCAGAATTTCGAAGATTTTCGTAATAAATCATAGTTTTTTTTTTGTAAATATAGTGGTTTTTTTCATGGCTAAAGATTACTTTTTTCGCTACAACATAAAAAACATTATTGCTTTATTATAATTAGTTATCGATCCGACTAACAGCGATGACGATCACCCATCCAAATGCTGACCGAGCAGACCTTTGCATGATTTTACTTAATGCTTGTTCAGCTATGAGCGAGAGAATCCAAAGCGTCAATGGAAATTAATAGCATTTTGTAGTTAAACTATATGTAGTTATATGTATGTGATAAAGTTATTGAGAACTCCAGCCGCATTGTAACTGATGCAGTAGTCACCATGAAAAAAAAACTGTATATGTGATAGAGAGATACGCACGATATGCAACCCATAAAATATATATGCAAAAATCATAAATTGAACGCCACAGTGACGTCACTTCAGGGCTGACGGAAGCCAGATTGGCCTATTTTGAATTTCACGAAGTTAAAATCGACCATCGGACAAGTTAGTCGCCGCTTACTTACCCCGTACCTACGTCATTTTATCGTCTATTTTTCCCAACATTGTTCAAAGATAAAAGAAACCAACATCTTACTCTTCTACGTGACAGAAGAATAAACCAGTCCACATTCACAGTGGCATTTTTCCAGCATATGTCCAGATTGAAGGAGTCTACATTTCAAATAAACATGAATGGCGAGCGGCCGCTATTCAATTCCATTCACTTAATGGCAGTTCGTACTTTGTGGTGCTTAGTGGTGTAAATGGTCTGCTAATAACGGTAGTATTTGAGCTGGGATATTTACAGTAACACAAGTTAATAGCGTTTAGTGGTCAAGAAATAGGTTCAGCTGAAAATTATTTAATTACGAGTGGTAAGAAATTTAACTACAGAATTGGTTGTAATGGTGTGAAAACTACTAAGTTGCAGTAATCTAATCATAAAGACCTATATAAACCAATTAGTTATATGTATATAGGGTTATTCATAAAGGGTATGCTAAACCGAAAAGGGCTCAAAGTACTCATCATTATGAACAACTTTTACTATGGGACCAACCCGAAATTCGCGAAAAAAAATCCATCGAAAAATGTCAATGACCCTCGACAAAATGTATGGACCAGCTGATTTATTTTCGCGAATTTTGAGTTGGTCCCATAGTAAAAGTTATTCATAATGATGCGTATTATGAGCCCTATTCGGCTTAGCATACCCTTTATGAATAGCCCTATAACCAAAACCTAGACCAAAACCTAAGACCTAGATGACACATTTGATTTGTACAGCTTGCTCGTGCGTTGATCGCTATGGATTAATTACACGTAGTGAGCACAGTATCGAGACAGTAATAGGCCGCCAAGCAAACAAATGACGGTTCTAGTGACTGTCTCGCCTCGTCAAACTGTTTATTCAAACCAAGTACAGACTTGTCACTGTACTCGTTACGTGTAATCAACCCATTACTTGCCCATTCAAAATAATGTATGTACTATCAATCCAGATATCTACTTTTAACCTACCAAATTAAAAATATCCTATAATTCATAAGCTTCATTATAGCTTAATTTTCATAAGTAGCCGCAGGGAGCACTATATTAAGTAAAAATTAGCTCAAGTGCTCGCAGATAACAGCGTGCGATACGTGAGATCGCGCTCCGGATACCTTTGAGCCGCTCGTAGAGTGATACATCATTCCGCCCATATCCCTGAACCGGAGTTAAGCTTAGATCACACTACGTACTATACGCGATAAAAATTATGTATGAAACTGACAAAGCATCATCAGTACCGATAGTGTTGCAGATGTTCATAGGCGGCCTGCTACTTACCATCAAGTTGACCTTCCGTTTGTCTGTTTGCCGCTCTTTGTATTAAATAATTACTGAGGTTACGTCATTATCACGGTGTATGTTATATCTGCCTCTAGCAGCATGCAGCATAGATTCTTAATGCAGCTTCTGCAAGGTCCAGTTTTTTAAAGTGGACCTGTCATCAACCAACTGACAGTAGGCAATCGTCATCTATAAATCATCATATTTTCAGCCCGTACTCGCATACTGTTGAACATAGGCCTCTCTTTTTGTACGCCACTCGTCCCGGTCCTGTGCAAATCCTATCCAGGTTAGGCCCGCGACCTTTACAATATCGTCAACCCAACGTACTGGCGGCCGATCGACATCTATGTTATACATACTCGTAGATCCCTTACGCCCTGTTGACTCCTTTAGAGCGTCATCTATATAAACTCCCACAACATCAGCGTTCATTGGGGACATTGCCAATTTTTATAAGTGTTTGAAGTATTAACCCAAATTTTGTTTCAACGATTTTTAGAAACTTTTTGTAGTAATGCGTTGTGACGTGTTACGCTGTACGGTGTAGTCTTGGCTTAACTAATCAGTACATACTGTACGGATTTGTATTTTTTTGTCGGCAGGATTGAGATGTCGTACTTATCTGATTGAGACGGCTGCGATATGGCTCTGATTTACAACTTATGCTAAATCGCTGGTGGAGAAGTACTTCCATGTATTCAAATAAAATTATTGACACTAATGAAAATAAATGGAACGATGGTTTTTTTCATAGTTTTAAAAACTGGTCGCATAATTTTGTGACCAATTCAACAGTTAAAATTGAAGTACGTATTCATGATTTAATTTTATGAGTTAGTAGGTTAAGTTACGTTCTATTCGATAAAGCATATTCTTTCCGACTAACCCTGTATAATGAAGATGTAAATCAATGTAGTGGGGAGCTATGTGTGTGAATCATCATCATCCACAGCCTTCTTTATCCCACTGCTGGGTATAGGCCTCTCTCTCACTGTGCCATCTGCCTCGGTCCTGTGCCAATCGGATCCAGGTTCGACCCGCGACTTTGAAAATGTCGTCGGTCCATCTCGCCGCCGGACGACCAACACTTCGCCTGCCTAGCTTCGGCCACCACTCGGTGACTGCCTTACTCCACCTGCCATCTTCTCGCCTAGCCACGTGTCCCGCCCAACTCCACTTAAGGTTCATAACTACGGTTCCGACGTCCCGAACTTTGGTTTTTAGTCGGATTTCCGTGTTTCGAACTCGATCTTGTAGTTTAATGCCGAGCATGGACCTCTCCATGGCTCTCTGTGCAACTTTGATTTTGTTCACAGCCTCATGGGTGAGCGTCCATGTCTCGGCACCGTAAGTCATGGTGGGCAGGACACACTGGTTAAAGAGGCGAGTCTTGAGACACTGTGGAATATGGCGTGACTTGAGGATGTCATCTAGCTTTTTGAAGGCCGCCCATCCAAGCTGTATACGCCTGGCTTATTTTAATAAATGTAACAGGAAGCGGAGCGTTGGCAATCCAGTTGCAATATGGTTCGTCAACATAGCGGGTCAAAAATGGACTCAGTTCAAAACAGAGGTAGATAACACATCAATAGAAAGGGGCCTACACCTACATCTTGAACTGGGATTTTAGAGATTCATGACAATGAAACAAAACGATACATAAAACTTGAAGACATTGCGAAACAATGTTACGTACAAATGTAATTATAATTATTCACATCGTAATTACAAGGCATTACAACTGAGTGCGGGCTTCTACGAGTAACTTCTAATTACAAATTACTAATTATAGCTCAAAGTAACGGCATGCAATTAAGTACCATTAATTTAAACTGAAGCATGAGGTTAAATATCAAGACATCTTAAGCCATATTTCAACCGCGTCACTTCACTAGGCTGGGTTGGACGGTCAACTAGTAATCAAAAAATGAACTGACTATTAGGCTGGGCTAGACGAGTTTAGATAGATAGATAGATAAACTCTTTATTGTTCACACCATAAATTACAAACAAAAGGATTATAGCACCTAAAACTAGTGCGACAACTGGCGGCCTTAGAGCTTAATTTTGTTCGAGCTCTTATTATATGCATTTTGTGTCTTTATGTGATGCAAGTCGCATTGTATCATATCCTACTAATTCTACTAATAATATAAATGCGAAAGTTTGTGTGTGTATGTTTGTTACCACGAAACACTGTAACTAATACTATTTTGATGAAAATTTATTATCATCTTCATCGTTTTTTATCATCGCGCGGGTGAAACCGTGGGACACTTACTAATAATTGAATACAACACAAGTTTCATTAGGGTTTTTTTATTACATATATTTTTGTCATAATTAAACACAGGAATACTCACGTAAAAATTAAGTCGTCCACTACGACTAGTTTCGGTCACATTCGGTGGGTCTTCATCAGGTGAGTTTACAAACGTGACGCGCTCGCGGTTGCGTCTCGTTTGGCAGACGCGGCGTACATATATATTGTGTTTTTTTTTCTGTCTCAGCCATTAGAAAATTAAAAGCTCTAAAAAGTTAGGACAGAAAGAAAGACATACTTATTTATACACACGTAGTACCGAGCCATAGCTAATTAGAATTAAGACGAATTCACCTTCGCCTTTTCCCAGCCGTAGGCATTTCACAGAATTCATTCAATAACACCTCGGTTTCATTCAGTCCATTAAAAAACCTCAACAACTGAGCAAACAACAACATTGAAAAAATCAAAGAAACCGTAAACCAAACCGTAACCTCGTAAGTCCTCGTATTCACTAGAGGACAAAAGAATCGTCACAAAAATATGCTGGACAAAATGTCTCTTTACTTGACTTGTCAAAGGAAACTTATTCAACTTATTCTCCAATCCAATGTTGTACACAAACGTCATTATTTACTACGATAATATGCATAGTTGAGGGGTTTTATCACAAAATGAGTAAGTCATAATACTCGTATATGAATTGAGTAGTGAATATGAAGCTTAAATGTCGGGAGATCATCGCGAGCAGTCGCCACTCGTCGCCGTCCGCCGCGAAAGGCAGGTAAGTCGCAAATGTAAATATTTGTGAATTAACGCTTGCTTCAGCTTCAAACACTTTAGGGATGGTAATTATGTCGATAGTTTTTTATGTTATTTTTATAAAAAAACATGCCCATTTTTATAATCTTTTTTTTTGTACAATCAGATGTAATGAGTTATTGATTAAGTAACGTAAAGTAAGAGCTAATAACGATTAAATATAATGTTTAATGTAGTTGGTGATCCATAATGGACGTTTTAAAAAATATGATACTAGAGCATTTATAAAATAAATAGCACATAACTCTAGGTAAAATGAATTCAGGCCATCCCTAGGCAAGTTCGTCGACCGTATTGCATAAGCAAACTGCGTCAAAACTCGATCAAGGTGAAACGTCATATCGGTGCCAGTTGCATCGACCTCATCGGCAGGCTGATTTAGTCTTTTACGCTTATAAAATAAGACTTACTTTGCAGTGTCATGCCGTAATGCGTTTTGATTTTGTCAGTTATCAAAACAAATTTTAATTGTTTCTGTTCATATCCTTTTCTTAATTAGGTTCAGTTTTAAATAATATTTTACCAAGTATAACGGTTATAACAATACCTTCGTTAGAGACTTTATTGGTATTTTATAATTGTACCTTTTAATAAAATGACACGTATTTAAAAACAAAATGGTGTTTGTGGGGTTTTGGGGAATCAAAGAGGACCGAAAATATTCATTTGAACAACTTCATTTGAAATTTTGGGCATATTATTATGATCATTTACACAAATTTTTGTATTATACCCTACACAGCTATTAAGTATACCATTTTATTATTTTATGAATATGTACATGTTTTTATTGAAACTTGTTACAATGTCTGTATTTTCAGTCAGTTATGCATTTTGTTAATAATAAGATATCATAAAGTAGTAGATAGGTATAGTTAAGTAAGTGTTAGTAGGTAGTGGTAAGTAACATAAGTGAGATGTACCACGATCAATTAATACTAATGAGTATGTTATTAAAAATATTAATTGTCTTATTTTTTTATAATTATTAATTATCTTTAAATCCGACTTTTTAAATCCGATCAACTTAAAAAAAAAACCAGACAAAAAAATTTTAGTAAATACAATTTCATTGAGTGATGTTCATAAAGTTCATTTTATCGACAACAACATACGTCACAGTTCGATAATAGATTACATAGAAGCGCGCCGCCCTATTTAAGGGATTAAACAAATATATTAGGATAATGCGAGGGATCGTATTAATTATGTTGATTTATTGGAATTTCAAGTTATTGGTTTTAAATTGTGTCCAGGCACGCTATCAAATAATTTAGTAGAATTTAGTACGTGGTTAACAAGAAAAGGTAGTTAAGATTTGTGCAATTTTGTAAAGTAACATAAAAATAAAAAAAATATTGAATTTTGTAATGGAGTTCATTAAAACTATTGGACAAGTAAACAATATATTATAATTAAGTAATTAAAGACAAATGTTCTGACAGGAAATGGTTAAAGCAATACTTTTAAGAGCAAATAGTTGAAACATAGAAAAACTTGTATTGGCTGTTAAAAAACCGTAAAGGCCATAAACATTGCTTAAATTAAATCACTGCTTAAAATGCTCTGGTAACTTCTTACGAGTACTATACCAAAACTGTTGCTACCAAACTATTGAATGATTGCGTATTTTATTTATTAATATAGTTTATTACTTTAAATAGCGATTAACGTCTAATATTACGAAATATGAAGCATAAAACTCTATTTAAAAGGGACGATGACACGTTACGTAACTCTCATTTCAATTTATCATAATAATATATTTTTAGAAACCGTTAAAGCGCTACCGAGTTATTGAAAAGTGAAACTCTTGATGAATTCTAGTTTATCTCTTTTTGATCTTTATAATTAAATTAATGTACAATAACTTATTCTAAAGCAATAAAAAGGATTAAGTTCAGAAACTTTTACTAACAATTTCTGTTAAAGTATTATATTATAGATCATTATTTAACGTTTATATATAGTGATCATGCTACAATATTTCATTAACAAATGAAAATATCTGTGTAGTTTTAAATGTCATCTCTAAAGATCTTTATTCCGAATCAATCACTATCTTTTTTTAATAAAAAAAAAAACAATATACGGTCGAAATATTTCTGTAGGTTCGAATTACTAGGCTCGCACTCCAAAATTATTAATTTTACGTAGCGCTAGTTTACATTCTACAATTTGACATTTTATTACTTGCCTCAGTCTATCTTTCAGCCGCAGATATTTTGGGCAAACATTTTTCAATGGCGTATGTTAATCCACCAATGCGCACTTGGCCAGCGCGGTGAAGTACGGCCTAATCACCCTTCGAAGGTAGACCTGTATCCCAGCAGTGGAAGGATTAAAGGTTGCTTATGATGAAAATGGTGAGCTGATAAAGTAGTTGCCTATTAATATCCCTACTAATATTATAAAAATGAATGTAAATTTAACTACTTTAACTACTTAACCGATCATCATAAAACACATATTCTTGGAGGTATTAGAAGTAACATAGGATACTTTTTTTTATCCCGGAAAATGCGGGTGAAACCACGGGGCGCAGCCAGTTACAAATAAGGAAATAAGCTAGCATCATATAAGCAGACCATCAATCGCTATCAAGACTAACTCACTTTGAAACAAGATGAAAGATCTTAAATTATGCGGAACTCAAAATACAGGTGTTTATTACGCCATAAACAGAGTCAAGTTGCCGACTGATTTACTTTCGTCGTTTTTCATTGCTTCTCACAGATCTCTGAATATTTATATCATGCCTGTTATGGTCCAAGTTGGTTTTACTATAATATAATATATAATAGTATGTAGTAAAATTAAAAAATGATGACTAACTGGCCGAGCGAAGCAAAGGTTTCAAAGTTTACGTAAACAAGTCGGCGCTTGTATACCTTTAAGAAAGGTACAGGTGTTTACAATTTTTAAGGTCGAATGTGATCAATATCGAACACTGAATTGTGAAGATACAGGGTTCAAAAACAATTTGCGGCGAACAACAAGAGTTTGCATTCTACAGATTTTCCGCCACAAATCTATGTCAAAATCACATATTAGTTTTCGTGCACATCCCTTTTTAGTTCGATGAGATATGCGATATGCGCGACTGCGCGTGCGCATGACTTGGTAAATCGTCTATTCCTCTTTTATCAGTGCAGAGGTACAGACAGCGGCACTATAGCATTATGTGAGTACTTAAAGGCTTTTCAAACGTATTTTCTTAATGACTACCACCAGTAGTTTTACCAGTAAGATAAACGAATAAATAGTTAAATCGAAGAAGTCTTACGTAAGGCAATGTTAGTCTATTCGATAAGGCGACTATGCACGACCCTAGTCAGTTTCACTTAGATATTTCCTCTGGCTAGAATTTCGTTGTTTTCTTTATCCATCTCTATTGATTCTAAAACAATATTTTTACTACTATTGGCTTTTTACTATAGTCAGGTAATAATGCTGCTGCTTGTACTTATTTATATCAATCTTTGCATGTAGTTTTGTACATCCGTAACGCGTGACTTCCGCATTAGCTTTCATACATTTTAGGCATTTGGAAGTAACGGTTCGATATTTTTCTTTGATCAACTAGATGTGTTGCATAAAGTTTAATGGTCGTCTATAAAATATTTATTGTTATAAACGCACTTATACTTACTTGAACTATAAATATGCATTTTGGAATAATGACAGTAAAAATACGAAAGTTTTTGTAGATAGAAAATCATAGTGACGGAATCTGTTAAGTGACGTGCTTTAAAAGAGGTCTATGTGTCCATCAGCAGAGCAGTAAACAGATAGGATAGGCTGATGATGATAATGATGTATGTATCGGGTGGTGTAAGTGTATGTACGAATCTTTGATACATAATGACTCAAAATCCGAATAGCAGAACTGGTTGGATAATTATTTTTTGTGATATTCGCGTCATCCCAAAAAAGCAAAAACATTTCACAACACGGAAAAATTGCCAATAATACTAGACGTTTTAGGATTAAGGTAGGTATATTTGTCTATTTTTCCTTGCAATTAAAAAATCTAAAATCATTTAACTGTATGAATCAAAACAAGGTATACCACACATACAAGGTATGCTATATATTAAGAGATATCATCCAAACGCTAAATGAAAGAAAGCAATCCATAACAAACAAACAATCAATCTACAGAACATTAACAAAATATACAACCACTTTGCGTAACATATTACCGACAGCTCCTTATATCGGACATGCTATTTTATAACAGTGCTATATAAATAACTGCTATGTTTATCTTTCCATCCAGCACCTGTTCCGTTTTGCTATTTCAACATTTCAAGGGAAAACGTATGTATCGTGTCAACGCCAAATAAATAGAATCCAGCTTAGCTGATAGTTTATTTTCATTGACAAATGCTTGTTAGAAGGTCAGTGAACTTTCAATTTGCGTACTAAGAAATTTCTCAAATTATTTACTTACCTAAATGCGCAAAATTTTAATAAGAATTTTGGAAACAATTAAGAGGTACTCATAATCAGTGGTACCCTTTTTTTTTTTTTGTTTACCCAGTGGAAATCCTTTATGGATACCACGCCCGCCCCGGGGGAGGCAGGGTGGTTATGTCGGAGTCTCCGCCCTGCGGCGGCATACCCACTAAAACCACTGGGGTGTTCGGCATCCGCCTGAGATGGGGCAAGGTGGGGTCGCGTTAGCAATCGCCACCTCGCCCCGGCGATGGGCCCGATTAGGGCCCCCCGCGCCTATGGAGGGGTGACCCTGTTCCCCAGGATCACACCCCCAGACAGTCAGTGTGGGGTCGTGCAGGCCGGGAGAGTCCCCCGACTCTCCCGGCAACCCCACTGCAGAGGTGCGAGGAGACGGGCGAACCGCCTCCTCGCTCCCCCGTCTGCGCCGGAGCGGGTCAGATCGGGCATCGTCCTCTCTGACCCGCTCCGCGGCCTCCTTCTGCGTCATCACCTCTTCGCAGAAGGAGACCCCGGCCTGCCACGATCTCTCGCTGCCAAGCACGGCTTTCACCACGCTCGGCAACGAGAGATCCCGGCCTATGTAGGCCGAAAGCGTATGCCGCTGGGGGGGCCCCATGCGGCACACGCTTCCAGCGTCCAACCTCCTCCTTTCCTTGCACTCCCGACCGCAACCCACATGCGGCGAGGAGCACAAGGAAAACCCCCCTGGTGGCAGCAATGCCACCGTCCAAACCATCACGCTGTGCCCTCTGCTAGTCAGAGGGACACGCGGACGGGCCCACCGTGTCGGGTTATTTGCCAGCGTGCGGTAATACTGCATAAAAGCTGCAGTATTACCGCACGCTGTTGCCCAGGGTGCACCACGAGGAGGTTACCCGACCTTGCACCCCCGTAATCAGTGGTACCCGGCTTTTCAGTATCTAAGCATATAGGGAGAGAATCAAAAGAGATGAACTCGTTAAATACCAGATTTGTACTGAACGCCATGTAAATCTATTGTTTCTTTTTATTTTTCTAAGATAAGCTTGCGTTCGACCGCCATCTCGCTTGATGGTAAGCAATGGTACGGTCTATGGTGGAGCACGGTTGCTTAATTCTAAATAATGAAGATGGAAATTCAGACTAGACTAATTTTAATTAGGGGTAAGATCTGTAAGATCGAAGTCAACAAAATCAAAAGCTGAAGATACAAGAACATTATTTTTACAAAACAAAAACCGACTTCAGAAGACCGACTATTGAGTTATTCATCTATTTGTCGCGCACGTACTTAATGCAAATTTAAGAC
This sequence comes from Alcis repandata, assembly GCA_949125135.1. Lineage (NCBI taxonomy): Eukaryota > Metazoa > Arthropoda > Insecta > Lepidoptera > Geometridae > Alcis > Alcis repandata. The sequence goes on from OX421240.1 coordinate 2,780,405, forward strand.
TTATATGGTTTTCTCATGGATACCATTATCAGAACTGGACTAAATTGAAATGGGACCAAATGGGAAGCGTCAGCTTTCTAATAAAAAAAGAATCATCAAAATCGATTCACCCAGTCCAAAGTTATGAGGTAACAAACATAAAAAAAAATAAAAAAAAATAAACATACAGACGAATTGATAACCTCCTCCTTTTTTGAAGTCGGTTAATAAAAGCTAAGAATAAATTTGCGAGACCATCTCACGGTCGAGGGTGGTTAGGATTTTGTTTTATTTAACACCATGTCGAAGTTTTATAGCTTAGGTCTGCTTGTCTTCATAGTATTTCTATTAAACATTAAAGAAATTAATTAATTAATTATTTTTATTGGTTTGGTTTTTAATTTAATTACATTTTAATTTTCATATGTATTTTCATAATTTAAGTTTCTGTGAATAAATAATACCATGGGAATGGTTAGTTCGACATTAAAGATCTTTTTATTCGCCAAAAACACTTCAAAAGAAACTACTATGACTATCTTGTTTACTACTTGTAAATTTTCTTTATTTCTTCAACAAACTGCTATCAATATCGGTATCCATTCATTGGCTCTATCTCTATTTTCTGCCTCTCAAAATCATTTTATTGCCACTTATCACTTTCCTTCACACAACACTAAAACAGTGATGGGAAAATATCGATAAAATATAGACGAAGCTCCGAATAGATATTCGGATCCTTTATTTCGGCTCTCGTAAAAAATTTAATATCCTTAAAGCGAGGCATTCACGGTGCGATTGATGTTTGCGACTGGGTTGTCTCGGGGTTCAATCGTCGTGGTTTAATTAAAGTTAGCATTTAACGGCCCATAGTGTCATATTATATTATAATTTTAGGAATATAAAATGTGAAACAGTTTGCTGACATAATTTTTACTGCGGTTTAAATTTTTTCACAGTGACAACGGTCGTTAAAAGTGTTTTTTATAACCTGTTGTGAAATTTCGTGTTTTAAAATTGTTGTAATTTTTGACCGGAATTCGAAAAGCAAACGTTTGAATACTTTGAACAGTAATAAATTAAGACACGTGAAATTGTTCATTTAATTTACGGATCCTTAAAAAAGAATCATTAAAATATGTTGATGCTTAAAGCATTTTGATCTAATTCATAGGTAATAAAACCCACATAACAAATAATGATAAAACCAAAATGTTGTCTACTGATCAGAATATTTTGTTGACATAAAAACCTTTACAATCAAGAATCATAAGTAATTAACGATCTATATCTGTCTACTACTTAACATAAGTTTAAAAGTCGTTTTCCTATATAGTATAGTATATAGTATAGTATATAGTATAGTATATAGTATAGTATATAGTATAGTATATAGTATAGTATATAGTATATACTAACAAATTATGGACCCTTTATTGTCTGAACAAAAGTACCTATTTGAATTGAATTGAACATGAATTAGTCGCGCCGCGAACAGCCCGCCTTCCCCTCGATCACACGGCAAAACCAGGCAAAATTTCAAATCGGGCCTGTGCACGTTAAAATTTAACGGCCTCTTTGATTGCCTTCCCCTCCAAACTCTGATAAACAGGCGGTTACAAGCACTAAACGTTATCAGAACCCCCGCTCTTCTGTCGGTGCTTTTAATATGTAGATATTGTTTTAATAGCGAATTAATTGCGTTTTTATGTCCTTTAATGCTGGGGCTTAATGCCTGTGAATGTTAGTGGCGAAATGTGCGCGTTTTGGTGGTCCTTAATGGGGGTTTTGATTTCGGGAATCGGTTGTAGTAAAATTGGAAGAAGGCAAATTGATTTAAATCGTCATCTCTTTGAACTTCATCAACTACATACGAAACGCTTTGATTCCACCATTATTATGCGAACCGCTAGGGTGTGGAACGCTTTGCCTGAGTGGGTGTTTCCCGATAGATATAATCTAGGTGTCTTCAAATCACGAGTGAATCGGTTTCTTCTAGGTAAGCATGCTCCATCGTAGACCGTATCGTTGCTTACTATCAGGCAAGATGGCGGTCAAACGCAAGCCTATTACTGAATTAAAAAAAAAACTAAGATTGGTACGAAAAATATTCCAGCTTTCTTCATTAAGATGTTACAATCAAGTGAAAATCACCAATCATAATCACGCAATGACTTGTTCTAAGCATATGCCTCTCTTCTTGTTGGCCACTCATCCCGGCCTTATGACAATCTTGTCCAATGTCCAGGTCTAACCTATAAATAACTAAATAGCAAAGTTGAATCGATACGAGTAGTTGTTGCGAGTTGTTTGTAGTTGCATAGGTACGAGTAAATTGTGATAAACGTGCAGTCATAAATGCTTCAATAAGCAAGTTTTTTTGCTAAAGTTAGCTGTTACAATGTTAGAAGGTAAATGAGTACTTTATGACCCGTTCCAATCGAGTTCTTTGAGAAACAAGTTATTCGTTCTTCACATAATTGTACCTAATGTTATGAATGTGGGATTTCTACACGTGTAGGAGTTCTTTGGCCACATATTCCGTAATAAGATCCTCCAAACACTTGAATAGAGATAGGAAGAGTGACCAAGTAGAAAAAGGAAAAGCTGTTGTCAAACCAGCGGGACTCCTTAATATTTCTTTAACAGGGTTATACAGAAAGGGTATGCTAAGTCGAAAAGGGCTCACAGTACTCATCATTATGAACAACTTTTACTATGAGACCAACCCGGAATTCGCAAAAAAAAACAGCTGTTCCATAGAAAAATGTCAATAACACTCCACAAAATGTATGGAACAGCTGATTTTTTTCCGCGAATTCCGAGTTGGTCCTGTAGTAAAATTTGTTTATAATGAAGAGTACTATTCGCCCTTTTCGGTTTGGCATACCCTTTTTGTATAGCCCTGTATATAAAAATGAATCGCTGTTCGTTAGTCTCGCTAGAATTCGAGAACGGTTTGAATAATTCTTTTTTTTTTTTTTATGCTCTAATACAGAGGTTTAAAACAAAAAAAGGCGCATGAAACCACCGGGTGCAGCTAGTGGGAAATAAAGTTACGAAATATCAGTAGAACACCACTCTCAGTTTTATCATTGCCAAAACGGCTTCGTTGAAAATCAGAACAGATGTCAAAACATCCACTAACGATAAATACCTTCATTATTTTTAAAAAGCATTGAAGAAGCGGTGCAAAAATGAAATTAAAAAAAACCTAAGTGTTCCAGACGTATTTTGAAATTCATTTGCCCACATAAAAATATCATTAAAGCAAACGCTACCCGAAATTAAAATCTAAATTTTTAATTGCAATTCAAGCGCGTTACAAAGCACCGTCGTAAAAAAAGAATAAAATTAGGGTTCGCGTGTCACTACAGAAAATAAAGGGTTCCGGTCCTTATCAGCGAGGTTTAGGTCATAAAGCACTCTCATGTTTGGCAAACAAATTTCGAAATACAATTTTTGCCTTGCGAAATATAAATGTGGATATGACATTTGAAGAAGTGGTTGGGCAATTTTTTAAGTAATCTAGATTTTGTTTTTTTTTATCTGAATAATTAAAAAGGGTTTTTTTAATGTAATTTAGTGACGAGACAAGCAAGTTATTTACCTATTGGTACATTGATTAAAAATTTTGGAAAACACAGCTATTTTTATATACGATATTTTATCAGTGCACTTATTTTAAAGTCGTAAAAAGCTTTGTTCTTTTACTAAAATATACTTAATGCAAAACAGTTTTATTATCACTTAAACTTTACATAAAAATAAAAATGTTTTGCAACGTTATTGTTGTTTTGTACCAGCAAAGCAATCATGCCCACTTCCCAAGTAGATACCTATAACTTAGTATGTATGTATAGGATAGGTATAACAAAATGAATAGTATAATGATATCACCGCGCCAATTGACAACATTTCAAATTTTTTATGTTAGTATTTTATTATTTTTTCTGAAAGAATATAGTAAAATACCTTATACATATTTTTTAATTAAATAAGCAAAGTGATCAGCGTTGCAATATCTCGAAATGGTTTTGGAATTTCATAGCCTTGTGAAATATGAAAACTTGTCAATTCTCATAGTGAATTCGAAATACAATCTTTTATCTGCTACATTTATTTATTTAACCTATGCTGTCCTGCTGCTGGGCAAAGGGCCCCAATATCTTCCAGTTCTTGCGGTCTTCGGAAAACTTTTAATTTTTCAGTCAACATTTAATTTTAATACATAAAATAATTTTGACTTAACATTAAATTTACTTAGTAAATTTACGAGATTAATGTTGTGCAATGTCGATAAGCATCTCGAAATTCCTTTCTGCTTTTGTAATACGGCATCAATGAAAATTGTGCTAAAGCCTTGTCCACACTCCGTTCTCGGTCGTCCATTAACAGAACTGTTATCCGGCAGCCGGTGTTGCAAAGGCACCGCGAGACACGTCTCGTGTACACGGCCTTAGGATACGGTAATCGGGCGAGGACATGGTGGGAAGCGTTTGGTACATATTTAACTTTGTTGGCTGAGTTTACGAATTAAAGATTTAGGCTAAACAATCTGGCTGATTTTACGGATTAAGGATTGTTGTTTTTAGGCCAAAACAGGCGAATCAGGGACTTGGTGATCTCTTCCAGATTTTTCTTCTTCTTGTTCTTTCCATTTTCTTTCAGTGTAGGTAGTGCGGGTAGCGCTTTGTTGTAAATACACTTTGCGAAGGCTCACTGGATCATCTGTTCTCTTAATCTTTTTCAATGACACCAATTTCCTTTATTATATTATACTATACTATAGACGACATGGTTTGTCGACTTTCCTAAACTATTAAGTAAATACAATAGACTGGTTTTATACTTTACCAGAGAGGCTTCCCATCACCATAGAGAAAACTCAGTCTTTGCTACTATGCAAAAAAATCTCTAACGCTCGTCACCAAATACGTAACCTTAAAATACAAATTTGTATATTGACGAATTTATACGACGAGTTGTGCGAATCGACGAACGTAATTTAAAATTTAATATTTATTTGACTCTCGCGTCTCTCTTAGCTTCTAATATTTACATTTACAAAGTAACAAGATTGTAACTGCAAAAGCTGGTTTTGTTACTACGGTAGCGATTGATGATTGTTATACTCGTATATAATAGGTAGATAGTTAAATTCACGATAAATATATTACGAAAAATTAACAATAGCTATAGCTATAGGTCACCGAATGTGATCGAAAGTAGTCGTTGTAAACGACTTAATATTTACGTGAGTATTCCCGTGTTAATGTTAACTATAACAAAATTGGTAGTGATTACTTATCTCTTCAGTGTTTATAAAGCTGGAACTGCTCAGTACTGACTTGTTTTATGCCTATAGCCTTATAAGTTGTCTGACCAAGTAACCTAGGCGATTTGTTAGGCTAACATATAGGCGGAAAACAAGTAGCAAGCAGGTGATAATGCAGTTTTGGCCTTAGAATTGCTCTTTAAAGAATGGTTAAATTTATGAAACTTTTGAAAATATCGGGCTTTATTTATAAAGCATGCTTAAAGTTATTCGATGCTTAAAGTTCTACGTCTTGTTTTCGCGCGAAGATATCAGCGAGAAGTTATCAGGGCATTTTAAGCAGTGACTAACTTTAGGCAGGCTTTATAAGTAAGACCCATCACCACTGTCAACATCTCATTATATTTAATCACAATTTCTGATACTATTTCCAATCGTCCATTAGTAAAACAAATTGCGCACCAAAAGGACAAACATCTCCAACCTTTGATCTGGTCGTCAACAGCTCGGCATCTTTATTACGTTTGATAGCTCTCTCATCACTCAATTTATATCGAGACCTGAAAAAATAAAGCCCAAAAGACGTCACCAGACGACAAAATCAGGGCATAGCCACAGAATAAGTGATACACCATCAACTGGCCGTAAGATTTATCAGATAGGAAAATTTTATAGATAGAATTTATTGTTTAAAATAGGCTTGAGTAACAAGTCGAGATAGGCCTAGATCAGTTGATTTAAATTGATAGATCTGTAGATATATCTACCTATCAAACTATAAATATCTGTTTAGTTTTGTTTGAACAACATCAACTAACACGGCGGTGCCAAACAATTCAATCCACAAGATAGGTTTCGTTTAAAATTTAAAATTAACGTTTAACCTTTAAAATGTTACAGTTATTTACATAAGTAGGTACTGTGAATTGTGGTATTTTCTTATGATTTATTAATTGAATAGTAGTAAAGTATTCTTGTGCAGTACATATTACGTCAACTCTTTTATTTATTATGTAAGTGCTAATCTATGCTATACCTTTATCATAAATAGATCGGTCATGGGTTTCAAGCATGAATTGTTTTAAATAGATTGAGTACCGTTTAGTTTTATTACGTGTTTATGCATAAAACGCTTAGTGTGTATGATATAATAACAGAATTAACATTTTAACAAAAAAGTACACACGAGGAGAGCGCTGAAGAAATAAAGGTAGATAGGGAGCGATTCCGCGGATTGAAAAAAACATTCGGTACTTATATAATACCTATATTTATAAGTTTTTTTTTATTTGCCACCTACTCAAGAAAGTATTTCTATTAACTTTCAAAAGTACTTCTCTGAACGACTCCCATTATAGCCATCCATTAAAAATAAACATCTTTTTCAATAAAATTGTCGTACTACCCACAAATAACGTTAAAAAGGGTGGCTTCCGGGTGGCCTAACTGGCGTACTTAACATGACTGAATACCATCTTTATGGGGCCCATAACAATATCATTCACCCTAAATAGTTGTAATGTACTAATAAATATAAATATTTTCAATTATTGTGATTTAATGGGGCGTAATATAGATAGGAATAGTGTGGATAAGATTTGCATCTAAAAACCATTAATCTTATTTTATTGCTATTCTACTAAATTGAGATTAAAAAAAGATTTTTGGCAGTAAATTTCTTATACTTTTTAATTATTTAACAGGTTAGATAGGTATATTTCGTTGTATTTATTTAACACAAAATTAATCTATGCACCAATATTAAACATCTCAGCTCGCAAATTCTACGATTTATCTCGCTATTCCTTATCTACACAATTCATTTCCCCGTCGCTATCGCCAAGAAATTCCTCTACATTTCGTGCCCGATTTGTCTACAGTAAATACAGCCGCTAACGTTAGAATCCAAAGCAAATTCTGCACAATTACCAGCCAATTTACAACCGCATTCAATTATTCGCTTTCTCTAGCAACAAGGCGTGTCCACACTAACCCAGTGTTGCCATTAGTTAGAAATTAAAATCAGTTTAAGGTAGTTTATGGTGGCACGCGGCCACAAAATGAGAGACAGAATTTAAGCTTCATAGGAAACGCGCTCGAGCAACGCACACAGACACCGCTTCCGCAAACGAACAATCACAAGTGCGAGTACACTGTTTCTCTATTCTCGCGAGTGAGATATTGTCTCGGTCATTGTCGCTCCCATTAGAAACGTCATGAAAATACAAGGTTATAAAATAATTTTTATGCTAACCTGAAATGGGCTCATGGTACTCAACATTATGAACAACTTTAACAATATGGCCAACCCAGAATTCGTGAAAAAAAATTATACAATTTGTCAAGTGTGATTGACATTTTCTATGGAGCAGCTGATTTTTTTCCAGAAAAATTCCAAGTTGGTGCCATAGTAAAAGTTTTTCATAATGATGAGTAGGTACTATGAGCATTTTTCGGCTAAGTATACCTTTTCCTTATAACCCTGTATGTCTTGAGCGCCCAAGAATATGGTCCCTGACGATTGTTCCGAGACTCGTGTCCGTGAGCGATTTGTATGTGTGCGTTGCTAGAGCACACTTACTATGAATCTTAACTACTGTATTCTCAATACTTTGTGACGCGGCACCGTTAGGGCGGGGGCACACAAATAACGACTAATCGATATTGGGATCGAATGCGCGTACGCCACGAAGGGTGCTTTTGTTTGTAAATTGTAATGAATTCCTTAAGAGCTCTGGAATTTGAATGTACTTAAGTTTTATAGAATGTTTTGGTTAAAAAACTGTACTTATTGTGATTTGTTTTGAATCGTCGAAAGCGTGATAAAAGTTGACGTAAAAATTACGTAAATATAAAATCCTTTGAAACAGTCAATGGTACCGGTTTTATGATTTCAACTTGATTTAAATTTGGCAGATTACGTAAATTTCAATTTAGTCGTAAATCATTTAATTTGTTTTTGGTTAAATCGATTTATTTGTCTATCCTTTTTAAAAACTCGTTACTTAAAGTCTTAAAATGAAAGTTATTATTAAAATGATAATTCAAATTAATTGTTATCAAAATGTGATCAGCACCTTTGAACTCTCAACAAAGCTTGTGCGTCCGTGAGTTATACAAACAGATATGAAAGTTACATGCTAGTTTATTGCTAATGCCCATCCCTAAACACCATGCCATTGCAACCTTTACTGTAGGCACATCAATCTACCCTTTTTGATATATTCTATGTGAGATTTAATTACATACAGACAGTTAACTCAAAGTGCCCCTAGAGGGCCTAGAGCTGGGCTCTAAATATTACTTAAAAACCATGCTTAAGTTAATTACTGCTTAAAACTCTCCATCTTCTTTTCGCATGTGACGATAGTTTGTCAGAGCATTTTAAACAGTGATTAACTTTAAGCAGGGCTCACAAGTAAGGCCCTATCTGGACTCTAAGGTATCTTAACTTAAGCGCCAACGAGTTAAAGATTCACAGGTTTACGAATGAAACAAAAAAATCAATCATAGATAATATAATTAAAAATGAATCGCTATTCGTTTGGCTCGCTACAACTCGAGAACGGCTGGACCGATTTCGCTAATTTTGATCTTGAAATATTTGTACTCGTATAAGTTAAGAAAAGGTATAAAGTAAAAAAAAAACTGCGGTTGAAACCGCCGGGTGGCAGCTAGTAATTGATAAAAATCGAGTTCATTAGTATAAAACAGTTATAACTCGTACATCCGATAATGACAAACGAACTAGAAGTCGTGTCAACTTCAATTAAAACATGACTATGTCTAACGAGTGACATAATTCACCGTTATAAGACCATGAGACATGAGCTTTAGCTACAAATATTTGGGATAGTGCGCACCAGTCATTAGAACTCGAAACTATTTTTCAGTAAAAATATTCGGAATATGATTTTGTGTGCTGATTGATGCACACAAAATGCTACTCGATTATTAAGGAAGACTATTTTCACAGCGGGATATTTCTTAGTAAAATCAATCGGAATATTAAACCTTTAAATATTACTATCGTTATTAGATAATTCAGTACTTTTGTAATTTTAGTTAGTGAGCCATTTTTTAAAGTAGAATAAAAAAGACAATTGTCGTTTGAGCATATTACAGGAAGAAATTTGATATAATTTGTTAAATGCACAGTAATGTACACACTTATTAACCCTAAACTGCGCAACTTTAGATAGCTATAATCAGCCCCTACCTTATGGGTGGGCTAAAGAGCGAAACCTCAACGTCAGTCATTTGTTTGAAATCGCTGATAACTTCATCTTCACATAATGATACGGTATCTACCGATCGACCACCGGCGCGTGCCGTTTAGCCGAAACACGTTTGGTTTTTCAACGTCAAGGTTGCCAGATCTAAATGAAATAAATTGTGCATATTAAAGATTTATTGATGGATAAAAAATAGTTTGGGTCACGTTGAAAGAGTTTGGCATTTTTTTCAGCTTGCTTTTTATCTATACTGAAATCGTAAAGAGGTATAATTTGTATGTCTGCTTAGGTATTATTGTATGTATGGATGTTTGTTGTAAAGGCTAATTTCCGAAACTACTGGTCATAAAGCTACACTATCCCTGAGCGCTATAGACTTAAAACGTATAGCCTTAAAACTGCGAGAATAAAAGTTAAACATCACCGGGCACGATTCTCAGCATCAGCTGAACTTTATCAGCCAATGCGTAACGTCCAATTAAACACAAAAAAGCAAAAAATACATTATTCTTTTTCATTTGCTTAAATACTGGCTGGTTTTTATTAAACCTACGAAATAAAATAATATTAGCATGCCTTTTAATATTGAACTGGCAGCCCTCAAACTAAACAGACTTATGTTTAACCAGTATAATTTGGCGGCAATTTTGGGTTTAAATTTCGAAGCTTAGCTTTTTTCGTTCCAAAGTCAGTGAACTCATCTCGGTAAAGCCTGAATACACTGAATTTAACTGAATATTTTAGGTCCCAAATTGGGGCCCGACCGGATCCAGACTCATGAATTTAAAAGAGGCCTAGACAAACAGGCCTTGGGAGTTTAGGGTCAATGAAACTGAAATGAGGCGCGAGTACGGAGACCAAACGTTAGGGTTTCGCCAAGATTTTAGGGTTTTGTCGTGAAAGCTCTTGCAATTCGTGCTTAGTACCTAGAGAGATTTTGGGCCACCAATGCCAATATACAGGCTTAGCCAAGTAAGAGATCTGTCAGACAGATTATTTCATCTTATAACTATGATGATGCAGACGCCATTTAAAAAAATACTATCACGATTTTCCCGCTTTCCTACAAGTATAAGGACTTTTTAACTCTACCAAGCGACAAAGAGCCGTCTTTCAGCATTACTTTTTTTAAGCTTTGTCACATACCTACATATCTAATGTTATATACAATATATGTCAATCGCTATGTCTTGAATTTTGTTCTAAATATGGTAACCCTATTCTCAGAGCTTTCACTTTTTACAGAATTACAAAGTTCATGAAAATTGTGCTGTTTCGAAGCTACCTTAGTATATCTTCAGCTAACAAGAGTTGTTATAGCTTTAATGTAAAGTTCGTTACCGTAAAGGACGGTCGTTAAATGTTTCAAGTGCTTTGACTAAAGGCTCTGATGTTGTTGAATTTTAGGTTAGCTGAGCTGGTAATAAAATATTTAGGTATTTCGTTACAATTTCTGTGAATTTAGCTTTGTATTAAAGAAAACGAATTCAAGGTTTTCTTGAAAAATTGTATCAACCGGAAGTCTAATTTATCAGATAACCTGTAACGTTACCTTATTGCAGCTGCCATTAAGAACTTAATTTGCAATAATTAGTCATTAGTCATCAAAGTTTAAAAAAAACCGGTTACTTAATTAATTTATGATGGCGTCTACGTTTTTTGATACACAGTCTTTCAGAAATAATAAAAAAAAATATTGTGATTCGGCAGCATTCGAGGCGCAAAGCGTGCTCTGTGCGGCAGTGGACCCGCCTTTAAAGCCCAAGACTGGCACTAAAAGCTAATTAAATACAAATTAATTATCAAACTAAGGACAAAGACGAAATTATTGGCCGTAAAGTGGTTCTTGTTATAGCTATTGTCAAAATAAATAACATAAAATGTCTCGCGGCTTACTGACTCCTTATTCGATAAGGTCTCGTAATGAGGGAAATTGGAGAAAGCTAATTATTAATTTAATTGTTATTTAGCATTTATGGTTATTACAATGTTCTACTCAGTAGGTAATTGTATTATAGTAATTATTGTTTTTTGAATAATTCTCTTGAGAACACTTTATAGGTACTTCTACAAGTTTAGAAACTCGTAGTGTTAATTACATAGAAAAATAAATAAAACAAAAGAGGTTACATAATACTAGCCTGCACCCCGAGTTTTCACCCACACAATGTGTGATGATGGTGATAAAAATTCTATGTTTTTTCTTTACCTCTGACAAGGTTGGTTTATGCTACGAGTATTTTATGATCGGTCGTGTAATTACGACGTGAAAGCGTAACAAACAAACTCCCTTTCGCATTTATATTATTTATAAATACTAGTTCGGATTTCAACTTCTAATTTTAAATAGAACTGCTGGAGATATCTTATCTATACTTTCTTACACACTTCCAATTATCTACTGAGTAAAAGACGCACGCGTCGTTAAAGTTTTCCTTGTAAACCTACATAAGATTAATTGCAATTGACTAATTCCATTGACTTTTCAGCACTTGTCATAAACAACCCTTTAATTAACTTGTCAATGTATCATTCCTAATGAATAGAGAACGGAAGGAAAATGTAACTTGTTTTTATAGGTTGATTACACATAACGAGTACAGTGGCGAGACAGTGAATGGGCACTCTCGGCCGAGCAAACAAATCATGGTTCTAGCGACCTCGTCAAACTGTTTATACAAACCGAATACTCGGCCGAGGGCACTTTTTATGAGCTTTTTATGTAGGTTTATACGACACAGTTTTCTTCAAAATTGCACACCCCGTTTTTCTATTTATTTTATCTATCCTCTCCATCCTAAGGTTGCCTGGAAGAGATCGATCTCAGCGATAAGGCCGCCAGTTGTCGCACTAGTTTTAAGTGTTAAAATCCTTTTGTTTGTAATTTATGGTGTGAACAATAAAGAGTTTATCTATCTATCTACTCGTTACGTGTAATCAACCCATTACAGTAGTAACTTACCTAGTTACTCGGTAACTTGGTAGGGTAATTGGTGTCGGGGGTCGGCCGTAACTTAAAAGGGCGATAAAGTTGGAAACGATGAAATTGGAGAGCTTATTACTACTTATTTATTGAGTTTAGAGAGTTTTGAATGATTAGTTGTGTGCGTGAGGAGCTCGAAAATTAAAAAAAAGAAGGATTTTAGAAAAACTAAAAAGCTTAAAACTCGACTGTCCTTATAAATTCAGGAATTAATTTTGATTCAATCCTACTTTGAGATGTCTAAGCTCAAAGCAAATAGTGAGATGAGTAAATGTAAATGTAAAAGTGTAACAAGTAACAATATGATAGAGCTCATGGCATAACTTGACTAGGTGTTCGTTACCGATAAAAGGAAATGGCATGCTTAGCCGTAAAGAATTCATAGTACCTACTCACCATTATGAACAACTTTGACTATGGGAGCAATCAGAAAATCGCGAAAAAAACAGCTGTTTCAAAGAAATATGTCAACGACACTCGATAAAATATGTTTCGAACAGCTGATTCTTGTTTCGCGAATTTCGGGTTGGTCCTATAGTAAAAGTTGTTTGTAATGATAAGTAGGTACCAATTTTTTCGGCTTACCTTTTCCTTATAGCCCTATAAGTCTCCTTGTTAAGAGCCGTGGTAGCTCAGTGGGAGAACCGCCGCTTCGCATTCTTGAGGTGGCGGGTTCAAACCCCGACTCGTACCAATAAGTTCTTTAGGACTTATGTACGAATTTACATACACTGGCTTTTCGGTGAAGGAAAACATCGTGAGGAAACCTGCATATGTAGTTCACGCAAAAAGGGCCGATTACCGGCCTAGTTGCGGAAAAAGAGCCCGCTCTTTATCTTTACCATAAAAGTCTCCTTGTTGTCCTTGTCTTTGTTTGTGTTCCATGACATCTCCGATACAGGATTTATCCTAGTCGGAGCTATGAGTGTGAAACGTCTTGTCTTGTTGTCTAAACAGTCAATTAAAGTCTTCCTCTTTTTACCTCTATCTCGTTAGATCTAATTAAAGCCCTGTCAAACGTTATTAGCGCAGTGCCGCATATCGCGTGTGGACGGCCCGTCCCTGTGAAAGTGTGATCGGAGGCATTTCATTGCGTCGCCATCGGTCTAGTGTTGAGTTACATGGACGTGTTGGTTGTGAGCAAGAGCGGAGGCGATTTTGTTAAGACATTTGTAATATCATCATAATCGTTTGTAATGGAGTTAAAGAAAGAGAGGTCCGCCGAAAGAGGTTTTCGTCTGACCTCAGACATAGAAATACAGGCCAGTATCTACTTTCGATTCATCTGCAAGTTCCTTGAATCCAAAATGCAGATAAAAAATCCTGACCCAAAACGTCCTTTTTACAAGCTTGTATTGAACTTGCAATGTTTGTAATGTGTATGTTGGGATTGTCTGTTAAATCTTGGAACTAAATTTTAAACCATTTTCCCATGTCCAATTTGGCTGAAATTGGGTAGACAAGACTTGTTTTATATTTATTTTGTCAAGCAACTTATCCTCTCAATTTTTAATTAAAATTTATAAAATTAAAATATATTTTACTAGCTGACCCGGCAGACTTCGTACTGCCATACAGTACTTCTCTATAGCGATCATAGGTAAATAAACACTGCACAAAACACTATTTACAATTTTATACTTATAATATATTAGGTACAATTATAGGTACGAATTTGTTTCGTGTATCAGTTGACAAAAGCAAACTCATCCATGAAAAAAAAACACTGACATTGACAGTTTGTTGTTGTTTCAACTTTTTTTTAATTTGATATGACTTGGAGTCAAATCCTTCGAAATTTTAAAACAAATGAATGAACTATTCGATTTCGTTTTCTTTTTTTTGTTTTATCTGTGCTCCAACGCACACTGTTTTGATAGATATGATTGAATTTGAACGTTGTACAGAGGTAATAAAGTGCAAATTGACTCTTGGACGTTAGGAACATACCTACATTGCTTAAACAACAGTGAGTGCGTGCAATTCAATATGAACTTTATACAATAGCAATAAAGCTCGTTTTAGTTAGAAAACGTTTGTATGGGAAAAATAAAAGGGCTGTTTTTAGGGTTTTTCAATATTTCTGAGAGATTTTCTTAATATTTTTTTCCGTAAGAACCTTCTCCTAATAATAACAAATACAACAAAAAAAGAATTAGTGAAATCGGTCCAGCCATTCACGCGTGAGGCCGTGACCAAGGAAAACGGGTTTCATTTTTATATATATAGAAGATATATAGATATAGATATATAGATATAGATTTTGGATGAAAATAGAAAATCCGTAGTATTGCGTAATAAATTCACAAATAAAATCAATTAAAGCATGCAAATGTCATTAATGAATGAGAATCTACTTACTTGGTTTTAGTTTTGGTTTGGTTGTAGTTTACATTATTATATTAGCATATTAGGCCCAAGTTTGAAGGCTTTTTAAGACAGATCTAAATTTTTTAAAACTATTGGCATCCTTGTCTAATGGCTTGCAATGATAAAGACAGATATATTTTTAGTTAGTTTCGATCTGTCTTAAAATGCCTTCAAACTTGGGCCTAATTTATGATGATATAAGATAATGATTGTAATTCATTTCCACTAGTAACTTCACTCTTCAGTTAGTACATAATTGTAATTAGATATGCAACTTTGCAATCTTACAAATTATACTTGATATGATTCGTTTCTAATCGGTCGGTAGGTACCTATTTTGTGAATGGACGGATATTTGATGATTGATCACTGGACTGATAACCAGGTCGGCTGGGTTTTGAGGTCACTTCGCCGGTTTATTGCATTTATAGGTATCGTTATCTGGAACTTAGTAACTTTGCATATGATAAACTTAATCAAAGTATTGTTTAATTTATCATTGCTTAAAAATATCTTGCCAGTGTTTTTTTTTTAATTTTTTGTTATAATTTACAGTTTAGAAAAGAAAAATTAGACACTAATATTATAAATGCGAAAGTTTGTTACTTTTCCACGTATGAACTGGAAACGCCTGTATGAAATTGGATGAAATTTGGAATAGAGATATCCAATACCTTCGATACATATGCTACTATTCTTCACCATAATCATCTTTAGTGCGTGGGGAAAGCGCAGAACGCAGATAGTGAATTTACTCACTTCTTGGTAACTTCATCACCATCATTATCATTATGCCATCAGCCTCGGTCACACGTCACACGCTAATCGGGTCCAGGTTCGACCCGCGACTCTAATTACTACTTACTTACTTAACTACTAACTACTTACTACGAGTAACTTACAGCCAACACCCAACACATTTTGTTGTTAGACTTTTCTATCACCGCTCGAAGCCTCCAAATCGCGCCGCTCATCACCACGCCTACAAGCGACACTGTAACCTTATCCCTTTGATGGACCATGAACGCACGCGAACAGAACATTACAGGGTATTCGCTAGAAATATGTTTGGCGGGGTGCATACACAATGCTGGGGCCTATTCTGGCCAGCGAGATATTGTCTCGGGCACTGTCGCTCTCATCAATAATGTCGTGTTAGTGAGAGTGACGGAGATAATCTCGAGCGCTCAAGAATAGGGTCCGTGGTAGTACACGTAAACCACATGAGCTGTTGGATAACTTGTCCGTAATAAAAAGTGCGTTATGCAATTTAATGAAGAATGTCGTATTTACTATATATTTTTTTCAAATAAGATACTCGTTATCACAAACAAGATTGATTTCCATCATAAAACGAGAGGCATATTTAAGTGATATCATACAAATTGGTAAGCATGTGGAAATGAAATTTGCGTTAAACGTCCTAAATTAATGAATCAATTTGTCAAAACTACGTTAGTTTCCATAGGTACAGTTCTAAATAATGTTTAAATATATTTTTTTCTTTGACATTGCATTTATTGTGTTATAATTTATTCGTAAAAAATATATTTTTGACATAGGTACATAAGTGTATTCCTAATTGATGTACCCATATTTAAATAAATTATTTTGAATTTGAAAAACGTATAGTCGTATACCAGAATAGATCTTAAAAATCTTAAAAGCCCAAATCAAATAAAATCTCCAAAATAACACCATAGAAAATTCCTGAAAATTAAAAAAGAGACTAACAACAACCTCAAGTCTTAGTCATGACGTAAATTCCCAAACAACTCAGGAAGCGAAGGTCAAGCCGCAGTAGATCAAGGGTGCGCCGGCGCCTGCAGCCGAGCTTGGAGCTGTCACTCCACGTGACAGCCGGGTCTTGGGTCTGTGCTCTTGACACCCGCTTAAGTGAGATGTTACTTGACACCGGTGGCAAACACACTTACTTTCTATCTTTTTAAATATTTTTTTTATTAACAAGTTAGTTTTGGAATTCAATGTGTGTGCGCTTTTCGCTTACGCTTTTATCAGATAGATAGACTTGTCTGAGAATAGCATTATTTTATTTTGATAGCCCTAAAAAGGTATGTTTCGTACTACATGGCTTTGTTTCATTAATATATTATTACGTAAAACTAAATAGGGTTTTTTTATTTGGTAACCTATGTTAATATGTTCAATTGCTTGGCAAAGATCTCTCCCAATTTTGCCATTTCTGCCTGTCTTGAGCCTGTATAGCTGAAAATACCACTAATAGTGATAAAACAACGTAGTATACTATTATATTTACTATAGTAGTAGTAGCAAAGGTTTAACTAGTGAGCACATACTAGTTTATTCTAGAGCAAAAGCCTAAACTCAATTAATTAGACTAGAATACTTCGTCGGTATAGACTATAATGTTTCGAGTCAGTAGTTTCTTAGTTTTTTTAAATCTTCGACTACCTAAATAATATCTCTACCATTTAAAAATATCAAAACTATTTCTTCTTACAAAAACTTTGTAACACCTTTCTAAACAATTCGAAAAACTACATGCAACAAGGAAAACCACGAAAAAGATTACACTGTTATGTAGAACTACTGTCGAGATAACCGGCTGATAAGAGGTCGTTTACCCGAATCAGATGGCAATCGTAATCACGATGAGTAAACTGGTTATTTGAGACGTTAAGCCTGTGCTATTTACCGAATTATGAATTTTCAAGGCCGAAAGAAAATCTGGAAGCTACCGATGACGTATTTGTTTGAAATTATAGATATACGAGTACATCACATTTCAAACACGAATTTGAGAATCTTGAACATGAATTAGGTGATTGTATTAAAGTATAAAATATTTAAGAAATAAAATCTACCTAAAGAAAGATATTAGCTACATTCAAGTGCCGCGTTTCTTTTCATTAAGTACCTCTTAATGAAAAGAAACGCGGCACTTACACGAAGTGCAAAAATATTGCACGACTTACTATACTAGTAACTTACTACTTACTTAACTAACAATGATTTTAACTAGTTCCTGTTTTCTCACTTTTTCTAAACAGGACTAATATAGAATACCTAAGTAGTAGGCACAACACAGTTGGTGTAAGATTAACCTTTCTAGCTATAGCCAAACCGTTTATCTTAGTCCTCGCCTGCGCGGTACAGAGGCGCGGGAGCGGCGGGTGATATACACGCGCCCACCGCCCGCACCTCTCTCAGTCCCCTTTGTCGTCATACCCCGCGCCTCTGTACCGCGAAGGCGAGGACTAAGATAAACGGTTTGGCTATAGATCTGAAACCTAGGCATCAAATCTTTTCAGACGCAGCTAGCTAGGTAATGGTTTATCTTTAGGTCGGCTGTTTTAGACAAGTACTCGTCAATCCACCTTTATCAATGAAAACCTTTAATATTCCATGGTCACACCATCCAGCTATTTCTGCTACAGACTACTTGTCTGTAAGACGGGGTGTTTGACCGAAACCATTATAAAAACTTTGGCAGTTGACCAAACAGTCATAGAAATATTATTTCTGGATGCGGCCGTTACAAACTCTAGTGGAAATAGCTGATGGAAGAGCATGTTAAATGTCAAAGTGTTGTATAATCGGGATTGTGGTCTTGACCGAGTTAGTTCTTGGTTACTGGCCTAATTTCTTTGTTTAATCGTTGCTGAAGCGTGGGAGAGAATTTGTGTTAGGAGAGATTAGCAGTTACGTAATCAAGAAAGGTCTTGCCATTCATTGTTTTTTGAAAAGCATGAGTACTGTAGAAGTTTAAGACTGCTTTCTTTAAAAGTTCTGCTTATTTTCAAAACAGTTACTTATACTATTTCTGTCGCTTACACTTAAATGTTGACAAAACCTTTGCCAAAAGTTGGCTACTTTCAAATGTCAAAATTAAAACATACTTTCTTAGTAAGATGCGCTTCGCATATTTTGCTCTTAATACTTAGTATGTAATTTTCTCATTTTGCCATCAAAATAGCAAAGTGATAGTTTAAATTACCTAGAGAGAAAAACACTGAGAAAAGGGCAACTATCCAATCTTCAAAATTAAAAAAAATACGCAGATTCAAAACACGCAGCTCTGACGTCACACTCTTCAGAATAAAATCTATAAAGCTGAAACGCCCAGATGTTAAATAAAACAAACAATAACTTTTATATCCTATTAGACTGTTTGGAATATTTTCAAGCTGAAACAGTGGCTATTCACCTTTTCAGCAAGGCCGTTGGAAAGAGACAAATTACGTTATGTGCATACGCTAAAGTGGGACAAAGGTATTTCTGAAAGATGGTGCGATGATCGGTAATGCGTTTTACAAACCGGTGTCTGACCTGTTGCGTTAGACTAAGATTCTATGCCAATTGTTTATTTATAGTAAAACGGCAGACTTATCATTAGGCGTACATTGTGGTATTTGTTGTTGTCCATCCATCGTCTGCTCGTCTTTGCCTACACTGGTTTTGAGGCCTACGTTCTCTTCTGTTGCAAAATGTACCTAACGCAAATCGATAATTTTCCTTCCTTCTCAATAGTACAATTTACAACTTCTAGGTCTGTGTGTCTCGTGTTCGACCACATCGTCGCTTACCTTCAGGCGAGTTGGTGACCAATCGCAGACTTATTTGTGGAAAAAATAAAAACAAGCGCGGAGCATCAGCCAAAGTCAACCAAAGGGCTGTCCCCCTAGCCAAGTTGCAATTCCATATTCGCAAATGCTGGTAAAAAACTAAGTAAATGTATGGGAATTTCATTTCTGTAATAGAATATACGAGTATGTAGTTCACATTAAGTAATGTGAAATGAAGCGCTTCTTCCACTTAAATCTCTCTTGTTTAGATATTTGAATATTTTTAACTCAATCGGAAAAGGTGTAAACAGATTTGAATAACGTTTAGTATCGAGCTAGCTTATCCTCTGGACTAGTATGTAAGCTAATTTTTATCCCGGAAAGATTAAGACTATATGGCGCAGCTGATTCCTTAACGAATTCTACATTCGCTTTCACGCCTTTATTCATCATGACATTTTGCTCGTTACTATTATTTTGATGCACAGAATTTTAATTATGAAGTACTTATTGTATTTTGATCTTTATGTGCCTTGTTATTTATAATTAATCAATGCTGTTATTAACAATCAATTTTATTTGTTTCAGGTAAGTTCGTATGCCGATTTCACTTTCTATATTATGTAAGGTACACAACGTTCAATACACAAATAATTATTTACCATTACCTACTTTAATAATCTTTATTTATGATATGCAGTACATAGACATCGCAAGATGCCGATTTAAGCCCTTTCGACAGAGACGACTTGCCTAGAGCTTTCGGTGAGAGAAAATACATAAATTAAATGGCAGTTAGTAAATTTCCTAGTTCTCGCTATATCTTGTCATATACAGGGTTATACGGAAAGGGTATGCTGAACCGAAAAGGGGTCGTAGTTCTCACCATTATGAGCAACTTTGACTACGACTTCTCATTGACATTTTTTTCTATAGAACAGCTGTTTTTTTTGCGAATACCGGGTTGGTCTATACTAAAAGTTGTTCATAATGAGCCTGTTTCGGCTTAACATACCCTGTCACTGCACAATTGAACCGATAAACCCTTCCCCTATTACCCTGTTTTAAAAAACAAAAATATATCGCTATGGCCTATTACCACAGAATAAATAACAGTACCTACTACAAAGGTCCGGTCACACAATGCGCGGTTTAAAAGCATTCAAATGTGAACCCTACATTGCTACAGCAGAATTCCTCGATGCGTGACACAAATGACAGCAATGTCTGAACTTTGTCATTTGAAATGCAACTCTCTCGTAACAACTTAAAGTATATTTTGCTACTACCATTTCAACGCAGCATGCGGCCGCGGCCGGGCTAATGTAACGTGAAAATTTAAAAATATCCAAACAGAATACATTTCCCGCTCAATAGTTTAAATTGCAATATTTTATTGAGTGACCAACTATTTGTGTTGTTTAAAAATAAGAATCGGAACATGTGAGTCTGTGCTAGACTGGTTGCCAAATCCTAGGTCTTAATTTTTTACCTAAGAAACTATTTTAGTAATTTCGGATTAAACTGCATGAGCTAAATTTATTAAGTGCTGTCGTCAGTTCAGTACCAAAATAAACTTAGCCATGTTAGTTTGCCTGTATTTATTACCTGGTTTGACTAAATGGCTGAACAAAGTTTGATAAAATTAGCCAAGACAGTAAAGCATGGTACTACCATGAAAATGGACAAAATATTATTTTATCCTTGAAAAATGTCAGAAAACTGGAAAATTACAGAACATTTACTACTTAGATCTAGTAGTACCTAGGCACAAAAATGTTAAACTAACAAAAACAAATATAAATACGTTTCACATAATTTCCAGGTGTAAAAAATCAAAAGCCTCAAAAATAAACCGCAATTCACACTTATTCACACCAGTGTCAACAGAGCCATACAAACAAACATACAAATACGGAAATATAGCCTAACACTATATATACTATATATACTTAGCGTCACAAGTATAGTAAATATAGCCTAAGCGCTACAAATATTTCCCCCAGTTTTTATTTCTGAGAGAAAATGTTAGGCTGATTTCACACATGTGCGGGTCGTCCGCATGGAACTCTATCTCTAGAAGATAGAACACCCATGTTCAGTGTGCATTTAACACCCTGAACATGGGTGTTTTTATTTTGTTTCCCCTCCATGGAGGCATCGACTGGGTAATACAGTTTTACATTATCCAGGATTGCTCCGTACAAAACTACCTTCTTCCGTGCGGTTTTTTAAATAAAAATAAGTGTCAAACAAGCGACTGGCCACCTGATGGAGTGGTCATGGTTACCGCCACCTCCAATACCCAAGATATCTTCAGTCCGTTACCTCTAAGGACTCTATAAACCATTCGTTTGAAGTAAGTCTCGCAGCCGTCCGCAAGCGGACACTGCGTGCGGATGCGGACCGAACACACAAGTGTGGAACCAGCCTTACAAAATTAACAACGACGTAGTAAACGTATTTGGTAGGTGTCACTTGACTATATTTATTAGATGCTCGTTGGAACAAGCTTAAATAATAACAATAGTTGGGAATAGTTGAGAAATATAACGGATTTTCTTGTTAATGATGTTTGGAACATTAAAATGTGGATATAATAAATTCTTGTCTGGATAGACCGCACATGCAGATCGAGTGTAGTTTATTAAGGCGAGGAAAGTCAAATAGAACATACTAGGGAGACTACTAGGGTAGAGTAAAACTTACGATGATGTCCTTACATTGTAATCACATGATTTTCATGATGAGAAAATCATATCGGTACTTAAATAAAACTCGTGCTGACGTATAAAACAAATATGAGTTTTTACATTTTTAATCGCGTTGCTCACTGTATGAAAATACAGTTATGTTTTAGTTTTAGCCCATTTGATGAGGGTAGCAACATTTTAATAGTTTAGACTTGTCATTAAATTTTCAAACTAACCATTTAACGAGTTAACAATATGTGTGATACTTATGATTTTACACACTGTTACAGTAAAATAAAAAGGAGTCGTTACGTGGATTCAACTATTTATACAAGAGAAGCATAAATGGATACGGCTACGCCTTAACACGCCGAAAAACAACCATGGCACCTCGCCAGTACACAAACAGATCGACAAACCAATAAAATGTTAAAAGAATATAGGTATATTTTAGCCCGGCAGTTTAAAAGTTTTTTGACTCTTTTAAAGACGTTCGTATCGTATCGTACTACATCTGTATTAGGTCACACTGGAGTTAGTCGACTTATTAATGTCCAACCCTAGTGTGTGTGTATAAAAACCACAAAAAATACCACAAGGTACCACTTCCAAACCATTTAAACGAATACATGTGATGTTATTAATTGATGACGAAATTGATAGGTACCAACTAATGTTTAAAAATGAAATACTTGCTTTTTTACTATAGGCTTGCGTTTGACCGCCACCTCGCCTGATGATGCGGTAAGCAATGATGCGGTCCACGATGGAGCACGCTTGCTTGAAAAAAAAAACGACACAAATTATTCATGTATCATTTACACAAATAGCTCGAACAAAACCACCATGTGGTTAGTTAATTGGTTAACTAAACTAAGTGGCTAGTCCTAGTGTTGATAATTAGTTAGGCCAACCAAAGGGCTGACTAGGCCAAACGACTGTCGCTCCTAATAAAAACAAACAACTGGAACGTTCCTATTCTTTCAGTCCTAAATGCCACTAGCTCCCAGGCCTGAATTGAAAGTCCTATTAGCGCTATCTGCTAGATTTATATTTTTTAACTCTAATAAATCTACGTTTGACCACCCACTCGCCTGTTGGTAAGCGACGATATGGCCGAAGATGAAGCACGTAGACTTAGAAGATACCTATTCACACTGACCTTGAAAAGCCCAATATTACCTATATCTCTCAGGATACAAGAAAGGCAGCAGTCTGTTCCATTTCCTGGCAGAACAAATATGAAACGTAGATTCAAAACGTTTAGTACGTATCCAGGAGAAATCGTATCACCCCTGCGCAAGCGCATTTGCGCAGTAACCGCCAATTATGCGATGATTGATTGAAGAATAAACCGCGAGAGCAAGTGTCGCGCCTGACTGATTGCCTGACCTGAGATCACAGGTCAACCTGCAGTCATTGTCGTAGAAATATTATAACATTCATTGCATCTCCCATAACTACAGGAATCTTATTTTTTTAAAGATGAAAAGTAGCCAATGTGTTAATATAGGATATAAGCCACCCTTATGAAAGATTTAGTCTAAATCTGTAAAGCCGTTTCAGCGTAAAAGAGTAACAAACACACTAAAAGTAACATACTGTCTCCTGCCACTCACTTACGCACTTTCACATTTATATTAGGACCTATTAAGTGTAATTGTCAACATTGTGCTACATTTTGATATAGATCAATAGTATCCGGAATCTAACACATCATTTAGTCTAGACGCAGTCCCTGATCAATGCAATAACCGAAGCGATCAGTGCTTAAATTGAGAAACTATCATCATTATTTTACCAATTGAACTACGCTACAAACACTAGCAGTAATAGATATGGTTACTCAATAAAATCAATCTACAATAATGATGCGTACGTGTTCGGAATGCAAAGCAATTCATTAATAATTCTACAACGAGTATGCCTTATTAGTGCTACGAGTAGCGACAGCTGAATAATTTGCGACTGCGACGGCGGCGGCGGCGCGACCGCGGCGCAATTGTGTCACCTAATTGTTCAGTTGAGATTGGAACAGAGAAGCCACGAGTCGCCCTGAGTGAGGCTAGCAAATCTTAAAAGTCTCTAACTGAAAAATCCTATCCTACTAATAATATAAATGCGAAAGTTTGTGTGTGAATGTCTGTTATCATACATCCGTAACTACTAAATCAATGTCGGAGTATACATAGAGGTAGTTTATGTTCTGGTACTACTCATAGGCTTTTTAGCACTTTTCATCTTTGCGCGAGTAAAGCCGCGGGGCGCAATAAGGGTAAAATAAATGTCTTTTACATGGTAGGCACTGTTGCGTTTTGTCATGGTATACTACAAAAATATATAGGTATGTGCAAGTAGACTCCGTACTTGCGCCAATGTTCTTGCGTCATACTTGTACAGTCAATTTCATCAATCATTAAAACTATTGGAGCAAGTTGTTTTAAATTTTGTTCAAGTTAGGAATATTGAGCTTCAAATCTTTCCAAGTTTGTTTACACAGCAATGACGTATGAAGGTTGTTAATAAATAAAGTGTCTCCACCCTCTCCACTGTTTCTCTGTTCTTATAACTTACCGTGATCTCGGAGTACGATTCTCGCAACCGCATGTTTGTGGGCGATCGTTTGTAACTTAACTACTGAAAACTACTGCTTAAGATATACTTTTGTATTAAACTTGTATACTTTCCTTGTAAACGCCAAAGGCCACGTCACACGTGGCATTCTTAGGCGACGCTACGTGGCAAAGAACGTATTAAAATGTCAGCTCTATTTTTGCTATGTACCTACTTATTGTTATTTTTCACTACTGCCATTGTGTTATACAAAACACACTACGAGGATATCAACTAATGAATGAAGCTTCTTCGTTTATTTTTTTTTTGCAATTTTACTCCAATTTTGCCACTTTTTGTTCTTCTAAAGTTTTTTAAGTACATCATTACTATTTGTAACGCTCAGCTACACAACACTTCATGGCAACGCGCCGCAACACATCGTGTGACCAAGTCTTATACAAAGTTACGATGCACTTTATAACTGTCATTATTCTTAGTCTCACTTTCCCTATTAATTAAAACCACTGAGCCTTTCACTTTATCAATTTCCCATTCTACATTTCCTTATCCGTTGTTAATAATTATTTGACAAACGCCGCAAACTAATTTGATTTCTACAACATCCTGTATAAGTAGTGATTAGAACGATACCTCCTTATAGGGCTTATAAATATGGTTAACTACTTTACTGACACCTTTATGCCTAATCCGAGGAAAGGTACAAAAATTTACGAATGTTTGTCAGTTCCGCCATTAGTGTGAACTTCTAATAAAAGTTTCGAATCCATAACAGAAACGTACCCATTTTATAAATAACACTACAAAACCGATGACCAAAAATTCTCAAAATAGCTGAAAAGTATAATAATAAGCAATAAAAACTAGCATAACATATAAAATACATATAAACATACTTTTAATATTGAACTTTTGTACAATTGGTTTTAATAGTTACCGCTCTTAAAGTATTCATTAATTTATTAAGATATAAATCTAAATCTTATTTAAATTCAAAAACTCTACTTCACTGAACTTGTATAAAAAATGCACGCAGCACCGCAGGACAAGATTCTAGCTCTCCATATAAAGTAAAGCATAAACACCTGAGCTCATTCCTTATAAAGTGCATAAATATGGTTCGGCTGGTAATTTTCACACCTCCCGACAATTTGTCCTGATATGAAGGCAAATTGCCTTGTTCTGACCAAACTTGAATATTAATTCTAGCTCCTATTAGTTATGGACTTACTAGAACAGTTATTTATGCCTAAGTAATTGTACCTATATGCTTGCACCTTATACGATGTTAAGGTAAATTCAAAGACTTCGATTAAAATATCATTTAATGTTGACTCTTATTTTACCGTAGGTTTAGCAAAAATTCTGACATAAAAGTTATGCCCGACTGTCCTATTTTCATACAATTGTTTATCGAAAACTCCCTACGTATTGTACCTGCAGCCTAGCATAAGTTCTGACGTTGTTACTAATATTTCATCTTTAGAAAACCATCTTCAAAGTAACCACTAAAAGCTTTTATAAAAATTCGACTAAAAGTTACATAAAGGAAAAAATAACGAAATTGAACGATTTACTTGTACCCGACATATTGATAACTAGGGCATTTGTTTTTGCATTTTTTTGTAAAGTAATTCACCAATCAAAAAAACAATACTACTACAGCTATAGCTCATGTACAGCTACACCCCTCGAAACAACTTCTGCATCCCAATGCCAGCCAAACCATGACATAAAATAAACATTTCTTGCATACAAGAGAAAATATGACGTTACTCGTAAGTTAACACGATCGTACATCGCACAAGCGTGCGTCTCGAA
Organism: Alcis repandata; assembly: GCA_949125135.1. Lineage (NCBI taxonomy): Eukaryota > Metazoa > Arthropoda > Insecta > Lepidoptera > Geometridae > Alcis > Alcis repandata. Next base: position 2,806,885 of record OX421240.1, read on the forward strand.
TCGCCTAATAGATCGCATTGTCCGGGAAGCGTGAGGCTCTTCATGCTGGTTTACTCACTGATAAATGTATGGAAATGGTAAAATTATACTTGGTGGCTTTTTTAATACTTACTGCCGATTTATTTATTATAGCCGAAGCCCAAAACAAATAGAAGAAAATTTGAACGGGCTTAAAGTCATACTAATAATCGTAATGCAAAAGTAAATTTATCTTTAGTACCTATTTTTGTCCGTTAGTTACATTTCAAGATGAAACAATCTTGACACAATTTCACAAAAGGGTAGTGGATTATAAACAAACGTTTTTTACTGGAAAATGCAGCTGAATAGTATATTAATCGATATGTTTAAATAATGGTCCTAATCCATTAGATCACATACATAATTAAATTAGAATTTAAATATCCATTTTAACATATTAGATAATAGTGATTTTCAAAACTAACTCCTGCTTATTAAATTATACAAAATTTTATTTTAAGACAACCCCTTCTCCTCACCCAAATCCTGGTTCCACTGCCCCCCATTTCGATCCCGTCTTGCTCCCATTCTGTCCCCGTCTCACTCCCACAACTAGACTCCGCCAGACTTTGTATAAATTGCAAGTTTACTTGCTATCTCTTGCTCTACTTTTATCGAACTCTCGTAAATCAAAACCTCAAGAAAGCAAATAATTTACTAGAACTAGAAATAAACAGAATTACTTTCAATGAATAAGATTTGTTTGTCAATACCCTTTTAAGTCAAATCTAATGAATAAATCATTAAGCTATTAAATTCTACTTAAAGAGAAACGTCTGCATAAAATATTGCCTTACCTATGTAAAAATAGGAAAATTTTATTCATCGAAATGCGTTAACTATCTTTAGTTTTCCCTTTTATAGTGCCTTCTATTTTTAGGAATACAAAATTTTATCGTTGTCATTATCCAGCCAGTCATAGTTTCGAGTATTCGTAATTTCAATTTCGTATGTTGTGGAAATAGCCAAAAATATCGCGATCGTGTTTCATAAAATTTTACAATTTCTCTAAATACGTATTATCTATTTAGCTGAAAAAATAATAGCATGTATAATAAGTACGATCGATTCAAGGATATTGATTTACTTAAATTATGTTAGGTATAACTCTTTTTTTTTTAACATAAAAATCACTAAAGCAAAAAACAGTAATCTAATTGGTATGTTTCAATTAGTCCTAATTTGACTCTGATTTATGATAAGTCCAGCTTAAGAAATTCGTAAATGTCCTCATAAATTACCAATTCATAAAAATATCCATAAATTAGCACTCTGATATATTTTATTAATTGTTAAAAGTTTGAAATGCTTGAATGCCTAGTAATGTATCAAGTCGGACTTGTCCTAGCGGGTGATAGAGAGATCAAACGACCAAAGGGCTGGTGCTGTCCTCGGCCAGTGAATTAGTATTGCTATTCAACGAGGTAATGTCGCCAGTCATTAGGGTAACTTATCCGCGGGTAGTGATTTTAGCTCTCTTTTTAATCCTGTTCATGCCTATTTGTGCTACTTTATCAGGTAGATATATATGTTGAAAAGTAATATTGAATAGCTTCAAAGGCCAGTTTTGTGTATATTCTAAAGGATAATCCTACATAATCCAGACATTAATATCTGCATGCAGTTCCGAACAAGTCGTCAGCACAAACTCATAACATAGAGCGAGAAAATACAGTAACTCAACTCACGCACTAGCCGATAAGTGTTAATTAAAACAACGTCGACATAAAAATCGATTTGCATTTAAAATTTTGCAATTGTACTTAATTATGTATTCATCGATAACGATTCAATAAGAAATTAACATTTTATTAATCAGAAAAACAAACATAGGTAAACACTAGTTCTCGGAATTCAAACTGAAGTCAAGGAATTCATACTCCATTTTGTGTCAATTTTACATAAATATACGTATTTTATTTATTAATAAAGTTCATTATCGAGATCTTGATTGAACTTGAACGAGATAAGTAAGCAAATAATTGCTGATTGGTGAATATTTGATTGAATCTGTTTGGAATAGATTTGCCGTAATTTATTCAATTACATAGTAAAATCTTATTGGTGTAATTAATACTCCCACTTTTCTTTGAATAATGATGAAGACGTTGCTTCTAGTGTGTTCAAAGTTATTAGATAGATAATAATTATATATGTTGGCGTAACGAGTGAAATAATTGACTAAAACATATTACTAGAGAGCGTTATAATTAAAAACGGCGAAACACGTCGCAAGCATATTTATTAAACTAACGGATGAATTGAAAGAATAGAAATGGCAACCGTGCTATTACAATAAAAAAAAAATTGATCATCTGCGTTTAGCATATATATTTAATTAACGAATAATTACTTTATAACTCAGTGTTTGTAGCGTTATTTTAGGTATATAATTATGATAGAAGTTTAAATTAATGAAAAGAAATCCAGTAATTTACAATAAATGATTCCAATAATTTACAATCAAAAAGTTAGATTGTATTTGCCGAGTGGCCTAGCCATGGTTTCAAAATTGATCCAAATAATTAACTCGTTTAGTAAACAACACTACTGCAAATGGAAATTCTGCAAGAAGATGTTTATTCAATGTTCTAGTTTCATTTACAATAATTAGAGGTATAATTATTACAAGTTAATCGGATATTGAGTAAATACTTGTATCTATATATATAAAAATGAAACCCGTTTTCCTTGGTCACGGCATCACGCGTGAATGGCTGGACCGATTTCACTAATTCTTTTTTTGTTGTATTTGTTATTATTAGGAGAAAGTTCTTACGGAAAAAAAAATTAAGAAAATCTCTCAGAAATATTGAAAAACCCTAAAAACAGCCCTTTTATTTTTCCCATACAAACGTTTTCTAACTAAAACGAGCTTTATTGCTATTGTATAAAGTTCATATTGAATTGCAAGCACTCACTGTTGTTTAAGCAATGTTGGTATGTTCCTAACGTCCAAGAGTCAATTTGCACTTTATTACCTCTGTACAAAGTTCAAATTCAATCATATCTATCAAAACAGTGTGCGTTGGAGCACAGATAAAACAAAAAAAAGAAAACGAAATCGAATAGTTCATTCATTTGTTTTAAAATTTCGAAGGATTTGACTCCAAGTCATATCAAATTAAAAAAAAGTTGAAACAACAACAAACTGTCTATGTCAGTGTTTTTTTTTTCATGGATAAGTTTGCTTTAGTCAACTGATACACGAAACAAATTCGTACCTATAATTGTAATATTATAAGTATAAAATTGTAAATAGTGTTTTGTGCAGTGTTTATATTTAATTAGGCAGTACCAGTAGTATTAGGCAGAAGTACTGTATGGCAGTACGAAGTCTGCCGGGTCAGCTAGTAAATAAATAAAAAGCTTCCAAATAAAATAAAACAGATACTCTTTTTTTGTCAAAAGTTTAATTTCAAATATAATATCTGTGAAAGTATTAACAAACACATACCTAATTTGAAATGTCTATTTCGATTTCGTTCTTGTATAGACGGACGAAAAAAATTGTGTACTTACTTTAGTCATAGTTGACGTACTGCTTTTATCTTATACTGCGTAGTTAATCTGTGGGATTGAATCGTTACGCTTTAACATGTTGCCGCCGCGAGATCACTGTCAGGTGTTATGATTAGCGGCGTTTTTGCTGGCCCTAAAGCGAGGCGCGAGGCACAGGCTGAAGCGGGAGCGGGAAGAGCCGAAATGGACTGTTACAGCTATCCTTGATGTTATGTAGCAGAATGATCTGTAACTTGAAAATAGCATTGGATACAACATACCAAGTGAATATAATACATAATACGCATAATAAAAAAATACTTTTAGAATTGATTTGATTTTTAAAATTCTTTATTGACATAATAAATAACATTACACATATACAACTCAGCGTTGCTTAGCCTAAGTTATGTTAACATACAATTGTTTGTTTTGTAGGCTGAGAGCACCTTTTAAAACTTAAAGCTAATAAAATATATTAGGTGTTATTAAAAAACATTAAAAACATAATTTGAGGGTAGTTTAACAAAACAAGTTGATACATTACACGCTACTGGGCTACTTCGCGTGTTTAAATCTATTGGTTACACAGCGTGATGATATAATTAATATTACTACATACATTGAAAATAAAAATAATAACAAAAGTTTACTAATAAAGAGATGAGATAAAATAAAAGTAATTACAAATGTATTTAGTTCACCAAATATTGGTTCCAGGTATATTGGTACTTTTAGAATTATTTTCAACATTTTATGTAAGCATTTATAAAAAGTAAAAAAACTACAGTTTTCAACTGTTAGTCGTTATCACTAGCAAAATTATAGGTAGGTATGTAATTTAACAATAAATGTTTCAATAAATTATTACTTGATTAAAAAGTGTTAAATTAATTATCATCCAATTTCTAAATTCGATGATTAATTATAATTACTAATCAAAATATTCCGTTACGCCGAAGCTGTGGGCGAAACCACGTCTCGTAACTTAATCCTCTCCCATAAAAATAGAGTTAAGTATATTTTTAAACCACCGGTTATTCGTGATACGCTAATATATTTCACTTTTTCTACTAATTATTTCAAACCAATTGGATAACTATACATATCTTAATGCAGTCGTAAAAACTCGGGACGTCTGTATGAAATTATGAAGCTGGACCTAATGAGATGTTTGAATATTTGGATGATTTGAACGAGACAGTAATGTTGCCAGAGCGATAACTTTGGCCAAAATTTTGAATAAATTGTTTTGATACTTAAAGGATTATTTTTGAAGATTAGGTACAGTAATACCCCGACTTACGCTACCCCGTTTTACGCGAATTCGGAGATAGGCGGTTTTTTATTTTGATCGCATGTTGATGGTTTTTTTCTATTATTATCGGACCACAAAGGGCACAAAAAAGCGACATCGTTTTATGGTAGATCTACCAAAAACTCGTACGAAACGCGTTGATTCCACTTTTATTGTGCGCACTGCCAGAGTGTGGAATACTTTGCCAGAGTGGGTGTTTCCCGATAAATATAATTTGGGTGTCTTCAAGTCGCGAGTGAATCGGTTCCTTCTAGGCAAGCGTGCTCCATCGTAGACCGCATCGTTCCTTAACATCAGGCGAGATGGCGGTCAAACGCAAGCCTATAATTGAATTTTAAAAAAAAACTTCGCCTTGTCAATATTCGGTTTACGATTGGTTCGAAGTCGAACGTCGAACGCAGTGCATTGATGCGTTGATTATCTTTAATTATGTCATCCAGGAGACCAAAAAAATAAGTTTATTTTATATGCAAAGTTGAACCCCGACTTACGCGAATTCGACTTACACTGTTATCGCTTGGTCCCACCTATCGCGTAAGTCCGGGGTATTACTGTACCTATTTAGAGACGACAAAGAAGATGAAGAATAACAGCAATTGGAAATGAAGAGGTAGAAATATCTAACTACTTCTTACTCGTATGTCTTTCAGAATATTATTTTTCATGTTGCTACTGGTTTTGTATTATTTTTATCATTTGTATTACCTGTATGGAATATAATAAAAAGTAAATACTTTTTAGACATACTCGTAATACTTTAGTTTTAATAAAATAAATCTATAATAACCTGACAAACTAAGACAAAACAACTTAAGGACAATTCACAATATTAAAAAAAATCTAGTAACATTGTTTATATAACATTTTAGGTAACGTTACTTTGCAACTGGCAACACTAGAAATTTGAATACATTTGCAGCCCGTCAATCTCATGCCGCGTTTTTATAGATTTGTGAATTGGCTCGGGTGCTTATTAACATGTCGAGCTTACGTCATACAAAACTAAGCTTTTAACCGATTTTTGAAAGAAAACTTCATCTTATTAAATGATTTCTTGTCACACTAAAAGTTCACTGAACAATCACATTGACAGTTTGTGAGTGATTGTGTTCCTATGTTCGCTATTTCTTCGCGTTAAAACAAATGCACATATTCCTTATATTACCCATCTGTAGGCTAAATTTTATCGCGAACAAAATGGCATCCTGCAGGATAGCTAGAGAAACCGCAGGGCGCAGCTTGGTCCTTTTTTGAGAAAATCAGTCTTTTATCTTGCAAAAATCAGTTTTTATCTTTTAACTGATTTTTGCGGCCCGTTTGCTTGTCTGCCACCCATGGAATAAAAAAAAACTTCTTTAGAATTACCTCTAGGTACTAACTAAATATTTCCACAAAATTTTATCAAAATCGGCCGGTAAATAGCGCTGCAGCAAATTTCCTCTCTTTTTGAGATAAATACGCGCCCTCAATCAAAAAATCCCGACGTCAAAAAAAATTATGAAATTGTAGAACCCGTATACCAAGTTTCACTGAGATTCGTTAAAAAATACGCCGTCAAACAAACATCCGGACAGATAAAAGAAAATTTTGCCAGTTGTTGCAGAGACGCTTTGCTCGTTTTGCTAGCTCGGTCAAAAATACCCTAAAAAGCTCCTACAGTAATTTATTTGTATATACCCATGCCGCACCAATGCCTGACCACTACGACTAGTGCAGGGGTGTCCAACACAATTTTGTAAAGGGCCAGGTTTGATATTTTTGTAACCGTAGCGGGCCAAAACAAATTTCATAGGTAGGTAAAATAAAATGCAACGGTATTTTTCATATGCCAAATCATTTATTAAAAATTTACCTACATAATATATTTTAGTAATATTTTTTAAAGTTTTAACCAGGTCGCGGGCCGGACGAAGGACTCACGCGGGCCGCATGGTGGCCCGGGGGCCGTATGTTGGACGGGCCTGGACTAGTGTTATCACTAATGACAGCTCAATTTGATAATAATTAGTGGTAAAGCATGACTGACAGCCTTCGTGGTGCTAGAGCTGGCCATTACTACAAGATCGATGGTCGAGATCTAGTTTGTGATGTAAATGGGCGCAAGGTTTATAGCTTTTGAAGTTATTAACTAGTTCGATGAAACTTTGTCGCGAGTTGATGAAGTTTTGCTGGCCGTATTTTATCATCGTTGATCTATTAATACTTTACTTTCAAAAAGTTATTAAATAGTTAAAATGGCTCTAAGTAATAATTAAAAAGCTCTAGTCTATCTCTTAGTGTTGAAAAAACTGTAAGCTGATCAGGCTTTTGTCTTTTTTTTTTAAAGTCTTTGAAAACACTAAAATTGACGAAAAAACAAGTACCAACTAAGTTTCTGTAAGTTATCCTAGCCTAGAGTATGTAAAGAAATAAAGTCGACTCAGAATAATGTGAAAATTTGTCTGTATGCTTCACGCTGAAAAAGGCTGGATGGAATAGAATCTGGAATCGAGATAACATATACCCTGGATTAACCCAGATATAATTATCATCACAGCGCGGTTGAAACCGTAGGGTGTAGATAGTTTGTTAATACATTGTACTACAGGGTTTTTTAATTGTTTATGATAGGCTTGCGTTGGACCGGCATCTCGCCTGATGGTAATCAAAAATGCGGTCTACGATGTATCAGCTGTTCCATAGAAAAATGACAATGACACTCGACAAAATGTTTGGAACAGCTGATTTTTTTATCGAGAATTCCGGGTCGGTCCCTTAGTAAAAGTTGTTCATAATGATGAGTACTATCAGCTGTTTTCGGAGCATACCCTTTCCTTATAACCCTGTTACTTATTTTTCCGCATTCCTGCTTAGCCTAGAATTCAGACCATGAATAACATTGAATGTTACAGGTAAGTTACGTTTTCAAAGAATTTTGTTACTTGAGAATATAAATTAACATACTCGTATATAGATAGATGGATAGATTCTTTATTGTTCACACCATAAATTACAAACAGAAGGATTATAACACTTAAAACTAGTGCGATAACTGACGGCCTTATCGCTAAGAGCGATCTGTAAAACAAAGCGGTAAAGCTTACTTATACAAAAACTTAAAACTTAAATATAATACAAAGTGAAAAGTAAAGCTCAGTTGCTTTCGCATTATTATTGGTGTGATTTAGTCTGCACTCTGCATACAACAGTAGGCTGCCGTTGCTCAACGGTGCAATGCAACTAAAATAGAAGACGCCGGCACTCTACACCGCCCTATTTAGTGCGTGTTGTTTAGATTCCTGTTTATTATTAACGTATTAGCTAATATGTTTTACTTTGCAACTCTAATTGGCGTGGAGAGTTTTGGTTACAGGATATACTAGTAAGTACTTCCATTCTTCTAACTCTCTATTACTCTCTACTCTACTCTCTCTCTACTATTTATTCTAACAATCGTTCATTTATTAATTTACTAGTAACTATACAATGTCTTTACATTGTAATGAGAACCTATTGCCTAGACAAACTCGGCAATTATTGTAAAAAGATATACTGGAACAAATAAATAAATAAAGTACCTTCTAAATTATTTTCTCTGAAAAAACCTCTGATGCTAAAGTATTAAGAACTCGTTAGGAACGTTTTTGGAATAAAGATTCTCGATAAGTGTTATTCGATGGAAGAAATAGTTCCTAGAAAGTAAGTGTGCCTGGTTTGGAGTTGTTTTTTCCTAACGAGTTCTTAATACTTTAGCATCAGAGGTTTTTTCAGAGAAAATAATTTAGAAGGTACTTTGATTATTTATTTGTTACAGTATATCTTTTTACAATAATTGCCGAGTTTGTCTAGGCAATAGGTTCTCATTACAATGTAAATACATTGTATAGTTACTAGTAAATTAATAAATGAATTTAATAACCCATGAATTTAACCTACCGAAGCTCAATCTTGCTCTCATTTCCTGCTGAAGTTACGGTAACTTTGGCGCTGTTGGCGCTGTTTAGAAATCATAGAGGAATATATAGGATTAATTGTCATTGTTTGTAATTGATTCGTAACCGTTTTCCTAGTATTTATACGACTCGTTTTTAAGGTACTGGTATGTCACCTTACAACCGCACTTACTTTTTAAACGGTTGGGAGAAAAAAATCGAGCGATTTACTATCTATTACACAAACCTTATCAAGATTCCGATCAGCACGTATTTGAATGAGTGTCGCACCAAACACGGGAAGCCAATATCCCTGCAATCTCCTGCAATCTCAGATAAACCTGGAGAAAAAAGATGAAGCACTGCGTTAGATTTGGGTGAAGCCAAAACCTCTTCTACTTTCACGCGTACGTACACTGAGAAAAATGACAATGAAAATTTCAATGAATTCACCTAAAATACGGAGCATACTGACAATCACCAAAAAGTACGATGCCCTCAAACCTAAAAACTGGTGCTAGTACTAGTTTTTACGGTGACAACCATATTGATAGTTGTCACCGTAAAACTGGTGCTAAACATCGTACTTTTTGGTGACTGTCAGTATCAGTATACTTTGGTGAAATTTTTCTCAGTGTATTTACACAAGCCCTAGAGTGCCGCGAGTAGAGTTTTGATATTGAAATGTCAAAGTGTGCAACTAGTACGTACGCGTGTTGTACTTTTATTTAGTCTGTCTCGTTTATTTTTTGTATATTTTTATCTCAAGGTTTGAATTTAAGTAACGTCTTGGCTTTCGCCGTAAAATTACTTAAAATAATATTATAATAGAGGTATATTCATTTGAAATTTGAATTTGAAAGTAGAGGAGTTCTTGGCTTCACTCGCTAATGCAGTGCTCAATCTCTATCTCTAGGTTTGTCTGAGGCTGCAATATGCAGTGTTATCAGCCCCCAGTGTCACTCAGCCGCAATTATCCTGCAACCAGTTTGGCTCACTTCATTTCCCTAACGTATGCACGCGATGCGATGTTTTTTACATGTTATGAAGATTTATTGCCCGTATGCGATGTAAGTGAGATGTAAAAGGCATGCGGAAGTTTTTAAAGGCGAGAAAGATAGAGATCAGAGCTGAAAAGCTGTTGGTACCACCTGCTACCATTAACTTCTCAGTTATAAGGCGTTCGCGAGCAGAATTTGTCTAATTTTTCTGGTTGTATTTGGTTGAAATGTTTAGTTTTGTAAACACAGAACTTTACAAACTATCGATAGTGAAAATACATAAAGTAAGTAAGTTCGGTTCGGTTATAATTAACACGGAAATACTCACGCAAAAATGAATTCGCTTACTACGAGTGCGACTAGTTTCGATCACCACAAAACAAAATAACAATAAATATCAAAATGTATCAAAACCACGATAGTTTTCTTAGTAAAGTTCGTATTGGTCGTACGACAAGGTGTCAGGAGTTTTAAACCGCTTAAGGGCTCCATGGCTTTTTTTTGCGGTTGGTGGTTGTGTTGTTTTTTTTTTAGAAACGACCGGTATCAACAATTTAACGTGTCATCCAATCCACGGTAGTGCACCCATCTGAGGAATATCCGTGTCGTACCTTAAATACACTAAATAAAATATTATATTTATTAGTAGTAATAATTTTACTATCGAAACTAACGTGGTTTTAAGACATTTTGTTATGATTAACGGGAGCGTCGCGAGCGCGTCAAGCTTGTTTACTCCTGATGAAGATCACCGAACGTGATTGACACTAGTCGCAATAGACGATTTAATTTTACGTGAGTACCATTCCCTTGTTAATCATAACAATAGTAATAATTTAAATAAATAATTTATTCATTTTAGGCAACTAGGCCCTTAAGTATAGTTAACAGACTATGATTTTTGACTAGCTCAAATTATATTTTTAAACGGCTTAAGCGCAGCAAATCTTTGGACCAACACAATAATAAAGTACCTACTTATAAATTAAGTAAGTAACAAGAATTTCCTCGTGTAATGGAAAACTCGATTCTTGTAACTCGTTGGCATTCAAGGTCTAAGTAGCACAAAAAATGAAACCTACGATCAATCAATAATCGATTGATTATGCATAGATATTTGTATATCTGACTAGTTTTTATCAGCTCTATTCAACCTACTTTTTGTAAACTTACGCAAACAGGAGTAGCTTTAAAACCGAGACTTTGTCTGCTTCAAAGTAGATATTATCAATTTGTTTCTTAAGAGTTTGTAGAACGCTAAATAATTTCATCATGGCGATGAACAAAAGAAACCGAATATGAACTAGAAATAAGCTGTGTGTACTGAAATGCCACTAGCGGTCACCCGGCTAGTTTAACTTTCAATATCCCTACATTTTCTATTCATGTTTTTAGGAGAGTTCTTTACTTTGAAATTTTAATATCTTTTTCTATTTATCTAGGCTAATAAAATTCGCCATATTGCAATTTAGCAAAAATAATAAGGTTGACAAAATTTGTTACTTCAAAATTTTGAAAAAATAATTAATAGTTTAATAAACAGACAGATTAATTCCAGCCGTCTCAGTAGATAAATAATTGAATGGCGCCGGTATTCCGTTCAGTAAATGATTATAATAATAAACGCATAATAAACTTTATAATTGTTGTTATCAATCTCTATAATATCAATAGAATATTTTACTTGAGCTTCCGTGATACGCTGATTTTGTAATGTAGTTACAGTACAGTCAGCGACTTAATTTATAGTCAAACTAGCTGCACTACAGGGTTCCACCTGCGTGGAAATGAAAAGTATCCCATGACCGTATCTGTACCCCTGACATCGTGTAGGTACGCCAAATTTCATGACGATCAGTGGAGTAGTTAAGGCGTGACAGCGTAACGAACAAACAGGCGAACTCACTTTTGCATTAATGATATTAATTAGGACGGTATACAATTTAATACAAAAAAATTATACTGCGACATTTATAAACGCCCGAATCATGCATTTAACAAAAATTAATAAGTATACGAGTAACACGCTTAACATCCAAATTAATCCTTAGAAAATCTTATCGTTGCAGCTTCTCGTAGTGTGTTATCTTCACATCCCATCCCGCCTTTTTTGTTTTTATATTGTATGCCTACTTTTTAATCATTTTGTTATTTATATTTTTTTCTATCCATACTTATTGCAAATTGGAACTATTGTAAAATTCTCGGAGGAGGGCGTTGACACCTGCAACACAGTTTTATACTTGTGCAGGTGTCATCGATTCTCAATGTTACTTGTTATTTTTGTTATTTGTTCCCAATAAACAGATTTTATTATTATTTACATAAAATCGCTAATAAATAATACATTTAGAATGACCACAACGCATTAGAAAATCCACCCAAAAACTTATGCTGACTGTACATGCTTAACAGTAGGTGTGCCCTACGTATTGAATGCAGTAGGCGCCAATAATTTTAATAACAAGCTATAAATTACGCTGCCAACGAGACTAGCGTCCGTCCGACTGATGGTAAGCGCTAGCCCCATTACTCGTAAATTACTTAGTGTAAAGTGTAATATGAATTGCTAATGCCGTATTAAAAGATACATGACTGTAAATAAATGTTAATAAAGTGGAAATTTGCATTGTGTTGTTTGTTGATTTATGTGTGTGGAACACGCGATATTGATGAGTCTTAACACACAAGTTAATCGTTAATGTCTGTTTCATATTTTGCTAGCTGTGTTCCGAGATTTCATCCGCTTTTTTCCGAAACCATCGCAGTATTAAAGAGAGAGAAAAATGTAATCGATGGAGCCATTTTAATTTTTTTTGCGATATTAATAGATTTGCATAATTGCATAATATATCTAGGTATGTATTATATTATGATCTTTTTTTTCTTTTAGGAGTCTACATAAACTGACTGATGTTTTAAGGCTCGTTGGCAAAATCTAACGTCGGGGTTTTTTTTCAGTCATTGCTAGGTGATATGGTCGGTCTTGCGTGGATTCAAATTCTCTGGTCTTATCGTCAAAAGGGAAAAGGCTGTAGCTAGCATTCATCAACTAGGGATGTCAAAAAATACCTATTGCTAGTTAATTCTTGGTCTCCAGTCTAGAAAATACGTCTAATCCATTTGTTTTATTAGGTAGGTACTTAATTTTTTATTAGTTACACAGTAATTTATTGTCTTTTAATTCTCGCCAATGAGAACTCTTCTTTATTTCAGTTTCAGACTACCTTAAATACTCAATGTATTTAAAGGCTCTTGATTGAGACTAAAAAGCGAGACCTAACTATCCATCTGAAACCCGTTTACGCTGTTTCTAAAGCCATTGAGAAGGTCTCAACTAAATTACAAAAGAGAAAAAAGCTCAATATAGCTAAAAGCTCTTTGCTCAGTACCATTTACCAATAACTTATCAATCGTTTTAAAGTACGGGATTATTATCAAACAAGTACTTCGATAAATCATTTCGCTGAAAGACGTAACTAGATCGCTTCTGACAGACAGGTAGCATTGCTTGTAGGCGAAGAGCTACTGTTAGATATTATTACTGATCGAGATATTCAGTTTTGAACGTGATTCTACACCATAATTTAACCGAGGCTGTTTGAAACGTGATCCTACCCTAGACCAAAATTTAACCAAGGGTGTTCTTTTTCAGTTTCTAAGCTCTTAAACTCAATCAATAACTTATTAAAAATCATAAATAGTTTTCAGTGAGCCTAACATTTTATTGCACTGAAGTATCTTATTAGCTATTTACATTGATGAAGTTGTAATCATTATATCGTCATTTCTCTACTGATCTCATCCACGTCTTGCTTGGTGCTCCGACAATATAACTATTTCATAAATGGCTTCACAAATAAAAACAAATCTTGAGTAACAATATCAACCGTCATCTCCTAGACCAATAGGCATATAAATCATAGATATATTATCAGTATCTATGCACTCAGATCGATATTCGTAATGGAATGCAAATAGATTTCATTGTTTTGTAAGTTATATTATAACTGTTCATAGTATATTGCCACTTTGTTTATTGAAAAAAATATTAAATGTTATACGCAGCTTGTCTGTGAGAAAATAATTACACCGGTCTACGACGTAATGGCAAGATTAAATTTTTAAATTTAAAATAAAACTTCAATGTTAGAACGGCTGAACCGATTTTGACAAAACATGCCTGAAAAGCACTGCTAGAAGACCTGCATTCAAATAAAAAACCGCATTACACCGGTTCACCCGCTTGAGAGCTACAGTGCCACACACATAGCGGTAATAACACCTCTCTTTTTGCGTCTGGGATTAACACTTTGACTGCGGCTAATAATCACATGCGCTTGTCTTAAGTGCGGCTAATAGTCAAATGCGTTGTATTTTACGTGCCTGGCGTGTGCAGCCGCATTCGCGTCGCGCAAAGAAAAATACAAGGTATGTGTTTTCCGCAGTCAAAGTGTTAAAAACAAAAACGTTCAGAAATGCATCACAAAATAGCATAGATAGATACGTACCAACATAAATAAAATAAAAATATAGAGTAATACTATATTTTATAAAATAAAAAGTTATATTAGATAGTTGTATGTTATCTATTGATTAACGTGTTTGTTGTTTTCTTTTCAGGTAAGTACGATTTTTTTTGTCTACAATAAGAAGCTGCACCAAGTGGTTGTAAGTACCTAATACTTAACGTTTTCATTAAATACACCAAGTAACGTTTGTGTATATAAGTTTTAACTCTATTAAAACATAAAATGAATCTTACATCTTTTTTTTTTAAGAGATTATAAGTCCTTTTACAATTTTATACGAAGACACACTTTATTTTACGCCGAATTTCCACTAACAATCTTTAAACCTCGAAAACGAGCATTAACTTATAATATACATTTTTTTCATATTTTTTAATCTTCAAGAAATCAGTTTTCATTTAGGTAACTTTATTTCTCAATTTCGAACAAAACGACTCTTTCATCTTAACAAATAAGGTATCAGCCAATCAGGTGCAACGTTGGATGGCCATTAAAATCGCGAGATAACAAATTGGGAAGCAAACGAGAACCAAAGAAATTTTGTGGCCACGCCCTGATATTATCCTGTCAGACAGTACAGTTACCTTGGTAATTTGAAAATATTTACTGTGGACTAAAGATAACTAAACTGAAGTGTAAAATTTGAAATCACATGTTAAATACTCGTCGTACAACAAACTTACTGTTAATTAAACGTAACCGAAGCATATACATACCCGAAGTCCCCGGAAACAGAAACTCGGAAAAATATGGACCAAAAGACTAAAAAAAAAAAACAGCTTATTGGTGCCTGAAATGTACGGATAAATTAATACTAAGCAATACTTATAAATATCTAAATTTAACGTAGTTATGTAGACTTACATCACGTGAAATAAAAAATTGAGTCGTTAACGTACTAAGATAATCATTTCAGACCGAATTATTGCCTACTAAACATAAATATTTATTTATTTTTATTTATTTATTTACAAAAGCTTACTACTATCCTTACAGGGAATCCCCAATTCGATAGGGCAGCAACATCATAGAATTTATCTAAATACAAAATTAATTAAAATAATAAATTAAAATTAATATAAAAACCAATCTTCTATCCCATATTAAATACTCTAACGGTAGCATACTATAAATAGTGCTATCTTTGTGAATTCACTCAGAGAACAATTAAAAACATCCGTCTCAGGCGCAATGAGGTTTAGAGTGCGCAGTGCACGCGTCAGCGGCGCCCGCTCGAGGAGAGTGGTGCGAGCGCGCGGCACGGCCACGAGCTTCGGCCGCCGCCGCCGCCACACATACCTGTCCGGGACGTTCAGACATATTTGCGCTAATATGTCGCCATTTTGTATCCTGCCCCGGAGCACCTTAAATATATAAGAAACGAGTGTGAGCTCCCTCCTGACCCTCAGTTCGTTATATCCGACCATGCCTAACACAAATAGAGTAGGGTACATCAATGGATAAAAAGGATATACCTACTCCATACTGCCTCAAATATAAGTACCGGACGAACTTGTTCTGTATTTTTTCTAGCATTAGCACATACTTAGTTTCATGTGGGGACCAAACGACTCCGTTAAATTCCAGTTGACTTCTTACTAACGCATTGTACAAAGCTATGATCGCATTAATATTTGTGAAACCGCTTGACATACGAAGAATGAAACCTAAATTTCTATAAGACCGCTTACAAACTTTAACTATATGGTCCCTAAATGTGAGTTCGGTGTTAAGAGTCACTCCCAGGTCCTTTACTTTTGTGACTCTGACAATAGGAACCCCATTTATGTTGTAGCTGTGTTGAATCGCGTTATGTTTCCGAGTGAAAGAGATTGTCATGCACTTAGAGACATTAAATTCCAATAGATTCTCCTTGCTCCAGGCTACCACCCTATCTATGTCACTCTGGAGACGCTCGCAATCTCTTACCTCTTTTATTTCTAAAGAAAGTTTTAAGTCGTCGGCGAATAACAAACATTTGGAGTCCCGAACGACTGTAGGTAAATTATTTATCATTATTATAAACTCCAAAGGCCCAAGGTTACTTCCTTGGCTCACCCCAGATTTTGTATAATATGGCTCTGATTTACACCCCCCATATTCCACATACTGCTGCCTCTTCGTCATATAACTGGCAAAAAATTTTAGAAGGTGTGGAGTGAAACCACAACCGGCTAGGTTCTTTAACAATACGTCGTTATCAACTAGATCAAACGCTTTTTTATAATCGAAGTATGCAGCGTCCGTTTGGCCCCCACTGTCTACTACTGGCAACACATAGGCCATGTGACTAAGCAGATTGCTAGTAGTGCTCCTTGCCGGCCGAAAACCATGCTGAGCGTCCGAAAGCTGAGAACCAACCTGTCTCGATATTTTCTTTTGTACAGCGGACTCCAAGATTTTAGCCGGGGTAGAAAGGATCGCGACCGGTCTATATAATAAATAAATAATAATTCTACCTACGTATATATAAAAAGAGTAAGACATTTAGCAAATTATAAAAGTAACAAATTAGGTGCACCATCTATCATTCCTCTGGAAGCATTCCAAAAGCGGATAAAATGACACAAACAAGATTTCACTTATAAATACAAAAAACTCACAGCAAATGATCGGACTTACTGAAATTATCATTCTTACAGCAAATGACACCGCAAGAGACATTTCTGATACATCTGAGTATGTATGTTTATATTTTTACCAAAACAATGTCGTCTAAAATAAACCCAGACGATATCAAGGTGGCTGACGCGTTACGAGTCTTAAATTGCTATTTCTGGGATGTTTAAATCACGCAAGGAAGGTATTTAAAAGGATTTCTCTGAGAAAATTAATGATTTTGTTGAATAAGGTGCGACATGTTTTGTAACACGCTGTTGGGTTCAGTTTTATGAATATTAAGTGCTGTTTTTATTGATGTTACTTTTTACGTCAGAATTTCTTATTTAATTTACAATCGTCCATCAGCCTACTGTAGCTTTCATTAAATATCTATTTTGTACATTGCTTGAATGTTTGCTTGTCGGTTCCTTATTCATTCCTAAATATTTCATCTGATTGCATTGAAACTTTGTATTTGCAAAGCCGAGGGTTAAAACAACGGTTCAAAGCATGCAAGTTAAAAGCTGTGCAGCACCGACCGGGACAAAGTCCCGAACAGTCAGTAATAAAAAAGAAGTAGTTACATCTTTTTTTCTATTTCTTGTGTTTTTTTCGAATGTTTTATTTCACAGTCTCAGGTTTGTAGGTATAGCGTCTGGCTAAATAGATACGAGTATACTCGTATACCTAGTGTTTGGTTTGGTGCCATATTTATGTCCACTAACTCGCAGTCACTCCCAGCTTCTTACCACGTGACACTTCCCCATTGACACACCAATCCCGCCTCCAAACTCCTTAATCAACCTAAACCAACGCCTTTAAAGTCCACAGGAGCCACTTCCACGAAATCCTGTAACCCTTTAATCCTCCGTCAAAGCAATAAAGTCGAATTTCCTGTGTTCACAAAACATTTTGGTTGTTAACTAAACATCCATTTGAAATCGCATCAGCTCTTAAGCACCAATCAATCTTGTTCGCGTCATGATCTATTTGAATAAATTGTGTAAATCACCGCTTGTTTTATGGCCCGACGGCGGCTAATGGTTGTTTTGCATGTCGGGCCAGGAAGTGTCGGGATGGCTTCAATGGCGATAAGTGAACTGTAAACTTAAACTTGATATGAGATGCTTGGGCACATTTCCTGAATTATTGTAAAGCTAGAGACACACCAAAAGTACGTAGCCGCTTCGTGTGATGTTGTAACGCGCTACATTTGATATACCTAATATGTAGAAAGCACCATTGCTTACCATCAGGCGAGATGGTGGTCAAACGCAAGCCTATCGTATAATATTAAAAAATGCATCTTTAAAACGCATGAAAACTTTTTAAAGTTATTTTAAAACAAAGTCAGGCAATTTGTAGAGAATATTATATTTTTATATTGATAAACTTTTTAAATTAAAAAAAAACGACTAGGTATCTAATAACTGTAAGCTGCTAAACTGAGTTTCTTAAAAGCTAAAAGCACTCTCGGTCAAGTCACTCTAAAAAATCGGTTTAGCCGTTTGGGAGCTACGATGCCACAAACAGACACACTAAACCTATAACACACCGATGTTTATGTCGAAGTTTAAAAACCGAATAAGAAATGTAAAGTTATTAATTATCTATTAATTCAGTTATTTATTTAAAGTTTATTGTGACAAAACGATAATTGCTAAGTCCTATTCAATTCTAAACTATAACGATTACTCAAAGTTCCGTTAACCATTTAGTTAAATTTAACAGTTTAATTGTTAAACTTAATTTCCGGTAAATGTTGCCACAATATCTGCGCAAATCTTCTCTCACAATACGACCACGCTTCGCAATAACACTAAACTCTGCAGTTTGATACATAACTTTTGGCGCCTCGCAGTTAAATTTAACTATCGATTAGCATAAAGTACGGTTTCACCATTAGCGGTTAAGATTTAACAGATAGACAAAGATTTATGACTTCTGCACTCAAGTGTAAAATATTTTTATATTTGCGCAGTCGTCGAGTAAATAATTTAAGAAAACAAATTAAAAAAAACATTCAATTCAATTTATTTATTACGACCATAGAAGGATACGTACAACGGTTCGTTCTCATCTTGGTAACGTCAAATACATTATTTTGTAAAAAATAAAATAGAATAACTGTAAAGGGGCTTTGTCATTACTGCTGTGCTCGTCTTGAACGAAACTAAGTTTCATTTTCTATTTACTTTCATTATGTGTCATCATGCGTTGGTACAAGTGCCTACGTAAATTAACAAAGATCAAAACGAAATTAAATGCTGCTAACGCTCTTTCTACCATTCGACAGAACGAGGCGGCAAAATCGTGACAACAACAAAATGGCACGGTTACACAACACAATAATAAATCATGCAACTAAAACCATAATTTAACCAACGGTTTTCATTGTAAACAGCAAGTTAAAGCCTACACCGTAAGCATTCAGCGCTAAGGTATTAGATTTTATTTAAATAATTTATTGGCAAATCTTGTACCGTTAATAGTGAGAAAGTACGTTCATTTGAGATGCGAGAGTAAACCTTGATACCAGCCTAGGACCGCCTATCACGGCCGTGGACAAATAGTCTTTCCACCTTTTTATCCATGCGTAGAGACAAAGCTAGAATATGGCTATAGACTACAGAGTTTAGGAAAGGGTATGCTGAGCCGAAAAGAGCTTTTAGAACTCATCATTATGAACAACTTTTTTTATGGGCTAACCTTGAAATTGCGAAAAAGAAATCACCGGTTCCATACATTTTGTCGAGTGTCATAGACATTTTTCTATGGAACAGCTAATTTCTTTTCTCGATATCAGGGTTGGTTCCATAGTAGAAGTTGTTTATAATAATGAGGAGATACTATGAGCCCTTTTCGGTTCGGGTATACGCTGTATGTTTGTCACTTTCTTGTAGGATAAGAACGGTGAAAAGACAATATGTCTACGGCCCGTGGTAGGTGAGCTGGCGAAAGCAGACAAATTGTCAGTCACCGCGACGTTCGCGGGACGAGATGAGTATCCGAGCTTACGATTGGGTGGATCCAAAAGTGATATTTTTTTTTTAATTTGGGATTGGCCTAATCGTAGACAAGATCATGCTCTACCAAACGTACTATTTTCGTGTAAATAGAATTGTCAACTGGCTAAATGGGTCTTAGATTTTATATAGGTACTAAGCAACTAACCGCTCGTTGAATATTTACTGAATTTTCAAACAAAAATTACCGGTCTGGGCTTAAAAAGTAAATAATTTCAATTTTACGAACTCGATGTAAACAAGTGGTTAAGTTGTTTAATTATCCATGTTAATCGACTTGTTAATTTTCGTCAACGTCGATTTTATAGGGATCTAAAACTATTTATTTAAAACGAACTAAAACCACTCGTACCCAAGCTCTTGCACATATGAAAATAAACATTAAATAGGCTCTATGAACAAGGTGTAAACAAGCAATAACATGTAATTTATTATAATTAAAAATATTCAATTTCAATTTCAAGCTTATTTAATTACAATATTAAACTTCCTTCAACCTCATTTGACTGAATTGAGCAATACCAATAAAAGTGTAAAAGCAAATATAATTATATCAATTAAAATGCATAAGCAAACAGAATAACTATAAAACAGTAATACTAGTTTGATATCACCATTCAATTCGCTACTGAAAGCAAGACTAAGTTAATCTACATAATTAGAGTCCTGTAGTTCCCTTACTGGATGCTAACAGCTGCTCAGTGCACGCACACCCTTACATTTTGAAACTCACTCTTATTTCCTAGAAAATAAAATCTAAATTCCACAAATGCCAGATGGTAAATTAGTGCTAACAAGTACGACTCTAAGAGATCTAATTAGATCTTAATTACAATATTGTTTGAGTTCTAATGAGTCTTGAATTCGCCTACGCTTTGACCATTCATTCATTCACTTCCTAGTTAGGGGAATTTTCATGGGTTTTGCGTTCAAGTTGTATGAAAGTTCTTTCATGCATTCTACTTATTCATAAAGGTTATTCATAAAGGGTATGCTAAGCCGAAAAGAGCTGATAGTACCTACTCATCATTATGAACAACTTTTACTATGGGACCAACTCGAAATTCACGAAAAAAAAATCAGCTGTTCCATAGAAAAATGCCAATGACACTCGACAAAATGTATGGAACAGCTGATTTGTTTTTCGCAAATTCTGGGTTGGTCCCATAGTAAAAGTTGTTCATAATGATGAGTACTATGAGCCCTTTTAGGCTTAGCATACCCTTTATGAATAACCCTGTAGATAACCATGGTCAAGGGGGCTCAAGTTTTAATAGCGAGTTTTTATTCATGTTTTTTTGTTAGTTTTATTTTTTCGTTAATATGGTAGGCATGACTAATTATGGACGATTTTGGTGTTTCGAAAAAAAAAACTTTGTGTGAATATTTGTAAATAGGTACAATTTTTTTAGGTTAGTAAAGAATTTATAATAAATAATATAAATAAAAATTGATAATGAACTAGAAAGCGAAACCCATGGAAACGTTTAAACTTCATTCATACTTCCTTGTTAACAAAGCCCCTACTACAAAACCTCATTTCTCTGTCGACTCAAACTCGCTTAATACTAACAAGGCTACCGTTGCTAAGTCGGCTTGAAGTCGGGCCCGTTTGTTTGCAGATTAATTTGACATGTGAAAGTACTGTGACAGCAATTTGCTGCATAAATGTTTCTGATTTGAATTAGTTGACTATTGTGTTAGAAACTTGATATCATTATGCTTGTTTTCACTGCCTGAATGCAAGACACTATAGTAGCTAGACTAGATCAATACAAGCATTGGGTAACATAATTAATGTAACGAGGCCTTTTGTTTTCCTGACAATAAATCAGATCATTATAGACCTTAATTAGAAAATAATAAAGCACATTTAGCTATTCATAGCATGAATTAGTGGCAATATTTATTTATAAATTAATTTTCATACACGTACATTAAGTTGTTTGGGAACGCTTGCGAATTTAAAGGCATAAACATATTTTAATCCGCAGACAATTTCTGTTTATAATAGTATCAGTAACAGCTTCTCTTCTATTAACAACATATCTTGAATTGATTAAACCAATTAAATAAATGATGCAAACCAATCGAGAACATTTGTTAACAAAATGATCGTTATTCTAATGCAGTAGGAAGACTAGGAAGTGTTTAATAGTGCAATGAGAGCATCAACAGATGACGCTGCGAGATAATGAAATTCATTACCGCTCGGGGCTCGCAATTAAGTCGATTGGCGAGTTCTGTGCGAGAATACTTGGTAGGTAGCTAGGGCTATGAGAATCTGTCAGTCTGCTGGCTGCGGCCCCCGGTTTCACCCGAGCTATTTAAGATTTTCTTTATCCTGCATAAAAACTATTTACCTATTTAGACCCAGAAAAGTAAAGAAACGATGTTATTTTCGCTACATGTTTGTGTTTCGTGACCACTGTCATATGTATTGAGTTCGAAGCTTGTTGCTTTTTATTGCATTCTTATTTTTGTACAAAATTGTAATTTTTCTTCCTATCGTAATGATTTTTTAAACGGTAAATACTTATTGTTAGTATAGTTATACAGAAAGATGTCAACGACAAAAAGTATGGAACATTTTTTTTTTGCGAATTTCAGGTTGGTCCCATAGTAAAAGTCGTTCATAGTGATGAGTAGTATGAGCCCTTTTCGGCGTAGCATATCCTTTCTTTATAGCCCTGTATACAAATCAAATACATCTACAATGCATTTTATAATGCTTATTATTAATTTTTCATAAAATATTGACTATTTCCTATAAAATGTCTTATTGCAAATCCATAAAATATCTCCCCATTAAATCACGACGGTTCTCCAGTACAAAATATTTTAAATGCAAAATTTTCACAGCGCGGTAATACTTACATGTAACTTCCGTTTACTTCCCGCTGCTAAGTAACAACTTAAACATAACTTATTTATGGTTTGTAAGCAGATTTACACATACTTCGAGTTAGACATGCCAAAGTAATGCAAATGGATGCTTAATAGTCGTTTCCCGCGGTGATGCCTGTCTATTGCAAGTTTATGGTCATCTAAGGTAGTTGTTTTTTAATTTTTGATTTTTTAGTCGTATGTGCGCATTTGTTTCTGATGTGATTGGTGAAATTTGCATGATATAAATTTATAGCGAAGTCGATTAGAGCTTTAGCCGGTGAATTTTTCGGTTAAAAATCACTAAAAGTATAAAAGTTACCAGCAACAAAAAGAAACGTTCAAATAAAGTTGAAACATAAGCTAATAAATTAATGAACTTTTTCACTGTCAAAATTTTAAACTCCAAAAAAGTTTTGAGACTTTAGTAAATCAATATTTCAGTAACAATCAAGCCATGTCAGAGGCTTTCAGGCGGCCTAATAACTCTGACACCCGGACTAGCCACGCGGCCTATACGCATCTACTTACTTTTTAGTACCAATCAAAACCTAAGTGAAATTTTTATTATAATTTCTCTTAGCCATTTTTACCAGAGATACTCGTACCTTTGAATGGGAATAGTTCTCAATAGACTCGTCCAGAGACGCTATGCAACAGGACTTCAACTTGTTTTGTGTTTCCTGTCAACACGATCGATTAGAGAACGCGGCTCGCCGACTGTTGACAAGTGTCTGCCGTTAAATGCGATCCTAAACGTTAGAAAACTACCCAAGTAGTTCCTTACCTAAGTAGAAAATAAGTAGGTATTAGGAGAAAGCAACTTAGCAAGAAACGAGCTTTTCTATAGTCATTTTAACACATTTTTGTCATTTTACAGCCTGATAAATAGCACATAAAATGTACACATGCAGTTTTATTGGATGCTTTATCGTACTAATATAAATACGAAACTGTGCTTTCCGTTACATTTTCACGACTAAACTGCGTGTATCTGTCTTTTGAATCGATTTAAACGTAAATGGCTGTACCAATCTGGATGTAAACGGCTGTACCGTTCTAGACGTAAATGGCTGTATTGATCTGAGCTGGCTTTACTGACCTTGATATGGACTTGATACCAGCTCGGTCAATGGGATAAAATTTATATTAGCAAATGTACTATGCATCATAGAGACTATCACCATGCCATAATGGTATGTGATTTTAATAGACCCGATATTTTTCCGGACAATATAAAGAATATTATGTAGGAAAATTGCCATATTTAGCAATGAAAAGGCAATAATAACAGTTCTTAACCCACGAACGTACCACCTTTCTTTTCTAGGAGAATATGCGGTTTCTGTGAAACCATCCATGCGGATAAAACCACAGGACATCGCCTGTACATAAGATAAACATTATGGCTGTGCTATGACAATCTATGACTTTGTTTCCAAGTTTAGAACGTTGTTTAGACATCAGCTGTGTTGTATTAAATTGATATTTTATGATAATGAGGTGGCTTGATTTTGTCACTAAACCTAGATTCACTTCACGTACTTTATGGTCTTTGTTATAAACTTAATGCAAATGTGGTCGTGGATATTAACAACTCAATATCGTATTTAAGCTGTTGGGAGGAGATCACTAAACCAAAGTGGTAAACGTCTAATACAGAAAAAAAAATGACTTTAAAAAACAGACAGCTAGGCTCTAGGTCTTCTATTCTGGTAGTGATGTTTAAATGTTGTAGTGGAGGTTGTGTGTGGTCTATGGGATCTCAGACACAGGGACACTTAAAATAGAGCCCTAAGGTTAAAAAAAGTATAAAGATCTGAGATTACACCAGACCCCTTTACCGATAGATCAAACCGATGTATCTGCTTTTTCTGACTGACTCTTCAAGATAATAGAGGTTCACATGAAAATTTTTCACCGCCTGTTGCCAATTTTTGTGGCCAAAGCTTTTTCATTTTTTGAAGAACAATGTTGCAAGTACTGTACCTTGTTTTATAAGTTTCTAGCTTAACAACTAGAAGTAACACTTTAGCCGCTCTCCCTCGGGCTCGTAACTGAGTAATATTCTAACATTTCCGCTTATTACAGGCTCAGACAGAGATTTGAGCTAGAGGGGTCTAGGGTTGCCACGCATCTACTTACTTACGATGAGTAATGGAAATCTTTAACCTGTGGAAGCGGTTGAAAATGTCACTGATGAGACCCATCAAAAAATTGATCGGGACTAACATAAGGATCACTAGATTTTTTTTTAACCTTTTTTACATTTATTAAACAACACCACACTCCGCGCTTCATGAGTTTTGACAATTACGACATTTTTTTAATGTATTCAAAAGTTAACCATCGACCCTGTTAGATTAATGCTATGTATGAATGTTATTTCTTTTTTTCATTTCAAACGTGTACTTTCAATCACATATAACATTGTTGATATGATTCTTTGATGGATTAGCAAATTAAAATAGGTAACAAGAGCGAGAAAACGCGTGTTAGAAGCAGCGCGCAGGTTTATATAGCTTACATACCTTACATTGCCCAAACTGCGCTGCCACTGTTTTTTCTATAGAAGCTTTTAAATAATGACAACCCTACAGAGCAGACTAAGTTCGCGCGTCTTACTAAATAAGTTATGAGCCAATCGGCTGCGTCTTTATCACGAGTGAGTCGAAGCTTGATGTCAGCTTAGGAAGTACACTTACTCGTTACTGGTGCTTAAACTGTGGCTTGAGGGAACTTCGAGTGTGACATTCCTAATGATTACTAACAAGCCATTTTTAAACTTTTTGCCCTGTAAAATATTGAGAAAAAAAGGTTGATTTGCTCCAAGAAATATAAAAAAAAATTGTGAGTGAATAAATTTAATGTGATTAATCCCAAAATTATTTATAATAAAATAAATTTTATCAACAATTTTTTTTGTTAATAAAATTTCAAAAAATGTGTTTCACGCTTAGCATTACATAATATATACTGTAAGAATATTATTTTTATTATAATTTAAAAATTTTGAAGCCCCAAAAGCTTTTCTAACTACTTTATACAATATTAATTAAGTAAGACTTGTCATGTAAGTACGAATGCCAATGTACACAGTGATTTTCTCTCTGTATTTTTCGTGGTAAAAATCAAATGAAAATATGTTTTCTTGGGGACTTAAATTATGAAATTAAAAATGAAAATTACAATATAATTAAATTAAAAAACTAAACTAATCTAAAAGGCCGCTGCCTGCGGGAATCGTTCCCAAAATGCTGGCCCCATTACCACGTTGTATGGCGATGCTTACCCTTTGGGCGAGATAGAGGCCAGCATTTTGGCCACGTGATGCTTCGACCAGATGAGAAGAGAGCTCTCTATAAAATTTTTTAGCGCCCGGCTCCCACGGTCCCAAGGTTTCGACCCCAAAAGGCTCAAACATATAGCCGCTGTTTTCTTTAAATAAGTACTTCCGCATATAATTTTAGAACATTCACATTTCTGTGAGTGCTGATGTCCTACATTATTAGTCTAAGTATCCAATTACTTCCCCGTAAGTTTCTAAGCGGCACGTGCTTTCAACGTAAACTGTTGTAATTTCTAAACTAAATAATTCATAAATTAATTATTACAAAGAAACATGCGTTCTGCGGTGTGTTATGTCTTAGGTACCTACTTTATTAATAGAGTATATAAACCAATTGAATAGAGAGTTAAAAAGGGATTTAAACGGTAAGTCGTCACAGGGAAGTTCATTTTAATCATACCTATTTATTAAAAGAGAAATATAGACACGAAAATGGATGAAAATGTCACGAAACTGAACAATTTTAGATTTGTAAAAGAACTAGAGAAGTGGAATTTATTAGCTTGCATTCCTAATATCGCATTGTGTATGAGAAAAAAATACCGAAAAGCTCGCACTTTTGCAAGTTTTGGTTGTAGGTATATATAGGTATGTTTTACCGAGCCGCACTTGCAACAATTTGCGAGAAATTTTATAGTAGCGTTCTTAAGAGATTCGAAGTTTGGTATATAAAGCGAAGCTGTTATATTTCATCGATATTCGATAAAACATAACAGCCAATGGAAAATTTATCGAAAACACACCTCGGCCAAGCTTCATAATAGAAAATGAGAGTCTAAAGGAGAGGAAATAAAAATAGAGTCACAGATTTTGCTAAACTGTGGCTAAACTAATTATAGCTGAGAAATTCTGACTACAGTTTTTAATCTAGGAAACTGGCAAGTCATAGAAATGTACCATATAAAATACAGAGTTGTTACAACACCCGCCCACTGTTATAGCGTTAATTTGTGAAAATTCCTTTCTAAATCCGGAGCAATTCTCGATACTTATTTACAATCGTCGGAACAATAACAATTAGTTCTCAGTACTAGCACCTCGCTGGGCTTCGATAAAATAACAGTTTAACGATGATTAAGGATGTACCAGGGTAGCAGAAATTATAGAAGTTAACTTTGGTATTGGGCTTCTAATGTTATGATATGATATTAGTAAGGAATGTTACTTGTTCCGATGTGAATGACAATCGGAAATGAAAGAAACAAATTTTCATTTTCATGTTTTAAAGAGTTATATTACGGATTTTACTATGTTTTGTTTAATATTTTCAATGAACTACACATGCTAGTCAGGGTCACTTAAAAATGTATTACGTTTATATAGATATCCATCGATATTTATACTCATTTATATATATTGTACATAGTTGTCGATACCTGACACTTCACAAAGTACTAATTCTCCGATACAAACTTTTGCATTCATCGATTTTCAAATACTGTCGCTTCCAATACAGCGTTATAAAAGTAAAAGGTGAACAAACCCAACGAATATTCTTTAATTTTTATTAGTTTAGCCAAATCGAGAGTGACGACAACTCTATAACTTCCTTAATTTATGGGATCCTTTAAATCGAATCGCTTCATACCGATTACAACGATGATCGAATGAAGACGGATTTATCGATGTTGGTGTTTGCACAGCACTGTGTATTTGCTTAAGAGGCCGTTTCGTATTGAAATGCACTTGAAGGGTTAATTTCCTAAACAAATAGTGTAGTATATTTTGCAAACAGATCAGTAAAGTTGTTCTGATGAAACATAATTATCTTTAACTTAGTTCCTAAGCCTGTAAATCGAATAAAATAATATTGGATTATTTAGTCTTATTACTATGTACGAGTATGTCTGTTGTCCTAAACTATCATTTGATACAGGAATAATAAATATTCAAATTATTCACAGATCATTTCCACTATTAGGGTTGCCGCCAATGGAAATATTTTTAAAAAGCTTTAGCAAGAAAATGTCTACTAAAATTAATTTAAGAGTTAATCTCTGACCTCTGTTAGAGCTGTAAAACTTTTTTAATAGAAACTCATACTTTAAAAAAAAATACGATTTTTTTTTAGGTAAGTATCTTACTTAACTTAAGTGAATATATAATAGAATGCAGCACTAATTTTTACTCCTAACTATAACCATAGAGTGAGACCCGTACTAAAAAAAGGTGACAACTTCACAGCCTAAATTATATCCTTTGAACATCTGATAACTCGGTAGTTCGGTGCCACAAAGGACCTCACCGCCCATAAATAACCGAAAATATTACACCTCGCATCTACAGAGATATCTTAATTTATTAAGATGTAAGCTCTGATACAACCAATTTATGAAGTAGTATTCTGGTTATGAGATAATGATTGTCGATAAAATGTGGATTTTGGACGTACAACCCTACTGGCGGCGTAGGGATGTGTTGTGTTGTAAAAATATTTTTTATATCTTAGCCGATCTCTCGATTAATGTTAGCTACTCGTATTAATTTAGTCCAAGAAAGCTGTAGTGAAATGTCTTGCCAGTTAACGATTGAAAAATTAGTACCTAACTAGAAGAATATTAGGTATATTTGTATGTTTTATAGGCTTGTCCGACTAATGTTTTGCGAGTTTTATTTAACTTTGTATTGTATCTAAGTACATCACACAATGTTACTTACATGTGCTTACATATGTAAGACATCTTCATAGTCACTTATTATCGAGTCATTTTTAAATGACAAATAGATCAAAGAAAAAAAAGAGAAAAGGGAAAACGAGAAGACACGATAAACAGTGGGTAGAAAGAAAGGAGAGAAAAATAGTAAACAGATCGACGAATAAACATTTAAAATTTTATATTCATATTTATTTTAGCTTCAAAATTTATGCGTAGAAGTATATATGTTTCATTCATTATTTATGTATTTATTTGTAAGGATAACTACCGCTCTACCCGTTTAGTTGGCTAATAAGTAGAAATCCTCTGAAGTAATTTGTAACAGGACTCTTACATCAGGAGCTTATCTTCAGTACGTTTGTCTTCAGTACAAGGACTAACAAGGGGATAAAAGAGGATTTATATACCTTTAGGCTACTTAGTCTCATGAAACAAGTCTCTTTTTGCTAAGTATTTCTGCTAAACAGGACTAATGTTAACTAAAACGTTAACTGTAAAGTAGGCAGTATTCAAAGACTTGTATTGGTTTGAATACATACCAAATAAGTTTTGAGTTTCGGAACTCTAAACAGCGAGTATTACCTACGAATCATTTGCCTATGATCTATCTTTATCTTCTTGTTAACAAAACGTGTCCAATATAATTTCTAGAATCGTAAATCCGTTTGTAAAATATAAATACTTGGATATTGACAGCTGCATCACATAACATTTTTATTGAGTCCGTAAATCTATTTGCTCATCTCTGAATTGATTTAGAATGCACGCCGATCAGAACTCAGTTGTAAAATCTACAAACGTCAAATATAATTAGCGAATCAATGCATCTCGACGTTTTTATTGCACCAATAATTTTCGATATCACTTTAGGCGGAGTAAAAAATAAAGACGATAGTCATCTCGTTGTGTCAGATTTATGCTGCTTATTATTTATAAATTCAAATATGAGCTTGCGAGTTGAATAAATGCAATATTTAAAAGATACTAGAGCTTTTAAGCAGTTTTTATAGTTTCGGCCATTTATAATTGATTTGCAGGTCACTGCTATAATTTAGCCCAATCAAATAAATACCTATCGATTTTTCTCACCTCACCTCACCCAAAGATAACCTCAAATGATTTCTAATCTGTCAACAAGCTATTAACATAATGATAACCATTAACTTTCTAAGCCTCACTCTCAAAAGATTTAACAAATACCAACACGGATAGAAAATATTGAAACAATCATAATTAAGCAACCGTGAACCGAGCTGTCAGGGTGACAGTGACAGGTTGTGCCCTCTGTGTGGGGCCGACTGTCAGATTAACTTTGCCATCTGACACCGCTGTCAACTGAGTTTTTAATAAATTGGGAGTGAGACGGGAGGACACGGGCCTCCTGATTTGTTTGTTTTGTTTCGGTGCATTTGCGAATGCGATTGTTTTTGTTTTAGACAATATGATAATTACTTTTGAGCTTTGAGATTATAAAAATAAAAATTCTGGTTTGCATAAGATCTATTTCATGAAAACACTCGTATGTGGCATAAGAATAGAATCAAAATCATTATAACCCAAGGAAAATACATACCTAGGTACTCCAAAAAAATCTAAGTTTAAAAATTAATTAAAAAATGTTCTGAGTATACTCGCTTAGTAATTAAATATAACAACTTCAATGATAATAACGATGACTATGAAGATAAAAAACATAACAAGAAAAACCATAAGCTAACACTTCAATTGAAATCTCTAAAACTATAAAAAAATCATAACCGCCGATTGCTAATTGAACGTTCCTAGAAATCAATACGGAATAGACTAGATAGTAATTATTTTTAATGAAGCCATTTTTACTGTCGGTGCTTAAACCACTTGGGTTCAAAGCACACCAAACTTACATGCTCAGCTATTTAATATCACATAATTATACCTTACCTTAACCTTACGTTAAACAATATCTTGATTAAAAAGAATTTGAATTTTGATGAAACATTCCTAAATCAACAGGCATGGCAAGTCAGTAAACGAAAGTGAAAACATGAAGAAAATAATGAAAGTGTATTCAAAGCTCGACTGATTCAAAGTTACTACAAAGTTTCAAGTTGCTGAAAAAACATGTGTAGCTTAGCAACAATATAAAAAAGAACGGAATTAAAAAAATTCAAATATCTTCTTAATATATATAAATCTCGTGTCACAATGTTTGTCCTCAATGGACTCCTAAACCACTTAACCGATTATAATAAAATTCGCACACCATGTGCAGTTCGATCCAACTTGAGAGATAGGATAGTTTAAATCTCAAATTATAGTCGCAATTTTAATTTATTGCAAATTATATATATACTGATAATTTTTACTATAAATTGACAAGTTAGCATCAACATACTACGGTTGCTATAGTTACGCAATATGACATTTGACATAGCATTGACGCAATGGCTTTTGACAGGACAACGTCTGTCGAGTCAGCTAGTAGTATTATAGAAAACTGTGAATCGTTTTTCTAATAATTGATGCGCAATGATGTTTGTCTTATCTTCATCCGCAGTTGAATGTTAGTATAATTAACTACAGCCGTAGTAAAAAACAAACTTTTCCTGAACAAATACGAAAACTTACAGTTTCGTAACAGCCCGATACAACGATGGTGCGTAGTGCGTTGCAATCATCCAACATATTTTAATTATAAAGCAACTATCAAAAAATAATAACGCCAGTTAGTTGATATCGTAAAATACCTTTCACTGCCCATTGATAAGTTAAAATAAACAGCGCAGACTTAAATAAGTTAAGATAAAGTTAAAATAGAGAAGTTACGTTTCCGACTTTAGTGTTGGGTCGTAAAAGGTTTTATAGTTTGGTTTACACGACATTCGGTGTAACTATATTATCGATAGTCGATATAAATGTAAACACGTGGGAACGACCCTAGTTAAACTCAAAAGCGTCGATTTCATACATTGTGTGAACATTGTTTAAGTGCTTCATTTTTATCTACGATTTCATTTACTGGATGAAGCAATCCAGTCGATGTTGAATAGAGTTAACAAGATATAAAAAAGTATATGGATTTCCCCGTAGCTATATAAAATAAGGGACAGATCTTCAGGTTACTGGTCTGATTACATTGTAAAGGCCTTGAAGGCGGGTAAGACTGGCACAGGACCATAAAACATGAGCCCTGAAGAGTATATTATACTCAGCAGTTGATGACAAAATAATATAAAATGACGATATATTTCATAACGTATTATTTCAATATAGTATATGTAGGAAATCGTCCAAAAGTACATTCTTCAAAAGCACGAGCTGTTTTACTTATCTTTTATGGGATGAGATCAACTTTATTGAATACCCAGAAGTCGCTATGTAAACAAATTTGTGAGCCCGTATTGTTTACACTTCCTCAATTAATTTTACTAAACACTACTATTCACTTAATTTAAGGGAAAAGTAGGTCAGACTTCTCATCCTTGACTCATTTACCGAGTCTCTGAAAGATAGAAGAGTCACTGATAAGAATTTTGTCTGGTATCATAAAGAGTTCACTGTCTTGGCCATTACGGAAACATACAAAGATATGTCAACAAAAAAACATTCCCCTTGACCTCTAATTAACTACTTTTAGTGATGGGACATGGGGTTGTTAATATCGATACTTTTTGCAAGTATCGATATAAATTTGTCGATAAAGTTTCCAGCTTTATTTTTACGATTGAAATTCTTGTCGATGTTTGTTTTTATAATTGCTAAGTTTTACACCAGTTCCATTAGTTTTATGTTCTACAAGGCAAAACAAAAGTCAATTGTGAGTTCAAAGCACCCGCGAAGTTAACAGTTAATTGAATGGTGAAGAAATAGCTTTGGAAATGGTAACCTGTTGGATTTGACATGTTTATTTGGTTTATTTGGAATTTGTGACATTTCCGTTTACGACATATGGGCTGCAATAGCAAAGAACTTCAAGCCCGTTTTCAGTGTTTATAGTTTTCGTTTATTTATTATTGTTTGTTATTTGAATTCAGCTACAAGTTTTAATTTATTGCTGTTTTGTGGAAAATTGTGTTGTTGAAAAATCATTGACTAAGTTTTAATCAGCTACATATAATCAATTGAAATTATTAAACAATTGTATACCCTATCTTATTTTACTTATCGACAAAGGAAAACGCGATAGAAAATCTAAAATAAAAAACGTTCTGCTCAAAAATTTTAAATGCATTTAGAGTTAGACACAGCCTAATTCCAAATTCTGAGATTATGAATTCCAAGATCTAGACCTGAACATTAGGGTCTAAGAATAGCTTAGGCATGGCAAATATTTTCCTCAAACGGGACATAAAATCTATAATAGGTTTCTGCGATTTAAATCGGCATGATCAAAAAATCACAGTTGAGTAATAACTAAAATCTATTTAAATTTTTTAACTACTTTTGGTATCTGTTTAAATTCACTTCATATTGCAACATGATTGAAAGTAAAAGTATTTAGAAGTATTTACTTAAATAAAACTTAACTAACCTAAAAGACCGCCCGGAACCGCCCAAAACAATGGCTCCATTACCACTTTGTACAGGGTTATAAAGAAAAGATGTGCTAAGCCGAAAAGGGCTAATAATACTTATCATTATGAACAACTTCTACTATGTGAGCAACCCTGAAATAATGAGAATAGCTGTTCCATAGACTGAAGATGTCAACGATACTCAACAAAAACACAAATACCAGAATACCAGCTCTACTAGTGTATAGCGCGATATTTTGGCGAAATTGAGGGCAATTCTATTAATTTATTTTCAGTATTAAAGATCTATCTTCTCGTCTGGTCATAGCCACACGTGACCTAAACGCTGGCCTCTATCTCGCCCAAAGGGTGAGCATCGCTATAGAACGTGGTAATGGTGCCAGCGCTTTGGGAAAGTTCCCACATACGGAGGTCTATTAAATTAGGTACTTAGTTTCATTTAGAGTATCTAGTAATTTTTAATGTTATGTAATAATCTTTTGCAAATATAATAATGTGGTCTTTAAATAATAATTATTAGATACGTTTAATTTACTTACATAATTTATTTTCATTACTTAATCATAAGTAATTAGGCACAACATATACCTACTGTGGGGTTGTAATCTTGCTCTACAATTCTCGCCACGTCGTTTCTAATTTTCGACAAGATATAGTTAATATTTTCCCAAGAAATCGCGATTCGTGACGACAGATCCGCCACGGTTCATAAATCACGATGGTTGCCATAGGCCATTGTCCAGTAAAGCGTTCAAGCCGGCTTTGCTCTACTTCTGCCTATGGGAAGCTAAAATGAACGCATTTCGAAGAATTAGGAGCTAACTTTTGGTTTATTTTGAGCTGGATTTGCTCATGATCAAATTTACTTTTTATTTTATTTTATCATTCTATCTTACCTTTACATAAAGCATAGCACAAGCCATGGATAGACAAGTAGTATTTCTATCGAGTTTATCTACGCGTCGACGTAGATTATGACAATCCTAGAATATGCATATATTTGTCTTTTTCTCACGGGATAGAAACGTAAGAAAGACAATTTGTCCACGGCCTGCTAGCCCGCTGTAGACCTTACGTATACCAGAATCTATCCTTACCTATGTCTATCTTACGAGTCCAGAATTATCATTATCCGTGTCTAAGGAATTGGTCACTGAGAGGATTAATCCTGCTACTAAATGTCAAAGTTTGTATGCTTGTTACTTAATCACCCAAACTTAACAGTTCCTGTAGGATAGAGAATAAATTGCAAAGCGTAGCTATTGAACTTATCAATATCATTTTTATAAGTATATTAAAAACCCAGTTTCTTTTTAATAATTTTAGAAAAGTTAAAATAACAAAGTAACGTATCCTAACCTTTAAAATTCAAATCTTATTTTATCAGCAAAGGAAATAAGTAAGATAAATCTTCCTTAGGACCGTATAAGCGTCTTTTAATCCTCCAGCTATCTCATAAAAACATTAACACATGGATATGGCCTTGTAAAGTTACACTGACATCCTAACTAATATAAATGTGAAAGTAAGTTTGTTTGTTTGTTACGCTTTCACGCTTAACTACTCAACCGATCATCACGAAATTTGGCGTGCATATTGTCAGAGGACTGTAAAGGACATAGATAACTTTTCATTATCATCTTCAAAACCGTTTTTGTCATCGGACGGGTAAAACCGCGGGGCGCAGCTAAAATGTAAAAGCTGTTACTATGTTATTCGGTGTAATGAAGTTTCTTAATATTTTATAGAGATAAGATACTCACTAGAATGTTGGTATCAGGGTTATAAAGAAAGGATATGCTAACGCTCACACTGCTCATCATTTTGAACAACTTTTACCATGGGACCGACCATCGTGAAATAATCATGTGTTCCATACATTTTGTCGAGTGTCATTGACATTTTTCTACAGATCAGCTGATTTTTTCTCATTATCCGGTTTGGTGCCCTAGTAAAAGTTGTTCATAATTATGAGTAGTATGAGCCCTTTTCGGCTTAGCATACCCTTTCCTTATAACCCTGTATTTTATTATTATAGTAAAACAGTAACTTAATACTCTCCCACACTAAGTACTTTATCTCAATTATTTAAATTTTCTTTGTTTGTGCAGATGATATCATGCAGTCATTTTCCACGGAGACTTCATAATAATAGGTTAGATCGTAATGTAGGCAGTTAATTATCTGTAAAATATTATATCTAAAACTTTTTTTGACAAACTTTATCTCATATCAAAAAAAACTTTTGTTTAAAAACCTTAGCATCGAGATAAAATCGTAATCAGAGATTAATGATAATAAATGAGTCTTAGATCATTATTGAAATGAACACCAAATATGGTGATTTCTATTAGTAAAACG
Source organism: Alcis repandata (assembly GCA_949125135.1). NCBI lineage: Eukaryota > Metazoa > Arthropoda > Insecta > Lepidoptera > Geometridae > Alcis > Alcis repandata. Next base: position 2,842,563 of record OX421240.1, read on the forward strand.
TTTATTGAAAAAGACGTTAGATTTCCATAATGAGACGGCATCCGTTGCACAATGAATAAATTTATCATAAAACATTTAATGGTCTCAAAGTATAAAAGTTACATTAGCGCAAATTGATTTTTTGACACATTTTAGCAAATTAGTAAAGTGAAAAAAACAGCTAAAAATAAAATATCCTGTTTTTTAAACACGCATAGACCTAGTCTAATTTTATCTATTAACGGAGAACAAGGTAATGAATGGAAAATAGTATTTTCGTAATGTATTAATGTGTGTTGTCCACTAAGTCCTGTCAAACAAGGCGATTTAAAAAAAATCGCGCGAATATTCGTCCTGTAATCAAGATCACAACACTACAAGATTCGTAAGTGCTCGTTGGTGAATCAAGATGATTCTGTCATGAAGAGTCGGATAGTATTGGATTATATTTTCCACTGCGTGTGTCAAAATTCTGTAACAGGCGAGGCAAACGAAAGGTCGAAGCTGCACAGACGTAATTTTTCTTCGGATTTTCTAAACGATGCGTCGTTTAGAAACTCCAATCCCCGCAGAAGCGCACGCCACGAGCGTTCGTCGTTCTTCGACGGAGCTCGGCTCGGTTGCCAAGTGAATTGTAATATCAAATAGTGTTCATAGAAAATTTTGTTAATAATCCACTGGTGTAAATCCTGTAAGAGAAATTGCGTCGTTGTTTTAACACAAGTCAGTGTGTTTTATTTGCTTTTAGTTTTGAAGGAAGATCGTGACAATGACGTCAAAAGTCTATCGAACATCTTATTGGTTAATTCTTATTGTGAGTCATCTTGGCAACGGTTTCATCGGAACTTCAAGACGTTCAGTTCATTATTAAAATAGATTTGTTAATGATCCATTCTTATCGGAGACACCTGTGCTTATCTCTCCCCCTTAATAAATCTCGGCCAGTTTATCTAAACGTTGAACTTTTAATTAGTTATTACAACATTTGTTAGATTTTTCCTGTTTTGATAAGGGCATGATTAAAATATGAATGCAGTTAGTTCAATGGAAGTGATTTTTTTGAAGTAATGTACAATTGTACAATTATTTATTTACGTTGAACGAGTAATGAGTTAATGACCCTATGTATACAGAGTTGTAAAGTAAGGCCATGCTAAACCGAAAAAGTCTCACAACATCAACATCATTATGAAAAACTTTTACTATCGTGCAAACCCTAAAATCGCGGAACAAAATAAGCTGTTCGATAGAAAATTGTAATTAGGAACAAACCAGTAAAGCAAATTTTTATTTTCTTGGTAAAAACTGCGGCCAATGTTTGCCAACAGAACGCATTTCGATAAAAATTACTTGTGCTGTAATTAGCACAATTGATAGTACTAAATGTGCGCACAATTTAGCACTGCGGTAGTAAAATCAATTGTTTTACTGTTAGAAAATTACTATAAAGTGTGACGCGCTACAAAACGGTCAATAAAATTAGTTTTTACAGCTACCTATATCGCAGTAGCTGGTAATTTTGCAACATAGCAACTCTTTTTTGTGGATGTGTTTGAGTAGTAAAGTGTTATAAACTAAATCTATAATACTGCAAAAGAAATAAACATTTTAAATCTTAACAAATTAAAGAAATATTTTTGTTGAAAACCCAAGAGCCACGTTATTTTTCACAGTAAATGATCTGAATGAGACCCAAAACAACAACTCTGCCTTATTTGTACAATAAACGTGACAACAAGCCTGTCCAGATACTAAATAGAATATAAATCTCAATATAATTATGACGACAAAAGTATCGATATTAGCATAGGTACGTCACTAGCGTACTCGTACATGCGCGAGAGCACGTCGCCGTGTGACGTCACACCCGCGAAAATCTCCGAACAAGGCCGAGCGACGACCTCGGCGAGACAAGCGGGGAGATTATTGACTAACTTGACTAATGCGGTGACGCGTAGCAAAGTGCTACGCATTTCCTAAAATGCTTTTTGTTATACTTTATCATCACCATCATCATCAGCCTATCTTATGTTTGTCCACCGCTGGACATAGGGCTCTCCTAAGGAACGGCACAAGGCACGATCCTCTGCCTTACGCATCCACTAACTACTTGCCGCCTTACGCAGGTCGTCGCTCTCCCTGGCCGCAGGCGCCCTACTCTACGTTTGCTGATCCGTAGTCTCCACTCTAGAACCCATCTACCCCAACGGTTGTCGGTTCTCCTACAGATAATTCATCATTGGCCATGTTTTATCTACAAAATGTGTCAACACCACGTTTGTTTCCATCCTAATGCTGATCTGTGAAATGGTTGAGCAAAACTAATAATTCGCTGTGACATACATAACATACACCAGAGTCTCGCCATAAGGGTTCTTCCCCGAAGAGTGGTTTCAGTTGAAATCATAATCAAAAGAATGCCTTCACAGTCCATTGTAAACAATAATAAAACAAAGCAAAAAAAACACCAACTCTTCCCTACGATTAAAATTCGCCATTAAAAAATGTTACCAACCCCGTCTAAGAGAAAAACAGTTGAATAGCTCTCAAAAATATGTAGGAAACAGTAATAATAAATAATCGCAAAAAAACCTAGACTGTACTGTATAAAAAAAAATAATAAAAATGGAAACAGCTTCTAAAAACAATAGATCTACTGCTACCAGTAGGTTTAGCTACACAGTCAAGAGCGGTTTTTCGACAGCCCTGGGAGTAAATGGGACAGTTAATCACAGCCTACTAACCTACCATCTCTCGGTTTCGCGCACATTAGTTCAGTTTTTATAGCTAACCACTTTAGTGTTCTTTATGTACTCGTAGGCACTAGACGTTCTGGACTAGGTATCTAAAAATATTCTGGACTATGTGAATATTTTTTTAGATCGCCCGGACAATGGACGCTGTGACGAATCGATTAAGAATGCTCTGTATCTTGTTTTGTGTTGAGAATATTTTTTTTTTGGCTTTTAGGCTTGCTAAGCAAATAATCAATTAATAGTTTTATCCATGTTTTTAACGTTAGTAAATCCAGAAAATGGGAATAGATCGCCTTAATTTTGAAAAGATTAAAATTGAATTTTATTAATTATTATAAATGTCAAAGTTTGCAGTTTAGATGTATGATCCAGTCACACAAAAACGGCTGATCGGATTTGGGTGAAATTTGATATGAAGGCATGAATACTTATTTCAAATCCTGGAAAAATGCGAGTGAAACCGCGGGGTACAACTAGTTGGAAAAAAGAAATTAAAAATTTTACAAATCGCAGTTATAATAATTCTAATATTTTTTCAATATCTATTTCCATTTTTTTAAACTGAAATTATTTATCTGTCTTATCCAGAATCCGTGAATCGTTTCCAACTCCGCCGCCTTTATCTCCCAAAGTCACGGTTACTCCACGACCCATCATCACTGCCCAAATATTTCCCTTCATCTTATCTGAACGCGCCCGAACTGGTCCCGATTATGACAGCTACCGACTTTCTCCGTAATTATTATTTAGAGTCTGTGTTTCGGATTTTATCTGACACTTTTATTTTATTAGGACGCGTACGCAGCGACGCAATCATATGGTATTATGGTGCGATCTTAAGATAGAGACCTCTGGGACGTCCCGCCTCTGGGTATATACAGGTCCTTACTTTAAACTACGATTCCGCCTTCCTCTTCCAATGAAAAGGAATATATAAATAAATTATTTTATACAATTGAGTGACGAGACGAGCAAATCACTCGCCTGATGTTTAACTTCATGTTTGCCCATAACAGGTCTGCGCCACCCAGAATGTTTATCAATTCATGAACCTGCGCCTGCGCGGCACAGCACTTCGCTCGTCACCCTGAGATAATAAGATATTGTTTATTATTAAGAAGAGAATCTTCTTATATACAAAAAATCAATCGCTGTTCCTAGTCTCGCAAAAATTTATGGACGGCCAATTTAGATTACTTTTTTTGTTATATTCGCTCTAATACAAGGGTGGTTAAAAAGATAAAAAACAAGTGAAACCGCAGGGTGCAGCTAGTTATCAATACAACACTTTTACTTTTAACTTTCAAACTTTTGAAGGAGGGACTTAAAATCTTCAACGTAGAGCCGGTAGTAGTTTCTTTCTTTATTTATTTCGTGTGCATATAAAGTCTTTCGATGCTATTACCCTCCCCATGGAAACAGCTTTATACTGCCTGCCTTTGGGATGTTATCACCGTTTTATTATTTCATTACATTGTAGGTGGGCGTGTAATGTTTATGATGGCACAGCACGAGGATACACTGACATGATTCTACTTAATAGATATAGCTTTAAAAATCGTTTAGGTGAATTATTTTGTAGGTAATCGTCGTTGAGTATCAATTTGGAATAGTAAATATCTGGTTTCAATGGGATTAGAACGTTATTGTAAATCTTGGAATGGTTTACGTCAGTTTAAAGTGCATTTATAGATATAATTTGTTTTAATCGTTCGTTTTTAAACTTAGTACAAGTAGGACGAATAAATTTTTGATACTAAGTATCTCAAAATCTCATTCGACCTTATCTTAAAGATGTTGTAAAAGGTTAGACCAAAACAGAAAAATTAAAAGTGTCATTGACATTTTTCTATGAAACAGCTGATTTTTTTCGCGAATACCGGGTTGACCCATAGTAAAAGATGTTCATAATGATGAGTTCTATGAGCATTATCAGCTTATCATACCCTTTCCTTATAACCCTGTATAAAATTATAGGCAAGTACATAACAATTTACTAAACTGAGATTTAACGGCAATAAACAATTAAACACGTCCAGCAACAGAACAGATTAAGAAATCACGTTGTATCGTATCATATCACAGATTATAAACAAGTAACCAGCAGTATCATCAAACTATCGCCCCACGAGGATAATTGCTATATTAATAGCTATTATCTTGTCATAATTATCTTTAAAGGACGGCAGAACGAAACGCCCATACATCCATACAACTCCGACAACTTTAGAAAGACCCTGGCTATTTTTCGAACTAACCTAAAACTCTATGGAAACTTACTAAACCAGTAGCAGATGGGAGATCAAAATGAAATTGTCGCTTTAACGGTAGTTTTATCTGGTCACCTTTTCACCTCGTGTTTTGTAATAGTATTGTGACGTAAGCGACATTTCTTCTTATTGTGTATCTTGATGATATCTACGAGGTAGATTAGCTGTAACTGTATGCGAGTGCTTGGAAGACGTAGGTGCTAGAGATGGCTGATGGAGACGATGATAAATAAAAAGATACTTGTATGTTTGCCGTGCAGGTATGCTAGATTGTACTGGGAAAGGCACACTATCGAATAAAGGCCGATCTAATAGCAAATATTCGAAATGCAAGCAGCCTCTATTATTTGCACCTTGCGTACCTACCTAAAACGCAGTTTGTCTGATCGGATTATGCGTAAAACCGTTTGGATTAGACATGTAATTATAATGTACATAGAGATGTAGAATACACTGACCTATGTCATTTTTGTACTTTATCCCTTATTTTTTCACTAGAGAAGGTGTTGAGACGACAAGATAATATAATTGAAATATGGTCATTTCCAACAAAAAATACGAAATAGGACATCTTCAACCACATCGTCGCTTTTCATCTGGTGAGATTGTGTTGTGTTCAAACGCATGCCTAGTCCGATGTAAAAAAATAATAATATTAACCTAAACCCCTTCGTTAATCTTACTTCTCCTGATCCTGAATGCTAAGCCCACAATAAATCAAAAACCTGTTCAGATCCTTAGCCCGTTAGGTCAAATAACTTAAAATATCTTGACACTTATTTTCCACGTTCATAGATCACCGCTTTCTAGGTGGCGCTAGTTGCGCAACCGTTAATACACACGTTAATAGGTGTCAGTCACGCCACGACCACACACGCGGTCGGACGTGCCAGGAGCGACAGATCACTGTTATTTATTTAATTAACTCCCTGACAAGACAACGAATGTACTAGTTAGCCGCTGGGCTTGAGGTAATTCAGTGTGACTGTTAAATTGTCGAGATTATCTTACATTTTAATAGAAGTAAATGATTACAAGATAGGCTAGAGGAGTCATGAGAGGTATACTTTTGACCGTTAGCTTGCCTGATAGAAAACGATAGAGCCGTCAAGCCATTTGACGCATCACGTGGATACGCACTTGGAACAAAAATTACTGGTGTTTAGTAATTTGTTCCGAGTGTTTACTAGGCAGCTTCGCAAAAAAGAGTGGCAATAAATTCATCGTTTCATCTCTTAAAATGCTGATAGTATTAAATGACCAACAAGTGTTAGCTATTGCGATCTTGTAAAGTGATTTTAATTATTGATGAAAAAAGTTTTCAATGAATTAGCAGGTTTTCGATCACGAAAAGCCAGCCTTTTGTGAAATGCGATTTATGTTTTAATAGCGTGTGATAAATTTTCTTACTTCTTTTTTTTATTTCCTTATATTTTCTTTATTTTTTCTTGTTTCTATTTTTTTCCTTTTTTCACTAGTCTAACAATAAGCCACAGTAGAACTAGAAAAGCTCCATGTCTAGTTCCAGAGTCGACAGTAAACTGCGATCAAACCGCAATTTTAGAATCACTTTGCGATTTAATGTTTGTAATTTACTTCTAGTTCTGTCTATACCACTGACACAGAGTCGTAAGTATTCAACTTTGTTTAGAAGAAAATATTTAGTAAGGAGACTTTGGAAAATTCATATTTTCACACTAAACGAAATGTATGGAATAGTTGATATTTTTTTTGCGATTTCAGGTTTGATCTCATAGTAAAAGTTGTTCAAAATAATGAGTAGAGATACACTTTCGACTTAGTACTGTAGTTTCGTGTAACTCCTCCGGTGTTACAGGTCCATAGGCGACGGTGATCGGTTACCATCAGGCGGTCTGTTTGCATGTTTGCTACCTATGGCATAATAAAACTGTCTTATTATTACCAGTCCTCTAAAATGAACCCGTTTTAAATTTTATGGATTAAAGTTATTTAGAAATATTATCATGCCACGTAAACGCGCCGGTCCTATATGTAAATCAATGAACTGACAGCACTACACATTATGTCCCTATCAATGTGTCACCAGAGACCCTATTCTTGAGCGCTCGAGATTATCTCCGTCACTCTCACTCTCATCACATTTCTAATGAGAGCGACAGTGACCGAGAATATATCACTCGCCAGAATCCAGGTCCCAGAGACGAGAAAGGCATTTTTTATCGACACTTTAAAATTGCGTCATTTTGGTAATCACACATCAAAGAGCCTCTGAGACGGCGAGTAGGGCTATAAAACATTTAAGCCATATTACAGTTAAATTCAAGTTAAGTAGTTGGCGTAAAACTTTACGATTATAGCAAAACATTTTACCAAAAGTGGTTAATTCATCATCACTTAGCTAGGTTTGGTATTAAAGAGTGAGAAAATTAAAAAACCTGTTTATTTGACGAAGATTACTGCAAAGTCTGTATAATAATAATACGTTCTCTTCGTAATTTTTTTGAAATAATAAAATACGGGTAAGTTGATTGATTGCAGATAATCTTGCATTATCTAATTCTAATACTGAACAGTAGTATGTCATAACACTGACTACACTTACCTCAGCCATCGATATCGATAGTCCCAATACTTTTCCTCGTCCCATCCCTATCTGTCAATTGGTACCGCTGTAGGGCTACGCGGGCGCCGCAAATTGCACAAGCGGCGTCATTCGCGGCTCTTTACTGCCGATTAGCGCTAGTTACCGTGAATAAAGTACCACTTACTTGTACTCTAGGTCCTAGGTTTGTTCGACGATATGTCCGTGAGTTGCTTTTAGAAGCTGAGATAATGATTAGAATCAACTACCTGATTAATTATTTTTTACGCGAAATCTTTTACAGAAGAGCAATTATAAGTCAAAATTTGTAATAAGTTAAAATGTAATGTTAATGTAAATTGTATACGGTTTAAAACACGGCGAATTTATTTTTACAAGCGGTGCAATGAAAAAAAAATCGTTTGGATACTGTAAGTAACAGCAGTCAAAATCTGCGTTTGACCAACTCGCATCACATCACATCGTCACTTATCAACTCACCTGTTGATAGGCGATGATGTCGTCGAAGATGAATTGATTGATTTTAAACCAATTTCAGTTGTTGAACAATCTCTGCATTTAAGCTAACATATTTAATATCAGCCTATGTACCAAAGCCGATAAGACGGGTCGAAGCTTTAAGACGCTTTTGATATTCTTTGCTAATTCACCATTCCCTGATCTTTTCACCACAAGAAGAATTAATGCACATAATTTTAAGACCAAAAATATTATCAAGTAAACGCTGTCGAAGCCATCTTTTGTGTGGTCGTCTCCGCATCATGTTCATACCTCACTATTGAAAAGCCGCAGGCGCCATTTTCGCACTTTGAAAAAAAGCTTGTTTTTTCCCTGATCTTGGCACTTGTCGATGTGGTCTTACAGCCGGCGGTGATTTGCGGCTTAATGAAAGTAAATGTGTTGTGATTATGGTAAAGAAGCTGTAGAAGCAGCTGTTTTGCTTATCTTCGCTGGTTCTAAGCTGGTTTGTTTCGCGTTTTTTAAGGCTGACGGCATGATACTGATCTTATTGTTACTTTGATTTGGGTTGGGATTGGGACAGTAGTCACTAGTCGAAAACAAGAAAAACAAGCACCCACAAATATATCAAAAACTAATACAAAATATTTTACCTTTTAGTTTAATGGCTAAGTTGAACTGCGTCGATGATTTTGCGAGGACATAGAGTGCATTTGAGAGCAAACCTTGGTAACGCTGGAAACTAGTAACATGACTCCTCTACCCATTTCAAGTACCTATTTTTAAAATAGGCAGATATATTTCCTTTTTTCCAGATTCCGAATATGTTATGTGATTGGCAGAATAGTAAAAAAAAAATAGATGTCCCATTCTTCATAACAACACGACTAGTAGACAATATTTTATTCTATGACACATGTCACAAAATAGGTTAAAAGCCCGCTGAATGAAGATATCTCATTAACCCAATCATCCGAGATCCCACAATTAATCTCAGCTCAAAAAGGCGTTTCCACACAGATCGCACGATCGTGAGGCTACTTGGTTAATCGGCTAATTAGCAACCTATCGATGGCTGCGATCTGCGAACACGAACTATCATAAATAAATTCTGATTATTCTGCTAATGAATCAAATATGCAATTAACTTGTATAGATACAGGTTGATGTATTTTCTGAAAAAAAAAACAATAAATTATAAAATGACAATACTAGAGAACCCACTACTGAGTCCCTCGAAGAGTAAATGAGGCGGAATCCACTACGTTGGCCAAGTGCAGCTTGGTGGATTCACAAATATATGCCATTGAATTACTGCGGACGAATGCAAACCCTCACGACATTTTCCGTTACCGAAAAGTTAAACCTAAATGTGTCCTACTGGTTGGGAACCCCCCTATTTTGGCATTTGGAATTTTAATCAATAGTTTGTAATTAAAATTATATTTAAATTTAAAAAGGCCAGAATATATATTTTTTTAATTTGAAATGGTTTAAATAAAACATCCTGTATGAATCTGAAAAGGTTCCACTCAATCCATAGCTCGCAGATTGCCAAGAAAAGATAACGTTAACTAGTTTTAGCCTCTGCTTTCGAATATTTATTTCAACTAAGTTTACTATTTATTTCAATCTTAGTGTTTTAATTATATTATAAACTACATAACAATCCAGATTATGTTAGTTTATTTTGTAAAGTGATTTTGAAGTGTCGCTTTTTTTACTTTTATGTGATTATTATCATTATTTTATCACCATATTTTTAAAAGTCAAATTATAATTTGCGATAAATTATAATTATAATATTACCTTCTATACATAGGTTGATCGAATAAATATATTTTTTTATTAAATCATGTCATGCAAAAGCAAACATTTTACTGTAACTACCTACTCGTAAGTACATTAATAAAACAAATAAACGTATGCCTTTCCAAAAAGTTTCGTTCACTCACAAACTTTCTCTCATTGCTTCATGATTGCCTCGAAGGGCAATTTAATGGCCTCTAATTGCTTTATATCCTTTAATTTGATTGTTCACACCCTGCAACTGTAAACACTACGAAGCCACAACTCTTTAAACAACTTTCATAAAACAAGCTATCCCAAGAATAACAGGTATGTTATTAATAAAAAAACCGGCCAAGTGCGAGTTGGACTCGCGCACGAAGGGTTCATTACACTTATCTATAAAAACGGCAAAAAAAAACGTTTATTGTATGGGAGCCCCCTTAAGTATTAATTTTATTCTGTTTTTTAATACCTACGAGTATTTGTTGTTATAGCGGCAACAGAAATACATCATCCGTGAAAATTTCAACTGTCTAACTATCACGGTTCATGAGATACAGGTGTCAGGTGGACATCATCCGTGAAAATTTCAACTGTCTAACTATCACGGTTCATGAGATACAGGTGTCAGGTGGACATCATCCGTGAAAATTTCAACTGTCTAACTATCACGGTTCATGAGATACAGGTGTCAGGTGGACATCATCCGTGAAAATTTCAACTGTCTAACTATCACGGTTCATGAGATACAGGTGTCAGAAGGACGAACAGCGGAGTCTTAGTGATAGGGTCCCGTTTTACCCTTTGGGTACGGAACCCTTAAAAATAGTACCTATTATTCTTGGGATCGCGAAACGTATAGTTACGTTACGTAGGGTAAGGTACCTGACGAAATCTACCCATCAACATCGATTACTAATGTGTAAGTTACTACTATCATTTTAACTAGAAATGCAGTTGTTGTTTGTGTAAATAACAAAAATACCAGCAACCATATTTGGTTCTCGCTAATTTTCTTACGACCGACTTGAGTGCCAAGCTGCCTATATGGACAAGGTATTCGAACTTGAGGAAAAGACAGACAGCTGTATTTGGAAAGCTTTGTCCTAAAAGGTTTATTGCACAAAAGTTATGGAAATCAAAGTACCTTTACCTAAATCTAGTGTTCCAAAGATGGTAACTTTAGTTTTATGTGTATGCCTGTGCAAGTAAGTAGGAACCAATTTGACACTTTACGGTCGCAGCGCAAAATAAGAAGCTCTAGCGAAACGTCACAGAATCGACTTTTATTGATATCGCCACTCTTTCAAACTTCTTTTCTAAGATTGCTTTGTCCACATTCGTGATTTGTACTAAAGTTTCGTGTCTCATTTTCTCTATACAGGGTTGTAAGGAAAAGGTATGTAAAGCCGAAAAAAAAAAATCAGCTGTTCCATAGAAAAATGTCAATAACACTCGACAAAATGTGTAGAATAGCCGACTATTATTTTCGCGAATATCAGGTTGGTCCCATAGTAAATGTTGTTAATTATGATAAGTACTATGAACCCTTTTAGGCTTAGCAAGCCCTTCCCTTATAATCGCGTAGTATCTCAGTAGTATTAGTAGTTCATAAATGAGGTATAAAATTTTCGTTCCATCCCCCTACTTTTACTACTTTATTTTCGGTATAATTTAAAAGATAGTATTTTTTTATTGTAATTGAGTGACGAGACGAGCAAATCGCTCGCCTGATGTTAAACGTCACGTTTGCCCATAACAGGTCTGTGCCATCCAGAATTTTGAACTCACAGAATTCAAGACCCTGCGCGGCTCAGCACTGCGCTCGTCACCCTGAGATATAAGTTATTTATTGCTAGTCTAATGATAAATTGTATTGTTCCAGCGATACTTCAGCGTGCGACGTACAAGGTCGGCCTCCTGACGATCCAGGGGGTGTCCACGTGCCTCTACCTCTGTATGGATGCCTGCGGGTTCCAATACGCACATGTGAGTTTATGCTTCCTTCTTCATTTACTTCTAATTTCATACTGTTGCCACCTCTCCCCATTTGAATACAGGCTGAAAAAATAAAAGAAGTACTGGTTGTGTATGATATCAACTGACCCTGGTATCTCAGCGGTAGAATGATTTACATTCTACCGCTGAGATACCAGGACATTCGAAGGATGATTAGGGCATATTCCACCCCACCGAGATTGGCTACAAAATATTTTGAGCACGCCACCACCCAATTATCAAAATTATTTAACGGCACGTCGAGTGGTGGATTATCGCAGCCTCCATGGCTGGCTAAATACCTACTTACTGGTTAGTTTAACGAGATTTTGAGCAAACATCGGGATGTCACAGTGAGTTTATAGTTAACTAACGATTTCCTAGTTATGTTTTGCGACATAAGGCGGTAAGAAAGTGTAGCAAGCACCTAGTTAGTGGGGAAGCGGTGAAATCATAAGGCTCTTTCCACTAAGGCGTATATTAACACACCCGTTAATCGTTATTATTAAAACGTTTTAATAATTAAATACATATGTACTTTTTATGACGTTTTGAACCAAAACCAAAATCAATAGTTTTATTGATGCTTTAGCAACTGATATTTTACTTTGAAAACTGGTTTAAAAAATTTTTGGGATAATTTTTTAACGTATTATTTAGTCCTCCTCTTTGAAAGATCACCAAACCAAATGTGACCGAAACCAGTCGGCAGTATCTACTCAAATAAAAAACTGATATTTTTTGCGGTTTTAGTAGGTACTTAAGTGTTTGGCTTCAATCAAAAGTTCATAATGACGAGTACATTGAACTACATTCGGCTAAGCACATCCCGTCTAACCCTTCATTGCTCCGTCCGGTATTTCGCACCAATTTAGATGGGCCCTTACAATCTGCTTCGTTCTGTTTTAATTACTATAAAAGACTAACCGCTTTAATAGGATTGGAGAGTGATGTTTTAAGACTTCCGATGTCTTAACGATGCTATAGCTTTACTATTTAATAATGTTGTGACCATATTTACGTTCCAATTAAGTTTCATCGATGACAATAATGTTCTTCTTCTTCGTGTCCACGATTCTTTATATTAAAACACAAGCTTTGCTTAGTTTAGGACCTTGAAGCTCAGTTGCGTAGCCTAATTTTTGAATTTATTATTAACTGCGTCATCAAATAGCTCAGTGTGCAGCTTTTGTATCATAAAGGACAGGTTAACAGATGCTGCGTGATCTGTACCACTAGAGCCACGCAGGGTAGACTCCGCCAGAGTATCCCCACTTAGCCATGTTCGACCTACATGGACTAAGGGTCTGGAGTCGGTTTGTGTCTCTATAGTAAATAGAGCAAGGGTTCAATGTAAAGGAGATCGTTCACTTTGGGAGTCTTATTTGTAAATAAATATATTATTTTATAAAATATTTGACTTACGTATTTTATTATTTACTTATGTAGAACCATTGTGGTTTTTGGGCCTCGTGTCAATTCGATATCCGTTCAAAAGTTATACGAGCTATGGTATGAACGTGCTAATCTTTTGAACTTTACACATTTCTGTCCACAGTACAATTCGGAAAGGAAAACCTATTGAGATGTGGTGTTAAATCAAATATTGCTAGAACTACATCATAATTGTCAGTCATAGTTGTAAGTGTGATGTATTAGAAAAAATACGGCTCCCTTAGAAGCAGTTTAACAATCAAAATATCCATGACGCTACCGGAAGATCAAACAAACACTAGGTGTGCCTGTTGAGCGCCTGTCAGCGAGGCCCTACCATCTGGTGTAAGAGGAGGGAGGGGGGGGGGGAGGAATCAAAATAGATGGGAATATTTGGAAATATGGTTTTTATGAGAAAATATTGTAAGTGATATTTATATACTGTATTTGATACAAGATTCAGATGGTTTCTGCTGTATAACGACCTTCAAAGCATAGCTAAAGTTTGTTAAATAGATACTTTACGCTAGGACAGTCATAGTATTTAGTCAGAATTAGGAAAATTCAACACATGAAACAAGGTTTCGGGGTTAGTTAGAATAAAGGTTGGTTGACCAGTTTAAGTGAATGGCTTTAAAGCTAGTCAAAAATTGCTAAAATCCAGCTTAAGTTATCAATTGTTAACTTACTAGACTGATGATTACAGTTATTGAACGTGTTAATTTAGTAATTTATCTTATCTACGCCTTACGACAGAATATTTCACTTTTGTAACGTAGCCGGTTCATTAATTTAATTCGAACATTAAATCAAGCATAAAATTGTTTTATAGCCTCTCAAGCCTGAACTACTGAGATTTATAACTGGAAATTTTATAGTTAATTAAGATCTTGTGACAAAATAGGTTTTAGTCTAGCTAAACTGCGATGCAAGTCTTTGTTTAAATAATTGAATTATTGTTAGTTTCGCTATTTAATTACGACTTTATTATTGTAATAATTTTAGTAATGTTATTTTAACGTTTATAACATAAATTTACAATATACCTACAAAATTACGTTGTGGCAAGGTACCAATTTCAAGTATAGTTTTTTTATTATTTTTAGTTTTTGCTTTTGTTATTTTGATTGGATTTTAAATAAATCAAGATGAAGCTTAAATGAAATCGGTAAATACCTACTGCAAAAGAAGAAATTGAAGTAATCCTTTCAAATAAACCTGATAGACTCACAAAACATATTGTTTCGTATAAACTACAAAGATGCATTAGATCAAGTCACTTTCACCTCCAGGATTTCGATCGATCATCGATTGATCGATAGATCTCAAACCGAGAAAATCGATAAAACCTTTCATAATGCATATTTATGAACTTCACACAATAAAGAAACTATTTTGTTTCATAATGCCGTGGATAATGAATGAAGCTTACATGTCATTTTAGACAAACTTTTTTGCTGCCGACAACAAAAACTTACCAAACTCTATTTCTGACGCATTACTTCTCAAATTTATCTGACATGTTTAAAAGTGTGGTGTGAGTTGGTAAAGCATTTTTTGTACGTATACTGAAGGGCTATTGTTAATTGAAATGTTTGACGTGTGATCTATTTCGAATTGGGAGTCGGTAGACTTGTTTGTGGGTGGCATTACGGTTAACGATCCTAGCCGTGTAGGTGTGTATGTAGGCGCCTTTAGGTAGCATTCAATGGGTAGCTGCTTAGGTTTTTTTGTTGAATCTAGTGTAAAAAGTCCTTTATGGAAAAAAAATTATAAATTTCCACTGTATCTATCTATCTGTATCTGATTTATTATAAACTTCTATGATATCATCAAATTTAATTCTGTGATCAATGTGTAAATTGAGACACAATGTCATTTTTTTCAATTATAGTTAGCATTATCATCATCAGCTCTCGGAAGAAAAAAGACTATTATAGCACTTTCATGGGCCGCTTGCATGCTTGCAACTCTCCGGAAATTAACACGAAACTATCGACCTCTCATTTAAAAACAGATCAAACCGTTAAGGCGATAGGTGATCACATAGAAACAGGCAAACAAACATGCATACTTACATAGCCCAAACAAATATTTGCCTCTTTTAGGGCCATCGGATAAAATTAAATCTAAATATTTAAAAGAAACATCATGTCCAACGGTTAGAATTGGCTATAAACATAATTAATGGCCGAAAAGTCTCGTGTCTTACTAGTGTTGTCTCAAAATTAGATTTATGTCTCAATATTTAAGTTTTTACTTGCAACCCTAATGTGTCGAGCCGTTTGTTATCGGATGATGTATGAGTTTGGTTAATATTTTAACCAGCTGTGTTGGAATAACAACTGGCAACTTTGATGTAGGTGCAGGCGTGATGTGATGAGTAAGGATGAAAAACACATTTTATGGTCAACATCAAAATGGTAAATCCTTAACACCATTATGGTACTTTAGATTTAGTTCATGTTGAGTTTTTTAAATTAATTTTACTTTTAATAAAAAAATACATACTTTCCAGACAATTTTAAATAAGATCATAAGTCAAATTTTAGATA
This sequence comes from Alcis repandata, assembly GCA_949125135.1. Classification (NCBI taxonomy): domain Eukaryota; kingdom Metazoa; phylum Arthropoda; class Insecta; order Lepidoptera; family Geometridae; genus Alcis; species Alcis repandata. The sequence goes on from OX421240.1 coordinate 2,858,389, forward strand.
TTTAATATAATAACAAATGACACAAGTGATTGAAACATAAAAGCTGTCGCACGCCGCCGGCGCGTGAAGTGACAAGTCTATCGCGAATGTTGTCGTGAGACCGGCTCGTTTGTCATCCCCGAATTTTCATTTATTACACTTACGCCCTTCTCTGCGGGGTGCGTCGATTTCGATTTGTAGTGCTGTGTCGATGTCGATAAAGTTGCGGATTAGTGCAAGTCTGTCCCAATTTGAAATTTATGTGTTAATTTGCATACTTATTTCACAGTGCATTATTTAGTGCTTTTATGGACAACTCTGCGTCCCGAGATTGGATTCTTTGTCATACCGAAACTGTCAATTTCAACGCAAAAAATAGTGAGTTATTTGTGTTATTCAAAAATATAACGTCGCATTATATTCGACTAAATAGGTTGAGAAGTATGTAGCATTTAGTATTTTATGGTCGTTGCAAATAGACAGTCAAATACATTTTTTCTATCATTTTTTTTCGCGCTCCGTGTGAGGGTTTCATGCAATTCTATTGGTTAATCGTTGCATATCTCCGCTTAGCTACTCTCTTCTCTTCTCCGCTCCAGTGTACAGGCGATCTAATTACTTATTAATTGGATGTTATTTGTGTCGACTTTTACATTCGACCATCAAATAATTGGACGACTGCGGAAATAATGTGCTATAACTCCAAATCTTATTCCATGTCAATAACGCAGATGAAGCGATAAGGGCCCCCTTAAGTAATGGCTGTTTTTGTTTTGCGACTGCTACATTTTAGGGAGCGGAAGTCCATCTGTCATCATGTATGTCAACATCAATTCAATTATTTGATTGATCAGCGTTTGTCATGAGATATGTGTTAAGAACGTTGTAGGTAACTTTTGATTCTAAAAGCACTTTATTTTTTTTAATTGGAAAAATGACAGATTTATTTTCCCTATTTTTATAATCATTTCGCATATAGGTATCTGCCACTAGCAATATTTTCACAGATTTGCTAGTTATTACCAGGCAGAAGTGTGTTTTGGTTTGAAGTAAACTGAAAATAAAGACCATAATTAGTAGATAGCTGACAACTAAAATCAATCGTTCAAAATTGTACGTGGCCTGGCATTGTAACTGGCCATTTCTGGCGTTATCAGTTTAACTTACTCTTCTTGCTTCTCGATTGAAAAAAATATATCTCTAAAGTTCCTCCTAAATCTGGTATAAATAACCAAAATCACTTGACTTGACAAGTAACTAGTTGTAATTTCTAGATGTCAAATTCTCTAGTCGGTGAGTGTGGTGATCCCATTAGGGAGGCGCTACACAATCGAGAGATAAGGAGGAGTGACACCATTAATCAGAAGTCTCGATTCATTAACGCGCGGCGCAACACTATTTGTCATAGGATGTGTGGTCGGTAGATAGGGGCAAATTGTTTAGGCGTGATTCTGGTCCTGTTTTTTTGTTGAGCATTTTATGATACCACCAACTTACCTGTAGAATTGGGTGGAGGAGACACAATCGTGTTTTGTGGACAAAGCTGGCTGGAAAAGTTTTAGTTCTATCATTTGGCCACCTTCCTGATAAGTTGGTCGTTAGTCGTACTGTAGGCGTGATCCTGATTCGTTTTTTTGTTTTTTCTTACGGAGTAGAACATTTTGAAAGGTGAGCAAGGTTATCCAATATTTACGAATGCTTTATAGACAATAGACACTTCCAAGGCTAACATAACTTAAATAAAAAAGTTTAATCAGGCCTCTTTGTTTTAAAGGGAGTTATTAGATTTATTTATGTAAGTCTAAAACTAACACTTGGTAGAAAGTTTTTATAATTTTTAACAGAACACAACCTATTCAAGGTTTAGCTAAGTAAGTACATCCTGTATACATTGCCAATATACAGAGTGTTTCAAAATTCAAGCATCATTGCTTTAGTTTAATCTATAATTCCATATTTATCTATGATTTAAACATTAAGTCCACTTATTCATTGCAGTATAAATATAGCGAAGTGAACGAAAGCTCAGCGCAAGGTGTAAATAATCCGGGTGATGATTACGCAGGCTCCCACGGTGGACCGTTACCTTTACAATATAAGGCTGGGGCACAGATAGAACTAAATCTTTTAAGTTTAAGCAAAAAAGATTAATTATTTAATTAGATCTATCCAGGTACGAGTAGTTACCAAAGTATTTTGTCTTGACTATGATTTTGAAAGTTTTTCTAAGAGAGCTTTTTAAACTGATAGACCTATGTAGGTACTTACATACCGAGATAACAAAATAATTTAATTTTACTTTTTTTTTGTAATTTTATGATACAAAACTGGAAGTCAATACAATTGAGCCCGCGTTAGGCCTAAATTAAGAATGGTGTCGGGCCATACTTCAATGAGGGATTTTTACATAAATTTATATTTATAAATACATAATATATTTAATAAAGTTTAAGTTATTCAAGTAAAGAAATTAGTGCCAACGCTTACTAGGTTGCCTGGAAAAGATCGCTTTTAACGATAAGGCCGCCAGTTGTCGCACTAGTTTTAGGTGTTGTAATCCTTTTGTTTGTAATTTATGGTGTGAACAATAAAGAGTTTATCTATATATCTATCTTACTAGAATGTTTTATCGCGAAATAGTCTTTCGGTAGCTGTTTCCTAATGAAATTTCCCCATATCCAATCCCCCAATGCATCCCCAGCCTCCAGAGTTATCGGTAGCACTCTGGTCCAAGGAAGCTCTGACAGAGATAATGAATGATCGATGAATTACTATGATGTAATAACTTATAATACCAATAACATTTTTATTTTTTGTTGAAAGTGACGCAGCTTTATAACTGGCCTACGAAAAAAAACACTAGTACGCCTATGCTCGTTGAGTCAATGATGCCTCTCATTCCGGCAGTCCACTTACCATCAGGCCAAACATCTGCTTGTATGCCTGTCTATTTATTAAAGAAAACTACAACATCAGTCGGGACTTTGTCCGGCTTTTTATTTTGTTTTTCGTATAATATGCCTGCGCTGTGCGCGAATTATAGGTGAAATGAAATTGTCGACATGAAGGGGGTGCGAGTCCAATGTCCGGGTTTTTTATTGATGTGGCTGTTTTTTATAATATATATTTCTTATTATTATTATTTTTACTTTTGGCTCGGGCATTTTTGAAATTTTCATATGGTAACACTATACTTAGGGTACCGGTCTGACCACTCAGTCTCTAGGAACTTACTATCACTCGTCCTGCGATACCTACAGCCCACATTAAAACGAAACAGCTTTTAGTTGAGCATTTCTCACATTTCACCGCGGGGTGAAATGTGTATTACCTAAACTAGAAATGTATTCGGAACAGATACCTGGGGGAATGACAGCTATTTCGACGATTCCCCGCGAGCTTTGACACTGTTAACGCCGACCCCTTTATGGGAATCTTTGTAACGTCTTTCAGATGATGCTTTAAATAAACTACGTACCTACTATAATTACAAACATACTTACTGTTAACGCTTTTTTTATCTGTTTTGGGCCCATGGGTGTTAGTTGTCCTTGTCTTTGTATTTGAGCCATGGCATCCCCGAGACAGTCCTAGTGGGGAGCTATGAGTGTGGAACGTTTTATTTTCTAAAAATGTTTTAACTTGTGGAAATTGTATCTTAGAGCTCTAATTTACACTGTTTTCGAACTAAGTCGTACTTTAAAAGTTTTGGTCCCAATATATTGAAGTTTCAAGTTATGTGAAACTACCTACGCCCCGCAGTTTCATCCGCGTTTTCGGGGATAAAAAGTAGCCTTTGTGTTAATCCAGACCATGCACAACCTTCATTCCAAATTTCATGTAAATCCGTTAAGCCGTTTTGTCGTGAAAGAGCAACAAACATACTCACAAACTTTCGCGTTTATAATATTAAGTAGGATATCATAGCGTAGTATGAAAGCTCTATGACACCACGTAGTAACTAGCATGCAAGCTGTGGCAGTAGAAACCCTGACTCACTTAGCATATTCCACGTTCCTCAAATACCTAAGGGTTCAGTGCGGTCAATGTGTTTAAAGTTATTTATCTGGTATCTCATAGCGTTTAACCCTAAATAAGGAACTCTTAGAGTGTTTTGTCCTCAAAATTACCTAATTAAATTTCCTAATTTGAACAACAATAATATAATAATAAATAGTAAAAAGAAAGATGCATGAGATTTTTTAATCGATTAAAAATAGCCCTGAGTAGTTATATCACAAATGATATTTCCGGGTATATCTCAGGCGGATGCCGAACACCCCAGTGGTTTTAGTGGGTATGCCGCCGCAGGGCGGAGACTCCCACATAACCACCCTGCCTCCCCCGGGGCGGGCGTGGTATCCATAAAGGATTTCCACTGGGTAAACAAAAAAAAAAAAAAAGGTATCTCTATACTTACGAGTACATATAAGTATCTATTTGGCTCAAGTCATCTGTATAGAGGGGTTCCCAACGAGTAACACCAAAACGAGTCACAGTGTGACTCGTTGGGATTTTTTTTCCCAACCAGTAACACTGTGACTCGTTGGGAATATATTTTTTTTAATAATTCCCAACGAGTAACACCACCCTACTATTACATTATACTGTCACTGTTTGTTGGTGTAACACTTCTTTAGGTTTGTATTTTATTTTTATTATGCCTGGTCTCACTTTCAATTACTTATTTTTATCTTACTTATTAATTATTATTTTGCGAATATCATATTTTTGCTGGTAATGTAAACTAATAGAATCGGTTGAAAAATAAAATACATGCATGTACCCTAAACCAACTTTGCTTACCATTTAAATTGAAAAATAAAACGCGATTTTTACTTCAAAAAGAACGTATCACGCAAACAATAACTTTCTAATATAAAACCAGATCTAACAAATTTGCCATTCTGTAAGCAAAGGTCATTCACAAAGGTCCTTACCTATTAAATTGGCGTTTGTATGGGGAAAACAAATAGACAAAAAAAAGATAATAGTAGTTTATAAAACTGTTGCATAAAAAGGGGTATTAAAACTCGAGTGTGAGTTTAAGAACCCGAGCCGTAGGTGAGGTTTCTAATACTATCACACGAGTGTTTTAATACCTAGTTATGTGCAGTTTCATACGAGTACTCTACTTTATCTACTATCATAATTATCATAAAATGCAAAGTACAAACTTGAATACGAATTTATATTGACAAACTTTAAACACATCACCGAAATTTAAAAATGGAATCAATGGTGGCGGTTTGAGATTGCGCCAAATCTAGCCTATCAGACGTAGTTTAGGTAATAGTTACTGCGTGCTAAAAAAGTCAAGTGGGAAACTGTATCGTGTAATGACAAAAAAAGGTAAGTACACTACTTACACACTATTTTGTTTGGGAAATACACATCATTAATCCTTCGAGCTGTTTCTGCAGCGTTGGTGCCACGATGGAAATCGTATTCGCAAATAACGCGATATTTTTAATATTCCATTTGCAAAGGAAACAATGCCAAAGAAAAATCAAGTTAGACTAAAACAATGGATGAGATCGGCCCAAGATATGGAGAAATGGCATAAGGGAGAGGAGGCCTATACCCAATAGTGGGTCGATACAGGCTGACGATGATGATGCTAAAACAAATGAATTACTAAATTCGAAAAAAATTAAAAATTAAAAATTATTTCGAGCTTTAATTTGAAATAAACAAATAAATTAACGTTTCACACTCATAGCTTCCCACTAGGAATAAATCCTGTATCGGGGATGCCATGGAACACACACGAACTAACACCCAGACCCAGAACAGATATTTAAATTCAATAAATAAAAATATAAATATTATAATATAAATAATTAATTATTTCTTTCAATAAATTTGAATTTGGAGTTCCAAAGCAAAGAGCAGATATTTGGGATCAAAGTGGCCAGTTCGACATAGCACCAATTTCATATGTAAGGACCTAATAATACACCACGCAGCAATTCAATGAAACTAATCATTTTTCATTTTCATATAAAAGTAATTTCAGATTTTAAAAAAATAAAAAATAAATAGTGAAATGTTAGTGATTATAATAATATTTTTTTTATTTTGTTATTATTTATAACAAAATAAAAAAACTACGCACTAAATTCTATATTTTTAACTAGCTGTAACTACCCGGCGGTTTCACCCGCTGTTTTTTTTACTTATAAACCTTCCCTGAACAATGCCTGAATACAAATATGTACATATTTCAAGATCAAAATTAGCGAAATTGGTCCAGCCGTTCTCGAGTTTATAGCCAGCCAAACGAACAGCGATTAATTTTTATAGGTATACATGAAGATAACCCTAATGATTGATGAAGATATTATTATGATCAATGATTGGTATCATGATTGATAATGATATGATAAATAGAGAAGACTGATTAAGTATGAAAAGTTTCTGATACAAATATTTTTTACTTCGAGACTCATTATCACATAATTTCAATACTTTTAATAGTTTTAATAAGTCTATTAATCGATAAGTAAATATTTATTCATCTGATTATTTAAACATAACGTTTATATGATACCGAATGTTACTTCGTAAAAAAATTGAGTGTTTTAAAGATGTCCTGATAATCAGTAAAAATTAAATTTTGTGAAAACTTAAAATGTCTGGATAGTGATAAAAGACTTAGGTACTAAAAACCAAATGTTGTAGTTTTCAATAACCCTAATGATTAATGTAGATATGTGATGATTACCTGTAACTGTAATAAATAGAGAAGACTGATTATGAAAAGTTACTGGTACAAATGTTTTTAATTCGAGACTGTTTCACTGAATTTCAAAACTTATTAAAATCATATTGTATTTAGGTCAATATTAAATTTATTTGATTATTAAAAAACATTATTCTTTTTAGTAGTTAGTTAAAAAAAAATTTGTTAGAAACAAAAGATAAGTTTTGTTTTGGTACCATAAGATTGCTTTGTACCGAGCGAATCGAAAGTATTAAGCGATAGTTTTTTTTAATTGAGGCGGTGTTACTGGTTGGGAATCTTTTTTAAAAATTTGTTCCCAACCAGTCACACCCGTGTAACAGTGTTACTGGTTGGGAAAAAAATTCCCAACGAGTCACACTGTGACTCGTTTTGGTGTGACTGGTTGGGAACCCCCCCGCCTGAGATGGGGCAAGGTGGGGTCGCGTTAGCAATCGCCACCTTGCCCCGGCGACGGACCCGATTAGGGCCCCCTGCACCTATGGAGGGGTGACCCTGTTCCCCAGGATCACCCCCCAGACAGTGTGGGGTCGTGCAGGCCGGGAGAGTCCCCCGACTCTCCCGGCAACCCCACTGCCGAGGAGCGAGGAGACGGGCGAACCGCCTCCTCGCTCCCTAGTCCCGCTCGCTCGCACGAGGTGGGCAGTGTGGTTAGCACCACCCACCCCGCCTAAAGCCCACGTTCCTTTCACACCCGGCCGCAAACCTCACGCGGCGAGGTGCAAAAGGAACCCTCCTCTTTCCCTTGCACTCCCGACCGCGACCCACACGCGGCGAGGAGCACAAGGAAAACCCTCCTGGTGGCACCGCTGTCACCGCCCGAGCGTGGAGCGCCGTTTCCTCCAGCGTCCACCACACTCGTCACCGGCGGCAGCAATGCCACCGTCCAAGTGTGGAGCGCCGCATCCCCCGGCGTCCACCACACTCAGACCCTCCTCCTTTCCTTGCACTCCCGACCGCGACCCACACGCGGCGGGGAGCACAAGGAAAACCCCCCTGGTGGTCCGAGCCATCGCTCAGACCCCGGCTCATCCGCTGTGCCCTCTGCTAATCAGCCCTCTGCTGCCAGAGGGACACGCGGAAGGCCCCACCTCGGGTTCCTCTTCGTTTCACCGGGCTCAGTGCCACGGCTACTTATCCCCCCCGCCACGGAAAGGCGGGAACCCATTCGGGGGGGAAGTATAGAGATACCTAACCTAACCTTTTCCTAATTTGATCTGAAGTAATAATTTTAACTGTCTCAAAGAGAGGACACCATGTACCTAACTCTATTAGGAGTTAAACTTTCACACGATCAATTCAAATTCCAATTTCCACTCAAATCGCGTTCCACGATAAGCCTACGTCGGCAACGCATTTAGACTAGCTCCAATTGTGTATTACCAAGCCCGGAGCCGACGATTTATAGCTCTATTAAACGACACAAAACTATTCTACCACTAAAGTTGACAATAGATCGAATAAAGCGGTTCCCGATAAACACAAGAGCAGTATTAATAACACTGGCCACAAAGACGAATTAGGAGTTTAAAAAGAAAAGAAAACCATTCAAATTTTAAATTCTGACTAAAGGGTTTCACCGCGCCACAGGCGCCGCTCGTTGCCAGCCAATTGCCAGCCTAAAAAATTGTGGACTTAGAAAAAAAAGTGTAAAGTCCCCACAAAATGGACATAATTTATATTTGAATTAACGACGCCTTTGTGTGTTTTTGATGTAATTTTTATTTACGATTGTTTACCCTATTTTATGTTTTAATATGACGCTATATTTATGGCGTTCGATTCTTGTGCTGGAATGCGATGTTATAGGGTAGTAGTTAATTTATAGGGTTGGTTTTATTGAGGTATTTAATGCGAGTAGATAGGGCATTATTTTATTTGTTTTATAGTAAAAAGTAAAACGAGCTAGTTGAAAGTATATATTGCGAACGCTTAAAGTTACTTCCTTACTCTTAAAAACCACTTGAGTATTAAAATTTTATTCTAAAAACACCTATAGGCGTTACTAAAGCTTTGATTACTAAAATTGTGAGTCGACAATAACCGCGTACCATAATTCGATTATCACGACATTTTGTGGGAAATTATTGGCCACAACAAATGTCGTTTACATTTAATATTCTTATTATTTTATTCAAATGCAATTTTTAAGTTCATCATCAAGATTGTAAGCAAAATCGGTCAATGGTGTATGAAAATTATAATATAAGGATCGCGGAGCCAGCGTTCGGAGATAAAAAAAAACAGATACTAACTACATATATCTATGTAAAATGAGTTAGGGATAGGTACTTTTTATTTATTTAATTTATTTAAGCCTTTTATTGCTGAAAGTTTAAACATAATAATTATTATTATTTTTCTGTGTCGTGACCAGCGTGTCCTGTGACACATAGGCCTCTTCCAGCCCTTTCCACTCCTCTCTGTCGCTAGCCTTTCTTGGCTAGATTGCTCCACCAATGTTTTTTATGTCATCCATCCATCGGTTAGTACCGTAACTACTTACTAAGGTACAAAGATTTTAGACATACGTCCTACTAATAATATTGTTCAGTGTTCTCAAACTCATAAACGAAAAATATGAAATGTAAATTCCGTATCCCTCAAATATTTCTAATCAATTCTCTATCTCCGCTTCAACGTAAGCTTCACATTTCTCACATAATTTAGCTTACAATTTTATTATGGTTACCTTTTTTTAATTTACAATTTTAGAGGTAAGGCGCGACGACGGTTTACTGCCTAACTAGATCAGATGATTATAAATCGATATAAATTTAATGATGATTAACAATGATATCGACTTTTGGATATCGTATTCGTTCTTTGATTTTATTCTAAAACTATGGAGTCGACTATTTTTTTGGTATAGAAGGAAATGAGCTCCCAGTCTCAGCAAGACAAATATAGATCATTCGGAGGTCTTTGCTTTGTCTACAAATTCTAGGGTAAGCTTAAAAGGCCCTACTGCTGTTCAAGGGATAATAACATGGTTCTTTGAAAAGTGCTGCCCATTTGAAGACTAACCAATTACCATAATCTTTTACACTGCTAATGTATTAAGACAGACTAGTGTAGCTAGGCTGTAAGTAAGTAGTAGTAAGTGTAAGTGAGTAGTGGTGTAAGTAGGTAAATTAATTAATTATCTACTAGTTGAAAATCTGTGATTTTACTCACTATTTTTTCACTCACGCTATTTATTTGTTTTTGTTTCATTTGATTCGATTTTATTTTGACGAAAGTGTAAACACACATTCTCTTTCTCTTGTACCACTCCATTCATCTCGCTGTACTAATCAAGCCCGGCAACCTAATACTGAAGTCGTTATATTCCCATAACAGCGTCGCCTCGCGCCCTATCGGATCATAAAACTTTTATCTCTTAATTCTCCTTTCTTTTACCCCACTTACCCTGTTTAACCCTCTTTTGTTTAAATATAAAACTTGCCAGATTACAGACACCATTTCAGATTTTTAGATAGAATATAATGCATTTTATTACTCTAGCAACATTAAAAAGCTATTTTAAAAGCTATAAAAATGTTTATGTTGTAATTTGGCGTAAATTGATAGGTTTTTAAGTAAACTTATTTGTTTAGATATGAGCAGGTATCTACGTAATGTATCATTCAATACATAGAGTGCTGCACCAAAAAGGTTTTTGAATATTTTTTATAGACATTTTTGGAGTAAATTTTATACAGAATGGTTATGCTTGCTCAAGGCGCTCATAGTACTTAGGTAGTAGGCGTTTAACACCAGGCGAGTATTTGCTCGTCTCGTCACTCAATAGCATAAAAGGTATTCGTCGGTTAGAATAACTTTTACTATGAGACCAATCTTAGTTTCGAAAAAAAAATGTTTTATAGAGAAAGCACCTTTACATTCGACAAAATGTATTGAATAAGTAGCTGAGAACAATAAATGTAATACAATAAAAGTTAGTTCAGATAATGAATATAATTAGTTATGTACTATTTTTGTCTTAAGAATTTTAGACATACCTACCCTTAAAGACCAAACCTGTAAGACGCTCTTAAAAAACTTATGACGAAACAGTCGTAAATTAGTCTGCGGCACCTAATTATGGATAGATTAAAATAAATCCCGTAATATTTATTATGCCAACTAAGCTAATAAGATCAGATTAAGTAGTCGCCTTGACGTTTGAATTTTATTTATAACCGCGAAAAGGATTTTAGATTTTGCTTTGATAGGTAAGATAAGACAAAAAGTAGAAATTCGCATAAAATAAAGCTGTTTCTTACTCTTTAGTGTCAAAATTATTTTTTATGTTCTTTTAATGGAATCGTAAAAAAAACTTTCTATAAAATACTTTACTTTATAGTCTAGTCAGTCTAGTAGAATTAACAAAAAAGCTGTCTACAAACTACTACATCCTATCACTACCGACACCACCTACCTATATCTTAACTAAAATGTCAAGTTCAAAATTAAGACATTATCTCAACTAACCTTAAATCATTGATTTAATCTTTGTGCCTATTAATAAACCCATAATATACCCGGAAAAATACTCAAGCAAAATCTAGTCACGTTTCGAAAAAGATCTAAAGTTTAAGTTAGAAGGAAGTCAGGGCGGTCCCTTGCCTATAAAATGCAAATTAAAAAAAATTAAGTCATTCAAAACACATCGTTACTTTTAGCGTAGAGACGCCGCGATCGCATAAATTAACACTAGATTCACAGACGACAGTTCGGAAATACCGTAAATAATTGAATAAACATCAAAATTCCTCAGGACGTTGACGGAACCACATCAAAATACGTAGAAGTGGTGCAGTTTGATCGAATCGATCGTTTTATCGATTTCCAGGAATCGTTAGCGGTTGCCGGTCGCAGCACTATGAATGTGTCATGTTGAGGCGCGCTCGGCGCCGACGATCGCCATTTGATTTTATATTCCTTTTTCACAAAAAATTGAGGCACAGGAACAAAATGAAACATCCTTGCTTGGCTCACCGGGTTAACTCCGGTTTTTAATAGCAACGACTACACTAATGATTGACTGTTGATATTGAGTGCCAATGATTTGAATTGGGTATTACAGAACAGAATAGAAAAACTTATTTTTTTTAGTAGACTTAATTTCTTAATAGACAGACTGAAATGAAAGAGACAAAAATCATTGAGTGCGAATGATTCCTGACATCCAACTATGTTTACATCCCTATTAGAAAACAACATTCTAACATAATTTTTCAATGCTCAAACTGGCTACCGTTGAATAAATCCATCGGGCTGGTCTCTATAATTGACGTATTTATTACCAGATAAATTACGCGGAGCGTGCGTAAATTAGGATTCAGTGTTGCTTTCTAATTTTGCTTTTGCCGTTGTACTATCCAATTTCAAACGAGCCCTTACGAAACTTTGTAAATGGGATAGACGCTAAGTAGGGATGGGTGAATATCGATTGTCTGTCTGCTACAGAAATCTATCGATATGACAAAAACATAATGTAATATAGATCATGTCTACCACTCTGCTAGCAAAAGTAACTAACAATATAAAACATTTTTAATTGATAATTACGATAACTGAAGTACGACCCCAATCGATTTTTTATCAGCTTTGACCATCGCGACCAGCTTATTTGTAGCCTGCAGTCAACCGCCATGTTTGTCAGTAAAAAAATCCTGACACCAGTTTTATTAACTTAAGGAAGAAATTAAGGAAATATTCACCATTTAAAATTTACAACTTCATTAACCATAAATAGAACTCTATTCTAGTAGTCTCGACTAATTTCTTAAAAGGTTTTCACTGTTCTACTTAAACCACCCTCCCAAAAATGCGACCGCTTGTAATGAACGAAAAGTAGTAAAAACTACTAATTTACTGCCTTGTTCCTCACGCTTACGAACGGACATGTCAATAAAAGCAGTAAAATTTAATTCCTATCATATTGAATCCTCTACACGATGCTGAAACCTCGGAGTCTCTGTCAGAATGTCCTTTTCCCTCACAAGGATTCCTTTGGCAATTGTTTTTTTTAGACCATAAAGATTTTACGTGATAACCCTAGCATCGTACCGTCTACTAGTGTCGTGAACCAATCGATTATCGATCATCAAGATCGATAAATCCCGGATCGTAAAATGTTTGACCCCGAAAGGTTGGCACGATTTATCGATTAGAAAATGTAAGTATGCTAATATTATTGGAATCAATATTAACATTTTGTTAGAAATCATAGACGTAGATCCTTATGGTAGACTAGCTGTTGCTCGCGTCTTGAAATGCGTAGAAAACCTACTGTCCTGCTCCAATCACATGTCTATCCTACTCTCATCCGGCCAACATCTTGCTTCAAAGTAAGGACAATAAAACATTTCACTGGTAGCAATTGGACATCATAAAGATACCAACCTATTTTCTAAACTCAGTTTTATCTAACTAACAATCCAGAAGTGACAAATTAATAAGATAAAAATTATCTAAATGTGGACGGCAAATCCCAATCGATATTCAAATAAGGCGATTATTCCCAATCCACTCTATCGGTAACGAGAACTATCAATCTCTAATTTCTTATCTCTACCTAATTCTTACACTATTAGGGCTTAAACCAATTTCTTCAGATTTGTTGATGTTAGCATTAAGTATTTAAAATAGCTACGATAAGATAAGAGGTACTAAATAAAGACGACAAAGGCGAGTGTTTGATGAGAGCATAATTTATTGACACCGCTTTCTTCTTCTAACTATTTTAAACTATTTATTAAAAATGTTATGAAAGTTTTTTTACAGACGTTGATTTAAATATTTGATATTCTTAAGGTAAGCATCTACCTATCACGTAAGTTAATTCAAGTAGATACCTATCGTGATGATAAAGAGTGAGCATGTTTTTACTAACTAACTCTACTGACAAGTAGAGTAGGTACGTCCTAGGTGTGTACTTTCTGAAAACGAAAATAACTATATTCATAAAATAAATATTGGTTCTAAAAAGATGCCAAACTACAAATAGGTAGGTAACATATACATACACCTCCCTCTACATAAATCATAATAAATTCGGATAAAGCGCCGATGTCTCATTATTACCATAGGAAGTCTCTAGTAGTAATCTGAAACATAAGTTTTGGCAATATTAAAAAAACATTATTTTATGTATAAATCATGTTCCAAGGTTAAACTTGACCTATTACTAAACTCTGTTTTGTGATTTAGATGACAGGTAGGTAGCGAGCACTATAAGTATCATAATAACCTTATAAAGGAGGGTAAAGTAGTACAAACACATTATCTACAATGTAAGCGCAATGCTTATAGCTTGTTGAATAGAATAACATGTACTTACTTACTACATCTACATTTATAACAATATGTTACGAGTATTACAATGTTATTGTGTAATATGTCATTATATATTGCCGTTACCTACATGCAATTTCATAGTGATTATTCGTTTGGTATTAAGTACAGAAATGGTCACTATACAAGTATGAAATTAATTTCAAAACGTAATGCCTGAGGGTGAGTAACGACATTTAGCGGCACAATGTGGAAATAGAACTGTACATGGAATGGAACGGTAAAAAAGAGTAGTGAACCAAGGCTACCAATATGCAAAAAAAAATCGCGCCACCCATGATCTAGGGCTGCCATTAAAAACCTGATTAATTTATACCTATTTTACCAACTTACGTATAACATTCAACATTTAAGTTGCTCAAAAAAATATTGTTTAATTTATGCTTAATACTTATTAATTTTGATAACGATATTCCAAAAAAATACGAACTCAAAAATAGAGATTTTTAGCAATTTAGCCTTTTTGTTAGAGAATTGGCAGCACTGGCAATGTCCCGTAAGGTCACCACGGGTGGTAATGGTAACCACTAGCACTACCGCTGTTCATTTTAACTGCTGAAACGCTTTGTTACTTGATCGCAATAAAACTTAGCGACACTTCTTGAAATAGTCAACAAGTCTTTAGAAATGCATAGTAAGAAATAGGGTTGCAAAACTAGCACTCTACAATGCAATGCAATTAACAAAGTTGCAGTTTGCAGTTCAACAAAGAGCACCAATCTGTAAATACCAAACTAAACTTACTGTTTTTACTTCTTTTCACAATTGATTTTTTGTTGTTATTTTTAATATTTCACTGTTTGTAATATCGTTTTGGAAATAAACTTATCTTAGAATTGAATTGAATTGTTCAAATCACCATCTCTAGACATTTAGGCATATTTTGGCACAAAATATTTTATTTTACCATGTTGGCAGTACCTACAGTTATTGTTGGTACATGGTTGCTACCATAGATTAACAGTAAAGAACATCCGACAGGACAATTTGCCTACTCAATAAATCGCGTAATAATTTTCACCCACCATCCAAGCACAACGGTCCCGAGTCCCGAACCACCGCAGATTGAATTTAATGCTCAATATGCCGCGTCTGGGGACAGTTTAACCGGCGACATTAGTACACCCTACAGCGATTTACCTATAAATATTTATGAATGAGCCAATTTGTAATGCCAGTTCCGAGCACCCGGTTGTTAGCCATAACGGCTGTCTGTCTAGGGGCAATACAGTAATCCAAAAAGGGAGGTCCCTATTTAAACATTGATATTGTAAGGCTTTCCATATACGATGTTTGCTCTCTAAATGAGGGAGTTTCTCAATGATAGCGGATTTATTGAAGCGATAGCTTTTGTGAGCATGTATAATTACTTGCAGAGGATAGGTACTTACGGTACAGCTGCCCAGCCAAATACTTGTCTAAGGACTATAATGTTGTTTTGTTGTATTATACAAGTGCTTTACAACGGTATCCACATAACCTACTCCAATGATTAGATAATCATATTTAGTGATTACTATGTTTGCTGATCATAATTTTTCCATTGTTTCAGAAGGATCTCTCGGACGACTGCGTGTTCGAGGAGCACTTAGAAGAAAACAACTACAACACATACTCGCGGATACGCAACGGGAAGAAAACCTTTTTGGCGCTGGACACCAAAGGCAATGCGAGACGTACGCAGATCCCGAAGAGCCGGACTCTCGGGAACCTTTCGACATACGCCCTCACGATCACGAAAGGTTGGGAAGGGCCCCCGCCGACTCCCTGCGCGACGCGCCGACATCGAACCAAGCTGAAACGACCGCCGCCGAAGCACAGGAACTGCCTCAAATGGGTACAGAAGCAGAACCAGAGGCATAAGCGGAAACACAAAAAGGCGAACGGTCCGAAAAAGAAGCGGCACCCGAAAGCGAGAAGAAAACACGAGAACGGAACGACGACCACGACCGAAGTGAGTTGGGACGAGTCAACGATGTCGACAATGTCGACGACCACTGACGCAGAGTTTTTTCGGTCGGCGACCGCGCTGGAGGCGGTCGGACGCGCGTGAGTCGGACGCTGGTCGCGGTGGGGGCTGCCGTCGCGCTCGCACACTAGCACCGTTCCACTCTTACACGTGCATGAATCTCTGTATCATTCCTATTTATTAGTGATGTTCCCTAAGGAACGGCGCGCGAAATATCCAAGTAGCATTGCTCTCTAGCGGTCGCTGTCAGCTTCATGGTCATTTGGAACCAAAATTGACTTGCACTTTACAGACACTACAAATGCTATATAAAAAGTATATAAATAGTATAAGAATGCCTGTGCTTTTATAACGACTATCGAATAAGCAATAAGTGCAAGTTAATTTGTTTAAAGAATCTAGACCTCAAGTTGATGGTGTCCGCTTTATCTTCTTCCCTCGTACGTAAAAAAATACTCATTTCTCGAGTGTCAAGGATGTAAACGATGATATGATTACATTACAACCAAAGCTACTGAAATTATCTATCTCAATTTTATATTCCTAGTTCGCTTTAAACGTAGGTTTATCAACAAGATTCCAATTTTTAGTTACTGTTACATGAAATATTAATGTAGTTGGTAATTGAATGATTCTTTTGTTAATTTAACATTTTGTTTGGAGTCGAGATAACGTTGGGTAAGGTGGAACTGTGTTAGAAATGGCAATGATTCCTGTCAGTTAAAAATTTAGCCTAAATACTTATCGTTTCGGAATCGTCCCTTTCATCAGTAACTACTTCCAATCAATTGCTTTATATCAATGTAATTAAATGTAATAAAAGAACATAAAAACATTCATAATCCATGGTCAATTGGTCATATTTGAAAGAGGTATGTACCTAAAAAGTTTGTGATTTGTCAAATCACAAACTTTTTATAATCAAACAACAATCATCAAAAAAAACATTCATAATCCATGGTCAATTGGTCATATTTGAAAGAGGTTTGACAAATCACAAACTTTTTAGGTACCTACCTCTTTCAAATATGACCAATTGACCATGGATTATGAATGTTTTTTATATTTGTAGAAACACACAGTCGTTACGAAGTGGTACCTATTTGTAAATTTTTCTGGATTGTCACATATTGTGTCTGAACTGTTTATAAGGTTACTCATGATGTTTAATCTTTGATTCTACTACCTCATTAATACTTATTTTGTTAATGGATTTTAAAACGACTCCGTTGCACCATTTTGCAAAGACTATCTACATAATTTTGTTGCGAAATCTTTAACTTTTATCAATTTTCTATTATCAACTAAATGATCTGAGCATAAAAGCTTTTTCAAGTTAATTAATCTAATCGCCTAACATTTCACCATTTTCATAAAAACTAAAATCCATTTTAGTATTTCATTATAACAATGATTGGATTCATAAAAAATTGCATCTGAATCGCTTATGATTTTAAATTGAACTAAAAAGGAAATTCCGAAACGCTTATGTACTTAGTCGATGTGTGTCGAGATGTAATTTCTTAAGAAATTGACTGAAAATTGGACTGAGTAATGTAGTTATTGTTGGGTTCGGCCTAGGCTAGTAGGGTACTCGTAATATGTAGCGCGGCGGACGGCATGCTTCTAATCTACTCTAAGTTTGAACCGGGTAGCGGCGGCGAGCGATCCTGTATTTTATGACCACACAAAACGACCTCTTTACAGAGACAGCCGTGTCTAATAACCACCTATAAAGTAGGATTAAACCAGATTTAACTGGATCAAAATTATCGATAAAATTATAATTGCGCTGGTTATAATTATCTCCGTATAGGAGCGCTCGCGACGACTCGTCCAAAAACGTAGTGATAAACGTAAAAACGATGAAGTGACTATTAGTAAGTAGTTCTAAACGTGTATCTAATTGTAAATTTATTTATTTTCCATAGAGAAAGTCGTATTTTGTTAACGTTTTAGTTGATGTTTTTAGTTATAAATATTATTATTCTCTCGTCCCTTTAGTTCCAACCGAATGTAGATTTGTAGGATTTCATACGCTTGTTACTTTTAGTGAGCCAATTTTGTTTGTATTATATTTTTAAGTCCTTTCGGTAACAATATTGTGCTGTGTAAGGAGTTTTGTACAGTGTGTATGGATGCATCTGCAAATAATATTTTGGTTGAATGAATTTTACATTTTTACATTCTCTTTGGATGTCCCTCGCAATAAATGATACATAACTGTTTAGGATTTGTATTGTAGTTGAAGTCTTGAAACTTATTCAGCGAACGTTTTTCAAGAAAAAGTCTCAGTAAGTTCTTAAAGATACAAAGTTAGTAGATATACTCTAACTGTAGTAACAATTTTTATTTTTTTGACATTACAAGTATTGTACCAACGAAAATAAGTACTCAATTATTGTACCAATAATAAATAATTTATAATTTTGTGTATAGTCTCATTTCTTTGTTATGTCTCTAATTTCCAAACAATATTTGCTGATTATGTCTATTCAAGAAAAAGAATAGCTATTGTGAATATTTATCGCAAGCTTTATGAATGTTATACAAATGATTTGTTTAGACATTATTATTTATATTGATATATGTACTTTTTTAGTTGTCAATCGAAAACGGCATTAGATTTCGTACATTGTGCATTTACTCATACTACCAATATTTAACTAAATAAAAATCAAGGTACGAATTTCTTGCTGTTTTCGTGTAAGTCAAATTATTCGAGTTCGTTATGAACTCGACTCGATTATTTATCGTAAAATAAAAATACCATTCGTTCGTATAGTTAATGTAGAAACAGTATTTCGGTATTTTGTAAAATATTATTCTCCTCCGTTACAGTATCGTGCAGTACATTTGTAGACTATTTGTAATTACCTAGATAGAGTTTTTTAAGGAAACAGAACTGTATTAATTATGCAGATGTGACAGTTTAGACGATCAGTGCCGTAAGTAACTTTTTAAGCAATTATGCCAACTTTACAAAAAAAAAATTAAGTATCGACGCGTGGTGCTGCAAACAACCATGCATGGCCAAAAACTGATCTGGAGCCCGTACCACAAATTAGAAAATAGTTACTACGTAACCCGTACTGTCAACTTTTAGTGCGAACCCAAAATTTGTTCTCCCTTACTTTCGTCTCGCTCTGTCAGCTAGAGAAGAAGCGAGCCAACGCGATTCAGCTCAGGGTCAAGCAAAGAGTTCGCAGTACCTGGTCTGGTCATTTCTGCGCTTTGTGCTCAACATTGCTGGCATTGCTGGTTAATACGGCACTGAATACAATAGGCAAGAGTCAAATGTAGAAAAGTACTGACTGTGTTGGTAATAATATCTGTTTATAATCCGAATGTAAAAAAAATCATTAAGGCAGAGATAACCGGGTGACAGTTATCTCTTTCCCACACTGAAAATATGGATAAATATCTAAATTTTTCGCAAAGAAGATATAAAATCTGTGAGGAGGAATAAAAAATTGCAGATGAAATCATTTTTAAATAACAATTAAAAATATGAAAAAAAAAGTTTTAATATTATTTTGGATTGATTGTTTTTTTTTTATCCCACTCAGTAAAAACCTTTAGAAAATAAAATAAAAAATGTAATGACTTGGGTAAATGCGCCGACAACCGTTTTCTTCTGCCTTAAGATTTCGGAACCATTGTGTAATTTGTCAGTAAATATTTTAACAAAGATTTTATTACATTACACAGTACCAGAAATGGAGTTATACGAGTGTTACTAATTTGCCCATGTGCCATACTCACCCTTTTGGGTCAGCCTACCGATACAACATACACACCTATTTTTAACTACACTACAGGGTAATAACGAAAGCTATGCCGAAAAAGGCTGATAGGTACTCACCATTATGAACAACTTTTACTATGGGACCAAACCGGAAATCGTGAAAAATAAATCCGCTATTCTATAATATTATATGTTTTGTCAAACGTCATTGACATTTTTCTATGAAACAGCTGACTTTTTTTCGATTTCAAAGGTTGGTCTCGTAGTAAAAGTTGTTCAGAATGATGAGTTCTACTACTATGCGCCTTTTTCGGCTTAGCATACCCTTTCCTTAAAACCCTGTATAAAACATTACATTTAGGAGATGGGGGAAAGCAGCTTAATTGAAGAACAAAACGTAACTTTCTTTGTAAATACTTTGTATATAAGTTGAAAATAAAATGTACATCACATTATAGTGTTTTTTCTATATTAGAGTATGAAAAAATGCTGTGTATTATTTGATGGTCGCTATTGCCCCTGCTTCCTCCAACATAATTATAAGAATGTCAAGGATGAGTCAAACAGTATTAATTAATTAATTTCGATACCTTTTACAATATTAAATAACATATTTGCGTTTTGACTGGTAAATTTATAAAATGTACAATTTTGAATACTTCCACAAAAACTCATTATCGTAACCTCTTGAGGATTAAAATCTTGTTCATCTCACAAATAAATGTTTTCTGCAAAAAGGATTTAAATGAAAAACTTTAGACAATAACTTTTTACAGCATCTTGTACCGAGAAATAAATAAAATGATTCTATACTCTTTGTTATTTAATTTATTATATACCGTTCAGGTATATAAATATATGCCTTGATCCTTGTCCCATACATACTCCCATTTTACCCTCCTCACACACATCGAATACCTATTTTAGGCAAGGCACTAACTTTTACCACTACCACCTACTAACTTTTACTTATAGACTTATAGGTAGATACTAGGTGTGACAGAATCTATTTATTTAAGCAGTCCATGCCGAGACTAATTTAGAATTCACCCAAAAGGTCTCCTTATCGCATGCATTTTAGATTACAAGTTAAGTAGATATCACAAGTTAAACTTTTACATAAACTTACCCAATTGTAACCCTAAAGATTTGTGAGCGCAGGCGTAGTAGGCGCCGCCGCGATGTTTTGTTATAGTTATAGCGCATACAAGCATAGTCAGTGAGCACTAGTACTTAGCACAAAAAATTACGATTTTTAGGGTTCCGTGCCCAAAGGGTAAAACGGGACCCTATTACTAAGACTCCGCTGTCCGTCTGTCTGTCTGGCTGTCCGTATGTCACCAGGCCGTATCGCATGAACCGTGATAGTTAGTTAGTTGATATTTTCACAGATGATGTCTTTCCGTTGCCGCTATAACAACAAATACTTACTAAAAACAGAATAAAATAAATATTTAAGGGGGCTCCCATATAACAAACGTGATTTTTTGCCGTTTTTATTTACGGAACCGTTTGTGCGCTAGTCCGACTCGCACTTGGCCGTTTTTTTTTTGTATTATCATTTTTTTTTCGATATTTCAGTATTCCTATGAATCGAAATATGATATATAAGTACATGCATACATGCACACCCTTAACATTATTACACCTTTTGTTTTAACGCGATAAAGTCTGCGTTTGAGCACCATTAATTCGCCTGTTGATAAGCGACGAAGATGAAGCACGCAGACTTCGAAGATATATAATACAAAGGCAAAGAAGAAGATACGCCGTTCTGTTACACCTTATACTCGTATACTTATAAACAACACATATCTCTCTTAACAAGTAGATACGATTTAATATACAGGGTTACAAGAAATGGGTATGCTAAGCCGTGATTTCAAGATTGGTCCCAAAGTAAAAGCTGTTCATAATGAGGCGTTTAAAAAAATTTAGTTCCAAAAAGTACGATAGATAGCGTGGATTTATGGATGTTTATAAGGTCAAATTCAGTAGTACATCTAATTAAATTATGAAAGTATTAAATATGTTAACAATTGGACACCCAGACACTTATTATTAATTATAATGATTTTTTATAATAGATTTTTAAGGAATTATTCGATAGTTAATTATTATTCAAAAAAAAAATTAGATGTAATTTGACTACTGCGACTACTACGGCCTAACAGTTGTATCGCCATTACCCTTCGAAGGATAGTTTTTATCAATTTCAATTTGAAATATTTACGCAGAATTACCGGTGAACCCACTTTTTCTTGGGCTTAAAAAATTGCAAATCGTACAAAGAAATTGATAAGAAGTTTTTTAGCCGTTTAATTTTAATACAAAGTTCCCAATTTGTCTGTCTTCTCAAAAATTGTAACACTTCCGGCAAAAATTACGTTTGATAAATGGTAATTTAAAAATGAAATAATTCACATAACTTGTCGGGAAAGTATTAATTTTTTGGTGTCAATCGATGCAGGAGGTTTTATTCTACTATATATTTCGAATTTAGGGCAGAATCTTTGAATTTATAAATGTTATATACATCCCTGTATACTTATACTCTTATACTTATACTTTGTTATATACATCCCTGTATACTTATACCCATAAACTCTTTGATCAATCAATCAATCAATCATCCTTCCAGGTATCTTACGACATCTTTATGACATATTATAAAGCCCGAAGCCTGCCCAATAAACCCAAGAAAAAATAAACAAAATTAACATATAAATGTCAATTTCAATGTCAGTGACATAATATGACATAATTGGGTCGCTCAAGTTTAGGACAAGTGTTGCCTGTACATTAAATAATTATTAAATAATTATTCCTAATTTTATAGGAGTGCCAATTAATTTATCTGTCTGATTTCCAAATAGTATTATAGTGGACAATAAATACAAATCCTCATGACAATATATTTTCTTATGAAAACAAACACTGGCGTACTTACGGCAATTTTACAACAAAAGTTTGTGTACAAAGACTTTCTAACAAATAGAACATGTTTTATTGGGGAATTGATAAAAGGTGACAGTGAGGATGAAAGTGAAGGTGAGAATACTTATTTGATCTGACAGAAAAAAACAAGGCGCCTACAACGCCACCTACAAAAAAGCAAAATTATACTTTATAAAAAAACGCAGAAAAGCAAAAAATATATTTAATATTAACGAAAACTATGAGTTTTGTTCGGCTTAGCATACCCTTTTCTTATAGCCCTGTATTCTTAACTCAGAACAGTGCTACGGAATCTGAGGGTGACAAGGAATAATTTACTCTATATATTTGAAAACACTCAAAGTATCGAGCCGAGTGGTTTAGACTTTAAAAAATTCCAATTATTTACTACCATGACTAGTAACAATTATGTTAAAGATACTGTTATTTACTATTTAATTATAACTTTGTTACTGACGACTCGAATCCGAAATTAAAGCACATCGTTCTATTTGAGCAAGTTTAAACCAGGCTTCAACTTATTATGCCCATATCTTTAGCCATTTCATTACCTACTCCATTCCATTCCTACTGTTTCACTACTGTTTTCTACGTAAAACGGAACGCAATGCCGCATGCGGCCATGAGGATGTCAATTTTTTTGTTAGGTTGCCAACTCTGTGCTTAGGACATTCTGTCGTCCAATCGTACTGTGTGGAAAAGAGAGAAAAGTATGCAGTATTGCGCGCTGTTGAAAGAGACAAGAAATGAAATAATATTGTAATTAGCTCACATGCTAAACAATTTCAGTTCTAAAACCTGTTAGCCAAAGTGCAATTTACAATACGAATCTTAAAGCTGTGAATAGAATCGAATGACGCGTTACTACAATCTGGCCGCACGTCTCTATCGAATGAAGTTCGTTTCGTCTGCTCTCCGGGACCCGCTCGATCTCGATTTTGCTCGATTGCAACGCCATTTTGTTGTACTTTCAACTCGTGAATCGTGATATTTTTGATTCGATTTCTTATGACCTCATCAGTAATCGGTTCCCAATGAATATTTGGGCGGCAAATTGATTACAGTCGCCCAACAATAACAAAATGAAGAAAACATCGTCTATCGTGTGGAAGTTCTTTGATCGTGTTATAGAAAATGGTAGATGCGTCTGTGTGGTGTGTAAATTGTGCGAATGCCAATATAAATTCTTTGGAAATACGACAAATTTACGTGTGCATTTGATTAACAAGCACCCAGTTCAATGGGAGCTTTCTGGAAGTGGCGCAGATCCCAATTTTAGCCTGGAGGACGCCCTTGCTGCTGGAACTATTACAACCGGGCCGCCGATGAAGCGCAGAAAGTATAAAACAAGAGACAGTGCTCATAAAAACGTACGTTATGCAGTTCAAGTCAATGATGATGATGCCACTGAGGGAGTTATGCCTAAAATAGAAATACACCGGGTACATTACATACATTAATATTGTATTCCTCGTTATCTCTTATCAGTTACTCGATTCGATGTATGCCCAATCGATTATTTCGATCGATAGACGGCTTGCCATCGACTGAATTCATTGATAGGGATGCAATGCAACTGATATTTTTTTATTTTGATCGATGTGGTTTGTGATTGAAAATCGAATATTAGGATAAAGTTACGTATTTTATTCAGTGGCGGAATGTTTAAATTAAAGAATTCTAGATCCTATATAAGACAAGCCTTAACTAATTTAAAATGTACTAGGCATCCATAATAGTATGTTCTCTCATTTGAATGATTACAACATTGATCAATGATTACAGTTAGTAACTTAGTATTATACGAGTATCTCTATGATGCTCAGTACTTACCTATTTTAGTAAACAAAAGCCGCCTAATAATTTTTTATTTCTGATTGAGTATTTAAAAAACAAGGCCTTCAAATTGTGTATTGTGGAATAGGCTTTAGTTCCCAAAAAACAAAGTTTTGGCATCTAACCTTTTCTAAAATTATAAATAACTGGGGCGGATTGACACATTCATCTTTTGAGACACACCTACTTAACACATTTTGTTAATTGTTTCAGGTTGATGTTGCCCAGAACTCGGATTCAGACGCTGACGATGACAACACCACTCTAGACCTAGTGAGGCAAATGCATGGCGAACAGCAGTCAGATGAGGAATGGCTTGACGATGACCCCTACCAAATAACCCATATTGAAACGTATGAACCTAAACAAAAACGTAAAAAAAAGTACCGCACCATCAAACGAGAAGTTCCATCACCAACTGGTTTACCGGGCTACTACACCATACCAAAAGCTGATAAAGTTATATTCGAAGACGTAAATAATAAAGATGAGTATTCAGTGTTTGGGGAATACGTAGCAAATAAGATAAGGAAAGTGAAGACACCTCGTACGCGAGGAAATCTCCAGCAGCTGATCACTACAATACTCTGGCAGGCAGAGTACGGTTTGTACGATGATGCAGAGACTGTAAGGCGTGTTTTGTTGATGAATGTCCCAGACCCACAGACAGTTGTGGACTTTGATCCGGCAAGTCATACAGTTCAGTCCGAAGTGGTTCATCAACATACAGAAAATGTTCTTGATGATCACCAAAGTGGAGATAGCACAAGTTTACTCAATTAGCATAATTTGAATTAATTAAAACTTTAATGCAAGTCTCACAGGAAAATTAGAAAAAAGTTTCAATCATAAATCACCAATGACCTAATAATTATTATTTGGCTGAACATACACACATACACCTGAGAAACATAACCCTCTTTCTATGCAGGTAGTTGGGAAGAAGTCTTCACGCTAGTGTTTCTACCTTCAGACATTTATTATTTTCTGTGCACGTTTCATTGGTGCTCCTCCCACAACGCAGCATACTGATCAATGTGAGATTGGCTACGTCTTGTGCGGACCACCATAGAAATACTAATCCTGTTTCTACTCTCTAATGGCTTGTTGAGTAATTATGATTTGGAAAGTGTTTCTTAATTTCATTGTGGGATATGTGCCTAGCTGTACATTTGGTAGGTACTAATTTTATGCTTATTATGAAGTTGTAGGTTTCTCATGAGAGGCAATTTTAGTCATTCCTGTCAAAGAGGTTAATAAAATGTATGGATTATGTTGTAGTTTTATTAATTTATTCATTGGAAAGTTGTCTTAGAATAATGTTAAAATCGAAATGTGCCGAGGACAAACAAAACAACAACAATGTTTCACAATCATAGCTCTCCACTAAGTTAATTCCTGTGTCGGGGATACCATGGAGCACACAAAGACAAGGACAACTAACACCCAGACCTAGAACAAATATAATTCATCGTTCAAACATCTGCTAGACCGGGAATCGAACCCGGACCGGGACCTGTGGCGTATAAGGCGGATTTGAAGATAGTGGTTAGCATTTAGTATTCATGAATCTGTACAGGGTTATTCATAAAGGGTATGCTAAGCCGAAAAGGTCTCATAGTAGTACTCATCATTATGAACAACTTTAACTTTTACTATGGGAACAACTCTAAATTCGCGAAAAAAAAATCAGCTGTTCCATATATTTTGTCGGGTGTCATTGACATTTTTCTATGGAACAGCTGATTTTTTTTTCGCGAATTTCGGGTTGGTCCCATAGTAAAAGTTGTTCATAATGATGAGTACTATGAGCCCTTTTCGGCTTAGCATACCCTTTATGAATAACCCTGTATGTAGATACTATTGTGTAGATCTAGAGTAATCTAGACTGAAGCAGCGCGCGCAGTAGGTACTTCGCGTTGTGAGAATACAACCTCTGCGGTATGTTTTAAAAAGAAGTCCAACTGACTTCTGTCAATTCTGATTCTTGACACGGCCCGGCCCGCATTGTCAGGAAATTCCTCACTCTGCACAGTACTACTATATGCTCTGCAGCCTTTACCACCGGTAGCTCGGGCCCTGCCCCGCTGCCGGCGGCACCATAGGTTTAAGTTTTTATAATGTTTTTAGGTTTTATGATAAAAATATTGTAAAAATTTAAATTTAAGAAAATGAATAAATAAGTGAATATAGTGAGTTAATTAACGTAAGTGTGTCGGATATTAGGTATCTCGTCCCTACACGAGTAACATGATATAAGTTACACTAGGTATAAAAAATTATAGGTAGGTATTGTGTTTTCTTTAGTAGGGTTCAACTCAAATAAGTATGTAACTAAACGCAAAATTTTGGTTCTACACATAGATATATTACCTGAGGTTCTACACCTATTTACGTCATTTCTGTGCTATCTCTTTCGCACTCGTGGGGTTGCCGTTGTACCAACATGGCGACGTTGTGCCGTTCTTCTAGCAAATTATTGAAAAAATTACATTTTTCACCGGTTCTATCGCGTAATGTTAGCAATATAAACGTAAATAATAAACTTGGTAAAGTTTTTACAACGTGTGCCTGTTTATTTGGCGGTGGTTTTGCGTATTATGCACTCTACAAGTATGGAAGAAGAAATACTGTATTCGCTCTCAAAGCAAAGGTAATTTTGCGTTGTTATGCTTTTTCCAGTCTAAACTAAGCTGTGTACTTTTTGTTATTAACCCAAAGATTACAGTGATACAAGAAAATGCGTACTACCTTTATTGCAGTTTTGTTTACGCATGCGCAATGGTCACAAACTATTTTCTGACTTGCTAAGGATTGTTTACAGTCATGTATGTGCAAATGCCTAGGTACCTACCTATTTCAAATGACAAGTCAAGGTTACCAAGGTAAAATACTGGCATGCCCGGTTGCCGCCTCAGTTTCACGTCTATTTAAATACTATTATTCTGATTTAGCAAATTTTTACAAAAGTGAGGTTATATTACCGAAATAACAGCACAGGTAAACGGGATCTGCGGTCTGCGGTCTTTGTTTTTTTTTAAGTGTATGGGAGCGATAGGTCCCTGATCCCTTGATAGGGACCTATCGACGACCTAACGACTGGACTTCAGTGACTACTAAAGTCCACTGTTGTTCCCCTTGTACCTATATTTCTCTGCAACCCTCACAAACCACACCTTCTTTTTGTATACTTTACTGTTAAATAACAGTAAAGTTAATTACTTAGTACATGGCACTGCTATTTTGATTTGTTGTGATAATTATGATTGAACTCCACCCATGCCATTCAAACTCTTGTTGGTGGATAAATTTCCAGGCTCGGTGGCCTCTTGCTGGTACTTGTACCTCTTGGTATGGTATTGTTGTTCTAATTTATTCTTCAGAATTCATTTGTTCTGGTAAATTACTGTTGATAATTTGGTTACTCGCTTTGTGTCAAACTTCTAGAGAGCAGCTAGAAACTCATTGCAACCCTACAACCTTTTTTTTTATATTTGGCTCATCATTACTTGTCGCCTGACCTAAAATTGCTTTTTGTTTTAAGTTTCATAACTGAACATGCCTATATTTGAAGAGCCGTGGTAGCTCAGTGGGAGAACCGACGCTTCGCATTCTTGAGGTGGCGGGTTCAAACCCCGACTCGTACCAATGAGTTCTTTAGGACTTATGTACGAATTTACATACCACTGGCTTTTCGGTGAAGGAAAACATCGTGAGGAAACCCGCATATGTCACGCAAAAAGGGCCGATTACCGGCCTAGTTGCGGAAAAAGAGCCCGCTCTTTATCTATGCCTATATTTGTGAACAAACATTCACACGATCCAAACAACCTTGCAAATATCAAACATTCACAAATATAGGCTGATCCAAACAACCTTGCAAATATCAATACATTGATCGCAACTGGGTAAAGCTACGATAAAATTATCTTACGTAGACCTCAAAAGTGTACAGTGGTAAAATGACGTTTTTTAAGCTTTATTCTGTGATATAAAAACAACTCATTTTACTTTGGTACCATCAGAATTGCATGTCAAGTGTATCTTGATTGTGAACACAAGTTTTCCTTCATTTCATCATCATCATCATCCACAGCCCTCTCTATCCCACTGCTGGGTATAGGCCTCTCTCCCGTTATGCCATCTACCTCGGTCAACTGCTAATCGGGTCCAGGTTCGACCCGCGACTCTGACTATGTCGTCGACCCATCTCGTCGCCGGACGACCAACGCTCCGCTTGCCTTGCCTCGGCCACCATTCCGTCACAGCCTTACTCCACCTAGCGTCTCCCCGCCTAGCAACGTGTCCCGCCCATTTCCTTCATTTCCTTCCTTCCTTCATTTCCTTCATTTATGTCTGTATTTTTCTCTTCTAGCTTCTTCTTTTTCTGCTGATATTCTGAATATTCTGAATATGGTCTTTTTTCGGAAAAGATTTGTATTGGTGTTGATATTATTAGTATTTTTTTTTATCAGAATACCGAGCTTTCCCATGCTCTCTTATTAAATTTACAAGTTTTGAATGCTATTTATATGGGTGCCCACATAAATAAAATATGAAATAGTAATTTAGAATTGTCAGAACAGTGCAAATAATTCATGATACGGGGTTGTTATTATGAATGCTAAGCTGAAAAGGGCTCATAGTAATCATCAGTATGAACAACTTTTACTATGAGAACTATTCAGAATTTGCAAAAATAAAATCAGCTGTTCCATAGAAAATATCAATGACACTCGACAAGATGTATGAAACAACTGATTTATATGTCTCTCTAGATAAAGAATTGAGTACTGTTGGCATATCGCAGTCAGAGGTATTTTCCCAATACATGTATCATCTCGGAATCACAATTAATAGAAGTATACCAGTTTCATTTCTCCTATGCATAAAAATTTGTGTAATCAACCATAATTTTTACAAAGTTTAATTTTATTCAGCTATTCCCATATCCTATTTCTTGTTTTATTTGTCTTTTAGGGGTTTTTATATTGTGTAGCTCTAATAATCCCCCTAATAGGTACTCGTATTGGTTCAGGATTGGACCTCAAAGGGAATTCTACATAACCATACCTTAATATTTATACAGGATGATTGTGAGCTGGGTGCAAAGCAGTAAAGCGACGCTAGCATAGATTATTTAGACCCTTTTGAGCCATGGTTGTCCAAGACAAAGTGTAACTTAAAAATTCTTTTTTTATGGAATTTGACGAAAAACTTTGAAGTTTTATCTTTAATTACTAATGATGATGGCCAGTTTGAACAATGAGAATTATTTTTATTTAATTATTTTTCGTAAATTTAGTCTTCTCATTTCCGTTGTTGTTTTCAACATTATCTCCAGTTTCATGGTTACAAAAGCTGAATTGACTCAGCCTCCTGAGACCGTATTTAGGACATTCTGTAAGGATATGTAGCATGGTTTCAGGAGTCCGGTCATCGCAAGTAGGTACAAGATGGTTCATCACGAAGCTTGAAACGGTATAAATATGACCTAATACCACAATGACGTCTTTTGTGTTTATTTCCATGCTCATATAGACTAGCTCCTTAGCATGACCATACACGAAAAAGTCTCGGGGTCAGGTGTGGTGAACGAGTGGGCCAAAGGATGGTATACTCCCAACGGCCACCACTAAAACAGGCCCCAGTGGTGGTAGGGCCTTTGGCGATCCAGCTCTGAGGAAAGCAATCATATAAGTATTCCCTTACATTTTAATGTCGAATGTGCTGGACAGTTGTGATGCTAATGTGCTGCCGTTTGAACAGTGAATTTGATTAAACATTGCACTTCTCGGTGATGATATTATGGACCACATTCAGAGCTTGAGCAATGGAAAATAAACTCCATCTTGGTCTATGTTCTATGATTAGTCACTGACGCACTGCACTGGTTTTTATCTGCACATCGCCATAAGCTACTTTCGTCTTTGTTTACTCAATAATCCCATTTTCTTGTAATCTTCAGCATTCAAATAATATGCAGTATATCTAAAAACTAAAAAATAAAGCCAAAAATGATTACCTACTTAAATCTAATGTATAAATTTTACAGCGTAGGTACATATATATACCTACTTCTTAATTTATTTCATTACTATTTTAATTAAGTAAGTAAGGTACATTGTGTATTAGGATGTGCGATATGTCGTTTTAAGTGCGTTAAGTGAAGGCTAACTAAAAATTATTAGTATTTTTCTCGTCTAAAGGCTGTCTCATTTCGTGAAAAACACAATTTATCCGGTAATTTCTACACACGGAGCTGACGTGATATTTAAAATTATAGCGCCGCTATCCATCTTAAAACCCACATTAACTGGATCACTCCTTAAAAATAAAAACCAATTCCATAAATAGAAGTGCGCGCACTTATCACGAGAGATTCCCTAGCGAATAACAAATGGGACTCGATTAATTTCGACGGCATGAGAATCGGTAGGAAAAGGAATTTGGTCCATTTTTCAAAACACTGGTAGAGGTTTTGAACTATTGAGAAATCTTTCAATGGAAATTGACCTTTCGTAACTAATCCGTAAGGTGCTTTGCACGAGGACACTGAATTAAGGACATCAAGTCGAAATCTTGAGCTTTTTGAGGAGACTGTGTTTATTCCTTTTTCTCCTCAACACGTGTTAAATCAGTTAATGTGTTCTCGGGGTGGCGTTAATAAGACAGTAGAGTAATTGCTGTCAGGGTTTTAAGGGATATCACTTTTTTGTAAACCATATCGTTAATGAAAGTGTGAACTTATAATTTTTTTGTTAAGGACTGGAGATTTTTCATGTTGAGTGGTGCGTGTTTGTTTTAAATATTGCTACGTAATTTTGTGTCGTAATTATTGGTTTTCGTCCATGTGGACTATTGTGGACTGATTCCCAATGCCTAAATATGGGACTCCGTATGTCGTCAGAGAAAACCCCGAGGATCTTATTGCTAGAAAGATGCAGGTTATGCCTAACGAGGCCACCCTTGATTTCATAACAGCAAAGAAGTCGGCAAACATGCTCTACGCACTGCAGCACCTCGGGAGCCTCATAAGAAGTAAACCACGAAATGCGTTGCACTTATGGTTAAAATCATCAAATTTTCTTGCTCCCTGTGTTATAATTACCTACCAAAAAGTAGTTCATAACTAGTTCTTTATTGATAACATAGATGTGCTACTTGTTTACAATCAGTATAATGTCCAGTCCACATCATGGTTTTTAATTGAAACTCTAGCTGTTTTTTTCTAGCTTATCTAATTTATAGCTGGTTAAGTTTTAGTTTTATTTTCGTACCAAAAAAGCACACGTGAAATCCAATTACAAAAAAAGCAATAAAATAAGTTAATAATCTAGCTATCTTGCTTTAGCTGTAGTTGCTTTTAAAAAAACATTTATTTTGATCGATAATTACGACGGGCTCGATTTGCGCTAGAGTTAAAATCACGGATCACTTGCCCTATACTGACGTTATCTGTGATACGCAAGGGCCGGTTCTGATCGAACGTTTTGTTGTGGTCTTTGTTTACTTCGTTTTGGAACCGTTGGCGATTAATTGGCTGTAAATGTTGCCTTAAACATGTCAAATAACTTGTAAAACGTAATTGAAAGATAAATTGCAGTGATCCACGAAGTTTGTTTATGATTTTATCATAGCTACATTCCGCTGTTTCACCCGATATCCGACTATCTTAAAGAAATAGTGGATTTTAATAATTATGATAATTATAAATTATTGATAATTATAAAATTATGAAACATTAAAGTAATAGATGAAATCAATATTTATACATATTCTTATTTGCTTCTCTGGCGTAGCGACCCAAAGTGGGATCTTGGCTTCCGAAACCAGAGAACTCCATTTATATGATACATAACATACACAACATATGTACAGTAATCATAAAGGCAATAATTAAATGCATTATAAAAATTAACATAAATTTGTAAGTGGCTCATAATTAATTAATTAAATTTTAAGGTAGGTTATATCTATTTTCTATTTCTTTTAATCTATGTTTAAATTTTCGTTGACACTATGTTTGTATTTTCTTTCTTTTTTATTTATTTTTACTTGCGCATTTTCATTCCTATGCTACGAGTGATAACTATTGAAGGCCTAGGTGTGCCTATCAAACTTTATTGTTTAATTTTAGGAAGGCTGTTTGTTATCCAAATAAAATAAAATAATCAGAAAATATATCTGTTAAATAATATCAATTGGTTTTCATTAACATGATTGATTGATTTGCGTTAATCTATTTTTGGGTTTATTTTGCAGTGCCCTAATTCCGCAGAGTTATGTGTACGTGGTATATTCGCTCCTATGTTCTGTTTTGTATTATATATATTTGCCAATTTTCCTTTAAAAATTCAATGTTCTAAACCATTTCTCCTTCACGGCCGCGGAAATGACTCACGATAATCTGGCCATATTTCTGTTTCATTGTATTTCAAGTGAACCTCATGAATAATTCACGCACTGTATTCCTGCGGTGTCCTAACCTAGATAACCAGGTTAGCTCGCGTACAAATCGATTTCAATACCATTCTTAATACATAGAAGGTTGTGACAATAGAATGAGTCGGATAGATTCAATGAATGGTCACGTCACATGTGACTCCACCAATTTTGGTTAAGATTTCATTTGCAAATTTCGGTATAGTCCGACAGTTGATGATTTGCTATAAGGTTAACCTGGTTTCTTGAACTATAATTTATTTTTTCATTTTCATTGTAATCAGTCCATGTTTAAAAGCTTTGTCGTATACACGAGTAGGGGAGACCGGGTACAAAAGTAACAATTTGTACATAAACCATTGTTTCTAGCAAGGTGTTGTTAGTATGACATAACGGATACAAAAATATGTAAATTTGGTTCATGCTCTTTACATTATCGTCTTAATTTAACTTAATATTGATTTATATTAATGAAATTTAAGGACTTGAAAAAAAATCGTCTCTTGTTACTTTCGACCACGTTGGCAGGTCGGAAGTAACACGGCGTGGGTCGAAAGTAACAGGACAAAAGCGGGTTTCTAATTTTTTAAATAAAACATGTTAAATTAAGAAATATTTACTAGGAACTGCATATAATAGCAAAAAATTAACATTTGTATTACAAATACACCTACACCACACCTACATACTAGTAAAACTGTCTTCTTGGCTTTATTTCTGAGTTGGTATTCTTCTCCGATTGCATTCTTTCTTTTTCCATGTCAGTAGTCCCTCGTGTGGTCGTTCTTATGCGTTGTCGCGGCATTCTGTTCAAATAAAGACTCATAAATAATTTGCGTTGATGAATCCATACCATACATCCAAAAGTAACATGTTACTTGTGTACCCATATAGCTATGTTACTTTTGTACCCTACCTCATTTTTGTTAAAATATGAAATATAACCTTAAAACGAAACGTGATAGACAAAAACGGATTAAAACACTCAACAGTCAATTTTATCAAGAAACTATATGCAAATATTCGTGTTGATATCATACTTTTAACTATACGTAAACATAAAATAAGTAAATGTCAAAAAACTTACTTTTGTGCAGTAAATTCACAGAGCGTCTCCTCACACAACCAAACAGCGCGTGGCGCACACGGCAACTGTTTGCAGGGGAGGGGGGTGCACCCGAGTATCACGCGACGGCAGCGACGCGATGTTTTGGTGATTGAATATACCTACAGGGCGTTTGTTACTTTCGACCCGCCGTTACTTTTGTACCCGGTCTCCCCTATACCGCTCTTGTTCTTATTCTAAATCAACTTCGATTCGGTCCACTAACTTATGCAGTACATACTCGTATCTCTAAAAGTAAGTGTGAAAAGGAATCAGCCAGAATGTTGCAATAATCTATTTGTACAGCTGCCTCATTATTGAATAAGCCTGATCTTCATATTTATTCGTTCCTGGTACACTCCGTAATAATATGATATATGTCACATTTGACGTTACAGACTGCTCGAACTGCAGGGGTTGCTTTTTGTAAATATGCCTAACTTCAAAATTGTCGCTTTTAATTACTGAATCTAAAAATAATTATTTACTTTCTTCTCGGGTACAACAACCCAAAGTGGGTTTTGGCCTTCGACATGAGAGATCGTCATTGATTCCGGTACTGCGATGTTTCTTGCCAGCCGTCGGCGTCTCCGCGCAATTGGGTTCGCACGACGTCAATCCAGCGGTTTTTGGGCTGGCCGCCACTTGCCTATAAAGAAATAGTCGTATCCTGATATCTGATGGTAGTCACGTCCGCCATACCCTCATATATCGCACATTTCACACATGCCGTCATGGCCGTTTGTGGTCTAATTCTAATCCGGCGATCATGAGCCATCCTTCATTGTTATTGATAAATTGTTCCAGAATGAATAATGTATCAATATCGATATGACCACACATAAGATTAAAATGCTGGGTTTCTCCCGGAGACAACAATAGTATTGTGTTACAATTGTGTCATACTGTCATAGTACGTGATGGGAAAACTTTTCGCTCTGGGTCTTGAAGAGGAAATTGCAACATTTTGGTTTTCCTTTTCATTGGAATTGTCTAAGGTTTCTGTAAGGAAAGTGCAATTGGTTGTCCTTTTGTTTTACAATGAAATTGGCTAAGATTTTGTCCTATTAAGGAAACTTTTCTCTAAACTACAGCTTTGGATTTAATCATCAATGTTCATCAATGTTTGGGAGAAAATAAATCTATAGAATCTATGGAATCTGTCTGAAATTAGTACTTAATGCCGTTTGTCCAAGTAAGTTAAGTCCAAGTAAAAATCATACTTAGAATTATGCGTTTTTTTGCTAGTCCTATTGCTAAGTGTGAGCTTTGATAAAATACCGAAATAAACAAACCTTAAGGGATGTTTTGTGCATTAGTACTAAATCGTTGCAAAATTATTAAGCGTCCGCGTCGGTGAAATTGTATATACGGTGACTACATTCTTTCGAGAAAGTCCAGTACAAGGTGTACAAGACACTCGTTTTGTTTTTGAACTGACAGGACCCGTGTTTCTTGGTCGCCTGCTTTTTTCTTGTCGAAGTAACATTATACATTGTGTCTTACTGGACAGTCTTTATTGCGCATGCCTTTAGTAAGTTTTTTAATCGATGCGGCTGATTATGCTGATCTGTTTAAAAAAAAAAGAACTAATTTGTAATTTTCTTTTTGTGCTTTTGGTTAGTGTCTGGGATGAAATAGAAATTCAAATTTCTTTAATGTTAAATTCCGGCTACGATTGACTTGGATTGATACTACGCTTTCTACCTCTACAAAGCTCGTTTGTCAGCATCTTGTCGCTTTCAATTTCATCTTGTTAAAACCTGAGTGCAGTTTTTGTAATGAAAATGTCAAATTTTTGATTCTATTATACTTAAGCAGTTGCTGAACAGAATTGGTGGAACCTTATACAACTTTATTTCTCGACCCAGATAAAACTCAGAACTTAAGTCATCATCAATAACATTCCTAAATGTCGAAACCCGATCACACATCGCGCCGCACGTGAGATATCCAAATTAGTCAAAAAAAGCGACAAATAACAGCCGGTAACAAAACACTGAACAGGCCGAGATCATATCTGGCACACGATTAAAAGTAAATCAGTTGATATTCTACCCTAAATACTACCAACCCTTTTAATAAACACTGTCGCATTGACCCAAAGGGTGATTCTGAGAAAGGACCACCTACCAAGACCATTGATCCAAATCCATATACTGGTCACTCAATCTTTTTTTTTACACTAGTTTATGATGACTATTATAACTGGTATGGAGGCACGAAGCCATAATTTGTTGCTGATATCCTTTGATATTGTCACTTGCGTTGGAAAAAAGATTAGAAGTTATAATTTGTTGAAAATGAAAGTGACGGATGAAGCTTTGTGCAGTAAATGTTTCCTTACGTTGATATGAATGCGTATGTGTGTTTTTAAGAAAATTGGTTCACCATTTCCCAAATCTTTTGACAAATGAAAATGCCACGTTTCTTAAATCCCTCAAACGAGACCTCTGGATTACATTTCATCACTTTCCCCCAGCCCTATCAAAGTCAGTGTCACAGCAAATAAGTTTCACCGTCGATTAAGCACCCAAGTTTGCTGTAATTGATTGTGCTGACGTCTGTCGTTGAGTGTTCGCTATTGATGTTTCCATCGTAGACGCTGAGGGAAGCGATTGCTAAAGAAACTAAATGCATTTGCAAGTGCTCAAAGATCTTTCTTAAAAATTGTATGTTGAAACCTATTACGGAGCTTTTTTTGGTTTATGTCATTATTTATTGTTTGATTTTTATGGTGAATCTAAATGCATCACCCTTCTTTTGTTACAGTAAAAAATAGTTTTTAAATAAACCAATTTTTTATTGAATGAATATTTGAATTTGGGAAAATTAAATCAAGCTTAATTCGATCTATGGTGGTCAGTCAGTGAAACAAATAGATCGATCAACAAGCTAGGCAACTCTAAAACAATTGAAACTAATTCAAGCAGCTCTGTAATGTTACTATTTTTACAGCTCCATCCGAAAATAGCAACTACAATATCCGAAATAGCGACACTCGACTCGACACATCAATCCTACACCCCACGAGATGTCAATGACAAACAAACACTTTGAGCTCTGTTTTAGAGTTCTGCCTTCATAAATCCGTTTCTGTTGATCCATACAAGAATTTTGATTAGTAAATCAGCTCGTGGAAAAATACTTTATTTCAAACTGTAATAAAATCGTGGTCTGTGTGCAGGTAAATGGCAAAACGTGAAATGGTGCGTGAAACAATAACCGCAGTCTTAAACTTTGCTATTCCCTGAATAATATCGTTCCTGGATTATATCGTAAGAGTAGACTAAAAGGGAATCTTAAAGCTCGTGAGTGGATACATCCCTAATCTGACCACCTATTCAAAGGAGCCTAAGAAAGATATCGGTGCTTCATGGGCTCTACTGTTGTAGGGACAACAGCAGAATCAGCGTCCCAGAAGTGGTGCCTCAGACTACGCGCTGAGAGGTACCGGTGCGTTCTAACAGAGAACCTACCGTCAAGCACAGACTGGCCACCAAGCTGTTCTTACTGGGTGACAGAAAACACGGATGTCACTACAATGCAGTTCAGGTATTAGGTCCAGTCCTCTTAAACTCGACCATTTGCTATGCTTCTAAGTTAAAATATGAGATACAATCTTGCTCTCCCTACTGTTTCCCACACAATGCTTATTCAAATATTCCTTATTGGGTATTTATATTCATAAGCCAATGTTCCTAACTCATCCCCTTGTTAAATCAGTTCATACGTCGATAGTTCACAACAAGGAACCACACGCATTGTTATAACTGATAATCATCTTGTTTCGTCAATCACGGTTTTGAACCATCCCTCTCATCCGAAAGATTTGATCAACTTTATGTCCAAGGTACAAGGCTGAAAGTCGACTGCGTTTTTTAATTAATTTATAGCTATTTATGGGAAAATAGACGAAAGTGGCTGATTGTTTAAGGTTTAACATATTTTCTGAATGGTAAGGCGTTGTCTGCCGACACATCGTGTAAATAGATGACAATGTTTCTCACTAATAAGCTTTGATGACGGTTGGTTGATACTTTCGATCATAGATAAAAAATGTTTAAGAATGCTGTAATGAGGTTTTTGATCTTATTTATTTTCGAAAATCAAGTATTGATACAATTTTGACTGATCATAGAATCACCCATTCACCACCAATTTAAAGTTTGACATGCTGCACGCAGGATAAAGTTGTTAAGACTTCAATCTTTACGTCTTTTGGAAACAAATTAAAAAAAACAAACCTATAACTTCAAGTTATATCAAATTCTAACAATAACTATTTTAGGGATCACCAACCTCAAACGACAAAAACGCAACATAACCTTGACTAAGAAAGGGCGTGTAACTGTGTAAGACAAAACAATCGGTTCATTACCGCGCGAATCTGGTTATGTAAGAGCTGTAAGTTATCATCGGCATCTGGAGGCGCCGACAGACGTCGGGCTCAACGTATCGTGGCGGTGATCTTGATTGAGATTTATTAGGCAGGTTTTGGCCCGCATAGGGATGAAGAGACTAGAACCTTAAGAACGTGTCGGTGATTTGTTCTGACGATTCATTAGCGCTTCTTGTCTACGGATCATACTTACACAAGATTCTGTTTTTCTATTCTACGTGACATTGGCACAAGTGTGAAGTATCTTAGAGAGCCATAAACTAAGAGTTGAGAGTTGGTTTTATTAAAAGCTTTTATTAAGCGAGCCCTGTTTGTATTAAGAATTGATAAAGCCAAAGTTTGACTTATAAAATTGTTTAGTAGAGCTTAGACACATTCAAAAACGAAAATATGTTCAGGCTTGCCTTATCTACTCCAGACCCTCGAGCTCATAGAGGAGAATGAGAGGACTATTTAACAATGAAAGGATGCGCACCAACAAATGATGTATTAGAAGATAGCATCGATACTACACTTTGAGTATAAATCACTCGGTCGCACTGAGGTAAGGTGTGTCTTCCAGTGCTGTTCATACTACAGTCGACTCTCGTTAATTCGAAACTTGAGGGACTCTTATAATATTACGAATTATCGAATGTTTGAAATATCAAATGGTTCGAAATTTGTGAGAGAAAATAAATAAAACTTCGAATTACTAAGTATTGATCAATAATTATTTATTAACTGCTATTCTATAACAATGAAAAAAGTTTAGAGTGTACATACACACATGTACCTACATTCGTGTACATACATAAACCTATTCATAATGTAGATTAATTAATGTTTCGAAAGAACTCTGTTATACTGGTTTGGTTCAAAACACATTGCTGCTGCTCAGACTGCTCAATAACTTTTTTAAGAGAAAAAGTGCCTGAAATGCTTTTTCATCACTTTCGTTTTGTAGAAGAAACATAACTAAACAAACCAATTCGAGTTTAACTAATCATAACAAAAACAAAGGCTCGTGTATGTTGATACAAGTTTGAACTTGTCGCAACATGTACTTACATTACAATCATTCGACCTCTTTCTCTCTGCAACTTTGAATTGTCGAGCGTTGGACGCCGATGACTTCGAATTAACGCGTCGTTTTATTATATACCAATGATTTTTTCGTTCGAATTACCAAGTGCATAAAAATGTATTGATTTAGTTCGAAATATAAAGAGATTTTGTAGGGAACTCGTGATAACTTTGAATTATAGAGAGGTTCTAATTATCGCAGGTTGGAATTAACGAGAGTCGACTGTATTTTGATAAAGATTGCATTCTGAAAACTTTTTGGGATTTTGACACGTATGTGTAAAAATATGCCGGTAATAATAACTGTTCCAATGGTCACGTCGTGTCAGAGCTACAGTCTGTTTCTTCAACTGATATATAATTTTTTCAATTTAGTGTAACAATAATTATTTTCAAACTTGCATCTTCAGTTATTCAGCCCAATAAAAAAAAACATTTCTTAATCAGTCTAGTTGACTAATTTAGTTTATTTTGAGCAATGTCAAGTATTTAGGCGCGTCTTTGTTGAATTAAAATATATCATATCCCGCACGTGGCCAACGCACCTTACATCTTCCTGATGCACTTCCCATATCACTTTAAGGCGAGGTTCGTAAGCTCTACTGTCAATAATTTATTTATGGGTCAATCGGACAAGGATAAACCAATTTTTCTAAAGATAAATCGTGTTATAATCTATTGATGTTTGGACAT
Organism: Alcis repandata; assembly: GCA_949125135.1. Lineage (NCBI taxonomy): Eukaryota > Metazoa > Arthropoda > Insecta > Lepidoptera > Geometridae > Alcis > Alcis repandata. The sequence continues at coordinate 2,898,678 of OX421240.1, forward strand.
TCTGACGAATCGTAAGGAGACTCTTATCGTCGTCCTTAATATTCAGCTTTCTCGAAACATTCTCTTATATTGTCATAGTACGTTATCATAAATTAGTATCTTGTCATAAATTATTGAATCCAACAGATATTTGAAATCTTTTCCTTGATTTATAATTACATTTTTATATTACTAAGTAATAATAAAAAAAAAACCCATGAACTCATCATGGCTGTAGAACGTCTGCTTAATAAGCCAACATTTGAGCCTTTCTTTTCCTTGATTTATAATTACATTTTTATATTACTAAGTGATTATTAAAAAAAAAACCCATGCACTCTTCATGGCTGTAGAACGTCTGCTTAATGAGCCAACATTTGAGCCTTTCTTTTCCTTGATTTATAATTACATTTTTATATTACTAAATAATTATTAAAAAAAAACCCATGAACTCTTCATGGCTGTAGAACGTCTGCTTAATAAGCCAACATTTGAGCCTTGCTCTAAAACTACCCATAGTTCCCATGTTCCAGTAATTTATTATAAACTGCTCTGGACTCATAACGTGCGTAGACTTGGTCGACTTCGCCAGTGAGCAGAGCGTTATGTTTCCTTACTAAACGTTTTCTCCTATTGTTATGCTAAGTCACCACCACTAATATCTCAAGCAACCTGTTACCTTGTCCACCTGTTAATATAACTCGCTCTAGTTTACAACTACGGCGAACTTGACCAACTGAACGGATTAATCATTCGATACCGGTATTCATTGCCCTGATTTTGCTAAAGCCACTGTTCTAGCGATATAACTCTGTTTGTAAGCCAGCTATTTCATTCAGTTACTCAGTCACATATAGAACCGTACAGAGTCAGCTTGACATATCAACTCTAGGGATGGTTGCGAATCCGAACTCTGCAAAATTAATATAAGGTTGTCGAGTCCTTTATCGTCTGCTTATTAAATCTTAGTGTCTCAGCTAGTACAGCGCTGATTTTTAGATGCGAATGTAACATTCATACATATATCATTTATCGTGCTACCTTTTTACCTTGGTACATTTATGAACGTTTTCGTCATTCATCTCGTATCATTCGTTTTATCTGGATTCACTATCTATTTTATGGATGTCTTTTTTACATACTTCAGCCCTACTTTTTTTGTCTTCATACTATACCCATTTACATTTAAAAATGTAAACATTCACACACGTCTTACTAATTTCACCAAGATTTCACAAAGACCTTGCCCTTCAGTTCTACGGCTTGTTTTCGTCTAGGTCTACAGCCTTCGCCTTGGTGTTTCATCAATCAATCACACTGACATAAATTGCTAATGCCGCAGTTCTCCAGACGAAATATGTCGAAATCATTTCGGACCCTGTTATGTCTAACCGATTTTGTCAAGGGCACAGTATTGTCTTCTTTTTTGCGGTTCCCATTGTTGAAGGATTTTCATAAATGGATCACGGTGTTGTAGAAACTCTTAATTGGGATTTATTCAAATTGTATTTATATTAATTTGTATGGGAACAGAAAAAAAAGTTTTCTAAAATTTGGCTTATCGTTTAGGTATAATTTTTTTAGGTTTAAGTTTTTTAGGTTTTCATCTATTTATTGTTGTCATTTATAATAACTTATTGAATTCTTGTAAGTATGTAATCTTTTGCACTTTGATATTATGCACGTGCTCCAAAATGAGCATTTTTGAAAAAGAGCACTTTAAAAAAAAGTTTTTTCCTGTTTGGAAAGGGAATACTACAAAATTGGTTCTACTTGTTTTTATGGTCTGGCGAAATAGTAGGTAACACGCGCTTCGTTCGAAATTTCCTCTACTAAGTAACACAGGCTGGTTACTTATGCCTTCTGATTACTGATAAACAATTTACTTTTACTTTCATCCGACCAAGTCCATAAACAAGGCTCGAAGGACCCACATACCCAGTGCTCCTCGAACTAGCACTAAATCCTCTTCGTGGTCCGTCGAAAGTGAAACGACTCTCGTGAACCAACCCGAATTACTGCTAGAACAGTGTTGAACATTCCTACGTATAAGCAGTGCTAAATCTTCTAAAAAACAAATATAGCCTTTATTTCCCTTTTCTTAAAAAACATTAAATCCTTAACCATGATACTCAATATTGTATAATATTAAAATATATTTATTAATTTATATCAATTTCTCAAACACAACCAACACTTAAACAATCAGAATTGACAAGTTATCAAACAGGTCAAAGACAACACATTGCACTTCGTATATCTGACAAAAGCAAATACAAATACTTCTTGCTTCGGGAAATTGTTGTTGCGTTGTCGACAAACCAAGTGCCGATCTTGTAACACAAAAACTCAGCAAACATCTTCTTTTAACGGAAAAACCAATGGCTTGCCGGCGAGCAACACGTCGAACTTCGAGTGTTTCATGAAAATTTAATGCAAAAACAGCAAATAAACTAATTTATATGACACGTTAAGCAGTTTGTTAAAATGGACCTCATGCCAAAATGTTTCAGCGATGTTGCTAGTAACTCTTTAGTCGGCATGGTTAACCTAGCTCAAAACTGCGTAAACATGCGACGCCTTATTCCCGACCATATTCTCTGCTTTCCACTGACATCGAAGAGTCACGAGCTAGTCCATCATGACATGAGACCCCCGCGTTGGCCCGATTGTTTCAATACAGAATACGCCTCACCATTTATAGTCACGGCGCTATATGATAATGCAGAAAATGAGACAGGTTGTCAAGCAGGTCAGTTCTTGATAGCTGTAATTGTGCTGTCAAAGTCTTGTTTTTATTGGGACGATCGATCGTGAATAAGAACTTGAAACAAAGGGTATAGGGCCAAATAATTGATAAGTAATTGTCTTGTATGCTCTGGTATAGTTTGGTTAAATATGAAGTTGCCTACTTTCGAATCACTATTGTAAATTTCTTTAAACTAGCTCCTCGCTTTTAAGTATTCATAAATTTACATATTTCTTTTATTGTGGGCATTATCCGTCAAGTGCCGTTTTATTGCATTTTTTAACTTATTTTCATTTAGACATCCCAACTGTTTCGGAATTATGTTGTAGACAGTGTGCACACAGTTACCGATAAAGGAAGTATTGGTTTTCCCCAACCTACATTTAGGAAATTTCAAAAAACATACAACTAGAAGAATAGTAAAAAAGCTTGTAAAGTACGTGTTGTAGTCTGCGGTGTGCCATTAGAATACTACTGGGGTCTGTTAAAGAGTTACAACTATAGTTGGAGTAAAAAAATATTTGTAAGACTCATTTACATTTTTCTACCAGTAGTCAAACTCATAAAAGCGTAGCAAAGTCATCGACTCTACCATAGATTCCGATACACGTGTCAACCATTACTCGTCAGCAATAGTACATAAATCAAAAAATCTAAAAGCTTCAAACGCATCAATTGTTACGTAACATGCCCATTAACAGCATACTACATTAACTGCGTCCAGAAAAGGAATCCGGGACCAAAACTTGTAGAGACCAGTTTAGTCCCTGTATTGAATGACCGCGTCGCCAAAATAAAAACAAGCAGATGGAAATGTCAGTAGGTGATCTACGCATTTGCTTTGACTGCTTAAATCAGACTTCATACTCATTCTCAAGGAGTACTCAATTTATACATTCTCATTTTATTAACGTTTCTCTATCTCATTAAATTAGTTTTTACTGGTTTTGCTAAATGAACATGTAACTTCTAAAATTAGATTTTTAGCTTAAGTTGTAGATATTATGTCAAAAATAATAAAACCACCTAATTAATTTGTTATACAATTTATAATTTCAACACAAAAAAAGGAATGGCTTGATTTCAAGACTACGCGGCTGATGTAGCTCTACTGTTCCGACATTCACTGTGGGATGGTTGGACATGATTTGTGACTGCAGAACAACAAAGCCTGTGGTTATTAAAGGCTTCGCTTTTTATACTCGATCCATTCGGCAGTTAATGTCACATTTCCACTTTTCGTCTGTTATGAATTATGTAAGAATTGTAAAAATTGGGTGTTAGCTGATGTGATATTCATTTGTTCGCGATGCGCCCGTCTGTCTCATCTGTTTTTGTTGAATTGATATTCAATTAGAGAAGTTTATTGATTAATGTGCAGTACAGATTATTTTTGTTTTACTATTTCTTTCACGTTTTAAATAATTATGTAAATGTTGTAACCTTTGAAGAGCCTTTAAGATTTGAGATTTGGTCTATTCAAATATGCGAAGCCATACTAATTCAACTGTTTATTGCTGTATGCAAATATATTCTCGTCAGTTGGTAGTCGCAAGCAAAAACCTTAAACTTATTTAGTTTAGTTAATCCGATTGATTGATGTGATTTATGCAATTAAGTCTATGAAAACCATCATGCTTGCACAGACTACTTCTACTACTCAAATGTAATCCTTTTGCATCTAAATTATTCTAGTCTTGTCTTTCTTTGACACTAATGCTAGATATGAAGTCTGGGCGAGAACTACAAATCACCGTCTGGTGAAATCTCACAGACAAAACGCCACTAAGTAGTCTACAATCTACAGATCAACAGCGCAATTAGGGCGACAAATATATTGCCTTAACCGTCTTATTTCTCAGTTAATAATATATTTGATTAATATCTTAATGACAGGCTATTTTCACAGATAGAGAGACGTGGAGATTATGATGTATGATAACTAGTTATTAAGCTATAGATAAAAAGAAGACAAATCTTTCATATACAGTCGTGTCGTTATTGCGATGTCAAAAATAACTAGGTAGCTGTTGAATTAAAATAAATTGGTAGTTGTGAGATGGTTATCACTGAGGCAAAAAAATTGTAATACGTAATAAAAGATGTGATTCGAATTCGAATTTTGACAGGTTGCACCGCCAAATATGGCTTCAGGCGCCCGCGCTTGGGCTTACTATCTTCGATCATCGGTCCGTGACAGACGGAGTGCTGTTTTTGATTGATCGTCCTGTCGCAAAGACAAAACATGTACGACATTGCCGTTTTGCTTGCTCTCCAGCCTATTTTTGTAGTGTTGCAAACAGTGTCAAAAGTACGAATTCTGACGTGGTTTTGATGCATGAAATAAGAAAATGAAAATTGCGCTAGCGATGTCTTTTTAAGCGTGAAACCAACTGTGATTTCCTCGGTTAATTAAATTGCATTTGTATAGGATAGATCTGGGCATCATTTGTTATATCACATTCATCTTTTTTATTATTTTCCTGGGGTCTTTGTAAATTGAATTTTGGTGGCATTATCGTCATATCATTTTTATGAATTATTGCCTGGATGGTACACTTCTAATTATTTATTAGTACGGTACTCATTCCGAAGACACTAAGCTGATGGTTTCTTCTGCGTGGCGCTCTGAACAGTAATGTTGAGTTTTGGAACATTAAATACTGTCTCATATTAAATAATCATGTCTCTTGCTTTCGAGATGAAATCGTTATAGCCACTGTTGATGTGGGATCGGACATAAAAGGACCTGTTTATGACGTTTCGACAAAAGACCCAATGATCAATCGTAGATTTGACAACTACATGATTAGAAATTAGACCGTAATACTACTGCGTAGATCCGAATTTTGGAATCAAGTCCTTTTTAACTTTCATTGCAAACAAAGCATGTCGGGAATTGTAATTTTATAATGTCGGTCGAAGTAAGTAAGCAATATATTCATATTCATTTAATCACGCTAATAGCATACGGTATAAATGTCAAAGTAAAATAATAAATTGAAATAATTGTATACAATAATAACAATTGTAAAATAAAATAAACTTAGATAATTACCTTCAAATTAATAAAATCTTTATCTTTGTCATAAAACGCCCGATCGATTAGCCAGCGTTTTATGCTTATTTTAAAAATGTCGATATTTGGCGCTTCTATGACGTTCTCGGGGAGCCTGTTGTGCTGTTGTGTTGTGTTGTGTTTGTGCCCATAATATGTGGCAAATTAGTGGACTTCGCGAGTGCCCGTTTTAAAGATGCGAGCTTGTGTCTGTGACGAGTAGTGCGCTGTTTAGTTGCCTGAAGTGATATACCTAATGTTTTATAATTATTACCATTCATTTTCATATATAAATATATATATAGTCTAATTAAGCATTTCGCTATATATTTATATACTTATTTATAGACTTGTATACAAATAACACTGAAATGCCCTGTGCATTTGAGTGTACGCTTTATATTTTAATTCATTTAACTAGGGCTTGATTGACATAGGTAACTTTCTTCTCGTTATTTCGAATATGCAAATCTACTGGTTAGGCGACCGGAGTCAACGTTAACTAACGTCTACAAATAGTTTTACATTGCACGTATGTTTATTTGTTTAATAAAATGGGTCTACGAGCTATCTTTTACATTTATGTACCTAGTACTTGCGTAGTTTTTCCCAAGAGTTCAGTTCCCACAGTCAGAAAAACACTATTTAAAATTTAATTATTTTAAAATTGATTAAGAATATAGTAACAATAATATGGACTCGAAAGTGAAGAAGCTCGGAATCAGAATTACTTTAGAGTGAGCGCAGTTTAAAAGTCGTAAATTAACAGAATTTAAGGCCAAGGTATGTCTCGTTGTGCATTTAATCGTTCGACAAATTGAAATCAATGGTATTCTGAGGCTATTGAGGAACGCGATTTTCAATGTATCTGACGCTCTTTCATTGCATTTCATATGAAATAGAGTCGATTTTAGAATGGAATGGAATTTCGAGTCCGAGTAGATTTTCTATAGTATTAATGACTTAGATACAATCTTAGTTAACGTTAAAAAAGTTGACTGTAAAACTTGAACTTGACTGTTTAATTGAATGTCGTTAGAAACTGAAATTATGGGAAACATATATGTATAACGTGAGGTACATTTTTATGTAGCGCTGGGTTGGAAGAATTAAATTGAATTAGGATTTAGGAGCAAGTTAAACACGGTGACAAAAACATTCACCTAGTCTTGTAGCAGAAGCTTAGAAAGTAGGGTATAGTACCGCGACGGTGTGTTCGAATAGTGCACTTTTAACACCTACTTATCACATCAAATTAATTCAACTCCTCCCGTTTTACAGTAACAACTACATACATAATTCCTCAAGTTTTCACTGTTTATTGCAATACGTTTATTATCATAGCAAGCAATACAGCTATAACATTTAAAATCGAACTTAACGCGACAATCACAAACAATATAGCCAATATTGTTTGTAATAGTCGCTGGGTGCGGGAGTTATAAAACTGAGCTGAAGTAAATCCGATAAATACATAAAGTATTAGAAAAGCGAGTTGTAAAAAGTTATGTCGTATTCCCTCCGGTCCACTGTGCTAGTGCTTAAATATAGGGACGCGAGATCAAATGCCGTTAGCACGTCTCTTTAGACAGCACGATACGACGAGATTTAGTGGTCGTGTTAGATCAAGAATATATGTACATTTAGGAAAATGTGCTTGAAACGGGCCTTTGCCTTTTTTAAAGAAAATAGAAAGTAGTTAATGAAATATTATACAATTTTCTAGGCCATCCTATGTACTCTGTCAACGGTATAAAATATACTTTCTTCAAGATGTTATTGTTAAAAATAACATTCATTTTATTTACTTTAATTCAGTAAGCTTTTGTTCAGTTTTATGTAGTACAATGTTTACATTATGCTAAGACTGGGCGAAGTAACTGTACTGTAACCATAACTAGATAAATTAAAACCAATATGCAAAGCCTACCGTACCGTAACTAGGACTCTAAAAGCTACATTAAAATAAATAGTAGAAATAAATTCGTGCACTTAACACTAGTGACCTCACGTCCCTATTCAGATTATCTACTAAATTACTAGTATTAAAAGCTATCTTGTATTAATTCCCTGGATGTCACACTACTTTCTTAATAAAATGGACTGTAAAATATTAATTGATCATAACAGGGCTTGCGTTTACGGTTTCCGAAGGCTTACTAGTTTAACATACATGACTATTGTAATTAGATTTAATAATTAAAACGCTATTAAAATAAGTTGAAGTTAATTTAAATTCTCGTATGTTGTAGTTTTAATATTTGCAAAAGATAACATGTGCCATCTCATTTTCTTATGGCAATTTTCAAACAGCATCAAGCGTATTTCGGGCGCGTCGTTCCGCTTGAGTGTCTCAAGCATTAGCCCTTATCATACGAGTACGTCTTTGCATCTATACGTGAAACCAAGGTCAACCTTGACGAAACCTCTATTTGGGAACATATTGAAAAGCGATGAAATAACTTTGTTATGGGCAGAAGCTTCTATATGGTAAAGAGTGAAAACTGGATTGAATCAGCAGGTTCAAAAATATGCAAGTAATCGTGTCGCAGCCTAAAAGCAAGCCGCTTGCCGAAATGAATTAGTAAATCGGCGTTGACATTCCCAAGGCGTCCGTCTCGAGAGCAAAAAGATTGCCGACAACGTCTAATTTATTTATGAGAATCTTGATACCGTCACAATGGAAGTTAGAAAAGATCAAAGACAAAAGCGTTCAATCCTTTTATGAGTTTTGCGTTCAAATGATTGCGTTTGATTAAAAAGAAGTTCGGTGCTGCCCGATTGAGAGCACTTTCTTTTATTACTAGCGGCTTTTCGCTCAACTATAAAAACATATAAGGGAAAGAAGGCTGTCTTAAAATAATACAAACTTGTGTTAATAAAACTATTTAACTTGGATAAATTTTCGAATGTCAGTAAATACTGTGCTTCGTGCCAGATTGTTCGCTCTCTGCCCTAACAGTGTAAATCTTCATTCGATACCATTATCAAACATTGTCTAAACTAAAGCGGATATTCTAGGATAATCTCGGTCTACTAATTTGAGAGAATAATTAATTGAGAAATATTCCCCGGTCTCGTTGATGGCCAATATGGCCATGAGACATTTCTACTAAATTACTAGTTGCATTAGCTTTTCGTGTGTTTTATTCAGTATTCAAACTTTTCGTCCTGAACACGGATGAAAACTTTTTTTTTTTTTGTAATTGAGTGACGAGACGAGCAAATCGCTCGCCTGATGTTAAACGTCACGTTTGCCCATAACAGGTCTGCGCCACCCAGAATTTTGAACTCGCAGAATTCAAGACCCTGTGCGGCACAGCACTGCGCTCGTCACCCTGAGATATAAGTTGTTTAATGTCCCATTTGCCCTGTAATTTCACTGGAAACCATGCCCTTCCAACCGGAACACAGTAATGTTTGCACATTACTGCTTGGCGGTGTCGAAAAACTTGATCGAAAGTCACATTATTGTAATTTGTATGGTTCTTTGTACAACAACAATATTATCAAACTTTTTACGTTTTATTTATCTGCTGAAATAAAACGCTCCGACCGCTATGTCCAACTGGTTGTACCACGGGAAAGTAAAAGTATCCATGGTTTAACTATGAGAAAAAAACTAATTTTTTATCTTTACCATATTTTATGTATTAGTCATTTCACGAAACTGGCAACTCTCTTTCTAAAAGGGCAAAGAGAGACAATACCGTCTGCGTTTCTATACTCGTGTCGGATCGCGTTGTGAAAATTGGCCCCTTGAATTATTGATGCGGCTGGCTTTGTCGGAACGGTAACGAGTGGTGGCCCCTCTGTTTGTTCTAAGAACCCTAAAGAGATGGAATTATAGGATTCGCTAAATGGTAGAGATTGTTGCTTTGGGATGAAGATTTGAAATGAATATAATTAACGCAAAAAATGGGTGGTTTTCAATATTTATTATACCAGTTGGAACCCTTTGGGGCAATGGATCTGTTGGGAAAGGAGACAGGGAGCTGGCTATAATATTTTCCTTCATTTTTGACGTGAGGGATTTAGTGTCCCCGGCATCCAGCAGTCTTAAAGCGGTACCACATCTGAATATCTAGCTATTTCTGCGTCTCTTCAAACCTTAAACAGATGCAAGCTTTTCATATTTTTCTTCTTGAATTGTGCTAGAGACACAAAGTGGTCTTCTTCCTTTATGTAAACTGAACTGTTTCTTCATACTTGGCGCCACAATTTATGCTAACAGAATCAGTAAACAATCTACTTCCCACAACAATGTTCGCTGTTTGCACTATGTCGTAGTTAAATTATTTCGTTGTAGTTGAACTTCGCGAGAAATTCTCCTTTTTTGCATTGCCACAAGGTTCTAAATAGCTTACTAGCGTATTGTGGTGATAATTCATTTCACCGGTGCACCTGTCACTCACATGATTACCGACACTGATATTTCATTACAAGCATCAACACGTTTTCTTCTATCAAACCATCTTAGACCAACATATTACAAACTCTGTTCGCTGGATATAGAGTTTTGAATCCATATATAGAAATTGCAAAACGTTTACCAAATCTGGATGAAATAATTAGTGGCATAGTAATAAATTGTTGGATAGCCAACTACAATTACTGGTTTGTATCCTGCTCCTAGGGTTGCCATTACACTTTTAAAAAATCATTTTTCTGACTATACATCATATTATTTTCGGATATTATCGTAAATTTTTGAAATCCTAGCTCTACTGTGCTAAAATATCCGTCCTTTATTTTAATAATGAATCCTCATTATTAAAATATATGCACGTCATATATGCACAAAATGCCTCATCCACGGTGTCTCTGATAACTTTCCCCCTTTGCACAGATAAAGAGCTACAAAATTAATTTGTATCCCGTTTCCTTATATTTTTAATATGGTATTGTAAGACTATGAACTAATTTATTTATTGACATTATAGTTAATTTTAATTATTATTAGTTTTACGTAGCTAAAGTAGGTAATCGGTTTTTTGTAACCGTTTCACGAGTAATAAAAAACTAACAACCTTTCACCCTAAACGCCTTCCCTATATACCTTCGTCGTTCCGGCTTGGGTAAAAAAGCATTCTGACAGTCGTAAAAGTACTATCAATCTCATAGTTCGAAACAAATGTATTTGCCATGTTACCACCCACCCAGTTTGTTATGCTAATAATTTAATTGCATCCAATAATTTAACTTTTAAAATGGCAATTTGAATAATTGTTCATTAATGTTGCATGAGCATTATATTTATTGCGAATGTCGCGTATAGATGTAAATTTATCTATACGTTGTATGGATTCCGTATGGTTTACTTTATAGAAGCAAGTTGACTTTAAACGCTGTCATTTTTCCAGTGACCTGGCTCTGACCAAACCAAGTTCTCTATCTCCTCGCTATTTTTCCTACCTATCATACAAGGTTATAAGGAATGGGTATGCTTAGCCAAAAATAGTTGGTAGTACTCATTATTGTGAACAACTTACTCGTATATTATGGAACCAACCCTGAAATAGAAAATAAATACAACTGTTCCATAGAAAAATGTCAATGACACTCAACAAGATGTGTGGAACAGCTACATTTTTGTTCCGATTTTAGGATTAGTCCCATAGTAAAAGTGTTTAATAAAAACTAGTACTATGAGGCCTTTTTGGCTTAGTATACCTTTTCCTTATAACCCAGTATACTCCTAACAAGTTAGTCTCCAAAAGTCGAATACTACTTTTTTGTGCTGTCCGTATTAACCTAGAAAATACGTTTACGATGCCATTCCAGTCCAGTGTTCGATTTGTGCACGTCCGCGTCCGTAGATAATTGGATTTATGAACTTAAGTAGTTGAGTTCTTGCAAATTTAACCGATCTGGGCCGCTTCTTGGTTAGAAAACAAGCCTCGAGTTACCGTAGTTTTGGTTTGGCTGTGGTTTAAAAACGTTCCACCAGACAGTTACAACGCAAGCTAACATTTAAACCGTTAGTTACTTTTTAGTTAAGCTAAGGAGCAAAAGTCGGAAAAAGTTTCTTTATGTTAAAATGGCTTTACTTGTTCATATCAATTGCTTGTTATGATTTTAATTTTGGCCTAAAATTGTTTGTCGTTAAAAACAGAAACCATTAATTTCTTCTGAACAAAGTAATAGTACATCGAAGCATTTCCTGTCTGTACTCGTATATCACTTTGTCTGGATTTTAGTATTAAAAATTATTCCTTTGCACATCAGCAAAAAATTATGGCGCAAGTATCAAATCGTGCGGATAAGCGTGTTCGGACGGAGATATTATGTTAATTCTACCATTAAGTCGATAGGCTTCTACAAAAGTTACTAGAGATGAGCTAAATATAAATTTGGCCGTAACGTGTTACCGGTTCAACAAAAGGTTGGTTAAACAATCACAACACACGTGTGGGGAAACAGCGCAGCCGAGTCGAAGTCGAACGGCCACTCTAAGGGAGCCCTCGTCCGGCAGCGTGCCTACGTAAATACATGGTAGGGCATTTAGCCCGGCGCGGCTTGGAAGCGGTGTTGAGACGAGCCAACTCGGTCTTCGAAGCTTCGTTGTGCAGAAAGCAAGTATGTGCGCATCACAACCTCTTCAAACACCAGGCTTTGCAGGCAGATTTGTGTACGGATATAAACCAACCAGACTGCACACCATGAGCCTCCTTGACAAAGTAAATGCTGACATTTACGTTCTTATCCGGCAACAGACGACCGACTAAGCCCAAAACCCCATAAAAAGAAGCGAGAAAAGCGATTATTACATTTAAGCATTTTGTTGTTTAGTTCTAGAATTTTCAGTTAAATCAAAATAACCGTTAACAAAAATGATTTACTTTATTAAATTTATCTGAAAATAGGTATGTAAAGTTGCTGTGGCATATAACATTAAAAAATCTTAATTGCCCTGTGCTTGCATGTAAGGCCGTTTACAAGCCTCGTTTTTTTCTTTTACTCGTACGTCCTCATGGTCTGTAATATATTTGCCGGACTTAATGTGCATCTCTACAAATAACAGGTGGTCCTACTGTATCATTATCGGGTTTTTTGTGAACCACTTCATTATCCGTTGTTTGTTCAGTTCAGTGCGGCTGCTTAGCATAATTACTGCACGTACAAATTGTTGGCCCCTAATTTGTGATTTGATGACTTTATCAGTGAAAATTGATAGTTGACCACTTCACGTAGCTTGTATCATGTGCAATAAATGCCTTGTGGTTTTATTTTCGCATCTCAATTACGCGAGATTCGGGTAATAAAGTTGGTGTTTTTATCTTTTTCAGGTATGGAAATCTAAATTTAGCATCGCCTAATGTAAGCGACGGGTTAAGAGGTAAGCTGAGTTTGTTTCCCTAATTTTATTCGACGACGTTTTAAAGAGTTAAAATCAAGATATATATTTTTTTCTAATAGGCCATTATCGAATGACATGATGATCGATCAAAAGTATTAAATTCAAATTGATATTAAAAACTTGGGAAAATGTACTCTTTCGAACAATAGCTTTTATATGAGTAGATTGCAAAGTGGAACTACTAATTTTAAAGCTGTTGTTTTGGTGGAGTATGGACATGAATAATGAATTAAGGTTGTAGGTGTTTTTTGTCTTTATCTTATATACATAAAAATCTATTAAGTGAATGTTTTGCTAAATACTTAATGGAAAGAAAGCTACTTGATATCTCACTGGTAAGCTAACAGAAATAATATTTTTTTTAATTTTAATTATCTTACCTGCTTTTGTATTACCACAAGTAACGGACTAGAAGCTAACTATAACAAAATACAATACATTAGCATCACCATCATCATCATAATAAACTATTTTTACCCACAGCTGAGTAGGTATAGGTCTGTTCTTCAGCGCGCCGTCTGAAGTAGACTTATAAATTAGCTTATCACATAAAGGGTCTTACTGATAAACATTGCTTAAGGTTAGTCACTGCTTTAACAGGCTTTATAAATAAGGTAACAATAGACAATTACTAAAAGCATTTTAATGCCTCTCAGTAGTTCTGATATTCAAAAAGGCAAACAAAAACATAATGGGCAAATTCAAATGAAGCGTTTACCCTGAGGCGGTACAGTGTTTCGTTAATGAGAACCACGGAGCTAATTTCGAATGATTATGATTTGCGTGCGTTGTTCTCCGCTCGTATATTTTAATCAATTTGTTCAATAAATTGTTTTTGGGTGGCGGCCGTTTGATATGATATTTTAGATTTAGGTGGTGTGCTGTAGACAGTTTGCTTTATGACTATGACGGGTTTTAATGTTGAAATTAAAACTGAACAAAATGATTTAAAAGACATGCAGATAAATTTATCTTTCGCGAAACATTCTTACAGTGATAATGTTGATGTTGTAAAGTAGCCTGTCTGTTGTTTGATTAAATAATGGTTTAGTCATAACATAATAATGAATACAATTTATTTATATCATATGACATGGTGTTACAAAACATTTTACATAATTAATAGGTAGCTAAACAAATTTTCAAAGTGACGCAGAATATTTAAGTACCAGTGGACCCCAAACTATGCAAATCCTGTATCTCAGCGGTTCGAAATCATCAATTAAGCTCAAGTATTTGTACCCTAGGTAACGTGTATGCAAAATTTGACAATAATCGGCTTTGTAGTTAAGACGTAACAAACAAACAAAAAAAACTCACTTTAGCATTTATAATATCGATTCAACACGACTTCTCAAGCTGCTGTAACAACTGCCTATTTCTATATATATAAAAGAAAGTCGTGTTCGTGTTACACTACTTATAACTCAAGAACGGCTTTACCGATATGGCTGAAAATTGGTGAGGAGGTAGCTTAGAGCCAGGAAACGCACATAGGATACTATTTATTCCTATTATACTATTTATTCCTATTATACTATTTATTTCTATTAAATAAATTCGATAGCATTCAAGTGTGAATTGACATAAAACATCAGTCACTATAAAACGAGGTATAACAAAAAAGAATCAGACTTGGAATAACAAAACGACTTATTATACTCTTTGCGCAAATGACAGCTATGTAATGGACGTATGGATGACAATTTGATTTAACAATTTAACAGCTAAACAGATTTTGACGAAATTTGGTATGAAGGTAGCTTAAGCCCTAGGTAATATGTAGATTACTTTTTACCCCAGAAAATTGAACGGCTTTCCGCTATTCTTGCAGGACAGCGGGTGAAACCGCGGGGCGCAGCTAGTATGTTAATAAAACTATGGACGCTTTTGACGGATATACAGTGTTTTAAAGCTTTATATTAATGTGACAGTTTAATAAAAGCAGCCTATATCAGCGGCAGCTTGAAAAGACGTGGAAGTTGTCCATCATTCTGTATTTATGCGTTTTTGAAGAAACTCGTAACTTATTACGACGTAATAGGCTAATATAGCTACTAGCTGCTTCGATTGTAAAATCAGAGTTTTTTTCTGTTTCTCATTAATCATGCTTTCATAGGCCAAGTTTTCATAGATTTAACAACCATGTTCGTTTTTGTCTTTCTTTAATGGCCTTTCACTAAAAAATAAATCCGCTATGAAGCGATAACTCTCTCACAAAAAAAAGGATAAATAAAATACAAATCCACCAAAATAATAAATACACGTATTGAAACATTTCTAGCACGAGTACTTCAATTTTTTAAGTTTTTATTTATTTTATGCCTTGGCGTACATGCACGGTGTTGTATTCATGTTGTAGTGGGCCATAAAGATTAGCATGCATCTTTATGAATGAACACTGAACATCAATGAGGGTTTGACAATGTTCCTTATAGTTAATTGGTATTACCTAACTCATTGTGAACGTGTGATTGCTCCAAGCCATAAATTCACATCATTGACGAGTTCATTGCGCTTTAAGGCTCCTACTGAATTTTTATTGACAATATTAAGTAACCACTAACGTAGTAGTGTCTGATTGAAATTTATAACGCGCCAATTTTTTTATCGTTGACCATCCAAGGCCGGTGACGCAGAACTTTGCACTAATTCATAGGCTAAGGAATTAGTATTGCCACCGCTTTCGATGTGGGGGACTGATTCATTGTGGTTATTGAGATTTATGTACTTACGATGATGAAACTTGTCGCCTGTTGTGTTTATAGATGTCCATTTGGGGCCTAAATTAAGAAATTATTCAAATTTGCGGCTTATTTTTCTATCATGTTCAATTGTTCACCGTGGTAATCATCATCATTTACAGCCTTCACGCTCCTACTGCTGGGTATACTCAGTGATAATCATTGAACTGTGATTGCATTTAACTTGATCCTCAGCTTTGCTTACTCGTCAACTGTATTTTACTGCATTGAAAGGGATAAACGCAATGTCAATCGTCGAGACTTGCGTATAGTCGATGGACATCATATAGTTCTCAAACATACCAAAATATCAGTTAAAATACGAGTGAAAAAGTAGCAGCAGAACGATGGAGTAGTGCTAATGACGGCCAATCGTAGAAATGCGCAAAACTGGTCCAGTCTCGTATGCGTTTGTGAAGAGATTTAATTTTACGGACTTTTTGTGCCTCATTTTTTAATGACCTACAAGAAATGGACTAGACTTCACAGAATTGAGTGATCATTCAGCGATACGGTTTTATTATTGTTCATCCATTTACCAGAAGTTTTCCCCTGTTCAATTATGAACATTTCTCCATGATTAGGAATTTCCGCTTTTGCCCGAAAGAATAGGTAGTTTTCCACCCTAGGGTTATATGAGTATCTTACCATTATCAACTTCTTGTTTTTTAGATCGACTATGTCCCATTGGTGAGACAAAGATGACAGACCCCATTCGTCACATATCTCTCTAATTGTGGATTGTTTCATAGGCATGTAGTTAAGCATTTTGAACCTAAAGTTAGTATCAACAGGAGCGGTCATGTCCTCCAGCGTAGCTTCGTCTTCAGTAGTTCCTGAAGAAGTCCCCTCTCCCGACGTATGATCCTTCGAGCTTCCCTCTAAAGGATTTTCCTGTTCTTGTAGCTTGAGCTTTTTAGCCTTGTCGTACTCACTTCTTCTTTTCCTCTTTAATCCTGATTTTTCAGATTGTTCATTGTTACATATGAATATGCACAACATTATGTGTAGTAATAGATGTTCTTTCTCTCTTCCTGACATTTTAAACCTCTTTGCAAATTGCTCTATGATGTCTAGAGGGTATAATTGGTTACCTGAAATGATTTGTGAATATGAGTCCATAATTGAAGATAAAGATAAGGATTTGTTCATACTGCGGTTTTATTATCACTACATCATATTTTGTATAAATTAGGTTTTCATCTTATTATTTTCTTCTTGGGACATTTCAGGCTAAGCATGGAACCAGGAGGCGTACAGGACAAGGCCAGAATTAATTTGCTAAAGTAGAGGTCCCGGTAATGTTCGGACTAGTGACTAGAGAGAAAGAAAATATTATTAGAGTTGTCTTAACATATATTTGATTGGTATACGCACCAATTTCCTCAAACTATTTGGACACAATCTCTTTTCAATTCAATTCATTTATTCAGACCGTAAGAGGATACGTACAACACTTGGTAACGTCAAATACATAGATTGTAATAAAACATGTCACAATAAAAAAAATAATTAGAAGTAGCTGTGTCTAAAATGTTAATATAATTATAATGTCACTTCTGTATTTTTTTTTTTTTTAAATCTTTTATTTATTTAAACAGGGTTTTAATACAATGACACCCTTGTAACTTATCATTACTTAACTAAATTATTCTAGTTCTCTCTTTGAGAGCTTTATGGTACAAGTCGTACAGCCCTTTAGCATCCTGTGACTCCGGTACAGCCAGTATGCTATTGCATCCTCCCACTTGCCACAAGACATGCTCGCTGCCGAAAAGTTGACGCCGCAATGCTTCGTTCCCGTCACATTCCATTAATACGTGATAGACGTCTTCTATTGAACCACACCAGTCACAAGAAGAGGACTCAACTTTTCCCATCATATACGCAAACGTGTTTAATGGAACATGACCAGATCGAAGCCGAAAAGCTGTTACAATTTCGTTTCTCCCCATGTCGGCCCTCATGAACCATGGAGAACGAAGAAGCGAAGGTTGGATGGTTTTATACCAAATTCCTTTAGTTAGAGATCTTTCGTCAAAATACTCGGACCAATTTTGAAATGCAAGCTTCTTTATAAATGGTATGAGATCGGAGTAGCTAGGAAGGCAATTAAATGATTCTCCTTCAACAGACGCTTCTTTTGCAAGTTTGTCCACTTCTTCGTTGCCCACCAAGCCAACATGAGAAGGAACCCACTGAATTTTTATACATTTGTTCATATTCTTTATTTTATTTAAACTATCTAACAAACTATAAGCTACTGGGATGCCTCTAAAGTTAGACCCGCTAACACATCGAGCTAAATGTAATATTGCACTCTGGGAGTCAGTAAATATAACGAATTTATCACTATTTATCGATGCTATATATGAGACTGCTTCAAGTAAGGCTATAAGCTCCAAATTCATGATACATATTTCTGATTTTATTAAAAGTTTTACGCTAGCTCCAGTCTCTGCGTCTAAAAACGCTGATCCTCTGTAATCGTCTGCGAGAGATCCGTCAGTAAATAATTTGTAGTGTCCAGAGTATTTGTCACATAAGTAATTTACACATTTAAGTTTTAAGTCTAACGAATTATAGCATCTTTTTGGTTTATCAATGACATCAATTTTAGGTTCCAAAACATCTGTTAAATTAATATTACTAACCCACGTACTTAAACTAAACATTTCTAATTTATTACTACACATAAAACTTTTATATTTAAGGATATTATGAACAGATACTAATAACGGTTTCTTTTTTCGAGCCCAATACGGTACTCTCAACAGGCGAGACAACTCTTCCAGTAAATCGATAACAACGTTATCTCGAATTGATTTGGTTTTAAGCCAATACTTTGACGCTAGATATTGTCTACGAATGAATAAAGGTGAGATGCACAGCTCAGCTTCCATTACATGAACGGGTGTACTTAAAATAAAACCTCCCATAATTCGTAAAAAATTGTTTTGTAGTTTATCCAATTTAGAAATTCTAGTACGGCAGCAGTTATCAAACAAGAAGCTTGCGTAATCGAGGCGACTGCGAACAATAGATAGGTATAAGCGCCTTAAATGCACAGGATGCATGCCCCATGAAGTCCCAACCAATACTTTAAAAATATTAATAAATTTTAAACATTTTTCAGATAATTCATTTATATGTTTAGTCCATCTGATCCCTCTATCTAACCATAACCCTAAATACTTCACATTTTCTACGATTTCTAGTGGTATATCATTTATTTTAATACTCAAATTGTCTCTATTAAAACCTCTTTTAAATATACATACTTTACTTTTGATTGGGGAGATCTCCAAGCCTAAATTTGCCAGAAGGGAACATAATATTTTTAAACTAGATTCTAATCTCTGACTTCCTTCTGTTATGCTTTTATAGTGGTTATATATAACGAAGTCATCTGCGTATTGGGATACATAAATATTGGGTTCTAATATTTTACAAATATATATAGTCGCGACGTTAAAACACAACGGGGCTAGAGGACAACCCTGGGGGAGACCTGTGCCCGTAACTCTCGTTAAGCAGTTATCCGCGGTATTTAACTGTAGTGTTCTTTCTTTTAAAAAATTCCATAAATAAAGACACATTTTTGGGCCAACACTAATCTCGTCTAATATCGATAAGAGTACTGCAATGTCTACGTTATTATATGCATTTAAGACGTCTATAAAGCATCCGATTGTTGACATACCTTCAGAAAACCCTATTTGTATTCTACTCACCAAACTGCTTAAGTTATCCATGCATGATCTACTCTTTCTAAAACCAATCATATTAGGTGAAAACATATTATTATGTTCCATTTACCACTCTAACCTTTTATTTAAAATTAGATGAAAAACTTTGCAAATGCATGATAATAGTGAGATAGGTCGAAGTGACGAAGCTTCATTAGGATTACGGCCCGGTTTTACGATAGGTACAATACACACCGTGCGCCACTGCGTAGGTACAAAGCCAGCTGATAAGAATCGATTGTATAGCGCTAGAAGTAAACACTTCCCGTTACTTGGAAGGTGTTTTATCATAGAATACGTAACACCGTCGCATCCAGGAGATGTATCCTTTGATTTAATACACGCGTCTAGCTCCTGCATGGAGATTTCAATATCTAGCTGCGAATTAAAGTTTTTAAATGTTGGCTGGCTTGGAGTGACGAAATCGGGAGCCAGGGAGTTAAGCAAGTTAGACGCTTGTTCTTCAGTGATGTGTTGTTGGCTATATCTTTGACCTTTAACCCATCTCATTCGATGCCACATTTGTGAAGAGGATGTTTTTTCATTCACGGATGAACATAGTTCAGACCAACTATTATTCCTCGCCTCAGTCATTAAATTTTTAGCTTCGGCAATTTTATTGTTAAGGATAGATAGATTAGCAGGTGTAGGGTTTTTTCTAAACTGAGATAACGCTAATCGACGTATAGCTACTGACCTAGATAACTCGCTATTCCACCAAGGTTTAGGTTTAAATTTACTTTCCAGGTTATGACAAATTTTCTGAAGGGGTATATGTAATTCAGCCGCTGTGTTTAAATTATCAAGAAATAAATCATAAAAATTCTGACTATCTGTAGGTATATCAAAAGAATTAAATATATCATTAAGACAATTACTATAACCGGTCCAATCGGCTTTTTTATAGTTTCTTTTAATAACAGGATTATTAGGCGCACAATAACTAGTACTTATCTTAATAATTAGGTGGTCACTTTTTAGATTTTCTTGAAGGACTGACCAATTAAATTGTAACGCAATATCAGAGGAACATAGCGATAAATCTGGAGCGGTTTTTTGCAGGTTCCCGTCTACTAATTTGATACGAGTGTCACGACCATCATTCAAGGCCACAAATCTACTATCTAACAGTGCATCGAATAATAACTTGCCTCTTGTATCAGTTTTATAAGACCACGATAAGTGGTGCGCATTAAAATCACCAACTATTAGAGTTCGACGATTAAATAAGGATAATAAATCTCCATAATCACTTAGGGATAGGTTTGCAGTTTGCGGGCAGTAGACTGAAATAATATTTTCTAATAAGTTACAGTTTAAAATTTTAACACAAATGAACTCTAAACCAGAATTACGTAAATTTATGTTACATACTTGAGTCTTTATAGATCTATGCGTAAGTATGGCCACACCTCCGCCGCGGGAGTCGCGGTCGGCGCGATAAACATTATATTGACTTACTCGTAAAGAGCTGTCTGTCGCCAACCATGTCTCACTTATGCAAGCAATGTGAGCGTTTTCTTGTATTAATATCTGTTCAAACGGGAGCAGCTTATTCCTAAGACTTTGGGCATTCCACTGTAAAATGTTCAGTTTAATTATGGTCGTACTATCCATTACGATTCAGGAATCCGTAGATTAAGTTGGCAACGGGCCAGTCCGAGACGTTACCTACCACCACTATTATGATCCACTCAACACACAACTTTATAACTCGTCGCACTTTGGATTGGAAATCAAGGTTCTGTAGAAATATTACTTCCTTTATTCTGGACATAAGCTCGTTAAACGTTGTTTTTTCTGGTAATCGCTCCTCTGGCATTCGTTCCTGTTGTGTCGGCTGATTCTCATATTGTACTCTGCCTTCTTCTGTATCATTCCATTCCGACGACTGAGTCCAATCGGTTCTAGACTTCTTTAACTTTTTCCTCGGTTGTCGTGTAGGCAGTATGACGCTTTTTCCAGATAAGTCCTCCGATAGCGCATATTTTAAGTTATCTGGCAAGCTAGTACTAGGACGTGATTCTGCTTCACTGGTATTCGTCACAATCTGAGTCATCGCTCGTGGGTCTCGCTTTTCGGCCGGTATGATGATAGGTGACTCTGCATAAGTTTGCGAAGCTTTACTATATGTATAGTTAAATTCAGCCATAATCAACCTTATCTTTCTTTCTTTCAAATATGCAGGGCATGTTTTCGCCATAGCCATGTGTCTTCCCGAGCAATTAGCACAAGTAAATACCTTAGTCGCACAATTTGCATGGTCTCCGCTGCATTTAGGGCATACATCTCGTTTGATCGTGCACGTTTTTGCAGTATGCCCTAAAGCCCAGCACTGGAAGCACTGAGTGACAGGGTAAACATACGGCTCAATAAGGACTTTCACTCCATGAACGTATATGCAGGTAGGTAGCCAGTTTCCTTTGAAGCAAAGGCGCACTGTCTCTGATGGACTCCATCTACTCTGAATATCTTTATCTCTGTTTCGCCGCAGCAACCTTTTTATAGATGTGAGTTCTACAGAGCTCGGGCACGTGATGTTTTTCATAATTTCGTCTTCCGATAGGTCTAGGTCAACGTCTTTTATTACACCATATGAATAGCTTACTTCCGACGATTTGCTGAATCTCCATCCTTTATTCTTGAGCTGTTCATTTAAGAAGAGATCTTTAATATTCTTTTCTTCTTGAAATGTAACTCGTATTTTGTAAGGGTTTAGGTATTTTATATTCGCTATATCCCACATATTTAGCTCTTTGAATAATCTTGCCAAAGCGAATTGTTTAGGCATAGGTGTCTCGCTTGATATATATATCTCCGCTTTATTCTTTTCTTCTTTATCTCTCTTTTCTGTAACTTGACGCGTCTTCTTGTTTTTCATTGTAACTGTTTGCCACTCTTCATCATTGCTTTCATCTTCCTCGCGTGTTCTTTTAGCTGGTTTAGTCACGGTCGGCTCCTGCTGCTCATCAACTTCGATAATATCGTCGATAACCCTCGACTCCATTATGTCGCTCGCGCGCGCGGGGGCGCGCCCGGCCAGGTAGCTACACCCGTACCGGGCTTATCGCAGCGCGCGTCAAAACAAAAGAATGCAAAATATTAGTACACGTCTGCCTCGCACGCTTACCGCCACGAGAATCCACTTCTGTATTTAAAGCAGTTTTTTCCCATATCTCATTGTCCTTGATAAAAGCTTTCTCTGTATAGTAGGCTTTATCCATTAAGCTCCGGCTCAATAGATTTTGGTCTTTTATCCAAGTAGCGTAGATTAACTTTCCATATCTCTCAAACTTTTGCTACAATTATTTCCATCCTATATTTTCTCGCTAAAGCTGGGATTAGACTATTGTTACGTATTCTAATTAGCAGCTAATCAGAATGATCTCACCAACCTATCGGGCCCTGTGTGGTCCTGTCCGCCTTCTCGGCCCCCAAACGTCATCGTGTAATGATATACACACCGACAATATTACCTCAACAGCGGCGACCGTGGTAGCTAAACCTTCTGTTATTGCATTTTGATACCAAAGTCCACGCTGTAAGGCTTATTAAATTTTGCACGCGGAGAACAGCAAGATTTGTTCTCTGAAATCGTAATTATAGGGTCTCGTGGACAGCTAATTAGCAACTGACTTAATCAGAGCGAATTCGAGGTACCGGAAAAGACAGCTGGAGGGTCTGGCTAGATGGTATACTTATTTAAGGGGCGTTGAACATTGACATTTGAAATATAGCCAATGAAACAGTGACTTAATAATTATGAAAAGCTAGCTGCGTCCGCGGAATTAACCGCTATTCTGCAGGAACCGTAATTATTCCAGGATATAAAATCTGTGTGTAAAATCAAAAGCAATAAGCTACCTCTACAAGTTATCCAAACTTAAGCTTAGTTGAGTATTCTTTGCAAAAAAAGATTTACCTTCTGATACGTGCTACAACGATTGTATATCTAACATCATAAACCATCTTAACCCACTAAGACAATGGCATAAACCATCCGGTCATGAGTCAAAGGAGTAGAGTCGGACATTTCCTGGGCACAATGTTGTTGCTCTGTTGATTTATTGTAAAGTGATCCTGTATCGAATTAAGCCATCACTTGCCTACGTAATGCCACAGTGTAAAGATATCGCAGATGTCGACTACGATGCGGACAGGGTCCTGGAAATGATACCTTTTTTTGTAACGGAGGGGAAATCTTCAGTAAGATACTCGGTTGTATTGGGGTTGACCCCCTCGGTGGCCCGCCTCTGTGCCGTACGGAGTGCACCGAGATCTCTCGAGGAACTCATATTATGTTATTGAGTGACGAGACGAGCACATCGCTCGCCTGATGTTAAACGTCACGTTTGCCCATAACAGGACTGCGCCACCCAGAATTTTGAACTCGCAGAATTCAAGACCCTGCGCGGCACATTACTGCGCTCGTCACCCTGAGATATAAGTTGTTTAATCTCCCATTTGCCCTGTAATGTGTATTTTTTATTGTCGCATATTTTGTTTTGTTTTGAACAGCTTGTTTTTGTTCTCGCGAATTCCGGGTTGGTCCCATTGTAAAAGTTGTTCATACTCTTTCTTTATAGCCATGTATAACGGGCAACAAATAAAAGTGGTTTTGTGTTGTGTGATTTGTGTTGTCTTAGATGCAATTTTAGGGCTCCGCGCTCGTTTAAAATACGATGGTTCAAAACCCTTTTTTTGCTTTGTTAGATTTATTTTATTTAGTGGTGGATGACCCAATATTTAAATTACTTAGAGTTTCGAAATCATTTGTATTATCTAGTTCATTTTTTTGAGCCATAGGAAAATTTAACTTAACTATTTCCTTTCACAAAAAAAAAAAACTTTTAAGTATTATAAAAAACATGTGTCTCTATTACAAAGCAGTTTAAACTAGCAATCTTTTATACAGCTAGAAAAAAGCGCAAATGCAGAAGCCATTTCATTACCTGTTTTTCTTTTCGATGATATATTTGCGTTTGACCGCCATCTTGCCTTGTTAATCTTCTGGCTTTACTTATACTGTGAAACAGACGTGGGCAAGGGCAAGTGGCTCATATATCTGCAGAGGTCAAGTTCAAGATATAATGCCGCTTAAATCGTGTCTGGGTGGTGTAAACCGTTTATAGACTACGCCGCACGGCTGCTTTTAAAAAACTCGCCAGCCAAAGTTGGGAAACGAGTATTAGCGTCTAAGGTACAAAATACAAGGTACAATCTAGGTACAAAAACTGCATGAATACTTAAGGAGTTTCTGTAATAAGTTTTCTAGCATTCCTACAATATTTATTAAGAAACATCAAGGAATTTTAAAAGTATAATAGATTCGGATCTAAATATCTCACTTCACCAGGCTCTATCAGGCGCTGGGCACGTCACTTGACGGCAATTTACATTTTAATAAAATAATAAAGCTATCATATAAATGTAGTTTATGTGCCGTTATCGCTCTGCCCTTGTATTTACCCCTAGGGTAGGCTAAATGTTTATCGATATCGATAGTTTTGTTTAAGGCTGATGTGATATTCCGTCAGATTAAAATATAAAACAATTTTTAATTACCAACTAGACTAGAATAGCATCAACTAATTTTACTGAATTAATATTTTAAGTTTACAAAATGCAAATCTATCCGTAAAGTACAACTACCTATTTTCAATATTATGTGTCATCATTTACTCTCCCAAGCTAATATTCCTACTAAACACCAACCCAACCCAACAAAATAAAATTAATCGATAAAGATTACTCCTCACTATTTTTCTCAGATGATCCTAACTCCCGTTGCGTCCATACGATGATGGTGTTATTATAACACACCTTGGTCTTGTTTTCTTTTCATATAATACAATTCGATGTACAAGTGTAGTCGTTTGAATTTAGATGCGATTTTATTTAAATTTTCAACTGTTTCAATGGATTATATCGATTCGATCAACGATATATTGTATTCATGGGGTTCAATTGATTTTAAATTTCATATTTTATCGTGATATGGAACGACTACGTTTGAGAAATTGCACGGAAGCCAATAGAAAAGTTATAATGCGAGTATTTTATGTTTTTTAGTTTTTTTTTTCATCGTAAATCTCTTGAATTATGTAAAGTAGGATTTTTTACATTGGAATGTGATTGGTTGTTGGATTCTAGTTTGAAACATAAAAATTAATTTAGTTTGCTTTATCTGGAAGAAAGAAAGAATACAAAAAAAAATGTTTCTATTAATTTGGAATGTTAGAAAACTAAATTGGAAATCAAAATCATCCCGAAAAAACATTGTTGTTAACCTCTTCTTTTTGTTGGCAGTCGTTATAGGCATTTAAAATACAATGAAATGCGCTATCTCGCTTTTGCTTTATTTTATAAAGTTTTTAGTTGTGCAATAATGTTATTGTTAATTCCGATGCCAAATCAGATCAACTTATCACTTTAGCCATTTAAGCATTTAAGATGCTGTTACTGCATAACTTGATTATTTCCTCACAAAATTACCGTGTCCAAGCTTTCTTTTCTGATATTCAAATACCGAGGCATTTAAAATACAATGAAATGCGCTATCTAGCTTTTGCTTTATTTTATAAAGTTTTTAGTTGTGCAATAATGTTATTGTTAATTCCGATGCCAAATCAGATCAACTTATCACTTTAGCCATTTAAGCATTTAAGATGCTCTTACTGCATAACTTGATTATTTCCTCACAAAATTACCGTGTCCAAGCTTTCTTTTCTGATATTCAAATACCGCTGTGTATTCCATTAATGAAGACTCAATAACCGTGCTCTATAAATATAAATAAATATTTATACCGTGTTATGGCGACACTCCGCTCTGTGGTCTTTGGCTATACATCATGTCTGGAGCCGTGATAATAATGGCGGTTTGACGGCTAATCGAATCGTTTCTACACCACGGGATGATATAGTAACAGAGAATACCGTGAGTACAGACAATAATGTGTTTTATTATCAATAATAATGTGGTTTCGTTCCCAAACAATAGTTAAAAAAAAAATCAAAGACAGAAACCTTAGAAATAATTTTTTTTTTAATTTTTGATAGGGTATGAAAGATTAATTAATTTAGTTAAAAGTATCCGCAAACACAAGAAGTACCTACGAATGTTATTAGATAAATAACAAAGGGTGA
Source organism: Alcis repandata (assembly GCA_949125135.1). Classification (NCBI taxonomy): domain Eukaryota; kingdom Metazoa; phylum Arthropoda; class Insecta; order Lepidoptera; family Geometridae; genus Alcis; species Alcis repandata. The sequence continues at coordinate 2,925,465 of OX421240.1, forward strand.
GTGTAGAGTGAGCGAAGGGGTAGTGAACCCCCCTCATGCCTCTATCTTCAGATTATAGAATGTCTGAAAGTATTTAGGCTTAAAAATATCGTGCTTCTACTTTTATGAATATTACAGTAGCCCTTTATTTACAAAGCTTGTCAAATAACTCTGTTATAAAGCGTTTCGTCAAATTGTTGTTTACGAGGAAAAGAAGTAAAGTAGGTACATGTCTACTCCCTAGATCTTCTGTCCGTGATCGGATTACTTTCACTATTATTGTTTCTATTATGATAATCACCTGCGCCCGCGCCGGTGTCAATGTCGCCAACGTTCCAGTGTCATCTTTGTATAATATTGTCGTAAATTTTGTAGTTTTTTGTATATTTTAATCGTCAGGAATCGTTCCTCGTTCTTTTAGGTTGCCTTGAAAAGAAAACTATTACAACTTTGGATCTGATTTTTTTTCCGTTTGCCACAGAATCAAAAATCGTCAAATGTGGAGTCTTCTTAAAAGTGGAGACCACGAATCAGTATTTTTTATTTGTTTATTGCATTGCATTACACAGTTATACATAATACTAGCTGACCCGACAGACGTTGTCCTGTACACACGTCTTCAAAAAAAGATGGACGAAATCGGTAAAGTCGTTCTCAAGTTATGTCACACAAAAAAAATCATCAACATCGGTCCAGTCGTTTAGGAAGAGTTCAGTGACATACACACGTAAACAAGGAATATATATAATATATTAAGAAGATACATAAATGTTCTAAAAAAAAAAAACATCGTACGTTTGGTGCGGTGCACACATTCGCCTGTAGTAATATCCTTCCGTTTCTCAGGAGAGATCGGAGCTCGTCTCCACGTATGTACGAGTATATGTTCAAACCAAAGTATTTAGAATTTTCCACACCAGAGCTGTTACTATAAAATAAATTAATTTTATCTAATCAAACAATGTTAATTTATATTAAAATCCTAATTATGGTAATGGCTAAGCGTTGGTTAATGGTGAATAGAGGTGCATAAATCGTTCTATCCAATGTCGAATGGATATTTTAATGTTGAAGTGCGATGTAGGCGTGAATATATCACGGCATTTTACGGAACATGACAAATCTCTCTCAATCAATCTCATTTACTATCAAAAATCGTCTGTAATTAGTTTAATTTATTTTCGGCTTCAGACCCTTTAATTTTTAAGCCACGAATATTTATTTTCTCTTTACTTTGCAGAAATCTAGATATTTATGTTGCCCTGTTTCTTCTACTTCGAGTTGGGAGCATCAATTTACGAATGCCGATAGATTGTATCTCGCTTGGCCAACCGAATTGTAAATCGATTTAATGCTGTTAATTACAACTTGAGTTGTTGCAACCAAAAAGCGTTGCTGCTAATCGACTGTCGGCACACCTCAAAGGTGATTAATGACTCACAAAACGTTAATTGTTCAGGGCTCTAATTTTTATCGATCAGAGTTTTGTGTGAAAGTATCTTACGATTCTCGTGCATTACTTTATACTAATCTATGTAACTTGAAGTTGACAAATGCAATTTTACAAATGTTATAGTGTTTTCCTAGTTACTTTATAATAAGACTAGTTGGCTAAGTTGAATAACTAGCTTGAACATCAAACACTTCCTGATTTTCTATATCAAATTTGTCGTGCGTAACGAAATAATGATGTACCCATTACAATCAAAGTTGTAGCAAGATTCAAATGAAATATCGATAACAAATGGAATAAAAACATCTTGTAAATCACTGTTACTCGTCGAAACAGCATTTATTGTGAAACTCTCGGAAAAACACCGGTGTGAAGTTGGCAGCCAACTTTAGCAGCCATATTATCCGACCAAATTAGGTAGTCGTTTTAGTGAAATAAGAAGCTATCGTTATAATGACCCTTTATAACGTAAAGCTTCGCTGAAAAACTTTTTCCTATGCCTCGCTTAATGAGCAGACTTTACAATAAGCACACCTCTGAAGAGGTATAGTAAATCCAAAATTCTGAAAATAAATAAAAATATTAACCTCACAGCAAGCGCAGCGAATAAACCTAAGTGAAACAAAATGAAACAGCAGAAAAAAAATGAGGAGTATCGAATGAATCCTATTTCAGTCTGGCTACGCACCCGCTAAAGCCTATCGAGTTGTAAGAAAATAATTTCGAACTTGTTCAACTAGCGTAGTGAATTTCGACCAGTCACACGGCTAGTAGGAGGACAAGTCGCACCAAAAAACTTTCTTTGTTTCGGAGGCTTTCGGGAAAATGTAGTGAAAAAGTGGCTAAATGATGCGAAATGTCTGAAATGACTCGTTGTAAAATGTATGAAAAAAAATTGCTAACTTTTCATCGGAAGTCTGTCAGAAAAAGTATCAGTAACGGCTAAACTTCCGGCTGCAAGGATATTTTCCGCTGTTTAATATATCCAGTCATGGAATAAAGTTAGTCTCAGGGTGGCTAAACATCTACCTCTGGGGAAAATCAGCCATAAGACCATAAGACAATACACCTTTATCGTCACGAAAGGAACCATAAAAGATGGGGAAAAAAAAATATCTGCGTTCTGTTTCGATACCACTTCTGAATTTGTCAGACTAGCTGGCCTTAAACTAACTATTAGGGTTGAGGTTATAAGGAAAATTCAAGATAATACACCATTTGACAAGAACTTCGGATTTATTTACATTAACATAACTTATACAGGTCTCATTAGTTACATTTTAAACCGTTACGTACTCACAGTTTTAATACTCCAGCGCAATCCAGTATCAGAGCACTATCGACCCACGACCAACACTCAACTACCGCTCGCTCCTTCCGCTCTGTCAGCTTGGACGGACCGACAGAGTCGTCAAGGCCGCTCACCCTCGACTCCGCAGTCGTGATGGGCCTTGAGACCTTAATGGTCTCCTCGGCGCCCCGAAACACCTCTCGCAGCTTGAGGGCGAGGGAGTCCGCTCTCTCTGTTTTCGCCGCGCCGGGCACCTCGAGGATTCGGCCCCCAGTGGCCGCCACCCGCATTTTTAGAGGCGGAATGTCGGACAGGTCGATCCGACTTTTGGCCTCTCCAAGGACCTTGTGATAGGTCAGACCTTTCTCTTCTGCCCCCGGCAGCAGCGTAATCACCACTGCTGCAGTACGCTGGGGGCGGAGCTTGGCCTTTTTGGGCTTTGCAGGCGGGGCCGGTTGTCTGGCCTGAGGCCGCTCCGGCTGTGTTGCCGCAGACCGCTGCTCCCTTGTCTTTGGCCTCCCCTTTCGCTTGACCACCTCCGTCCATGTCTCCGACAGAGTCGGTGGCGGTGGAGGAGGCAGTTCAGCTGTCTCAGGGACTACAGGGGCTGCTGCCCTTGCCTTACCCTTACCCTTGCCCTTGTTGGGTTTGGGCCCTTCAAGGGGAGCTTGCGTCGGTGTTGGCGCGGACCCAGCCTTTGAAGCCACCGCGTTCCTTCGATCTGCGGCTAGGGGCGGCCGGACACGCTTCTCCGGAAGGAGGCGCTCCTCCAAAGCGTCGAATAGCGCGCTCACCATGTCGCCGACCTGGCGCAGGATGGCCTGCTCCAGCTCCTCCACCGGGCGAACCTCGTTTCGAAACAAGGATCCCGAGGCCTGTACAGGAGCGGAAGCTCCGAGACTCGCCATCTCCGCGCTGAGCTCGGTCATTTGCTTGCGCAGGTCCGCAACTTCCTCCTTGAGGCGCCTGTTGGAGGCCTGCAGCTTTCTGGTCTCCTCGGTTGAGGACCTTTTGTGCAGGCGTTCCGTCAGGCTTTTGATCTCCGTCGCCGATACCTTCAGGGAACGTTGAAACGTTCCCTTTAGGTTGCTGGACTTCGTGGCCACATGGTTAATTGTGGCCAAACAGTCCTGCACCCTATTGAAGATATCGGCGGCCAGCTCGTCGTCCACATCGTCATCCGCCGATGTTTCAGAGATCCGCGCCGACGCCCGAGATCGCAGAGATGTCGTCATCTCTGCTACCTCGCGCTCAGCCCGGAGCTCTATCTCCTGCCGCTCGGCAGCTACGAGAGCCGCTTTGGCTTTGGCGAGGCCGACATATTCGCCCGTAGTGGGCGGCCGACCCCTGCCTCTTCGCTCAGCGGCTCTCGACGCTGTCGCCAGCTTCACGGCTGGAGCGTCGACCTCGCTGTCGGAGCCTACGCAGCTGTTAGCTCCACGCGACCGCTTTCGCAAGCGTCTCGCGTCCACAAATCGGTCTGGCGACTCTGCCACCGAGACCATGCTCCCACACGTTGAGGAGTCAGACTCCTCAACGTCTACAGGGCCAAGCCCTCTCCCTTCAACGTTCGTTTGGTTTTTGTTAGTTCCATAAATGTTCCCACGAGTTGAGACGAAATAATGGTCGACCCCCGGGTGACGCTCATTCCGGGGGCAAGGGTACATACTGCGGAGGTCTCCAGGTATCCGCAGGTTTTAACGTGTTTTCTCACGGGTTTTTGTTTCAAGCTTTTCCTTGCTCTGGGGTCAACCAATTAAGGCAAGCCCCCTTCGGCCCCCACACTGCCACAACGTACCCCTTACCGCAATACGGGGTCTTTGAAGCGTACAGTGGAGAGCCGGTGCAGGAGAGGGTGCGGAAACCTCCCCCGACGACACTGGGCGATGGTTTTAATACCACCCAGGTCGCCCGACCCGCGTCGCCGCTACTCAGCATAAGGCTGAGACGCCGACCGGGCCCCGCAGCCATTCAGGGCCGCCGCGACTCGACCGCCGCTACCCGGACTATCCAGGACGTCGGCCGAGCCTACCCCTCCCTAACTTACTTCTGCGCCCGCTCCTCACAAAAACTGAGGATTGCGCTCAGAAGTTTTCCCTCCCCGGGTTCCTCTTAGTTTCACCGGGCAAGGCGGCCCGGCTACTTATCCACCCCGCCACGGAAATTTCACAGTCAGTATTTTCACCCCTGCTATGCAGAAGTTTTTGCGTGACTTTTGCATCCAAATGAATGTGGATGTTATAGACCTGATTAGCGTCTATTAGAATACACAATAGTTCTGGCCAGATCGTGTCTGTAGAGGTTTAAAAAAAATTTTTCGTAAATACATGAAAAATATATATTTTTTTACTCTTTAGTATTTTCACCCCTGCTATGCAGAAGTTGTCGCGTGATGTTTGGGTCCAAATTAATGTGGATGATATAGACCTGATTAGCGTCTAATATAATACACAATAGTTCTGGCCAGATCGTGTCATTTGAGGTCCCAAAAAAATTTTGCGACTTGTCCTCCTACTAGCCGTGTGACTGGTCGAAATTCACTACGTTAGTTGAACAAGTTCGAAATTATTTTCTTACAAATCGCGTGTCATTCTAAGGCTTGAGCGGATGCGAAGCCAGGCTGAAATAGGCTTCATTCGATAGTCTAGACATTCGGTTTGCCGTTTCAGTAGGTTTTGTTGTGAAATATGGCGAAGCGTAGTCGTGATCGACCAGCAGCCAACTTTCGGAGTGGAAAAATTTGCGACTTTGTGATTTCAGGGGCTGATTTTCCCCAGAGGTAGATGTTTAGCCACCCTGAGACTAACTTTTCATGACTGGATATATTAAACAGCGGAAAATGTCCTTGCAGCCGGAAGTTTAGCCGTTACTGATACTTTTTCTGACAGACTTCCGATGAAAAGTTAGCAATTTTTTTTCATACATTTTTCAACGAGTCATTTCAGACTTTTCGCATCATTTAGCCACTTTTTCACTACATTTTCCCGAAAGCCTCCGAAACAAAGAAAGTTTTTTGATGCGACTTGTCCTCCTACTAGCCGTGTGACTGGTCGAAATTCACTACGCTAGTTGAACAAGTTCGAAATTATTTTCTTACAACTCGATAGGCTTTAGCGGGTGCGTAGCCAGACTGAAATAGGATTCATTCGATACTCCTCATTTTTTTTCTGCTGTTTCATTTTGTTTCACTTAGGTTTATTCGCTGCGCTTGCTGTGAGGTAGTCTTGCAATATTTTTATTTATTTTCAGAATTTTGGACTTACTACACCTCTTCAGAGGTGTGCTTATTGTAAAGTCTGCTCATTAAGCGAGGCATAGGAAATAGTTTTTCAGCGAAGCTTTACGTTATAAAGGGTTATTATAACGATAGCTTCTTATTTCACAAAAACGACTACCTAATTTGGTCGGATAATATGGCTGCTAAAGTTGGCTGCCAACTTCACACCGGTCGGAAAAACTACGCAAAAACAAGTCGACTCGTCCCATACATCAACTCTTGACTTTGTAATTCACTGCCATATATGTTTTCTGACCGGGCCCATACACAGAGCTCTCTAATTGAGACGTTCTGCGATAAACACCAGTTAATTGACCACTAGCGGTTATCGACAATCGATATTATCGATAAACATCGCTGTAAAATGACGCCCATAGTGTGTAATTTCGTACTTTTTTGCCGCTACGTTCTAGTTTTGTTCATGATAGATTGGGGGTCATTATCGAATACGGCTGGGGCATATCGATAAATCGTACAAATATAACAACTCTCACATTTGCTTGACCGTCTCTTTTTCGTAACAATTGATGAAACAAATAAAAATTAGTTACCAAGATAATAAAATGATGAATTTCGTTGCTCTTTTCATGAAGAAAATATTGAGGCAAGTTATTTACAAAACATAAACAATACGTTTGTTGGTTATTTACCATTTTATGATTGAGCAATTGAGATTCAAGCTGAACAATAATTTGATTTTCCGACGATCCAAAATAAATACGACCAAGTATTTGTTTTGGATCTTGAATAGCTTTTGCTACAGGTTACAACCGTATGCGCCGCACAAATGAATGATGCAAGACTGTGGCTAATGAAGACATCGATTGCAGTACCATGAGTTTGTACAGTTGTAAAATTAAGAGCCGCTTAAACTCGCCTGGGGCATTGTCTCAGATTAATAGCCATTAATATTGACCATATTGTGTAGTTACATGTATCAATAAAAGCGAAAGTGTAGAGTGAAAATTTCATCAACTCTTATTATTCGGTGGGTGATTCTGAAGTATCTTACTTACCAATATAGCCCCGATTTCGGAAACTAATTCATAGTAGGGATGGCGATTCTTTACGAAAAAGATCGATTTTTAAATCGATTCGAATCGTAGTCTAATGAATCGATTCACGAAAAAATCGAGGCCTACAAAATCGATTCTTAAAAAATCGATCTTTTTTTCAAGTTTGCGTTTTTAATGTAAATTTGTATCAATTTTACTAAAAACAAGATTAATATTGCAATTAACGATATCTTATCAATAAAATCAGGGAATTCAAAAATAGCAATTATTTTTATTACCGTATCAAACTATAAGATCAACAATAAAAAAAAATAAGTATTTATATACTAAGTACTAACGGCCTTACTAATAAAAAAAAGTTAAACATCTGTGTAACAACTGTATTACTATACAGTGAGTAAGCTATGAATAGGCGTTACACACTCCCTTTACTAATAATCCGTGGGTAAACAATGCATAGTTATCAATTCCTTATAACAAAAACCACTGGCAACTTTCGTCAGAAACGTTCGAAAACATTACGTCATATTATCAGAGTCTAAATATTAGTTCTAAAAACGCTCATAACTTTGATGCATTAGTAGTGAAAAATATAAATTTTATTAAATTAACTATATTTTTCGTTTTTTAATTACTGTTTTACTCTCACTTAGCCATTTAACTATTAATAAATATATTTTTATTACTGATTTATTATTTGTTATCGTTTTTGAGTTATTATTTCGCAACAAACACTACATGAAAATCTGTTGAAAATCAATCATGAAAATACTTCTATTACGCTAATAACAGTATTCATTAAACGACAACAACAAATGAATAATGCAATATCAATCGTCACAGATTATAGATACATAAAGTCAAAGACTACAAACGTAACTTTTTTATTAAAGAGAGGCGAGTAAAGGATACTAAACATACAGCCATCTCGCGAGTTTATGAGTAGTTAACTCTTTAACCGGCAGCACTCTTATAATTCAGGCACATTCAACTAAATGCAAATAATTGTATGGTTTATACCAAAACAGAAAAAATCGAATGTCGATTTTCAAGGGTGATATCGTCGTATCCGTGGAAGACAGCCACAGTTGCAAAACCCTAGGTTTCCAGGAGGCGGTTTTTTCTGATTATCTCGGAAATTTCTTAGACAACGTATGTTTTTTAGTATTCTAAACAATTCCTTGACACAACAGGCAGTGAATCATATTTTTTTTTAATTTTTGACGATAGTATTTGTACGTGTTTTGTCCCTTAATACCTTACTCCACGGAATTTTCTCAAGATCACGTCGGCTTAACCGCCATGGGGGCTTTTTTCCGAGTGAGAAATGAGAAACGCGGTGAATTTAAGAGACATTGCGCCTTTATTCCACGTAAAAAGCTGGGTGGTGGCCTTCTTACGACAAAAATATTAGAATTTGCGGTTTAATTTTTAGTGTTCGTGTACAAGAGATGAAAAACAATGTTGTTTTAACCGACTTGCAAAAAAAGGAGGAGGTTCTCAATTCGGATGTTTGTATTTATTTTTTTTTGTTAATGGTTGGATGTTAGATATTATAATTGTGCGCGACTTTTTTTTATTTTGACCTGACCGCGAGCGCGTCACGCTTGTAATCTCCTGATGAAGATCACCGAATATGATCAAAACTAGTCGTTATAAACGACTTAATTTGACGTTAGTAATCCCGTGTTAATTATATCAGAATATATTTTAATCTTTATATATAAATAACAAGTCCTGACTGACTGTATTTTTTGAAATTCTACCCCTGAAGGTGTGGAATAGTGTGTAAAAGTGTATATGGAGAAGCTTGTTTTGTTTTTTGATGCCACGAATTTAAAAATTTTACAATATGACTTAAGAAAACATTGATCACGTATTTCACCATTTTCTGGAAATCAACCCCTATGAGGGTGAAATGGCGTGGTAAATATGGCACGAAGAGAAAATTTGTTTTGATGCTACGTCAATGAAACTTTACACAGATGTACTAAATTTATAATAGAATCCCAAAATTTTCGAAAAGTCACACTCTCGAGCTGGAATTGTTAATTATCTCGAAAATTCAAAACGCTTTTACCAAAGCGCCAAGACTAAAAATACTCCAAAACCTTAAACTTTTTTGGGGAAATTGAAACAACAAACAACACAAAATAAAACAAACAAACTTTGGGGGTCTATATTCCCGAAACTATTGAAGGTAGTGTATTTGACCAAATGTTATAGGGGTTTGCGAGAGCTACTAAATGATGGCGACGAAAATCCAAGATAACAAATTCAAAATGGTCCGAGGGGGCTGATTTATTGTATCTGGGGGTTTTAAAGGTCCCTAATTCCATTATGACGCTTTTGACATACTCTCAAAAAAGGTTAAGTAAATTTAACCCCAAAAAAATAAACGGTTTTTAAAGTGTAGTGTCCACGTGGTCGAAGCTAGTTTTCAATAAAGTAGTGTCGACTGACCGCGAGATGATTTATTTTAAATCCAACTGCAACGAAGCTAAAAAAAAAAAAATTGGTTGCCTGTAAAGTCGGTATACGGGCGAAAGTTTTACGTGACAACGACTTTGAGTGGTAAAATAATTTTAATGTGAATATTCATTCGTATAGTAGGAAGAAGGATGAAATAATAGTAACAATTTAAAACATTTATTTATACAAAGAATTATATTTAAAACATTAATTTATACAAAGAATCTCGCACTGAATTTCATATTAACAAAATTTTATGTCTGTCTCTCTCGCTCTTAGGCGGGCTAACCATGCCCGAGTGGAAGGGACGCGTGCCTCTCACTCGCTCTCATTGTGAGCGCATAACGTGAGCGGAGCGTAACGCAGTTTCTTGAAGTGTCACCCGGCAAACCAATTTATAAGACGTTGTCACGTCAAAAGAGAGATATGTATGTATTTATGTGTGTATGTACGCATGTATATTGATTGTGGATGTATAAAGTAGCTCTTTGTTATGACCGAATAGTAGTGGAATAGTATAGTGGTACTAGACTCACACAAACAAATAAGACGCGCGACGGGATCTAAATACTTCAATAAGAGATTTATGTCAGAATCTCCTGAAGAAGCAGGGGCTAGAAGTGCATCAATCGAAAGAAACACAAAACTACTACCAAAAAGAATAAATAAGACGCAAGACATACAGGTTCCTTAAGACCTTGACTGCTTAGCCCCCAAGCAACTGCTAGCCAAGAAAAAACCAAAAGGCTCTTCCAAAAGACTCTTTCAAATCGCTTAGTCACCGTAGAGGAGTAAGCCAGCACCCGCTAAACCAGACCGAAAGACTCAGGCTTTTCTTAATGCAAACACTCTAATCGTAGACAGTAAGATCACCAAACTAAGTTTTTCTATAAAATCTATAAATTGGGACATCCTAGGGATATGCGAAACTAGAAGACCACAGACATAAAAAAAAAAACCATAGAAGAATACTCGGACTTTATTCTATTCCGCACACCTGGAACAAAGTGAACAAACGGAAGAAACGAGGTTGGGTTCTTAATGACAAAACCTCTGAAACACAATATTTTAAAATTTAAAACCGTGTTGGATAAAACTACGGAAATAAAGACATCCAACGAAAATGTTAGATAATTTGTACTGGGATATTAAAGCCTCCGAAGACAAAATAAATAACGAAATTTTAAAATCATTATGAATGCTGTTGATAAAGCAACTACAGCAACTATTTAACATAGTTATTGAAATAAAAACAACGTCAGCACAGTGGTCGAAGTCTATTATTATACTTGTACATAAAAAGGAGACCAATGTGACATTAGAAACTATAAACCAATCAGCCTAATGACAAACTTGTATAAAATCTTCTCAAATTTTTTACTCAACCGGTTGACAATAACTCTAGACGAAAACCAACCGAGAGAGCAGGCAGGTTTTCGAAATGTTTTCAACAATGAACCACATACAGGTAGTCTTTCAATTGATAAAAAATCCAATGAAAACGGGAAACCGCTATTTATGTGCTTTTTATAGACTACACAAAAGCATTCGATTCCGTAGACCACAACATGATCTGAACTGCACTAAAATAACAAAGCACTGACCAGCCAACCAGCCGTACATTACCGTGATCTGCAACATAATTATACTCTAAAGGCATTAGCCAGAATGTGATTAGAGCGGGAAAGCATGGAGTTCCCAAATTCCCAATGGAAAAATGAGATAGGCAAGGCGACCCTATTTCATCAAAAACCTTCTTGGCTGTGATAGAGCGTGTTTCCAGAAGTCTGAAATGGGAAAACAAAAAAGTGAAGATAGATGAATATTTCCTGAGCCACTTACGATTTGCTGAATGTGGTATTTGCTGAAAATGCATTAGACTTGGAATCCATGGTTAGCAAACTAGTAATAGAGAGCAAAAAGGTTGGTCTAGAAATAAATGCAACAAAAATAAAGGTTACCTTACTAATCATGAGTCTCATGTCATTGAAGGTGTAAAAATTGAGTATGAGAACATCTATGTTATCTCGGACATTTGGTTTCTTTTCATGATTGTACAGAAAAAGAGGTACACATAAGAATTTCATCAGACTGGAAAAATCATGAAATAAAGACATAAAGAAATGCTTAACATATGGGTGTCAAACATGGTATTTGAGTTAAATGGATGAAGAAAAAGTTCTACAAGAGAAAAATGCAGAAAAGTTTATCAGATATAAAAAAAAACAGACAGATTAAATATAACTTGTAAGAAACAAAATCAAAGTACCTGATGTATGTTAAGATGTAAGACAACAACGATAACACTACTTAAATATGTGGTCTGTGATAATGGGCAGGCTACATACCTAATTATGTAGGATGGAAAGCAACAGATGGACAAAAATAGTTACGGAATGTATTTCAAGATATAAAAAAAGAAACCAGGGAAAGCAAAAGAACAGATGGAGAGACATATATTATTTACGGAACAATACTGACCAGACGAGGAAGACGAGAGAGAGAGAGAAGAGTGGAGAGTTTTAGGGGAGGCCTACACCGCAGAGGCCACTTCTATGATACAAACTAATTAAAATTATATGTTATGTAGTATTTATAAGGTAGAAGAAATATAGACTTATTTATTTAATTTATTGTCTTTTTTTATATATAAATGTAGGTATACAAAGATGTTTATTTTTGTTTAGTCCTTTAGCGTTGATTCTGACTGGCGCGTGACTTGTAATGTAACATATTTTAAAAATTGTAGTTCATGTACACCCAGTTCCCAATAGCATTAGAAGACAAGTTTTTCTTCGATTTTATCTACTGTGAGTAGCATTGTTTTTAGCCATTAAGTTATTGCACAAATAAAGGATGAAGATCAAAATATAGAATATTTGAATTTTATTCACCCTCCCGTGACATATTAACCAATTTCCTGGAACGTTTAATTACTCAAACGCGCCCGCACGCCCGGTAAATCCGTCAAGTAATGGCACAGATGCGCTTACGACCCTGTCGGCCGACTCCCCAAGCAACTTTTACCGTCGAACACGGCCGCGCAGGCGAGTGTGGCCGTAATCGCCGGAAAAATTTGGACGCAGTGGCGTTAGTGGCTGTATTCTACGGAGTATTTTGGAGCGTGGCTTTTTGTCAAAATTTTAAATCGTGTTTTTTTATATCAAATACAGGATTTTCCGATTTTCTGAAAATGTGAGTAGATGCGTATGTATTTAAGGATTCCAAAAATGCAATAAAAGAAAAAAGCCACAACCGCCAGTGTGGCAGTCTTCCACGGATAGGGCGATATATCGATTCAGTGAATCGACACAGTACTTCATATCGATTTAAAAAATCGATATTTTCTGCTCGAAAATCGATTCTTCGATTAATCGATCTCAGATCGCCATCCCTAATCATAGATCAAATGAAAACTGTCATACAAAACATAGCGACTGAACCGCTGCTTCTGGGAAATTGCACTTATCAAACTGATCCTTCCATTTAAAAATGTGACATATCCCAAAATACTCCATAAATCTATTGTTATTTTTTCAAAAAAGCTGTTAAATGTCGAACTTAATTTGAAGTCTCAAACAAAGACATGTTTTCTATCGTAAGGTGTTCAGTGCTAATGGATTCTTTCTACCATGCAAAGTTATACTCGTTTCTAACACCATTTAACTTCTAAACGAGTAGCAGATGAAATGGAATAGAAGGCTATTGCAATCAATTCCTAAACCCATGTCCACTAGGCTTTTATCCCTACAGGGGTCAGCAATAACTTCTACGTCATAACCATTGTAACAAATCCATGGGATAATATACAAATCCGTAGGGTCATTTGCACGCTTGCTAAGTGTTTTGCGCACCAATAAACGATATCATAGTTCGAGAACTGCGCAATTGTTTAGTTAAAGGGGACCCCACGCTAGGTAATAATGCCGCATAATTTGTAGGACATCAGGACGTATTAAAATGAAGTGTCACATTGCTTATAATGTGCGGTTCCTACAGTTTCAATAGCTGTTCATTTTAATTCAAAAAGAAAATAAGCACATATTTAAACAGTAGGACCATTAAGCATCTCGTAAAATTGAGAAATTTCTGGAAGATTCTGGATATTCGTCTTCGCTATATTAATTCTTAATATCAGAATTCATTCATCACAAATCAACATACCTTTTCCAATGTAATCCCACGCAATGAATGTTTATTTCAAAGTGACATCATAAAAACATATATAGATGCGCCATTTTTATCGAAATCAGCACTACTTCGGGTATTATTCTGCTAAAGAACAAGAAGATTCAGTGAGAGTTGGAAGAGTTGGCCAAATTATCATAATGTAAGCCTAAATATTTTACAGCCTGAGCACGTATTCCCCTACTATGATACCGTTCCGCTCTTTCAATATATCTTCAAACTCAAAGTTATGATTCAGGACATGACACTAATGCAAAACTTTAATAATCATTAGACAAATTACTTACTATCTAAAAAGATTACACGTTTGTAATTCTTATTCGGAATGGGGGCGATAGGTCCCGCACTGGCGTCCCGCAAATGGTGCATTGTGCGTTTGCCCCTTGCCAGCGAATACCCGAGCCAACATAACGGAGCGCGGCTCTGGGCCGCCGGCACAGCTGCTCCAGTGGCAAAGATGGTATGGTTGGTGATGATCAGTGCGGCTTCGTTGTGATCTGCTAACGGACTGACAACCGGTTCGAAATGAAATGAAATATTTGTTTATAGCATTGCTACAAGCCAGTGTTAATTTAGAATAAAATCAAAATAATAAATCAATAACTAACGTCAGACTAGTTGGCCTAAAACTAACTATCAGGATTAAGGTTATAAGGGAAATTCAAGATAATACACCATTTGACAAGAACTTCGGGTTTATTTTCATTTACATTTCTTATACAAGTCTCATTAATTACAGTTTAAGCCGTTTCAAATTCATATTCAAATTCAAATACTTTTATTTCAGACATTAATGAGTCCATAATTTGTTAGTATACAGGAAAATGACTTATAAACTAATGTTAGTAGGTATAACAAAATTTGAAATAAAAATTAATATGTCATGTACTTACGAGGCATGTGTTTCGTACTCACAGTCTTATTACTCCAGCGCAATCCAATATAAGAGCACTGTCCACTCACGACCGACACTCAACTACCGCCTCTCCTTCTTTTCTCGTCGCAATACCAGGACGCTAAATATCGCGACCTGGTACACGAACATGCAAGCTAAGGTAAGGATACATGCAGTTTTGAAGTGTTCTTTTACAGACTTCTCCGACTTGTTGCCAACGATTGCTCGCAAGGTCGTACGGTACGTTTTTTAAACTTGAAAGCACGCTTCCTATCGGTGCTCAGCTTGCTTGGTTCCATTTGTTGCTTGAAACTGTTAACAAAGTACCTATTACGTTAACTTAATAGGTTATGGAGGGACTTGATTCGATCATACTTCCCTTAGTAACTTCCTCACTGCTTAATATACAGGACCTATCTCCAGGAGTTAAGGTCCCGTTCCAATAGCACGCCATTTCTTACATCTTAAAGGGGGCAGATGATAACCCCGCCGCCGCTCTGATACGCCGATTCCATGAATGTAAATAGCGAAGCGTCCGCGTCGGTTCCGTGTACCGTGTACCTTTAATGTAGATTAAGGGGCTGCTTAGATTGGAGCGTCTTCGTTTTGAAATCTTTAAGGAATATGTAATTTCCCTTCTGGAAATAATACTAAAAAAGCGTGTCGGTAATTGAGTTTGATTCTTAAGTTTATTCTTTGCGATTCATAAATGTGTTGTTATCTTTGGAAAAAAGATTTTCTCTTGTGATAACACTCACTCACTCAGCTCAAAACACCATCACATTTCTGGAATCACTCCACAGATCACCGATACAAAAAATTAATCTTCCCAATTGTTTTGATCACGATTCTTTGTTGACGACGCAGGGGCCAAACTTGTGTTACGAAAAATCGGCCAAAATCTTCTTCCCATGGAAAATCCCATATACTATGGCTGAACGGTACGCCGAACTGTAGACCTTGGCACAGAATCCGAATGGAAATTCTTTCACAAACTTATTTAATTATTAAAATTATTACGAGCTGCGTTGTTGTTGACGGGTCTACACCCGTTTTTTCACCATTGTCACCACTATTTGTATATAGTTACTTAGTCTAAAGCTTACAAAAACCTTTGTCCACGATGATTGTAGCTAAGTCCAACGTGAGTGGGTCATGTCTTCAAGACAAACAAGGAAACTCCCAATAATCCAAATCCCGTCATAGATCACACCAAAAGCACACTTCCACATTTCCTTATCTTAATACCCTAGAAACCAGGATATTTACAGCTCCGGTGCATCGTAACTCGTTCTGATCTTGTTCTTGTCACCGGAACTGAGGACAAGCGTCTCGTCGGGACCGCGTCAAATATAGGATTACTATACCTACTTGAACTATAGTAAAACTATGGAAATCATAAATAAACATTCGCATATATTTTATCTACCCAAATATGAGCATAGACAGTTATTAAAAAATATATGTTAATACAAAATATACCCAGGTAATTCTGCTATGGAAACTAACGTGGTTTTCACACATTTTTGCTCAAATAAATGTGTCAAAACCACGTGTAACCACCACCACGACCACCACCACCACATGTAATGTGTATAATTCTGCTCAATCACTCCATGCTCTTTTCATATCAATTTGATAGTGTATTTAAAAGTCATAAAATTCAAGAAAGTTTTTTTGTACATATTAGGTATGCTTTTTAATACAAAAAACGTGGTGCGGTGCCCAAAGCAAATATTTGTAAAAGAGTAAGGTGCGTGTCGCTGATTTAATAAAAAAAATAAATAAAAATAACGCAAGTGTGTACAAATAGGGATGCTGTAAAGATAGACAAGCTTATTTAAATACCATTACCTACACATTTGGCGAAATGTATCTGGAAACATTTCCTTAAAGCATTCACAGTTAAGTAAAGTCGAGCAATACACCTATTGGAGTATCCCACACGAATAGTGAATACCTTCAATACACGACAATCAGTTTCGATGGATGTGGCTTTTTTCTGTAAAATTTTTACACAAAGGATTCTAATGTTTCTGTTATGCTGTCTTGGTTTTTCTTCACGATAATAGAAAAAGATCCACAAAACTGAAATATACATTTACTAGCTGCGTCCCGCGGTTTCACCCGCGTGGTAATGGAAAATTGTGATAATGATAATCTTCTTAGTTGTTCACTCTTGGCAGAGTGGTCGTGGTCGCAATGGGATCCTCGCTGTCGTCGACGCCCCCATCCATTGCTGCTGATGATGATAATGGAAAGTATTTTATGTTTTCGTTAATTTTTCAATGTTTTTGTATTGTTCTGGTAAGTATTCGAAAACAAATCCAAAAAATTAAAAATCATGAAAATCGATCCAGCCGTTCTCCAGTTATTAGTGTTCGAACAACTATATTGTGTAATGTATTTAAATTCGAAATAAGTTTTTTTTAAGATGGTTTCACTAAAGGGCTATAAACGCTATAGTTTGTAAGGATAGATAAGTACGGATGTATGTGATGATTGATGGTGATGCAAAATTTACAGGTAGCTACTATAATATACTCCTATAAACTATATTAAACGATTTAATATATTTCGGTCAGCATAAACATGCAGATTTGGCGATTTAGAAACGCGTGAGCAAGCCACGTATGTTAGAGCTGACCGTGGGAAAAACATGGCGTGCCCAAATGTATGCCTGCTACCTTTAAGGTTTTACCCTGCGATTTGTTGATAGTAATTGAAAATTAAACATTGAACCATGAACAACCTTCATTCCAAATTTCATGTAAATCCGTTCAGCCGTTTTTGCGTGAAAGAGTAACAAACATACGAGTACATCAACAACAAGCAAGCAACAATCGCTTTTAACCACTGCCTACTCACAAGAATGCAATGATTACAAACCCATTCATTTGTCAATTTGTCCCTTACCTTTATACCACATCCATCGGTGTGGCTCCCTCCACACGTGGTGAACACGGCTCAACACGTCGATTGCGCTCGTAACTCGCGATACCATCGCCAATCCGCGTGGGAGGCGACCAGAGGCGCTGATGTCGCGGGCGCCGCCCGATTGAGTCGTGAACGTTGCCCGATCGATATTCAAACATTAGATGGACTTGGACAATCGATTTGGAATTTGTTTTTGCCTGACAGAAGACTTACAGACTTTTATTGAATGAAATAATAAAGAGTTAAACATTAGACTACTATAAAATAAAACTAATCTCTGAAAAACAGCCCTGCTGGTAGTCTGCTCACCTTTTGGGCGAGATAAATGCCAGCCTTCAGCTCACGTGTTCCTTCGACCAGAAGAGAAAACAGACCTTAAAAATTTCATCTGCAACAGACCCTCACGGCCCCACGAATTCGACCCCAAAAGGCTCGAACATATAGCCGGTATCCAGCGTACTATATTTACGCCTTTTGGAGTCTTTTGGTAGATTCAGCTGCGAAGGAAGATCAGATCAGTCAGTATTTCTGGAGCGCTCATGGCACAACTGATGGATTACAGTATTTACAGTAGATCACATCTTAATAGATGGACCGTCTGGTCAGCATTGAAATAGGTTGGGCGAGTGGCATTTAAAACTAGACGAGGTACCATGTTACGAATAGTATGGTTAAATTAAAAAATGTATTGTAATGTGCTCGTAGCCCGTTCCAGGTTTAATCGTGAACATAAATATGTAGTTATTGCCTTAGCCTTTAGTTTTATAAAGGTTTTTAGATGGCCTAATAGCTCAGATACAATCTGACTACCTGTCTGTACTTGTACGCTATTAAAACTAAGTCTATTAGAATTTGAGACATGCTCTTTGAAACAATTTTTATCAGTCGATGAAGTGTTGAAACACTCAACATGTCTTAGATTGACCAACCCAAGAAATTAAGGCAACCTTTACAAGTCGTGAGAAATTTGGCGTCACCAGAGCTTATCTTTCATTCAACTGATAGCGTCACTTAACTGTAACCAAAGTGAAAGTATGTCCGTCTGGCAGGTGCTTTATCAACAGCTCCAGCTCTGTATAAATTGCCCACAGTTTCTTAAGTATAAACACTATGAAAGTTCCGATTTTACTCTTTTTCTAAGAGTAACTAAAGGAAAAAACTAAGATTTGGCAATCGGATAGTATGAGAATAAGAATTTTATTTATACGACGAGCGCCAACCATATAATTATTGTCATTTACATAGTATAAAATGTATATTCAGATGCATAATATATTAAACAAGTGAGCCGTAGGGCGCTGAAATGCCATCTCTAGTTTTAAAACCTATCCTCACAAGGCTCTACTCTCTCTCGTTTAAATCTCTTCCGTTTTTCTCATGACCTCTGCATGTCAATGTGATAATATGTAATGAATATGTCTGATCAACGGGTCTTCTGCAATTAATCCTATCCTACTTAAACTATATAAAATTTGGCACGAAAGTTGCTGCTACCTTCAAACTATAGAATCCCTAGTTTAACAAAATATATTCTACATATTATCTCGGAAAATACGAGCGAATTCGCAGCAGTTATAAAATAATGGTTTTTACTAATACTGTACAAAGATTAAGTACTGGGTCTATCAGCACCGGCGGCCTGAACTTATCTTCGGCATCGGTAATCAACTGATTTTCTTTATAAGCTGTAACCGAGATAGCTGAATGACAAACAACGAGTTGATCAACCACTCGATTATAACCGAGCTTATCTATATTTTTGTTTGTTTGTAGAAAGCTGTTGTATTGTGTATGGGTGTAAGGATATAAATATATAAGAAGCTTAAGTTTTGACTTTTTTCATTTTATTTACTTTACCTAAATGATAAGCACTAAACATACACAGAAAAACATATGATTACAAAAACAATTATTCTACGTATGAATTTTTTGTCGCTTAATCAATAAAACTAGCTTAAACTTCTTCGCTCGGCAAAACTTATTCAAACTTAGTTCTTATTTTTGATTAATTCGAATAATCTCGTATAGTCTTGCGTTTTCGCCAGTTGATTTTCTATCTTATCATATTCATAGCAAACTGTCTAGTCACAATGAACAGTCCAGTCATGACGGATTAATTCCAGGATAACAAGTTGTTCCATCCTTTCAGGGTCCGTCCAGGCGTTACCGTTAATTGACCACCCGTGGTTCTCGGCCGTTATGGCTGATGCCTCATCACTATTACAGGGTTATTCATAAAGGGTATGCTAAGCCGAAAAGGGCTAATAGTACTCATCATTATGAACAACTTTTACTATGGGGCAAACTCGAAATTCGCGAAAAAAAAAAAGACGTGTGGCACTCGGGGACTGCCGCGGTAAAGCTATTGCATAGCATTTATTATAGACTTTCTTCAGTAATAAATGCACTTAGTTTATTCATATTTAAAACACTTTGTACACAAATTATACGAGTACAGATATTCACTGTTGTACATAGATGATAAATACCTATACACCTATATACTTTCTCACAAACAGCTGATTACGTATTCGACCTATTTTGAAGCAGCTCGTCTCGATTCGTGCGAGCTTCGTAGAGTCGTACCATGAAGTAAATACAAAGAGGACGTGCCCTAACGACAAAACTCTAAGCAGGCATGAGTCACCAGATTGCGGGGCGAAGAGGGGTATTACGCATGCGCAGTAACGCCAATACAACCAATGCCACCTAGAGGCGAGTTGCTGAACTAAAGACAAGACAAGCGTGATATTTCAGAAAGTCATTAAAAGTTCTGCTATTCATCGATAGATGGCAAAACTAAAAAGTATCACCGCTGTGCCGGTAAGAGTGGGGGGGGGGGGTGTTAGGTTATTTTCGTTACGGAATTTTCAGGATTGAAGGCCCGCGATAGAAGCTATGCAATAGCTTAAAAACAGCGTTTCCACACATTTTGTCGAGTATCACTGACATTTTTCTGATTTTGTTTTCGCGAATTTCGAGTTGGTCCCATAGCAAAAGTTGTTCATAATGATGACTACTATGAGCCCTTTTCGGCTTAGCATACCCTTTATGAATAACCCTCTATAATTTTTATCACCTCTCTTGCTCTGTTGATCATATCATTGTCTATAGAAAACCCAGGAGTCATAATCTGTTCCTCTGTCTTATCGACCTGCTTTCTCAATGCCTTATTTCGTCATTATTTTAAGTGTTATGACAGTGTTTACAATTTTACGTTATGTAATGTATGTACGATAATTTATCCTACTATCCTGCATATTACATTACTTGTAAAAATTTTTTTTCTTTATTTTGCAAGTATACAATAGTACGATTACCAGTGTACATTGGTTTCCTCGTAGTATAATACAATGCTTTTTAAAAAGTTGTACAAGCACGCAGGCTTTTATAAAAACTTACGGAATAAACTGTTTGATAGTTGACATGCAGAAGATTTTCGATTCGATTTCTAAGAATTAATGGATTAGGGTGTACATTATGTACGCTTTAGTTAGTATTCTGTGGCTTTAGTAACATTACAAGTCAAATAAGTGCATAGCTGACACAGCTAGTTGCCCTGCTCTTGCATACTCTTGAACTCTCGTTCAATCCTTAACTCTCCACCGGAGATTTATTGATCATTCGTCTAATGACGCAACACTGATAGCCTACTGTTTTGACTGTAGCGTTGTAATATAATAGCCCAAGTAATTTGATCGAATTGTGGGCGGAAGTAAATCACCTGTATGGAAAGAAACGTTTCTAGTTAAAATTAGTGGAGAAAGCTTTCATAGTTATAACAGGGTTATAAGGAAAGGGTATGCTAGGCCGAAAAGGGCACATAGTACTCATCATTAAGAACAAGTCTTACTATTATAACCAAACCGGAATTCGCGAAAAAAAAATCTGATGTTCCATACATTTTGTCGAGTTTCATTGACATTTTTCTATGAAACATCTGGTTTTCTTTTGCAAATTCCGGATTGGTCCCATTATAAAAGCCGTTCATAATGATGAGTACTATGAGTCCCCTTCGGCTTAGCATCCTTAACTATCATAACTCTGTATATCCTTGTCTAGTTGTAATTAAAAAACTAAATCTTAGACTTATCGCCATTCGTATGATTAGCTCTATTCGTTTCACAATATTTTAGTCCTACATAGCTCAATCTAAATTAGTCTGCAAGTTCAACCACATCGCAATAAGTTCTGTGTGTAAGGAGTCCTAAAGTTCTGAAACTAAAATATACACTTTCATATACGTTCCGCCGTCTCGCGGTGACATCTGACTGATTTAGTGCTCAAACAGGGTCATTAATACAAGTCTAGTAATTAAACAATGCGATGTTTGACTTTCCGGGAATGCGTGAAATGAACAGGATAAGTTATTTGGGTGGTTAATTCTTTGTGCCTCATGATTCACAGTGAGTTATTAAAATCTTTAATTTGAACAGCCGTTTTGTTTTATTCGCAACAACGTGCAAATATTCTTAAACCTTTTAAGCCAATTATCACATTGGCCTACCTAGCTAGACACAATTTCAGTACTTGAGCTTCCTACCAAATTAAAATTAAACATTTTTTTAAACTAAGTGTGTTACCTCTTAGTGCTTGGCCAGACTGAACACGCGGGTGCGGGAGCGGCGCGGTTGCGGGAACGCGCGCGTCTTCACTTGTCCGCAGTCAAGCACGCGGCTCGTCCGAGCGGTGTCGTGTCCAGTGTTTGTCAAATTAATACAATATACGGATGAAGAGGAGAATGTGATTTTATTTCATGAAGATGAAGAAAATTGTGATTTTATTTCATTCCACAGTCTTGTATAATAACCTTTTTGTTTTTTATATTGCTCATGTTTCGACATCCAATATTCAAATCAGAAGACGCCATGTTGCTTACACACGCGGTTAGCTCGGAAAAGATTTTATTATTATTATTATTATTATATTATTATTAAAAGTTTGAGATCCCCGCGCTCCGCGTTGTTTGCCGCTTGACGCCCGCGCACTCACTGCGGCCACTTGTATGAACGGCCTATTGCTTGAGTTCCCGCGCGTTGCCCGCGCGTTCCCCGCGCTATACCGCCCGCGCCGCTCGCCGCGCCCGCTCGCCCAGTATGGACACTCAAATAGGTTTCATATATGTTTAAGTTCGCCGCGCCGCGTCCGCCCCGCGCCCGCTCTTTCAGTCTGGCCAAACACTTAGTGTTGCATCCAAGACACAGTTTGGGTCGCTGTGCCAACAATTTAAAACCATGTCAGCTACGAGTACAAGCTTTACAAATATGTGTCACTAGTTAATATTTAATAATAAAGCTGCGCTCCGCAATAGCGCTGAAAGTAGCCTATGTTCATCTATAATCAAAAAAAATGAATCCAATCCAGTAATCTATGAAATCTGTTTATTTGTAACAAATAACAAAGGATTAAAAAGTAACATTGATAAATAATCGATGACACCTGCAAAAGTATAAAACTGTGTCGCAGGTGTCAACGCCCTCCTCAGAGAGTTTTACAAAAGTTCCAATTTGAAACAAGTACGATATTAAAATCATGGAAAAAAAAACAATATAAAATTGTAAATTACATTTTAAAGCCAAAAATTCTAACTCCATTTCTAATTTCATTTAAATCCGTAAAGTGGTTTCAGTGTTAGTATTGTAAAACTTGTAAATTACGAACATAATAGGCCCAAGTTTGAAGGCTTTTACATTTTAAAGCCAAAAATTCTAACTCCATTTCTAATTTCATTTAAATCCGTAAAGTGGTTTCAGTGTTAGTATTGTAAAACTTGTAAATTACGAACATAATAGGCCCAAGTTTGAAGGCTTTTTAAGACAGATCTTGTCTTAAAATGCCTTCAAACTTGGGCCCATTATGTCAGTCACTTTTAAACTTCTGTATTTGTAATAATAGTATAATATTGTCGTTTTCTCCAATATTCATTAAATCCTGAAATCTCTAAAATTTTAATACAACCTCAAAAGCTCTGTCACTGTTTTACATATCATAGATCTACAAGTAAGCTGTGGATTAGATATGCAAATAACATTTTTATCATAAGTTCTGTGAAACAATGAGCGATTTGTATAGAGTGGGACGAGGTTACTAAATGAATCGTAACGTGTAATGCCTGTACTTGCGAGACATAGTAGGTGTAGTGTAGAGTAGATTTAAAGTCACCGCGGTGTTTTGTAAACGGAATTTTCGATTTTTTTTGTTGAAAAACTATGTTGATGAATTATATGAGCATTTGTTTCGTTTCTGAAATAGTTTGATAGACAATGTATAAAATATAATACAACAAGTAACCAACGAAGAAAAAGGATAATTAACTGACAGATTGTATCCATCGAAATCTTCGGTAACTTTGTTCTGTTTATTCAACATCTCATTAACACAGCGTTTCATTTATAATAAACACTTTTTTCATTCTATTTAACTTTGTGGGAAAGCAAAAGTTTTTTGCCATCCCCCAAGTTCTCAACTCGCCCTAAATATAAACTTCAAACAAATAACTCGAAAAGTTACTTAACCGCTAACGAGTTAAGTGTTAAGATTACCGAAACTGACAATTAGGGGAGTTCTTAACAGCTGTCATTTATTTAAGAGCTCGCTGAAGAGTATTTAGAATGCTAGAACTGTTATCTATTCTATAAGTACTTACTCATAGAAAAGTGGTCCATTCCCTAGGGCGCGTCTTAAGATTCTGAAGTCTAAAGTTGCCTGTCAGATTTTAGAAATTGAGAGTAAACTTACCCTTTTAAAACTTTGAATTGTTCCCAAATTGAAAGTTGTCGACTTGAGTTTGAAGGATGTCTCAACGAGTTGGGATAAAGCTACTGAAGAGATCTTGTCGCACTGAAGTAGAGAAAAAGCGTTGAGCTTTATAATTAAGTACAGTAAAGTGGTTATAAAAATCAAATCAAATTTTCTGCAAATGTATTGTACGAATCAGTAAAATTTATGAATCAGTATTGTATCTAATTAAGATGGAATGCTATGTTATATGACGGTTTAAGCCCAAGTTATCAATCGTTTTGCGCTTAACGTTGATTTTCAGTAAGTCCGTGATGGCGGAACGAAAAGAAGAGTTTGATTGCTTCTTGTTGGAATGGATGGATGACAGGAATGAATGTAATATAATGAGAATGAATATAGCGATGGGAAATTTGAATTGGAGAATGGATAAACTTGCTCTAACAACATGGAGTACTTTCCTGTTCATTCTCTATAAGGTTCTTATGCATGTCACTTACATTCGATATGCATCTATGCTAAAACGCGTTTACGCAAGAGACATCTACTTTAAAATACACACATCTAAATCCTAAGATACAATTCCCAGCTTTTGATACTCTTACGCAAAAGTAAGATTTAGTTAAGTTTAATATTGCTTCTGCATCCAGATTACCTGCTTGTTGACTCTTACGGCAAAACCAATAAGTGAGTACATTTCCGCGTACATGTTGAAGTAAAAAGGTTACATGTTTAGAAAATACCCGCTGTGAAATAACAGTGAATCTTCAGTGTATTTTCCATCGATAATGACGTAACAGCTTCATATTACATGGGCTGATGTGTTCGGCTTCACAGATAGTGCCTCGCTACATGCCTGATTTATCATCTGTTTCTTTGCTACGATGTAAAATGTAGTCATTGCAACAGATTTGAACGAACAGATGGGATAATTTGTAATTTGCTTTGAAATTCTACACAGAACTTCAAAATTTTGTCAATCGAATCAAAGCAAGAAGTTGTTTTGTTGCAATTTTATTTTTAAATAGCAGTACTCTAGCACCTTACGTGTAATTGAATTTAGAGTGGAGTAGTTTAAATAATTAACGAGACAAAAACAAAATTAAATTAAATCATTAGGTATAAGCGTTGCAATTTATACTTGTCAAGAAGAACGAAATTCAATAAACAATTTAGTCATAAACGACCATGGACTTGCAAGTATCGGTTTTCATTCTAGTGATTATGCGGAATGTATAATTTTATTCTTCAATTCAACCTTGTCCATTACATATATTACCTACAGCGGCTAGAACCGCCGATGACGTCTGTTTTATCCAACTTCATGCTATTTGGATCCAATTCCTTGTGAGAAGTTCCGTTAATTGCTTATAAACCCGGTGGCGCATTTTACCTCTATTTCTCTATATTCGTATATTATATTTACGATTTAAAATTAAAGTGCATGTTCAAGTTCGTGTGTCATTTAATATATCTAAAGGACACCCGCTGTGGGTTCTAGGCGCAGCTTTATCGTCGGACTAAATGTGAAAGCACCCTTACGACTTTAATCTGCATGTAAGAGTATGTGGACTAATAACGGCTTAATCAAAACTAGCCGGTGTTGTGGTATTCAAACTTGGTTAGTTTTCTCTTGCCGTTGGGCTTATGTTTCCTGTCAACAATTTTCTAGATCTAGCTCGTTTAATCGAGAATCATAAATAACTTGGATAAACAATTTAAATAAAATAGACCCGTTCTGAATACCTCAGATTCTAATTAGCAAAAATACAAGGGAAGCGATCAACAGTAATTAAGACAGATTCACTAGAGTAAGGTACAGCATAAAGCCTGCAGCTCCATTTACGATTTCAGCCGGAAATTACTTAAATTGTACATACAATCCATCCATCACTAACCTATCAAGCACATTAAATTCTATAAAACTTGTATATGTGTAAAATACATCCAACAAACAGCCATAAGATCTGTAACATAAGTCAAAATAAAAACGTTATGCAACACACGGTCGCGACAAACAAACTAAACGCTCTCAGCGACGTCCACAAACATGTCATAGGTAGCGGGGATACACGGGCGGTAAATCACGCGAGCCAGCTCCCCATTAACCATATCCAGACGTGTTCGCCTAATACGTTACAAATATTTGTACAATGGACGAGTGTTTAAAACTGTCTCTCGTAGATTTATAGGTGGAGCGCGAGAGGGGCGAGCAGGGACGAACTGTGTTTCTTTTAGAAAAAGTGCGGTTTTAGTCGTTATTTTTGTTTGTTAACGTCGTTGTTAGAAATAGGCGATTGGAGTAATATAAAGTCTGGATAATTTAGATAATGCAAAATGATATGTCAGATTATGCACTACAAAATTTTGCAGTTAATGCTGCATTTTCGTAACGATTTTCTTAAAATGTTGTTTACTAGAAACGTGAAGTTCATCTCTGCATACCCGTAAGGCAATACCCACAAATCCATCTCTCCGTAGCAGCGTCATTCGGCGGCTGCGCCTGCGCAAGCCGAGGGCCGACGCGACACCGAGCGCCGTAAATTTATGCTAATACGTAACGACTGCCGTGCGTTAAAGGATTTGCTATTATCTCAATGTTTACGCAAAGATTGGCGTGAAAGCAGTAGTTCCGTATACTGGTCTTTACTCCCAAAATGGATCACTATCCGCAGGAACGCGCAAAGACTTCTAAGACCAAACAGTTGTATTTTTGTGGATCGGGTCAATCTCCAGAAAATATTATGATATTTTTTTATATTTTTGTGGATTCTTGAAAACCAGCGTGCATCGCTCAGATTTTTATAGTGTTGATAGTCATTTTCAAATTATAGGATATTTATTAGTCACTTGAGAAAAATAAAATTTATAGATAAATATTTTTTTTTAATTATTGTTGAGGATAAAGATAGCATACATATGCATATGCAACCTTTAATCCTCCCACTGCTGGGATACAGGTCTACCCTCGAAGGGTGATTAGGCCGTATTCCACCACGCTGGCCAAGTGCGGGTTGGTGGATTCACATGCGCCATTGAATTTCTTCTCCGGACATGCAGGTTTCCTCACGATGTTTTCCTTCACCGAAAAGCCAGTGGTATGTAAATTCGTACATAAGTCCCAAATAACTCATTGGTACGAGACGGGGTTTGAACTCGCCACCTCAAGAATGCGAAGCGGCTGTTCTCCCATTGAGCTAAATAAAGATATATAAAGGATAGGATAAAGATGCAAAGTGAAAAAAAAAATTTAAGCTTAGGACAGTCAGCGGCTGTCCAAAATCATAACCTAGCAAGAGCATCTGAGCAAATTTTATAGGAGAAGGAAAATAAACATTTTCTTTGACCATTAAGAACACAACATCTTTTTTGTACTGTTTTCATTTTGATATTTATAAATACAAGTTGCTTTAAATTATAGGCTAGTTTAACACAATTTAAGTCTAACTGTACAAGTTTTATGTGCCTTACTTAAGTTTGATTTGGGAAATTCAACACAAGTATCACATGAAATCCAAAATAAAAACCTAGCAAGGTAAATTACTAGGTGTTTGAATTGGTTTCTCTAAAAGTTTTTGTTATTAGTCAAACAATAAACCTAGCTATGTAGGTATTTGACTTTGGTTTTTGAATTGCCATAAAGGTCCATTGTCATGTTCACGCCTAGTAGGTAGCATAATGATAATAAAAATATTCTGGAAACTAATATTACAAATCAAATAGTGAAACAAATAAGGTAAAATCTAGTTTCTTCTGGCATATCTCCTTCAGTTTGAAGATCAAGCGATTGATCATTAACTGGCATTTGATTCCAAAACATTCGTCTGGTTTCTGGCATTAGAGGAACCAATTTAGCGACAATGATGTCTTTTTTTCGAGTTAGAATGCCTCGAAGTCCTGATATTTCTTCGGGTAACTCAGTTACCTTAAACTTTTTGAGAAGAAAATCCAACTCTGCGAATGGTTAATCAAAACTGAAAATAATAACTCTTATCAGTCACTCGAATAAATGCTTAAAAATCATTACGTAATTTAATAAAATACTATAATAAATACCTTGTTTTGTAAAGAATATTCCTTGAGCCAGCAACTAATTTAACTTGAACAACTTGGCTGAGCAAGAATGATTTCATTAAATCTTTGTCATCATTTTTTCTTGCTGTTCTTTTTTTCTTTGGCCAATTCCTGCAATTATTTATTTCTCTGACCTGTATCTTTTGCCTTGAATCAAGCACCACTTCCTGAAAATCTTCGAAGTATAAACATCTCCTTGTCTATTTTTCTTTCAATGTTTCCATGGTTAGATAACTCAAAGTCACAGTTTCCACTGGAAGATCGATATTGACAATTGTAGTCAAAGCGGTAAACAGTGTCCAGTTCTTATTTTGAGCTGTGCAATTGTCAGCCCAAATATGAAAATGTTGACAATCTCTATATTGTTCTGCATGAATGTTAAAATGGCATCAACGATGTTGGAAGCCTCTCGTCCGGCTTGGCCTTCGTGCCAAATTATGCAAGTAGCTGAATCAGGAGATTGTTTGTTAATTGGAGCAAAAGTTAGGTTAAATGTAGTCTGCAAATAAAGACAGCTTCTTTGATTTGGGGCATTACAGGCAACAAAATCACATTTTATAGATCCATTGAAAAATATTTTACATGTTTCGAATTTTTCTTTGTAGAGCATAATTTTTGTAGTTTTCGAGAGCTTGATCAGATGTCGTTTTATGTACTGCATATTTTTGCTTTATATCATCTGGTATTTGAGATTCATCGCTGTATATTTTCTTTTCTTCCGAATATATATAACATTCGTCGCACTTATCTCCTCTGGGCATATTAAAAGAAATTTTTATTTTTTTTTTATCTCTTTTCTGTATTATTCATCGGAACATCGTTCTTGTGGGTGGACTTGCTATTATTTACTATAGGTGGTCATTGGAAATTTCGTTGCGTACTTCACTGGTTATCGAAATCAAAATCTAGTATGACACAATTCCAGGTTCAAAAACTTAGCATATGGCCTATCCCAAATTCATATATCTAGTAAGTCCCATTTACAAATTAAAAAACCTAGTATGTACCGTACTTAATAGGGTTTTGGACTTGAAAATGTTACTTGCTAGATTTTTGACTTTGTTATATCGGACTGAGACGTGCACTTGCGATAGAAATATGGTTGTTTTTGCATTAGATGCAGCACAAATATTTGTGTAGATTGGTTCAAAAAAACGTATTCTGCCAAAAATGTCCCTTGCTAGGTTTTGATTTTGAACAGCCGAGTGACTAAGTATATGTTGAGAACAATGAAAATGCTCATGAATTTCATTTCGTACTTCTGTAAGTACAATGAAGATAAATGAAAATAAAAAGAATTAAGTACATATCTAAATGATATTTTTATTTGGTTTAGTTCATTGTTTTGACCGCGATCTAATATTTAATAGAGTTGAATCGATCCGCAGTTCAGATCGTATGGTTTCGATCCGATTCGAAAATCTATTGACACAGCCCACGATCCGATTTTCGAAAAGATCGAATCGGATCGGCGCATCGCTCTGCAAGTTAGGTCAAACGCTAGGTTATTTAAAAATTAAGTCCAAAAACTATAAATAAGGGGATTATGTTTTTTTAATCTCTGTTCTGATTAATAGACCACTCCATAAAAGCGACTGTTAACCGGAACGGCGACTAATTCGATCATTTACAAGGTCTCTATCCTGAACCGGTACAAGTGTTGCACAGATTTGTCTTATTAACAAGATGCTGGTTAACTCAGAGGTGGTCCGGTCTAACGAGGATATGGAGTCTTATTTCGAACGCTGTCAAACTTCAATCGCGCTAGAATTGTGACTAACGCCTCTACTTGTATCCAGATGAGTGATGATGATTAATATTCAAATTGTGTGAAGAAGAACGTTCGCTCTTGTCACTCTCTGGTCATAGTTAATTTAATCATTTGAATAGTTACCATATTTTAAGAATACGGTGAATAAGAAAGAGATCGAAAGCATTCTATATTTTTACAAATCAAAAAATAGATGTATTGGAAACATATTCATTTATTTACTAATAATAATATAACGGTTACAAAAACCAATTCCGTTAGTTGCGTATATAAATTAGAACATAAAAGTATTCACAATTAATCCAATCTCAGTGAACTTAAACTTGACAGTGATCAGAATCGCACTGCTAGTCCTAGCGCCTCCAATTGAGGCCACTGGGAAATTACAGATCCTACTCGATTAAGAACAAATTAACGGCAGTTGCACTCAATGACTGCTCTCAGCATGCAATTTAAACATTATTAATCAGAAAGTAAAGTGTCTGTTGTGTTTTATGGCCGACGAAGAGAAAATTCTCGAACTTCCAGTTTTGTATCACGCTAGTCAATAAAAACCAAACTGAAAGATATTGGCTTCGACATAAAGCCTGCAGCGTCAACGTTTGACGCTAATGCCATATATTTCAGATACTAAGTGCATCATTTTTGATCCTTCTTTCTTATTTGTATTCATGTTAATAAGATTTCATGCTAATTTTATCATGCGTATTCTCAGTAAAGCATGTAAGTTACTCGCTACACTGACATGTAACAGCAGTAGTAATGCAGCGAACTGGTCCAATAAACATAAAGAAGAATTACGACGTTTATGCGTAACATTGTTACTTGAACTATCGCAATAGAAATAACCCAGCATTACGAAAATTCCACGTGCATACTTCAGTGTTACTGAATGAAACCAACGCATATTGTCAAGGCGGGGTCATAAAAACGCGTTTAACAACGCAGTGTAATCGTCTGTTTGTAAAATATAAGTCTGGACGTTCTCGCTGCTCTTTCTCATACAAATGTTCCACATTGTACTTTTCCATGATAGCCCGTTTCGTAACCATTTCCGATTCACGAGTGTACTCATTTGCTGCGTTTTATTAACGCTATTTACTTATGATATGTTTCACGGCGTTTATTACTTCATTCATATTTTGATTCACGGGCGTGTTGTGTAATAAATAAATATTGCCCTCAGCGATAGTCGGGATCGGCCATAATGCTTGTGTTTATGGGGTTATATGGTTTCCATGTCCTGCGATCCGTGGGCGAGCCTTTGGATCGTTATAAAGTCCCTTAATGACAATTGTTATGTTGTTTAACACTGGCTGTTGAATAGAATTGTCCCGACATTGTAAATAAATGATCTTTCTTTTTGTTATTTCTATCAATTGTTTCTATTGGTCTATGTTTTCATTTCTATTGGTAAGTCTATTGTCTTTATAATATCAGCTTATGACTTCAAGTCAGAGAAAGAGAAAGAGTTTAAATTGAAAGCTTGAATTCGTTAATTTCAGTAACATTATCAAGATAAAATACCACCTATCAACGCTAGAAATATGTATCTCAGGATCACGGTGATTTACTCTCTCATTTTCACCCATGCATCATCGCGTCTTCCATTTGCAGCGGAATCCTGAATGGTATCCGAGGATCTAACGTCTTCCGCGCATTAAGTGTATGATAAATGTTAAATCCGTATCAGTGAGATTGCAAGGCGCCTCGTTTCCACCTAATGGACCGGTCGCTATCGACACCCGCCGCATCGCTGCCTGCAATTTATCTATAAATCTAATAAATGAAAGTGGAAGTGTTGATGCTGCTTTCTCGGCGAGTAAATGGACCAATCGAGAACTTGGGGGTGTAAACTAGCCTTTTTGTAGATGTTCCAATTGAGAATCTCTTCCTTGTGACTGCTTGGACATTTTTAAACTGATCCAATATTTTGAGTAGGAATGATATGTACATTCCGTCGTAATTTGCATGCTATCTGACTTCTTGTTTCTTCAATAAGTGTTTTATTTAAAACTAGCTGTGGTTGCAAATCAAATCAAATCATTTATTTTCAGTGGGCATATCACATGCGCTTAGTAATTGTCTGTTTAACATTATAATTGATTGATTGATTGCGTGGTTTCACCCGCGCGGTAAATTGACAATTTTCATTCAGTTCCATAAAGTTTTAGTAGATGATAGCTCCTTAACCTAGCATGGGTGTTGGAAGAGAAAATCTAGCCCAGCGGCTTGTAAATCTAGCCCAGCGGCTTTCAGCTCTATGAGAACTATACGGTCGGCTAGTACTTCACTTTTATAACTCTAAAAACGATGAAAACTCACCAATAAAAATACCCAATTCCATATAAAATCATTAAATCAAAAGTTCCCAGTTGATACTGTACTTTCATAAATTACTTCACTGCATACTCGTAGGTACAACTTGCATAGGTGGCGGTGCCAGTAATAAAATAAACAATTTACTCATATAACACTCAAATTATACTATTAACCATCGTAATGGCTACCGGTTTTAATTGATATATCGTATAATTGTACGTGTAGGAAATATGTAATGTATTAATATTATACACATAGGCTTCCAGCTATGAATTTTGTAGGGAAAGTCGATAGAATCTTAATCTTCATTTCTTTGACTTGGTCTGTTTTAGCAGCTTTTTAACGAACCGTGCGTTCTTAAACAAACTTACTTAATCTGATCAATAAATCGTAGTAATAAAATCGGTGTCGCGACCCATCCTGTTTAATAGCCACCATCTCAAATATAGTGATAAATAAAACGACCAAGTGCCACCCCTAAAAGGAGTTATAAATCTACCCTTGTAGGTTAAAATGCCACAAATTAACCAAAGACATAGGTTGTTAAGAAATGGGTGCTTGGTCGCGTGAAGGCGGTCTGTTTGTACTGCTCATATTATTTTTTATTTGAGCCCAATAAATTAGTAGGTTTTATTGTGATTAATTGATAAAACATGAGTTATGTTTACGTTCTGATTCATTTATGAGGATACGAGCGTTTGTCGGCCGCCTCTAAAACAAGCCCATTGCTCCAGCTTCCTTATGCCACAATTGAAGGGTTTATGGCTTAAAACCTTCAAGTATCATTAGCGTAAACTGTGATATAAGCGTAACTGGGCGTCGTTATATTTATGTCTTTTCTGGAACAAAGCTAATATTTGCAGCTAAGACCTAGTTTGAAATTGGCGCTGACGACTCGACGCTTCGACTTTAAATCACATCGCATGTGTCTTTAAGAAGATATACTCGTAAGTCACTTCCTACTTACATAAGGCTCTCCTATTCTGTACGAGAATAGAACACAAAGAAGTGTAACACAGGGAATAAGTCACACCCGCTTTGGCGTACGATTTTGTTTGCTATTCTTTGCCTATATTGGTGTGGTGGCCACACAGCTTAAATTTTAAAAAAATCTCGGGGGTACGACTTTAGAAACGCACCAATCGATTTAAGGGGGGGAGGGGTGGGAGGGGGAGGGGGAGGAGGGGTAGACCCCTCCCCTAAAGGGTGGAGTTGCGGAAACCCAACCTTCCGGAGATATGAGTGTTTTTGTGTACCAAACTAACCTAACTTTTTTCGCTTCCGTAGAAATTAACCTAACGCCTTTGTCCTAAAAAGCGATTGGCTTTCTAGCACTTCGCCGGCCGCTGCCGCGGCACGCTCGCTACGCTCGCTCGGCTCGTGCGTTGTTTTTCATGTTCTAACATAACCTAACCTATTAATCGTTTGCTTCCGTAGAAAATGAACCTAACGATCATAATAACAACAACAACAACTACATAGCGTCGATTACGTTCCTTTTTTACAAGTTCGTTAAGTCCTAATATAAAAGTCATAATTTTATTTTTGTTATTTTAGATTAAAAAAATGTTTTTTGAAAAAGAAAACATTCGTAACAGTAAATAATATAATATAACACATAAATAAAAAATAAATAGTCGTATTTAATTTTTTTGTGAAGTGCGACAAGTTTTTCAACGTTCGTAGAACGTATAACGGAACGCCCAGTTTTGAAACATAACCTATATTGTGTGAAAATGTAAGGTGAATTTCTCGATTTTCAAAAATTAATATCTCGAAAAGTATACGTTTCCGCAAGTTAGCAGTTTACAGGAAGCCTTCTTATAATAAGACCTATCTATGAAAAAAGTCTGAAACCTGAAATCGATTGGTGCGTTTCTAAAGTTGAGCCCTTTTTTCATTATAGATTTAAATAAATATCATTTTTAAGTGATAATCTAGTTCTTGATTTGTATCAATAATTTATTTAAAAAAATATATATTAAGTTCGGATAGAACAAAGCATTGATAGTATCGTATTGCAAACAATTTTAAAGAAATTACTGTTCTATAATATTTATTCATTACTACTTTCTAAGCAAGTTCGTCAACTTCAGTGACTGCAGTCGCTATTAAACATTCATTCTGTTGCAGGTTGAGTAATATCCAGATGTGACGGTTTTTTTCCAACGCAGTTTTCTTACTCTCATATTTGGTATAAGAAGGGTTTTCATAACCTTTTCCCTTTCTCTTCATTATTTCAGATTCAGATATATTTATTGAATAACTAATATATTGTTTAAAAGCAAGATGTCAGTTCAATATCTTTATTATTTTTTAAACAGTGCAAAGCGTCCAAAGCGTATTCTGTTTGTAAAAATATTTATAAAAAAAACATTTATTTCAGACGTAAATTACCCATAGGCAAATGAAAGTTAAAACTAAATCAAAAATAATGTGAAATAAATACACCTTTATAAGGGGTGTTGTTATGTCCGTACAAATTATGTATTGTTAATTTTTGTTCTCATCCATGTCGAGACAGATACCCAAAACAATGTAATACTAAATGCGGTCAAATGCAAGCCTACTGAATGAAAAAAAATACTCGTGTCCCACACATTAAGCAATAGTGGTCACATTAATCTCTTCCAAAAAATATTATTTTAAGCGGAACGAGGCAAACTGTTCCGGGTATCTTATTCCCGATGATTGTGTTTATTTTAAGAAGGAATTCCCACTTTCCCGTCTGATTATATCCACTATCGGGTGTTGGGCAAACGGCGCCCGAAACGGAGCTGTGTTGATTATTTTCAGTCGTTTCATTACCTGCGTTTACCTCGTATATTTACGCTTCGGAAGCTATTTTTAGCATTACCGAACAGCAATTGTGCTAGTTGAAAAATTGCTTCGGATTACTTCAAAGAGGTACAATAGAACTATCTTGTTTACAACAAGCAGTAAAACGGTGAAACAATTAATTAGCTGGAGAAAATATGGTCTGATTTAAAATTTTTGGATACTCTTTGGGTACTTTTAAAAATTATTGCAGTCTTTTTGTTGCCTTGCGGGTCTTGATCCTGGAAATGCGTGTAAAGAACTAATTCTTGTTATTTAAGAACTTTAACTCAATTCCTAAGTATGTTCGTGACTACCGTCATTAGTAAGCGGTACGTTCATTCTAACTTTAATTGATAAAAAGTTAAATTAATAAAATATTTTTTTAAAACAAGGTTTTATTGCATTGTCATCAGAGTTACACAGGTATACCAAATTTCGGCACAATTGGACATCGGAGGTGGTTCAAAATAGAGTTGCAAGATTCCATCCGAACAAACATAGTTACCTATTATAAACACATACATTTGAAAATTAGACAAAAGCTTGTAATAACATAAATTAACAACAGTTATTTCTTGCTTCCAGCCGGATGAACTGGCGAAATCGGTGAAGCTGACGTCCCGCGAGCGGCGGTTCATAAAGTTTGCCAGCGTCGAGTACGGCGGCCAGCTGTACATGACGCCTCAGGACTTCCTGGAGAGCGTCGTGGAGCAGGAACCTAGACGTAAGCGCTGGGCCGGGGGGACCTTTTCCAATAAATTTATGGTTCTAATTAATGATTAGACCACAGAGTCAGACATTGCGGATGAGCAGCTCAAAGTAACACAATATATCTAACTATTACTACTAATATTAACACTAAAGAGACAAGATGATCAATGGGTTAGAGATGGAGTATGCTTTTAATGTATTATGTAGTTTGAATTTAAGTATTTTAGCTATTACTTAATATCATTCAGATATTTCTATGTTTGTTGTTGGTTTTCCAGCTCGTTTGAAGCGACGTGTGCTGACTACCAAAGAAATCGAGTATCTCAGAGACCACACTCCAGCGCTGAAGAAGGGCTCATCCCAGATGTTCAGAAAAATGAGAGATCAAGGTAAATGCATAATTCTTTGCCATTAATTTGAGAGGTTTGTATATTGTCAAAGTTAAGTATACATTTTGTATCCTCTACAATTGACATTAGTTCTGCAGGTTTGTATATTGTCAAAGTTAAGTATACATTTTGTATCCTCTACAATTGACATTAGTTCTGCAGGTTTGTATATTGTCAAAGTTAAGTATACATTTTGTATCCTCTACAATTGACATTAGTTCTGCAGGTTTGTATATTGTCAAAGTTAAGTATACATTTTGTATCCTCTACAATTGACATTAGTTCTGCAGGTTTGTATATTGTCAAAGTTAAGTATACATTTTGTATCCTCTACAATTGACATTAGTTCTGCAGGTTTGTATATTGTCAAAGTTAAGTATACATTTTGTATCCTCTACATCCTTGAGATCCAACCTTGAGATCCAACAAGCTAAGGGTATATTGCTCCATAATAAAACCAATCTGGACATATGGTATCCAATTGTGGTCGACAGCCAGCAAATCTAACATCATGTGCCTGCAGAGAGCCCAAAACAATATTCTAAGGGTACTTTCCTCTGCACCCTGGTATGCTCGCAATTCGGAAATCCACGAATACCTGGGAATCTCAACCATCCTGGATGAAATCAAACAATACTCGGCCAACTACAGGGACCGCTTGACAACTCACCCAAACCCGTTATCCAGTATGCTTTTGCAGCCAAACCCGATTGGAAGACTCAAAAGATCCGACGTGTTGACTTAATAAGGGGAGACGGAGCAGTGGCTCTGAATCACCAAACGCCAACCTCTCACAACTTACCTGATTATAGTCACGATGACTGATCGCAGGTCCATACGAAGGAAAAAAAAAAAAAAAAAAAAAAAAAAAAAAAAAAAAATTAATTTGAGAGTTAAGTCTGATAAATACGACGTACGCACAGACCAGATTTAAAAAAAGTAACATTCAACTGTCAACTTGGCGTTGTCAGTGTCAAAGATTTATTTTATGTTGTCAGTTGTCGTAACGGACTAACGGTTTTCGTCAGTTTTAGTCTCGAATTTAAAGAGATAAACGTGTTATTTTGTTTGTGCTTAATTCTAGGCACGAAAATTATGCCTAAATCAATGTTTATAACAGTGTTGATTATATCATGTTCCAGGTATAATCTCCTACACGGAATACCTGTTTCTACTATCCATATTAACAAGTAAGTACAACCAAATGAATGTTTTGTATTATATATAAACAAGTTTTATGTTTAGTCTCACCATAGATTTGTAAGGTTTTCAGTGTGGCGTATTCGCCTGTACAGTGTGTTTATTGTCAAGTACTTTGGGATAAAATGACTGAGACTGATTTTCAAATCTCTTTGTAATTTCAGAACCGGCGTCGGGATTTCGAATTGCATTTAACATGTTCGACACGGACGGTAACCAAAGAGTGGATAAAAACGAATTTCTAGTCGTGAGTATTTTTCTTGTTTTCTTTTTGGGTGAATTTTAAGTAGAGTAAATAGAAAATTCGTATTATAGCCTCTGTAATAGAAATTAATCTTTGGGCTCTGTTTAGAAAATCACACGCACTTGCAAACTCGAAAACAATTTCTTGGAAATTTTCACAATCGTTCATTTTGGTATTCAAATGGTATTCCAACAGTGGTTGCTTGTTTTAAAAAATATTACTGTCTAAAAAAGCATGTTTGAGCGATTTCTCATGCGAAAAACTGAGGTTAATTCTTGACAGAGCCTAAAATCTAGATAATAAGGGTGTCGCACAAATTCAGTAGGCTAGTATGCAGCTCACCAGTAAATTTTAGATATCCAAAGTAGTCAGTTTTTTGAAACAATACTACTGTAAATTAATTCACAACGGGTCACATTGTTAAATGTTTTACGTAGTTTACTTCAGAAGACTACATATTGTATTATAGCATAAACTCGCACCAAAAATCATATATTACTGAAAAGCTATTGCCCTTGCACAGTTCTTACAAAGAATCTTGATGGGACAAGAAACAGGAAATACACATCAATTATTTATTATACTTTCTTATCACACATGTATTTTTTTAAATTTTATATATTTATTTTCTTGGACAATTCCAGGCTAGGTGTCGTTTACTCCATTTACTTTGATCACACTGTTACTTAAAACCACAAGACTTGCCGTATGCAGGGTTGGTCCCATAGTAAAAGTTGTTTGTAATGATGAGTACTATGAGCTCTTTTTAGCTTAGCATAATATTTCTTCAAAATCCTGTTTGAACTTTGTAGTTTTGTCACGACAAAGAGTTGACAAAAAAAAACTGTAATTTCAGACCCACTACGTCCTAAGTGATTGTTGTCTAACGCCTAGCCTGGCAACTGCATCCTTTAGGTTTAAGAACTTTATTATCACGAAGACAATTTAACGTCAATTATGTGATAACATGGATTAACAAAAAAAAATTTGCGTTCGTCGTCTTTATACTTTATTTATATATTTTCTTTACTTTCTTCTCTTGTGTTTTTCTTTAATACATATTTAGATTCAACGTCTGCTGGGTGGCACGTTGAAGGAACGGAAAGATTTGGACCCGAAGAGCGAGGAGGCTGTGAGTGTATTTGTGAAAGCTACTCACAAAGTCATTAACTGCTTTTAAAGGCAAAATTGTGGGCTTTAGTACCCATCGATATGTATATTATATCTGAGTACAGAATATTTTGTCAGTATTAAAAAGCTAAAAAATTGCCTAAAATTAAGTACTTGACTAACAGTACTCACCTACAAAAAGTGTCTCGACCTTATTATGAGGCAACGCCGAATCATTTTATTTAAAAGGCTTGAATAATTATTTGAATTGAACTGATACTTGTTAATGGTATCTATCACAAAGTCCTCTCTTACTAAAGTCACAAAAATTTCAAGTTTAAAAAAATGTTTACAAGTTATTTTTAGTTATTCTTTTTTATGTTTTCATGATTTGTTTTTTATGTAACACATTGTACGGAAATAATATTGACTTTTACGTTCCTGAGTTTAAGTGACTAAACATCTCTCTGTTTATTTATTGACACCATACAATTACAGTACTCAATTGTGCCAAAATTCTTACCAAAGAATCAATTCATGCGGATATGGCAATACCTGGCAACACTAACCTAAAATACCATTTATGGAATTTTTTTTTTCCTCGCGAGGAATTAATGATTATTTATAGTTAATCAGTTATAATTCTGTTAATTTTCATTAAATAAATTTTAAGGTTAGCGCTATTGGATACTGCCACCTCGGTATGAGTTGCCCCTACTTCGCTCTACTTTATCAACCTCCCAAATACTTCAGTGTATTACCATATACTGTGATATACTATATTCAATGCTTTATATTCTTTGTATTTATATATCTGATGTGTAATTAATATTATATTTATGTGTGTAATATGTGCTCACGGCCTGGCTATGTAGCTGCTTTCCTTAGTGTCGTCAAGCACAAGCAAGAGCAGAACAAGCCAAACGGAACTAGTCTCTAAGCCGTCTACAGTAAGTTGAAAATACGATGCGCTTCAATTGGCTTTCCCCGTTGTGTAAAATTTTATAATCTGTGTCGTCGCCGCCATATTGTTTGAAATTTTTGCGTTGTTCTGTGTTGCGTTGAGCTTAAATTAATTCGATCAGTTTTCGAAGTTTGTTCTGTTATTCATGTGTACCTGTTTTCAATTCATTTGTTATGGTGCATTTAAACGGCCTATCACGGGCCGCACCAGGTGACCTGCGTCTGTGACCTGACCCGGCTCGCGTTATCACGGTCGCAGGCTTTCTCGGATACACAGCGCGTGGTGCGACAGACCGCGCGCTGTACCTGGCGCGGTCCGTATTAACATGGGCCGTTTATTCGCACCTTTATAAAAGCCCCTGAAGCTGTCAAAATATCGCCCTTCCCAACAACCATTTTCTCCGTCACTCGTGTATATCGACACTCGCCTGAATTTTGCCTAAATTTAAATGTGTTAACCCATAAGCTACCGTCCATACCAAATTTCATTGTAATCTGTTTATCCGTTACGAAGTTCGAGTGAGCAACAAGCACTAACACAAACTTTTCAAATTAATTTAATATTTAAGTGTGTCAAACAAAACATTTTCATTAAATTAGTACTATTTTATCAAATTATTTGCTAAATAAATTAAACTTGATGTTTCTTATTGTAAGTTTTCATTTAATTCATGATTATGATGTATGGTGTGTTGTCTTATGATAAAAAAATAATTAGCTGTGACATACAGACAGGCAGACACCGGAGTCTCGCCATAAGGGTTCTTCCCCAAAGGAGGTATAGAACCCTAAAAACATTACAAATATTAGTTGTCGTGTAGTATAATCTGACGCGTTCCACAATGTCAATAAAACATTAAAACGGAACCTTAACTAAAACGACGCCGCTTAACCCAGTAGCTTTTGTTAATGCTGGCTCTTCACAATTTTCCAGATGGAAAAGATATTTAGCTACGCGTGGCGCGGCAAGCGCGGGCTGCCGGAGGCCGGGTCCGACCCCGCCGCCGCCGCCGGGGACAAGCCGCACGACAACTTTGTGAACGATGACCAGGGTCTGCAGAGGAGGCACATCGTCGACACCTTCCTGCAGGTTAGCTAAAATAATACAAGTGTCCGTACCCAGGGTATACCCTGGAGCACAACTTCAAGCCTCGCGTTAGACTCTGCCTGTACGCCCGAGACGACGTTTGCTGTCAGCGTCTTCGAAACTTCGAAGATCCCAGATTCGCTATAATCTACAATCTACAAGTCGTAGGTGAATCGGTTTATTCTAGGCAAGTGTGCTCCATCGTAGACCGCATCGTTGCTTACCATTTGGCGAGATGGCGGTCGAATGCAATCTTCGAATAAAAAAAAATGACGTACAGCACCACCACTTTTTGCACATTGCACACATTTTTGACAGGCTTTCATACATTTTCTACAAGCATGTAAACTTGTGCGATGACGCAGATTTATCGCCCACCGTCATGCTTACCACTCGCTTGTTTCGTCGCTTTATACAGATTGAAAAATTCTGGCCGAGTGTTTTGGCTTCCAAGTACTGCCTTCTAGCCAGTGTAGTAGCTAGTACAGTGTCGAACGTCCGAAATAGCATGCCAGCAGGTCACTGAACTAATTCCAATACGTGTGTCTAGTTATTTTTCTTATTACCTCATAGAGTGGTGAGGTCGAAGATGGTGGATCACACTTCAACTAGAGCAATGTATTTAAAATAGAGTTGAATTTATCAATATATCCATGATGCCTCCGGTGTTACAGATATTCATATACAATGATGGTTGCTTACCACAGCAGGCGGCTGCTTGACTTCTTTGATCTTATCTATGACATTAAAAAATATATAGATCACATTAACTCATAATATTTCTAATGACAGGTAGAGACTGGGATTATATCGAGTGTGCCAGAATAAGGCCGCTGGTTCGGCCCACAATGCACTACAGTCAACTCATTTGATGCTCGATCAACAGCCACCTCAACCCTTACTCCATCTATCATTAATTCTCCTAGTATCCTGTAAAAAATAGTTTTGCTAATACATTTCTATCAAATACTTCAGGTCCATTTCTTCGGTAAGAAGGGCACAAACGACCTGAAGTTTGACGGGTTCCGCGAATTCATGGAGAACTTGCAGACTGAAGTTTTGGAGCTGGAGTTCCACGAGTTCTCTAAAGGTAAACCCGCGTTAAACACCTGCGTGCTAGATACTTATACATTAGTGTTTCCGTCCGCGTCTCTAATGGCTTTTTTTTTGGTCCTTATACCTCTTTTATTTTTGAAAGGCCTCAGGCGTACTTGCCCTGGCTTCAGCTCACGGGGCATCTGCCCCGCCGTCACGTTTTAGTCTTGAAATATTTCGTCATGCCTCTTTAATGGTAGCAATATCCATCTCGTTATTGACGGTATGCTTCAAGTAAAGTTTTGCAATCGCAGTATGAAAATTTTGGTACAAGTTGGCCGTTTAAAATTTGAATTTCCCCAAAATATACTCATTAGCTTTATCCGTGTATGTCAGTCAAAGAACTTTCCACAGCTGAAGCGATGTAAGGTGGTGCCTTCTTGCATAAAATAAAAAATCTGTCACGCAAAAACGTACGCAGTATTTCGTCGTGTTTTTTTTTTTTTGTAATGATGATTTCGCCCGCATCGTGTCCGATGATGTATGTGGCTGAGAAATCCGAACGTCTTGAACACCCGGTCATATGCCGCCCAGTGAAGCTGGCTCGCGCTGTTATTGTGTGGAGTTTTAGGAGGGTTTAGATAGTTTTTTTTTTCGAAATTGGCGCTTTAGGTCTAATTTAGTTTTGCTAGCATTGAGTGTAAGTAAAATATTGTGTAACCAGATCGTTACCTGAGCCAGTCTCTGCTCAGCTACATTTTTAATGTCATCCCAACTGTTACCGTGATCCATTGTCCTGTCTTCCGCGAAAGTTAACAAATATGCTTTATTGATCATTAACTGACATGTCGTTAATGTAAGTTAAAAAAAATATCGGCCCGAACTCATTACCCTGCGGACACCAAAAGTAATAGACGTATAGTTGCTATACTGGTTAGATATGTGAACTCGTTATTTTCTGTCACTCAGACTCTCATGACCAAAACCAGTCAAGTGCAGCTCCTCTAACTCCAAAGAGCTCTAGTTTCCTTAACAAGATCGGCCAAGATACCGTATCAAATGCCTTTGCCAAATCAGAAAACACTCCTATACACTGCTTATCAGAGTCAAGACTGAGACCTGTTTTACGAGGGCGACTAGTAGTCGCCGACTTTCGAGTCTTCAGCCGATTAATTGCCTCTAAAGCCAAATTGATCTGATGACAGTAGTTCGGTTTTTTTTTTCAAAAAGCTTAGAAGACGCTTATTGAGTACTTTTAGACAGGCGAGGGGTAACAGTGAAATCGGTCGGTAGTTTAAAACTGATAATGTAGAACCAGACTTGTAGATTGCGTATATAATCATCAAGAACTAGGCTCAATGCCTGTGTTTCAACGAAACAATATGGGGAGGGCCCATATTGTTTCGTTGTTTATATGTCAGCCAATTTTCCTCTCATCATATTGTTGAACTATTGTGGGCAGGTCACGAGACGATATCCGAGGTGGACTTCGCTAAGATCTTGCTGCGCTACACGTACCTCGACACGGACGAGTACGACATGTACCTGGACCGGCTGCTCGACCGGACCAAGGACGAGCGCGGGATCACTTTCCAGGTACGAGACTTCGATTTGAGGGCGATAGGTCTCTCACCGACGACGTACCGCAAGTGGTGCATTGTGCGCTCGAGAGACGTCAAGCCAACTTGTTAGTAAATACTCGGGACTTGGTCCTTCGCTCTTGGATATTTAGGGCTACAAATAAAGCCTACAATTTTCAGGTATACTGTAGGTTTGCATTGGTGAAAGAATTTTGTTAATCGGACTTGTACTTTCGAAGATAACTCTCTACAAGAATACGTACAAACTTTACCTCTATTATATTAGCATTTACGTCTAATTTAACTTGAAACGTGCTAAATGAATACGGTTTCGTTATCCAGGAGTTCAAGACGTTCTGCCAGTTCCTGAACAACCTGGAGGATTTCACCATCGCCATGCGCATGTACACGCTGGCCGACCACCCCATCTCCAAAGGTACTGGCGGCACATGAGCCTCTACTCTTTGCTTATACTTCTGTTCTCCCCTCTTCTGTTTCTCTTCTTTCTTTCTGCCTTACGAAGACGAGAGAAACACGTCAATATTCGTAGTTTTTTAATAACAAACTAGCGGCCCGTCCCGGCTTCGCACGGGTGGACATTCACTTTTTAAACATATTGGGATAAACGTAGGACATAAGTATTTTCTATTTATTTCTATTTATATTTTTTTATAAATTATAATCGCGGGTATAAAATACGTTTTAAACTTCTTATGTATACGTTGTGGCTATTCAACGTGGTCTGCAATTCGTTAATTAAATCTAGTTTTAGCATGGAGCCCATGTTATAGCTGGTCATCATTTGAAATATATTTGCAAAAAATGAGGGCTTTGTCCTGATGGCGGTAGAAGGTCTACCTAAGTGATGATAAACTTGTCCTTCTACCTTAAAGGAGGGCATACAATCTCCCTCTCTAATTTCTTTCGCCTCAAACGAAGTCATCTGAAAAGGCTATTGTATCTTAGGTACGTTATTCAAAAAATGCGCGGATAATGTGTGATTATTTGTCAAAAGGCTTTTTATTGGTTCTTCAATATTAGGAAGAATAACTTTTCCAGCCGCGCAGCACATACCGTTCGCTTCCTCGGTCCTTTTTTTGCAAGACTATTAGGACGAATCTTATTCATTGCTCCTATTTGGATACTGTTCTGATGATCATAATCAATTTGTGGATCGTAATTAAATGCCAATCTATTACTATGAGCAAAAATTCTATTGCGCGTCCTATTTATTAGCGACTGTCACTCGACACGTTGCCTGCTGCGGTGCGACCGGCCACGGCGCGGCGCGGCGGCTTTTATTTTTTTATTAGTATTATATTAATATTTCATCGTATTGTAAATCGTGTTGAA
Organism: Alcis repandata; assembly: GCA_949125135.1. Taxonomy (NCBI): domain Eukaryota; kingdom Metazoa; phylum Arthropoda; class Insecta; order Lepidoptera; family Geometridae; genus Alcis; species Alcis repandata. Next base: position 2,970,370 of record OX421240.1, read on the forward strand.
TGTATCTAGGCAACCGACAGTATAAGGGTGAAATAGGTCGTCTTTCTTCTTGTTCTGTAGTGTAGTGTTCGTGGTGGTGTAGAGCGTGTTGCCACTTGTGTTGCGTTGGTTCGCAGACGAGTTCCACCGCGCGGTGCTGATCTGCACGGGCGTGGCGCAGTCGGCGCACCTGGTGAGCACGGTGTTCGCCATCTTCGACGCGGACGGGGACGGGCTGCTCAGCTACAAGGAGTTCATCGCCATCATGAAGGACCGCCTGCACCGCGGGTTCAAGGTACGCAATACTTTGTAGAGACTGGCCAAATTTGCTTTCATCTGTCCGTGTTTATTTGTATGTTATGTTGGTCCTCGCGTACAGGTCGCATTTCTCGACGAAACTTGGACGAAATACAGATTCAATAATTTCATTGTTTTTTTTTTGGTCAGGGTTTTTTGATTGGTGTAAGTATTTCCCTCAAGAAGGATTCAACACTGCTGGGTACTGTAGGCCTATCTTTTGTACCATCTACCAAAATAAATCAGTTCTTTATTAAATTTTTTTGTGTTTCAGTCGTATGCCAAAAACGAAGGATGGGAGGCGTTCAAGTCGTGCGTGAAGCAAGAAATGAAGAGCGCCGTTTAAGAAGCCAGTTCTAGTTAATATTATTTATTGCTTAGCAAATTTACAGTAATACATGCCCAAAGAGATTGTGAAATTTCTAGAAAAACACTGAATGGTGTCGAGAGAAACGATCATTTGCTAAACTGAACTAAAGTTGAAATATTAATTTTAGTATTGTCAGATCAGATAAGTTTAGTTTAGAGAATGGTAGTTCAGAATCGACAAATTTGTGTACAAAACCTTTCGGCAAGTCTCGTGTATCGAATATAATTTGTCTCAAGTTCTAGTCATTCTTTTAAAAAATTTGAACACTATTGATTAACTCAACATTTTTGCACAAATTACATGTTGCGAAAAAATACCAATAAATTTCAATAACGCTAAAAGTAAAGTAAAAACCTCTCTTGAGGCGGTTTTGACCGACACCAGAGTACGAAGGGATGCCTGTCCTAAACGGGAGAGCTATATATCCCGGATTTAGTCTTTGGACTTTTCAAAATTCGCTACTTTTTGTTTTCGTTTTATTGAAAGCTATATAAGGAGTGGGGGGGGGGGCCCCCCACTCCTTATATAGTATGAGCGGCCTAATTACTTTTAGATTTCGGCACACGCCCTACTTTTCTTTAATGCTCAAAGAACACAAACTGAAATATTATCATATCGTGTATTTTTGGGTATTTTTTTTTTCTATGATAGGCTTGCGTTTGATCACCATTGTACTCGTAGTAACAATTCGACACCAATTCGAGTCTCGTCGAAAGGTCGTGTTTTCTTTTCTAGAATTTAATATAGACACCCAGTTTTGCCATACGAGTCCAGTGCTAGTCAAAGTAAGCGCTCACGAGATCTGTAGAATTATTGTCAGCTATATTACGTACTTATTTACGATTTAATTTTACTTATTTATTAACTAACTTATTGTGGTGGATAAATCCATCTGGTTTGGTCTCAATACATCGTCTTAGAGAGTCCTTTTTAATTGGAAAGCTAGTTTTTATTTGAAACTAGATGCTATGTTGCAAGATATACTTTAAGTTGGGTAAAAAAAAAATGATAATTTTACACACTGTCACTACAGGGTTATAAGGAAAGGGTATGCTAAGCCTAAAAGGGCTGATAGTACTCATCATTACGAATAACTTCGATTTCAGACTTCCCCATAGTAAAAGTTGTTCATAATGATGAGTATTATGAGCCCTCATCAGCTTAGCATACCCTTTTTAAATAACCCTGTATGGAATAGAGTGATCTAATGGATTGTAATCTCAAAAATGTTCTTGTGAATTAAACATAAAGCGATTGGGTCATAGTACTTTTAAAAAATCCCAAGTTTAGTAACAATAAGTATTGTGCAGAAGTTAAATTACATTTTACAATCAACGCAACGGTCATAAGTAAAACTGATTATGTACTACATACTGAAGACGACGAAAATCAAATAAATCCAATTTCATCTCTAAATGCTTTAGAACAGTCACCTCTAATATGTAGTACTTAACAGCTCAATGGAATAAAATAAATGTAAGAATAGGAAATAAGTGATTTTTTAACAAAGTGAGATTTTATGCTTTTACTAATTTATTTCGAATACGTTGCCAGTGGCAGATTGCGTTTTGTTAATTAATACTTAATTTGAGTCATTTGCGGGTTGTGTTTTGTAATAAATTATTATTATATAATTTTTATAGTTGTAGAGTATTTTCGACTCTTTAAAACTGTGAAATCAGTATTCATGAGTTACCAGCATTCATATAAAGATGTAACTTAATAACTTATGTTACCACTATGTTAGCGAATACAAACATATTTATTGAAATAAAATTTCGAACATTTATTTTTAACAAATGCTTTTTCGTAAAAAAAGCTCGTAATGTGAAAATACACGTTTTCATAAACTTGTAGATATACAGGGTTATTCATATAGGGTATGCTAAGCTGAAAAGGGCACATAATACTCATCATTTTGAACAACTTTTGCTAGCAGACAAACTCGAAAATCGTGAAAAAAAAATCAGCTGTTCCATAGAAATATATCAATGACACTCGAAAAAATGTATGGAACAGCTAATATTTATTTCGCGAATTCTGGGTTGGTCACATAGTAAAAGTTCATAATGACGAGTACTATGAGCCCATTTCGGTTTAGCATACCCTTTATGAATAACCCTGTATGTTGACATCGATTTTGTTGTGATTGTTTACTAAAAATAACTAACCATAATTTTTTTTAATGTTATGTTGGAAATTAGTATTACAACGATTTTAATGCTATGTTGCCTAAGGCCAATATCACCGAAACTAGACGAAGCAAATAAAACTTTAATCAGCTGATGATAAAACTTACTAAATCAAATGTCTTATAAATGAAATGTCTACAATGGGCGGTTAAAATAACAATTGACTTGTTAAATTTTGGTGAATTTTTCTATGTATATTATAACTAGTCATTTGAAAATTAATGTTACGGTCTGTGTAATCCACTATGACGCTTTCATACTTCTAATTACTCTCACTGCAAGTTTTTGTTAATCATAAACGCTTGATTAGCCAATCTATAAAATATATGATGATTTTCCTGCTTCTCTACAGGGTTTAAGGAAAGGGTATGCTAAGCTGAAAAGAGCTGTTTTTTCACTAAATAGTAACTAAAATAAAGGTTGTTCACAATGATGAGTATGAACCCTTTTCAGCGTAGCATACCCTTTCCTTATAACCCTGTATACACGTCTTATCGATTGTTTATGCATAAGATAAAAGTTGTAAAGTCTATGTAGCACTTAGTCAGTTCAGTCAAAAAAGTATCGGGAATGGATGATTTGTTTTGGGTTCCAAATTCAAATTTTTGTTTTTATTGTTGTTGTTAGATTGGCACAACTGTTATCCATTTTGGCGCGGAGTTTGAGTTGCGTCTGTTATTTAGATTAAATATGGTGCTGTTTTTAGTTAGGTCATGTCTAGTGTGTATTACGAATTTCATCATGGACAAAAACATCGAACAAAGAGTTTGTCTTAAATTTTGCATCGCCAATGGAATTTCGTGTTCGGAGTCACTAAAAATGTTACAGAAGGCTTACGGCGAATCGACTTTATCAAAAACACGTGCTTATGAGTGGTACAAAGCGTTCAAAAGCGGTCGAGATGTGATGGAAGATTTGCCTCGCTCTGGTAGGCCATCAACGTCTGCAACTGAAGTTAACATCGCAAAAGTGAAGGAAATAGTGACTGAAAATCCTCACTCAACTTTGAGAGAGATAGCCGCTGAACTTTCTGTATCTCACGAGTCGATCCGTACCATTTTAAGTAATCATTTGGGTATGAAACATGTTACCGCTCGGCTAGTCCCAAAAGACCTGAATTTTCTCCAAAAACTCAATCGCATGAGAGTCGCTGAGGACATGCTAGAACGGGTCAATTCCGACCCAACATTTATGAAACGCATTGTTACTGGAGACGAGACGTGGGTTTACGAGTTTGACATGCAAACTAGTTTAGTAGGCACCCGTTTTCAATCGGTAGGAGACATAAAGGAGAATTCGAGGCGAGAACTCAACTCAATTCCGGAAACAGCGTTTAAAAAATGTTTTGATGATTGGATTATTCGTTGGCGTAAGTGTATCGTTTCTGAAGGAGCATACTTTGAAGGTGATAAAATAAATTTGGATGAATAACAAACATTTTGTGTATTATTGATATTTTCCCGGTACTTTCTTGACAGAGTAGTATAAAAGGTGATAAATAGTATTACTTGCATTGTAAGCAAAGAGATAGAGTGGTCCGATGTACGGCAACAGCGCTAATAAAAACCGACATTGACTTAGTGAAATGTTCTATGTTCTGTTCTCATTAGCGCTGTTGGCGTCGCGGGCGTTATTGCCGTAATATGAAATTTGTTCTTAAAATTACCTAGTTATTGCTTGTGATTTTTGAAGTTACCATTTTATAATCTTGTAATATCTAAAATAATTATGTCGACTCTGACTAAAGTAAATTTAATTTGTTAGACAACACTGAAACTAATTTCAGTGCAGAGCTATTAAATTTAGTTTAGCTTTTTTAATCTGCGGTATTCAAACCTGCTTTTAGTAATCCATCTCTACAATTTTATAACTTCTTAATAACTGCAATGTTTGGTGAAGTCGATTCTGTGTACCATTTTCTGAAACTTAATTTGTCAGTCGCTCGGTTATGTTCATTGAGAAAATTTAACTATCTAATGCTTTGAACTTTGTACCCGATGCTGATCGGTCTTCGGTTTAGGACTATAAATTAGCCTATAGCTCTCAGGGATAATGTAGCTTTCCATAGGTGAAATAATTTTTAAAATATGACTAGTAGTTTTGCAGATTACATACATATGAACTATTATAAAGAGGAAAGATTTGTATTTTTGTATTTTTGGATGTTTGTGTGGAATAAACTCAAAAACTACTGGACCGATTTCAAAAATTCTTTCACCATTCGAATGCTACATTATCCGAAAGTAACATAGGCTATTTTTTTTTTTTTTTTATCCACAGCAATGCGTGGCAGGGAACAGCTAGTCTCTTCATAATCTTAGTATCAACATTATAGGAATTCAAAGCTATGAAAATGTTTGACATCTTGGAAAGTCAACGTAATGACCCAAGAACAATTTTTTTCCTTTCAGTGCTGACAAATTTAGTTTAGTTAAATCGTACACATCGAACGTCGTTCAAGTCGTGTTACCTATTTATTATTGAATACATAAGTGTTTGATGAACGTTGTTTTATTTGAATGGCACTTTTGAATTGTTACTTGGTTCTGAAATAAATATTTTTAGGTATTTTCAAATGTTGGCGCCGATTCCTTTTCATCGTTTTCTAAACTTGTCTAATTGCAGCTCTAAAAATGTTGCTACCTTTTTCTTACGCATAAAATGAAAAGGGACTATTTTTTGTGGTGTTATTTTAGACTTTAAAAAAGGTAGGACTATGTTACCAGGTGGTAGGATTTCTGTTCTCTTGTTGAGAGTCCGTCTGAGTGGGTACCACCGCTTTGCCAGGTATTCTGCCGTGAAGCAGTAGTGTGCAACAAATGCAAAGCTGCTGTTTTCCGGTTAGAATGGCAAAGTAGTCAGTAAGTTAGAATTGTGATTCAATAATATTTTATAAGAGGAAAGAGCATAATGCTGTTTAGGACTTCGTCGTTCAAAGTTCACTCACCAGAGGCTCTATTCTGGTGAGTGAGATATCTCGGTCACTGTCGCTCATAAATTTGTCGCTCACAAATTGTTGTTGTGTAATATGAACTTAGTCTGAATTTCGCATTGAGTACTTGTTTGTTCTTGGTCTTATATGATTGTGTCCATGGAAAAATATCAATGACACTCGATAAAATGAATGAAACAGCTGATTTTATTTCTCAATTTCAGGGTTGGTCCACTAGTAAAAGTTGTTCATAATGATGAGCTTAGCTTCCACTTTCCTTATAACCCTGTATCAATATATATAAAAGTGAAGGTCGTGACTGACTGACAGATCAACGCACAGCCTAAACCGCTTAAGCTACAAACGTCAAATTTGGACAAAAGTTTTATATCAAAAAGCGGACGCACACTAAGAAAGGAATTTGCCCAATTCAACCCCTAAGAGGGTGAAAAGGGGTGTTTAAGTTTGTATGAAAAAAATATTTTTCTTAATGCTACGATTATCAAACTTTGCGAATATACTAATGTTAAAAAAATAATCGACACCTATTTCATCATTTTTCAAAAATCAACCCTTAAGAGGGTGAAACGGAGCAATGAAGTTTGTATGAAGATTTTTTTTTTAATGCTGTGGTTATGAAACTTTGCAAATATACTAAGCCTAAACAAATAATAGACACTTATTTTTTTGTTTTTTGAAAATCAACCCCTAAAGGGGTTAAACGGAGTGTTGAAGTTTTCATGAAAAATGTTTTTTCCTAATACTACGATTTTTTAACATTGCAATTGTACGAAGCTAAAAAAAATATTAGATACCTGTTTCATTATTTTTTGAAAATCAACCCCTAAAAGGGTTAAACAGATAAAAGTGAATGTCAAGACTGACTGACAGATCAACGCACAGCTTAAACCGCTTAAGCTACGAACGTCAAATTTGGACAAAAGTTTTATACTAAAAAGCAGACGCACACTTAGAAAGAAATTTGCCCAATTCAACCCCTATAGGGGTGAAAAGGGGTGTTTAAGTTTGTATGAAAAAAATATTTTTCTTAATGCTACGATTATCAAACTTTGTGAATATACTAAAATAAAAAAAATAATTGACACCTATTTCATCGTTTTTGAAAAATCAACCCCTAAAGGGGTGAAACGGAGTATTGAAGTTTGCATGATGATTTTTTTTTGATGCTTTAGTTACGAAACTTTGCCAATAGGTATACTTAACGTAAAGAAATAATAGACAATAATTATGTTTTTGAAAATCAACCCCCAAAGGGGTGCAACGGGGTATTAAAGTTTGTAAAATATTTTTTTCTTAATGGTACGGTTATTTAACTTTGCAAATTTACTAAGCTACAGAAAATAATAGACACCTATATTTTCGTTTTTGAAAATCAACCCCTAAAGGGCTGAAACGGAGTATTGAAGTTTGGATAAAAATATTCTTTTCCCAATGCTACGATTATTTAACTTTGCAAATGTACTAAGCTAAAAAAATAATAGATATCTGTTTCATTATTTTTGGAAAATCAACCCCTGTGGGGGTGAAATGGCGTGATAAATATAGTACGGAGAGAGAATTGTAATGACTCACGACAGACAAGGAACATCCTACGCCGCTGGTCGTAGAAATTTAAAATATGGAAGGTGTGTTTGTCTTGACGAGTAAACGTGTACCAAGAAAGATTTTTTTGAAATTCAACCTCTAAAGGGGTGAAATAGGGTGTTAAAGTTTGTATGGGGAAGCATTGTTTTTGACGCCACGGTATTGAAACTTTACAAATATACTAAGCTTAAAAAAATGACGAACATCATTTTTCACCAATTTCACCACTTTTGGAAAATCAACCCCTGTGGGGGTGAAATGGCGTGGTAATGTAGTACGGAGAAAGAATTTGTTTTGATGCTAACTCAATGAAACTTTACAGATGTATTAAACTTAAGGCGGGTAAACAACATCCGGAAAAAATCCAAAACCTTCGAAAAGTCACATCCTCGAGGTGGAACTGCTAATTATCTCGAAAACTAAAAACATTTTTACCAAAGCGCTGAGACTAAAAAGTCACTAAAACCTCGGATCTTTTCGGAGCCAATAAAAATAACATAGTCGCCTCAAAAACATGGCCGCCATACAAACTTTGAGGGTCTATATCTCCGAAACGGTTGAAGATGGATGGGTGTTTTACTACAATGACATGTCATAGGAGTTAGCAAGGGCTACTTGATGGTGGTGGCGAAAATTCAAATGATTCCAAATGGCTGCCATTTTTCAAAATTATTCGAGGGGGCTGACTTATTGCATCCGGGCGTTTTTGGGGTCCCTGCTTCCATTGTAAGACGCTTTTTACATACTCTCAAAAAAGAGGGATAAATTAATTTCATCCCGGAAAAAAAATCGGTTCCCGAGGTATAGTCCACGCGGGCGAAGCCGTGGGCGGAAGCTAGTAATATTATAAAGCCGGCGATTGACCTGAGCATTTTGCCGTAACGTAGCATTCGAAGCGAGCGTGGTGGAGCACGCGGCGCTATGAGCGAGCGGATCGGCTCGCTGTACTGACCTGCAACATTTCGTCGTAACGTAACGTTACGTAACGTCAGTCGGCGGCTTTAACCCTTAAACAAACGCGAGCCCCTGGTAATGGTAATTAAAAAAAAGATGTGATTTCTAGGTAATTTGGGGTCTCTCATTACATTTTTTTTGGAAAAAAAAAAACAAAAAAAGGGGGTGGAAAGGGGTGATTTTTCGGTGGTATGTATATTACCATTGTCCGCAGTGGCGTGCCTAGTGCTTGAGAACAGGGCAAGCCCGACATACGTTTCTTGTTTAAGATTCGATTTTTTTTGTAGTTTTCATGACAATTAATAAATTCCATAAAATCTTGCATCTCTTTGTTCTTCAGTCTTCATATTCATTGATAAATAATAAAAAAAAAAAATAAAAAAAAAAATAATAAAAAAAAAATAATGTAAAATAAAATAAATTGTAAAATAATGTCGGTGGTGGTATCTATATTACCATTATCCGCAGTGGCGTGCCTAGTGCTTGAGAACAGGGCAAGCCCGACATACATACGTTTCTTGTTTAAGATTCGATTTTTTTTGTAGTTTTCATGACAATTAATAAATTCCTTAAAATCTTGCATCTCTTTGTTCTTCAGTCTTCATATTCATTTCCGTCGGCAAGTTTTAACAAGGCACACTGAAGGCATGTTACTGCTACACAGAATATTACAAACATGTCAGCAATGACATATACTCGTACCATCGGTGGCTTTGAAAAAAGCCTGTTCGTGTTCATGAGTGAGAAAATTCCCGCGCGTTCTGGTATACAACATCAAAATCAAACACTAACAAACAAAACAAATGCATGGATGAAGAACTGAACAATAGATTTTTGAATTACCGTATTCATGTGTTTTTGTGAATTTTGTGCCAGATAAGTTATTTAAATCATCATAACCAGACGTATTCCAAACCGTTTTCTCGTTAGAAAAAAATATGCAACACCAACAATACAATTTATTGGAATGAGAGCAACCAACAATCCAATGAGTTTTATACACTGATCTATTAAACTGTCTTTTATGAGACTTACTTGTTTGCGAAATTATCAAATACGGTGTAGGTTTTGCCGAAGCTATCAGGTTGTTTTTCTCTGCGAAAGATAGAGATTTCACCTTTTCCTCGCCTATCAACCCACACTTCAACACACACTTCAAATCCATGCAAGGAACAATATTATCAGAATCTGCACTCATTATCAAATCAAAGCCATCATAAAAATGATTTTAAAAACGAAAATGCAAAATTTAGGTACCTTCGCTCACTCAATAAACGAAATGTAAACAACAGTGAAGTACGAGTAAGTCAGTAAACACGGAAAGTTTTCTTGGACGTAGAAACTAGACAACTTCACACTGAAAGCCGTGCTTATTTCTCCATACAAATTGCTATACAAACGCACTGTAGGTATATCTGTAGACGTAGCACTTTCTCATAGGTTAGAACAGTGCAGACGGCTGGAGCGAAATTTATGTTTTTTGAATTTCAAAACTCCTGTATTACTAATCGATGACCCGTCCCTTAAAAAGCATTAGTGCAAAATTTCAGCTAATTTGGACAACATCTTCAGGTGGCGCATTAAGCTTGAAGTTTCGAAAAAAAACAAAAAAATGGGTTTATAACTAGAGCTTTATTTAAGCTAATTTTACTATTTATTTTACACTATTGCTACATAATATTACTAATGCAATAAAAAAACTATGAAAAATCATCATTCCATTTCGTTTTAATGTTCTACTTCGCAGCACTTTATATTTGGCAAAAATATTGAGCTTTGGTGTCAAAAACTGGTATGTCTTTCCTTGCTTTTAACCGGGTACGAATGAAGCCATCTCTAGCTTCTAGTCCACATACAGATAATGAAGCCTCTGTTACAAGCTTAACACACCTTTCTACCGCCTGAGAGTGGCAAGGATACTTCTCGATATCAAGCAAATTACCTCCTGAAGATATCATGTCTGAAATTTCTATGTCGCTATATTTCATTGTGATTGGAGGTTCTGTTACCTTTTCTTTTGCCCAATCTAGCAAATCATAATAATGTGAAGCCTCTACCTGAAGTTCTGGAACCTGAAATTCTCGAACTTTCTTTCCTTTTGACTCTTTTCTTGCCTTTAATATTTGCCGAAGAGCCAGTTCTCTTATGGTTGACGCATCATCTTGTAACATAGCCAGCAACATATTTTCCGGGTGTGCGAAATAGCTATTTCTTGCTATAGTTTTTAAGACAATGCTTCTCAGGTCCTGCAAATACAAACACCTTTTAACCATGTTGAAGATATGAATCGGGCCATATTTGCAAGATGGTTTCGTTTTAATGTCAAACCAGGTTGGCGCGTAAACTTTCATGATGAAAATTGCAAGTTCTTTTAAGTTTTTCGTAGGTTTTGTAGTTCCAATGTATAGCCGAAGAATTGTATTTGCGCAAGTTAACCATCGAGAATGTGCAAGTTTTCCAGGGTCTTTGCTGGCTAAATTTGGTGAGACGGTACCAGCAGAAATAGCGGAGCACATCTGAAACAAGTACTTTTGATCGCTGCTTAGCAAATCTGCATTCAAATCCGGCAATTCTGTATGGATGGGTCAAATGCCTCTAATTTGAAATCTAGACACTTGCTGAGCTTTTTTCCTATACTCCCAGAAAAACTATTAGGGCCTGTTTTAGTACCATCGAGACTTAAGAACAGATGGCGAAGTGGTAATTCATTTGCATGTAACAAGCACACAAACCATTGTAAAGGTCGTTTCAAGTATTTTTCTAATAAAGCAATGACTCCTTTTTTATGTCCTGTGTTTACAGCAGTGCCATCGCATCCAATTGCCACCAAAGAAGATCGAAATTCAAATTTATTTTCGAGAAAGTCAATAATACCCTTCTCAATCGTGGTTGCTTTCCCCGAATCAATAGAAAGATGACCTATGTACTCAAAATCTGGCTCTGATATGATTGAGATATGTTCTTCAGTAATAGTCTTTCGATGTGGTGTATTTTCAGTTGTAGTCATGACAAAAGTCTTGTCTTTACGACCATCAAAATAAATAGCTGTTATAGGTTGATGGTTTTCAATAGATTTTAGATATAGATCTGTGGGCGTTTTTCAAAAAAGATGTACACGTGACGAACCGGAACAATTTTTATGTCATAGAAATTTTACCGTTAATTCTTATCTCATTCGATAAAATATACTATAAAGAAGTAAAAATAATAAAAAATATATCGGTATTATGCAAAACAACGTGATAATCTTTATTTTTACAGAAGAGTTCACAAGAACGTGCTCCGGTTCGTCACAAAGGAAAAATGCAAATAAAATGAAAAACATGAGTTAATATAACACATTTGTTTTTATTATTAACTAAATATACCTTCAAATCGTTGAAACAAAACACCTAAACGTAGATAAATCACTATAATCATCGCTAAGCAATCATTTTACTTTCGAGATCGTCACAGACGGAACTTTTGATCATTCAAACATTACATTTCTACCTACTACTTAAAATGAAATTGAACGCGATTACAAATAATATAAACAGCAAATTCAGAGTCAACCACAACTACAAAAATGTTATCAATCAACTAAATATTTCTCAAATAAGATTAGTTTATTGTCTCGGTAAAATATGGGACAGTGACTATCTGGAATTCTAAGTGACTAACTGGAAAAAAATAAGCTAAGTTTACACAGAGTAATAGGTCGAACATTTCTATTTTAACAGTCTTTAAATTAATAATCTAAAATAAAAAACGGTTATTACTAAAACCTATTATAACTTAATCTTGAGGTACACAGTTAACATATTTTGAACACAACTTTTTAAATTTTGGTAAATTTTACTCATTTTAAATAAGTAATACCTATTTCCATTCCAAATAGCAATTACGACCAAGCAATCAAAATGAAATAGATGCAAAGAAAATTATTCATTTTTTAAATATATTCCTGAGTTATATTATTATAAGAAAAAAATAAAGAAACATTATTCATTACTGAAATTAGGTTTTGTTCATTGCTATTTGGAATGTAGTTAGCTACGTATCGCTTAAGGTTCTAATCAGTCTTCGAAACATCTGTCACAAATATAATCAATAGCTGGTTGGTTGCAGCATAATCTGCATACCCAGTTTTTACAAGCAATACACTTTGTCATGTCTGTGATCACATAGAGTTTACGCAGTTTACACATATGGCATGTAAAGTTTCTATTAATTATAGTTTTTAGTGCCTTATTCCTGTATTTTTCTTCTTTTCTTGGTAAAAGTACTTTTAGCTTTTTCTTTGACGGACCTATATCTGACGCCAATAAATTATTCTTTCTTTTATTCTTATTTTCATTCTCTTTTTCTTCTGTCAAACAGCCTAAGGCGTCGTATTTTGACAAGCAGTCTACGGTATCTAAAACTAAATCAAACTCCGGTTGAGGATATTCTATGACACTGTCAAAAACCTCTAAATCCAGAACATCATCCACTTTCAAGTTAAGTTCCATAATGGAATCAGTCTGATTATCATTCTGGCTGGGCGAAGCAGTAAGGTCAACAATGTTAAGGTCACTCTGGTCTGTTTTACTGCAGGGCGCAATATTAGTTACGGTGGCGATCCCTCCACCAGTTTCATCGCGAGGTACATTTTCGAGATCAATGATCGAGACTGTTTGAAGGTCGGGGTTACTGTGATCTTTTTCAGCAATAAAAGCTGCGTTTTCATTAATATCCAAAAATATTTGAGCATCATGACCACCCTGGACAGTTTTATCGCAAAGAACAATGTCGTTTACGAAGTTTGTTGTAACATCACGGCTTTTTCGACAGACAGTTCGACTCCGTTCAGAATCAAATAAATGAGTTTCGGGATTCAGACAATTGCAAAGCCCGCGTTTATCGCCACAGAAGCAGCTTAATTGCCGATGTATAATTTGACCGACATCGACAGATATGATCTGGTGGAGTTTCATGGTCTGCGGGACAGCTTTAAGATCTCTTGGAATGATTTTGTTCATATTTTCGATATCACTATCAGATACTTTGAAACATTTAACAGATTTCATGCTGGTTGATAAATGTTTATACGCATCATCTGCATTTGTCACATCATGACCATAAGCCACACGTCTATCTAACTGTCTTTTAACTGCACCCCCAATGCCATCTGCGACTCCCTTACCATGTCCACTTTCCGAAAATGACCAGGTAATACATTTCAATTTCAATTTGGTTGTAAATAAGTTAATGAGGTAAAAGTTCTTTTTCTGTCTGTATTGGGATGTGGGGCCGTCAGAAAAAAAATGGATTATTTCAATTGTTGGGTCTGATTTCTTTACAAACTGTAATATGGGCAAGAGATGTGCCCAGATGGCATTGGGTTCGTGACATGTATTATCAGATATCGTTACAAACGATTGCGATTTATCAATCCAATAAATCATCCCACAATGGAGTGTTATACTATTTTTTGATGCTCCAAAATGCATTGATTGGATCTCTGCTCCCAGTTTGCAGTCGTAATTCTCGGAAAAGTCGATTAAAATGGCAATTTCTTTAATGGCCAGATTTTTAATGCAAATCTGGTATTGCCGCTGCTGCTCTTTCCAGTTGTAGTAGTGTCTCTTAAATTTTGAAAACTCAGCTTTAAATTCTGTCACTAGATCTCGAACCGTTCCTTTCTGCACTTGCTTCACTGTTTTCTTAGTAGTAATACTTTTTTCCGATTTTTGGTATGTATGCGTAACTCTATCCCATCTAAACCATGTAATTTCGTCTTCATTTTTTTCCTCTTTGAATTGGAGGCTTCGGTTGTTACAACTTACACATAATTCGTACATGCAAGCATGTAAGTTTTTGTCACAAACCGACTTATTAATAGTTTCTTCGAGGTTTTTATAGTCTATTACATTTTTGTTTTTCAGAGCAATGAAAAGATATTCCATGTTGCTATGCTTAACGCACATACAGGTATCTCTTGTTTTAGCCGTAGGTGACACAACGTAATACGGCTTATACCGAAATAAAGTCGTAAAACTGTGCGTTCCTCCTTCCTTTTTGTAAATCTTATATATAAAATTCTCGTGTCACAATGTTCGTTCCCGTACTCCTCCGAAACGGCTTGACCAATTTTGATGAAATTTTATACGCATATTCAGTAAGTCTGAGAATCGGCTACTATCTATTTTTCATACCCCTAAGTGATAAGGGTTGTTCACCCCTAACATTTATTTTTATTTTTTGGACAAATTTTTTATTTTTTATAATGTGGCTTATGTGGCATTAAAAAATACATACAACCCTAAATTTTCCTTCTATCACCTACCCCTATTTTTTAATAGTCACTAGAAATAATTTATAAGGCAAAACAACGTTTGTCGGGTCAGCTAGTTTCATATAAATTTTGTAATGTATCAGTTAAATATCTGATCTGCCTTTTCTTCTTTCCCCTAGTTTTAGTTTCTCGTTTTCCTGCTGTGTTTCGACTTATGTCATCTCTTACATAAAAACGCTTTATTTCTTCTTGAATTTTTTTGTTCAACACAATTTTTTTCTTATTTTGTCTTATGCGGCCTTTTAGCCCCAAGTACGTTGCAATCGTTTTGACTGATCTATTGGTTTTGACCACTTGGTGTGTCGCGACTGATTTAAGCAGCTTTTTTTCTGGTAAAGATTGAGCAGTGGAGTAAGTTTCGCGTAGTGATATTTCTAAAATTTCTTGCCGCGCAGTAAGTTTATCTATAATTTTTTGGAGTTCACCAACTTTTGCCTCATGAGCTAACTTTTCACGGTAATGTTTCTTGCGAATTGTTTCATTTTTTACTTTTAGTTTCCGAATATTTTCTAAAGCTCCTCGATAACTCCTACATATTTTTTTGTAACGAATTTTTAAGACAGGAGCTGCGCTGTTTTGAGACTTCGATGAACTTGGGGTAACTCTTTGATCTTCTTTTTCTTTTTTATTCTTTATTGCTTTCTGTTTTTTCTTTTCTTCTCTCCATTGTTTTCTTCTACATTCTTTATCTTCTTGTGTCAACTCACTAATGGTTTTTCGACTCTTCCTAAGTCGTTCTAAATGCTTCTTCCGCTGCTCTTCAAATTTTTCGGGGTTTTGTTTTAGTTTCTCCCGGTATCGTTTAGCTCTTTCTGCTGCCGTGAGGGCCATTACTGAAATGTAGCAGACATACTTAACATACATTGTATCACATTATATACTTAATATTATAATAATACTCATGACCTAGTTATTGTATAAGGTGTTTCAATATTAACCTTACAAACTTTAAGAAGTGCTTTAGACCATTGAGCTGAATAACTTACAATGGTACCAACTTTGAAATCGCGTGAAAGAAAACAGCTGTCCCATACAATTTTCAACAGTAGGTATTAACTTTCGTATGGAACAGCTGTAATTTTCCGCGGTTTCAAAGTTGGTCCCATAGTAAAAGTTATTCAGTTTGATGGTTTAAAGCACTACTCAATGTTTCGAAACACCTTACATAATACGGTGTCCCAAAATATAGTGTCCTACATCCTACCAACAAACAACAGCTTCAACATAAAATCTTGCTGTGGAAAAAGGAGCCATGTTTTGATAAAGATGACTATTTTTACTTTGTTACTGATATATTATTTACTCTACACTAGCGTGTCGTACCTAAGTACATAAAATCTCAACCAAGTACCAAATTTTTATTCTAGGTCGCGATCTACGTATCTCTTAATTTTCATCCCAATTGGTTCAAGGGTTTCGAAGATTAGCGGTAACAAATATTCAAATATCCAATCTTTCACATTTATAATGTTAGAAGGATTTGTTTATTTTGATTCCTATTCATCTATTAAATGTAACCCCAGCCTAATAGTTCCGGTGCGTCACAAAACGATTCCGGCTGTACAATACGTGACGAACCCGATGTGACGACTTCATACCAACAAAACTTCTAACAATAATTCAAGCTGTTGTGTCCATTGTATGACTACTTTCGACTCGTTTTACAATGATTTATAAACAAAAATGTAATTGTTTTATGGCCAATAACTTGGAAAGTTGCTACATACCTCATAAAATCCTGTTACTATCTGGAACTCCAATTCGGCACCACCGTAACGCGCCCACTTTAGTCACAGATTTTGTTGACACTGAGGTTTGTTTCAAAATGGCGGGTACACCACAGACAAGATAAATGTTGCCAGAAATGAAAAGCAACCATCTTTTAGGGAAAAATTGCGTTGAAGTATTGAAAAGTTTACCGTGACGTTTGCCGGAATTCCGGTTGTGTCATATTCCTGGGACAGCAATAAATATAGTATTTTGAGCTATTAAAGCCTAAATTCGAAATAAAAACCTCTAAATTGTATTTATGAGTTCAACATACGTCTACAGTGTATAAACAGTGACTCCATATAATGTAACTAATCTTACTTGAGACTTCAAAGTTCCAAACATGCAGGTGGGACATGTATATTTAGCACTTTTTTTAATGTTAATTTTATGATATTTCAATATCAGTGAGAGTTTGTTTGCATATTATAGTAATTTTTATAACTTGAATATGTAACTATTTAATAAATATGCAGTATAATTGAGAACGGTGCATACAAAAATTACAAAAAATTGCCAAAGTCAGGGGACACCCAAAATTCGCAGTGTACATCTTTTTTGAAAAACGCCCCTGTACGTACTTTTTTCCGCTGTCGACGTATTTTGCTTCGGTCTATTACTTTGTTTGGGTTTTCAAGTCAAGGAGGCAACAGTGACTCGGATTTTTTCAAATGGGTGAATATTGAGTAAATTATCATTGGATTTATCTAAAACTTGTACACATTGACGGTTAGGTATTATAGTTTAAAACTGCATTATTAAAATCGCACTAAATATTACTAAAATAAAATGAGGGGCCAATAACTAAACATGGGGAATTCAGTGGCTCAACTCCGTAGTACACAGTGACTCATCGGTAGAAATAAAATGAAATATTATTACTTCAAATTATATTTTTATTGAAAATCAACCGATAGTTATATTTATTTTATATAAATCAAAAACTTAGGATTTTCTACCCTCTAATCAGTTCACTTTTGGTTCCTACAAAGCTATTTATCATTATAGAGATCAACAGTTACTACACATTTAATAAACGATGTTAAACTAATCATAATTTGAACTAGAGATGCTAAAGACTAGTAGTTTTTTCTCACTATTTAACAAAAACTACGATTATCAATCGTTCAGTCGTTCAGTCTTCTCAACTATAGTTATATAGAAAATTAATAAATTTTAAGAAAAGTGAAATCAATTGGAAAATTATATAATGGTCTGGTAGCAGTTCCAACCATTGAAGGCTTTGGCAGAATATATTTTAGATCATCCTCCCTAATAAGCGAAAGATCTGGCTTATTAGGCATAAGGAACTTATTAGTGCCTGGCTTGCGTTTTAAAAATGATCTAATACCTTCCCAATGTACAAAGATCGCTGTTTCTTTGTTGTCAACTCCACTATAACATATTCTCCTTCCTTGAGTGAATGTGGTAAAAGATTTGTTAAGTCTTCCTCTGTTATAACAATCTCATTATCAGCATTTATATCTTCTTCTGGCGATTCCAGCCAACAAGAATCATCATCAGAATCTGCTAATACAACTTCATCGTGCTTTTCCATTTCATCGTCGCTATGTAGTATTGTGCGTGAAATTTTTCTTTTCTTGGTCTCGTTTCTTCTTTTAATCATATTCTTTTCTTGCTCTATCATTGTCTTTTCAGGTGTATCGGTAGGTATCAGGCTACGTCCAGCTTTCTTTCGTTTTCTGTTTGTTTTTCTTGGTCCAGCTTTTATGGGGTCTCTAAATTCAAAAGGCGATTTGAAAGTAGGTTTAGCGGCCGAGGTAGATGGTGTTTCAATATTGATCAGCATGTTTTCCACCGTAGATTCTGCTTCGTTTGAAGCATCAGATGTTTTTTGTCCAGGATTTTCAGACAAAGCTATTGAAACAGATGGTCCGTCAGAACTTATTTCAGGTGTTATTGCCCGAGCAAACTCCTCAAGTAAACTTATAAAGTCAGGTGTCGAAGCACCATCATCTCGAAGATCTTCTGGATTAGGACGATATGTTACCGAACTGGGTAAAAAATCTTCATCAGTAAAAATGTGACGATCGAATGGGTAGATACCACACTTTGCAAAAGAGTTCGTTATATTTCTTGGGGTCATAGCTTTTTGAAAAGCAGATCGTATTATTTCACCTAAGTCGTATATTGTCACTGGTTTTCCAGGATTTCTCAACATCCAGGAGTCGATTGCAGCGTTATAGAATGTTTTGAAAGGCCCATAGATGCCAACGTCAAGCGGCTGCAGTTTGGCCGATGTTGTGAAGAGGAAGTGTCAGAATGTGCACTCATGCAGTTTTTGCCAAGTCCAGGGCTTCTAAACTCAAATGAGATTCGTGGTTATCCATGATTAAAATACACGGATTTTCTTTAGTAGCATTCGTATGTTTTATGAAATGTTTTATTACCTCTGGAAAGATCGCCGAATGCATCCATCCGGTAGGTGTGGCGAATCCAAGAGTTCCAGGTGGCGTGTCACGTGTCGCGTGTCATGTGATCTTTGAAATTCTTCCTAGGAAAGATCATAACTGGAGGCAAGAAATTCCCACTGGCACTCACGAAACAGCATGTTGTTACTAACGTCCCTCTCTCGCTGCTTGTCTTTTCCTATGGTTTTTCGACCAATCGGTGCGAGAACTTTCTGAGGTTTTTGCACCGTAGTCGCTGATGTCTCATCCAGATTGAATATTCTGGTTCCATCTGCAAAGTTAGGACTCCGAGAAATCAGGTTCTCTAAATTATCAAAAAATTTTAAGACGTTGCTTTTGTTAAAGGCTGTGGCCCTGGCGAGACTGCAGGCTTCTGGTTTTTTCAGGGTGATGTTATGTCTGCGTCTGAATGAGATTAACCAGTCCTTGCCAGCCATTTGCTTCTCCTCCCATGAGGCAGGCATTTTCAAATTATTTATTTTAGCACTCTGATATGCCACCCTCCGGCTTTCTTTCGCGGTTAATCCATAAAACAAAAGAGCGCAATGCGTAAAATAGTTTCAAGGACAGTCTCTTGTTCTGCTGTAAAAATTCTGTTGACTGAATAGTTGGGTTGCAGCTGTGAGGGTAATAACTTCTCAAGCGAAGGACTGTCTTTGGTTTTCCAATAATATCTCTTGAGTGTAGCAAAAGGAACATTAGCTCTTTTTGACGCCTTTTGCATAGATTCTCCATTCCTGATTAATTTCCAGCCCTTTAATGTTTTCGTGGGGAGTATTGCCAATTTTTCGCGCAGTTTGTGGTCGCGGCATAATACAAACAAAATTAAAAGGTCAAATTACTTAATTAAAAAGTGTTATCTAAATTTGGTTATTCAAAACATATTACTAATTAAGAATCAATAACATGTAGTACACAGTGACTCAGAGTCACTGTGTACTTCTTAGAATTGAGTCACTGTGTACGACTACGCCATTTTGAATATTTCTGATCACAGCATTCGAGTCAAATAATAATTACGATAAACAACTACAGAATGAGAACACTATAGTATTAACTAATTGGTGAATATAAAAGGCAATACAAATTGTCACAACCTGAAGTATGAAAACAAAAGAAACTCACCTCAAAAACTAATTTTGTGGGCACGAAAACAAAAACACGCCATCACACTACCGTACTACTCTTGATCTGCCGACCGACTGGTTAGAACTTGTTTGGGGTTCACATGCTAGTATTGTGTGACAAGGAGAGAAATATCTCGCGCGTTTTTCCAGTTATAACATGAATGAGTCACTGTATCCGACTGAGCCACTGTTTCCTCCCTAACCTTACTAATAACATTCAAATCAACCAATGCAGCGTTTACGATGAATGCTGCAGATCGATCAGAAATTCCAGTTCTGTCGCACGCGGTGGCAAGATTTTGTAAGTTACCTCTCATTCTGTTGAGTTTGCTTTTCGGCT
Organism: Alcis repandata; assembly: GCA_949125135.1. NCBI lineage: Eukaryota > Metazoa > Arthropoda > Insecta > Lepidoptera > Geometridae > Alcis > Alcis repandata. Next base: position 2,990,687 of record OX421240.1, read on the forward strand.
TGCGGTTTCGGTTTACCTAGAATGCAAATTTCATATTCCTCATCATCTGAGGTTTTGCTAGAAGAACTGCTGGACGGCCAAACTATCGCTGCGGTAGATGAAGAAGTACTTGGAGTTTCCACAGTTTTTTTCAGAAACTTATTATACTTTTGCTTTCTCATTTCAACACGCCGAATAGATTTTGTCATCACCTTATCCACAGAACCAATATACATTTTGCGATCATTTCGCTGGTCATTCAAAAACCTTTCCTCTCTAGCAGGTATTTTAGTGACACAATGACATACTTCTTTGGTAATACATTTACAAGTTGCAATATCAAACAACTTTCTCAGAGACTCTTCGTAGAACATCTGTTTCTTGGTGTCACTGCGCAATTTCTTCACACTCTTATACTTGTTGTAATACAGAATCAATCTCGCCACGACTTGCTGATGACTTATTGTAGGAATAGATGCTTTTCCCCATATGTTTTCGATGTAAGTAGAAATTATTTCACATAAATCTTTGACTGCGGGATCTTTTCCATTATTCAACTGGAGCATTTCATTTTTCATCCACAAATAGTATTTAATTACATCACAATACGTCGGTAACATATTGCTACTAAGTTTTAGTGGATCACCAAACAAAGGGCACTGAGAATCTTTCCGTGTCTTAGGCATTTTAGAAATTATTAAACATAAAGTTCACTTCGTTGTTAGCAGCGATTTTAACGAAAATGTCTGGAAATGCAAGTGATTTTCGAACTAATTTATGAGTTTTTATTATACAAAAACTGCTTTCACACTCAAGATAAGGCTTTAAATAAAGTAATTAGAGGGTATTTATAACAAAAAAATTACGTGATTACTTAAATTTACGGGTACGAATTTTATGAAAAAATTTAAGTTTTTCCAAACTACCCTCTCGATGCGCAGACTTTTGATTTTTGCACAAATAAAGCTTACATGTGGGGTCATCGATCGCGCATACAGGAGTTTCGAAAAAAGAAAAAATATATATTTCGCCGGTTTCGCTCCAGCCCAGGACATTATAAGCCCGCGAAGGCCCGTTGCAAGCTTTTGAGTGTGAGCGAGATGCACGCAAACAAGCGCGGCGCGTTCGGATACACAGCTGCCAGAAAACCAGCGCGGCGCGTTCGGATACATATTCCTAGATAAAAAATAAATCGAGAGAAAGAATTGGCGCGCGAAAATTTAAATAATGGCAGTCAATGTTTTCGGTCGGATGGAATTTGAAGTAAGGCAAGCCCGGCTTTTCGGCTTGTATGAAGCTACCGCCACTGATTATCCGTTACGGTCTGTTAATAATTTTAGACTAGTGGTTTCCCCTGACTGCAGTTGGGAGCTATGATGAGTTTGAGATTATAAAAATAAATACTTTCATTACCTATAAAATAGGCATTATCTACCTAAAATTCCTACATATTTTTGTTTGTAATTATACCGCTCGTTCTAACCTAGCTTTATTTTTTATTATACTTAGGAAATGAAAAATTCAAATTCCTAAAATTTCAAAATAATTTATTCAAATATGGGTACATCAATGTACACTTATGAATGTCAAATACAATTTTTACGAATAAATGAATACACAATAAATTAAATGTCAAAGAAAACTATATTATTAGAATGTCAAAAAAATTATATAAATTATTGCAATATCAAAATATCAATGTATAAAATAACTACAATAGTAGGTATAATCAGTCAAGACACATAAGAATGTCAAATACAATTTTTACGAATAAATTTATACACAATAAATTAAATGTCAAAGAAAATAATATTATTAGAATGTAAAAAAAAAAATATATATAAATACATAATTGCAATGTCAAAATATCATTGTATAAAATAACTACAATAGTAGGTATAATCAGTCAAGTATTATTAGTACAGTCTAAATACAATTTACGTAAAGAGACTTTATCACAGACGAAGTCTTCAATTTTATAGTAAGCCTTTTCAATTAAAAAGTCTTTTAAAATTCTTTGAAAATCTGTGTTTTTCTTATTTACTAGAGTAACAGGCAACAAGTTATAAAATAGTACGCCGTTCCTAACAAAAGAGTTGCCAGTTTTGGCTAATCTAATTTTAGGTAGAACAAGTTTAAACTTGTTCCTTGTTATGCTAGTATATTCACTTCGTTTATGATATTTATGAATATTTTTACGCACATACTCGTACATAATGTTCAAGAAAATATACAAACATGGTAACGTCAAAATTTTCACCTGCGCAAAAACTTGTCTAAGAGATTCTCTATAACCTAGCCTATAAATAGCCCTAACAGCACGTTTTTGTAAAATAAAGATGCTATTTACGTCTGCTGCATTACCCCAAAGCAATAATCCATACGACATAACAGAGTGGAAGTAACTGAAATAAACAATTCTTGCAGTTTTAATGTCTGATAGTTCTCTTATTTTCCGCACTGCAAATGCTGCGGAACTCAATTTGTTAGACAGTTCCTTGATATGTGCTTGATAAGTTTGCTGTCAACGATAAGACCAAGAAACTTAGCATCCTTCGACAAAGTAAGTTGATCGTCGTCAATAACTATACTAGGCAAGGAAGGATTATTAGTCAATGTGAATTTAATAGCTTTCGTTTTCTTGGCATTAAGCATTAAGTTATTGACGCTAAACCACCTATTAATTAAACTAAGCGACAAATTGATTTTGGATATATCATAGTTTTTCCTTTTGATTCTAAATAACACAGATGTATCGTCGGCAAACAAAATAATTTCACAATGCTTACGCGCTAAGAAAGGCAGGTCATTGATATAGACTAGAAAGAGGGAATGGGCCAAGAATTGAACCCTGAGGGACCCCGATTGAAACGTTAGCCGACTCTGATCGAACCCCATTTATGTCAACATTTTGGGTTCTACCACACAGATATGATTTCATCAACATTAACGCATCATCTGTCACACCATAGTGTGAAAGTTTACATAATAGAATTTCATGGTTCACACAATCAAACGCTTTCGACAAATCGCAAAAGATACCCAAAGAATCATGCTGAGACTCCCAAGCCTCGTAGATGCTCTCTACGAGATTCGAGGCTGCGTCCAAAGCTTTTGAGGTAGATAAATAAAACATTTTACATACAATGACAATATTTTATTTAAAAAAAACATAGGCTATTCCTCTGCATTTTCCACGGAGTGGAAAAGCTTAAAGCACAATTTAGCACACAGTGGTACTTTGCACACTGTGCAACAAATTCTTGTTCTTTTTTGAACTTATTTTGTACTACAAAACCTGCACCTCCTGGGCTCAGTTTCTTCGGGCATGTGTACGCCAACGCTGAGTAGACGAATTTCTGGTGGCACACCAAAGCCTCCACCTTTTTTATTTTTATATATTGTTGGTCTGTTCTTCTTGGTCGTATAGTTGTCTACTAATCCTCGAGCTAACTTCAACCTGAAGTTGCGGTGCGAATGGTTCGTCACTGTATGTGTCGTGTTATCGTGTTGTATGTGATATAAGCGTTGATGATGGCGGAATCAAACATAAAAATGAACAGCCTCATCCAGTATTTTCGAGATTTTCTGTCTATTGGGTATGATGACCGAAAGTGATCGAAATGGTCTACACCGCCCATTGTGAGGGTGTAAGAAGCGATAGCCTTCGGACATAGAATATCTTGCCGAGTGCCGTCTTTTTGGGTCCTTTTCACGAAAACCGTGTCAAGTGGTTTATGAGCGGTTGAGAGTGACGAGATGTCAGAGGTTGAATGGATCGGTGTCGGCGGAATAATAGACGGACAACTTTGATTTACAGCATGTATTTAACAGAAATACAATAGTAAATGGTTATTTTTAATATATGATTAAGGTCAGGTGGGGAAAGGGAAACATACTTTATTTTTCATGTGATATTATTAATATTAATTCCCAATATTTCATGGGATTGTAATAGTTTTTAGTAAATATTTAACTTGTTAGTCTGTTAGCTTGCTGAAATAGAACGTCTTTTTACAAATCTATAATACTTTTGATAAAAAAATTATAAAACATAAGGCTGGTCCTGTTGTTCCCCTTTCCCGGTTTTTGGGGTAAGGAAAACTGCACCCATAAATGTGTGAATAACAATACCAATGATACGTATTACATGCAAGATTTTATATTTTAACTATCATTAATCAAATATGATCTCTAATGCAATCGCATAAGGTTCAAAATAGAAGATATTGATCAAAATCTGAATTCGGGCTAAGGGAAACATAGGAGGTGGAGACAGGGGTAGTCAAAAATTTGTGTTTGTTTTTTATTATTTTATTGTAGTAAATTTATAGAACATTAAAAGAATTAAATAACATTTTAAAAACAATTTGACCTCTTCGGCCAATAAATAAATAAATAACGTTTCACACTCATAGCTCCCCCACTAGGATAAATTTCTGTGTCGGGGATGCCATGCTATGGAACATACACAAAGACAAGGACAACTAACACCCAGACCCAGAACAGATATTTAAATTCATCATTCAAACATCTGCCCGACCGGGAATCGAACCCGGGACCTCTTGCTCCACCAATAAAGCTATGTAATAAAAAAATAGTTGAAATACATTTGTGTTGTAATGATATCCACAATATAAGGCTCGCGCCCGGTCCGCTGGCTGAGGTCCCGGGCTGGCTTAAGCCAGAGTTGGGTTGGCTGGTTGGTTGAGTTGGGTTGGCTGGCCGGGGGTGCTGGCTTTACTGGCCTATGGCTTATGTCCTCAGTGTGTTTAATTGGGGAGATATCGTCTATATGAGGAAAAGTAAATACGGTTTCACCTTCGGCTTTCGATTTTTTTCTACAGTATTTTACTACTGGGGAATTGAGGAGAAGGTGGGAATATGGCCCCCTAATTTGTTTAAGTATAAAATAATTATTAATTGGTATTGTTACAATCTGTTTATGTCAAAACATGCGTCGTCTAAGGGGTTAATAGGATTTATGTTACAAATCAAAAAAAGATAACATTGATCATAATTTTTTATATTTTCGGAAAAATGTAAAAAACGGAGACATACAAAATGTGCGGTAATTATGGGGCCCCCGAGGGCCACATTAAATGTATGAACTAAATCTTTCAAAAATTTAGCGGCAAAAGTCACAAATATAGTAATCGCCCTCTGCTCCAGCACATTCATTATGAGCCCACAGTTCACAGCTTTGGCACATCACCCAAATTTCACCACTTGTATCATCAGAGAATTTGCTATAGCAAAAAATGCATGCTGTATCACTATTTTCAGGATATGTACGAACAGAATTTTCGTCTTCAGACTCGTCTGTCGTCTCGTCGTCATTACCCATGTCTGATAACTCATCTTCAGAACGGTCAGTCACCTCATTACGTAGACTGGAACGTTGGGTTACGGTTGCAGCTGTTGGATTTTTACCGCGTCCTCTCCCACGTCCTCTCCCGTGTCCTCTACCACGTCCGCGACTACGCCTTTGGCCACGTGTACGTTTCGCGTCTAAAGATCTTTCAATGGATTCCTCAAGTTGTCTTTTAAAAGGCGACGATGTGATGACAACTGCAGTTCCAGCTTTCCTTCCCCGATTTGATGTCTTTTTTTTTGCAGAAGGAACAGGACATACTCGTATATCTTCTGGTAAAACAGGTCTCGATCTGGCTAGTGATGGCCCCGACTGGTGATCTGGCGTATGATCAATCGTCCGTGAGGGACCAGCTGTTGGTAGCGGTGATGGAACGATCGACGGTAATAGGCTTGGTTGATTTGACGGAACAAGTGCTTCATTGGCCAGAATACTGGGAGAATCTGGCGCTTGATCGATTGTTGGAGACACTGACGCTGGATCAATTGTTGGCGAGACTGACGCTGTACCCATTGTTGCTAGTGGTTGAATGACGGATGGTGATAGACTCTGCTGATCAAAGGCTGCTGAGGATGGTGGCTGAATAAGGACTGATGAAGACAATGACTGGCCACTAATCACTTGAGTATTTGGCGGCGTTGGCACCCTATTTGTTCCCAGTGATTGCTCTTCAGCCAGAAAATCAGCGTCGGTGAAAATATGACGATTACATGGATAGATTCCTGTGACTCTGAATCCATTAATTGCCAATTCTCCAGTTGTGCATCTTGAATAAGCCTTCCCAAACAGCTCAGCAATGTCATAAGGCTTGAGCATTCTGTCAGAATGCAACATGAACTGCCGAATCTCGTCACTGTAATGGGTTTTAAGTGCACCCATGAATGTACGATCGAGTGGTTGTAATTTGTGCGTCGTGTGAGGAGGTAGACAAACGATTGTCACATGCCTTTCACGAGCAAGTCTCAACACTTCAACATTTCGAGTGTGAGTATAATGGCCATCAAGGATTAGAAGAACTGGAGACTGTTCAGTTGGATTCGTCTTTTCCAAGAAGTGTTCAAACCATTCTGTAAACAAATGACTTTGTATCCAACCAGATGGATGCACTTTTCCTATTGCACCAAGAGGAGCTCCTTTCATCAACAGATCAGAGTAGTTCTTTCTTGGGAATATCATCATTGGTGCTATATAGGTTCCTCCGGCACTCATGCTACAAACCGTTGTCATTAAAGATCCTCGTTCTGCTGCTGTTAGAGCCCCAATTTGCCGTTTACCCTTTTTACCTATCACTGTTGGTATCTTTGTCTGTATTATTGTCAACCCGGTTTCGTCTACATTGAAAATGCGGTCTGGAGCATACTGCTTTTTTGTGTACTCAGTTTCTAGTAAGTCAAAAAACTCATTGACAGCGGCGCGATTAAAGCCTTGGACTCGAGCATAATTATGAAGTTCCTGTTGGTTTTCTTACGGACAATTTATCCTTATGCTTGTTTAAAAAGTGATCTAGCCATGCTCGACCAGCCACATCTTTTTTAAATGGATTTGGGATGTTATTTCTCACGGCTAATTGGTAAGCCATCCGTCTGACATCCATAAGTGTTAAGCCGTAATATTTACTTTCCATGAACAACAAATATTCGACCAGTTGCTTTTCTATATGAGATGGTAGTACACACTTTCTGCCTAATGGTTTGTGCACAACTGAATCCAATGATTCTCCTGTACATTTTGCCAGTATCCTTAACGTCGATCTAGGTACAGCAAACGTCTTGGCAGCCTTCTTATACCCCATATTCTTACTTTGTACTGCTTCAATTGCTTTTTTCATTTTTTCTGCATCCCATTGCTTCCTCTTCCTCTTAGGCTTTGGAGAAATATTCGTTCGAGGCATCTGAAGTATAATAAAAATACATTTAGGACATTAAATTCACATAATAAAAAAGTCTACTCTCATAATATATTTAATATGGCCCCCGGGGCCATAAAAGAAGCAATAATAGGGGGCCATATTAAAAGAAAGCGCTTGGTACGAAAACAAACCACAAATATAGAAATATCACAAATATAATGACAATACCTTGGAAATATTGAAGACGGGTTGCTATTCTTTCCAGTAATCACAAATAGACCACACAAACACTGTTTAAACAAACAAATTAATATTTTTTAGCGGGACGAAAAACTTTTGAGGTAACGTACCGGCAAACTTCGTTGACAAATTTTCGACACCTGCAAGGAAAATCATTGTATCTCATTTTTAGCAACTTTACAGGAGAGAGAGTCAAAGTTTTAAAAAAATCCTGTAGGTTTTTACTTAAAGTAAAATAACTGTGATAATTTGAATCGTTAGGGGTTAATCTAAGGTATTATACCTACATATATCTTACGACAAATTGCTCTTTTTCATGCTAATTTATGACTTACGATGATATGCCACAATGTTACGTAACACATACTGACATCGTAACTCAGACATACGATGTAATAATGTAAGTATCAATTTGCGTTCTAAAAGGAAAAAAACGTATGTCTGAGATACCATACTAAAAATGTTATTTTGTTTTATTTAGAGTTACGATTTCAATGAAAAACTCAATGCATTTTATTCTTATAATTTTTAATAGCAACTTAGTTTAAAATCAGTCTCCATAAACATAACAATTAATCAGAATCGGAGTTGTCTTTCTGTAGTGCACTATTTAAATGCGGCAAATTTAAAAAAAAATCTCGATACATTTCTGGAATCGCATTACTTTTGCACAAGCTAATCAAATCTTTGTATTTCGCTGCTGTCAGGGGTAAAGGTGCATTATACGAGTAGGCCCTCGGAATGGTGTGAGGCATCTCTTGATTGTTAATATTTTGAGCTCCCTTTGAGCGACGAGTTGCTCGTTTCCCTCTTTGGCCAAATAGATATAATTATAGTCATCTCATTGTCACACAAAGAATCATACTGGAAACTTAACATATTGGGTTGATCCCTGGCACAGCGAATGTGCATAATTTTGCTCCATGAGACCTTTTCATTGTTTATATCGGTTTCCCAATTATTGTAATTCACTATAAGTTGCTTATAGTCCAATATAAGGTCTTGGTTGACTTCAGTTACAGCGTATGGTTCACCGGTAGATTTTGCGCATCTAATTAAAATTACCCACTGCTGGGGAATGTATATCACTTTGTTTTTCTTTCTACGCTCAATCAATGCATGCATTGCATCACCTTCTGACTGCGAATGTCCAACTTCGAAGTAGTGGTGGTTTATGGTTATGTTCAGCGTTTTAGCAGCATATGCGTACATTGCGAACACAATTCTATTTTTATTTTGGCCACCACAGCTGTCAGAATAAAAATTGAACTCCGTAAATCCCTCTTGAACCTTGTTCTTAATGAAGTCGAACACAAAACTACTTATTTCATTTGATCCCTTGCGTCCTATCGTTTCATCTCAAAAGTAGCAGTGTCCTTTATTTTTACCCATGTCATAAATTGTAAAATTATAAGCTGCAAGTTTCCTTTTGTAGTAAAATACTGAAACTTCAGATTGTGGAGTGTTCAGTATTTTTTGTAAGTCATAACAAGCAGTCACAACATCATTAGATTGCTTTGCTCTTTGCTTATCGCTATCTTTTAACGACCTCACAACATTTTTATTGGCAATATGCAAAGCTTGTTCATATTCAAGCTTAACTTTTTCGTTACCACAAGCATTTTTAAATATGTCACAACGCGGACATTGATCTTTTTTTGGTTTATTGAAGTCCACGTTATATTCAGTGCAAAATACTTCTCTATACTGTCGGATTGTTGCTATTTCAGCTTGATCCGAACGGACCTCTTTCATCCATTCCAGATAAAGTTGATGTAATTTTGGCAGGTTTAGCTGTTCATCGAGGTAAAGTTTTGATGAGCGTTACATAGTGTAAATCTACCACTGGTATTTGTGAGATATGGTCGCGAATGGACTGTTTGACTTGATCTGGAATAGCATTCTTTCGCGTCCTGTGAGTGCCTCTCTGGTCGTAGGAAAAAGATCCTGTAGCAGATTTATCTATTTTTTTAAATAGTGTCTGTACCCACATATCACTTATAGAAAGGGTGAATTCAGAAACATTGTCTTACAGGTACGTATTTCTTCCCCTACAAACAAATAATATTCGAGAGAACACTTACGTCGACTCGAAGCAATTGAGCTGGCAGTAACTTCTTTTTTTGGAACTCTTCTAACAAATCTGCTCACATATTCCATTTGTTTGTTATGGTCGCCTAACTCCCAAAAGTCTTTAAATATTAAATATCTTCGATTTTCTGTAATTTTTTCACGACACTTACGTGAACAATTACTATCGCAACTGGGTTTCATTTCTTTTTCGGGAATTAAACGACCACGCTTGTTAACAAACTCTTGACCTAAAGTTTTCTTCTTCTTAGCTATAGAATTCTTCCAGTTTTCTTTATTTAATACTCTCTTCCTTCCTGCATTAACTTTCTTTGGATAATTCTTCTTTTGGCTGGTATTGGCAAGTGATGCATCTGATTCTATATTGTCTATGGTTAGAGATTCAGCACTGTAAGCACAGTAGCGCTCTCGGCCGACTTAAAAGTTTCCGTAGAATGTATTCGTCGTGATTAATTCATAGATGGCGCTTTCTAATACTGAGATACAACGGGGGGCCCTATTCCCACCTTCTCCTTCTCTATCTTTAATATTTAACACTACGCCTACATAATGTTTAATAGACTTTTTTGAACAAAATTTTACCAAAAGCCAATCGTTCTCACAAAATGGCGCATTTATATCAATATTTTCAGTTTTAGTTTTATTTTAGTAGGTACCAAAAAAGCACATGTCAAATTACATTTACAATTACAAAAAATTAATACATTCAAAAACAAAAATAAAATAAAATAATTAATAATAAATTCTAACAATGCAATAGGCTTATACTCTAGGAGTCTAGGCAGAAACTCATCTACTCTATAGAATGATTGCTCAACAAGCCATTTTTTCAACCGTATCTTAAATGAGTTTCTTGACGGAGCTTTCCTTGTTAGCTTTGAGTTCTGCATTTATCGTATCACCATAATCTTTATAGTCATTACTGGGAGAATTAACTGAGAGAGAGGAATCACTCTCTGTCAATAAATTTTCCCAAAAATCATTGCCGTCACTATCATCGTCCAATTTTAATTCTGTCTCATTTTCACTGGAAGATGTGGATGTGGAATATTTTCGGTTTCTTCTATTTTTCCGAGTTTTATTTTCTTCCGAGTTCTGAGAAACATGAATAATAAGTAAAGAAAAATACTAAATCGACAATTTAATTTTCCAATACAAACTGTTCCTACCATTATGTTTGGTACGGTTAACTCGGGATGTCCGATCTCTTTTATCTTTTTAGAAATAAAAAATAGTGTCACTTGGTTGTCAAATATTTATAGGTGTGTTCAGAAATTGCTCGGATCTTTTTGGTATGTTTTGTTGGTTTCTTTTTTTTTGTTTGCTCTAATACAGGGAAGGTTTAAAAGTAAAAAAAAACACAGCGGGTGAAACCGCCGGGGGTCAGCTAGTCATTAATATTCACCTTCATTCTTAAGGAAATCTGCAAAACGTTTACTACAGTATTCACCCCCATTGTCAGAACGTAAACACTTCATCGGCAACCCCAACTGTTTTTCCACTAACTTTTTAAAATGGACATAAGTAGTAAATACCTCTTCTTTCCTTCTGAGCAGGTATCCAAAGCTTTTTCTGGTGAAGTCATCTGTGTAGGTAACCAGGTACTTCGCTCCTCCCCAGCTTTCAGGCACTGGACCGAGGACATCCGAGTGTATTAGAGCGAGTGGTTGTGTAGCACGGTGCTCAGTCTCGGTGGGGTATGGTTTCTTCGCCATCTTACCCTCCAGACATGGCACACAATTTCCAGAAGTATCTTCTTGCTGAAAACATATACCACATGCTCCCAATAATTCATAAGGCCAAGCCTCCTGTGCCATAAATCAAATGGCACCTCAGCTCCGTCTGCTTTCTGTGCATCTTGCATTGGCAAGATAGCCGAAGAATGCGCCACAGAACATGCAACTTCACTACTCACCCTCAGCTTATAAACACCATCAGTACAAGGAATAGTAACGAGTGCTTTGCCAGAAGTTTCTTTTTCAAATATCAAACAACCAAGTGAATTAAAAACAATTGTAAAACCCATTAATACTAATTTACTTACCGATAATAAATTGGCCGATAGATTAGGAACATATAGAACATTATTAATTTTATGTTTCCTTTACCATTTAAATCAAGTTTAGTTTTTCCCACACCAGAGCATTTTATCTTAGAACTGTCTGCTACTTTCACATTCCCACTGCATTTCTCCATATTGTCCAGCAGTTTGTTATCTGAACACATATGTCGAGAAGCTCCACTGTCCACATACCATTCTTCATTGCTCGTAGCAAGAAAAGCCGATGCTAAAAATGTTTCAGAGTCTTCCTTCTTCTTTTTATTGTCATTTCTCAACTTGAAGCATTTATTTTTGTAGTGGCCGGGTTTTGAACAATAATGACAGACTATTTTCTTCTTTATCTGAGGTTTAGCAATATACGCCGCATTTTCCTGACCGTTTCTTCGGAATTCCTCTTGTAACAATATCGAGCGTACAACCTCACTTGATAACTTGCCCGTGAGAACAGCTGTCTCAAGGTTGGAAACTAAATTGTCATACTCCATGGGCAGGCCTGACAGTAGCAATTCTGCTACTTCACCGTCATCGATGATTTTATCAATATCAGCCAACTGCTGCACCAATGACATGGTTTGTTCTAATAGGTTGGGGAAAAAGTTCCTCCAAATACTTTTAGCAATAAAGTGAAGATGTGGAAATTGAACACCACCCAACCCACGGAACAGAAAAAACAGTGGAAATGCTAAGTAGGCGTGGCAAGCGTGCCACAATTATGCGTTGTTACGCTTACTTGGTCTCAGTCGTGTTCTAACATCGCATCGAGTTGGTAGTCTCGCGACAAGTCCATTTTTCCACTGCAATGCCATATTGTTCCATTTTGGAGTGCAAAAATGATAGTAGGAGAAAAAAAATCTTAAAAATGGAGGTGTTTCGTATCATAGGTAAGTACAATTTTATTTGTTTTCTAATAAAATCTTGGAAATTTTCAATTTACTAATAATTTAATAGAATGTCACATTAAAATCAACCTTAATTAAATGAAACAAAGTTTATTTTGAATTGAATGTATTCACCATTTTGTTCTAGAAAGTTCTTCGCTACTCAATTAGTGATGTTAAACTCGATAGTTTTATTGATAGATATCGATACAAAATAATGTAAGAAACATAAAAATTTCAAATCAAATATGTATTTCAATAATAATTCAAAGACTGAAAGTATGGGAGGATATATGGATGTTTGTTTCTCTTTCATGCAAAAACTACTAAATGGATTGGGATGAAAATTGGGACAGAAATAGACTGTAGTCTGGAATAACATATAAGATACTTTTTATGCGTGGTTAGTTCTCGTGGGATAATTTTCGAACTTTACGCGGTCGAAGCCGCTGCCCAGTGGCGCGATGATGGCGCGGTGCTCCCTTTTCATAGGATTTATGAGATTTTTTTTGTGGATTTTTGATAATAAGTAGGTAAGTAGGATATGTTAAAACATTAAATAATAAGGTAGTATAACGAAAACACCTCTTTTCACGCCAGGATGGTATATATTTATAAAACACTTTATATATTACAATTATATTCACAGTAACAGTATTACATCGACGTCTGATCGAAACTAAAGCTAAAACCGAATTGCCTTTCACTTCTCAACATGCCACCTCGCCAAGTCTTATCCCCTCTACTTTACAATCGTTCTTCCTTTAGCGCTATTGCGTTTACTGGGCGGGGCGACATGTTTCCGGTAACCATTTTAATCAAACGACTGTTTATCAAATTAAATACCAAATGATATAAAATCGAGTAAATGACATTAAGGTGATTAAATTTATACTATACATAATTAAAAATCATGACACTCGGCCATCCGGCAACGTGATGCCTCCCGGCATTACCCACAAAATACACATAAAATATAAATTTAAAACATCTTTGAATAAATATTACATGGATATTCAGACTTTCTTAGTACAATAGACAATTTCAATGAAAATGATCGTTAAAACGAAATATAACTATGATTAATGACACAACATTGATAGTTCAGGTTAACATTTTAACAGTCTTGGTGTACTCAGAAAACACACATTAATTACAAGAATAATTTCTCTGAGTTAGGTATCTATTATAATTACAAATCATGACATTCGGCTTTATAACGATCTGGTTACTTGGATTCAACTATTTATATACAAGACTATTGTCGTCAAAAATTTAAAGAAGTAAGTATTTTCATTTACACATGTCTCTACCTTTTTTTTTTTTTGATACATTTATTTCAAGCAACTTTGAGAAAACAAACTTTCAACTGATATGGTATCTAGTATTCTAAACTAGTATCCCCATCAAAACGAATTTAAGAAGCTGAATCAAAAAATAAAAACAAAGATTATAATAGCTTAAAACAAAACGTAAAGTGTAAAATATAGAGACGCAAAAATAGTAGGCCTTGTAAAAGAGCAAATCCTATGGACACAATTTTAACTAAATGCAACGAAACAAGTTAAAACTGTAATTATATTACACTATTACATAGTATAATAGTGTTAAATACTGTAAAACATAAATCTATCGAAATGAATCATTTGTTTATATTTATTTATTCAAGTAACCTATATTGCAGCACGAAATATCATTTATCTGTATTATTTAAATTATTAATGAAGTAATAGAATATTATATAAGAACCACCTTGTAATAAAGGAAGAATATTATATAATAACCACAATATACATATACATGTTGAAGCTAGATATTTCACAAAGATAGGCTAGAATTTAGCAATAACACAGCATGGATGAAAACCAAAAATGATTCAGGAATAAACTAATTACCATTTTATCAGATATCTCAAAATATTAAAGAAAGTTTTCATCAGTAAAAACTTAGTGATTGAAATAAGGGTTTCCGCAAAGATAAAAAACACAACGTTTGCTATCTTCAAAGTGTTAAACCATGTTTGGGAAGATCTGATTAATATTAAAGAACTGATATTTCTCCATGAGTTTTGATTGAATCTTACATAAAACATTACACCAAATGCTCTCAGCTAATGGTATAGGTACGCGAAACCTTATTAATATTGGTAAAATTATATCTGCAGAATAGAATCACTGCCCATACAACAAGAGCATTATGCCACCATATTTGAATATTCATATTCATTTTATTCGAACTAATAGTACCTATACGTCAAATATAAAATTGTATAAAGTTTTAATGTTACATTTTTAAAACATATTATCTTTTTAGATAAAACATAACGTTCAGCTGAACTTAATAACTTAGCTAAATAAAAACAAAGCTAGCACCGTACTTAAGATAGTTACAGATTGGTTACAATTACAATATATCGATTGGACAGGAACTATACGGAACATTAACCTCATTTTATTTCAAAAGTAAGTATAACTCTTAACATCAGTATTTAAAACACCGTAAACAAACCTAATTTGTAGGTTAGCATTAGTTATAGATACGTATTTCAATTTATTTTTCTTTTACTCAAATCTAAAAGTCACTATTAGTACCTCTTGATTACTCGCTTTGATTTACCCTCTAGCAACATTTAATACGAGTGCCAGGCAACATCGTGATCGTGAGTGCGTCACGCTTGTTATCATTGAAAATAAAACTATAGTCCTATCCGACTTAACAGTTCGCAAGTTCGTGTTTATCTTAAAAAATGTGTGAAATCAAAACCACATTTGTTCTCATGGTAAAAAAAGTAGTAAGTAGTGTAGTAGTAGTAATAATCTTAGCAAGTAAACCCCAACAAAAAGCATCTTAGCGACAAAACATCTTGGTTCTTAGCGTATCAAATGAAATTATTGCTCCTACCAATTACATACATGATTTACTAACAATAATCATAACCAACCTTGTATCATATTTACCGATGATACCACTAAAATTTAAATTTACATTTTAAACACTGGAGAAAACTGAAGTAAAATTGATCTACTCGTAAATAACGTAGCAGATCTAAATAATAATAAAAACGTTTATTTAAACCGAAAAAACTATCATGAGGGTTCATGAAATTGTTACGTAACTATAAGTATTAAAACAAGAGTGTTCTTTCAAAAATTGAGCCGTAGGCGAAGTTCCTAATAGTATCACACGAGTGTTTTAGCAGTCATGCGCAGTTTCATATACTACTTTATCTACTTTCATATCATTAAATTCCATAATAAAAACAAAGCTAGCACTGCACTTCAGATAGTTACAGAGTCGTCACAATCTTTGATTTAAACGGTGATTTTTTTTTCTAATAGCATTAATTAGGGCTTTAACTTACTTTTTTAAATTTAAACTTTTGATTTACATTGTAACAACATTTAATTATAGTGCCAAGCAAGACGAGGCTGTGAGTGCACCACGTTTATTATTTATCACTAAGAAAACAAAAACACCAAATGTGAGTACAACTTTAGACCTAGTACTTAAGGTAATTCGAGGCTATACATGGTCATGGCTCACCCAATTACCTTTGAATATCCACATCCACATTAAGAGGACATTTAATAGTACTCCGAGGTGCACCTTTTAACGTTATCCAATACAGTGTACGTAAAATGTATCATGTTTTTGAAATTTATCTACAAATAATAATATAATTTTACCAAACACGAAAATTGTAAGAACATGCATGTTGTAACACTCGACAACCAGCATTACAATATACAATCATCGAACAAACTCAAAACAAGCGCAATGGTACGCGGCTTTTTGACAAAATACCCTCATAAAGAGAATAACGTAGGTTAACTCGTTTGACGCGGTTAGCAGTATCAAAACAGTTTACTGTGTCGATGATAAAACATAATCACAACACAACATAAATGCATGGAATGGGTAACTTGAAAAATTAAAATTATAAATTTTACTACTTAGTGAGCGTGAAGACGATCTCTTGAAAAATTTAATTTAAACCATGTTTTCACATACAAGGCAATCTCGTCTATGATATTAATGAAGCTTATCCAAAACGAAGGTAAGGTATTCAATTGACGTCAAATCTACTTGTAAACATCAGAAATACATGAAATGAATCGAATTAAGAAGAATAGTAACAAATTCTTTTTCTTAATAAAAGAACTACGTTTAACTTGAGATTATGTTCTTATTTTTATATTGATCTCCATTTACCTACATAGTTTTCAAAATGATTTCATTATTAAGATCGAAAGCACTGAATCTCAAAACAGACCTGCCTTAGTCTATTCAGGGTTCACACCCAAATAACATCATGAAATGAAATGATCCTAAAATTATCCACTACACGACAGTCTATCCAAAATAAGAAGTATCTTTTGAAGTTTAACACCTTTCATGGTGCTCTAACTTTGCACACGCGTGCTTACATTTTTTTTTTGACCTTTGAGGTAAGACCATGGAGAATAATAAAACCGTTTTTATTAAATCGCAATGTAGTAGAATTACAAATCATCATTTATTTATTTTATTTTAGGTTACCCTTTAATATAAAATTTACAAAAATAATTAAATCCATTTGACTAATAAATTATATTACTTTCTTAACGTTGTTTTTAAAGTTACGTTGCCTATGTTTTCCTTTTTTTTTTTTTTTGTGAAGTGCACATTCGAATTTAATTGTGAATGAAATATTGGGAAAATTCCAGTATTAGTCGTCGCAGCAATTATTATTATTATACATATTGGAAAATTAAGTTTGAAGTTACTTAAAGTACTTACCTATATATTAAGTATGTATTTTATAGAACGCCGTTTTACACGGGATGTCAGTAATCAATTTCAACAAAAACATTTAAAACAAGAATCATAATATTGCTAAAACCTTAATCGGTTACCAAACATTAGGAATCGATATCTTTTAATAATCGAATATTGGCACAAACATTTTTTTTTTTTAATCTTCGTTTTAATAAGTCAAAATACATCTCTATTGGATTAGATGTTATAACTATTCATCAAGTTTCTCAATTATTATAATTACATATGCGAGTCAAGTTGAATTGAAATCCTACGACCCAAAAATAACAACGATTTTGCTGTCCCGTTTCGATTATAAATCGATTTTAGTTTCTAGGCTTGCGAGATGGCGCTACTAGAAAAGTTAGATCGCGCAAGCAAGTTATTCACTCAAATCTCAAACAGTACGGTGACACGTCTTTTAATGACTGGGTAAATTCTAACCTAAAATGGAGTTTCAGTTTAGAGTCTTATTTAAGAAAAGCAACTCTCAGAAATGCTTGAATGTATAAAATATACTCTGATATATTACTATGCTCTTGCATAACACCCCGTGTATAATATGTGTACTTTTTATACCTTCATCAAAGTTTAAAGCATTATAAACACGTCAAATTCAAAAATAGGAAAAAAAATGTTTTGAAATATGAAAGAAGTGTGTTAACTCGTGATTTGAAAAGAACCAAATATTATTCACCAATATCATTAATTAGCTATTCGGGTAAAATGATTAAAAATTAATGTCAATATTAACTGAATTAGCGTGTTTTTATATGATAACGTTATATAAAAGAAGACCAATCCACTGAAAGATATCAATAGAAATAATGTAAAATTATCAAAATCATTTTAGGTACATTTCAGAAGTATGGAAAAAAAAGTACCCTCCAAAATTTAAGTAGGAACTCCCGTAAAATAGCACAACCATCAAAATATTTTATTATAATTGTTATCTTTTTGCTAAATAGCATAAACCATTATATTATGTAGTTTGACTGTGACTGAAATAAATTATTGATGCAAATATCGATTTGTAACGTGTTAACTGTAAAACAGTAACATAACCACCGAATTCGGATAACATAGCGTAAGTTACGGTAATTCTGTATAGAATTTTATAACAGCCTTAATTTATAGAAAATTTGTTTGATACTTTCCGGGTCTATCAAAGTCTTTCCAGGTACAGCGCTGGAACAGCATGGAGAAGAGGAAGGTCTCTTCTTTATAACCCCCTTCGTTTTCTGCCGATGCCTAGGCAGCATATCACGAGCAGTACCGTCTACGGTGAACTTCATTGACACCAGTCAACACCCTGGAATGTATACATTGTCTCCGGCAGAATACATTCACAAACTAACAGTTAACATTGGGGGGGGGGGGGAAAGGTTCATTTTTAGTTCGGCAAACAATAAACTAAAAGCATATTATAACCTTTTCAATTAAATTTTTAAAGTTCATTGAAATAAAACAAACTTAATCATACATGACTCACTCACATCGCATCACATCCAACAGAAAGCATATTCTGTTCAACTATGCAGTGAAATATAACAATTCACTTAACATCTAGCGGAAATACATATATCCGCGCCATTAAAAAGGGACATCTAATGTTTACTTAATTTTCAGTGAGAAACATATTTATGCACTAGTACATAATTTTTGTACAATTTCTGTGTAAACAAAATTAATAAAATCGTTAACTTCGTAATGATATTAATATATTGTAATAAAAAAAATAATTTGAAAATTTTGAAGAAAATGAATAAATAAGTGATTAATAATGAAAAGTTTAAAAGAAATAAAATTACTTCTTATGTTCGGCAAATACAGATATATTTTTTTTTAATAATATAAACTTTATAAATAATGGCAAAAAAATTGTTTCAATCTCGCACAAAAGTGGCGGTTTTTGGGAATAGCAGCCTTAACTAGTGAATCTAACGATCCACTTAACATTCATCGGGAAGCATACCCGTAACAAACCAGTGAGTGAGTTAACCAACAGTCCGACTTTACTCAAAAATTAAATCTTCGCTCGTATATCTCGAAGATATACTTTCAACATAATTATAATAAAGTCAACTATAAACATATGAAAGCCTTTTCTCTTTCTCTTTCTAAAATGTAGGTAGATATAAATTAAACGAAAACAAAACGGTATTCTATAAATACTGCTCAGCTATTTTAACGACTTCGCGCGAAAATATATCGTTTTCCAAATTCAAATATACGTATACACAATGGGCAAGTACCAAAACGTATCATGTGCTATTAAAAAGTAGGCCTAACCTACCCTCTTCCGAGTGGATGTTTTATGAAAATGCGCGCCATAGTACTGCCAAGGAGTAGCCTAGGCCAAGTACCTACGCGCACCTGCATTTACCTACTTTTAATTAAAATCACATTATCAAAAATTACCCTTATTGAAAACGGTACGTGAATTTTACCACCCACCCAATGCATATACGCACATTACATTTATTAATTTCTATACAATAACTTAATTTTAAGCACAAATACCTTGGTAACAGTAAGATGAAAAGAGAAAGAGAAAACAAAATCTTAACACAATAACAAGATTAGCATACCTTCATTTTTTTGGTGTATCCTGCACATCGTCTGCGTTTAGCTCTCCATGCTGCTGCATAGCGTGGTGATCTCGCTACAGGGGGAGCTCCCTGAGCTCGGTTAGCTTGTGGAGCAACGGCGTTCACACGTCTGCTGCTTTTTTAACATCATGTTTTAACATTTTCTTTTCTTCGTTTGCGGCTTGGCGTGAGTTTTTTAACACTTCTGAGGTATAACGAAAACACCTCTTTTCACGCCAGGATGGTATATATTTATAAAACACTTTATATATTACAATTATATTCACAGTAACAGTATTACATCGACGTCTGATCGAAACTAAAGCTAAAACCGAATTGCCTTTCACTTCTCAACATGCCACCTCGCCAAGTCTTATCCCCTCTACTTTACAATCGTTCTTCCTTTAGCGCTATTGCGTTTACTGGGCGGGGCGACATGTTTCCGGTAACCATTTTAATCAAACGACTGTTTATCAAATTAAATACCAAATGATATAAAATCGAGTAAATGACATTAAGGTGATTAAATTTATACTATACATAATTAAAAATCATGACAGTAGTATTATATATTTTTCTTATTCTAATATAAAAAAATGGATTTGTTGGTTTCAAATTTATGAAAATTGTTTTGCTTAAAACTTCGTCAATTTTCAGACGTTTGAAACCAACAAAGCCATTTTTTATTATATTAGAATAAGAAAAAAAGTATATTACTACCCTATAAGTCAGTAGAATGCTAATTTTTATTTAAAATATTTATAGGTTTCCCAAAGACGGTAGTGTCAAAGAGAAATAGATAGATGCAACGGGTCGAGTTAATTGGATGCCATCCATATCAAGCACTATATGTTCGGAACATTTTTAGAAGTTGATTTTTGAAAATAAAGGATATAGATACAGCGAAACTTACAGCGATTCCAACTATGAAAATCGTTAAGTTTTTCAAGCAAGTATGTTAAGATGTTTTATTTTTATCACATAAAAATAATTAATTCACAAACACACTTGCCCGTTGTTTAATCGATATCTTATTATCTCATTCATTCACTGAACTCCCAACCAGTTTTATGTTTCGAATTAAACAAGTAATCGGGTATCTATCGATATCGATAATGTAATTAAAAATATAATATGTGCTGCACTATTGTGGCCGTGGTCGAGTAGCAATAAGTATCGACCTATACTTATTGCTACTCGACTGTCAGCCTTATGACAAAGGAAATAAAATTTATAATTGCTGCCTCTGAGAATAGCGCCATCTATGGTCGGGTAGCGAAATTTACTCGTCAAACAATTCCTTTTTAACCTAAGATTGTAAAACGTCTCAAATATTTTTTGCACTAAAGTAAAATGAATCTTATCTTTAAAGGTGAAGGTTTATTTCCAGATGTAAGATTTGTGACTTAGGCTAATTTGTACTATAATTAAAACGACAAATCAAAATGATTGTATAATTGTAGTGCACTGTATGATTACAGTTTTAGTTGTGTGTGTTTGGCGACAGCGGTTCCTATAGTAACGTTGTTGCATTGCACTTCCACTGTTTTTTCTGTTCCGTGACCCAACCTATTGATATAAGAAATGGCAGTGGTGTTATCTATTCTTAGTAAAATCTCTGTATTCCTACTGTTATTTGCAAAACATTTTAATGCAAAGAAAGCAGCTAGTAATTCTTTCATATTAATATGTAACTTTTGTTCCTCTTTTTTCCATGTACCATTTGCAATCTCTTGTCCACAACACGCTCCCCAATGAATTTTCCCTAGAAATCTTCTCAGATGCTTCAAATGTCACATTTTGTCTTATTGGACTAAATGAATTATCTATATGGTCCCTCCACCATTTCAAATCTCTTAGGCAAGAGGGTGGAGTATCTATTAGCGTTTCATAGTTTCCATCATGATGTAATAGGGATAAAAATGTATGTCTCTCTAATTGTTTTGTATAAAGAAGTCCATATAAAACAGCTGGACATGCCGATGTCAGTATGCCTAAAACTTTTGCCATGAACCTAATGCTATAAGACTTGGGTTTTAATAGCTGCTCCACATATTGTTTGCCAGGATCAAGAGAACGGTCTTCATCTCCATGTTCCACTAGTGCTTGTAGCCGGTCGCGGAGGCCGAGTTCCCTCAACTGCGCGCGGAGAGCCTCTTCCTCCATGCCGCCCTTACTCGCTTTCTCTATCAACCAGTCCAGTCCGCTCAGCAGCTGTTCTTCAGCAGTGTTGTGTTCTTCTTTTCCTGTGGGAGTTTAATGTTCATACTTGTTGAATTTAATATGAAACCTAAGAATGTGCATTTGTTTGATGGCATTAAACAACATTTTTCTTCATTCAAAATGAACCCTAGTTGCTCCAGTTGTCGAGTGTGTCTAATGTTATCCATGCAACCCGTATATGAGTTTGATAGTAACAAAAAATCATCTAAATATTGAACAGACAAAAAACCTCTTTTCCGTAACTCTGACACTACTTTTTTGTTATCATTAAACACGGGAATATTCACGTAAAAATACACCGCCGCCACCGCCACCGCTTCGGCTGACACTACTGGTTTCAATATCTTTGTAAAAACAAAGGGAGCTGAACACAGACCAAAAGGTAAGACATTAAATTGGTAGGTTTTTCCTTCAAACCGAAATCGTAAATACTTTTTATGTTGTTCACATACGAGTATAGGAACCATATAGTAGGTACCTATGCATCTTTAAGGTCAATCTTTGCTAGGAAACAATGTGGAGTCATCAGTTTACAAGCTGTTCGTATATCTTCTAATTTAAAATGTTGTGTATTTATGAATTTATTCAACTGTTTAAATTTAAAATAAACCTATAAGATCCATAAGGCTTTTTTATAAAAAAACATGCTAGAAATGAACTGATCTTTACTGTCTTTGCATTGTTCAATAGCACCTAAAGCAGTCAGTCTATTTATCTCCTTACTGAACATGTCAATTTTTGTGTGTGATACAATATAATTTGCAGGTTCGCTAAGTTTTAAAGGTTTTTGCGATGAGCTCAAGTCTTTGCACACACAAGTAAGGCAAATGTAGACTATGTTTTAACTTTGTTTAATAGTCAATACTGACAATACTTGCAACTTTCCATAATCAAATGGTATTTTGTAACCTGTAAGCCATGATAGAATAATTGCATCATTAATAGCTATGTTAAGCCATGACTTGAAAAAGTACCTTAGTCTAGCAACCTGCGGTGGGTGTAGGTGCGACGATGGTCCTGAGGAGGTGGATTCCCTCTCGATCTGTTTACATTCTGTCGGGGATGAGGTTGATTGCGAGAAGACATTTGCCGAGCAGCCCGCTCGTTGTTGCGCCTCTGTTGTGGTTGGCGTGCAGTGATGTTTTTGAGGTGACGAGGCGGGCTTTTGTAGTTTAAAGGCTTGGGAGCCTGAGGTGGTTTTTGAGTCCTAAGATCTTGGCCAGCTCTTGCTACTGCTTTAGCTGTTTTTATTCCTTCAGTCAAATTATTACCAAAAATAAATCTTTCTGGCTCCTGTTCTTGGAGAGAAGATCTCAATTATTTGCTTACACTTGCTAGGACCATCATTCTTCTGTTCTTGGTTTCCGAGTAGTGGAGGTCGCACAGCAACCTCGCTGCGTCACTGCGTTACTTACAATTGATATGTTTGATATGTTGATCAAATCTGACAGGGCTTCCCCAAGGGCAGCTAATGCCGCAGCCATCAGTTTTTGTTTGTGAAAGATACTCATGTCTCTTTTTTGAGCAGTATCAGTTAGAGCTAATGCTGCTTCTGGGTCTAATTTTGGTGTCCACATTCGTGGCACATTCTCATAGGAGGATATTTTTCTCCTAGTTTTAGTCTTTCCTCTTTCTCTAACCCAGAATGAAGGATATTCTCCCATCTTTTTGCTAGTTCGACTTCGACATGGATTTTGATTCCAGTTTCTGGAAGTTTTGCAGCCTTTTTACCGAGTACATTTAATATGTTACCATCAAGCTTGTCTTCGATGATTATTACCTCTTGAGAATCTTCAGGGTGCGGTTCTTCTTTCTTCACTTTTTGATCTAAAGAAAAAACAAAGGGATGCATAGTTATTCATAGGTAGGTACCTTATTTTTGTCAAACTTATGTTCTGACTGCGGAGTAATAGGAGTTTAGTAATAGATAGATATGGTCCACGTTTGTCCTGACAGACAAAAAACAGAGTGTAACTATTTTGTTCCATCCTGCAATTGTTTGTCTTGGATGTACCTTGGCTGACCTTTCGTGAAAGCTCTAGTCAAGGAAAAATTAAAATACTGGAAGCCCCCACAGGACAACTCTCGGATTGAACCAGATTCAGGTTGATCTTGAAAATGATTGTCTCGGAAGTACCTAAGACATGGCTGACCCCTCGTCAAAGCTCTAGTCAAAGAAATAAATCACTGGGAGCCCCCACAGGACAACTCTCGGATTGAACCAGATTCAGGTTGATCTTGAAAATGCTTGTCTCGGAAGTACCTTAGACATGGCTGACCCCTCGTGAAAGCTCTAGTCAAGGAAATAAATCACTGGGAGCCACAGGACAACTCTCGGATTAGACAAGATTGATATTTGCTAAAGGCCAATATTAACCATCAATTTCTTCAAAAATTTCATCCTCCAGGTATTCTTCAGCTTCGTAATGGGACGGCGTTGGAGTCGGTGTTTGAGAGTCGCCCTGAAATCGTTCCACATCGTCGTCCACTCTTCTTCTCTTGTTCCAAAATCTTAAGAATTCCTCGAACAAATCATTGTCGCTCTCCTTCCTCTTCCTATCTTCAATTTTCCTTTCCTAATGTTAAAAATAAAATATTATATAAAAAATACTACGTGCTTTGGCGCGCACGAAAGAACGAATGATTGAAAGTGTCAAGGGGCTACCATAGCTGGGTGACATACTCTCCCCATAGAGTAAAAAAGCTTACAACATTAAGTTTTGGCTTTGAAATTCGTGTATGGCGCGTGTGACGGCACGATACTACATAGTAAATCATGGAAGGATGAGGTCTGAAGTATAAATGACTTTTATTTGATTAAGGGTTAAGCAGCAGGCTGTACGTGATAAAGGAAGGTATTCTGGTTTTTGGTCATCTTTCGGTTTTCTAGACATTGTCATGAAGTGTACCTACTCCGATTTGATGTTAATTGTCTTCTGCTGTGAAATAGTCTAATATTATTGAAAAAAATGGTGAATTTACATAATTATGTCAAGAAAATTATATTCATACAAACGGTTATCCGCAGTATTTCCATTCGCTATTATTATGCTGGGACTGCTGAGGATATTCGTACCAGTTAAATCGGCACGAGTTCTGCCGCACATTCTCTCGTTCAAAAAAAGTTAAAACTGTTTCATATATAATATCATACAAGTTCCAAATAAAATTGTTTTGTGGTGATATTGGTAACACATCGCATTAAGTACTTTTCTTTGTCCTGTGGCCGAGATTTGTTATTAATTAATATTTTGTTAATAATAAAGGTAATTCTGGTGAAGTTAAATATAAAAACAAAACTTGTTGGAAATACTGAATATGAAATTCCAGTTAAAGGAGTGTTGTGTGTTCCGAATTTGGCTACAAACTAAAGCCCCGTATTCATGGTAAACATTTGTTTAGCAACATTGTTGATGAACGGCAAGAATGTTGCTGGAAACACGGGCGAGAGCTTGTCAACATTCCGTTATCAACTAATTACGTTAGCTGCGATCGGAGGACTTTAAAAGAAACCAAGATTGTGGCTACTTAGTTTAATAAAATTAATAAAATTATTACAATTAGCCTAAAACTAAATTAGGTGAATACTAGCTGAAGTGAAGCTTAGTAATGACGTGAAACGAGAAGGCTTCCATCTGGTCATCTCGGTGCGTTGCTGAATCGGCGCCTCGTGATCAGTACATAGGTCGCTTGTGAAATCTGGAGCACGGCCTATGCAGCGTTAGCGGTTTCGGTTACTGAGCAATATGTAATTCCTCAGATAGTTATAATAGCTAAAATCTACATCTAAGTAATAATTATAATACGTTTGTTTGTAATCAGCCTTTAATTTCGAGTCAGAATATGAAAAGCACTATAGTAAAAAAATCAATCAACATTGCAAAATTAATCCCTATCAACATTATACGTAATCAGACTTTATTGAGATACTTTTTGGTCACATTGTCACATACGAGTACATAAAAAAATCACATCAGTGTCCATTATTTACGAATTATTCTATCTTAAAATTTAGTTTTGTGATATCAAAAGTTTTGATGCCCCGTCGATCTGATAGTGGACCCGATAAAACACGCTCAATGTCATTTTTATATATTAATGAAATATCATCAATAATTGGCCAAGCGAATTTTGCTTTACCTTTATGCCTCAAAAATTTAATCTTATAACAATTTTTGCCAGCTACTTCTATAACTTGTCCAACATAAAATTTGAATCTCTTCTCTAATTTAAATTTAACAACAACGAACGAGTGCTTAGTAACCATATCTATATCTATGACTTCTTGAGAATAAATTTCTATTTCGTTACTATCGTGGAGAAGATTATCTATATTATCACCTTCAAGATAATCTAATTCAGATGAACTTTCGTGTACCGAAAACTCATCATCATCATTCTCTTCCGAACTTTCCTTATTGTATCGACTATTCAATCTTTTATTTTTAGAATTTTGGTGTTTATTAGGTTCGTCTCTTTCTTTTCAGATTTTTACTATCACCGATTTGAGTTGATTGTAGTGTATCTTCTACGAGACTAAGTAATGCAGAGTTATTTAGAATGTTTTCGTCTATGTCAATTGGTTCCAAATTAATTATATCTGGTAAATCGTAATCTTCAATGTCATCTTCTTTATCAATTTTTTCATTATATGCATCATTCTCAATAGTTACGTGTTTTCGGACTTTTCGTATATCACCAGTATTCTCATCTAATTCTAATACAAAGTCTGTCTCCATAGTGCCACTTTCAGTCTCTCCTATTTCAAATTTGTGTAGTTTAGGATCATAACATCCGCATCTTCCTTTGAGATTTTGGCAAAAGCAGGAGAGTACTCTATGAGTCAATGAATGCTTGCCATTTAACACTACTTGATGGATTTTCATGGTGTCTTGAAGTGGGATGAGCTTCGTTACAATATTTGAGTCCAGGGTTTGGATATTTTTAGCTTCTATATAAAATATTTTAACGGCGGTTTCAGTCGCGTTTAGAATTTCAAATGCAGTATATGCATCTGGAATATCAACACCATGAGCCACTTTAAAATCCAATGTTCTTTTTACTGTTCCCCCAATGCCATCTGCAGCTCCCTTCCCATGGGAAGCTTCAAAGAAGGACCAAGTAGCATGACTAAATCCATGTTGATAGGTTATACGGCTAAAGAGGAAAAAGTTTTTTTTTGCCTGTATTGGGTAGTCGGACCATCAGAAAAAAAATCAAAGTATCTACACCAGGATAATAAACTTTGATATGCCTTAAAATAGGGTCAAGGTGCGCCCAAATAGCTTCTGGAGTGTGAGAGTTGTCGGGTGAAATTGTGCAAAAAAAGAATGGCTTTTCATTATTGTTATATAAAACTCCAGTGTGCAGCGTAACCTGATTTTTGGACGAGCCAAAATGCATAGCTTGAATCTCTGTGCTATGTTTGCACACCCAGTTCTCGGAAAAGTCTATATGAATTGCTACTTCATTGGCATACAAGTTATTTGTGCACATTTTTTATTGTTGGTACTGATGAAAAACATTGAGTACCTACATGAATTTTAATTGTTTTAAATTCCTTGTTAAATAAATTAATTAATTCATTGACTGTGCCTTTTTGTTCCACCTTCACCATTTTTTTTGTCTTCTTCAAATTTCCCTTATATGTGTATTCATGGTCTTTGTAGGTCCACATAAACCAAGATATATCTCCAATATCTTCAATCTTTTCTTCTATAGCATTTTCAGAGCAAATATCACATACCCCATACATACAATCTTTGAATGTACTGTCACATACCAATTTTAAAATAACTTCAGTGAGATTATTTGTTTCAAATAATGGTCACAACACGAACATAGTAAGAAGACTAAAAAGGAAAAAAACCTTTCGAGTTAGTGTAGTGTTATGACAGTGAAGTGTAGTTTAGTTAAATCTACTAGTAAAGAACACATTAACAAAGTGTCTTCGCCTTAATAGAGACAGTAAGAAATTTGTTAATGGACACAATCTTAGCAATAACTTACTTAGCAATTTATGTTAAACGCAAATTACTCATTAGTCTTTCAGGCTAGATCGTAATTTTAATGATGTACTTACTTATCGATAAAATGCATCATTACAAAAAAAAAATAATGGTCTACCTTTTATAGTTTATCAGTATATTTTTCGCAGCGTTATAATCTCTATCGAATTCACTGTTGCAGTTCTGGCAAACCTCCCAGCGTAAACGATGATACATTTTGATTTTGTTGAATATTCCCGTTTTTTGGTTGCAGTTGAAACAAGCCTGAGACGTGTAATGTTCATTTACTATTTCCACTGCCGTGTTTCGATTTCTCAATCGTTTAAGTAATGCGTCGTTTGAATTTACGGCCCGAAAATGAAGCTCCATTCATAAACTTCGAACCGGCACCATTTATAGAATTTTAATATTTTCACCACCACCGTCAAACACATCTTTTATGATTTTTTCTTCAGTTTTGGTAGTTCTTATGTATTTATCGAAACTTATTCGAGTCAATTTGCTAAATTTTTCATATGGGTTTTGTCGCAAACAAATCTAACCATTTTAATCTAGATTCGGTGTATTCTTTTACATGATCAAATGATTTTCCAGTTATAACAAAACCCTTTTCCGTTGTAATATTCTCGTGATCTTTAGCTTCTGTTTCTAGGGATTCTTTTAGTAAACGTTTACTGATTCGATCGCGTTTCCACTCTAATGTATGAGATCTAATATACGTTTTAGTTATACGCTTGAACTTGAAATTGTTGTCACAAGTTGCCAAAAGAATCCTCGACCTAGGATCCACTGCTATAGTTTAGAAATAGATTTTATCCTCCCTTTTTAAGCGTTTACTAGATGGGTCGTCTTTCTTTTTTTTCACGTATCTGTTCATGGATACGCTTACGCTTACCCCGTCGCGTCGATTTGAATACAGCATCCGAAATTTTTAATATTAATCAAAAATGGGTTCCATAATTCGATTTTGTGGTTCTCGATCTTCTTCCAGTCGCTGGTGATTTTATGCGGTACCACTCTACGTAAAATTTCATGCCAACCTCCAGATGTGTACGTAACGTGTTTCAACCCGTGCCTAGGCTGAGGAAATAGATGGAAAGATTTACCGCTGCCTCGTTCGTGCAACTCTTTTTGTATTTTTATCCAAATGGGTATTGTTGACCATCACGATTTCTTGCAGGTATCGACGTTAACTAACTTGAAAGTGTCAGAGATTTCATCATTTTCAAGAAACACCTTTTTATAGAAAGCATTGTAAATGCGCGGTTCGTTACGTTTTACATTGAAATATCTACATAATCTTGTATAAGCATGAGTTTCTATGTTTTTAAGCAACAGTGTCTCGTATGATTTTGTCATTTCTTGAATTATGAAACTTCTTAATTTAGCATCGTAACTTCTGTTGGAGATTTGTTTGTATTTTTCAGCATACGGACCTTTACCCTTCATTGCATACACATAATTTAAAATATCAGCTTTAGTGGATACAGGCTCTGTAGACGTTTTTAAGCAATAGTTTACGAAAATTTCTAATTCTATGAAGATTCTCGATAAATCATTAACATCTCTTCGTATTTCCGATAAAAGATTTGCTTTCTCAACTGGGTCAACTAAAGGACATACCATAGAGTTTAATCCACGTTTGATTAGAGTTGTAAACCTTTCTTTCTTTCAGTTATTGGTTAATGCAAGTCTCGTAATAAACTCGATAGACTGATCATAGCACCGTCTTTTTCACCCACCTTCACAAGGAACAATCAAACCAGTACATAAAAAAGTCGCTTTATCTACAGTTAGATATAACTGTAATGTTGGTTTTCAAGTTGTAGCGTTTCGTTACACTCATGACTGTTACAATAACCTCCCAAGTCCCACACTACAATTGTTTGAACTATAAAATTCAACCTTATTGCATACGAGACCCACCAATTTCAAATGGAAGATTACGATATTCCATCATTGGAATATCATGGCCGACATAATATGGTCGACCTTTTATAGTTTATCAGTATATTTTTCGCAGCGTTATAATCTCTATCGAATTCTCTGTTGCAGTTTTGGCAAACCCCCCAGCGTAAAGGTCGTAGCACACATATCAACTCGGAAAGGGATCGTCACCGTATCGCCTCGCCGTCAACCAGGCGTCAACCAGGCGTCAACCTATCGTAAGCGCGTCACCGTGCGATCAGCAGCTCCGAATCGACTCGGCTACGGCTAGGCGACGCCGCGCTTACGGCTCGCCGGTCGCTGGTTGACGACGGCTGGGCGGGGTGCCTCGCGGTTAGTCAGTATCCGAACGTGAAGTGTAGCGCAAGGTTATGTCCCAGTTCACAATATACGAAATGGCTATAATTGCAGTGGCACTTGACGAAGAGGAAACAGAAAATAGAAAGAAACGAAGAAAAAGATATTGGGTACACAGTATGAATAAAGCTAGGAGAACTGAAGGGGAATTTCGGACTATTAAGAAACATTTAATAGATGATGAAGAGAAATTTTATATTTATTTTCATATGCCAAAATGTCTCTTTTATAACATACTGCAGTCTATAGAAGAATGTATAAGAAAGAAGAATACAACATTCAGAGAAACGATTTCACCCGAAGAAAGATTGGCTGTAACATTAAGGTAAGCAACAAATTAAGGTGAGCAACTCCTATACACGTGATTGTCTGGTAGAAACTATTACTTAGTAATAAGGCCGCCGATATTCTGAGAATTGTTTTTTTTAAGCCGTGTACTTTGACATTTTCTTGCAATAAAGGGTTCTTTTTGTATTGTATTGCAAGGTAACTGAATAAGTTTTTTCATAGACAATGGTTATTGGAGAAATAAATACACATTCGTTTTCAAATCAAAAAGGTTTTATTTCAGGAATGCAATAAAACAAAATAATAATTGAGTATTATAACAAAAAAAATTAAATGATTAACGAAGCACGCTGTCCATTTTTTTCGGTCGTAGCTTGTGCCTTCGATTGCCATACGATATTTTAATAATTATTAATTATTATTTTTTTCAAAGTTTAAATTATCAAAATCAGTGTTTGAAGAGCCAGTTTGTGTGCTTGAAGCGCCAGTGTGTGTGTTTGAAGCGCCAGTTTGTGTTTGCATACGACTGCTTGTCGGTACTGATAGACTCTCGTGGTTATTATTATTGAGGGTATTATAACCTTGAGGCATGTAATAATCAGGTCTTTGAGGAATGTAAGAATTGCTAAAACTATAATAGTTTTGTTTATCTGCGATTTCTTTTAACTCGATTTCAGAAACTGCGTTATATATTTTAGCCTTTATAACTGCTTGGTTATATTCAGAAAACTTTTTTACAGTTGCCGCAATGCTCTTAAAATATTTATCTATCTCATCATCTTCTTCTTTGTTTTTCTTTTCTTCTATTAAATAATTCATTAAAGCATGTGACGCTGAAGTGTTTTCAACTGCACAACCTTTTTTAGGTTTCTTCGGAATGTTAGGAGTAATTGAAGGTGCAAAAGACTTCGGACGTGACGTAGGTGTAGGAGTCTGTTGTTCTTTAGTTTCTGGAGACTGAATATCGTTTATTGAGTTCTGTGACTCATCATTCAAGAAGCTGCTAACATCTGAATGGTCATCATCTCCACTTACATCTGTAACCGACGAAATCGTACTTCTTTCTTTGTAATGACAATGAGGTAACAAAAAGCTCATCTCATCTTCATAGGTCCACTTTTTCGTCGTCGTTGCTGCCTGACCACTTTTAGTTTTACGTTTCTTGATAGTTCGTCGGTGGGACTCTCTAAGATTTAGCCAAGTTTTCTTGCATTCAGATTCTGAAATAAAATAAATCATGGTCAAATAGATAAGCGCAAATTGGCGAGTAGTTATATATCGTCGTATCCGTGGAAGACAGCCACAGTTGCAAAACCCTAGGTTTCCAGGAGGCGGTTTTTTCTGATTATCTCGGAAATTTCTTAGACAACGTATGTTTTTTAGTATTCGAAACAATTCCTTGACACAACAGGCAGTGAATCATATTTTTTTTTAATTTTTGACGATAGTATTTGTACGTGTTTTGTCCCTTAATACCTTACTCCACGGAATTTTCTCAAGATCACGTCGGCTTAACCGCCATGAGGGCTTTTTTCCGAGTGAGAAATGAGAAACGCGGTGAATTTAAGAGACATTGCGCCTTTATTCCACGTAAAAAGCTGGGTGGTGGCCTTCTTACGACAAAAATATTAGAATTTGCGGTTTAATTTTTAGTGTTCGTGTACAATAGATGAAAAACAATGTTGTTTTAACCGACTTCCAAAAAAAGGAGGAGGTTCTCAATTCGGATGTTTGTATTTTTTTTTTTGTTAATGGTTGGATGTTAGATATTATAATTGTGCGCGACTTTTTGTATTTTGACCTGACCGCGAGCGCGTCACGCTTGTAATCTCCTGATGAAGATCACCGAATATGATCAAAACTAGTCGTTATAAACGACTTAATTTGACGTTAGTAATCCCGTGTTAATTATATCAGAATATATTTTAATCTTTAAATATAAATAACAAGTCCTGACTGACTGACTAACAGACGACTTAAAGCCAAACCACAGGTCGTAGAAATTTAAATTTGGAGGGTGTATTTGTTTTGATGAGCAAAGGTGTGTACTAAGAAAGGATTTTTTGAAATTCAACCCCTGAAGGTGTGGAATAGGGTGTAAAAGTGTATATGGAGAAGCTGGTTTTGTTTTTTGATGCCACGAATTTAAAAATTTTACAATATGACTTAAGAAAATATTGATCACGTATTTCACCATTTTCTGGAAATCAACCCCTATGAGGGTGAAATGGCGTGGTAAATATGGCAAGAAGAGAAAATTTGTTTTGATGCTACGTCAATGAAACTTTACACAGATGTACTAAATTTATAATAGAATCCCAAAATTTTCGAAAAGTCTCTCGAGCTGGAATTGTTAATTATCTCGAAAATTCAAAACGCTTTTACCAAAGCGCCAAGACTAAAAATACTCCAAAACCTTAAACTTTTTTGGGGAAATTGAAACAACAAACAACACAAAAGAAAACAAACAAACTTTGAGGGTCTATATTCCCGAAACTATTGAAGGTAGTGTATTTGACCAAATGTTATAGGGGTTTGCGAGAGCTACTAAATGGTGGCGACGAAAATCCAAGATAACAAATTCAAAATGGTCCGAGGGGGCTGATTTATTGTATCTGGGGGTTTTATAAGTCCCTTATTCCATTATGACGCTTTTGACATACTCTCAAAAAAGGAGGGTTAAGTAAATTTAACCCCAAAAAAATAAACGGTTTTTAAAGTGTAGTGTCCACGTGGTCGAAGCTAGTTTTCAATAAAGTAGCGTCGACTGACCGCGAGATGATTTATTTTTTACCCAACTGCAACGAAGCTAAAAAAGAGGGATATGTATGTATTTATGCGTGTATGTACGCATGTATATTGATTGTGGATGTATAAAGTAGCTCTTTGTTATGACCGAATAGTGGTACTAGACTCACACAAACAAATAAGATGCGCGACGGGATCTAAATACTTCAATAAGAGATTTATGTCAGAATCTCCTGAAGAAGCAGGGGCTAGAAGTGCAACAATCGAAAGAAACACAAAACTACTACCAAAAAGAATAAATAAGACGCAAGACATACAGGTTCCTTAAGACCTTGACTGCTTAGCCCCCAAGCAACTGCTAGCCAAGAAAAAACCAAAAGGCTCTTCCAAAAGACTCTTTCAAATCGCTTAGTTACCGTAGAGGAGTAAGCCAGCACCCGCTAAACCAGACCGGAAGACTCAGGCTTTTCTTAATGCAAACACTCTAATCGTAGACAGTAAGATCACCAAACTAAGTTTTTCTATAAAATCTATAAATTGGGACATCCTAGGGATATGCGAAACTAGAAGACCACAGACATAAAAAAAACCATAGAAGAATACTCGGACTTTATTCTATTCCGCACACCTGGAACAAAGTGAACAAACGGAAGAAACGAGGTTGGGTTCTTAATGACAAAACCTCTGAAACACAATATTTTAAAATTTAAAACCGTGTTGGATAAAACTACAACTCTGGAAATAAAGACATCCAACGAAAATATTAGATAATTTGTACTGGGATATTAAAGCCTCCGAAGACAAAATAGTTAACGAAATTTTAAAATCATTATGAATGCTGTTAATAAAGCCACTACAGCAACTATTTAACATAGTTATTGAAATAAAAACAACGTCAGCACAGTGGTCGAAGTCTATTATTATACTTGTACATAAAAAGGAGACCAATGTGACATTAGAAACTATAAACCAATCAGCCTAATGACAAACTTGTATAAAATATTCTCAATTTTTTTACTCAACCGGTTGACAATAACTCTAGACGAAAACCAACCGAGAGAACAGGCAGGTTTTCGAAATGTTTTCAACAATGAACCACATATAGGTAGTCTTTCAATTGATTAAAAATCCAATGAAAACGGGAAACCGCTATTTATGTGCTTTTTATAGACTACACAAAAGCATTCGATTCTGTAGACCACAACATGATCTGGACTGCACTAAAATAACAAAGCACTGACCAGCCAAGAGCCCTACATTAACGTGATCTGCAACATAATTATACTCTAAAGGCATAGCCAGAATGTGATTAGAGCGGGAAAGCATGGAGTTCCCAATGGAAAAATGAGATAGGCAAGGCGACCCTATTTCATCAAAAACCTTCTCGGCTGTGACAGAGCGTGTTTTCAGAAGTCTGAAATGGGAAAACAAAAAAGCGAAGATAGATGAATATTTCCTGAGCTACTTACGATTTGCTGAATGTGGTATTTGCTGAAAATGCATTAGACTTGGAATCCATGGTTAGCAAACTAGTATTAGAGAGCAAGAAGGTTGGTCTAGAAATAAATGCAACAAAAATAAAGGTTACCTTACTAATCGTGAGTCTCATGTCATTGAAGGTGTAAAAATTGAGTATGAGAACATCTATGTTATCTCGGACATTTGGTTTCTTTTAATGATTGTACAGAAAAAGAGGTACACATAAGAATTTCATCAGACTGGAAAAATCATGAAATAAAGACATAAAGAAATGCTTAACATAATATATGGGTGTCAAACATGGTATTTGAGTTAAATGGATGAAGAAAAAGTTCTACAAGAGAAAAATGCAGAAAAGTTTATCAGATATAAAAAAAAAACAGACAGATTAAATATAACTTGTAAGAAACAAAATCAAAGTACCTGATGTATGTTAAGATGTAATACAACAACGATAACACTACTTAAATATGTGGTCTGTGATAATGGGCAGGCTACATACCTAATTATGTAGGATGGAAAGCAACAGATGGACAAAAATAGTTACGGAATGTATTTCAAGAGATAAAAAAAGAAACCAGAGAAAGCAAAAGAACAGATGGAGAGACATATATTATTTACGGAACAATACTGACCAGACGAGGAAGACGAGAGAGAGAGAGAAGAGTGGAGAGTTTTAGGGGAGGCCTACACCGCAGAGGCCACTTCTATGATACAAACTAATTAAAATTATATGTTATGTAGTATTTATAAGGTAGAAGAAATATAGACTTATTTATTTAATTTATTGTCTTTTTTTATATATAAATGTAGGTATACAAAGATGTTTATTTTTGTTTAGTCCTTTAGCGTTGATTCTGACGGGCGCGTGACTTGTAATGTAACATATTTTAAAAATTGTAGTTCATGTACACCCAGTTCCCAATAGCATTAGAAAACAAGTTTTTCTTCGATTTTATCTACTGTGAGTAGCATTGTTTTTAGCCATTAAGTTATTGCACAAATAAAGAATGAAGATCAAAATATAGAATATTTGAATTTTATTCACCCTCCCGTGACATATTAACCAATTTCCTGGAACGTTTAATTACTCAAACGCGCCCGCACGCCCGGTAAATCCGTCAAGTAATGGCACAGATGCGCTTACGACCCTGTCGGCCGACTCCCCAAGCAACTTTTACCGTCGAACACGGCCGCGCAGGCGAGTGTGGCCGTAATCGCCGGATAAATTTGGACGCAGTGGCGTTAGTGGCTGTATTCTACGGAGTATTTTGGAGCGTGGCTTTTTGTCAAAATTTTAAATCGTGTTTTTTTATATCAAATACAGGATTTTCCGATTTTCTGAAAATGTGAGTAGATGCGTATGTATTTAAGGATTCCAAAAATGCAATAAAAGAAAAAAGCCCCAACCGCCAGTGTGGCAGTCTTCCACGGATAGGGCGATATGTGTGTTTGTGTGCATGGCAGTACAGGGTGTAGGGACAGCTTCCTTAAAACAAACCATGGCATCAGACCATCAACCTGAACAACATTCACGAAGATTTTTTTGTAGGAAATTAAAAAATCCTCCGTGAAAATAAATGAAGAAAAGAACCTACATATGTATTATTAAATATACATTTATTGTTGCAGGTACTTCATAACAGGATGTACATTTAGGACTCTATCATCGAGCTTCCGCTTAGGAGAATCAACTATTCGTTTGATTGTAACAGATGTTTGCAATGCAATAATAAATATATTAATGCCAGTACATATACCTCAACCAACTATAGAAACATGGCGACGAAATGAAGAGGGATTCAGAACTAAATGGAACTTTCCAAATTGCATAGCCGCCATAGATGGAAAGCATGTAAATATAATATCACCTCCCAATAGTGGATCGCTATTTTTTAACTATAAAAAACATTTTTCAATTGTTTTATTAGCTGCAGTTGACCCTGAATATAGATTCGTAGCGGTTGATGTAGGAGCTTACGGCAAAAATAGCGATGGCGGAATCTTTTCATCATCTACTTTTGGAAACGCACTTGAAAGAAATACATTAAATATTCCATGTGACAAACAATTACCAGGAACTAATCATGCAATGCCGCATGTATTTGTGGGCGATGAGGCGTTTCCATTGAAGACATATTTATTAAGACCATATCCTCGCTCAACTACACGAAGACTTTCAGATCCTGAACTGCAATATAATTACCGTTTATCGCGAGCTAGAAGAGTTGTGGAAAACACTTTTGGAATTATGTATCAAAAGTTTGCGATTTACAACTGTAATATTAATTGGCATCCTAAGTTTGTAGATAAAGTGGTATTAACAACTTGCATTTTACACAACATGATGAGAACATATAACATAGAGATGAATATTCAGGAACCGAACAGAACAGAACAGGAAATTTCAGTTGAATTCGGCGAAGACCGATTATTAAGTCCATTACCAAATATTGGTAGTAACTATACGGGTACAGCTTTTAACGTACGAGAAATGTTTAAAAATTATTTCCAAACTTCTACTGGACGAGTTCCGTGGCAGAATCGTAGGTGTTAATTTACCATGATAATTATCGTAAAATATTATAATTGTTTTTATTATTTATGTTTTATTTCTATTCTCCATTATTAAAACTCATTTGTTTAACTTACCTAATTATTATCTATCAAAATTTTATACGAAAAATAGACATCAAACTAAACAGGTAAAGTAAAGTAAACAGGTAACTACCTACTTAAATAAAAAATGAAATACTTACCAGATTGATTTAAATTAGCACTAATTTGTCTCCATGCCTCGTCCTTTTTCGAATTGTCGCTATATTTCGAATCACTTAAATCATATAAACATTGATATTGTCTCACTTCTTCGATAAGTTTCTCCTTTTCCATCGTTAGTTTTTGTTTGGAATCTAACCTATAAACTCGCGCGCAACTCGGCTGGAAGTTATCTTGTGAATGACAAGCACGTTCACAGCGCAGGCCGCGGCGCGGGGCCGGGGGCGGGAACGAAGAAACGCAAGCTAGGGTACGGAGAGTCGTAAGACAGCGTACGGAGAGACGTAAGCGCGGGTACGGCAAGTCGACCACGCACCGTACTGCGGTTTGTGAGCTTGTCCCGAGGCGAGGCGATTACGTTACGATTCCGATAAGTGTGCGTTGCAGTAGGGAGTTTCATACAAAGAATACTGAACGGCTCGAGTTGATACGTTTACGTTCCGTTTACGAGTTGATATGTGTGCTACGACCTTAAACGATGATACATTTTGATTTTGTTGAATATTCTCGTTTTTTGGTTGCAGTTGGAACAAGCCTGAGACGTGTAATGTTCATTTACTATTTCCACTGCCGTGTTTCGATTTCTCAATCGTTTAAGTAATGCGTCGTGTTTGAATTTACGGCCCGAAAATGAAGCTACATTCATAAACTTCGAACCGGCACCATATAGAATTTTAATATTTTCACCACCACCGTCAAACACATCTTTTATGATTTTTTCTTCAGTTTTGGTAGTTCTTATGTATTTATCGAAACTTATTCGAGTCAATTTGCTAAATTTTTCATATGGGTTTTGTCACAAACAAATCTAACCATTTTAATCTAGATTCGGTGTATTCTTTTACATGATCAAATGATTTTCCAGTTATAACAAAACCCTTTTCCTTTGTAATATTCTCGCGATCTTTAGCTTCTGTTTCTAGGGATTCTTTTAGTAAACGTTTACTGATTCGATCGCGTTTCCACTCTAATGTATGAGATCTAATATACGTTTTAGTTATACGCTTGAACTTGAAATTGTTGTCACAAGTTGCCAAAAGAATCCTCGACCTAGGATCCACTGCTATAGTTTAGAAATAGATTTTATCCTCCCTTTTTAAGCGTTTACTAGATGGGTCGTCTTTCTTTTTTTTCACGTATCTGTTCATGGATACGCTTACGCTTACCCCGTCGCGTCGATTTGAATACAGCATCCGAAATTTTTAATATTAATCAAAAATGGGTTCCATAATTCGATTTTGTGGCTCTCGATCTTCTTCCAGTCGCTGGTGATTTTATGCGGTACCACTCTACGTAAAAATTCATGCCAACCTCCAGATGTGTACGTAACGTGTTTCAACCCGTGCCTAGGCTGAGGAAATAGATGGAAAGATTTACCGCTGCCTCGCTCGTGCAACTCTTTTTGTATTTTTATCCAAATGGGTATTGTTGACCATCACGATTTCTTGCAGGTATCGACGTTAACTAACTTGAAAGTGTCAGAGATTTCATCATTTTCAAGAAACACCTTTTTATAGAAAGTTAGTTACGTTTTACATTGAAATATCTACATAATCTTGCATAAACATGAGTTTCTATGTTTGTATGCAACAGTGTCTCGTATGATTTTGTTATTTCTTGAATTATGAAACTTCTTAATTTAGCATCGTAACTTCTGTTGGAGATTTGTTTGTATTTTTCAGCATACGGACCTTTACCCTTCATTGCATACACATAATTTAAAATATCAGCTTTAGTGGATACAGGCTCTGTAGACGTTTTTAAGCAATAGTTTACGAAAATTTCTAATTCTATGAAGATTCTCGATAAATCATTAACATCTCTTCGTATTTCCGATAAAAGATTTGCTTTCTCAACTGGGTCAACTAAAGGACATACCATAGAGTTTAATCCACGTTTGATTAGAGTTGTAAACCTTTCTTTCTTTCAGTTATTGGTTAATGCAAGTCTCGTAATAAACTCGATAGACTGATCATAGCACCGTCTTTTTCACCCACCTTCACAAGGAACAATCAAACCAGTACATAAAAAAGTCGCTTTATCTACAGTTAGATATAACTGTAATGTTGGTTTTCAAGTTGTAGCGTTTCGTTACACTCATGACTGTTACAATAACCTCCCAAGTCCCACACTACAATTGTTTGAACTATAAAATTCAACCTTATTGCATACGAGACCCACCAATTTCAAATAGAAGATTACGATATTCCATCATTGGAATATCATGGCCGACATAATATGGTCGACCTTTTATAGTTTATCAGTATATTTTTCGCAGCGTTATAATCTCTATCGAATTCTCTGTTGCAGTTTTGGCAAACCCCCCAGCGTAAACGATGATACATTTTGATTTTGTTGAATATTCTCGTTTTTTGGTTGCAGTTGGAACAAGCCTGAGACGTGTAATGTTCATTTACTATTTCCACTGCCGTGTTTCGATTTCTCAATCGTTTAAGTAATGCGTCGTGTTTGAATTTACGGCCCGAAAATGAAGCTACATTCATAAACTTCGAACCGGCACCATATAGAATTTTAATATTTTCACCACCACCGTCAAACACATCTTTTATGATTTTTTCTTCAGTTTTGGTAGTTCTTACGTATTTATCGAAACTTATTCGAGTCAATTTGCTAAATTTTTCATATGGGTTTTGTCACAAACAAATCTAACCATTTTAATCTAGATTCGGTGTATTCTTTTACATGATCAAATGATTTTCCAGTTATAACAAAACCCTTTTCCTTTGTAATATTCTCGCGATCTTTAGCTTCTGTTTCTAGGGATTCTTTTAGTAAACGTTTACTGATTCGATCGCGTTTCCACTCTAATGTATGAGATCTAATATACGTTTTAGTTATACGCTTGAACTTGAAATTGTTGTCACAAGTTGCCAAAAGAATCCTCGACCTAGGATCCACTGCTATAGTTTAGAAATAGATTTTATCCTCCCTTTTTAAGCGTTTACTAGATGGGTTGTTTTTCTTTTTTTTTCACGTATCTGTTCATGGATACGCTTACGCTTACCCCGTCGCGTCGATTTGAATACAGCATCCGAAATTTTTAATATTAATCAAAAATGGGTTCCATAATTCGATTTTGTGGTTCTCGATCTTCTTCCAGTCGCTGGTGATTTTATGCGATACCACTCTACGTAAAAGTTCATGCCAACCTCCAGATGTGTACGTAACGTGTTTCAACCCGTGCCTAGGCTGAGGAAATATATGGAAAGATTTACCGCTGCCTCGTTCGTGCAACTCTTTTTGTATTTTTATCCAAATGGGTATTGTTGACCATCACGATTTCTTGCAGGTATCGACGTTAACTAACTTGAAAGTGTCAGAGATTTCATCATTTTCAAGAAACACTTTTTTATAGAAAGCATTGTAAATGCGCGGTTCGTTACGTTTTACATTGAAATATCTACATAATCTTGCATAAGCATGAGTTTCTATGTTTGTATGCAATTATAGAATACGAGTACTACTAACCAAAAACGAAATACAACTTAACTTTTTCAATAGACTGGTTGCTACAGGACCGAACGGAACCCTAGCTGGGTCACGGTAGTGGATTATTAAACAAACTTTTGTGTAATAAGTGTAATCAGTACCGTTAGTAAAAGATGTTTTGATACAAATATTTTAATTTTTGAACGAGTTTGTGAACTATTTTATTTAAAATATTTTAGTAGATTGTCAATTATTTTTAAATACATTTGAATAATAAAAATAATAGTTAAAAAAAAAACTAAAAAAACACGCTTTTTATAAAAAACCGAACTAAAAAAATAGAAAATAAAATTTTATAAATTTAAATTAAGAATAGGGTTGAAAATTTCAATAAATATAAATTAATAATAGTGTAAATAAATAAATATATTTATGTATTTTATTTTTAAAAAGCGTGGGGTGTATGGGTCAATAGATATTATATATTTTGTAGATACATTTTGTATTGACAGACATGAGTAGAGTGATTAGCATTTTGATAATATCTTAGAAAGCACCCCACGCTTTTTTAAAAATAAAATACATATATTTATTTATTTACACTATTATTAATTTATATTTATTGAAATTTTCAACCCTATTCTTAATTTAAATTTATAAAATTTTATTTTCTATTTTTTTAGTTCGGTTTTTTATAAAAAGCGTGTTTTTTTAGTTTTTTTTAAACTATTATTTATTTTTCGCTTTTTAGTTCGATTTGCTAACTATTAACCATCCTTAATATGTACAAATGTGTTGGTGTTATCCGATTTTGGCCGTCTGCTCAAGCAAATTAAAAATAAAATTGATGCGTAACAAAAAATATTGAGCAAAAAGATTTGTAGCCGCGTGGTTTCGATCCTCGGACCTCATAAAATAAAATTGATGCGTAACAAAAAATATTGAGCAAAAAGATTTCTAGCGCGTGGTTTCGATCCAGGGACCTCTGGGTTATGAGCCCAGCACGCTTCCACTGCGCCACTCTATTCTCTGACACGAATGACGAATTTTACCATTTGTAAGTTAAACGGTATTAAAAGTTAAAGAAACTTTATAGAAAAAGCGTGTTAAAAAAATTAATAGTTAAAAAAACTAAAAAACACGATTTGTTTAGTGTATTGTCATCGGTCCTCGATATATCTACAAAGTTTGAAAGAAATCTGACCGTTTAAAGTGGGTCAAAAACGCGCTCAAAGGAGTCGGTTACATACAAACAAACATACAAACATACAGGTGAAGCTAATAAAAGCGTGTTAAAAATAAATAATGCTTCACACTTATAGCTCCCCACTAGGATTCCCTGTGTCGGGGATGCCATGGAACACACACAAAGACAAGGACAACTAACACCCAGACCCAGAGCAGATATCTAAATTCATCATTTAAGCATCTGCCAGGCCGGGAATCGAACCCGGGACCTCTTGCTCCACCAATAAAGCTATGTAATAAAAAAATAGTTGAAATACATTTGTGTTGTAATGATATCCACAATATAGGGCTAGTGCCGCCATCTATGTTTTTCTATCTGTAATATACAATATGTCCGGTTTCCGATGTCCGATACTTTAAGGGGTTAAAATGCAATTAATTTTATCGACAAATCACGGATTTTTTTTTATTTTTCTCCATCAATAAAAAAATGGCAGCACTTTAAAAAAATTGTTAGCGAAGCATAGGTGCTTGTATTAATTTAACAATATCTACCCTAGTAGAAGACTTACAAACACAAAAGTGGTCTTAAATGTTAGTTAATAGTGTAGACAATAAATCTAGATTCAAATTTTAATTTTTTAATGT
Organism: Alcis repandata; assembly: GCA_949125135.1. Taxonomy (NCBI): domain Eukaryota; kingdom Metazoa; phylum Arthropoda; class Insecta; order Lepidoptera; family Geometridae; genus Alcis; species Alcis repandata. The sequence goes on from OX421240.1 coordinate 3,033,662, forward strand.
TTCAGTATTATTAAAAATAATTTTTGAAAAAAATAAATTGGACAACAAATTGATGTTTTTTCAGATTATTAGTTTAAAAAAAAAACCAATGTGTTAACCAATTTTATTTATTTATTTTTTTAATAATACAGGATATTTGCTATAAATGTACATTTAAATCTTAACTGTGAGTTAGATAGTTTAGGAGCTATGACAGTGTAAACATACGTACTTGAAAAGCGCGCATACCCCAGCAAATGAAATAAAACAAAAAAAAATAAAATAAGAGATAATGAGAAAAAAAAAATCTGTGATTTGTCGATAAAATTAATTGCATTTTAACCCCTTAAAGTATCGGACATCAGAAACCGGACATATTGTATAGTCTATGAAATAAATCAGTCGTAAGTCTACCATTACATGCAACGTTGTTTTATTTTAGGTTATGGGCCGCTCGCTCATAATTAATCGCGTTTTTTTTAACCAGTAGTATTTGCAGTGTTAGCAAGAGTTAAAAGAAGAATACGATACGCGATTGAACTGTGTCGTGACGGATTGTTATTAGAATCGCAGTGGACTGGTTTAGTGTAACGAAGTTTAAAATGTCAACAAACTATCTAGTCAACGTTCCCAAGTTAACGGGACGTGATAATTACAGCGAATGGTGTTTCGCAGCAGAAAACTTCTTAATTCTGGAGGGCATGAAGCATTGCTTGAAACCAGAAGCCGGAAAAGAAATCAAATCTGCAGATGACGAAAAAACCAAAGCAAAATTGATAATGACAATGGACCCGTCTTTATACGTACACGTAAAGAATGTTAGATCTTCAAAAGAATTATGGGATAAGCTAAAGCAGTTATTCGACGACAACGGATTTTCACGAAGGATAAGTCTACTACGGAATTTGATTTCGATTCGCCGAGAGAATTGCAGTTCGATGACGTCTTATGATACGCAGATTATCGATACAGCACAGAAACTCAATGGAACAGGGTTCGAAATTAATGATCAGTGGACAGGATCATTGCTGTTGGCGGGATTGCCTGATCGTTTCTCCCCTATGATCATGGCAATTGAGCATTCTGGGATTCCTATAACGGCAGATTCCATCAAAACAAAATTGCTGGACATGGATTTGCCAAGTCACGACTAGAGTGAAGTTAGCGGTGCTTTCAACATTCGTTCGAAGTTCGAGGGAAAACAAAACACCAATTTGTCTGTGGCCAGAAAAAATGATGTTGATAACACTGGTTTGTCAAGCAGATAAAGTGTTATCGATGTAAACAAATCGGCCATTACAAAAATCAGTGTACAAATAACGAAAACAACTCGTCAAATCAAAGAAATAAGGAAAGAATGCAGTCTAATGCTTTTGGCGCAGTGTTCCTGAGTGGAAACTTTAGTAAAGATGAATGGTATATCGACTCGGGCGCAAGTGTACACCTTACAGCAAATGAAAGTTGGGTTATGAATGCACAGTATGAACAAGATAAAGAAATTGTTGTTGCTAACAGTGAAAAGGTGACAGTATTGTGTTCTGGCGATGTAAATATCACGACTATAACAGATAACTGCGAATATGACATCACAGTGAAAAATGTGTTTTGTGTTCCAACCCTAACCACAAACTTATTATCTGTTAGCCAATTGATTTTGAAAGGCAACAGTGTCTCTTTCACGGAAAATGGTTGTTCAGTTTATAATCAGAAGAATGAGTTAGTCGCTAAGGCAGTGTTGGCCAATGGAGTATACAAAGTGAATCTGTCAAAACAAGAATGTTTAGCAGCATCGGTTGTGTCAAGACTAACATGGCATCGCAGATTAGGACACATAAATAAGGATTATTTGAATCACATGCAAAATGCAGTGTAGGGTATGTCAAATAAAAAAGTTGATATAAGCAAGTCCTCATGTATAACATGCTGCGAAGGGAAGCAGTGCCGGTTGCCGTTTTACAGTACTGGCCAGCGAAGCAGTAATCGTCTAGATATTGTGCATACAGACATCTGTGGACCTATGGAGAATGTGTCTATAGGTGGCTCGAGATACTTCTTGTTGTTTGTGGATGATCACAGTAGGATGACATTTGTTTATTTTTTAAAACACAAAAATGAGACTTTGAAGTATTTCAAAATTTTCAAAGCTCAGGTGGAAAATCAAAGCAAGAGAACAATCAAAGTATTAGGTCGGGTAAAAAGTCTTTTCGCATTATAGTATGTATGAACTTGTAATAAAATATCTTTGGCTATACTATTTGTATCGGGCTGGTTTTGGTATCATTGAAATTTTAAATTTTAAAGAACATAATTCCAAATTCAAATTAGGAAAATGTGTGATTTTCATTTTTTTTTTCGTACTGTCAAGATGAGTGAATCTAATGAAGAAATTCGATACATTTTAAAATTTTACTACAAAAAAGGTAAAAATGCAACGCAAGCCGCGAAAAAAATTTGCGACGAACCTAGTGCAGTGTCTGTGAGAGTAGCACAAATTTGGATTAAGCGTTTTCAATCCGGAAATTTTGATGTCAAATATGCACGTCGCTCTGGTCGCCCTATTACGGATAAAATGGATGCCATTTTTGATCTCGAAATGTTTGTAGAAGTTCAGGGAAGGTTTAAAAGTAAATAAAATAAAAAGAAATCACCGGGTGAAACCGCCGGGTGCAGCTAGTTCATTAATAAAAACAAGAAACAATAAATACACAAACAGTGCGATGCGGGCCTCGCTGGCTGGGTAACCGGAGCTGCGTGGGCGGTGACGATGACCGCTATCTGCGTTCGCAGCCAGGCTTCTATCTGGCTCCGGAATTTCTTTTCGACAGCTTATGCTACCAGGGTCACGAGTATAATTCATCACTGGAAAGGCAAAATTACTGAAGCGCCAAAAGGCCATTTCGAGAAAAAGCCGTTTAAAGTTTTTTTTTAACAAAAAAAATCATATCTTTTTAATTAATCAACCGATTTTAATCAAATAACTTGATATATAAACCTTTTTTATTCGTTTATTATTGTACATATTCTGTACGATACTCTGAAGGCTATTTTAGGAAGTACTCGTAAGTGTCGGTTAAGTAATAATGACCTCATGTAAGTTAAATTTACTTAAACGACGTCAAGTAAATTTTTCTTTGCTATTTAAATGTACTGATAACACAAACATAAAGAAACGGCAGTACGATAAAATGCCTTTTAATATAACTATACTGCTATGCTGGTGAAGTAAAATTACTTCAAGGACATATTTTCATTTTCACATGCCTAGCACAAGTACTTAAAGGGTGATCAGATAATTTACTAAGTTAACCAAAATTTATTTAAAGTGAGTTTTTTTTAATAATTCATGAGATAAATGACGTAAGAGCCTAATGATACTTTCAATAACTACTTTAAAAATACTGATGACTTTAATTGATTTAAAAAGATGGCTATCCGTTATACTGTAGTCTAAAATAAAATAATTATAGATGCTTGGAAATTACGTAACAACTGTTATCAATATTACTAAACGACTTTTTTCTTAAGCTTAAAGGTCCCAACACAGGGAAAACCATGAAAAACCATGCATGCACCTACTACATGCGTCAAGCCCGTGCCAAATGATTTACCACGTAGGTAAGTATCGAACGTAGTCGTAAGCATTGAAATAAAATACAGAAATTATGAGAGTAACCTTTTATTTAAATAATCAACATTTTTAGTAAAACTAAAATCACAATAACAAGTCACAATATCACAATCACAATAACAGTAGTAACATTAGCTTAACAAAATAGTTCTATCTTCTTCGTATTTTTTAATCATACCCCGTTTAATATTATTGTTACGGACAAGAAGCCTCATTGATTGTCTTAATTTCTACTACTCCTAAACCATGTAATATATTAGCGTAGGATAGAGCGAGATAGCATAGTTTTCTCGCTCTTACAATCATTTTGTATAAATATAGGAAAGTATTTAAGAAGGGTCGACGCCATCTTTGATTCATTCGTGCGCCGACCGATTCGTCCGAACTGTTAACATCTGAACTTTAAAATAAATAACTGCATGTCAAGAGGGATTTTTCTTCGGAACCTGAAACCTGAAGTCCCTTACAATTATAATCATGATTTTAGATAATATTCTATATCGTGGCACTAGCTAAATATGAGAATCAATGTTTTCTTTCAGTCTGGAAGAACTTAAAAATAACTTCTTAGATTAATCATAAAAAATAATACCTAACTCCTACGGTAAAACAAACAACAATTATATTGAAGAACTTCTAAGGTATTAGTGTAGTCATAAAAATCTTCTCTTCTTCATCAATCGTAATAAGTAATTAAATTATCTTCCTCTGAAATTTTCTCATAATACAAGTAGGTAATAATAAACAAAAACAATAAAATATTATAATTATGATGAATATGGCCATCCCATTATTCTTCAGATTCTTCGTCTTCCATATCGGTATCAATTAAACAGTCTTGAATATTATTAGCATACTTCAACCTACTGTACTCTTCATGATACACCACTGGTATGACTCTATTGGTACACAATTTGTTGAGATCCATGTATTTTTTTTAGATACTGGTAGCATCGCTTTGTAACATGGTTTCGGTTGGACGGCGTCGTTTTTCTTCGTGATTTCAATTTGTTCAGTTTCCGCGTCTGGATTCATAGAGAATTTTATATAAGCCATATTTATGGTCGACTTTTTAAATGTTACCGTTCTTCAGACACAGCAGAATTTTCTGAACTCTCTATTAAAAGACCAGTCATTCCTTCTGCATCTGGAAGCAGCAGAACGCAGACCATTCACTCAGCAGACGACCTAGAGTCAACTGGAGTCATTTCCATCCCTGTGAGGTACTTAATACAGCAAAGATAATACGTTGTTAATATCCTTCCTGCTTCTGCTTTCGCTCTATCTTTCCTGAAGTCCACGACCTGATTGATCTTGTCGAGAGGATCTTGATACGAGTTGAAGAAAGTGAGAATGGTGTTGGCTGCGGCTTCCTTCGTTAAGGGAACTAACAGAGAGGCTTTTGACTGTTCTGTAAATGGCAGGCTTATCCCTGGGAGTCCTGCATTCCTGATGGTTGAAAACAGGTTCGGGCATACGGAACATATTGCTGATTTGATGCTCTTGTCGGAGAAGCCTTTCGCTTGCTCGGTTGATATAATGGCAGAATTTTTCCCGATCTCTTTCACTGTGATAAGAACAGTTTGTATTTTAACCCTTTCAATTTCTACTACGATTTTCATAGACATGAACCGGTACCTCTTCTCTGCATCTTCCTTGATTGAACGGTAGAGCTCGTTAACCTCTTCCACCTGCCGGATTTCTAACGTATAGATAATTGGGGGAGTCTGAGAGGAGCTACTCTGGTCCATGATGAATGAATTTTTAACAAGATGAAACTTAATTCGATTTAAAGAATATCTTTAAGTATTAATTTACGTCTTATGTCGTCTTATGTCTTTTGTCTTATGTCTTATGCGTCGACGCTCTCCTCTAGGTCCTGCTGGACCTGCGCACGCTTCGCCACCTTCTTTTTCGGATTGCTCCTCGTCGTTGAGTCCGAGGAGCCAGACTGTTCCTTTAGGAATGTCCGCTTTTGCGCCGTCCGCGTTTGCGCCATCGTCGTCGAGCCGGTGTCCGAGTCGAAGACAACGGATTCGTTGTCGGAGTTCGACTCGTTCACCCTGCTCGACATACTAGCCGCGGATGGTGCGCGGCTGGGCTCCGAGGCCGACGCGACGTCGTCCCGAGAAGCCCGAGAGGGGCGTTTCTTTAAGAAACGCCCCGAAGCGTCACGCGCCGGTTCCCTCATCGGCGTCTTCTCCGCTATCTCACCGCCGGAGCGGCCACCTGCGTCATTTTTGGTTTGTTCATTAAGATTTTCCATGTTTGATCCCACGAGTGTGAGGGAAGTATGAAGTCACCCCGGCCAGAGCCCTCTGTAGCCGAGGAAGGGTACATACTGCGGAGGTCCCCTGGTATCCGCAGGTTTTTACGTCTTTGCTGACGGGTTTTTGTACTAAGGTTTTCCTTCCTCAAGGCGCGGCCAATTAAGGCAACACCTCTTCGGCACACATTACCCCAACGTACCCCCTTACGCCAATACGGGGGTCTTTGAAGTAAGTAATGTGTGACCGGCTGAAGAGCTGGCGAGCACTCTCCGACGTGGTGGGCAATGTGGTTAGCACCACCCACCCCGCCTTAAGCAGGCATGGAAATGCCCTCCTCCTTTCCTTGTACTCCCGACCGCAACCTACATGCGGCGAGGAGCACAAGGAAAACCCCCCCTGGTGGCACCAATGCCACCTGGCCCATCACGCTGTGCCCTCTGCTAGTCAGAGGGACACGCGGAAGGGCCCACCGTGTCGGGTTATTAGCCAGCGTGCGGTAATACTGCATAAAAGCTGCAGCACTACCGCACGCTGTTGCCCAGGGTGCACCACGTGGAAGTTACCCGACCTAGCACCCCACTTGCACTGGGCCCTGACGTGGCCCAGTGCAAGACACCGGAAGCAGCGGCGAGGTCGGGCGTCCAACAGTTGGACCCGCGCCGCCACCCATCCCACCATAAGTCGGCTGCCGTTGGCAACCAACTTCTTGGCGGCAGTCGCGGGGCATCGGACAAATGCCGTCCCCATACCCGCCGCACCCCTCCTTATCTCGCCGACTTTGAAGTCCGGCGCGGCGCCGCCTCCGGCCTTGACAAGGGCCTCTGCCAGCTCAGTCGGCCCGACAGAGTCGTCAAGGCCGCTCACCCTCAACTCCGCAGTGGTGACGGGGGCCTTGAGACCCTAATGGTCTCCTCTGCGCCCCGAAACACCTCTTGCAGTTTGAGGGCAAGGGAGTCCGCCACCTCTGTCCTCGCCGAGCCGGGCCTGTTGGAGGCCTGCAGCTTTTTGGTCTCCTCGGTTGAGGACCTTTTGCGCAGGCGTTCCGTCAGGCCTTTTATCTCGGACGCCGACACCTTCAGGGAACGTTGAAACGTTCCCTTTAGGTTGCTGGACTTCGTGGCCACATGGTTAATTGTGGCCAAGCAGTCCTGCACCCTGTTGAAGATGTCGGCGGCCAGCTCGTCGTCCACATCCTCATCCGCCGATGTTTCCGAGAGCCGCGCCGACGCCCAAGATGTCAGAGATGTCGTCGAGATCGTCGAGATCTCTGCTACCTCACGCTCAGCCCGGAGCTCCATTTCTTGCCGCTCAGCAGCAACAAGAGCCGCTTTGGCTTTAGCGAGGCCGACATATTCGCCCGTAGTGGGCGGGGTCCCGGGTGGGACCGAGGGAGCCTCGGGGGTTCCCTCTTAAAACTCTCCCTTTCGACTCTCGCCACAGAGTCTCGTCAGTGAGGTTTGGGGTAAAGTCGTTCCCCCCGGCTCCCCATAGGGATCAAATAAAACAAGTGAAAAAAGTTCAAATTCTTTTATTGCCGAAACTGCGAATTTCCCCCCGTTGAGGAGAAAGTGGATTCGGACGCCTCCGAATCCAGCCTGCTTCTTTCTTCCCTCCCGCCCCGGAAAACCTCTATGTCCAGTTCGCGAAGAAAAGAGGGGTCCTCCTTCATCCTTCGTTTCGCCTCCCGAAGAAAGTTCTTCTCAGCCAGGGAAGTGGAGCTGCTCGATTTTGCTTCTTTTTCTTTTCCAGCGGAAGGGGACTTGGTTTCTGGGCCAGGCAAGGAAACCTTTCCGGGGGCCTCCGCCAGCTTTCTCTTCTTTGGAGCCCCGGAAGGCCCCGCCTCGTCCATCGGGACCACCTTCGGTCGGGCCCCGGTGCCGGAAGGCTTTTTCTTGTGCCCCTTCCCACACATCCCTTTGAGGTTGCCTAGGAAGAGATGGTCCTTTTCCAGCTCCTTGATTCTTTTTCTCTTCTTCGCCAATTTCTCCTCCAGTGCGGCCACTTCCCTCCGGGTGGTCGCCCACTCCTCAACAGCTTTGACCCGCGCCGGATTGAGTATCGGTAGCACCGATCACCTTGGTAGCCGGAGCGTCTGACTCCCCGTCAGAGCCCAAGCCACTACCGGCGTCACTCCCTCCATCGCGAGATTTGACGCGTTTTCGCCAGAGTCTCCCTGGTGATCGGGGTGGTGACCCCGTCACCGTCACCATACTATCGGCTGAGGAGTCCGACTCCTCAGCGTCTACAGGGCCAAGCCCTCTCCTTCCATCGTACTTTATGTTTTTAAAAAAATCCATAAATGTTCCCACGAGTAGAGACGAAGTAAAGGTCGACCCCCGGGTGACGCTCATTCCGGCGGCAAGGGTACGTAATGCGGAGGTCCCCAGGTACCTCCGCATTACCCCAGTTATATATATATACCCCAGGTATCCGCAGGTTTTAACTTTAACGTGTTTTCTCACGGGTTTTTGTTTCAAGCTTTTCCTTGCTCTGGGGTCAACCAATTAAGGCAAGCCCCCTTCGGCCCCCACACTGCCACAACGTACCCTTTACCGCAATACGGGGTCTTTGAAGCGTACAGTGGAGAGCCTTCGCCGAGCCGGGCACCTCCAGGATTCGGCCCCCAGTGGCCGCCACCCGCATTTTGAGAGGCGGTCAAACCCTTCTCTTCCGCCCCTGGCAGCAGCGTTATCACCACTGCTGCAGTGCGCTGGGGGCGGAGCTTGGCCTTTTTAGGCCCCGCTTTCGTTGGCGGGGCGGGTGGTCCGGCCCGAGGCCGCTCCGGCTGTGCTGCCGCAGGCCGCTGCTCTCTCTTCTTCGACCGCGCCTTGCGCTTGACCACCTCCGTCCACGGCTCCGACAGAGTCGGTGGCGGTGGAGGAGGCAGTTCAGCCGGTTGACCGTCCTCTGTCCCTTTAGGGGTGCCCTTTTTCTTCTTCGGGGCACCCTTGCGAGTACCCGGAGTGGGTCTTGCTGCAAGCGGTGCACTCGTTCCCGAAGGTCCAGCCTGGTGTTGTGGCTCTGGGACCACGGGAGACCCTGCAACAGCAGTGCTTCTGCGGTCAGCCGCTAGTGGAGGTCGCGTGCGCCTCTCCGGCAGCAGGCGCTCCTCCAGCGCGTCTAACCGGGCACTTAGCATGCCCCCACCTGACGCAGTATGGCCTGCTCAAGCTCCTCTATCTGCCGAGGTTCTTGACGCCTTAGCGCCCTCTCGGGCGAAGGCCGCTCGGCAGATAGTGGGACGGGTGCACGCGCCGCCGTCACTTCTCTGCGGAGCTCCGCCAATTCCTTGCGGAGGTCCCCCATCTCCTCTCGCAAGCGCGCGTTGGCAGCCCGCAGCCTCCTCGTTTCCTCTGTGGAAGACCTTCTGCCAAGGTCTTCCAAGAGGTCCTTGATGGTGGCCGACGCTTCCTTATGGGCCTTTTTAAATGTGCCCTTAAGATTGCTCGACTTTGCAGCCACCGTGTTAATGGTGGCCACACAATCAAGGACCCTTTTATTTACGTCCGAGGCCAACTCTTCCTCATCATCCACTGAGGATACTGAGAGCCGGTCAGCGGTCGGCGGTCTCTGTGAGCGCAGACTCAAGGTCAACTGCTCGACCTGCTGCTCGGCTCTCAGCTCCATCTTCTCGCGCTCCGCTTGCAAGAGAGCAGCTTTGGCGCGGGCGAGACCGACAAACTCGCCCGTAGTGGGCGGTCGGCCTCTGCCTCTCCGGGCAGCGACCACCTTGGTAGCCGGAGCGTCTGACTCCCCGTCAGAGCCCAAGCCACTACCGGCGTCACTCCCTCCATCGCGAGATTTGACGCGTTTTCGCCAGAGTCTCCCTGGTGATCGGGGTGGCGACCCCGTCACCGTCACCATACAATCGGCTGAGGAGTCAGACTCCTCAGCGTCTACAGGGCCAAGCCCTCTCCTTCTATCGTTAGTTTGGTTTTTTGTTTTGTGAATTTCCATACTAATTCCCACGAGTTGAGACGAAATAAAGGTCGACCCCCGGGTGACGCTCATTCCGGGGGCAAGGGTACGTACTGCGATGGTCCTCAGGTATTCGCAGGTTTTAACGTGTTTTCTCACGGGTTTTTGTTTCAAGCTTTTCCTTGCTCTGGGGTCAACCAATTAAGGCAAGCCCCCTTCGGCCCCCACACTGCCACAACGTACCCCTTACCGCAATACGGGGTCTTTGAAGCGTACAGTGGAGAGCCGGTGCAGGAGAGGGTGCGGAAATCTCCCCCGACGACACTGGGCGATGGTTTTAATACCACCCAGGTCGCCCGACCCGCGTCGCCGCTACTCAGCATAAGGCTGAGACGCCGACCGGGCCCCGCAGCCATTCAGGGCCGCCGAGACTCGACTGCCGCTACCCGGACTATTCAGGACGCCGGCCGAGCCTACCCCTCAGGAAGGCATAAAGTCGAGACGTCGACCGAGTCCCGCAGCCAATCAAGGCCGCCTAGGCTCAGACCGCCGCTTCCCGGAATGTCCAGGGCGCCGGCCCGAGCCTCCACCTTCCTAACTTGCTTCTGCGCCCACTCCTCATAAGAGCTGAGGATCGTGCGCAGAAGTTCCCCCCCCCCCCCCCGGCCAGGTATTCGCAGCCAAAATGGCTCCCAGGGTGCAGCACGAGGAGGTTCCCGGCCGTCGCACCCCAGTATTTTCGACCCTGCTATGCAGAAGTTTTCGCGTGACTTATGTATCCAAATTAATATGGTTGTAACAGACCTGACTAGCGTCTATTATAATACATAATAGTTCTGGCCAGATCGAATCATTTGAGGTTACAAAAAAAATATACATACTCATGAAAAAATTATTTTTTTCCATTTCTCAGTATGCTATGCAGAAGTTTTCGCATAATTTTTGCATCTAAATTAATATGGGTGAAACAGACCTAACTAGCGTCTATTATAATACACAATAGTTCTGGCCAGATCGAATCATTTGAGGTTACAAAAAAAAAAAAAACGACGGGTTGCACTCCGGGAGTGCCGGCAGAAGTGAAAACTTAAGTATTAACGTTGTGCGTTTTGGATATTTTGGAATGGTTAGGGAATAATTTTGCACGAATTGCTTTAATTATTTTAATAGAAAAATGAATCGATATCGTGTCCACTATAATCACTAGGTCACAACACTATAACTGTCAAATTAGAACATTCGCGCAAGCGCCCTGCGCCGCCTAAACGAAACAGCCGGCGCAGGCACACATTTTCGCCGCGCCGTAGAAAGAGAGGGGGATACTAGCTGTCTACTCTCCATCCGTCTTACGAATTTTCGATCAGGTCACATGACCCTGTCGCGAGTTCAACATTTTTTACCCATTCCAAAAAAGTGTACAACGCCGCTAAAGAAGTTTTCACTTCAAAAATTCGTAAATACATGAAAAATAGGTTTTTTTTCTGATTCTCAGGCTATGCAGAAGTTTTCGCGTGACTTTTGTGTCCAAATTAATGTGGATGTTACAGACCTGACTAGCGTTTATTATAATACACAATAGTCCTGGCCAGATCGAATCATTTGAGGTTAAAAAAAAAATTGGTAAATACATGGAAAATATATATTTTTTTATTCATCAGTATTTTCACCCCTGCTATGCACAAGTTTTTGCGTGACTTTTGCATCCAAATTAATGTGGATGTTACAGACCTGATTAGCGTCTATTATAATACACAATAGTTCTGGCCAGATCGTGTCTTTTGAGGTCACAAAAAAAAAAAATCGTATTTACACGAAAATTATATTTTTTCCATCAGGGGTTATGTGGGAGTCTCCGCCCTAGTGGCGGCATACCCACTAAAGTCACTGAGGTATTTCCCTCAGCCTCTTGGCCGGGGGTCGCGGGATTCGGTCAGACGTCTCCGCCACCCCCAGCAGGGTCGGCCCTTCGGCCCCATCATGGGGAGCTTAATAGCTCCTCCCTCTTCGTTGGCGATGTGCGGAAACACTGGCACATCGCCCAACCTCCGAACTCGTGGCCGGTGGGCACCCAGCTCCCCCGAGCCGGGCACCCAGAGTTATCACCTGAGGACCGCCGACGGTCATAAATGGCCGCCGACGGTGCCAGGTTCTCACTCTATTGGGCTTGCCCACTCGTCCCCGCGCTCTCGCACGGAGCGGGTGGGCAATCCATTGGAGTGGGCCGAGGGGCTGGCCTCGCGGCCTTGCCTCTCTGGCGCTTCCTCTTAGGAGGCAGGGCGCAAGCCCTGTCTCCCACACGATGCCCGGCCGGCTTGTCCGCCGCTGCGCATATAAAGCAGTGCGGCGCGGCCGAGCAATCGCCCGCCTTGTGTCCAGACTGACCGCAACGATAGCACAGAGTGCTTCGGTCAGTCTCGGACTGGCACTGCTCCCGGACATGCCCCACCTCGAGGCATCGGAAGCAGCGCAGCGGCTTGGGTGCCAGCAGTCGGACCCGTGCCGACACCCACCCAACCAGCAGGCGACCCGCCGTGGCCACCTTCTTGGCTGCAGCCACCGGGCACCGCACGAATGCCGTGCCCTGCCCGCAGCACCTCGGCGGACTTCGCCCGCCCTCACCGCCTCGAGCTGGCACCCTCCAGCCTCGGCTATCGCCGCCGCCACGTCCTGTCCGGTGGCGGAGTCATCCAGGCCGGTGATGCGCAGGTCCGCACACTTCACCGGTCTGGTGACCCGGACGTCCTCCCCGAGCACCTGGCGGAGTCTCTCAGCGAAAGCATGTCCTGCGCTCGCGGTCGTCCTTGCCCAGGACCTCCAGCAGCCGACCGCCAGTTGCCGCTCTCCGGATGTTCGCGAGAGACTCGATCCCGAGCTCCGCGATCTTAATTCGCTGCTGCGCAGTCCGCATCGCCTGCTGCTGGTAGGTGACACCCTTCTCCGCGCCCTTCGGCGTAATCGTCAAGACGACTGCCGAGGTGCTCGGGGCGCGGATCCTTCGTTTTGTCACCCTCCGTGCATGGCGACGCGGCTGCGCGGCTTCCGCCCGGGGCGGCTGGCCCTGCGCAGGTGCCGGTGTCGCCGCGGCGGCGGCCTTCCCCTTGCGGCCCCTCTTGGTCACCTCCACCCAGCTGACGCCGGGCTGGGCTTTGGCCAATTGGGGCCCGTCGCGTCCGGGTTTGGAGCCCTTCGCACCCTCCTTGCCCCTGGGGGCAGAAGGGGGGGGCCCGGTCTCATACACGACCTCAGTTGCGTCCGACGGCCCGGGCTGCGGCTCCGAAGTCGGAGCCGCAGCGGCCGCGAGGTTCCTGCGGTCGGCGGCGAGCGGGGTACGGGTGGGGGGCTCCTCGGGTGCGAGGCGGTCCTCGACCTCGGACCAAAGTGCCCACTCACAATTCCGCCACCTACTCGTATTTGTCGCCTTCGTCGGAGGAGGAAGCGGCCACTCGCGCTTGCTGGGCGAAGTCCGCCCAGAGACTGGCGGAGTGGGGACACGACGCGCCTGCGCCACCTCCCTGCGGAGCTCCGCCATCTCTTGGCGGAGGTCGGCCATCTCGGCTCGCAGGCGCTCGTTCGCAGCCTGCAGCCTATTTGTTTCGTCAGAGGCGGTCCTCAGGCGGAGTACCCGCATGGCCCCCAGAATTTGGGTCCCATCGTCCTTAAGGGCACGAATATACGTGCCCTTAAGGTTCTTGGACTTGGTCGCCACGAGATCGATGGCTTTCACCGATTCCATGACTACCTTGTCCAGTTCGTGGGCCAGCGAGTCGTCTTCCGAGACCGCCTCTTCCCCCGACATCCCCATTGGCCTAGTCTCCCGCAGTATGTGAGTGCCCCTGGCCACCTCTCGCTCGGCCTCGAGCTGCAGCTGCAGCATCTCGGCCTCCGCTAGCTCCCTCTTAGCCTTGGCGAGGCCGACGTAGTGCCCCGTAGTGGGCGGCCGGCCTCTGCCTCTCGGCTTCGTGACGGCGACCTTCGGAGCCGGAGCATCCGACCCGGTGTCGGAGCTCGAACGGCTCCCATCGACGTCACTCTTCCTCGTCCGCGGTCTCCCGCGCTTCCGCCTCTTCGGTGACTGTGCAGGTGAGCTCACAGTCACCATGCTCATCAGCGATGAGTCGGAACTCGCGCTCGGCGGCCTAACGTCCAGTCCCTCCGTGAAATGCTTCACGGCAAAGGGCTGGACAGAAGGACCGCTAGCGACTAAGTCCCTCCTCAGCACCACTTTGCATTCCTTTACTATCCCAGGGCCAAGCCCTCTCTCTCCATCGAACTTGTGGTTGTTTTTTTCCATGTTGTTCCCACGAGTGGAGACGAACTAAAGGTCGACCCCCGGGTGACGCTCATTCCGGGGGCAAGGGTAAGTACTGCGAAGGTCCCCAAGTATCCGCAGGTTTTAACGTGTTTTCTCACGGGTTTTTGTTTCAAGCTTTTCCTTGCTCTGGGGTCGGCCAATTAAGGCAAACCCCCTTCGGCCCCCACACTGCCACAACTTACCGCAATACGGGGTTTCTGAAGCGTACAGAGGAGAGCCGGTGCAGGAGAGGGTGCGGAAACCTCCCCCGCCGACACTGGGCGATGGTTTCAATACCACCCAGGTCGCCCGACCCGCGTCGCCGCTACTCAGCATAAGGCTGAGACGCCGACCGGGCCCCGCAGCCATTCAAGGCCGCCGAGACTCGACCGCCGCTACCCGAACTGTCCAGGACGTCGGCCGAGCCTACCCCTCTCTAATTTACTTCTGCGCCCGCTCCTCATAAAAGCTGAGGATTGCGCGCAGAAGTTTTCCCTCCCCGGGTTCCTCTTAGTTTCACCGGGCGACGGCCCGGCTACTTATCCACTCCGCCACGGAAAGGCTGAACCCATTCGGAGTGGAGTATTTTCACCCCTGCTATGCAGAAATTTTTGCGTGACTTTTGCATCCAAATTAATGTGGATGTTACAGACCTGATTAGCGTCTATTAGAATACACAATAGTTCCGGCCAGATCGTGTCATTTGAGGTCACAAACAAAAATTATTAATATTTACATGAAAATTCCATTTATTTTCATTTATCAGTATTTTCTACCCTGCTATGCAGAAGTTTTTGCGTGACTTTTGCATCCAAGTTAATGTGGATGTTACAGATCTGATTAACGTCTATTATAATACACAATAGTTCTGGCCAGATCGTGTCTTTTGAGGTCACAAAAAAAATTATTCGTATTTACACGAAAATTATATTTTTTCCATTCCTCAGTATTTTCACCCCTGCTATGCAGAAGTTTTTGCGTGACTTTTGGGTCCAAATTAATGTGGATGTTACAGACCTGATTAGCGTCTATTAGAATACACAATAGTTCTGGCCAGATCGTGTCTTTTGAGGTCACAAAAAAAATTATTCGTATTTACACGAAAATTATATTTTTTCCATTCCTCAGTATTTTCACCCCTGCTATGCAGAAGTTTTTGCGTGACTTTTGGGTCCAAATTAATGTGGATGTTACAGACCTGATTAGCGTCTATTAGAATACACAATAGTTCCGGCCAGATCGTGTCATTTGAGGTCACAAACAAAAATTATTAATATTTACATGAAAATTCCATTTATTTTCATTTATCAGTATTTTCTACCCTGCTATGCAGAAGTTTTTGCGTGACTTTTGCATCCAAGTTAATGTGGATGTTACAGATCTGATTAACGTCTATTATAATACACAATAGTTCTGGCCAGATCGTGTCTTTTGAGGTCACAAAAAAAATTATTCGTATTTACACGAAAATTATATTTTTTCCATTCCTCAGTATTTTCACCCCTGCTATGCAGAAGTTTTTGCGTGACTTTTGGGTCCAAATTAATGTGGATGTTACAGACCTGATTAGCGTCTATTAGAATACACAATAGTTCTGGCCAGATCGTGTCTTTTGAGGTCACAAAAAAAATTATTCGTATTTACACGAAAATTATATTTTTTCCATTCCTCAGTATTTTCACCCCTGCTATGCAGAAGTTTTTGCGTGACTTTTGGGTCCAAATTAATGTGGATGTTACAGACCTGATTAGCGTCTATTAGAATACACAATAGTTCTGGCCAGATCGTGTCATGTGAGGTAACAATTTTTTTTTTATTAACCCATTATGGGCTGAGTTTTGCTTAGGTTGCGTATTTAAGTGACCTTTATATATGTTATTATAGGGGACCTAGTGGGCATAAAACAAAAAAAAAAAATTAAATTGCTTTTTTAGTTTTGGAAATATTGACGGGTGCCATATTGCACCGCTAGCCTCTTATCGTAGCTTTTCATCGTGAGTACAACTGTGAATCACATGTACTTGTCCTCCTCAGAAATGATATATATAGGGTATAAAAAAGTTCAAAATAATATAGAAAATACATTTATTTCATTAAAAAATTTTCATCCAGAAATAATTCTATTATTTCTACCGGCGTTTTATCTCTAAACTTGCTGTAATCACCTTCAGGAAATACCAATTCCGAGTGGTTCAAATCTTCTTGTGTCCAAGAGCGTCTCACCTTCGACTTTTTTGGTGCTGGACCAGCTTCATCAGCCGACTCATCACTTGAGCTAGAGCAATTTGTGGAATCATCGGAAATTTCAGCACCCCTGCCTCGACTGGTACCTCTATCAGAACGGCCACCGGATTGATGTAGACCACGAGAACGGCCATGAGATTGGCGTCGACCACGGGCTTGTCGTCGACCACGGGCTTGTCGTCGACCACGGGCTTGTCGTCGACCACGTGCCACGAATTTGAGGCGACGAAAGTGTAGATGGCCCCGCTTCAAGGTTGCTGCTGTCGATACTTCTGCGATTTTGCTCTCTTGAAGCCAAAACTACTTCACAATTTTCATTTAGCTGGCGACCGGTAAGATTATTCATTTGGCCACCATCTTCATCGGCAGAATCTTCGTCAGTGGGGATAGCTGGATCAGGTGGTTCGATATATATTGCCGTGGGATTCAAGTCTTCGTCGTCCTCCAGGAGCGCTAAAACTTTATGAATTGTACAACCCCTGCAAAACAAAACATAAAAACAGCATTTGTAAATTGCTATAGCAAAGATTGTTTCGATGATGCAAATAACATTTACAGTAAAGTAGCAATACTCAAAGAAACTTCAAGAAAAGGCATATACTGTAATGACACGATATCGAGCTAGCGGTGCCAAACGGCATCGCTAACATTTACCATGTCATATTATAAAAACTGAAATCGTCTGTTTGATTGTTGTTTTACAATATGATAAAGCATCATTTTATGTCTACGATAACAAATGTAACCATGTAATTTCGCTACAAAATACATAAATTTTGAATACTTACTTGAAACGTGCGTCCATATTTGCTGAACTATTTCGAAACTGTTGTTTGTGGCGCTCGTGTAGCCGCAACACTTAGCTATTATTGGCTAAAATGGGTACCACGTGATAGACGCATGTTTTGTGTATCGATTGGTCTATTGGTTAAATAAATACGTTAATTGACAGCTGAGAAAAGCTCGAAAGTTTGAACTAATTTTAAGCGGTGCCAAACGGCACCCCTAGCTCAAAATGGGTTAATATTTACATGAAAATTCCATTTTTTTTCATTTATCAGTATTTTCACCCCTGCTATGCAGAAGTTGTCGCGTGATGTTTGGGTCCAAATTAATGTGGATGATATAGACCTGATTAGCGTCTATTAGAATACACAATAGTTCTGGCCAGATCGTGTCATTTGAGGTCCCAAAAAAATTTTGCGACTTGTCCTCCTTCTAGCCGTGTGACTGGTCGAAATTCACTACGCTAGTTGAACAAGTTCGAAATTATTTTCTTACAAATCGCGTGTCATTCTAAGGCTTCAGCGGATGCGAAGCCAGGCTGAAATAGGCTTCATTCGATAGTCTAGAGTCGGTTTGACGTTTCAGTAGGTTTTGTTGTGAAATATGGTGAAGCGTAGTCGTGATCGACCAGCAGCCAACTTTCGGAGTGGAAAAATTTGCGACTTTGTGATTTCAGGGGCTTATTTTCCCCAGAGGTAGATGTTTAGCCACACTGAGACTAACTTTATTTCATGACTGGATATATTAAACAGCGGAAAATGTCCTTGCAGCCGGAAGTTTAGCCGTTACTCATACTTTTTCTGACAGACTTCCGATGAAAAGTTAGCAAATTTTTTTCATACATTTTTCAACGAGTCATTTCAGACTTTTCGCATCATTTAGCCACTTTTACACTACTTTTCACTTTTCCTGAAAGCCTCCGAAGCAAAGAAAGTTTTTTGGTGCGACTTGTCCTCCTACTAGCCGTGTGACTGGTCGAAACACACTACGCTAGTTGAACAAGTTCGAAATCATTTTCTTACAACTCGATAGGCTTTAGCGGGTGCGTAGCCAGACTGAAATAGGATTCATTCGATACTCCTCATTTTTTTCTGCTGTTTCATTTTGTTTCACTTAGGTTTATTCGCTGCGCTTGCTGGGAGGTAGTCTTGCAATATTTTTATTTATTTTCAGAATTTTGGATTTACTACACCTCTTCAGAGGTGTGCTATTGTAAAGTCTGCTCATTAAGCGAGGCATAGGAAATAGTTTTTCAGCGAAGCTTTACCTTATAAAGGGTCATTATAACGATAGCTTCTTATTTCACAAAAACGACTACCTAATTTGGTCGGATAATATGGCTGCTAAAGTTGGCTGCCAACTTCACACCGGTTGTTAAGTAACCATTTGTGAAGTTTTGTTTTGCATTGATTCCTAAGCACGGGTAGAATATTGAGCAAAGTGTCAGTTTTTTTATACAGGTAAGGTCCTGCCCACGTAAAGGTCCTTCTGAAGAACTCAGTCTTCCTGGGAGGACGCTTCCACCGGATATGTCTATGAGAAATCGTAAGAGTTGTTAGTGCTGTTTTGTGAAACCTCATTACTACAACGAATATATAAACCTGCCTCACTTGCAAGTGTCCTCATTCCTTGTAGAGAGCTTTGGTGGGGTAGAGGAAATATTTCCTAAATGCCACTTTAAGAACAGCTCGCTGAGCCCGTTCAAGTTTCTCAAAATACGATTTAGCTGCTCCTCCCCACGCCACAATGCAATAACTGAGGATCGATTTGCAGAGAGAGTTGTATACTAAATTAATAATTTACACGGATGCTGAAAGTTTGAGTTTCTTGAAAATATACAATAGTTTTCTGACTCTACTAGCTAGTTTGATAATATGTAATTCCCAAGTGAGATGCTCGTCTAGGAAAATACCTAGAGGTATTTAATAGACGGAACTTGCTCAAGGCCGCTACAGTCGCGTGTCCGATATGTGTCCGATCTTGAAAGATGGCAATTGTGAAATTTGACGGTTAAGGGTGACGGATCAACATCGAGCTGTGCTGCGCTGTACTGAGCTGTGCTGTGCTGTGTTTCTTAAGCTACGTTTTTATAAGAATCAACATCAAGCTGTGCTGTGCTGCGCTTTGCTTAGCTCAGTAGTGAATGAGCGAATGAAACTAGTTCGTTCTTGTTTGTTTGTGCGCGCATACACTAGTGCGAGCGAGATGGGAGTACGAGAGTGAGAGAGACGTCTGAGGGCGATGGAGGGGCACGCAGCGTGCTCCAAAACCTAGCACAGCTCGACTCGACACAGCGCGCCTCGCTCGAGACTGCTGCGTTTTTAAACAGAGCGTAGCTTCACACAGCGCAGCACAGCATGGTTTGTTTCTATCCTCATTGAAATATTAGACGAGCGAGTTGACCAAACATAGCACAGCGCAGTACAGCGCAGCACAGCTCGATGTTGATTCGTCACCCTTAGGGTCTTATTGGTGCCGTACGAATGGAGATGCTAAAAGTGATAACTTTAGTTTTTGTAGCATTTAGTGTTAAGAGGTTGTTTTGGAGCCAGGTGCCAACAAGATTTACACCTTCCTGCACATTGGCTTGTAGAGATTTCCAACAATCGCCATAGAATATTAACCTATATATGCCCAGAAATATTTATGTCTCCGATTACCAAGATTTTTGAGTATATTATATATAAGGTATTTTAATCCTACCCATATTTTTTCTTCGTGTCTAGACACTGAAAGTAACTTTTTTTAAGGGGTCGTAAACGACTCCGTTGGCAAATATGGTCCGACGTGGCCATGGTGAAATTTGACTCCTATTTTAATTATTATCTACACAGTAATCAAAAATGAGCAAAGCCGAAGAAGTAATAAAAAAAATGATAAAACAAACTTTATTCCAAATTACACGTGAAATTTGTCGAAACATTTGTCGTGCAGATTTACACGACATGTGCCGCACATTTTCACTGTTTTATTTTTGCAGTTGGCACACCTTTTTCGGCTCTGGGTAACCACAATCATATGTTTAGCCGCATGCCTTCTTACTGCCAATGGTACTCTCGTCATCACTGTCAGGGAAGGTCCAGGTTGAGTTCTACCCGTCCCATACTTTAGTAGCAAAGTTCTGGCTATTGACCTCCGAAATTCTAAAGTATCGACGTTAGCTCCTAGTGATATGGCCATCTAATTGCAATGCGGTAAGCTCCGACGTTTGCATCAAGTCTGTCAACACCACCCATATAACGATTGTACTGCGCAACCAAGTTGGGTTGATCTATTTCGATTCTTTTTTTGAAAGCTGCAGCAACCTTTTCGCTTTATGCATTGGTTGGACGCCAAATTCGTTCGACAACAGCGTGACTACGCTATTGTAATTCCAGCGCACTGCACATATGTTGTCATTCCGGTCCAATCGGTAATCATAAAATCCTCGAGCCTCTTTTTTAAACGATTTTATGTCAAGCAGAGGGCATTTATCGACCCTGTTTTGCCGAACAGTCCCTGTAATTTTCACATTCTTGGCTTTCAAATTGCTGAGCAGTGATGGTGATGTGAAAAAATTATCACAGTACACTGAGAACGAACTATCTGGGTATATATTCTTTACAGCTTCTGTTAGCTTCGTAACCACGTGCTCACCAAGTCCAGTATTACGTGCTTCAGACCGGCCTTCATAGAGTTCGGCTTGTAAGCAGTAACCCACGCGAGTAGCTGCCACCCACACCTTGAAACCAAAACGAATCGGTTTGCCGTGAATATGCTGTTTGCATCCATGACGGCTAAAATACAGGATCATAGATTCATCGATGCTGAGGTTTTTCTCAATGGGAGCATATTATATTAGAAACTTTTTATTCATCATGTCAAAAAGTGGACGCACTTTTGCCATTTTATCACCTGGACGTAGGTTGTCATTATCAGCAACGTGAAGGTATCGAAATATTTTTTCGAAACGATTGCGACGCATAGATTTTGACACAAGAACATTATGAGTGTCTTCATTTTGTTCCCAGTACATTCGACGTCTAGGCAGGGGGGCGTAGCCACTGAGAATAAGTACACCTATAAAACAATACATTTCGTCGGCAGATAGAGTGAAGGCAGTGTTTACGTCTTTGCTTACAGCATAGATAACCGAATGTCTCACAATATGTCTAATTACCTCTTGGTCAAAAAATAGTTCGAAGAAATCAATAGGCTCACTTGCTTCTGACAGAGTATGTACTGCTCGTGGGGGAGGCGCTGACCACTCTTCTGCTGACTGACGGAGATCTCGTTTGATCAACTTTCTTGGATGTGGTTTTTGTGCAACAGTACGCCGTTGCCTCGATGTAGACGGAATAACTGGTTGAGCAGGTACATCCCGAGCTGGTGAAATCCTTGTTGATCGATCCCTCAGCTGTTGAGGGCGCAGCAGTCGAAGCAGTTTCAATAACTTCACAGTCAAGAATATCTAGCGACTGTCGTGAGGTCAACTCGGCGGGGGCAAGTAGCTGATGTCAATTCAATCTTGAAATGTCATTGCAATTTTCGTCTCCTGAATCACCATTATAATAATATATTGTTCCATCACACGGCGGGTCCAAATAGACGTCATAATTTTGCAGGTCTTCGTTATCGTCGTTTTCCAGGATATCTACAATTTCGTTAACAGTTAGAGCTCGATGATGTGACCTAAGAAAAAAAAAGGAAAAGTAAATAAATGTGCCCCGGTCGATACCGACCCATCAAAATATTCGCTTTGATATCAGAAAAATAAACATTTTTTGTTTAAAATAATTATTTGTATATCTAAACAAAACATTACTTTAACTAATTTTACAATAAAACACTTAACTTAAATTCCGAAGAAAATAAATAAATACTTACATTTTTGTCACAGTTGACAATTACTGGCAAAAAAATGAAGTCCTAAGGTAAATGTACGTAATTCCGGAGTACTAAGGCATTCTTGTCTTTCCTAGCAATTTCCAGTAAAGCAGGAAAAATCAGCGAATTGAAGTTAGTTTAGTCGTAAAAAGAGGTTTTCAGAGAAGAGATTGTTATGTAACACTACTATATTTAAACTATTTTATAAAAGTAATCGTAATTTTTCTGGACCTAGTAAATGTCCGTTATTACGGTATAAAATTTGACTCTCCAGGTAATTCCGTAAATGGGTGCTGGTAATTCCGGCATATGCAGAAAAATGCCGTTTTTCTGCAGGATTACATGAAATATGAAACATAAATTTAATGTGACGTGTTCTAAATAAAACAACTTTATTTTATAAGTGTAGGAAAACAGTTTATTTAAATTTTTAGGTACTTATAGTAACTTTATTACTTATAGTAACTTTAAACTTTCATGAATCAAGTTGAACTTACTTCGACTTACTTCTAGCACGGTTTAGTGAACTATATTATATTCATTTATTTATTATTATTTATTTATATATGAAATAATCCGTTTATAAGTCTAAAATTTAATCATCAGTCTATATTTATATTTCAGGTACTCATAGTAACTTTGTACTTTCATGAGATCAAAATGAACTTACATCAATTTAAATTAGCAGGGTTAAGCGAACTATATTATATTCGTTTATTTATTTATATATGAAATAATCCGTTAAAGTCTATAATTTAATCATCACAGTCTAAACATTGAATAGAAAATACGCCTCTTTTATTTACCGCCATAGGAGCCTTAATTTTTTTGAGAACTTCTTTAGCGTCGTATATTAAAATGTCATCTTTTTCAGGCCAACGCCAATTCACTCGCCCACTTGGCTCGAAACCGCTCATGGTCATAGTTTTTATTTTATATTTTGTTTCAGATGCATCGTGTATAACTTCCATTACTACACCCGGAAAATTTTCTCCTTCATAAATAATTATAACATAATCTCCTGGAGTTATTTTCAACGAGTTAGAATCAATCCTTTCATCTGAAACTATGGCTGGTGTTTCAATTTCTCTATTTTTTGTTGTTGTTCTCGAAGGACCAGGTTCATTAATTTGATCTGGAACTTTAGATGACTTCTTTTTGTTTTTTTTTTACTATGTTCTTCGCCTTTATTTTTTCTTTGGCTTTATTTTCACGGTCTTGTTTTCTTTTTTCTTTTTGCTTTAGCTTGTCTTCTTTTTCTTCTTTAAGCTTCTTTTCATATGCAATGTATTTATCTGCAGTTGATATAATGGGAGCTAGTTTTTTTTTAATAAGTATTTTACCTTTACTGGTCGACGGAGTTTCTGGCCACAACAAAGCATTTTTGAAGGGTGTGGGAAATGCGGATTTCTTGGAATTTTGAGAATTTTCGCTTTGATCTTGAGTAGGGGAATTTGATTCAGTAACGGAATTCTGAATATTGGTAGAACTATCTTCATATTTTTTATTATTCTGGGACGTCGAAATTCTTTATGATGATGATGATGATGATGATGCATTCCATGCCGATTTCGGCAACGGCGACCACATTTTCTGTTGGTGGTAGATTACATTAGATTAGATTAGATCTTTATAGGTGTTTGGTGAGATGAAGATAGTTCACCAGATTTGGATGATTTTTTTTTAGTCTGATTGTTTGGGGTTACGCATTTTTCGTGTTTATCAGCAGCTATATTCATATTCATATCATATATTTGTACTACAGATGCTATTGAGAAGTTAGTGCCTCTTTGGAAATGATAGGTTTGCTATTTTCTACTTTTCTATCCGTTTCATTAGGTGGTGAGAATCTTTCTTGAGGAACTGGCGTAGTCACAGAAAAAGTTGAATTGTTGGTTGGTAATGTTCCCGATGGCTTAAATAATTTATCGTTGTCTCTATTTGCGACTTTTTCTTTGGGAGGTATGATTGTAGGAACATCAGCAGGGTCATTTTGTTGTATGACAACTGAGGATTCTTCCAGAATAGCTTCTTGTGTGAGAAGTATAGTTTCTGGGGGCGGTACTATTATTACGGGAACATTGCTAACGTTATCCTGCTCGGAAATTTTCCATATATTACCGATTATATTGCTTGAATCATCTAGCAAATCACCTGCCGCTTTAGAATTTGTTACTAACTCTTGTGGCGTCTCTTTAAAAGTAATGGTCTCAATAATACTTGGATTTTTAGGAGTTGAACAGGGTAAAGCACTGATCAAAGTTATCTCGTTAAGAAAAGCCGATTCAACTATCGTGTCTTCATTGATCCAATTAAGGTCAAGATCGGCTAACGTAAAGTCATTTTCCACAAGAGTGGTGTTGCCTAGACTCATTGAATCTGGTGTTGGTGTATGACTCGTACAGGTCTGCTTCCAGAAATAGTACAGACTGTCGTCTTTTACATTGCCTGTCCATTCTCCAGAACATTGCCGGAATTCATTTAATTTATGAGCATCTAAATTCATCTCGAACCACTTAATAAAATCTTTAGATTGTAACTGCTTGCTGCTTTCTAAAGAGCTCAAACTTGTAGGTGTACTTGTGCCAGAACTTGACGCAGTTGCCGCAGAAGATTTAGGTATTTTTTTTATAATTAACTGCATTTTCGTCGAAGGGATACAGGCCGGACTTTCGAAAGCCATTTTGAATAATTTCTGGTCGCAGAGTCGTTTTTATGACTTTTTCAAGCACGGGACCAAAATCTTCTCGCTTCAAGCGTTTGCCATTATTCTCCATCCTCCAAGTATGTACTGCTTTACTCCAAGCGTTTTTGAGGCTGTGAAATACTGCAATGTTCATAGGTTGTAACGCATGTGTGGCGCTAGGCAACAGAGCTATCAGTATAATGTTTTTTTCTTTATAAAATTCGCATACTGGGAGCGACAGATGAGAGACGTGTCCATCCAGGAACAAAGCTGCAGGTCTTGTAATATTTTCTTTCGTCAAAAAATGGCTCAAAATTGATTAGCCACGTACTCATAAAATGCCTCTGATGTCATCCATCCCGAGTCAGTACGTCCGATGGCCCAATCCTTAGGATATTTCAACAATAAATTTTGTGGTATCCTTTTATATGGAAATAATGCTAATACCGGCATTAGTTTCCCGTCAGCTGACGCGCCGAGACAGAGCGTTAGATTTTCTTTATCATCATTACCAGATCGGCAGTGAACATTTTTCACTCCCTTTCTGGCAAGGACTGGTTGACCTTTCGGACACAAAAAAAGGCAGACTCATCGCAGTTGAACACGCGTGCGGGGTCTTCCAACACAGCCATGAGATTGTTGTCTTCGAAATATTTTCGGACTCGTTGAAACCAGCCCCTTATTTTTTCTTCAGTAGCGTTTACACGGGCAGTAGTCAATGCTTGAGATACTCTTTCTTATCATTGGGTTTCTTTTCAGAAAGGCCTCGTACCAATGTCTGCCAGGGACTCCGTCCTTGAATGGATTTTGCCGCTTCAATCCTATCAGTAATTTACTCGTAGCTACCGAGTGTAGCAGTTGATCTTTCGTAACTGGAAATCCAATTTCGGCCATATGCAGTACCCATTTTACCAACAAACCTTCTTCTGTCGATGACAGGACTGTTGGAGCTCCTGCTGACTCTTGTTTTTTGTATTTTTTATTAATTTTGTCATGCAAGGTCTGGTTGGGTATGTTATATACCTTAGATGCACGATATATGGTCATGGATCTTTTTTTTATACCCTCTAAAGCTTTGGCGAGGTCCTCGTTGGAGTACTTTTTGTTTGACATTTCGACCTGTAAAAAAATTAAAATGCAGTAGCTCACTCAGGTACTTCTATATCTACCGTAATGAGAGACACAGCCAAAAACAGTGAAGGTAATTGCGGTAGTCAGATTAACATAAATTTCTAACGAGTAACTCTTCTTAACAACATAAAATGACTTGAATTGTATAGGAATGCAATCATACTAGTAATAGGTACCAAAAAATATACTGGAAGATACAATTAAATTAAACAAATTAATGATTTTGTACCGATGTTATTTGTGACGAATCTGTTTAAAGTAAAAAAATGTTTTCTCTTTACACACGTATTTCATAACATAGAGAAATAAAATCGTAATACGTAATTTGATTCCAAGAAACTATGTTATATATTAGACCTGTAACCTGTAACAGCTTTTTTTGTTTACTTAACTCATCTCGTTCCTGACAAATTACAAAAAACAAAATCACCTTCCTTTCCTCTATTCCGTAATTGTTACGTAATAATGGACACGGTTGGTTTTTGGTGTAGGTAATTCCTGCAATCAGAAAATTTCAATTAACTCGCTAAAAACTAAATGAAGTAACTTGAAACGGTAATCAATCAGTTTGTTTTAAAACCCTTAAAAATAATTACATTACTTAGTTATGAAAATACTTACATATCACTCGCAATATCCTTATGAAAATTCGCGCGGTAGCTTACGCGTACGCAACACACACACACCTTTATGGCGGTTTGGCGCAGACTGACCGAGGGAGACGTGACAACTGAGCCGACGATGGTTACAGTTCTTTTTAACGTGTGTAATTGAAGCTCTATTGTACATACTTAACCGCTTGAGGGTGCACCCTTGGGTACTATAGTACCCAAAACGCGTTTACGCGTAGATGCACCGTGGGTACTGTAGTACCCAAACCGAAAATCGCGCCGGACTCATCGAAAACTTGTTGTCCTTTACTTACCTATGGTTATTTTACTATGGAATTGTTTCTATCTCATTCCTATTGAACGTCCACTTATTTTTTACTATGGAAACACTAGGATTACATGTCAGATAGAATTAAGAAAAAAAATACAAATCAGTCGACCCGTTGGTAACTTTCGCGCGAAATATTTTTCGGAAGTAAGCGTTGATTTAATTGTTTTTAGTGTTTTAGTGAATTATCTAACTGTGTTATTGTGATTATATCGCAGATTAGGATTCTATCTAGGCGATATAAAAGTGTTTACCTTCGGAAACCCGTCAATCCACCATAAATCGGTAAGTTAAATCTCAGGTCTATTTTGGTGCAAACTTGGTTGGAAAACATTACAGTTTTTAAAGATTTACTACGTTAAATGTTTTAATCAGGACCAGATAATCAAAAAACCATACTTTTAGAACAATATTCCATTCATACATTTTAAACTACTTCAAATTGTAAGCAGATCGAAGCATTCGTTTACAATCGGTGCTTCAAGTGTCCGCCATCTTGGCGCCGCGTCATGCCAGCCGTGTAAGGCCCTAGTCACATCAGAGGATTTGTACAATATGCCAAATATTATTATCCGGCTAAATTTTGATTTGTAGTTTTCACTTTTATGATTTTTTTTTTTTACGCATGATGATTTGGGATTCTGGAAAGGTTATTTTTATTAGTTTGTAATACGTTCGTAAATATTATCCGGCTAAATTTTGGTTTGTAGTTTTCACTTTTATGAATTATTTTTTACGCATGATGATTTGGGATTCTGGAAAGGTTATTTTTATTAGTTTGTAATACGTTCGTAAATATTATCTTACATCGGTGGTTCTATGGAAGGTGGTTTTTATGATTAAGGCCTTGCTTTTGGGCTCAGCTTCCTACTCACAAAACACATCACAAATAATAAATGCAAAAATAGATGGTCCTGTTAATCAGGTTTAAGATTATTTGTTTATCCTAAGTATCACTCATTTCTAATTAACCGAGAGAAGTTTCGAGTCTAGAAATGGGACATATTAGTGTTTGTTTGTTCGACGATAACTTCAGTATCGTTGATTCGATCTTCAAGAAATTTTGCAGACGCGTAGTTTTATTACGATTTTTTTTTTAATTGCATATAATATATTATTATAAGCTAAATTGGATGAGGGGTTTTGATGATATGCGAGGTTCTCGTTCTTACTAATATTATAAATTAAAGTTGTTTATTACGTTTTCACGCCCTAACTACTTAACGGAACATTATGAAATTTTGTATACACGTTCTCGGGGGTACAGAAAAAGGACATAGGGAGGACTTTTAAAGCTATATGCCCTGTATGTGACCCACAAGTCTCAGATACAGATCTCAGATCACAGATACCGTGCGTAAACTAATAACGTAATAACCATTAAAATTACTTTTAAATTGTCAGATAGCTTAATATTATGTTTTGTCGCTATTGTAGACCTTCGCTATCTGAGCAACTAAAAAAGGTGAGGAAAGGAAAAGTGGCCGATAAAAAAAACCTGAGTGTTTTATCAACGGCACAAAAATCAAAGCTCTTTGCTTTGCGCGAAGAGAAGGAAGTATCGCGATTTTTGATGCCGGATGCTCCTGAGAGGAAACAAAAAAGGTTTGAGAGTTTATTTTTTCTTAACGTGATTATCATAATTATCTTAGTTATAGTTGTGTGAATGTATATTATGTTTTGTTGTAGGTGTTATATATATTTTAGTTATTCTTCATGTATTTATTATATTTTTTTTACATAACATTTCATTTATTCAGGAAAGTTTCTCCAAGCAGAGTGGCATGCCCCCTGAAGCCCGGCGTACCAGAGGTCCCGCCGCCACCTATACCTCAGCCATGGCAGAATCCACCTAGTATGAACCATTCCATTATTAAAATATAATTATATATTTCAGTAACCTTTGTATTTTTGGCTTTAAATCTCATTTGTTTTTGTTTAAATTTAGAAACGAACGCAACCAAGGATAGTTCGGCGGTTTCAACGAACTACGAACGAACGAATTCAGATTTGAACTGCCGGACTCTCCACAACCTGGCCCATCATGGATAAATGGTTTGTTTTACACAGTTATCCCATTAGTTTTTTTTTTCTAATCCTTCATTTATAAATATATTATTATCTTCCATTTATAATTATACTTATAAGTATAGTTCCAGAATATTTATGATGCTATATTGCAGATCCGATAGAGCCGATGGATGGACTAGAGATAACTAGAGATGTTGTACGAGAAGTGACACCACCACGGAAGTAAGTTTTATGATTAAATATAGACGATGTATTTCTTAATTTTTTTTTATCTAACTTATGCTATCCCACTGCTGGGCAAAGGTCTCCCCCAATTTTTTCCAGTTCTGGCGGTCTTGGGCCAGCGCCGTCCAGTCTTTTTCAAACCGCCCGAGTTCGTCGCGCCTTCGCGTCGGGGGCGACCTGGGAGTCGACTGTCTGGGGTCCTTAAATAATTTTGACTTATTTTTTGTAGATTGCCCAGAATACTATTATCCCCATCAACTAGGATTCAAAGAGTGGACGAAATTAAAGAAATGGAGGAAAATAGTATAGTTCAAGGAGTGGACATAGACCTAATCGGTTTTTCACCTCGTAAGTATAGAAGACGAGATTTTTTTTACCGAAACCCAAACGTTGAATTACTGTTTATAATATTAATATTTTTATTTTTAGAACCGATAACACCCACTTCAGTCAAACTTCAGTCAACTAACATGCCATCAACACCGGGTTAGTTTCCCTTATCCAATATTCTATAATTAGAGCGCACTCTATTTTTTACCATGATGTTGCTGTGATTTTATCTGCTATGAATTAATCTTCATGTTTCCATTTATCTGTTCGTTTACCAATTGCTAAATTTTATTTTAGAAACTCACATCTTCGACTCTCTAGAGGAGCCAGACGAGGACACCGAGCGACAAATACTGGAGTGGGAGATACATGTGTCGCAACTCTCTGGGAGTGATCTGGATGAGGATGACGTTGCATATGCTCCCATAACCGGCAAAACATCGACACCGGCCTGCACAACTTGTCCTCAGAGATGATGCAAGCGCTCGAGGATATGGACGCTCGGGACGATTCCGCGTTACGGGAGCTATGTAACGAATCACAAAATGCAGACATACTCCAATTCCAGTGGACTAACGACCAAGAAAGTTTTACTGGAAAACGCGAAACGTTTACTGGAAATGCTGGGCCTACATTTCCCACGGACGAAATGTCCCCATTGGAGGTATTTGAAAAAATTTGGGACGTTGAAATTATTAATTTGATCGTCATCGAGACGAATAGGTACGCATTACAGAGCAACGCGCGCAACTGGACCGACGTGACAGCAGCGGACATGTGGCTGTTTTTTGGAATCATAATGCTACAGAGCATTGTCCAGATACCTGTGGAGAGGGAGTACTGGTATCCGTGCATGCAGTACCTGAAGCTCGGAAACTTTGCCGAATTAATGTCTTACAAACGTTTCGTACAAATTAAGAAATGTTTGCACTTTGTAGACAACACTGTACTGCCACAGACGACAACGGAAAGTAAGAAGCTGTACAAAATGAGACCTATCCTTCGGCATATTAATAATAAGTTTGAATCATTGTACCTCCCGGAGCAAAATATCGCCATAGACGAATCGTTGTTACTGTGGAAAGGGCGACTATCTTTTGTACAGTTGATAGCCACAAAAGCAGCAAAAGTCGGCATCAAAAGCTACGAACTCTTCGAGTCTCGTACGGGGTATTTATGGAAGATGGCCATATATACCGGCAAGGGAGATGAGGTCGCCAACGTCGACGCTAACGTTGACGAACCAGAGGGAGCAACTTCCCGAATAGTGTATGGTCTTGTTCGGCCCCTTTTGAACAAGGGCCATACTTTAGTTATGGATAACTTCTATAACTCGCCATTGTTGTCGCGGACTTTAAAACGCCAACAAACCGACACAATGGGGACTTTAAGACTAAACCGAGAATTTGTCCCTGCAAGCCTACGGAGCAAAACGAAATCTAACATGCGCAAAGGGGAAGTGGCCTTCAGTCAGACAAACAACCTGACGATTGCGGTGTGGCATGACTCAAGCGTTGTGTCTATGATTTCTTCGTTCCACAAAACAGAAGTCGGCGTGACAGAAAAGTTTGGGCGCCACAAGTACAAGCCGGAGGTGGTACTTGATTACAATCTCTCTATGGGCGGGGTCGACAAAAAAGACCAATTATTGCAGGCCTTCCCCATAGAGAGAATTCGTAATCATATCTGGTACAAAAAACTTTTTCGCCGGCTTCTTAATGTGGCGATACACAACGCTTTTGTCATTCACAACCACAACAAAAATAAAGCCCAGCGATCCTTCCGGGTGCTTCTGGCACAACAAATATTGCAAAAATATTCTCCGCGCGAGGCACTGGTTGCAGCACCGAAAGCCACTACCCCATTAAAAGTGCGTCCACAAGACCTCGCTGCAAATGGTGCGCCAAACAAAAATTAAATACGCGCACTGCGTGGGAATGCGACACATGTCACATTGCTTTGTGCATGATTGGCTGCTTTAGAGCATTTCATGAAAATGAGTTGCTCTAAAAACTAACCAAAGCTTTTACTATATAGGGTTATTCATAAAGGGTATGCTAAGCCGAAAAGGGCTTATAGTACTCATCATTATGAACAACTTTTACTATGGGACCAACCCGAAATTCGCGAAAAAAAAATCAGCTGTTCCATACATTTTGTTGAGTGTCATTGACATTTTTCTATGGAACAGCTGATTTATTTTTCGTGAATTTTGGGTTGGTCCCATAGTAAAAGTTGTTTTTCAGCTTAGCATACCCTTTATGAATAACCCTGTATACAGTAATACCCCGCTTTACGCGACCCGGTTATCCAGGACAAACTGCCTGTTTAGTCTGAGTGTTCCTAGTGTGTCGCGTCTTTTGTTGTTTTAAAGATCGCGAGAGTAATGGAGAATTGTAGAAATTGTCCATCACTAACGTAGGCATGACCTTTAAACAGAAAAGGACAGACCAAACTGTACAAAATTTGTGACGTCGCTCCCCCAGGTTCATTCGGCCTGATCCGTGGATGTGTGACCCTTGTCACCTTTCCCGGTGTAAATGCTCATTTTCCACAGGTAGCCTGTCCGTGATTCGCAATAATCGATAATCGACCCTTCCACAGAAGAAGCGATTCATCGATTGCGATCTCTTGATCCGGTTGGTATAAAGAGCCGAACTTTCTATTGAGGTGGTCTATAATGGGCAAAATCTTGTCCAGTTTCCTTTTTTCGCCTGTCGTTGATGACAGTAAAGTGTTGTCTACAAAATGTAGACACTTTTTTAGCTGCACGAATCTTGTCCTAGGCATTAATGAGCTAAAGTTTCCGAGTTTTAGGTACTCTAAGCATGGGTACCAATACTCTCTTTCTACAGGTAGTGGGATAATGCTTTGAAGCATTATCACGGCAAAAAACCTCCATATCTCTTCTCTCGTGACATCCTTCCGTTCGTTCGTTCTTTGTTCTTTGTCGTGTCTTTCGTTCGTTGATGTCAGTCCCGAGCCGTTTTGCCTAGCGTAAGTGTTGGTTTCCCTCACTATAAGCTCAGTGATATCGTCGTCCCAAATTTTTTCAAAGACTGCTAATGGGGACTCTGATTCCCTTCTGTCCTGATGTTAAGCGACGATGTCGTAAGCATGACTGACTCCCATCTTCCCTGTTGTTAAGTGGCGATGCAGTAAGCATGACTATGATTCCTCATTTCCCTGATGTTAAACGATGATGGTCAAACATTTGCTAGTACTACTATCATGATGCTGGATCTGTTGACGATGCCTTATCATGTATGTCGAGTAAGGTTTGTAATACATGTTCGTATCGCTATTTCATAACAACTTGTGTCTGTAATAAATGATAATTTTTATTATATTTTCATCTTAGACTTGCTCTTGCACTTGCATTTGACCACATTTTGCCTGAAGTACCTGATGTGCCCTTTCTCTGTATTAAAGATAACTATGTGATTTTAAAAGGGGTAAAAGTTCGATAACAAAATTTGACCCAAATAAAAAACAACAACAAACAGGTCAAGCTAAATAAAACCGTTTAAAATGTTTTATTGTTTTTTTTTGTCAACTTTACCGATGTTTTAAAAGTCATTTTGCTATTTAAAGCCATGGATCCCAACAAATCAAAAATCAGATGTGAACAGATAATTATATGCCGGACTTTAGCCGGATAAGCTTGGTGTGAACCGTGCCTTATGAGTCTGGTTTCGGTGAAAATTTTGTATGTGGCGTACTTGTAAAGCCGATAACTTTTTTCGTTAACGTCCTAAAAATACGTTTAATGTATCATTTGCTA
Source organism: Alcis repandata (assembly GCA_949125135.1). Taxonomy (NCBI): domain Eukaryota; kingdom Metazoa; phylum Arthropoda; class Insecta; order Lepidoptera; family Geometridae; genus Alcis; species Alcis repandata. The sequence continues at coordinate 3,066,770 of OX421240.1, forward strand.
GCTAATGATACGTAAATTATTTTGTGAAGAATATGATTTCTGTCACATTAAATTAGTTGAACAAAAATGTCTTGAAACGTGCAGCGATATTCAATGAGTAAGGTAGCACCATGTAGTTTTTCCTATATTTTTCAGTAACAGTGGCATAGAATGCTGTCATTATTATTACCATCCATGAACATGAAACAAGGAACCTAACAGTAGTAATATTTTTAATGTACATGTAATAAAAGTGTAGAAAAAAAATATTAAGCGCCAGCGGAAAAATGCCGCACTACAAAAAAAAATGTTGTTTACCAAAAAGCTTGTAAATAAATATATTTGTACTGGCGAACGTGTTTTTATTGTTTTCTCGTAAGCATAGTACTTTACTTACTTGATTTCAATCATAAAATAAATAGGTTATCGCTTTACTTTTTTAATTAAAAATCTTTTTCTGACTTAGGGGCCGATTTGAGCTCTATGTTTGTGTTAAAGGCGGTTTGTATACAATTACTTAACACAAATATAAACAAAACATTATGACATTCGACGCGTTTATTCAACTACATAAAGAAATCATTGTTTCAAGTGGTGTCGCATGTCAAAGTAGAAGCCATAACATCTGTTTTTGTAAACACGCCCGGCGCGGCGACATCGTAAAAAAATTTGGCGCCAACGATTGTTTCTACGAAAAAAACATCGCGCGCGCCAGCTGACCAAGCGGTTAATAGATAATTTTAGAACTTTTTGATACAATTAGAAGTTTTCTTATTTTTAGGCCTAAACCGAAAACTTACGGAATTTCGTACAGTTACGTAATATGGTACATCAACCTTAATTTGTTCTCAATATTGCGGACTGATGTTATGCAATTTTGACAAGTGATCTGTGTCGATAGCTAAGGTAAGTCAGCCAATAATTAATACATAGATGGCGCTAAAAACAATTTATCCTTTTTAGTTACCGTTTTGTTTTAGCTTGATTTCTCTTCGATTTTTCGGGCTGGACCTTTCTTTTTCGGCTTTGTTTATCATCACAGGGGCTAGGAAAACACTACATTATAATCGGTTTTCGCTGTTCTTATCGATATTTTAAGTATTTCAATTTGCAAAAACACACACGACTGATACGAACTGTGAAGAAAATGGCGATTGAATACCGTCACCTGATTGGTTGAAATGGATGTTGCTGTCTTTGTTTTAAACTCTGACGGATGATGCTGATTTTGTCACCAACCTGATTTTAAAAAGTTTATTTTGTATTATAATATTGCTGAGTTTACTACGATTAATTTACGCAGTCAAGTAAAGCCAACACAGCACTGCGAGTACAGACTCTTAACGATCGACAAACTGACGTTTAAAATCGGTAAAATTCGACAAAACCATCGTTTGTTTATGATTTTGTCCATGGTTTTGATATTAACGTAGACATAGACGGGCGACGCAGGAAGAACTTTTTAAAAAGCGAATTAATATTTTAATTACGTCTTTATTCAGTTGATGACAAATTATGACTAAACTTATTCTCTAACTTATGTTTAACGAAAGCTTGGGTGGCGTGATTGGTTACTTGGAATTGTGGGCAGGATGTGCTTATCGCATGCTGACATTTCATAACATACTCTTTCTTATAATTCTTATAACAATATTTATGAGATTACGAATACAGGGTTAGGTTCGGGTTCAGGCGGTATAACTCCTCCCTCCGTGAGTTCGAAATTATCCATTATTTCGGGATGATTTCGGACCTTACAACATATTTTTTTAATTTTATTCCTAAACATATATAATATAAAGCAGAAGGTTAACATAATGCAAAAAGACAAATTTCCAATATCAATTATCTTATTATCTAATTGATTAACATAGTTCTTATCACTAATCTTACTTCCACTTTTCTGCAATAAAAAATTAAGGAACCGCGTCTCAGTCAAATCGATACTATTAAGGTCAACAGGTTTTCGCTGCATACAGGCTGCCGTGTCCGTCAGTGTTGCAGGCAAGTTGATTACGTGAAAACTGTTAACCACGTCTTTCCATTGAGTTTCTTGATGCTGCCTAATCTTGAGATTCTTGATTTTGATTTCACAGTTATTATCTGCAATTAAAATGTACGTGCCGAAAACGATGTGATGCTTTACTTCATCTTCACAGTTTTCAATGAGAGTTGTTTCCACTTTAGAATACAGGATCCAATAGTTCGGTTGGAGATTGAAAGCCTTGACGTCGTCGATAATTACTGGAACTGAGTTGCAGCTCGTGATGTTGCTCTTGAAGTTTATCAACTCGGTGATACAGTTATCTTCGATTAGTGATGATGCGTCGCTCTCGTAACATAGGAAGCGATCCTCGTCTATCTCGCTGCATGGCTGGGATAGCAGTTGCGTTTTCAACCCTTTCACTAGGAGGTAGGGATATTTGGGAATGATGGTAGAGGTGAGGCCATAGGACTTGTGGTAGATAGGTAATGGGATCAACTTGTAATAATTAAACGTTTCGTCGTGAATCAAAGGAATCTGCATAATTAGTTTTATCTGATTTTGTTTCATGTAAGCTTTTATCTCCATACTTTGTTCGATTTTGACAATGTTTTCTAAAGTTACAGGGAATACAAGGTTATCGGTCTTTTCAATTTTCTTCAACAATTGTATCAGTTCGTCGGTGTCTATGATCGATTGGTGTAACTGATTAACTTTAGCAAAAGCAATGGCTGTCTCAATTTCACTTAATCTTGTAAAAAGCGTTTGAAAATTATGTATATATGCATGATACATATTTATAATCTGATTGTTAAGCTGAAGTATCTTGGTTTCATTTAAGCTCGAGTATATATCCTGCATATTTTGTTGAATTATTTCAAAATTGCTTTTGGTAGAGTTAGCGATTTTCGTGAATGCCGTCAACATTTCAGAGACTACCGTGATTTTATAATTTAATTGATCTTGTTTGACTTTAACTTTTCTGATTAATTCTTCATATTTTATTGCGTCATCGTTATCCAGATTGCCAGTAATTGCTTTGACAAGCGATCCAAGTGGGTTGATTAAACCGCGCCTAGATCTTACAGATGGGATTAGTTCTCTATACTTTTCAATGGTTATGTTCATACTGTAGTCGGCCTGTGATTCTACTTCGATTAAATCATACTTGATGGTTTTGTTGAGAAAATTAACTTTGACTTGTTCTTTTAACCCTAAATAACTATTTATATTAATGTCTAGTTGCTGGTATAATAATTTTAAATCTAATATCTTAATTACGGTCCACGAGTTATGGCTTACTATGGCTTGACCTTCCTTTATAGGTAACAGGCCTGGGTTCTTGTCAATCCGCTGGAGCTGAAGGGTTGCCGCGTGGGCCACCAGGAGGATAAACCTGCGGAGGACGTTTCACGTCTTTAATAGGGACTTTAGTTGGTCGGTTCTTAGTGACTACCGGTACTACGTTCCTATTTGTCACTCCAGTCACTTGAGCTTTTTGATACCGTGGTTTGTCCTTACCTCGCCTAACGTTTACGCCTTTTATAAAAATCGTATCGCCGGTGTCAATGTCGAATTCGGTTTCGCCACCTCGCCTTTTAATTTCGGCTCTCTTTTTGTCGATAATTCTGTCAGTTAAGTATTCGTATAGATGTTTAGTTCGCTTCGCGTGTTCTTTTACCAATTGCTGCGTAAATTGCTTGTTAAAATCTGTGTGGAACGTGCTATTTGATTCAGTGTGTCCGAAAACTACCTCGAAAGGTGTTAGTCCCGTGGTAGAGTGTATTGTGTGGTTGTATGACATTATAGCGTAGCACATAACTGAGACTGCGTCTGTTGTCTTTTGTTCGTACTTCGCTATCCTGTAGATTTCGATGAGGGTCGAATGAAATCTTTCAACTACTCCCATGGAGTTTGGATTATGTGGTGTGCCTATGTGAAGTTCAATTTTGTAAAATGATAGCATTTCTTTCATCAACGTGTTGTTAAACTCGGAACCTGGGTCTGAGCTGATTCGATTCGGGGTACCATATAGTGAGAAGTACTTTATCAAAGCTCTAAGTACTTCGGGAGTTGATTTTGTCTGAATTTCGAACGCTTGGCCTAATTTACTAAAAGCATCGACTATCGTTAAGTAGCTTTTGCCATCTATTGTGAATGTATCTATAAAGAGTTCTTGAAATGGTCGTATCTGCGTTTGCGTGAGCTGAAGCTCGGGTTTTAGCGGTTTTTTATCATATTTCATTTTTTTACACGTTTCGCATGCGTTAATAACGCTTGATACTGTTTGTTCCATGTTTTTCCAGTAATAAGTTCGTCTTAAGTGCACGAGTGTTTCTTTTATCCCTCTGTGACTGTTCTTACCGTCGTGGTATTTAAGTATGATTTCGCGTTGTTCTTTTTCGTCTTCTATGTAAATTACTCGGTTTTTACATTCATAGAATTTTACAGTTCCTTTTTGGAAAAGGAAAATCGTTGCTTCCGAAAATTGTTTGCGGTGTATGTTGCTTTCGAAGTAGAAGAAATATTTAATCTTGGGTCGAATGTAGTTTTTCAGGAATCGTTTTACTAGTTCAGGATTGTTTTCAGGTAAGTGGACTTCCAGAACCTTTTGTTTGTCTCGGGATAAATCTTTAACCGTTAATTCATTTCTTTGCCATGTATGTACGAGTATTTGATTGGGCTTGGTATCGATAGCCTCGTTCAGTATTAGCATACCGTCGGTGTCAAGATCTTGTGCTGAGTGTACGGTATTTATAGAGTCATTGTCGTCACGGCCTTCGGATGCGGTCGCGGTGTCGCTATTTATTGATGGTACTGAGTATGGTGAACGTCTACCTCTTTCGCTGTGTAGAGATACGGTTTTCTCAGAATCGGATGAGATGACAATAGGCGATTCTGATCGTTCACTTGTCGAAGCCTCGGCGGTCTGACGTTTTGGTCGTTTACCCTTTTTATCGACGTTAACTTTCATCGATACATCGTCGTCGGTTAAGGCGTTCACTTTTATACGCGACAATGCGTCGGCATTGCAGTTTTTCTTGCCTTCTTTGTGTTTTATGTCATAGTCGAATTCTGAGAGACGCAATTTCCATCTCGTCAGCTTGCTATTTGGTTCGTTTATTGATTTGGCCCAAATTAATGGTCTATGATCGGTATAAATCGTGAATTTCCTACCATATAAGTACGGTCGGAAATGTTTGGTTGCCCAAACGATGGCTAGCAATTCTTTTTCGATTGTACTATAGCGGGTTTCGGCGTCGTTTAACGTACGACTTGCATATGCTACGGGTTTGTCGCTGCCAATAGGTCCTTGAGAGAGGACGGCGCCTACTGCATAATTTGAGGCGTCTGTCGTGAGGACAAAAGGTTTGTCAAAATCAGGGAATTGTAAGAGCGGTGCGTGTGTTAAAAGCTCCTTACATTTTTCGAATGTTTCTACGTATTCGCGATTTGTCACGTCAATTTTTTTTCCTTTTTTCAAGCATGATGTCATAGGCTGAGTAAGTTTCGCGAAGTCTTTTATGAACTTTCGGTAATATCCTACTAAGCCGATAAAGCTTTTTATTTCCGTCGGTGTTCGCGGAAGTGGGAAGTTTTGGACTGTCTTTATTTTATCGTTGTTAGGCATTAGACCTTCCCTGGTGATCGTATGACCAAGGTAAAGTACTTCTTTCCGTAGAAATTCACATTTGTCGAGCGTTACTTTAAGGTTCGTTTGTCTGAGACGATCAAACACTTTCCGTAACTTCTCTATGTGTTCTTCTAGGCTGGTGGAAAAGACTATGATGTCATCGAGGTAAACTAGACAATGCATACCTTGGAGGCCTCTAAGCACATTGTCCATAGCTCTCTGGAAAGTAGCTGGTGCGGTTTTTAGACCGAAAGGCATTCTCTTGAATTCGAAATGACCTGCTTGTGTGGTAAACGCGGTCTTGGCTCTATCCGCTTCGTTGACTTCAATTTGGTGATACCCACTGGCTAAATCGATTGTGCTGAAGTACTGGGACTTCCCGATTTTATCAAAAAGATCAGTTATATTAGGCAGAGGGTATTTGTCGTCTACCGTAATTTCGTTCAAGCGACGGTAATCTATTACCATCCTAAACTTTCGTTCTCCTGACGCGTCCAATTTTTTTGGCACCAGGTGGACAGGTGCACTCCAGGGTGAGTGTGACTCTGTGATAACGTTGTCCTTCAACAATTTATCGACCTGTTTCTGAATTTCCTGGTTTACGACTGGCGGGTGTCTATAAGGTCTTATATAGATCGGATCTTCGTTGGTCGTTCGTATGTTGTGTTTTACTTGATTAGTGAACGTCAATGGTATGTCTTCGGCATAGAAAATGTCGCGGTATTCGTGGCACAGATTGTAGATACTATCGCGTTCTTGCGTGTTCGTATGTTCGAGTCTTAATTTTTGTAAGTTTTCAACTAACAAGTTGTCATTCATGCTTTCCTCTTTCATGCAATTTATCTCACATTCCTCCAACTTACACATTGTTACGTCGAATGGTTCTTTAATTTCGATTGTTATGTCTCGATCGTTTGTGTTTTGAATTACCGTTTCTGCAAAATAGCTTTCGCATTTTACTAATGCGGTAGGCATTCTGACGCCTTCGGTGAACTGTAAGTACTCTAAAATAGCTTCGCCATTTTGTAATTGTGTAGGGATTCGAACCCTAGTTTCGGAACGCGCTGGTATCTCTACCTCATACGGTGGGCTGTATAAAATGGGTATACGCGCATTGCGAGTCTGAAGGACTTGCTTATCCATATCTATCTTTGCACCTAATCTTTTTAGGAGGTCGACACCTATTACTCCATCATAACGTTTGTCTACTTCATACACGTAAAACTTTTGTATCATTTTGCCTTTGAATGTATTAGGTAATGGAATTGCAACTACTTCGTCATGCGTACTTTGTGCATGTGTACTGACCACTGTAAACGGTTCGTAGGATTTATAGTTGTTAAAGAACTCGTCGGCTTTTGCTGGGCTTATGAATGATCTGCTACTACCGGTGTCTATAAAGAATTTACTGTTTATTTCCGGGATTATAATGTGCGGCAATTTTAATATGTTATCAAGATGATTGAGTTGTATTATTTCACCGTTGCATTTGTCGGAGCTGTGTGAAAATTTTGTTCTTGTTCGCAAGTGTTTTCGTAAGAATAGTCAGGGTATTGTTCAGTTTGGTAAGCGAATTCTTGTTCGTCAAATTCTTGTCCGTAATAACCTGCGTAATCGGTCTCGTCGTATCCATATTCTTGGTTTGTCTCGTCAAAGTAAGAATCGTCAGTCAGCATGTTTTGTCTGAAAGGTGCTGTTCTCATAGTAACGTCTGAGTCTGGTAATGGTCTTATCGGTTGGTTTTGTACCGGTCTATTTTGTTGGTTAGTCGGGATTCCAAATTTATATCCATTGTTTTGGAATGGCGCACGTTGTGCTTGGAATGGTCGCTGAGGTTGGAACTGCCTCTGCTGTTGGAATGGAGGTCTATAACCGAATACTGGCATAGTCTGTCGTGGTTGGTTATTTGTGAAATTAGGTCTATAACCAAATTGCTGTTGCGTCGCGTTTTGAGTGGGGTTGTTCCCGAATCTAAAATTGTTATTTTGAGGTATGCCGAACTTGAAATTCGGTGGTTGTGTAGGAACGAGCGCTGATTTGAAACCAAATGAGTTTGTTACATTAGGTGGTTTAAATGAATTTTGCGTATGTGGTTGTGAGGTTCTATTTAATTTGTTTTTCGCGTCATATTGGTATTTGAAATTGACCTCTTCTGTCACGACGCTTAGGGCATCCTCGAGTGACGGACAACCTTTAAGTCTTACAATCCTAATCATATCTTCAGGCAAGTTATACAAAAACACATTTAACGCCATGTTGTTGTATACGATCATTTTCGCTGCTTTTATTCCTTCATCTGTAAGTCTATTCACCTTTGCAAATAACGAACTTCTCGATTGTTGGATTCGTTGGCAAAACTGGATATACGTCTCGTGTTGTTTGATTTTCAGAGACTCTAGCTCTATCGCTATACATTCCTCGGAACGAGGGTCTCCGAAATGTTGCGTCAGTAGTTCTTTTAACGCCTCGTATGATACTACATTTGGGCGGTCACTTAGTAGTGACGCAGCTTTACCCGTGAGTCTACTTGTGATGACATGAAACAGGTAAGTTTCCTGGCTTAAATTGCCGGTGATACGGCTGTTTGCAATCACGTAGTCGCATTTGGATAAAAACAGGTTTAGCTGACTTTCGTCACCTTCATAACGAGGGATTAGGGAAACGAATTCCTTTGATACCAACCGGATTTCCGCCATTTTAACGTTTAGTTTAAATCTACTTACTATTTCTATACAAATCTAAAACGACACTAAAGAGACTTAGCACACTTAATTAACGTATCCAAATTTTTTAATTACAGTTATTGATATCTCGATTTCGTAAATATCAAATCTTATAGCTATCGATTGGGCGATTTTTGACCGAATCAATTAGGTACTTACTTATCTAATATTTAATACACATGTAATAATTTTAATTTACATAAATGCACCAAAATCAGATAAATCTAATAAAAATTATAATTTAATTAGTTTCCGCGATGGAATAATTAAATTACCCGATTAAGTTGATCGGTGGGGACTATGGACAGATGGGAACGACACAGTATAGTGAAAGTGTTTACTCACTGCAAGCTGCTGGTCCGCATTGTCCACAGGAGTCAATTGTCGTTGATGCTGCGCCGAACGTCGGGGAGTCTTATTTATTTGTTTAGGTTCTTCTCTCAGTTGAACCGAAAGTCTTTACACTTGATTTTTGATTTTTGAAAAATCGCGTAGACCGACTTTCGCGTTTTTTGAAAGATCCGTTAGGCTGCGCCAGACATAGACGGGCGACGCAGGAAGAACTTTTTAAAAAGCGAATTAATATTTTAATTACGTCTTTATTCAGTTGATGACAAATTATGACTAAACTTATTCTCTAACTTATGTTTAACGAAAGCTTGGGTTTTTTTTTTTTTTTTTTTTTTTGTAATGATGCATTTTATCGATAAGTACATCATTAAAATTACGATCTAGCCTGAAAGACTAATGAGTAATTTGCGTTTAACATAAATTGCTAAGTAAGTTATAGCTAAGATTGTGTCCATTAACACATTTCTTACTGTCTCTATTAAGGCGAAGACACTTTGTTAATGTGTTCTTTACTAGTAGATTTAACTAAACTACACTTCACTGTCATAACACTACACTAACTCGAAAGGTTTTTTCCTTTTTAGTCTTCTCACTATGTTTGTGTTGTCGAGGAGCTGGATAGCCTCGACGTTCACGTGGTGGTGGAGTCTATGTTCATGAGCTTCGGCAAACGTTTTAATGACAGTTGAGACGAAGTCCACTTTTAGGTCCCGATGAAGGTCTTCGTTTCTGATGTACCAAGGGGCATTGACAATACCTCTGAGCACCTTATTTTGGAATCTTTGTATGATCTGCATGTTATTTTGGTTGGTACAGCCCCATAGCTGGATACCATAAGTCCATATTGGCATAAGGACTTGCTTATATAAGAGTACTTTATTATGTACCGACAGCGTGGATTTTCTCCCAATTAACCAATACATATTTCTGTAGCGAAGATCTAGTTCATCACGTTTCTTTTTGACATGTGCTTTCCAGCGAAGCTTAGCGTCCAAGGTCATGCCAAGATATTTGGCCGTGTTTTCATATGGTATCACTTGACCATTAATGTACACCGGGTGGTAATTGGGTTTTTTGTTCGTGAAGTCTATGTGAATGGACTTAGACTCGTTAAGTTTAATTCTCCATTTGTCTGTCCAGCCAGATATTTTGTTGATGGCTTTTTGGACTTTTTCCACTGCTTCTTCATGAGTGACTCCTGTTGCCATAATCGCTGTGTCATCTGCAAAAGTGGCGATAGTGTTGATTTCTAGCTCTGGAATATCACAGGTGTACAATAAGTACAAGACTGGACCAAGGACGCTTCCCTGTGGTACTCCAGCATGTATTGGCTTTAATTTTGAATATTTGTCGTCTTGTCTGATTCTAAACATTCTTTGCGTCAGATAAGATTGTAAAAGATCCACAAACTGTTTTGGGAGCATATTTCTTAGCTTGTAAATGAGCCCTTCATGCCAGACTTTATCAAATGCTTGTGCTACGTCTAAGAAAATTGTAGAACAGACTTTCTTTTCTTCTAGTGCTTTTTCAATAGTGTTTGTGATTCTGTGTACCTGGTCTATAGTCGAATGTTTTTCTCTAAAACCGAATTGATAGTCTGGAATTAGATTTTTATATTCTATGATAGGTTTTAATCGTTTCAGGAACAGTTTTTCAAGTAATTTTGACATTACGGGTAGAAGGGATATTGGTCTGTAAGATGACACTTCGTGAGGTGATTTTCCAGGTTTGGGAATCATAATGACTTCAGCCACTTTCCACATCTCTGGTACGTATTTCAGTCTGAACGTCGCATTAATGAGAGTAGTGAGCTTTACTATGGACTTACGGGGAAGGTTTTGTAGCACTTCTCCAGTAATAAGGTCGTAGCCAGGGGACTTCTTTTTGGATAGATGTTTGATTTCATTGATAACTTCTCTAGGTGTAACGTATCTTATCTCTAGGTCAGAAAGCGTTTCAGCCAGTGGAACATCATGAGCAGAGCTTCCATCATTTGGTTGGAATGTTTGCTGTAGGTGTTCTGCGAACCTAGCCGCTTTTTGTTCATTGCTTATGGCCCAGCTCCCATTGCCTTGCTTTATTGGTGGAATATTCCTTGTTGGTTTATTTAAGTTTCTGGTCATTTTCCATAGCGAGTAGTCTGTTGTGCGATCACTCGTTAGTTCACTTAGCTTAGTATCCATAGTAACGTCATTAAAGCTCTGGATTTCCCTCTTTAATTTTTTTGTTAAGTTGTTCAATATAGTTTTATCTCTAGGAGCTCTAGTTGCATGCCATTTTTGCCTTTGCCTCCTTTTTTCAGCTATAAGGTATCTTATATTCATTGGGTAGTAAATGTTCCTGGATTGAGTTTTAACTTGTGGAGTATTGTTCCAAGCGCTCTTTTGAATGTTTAATATAAATTTTCTTAAATCGTTTTCCAACTGTTCCGGATTCTTAAGTGGAACTTTTAAGTCAATTGAGGAATCTAAGTCAAGTTTAAAACTTTCCCAGTCTGTACTCTTATTAACCAACGACAAATTGTTATCTTTCAGTATCACTCTCTCACTTAGATACAATGTAATTGGAGAATGATCAGAACTCATGTCATATCCTTCCTCTATCTGGAGAAAGCAAGATGAAATATTTTTGTATATGAAAAAATCAATTAGGTCCGGTATTTTTAGTGGATCTGTCGGCCAGTAGGTAGGTTTTCCTGTTGACATAACATTACATTTGTTGTCTCTAATTGCGCTCAGCAGTTCTCTTCCTTTTGACGTTGTAAGCCTGGATCCCCAAAAGGTATTTTTGGCATTAAAATCACCTCCAAGTATAAATCGGTTACCAAGCTCACTCAGTAAGTTGCTATATTTTTCAGCCTTTAAGGCATATTTTGGTGGACAGTATATAGCTGATAGGGTAACAGAATATTTTTTAGTTCTGACAGAAACAGCTACTGATTGTATGTGTTCTTCTTCACATTTATATTCTTCGTAATGGTAGATGTTTTCTTTTATTATAACAGCACTACCTCCCCTAGCGGTGTTATTAGGATGTAGTGCATGGTATGTTTTATAACCTTTTATTTGTATGTAAGATTCACTCGTAAAATGTGTTTCAGATACAAGACACACATCTATATTTTGGATATTTAATACTGCCTGTATTTCATTGCGATGTTGAAGGAGCCCATTCGCATTCCAAGCCATAATTTTCATCAACTTATTCATTTTTGTAGTTTTGTTGCAGCTATTTTAGTGCTGTTTTCCACCCTTTTAAGACGTTCATCAAAAGACGTCACCAGACTAAGAATTCGATTTAATTTTTCATCCATGTCCATGCTTGTATGCTTTGGATGAGATGGTGTTGACGGTCTCGAAGGAGGTCCTTTTGAGGCTTGAGCATATGAAACATTCTTTCTGACGCTTGAATTACCACTTGGCAGTTTTGATCTGGTTGCACTTGGGACCGCGGTAGTAGCAGGTGCTGAGTTGGTTTTCTTGCTTAGCTTGTTCCTTATGGTTTGTAACTCTTTGGCTACTATGCACCCCCTATAGTTAGCAGGGTGTGCTTCACCGCAGTGTACGCATTTTGGTTTAGCCTCCGCTGGCTTTTTACAGTCAATGGTCAAGTGTTTACCGGTACATTTCACGCACCTGGGTTCTTTGGAGCAGTATTTTTGTGTGTGTCCATACGCTTGGCACTTTTTGCACTGTGGGATCAGCTTTGATGATTTTATGGGTTGTATATCTACCTTGCAACCCAATATAGACTTGATGCCATAGATCTTATTAATATCCTCTTCTTTGTGGAAAGAAAGCATGAACATGTTAAGTGGCGTTTTGCTCCTCCAGCTAAGTTTATTAACAGCATCGTGGACTTTATAGCCTTGAAGTATAAGGTCTTCAATTATTCTGACGGGCTGACATGACAAATGCAGATTTTTAGCCATCACTCTAATTGGCCTATCCTGTTTATTTTCATAGGAGTGCCAGAGATGATTTTCTTTCGACAAGAGCTTGGTAATGGCTCTGTATGCCTCATCGTTATTGGCGTTTACTTTAACGCTTTCCCCGTTCAGCATTTTTATGACAAACGAGTCCTTCGCTACATTTGATGAGAGCAGATCATACAATTTCTGGTACTCGAGTATGTTTTCTATAACTATTGGCGGAGGTAAAGGTATCTTTTTTACATTTGTTTTTTCTTTGGGTGGTTGGTCGGAACCAGATCCTTGTTGTGGGGACAGTGTCGTGTTTAACTTCCTTTTCTTCCTACTTTTTTGACGCACCCACTCGGTTTCTCTCGCAAGTTCCTCTTCATCAGTCTCATATTCGAGCGGGATGGGAGGTTCCTCGTTGCTATAGATAGGGGGTTGAGTTGGAGCTGATGTTTTCTGCTCCTGGACGTGCTTCAGATGACGTTGAAGTTCTTCTAGTTGGCTCTGGAGATCTCTTACCAGACTCTCCAGCTTTTTTCTCTCCGCTTTCTCATGCTCGTAATGGTGGACCAGCACTCGTTCCGTTTCCGTTTTTATCTCAATAGAGACGGGGCTTGACGAAGCCATAATTTAAAATATAAAGTATAGCTTCGCCTTAACACATATTTACACTATTGAAGGTCGTGACGTGATTCACACACGATAAACTGAGTCATCGCGGCGTTCGCGGATGCCTACGCGCGCGAAGGCATTGTAGGTACTGCGTCAGCACTTTACCCTAACGTGTACTAGATAGAGTAAAAACGCGGAACGTGACCTTTCTCGGTGGAAGTTGGACGATCACTGGGGAAAGCTTGGGTGGCGTGATTGGTTACTTGGAATTGTGGGCAGGATGTGCTTATCGCATGCTGACATTTCATAACATACTCTTTCATATAATTCTTATAACAATATTTATGAGATTACGAATACAGGGTTAGGTTCGGGTTCAGGCGGTATAACTACGTTTAAGGCGACCCATACACCTACAATAATATTGCGCAATGTTGGTGATTGCACAATATGATTGATAAAGCTCCGAAACCCACACGGTACAATTAAATTGAGACAATAAAATTGAACAAGCATTCTCGTCATAACTTTCTTCAGTGCACCATGTCTGATAAAGATTTGGCTGCAGCTATCGTGTGTTTAATTGTAGCGAAACGGCAAAAACGAAAACGCAGAATCTGCACTAAGGGCCTGGCCAAGTACTAAGTACGTTGCTATGCGACTGAAATAAACTCATAGCAATGTACTAAGTAAACTCATAGTAATGTACTAAGTAAACTCATAGCAATGTACTAAGTACATTGCTATGAGTTTATTTCAGTCGCTAGACGCTTCGCCGTTCGCACCGCGCGAATATTCGCATCGGCGAATGTCCCGTGGCCAGGCGGTAAGGGCTGGTTAATGAAAAGGCCAATCTACAATAACGAACGCCTGTTAAAGGATCTAGAATTAACTGAATTGGATAGATTTCAAGAATTATATGAGAATGGATCCTATCAAATTTAGGCAATTGATTCAGTTGGTAAAACCGTTAATAGAGAGAACAAATACTGTAATGAGAGAAGCAATTTCACCATTTCAACGTTTGGCCATTACATTACGATACCTGGCCACTGGAAATACTTTTGAAGATTTGAAATTCAGCACTGCTATCTCACCACAATCACTTGGCGAAATTGTAATAGAAACCTGTGAAGCACAAGTTCTAAGGGACTATATTAAGGTAAGAAAATGAATACATTTAATAATTTATTTATTTACTAGCTGACCCCTGGCGGTTTCACCCGCTGTTTTTTTTTAACTTTTAAACTTGATGATTTTAATATTTTTCTTTACTTATTATTAATGTTTCTCACCGTTTAAACCTTCCCTGAACTTTTACAAATATTTCAAGATCAAAATTAGCGAAATCGGTCCAGCCGTTCTCGAGTTTTAGCGAGACTAACGAACAGCGATTCATTTTTATATATAAGATTTATAGGCCGTGTCTATATATGTGGTACTACAAAATACCTATTTCTCTATTCTTTAAATGTAGATATGTATTGCAATAAAAGAGAGTTTTCATTTCCTTCTGTATGATTTACAACAACCGTAGTAGTCTCATCAAAATTCTCTGAGGTATGTTCCATAGCAGGTAGCTGATTGTCTATTCGCACTGATGGCTGGTTAACATATCTTGGTACATGCGAAACTCGAAATCTACCATATGTCTTTGTAGGAGATGACGCCTTCCCAATGGGGCCAAATTTATTAAAGCCGTATAGTCAAACTGGATTGACAAAAGAAAAACGAATATTTAATTATCGATTGTCACGTGCAAGGCGGTTAGTGGAAAGCGCATTTGAAATACTTGCAACTCGTTTTGGAGTATTTCAAAGATCATTTTATTTACACCCTGTAAAAGTACAGAAGGTTGTTCTAGCTTGTTGCTATCTTCATAATTTCTTGAGAAAATCCACATATTTTTCTTCCAAGTTAATTCCTCATGAAGATGTAGATACCGGGACTGTACATCCACCAGCCGAGAAAATAACTGTGTTGCTCCTAGTGGGGAGCTATGAGTGTGAAACGTTTATTTATTTATTTTTTCCCTCGGAAAGTTGTAACCAGAAAAATTCGCTACAGATTGCTAAGCGAGCAAGGGATGACTACTGTGGATATTTTTAAAACGAGGGTGCAGTTTACTGGCAGGATAAATTTGTTACTACGTAATTACATACTTTTCGAATAAAATGTTATAAACATACCGTATTTTGTTCCACATCACCTTCAACAGAATTTTGTGTGTTAGAATTTTGGGTAATATCCATAGTATATTCAGTCACACGCCATTTCTTGATCATGTAAAAAGTTCATGTCACTGTAGTACCACAACAAAGACAACAAGATCTAGCAAAGCAGTATAAACAATTTATGTGTGAGTACGAGCAGCTCGAACACATGAGTTTAGCAACTTATGCCAGCAAGCAAATAAATCAAATAGAATGTTTTCTTCCCCACCATGCGGTTCAAAGAGCAGAGTCTAGCAAGTAGTATGTATTCGAGAGTTCTGGCTCATGACAAAAAGCGTTCTGGCTCAGGTCGCCCGATCGATTGCCGCCATCCTTTTGGCTCTATCTCTTCACGTTCGCGAGATACGTTTCAGTTTCAGGATGTCCAGTACCCCCTCATTAACGTGTGCTCACTTCTCTATTGTTCTTAATTACCCTTATCGCACCGACTCACGGCTGTTGGCTTATCTTTTAACTAGGGTCTAATCCATCAACCTAATTAGCATGCGCTCACTTCTCTATTGTTCTTAATTACCCTAACTGCATCGACTCAGGACTCGCATTGCATTTGTTCTTAATAACGCTAACCGCATCGATTCGGGGGGTCGCATTCTTCACCCTAACCCAAAACTGTACAAAAACAACAACTTGCGTGCTTCTCGGAACTTTAATAATAAAACCAGATACAAAGAATACAAAAACATTAGAACAAATAGTCTTGGCTTAAAAGTAAATCATGTGCCGTTGGGCCCCAAATGCAATTAATGAAAATGCTTTTTGAACAATTCGTAGAGTAACATATAATCATTTTAATAAGTTATATCCATTATATTATCAAAAATTCTAAAATATGTATATACACAATCTCTTACACATTACGATATATTTTATACAACTAAAAATAAACTATTAAGTAAAACTATTTGTAAAAAATGTACAGACCTACATAGCATTTTATACATTAGATTATACAAAAAAATATTTACATCGTCAAAGTTTTTTACATCATTTGGTCTATCTTATAATGTCCCCATGCAAATGTATCAACATTGTTTGGTAAAATAAACCTTTTCGTGTCATTATAAGATAAACATACTTTGTTGATTTTTTGCGTAAATATTGTGTGTTTTATTGACCTAAATCTATACATACTATCATACATGACGTTTTTATCAAAAAGACATGACTTATAATTGTCCATGGTCATCCTTTTCGTAACACATTTATTTACACCTTTAGCTTTTGTTGTTATACAATTTTCAGTTTGGATTGCATACATTTTTGATCGAAGTCCCACAAATTCTTTGACGATTCTACCATTATTTTCATCTTTGAAAACACCTAGTCTTTTTTTATTTATCTGGCGATAATTAAATATATTATTCGATGGATAATCAGATGTGTCAAATCGAGAATCTAAATCAGTTTCTATGTCTTTATAGAAGTCGTTGGTGATTTGATATATTAGACTGTCGGTATCGATGTATAATAATTTACTGTGACCTTTAAACTTTTTCATCATATAATCATAATGGAAATCAAACATTAAAGTTTTTGATATATCTAAAATTGAAAAACCTAAATAAATTGGTTTATCATAACGAACTTTCGTTTTTTGTAACTGTACCGCAACCAAGTTTTCTGAGAAAATCGAAAGGTTGCTAAACTCAGGCTTTGCAATATAATCCTGCACTCCCAAACTTTTTCCGTGGTTTTCCCAGTGTGTTAATAATTTAACATTAACCCGTTTCTCTACATTTTCCATGGTTTTACCGAAAACGGAATTATACATTAATTTGAAGAAGTCTTTTTCAAAATCTGAAACGGCTTTGGTTCTAAGAGAAGTGTTAACATCTATATATTGTTTTAACCACGGACTTTGCCTAAACTTCAAAATTCTATGTATTTTTGTTAATTTTAAACCCAATTTTACGGCTTGCCTAAGATTACGATAATCTTAATATATATAAATCTCGTGTCACAATGTTTGTCCGCTATAGACTCCTAAACTACTTAACCGATTTCAATCAAATTTGCACACCGGGTGCAGTTCGATCTAACTTAGGAGATAGGATAGCTCACATCTCAATTTATAGTAAAAAAACATGAAAAATTAGAAAATTTAAAAATACTAAAACCATATACATATAGCGCTTTGGACAATGTAAACTTTTTTAATATAACTTTTGACATTTGACATAGAATTGACGCAATGGCTTTTGACAGGACAACGTCTGTCGAGTCAGCTAGTGTATTATATATTTTTGTTTGTTTTTTAAATTTGGTATCAATTTTTTTTCATTTGACTCTCCTGCACATACAATATATGTTTTCTGGACACAACGGCAAGTCTGAATGCAAATCATGAAGTTCCTTCGGATACTCCAAATCGACTTCTAATATGAAACCATATTCTGATGTATCAGAAACTTCATAATTTGTCTCTGGACTCACCCACTCAAAATCACCTTCAGGCATGTACTGCCAACCATAAAGGTTATTTGCATCAAAATACGCCAAATATGATGAAGGCAAGTTTTTATCAAATTCCTCCAAATATTTATTGTTAGCTTTCGCATGTCTATTACTGCACTGAGATACACCACCTCTGATACCGGCCTTGACAAAAGCAATTTGGTCAATATCTGTCAGAAGTTCCAACTTTATTTTTGTTAGTTTTAACATTGCATCCCAGCTTAGACCTGGAGCAGTATAATAGTGAGCAGGATCTAAACCATAGGTTTTGAGACATAATTCTCTAAAGTTTTCAAAAATGTCACATAACAATAAAACATCAGTTTTCTGATACAAATTAGAATAATCTAACATGTTCCGGCAAGCAAAGTGTTGCCAGACATCTTGTGCACGGTTATAGTCCTCGTCAGAAATAAAAGTATTAGTAAGAGAACTATAGAACTGGGTTATAATTGGTAAAGAGGTTGATTCAAGAGACTCATACGATGTCATATTTTATATTCATATGGATAAATTTCCTTTCTTTCGAAGTCGGTTAAAGTCGTTTGTATCAGGGAATGTTTTTCTTAGTTCATTAAATTCTTCGTCTTTTAAGTTTTTAGATAACTGATCGAGACTGCACGGTAAAAATTTGAAAGAATCAACGAATCGTAGACTGACTTTTTGATGTTTTGAAAATGATATGTATTTTTCTTTATTTTGAGGGATTAAATCGATATCCCCATCAACTAAATTGAGTGCATGAACAATAAAATGCGCATCATAATTAGAAAGATTATGTAAGAATACTGGGATGTGACGTGGAGTGCGAAACTTTTTTACACATACTTCATGTGCAACACCTCTGAAATTACCAGTCTGCCAATCGAAATCAATAACCTTTTCTTCATCTAAGTTGTAATCACATATGTGACATGTTTTTGCATTAGCTATTTTATCGTTATCATTATCAGAAAGTGTCTTGGGGGTCACTTGAAAACTATTTTTACGACAAATTTCTTTTAAATCATCCTGTAAACGTTCTGTTATGAATTAATTCATTACTAGTTTTTTGCTTACTAGATGTTAACCTGAAACCGCATGGCCACCAAGGCTATTTACTCGTATATGCGTGGCTTCAGTTAGTCGCTATTAGGCAGTCGAGCCGTCTTTTTGTATACGAGTAAGTCCTTTGCAATATATTCAGTTTTACAGCAGAAAAAAGTGTTTTTTTTAAAAAGGACCCACGGAGCACCATCCTAACAAATATTGGTGTCAGAAGTGGGATTCTGGGAAATTTAAGTACCGGAATCTTGGTGCTAGGCTTCACGATTTCGATCTTTTGCCTCGCATCTTTATTTTGGCTCCGTGGAAGTTAGGTCCTTTAAAGTGTATAGCAGTGGTCGACGGTAATGCCCGCCTTCCACTGCGAGCGGAGCGGGCTCCGTACGGACTCCGTTTAACTCGCAACGGCTTTTTTCATAGAAGTGCTTCCACTGTGAATGAGCGGACTGAGCGGATCAAAAGAGTACAAAGAGTTTCAAAATTGGTCGCAGAGTTGAGCGGATTTCCAACGGACTCCGTACGGACTCCGTTCAACTCGCAACGCAAAATTTCATACAAATGCTTCCACTGCGAGCGAGTAAGCGGAACGGACTGAGCGAGTTAAAATGGGTCCGCTGCGTCATGGCGTCGCACGCGAGTTTTGAACGGACTCAGCTCACCTCCGCCCCCCGTCGCCACCCCTTCCCCTTTCCTTGCCCGCTTTCGTCTGTCAGTGTCAGTTCAGAACGCTCCTCGCTCATCGCCGCGCCGCTGGCAATGGAAGGCAAACAACTCGCTCATCCGACCCCGCTCATTTCCCGCCTCACTCGCTCCGCAAAGCCCTCTGGCAGTGGAAGGCAAAATCTGAAACTCTTTCTTAGTGGAAGTGTACAACTATTTTTACTCCGGTCCGCTCAGATAATCCGACCGACCGACCGGAGTAAAAATAGTTGTACACTTCCACTAAGAAAGAGTTTCAGATTTTGCCTTCCACTGCCAGAGGGCTTTGCGGAGCGAGTGAGGCGGGAAATGAGCGGGGTCGGATGAGCGAGTTGTTTGCCTTCCATTGCCAGCGGCGCGGCGATGAGCGAGGAGCGTTCTGAACTGACACTGACAGACGAAAGCGGGCAAGGAAAGGGGAAGGGGTGGCGACGGGGGGCGGAGGTGAGCTGAGTCCGTTCAAAACTCGCGTGCGACGCCATGACGCAGCGGACCCATTTTAACTCGCTCAGTCCGTTCCGCTTACTCGCTCGCAGTGGAAGCATTTGTATGAAATTTTGCGTTGCGAGTTGAACGGAGTCCGTACGGAGTCCGTTGGAAATCCGCTCAACTCTGCGACCAATTTTGAAACTCTTTGTACTCTTTTGATCCGCTCAGTCCGCTCATTCACAGTGGAAGCACTTCTATGAAAAAAGCCGTTGCGAGTTAAACGGAGTCCGTACGGAGCCCGCTCCGCTCGCAGTGGAAGGCGGGCATTAGTCTTGGGCATCATCTGCCTAAGTCCGCGCTACCGCACTTCACACACCTGGTTGAGCTGGTCGACGGTAAGCCTTGGGCACGCCGCCTAAGCCCGCGCTACTCGACACGTGGTGATCGACGATAAGCCTCCGCTGTCAGAGACAACGTGAGCCCGCATCACTTTCACATCTTTAAATTAAATGTGATACCCCATTATTCTGCCCTTTTTAACACATTTTCAACCCTTTCATCATGTTGCTTATCATTTTCACCCCAGACCATGAGATCATCAACATAAATTACGACGCCTTCCAAATCACCGAAAATCATGTGAAATATCATTTGAAAAATTTCTGAGGCTGACGTGATGCCGTATGGCATGCGCAAGTATCTGTACCTTCCAAAAGGTGTATTAAATGTCACAAGATGTGAACTTTTTTCTGTTAATTGTATCTGCCAAAATGCCTTGTCTGCATCCAGTGTTGAAAAAACCTTTGCACCAGGCATTTTGGAGCATAACTCTTCAAAACTTGGAGTTTTAAAATGTTCTCTCTTAATATTTTTGTTTAAATGGGTTGGATCAATGCAAATTCTCAATGAACCGTCTGGTTTTCTCACAATGACAAATTGATTAACCCAGTCTGAAGGACCTTGAACTTTTTCAATTATACCCAATTTCTCCATTTTCTCAAGTTCTTGTTTTAAAGGATCCATCAAAACAACAGGTACTTTTCTGCAAGGAAGAATTTTCGGTTCCGCCTTATCCTTGAGCTTGATGTCGTACTGATAATTTTTAACACAGCCAATTCCAGAAAAAACTTTTTTATACTTGTCCACAAACTTGTTTTTTGCAACTTTTTTTTTAAACTACTTTTTATTTCACTTTCTTGTATGACATCAATCCTTTGGACAAGTTTCAATTTTTTCAAAGTCGGAGAACCAATAACAGTTGGAACATTCGTTTTTCCTTCAACTACAATAAACTCAAGAATCGATGGTTCGCGATTTTTAAATTTACATGTTAAGAAACATTTTTCTAAAACTGCAATTTGTGTCCCCCCATACGCTTTCAAAACTGCGTCAAACTTTTCTAGGTTAGGTTCATCGGAACACAGCTGTTCAAGATTTTCAATTGAAATCACATTTCTCTGCGTACCCGTATCTAACTTGACATTTAATTTGAACTCATCATCGACTTGAATCATTTCACACCAATCCCCGTCATTTTTTGAAATTGAAATGTTTCCAATGAACAAAGATTCTATTTCTAGACTGACATTTTGGATTGTGTTTACATTGTTTGCTTTACACACGTATGCTAAATGATTTTGCTTACCGCAGTTTGTACACTTTTTTCCCCAGGCTGGACACTGGTTCATCGGATGAAACTTGTTGCAACGATGACAGGGTTTGCGATGCTGTTGTTGACTCTGCTGTGAAAATTTGGAACTGCTTGGCTGGAACGACTGCGATGCCCCTCTAGCTTGTGTCTCGTTCTGGGTTTTTCCTCCTTGCTGCTTGCCTCCTTTTTGTTTTTGTTGATTTTGGTTTGCGGTGACCTTGACCACGTTGACTTTGGACTCTGCTTCAATTGCCTTGAGTTGTGTTTGAGACAATTCAGCAGCTTTGCAAATGTTTATACACTTGTCAAGGGTTAGGTTTTCCTCTCTCAACAGTTTTGTTTTGAGTTCTTGATCAATTATGCCACAAATCACACTGTCTTTGATCAAGCTGTCGCGGAGATCACCGAAACCACACACACTACTCAACTTTTTCAGGTCCATGATGAATGATGAAAATGTTTCACCCGGCTGTTGTTTTCGCGTGAAAAAAATATGTCTGTCCACACTCTCATTTGCTTTTGGTGTGCAAAAGTTTTCAAACGCGTCTAACACTGTTACTAGCACTTTTTTTTCCTCGTCCGACAAGCCAAATGTGTCGAATCTGTCCAAGGCCTCATCACCAATCACATGAAGAAGAACTGCAACTTGGCGTTCTGCGGGCTTCGTATCGAGTCCGGTCGCCCTCACGTAAAGATTGAAGCGTTGTCTCCATTTGCGCCAATTTCCCTTGAGGTTGCCTTCAAAGGAGAGGGCCGCTGGCGGTCGCATAGATGACTTCATTGTCGCACCCTCCTCCTCGTGGTCGAGTTCGTCGTCTTCCAAAATTAGTTGTAAAACTGGTGGAAACCTTTTTTTACTTTTTAACCGGCTGCGCCATGTTAAGTTCTATTAAATGAATAAACGGCTCAACTTTAGAAACGCACCAATCGATTTCAGGTTTCAGACTTCATTCATAGATAGGTCTTATTATAAGAAGGATTCCTGTAAACTGCTAACTTGCGGAAACGTATACTTTTCGAGATATTAATTTTTGAAAATCGAGAAATTCACCTTTCATTTTCACACAATATAGGTTATGTTTCAAAACTGGGCGTTCCGTTATACGTTCTACGAACGTTGAAAAATTTGTCGCACTTCACAAAAAAATTAAATACGGCTATTTATTTTTTATTTATGTGTTATATTATATTATTTACTGTTACGAATGTTTTCTTTTTCAAAAAACATTTTTTTATCTAAAATAACAAAAAAAAAAATATTACTTTTATATTATGACTTAACGAACTTGTAAAAAAGGAACGTAATCGACGCTATGTAGTTGTTGTTGTTGTTATTATGATCGTTTATCGTACTCCTGTCTGTGTTTTCATCGTTTTGACTGCTACCATGGCGTCTCCGAAGCCCCGTGCTTCGCGTTCGTTATCGTCGTCCGAAGAATCGAGTGTAGTGCAAGTGTTGGACTCTAGTGAGCCACTTGTGCATTCGGATTCGGCCGTTCCGTCCAGCTCCACGGAGCCAGAAGCTGGTTGTTCCCAAATCGCCATTAACACTGACGTGTTTATGCCTGCGGTGTCGCCGTCACCTCCACTGTCTGGTGACGCTGTTGGTGGAGAGCCCCCTCGTGCTTCTGGATCTTCTGGTCGAAGGATCACATACAACATTGAGGAGATAAGGTTCGTAAAATGAGCAAGCGAGACTAAATGTTCAGTTACTAATGCTTACCTTTGCTTTTTTAATGTCCCTGCGGACTAATTCTGTTGGGCATGGCCAATTGGGCGTGTTTAGGTGCTCGAAAAGCAACTGCAGAAACAAATCGGAGAGCAGAACTAAGGGCACTTGGTTCGAGAATGCCCATGTTCCAATTAAACTTATATTTCTATTATTGTATGTACATGTTCAGCCAGAACTATAGCTACCTGCAGGTGCAGATCGAAACTGCTAATGAAAATGAGCCAGTGCTGTCAACGGCTACCACAGCAGACTGGTATAATAATTACTGCAGGGAAACTATAGTTGTGAACGAGTTGGAAAACAAAGAAGCCCAACCCAAAATGACGGGCATATGACTGTCTTCCTCAATATACGTACACACATAAAAAAGTGAATCACAGTGGCCCAGTGAATAAATTTGTGGCACCAGACGGGACACATACACAACGAATAGAGAGCCATTGGAGAAATCTCAAAATAAGGTTCAATCGAGACCAATACAAGGGGAACTTTGCAGATTGGCTCGTGGAGTATTCATGGAGGCGAAGAATCAAACTGTCATTCAAGGACCCCTTCGAAGAATTGATAAAAGCAATACAATATGTATATAAAATTGAATAAAAGAATAGACTTAACTAGAATTGCCATAACATCATTTGCCATCGAAATTACTTCTAGAAAAAAACCATAAAATCGGTTTAAACTAAACGATCGGGGGGGAGGGGGAGGGGTCTACCCCCTCCCCCTCCCCCCTTAAATCGATTGGTGCGTTTCTAAAGTCGTACCGAATAAACTTTGTATTTAGTTTTAAATATTTTAATGAACTCTTAATTAACAAATAAATTGAGACTCGTGTGTGTAACAATCAGCGCTAGCCATGAACTGTCATTCATATAGTGTTGCCAAACTTATACAGAAAGGCTCCCGCTAGGTGGCAGTATAATCATGACAGTAGTAAAATAGGATGTGTCCATCAACGGCGCTTTTTTTCCCTTCTTAACAATAACAATAACTGCATATTCTACCCGCGCAAGCGCTGACGAATGTACACATTTACGCATCGCTCCGTTTAAAAATTAAAATCAGTGGTTAAAAGTGCAAATGGTGGTGTAAAAGTTGTACCAGTGTAAAGGCCGCAGTAAATAGCACAAGGTACGCTAAACATTTAGATCCTGCTCGGGGATCCCGTCAAAATTTAAGATCGGCAAAACCCCGTGTGTAATTTAAAAACAGCTGTTAAAATCAGCTGCGGGTCGTCTTCGCAGTGCATGGCGCGTGCGCTTGACGCATGCTTGAGTCTCATATAACCATCCTCCTCGCACTCACTCGCCCGCTGATCCGCGTTCCTGCGCTGCTCGCTCCCGCGCACGCGCCCATTGTTTCACCGATAGCTGCGCTGAGTCACACCCGCCCGGCAATAATGGACAAATACCTGCTTCCAAATCGACCGAACAAAATGGAATCTTCGTGTGCGGAATTAAATAATTCGGGTACCCGTGCTCAAAAGCGGCCAGCTCCCAGCTCACCGGCTTCGACTGACGGAGGGGTTGACGACTCTCAGCCCGACATCGCTACAGAACTGCGCTTATTACGTCTAGACATGGCCGAAATAAAACTGTGCCTCTTATCACTAACAGAAGGAATGGCAAAATGCAATACCAGGCTTGACAGCTTCAAGCCATGGTCCGGGGCGAGGAGGAATGGGACGCCGTCGCCTCCTTCTGCGAAGCAGTGATGCTAGCGAAGGAGGTGGCGGAACGTGAGAGGGAGAGAACCTCTCGTCCCAGCCGCCGCCGTGGGAGGCGCTCCGGGCGTCGGGGGTCACGTGACGACCTCCGGCCACCGTAGACGCGGGCCTGTGGACGGTGAGCTATTGGGCTAGCTCGCTGTCCGTCCGTCTTATGACGACACAGGCCGTGTCGACGGCGCGTTCGTGTTCCACGCGCGCCTCAAAGAGATGTCAGCAACATGGAAGGGGCCCGAAAGGGCCCATGCCCGTCGGGGCTGCGGGTAGAAGTTACCGCGGCCTCGGCGTCACAAGGGCGTAGAAGGAACATGGGTGGTTTTTGGTCAGTAGAAGTCTGACACTCCCTTCCGCTCTGCCCAAAGAGTGGGAGGGGTCATTTGATGATTTCCCACCCCCCAAAAAAAAAAAAAAAAAAAAAAAAAAAAAAAAAAAAAAAAAAAAGGCTTGACAGCTTCGATAATCGGATTCAGACGCTTGAAGAACGAGACTCAATCGTATCAGAGCTTCGGGAAGAAGTTTTACATCTAAAAGACCAGTTAAGGAATTTTGTGACTGGTGGTTTAACTGGTCTGCGTCTGAATCCGATTATCGAAGCTGTCAAGCCTGGTATTGCATTTTGCCATTCCTTCTGTTAGTGATAAGAGGCAAGAGTTGGAGATCTTGGGTGTTGGAGAAACTCCCAACGAAAACCTCGAGCATATAGTCATGGTCGCAGCTACAAAAATTGGAATAAACCTCCCTGAGAGCGAAATTGATTGGGTTATTCGTGCCGGACCAAAAAACCCTAGAAGTAATGCAAATGCAAACGCCAACCTTCCTAGACCTATTATAGTCAAACTGACCAGGAAAGCGAAACGAGACAAAGTGTTAAAATCGGCCAAAGTTCGTCAGCACGCCCTGACATCAGCTGATTTAAACCTTCTGGGACCGGCCCGCAAGATCTATATCAACGAACACCTCACAAAGACAAACAGACTGTTATTTCGCGAAGCTAGACTACGTGCGAAGGATTCCGGTGTCAGGTTCTGCTGGGTTAACAAAGGAAGAGTCCACCTGCGTAGGAACGAAGGACAACCGGCCATACTCATCAACAGCTACGCGGACCTGGACCGCGTGCTTCCCACGGGCGGTGGCGGCGGCGGCGCCAGTGAAAATCTCATCCAAGACCCACCCCTACGCGATGCATGAAACAATTGTAAATCACAAAATAGCAATTATTGCAATCCTTTTGTTGATACTTATAATATTCACTGTTCTCAATCTATTTTACAACTTATCAATTATTACCTATTTTTATATCGCCTTCTAATTCCATAGTGTACCGAATTTATATGTACCTCAAATCATAAGTAGAAATATCTTGTTAACTTTTTTAACTACAGAAAAATTTATTTCTAGGTTAGACGCTCACAATAAGTACAATTTAATTCTACACACACACAACTTTTATCCCTCGCCCCTCTTCAGACACTCTCACACATACACATTACAAGTTAAAATCAGCATTGAACTGAACCACAAATCCCTAGCACAGGCCCCTTCAGACTATTTTTTACCAGCAGACTATTAAAAAGTTGTAATAAAATCATTTCCTGACAAAAACCTTATCGCAATGTACATTTACGGGAAAAGCCATCATATTCTCGATAGCGCGACACAAGCAATTTTTAGAATGATGCATACTTTTTTGCCACTTTTATCAATCTATGACAATGGGTAATTTAGACATTCATGATGATTTAGATGAAACTCTTAAGATAGAGTGTCGCACTGTCGAAAAACTTGAGTTATGCAAGGAAGTTATTGAACCGTACAACTTTAAAGTTTTGTCTTTTAACATTAGAAGTTTGAACTATAATTTTCCAAATCTTTTACCTACTCTAAGCAGGCTACATTGCGATATTGACGCCCTAGTTTTCTCAGAATGTTGGCTGCACGAGTTTTCCCATATACCCCAACTCCCGGGGTATGATGTTTTCCACACAAACAAAATCATTAATAAATGTGGCGGGGTCACTATCTATGTAAAAGAACGTTGGTCCGCGTCGGCTCAGGAGCCTGCTCTGGATGATGCAAACTGTCTTGTTGTCAATGTAAATAAAAATGTAAAAATTGTGGGCGTTTATAGATCGCCAGCCGTAAGAGACCTGGATAGATTTAATGACTCGCTTGATAAAATTTTAGCTGACTATAAGAATCAATCACATGTTTTGGTCACAGGTGACATTAATATAAACTTGCTGGAAGAACCCCCAAGTAATGGCAATGCTTCCTATCAGTGTCTCATGGCAGGACACGGCTTTCTCCCCACCATAACCGAGCCGACCCGGAAAAAGGCTTGCCTAGACCATGCTTTTATAAAATCCAGAGAAAAATCTTTGGGTTTAGTCTGCAAAACTTCAGTGACTGACCATGATATCTTGTTAGTAGGCCTAACTCTAAATCCGAAAAATTGCAGAAAAACAAGCAGAATTATTAGTAGGACTAACTTCCATGAACTATCTAACGAGCTCAAACAAGTGGAATGGCAACCCGTTCTGGGCAAAAATGATGTCAATGAAGCGGTTCTTGCGCTAAATCAAATTATGTCAGATTGCACTAACAAACACACACACAAAAGAAAGATTAGTCGATCTAAGTTTAATCTTAAGCCTTGGATCACCCCTGTGCATATAAGGTGTATGCGATATCGTGATTATCTTCACCTGCAGCTTAGGAAACACCCACAAAATGAAGCACTAAAAACTACGTACTCCCGTTACAAAAATTTCTGCAATAATCTACTTTATGAGCAGCCAGAACGTATCGAAAAGGGCACGATTGGCTGTACATAGGGGAGTGCTGGTCCCCACACTTATGTATGGTAGTGAATGCTGGGTTTGGCAGAAGAAGCATGAAAGTAAGATTAATGCTGTGGAAATGAGAAGTCTGAGAAGTATAGCTGGAGTGACATTGATGGATAAGTTGAGGAACAGCGTGATAAGGGAACGTTGTGGTGTGGTAGAAGATGTAGTGACAAAGATAGAAAAAGGGATGCTGAGATGGTTCGGACACGTAGAGAGGATGGATGAAAGACGATTGACGAAACAGATTTATGAGGCGAGTGTGAATGGACAAGCTGGTAGAGGTCGACGTAGGCGAACGTATCACGATCAAATCGAAGACGTTCTCAGTAAAGGCCACGTAAAAAGTACCCGCAACCGACGAGCTTGTATGAAAACACTTATGAAAGTAGAAGAAGCGAAAGACATATGTCAGGATCGTAGCAAGTGGAGGGATGTAGTCTCTGCCTACCCCAATGGGAAAGAGGCGTGATAATATGTATGTGTATGTAATCTACTTTATAAGCTCAAAATAGACCACGATAACGCGCAGCTAGCTAAACACCACGGTGACTCTTAAAATCTCTGGAAAGCCATCAGAGAAGTTTGTGACATACCTGGCTCTAAAAAAGACTCGCAAGAGCTCATAGCAAACACAACCGATCCCCAGGAAGTACTAAACAGTTGCAATAATCACTTTGCTTCAACGGGCAGTCAACTAGCCTCAAACACATTAAGGAAACTGAACACTTCGCATCAATCTCTCAGCCAAAACCTTTCCTTCCCGAGTAGAAGCCCAAACTCACTTTTTCTAACACCCACGGACTATTCTGAAATCTCGAGTATCATTAAAAACCTTAAACCTGATAGCGCCCCGGGGCTGGATGCTATAACCCCACTTATCCTAAAATACGTTAGAGAGGCTTTACTGGAGCCTCTAACATACATCTGCAATCTAAGTTTGGCGACGGGAACCTTTCCAGACCTTTGGAAAACAGCTGTGGTTTTATCCCAATACACAAAACCGGTGATAAACTGAACCCAGACAACTATAGACCTATATATCTCCATAGTATCATATCCAAAATTCTAGAAAAATTAGTTAATAAAAGGCTGGTCGATTTTCTAGTAAAATTTGACCTGCTAAATAATCAACAATTCGGTTTTAGAAGGGGCAAGTCAACTGAAAATGCAGTTTAACTACTGACCGAAACAGTTTCGTCTTGCCTGGATAATATGGAAAGATGTATAGGGGCTTTTCTCGACCTAGCCAAAGCTTTTGACTCCGTCTCCCCGCTAGTTCTGCTAAAAAAGCTTGAAAGCTTCGGAATTAGAGGAATTTCCCTGGGTTGGTTCACTAGCTATCTATCTAACAGAAGACAACGCACGAGATTGGGTGAGCGCTTGAGCTGCGAGATGCCAATCACCTTCGGTGTTCCTCAAGGAAGTATCCTTGCTCCCACTCTTTTCCTGATCTACATGGATGACATATTCAGGCTCAACATCCCAAACTGCAAACTCATCTGCTACGCCGATGATACTGCAGCTGTATTCCACGGCAAAGACTGGGTTTCTACTGTCAAAAGTGCAGAATACGGATTGGCAGTCCTGTCTCAATGGCTCGATCAGAACCTGTTAACTCTCAACGTCAAAAAGTCAAAATTCATTGCCTTCCATATTACAGAGGCCACAAACACTACACTGACCAATTTGACTCTTCACTACAGCTATACTCTTGGTGGTCCCTTAACTAGCGCGCCAAAGTGCTCTTGTAAACAAATAGGCAGAACTAAATCTACTAGATACCTGGGGGTCATGATGGACGAAAACCTGTCCTTCTCAGTTCACATCTCGTACATCTCGAAGAAAGTTCGAAAGCTCCTCTACATTATGAAAACTCTAAGAGCATCAGCTAAACCAGAAGTTAAATTGCTAGTATACAAATCGTTGTGTCAGTCGCTTTTTCAATACTGCATAAGTGTCTGGGAAGGCGCAGCTAAAACACATATGGATGAAGCGGAACGCGCACAAAGAGCTGTATTAAAAGTGCCGCGCTGATACCCCACTGACACACTGTACGAAGAGGCTCAGGTTTTGAGAGTCCGACAGCTCTTCATTCTGCGAGCTATAGCGAAAACTCACCACTTATCTAAAGCCAACACTGCCGACAAGAGTAGACAAAATCGGTTGCACCGCGTGAGTTCCCCTAGAGTAAACACCACGTTTGCCGCTCGCTTACCAAAACATGTGCTGATTTTCTCTTACAACTCAGTTTGTAGCCTCTTAGATATACAAAATAACACCTTCCCTGAAGCTAAGAGCAGGATAGTCAAATGGCTTCTATCCCTTTCCGGCGAACAAACAGAAAGACTGGTCATGTACTCGGAGATGAACCGCAAGGAATTCTTCTCACCTCATCACCGCAACTCAGACTGAAGTCGTCTTTTCCTCCAATGCCTGCCCTTCATCTGCCATCCTTCACCTCCTTCGGTTCACTCACATACACACACATACACACACACACACACATACATGCATCCCTAATTACGTTAGCTGCGATCGGAGGACTTTAAAAGAAACCAAGATTGTGGCTACTTAGTTTATTAAGATTAATAAAATAATTACAATTAGACTAAAACTAAATTAGGTGAATACTATCTGAAGTTAAGAGTAGTAATGACTTTGAAACGTGAAGGCTTCCGTATGGTCATCTCGGTCATCTTGGTGAGTTGCTGAATCGGCGCCTCGTGATTTGATTATACGTGATCGGTGCCTAGGTCGCTTGTGAAATCTGGAGCACGGCCTATGCAGCGTCAGCGGTTCCGGTTATTGAGCAATACGTAATTCCTCCACCCGTAGATCAGCAACTATTTTCCAACTTGTAGTGAAAATGTTGGTGGATATCCTTCAGGATTAGCTGTGTAGCTCGGGGAGGCTCCTTCAGCTTGGTTTTGAGTGTTCGTGGGTATTCGTAACGTCTTATAGCGGCGTCGAATAATTACAACTGCAGTGAGTGCGCATGCAGCTAACAACACCACGTAAAAGGGTATAGTAGTGTGGTATAAGGACTGTGTTGCTCTCGTCTCTGGAACTATCTCTGGCTGCAGCATGACTTGGTTATAGGTGTCATGTAATTTTCTCAGGTCGATCGTTTTCAGTGAGATTTTCTGTAGGGGTGAGGTATGTTCCTTGAAGTTAAAATCGACGTCGGTGATGAGCAGCGGCTGGCCGGATACTTCGTCGTTCTCGTTAATTATAGTAAATTCTG
Organism: Alcis repandata; assembly: GCA_949125135.1. NCBI lineage: Eukaryota > Metazoa > Arthropoda > Insecta > Lepidoptera > Geometridae > Alcis > Alcis repandata. Next base: position 3,098,031 of record OX421240.1, read on the forward strand.
ATGTTGACAGGGAGCAGTTCGATGGTAGGGTTATGAGGTAGCTTCCCTGGAGACGCTTGTACTCCTCCTTGCTGCATTTCAGGTGAACTTCAGTAGGGCCAGGAAAGGTTGCTACGTATTCCTTGTTTCCTAGTTGTTCCATGGCTTCCGTGTCTAGGTCAACGGTGGTGAGATTGCAGGTTGCTCCCAGTGAGTGGTGCGTAATGAGTTCCCGCGCGCAATCATGCTGGTACTTGACTCGGGTGATGGTGTCTTCCACGCAGAGGTACTGCTTGTCTACCTTCGGGCATTCAGCCTCCATGTACGCATACGCATCCTTATTGGTTGCAAGGAATGGGGGGGGGGGGGGGTATAAGGATTTGATTATACCTGTTCGGTGCGACCGAGAGCTTATACAAATCGAATGTCCCTGCGCTAACTATTGGAATTTGGAAAACTATAACTATCTGCTTATTGATGAAGTATGACCCGGGTTTTATAACAGTATAGTAATCCCGTAAATCTAAGCTTAACACTCTAGTGTCTCCGTAAATTATCCGGAGTCTATCTACCATTTTACCTAATGTATCTATATCTATCATAGAATGATGCGTGCTTAAGGCGCGCACAAAAGCTAAAATATTTTCTAACCTAATTAATTCCCTAAGTAAATCATCAAAGTTTTCTGCTAACCGTGCATTTTTCTTATAAACTAGTGTCCCTATAATGTACGCCAAGGTATTTCCTTTTTTTTTCTCCTGCGCTTGGGCGAGATGCGTCAACACGATCAGGAATATTCTGGAACGATTCTGCTCTATTAAGCGCTCGCTTAAGGCGAGATTTGTCTACAGGTCCACGTTTCCGTGACGTATAAATGTGTATAGGCAAGTTCAGTTGTCTGCAAGTGAGCGGATTTTTGATGAAAATCTGTTGCTCTGGCTCGTATTGAATTTCAGGTTCTCTGTCTTTATTCCTGTTTTCTATCAAAGTGGTGCGGTTATACAGGGATGGATGAAATTTATTCAGCGGGTCGTCAAATATGGGAACTTCGAGTATAGGATCTTCTAGGCTCGTGTGAATCGTCGAGGTCGCGGAGTTGTATTCTGGTATCGTTACGGTTGTAGAGTTAGGATGACCGTTTATGGAGTCTGTTGGGTTTCCCATCAAGGAGTTAAACTCGTTAATCTCTTCTATCAGAGCTTGAGCTTCCTTGGTGTGGATTTCGACACGGGATAAGGCGTCCGCGTTGGTATTTGCTTTCCCTTTTTTTTACTCGACAGTGTAATCGTATTCACTGAGTTTTAAGCGCCAACGAGTGATGCGGGAGTTAGGCTCCTTTAAACTCATAATCCACTGAAGCGGCTTATGGTCTGTGAGTATTTTAAACTTCCTGCCGAATAGGTAGGGTCTGAAATACTTAGTAGCCCAGACTATTGCCAGCAACTCTTTCTCTATGGTGCTGTAATTCAGTTCACTGTCGTTTAAAGTACGAGAGGCATAAGATATCGGTTTATCGGATCCTATAGGCCCCTGGGATAAAATAGCACCGATGGCTACGTTAGAGGCGTCGGTCGTGAGGAGGAATTCTCTGTTAAAATCCGGGTACCTTAGAATAGGGTCGTTCGTTAGTAAAGTTTTGCATTTTTCAAAACAATTAACGTATTCCCGGTCGAGAGTAATTCTCTTGCCTTTTTTTAGGCACTGCGTTAATGGTTTTGTAATGCGTGCAAAGTCGGGGATAAATTTTCTATAGTAACCTAATAGACCAAGAAATTGTTTGATTTCTTTGGGCGTCTTGGGTATAGGATATTTTTGTACCGCTGCCACCTTATCAGGGTTAGGTTACTTAGGTTTCACCCCTTCGTTGCTAATAACGTGGCCTAGATAAGCTGTCTCTAACTTCAAGAATTCAGACTTATCCATCTGTATTTTAAAGTTAGAGTCCCTTAGTCTTCGGAACACTTTTTCCAGGTTGTCCATATGTTCCTGTAGTGAGGTACTGAAAACTATAATGTTATCTAAATAGACCAGGCAGACCTGGTTCTGCAGTCCTCCTAAGATGTTGTCCATTACCCTTTGAAAAGTTGAAGGTGAGTTCTTTAAACCCATAGGCATCCTTAGAAATTCAAAATGTCCGTGTTCTGCGTTAAATGCAGTCTTCGGAATGTCTAATGGATCCATTTCCACCTGGTAGAACCCACTTGCCAAGTCGAGAGTTGTAAAGTACTGACATTTCCCTAGCTTATCCAGGGCATCAGATATGTTCGGGATAGGGTATTTGACGTCCATGGTTTTCTCGTTTACTTTACGAAAATCTACCACTAATTGCCACTTCTGTTTACCAGACGCGTCAATTTTTTTTGGAACTATCCAAATTGGTGAGCTCCATGCGGACTCGGAAGGTCTTATTGCGTCAGCATTTTATTTATCTGATCGCTGACCTCCTGCCGGTGAACAAATGGATAACGATAACTTTTTGTATAAACCGGAGTCTCGTCGGTTGTACGGATTCGGTGTTTTATCTGGTTGGTAAAAGTTAAGTTTTCACCGTCAATATAGAATACGTCTGCATACTTTGAACAAACAGCCATCAAATTAGCTTTTTCTTCTTCGTTAAGATGATCGGTGCGAAGTCGTGATAGCACTTCCTTTGTACGCGCAGGCGCTTATTCGGTACCTGTGCACTCGATGTTAAATAACTCTGCGCGAGCCGGGCGGTCCAAAGAGAATACTACATCACTGTTACTCCGATTCTCGATCTCGAGTACACCCCTGTTCTGAACTACGCTCGTTACGCATTCGTGTACGATACAGTTACATAGAATCTGTTCAGGAATGTAAACCTCGCTATCTGGGGCATTGATTGGTAAGCGAACGAGTTTCTTGCTGTTCGCCGGAATTATGCCTTCGTACAGGTTAATATTTCGCGAGTCATGCAATAAAATTGGTGTCACCGCTGACCTTGTGTTTAGCGACAGCTGTTTTAAATCAATTTTTGCTTCCCATTTGGTAAGCAAGTCAAGGCCAACTAGTCCATCGAAATGGTTATGAAATTTGTATACGAAGAGTTTGATCGGGTCGTAGTCGTTAATTTCCGGAAAGCAAGGTACAGTTATCGAGTAGTCGTTTTGGCTAACAGCATGAACATTTCTGACCTCAAACGGATCGTAATCCAATTGTACGTGGGGGTAGAATCTTCTTACGGCAAACGGGGAAAGAAAAGATTGGTTTGCCCCGGTATCTATTAAGAGCTTTAACGGCGGATTTGATATCTGTATGTACGGCAGACATCGTTGTGTTTGCAGATTAATTTCTATTTTGGCTTGTCGGTAATTAGAGCCTCCTGAGTTCCTGATTTTAGAATTTTCAGGACTATTAGAAATCTGCGGCTCCGAACCCATATAGCTGACGTTACGGATTTCCGTCAAATTCGGTCCGTAGCCCCCGCACTCGTACACGTAGCTACTGCCATCCTGCTCGTAAGTAGGATAGTACCCATAGCTATCGGTCCCATAGCTATCACCGTAATCATAGTGATAGTCGGCATACCCGTCACTAGTGCACTCGTTTAGATTCATCTCACGAGTCCTAAGATAGTTTGTTGGCGGTGGGTTGCCGTGCCTACTCCAGTCATGTCCGCTGAGCCTGGGCGCTGTTGGGGATGGTGCCCTAGGGGTGAAATGTTGCACACCGCTCATCAGTTTAGAGTGGAAAAGCGGTGGTGGTGTTTGGTAAAGCGGCTTTTGCTGTATAGGTATGGGGGAATGTACTCTGTGGTACCTGGGTTGCGCGTCAGCATTTCGTTGCTGAAGATAAATTATATTCAACTCTTCCTGGACGTATTGCAACGCCTGCTCGATAGTTGCAGGCCGCATGCATCGTATTCTGGAACCTAGAGGCTCCTTCAAACCGCGAACAAAAGCCTGCATTGTCAGCTTCCTATAGAGAACTCGCTTCGACTCTATAGTAGTCTCTAAGCTTTCATGTAGCGAGATGTACGTCATTAAGGTACTGCACAACGTTTGACAATAGTCATAGAATTCTTGCGGGGTCCTATGACCTTGCGAGGCTAAAGAGAGGTCATTATATAGCGCCGTCTCATCGCGCTGATCCGCGAAGTTGTTAACTAGTGATTCCCGAATCCCTAACCAAGTATCCGGGACGCCATTAGAGTTGATAATCGTTGCCGCCTGTCCGGTTATCTTATTAAGAATGCCGTTGAGGAGGCATAAATTTCCTAGCTCGTGACCAGGCTGCGTGGACATATAAGTTGCTACTAGCTGGTCGCATATTTTAATGAACCTTGTAAGAATGTTAGGGTTCCCGTCGAACTCGGGTACCGGGCGTAAGGCCTTAAAAATTAAGTCGGGCTGCTGAGCCATTTCTATAATTAGACTAGTTGAATTATTTGAATCAACTTCTAAACCTACTTCTCTAACACTATCTAATTCTAAGTATATTACGGCGAGACTGACGAGATGCAGTCTCCCGGTCGTCCCGATTCCTGGGATGAAAAATTTTGGAAACTTATAGGATAGGGAGGACACAAGATAGGGTCCGGAAGCAACACAAAAAAGGAAGTTTCTGCGTACTTACATGCACATTCTGGTTCCTCTGCGTATCGATTTCTGGATACTTGTCCCCGTACCGCGGCTAGTAGATCCGGATCCCAGATGAAGGCTTAGGAGCCTGTCAGCGACGAACGGTAGTCAGGTCGGACGATTCGAGATGCTGGAGACCGCTGCGTACTGACTCTAGGATCCTACCGACTGCGCCAATTACGTTAGCTGCGATCGGAGGACTTTAAAAGAAACCAAGATTGTGGCTACTTAGTTTATTAAGATTAATAAAATAATTACAATTAGACTAAAACTAAATTAGGTGAATACTATCTGAAGTTAAGAGTAGTAATGACTTTGAAACGTGAAGGCTTCCGTATGGTCATCTCGGTCATCTTGGTGAGTTGCTGAATCGGCGCCTCGTGATTTGATTATACGTGATCGGTGCCTAGGTCGCTTGTGAAATCTGGAGCACGGCCTATGCAGCGTCAGCGGTTCCGGTTATTGAGCAATACGTAATTCCCTCCACCACGCTCACACACGTGTACATCTACAGACACACACAGAAACACAGGATAAAACGTTCCTAACCTAGGTCTTAAACTTAATTTAATTGATTTATTATTATTATTATTTTAAATGAAAACGCATGCGTGATTAAATTGTAAGCAGATATTTAGCTTAAATACATATTTTAATAATTTTACAACAGCTGTTTAAAACGTCACAAAATTAATTTTATATAAAAATTTCAAATTTTAATTATCTAGCAGTCATTAATCAACAATGTGTTTAAGCCTCTTATGATTTTCAGGATTCTTAGCAACATGAAGTACTGACTGATTATCTTCAAATACAAGAATATTATTACAACTCAATCCTATTTCCTTTAGTAAATTTCTCAACCAAACTCCTTCTCATATACCCTTAGCTAGTGCAACATATTCAGCTTCTGTAGATGAAAGTGATACACACTGCTGCTTACTTGATGACCAAGATACTGTACAACCAAAAATTTTCATTGTATCCTGATGTAGCCTTTCTATCTTTCAAGCTTCCACCCCAATCTGCATCACAGTATCCCAGCAATGGCACCTCATCTACTTTTCTGTAAATTAACTTTAAATCTAGACTCCCCCTAATATACCGCAGAACTCGCTTTAACGCCTTCCATAAATCCTCATTTGCTTTTGAAAGAAAGCGACTTAAATAGCACAAAGCAAAGCAAATATCCGGTCTGGAACATAACATCGCATACTAAATCTTTATCTTCAGACGGTTCTTCAGAAATGTGTAGTCCACTTAGGCCTTATCAGAGGAGGTGCTGGAGATGCCGCCCACCCGGGCCGGGTACTCGCACCTCCACATTGCCCTGCGGACTACGTGCCGCAGCGACCTGCCACAGGATCGAGGAGCCCCCTCGTACTGTATCCCGACCTCTCTTCAAGGGTGAAGGAAGATCTCCTGATGATGATGATGATGAATTTTCAATTTATTCCGAATAATTGGATGATAACTGTTTAATTTGGTTTAGAAAGTAATTAACATTCCTTTAAATTGCATTAAATATATTAAATTTTGTCAGATATGTAATAATAGAAAATAAAATAAGAATTATAATAATTATTGGGTCGCCTAAGATCGGACGCATTTGCCGAAAATTTTATACGTACTGTTTTTTATTTTATTTCTCATGATTCGATGTCGTTTTTCTGTTGCGGTCAACTGTAAATTGATGACAAAAAAATATTGTTTAACCCCTTAATTTTGTTGGTTTGCGTAGATGCTATCTATCTAAGCAAATAAAGAGCTTAAAAAGCAGACTTTTTTCAACTTACCATAGTGAAGAAAATAACAGTTCGGCCGAAGATCGGACTATGTAGTATCTTCACTTCTATGCGTTTAATAATAAAGTTCACATTAGGAAAACATCCGGACTTACGTCGATACATTAAGCATCAATGTGGGTCAGGAAATTCCTCAAAAAATTTTACAAATAAGTTTTTTTAATTTAGTTGCGTTTTTATAGTCCGGTCTTCCCTCCTCATCCTAATTAAGTTTCTCAAACTTTTATCCTCCGTGTTCTAGGACTAAATAATGAAAATGTACCTAAGGTCTGATAGCCATAGCGTCATTGGATAGTTAAATATATTAAAAGTTAAAAATTACTTACGCATATTGCGTAAGTAATTTATTTCATATTTATTATAGACTTAGTTGAAATATGGAGTGCTTAATAAAAAAAAATATATTTTAAACTGACAAAAGTTCTAGTGTACAGGACTATTTTTACTTTTGTTTAAATTAAAAATAATTGTTGGCATTGTAATAGAACCTCCTACAATAGAAATAAAAAGTACCGGATAGGTTAAAATCAAATTTATTATTCACAAAAAAAAAAACAAGTAATTATTACTCTTACCTTTAAAACAATCAGTCTTAATTTTCAACAAATTAACAACCTTTATTAAACCCTCAAATAACTGATAAATGTAGCTAGCCTACAGATTTAGCATACCGTATCTCAACTTTGGCACAAAGGTGTTTATTAATAAAAATAAAATATAAATAGTAAGTATCTTATCATAAAATTTTATGTATGAATTTTTGGTAAGTAGTTACATGCATAGTTTACTTGAATTAAAAATAAACGCTATCTTCATTATTCAGCAGTGCATACTGAAGAGGATTCTCATTTATCTGCAGTAGCTCGATCGTTTTTACTATGTTTTCTTCAGGCACATAGTCTTCATCTATTCGCTTAGGGACAACAAACATCACATTTTCATGCTTTCCAACAGTTCTATAAAATGAGATAGTGTATTTTCTGTCATTCGTGTTCACACTTTTGATCGTACCTACATAATAAATCCAGGTTTTTTTGAAATATCTGGTAAGGACTGTGTCACCAACATCGTAGAGGGTTGGCTGTATCGGATGTTCAGTTGTATTTTCCTGTTCATCTCCTTTCATTTGGATGCCTGCTAAGGATTTGTTTGGATTTGGATTGCAGAGGTCACTTTTGGGATTGATCATTTTTAGGTTTCGGATTGAATATTTAGTGAAAGCTGATTCATCGGGAGTCACTAGAACCGATGAAATGATATTAACTTTCTTTTTTGACTGATTTAAGTCTTTCTTGTTTGGATATTTTGTGCCATCCTTAACTTGAGTTTTTTCTTGTGTTATTATATTTGTTTGTATTAGTATATTTTCTTTTCCTTCATTTTCTTTCCCTTTCGAAATTTCCTTTTCCATTACTGTATAGTTTTTTGTATTCTCGATTTCTTTTTCTTCTGCACGAATCTCTTTTATTATTCTTTCAATTTCTTTTTCTCGTAGTAACAATTCTTCTTTGTCCATCAGGATAGTGGTTTTTATCAGATTGTTATGTTCTATATCATCTACCTCTAAATCTTTTTCTGCCTTTGAGTTACTTGTTAGTTTTGTAGTTTTTGTTTTTTTCCCAACACCAACACTCGTACGTAATATTTCTTCGTTTGTCTCTTTTTGTTTTTCTAGATGTGTAAAAAAGTAGCTCGGTAAATCTTCCAAATCTGAGTCACTGCGTAGACTGATTTCATCACTGTCAACAAATGTTGAGGTGATACTTGGTGATCTTTTCATTTTCTTAGATGGATTTGCCTTTGTTGTTCTTTTAGTCTCTTTCGTTTCCTTTATTCTTTTTGAGGTTTTTGTTAATGTGTTTTTTTTTTTATCGTCTAAATCCTTTTCTGCCTTGGAGTTCCTTGTTAGCTTTGTAGTTTTTGTTTTTTTACCAACACCTTTTCCTTTTGTGGAGGTGCTATTTTTTGTCTTGGTATTTTTATTTATGTTCTGTATTCCAGATGACCCAGGTTTCTCATTGTCAGCAGCAGATTGACTCTTACGTAATATTTCTTCGTTTTCCATCTTTTGTTTTTCTAGATATGTCCGTGTAATAACCTCTGACCCTTTGGCTACGCGAGTTAATTTATTAGCAGTCTTGCCATTTGTTTGTTGTTTTATTTTTTGAAGTAGTAAGTCTTCAAAACTCGTTGCTTTGTTTGGTTCAGTTAATTCTGCAATACTAGGTCTCTCATTTACGGTGCATGAAGAGGAGCTGCGGTTTGATGCTTTGTTTATTACATCCAAACATGTTTGCACAAGCGATTTGACGCAAATCTCTTTAGAGATAGAGTTTTGAGAATTGCCACCAACATGTTTTTGCCACCTTTTGTAAGCAGCTTGGTCAAATTTGTCTATTGGAACGACATTGGGATTGTATGGGTGGATGCCTCCCTTTTTGAAGCCGTTTCTTATGACTTCTGGGCTTGTTTGCTGCCAAGCTTCTGCAAATAGTTGAGCGAAGGCTTGCTTGCGTACTTTCACACCAATATTCTCTCGCTGCCAGAGCACAAGTTTTCTGTCCCATATACTTTTAAAAGATTTAAATACCGCTAAATCTAGTGGTTGTAGCAGATGAGAAGTATGTGCTGGTAATTTTAATATGGTCAGGCCGTTTTCTGCTGCTAAGGCTATTACTCTCTCATCGACATGAGTCACATGGCCATCGTACACCATAAGTTGAGGCCTTTCCGTACCTATGCCTGGTAACACTTGATTTGCCATGTAGTTTAAAAAAATATCCGCCTCCATCCATCCGCGTTTACTAGCAGCATATGCAATGTCGAAATCAAAATTCGTTTTTTCTTTCAACATCCATTCATCATATACGTTTTTCCCTTTGAAAACAATTAATGGATTTAATTTCTCTCCTGCCGCATTAACAGTCGCTAAAACTGTGATATTTTCTTTACCTGGGCCTGCTGTAGTCCTTGTACTTGGATGGCCAACTGCACCTACCACTTTGGTTTTTGATGGGTCCAAAGCAACAGATGTTTCGTCAAGGTTCCAGATTCGTCGTGGATCATCAATATTTAACTCTGTGAGTACTTCTTTCAAAAGAGTAAAGTACTCATCAACGACGAATGGATCCGTCATTTTTTTCCGAAGAATCTCCACAGCTTGTGGTTTCTTCACAGATAATTTGTGTCGTTCTCTAAAAGATATGAACCACTTGGTACCTGGTCTGCCATCCTTAAATGGAGTTTGTAATTTATTTACCTTTACAAATGCTGCCACTGTATCCAGTACTTCCTCTTTAGATAGGCCCCAACCCCATTTTTCCATCGTGCGCAAACCTACAGCCAAACGAGCTTCCATATCTGGGGGAATCACTTGTGATCTTCCTAGAGTTTTACTCTTTAATCCAGATTTGCTCAAGACTCGATCATTAAGAGTTGAGGTAGGTATACCATACATTTTGGATGCTGCATAGTTTGTCAGTTCTTTGTTTCTTAGGTTGCCCGAAGCGAAGTCCTCACGTATTTTGTAGGCATCTTTTATCTGTAAATAACACCACCACCACCTTAGACCGCAGCTTCGCTTAATATCAGGCAAGTTGTTGTCAAACGCAAGCCCATTTCGCATAAAAAAAAAAAACAATTTTAATGTTTAATTGAAATATACTCGTATTTTAGGAGGAGAAATGTGACTTCAAAAAATATAAGCTTGATATTTAAAACAAATCAATGCAATTCAAATAAAATCTGCCTTAAGCCTCAAGCAGAAAAACAACAATCAAAATGCAAATAAGTAATATTCTTATTAGCTGTTGCCCGCGACTGCGACTTCGCGTGGTTTTGATAGAACCATGTAGGGATAAATACGTATTATAGCGATAAAAAGACACACCCTCACACACACACCCCAACATATATACTTACACACACATTTACTTTCGCATTTATATTATTAGTGGGACAGTGGGACTACGTACTTACTTACCTACTTGAACTAATTTCGATATACTAGTAGTGGGCTTGAACATTTGAGAACCACTGGTTATTTTTTGACATCCTAAGAACGGACACAGCTTAGTCCGAACTTCGGCATTGGGAGGGAAGATCGGATCTTGGGTTGTGAACGTCCTAGGCGTAATCAAAGTATACAAATGGAAAGAGGATTCGCTAATTCTGCCCCAAAACAATTAATTACATTATTTCAATGAAAGTACTCACCACAATGAGCCATCAAAATTTTGTAGGTAAGATCGGATCGACGATTTTCGCCACAAAATACACCCTTTCTGCTGAATCACCTGTGAACACGTCCCGTCTGGTCGCTGGCCGGCCGCAGAGTGAAGAGAGGGGCAGAACAAAATGGCGGATCTAGTAGTGTTGCCAGCAGTAGAGAATATTGCCTAGTTTGCGAGTTATTCCATGCATCCGATCTTATGTCACATCCGATCTTAGGCGACCCAACTATTAATCATCAACTTCAAATTAACATTATTAAATTTATTTTGTCTAAGTTTATATTGTCTAAAATCTATCTTAGTTAAGTCTATTTAAGCTTGTTTGTGCTTATTTGTTATTTGTGTTTGTTTGTATAAGTAAATTAAATATAATCTAAAATGACCGCTAAATTGCCTTACGACAAAGCAGCGTTACGCGAAATTCTGTCGAATGCTGATTACCGCTGCGCTGTATAGACGACAACGGGACTCTTCTTCCACCTGCCCATGAGATATATTAAAAAAATTCAAAAGAAATGGTAGCAAAAGGCTCATCTATCACGCCCAAACATGTGCATACAATTATCAATAATAATCGTGCTGGGTTTAGAGACTTGATTTATAACGTGTTCAATATCCAAAAAAAAGAATAAGTTTTTGCAAAGATGACGGTAATTTCAGTGGTGAAAAAAACCAAACTACTGATACTTCAACAAGTTTAACTTCTGTTAAGGTTGTATTGGTGATTTCACAAGATAAATGGCAAAAAATCACACCTCAAGAAAAAATATATTATATGGCGAACGAATTTATTGGAAGTTGCGGCCAGGATAGGCAGACATGTTTGCTGAAGCCTTATGGATGCAGCACCATCTGGATTGTGTTTTTGTATTTAAAAACAATAATATATGTCATAGTGCAATCGCAAAATTTTATTTAACGATTGATGGGTTTTGTAAGGAGTGTGGCGCTAAGATACATATCACGCTACTAAAACCACCAGTAAAAGATGGGGATGTCATCCTGGAATGTAGCGTGGAAGGCATTAACGCAGCTTCTCATTCCGGTGAAAAAAGAAGACAGTTGAGAGGTAGTCGTCGCCGTGAGGTAGCTGATTTTCTTATTAATAAAACACGTTGGTTGTTACGAATTTTTTTTTTTTTTTTTTGTAATGATGCATTTTATCGATAAGTACATCATTAAAATTACGATCTAGCCTGAAAGACTAATGAGTAATTTGCGTTTAACATAAATTGCTAAGTAAGTTATTGCTAAGATTGTGTCCATTAACACATTTCTTACTGTCTCTATTAAGGCGAAGACACTTTGTTAATGTGTTCTTTACTAGTAGATTTAACTAAACTACACTTCACTGTCATAACACTACACTAACTCGAAAGGTTTTTTCCTTTTTAGTCTTCTCACTATGTTCGTGTTGTCGAGGAGCTGGATAGCCTCGACGTTCACGTGGTGGTGGAGTCTATGTTCATGAGCTTCGGCAAACTTTTTAATGACAGTTGAGACGAAGTCCACTTTTAGGTCCCGATGAAGGTCTTCGTTTCTGATGTACCAAGGGGCATTGACAATACCTCTGAGCACCTTATTTTGGAATCTTTGTATGATCTGCATGTTATTTTGGTTGGTACAGCCCCATAGCTGAATACCATAAGTCCATATTGGCATAAGGACTTGCTTATATAAGAGTACTTTATTATGTACCGACAGCATGGATTTTCTCCCAATTAACCAATACATATTTCTGTAGCGAAGATCTAATTCGTCACGTTTCTTTTTGACGTGTGATCGTCCAACTTCCACCGAGAAAGGTCACGTTCCGCGTTTTTACTCTATCTGGTACACGTTAGGGTAAAGTGCTGACGCAGTACCTACAATGCCTTCGCGCGCGTAGGCATCCGCGAACGCCGCGATGACCCAGTTTATCGTGTGTGAATCACGTCACGACCTTCAATAGTGTAAATATGTGTTAAGGCGAAGCTATATTTTATATTTTAAATTATGGCTTCGTCAAGCCCCGTCTCTATTGAGATAAAAACGGAAACAGAACGAGTGCTGTTCCACCATTACGAGCATGAGAAAGCGGAGAGAAAAAAGCTGGAGAGTCTGGTAAGAGATCTCCAGAGCCAACTAGAAGAACTTCAACGTCATCTGAAGCATGTCCAGGAGCAGAAAGCATCAGCTCCAACTCAACCTCCTATCCATAGCAACGAGGAACCTCCCATCCCACTCGAATATGAGACTGATGAAGAGGAACTTGCGAGAGAAACCGAGTGGGTGCGTCAAAAAAGTAGGAAGAAAAGGAAGTTAAACACGACACTGTCCCCACAACAAGGATCTGGTTCCGACCAACCACCCAAAGAAAAAACAAATGTAAAAAAGATACCTTTACCTACGCCAATAGTTATAGAAAACATACTCGAGTACCAGAAATTGTATGATCTGCACTCATCAAATGTAGCGAAGGACTCGTTTGTCATAAAAATGCTGAACGGGGAAAGCGTTAAAGTAAACGCCAATAACGATGAGGCATACAGAGCCATTACCAAGCTCTTGTCGAAAGAAAATCATCTCTGGCACTCCTATGAAAATAAACAGGATAGGCCAATTAGAGTGATGGCTAAAAATCTGCATTTATCATGTCAGCCCGTCAGAATAATTGAAGACCTTATACTTCAAGGCTATAAAGTCCACGATGCTGTTAATAAACTTAGCTGGAGGAGCAAAACGCCACTTAACATGTTCATGCTTTCTTTCCACAAAGAAGAGGATATTAATAAGATCTATGGCATCAAGTCTATATTGGGTTGCAAGGTAGATATACAACCCATAAAATCATCAAAGCTGATCCCACAGTGCAAAAAGTGCCAAGCGTATGGACACACACAAAAATACTGCTCCAAAGAACCCAGGTGCGTGAAATGTACCGGTAAACACTTGACCATTGACTGTAAAAAGCCAGCGGACGCTAAACCAAAATGCGTACACTGCGGTGAAGCACACCCTGCTAACTATAGGGGGTGCATAGTAGCCAAAGAGTTACAATCCGTAAGGAACAAGCTAAACAAGAAAACCAACTCAGCACCTGCTACTACCGCGGTCCCAAGTGCAACCAGATCAAAACTGCCAAGTGGTAATCCAAGCGTCAGAAAGAATGTTTCATATGCTCAAGCCTCAAAAGGACCTCCTTCGAGACCGTCAACACCATCTCAACCAAAGCATACAAGCATGGACATGGATGAAAAATTAAATCGAATCCTTAGTCTGGTGACGTCTTTTGATGAACGTCTTAAAAGGGTGGAAAACAGCACTAAAATAGCTGCAACAAAACTATAAAAATGAATAAGTTGATGAAAATTATGGCTTGGAATGCGAATGGGCTCCTTCAACATCGCAATGAATTACAGGCAGTATTAAATATCCAAAATATAGATGTGTGTCTTGTATCTGAAACACATTTTACGAGAGAATCTTACATACAAATAAAAGGTTATAAAACATACCATGCACTACATCCTAATAACACCGCTAGGGGAGGTAGTGCTGTTATAATAAAAGAAAACATCTACCATTACGAAGAATATAAATATGAAGAAGAACACATACAATCAGTAGCTGTTTCTGTCAGAACTAAAAAATATTCTGTTACCCTATCAGCTATATACTGTCCACCAAAATATGCCTTAAAGGTTGTTACGAATAGACTGAACTTTATTTTCTTAATACATAGACAATGTAGGTACACGGTTTACTCAGTAGGTTTCATAGATGGCGTTACTTACCTCCCTTTACTACTGTTTTGATAACATTCCAATACCCCCACTTTATCAAAATAGCAATTTTACATCATACATTAACGATACTTTTACATTAGGGAGGCAGAATTAATTAATACATTTCAGCAACAAACACCATCAAGTATAAAACCTTGCCATACACTATTAATTTATTTTGTTTACAATTCCAAGATCTTTAGTAAATTTATAGTGCTTCACACCTTTTTTTTTTTTTTTTGTGACCCAGGGAAAATCCTTTATGGATACCACGCCCGCCCCGGGGAGGGCAGGGTGGTTATGTGGGAGTCTCCGCTCTAGTGGCGGCATACCTACTAAAAACCCTGGGAAGTTCCTCCAGGCAATGGACGGAGCCGCGGGCCCATTAAATCACCGCAGCCCCGCCCAGCCTATGTCCGCCGTGAGGCAGACCCACCTCGGGTAGGGGGTGGCCACCCCCTCCCTCTCGTGGCGACGCGTCGGAACATCAGACGCGTCGACCACCCTGGAGGGCCCAATGCGAAGCAGCGGGTGTCCCCGCACCCGCCACTCCAGGTCCTCCTAGCGGAGACGGAGTGCGAGCCTTACTGGCCCCACTGGCCTGACTCGCCCCCGTGTCCGCTCTTCTCTCTGCGGAGCGGGTGAGAGAAAGGGTCCCTCTCTCTCTCCCGCTCTCTCCCTCTCGGGGACTCGACCGCCGCTACCCGGACTGTCCAGGACGCCGGCCGAGTCTACCCCAGTGCTTCACACCTGGAAGACCTTTAGTTAGTAAGTCAGCAGGCATGTTAGCTGTTGACAAATATCTGGCTTCAACAATATCATTTCTTAATAGGGCAGGAGCCCCGGTTTTGGTCACTTTAAGAGAATTTCTATGTTCAAAAATTCGCAACAATTACAAGAATGTGTAATGTGGCAGTTTGAAATAACCAAAGTAAAGGGTATACATTTACCTTTTAAAGTTTTTATGCGATGTTTGATTCGAGTCAATATAATTATATATATTTTTTATGGCCTTAAAAATAAAAGGTGTGATTTCATCAGTTCTGGTCACTTTTCCCCTAGTTGTGGCCATACCAGTGCTCCAGTTGTGGCCATTAAATTAGTAAGGGGATTTTCCAGGGTTTTTGAAGAAAATAAAACAAATCATTATATAGAAGTTAATATTTATTGTTAGGTAGGTAATTAACAGTTAACAGATTCCCAATATTTTGCCATTTCAGGCACATAGTAAAATTCTCGCTTTGAATTTGTTTTCTGTGGTGTTTTGATCTTTTGTTTTATGTCGGCTTTAGCATATAAATTTAAATCTGGTTTATCTGGCCATTTCCAATTCTTTAAAGATTTCTGCATTGCTCGAATCAAAACAGCATCTTCACTTATAGAATCTATTTTGCCGACAAAATGTTCACCATCGTACAAAAAAATCACAAAATCACCTATTTCATAGTCATCTATGGTTTCTTCATGTCCAGTAATGTTTTCAATTAGTTGTTCATTTAATAGTCCTTCTGAAGCATCTGTATCGTCCGAATCTCGTATAGAAAACCGTTCTTCTTCTTCTGACGTTTCTGATTCCCAGATTTGAATAGCTTGTTTCTTCACTTTAGGTTTTTTCTTTTTCGCCTTTTCTCCATCTTCCGATTTCTTTTCCTTTTTATTTTTCAATTTATTTTGTCTCTGTTCTTCTTTGTCTTGTCTTTCTTTTTCTTTGGCTACCATTATATCTTTCCACTGGTTTGACGTTAAGACAGAAGGGATGTACTGTCTCTTGCGAGTAGAACTGAATTTAGGCAACATCTTTTCAGGCCATTTAATACAGCTTTTGACTAAATTCAAGGCATCTCTAGGGTTTTTTAAAATTGATGAGGTAGATGAAACACTATTAATTGATGTATTAACCTCAGTCTCTTCTAGAATATCTTTGTTATTTAAAGTTAAAGAAGCGTCCTTATCAACAGGTTTCTCAGTCAGTTCCTTATTCTCTTTATTTTTTTCATTTAAAGCAGCGTTCATGTCAACAGATTCATGCTCCATTTCAGTGTTTGGTGCTGATGGTGTAGTAGAGACTAACTCGTATGATTGTGTTATCAAGCAAGGTTGGTCGTTATGCGATTGATACGTGAATGAGGTGTTGTCATCTTTAAAGTCTAGCCACACCTTATATAAATGGACTGCTTCAACACAACCTGTCCAATCCAATCCATTGCTGTATGTTTGTTGGAAATCTTTGAGCAAACCCGGTGAAATCTTGCTTTCTATATACTGCAGATGAGTCGACTATACTACCCGTATACCAGAATTAGTTTCAGATTCCTTAGATCGTTCATTAATTATTCTTTTATAGTTTACTTGATTCGCATCAAAGGGATAAAGACCACAAGTCTTAAATCCTGCCCTTACATTATCCGCGAAATGAGGGTCATTGATCAAAATATCTCTCAATGCAGAAGGGAGATTAAATTTTGTTATTTCATCACCATCGTGGTCAATTCGCCATTTTCGGACGTACTTCAGCCAACACTGTTTTAAAGGAAAGAAAACTGCCACGTCTAGTGGTTGCAACATATGAGTTGTGTTGGGTACTAAAGCTACCACAATGATGCCATTGTCACGACATAGTGTCGATAAGTGAAGGGTTAGGTGTGATTTATGTCCATCTAAAAATAAGATCACTGGTAAAATTATACCTTCTTCTTTCAAATATGGTATAAACACATTTCCAATGTATTCATAGAAGCTTTCTACAGTCATCCACCCTTTATCTGTCTTACCAATCGACCAATTGTCTGGTGCATTTTGCACGACATCCTGATTCATTCTTTTATATTTATACAAAGTCAAGGGTGGAGCCATTTCTCCTTCAGCATTCACAGTAAAAAGAGTGGTGATGTTTTCTTTATCGCTATTTTTAGACGTGTCATAAACATGTTCTCCTTTTGGTGCTAAGACCAATCCACCTTTAGGTGCTAAGAAAAACGAGGTCTCATCGCAGTTCCAGACTCGCTTTGGTTCTTTCAGAACCTCACATCCTTCAGGCCCTAATAGTTCGGTAACTTCCTCAAACCATTTTCTGATTCTTTCTTCCGTTATATTTGCACGAGCTTTATTGATATATTCTGCGTGTTTTTTACTTAAATCTGGATGTCTTGCCATAAAAGACAAAAACCATGACCTGGAAGGTCGATTATTTATGAACGGAGTTTCAAGGTTACCCGCGATCACAATTTTCTTAACGGAGTCTAATAAACCGTCCTTGTTTATTGGAAAACCGGCTCGTGAACACTCTTTAATCCAAGTGACCAAAGAATTTTCAATATCGTTTCCGAGAACAGGTTGTGGTCCAACATGGCCTGATGTTTCCGGCGCATGACCTGAAACTTTGTGCCGCAAGGTGGATCGCGGCACTCGGAAGGTTCGGCTAGCAGTAGCTACTTTCATACCATCTTGTATAGCTCTTAAGGCCAATGCAACTTTGGAAGGCGAATAAGCAAAAAGCTTCCTCTTGGCTTTATCAATTTCGCTTTTTTTATTATTTTTTGGAGCCATTTCACCCAACCTAAGTACAAAAGAAATAAAACTTGTAATGCCCAAACCAGAAAGTAATTTTCAAGCAGCAAACAGAAAATAAAAACAAAGTGGCCAAAACTGATGTTGTATTGGAGTCAGTTGTGGCCACAAGCATGGCCACAACCCAAGCAAAGTACAAATTAGTGTATTAGTTGTGGCCACCCCCTCTTCCCAACACGGAATTTAAACGAGTAACAAAATAACCTCAAAAGCATGTTGTTAGACATTCTGTTAGTAGTAGGCTTCAATCAAATCCAAAACAAAAAGTAAAAAGATTTCTGAAATATTTATTGATTACTTACCTAGTGTCTCTTAATGATTTCCTTAAGAAAGTACCAGACATTTTTCGACAATACTTGACAACCTCACAAAAAATTGTCTTGAAGCACAAGACGTCACAACTGTCACTTATCAGAATGGACCGTAGACAAAGGATTTTTTACCACAGACTATGAAGCAAGTCTGTTTTCTATGCCTTATTTATTGACCTCTAAAGTTGCAAGTGGCCAAAACCGGGGTAGTGGCCACAAACGGGGCTCCTGCCCTACTTCTCTTATGAAGTGGTATCTCACATCAATATGTTTGGAACGTTTATGCGATTGATAATTGCTTGCCAGCTTTAATGCACTCTGACTGTCATTATATATAATAATTTTTTCACAAGAACCAATTATTTCATGTTCTAATTTCTGTAAATATATTGCTTCACGACACGCTTCCGATAAAGCCATATATTCAGCCTCACAACTACTAAGAACTACCGTTTTCTGTTTTTTACTTTCCCAAGAAATTGCAGAGCCTGATTTTGTAAAACAAAATCCAGTATACGAGCGTCTGTCTGTGGCATCACTTGCCCAATCAGCATCCACAAAGCCTATGGTAGGTTCTGCACTTTCTTTAGAATATTTTAAGCAAAAGGTTTTAGTTTGTGACAAATATTTTAAAATTCTTTTCGCATAATTCCAGTGTACATAAGAATAACAATTATTAAATTGACTTAAAAAACTTACTGAATAGGCAATATCTGGACGTGTTAGGACAGCTAAGTACATCAAACTACCTATTAGCTTTTGATAAGGCAACTTTTGTTCACACACATTGGATTTATCTATATGTATTTAATTTACATTCTATAGGAGTTTCTGCAAAATTACAATCAGACATATCAAACTTTTCCAGTAACTGTTTAATATAGTGCTCTTGATCTTTTGTAATTACATTCTTATTTTGGTCTATATTTATCCTGGTGCCTAAATAATTTTTTACTTCACCTAGATTTTTTATTTTAAAGTTAAAGTACTCGTATCAAATTATCAGATTCATTCTTACAATTCGAAAATACCAAAAAATCGTCCACATACACTCCGACAATGGTTTTTTTATTGTCACTATGGTTTTTAACGAATACACAGGGTTCTAACTTGCATATACTGAAACCTGAATTACACAATATCTCTTCTACTCTTTGATACCATACAAGTGATGATTGTTTTAGTCCATAAACAGCTTTACTTAACTTTAACACTTTATTTGAATTATTTATAGGAAAGCCTTCAGGCAAATGCATAAATCGCCCTATCCGTGGAAGACTGCCACACTGGCGGTTGTGGCTTTTTTCTTTTATTGCATTTTTGGAATCCTTAAATACATACGCATCTACTCCCATTTTCAGAAAATCGGAAAATCCTGTATTTGATATAAAAAAACACGATTTAAAATTTTGACAAAAAGCCACGCTCCAAAATACTCCGTAGAATACAGCCACTAACGCCACTGCGTCCAAATTTATCCGGCGATTACGGCCACACTCGCCTGCGCGGCCGTGTTCGACGGTAAAAGTTGCTTGGGGAGTCGGCCGACAGGGTCGTAAGCGCATCTGTGCCATTACTTGACGGATTTACCGGGCGTGCGGGCGCGTTTGAGTAATTAAGCGTTCCAGGAAATTGGTTAATATGTCACGGGAGGGTGAATAAAATTCAAATATTCTATATTTTGATCTTCATTCTTTATTTGTGCAATAACTTAATGGCTAAAAACAATGCTACTCACAGTAGATAAAATCGAAGAAAAACTTGTTTTCTAATGCTATTGGGAACTGGGTGTACATGAACTACAATTTTTAAAATATGTTACATTACAAGTCACGCGCCAGTCAGAATCAACGCTAAAGGACTAAACAAAAATAAACATCTTGGTATACCTACATTTACATATAAAAAAAGACAATAAATTAAATAAATAAGTCTACATTTCTTCTACCTTATAAATACTACATAACATATAATTTTAATTAGTTTGTATCATAGAAGTGGCCTCTGCGGTGTAGGCCTCCCCTAAAACTCTCCACTCTTCTCTCTCTCTCTCTCGTCTTCCTCGTCTGGTCTGGTCTGGTATTGTTCCGTAAATAATATATGTCTCTCCATCTGTTCTTTTGCTTTCCCTGGTTTCTTTTTTTATCTCTTGAAATACATTCCGTTACTATTTTTGTCCATCTGTTGCTTTCCATCCTACATAATTAGGTATGTAGCCTGCCCATTCACAGACCACATATTTAATTAGTGTTATCGTTGTTGTCTTACATCTTAACATACATCAGGTACTTTGATTTTGTTTCTTACAAGTTATATTTAATCTGTCTGTTTTTTTTATATCTGATAAACTTTTCTGCATTTTTCTCTTGTAGAACTTTTTCTTCATCCATTTAACTCAAATACCATGTTTGACACCCATATGTTAAGCATTTCTTTATGTCTTTATTTCATGATTTTTACAGTCTGATGAAGTTCTTATGTGTACTCGTACCTCTTTTTCTGTACAATCATTAAAAGAAACCAAATGTCCGAGATAACATAGATGTTCTCATACTCAATTTTTACACCTTCAATGACATGAGACTCACGATTAGTAAGGTAACCTTTATTTTTGTTGCATTTATTTCTAGACCAACCTTCTTGCTCTCTATTACTAGTTTGCTAACCATGGATTCCAAGTCTAATGCATTTTCAGCAAATACCACATTCAGCAAATCGTAAGTGGCTCAGGAAATATTCATCTATCTTCGCTTTTTTGTTTTCCCATTTCAGACTTCTGGAAACACGCTCTATCACAGCCGAGAAGGTTTTTGATGAAATAGGGTCGCCTTGCCTATCTCATTTTTCCATTGGGAACTCCATGCTTTCCCGCTCTAATCACATTCTGGCTATGCCTTTAGAGTATAATTATGTTGCAGATCACGTTAATGTAGGGCTCTTGGCTGGTCAGTGCTTTGTTATTTTAGTGCAGTCCAGATCATGTTGTGGTCTACGGAATCGAATGCTTTTGTGTAGTCTATAAAAAGCACATAAATAGCGGTTTCCCGTTTTCATTGGATTTTTTATCAATTGAAAGACTACCTGTATGTGGTTCATTGTTGAAAACATTTCGAAAACCTGCCTGCTCTCTCGGTTGGTTTTCGTCTAGAGTTATTGTCAACCGGTTGAGTAAAAAAATTGAGAATATTTTATACAAGTTTGTCATTAGGCTGATTGGTTTATAGTTTCTAATGTCACATTGGTCTCCTTTTTATGTACAAGTATAATAATAGACTTTGACCACTGTGCTGAAGTTGGTTTTATTTCAATAACTATGTTAAATAGTTGCCGTAGTGGCTTTATCAACAGCATTCATAATGATTTTAAAATTTCGTTAACTATTTTGTCTTCGGAGGCTTTAATATCCCAGTACAAATTATCTAATATTTTCGTTGGATGTCTTTATTTCCAGAGTTGTAGTTTTATCCAACACGGTTTTAAATTTTAAAATATTGTGTTTCAGAGGTTTTGTCATTAAGAACCCAACCTCGTTTCTTCCGTTTGTTCACTTTGTTCCAGGTGTACGGAATAGAATAAAGTCCGAGTATTCTTCTATGGTTTTTTTTTATGTCTGTGGTCTTCTAGTTTCGCATATCCCTAGGATGTCCCAATTTATAGATTTTATAGAAAAACTTAGTTTGGTGATCTTACTGTCTACGATTAGAGTGTTTGCATTAAGAAAAGCCTGAGTCTTCCGGTCTGGTTTAGCGGGTGCTGGCTTACTCCTCTACGGTGACTAAGCGATTTGAAAGAGTCTTTTGGAAGAGCCTTTTGGATTTTTCTTGGCTAGCAGTTATTGGGGGCTAAGCAGTCAAGGTCTTAAGGAACCTGTATGTCTTGCGTCTTATTTATTCTTTTTGGTAGTAGTTTTGTGTTTCTTTCGATTGTTGCACTTCTAGCCCCTGCTTCTTCAGGAGATTCTGACATAAATCTCTTATTGAAGTATTTAGATCCCGTCGCGCGTCTTATTTGTTTATGTGAGTCTAGTACCACTATTCGGTCATAACAAAGAGCTACTTTATACATCCACAATCAATATACATGCGTACATACACACATAAATACATACATATCCCTCTTTTTTAGCTTCGTTGCAGTTGGGTAAAAAATAAATCATCTCGCGGTCAGTCGACGCTCCTTTATTGAAAACTAGCTTCGACCACGTGGACACTACACTTTAAAAACCGTTTATTTTTTTGGGGTTAAATTTACTTAACCCTCCTTTTTTGAGAGTATGTCAAAAGCGTCATAATGGAATTAGGGACCTTTAAAACCCCCAGATACAATAAATCAGCCCCCTCGGACCATTTTGAATTTGTTATCTTGGATTTTCGTCGCCACCATTTAGTAGCTCTCGCAAACCTCTATAACATTTGGTCAAATACACTACCTTCAATAGTTTCGGGAATATAGACCCTCAAAGTTTGTTTGTTTTATTTTGTGTTGTTTGTTGTTTCCATTTCCCCAAAAAAGTTTAAGGTTTTGGAGTATTTTTAGTCTTGGCGCTTTGGTAAAAGCGTTTTGAATTTTCGAGATAATTAACAATTCCAGCTCGAGAGTGTGACTTTTCGAAAATTTTGGGATTCTATTATAAATTTAGTACATCTGTGTAAAGAAAGTTTCATTGACGTAGCATCAAAACAATTTATTGTAAAATTTTTAAATTCGTGGCATCAAAAAACAAAACAAGCTTCTCCATATACACTTTTACACCCTATTCCACACCTTCAGGGGTTGAATTTCAAAAAATCCTTTCTTAGTACACACCTTTGCTCATCAAAACAAATACACCCTCCAAATTTAAATTTCTACGACCTGTGGTTTGGCTTTAAGTCGTCTGTCAGTCAGTCAGTCAGGACTTGTTATTTATATTTAAAGATTAAAATATATTCTGATATAATTAACACGGGATTACTAACGTCAAATTAACTCGTTTATAACGACTAGCTTTGATCATATTCGGTGATCTTCATCAGGAGATTACAAGCGTGACGCGCTCGCGGTCAGGTCAAAATAAAAAAAAGTCGCGCACAATTATAATATCTAACATCCAACCATTAACAAAAAAAAAATACAAACATCCGAATTGAGAACCTCCTCCTTTTTTTGGAAGTCGGTTAAAACAACATTGTTTTTCATCTCTTGTACACGAACACTAAAAATTAAACCGCAAATTCTAATATTTTTGTCGTAAGAAGGCCACCACCCAGCTTTTTACGTGGAATAAAGGCGCAATGTCTCTTAAATTCATCGCGTTTCTCATTTCTCACTCGGAAAAAAGCCCTCATGGCGGTTAAGCCGACGTGATCTTGAGAAAATTCCGTGGAGTAAGGTATTAAGGGACAAAACACGTACAAATACTATCGTTAAAAATTAAAAAAAAATATGATTCACTGTTGTGTCTGTTGTTGTGCCTGTTGTGTCAAGGAATTGTTTAGAATACTAAAAAACATACGTTGTCTAAGAAATTTCCGAGATAATCAGAAAAAACCGCCTCCTGGAAACCTAGGGTTTTGCAACTGTGGCTCTCTTCCACGGATACGACGAAATATGCTTTCTTTTAGATAGCCATTAAGGAAAGCTGTTGTCACATCTAAGTGAGTAACATCCATACTTAACTGAACACTTAATGCCAACAATAAACGCAGTGTTGAATGTCTAATCACTGGGCTAAAAGTCTCTTGGTAATCAACACCAGCCTTCTGGGTAAACCCTTTGGCAACAAGCCGCGCACGGTATCTCACTTTAAGGCGCGGCCCCACCGCGGTGCATGCTGTGCACGGGCACGCGGCGCATTTTAGCTGCGTGTATTCATTTGTTTGACAACGTGGGTCTACGTTTCCACTGGAGTACCTACACGAAGACCCACGACTATGTTTAGCGTGGCACGGCGCACGGAGAGGCTACACGTACACACATGCCACTGCAATCTACGGACACGGGCTTCACTGCGGGAGGTGGGACGGGCGGGGAAGCAAGCGAGCGACGACACTGCCTGCGCCATTTTGTCAATTGCTAGGTTTCGTGGCGCACGCATTTGATGACCACGACAGGCGGCTTTATTTTTATTTAGTCAATAATATTTGGTTTAATTATGGAGTTATTTATTGAAAAAGTCAAGCTACACCCCTGTTTATGGAAAATGAGCGATATATCGTACAGAGACATCGGTAAAAAGGATTTGGCTTGGGAAAAGATTGCGAGGGAATGTGAAATGGCGAATGGTGAGTAAATACTTGTTTACTTATTTTTTTGTTACTAATTTAATATTATAAAAATATTACTTTTAAATCTACAAACTTAATATTTATTTATTACACACCTACTGGTAGACACAAACTTAATATTTGTTTAAATTGTGACACGGGCATTTTGCCAGCTCAAAACATGCGCATGATTAATAATTGCAAAATTCTTCCCTGATAAAAAAACTCTCATTAGAACTTCTAAATCCCGAATGTGTTAAATCAAAAAGTTGGTTCTCAACTGAAGTTGCTGCTATATCTTCATTTGTCACAGAATTGTAGGTGAAACTATGTTCCATTAAATAATTATGTAGCACACAAGTTGCCTTCACTATTTTTATGGCTGTATCTACTTTGCACTCAAAAGGTCGTTTGTAAACTCTCCAACGGACACTCAGAATTCCAAACGCATTTTCGACCACTCGTCTTGCTCGACAAAGACGATAATTATAAATTCTTTTATTTTGTGTAATATTGTTTTCTCTGGGAAATGGTCTCATCAAATTACATAATAAAGGGAATGCTTCATCCCCGATAAAGACATATGGAACCTCGATGCCACCTTCTACAAGTGCTTCATCAGGCGGAAGATTTAGATTACCAGCATATAACTTCTGACCAAAGTTGCTTTCTCGTAATATTCCCCCATCACTAAATTTGCCTTTTGATCCAATATCTATCATTATAAATTTTTTTTTACTATCAGTAACCGCTAAAAGCACTATTGAGTGATCTTTAACATAGTTGAAATAATCTGATCCACAGTTTGGAGGTGCTTTTATTGTGACATGCTTGCCGTCAATAGCTCCAACACAATGAGGGAAGTCACATGAAGTTTTAAAATTTTCAGCAATATTTCTCCACTTATGTTCATCTTTAATTTCTTCTAAATATATAGGCGCTAAACAATCCCATATAGCATCGGCAACTTCCTCGATTATCCTTGCTACAGAGGTTTTTCCTACTCTGTAACTGTAAGCTATGGTGTGGTATGAATCTCCTGTTGCCATATATCTGTAACATACAATTATTATGTTTTTTTTTGTTCTAGGTAAGGAAGCAAAATCTCATTGGAAGAAATTAAGAGATAGTCATAGAGAAGCTCTTCGAAGACGTAAGACTCCTACAGGACAGGCAGCACAAAATAAGAAACCGTGGAAATATGAGAATTTAATGGAATTTTTACTGCCACACAGAGAAAATAACGAGACTTTTTCAAATTTTTCGTATCGTATACAAGGAAACGACACTGAAAACACTTCTGATACAATAATTACGGATACTGATGTTGTTAAATCACCTCCCTCACCGGCTGAAACATCTACAATTCAATCTGGGAAGAAGAACAGCAAGCAACTGGAAATGATAGAGATTCTTCAGCGCCGAGAGAAAAATCGCGAGCAAAGACGAACTGAAAGAGATGAAATAAGAAAGCATATTACTGATGCTAATCGACCACAAGATGCATTATCTCATTTATTTGAAAGTCTCTGTCAAAAGACACGTGATCTACCAAAGTATTTACAAGTACGAGTCCAAAGAGAATTTTTTGAAACAATTACTCGTGCTGAAGAAGAAGCATTGTCCTATGACTCAATGAATACTTACTACTGCTCCACGCCTTCCACTTCGTCTTCTTATGGCTATAGAAGTGCAACAAATTATCAAACCAGCCATTTGCTTGACGCCAGTCCCTTGCCTGATTGCAGCCCCCTGCCTGATGTGAGACCTGTGCTTGACGCCAGTCCCTTGCCTGATTGCAGCCCCCTGCCTGATGTGAGACCTGTGCTTGACGCCAGTCCCTTGCCTGATAGCAGCCCCCTGCCTGATGTGAGACCCGTGTCTGACGCCAACCCCTTGCCTCAACCTCAAGATACTTTTCCAGCTGTTTGAATCTCGAACCATTCAAAAATAATAAATAAACACACACACATAAATAACATACCTAATGGCGATGGCGAGTCTTTCAGCAGAACATATAGATTCCCGATAATTAGTATTCCTTTTTTCAATTTTACTTTTAATCATGTCATGAATAATCTGGAAGTCTCGTCGTGATAGTCGATAGTAATTTTCAAATTTTTCATCACTTAATGTCATAAATAATGTTTTGTATTCTCCATGTTTATTTCTGAATTTAATATGATTTTCAATCCAGAACCGGTGTTTTCTTTTCTTTTGCAATTCACCCAAGATTAGATCATCAATCTCACTTTCGGATTCATCGTCAGAAGAACTGTCTAGCAAAGTCAGTACCAATGCCATTCTATGAGTACCTCGATACGATATATACTACGAGAAACACGAAACGCGTCCGTTCCACAACGTGTATGACTGAAAACTGCTCTGCGATAACCGAGCTGTACATAGTCGTGGGTCTTATTCGTGTACTCCAGTGGAAACGTAGACCCACGTTGACAGCGTTGAGCTATGTAACCGCCTATTCGAGCAAGCCACGCGTGTATCAATGACGTCAATTCATGCGTAGCCTCTCCGTGGGTTGCAGTGGACACAACCACATACATTTTCTTACAAAGCGAAGCTTAAACACGTGCGTAGCCTCTCCGTGCACCGCGGTGGGCCCGATTGTCCAAGTCAAACTTTTTTCTTAGCACCCATTTACATTGCACTACACTCGCATTACTGGGAGTATCGACAACTTCCCACACTTTATTGTCTTCAAATGACTGCAACTCTTCGGCTATCGCCTGCAACCACTGTTGTCGCTCAGGCCCGCTGATAGCTTCTGCATATGTCAGTCCATCTTCTGTAGCTATAGCACACATGTTGGCAAAGCCGTACCTTTCGGGTTTCTTCTTCTGTCTGCATGCTTTTTCGTCAGGAACTGGTGTAGGACACCCTGCATGAGATGCATCTATAGTTTCTTCTGTACTCTGTGCATTTGTACTAGTCTGTACAGAGTCCTGGTTTTCTCTAGATGTTTCTCGCTCTATGTTTTCACTCTCAACATCCAAGTAATCTGATTCACTCGAATTTGATTTTATTTTATTTTATTTATTTGCACACAAAACAAATTACAATTATTAAAATACTAGCTGACCCGTGCCCACTTCGTTGGGCATAATGTTAATTAAACCCGAAGCCATCGCGCGCCGTCCGGACCGTTTTTTCTCCGATTCACTTTGCAAAACGGACTACCACGTAAAAGCCTTTTTATTTTTCGGTTTTTTATATAACCTATGACACTCAGCAATAATGTGGCTTTCTATTGGTGAAAGAATTTTTAAAATCGGTACACTAGATCCCGAGATTACCCCTTACAATTTAACAAATATACAAACACACAAACTTTACTTCTTTATAATATTAGTATAGATAAACAAGTATAGTACATAGTTACAATCTAGATTGCAATTCAACTATTGTGTAGTCAGAAAAACAATACTACTAGCGACGTTGAGGTTATCTACGTTATTAATATCTACTTATTTGTGAGATTACAGCATATAAAAAAAAAAATATATATTATAAGTAGGGCAAGTGTTGTACCTTTGGACGGCTTTACCTATGGACACCATCGATAATGCAAAAACTAATTAACATAAATTCCCACCATGAACACATCCATAAAGTATTTTTTAAGGTTGGCAACACTGACGTGTCGCCATGTTGATTTCTGCCACGGTTTTGTTTTGGTGCGCCGGCAAAAAAATTTAACACGAAAAGTAAGTTATTTTGCCTAATTCAAATGAATTTTACCGCGAAAATACTTAAGATATCGATTTGACCGTTTGGCAATATGATTTGTGTTTTTCTTTTGTTAGTTTGTGCCTTTCCCCGGCGTGTATATTTGTTTTAACCTCAAAATTAAATCAGTTTTATTTTTTATGTCGGAATTTGTACCTGTGGACAACATAATGTGTGTACCTGTGGACTGTCCACAGGTACAAAATGTGTATTAATAAAATCTGACCAACCGTTTTGTTTAAACTTTTCAGTGCCTCGCAGTAAAACTGGAATAAAAAGAAGGAAATTATGCCCTGATACACTGACAGCAGCAGTGGAGGAAGCAAAAGGTGGCAATAGTTCGATCAGAAAGGTGGCAGAAAAGTACGAATTACCAAAATCAACCATTTTTAAATACTTAAAGTTAAATGAAAGTAACGACTTGAGAAATAGCATTCAGCTATTAAAGAATGACGTAAGAAGGGTGTTTGATCCAGAGGAAGAAATTTTGCTCTGCAAATATTTAAAAAAAGCTGCACTCCTACATATGGGTTTAAATACAAAACAATGTCGAGAGCTGGCTTATCAATATGCTGTTTCTAAACAGAAAACAAATGTGCCTGCTAACTGGGAAACTCACAAAATGGCAGGAATCGGGTGGCTCCGTAATTTTCGACTTCGTTTCCCGGAATTATCTCTACGCAAACCCGAACCAACAAGCATAGCGAGAGCAACTAGTTTTAATAGGGCAAATGTGGATGATTTCTTCAATAACTTAGAATCGGTCATGATACGGTACAACTTTCTACCTGGATCAATTTATAATGTTGATGAGACTGGTATCTCAACTGTGCATAAGCCAGGGAAGGTATTTGCCCCTAAAGAGATTCGCCAGTTAGGGAAGATGACTTCAGGAGAACGAGGGGTAAACATCACAATGATTGGCTGCATAAATGCAATTGGAAACTCCGTGCCTCCTGTTTTCGTATTCCCACGGGTTTTCTACAAAGACAACATGTTGAAAGGAGCTCCACCTGGTTCATTGGGCGTAGCCAATCAGTCAGGGTGGTCAACGGAACCGATTTTTAGAAAGTTCCTCGATCACTTCATCGAAATCGCCAAACCGACAAGAGAAAATCCAGTTCTTTTGACAATGGATAACCACGAGACTCATATATCCATAGAGATCATTGAAAAGGCTAGAGAAAATGGAATAATCTTATTAACTTTGCCTCCACATACATCCAATCACTTGCAACCACTAGATCGAACAGTTTTTGGACCATTTAAAAACCAATACAGTCAAGCAGCCGATAGATGGATGCTCAATCATCCTGGTAAACCAATAACAATTTACGACGTTGCAGAAATAGCTGGTGAAGCATATGGAGTCTCGTTTACACCGAAGAACGTCGTAAAGGCCTTTGAGGTTTCAGGTCTTTATCCATACAACAGAAACATATTTTCAAACGAAGACTTCTTATGCTCGTATGTAACTGACCGTCCAGACCCAAGCCAAAACTTACCTGTAAATCAGTTAAAAAACCAAGACAAGCCTGATAATGAAGTCACCGAAACTGATCAAGAACCAACAATAAATAATTTAGGTTTACCACAACAGATTGACAAAATTTGTACCCAAAAGCCAGATTACTTGGATCGTAACCAATTATCTGGAGTTTCCATCCCAGAACCTGTTTCGCCAATCCATAAAGATGTTCAGCTGTTACGAACTCCATTAAAAGATATAAATTCCCAAATAACGCCTGAAACCGTCCGCCCATTTGAAAAAGCCGGTCCTCGTAAGGGGCACCGTGGAGGAAGAAAGCCAGGGAGAACAAGAATCTTAACCGATACGCCCGAAAAAAATGAAATTCTAAGTGAAGCATTAAAAAAGCTGAAAAGAAGAAAACAACAGTCCAGAAACCGAACAAGAAAAAAATGCAAAAGCTGGTCGAAAACACGCCAGATCTTTCTAAACCTGGTCCTTCCAACGCGATTTCGAATATTAAAAATATTCGAATAATTAAACAAGAGAAGTTATCGTTTGTTAGATGCATGAAGTGTAAAACTTACGCCAAAGATAAAAACCAAATGCTGAAATGTAGTTTTTGCAAACATAGCTATCATATTTCTTGTGTTCCGAAGTCACACAGAGAAAACTTTGAGTCTGATGATGAGGGTGAAAGTTTCGTTTGCGTTGCATGCTACGTTTTAGATAACGATGACGAAAGCGATGATGATACCGATGAATCTACTCAAAATTTGTATGAAGCGTATCGTCAATCAAAAAAAAAAAGAGTTTAAATTTATGTTTCTTTTTTTAAGTTGTGTTCAGAATTTACTGTACATAGGTACAACCGTCTGTTGAACCTGTGGACAAATATGGTTTTTTAAAAAAATGTTGATTATTTTCGTAAGCGTAAGTTATATTAAGACGACAATTTAAGTTTAACAAAGACTGATTATCTCTTAAACCATGTGATACGTTATTAATAATAAAAACATGACTGATTCTGATATAAAAAATGTTTTATTACAAATTCTGGAAAGTGTCCACATGTTCCACACTTGCCCCTATAATTAAGTATAATTATAAGTGGCAGGTATGAAAAAGCGCACACCCACGAACGTACCCATGGGCTCGACCGTAGGTGCACGCCCTCCCCAGCCTCATCTATCAAGGGTAGTGTTTGGGACAGTCAGACTCGTACCGGAGGTAGAGTCTGAGCTGATGTGTTTTGGATAATAAATATCCTTTACAGTTCGAATGTAAGACAAGAATTTTGGCGCAAATATGTCAATGTCTATTCCTTCTCCAAGAATCTCATTATACTGGCGTGCCATCCTTACCAGCGGATTATAAAACGAAATGTTATTATTGCAAACTAGTAACGAAAACAGATTAGTACGAGTGGACCTACGTGCACTATTTCTAATATTAAAATTTAATTGGGACAGAAGTTCCGGGGTATCTACAATGGAATGAATAATTTTGTAAAGATATATGAAGTCGAAGAACTTACGACGAGCTTCCAATTTATGAACGTTGAATCTAGCCAATCTCGCCTCGTAGTTAAGCTTGGGACGCCCCAAATGCAGACGGTAACATAAAATTCTTAAACACTTATTCTGTACCCTCTCTATTGTATTGATATGGACTTTGTAGAACGGTGACCAAACTGGACTACCGTATTCTAAGATGCTCCTAACCAGAGTGAAGAATAGATAAAGAGTCGAGCGAGGGCTTTTAAAGCCTTTAGTGGATCTTAGAACGAAACCAAGGAGTTGATTGGCTTTAGATGTGATATATTGATAATGTGGTTTGAATGAGAGTTTTTCATCAATTAAAATACCCAGATCCTTAGCAACATTCGATCTTGTAATCACTTGACCATCAATTAAATAATCATGGACGATCTTGTGACGTTTATTGGTAAACGTTATAACAAAGCACTTGCTGATGTTTAGGTACATATGATTGGATTTTGAGACACGATAAATGCCTGCTATAATAATAATTTCGCGAACCGATTAAAAAAGCAACTTTTACCATATATTGCTTTGTGGACCAGTGTAATGGTACCTATTTTCAAACGAGGCTCTGTGACTCCCACTTCCGCTGCCGTTGAAGCAGAGTTTGCTGATAAAAAGACCCGCGAGTTCAGGGGTGAAATACCGATGCGGATTGACCGCTTTGTTACGCAGCACCTCGATAAACTACAAAATAAAATAATGGAGCGCTGCAAAGCATCCGATTGTCCCCCAAAAAGCGCAGACTCAAAATCCCCTGAAGCTCCTAAAGTTTCAGATGAGCAAAACTCCTTGGAATTCAACGGTCCTCAGCTCTCATCGCCTGAGAATCTCAGGCTGAGATTGACTAAAACTCGATTGCCACAACTCAACAAAAAAAAATATGTAGTACTCCAGACAATGTAGAAAACACACTACCTGATTTCATGCCCGACGAAACGGAAATACCTCTGCTGGAATATTAGACATTACGTCTTACGAAGTAGGTCAATCTTCAAGAGACGAAAATATTCCAGCAGAAATCACTGGAATGTCTGCGAGGAATGGCGAGGCTTAGAAAAAAATGTTAAAAGGAAAGAGCCACTAAATGAGTCACCAAAAAAAAAAAAAGGACCAAACAAACATGTTTTGATGACTGTCCTGAATGGGATTTTATTAAAGAATCCATGGCGGCTAACATACCGATTCTGTTAAACGGGAATATCGCAGGACCGGTACGTGTAGATGGTGGAAATTTAAATGTGACGTCGACGTGTGCATTTGACTCCATTTTTCAAGGTATCCTCAGTGGGCTATTGGCAAATAAAAAGTATTCGAACATGTTAAACACATCTGATTGTCCAATAGTTAATTTAGCGCAGAGCGTAAGTAGCAAAAAGAAAGTTTTAAAAGAACATTATGTTCAAAGGGCCAATATACTATTAGCAGTACCTATATTTAGTGAAAAAGTGATTACTAGGAAAATTAAACGCATAGATGTTGAGTGCAATGCTGCTTACTTAGCACAATATCTATTTAAAACTTAACCAAGCTACACATGCCGCGTAAAGTGCTCATGCTGCTATTCACTTAGGAAACAGTACACTTTTGTGAGCGTCAATATGGCCGTACTTCTCTGCGAAGGACTCCAGGAGATGCAAAAAGCCATCGATGACTGTGTGTGTGTGCAAAGGACTTGCTTCATTTGCAAAAATCCAGTGGCAAGTATAACTGAATTTGGCACACACATAGTCATCGACACTAGTGCTCTAAGCGATCCTGGATACCCCAGCAGAGAACACACCGTCTCCAATAAACTAGGATCTGTACAAAAAATAATTAAAGTGAGTGGAAAAACATACTTGATAGCTGCTGTCGTTGACTATAAATTAAGAAACGAGCATTATGTTGCGTACGCGATCTGTGGACAGTTTTGGTACAAATACGATGGCCTTTTAAAAAAACGATGTGCCACAAACACAAGGACGGCGATTACACCACATCTGATCATATACGCAATATGTGATGGCTAAATATATTTAAAGAAATAAATAAATAAAAAATAATACAAAAATACTAAAAAATATATATTGAATAAAATAAAAAATCACAACTTGCGTATATAATCATAATTAATTAGGTTTTATCGTAGTTTTAGGTATTATATAACTATAAAAATTTAGTAAGTGTCTATGTTGTAATGCGGAAATGTTTTAAATCTTAACTATACATAATATAAGTAAGTAAGTAAGTAGTATATAGTATAAGTAAGTAACGGTTGGTTATCTGGTAAAAATCACTCTGCACGTTATAACAACCTCTTGTGCCTCTCTTTGTATTTTACTGTTTTTGTGATTTTCATTTTGTTGTAGCAAAAAATAATTATTATACTGCTCTACCACATATTGTAAATATTTATAATTTAATTTGACAAAATTCAGTAAGTAATTTTAACGGTTTGCGTCGTCAAAAAAAAAAAAAATATAAAGAAAGATACATAAAATAAAAAAATCACAAATTGCATAACAATCATAATTAATTAGGTTTTATCGTAGTCTTTAGGTTTTATATAACAAAAAAAAGGAACATTAAAAAAGGAATCAGTATTTGTCTAAGTCGTAATCGATGACAACGCAATCATGTATATTCTTCATAGACCGGTTAGTCCAGTCATTATAGTAAGTTCA
Source organism: Alcis repandata (assembly GCA_949125135.1). Classification (NCBI taxonomy): domain Eukaryota; kingdom Metazoa; phylum Arthropoda; class Insecta; order Lepidoptera; family Geometridae; genus Alcis; species Alcis repandata. Next base: position 3,131,963 of record OX421240.1, read on the forward strand.
CCTCGGAATTCGAGATACCCAGCTGTAAGTCTGTAAATACTTGTATATTGACACCCTAAAAGTTGTCTCAAAACCTACATATGGTAGGGTGTACGCAACTATTAAATTTCAAGGTCAACATACATACACATATTATCACGCCTCTTTCCCATTGGGGTAGGCAGAGACTACATCCCTCCACTTGCTACGATCCTGACATATGTCTTTCGCTTCTTCTACTTTCATAATTGTTTTCATACAAGCTCGTCGGTTGCGGGTACTTTTTACGTGGCCTTTACTGAGAACGTCTTCGATTTGATCGTGATACGTTCGCCTACGTCGACCTCTACCAGCTTGTCCATTCACACTCGCCTCATAAATCTGTTTCGTCAATCGTCTTTCATCCATCCTCTCTACGTGTCCGAACCATCTCAGCATCCCTTTTTCTATCTTTGTCACTACATCTTCTACCACACCACAACGTTCCCTTATCACGCTGTTCCTCAACTTATCCATCAATGTCACTCCAGCTATACTTCTCAGACTTCTCATTTCCACAGCATTAATCTTACTCAAGGTCAAAGGTCACAAAAATCGGTTTTTTGTGCTTTTTTTGTAAATATCTCATTTCCTATGGGTTTTTTGCTATTTGTATGTTTAATCAATATTGTAGAATACAAAATTCTCTACAAATTTGGTTAAAAAAAAATTTTCATACGGTGAACCGTTTTCGAGATAGAGGGCGGAGAGCGCGCGGTCACAGCTTTATTTCAGGTCAACCGGTGCCTCCGGTCGAAAACGCGCCATATATAGTTGATGAACTATCGATAAATCAATCGATTATAAATATTGTCAATTTTTATTAACTATTATATTATATTTTATCATTTTTTTCCTAACCTATCCACTTTTTATTCAGTATTAATTTATTTAACAACACTTACCTGCCCATGTAATTGCAGAATTGTGAAAGAAAATATAGGAATTATATTTGAATTTTAACTTTAATATTAATAACTTCTTACATGATGAAAAAAAAAACAAATAAATTATGAATTAATCTTTTTATTAAAAAATTTCATTCAAACCATTTATTTTTATTAAAAGTAAAAAAATGGAATAAAGGGTACAAAAACTACAATTAATAATTTTAATCATCTTCTTCCTCTTCATCGTTGTCTTCCGGCTGCTGGTAAATTTCAAACTGGTCTTCATTATCGTCTTCAACGACATTTATCTCAAGTTCTTCCATGATTTCGGGGTCAAAGGTTACATCTTCGTTAATGTCGCTCTGATATGGTTGAGCATTGAGACAAGCTTGCCCATTACATTGGCCACAAGCTAAAGAGCATTGCGAAGCCCGCTTTCCTGCATTCGCATCGCGAACCACAACCACTCTTGCAGTTGCAGAAAATTGTATTTAGCAAATCTTCTGGAGCAGGTGGTAAAATTGTCATGATAGGCTCCAGAAAATCGTTTCGCATTGCCCAACCCCATACCTGGGGTTCCAAATCATAGCCTAACCAAGTTTGAACTTGATAATATACACGTTTGAAATGTTGATGAGCAGCTGCACTTGTTGGTGGAATATTTGAAAGCTGCACAGGTTTATTAAGTTTTGTAGACTTAACGTAATGTATATAACGAAGATGATCGAGACTTTTCACAGATTTCGGAGCATTATAGATTGACAATAAGGTTTGAGTTCCACTCTCTAATAATCTCTGGACCGAACAATTTTCTTCCTCAAATGCTGCAGCTAGTTCATCCAAATTTGTCAGTTTCTCAAAAGCTTTTAAAAATGATTTTTTTCCCTTTTTAAAAAGCGCAGAAGTTGTGTCACAGCCACTTAATGCGTGCAGAAATAAAATATGTGTTTTGGAATGAGGATAATTATCAAAACTTTTAGTCGAGTATATCTACGTTTTTACATTTCCTTTCCCAACTTTTTTAAAGAAAATTTCTTGTTTGTAAGACAGTGTACGCCCAATTAAAATTACAAGTAAATCAATATCTTGTCCTATTATAACTGCAGTTTTTTCAGACTTTGATTCTTCAATTGCAGTTTCAACAATAAGAACGTCCGCATCATCTCTGGCTTGTTTAGTAGTAATATTTGCAGCTTGTAATATTACCTAGCTAGCTATCTACTTAGCTAGCTGTACCAATTCGTTCTTCGTACTTGATAATACGACTAGTTTTAGGTGCTATCTTGATCATTTAAATAAAGCCCAAATAATTATCTCTTTAATAATAATTGAATTGCATTTATTAATATTAATTAGGTTAAAATTCAAATATAATTCCTATATTTTCTTTAACAATTCTGCAATTACATGGGCAGGTAAGTGTTGTTAAATAAATTAATACTGAATAAAAAGTGGATAGGTTAGGAAAAAAATGATAAAATATAATAATTATAATAGTTAATAAAAATTGACAAATATTTATAATCGATTGATTTATCAATAGTTCATCAACTATATTATGGCGCGTTTTCGATCGGAGGCACCGGTTGACCTGAAGTAATGCTGTGACCGCGCGCTCTCCGCCTTCTATCTCGAAAACGGTTCACCGTATAAAAAATTTTTTTGAACAAAATTTGTAGAGAATTTTGTATTCTACAATATTGATTAAACATACAATTAGCAAAAAACCCATAGGAAATGAGATATTTACAAAAAAAGCGCAAAAAACCGATTTTTGTGACCTTTGACCTTGAAATTTAATAGTTGCGTACACCCTACCATATGTAGGTTTTGAGACAACTTTTAGGGCGTCAATATACAAGTATTTACAGACTTACAGCTGGGTATCTTGTATTCCGAGATTCTTACCTAATTTAAGCTTAAATGACTGGACTAGGTGTAATGCAGGAATGTTTTAAATCTTATCTAACGGTTGTCTGCACGAAATCACTCTTTGTGATATTAATCTTTACAAGCTCTTGTGCCTTTCTTTGTATTTTACTATATTTTTGTGATTTTCATTTTGTTGTGTCAAAAAATAATTATTGTACTACTCACTATAAATATTTATAATTTAACTAGCGGCTCGTCCCGGCTTCGCTCGGGTGGATATTCATTTTTTAAACATTTTGGGATAAACGTAGATTAAATGCGTCTTTATGCGGGTGATAAGTAGATTTTTTTTAAATTACTATTTATATTTTCTCTTATAATTTTTTACATATATTTATCTATAAACGTAGTTTTATTCTCATCTATCGTAACTTTATTTTTTATTTATTGTCCCATTTTATTTATATTGTGTTTAAGATTAAATACTTTATTTATTTTTTTAGGTTTTTGGTTGCAATTTTTTTACTTGATCTTATTTTGTGAAGGATCCCTAATTTTTTTCAGGTAATAAATATAGCCTATGACACTCAGCAATAATGCGGCTTTCTATTGGTGAAAGAATTTTTAAAATCGGTTCAGTAGATCCTGAGATTACCCCTTACAATTTAACAAATATACAAACACACAAACTTTACTTCTTTATAATATTAGTATAGAAGTATAGAAGTATAGATATGTATATTTTGGGATAAACGTAGATTAAATGCGTCTTTATGCGGGTGATAAGTAGATTTTTTTTATTACTATTTATATTTTCTCTTATAATTTTTTACATATTTATCTATAAACGTATTTTTATTCTCATCTATCGTAAATTTATTTTTTATTTATTGTCCCATTTTATTTATATTGTGTTTAAGATTAAATACTTTATTTATTTTTTTAGGTTTTTGTTGCAATTTTTTTACTTGATCTTATTTTGTTAAGGATCCCTAATTTTTTTCAGGTAATAAATATAGCCTATGACACTCAGCAATAATGTGGCTTTCTATTGGTGAAAGAATTTTTTAAATCGGTTCAGTAGATCCCGAGATTACCCCTTACAATTTAACAAATATACAAACACACAAACTTTACTTCTTTATAATATTAGTATAGATATAGATATGTATATTTTGGGATAAACGTAGATTAAATGCGTCTTTATGCGGGTGATAAGTAGATTTTTTTTTTACTACTATTTATATTTTCTCTTATAATTTTTTACATATTTATCTATAAACGTATTTTTATTCTCATCTATCGTAACTTTATTTTTTATTTATTGTCCCATTTTATTTATATTGTGTTTAAGATTAAATACTTTATTTATTTTTTTAGGTTTTTAGTTGCAATTTTTTTACTTGATCTTATTTTGTTAAGGATCCCTAATTTTTTCAGGTAATAAATATAGCCTATGACACTCAGCAATAATGTGGCTTTCTATTGGTGAAAGAATTTTTAAAATCGGTTCAGTAGATCCCGAGATTACCCCTTACAATTTAACAAATATACAAACACACAAACTTTACTTCTTTATAATATTAGTATAGAAGTATAGATGTGTTCAGTAATTAATTTTAACTGTATGAGTCGATACGCTCCACTATATTTTATTATAATTTAATTTAATTTAATTTTTGCCTTCATTGCAAAATTTTGATGAAGCAAAAACAAGACGATTTCAAATAGCAGTTCTACAAATTATTGATAATCTTGATAATAATCATCCAACATTGCCATCTTATCAATATTCACCATATAATTTTAGTCAAGAAAATATCGGCTATCGTACCTATTCTACTTCTGAAAGCAATACTACCCAAAGTCCACAAAATATTCCATCAGTTTCTTCAGTCAATACTAATTTGTCAGATGATGTGTATTTTCAATAAAGAAACATTTTCAATATTACCACTTGTTTCATTAACACCTGACGCAAAAACTGGGGTACCCCCTATCTGTATGTGTGTGTGTGTGAGTGAGTGTGTATGTTCGTACGTGCGAGTTATTAAAATAAACTTACATACCTTAATGTCACTGCCAACATTTCCTCTGGTGATATGGGATCTCGCATATTAGTATGTTGTTTTTGAAAAGCAGTTTCTGTTTTTCTTAAAAGTTCTAAATAACTACAAACGGACATTCGAAAATAATTAAAGAACTTTTCTTCATTCTTCTTTAGGTCATTAATAAGAGTAACAAATAATCCATAACGATCTCTTTCCGCAATCAGTGGATGTATCCAGAACCTTTTAGGCCTTCTTTTTTTAATTCTTCTGTGGAGGAAGTATAACGCAACAGCTCGTTTCTGGTGTGTGTCCATGACGGTCTGGAACTCAACTGATCGTTTAACCGCCCGTCTTGCGATTATCAACCGCCAAGTTTGCGAGCGATAATCGCAACCGCGACGGCTGCGTAACCGCACAAAACTCCGGTCTCGTGAGTTTTGAAAATAAAACTCCATTCCGCCACCGCGGCGGGCACGGGTGAAAACCGCTTCGTGAGTCCTTAGCCTTAGAGGCAAGGAAAGGGAATATCCAAGCAAAATTTAAAGAGGAGCTCAATCTTTTGATTACTATTGTGAAACAAGGCTCAGGAACCACTAATGACGGGAATACAGCAAGAAGATTTTTCGAGTTCCCCGAAAAAACTGCATCAATTACTGGGTTAGACGAAGGCCTTGTCAGAAGATTTGCTGTAATTCTGCAAGCAATAAATTGAAAATGGAGCAATTTGATGTCGTGAAAAATAAAGACTATGCACGAGAAACAGCAGAGAAGTACGTGGAGCTATACGACTGGTACCACATGTCGTCGACCGTCCATAAGCTGTTAGTACACGGTGCAGACATAATCGCCAGTAACGACATTGTGCCTACTGGGAGAATAGAAAGATTATTATTAGATTGTTAACTACCCTCATTAAAGATATGTTGGCAAAAATAAATAGAATTCCTAATTACTCAAAACCCTTAGAATAAAATAATAATTTTAGTCTAACTCAAAACCCCATAATTACCTAAAATAAGATAGAAGAGTTGATGATTTGTGTTGTTGCACGGTGGTCATGGTCTTATATAATAATTTTATTAGTAAATATTCAAGACAATTAGGTAATAAATGTTCGGTATATTGACTTGGTGCATTAAAAGCAGTCGTTAATAAATTAAAAAAAATAGGTTACTTCTTTATTTCAAAAAAATAAAATCTGCCGTTGAATTATGTGGTGTGTCAATAAATCATAAATAATTAGTTCTAAATATTACGGTTTAACGTGCTGTTCCAAAGATAAACGGATTTTTCAAAAGGTAAGAAACATTATTTTTTGTTGTGAAAGTAGGTATGTATTAGTATTCGACTTTATGAATTGCTAATTCACTATATATATAATATAATATATAATAATATTATAAAGAAGTAAAGTTTGTGTGTTTGTATATTTGTTAAATTGTAAGGGGTAATCTCGGGATCTACTGAACCGATTTTAAAAATTCTTTCACCAATAGAAAGCCACATTATTGCTGAGTGTCATAGGTTATATAAAAAACCGAAAAATAAAAAGGCTTTTACGTGGTAGTCCGTTTTGCAAAGTGAATCGGAGAAAAAACGGTCCGGACGGCGCGCGATGGCTTCGGGTTTAATTAACATTATGCCCAACGAAGTGGGCACGGGTCAGATAGTTCACTATAAAATAAAAGTAAGGTTATAGACGCGATGATGTATTATTATTAGAACCGGCTTATGGGCAAGTTGGAAAATTGAATTTTAGGGCAAGATGGAAACTTTTCCATCTTGCCCGAATAAAATTATATTATTTATTCATTTTATTTTCTCTCATTAATTCCACTTTTTTTTTTCTTTCTAGAATCTAGAAAGATTGTAGTGATTCAATGTATGAGGAATTTATGTACTTACAATCGTTCCTACAAACTGAAATGTCTGATGAATGGAAATGGAAAAACGTACAAGATAGATGGAATTATTTTTTTCAAATGACAGAGGAAAGATAAAGAAAAACTAATTTACTCAAAGTATGTCAATATCTCTTTGCAATCCCTGGCTATAATGCACATGTGGAGCGGATATTTTCATTGATAACCTAGCAGTGGACTAAAGAGAGGAACCAGCTCGCTGTGGGGACAGTTGAGAGTATAATTCAGTGCTTATACAACTACAAGATGACATGCATTGAATTTTACAAATACGAGAAGTCCCAAAAAGAATTGCTCCGTAAAGCGGGAACATCTGACAAGTATGAATGGGCCCAGAAAAGCGGCAACAATTAGGTTAAGAAACTTCCTTACCGCTGGATTTTATATTTGTTGATTAATTTATTATATTTTGTAATAAGAATAAGACAAAAATGCCATGTATAAATGAGGATGTTTGATGATTATATTTTGTGTCAATTTAAAAAAATAACAATGCCATGGATAGATGAGAATGTTATATTTAATTTTGTTGATTATATTTTGGGTTTATTAAAAAAAATACGTTATATTATAATAATAATAAAGCTGCATGCACACCCATTAACCACCGGTATGCTTGGGCCCTGCACCGCTGCCGGTGGAACTCTAGTTTTTAAGATTTTTATAATATATTGTTTTTTATATTCTATGTTGTAATACATTTAATAAGTAAGAAAATAAAGAAATAATAATAGCCTTTATTCAACAATTTTATCAAACATTTCAAGTAAAATTTTCCTAACTTAAATAATAAATAATAATAATAATAATAATAATAATAATAATACAAAAGGCGGTAATTCTTGACACGGCCCGCATTGTCAGGAGATTCCTCACTCTGCAGCCTTAACCACCGGTAGCTTGGGCCCTGCCCCGCTGCCGGCGGCACCCTAGTTTTTAAATTTTTTATAATGTATTGTTCTTTTTTATGCTACCTCTATATTGTAAAAAATTTAAGAATTAAGAAAAGTAAATAAATATCTGAATAATAATAATATAATTTTCCTTACTTATTTTTATTTAGTTTTCTTTGACACCGGCGGATTGTCTTGCGTACCCGCATAGGCCTCCCCTAACGCTTGCCACTCCCTTCTATCTTGGGTCACCCTCCCCCAAATAACTCCAGCCATCTTTCTGATGTCGTCCTCCCATCTGAGACATTGCCTCCCTTTCCTTCTTTTGTGTTGTCTAGGACACCATTCTGTCACAATCCTTGCCCACTTTTCGTTGCGACTCCTCATCATATGACTTGCCCAGCTCCATTTTAGTTTCCTAGTGCAGTATGTTACATCACTAATTTTAGTTGCACTTCTTAGTGTTTCTAGTTTTATTCTGTCTCTTAACTTTATATTCAGCATGCTTCACTCCATACTACTCGTATGTTGACAGGTCTCAAGTTTGCGCATATTTTGTTTTGTTAGGTTCCACGTTTGACATCCATAAGTCATAATAGGTAAAATACAAGAGTCAAATATTTTTTTCTTACATTTCAGTGGTACTTGAGGATTCTTGAATATTTCTCTTAATGACCAGTATCTCTTCCATGCTAGTTGAACTCTGTTATTTTTTTCTTTTGTAGTCAAGTCTTTTGGTGATATTGTCTGTCCGAGGTATGTATATTCTTCAACATATTCTATTACTGTGCCGTTCACTGTTATGGGGATTTAATCTATATTAGTCATTACTTTGGTTTTAGTGGGGTTCATTGAGAGTCGGACTCTATCACTTTCGCAAGTTGTTCAAGCATCTCTTGTAAGCTATTTGGATCTTCAGAAACGAGAATTAAATCGTCTGCGAATCTTAGATGGTTAAATCGCATTCCGTTGATATTTAGTCCATATTTACTCCATTCAAGACTTCTAAATATGTACTCTAGCACTGCAGAGAAAAGTTTTGGTGATAGTGGATCATTATATTATAGTAATCAATTGAAGAGCTTTAGTGGAGGCGTTCTATGAAGTCATGGCTGTTGTGAGTGTGTGTGTTTTTGATTCTTTCTATCTTGATTAGTGTTTTGTTTGGTGTGTTGATTCTCTGTTATTGTTTTCTGATCCATTGGTCTGATTTTATTGGGATGCCTAAAAATGATTTCTGTAAGATCTGATCTTTTCTTCCTTGGTTTTTGCATTCAGGAATCTTTGGACAATATCTTCGTTCCGAATTATTTGACAGATCAAGAGTCTGTGTTCCTGGTTGAGAATGTTTGTCAGGGTTATGTTGGAAAGTCTCATCTTCATTAATTCCATAAGGGGCTTCGCTTCTGGGGAATTAGGAGTTATCGTGATGTCTTCGTGAGCATTAAATGATACTCTCAAGTATTTACTGTTGTAGAGTGAGTTCGGGAAAATCAATAGTTTCCCTGGAATGTTTTCCTGGGGGGAGCTTGCAGAGTCAGTAGTGGGTGATCGTCCCTTAAATTTCACTGTATTTCTATTTTGTGGATGAGAGTTGTCCAGGGTCTTAGAATCGATTTGCTCCATAAAAATCGCCAGGCTGGAGCCTAGTGAATTTATCTGTTTGGTAAGATCAGTAGAGAATGTTTGGTCCATGGAGGTCTGATGGATGAGTCGTTTGACCACAACATTCAGATTATCTGTTGCAGCCCCTAGATTGATCAAGCTGCTATTAACAGTCTAAGCGTGTTGTATCTGATATACAGCTAGCATGCTATTGATACTCATCCAGAGAGATAGGTGGATTACACTTGCAGCTTCTGCGATGAGGGATTTTAGGTGAGACCAGTCTGAGCCACACACTTTAATTAGAAGATTGTATTGTGTTATGAGCCGCTGAGGATCAAATGGATTGAGGCGGGATAGAGTCTCAATCCACTCTATCAAGCCTCCATCTCGTGGATCTTCCACTTCATAAAGCATTCTACTCAGTGTATTTAATATGGTTGGATCACAGCAATTGAGAGGATTGCATGTTGAGGCATTTGCTGTTTCGGGGTCATATCCTTCAGGATAATTCTCTTGATCACTATCTGAGTTATTATGTGTGGGACCGGAGTTAAGGATCCTGGACTCTTCCAGAATTTGTTGTGCTGTCTTTCCATCATAGGACTTGGTATTTAGTTGCCCTGTCATTGCCGGATTTAAGTCAGATAAACCCTCCACTTGAACAGCCTCAGATATGCTCTCAACCCGTTGCCTGCTCATTATATAGCTTAAAAGTATTAGTAAGGTTCCACTACCGACTAAAAACAGATCTAATGTGAGAGAAGTATTTAAATTTAGAATGTTAGATAATAATAGGAGTAATTTAGTGATTGATGTATTGATTCCTAAGAACATTAACATTAAACAGGTAAATTTAGAAATAAAGATAATTATTATAATTGAAAACAGCCTAAATTAAGCAATCATAAACAAAACAGAAAAAGGCAATTATTCGCCTGTTAGGGTATCTATTTGTATTATTTTTGATTTGATGATATGACATTGTGATAATTTTATGTTTGTTGATTACATAGTGTGCTACTTTAGTTAATGTTGATTTCGTAAAAATATTTTTTTTTTATCAATATTTTGTAAAATTATCAGAACTATTGAATTGGCATTGAATGGCTGTGTTAAAAGTTGTTCTGTGTTTAGGCAAGGACTAAACCTTTAAAGTTACCTATTGTTGTAATAAAAGTTCCGTTTCTACCTTTACTAGTTTTTCTTGAAATGTCCCGGTCTGAGTCCTCACACTTATGGCAACCCTATTCTAGATGGTCTTCAAATATAAAAGAAAGAGTAACAGAGGGTCTTGGACGGAAGAAACAATGCAGAAGGCGAAGAATGAGGCGAAAGATACAACAATAAGTGCAGTTTCAAAAAAATATGGCATTCCAATCGGGACGTTACATCGCCACATCAAAAAAGGTGACGCTTCTAAAAAACTGGGTAGGTTTCAGCCTGTTTTCTCAAAGGAGCTTGAGCAGAAAAGTGACCTTGCTATTGAACGAGACGTGCTTTTTTATGGTCTTACAAAAGATAGTCTTCAGGAATTAGCTTATGAGGTGGCGAAATTAAATAACATTCCTAATCCTTTTAAGTGTCAAAAGGCTGGGAGGGCATGGACAAAAAGTTTTATGAAAAGACATCCCCAACTAACATACCGAACGCCGGAACCCACAGCTTTAGCTCGTTGCTCTGCTTTTAATCAGATTCAGGTGGACCGCTTCTATGACAATTTATGGGATGTTATTTCTCAAAATCAGTTTCTGATAAGACCGGATGACATTTACAATAAGGACGAGACTGGAGTCAAGACTAGTGCTTCAAGACCTCCTCGAGTAATTTCTACAAAAGGCAAGTAGGGGTTGTTGCTACAGCAGAAAAAGGCCAACTTACCACAGTGATCTGTGCTTGCAGTGCTACGGATCGCTTCATTCCACCTTATTTTATATTTGGGCAAAGAAAGAGACTGAATGAACGCCTTTTGGACGGAGCCCCCAACGGCTCTCAAGCTTGGTGCTCTGATTCAGGCTGGATAAATAATAATTCTTTTAACAACTGGCTATAAATATTTACCGAAAAAACGAGACCAACAGCAGACAGACCATTTTTATTGATTCTAGACAACCACACTACTCATCAGAACCTGGAAGCTTTAAATTTAGCAAGAGAAAAACATGTGATTATGGTCAGTATTCCTCCGCACACAAGCCACAAGCTCCAACCACTAGATTTGTCAGTCTACCGTTCATTTAAAGTGGCCTTTGAGCAAACTATTGACACGTTCCAAAAGTCCTGGAAAAAGAATAACCCAGTTCGACGTTGCCAGGCTTGTTTGCACTGCATATTGAAAAAAGTGCTACTGTGCAAAATGCCACCAGTGGTTTTAGGAAGGCCGGAATTTTCCCATATGACAGAAATTTGTTTACCGATTTAGATTTTGTTCCAGCTTCTGTTTATGAAAACTCTCCAGTAAATGAAAATGTTGCTGTGACTGATAAAGGAGACAATCTCGACACAAATAAAACCGAGGGTTTAATCGTAAACAATGACAATGCTGCAATGACGGAAGGTTGTGAAGCTGCTATGGCTTTCGAAAAAGATGACACTATGGAGAAATAAAAAAACGCTGACACTTATATAGTTGAAGTAGCACATAATGAAGAAAAGCGTTTTGATCCTGGTGTCGTTGAAATTAGTTTGGAACAGCCATCTACATCATACATGATTTCTCCAAGAAAAATACTTCCTTTGCCCAAAGTTACGCCCACTATAAAAAAGCGGAAAGTTAGATGTCAGAAGTCAGAAATCCTAACCAGTTCCAGATTCAAAGCCAGAATTGAAGAAAAGTAGTTGAAAAAGAAACCAAAATTAGATTTTCAGAAAGATAGCAAAGAATCACAGAAAAAACATAGCAGTAACAGATAGTATTTAAATAATGAAAAATGGAGGACTCAAAATTCGAAAAATTAGTAAACAGCAATCATTTGTATCCCCGAGAATTCGTTACCAATTTTGGAATGTCAGGACCACATTGGGAGCTTGAAAATTGGCAACGTAGGGAACGTTCATTATGTCACGATATGATTTGTATATTATTAGCAAATCTTGAGCCTTCTGAAACAATAGAACAGAATATATTGAACAGGTTAAAGAGGGCATCTACAAAACCTTCAAGCGGTCCACCTTCAAAGAGACTGCGCATAGACCCAACATTAGGAGATGCTTCTAGTGACAGCGACGATGATGTTTCGGACCACGAAGGACGTTTTCTTAAGAAATTGGACTCATGCAGAAATGTATTTGATGAATTAGGAATTATGACGATGACTGGAGAATTTTTATATCAAATTATATTATATGTAATTGAAAATTTAGAGAGTATGGACAAAGTTGGTGAATATTATGGTCGTAATAGTAGGCATAAAAATCACGTCACGCGACCTCCAAGACGGCTAGCTAAAACTGCAAATAGTTTTTATTGTTTAGGGATTGAGTTCTATAATAAAATTCCGGAACCCATGAAGGCTAGTACCAAAAATTACATTTTGAACTTTGTCAAAAGTCGTCTCCAAAAGAAAAGTTATTATAAATTAGCAGATGCTATTACAGACAAAAATATTTTTTCTGTGTGTGGTTAAGACTAGGTATATCTTATTTAATGTTTTATGTTTTATTCTTGTTTGACAATGCTATTGCAGATATTTTTTATTACTTTTGTTAATGTGTGTTTATTTTATTTTTTATTTAATTTTATATAATTTTCAATTAATATGATTGTAAAATGACAATTTCTAAGTGCTTGTAACATGCCTATGGAAAATAAAAATTGATTGATTGATTGACTGAAATACAGAGCTACTTCTGTAACAAGTGGGGGATATCTGGGATAAATAAATCGTTTGACATCATTGACACAAAAGAAAAATTATTGATTGAGGTCAAAACAACAACCAGGGTCTCTGAGATATTGAAAGAATATTCCGAAGAAAGAAATACATCTCCAAACACATGCTTAATAGTGGTTGACATGGGTGAATTAACTGTAACTGCACACAACAAAGTGGATGAAATGCCTGGCATGAGCAAAGTGAATGGATTTCTTATGCAACGCCAAAGCAACATGAAAATATTGGGACTTGAAGACAGATCATATAATGAAGTTTTGCTTCCTAAACTCATATTCAAATCTGAATATCTAAACAATACAGCTGATTTCATTGAGAAAATGTTGATAGATAAAATTAATATAGATATAGGGCTCCAAAACATAAACGTGGATGGTTTCAACATTGAGACGGTTACTCAAGACAAAATGTTTCAATATTTGAAGAAACCCATTATGGAATATCATGAAGAAAAATGTGTGTATAAAGGGAAAATAACTTCATTTTTTTGATTGCAAACCAATCCTACTCGAAGAGGAACAAGATGTCCTAGCAGTTGACACTATTTTTGTTGAGTTGCAAGACGATCCAAGGTTTATGAGTGGTGATAGAGAATTATTTCTTTCAGTGTTGGAACTTAGAGAGTTACGGAATGAAGTAAATGAGATTAGAGGACGCAACATGAGCCGAGAAGGCTCATGGAGAGGAAGACCACGTTCACTATCGAGGGGACAACGCAGAACACCAGAAAGTCCAAATTGGCTGTGCAAGTTTCACTACCACTACAGGAATCGAGCGAGGACATGTGAGCAGCCGTGCAATTGGAAGGCGCCGGCAGGGCTGAACAACTCGGGAAACAGGAGGTCTACTCTAACTTGTTCGAAACGAACTTCGGCGACGACCGAAATTTAAACGAAATTACGTTTGTGACCCTACTCTAAGTAATTTTCGGTCGAGCGTACGAAAGTTCGGATCCATAGACAATTTTCGTGAACGAATGAAATTGAGGAAATGAATGAAAAAGTTATCCGTCCGATTTGAGAAGTATGCTAACTTAAAAACAATGAGTATGTCACCTGTGACAACTAAACATATCCGTATACTCACGCAATTATTAATTGATTTATGTGTCAGTGTCAAGTGATAAAGGACTAAAGTTTGGAATTTGAAATTAGTAAAAGTGTTTTTCAAGTATTGTGATTTGTGAGTTCATAAAAGCGATGCTTTTTGAAGTGAATTGAGCAATGATTTATTGCGGTCGCGTTACAATTTCCTTAGGGAACTTTCAAGAGCTTCAAGTAATGGCTCAGTCGCCGTTTGTTTTGTGTCTCGACAACTTTGTTTTGAAAAACTGGAACTGCAAATGGCTCCCACCAGCGCTACGCCTGAACAAATAGATGCACTCCTCAGTTTCTTAGATGAGCATAGAGATCTAGCTCGCGGGAGACTGAGGAGTATCACGGGAAAGGTGCAGGCAAAGAGGCTCTGGGCAATACACTCAATTCAATGGGTGCTTGCATCAAAACTATTCAGCAGTGGCAAAAGGTACCATTTTAATAATCATTAATAATATAACATTTTACTAATGATAGTATAAAATGTCACTTTATATTTTATTTAGGTATGGTTTGACCGAAAACATTTAGCCAAGGAGGCCGCTGCTGATTCTCGGATGAATGAATAATTTGTGAATAATTGATGAATAATTTGCTTCAAACTGAACCCAATGATTTACCTACATGATGCAGATGAGATCACACATGGTCTTTGCTAAATTTCATAAGTCTTTGAAAAGTTATAATTATAATTTATTAAAATTTTGTTTTACAGCCTCAAACTCTTCACAACGGAGAAGGAGACAATCTGCTGCAGGCTCTACTGATGTCAGGAGCAGATTGTTTCAAATAGAAATGGAGCGTGCAGAGAGAGAGGCAGTGAGGAACACCGAGCTCGCAGGGATCAAGGATGCCCTAATACAGCTGTGTGGGCTTGTTAGAGAATATTTAGATAAACTTTAAGTAGTATTTTAATTGGTATATCTTTTTGAATTTTTATTATTATTTTGAATTGATTTGATGACACTAAATTTATTGTATTTTATTACCTAATAATTAATTTTGAAATTTCTTTTAATACTTCTTTAATGTAATTTGATTTGAATTTGAATGAATAATGTGACTATGGTAATTAAATGTAAGTGTGTTTAAATAATTTGTCTATGAGGTCTATGTTACTTGAAATAAACAAATTTTAATTTTTAATTTCATTGTGTTTATATTAATTTTTGTACTTATAGTTATAGGAATTAAGGATGTTTTTATATTTTTAAATAAAAAAGTATGATGTTTTGTTAAATTAAATTTTATTTATATTAAACCAACACCACACAACACATCACCCACAACCACATTGCATAAAAGCTATAATTTTTAACCATCACCACACTATAGCACATTCAATAAAACTATTCAATCATTCCTAACAACTACTTTAAGAGTACACTATCTTTACTTACTTTAACTGTGGGGTCAATTCCGTGACCTTGAACTCTTGGAGGCAATAGGGGCACTATGTCTTGGCACAACTCTCCGAATAATTCCCGACTGGAGCCTATAGTTTCCTATAAACTCGTCATCAGGAATTATATAAATTTAAAACACTGCGCAAGCGGCGCCGGTTCCTTCTGCGTTCTAAACGTTCTTCGCGCTAAGCAGCCTCCCATAAAATTATTCTTCCAGCCATTTTAATTGAATTCTTCAAAAAACTCGATCAAACGAAAATTAAAAGTTAACACTTTTGGCTTCGTCGATTTGAGGTTAATTTTACGAACTTTCGTCTGTCAAATTCAAATTTTCGTTCGCAACTAAAGTTAGTTATAGTAGGGTTCCGAAAAAACAAATGTCAAATTAATTTCGTGCGGACGAAGTTTCGTGAATGAATGTGGTCTTGGTAGGAAACGTGCGAACCTTCGATCGAACTTCGTTTTTCGGACGAGTTAGAGTAGACCCCCAGAATGCCGTGCAGTCGAATGCGGTGGGAGACTGCATAGCAACGGCCGGCAACCATCGTTTGTGCGTGATAGATCGTACGTCAAAAGTGAAATTTCTAGTGGATACAGGCGCGAATGTTTCGGTATTGCCGGCGAATCAATTTAAGTGTGATAGCAAAGTGAGTGATTATAAATTGTACGCCGCAAATAACACAGAAATAAAGACATATGGTGTAAAGTGCTTCCCGCCACGCTGCTTGCCTCAAAGGCTGTCCCATAACGTCGCTCGCTCATTTAAGGCGACGCAAAGGTTGGATTCATTTTTTTTTTTGCGATTAGTAAGGAGCCCAAAGTAGTCGTAAAATTTTCACGGGTGCAAATTCATGAAGAGGTAAAATGACTTATAATTTCATCATCTAAAATATTGATTAGATACTTTTACCTGACTGACTAAAAAGTGTTTAATACTTTAGGAGCCCGAAGTAGTTGTATAATTTTCATGGGTGCAATATCAGAAGGGGTAAATTAACTCGTATTTTTTTGTCGTCTTGCCATATAACGTCTTGATTTATTGAGTGACTAGCTGCGAACTGCAGTTGTACCTGCTATCCCTCAGGATCGCTGAATTTTACGAGAAAAGGTAATTATTTAATTATGTATCCAGAACACATATCGTCGCCGTAGTTGGAAAATTAAATAAGTAACAAATTTTGTGAAATCGACTTTATTGCATTTTCATAAAGTTCAATTCAAGTAGCATCTTTCTGTCTCACTAAAATTGTGATATCTCAATTCATTAAAAAGTATTTAGAAAATGAATTTTACAACACACTATAGATGGAAAAATAAATTTCGCAGGTAAGAGAAAAAGGTAACGGAGGAAAAGAAGTTAACTCGGCAATAATTAGCTAACTACACCCATGCGTCACTTCAAGAGCGAATAAAATGCATAATAGTAGTTTATGCAACTGTCATATAATGAAGGGTATTAAATGCGCTCGTTTCATAATAGTAACGAGTGTTTTAATACCTGTGTTATATGCAGTTGCATACACTACTTTATCTTCACTAATAAAAACGTGTATTGTCACAGTGAACTTGGCGCGCAGGGCGGCCAATCAGGAGCGAGCGCGCGATGTTATAATGAGATTTTACGATATCGATGTGGATATTATAACATCATGTGAAATTGCTTAAATGTTGTCTGTGCTATAACAGTAGTCATTATAATTCAAGTATTGGAAACATAAGTAGAATGTAACAGCATTAGTGTAGATAAAGTCTTTTGTTTAATTTTCCCTCGACACATTTGAGCTCTAAGGACCAATACGGTCCCGAAAAAAGATATTAAAGTCAGTTATGTAATATTTCGTATCTCACGAAATGTGATAGTTATACTATTAAAAATGAATAAGATAATTTATTCAATTATCCGATAAAGCTCGTGACCAATTACGTGGTCCAAAATAAAGAAGAATTAAATAAGACACTTTATGCAATATTATTGAAGCAAGTGAATCGTTAACTCACAGATATTTAATTATTAAATTGTTATTTCGTATTATTTGGCGCGAAATTCGTAACATCCGCGGACACCAACAATCATAGATAGAGACGGAGGGGTGAGGGGGCATAACCTTGTCCGCTCGACTTTTGATTTTTTATTTTAGTGTGTGTGCAAACGCAATCCGTGACGCACATCTAAAATAAACCATTTCTCCATTCTCCAATAACACTAATGAGTGAGTTTATTATTCATAATGGATTCCAGAGGACGTGCTTTAGTTAAACTATGTCAGCAACAAATACCTACAACTGAGGTGAGTAGACACTTCATTTTTCACTCATTTGATAAAAATATAAACTGTTAATTGATTTAATAATACCTACTTAGTCATGTTTTTATTAACCCCCGACGAAAAAAGAGGGGTGTTATAAGTTTGACGTGTCTGTCTGTCTGTCTGTGGCACCGTAGCTCGCGAACGGACGAAGCGATTGCCATTTAGTTTTTTTTATATGAAAGGTGAGTTTTGGGCAAGTGTTCTTAGATATGTTTCATGAAAATCGGTTGAGCCGTTTAAAAGTTGTGGGGGGTGAAAGTGGGGAACAAAAACCGAATGTCTGCAAATATAGCCGAGTAGGGTCTCAAATGAAAGCGCATCACGTGCACATTTCAAAATAATATGTTCGGGGGTTTTTAAAATTTTTAATTTATTATTATACCTCTAACAAATAATTCTCGCGTTTGGCTCTCCAAACAACAACAATAGGTACGTTTGGTTGAACCGATTTAGATGCGATTTTTAGAAGGTCTTCAGTGTACGTATATTTGTATGTTTGCATATTTTTTGGGAGTGGTATCAAAATAAAGGAGAATTTAGAAAAGTGTTTGTGTGAGTGTGTGTTTGCCCACGAATTTCTCGGGTGATGTCGAGATGATTCTTTTCGATTTAAATGAACCAGCAGTGCAAGTTCCGATCTTTTATCGATCGATAAAGGATCACTTTTTAGCACCCGATAAAATAACCGAGGCTTTATCGAATCGTAGTCACGGATGTCGAAAATCGTCGGTTGTATATCGAGGGTCGATATAGCCTCGATAAATTTGAATTTTATCGTATCCTAATGTGAAACCGACAGACGTCATCGATAAATTTATCGACTATAACGATCGATAAAAGATCGGCACTTGCACTGCAGGTACTTGAAGGACAAACTAAGTTCATAAAAATCAATTTAGTAGTTTTAGAGATATAAATATATGTATTTCTGGAGCGGACATGCATAACATGACTGTATGTCCCCTACTTAAAGTGAAGTCATTTATTAAAGTATAAATAAGTTAACATAAATAAGTTTGTGTACTTAATATTTTATTGAATTCGGTAACAAAACAAGTACGATGCTCGCCTGATAGTAAGCGATGACGTCTACATATACCTACGTCATAAGCCCTAAAATTTCACTGGATATAAATCTAACACGACCTTTTTTTTCAGGATATTGGTATAACCGATACGACGGAACATAATTCTTCTGTGAACTGCCCAGAAATAAATGTCTCAAACACAGAAGAAGATGCTTCTTGTTTTGCCAACCTGAATGCTAATCTGCTTGCAGAAAAAGAAGCATGTGATTTTTTACAGAAAAATGGAAATGTGGCAGTTTTTGCATCAGCACCGTCCTCTGTCGTTAACCCCCTTGTGGAAATTGATACAATTATTGAACCACGTTCGGCACCTCTGCCTATTAATCAAGAGGCTAGTCCTTTGTCACTCAGCAACGTTGACAATAATCAAGACGAAAATGCATTACAAACGCATAGAAATATATTTGAGAACAGTTCACCAGTAAGAGGTAGTCCTATTTCCGGCATTGAACTCTTGCCAACGACCGACGAAGAACCTTTTTCTGACTCAGAAAGTTCATGGATTGCTGATTCCACCGAAAAAAGAAATTCTGGACGACGGATGAAAATATCTCAAGAACAATTAGATGGTTCTGATTGTGATGACTTATTGTCACCAGTAAAAACCAGAAAAAGAAAGATTAAACGAAAAAAATACTCTAAGAAGAAATTAGAAAATGATGGCAGTAATTATGGACGAAAAAGAAATATTAGTAATAGCTTACAATCGGATAGTTCAGAAAGTGATAATAATAATAATATAATAAAAACAAAAAGGATGAGGATTGAAGATAAGCGATACAGCAGAAAATATACAAAAACAATGATTGAAAAACCAAGTACGGACTATGAGGTTGCAAACGTATCAACGAATTCAAGAGTTTCTGTACCGTATAAACCTGGTCTTACAGTAGATGAAACTGACTGTGAATCTTCTACTAAAGAAATCACTGAAGAGCAGCAGTCGGCCAACTCTTGCAACAATCACACAATTAAGAGCAGGTGGAGAAAATGTTTTCCTACAAATTGGACAAGAGAAGTTGAAAGAAGAAAGAAAAGTAATTGTTTACCTTATAAAGATAAAAATGGAAAAACACACGAGGCTAAAATACCCAAAATACCAAAGTGCACTGCTTTATGCCGGAATAAATGCAGTGAAAAATTCACTGAAGAAGAAAGACTAGATATGTGTAAAGAATACTGGGAAATACGCGATTTCAAGCAACAAAAAGAGTATTTATTGAGACGTATAATAATAAAACCAGTAATGAGGACACTTAAAAATTTACTTATTGAAAAGCAAAGAACAACAAGCAGAGAGTATGGATTCATAAAAGAAAATAAATTCATTCAAGTTTGCAAGAACTTTTTTATGACGACACTCTCGATATCAAGTGGCCCAATAGAGACTGCAGTTAAAAATATAAATGAAAGAGGCTCATTTTCAGGTATTGACAAACGTGGCAAGCGCACTCCTTCGAACAAAACTTCAGAAGACCGAATCAAAGAAGTAAAAACTCATATCGAGAGCTTCGCAGTTAAAGATTCACATTACTGTAGAAAAACTACTACTCGCCAGTACCTGGATGAACGTTTGTCCATATCAAAAATGTATGAGTTGTACAACAAAGTAAAGATGATAGAGATGCAGAAAGAGCCAGTGAAGTTAAATGTTTACAAAAAAGTTTTTGGTACAAATTACAACCTATCATTCTTTCACCCCAAGAAAGATCAATGTGGTTTATGCAACAAATACTTACGTACGCCAAATCCTGAAGAGGCTTTGAATAAAGAATATGGTGAACACATAGAAAGAAAAGAAGCTTCTTTTAAATCTAAAGATATAGACAAAAAGAAATCTGAAGAGGACTCCACCTTCCTTTGCGTTACAATGGATTTACAGAGTTTGCTGCAAATCCCTTCAACTGCAGACAGCCTAATGTACTACTCCCGTAAGTTAAATTTATATAATTTATCAGTGTATGAGTTTAAACCTCCAAGTAACAACGCACATTGCCTGATATGG
Source organism: Alcis repandata (assembly GCA_949125135.1). Classification (NCBI taxonomy): domain Eukaryota; kingdom Metazoa; phylum Arthropoda; class Insecta; order Lepidoptera; family Geometridae; genus Alcis; species Alcis repandata. The sequence continues at coordinate 3,153,009 of OX421240.1, forward strand.
ACAGAAAAATCCCAGAAGAAGTGACTCATGTAACATTATATTCAGATACATGCTCTGGACAAAATAGAAATCAATACATGTGTGCTTATTTACTTCATCTTGTTCAGACTAGCCCGAAATTGTGTGTAATTGAACAAAAATACCTCGAAAGTGGTCACAGCTTCATGGAGGTAGATTCAATGCATAGCTCAATCGAAAAAGAAAAAAGATATACAAATGTCTACTCCGTGATAGACTGGAAAGGCATAATGTCTAGAGCGCGATCAACAAGGCACAATAAAAATGTCAGCCCATACAATGTTATGGAATTAACTTACAAAGACATGATAGATGTCAAGTTGCTGGCTGGAAAAATAATAAAAAATAGAAACATTTGTACCGACGGAAATAAAGTAAACTGGCTGAAAATCAAATGCTTGAGATTTGAAAAGCAGTTTCCAAGCATCATTCAGTTTAGGTATGATTATGATGGTCCATACATGTCGATGGACACGTCCTGCAGTACTACTGGACGAGCGACAAGGATGACAGTGCCCCAGAATATTGACATAGCTCAAGAGATTACAAAGGCATACGAGCATCCTCTACCTATTACGGAAGCCAAGAAAAAAGACCTGATAAACCTTTGCAAAAAGAATATAATACCTGATGAATTACACGCTTGGTATGCAAATTTGCCCTCGTCAAACACGACTATGGAAGATTTGCAATCCGGAAATGATTCTGAATAAAGTAGTTTGTAGTATTTTCATTCTGAATAAAGTTAGTTGTAGTATTTTCATACTTCAAATTACTTTGTTCAGAATCATTTCATTCCATATAATATAGTTCATCATTACATTCCATTCATCATTACGTTCCATCCATACTTTATTCAAATTCTTAATAAAAAAATAATATTATTACTATTGGTTTTATTTAAAAAAAACTTCATTTTATTCAATCAATAATCTACAATTGGGTTGGATTGCCTTAGTAATAAATAAATAATAGATCAATCATAAACTTTACTGTTGGAGGAAAATTAAATAAGCGCATGTATTATTCGTTTTTGTTAACCTTCGTTAACCTTAATGAAAGATATTGACGAAGGAGAACTAAATAACTAACATGCAAAAATAAATAATTACATCAAATATTAAAATTTTGGGCGAGGGAGAAATACATAATGGCTATTTTTTTTTCTTCTCACAAACGAATCAATTAAAACAAAATGTCACTGAATGAATGACAAGATGCTTTACTAACCTTTAACATATTAAAATTTGTATAGTAAAATTGTTTTCGAAAAAAGAGTTATCATCATTTTTGTAGCAAAAAAACAAAAGTTCGCGTTTTACTCGCAATTTTGATTTTGTAAGTTATTTAATTTTCCAACTACGGCGACGATATAAGCTCCATACAAAAAATCCAAATTGGTTTTGTTTTGATTAAGTAACAAATATCTAACACCTAAAAATCCAAGCATACAAACTATCAGGTATGTAATACTAGTAGTATACCTGTAATGTTATATTATTATGAACCTACTAGCTAGGCTCCGCGGTTTCACTCGCGCAATTATGTGAAACGGTGATGATGAAATCTAGCCTTCCCAAATCTTAGGGACTCCCTTAGGGACCAATCCACCCAGTGGGCGTCAGACAGCGCCCGTGTTGACGCCTGTGGTCCTCATGCGGTAGGTCAGATGAAGTGGCCCCGCCACCTGCCACTTCGGCAGAGGATAGGGTGAGTGGCTAATCGGCTAATCGCTACACCGACACACCTTTCCCCTGCGGCCCACCACGTGGTGACCCAGTTGAGGCCGCGGAAAGTAGGGAAAGTGGCTCCACGTAACACCATGAGTCCTCTCTCGCCGCGGCCACCACCCTACAGCCGCAAGCCGCCTATACAGCACCGCAACCTACTAAGGTCTCTTCAACGTGAGTTTGCCATCTTGCAGGTAGGGACATGATCCCATTGCTATAGAAATTTTGGGACTTCTGATCAAAATACCGCGACAAGTGGTTTTGGCAGTCCTCTCGTGATGTTAACCTGACACTGCCTAAAGAATTCTGAAGAGACCGAAACAGGTGGAAATCTGAAGGTGCAATGTCAGGACTATACGGCGGATGCATTAACACCTCCCAGACAAACTCTCTTAATTTTTGCTGAGTAGCTAAAGATGTGTGAGGTCTAGCGTTATCATAATGAAAAGCCACACCCCTTCTGTTGATTAATTCCGGCCGCTTTCTCTCAACTTCTTGCTTTAATCTCATCAGTTGTTCGCAGTAGAGTTCAGAATCGATGGTCCTGCCTGGTGGTAACAGCTCATAATGAATAATGCCCTACCAATCCCACCACACACACAGCATTATCTTGTTGCGAGTTAACCCGGGATTCGCCACAGTCTGTGAAGCCTGACCGGCCTTTGACCACGACCTTTTTCGCACGTTCTTGTCGTACGTGATCCACTTTTCATCACCAGTTATCAGCTTCTTCAAAAATGGTTCGGTTTTATTACGTCGTAATAAAGAATCACAAATGAGTACACGGTTCATTAGGGTTCTTTCAGTGAGCTTGTGAGGTACCCAAATATCGAGCTTTTTTGTGTACCCAGTTTTTTTCAATAGCGCCAAAACTGTTTTGTGGTCAATTCCCAGTTTTTCAGCTACGTCGTAACTACTGACATGCCGATCTTGCTCCACTTTTTCAAAAATGGCATCCATTTTATCCGTAATAGGGCGACCAGAGCGACGTGCAACTTTGACATCAAAATTTCCGGATTGAAAACGCTTAAACCAAATTTGTGCTACTCTCACAGACACTGCACTTGGTCCATAAACATCACAAATTTTTTTCGCGGCTTGCGTTGCATTCTTACCTTTTGTAATGGATCTTCGTTACATTCCCAATAAAACTTCAGAGTTGAAAGTGGACTGTATCTTCTTTTATTTGCTTCTAATTAAAAACGTAGTTTACACTTGAGTTGTATGGGCGAACAGAACTTTATACAAATGGTGCCTTTATTTAATCCCATACTGGGTCGGCCTACTAGAACGCCTTCTGAGCGCTGACAATTTTCTCTTAGCTATTTACACTAGGCGAGCTGTGACTTTATTTTACAATTGCAAAGGACTACGAGTATATCTGAGCTATTTACATGATTATTTCGTCCGCTACAATCTCCCCCCGGCGTTGTTTTACGTAGCCCCGTTTTCTCTTGGTAGGACGATTATTCTTCTTGCAGGTCTTCGAAAAATGCCACCACGCGTCCTCACCTCCAGGCTTCGTACGATCCCATCTTTGCCGGGATGGACGCTCACAACCAACCCTCGCGGCCACAAATTCTGTGGCAACATGCCGTCGGCGATTATAACCAAATCCCCGATTTTCACGTTGTTTTCTGACGAGCTTGTTTCTCCGCGCGGCGCCAATGTAGGCAGGTACTCCCGCAACCATCTCCTCCAGAACATTTCAGCCAACGCCTGTGCGGCCCGCCAGGTTCGCCGGTCAGCTGGGTCGCACTCGCCGACGTATGGGACTGCGTTCGCTGATCCGAGCAGGAAATGATTGGGCGTCAGCGCTTCCTCGTCCTCAGTGCTTACTGATACGTGTGTTAGCGGTCTCGCGTTCACGGTGTACTCGACTTCTGCTAAAAGCGTTAACAGGATTTCTTCCTTGGGCGCCTTGTCCTTTAATACACTTGAGAGCGCTGTCTTCACACTTCGTATCATACGCTCAAATACACCCCCTTCCTGTGGTGACTGAGGGTTGTTAAATATCCATTTTACACGCCTCACCATGACGTAGTTTTTCAGCGCTGGTAGCCACTCCTTGTAGGCGTTTTTGAGCTCGACGTCTGCGCCGTGGAAGTTCGTTCCGTTGTCGGAGACGCAGATTTAAGGCCATCCCCGTCGCGCGGCCATTCGTCGCATAGCCATGATAGCGCTATCGGTACTCAAGCTCGCCACAAGCTCCACATGCACTCCTCTGGTCACCAGGCATGTGAACAGCATTCCCCAGCGTTTCTCGTGTCGCCTCCCGATGGTGACTGTCATTGGACCAAAACAGTCGACTCCGCATCGTGACAACGGTCGCAAGTAGGCCGTCAGCTTAATTTCAGATAAGTTCCCTTTAACGGGTATAGCCGGTCTCGCCTTTCTGGTCCGACATTCGACGCATTCATATAACACTCCACGCACCGCTGGTCGAAGGCGCAGCACCCAATATCGTTGTCGCAGATTGTTGACGATCATTTCGCGTCCCGCGTGATTATTCATCCTATGTTCACGCCGAATCAACAATTTAATGAAGTGGTGCGTTCCGTCCAATATCGGAGGATTTTTCCGCTCTTCCGATATGGCAGCTGCGTTGATGCGTCCTTTCAGGCGTAATACTCCGTTTTTATCCAACGTAGGGTCAAGTTTGCGTAGGCGACTGCTTCTTTCTATCGCTTTTTCGTTTTCTAAGCGCTTTATCTCGCTGTAGAAGCTTTCTCGCTGCGCTTGCTTGATCAATATGCGCTCTGCATTTTCCAGGTGACTTGCCGTTAACTCAGTCGAGCGTCGCCTACACTTGTCGATGAAGTAAAGCACTCTTCCAACCGCGCGCACAAGCCTCTCGTACTGAGAAAATCTTGTTATTTCAATCCACGGCGGTTCTTCATCAGTGCGATGTACCAGGACCTCATCGATTTCTGGAAGTGCCGACGTCTCCTGCGGCCAGTCCTCTTTCCTCTTGTACAAAAATGCAGGCCCAACAGACCATCTATTTGTGGCCTTTAGTTCGGTGTTTCCTGGTCGGTTCGGTGTTTTCCCGCCGTAGGCACCCACCTCCACTGCGTTACCTGGGTCAGCTCGGCGATCTCACTTAGCCGATGAGCCACGAACGGTGTGTACCGCACAGAGTCATTTCTGATCCAATGTATGACCGTTCTTGAATCACTCCAAAATGTGAGCGGCGTGTCGAGTGCGACTCCGAGTTCCTTTACGACTGCCGTCGCGAGTCGCGCTCCGATCAAAGCTGCCTGTAGCTTCATTCTTGGAATACTCTGCGGTCGGAGGGGCGCTACTTTGGCTTTTCCGGCGACCAGTATGACCTTTATTGACGAGTCTTCCGCTACGAATCGCCAGTACACGGCGCATGCGTACGCTTGATCGCTGGCGTCGCAAAATACGTGTAGCTCTCTCTCGGCGATTTTTCCTTTTTCGTAGCAGCGCGGCAAACGGAGTTCTTTTATGTAGCTCAGGTCCTTCATTCACTGAGCAAACTCCATCGCTTCTTCCTCTGGCAACTCGTCATCCCATCCTAGCTGTTTTTTCCACAGCCCTTGTAATAAAATCTTCGCGGAGATGGAATACGGACTAAGGATTCCCTCTGGGTCGTATAGCGACATAACAGCGCCCAATATTTCTCGCTTCGTAGGTGTCCGAGTCCCGTTTTTACTTCCTGATCCTCCGGTACTCTGTCATGTTGGTGTTGAATGCGAGCTCGTCGGTTTCCGGAGTCCAGATCATTTCTAGCGTTTTTCCGTGTGCGCCAGGCCCCAATTCTCGAGGCGCGAAAGCTCTGTCCTCCTCTGGGATACCTTTCAATATTCCGGGAGCGTTTGACATCCAACCTGCCATCTGAAATCCCGCTTGGCTGTGCACGTATCGGACTTCATTTATTGCGCGTGTTGCCGTCTCCATTGTCTCGAAGCTATCGACCCAGTCGTCCATGTAGTATTTTCCACAATTGCGCGGTATGCGAGTGGATGTGTTTCTCTGAATTCCGCCGCATTTCGATCCCTCACGCTATGTGCCATGAATGGAGAGCTTCTAGCTCCGAAAATCATCGACTTCATAACGTACTTCTGTGGTGGCGTTGCACGTTCGTTTCCTCGCCAGAGAAAGTGTTGCGCTACGTTATCCTGTGCGTATCTGCACGCGCAAAAACATTTCTCTGATATCCGCGACCACAGCTATTGAATGTGTTCTGAATCGAAGTAAGATTTTTTTTCTTTTCAATTCATTGCACGTTTAAATATTTATATATTTGTACACGACTACACGTTTTTTTGCATGTACTGTGACTGTGACATATTTTTGCGTTTTCACGCTTGCATCAACCGTGGTGATGGTGGAGGTGGTGGTAAACTTAATGAATTTCGGTTCAGGTAATCATGTCATCTGCAAGTGAGACCGAGAATGACGAGAACGACTCTGGAAATGGAGATCAAAATTTGCGGTTTTATGGCTGCTTACAACATTCCATAAGCCGTGGTCAATGATCTTATTCCATGCATGAAATCGGCACTCTCAGATTCTAAAATTCTGGAAGGAATATGCATGAAAAGACAGAAGGCAACAAAAATCATCACCTACGTCATCGGAGCTTCTCATAAAGAGGAAATTGCCAACCATCTGAAGAAACAGAAATTTTCTATTTTGACCGATGACTCCACGGATTGTTCCAGTGTAAAGACAGCGTGTATTGTCGTTCGGTTCTACAATGAAGACCTTGGACGAATCACAAGCATGTTTTGGGAATTGTCGAGTATTTTTCCTGAAGACGATGCTAGGGCAGCTCAGGAAGGAGCTAGTGGTCGACACCTATTTAATTTGATCAAGTCGTTTGAAGAAAAAGACATTCCCTTAACGAATGTATTGGGGTTTGGTTGTGACGGCGCAAGTGTCAACATCGGTGCACGAAACTCGATTGCAAGTCCCTAAAAGAGTCATGCCCTGGTATAATTATCATGAGGTGTATATGCCATTCTCTTCATTTAGCAGCCAGCAAAGCATGTGAACAGAACATCCCTCGGAGCTGTGAAGACCTCGCCAGGAATGTCTACAACTATGCACAGCACAGCGCGAAGCGCATTGCTAGTCTCGCTGTATTTCAAAAATTTTTAAATGTAGCTGTGCACAAGATTCTCCATCCAGCACAAACGCGCTGGCTTTCGCTACTCTCGGTTGTGGATCGTATGTTGGAGCAATGGGAGCCACTCCGTCTCTATTTCATGGAACGACACATGGAAGAACGAACACTAGCGGCAGAATCTATTTTCATGTGGCTGAGAGACCCGTTCGTGAAGCTCTTTTATCATTTTCTCTCGTGGGTTTTACCCAAAGTTGTCACGATGAATGCGTACTTTCAATCAGAATCGGTGGTCATCACATCTCTCGCTGAGAAAATGGAGTTTGCATTTAAAGAACTTCTCACGACGTATATGACCCAAAAGTACGTGGCAACGACACCACTCAGCAAGGTCAATACGGAGAATAAAACTGAATTTATTCCACTCGAGAATATACGAGTATACCTGGGTGTGAAAGTCTTAGAAGAGTTGAAAAAACCCGAAGTATTGGTGAGACCGGACTTGGTAGGAGATTTTCGGGCAAGATGTCGCAATTTCCTAATCAAACTCTGCAAGGGAATTCAAGAGCGATTTGATTTCGACGATCCTCTATTGAGTATGCTTCCCTTGCTGCATCCATCGAAAGCTGTGTCAAGAAACGAGCGAAGCAAACGTCAGTCGCTCGTCGAGCTTTGGAACATCGTTCCAAGAGCGAAGCCCGAGAACTTGCAAGCTCTCCAGCGCTTGGATGACGAATGGCGTCGTCTGCCGCTCGACGAAATTCCCGAAGACGTGGTCAAGGAAAAAGAACCCGATATTTTTTGGCACAAAATTGCTCGATTCTGAGGGCTGCAAAAAATATATAGAACTACCATCTTTCGCATTGGCAGTTCTCTGTACTCCTCACGCTAATGCAGATTGTGAAAGAGTTTTTAGCAAATACAATTTGGTGAAAACGAAAAGTAGGAATAGGCTGACCGTACAAAACATTGAAGGCGCTATGCTGGCTTCACAAGCAATTAAAGTAAACGCCAAGTGTTGTGCCGTGTCTGAGCCGACGAAAAGCATGCATAGCCGAATGACGTCTGCAATTTTGTACGATGCTCCGAACAAACAAACGGCGGATGCAGAAGAGGATCACCGGACTATCAACGATTTGGACGTGATATTCGAAGAAATCTAAGTCAGATGACACTACGAAGAACGCAGAGTGGAGATAATTGTTTGCAAGAAGTCATAGATTTATTCAGTGTTTGTAAATATGTAATTGTGTGTAAATATATGGCGTCTGTAATAGAAATAGTAAGAATTAAAAATGGTTATAGAAATAATAAACGATACAGTCTATAAGTAAAAGTTCATTTAATTACAAAAAGACCACGGAAAATCCAATAGTGGTAGCAGAGCGTGGTTCGGCGATGATGTCGAAAGAACAGCGATTTCCCGTGGCGCCGTTTGCCGGCGAGGGCTTCAGCACGTGGGCTTTTCGAATTAGAAGCGTACTTCGTGAAAACGGTGTCCTACCCGCAATTGAAGATGCACATCGAGTACATACAGAAAAATACAGCCTATTTGATGTTCGACAACTTGAAGAAAAACTTCCAACAGAAAGGCACGCGAAGTAAATTATACATAAGACGAAAATTATCAGACGCGAGATATATAGAGACGGAGTGTCTTTCTCAACATTTTGTGAAATTAGAGGGAATGTTTTCGGAACTACAAGAAGCTGATGCACAGCTAAGTGAAGATGAAAAAGTTAATTATATCCTACTGTCCATGCCTGACTCATAATATGAGGGCATTATAACAGCCTTGGAAACTGTGTCGGACCTCAAAGTCAATTTTGTAAAGAATAGACTACTAGGAGAAGAAGAAAAAAAGAAAAAGAAACATAATGCGACACCTAACCAGACGTTCAGTAATACTTTTCTGTGTTATACCTGTTGAAAAGCTGGACATAAGTAATATCAGTTCTTGGACCAACACTCTTCTTAGTTTATCTAAATGACCTATGCGATATCCCACTAGACCAAGCAAAATTATTTGCATTTGCTGATGACACCGCAATAATTTTCGATGGCAAGGACTGGGAAGATGTAAGCTTCAAAGCTAATGCAGGACTTAGAAAAGTAGTTCACTGGCTGCAACACAATCTTCTCACTCTCAACGAAAGTAAGACCAAAATTATTGCCTTCCGAGCATCAATTCGCAGTAGCCCGAACAAAAATCTGTGTGTAAAACTACATACATGTGTCGGCGCTGACGCGCCTACCACCACCATCTACACCAGCGCGCGTCCCCCGCCGGCCTCAACAAGCCCCTCAAGCTAATAAATACCTGCGCGCGCTCTGCGCGCGGTCTCTTTCCACCGCAACCCATTTCTCAAGCAACATCAATTATTACAAGAATAAATCAAGCCTACCCACCCTTCAACCAAGTATTTCATTTCTGCACCCGCAAATACATCTGCTCAGGCACTAAGGCCTGAACAAGTTTTTTGGCGACCGTGACAGGACGCGAGCACCGTCCGTCAATTTAACACCCAAGAAGGAAGAACACGCGGCCCACCACATGCCAGCGCACGCGGCCATCCTCAGCACACGAGCGGAGAAGCAGTCGAAGGCGTCCATGGCGTGGCGTGGCGGACAGCGTGGCACCTACCTAGAGGATGCGTGAGCCCTTTCCTTCTACCAACATTAATTCCCTAGTCTCGTATTTGCACAAATGAGAGGGTAGGCCCCTCGAGAGTCAAGTGTGTCGATTCATCATATCTAGAATATATGTGTTTTTGACATCAATTTGTAAACATAAAATAATAATTCTTTTCTTTTTTCAGCTAAACCAACAACCCGCATTTTTCGAGCAAAACAACCCGCGTTTTTCGAGCACGTTTCAAAGTTAAGCATAAAAATAAATTCCTGTGTGCGAGCGAGTAGCCAAACGTAGGAAAAGCACGTGTGCGAGAAGCGCGGACGACCGGTTTCGATAGCTTGCGGCGCGCGCGCAAAGGTGTCGTGTAATCCGGCGCACGCGGCCGGCGGCCATCTTGTTGGTTACGAGGTTTATCGGTTATCAGTTTATCACTAGTGTCAAGTTAAAGTTAGGTTAGTAGGTCAAGCGGTCAAGGTTAGAAAAGCCGCCGCGTCCTCTCCTAGTGCATTTTAATATTATCGGTTCAGTTCAATTGTGCAGTGACAGTTTAAATTATAATCATGACCGAGATTCCGTCCGACGACGAGCACGAACTCAGGGAACTCAACGCAAAACGTCGTTCTGTAAAAGGTAGAATCACTAAATTTCAGAATTTTCTCAAAACAATCGGCGACGCCAAGCTGTCAACTCATAATTCCAGTCAATTAAGCACTAAGCTCGAAAGATTTAACGTCATGTTTAACCAATTCGATGAATTACAAACGCGTATCGAGATTTTGAACGAAACCGATTTGGAAGACGAATTGCAGGAGCGCGAAGATATTGAGAATTCATTTCACGAGTGCATTGCTCTGGCAAAGGCCAAATTGGAGACCAGCTCCGTCCGCGGGCCTAGCATGTCAGCGGATCCAAATCATTCTACCTCCACTCCGAACAATTCACAATGCTTTCATAGCTGCGGAGAGCGGGAGATAGGCTTTCGTCTGCCAGTCATTCAGATTTCCAAGTTCGACGGAACATTGTTCAAATGGCTTGAGTTCCACGATACGTTCGAGTCCCTAATTCACAACAACGAGCGCATCAAATCTATTAATAAATTCCACTATTTGTGCTTCTACCTAGAAGGAAACGCCGCGCAAGTAATATCGAACTTGGAAGTTTGTGACAAAAACTACCAAACGGCGTGGGATTTGCTCTGCGAGAGGTACAACAACAAGCGTCAATTAACCAACAATCATTTAACTTCACTTCTCAAGGTTGAACCAAGCGCTCGCGAGTCGGACAAGTCACTCCGGTTTCTGATCGATCACATTTCTAAAAATCTAAGAGCTTTACATAACCTAGGCCAGCCCACCGATGAGTGGGACACTCTAATAATTCACATCATGTCATCCAAATTAGACACCACCACTAGTTTAAGGTGGGAAGAGCACCGAAACAGTCTTCCTAATGAGATGCCCTCCCTTCATGACTTTTATAAGTTTCTCAAGAATCGGGCGGATATTCTCGAAGCTGTTTTCAGATCCAAGCAAGACAAAACCAATTCAATTTCTAGTTCTAGCATCATCAATAAACCCAAGTTTAACAAGTTTCAAACTGTCCTTTCAGCGAATCCAGTTCAGCAAGTCGATTCAAGCGAGTCACATTGTTTCTTCTGCAAGGGAAGTCACAGAATCTACGACTGTCCTGTTTTCCTTGGCAAGAACATCGAGGACAGAATCAAGCAGGCGGGTGCGCTCAAGCTCTGTTTTAACTGCCTACGGAGCGGCCACCACACCAATACATGCAAGTTAAGTAGTTGTCGAATCTGCAGGAAGCGTCACAATACACTGCTTCACAGATACACTACACCACAATCTAGTACAAGTAAGACATGTCCAAGTAGTCCACAAGCTACCTATTCTAGTTCTATATCCATGTCTGTGGCATCTACAAGTCAAGTTGTGCTATCTACAGCGCTTGTAGACATTGTCAATCCAGTAAACAATCAAGTAGAGACCGTAAAGGCGCTCTTGGACTGCGGAAGCATGTCCACATTCATATCAAGTGAACTGAAGCAACGTCTTCAGCTAGTTTCACTACCTCTAGCAGCCACCAAGATAATTGGCATTGGCAACACTCAACTACAATCAATTCCAGGGAAGTGCACTGTAACAATTAAATCTAGATGCAACCCGTTCAGTGTCACAACTTCCTGTCTAGTATTACCTAAAATTACAGACACAACTCCAAAGTACCCCATTAATGCAAGTCTATTCAAAATTCCAGGTGACATTGACTTAGCTGACCCCAGTTTTCATACACCTGGTGAAGTACACATGCTCATTGGAGCTGATCTATTCTGGGACATTCTAGGCTCCCAGCAAAGGTCCCTAGGCAGTGATTTACCAATTCTACGTAGCTCGAAGCTAGGTTGGTTCTTAGCTGGTCCCATCCGGAACAGCAATGCCAAGCCATTGCCCAATTCTAATGCAAACATTCTATGCAACTTTTCAGCACTTGAGAGTCTACACAACAAATTGAGCAAGTTCTGGGAACTAGAGGAGATTCCTGATCAACACCAGACCTCCAAGGCCAATACAGAGCATCATCCATGTGAGAAACACTTCACAAAACACAAAACTCGACTCAAAACTGGTAGGTTCTCTGTCTATCTTCCCCTTGCTAACTCGAAAAAGGTCAAAGTGTCCCAAATTCATGAACTTTCAAACAGTTCATCGTGGCGGTACGTTCCCTATGCGTGGAACCCAGCAGACCTAGCTTCTCGAGGCCTTCAGCCACATTAAATTCAATTATTCGCTGTGGTGGCATGGTCCGGCTTTCCTACTTAAGACCGAAGCCCAGTGACCAACCCTCACTTCCCAGATACCTGAGGTGCTGCCAGAGCTGAAAACCCCCACAATTATACTCTGTGTTAGCCAGTTATGGACTTTCACAGATACTCGCAATCTCAATTTTCTTCAACAAGCTCTAGCATTAATTTCAAGATTCAGCTATAATTGCAAAAACAATAGGAAAAATGTCACAAGCAGAATCGTTTCCTTTCAAGTTACAAACATTACACAATCAAGGCAAACTCAAACCAAAATCTCACATGATTTCATTAAATCCATTTCTAGATTCACAGAGCTTGCTCAGAGTAGATGGTAAGCTCGATAGTTCTAGCTATAACTACGACAAAAACACCCCATCTTACTCAACTCCAAACACAGCCTCACTCAACTCCCTTTCAGACAACAACACCAACGATTGCTTCATGCAGTTCCACAGCTGCTTCTCGTATCCATTCGTGAACGTGTGTGGCCGCTGCGTGTTCGTAGTTCGGTAGCTCTAGACTTCGCAGGGCCGTTCTACGTAGCTGATCGAAAAAAGGCAGAGGCTGCAAAATAACAAAAGGCATATCTATGCCTATTTATATGTTCCAGATTCAAGTGTACGCATCTAGAAGCTGTCAATGACTTGTCCAGAGACGCGTTCACCTTGACGTTGCACAGGTTTATCTCTCGCAGGGGTAAGCCCTCAATTATTTTCTGCAACAATGGCCCGAACCCGGTCTCTACAGCTAAGGAGCTCCGTAGCTTCCTTCTCAAAACCCCTAGTTCAATCTCGAGTGACGCAAGTAATTCAGGGATAACATTTAAATTCTCGCCAGTATATGCACCAAATTTCATTCATCACTAGCCGAGGCAGAAGTCAAATCAGCTAAATTTCATTTAAAAGGATTTTAGGGAACACGCACTTGACTTTCGAGGAGTTGTCTTCTTTGTTTGTGCAAATCGAGGCTGTCCTAAACAGTCGGCCTTTGTCCCTTATCTTCCTCCCCCAGTGACTTCTCCATCCTGACCCCAGGGCACATCCTCATGGGTAGACCACTGACGTCACTGCCAACGCCGCCGCTAGAAGACACAAACTCGACTCGACTAGACCGCTATCAACGGATCGAGCAAGCGAGACATTTTTGGCGGCGCTGGCAGCGAGAGTACATCCGCGAGCTAAAACAAACACTTAAATGGCGCGTTCCTTCCAGACATCTCCAGCTTGGCGATCTGGTGCTACTGAAGGAAGACAGCGCGCCGCCCGTGGCTACCGCACGGGGCGTCGTGAGACGCGCCCCCTCCAAGATATGCATGTTGGAAGAGAGCTCTTCCAACGTGGCCGAGGATGTCGGCGCTGACGCGCCTACCACCACCATCTACACCAGCGCGCGTCCCCCGCCGGCCTCAACAAGCCCCTCAAGCTAATAAATACCTGCGCGCGCTCTGCGCGCGGTCTCTTTCCACCGCAACCCATTTCTCAAGCAACATCAATTATTACAAGAATAAATCAAGCCTACCCTTCAACCAAGTATTTCATTTCTGCACCCGCAAATACATCTGCTCAGGCACTAAGGCCTGAACACATGTGACAGCAATAAACAAACGCAATGTATATGTCCGAAACTAGGTCAGGAACAGGATGTCAAGTATCTTGGCATATACATCGACGAGTTGCTCTCATGCTTAATGATGTAAGCGTAAGCCACCGAGGTGGCCAAGCGGGGCCGCAAGGGGAAGGCCGCCGCTGCGGCTGCGCAGGGCCAGCCGTCCCGGGCGGGAGCCGCGCAGCCGCGTCGCCCTGCTGGTAAGGCGGCGAAACCGCGGATCCGCGCCCCGACCACCTCGGCAGTCGTCTTGACGATCACGTCAAAGGGTGCGGAGAAGGGCATCACCTACCAGCAGGCGATGCGGACGGCGAGGGAGCGAATCAAGATCGCGGAGCTTGGGATCGAGTCTCTCGCGAACATCCGGCGAGCGGCAACTGGCGGTCGGCTGCTGGAGGTCCAGGGCAAGGACTCGGGCGACCGCAAGCGCAAGACGGATGTTTTCGCGGAGAGACTCCGCCAGGTGCTCGGGGAGGACGTCCGGGTCACCAGGCCGATGAAGTGTGCAGACCTGCGCATCACCGGCCTGGATGACGCTACCACCGGACATGACGTGGCGGCGGCCATAGCCGAAGCTGGGGCATGCCAGCTAGAGTGGATCCGGGCTGGCGAAGTCCGCCGGACCGCTGCGGGCATGGGCACGGTATTCGTACGGTGCCCGGTGTCCGCAGCTAAGAAAGTGGCGACCGCGGGTCGCCTGTTGGTTGGGTGGGTGTCGGCCCGGGTCCGGTTGCTGGCGCCCAAGCCGATGCGCTGCTTCCGGTGCCTCGAGGTGGGGCACGTCCGGGAGCAGTGCCCGGTCGAGGCTGACCGCAGCACTCTGTGCTACCGTTGCGGTCAGTCCGGCCATAAGGCGAGCGGATGCTCGGCCGCACCGCACTGCGTCGTGTGCGCAGCTGCGGATAAGCCGGCCGGTCACCGAGTGGGAGACAGGGCTTGCGCCCCGCCTCCCAAGAAGAGGCGCGTGAGAGGCAAGGCCGCTAGGCCAGCCCCTCAGCCTACTCCGATGGATTGCCCACCCGCTCCGTGCGAGAGCGCGGGGACGAGTGGACAATCCCAGAAGTAGTGAGAACCTGGCACTGTCGGCGGCCATTTATGACCGTCGGCGGTCCTCAGGTGGGAACTCTGGGTGCCCGGCTCGGGGGAGCTGGGTGCCCACCGGCCACGAGTTCAGAGGTTGGGCGATGTGCCGAGTGTTTCCGCACATCGCCAACGAAGAGGGAGGAGCTTAAAAGCTCCCCAAGATGGGGCCGAAGGGCCGACCCTGCTGGGGGTGGCGGCGACGTTAAATGATCCCGCGACTCCCGGCCAAGAGGCTGAGGGAAACACCCCAGTGGTTTTAGTGGGTATGCCGCCACTAGGGCGGAGACTCCCACATAACCCCTGCCCCTCCCCGGGGCTAGGGGTATCCATAAAGGATTTCCACTGGGTCACCAAAAAAAAAAAAAAAAGGGGGGTATCTACAAAGGATTTCCACTGGGTCACAAAAAAAAAGGGTGCTCCGACCATTTAACAAACAATATTAATTATTTTTCAGATTACATACAACTAAAAGTTCCCAAAAATAATGCCGCTGCTAAAAATGGTGTTATGATACAAGCTGTAGGAGTAGGAAATATTCAAGCAAAATGCTATATTGGAAAAAGGGGGTATCTACAAAGGATTTCCACTGGGTCACAAAAAAAAAGGGTGCTCCGACCATTTAACAAACAATATTAATTATTTTTCAGATTACATACAACTAAAAGTTCCCAAAAATATTGCCGCTGCTAAAAATGGTGTTATGATACAAGCTGTAGGAGTAGGAAATATTCAAGCAAAATGCTATATTGGAAAAAGGGAAATTTTAACCACTGTTAAAAATGTATATTACTCGTATGTGCCACGTATGTGCAACTACGTAAAAACTTACTCTCAGTATCTAAATTGGAATTGAGCGGTCTAGAAGTATCTTTTCATAACAGTAATTTGAGAGTCTACAATAAGAATTGTTTGATCTTAATAGGTAATGCAGAAGGCACCTCTATCTATAGGCTATCTTGTCGATGATCCCACCATCCCAAATTTTTTGGAACACGTCCATTGGAGTGAGTCCTTCGTGGTCGAATGTTGGACCAGCCTTTCCTGTGAACTCTTCTTGTTGCCCATTGAAGGTTTCAGGGTTGTTGGACCATTTAAAATAGGTCAGGTCAATATCAGAAGTTGACACCATTTCCTTCAGAGCGATGTCGTCTTCCTGGTCCATTTCCGCCAAAAGTGCCATTATATCGGATGGAAGGTTGTCAGGAGGACCAAATAAGTTATTGGCCCTGCTGCACCCGATATTGATGGCCTCCGACTCTGGGGATTCTTCGTCAATGTCGCTTCCTGGATTGAAATCGTCTTCTAACCACTCCACTTCAAACGCATCCGTTTCGTCGAAAATGTTTAAATCTAAAATAAAACAAAACAATTATGACTTATTCAGATATAAATCAAACACAGATCGCAATCGCATTGAAAAATAATACTTAGATAATTCATTTTAATAATATGAAGCTAATATTTGGGAGGCTTACCGGAAACGGACGGTCCAGATGGTCCAGGGAGCCCAGACGGTCCAGGAAACGCCATTGGACTAGAGCGCTGTGAATCTAAAATAAAACAAAACAATTATGACTTATTCAGATATAAATCAAACACAGATCGCAATCGCATTGAAAAATAATACTTAGATAATTCATTTTAATAATATGAAGCTAATATTTGGGAGGCTTACCGGAAACGGACGGTCCAGATGGTCCAGGGAGCCCAGACGGTCCAGGAAACGCCATTGGACTAGAGCGCTGTGAATCTAAAATAAAACAAAACAATTATGACTTATTCAGATATAAATCAAACACAGATCGCAATCGCATTGAAAAATAATACTTAGATAATTCATTTTAATAATATGAAGCTAATATTTGGGAGGCTTACCGGAAACGGACGGTCCAGATGGTCCAGGGAGCCCAGACGGTCCAGGAAACGCCATTGGACTAGAGCGCTGTGAATCTAAAATAAAACAAAACAATTATGACTTATTCAGATATAAATCAAACACAGATCGCAATCGCATTGAAAAATAATACTTAGATAATTCATTTTAATAATATGAAGCTAATATTTGGGAGGCTTACCGGAAACAGACGGTCCAGATGGTCCAGGGAGCCCAGACGGTCCAGGAAACACCATCAATATCTCACCATCAACGATTATGCCAGATGATGTTGTATACATTATCGTTTTGGTTTTCTTTATGGGTGGAGACTGTGGATCCGGTATCGAATCTAAAATATAACCACGTTATTGTTAAACGGCGTATCGTAATAAGTAGCATAGTAAGCGATAACTGTATAAAACATACCATTGCTGTCCAGATCGTCTTCCATAGAAAACCTTGACGGGCGACTCGTGGCTAGAGCGGCAAGGTCGCAGCGACGTTCTGAAAATAATAAAATAATTAGATGCATAAAGTCACATTAATAAGAGAACTAAATTAATCAATCTGTAAGTAAGTACGCATGTTGCTGTCTTCCTCTCCCGTGGTGCTCTCCCATGGTTGAATTTTTCGTGGCGGTGGAACGAGAGGCACCCCAGGAAGTAGCGGACATGCAATTCTTGTTGGCGATGGCTTTCTGAAACAAATGAACATACATTATCTAAAATGTCACCCTTCCAAGAGGCCACCTAGGTAAACGTAGTACCATTTTCAAATATTCTAGTGGTAAGCAATATTATGTAAATTTAATTTTGTTTGAAGAGTACAACAGCTAGCGAAATTAAAAAGTAAATTAGTTTTAACATTGATGACAGCAGAGAAAACGTTCAGACCTTTTTTGTTTCCTTTCAGGCGCATCTGGCAACAGAGCTCTGAAAATTTGGCTTCGCTCACGCATGTCCATGTAAGCTGCCTTCTGATCTGCCGACAGCTTACTAAAGTTTTTTTTGTCGGCCGCCTTCGACTTGCGCTCTTTTATAAGTTGTTGTTCTAAATTCCTGAAATAGGTGACAAAAATAATTTAATACATATGCTACGTCGTGTATTTTAAAACTGTTCAACTATATTAATAATCTGGATATAAGTATGTTACGTGGTATATACGTTTTTAGTGGTAGTCCAGTTGACGTCGAAGGTCCAGGTAATAAATCTTGTAGCGTTGAAGACGACTGCGACGTCAAAGGCGGTGACGTTGACAGACCTGGTTCTCTAAAAACATGATAAAACAGTTAGGTTTTTATTTCTATTAATATTGATAGATCTTTCGAGAAAATAAACTTTCTGCCAAAATTAACAGTGAAATGAAATTAATGCAGAACCAAACCAAACGTTTTAAGTGCAAAAACCAAAAGATAATAAAAAGAGAAAGCATTCATATTTACGCTGAAAAATTAAGGCATGCAGAGCGAGATCCACGTCCACCTCGACCGCGGCTGCGCCCACCACCTTCGCTACGTCCTCGAGCACGACCACCCCCACGCTGAGACCCCGACGATTCCATTATGCTAAATATTGCAAAGTAAGAATTAAAGCAAAGCAGAAAACTCAAACATTAAATAAACAATTAAGCATAACCTTCACAGATATATTGACACAAACACATAAACAAAAAACACATAATACCACTTGGTTTAGGCCCGTGGTGTCTCATATTTGAATACCCAAATTCTTAAAATTTCTTAAAACTTAGCATACCCTTTATGAATAACCCTATATAAACAAAAAAAAGGTCACCACAGTTGCTGACCATCTGTGTGAATGTAAACAAAAGATATGAAAGCTCTTTGTGTTTTTAACCGGCCGACACCGACTCCGGTCGCAATATTATCTGCATGGGATTTCCAGGAATTTGTTACTAATAAGTCATCAAAAACAGGCGCTACAACCGAACTCGGCGTTCCATCCGATAATATAATATACTTAATTGATTTGTAATTTAAAATCACAATTTGGATCTTACTTCATAGTCCGGACAAAATTGTCGAGGTGTGACTTGGCCCTAACAACACGGCTGACGCAACTTTTGCAAAAATGGCCGTTGATTTCGGTAGACTTGGTAAACAATGGTTACATTCTATCGTAAATTGTTATTTTACACAACTGTATCGGTACACAATTGTTCTAGAACAATCGTTTGACTTAATTTGAATAGATCATAACATTTAACACGGTAAATATTATAAAATTTGAGAAACCTGGCCATTTTCAAAACCAAAACAAAAGACACCTTGGAAGACTTACCGATTTTGATGGACTAAAACACTGTTATACCTTAAAATAAATTGTAAACAACCTTGTTTACAAGTTTCTAAAGCTATATCACTGCACAACACCAGCGTAATAACGTTTTAATTACCTTAAAACTTAATTTTCGCACGCCGACCAAAACACAAGCACGAACCGTTTTGACAGACTGAATATTATTTTTTTTCCAATCGAATGTCCACCGAGTTTAAAATGTTGCCGCTACAGAATAATGCCACATTCAAGGGGAGCGAGATAGCATTCACATTCTAAGTCTTTTTGCCTTAGTAAAAGCAGGATGGCAAATTTTACGGAGTCCGGCGCGAAATAAAAATTTGGTACCCAGGGTGCATCTACGGGTTTTTCGATTTTGGGTACTACAGTACCCAAGGTGCATCAAGGGGATCATACACAGAGGTGATTTTGAATTGTGTTGTATTTTACTGTCTTTTTTTGCAGTTATATGAAAAATGGGAAACAAGAAAAAACGAAGCAGGAGAAAACCAGGAGCTCGCAATTATGCAGATTACTCAAAGGAAATGTTGGAAGTTGCTGCAGATCTCGTGCGAAATAAAGTAATTTCTTCTTACGAAGCGGAAAAACAGTTTGGGATACCGCGTCGGACTATTGTCAACAAATCTAAAAATATTCACAACAAATCATTTGGTCGATCTATAGAGTTGTCAACTGAGGAAGAAGTCCACATCGCAGATGTAGTAAATCTCTCAGCTGAATTTGGTTGTCCTCTCACTCTCTTAGATTTACGTATTGTAGTATACAACTACATATTGAAAAGCGGAAAAGATCATCTTTTTAATGGAAAAATGCCAGGGGAACGCTGGGCCCGTGCTTTCTTACAGCGACACAATTTTTCGCAAAGGGCAACACAAAATATTAAAAAAGCCGTGCTGCAAAAACAGTTGAGGAAATGAATCAATTTTACAAGAATCTTGAAACTTCTCTTAAAAACGTTCCCGCCAGCAATATTCTCAATTTCGATGAGACAAATTTAAGCGACGACCCCGGATCTAAAAAATGTATTTTTAAAAGAGGGACAAAACACCCTGAAAGGGTCATTAATGCGAGCAAAAGTGCAGTATCAATAATGTTCAGCGGAACTGCTGACGGAAATTGCTTACCACCTTATGTGGTTTACAAGGCAGAACATTTGTGGACTAGGTGGTGCGAAAATGGTCCAGAAAATGCCCGGTATAACCGAACCAAATCTGCATGGTTCGATATGATGTTTTGATGATTGGTTTACGACTATAGTTTTGCCATGGGCTAGGTCTCGAGACTATGCGAGCAGACATTCGGGTTGGAAATCACATGCTGGAGAATGTTGACAAGTACAAATACTTGGGGTCGTGGTTAACTGACACATGGGAAAGCGATACAGAGATCCGTACACGAATCGCAATAGCACGAGCTGCATTTACAAACATGCGTAAGGTTCTGTGTAGTCGGCAACTCTCCGTTAAGTTGCGAACTAGGCTCCTGCAATGCTACATCTGGCCTGTAGTTCTGTATGGATGTGAAGCATGGACCATGAAAGCAGAGCTCCGGAAAAAAGTTGAAGCTTTTGAGATGTGGTCTTACCGCCGCATGCTTCGCATCAGTTGGACGGATAAAGTTACCAATGTAGAGGTTTTAAACCGTATGGTTGTTTACGACCGGCATTATGCTGAGTTGAGACTGGTTTAAGGCAAAAATTGTGTTGTTTTTTCTTTTAATTTCTTTAGTATGTTTGTTATTATTATTTTTGTCTTAAATAAATATTTGTCTATGTCTATTTGTCTATGTCTATGGGAAAGAAATTGGAACTTATCCGTACCATCAAACAGCGGAAGGTCGCCTACCTCGGACATGTGCTGCGACATGACCGGTATTAACTTCTGCAGACCATAATGATGGGCAAAATACCGGGGAAGCGTAAGGTCGGAAGACGGAAGATGTCGTGGCTCCGTAACATCAGGGAGTGGACTGGGATAAAGACGGTGGAACAACTGCTCAGACTCGCGCTGGACAAAGAGAATTTTAAGAAGCTGACTGCCAACCTTCAATAGTGGAGAGGTACTTGGAGAAGAAGAGGTCCCGAGACGGCATTAAACTAATTATCGGTGATAACTTGGCGTCCCACCTAAGCGTTGATACAATTCAATTATGTCAAAGTGAAAACATAAGATTTGTTTTTCTTCCAAAAATGCTACACACCTGACTCAACCGCTAGATGTTGCATTTTTTGGACCTATGAAACGACTTTGGCGTGAAATTTTAACAATAATAAATGTCATTTCCCACAATTACTGCAGGAGCTAAAGACTAAAATAGATATGACAAAAGAGACCAACATATGTAAAGGATTTGAAGGGTCAGGAATATTTCCTTTCAATCCCTCAGGAGTGATATTAAAAATACTAACAGTTCAAGAAGAAAATTCTCGACAGTTTGATGTCAGCCTTCTGGAGTTCTTACAACGAAACAGACGGTCGCAGCCAATGAAAACAGGCCAAAACAGCAAACTTACTGTTGTACATATTCACCACATAATAAAGTGTTTTCTGAAGCACAGGAAAAGATTCTAGCTAAATATTTATTAAGATGCTCAGATATTTACTTTGGGCTTTCCAAAAAAGAAGTAAGGAAATTGGCCTTTGAGCTCACAACTGTCTACAATTTGCGGAGACCATCGTCGTGGGAGATGAACGAGATGGTTGGTGATGACTGGTTCCGAACGTTGATGTCCAGAAATCCAGATTTATCTGTAAGAACTGCTCAAGCTACTAGTTTATCAAGAGCCACCAGTTTCAATCGTACGAATGAAAATACGTACAAATTATTATAGAACACCTCAAGGTGTTCTATAATAATTTAGAAAAAGTTATGGATCGCCACCATTTTGAGCCCCAGGATATTTATAACGTCGATGAAACTGGAGTTACGACGGTACAAAAACCGGATAGAGTTGTTGCCAGGCGTGGAATCAAACATAACTAGGTTCAGTAACATCTGCAGAACGAGGTACCCTGGTAACATTGGCTTTTGCCGTGAACGCTATTGGAAACGTGCTTCCTCCAATGTTTGTTTTCCCTCGAGTTAGATATGAAGATCACTTTATAAGAGATGGCCCAGTGAGCTCAATAGGTACTGCAAACCCAGTGGCGGTAGCTTCATACAAGCCGAAAAGCCGGGTTTGCCTTACTTCAAATTCCATCCGACCGAAAACATTGACTTCCATTATTTAAATTTTCGCGCGCCAATTCTTTACTTTACTTTTTCAGTACCATAGTTCCTGGTCAGTCTTCAGCAGCGTTGATGGTGTCACGTAGTGTGAATAATAAGAAATTTAATAGTAACAGTGTGAAGCAGTCTCAGAATAAAAATAAAAGTGAAAGTGATAGCTTAAAATGTTTCGAATGCGGTAAAGTAGGCCATAAACGCAAGGACTGTCGTCTACGGAAGTGCCATTTCTGTCATAAAGCAGGACATTTAATTAAAGACTGTAAAGTGATGAAAAATAAGAATAATGTAAGCGAAGAGAATGTAAATAGAAATGCCTTCATTATATCGCCGATGGGAGCCATGGGTAATGTATTCATATTAGATTCTGGTGCGAGTGAGCACATGACTCACCATAGATATTCTCAACTTTTCAAGACCTGTCGGGAAGGTATGTAACTGTGGGAGATGGAAAGCAATTAGAAGTAAAAGGTGTGGGAAATATTGATCTGTTAGCTTTCAATGGGGATTAATGCATACCTACGACTCTCAACAATGTGTTGTATGTACCAAAACTAAGTGTTAACCTATTTTCATTAGGATGCGTTTTACGAGGTGCATTCAATAAGTACCTAGCCTCATCGCCAGAGGGCGCTGTTGTTTCAAAAGAGTTTTACCACAGTGTAGCACATTCATTTTTAATTCTTTTTTCAAATTTTCATTCCAATCCCTCCATTTGTTTTAATTTGGCAACTTATGGAAGCGAACGTATCGATCGGTTTTACAAAAATGGAAAAAGAGCAATATCGTTCGGTGATTAGATTCCTATTTTTGGAAGGGAAAACGCGCATCGAAATCAAAGAGCGCTTGGATGCTGTGTACGGTGACTCTTCTCCATCGATGGCCACCGTCAAGAATTGGTTCAACGAGTTTGCACGTGGCCGTACGTCGGTTTTTGATGAACCACGTCCAGGTGCACCGAAAACAGCTGCTACGGAGGAAAACATTAAAAAAATCCATGATCTCGTATTGGCAGATCGCCGATTGAAGGTTCGGGAGCTAGCTGAGACTGTAGGCATTTCAGAAGGAACAGTGCATCATATTCTTCACGAGGAACTCGGCATGAGAAAGCTGTCGGCGCGATGGGTGCCGCGTTTACTCACACCGGAAAACAAGTGCAACCGTGAGACCACATCGGAGACGTGTTTGGCGCTGTTTAAGCGGAATCCAGCGGAGTTTTTGCGTCGTTTTGTGACCTGGATCCACTGGTACACACCAGAGACCAAGGAGCAATCAAAACAATGGATCCAGACCGGGGAACGTGCTCCAAAGAAGGCGAAAACTGTAAAATCGGCCGGAAAAGTTATGGCCACCGTTTTCTGGGATTCACAAGGTGTGATCTACATCGATTACCTCGAGAAGGGTAAAACAATTACAGGGCTTTACTATGCCGATTTATTGGGCCGATTCGACGCCGAATTAAAGAAAAAACGACCCCATCTGGCGAAGAAAAAAGTGCTGTTTCACCACGACAACGCACCGGTTCACACGTCTGCCGTTGCCATGGCCAAATTGGTCGAATTACGCTACGAATTGCTGCCCCATCCACCGTATTCTCCAGATTTGGCCCCTTGTGACTTCTTTCTGTTTCCTAATCTGAAAAAATCTCTCGCCGGGAATAGATATGGATCAAATGAGGAGGTCATCGCCGCCACGGAGGCCTATTTTGCAGAGTTTGACAAAAACTATTTTTCGGACGGGTTAAAAAAGTTGGAGCATCGCTGGGCTAAGTGTATCGAACTAAAAGGAGACTATGTTGAAAAATAAATTGCCACTTTTCCAAAATTTTCGTTTACTTTTTGTAGGCTAAGTATTATTGAATGACCCTCGTAGATAGAGGCCACATGATGGTATCTACTGTCACTGGATGTAAATTGTTGAAAGCAGGGAAGGTAGTTGCTCTTGCTGACCGTGTTGACAAAATGTACATAATGAATTTTAAGCTGTGTAATAATAATCTGGCGTTAACAACATTATCTGAGTGGCATGAGCGTATGGCCCATCAAAATTTTAAATATGTAAAACAATATCTTGATATAAATAATGTAAAATATGAAGGACAGACTGAACAATGCATATCATGTATTCAAGGGAAACAGAATAGGAAACCTTTCAGTGCAAGCGAGAGTCGAGCAGAGAGCCCCGGTGAGCTACTACATATGGATTTATGCGGCGAGATGACACCAGCATCACTTGGAGGTTCGTTATATTTTTTATTAATAAAAGACGATTGTAGTAGTTACAGGTATGTTTATTTCTTATAGCACAAATCTGAAACCAAAGATAAAATCATAGAGTTTGTTGAGCAGTTTGAAAATGAGTTTAATTGCAAAATTAAGAAGTTTAGATCAGATAATGGTACAGAGTTTATTAATAAAGATATAGAGAGATTTTTTAAGTCAAAAGGAATCATACATGAAACAACAGTCAGCTATACACCAGAACAAAATGGTAGGATTGAACGTGAAATGAGAACAATAGTAGAGTCAGCAAGAACAATGATCATTCAAGCAAAACTAAGTAAAGAACTATGGGGAGAAGCAGTGAACACAGCAGTGTTTACCATCAACAGGACAGGAGTAAGTAAAGTTGAAGGACAAACACCGTATGAATTACTTTATAAAAGGAGTTTTGATGTACATGATTTAAAAACATTTGGTACTGAAGTTTATGTGTACGTACCCAAAGAACGAAGAACTAAATGGGATCTGAAGAGTAAGAAAGGCATATTCGTTGGATATGGCGAGCGAACCAAAGGATATAGAGTTTGGTACCCAAATACTAGAAGAGTTGATATATACAGAGATGTTGTGTTTGTAGATAATAAAGAGAAGAAATCAGAACAGAAGAGTATTACAGAAGAATTAAAAGATACACCAAAAGAAACAACTTCTGTGATTTACCAAGACCAAGACGACTCATCAAAAAGAGAGATTGAGACCGTGAATATAGAAGAAGAAGAAAATAATAATGACAAGAATGAAATACCCCCAGAAGTGGAAACCCAGTTAGAAGGACCTGAAACTGAAAGCGAGTTGAATAATATAGAAATGTTGGAAGAATATCTAGAAGAAGATTTTTCCTAGTAATATATTCTCTGTGGGCTGTTCTGTTGCAAGTAGTATGTTAGAGGTGTATAAGTTTCTCTAAAACTAAAACCTTGATATTAATTAAATTACGTCTTTCCTTTACCACTGTGCATCTTATTTATCTCTGCGGACCTAACCTCAACATTGCATATTTTTTTCTAACGAGAGAACGGTTTGGAATACGTCTGGTTATGATGATTTAAATAACTTATCTGGCGCCATTAAAAGGCATCAAAATTCACAAAAACACATGAATGCGGTAATTCCATTTTGTAATTTCGGTAAACAACGCATAGAGACATCTTTATCTCGTCAATTATCTGAGGAAATTTCAAAACACAATACACGTGTCGATCACAACCGCAGTGTATTTCAGAGATTGGTCGACATTGTTTGTCATTTAGCACAACAAGAGTTACCTTTCAAAGGTCATGATGCTTTCCAAATACGACCTTGTTATGGAAAAACATATGCAACAACAAGATGATAGCGGCAAACCGGGGGGGCCTAGTTATTTATCGAACAAAATTCAAAATGAATCATTCATTCCGTAGCCGATGTACTAAAATCTCGCATTGAGTTTGAGATCAGAATTACAAAATTTGTTTCAATTACAATTGACGAAAAAAACAAACAAACTACAAAAAAAATCGAATCTTAAACAAGAAACGTATGTCGGGCTTGCCCTGTTCTCAAGCACTAGGCACGCCACTGTGCAAACCCATCGGGATGGATGGTAGACGAAGGCTTTTTACTATTCTTAAAACACTTCAAGAAGTTTGCGAATAGCTCAGTCGATCACAAAGTGTTGCTAGTTCTTGACAATCACTCTTCGCATATCCTTATAAATGTTCTTGACTACTGCAAGGAAAACGGCATCGTTTTGCTATCGTTCCCACCACATTGTTCTCACAAGTTGCAGCCGCTGGACAGATCTTGTTTTGGCCCATTCAAAAAAGCAATAAACAGTTCTTATGATTCTTGGATGCGAAACAATGCTGGTAGAACAATATCAATTTATGATATACCAAAAATCGTATCTACAGCTATGCCGTTAGTATTCACGCCAGGCAATGTCCAAGCCGGATTTCAGAAGACTGGAATTTCGCCATTGAATAGAAACCTTTTTACTGAAATAGACTTCGCTCCATCACATGTCACCGTCCAAACCCTGTTTCCGAAAATAATGATCCAGCTTCAAAAATTTCCAACTCCACATACTCCACAACAACCAACGATGCTGCAGGGTTGATCAACGAACCCACAGGATTCGCTAACCAACCTTCAAGGCTGGCCAACGAATCTGCGAGATTGGTCCATGAACCAAGGAGATTGGAGAGTGCTTCTGTTTGTGTAGATGCAAGTCCAGCCACTGAGCTAGAAGTTATGCCTCCTCTGAGTCCTACAATATTTGAATTTCAAGCGAATGAGTGCGGCAGTACTAGTTTGTACTCGCCTCAACCATCAACAAGTCACCAGCTTTTTTCGCCGGAAGTTATCAGGCCTTTCCCTAAAGCTCTGCCGCGGAAAAATTCCAATATAGAGAGGAAAACCAGAAAAACAACAATTTATACTGACACACCAGAAAAAGAAGAGATTAGGAAGGAGACTGAAGAAATGGAACGCAAGAAACAGGCAAAACGAGTAAAAAAGAACTTTAATGTGAAAAATAATCCAGGGAAGAAAAACAAAAGAAATATTAGCAAAAATAAATCTCTCTCTCTCTGAATGAGTCTTTTACAGATGACGAAGCTGAACTTTTGTCTTGTTTGTATGGAAAGTTATGGCCGCAGCAGGCCAGGAGATGACTGGGTGCAATGCACTGGTTGCAGACTATGGGCACATGAAGCTTGCACACAAGGCGATCTTAACTATTTATGCCATAATTGCGAATCAGAATAACTTACAAAGTATCTGTTGATTTATTTTAGAAAAAAATATCTTTAACTAATGTTGTTGTTGTATATTGATAATAAGTTGATCTCATTGTTTAGTTTTAATAGTAATATATTAACCTAATTCTCTATTAAGACTGAGAAATTACAAGGCTGATTAATGTTGTAATTGGACCAAATGTCTCTGTTAATTAAAAAGTATTAAACGGAAATTCCGTTTAATACTTTTGAATACTTGATTAAAAACATCTTTCATCTTATTGTGTGTTTTTAATAATTTCAAAAAATGTTTATTTAGTTAATAGACCAGCAAAAAGCTTTGTTTCAACCTACCCCGTACACTGTTTCATTTGACCCTGAAGTTTACTGAATAGTTTACATCTTTTTCATATGTACATTTTGAAGTAAAATCAATTAGGTAACCATGTATCCAGATAGTCTAGCTAATAATTAGATCCATCACCAAAAAGATAAGACGTATATTACAGTCACACTAGCCGTTTTTCTCAAAATCGTTTCAACTGACCCCAGGCTCCCCTATACCTTGGCGATTTTAACATCCCTGAATTTTATTCTCTCTCTCTACTACCTGACGTGCCATCTCAATCCACGACTAACAAAAACTTCTTGCTTCTGAATGAATTCACTTCTCTTTGCCAAATATATCAATGTAACAGAATTGTTAATAAGAATGGGCGCGCACCCTTGACTTAATACTCTACTCGCTCGAATCCCTTACGGTCAGCATGGCTTCACCGCTAAGCATGCTGAACCAACATCACCCTGCTCTTGAGTTTGAATTTCCTTTAGAGAGTATGAGTAACAGTAAAAAATCTTAATAAATGCGATAGCAAAAGACTCAACTTCTATTTTTGAAACTCTTTTTCAGATTATTAATAAATACACCCCACTTATGACATCAAAACCCAGTAAATATACCTTTGGTATAGTAAACCATTAATGTTACGAAGAAAAGAATAAACACCCTATGCTATACAAGAAATTCAACAACCCTAGGGACTATGATACAATATCTTTACTGCGTAATAGATTCAAGAAAATGGCTGATGAATGCTACAAAAATTACATCTCTTCAATTGAGGATTCTATGGGCACTAATATAAAACATTTCTGGAGATACGTGAATAATAGAAAGTAGAAGAGGCTCACAGACAGCATATACAAAAACCGAAATTATTGCATAGCCAACTACATAAAAAGTGATATGCGTTTAGCTCAAACAGATCCATTCACAGAAACAATCACATTTTACCTGCAAAAAAACTATACCTCTTCCACGTATACCCACTAATGTGGTATTCTATATAAAAGGCAGCTCTGGGTTTACAATGTCAAAACGTATTATTACAGAAAATGTATCGCCACAAGAAATGCATGAACAGCTACTAGGTTATCTATTCAATTATAGAAATTCCGTGCATTGTACCACTGCCGAGACACCGGCAAAGTTAATGTTCGCAAGACGGCTTGATCTAGTTTTGCAGAATAAAGAGAAAATAAAAATATTACCGGTGCCCGGAAGACGTTATTTTGAAACACGGTTTGGGTCCGGTGGTACAGTGCTCGAAAGAAAATTTGGCGATTAGATAAAGTAAAAGATAAAATCGGAAAAAAAAGTACTGCTTTTATTAGACTCGGACATCTTTTGTATTAGACATAGTATTAAGAAAACACCTCTTTTCACGCCAGGATGGTATATATTTATAAAACACTTTATATATCACAATTATATTCACAGTAACAGTATTACATCGACGTCTGATCGAAACTAAAGCTAAAACCGAATTGCCTTTCACTTCTCAACATGCCACCTCGCCAAGTCTTATCCCCTCTACTTTACAATCGTTCTTCCTTTAGCGCTATTGCGTTTACTGGGCGGGGCGACATGTTTCCGGTGACCATTTTTTAATCAAAAGACTGTTTATCAAATTAAATACCAAATGATATAAAATCGGGTAAATAACATTAAGGTGATTAAATTTATACTATACATAATTAAAAATCATGACACTCGGCCATCCGGCAACGTGATGCCTCCCGGCATTACCCACAAAATACACATAAAATATAAATTTAATGCATCTTTGAATAAATATTACATGGATATACAGACTTTCTTAGTAAAATCATAGTACAATAGACAATTTCAATAAAAATGATCGTTAAAACGAAATATAACTTTACTATGATTAATGACAACACTGATAGTTCAGGTTAACATTTTAACAGTTTTGGTGTACTCAGAAAACACACATTAATTACGAGAATAATTTCTCTGAGTTATCTATTACAATTACAAATCATGACATTCGGCTTTATAACGATCTAGTTACTTGGATTCAACTATTTATATACAAGACTATTGTCGTCAAAAATTTAAAAAAGTATTTTCATTTACACATGTCTGTACCCTTTTTGATACATTTATTTCAAGCAACCTTGAGAAAACAAACTTTCAACTGATATGGTATCTAGTATTCTAAACTAGTATCCCTGTCAAAAACGAATTTAAGAAGCTGAATCATAAAAATAAAAACAAAGATCATAATAGCTTAAAAAAACGTAAAGTGTAAAATATAGAAACGCAAAAATAGTAGGCCTTGTAAAAGATATTTTATCCTATGGACACATTTTAACTAAATGCAACGAAACAAGTTAAAACTGTTTTTATATTACACTATTAGTATACAAGTGTTAAATACTGTAAAACACAAATCTATCGAAATGAATCATTTGTTTATATTTATTTATTCAAGTTACCTATATTGTAGCACGAAATATTGTTTAACTGTATCATAGCATCGTGAATCAATAATGCCGTATCCATTTAAAATATTAATGAAGTAATAGAATATTATATAAGAACCACCTTGTCTAAACAATATGTATATACATGTTGAAGCTAGATATTTCACAAAGATAGGCTAGAATTTAGCAATAATACAGCTTGGATGAAAACCAAAAATGATTCAGGAATAAACTAATTACCGTTCTATCAGATATCTCAAAATATTAAAGAAAGTTTTCATCAGTAAAAACTTAGTGATTGAAATAAGAGTTTCCGCAAAGATAAAAAAAACAACGTTTGCTATCTTCATGTTATACCATGTTTGGGAAGATCTGATTAATATTAAAGAACTGATATTTCTCCATGAGTTTTGATTGCATCTTACATGAAAAATTACACCAAATGCTCTTAGCTAATGGTATAGGTACGCGGAACCTTATTAATATTAGTAAAATTATATCTGCAGAATAGAATCACTGCCCATACAACAAGAACATGAACGTTGCAACGACTAAAGTTAGGTTTTATGAATGGTAATCTCGACGTACCAAAATAATGCTATTATTGTTCAGACTACTAATTACATTCCTGATTTACTGCAGATTGTGCATGATTATGCCACCATATTTGAATATTCATATTCATTTATTCGAATATGGTGAATTCGAATAGTACCTTTACGTCAAATATAAAATTGTATAAAGTTTTAATGTTAAATTTTTAAAACATATTATCCAAAAACATAAAGTTCAGCTGAACTTAATAACTTAGCTAAATAACAACAAAGCTAGCACCGCACCTAAGATAGTTACAGATTGGTTACAACTAGGTACATTAATATCGATTGGACAGGAACTATACGGAACATTAACCTCATTTTATTTCAAAAGTAAGTATAACTCTTAACATCAGTATTTAAAACACCGTAAACAAACCTAATTTGTAGGTTAGCATTAGCTATAGATACGTATTTCAATTTAATTATTTTTTTTTTTACTCAAATCTAAAAGTCACTATTACCTCTTGGTTACTCGCTTTGATTTACCCTCTAGCAACATTTAATACGAGTGCCAGGCAACATCGTGATCGTGAGCGCGTCACGCTGGTTATCATTATGAATAAAACTATAGTCCTATCCGACTTAACAGTTCGCAAGTTCGTGTTTATCTTTAAAAAAATGAGTGAAATCAAAACCACATTAAAATTTGTTTTCATGGTAAAAAATAGTAAGTAGTGTAGTAGTAGTAATAATCGTAGCAAGTAATATTACATAAACCCCGAAAAAAAAAAAACACGGAAAAAAAAATACCTTGGGCTATACACGGGTATTCTATAAACTTAGACTTTTCATATCCACAAAAATTAAAATTAAAAAGTTAAATAATAGTATTCCGCGGTAGATTACGTTTTAAATTAACAAATCTTTACTAAACCAACATTTATCATATTTTTGATTGAAATTTAGAGATAACCAGCTTTACCAAACACAAAAATATTGTTGACCCGAAAGTTTTTTTAACTCTACGAGCTGGCATTGCAATGCCCATTCATTGAACAATAACAATACACAGAATAATGCTTACTTATGAAGCAGTTCAACTTTAAACAAAATACCTTCACAAGTTAAAAAACAAAAATAAACTCACTTCACTCGTTGATAAAAACAAAACCTCGCATATTTTTATCGATGATAAATCATAATCTAAATCACCAAACAACAAATACCTAAAATGCATAATTTGCTACAATACTTTCATTTACTAGTGGATGGGAAGACGATCACTTCATTAATTTAATTTAACCATATTTTCACAAAAACGGTGATCTCGTTATCAATGTTAATAACGCTCTTTGACTCTATCCAAAAACTAAGGTTACGTATTTAATTAACTTTAAGTCTACTCGTTGCTATCAAAAATGCAATTGAAGAAATGTTTTCAAACTGAGAATTACAGATATACTGAGCCAACCATTCAAAGTTAACAAAATGTTAAAGTTAACTAGTCTTTTGTTCATTAGGGAAACTATGTTTAACGAGAGTTTGTTGTTACTGGCCATTAATGTATTTTAACTTTCAGGTTACACGTTAGTTTTACAGGTTTTATTCTTTTTGTGCTTGATCTAAACTTTTAGTTAAAACTTTTATTTGCTATTACTTTTAACTTTTAGTTTTAATACTGTTCCTTTCTCAGGAGGAAAATTACTAAATCTCATAACACAGGAACCCCTTAGCATGAGTCTATTCAGGGTATTAAGGTTTACATACTCATTGGAAATCATGTAGTTATCTAAAATTATGCCAACATGATTCAATAGTTTTTTCAAGTGTAACCTCTATAACCAATGTATATTTCTTAAATAAACAAACTATTATCTATAACTAAATTCTTATAATACAAGTCGGGTTGATCCTGCGACCCGAAGTAAACTTAACATTCATATGCTATCATTGCATAACGCCATGTACACTAATGTACAAATATACATATTATACCTTCATTAAAGTTATAGAATGCCAAATCATAGTACGAGAAAACAAATTTTTGATGGGTACATTGCTCAACAACTGAAGTTGTTTTTAACAATCTCGTGTTTTGAAAAGAACGAAATGGGATTCAAAAATATCATTAAATAGCAATTCACCAGAAAAATACCAATTTAACTTGAATTCGCGCATTTTAACACAGTAACGTTGATTGGAAAAATACCAAACCACTAAAATATATCAATAAAAATAATTTGTAATTATTAATATTATTTTAGCTATACTTTTAAGTATGAGAAACCCTCTTTAAAATTAAACTATTAATTATTTAAAATTTAAATTTTGCATACGTAATATTATAGCGATGAATATTTTTATCATTATTATTATCAATTTGTAATGTAGTACGAGTATAAAATATAACCCTATTGACTATTTTCTAACGTATTCGGTATCGAAAAACAAGAAAAATAATTAGCCTTTGGCAACTTTACATAAAAAAAAAACTAGCAAAAATGTACTTGCTACCTTCTAGGTCTTCAAAAGCTCAGTTTCCCCGCTGGAGCAGCATAAAGAAGAAACCCTTATCTTCTTTATAACCGCCATCACGCTCTGCCAATGCCTCTGTGGCATATCGGAGGGAGCACCAACATCTTCGGCGGACTTTCTTGTCACACCATCCTGAAACGTTTACATTGTCTCCGGCAGAATACATTCAATAACCCAACTGTTAACATAGGAAAATAAGCGGTTTTATTTTCCATTTGGTAAAAATATAGGAAAAACATATCCGTGCAAATAAAAATTTCAATTCAATATTTGAAATCGGTGCGTGTTTATAAAATATTTTACTCGCCCTATCAATTAACCGACAGCCCAACAAATAATGACGCAACATTTTGGCAAATAATGACAGCATGTCTGCGCCCAGCGAAATTTAACGACTACAGTCCGTCGAAAATAAGAAGTACTTATCTTTTGACATTTAACACTTTTTTAACTAGCACACTTTTAAAGTATCCATTAAACTAACCACCAAGTAACCATTGTTGGAAAACTTTTATCATTTTCATTGTTATTATCCTACAATTGTAATTTTTAATTTCATAAGTAATTTTTACTTTGTTAAAATAAATATTTCAGCTATTAAAACAAAAAAAAAAAAAAAAATATTAAAATATAATTTGTAAATCGGAAAAATTAAACGGTTTTTATTCCATCACAATATTTACAATTTTTTAACACTTTTTTTTTTCCTCAAAGCAAAGCAAATAAAATTAATTTTAACCAATAAATTGTTTTATTTTCTTGACGTTGTTTTAAAATAACGTATCTTACGTATACCTTTCCGAAGTGTCACGGCAATTCTAATTTACTTATGTATGAATAATGATCGTTAAAATTATAATAACAATCGCTACAGCAATATAAATTATATATTTAAAATTTAAAGTTTTGTATAATACCTAAATATTGTTCATATAATAATATAGCACCGTATATCTAGTAAAAAAATTATAAGAAAACTAGCGGCCCGTCCCGGCTTCGCACGGGTAGACACTATAAATTGAGATGTGAGCTATCCTATCTGTTAAGTTAGATCGAACTGCACACGGTGTGCAAATTTGATTGAAATCGGTTAAGTAGTTTAGGAGTCTATAGCGGACAAACAACGTGACACGTAATTTATACATATTAAGACTAAAGAAATAATAAAACTATATCATGTTATAAGCTAAAACTTAAATCGGTTATCAAATATAAAGAATCGATATCTAATAAACGTTAAATTTAGTAACATACTACTAGTACTGGTACTAGAATTGCTCGACACATAATTTTTTTCTTTCTTTTATCCGTCAAAAAGCACCAATTAGTTTAGATAGACTGTGGCGAAAACATTTCCGCGCCATCGACCAAAAAAAAAACCCAACTCACTCACTCACTCACTCACATAACCGTTAACCAGTGAAATATTCACTCGACATCTAGCGGAAAGCATATCCGCGCAACTAACTAGTAAAATATAACAATTCAGATATTCAATATTAAATAAACAATTTAAAATTTGACATTTCATAAGGAATTGACATGATATTATCTTAATTGAATACTATTGACATTTAATAAAAATTATTTGACATAATATGCATAGAATTTAAAATTGAATTGGAAATGTTTAATTATTATTATTATTTTTTTTTAAACTACTAAAACTGTTTGACTGTGTACATAATTTAATGCCCGATACTGACAATTTCAAGTAATGCACTAACATCTATTTAGATTAGCTAAAACTGGCAACTCTTTTGTAATGAACGGCGTGTTATTTTATAACTTGTTGCCTGTTACTCTAGTAAATAAGAAAGACACAGATTTTCAAAGAATTTTAAAAGACTTTTTAATTAAAAAGGCTTACTACAAAATTGACGACTTCTGTGATCTGTGATAAAGTCTCATTACGAAAATTGTATTTAGACTGTAATAATAATACTCGACTGATTATACCTACTATTGTAGTTATTTTATACATTGATTTTTTTGACATTGCAATTATTTTATATACTTAATTTTTTGACATTCTAATAATATTATTTTCTTTGACATTTAATTTATTGCGTATTTATTTATTCATAAAAACTGTATTTAACATTCATAAGTGTACATTGATGTAGGTACCCATATTTGAATAAATTATTTTGAATTTGAATTAGCATATAAGTTACAATGTATCAGTTGTTCAATAAATATATCTGTATCTGAATCTTAACACCCAGTAGAGAGCGTATCCGCGTAATTAACTAGTGAAATCCAACGATTCACTTGACATCCAGCGAGAAGCATACTCGCGCAATTAACCAGTGAGTGAGTTAACCATTAATCCGACTTTTCCCAAAAATTTAATCTATGCTCAATCAATCTCGGAAATATATCATTTATTATAATTATAATTAGAATAAACCAACAAATGAGAGCCTTTTTATTCTCTTTAGAAAACGTGGGTAAGAAATACATAAAATGAAAAAAAATATCGATATCCTTTTATAAACTCAAATATGCACATACACAACGGGTAAGTAAAAAAAACGTGTCATGTACCATCAGGGAGTAGCCCTAGCCCAACTTCTACGTTTAAGTGAAAGTTTAATAAAGGTGCGCGCCTTGGTACTGCCAAGGAGTAGCCCTGGCCAAGTACCCACATGCGCCTGCATAAACTTTTAATGAAATCAATTTATCAAAAAGTTAATCTTTTCAAATATGGCACGTGAATTCTACCCCCCAATGCATATTCGCAACATTACATTTATCAACTTGCATCGATTGATTCAATTTTAAACGAGAAATACCTCGGTAACGGTGAGATAAAAATGAGAAATAGAAAACAAAAGCATAAAGATTAAACAAGATTAACATACCTCTAAAAAAGATTTCTTTTGTGTATCCCGCACATCTTGTCTTGTAGTTCTCCATCCATACTGCTGCTCGTGGTGATCTCAGTGCAGAGAGAGCTCCCTGAGCTCGGTTAACTTGTGGAGCAACGGCGTTCACACGTCTGCTGCTTTTTCAACATTTTAACATTTTCTTTTCTTCGTTTGCGGCGTTGCGTGAGTTTTTAACACTTCTGAAGTATTAAGAAAACACCTCTTTTCACGCCAGGATGGTATATATTTATAAAACACTTTATATATCACAATTATATTCACAGTAACAGTATTACATCGACGTCTGATCGAAACTAAAGCTAAAACCGAATTGCCTTTCACTTCTCAACATGCCACCTCGCCAAGTCTTATCCCCTCTACTTTACAATCGTTCTTCCTTTAGCGCTATTGCGTTTACTGGGCGGGGCGACATGTTTCCGGTGACCATTTTTTAATCAAAAGACTGTTTATCAAATTAAATACCAAATGATATAAAATCGGGTAAATAACATTAAGGTGATTAAATTTATACTATACATAATTAAAAATCATGACAATATCGATCAAATCATCAGATATAACTATACAGGCAACGAAAATCATACTATCAACACCAAAAGTGTAAAGCTTGGTTCATATTACTGTGTCACCTGTCACACCATAGTGTGAAAGTTTACATAATAGAATTTCATGGTTCACACAATCAAACGCTTTCGACAAATCGCAAAAGATACCCAAAGAATCATGCTGAGACTCCCAAGCCTCGTAGATGCTCTCTACGAGATCGAGGCTGCGTCCACAGTTGAACAGCCCTTAGAAAAACCAAATTGCTTATTAAATAATAAATTATTGATACAAAAGAATGAAGCTAACTGATTTAACATTATTTTTTCAAATATTTTGCTAAGATATGGTAAAATACGAGTAGATATTGGTCTGAAATTACTAGGGTCTTTCTTACTACCACTTTTGTACAAAGGTATAATCTTGCTACACTTCATAAGATCGGGGAACTCATTACTGTCGACACTGCAGTTAAATATATGGGCTAAGTTATGTATATTATTTCAGCAACGAAACAGACTGATAATCCCCAGAGATCTTCCGATTTCTTTGCTTTGATCGATTTAAATGTTTTGATAATAGTGTCACTTGAGACTTCGTGGAATTTAAATTGGTTTGGGCTGGCAGCAACATTTTCAACTAATAAATGAGCAGCTTCCGTACAATTGGTTGCCAGTGATTCAGTGGTTTTATAAGGTATATCCCCAAAAAAGCCTAAAAATTGATTTGCAATATCTTTTTTATCACTAATTATTTCATTATTTTTCTTAAGCTTGTATTCCGATTCTCGACTTTTGGTTTTAGCAGTTTCCGTTTTTATGATAGACCAAACAATTTTTGAGGTATTTTTTGACTGCTTTATTTTGTTAAGTATATACAAGGTTTTTGCATATTTGCATATCTTTTTCAGTCAAGTCAGTCCTGAAAAGTTCAAAAGTCTCTAATAATTTTTCATTTAACTGTTGTTCATTTAACTGTTAAAACGAAAACTTTACTACTTTACCTTTCGAGCAGCTGTACTTAGGAATCGGTGTAGCAACGAAAATAAACACTCCTGATATCAAAAGAGACATGACAAGGCGGAGAGAATTTTTGAATAGGTGCAAAGATTTTCTTGTGGAATCTGCTTTGCAAATTAGAAAAAGGTGGGATTTCAACAATGAGGCTCTTATAAAAATTTCTCTGCTTAGCCCTAAAAATGCCTTAAGTCAATCTGTGCGCGAGCATAATCCTACCATTTTGTCTATTGCCTCAAACTTCCCGAGAGTGATTGATGTACAAGATATAAACTTAATGCAAACTCTTGACGATCAATGGCGTGCACTGCCACATATAGAATTTGATGACAATATGAAAACGGAAAAACGACCAGACGTGTTCTGGGCGAAACTAAGATCTTGGAGTGATATCTCTGAAAACTACCCGTTTCAAAATATTTCAAAATTTGCTCTTGATTGTCTAGTTTTGCCTCACGCAAACGCCGATTGTGAGCGAGTATTCAGCAAAGTTAACTTATCAAAAACCAAGCTCCGAAATAAACTTGCAACTTGCTCCATTGACTCCCTGCTACTTTCTTGCGATGCAGTGAAAGAAAGCAAGTCCAACAACTGCATAGAATTTATGGCTTCTGATGATATGTTACGACGTGTCAATGCTAAAGACGAAATTCCAATTCCAATAGACGACTTAGCTGAGACTGCTGAGAGCGACGTCCACTTGCCTCAATTTGACTGAGTCGACTCCCAGTTGAAATCTTGTGATAAATTTCATTCTCAATTATCAAGAAGTTAAAGTAAGACAAAAAAATATTGTAACATTGTGTTGTGTACCACCTTTCGTTGGTGTATTTATATATTTGTCAGTATAATAAAACAATAGTACCTAGTTATGTATCCCCCACAGCCCTCTGCTTTAGAATAAGTAGCTGACACTGCAGTTAGCCGCCGGTTCTGAGTAACGGCCACCGCAGTACAGACGCTGAATATGCATTCCTAGATATAAGACCACCTTAGTCGAGTAAGTTTCGTTATAAGTAAAATATGTATTAAGATCATTAAGAATAGAGCCTCTGAATCGGCTACACGTAGTTTTATTTTAGTTTTTAAAAAACCATTTATCTGCTCCCCAAATTTAACTGGCGCAGCCGGTAGGATAACTGGCTGTCCTAACGTGAGTGTCTATACTTGTACAACGAGTTACCGCGTTAGAACGGCAAAGTGCGGTTTGCCCATAACAAAGGTGAAGTGCCGAACAGTTATCCAACGAACTAAATAAATGTGTTAAATAGTGGACGCTGAGAAAAATGATGCTGGTCGGTTGGTGAGTAGACCTTTTCGCCATCCTTGCCTATCCCGAGATTCTCCTCGAATTGTGTAATTAGTATATTCAGACCTTAGTCATCGGTTAGAATTGTGTAATTAGGTTAACTTCATAAATTTGGGTCTCAAATCGATCGGAATTATTGTTAAAATAGTGTAATTAAGTAAAGTAAAAATTATATTTTTGCCAAAAATAGGTTTAACATTTTATAGTATTAAATCGTGTGTGTAAATTGCCTATACCTGCTCATTATACGCTAAAATGATGGCACAACAACAGCAACCATTAGAGTTCAGGGCCATCCCTCGAGAAATATTAAACCTCATCCCCATTTTTGGAGGTGACAAAGCGCAATTAAATTTATACCTGAGAAAATGCGAATATGTAATAAGCCGATATAGAGGTGATGCAGCTCAGGACTTATATGTGTTCAACGCCGTGACAAGTAGACTCAATGACAAAGCGGCTTCGCTCTTGTCCGAACGAGATGACATAAACACCTGGTCCAACCTAAAAGAGGTACTAAAACAACATTTTGGGGACCCGCGAAGTGAACACTGCATAGGTATTGAGTTGGAAACGCTAAAAATTAAATCCGGTGAAAGTTATCTCGATTTCTACAAACGCATTCAAAGTGTTAGATCCACGCTTATTTCCAAGGTCAACATGATAGAAGATATCAATTTACGACGCGCTAAGGTAGTGATATATAACAATACGGCACTTAACGTATTCTTATACAACCTATCCGAAGATATGGTGCGCATAGTCCGGCTAAAAGCACCAACGAGCCTAGAGGACGCTTTAAGCACAGTTTTGGAAGAAGTTAATTTCCTAGACCAATATAACGCGAGAAAACGCATGTACGTCTATAACAACGCCGCGCCAAGGCCAACCTTTTCACCCGCGCACACGGCGAGTGGTTTTAAATTCCAGGCGCCTCCAGTAAACGCCGCGCCTAAATTCAATTTTGGTACACAACCTGCACCAACAAAACCACACCAAGCGCAACCACAAAGTTTTGACTACCGCCCACAGTTTGGAACCGTACCTCAATTTGGGTACCGTCCGCAATTTAATTCAGCACAGCAACAGGGATTCCGCCCTCAATTCGGAACCATCCCTCAGTTAGGCTTTAGAACCCAATTTGGGAATCAACCCCCGGCTCAGAGTGGATACAAACCACCGTTATACAAAACACTTCGGATGAAATAGTAACCCTTACGGTTAAACGACCCTTACAAGTAACTAAGTACACAACCACCAGGTGTAACCTCAATGCGACTAACGTTACTAAAGCTACAGACATACAAATGGACAAAATACTGACTGAAAATCTGAACAAAATAAGACTAGACCATACCAACTCTGAGGAACGCGAGAAAATTTACAGACTCTGTACAGAATACAAGGACATTTTCCACTGCGACAAACTACCTCTTACTTTTACCAATCAAGTAAAACATGAAATTCGAACAAAAAATGAAGACCCTATTTACATGAAACCGTATAGACAGGCCCCTGCCCAAGCAGATGAAATTAACAGACAAGTAGAGAAAATGCTGCAGGACGACGTAATCCAAGAATCGCACTCTCCGTGGAGTGCCCCCGTACACTTAGTACCTAAAAAGATCGACGCATCAGGAGAACAGAAATTTCGTATGGTAATAGACTACAGAAGACTTAATGAGATAACAATAGACGATAAATACCCACTCCCCAATATAACCGACCTGTTTGACAAATTAGGAAAAAGTACTTACTTCAGCACAATTGATTTGGCAAGCGGCTACCATCAAATAGAGGTTGTAGAGCGAGATAGACAGAAAACTGCCTTCAGCACACAAAATGGTCACTTTGAGTTTTTACGAATGCCGTTCGGCCTGAAAACGGCCCCTGCAACCTTTCAGCGTACAATGGACCATGTCCTACGAGGCCTGCAAGGATTACACTGTATGGTGTACCTTGATGACGTCATCATTTTTTCATCCAGCTTAGAAGAGCACTTACAAAAATTAAGACTAATTTTCGACAGACTGAGACAGACAAACTTGAAGGTACAACTAGACAAGTCAGAATTTTTACGTAAGGAGGTATTATACCTAGGACACACCATCACTAAAGACGGACTGAAACCGAATAATGACAAAATAAATGCAGTAATGAATTTTCCGACCCCAAAGACTACAACGGAAATTAAAAGTTTCCTTGGACTCGTAGGCTATTACAGACGCTTCATACCCAATTTCGCTAAAGTAACCCAACCACTGACGTCATGCTTAAAAAAACGCAACAAAATTATCATTGACCAAAGTTATATTGATGCCTTTAACAAATGTAAAGAACTCTTGACACATGCTCCACTCTTACAGTATCCTGACTATGGAAAACCTTTCATCCTGACAACGGATGCCTCAAACGTAGCCCTGGGAGCTGTCCTTTCCCAAGGACAAGTTGGTAGTGACAAACCAGTTGCATACGCGAGCCGTACTTTAAGCGACACAGAAACACGCTATAGTACCATAGAGCGAGAGTTGCTCGCCATCATCTGGGCAACAAAACATTTCCGCCCTTACTTGTACGGACGAAAATTCTTCATCTACACTGACCATAGACCCTTAGCTTGGCTAAACTCCCTGAAAGACCCAAACAGTAAACTGACCCGATGGAGGCTACGCCTTCAGGACTTCGACTTCGAGATAATATATAAAAAAGGAAAACAAAATA
Source organism: Alcis repandata (assembly GCA_949125135.1). Lineage (NCBI taxonomy): Eukaryota > Metazoa > Arthropoda > Insecta > Lepidoptera > Geometridae > Alcis > Alcis repandata. The sequence continues at coordinate 3,194,759 of OX421240.1, forward strand.
CAAACGCGGATGCCTTAAGTAGAATCAAAATCAACGCCCTGACTGACGAAGACGCTAATTCAATGAGAGTAAACCTAGACAAAAAACGACAGGACTCAACGACTACGACAGTATCAGAAATAAGCGAGACAATAAGCATATCTGACTCGTCGGAAGCCACCGAGATGCTAACAGAATTGGAAATAGAGAAACCCGTTATACCATCCCCCTCAGGGAGCTCTAAGTCACAGACTATACACTCTGTGGAAGATCTAGATTCAAACGGAATACCGATTTTACATGAAGCCATAGATACAAAACCAAATCAAATCTTAGTATATTCCTGGCTTAAAAATGAACTCCACGTGAAAAACCTATCGTATGAAAAACACAAAATTCTAGAAGTTTTCCTCCCCCTTAATAACGTAGAACTAGTGAAAAACTTCCTCAAGGAATATATTAGACCAAAAATTAAATATTTTATATATTTCGAAAACGAAGAACACCGCATACAATTCAGCAATGTTGTAATAGAAATTTTCAGGAAAGGAACAATAAATATATTTGAATGTACCGAAAGAGTAGTCTGTGTAGACAACGAAAGCGAACAAAAGGCAATAGTTTTAAAATACCACAACGGTAAAACATGCCATCGCGGGATTAAGGAAACATTAGTCAGAATCCGTAGAAATTATTATTGGAATAAAATGGACGAAATTGTTTCAGCTATAATTAATAACTGCGACGCCTGTAAAAAGACAAAGTATGAGCGAAAACTACTAAAACCCATGTTACAATTGACGCAAACGCAGAATGCCCCGTTTCAAGAAATTTTCATAGACATTTTCACAATCGAAGGAAAATATTACCTAACCCTAATTGATGCCTTCAGCAAGTTAGGGCAGGCCATTGAAATTACAAATAAATCTACCCCTGAAGTCGTACGAGCGCTACTGAAATATTTCTCATTCTACGGTATACCCAAGAAAATTAACTCTGACCCCGGTACCGAATTTAATAACGACCTCATGAAAGAATTTCTCAGTCTACACAAAATAGAAAGACACATAGGCACCGTAAATAACCCGAACTCTATGGGACTTGTAGAAAGATTTCATTCAACCATAATAGAGATATATAGACTGGCCAAGTATGAACAAAAATGCACGGATGCCGCGTCCGTCATGACGTACTCAGTCATGGCTTACAATCACACCATACAGACAGCGACAGGATTAACACCCTTCGAAGTTGTCTTTGGACACACCGACACTGATAACCCATTCGACCTAGAACTTGAAAAACTTTACACTCAGCAACTGATTAAAGACCACAAGAAACGAACGCAATTCCTATACGCACACATAGCCGAGAAATTAAAAGCCGGAAAGGAAAAGGTTAGAGAAAAACGAGGCGGCGAAACTAATATAGAACTTCCGGAGACCGTCTTCGTAAAAGACATAAATAAAAGAATGAGCAAAGAAAAACCGAGGTACAAAAAGGCAAAAATAATAGGTATGACCGGTAAAAACGTTGTCCCAATTAAAAGAGAAGCTGAAAAGAAAAGCACGAAAGCTCCTATTAAAAACATAAAACGCCCTCCGCAGGTGCAGTCTGATGCTAGCGACGTCGACAGCCGCCCTTCATCTTCAATCACTTGAAGGAAACCCGGGACTCCTGCCTGTAAAGAAAGGTCAAGCTTACATACAAACTGACAACTGGACAATTCTAAAAACCATTAAATTAAATAATATCTGGATTGACCTAAAACTCGTCAACTCGAAATTTACTGAATTTCAGCGATTACTTTCATCCAACAAAACTTTCCCTCACGAATTTATTGATATATTCATGCATGCAGAGTATATGCGCGATATAACTATAGATAAATATTACCAGCTAATTCCACAACGCTTCAAGCGAGGATTAATTAATCCATTAGGGTCCATAATTAAAATAATAACCGGTAATCTAGACCATGATGACGCAATCAAATATGATCAGTTGACCTCCGAACTAAGCCACGACCAAACTATTACTTCAAAGAAAATCACTATAGTCTCAAAAATGTTAGATAGCCTCATAAACGCAACAGAATTAATCTATCAAAACTCGATAACAGTAGACACCCGTTTGAAAAGGGTTAAAGCAATCCTTAAGGAGACAATAACACAAGAAAATAATTTAGCTAAGTCCTCTTATGTGCTAGGACTATATAGTTTGTTTTTAAGTAGCTTTAGAACTATATTCATTAGGTTAAGTGAAATTGAAACCGCACTAGCTCTAAGCAAAAGCTCTATATTACATCAGTCTATTATTAATTCTACCGAACTACTATATCATTTAAAAGTAATAGCGAATTCAGAGAATTTGGTGTATGTACCCACCGAATTAAATTTAGCCAAAATAGAGGAAACTATTTCTGTGAAATCTTATATGAAAAGAGACCAAATCACTTTTGTCATGGAAATTCCACTAACCGATAACTATAAGTATGTATAATTATTTCAAAATGTACACTTTACCTATTTTTCTCAAACCCACAAACCTAACCGTAGCCATATTTCCTAAATACCCTTACCTATTGGCGAAAGGATTGAAGTACCAGCCGATCGTGAAGCCGTGCCGCCCACTCGCTGCTGGAGACGAGTTCCTCTGCAACGACGACAATCGAGCCTTGTACAGCGGACTCTCTTGTGAAGAGAAACTCATGGTGTACGAGAACAACATCACCAGCTGCAAGCAGTACCCTATCCATATAGAAGACGTAAAGCTGCAGAAAGTTAATGACAACAATTGGATACTTTTCACCAAAGCAGAAATCACCCTTACGGAAATATGTGGGGAAGAAGTCTCTAAACAGCCAATATCAGGTACGTACGTCGTGACGTTAAACAAGCCCTGTGACGTCAATGTTAACGGCCTCACCATCCGACATCACCGAATCTACACCGAGACGGATGCTGTTAAGCCGCTACCCATCATCAAGCTACCGAGACTGCGCGCGACCGAGGACTTATCCGATGCACGCGCACTTAACATGCACGAGGTTGGACTAGACGAAGTGAAATATATGGCTTTCGCCCTAAAATATAGTGACGTGTTTGAAAAAGTGATTAACAGAGAAAAAGACTCTAAAATCAGTGTTATAGCATTAGGACTCGTAGCACTATGTATAGTTTTAGTTATTCTATATGTTTTATACTTAAAAGTAATTCCGTGTATACAAAATTATCGAGGTCTTTCGCAAATCGAACGCCCCGATAATTTTCCACTTAGGGAGGGAGGAGTTATGTATCCCCCACAGCCCTCTGCTTTAGAATAAGTAGCTGACACTGCAGTTAGCCGCCGGTTCTGAGTAACGGCCACCGCAGTACAGACGCTGAATATGCATTCCTAGATATAAGACCACCTTAGTCGAGTAAGTTTCGTTATAAGTAAAATATGTATTAAGATCATTAAGAATAGAGCCTCTGAATCGGCTACACGTAGTTTTATTTTAGTTTTTAAAAAACTATTTATCTGCTCCCCAAATTTAACTACCTACTTATTAACGCATTTTATTCCAATCCAAAACAAAAATGTAAAATAAAGGAACGTAGTATAATTTTGAAAAAATAGTTTTAATTTCCATAGGCAATAATTTTCTGAAACTCTGAATCCAACCCTGCACCACACTGATGTGAATCTAGCAGGCAGTACGGCGCGTTACCGCGGTGAATGTAGTTGTTTCCCGTCATTTTATTTTGCAAAAATGTCTGACGAACTTATTGAGTTAGTACGCCAATATAAAGTACTTTATGACACAAAAGCTAAAGATTACAAGGATCAAGGTGTAAGGAATGCTGTTTGAGAGGAAATAGCAACAACATTAAATAAACCAGGTAAGTCTTTATTTATTAACTTAGATATCTATTACATATATTTCGCCGTATACTATCCATTTGCCATGGTACTTGACCCTCTGGACTCATAAAATAATTATTATATTTTTCTCTTACGTACACAGCTTCTTGTGTTGGATTTCTCGATACTGCTTTATGTAATATTCCCCATATTACATAAAGCAGTATTAGTACTATTGCTTTTATCATCTTCGTACGTGTTTAGAGACATTAAAAAATTATGTAGACAACAAGTAGCAAGAACAATTTTATCTGCCATGTACGGCTGTAGGGGAAGTAGGGGCATAACCACATATGGGGGCACAACCGTTTTTTACCATTTTGGGTGTTTTTTTGTTGAATGGCAACATTTTTCGTAATGGTCACACCATAGTCAATGGCCGCTTTCTTGTCATGTTGTGCCAGTGTCGCTGGTTGTGCGAAGAAAAAGTTATTTAATTTTTTGTTAAATTTGGAAAGTTTCTTATAATTACGTTACAATTTTAAACATGCATTGCATGATAGGTACAACGATTAATAGTTTTATGATTGAGTGATTTACTAAACTTGTGAGTTCTTTATCTGAGCTTTGTTTACATTGTTTGTTCGTAACCTAACCTCAAAATACCAGACACAGCAAACGTTAATTTTCAAAATGAAACCACATAGGCGGTTATGCCCCAAAATACTTTTGTATAGTATTTGTATTTAATGCTTGTAAATTTGGGCAGGATTAGGAGCCAAAGTGAGCACACTAATCCTAACTTGGCCACCTGTCCGGTGAGCAAGTTCGTCAAATGGTTACAGAAAGGAGCGCAGGTCGTGTTGACATCTGTAACAAGCCTACAAAGTTCCTGCACGTGGTGTCGCCTGCTTTTGGTCCGGTCCCCTATGGAACAGACGTAACAGATACTTTTAGGCGCAATTCTGAACTCCAAACCCTCCTATCCCATTCTCCTCCTTCCAATCAGCGTGGTGGCGTGGTGGTCAGGTCACTGCGGGCCTTACATCTCCGGATGCTTGGCTGGGGGGATGACCACCCACGTATTTTGTGCTGTGCGTGGGGGGCCCGTAGGTTGGATGCAACAAACCTGGTGGCTGAGTGATTGGTTGGTCTTTCACAACACTCCACTTTGGTGTGAATTTCAACCGAAACGGGAGGATATGGACTAGCCATACATATTCATTCAGCACAGGTGGCAGTCTTCTACTCCACCGGGCGAGAGGGGGGGTTTTAAGGGGCCTGCAGTCGGCGCTGCTCGCGGACCACGTTATGATTGGCGTGGACCTGGGAGCGGCGTTTCGCCTCGTGGGTTCCTGATTCCGCCCTTCTATATCCGCTTAGTAACCCTGGTGTTGTAACCCAACATCCCCAAATGGTGCGGGCTCCGTGGAGGGTGGGGATCTAAGCGGATGAATCTTTAATCAAAACAAGAATGGAGAATATATCCAAACAATCGCAAACCCCCCCCAGTGGGGAGGCGGTGAGATACCTTGAGGCTTCAATCGAAGCCGAAGAGGGAAACACTGCTGCCTGGAAGGTCGTAAGACCCAAAGGCAAAAAAGGGACTGTCCCGAATGCGGGGGCCTACAGCTGCAACCCCAAGTTCCAGTACCCCAGCTTCCCTGGTGGCTCACGCCCCAGGGAATCTAAACCGTAAACAAAGACGCAAGCTGAATCGTCAGCTTCGGGGGACGCGCAGGGAAACGGGTTCGGGCGGACCACAGCCAACGGCTGAGGCCCCCCCAATGAATAGACCGGGACCCAGCGCCTACTACCACGAGCGACGATCCGGCCAAAACAAGCCTGTGGCCAAGCCGCATGCCCCGTCGACATCTACCACGGTTCCGACTGTGACGAATGCCGATGGTGGCAGAGGCAAAGCCACGGGCGCAAATACTAACCCAAAAAACACTAACAAACGATCCAACCGCAATAAGCATGCTGCGGCAACCACCGTGAAGACGGCGCAAGCCTCGGCACGCAAGGAGCCCAGCAAGCGCTCGCGGTTGGATGACTCGACATCGCCGAGAAGCGACCACAAAAAAGTGAGGCTGGACAACACTCGACGTGCCCAAACCAGCTATGCGGGGATCGTGATGAGCGAGCTCTGCGTAGCGGTGACGAGGGACGACAATGCCCAGTTAAGCGAGGAACAGGTCACCTTAGTGAAGAAGTTCCTCCAGCGCAAGATATTGGAGGGTATTAAAGACCCTGCAATCGCCTACTCACCCAGTTTCAACGGCAAACCCGTCTCTGCAGACGGAGTGTTGAAGCTGTGGTGTGAGGATGAGCGCTCACTAAGGTGGCTGACCGAAGCGATAGACTCCATGCCAGACATGAAGGGCACCAAATTTGTGGTGAGGAAGCAGGGTGAATTGACCCGAAGGGTGCGAGCGGCCCTGTTTCTTCCAGAGTGTGAAAACACCCTGGAGGATACCAACCTTGTTCTGGATCACCAGAACAAGTGGGCCCTCGTGAACACCTGGACGGTCTTCACCCACACGCTCCAGAAGGATGGGACCATGTTCCTAACTCTGGGTATCCCGGAGAGCGTGGTCCCGGCTCTTCTGGAGCGTGGTCGCAGACTATCCCACAATTTGGGTAAGGTATACGTCCGTTTCTATGGAACGGACGGGTCCCTTTCGGACGAACCCCCCCGAAAGGAAGTCCCTACCTCGGCGGAAGGAACGGAGACCGTCCCTCCCGTGCCCACGCACTCGTCCCCAAAACCAGTGACATCTGATGTCGTGGTGGTGGGGATGAGTGTGGACCCGGAGCCCCAGGGGAGTGGCACGAACGAGGTAGAAGAGCTCGTAAAAGAGCTGAAGCAGTTGGTAGTGGATAAGCCTGATGATGGCGACCCCAACCAACTGTAATATCATACAAGCTAACCTCCAGCACAGCCTCACTGCTACGGCTAACCTACGCAGAGTGCTGGAGGCCCCATACAATGAGGAGACCGTCGCCCTGATCCAGGAGCCGTGGATCAGGGGTGGGCGTGTATGCGGTCTCAAAACGCCATATGGTAAGTTAATTTTAAACAGCACATGTGATAACCCGCGGGCATGTATTTATGTACCGCGCAACATCTCTGCAGTGCCCCTCACAGAATTCTGCTCTAGGGATCTGGCCACTGTCAGACTCCAGAACACCGGAGTCGACGGGGGGATGACGATCATCGCGTCGGCGTACATGCCAGCCGACGAGGAGATCCCTCCGACACACATTGTGGACTTGGTGAAATACTGTGAGCAAAACAACTCTAAACTAATTATCTCAACAGATACTAACGCGCATCACCCTTTATGGGGTATGCCAGTAGCCAACAACAGGGGAGAGGAACTGGTAAACTACCTTTTCACAACAGATCTCTCCATAGCAAACAGAGGAACGGAACCTACTTTTGTCACCAGTAGATGCCGAACTATAATAGACCTCACACTGGCAACAGGTAACTGTATAGAGACTATAAGAAACTGGCGTGTGTCGGACGAGTCCTCATGCTCCGACCATAGATGGGTGCGCTACGAACTGCGAATGACCACCACACCGCCTTTACCTACACGCAACCCTCGGCGAACGGATAAGGTAAAATTTTGTGACTATCTAAAGCAACACCTTAACACCGACGCTACGGTGGCATCAATAAACAATACAACCGACATAGAAAAAGCGGTCGTACAACTAACCAATAGTCTCACCAGGAGCTTTCAAGAGGCCTGTCCTCTATCCACTCCCAACAAAAGAGGAAATCAGGGATGGAGCAGAGACCTGGAGAGTCTAAAAACAAAGGTACGTAAACTATTCAACAGAGCTATGAACACTTACAACGACGAGGACTGGAGCAATTATTACACTGCCCGCGCAAAATATAAAAAGCGGATACGATCCAGGAACCGTAAGTCGTGGAGAAGGTTCAGCTCAAGCATAGAGTCAAACACACAAGCCAATAGGATCAGGAAAATTCTCGCGGCCGATCCTAACCGAGAAATCGGATCACTGAGGCTACCAGACAACACCTACACTAAAACAGACACTGAAACCAACTGTCTTCTTCTACAAACCCACTTTCCAGAATGCCAGATCGCTGACGCTACCACTTGGGAGGTCAACGATGAAGCTTCACCCTCAGCTGACGACTGGTGGATCGCAAGAAAGGTGGTCACTAGGGAGAGGATAAAGTGGGCAATAAACACTTTCCAACCCTTCAAATCAGCGGGCCTCGATGGCATCTTCCCAGGCCTGCTGCAATGGGGAGCAGGGCACATAAACGGAACCCTGGACCTCATCTTCACAGCTTGCCTGGCGTTTAAGTACGTCCCACTCGCGTGGAGAGAGGTCAGAGTTCTATTTATTCCCAAACCAGGAAAGAGCGATTATACAGAACCCAAAGCATACAGGCCGATCAGTCTAACCTCTTTCTTACTCAAAACCTTAGAAAGGCTGTGTGACCGGTACATAAGAGACGACATACTGACTGTGACACCATTACACCCACAACAACACGCTTACAGTGCGGGCAAATCCACGGAATCAGCCCTGCACAAAGTGGTAAGCACTATCGAGCAGGATATCAAGAACAAGACGCTTTGCCTGGGTGCCTTCATCGACATTGAAGGGGCCTTTGACAAAACAAACTTTCGCAGCATCAAAGCAGCACTCAGAAGGCATGGTGTAAAGGTGACGCTGAGTGATTGGATCATCAACATGCTGAAGCTAAGAGCGGTGAGGGTGGACGCTGGAGGTACCACTAGAGCGACAGTATCCAGAGGATGCCCGCAAGGTGGTGTCCTCTCACCATTGCTCTGGAACATGGTGGTAAATGATCTAATCGCAAAGCTTAACGGACAACGCTTTCTCACGGTAGGGTACGCAGACGACCTGGCCATCCTCATCTCAGGACATTTTGCGAGCGTATCGTGTAACATCATGAACGGCGCACTACGGGTCGTAGAGAGATGGTGCACCGAATACGGATTGTCCGTGAATCCAACAAAAACACAACTGGTAATGTTCACAAACAAAAGAAACCTAGGGAGATACACACTACCTCACCTCTTCAACACACAGCTGGCCCTAACAGATGAGGTAAAGTACCTGGGTATCACGCTGGACAGCAAACTAAACTGGGCAAACCACCTCCAATGCAAAATAAACAAATCCATCATCTCCTTCTGGCAATGCAGGAAAATGATAGGGAAAACATGGGGACTAACCCCGAAAATAACGTTATGGCTGTACAACACAGTGATAAGGCCCTCCTTAACCTATGGCGCCGTAGTCTGGTGGCCTAGAACTAAACAACACACAACAATAAACAAACTGAAAAAACTCCAGAGACTCGGCTGTGTAGCTGCAACCGGCTGCATGAGAACGGCCCCTACGGCAGCCCTAGAGGCATTACTCGACCTGCCACCACTGCAGCTACACATCCAACAGGAGGCCGCGGCCTCTGCTTACAGACTCCGCGCACTCAATCTCTGGGAACATAACAGGAACGCGACCCACACCACAATCATAGAGGAATGTGCAGAGGGCAACCCAGATATTCTCTCTATTTATGACAGGGTACCTAAACAACACATCTTCACTAAAAGCTACAAAGTACAGCTGTACGAGGAGCCTAGTGAAGACACCAACACACAGGAGCTTAGGATATATACAGATGGCTCTAAAATGAAAACAGGTACAGGTACAGGCGCTTTCTCAGACGAGCTGAATATCCATGTAGCGTTAGCTCTAGGGACACACAGCTCCATCTTCCAAGCGGAATGTGCAGGTATCATCCAAGCAGCAACAGCAATACTAAACAGGAAGGTAACTGGCTACAATATCAGGATACTTTCAGATAGCATGGCAGTTCTTCGAGCACTGCAAAAAGTTGAGCACTCCTCGGGGCTAACAGTTCAATGTCACTGTCTACTGGAAAAGGTCAGTAAACTAAACTCACTGACCCTCCAATGGAAAAGGACATAGTGGATCCAGAGGAAATGATGCGGCTGATGAATTGGCAAGAAGAGGCTCGGCCATGCGCCCCGTAGGACCGGAGCCAATGATACCTCTGCCTTTCAGCCAAATCAAGTCATGGATTCACGAGAGAACGCACAAACTACACCAAAAGCTTTGGGCAAGTATGGAGGATTGCAGGCAGTCGAGGGAGGCCTTCCCGTTACTGAACCGGAGAACCTCCCGAAAGCTCCTCAGTCTAAAACGGGACAAGCTCCGACTCTTCGTCGGAATAGTCACCGGACATTGCCCATTAAACAAACACCTATTTACTATAGGTGTTACAGATAGCCCCCTGTGCAGAGGATGCATGGAGGCGGAAGAAACGGCCAAGCACGTGCTCATGGAGTGCGAAAGCGTGGCGTCCCAGAGAGCGAAGTTCCTGGGAAAACCGGGAACCCTGCGGGAGGCCTGCAGCGTGACACGCAAGCTGCTGGACTTCCTGGAGGACATCGGGTGGCTGGAGTAGCCGCCGTCACCCGCTCACGCAAAAAGGGCCGACGTACGGCCTAGTTGCGGAAAAGAGCCCGCTCACCAAGTACCAAGTACCAAGTACCAAGTAAGTGCTTGTAAATTTGCATTTCAAGGTACAATAGCAAGGAATAGTTTTTGATAATGGTACGGAACTACGTGCGGCTTACAACGCGGCAATCATGGGACGAACGTGCCATGAAAAATGCTGTGGAGGCTGTTATTAATAAAGGAACGGGCTACAAAAAAGCGTCCAAGAATTTTAATGTGCCTATTAGTACTCTTAGAGACAGAGTAAATAAAGTTAAGAATGGGTTGAAGGATATTGAAAACAACGGAGCTAAAGGGCTTGGGTAACTTTAAAACTGTTTTTACAAAAGATCAAGAAAAAGAAATGATGGATCACATTCTGAAGCTGGAAAGCCGTCTGTTTCCTATAACTGTGAAGGATTTGCGAGAGATTGCTTTCAATTTAGCAGAAAAAAATAATATAAAACATGATTTTGATAAAGAAACTGGCATGGCTGGGTACTAGGGTTTCCAACCGGGAAATCCCGGTACCAAAAGAACCGGGATTTTCCGGTTCAAGCGTTTCATATTCAAGCGTTGTCACGTCGTCGTCGGGCGTCTTATTTAAAATATAAATATAATAAACACTATACATATTAAAAGCATTACATATACAGAGGCATTAAATATTAAAAAATATTAATTTTATACTCAAAAAATATCACGCATAATTTAACATTTTTTGCACATAGTACTGGCTATTACGTCATCGGCCCAGGTCTCAAGTTAAGTCTCGTAGGTATTATCATTAGTTGATAAGTATAAAACTTATCAACTAATGATAATACCTATACCGATAATTCATGTTTATTTTTTAATCTGTTTGTTTAAGACTAAACGAAAAATAATACCAGAACCAAAAGATAAGGAACGGAATGCAGAAACCCCCGCTGCTAGTCCAGATGTTGCTTATTCCAATCCACGTCCGTCTGGCTCCGGGAGTTCAGAAACGACAACAAAAAAAGTAAGAAACGTCGTAATACATAAGACATCTTGGCTGATTAGTAGGTAATACAGTAAACTTTAGGTCTTGTATACTTTTTAATTTTACATTAATCTACGGATTGATTCGGTGGTTTAGTGATTATAGTGAGTTTTTATCACATCTTTTTAATGTGCCTATATTTTTGTTAAAGACTAAACGAAAGCGAAAACCAGAAGAGGGGAAACAGAGCTCAGAACCCGTCGCTGCTAGTCCAGAACCAGATATTGATAATTTCGATATAAACCTGTCTAGGAACTCAGAAACAGAAATCAAAAAGGCAAAACGTTTCAGTAAATTTAATGACCAGTGGCTCAAGGAAGCTGACTTTAAAAGCTGGTTACGAAAATGTCCAAATCTTAAAGACGGAAACGAGTTAGCAGTTTGTTCAGTCTGTTCAACTTCAATTATTGCGCACAAAAGTGATTTAATTCGCCACATGAAATCAGATCGCCATCAAAGAAAGGCCCTGGAAATAAAAGATGTTCCTAAGATTTCATCTTATATACTACCTACAGATCTAGAAAAAAATGTTAGGAGGGCGGAGTTAAAATTAGCTGGAGCATTAGCTGAAAACAATATACCATTATCATTCATTTTAGGCCCTCTATGTACAAACATTTTTCCAGATTCAACTATTGCTAGAAATGTTAATTTGCATAGGACGAAAGCTACAACCATCCTAAAAAATGTTTTAGGAAAATCATTCATGGAGATCACTAATCAAATGATGCGCAATATTGGATGCTTTTATTCAATAATAATGGATGAAACGACTGACCAGAGTACTTTAAAACAATGTTGTTTTACAGCTATCGTGTATGACCACGACATTAATAAAGTACAAACAGTATTTTTGGATATGGTTGAAGTAGCTTCAGGAATTGCGACTGGATTGCACAACTGCTTGATAGAAATGTTAAAAAAGAAGAAAATACCCATGGATAATATGGTAGGGTTTAGCTCGGATACGACCAATGTGATGGTTAGGGTTTCCAGAACCGGTACTGATTCTAAGAACCGGGATTTTCGGTACTTTTGTTCCAAAGAACCGAGAAATCCCGGTTCTTTCGGGATTTTTGGTATTTGCTATTTTTTGTTTTTCAATGGCGCAAAAGTGAATCTTACACGCAGTAGTCATTCGTTTTATACTTGTCTGAGAGTGTCGGAAGTGCTGTGTGACTCTCAGCAATTACTTATGACCTTGGGACAGGTCTTCTGAGTTCGTAGATAGTGGCGCACTGTCGTTAGTGAACATTAAGATTTCCGCTTCAATCTCTAGAGGGTATGAGATACTTACTAAGACGCCCGACTGATTTTGCGGCCAATTAGTAAACCCGTGGCTTTCCGCCCGTAGTATACTGGTTTTGTTTAGACTCCTGGAGTCTGAGCTTCAGCGAGTAATAGCCGCAGCCTATATCCTCCTCATTCTTCGTCTGTGTATATATTCTACCTGGACGATATACCCAGATATATCTAAGATGATCAATGATACTTGTTACTCTGTGATCAATGCATACTTGTTACTTATTTGGAAATTATTCTCGATGCTCGGTCGATTATTCTGCAGTGGTTTGTTATGGGACCCGTACTTTTCCACTATTTTGTAGATTTGATCTTTAGGGCTAAAGCTATCGCCTCCTGCTGTATGTGCAGATGTAGCAGAAGCCTAAGATTATTTCGCGCGCAGGTACCTAATGGTGTTTTCTTCATACATCAGCTGATTATTGAGCTTGCAAGTCTTTGTGTTTGCTGCAACTTCGTGATTGCCGTAGCAAGAATAGTGCGAGTCCACCACACTACGCAGCCGAAACTTAGGACGGGTCCACACTATCACTGTGTAAAGTCAGTGGCGGAGCTGTGACTTGAGTCCTCAGTCCTTACCCAAAGCCCTAGTTTACTGCCATAAGCCCATTTTCAGTTAGGTTTGTGGGTAATCCAGACCATGGACGTTGGCAACGCTGCTTGGTGGGCAAAGTTATTCTATAATACTGGACGAATCCACTGATGTAGCAACAGTAAAGTACATGGCGTATTGCATCCGATACTACAATAAAAAACTAGAAAAAAATGTTGTAGATTTTTTAGGCTTTCAAGAAGTGTACGAAGCAACAGCTGATGCCCTGTATACATCCTTTAAGAGATTTTTATCTGATAATATATGGGCTTAAATATTCAGAATCTCATCGCAATAGGAACTGATGAAGCTAGTAATCTTTGTGGCAAAAATGCACTGCGTGCACTGAATTACCATCTTGCCTGGAATATTTACTTAGGGAAACCAGAAATTGGTTTGCTTTGCTCACAGTCCATTGCGAATGAAAGTCTATCAGAACTTATTTGAAACTATTAATGATGGCAAAAAGCCCTTGAAACTAACTCAATTGTCTGCAACTAGATGGTTGGCATTTTATGCAGCTGTTAATACAAACATCAATCAGTGGCTTGAGCTCAAAACCCATTTTAATATGGTTAAATCGTCAGAAGAGAGATGTTACACAGCAAGGGAGCTTGCTGCTATGTATACCTAATGATGACACGAATTTATTATACTTATTGTTTCTATGTCCCGTACTAAAAGAAGTAACAAACGTGAATGTTATATTTCAAGCAAGTAATGCAAATATAACAAAAGTATACAACGACCTTCGGATTCTTCTTCTGTCCATTGCAAGACGTCTTTTCAAACCATTATTTTTGAGAGGTCAAAGTATGTCCGAAAACGTCTCATTGGCAATGCTTCATGAAGCGGATATAGCAGCTGTTAGGCGAGCTTTAGAAAAAGCCGAAGCACCATTTGAAAATTCATTGCTTCCACAGGACTCGATCGATTTTGGAGAAAAGTTCAATGAATTACTTGCAAAAAGATCTGTTTCTGACAACAAAGCCAAAGAAGTCAAACAGCGATGCACAAACTTTCTCGTGCGCTTAGTGAAGGAATTAGTTGACAGGTTACCAGTCAATGTGTCGGTGCTGGAAAAAATTGATGTTTTGTCACCCAACCGCTGCCTCTCAACCAGCAACAGACCTAACATTGATGATTTTCCCTGGCAGTTATGTGAACCTAATATTGACAAGGAATTTATAATAAACTAATTCCGCACTTTAAGTACGATGCGTATAGAGGAAATAATTGGCAGCATGCTGGAGGCAATCCCATGTTCAAAAATTTAGCGGAGTTTTCCTTGCGTTGTCTTTCATTACCTTTAAGTAATGCTGTCGTGGAAAGAATTTTCACCGTGATGGGTACGATAAAGATAAAATTAAGAAACAGAATGCAATTACCCATGCTGATCGCCATTCTAAGAATTCGTACACATATGAATGTCAGAAGCATTTGCTGCAACAACTTTGAACCAAGCAATCATATGATAAGTTTACATGCAGGAAGAAAAATGTACGATTCCAGCGGAGCTTGCGCCAGTTTTGCTATTGCTCGCAGCAGATGAAGCAGAATCGGAGTGTATATATATAAATAAATAAATTGTTAAAAAACTGTTTTTTATTTTAGTTTCGGCGTATGGGCTACTTTAGGCTACCTCATTTCAAATTCGGCTACTTTAGGCTACTCAAGCTCTGAAAATGGGCGACACCAGGTCCCGACTTGTTGTCAACACTGCCACGGAGTACTAGGTAGTAGTTATTCTGTGGTAGTACCAAACACTGTTCCGTCTCTGTTTAGCATTCGAACTGTTAGTTATTGTCGTCTCGTTTTACACATGGTACTTGATCTTGTTTCACAAGTTACTTACACTGTTTGTTAGTTTTGTCCTTTCCCAGTTAACAAAATATAATTGGAAAGTTAAAATGGACGTACCATTAAAGAAGAAGACTAACACCCAAAAGTACAGAACTGAGTGGGAAAACCAAGCAGAGTTCAAAGTCTGGCTTAAACCTAATAAGAATGATGCATTTAAAGCCTTTTGTTCGTTTTGTCACAGTGAAATGTTTGCTAAAATCAACGATATAAGGAAACACGCAAAAACAAAGAAACACCAACAAAAATGTGAAGTTCTTTCAAAAAACCAACAAATAAGTTTTTCTCCTGCTCCTAAAGAAAACATGCAGTGTTGTAGTGCATGTTTTGTAGTGGTAGGGCTCTTTTGCAGAGCCCGCCTGGGGAAGTACCACACCTATGCCAGTTATTCCACCGCCAAGCAGTAATGTGCAAACATTACTGTGTTCCGGTTGGAAGGGCATTGTTTCCAGTGAAATTACAGGGCAAATGGGAGATTAAACAACTTATATCTCAGGGTGACGAGCGCAGTGCTGTGCCGCGCAGGGTCTTGAATTCTGTGAGTTCAAAATTCTGGGTAGCGCAGACCTGTTATGGGCAAACGTGACGTTAACATCAGGCGTGCGATTTACTCGTCTCGTCACTCAATTACATAAAAAAAAAAAAAATGCAGTCTCGAAAAGCTGAAGGTAAACTTGCTTTGTTTATTTCGGAACACAGTGCCATTTCCCAAATAGATCATTTGACCGATTTGTGCAAAGATGTTTTTGCAGATTCAAAATGTGCGAACGATTTGAAAATTCACAGAACTAAATGCACTCAGGTGATCAACCAGGTACTGGCACCACATTTCAAGGAAAATCTTATGAAAGATATTGGCAGCCAAAAATACAGCGTTATAGTGGACGACGATGGGAATTATTCTAAGACATTTTAGTGTGGCACAGAATAACATTGTTAACGCCTTCCTCTCACTGGAACCAGTAGAGCGAGCTGATGCAAACGGGCTAGTCATTACTTTGGTTAAATGTCTTCAAGCTCATAATTGATCTCTCCAATCTTCCTAACTTAATTCTCATAAGATGCATTTGTCACTCCCTCCAATTGGCTGTTAGTCATGCGTCACAAAAAACCATTCCAAGACATATAGAGTTTCTGATAAGAGAAACATACAAGTGGTTTTCAATGTCATCGAAGCGGCAACAAGAATATAAAGAAATCTATAGCCTTATCAACTGTGGAGAAGGACCTCTCAAAATTCTTAAAGTGTGTGATACTCGCTGGCTATCTATAGAACCAGTGATAGTCCGCATTTTATCTCAGTGGGAAGAACTTAAACTGCATTTCTCACTAACTAAAGACAAATGTCACACGGCTGATTTACTGAATGCAATGTACATGGACGAGGCCAACCGCCTACATTTATTATATCTCAAAAGTGTGCTAAATGATGTTCAAACAGGAATCAAAATTTTTGAAGGGGAGAACGCAGATCCTGTGAAATTGATTACCTCATTGATGACTTTGTTGCGATCTGTTTGCAACCGAATACTGATACCAAATGCTGCAACAACAGATAAGGACTTTTTAACGATTACAATAGACCAATTAAACCCAGTACCCTACTTAGGCTACTTGTTTGAATCACATATCAGTACGTCCAATTTGACACGTGAAGCCGTAGCCCCTATCAGAAAGAGTTGTGTCGATTTCACAATTAAATTGGCAAAAGAAATACAAAACCGCGTTCCCAGCAATTATACTGCTCTTGAAAAAATGGCTCAGCTGTCTAAAGAAAACACATTAAAGCAGATAAAGGATAATTCAATTGCTGAACTTGCAATTGAACTGGGTTTTGATGAAGACAACGTCGACAAATTATTACAGCAGTGGCACAGTATTCACTTTGTCAAGTGGGATACAACTGAAAATACTGTGAAATTCTGGGCTCAAGTTTATAAGTACAAAAATGCTGCAGGAATCAATACATACTAGGGGTGATCCAAAAGTAATGATAATCAGATATTTCTAGACCGTATTAAAATCTAAAAAAATTTTTTTTTGGTTGCTCATACATCCTCTAGGTGCGCGTGAAAAAATTGTATAAATAGACCATGATTCCAGGGAGATACACTCATTTGAATACTCACAACTGGAGTGATAACATAAAAATGGAGAAAAACGAAATCAGAGCTGTCATTAAATATCTCTGTCTGAAAAAAATGTCTACCAAAGACATACACAACGACTTGGTGCAAACATTGGGGGACTCTGCTTCTCCTTATTCCACGGTTGCACGCTGGGCCAGGGAGTTTAAGCGGGGTAGAACATCCACAGAAGACGAACATCGCGAAGGACGTCCATCCACGTCCAACACTGAAGACAATGTCAAAAAGATAGAGGATATCGTGATGGCAGATCGAAGAGTGACCATCAGGCACGTAGCTGAGATGACAGGGAGCTCTTATGGTAGCGTTCAAAGAATTTTGACCAACGAATTGCACATGAAGAAGGTCTCTGCGCGTTGGGTACCGAGAATGTTAACAGACGAACAAAAGAAAAAACGAGTTGACATTTCAAGGGTTAATCTCGAGAAGTTCCAAGCCGATAAGGAAAATTTTTTGTCACGTTTCATGACCATGGACGAGACCTGGGTCCACCATTTTGACCCGGAAACCAAAAAACAGTCGATGTCTTGGAAACGAGCCTCCTCACCGACGCCGAAAAAATTTAAAGTCTCAAGTTCGGCGGGAAAGGTTATGGCGTCCGTTTTTTGGGACGCTAAAGGAATTATTATGGTCGAATACTTGAAAAAGGGAGCTACTATTACGGGCTCTTACTACGCAGACCAAATAAGAAGATTACGGGAGGCCATTAAAGAAAAAAGGCGCGGCAAACTGCGAGCTGGGGTGCTGTTTCACCAAGACAACGCACCGGCTCACAAAGCCGCAGTTGCGATGGCTGCCATTCAAGAAACAGGGTTCGAACTGCTCGAACACCCTCCCTATTCGCCAGATCTAGCTCCCAGTGACTTCTATCTCTTTCCTCGGCTCAAAGAACATCTCCGAGGCCAGAAATTTGAAGATGATAGCGAAGTGATGGCAGCTGTCGAGGCATTTTGGGAGAGTCAAGATAAAGATTTTTTTTCTAAGGGAATTCTCGGTTTAGAAAAACGTTTAACTAAATGTATTGACTTGTTAGGAGACTATGTAGAAAAATAAATTATTTTTGTAACTTTAACCACCGTGTATTATTTTGATTATCATTACTTTTGGATCACCCCTCGTACATAGAACTAGCAGATTTGGCTATAACAGTTCTGTCACTGCCACATTCAAACGCTGAAGTCGAGCGAATGTTCAGTGTGATGAATATCGTAAAAAATAAACTAAAGGCCTGCGCAGACGAGGTACTGTCCCCCGGGTACTTTTTTGTCCCTCATTATAGATCTCTTATAACTGTACGGAATAACGCACACAAAGGATTAAAAGTACCCCGTACAAAAAGTCCCCCGAACCACCGAGGACACCGAGGGACCGGACTAGACAAAAGTACGGGGGAGTCCCCGAAAAAAATAGAACCAACGTGACTAGGCCCAGCAACGCACACAGCGAACTTTAGTCTGCATTGACCGCTCGATGGTGACGCACGCGTGCACGACAAACAATGGCGCACGATATCGATTGTAAAATTTTAATAAGTGAGATTGAAAAAAGAACTCCATTATATGATACGTCAAGAAAAGAGTATCACGACCGAAATTTAAAGAAAAAGTTGTGGAACGAGGTATGTCAGGAAGTTTATTCCTCTTCAGTTTGGGATTTAATGTCGAGTGAGGACAAAACCAAATATGGTAAGTTTTTCGGATTTTCAATAAAATGCGTATTTAGTGATTTATTGTTTTTATTCAGGAAAGTTGCCACTTATTTATTAAATTTGGTTATACTGCCATGGTACAGATCCTTGAGGAGACGTAAAGTAATTGGCCATGTAATTTCGAGTTTCGATACCAGTATCTGTACCTCTTACACCAACTGGAGGTATATCCTCGAAAGTACAAGAATACAGTGTATCTTCAAAATGAATGCCATCCCTTTTACGGACAAAATTATGAAGAGTACATGCAGCTTTTATTATTGTTATTGCAAATTTCATATCAACATTCAAACTTCTTTGAAATATTGCCCATTTATTACTCAAAATACCGAATGCATTTTCAACTATTCTTCGTGCTCTTGATAGACGATAATTGAAAATGCGCTGCTTTGGACTTAAATTGCGATCAGGGTAGGGCCTCATCACATGATTTGAAACAGCAAACGCTTCGTCTCCAACAAAAACGAAAGGCATGGGATTTTCGTTCTCATCATTAGGAAGATTATGATTATTGGGAAGGGGTATTGAACCACTTGAAATACCCTTTTCTAAATTGGAATTTTTAAATATGTTTGAATCACTATGTTTCCCATACGCTCCGACATCAATGAATGTAAAACAATAATCAGCATCAACAACCGCCATTAAGACTGTAGAAAAATATGATTTGTAATTGAAATAATTTGAACCTGAGTTTGGTGGCATCTTTAAGCGAATATGTTTACCGTCCACAGCTCCCAAACAATTTGGGAATTGAGTTTTTCTGTAGAATTCACTTGCAATCTCTAGCCATCTTTCCTCATTAAAGGCAGGAAAACATGCATTTTTACACAGCTGCCAAATTGCTGTACAAGTTTCTTTAACGATAGAACGTATAGTAGATGCTCCAATTAAGTAGTCTTCTTCAAGATCAACAAACGATGAACCTCGTGCTAAATACCTGTAAAATAAACCAGAGAAATTAAAAATCTTGCAGCCTTTTATATTGTCATTTTATTTTGCAGGAAAGGAGTTACAGAAGAGATGGACTTCTCTTAGACATTGTTTTAGAAGAGAACTCGCCGCCCAAAAAAATACGCCGTCTGGAAGTGCAGCCAAGAAGAGGAGGAAATACATGTACTTCGATTCTCTTCTATTTTTGTTGCCTTTTTCAGAAATTGTACATACAGAAGGATCTATTGAAAACGATGAACCTGAGCTGAGCAATGTGGAAAATAGGAGAGATATAACTTCTCAAGCTGAAGCAAGGTTTTCAAAACCAAGAACGGTGAGAAAAAACACCGATGAAGAAATAGTAACTCTACTTAAAGAAGGTAATCAAATGCTTTCTAAATCAAAAACATGCGATAGCGGGCAAGACGAAGATGAGTTTTTTTTACGTTCGCTTACTTCATATATGAAGGGATTTTCTGAAGAACAAAAATTATTATTGAGAATGGAAATTTTAAAGTTAATTTTAAATTTTAAGCAATCATCAAACGACAATTCGAGATTTTCTCAAATGACCGTAACACCTAATGTTAGAAATGAAACACCTAGGAGAGAGCCGCTGTCATCTATTCAAAATCGTTTTAATAATCCAATCCAGTCTGTATCGTACACCACCGCAAATGACTTGTCTGAAAATCTTGAATATATTCCTCAACCATCGACATCACAGGTCTCAAATGTAGTATCTTATACACCAACACCTGTGCATCGGGATTACGTTTTAATCACATCTCCAGAAAATGATACCTGCGACACTTTATTCAGTCTTGGCGATGGCGATGAAGAAAATTAAGTGTCTGGCTCAAGCCTCAGTAGGTACTTTAATTATGGTAGATTTATTATATAACATAAAGACTGATTAATAATTATGCATCCTTCCAAAAAAATTATGAAAAGTTGTACCTAATGTGAAAAAATATTTTATTGTGATTGATGATGATTACCAAATCTAAGATGATTAAATGATTATTACGAACTGGAAATGCATTTATTTACTTACTTTAAAGTTACTGACAGTCTCTCTTCTGGACCAATACATTTCCTCATCACTGTTTCAGAATGACTTATAGCAGGTTCCAAAATTGACAGCAACTCATCAAAAGTTCCTACCGACATTTTATAATATTTGAAAAATCTTTCTGGATATTGTTTTAACTGACCATGCTTCACATGAAAATATCCATTCAATAATCGATCTGAAATAAAGGGATGGACCCAGTATTTTCTTTTAAAACGTCTTTTTTTATTCTTAAAGTGTATGTAAATTATAACACAACGCAATTTCAGAATATTTGCTTCCATAGCGTGCGGTGCGCTTCACTTCTGGGCAACAAATGACCGCACACCGTCTGCGTTAAGTCCTTGGCAAGTCCTCGGAGGACATTTTTTCCACCGTACAGGGATTTTTGTCCTCCAGGGACAAAAGTACTTCGTCTGCGCAGGCCTAACAAACAGATAAGAAGGCATAAGAAACAGATTGGCGCCTCTTACTCTGAACTCAATCATTCTTATAAGAAACCAATTAAAAATGTTAAACCAGACTTGCCACAGCTACGTATTGCCTGAAGATGTTCTTTCCAAAATCTCAAAAACCATTAAAAAAACAAAGAGTACCTAAATGGGACTATCAACTTCCAGAACTGCTCCTGCCAATGTTTGTGATGAGGATGACGTCTTAGATGACGAAATGTTGCAATTTATACAATTTTGATTACCTATTGTTTGTGTAAACCTACATCTTTTTTTTATGTAATATGTAAGGAGAAAGGCAAACGGCCCGCCTGATGGGAAGTAAGTGGTGGTTATCTTCAAGTAATAAACACTTAAATATTATGGGAAGTAAGTGGTGGTTATCTTCAAGTAATAAACACTTAAATATTACCCGTCTTTTATTAATGCAATATCCTTATTTATTTATAAAAAATCTAGCGACATTTAACTAGATTTTTCATATATCTGGCGACTTTTTGGTTGTAGCTTAGCGACTTTTTTTTTGCCTGAGCGGCAACCCTGGAAGTAAGTTTATTTCAATTTTTTGTGTTTCTATGTACGCTTTGGTTGTATTTTTATAGCCGGGGATTTGTTGTTTAGCAGTAAATATGCGTTGGCTTATTTAGCGTACTAATAACAAGGAAAACCTTGTATGTCCTCGGTAAAACAAACCACTTTAGTGACATACTAACTAGGTTTTCACATAAGATTTTAACGGCTTTAAATCATCAAACTAAAGTGTGCCGAAGGGGTAAATAATGTGGTATCTTAGTTTATTTCCAATAACGGCTCTAAATATTAGGTTAGTATTGATGTGACAGAAATAAGTTAAAAATCACACGAGAATACCTCGTATAGGTAGTATTCAAATAACATACGAGGTTTTCATTTTCATGGTTTTTTTTCAGGCCAAAATGTTCAGCAGAGGAAGAAAATTAGTGGCAGAATGTCTAAAGAACCAATTGCCACCAGAAGACTTAATCAACCTTTCTGACTTGGAAGCATCTCCGTCTTTATTACCGTCTGATCTAAATATTAACGATGTACTGGCAGAATGCTCTGCAATAATGTCTTCAGAACAAACACAGGAAAATCTTCAATCTACAGCAAATTTCGGTCTTGAAAATAATGAAACAATCACACTTTCTCACGACGTCTCTGCACCATCTACTTCTGCTACGGGAAATAATGAAAACATCGAAAATCTTAACTTTCAAGTTATAGAGGCTCAACATGATACAGATTTCAGCAGCGACGACTTTGTGCAAGATCCTAATTTTCCGCCAAATGACGACCCTGAAATTTTTAGGGAAATATCCAATCATCAGCGTAAAAGAGCTAAACGAGGACGGAGTGATAAATCTCAATGGACCTACGAGCAACAAAAAATGAAACGAATGAAAGGTGAGGGATATCTGGGAAGAAGAAAAAACGAAGAGGGAAAAATTGTCTACGATGTTCAAAAGGCGCCAAAAGAAATGAAATCTCGGTGTGAACATAACAGTAGCGCCAAATATTTTGAATGCTGTAAACTTTCGGACGATACAAGATTACAGATTTTCGAGCATTTTTGGCGTCTAAATAGGGAAGCAAAACGTTGCTTTGTATCATCACTTGTATTGAAAAGCGGTACTGTGCAAAAAAAGACGGAAAACTCTGACTCTCGCAGAAGTTATTCGTTTAAGTATAATTTAAAAGATAACGGCAACATTTAGAGTCTGCAAAAGTATGTTTTTAAACACACTAAATATCGGTGAATGGTCTGTTCACAACTGGGTTGAAAACACTGTTGCAAATAATACAGTGCCTGTTTCAGACAGAAACAGCAACAGAGGACAAGCAAATAATTTGAAAAAGGAATTACTGAGAGAGTTTTTCCAATCCCTGCCAAAGCTTGAGTCACACTATTACAGAAAGAGTTCATCAAAGCTCTACTAGAACCCTATTGGCAATCTAAATCGGCACTTTTTAATGAATACTTAAAATACACAAACGACCAAAACTAATCTCATCTCAGTGCTTCAAGGTATACATTTTGGGAAGTATTTGAGAGCCTGAATTTGTCCTTATTTCACCCGAAAAAGGACCAGTGTGACACTTGCTGTGGTCACAAGGCTGGAAATGTTAGTGATAGACTATCAACTACATTTAATTCGAAAAACGGAAGCGCAAAGCCAGAAAGAAAAAGACAAAGCAATAAATGTGTGCAGGACGACGCCCCTATGTATAAATAGTTTAAATAGTTTTAGTTATGAATGTTTTGTAAGATATTGGATAATGTTTCGTAAGCTAATTGTAAATTAGTAAGTTAAGTTTTATGAATAAACAAATGAGGACTGAGAGAAACGACGGGAACAGAGGCTATAGGTAGGAAATAGGAAATAATAGGTACATAGTACATAGATAGGAGCAATAAAGTCATAAGATAGGGAATTAGATAGGAAATAAAGAGACTTGAGCTTAGAGTTATTTAGGATATTTTATTAGAAAAGAAAGGAAAGCTATCGCTATCTCGCTTTAATTTTGAATACCTCCGTTGCTTTTTTCCTTACTATCAGGAGCGCACTCATGCCGTCCTGCTCTGGCGACCTCTCGCTCAGATTTAGAAGCTCTGCTGTGATTGGCTCCCGTAAATTGAACCAATCACAGCCCAGTAAGAAAATATATAAATATAGCGATGGTTTTCCCATAGATTCATTCAGTCTACGACCGGCGCCTCAACAACTCCTCAACAAGTCCTCAAGAAGTCCTCAAGAAATCTTCAACCTGTGTTTCACTAAGCACCCCTAGAGCCCTGTAGGCTTTCCAATCCAGCGATCGAATGTACGTCCGGTACATTTAGTGGTCCTTCAGAAGCCGGATCATTGAAAGACTCCAGTGTTCAGTGACTCCAGTGTTTAGTGACTCCAGTGACCAGTGACTGCCTCTAGTGTTCAAGTGAAGTGCGCAGCAGTGACTAGCGTTCATCAAGTGAACAAGTGCGCATCAGTGAACAAGTACTCGACAGTGAAAAAGTGCATAAGTGAAAGTGTTGGCAAATCGTAATGCCAGTTACCCGGTCTACAGGGAAGGGTCGTCTCATGTCCACTGAAACGGGCCCTTCTACGTCGTCGTCTCGTGCAACCGTTACTACTGAAACTTCGGGCACTACGGCGACGGAAACTACAGCGACGGGAACTACAGCAACGGGAACTACAGAAACCTCGGGCCAGACCGAGTCTTCGCAACGCACACAAGCTTCGTCAACTAGTGTCGGAGCCACAGAGTCCTGCGCAACAGAAGCCACGGGCACCACGACGCGTCAAGTTACGCGATCAGGCGCAGAACTATCACAAGGTCCGTCAACTAGTACTAGGGGTACACAGCCCCCTATAACAGAAACAGCTATCAGTGCAACAGCAAGAACAGTCCCAATGCAAACGCCAGTGCCGACAACCAGTGCAAGGGTTACACAACCCGCTCCGTCTGAAGCAACAACCAGTGCCGCACCGAGACAAGTCATGAAGCCAGCTATGCCGAGACCACATGCACCCCTGGTTACGGAATGGGGTACTCGGCCACCACCGTCAGAAGCCATGACCGGCACTACTACGAGGCAACTCAAGAGGACTGCAGAAGCGTCGAGAGTGATTGAATCAACCGCTTTCCAACAGAGCGCCCCGATCTCAGACAAACGAGACGCTCTAGCCACGCCAAGGAAAGCAATAGCCGGACAGCCTGTGCCGGGAAATAATAGAAAGCCTACTGGTTCGACGAAGTCAGCCAAGGCGTACAAGATAGCAAAGGCTAAGGAAGAAATCGCGAGGCTCCAGGTCGAGCTAGCTACAGCCCGACTCGCCGTTCTGGAAGCCGACTCAGAAGATGACGAAGTCTCGATATACTCCAAAATGGAAGCGGATGTTCGTGTGGACGCCTGGCTTGATCAACAGGCGCCTGCAACCATGGCCGTTGAGCCGCACCTACCGGAGTCGGAGTTCCTAGATGAGGGACTCCAACAGCCAAATATCGACGAGTTCGAAGATAGACAGCGACGGATTCTTCCGATTATGCCGAGCCGACAGCAAGAAGCCCGAGCCAACCTCCCTCCGGAGTTCGCTCAACTAACAGAAGCCATCACTATGGCAGTCAAGGCGTCAAGACCAAGAGTTATTGAACTTCCAATATTCAATGGCGCACATCAGGAATGGCTACATTTTAGAGCAGCATACAGCGAAACGGAGAAGATGTTCTCCAGAGTTGAAAACATCAATAGATTACGAAGAAATCTTAAAGGAAAAGCCAAGGAAGCCGTCGATGGTCTGCTCATCACCAACGCAGATCCGTCAACAATCGTGAAGACCTTAGAGTCAAGATTTGGGAGACCAGACTCCATAGCGTCAATGGAAATGGACGCACTACGAGCACTGCCGCGACTCACCGAATCACCGAGAGATATCTGCATATTTTCAAGCAAAGTGACTAATGTGGTATCAACACTTCGCGCTCTCAACTGCGCACACTATCTCTACAGTCCGGAAGTCGCCAAATCTATGGTCGAGAAACTCACACCAACGCTACGCTTCAGATACTTCGATTTCTCCGCTTCAATGTCCCGAGAGGAACCAGAGCTGCTGAAATTCGACAACTTTTTGAAAAAAGAAGCCGAACTGTGCGGACCGTACGCGCAGCCTGAACCAGTGGGGTCACAGCCGCATCCCACTCAACAGAGACGCCAACAGCGAGTGAATACAGTTACAGAATCACAGTCAATAGCCAAGTGCCCAGTATGCAGTGACACAGGACACGTTACGCAAGACTGTGAGAAGTTCACCAAGGTGAATGAAAGCACGAGATGGGACATCGCCAAGAACGCACGCCTATGCTTCAGATGTCTCCGCTACAGAAACAAGACCCACTCTTGTAAACAGAAAACTTGCGGTATAAACAACTGCAAGTACTATCATCACAGGATGCTGCACTACACGAAAAGGGCGGAGAATACCGATGACAACAACGAGAAACAGAAAATAGAAGTCATCAACTCTGCATGGACTTCAGCGACGAGACAATCTTACCTGAAGATCATCCCAGTGACAGCATCAGGCCCCGCAGGCGCGATCGACACATACGCCCTGCTCGACGACGGGTCAACAGTCACGCTTATCGACGATAATATCGCCAACAAAATCGGTGCTACGGGACCAATCGATCCACTTCGCATTGAAGCCATCAACGACTTAAAGACTGCAGAAAGTAAGTCCAGAAGAGTCATCATCACGCTTAAAGGAGCAAACAGTCGTGAAGAGAGAATCCAAGCCAGAACAGTGAAGAATCTTCATGTTACCTCACAAGAAATTCCAAGGGACCGCATCAGAGAATGCAGACATCTACGAGACATCAGCGACTACATCAGTTACGAACAAGCGAAGCCAGCCATACTCGTCGGTCAAGACAACTGGCATCTTCTACTGACATCGAGGACAAAGAAAGGAGGCAAGAACCAACCAGTGGCATCTCTCACACCGCTGGGCTGGGTTCTACACGGAAGCCTCACTCAGACTGCGAGACGCCATGCAGACTTTGTCAACCACCTCAGAGAAGATCAACCCGATGAGAGTCTGGAAGACCTGATGAAAAAGTACTTCGCGATGGACTCGCTATGCATCAACCCGAGGAAACCAAAGTCCGATCCGGAGGAGCAAGCCTTACGCATCTTAGAAAAGAATACAGTCCACTCAGAAAAAGAAAGATACGAAACCGCTCTCTTATGGAAGTCCGAGGAAGCCTCTCTCCCCGACAATTATGACAACTCGTTAAGAAGATTATATGGCATAGAAAAGAAGCTCGATCGAGACCCGAACCTGAAACGAAAATACACAGAACAAATGGAAGCTTTAATCTCAAAAGGCTACGCAGAACGAGCACCGAAGGCAAAAACGACAAATAGAACATGGTACCTGCCCCATTTCGGAGTAGTTAATCCAATGAAACCGGAGAAGCTGAGAGTAGTCCACGACGCAGCTGCCAAGACGAAGGGTGTGTCACTCAATGACTTACTTTTCAAAGGACCCGACCTGCTTCAATCCCTGCCGGGAGTTGTGATGCGCTTCAGACAACACGATATCGCAGTAACGGCGGACATCAAAGAAATGTTTATGCAAGTTAAGCTGAGGGAAAGCGACAGAGACGCGCTTCGATATCTATGGCGCAACGATCGACGAGATGACCGACCTCCCGAAGAGTACCGAATGACGTCACTCATCTTCGGAGCATCGAGTTCCCCAGCCACCGCGATCTTCGTGAAAAATTTGAACGCCAAAAAACACGAAATGACTTATCCGGAAGCAGCGAAGGCCATCATAGAAAAACACTACGTAGACGACTACCTCGACAGCTTCCAGAACTTAGAAGATGCAATCCGTATCACTACACAAGTCCGAGAAATTCACGGAAAAGCCGGCTTCGAACTCAAACAGTGGAAATCAAACTCAGCCGATCTCTTGAAAGCGATCGGAGAAACCGAAGCCTGCGAAGACATAGAGCTCTACAAAACTGAAGAAAAATCAGAACGAGTACTGGGCCTACTATGGAAAACAGAAAAGGACGAGTTCGCGTTCAATCTCAACCTCGCGAGAATACCGCCAGCCCTGATCGACGGACAACGACCAACGAAACGAGAAGCCCTGAGAATCGTCATGTCACTCTTCGACCCACTCGGCTTCGCGTCACCGGTCACCATCAGAGCTAAACAGATTCTCCAAGAAGTGTGGCGCCGAGGAACGGCGTGGGATGACCCGATCGACGAAGACTTAACAGAAAACTGGAGACACTGGCTCGAGCACCTGAGAAGTCTGGCAAACGTAACGATTCCCAGACGTTACTTACACTACAGCGAAGCTACTTCAGTTCAGCTTCACATCTTTACCGACGCCAGCGAGTCAGCCTACTCCACCGTCCTGTTCTGGAGAACAGTCGCTCCGAACGGGGAAGTCAACGTGTCACTCATCCTAGCGAAAGCAAAGGTAGCGCCGTTAAAACTCACTTCAATACCGAGATTAGAATTGCAAGCCGCCGTATTGGGAACTCGTCTCGCCGAAGCTGTCATAGAAGAACACGAGAGAAAACCAGACTCGAAGACCTTCTGGACCGACAGCCGTACAGTACTCGCCTGGATCAGAACGGGGTCGCGCTCGTACAAACCGTACGTAGCGCACCGCCTCGCTGCAATAGAAGACAGCTCTACAGTCAACGAATGGCGATGGGTCCCGACGAAGCTAAATGTCGCCGACGACGCAACCAGAGACGTACCGTCAGATCTCGACAAAGACCACAGATGGTACAAAGGTCCAGAGTTCCTCTATGAGCCCGAGAGCTCCTGGCCGACAGAGACGTCTCCACCAGCGACAACAGACTCAACAGGAGAGGAAAGGATACATCACGTCACAATCAGCGAGAAACCAAAACTGTCGAAAGGTCTACCAGATGTATCCCGATTCTCAAGCTGGGACAGACTACGCTACGCCACCGCTAGAGTTCTACAATTTATACAACTCTGCCGAACCCGCACAGAAAAGGTCCATTATAAAAGGACGATAAGAAACAAAGAAAAGGATCCAGATTGGAGAAAGTACCCGAGAAAAGTTACGTCAAAACATATCGAGCAGCGCACACCGAAAAACGACAAGAAATGGCTACCGCTCTCCGCCGAACTTCTCATTAAAGCGGAAGAATTTTTAATGCGCTCAACACAGGAGGAGGCCTTCCCGCAAGAAATTGAAGACATCGAGAAACAGAAACCGATAAACAAGGAAAGTCGCCTACATCAACTTAGTATCGAGTACAAAGACGCCACGCTACGGTTAAGAAGTCGCATCAACGCCGCACAACAGATCCCAGAAAACTTGAAAAGTCCGATGATAATAGACGGAAATCACTCAATAGTGAAGCTCTTTATCAAAGGTATACATAGAAAAATGCATCACGTCGGCGTCGAGGCAACGGTCAACGAGTGCCGTCAACAGTATTGGGTCTTACGATTGCGTCCCATAACGCGCGCAATCGTACGACAGTGCCTACACTGCAGGATGAGGAGCCAGTCACCGCCGTGCCCCAGAACAGGAGACCTACCTGCGTGCCGCCTAGCCCATCACCGGCGCCCCTTTACCTATACGGGCGTGGACTACTTTGGGCCGCTAACAGTCACCGTTGGACGTACTAGACAGAAAAGGTACGTCGCCATCTTCACCTGCCTGACCACCCGCGCTGTACATCTCGAGGTGGCCGGATCGCTCAGCAGCAGCTCCGCTATCATGGCACTAAGAAGAATGATAGCAAGACGAGGCTGTCCGACGGAGATATGGTCTGACAACGGAACCAACTTAAAAGGCGCAGATAAGGAACTTCGTCAAGCGATTGACGAAGCCACCACCGACGAGGCAGCGAAGAAAAACATCTCCTGGCGCTACATACCTCCCGGTGCTCCCTTCATGGGCGGAGCATGGGAATGGTGAGGTCCGTGAAGACGGCCCTAACAGCGACACTACACGAGCGCCACCCTACAGAAGAGGTGCTCGCTACACTCCTATCCGAGGCAGAATACACAGTCAACAGTCGACCTCTCACTCATGTATCAGTCGACGCATCAGATCCAGAAGCCCTGACTCCCAATCACTTCCTATTGGGAGGGCCGGGCCGAGTTCCAACGCCGGGAAACTTCACCGAAAAAGACACCGTCTCCAAATCCAGTTGGCGAGCCGCTCAAAGATTGGCTGACATATTCTGGAGCCGCTGGATCACCGAGTACCTTCCTGAACTTCAAAAACGGCGGGAGCCACAAGGAAAGGGACATCCACTACAAGTTGGTGATTTGGTGCAACTCACAGACACCAATCACCCACGCAACACGTGGATCAGAGGGCGAGTCATCAACACATTTCCTGGTCCAGACAACGTCGTGCGCACCGCAGACATCCAAACGAGAAATGGCATCCTTCGCCGGGCGGTGAAGAAGCTGGTGATCCTGCCGATCCAGAGCGACATCGTCCCAGCACCGGTAGAAGGTGCGACAGAGTCACACGGCGGGAGAGATGTGCAGGACGACGCCCCTATGTATAAATAGTTTAAATAGTTTTAGTTATGAATGTTTTGTAAGATATTGGATAATGTTTCGTAAGCTAATTGTAAATTAGTAAGTTAAGTTTTATGAATAAACAAATGAGGACTGAGAGAAACGACGGGAACAGAGGCTATAGGTAGGAAATAGGAAATAATAGGTACATAGTACATAGATAGGAGCAATAAAGTCATAAGATAGGGAATTAGATAGGAAATAAAGAGACTTGAGCTTAGAGTTATTTAGGATATTTTATTAGAAAAGAAAGGAAAGCTATCGCTATCTCGCTTTAATTTTGAATACCTCCGTTGCTTTTTTCCTTACTATCAGGAGCGCACTCATGCCGTCCTGCTCTGGCGACCTCTCGCTCAGATTTAGAAGCTCTGCTGTGATTGGCTCCCGTAAATTGAACCAATCACAGCCCAGTAAGAAAATATATAAATATAGCGATGGTTTTCCCATAGATTCATTCAGTCTACGACCGGCGCCTCAACAACTCCTCAACAAGTCCTCAAGAAGTCCTCAAGAAATCTTCAACCTGTGTTTCACTAAGCACCCCTAGAGCCCTGTAGGCTTTCCAATCCAGCGATCGAATGTACGTCCGGTACAAAATGAAACTTCTGTTGCTGTATTTACTATGGACTTGCAAGCTGTATTGCTATGTCCGTATTTAAAAGCATCAGCGCTTTATTACAAAATGAAGCTCAAGGTGCATAATTTTACGATAAATAATCTGAAAACCAAAGAAGGATTTTGTTTCCTCTGGGATGAGTCTGAAGGTAGTTTAACAGCTGATGATATATCCATATCTATATCCATACAAAATATCTATCAAACAAATAAAATTAAAATTTTCTTTTGAAAAATGAAACCATTCCATCAGTATTTTCTTATGACGTTGTCACGTTCAACTATCGTCAGTAAACCGACTTTACAGACAACCAATTTTTTTTTTTATGTAATCGCACGCCTGATGTTAACGTCACGTTAAAATATCTTACGGGGTACAAGGAAAGTGTAATGCTAAGCCGGAAAATGCTCATAGTACTCATCATAATGAACAACTTTTACTATGGGACCAATTCTGAAATTGAGAAAAAAATCCGCTGTTTTAGTCATTTTGTCGAGTGTCATTAACATTTTTTTATGCACACAATAATACTATAAGACCAATAACAAACAAAAGGACTCAATGCGACCACAAAACAATTTGGAACTTGTACGATATTGATAAAACAAAGTTTTAACTTTTTTTTGAACGAGAGAATGTGCGGCAGAACTCGTGCCGATTTAACTGGTACGAATATCCTCAGCAGTCCCAGCATGATAATAGATAATGGAAATACTGCGGATAACCCTTCGTACGAATATCATTTACGGACATAAATTCACCTTTTTAATAATATAAGACCATTTCACAGCAGAAGACTATTAACATCAAATCGGAGTAAACTTCAAGATAGTGCCTAGAAAACCGAAAGATGGCAAAAAGGAGAATATCTTCCTTTGTCACGTACAGCCTGCTGATTTAAACATTATAACATCTTAATTTATATATAAATCTCGTGTCACAATGTTTGTCCTCAATGGACTCCTAAACCACTTAACCGATTATAATAAAATTCGCACACCATGTGCAGTTCGATCCAACTTGAGAGATAGGATAGTTTAAATCTCAAATTATAGTCGCAATTTTAATTTATTGCAAATTATATATATTTAGTTAGCATCAACATACTACGGTTGCTATAGTTACGCAATGGCTTTTGACAGGACAACGTCTGTCGAGTCAGCTAGTAACATTATAATATTATACAGGTCTATAAGTAAAGTGTAGGTATGCTAGGCCGGAAAATGCTAAAAGTTGTTCATCATAATGAACAACTTTTACTATAGGACCAACCATGATATTGAGAAAAAAACAGCTGTTCCATTAATTTTATCGTGTTATTGACATTTTTCTATGGAACAGCTAATATTTTTTCTCTATTTCCGGGTTGATCCCATAGTAAAAGTGGTTCATATTGATAAGTACAGTACTTATCAATATGCTAAGCTAAAAGGGGCTCATAGTAACTATGAGCCCCTTTTAGCTTAGCATACCCTTTTCTTAAAACCCTGTGGTATAGATTAGCATATTAGAAATGGGTTTACGTATATCAGGATCAGAACATAAAAAGTAAAGTAATAGTGAAAATTATAATAAAAATAATGGATGATATGATACTTACTGTACCTCAATATAGCATTATTACTTTATTAAATACACATCTTTATTATTATTTACAAACATCGAAATTACACAACATTCACATTTCAAAGATTGTCTTAACGTAATTATACTATGGAAACCGACGTGCTTTTGACACATATTTTTTTAAAAAATAATCTTTTTTTGCCAAAAAAAGATGGTAATGTTTTTGGGTGTGTGCGTTTTCTATACTAATATTATAAAGAAGTAAAGTTTGTGTGTTTGTATATTTGTTAAATTGTAAGGGGTAATCTCGGGATCTACTGAACCGATTTTAAAAATTCTTTCACCGATAGAAAGCCACATTATTGCTGAGTGTCATAGGTTATATAAAAAACCGAAAAATAAAAAGGCTTTTACGTGGTAGTCAGTTTTGCAAAGTGAATCGGAGAAAAAACGGTCCGGACGGCGCGCGATGGCTTCGGGTTTAATTAACATTATGCCCAACGAAGTGGGCAAGGGTCAGCTAGTATACAATAAAGTGACGAGACGAAGAAGTCGCTCGCCTTAAGTTAAACGTCACGTTTGCCCATGACAGGTTTGTGACATCCAGAATTTTAAATTTTTAACAATTCAAGACTGCGCGGCACAGCACTACGCTCCTCACCCTGATGTTTAATGGTATTATTACTATTCAATTCAATTTAACAACTGACTACTAATATGTGCACGCACCAAATTATGTTAAAAGACTATCAGCTTAAAGTACAATGACATGTAAACTAATATAGAACAGACAAACATACAAACAACAGAAAAACATTAGCCACCTATTAGGCAGTCGAACAAAAACCACTGAATGTGAATCTGATAATTACACTCAATCAATCAATCGTGTTTCCGCATAATTAAAACAAAATCCCAAATATACTTTTCTGGAAAGTACTTAGTTGCCGGGAAGAGCTTGGTATCGGTTACTATTTTTGACATATGCCCGGTGACAGACTAATACTTATTACAGATTCTCGGGTCATCCACTCTTGGTACAGTGCGCCGCGGTTCAATAAATGTGGATGAAGTGGAAAAACACTCCCATTGAAAGTCGATAATGAAATTACTCCACGCATCTTCATTTGTCTTTTTTATTTGAAAACGCACCCGAATGAGCGAGTGTAAACAGAGCGAGATGGCAAAAAATCGTAAGACGCGTTACATCTTCCAATAACACGGCACAACCATGACGGGCCCGCGAGAGCCCAGGGACGCTACACACACATTATGAGCATGAGCGGGTCGGCACATTCATTTCGGCAGTATTTGTTGAACGACAAGGCCGCCCGGGCCAAACAATTTTACATACTAGCTGTGCCCCGCGATTCCACCTGCTATTCTATGCATAAAATTTAACATTTATAACACGTTCCCTGTCCGAAGTAATATTGGGCTACTCTGTAATTGCGTCCAATGTTTTATATTTTTATTTTAGAAAGCGAGTAGTAAGTAGAAACATAATTCAGAGATAATTTCTGAATTTAATTATTTTTTTTAATAAAAATAATGTAACGAGGGAGAAGAAGATCCAGTTTTTGCACGTGAGTCACCTGTTGTTTTCGAAACCTTAGAGGATATATCTGATTTCATCGATGAAACTAGCGATCAGGGAAATTATAAATATAAGAGCAGGTCATAACGACTGCTCATACGAAGTCCAAAGTTTAACGCCAGAAGAGTTCAGTGGTTTTCTGGAACGTCAACATATTCATTTCGATTCTGACACTGAGCTATACACTATATTTCGACAGATTTTGTCTGATAGTGTACTTCATTTGATGGTTGAGCAAACTAACATTTATGGTGGCCGTCTCAAAAATGCACCACCAACTAGAAACCTAACTAAATCTAGAAGAATTGATAGATGGAAAGATGTGACAACAGAAGAGTTACTGAAATTTATTGGAGTTCTATTATTTACCGGATTAGTATCGCTTCCAACATTAGAAAGTTATTGGAAAAAAGATTTGATTTATTACCTCTTTTACATCAAATTAATATGTCCTACAATAGGTTCTGTATGATTCTGAGATGCTGGCATTTTTCGGACAATGATGCGCCTAGAGGGAACGACAGGCTGTATAAAATAAGACCTCTATTAGATTTAATAATGAAAAAATCAAGAGAAATTTACACTCCGGGGCGAATTGTTGTGGTTGATGAATCTATGAGGCAGACTCCTTTTCAAACAATATATTCCGTCGAAAGCCCATAAATATGGAGTCAAGGTTTACAAACTATGCTCCGCTGATGGATATGTTTGGTCATACGAGATATATTCTGGCGAGAGTCGAAAAATTGACAATCTCGATGTGACGGGAAGTATAGTCGTTCGGCTAGCACAGGAATTGCTTGATGAAGGAAGACTTATAGTCACAGACAATTACTATACCAGTGTACCCCTTGCTGAATATCTTAAAGATCTTGTTATCGCCGCGAACGCGATGTGTTAGATAAAAATGCAAAAGATGCGGCAGCTGCAGGGACCGTAACTCCATTTTATGCCTTGGAGTCATAGACAGGGAACGTGATAATATTATTAGGATGATTATCCGGCAGCACTGCTGAACTAATATCGATCGCCAAAACCCTACCGGGCTAATCCAGGCGACCTTTTTCCCGAACAATCATCTACGTAAATATATCCGCTTTTTTGGTCCGCTGAATTGTGTTGTGTAGCGTCCCTTACAACCAACAAGAAAAAGAACAATAAGCCACTGCACACCGTGCTCGAGCCCCGGGTGAGTGGCCCCCGAACCACGAGTGACAGGCCCCCGACCCCGAGTGAGTGGCCCCCGACCCCGAGTGAGTGGCCTCCGACCCCGAGTGAGTGGCCCCCGACCCCGAGTGAGTGGCCCCCGACCCCGAGCCCGAGTGAGTGGCCCCCGACCCCGAGTGAGTGGCCCCCGCGGGCCGGGTGCGTGGCCCCGCGCGCTCAGCAGCCGGGCGGGCCGGCGCTGAGCTGCATGAGGTCTCCGGCCGGCGTGGCGCTCGTCAGCTGGTGCCGGAGCAGGAACGACGCGATCACGCGCGCCACCTGCCGGACAACTCCTTTATCAAACTACACTGTATTATAAATCTACACTAATATTACAAAGAGAAAAGACTTGTTTGTAATGAATAAACTCAAACTACTGGACCAATTTTAAAAAAACATTCACCGATATATTTATATGTTATGTAGAGAGGGGGGGGGGGTAATCTCCGAATGTACTGGTCCGATTTGAAAAATTATTTTACGTATGGAAAGCTATACTATCCCTGAGTGCTATAGAGCTAGTATAGGCTATATTTTTAAAGCCCTAAACCGGCAAGGCACAAAGCACTGGGCACGCAGTTTCGAGCATTAGTTAGTAATGAATATATAAGGTTATAAAGCAGGGCTATGCTAAACCGAGAAGAGGTTAAAATACTCATCATTATGTTTTTTTTACTATGAGAGCAACCAAAAATCGAGGCAAAAATTCTAATGTTCCATCCAAAAATAGTAATGACAGTTCCCATAATCAAAACTGAAGGAGCAACTACTAGTTTCGCGGCTTACCGCGCTATCGTAAGGTAACCATTTTTTTTATTATTTGGCCAACACAGAAAAAATGTTTATGGGTCATAAAAACGCCGATACATAAAAGTTAGACAATTAGTAAATCAACACCAAAATACAATGATATGCATCCCATGCCTTTGAGCCAAAAACCGAGCCCAACTTAGCATACAACCATAAGATATACGGGCTGACTGGTTAGACACTTGACATATCCTAGGTTATTATAGTACTCATCATTATGAGCAACTTTTACTATGGGACCAACCCGAAATTGTCAAAGTCATTGTCATTGTCATTGTCAGTGTTGTTGTAAAGTGTCTAACCAGTCAGCCGGTAGAATAATAATGTGTATAGAACGCACCTCCCCCGGCGTGTCCTCGTGCACCGCGTGCCCGCACCGCGCCAGTACTTGCATCTGGAATTTACCTGCAAACAAAACATTAACTTAATTTCTATAGGCTTAATGCTTAAATGCTCGATAAAATATGATTGTCCTTTATTCCTGTATTTTAACCATTTACATTTTCATCAAATTTTTCATTAGGTTGTCCAATGTCTACCCTGGACAATACAGAACTGGACACCATGTTTGCGCAAGACGCTGCGAGTTTTACTTGAAATAAACGCGAATATTTGGTAAAAATTTTGATAAAATTTTAAAGTCGTGTGCGAATTGCGAAATATTGAGAATTGAAATTTGAATGATGACGTTTGATTCTATATAATGAATTATGTCAGTGAGGGTACTTGCCGGCGGTATTTCAATGTAACCGCGACATATGACTCCTCTAGAAGCAGACAGTGTGACGTGTGACCCCCACTCACCCTGCATCTGGCCCACGGTGAGGTCGCGGTCGAGCCCGTCGATGGAGGCCAGCAGCAGCAGGCGCGGCGCGCGCGCCCCCAGGAAGGCGGCCGAGAGCCCGCGGAACCAGCCCGCCCAGTGCCGCTCCGTCTTCGACAGGTCGATGCGCCACTTGTACCTACCAAGCGGCAACACGAACATCAGCGTGGAAAAAGAACCTGAGGCAGTCAAATGCTAGAAGCGGCACGACACTTGACACTTCTTTATTTAAAACTAGCTTCCGCCCACGGCTTCGCCCGCGTGGACTATACCTCGGGAACCGATAATTAATTTAAGCCTCCTTTTTTAAAGAGCATGTAAAAGGCGTCATACAATGGAAGCAGGGACCCCAAAAACCTCCGGATGCAATAAATCAGCCCCCTCGAATCATTTAGAAAAATGACAGCCATTTTGAATCATTTGGATTTTCGCCACCACCATCAAGTAGCCCTTGCTAACTCCTATGACATTAAATTTAGTCAAACACCCACCCATCTTCAACCGTTTCGGAGATATAGACCCTCAAAGTTTGTATGGAGGCCATGATTGTTTTTGAGGCGACTATGTTATTTTTAATGGCTCCAAAAAGGTCCGAGGTTTTGGTGACTTTTTAGTCTCCGCGCTTTGGTAAAAATGTTTTTAGTTTTCGAGATAATTAGCAGTTCCACCTCGAGGATGTGACTTTTCGAAGGTTTTAGATTTTTTCCGGATGTTGTTATACCCGCCTTAAGTTTAGTACATCTGTAAAGTTTCATTGAGTTATCATCAAAACAAATTCTTTCTCCGTACTATCTTTACCACGCCATTTCACCCCCACAGGGGTTGATTTTCCAAAAATGGTGAAATAGGTGTTCGTTATTTCTTTAAGCTTCTTATATTTGTAAAGTTTCAATACCGTGGCGTCAAAAAATAATGCTTCTCCATACTAACTTTAACACCCTATTTCACCCCTTAAGAGGTTGAATTTCAAAAAATCCTTTCTTGGTACACGTTTACTCGTCAAGACCTCAAGACAAACACACCCTCCATATTTCAAATTTCTACGACCAGCTGTTTAGGCTGTGCGTTGTCTGTCAGTGAGTCATTACAATTCTCTCTCCGCACTATATTTACCACGCCATTTCAGCCCTTTAGGGGTTGATTTTCATAAACAAAAATATAGGTGTCTATTATTTTCTTTAGCTTAGTAAATTTGCAAAATTAAATAATCGTAGTATTAAGAAAAAAATATTTCCATACAAACATTAATACCCCGTTTCACCCCTTTGGATTGATTTTCCAAAAATAATGAATCAGGTATCTATTATTTTTTAGCTTAATACATCTGCAAAATTAAATAATCGTAGCATTGGGAAAAAATATTTTTAT
The DNA here is from genome assembly GCA_949125135.1 of Alcis repandata. NCBI lineage: Eukaryota > Metazoa > Arthropoda > Insecta > Lepidoptera > Geometridae > Alcis > Alcis repandata. Next base: position 3,233,339 of record OX421240.1, read on the forward strand.
ACAAACTTCAATACTCCGTTTCACCCCTATACGGGTTGATTTCGAAAAATAAGAAAATAAGTGTCAATTATTTTCTTTAGCTTAGTATATTTGCAAAGTTTCATAACCACAGCATTAAAAAAAAAATCTTCATACAAACTTTATTGCTCCGTTTCACCCCTTTAGGGGTTGATTTTTAAAAAATGTTGAAATAGGTGTCAATTATTTTTTTAACTTTAGTATATTCGCAAAGTTTGATAATCGTAGCATAAAGAAAAAAAAATTTTTCATACAAACTTAAACACCCCTTTTCACCCTCTTAAGGGTTGAATTGGGCAAATTCCTTTCTTAGTGTGCGTCCGCTTTTTGATATAAAACTTTTGTCCAAATTTCACGTTTGTAGCTTAAGCGGTTTAGGCTGTGCGTTGATCTGTTGATGTTGATGCGTTGATTCAACACTCTGTTTAACCCTTTTAGGGGTTGGTTTTCAAAAAATAATGAAACAGGTATCTATTATTTTTTTTAGCTTAGTACAATCGCATAGTCAAATAATCGTAGTATCAAGAAAAAAATATTTTTACACAAACTTTAACACTCCGTTTAACCCCTTTAGGGGTTGATTTTCAGAAAACAAAAAAATAAGTGTCAATTATTTTTTTTAGCTTAGTATATCTGCAAAGTTTCGTAGCCACAGTATCAAAAAAAAAATCTCCATACAAACTTCAATACTCCGTTTCACCCCTTTAGGGGTTGATTTTCAAAAAACAAAAAAATAAGTGTCAATTATTTTCTTAAGCTTAGTATATTTGCAAAGTTTCATAAGCACAGCATTAAAAAAAAATCTTCATACAAACTTTATTGCTCCGTTTCACCCCTTTAGGGGTTGATTTTTAAAAAATGTTGAAATAGGTGTCAATTATTTTTTTAACTTTAGTATATTCGCAAAGTTTGATAATCGTAGCATAAAGAAAAAAAAATTTTTCATACAAACTTAAACACCCCTTTTCACCCTCTTAAGGGTTGAATTGGGCAAATTCCTTTCTTAGTGTGCGTCCGCTTTTTGATATAAAACTTTTGTCCAAATTTCACGTTTGTAGCTTAAGCGGTTTAGGCTGTGCGTTGATCTGTTGATGTTGATGCGTTGATTCAACACTCTGTTTAACCCTTTTAGGGGTTGGTTTTCAAAAAATAATGAAACAGGTATCTATTATTTTTTTTAGCTTAGTACAATCGCATAGTCAAATAATCGTAGTATCAAGAAAAAAATATTTTTACACAAACTTTAACACTCCGTTTAACCCCTTTAGGGGTTGATTTTCAGAAAACAAAAAAATAAGTGTCAATTATTTTTTTTAGCTTAGTATATCTGCAAAGTTTCGTAGCCACAGTATCAAAAAAAAAATCTCCATACAAACTTCAATACTCCGTTTCACCCCTTTAGGGGTTGATTTTCAAAAAACAAAAAAATAAGTGTCAATTATTTTCTTAAGCTTAGTATATTTGCAAAGTTTCATAAGCACAGCATTAAAAAAAAATCTTCATACAAACTTTATTGCTCCGTTTCACCCCTTTAGGGGTTGATTTTTAAAAAATGTTGAAATAGGTGTCAATTATTTTTTTAACTTTAGTATTTTCGCAAAGTTTGATAATCGTAGCATAAAGAAAAAAAAATTTTTCATACAAACTTAAACACCCCTTTTCACCCTCTTAAGGGTTGAATTGGGCAAATTCCTTTCTTAGTGTGCGTCCGCTTTTTGATATTAAACTTTTGTCCAAATTTCACGTTTGTAGCTTAAGCGGTTTAGGCTGTGCGTTGATCTGTTGATGTTGATGCGTTGATTCAACACTCTGTTTAACCCTTTTAGGGGTTGGTTTTCAAAAAATAATGAAACAGGTATCTATTATTTTTTTTAGCTTAGTACAATCGCATAGTCAAATAATCGTAGTATCAAGAAAAAAATATTTTTACACAAACTTTAACACTCCGTTTAACCCCTTTAGGGGTTGATTTTCAGAAAACAAAAAAATAAGTGTCAATTATTTTTTTTAGCTTAGTATATCTGCAAAGTTTCGTAGCCACAGTATCAAAAAAAAAATCTCCATACAAACTTCAATACTCCGTTTCACCCCTTTAGGGGTTGATTTTCAAAAAACAAAAAAATAAGTGTCAATTATTTTCTTAAGCTTAGTATATTTGCAAAGTTTCATAAGCACAGCATTAAAAAAAAATCTTCATACAAACTTTATTGCTCCGTTTCACCCCTTTAGGGGTTGATTTTTAAAAAATGTTGAAATAGGTGTCAATTATTTTTTTAACTTTAGTATTTTCGCAAAGTTTGATAATCGTAGCATAAAGAAAAAAAAATTTTTCATACAAACTTAAACACCCCTTTTCACCCTCTTAAGGGTTGAATTGGGCAAATTCCTTTCTTAGTGTGCGTCCGCTTTTTGATATTAAACTTTTGTCCAAATTTCACGTTTGTAGCTTAAGCGGTTTAGGCTGTGCGTTGATCTGTTGATGTTGATGCGTTGATTCAACACTCTGTTTAACCCTTTTAGGGGTTGGTTTTCAAAAAATAATGAAACAGGTATCTATTATTTTTTTTAGCTTAGTACAATCGCATAGTCAAATAATCGTAGTATCAAGAAAAAAATATTTTTACACAAACTTTAACACTCCGTTTAACCCCTTTAGGGGTTGATTTTCAGAAAACAAAAAAATAAGTGTCAATTCTTTTTTTTAGCTTAGTATATCTGCAAAGTTTCGTAGCCACAGTATCAAAAAAAAAATCTCCATACAAACTTCAATACTCCGTTTCACCCCTTTAGGGGTTGATTTTCAAAAAACAAAAAAATAAGTGTCAATTATTTTCTTAAGCTTAGTATATTTGCAAAGTTTCATAAGCACAGCATTAAAAAAAAATCTTCATACAAACTTTATTGCTCCGTTTCACCCCTTTAGGGGTTGATTTTTAAAAAATGTTGAAATAGGTGTCAATTATTTTTTTAACTTTAGTATTTTCGCAAAGTTTGATAATCGTAGCATAAAGAAAAAAAAATTTTTCATACAAACTTAAACACCCCTTTTCACCCTCTTAAGGGTTGAATTGGGCAAATTCCTTTCTTAGTGTGCGTCCGCTTTTTGATATAAAACTTTTGTCCAAATTTCACGTTTGTAGCTTAAGCGGTTTAGGCTGTGCGTTGATCTGTTGATGTTGATGCGTTGATTCAACACTCTGTTTAACCCTTTTAGGGGTTGGTTTTCAAAAAATAATGAAACAGGTATCTATTATTTTTTTTAGCTTAGTACAATCGCATAGTCAAATAATCGTAGTATCAAGAAAAAAATATTTTTACACAAACTTTAACACTCCGTTTAACCCCTTTAGGGGTTGATTTTCAGAAAACAAAAAAATAAGTGTCAATTATTTTTTTTAGCTTAGTATATCTGCAAAGTTTCGTAGCCACAGTATCAAAAAAAAAATCTCCATACAAACTTCAATACTCCGTTTCACCCCTTTAGGGGTTGATTTTCAAAAAACAAAAAAATAAGTGTCAATTATTTTCTTAAGCTTAGTATATTTGCAAAGTTTCATAAGCACAGCATTAAAAAAAAATCTTCATACAAACTTTATTGCTCCGTTTCACCCCTTTAGGGGTTGATTTTTAAAAAATGTTGAAATAGGTGTCAATTATTTTTTTAACTTTAGTATTTTCGCAAAGTTTGATAATCGTAGCATAAAGAAAAAAAAATTTTTCATACAAACTTAAACACCCCTTTTCACCCTCTTAAGGGTTGAATTGGGCAAATTCCTTTCTTAGTGTGCGTCCGCTTTTTGATATTAAACTTTTGTCCAAATTTCACGTTTGTAGCTTAAGCGGTTTAGGCTGTGCGTTGATCTGTTGATGTTGATGCGTTGATTCAACACTCTGTTTAACCCTTTTAGGGGTTGGTTTTCAAAAAATAATGAAACAGGTATCTATTATTTTTTTTAGCTTAGTACAATCGCATAGTCAAATAATCGTAGTATCAAGAAAAAAATATTTTTACACAAACTTTAACACTCCGTTTAACCCCTTTAGGGGTTGATTTTCAGAAAACAAAAAAATAAGTGTCAATTATTTTTTTTAGCTTAGTATATCTGCAAAGTTTCGTAGCCACAGTATCAAAAAAAAAAATCTCCATACAAACTTCAATACTCCGTTTCACCCCTTTAGGGGTTGATTTTCAAAAAACAAAAAAATAAGTGTCAATTATTTTCTTAAGCTTAGTATATTTGCAAAGTTTCATAAGCACAGCATTAAAAAAAAATCTTCATACAAACTTTATTGCTCCGTTTCACCCCTTTAGGGGTTGATTTTTAAAAAATGTTGAAATAGGTGTCAATTATTTTTTTAACTTTAGTATTTTCGCAAAGTTTGATAATCGTAGCATAAAGAAAAAAAAATTTTTCATACAAACTTAAACACCCCTTTTCACCCTCTTAAGGGTTGAATTGGGCAAATTCCTTTCTTAGTGTGCGTCCGCTTTTTGATATTAAACTTTTGTCCAAATTTCACGTTTGTAGCTTAAGCGGTTTAGGCTGTGCGTTGATCTGTTGATGTTGATGCGTTGATTCAACACTCTGTTTAACCCTTTTAGGGGTTGGTTTTCAAAAAATAATGAAACAGGTATCTATTATTTTTTTTAGCTTAGTACAATCGCATAGTCAAATAATCGTAGTATCAAGAAAAAAATATTTTTACACAAACTTTAACACTCCGTTTAACCCCTTTAGGGGTTGATTTTCAGAAAACAAAAAAATAAGTGTCAATTATTTTTTTTAGCTTAGTATATCTGCAAAGTTTCGTAGCCACAGTATCAAAAAAAAAATCTCCATACAAACTTCAATACTCCGTTTCACCCCTTTAGGGGTTGATTTTCAAAAAACAAAAAAATAAGTGTCAATTATTTTCTTAAGCTTAGTATATTTGCAAAGTTTCATAAGCACAGCATTAAAAAAAAATCTTCATACAAACTTTATTGCTCCGTTTCACCCCTTTAGGGGTTGATTTTTAAAAAATGTTGAAATAGGTGTCAATTATTTTTTTAACTTTAGTATTTTCGCAAAGTTTGATAATCGTAGCATAAAGAAAAAAAAATTTTTCATACAAACTTAAACACCCCTTTTCACCCTCTTAAGGGTTGAATTGGGCAAATTCCTTTCTTAGTGTGCGTCCGCTTTTTGATATTAAACTTTTGTCCAAATTTCACGTTTGTAGCTTAAGCGGTTTAGGCTGTGCGTTGATCTGTTGATGTTGATGCGTTGATTCAACACTCTGTTTAACCCTTTTAGGGGTTGGTTTTCAAAAAATAATGAAACAGGTATCTATTATTTTTTTTAGCTTAGTACAATCGCATAGTCAAATAATCGTAGTATCAAGAAAAAAATATTTTTACACAAACTTTAACACTCCGTTTAACCCCTTTAGGGGTTGATTTTCAGAAAACAAAAAAATAAGTGTCAATTCTTTTTTTTAGCTTAGTATATCTGCAAAGTTTCGTAGCCACAGTATCAAAAAAAAAATCTCCATACAAACTTCAATACTCCGTTTCACCCCTTTAGGGGTTGATTTTCAAAAAACAAAAAAATAAGTGTCAATTATTTTCTTAAGCTTAGTATATTTGCAAAGTTTCATAACCACAGCATTAAAAAAAAAATCTTCATACAAACTTTATTGCTCCGTTTCACCTCTTTAGGGGTTGATTTTTAAAAAATGTTGAAATAGGTGTCAATTATTTTTTTAACTTTAGTATATTCGCAAAGTTTGATAATCGTAGCATAAAGAAAAAAAAATTTTTCATACAAACTTAAACACCCCTTTTCACCCTCTTAAGGGTTGAATTGGGCAAATTCCTTTCTTAGTGTGCGTCCGCTTTTTGATATAAAACTTTTGTCCAAATTTCACGTTTGTAGCTTAAGCGGTTTAGGCTGTGCGTTGATCTGTCAGTCAGTCACGACCTTCACTTTTATATATATTGATTGATTAGCTGATCCAACTGACATAATCCTGTCTTAACTATGAATCTATCTATCTATATATCTATATATATATAAAAATGAAACCCGTTTTCCTTGGTCACGGCATCACGCGTGAATGGCTCGACCGATTTCACTAACTCTTTTTTTGTTGTATTTGTTATTATTAGGAGAAGGTTCTTACGGAAAAAAATATTAAGAAAATCTCTCAGAAATTTTGAAAAACCCTAAAAACAGCCCTTTTCTTTTTCCCATACAAACGTTTTCTAACTAAAACGAGCTTTATTGCTATTGTATAAAGTTCATATTGAATTGCAAGCACTCACTGTTGTTTAAGCAATGTAGGTATGGTTCTAACGTCCAAGAGTCAATTTGCACTTTATTACCTCTGTACAAAGTTCAAATTCAATCATATCTATCAAAACAGTGTGCGTTGGAGCACAGCTATAACAAAAAAAAGAAAACGAAATCGAATAGTTCATTCATTTGTTTTAAAATTTCGAAGGATTTGACTCCAAGTCATATCAAATTAAAAAAAGTTGAAACAACAACAAACTGTCAATGTCAGTGTTTTTTTTTCATGGATGAGTTTGCTTTTGTCAACTGATACACGAAACAAATTCGTACCTATAATTGTAAGTATTATAAGTATAAAATTGTAAAGAGTGTTTTGTGCAGTGTTTATATTTAATTAGGCAGTACCATAGAGAAGTACTGTATGGCAGTACGAAGTCTGCCGGGACAGCTAGTATTGAATAATTTTGTAATGTTCCGCTCAACTATGATGAAAATATTTGAAAAACAAGCCTATAAACCAGCCTCCCGACAACCAGCCTCCATACATTTTGTTGAGTGTCATTGAAATTTTTCTATGGAACAGCTGATTTTTTTTCGCAAATTTCGGGATGGTCCCATAGTAAAAGTTGTTCATAATGATGAGTACTATGAGCCCTTTTCGGCTTACCATACCCTTTATGAAATATTTTAATTTTTAATAACCCTATATTGCATTGTTAAGGGAGTAACACACATACACCTCAGCTTAATCGGAGCTAACTAGGTAAATTATGCAAAATTTTATAAAAATGAAAATGATAAAATAAATTACAAGAAAATTATTTTTACAAAACAAAAAACAAAAACCGACTTCAAAAGACCGACTATTGAGTTATTCATCTATTTGTCGCGCACGTACTTAATGCAAATTTAAGACTTATATGGTTTTCTCATGGATACCATTATCAGACCTGGACTAAATTGAAATGGGACCAAATGGGAAGCGTTAGCTTTCTAATAAAAAAAGAATCATCAAAATCGATTCACCCAGTCAAAAGTTATGAGGTAACAAACATAAAAAAAAAAAAAAACATACAGACGAATTGATAACCTCCTCCTTTTTTGAAGTCGGTTAAAAATTTAAAAAGGAATGAGACAGAATCGAACGCCAGAAAAAAAACAAAACAACAACGAACCGAAATAAAGAACAGAAGAGATAATACAACGTGGACTAACTTCATGGCGGGCCCATGGTCCCCCACGGCGGAGGGCCGCACGAAGAGCTCGTCCCCCTCGGGCTCCTCCACGATGTGCTCTTCCCCCTCCTCGGGCTCCTCCGCGATGCGGTCGGCGCGCGGCTCGTGGCGCGCCGCCTGCGGAGCCGCCGGCTCGCTGCCCACGTAGCCCTCCACCTCGTTGATGGCCAGCTCGTCCGTCTCACAGCTGGAAGTAATCATGCGCTCAGTGACGAATCAAAGGGAGCCCCCCCCTCCCCCAAAGTACCCCACATCTTCGGCTTCCTGCAAGCAGTCATTAGCTGCAAAATCAGTGCCAGTTTAACAACTTTGAGCGCATCATGCTTATAATCATTTCTTGAAAAAGATTACCGAATGTGAACAAAACTAGTCACAGTATCAGACTCAATAAAACGTAAGTATTCAGTGTTAATTATAACTAAAATGTGTCAAAACCACATAAATTTTCATAGGAAAACAATAACTTTTTGCAATTAGTGACTTCTAGCACTAAGCCGATGATATACCTGGAAACTGAAAATCGGTTGTCTGTAAAGTCGGTTTACTGACGATAGTTGAACGTGAAAACGTCATAAGAAAATACTGATAGAATGGTTTCATTATTCAAAAGAAAATTTTTATTTTATTTTATTTGAGTAAGGTACAAAAGTTATTGACAAATATAGGAAATCACAATTTCACTCAGAGCGAGGTAACGCCTCAACGAGGTAACGGCACATCCATCACACTTTTTTCGTACTTGCACCCGGCTCCATCGAATTATAAGACGTTATCACGTCAAAAATAAAATAGACAATCTATAAATGACAATATTGTTACTTACTTGACAATTTGACTGGGCATGGATACTTTTGCTGAATCTACGTTCCTCACTTGACCGCTTCTGACACTGTAAACAAAACAATAATGACTCATGGGTTGATTACATTACAAGTAGCAAGACAGTAATTGGGCATACTGTCTCGCCACTGTACTTATTATGTGTCTACCCATAATGAAACAATAGAAACCATAACAAGGCCTCACACTTACCAAAATGTCAATGTGAGCATGGAATGCCATTGTTTATTTTAAATCTATTTGAGAATGAATAACAATGAAATCTGTTTTCAAATTTTCGAAATGATTTATTGGAAAACAATGATTTTGATAAATAGCATTTAGGTAATAATGTTAAAAATGAAAAATGTTAAACACAGAATAAAAAAAAATGTTGCTTCAATTACAATTAAACAATTTAGCTATGAGTAAAGATAAATACATTTGTAAGCTATGCATGGCTAAAGCTTATGCCTCCGTGCTCCATATACAGGGTTATTCATAAAGGGTATGCTAAGCCGAAAAGGGCTCATAGTACTCATCACTATGAACAACTTTTACTTTTTTTTTTACTTTGGTTCCCGAAATTCGCGAAAAAAATATCAGCTGTTCCATAGAAAAATGTCAATTCAATTTCAATTCAATTCATTTATTTCGGATTACAATGTCCATAGCTATAATAAATCATATTATCAATTAGGTACACATACACATTATAATAATAAAAACAATCAATGAAGCTAATAGGTACTAATAAAAATAAAATACAATGACACTTGACAAAATGTATGGAACAGCTGATTTTTTTTTCGCGAATTTCGGGTTGGTTCCATAGTAAAAGTTGTTCGTAATGATGAGTACTATGGGTACCCTTTATGAATAACCCTATATAATGTAGTACCATAGATCAGAGAGAGAGAGAGAGAGAGGGAGAGTTTATCTACCATAGATTCTTTTACTACACAGAAAACTTAAGACATTTGCATCAAAAAACATACAAAACATAATTATTGATACACAAATACATATATTATGAAGATAGATCAGATTTTTTTTAGAATTTAAAGACTTGTAGACAGAAAAAAATGTAACCTTAGCAAATGAACAAGATAGGTTAACTTACCACCACTCAATGGCATGCTCGATGGTTTTGAAATGTGTAGGCCTGCCTCTAAGGAAATTCTGCATACTTGCCAGGGCGTCCATTGCTGTTCCTGAAATATAAATATTTATATGTATTTATAATAGTATTAAATGCGGGCACCTGCGGCAGTTGGCTGTTGGCATAAAATTGGCATTGTACTAACTTGTAAATGGCAACATATGAGAGCCAATATAAAGAAATAATATGATGATTTACAACAAATAATTTAGGGTTAAATACAAGAACTATTAGTTATAGTCCCTAGTTGTCTAGTTACAGTAAAAAAAGGGAAAACACTAAAGACAAACCATACCAACAGCATAACATTTATGTCAACGGACATAAATGCATAATGCTTCTCAGCATAAACGCTCATTTTAGGATACTCCGTGCTGGTTTTCTGAATAAGACACCTAGCTAAATCAAAACTAAGTTCTAGGCCATAGTTTACCTATAAAAACTACACATACCCTCGACAACATCAATAACAGCGATGCCCTGCAAGCAGTGCTCCAGTGAAGGCAGATGCGCGGCTCGCACGGCTATCGCACCCCCCATCGAGTGCCCCACCAGGATCAAAGGAGGTAGCTCATTGTTAAACAACTTGTGGAGCACTTGCTCTATATCACTGTTTAATAGAAAAACATTACAATTAAACAACATTTATAAAATAATAGCTTTTTTTGTTGCAAAGGTAAATTTCAACCCAATTGGACATCGGAAAGTGGATCATGAAATTTTGCAACCATCATCTCAACACGGTTAAAACCTCAGGTCCCATCTACATAGTTAGAAATAAGTCAGTGAGGAACACATGGTCCTTTAACACTTTGGCTACGGCTAATAATCACATTTGCTAGCCTCAGGCGCGACTAATAGTCAAACGCGTTGTTTTACGCGCCTGGCGTGTGCAGCCGCACTCGCGTCGTGCAAAGGAAAACAACAAGGTGTGTGTTTCCCGCAGTCAAAGTGTTAAATGAAGGAAATCTGTATAAAACCATAACTTACTTGACAAGTGTTTCACCACTCAGGTCATCAGGATCTTTGACTTTAGTCTCTCCGTGCCCTCGGATATCCATTGAAATCACTTGACAATGAATCATGTTTGTGAGTTCTTCCTGGCAAAAAGGAATTATGTTAGGGATGTGAATTGTCAATTACAAACTTATTGCATCTTTTGGAGATAGGATTACTCAGTAATCCACACAGTATAATGAAAACTATCTCACCGTAAACAACGCCCAGCTCAATCCCGAGTATCCGCCACCGTGCAGCGTGACGATCCTGGGCCGTTCCGGGTGGTCGGGCTCCGGCGACAGATACACTCTGAATGTACCGGCCTCCGTCTCCACATCCTCATATTTCTCAAAATACTGCTTCCAAGATACCGGCGTGTAGTCCTTCTCCTTACGACGACTGCCGCCGCCGCTGCTGAATGGAGCAAGCCTAAAATATACAAATGTACAATTTATTTACTTATATGTTTAATAAAGTGGCAAGTAAAGAAAAGAATTAATGCTAATTATACATCAAGCTGGATCAAGATGCATCAATATGCCCGGTGAGCATCGTCAATGTTTTTTGAGAACACGATTCCTTTCTGATTCAGTCGCCATAAAACGCAAAATGTAAAAGCATTTTGTAGAATTCAATGCAGAACAAGGATTATGCTTCGGAAGTAAAGACTACTAGCATAATCAGACAGAAAACATACAAATAACGCCATAATCATGTACTTTGAGACTCCGGCAGTTTTAGGACATCGAGGGGGCAATTTATTCTTCATAATACTCTTTTGGAGAGCAGACATGACGAATTGATCAACTAATTAAGCTGCAACATGAAGAATGAACTTTGAATCCAAAATATTTAGAAAAGCTCGTAAAAACTAGATACACGTGAAAATATTAAACTGTGATACAAAGTTGCAACACAACCAAATGATCTGACAGACTGAGAAAGAGACAATAATGCACGACACCGAATATAATGTTGAGCGTGTACACCATAGAGTAGGTAGTACTTTAATAGTGTACACACAACCGCTAGGTTTTTTTTTTTTTGTTTCCCCTTAACGAATATTTTTTGCCCCAACATGATAGTATTTGTAAAAATAATACTCAAAATTGTAAGGAAAAAGTCCCTATAATAATATATTTCTACCTTGTATTTTATTACTTGTATGTTATATTTGCCATATTGTGAATTTGTGATGCATAATATCAAGTGCTGTATATTATTGGATTCAATGGTGTCCTATATTATTGCGTCGCCGACAGCGGCAGGCTTGGACAAAGAATCACGGCAGGCATTTTGTCATTTGTCAAGGCTGCCAGCTCTTCAAAAAGATTTTTCCCGAGAATTAGTGGCATGTGCCGTCAAACAGTTTTTATAAGTTTCAATGTGTGAACCTCAGATTGAACAGATGGAACCATAATTGCTACTTTGTAAAAAAGAGCAAGATGGCAAGTGTCAAATACGGTTGAAAAAGACTAAAAGAGAGACAGACATTTCATTTTTTGTCCCCGTCGCCGTAACCGACTAACCGTGCCAAGGTGGGCAAGTCACAGATTAGGATAGGAATAATAGTTGCTACGTAAGCCTTCTACGATTTGGTGCAGCCAGGTTGTGAATTATGTTTACTTATGATCCAATAAATATTTATTGGACTATTTCACATTTCCTTCTGACGTAAAACTAAGATTAGGTACATTATTTTCGAGATTGCAATATTGGCCTTTTAATAAAAGATGTTCATAATTATGAGTACATTAGTAAACTAGTAGTCATTTTCCTACTATTAGACCTTTTCCTACTATGAGGATTTGATTGCGGTTACACTATGGCTCCATCTTTAGCTGACCCCCGGCGGTTTCACCCGCTGTTTTTTTTTAACTTTTAAACCTTCCCTGTAGTAGGGCAAACAAAACAAAACAAAAACCAACAACAAAGATCGGACCAATTTCTGAACACACCTATAAATATTTGACAACCTAGTGACACTATTTTTTATTTCTAAAAAGACAAAAGAGATCGGACATCTCGAGTTAACAGTACCAAACATCAAATGTTTCACAGGAACAGTTTGTATTGGAAAATTAAATTGTCGATTTTAATATTTTTCTTTACTTATTATTAATGTTTCTCACCGTTAAAACCTTCCCTGAACTTTTACAAATATTTCAAGACCAAAATTAGCGAAATCGGTCCAGCCGTTCTCGAGTTTTATCGAGACTAACGAACAGCGATTCATTTTTATTTTTATGAAGAAGAAGAAGAAGATATCTATGGTATGAACTACATAATTATGTTCTAAGCAAATTTTCTCCCAAAAAAATCCATACCACTTGGTTTCCCCTAAATTAAGGAAGAAAATCACTAAACTGGCATCCTGTATTTTTTAATTGTTTACTTATTTTTATTTTGATTGATTTCTTTCATTGAGCTACAACTATTTGACTGTACTAGAGTAGCACACACAACACTTCGTCCCATACTCAACCAACTCAACTTCACAGCTTCACTCATTTGCTAGATAGAAGCTACATAATACTTATAGGTTATGTGACTTAAAGACCACCGGGATGTCGGATGACCATAATTATTATGGACATTTTGCTTCCTAGTCATTGTGCGCCTTGGACGTAATGCTCTTTGAATATTTTGCTCTTTGTACAATTTGCGACCGTTTGTCATTTTGCGACTAAACCGGAACATTGCAATGTAACAAAATCCCGTAGGTAGTAGAAACACCTCGGGAGTCGATTGTTTCCCTTCCCCTTTTTTGTGCTCTAAAAAAGCGGGGAGAGAAACCCTTTTCAGTCCAGCAAGTATTTTAGGGTTCCCTATCAATATGGCAAAAAAGAACCCTTTACTTCCTTCCTTATGTGAGACTTCGGAGCTTGACTGTAGTCTGTGTATGTGTCACTCAGCTAATTATCTCAAAATCAGGATTTGAAAGCTATTTTAAGTTTGGCACAATTAATAAAGTATTGCCTACGCAATACGATAAAAAAAGTTTTTGGTACCCGTGCGTGACACAAAATGCGAAAAGCAGCTCAATGCAATGACCCGTATCGAAATTACAAACAATAGCGTTTCGCGAAAATGACATAGGTCTAACTCATTAGGTACCTACTACGGTTTACGGTATGAGGTATGACCGAATCTAATTACTTAAGCAAGGACGCTTTCGATAACGGCTTTACGCTTAATTTTGGTAAATGGTAGGTAAAGTAAGTAAATCTCAAATACTTGTTAAACGTTTTAATAAACGCACTTAGTTTTGTATCTCATCGTTTTTTACGGATCCTACTCAGTTTACCTACTCATGAAATAAATATTAGGTATATATCGTTATTTTTTAATAATTTTAACTCATTACAATTTTATGTTTTTAAACTTTTTAATCCTAAATTTTAAGTTTCTAACTCTATTATAACCTTCAGTTTTCCAAAGCATATAGAGAAACTTGTACCTACTAAACCAACCATAGAATTTCAGGTAGGTACGAGTAGGTAGATACGTCTGCTTAGCACCTGACAAATCTATTAGCGCTTTTGCTCTCATTAAATTTTGGACTATTTGCATTTGTAAATTTACTTGTTCTTACGAGTAGGTTGAAGTTCAAATTATTTATTAAATGATTCGTGTTGCTTTGAAAAAAGGGTTTCCGGTACCGGCCGTTAATTTTACTTTTTTCCATAGAGTGGTCTCCCCTCCCCTGTCTGCTGAAGGTCAAATGTCACACCTGCGCCTTAGATTCCTTTCCAATTCAATTACCCACCCCATTATTGAAGTCCTTGGTTCAATTGTTAATCGTATTTCTGGCGTACTAAGAGTTTAGGAAGCAGTAAACAAGTAGGTAGGTAGGTAGGTACATTCACTTTATTTCATTGTGAACTCGGGATATTTCTCAACAAATATCTGCCATTGTTACAAGCGCATTGTTTTACCGCAGACGGGATAATAAACAATTAATATAAACATCATTAGAAACGCCTACTTCCAGTTTTAGTTTAAACTAGCTTCGGGAAACACGTAAATGTGGAAAGCATGATATTAATAATACTTTGCTTTGTGCCGCGAGTGCTCTCCGAAGTGTTGCAACAGCACAATGTTCATGAATCAAGAAAATCGAGATCTAGTTCAGCTAGTTCAGAACCTTTTGAAATAGGACACGACAGCCAAGTTGACGATAGTTCCCAAGCATTTACGACATTTGACAGAGAAATGAAAAATAGAAGAGATGGAAAGAGTAGTTTGATGCTACCAACGGTGGAACCGTACTCTTCTCCGATACGTTTATCCGGACCAGTAATTGAATCGAGAGCTGAGATAAAAACTTCATTGCCTAATGCAGCTTTAGCTATTCAGAAGTCAAAATCGAAGTACAACCCTAAATTCCTTGTGTCTGAATTGAAAAGTGATGCTAATTACGAGCTTTCGAAATCAGCGATGCATTACCACTCTCCTTTAGAAGCTGAAATGCTGTTTGGCAACGAAGGTGAATACCGGGTGGATGATGATGACATAAGAAGTTCAAGAGGGATGCACGAGGGCTGGCCACTTTACTACTATAGTCCCAAGGAATATGATCACATGAGAGTTGACGTAGAAAAAGAAAAAGCCAAAGACAAACGTTATGCAGTAGATGCTACTAGAGTCATACCAATTTATGAAGACCTTTCTGATGATACTCCATATTCACATGAACCTTTATTAACGACCACTGAGTTTTATTTCACAAGTACTGATAATCCTATGAGCGGCCACGATCCCTTTTTTTCTGTCATGTTGAATGATTATTATAATAAAAATTATGACTATGGAGATCAACTGACACTTAGAGGAATAGATTGGAATAATGGTGAGATGTCGGATGAAGAAGTAAGCCGATTTCGACGATTGCCTAGTGACAATGTCCCGACACAGCACCATATGGATTCAAAAAGGCATAATGAATTTGGAACCATAACTAAAGGTGATTCGGAGACTGAAAAAGGAATTACTAATAAACATACATTCAATAAGCGGGAAAAAGGTGAAGCTGAAAAGGCGAACAACCGTATCAGACATCATCAGAATGGAGCTAATCAAATAGGATTTAAAGACTTTGTTGATAGTTTTGCTAATAAATTTGGTTCAGAAGATCACAAGAAAGATTCTAAGTATATTATGAAAATAAACCAAGACAAAGGGGAAAATAGAAAAGGATTTCGGAGAGTTTATCATAAAGATGAATATCAAGAAGATAATGAATTCTACGATAATAACAACAAAAGTGCAATGGCCGAAGACATCGGTAGTTCTAACGCTCACATCGGAGGATCTGAAGGTTTCTTAAAATCTGCCTCATCTGCAAAATTGGGAAATCACGGAAATGCTTACGATACGTCTGGAAACTCTGAGTCGAACAAATTTGAAAATAATCATAATGGTTACGATAATAGAAATAATCATAACACACAGTTTCACAAGTACAGAGATGTGGCGAAACAGGCAGCTCAGAGTAATAATGCTGATTATTCATTACATTAGTTTTTATTTCATAACGTCAATGCAAACAAAACATTGTTTTACAGCTGAAAAATCATTTAACCTTTTGGCCGCCTCTACATTTATACCTCTATATCTCCGACTCTCCGTGCCCTGTTCGCCAAGGCATTTACAGAGATCCCAAAATATTAAAATGTTTGAATATGAATAAATGGAATATTTTGGAGAGGGATATAAATTTTTGCCAACTAAACTTCGCGACGGTCCATGTTCGAGCGTTGTGTATTAAACGACATGTCGTTGGCGTAGAAGGCTCTGTGACTTTGGTGGTCAAAGGGTTAAAATAGAAGTTATTGAATATTAAGGCTATAGCTACTGTATTCTTATACCAGTATGCAACCCTCTATCTAGTATCTACTTATAAAGTTCATTTGATGTATAATATTATTTTCTTTTGCTTAAAATTTTGGTGTGTGCAATAAAGAGTTTATCTATCTAGTTTGTAAGTAATGCTAATTTTGTGGTAAAGCATCAAATATTTGGTCAAAATCACGACATTATTGTGACATCGTTATATTCCCCACCCTACTTTAAGTAGTAAGTAAGTAACATAACGTAAGTAAGTAAGCTAAGTATTATTTTTAAGTAGATCATAATTTTTTATTTTTTAATACTTATTTTGGTACTTAAATTAAAAAGATGTGAACTGAAATAGACAGGTTTTCTTGATTTGGTCTGAGACGCTACATTTATCGCTCACCATCAGGTGGCCCGTCTGCTGGTTTGCAACAATTGCAACCTATGGCATAGCAATTCACTTTTTACGTCTTATGTCGCCTATGGTCAAAATCTGATCCATTTTTATAAACCGGCTTGATTTTTAAATCGGTAAAAGTTTAAGTCGTTTAAACTTTTAACGCTAGAAAAAGTTTGTAATAAGTAATGTATATAGTTTGATAGGTACTAAGTATACAGGGTTATTCATAAAGGGTATGCTAAGCCGAAAAGGGCTAATAGTACTCATCATTATAAACAACTTTTAATAGGACCAGCCCAGAATTCGCGAAAAAAAAAATCAGCTCTTCCAGGGGGGTTCCCAACCAGTCACACCAAAACGAGTCACAGTGTGACTCGTTGGGAATTTTTTTCCCAACCAGTAACACTGTTACACGGGTGTGACTGGTTGGGAACAAATTTTTAAAAAAGATTCCCAACCAGTAACACCGCCTCAATTAAAAAAAACTATCGCTTAATACTTTCGATTCGCTCGGTACAAAGCAATCTTATGGTACCAAAACAAAACTTATCTTTTGTTTCTAACAAATTTTTTTTTAACTAACTACTAAAAAGAATAATGTTTTAAATAATCAAATAAATTTAATATTGACCTAAATACAATATGATTTTAATAAGTTTTGAAATTCAGTGAAACAGTCTCGAATTAAAAACATTTGTACCAGTAACTTTTCATAATCAGTCTTCTCTATTTATTACAGTTACAGGTAATCATCACATATCTACATTAATCATTAGGGTTATTGAAAACTACAACATTTGGTTTTTAGTACCACCAGCACCTACCAGTTTTTAGTTTTTAGTAGTAAGTCTTTTATCACTATCCAGACATTTTAAGTTTTCACAAAATTTAATTTTTACTGACTAACAGGACATCTTTAAAACACTCAATTTTTTTACGAAGTAACATTCGGTATCATATAAACGTTATGTTTAAATAATCAGATGAATAAATATTTACTTATCGATTAATAGACTTATTAAAACTATTAAAAGTATTGAAATTATGTGATAATGAGTCTCGAAGTAAAAAATATTTGTATCAGAAACTTTTCATACTTAATCAGTCTTCTCTATTTATCATATCATGATCAATCATGATACCAATCATTGATCATAATAATATCTTCATCAATCATTAGGGTTATCTTCATGTATACCTATAAAAATTAATCGCTGTTCGTTTGGCTGGCTATAAACTCGAGAACGGCCGGACCAATTTCGCTAATTTTGATCTTGAAATATGTACATATTTGTATTCAGGCATTGTTCAGGGAAGGTTTATAAGTAAAAAAAACAGCGGGTGAAACCGCCGGGTAGTTACAGCTAGTTAAAAATATAGAAAGTGCGTAGTTTTTTTATTTTGTTATAAATAATAACAAAATAAAAAAAAATATTATTATAATCACTAACATTTCACTATTTATTTTTTATTATTTTTAAATCTGAAATTACTTTTATATGAAAATGAAAAATGATTTGTTTCATTGAATTGCTGCGTGGTGTATTATTAGGTCCTTACATATGAAATTGGTGCTATGTCGAACTGGCCACTTTGATCCCAAATATCTGCTCTTTGCTTTGGAACTCCAAATTCAAATTTATTGAAAGAAATTATTAATTATTTATATTTTTATTTATTGAATTTAAATATCTGTTCTGTGTCTGGGTGTTAGTTCGTGTGTGTTCCATGGCATCCCCGATACAGGATTTATTCCTAGTGGGAAGCTATGAGTGTGAAACGTTAATTTATTTGTTTATTTCAAATTAAAGCTCGAAATTATTTTTAATTTTTAATTTTTTTCGAATTTAGTAATTCATTTGTTTTAGCATCATCATCGTCAGCCTGTATCGACCCACTATTGGGTATAGGCCTCCTCTCCCTTATGCCATTTCTCCATATCTTGGGCCGATCTCATCCATTGTTTTAGTCTAACTTGATTTTTCTTTGGCATTGTTTCCTTTGCAAATGGAATATTAAAAATATCGCGTTATTTGCGAATACGATTTCCATCGTGGCACCAACGCTGCAGAAACAGCTCGAAGGATTAATGATGTGTATTTCCCAAACAAAATAGTGTGTAAGTAGTGTACTTACCTTTTTTTGTCATTACACGATACAGTTTCCCACTTGACTTTTTTAGCACGCAGTAACTATTACTTAGACTACGTCTGATAGGCTAGATTTGGCGCAATCTCAAACCGCCACCATTGATTCCATTTTTAAATTTCGGTGATGTGTTTAAAGTTTGTCAATATAAATTCGTATTCAAGTTTGTACTTTGCATTTTATGATAATTATGATAGTAGATAAAGTAGAGTACTCGTATGAAACTGCACATAACTAGGCATTAAAACACTCGTGTGATAGTATTAGAAACCTCACCTACGGCTCGGGTTCTTAAACTCACACTCGAGTTTTAATACCCCTTTTTATGCAACAGTTTCATAAACTACTATTATCTTTTTTTTCGTCTATTTGTTTTCCCCATACAAACGCCAATTTAATAGGTAAGGACCTTTGTGAATGACCTTTGCTTACAGAATGGCAAATTTGTTAGATCTGGTTTTATATTAGAAAGTTATTGTTTGCGTGATACGTTCTTTTTGAAGTAAAAGTCGCGTTTTATTTTTCAATTTAAATGGTAAGCAAAGTTGGTTTAGGGTACATGCATGTATTTTATTTTTCAACCGATTCTATTAGTTTAAAATATAATATAAATAAAAAATAAATAATAAATAAAATATAAAATATGATATTCGCAAAATAATAATTAATAAGTAAGATAAAAATAAGTAATTGAAAGTGAGACCAGGCCTAATAAAATAAAATACAAACCTAAAGAAGTGTTACACCAACAAACAGTGACAGTATAATGTAATAGTAGGGTGGTGTTACTCGTTGGGAATTATTAAAAAAAATATATTCCCAACGAGTCACAGTGTTACTGGTTGGGAAAAAAAATCCCAACGAGTCACACTGTGACTCGTTTTGGTGTTACTCGTTGGGAACCCCTCCTCTTCCATACATACATTTTGTCGAGTGTCAGTGTCATTGATATTTTTAACACGCTTTTATTAGCTTCACCTGTATGTTTGTATGTTTGTATGTTTGTATGTTTGTTTGTATGTAACCGACTCCTTTGAGCGCGTTTTTGACCCACTTTAAACGGTCAGATTTCTTTCAAACTTTGTAGATATATCGAGGACCGATGACAATACACTAAACAAATCGTGTTTTTTAGTTTTTTTAACTATTAATTTTTTTAACACGCTTTTTCTATAAAGTTTCTTTAACTTTTAATACCGTTTAACTTACAAATGGTAATTTCGTCATTCGTGTCAGAGAACAGAGTGGCGCAGTGGAAGCGTGCTAGGCTCATAACCCAGAGGTCCCTGGATCGAAACCACGCGCTAAAAATCTTTTTGCTCAATATTTTTTGTTACGCATCAATTTTATTATAAGAGGTCTGAAGATCGAAACCACGCGGCTACAAATCTTTTTGCTCAATATTTTTTGTTACGCATCAATTTTATTTTTAATTTGCTTGAGCAGACGGCCAAAATCGGATAACACCAACACATTTGTACATATTAAGGATGGTTAATAGTTAGCAAATCGAACTAAAAAGCGAAAAATAAATAATAGTTAAAAAAAAACTAAAAAAACACGCTTTTTATAAAAAACCGAACTAAAAAAATAGAAAATAAAATTTTATAAAATTAAGAATAGGGTTGAAAATTTCAATAAATATAAATTAATAATAGTGTAAATAAATAAATATATGTATTTTATTTTTAAAAAGCGTGGGGTGCATGGGTCAATAGATATATTATATATTTTGTAGATACATTTTGTATTGACAGACATGAGTAGAGTGATTAGCATTTTGATAATATCTTAGAAAGCACCCCACGCTTTTTAAAAAATAAAATACATATATTTATTTATTTACACTATTATTAATTTATATTTATTGAAATTTTCAACCCTATTCTTAATTTTATAAAATTTTATTTTCTATTTTTTTAGTTCGGTTTTTTATAAAAAGCGTGTTTTTTTTAGTTTTTTTTTAACTATTATTTTTCTATGGAATAGCTGATATTTTTTTCGCGAATTTTAGGGTTGATTCCATAGTAAAAGGGTTGGTCTCATATAACAAGTTCAAATTTTAATATAACAAGTTCAAATTTTAATGTATGTCTTTATTCTCGTCACTTATATCAAGCTCCAACAATATCTAGATCAAGACCTCTAGGTCAAAAGCCGAATGAAGTTGAACAGAAAGAGATAGCGAGATGAGACTTCGAAGCGCCCTTACACTATCTAACGGTCTAAGAAGGCACATAACATCTGTCCCTAGGTTCCTACCAATAATACTATCTGATGACTACTCTATTGGGTCAACTCTCTTTTTGTTAACTACTTTGTAAGGTTCGACCTAGGTACTCTATTATTCATCTAGTAGGGTATGTCACATAACTATTTTCTCAAACGCTCCATCGGTCTCGCCACGGTGCTGTTCGGCCTGCGCATTTGTACGATAGGTGGTATAGTCCATCAAGCGTTTTAACAGCAATCAGCGCCATCTAGTTCCATTGGCTAAGAACTAAAGTTTTAATCATTTTTTGTTTCTCTACTTCTCGCCAGGGCTTTTATTTGTCCTGTAGTAGGTATCAGTTAGGATCAAAACCTGAACAATAAGTATTTTGTTTTATCTAGATTTGATAAACGATAAAACATATCTACTTTTACAAGAAAACACATTAACCCAAAATGTTAGCGTGCACTGTAATTACTTCCGAAGCTAAATCATTTCATAAAAGTTAAATAGATTAGGTACGAGTAGGTACTTATGATTTGAGACTTCATACTCAACATTTATTACAACCATTGTGAGATTTTGACATGCCAGTTGTAAATTATTTGCATATTTTAGGCTTAATGACCCTGATTGAGTACCTGTAACAACATTGTACGGAGTGGATCAATAATACATACTTATTTCTTGCTCTATCTGTAAGGTAAAGTAAGGGATTCCAGTGGAACGAGCGTATTCGTTAGGGTATCATAATTTTCGTACACGTATTGATTCGCAAGTACCACTTACGCATACCATTTTGATGAGCATATAAAATCTACGTGCCATTCTACACTGTCACTGATGTGTTGCGATTTTCATAGCTTTGTATCAATTTATTTTGTTTATATCCGCTTGCTTGCCCGTGTCAACTAGTAATTAACAAATCGAGAATTTAGAATTGACCATGTCAAGTAGTAGTTAACATAACCTTGAAGTCAGCTTTGCCCGTGTTAACTGGTAGTTGACATTGCATGTCACTCAGCTTTGCCCATGTCAACCTGTGGTTAACATCGCTCCCGCCGTCAAAAAAGCTGATTCTACCCGTCTTTATCGCTCCTGGGCCTAATTTGTATTATTTGTCCCGTTTCTTCGTGAAATTTCCCCTCCATTCAAGCATCCAAGCCACAGACAAAAGTAAACAAAAAAAAACAAAAAAATTCCGCTTCGCTCCAGTTCGGTTCATGCTCGTGTCGGTGAGTGATGTGATGGTGATGTGGTGCGATTTAGAGTGATTTTCTACTTAAATTCAGTGATAGATCTTGGAGATTTTTTCAGAACATCAAGGTAAGTCAATAACTAACACGTAGATATAAAAATTCCAGCATGAAACATAAGATTTAACCTTTTTTCGAGACCTAACAACATACGGTAGGTACCTACATGTAAACGCCCTACTTCTAAGTTCAGCGCAGCATAACTCCGCACCAAAGTCGTAATTTGATAAACAAAAGATAACATTGTTTAGTTAGTTTCATAACAAACATAAATCTAAATAACACTTGACACTTTTTTAAACAAATTGAGTCACAAGAAACGATTGTGTGAAACCCGACCCGCGCGCTGGCGGCGCAAAAAATGGTGGGGCAAAGTAGGGTCGTCTCGTTTTTTTCGTGGGACATTTGAGATAGGCACGCGCTGAGGGCCCGGGCAAAGGCGCGTTGCGCGCGGACCCCCCCTGGGCAAGCAAGCGGATATGTTTACGCTTACACAGTAAGTATAATAAACAACAGTTGTTTTTGAATACTGAAGAGTAAAATATTATAAAGCAATGACAGCGATTTCCACTGTTAGTCGCGAATAGTCCATCTATGATGAAGATACTGTCCAGTGTCGTTGGTGTGTTATTGACAGTTTCTTCAGTTTTCACGTACTATGTCAGTGAAAACAGTCCAAAAACTGGTTACATGTCCGTATCAAATGCGAAAGGATTTTTACGGCATGGGGTTCGCACAATGCAACGGAAACACTTGTCGGAACGGAATCGCTACGATTTAGACAACATTGTCGATTCCCATTTTAAAGTATTGAAGTCTGTTTCGTACTTGCAGCCATCGCCCTCAAGACATGATATAACACGTGAAGACAATAATAATCCTTCTAGTTTGAATACTGAAGCTTCACGCAAACAGGCGAATACAGTGTCACCTCACGTCATTCAAGAAAATAAGAAAGAATTTAAAAATCATTCTGATCAAAAATCAAACAAGGTCAAAGAAACAGAAAACTTACAGAATGAAGAAAAACAACGTGCTAGCAGTCTACAATCTCGGCTCAATCCTCATTACTTAAATAACGCTGGGCCTGCAGATTTTCAAGCAAAGTACCACACACGAGAAACGAAATCAAACTTTGTAAAAGTAAATGTTCACAAAACGCCTGTATTGACAGATCCTCAAAAAGTATTGAGAATAACGATCAACAATCAACAACTTCGAAATAACAACCGCTATAATGTAGTCCCTCAACCCATCTATAAACCGGATAAGAAGTTACATCAGAACAATTCCACGGCTGCCGAAAAAAATATGCAAGGAATATTAGACAAGCGAACGAGAAAGGCTCAAGATTTACTCGTAGCTGCCGCCACCGGACCACATACTCCCAATAAACTTAAAAAGATAGAATACAAGAAGAGAGAAACTTTTTATGATAATAACTTTGAGTCCGTAAAAGATAAACGTAACTTGATCTTTGACAATATGAGAAAATATATCCTGACCAAAAATAAAAATTTCAATGTTGAACGTACAGAAAATAACGTGTACTCCAGAATTGGAAGTCACGAAGATTCCATACAATCTCGTGATAATCCGTACGCTATATTCTATAGAATGCACCCCGAGGCTCTTCTTATTGACAAACGTGAAATGATTGAACCTACAGTGTGGTTCCAAGAACATTCTAATATATTTCCTTCCAAAAAACGTTTAATGAGAAAGTTTTTCAAACGGAGTACTTGGTAGATTTTAGACTTTAGTCATCATCACCATAAATAAAGATATGTGAAAGTAAGGCACAATTCACGAAATAAAACCGATCAAATTAACATTATTTATTTATTTCTAACATACCTACGGAACCCTACAACAAGTGGGTCAGAGCACACACTTAACGGATTTTTAAAAATTAAATGAAATGAAAACATAAGATAAGTTAACCTAAGATTTGACGTGTAGCGTACGTCCAGCCTGTCCACTATGAGCCGTTATACATTAATTTACACATAAGTTTCTAATGAAATGTTTTTACCCTTACAACTTTAGCTACCTGCATAGCTTACCTAGCTGTTCAACATGCTAGAAATATAAAAATAGATAAAAATAGGTTCGTACGACAATAAAGGAGAAGCTTGGGAGAAGTATTGAGACGTGGTAGTTTGAGAAAAATCGAGATAAGAAAGAACTGTTTCCCAATTTGTTATTCAAAACCGTCTCCTTGAAAATGCAAAAAAATTTTTAACACATTTTTTTGTATTCGACGCTGAAATAAATACGATTTTATAAATTTACTAGCTGTCCCGGCAAACGTTGTTTTGCCATATAAATTAATAGGGGTTGGTGATAGAAGGGTGAAAATTTAGGTATGTATTTTTTAATGCCACATCACATAACAAAAAAATAAAAAAAATGGTCCAAAAAATAAAAAAAAAATTTAGGGGTGGACTACCCCTAACATTTAGGGGGATGAAAAATAGATGTTGGCCGATTCTCATACCTACTGAATGTGCATATAAAATTTCATCAAAATCGGTCAAGCCGTTTCGGAGGAGTATGGCAACGAAAACTGTGACACGAGAATTTTATATATTAGATAGATTTTGTGACTAGGTATTTATTATTATTTTTACCCTTCATCTGAGTCCTTACTCCTTACCGAACAACAGGGAACAGGGAACATTGAAATGTAAATATGAAATTTTGTTGGTTAGCTCTCTACCTAGAAAGGGGGGAAAACGTGGTGTCCTACCGTTTAAAAAAAATTGGATATACTTAGTACGGCTCCTTAGCTCGAAAAAACCGGGTTTTCGGTCCCATCCGGCAGAAAGCGCGAAACTTGGCATGCTGGTAGCTTTTGTATGTGTAATTAGATCCCGATGTAGAAACACCTCGGGAGACGATTTTTTCCCCCCCTTCCCCCCTTTTTGTGTCCCAAAATCTGGGTTTTTGAGATTTTCTCGAAAACGGTTTAAGCTACGAGAAAGCTGTTCAAGACAGGTATATTCTTTATAACATTTTCTACAATATATCTCTTAGATGCATGTTGATAGCACCTATGGTTTTCAAGATATGCTGATATTAATTTCAGGCCAAACCAAAAAAAAATGTGAGCCGTCACGGGACGCCTGGTAGATGTGAAACATTTTAATCCATTCATGCTCCCGTTGTCCATGGCCATACAGATTTTCACAAAACCGTTCGAAAATTGAAACTCAATTATGTACATACGCGCGTCGTCATTTATTTTGGAATAACCCTGTTATTTGCTTGAATACTGCATGCCGTGGCGACGCGTCGCCACGGCAAGCGTCGCCACGCCAGAAATCGATTTTACCTACGTGCGCCAAAAGATGTTTCACATCAAAATTACGATTTCTCTTAAGAGGCCTCGGTCAGCAGTAGATGATATCATAAGTTTATAAATGAGTTTTCCCGAAGTCTTCAACATCGCTGAACCCGACAACCTCCAGAAACACTTTGAAAGATGACTCCTTGTGTCTCAAATCCGAAGAATGATGATGATGGCTGACGAAAAATTGATCCTCTCGTATCTCAGAAACGGTGAGAGATAGAGGGGTACATAAAACTTTTGAAATGTAGATCAAGCATGGACCTTTCTGGAGAGATTATAAAAAAAGATGGCCGCCATACAAAAAAGTTTGACAGTCATACAAATAAACGCAAAAAAAAAAGAAATGCTCATAGCTGTGGAACCGCTGTAGATAGATGGAGTGTGCTTGAACAAATATCATAGAGAATCATAAGAACAATCGAGATTTGGCAACAAAAATCCAAGATGGCGGATTTCATATTTTCGTCAAATTTCATTGGATCTTCCAAATATTTGAGTAATCCTAGGATGGTGATATTTTGAATCTGAGAGCCCTTAGGGTCCTTAAATCCTTATCTGAAATATTTTTTTAGATTCAGCCATTTTTCAAGATGGCTGCCATCAGCGGCGTCTTTACCTATTGTGCAGGGTGTGCGTTGCACACGGGCGCAGCGGTCCTAGGGGGCGCCGAGCGCCGCTCGCTACGGAGCCCCACTCGGCGGGCGCGTTGGCCGCGCGGTCGCGGCACTTTCAATGACCAACGTAAAAAGAGCTCCGCTCTGCATACATTTTGTATAGCATCTGTAGCTCAGCCCCGGATCTAGTGGGGGGGGGGGGGGGGCGAGCCGGGGCCCATGCCCCGGGCGTCAAGTTCAGGGGGCGCCAAATTCACACTTTACAGACGAATAGACATCTCATCATTTACTAAACTTTGACCACGGAATAAATAATAGTACAAGTACAGTCATGTCCATATCAACTCGACCAATACCCAGAGCGCGGAGTAAGACTTAGTAGTAGTTTCCTTAAGTAGTTTCCTTTGTAAACAGCCTGTCCTAAATTTCTAAAAACGTCCCAATTTTTTGCGCTCGCTGCGCTCGCGTTTTCTTGTTGTTTAATTCCTGTTGTGCATTATGTGCATAGCTTGTCAAATATGATCGATCTGTTCTGAATTGATCAAAAATGCCTAATAATTTTTTATTACCTAATATGATTATTTGTGCTTTTAGACATGCTGCGTACGATATACAAAGGCTTTTTGTAGTTTCCGCTTATTAATCGAATACTGTTTTTGGGCAGAGCAAATTTTTGCAAAAACATTTTTATTTTTCAATTTTTAAATCAAAACTTAATACACAAAGCTATCCAAAACGGAGTTAATTGATTTGTCAAATTTCAACGGTTTTATTTTAATAAATAAGCTTAATACAGAAAGAACAGCGATGGATGCATTATTTCAGCTCTGTTTACGCATTACTAAGTGTAATTTCGTTTGTAAACAGCCTCTTGTTTAATAAATATATTCTGAATTGCTAAAAATACGTCATCTTTATTATTTAGTGTTTCGTATGACCTAGCGCGTGAATTTTAGTTTCAAAATGACAGAATATAGCTCAAAATGTCGCGCTCGCGTATTCTTGATTTCTGATATCTATTAAATACACACCGTTACGTAATAGCCCGTCCTAAAAACAAAAGATCTTAAAATCTCTGTGCTCGCTTCATTCGCGTATTACTATTATTTTATAAAGGCCACAACTATTTCCGAATTGATTAAAAATATCTCAAGTTTTTTACCCGACGCGAGTGTTGTGTAATTTTCGTTAAATCTATCGTAAATTCATTTAAAAATCTCAAATTTTCGCGTTCGATGCGCTCGCGTATTCATGGTGTTTAATTTGTGTTATAAGTTTAATTCGTGAAAATTCTATGTTTTAAATTAATGAACCATCTCGAAAAGTTTCGCGCTCGCTGCGCTCGCGCATTTATTTATTTGTCCTTTTAAACTTGCTGCGCATAACATCCAAATGCCGATTGAAAAAAAACTACTATGAGATTTGAAGTTACTTAATCAAGCACTGTGATGTGGGTACTTGATTCACAAAGCTCTCCAAAATTGAATTATGTATTTGGTTTATTGAAAAAAAAAAAACACGTTTTTATTTGATTAATGAACAAATGCGGCCCGCCACTATTTGAAATTGTCACTATGCGGCCCGCGTCTGCCAAAAGGTTGCCGACCCCTAATATAGATGATAAAGGTAAAAATGAATTTAAGTGAGCGGGGGCGGCATAGATCTTAGATTTTTTATCCATTGGGGAAATTTGACAATTTGTGGCAACTTGATGTGCTGTTACTTGTACTTTGTATCCATTCCATTTTGACCACGCGCACGCGCTTACTAGGGGGCGCTCGGGTAATGTTTGCACACGGGCGCTACATGGGCTAGAGACGCCTCTGGCTGCCATACAAAAAAGTTGCTGCTAAAAAAAAAGAAATGCTCATAGCTGTAGAACCGCTGTAGATAGATGGAGTGTGCTTGAACAAATATCATAGAGAATCATAAGAACAATCGAGATTCGGCAACAAAAATCCAAGATGGCGGATTTTCCTATTTGTCAATTACTTTTGTACCTTACTTATAGAAAATAAATAGAAAAATGTCAATGACACTCAACAAAATGTATGGAACAGCTGATTTTTTTTTTCGTGAATTTCGAGTTGGTCCTGTAGTAAAACTTGTTCATAATGATTAGTACCATGAGCTCTTTTCGGCTTAGTATACCCTTTATGAATAACCCTCTATAGATTTTTTTTTTTTTAAAGACTCTAAACATTGTGCACCACCAAAGCCTAAAGCGGTTTTCTATCGAGCACCTTCCCTAAAATACCAAGCATGGTGAGGGCTCAGATCAAGAATCCCTTTCTACTTGATCTGAGGGTGAGGGTTACAGGATTTTCTTTGTTAAAATATTTTATTACTTTGGATTTAAATAGTTACTAAAATCTATATTAATCGACTTAAATTCGTAAAAATAAACATGTTTACCCACCACTTGTTACACCACACCCTTGGTGTGTATTTCAATTTGTCAAATTTCATTTGCTGTCTCTGTCAAAAAAATAGCGCATTTCTTTATTTTTACAATAAGTGTGACCATGTGTAATAAATTGGAGCTAATTGGGAAAATTTAGAATACTTGGATTACTTGATAACATTGACGATTCAATAAAGTGTATGCAGCGGGCTGAGCGGGCCGAGCTTTCTTGGGAGCTATAATTTTTTTGAGATAAAGTGATGAAAGGAATTGAATGTATGGAGATAAATATTGTTAGAACGAAAATAATTGGCACTATTTTAGTGATTTTTTTTAATGGAATTTGGCAAACTTTCAGCTAGTGAGTGTGTCTGGTCACACCGCAGTAAAAAATGTGAACCAATATGTAATTTTCGTAGGTTTTATTAATTAATTTTCGTACAATCTGTATCATTCTCTCTATTTACTATTGATTTATAATTTTACTTCTACAGTAAACGTTACACCTATTTACAAAACTACACTGCAGTAACAATGGCGATGGATTTTGAGAGAATATGTCGTTTGTGTTTAGCATCAAACAAACAAACTTACAATATTTTCACTAGTTTCTATTTGAAAAGGAAAATTTTATATCTGGAAATGCTATCATATTGTACTAAACTTAAGGTATGTTCAGCTCTCTAACAACTACAGCATTAATTACTATGAGGTGCTAAAAATAAATTTAAATTCCCAGCTAAATGAAGATGATGGTCTACCAAAGTTAATATGCAAAGAATGCATAAAGCAGCTAAAGAAAACTTACGCTTTTAATCTACAGTGTGAGGAAAATGACAAGAAAATGAGGCTGTATTTAGACAATATATTAAAACTACAAGAAGTTGATAACTACCCCCATAGTGATGATTTAGGTATAAAGAACGAAAATGATCAGAAGGATCTGAAGAATTGCCTTGATTTAGAGTTTCACGAGAGTGAACAGAAAGTCCTTGAGATGCTTGATCAGAATGTGGCCGATTACAAGGATAATATTAAAATGGGTAAGTTAATATCATAGTTTTGTCAGATTACTTTAGGTAAACATAATTTTTACAATATGTTCGACTCGGCATATTGAGTTGAAACAGCAACACTTTGGAAGCAATGCTCTATTACACAAAGATTTTTACTGTAAATTTTATAATTTACACTCAAGAACTGTGTTAAATTTAAAACAACATTTTCTTATTAATAAATAATTATTTTTTTTGTTTAATACTTTCCGAATATCAAAAAACCAGAATAAGCTGATCTATTTGCTTTTTAGGTAAATCAATCATTATTTCAGTTAATTTAAACCAACATTCAATAAAAGTTTGAAAGTCTAATCTGCATTTTTTTAATGAAGTTTTACCCATTACAGAACCAAATTACAATGATGGAGAGGACAGTTGCTGGGATGCTGACGACAATATTTTACTTGAAGATATCAAAATTACCAAGATTCATGATGGTATGACCAATTCTTCATTGTAATAGCTAAAGGCGAAAAACTATTTTAGACTTTAGAATAGAGAAGACACAAAATTGCACTTTCTCACTATCCTATAAAACATATAATAACTATGAGCTGCGGTTTAAAAAAAAGTAAGATTAAAAAGAGTGATAATGATACAAAGAAGCCTATATCCTTGTTGCAAAACTTCATTCTGTTCAGTACAACGGGAACGGCAAACTCTTAGCGCAAGCTTAAACTGGACCGCCCTGCCTTTCATCTCGCTCAACCTGCTAGAGAAAAAGCAAGACAATACCAATGCAGGATCGCACTAGACGTTTGCATGTGGCCCCTTATCTCTACACTATTTTGAATAATTTTAAAACTTAGTTAAAAGCTGAAAGTTCCAATTTGATTTGATATTTATTATATTTGATTGTTTTAGCACTAGAAAATGAGGAGAAACCTAAAAAGAAGAGAGGGAGAAAGAAAAGAGGTGAGCAATTCAACAATTATACTAAACTGACTTGTTAAGTCTTAAGCTGTACAATGAAATATTACATGCAACAATTTATATGTACAATAAATTGTTCATACAAACTTTGACTATTTCAAAATTTTTTGTAAAAAGTTAAAATTGTAAATTATTTTTATAAAATTAGCAAAAAAATGTATGATTTTATACCTATATTGCTACAACTCAACCTTTTAAATCCTCTACTGCTGTTGGTAAGTCTGCCACTGTCTATAAAAATGTTGAATTATCACTAATTTATAGAGCTTGCTCCCAAGTTTGAAGGCATAAGTTGACAATCTAATTTTTCTATAAGTATTGATGTCCTTATATTATTGGTTGCAATGACAAAGACAGACATTATTAGTTAGTTTAGATCTGTCAAATTAAGCCTTCAAACTTGGGCCCAATTTGCCTTTAAAAATGTTAAAAGAAGGGAGATAGCATTACTATAGCCAAACCGTTTATCTTAGTCCTCGCCTGCGCGGTACAGAGGCACGAGGGTATGACGAGAAAGGGGCTCCACTAAGCGCTCCCACCGCCCGCACCTCTCAGTCCCCTTTGTCGTCATACCCCCGCGCCTCTGTACCGCGCAGGCGAGGACTAAGATAAACGGTTTGGCTGTAATTTGTGGTCCTCCAGAGTTCCCGGGCGCCGCCCCGCCGCCGGTCAGCAAGACGCCGCACCAGTGCGACGAGTGCGGGAAGGTCCTCAGCACCAAGAGCAACCTGAAGGCGCACAAGGTGTGCCACACCGACTCCAGGCCCTTCAAGTGTGGGGACTGCCCGGCGGAGTTCAGGCGAGTACTATACTATACACCGCGTTACCAACTGAGTCGTGCGGCCATAAATCATTTCTCTATGTCTATCTCGCTCGATCTTGTGGGTCATATAGAGCCGCATAGTGATTTGCGTAAAATGGTTATAGGCGCATATCGATAAGAATAAAATCATAGAAACATAGGAGTAACGACTACGACGAAGGCCCTACGACTCAGTTGATAACGCTGTGACTCAGGCGGTAAAAAGATAAAGAGCGGGCTCTTTTTCCGCAACTAGGCCGGTAATGTAATCGGCCCTTTTTGCGTGAACTACATATACAGGTTTCCTCACGATGTTTTCCTTCACCGAAAAGCCAGTGGTATGTAAATTCGTACATAAGTCCTAAAGAACTCATTGGTACGAGTCGGGGTTTGAACCCGCCACCTCAAGAATGCGAAGCGGCGGTTCTCCCACTGAGCTACCACGGCTCAGGCGACTCGACTCAGGCGGTATGGTGTACTATTTCTGGTGTGAACAATAAAGAGTTTATCTATCTACACCAAATTAATCATCATCATCAGCCACAGTCTTCTCTCTCCCACTGCTTGCCTCTCCCCTGTTATGCCATCTGCCTCGGTCACATGCTAATCGGGTCCAGAAAGTCCAGATTAATATAACATTTTATTTCCAAAAAATATACAGGGTTTTAATGAAAAGATGTGCTGAGCCAAAAGGGACTTGTAATACTCATCATTATAGACAATTTTTAGTATGTGATCAACGAAAAATTCCGCGGAATAAAAATCAGCTGTTCCATAGAAAAATGTCAATAACACTCGACAAAATGTATGGAACAAATGAATTTTTTTCCCGAATTCTGATTGGTGCCATAGTAAAAGTTGTTCATAATGAGTACAATGAATACCTAGAATATCTAGAATATCTAACCAGTCAACCTGTATACTAGTATTAGCATATTTTAGCATTGATAATAAAAATTACTAAAAACCGAAAAAATATGTTGTCAGCGACTAAAGTTTTGTTTTGTTTGCAGAGGTCACAGCGCCCTGTTTCAACACAAGAAGGTGCACACCGGGGAGACTCCGTACCACTGTGAATACTGCCCCAAACAGTTCAGTAGAAGAAGCGGACTCGTCAACCATATACGCATGCACACAGGTAAATAAAACAATCATTTAATTTTTATTTTAGGGTAAAATACCTCAAAAGGAAAAAACGGAACCCTTATAGGAGTCACTTTGTTGTCCGTCTGGCACTTGGCCGGTTTTTTATCTAATTTCAGCTATTTTTATTTTTAATTTGGCGTTGACTTTTTTCAAATCACGTTAAGGCAGACCACTGCAGACAGGTGAAACCGCGGAACGCAGCTAGTATGAAATTTATCTAAAAATGTGCAAACATTATGTTAACATCAGGCGCAAGCCTGATTGTCTCGACTCGGCACTCAACTCAATAGCATAAAAAAGTCAATAGTATAGAGCTAAAATGAGTCTATGGTTTTGTTCCAGGCGAGAAGTTGTACGGCTGTGAGCTGTGCTGCAAAACGTTTGTGCAGAGCGCGCAACTCTCCATACATATGAAGCGGCACAAGGGGGACAAACCTTTCCTGTGCCAGGACTGCGGGAAAGGTACCTATTTTACTCTAAAAACTATAATATATTTAACTATTTTGTTATAACCAAAACGGGAATACTCACGTAAAAGTTAAGTCGTTTATTACGACTAGATTCGATCATATTTGGTGACTTCCATCAGGTGAGTTACAAGCGAGACGTGCTTATATCTCAGGGTGACGAGCGCAGTGCTGCGCCGCGCAGGGTCGCGAATTCTAAGAATTCAAAATCCTGGGTGGTGCAGACCTGTTATGGGCAAACGTGGCGTTTAACATCAGGCGAGCGATTTGCTCGTCTCGTCTCTCATTTTTATAAAATAAAAAAGTCAAACTCAAAATTTTTCATAAAAAAGCAATTTCTATTTTTTTATTAAATCTAAGAAATCCTAAACAATTTATATTTATAAATAGTGTTTGCATGTGTGTTTTTATGCATTTTTTTTTTTGTAATTCCAGGGTTCCCCATAAAGGCAGACCTGAAAGTCCACCAGCGCATCCACAGCGGAGAGAAGCCATATTCTTGCCACATGTGTACCAAAACCTTCGCTACCTCGGGCAACCTCTCCATACACATTAGGATACATAAAAAGGAAATTAGGTAAGTTTTTTTCTTTTTTTGTATTACTAAGTAAAAAAAGTTGAGAGGCCTATATCTAGCGGTGTAGAGAAAGCTGTTGATAATGATGATGACACATTAAATTAGTATCTTGATCGACTAAAAACTATAACAAACAACAAAGAAGAACATAGATGTTTCTCAAAATGGAAATAAACATCAGTTTGTCAATTATACTTTTTATCTTAAACGGGTTGACTGATTCTTTATTCTTTTTACAATTTTTTGTACCTAAAACCTTTTTTTTTTGTATTCACGCAGCTGTCAAAAAGTAACAGTTTACTCCCGTTCCTAATATCAGTATATCTTCGCCTATCAGGTATAATTGCAAAGAGTGTCACCGCGGCTTCGTAACCAGCTCAGCTTACAACGTCCACCTTAAAAGACACAAGGGCCAACGCGACTACCCCTGTGAGTGCGGCAAAACATTCTACACACTCTCCGCTTTAAAACAGCACAGGGTCGTCCACACCGGCGAGAAGAAATACCAGTGCAAAATATGCGAACGAAAGTTCACACAAACGAGCCATTTAAGTAGGCATTTTAAAAGGGATCATTGTAAACCCAACATGCCCATGCCGTCCTCGGAACATTATAAGATTATCTTGCAAAATACACAGAGCGGGAAAATGTTCAAGTTGGTAAATACAGCGATTACTAAGCTTGATATTAATGTTGAGTGCGATGAGTCGCAGAGGTAATATTCGTCATTTCGTCTTGTTCTCTTAGCTGCAGAAAAAGCGAGACAAAAGTCAACGCGATTCGAAAGAGTCGATGTTACGGCCCTTGTAACTATAAAGTGCCTATTCGATTTGTAAGTATTGAGACAGTGCTGTGCGCTATGACCATGTTGTAAAACTACCTCGTATCGAAAAATAAAAAGCAATAATGACAACCGTCATGTAGAATTCGAGCTTGAATGTAGAATGCTCTGCCCGGGTGGGTATTTCCCGGTAGCTATAATCTGGGTGTCTTCAAGTCGCTAGTGAATCGGTTTCTTCTAGGCAAGCGTGGTCCATCGTAGACCACACCATTGCTTACCATCAGGCGAGATGGCTGTCAAACGCAAGCCTATAACGAATTAAAAAATCTAATATATAAACGTGTCACAGTTTTCGTTGCCATACTCCTCCGAAACGGCTTGACCGATTTTGATGAAATTTTTTGTGCTTATCCGATATCTATGAGAATCGGCCAACATCTATTTTTCATCCCCCTAAATGTTAGGGGTAGTCCACCCCTAATTTTTTTTTTTTTTTTTTGGACCAATTTTTTTTTTTTGTTATGTGATGTGGCATTAAAAAATACATACCTAAATTTTCACCCTTCTATCACCAACCCTTATTAATTTATATGGCAAAACAACGTTTGCCGGGACAGCTAGTAATTTATAAAAAAAAACGCGCGCGAATAAAAATGGTGGAAAGATTTCCACCATTTTTATTCACGCGTAGATGTGACAAAGCTAGAAACTGGATTTATTTGTCACCTCGCGGGATAAAAACTGAGAAAGACAATTTGTCCGTGACCCATGCTAGGCGGGCAGGCTACGTTATATTCACAGTTTGTCTGTGGCAAAGAATCATGTACAAATTTTACTTATCAAAAGATTTGGCTACTTGTTGTATTTATATATGACTTGCCTTGAAAAAAATATTTTTTATTTAATGTAATTGTGATTTAATTACACCTAAAGCTTTGTTTTTCATATAGAAAATATTAAAATTATTTTAGAACATTTGCCTTTGTAATCATGAAAGTTATACAGCTAATTCGATGTGTGGGACGTGGGTATTGTTCTTTATTTTGTTGTTTATTTATTGCATTTTGAATCAGTGTGTTACCATAATTATGTTAAAATTTTGAATCTCAATTTTATAATCACTTGTATTTTGTATTATCTCATTTGAAATTAAAATGGATTGAAACATGTTTGTAAATTAGATAAGGAATTCAAGAATACCTTCCAGAAGGAGGTAATGTTTTTCGGATGAATGTAACTTTACAAAGCTCGCAATTTCAACTAAATTCTGCTGTCGTTTTTTTGAAGTTATACTTCTTTTGGCGCGATAGAGAAAAAGGATGAGAGTGATTTTTTACGATGCGTGACACCTAAATTTAACATCGTGAAGTTAGTTCTAGGTGGCACGATGCGCGCGCACACCGCCAGCGCCAGCGCTATATCGTGAAGTTAGTTCTAGGTGGCATGAAAATTGATAACTATGTTCAAGTTGTATATTCTAGTATTTTTATATTTAGAACACGTGTTTCGTAAGAGTACAATTAAACAGTGTGAATAAATAAATATTATTTTGGTGTTTTTATTAAATCAATTTCATATAAGACGGTGATAGTATTTACTAATAATTTATTATTTATTAGTATATCTTTAAATATTGAATATTAGTGATAAAACTGATTTGAATAAACTGTTTTGAGTGCATTTATAGATTTGAGGTTAATAGTCGGTATGTATAATTTATTTTTCCATACGCCAAAGAAGTATAACTTCTAACGCGTGTACATATGTACACGTACACACTCTTTTTTTTTCCTTCTATGTAAACCAGTGATGGTTTTAGACCAGTGGTAGATCTGAATATCATCGCTAGAGATTATAATTGGTCATTGGTTAGCACCACAGAATCCATAAAAAAAGTAATGCCAGTTGTGAAACATGTGTTGTATTTGTTGGTTGGAAAACTAAAAATAATTAAACTTGTGTACAATTTCCGTTCGAGCGGAAAATAAAGCTATTTATTTTATTAGATAGGATACCTAAATAAAAGTTTACAACTTTTATAAAATATAGTAATATAATTTTGAATCTTGTTTTATTCAAATATTCTTCATTTTCACACCTAAACCTGTCATTAAGGAGAGTTATTTGGTTGTTATTATCACGCCTATAGAAGTTCACCAGCGTGCCCCGCGGTTTCACCCGCGCGGTGATGTAAAGTAGCCTAAATGTTTATCCAGGTAGTAAATTTTAACAAAGTCGGTTCGGTTGTTACAGCAATATGTGGTATTTTTTATACCAATAAGCATTAACACAAACTTTCGCATTTAGAGTAGGAGCATAGTATTTATTTTATAATAATTAGAGCAGGATATGTAAGTACGAATAGTAATACTGAAAATAACAGTTCGACAAAAACAATTTTTAACAAACAATAAAATCTTGGATTTTTAGGTGAATTTTTACGCGAACATGCAAAATCACGGAGGGTAATTACAAAAAAGTTTGTCTCATTCTCGACTCGCGTCGTCGGTACCTCTCCGTCTCGATTAATTTTGATAATTTTATTTTTAAATTCGAAATTAGTCGATTTATTTCTCGGAAATGTACGGTTATCAATAATGCTTTCGTACAACACTGGCTTTAAAAAGATTGGTACCACGTTTTGTTATTGCTGAAAAAATGAATGCTTTCGATAAACAAACATTTAAATGTTTTTCCTAAAGCATTCTGTCACTTACTTGTTTATTCCGTACTAATGTTGTTCATAATTTTATGTTTGCTATTAAATGTACAATAATTTGTGTCATTTTTTGCTATATCCACATCGACTCGTCTAAACGAAATTACGAACGAAACGCATCCATCCGTCTGCGTCTGTGTCTCTGCCCCGACTGATTGTGTTGTTTGCATTTCTGTTCAATTATTTTGTTTTCTATTCGTTTTCCATTAGTTTCTCTGATGTTTTTCACACAACCGTAGTTTTAGGATGACCATGGAAAGGAGGATAAAATTAAAAACACTAAACAGCCACATAACATGCAAGATTTGCCGAGGATACTTTATTGACGCTACCACCGTCACTGAATGCCTTCATACGTGTAAGTATTTTTGTCTCTCCTGACTACTCCTACGATCTGGATCTTTTATCAATCTATTCTTAAAATAACTCTGGTCATGACACAGTCGATTCTAAAGTCGAATATAGCTCTACTATCACGCAAAGCTTCAAAAAACAGTGACCTCTATTTGCCATTAGACCCCACCAAAATGAATTTAAACCTCAGTTAAATAGTATAAATAACAGCGAAACTAGTCCAAAACCCGATTGTGGATCGTTTTACAATATATGACTGAGTCAAATACAAGTAAAATGAAGTTTTCATAACCTCATTTGACACTTTCCAGTCTGCAAAAGCTGCCTTGTGAAGCATTTGGAGGAGAACAACACATGTCCAACATGCAATATAGTGATCCATCAGTCACATCCACTACAGTACATCAGCTTCGACCGCACCATGCAAGATATAGTGTACAAACTGGTCCCGGACTTGCAGGACAGTGAGTATCACTCCAGTCAACATTTTCATTAATATTGAAATGTTAATTAGCCACTGAGTTACACAACACAGACTTTCGCTTTTTCTACAATTGTGTTCAATAATTAACTAATTTTAAAATAAATGAATACTACTAACAAATGCAATTTCTCATGTCCGTGCTCATAACTAAATGGTTTTTTTTTTATTTCGAGCAAGAAAATAGTGTGCAAAAATGTATTATAAACATGGAAATAGAGTATATTATGATAAATTTTTATAATAATCGTTAAATCGGGCCCTATGAGGCCGGAAATATATTAATTTTCATTCATAAATAGCAAAATTGGAGCAGTGTATCAATTATTGCCATGCTTATTCATTTGCAATATTATTAGGCTGTGTGTGTGCGTGCCAGAAAGTGTAAACTCCGTAATACTTACACAACATTAATTCTAAAGTGGCTACAATATTGTGCAGTTCTATCTATGAAACTATCATTCTAAGAGATATATATATTTTTTAAGTTTCATTTAATTTAAAAGGAATTGAAAAGAACATCTAAAAATAATAAAACAGTCAGATTTTAGGACAATTCTACTAGGATGTTACTATTATCATTATAATTAAGGTAAAATCTCAAGTTGCAAATTTAGTGTGTAGCACAAAGTACTAAGCCATCAACATTATCACCATCCCAGATGAGTTGAAACGTGAGCGAGACTTCTACCGCGCGCGCGGTCTCCCCTGCCCTAAAGACGCAGCACTTGCAGCAGACAAATCAGGCGCCGGAGACGAGCCTGACCAACCAGACAACACCGACTGCCATAGAAAGGATGAACAGGTGGGTATACTTGTTCACGCATACAACAAGCTACTTGTGTACATAAAGGGTGACTGATTAGACACTAGATGTTCTAGGTTATCATGGTACTCATCATTATGAACAACTTTTACTAATTGAAATAATTTTACCCGGAATTCACAAAAAGAAAAACAGCCGTTCCATAGAAAAATTTCAATGACAAACGTATGGAACAGCTGATTTTTCACAAAGTACTTGGGAGTTTCTAAGATCTTTGCACAATGTACACGCAACTTGAAAGTATGCCGCTGTCATGAGGATCAGTACAGAGCTGCTCAGAAGCTTTCACCAATTTCCAAAGAAGTTTGGTGGCTGAACTTGATTAAATCAAATAGTTTATTGAAGGCAGCTCAATTTATAATAAAACCCTAATGCTTTTGAACTAGAAAAAACTGAAAAACTGAGCTAAACTCTCTTTGTGTGTTGTTACCCCCGACGCAAAAACGACAGGGTGTTATAAGTTTCACTTGTCTATCTGTAGCATCGTAGCTCCCGAACGGATGAACCGATTTTGATTTTGTTTTTTTTTTTGAAAGGTGATTTATTCAGGAGTGGAGTGTTCTTAGCCATGTTGTTGGTTTTTTTTATTTTAAATTTAATTGTGCCACATCAAACTCGTTGAACTTAATACCCATAGTAAAATAATATTTTATTTATTCACAAATTGTTCACTAATCGTTTATTTTCACTTTTAAACACTTTTCTCTCGTCGCCACTAATATAAGATGATATAATATTAATATATACTCACTAAATACGGGATTATTCTTGTAAGCGATGTTCCTGGCCAGGTTGACAACTGCAGAATAGTTTTTTCCACAATACACTCACTTTAGTACATAACAGTAAATAATTAAACTGTGTTTTCCGTTGCAGGTTAATGTGTGTCTGGAGTGCATATCCACATCCCTCCGCACGTTGAAGCGCAGCTTCATCCGGTGCTCCGCGCAGGCCACCATCACGCACCTCAAGAAGTTTGTCGCTAAGAAAGTGCTGAACGGCATGGAGAAGTATAGAGAAGTAAGTTTTTACATTTGCTATTAGTTTTGCTGTACAAGATGTCATGTAAAAATAAATTAGACTGTTATATTGAAACAGACAAAATTGTGCTGATGGATGAATATGGAATGATAATAAGAAATAAATTTCGACACTGCAATAAGCACATCAGTTTATGATGCTTGCCTATCATCAAATACATAAAAAATGTGTAAGATTGTTGTTGTTATGCAAATTGTATTTACATTCTCAACTTAATGGAGGTTTTGGTATATTCTTTGTATTTGAAAATTAATGTCATAATGTTATCTGTTGCGATTAGGGGTTGCAGTACCGGTACTGTGGAGAGAATCTGATTTCCTGGTACCGAGCTAACCCAGTATTACCCTGTATTACCCGGGAATACCCTGTATTTCCCGAGAAATTTCAAAATTGTTTTTTTCTGAATTTTAAATTAAAATGTAGTTTTTTTTGAGATACCGCTCTTGGACTTAGGGCGGCAGCATAGCTTGTACATAATATATGATCCCTACCTCTACTTGTGATATAATTTCTTGGGTCAATTAATACATTGTTATACCATTCTATTCCAGATCGACATATTATGTAACGACGAGCTACTAGGAAAAGACCATACGTTGAAATTCGTGTACGTGACGCGGTGGAGGTTCCGAGACCCGCCGCTGCGGCTGCAGTACCGGCCTAAGATAGATTTATAAGCATTTTGTACCTAGGTAAATGGTTATGTGATGATATTCATACCAAAACACGTATTTTCTAAAAGGAACAGCAGACGATCTAGAAGCAACCACTGCGAACTAAGTTTGCGGACTTCTTTCTGTCTTGCTTTGACTCGTGTAACTTTCTTTTGGTTCTCTAGCATGCAGAGTTTTTATACTACAGTATTGTCTATAGTGGCTATCAAGCAGATAATTATTTATTTACGATCTTGACATTAACATTGTTCTCATGTTTTTGTAATGCTGAAATGAAAGTGAATAATTTTTATTTAATTTAATTAATTATCATTATTAGTTGAAAATATGTAATTTTGTTATTTTAGGGACCACTACATAATTTTAGAAAATAATTTGGTTTAGTTTTGTGGCTGAGCCATGAAATCATTCTATCTCTAGATAATTTTATTTACAAACAGTCGAATTGAGAACAGTCCTTTTTGGAAGTCGGTTATAAATGGTTATGAATTTGGAATTAAAGAACACATTTACGAAAACTGTCGTAACTTTTGTTCTGCCGTTTCAAACGATGCTATATTATCATAGTATATAGGGTTATTCATAAAGGGTATGCTAAGCCGAAAAGGGCTCATAGTACTCATCATTATCAACAACTTTTACTATGGGACCAACCAGAAATTCGCGAAAAAAAATCAGCTGTTCCATACATTTTGTCGAGTGTCATTGACATTTTTCTACAAGTACTATGAGCCCTTTTCGGCTTAGCATACTCTTTATGAATAACCCTGTAGATGCTTTAACTGCATTTTATACAGCTCCATAGCAAGAAAATGTTGCTTGCATGTTTTATTTGAACACCTAGCCATATGGTTTGTGCAATATTGCAGAATTTGCTGCAAAAATTGTTGAAGCTATACAGTGCAGGATAAGCAGTGATGAGTTATATTATAGCATGGCCTGAAAGATTTAGTTTAGTTCAATGAAAAGTATGATGTCGATAGATAATGCGCAAAAGGGGCAGTAATCCGAATTATCTCACAAACTGCCCTCGCGGTATCACCAGCTTTGTACTTACAGCAACCATTTTTTCTAGATAAAAGTAATTTGTTTTAAGGCTACTACTACACCAATTTTCTATACTTCACACTACCAATAAGCTACTTTAATATCAATTATCATCCAAATCTGATAAGCCATTTTAAGAAGTAATAAATAAACAGGGTGTGTTTAACACCCTAACACCCTCACAAACATTCGCATTTACAATATTACTGTAACAAAAGATGGTATTGCGGCTGCCTTTCATGTGGTTTTACTGAAAAAAATGGTTTAGTGATGTACACTCAAGAAATGATTATTATTGTTTTAACATTGGCAATGGAGTCGGGTATTATTTAGGTTAATCTCCAGAGATTTTGTAATATTATTTTCATTTTAAACCATAGACTAACATAGGCGTTTTATTAAAATAGACGTAATACTTGTATTATTTTTTATATTATTACAGAATTGCATTATTTTATGTTTGATTTTTATGTTGATTTGCTTATAAATAGGTATTTGTTACCGTATTTTCAGTTAGACTACACCAATTCGGTTGTTCATTAAGATAGCTATTTATTTTGTACATTTT
The DNA here is from genome assembly GCA_949125135.1 of Alcis repandata. Lineage (NCBI taxonomy): Eukaryota > Metazoa > Arthropoda > Insecta > Lepidoptera > Geometridae > Alcis > Alcis repandata. Next base: position 3,275,551 of record OX421240.1, read on the forward strand.
TTTTGTATTTGGTAATAATAAAAAAATACTGTTGAAATAAATAAATATAGGTATTTTAAAGTAAACCATAAGTATAATAAATATACTATTATTATCAAATTACTTATTTTGTTTGAATTATGTGCCTGAAATCCTGGATACCTGGCACTGCTAAGCCAAATCCACACTTGGCGAGACATTCTGAGAAAGTCAATATTACGTTGAGTGACCATCTGCCTCTAATGATTACTATTGCTTATTATCACTAACATAGTGATAGTAAACACATTTTACTAGTTTTTGGAAAAACCCTAACTAGCACAATGTGGTCAACTGCTCAGATAAGGAGTTTTACTGATGCTTTTCCATTCTTTTCCATTCTGGCTTTGTAAAAATAGGCCATTCGTTCGATTACCGGTTTTCTTAATCGACTAAGTAATCAGAAGGAAAAAAAATAGCACTGCCCTATTTAATTTTTTCCTCGCAGCTGTCAATTGAATTAATTTGTCAATGTCAAATTTTTCATCTCGCATTTGGTTTGGTTCGTGAAAAATGATGAAAATGGACGGTCGCTAATTTCCCGTTTGGCACGTGAAGAAATTCATACTAATTAATTTTTACTAAGTAGTTCACCGCCAAACTGGGTGCCAAAACTGTAGAAAGATTCCTGAGCCTTGCCGACGACAATTTCGTCGACGATGTTAACGACGACTTGAAATGTTTTTTGAGCGACGGAAGACCTGACAGGTAAACAATTTATCTTTGTTGTATTTTGCGAAAATTACTCATCGTATACAATTCTATGTTGCTTCAGAAGCTTCCCTGATGATTCTTCTGTAACGCATTCCGTAGTTTTATTTGACAAACTTGTGGTAAAGCGGTGTAATTTTCAAGGTTATCGAAGGCAGGCGCATGTACGAATCAAATGATGCGAAACGAGATGACACCTTGAACGATAATATAAATCCGCGTGTAGGTGTAGGAAAACGCTTCGAGGACGGGCCTTTTTTTAATGTGTACTTACTCATCCTAACTGAAATCTAACTTCCTGCCGCTTTCCACCAGTTTCCAATTATTTATTACATTCCGCGGAACTTCCGATCGGCGTCTAATGTTTTACAAAGTCACTGAAGCGGACAGCAGTAGTTTAAATTAGCAACACACGCAAGAACAATATCATCAACAAAAAGTTGGTTTTTATTTATAAACTTTCACAATTTTTTTAATTACAAAATTGTGTTATGAAGCCCAGAATTGTTATTGTACTGGACGTTTGGTTTACAGGAGTGCTTTTATGCAGCAGAATATGAAGTGCTTCATGAATGTATTTCCTTGTCCTAAATATTTTTATGTTAGATTTAAAATATTTCTAGAGAAATACATAGGAAAAAAATACTTTTATTAAATTAATTAAAATTTGTGTTTATCCACTTTATCCACTACAAATTTGTTTTAATACAAAAAAAAACAATATTTCTAGCCTGGATAAAATTTAACACAACTTAGAGAACTGGTAAATATGAATAAAAGTTTCTGTGTGAATGCAATCCTATATGACTATAAATTTAAATTAATTACACAGACCACACACCAGGCCAACACTTCCAATGCCCAATAAAAAAAAAAATATAAAAAATTCACACAAATAAAATTAATTTGCACATTCATTTATTCATACTAGTAGTATGCATGAAACATTAAATTGCGTAATTTAATGATGCCTACAAAATGGCATGAGATGTGACAGTAAAACCTGGTTCCAGGGTGCTGGTATTCCCCCCAGTGTCGAACTACCGTCGGTTCCTCATCCACAAGTGCGTGGAGCGGCTCGGCCGGCCGGAGCTTGCCTCCTTCTCCATCGGGCTCTGTGCCGAGCGCCGCACCATTGTCTGCTATACACACCAGCTGCTAAGGTAATGTCTACTGCACACAATAAACCACCAGGTTATAAAGATTAGGCAGGATTGTGAAGAACGCATCTTGATTGATGAAAGTTGTTTGAAAGACAATTCTGAATGTTTATAATCAATTATCAATTCAACAGTACCAAAGCTACATTATTTCTAAACAAAGTAGAAATATTTATAGAAATACGACACTACTAATGACATATAAACTAGGCATGTTTTATTACAACAGACATAAAAAATATTTTCTAAACAATGCTATTATAGCATTATTACCCGAGTTACACAGGTATACCAAATTTCAGCTCATTCGGACATCAGGAAGCGGTTCAAAATTCAGTTGCAAGATTTGACCTAAACAAACTAACCAAGTTAAATTAAGCTTGAAAACATAAATGACGGTAATGTATGTTTTGCAGTGATGAAGCTTGCGCCAGACCAGTCATGGGGCTGACTGTAGCTGACCGCGACGATGGCGCCATCTCACATAACAGTAAGTCTAAGCTTCGCTCTTATTTCTTAATGTTTTTATTGCACCGGTTTTGCTCTACTGCTTGGCAAAACAATTGCCTCCACTCTTGTTGATGAATTTCTTTTGATTGACTTTTTGTGCATAATAGAGTCCTACTTACTAGTAGCTAGTACACAGTAAGCAGTAACTACTGAGAGTCACATACTTTGTGTAGTTTTAAATAAAGATATATTTATTAGAATAACTTTATGATGCAGACACAAATCGACTAATATTTCGATGGCGTTATGTTTACAAATACCTAAGCTTGTTGTAAGACATCTACGATCTATTTATTTCGACTAACACTTACCGCTACATCCATCTATTGCAAAACGTACCTAACCTACCTATGTATGAAAACTGGCGTGATTTTGACTTATTTTAATATAAAGTCACGGTATTTACGTTTGATTGAGTCGAATATTCAAACTAGAGTATCCATCCATGTAATTTGCCTGTCTGGATGGAGTGAATACGACATAGTTACCACGCTTGTTACCAGCCTTCAGTTCGCGTGCTTCCTCACCATTGCGTCTTCAACGCGCGTCGAATTTGATGTTTCTCGTTACACGGTGATGTAATAGAAGGCTGTCGTGCCACTTTATAGCACGCTGCACGGTTCATTACGTTCAGATCTAGGCAGCTTGATAGCAGATCGGCTGTTACCGGGGTTTTACAAAGACACATCCATTAAAGTTGATTACAGCTTGTAACTTGAGTTTACATTCTTTGGTTATATCCTCCGTTATTAGGTCCAAGACTTTCGTAATATTCACGTAAGCTAATTAGCTACGAAGTATGAACGTGTGCAGTGATTATGTACATGCATTTGAATCTTAGAAGTTGTACGCTGGATATATTTTTATATATTAGATATTTCTGCCTTTCGTGTATCACAAATCGAGTCGGAATCAGCTTTCCTGATGTATTTCTTGGTTTAAAATTGTCTGGACTTCATCGTCCATTCAAGATTACAAAAGCGAAGGACCTAAAGCAGCCAAATTAATAAAAACGTAGTAATTAAAAGTTCTGCGTACAGTCAACGGGCACCGACCTCGCCGTGCATCTCCGGTCAACGCGCGTCCTTCAAAAAGAATCTCGTCAAAACACAAACAAAAATCAACGATGCCGGTCCAAAATTCCAATGACATAATAACAAGTGATGCAAGCGAACGCAACTATCGGCCGCGTTCGGGGCCGCGAATGTGGAACGCAGAGGTGAAAGTAGCACAGCCGCTGTACTGAGCTGTGCAGCTGAGATACGACCAGAAAGGACGGCATCCTACGTCTAAGTCTTAGCTAGCTTAGCTTTACTAAGCAACGCAACGGTTGATGTTTGGTAGATAATTGTGCGGCCAGGCGCTAGGCGGGGTGATGGCTCGGCAGAAAGCTGAAGACTGAAACTCAATATCTTAGTAAAATAGGCTTCGTCCAAATTTAGGGCGAAGCCTACTTCTGGATGATAACTTTTAGTAATGTACTAGATCTGATCATACTCTCAACATGTGTAATATGCCTTGAATTTTATTAATGATACTAATATTAATGATAAAAGAGTTTCGGCACCCGACGTGCGTTGCTCTACTTTAGCCGACCACTTTGTAAGCAGTCTGCCTTGAAGCCATTTCTTGGTTTTATTTGAATTTTTCTGCATACATTACATTTTATTGAAAGTGATTCTTAAAATGTAGTAAATAATTGACGCAGAGCACGTCGGCTTAAACCATAAAGGTACACTGGTAAAGCCACTTTTGTTGGACACTTGACACCTTTGCGCAATAAAAGGGCATTCTTTGCGGTTGTACTCTGTGATTTCAAATATAGGATAGTTGAGTAATGTTTCGTTGTCGTGAATCGTATTAAAAACATTCTCGGAAAACAAGATTATCAAGTCACAATTGATTTCCTGGTCCAATCTTCAAACGCCGCTATACATAAACAATTGTATCCTTAGTGTGTGTATAGACAGGACTTTATGCCGCATGCGGTAGCTAGCCGCCACGAATGCGGTTATTACGTGCAGTTTTACCTTTCTTCATACGAGACACAAGTTTGCACGACCATAATCACACACCCTACTTCAATTCGCTCACAAAGTAACTTTAAAACACTCATTTTAGGCACAGGAAACCACTAGGCCTCCAGAATGATTACATTGATTCCCAAAGAACCTCAATGAGGTCAGAGCGTTGTGGTTTTCTAGTTTTAGTCAAGAGAAAGACTTGAGGGTTGAATAAAGACTAGCCTAGTCGTGAGGCGAAAAAAGAGTCGAGTCTTGCATCACTCCAAACTAGAGCACCTTAAAAACAAGTTAGCTAATATTGCCCATGCAATTGGCTGTTACAATATCAGTGTTGTTAATCAAATACAAACAAGGCGTAGGTATGGTTCGCTCCATCACTTAGCTTCTGCAATTCGCTGGTGGGTGGATGACCTAACGTTTTCGACACTCGTGCAGTGCGATACGAGACGTGTGATGACATCGGATACGTTGGTTTTCAAGCAATAAAGTCACTGAGTTACAGCTTGGCTGGAGTGGAAAAGGTTATCTTCGTTCACAAAGGTTTTGAAAACAAGACCTATGACTAGAAGTAGGAAAACTTTGTGAAGGAAAACATCGTGAGGCCACACAAAATTAAATCTTAAAACGGTCCCCAAACGCTAACTAAAGTAAGAAAGTTCACAAAGGCTTAATGGCTAGCCCTAGTGTCAGAGATGTTAGGGCGTCTGAAATCTTCTTTCATGGCCAACTGTGTTTTACAGGCCTCTCACTCACTCAAGTTATGAGAGTGGGAATGGCTGTGATTCGCTTTTGCTAGGGGACCTATTCTTTCAAGTCAGAAATTATTTCTCCCTGTTGCTCTCATTAGACATGTCATGACAGTAAGGAAATAATCTCGAGTGCCCAATAATAGGGTCCCAGGAGAGTTCTTAGTGGTCAACCACCTGTCGATACTAAAAAGGTAATATTTTCTCACTTTATTACGAGTACATATCCCGTAGAAAATTCTAGCAAATAGTAAATAAGTAAATATGTTTCCTCACAGCGGCAGCTGTCGACCAGTTTAGTAACGTCCACTGGCCGGGTTCTGTTTCCTACTTGCACAAGCCGCAGTTTATCGCCAAAGTCATCGACGAACTAGTATTTCTAGTTCTTCAATAAATAATAATGGTTACTAGAATTACTGGAACAATTTATTGACAGGTGCTTGGAAACTTTGGATAGAGCTTTGTTGTTTGTGATCAACATATCTGTAGAATTTGACTGAACGCGACGAAACGCTGCCATCGTTTTTCTAAACAATTGAGATAATACTCTCGTGAACATTTTAATATATTATTTCACAGAATAAATAGTAGTATACTTCTATCGCATCTAATACAGTGCGGAGAGTCGGCAACTGTTAGAGGTAGTGCTGGCGTTGCAGTTTTAACCAACGCGCTAGTTTCTTCACCTCTTGAATCTGGAAATGCACGCTGGGTTTACGCGATTATTTTTTCTTCACACCTGTAAAATGTGGAATAAGGTCTCAACTGCGGTAGAACTCTCGACAGAGTCCCATCATTAAATTATGGAAACATGGAAACTACCTATACAAGCTGGCAAGCAACAATTTTCTTGCCTGTTTTTCCTGCTCAAAGTAAATACAATTTCTGTAAAGCAGTAAAATATGGTTGTTGTGTGTGGAGTTGTTTTTCTTAAACATGCTAATTTTCTTACTGCTGAGGCGGAATTGAGATATTTCTTTCATGAAAGATAGGCTAGAAAAGATAAAGATAATTTATTTATCCAAACACGAGTAAATGGTATTCAATCGCGAGTGAATCGGTTTCCTAAGCCAAGCGAGCTCTATTGTAGACCGCATCATTGCTTACCATCAGGCGAGATGGCGGTCAAACGCAAGTCTATCACTGAATGTGAAAAATACACATTATATGTACGAATGCACATTGCACAATAGACAATAATATCTTTGGCACATGTAAGTAACGGTGTGGGCAATGGTGGTTGAGACGCCTGCCTAGCCTGGCTTGAGAATTAGCTCAGAGGCTATTGCCCGAGGACATACTCGTAGTTGCATAGCAACAGAACAGAACTTATTAACCACTATGGTTTATTTGTTTACAAATATGTATAAGGTTTACCTTTCGATAGCAGCTAAGGCGCCGGTGCTAGGTTTAGTTAAACAAGATAAGTTAACATGTAATAACATCAATGATAAAAAGGTAGTGATAACGATGAGATACGAGCAGATCTCAGTGAATTAGGTCAAATTACGAATGCTCTAAGGAGCGAGGCATTTGTTAAAAATAACGGCAAACCGGTAGACATGGTCAGCCTGTGGGGTTGTAGACATCCTTTTAAAACTCACCGTGTTTCGTACAATCAAAGATGGAAAATAAACCTAGAACAGTATCGATTTTATGCAATAAAAAAAAGTCGAAACCTTGTGTCAAATCAAGTTGTTACCTGAAAGTAAAAGCCACCCATGCACTACAAAAAATGTATTAGTTGTCAGAAGTACGCGCTTAACTACCCGCCTGTTGGTAAATGATGACATGGTCGAAGATGAAGCACACAGAGTCACAGACTTAGAAGATACTCCCTCTGAATTTGAAAAGCCCAGGCTGATATCTTTCAGGAATCAAGGAAGTTGGCAGTCTGTTCCATTCCCTTCAAGTCTTTCGAACCGCCCATGCTTTATGTGACCTGTGCCTTCGGAACACGCCTTCGGTTGTTAGTTGTTATCAACGCTAGACGGAAGACTACCTCGGTGCCTAATGTTAGGTAAACAAGTAGGTCTGCTAATGCAAGAGCAAGACAAAAACGTGATTGCCTGTGTCGGGCCTGGGAACGTTCTCTGCATTCATGTAATGCTAGGGCTAGCATGATTTGGGGCTTTTTTTGGATAGTTTTCATAATGAGAACTGATGTGGTTTTGACGTTTTGCTTCTTATTGTATGTTCTCGTAATTCATATTTCATGTATTTTGAAAATCTCATTTCCAAATACTCTAACGTCAAATTGCTATGAACAAGCGTGAGCTTGCTATTTGGCGAGCTACTTGCTCGTTTTGCACTTCTATACTAATATTATAAAGAGGAAAGATTTGTATTTTTGTATTTTTGGATGTTTGTGTGGAATAAACTCAAAAACTACTGGACCGATTTCAAAAATTCTTTCACCATTCGAATGCTACATTATCTCAAAGTAACAGAGGCAATATTTTTTTTTTTTATCCACAGCAAAGCGTGGCAGGGAACAGCTAGTTAATTTATAAAGGTAGTAAAATGTACTGATGACTTATAAGAATATTTGACTGAATATTAATAGAAAGCCACATCAATAAAAGTTAACAAATAATTACCATTAAAAAATAAATAATAGTTAAAAAAAAACTAAAAAAACACGCTTTTTATAAAAAACCGAACTAAAAAAATAGAAAATAAAATTTTATAAATTTAAATTAAGAATAGGGTTGAAAATTTCAATAAATATAAATTAATAATAGTGTAAATAAATAAATATATGTATTTTATTTTTAAAAAGCGTGGGGTGCATGGGTCAATAGATATTATATATTTTGTAGATACATTTTGTATTGACAGACATGAGTAGAGTGATTAGCATTTTGATAATATCTTAGAAAGCACCCCACGCTTTTTTAAAAATAAAATACATATATTTATTTATTTACACTATTATTAATTTATATTTATTGAAATTTTCAACCCTATTCTTAATTTAAATTTATAAAATTTTATTTTCTATTTTTTTAGTTCGGTTTTTTATAAAAAGCGTGTTTTTTTAGTTTTTTTTTAACTATTATTTATTTTTCGCTTTTTAGTTCGATTTGCTAACTATTAACCATTATTAATATGTACAAATGTGTTGGTGTTATCCGATTTTGGCCGTCTGCTCAAGCAAATTAAAAATAAAATTGATGCGTAACAAAAAATATTGAGCAAAAAGATTTGTAGCCGCGTGGTTTCGATCCTCAGACCTCATAAAATAAAATTGATGCGTAACAAAAAAATATTGAGCAAAAAGATTTCTAGCGCGTGGTTTCGATCCAGGGACCTCTGGGTTATGAGCCCAGCACGCTTCCACTGCGCCACTCTGTTCTCTGACACGAATGACGAAATTACCATTTGTAAGTTAAACGGTATTAAAAGTTAAAGAAACTTTATAGAAAAAGCGTGTTAAACAAATTAATAGTTAAAAAAACTAAAAAACACGATTTGTTTAGTGTATTGTCATCGGTCCTCGATATATCTACAAAGTTTGAAAGAAATCTGACCGTTTAAAGTGGGTCAAAAACGCGCTCAAAGGAGTCGGTTACATACAAACATACAAACATACAAACATACAAACATACAGGTGAAGCTAATAAAAGCGTGTTAAAAACAAAATATTCGAACAATAAATATTATTGTTCGAATATAAATATAAATATAATGTCATTCAAGAAGTAAAGATTTACAGGTAGTAAGTAAGATGTATGATAGTAATGCGCACAGTGCAGTGAAGTTTTATAAACTTAACGCAATCTCACAATTTTCTTACAAACTGCCAAACTTTTTAAAATTTTTATCGCACATTCGGATTTTTATGCCATCGCAAACAGCAGACGGGCCGCCGATTGGTGTTGTAACTCAAAAATTATTTATTCATTTATGGGCCCATCGCTTTATGAATATTTTGGGTTTGCCTCGTTGGGCAAGCATTAACTGTGTCTCACATATGATTGCATCGTTTATCATAATAGAATAACGGTCAAAAGGTCAGTCTAAACAAAATTATGAGCAAGAAAGTGTGTCTATTAGTACCGCTAGTAAGAAGTAGGTCTTTTTTGTAAGTACCATACTAGGTATTTTAACGATAAGCAGTAGTGTGCATTTACTGTGTTTTGGATCGAAGGGCAAGACTTCCAGTAAAATTACACGAAATCAGACAAGCACAGTGCACCGCTGCGCAAGATTTGAAACTAGAAATTCTGAAGTCACTAATATCAAAATGTGAATTATTGTAGTATGTTTGTTACTTCTTCACGCTGAAACGATACAATGGATTTAAAAGATATTTGTAATGATGTTAGATTAACAGACAGGTTTACTTTTAGCGCATGAAACCGCGGCGCGAAGCTAGTTAGCATTTAAATGTCAACTAGGTATAAAAGTAAATGTTCTTGTATTCCTTAGCGATAGGTAACCCATTGTTGTGTCAGATTTCGTCGTTGCTACACGAATCATGACGCAACTCTGAGATAGAGCAATGTTTCCAAGCCTTGCGATGTACATATAACTGATAGCTTTTATTACTGTTTCTAAATCATGAGCGTCGTGAGACTTCCTCGTGTAGAGTTGCGGTTAGCCCTCATCATTATCTTCACAGCTGGGTATTAGTTCCTCTCCCTTGTGCCGTGTTTCCTTGTCTCGGGCCAATCTCATTCACGTGTTTTTTTATATTAAAACTAGCTGCGCACCGCGGTTTCACCCGCTTTTACAAAAAATAAAAAGTATCCCATGTTACTTCTAATATCTCCAAGAATATGTGTACAAAGTTTCATGATGATCGGTTAAGTAGTTATCGCGTGAAAGCGTAACAAACAAACTTACATTCACATTTATAATATTAGTAGGGATAGGGATAAGTGGCAAACAAACGACTGGCCACCTGATGGTAAGTGGTCACCGCCGCCTATGGACACTTCCAATACCCGAGGCATCTTCAGTGCGTGCCTACCTCTGAGGACTCTATTAACCCTACGTTTGAAGGTCGTGTGACTGGCGATGGGTCTGAAGTCATAATTGATCCACTTTATATTCCGCTGGGTAGAGGTCTCTTTTTTGAGTTGTTATGCCATTTTATTTGGTCCTTTGCTAATCGAGTGTAGTCTAGTTGTAATTGGCTTGCTAGTCTTTACGATTCTGAATATACAGTTTAAAGTGTCTTTTAAAACCATATGGTATCCGTGGTCATCTCTACCTCTAAATATTATTATTTTGTTATTCTTATTAGTTCGTCGATCTGTAGTCGCCGTAATCGGCTAGTTGAGAATATGCTAGCAAAACCACTCGCATTTAGGTTTCGAATATTAGGTATTTTGAAAGTAACAATTATTTAAAGACGAGTTTCCGAAATTCATTTTCGTTGTTGTTTCTGGGTTTTTATTCATAAAGTTTGATTTGTTTTTATTATTTAATTATTTATTCGATTATATTATGGACATATGTTTACAACACCCTTGATGTTTTGATATTGAAGTTATCTTTTTATCGAGGTTTACGCGAAGTTTTGTAAATACATACATTTATGTTCTGTTATCATTATTCCTTATCAACAAGAAATACGTTTGAAAACGTTTGTATTTTTGCCCGTAACTGCGTTATAGAACGCATTTTGCAATTCGTTCAAAAATCAGTTTATGACGATACTTACCTACAATGTATATGTAATGTACGTAGTATAAGTAGGTAAGTGCATATAAAATTGCGCTGTGCAAATTGTACATTTGTTATGCAACCGTTCCTCATACATGTAAAACTGTAACAATAACACCATCTTTACGTTTTTATATCGATCCGTGTTTATACGAAATACATGGTGACTTTATATAACGTTGTTTCTCAGACGCGGCGGTGGGAGGCTGCAAGCCGGCGCAGGCGCAGCCGCGAGCGCAGCCTCAGGAAAAGATCAGGTACCGAAGCACTTCCTACCTCATTTGTTGTTTGGAACGCGAGGCGGGCGGACGTGTCGCGAGCCCTTTTTCGGATCACGTGACGTGTGTTGTTTTGCGATTATTTCTAATCAGAGTGTGTAATCAATTGTTCTGTGAGTGTTGGACGCATGTTGTCCTTGGATAAAGTTGATAGTGAAACTGTGTAAGGCCAAGCCCTTTTTATTTGTTTTTAAGATATCAAACTAATATTATTAAAATGCAACTCGCTTTGCTTGTTACCTTTTCTAAACGGTTGAATCGATGTTAATAAAATTTGGAAAAAAATAGTATGCATTATGACGAAAAACGTATATTTGTTTACCTCATAAATGATTGTGATAACATGACTGAATCAACTGTGACTAAAGTAATTTGATAGCTCTAAAATTGGATATGAAAATTGCGTATCTACCTATGTATTACAATGAAAAGACACGCAGTTCACTTCAATGCTTTTTAGATTAGTTTAACTTGCTTAGAGAGAGGGGCAATAAAATCGACATCAAAGGTGATTTAAGGCGTAGCAGTAAACAAATAATAAGGAAAATAAAGCGCGTATAATACCTTTCATGTACTCGTATTGACCGGTGACCTCGACTAATTGCCAATCAGTTTCTATACAAAACAAGTGTTTTTCTCGCGTTGTTTGATCAGGTGCCTTATTTCAGACCAAATTAACTCGTTGAAAGCACAATAAATTGCGTTTTGTTTATCATACGTGATTGCTTAATACTGTAGGAAGAAAAGGTAATTCAGTGGTTATTTTGTGCACCGACCAATTTACAGTTGACCAAAAAATAGAGCTAAATATGTAATTTGGATGAGTGTCAGTTATTTGGGAAATGCAATAGTGGCTCCCTATTTAACTAGACGAATACATTGGTCGTTCTCTACTAGATTTTCTTAGCGTGAATTCCTGTCTACCTCTTTGTCTAAATCAAAAGACATTCCGTTTCTTATAAAATGCAGCATCACTTTTGAAGAAAATAGGATAGATAGAGAAACAAACTCGTCCTTGTTCTATAAAAAATGATAGGAACTAGTGCAACAACTGGTGGTCTTGTCGCAAAAAGCGATCTCCTCCGGGCAACCTTAGTACGTAGTGGAGTCTATCAGAGAAAACTACGCAGTTATCGCCTTGCTCTTTCGCCACAAAAAGGTTGCGTTAATCCTATTCTAACATTACGTCTTATCGTATTACGTTTCATTCGTATTTAGTTTTAAAAAGTACTTAATCCTAACCATAGAATGTTATACTTCCTATTCAGAACTTAATTAGCAAGTCAATTTGATCCCTATTGTAAATACGTTAGTTATCAAATTGACTTGTAAATAAACTTGCTAAATACGTTTGTGTTCACTATTATCTTTATAAACGATTTAATTATTTTTCCTATTTACTATTCACTGATCCCATTGAATTGAAAAACAATAAAATGTGATATTGTTTGTTGTCATCCAAAGTTTACTTTTATCGTCGACTTTTAAGTAAAACAATTTTTTTGGTCTTGCAAAATACTCATTTTAGGCAGTATTTGATTCGTAATGATGACAAATTAATAGGGAAGTAAGCCCAGACCAAATGTGAGCAAAAAATCGATCAGGTAAAATATTAAAAAATAATATGCGATGATCGTTGTTACTAATATCACAGAATACTAAGTTAGTTATTTAGTTAGTGAATAATAGTTTAAAACGACAATAACTGTTATGATATGCTTGGAAAAACCCCTAGCTATTATACACAGTCATAACCTTATATGTTATACGTAGGTAGAATGGCCAAAAATGGAACCAATAAGTTTCTACGGGAGGTTACCAAATTGAATCAGATAAAGAAATGTTCCACCCATTACTTTTTTCATCAGTTGAGTAAAATGCTTTATTACTATCGTTCATTATTAGCTTGTACTATTATTTATTCTACGCTATTAGGTAAATTAATAAAAAATACCAAATCTTTCAACGGACACAAAGGCCATTGTTATTTATTCTATTTATTGATACCTATAAATAACGAGCAAGTTTCGTAACCGTATCTATAATTGTAACTTGGATCTATTGCTCAGTCGCTCGACAACTTTTGGCATTTGCCCCTTCACTTAGCGCAATAACACATTGTATAGGCGCGGTGATATAATGAGCTTAACTTGGTTGACCTTTGCACATGAGCCCGAGGGCTGAGGTCAATGAAACGAGGTTAATAGACCATGAGACACGCAGACTACATAATCCGTTGACAGATTGTTACTATAGGTCACATGAAAAAACCCGTTGACACATTGTTCCCGTCTCATGAAAATATTTCGCTTGAAAAGCATGATTTCGTAAGCTTGTAATTAATGTAATTTATTATTTGTGGTAATGTTTATTTATTTATTATGTGTATGCAGTCAGTTTTATTGAACCAAGCAAAACAATAAACACCTATTTACATAACAATACGAAGAAACAAGTCCACAACTCGCATACCTTTCATTTGGTTCAAAGCATTAGCACGGTTCTTTGAAACAGATTTTTTGATGGCAACTCTTTGGCATTGTCGTATTGTACTGAAGGTCGTCAGCCTATTGCTGAAGATGGTCATATTGTGCAATTTAAGTGCGAACCTTGAACGCGTTTGCGCTAACCATTGTACTGAAACAAATGAAACAATGTTACAATGTTACAATCTTCTTTTCAGTCGTCTTGAGTCTAATGATCTCGGCTATACTATATCTTTAGTAACAAAACTTGGCGAAGGTCGTCAGCCTGTTGCTGAATATACAATACAATAATTCTAAACTTATTGTGCAATATTCCCAAGAGCCGTTTCGATGAGAGATCAGTGGTTGGTTCGACTTCCAAGCGTGTGGCATCGGTTCAAATTCTAACAATGAGATTGGCCCATTTCAGATAAACAAACATTTTGAGGAAATCATGGCATAGCGGTAGCGTACTTTGTACTTAGCTGGCTACCTTAGCTACTGCTCTCGCGTTTAATATAATTATGTCACCAAGTCTGTCCTAGCAGTATCACTTGAAAGCCAGTTCAATTCTAGGCTATATGTGTACCATATTCGATGACAAAGTCAGTTACTATCAAAAAAGTTGCGTTCAAAAGCAGCCTGTCCTGACCTAAAAACCTTTGAACAAGTTTTGGCAAACCATTTGTAGTAAAACATATGATCAATGTTGCATTGCCGTGTTCGTTTCAAACGTCGCACGTGGAATAATACCTCGGTTATAAGCTCGGTTACAAAACTGTTACCAAATTGGTGGCAGTAGACTGTTATCATCTGTTGCCCAAACCGGTCGCCGGTTAACGTTGCCAGTTTCGTATCTATACTTACCTTAAAGTCTTCTCCAAAAATCTATGAGTCTTCTCAATTTCACTTACTGCAGTATTTCCAGTATTGTAAATTTTTAAGAGTCACGCAAAATACGTTAGTTGAGTTTTCTTAAATTTGCTAAAAGAAAACTTACATATTGTTAGCACCACCAAGCCATGTCATCGAAAAATCTGTCCTAAATCTTAATACTTAGGTTTACTTTTTATTTTTGTATGCTACGGAAGTTTAACACTCTTGCGTTACGTTTACGGCTGTTTAACTTTTGTATCGCACCATTCATAAAATAATGCTATTATTTTTATAACCAAATCAAAGAAATCAAGTAATTGTTACTTCTATACCAAAATGTTCTCCCAATAGAACCGAATGTCAGTAGTAGGCTGGCAAGCTCGCCAAACCATCGAAAGTGTGCCATCTCAGGTGGCTCAACGCTCAGCGCGGGCCACTCACTCCGCGACCTTGCCCCACTTGCCGCCCGACCATCCACTCGCTGCTAACAGCATTGTTACCGCCACCAATAACAATTACGCTACCCGTACCGTCCTATTGTCGCTTGATGATGACATTGAAATTTGCAGACTATTTTTAGAACTAGTCTTTTTAAACGTCTTCGACGACCAAGCAAGTGACTAACACAATCGCATGCTAACATTTCATAACATTGCGCAGTAATTACTTAATGACTATGTTATAAAATAATTTTAACACTCGAAACGGTATCTGTGGGAAATCAACATTCACGTTCAGTTCCACTTGCGTCATTGTTTAGAACGGTCGTTTAAGTGTGTGTCTTTGGCAGGTCTGGTTCCACGAGACCTCGGCGACCGGACCGAGCGGTGTACGTGCCGCGCGCGCTGCGAGCGACCGACCAGAATCCATCCGACGACAAACCTGAAGCGACCAAACGCACCGTCTCCGCTGAAGCGACCAAATGCCCCAAATCGCCCGCGCCGAGAGATAAGTCCGCCCACGGGACTCCGAGAAAGTCCATAGACAAAAATTTCTGCAACGTCTACACCCCGCCGCATCTCAGGAATCAAAGATCTCACGCGCCCAGCATAGACGACGACAAACCGGCTTCCGAATCCGAATCTGTGCCTTCAGGCTTCCAAGTGCCAAATAGTGATAGTGCAATATCGTATAGTGATAATAGTTATAACGAGGAAGTAGGCGAGAGTTTTTATATAGGCGACTATTTCGCGAACGGACAGCTAGGGTTTTTCCACCCGGATTACTACGCGGAGTACGCGAGCGGGGATTACTCGGACCGCGGCGATTGGCAGACAAATGAATCCGAAGAAATGGCGGTGAACGAAAATCAGGGCAATATTATCGATAGTGAATTTATTTATAGCAAAGATGAGGATGTGGAGAAGAACGAGTTGAAACGAGCTTCCCAGGAGATCAATAGGAGCAGCAAAATAATAATAAAGCAGAGTTTCCACTCGGACGTGCTAGTCATATCGGACTCTACGGAGACCGAGTCACCCGACCCCGGCGAGCCGGCTGAAGCCACAGAGTCAGTGCAAACAGAAGAAAAAGACGAACAGAAGAAGTCCAAACCAAAACTAGAGCCAAAATTGTCATTGAAGCGCGAGGAAAACGACTGGGACGCTGTTTTCGACGACAGCGGAGAATGCTTAGACCCTTCATTACTCGAAGAGTTGACTTCCACCGTCGGGAAGGTGCATATAACTAAGGCCAAGAACAACTATGACCAGTACCAGACTCGAGGGCAGCAGTTGCTGAGCGGGCCGTACGACGAGGCGTTCGGTCACGTGGTGGAAGTTTATGACTTCCCAAACGAGTTTAAGACCAACGACCTGCTGTCGCTGTTCAGTGAATACAAGGACACGGGCTTCGAGATCAAGTGGGTGGATGATAATCATGCGCTCATCGTCTTCAGCAGCTCTAAAATTGGTGAGTACATTTTGTAACACTAATAATTGGAATATTATATGACCTGTTTCGGGTAGGGTTGTGTGATAGTATGAAGATAAATCGTACCCAGTAACCCTGGAGATTTTTGTGAGGATGCGTGTTACCGCTTCTTTGTACCTAATTTGGGTTAAATTTAACGTGTAGATAGATTGCTTTCTGGATTAGAACATAGAATAAGAAAAAAAACAGAAAAATCCTGAAAACTGTATGACTCAGCAAGGTAATAATACTATGTAGATACAAAATAGAAATATCTATTTTTGAAAAATCCTTAAGAAATTACCCATGAAAATTGACCATCCATGGATTAAATCTATTTTAATAAATGAAGTCATTCGCCAGCAAATAGCTATAATTGTATAGCAAACAAAATCAGCAGCAGAAAATGGCCGGTCATATTTTTAGAAAACTAATAGACTTGTTCTAGAGTTGAAACGATTAAACGCGCGCGAATACAGCTACCTAATAATTATAGTGAGGTCGTCCCCCTAATGTAGTTTCCTTACATAAGGAAAGCGCAATAACAACCCATAACAGTAACGTTACATCGCTCATTATTTCCACGGCTAATTTACAGAGTAAACAACGATTGGTGATACCCTGGTGTCTGAGTGCAAATTAGCATGTCGCGACATCTACATTTAAAGTCGTGACAAAAACTGAACTCGTCGTCATTTTCCGAGTGAATGTTTCCCGATAGAAATAAAAAAAAAATAAAAAACCTAACCTAATAACCTGGGTGTCTTCAAGTCGCGAGTGAATCGGTTCCTATTAGGCAAGCGTCCTCCATCGTAGACCGCAACATTGCTTGCCATCTGACGAGATGGCGGTCAAACGCCCATCAATAAATATTAAAAGGATGTGGGTTCGCTACTGTATTAACCGCCAGAGCGTGTAACGCTCTGCCTGAGCGGGTATTCCCCGATAGATATAATATGAGTGTCTCTAAGTCGAGATTGAATCGGTTTCTTCTAGGCAATTGTGCGCCATAGTAGACTGAATCATGGCTCACCATCAGGCGAGATAGCAGTCCAACACAAACCTATCAAAAAATTAGAACACGTTTCCTCTATTCTTCTCTCTTATTTGTCATATCTATATCTCTCACTAAGTTGGTGGTTAAACGTGGACTTTTTGGAATAAAAAAAAATCTTATTATTTATTTCGTCTTTCACACAGTTCATCCAAACTTACTTATAAACTGAATCAAAATGAGGGTGATTCCGATTACAGTCGGTACGCCTAGCATAATCTGTAACGTACATACGTAGCGAGAATGCGAGTATGCCATAGAAAAATGTATGAACAAAATCACGCAGTTTCCATTTACGCTCGACAGGGGGAGCTGTCCCATTTTTGATACATTGTTTTATCGAGCTAATATTTTACGTCAGATTTTATGCTAGGCTTACAGTTATACAGTAAGGCAGGCGGCTTTAGTAAATACAACACGACAAGTGCAAACTGATAAGACAGACACAATAACTGATAAAGTTTACTCGTATCTATGCATAAGTCATCGTACATTGCTAATCAAATTAGCGTTATCTTGAGATATTAATGTTGTGCTTACTATATTTTGAATGTCGCAAATAATTTAAGTGTTACAACAACTAAATTGTACAATACCAGCATTACGAATTTACAAAATGTCATTTATCTTTTGCGCAATACAAAAATTACCGCGTAATGATTACAAGGAATCTCAAATAGAAATCAAAAAGATTAAATTTATTTGAGGCAATTGAAGGCCTATTACAATTTAAATCTAAAATAATTATTTTTACAAAAAAAAAAAAAAACAAAAACCGACTTCAAGAGACCGACTATTGAGTTATTCATCTATTTGTCGCGCACGTACCTGATGCTAATTTAAGACTTATATGGTTTTCTCATGGATATCATTATCAGAACTAGACTAAATTAAATTGGGACCAAATGGGAAGCGTCAGCTTTCTAATAAAAAAGAATCATCAAAATCGATTCACCCAGTCAAAAGTTATGAGGTAACAAACATAAAAAAAAACATACAGTCGAATTGATAACCTTCTCCTTTTTTGAAGTCGGTTAATTAATGTCTTAAAATATGTAAATGGAACAAGATTCTGGTATGAACAATAAAGACTATCTACGAGGTGC
Organism: Alcis repandata; assembly: GCA_949125135.1. NCBI lineage: Eukaryota > Metazoa > Arthropoda > Insecta > Lepidoptera > Geometridae > Alcis > Alcis repandata. Next base: position 3,294,086 of record OX421240.1, read on the forward strand.
ATTCAATAAGTACCTAGCCTCATCGCCAGAGGGCGCTGTAGTTTCAAAAGAGTTTTACCACAGTGTAGCACATTCTTTTTTAATTCTTTTTTCAAATTTTCATTCCAATCCCTTCATTTGTTTTAATTTGACAACTTATGGAAGCGAACGTATCGATCGGTTTTACAAAAATGGAAAAAGAGCAATATCGTTCGGTGATTAGATTCCTATTTTTGGAAGACAAAACGCGCATCGAAATCAAAGAGCGCTTGGATGCTGTGTACGGTGACTCTTCTCCATCGATGGCCACCGTCAAGAATTGGTTCAACGAGTTTGCACGTGGCCGTACGTCGGTTTTTGATGAACCACGTCCAGGTGCACCGAAAACAGCTGCTACGGAGGAAAACATTAAAAAAATCCATGATCTCGTATTGGCAGATCACCGATTGAAGGTTCGGGAGCTAGCTGAGACTGCAGGCATTTCAGAAGGAACAGTGCATCATATTCTTCACGAGGAACTCGGCATGAGAAAGCTGTCGGCGCGATGGGTGCCGCGTTTACTCACACCGGAAAACAAGTGCAACCGTGAGACCACATCGGAGACGTGTTTGGCGCTGTTTAAGCGGAATCCAGCGGAGTTTTTGCGTCGTTTTGTGACCGTCGATGAAACCTGGATCCACTGGTACACACCAGAGACCAAGGAGCAATCAAAACAATGGATCCAGACCGGGGAACGTGCTCCAAAGAAGGCGAAAACTGTAAAATCGGCCGGAAAAGTTATGGCCTCCGTTTTCTGGGATTCACAAGGTGTGATCTACATCGATTACCTCGAGAAGGGTAAAACAATTACAGGGCTTTACTATGCCGATTTATTGGGCCGATTCGACGCCGAATTAAAGAAAAAACGACCCCATCTGGCGAAGAAAAAAGTGCTGTTTCACCACGACAACGCACCGGTTCACACGTCTGCCGTTGCCATGGCCAAATTGGTCGAATTACGCTACGAATTGCTGCCCCCATCCACCGTATTCTCCAGATTTGGCCCTTTGTGACTTCTTTCTGTTTCCTAATCTGAAAAAATCTCTCGCCGGGAATAGATATGGATCAAATGAGGAGGTCATCGCCGCCACGGAGGCCTATTTTGCAGAGTTTGACAAAAACTATTTTTCGGACGGGTTAAAAAAGTTGGAGCATCGCTGGGCTAAGTGTATCGAACTAAAAGGAGACTATGTTGAAAAATAAATTGCCACTTTTCCAAAATTTTCGTTTACTTTTTGTAGGCTAAGTATTTATTAAATGACCCTCGTATCTATCTAACATAAGATTCCTAACCTTCATACCTGCTTATCATTTTAGCAGTTGTAAACACTTTCACGCAAAAACGGCTGAACGGATTTACATGAGATTTGGAATGAAGCTTTTTCAATTTGTTCATGGTCTGGAACTCTGGACATAGACTACTTTTTATCCCGAAAAACGCGTATGAAACCGCGGGACGCAGCTAGTTATATACTTTTGAAACGAACCCTCATACAAATTCGTTCCGAATTCAGATTCAAAATTAATAAATACTCAGACACCTTCAAACTGAGAAAGCTAGGCGCTTACCATCGGTTCAACGACCTTTCGGCTCGTTTCTACACATGAATAATTACCTTTAAATCCCTAACAAAGCGTAACCACTTATTAAACGAGCTCTTTACAAAACCCATTAGTTAGATAAAAGCTTCGTACAAAAGACATCAACGCGTGCTCTCGAGCATTATTCATTTAATTTTATTCAATAGTTCTGTTGGTCTGCCACTTTCATCGATTCGTATAGCTTTGTTTCACGTCATGTCGCATGTTTGCTAATAGTCAATTAGCGGTACCTGTCTAGGTTATTTGTGTGATTATGTGAGATTGCTATTCTCGACATTTTCGCTGTTTTGGAGAAAAGGCTGGTACATTTTTGTTTAGTGCTGACTATTCAATAGGCGTGAAATCGGTTTTAATAATAAGTTATGATTAAATGTTTCGCAAGCTTTTTCTTCGTGAATCTTTTTCGCAAAATATAAAATAAAAAAGTAATGTAATATCATGCCTGAAAAAGAAATGGAAAAAAGTATTAGCAGGGAAAAATTATTCACTAATGTTAACCGAATCAATGGTATCCTTTTTTCAACTTCATACTGACTAAAAGAATCACGTAAGAAAACGAGACAGTAACCAAAGCACATTCTAGCTTAAGAGGCATATTAAAAGTTTCGACATAAGACAAGAAACTAAAACCGTTTGACTTCTATACTCTGTATAAAAAGCCGCTGTTCTAGTAGTGGAACATTTCCATCTCACGTAACATTTAGGCAACCGGTTGCATCAAAACAAACGCAACTGCCGCTGCATCATCCAGTGGCCTAATCGAGTGACCGAGCGAATCGAGTGACCGACCCAATCGAGTGACCGAATAATTTGCGCAATCGATTCAGTGTCGAGATCGAATAACGATCGCACGACCGCTTTAGCGATTCAAATCGACGTTGAGAAGCTTTGAGTTATAAGAGGTTGCGATTCTTTACGGTTTTGGCGATACGAATAATCGAATCGAAATCCATACGAAATCCATACGAGATTTTTTATGTTTCTGCAGAGATATTTACTTCGACTCAGGACCGGTATCTACTAAAGGAGTCTAGACACGAACAGCTCTGGTCAACGACAGTTCTCTGGCCAAAACAGCTATTTTAAATGTACTTAAATGACTCTACTCATCTTAAGTTATAGCACAGAATACTATAGTTGAACGCCATCTTTGCTCAAGACGCTAGATGACAAGTAGCGCATCTTTCCAAATGCCAAAATCGAAGAACGCTTCTGAGCTAAAAAAAGCAGTGGTAAAAATTGTATCTAAGTTGAATCTCTAGTGTTTTTTAACCGACTTCAAAAAAGGAGGAGGTTATCAATTCGTCTGTATGTTTTTTTTTATTTTTTTTTTATGTTTGTTACCTCATAACTTTTGACTGGGTGAATCGATTTTGATAATTCTTCTTTTATTAGAAAGCTGACGCTTCCCATTTGGTCCCATTTCAATTTAGTCCAGTTCTGATAATGGTATCCATGAGAAAACCATATACTCGTAAGTCTTAAATTTGCATTAAGTACGTGCGCGACAAATAGATGAATAACTTAATAGTCGGTCTTTTGAAGTCGGTTTTTGTTGTTTGTTTTGTAAAAATAATGTTCTTGTATTTGGACAACCTCTCGAGCGATTTTTCTCATATTATATTTTTTTTGTTTAGAATTTTTGTTTTGTAAAAATAATGTTCTTGTTCGTCAAAAAATCTGTACCTGTGTGTATTTTTGCCATAGTAGAGCGGTGTGCAGAATAATTGCTTTACCCGCAGCGCTGTCTGTGACAGAGGCCGTACAAGTTGACGGTATTTGCTCGCAAAGTAAACCGCGGAAGTAAATTAATATTGATGTGACTTGCCTTCGACTTTACGAAGGTTGGAAATTGCATATCCGCAATATCTACGTCGATTTTAATGATATTTTCTCTTAAGATTTTTTGTTTCCTGAATGCAACGATCTTAAAAAAAATGACGTATTTTTTTAATACTAAGTTCGTACATTTACGTACTCACTGCGGCATGAAGTTTGTCCGTGTTTCTTTAGCTTACCCTGCATTGTAAAACTTTTATATCATTATTGTGATAAGCTAAATCGAATTTCAATCGTATTTCAAAAATTATATCACGATTTGCTCTTACCAAGTTTGTTTATCACCTTAGACCATACACCACTTTCGTTTTCGTTAACGCGTGCCACTTTTCTATTCGTAATTATTTATTCAGGATGCATACATTGCCGCCTTGACCTTGGGGCTCTCGCCGCAGCCTCTTGCGAAGCATAACGTGTGTTGCAAAACATACGAAAACGCCGCGCGTACTCGTGACGAATGGTTAGTGGTAGGAGTAGTTTAGTAGGCTAGTGCGTGTCGAATGCAGGTCGCACGGCGATTCTTTATGTAAATTGTTATAGTGGAGACTTAACGAGTTAACTAAGTTTCAGATGTTTTCATCCGTGACTTATAAACAAAATTTTGTGCTTAGGTAGTGCCGGTTTATAAGATCAGGTTTTCTTTTTCGTAACTGGTAGCTAATCGTAGTCCATTAAGTCCATGTAATCACTATGACGCTTAGCTGTGCAGGCTTTGTGCTACATGCACTTACGGTAAATGTAGATAGATAAACTCTTTATTGTTCACACCATAAATTACAAACAAAAGGATTATAGCACCTAAATGTATTTTAGGCATAATTTTTTTTTTCTCGGAAAATTGAGTTTTAGGTGTTTTAATGATAGCAAAAGAGAGGTGTAGTCTATGTTCAAAATTGGCGATAACGAGCTTATTATAATGACTACTATGGTTAAAGATTCAAATAGAAATAAACCACCCATATCGTTACGCACGCAACTCGTCTAAACCCAGTTTCAAAGCGTTGCACCATATGTGGAGATAATACGGCCCTTACGGCTTTCCAATCTGAAACGTCGATTATTAACGGAAGAACAGTTCCAGTTTGGCGAAACCACAAAAACGTAGCAAAATTGGCGCGTGGCGTGGCGTGGCGTGACACGAGGTAGGAAGCTGGGTTGCGTGACAACACGCAATACTTCGATACGTGTTACCACATCCACGTATGGGGAATAGGCTAACAAACGATTGAGAGAGTCATGGAACTGCTATTTATTTGGGTTTTGGCACTACAAGAGGCATATATACGTAGGTATGTCTGGAATGTTCTGTCATAAATAAGACCTATAAATATAGTCACCGTCGATGTATTTTCTTATAGACTGGCTACCTTCGACGACCATTGTTTTAAGTTTTTTCGAAAAAAGATTTGACGTCCTTTTTAAAATGTGTCTGAAAACGTAAAACGTCCATCTCAGAACTCTAATCATGGTCACTGAAAAGTTTCGTTGATTTTTTCTAGAAGCACACGCTCTATTTTATACCGCACCATAGCAGAACATCAAAAAAGATGGCACTCAATTGGAAGCCTATTTTTCAATAGTAAAAAATAATCATTCATAATCAATTATCGTAACATAATCATAACGTGTTAACGTCAAAGAGAATGTAAATATACGTATTAATGTAGAGCGTCAACTTTAAAATAAAAACTGACATGGTTTTGACACATTTCCTTTTTCTGTGTTAACTCATATGTGAGTAGCTCGTGTAGAAAAACCTTTCTTAAAGAATGTCTACCGCAAAGCTCTAAGAACTAGGAAGCCTAGCCGGCTGTTGTTCAGCACAACAATGGCTCAGAATGCTTCTTGCTTCATCTATCCGCGGGTTGCATTACAATAGATAGACTCGCTTCCTCGTAGAGCGATTGCGATAATGATCGTTTTGATCTAAATTATATACCTTATGTTGCTATAAAAGATTTTGGATAACTCTTAATTATTTTTACGCGTAAAAATAGCAACTTCAATAATTATAGTGTTGTTATATCATCTTAATATATATAAATTACGTGTCACGTTGTTTGTCCGAGACTCCTAAACTACTTAACCGATTTCAATCAAATTTGCACACCGGGTGCAGTTCGATCTAACTTAGGAAATAGGATAAAAAAAACGCAAAACCATGTCAAAGGCGGCCTAAATCTCTGACACTAGGGCAAGCCACTCGGCCTTAAGAGCTTCCTTTAGTTACCAATAACATTGTATAGATAAATTAATTCTTCATTGTTCCCATCAAAAATTATAAACAAGAATATTAATGCAAGTTATTTGTCGTTCTTAAAAAAATCTCATCTCTAAGGTCACGTAAAGATAAGATAAGATCTCCGATAAAGATGCAGCCTCAATGCCGCTGCATCCGCCGACGAACCGCACCGCGTGGTCGTGCCACTTGCTCGCTGGTTGCGTCACCGGTCGACGAACCGATCGCTAAACTAGGTTGAACGCCTCAATGCAGGCTTCATGTAGCCCGCTTCATTCGGCTCCACTCGACTTTATTCGGTAATTGGACTTAAATATGATGAATTACTGTTTTGTGCGATTATGTCTTTGTTTGGTAAATTGAGTTGTTTTAAAAGTTTTGATCGAATTAGCAAGATGCAGTAACTCAATCGTTCATAATAGACGTGTTTACTGTTTAGGCATCTTATAGGTAAGTAGGATAACAACCATTGAATTCTACTAAACGGATACCATCAATATTTTGCGGAATCGGTCACACAAATTGTTATTTTGAATGTCTATCGGATCTCGAATTCAAATTAGACAATTTGACCTAAATCATGTTGAGTCATTCATCGTGTGTTGTATTTTTCTATATTAGGAATTCAAAGTAAACCGTTAAATTTAGCTACTCTACCTCCCCGAAGAGTACACTATTATAGTATCTTCTCGTTAATATAGTCGTCGTTCATGACTAATAATCTTGGCTATATGGAAGTTATCTCTCTTTTTCACGTGGTTTTGTCCCTGCTGTCCTGAGACGTCAGATATAAGCACGGTTTGAGCATAGTGGTCATTTATTTTATTTAGTACACTGCGTATAGAAGATTATCGCCTGCTTCTGTCGTGCTAACTGCCCATAAAGCAGCACGAAACGCTTTGATTCCCCTTTTATTGTGCGAACCGCCATGCGCCAGTATGGAATGCTCTGCCTGAGTGGGTGTTCCCCGACAAATAAAATCTGAGTGTCTTCAAGCCGAGAGTCGATCGGTTTATTCTAGGCAAGCGTGCTCGTTCGTGGACTGCATCATTGCCTATCATCAAATAAAAAATAACTTTTACATTCGCGTACTGCTAGTACTAGTACATAACTATACAGAGAAACTACGCACTGTACTGAATACATACATTGAATACATACATAATATATACATCTGAATACATACATTTTTATAAAAGCAGTAAAAGTGAAGTGATTTTCAAAGTACATTATAACTGTAGTTGCCATTAGTTTCGAGCTATGTCGAGTCGTTTAGCGTTATTGTTATTTGACGACGCTGAGAGCGAGCGTGAAATATCCGAATCAAATGGATTTAACATCTAAGGTTTAGTTTCGGCTTCTATTTTCAGAACAAAACAAATTTTGCTCGTATGACGTCGTTGCTACGTCTACGATCGGACGATAGTTTAGTTTACAACATTTACTGAGTCTATTACTCGATAGATTGTCTTCACTTTTACTTTGGTTTTTAGCTCCACGTCTTAGAGTAGTTATTTTAACCTTATAGTGTGTGTGCCGTTCACTACAGTAGAGAGAATAGAGAATAATAAATAAATAAACGTTTCACACTCATAGCTCCCCACTAGGAATAAATCCTGTGTCGGGGATGCCATGGAACACACACAAAGACAAGGACAACTAACACCCAGACCCAGAACAGATATTTAAATTCATCATTCAAACATCTGCCCGGCCGGGAAAAGAACCCGGGACCTCTGGCTTATAAGGCGGCTACACTACCGCTGAGCCAAACAGGTCGACAGAATAAAAAGATTTATTCATGTCTCAAATCAACCACATCGTCGCTCATTTTTGTCTTATACAGGGCTATTTATAAAAGGTATGCTGAACCGAAAAGGGCTCATAGTACTCATCATTATGAACAACTTTTACTACGGGACCAATCCGAAATTCGCGAAAAAAAATAATCAGTTGTTCCATACATTTTGTTAGTGTCATTGACATTTTTCTGTGCAGGTACTATGAGTCCTTTTCGGCTTAGCATACCCTTTATGAATAACCCTGTAGATAGATATTTAAACTCTTTATTGTTTACGCCAGAAATTAAAAACAAAAAAGTATTTACTTGCGTCTCGAGTCTTATGTACTAACTTGCGGTTGCGTTTCTATTAAATACGTGTTTATCAACAAAGATTATCTCAAGGGTTCTTGATTACTGATACAGTAACAACAAATCAATTAGAAATGTAATCATCCTACTGCTGAGATACCAGTTCTATCCTCGGGGTGGTTAGGCCGTATTCCACCACGCTGACCAAGTGCGGGTTAGTCGTTCACATACGCTCTTGAATTCTTTCTCCGGACATACACTGAAAATCCATAATCTGTCTCGGAGATACAATGGAACAAAGACAAGGACAACTAACATCCAAGCCCGGTGCAGATATTTAAATTCGTCATTCAAACAACGTTTATGGTTTTTAGTGATAAGCAGGTTTTTAACACGCTTTTATTAGTGTCACCTGTATGTATGTAACCGACTCCTTTGAGCTCGATTTTGCCCTACTTTGAACGATCAGATTTAATTCAAACTTTGCACACCTGAAAGACCGATGATAATGCATGTTTTTTAGTTTTCTAAACTATATTTTTTTTACGATGCTTTCCTTCACCGAAAAGCCAGTGGTTTGGAATTCGTACATAAGTAACAAATTCTAACAGTAAAACGTTTACATTCCAGCTGCGGAAGTGTTGTCGACGCAGCGCACGCTCGCCAAGTGCCGGCCGCTGCACGCCGCCACGCACGAGTCCAGGAACAAGGCCAAGAAATGCGCAGAGTTCCTGCAGCCTTACAGGTAACACTATGTTGAATTTTGTTGTTGCAACTGAATTTTGAACCACTTCCAGACGACTTCAAGTGGATTGAGCTGCAACTTAGTACGCGTGTCACTCCGATGACAATGCAATAAAAGCTTATCTTTAAAAATGTTTAGTCATTCTTGTTGTATTAAGTTATGTCTTGTGTGCTTTGCGTCAAGTAGAATCGATCATCTATTGTGAACATTATCTTGCCCGCCTAGTCAAGTTACAGTTCTATAATCGATCATCTATTGTGAACATTATCTTGCCCGCCTAGTCAAGTTACAGTTCTATAATCGATCATCTATTGTGAACATTATCTTGCCCGCCTAGTCAAGTTACAGTTCTATAATCGATCATCTATTGCGAACATTATCTTGCCCGCCTAGTCAAGTTACAGTTCTATAATCGATCATCTATTGTGAACATTATCTTGCCCGCCTAGTCAAGTTACAGTTCTATAATCGATCATCTATTGTGAACATTATCTTGCCCGCCTAGTCAAGTTACAGTTCTATAATCGAAAACGCTATAAAAAACTAAAACGATGTATGGGAACGATATTTCTGTATTAGAATATAGACTACTAGCGGCCCGTACCGGCTTCGCACGGTTGGACATTCATTTTTTAGTTCTATCATCAATAGTTTCCGCAGCGTATGCGATGAAAGACATTTCATGGATAATTTTTTTCTGCCTTGGGTTACACTATTGAAGTTTTAGTAAGGATCCCTATTTTTTTTCAGGTAATAAATATAGCCTATGTCACTTTGGGATAATGTAGCATTCGAATGGTGAAATAATTTTTGAAATCGGTCCAGTAGTTTTTGAGTTTATTCCACACAAATATCCAAAAATACAAAAATACAAATCTTTCCCCTTTATAATGTTAGTATAGATAGACTCTATAAATAGATTACAGAAATGTCATTTCCATACATTGTCATAGTTTAGTCGTCGATCATATACAGGGTTATTCATAAAGGATTTCTAAGCCGAAAAGGGCTCATAGTACTCATCATTATGAACAACTTTTACTATGGGACCAACCCGAAATACGCGAAAAAAAAATCAGCTATTCTTTAGAAAAATGTCAATGACACTCGACAAGATGTATGGAACAGCTGATTTTTTAGCCTTTTCGGTTGTCGGTTGTAGGGGTGCTGGTTCATATTGCTACTCGTACAACGAAGACGGAGATAATCCCGTGTCTCGTGGTCGTGGTCGTGTAGTGTAGACGTGTACTCGAGTCGCGTCGTGTTGTCGTGTTGCAGACAGCGCCCGCAGACGTGCACGGCGCTGGCGCGGCGCCTGGTGTCGGGCGCGCTGGGCGTGCGGCTCAGCACCGCGAGCCAGGAGCGCGCCGAGGAGCGCCGGCTCATCACGCGGGCTCGAGGTGACTTACATCATCATCATCATCATCATCAGCCCGTTATCGCCCACTGCTGAGCATAGGCCTCTCTTCTTGTACGCCACTCATCCCGGTCCTGTGCCAGTCTTGTCCAAGTTCGACCCGCGATCTTCGTTATGTCGTCGACCCAACGAGCTGGAGGTCGTCCGACACTTACACTTAGGTGACTTACACTTACACAAAAAACCAGGATTGAGAATGACCTAGATAATCGCAAGGAACACAGCATCTCGTAATGCGATGTCTATGAAGACACGAAATATCTATCCGTGGCTTACCTTGATTACTTAGGAGGATTGCAGGATTCCGAGGAATAAAAATAAATAATAATATAATAAATTAAATAAAAAAAAAATATATATTATTATTATTTTTATTAAATTAATATAATATATTTATAATATTATTTTCAATTCCGAGGAGCGCCGCCTCATCACCATCGCGCGAGGTGACTCACGAGACTCACCTTTACACATACTTACACAGCTTAAACACCTTAAGCCCGTCACACACGTAGCTATAATATATATTAATATAAATATAGCGAGGCATATTACGATACATTTTCAATACAAATATTGAAGTGACCGCACACGGACCTATAATATATATTATAGCAAGCCATACTAATTCATATTATAGCAAGGCATATTAATATATATTATAGCTACGTGTGTGACGGGCTTTAACCCTTTTGCTCGAGTTGCAGACTAATTAGTCCACTATTTAGGTCGCAAAGAGCGACTCCGGCGAAGAATTTTAGGGCAAATTTCAACGATCGTATAACGAAACGATAGGAGGCTCCTTTGCGGTTCAACAAGCATTCGGGTGATTAGCAGAATACACAAAAATAAAAATAAATATAAAAAAGCCTAGAGACACGAAGAAACACGCTCTACTACCACCCTTTCGATCCACACCGTTAATTTCCCTTGGATTCGTACAAAACGTTTTGAATCTACGTTTTTTATCCGTACAATCACTGAATGAAACAGACTGCCTGCTTCTTTGTTCCATGAGATAGACAATTTTAGGATTTTCAAGGTCAGAATGAATGGGAATCATCAATGAATAGAAGATAAAGCTCACACCTAGATGCACGGCTGCACGCTTACCAAAAGGTGAGTGGTGAGATTAATTATCAGCCTAAATTATTATCACGTTAATCGCCTAGATAAAGAAGAGGAAGAAGGGAGTAATCGGGTACCATTGCCTGTCTCCCCACTCCCGAGCCACGTCTGAAATACTTCACTTTGATCAAACCTCTCAAAACAAGATTCCTGGCTTCGAACAATTGCCCTCCTGAAGAAAATTATAGCCCCACCATTTTGTTAACCGTTTCCCTTCTATCGTTCCAGAGAAGAAGCGTCAGGCCGCGCTGCACAAGGAGGCGGCGTGGGACGGCTCGCTCGCCAACACGTCGCTCGACACGTGAGGTACTGTGCCTGTTCACAGCGTGGGAACACTTCCTAAGAAAACTACAGTCCTGGGGTGTGAGGTACAGTGCTTGTTCACAGCGTGGGGATATTTCTAGAGTAACTGTGCCTGTTCACAACATGTCTTGTCTACATTCCTAGGGTGTGAGGTACTGTGCTTGTCCACAGCGTGACAACTCTCTTAGGGTGGGTTCTTTGAGGTAACGGTGCTTGTTCACAGCATGTGAGCTCTCCTAGGGTGATTTCTACTAGGCGAGCGTGTTTCATCGAAGACCGCTTTGTAGGTTACCATCAGGAGAGGTGGCGGTCAAACGCAGGCCCGTAAACGATTTAAAAAAATGTTCCTGCAGGTAGGTCAAGTCAAAGCGGATCCAGGATTTTGGTAAGGACTTACCGAAATCCTGGATGCGCCACCCTGTTGCCAACTTTGACCTTGACCTTAAATGCCTGGTGCTTAAGAAAACCCATTCTCTCTTATATGAATAACCCATGTGACATCTGTCGGAACTCGTAGAAATAATTTATTTGGTTTCTGGTAACTCCCTTGGGGCAAAATACACTGGGGCTTTATTTTTGCGAGCCCGATATTATCTCACCTTCATCATCTTATGACAATGACTGAGATAATATCTCACTCGCCGGAATAGAGTCCCTGCAGGCTTAGACAAGTTGCAATTCTATGATCGCAAAAACTATACAAAACTAAGAATTGTCTTCTTTATACAGGGTTATAAGGAAAGGGTATGCTAAGCCGAAAAGGGCTCAAAAGTACTCATGCTAAGCCGAATGCTAAGCCGAAAAGAAGTCGTAGTATTTATCATTATGATCAACTTTTTACTATGGGAACAAACCGGAAATCGCGAAAAACAAACAGCTGTTCTATAGAAATGTCAATAAGACTCAGCAAAATGTATGGAATAGCTGATTTTTTGTCGCGATTTCCGGGTTGGTCCCATAGTAAAAAGTTGATCATAATGATAAATACTACTTCTTTTCGGCTTAGCATTTCCTTTCCTTAAAATTCTGTATTGATTGGAATGAAAATGACATTTCTATAATATATTAGCTGTTTTAGCATGATATATTATATATCATGCTAAAATTTCAGCTCGATCGGTGCAGAACTTTTTGAGTTTTTGAAGCGTACACAAACCAACATAACATTTTTATATATATCGAGGGGTGAGTGATAAAACCCGATAACTTCATAAAAGTGAGTCGCGAGATATTCCAATTGTTAAAGTTTCTTGCCAACAAAAAAATGATTTCCTGTGATCATAATCTTCATAAGTAGTTAAGAATTTGCACATAGTTTTTAAAAGGAAATATATATAAATTACGTGTCACGTTGTTTGTCCGCTATAGACTCCTAAACTACTTAACCGATTTCAATCAAATTTGCACACCGTGTGCAATTCGATCTAACTTAACAGATAGGATAGTTTTTAGACATTTTTTTTTAAGATCTCAATTTATAGTGTCTACCCGTGCGAAGCCGGGACGAGCCGCTAGTAGATTATAGATTCTATATTCATGTCATTTTCATACATTGTCTCAGTTTTCTATAGCATTTGCAATTGTAGAATTGCAACTTGACTAAGCCTTTTGACTCTATTTATTGTTAGTTATTTTATCATGTTTCACGATACGTCTCGAATATTCCCGTTTCCAGATGCCCAGTGCCTGCCTCGGATTCCGCGGCGCACGCAACAATCCACATCCTAATAATGTTAACAAGCTCTCAAATAGAAAAAATAATTTACGTACGTTATAGTTGAAGATAGAATATTTTTGTAAAGAGATTTCTCGTCGAATATACGCTCAAGAGGTTTTCGTCCTTAAGTCTATGTGTCATAACGTTTAAGATTGAGTACGTTAGTTTAAATTGTGGACTTCTGTACTGTTTCACCATTCTTGGTTAAATTTTTAATTAACGTTAAAAAAGCCTGGAAAAGCATCTGTCCCACCGTCGAGTTAACGAGCGAGTAGCGAGGCGAATTAAGGTATAAATGTGTGAGGAATCGCCGAGCAAGGATGGTATTATCGTTATTCTATAAGCTAATGAACAATGCAAGAGCAATCGATTGCTCAACTACGTATGCTAAAAACCTATTAAGGTAGCGTACATTTGTGGATAGAAAATATTCGATAGCATGTCGTTTACTTGACCACGTGGGACACGTGCTTTAGTTTCTTAAGGCGAAGAAAAACTTTCGTCAACTTCTTTCTTCTTTCTCGCATTATACATTTATGAAGATTTTGTCTCAGTTTATCTCCTTAAAATTTTATTAGGTTGTTAATCAGGGATAGTGAAACAGAGTTTTTATATATTTTAATATATTTTTATTGTTTCGGATTGTTTCTTTTCTTTTTAAATTTTAAATTAAATCTATGTTGAAAAACGCATGATTGGTTCATAAGTGGCAGTATTACAGAAACTGTCTCAAAAATGTGAATTTTTTTGGGCGTGGAGTAATGTGACGTGTCTGTGTATATTTGTAATAAATAGTATTGTAAATACCAAATATTAGTATGTATTTATGTCATTTTTTTAAGTTGCTCTAGTCTGTATGTAGCTTACTCAGATATTTTTGTGTTTTGAAGAATGAATTATTTTTATTGACCTCCTTCAATAGGGTTTAAAGTGTAGAGGGGTTTCTTTATTTTCGCGCTACGTCGCTCGCATGTTCGATTGATTTTGGTGTTTTAAGTTTTAAAATAGAAAAAATTGGACAATTTTTTTAATGCAATTTTGCACATTTTTTATTATGAAATATTATTGTGGAAAAAATAATGTGATAAAGTTTTACTGAAAAGTTATTATTCAAATTAATATGAGTGCTGAATTTTTAATGTAACAAAAATATTCTTCTTTATTTTACACACTAAATGTATTAATACACTTAATGTAACTCATTGTAAATGGGTTGCGATCTAACGAATATACATCAATTAATTTAATACATATATAATATATTCAAAAATATCACGATCTGCGAGCGAGATAGCTGTTAATATAAAAACTACTCTAATCATTTTTAATGAACTCTTGTTTTATAAAATTATCCTGTTTTGGGAGCTTGGAATATGAACAGAACAATGTTCTTCGAAGTAACCAATATGTATCTTATAATATGTACTTTCGTATTCACTTCCCTATATTTCTACTTTCATTATAGTATGTATGTCTATTTTATTCTTATAATTTAAGACGGCTCGGTACTATCCAATCCCTTGTGTCAATAGATGGCTCTGCGTCAGACGATTTCTGATCTTTTAATTTTTAACACATGTCAATGCAATTTTTATAACATACACGAAATAATACAAAGAAAATAATCATACACGAATAAACCACCATCAAACGATGTCGTTATTTTACCATCTAAAATTGTTCTGAAGTGCCATCTAGTGACGCTAAACAGAAGATCGTTCCGTCTTAACAGGGTTCACCTGAGACTCGCGCTCTCGCTTGCTTTAAATACTTTTAATGATAAAATTACTGAGTGCTACATTGAAAATGTCGTTACAATATTTTATGTTCTATCCAATTATGTTTTCGTTTACGAAAATTAGTACAGATTTTATTTTATTTTTCATCAGCATTATTCCCTTATCTGAATACTGGGTTATTTGCATTCTTTTTTAACTAGTATTATCATAATGAATTTTAATTATTTTGTCAAAAGAAAAAAAAATGTTAATATTTCTACCACATTTCTCTGAATCTTAATATATATAAATCTCGTGTCACAATGTTTGTCCTCAATGGACTCCTAAACCACTTAACCGATTATAATAAAATTCGCACACCATGTGCAGTTCGATCCAACGTGAGAGATAGGATAGTTTAAATCTCAAATTATAGTCGCAATTTTAATTTATTGCAAATTATATATATACTGATAATTTTTAGTATAAATTGACAAGTTAGCATCAACATACTACGGTTGCTATAGTTACGCAATATGACATTTGACATAGAATTGACGCAATGGCTTTTGACAGGACAACGTCTGTCGAGTCAGCTAGTAACTTAATATTTTTAAGTTCGATAGAGCGCGAAAATCGTAAACCCTCTTAAGTTGATAAAAAAATTACGTTGTGAGTGTTGTGCCTTCGTTGTCTAGTCTTAATAAATTAAAAAGTGTTATTGAATGGATAAGCAAACCTCTTGGCGTTCAGTGGTTATATCACTTAATAATATGGATAGATAATATTATAATAATTAGTGAAATTATTTTTATAAGGTTGTTACTTATAAAGCAAACCGAACGAAATAAAGTCCACGAAATGTCAATAGATACTTTAATGATAGAAAACATATTTTACTAGAAATTGTTATAGCTAGAGTATGAAGCGATTTAGATTATAATGTACCGGATTAAATTGAATTCTAAAAGCATGTAAATAAGACTTATTTTTGCGGTCTGGTTTCTGTAATGAAATACATGTAAATTATCTACCTGTAATGAGGGTAGTTGTAATGTTTTTTTTAAAATGGACGCGTTGCGGATGTGTGGAGCATTTGACGAGTATATATTTTTGTGCGTTTATCTCTTTCCGTTCGATATTTGTAAGAAAGAGACGGCTATGTTTGGAGCCTTTCGCAACGCGCCTCATTTTTGTAATTATTTATTTAAGAAAGATACTTAAAGTAAAGGTAGTCACTCGTTTGTATAATATAGATAAAAAACTTTGTAATTCAAAATATAACTGAAGGTAATTAAAAAGAGACAGGTACTGAAATATACTAAATACTAATACATATATTCTTTAGACCAAGGCTGCCCAACCAATTTTCAAATGGGTCATAATTTTAGCACATACTCGTAACAGCCAGCAGGCCGAATAATAATACTCGCCGACAGCTAGATAGTGATTTATTTAAAGTTAACTATTTATACTCATAGTTTATTAAAAAAATGAAATGTCAATAAGTCATCTGAAGAGTAAATTTATCAACTGCCATTGCGCCAATGGAGATTCTCCAGTTTATTGGACTAAGCTAGCGGGCCACTTTCTGGTCTACAGGCCCGGAGTTTGGCAGCTATGCTTGAAATTTAGAGTTTTTTATTGTATTTGATCTCTTCTAACTCCTAACTGAAAGACACAATATAAAGGAAGAGTGGTTACCAATAAATTAATTAGTTAGCCAAAGATCTGATACATTTGACAAATTACAAGACAAATGACAAACAAACCTTTTGACGGTATATTATTGCCACAAGAATGAAATGAAACATCAAACTTGCCTGCTTGCCTTGCTTGCTTGCTTGTGAAACAGGTATTTTAGTTACGAACCCTTTTTTCGTTGTAAACGTCCAATGGCTCTGTTTTAGCTATGTATGTGCTGTCCCGTTTTCACACGTGATACTTCCCGTCGGCTAGATATTGACAAAGCATTTTAAAGCACAGATTAGCTTACGGAACGTTTGTGAATAAGAGGTATATTTTTATATGATCCGCACGAAAGCTATTTTTTATACCGCTACGAAACATAAATATGTAAAATATTTTTCATTTATACCTACATCGGTATTTAAACACATTTTATTTTATTTAGTAAACCGTCCACGTAAAACAGTTATCACTGCAATAAATGATATGTATTTTATTTTTGTTTTTTATTTATTTTTAAGGCGAAGAACGACTTGAATCGTTTGTTTGTAATCGATATATGATTCGATGCGAACTTGTTATAAAGCGGCGATGAACAAGTCGCGGCGAACATTTGCTTTGAGCGCGCGATCGATTTCGTCTTACTAAACGAGATGGTTTCGTTGTGCAAACTTTGTTGTGTTTGTGTTGTTTGTGAAACTGCACTGACTTGCTTGTCAACATGCGCTCGCATCGAGCGGCTCGGCTCGCTGCACTGACTTGCTTGTCAACATGCGCTCGCATCGAGCGGCTCGGCTCGCTGCACTGACTTGCTTGTCAACATGCGCTCGCATCGAGCGGCTCGGCTCGCTGCACTGACTTGCTTGTCAACATGCGTCCGCATCGAGCGGCTCGGCTCGCTGCATTGACGAACTGACTACACCCCCCTTACTGCCGGTCTCAATAACTTATCTATCCCTTACTAAAAGTTAAAATTGCTACTATCGGTAGCTATCGGCGAATTTTTCCGTCTCAATAAACAAAGATAGGAATATCTATCTATGACAACGATCTATCTTTCGGAGGGCCTATCGCTTACCATGGACAAGTGGTTGCATAGAAAAAAAACAGCAGAGCGTTTCAATACCGCGTTGACAGCTTACTGTCGATAGTTCAAACTACCAACTGTCATAGTTTTGGTTACCGGTCGATTTCGGGCGATAAGCAAAGGATTTAACCTATTTTTACACAAATATTAAAACTAAAAAGTAATGGAGTTGTTCAGTGATGATAGTGATAATGAGTTATTGAGACGGCAGTAACAGATAGATAGAAGTTAACTGTTTATCTTGGATCTCTACATTTAACTGTTGGTAGATTATTCAGACCGGCAGTTAGCCAAATAGCAATTCTATGGTCGCAAACGCTATAGAAAACTAAGACAATGTATGGGAATGACGTTTCAAACAAACACATACACACTAATTGAACTTAATGCATTACAAACAAACGATACAATCAGTCTCTGCTTTTTCTTTTCATATAGACTTTATTATCAAAGAAAATAAGCGAAGAAATGTAGGTATGTTTGTCGTGTGTGGAAGGCATTGGATTATAATTATGTGAGCCTTCAGGACAGATAAGATAACCCATGAGGTTCGAGTCTAGAACTAGCATCTTTTATGGAGGGTACTAGTTGCGATTTTGCCATATTACTATCGCACTATAGGCACGAGTACATCTCGTTGTAAGAAAGTAGGAACCACTTGGTTTCCATGTTGGTACTAGTTGGTTTCCATGTTTATACTAGTTGGTTTCCATGTTAGTACTACTTGGTTTCCATGTTGGTTTGGTGGCTAGTTGGTTTTTATGTTGGTATCACTTGTTTTTCATGACTAGGTCATCAATTATGTAAGTAACTATGTATATAGTCAGTATAATTACATAAAGATAAAATAACAAGGAATCCGTAAATCTTCGAGGCTTACTTTGTACAAAATAACGTAAGTTACATAATGATTAGATAATGTTATTTTTGTATAATAAAAACTTTGAATTTAATGATAATGAAATAAACTCGTCTCATTGACCTAAACTGTAGTTTTTATTGTAGTTTAAAATAATTAAAACATGCTTATTTATTTTTTTATTCATAAATGACAGTGAGACGCAATATGCTGAAAAAAAGTTATTAAATTAAGCTAGGTATGTATTGTATATTTTACCAAAAATCACCTGCAATTCCTCGTGCTATTCTACAGAAACTGTTAATATTTTAAGATAAATTTTTTTTTCATATATTTATAAGGAGCGGCAAACAGGCAAATGTTCAGCCTCACGGTAAGCTAAACCGCCGCCTATGAACATCTGCAACACTAGCGGTGTTGGTGATGCTTTGCCAGCCCGAAAAAGTGATAGCAGACACCCTTTTTAACCGACTTCAAAAAAGGAGGAGGTTATCAATTCGTCTGTATGTTTTTTTTATTTTTTTTTTATTTGTTTTTTTTATGTTTGTTACCTCATAACTTTTGACTGGGTGAATCGATTTTGATGATTCTTTTTTTATTAGAAAGCTGACGCTTCCCATTTGGTCCCATTTCAATTTAGTCCAGTTCTGATAATGGTATCCATGAGAAAACCATATAAGTCTTAAATTTGCATGAAGTACGTGCGCGACAAATAGATGAATAACTCAATAGTCGGTCTTTTGAAGTCGGTTTTTGTTTTTTGTTTTGTAAAAATAATGTTCTTGTTAAAACGCTGTACGAGTATGTTGTAGGTCGGCGAAAAGATAGAAACAACAATGGCCATGCCATGTCAACGGCCTTTCAATCGCCCTTAAAACTGATTCGAGACCTAGCTGTTCTACAGGGTTATGAGGAAAGGTTATGTTCAGCCGAAAAAGATTCATAGTACTCAACTGCATGCTGTATCTACTCAACACGCGAAAAAAAATCAGCTGTTACATAGAAAAATGTCAATGACACTCGATAAAATGTATGGAACAGCCAATTATAATCCGACTTCGGTAGGAACAGCTGATTTTTTTGGCGAATTCGGGGTCGGTCCTATTATAAAAATGGTTCACAATGATGGGCACTACAAGCTCTTTTTACACGCTTTTTATTAGCTTCACTCGTATGTTTGTAACCGACTCCTTGGGCGCGATAAGGATACAAAGCGTGTTTTTTAGTTTTTTAACTAATTATTAGCTTATCATACCCTTTTCTTATAACCCTGTATAGGAACTCATTTTAAATTTGGCTTTGCATAGTACAAACAAATCAAACAGCATGAGTAACAATAGAGTTGCGCCAACCAGACATGCGGCCGACAGCCGACAGCCGGCGCGAATCGAAGGACGCGCACTGTTCGTGGGTATACGAGTGTGACGAACTAAATAAGAAATTGGTTGGATTTAATTGAGAACGCTAATTATCTAATCAACTGTAGTTGACATCTAAATTTACTGGATGTATTGATGATCTAGTTTAATAGACCGCAATGAAAAGGCAGTATTATTTTTCAGTGAAGTTTTCAGAATTGGTTGCATAAAATCAATTTTATAGTAAAAAAGAAATATCTCGATATTGGTCGGTGGGTGGTCTCCGTTATTTGGTGGGTAGTTCTTATGCACACTTACCATGGTGATCTAATCTACCTCTATAAAACACCAAACGACTAGTTACGGTGAGATAGCCTCATGCTTGGCTTCCATCATCAAGATGCTTTTATAACATTAGCGGATCTTGGCGTAAGTTCCATTGTATAATTAAATTATCTATTTAGTGATACGCAAATAGTGAGCGATAAATATTTCTCATAGAAACAAAGTGCATTCTATTAAAAACAATTTTAGACAATGGAAATTAATCTAACAGTCACAGTTTCAATTTCATCATTTTCCTATTTACATTGTGACCCGGGATATTTCACAACTCCTACCATTGTTCCGCCGTGGACAGACATTTTACCCATTCATATAAACGCCATTGGAGACTCCAACTTCCACACCGTGTTTTCCATAGCTCCTGTACACACGATAATGTAAACAATCATGCTGTTGTTAGTTCTCTGTTTTATACCGCGAGTGTTATCAGAAGTATCACAACAACACCATGTTTATGTATCGAGAAAATCAAGAGAAAATGCTGAACCTTATTCATCGGGATACGTTTATAAACAAGTTAACAATAACCCTGGAACGTTTTCTACGTTTGGCACAGGAATGGAAAAAAGAGATATTGATGGATCAAGACCGACTGTAGACTCTCATCCTATTTTATCAAGTCAGATAAACTTATCTCCAGATATATCGTCGTTGACAAAAGACTCAGTAGCGAAGTACGACGCCGGGTTTCTAGCATCGAAAATTAAAACCGATTACGATCGGATAAAGTCCTCAATGGGTTACCGGCCTCCTATGACCGGGATGTTTAGATATGACACGGAGTACCTTCGAGATGATGCAGGAACTAGTTCAAAAGGACGGCATGACATGTCAAGTTCACCACTTTGGCCATATTACTCCTACAACCCGCACGAGACCGAGCACATGAGAATTGACGCTGAAATAGAGAAAGCCAAAGACAAGCGCTACACGGCCGATGCAGCTAAAATTATACCAATACACGAGGACCTCTCAGATGACATCCCTAACTCTCGAGAGCCGCTGGTCACTGCTGGATACTATTTCCCGTCGACTGATAATCCCATTGGACGCTTTCCTTCTCACTCTCCTACTTTAGGTGATTATTTTAATACGAAATTCAAGGATCAACTCGCGTTTAAGGATCTTGGAAAGGGTAAATATTTTGATATTGAAACGCCTCGAGGTATGAACGATAATTTTAGCACGTTTCGACACTTACGAAGGTAATAAATTTTTCTTTCTAAATGATTAAAACTAATTAAACATACCAATTCATACCATGTCGTAGGTACCTACCACTTGATTCAAAATGTACTTAAAATATTACCTTAAAAAGGGTAATTTTATGATATTAAAAACCGTTATTTTTTATTAATAATGTTACTTATCTAATTTTTACTTTTGTATTAAAAATGCTGAAAAAAATTTATGGTGTTTAATTATTGTACATAGCTTTAACTGTGCATCATAGATATTTAAAACCGCAAACAATCTTTAAAATATTTGTACAGGGTTATTGAAAATATTTTTAAATAGAATAGTCACGAAAATAAACCTTATAAACATAAGAACTTTAGTTGCAAGACTTATTAATTTTTTGTCTAAAAATTCCAATAGTTCGTCTAATTTTTGTGAAAAGCGAATATCACAAAAATTAGTTAGGAGAGAATTTTTGTGTTTTGTTTTTGTTTTTGTAAACATGATGTAGGGAAGCCGTTTGCGAAACAGCGTTAGCAAATTTTCAATAACCCTGTGAGGATAAATACTTCTCTTCATATATCTTTAATTTTGTAGATTTCAATTCACAACACACTAAGAGCTCTTATTTGAATTCCTATCATTGGGTATCTGAGGAAACATAGGTAATACACTCAAGAACTTATTCATAACTTTGGAAGTTTGATCCCCGAACTTATTTATGTAGCTCTCTACATTCCAGGACCGGATAGACCTAACCTGTGGCTTCTTTTCTTCTTTACTTTCTTCGTCGCTATATTCAGTTTCGGTTTCCTGATTTTCTTTGATCGGTTCAGTGCTGGTTGTTATATCGTCATAATAATCTCCTGATTCTCTTAAATACATCGCAGCAGTCCCTTCTCGTTTGATTGCTCGATGTTCTTTTTGATCGGCTATTTTGGCTTGAATTTTAAATGATTGTTTCTCGGCCAATATCCTTTCAATGGGTTTATGGTTTATCCTAGGTTCTAAAGGTTTCCGTCCACTCAAGAATTCGTCGTGGTTCACATCAAAATCGTAATCATCTAAATTGAAGTCTTCATCTTCATGGTCTCCAGAATCGGCGAAGAGTGTGCGAGCTTTGCTCATTTTCGTCTGGAAGTCGTCATCATAGTCGATATCACTGAACTTCGGTATTGGCTTTTTCACAAGAACTTTTGAATGTTCCTTATCAGTTTTGCGATTTGGAACTTCGGTTTTAGGGTTTTTTATTTGGACATTTTCGTTTGACTCTCTCACTTTGCGTAAGTTTTTCGGATTAGCTTCCACAAAAATCCTGTGTCTTCTTTTGTATGATTTTAGGAATTCGTCGCTCACTGCATCTTCTCTTGAGATTCCTGATAAAGATTGATCATCGTTTTGCCTCGTGAGGCGGATTGTCGGATTAGGATTTTCCGTCTGAATCACTTCTGATGTTTTTGTTTTATTTTTGTGAATAAGACGCCCTTCTGCAGATATGAAACTTAATACAGTTATAAACGTGTAAAACTTGGCAGCCATCACGAAGTTCCTCGTCCCAGCAAGTTGAGTAGTCGACTGACTATTTAGTTTTGATTTAACATGAGACGTGTACTATGAATGTTTTAAAAATAATGACCAGTAGACTAGTAGATATAAAGCAATTTAACTCAATGAGAATTTGGCTGACTAAGATAATTTATTTTCATAACATGCCATCATTGTTATGATAAACTTACGTAGCCACTGTCTCGTAGAATGAGAATGGTAGTCTAAGTGAGTATAATGTTATCATCATAGAAATATCTAGTTTAGGCCATGTTGTCATTACTGAGTAATGTGTTGTAAGACTAGACAATCTAGACATGTAATGTTTATAGTTTATAACAGGCAAACCTAAATAAGGCATTGTTGATTTGGAATTAGGAAATTATAAAAACAACAAACAACGCTCGCGCTTCCTCAGTGGTAGTTCCGGAGTCTGCTATGATGGAGATATATTTCGCGGTATTTCTGTGCTCTATAATATCTCCAGCGTTTAGTTTGATCGTGTCCAACAATAAACAAAACCTGGGCCACATGGCGATTAAGAAATCATTAGGCAGTTCGATTGCCAAGTCGTTCCATACAATTCAACGTAAAAAATTTTCAAGAAACAACCGTTTAAACGACGAAGTTGTAGTGGATTCACATTTTAAAGTGAGAAAACTGGACCCGAGCCTCCCTTACGTCTTTGAGGATTCAAAAAGTAATGCAATCGTCGATTCTCAATTTAAAGTGCAAAAATCTGAATCCAGTTTGAAAGCGTCAAATAATAAAAGAGAGCTAATCGTATCAAAACAAAAAGAATCTAACACGATAATGCACCCAAACCAGAATGACTTCCGTATAAGCAGCGAACAAGACCCGGTCAAGTCTAGGCGCACCGGGAATTGTCGGCTTAATCCTGGGCTTTACATCCCACACCAAGTGCCAGCTAGCAGCTACATCGAGAAGTCGCGGCGGCTCAAGCATGGCGTTGATCTCCCACACCGACTGCGGACTGGGAGGAAACGAGCATCTTTACTACGATGCTAATCATCCAAGCCGGATTCGACTGAAGAGCTATATACCTGTCGCCTACTTATCCTCAATAAACAACAGTCAAATAGCTCATAAGTATCGCTGTCCGTAGAGTTTCTAAATCAGACGCAAAATTTTTTGGACCTGAAACCGACAAATATATTGGAATCGTTAATTAGTTCAAACGATGACTGAAGAGAGTGAAGAGCGAGTAAGTGAGTGTGCGTGTGAGAGTGTGATTCTGAAGTTAATAATGCCCAAGCTGTTTGGAACAGGAATAGTTGAGTTTTTCCATCGATATGAATAAACCTTTAATTTTTTCACGTCGATGGGTTTCTCAAACCAAAAACGATGAGTAGAAACGTCATGTTTTGTTTGTTTCTGGGCAGAATTTTAGATCTACTTTTCTTTTTTCAAAACGCTCATTAATTATAATAAGTTATTTGTAATAACTGTTGGTAAGTACATAACACCCTTAATAAAAGAGTACCTAAGTGTTTATTTACATAAATATTTTTGTACATAGTTTTTCTGTCTCCTTTCAATTATCCTAATAATAAATAATCATCACTGTCATTGCATGTTTGAAGAGTGATCATTACAAACAAATCCTATCCTACTAAAATTTACATGTTAAATGACGGTTGTTCATGTTCATGGTCTGGACTAACACATAGGCTACTTTTTATCCTGGAAAATGCGGGTGGAACCGCAGGGCGCAGCTAGTATAATATATAATAATATATATAATTAGTGCGTTTCATGCAATTATTTCATATGATAGGCCTTTGTCCTGTAGTGGGATGCAATGAAAAAAAAATAATAGGAACCTAGAACTAAAAAGACTACGTAATCATTCGCTCGTGGGTGCAGCGACGCGTGTTAGTAATTGTTTAGCATTTCTTTTCCACTTTTGGCTCCATTTTGGCCCGAATCATAAAGCTGTGCCGGTAGCGTGTTCCGCTTTTTCGGCACTTGATCTTATGTCCATGCGAGCTGTTAGGGGTAGGTAAGTATTAGTATTTTTTCATTTAAAGCCATTTCCTGAAAAAGGAAATCGTTAGTATTGAAAGCTTTCCTAACAAGGAACCTAGCTAATAACCATAAGTAGGTCGATACCAGCCTATTTACTATATTTTAAGTATGGGAATTGCCAATATTATTTATTTGTAGGGAAGTAAAATATTAATACTGTTTATACTAAACAAAACGTGTAGTTTTACCTATAACGATAGGCCAAGTCTGTGCTAAAGGTCATAACTATAAATAAAATAGCCATGCGTAGACATAGAATTGTTTCAGAGTTCGCGAGTTGCACGCGGAGCAATGCACCGTATAAACGAATACAGGGTTTTTCATTATCATTGACACAGAAGACCATTGCCCAATCTAGAGAGCGCTCTCGAATCGGCCCATTTATGAATGTCAACGCTCGATGCAGTGTTATGTTGACTATATAAATGCTACTCTTGACCTTTGTCGTCATTACTGCACCAAACGCTAACGCCAGAGACATGGCGTGGAAAATAGCTCCCATATTTTTAATACTTGCCTATGGCACCTGCATGGAAATGCGGGAGACCGTTGAACGGATGGTAATGGTGCGGACCACGGGCTCCGACCTCCAACCCGCGGCGACTGGGTATATTTACAAGAAGGACATGGATGGGCCAGCCAGCGTCGTTAAACTAGGAGAAAGCGAAGTTATGGAACATTTGTCGAAGATTTACCCTAAGCCAGAAGCTTATAAAGCACCGGTTCCTGCCGCAGCTGGACCTTTTCATGAAAAAGAAGCGGACGAGACCAAATCGGCGTCACATGCTAGCGAAGCTTACGTCATACCCGTAGAAGAAAAATCCGAAGAAAACGACGATGAAGTAAAGGATGACCATATCCCCGGTATAGCTAATGAAGACTACGCAAAAATATTTGAAGGTTACGGTGATGATTTCGGTGGCGATTTCAAAGGCTTCTCCGATTATTTGCATGGGGTCGGTCATTATGACCATGGAATTTACCACGACGGGGGCGGCAAAGACTACGGTGTAAAAGAGCACCACGAGTCCGGAGACAAAGGATATAAAGGGTATGCGAAAAGTCACAAGTACGGGAAAGGGGGTGCAGGGGACTACCATACAGAGAAGTACGAGAGCTTCTCAGTTTCAGGCGAGGGCGGACACAACGAGCATTACGGGGAAGCCGATGCTCATGGCAAGCATTACGAGAAAGGTAATGGATATAAAGGAGGAGACCACGGACACAAAGCTGCTCACGATAAAGGAGAAGAGGTCGACGGATACCACAAACTTTTCGACAAGGACGAATTTAAGAAAGATCACGACTTTTACGTTGGAGAAAAGCATGAAGGAGATTTCCAAAAGTATGGAAATGGACACGAGCATCATGGATCAGACGCCGGAGGTTTCGAGAAAGGAGGAGCACACGAGTCAGGGCACCATGAGGATGGTTTCGGAAAGCAAGGTTTCGTGGACAAGCAATCCGGGGACGAACACGAAGCTGCCCATTCCGGAGAGGAAGGCGGAGAATCCTCCCATCATCACGACGGAAATTTCGGCGCTAAAGGCGGAGAGTACGCAGGCAAGAGCTTCGGCTACGAGATCAAGCATTGATAAGGACTTGGTGAACGTGATTGTTATAGTGTTGTTAATTTTGGTACCTAAGATTATTTTGTAAATATCGATGTTTGTAGTTATGAAAATAAGCCATATAATACTGATCTCGATTGTTTTTTTACCCGCTACGAATACAATAGATTCGATGAATATTAGCAATGTTTATTAAATCTTGGCAGTTAAAGTTTCAGATGTTACTTGTTTTAAGGTAACTAACTCTCCTTACGAATAATTGACTCAATATAAAAGAAACCTGCAATTGAATCGCAAGTTCTCAAGCAATATGAACATTTATTTCTTACATTAGAACAATCAATTTAATTGACGTAATTAGACGTATTGTAGAATCTATACTTAACTTTAAAAAATAAACTTTAGGTACACGTTAAATATCCCTAATCTTAAATCTACTTTCCTCCGACGGAAAAAGAGAAGTTATAAGTTTAAGGTTTAAGTCTATACGGCATTGTACCTCCTAAATGAATGAACAAATTTTGATTGAGTTTTATTTGTTCGTAAATGTGTAAAAGTAAAGTGTAAATTTAATTTGATCGAGAGTAATCTTAGCTTAGCTTAAAATTCAAGAAAATCGGTTCAGCCATTTGAAGATTATCAGGTATTTCCAGTCGAGGGTTTTGTTAATTAAGTTAGGGAGTAGTTAAATGGGCAGTAAGTACCTACATATATCAGAAAAAAAACACCCTAGAGCCTCTATAGTCTACCTTTAGGCTAGAGGTAGACTATGCACCTCTCTCTTTTCTATGTGTCAACAGTATTGTCCCAGGATTTGGCAGCCACATACTGCTCTACTCGTTACGAGTACCACTCTTTGATTCGCACCCAAAAAGAAAAGGAATTGTTGGCATGGATATCGAGAAGTATGATGAGAAAGTATCGTAGCCACACTACGTCTCGGTCTTTTATCCTCAGTACTCGCTATTCGTCTAGTGTGTGGTTGGGCCATAAAAAGTAACTGTAAAGAATAAAGTCTAAGTACTGCGTTTGACCGCCATCTCGCCTGATGGTAAGCAACGATGCGGTCTACGATGGAGCATGCTTGCCTAGAAGGAACCTATTCACTCGCGACTTGAAGATTGAAAACATTGGAACATTGTATGTTTTATATTGTACAGTCCCACTCGGGGTGTCCTAAAGATTAAGTCTTGTTGGATGGTAAAGGCAGATGCAAAAAGGCAGTAGGTATGCCTATCTACTGTCAACACAAAACATACGTTGCGTTCGTAGACGTATCTACGCGTGAATTTTATAAAAGTCGATTATATTATTATTAGTTTGTATGGTTGTGAAAAGATAAGTTTACTTTTGCAAATAAGGGAAGCTTCTACACGGTCAGTATGCGTATAGTGAGGAACTTTTATATTTTTTATGAGCCCTTACCTATATTACAAAATGTATACTTTTGTATGATAGATAGGTAGATAGATAAACTCTTTATTGTTCACACCATAAATTACAAACTTAAGGATTTTAACACCTAAAACTAGTGCGACGACTGGTGGCCTTATCGCTAAGAGCGATCTCTTCCAGGCAACTTTAGGATGGAGAGCATAGATAAAAAAATAGAAAAACGGGGTGTGTTAAAGAAAACTGTGTCATATAACCCTATTACATAAAAAAGTAAAAAATACTTGGCAAACACATAACACACATACATTCAAATAATTCAGTATGTTTGTAAATTGGGTGTAATTGTATGTTTTTAGAGGGTAATCTCCTCTACAAATATCTAGAAAAACTACTGGTCCGACTTTAAAAATTCTTACACCAATGGAAAGCTAGTATGGTTTGTGAAAGCTACACTATCTCTGAGTGCTATAGTATCTGTTTTATAGTCGTAAACCGGAGCACTCAGCTCCAAGCGAGCAGTCCCGGACATCAGCTAGCTTAAAGTCAAGAAAAACATATTTTTCGACTATTAAAAATTATATAATATGATAAGAATATTCTGTAAAATAATATTATAATAAGAGAAGTGATTTAAAAAAAAGTTTTACGCCGTACCGGTAAACCGGTTAAGCGTACTTATAAGAGGTAAAAGCGATATTTTCCTTACACGCCCTGTGCTAAGCAGAAGCAGTGGATGAGGATTTTTCCAGCAGTGTTCCAGCAGTGGAGGAGGTTTCTTGTGTCACTGCTGCTTACAAAGATTTTGAGGAAATATGAATACCTACAAACAAGTCAAAAAATTAATTGATTGTCATATATGTAAATCAATATGCAATCAAAGCGTTGAATCTGTTGTCGTTCAGTTACTATCGGTGGATTAAGACGTTCAAAATAAATATTAATGTAAAAAATATTTAAATTTTCCCTTAGCTATTGGTTTTGCAATGTTTGACCTGCGGCTTCTGATGCCGAGTCATTCTAACTTTTTGCCGCGCTCACGTAGGCTCTTCGAGAAAGAAAAAAACATTCACGCTTGTTTTGCGGTGGCGTGCCCGAATTATTTATTGCACAATGGCCATTTTTTTTCATTATCAAGCTTCTTTGTCACCTATAACCTCGTCTGATAAGCAATTTGTTACATGGCTACAAGAAAGGTGCGGTGACACACTCACGGTCCTTTGTCTCTAGTTTTGATATAAATATTGAGCAACAGGCTTATCAAATTATTACAGCACAGGCATCAGTGCGATACAGATCTCGAGATGGTCAACACTTTCCTAAGCTTGTTGTTTGCTGGAGCGGTCGCTTCGGCCGTCCAGGTGGGTTTCGGGCCGGCCGCGACTAGCTACATCTACAGGAGCGACAACAACGGCCCAGCCAGTCTCATCCAGTTGGGCGGCCACGGGTACCAGCAGCCTCACGCTTTCGCTCCCCCGATCCCCATCGCACAGCCCCTGAAATATACCGAGGTGTTTGACTTGGCGCCTGCACCACTTCCCTATATTGCAGCTAAGCCTATCATAGTCGAGGATGCTGAGGACGATGACGACAGCGACGAGGATTCGGAAGAAGGAGGAAACTTGATCGGGCTCGATCACGGGCACTCATTCGAAAAGGGCGGTGGTAGCGATTTTGGCGAAAAACATCACGCTGAGCATGGCGAGAAAGGAAGCAAAGGCTACAACTCTAAAGGACACCATGCCAAAGGAGCTTCCGGACACTACGGCAAGGAGCACAAGGAAGGCCACTACAAGGAAAGTGAAGGCGAGAAAGGCGCTCATCACGATGAGGCTGACGCCCACGGAAAGCACCACGAAGCTGGTGAAAGCTACAAGGGAGGAGATCATGGGCACAAAAAGCATTTCAGCAAAGGCGAGGAAGTGACCGGCTACCACAAAGTGTTCAACAAGGACGAGTTTAAGAAGGACCATGATTTCTACGACGTCGCTGATAAGAGCGGACATTTCAACAAGCACGGCTACGAGAAGGGACATCACGGATCCGAAGAAGGTGCTCATAAGGAAGGTGGTCTTCACAAGTCTGGACACGATAAGGGAGAATTCGGCAAAGCTGGTTTCCATTCTAAGGGACATCTTGATGATGGCGAGGCTGGTCATTCCGCCGAGGAAGGTCATGATAGCCACTACGATCAAGAAAAAGACTATGGCAAGAAAGGAGGCAGCAGCCATGAGAAAGAGTACGAATACGCAGATGATGATGATGAAGACGATTATGAAGAAGGCGAATCGAAACACGAATAGATCAACGAATTGTAGCTCTTGCAAATACATGTTAATAATTTAATTAGCCATTTTGTTATGTTTGTATCATGATTTCGCTGTAAATAATTTTGTAACGCAAATAAATACGAATGAATTTTAAAATTTGGCCATAATTCTAACAGACCTTACCTACCCCTAAAAATGAACTAAAAAAAAAATCACATTGCTAATAAATCTACACCATTTTCCTGGCGAGGTGGTATGTTTCACCTGCACACCACTTTTCCAGGATGATATTTCAAATTCCTAAAATTTCAAAAAAAAAATACTCGTACCATGCAAATTTACAAAAAGGTACTTAACATAACTTTTCAGAGCTACATATGTCATACTAAACATTTTCTTTTTACCTTCTTGTAGGCTAAGATTGTAGATATTAAATTCTCTGTAGCATTTTTTATTAGGATCCATTGGATGGCTCTACAGATGGAACCAAATTGACACACCTTTCAAGCGACAACACACAGCTCTGCCGTCTGCGAGGCGTTTAACCCAACATGCCAAGTAAATAAATAACAAATATTAAATAAATATAAAAATAAATAACACACACTGAGACAAAAATAGAGGTAAATGTACTTTTGAACTACCTATTTCCCAACATTTTTTAAAATCCGTAGATTATAAGTACTGAGAATTATTACCTAGGTAGAAGAAAGGTGCGTATCTTTAAATATTCATCGGCTTACAGTGTGATATATTTCTTTACACTATGAATATGTATATTATGTACTTATGTACGTAAATTAATGAATAATAAATAATTACGACGTGTAAGATAAGTTCTAATAATCAATAATAAGTTCTAATCTTACAGTAAGATGCCCCGTGAAGTTCCTCCATCTTCCAAAGGAGTAGCCACAGATATTAGAACTTATGTGCTTATACCAACAAATTAAATTATTATACGTAATTGATTTGCTAACAAGTAGGTACCACATGGTACCTACTCCTACTATTATTGGCATATCAGATCAAGTTAACTATTACGTTTAACTGAGTTTCTCTTAGAAATTAAGACGTGCAAATTAAAATTGATACCTAGATGCATATTTATTGTTCACACCAAAAATTACAAGAAAAAATACAATAACGCTTAAAACTGATAAGCCATGGAGGCCTTATCGCTAACAGCGATGTATTGAAGCAACCTTCTAATGGTTATAGAGGGGCGAGAGGACCTTAGGACGTACCTACTTGTAAAATAGTTTACATGTTGCAAATTGTAACTGCATTTGTACATTACAAAATTTAGTTAGTAGAGAGGCGCGTAGTTCTGGATCGGAAGATCTCTACTCTCTTAGACAAGTAGAGCCTTACTTATAATGCTTGCTTAAAGTTAGCCATTGCTTAAAATGGTATGTCAATTTCTCACTGACGTGAAATATCACGGGCGAAAACAAGACGGAGAAACAAGACGAACTATAAGCAGGCTTTGTAAGTAAGGCCCCTGTTTTTTAGGAATATACGAGTATATTACAACCATCTAATCTGTAAGGCTAATTAAAAGAGCCACTATCGTATTTTTTAAACAAAACCGAAAGTCTCGTATGGAAAATATAAGTTTTGTCGTTTCGCCAACTCTACAGTGTTGGTAGCCTTACGGCTCTATTTCAAAAATCGTTGGCCCTTTTATTCTGTTTTTTGCCTACTAGTAGAATCATCATCCTGTTTACTACTAGACATCTCTTACATCTGCTAATGCACGATATTGATATCCTTTTTTGATCCTGGGTCCAGTCTCTTCCTACCACAGTTCAATATGAATGAACAATTGACCAGCTGTACCTACCTAAACGTGTAACCGAGTTGTCCGTTATTACAGTTACGTATTATTATCGATCATATCTTGTGACCATTCATGCTTGCTGCGAACAGACCGGGACCTTGACCGATCCGTGTCGTTGCACAGATTAGTGGCCGCCGAGCCGTTACCAGAACATTCATTAAACACTCATCTCCTAAAAAAGATCCTTGCTTGCTAAATTTAACGAATCACTATATAAGCCGACCGCATTCCATGTATGTCAGTGTCGCAACCTTCTTCCATTGCGCAAGAACGGACAATTGGGACATCATGCAGAAGAAATTGTGCTTGTTGTTAACTGTGACGGCTTGGTTGGCTGAGTCAGCGCCGGCGGGGCTGGGCGCGCTGGAGTTCGACAAGCTCGACACTGACCTCAAAGACTTGAAGTACGAGGTCGAGGAGGAAGATTTAGACGACTTCTCGAAGCTTTTAGACGAGGCCGACAGCGACTCTAGTACAGAAGACAAACAGACAAAAACTAACGTCAAAACTTCCGGCTTTAAGAAGAAAGACGCATCGAATAAAGGATCGAAATCGAAACACAATATTGAAGATTTGAAGAAGTTTTA
Source organism: Alcis repandata (assembly GCA_949125135.1). Lineage (NCBI taxonomy): Eukaryota > Metazoa > Arthropoda > Insecta > Lepidoptera > Geometridae > Alcis > Alcis repandata. The sequence continues at coordinate 3,326,678 of OX421240.1, forward strand.
CAAAACGGCAGGAGTTCACGACCAAGGAGCCTATGATGACGATGAGGCGTACGCGCTTGCGGAAGCGTTTGCTGGAACTGCAGTTGGAGTTAAAGGGAATGAGGACAGAAAGTACAGGAAAGGCACCAAAACTAGAGGTTTTCATCGCGTTCATCATAAAGACGATTATAAGAAGGACAAAATATTTTATGAGGACGACGAAACTAGTGGTGCTATTAACAAAGTTGGCGCAAAAGGATTTGGTAGAAAATTAGGTGTTGGGGCGAGATTTGACAAGGGACATTTCCACCACGATCGGCAAAAAGGAATTTTTGGCAAACGAGGGTACTCTGATAGTGGGTTTGCGGATAAGGAGTTCAACGAGTTTTCCGACTCTCAAGGATTTGATGGAACTTTTTCCAATGAGAGTTGATAAGGAAATAATATTACCGTGACATTTAGTTTATGGTAGGTTGGTTCTAAATTTACTCTTTAAATACGCCGCAGAAGCCATTACAAAAATTGAAGTTGAAGTATAATTTGTAGATATTTATGGGTATACGGATTTACGGATAGGATTTGGTGCCATCAGGTACTGACAGAGTATAGAAATTACTAATAATAATAAATAATATATGACTAGTTTCAATACTACACTATCATACTTATTCGGTCAACATCACTTGAAAATCAGTTTCGATTCTAGTTTAAGCGTGCTACCACATTCGATAACAAATTTAAGGGTGATTTTAATGTTGTGCAGACCATACAGAAGGGATACTATATCTCAGATGCTATATAGAAAATAATAAACATTAACGTTTATTCATGCTTCTCAGTACATTTGGTTTTTTGCAATAAGATCGTCAAAAAGTTTTTTGATGTAATAATTTTCAACGTTATAAATACCTAATTCAGTAAAAGTAGAAACCGTACGTTTAGTAAGTACTTATTTAATTAGTTGTATGGAACAGATAAGTTAGTAAAAGATGTTGATGATGAGTACTATGAGCCCTCTTCGGCTTTATACCCTTTCCACAAAACCCTGTATAGAGTTGTAATTTAAGGAAGATATCTGTGTAGTGTAATGAAAGGAATGTACAGTGCCACAAGTTTAAGTTGGCGGTGGCGATTTGAGGAACTAAATCGGCCACCTTGAAAATTCACTTTGACACTTCCGAGTTCATAGTAAACATCGTTGCGAATATTTTTGCTACTATTATATTTGCTACTGTGCTATCATCATGCCTAAAGTGATAACACTTTAGGCATGATGATACACTGACATTGAACACAGTGGCGCACAGCCGCGCCAAGTTATACTTGCCGGACTGTAAATATTAAACTACCTACTATTTTTTGTCTGAAAAGAAATAATCTAAATGATTGTATGTACGTTTTATTATTTTTTGGCGGGCTTTCCAGCCCTACTTCATATAAGTCGATTAATCGAGTCGAATCGATTCCACATCAAAAGAAAAACCGATACTTGCCGTCGATTTTATGGACTACTCTCGTAAAAAAAAACTACTCTATGGTTCAAATGTCACTTTAGTGAGCTGTCATTGCTCTTTTGTCTATGCTTCATTCATCTCTCGCTGAAGGAAAAGAAGGAGATAGCCATCACACGTGGGAGGAGAGTGTTCGTTCGTTGTGATTTGCTTGGAATAACAAGCAGAAGTTCTGTTTTCCATTGGTGTTGGTTGGTTTTAACACTGGTGAGTGGAATAGAGATCTAACAGTTGTTAGTGTACCTACTAATTAGCTAAGGAATCCATTATGGATTCCTTAGCCCCCGACCCGCCGGTCCCACCGGACATCCCCATCTCCAATACGGTGGGCTCCAAACGGCGTTTAGAGAGCGCTGGAGATAATATTAACGCCAAAAAAACCATAGTGGACCATGAGATGGCTTCGGCCTCCATCCAAAATGTTTACTTACACCCGACGCAAGTGATAGGTATCCGTGAGTATACCAATTTGGACAATGGACCCTATGTGATCCACGTTTCCCGAACTGAGCCGGACCCCGCAGCAGGAACTACCATAAGACCCATTAAGTTTGGCCAATTCCTCTACCAAAATAAAGTCTCCAATATTCGTCCCGATGGAGTTAAAAAAGTGGGTAGGAACAAAATTTCCGTAGAATTTAAATCTGGTGTTGATGCTAACAAATTTTTAAACAACCCCCTATTAAACTCCAACAAATACACAGCCATCATCCCAAGCTATAACATCACCAAGATGGGTATTGTGCGCCAAATACCAGTAGACCTGTCGATGAATGAGTTTGTTGAGTCATTGGCACTCCCCAGTGGGTGTGGAATGGTACTGAAAGCAAGAAGATTAAATAGGAAAACGGTTGTTGAGGGTAAAGTCTCCTGGATTCCCACCCAAACCGTTGTTTTAACATTCCACGGTCAAACTCTGCCACAAAGACTCTTCCTTTTCCATACCTCTCTCCCTGTTGAAGCATACCAATTTCCAACTATTCAATGTCAGAACTGTTGTAGATTTGGTCACGTTAAGATTCAGTGTCGCTCAAACCCTAGATGTTTCCGATGTGCCCAACCCCATTCTGGGGAATCATGTAATGTAGCTGAGAAGGATTCTTCATGCTTGCATTGTTCGGGACAACACTTTGCGAACAGCAGGGATTGTCCTGAGCAGGGCCGACAGAAAGCAATTAAACTTCTGATGTCTCAAGATAACATATCATATGAAGATGCATCAAACCGCTACCCCAAGGTAACAAGACCCTATGCTGAAGTGCTAGAGTCAAACATTAATGCTTCCCAAATGAACCCTTCCCAAATGACCCAATCCTCCTCCACTCCAAGCAGAGTTTCCTACAGGAAAACTGTGTCCTCTACTCCCCGCTCTAGGGCCCCACTAGGAAAGTCATTTGACAGGGCTGTTCATCAATCTATTATTGCTGATGAGCCATCGGTCCTGCCCAATGGTTTTGCTTTGTCTGAACAAGCCAACACTTCAACCTCTTCCCAGGAGGACAGACTCCTGGAAGTACTCCTAACCATGATCATTAGCATCATAGCCAAAAACAATTCAAGCCTACCGTCCCACGTTGCCCAAAAACTGACCCAGATTATATCTTTATCCAACAATTATGGATCTAGCCTCCATTCTCCAATGGAACACCAGAAGCCTACGTCCCAAGAAGCCTAGTCTTCTTTACCTAATTAATAAATATCACCCGTCAGTCATCGCTATCTCGGAGACATGGTTAGTACCAGGATCTCATTTTAGAGTCCCAGGGTACTCCTGCCTCCGGGATGATAGGGCTGTCGGGTGTGGTGCTGGTTGCGCCTTATTTATAAGACGCCCACTTCCCTTTTCCCTAATCCCTACCCCCCCTTCCCATCCTGGTATTAATATAGTAGCTGCAAAAGTTTTGGACATCTCATGTGTTTCCATTTATATTCCTCACCCCCACTTAAGTATGACTGCAGATATCTTAAGTCTTATTTCTGCAATCCCTCCTCCCATGATTATAATGGGAGACTTTAATGCACATCACACATCTTGGGGCTCTAGTATAAATGATTCTTTTGCTCTCTCTCTTCTAGAAATGTTTGATGATGCAAACCTCTGCGTCATTAACAATGGCTCACCTACCCGTAGAGTGTCCCCATTCCAGGACCCTAACAGTGCAGTAGACCTCTCCATATGTTCACCCTCTTTAGCTTCCCTCCTTTCCTGGCAGATTTTGACCGATTCCTATGGTAGTGATCACTTTCCTATTGTTTTAAATATCCCTAACAGAGTTATCCCCGTACGCAATTTTTGTCCTTCCTTGAAATACAGATTATCTAATGCTAACTGGTCTTCTTATTCTAATTCTCTTGAATACAAAATTGGTTTCCTATCCCCATCTAACAACAGTAATTTCATAGAAAACTATTCTAAATTTGTAGAGTCAATCATCTCCAGTGCTGATGAAAACTTTCCTTTAAAAAAACCTTTCAGTTTCAAAGTTTCGACCCCTTGGTGGGATGCTGAATGTACAGCTGCGGCCAAAAAAAGAAAAGAGGCTGAAGAAATCTACAAGGTTGCTATGACAATAGAAAACTTTCTTGACTACCAGAGGAATGCTGCCAAAGCCACAAGACTCTTTATTAAAAAGAAAAGAGAAGGCTGGCTCAATTATTGTGAAAACCTATCACCTAGAACTCCATCTTCATTAGTCTGGAAACAAATAAAACGTTATAGAGGATCATTCGGCATAGATAATATTGAGAATGTTGACTCATCTTTGTGGATTGACGCCTTCGCGGACAAAATGGCCCCTCCCTCTGCTCCACATGCATTCCCTGTACCTGCTCCTTCAGAACGCCCTCATATCCTACACAATCTTGACTCCCCCTTTTCCTTCTCAGAACTTCAACTAGCGCTTAACGGTTTAGTGGACTCTTCCCCTGGAGTAGATGGAATTCCATATTCATTTTTAAAGAATTCTTCAGATAAGAGTAAAGAATACTACTTAGGACTAATTAACAACATATTTGAACACGGAATTATCCCTGAGACATGGAAAACCCAAATAGTAATTCCAATACTGAAGCATGGTAAGAACCCATCTGACCCAAACAGTTACAGACCCATAGCCTTATCTTCAGTTTTAGCAAAAATAACAGAGCATATGATTAAACACAGAATTGAATGGTTGGTAGAAAATAAAAAACTTCTGGCAAAGTCACAATATGGATTCAGAAAAGGTATGAGTACTATGGATAGCCTAAGCATTTTAACAACAGATATTCGCCTTGCTCTTAATAAAAAAGAATATCTTGTGGGAGTGTTTCTAGATATTGAGGCTGCATATGATAATGTCCTGCTTCCAACACTCAGGAGTAAACTCCTTCAGCTGAATGTTCCCGAGAAGCTGGTACAAGTCATATGTGGTCTGCTTATGGGAAGATCTATCATAATTAAAAGCCTAAACTCTTCCCTCCCTCCCAGACAGGTCTGGAAGGGATTGCCACAGGGCTCAGTCCTAAGCCCAATTCTGTATAGCTTGTACACTTACGACCTAGAGCTGACAGTACTACCTTTCTGTCAAATATTGCAATATGCGGATGACATAGCTCTGTATGTCACTGGGAAATCTTTAGATGATGCTGTAGATAAACTAAATTGTGCTCTTGAATACCTATCTGAATGGCTTTTACAGCATGGCCTATCTTTATCAGCATCAAAAAGTAGGGTGGTAATATTCACCAAGAAAAGACTTGTTCCTTCTGCTGTTGTAAAGATAGATGACGAAGTGATTCCAGAAGACAGTAAGGTAAAATTTTTAGGCATGTGGTTAGACCGCAAATTATCTGGCACTGCTCACTTTGATTATATCTCCCAAAAGTGTGAGAGAAATATAAATGTTCTCCGATCCCTATCTGGAGTGTGGTGGGGTGCTCACCCATACACGCAGAGACTACTCTATAATGCTCTTATCCGTAGCCACATGGATTATGGCTCTTACATTTTGGATCCCTGTAACAAATCGGCACTCAATAAATTAGACAAAATCCAGGCTAAATCCCTTCGAATAATTCTAGGTGCAATGAAGTCTTCTCCCATCAATGCCATGCAAGTTGAGTGTGGCGAACCACCTCTTTCACTTCGCCGACAGTTCCTCTCTGACAGGTTCTTCTTCAAATTAGCACAACACCATGACCACCCCCTTCTTTACAGACTAGAGCAAATGTCCGATCAATACCTGCCTCGCCATTTAGCTGATGATAATATCCCTTGTTTACTTCGTAGCTTTATATTATTCAACCGTCTTCCTAACCCACTTTTTCAATCCTCCATATTGCCTTTATACTCTACGCCTTATGATGCACTAACCTTTCAACCCAACATCATCCTAGACTTCGGAATTGATAAGAGCTCCGCAGAAGCCAACAAAATGTTTACCCATAAAATTCAGGCCGAGTACGGAAATTGGGTGAAAATATTCACCGACGCATCTAAGACCAACTTTAGCCCAGTTGGTGCGGCAGTATGGATTCCATTTTCAAGCATAATATTAAGTTATAAGTGCCCTTCAGTCACATCCGTGTTTACAGGAGAGTCAATTGCCATTTTAGAAGCAATCCTATTTATAAAATCACATCATCTTAATAATTCTATCATTTTAACAGATTCTAAAAGCTGCCTCCAAGCTATACTTTCCAACCCATTCCGATCAAAAACCAGATTCCCTATAATTCTTAAAATAAGAGAAGCCTTATTAGAATGCCTCTCCGCTGACATCAACATTGTTTTAGCATGGATTCCCGGTCATTCAGGTATCCTTGGCAACGAATTTGCCGACTCCTATGCGAAGACAGCTTCACTAACAGGCTCTCTTGATTACTCCCAGATATTCTCCCATGATATGTGCACTACCCTAAAACCTATACTTCACAAATGTTGGTCACAGAAATGGCAAGTTTCAAAAACCATAAAAGGTAAATTCTATGGTGAACTTCAACCTGACATCCCCCATAAACCCTGGTTTTCTAAATTTCAAAAGGCAGACAAAGTGACCACTTCAACAATATGTCGCTTGAGACTAAACCATTCCTGCACACCTGTTTTCTTGGCCAAACTTAGGATAAGGGATCATTCCCTTTGCGAATGTGGCTTAGATGAAGGAAATGTGGACCATATTTTCTTCAGTTGCCCTCTAATGCAGACTTCACTATATGACTCCATCCCCTCTGAAATTCCTCGTCCTACCTCCTTTAAATGTCTCCTATCCCTTGTTCATACTCCCTTTGTAAATATTTTATGTAAATATATGAAGAAAAATAAAATAAAATTATAATATAAATAACAATTAACTACTCCATTATTTAATTAATTAACTATTAATTAACTACCCAACACCCTAATTATATGTTTGTGATTGTCTCGTAGTTAGTTTTAATACTTGTTGTTTCAGATGGAAAAATAAAACTTCTGCAATTCAATTTCACCGGTCAACAAAGCCCCCAAAAAAAAAAAAAAAAAAAACTGCGTTTGATGGTCTATCTGTTTCCACCCACAAGACACTGGCAAAATTGTGATAAATATATTCACAAAAGCCAAAATTAAGAGTTGAAGTTGAAGTTGAAGGAAAAGAAGTCAATCAAATGGTGTTTGTGTAAATGATTGTGAAACAAAGAAATTTATACGAAATAAATGAGGCTCGGTAGTGTTTTACTGTTTAACTTTACTCATGAGTACGGAAGAGACTCTGTTAAATCTCGACTTCGACAAGCCGATCACATTGAATACACTTCCCGATGACGGTGTGGTATCATTGTCGAGTAGTTCAGAAGAAATCTGTTTAGTGCCAGAGGTCGGGTTCGAGGGCAACGTGGATTCATCAGGGGTCAACCGGGAGTCGCAGCCGCTGCTCGGCGGCCGCGGCGACTTTGAGGTCTCTTACAATCACTTCCCAGGTGAGAAAACATCTACCCACTGAGTGGGACGTCAATACGCCTATACAATAGATAGGGGCGACATCACGCCTCAATATACACACGAGAGTAGGTATTGTACGACTCAATTAGTTTTAACACTCGTATGACTTCGCCAAAGCTGCTGTGAGGCTTCTACAACTTCTTCACACAAAATATTTATAGAGTTGCTTACAAACAGATGTTTTTGCATTGGTGATATTCGCCTTGGCGCACAAACATGTTCCCTTGACATGAAAATTACGAATTCGTTTTGTTTTACAACCGATTTACGCATGTTATTGATTGTGCTAACTTCAGCTTGTTTTTAATTGAAGAAAGTGAGCATCGACCGCTGTGAACACAGCAACAGGCTTGTAGTTTGCAGCGAAGCGGAACAACTTTGTGCTTACAGTTTTTCACATAATATAATTACTCACCCTTATTACTAAGTATGGATTTATGTTTCCATTGTGGTGAGTTGTATAAAACATTTATTACATCATTATCTCAAATTTGGTTTTTATAGTACACTTTTCAGGTCTTATTTTCAGGAAAATTTTGTTAGCCATATGGTAGACAAATACTGTCATAGTTTTTACAGTAATTTGACTGAATAGTATTTGTACTTATCAATTGTATAAAATACTTGACTTGCAAATTATAATGCACCATACGAGAATGGCTAAGTGTTAAGTCTTGCACCCATAAAAATACTTCAAAAGTGATGATTGGACATATTGTTCTAGCTCACAGTTAACACACACATAGACACAGCCTTACTTATAAAAACCAATCAAAGTAAAGTCTAATTCGCTAGCATTGCACACTGCATTTTTGTATTCAACACAAATTAAACAACATTTGTGAATTTAAGCAATGTTTATAACTACGGCCCCGACTATTTAACTGTTAAACAGTAGGTCTAGGTTGCCTATCTCAGGGAAATGTAGCTTAATCATGTCAATAGTCTTCAAGATCCTGAAATCCGACTTGCCAAAATGACAGTATTGATTTTTAAATGGGTTTAAATATTATTGTTTGTTCATAGGTGAACCAGTGTCTAAAATGCTTCTCTGATTTCTGGTCTCAAGATGTTTTATTTGTCTCTGTATGAGGAGCATAAAAGGCTAAAATTATATTCTGGCTATTCGGTTTTTCTGTCAATAATCTCTCTCTTCTTGTCCTAAGTCCCCACATTGGGGCAGAGGGTAGAGACAATGTCACGCCATTCCTCTCTGTCTTGTGCCTTCCGCTTCACTTCACTCCAACTCAGGCCGATGTTATGGCTTCCGTAAAAATCAAATGACAATTATTCTTAAATTAAATTATTATATATAAATTAAATTTATATAAATTATAATATAAATTAAATTATTCTTTTAATAATACGTAATACTTACTTTATTTTTCCTAAGTAATTTTGTGTTACATTCTACCATTTCATACACGTATCTAAAGATTTTACGGCCTGTTTGGCTCAGCGGTAGCATATCCACTTTATAAGCCTGAGGTCCCGGGGTTTGATTTCTGGCCGGGCAGAAGTTTGAACGATGAATTCAAATATCTGCTCTGGGGCTGGGTGTTAGTTGTCCATATCTTTGTGTGTGTTTCATGGCATCCCCGAAACAGGTTATCCTAGTGAGCTATGAGTGTGAAACAATAACTGATATTTATAGTGAAAGAACTGTAGAGTTTAATTTATTTATTCAAAAGTGACACCGTTATAGGTAAAGATTACGAAAGAAGTCGCCTATAATATCAATGAACTAGTTCTTTATGTAGATTAGTTATGTTGGCTCAAGGTAAAACTACATTTTAGATAATTTATGAATCAGGCAGTATGTACTAGGAAGAAATTCATAACTAAAACAAACTAATAGTTTTATTAATAAATTAACATATGAAATAAAGAGTGATAAAAATCACACTAATATTAAGTGTGCTATGTGCTGCTCTGCTAAATTAATAAATGATAAAAAAATATAATTATTATAATGTTATTCAAATCAACTTGAATTCTAAAATAAGAGATATAATTTACATGAATTTTTAATAGCCACTGCTCACACGAGATTTGCGAATTTCCGCATTTTTCTACGGAAAAAGTTCTGTCCTTCCTTGTCTTGCATATTACTTTGTTTCCTTGATGTAGTTCAATGTAACAATGTATGACCCAAACAGTTTGTTGAAGGTCTGGAGTTTCATTTACAACTGAGCCATTATATTTCAAAACTTTTTTCTATTGTGAACCAGTCAGTGTCAGTGTATACAGTCTACCAGTGCCAAATTACATATTAGTTATCTATAGTTTGAAATAATAGTGTGAATTCTGATATTGAATTGAGTAAACAATTCAACCGAACTAAAATTAGCCATCAACTCTTTTTATTTTAATTTGTGAAAAAAAGAAATGGCAACAATTTAGATCTTTCAAAAAAGTTTAGTTCTCTAAAAAACTCTATACTCCCAGTCTGGAGACTAAGGTTCTAACCCTGTAGTCTCAAGGGCTAGTCTTTCAGGTTTTTTTCACTCAATTTTAGTCAGATTGAATGGCATTAAAGCGAGTCAAAATGTATTTAATTCCAGTGATGTGTTCTCGAGGTCAAGTCTCAGTGACCTTTATCTTTACACTTTTAACATTGAGAAGTAATTGGCAAACTTAGAACTGTTCTACTGAGTTAAATAATCTCTGAAAATTCAATCCAATAGCAGAAAATGTATTTGGAGATTTGTCAGTCAATCTATCATTACTAGGGTTTTTTGTTGAATTTTTTTCTGGAGTTTTTCAAAGAGTGGTATTTAGTGTGAGGGTGTTGTAATAGTAGATTTTACACATCCATTATGTTTGATTTGAGAAAAGTTAAAGACATTAAGAGCTAGAGCAGTGCCATCTAGTTTTATATGCTTTGAACTAAACAGCAGGGAATTCATTTGTCACTCACCGTCTTTACAAATATTTATTTTTAATTATAAGGTACATTAAATTCCACATTTAATAGTTTTCTGTTAGAATTATTGAGCTAAATATGTATTGGTTTCCTACAGGTTTTCACACTGCTTTTATTAGCAAAGAAAACACAACCAATAACGCAACTAATATTAAAGCTATCAATATTTGTTTATACCTGTACCAGACTGTACCTATACATTCCTATACCGATAACTAGCGTGAATCATAACTAATCCATTCATAGTAGGTTCAAACGACTGGCTGACCACAGAATAAGTAAGAATAACATTAAGCTACTGACCCGACTGTGGCTGTGTTATGGCTGACTAAAACCACAACTTCTAATTGTGCATGACACACTTTCCTAAAATAGAAATAGTAGTAACCATTATTACCATAATATACGAGTATACTACAATGTTTTTGTATCAAGTAGTAGAGATTTTTAAAATATAGGTCCTAGTTATTGGTCCTACTAATATTATAATATTACTAGCTGCGCCCCGCGGTTTCACCCGCGTTTTCCGGGATAAAAAGTAGCCTATGTCTTAATCCAGACCATGAACAACCTTCATTCCAAATTTCATGTAAATCCGTTCTGTCGTTTTTGCGCGAAACAGGAACAAACATACATCCATACATTTTTACAAACTTTCGCTTTTATATTTAGTGGAATAGTACGAAGGAAGTAGGATTATTGTTATATTGAGCCATTAGTGTCCCACTGCAGGGTAAGGGCCTACCCTCCCTCCACTTTTTGCGATGTTGGATTGCTGTCATACTAATATGCTCTAAGTAGGTACTTACTAATGTTATAAACGTGAAACTATGGGTGCGTGTTACTTTATCACGCAAAAACGTCTCAACGGCTTTGGACGCAATTTTGATATGAAGACTGCTTGAATTTACATATATATTTTTATCTCGGAAAAATTACAGTTCATGTAGGATAGCGGGTGAAACCGTGACACACAACTTTCGTCAAAGAATTATCTAGCTATTTTACTGCCCCCATGATTTCACCCACGTAGATAATCTTCGATAACCTAAGAATAAAATTACCGACTTGTCTCACAGTCTCCGTAGGTGTGCAATAAAGACTGGGTGTCGCAGACCAGCTATGCTAATCCGACTCGTTTCAATATTTAGGCCTAGAAGAATTCAGAAGCCGTGTTCTCGCAGAATAATAGTAGTTACTATGGTTATGTAACCAAATTGTAGACCCTTCGTGGGGCTTTGAAGGTGAAGGACGATAATCACGTTTCGTTCGACTTTTTTCTGTCAGCCTTGCTAAAAAGATTACAAGATTAAAACCTGTTAAACAGTAGATTGTTTTTAGGTTAACCGAAAACACTAATTAGTATTAATAATCAAATGATATTGATACAGATCTGTTGATACAATTATGTGTGGGAATTGCATCAGCATTAAATATATTTAAGAGCGTTGCTTTTGTCGGTGGAGTGGTTTCCAGGTTTCACGGTCTTCTGATAGTCTTCTGTTTTTCCTCCTGGTATGACAAGACTACGCATCCTCTTTTATCTTCTGGTCTTTAAATGTTCTCCTTGGTCTTCTCTTTCCTCTACCTATGTATGACCTAACATATGTATGGTTCTTATCATTATTTCTTCTATGTTGGATTTCATTAGTTTGTAATATCGAAAGGTAGCCAAAGGTATCCATAGTGGTGTCCTATATCCTATATCCTATATTACTACAATAACTCAGAACTATTTTCGTAGGTATTTGGTTTGTAGGCTTAGTAAGTAATTTGTTTTAATTAAACTCACCGCGTCTGTCACATTTTAGTATGCCCAAATTACTCGGTATTTTTTTTTTCGTTGTTTACGCTTTTGCTGCTGAATTACACATCTATCTAGGTATTTTAATATCAGTAATCAGTAACATAATTAATGTTATTGTATTGGAAAAATAACAAGCCTCCAGACAATGAATCGGAGATGCGTCACTGCATGTGATCCGCTCAACACGACTCGGCTCAAACCGTTTGCTTTATAACTAGGAATTGTGAGTCCATAGGTAAATTGTGATTGTTTGAGTCACTTGTCAAAGCGTTTAAATTTCTCGGGCACACAACTAAAGCGTCAGCAATGCGACTGTAGTTCACATATTTTATTATAATACATTTATAAGGAAAGAGTATGTTTAGCCGAATACGGTTCATAGTACTAATAATTTTATAAACAATTTTTACTATACACGCAACCCTTAAAGCGCGAAAAGAAGCTCTGTTCCTGTTTCTTAGAAAAATCTTTGTTGAGATCATTTCATAGTTTTCATACAAATAAACTTACCATTTTCAAAGAACTGATTCTTGTGGAAAATCTCTAAATTAAGACTAATGTATTTTAGTTGAAAGAAAGGCGTGTTGCGTGGTTTTCCTTATCAGTACGGTTCAGCGCGTTAAACCTACAGTGCAAGACGCAACCTACGAGAAATTTCTACATTGTGAATTTTACGTCAAAGTTAACTTCCTCACGTATCGTACCTAATCTATAGACTAGTAATAGAATAAAATAAACAGCACGTAAGCAGATAGATAGATAAACTCGTTTCAATCTTGTTCGCACCAAAAATTACAAGCAAAAGGATAATAGCGTTTAAAAACTAATGCAACAACTTGCGGCCTTATCGCTAAGAACAATCTTCCTAAAGAACCGTCTCTGAAGAATAATATCTCTTTCTTTTTTACCTTTGACGCAAATAGAAGATGTGTGTGTAAATTTGACGTACATATATGTATCCGTGACATCGTAGCTCTCGACCAGCTGAAATGATTTTAATTTAGTATTTTTGTAGAAAAGAAATTAAGAGCGTTCTTAGCTATGATTCATATGATTAAAAAACAGTTCGGCTTTTGAAAGTTATCAGCTTGTGGGGTTTTTTAATCTTTACACATATTTACGTACGTACTTGTATTTATTTCTTTTTGTTGTTGTCGACAGATGACCCGCAGTTCACCGAGCTGATATGGCAGGCGGAGGTGGCCATCGACAATGGGATCTTCCCCGAGCGGATATACCAGGGCTCCAGCGGGTCTTACTTCGTCAAGAACCCTGGAGGGGTGAGTACCACGCAACTACAATGGTTAACCACCGACGCATAAAGAGAGGTGAGGTTAATGAGTGTGTCTGCGTATCAGTATGTTTGTCTCTGGCAATGATAGCGTATGATTCAAGAAAATCGATTCAGCTGTTTGAAGATTTTATTAGGTCTTTTCTAGTCGTGGGCTTTTTATATTTGACTTATTACTATATCTAGATGGCGAGAAATAATGAACTCATCATATTTATTATGAGAGTTTAGTTTAGAGAATTTAGTAGTCACGATAAACCAGACTTCAAATGAGTCAATACTCGATGTGTTTGTTGACAAACTAATACAAAAGGAAATCCTTAAGTTGAGTTTTATCAGAGATTAGCTAAAGGAAAAATACAAATAGTTTGACCAACATATCTGTGCAGTTGAGCAGTGTCGCTGTCTTCGCATTTTGTTACTAAAACTGTCAAATCTTTCGTTAAAACTGTTTAGTTCCCTCATTTGACCACCTCTTCAGATAAAATTCATCCGAGTAAGCTGCAATAACTTTCCTCATTGCTCAATGTTAAAATCGTGACCTGTCCCTTAAAAGGGCAGTGTTAAAACGGAGAGCATACATTATAGTCAGTCGCGGGGTTGAGGATAATTCGAGACCTATTTTCTTCATTTGGTGTGACTGACACAGCTGTTTTATACAAACGTACGAATATACAGCTTGGTAGCGCAGTTTTCTTGTGCCTTTTCAAATATATCGCTCATTTTTACCGACTTCAAAAAATAAAGTTATTAAAGAAAAAAAACAATAATTGTCTATTTCCATGGGGGCACTTTTTCTTTCACTTTACTCCAAGTGTTAGCCAAGCCAAGTGCTAGGATCTGTTTGGTCGTTATCAACTCAATTTTACGCGCAACTCAAGTCGAATGCCAGTCTCGTAGAAGAGTGCCGAAAAGCATTATTTGTTATTTATTTTTGCACTATTCTAAATGTGACCTGGATTCTTCTAGACGCGTACGATAGCACCAAATTTCAAATCAAAAAAAAATCAGCGACGGCTGATGGTTACCTACGCAGGAGTTGCATGCAATACATGTGCCCAGACATATGACGCATGCCGTCGACGTTGCTAACAACGTCACTGTGGGAGTTCAAGCTGGATGATCAGATTTCCCAACTAGAAAGCGGTCCTATTGGCCAATGTACATATATGATGTGCGATTCTGGCTTCATTATACTTGAAATGGGTCAACCACAAGCCCGGTGACGGCGTCTACCGGTCTTCAATTTCTAAACTTCGATTTTGAAGCCGAATGAATTAACTAAAATGTATGTTTGACATAAAAACTCGTATTGGCAAATGACGACAAATTGAAATCAGATTTTAAAACTTCGAAACTTAGCCGATGCCTGGTTTCTTGACTCACATGAATAAGGATTCCTAAATTGAGAGCAGTGTAAACTATAACTGTGATCTCTTGTTTCCAGAAAATAATAGGCGTATTCAAGCCAAAAGACGAAGAGCCGTACGGGCGGCTAAACCCGAAATGGACCAAGTGGATGCACAAGCTGTGCTGCCCGTGCTGCTTCGGGCGCTCGTGCCTCATCCCCAACCAGGGCTACCTGTCCGAGGCGGGCGCCAGCCTCGTCGACGCCAAGATCGGACTCAAGATCGTGCCGAACACCAGGGTAAGTAACTACCGACACACCAGCTTGCAATGATTAAATTTCGCCGACTCTTTTTTATCGAGAAAGGCCTTCCTTATACGTACGTTCTCACGCGGTATAAAGTGACGAAAAAATGTCGCGACGCGCATGCTAGGCTAGCAGGGTTCTCGGACCTATATCGCACCAAACAAGGTCATTTACAAAGTGCCATACAGCAGGGTGTTTGACAATATCGTGCCAGACACGAGTATATGTCCTTGTAAAGCACAGGCACGCTCTCTTAGCCAAATTTCATCGATCAATTCTACTCCTAAGCCGTTGAAACAAAAGTCAACTAGCAACTAGCAACAGCTAGACAACCACAATTTTTACCCACAAATTGAGTCATACGATTTAAAAAAAAACATAACCTTACTATCAATATCAAATCAGACTGGGTAAATGCGCATCATTCATTTTGCTAAAAAAAGAACACGAATTAAAGATTCTAAGTACGACAGTCTCAGCGTTGTAACACATTCTGTTATCGGTTAACGAAATAAAAACAAAGAAAAGATAAAGGTTTATCGACTGCGAACACGAGTTTTATTAATCAGAGAGAATTCAATAAATATCACTAAATAGGTTATAAATATAAAGTTGACAATAAGTAAGTTTTTATTGATTCGATTAATAGTGCAAGTTTGTTGCGATGGCAGTTCAGCGGTTGGCGCATTCGATTTTCACACTGCAGGATTTAGATCTTAGTAGCCGTTTTCTATGTGACTGACCAAGTATGCTTTGGAAAGCAGGGAAATTGCTCTCTAGTGTTCGGCTGGCTATAGAGTGTATAGTCTATTTGAAAATCTATCGCCAAGCACCTAATAATATACTTCGGCAGCCTCACTTAAAAGCCAGCTCTCAATTCAGGCTAGGTGTGTTTACTTACTTTGTTCAAACTTACTATTTTTAGACATGGTCATTAGGTAAGTTGTGGTCAAAAGCCTAGCTTGCTAATCATAAAAAGTAGTTATTTGATCACACTCATACCAAATACGAAATTTTGTGAGTAAGTAGGAGTATACTTGTTACATGGTCACTGAAACGGCTCAACGGATTTGGATAAAATTGACACACTGAATTTATACATGCTAGTTTTTACCCAATACAAGTTAACGGTTACTCTAGGATAGCGGGTAAAACCGCGGGGCGCAGCTAGAAGTAACAGTTAAAACCAAGAAGATAGATTTCTAAAAAATCCAGACTCGTCAAAATCCCCATGACTAATTCAGTAGTCTTCTTATAGGTACGTTACGAACCACTTCGCGACAATGTTTCAAACGGTAACAAAAGCGTTGTATAGTTCGCGAAACTATTGTACTAATGTAACCGTTAGTCCGTAATGACATGCTGGGCCTACTTGGGCTAGGTCGTGGACCTAGTTTTGAGATAAAAGAACGACATCACACTTGTGGTATAGCGGTCGTTGCCAATGACTTTGGGTCGAGCAAATTAGAATTTATTGCACGAATTGCGTTGTCTCATTAATTTGGCTGGTATTATTTGGGGGGGGGGGGGGGGGGGGTAACCCTCGGACCGCCACTGGTTTGACTCGACCATTGTAATGCCAAAACAAATAATTTTTTGCAGGCTCTTTCGTATTAACCTGCGTAAGCTACTCATCATTTTGATAAATGAGGTGTCAATCGATTCCTTATTAATCCAAGTTACAAGCTACATTTTATACGAACAAAATTATGACGGATGCTTTTTTTATCAGCCTATTGCGTCCCACGACCTAAGTCAAGCAGGTCTTGTATATACCTACGGTAAATATCGTTTTACAATCTTATAGTAACTATTGTTGAATCTGCGACGCGGTGGCGTCTGACCTCGTGACGTCAGAACTCGATAACTGATGCATATTCATTTTGTTATCGACGCATCTCTGAGTAGTGATAATGGGGCTTGCTGAAGAGTGACGCTCTCATTGTTATATCTTTTAGGTGGGTGTTTTTAGGTTTCAATTTTTTTTTGTGATCTATAGTGGTAATGTTCAAAAATGTTAAAACTGAAGGCATGTCATTCGCTCACCTGTACAGACAGTCTGAACAGAGCCCTTAATGTGATGTAAAAGTGTTTTCTAGTATGTATATTACTGTCTACTACCCTCAAGTAGCGGATTTATCGCTAAACATTTAAGGGTGTGTTTCGGCAGTGTCACTAGATTTATCTATCTTATATCTTTATCGTTCTTTACATCAGGTCTGTCCATGTTTTATTTTTAAGACATCTTTCAGTGAAACACAATGGTTAGTTTCAGTGTAAATCTTGTTGTCCCTATTTACTTTTTTAGGTATCTAAGCTATTGTTCAGTATTTCTGACTTTGCACGGTTTGAACGTTAAGCCAATGTCAAGGTCTGCAACCCAGCAAAGCATGACAAAAAGTGCCAGACACGTCCGTTTTGTATAAATATATTGGTCAACATTTCGCCGCTTTTCTACTCTGCTTTGTTGACTCCCCTCGAACGGAAAGAGTGTTATGGTTAATGGCTTTGAAGTATATAACAGTTAAATAATATAAAATAATATACCTAATATAAAAAACAATGAAATGAATGTATTCCCATATTTTTTTAAACACAATGAAATATTTAGTGCGCTACAAACTGATGTAATAATGAGTTATCCTTTATTATAAACACGGTCTACAGACTGTTCGTGATTAAGTTCGAGTGGGAGCGTACATCACGCAAATAAGATAGGGGAATGGGATAGCATGCGATCATAATTTAATATCCCGCTCCGGGTTGTTCCTGGTGCAGAGGATGGCCATTGTCATTCAGCGTGGGAATGCTGCGGGTGTGATGGTCCCTTCGCACCGGGAGTGATTAGGGTTATTTAGTTAAGGTTTTGTCATTTTTTATTATTTTTTTATTTAATGTACATATATGACACTGTATTTTGACTGAATAAATATATTATATCTCAATTTCGATTACGATCAATTTTCATAACATTGTTTGCGTGTTCCCAGGTGGTAAGGCTGGTGTCGGAGACGTTCAACTACCTGCGCATCGACCGCGAGCGCTCGCGGCTCAAGCGCGCCATCACGGAGCAGTTCCCCAACCTGAGGTTCAACAGGATGGGCCTGCCGCCTAAGGTAACACTACTACCATACACACAGGGCTATAAGGAAAGGTTATGCCAAGCTTGAAAAGGGGTCATAGTACCCATCATTAGGAACAACTTTTGCAATGGGAACTTTTTTTTTTTTTTTTTTTTTATGTAATTGAGTGACGAGACGAGCAAATCGCTCGCCTGATGTTAAACGTCACGTTTGCCCATAACAGGTCTGCACCACCCAGAATTTTGAACTTGCATAATTCAAGACACTGCGCGGCACAGCACTGCGCTCGTCACCCTGAGATATAAGTTGTTTAATCTTCCATTTACCCTGTAATTTCACTGGAAACAATGCCCTTCCAACCGGAACGCAGTGATGTTTGCACATTACTGCTTGGCGGTGGAATAACTGGCAAAGGTGTGGTACTTCCCCAGGCGGGCTCTGCAAAAGAGCCCTACCACTACAAAATGGGAACTCAGAGAAAATATCAGCTGCTCCATACATTTTGTCGTGTGTCATTGACATTTTTCTATGAAACAGCTGATTATTTCTTCGCGAATTCCATGTTGGTCTCATAGTAGAAGTTGTTCGTAATGACGAGTACTATGAGCTTATCGGCTTAGCATACATACCCTTTCCATATAACCTTTATACGACTTAAAAAATCCTAGCATGTTTACCAATTGTACCTAATTGTTTCTTGTTTAATCCAGTTGTAATTGTTGTTCCAGTCAGGTTCGTTCCAGTTGTTCGTGGAGGGGTACAAGGACGCGGACTACTGGTTGCGGCGCTTCGAGCAGGACCCGCCGCCGCACCACGTTATGAAGAAGTTAGTATCGGTCTCTAATAGACAAACGTGCTTTATCGTAGACCGCTATTGTTTACTAGGATGCGAGATGCCGGTCAAACGTAGTGGCTTAAAAAAACGTTCAAAAGAAACCTAAAAGGGTCAAAAAGCAATGAAAAAGTAGCTGTGTCGAGTGATGATGTGACGAGCTTTTTTAATTGTTTTCTCGTTTTGATGATCTCTCTTTTTTTTTATTTGGTCTCATTTCATATATCTTCAACCGATTTTGCTTATATTCAAACTTAAAAGCTGTTTTGGAATAAACGACCTGTTCGCAAAATTTAATGAAAATCGAAAACTTTTGTACGGTTAGTACAAAAGTTTTTGCTGGACATGCCGTGGCAAAATCTTCTCGACCTTTCTTTGTCGTGCCAGAACGAGACAAGGCTACGTGTTAATTAAATGTTTGTCTCCCTTAAAAGAGTTGAAAATAGACAAATATTTATTAAAGCAAAAATATACATATACGAAAATATAGTATTTTTGTCTTAAACTAGTCTCAACTCAGCATAATGCCGGTCGTAAACAACCGGCGCTGGTCTTCCGTTGAGAATATATGTCACGCGCACCCTAGGCCTGCAGGTCTCACGGTCCCCCATTGCCCCAGGTTCCAACTGCAGTTCGAGCGGCTGGTGGTGCTGGACTACATAATCCGCAACACGGACCGCGGGAACGACAACTGGCTGATCAAGTACGAGGCGCCCTCCGCCGAGCCCGGCGCCGGCGCAGACATACACATGGTGCCGCCCTCGGTCAGTTGGACTACGTTACTAGCTTGCCCTACTGTTGTTGTTCTACTTTGGACAACAACCGTGTTTGTTGTGTTTTATTTTTTAAATAATGCTTTTATGTTATGTATTTTCTATGATTTAACCATATTTGAGTGGTTTTAAGATATTGAGGACGGTGTATTTTTTTTTGTATTTACATTTTTAGGGTTCTGAACTTCCTTCGGGGAAGAACTCTTAAGGCGAGACTAGTGCTTATAGTGTTAACGTAATGTAATGTTGGTCCAGGAGTGGGGCAACTGCTCGGTGCGCATCGCCGCGATCGACAACGGGCTCGCGTTCCCCTTCAAGCACCCCGACTCGTGGCGCGCCTACCCCTACCACTGGGCCTGGCTGCCGCAGGCCAAGCTGCCCTTCAGCCACGAGACCAAGTCAGTGCACACACACACGCACGCACACACACGCACGCGCACACATCGCATTACGAGTTTTGAACTTTATACACAACCCTAAAAGATAAAGAGCGGGCTCTTTTTCCGCAACTAGGCCGGTAATCGGCCCTTTTTGCGTGACATATGCGGGTTTCCTCACGATGTTTTCCTTCACCGAAAAGCCAGTGGTATGTAAATTCGTACATAAGTCCTAAAGAACTCATTGGTACGAGTCGGGGTTTGAACCCGCCACCTCAAGAATGCGAAGCGTCGGTTCTCCCACTGAGCTACCACGGCTTCTGCACTTATACACAACCCTTTACAGCATATTATTCAAGTCTATTTTATATTCAGTATCATTTAATTTTTGAGTTATAGCGAGATATTGGGCCCAAGTTTGAAGGCTTTACTTGACAGATCTAAACTAACTGTAATCTGTCTTTGTCATTGCGATCTATAAGATAAGGATACCATTATTTTCAGAAAAAATTGTTTGAAGGCATAAGTCGACAACTTATGCCTTCAAACATGGCCTCAGTTGCATACTTGAATTTGACAATGAAATATCATATTCATAACTTATAGATAAGCTATTTCAGTGGTCTGTACGTACATGTCGTCGGTGTTTTGTAAAATAAAAATGTTCAGGCGACAACATTTTTATGACAGGTTAAATGATTTGCTATGAAATATTTTATTGCCGTGGTACTCAATGCTCGAATAGTCTCGTCTCGTATAAAAAAAAAACAATTATAATTGTTTGTCATTAACGCATTCGCCTATATAACAAAACATTGGTGATATATTAACTCAGTCTGTATCTGTCTGTATCTTTAATACAAAGATGTGTCGAAAATTTATATTTTTTTCTCCTTGTTCTTTGTTATCTATGTTAACTGTTGAACCGATCTGTATGAAAATATTCACAAGAAAATATAGGGTTATTGATAAAGGGTATGCTAAGCCGAAAAAGGCTCATAGTACTCATCATTATATAAAACTTTTGCTATGGGACCAACCCGAAATTCGCAAACAAAAATCAATTGTTCCA
Source organism: Alcis repandata (assembly GCA_949125135.1). NCBI lineage: Eukaryota > Metazoa > Arthropoda > Insecta > Lepidoptera > Geometridae > Alcis > Alcis repandata. The sequence continues at coordinate 3,347,942 of OX421240.1, forward strand.
TAGAAAAATGTCAATGACATAACGTATGGAACAGCTGATTAATTTTTAGCGAATTTTGAGTTGGTCCCATTCTAAAAGTTGTTCATAATACCCTTTATGAATAACCCTGTATAAAGTAAAAAAATCGGTTGTCTGTAAAGTCGGTTTACTGACGATAGTTTAACGTGACAACGTCATAAGAAAATACTGATAGAATGGTTTCATTTTTGAAAAGAAAAATTTAATTTAATTTAATTATTTAAGTAAGGTACAAAAGTAATTGACAAATAGGAAAATATAATAGAATATAGGAGAATATAATCACAATTTCACTCAAGAGCGAGGTAACGGCACATGCGTCATGTTTTTTCGTGCGTGCAGCCGGCTCCATCGAATTATAAGACGTTGTCACGTCAAAATGTTTTATTCATATCTCTACTAACATCCCGACCCAGAAATTCATCATTCAAACAATAATTTGCCGCAGTCCCTTTCCGCCGCAGAGTTAAAATAGTTAGGATTCGTGATACTCATTTTTCTTTTCTGTTTCAGGGAATTAATACTACCATTACTATCAGATATGAATTTCGTTCAAGAATTATGTGATGAACTGCACCTTTTATTTAAAGTAAGTATTTAAAGTAATTTTCGTACGTTATAATATTATGTTATCTTTAAATGGTCTTGGAGACTGCTTTTTTATCGTATTTAAGGAACAATAAAGATTAACTATCTAGTTGTTATTAAAACAATAACTGTCTAGTATCTATCTTGTTTGGCCTATATAAAAATGAAATAAAATATCCTTTTGTTTCCCAATAAATAGAAAAATAAGAATTTGGAAAATAAAAAAGATTAGTAATTAGTGATTAGATTAGTAAAAGTAGATACAAAAATAATAATTATTAGTATAGTTTATTTAGGGAACCCAAATGTGGGCGGTGGGATTTTAAATTACCCCCCTCTTCCCGTTTAATCACGTGTATTTTTTGGTACAAATTGTCTATAAAATTTTCAAAATTTACTCATGCTATTTCTCTAACCCCCCCCCCCCCCCTCGTGATATTTCGCGATTCCCGTGAGTAACGGGCGCCCCCCTGTTGCAGCAAGACAAGGGCTTCGACAAGGGCCTGTTCGAGCGCCAGATGTCGGTGATGCGCGGCCAGCTGCTGAACCTCACGCAGGCGCTCAAGGACAACAAGAGCCCCGTGCAGCTCGTGCAGATGCCGGCCGTCATCGTCGAGAGGTGGGCTTCATTCTTCTTGTTGCTGTTGCTTTAGTCTGTGCCAAAAAAAAAAGAAAAAAAAAATGAAAATTGTCGAATATTCACTCTGCCTTGGAAGCGGCGAAGGTACGGGAGGTTTGTGGGTAGATGATGCTGTGACAGTTCCTCTTGGAGCTCACTGCTCATGCAGATGCCGGCTGTTATTGTGAAGAAGTAAGCTTTGTCCTGTCTCTAACACCTTCTTTGATTTCCACTCCTATCGGAGGTTGAACAACATAAGGGCAATCCTGGCTCTCGAAGCTGCCGCTGAACCGAACCGAGAACTGAACCGACTTTCTTGAATCATTTCAAGCCGTTGATGATAACTTTCTTCAAACGGCTTCAAACTCTTCTAATCGCGGGTTTTTCAGTTTTAAATGTAATTGTAATTTGAGTATAGATGTATACAACGGTTCCCAATTTTGTCTGCAGATCTAAAGGCGGCACGGCGTCGTCCCGTTTCTTCGACTCGTTCCAGCAGAGGTTCCAGCACAAGTCGCCCTTCTTCTCCTGGTGGTGATACATGAGAGCGTCGATATGTAAGTCTCCACTGCACTAAACATCTGCTCGTTAGTTCTTACTCGTCACCTATCTTATCATGCAAGGTGGCGATCAAACGCAAGTCTACCAAAGAAAAAACAAATGTATATACATAGGTATATATATTTTTTAATTTAGTAATAGGGTTGCGTTTGACCGCTTCTCGCCTGATGGGAAGCAACGATGCGGTCTACGATGAAGCACGCTTGCCTAGAAGAAACCGATTCACTCGCGATTTAAAGACTCCTAGATTATACAGACCTATCGGAAAACACTCACTTAGGCAGGGCGGGAGCTTACATTTAAAATACTGATATGCATCTGATTAAATAGCTTTGCATGGCAATGTAGTGAAAACTCACACCCTACATTTTTTTAACTTTTTGATCGTATCCGGGAAAAATAGACAGTTCCTAAATCATTGCGGGAATAACTGGAACACCTGATATTATAATCATAATGTTTGTTTCAGACATTATCAAAATGGTGATAGTTCCACAGTGCAGAATGCAGAATATGAAATAGTAAACACAATTGTATGTATATGTATGTATAATGTAGATTAGCGCATTTTTTAATTAAATATTTAGGAACTGCTAAAGTTAGGTTATATGTTATACTGAGGCGACACTATACAAACCGTATGTTCAATATCAACAAACAATACAATAATCTATGTATAACAATAGATATGTTATGTTTATTTGTCTAACTATTCTGTGTAAACAAAATGGCGGATGATAAAGAGTTGTGATTGGTTGTAAATCCGCCATATTTGTTTACAGTTATGAAATACAGATTCAGGATGTCCTATTAATATATGGTTTGTATGAACAAAATGTTTACATTTTATCTCGTCTTTGACTTAATTTGTTGCAATAATTTTTACAGTGCATGTCTTAATTTAGTTTTATGGAAGCTTCATTTTACTAAATGCTAGAATCGTCTTTTTTTCAATTTGTTTAAACATGTAAACAAATATGGCGGATTCACAACCAAAGAGAGCTAATAGATTGCGCTGTTAGTTTCCATTGGTTGAACTTAAATATTTGCTGTTTGTTCATAATTTTAAACAACTTAAATAAGTTATAATAAACTAGCGACCTGCCCCGGCTTTGCACGGGTATAAAATATAGCCTATGTTACTCAGGGATAATGCAGCATACCAATGGTGAAAGAATTTTTGAAATCGGTCCAGTAGTTTTTGAGTTTATTCAACACAAACACAAAAATACAAATCTTTCCTCTTTATAATATTATTATTATAATTATAATTTTAAATAAAAATACTTTCAGATTTCTGACTTTAGCAGTAACAAAGGTCGCTGTTGGACCGACTAGTCCATTGCTGCGATGTTATTTTTTTGTGAATATTATTTACTCTATAAAAAACGTTGTCAGTACAACATTAGTGAAATTTTTAATTTGTACATAATTTTCTACATTTTTCACAACAGAATAGTTGAAATTAGATGCCAAATTTGTATATTTTTAAAGTGAAACGTCAGCTTTACTCGAAGTTCTTTAATTTATTAGCTACCATTATTCTAACTGCTTTTGTACTTTGTCTATCAAATCATACAGTGCGCGGCCGTTTAGTTAGCACGTTTTATCCGAACTAGAATTAGGCAAAGCGTATCCTGAGACGCTGGTCCACGCTGGGCAGAGCAGATTTTGTAATGCATAAACACTGAGAGTTGCGTACTGCGGTGTAGGCACATGTAACACAGATATGTGTCTGTCCCGCTCTGCGCTCTATGTCTGTCTCACTTGCTCTGCCCTGTGAAATCTGTTCTGTGCTGCGTCAACTAAACAGCCGCGTACTGTAATTAGTTATATGTTCAATCATCTCATTAAAACGTAACTTGTATTTAATTGTCTTAATGTTCAATGAGTGCGCGAGGCCAACTAAAACACTCCGAGGTACTCCACAGAAGTGTAAACAAACATGGCCGATTGGTAACGATATCTTGTTGCTTATTGGTTGTTAGCCGCACACGTCCAGTGCTGACGTCATTGTACAACGTCTTACGTCCGGGTCTGAATATACTTGTTAACCAAGTAAAGTATATAATATTAAGAAGGTTCTATTGCTAACGCTCTAAAAGATCAGTTCAAAGCTAAATTGCTTGATACCAGTTTTTACTAAATGTTAAAGCCACGGCGTTTGCATACTAAAGATATTAAAGTACCCACGGAAGTAAGACGTGTTTTTTTTTATATTTTTGTATTCACGGACGTGCAAGTGGTTATAACATGTTTTCTGATATGGAGTACGACGCGGCCATTATATTTGTAAGAGTTAAGTTGATGAGCCACTATCGCATTTTGTGAATAAAGCTGACAGCTACCGGTCGTAACTTTTTAGTTCCTCATTTGACCACCTCTGCAGATACGTTTGTCGTGATGAGGCTGGCGTGGCTTCGTATGGCCGTACATTAACGTCTATGTGATATTTTTTTTAAATAAATGTATCAGTTTATCAATGTTATTTAGCCTAGTTTTTGGTCGGATCATTTTTTGAGACCAAAATAACTTTTACACGCAGACTTGTAATTTAACTTGTATAACAAAAATCTACTTTTGCTAGTGAATCGTGATTTCTTTGACAGGAACATCTTATGATCGATAAACTGTTTTAAATTTGTGTCATAATATTTTTTTAATTCAACAAAACAACATGCGGACATGTTAACATGGAGCGTTCATGTTGAAATTATTCAAAATGTAAGTTTTACTGTTAAATTAGTTTTTAATACATTGTAAAGTAAATTTATCTACAATGCTCCGTGAAAATGAACCTGTTTGATTATAAGAAATTCAAAAAGACATTTGGGTACGATAAAACTTGCTTGTGACAGTCACTGAAAGTTAAGTCAAGCGAGAAGTTGTCAGAGCATTTTGAACAGCAATTAAGTGGAAGCAGTGTTTATAAGGCCCAATATGTTTTAGACTGTATCTAGGTTTCAACAAACGGCCAGTGGCACTGATAGTCACTGTCAACCACTTGTTGAATACTAATATACAAGGTGAAACGGAAAGGTGTAGTTATACATAAGGGTGTTCTTTTACACGTCATAGTAAAAAAACTTTTGTGACACAAGTTTGCTAAATTCGAGAAAAAAAATATCGAATCTGGAGATTCGATATTTTTTTTTCTATGGATAGATATTGATCACGTGACTAAATATTTTGTATGGAGACTCGATATATTTTTCTCGAATTCAGCATAGTTGTTCACTTTGACGTGTAGAAGAACACCCTTAAGTATTACTACACCTTTCCGTTATACCTTGGTAATACCCCTTTATCAATAAACGTGGAGCCTCGAAATAGTTACTCCATCTTGTGTCTTTTCTATCGAGTTCTGAATTTTGAAGAGAGAATAAGACAAAAGACGGCGTGGCTTCTACTTATAGGCCATGTGTTTATTGGGGGTGAATGCAAGTGCCTACCGCACCCGAAATCATTTAGATATTTTAAAATAAACGATTTAATACTGACAGCCTTCTATCTAATGTCCATTAAATCTCTAATAAAACGTGCTATGATTAAGTTAATTTTCAAAAGAAAAATATAATTCGCTCAACACAAAATGTATGGAACAGCTGATTTTCTTCTCGCGATTTCAAGATTAGTTCCACAGTGGTCGTTAATCCTAGAATATGTCGAGTGTTAAATCAATCAACATGTTTATAAAAATATTAATTTTTAACAAGTTTTCAAATAAATATAAAAGTTTTTAATGGACAGTAGAGATGGGTCTGTCGGCTTCCAATAACTTCTTAGTAAAAGTGTTTGCGCGACAAGCACGTTAATAATAGTACAATTATCGGTTCCATAGTTTGTACAATGGTGATCTGCTGGGACTGGTCGCCCGCCTGTCGGTTGGTTGTTAAAAAATTTGAATATCGTCAATACTGGGTTATAAGGAAAGAGTACGTTGCCAGGGTAGGCTGGAACAGCTTATTTATGTTTTGCTAATTCCGGCTTGGTCCCATAGTAAAAGTTGTTCATAATAATGAGTACTATAAGCCCTATCTTTATAACCCTGTATAATCGACAATGAGAAATGCTTTGTTTTAAAAAGTTAACCCAAGTAACATCAGTCGGTACTAATAATATAAAGTAGGAAACAATTTGTCTCAGATTATTTGCTAGTTTTTAGGAGACTTTCTAGTTAATTTCGTGCTCAAAAGAAAGTCAGCGTATAGGACATACTTTTGGTGCACGGAGAGCTCATAAAAATTTATTATTGCCAGTCGAAAACATAAAAACTGCATAAATATTGACAACGAATGGAAAACTAAAAGTTCGGCTCTACGCGGTTATGCCGACCAAGTCTCGCGGACTTTAAACTCCGTCGTGTAACTTGGCCATTAATGTTGGGCATTTACCACAGGTTAACTTTTCGTATTTTTGATAGCAAAAAATAGACAGATTTAACAAAAGATTTGCGAGATGCTGAAATTGACCAACCGATAGTTGGGTGAGTAGAGACCGGCGGCGTTAGGGCTAATCGAGACGCGATCAAGTAGGTAATTAAATATGTTATATAATTATGTATGTGTAACCGATGTGAGAGACGAGTGAGTGAGACAGCGGTAATCGTAATAGGAGGCGTTTTGTACGGAGAAGATTTTTGATTATTTATTTCGGTTTTTTATTGTCATCGAAGTGTATCATCATAAGCTTGCTATTCTATGATAATGAATATAGAATGTTCAACCGTGAGATATACGGTTCAATGTATATTGTTGCACGATGAACATGAATCACAAACAAGATTGCGTTTATACAGATGCTCGTCAACCAATGAGACGCCAGTAACGTGACCTTGAACGGACCAATCAGAATCGGCGCTTGGTTATCATCATTAAAGTAAAACTAATTAAATCCGTTTTCTCGATTTAGTAATTTAGTTGGCGCTAGATTATTGTGATGGTTTAATATTTCTTTGACAGCTATATTTAAAAACTTTAAATATACGAATTTTCTCCGTACAAAACGTCGATCAATTGAATTCCATTGTAAATAGTTTGAATAACTTTTGTTGATGGTTATTTCATGTTTATATGCATTATTTAATTTTGGAAAAAAGTATAAAAATATAATCACCATTGCATTTTATGATTGTGTTTTTATTACGAAACCTTTTAATTTTAGTCCCTTTTAGGATGTACGAATAAAGTATTAATGAAATAATCACAAAAGTTGGCCCCACTCGGACCCCAGGGCCAGGTTCGCCGCGTTGTCTGAGTTTTTAGGTCCCACTAGTGATTTTGGTACAGTCTATAAAAAATCTGTGACTATGTAACTTTGACTAATTTAATCTTAAAATTATCTCCGCACAGATATAAGGAGAGCTGCAAAAAGAAAAAATATATTTAGCTATGATATCTGATATAGTTTATTCTATTACGTTGTAAAAGCTTTTCCTGTGAGTTACCTCCAATGGAACACATAATTATTATCAGTAGAAATAACCCTAAAAATAAAAGACAAGAAACTGAATGTACAATTTATTTCAACAAACAGTATTACGAGAAATGCTAACTACATCACTGGAATAAATAATACAACTAAAATTATGTCAAATTAAATTATGATTTACATTTTTATTGCATACTCCCCTTTGACTGAACAATTAAATACATGCAAAAAGATGGCGACTAGCGATAGTAGCAACCCTTTACAAATACACACAATATACATTTATTATTTTATACAAAATTTGATTCTAAATTCATTGCATTCGTACGACATTGATAGATTTAAAACATTGATACTTATTTATGGAAGTAAATATGATGGTAACATACCTACAGTAACATTTTATGCACATACAGTGTTATTTATAAAGGGTATGCCATATACTCATCATTATGAACAACTTTTACTATGAGACCGACCCGAAATTCGCGAAAAAAAAAACAGCTGTTCCATAGAAAAATGTCAATGACACTGGACAAAATGAATGGAACAGCTGATTTTTTTTTCACGACATCTGGGTTGGTCCCATAGTAAAAGTTGTTCATAATGATGAGTACTATGAGCCCTTTTCGGCTTAGCATACCCTTTATGAATAACCCTATGCATGGATAACTTAAAGTTTAATCAACTAAGAGTTCGATTTAGTATCAGTAATAACCTGTAGAAAACAAAATTAGCGTTACAGCAACATTTTTAAAATAATATCTTCTGTCACGATACCTTGCACAATTAGGTACTACCCCAAGCACAGAAGCAGTAATTCAAGTTCTTATGTCTTACGCCGTGACGTACGTTTTTTGGTCATCGACAACTCTTTTCTTACTAAAGATTATCATAACATAAATAACAACGTGGTACCACACCATTGTTAATTAATTGAAACCATTGGATCAGTGGCGGATTTACACATTTGCCGACAGTAGGCTTCTAAAAATTTGCCGCCCGTACCGACCTCTACAATTCGATACACTAACACCCTGGATGCATATTCGCCATAAGAACAGACAAATAGATTGCTGTAACACTCCCTGTTGTTTTTGCCACAACGTTAATCTTGCGAGTAGAATGGACATTATTAAGATTGAATAAATATCAGGTTTAGGTTAATGTATGATAAGACTAGAAATACTACAAAGATAAACTGCGATGATAGCACCCATAGATATATGAAAAATAGAAATAAATATCGAAATAATGAGGTATTTTGAAATGTCATTAATATTCGATTCTATTCGGAATAACGAAATTGTATTATAGTAACCATATGCGTTACAAGAAAAATAAGTTAAACATATTATTTACAATAAATAAAAGGTACGTAGGTCTGCTAGTACTGAAAAATAACTTATTGTGCCTATTTATTTTACTATTGTTTGCATTTGAAAAACTAAAATAAATAAAACTATAAATGCGGTTTTATCATCTTACACTGCAAGCACTTTTCCCACATTGTTTTGATTAAAATAAAGAAAACAAAAATACTTATTCCATTCCAACTACGACATGCTTTTTAATAATTTGCATTCTTATATCAGCTATTAAATGGATGTTTTGCAAATTATTTTTCGGATAGGTAACTATTGATAGTTGTTTAATTATTCGAGTTTATTTTCGAAATGAATGGTTTAAATTCCGAGTTTCTTCTAAGTAAATGTAGCTTTAGAGTGGTACACCATTTATATAGCCAAACCTATCTTAGTCCTCGCTGGCGCGGTAATGCGCGGTAGTGCGCGCCTCTCGGTCCCCCGCGCCTCTGTACCGCGCAGGCGAGGACTAAGATAAAAGGTTTGGCTATAGTTGATATACCTTTGAAAATCCTATGATCTTTATTGTTCAATTACAGACTTAGCCACCACTTTTGATTGATGTCGATATTTAGATGCTGTAGACATGAATGAATATAACTAAGTTTACCCAGCATTTGTTACAATTTGGCACTGCAAGCCAAATTGTACCAAAAGTTGTTGCGACTCCGATACCAAAACGCGTAATTTTTCTCATCAATAATATTATCTTTGCCCTTCTTATACCAGTCTTGGACACAAGTATAGGTTAGCAAACTGAGAAAGTTGGCAAAGAGGACACTTCAATTTAGTAAAATTTTAGTTAGATCGAAATATTCCCAACGTTTTTCCCCTTTACCATACCTTACCTTTACCGTCTGTGATTCCTTTTCCGTTTTTACTAATGGGGTAGGTTAGAATTATCTCAGTTGCCTATTTGACAATAAGGCGTTATCTAAATCTTTTACAATCGACACCAATATCTCCATTCACAAATCAGCCTCTCAAATCGCTTGCCTAAAATAAATGCAAGTCAAACGTATTTTATCTGTGCGCGTGAGAGGTCTGCTGGTATTTAACGAACGCTATGGCGGCGAGCTCCTTGCAAAACTCCTCGAGCACTATCAGGCTCTCGACTAGTTGGTTGTGGTCGCCACTGAAAAAAAACAATCATAATTAGACAAAATCACCCAAGTACTTATAATTTTAAACCTTTTTTAAACCCCCCCCCCCGACAAGCAGTTGATCTTTAACCGACTGAACAGATGTTGTATCAAGCCTGTCAATGAAGTGTCACCTTTCAAACAAAAAATACTAAATTAAAATTGGTTCAGAAGTTTGGGAGCTACACTTCCACACACATGGACATTTCTCTGTTTCTGTTGGGTTAAATATTTGAGTTACAATATAGAAGACTCGAAACAAATTAGTGCCACAAGTGGCAACTTTATCGCCACTGTATGTACCATCGTAAATGCATCAGAAAGGTCGCGCAGGTTCCGCGAACTATTTCCTCGTTTCGTCACTCAATTATATTAAAGAAAAGGTAGAAAGTGGAAACAAAAGCTTACTTCTCATCGTAACTAGGGTCCTCGCTCATCAGCTGCAGCCTTATATTCTCTATCACCTTCTTATAATTCCTCAGCCTCGGGATCTCTATCGTCAGTCTCTTCGCGACATCCTGCAGCACTTTGAAAAGCGTCACCGTTTTCTTACTCGTCGGTAACACAGGGTTCAGCAGATACTCGTGCAGAACCGGATGCGGCATCAAAGACAACTTTGAAATAATAGACGTAAGGTGCAAATTGATTTGGTAAGGTTGTGACGGCATATTGGATAGTAGTTTGAAGATCATTCTGAAGAATGGTCCTTCGTCGAATTCTTCTTCAGAAACTGGAGTAGATAGGTCTCTGCGGAGGACCAGTTTCTGCGTAAAGTGGTTGTCTGCCGGTGGTTCCTCGGTGTGGTTCGGTTTGAGTGGTTCGTCCAAGTGTAGGTCGGCCTCCGGTCGGCTGTCGTAGCTGTGGGTGGAGCTCGCGGCGGTGTCGGCCCAGGGCTCCGTGGGCCAGTTGTACGATGATGTTATGTCTACCCAGAACTGGAATTGTGAATGACGGTGTGAGTTTCTCACACTGGCCTTTTAAGACCATAATTAAAAGTAACTTAAATTAACACTAACTTATTTGAGTAACTTATGAATTAAGATAGAAACATGATTTATTATTTTCATGGAACCTGTTTAATTCTACTGAGCGTACCAAATTACCTGACGCAGAAGTAGAGGCTTAATTGAAATGTTGACGAATTATTACAGTCCAGCTGGCGAAACAGCAAAACTAATTAAGCTAACTGTTAGTTAAGGTCAAACTCATTGGCATTATTAGATGTTTTAACTGATGGAAAGCGGATTCTTCGCCATTTAACAGTTTAAAATGACTGACCCTTGCCGGCAACGGCAAGGCTTTAACAGACGTCAGGTTTATTTCCATGTTACGAAACCACAGTCGATTATTTCGGTCGCGTCGTGCATTTTTTAATTGTTTAACTTATCATATAAGTTTGCCTGCTATGGCCATAACTTTTCTTCATTTTACGATCTGTCTTACAAGTGGAAATAGGGAAGAGGTAAGACAGAGAAGTGCGGTAAGCTACCAGCGCTGGTCATAACATCACCTACACCTACTAAATTTGCCAATCTGGCTTTCAATTGGAAATAGGAAAGAAGTATGTATGACAGAGTAGTGCGGTAGTTGCCTGCGTTGGTCATAACACCACCTACACCTACTATACTTGCAGAGCTGTCTTACAACTGGAGATAAGAAAGAAGTATGACAAAAAGAGATGCGATAAGTTATGTGCGATGGTCATAGCATCACCTTGGCCTACACCTACATTTTCCGATGAAATTAAAGTGGAAAGGTAGGATAAAAGTGTAAGGGACAGGCGCGGGTCTGGTGTACCTGATAGTGCCTATGCGCGTCGTGTATGTAATGCTCGTAGTCGGCTCCCACCGGGTCGGAGAGCACCGCGCGCGGCAGCAGCAGAAGGAAACTGCAATACCACCACTCAATAAAACACGGCTCCTTTGAAAACGCTTTAATGTATCACAAAATATACTCCTATTATATTTACATCACAGATCTTAGGGATCAGATTTTAATTGCCTCTATACATCAAAAGCAGGCTGTTTGTAATACAAGGCATAACCTGGTTGGAATCTGATGACGTCTGTAAACTTAGGGAAATATACCTTTGAGCGCACTTCACAGCGGTCATTAAGTTTGATTGTATTATAGTAACCGGACCATGATACATCAAACAGCGCGCGGATTTCAACCTGCTTTTGGTGTGGAGAAGTCATGAGATCTTCCAAGCTTCAACTGCATAAATATGCTATGGAGTGTGTGGTATGTAATATAGTTACTATGAAGAGGCAGTTTTACCTCGGAAGATCTGTAGCAACAACCATATGATCGCTCTTAATACAGTCAAAGAATGTCGTTAAAACATTTTGGGTGTTAGAAGAGACAGGGTGTGACACGTTTGGATCTGGTATTCGACTCGAGTCTCAAATAGTCGGGTTTTCAATTAAGCCTTATTCGGTATACTCTTATTTCATTTGACGGTAGTTCGGCAAGATGGCTGCTGCTTTACAGACTTTGGGCATTGTATGGTCATAGTCTACTGCCATCACGAACGAATTATTTTAACACAACGAGGCAATTTTAAAAGACCAACCACGACTGCACATGTAACTCAAGTCAAAAAGTAGTTTCAAACGCATTCCCCGGTTTGTAGAAGTTTGAGATTTTTACGACAGTTTAAACCGGTCTTAAAGTTTGATGCGATCTGTAGCTATACATTATTAACGACAAGTAGAAGAAATGAAATATTTTAATTACATTTAATCAATGCCTCAGATATCACAAAAATATAAACAAAAGAAAAAAATCCTAGTTCAGAATTTTCATTTAAAAAAAAATTTGATATGGCACAAAAACCTTGTTTTTGTTAATTCAACAACCTAAATCAAAATTGGACGAAATCAACGATAAAATCTCAAGAAACAAATACATAAATTATAATTTGAACCTAAAAATAGTGGCAAAATAAAATGCTCTGAGCAATCATTTACATTCTATTGTATAATAATATAACTCTTCTTAATATAATAATTATTATTTACAATGACTTACATCCTAACATGGCTTATATTTTGTACGAAATTTAGAAAACCTTATTCCAATTAGCTTGGTGATAATGCTCGGTTTCATAATTTTAAAACTTAAAAATTTCGAAAATGGCAATATATTTAAGACTAGCGATCTGCCGCGGCTTCGCACGGGTATGAATTATATAATATAGTCTAAGTTACTCGCTAATAATGAAGCTTTATATTCGTGAAAGAATTTTTAAAATCGATGCAGTAAGTAGTTTTTGAGTTTATTCATTACAAACATACAAAAATACAAATCTAGCCTCTTATAATATTAGCGTAGAAGTGTAGATAAAACTAAGACACATTTTGAATACATGAATTACATTGGTAATCCGTACCTATGTCAAATAATGGGCAGTATTTAGGTACAACTGATATTTTTATAATAAGTAGGGATTCTTAATTTCTCCAGAAGATATTCAAACAAGAAAGTGACAAGTTTTTTTTTGTTTTTGGGATCATCGTGGTTTTCATTTTTAACCGACTTCCAAAAAGGAGACGGTTCTGAATTCGATTGTATGTTGCTTTTTTTAATTTCCCGGGATCAGAGCTGCTCAACCAATTTTGAAGAGGGGCCATATTTTTTTAGGTCCACTGACAAGCTACTAGTCATCTTGTGAATATCTGATAATAATGATGAATGTCAAAATTCAACAAAGCTTGTGTATTTCAATCAAAAGATAATTGAAACCTCTAAAGTTTTTATTTGACAATTTAGCAACCATTAGTCTACTTCGGTGGTTCGGTCTTTCGATTGGCGAGCCAATTGAAATTAGCTGGTGTAACATTTAACCGCCCGCAGGTCTGGTGTTGGGCAACCTTTGGTGTTGGGCAACCTTGCTTTATATATGAAAAAAAGTAGAAACCTAGAAACGATTTTTGTAATCTTTGAACGTTATCTACATGTCATTACCAAATTGTACCTATGCCAGCCATAACAGCAATAGTATATGAAACCAAACATTAAATACATGTTAATAATTATTTATTTATATTAATCTGCGGTCAGTTGAGTGAATGCGTCAGAGGTCAAGGAGTGCGGAGGCGGACGCCATGATTGCTTCGATGCGGGATTTTAGCTGCTCAAGCCGCCTAGAACGGGATTTAACGTATGTTAAAAAAGCAATGCGACCCGTAACCTATTACATTTGGGTATTAGTGAAGCACTATTTTCAAGGTTAGGTGTGATTTGACTGTTTGGAAATCAGGTATTCAAAACTATTCATTTTAAAATTAAATAATTGTAGCATTTTTTTGCTTTAGAACCGTACGTTTATTGTATTTCAAATATGTATAAGTAGCTTAATATAAGCAAGTTTAGTGCATAATGCAATTTTTTAAAGAGCCACCTGTCAACTTAAAAAGAAATAAAAAAAAGTGTAAAGAAATAAGGAAGCAGTGTGAGGTTCGAAAGCTTAAATATTTTGGTACAAAATAGGGTTATACAGGGCTATCTGAAAGGCAGACAAAACCGAAAGGGGCTCATTGTACTCATCATAATAGATTTTACTATGAGACTGTTTAAGGCAAAGATACCTTAATAGTTAATGCGCGTCCGGTAAGAATATTATTTGAAACTTTTACTATTTAAGCTAAGTTTTTAATCCAAATATTTGCATTTAATTCACAAATACAGACTTGTGTATCACATCGAAAACTTCTGTTACATCGTAACAGCTGCTACTTTATCGCTATTTCAATTTCGGACCCATAGTAAAAGTTATCCACAAAATTATATACGCCTCTTTCGGTTTAGCCCCTTTCCGTCTAACCCTGTCCAGTGTAGCCATTCCATACCTGTTAATAACCCGGTGTATATTCTTATCGTCATTATCGTCCGGCGGCGCACTGCCCGCGTGCGCGTGCGCCAGTATGTCGTGGATCTGTTCCGAAACGTGCCCCTCGTGCTGGAGTTGTGCCATTGCCTCTCTACAAACAGACAAAACATACATAAAAACACATAGAAATATACATAGTAAGTAAGGTTATATAGGCAAACTGGCTAACTCTGCTGTCAGTTTTTGGGAAAGGTGAAGGCCCCTTACATAGAATAGAAATACATAAATAATACACTCACAGTATTATAAATAAAGGGTATGTTAGCCGAAAAGTATGTACTCGTAGTACATATCATTATGAACAACTTTTTAACCGACTTCAAAAAAGGAGGAGGTTATCAATTCGACTGTATGTATTTTTTTATTTTTTTTTTATGTTTGTTACCTCATAACTTTTGACTGGGTGAATCGATTTTGATGATTCTTTTTTTATTAGAAAGCTGACGCTTCCCATTTGGTCCCATTTCAATTTAGTCCAGTTCTGATAATGGTATCCATGAGAAAACCATATAAGTCTTAAATTTGCATTAAGTACGTGCGCGACAAATAGATGAATAACTCAATAGTCGGTCTTTTGAAGTCGGTTTTTGTTTTTTGTTTTGTAAAAATAATGTTCTTGTATTATGGTACAAATCCTGAAATCGCAGAAAAAAATCAGCTGTCCCATAGAAAAATGTCAATGACACTCGATAAAATGTATGCTGAATTTTTTTCTCAAATTCCAGTTGGCCCCATAATACGAGTGAGTTGTTCGTAATGATACTATGAGCCTTTTTCGGTTTGGCATACCCTTTTCTTCTAACCCTGTACTCGTATATGCCACACAATGTTGAATAGGGCTTATATTAACAACGCAATGTGGTATGTAAATAGCCTATACAGTTAATTGACACAGGCTACGTTTTATAATGTACATAGTAGCTGCCACCCGGCGGTTTCACCCGCTGTTTTTGAAGTTATACTTCTTTTGGCGCGATAGAGAAAAATTATGAGAGTGAATTTTTACTTAGCGCGACACCTCTAAATCCTACACCATGAAGTTAGTTCTAGGTGGCACGATGCGCGCGCACACCGCCAGCGCCAGCGCTATATCGTGAAGTTAGTTCTAGGTGGCATGAAAATTGATAACTATGTGTGAATAAATAAATATTATTTTGGTGTTTTAACCGACTTCAAAAAAGGAGGAGGTTATCAATTATTCTGTATGTTTTTTTTTTATGTTTGTTACCTCATAACTTTTGACTGGGTGAATCGATTTTGATAATTCTTTTTTTATTAGAAAGCTGACGCTTCCCATTTGGTCCCATTTCAATTTAGTCCAGTTCTGATAATGGCATCCATGAGAAAACCATATAAGTCTTAAATTTGCATTAAGTACGTGCGCGACAAATAGATGAATAACTCAATAGTCGGTCTTTTGAAGTCGGTTTTTGTTTTTTTTTTTTGTAAAAATAATGTTCTTGTTATTAAATCAATTTCATATACGACGGTGATAGTATTTACTAATAATTTATTATTTATTAGTATATATATATATCTATACTAATATTATAAAGAAGTAAAGTTTGTGTGTTTGTATATTTGTTAAATTGTAAGGGGTAATCTCGGGATCTACTGAACCGATTTTAAAAATTCTTTCACTAATAGAAAGCCACATTATTGCTGAGTGTCATAGGTTATATAAAAAACCGAAAAATAAAAAGTCTTTTACGCGGTAGTCCGTTTTGCAAAGTGAATCAGAGAAAAAACGGTCCGGACGGCGCGCGATGGCTTCGGGTTTAATTAACATTATGCCCAACGAAGTGGGCAAGGGTCAGCTAGTATTGAATATTAGTGATAAAATATAAAACAATATATGTACTGATTTAAATAAACTGTTTTGAGTGCATTTATAGATTTGAGGTTAATTGTGTATAATTTATTTTTCCATACGCCAAAGAAGTATAACTTCTAACGCGTGTACAAAAATAAGTAAGTACACACACTCTTTTTTTATTCGTATTTTTTACTTTTAAAACATACTTTTTTTTCAGGGAAGTGGGAACCTTCCCTGAACTTCCACAAATATTTCAAGATCAAAATTAGCGAAATCGGTCCAGCCGTTCTCGATTCATTTTTATATATAAGATAAAAAAAAACGCAAAATTGCGGGTAGTTTTAAAAAATGTCGGTACTTGTTCCTCTCTCGCTCCCTCCAGAGCGGCAGGTCGTTGAGCCGGTCGCGCTCGTCGTTGTCGGCGTCGGGCGGCGGCGGCGGCGGCGCGTAGTACCCGCGGGACAGCACGCGGGACAGCACCAGGCGGTGGATCGTGTGCTCCGTGCCCTTCTCGATTATACTCTGGGGGCGAAGAAATCATTGGCTGTGACATACTGACAGACACCGAAGCCAATAAATATTTGACACAACAGACACGGTCTGTCTGTATGTTACAGACACCATCTATAGTCGTCACTAAATAAGAAGCCCGTTTGGACGTTTGTCATTGCGACGTAACTAGTGATGTAACCATACGACTCGGTACTCGATACTCACGATAAATCAATTCAATTTTGTATGAGTATTTGATCGATTTGATTTTGTATTGTAAAGTACATTGGATTAAGGTTACGATTCGAAAATTTAACTTAAACTAGAATATTATAGGTATATTGAAATGATACGAAATGGTGCGAGAGGTCAATTTGTCTTTAATTTAATATTTTTAGTTACAATAACATTCATTCAGTCACAAATAAACAAGATAATATTACAACACTAATATTTGAAAAAAAAGACTGAGAACGTAACTGTTTTTGAGAGTTTCGTTAATAATTTGACATTACATGCTACCATAAAGTATGCGCGAAAAGCGTTCCAAGTTACATTCTACGGTTTTTCTCAAGTGTCCAAACGGGCCTCTTATTTTGTGACGACTATAATATATAACATACACACGGTGTCTGTATGTTTCTTGTTGTCGGTATCTACCGAAAACACGCCTTAAGGGTTCTATATCGAAGGAGGTTCAGAACCCTAAAAAAGAAAACTTATTTTTTCAAGCAATATTTTATTTTATCGACCATTAAACAAGATACTTACTAAAAAGATATACCAAATTTTAACAAGTTGCGCGTTAAATAACTATTTTATAAATAAAGAAAACTATCAAATTAACAGTGCCATCAACATAAAACCGGCAAAAAAAATTGCTGTTTAATAGAAATAGAATTGCCAAGTCACTCAGCGTACGACTAATAACCGACTCACTTCGAAAAACTTGAGCGACTCGAGCGTGAGGTCCGCGGAGTCGGTGAGGCAGTTGTTGATGAGAGTCTGCAGCAGCGCCCACTCGCCCGCCTCGCCGCCGCCCACCAGCCACAGGGAAAACTCTAAGGAAACATCAAATCCTATTTAAGTAGGGTACAAGGAAAGAACAGGGGATGTCTTCCTGGATGGAATTGAGAAAAACCCAATTGAAAGTATAGAAGTATATTATTTTTATTGAGATCAAAGAATGCAAAAATATCATTTTGGCGCTGTTGGTATGTTTTTTTTAATGTTCAGTTTTAAAAAGTAAAACACTATAGTCAAAGGTATGCAAGTTCAATAGAAAAAAATGTGACATTCCCTGTACCTATATACCTTGATTTTAACTATAAAAAAAAATAAAAAATCTGACCATGAAAATTAGCGTGGTTTCGAAACACTTTGTTAAAAGAGTAGGATTGATAAGGCGAATGAAATATAATTATTTTGCTTATTTAGGGTTGTTCATAAAGGGTATGCTAAGCCGAAACGGGCTCATAGTACTCATCATTATGAACAACTTTTACTATGAGACCAACCCAGAATTCGCGAAAAAAAAAACAGCTGTTGCATAGAAAAATGTCAATGACACTCGACAAAATGTATGGAACTGCTGATTATTTATTCGCAAATTTCGGCTTGGTTCCATAGTAAAAGTTGTTCTAATGATGAGTACTATGAGCCTTTTTCGGCTTAGCACACCCTTTATGAGTAACCCTGTAGACAACCAATTTTTTATAGTAATCATACCATTAATAAGATGCGGCGAGTCCAAAGCCCGCAGACACTTGGCCAAGACTGCGGTAACTAGCGCGGCGTGGTGCGGCTGTCTGACGCCGCACTCCACCGTGTTCTCTAAGAAGTTCTGCCGGAACGTGCGGGACAGGTGCGAGGCTATCGTCGGGTGACATTCCTGGGGGAAAAAGAGGAATGTCAAAAGTATAATAGATAAAAAAATATATATATTTTATTCTACAAAGTGTATATAAGTTCAAAATAACCAGACTACCAAACTAGGTGCAGGAATCCCGTGTCTTAGGAGTCAGTTTCTTTTTCGTGGATACATACTTTACATTATGCTTGTATAAAAATAATAACTGGATTTATTAGTATTTTTTATTTTTAACGAATGACATCACTTTCTTGAGATTGATATTAATATTAAATCAGAAACATAACATTACGCGCTCGGCGCGCCGCGGTCCGCAGTGCCAAACGAGACGTAACCGCGAGCGCGTCACGTTTGTAAACTCACCTGATGAAGGTCACCGGATGTGACCGAAACTAGTCGTAGTAGACGACTTAATTTTTACGCGAGTATTCCCCGTATTTAATTATAACAAAAACTGTTTATTCATATCATTATTTTACCTTCATGAGAGTATCGCAGTAGTCGAGCCAGGAGAAGAAGCTCGTCAGCTCCCGGTACCCGGGGAACTTGTTTAGCGATTTATCTCCGAAGTCCTGCGCCACATATCTACAACACATTTGTGTAATTTAGTGTAAGCCCCTATAAAGCTTTGATTTCATCAAATGAATATACAGGGTTATACGGGAAGAGTGTGCTTATTTTTTACATTTAACCCCCAAATCTATTTATTTTGCCATCTTGCTATTTTTGAACAAAAAAAGCAATTTAGCAAAAACTCCAGATTTTTGTATTTCAACAGTATTTCTGTTAGACAGGGTCAACAATTTCATATTCATACTCACGCCCAGGTAATATTAAGGTGGTCCACATCGCTGGGGTCGACGCTGGCCGGCAGGCTGCGGTACTTGGCGGCCAGTTTATCGATAATGGCCTCGCAGGCCGGGCTGCAGGACGTCACTAGGTTGGCGATGTCGTCTTCCGGAAGTGACGACACTATCATGATACCTTCGCAGGCGCGGAGCACTACTTGGTTATCCTGGAATGTGGATAAACAAGAATAAACTGATTAAGATTTCTGGACTGCTGGTAACGAAATAACTTGATTGTTCTGGAATATTGGAAGAAACATAATATAAATGGTTGGTTTTATTGGAATAATTGTGATTAATTCTTTGGTTACTGTCAAATATGGGTAAGAAAATAAATGGTTGGATAAATAAAAGGTGCGATGTTTTGTAAGCAACAATACTCTGAACTTTCCATTTCGGACAGGATATATTGCAAATTAATTCTAATTCACATAGTAGGCCCAAGTTTGAAGGCTTTTTAAGACAGATCAAAATTTTCTAAAACTATTGGCATCCTTGTCTAATGGCTTGCAATGATAAAGACAGATATATTTTTAGTTAGTTTAGATCTGTCTTAAAATGCCTTCAAACTTTATTTATTTTTTATCTTTATATATAAAAGAAAGTCGTGTTAGTTACACTATTTATAACTCAAGAACGGCTTTACCGATATGGCTGAAAATTGGTGAGGAGGTAGCTTAGAGCCAGGAGACTGACATAGGATACTATTTATTCCGTTCGATAGCATTCAAGTGTGACTTGACATCAGCATGTATCTAAAACTTTAACTAAAATACTTACAGCACTATTCAAATAAGACAGCAGCAGGTCGATCAGCAGAAACTTATCATTGTCATCGTAGACTGTCTTCTGACTTCTACAGGAGCCGTTCTCATCTGCCACAGAACTGTTTGTCGTCACATTATTGTACTCTTCTCTAGAATTGGCTCTTACTATCGACACACTTTGCAGAGGATTCGGTGCTAAGTCAACCTCGAATAAAGGATTTTTCTTTGGAGTCTGCTTTTTGGGCTTTATAGGTATAAGTTTTTGTATATCTTCAGGTATGCTGAGTAAGGTAGACTTGTCTTCGACGAAGGGCGTGGTGAAAATGTTGGCGAGCCCTGGTTCTTGCCGGACGAGGCCGCAGAGCGTGAGGAGTAGCTCTACTTCTTCTTTCTCGGTTGGCGAGGCGGGGTTTGCATTGCATTGGATTAGCATTCGCTGCGTAATAAAGAAGGAAATTTGAGATAAATATGCATAAGGGCATTAAGGGCAGACTGGTGGCATTTCGGTTGTGTCTAGATATGCAGATAAACCTGTGACGTAACAATGCATGAAACTGGATTAATGCTTAATTGGATGATTGCTGTGGAAAGCTGTTTTTATTTGACTTGGTAGTTTTTTTGAGTAGCCATGAAATTTTAAATAGCAGCATTTACAAAAAAAGTAAATATGTAAGTTAATAGTGTGTGGTGTTAAAATTAGTTTTTAATTATTTATTGCAGCTGTCAAGGATAGTCATTAGTCAAATTATAATAAACAGACTTTTAAATAACTGATATTTAAATCAATGTTAAAATAATCCAAATATCAATATATATAAAAGTGAAGGTCGTGACTGACTGACAGATCAACGCACAGCCTAAACCGCTTAAGCTACAAACGTGAAATTTGGACAAAAGTTTTATATCAAAAAGCGGACGCACACTAAGAAAGGAATTTGCCCAATTCAACCCTTAAGAGGGTGAAAAGGGGTGTTTAAGTTTGTATGAAAATTTTTTTTTTCTTTATGCTACGATTATCAAACTTTGCGAATATACTAAAGTTAAAAAAATAATTGACACCTATTTCAACATTTTTTAAAAATCAACCCCTAAAGGGGTGAAACGGAGCAATAAAGTTTGTATGAAGATTTTTTTTTAATGCTGTGGTTATGAAACTTTGCAAATATACTAAGCTTAAGAAAATAATTGACACTTATTTTTTTGTTTTTTGAAAATCAACCCCTAAAGGGGTGAAACGGAGTATTGAAGTTTGTATGGAGATTTTTTTTTGATACTGTGGCTACGAAACTTTGCAGATATACTAAGCTAAAAAAAATAATTGACACTTATTTTTTTGTTTTCTGAAAATCAACCCCTAAAAGGGTTAAACGGAGTGTTGAAGTTTTCATAAAAAATGGATTTTCCTAATACTACGATTTTTTAACATTGCAATTGTACTAAGCTAAAAAAAATATTAGATACCTGTTTCATTATTTTTTGAAAATCAACCCCTAAAAGGGTTAAACAGATACAAGTGAATGTCTAGACTGACTGACAGATCAACGCACAGCCTAACCCGCTTAAGCTACAAACGTCAAATTTGGACAAAAGTTTTATATCAAAAAGCGGACGCACACTAAGAAAGGAATTTGCCCAATTCAACCCCTAAGGGGGTGAAATAGGGTGTTTAAGTTTGTATGAAAAAAATATTTTTCTTAATGCTACGATTATCAAACTTTGCAAATATACTAAAATTAAAAAAATAATCGACACCTATTTCATCATTTCAAAAATCAACCCCTAAAGGGGTGAAACGGAGCAATGAAGTTTGTATGGAGATTTTTTTTAATGCTGTGGTTATGAAACTTTGCAAATATACTAAGCTAAAGAAAATATTAGACACTTATTTTTTTATTTTTTGAAAATCAACCCCTAAAGGGGTTAAACGGAGTGTTGAAGTTTTCATGAAAAATGTTTTTTCCTAATACTACGATTTTTTAACATTGCAATTGTACTAAGCTATAAAAAATATTAGATACCTGTTTCATAATTTTTTGAAAATCAACCCCTAAAAGGGTGAAACAGATACAAGTGAATGTCTAGACTGACTGACAGATCAACGCACAGCCTAAACCGCTTAAGCTACTAACGTCAAATTTAGACAAAAGTTTTATACCAAAAAGCGAACGCACACTACGAAAGCAATTTGCCCAATTCAACCCCTAAGAGGGTGAAAAGGGGTGTTTAAGTTTGTATGAAAAAAATATTTTTCTTAATGTTACGGTTATTAAACTTTGCAAATATACTAAAGTCAAAGAATAATCGACACCTATTTCATCATTTTTGAAAAATCAACCCCTAAAGGGGTGAAACGGAATATTGAAGTTTGTATGAAGAATTTTTTTTTGATGCTTTGGTTACGAAACTTTGCAAATATTCTAAACTCAAAAAAATAATTGACGCTTAATTTTTTTTTATTCAACCCCTAAATGGGTTAAACAGAGTGTTGAAGTTTGTATCAAAATATTTTTTTCTTAATGCTACGATTATTTAACTTTGCAAATGTACTAAGCTAAAGAAAATAATACATACCTCTTTCAATATTTTTGGAAAATCAACCCCTAAAGGGGCGTATTAAATATAGTACAAAGAGAGAATTGTAATGACTCACTGACAGACAACGCACAGCCTAAACCGCTGGTCGAAGAAATTTGAAATATGGAGGGTGTGTTTGTCTTGATGAGTAAACGTGAACCAAGAAATATTTTTTTTAAATTCTACCTCTTAGGGGTGAAATAGGGTGTTAAAGTTAGTATGGAGAAGCATTGTTTTTTGACGCCTCGGTTTTGAAACTTTACAATAATACGAAGCTTAAAAGAATAACGAACACCAATTTCACCATTTTTGGAAAATCAACCCCTGTGGGGGTGAAATGCCGTGGTAAAGATAGTACGGAGAAAGAATTTGTTTTGATGCTAACTCAATGAAACTTTACAGATGTACTAAACTTAAGGCGGGTAAACAACATCCTGAAAAAATCTAAAACCTTCGGAAAGTCACATCCTCGAGGTGGAACTGCTAATTATCTCGAAAACTAAAAACATTTTTACTAAAGCGCTGAGACTAAAAAGTCACTAAAACCTCGGACCTTTCTGGAGCCATTAAAATTAACATTAAAAAAATGGCCGCCATACAAACTTTGAGGGCCTATATCTCCGAAACGGTTGAAGATGGGTGGGTGTTTGACTAAATTTAATGTCATAGGAGTTAGCAAGGGCTACTTGATGGTGGTGGTGAAAATCCAAATGATTCAAAATGGCCGTCATTTTTCTAAATGATTCGAGGGGGCTGATTTATTGCATCCGGGGGTTTTTGGGGTCCCTGCTTCCATTGTATGACGCCATTTACATGCTCTTAAAAAAAGGAGGCTTAAATTAATTATCGATTCCCGAGATATAGTCCACGCGGGCGAAGCCGTGGGCGGAAGCTAGTAATAATATAGTCTTAAAGAATATATCTGAGATTATCTACTTTGAATTTAGATTCAGATACAATAAAAGTAATATAGATTTAATATAAAAGATTTGTACTAGTTTTGTACGATACTAAATGTAAAATCAATGTAAACACAAGTTGCACTTGATAAGATATACAAACAAACCATTATGTATTTGATGATTTGCTGATAACATCTCAATGCCGTCTGTTTGCACTATCTATGCGGTGTGAATGCCTAATTGAATTTTCTGTATCCAATTATAAACTTTACTTCCTTTAGTTTCAGTAATGTAAATCAATATGGCTGTAATGTTTTTATAATTAAATTATAATACAGAAGAGCTAGTATTAATTCATTTATTTATTTAGTAGTATTTTGTACATTTATATGACCTATTATGATTTATGCCTTTGATAAGATTATTAGAAATATTTACTTTATATAATACATGATTATTGATTAGTCTAGTTTTATATTAATTTAATGAGTTTTTCAACATCACTTACATGAAATATATATATTTCTTGTGACCAGAAGAAAATAAAATAAAATTATTATCCACGACTAACCTTAAGCGCATTACCAACCTGCAAAGGTCTATAAACATGTGTACTATTAACACAGGGCTGCCTCGTACGCCTCAGTAGTGCGGTCCCCGTACTGAGTGCCAGAGCCCTCGCCCCGGGAGGCCTGTCCGCCGCCGCGAGCGCCGTCAACGCATCTAGGAGGCATATGGAGCGTTGGACAACGGCTTCTAAGCATGGACCTACTGTGCCGCCTTGCTGCTCTTTTTCTTCATCTACTATTAGCTGAAATATTAATATAACCAATTTATTTTAGGTACCAGTTGGGTATATTCAAATATGAGAGGTTTCACTATTATTATACAGCAATACATGCAATTCTAATGCTAAAATGGTGTGAGAAAAACTTTTAATCAATGCAAGCAGTATTGCTAAGTGTTATTTTCAACTTATAACTGGAGGAAAACATTCTATTACCATATTAGGTAATCTTCTTGATCAAGGTTAATCTGGACATTCAAAATGCAATTTCCTTATATTGATATTTATAACCATCTACATAATATTAGGTATTTATATGTATTGTTTTTCATGGGCCGAATAACTTGCATAGAATAATAACAGATTTTTTTTACAATAAAGAAAGATAATTAAGATATATTTTTTTTTTCTTTACACTTATGCCTGCATTTTCACCCAGTTTTCAAGAGGAACCCTTAATTTGCAGGCCAAAAGTAGTCTTTGTAAAAATCTAGAGTATAAGCTGTATCTGTTCCAAGTTTCACTCTAAGCCATTACTGAATGATGATGTAAAAAACGTACAACAAACTCATTTTTCATATTAGAATGATTATTGTCTGAAAATTAGTGTAGGAAACTATCTACATAAGCTAAGTGGCCACTTTTCATACTAGTGTTTCAATGAACTAATTGATTGTTGCAATATTCAGATGTAAACACATAATATTACTATTAACAAGTATTTACTGTGGCAACTAGCTTCCTGTAGTTATCTGACCTAGACATCGTTAATGACCTCAATTATGCCAACAAAAGATACTGCTTCAGTGTATCTAATAGCCTCACCTGCAACATTTGGTGTAAATGGTGTGGTATCCTAGTTTCTTCAATGTGAACTTTATTAGCATCATCATAGTTTTGGTAGAAGTTCAAAATCATTTTCCAATGATATTCAAAGTCTTCCAGCCGCGTCGCTGGTGGAGCCAGCTAAAATGTCGAAGCACAAACCAGTAAAGCTATTTTATTACCATACTTATTGTTGTGGTGATCACGAAAACAATAAATTCAACGAAGTACTTACGACATCGGCCGCTGTTTGCAAAACATCAGAAAACCTGCTCAACATTTTGGTAGGTTATCACTAAAGAGGATTCTAGATCCAATACCGATGGTAAATCATGTGGTTTATACCATTTTCATCCTGTTTTAAATTATCATTACGCGAGAAACCACTGAAAACACTGAAAAGTTGACGTGCAAAATTACATGAATTTACATGAAAACAAACGTCACAAATCACACTGACAGGTGACAGCCGCTAAATAGTGGTTGCAGAAATAAAATCGACTAAAATTTTAAAGTCATCATTTCGGAAACCACCGGTTTTTCAAAAATCGAAATTTGTAAAACAAAATTGGCTTCTCCCTACAGTCATTTCAAAGTGACAGTGACATTATATGGTCAGCTGTGCTGTCATGTTGTTTTGTCAACATTTTCATTTTTCATGCAGTCGCCAAAATCTCGTGAATCATTTCGCACTACGACGTTGAGTGCGAAATGCGGACGTAATTTTAATTAATAAAACTTGATAAGCAGCGCTATATGCTTAGCAGCTAGCTACACTACTCGTGTCGTGTAAACATGTCGTCCTTTTTGCACTATCGCGCAGAGAGTTATGTGGTTGTAGAAGATGCTACAACAAAGGATAGTGTTACGTATTACAAAATCGTGGTAAAAGTAGGGCCTGTGCAATGGGACGTGTATCACCGCTACAGTGATTTTGTAGAGCTCCACGACAGACTGGTTTCCGACTATGGGGTCTCAAAGGAACTCCTCCCACCGAAAAAAGTTATTGGAAACAAAGCAACGAAATTCGTAGAGAAAAGACGTGAAGCCCTGAATGATTATTTGAAAAATGTATTTAATTACTTGATGCTAACGATGCCGTCCGAGTTCGCACACTTCCTGGATTTCCATTTGTATGATATTTTATATTTGCTTCAAGATTTAGCAAAGAAACTGTTTCTGGAGGGTGATAACTTGCTGCAAAATGAGAAGTCACACAAATTTACTCCATTAGAGGTTTGTAAACGTTACAAATTGATTTTCATTACCTTCATTTGTAAGACAATAGAATGATGGAAAAAAGCTAGCTTATTCATTGTTACCTACTCACTGTTTATAATTATTGATTATAAATGATAATAAATAATTTGCTAGCTCTTCTAATGAACTATGTTTCTCTCTTTGCAACTTCGGATTTAAAAAAAATGCCTAAGAAGTACCTATTCAATACACTTTTTATTCAAATCAAACTTGTCATCAGAGCTAACAATTTGTTAATTTATTTCAAACATCTATATTATATAAAAATGTTATGTTGGTTTGTGTACGCTTCAAAAACTCAAAAAGTACTGCACCGATCGAGCTGAAATTTTAGCATGATATAATATAATCCGCATCAAGGATTGTTTTTATTTATTTTTTTATCCACATCGAATCATGGCAGGGAACTAATTTATTGTAAAATATTGTAAATGTTCTAATTTATTTTCACTCCCTCAACAGTTACATGCAATCAGCGAACGGCTCAAAATGGCATGTCCGCCGACAGAAAAGCAAGACCAGATGTGCGACTTCAGCCACGTTTTGGACTACTGTTCCCAAATCCAATCTCTGGGCATTGAAGGAAGCTATGAGAAACTTGGCACAAGTAACATAGTGCCAAATGAACTGCAATTTGACTTGGTGCCTTTTAAATCTCTGCTGCATTTGAAGATCATTGGAGTGCCGATGGCTTGTATAACAAGCATTGGTAAGAAACTTTATTTTAGTATTTGAATGAAATAAAGTAACTTAAGTCTTAGAGGCCTTTAAGCAGCCTAATAGAAAGAGATTAATAACAACAATAACATTTTTTTTTTCTACATCAGATTTTTTGTTTCTTTTTACATAAAAGTACACTTGTTGTTAATTCAAGATAGACCAATTAGACCATAGATAGTGAAGGAAAAATATATACATACAAACATAACTGTTAGGCAAAAATAATCTATTTTTGCCTTAAACCAGTCTCAACTCAGCAAAATGCCATTCGTAAACATTGAATGCTCCGATCAATCGGCGCTGGTTGGTTTAGGTTATTCCCCTCACATAAAATTGTATTACAACAAAAAGTACTGTGGTTAGGTCTTGTGGTAAAACTGGTATTTACTCGTACCTAGCCTCTAAACAGCAGGTTTGAAAAGGTGATGTCATTGGAAATACTTTAGGCATTACTGCATCCTGCAAATACGTAATTAATGTTAATATTTGTATTTGCATTTAGTTTATGTAGATTATAGTATCATTAACACAGCTGAATATTGTATGTGTTTAAACTAAAACCTGCAGCCCTATTACGTAAGTGTGGTGATGGGCGATCATGCACAAGCCAGTGATAATCATTTACCCGAGAAAGCAGGGTGGGACTATGATTTTCAAATTTTATTCGAATTTTAAAAGAGTACACAAAGTTAGAAATAGGGTGTACCTATGTAAAATGAAAAGAAATTTACTAGCGTGTGTGAGTCCACCAATTCACATTTGGCCAGCGTGGTGGAATAAGGCTTAATCTGCCTTCGAGGGTAGACCTGTGTCCCAGCAGCAGATAGATAGATAGATAAACTCTTTATTGCTCACGCCATAAATTACAAACAAAATAATTATAACACATAAAACTAGTGCGACAACTGGCGGCCTTATCGCTAAGAGCGATCTCTTCCAGGCAACCTTAGGATGGAGAGGATAGACAAAAAAATAGAAAAACGGGGTGTGCAATATTGAGAAAAAAAAAACTGTCATATAAACCTACATAAAAAAAGTAAAAAATACTTAGAAATACATTCAAATAATAAATAGCAGTAGGAGGATTAAAGGTTGAGAATGATGATTATGAAATAAAATAATATCTTCTTCAACAACATTGTTATAAATTGATTTCATAATACCTATTACAATATTTGTAACATTTTCAGGCGGTCTCCGAGAGACGCTGAAGAGCCTATCAGTGCTGATAGCGAGTGTCAGCTCCCTCAACGAGTTCCTTCTCGTTGATATCCTCCATAAGGAACCTTCGAGTATTGCTGACACTGTTGTAAGTATAACAAGTCATAAATAACTAAAATAATAAACGTTTCACACTCATAGCTCGCCACTAGGGTATCTCGTGTTAGGGATGCCATGGAACACACACAAAAACAAAGAACAACTAACACCCAGACCCAAAACAGATAATATGTATGATATTCATTATTCAAACATTTGCCCAGCCGGAAATCGAACCCAGGACCTCTGGCTTATAAGGCGAATATACTACCGCTGTGCCAAACAGTGTATCTAGCACAACTTTGACGTTAACTTACGTAGCGAGTTTTCGATAGAAAAGTGTACGCCATTTACGCCCGTCAGTGCGCTGTTGACAGGCGCAAATGGCATACACTTTTCTATCGAAAACTCGCTACGTAAGTTTACGTCGTAGTTGTGCTAGGCCTACAGGTCGTCAAGATATCTGAGTAACACTAAGAGGTACTTAACATGCTACTTGACAATTGACATACTACTAGGATGGATTATACAATTGATATGTTACATTGTAGGCCCTGATTGTTAATGCTATTACAACTGCCAACCAAGTCAGAGGCCTTTCAATGGGCCTAAGAACTCTGTCACTAAAGCTGGCCTAAGCCAATTTATCTACTACTAGCTGACTCGACAGACGTTGTCCTGTCAAAAGCCATTGCGTCAATTCTATGTCAAATGTCAAAAGTTACATTAAAAAAGTTTACATTGTCCAAAGCCCTATATGGTTTAAGTATTTTTAAATTTTCTAATTTTTCATGTTTTTTTACTATAAATTGAGATGTGAGCTATCCTATCTCCTAAGTTAGATCGAACTGCACACGGTGTGCAAATTTGATTGAAATCGGTTAAGTAGTTTAGGAGTCTATAGCGGACAAACAACGTGACACGTAATTTATATATATGTATTAAGATTTAACACTTTTTTTTTAAAGGCACACTCATACACACGCACGCTACATTACATTACATCTGGTTACACTATATTAATATCTGAAGTAGATAGCTGTCTCGGTAGTTGTTGCCTCTGCG
This sequence comes from Alcis repandata, assembly GCA_949125135.1. Taxonomy (NCBI): domain Eukaryota; kingdom Metazoa; phylum Arthropoda; class Insecta; order Lepidoptera; family Geometridae; genus Alcis; species Alcis repandata. Next base: position 3,377,744 of record OX421240.1, read on the forward strand.
GCATAGGCCTCCCCCAAAACTATTTAACACTAAATAATTTCAAAGGGTTTTTTGCTGGCCATTTATTTTTACTCCTAGTGATCTTACATTTTGATAATTACTTTGTTAGGATAGTTTTTGAGATACTGGACTATGTGATTGGAATCGATTGTAATGTTTTTCGGATAGTTTTTCCTGCACATGATTAATAGACATCCTCTTAGTTTGAGTAATTGATATACTTTTTTTTTATAATTTAAAATTTATCCAATTTTTAATCTAAACATCGTATAACCAGAGCCACTTCCTCAAAAGGTCGCATTGATACAGCGCAAATAATTATGTACTTAACTTTTACGTATTATCAAAGCGCCAGTTAGCTGTTATCTCGCGGCCCGGTGACCTCAGCGGCACGTGTTGGTGATTCAACGACGCGTTATCATTATCACACGTAATGCATATAACCACGTTGTTAGTTAGTAAAATTAGTCGGGTTGTGTATTCACATTTGCGCGTGATTTCTAATGCTTCCTCGAATGGTTTCTATGCAACCTCGAATGTACAAAGGCTACAGATAATAATAATAATATCTTTATTGACAACACACAAAAAATGAAATTACAAACATAGTAAAATATAAAAGAAAAAGGCACGAAAACGCGTTTTATCGCTAAGATCGATCTCTTCCAGACAACCGTACCAATGATTATTCAATTGGAAAGGCTGAATGAAAACATATCGACCGTATATTATATGGTAGAATGGTTTTTTAATCGTTAGCCTTATAAGTTTTGACACTTCATTTTTTTTGTAAATTTAAGTGGGTGTTAGCATCCGAACAAGAAGAAAACTGAATCTCGGATGCTAACATCTTCCCAAGTTGAACTTAACCTACATAATGCCAGTATCATACTAAAGATATAATACATAATATGTACTCGTATTTATAAAATATTATAGAATGAAAGGTACGAGGCGATTTAATGATAATCACATATCATGTTGTGTAAGGAGGTACTAGTGTAAAGTTTATGTATTGAGTAGTGAGAAAGGTGATAGACCATAATTATAATCGGTAGATAGCTCTTATCTTCATCCCTAATCACGAAAATCTTACGGCAGAAGTAGCATAAGGTCGTCAATTAGATCGCCTAGATTCGTTATCTCTTGGAAACAGCCAAGTAAGTTGCGTGTATGAAGATTTTTTTGTACAAGCGATCTACTGGTGTTATTTTCTTCGTAGGTAGGTACTTATTTGGTCAGGGATTACCAAAACGATAAGGAAAAAATGTCACCAGTTGCGTCCATTGTTATAATGTCTAGGTATCTAACTCACAAAGTAAATTGTAAGTGGTTCGAGCGATTTAAAATAAAAACGTACTGCTTTTGACGTCACTCGTTATTATTACTCGACACATGTTTTACATTTTTTTCTAAAATGCTCAACGGTATTGAAGCACAGAATAAGTAATAGCTACTACGCAGTCGTGGAGTGAGACCTTATTTAACTAAGTATGTAACACTAACTAAGGCAGGCCGCACACCAATCACATTTGTGGAACATCAATTGTGGCGCCGCGCCGCCACAAGTACAAATGTAAACAAACTGCACTCGCTACAAAGATGGACATGTCTTCACATTGATATCCGTAGGCGTTAAATGTGACGCATTTCAAATGTAGCTTTACAAACAAACATCCGGTGTGCGGTTGACCTAATATGACCTAACATGATAGTCTAGTAGTTCTCAGTCGCATAAATTGTGACCCACTTGAGCACAAATCAAACTCCTTTATTTGTTTAATTTTATATCTACACATAATAGTAAATATGACACTTTAACTCAATGATCTTCTATATAAACTCATTGCTTTAACTGCTGAAAACACATACCTTGTGTTTTTCTTTGTGCAACGCGAACGCGGCTACACACGCCAGGCGCGCAAAACACAACGCATTTTGTTATTAGCCGCAGTTTAAGCAAACGTATGTGATTATTAGCTGCAGTTAAAGTGTTAAATAAAACAAGTCTCGCTCTTGTTACTGGAAATTGTTTCCAAACTTTACGGCCTTCTTCCCGCCTTTTCACCTCTCTACCTATGTACCGCATAATTTACCTTCTCTTTTATCCGGTCTTAAAGTAGGTACTTTCTTTAAGTTCTCGTGATTCATTCCTAATTCAAATGGTTCGTCCACAGAAATGGAAGAAGCTGACCCACATAAACTTCGCCAGCAACAACGTCAGGCACATCGACTGGGCCATCAAGCTCGTGCCTGACCTCCACAAGCTCAGCCTCTCCTCCAACCGACTCACGGAACTCTGCGACATCTCCTCCCTCCACCAACTAAGAGACCTCAACTTATCTATGAACAACTTCTCCATCTGCGAAAACTGGCATTCCAAAATTGGCAACATTGTCAAAATAAACCTGTCTCAAAACAAGGTCACATCGCTGAAAGGTTTCCACAGACTATACTCTTTAGTTAGCTTAGATTTGAGCTGCAATTTGGTGGAAGACGTCGAAGAGGTGCAGCATATATGCAAACTGCCCTGTTTGGAGTATCTATGGTTAACGGCCAATCCCGTAGCGTCGACCATAGACTATAGAGTGAATGTAATAGAGCAGTTCAACGCTAGAATGGGTGAATTATGTTTAGATAATGAAAAGGCTTCTGAAAAAGAGATGGATACAGCGCGAGTGTTACAAGCGTTGAGAACTGTTAAAGAAGGGAAGACGCCGAGTTTCTTGCAGAATAACAACACGAGTCATAGCTTTAATAAGAGTTGACAATAATTGTGCTTTTCTTACACGAATTACTTTCTACGGATCTTTGTTCCTGATTGCGGAATCTGTAGAGGTATTCTATGGTGTAAAGGAATGCCTGTTGTATGGTAAAGACACTTTCATAATTAATATTTTATTAGCTTATGATTTTATAGGACTGAAACATACTATTAGGTATAGATCAAAAGTTCTAGTTTAAGCCCGGTGTCGACTTATATGTGACGTGACACTACTTTTTTGCTTCACATAAAATGCTTTTAATGTTGTGTCAAATTGCTAGCCTATAAAATTATCAGATTACATGTGATACTTGGCTTATGATAGGTGGACATCGCAACTTAATCGGCAAAGCGTAGCCGCACTAACACACTTTCAATATTGGGACTTTGAAATAATGTCGAATATTAACTAATGTAAATATCTAAATTTTAGACAAGACTTGAGCTGGTAAAGTGTCCTTACATTACAATAGACTGGACCTTAAAGTAATTGTAAAATAAATATGACCAATTAACCAATGAAATTAGGACATTGTACGAGGAAACACCCCTCAACTAAAGACGATACACTTGAGTGTGAATAAGTGCAATAAGGATAGGAAATAATAGGAATACAGGGTTAAACAGAAAGGGTATGCTAAGCCGAAAAAGGCTCATAGTACTCATCATTATGAACAACTTTTACAATGACACCAACCCGGAATTCGCGAAAAAAAAAATCAGCACGATTGCATTTTGTCGAGTGTCATTGACATTTTTCTATGGAACAGCTGATTTTTTTCGCGATTTCCGGGTTAGTCCCATAGCAAAAGTTGTTCATAATGATGAGTACGATGAGCTCTTTTCAGCTAGCATACCCTTTCTGTATAACCCTGTATAATAGAAATAATAGCAAATCTATGATGTACTTACATAGTTATAACTGCAGCCTTGAGAGGTAGCTCTAAGTGATATATCCTGTGGTTTAGGGGACCGTCCCCACTTATTCCTTTATATAATAAGCGTGCAAGGTCACGACACGAGACAATGTTGCAAGCGATTTTGAACTCTAACTCGAGTCGTGGCGATTGAGAGTTGTGAAGCTGGAAGCAATAAAAATATTGCCACAAAGCTGAATTATAAGAACAGTATGTGCCTATTGAATAGGCTTATTTATAAAAATGCTTTAGATTTATCTCGAATTTTATTGAAACAATATCGATAATGGTTTGTAATAAAGTCGAAAATTAAACGCTTTTGAATGCGACCGTGAGTCGGATGACACAGTAAACTGTACTTACTGTAGGACCAAGTTTGTCTATGCCCTCGTTTTGGGATCGAGAACAGTTGAAAACGCCACTTTTGCTGTTTTTGCCATTGTTTGCATGTGTGACATAACATTTCCCGTGGTACTACCAGTAGTACCACCGGTAGTACCACGGGTAAGAAGCGATACGACCGTGTACACATGCAAAGGATTTTGTAATTTTTTACTGTTATTTTTGCCACCGACCCCAAAACGCGAGGAATATCAAAAACCACCAGGAGGCCTTAAAGTTTGACCCCAGGACTGGCTTCAACCTTAAGTGCGTCGCGCTTCTGCTTTCTCGTCAAGCAATTTTTTTTTTAACTTTATTTTAATGTGTGCAAAGATGATAGTTGTCTGTTTAAAAGCTTTGTTACGCTAATTTGACTTTGTAAGATCTTATTTTCAAGCAAAAATATTTTAGATCTGTGTATATTGTCCAAGCTTTTGATACTAACACCACAGGTAGCGGCTGTTGAGTTGGCTTATCGAGAGCAAGTGAAAATTACTCGATTAATTGAAATGAAATATTTATTTATGGCATTGCTACAAGTCAGGGAAAAAATTAAAAAGATAATAAGATAAGATAATTGCATAGAACGACTTTCAAAACCTCCTTCTATATATCTATTTCCAACTCAACAGCGACTAACTGTAGATTACTTATACATATTATTCTCATAAGATATAAATTAATCAAATCATGCAATAAATAAAATAAAAAAAAATTGCCTTTATTCGAATCAGAAAGGATCGAGTGCATATTACAGTATGTTTTTGTTTAGAAGTCAAACCATGTAAACAAATATGGCGGACAGGCGACCTATGATAAACCACCAGCGAGGAAACTCAGCTGTCCTCAGTCGAAAAGACGCCATGTTTGTTTATATAGTTTGACATCTAAAAAGAAAATTAACTACGAGTATAGTTGAATAGAAGAGGACGTCGTTACTACGTTTGTATCTCTTCATGTAAAAATAAGATATTTTAGTAAATATTACTTTGAAGAACGTTAATTAGTTATTTATAACTCTGTTCACTATATATAACGGCATTCCTAAGTATGAAGTGAAATTGTTAATGAAATTGACTTTATTATTAATTTTAAGTTTATTTAAATGCAATTAATCTTAATAAGTATTCACTTGTAAAGTATTATTATTGTGATCGATGTAACTAGATTTAATAGTTAATATATTTTATATTCTGACGGATGGTTGACTTTATAAAGTTATTATCAAAATAATTGACTTTTATTTGATCACACTTTATCTTAAATAATTATAATTTACGAAAGGTTATTCAAAGCACGCTATAAATAAAACGAAATGTTTTCTTAAATATTTATAATTTTATTTATATTTATCTCATTATAACTAAATGATCTTTCATTATTCTCCAGTACTTATAGTACTTAGGAATGTAACTTACATTTAACACAAATTAAATATTAACACAGTGAAACAATCCGTAAAACAACATATTCAGATATGACGAGTGATAGAGATGAATGGAAGAAGTGTACATACTGTACCGACCCCGCGCAGGTGGAATAAGGGTAGGCAGATGATGACAGTAAAACAATCCATCAAAAAAAAATTTCAGAATGTTTATTTTTTTTTATTACTGAAATTATTATTATTATTTTTTTTTTTTATACTACTCAGTGACAAACGAGCAGACAGCCCACCTGATGGTAAGCGGTAACTGTCGCCCATAACACCCACGGATCACGCATTCAAGCTGCTGGCAACAAAAATGCAGAACCGCAAGTGCGTTGTCACTGTGAGGACTAAGATGAAATGCCTCTTGCCTGTAATTTCACTGGCTACCTTATCCTTCAAACCGGAACACAGCAATGCAAGTATTGTTGCTTGGCGGCAGAAATAGATAAGGCAGTGGTACTCACCCAGGCGGACTCCTCAGGCTAGACAGAGTCCTACCACTGATACCTCAGGCTAGACAGAGTCCTACCACTGATACCTCAGGCTAGACAGAGTCCTACCACTGATAACATACTAATTTCTCATACATTTATCTCTTTCTTACAAAATTAGAACCTAAATAAAAGAAAAGGTCAATTGCGATTTACTATACGATAGTCCATTTTATTTTAAAAGTGTTATTTCAATTAATGAACTGTCATATTTTTAGAACTGCATAAACAAGTATTCTCTTTAATCCATAATTAAGATATACTTGTTGCCCTATGCAGTGTCCTATACAATATACATACATTCACTAAGTAGCCACACACTGGAGACAAGCCAAGTATGTAGTATGATTATGGCGTCCAAATTTTTAAAACATGTTTCAATAGTCGACTTGATAATCTCCAATTTAATTTCCTTGTTTCTTTAGACGACACACACACTGGAGAAAAGTCATATAAATGCTACAGCGTATATATGGCTAACACACATTTAATAGACAATGGGCTTAAATAGAAATAGATCTACGTAGGCGAAGGATGAAGCACATAGATCTAGAAGAAATTTATTTGGACACAAAAAATCTTGTTTCCTTAGACGTCATACTGGAGAAAAGCCATATAAATGCTGCGGCATAGATATGGCTAAAACATATTTTATGATCAACGAGTTTTAAACAAAAAAAAATACAGAAATTATAGTACATACTAATTTCTCATACACCATCATTTTCTCACAATATTAGAACCAAAATGAAATAGATTAGGTCAATTATGATATACATTTTATTTTGAAAGTGTTGTTTCAAATGAACTGTCATATATTTAGAACTGCATAAACAAGTATTCTCATTAATCCATAATTAAGATATACTTGTTGCCCTATGCAGTGTCCTATACAATATACATACATTCACTAAGTAGCCACACACTGGAGACAAGCCAAGTATGTAGTATGATTATGGCGTCCAAATTTTTAAAACATGTTTCAATAGTCGACTTGATAATCTCCAATTTAATTTCCTTGTTTCTTTAGACGACACACACACTGGAGAAAAGTCATATAAATGCTACAGCGTATATATGGCTAACACACATTTAATAGACAATGGGCTTAACCCTCTGACTCGGAAACGTACACATTTGTCCTCGACAAACTCGACCACGGCTGGCTCGGAAACGTACACATTTGTACGTACGCGCTACCCTCTTTAAAAAGGTGTATAGATCGGTTTTGAACGAACTAAATAGGCGTGGTTTGTATAGAAACAAAGAGATGAATAAACCCTCCTTATTTTGGTGTATAATAATAGCGATATTTCAAAGCGCAGTCGTCGACTCGGCCATTTCGAAAAACGCCATTTTCGTGCTGTCGTGACGCAAAGTTTTGTGAGTGATTATCAATTGTTTTCTTGTAAAAGGTAAGTAAAACCTATTATAATTTTGATCATGGCATATGTGTAGACCTTTTCACTACAATAATGAAGCAGTGAATACAATATTATGTTAGTTTTTTTGGATACAAATGAGATGAATGAAATGAAATTTGAAAAACGAATTTTTTTTTGTTTCCATGTTTTTGTATAAATTAAAATTGTTTGAAATTTAAATCTTGTTGAATTTAACGTTAAAATGTAGCAGCGTTATCATATAATGGACTGCTTTTTACATAAATTAAAAATATTTGATAGTTTTTAAAGATTCGTAATTTTTCTAAACGTCTGCTATGAAGGCGGTTTTCCCGCCAAAACGCGTCCGAGCTTACCGGTGTAGAGTTTAACAGGTGTCACCCGAGTCAAAGGGTTTTAAATAGAAATAGATCTACGTAGGCGAAGGATGAAGCACATAGATCTAGAAGAAATTTATTTGGACACAAAAAATCTTGTTTCCTTAGACGTCATACTGGAGAAAAGCCATATAAATGCTGCGGCATAGATATGGCTAAAACATATTTTATGATCAACGAGTTTTAAACAAAAAAAAATACAGAAATTATAGTACATACTAATTTCTCATACACCATCATTTTCTCACAATATTAGAACCAAAATGAAATAGATTAGGTCAATTATGATATACATTTTATTTTGAAAGTGTTGTTTCAAATGAACTGTCATATATTTAGAACTGCATAAACAAGTATTCTCATTAATCCATAATTAAGATATACTTGTTGCCCTATGCAGTGTCCTATACAATATACATACATTCACTAAGTAGCCACACACTGGAGACAAGCCATATGTATGTACTTAGTACATACTTATGATTATGGCGTCCAAATTTTTTAAAACATGTTTCAATAGTCGACTTGATAATCAGCAATTAAATTTCCTTGTTTCTTTAGACGACACACACACACTGGAGAAAAGTCATATAAATGCTGCAGCATACATGGCTAACACACATTTTATGGACAACGAGCTTTAAATAAAAATAGATCTATGTAAGTGATGGATGAAGCACATAGATCAGCAAGAAATCTATTCGGCCCAAACTTTATTTCAGTCAGATTTAATTTTTCGTATAACTTGAGACGCCAAACTGGAGAAAAGCCATTTATATATGCTGCAGCATACATTTGGCTAAAACATTTTTATGAACAATGAGTTTTAAACAAAAAAGTTTTATGTGAATGAAGGACGTCGATCTAGAAGAAATCTGTTCTCTTTAGAATGTTTTTTAATTAGGTTAAATTTTCTTGAAACCTTGGATATTACACTGGAGAAAAACCGTGTGAATGCCATGAATATGCCAAATTAAACGCTGTTTTACCGGTATTTAATAGGTTTTAATCTCATTATTAGGTTAGAAGCCATAATGGAGATAAGCCATATATAGATGCCGCGCATTTATGGACAGTTAATACATTTTTTATTTTATAAAAGGGCTCAGTATAAAAATAAATTTGCACATTTTTAATGTTGACCTGTTTTTAACATCTTAAAGCTTGTGGACAAACAGCTGCGAATCTTAGTTCTAACTTTATTTAACATTTGTCTATACAATCATACAAAAACAATACCTGATCCCAGTCTTACGATTTTCTGTTATTCTTAAAACTATCATAATGCCATAGTCTAGAAAGAGACAAAACATCTTTTAGGTATGGCGAAAAGAGACAGCGTTATCTGTCGAGGACCGACCTTAAAAATTAGGCCTTGGATACTCATAGCCAGATAAAATCTCTGCGAGAAAGAGAGTGACAGGAAATACATTCTGCATAAGTGCAAGCGAGAAAGAAGACTTTCTGCAGACAAGAACCATTCTGTAGCAGCAAATAGTCTGCGATATTACTTTTTGCATTCAATCATTTTCAAAAAGACATTCAATCATTTCAAAAAGACATTCAATTATTTTCAAAAAGATGTTAAAATGAAAAGTCAAACAATTACTTTTTGAAAATGATTAAGATAATACTATTTTAATTATGTTTAGATTTAGCGTCAAAAAGAGCCTCATTTACGAAATACTTGATGTATGAAAGCTTATACAATATTTTATAGCAAAATAGTCTTTGCGAAATTAAATATGAAAAAAATGTGATGAGTACTTTTAATTGATATGAAATTCATGTATCAATTATAATGTACCTGCCAAAGCATGAACGTTATAAATTCATATAAAATTATACTATTATACATTCTATATCATTATTGCTATATCAACTATGTATGTTTCAATACAATGTATTCAAACATAGTCTTTACGATCACACTGGGTTCATACTAAGATAATAATTATAGAGGTTTTTTTATGATTTTTTCATATAAAAATAGAGAAATGCTTAAAGCTTCATATTTTCTAGATAGCGGATTTATTTACTAATTGTTGTTATTTTTTTAATGTAGAAACAGTACGACATATTTAAAAACTAGAATAGTTCTGATTATTTCAGAGGTAACTTTATTTCCTAAAGAAATTAACCGTTCCTATTAGGTAGTGGATAAAACTGTGATATACAACTCGTGTCATACAATTTAAACGACACAAAAATATTGTTCACGCTTTTGGATCTAAAAACGGATTATAATCATTATTCCATAATACACACTAAAAATGTCACGTGTTCTTCTACAAAAAAAAACTTTTTTGCAATTTTTTTCGTCCTCCTTTACCATCAGTCGGGTAAACTCTACGCAGAAACGGGAAGCGCGTGTGTAGGAAGCGCGAAGTGATGCCGGACGTACTTTTACAATTTTCGTTGTGAAATTGCAACGACCTAAAAGGTTATTTTCCTTTTTGGACTTAAAAAAAACGAACTATTCTCTCTATTCAATAACTCACACAGGAACCTTCTCCTCGATTGTCAGTCGGGTAAGTCTACGCAGTGACAGCGAGCGAGTGTGTGGGCAGCGTGAAGTGATGGCGCACGTCTACAGCGGCCATGGAGTCCGCGAGCGGCGCGCGCGCCCGCACGCCGCGCGCCGTGGGGCGGAGCGCGGGCGACGAGCTCAGCATCAGGTCTAGCGCGGACGCCTGGGGAGAGGGACAGCTGTAGCGAACTGAACTGTACATTATACAAGGTTAGAAGACTTGCCCGTTGGGGCTGCAGGTCGTTCAGAAGTTACCGCGGCCTCGGCGGCACAAGGACGTAGAAGGAACATGTAGACCGGGCGCTAGAAGTAAGTGAGTATGCATAATGTGAGTACCGAATTTCGCTAACGGATTTAAGTGAAGAAAAGGTCAAAGAATAATAATGTGGATCTTGCCGGTCAATTTTTTGGTCCATTTTTTTTTACCCCCTCTTCTCTTATTCGTAAAGGGAATGTATTGAGTACATGATATAAAATCATTTTAATGATTATTTTCCTAATGATTTATAGTTTTTTCTAATGGTAAAAGTCAGGATGGATTCTTAAATAATAAGAAAAAAACAAAAACGAAAGTAATAATTTTTTTTTATTAATAAAAAAATTAAAGTTACATATGAAAAACTAGCGAATTCAAGCATAAAAATGTATTTAATGTATTTATTTTTCATACTCAACTACCTCTAGCGCCTGGACTAATGGGTGGTTTTTAGTCAGTAGATGTCTGACACTCCCTGCCGCTCTGCCCAAGAGTGGGAGGGGTCATTTGAACATTTCCCACCCCAAAAAAAAAAAGGTTATAAGACTTATAAAGAAACGATAAACCAAAAAAGGTTCATAGAACTCATCAATATGAACAACTTTTACTATGGGATCAACCCGGAGTTCGCGCTTATTTCTCAGCCATTTTATTTAGCGAAAATGACTATACTCACAAATCATAAGGATATCGGAACATTATATTTTATTTTTGGTATTTGAGCAGGAATTTGGCTTGTAGTACACCCGATATATTTAAACGAATAACACAATATATTATAGTAATATAGGGTTACTCATAAAGGGTATGCTAAGCGGAAAAGAGCTAGTACACATCATTATGAACAACTTTTACTATGAGACCAACCCGAAATTCGAGAAAAAAAATCAGCTGTTCCATAGAAAAATGTCAATGACATTAAAATGTATGGAACAGCTGATTTCATTGTCGCGAATTCCGTGTTGGTTCTATAGTAAAAGTAGTTCATAATGATGAGTACTGCGAGCCCTTTTCGGTTTAGCATACCTGTAGCAAATAAATATTTTTTTTATCTTTAAAATTGTAACTTCTGACTGAATCAATTTTTTTATGCTATTGAGTGACGGGACGATCTAATCGTTCGTCTGATGTTAAACGGACAAATAGGAACCTCTAATCAATTTTCATTCATCAAAATATATATTGTAGAATCAGATCTGACATTACCATATCAGAAACTTAACATGACGTCGCAAAACACATCTATCACTCACCTCATCAGGATACTTCTCTCTAAACCCGTTCGGATACCGCCCCTGCTTCACGTCCTCCAAGCACCGCACTCGCTCCGACTCGGTGCCGAACGGTTGTAGCAGCTCGAACAGAATCAGGCCCAGTGAGTAGATGTCCACTTTGTAGCTGTACGGCCGGCATTGGGCTTGTTCCGGGGACATGTATAGATGTGTACCTGAAATATAGCACAAGGTTTGATTCTAGATTTTTTGTACCTTGCTACCCTTGTGTTTTCTTTTGTGCAACGCGAATGCGGCTGCACACGCCAGGCGCGTAAAGCTAAAAGCATTTGACTATTAGCCGCAGTTAAAGCAAACACATGTGATTATTAGCAGCAGTTAAAGTGTTAAAAACGTGTTTAACGTGTAATAAAAAAAAATAGGTAAAAAAACTTTTTAAGTTAAACGGTTTTATGTTAAAAAAAACATACATTGCAATGTTTAAGATAAATGTACTAAAAACCAAAAAATAATAAAATAGATACAGTCGTGGGAATTATAAACATATGCATAGACTAGACTAAAATAAAACCGTGGGGAGAGTTAAGTTAGTTAAGTTAGAGACGTTGTGACGTGCCCCACGGTTTTATTTTAGTCTAGTCTATGCATATGTTTATAATTCCCACGACTGTATCTATTTTATTATTTTTTGGTTTTTAGTACATTTATCTTAAACATTGCAATGTATGTTTTTTTTAACATAAAACCGTTTAACTTAAAAAGTTTTTTTACCTATTTTTATTTTCTAGTTTTAAGTTTTTATTTCGCATTCTGTTTAATTCATATTGATAAAACCTAAGTTATCCGCCATTTTGTAGAGGCCGCCATCTTGGATTTTAATTTTATATAGTACATTGTATTATACTGGTTGAGCACTTTCATTTGATACCCATATTGATGGGATCGATAAAACCTACGTTATCCGCCATTTTGTAGCGGCCGCCATCTTGTATTTCAATTTTTTATAGTATATTGTATTCTGCTTGTTGAGCCCTTTCATTTGATACCCATATTGATGGGATTGATAAAACCTACGTTATCCGCCATTTTGTAGCGGCGGCCATCTTGAATTTATAATGATAATGAATAAACATAATTGTATTGTCACCAAAATCCAAAGTGTATACAAAACTTCAGATTAATCGGTTGACAGGAAGAGGGTGAAGTTTGAATGACTAAATTTGACCCAAGAATAATAAATAAAACAAACGGGGTGAGCTAAATAAAACCGTTTAAAAATGGAAAAGTTAACATTCTAGAATTTTTGTATAACTTCACTTTGAGTAGCGTAGTTTTTTTTTTATTCAGTTGTAGGCTTGCGTTTGACCGCGTTCGTTTTTAACACGCTTTTATTAGCTTCACCTGTATGTTTGTATGTATGTTTGTAACCGACTCCTTTGAGCGCGTTTTTGACCCACATTAAACGGTCAGATTTCTTTCAAACTTTGTAGATATATCGAGGACCGATGACAATACACTAAACAAAGCGTGTTTTTTAGTTTTTTTAACTATTAATTATTTTATGTGTTTTTGTGTATGAATGTATGGTCCTCATCACCTCAGTACATACCGACTCTGTAAGTATGTCGCTCGTACACGTCCATGAGTTCCGGCCGCTCGCCGTCTTGAGACGTGTCTCCCATCGACGTCACCAGCCCGAAATCTCCCACCTGTGACCAATTAAGCATTTTATAAGCTATCTCTTTATTTGTCAACTTCTCAAACACTTACAGTTGTCCACTAAAACGCATTTGAGACAATTTAAAAATATTAACTTCAAACTAAATTACGAATTACCCAAACAAACCAAAATAAGTATTACAAGTTTGAATTAAAACTATTAATTTTAGTATATAACCCGGTTACAATATCTCTGCACCTCGCTGGAATGCGTATAGCCTTATATAGTCGCACTGACAGGTGACGCTGAAAGGTGACAGGTGACAGGGGAAGCGGGAGAGACTCCCGCTTCCCCTGTCACCTCTCCGCGCACTCCCCGGTGCGACAGTGCGACTATATAAGGCTATACGCATTCCAGCGAGGTGCACAGATATTGTGACCGGGTTGTAAAATAAATCAACATCGGCTGGTTAATGATTAGCTCGTTGATTAGGGTGAATGGGCGCATACCGCAAGGATATAGACGTTTTAAAAAGCCGACGTTTTGCAAACTACGTCATTACATTTACAACAAAGCTCCTTTGTGACATTAGGAAAGGAACAAGTGGTTAAAAAGAAAAAAGCTTGAGACTGCGGGGCATAGCTAGTTTAAAATTAAGTTACAAATAAAAATGACACTGCAAGAGGCAGCTCCAGCAGCTTAGATAAAGGTTTTTTTTTATGTAATTGAGTGACGAGACGAGCAAATCGCTCGCCTGATGTTAAACGTCACGTTTGCCCATAACAGGTCTGTGCCACCCAGAATTTTGAACTCGCAGAATTCAAGACCCTGCGCGGCACAGCACTGCGCTCGTCACCCTGAGATATAAGTTGTTTTCTCCCATTTGCCCTGTAATTTCACTGGAGACAATGCCCTTCCAACCGGAACACAGTAATGTTTGCGCATTACTGCTTGCGGTGGAATAACTGGCAAAGGTGTGGTACTTCCCCAGGCGGGCTCTGCAAAAGAGCCCTACCACTACAAAGGTATTGGATAGAATAGAGTATTACCTTAACCACCCCGTCCGGCGAGAACAGAATGTTGCTCGGCTTGAGGTCGCGGTGTATGAGCCCCGCCGCGTGCACGTACTCCACCGCGCACACGATCTGCCGGAACAGCGACTTGATCTGGAAAACGATAGCGGGTCATTCGAATATGAATACGTAGAGTGTTGAACACAGTGTCTGAGTGAAGTGTTGCTAGAATTTTATTACGATCGAGACGGAAGTTATATTGTGTCGTAACTCGTAAGCTTGTAGTACACCCGATATTTAAACGAATAACACCATATATTATAGTAATATATATAAGCATATGAGCCAGCTCCTCTCTAGCCAAGTTGTCGGAGAATATAGAATCTACAAATAAATTCTAGAATGTTTTTCTCATACATTTTCCTATATCGTTTCGAATATAGAATTGCAACTAGCGCGTCAGTTATGGTTACCTCAGTTAGATCCCGGCACCCCCGGTTGGCCCTCAGCCAGTCGTGCAGCGAGTCTCGGCGGCACAGCTGCATCTGTATGTAGAGGTAGAGTGGCGCGAGAGGCTCCTCCAGTTCGGGGGAACTCTTCACGCACGCGTCCAGCGACCAGTGCCGCGTGTGACCCTTCTGGGGACAAACGATGCCGGCAATGTACTAACTTACTAACTATAGTCGTCACAAAATAAGATGCCCGTTTGGACGTTTGTCATTGCGACGTAACTAGTGATGTTACCATACGACTCGGTATTCGATACTCACGATAAATCAATTCAAGTTTGCATGAGTATTTGATCGATTTGATTTTGTATTTTAAAGTACTTTGGATAAAGGTTGCGATTCGAAAATTTAACTTAAACTTGAATATTATAGGTATATATAAATGATACGAAATGGTGCGAGAGGTCAATTTGTCTTTAATTTAATATTTTTAGTTTTATTAATAACATTCATTCAATCACAAAAAAAACAAGAAAAAACGAAAGTGATTGAATCTTCATTCAATAATTTTCTTCGGATGATGAGCCAAAATCGTCAGTTGAGCTATCGTAAATTCAATAATTAAATGGTTACAACTTATAACACTAATATTTGAAAAAAGAAGACTGAGAACGTAACTGTTTTTGAGAGTTTCGTTATAATTTGACATTACATGCTACCATAAAGTATGCGCGAAAAGCGTTCCAAGTTACATTCTACGGTCTTTCTCAAGTGTCATAACGGGCATCTTATTTTGTGACAACTATAAGTAAGACTGGCTCGGAATGACCGCCGACCCATTAGGCCCGAGTTTGAAGGCTTTTTGACAGATATAAACCAAGTAAAAATATATCTGTCTTTGTCATTGCAACCTATTAGATAAAGACATCAATACTTTTAGAAAAATTAGATCTGTCAACTAGCCTTCAAACTTGGGTCCAAAAACTTTGTAATCGAACTTATTTAGCTAGTTTTACAAACACACATGTATCGGTTTCATTTAAATAAAGAAGTCTTTAATTAAGGGCTTCTTTAACTTTGAAAGAAGTTCATGGTTAAATCACTATACCACTTTTATACTAAAAATAATAAAACGACGATGGCATCCTAAGGGTATTTTTGAATCCATGAAAGCGCAAGTGGATATGCGTCTCATATATCTGCTTACCTAAAATGGAGTAATTAACTCATATTTATCATACATAACTAGTTGCTGTAGTAGTGGCGGCTGGTGGTTTATAGAAGTGATGGTGTGGTGGTAATGGAGTTTAGTTGGTATTCGTCATTAAACAAGAACATTATTTTTACAAAACAAAAAACAAAAACCGACTTCAAAAGACCGACTATTGAGTTATTCATCTATTTGTCGCGCACGTACTTAATGCAAAAAGACATAAATGGTTTTCTCATGGATACCATTATCAGAACTGGACTAAATTGAAATGGGACCAAATGGGAAGCGTCAGCTTTCTAATAAAAAAAGAATCATCAAAATCGATTCACCCAGTCAAAAGTTATGAGGTAACAAACATAAAAAAAAACATACATGCGAATTAATAACCTCCTCCTTTTCTGAAGTCGGTTAAAAAAGGTTAACCTAAATTTTATTTTGTTGGAAACAAGATAATTATGCAAAAATAATCTCAAAAGTTACCTTCTTCTTTGGCGTGGTACTATCAGTCTTATAGTCCTCCTGCACTCTGGACAGTCTTTCTTTGGCCTCCGAATAGCAGTGTGGAGGCCTGGAGGCCTCGCCCGGGCCGGTGCGGCTGCTGAGGGAGCTCCGGTCGCCGGCCGGGGCTTCGCTGTCGAACACTATGCTGTCCGAACAGCTTAGCGACCTGAAAAGAAAAACAATTTCACATTTCTGTCTGCCATGTTATCTATTGTGCGTTTTTTCTTCTTTTATAGTTTCAAAATTGAAGTGAAGGAAGCAGGCGGCCCGTGTGATGGTGATAGTGTGTCGGTTGTACATAAATTGTAAGTGATTTTGTGGCTTTCTGATAAACCATTTATGACAAAACGGCTGTGCCCATCTTAATAAAATAGTTTGGAGAACTATGATTTGTTTCACCCCCGACACCAATAAAAATTTTTACTAAGTACCGTTGAATCTGAGAAAGTCGCTCGCCTAAGTAAAACAGTAACATGTAGTGATAAAAAAATAATAATAAAGTAAAAACCCATCCAAACACCAAACACACATACATTCCCAGAAAAACAAAACTAGCAAACGCAAAAATAACTAAAACTACCCTCAAAAAATGTCGGGGGTTACAACTAAGTCTTACGGGATATGTTTATCAGCTACATCCACCGTGACGTCATCCAGGACGGCGGGCAGTGAGCGCTTACCATCAGGCGGGCGGCGGCGATGACCCGCCTGATGCACATTAGGCCTTTTCACAACAAAAAAAAGAAACTTAGAAATTCGCGCCACAATTTCGCGAGGAAGGTCATAGAAAGATGGAGATAAAACAGAAAGAAAGGGTAAGATAAATATTTAGTGCATGTTTTTTAACAATCAAAAATTATGTCTTGTAATTATATTAAGAGTAGTTTGACGATTCACGAACTCTCACGCTCGTAGACCTAATGTTTTTAAAAGTATAAACTGATTGTGAAAAATCAAGTTTTGGTAAAATTTTCGACAGGAGTCAGTTTTTTGCATTCATTGTAATAATTGAAATAATAATAAAATAATTGAATTAATTAAAATAACCGAATGATATATTTTATTGTTCATAAAGCATACCATGTTCAAATTAATCGATAAAAATAATAAGAACGCTTTATAAATCACAATTGATTCATTACCAACACATAAAATGCATCAATAATGTACTGATCGTTTTTAATAAGATTTAATAACAATCTGAACCACTATATTTGTATCTATCTTCAAATAGATTAAATACAAACTGAGATAGTGCCATGTGAGCGAGAGAACCGCACAAACACTCTTAAAGCCATATAAAAGTGCAAAAACAACACAAAAAGTAAGTTCAAATATGTATAAAACCCAATTCAAAAGAATAAAATCCAAATCAAAGCTACAAAATCTATGCTAAAGTCAAAAATCATGCACTAACTACAGCACCACGCATTAGCTCCTTACCTATTTCTCTTTGAAGGTTCATGTAGCTTATAGTCGAGGAGCTCGGTGTCGAAAGGCTTGTGGAGATTGAGTATGACACTGTCTCCTTTTCCGTTGGGCGATTTGGCGGGCGAAGACAGGGGCGTTGACGAGTATCCTTCGGATAGCGCCGATTGACTGTCTAGCTCTCTGTAAAAAGTAAAATAAATTAAAATGATCGGTGGTAAAAGTTCGGTATTTTGACGTGACAACGTCTTATAATTCGATGGAGCCGGCTGCACGCACGAAAAAACATGACGCATGCGGCGTTATCTCGCTCTGAGGCGTTCCATTTAAGGCTTGAAGTGCAAGCGAGAGCGCGCAACGAGCGACAAAGAGGCACAATCGGCCTCCGCGTTCGGCAGCGTTCCACATCTGTTTCTCTCCTACTTGAGTGAGTAATGCGTCCGCGTGGACAGATGCTATACAATAATACATTTACATGTTTTCGTCAAGTATGAAGTGCAATGAAAAGTGAATGTGTATGTGTGAGTAATGATTTTTTCGATATTAAATATGATTATTATGTTCAGTGATATATTGTCGTAATTGTATTTATGCGTACAAATAAATGTAACTTGATCAATTCAATTTTGTGATTTCCATTTACCTCCTTCTCTATATCCATACAAAATATCTATGAAACAAATAAAATTAAAATTTTCTTTTCAAAAATGAAATCAATCCATCAGTATTTTCTTATGACGTTGTCACGTTCAACTATCGTCAGTAAACCGACTTTACAGACAACCGATTTTTTTTCTATCGACAAAATCGGGTTGGTCAATTCTAGACGTCATACACTTTGCATAGTTTATTGATAGAAAACCAGTTGCGATTCTAAATGCTATGTTTATCGATCGACTATATCATACCTGTGGTGTAGAACAGGTAAAGGGCTAAAGGGATAGGGACAATTGTTTGTTTTCAATTTACAGTAGCTTGCGATCACACTTAAAGAATTTTACTTCATCTTCGACCACATAGTCGCTTACCATCAGGTGATATTGTGGCCTAGTCTGATGTTAAAAAATAATTGGCTGTGACATACACCATAGACACCGGAGTCTCACTATATGGGTTACATACCTTACGATGTGGGTACATAACCCTAAAATTAACACACTGAACATGAACAGGTGATCATTGTGGTGTTTTCGTACTGTACGTAGGTGTATGTGTATATATGTACCGTATGAGCGCCTGGTCCCGGCGCTGCGTGTGCGGCGGCGGCGGGCGCTCCTCCCACGCGTTGAAGTACCGCACGATGTTGACGTGGTCTAGTTTAGCTAATGCACGCACTTCGCGACGCACGCGCTCTCTTTTACTCTCCCTGAAAATAATAATATATATGCAAATAACTGTTTTCATATGTATTTCTAGTGTGTTGTATTTCTCTTCCGCCTTCCGCCTTGAAGATGGACTTCCGCGAAGTAACGCCTGATTCAATCTATACTAATATTATAAAGATGAAAGATTTGTATTTTTGTATTTTTGGATGTTTGTGTGGAATAAACTCAAAAACTACTGGACCGATTTCAAAAATTCTTTCACCATTCGAATGCTACATTATCCCAAAGTAACATAGGCTATTTTTATTTTTATTTTTTTTTTATCCACAGCAAAGCGTGGCAGGGAACAGCTAGTAAATTATAATATGCAATTATTTATTTGACTAAAATATGTAAGATTATGTAAGGTGTTAAAGTTGTGTGTTCCCTGAGAGATACAATCTTGGGCTTTTCAAGGTCAGAGTGAATAGGTATCTTCTAAGTCTGCGTGCTTCATCTTCGACCACATCGTCGCTTACCATCAGGCGAGCTGGTGGTCAAACGCGGACTTGTTAAAAAAAAAGTATTAAATTTAGAGTTATCACGCAAAAAAAACAATGCACTGGATTCAAACCTTTTACGATACGAATTACGTAAAAATAAATTAAAATTGATCACTTATTTGTAGCTCTAAAGCGGTAGTCCTGATTTCTAGATTGATTCAATCTTCTATTTGTTACAATAAAATAAAATAAAACCATAGATTAGATACCAGAGGCTTCTGAACGAACACAGTGTTTCTACTCACCTCTGAGGTAAAGTGATCCTCTTCAACGCATAGCAGCAATGATCAATATTGTTTTTAACTTCAAACACAACTCCGAAACCGCCTCTCCCGAGGCAGCGCAGCGGAGTAAAGTCAGTCTCATACCGGCCGGAGTATTCCGGGACCGGGGGGGAGGGGTTCGGGGCGGGGGGAGGGATGTGGGTTATTGCGATGTGGTGGCTCTGTTGGAACTGGTTGGGAAACCTGTGGGGTAAAAGAGATGCTAGTTAGGTATCTTTTAAGTTTGCGTGCTTCATTTTCGCCACTTCGTCGATTACGAACAAGCGAGTTGGTGGTCAAACTGTCAAATATAGACTTGTTCGCGTCAAAAGAGAAAAAACAAGTCATATACAAGTCAAGGCTTAACACCTGTGTTCTGAACTTGTGTGTTATATGAATATTATATATATAAGTCGTATTAGGTAAAAAGAGAAATTCTTGGCGTTCTTAACTTGATGTGACATATTTATTTGTGAAAATACAATCTGAGTTCTACATTTAGTTAGACGATTTTAAAGGCTCATGCTACTTTTCGTCCCAGATAAATTTTGATTTGTATGGGACCAAGGTTACATTACAATCTAGTTACCTTTCATAATGCGATACGAGTCCACTCCTCGTCAGCTGATGCTTCTTTTCTGGCTCTACGGGCGGCGGTAGACGGGGTGCGAAGAACCGCGGCCAAATCATCAGGTTTAGCAGCAGTGCGCTGCTCACTGCGATTAGTAATACTTCCTTCCACCAGAACCTGCGAAAACATCATCATAGTTGGCATACAAACTCTTAATGTCACCACCTCGCTCATCAGAGCGGCTGCCTGTAAGAGCCTTATCACACTAGCGGTTCGGAAGCGGATGCCGGGCGGAGCGGACGCGCCGCGAATGCGTCGCGAACACGCCGCGGTTGCGCAGCGAATTCGTTGCGGACGCGCAACGGGATCGCCGCGAACAGCAAAGTGGACACCATTTTGTACTGTCTCGTACAAACGTAATAACGAGTCTTTCTTCAGGTGACACTGATAATCTCAAATGTGTGTCTTTATGTCTTATGTCAGTTTGTATCAGATGCAACAACTCATAAAATGTAGGTCAAACATTCGCATGTAGGAACGAAATTGTTTTGGATTCTTTTTTATTCGTTTGCAAAACAACACAAAGTAGTCGCTCTCCTCCATTCGATTAACTGATAATGGATCTTCCCAAATTCGTCGATGCTTTCGTTTTCGTCTCCGGCGTCTTCGAAGTAATAAAGCCAAAAGCAGTGTTTCCTCGTCGGAATCCATTTTGTTACTGAGTGTATTGTACAGCGATAATTTGCTACAAACACGCGACGAAAACGTAACGTATTCGCCACGCGTCCGCAACGAATTCGCAGCGCGACCGCTCCGCCCGGCATCCGCTTCCGAACCGCTAGTGTGATAAGGCTCTTAATGTCACCACCTCGCTTATCAGAGCGGCTGCCTCTAAGAGTCAGGATTGTACTAATAATATCTATGATCCGATAGGAATGGCACCCTAAGAAGAATGGTGTAAGGAAAGTGTATGCCACTGATCGACGGTGGTTGATATAGGATCAAATGGTGGTGATAACAGACAATAGACAGATAACAAAAAAGAAAAATTACGATGATTTTGTAGGTAAAAAAACAAAAGTACATGTTATAAAAATCTCTGACAGACAAGTAATTATGGTAACTTACCATAGTGAATATACGTGCACATGTAAGTGATGTCGATCGTGTTCGTCACCAGAATGTTCTATTTCGATCGCCGCGTCTATATCTGCTTCGGTGGCCTGAACCGATTGGTCGCACGTCTCTTGCAGGTATAGGAAGACGCCGTAGTCACCTAAGAACAAATATCATTTTAAAACAATGAATATCGGATCAGCATTGTCTCTGAAAGACACTGCGTGGGCTGTTGAGGATTGTTATAATGACAGTCTAAATCTCGTGTTTCTAAAGTACACTCTGGCTTGTTTTTCGTGAATTATGTCCTCAAACAAGGTTTATTAATGAGATTGGTCGAAAATATTTTTACATAAACATCATTAGAATGTTACGAACGGCGACTCACGCAAGTGTTTCTTCATTGTCAGATTGAGACAAAGCTGGGTCAAAATCAATCACAGATCACCCAATGAGCAGTTTCCAATGTGGTATTATAAAAAATAAGCTATAACTTTGTAAGCTAGCTGTCAATTTACCCGTAAGTCCTTTGGAACCATATTGAGCGACTAGCGCAAGTGCATTATCGGAGTCAGATATTGTCAAAGCAGTATCAGAGTCGATCATGGGCCGACCGGTGAGCAGCTTCCAAGGCACCGGGGACACTGAGACTGCATTCTCTACCTTGCGCGTGTAGAATGGACTTTCTTGGATGTACAGCTGAAATATCAAATAATGTATGTAGTTATTTGGCTAATTCCTGGTTTGCGATCAATTTTCATAGCTGTAATTGTTTTTTGTGACCAAAGAAACGCTTCAACTTTTAGGTGTTATGTGATGTGGCGAGTCTCTATTTCCATTTGACTATTCTATTATATTTTTATTCTGTTACAAGCTTGATGATTTATTCATATTCTATTCTTAAGAATGTATCTATCTAACTATCAGTATCCTATTATTAATACCTTTTTTATATTATTTTATTTGATGTTCTCATTGCTTATAATTATATACTTAAAACTAGTAGAAGCCTGAAGATTTAGCTAAATAGAAGGAAAATTCGACGTCGATTCGGCACCATTTTATAAACCTAAATTTGAGAGCTCTATAAATGGTGGCATCACTTTCTCGCATATTGAAATGAAAAGTGACACATATATAATAATTTTATGAAGTTCTTACTTTCAGAGAAGTACTTACTGTTTTGAGTGTAAAATGGCTGACCTTATAAGGTATGAACTGTACCGTTTATTCAAGAGTTTCCTAATTTTCGTGGCTTTATACGGCAAACAATTGTTCACCTAACACATTATAACCAGTATCTGTTAACGCGAGCATTTACGTTATTATTTATGTTATATATTAGTACTAAATGTATCATACATTGTGAGGAAACCTGCTTATGTCCGGAGAAGATATTCAAAGGAGTATGTGAAATTGTGAATCCATCAAACCGCACTTGGCTAGCGTGGTGGAACAACCCTAATCACCCGTCGAAGGTAGACCTGGTCCGAGCAGTTAGATGGTTGAGTTGACACCAAATATACCCATAGTCCCATACCCACCAATATTCCTAATTGCCTAAGACCCTAGAGGTCTTTCAAAAAGAAATATCAAAACATTTTTCGAAATGATCTCGTAGATGTTTTTGTGTTTACTCTTCTACTATGCGTGTATACAACTATACATATCCCTGTGGAGACTGTTATAGCATATAATTAACTAATTAAATTTTAAAATTAATCCATTTATTCAATTTAATTAATTAATTTCAATTTTTCCCGTAGGCAGTCTCACTAAGAAGCCATCACGTAGCTCTACCAATTTTAAAGTACATACTTACGTTTGACTGCCCTCTTGCCTGATGGTGAACTATAATGTGCACTCTTGCCTAGAAATAACCGATTCACTCTCGACTTGAAGACTCCTAGATTTTATTAGCACGATCTCATGCTATGCTATTCAAATGCTGTTAACTCAGTTTAGTCTACTTCTTAAGTCATACCTGAGTGTTGTGAACTCCGATGTAGAGCGAGGGTTGTTGCTGGACGCCGGCCGCGATGGTCTGAGTAGCTTCCCAGACCACGTCGATACTGCGCAGCGAGCCTCCCTGCAGGCGCCACATGCCGGCCACTGGGGCTTCCAACTGTTGACAATTATATAGTAGATAAAACTTACTCACTAAACAAACACTACTGACAGAATTATTGGTCCCTTAAAAAAAAGGAAATAGTAGAGCAATAAAGAATTATAGATTAAGTGAGGAGAAATACAAGGTGACATTAGCATTCCTGAGAATCCATAAGCTATATTGGGTCGTGTTTTATCGACGTCAATTGGCTAGCTATACTATTAGAAGATTGCCATAGAATAGATTAATGGTTTATTCCCGCATTGCTGCGTAGAAAATCACCACGGCGCTCGTTGATTGGAGAGCGAGAGACACCGAGCTGCCTACGATATCCTTCCTTGCTATCGTGCTGCCTTACGATATTATTGATTTAATAGTTAACTCTAGAGAAAACTAATACCTACAAGATATTGCTAAAACAGTCTATGTCTAATAACCAGTGTTAACAATAACGTTTGAGGGGAAATCCTCACGAAGTCTACATGTATACATTTGTTGGATCATATAAAAGTTAGTAGTAGTGTAGATGGGTTCCCAACGAGTCACACCCAAACGTTTCAGTGTTAGTCGTCGGATGTATACCTTTTGTTGCCACAACAGCTCGTAGTCCCTCGGCGAGCGCAGCGCCACGCGCCCGTCGTGCAGAGCGACCGCCACCGCCAGCGGAGCCGCCGGGCCCGCGCCGCCGCACTCGCCGGGGCTCAGCGCTAGCTGGTGCTCCGCCACGCTGAAGTTCCATCTGGGAACAAACAGTTGGGTTGTGTCAAACAAGTTACAAAATTTGATCCGAAAAAAAAAACAGGGCAAACTATATTATGCAAGCTTGCAAATAAAAGCCAACAGCTTTTTAGATATTTATCTATAATATTTTTTATACCTCGTGTTCAAAAAAATTTCGTTTTTTGGAAAAAAAATATTCATTCGTCTAAATTAATGTTGTCGCCTTTAAAATAGTCCCCATGCGATATTATGCACTAATGCCAGCGTTTCTTCCAATCGACGAAACACTTCTCAAACTCGATTTTTGGGATAGCCTGCTCTTTCTAGACCAAGGTCGATAATTTTTAAAACAAAAAAAAATAATAGTAGAAAAAAATTTAAAGTGATGTTAAAAATTTGAATTTAGCGTTCCATTCCTAAAACCCGAAAGAAACACTTTAACTCTATGTTTCTACATCACATTCTGTATAAACATTTTGACGAGACGAGTCAGTAGAACCATGGTCTGTTTGCTCGGTCAAGTGTATTCATTTGCTGTCTCGCCACTCACTTCTCAGTCCCCTGGCGCGGGTCGAGCGCGCGCACGGTGTGCGAGTGCCGCCGTAACACGAGCACGCGGCGAGCGCCGCCGCGAGCCGCCTGCTCGCTGTTACAGCCGCGCGAGTCGCACTCGTACATCACTGCGCCGGTGTTCGCGTCGATGCCCACCCATACCGTCTCCCGAGCACCTGTACGGAGAAGCATAAAACTAGAAATCAGCTAGAATTGACTTGAATCGATTGCACTATTTGAATTTTCTGTGCTTTCAAGAAAGTTAGATACAACAAGAATTCGCGGTACGACCCCACAGGGTCTTTATGACCGTTTATGGCCGTACCGCGAATTCATGTCGCAAGCCTAAACCGCGAAAAAAATACGAGACAAATCCACGATTCAGTTTAAGCTCAGCTTAAGAGGTCAACGTACAGGCCACCCACCAGGTAAGCCGTAGACTGTAGAGGCCTCAGTGGCCAACAGCATTTAAAAAACATTGTACGGACCCAGAAGCGTTCAGACACCGAAATGAAGCGCGCTCCGACGTTTCTATGACTTGCTAGACACATAATTAATGACTATGTAAGCTAGAAACTCACGACGGTGAGTCACAGCTAAGATCGCAATCGATAGTTTGTTTGTGTCTAAATTTAGAGCTTTACAGTTGTAACCTGCGACGTGGCCGCTACGCGCAATCAAAACATAGCTTAAAATGGGTTGATAAGAATTGGCAAACCCAAGCCCATTGTTTTGAGCAAAAGATGACGGACGATAAGATAGTTATTTTTAGACCAATATTAATGCACAAATTATAATGATATTAATTTTAGACGTGTCGAATATGTGGTTATTTTATCTGTACTATGTATGGCATATAATACCCTATCCTACCACTAAAGATACACGTACGTACGTATGCTAATACGTCCCATTACAACAAAAATAAGCAACTATTGAATAAAGAACCATTTTTTATCAGTTAAAGAAAATACAAACTGCAAATCTACCTACGTAACAAGATATTTGCCCTGTTAGTCATATCTCGAACCAATTCAAGCATTGTTACGTTTATTTAGCAACAAGTATTTATTTATTTGCACGAGCTGTTATCGTTTTATCGTGCGTCTGATAACAGATATGAATACAAAACCCATCGTAAGAACCGGATTGAATGCGTATTAAATAATTATGCAGGAGTAATTATCAAAGTAAAGGTCGTTCGTTGTTGATAAATTGTTATCATAAACAACAAATTAAAAAAAAAATGGCGTGATTGTCTGTTACGCTGAAATCATGAGACTTTTTATTAGATACGTCGCTACAAAACGTACGCTACACGACGATTGGTTTAGTAGTTGGCGCGATCGGGTCTCACGCCATAGGGTGTGGGTTCAAATCTCAATAATGGGCTTGACCTGAAACGAACTGTAACGATAACATGGTAGTAGCTTGAGATGAGCTGAAATAAGGTGCTGAGGGCTCAATTGTGTTCCTATAGCAGCCGGGTATGTTACGAAGATTTCCCCATCATCGACAAAAAGAGGGTGGTTTTCGGAACTGACACACTCGCAGATCCAATACTTTTAACGATAAATCAGATAGATACTCTTTATCGTTAACGTATGGAAAACCAAAACATACAAGCAAAATAAAACCGAAAAACTAGCTGCTTTATCGTCAAGAGCGATCTCTTCCAGACAATGGCAATGGAGGAGACAATTACAAAGAATGACATCAATGTTGATCATAAAGCTTGCTTCAACAACTTTCACTAAACTCACTACCTAGCAAGGGTGACTTTATTTTTAACCGACTTCCAAAAAGGAGGAGGTTTTATGTTCGTCTGTGTGTTTTTTTTTTTGTGTATGTTCATCAATACACTCACCAGCTATCACCAAGTCCTCGGTATACTTGTATGATGAAGACAGCAGTTGTTCAGCGTCGAAGGGTAGAGGCTCGATGGTGTCTCCGGTCAGGCTGTACAGCGTGCCGCGGAGGGAAGGCACTAGGCGCACCCATTTCCCGCCTGAGGTCAACTAAAACAGGCAAAGGTTGTAGGCTGAGACCAGCCTTGTGTTAGGCCATAATTGGACTATGTTATGGCCTTTGATGTAATCCAAGTCTGATATAACTGTTGTGTTGGTAGAGAAAAATAGCACATTTTTCATAAGGGACCCCTTGCAACCCCTTGTTTGCGTGAGGGGTGAGGTAAATTATGCAAGAAAAGAAAACATCTTTCCAAGCGTATTGTACTTCAAACATATAACAATCACTGCCTAGTCTCTGAGTTTTAAATAAAAATTAATAGTTATAAAAACTAAAAAACACGATTTGTTTAGTGTATTGTCATCGGTCCTCGATATATCTACAAAGTTTGAAAGAAATCTGACTGTTTAAAGTGGGTCAAAAACGCGCTCATAGGAGACAGTTACAAACATACATACAAACATACAGGTGAAGCTAATAAAAGCGTGTTAAAAATAATGTTTCACAGTCATAGCTCCCCACAAGGATAACCTGTGTTGGGAATGCCATGGAACACAGAAAGACAAGGACAACTTGTTAGTTGTCCCAGACCTAGAGCAGATATTCAAATTTACCATTCAAACATCTGCCCGACGGGGAATCGAACCTCTGGCTTATAAGGCCAAAGGTCCCGGGTTTTTACGTAAGACTTTAGTTTTTTGCTGCATGAAAAAATTCTCTAAACACAATTTTAGCTTTGATAAGCTTAGATCATACTAGTTTGGCGCCACGCGCGCTCCTGCTAACACTCAAACACTTTTTCAAACAGTCTTCTATGTATAAGGACCACTTTTTGAAACCTTTCCAGGTAACAAGTTTTATTATAGATACAAAATTGATCATACCTCCAAATTGTGTAAATTGGAATTGAGAAGTGGTTGTGTAGGAATGTCCCACACTTTCATTCCATTTTGTGTGGATAGAGCCGTTAACTTGCCATCGAGGGTGCTCACTATTATCAGGCTGAAAAGAACATTACACTTTAGAGATGAATTAGCTTAGCGCCCTTCATAGTTAGTACTTAGTACCTTAATACCTAGGGCTGTGGTACGAACTCTTAGCGCGAGAATAAACTGACTCGCCCTGGCTTCCGTCTCACTCTGTCTGCTAAAGAAAAGGCGAGACAAACGCCAATACGACTTTATTCAGGTAAAATCTTGCGGTAAGAGTTTGCGGTCCGATCCCACAGATATTTTTTGCGTATAAAACAGAAGTTATGTTTTACAAGGAAGTGGACATTAAGGTGATTACGTATAGTTTTTACAAGTCATCCTGTATACATGATCGTAGTTTGCATAACGTAATTTTTGTAAATGATGCGATCTGCATGAGATATTGGTATTGATTTGATTTAATAAGTATCCATAGACAAAGGTGATTGAGTACCATAGGGCGGCCTACCTTTGCCACTTATATAAAAAAAAAAAAAAAAAATCTATCAAAGTTTAAAGGGTAATATTGGTTTATTATATGCAAGTATTTTATCATAATATAAGAATCATTGCACTGATTAAATCTTTTTATTTATTACTAGGTGCGCCTCGCATTTTCCATGATAAAATATATCTTAAAAATATGTAATTATGTACATTAATCCATGGTATAAGCTACACCAAATGTAAACAAATTCATTTTATTTTTATTTTTAATCATTGATAATATTAGTAATTATAATTAACCAACTGACAAAAACAATGTGAATACAAGCTAGTGTTTTTAGAAATGAAATTAATTATTTATTCATAGCATTGCTACAAGTCAATGGAAAAAGATAATCGTAATAAATTCAAAAATAATTCGTTAATCAATCACAAAATAATAATTCATAGGTCACATCTCGAGCTTTCATATTCGTCAAGGTCGTAGAAAGGATGTTCTAGCAACCAGAGTTTCAATTTAGTTTTAAATATTGCGGTGGAAGCTGCACTCATTACTTTCTTAGGCATTTTATTATATATTGCGGGACCTCCCACGTACACGGACATTTTACTTGACTTTAGCACAAAGAATGTAGACTTTAGATACAACCTTGAGCACTCAACCATGTTGTAATGTCTTAATTAATTGCAATCTGTGTTGCTTCAAATAGAAAGGGTAATGATACCGAATATGGTTTACTATGGAAACTGACGTAGGAACAAGGTTAGAGTTTTTGACTCATTTATTTGAGAAATAAAATGTTAACTAAAAGTGGACAAAGTAAATGTGGACAAAATCACACTTCAAATCAAATAGATTCCAAATAGATTTCATTGTTTGAAAGAGACCGCCTTTTGGGCCTGTTAGGGTGTTTACTGTGCATTAAAATCAATACAGTGGTCATTCTGCAGAAAAAACAAACAATATATAATTTGAATTTAATACACCTTGCAAAACTAAAACTTTCAACTATTTAGGTCTTAACTGTCTCTCTGTAGGCCTCTAGCGCCAACGTGGGGGCATTATGCTATTTTACTAAAAAAATTAACTGACTGCTTGTTTGTTTATCAATATTTTGTCATAACTTTTTTAGAGTAACTCTGTTTTGAAGAAAATATCCCTTTTTTAATCTCAACACACAGCTTCTTAAGTTTTGCATTCATGACAGTGTTTATTAAACCAAATCTAGAATAAATCATGCTTTTTGTTTGTTTATTTTAAATACAGGCCCGGGCAGGATTCTTTTTCAAGTTACAACTTGTCTTGACAGGACATTAATTCATTAAAAAGTTTTCGGGAGAAAATTACATTAACTTACCTACTTATTCAAGAATATTTCAAATTTATAATGACGCAAAACGCGTAAACACTATTGTATTGGATCAAGTCCTTGACTATCTATGTTAGGAATGTTGATGGTGTTTCAAAAAATGCATTATAGAACTGAGTATTTACATACACCCCAGAACCGTTCCTGGGATAATTTAATTGGCTTTAGCAGCGTCAGATACTTACTCGTCATGGCTCGGTCCATCTTTTAGATTTAAAGGGTTGCAAAACGGCAGTTCCTGTACATTATCATCGGCCCGAAGATAACTTGCTAAAGTAGTAAGCATGAACGCGGCTTTCAGTACTATAACTTTCCAATACCAGCCCGACATTTTATTATAGCTAAATTAAATGTGGACATTTCAGTGTTGAGCTCCGCACCGGCTGCTAACTGTTTATTTTATTACGAAACTTGTAGAAAATATTGCGAGAAATACTGCATCAATCTCACTCGCACAAACTTTAACTACAAGTGTTGCCATTTTGGGCGTATTAAATATGCTAGCCTACTGCTAGCAAAAAACTTTAAAAAGTAATGGTGACTCATTTTTCTTAATTTGTCTTTTACGTATTTTATTGATGGTTATGAATTTTGTAATAAACAACTTAACTATTCCTATTTCTGTCAATTCTGGTGTACTTTTCTTTTTCCAAATCAAAGACAGCTCGAGATACTGGATGTTTTGCCTACAAATTAATACAAGAAGATAGACGAACTCAAAAAAAGCTGCCTTATTTCCACAACTCAGTATAAGTACGGTATGGGAACCTTTGTTTATGTTACTGAAAATAAACTTGGTAAACATTATTCCATTCTCTCTCCAATAATT
Source organism: Alcis repandata (assembly GCA_949125135.1). NCBI lineage: Eukaryota > Metazoa > Arthropoda > Insecta > Lepidoptera > Geometridae > Alcis > Alcis repandata. The sequence goes on from OX421240.1 coordinate 3,408,575, forward strand.
TGCATTGTCTTGTCTTCTTGGTGCATGAAAAGAGGAGTCTGTTAACCTAATAGAAAATAGAAGGGGAACGATGTTTTGCCACCTTGTACGACATGACATGAAATCCATTCATAGAGGGAAGTATTGTAAGAAGGAGAGGACCAGGAAGACCAATAAGAACGTTCCTGGACCAGATTTAGGAGAAGGCAGATGTCACGTCACGTCTCGTACAGGGACGAAAAAACACTTGCAGAGGACTGCCAAGCCTGGAAGTTGTTCCACTGACAAGAGCACTTGAACAACTTTTGTTAAGTTTGTCAAAGTTTGCTTTCATTTTCTCTTGAAAACAGTTTTTTCACATTGTGATAGAGTTTTGCACTATGTTTAGTTCATTATGTGGAGTGGAGTCGCTCACACTACGTAAAAAATGAGTATTATCTATAGCTAGATTATCAACTTAATAGATGGAAACACTGACTGATCCACTGACAGAAGTCCACGTAACTGCTGTCAATAAAATGTCTTTGTCAAAAATTTGTTGAAATCTCACTGTCATGATGTCAAAAAAATGCTTTTGACATTGATTTCCTGATGATTGATTGACTTTGACATATCTTTAAGTCCAATAAATTATCTTTTCGCACGTCGTATTCATTCTATTTCCGAATCCGAAAAATAGAAAAGAAAGAAAAACTGTCTTCATTTTGTATTGCATTGCATTTGTGTTTGAGAATCACTCGCGTTCACAAGGAATCGAAGTAAAGGCCTTATCGTCAGCAACAGTCTACCTTCACTCTCTTCAAAATGACTCTTGGAACTTATAACAGACATCAAGCCGATAGGAAAAAGTAAGATTTCCACAATAATTTTGCTCTATTTCTAAAACAACGTACTTATTCAATGTATTAGAGCTATATAATGTGTTGATTTCTGCAGACAAGCGACGCTAGCTGCTGCTTTTCCGCAAGGCATACGCTGCCAAAAGTGTCTCGAGTATGGACACTGGAGCTACGAATGCAAGGGGAAGCGCAAGGTGTTGGTACGCCCATCGCGCACTCAAGTTCTTAAGAAGAATCTAAAGGCTCAAGAATCAGGCGCTAAGAAGGATGCAGGGTGTTGCAGGTCAGAAAGATATTATTATGATCTTTTAATTTTGAAATTTTTTTCTTCGTAGGTAATGTTCTAGAATAGCGTTATAGTATTTTTCGACTTTTTTAGAAGCTTAAGTACACGATGTAATGCTGACTTTCGTAATAGGTGTAACTGCCGCGTTTTTCAAAACTACCCACATTTTAGCATTCAACGAATGAATGGAAGCTTGCAATATTGTGTTTCTGTAATACAATAGGCACTTTGTAATTAAATTTCAGGTTTTAACCCAGTCCCTTCATGAAGATAATGATAATATCTTGCATCTGATTTGTTTGGTGTGCAATAAAGTAATGTTTTAACACATTGGCTGCGGGAAACACATACCCTGTATTTTCCTATGCGTGACGCGAGTGCGGCTGCACACGCCAGGCGTGTAAAAAACAAGGTGTTTGACTATTAGCCGCGCCTGGGGCTAGCGCATGTGATTACTCGCCACAGCCAAAGTGTTAATCTAAGTACATTAAATTAATGTCTACTTGCTTCAACTACTCACAATTGAACTTTTTAATGATAAAAAGTATTTTATCTGACCTTATGAACACTACATCTATAAGTTTGGTGTACCATTGACATTATTTTAATATGCATCCTTTCAGTTCCAATGGTGGCTGCAAAATACCCAAAAAGAAAAAACGTGTGGCCAGCAAATCCAGTTCCGATGACTCTTCAGATAGCTCTTCAGACTCCTCAAACAGCTCTGGATCATCGGGCAGTGACTCCAGCAGCGGTTCAGACAGTGATAGTGATAGCGAGAGTGACAGCGGGAGTGAGTCTGGGTCCGGTTCCGGGTCGGGTTCTGGTTGTGGCCGTTAAACGTATTGTAATGTTGTACAGGGATATGCATTGAAATACTGGTTAAAAGTAAAACATTCAAATCTGGAGAGCACTACATTATTGTGGTAAATATCCTGTCTGTTGTCATATTTCAATGCTTTGCTTTTTGCAGGTTACAAATGTTATCGTTGTTGTTATTTGGTAGCTTCTTTTATAGTACGGGTTACTGGCGCAAACGACTAGTTCTGTAAAAGGTGCGAATTTTCTAGTTTATGACCTATGACCTTATAATTTCAGTCCTCTAACCCTCTTGATTCTAACAATCTGCCTGCGCCATTCGAGCAAGAGGGTCATTGTGATTGTATGTTGCCATGACATTTAAACAGGAGCTGGATTCTGTTTTTCTTATCTATATGATTTAACACTTTGGCTGCGGCGGATAATCACATGTGCTTGCCCCAGGCGCGGCTAATAGTCAAACGCCTTGATTTTTACACGCCTCGCGTGTGCAGCCGCACTCGCGTCGCGCAAAGGAAAACACAGGGTTTGTATTTCCCGCAGCCGAAGTGTTAACAAGGAACTGGTAAACTTACGAGTGTGCAACTCATAAGTAGCGACTACAAAATAGCTAAATGTAGGGTACTTTAAAAAAAAAATTAACTGGTTTTTTTACCACAAATTTTTTTACAAACAGTTTTGAACAATTTTTATTTTGTTATTCTTTATCTCTAATATGATTTTAACTGAAATTGGTATTATATTCATTTGCAGTAATTTTGTTTTGTATAGGGAAAGTTCTAGCATTTCTCACGAGCTTGTTGATAGCGCAACAGAACTATAAAATTTGAGACATTATATCATCGAATCTTATAAGGTCATGGCATAAACTGGTTTACTCCTAGAAGGTAGATATGCTCTATGCAGGTTTAATATGCTGGCCGTTAAAAAGGGTGAAACATTAAATGGAATTGAACTGCTCTTGAAACTTTTCTATTCCATGTAATGCACCTTGTTGAACCTGCAAGCAGTTTTTAATGATTTCAAAGTTTTATTTCATTTTTTAAATATAATGTATGTTCGTCGCATTACTGATAAGCAAATTAATTTATGAGCACTAATTTGATGAATACAGTTAATTACGGTCTTTTTAAGATTTGTAAGTGTTTTTAATGTTGTTCTTAGTTTATGGTAAAAATTCCATCTCTAAAAAGTGAATTCAGTTGTGCTTGACTATACTGCATTTATTTTTCAATTTAATCTTAGTTTTTTATTGTATTGATGCAGTGGCGTAGCGTGCCTTGGCGGGGCCCCGTATAAAAATTTGTTTAGGGGCCCTTTTGAAGGGTAAGGATTTTCACAATAGAAAAAATAAATAAAATTATAAGAAATATTTATTCGTCATAATTATCTATCTGTCACTTTTTCCAAAATTTTAACAAGCAATTCAAATTAAATATACACTCTCCTTGCCTTTTTTTTGGTCGCAATAACCGATGTAGGGTGTTGTCAACTTTTGAACGCACGCTTTACTCGGGAAAAAAGAAATTACTTTTTTTGACTGATGTCATTTCAGAAAAAAAAATTGGGAAGTTTATATTAATTTTTGCTTACTCACGTCGGGGCCCCCGTGGCCCGGGGGCCCCGTATAATTGATACGGCAGATACGGCGGTAGCTACGCCCCTGTATTGATGAAATAACTAGATGTTGCAAGAATGGGTTGAACACTTACATTATACTATCTTGGTTAACTGCTTTCTGGCTTACATAAGGCAGTAATGTGTAAAAACCCTATTGCTTTGACAAACCAATGTTCAAATTGTTGTTATTAAATTTGTTTATTGGTAAGTTAGGTTATGCTTAACACTTTGACTGCAGGAAAAATACCTTTTGTTTTCCTTTGTGTGATGGCGAGTGCGGCTGCACACGCCAGGCGTGTAAAACAACGCATTTGACTATGAGGCGCACCTAAGGCTAGCACATGTGATTATTAGCCGCAGTCAAAGTGTTAATATAAGATAATTTAGCGTGATTTCGTTGTAATTAAATGTAAGTCTAACTCTAAATACTCTTGGCATATAATGTAAGTACTGTTGTCTATGCTTTGTAAAAAGTTGCTGTACCTTTTAAAATGATTTGAGTAGGTTTATCATTTAGACATGTCATAGACCGTAGTATCACAATATTTTCTGAGACGAAAAAAAAAGTTCAAGTAATGTAGTATGGATATTTTATTAGATGAAAATGTTAAGAGTTTTGATATAATTATAATGAATATAAATAGACATACAGTTTACAAATTTCTTTTATTGAATAAAACCCAAGATATCAAAAATCGCATCATTTATTCATAATCAATTTAAAATGTCTATCAGTAAAACAGAAGTTCATTGAAAATAAACACAAAATTGAATTACATAGTTTTAGTAATTTGTACTAAATCTCAAGGCACTTAGGTTTAAAATTGACCTTACGCTATGGGTATTCTTATCGTACATACTAGGCGGTAATTGTAAAAACTGGCAGATCATTTCAATAACACTACAATGGTAGTACCCAATTGCCTCGTACAATTTTGAGCTCGGGACTGACTGAATAAAGAAAGTGACATATTAACAATGACTGTTAGGCTCCGCGCAAACGGGCCACCAACCACAGCCACCGGTGGTCAGCGGAAAGCAGTTGACACGTTTATTCATACATTATGTAGGAACTCGTCGCACACGTGTGGCCGGAGGCGGCTACTCGCCACTGTGGTGTCCATGACTCGCCGCTTCCAAACAACGGTGGCTGTTCGGCGCTTCCTGCGACTGCTGCACATGTAGCAGTACCGCCACCGGTGGCTGTGGTCAATTCCCCGTTTGCGTGGAGCCTTACGGTTACATCTACTAATACATATACATAATATGTGACAGTTTGTAAAATACTAATACATATACATATGTGACAGTTTGTATGTTTTTGTTACTCTTTGAATTTCGATGAAATTATGTGTGGAGATTATACCTCTGATAAACACAGGCTACTTTTTATCCCAGAAAATTAGCCGTTCCTCTAGAATTGCGAGTGAACCCGCGGGGCACAGACAGCCCAGTATAACGGTAAATTATAGAGGTCAGAGTAATTTATTGGCTCAATTGTGTTCAATCAGTACAAGTGGCTCTCTGATTGACTTCACTGCTTTTGTATCCATAAAGTAACTGCTAACTATGTATACAGATACAGATTATTTGCAACACAATTTGTAATGCAACATTTCCCATACATTTGAAAGTTTTCGCGAACGCTACGTGCATTCGCAGCGCGCGCTTTGAGTGCACATACGTTCGTGTTGCATTACATGTGTTGCAAATAAATCTGTGTGCCGACAACTTTGTTAAAAGTATGACAAAAGAAAAAGACAAATAGATGGGCGAGTGACGACGAGAGAAGGACAGACGATAGGTACTTACTTCTATGCATTCTATGAAAATTAGGGTTTCTTAGACGTATCATCAGCACGATAAAAACTACAATAGGTGGGCAACATAGGCAACGAAAAGACTTAAAAAAATCACGAAGCAGTAGGTGCTTCAGGCAACACATGAACAATCACTTTCCTCTTCTGATCGTAGCTGAAACTGTTCATCTTGAATATCCGGCTGTCGTAGAAAGGTTTCAGGTCTGAGATGTTGATCTGTCTCGCTCGCTCGGTGAGGTCTCGCTCTGATATCTCGATGGTGGACTGCGAGTGTTGATGCAGACCACGCATGTAGGCGAGCTGGTCCATCGTGAGTTGCCGGAGGATGTAGTATAGGAGCTCGCTGTGATCTTTCTTGTACGAGAGGTATTTTTGGAATGTCTGAAAAAAAATAGTCATTTTAGCAACATTTAATATTAAACACCAGCTGCACCCCGCGGTTTCACTCGCGGACAATTTTTTTATAAGTATCCTATGTTACTTCTAATACCTCCAAGAATGTGTACTCATGATGATCAGTTAAGTAGTTTTCGCGTGAAAGCGTAACAAACAAACATTCATATTTATGGATTATTTTGTGATATTCTTTATTTTTCCGCTTGTACATGGACATTGGACATACTACGCAAATTAAATAAGTCAAAGTATGTTTGTTTATCACCCTAGCAAGACGTGCCTCTCGCTTATCATTTGACGTCCTCTTCACTCACTTGCGAGTAGAGGTTCACATGTCTCTCCCACAGCTGCAATGACCTACCTGTCTCATAGCCCGCATGACGCTGTACTTCTGCGTCTCCACGAAGCTCTCAAGCATGGTGCGTATCGCCATGTTGACGTCCTCTTCACTCACTTGCGAGCGGAGGTGCATGCGAGCGTGCGCCTCGCTCATGCGGATCACTGGAACATGAACACACGTAAGATGACAGGCATTGGTACCCTACCATAAATACTAGCGAAAAATAAGTCTGTACTAGACAGACGTAAGCTTATTGGTAAGCGATGTGGTCAAAAATGCAGCACGCTATAAGATGCCTAAAACCGTTAGTAGTATAAAGAGAAATACCCGTGACACTATTAGTTTAAAAACAAAAAATAGTAAACAAAATTCTGTAGATGAATGAAATTACGTACCAGATTCGATATGCCTGACGGTGATGGGTAAGCTGCCGGTAGCCAGCGACTCTTGACGCAGCTGGCTGTACATCTTCGCTACTTTGTCTTGATCCATGTTCTGAAAAACATTTATTAAATATTAGGTTTACGTAGAATTACGTATAGATTTTACCTGTCAGACAGATTTGACTTTGATTTGGCTACTTCTTACGTTCTTACGTATGTTTCGTCTTGAAAAATGGTAACATTTTGTTGTAATGAAATTACAGAGTTAAACAATATTTTTTTAAACTTTGTGATTAGCTGTAATTTCTATCAGTGTGTTAGTTGGGTAAACAAAAATACCTTTGACAAGTAATTCGATGAATTTGAAGGCTTTTTAAGACAAATCTAAATTTTCTAAAACTATTGGCATCCTTGTCTAATGGCTTGTAATGATAAAGACAGATATATTTTTCGATAGTTTAGATCTGTCATAAAATGCCTTCAAACTTGGGCCTATTGTTTATAGGCATTACCTGCAGTTTAGGATGTACATTCTCCCTTGAATAAACGATATACTTCTTCAGCAAGTCCTGAGGTAGAGCGAACTCAGGATCCGGGGCTTCGGTATCGAGAGCCGCGCCGCGCTGCGTCGGGTGGTGGCGGATGTGGGAACTCACCACGAACCTGGGGGAAAGTGGGGTTATATGTGGGGAACCTGGGGTAATTCATACAAACATTTTTGAAGTGAAAACTTCTTTAGCGGCGTTGTACAATTTTTTGGAATGGGTAAAAAATGTTAAACTCGCGACAGGGTCACGTGACCTGATCGAAAATTCGTAAGACGGATGGAGAGTACACAGCTAGTATCCCCCTCTCTTTCTACGGCGCGGCGAAAATGTATGCCTGCGCCGGCTGTTTCGTTTAGGCGGCGCAGGGCGCTTGCGCGAATGTTCTAATTTGACAGTTATAGTGTTGTGACCTAGTGATTATAGTGGACACGATATCGATTCATTTTCCTATAATAATTAAAGCAATTCGCGCAAAATTATTCCCTAACCATTCCAAAATATCCAAAACGCACAACGTTAATACTTAAGTTTTCACTTCTGCCGGCACTCCCGGAGTGCAACCCGTCGTTTTTTTTTTAAATTCAATGATAGGCTTGCGTTTGACCGACGTCTTGCCTGATGGGAAGCAATGATGCGGTTCTACGATGGAGCAAGCTTGCCTAGGAGATATCGATTCACTCTCGACGTGACACCCATATTGTAACCATCGGGTAACCCACTCAGGCAGAGCATTCCACACTCGTGCGGTTCACAAAATGAATATGGAGTCAAAGCGTTACCAACACTCGTTAGCAACATGCGTCACGAACCCGTTACGTACAAAGTGGCTCTCGATTTGACCTGAACATACATACGAAAATTCCTTGATGTTTACACCAAAAATTATCATGACACTTAATCTCCTATTTGCCCTGATATTACTACAATATAACAAAACAAACAAACTGGCTGGAAACATTGCCAGGCCACATTATAACTAAGTTGTCTTACTTGGAAAACACTTATGAAAGTAGAAGAAGCGAAAGACATATGTCAGGATCGTAGCAAGTGGAGGGATGTAGTCTCTGCCTACCCCAATGGGAAAGAGGCGTGATAATATGTATGTATGTATGTCTTACTTGGCGAGATGCTTGTCCAGCATAGGATCGGCCTCATCTCTCACGACACACAGCACGTCGAACCGCGACAAGATGGGTTCGGACAGGTTCACGTTCTCTGTGAACGTTAGCGACGCATCGTAGCGGCCGCCGATCGGGTTGGCGGCCGCTATTATTGAACACCTGGATGGAAACACGAAAGAAAGAATTAATGACTAATTTAATTAATAAATTTATTTTGATGATAGGTGAGCAGCATATGTTGATGTGCCTGTCTCGTGTTGAAATTCAAAAGTTAGTCCAGCTATTTCTTCTTTGTAGCTGTTATCTGGTATTTGATATAGTTTTTAACTAATGGCTGAAGACCTTCAGGCAGTAATGCCTAGCTAGAACTTCCTCAATAGAAAAGGATGGCGCCTCTTAGTTTCGCAGGTTCAAACACAATTTGGGTCGCTGTGGAAACAAAGTTAGTTAAATAGTTAAGAAGCATTTGGGTTTCAGTGTTGATATTTTTTGATCTGTCATGAATAAACGATTTTATTTGTTTTTATCTTGTCTTAAACATACCTAGCGTGCAGTGAAGTGACGATGCCTGCCTTAGATATGGATATGGACTGCTGCTCCATGGCCTCGTGGATGGAGGTCCGGTCCTGATCATTCATCTTGTCGAACTCGTCGATGAGACACACGCCGCGGTCCGCGAGGACTAATGCGCCGGCCTCTAGCGTCCATTCTCTAAAAAAATTATAAAATATTAAGCAACTATTAGGCCCAAGTTTAAAACTAACTAAAAATATATCTGTCTTTATTATTGCAAGCCATTAGACAAGGATGCCAATAGTTTTAGAAAATTTAGATCTGTCTTAAAAAGCCTTCAAACTTGGGCCTATTAGCTACATAATTCTTATAACCCTGACAATGTAAAACAAACAAACACATATTTTCGCATTTATTATGTACATATTGATTAGGATTCTAAGGGTGTGTAAATTAATAATTTGTATTGAAAAAAAACTACAGCGCAACGACACAAGCTGTAGCTATCAGTTTTTGCGTTGATGGCAAGGTAAGGTTAGAAAAAAAATTAAAAACCGAGAATAGGGTTAAATGTTTGCAAATTTACTTAATTATAATTGATTAGAAAGAAAACTATAGACAACATTTATAACATTTTAAAGTTAGTTAAAGTTCAATGGAAATGGCCAATTATTTTGGATATACCAAAGTTTGTTAGTGGTTTACGTACCGTGTAGTAGGGCTCTTCCTCACGTAAGCCGTGAGACCCACAGCACTAGCGCCCTGCCCCGTCGTGAATATAGCACGCGGCGCAATCTGGAAACAAACATTCATTAACACTTTAACTGCTGAAAACACATACCTTGTTGTTTTCCTTGTGTAACGCGAATGCGGCTACACACGCCAGGCACGTTAAGCCCACTTTCAATACAACTGTGCGGTAAAACACATGTGATTATTAGCAGTGTTAACTTTTGCTACGACAAAATCAATCAATCTACATTTTTACACTAATATTATAAAGAGGAAGGATTTGTATTTTTGTATGTTTGTAATAAACTCAAAAACTACTGGAGCAATTTTAAAAATTCTTTCACCAATATAAAGCTACATAATTAGCGAGTAATATGGACAATATTAATTTCATAACTTAGATTATTTTTAAAAGATTTATATACCTTTTCAGTGTATTTCAGAAACTGCGACTTGGCCGTTCCTGGGTCGCCGCAAATCAGCACGTTGATATCGCCTCTCACTTTGTGTTTTTCACCTGAATCGAAATAATTAATTGTTTTGGTTCTTTTTTGATGTTCAACTATGTAAACTATGTAAAAGTGGTTTCTTTAGATCCCATGACAAATCAGTGGCTTTAATATCCTTCCTAGTGTGCGTCTAAATTAAAAGAGAACTGACTGTACTAACATTTATAAACATAAAGCTTTGCTTTATGATAGCGATGCCGCCAAATAGCGGTACCTTTATTCTTATTCGAAATAGAGGCGATAGGTCCAGCACTGGACTGGTGTCCCGCAAAGGGAGCAATTGTGCGTTTCCCCCTTTCCAGCGATTTCCCGAGCCAACCCAGCTCCTTAAAATAACAGAGCGAGGCTAGCGGTACCTTTGTGATAAAGTGATAATAAGTAGTAGAAAGAAGAAATAATGGCAGTCCTATTTGCTGTTAAGTGTTTTTTTTTACCTGGATTCTTCGATTCTCCACCAAATAGCGCCAGCGCTAAGCCTCTCTTGATATAATCATGTCCGTAAATTGAAGGGGCGATGCTCTGCACAATCCTCTCCCCGATGCGAGGGTCTTTGGACAGCTTCACAATGCTGGCCACGTCTTCATCGGTTAGAGACTCGACGATGTGCTTGCAGTCCTTAACTACGATGTAGTTGGCGATGATAACGGTGGCGAATACCGGGAAACCCTGGTTGAAGAAATACATTATTAATTAGCTATTTGGGAAAGTACAGATTTTTTTTAACTCTTTTGGGAGACTTAAGTTATTTCGTGGAGTAGTGTAGCAAGGCTTCATTTAAATTATTGGCTTAATTAAATATGAAATAGGCCAACTTGACATTCCTCCCGTACGAGGTATTGTAACGTTGGTCTTCAATTTTGGTACGATATGATTTTGAAGCCAGATAAATAAACAAAATTAGCCTTTCAATCAATCAATCGATATTAGCATATCAACTAATTTTGAAAGCAACTCAAAGTTCGGTCCTAAAAAATTAGCCAATAGGGTCAGGGTCAATATTCACCTGTTCAGTGTTGAGCGAGCCATCATAGTTGTTGGTATAGATCCCGGTGAGATCGACCTCGTCCCCCGGCTTGCAGCGGTCGCACAGGTCGGCGAGCAGCACGCACTCCTTGCTGCGCGGGATGCGGCCCGCGGGGATGCGCCCCGGGGACTCCTGGATCGTCACCTTCTGGTAGTTGCGGTACACTGTCTGCTCCATGTTCACCTGGAAACAAACATATTGTTGAATGGATGGTCTGACATTTTGAGGCTAAAACATGTAGGATGGAAATTGTGGTTTGATATTTCGAGACTAAAATTTAGGAATTTATTTATTTATTTATTTATTTGTATTAAGGCACAAACGGTTTACAATAAACTTAAAATAATAGACACAATTAATATACACACACCAATCAAGCTGCCACTAATATATGCAATATATAAAATAAAAAGAACAGGACGATAGGTACTCAGAAGCAAAACAATGTTATGAACAAAAAAAATAAATAAAATTATAAGTTTAAACAAATTAAAAAAACAAATTAAAACAATATAAAATAAACTACTTCTGAACAAATAAGAAACGAATAGGTAAATATTATAAGAACATAGACAACGACAAAATGTCGCAACCAGAAAACTGGTCGTTGTGCGACTTACATGCTCTGGGAACAAACGAATTACATGCATAATTTGTATTATAGGGCTGAAGATTAAATAACTTATTTGTAAAACGGGCATTTAAACGAGGACACCTTAAATCTATCTGACTTAGAAGATATGGAGAGTCAATAACATTTCTTAAAATTTTGAACAGCAACATTTGATCTTTGATAGTGCGTCGGCTTTGAAGAGTGTCAATTTTAAAAGTTATGGGGTTATATGAAAAAGAATTTCTAAAATTAAGGTGTTTCAAAAACTTGTTTTGAATCCGTTCCAGGCTGTTAATATATATTTGATATTGTGGGTTCCAAACATTAGAGGCGTATTCCAGGATTGGTCTGACTAAAGAATTGTATAGAATTATTAATGTTTTAGCATTATTGAACTCTTTACCCACTCTCAGAATAAAACCTAACAAACGATAGGCACGGACAGTAATATCTTCAATGTGAGAGCTAAGTATGAGTTTATTATCTGAATAAAGAAATATTGAGTAGAAATGGTGATGCAGCTATGTGTTAAGAAAGTTACAGTTGTCGATCTAATCGCTACTATTGGACATGTCTCAGATTAAACATATCTATTGATATACAGTGAGGGAACAGAGTTCCGGCTACCTTATTTATTGAGAGATATAAATCTTCTAAATCCAACAGATGGTTATCACAGATTTAGTCATTATTTTCATGTATCAAATAAAAATAAATGTTTGTGGTAATAATGAATGGTACTGTGATCAAGGATGCTGTTGACAAATTTTATACTGACCTGTAGTAACCTCGATTCTTCTAAAGCAGCATGAAAAACAAATTTTTGTTACAGTAAAATCTATAAGCTTGTATTATACTTTCTCTGCATAAGAGAGATGGACAAAAAGTAAAAAATAGAACACGATTTTCAACTCACCATAAAGGGTCCATTGCTCTGGCACTCCGGACAAGACCCGGGCTTCACTTCAGCATTCTGCGACTGCACGAATGGCCCCAATATATATCCACACCTGTTACAATCATATTTAACCACACACAACTGCGGCAACACTCCGGTAGTGGCGGTTATCACTCCCACCGTCCTCACTAGCTGGTTGAGATGAAGCTTCCGGAACGTTCTAAGCTCTTCAATTAGAGGCAGGTCGGATATTCGCACGTGGATTTCTGATGTGACCCGTTCATAGGAGGGGAAGATTTGCAGGACAATCTCTTTGGCCACCTGTGGAGGAAATGTTAGTTACAGTATTGTCCGCAAAATTCGCCAAAGTTACTAAACAGCTACTGCTATCAAAGGCATTTTATTGAAACAGCTTCGCCCAAATAATATGAGGCGAAACAATGTTTTGTGTCATGTATTCCAACAAGATTAAATTGAAATTAAAAAAACCACCAACTTTGAAACGGTTGAACCGATTTTCATCAAACATAGCTAAGAACACTCACGACTAATCCACCTTTCAAACTAAAAAAAAAACAAAAACATAATGGGTTCATCCGTTCGGGAGTTACGATGTCACAGACACATACACACAAACATGAAACTTATAACACCTTGTCGTTTTTACGTCGGAGGTTAAAAACGTAGTAGACGAGCCGTCTTACAAACCTCATCAAATATTTGCAGCATTTGAAACGGCGCCTCGGGCAAGAAGTAAGCGAGTACTTGCTCCCTCCGCGCTAGTACATCGAACTCCACGTGGAAGGAAGCTTGGTTGAGCTCGCACATGCGCCTGATTCGCTCCTTGTACACAAACTGGCCCTTGGTGTTTGTGTATGTGCGCAGGAAGTTCTTGAATCTGAATAAATTAAACATGTGAGGACACTTGGTATAAATGGACAAACTTGGTCAGGAAAAATTTGGCTGCCAAATCAAGCACTCTTTGTTTTGTAGACATTTCTATAACAATATTAAAAGAACATTTTTTATATGCTACTGTTGGCTAGCGTTTGACCGCTATCTAGCCTGAAGGTGAGCCATGAAACAGTCTCCAATGGAGCATGCTTGCCTAGAAGGAACCGATTCATTCGCGACTTCAAGACACGCAGATTGTATCTATCGGGAAACACCCACTCGGGCAAAGTATTTCATACTCGTAGGTTTCATTAGGTTACATAGGGATTGTCAGTTCAGATATTGTTTCTTTGCTTAAACTAAATAGCAAAAGTGTTAAGAGATGGCAGTAAGCCATATGTTCCATTTTGTACCGTATAAAACTATGATTTACCTGTTAGCAATCTCAGTTCTAGGCCCCAGCATAGACACCCACTCCTTGGTAGTATACCCCTTCGTATCTTCAAGGTTTTCAATACTCTCTATGCCTTCCTGCACCTCCTCATCAGTGCCCATAGCTGCCTTCTCGGCGGCGCGACGACGCTTAGCGCGGGGCGCGTCGCCGGCCTCTTCATCTGATTCATCTGGGAAACAGAAAAGGTACCTATTTCGACTGCTGCTGTGAACACTATTGAAACTGCAAAATCACGTGTACCAATTATACGAATATTTAATGCACTTTTACGAAAACAAATTATAAATAAAATGTATGTTTTTTGATATCTTTTAAATGAAATCGAATTGATATTACGAATTATAACTTATTGAATTAGATCAAATTATGACTTCAAATTAATCTCTTGTAAAAAATGCCTTTTGTAGTTTGGAAACTGTTTGTAGGGGTAGTTCATTTAGTTACGGGCAGTGGCTATACAAACAAACTTTTTATTATTAATCTAATTAAAACTCACCATACAACAGATCTCGGTCGTCTCGTCTTACACGACCCTCGTCTCTGTCTCGCCTCCTCAGCTCCTGCTCGGCTGCTGCACGGTCTTGTATGTCCATGGCATCATAGTCTTCATCATCAAGGTCTTCATTGTCATAGCGGTCGAGTGCTGGCATGGGTCGGTAGTCACTGTTGGCAAGTAGTAAGGGCAAGTGTTTAGTGGTATTCATGAAGATTAACTTTTATAGCTAAAAACGAATTGCCAAGCAAAGTATGATACTTTTGTTCTTGGTCTGACCGTCCAAGATATGAGCCACCATTACGTAGCAATTAAACATCCAAACTTTGTAGCTAACCCAGAAATCTATGAGACTAAGTAAACTGTAAAAAAAACTACAAATAGATCTTAGCTGAGATATTAAAATAGTAGTGTTATTTTAACGCACGCCTCCATGTTATCGTTGAACAGTTCCTCGCCATCATCTTCTTCTTCTTCAGGGTTGTCTCCGAGGATGTCTCCTTCATCTTCGAATGGCTCGAAGTCTCGCGCCGGTGACGTCATCCGAGATCTCGCTCCGTCGCGGTCGGACGGTGTATTGGGCACAGGGGAACTCTGAAACCAGCCCACCATCAAATTAAGTTGTATGTATTATTGGCCTAAGAACATCTGAGCATAATTTTTAGTAGGGTCTGGTCGGTTGCATATCCGTTAGTGGCTCAACAAGCCGTTACAAGCCAGTACAGGACCAGATGCTGTCTTGTATCTAACCAGTTTTAGAAATTTAAAACTTACTGAAGTCACAAGTTTTCTCGCTGGACTTGCTTAACCGAGATATTGCTTAAAATTTTCGGCAAGTTCTAGTTAACTACTCGAAGTGTTAAGTCTAATAGTTAAATATTATATTACAGAAGACAGCAAGATGATTGGAGGTTAGATTAATTATGATGTTTAATGATTTTAATCGCTTTCAAACAGTTTAAATGCCTAAAATAGAAATGATTTGGTTCTAAAATAATGAAAAGAATCAATTTACTAGAATTACAGTGAGACAATAGTTTATTTTTTGTAAGAGTAACGAGTTTTAAAAACAAACTTTTAATTAGTGATTAAACGAACTTACCTTTGTGAAGTTCTATCATAATTATACGTAGCACTTTGTCCGAAGAAATTAGTATTAGTAGATATTATATACACATGTAGTTTCGCTAGGTGACACCACTCTTTGCACTAATTGTTGAGAGAACGTAGGTAGAATTAAACAAGTTAAAATATCCGAGGGTAGATATAACCCACCTCGCCATTTTGTCGTTCTTATTCTTCATTTAGTTTAGAGATATACATATTTATATTACACACCTAATTACACCTTTGTCATTGGCATGCTTCTTTAGTTCTAATGATATTCAAGGGTTGCGTTTGCTCCTGGGGGGGCGGGAGTACATACTAATTTCTTCGGACAAAGTGCTACGTATAATTATGATAGAACTTCACAAAGGTAAGTTCGTTTAATCACTAATTATACTTCGCACTTTGTCCTCGAAATTAGTATTAGTAGATATTATATACACATGTAGACTTTGAGAGTAATGTAAAGAAGTATTGTCAATGACACGTTAATCGTGTGAAATCAACTTAATGTTTATTAAGCACAACCATAGGTACTGTAGGTATATTTTACGTGAAAATATTCATATTTTACGTTACTACCTTATTACTTAACTTAATTGTTATATTTAGCTTAAACAGTATCTAGGCATCTATTCGCCTGATGGTGTATTATTATTATATTAATAATTGCTCGAGCTAAGGACAGGTGACAGGCATCGGTAACAACCCTGTTGTAAAACGGAACGAAGGTATTGGAGCTGTGGCTCCATCCCGCAGTGTTGCGGATAGTGTCAAGACTGACACCAAGCGAGCGTGCGGCAGTCGCAGTTTGCCGACTGGTTTAAGTGAATAAAATATCGCATTTGTCTATGTATGCCTGTAGTATTTTTGCTGGGTTTTCGTAGAAAAAAAGGTAAGAAGAAAACTGACTGCTTGAAACCAGGAATGTTTATTTATATCAAGCTTTTCATTACCAATTGACAATTGTCAATTATGCATAAGTGACCTAAAACACTGTTGGTGCCCCAGGTAGCATTGTATTTAGGTAAAGGAGGTTTACCGTCGCTAAACATTTTCGATAGAAAGACAATTAGGTACGCTAGGGATTGAGGCCTTATATAGAACAACATTGTAATTGTTTAAGCAATACGACCACCACTTCCAGAGAAATCCGTCATGTTGTTTATTGGAGCTTTTAGTCAGTGAGGCAACTTGTAGGCTTCGACTTGATAAAGCCTGATAACACTCCTGCAGCCAGGGTAAGATTGGAATATATCTGCGATTTGTAATGCGATATCAAAATATTATCGTTAGGTGTAAACGTAGCGATATCAGACACAAGTAGGGATTTGAACAAAGAGAACCATGCTTGTGTAGGAACATTGGTACAATGAAACATTGCTACAATCACAATGCCACATGCGTTGTTTGAAATGTTTTTTCGCAGCCTTCTTAGGACTATTGAAAATGAAGGGAAGGTGTAAATAAAAATAAGATGTCTGACCATGACTGCAAATGAATTAAAAGCGACTGCGTCAAGATCTTTGTGTGACGATATGTATCTATTACATTTATTGATGATTCGACTTTCAAATCTATTTCAGGCAGCTCAAAAGATGCTGCTAAGTATTGGGAAGCCCAATCAGCTAACTCCTATTTGATATCTGGGTGTGTTTTACGTGATTCAAAATCAGCGAGAACATTGATACATGATCTACTATAGGACGTGAAGATAAAAATCTTTGTAGCCGTGAGGCCAAATTTCTTTTGCTGTTTTAGTAAGATTGGAAATAGAATGCCATCCATGCGGTTAATGTAAGCTATTGCAGAATTGCGGTGGTGTTGTCGATGCGCAAAAGTATCAGACAGCCGTATAAATCCTTGGAAAAAAATTAAGAGCTATGAAAGCAGCTCGAGGTAATTTCAATGCCTTTCTTGTTTACTACTTGACCACTGAGCACTTGCAGTTTGACCTTTACAGTTCGCCCCCACCCCGTAGTTGAGGCGTCAGAATAAATTTCTGTAACGTGCACAGCACGTCGTTTCTGATATGGTGTGTTGATTGGCCTATGGCACTAATCCACCACTTAATATCGGGCAACAGAGTGTCGGGTACATTCATAAACTTATCACAACATCATAAGTTAAGATATTTGCAGCGTTTTATTTCCTTAGTATAAAGCCCATACCCATACTCAATGGCTGGACAAGCCGACACTAATAAACCTTTGATTTGTGTGAATTTCCTAAATCAACAGCGTCTCTTTTTAGTAAAATTATCTATTTCAGTTTTAATGTGTAACTTTTTGTCCAAGGTTAGACTTAGCGACATCTGATAAGAGTCTATGATCATGCCTAAAAATTAGCATGTAATTGAAGGTGTCAACACACTTTTCTCCTCGTAAGACTCAGAGAAGTAAATGTTTTTCTCGTCATTTCAATAATTATCAGTAGCATTTTAGGGCACTGACTTATTAGTAGCCAATCGACTAAATACAGATTCATAATGTTTGTAAAAGCAAACGGTGCAGTTTGCAGTACTTAAGCCGAACGGCACAATGTTACATTGGAATAGTCGTATTTGTCGTTGAAAATTAACCGAAGGTTTTTATAAAGCCATTGTGATATCTTAAAAGAAAATATGCATCTTTGAGATCAAAGGTGCCATATAGCATTTCTGAGAAAATAATTTTACTGCAGTGCGTAAGTCCCCATCCAAGTTTAAAATGTTCAGTTTTTGTAAACTTATTAATTATATTATTATTATTTTAATTTAAATACAATTATTTCGATTGTTTATCAGAATTTGTATATATGCGTGGTTTAGGAACAGATTCCTGAACGACCGATGAGGAAAACTTCCAGCTATCCAAGAGAGGATAGTACTATGGTCATTTGTAATTTATAAGAACCGGATTATAAGCAACATAAAAAGTTTATAATAATTATGTATAATAAATTGGTGAAACATTCGTGTAATTGGTAAAATATGCATCAACATAAGTAAAATATGCAACATTACCTGTTTTTATAAATTTTTAATAAATTTTAGAAAAAAAATAAAAATTACAAGAAGAAAAATGCTGTATTCAGTTTTTTTTTTTTTTTTATTATTTATTTATTTTTTTTTTTTTTTTTTTAAATCAGCGCAAAAAAGCGCGCGACTGATTGCGCTTTACAGACCGAGCGGTTTATGTGCTCGTATGTGTAGGTTTGACCGGTAAAATTTTTATTTATTTATTAAATGTTTCTTAATTACTTATAACAAAAATGTATATTTTTATTTTATTTTATTTTTTGTGTTGCAAGTTGCTAAGTCGCCATATAGCAAGTAATAGTAATAACTTCAGCAAGGCATGATATAACACGTGCCATTTGTTTTTGTTCGGCTTCGATTTCTTTGTCCGGTTTCAGTGCCGTTCTGGAAGGGCAGCTTTTGTTTCAGGGTTAAGCTGTGGAGCATTGATGTGCAAGCATAATTGCTGGCATAGCATGCAGGCATTGAGTACTTAGTCAAAATATTTGTATATTGTAACCTTCAGGCGCGATATATTTGAGGCGGTTGCAACTCTGAACGGGTGTCGTTTGCAATTTTCATTGTGATTATCGGGTGTTTGCCCAAAACCTCCAGTACCTCTTCATCTAATTTTAAAGGTTCTGTTGTCGATGAAGTTGGATCGTCGACAATTATGTCCGCGATATTATTTGCGGTCCTGAGATCGCAAATACTAACTATACTAAGTTACTGGTAACTATAGGGACCGTCGCCGCTTTACCTCCATAAGTGTCGACGAGATCTGCGCCGAAATTATCAACGTCCTATACAGTGACGTGATTTGGAGGCTCTGGGATTCAGTCGTCTGGGCCCAGGTTTGGTTGGGGTGACTCAGGAATGAGTCGATATTGACTTGTAAGTATAGGTTTTTAACCTTATATAATATACGTTTAGTTTATATATTAACAACAAGTCCAAAGGTCTTAAAATTTTGCTCAAAGTAAATGATTAAAAGTTATTGTGTTTTCAGTTTCGAGTAACTGATCAAATTTTGAACGCGGTGGTTAGTTCGGTTACATTCATTGACAGATTAGTGGACTTTAAGGCTGTCTAGTGTCAGCAAAAAGGTTATCAGTTCCAACTGATAAAATGTCGAATGCGGTGAAAGAACCCCAATGGTTAGTTCGGTTGCATTCATTGAGATAATAATTGAACTTTAAGGCTGCCCTAGTGCCAGCTAAAAGAAAAAAGGTTATCAGTCCCGGCTGATAAAATGTCGTATGCGGTGAAAAAACCCCAATGGTTAGTTCGATTGCATTTATTGACAGATTAATGGGCTTTAAGGCTGCCCAGTGCCATCTAAAAGAAAAAAGGTTATCAGTCCCAACTGATAAAATGTCGTATGCGGTGAAAAAACCCTGATGGTTAGTTCGGTTGCATTGACAGATGTCGTATGCGGTGAAAGAACCCTGATGGTTAGTTCGGTTGCATTGACAGATTAATGGGCTTTAAGGCTGCCCGGTGCCAGCTAAGAGAAAAAGGTTATCAGTCTCATATGATAAAATGTCGTATGCGGTGAAAAAACCCTGATGGTTAGTTCGGTTGCATTGACAGATTAATGGGCTTTAAGGCTGCCCCGTGCCAGAGGTTATCAGTTCCAACTGATAACAATATCGAATGCGGCCAAATAGCACCGCTGGCGATCTCGGTTTTATGAACTTTGCTTTATAATTATTAAGGTAATGAATACATAGTAATACCACTACATACCTTGTCGATGTACCTACTGTACTTCGTACTATTATCCGTTGCTCCAATGAGTCCTCGGAATCACTACTAGTAACGTCACTTTTATACGACTTATTTTTCACTTTAATTTTTTAATTTTACGCATTAAAATTCCGCGGTTTTCTTTGACAGCTTTCGAGCGTTTTCTTTTAGGTATTTTTTGAATAACAAAAAGAACACTAAGTATTATACTTTTGTTGAATTGAAAGTGTCCGGAGTGGTTGAGCACTAAATTGCGAAATGAAGAATAAGAACGACAAAATGGCGAGGTGGGTTATATCTACCCTCGGATATTTTAACTTGTTTAATTCTACCTACGTTCTCTCAACAATTAGTGCAAAGAGTGGTGTCACCTAGCGAAACTACATGTGTATATAATATCTACTAATACTAATTTCGAGGACAAAGTGCGAAGTATAATACAAATTCAATTTGACTTACCATGTTTATAACTTAATATAGAACCCTAAACACTTTGGATATCTATTTAGCTGCAAAGTACACAGTAAATACAGCAAAATAACTATAAAATTAAACGATATTTTATCAACATTAAAACCACGAAACAATCTACTTTGATTTGAAATTGACAGATTAAAATTGTCAAAAAAACGCGCGAAATCTGAGCGCCGGATATTGCCAATGTCAATACCTTGCTTGTATGTCACTGTCTCTATTCAAATCTATCGATAGTCAGTGTCTTTCGACATGACACTTCCTATCCTCGAATTCCTCGATACATAACAAAACATAACCTCAAAATTACTTTCTGTTTTCCTGATTTCGTAATGTGATTCACAATTTCTTAATTATTTTATTATCTGCAATGGCAAAGTACATAGCGCAAATTATTGTACTAGGCACTCAAGTGGTGGGGA
Organism: Alcis repandata; assembly: GCA_949125135.1. NCBI lineage: Eukaryota > Metazoa > Arthropoda > Insecta > Lepidoptera > Geometridae > Alcis > Alcis repandata. The sequence goes on from OX421240.1 coordinate 3,429,606, forward strand.
GAGCATTCGCGAGAGCTCTGAAGCAGGAAATAGCCGCTTCACAGGAGGCTGCTAAGCGAGCTGGTGGTGGGCCCCAAGGCGCCAGAAGAGCGGCAGCAAACGCTTCGACTGGGCTTACGCTAGAAGAAGCTATGCAGATACTTAACATAGAAAAATTAGATTCCGAATCAATCAAGAAAAACTATGACCATCTCTTTCAAGCAAACGAAAAATCTAAAGGGGGTTCCTTCTATTTACAGTCCAAAATTGTGAGAGCAAAAGAACGAATAGACACAGAATTCAAGGATCAGACGAAACAAGCGAACCAAGCAAAAGAGACTTCGTGAGATGAGTTAATTCTGTGATTTAGTTACATAACTTTAATTGTAGATATTTTTTTAGTTAAACTATGAGTCAGTAAAATGCGTTTATTATATTATAAAGAAAATGCCACAATAGTGACTAGCATACATCAGTCTTCATAATATATGACTTGTATTTATGTTTTTTAAAGTTAACTAAACATTTAAGTAAATTATTTAAAAAACTTGCTACATTTGAAGCTCTTAAATAAACATACAAATCATTGCCTACTGTTGACATTTGATGATTTTTTTTTCTACATTGATATTGATTACAATATTTAAATTTGATTACAATATTTAAATCGGATTACATCTAACACAGATTTTCAGAATACTTAATTCCTATTTTTTCTATTTAAGTCCAATACATTTCACTCTACTTATAACAGTGGATTAGATATTCATAATTTTGTTAATACACTAAAATTCTCAAACAAACAATACAGTTGTTTATTTAAGCATTGAATTTAAAAATCCACCCGAAGATATGTAAACTTTACTTCTAAACTTGTATAACTATTGCTAAATATAAATACTAAGTCATAAAGACTATAAAAGCAGATGACTAGAAAATGTTGAATACTGTGCGTATATTGAGCAAATAAATATAATAATACAGGTTATATGGATTTAAATCGACACCAAACATCTATGTTATGATATATATGAATTGAAAAGATTCAAAACTTGCTGCCCTTTCCCTAAAAAGCAGTAAAGTAGATAGCAGTGGTTGGCTCGACTGCTTTTTAGCCAACGGACAACAAAACCAGCTGCATGCTTGTTCCCCCCTGTTTAAATACAAACTTCCTGTAATCATTCTTAAGATTCTTCTACTTACATACTATAAAGTACTTAGATATAAATATGGCTCTATTCATACCAAGTCAAGAGAGCTGAACAAATCTAATCTAACACCTATGTAGTGAAGATAAAGATAAAAATGATATGCAGGGCACAATCAGTTTATCAGCCGCACATTTTATAAAACCTTCATTACATAAATTTTTGGTAGGATTAGCCATGGCAAGACTATTTACGGGGACTTGACATCCATCAATATGACAACTTCGTACGGGCTGCATTCAGACAACCCAATCAAGTTGCAGAGCCAACCATAAAACCCTTTCTCGAAATCACTCACACCCTTCCACCAGTTGGCTGCACTGAATGTGAGTTGAACTATCCCAGCGTACAAGCCCAGGCCAATCGTAAAAATGGTTATCAAAAACGGGTACAGCATCACCACAGGTGGTCCTATGAATAACTTCTTACAGACAGACATTTCCTCAGCTACATAATTAAAGATGTTATACCAAGCCAAAGTGCCGATGTAAAATGAGTATGCACCAGAGATCAAGGCCACAAATGGCATGCAAACCAGAGTGAATAAAAAGATATGCGGACCATTGTAGCGAGAGCATTGTGATATGTCCATTTTGTTGTACTCCTCGGCTACAATAGCAGCTTCAATGATCTCGAGCTCTTCACGTGAAATATTAAGCTTGACGTCAACACACTGACCTTTCTTCTTTCCTCTCTTAATTGTCCCCGTCATTGTCAAGTAGCCATCCTTGGAAGAATCAAGAGTGCCAATTGAAATTGACTCTTCAGAATCAACTCTCAAAGCAGTTGCTTCCGTATCAGTGTTTTCAGGCTCAAGAATTCCAGATGTAATGTTAACTTGATTTTTCTTTCTGATACTATTTTTAAGGCTATCCGAGTGATTGCCCATTTCAATGCTGTTTTCAGACTGAGCTTGGGAAAGGCTGTTAGGTGTTGCTGGTGGACTTTCATTGTTTTCGACGTTGAGTTCTTTGGAGCTCTTGTGGAGTTCATTTTCAGCCTCTTGTAAATCTCCATGGCTGGAGGATGCATCCGAAGAATTCTCGTAAATTGGTGACAAATCAATGATCTCACGACTGTTGTTGGTCGAAATGGCTTGATAGCCATTCTTTTGCACATGATGCTTCTCTGTATCTTCAGTGTTATCATTATTTTCTTCATCATCATTTATCATAGGCAAATTTATTTTCATGTTATTCTTTAGTTCTTCGACAGATGTATGGATGGTGCCGTCTTGTTCGGTTACAGGAGACAGGCCATTCATGTATTTAATAGGGATTTCATCTGCAGCTCCCTGAAAATGGTTGAAAAAAACAATAATAAGGTACAGAATTTACTAAAACAGACGAGAATTATGTATAAATTATGCGGGAATAATAAACTATCATTAGAGACAGAAAGCAAGCCTATTTTTCTTCATTTGCGACTCAATAAACTTAGTTAATTTAAACAGGAACTACTTACTTGCACCGTAATTATGTGGTCTACATGGCCGGTAATTGATCCTTGTTTTTTCCCATTCCGCTTCTTTGGTAATACAAACGCCGGGGGCTCGACCTTCGCCATTGTTCAGGGAATAATCACAAGTGTAGGAAACACAGTATTTATGTCAGAAAATATAAAATAAATTGGATTAAGCCGCTAAATAAAAACAAAGAGCATCGACTTCCACTCCATTACTAACCGAAACAATTATATACGTTTAGTTTTAGGGCAACTTAACTGTAAGAAAGAGAAAAGTAATGATGAAAATTCACATGTTAGAAAGAGAGCTATAACGAATCAATATTTAACTTTACAGATGTAATTTGGTAGCATTATTTTCAGATGCATCTAGTCCGTGTGTTCCACAAATAAATTGAATTTCGATTTAGAGCATTAAAACTATGTACATCTTGCTCTTCCTTGAGCAAAAAAAGATAGGTAGATTTTTTCTGAGGATTTTTTTGACAGTTTGAACATTCATGACACTTGAGATTTTGAGATTGACAGTTTTGACTAGTTTTGAAAGTTGAATTTGAAAATTATTTTGTTCACTGCCGGTTTTTTGTGTATAAAAAAGTTGTAAATATTTGTTTTTAAGGTTTTGTGTTATATTTGCTGAATCAAGATTTAATATGTTAAAAGTACATACCTTATTATATTTTAATAGTTGAAAAATAATACTTTTTCACCCTACGAATGTAAACATAACCTAACATAACCTATTTTTTCCTCCTCAGGGAATGGTAAGTCTTGTCACAGGAGGAGCGTCAGGGCTCGGAAAGGCTACAGTGGAGAGGCTCGTAAAGAACGGAGGCAAGGTTGTCATACTGGATATTCAAGGGACGAGGGCTCAGGAAGTAGCAAAGAACCTCGGAGAAAACGTCGTCTCTTTTAGTGGTTGCGTGAGTTTGTTTATTGCGCGACATATCTGTAAGAATGAGGGAACTAAAATATTACAATTAGTCTGTTTAAAAAATATGATAATTTGTTTTTCAATGTTTTATTTTGTTCTCTCGTCTAACTACAGATGAGTCTGTAAAATTTTGTTTTTTTAGTCTTTCTTTCTTTAGTACTTTTATAGTACTTGCGCTTGTCTAGCGCTGTAGGTACGCATGATGAACCCAAAAACACTATATATGACCGCACCAACTGCATTCCATAGTTTTAACTGCTATCTTACACTATTCTTCCAGGGCAATAAATTAGTGTAATGAATTTTTTTCTATTTTAGTCTGTTTAAAAATGTAACATCTTTATATCTATCTAACTTTCCAGGTATCATCAGAAGCAGATGTTAAAAAAGCTCTAGAGTTAGCAAAAACCAAATTTGGAAAGCTAGACACATTAGTGAACTGTGCCGGTCAAGCATTGACGCATCAGACTTACAACTTTAATAAGGACCGGAGCTGTGACCTGGAGCATTTCAAGACTCTTGTCAATGTAAGAGTTATAACAAACAGCCTACTTGTTCTACTTTGCCTGAATTGCATAGACCGAATCGCTTTAGTCTCTTTTTCCTTTTTTCTTTTATGTTCTGACTGCTTCTAAATTCACATCTTATATTATGACATTAAATTTTTTTATTTTTATTTGTTAATTGTATTGGTTTTTAATTGTCTGCAATATCTGAAACTGGTATTCCCGAGTAACTACAACATTGGGTTCTTCAAAAGAGCTGTTAATAGTGTCTAAAAAAGGTCAGCAAAAAATCCGTGAAGTCTCCAGCGTTGCAGGTATTCATAGGCGACAGTGATCGCTTACCATCTGGCGGCCCGTTTGGTTGTTTGTTAACGAAAAGATATGAATTAAGTTTATGCTAAGCGAGAACTCTTAAAATTAAAATACAAAACTCTTATAATCTTGCTAAAACTAACCATTTTGGAAATAGCATGACTGTTCTGTCTAATCCTGTCTGTACCCTACTTTCCAGATAAACACAGTTGGCACATTCAACACAATACGGCTAGCTGCCGGTCTCATAGGTTCCAATAACCCCGACAGCAACGGCCAAAGAGGGGTTATAGTCAACACCGCATCAACAATAGCATATGAAGGGGATATTGGACAAGCCGCATATGCTGCGTCCACTGCTGCAATCATTGGCATGACTTTACCAATCGCTAGGGATCTGGCATCGAGAGGCATTAGAGTTGTTACTATTGCACCAGGTTTGTAATTTTTAAATCTAGAAAAGAGTGATATGGCTTTGCTTTTGCTCCACTAGAAAGAGCACTGCCGTGTCCCCTGAACAATTTGCTTGTTTTTAATAGCTTTCCAATAATGTAAGTTTTTTTACTAACAAGCTTATTGTCAAAAGTTTCAAGCCAGCCAATCTCTTTGCATGGGCTAACAGCTGTTATTATGCAATGTATAACCGGTAAAAAAAAAGTGTCACTTGATCTGTGGTAACAGTCTATTGTATTATTATCACTTGCTTTAATATGTCCAATGACTGTTAATTTTATTTTATCGCGAATAATTCCGCGTTTGACGACCAACTCGCGTTAGACTGGATCAAAAATAAATTATTATTGATTATTGGTGATCTTCTAGAACAACCACTAAAACTTCCTATTTTTCCAGGCATCTTTGAGACTCCACTAGTGACGTACCTGCCAGAAAAAATGCTGGAGTTCATAAAACGCATGACCCCTTTCCCTTCGCGACTAGGGAAGCCCGAAGAATTTGCCCACCTTGTCACCAGTGTAGTAGAGAATCCCATGTTAAACGGAGAGGTTATTAGATTAGACGGGGCACAGAGGTGGTTCCCGTTGTAGAGGAACCTTAGGCCTTATTATGAATTGTTGAAAACCTAGATTTACTAAAACATGGATTTCGGGTCAGCGTAAAAATAAAGTAGAAAAAAAGTAAATGCACAATGTAAGCCGCGCGAATGCACGCAATACCTTGGACAAAGATTGCTATGAACGGTATGCCATTGCAGGATCTATCGCCCACATCTCGAATAAGAATAGGAAATCTGTTGCCAGCTAAATCAGGCATTGTAATGACGACAGGATTTAAAATTAGATGGCCGCATTCCAATACAGAACGTATAGTATAAGTTTAAATGAAATCCTATGTAAACTTGTAGGATTCTTATCAGGTCTTTTTGTATTAGGCCCAATATCCATGTGTAGATAAATCTACGGTTCTAAAGTTGCCTGTCTGCAAGGTATTCATGCAAAGAATATTTCATTATGTTGGCTACAATACCTAAAAGATGTTTCTGTATTTCTAAGAGTAGCTATGCCTGTGTCCCGCGGTTTAACCCACTTTACTAAAAAATAAAAGAATTTAAAGTATCATGTTGTAATAGGTTATTAGCTACCAACATACAAAATTTTATCAAAATCTGTTGAACTGTTTCGATCAGAAAAAGTAAAAAACATACTCGAGGCACAAGTATTCGCATTTAAAATATTATTGTAATATACATATTAATTATATTAAGACTGTTATGTTATTAAATGTTGTAGATAAATTGTAGATAACGGATTGTTTGCCTATAAACCTAGTCTGGCCATAAGGGTATTAGGGTATGGCGTATTCCACCACGCTGGCCAAATGCGGATTGGTTGATTCACATACGAATTTCTTCCCAGACGTATGCAGGTTGCTTCACGATATTTTCCTTCACTGAAAAGCCAGTGGTATGTGAATTCGTACAAAAGTTTCAATGAACGGCATGGCATACTCTTTCTTTATGACCCTGTAGTTTTGCAGTGGGAAGCAGGGTATTTTTTACTGCGAGGTTTAAGTAGCTATTGGATAATAAAGTAATAATAAAAAAGCTATTTATTGGATGAATCAATGTTAGCATCACATTTTTGCCTTGATTTTAGGTCTACAGGACGATGTATTTTTGCCGAGCACTCAAAAGGTTAATTATAAAATTAGTTAGACAAGCTTATCCAGGAAATAGGTGACCTGAATAGCTTTTACAAAGCAGCGACATAAATAACTTATTAGTGGGTCACCCGGTGGCGCCCGCGGGCCTGCGCTTTGTTCTATGACACACAGTTACGAAGGATACAAACCGGTGGAGAATGGTTTTGGCAGCCCTTAGTAAGAAGTTGCAGATGGACGATATTACCGCTTTATTATGCCATTGAGTGACGAGAAGAGCAAATCGTTCACCTGATGATAAACGTCACATTTGCCCATAACAAGTCTGCGCCACTCAGAATTTCAAATTCTAAGAATTCAAGACTGCGCGGCGCAGCACTGCGCTCGTCACCTTGAGATAAAAGATGTTTGATCTTCTATTAGTAAAGCTCTATTTTATTAATACAGAGTTTCCTTATGAAAGGGTATGCTAAGCCGAAAAGGGCTCACAGTACTTATCATTATGAACAACTTATGGGACCAACCGGAATTCGCGAAAAAAAAATCAGCTGATCCATAGAAAAATGTCGATGATGCTCGACAAAATGTATGGAACAGCTGATTTTTCTCGGGCGGTTTTATCGGCTTGGTAATGAAAGTAGCCTATGTGCTAATCTAGGGAATATGCTTATTTCAAATTTTATTAAAATTGGTTTGAGAGTCACGGAGATACGATTACAACAAGTAGCAAACCATCACACACACAAACTTTATAAAATTAAAAAAAAAAAAAAATAATTTATAACATTGGTAGGATAGAATAAATTTAATAGGTAAGTGACAATTTGATCGAAGATGCAGATTTAGAAGATTTATTTGGACCTTGAAAGTCCCAGATTATAGGTACCCATCTGTAGAACCCCAGACCACAGGAAACCAGGAAGCCGGCAGTAACATGATTAAAGGGCTGCACTTTTATGCGAGGATGTTACGTAATAAAAGAACAGCCACTAATTGGTGCTGTCAGGTATCTTCCGACAGCGAAAAGACTATAAAAACATGTTTGTATAAATAATAAAAATGGAGGCTTGCAGTGACTTATCTAACGATGTAAGGCGATAGGTTTCCAGCCAGTCACACCCAAACGTGTCACAACCTCACAAGTCACAATGTTACTCGTTGGGCCTTCTTCCTAACGTATCACTGTTAGATACACCGAGTTTTTTTAGGCTTGCATTTGACCGCCATATTGAAAAAAAGAAAAAAAAATCGAGTCCTCGAAAAGAGTTAACAGTAAGTACTTACCAGTTTGTTTATAGTTTACAGCTTGGTCATGTCTGGGCAGCCTCACCGACCAAGATATCGGTTCCTTACCCAGTTTAGTGGTGAGGACACAACTTATTGTTGTAAAATATCAAAGAAAATAAAATAAATTGTGTTTGTTCAGTTTAGTTTCAGTAATGGCGTGGCTGTTGAAAATGATGATATAACAGTTGAACTCGATTGGAAAAATAACCAACGAGTCACAACGTAAATAGATAAACCATCCACTAATACGTAAATTTGATTCGCTTTGATTTCACCTTTATTGTGCGTACCTACTGCTAGAGAGTGGAATGCTCTTCCCGAGTGGGTATTTCCTGGTAGCTATAATTTGGATGTTTTCAAGTCTTGAGTAAATCGGTTTCGTCTAGGCAAGCGTGCTTCGCCGTAGACCGCATCATTGCTTACTTACCATCAGGCGAGATGGCGGTCAAACGCAAGCCTATCTAAGAATAAAAAAAAAAATTGATCACCAAGAAATTACAAACAAAAGGATAATTAATACTTAAACTTAAGACACTTAAAACTAGTGAATTAACTGGTGCCCTATCGCTAACAGCTATCTCTTAGCTACTCGTTACTACTTTAGAAATACTCTGAAAAAACAAATCCGACAGTCCGTAACGAGTTGCATTGTTACCCAGCCAACTGTTACGTAATACAATTGCGACAGACAAAGCTCAGGGCTATGATGCGCAACACGAGATAGGCTATCTCGTGTATTTTGTCTACGAATATCGAGTTAATTAACTATCTCGTCGAATGCTAACATGCACGCACAAATTTTTTCGTCGAACACGACAAACTGCGACACTCCAAAGATTTTTTTTATCTGTGGCTCTTATCTCGATTTGGAGCTATCATGCGCGACTTGATATCTCGTTTTTTGACAGTTTGGTGCAGACAAATAACTCGGCCAAGTATTTTCGAGCGAGAAAAAGAAGTGCAAACGTGTTGTGGTGTTTTCGAGGTGTTGTGGTGCGTGAAAACAGTTGAAAAGTTGTGAAGTGATTATTTTCTAATGGCGTCGGGACATTATAATTCATTAATTACGATGTACGAAGAGCGAGAGCGAAGAAAAATTGAGAGAAAGGTGATCAGAGACGTCTGTGACCCATTTGACGTCCCAGATGCTGAGTTCATGAGGCTTTGGCGCATAACAAAGCCCATGGCACAATATCTTGTGGATAAATTAAAGATAGACTTAGAGCCCCAAAATAATAGTGGTTTGCCGGCACATTTGAAAGTGAGTATACACTATCATAGCCCATAGATTATATTTTTTAACTCCCAACTGGTGTGTTTGTGCAGTTAACAGTATACCTACCAAAGCCATAAAAACAAATGGTAATAAAACCATTTTATCCCTTAAAACATGTGATGTTTAGGTGACTCCACATATCTCACTCCATATCTTAGCTTTGATGGGAACATTACACAATACTTTAGACCATAGCAAAATCACCAGCCAATTAATTTGCACTTATTGTTAATTGTGTTTACTCAACACCTAACCTTTATAACTAATACCTATTTTAAATAACACATTTATTTCCAGGTCCTCGGCACTGTGCAGTTTCTTGCAAATGGTGGCTACCAGAGGCAGATTGGGCAAGACCACTCATTATGTTTTGCCCAATCTACAGCTAGTAACTTCATCACTCAAGTTACAAAATCTATTTACACAAGGTTAATTTTCCTTTATCTACTTACATAAATTTTATTAGTCTGATTTCATTCAACACATAATATCCTAGCTCTATGACACTGAATTTTAAACTACTTTTTATTTGAAATGTATAGACTGTTTGCTGAATGGGTGCACTTTCCTGGGACAGAAGAGGCACGACAGTCTGTTGCTGCAGATTTTGAGAGGCAGCATAATGTTCCTGGGATATTAGGCCTAATTGACTGTACTCACGTTAAAATATTCCCACCGCCAGGACCACAAGGGGTTCAATATAAAAATCAAAGGAAGGATGCCCACACACTTAATGTCCAACTGGTAAACACTTTTATTATATGTTATACTTATAAGTTATGTACTTACCTATATTTAAACTCAGATATATCACCAAAAATTAAACATTCAAAATAATTATGCATTGCTAAGCAATAAATCACTTTCCTTATAAAAATGCAATAGGTACATTTTTAAATATCTGAAAATGAAGATTCAGTAAGAGTCAGTCAGTCACACTTATTATTTTTAATTATGCTTATATTTCATCTTATTCATTTTCTTTCTTCTTTTTAGATTTGTGATTCCAACAACAAAATAATTAATGTAAATGCACGGTATCCTGGTAGGGTGCATGATGCATTTATATGGAGGCACAGTGTTGTCAGACAGGAAATGAAGAGGTTGTTTGACAGCCGAATTGGCGAATATTTTTTATTAGGTATGTCTTAAAAATTTAAAATAACAGTTGTATTACTTGTTTAATTTCAAGCTAAAATATTATATTTGTTTTTTTTTTTATTATAGGTGACTCGGGATATCCATTGGAACCATGGCTCATGACTCCAATACTGCACGCAGTTAACCATAGTGAAGAGCACTACACAGATTGGCACTGCAGAGTGCGTAATGGAATAGAAAGAACGAATGGATACCTAAAGGGCAGTCTGAGGTGCCTGGGTATTGACCGGGTACTGCATTATGCACCAGACAAAGCATCAGAGTTAATCTATGCATGCTGCATAGTATACAATCTGATGAAGCATTTTAGGTATGTTTTTCTTAAGTATAATCTTAATCTAATGTTCTGACTAGCTAGGGACCACCCTAGAATGTAAAATGTTGCTAAACCCCAAGGTGTGGTCTGGCAGCCTCATTTGAAAGCCAGCTTCATTCCAGTTTGGGTATGCTTCACCTAAGATCACAGTGTCGCTTGTATTGTAACTTGGGAAACTAATTAAGCATGTCTTTTCATGTTGATTATCCGTCAATTAATTATACATTGTTTTCAATGTCATCTTTCTTAAATACATTTTATTTAGTAAAGATGTTTAGAAAATAAATTTAACTGTGGCATTTAAGTATGATGAGCAAAAAAATATTTTTAGTATGACTATTGTTTGTAATTGCTACATACCTACTTGTATTTAATTTCAGTGTATCAATGGAGAGCATCGAAGTGCCAATTGAAGTGGAAGACGGTAACAATGCCACTCCTGCGCTTCTACTCAGGGTGGCACGAGCAAGGAGGGACGAGCTAATTAACACATATTTTAGGGCATGAATAAAATCACTTATTGCATATATATACATTTTTATTTTTATCACAATGTTTGCTTATAACAATAATATAATACTTTCTTACCAACATTAATACAACATCCACATAAAATTTGAAATAAACTATGAAAACCTACATTTAGGTTGAGCAAAAACATCACTATTTCTAATAATTGTGGAACATTTTTATAATACTAATTCTAGGGTCTAAGTCAGTCATTTTAAATTATGTGCTAAATTTGGTTCAATCAAATACTTAAATATTAGAGAGCATGGAGAAGGTAAAAGTCAACATTTTCTTAGTTTGAGCAAAAACATCACATTTTTTAATACTTATGGTACATACAATTCTATGCTAGTTCAGTCTGAGAAACATCCTCCTAAGTTATTGAAATTATAAGCTAAATTTGGTTCAATCAAATACAAATTTAAATATTAGAGAGCCATGGAGAAAGTAATGGGCAACAATTTCTTAGTAAATGTAACTAGTAATGTAATGACCTATGAGATCTCAATTTAGTATTAGAATATTATGCAATAATACTTTTTACCAGAATAACTACTGAAGTAATACAACATTCATATAAAATTTCGAATATGCAATGAAAATCTACATTTTGTATGAACAAAAACATCAACATTTTAAATAATTGTGGTAGGTACATATAATTTACTATACTAGGTACTTCAGTCTGAGGGAAATCCTCCTAAGTTATTTAAATTATAAGCTAAAATAAAAACAAATTTAAATAAATCATTAAATAAAAACAAATCAAATAAAAACTTAAATCTTAATAAATCAACTAATCATCCATCAGCTGCTGTAGAATTATGTAGGTCGTCTGTAAGGAAGACCAGTAGATTTGTTACTTCACCACAATAAAGGTTACATGAGATATTGAAAGTTTAAAATTAAATGCCTAATTTGAAGTGGATTAGATGGATGATGAGAGTGGCTCAAGATAGGGTTCAATAGAAGTCGTTAGAGGAGGCTTATGCCCAGAGGCAATTTGAGTTGAGAGACATTATATAAATTGCCATTCAGAGGGAAACTACATAAACAATATCTCAGTTTCAAATAAAAGGCTTATTATTATTTAGATGGATGATGTGCATGCACAATAAAAATAAAGTGGACTTACAGATATTTCAGGTGTTCTTCACGTAGCTGATTGCTACGACGCACTTCAGTAATTAATTCCTGAAATTTAAATAACCATTTTAGTAAGCAATACGCAGAACAGATATAATTAAATTAAAACAATATCTCAGAAAAAAGTTACAAACATCTGTTGTGTTAACAGACATACTAAAGACTGCATTAGAGAGATAATCATACAACAAAAATAAAGACAAGGTAATATTCAATTACCTTAATTAATCCATTCAGCTCCAATTGAGCTGATAAAAATCTCTCAGGAGGCAGAGTACTCCTTCTCTTTCTTCTGCGTTGTGGCTCTGGTGGCTGATGGATGACCGGAGCTTCAGTTTCATTTATTTCAACAAACTAAAAAAATAAAAGAGGAGTATAGAGAACACTATTAATATTTCAATAAAGTTATATTGTTTCGATGGAAAATATATGTTCAACATACCCCAATCGGCGATTCCTCTGGGCCTATGCCAGTGGCCATCTCAGACCCAATGGTATTAAGCACCAACAATGAATTCGACGAAATGTCTGGTACCGGAACATTGCCGGTAGCTCGGGTTGCTTGAGAGAGTGATGCTCCCTCTTTGCGAGCCCGAAGCTTTTGGTCTCTCCAGCACTGCAAAAAAGTTGACATCATCTTAACTATATTGCTATTGCAACAATAAATTTGTGACTGCTGCTGCATACAGAATTAAAGTATTACTATTAGACGAATACTTTTACTTACAACTTTCCATTGCTCCACAGTCTTATTAGGCCCGATCTCATCCAGCGCCTCCTTAAGACGCTGCCACTCTTCTGCCAACAATCGGGCTCCTTGTGGACCGCGAAAATCCCCTGCCCCAAAATTGGGATTTTGGGCCATATATTGGCACAAATATTTTATTTGTGCCTTGTTACTTCTATTACTGAAAGAAACAATTTATACTGATTATGGCAAATACCTAGAAATAAACTAGGTATACATGTTCGAATCGACCTTTTCGAGGTCGCTCCGCAGATGCGGTCTTTTTTTATCGACCTCAAAAAGGTCGGTGCGCGGACAGGCGGATAACAGGGCTCTGCGTATCATGTAGTTTAAGAGTGGTGTCGCGGGAACCTCCCCGAGCAGCGATTTTGTCTCTTTATACAATCAAAGAAGTCTAGCTGCCTATTCAAACACGTTGTTACGATAGGAATACCTATAAGTACTTACATTTTCCTTGTCGGCGCCGGCGTAGTCATCTTGTTTATTTACAAATTAAAACTTTTGTAATTTTTCAACTTTCAAAACAATTCAAATTCAGATTTTAAAATGTTGCTATCTATATATTAAAAAAATAACACTTAATATGTGTTTTTTGAACTTTAAAAAAAATATATGTTCATTGTTATTATCAATTTCAGAGTATTTACTATCATAATCCATTATTATGATTTAAACATAATATTAACAAATGAAAATAAAATATACTAACAGAGAAAATAATAATATTCAGACTGGAAACTATCAACTGTAATAAATCAGCCTGCCTAAGTACACTTTTTACCCTTTATTTTCTAAAGCGTTTGCAAATATTGTGTCCTAATATGATTAGAATAAACCGTGCGATATTACAAAATGAAGCGATAACTGTTACTTTCACTTAAAACATGGCAACTGTAGAAAAAAAAGATTTTTTAATCGCGTTCATAGAAAGTTCATAGGCAAAATTGAATGAACTAAACAGAATAAATATGGCTACATTAAATCACCGGGCAACACTGATTTCTCTACGGGAGATAACTAAGTCGATGACGCCTATTTTCTCGATCACGGCATGCATGTTAGAGTTTTCGACAGAATACTCGACAACGACTAATTTTCTCGTCTCGACACGTCATATCTCGACGTTGCGCATCATAGCTCTGCTGGACATTTACGAGACTGCCGGCGAGTAAATATGATTTGTGAAAGTAAATATCGCTAATGATTATCTATTATGTCGTAGTATCTAGTCTCTAGTAGGTATAGGTATTTCCGTTTTAGTGGCGTGGTTTCACCCGCGTGTTGATGAAAAACGATTACGATGAAAGTAAACTGGGTGTCAAGTCAAGTCGCACGCAAGTGAATCGGTTCCTGCTAGGCAAGCATGCTCCATCGTAGGCGCAAGCCTGTCAATTAATAAAAAAAAACTAGCCTAGAGCATGAGCGATCTCTACTCTAAATTTTATAACTAGTTGGCGGCTATGAAAAAAAGTGTACTTACTCTTAAGTATAGATCCGAGATCAAAAAATCGCGATGTCGTTCAAAATACAATAAATTGAGAGCAGACGATGTACCTAAGCATAGGTTGACAAAAAAAAAACCAAGCCAAAAAACCAAACTAACCAAACCAAAACCAACCAAAAAATTCATAAAAATATGCAACTACTTTTACAGAACCTTTGCTTAGTTTAATTTTATAGTTTAGTTTAACATTTCGTATTTTTTGAATTGATTCAAAATTACCCAACAGTTTTGCTTAAAGTTCGACAGAGTTCGATCGATCAGTTTTTCTCACGTTTCTTCCCACAAACATATTTCAAAGATTTCGTTTACTCATCAACATTCATATATTCAAGACGATATATTATCATATCTACTTGGTTGGTTACATAAACTGTGGTGTCAAATTCCGAATAGCATTGAGGCTTGGGATGTATTTACTTTGGCGAGGTTTTGAGTGAACGAAATCAAACGCAATAGAGTGACGTCATCACAACTTCGGGAACATTTCGATACTTGAATACACAGACACGTACATATACGCACGTTTTTACTTTGAAAGCTACATAAAAATCGTCCAAACCGACGTGGTTTTTAAATATTTATTTACAAAAATCAATTCAATAATACGCGAGTAATTCCCGCTCCTGACCCGTGGTCCAACCGCTATGTCCAACAGATTGGACCACGGGTAAGTAAATCTATCCATGGTCCAACCGATTGTACCAGGTAGGTAAGCCAGTAGGTATGACCCGTGGTCCAACTGGTTCGACCACAGGGAAGTAAATTTATCTGTAGTCCAAAACTAAAAAGTATTTTTACCCGTGGTCCAACTGGTCCCCATGTTAAAATAAAATATCATAACTCTACTAAGTTCATTCTAGACAAGCGTGGTCATCGTAGACCGTTATTGCTTACTATCACGTGAGATGGCAGTAAAATGTATCTAACTCTATTACAGAACTTTGAAAAAGAGGAAAAAGTCACCACAGGTTACTCGACCACCGAGTTTTTAATTACTGTAAGGTAATAATCGATTCCTGAAAATTAAAAACTCTGCAAAGTGTAGCTTTTAGAATTTAGTGTCAGTCACAATATGCAATTCCTGTTTCTGTAAAAAAAGGTAGATAAACCGCAAACATACGTAGGTAAAAACTTAAAAATACATACACCGTCTAATTCCCAAAGACTCAGAGACTTTTGCTCCGCTCGGTCAATAAAGTTACCAAGCCGTCTCATCATCTGTAACAAGATTTAATTTAAAGACCTAATAATCCACGCAAAAATAGTTTTATTATTCTTCTCCGTTACGATCCATATAAAAGACATCAACGCGCACACAATGACTTCGCCAAATACTTTATTAAGTATAATCCCAAGCGTGATAAATGTAATATTGCCCATTATAATACATAAAAACCAATAATTGTGACAAATTTGTTACGTGATAAATATTTATTTAGCTTGGACAGATCTATACTCGTTTTAATGGAGCATATTAAGTATCTCGTGAGAGTGAATCAGTTTTTATTAAATAGAAACCAGAGCTTTTTAACCTTTTTGCTATGATTTGATTTGCCCTCTTAGGATGGAAATGTGGTCATTGTAATGGGATTCCAAAGGAGTGTACTTAAGAATACTATGGGGGATCGTGGGGGAATGGCGAGTGTTTTTTGATCCCCTGTTGGATCGAAATGGGGGATTCAAACGGTGATAATATTTGACCTACGGTTTACTACTAACCTTTTCTTTATAAATAACTGCAAACCCTTGAAAGATAATAAATCTTCTTAAATATAAAAATGAATCGCTGTTCGTTTGTCTGGTTAAAACTCGATAATGGTTGGACCGATTTCGCTAATTTTGATCTTGAAATATTTGTGGAAGATCCGGGAAGGTTTAAAAAAAAGAAAGCGGGTGAAACCGCCGGGTTCAGCTAGTCAATAATAAAATAAATTCCTTTCTATTTCCTGACTTTATACCGAATACCTCGTAAGCCCCATTAAAACTAAATGGCGGACATCGCTCAAGAAACAAAATTACAATTTCAAACGTCGTTTGTAACAAATTGATTCAGTTGGCTTTCAAACGAGATCTAGGAAACTATTAAGGAACTAGAGAAATTGTGTAATAGTATAAAATTAGAATAAGCCGTTATTGGCTGGGCTTGTATGAAATAATTGGTTTTGTTCAGGTACATTTAAGTCAAATACCTACTAAGGCCCATGTTTAACAAAATTTAACATGTTGATTTATTTAACCAACTATTGTTGACATTTTATTTATTACCTGTTATGCGTATTAATGCAAATTAACAATTATTAAGGAAATGGAGTCTGTTATACATTACGAGAAGGTTAAATTTAGGCAGCGTTTATAAATAAGACCCCTTTTTGTAGACTTCATATAGAGTGAAGAAAGTAAGACAGGGACAGAAAAGGGATACATGGCCTTTGTCACGTTTAATTGAAATGCTTCAGCGATTGAAGCATTTCGAAAATATGTTGTTACACTAAAGCACGGGTTATTAAGGTATCTACATATCATCTACAGTTTCGAATGTGGTCCGCACATCGACATCATAAGTCATCGGGGGAGCTGAAACTCACTCTTTTGAAATTTGCGTCCCCCATCCCCCACTTTTGGGCCTTATTAAAAAGCCTGCTTATACTTAATCAAACTGCTTATTTGCTGTCTTATTTTCGCACGTGACATTTCATGCCTTTAACTTTAAGCAGGAGTAAGACACTTTGACCCATCTGGCCCGTTACCGGGGTAGAACCACCGGGCGAAATGAGACCTAGTCGATTAAGTACAACGCTTAGAGGTTGAGGACAACTTTATATAAATAAATATTAATTTCCGTTTGCAATAATTATGTATGTTAAAAAGCGCGTGTAATGTTGCAGCAACGATGCATTTATATGGGTTTTCTAATAACATTTCTGCAGCACGCAGCAGGTGACCAGACTTGTGTCCGACTATCAGAGACTGCCACCACTTTTAACAGCTCTATTTACAGTGTCTTATTAATATTTTTTACTAACATTATCCTAAATCTTTCATGTTTCAGAAGACAAAAAAAAAATCAGTCTACAAATAAAACACTACATATTTAAACAGCTTTACTTAAATAGACAATTTAATAATATTTATTTTAAATGAAGTAAATTTTCTTTATCAATGATAGCCTTCCGTTTAACCGCCATCTCACTTGAGACACTTGATGGTAAGCAATGATGAGACAAAACAATTGATTAAAGCTTTATCAAAACTTTATCATCAAAACATTTGTAATAAAACAGCTGATTAAAAATATAAAGTACTTAAGCCCCTTAAACTTTCTGTTGGACAACTTCATGTGGTCTTTTCCCTTTAAAATGTTTGCCTTCAGATTTTCTAAAGAACAAAAATAATTAAACTTTATCTATACATTACAAATATTATATGTATATTTCTTTGCAATACTATTTATTTTATTAGGGTATAAACTTGTAAGATTATTCTCCATTGTCTATTTTAAGAGAAGGAAAAACTATGAGCATTAACATATTAGTTTTGCTTTGCTTTAATTACAACTGTAGTCAAGACAACGATAAATCATTTTTGACGACTCAAAACCACTTGTGACGAACGCGCATAAAATGCACATAAAACTTTTTGCATTCCAAACGCATAACCCTTCACAATCTATGGGAAAGTTATTCCGGGAATGGACCAGGAGCATCTTCCGATACAGCCGTCTCTGTCTCTTTTACGTGATTCATGGTGGGTGAGAGAGAGGGTCTGTTGAGGAATGTCCCATGCCTTACCGTTTTATTATTATTCATTGAAAGTACCATCGGAGATTCCACTTTCAAATCATAACATCGTTTCGAAAATATTGTTTTTTTTTTCTTGATTGCAATAGGCGAGTCATGCTTGGGAGCTTGGGAGACTTTTTAATATTTCGTAGGAAAACAAGAGCCGTATAGTTTCGTCCTGTGGGTGACCCTGTCTGTCTACATGTCCGTTTGTCTGTATTTATTATATTTGGTATTAAAACTAAAAATATTAATTATATTGGATCACTTACAATAACATCCAATATACATTGTTTAGCAAATAATTTATGTACCTAATGGGTCAAAGCTGGTTTTTTGTTTGCGAAATGTACCTACATGAAAGCTGTAAAAGATAAAAAAGTTTTCGTTGCTTGAAAAAACTTTTTAAAGTTTTGATTGGCCGGCGGCGCTTTTACGAAATTGAGCTTTAATTGATCACCTTGAATACAGGTAGATGTGCTACGAAAGTGGTCTAATTTAAATCTCCAGCACAAATGACTGTTTCCGTGGTCAACCTCGTATTGGCGGCTACTGGCTTGACACCACTTCGGTTGCGTCACTCTTGTGTTACTCGATACCCACGAAGTGACGCGACGGAGAAAGCTTTAGTTGATATATTACAATAATAACTATTAAAAGTAATGATGTCCTTGTCTAATAGACTGGAATGACAAAGATAGCTACATTTTACATGCTTTTATTTAACTTGAAATGTTTGTATGTATGTCCGGGTCAAATCTTGCTACTGAATTTTGAACCACTTCCCGATGTCCTTTTTTTTTTAATTTAATGACATTTTATTATATTTGCGCTGTTTGTTACACCTTCCTGTGTAACTCCGATGACAATGCAATGGAATGCAAGCTTGTATTTGTATAGTATTTGTTTTTTAACCGACTTCAAAAAAGGAGGAGGTTATCAATTCGTCTATATGTTTTTTTTTAATGTTTGTTACCTCATGACTTTTGACTGGGTGAATCGATTTTGATGATTATTTTTTTATTAGAAAGCTGACGCTTCCCATTTGGTCCTATTTCAATTTAGTCCAGTTCTGATAATGGTATCCATGAGAAAACCATATACTCGTAAGTCTTAAATTTGCATTAAGTACGTGCGCGACAAATAGATGAATAACTCAATAGTCGGTCTTTTGAAGTCGGTTTTTGTTTTTTGTTTTGTAAAAATAATGTTCTTGTTTTTTTGTATTTTTTATTAATTTGCTCATTAATAAGTCAAGTTATAATTAAGTTACGCTATACTGAAGCAACTTGACTTAGATATACCTAAGTCAGTATTGGGCACACCCCAACACCGGTTTCTAAGTAAAGTATGGCTTGATTAAGTGAAGTCAAAATCTAAAGCGATTCAAGTAGCTAGTCGAGATATACCTTCCATCAAGCCTTTCCCAAATAGTAACATTACACCACTAATTTAAAACGTCCATTTTACTTGAGAACCGGTTAAGACTTAACGACAATTTAAATCGGTCGGATAAATCCAAAACCGTATTTCTCAAGCAAAGCTGTAGGGTGTGACCAAGTTATCTGTATATTTGTGTGAGGGAGCCACAACCGATGTTTATGAACATAACTAATAGCCATTCCTTGAAACTTCTTAGTTCCTCTATTTAGTCGCGTCTTAAGATAAGTAGGTCGCTCTACACCGTAGTAGACAGCTTTGAGTTGCAAAATCATAACTTTGCACAACAGTTATGGTTGTCTCTTTCTTATCTATGTTGATTTTGATGTGGGAAAGAGAGAGGCGATCGAAGCTCAAGTCGCGCTAGCGGGACATCGACCAGCAGCTTTCAGAAAAACCTAAGCTCCATGTCCAAATGCTGTAACTTGAAAAATGGTTTTACTTTTTTTTAATTTTAAAATATTTTTTATTTTAACGATTTTTTTACCAGTTTTTTGTGTTGTGTCCCACTGTTGGGCAAAAGCCAGCCCCATCTCCATCCAACGGTATGTTTTAAATCAAGATATGTATATTGTTGAAAAAATTATAAATAACGCTAGCACTAAAAATAACTCGTTAATATGAATCCGATGAACATAAACCTGATGGGTTTCCCATTCAAAGTTTAATCATCCACCTTAATTACCATTTCATGTCATTTGTAAATAGACATATAATCTTTCTATTGTAGAGTACCTATTGTCATAAAACTGTTAATATCACGCTCACGCTTTATCACGCCTATATTTATAACTAGCTGTTCCCTGCCACGCTTTGCTGTGGATAAAAAAAAAATAAAAAAAAATAGCCTATGTTACTTTGGGATAATGTAGCATTCGAATGGTGAAAGAATTTTTGAAATCGGTCCAGTAGTTATTTATTATGAGTTTATTCCACACAAACATCCAAAAATACAAAAATACAAATCTCTCTTTATAATATTAGTATTGATTATTATGTCTAAAGTTTTAAAAAGTAAGTACCTAGTAAGTATTAAGTAAGTAAGTTTTAGAAAAATAGAAAAAGGATTCTGATTTTTTTACACAGCCTAATATAAGCTAAAGTTATTAAAAAAAGCTTTCACCTCTTTCCGAGCTACAACGCTTGCCCACTAACGTTACTTGCCCCGTGGACATTCGACAAAAACCGTGCAGCCTGCCCGCGCCTGTGTGCGTGCGCCCACATCCGTACACGCACGCACACACGCGCGCCGCATACCGGGGCCTGCGCGCGCGCAGAGAAACCGTGCGTTTTGCATTCGGCATTCAGTCGCGAAGCAACTTTTAGGGTCATCAAACGCTTTATAGCGACCCTTTTTAACGCACGTGTCATTCTTTGACATATTTACTTAAATTTACTAAAATTCCGAGGTTGAGTTTCGTTGAGTCGTGTTTTAGTGCTGTGACCACAATGCTGTTCGGTGTGAAGTGAAGTGATCTAAGTTATTTCAAGTGAAGTGGCTATGGAAAGTTGGTGCAGGTGAAAAATGTGGAGGAACCTATTCTATGTAAAGTCTGTGAGGAAAAAGGGGACCTTTGAATAGGTAAGCGTTTCTATCACTAATTATGATATTGATGATAATAACACTAGCTTAAATTATTGCAAAAACAACTGTCTGTTTGTTACCTTCACGAAACTAAATGGCTGTACTGATCTTGACAAGAACATTTTAAGGAAATAGTGTATGAACGGACATAGGATACTTTTTATTCAGAAAATTGTGATAGAGTTTGAAAATTACGGTTAAATCGTACGCCAGTGCTAGTAGAGCTGTGGACGCCTTTAGTAGAGTAATGAAAGCTTGTGTTCTTGCAAACGAAAGCATTTGCAACACTTTTGTAAACTTAGAAGAAATAGCTTCATTATAGAGTTAATAGTTAGTTAGTTCTACGTTTTAAAGCCTTTCTTTTCACGTCAAACCATTAATTAAAATAACCTAGTTGTTTTCTGTGGCTGATAACCTAAAGCACACACATCACTGTTTATAAACGCTAAGGTAACTCTAGCACAGTAAGAGGCAATTCTGGTAACTGAGAGGCCGTTCTGGCGCATTCGACATAATCTATCTAATGAGATGAGAGTAAATAGGTGACAAAAATAGGGAACCAAAATGTATAGCTTCAAAATAGCCCTGTTGATCCCATCAAATCATTATACGAGTAAAATATAAAAGTTACAAAAGCTTTTTTGAACCATGAAAAAGTAAGTTACTGATCTCAACTGATAGAGTTTGGCGCGACGAACTGGGGAAGTTTAAAAAAGACGGGACGGTGCTGTCCCAAGACCGTCAGAAATGGAAAAAATTGGGGGAGACCTCTGCCCAGCTATGGGACATTACAGGTTAACAAAGAAAAAATCAATTTCAAGTCTCTCATTAAGTAAGTGAAATCGTATAAGCTAGCCCTGGTGTCAAGGTTTTTAGGCTGCTTGAAGGCCTCTCACAGGCCTTCGCAATTATTATTAGTTGAATTCAAAGTTCTTCTTTAAATATGGCATGAAGTCTAAACTCCAAACTATCTTAATCTTAATATATATAAATCTCGTGTCACAATGTTTGTCCTCAATGGACTCCTAAACCACTTAACCGATTATAATAAAATTCGCACACCATGTGCAGTTCGATCCAACTTGAGAGATAGGATAGTTTAAATCTCAAATTATAGTCGCAATTTTAATTTATTGCAAATTATAAATATACTGATAATTTTTACTATAAATTGACAAGTTAGCATCAACATACTACGGTTGCTATAGTTACGCAAATAGAATTGACGCAATGGCTTTTGACAGGGCAACGTCTGTCGAGTCAGCTAGTACCTCTATAAAGAAGAATAAGAAGAAGAATATTGGTAGAATAAATGCACTCATTCGCTAATCATGGTACAAGAATACATACAGTGTAAACCCTGTCTAACAAAAAGCTTCTTGTGTGGCAACACGGCTCGATCAGCAAATATTTAACTTCATTCTAGTGTAAGAAACCCAGTTTCGCAAGTGTTAGCAATAATCTTAGGGTCTGTTCAAATACGCGCTGTGTTTGCTGACGCTGTGGCTAGCATTAATACAAATTTCAAATCTTATGGGACACCAAAAGCTTTAATATTGGAAAAATATATGTATGTATAGCTATTTGAACCGCTACGGGACGGTTATCATAGGACGTGAGAGGCAATACGAAGCAAAAAAAAAAACAACACGAATGGAATAGTTTTTTTTGAAGTTTCTCAGTTTTTGAAAAAAATTGTTGTATGAATTATTATTATTATTACAGCCATTTTTAGTTACTAACAGTCTTACTTAGAAACGCTGCTTGAGGTTAATTGACATTAATTAGTACTAACTGTGCACCTACCTACTTCATATTTTACACAAAAAGTCAAATTATGTTATTTTATTCATAATTATTTTAATAATTTTGTTAATCTGAACAACGCAAGGCTGAAAAAACTGCAGGTTTTTTTTACAAGCTTTTATTTAGTTTACCCTGTTTATTGTTGTTGTGGTTTGTTTAGTCAAATCTTGCAACTGAATTATGACCACTTCCCGATGTCTGATTAAGCCGAAATTTGATGCACCTGTGTAACTCCGATAACAATGCAATAAAAGCTTGTTAAAAAAAATGTTTTTCAAACTGATAACCAAAGCGGTTGAGAGTGAGTTATCGTTTTACAGAAAACATTTTTTTTGAGTTTTTTTTTGTAGTAATGCCGAAGAGAAGTGCTAGTGTGATAAAAATACTCAGCCTATCTCTTAAGTGCTTTCCAACAAACTATAACGAGTTCCATGCAGGTTTGCAAGTGGTACTTAGCTCTGCGATTCTTAAAGTGGGCTCCGTGGAACCTGCGGATTCCGTGAAAAAGTCACTACTTTACCAGGGTTCCGCGAAATTAATCGTTAGACCGTACGATTTCATTTTAGGCTGATAAATGATTCCCAGAGTTACTTAGTGTCTTTTATTTATAATAATTTGACGCGAGTTACCATAAAACACGGTTTAAAAGTAGTAATTTTAAAAGTCTCAACAAAAAGAAGCTGAAAATTTTGCCATAGCTGAACAGATTTTCTTGAATTAACGCTAAGACAACTCTCGACCCAATCACATTTTTAAACAAAAATTAACTAAATCAAAATTGGTGAAGGCTTTAGTTAACTGATTTAACTTTTTTTAAGTTTTAATGCCCTTAAGTAATAGGTTGCAATAACAAAGACAGTCATATTTTTAGTTAGTTTAGATTTGTCAATAAAACCTTCGAACATGGGTTTTCCGCTGCGTCAGGGGCTAATAAAAACACTTACTCGAGTGCCCCCTTGCCTCATACTTTGGGAACCGCTGCTGTACCTTGCTTTCCACTGTGTAAATGTGTTTAAGTGTTGGTGTAGCTTTCTTCAGATTAGCTGGTTCTGTTCCCAGCAATTGTAGAATTGTATTAATTAGCAGTACTAGGCTGGTAACACGGACTCTCGTTACTTTAATTTGAAACTGGCAGCAGCCCGCCGTTCCACCCACAATTCTAAAGGAACCGTTAATCATATGATATTCCAAATAGTTCTGGAATACCTCTCTGTTGTGGTAGGTGAAGATCCAAGATTTTGCTCAAGATTGCTCCAAGCGTGCTCCATCGTAGACCGCATCGTTGCTTACGATTACGCTTGCTTATGCTTACGTTATGGTGGTCAAACGCAAGCCTATTACTAAATATAAATAAATAGAGGTTAATTAATAGTTAAATAAATAAAAGGTTCGTTCCAGGTATTTTATAAAGAAAACGTCTGTGAAGCGAGTGGGTAATTTTGAAATGTTTTTGATCAATATGAAGTAAAGTCTCCCCCCCCCCCCCACCCCCGGATGGCTGCATCAGATGCCTTCGCCCTGTATGTGCGCTTTGTCTTGATGAATCAGGGCAAGTGAATTCAGCACCAACCGCGTGGTTTACTCGTCGCTTACAAAGTCGTACATATTAAATTTTACATAGGTTTGTGGTATTCGTAACGGATACTTTCATTGATTATTAATATGTTTAAAATCTTTAATCTTCTGCTTATTGAATGGTGTAAATTAAGTTCGGATGTAGATGATAAATACATAACTGCAACACAAAATGTTTCTCCCGATTTTGTTATCATCAATTTTCTAAATTCTCTCCCACTAAGAAGCAAATTTAAACACGCATTCTCGTCAAAATTCTTTTCGAAATCGTCAATGTATATGCAAACGATATTGTAGTGTCTCAATGATGTCCAACTGTCGAACAAGAAATCTAAATCTACGAGTATATCTCTACCCACTCATACTATTACGACTCTATATTATGACCAGAGAAAGATAAAGCACTGCGTTAGGTTTGGTTCCACTTTACTTGGGTGAAGCCAAGAACTCCATTATTTTCTGGCATAGTTACTCGTACATACACAAGACGCTTAGGTTGACATATCAACATTCCTGTTGTTGTACACACTCCAGCGCGTTTATTTCAACATAATTTAATTATTTAACGGGCGGAAGATTTATTATTTAAGATATTTTTGGAAGGGAAAAGTTAAAGCTGGCATTTTCCACAGATAATAAAACCGTTTGAAAATAGAAATATCACAGATTATAAAATAAGAGGTGTGTTTAGAAACCAAACCCTAATAAATCCCTAACTTACGGCTCTGTAAAGCTTACGCACGTACGCGTGAAAGTAGAGTTTTTGGCTTCACCCAAATCAAATGCAGTGCTTCATCTTTTTCTCTAGGTTTATCTGAGATTACGACTATATTTTGACGAGACTCGACCGTATTCCCATGCATTATAAATCGTTGGACCATTACACGGAATTTATTGAAACTGACTTTACATCTCAAAGGTCTGTATCTGGAGCAGAGCTGTAATGATAATAGGCTATTTGACAGTATGAACAATAAAGTGCTAAATGCTGTTATCCACATTTATTATAAATTTTTAAAGGGATTTGTAATTATCCGACTTAAATATAATGGCTATTTTATTTTAAAACCCTTGTTAAAAAGTTATTAATTTCTCAATATATGTCACGTGATACAAAACGGTCAGGATTGGCAGAATCTAAGATGACGTCACAACACAGTAATGAGATCTGTCATTGTTGCAGTCTTACGATTTTTGATCTATTTAATAAGTTTTTAAAATATTATCGTGAAAATTTGTGGTATTTTACAATCTTCATTGTATATTTTGGTATTAATTCCACTCCGTCATGGATGTCAATTTTGTGAAAGCAGATAGCAGAAACTTGCCCAAAGTGGACGCAATCATGGTTGGAATGTTCTTCAAAAATAACTCCGATTTTTATTCTGCAGAGCTGAGAAATGTAAAAACAGCAATGTAAGTATCATAAATATAACACTACGTAAGTAACCTTAATCCTCCGAAGGCGAAATAATAGTCTTTCTTTCAGTAGTAGTTTTTTAGGTTATAAAGAATAATTATCTAACTGACCATCATAAAATTGTATTCTAACCTCAAACAGTTTGTACCCATAAATTATGTTTCTTAGTTACATTAGAGGTAAGTACTTACATCAAAGTGGTCCTCACAGAAGAAAACATTTGAATTAACCACTATATCATCAGGGCTCCTGCGAGCAAGTTGTAACCACTTTTTACGCATTTTGGCATTCTTCGGCACATAAATAAACAATTTTTCTGGAGTTTTTATTGACGTATTGGTGCAGTTTGGCACTGCACACCATTTATAACTCATTTTCTTGTTAAACAGTAGAACGAAAGCAGTACCAAAGCACTTGGGAAAGACTTGAACTATTGAAGTGTGTTTTGATTACTGTGTTGTGACGTCACGGGGGGTAATGCCGCCATATTGCTCGAATTAACGTTTTAGCGGGATAATTAAACCATTCATTTTTAAGTTTGAATTTTTAATCGGAAAACATTACAGAATTAAAAATAACTATTTTTTGTGGGTTCCTTAGACACCATTAAATAATCTGAGATGGATTACAAAACCTTGTCAAATAGCCTATTCTACGGGGCTAGGCATAACTGCTTAGCTATAACGAAAGGTTTCATGTTTATTTATTATTTTGAATATTCTTTCAATAGGACTAATCCTGATATTACGAAAAAATACTTCGCTGTTGTGTTTCACACATTTGTAAGCTTACTAACCGCGCCCCGCGGATTCACCCGCGGTGATGAAAAAAGGCCTATGTCATTTTCTGTACCCCTAACAACGTGTATATTACAAACATTTTATGATGATCGGTTAAGTAGTTAAAGCGTGAAAGCGTAACAAACAAACAAACATACTTTCGCATTTATAATATTAGTTAGGATTAAGATACCATGATCTCTTTTCTCCTCAACACCGAAGTCGGATTATAGGTCCTCAATTAACCAAAAATCCCCAACTATAAGTATAGTGTATACCGCTGCGTGATTACAATGAGTTTATTGGAAGCAGTGATGATCCGTTACAGATACCGCATGACAAGATCTTTGTCCAACAAAAATGTACCAACACTTGGGGAAAACGCGGGTTGCGAGGACTGATAAACCCTTCTGATTGGTTATTTTTAAGGTTGCACCCAGTAATTGAGGTAAGAAAGTTATTTTGTATAGTTGTACTTACTAGCTGTGTCCCGCGGTATTACCCGCTATTCTGTAGAATTCTTCATATTTCTTGGATAAAAAGTAACTCACGTGTAAATCCAGGGTTTTAGCTCTTTGCATACCAAAATCCATCCAAAATTGCTCAGCCGTTTAAGCGTGATTGAGTAACAAACAAACTATCATATTTATAATATTAGTAGGATTTTGACAGAAACTATCCGAGATATATACGCTTCGATCGCCTTGAGTTCGAACTTCACAGTGAGTAATTTGTGATTGGAAGAGAATTTACATCTCAAAGGTCTGTATGTAGAGCATGGTAGATAATTCTAGAGCAGAGGAAGTCATTAAAACATAAGCGAAACCGATCACAGTTTATCTATATCGACATGTCCAACAAGGTGGGCCGTTAGAAATCTGAACCATAGATTATGCACCAGTTAATGCTTAGAAAGACACAGATAACGCATTAGTTTGTATGTGAAGTTACATAGATTAATCACTAGTTGGTTTGTAAATGAAAGGTAGAATGTTTTGGAGCATGTATTTAGGACATACTTTGATATGATAATGTTTGTCAACTTTCTAAAGGGAGGAAACAGAAAAATATTTGCTGTAGGTATTTGTTCAATCAATTTTAATAACAAGACAAAGTTATTTACTCATAAATTATCAAAATGACTGCCTAAGGAGTAAGCAAAGATTCTAATACGTTCAAAGACGATGATTTCTAAACCATAGTAGAGTTAAAAAATCTGGTTAAATTTTAATCGCCTTGTCAAGGTTTTGTAAACTTTGGTTTAAGAATATGTTTAGCAAAAGTAACTATTTACTCCGTAAAATTAACCCATTGATTCACAATTTCAGGGGTTTCATTGCTATTGGGCTAATCATAATCAATTCGATACCCAAATGTTGGACTCTACGAAATGACGTGTCGGATTGGGGCCTAAACTACAGTTAAGAGACTGCAGTACGTTAACTACAGATTAGTGTAAACTTGCCTATAACATTGAACGGTTTCCTGTGGTGATGGTGATCTTTTGCGGGCGGTCGATGCAGTTATTAAATCGAAATAAGTATATTTTTTAATGATTTTTAACACCGTTAATTTACTATTGCTTATTAAAAATTTACAAATCTCATTGAACTTTTGCGCAATACTAAGATGAAGTGCGCAGTACTGAGTAACGTCATTTAACTTCAAGCTATGTTTAAAAGTAAAAGCGACAGCATATAAGACTATGCACTAGGCTTCAAGTCGGTAGGTTTTTCGTAAGCCATCGATAGTTGTAATAGGTACACAAAAAAATCAGTAGGTATGGTCAATAGCTAATCTTGACATGATGTAAAAGTGCAAATAGTTAACATATTTTATTCACAGAGACTTAAATTAAGAAAATACATTTGAATTTTAAAATATAATTAAATTAAAAAAACTAAACCAATAAAACTAAACTAAACTAATCTAAAAGGCCGCTGCCTGTATGAATTGTTCCCAAAATGCTGGCCCCATTACCACGTTGTATGGCGATGCTCACCCTTTGGGCGAGATAGGGGCCAGCATTTTGGTCACGTGTTGCTTCGACCAGACGAGAAGAGAGCTCTTTATAATTTTTTTTAGCGCTCGGCCCCCACGGTCCCCAAGGTTTCGACCCCAAAAGGCTCAAACATATAGCCGCTGTCTAGCGTACTATACTTAAAACTAACTATTACCTACTATTATCTACTTGCTAGTACCTATAAAGCAAGAACGAATGCAGTTTATTTCAACTTTTAAAAGTTTCACTGTACGAGTACCTACTAACTTCGAACTTTACCCACTGCACCTCCACTGCGTATTCGCTATTCCTACCCCCTACATCTCGATTTCGTGGGAACAGCGAGCTGTTTTGATCTTGTTGTATTGATTAGCCATCTTGATTTATCGGAACATTGTACTGGCATCAGATAGTATGCGTCACGAAAACCCAATCGGCGGATAGACGCGGCGTGCTCGACGGTTTAGGAAGTTGCTGCTCGTACAATGTAAGCTTTCATTGAGATATAACTTAGGGTGAAGAATCGTGCTGTCATCTCAGTGAGGGTCGCTGTACGTTACTGTCATATGCCTTCGTACGCCTTAGGGCTTTACTTAAAACATTGCTTAAAGTTTATTACTGCTTAAAATGCTCCGACAACTTTTCGCTGACGTGAAATGTCACGTGCGTAAACTAGACGAATAGTTTTCATTTATTCAAAATTGAAGAGCGTTGCACTTATCGGAGCAACTTCCAGGCTTGGCGGTCCTTTGCAAGTGCTTTTACCTCCCTGTACCACCCCCTTAATTTGGTCTAAGGACGTTCTCTTTGGTCTTCCTAGTTGTCTCCTATTTAAGCAGTGATTAAGTTTAAGCAGGTTTAATAAGAAAGAGGCTATAAAGCTTAGAAATCCAATTATTTTACCACATTAGAGCCTTCTTGTTGCAGGCAGACATGCTGGAACTAAAATGTTCAACATTTAATTACGAACGATCATGAAATGAATAGCGTTAGGTTTAAACGTCGTGATTAGACTTAAGCCTTTAGTTAGTTTACAGCACATTAAAACCTATAGTTGCAGACAGACGAGCCGAAACAGCTAATCAATTAAGAAACGAATCTAAACGAAGCGGCGTTAATCATGTCGCTTTACTCGCACTAGCAATGTTGCGCGATTGAATGAGTGAGATAACATGATTGCCGCCGCTCCGTTTGATTCGTTTCTTTAATAAAATGGATACAAAAATAAAGTGCACAATACTAACCATCGTTTAACTTTGAAACAGTTTTATGAACAAGGCCGTTAGTTAATAGTTAAGTCGTGGTTTCAGTTTTCAGTACAGAAAGCCTTAGTTACAAATACAGTCAGATACAGATATTGTGATATGGCACCGAAGTCTTACATACTAGATCGATGTGATATGGTCACAGATGGATACATCGGAACTAAGTAAGTGTAGAATCCTTAAAATCTAATTTAAACTTCAAACCATACCGTGAAGAAGAAACAATATTTGGTAACGTATCCAGACTTCGTGAATCTAATAACAGTAGTTATAAGACTTTAGATTACTTAATCGAATCGTTTGCCCTACCACCTACGCGTATGGCAGATACATCACACTTTACCGTACAATATTTACGGTAAATATTACCTTAGTAAAGGTTAACCGCCTAACTAATGAGTCACCATTTGAGAGGTTCCTATGAAATTTATCAGGTAATTTATCTCATTATTAGTAAACCTACGCAGGGCGAGAGGCGAGACCTACGGCTTTGATGGAAGAAATAATAGCGCTGCAGTTTGTAATGGGGTGTTCTGTAGTTGAGAAATATGATTTATTAAAGTCCAAGCTCATGGTGGGTGTACCAGGGTGTATGACTGTACGTATCACAAAGAAAAACATCAAAAGAAAGTAAGAAGAAGAAGTAAGTCTTTTAAGTTAAAAGGTATTTTGTACCCAAGTTCGAAGAAATTCGTTGACGGATCTACTTTTTCTAAAAGTATTGATGTCCTTGTCTAATAGGTTGCAATGACAAAGACAGGTATATTTTAGAGCTGTCAAATAAAGCCTTCAAACTTCGGCCCTCTGTCAAAGTATCAAGACGGGCAGAAGCTTTATTTAACTGTAAACTTTAATAAGAGCCTAAAGTTTGCTTAATGCTTAAATAAATGCTGAAAATCAGGTACGTAGAAAAGAGTCTAGTTATAAGCAAATATAATATACACTGAGAAAAATTTCACCTAAAGTACGGAGCCTACTCACAATCACCAAAAAGTCCGATGATTAGCACCCGTTTTTACAGTTACAACTATCATAATATTAATAGTTGTTACCGTAAAAACTAGTAAGTACTAGCACCAGTTTTTAGATGAATTCATCGGAATTTTGATAGCCATTTTTCTGAGTACAAATATGTAGGTACATACATACACATACGAGTAGAAGCCGTATATTACACGATGGGGACATCGATCGGACGCCTTGATGAGAAAATGGCCAATATTCTCGTAGGCTTTCGTTAATTTCCTGTGATAGGAAATTTGAGCGCAATATTTTACGATACCGCATCGACGTAAAGCAATCGACAGTCTTTGTGTGTAGAGATGCGAGTATTTAATACGTAGGTTGGTATGTGTTTTTGTAATCATCATCATCATCATTTTAAGCCCGTAATTTCTCACTACTGAGCAGTGGCGGATTTACACATTTGCCGCCCGTAGGCTATTCAACATTTTGCCGCCCCTACCGACCTAAACAATTCGATACACTAGCCCCGTCCCCCGTCCCTGCTCACAATAATACTTTCTTTCAGAAATCATGTCCGAAATTAAAAAAAACTTGCTCCAGAATTTGCCGCCCCTGAAATCTGCCGCCCTAGGCTCCAGCCTACTCAGCCTGCTGGTAAATCCACCACTGCTACTGAGCAATTAAGCATGTGAGTTAGCAAGTAAACCTTCGTTCCACAGCTTTTTTAAACGCAGATAACTCTCCGTTTGCCACCAACTCGCCTGTTGCTAAGCGACGATGTGGCCGAAGACGAAGCACGCAGACTTAGAAGATTCACTCTGACCTTGAAAACCCCAAGATTATATCATCGGGAAATAAGGGAGCCAGTAAGTCTATTCCATTCCCTGGCAGTACGACTCAGAAACGTAGATCAAAAACGTAACAATAGGAAGAGAAAGAAATAGTTGCAATAGAAAAAAAATGGTGGTCTTAAAATAATAATAAACAATAGACACAAAAAACGAATAAATTTATTACCTATTAACATAATTCCAATATAATATGTATAATAACGGATATAAAATCTTTGTTCTCTTTCACATGGCAATTAATTCCTTGCAAATGTTAGACAAAGCTAACGTTTCTAGAATATTAAAATCTAATCTAAGATGTGTTGTAAATCAACCTGGGCTGGACGTTTTTAATGCCCAGTCTTATAGCCAGTTTAGTCTTATCTCGTTAGTGTTTATTTTAGCCATTTTTATTGTATTTTATGGGTTAGTCAGTCGACCTCGGAATGACGCTATAGTCGCAGCTTTGTAATCTCCAATCAAGATTTCCTGGTTTTAAAGTTTGCGTCAGAATTAATTGAATCAGGCGTTACTTTGTGGAGTTACGAGTATCTTCGGAAAGGAATTTAAAACGAATCTCTGGTGTATTTCCACTTTCAGTGACAAGTAAATTAAGAGTAGGGTAGAGGCGTTGATATTTCTTATTCTATTTGTATTTTGAAGCGGGAATTCTCTGTTTTCTAGTGATTTATTTTCAGAATAGATTAATACTGATTCTGGGTTTTTGCAACACTTGCAACTGTCTAACTAAAACAAATAATCAGGATCAGGTAACTTTCGAAACATAGGATTATTTTCAGTGCATTCCATCCATAAACAAAAAAAAGCTTACTGAAGAATTGCTAGATAGTCAAATTACATATGACTCGATTTAAATTTGACTGATATGGTAAAGTCTGTGTGTAAACATGCAACAATGTTTTATTCTACTTAGGTCAATATGAAACTAGAAAATAGCAAGTAAAGCCACGGGGCGCAGCTAGTAAGTCAATAACTTACAGATCAGCAGAACGGCTAGTCAATCTTGAACAAATGAGTAGAAACTTTAAAGAAAAACAGCTCTCAGAAGGATCATCACCATTTTACGTAGGCTAGCAGCGCGCATACTAACGTGTTGGAGCGGCAACGAAGCTGTCTGTGATTATTGGTTGTAGATATGCAATTCGCTTGCAATTTTTGAGAAACCCAGAGAAAAGCTTTCTGTAGAGAAGCCACGCTAAAACTGTTTATTTACTGAGAGGGGTGAAAATTACATAATATTTGTAGAAGGATGCACAGTTCTAGCTTGTAAAAAATCAACATAAGCAAGAGTACGAACGCAGTATCTACGTTGTGGTAATACACCTCAAACAGTTGCACCACCGCAACTACATATTTCGATATCTAGTAGGAAATCCCTTTAGAAATGTCAACAGTATCTTAGTATAGAACCTGCTTTTCTGTTAATTTCCTTCTCGGAACTCGGACCGCTCCCAGCTATAAATAAACCGAGCTAACCGTTCGCCATGAAATCGGTATCCGAGCGGGCTTTGATGCATTGTGGCCATCTTATACTCCGCTCGTTTCCGAACGCGACCCGCAGGTCACGAGCAGCCTCCACACTGAGCGTTTAACACTAGGCACACTACACGCATTCTGAACTGGCAGATATACACGTCCCGAACTGGCAGATGCGGACCACCGTCCGACCAACTAGAGAAAATTAGATAGAATTGTCGATTTCGTTTTTTGACTGGCTGTAGTCGGCGTCTGCCAAATCGCGTGTTTAGCGTGTATTAACGAGTTTAACGTGTGTGCCTTTAATAGGCAAATATAGATAGGAAAAGCACTACTTACACGCACACGCTACACACTTACAGCACACACTTGGCACTAGTTTGGAATTTTTTCTGTTTTTGCAACTTTAATTTTATAGCGTACACAATAAAAAGTGTCTATCTATTTATCTATGCAAGCTTAAACGGAACTGCTATTTTAGGCTAAAACAGGGTCGATGCGCTCATCATTATGAACAGGTTTCACTATCAAACCAACCCTGCAATCGCGACAAAATCTATTCCAAAAACGTTTTGGTCTTGGTTTTTTTGCTATCCTTGAAAAATATTACCGAATGTGATGTGATAGTCGGAGTAACCAACCCTATCTTACATGAGTGCCCGTGAAATAACAAAATGTGATTTCAATAAATTTTTCAAGTAAACGATTTCTAATAACAGGGTTTCAGGTTACATTTTACTATGTTTTTATTACTTTTTCAAAAAACAGACTACAGACAAATTCGATCCTACTACAGGACTTACTCGCACTCAGTTAGAAAAATAAGTATCTAGATCTAGATAAATAGTTCGATAAATTATGTATTGTTCACACCAGAAATGCAAAAGCAAAATAACATTTTGTTAAAATTAACACAAGACTACTGTCGTAAAATTAAATTGTTTCTTACGACTAGTAATTTTCGGTGATCTTCATCAGCAGAGTTACACGTTGCAAGAGTGACGCGCTCACGGTCTCGTATCACCGTATGTGATCGAAACTAGTCGCAATAATCGACTTAATTTTACGTGAGTATTCCCATGTTAAAAAGAAAATAGCACTGAAATGAGCGTAACAACTAACTTGCCTCATCGCTAATAGCGATCTCTTCCAGCAGCTAGCACACCCGTATGACTCTTATCCTTGCTAGCTTTAAAACCCGGCGTTAGTTTATTGTCAGTAGAATTTTAACGGCGCGTCTGCAACCCGCCTTCCTTTCCCGGTGGCTGGCGTGCCTCAACCGTCTCCTCGCCTATTTAGGCTTCGGCTCGAAGTACATCCAGTCTCCCGGAACGGCTAATGCTATGACTCAAGTCGTATAAGGGTACGCTTACACTATGGACGGCTCTGATCTGAGCTATGGCCGATAACTTCACAATAATTACATTGATGTTTTACATTTGTGAGTAAATCGGTGTCGGTTTCTCTGTCTGTTTGTTATAACGGGTGGCGCATAAGTAATGACTATTTCATTTAAACGTATAGTATTATATAGAGCCAGTAATTTTGCGCTACCCCGATTATCTTATATGTAAAATGAATCGCTGTTCGTTTTGCTAGCTATAACTCGAGAACGGCTGGAGCGATTTCGCTAATTTTGATCTTGAAATATTACCTGATATAAGTTCAGGGAAGGTTTATAAGTAAAAAAAAACAGCGGATGAAACCGCCGCCCGGGTGTCAGCTAGTACTTAATATTTACTAATCAACTTTTTGACATTTTCACAAAAAAAATTGACATTATGAGGTCGGACATTATCATCCACTACTGAGCTGAGGATAGACCTTTTTTTACGTGACTCATCTCGATTCTCAGCCAATCCTATAGGCACTACTACTATACACACTAATTAAAATCTCGCAAAAAAATATTCGAGATACCATCAAATCGTCTAAGGCCACACTAGACGCGACTAAACCAAATAACGATAATAGATTCAGTGCAAACTCTAGCCAAATTAATCCTCTCAAACGTACGACCAGGTTTTTACAAAAGCAGCCTATAAAAATGTCTATTAATGCAAAGATAGCTAAACATTACAAGCACCCAGACTAGCAATAAGCGGACATTAAGCAACCCTTATTGGTCCCGCCCATCTTGCTGCTGGCGATTCAGACTCGATATTGCAAAATCGTTATTAAAAAGAATATTATTTTGTACTAGAATTGCCGAGGGAAAGGGGATGCAAAATTGCTTTTAAGATTCCGTAAACTAAGGTGACACTATTACCTAAACTAATGTTTTATTTCCTCTTCTATTTTTAATTTAACCGCTTCTAATAACTAAGCGATAGGACGTTGACTGATGAGTTTAAAACCGGATTTTGTTAGCTAGCACAGCGTCTAACTTTATTACTTTTACTCATAATATCGAATGGCAGTTTGTCCCGTAAACATAAGTTTAATTTAGGTACGTTTCCTCGCTTCTCGAAGCAAAAATTATAAGCAGAGATAGCTACCGCCTGTGCGTATGATGTGTCTAAAATGGGATTTACCTTAAGCTAAAGAAGTAAAATAAGCTATACCTATTCTAAAAATTGATCTGCATCAAATAAACTTTAACTTGAATATTGATAAATCAAACGACCAAAGGGCTAGTCTCGGCAAGAGAATTAGTTTTGCTATTCAACGAGGCAACGTCGTCTGCCTTTTGGGTACTTTACCTGCGGACAGTGACCTAAGCTCTGTTTATTATTTGTGATTTTCTATTCTGTTTATGTTATTTTGTTTTGTTGAATAAATTAATTACTTGTATATTCCCATTGAGATAATGAGGGGTGGAGCGCGTCGTCATCGATTTAACGATATATTCAAGTAAACAGTGTTGTATTTTATTTGTATTTATAATAGATAAATTCTGATTTATTTATCCTACCATTACACACCATTTACGGTCTCGTTCTAACACATTAAATTCCAATACTCTAAGGAATGTAATAAACGGGTTTTATCAGGATATCTCAAAATTTTACAACCGCATAACTTGTTAGCAATGTCGCAAATACTTGAACTTAATTACGTCGTTGGAAGCGCCATTTTAGGGCTCAGGTCTAGGGCCACCATAGTTTAAGGAAACTTGGAAAAATGTGTTCTTTTGTGAAAGTTACTCGATAGTAAACCTTAAAGTAGAAACGTGGACGAGTTGCCCCCTAACTCAACATAAAAGCCATAAAAAGTTTCAAAGCTTCTTTGAAAGCTTTTGTAATTATACAGAGGTTTAACAACAAAACTAATTAATCATATAATAATATACCTATACGAGTATATATCATACAATGATAAAAAATAGCTAAACTTAATTCTAAAAGTATAGTTAAATCCACATTCAAGGTCTTTTTACCTTTAGAGAAAAAAGGTAAACGATTTTTCAAGAAAAAAAAAAAAAAGATAGAGTTGTTTAGAGTTATTATATAAATCAGAATATCCTTAACATACCAAAAAAAGTGTTCAAGCTTAGTTTGGTCCAAATCAAAACATTCTAAACTGTTGGACTATATACTCGTAGGTACAAGATCTTTCAAGAGGAAAAATATCCAACATAGAAAAGAAGAAAAGAACACACATAGAAAAGAAGAGTCCAGAAGATCGTTACTTAAATTCAAAAATAGTGTTGAAATTTGATAAGACTTAACAGGCCTAAAAATAACGAATACACAGAACAGGCCTAACAAAAACTTGCAGCGTGGCCAACCTACGCCTCAGAACAAGATGCAGATCGCTGCAGGTACTGCCTACGATTAAGGTAGATCACGATCTCCCTTTTTGCCAACTACACCAAGTAGCCTGTGTTTATGCTCTATGAATATTATTTTCGCATTAAAACCCTGCGCTTACGGCCTAATAAAGACATTAGGTAGTTCTGAGAAAACGGAAATACGTGATTGCGGTTACAGTCATGCTAGCTCTCAGACAATCTGAGTGCTGGCTATAGTTTTTACTTGCCAGAGAACTGTTGTGTTTCTGCGCAAAGCTAGGTTAAGTTTCAAGAATGATGCACTTTGTGAATTATGAATTGAGGTAAACTTTATGAGGAGATATTAAACGAAGAAGAAAATATTATAGACTATTTTGATCTTAATTATGCTTAAAGACTTCAGCCAAACTAGCATTAGTATGATCCGTGTAATTTACGCTACAATTAAAGTTCTTTTTGTGGTGCTTCATATGTGTCAAAACCAATTAACACTCACCTACTTACTATTTGTGGCAATAGAGGAAAATCTTCTACAGCGGCCTTATCGACTAATTTTCGGAGTTTGAGGACCGAACTTCAGGTTGCTTTGGTGCGACTCACGTATTGTGTCTGTCTTGGGAAGAGCTTACTATAGAAATTTTGATTTTTTCACCAAATCAAAATTTAGTGAAACTAATTTTTAACCGACTTCAAAAAAGGAGGAGGTTATCAATTCGACTGTATGTTTTTTTTTTTTTTTTTTTTTTTTTATGTCTGTTACTCTCATAACTTTTGACTGGGTGAATCGATTTTGATGATTCTTTTTTTATTAGAAAGCTGACGCTTCCCATTTGGTCCCATTTCAATTTAGTCCAGTTCTGATAATTGTATCCATGAGAAAACCATATAAGTCTTAAATTAGCATTAAGTACGTGCGCGACAAATAGATGAATAACTCAATAGTCGGTCTCTTGAAGTCGGTTTTTGTTTTTTGTTTTGTAAAATAATGTTCTTGTTATGTCAAAACACAACTTAGTTCACTCAACCGGATTCTAAATCATAAAATAGTTCGAAAATTGTAAGCTAGCGTGACGTCACCTAGTGCTTTAGCCAGATAGGAGTATTTAAAATCTCAGGAGGCTAGAATGAACATCACAGAAGGCTCTGCCGCTGGTTACTGTGCACTTGTTAAAACTTCTATGGTGTTCAGGCATTACGTATAAACGGAAGGTCAAGTTGTGTCCCTCTCTAATCGGCTTTTACGATTCGCAGAAGATTCACAGCTGTTCTAAAACCCCGCTTCCAGGGCCAATCAACACCAACGACTACCTATTACAAAGAGAAGCCTATTAAAAAAACTTTATTTCGTTTCGGGCAAATGTAATCCCTCAGCGGCATTTCAGAGAATTGCATTCGTGCTAACCAGTGAATGATGTCTTTACTCTTTGAACTATGACATAAGCCCATTTTAAAGTACTCGTTACAAGGTGTCTGACAATAAAAAGTTTACAGCTCGGCCAATAAATGTAATTCCGACGTAATAAAATGTCTGACTCACATTTCATGGAAATAAATGACTACCAAGATATTTAAGGCTGAACCATAAATCCCATCATCATAAAAAAAGAAGAAATGCTTTAGTTCTTCTTATGCATTCATTTAGTTAGAACATAGGTATAGTAGCGGCACATAGGATACGTCATTTTAGAATCCCCTGCCTGTCGGCTAAGAGTATGACTCCATGGTGCTCTAATTTGGTATTAAATTTGGGAGTCTGCGAGTTCAGAGAACAGCGCGGTCTGACCCGCATCACTTTGCGCGTCGATACTGTCGATAGTGCTATAAGCATTTTCCCTTGTCTCTCTACAGCGAACCGGGAATTGATACCCTATTATTTAGGTATATCTAACAAAGTGGCAAAACGTCAAGGGATTTCGTTACGACTTTAAGAAGACTCCGGCTCCTTCGGCGGGTCTGTGTCACAGGCGTACAGATTCATACCCCTCGTTTAGCACCGGAGGCTAAAAATATCACCGAATGTGTTCAAAACTATAGTCGGACTATCGCACTCAATCTGATTACAAAATGTGCCAAAATCACGTCAGTTTTTTATCCTACTACTTAGGTTGCTCTTATTGTATAATTGTTAGTATCAGTAATGTTTGTAACAAATTAAAATAAGATTCCTTTAAAACCTCCCCAATAATAACAAACCGCGAGACCTTGCCCTTTAACAGAGGTACGTAGAATTTATAATATTTACATTGAAATCGATAATTGCAACCGATCTCCGATATCGAGGCGGCAAAAATGCGGCTATTCGCACTAGCATATTTCACAAAAGCGGCTGGCATTTATGTGGGGCTTAAAACGATTCTAGCGCAGGAGGTGACGCTTGTAATGAGGAGGGTGTATGAATTGCAAATAATTTGAGAGTGGTGAAAGAAGTTTTCGAGAAATTTTTAGTTCTAAGGAATATTCTCTTCACAAGTGGTAATTTTACAAGTGGTTACTTACGCGTGACCTAAACTAATAGTACCTAGTAGGCTTTCCAAACCACGCCATCTTTACAGTTCTGCCGGCGACTGACCTGTAACATACCTGTTACAGGTCAGTCGCCGGCTTTACTGGGTTTAAATTTTCGAAGAATTTTTGTTTTTTTTTTATTTACAAATATGATAATTTAATTTGAAGTCCAACACCTTTAGTATGCATTTTATTGCCTGATGTGTTCATGGAAACAGTCTATAATATAGAAAAAAACTAGCTGTGGGGGCTAAATATATATTATGAACTTATCGCTCTGTGATATTAATACACATAGGTACAATAAATTACGTTACCTCATTGTGAACGTTTATACATAGAGCTTCCGAAGTATTTCCCTTCGGTAAAAAAACATATTGAAACATTTCATCAAGCTGATGACCAACAGCTCCTCTCCTACACATATAGCCAATTGACATTTACGTCTGTACTTTAAACGTGAAGTTAACGATGATCCCGTGTTATTATAATAATAATGATCAGCTTTCCTCTCGCGGATTTGCTCGTGTGATATGAGATTATGGTGGTTTCGGTCTAACATAGCAAGGTGAGGCCTAAATAATACCCACAAAGCAGGTGTTAGGGCTTTGAAGTACAAAGTAATCAACACATTTCATAGCAGTATGCTTTTATATTTTTTACATATATAAAATAGTGTATATTACTTTTATACACTATTTTTACGATAAAAAAAGTTGTGAATACTTTTTGATGTCTTTAACACTAGGTTTTTGTTAGTAATGTTAATATTTTGATACTGTTTTTGAAATTGACTATCGGCCTTTCTTAGTTGTTAGTGCTACGTCTGCATTTTGAGCAGAATGTTCTTGATTCGACTCTTTGCTAATTTGGTCAAAGCAAAACCTAAACTACGAATATCCAACATTTCCCATTAACTCATGTTGCCACTAGAACCTAGATCCTTGTCATGGCATTAGAATAATAAATACGTATTAGATCTCCGTAGAAATGCAAAAGATTCTTAAAAATAGAAGGAAAATTCTTGCAATGTTTTATTTTTAGAATGGAATTGCATTTTCTTTAAATCATCTCACGTCTGAGGAGACGTGCAAAACGTGCATGAAACACAAACGATGTTTCACGAGAGCGCAGGAAAATGTATGTTTTAGAAAGAACTAGAAAATTCTATTTAGATACTGTTTGGCGGTAGTCTATTTCAATAATTTTATTGTGAAAAGCGAAATTTTAACAAGCGTGGTCTAATGAAAACTTACGCTAATATTAGTGCCTAATCTAAAAAAACCGGACTTCAGATTCTACGGATGCTAAAGATTTTAGCTAACTGCTAGCTGAAATTTTCTACTAGCATAATTTGGTATATGATACTAAACTTTTCATTTCTGTTTAAAAAAACAATGCTTTCCTAAAAAACGATACTACTAACTTCTCTGGTATAGCGACCCAAAGAGCTTCGACATCAGAAAACGCCATTGATCTCGGTGCAAGACCGAAAGAGTTAGAGTTTTTAACTTAAAAAATGTGCAAAACGCAAGAACGAGATATAGATACAGATAAATTTTACAATTTGTCTCGAATCATTGGAACTATTCCACTTATTTTTCAATTAAAATCTAGGACAGGCGCAGTGTCCGGTTACAAATTGCAAGCAGCATACACAACCGCAGTTCACTTGGTGGTCGTATTTAGGGCAGGAATGTCGTGACATACAGCGACACTGGGATGTCGTTAGGTGTGACTAGGCATCGACTTGAGTAATAATTCTTAGTTTTAAAAGCTTTGAAATTAGGTCATTCTTAATTAAAAGCCCAGATCCTGGGTTAGAGTAATGATTTGAGTTTCGACCGCATAGCTATTGTTTCTTTACACAATTTTTTTATGCCTTTTAGTGACGAGACGAGCAA
This sequence comes from Alcis repandata, assembly GCA_949125135.1. Taxonomy (NCBI): domain Eukaryota; kingdom Metazoa; phylum Arthropoda; class Insecta; order Lepidoptera; family Geometridae; genus Alcis; species Alcis repandata. Next base: position 3,471,161 of record OX421240.1, read on the forward strand.
ATCGCTCGCTTGATGTTAAACGTTACGTTTGCCCATAACACGCAGAGTTTTGAACATAAGCAACACAGAAAAAAATATGAATTGACCATACCATTTCTGTTTGTAAAAGATTCGAGTAGCCTTCGCTAGAGCCAAAAAATGTAAGGAAACGTCTTGAGATAGATTAAAATAATAGTAAAATAGAATAAAACCAAACCGGATTAAGGGGGAGGCAGTTAATTATATCCGGGGGCTGCCCGCCTCCATGTCCACTTTGCGTGCCCCCGGCAAAAAGTTCGCGCTACCTCAAAGCCAGATATGATCGCCAATTGTCTGGCGGCGCGGCGAGCCGACTGCCTTCTAATTTGCTTACTCTGATATTAAATCAGAGCTGAGCACAAGAGGTTTATTAGTCGTGTGAGCTGAATGGCTAGAACTGGTGTCAGAGTGTTTAATCTAAGCGTATGATGCGACGCAGATCCACGCAGCGCAGAGGTCTGTTTGGCGGATGAAATATTATCTCGGTCACTGTCTTTCTCATTAGAAATGTCACGAGAGAAAGACTGATAGAGATGATCTTGAGCGTTCAAGAATAGGTTTCCAGAGCAGAGAAGATTTTGTAATGTATGAATGTATTGAGAACTGCGTATGCTACGGCGCAGGCAAGTGCGACGCATACATGTGTCTATCCTGCTCTGCGTCCTATGTCTGTCTCGCCTGCTCTGCCCTGCAAAATCTGTCCTGTGCTGTGCGTTCTGCGCCTCAGCATACGCCGCCTGTAAAGTCTCTGATATAGCTCGGCGGTTGCTGTTATATAAAAGCACCCGGGGCCTGTAATTTCACATGTCACCCAATTTACACGCTTTGTTGTATACTCAGATCGAGTAGAAATGCAGATACGAGTCCCACCTTAGATTCAGGTGAAACCAAAAAAACTACCCTAGTTCCCGTGTACGTATACTTCAAGCACATATTGACGCATAAAACTACCTTTACTATACTACTTATTTTTCTTGTCCACGTTCTCTGAGCAACTGACGTAAGAATTGACGATTGATTCGGGTAGTTTTTATGCGTCAACGTGTGCTTGAAGTATACGCACACGGGAAGTAGGGTAGTTTTTTTGGCTTCACCTGTATCTAAGGCGGGAATCTGCCTTTCTACTTGATCTGAGGTTGTGGATGCTCGCGGTCACCCATCGTATATCAGGTAGGTATAGTACCAGTATGGATGTTTCTGTGGGAATTGTATCTTGCTTCGGGCAGCCTCAAATTACGGCACAGACAAGTCACGGAGCCTTCACACTCGGCCTTGTAACTATTAAAAAGTTCACCCTTCAGCGTAACAGAGCCGTACTTATATCCTACTTAAACCGGCTGTACCCCATACAACCGGTGTCATTAGGAGACAACTTTAGCAAACTATTTTACTTTAACTAGTTTTGTTACCAAAAATAGATAACTTCCTCACTTACGTACCAGCTCTTACTCTTACCTTTTTCCAATTCAATTCAATTCAATTCATTTATTTCGGATTACAATGTCCATAGCTATAATAAATCATATTAAAAAAATTAGGTACACATACATATTATAATAAAAACAATCAATGAAGCTAATACTAATAAAAATAAAATTAAAATAAAAATGTCAAGGAATAAAATTAATCAATCAAAAAATAAAATAAACATCAAATTAACACAAAAAGAAAGAAGAAGAACACAAGAACACACAGAATATAAGAAGTACTCTCAGTAAAATAAGCTACAGGTTTTAGTAATAGCAGAGGTACTCTACCATTGCTTAGTGAAATCTCTGGCTTATTTAGATCAAAAATAGTTACAAAGGGAAAGAAAGCGTCTTTGATCTATAATCCAAAAGCCTTGCGTTTGACAACATCCTGCCTGATATCAGTATTGATTGACGAAAACCCGGAAAATGCCATAAAAAGTTACATCCATTTTATTATAATATCCTACCAGCCCATGTAAAGAAAAACAGACAATTATTGTCTCCATTAAGTATAATATCTGGGGCAGACAGTTCAATTTCCCTATATATAGGTAGGGACCCTATTCTTGGGCGTTCGAGATTGTCTCCGTCAATCTCACTCTTATGACATTTTGTAATAAGAGCGACAGTGACCGAGATAACTCAGTCGCCAGAATAGGGCCCTAGCTTTGATCATATCTCGGAAACTAATGAAATGGGACAATATTTTGTTTCGTAAATGGAATAATAGCTTCGTGTAATATTGGTGAATCATTGTGGCTATACCAACGATGACAATTCCGAAAACGACAAAGCGATATTTTGCCAAAATATTTACATAACACATTGTGTAACCCCGCTTGCTGGTATTATTCCTTACCGATTTTGGATAAGGCTTTTATTGTTGCTGGGTTACTGATACGTTCTTAGTTTCTTACGTGGCTGTTATTTTTTTATGCTGTTTTGTGGCAAGACTAGCAAATCGCTCGCCTGATGTTAAACGTCACGTTTGCCCATAAAATAATTCAATTTTGCTGTTAACGTTCTAGAACAGTTGCTACATGTGAGGACGCCTTTATAAACGCATATTCCCTTTCAAATAATCATCATTTACAGCCTTTTTTTTATCCCACCGCTAGTTATAGGCATTACTTTTAATTTTGCCATTTGACTTGTTTCTTCGCCAATTGGATTCAGGTTCGACCGGCGACTGTGACAATTTCGTCGACACATCTCGCTCAAACGAACCAGTGCTTCTATCTCGGTCTGGACTGTAGTAACCTTACCAGCCAGAGTAAGATAAAAGCTTGCTTCGCGACACAAAAAAAAAATATATATATTAAACACGGGAATATAATGGCGAAGTCGGATAAGTCAACACACGTCATGGGTCCAGCAGTATACAATAAACTACCAGAGCACATCGCCACTGCGCCCACTATGGGCAGTTTTAAATCACGGCTCAAGCGCTGGCTTGTCGAGCAGACGTTCTATAGCTACGATGAATTCATTGAATGTGATTATGTTTAATTTTAATTTTGATTATTAATTTTTACACTGTGACATTTTTTATTATTATCAATGAATGATAATTTATTATTTTTATTTAATTTCTGTTCGACCTGTAATATGTATTACCAATAAACTGATTATGATTATGATTATGAATATTTACGTAAAAATTAAGTCGTCTACTACGACTAGTTTCGGTCACATTCGGTTTCGGTTTTTTACGTGAGTATTCCCGTGTTTAATTATAACAAAAATGTGTGAAAACCACGTTAGTTTCCATAGTAAAAAAAAGAATTAAAGAAAAGAAAAAAAACATGCTCAATGCTCATTCACTCAGTCAGGACCGCAAGTTTAGTAAGTAATTTCAAAGCAAAATTTTTCGGATAATATTTCGACAATACTGAAGTTGTGGTCGAAACACTTCCAACGGTACTTACCTACTACGAGTAACTGGCCATACATTGGATTGCCTGATTGTGCGCTCTTACCATAGACTTATATGTTGCTTTGTAAAGACCGGGCCAGGGAACATTTTTCAATCATACCAACTCAGTGTCGCGCACAAGTATATCAAGTACCAGTGTGGTCCCAGTCGCTCACCGACTTCGTAAACGGTTTTCGCAACTCAACAATGATTTCGAAGAGCTAGCGCTGCTTTTCAATTAAAACACTTGCTGGCTGGTTCGTAATTGTTCGGATGGGCATATCCTTGCTTTGAACATCTTTGGCCTTAACAGATTCATTGTTCAACCTGTTTAATGCTACTTGCTGAGATTTCAAAATACCTCTAGACTTCAAAGCTAAGAAGTGTTTACCTGCCTAGCCGGTATATCCACTTCGACAGTGAGCTATTTTTCACACCTTTAACCAAAATTCTATTAGTCCGCACCGTTAGGCTAATATAAACTTAAATCTGCATTTTTAACCCGAATGTCTAGTTTAACCATCGAGAGTAGAAAATTGAATTTGTAATTGTTAATTATTTTCATTTTAAAAACTACTAAAACTATTTGACTGTGTACATAGGTACCTACTCGTATTGAATAACCGATGTGGGTAAACTGACCATTTCAACTAATGCACTAACATCAGCTTATAAATTACAATGTATCAGTTATTTAATAAATATTTCTGAATCTAATTACATGGTTATTATATTGGTGATCATCTAATTTTAAAATGAACGCCCTTCCACCCACCAACACTTTACTTGTACTTGTAAAAGTTACTTACATGTAACAGTCATGTTATTTTAGTCCAATAAATATTTCCGATTGTGTAGCTTTTGACTAATGACGACGAACAATTTGAGTATTGCGTCGATAAAACAAATAATCCTACTGTGGACACTGAGTAGATACCGTGGAACGCAGTTTAAGGTAGTTTTTTTTATTCAATAATAGGTTTGTATTTGACCGCCATCTTCCCTGATGGTAAGCAGCGATACGGTCTACGATGGAGCATGCTTGCCTAGAAGAAACCGATTCACTCGCGACTTGAAGACACCTAGATTATATCTATCGGGAACACCCACTCAGGCAAATCAATTCGATTCATATTTTTATGGTTTTTTTGCAGGTGATTTTAGGACTCTTGAATCGAAATACTTCGTTCTCACTGATCGCAGAAGTTTAAATACTTCTACCGACAACTTCTAAGCCAGAAAAGAGTCAGATATATTATAGACTTCTTTCCATATCGTCATAGAATCTAAAAAATTACGATAAAAAAATTCGCCTGCTAAAAAAAATTGAGGAAAACTCTTCTAAGCCGAAACCGAGATCTCGACGCTCGATACTATAAGAATGAGATGCTTAAGAGGGCAATTAGCCATCGTCAATCACCATTAAGGCCGGATGAGGCACTTTAGCTACTTCTATCGACTTGCATCATACATTCTTAGCACAATTAACTACGTATATATCTTTGAATAAAGAAATTTCTTTCTCGAGTAGCTCCTCTATTTGTACTCCGGTTGGTGAATATAGTCTGTCTAATAAATATCAAAGTAAAACTTCTAGGGAAGTACGTATTTTATTAAGAGTGTTAATGGACACTGTTTTATCACTTACCTTGATATCTCTATTAAAGTTTTTAGAGTAAAATTATTGGATTGCTGGCTAGAAACTAGTAATTTTAAACTAAACTTCACTGTGAAAGGTATTTCTTACTTAGTTTTTCGTGGATTTTGTCGTATTTATCGGTAGAACTCATGCTAAGCCAAGTACGTGTAAGTCTAGTCATAGGTAGATTGTCAATTCTGTTAAACATTTTTGTAAAGATGGTGTATATTTTTATTTCATTGTCAAATTTTATTAAAAATTTAATGTTAAAATAAAATACCTCATTTGACAAATCTAAACGCCATCTTTTGATCGCCCATTCTGACTAATATTGAAATTAAACAAAACTTAAAATAATTAGGACTCTCTTAGTAGTTTAGTTTAGCAAATAGTTCCAGAATCGACGCCATTATTCAATCTTCCAAGAATAGCCAAGCCATTAAAGTTTGATATAAGATTATTGTTACCTACCCGCAGTTCGATTAGACAATGCGAAACGCGTGACGTCGCGTGCGCGATGATTTATACTCCAGATGATTACAAGTCTACCGGACAATCACACCCTTTTATTTTAAGATTTATGTGGGCCTTGAAGTGTTATTATTTTGATTTAGGTGGTAAACGCAGAGCCTGATTTCCATTCTTTGTTTTTCACGAACTCGAAAGTTATAGAAACGATGACAAAATATTGGTTGAAACGTTGTTTATGAATATTAAACTGAAAGAATATTTTTAAAGCTATAATGTACCTAAACAAAAACTGTATGCTACAAATTTGTACGAAAAAAGCAAGGCATAAAACTCGCGAGTCTATTTAAACCAATCAGCCGCAAAGATTTTATATTACTGTTCTCGAAGATGGTGAATATATTTATGAAATTACCACGATAGTTTCGAACGCATATCTCAATATTTTTAAGGAAATGTTACAGGTTCTGAGGGATGTACCTAAAATTAAAGATGCTACTGCAGCATGATATCTATTTGTACTCACGTAAAATTAAGTCGTCTATTACGACTAGTTCCGATCACATTCGGTGAAATGTTTCAAAACCACGTCGGTTTCCAAAGCCAAAATATTTTTGAATTTGGGTTTTGAAATTACCTACAACACACAGTCCACAAACACAAAGAACATATTATTAAAAAAAAACAATTCACAATAATAATAACAAAATGATCAAAAATTACAATAAAATTAAATTATATAGAATACAAAAGTAAAGCAATAGATAGATAGAGTACAATAGTAAAGCTGCATAATATCTATGACGCTTTTTGACTAAGAAGCAGATTGCCTCACCGTAAATACCTAAACATTATAATTCCCTAGACTAGACAATTATAATCCAGCAAACTAGCCCCCGGCCCTTTGTTATCTGAGAACTAGTCGTATCTTTACGTAAGTCACCAAGAGCTGAACGAAAAGTGTCTTGAAGAATTAGTTTATCAATGTCTAGTCAGAACGCCAGTAAGTGAGAGGCTCCCGCGTCCAGATTACAACGCCAAGGGCAGTCGTGGGCGAAGAATGTTGGCGCCGACAGGTACCGCATCTAGACCACTGGGTACGCATAATTTGTCTAAATATAACCCATGAACATTGTACGCCTATATCCTATACTATGGGTATTCAACTGTCCATGTACTGCATCGCGTTTTCTGAAGAATTCTAATTACCTCCAGTGGAGTTGGTTTTCTGTAGTTTGTTAGGTATTTATCAAAGGAATTCAGCGTTTACGCTGAGAAGGTTCCATTTTGGCATTTACTGTTTTTTTTGCAACGAACTAGACATGCGTTTGACCACAATCTCACCTGATGCGAAGTGACGAAGTGGTCGAAGATGTAACCTTTGAGGCATTAGACGTTTGTCTAATGCCTAGGAAGCCTCTTCCTTCCTTTATAATATAGTTTTCTGTGTCATTTTGTTAAGGTTGTAGCGTTACCTTGAATTATTTATTTTACCTTTCATCGTGTCAAATAGATTTTTTTTCTCTCTAAAGGAAAATGGTAGAATTTAACAGACATGTTAGGTTAGTTACCTATGCACATTGTACCTTCTAGAAGAAGTTTGTACAAAATTTGCACAATAAAACGGGATTCATACTGAAAATGAAAATACCAGATTCGATCGGAGCCCAAATGTCTCAAAATTAAAGCCATATATTTCGTATACAGGCAGTTATACACTCAAAATTGTCAGGTGACAAGATGAAAAGATTAGAGATGTTTGCTAGGTGCAAAGCGTGCGTGAACAAAACAATAAACGAGCCAAAAAGAACCGATCAAGACGATTGCGTGTTCTTTTAAGGATGCCCTTTCCATTCAGATGTTCTCCGAACCTTTGATAAGGACGGCCGCTGCAACACTGTTGCAAATTGAGATGCCTTCACATAGAGACGCGCGTGCACACGCATACCTTCTTGCAGAGCAGCCAAGAAACTACGTGGACTTATTTGTAGAGGTGGGCCAATGAGGGAACTAAAATTTTCCACAAAATCTTTCGGTTTTCAATAGGTATAGTCTAGGTGTCTTCAAGTCGCGAGTAAATCGGCTTCTTCTAGGCAAGCGTGCAGTAGACCGTATCTTTGCTTACCATCAGGCGAGATGGCGGTCAGAAGCAAGCCTATTTCTTAATAAATAAATATAAAATACGGTTGTGGCTCCGTAAGTCAACTTTACTGACAACTTATTCATATTGTACTGTTTTCTGCTGAATATTATCAATACGAGAGGACCAGATTTTTTTATTCAATGAAACTTTGTATTGCACGACTCAGTGATAGAAACCTGATTAAAATAAACAAAGATATAGTTCTTTAGTATTATTTTCATCTGTGGTACCCAGTTACCACTCTTCAGTACTTCGTCAAACCCTACGATCCAAGGTGAAGTTCATACTGTAGACGTGCCCTTGCGCTAGTCGTCCTTAAAAACTAAGGACCTTACTTAAAAAGCCTGCTTAAAGTTAGTCACTGCTTAAAATACTCTGACAACTTCTGACGTGATATTTCATCACGAAGTTTTGAAAACAAGACGGAGAGCTTTAAGCAATGATTAGCTTTAAACGGGCTATAAGACAGAGCCTACGCCATTTGCGTATGCCAAGAGGCCATATTATTTCGTTTTTACAGCCTGGTAGGTACGCTGGAAAAGAGAAAGAAATTCATATAAAATTATATTTAGTAACTCTTTCAAAAAACTTAAGCACTGGATAAACATATAATTCTGTAGGTTTATCGACAGCTTTGTGCCTTAGTGGTGCCACGTAGTCATTGTTCAACGCCAAACTATTCCAGTTTTGAAATATATCTACAATCCGTTTCAACGTGAACCATTATTTATTACGAGTATGAGATAAGTTCCAAATACCACGCGTAGGCGTCCAAACAGATTGCAAAATAATTAATTGATATATTAATGATCCCCAAGAAACTATTTAATTTAAATAGTTTGTAATTTATTGGAAACAGTTAATCGTTTATTTTAAATAGTATTCGCTACCGGCGTTCTTTATGCTCTGATCTGTGCTATAATTTACATGATTCTGTAGATTAAATTATAATAATTATCAGATGATATAGCTTGCTTCGTTTAGTCTTAGGCATTTAGTCAAGTTCTTACGTCTTGAGATTGCGATATTCTTTGTAACACTTTTTATGAAGTTTTTGATTTTCTTTCCAATGCCGTTTAACATGGTAATGATAATGGGTAATTTTGTGGGATATTTGCACAGGTATATTTTTTAATAATTAATTCACACTTCAGAATTTTGTATTTTATTAAAACGAAACTCTGCTAAAAGTTTTTTTTATAAAGTAATTAATTATAATTATTTACTGATAAACGATTATAATTAGTTACTCACATTTATATTTGCTTAGTTCTGCTTAAAAACAGTTTTTTATTATTTTTGTCCAATTGATGACATGTGAAATAATTGTACTCGTAGTCAATGAGTGCACCAAAACTGGATCTTGCTCGAACCTTGGCTTCGCTGGTAGATCTACGACAAAGAAAAATTGAGTATTATTTAGCACAACCAAAGTTACAATAAATAAAAACCAATACATAAAAACTAATAATTAATTTTACAGCAGAGGGTGATTATGGGCTGAAAATGACGATGATCCTACTAATCCTACTATCCTACTATGTCTGGATGTATGTTTGTTACTCTTTCACGCAAAAACGCCTCAACGGATTTAGGTACATGAAATTTGGAATCAAAATTCAAAATAATTTATTCAAATATGGGTACATCAATGCACACTTATGAATGTCAAATACAATTTTTACGAATAAATTAATACACAATAAATTAAATGTCAAAGAAAACAATACTATTAGAATGTCAAAAAAATTATATAAATTATTGCAATGTCAAAATATCAAGGTATAAAATAACTACAATAGTAGGTATAATCAGTCAAGACACTTAAGAATGTCTAATACAATTTTTACGAATAAATTAATACACAATAAATTAAATGTCAAAGAAAATAATATTATTAGAATGTCAAAACAAAATATGTAAATAATTGCAATGTCAAAATATCAATGTATAAAATAACTACAATAGTAGGTATGAATGAATGAAAGTTGTTGAATGAGGAATGAAAGTTGTTCATGGTTTGGATTAACACATATGCTACTTTTTATCCCGGAAACACGGATATGAAACCGCGGGGCGCAGCTAGTGATGAATAATATAACAAGCTAACAATTCGCAAGGAACTGTCACCACTCAACCCATTTATCTCCTTTGCAACAAGCTCTTTGCCAATTTTGGTCATAACTTGCAAAAAATTCATGACATTCGAATTAACTGTGCTCAAGTTATTGTTGGACATATAAAACATGCATACCAATGTGATTCGGGAGACTCTGAGACCTATTTTCGTTCGATCTACGAAAAATAGAAAACAAACTTACTACTGGTACTAGAAAAAGTACCGCATTAAGGCCACGTTTTCGATCTTAGCGGGAAGCGTAGCGGGAGCGGTGGCAACTTTGCTTGTCAGTTCTCGATCTAAAAGTTTAACAGACTGCTGTTGTAGAGGACTGTTCTGTACACAATACATGTAATTATTTAAAATTATCGCATATTAGCAGGTTTAATAGATTTTTTTTTTTTTTTTTTTTTTAATGTAATTGAGTGACGAGACTAGCAAATCGCTCGCCTGATGTTAAACGTCACGTTTGCCCAAAACAGGTCTGCACCGCCCAGAATTTTGAACTCGCAAAATTCAAGACCCTGCGCGGCACAGCACTGCGCTCGTCACCCTGAGATATAAGTTGTTTAATCTCCCATTTGCCCTGTAATTTCACTGGAAACAATGCCCTTCCAACCGGAACACAGTAATGTTTGCACATTACTGCTTGGCGGTGGAATAACTGGCAAAGGTGTGGTACCCAGGCGGGCTCTGCAAAAGAGCCCTACCACTACAAGAATGTATACTGTTTAGTTTATTGCAGCGTTTTTGACCTTATTTGATTGACTCGACCTCCTTATTATGTGAAAATGTTTTGCAAGCACCTTTCGCTGTTTGTAACTCTTAATTACTCGTCACTTCTTAAAATTAATTACCATTCTAAACTGGAATAGATTCGTTTTTTACTTAACTTAAAGCTATACTTTGAAATTAAAATTACAGTAAGTACAAAACTGAAGCTCATTGAAACAATAATCAGTTTGATCGCCCGCTTCCGCTGCCGCTGCCGCCTTAGTGGGTGCAAAAACACGGCCTACCCTTTGATGAGTTGAAATGAAGCTTTTTGCTATCTGTCACAACAAGCAGTCATTATAGGTCCATCAATACCAGAATAGCGATGCAATACCGACGCGTTGACGGCCATAATGTCATGAACACACTGGATCCGCTGACAAACCCGTTTGATTTATCGATCCATTGTGTAGACAAAGCTTAATTGCAAAATAAGGTCAGCAAGACGTTGTCTAGTAGTCTAGTACAGTCAACTGAAATATTTTAATTCGGAAATTAATTTCATGGTGAGAATAAAATATTGTGTACTGCTTTTAAAGTTGATCTAAACAACACGGCGGAGTAAGAAACGTTCTGCTTTAGGGTGCAACCGAGTTAAAAGATTGCTTGTAATTATACTAAAGTGAGATTACCAAGATGCCTGCAGACGGCCATTATCAAATAGTAAATAGTAGAAGAAAGCACCGCTAGCTCCTTCTGAAACCTCTCTATGGTTTTATGAAACGTTTTACCACGACATTAGCCAGTCATTTAATAGCATATCTTAAAGAAGAAATACCGTTTCCGTAGGTACGCCTTTGCCCTTGGAAAGGTAATACGATTATTTTTTTATGACAAAATTATCTAGCTTTTGACTCGAACTCACCTAAAGAAAACGGATCGGCTTAAAATGAAGCACGCTTTCCCATGTAAGGATTACAAGTATAATGTCTCTATTTATTCTTACCGTCAGACGATCCAAATTGTACTTAGAGAATTACCAAGGCACGGAGTTGTATCTATTGCTGACTATACCTACCCCACAGATTCAAACTCGATCTCTACCCACAATCATTTAATGCCCAGCTACAAGAACATTAATTATGAATCTTGCTGACGGCTCCACAAACACACATTAATGATTGCCTTTTTGTATGTTAATGCAGCTAATAATCGAGCACGGAGGAGTCAATCGTTGAATGATGGTGGATAGAGGAGTCATTGGGCGGCCAGCTTGTACAAGTGTACAGCACCACCAATAAATTAACAACACAATTTATCTATTATACATCTCTCTCTACATACATATATATATTATGCAGCCTTTAATCCTCCCACTGCTAGGATGTCATGTCAGGACATGTCTACCCTCCAAGGGTGATTAGGCCGTATTCCACCACGCTGGCCAAGTGCGGGTTGGTGGATTCACATACGCCATTGAATTTCTTCTCCGAACGTATGCAGGTTTTCTCACGATATTTTCCTTCACCGAAAAGCCAGTGGTATGTAAATTCGTACATAAGTCCCAAAGAACTCATTGGTACGTCTCGGGGTTTGAACCCGCCACCTCAAGAATGCGAAACGACTGTTCTCCAACTGAACTACCACGGCTTTTTAACTTTACAATTTATCTATGTTACAATTTTATCCACTTACCTAAGGCGTTTTAAAAAGGGTGTCCACGAACGACTCGGGCTGGCAAAGTATCATAAACACCGCTAGTGTTGCAGATGTCCAGGCGGGGCGGTTTGCTTACCATCACGCTGACCGTCTACCTGTAATACTCTGAATGCTACTTTTTTTAACCGACTTCAAAAAAGGAGGAGGTTATCAATTCGTCTGTATGATTTTTTTTTTTTTTTTTATGTTTGTTACCTCATAACTTTTGACTGGGTGAATCGATTTTGATGATTATTTTTTTATTAGAAAGCTGACGCTTCCCATTTGGTCCCATTTCAATTTAGTCCAGTTCTGATAATGGTATCCATGAGAAAACCATATGTCTTTTTGCATGTACATGCGCGACAAATAGATGAATAACTCAATAGTCGGTCTTTTGATGTCAGTTATTGTTTTTTGTTTTGTAAAAATAATGTTCTTGTTGTAAAGATAAGGCGACAGCGGAGGTGATATTTGACAATGAGTAAATAAACTATATGGGTGAAAATATTTTGCCTAAACATCGATAAAATTAAAAGCAACAGAGTCAAAGATCAAGAGAAATTGACATTGTATCGAAAAGCAACGGTGCGTTTGACCCCGATGACGTAACATAATTTCTCCATAAAAGGAAATTAGTCTACCATCATTATTATAAACGGCTGCAGCCAACAGCAGCCTATCTACTAAAATGTAGGTAACTAATGTCTGATGAAACTTACTTAAATACTACAAACTACATATATTATGTACAAATTAATAAAGGGTCGTCTATTAACCACATGACGTTTTTAGCAACTTTTTCATCCCCCCGTCGGTCGGTCGTCCGTAGTGATACGTGGTGTGTGGTGTGGTGAGGTTATAAATTACCAAAAAAAAAACACCCGCCATAATCACGTCTATTTTTTATCGTAAAAAAACAGAATTAACGATAAAATATAACTTGTACATGTGACATTTAACTACACCTCCCCCCCCCCCTTGTGATATTTCGTAATGATTTCCAAACTAACCCCTTTTCGAGTGTCACATGGTTAATGGATGATCCCTAAGCCATCTATTCCTATTTCATTAAACTGTGTACTCAATGGTTAGTAGTACCTATTTCTAATAAATATTGAATTTTGTAGGTGAATATGGAATCAAACCGGTCTTGAAGCTATGTAACGGGCAATTTGACATGCTCCGTGGCTTTTAATAACATAATTTGCAGAACTTTAATGGTTACGTTAAGTTTATTATTAAGTTACTGTCGGTAGTATTAAGTAAGTTGCGTTTATTAATAGTTGAAGAATTAATTAAACTGAATGGTACCTACTATGTTTGAAAACGAATATGGTTTTGACATTCGTTATTAGTTAACATGGGAGTGCCTACTTATGTATAATTGAGTGGGATTGGAATTTTCAATTCAATTATTGCCACTATTTTTCAAGGTTAAACAAATTGGAATAAAATCGTCCAAAAAGTTCTGATAGTTGATCAATTTGGACTACCGTTCAAATCATTGTGCGATAAGTTTTTAAGTTTTCTTGCCCTCTATAACATTAACATCCCTACTTTCCTACTAATATTATAAATGTGAATGTAACTTTTTTTGTTACGCTTTCGCGCGAAAACTACTTATCCGATCACCATGAAACTATGTACACATATTTTTGGAGGTGTTAGAAGTAAAATAGGATAATTTTTTATTTTTTACACGCGGGTGAAACCGCGGAGCACAGCTAGTCGTCAAAATATTGACGTAAAACGTGTAGAATTAGAAAAAGAAATTGTTACCTCCACACATGACTAACCATAGCTGTTTTTCTTTTCATTGCAGGGTCTCACAATGTCGAGCGGGAGCTGTTCCGGGCCGGGGGTATGCGGGGGCGCCCGCAGGCGGCCCCCTCCGCCTCCTGAGCCGGCCCTGTCTCTGGCGGCCGACCTGAGCGAGCTGAGTCTTGACCAGGGATACCATACCTTGGCAGATTGCGGCCCGCCGAGAAGGAGGCAGCAACATCGAGATGCGACACTTAGTGATGCACTCTGGTTGAAGATCTTGTCGTATCTTGAGGTGAAATATTTTTTTATAATTCCCGAATCATTCGAAACCGCATCTACCTATTCTTGGATTGATAGTTGTGCAAGCATACGAAAGTTTACATATAAATTGATGCTAGTTTTTAGGTTATCAAATTTAGATAGATAGAAAGGTAAATTCATTATTGTTCACACCAGAAACAGCAAACGAAAATGCTTTATAAACGAAATTCTCAGTTTTCAGTAAAAGTTTTAAGAGTTTTAGTAGTTCTTTTAGTACAATTCAATAGTTTTGTAGACGAGAACTCATGATTGTTATTTTATTTTTTATCATTTAATCTATGTTGTCCACTGCTGGGCAAAGATCTCCCCCAATATCTTCTAGTTCTTGCAGTCTTATACCAGCGCCGTAGTCTTTTCCAAACAACCCGAGTTCGTCGCTTTTATTTTCATAATTCTCCCTATTCTATATCTTCGAGTAATATTGGGAAAATGTAATAAATTCATTTATACTTGCCTATTTCTTTTTCTTCTCAATTATCAGCTATGGCAACCTTTTTCGACATTCCAGGTATCGGATCTGTGTCGCATGGCACGAGTGTGCCGTCGCTGGGCGAGGTTGGTCACTAGATTGACTTCGAGGCCTGAAGCTTGGAGAAGGATTCGAGCTGCCGGTCCTCTGGAGGTCGCGGCGAGGTGCGCCGGCGCAAGGGCAGGGCCCTGCGTTAGCGCGGTTAGGGAGTGGCGTGCTAAGAGTTGTGCTGTAAGTACATATAACAGAGAGTACTATTATTTAGAACAAGATTGACGTTGTTCCATCTGGACGAACGTCAGTGCAGGAACCCTGCATTAGCACTATTAGAAAAAGGCACTCAAAAAGGTTTTATCTAAGAGAAAGCTGGCTCAGGTCATTAACTGGAGTGATTCACTGTGTTTCCACTCGATCTAATCCGCCAAAACGTAAGTGCCGTATAAATAAATCCATACAATCCATATTCGTTATAAAATTGTACACATGAACGAAAAATCAGGTTATATTCGTAATTTTCAGGTGACAGTAGCAAGCGCACAGCTCCTCGCGGCGACGTTTAGGCATCTAACCCACTTAGCTGTGACCACCTCAAGCGGGATGGACGCCAGGTCCTTAGCACCCCTTGTCACTGACCTGGTGGATTTGAGGCATATAGATTTAACGGGTATGTATTAGTTGCGGTGGGGATTGCTAACGTCCACCATTTTTTGACAACGTCCACGTCTTGAAATGTCTATTTCTTATAATGCTAATGAAAACTGGACGATACGGCGGTTTAGGGCCTGTTGCTTCTATCTCGAATAAGAATGAGAAAGACAAATATCTCTATATGAAAAACAACCTTGGACATACTTTTCAATGACTATAGTCAACACAAAATAAGAGGCCCGTTTTGACGTTTGTCATCGCGACGTAACTAGTGATGTTACCATATGACTCGGTATTCGATACTCACGATAAATCAATTTAAGTTTGTGTGAGTATTTGATCGATTTCATTATGTATTCTAAGATAATCGGATTAAGGTTTTGATTAGAAAATTAAAATATAGCTTATAATAAATGATTAGAAAATTAAAAAAACAAATTAAATTATAATCGAATAAAGCTGGTGAAATTCAGTAATTAATTGGTTAACACTAATATTTGAAAAAAGAAGACTGAGAACGTAACTGTTATGGAGAGTTTCGTTATAATTAGACATTGCATGCTACTATAAAGTATGCGCGAAAAGCGTTCCAAGTTACATTCGGTCTTTCTCAAGTGTCAAAACGGGCCTCTTATTTTGTGTTGACTACATCTTAAACATTTTCGTCTTTACATGATCATATTTAAATCAAATTAACCCATTGAATCCTCCAAAATTCCACATTTAGACGAGATAATTGAAATGAACTCGAATTCTGAAATATTCGAGAGGCATCCCTTTTAGTATTAAATGAAACCTACTAATAAAACATTTCAGCTCGAATTTCTTTCTTATGAAAATGTGATAACGCGTCATGGAATACGAGTGCCCGAATATTCATTACTCGTCTGAATATGTGAACAATTTTCGTAATAAAATGTTCTTGCGCTTCAATTTCTCTTGTTTACAATTTCAATAAGGGTCTTGAACAAATATTGCGGAGTCATTCGCATGGAGATGTTCGACAGAGAGGGCACTCTTGGTAACCATATTATCTCATCGAGGAATATAAGACTTAGCATGGGCTGCATGTGAGCAAATTGTCAGCTTACTGCAAAAAATCATTAACTGCAAAATCAGTGCCAGGCTGGACGCGACTTCAAGCGCGTCACGCTTGTAATTACTCTTCGAAAATGATCACTGAATGTGATTTAAACTAGTTGGAATGCTCACATTTTGAGTATGAAACTCAAAATGTGAGCATTCTCGCGTTAATTTTAGACAAAAAAGTGTCATTAGTTTTCATAGTAAAACAGTTAATGACATTTTGCAGTTAATGACTTCTTGCAATAATTGTCTTTCCACCGTTTTCATCCCACGGGAAAGAGACAAACATGTCCAATTAAAACGGAAACTCACGAACGTCGCAATAGCCGACGCAATATTACGCGAGTGTTCTCGTTTTAATTAAAACAAAATTGTTTTGAAACCACGTTAGTTTTCATATTAAAATATCTAATAGATCACAGAACCGGGATGAGTGGCATACAAGAAGACCTATGAAGAGACCTATGTTCAGCAGTGAGCGATAACAGGCTGATGTTAATGATGATGAATAGGTGGAAGGACAATTTGTCTACGGTGTACTAGGCTTGCTACCTCAGTGGGGAGAAATACAGAAACGTCATAGGAGAAAGACAAGTCATATTACCTACTTGTAGGTATCTTGTATCAGCATCCCAAATTATGACGTATCGGGGCAGATAGGAAGTGTTTACCTGTCCCAAAAGATCGTGAGGATATACGAGAATATATTTCAATCGAGAGGTAGTATTTTTATTTCTTCGATGTCACCGTGGGAATAAAAAGGCATTCGATATTGTTTTCGTATCTGCTACTCCAGTGTTGCTCTCATGTCCAATAAAATAAGATTGACAGAAGATAAAAATAAAACGTATTTTGTCTCTTTTACCCTCATCTTTATTTCAACGAGAGTGACAGGCGATGAAAATAAAACGTAGTCCCAAATAGTCCAGTTGTACCTTATCACAAAATCAAAGCGCCAACTAATAAATCCTTGAAGTAAAGTCTCACAGTAACAAGACAAATGAGCCAACCAGGCCTCAAGGGACGAAACACAGAATCTAGACTTGGAGAAATCGAAACGTCGGCCCAGGATATTGTGGCGATCAGTCTTGGTTTGTTAACCTTTACGGGAATTCCTTGATAATGGCTGTCGATTTGTATCGGAGTTTCTAAAGGAAAACAAGTTGTAAAGATAATGCTTACTATTTATGCGTCCTGTTATCATATGCCTACGTGCGTGCGTAAGTAGATTCTAAAAATATATAGATTAGTTTTGTTTTGTTGCAAACCAAGGCTAAAATTTTACTACGAACTCTAACATCGATTTGAAACATTTTGTTTGTTAATTTAAACGGGAACACTCACTATTACGTCGGCTTCACCGACCAGTATCGATTACATTCGGTGGTCTTCATCAGGGAGACCAGGCAAGGCCAGACTGGACGCTAGACTGAACGCGCTTTTAATCTAAATTACAGAAGTTTTCCGCCGGGTATAGGCACTCGAAATATTTTCAATCACGTCTTGTGAGGACGAAAACAGCATTATAAGCTAAAATAGTGCTAATATCCTTAGTGCTAAGCTATTTAATGTCCAAAACCCGTTCAAGTGAAGTGATCCGTCAATGAAATGGGTTTCAGGACTAAGATGTGTCAAGTGCGTATTCGTGGAATATAATAATGTTGTTTATGAAAAGCAATTTCAGCGAAAAGCTGTGTGACGTAACCTATAATAATGAGAAGTTTCCGCTTCCAGTGATGAAAGCGCGATGTTCACATAAGTGGCATGATTTAACGTGACCTAAGAGACGTGATATGTGATATATGTAGATAGTTTCCAGACGCACCATATATGCATGTCAAGTATTTTTAACCGACTTCAAAAAAGGAGGAGGTTCTCAATTCGACTGTATGTTTTTTTATGTTTGTTACCTCATAACTTTTGACTGGGTGAATCGATTTTAATGATTCTTTTTTTATTAGAAAGCTGACGCTTCTCATTTGGTCCCATTTCAATTTAGTCCAGTTCTGATAATGGTATCCATGCGAAAACCATATAAGTCTTAAATTTGCATTAAGTACGATGAATAACTCAATCGTCGGTCTTTTGAAGTCGGATTTTGTGTTTTTGTTTTGTAAAAATAATTATTAGACAAAAAAGTTTTGTAACGTCACGTAACAAAGTCAACACTAGGTTTAAGATGATCGAAAATGTTTCAAAATATTATCATTACTTTGTACTACGAGATCTCTAGCATAATATAAATACACAGAATTTAAATATTGATACATGGTAATTGAAATTTGGTAACGGTCTCGCAAGCAGGTACTTATTTCGTTAAAAGTAGAAAATAACCAGGAAACCACAAACAAAAATAATTGGCATGACAGACAGACAAGTACTGATCGACAGACATACACCGAAGTTTCGCAAAAAGGTTTCCTTTTCACCATTTTGATACGGAACCCTAAAAATATAAAAAAAACTTTAAAGCAGTGCTTTAAAATGATTTTCCTTCATTCAGGTTGTCCAAACGTGGACTGGCCAGAGTGGGCGTGGCTGGAGCCCCGGCTCGGCGCCCGCAGGCCTCCGGTGGAGTACATAGACCTGACGGACTGCGGAAACGTGACGGACGCGGGCCTCTGCGCCATGCTGCACACGTGTCCCTCGCTGCAGTACTTGTATTTGAGGAGGTGTATTCTAGTCACAGGTAAATTATTATCTTAACTAAGGTTAAAAGCCGTTTTAAGCCTCGGTAGCTCAGTGGGAGAACAGCCGCTTCGCATTCTTGAGGTGGCGGGTTCAAACCACGACTCCTACCAATGAGTTCTTTATGATATATGATGGTGATGACGCTTACTAAGAAGTTAAGTTTGTAAATGTATGTATTTTTTGTTGACCTAAAACTAGTAAAACTTGTAAGGCTCTGGCAGGAGCCTGAACCAGTACTGAAACCGTGTTACAGTTGCCAGAGCCCTCCAAAATTAAGACTATTTACAATTTTTGTGAGTAGGATCCTAGTCTGATGACATATATGATGTATATTATGTGATAAGTATGCCTGTACGGGATAATCTCCGAAACTTCTGGTTCGATTTCAAAAATGCTCTCAACAATGAAAGCAACACTACCACTTAATGCTATGTTTTATAGCTCCAAACCTGTGAGTAATAAGCTGAACAGAAAGTCCCGAGCTAGTCTAGTTAACTTACAGAAATTGACAACCTATGTATTTATGTTCGAAGCGAAATAAACTAGAACGCGCTTTTCTTAAAGCTTTTAATTATTATTTTTTCAAATTAAACGTATTTTAAACAATATTCAAACACGTACATATAAAAATACGCTAGTCTAAAAACAATCAGTCCCCATCCTGAACGCTTCTACCGAAAGTACCCATTAAACTGGCGGCATTTCCCCGCTGTATCGCCAGCGAGATGCGCTGGGCGAGAAACTGTCCCGCGCGAGGATCCCTGCCCCGCTCCCTCAGGCGACGCCCTAGCTCGGCCACAAATTTTACAAACGTATTTTTATAATAAATACGTCTATAATAAACCGTTCTTTACTATCAGACATCTCTTTGATCTTCAATATTGGATCGAGAAAATTGTACTTAGTAGATTCAAGTTTTTATTTTACAAAAGAAACGGGTAGAAAACTATTTCAAATGGACCAGTGGATTTTGTAAGGGATTAACGTAGGCAAAAGAAAAATCTTTCCATTACTGTAATCCTTTCTATTGAAGACATAGCTATCATGGATACCTAGAAAGTACCAAGTTTCTCGGGTGTGAGCCCGACAAATTGGTAATCACTGGACCTGTTAGATCTCGATTCGTCAATAGGGATCAAAGAGGTCCAATCTCCTAATCTTATGACGGCCGGTCAGACGGATTCAAAAAGGTGCCTTACCTTAGATCAACTACTTTGTTAATATCTTGGAAACTAAGAGTTCCAAGATAATACAAGGATATAAAGAAAGTGTAGGTATACTGTGCCAAAAAAGGCTCATAATAGTCATTATGAACAATTTTTACTAGGGGACCAAGCCGGAAATCGTGAGAAAAAATCAGCTGTTCCATACAAAGTCAACAAAACACCCGACAGAATGTATAGAACTTTCGATTTTTTCACGATTTCCAGGTTGGTCCTTTCTTAAAAATTGTACATACTCGACAAGTACTATGCATCCTTACCCGTTCTTTTCCCTTATAGCCTCGTATAGCCAGCAGCGGTAATAGTAATTATTTTGATCGACAACTTTGTGAACACGAAAAAGATAGATTATTTCCGAACATCATTTTGTAGTTATCCAATTTAAGAAAAGTTTTAAGGTCGCGTCCTTATTAGAGACTGGCTCATGTTACGGACTAATCTATTTTCTTGGGAGTAACTTTGACGCGCTGACTTCACGCTCTATAAGTTTTGGACGTTACATTGTGATTAATCTGTCAGTATGTGGAAATAGGATGGGATATTAGTTATAATGATAATAGGTTGTAGTGGTTTGACTTATGAGTTGTTTGGGGCTTAGCAATGTTCTTATTAAAGACATTTTGCCAAATCAATGAAAATCAGTTCAACCGCTCAAGGTCAGTCATCAATAGGGAGGTGAAAAGTTAACACAGACAGATGTACCTACTGACTATTGTAATTCATGATTTTTACGTGTGGTGTGATTACACTACAGTTAAAATGAGAAAAAAAACTTCGATATCATCATTAGCCATGTAACCTCTACACCCTTGTGGGTGTAGAGGTAGGTACCTAATGATTATTCTCTAGATTCCGATAGATTGCAAGCGCTTGACCAATGCGAGAACGAATGTGAGAAAGGTCACATTTGGTGTAGAAAATTGAAATATTCCATCTACAATACATCATTACATTGTAAGCCGAGATAAAATAAGCAATAAAATATTGAGTATTGATAAAAAATCAGTACCAAGAAGAAATAACTCAGTTTTTCAGAGTTCTTATGACGTAGTATTGATGAATGATATTTTATTTATCAGACGTTACGCAGACATTTCGGCATTCCGTATTATTTTGATGTATGATACTCGAACCAAAATGATGGATTGTACTTTGAGATGCGCAAAAATTTTAGAAAAGTAAACAGCGGCTTAGGAAAATAGGTACAGGAAATTGAGTTTAGTAGTTCATCTTTCTTTATCAAGAAAGATGTATAAAGTGAGTTCGCAGAATACCATTTCAGAATCCTTTGATTTTCGTTTCAAAATCTCTTTACGCTGCGCCATCGTGGGCGGGTTTAAAGTGTTGATGTTTTGAAGTTTTTGGCTGTGATTTTTGTTTTCCTTCTTTGTCCTATTTTGGCGTGTGAGTGAGATATTATCTCGGTCACTGTCATATACTCATTAGAAATTTCATAAAAGTGAGACTGTCAGAGATAATTTCGAGTGCCTAAGAATAGGGTTCCAGGGCAATTCTTGAATCAGATGACAGTAGGAATCGATAAGCATCAATGACTAAATAAACATCCAATAACAGAAGATTTGAACTGATTTTAACTATTGAATGGTGGCCACAGAGTGGCTTAGATATTGAGTGTGCGCAATTATTTATAAAGCTATTTTACCCTTTTTTATGCTAAATATACGGCCTTCGTTTAAGTGCCATTTCACCTAATAGCTGGATAGTTTGATTTAAAAGTCAATCTAGGATTGTCATCGACAGAAAATAAAACTTAGGTTTACCTATATATCTATCCATGAGAATTGTAGATGACATTCAGTTGTTTCTATTCCAGATGCCGGCGTCAGATGGATACCGTCATATTGCGCCCTCAAAGAGCTGAGCGTGTCTGACTGCACCGGCGTCACAGACTTCGGTCTGTACGAGCTGGCGAAGCTGGGGCCGGCGCTGCGCTACCTCTCTATTGCTAAGTGTACCCAGGTAAAAACGAAGTGGAAACTTTGAGATAAACAGGAATCATCCCAATTTCATAAGTTGTACACGTGTAGAAGGACACCTATAAGTATTACTACACCTTTCCATTACACCTAAAGAGGTAGATTATGCCCTATTCAATTATTCACTTATGAATGTCAGTTACATTGTTTACGAATGAAACAAAATACATACAATAAACGCAATGTAAAAAAAACAGAATGTCAAAAACTATGTCAACAACTAAAGGCCGCGAAAGAATAAACGGTACCTGTCGGATAGCGTGTGAAACTGCAAGGTGCAGCTAGTAGAGTAGAAACTGAACGATCTATTTACCTACCCATTTGTTGAAAAACATTTGCCTCCCGGTGCCATTTATTTACCAATCCATTTGTAATTCAATTCCCGTTCAATTTAACCGAGCTGCGAGGCGTACTTGCCAATTTGGAGACAAAATTACAAACATTCCAATTTAAAGTAACACAAAACGGGAGAAATCATCGTTAATAGAAAACGACAGACGTAACCATATTTTTGAGGCTTCGAATATACAGCCTTCGATGATGACAGATATAAAGTTACCTGAAGAAACCAAGGGTTTTTCAATTTCATATCTTTGACAGATAGCTAAAAGCTTTCGTGGATTTGGAAATGCAAGTTTGTCACTTGTGGACTCATCAGATATTGTTTTTTTGACAAACAATAAAGAATATTAAAGATGTAAGTATTGTACCTCTAGTTTTTCCTATGACCTACCTAAGGTATTTGTATCTAAATGAACACATTTGGTATAAGAAGTCTAGTTTGATTTATTAGTATTTTAGATGCTTTCATCGACTTATTTTAATACCTACATAGAGGTATATTACCTACATTATAATTATGTACTCGTATGGTTAGTCAGCGAACCGCAGATTTTGAAACTACGCATTATATCAAAGATAACAGAATGTTTAGCTATTTTAGTAATAAACCGCGCGAAAAACTTATACATGGTCAACTATTAGTTTACCTACTTTATTTCAAAGCAAAAAGCTCGCCACAAATTGTTTCAAAGATCAAAGCGTTGCAAACATACCTGCTAACACTTGCTAACATCCAACTCATGAATACTCAAACACAGAAGGTGAAGGACACACCTGACCGATTGATGCGATAGACGTGATACCGACTTTTAAGAGACTCGTATATTCGAACCAACGTGAACTATTTCTTTCGTTTATAGAGGTAAATAAATAAATAAACATTTCACACTCATAGCTCAATCCTGTGTCGGGGATGCCATAGAACACACACAAAGACTAGGACAACTAACAACCGAACCAAACAGATATTTAAATTTATCATTCAAACATCTGCCCAGACGGGAATCGAACCCGGGATCTCTGGCTTATAAGGCGCACATATTATCATTTCATTTTAAAAACAAAGTCTATGTCTTGAATCTTGTGTAATTTTTTTGTTGTCTTGTTAATCAAATGCAAACGTTTGCTAAGTATGCCTGTTTCTAATAAGCTCATAGCCTACGGTCATAAGGTACGCAACTATAAATAGATGACAAGTGCAATCAACAGAATCAATAACACACGGAAAACAATCAGCTTTGACGCTGTGATACCTATTACAGACGGACTGACAGTCTTACCATAACGATTCCGCTTTATCATTTCAGTGCAGAGCCTTAGTTTGCCGATGTATCGCAGGCTACATTTTGTGGATTCCGCACAATATTGCTTATACCCAATCGGGGTCATTATGTTTGATTTGGATATTTTTTTTTATTTTAGACCTACATATAATTTTATAATGGTTTGCAATAAAAATATTGAGTATCGAGTATTCATTCATATTCGACGCAATCGCTTAGATGTGTCTGCTTTTCACCGTTCGTTTGTCAGAAACAGAATCTCGCCGGCAGGTTAATTTTACATAACTTTGTGGTACACACAACATTACGAGATGATTACATGATTTTGGGCCTCAAAGCCTCTGTTGGTATTATGTATTTGTTGGCTTATTAATTTTCATCAGCTTGTAAAATATTATACCAGCGAATTGTTGGTGATTGAGTGTATTTTGTTGTTTTAAAGACGAACCTTTTCTCAAAAACGGAATGTTATTTTGAAACAAAAATATAACATCACTATAAAACAATGAAAACATTCAGCAAAAATAAAAATTAGTATTACTAAAACAGATTGATTTGTTGGAAAAGTTAGTTATTATTTTAATAGACAGGCTATTGAGTATCGAGGGCAGATTTCAGAAATGTACGGAATAATTTTACCATAAACTTAAATGTCATAACAGTAACATTATGTTACTATGGAAACTAACGTGGTTTTCACACATTTTTGTTTTGTTTTTTGTTTTTGTTATTTTTGCATTGTTTTGTTTTTGTTGTTGTTGTTGTTATTGTTGTTGTTGTTTTTGTTTTTGTTACATTTTTGTTTTGTTGTTTATGTTTGTTTTTTTGTTTTTGTGAGTATTCCCGTGTTTAATTATAACAAAAATGAGTAACATATGTATGGATTATGATATCTCTTAAAACTTACTTCCGTTGTCCACAGGTATCCGACTCGGGTGTCCGCACTTTAGCGCGACGTTGCTACAAGGTGCGGTACCTCAACGCGAGAGGGTGCGGCGCGCTCGGAGATGACGGGGTGGAGGCTGTCGCCAGGGGGTGTTCCAGGCTTCGGGCGCTTGATCTGGGGGCTACTGACGTTTCGGAGGCTGGATTACAGGTGAAAACAAACTTTAAGTTGTAGTCTATAGGTATCAAACTTGGCTGACCACTATTTAGTGTGATGCAAATATGTATATGCTGTGGTTGATGCTCAACGGGCATGAAAAGCTTTTTGGGTGCGAAAGTTGCCTTTCGCAAACTTCCCAAAACTTTTTGCCGCCTCAACTAGAGTCGTGCGCGTTAGTCATTATCCTACTTAAGCCTCAAACTTTTCACTTAGTTCCTCAATCTGAACTTTCCTTGCAGATCCTGGCCCGTTGCTGTCCCAACTTAAAGAAGCTGGCTTTACGAGGCTGTGAGCTAGTCGGAGACGACGGGCTCGAAGCCGTGGCATACTACTGCCGAGGGCTAACGCAACTCAATATACAAGACACGCCGGTAACGCTTCGAGGCTATCGAGCAGTGAAGAAGTTCTGCAAAAGATGTGTCATTGAACATACGAATCCTGGCTTCTGTTGAACTATAAGTCTATGAAGTGTTTGTGATAACAGTTCACTTTTTGACAATTGACATAAGTACTAACTGCGTCTATTGCGGTCATATATTTTTACTAATATTTTGCCCGGGGACGCGAGTCGTATCGAGTCCGCGGGGCGTTCTTATACGAGTAGCAGTTTGAACCATTTATTATGTTTGAAAAAGATTGGAGATAGTAATATCTCATCAAGCAGTTATAGATAGATAATAATTTATCAAAAGTGACGTTGGTCGTTGAATGCGGCGTATAAACTGATTTTATTGAATATATATGTATTGTATATTGATAAAAAATGGCGAGTAGCGAGTAAACCGCAAGGTTTTCCCTATTAAAAATAAACAGTCGGATTGAGAACCGTCTCCTTTTTGATGTCGGTAGTAAAAGAGTGGAGTCTTTGTCTATTTCAGGTCCTGAAACCTTTTGCCAACAATTTCAGTAAAATTACCCTGAACATTATAATAAACGCTTTATGTAGGCCTTAATTAAACTCTGCGCTGGTAATATTAGAACCCGTGGAGCACACCCGTGCAGCCCGGCTACACTGTATTATATATTATAATAACACGAATATGTCAAATACGAAAGTTTGTGAGCTTGTGAGTTGTTTGGGTTATATTTGTGACTTTTACTCGCTGAAGCGGCCTAATGGTTTGAGTGAAAGGAATAAAAATAACTTATCTCTTGGAGTACACATAGAATACTTTTAGGCTCGTTTAAATTAGCAGTTTCTATAGGATAATGGTTAAAACGGAGCGCTATCAGTTGTTCCATATTTTTGGCAAGGCAACAGAACTTGCTTTTTAGTCAGGATATTCTTAAAACTGTCTGAGAACCTAGTAGAATATGATAATGGACTACCTACTACATTTTGGTGATTAATTAAAAACACTAGTTCTTAATACAAAAATTGACGATTTTGAATAAATACAAAAGACAAGAAAGCTAGAATGACGAGAAGTATAAAGAAATTTCTTTGATTACCCTATTTTTCAGCATTTCAAAAAATCACTGCTTGTCAAGAAACGTTTTTCGGAGTAGGCATATAATCAGTTTCCTTATAAACTTCGAAAGCAAACAAATGAACCAAGTTATAACTGTTTGCTATCTGATATTGGATATATTTATTATTAGACTTATCAGTTGCTATCTCAAACAAGAACAAAATGATTAGATTAGCTACTTCTATTACTTCCAGCTAACTTCCAGTTTATTGTTTCGAAGATGGGCGAAGCTAACAATCGTCAAATTAATGTGTGTCTTACGAAGTTTAATTTGATAAGTTGGTAACTCGAACAAGGATTTACATTGGCTCAATCTTGACTAAAAATTTTAAGCTTCATTGGAATCTACATAAATAAAGCTTAGGAACTTTTAACTGCGTTCACAGACTTAGGAAAGTTCAACGTTGTTATGACAAGTTTGGATAGAGCTTGCGTTTCTTGTTGGTTACTCGGTATTTTTTAAATAAGGGCTTTATTTTCTAAATTGAGTATGTAATATTTAATAATTACAATAGTGTAAAATTAGATAATACCTACATCTAAACGCAGGGCCAATGCCAAGCCTAGCTTGAAAATATATAATAAAATATGATGACATCAATTCAGTGTACATTTCAAAGTTGTTTATATTTATCGGATTTAATATTGACACTTTTTAAAACAAGTAAGGCTTTAACAATCACAATCAGGTGAAAATAGAAAATATACGAGTCGTTCAAGTAATGTTACATTACTTGTCATGATCATTATTTATTCGACTTATTTTTGTATTTTTTTTTATTCTAATTGTCCTTGCCTTATAGGCCTACATTTTGTCTAATGATAAGTGCTTTGCCACAAACTTGAGTGGCTCATTTCTTTGTCTGTGGCCGTTACAAAACTTTATAGTGCTAATAAAGAAACCATTTTGCCGACTTGGATTCCCTTAAAACTTGACCTTCTGTTTTACGATTATGATTGCCCGTATTCCGCAGGTCTCTGGGCCGAGAGGGGTGGTTTAAAATTCGCTGACTTTTCAGTATTCAATAAGGGAAAAATCTTACGTAAAAAATCTGAAACGTAAAAATAACTAGATTTATCAAGTTTTCAAATGTAGGTATTGTAGGTTAGTGTCCGACCGAATGTTCGGTTTCGGTTGAGTTTCGGCAAAAACACGAGTTTCGGTTTAGTTTCGTTTTCGGTGGCAAACTTGCCGAAACTACGACCGAAACCGAATGTGCATTCGGGAGTTTTCGCACTGTGATCGGTCGTGTACGGCGCGTTAAATGAATTAAATAATGAATCCCATCAGAGCCAAATTCGTGATTCGCTTACTACCTCGTGTGTTCATAAGTTTTGAGACATACTTTGTACTTAAAAAATTAAATTAAATATTACTGGCTGCTATTTATTTCTTTTTCCAATTTTGAATTTGGAATGTTAACTTTTGTTTTCTTTGATTTTCAAATTAATTTATTTCAATTTTCTCGTTATGATTTCGTTATTTAAGGCGGGAAAAAAATCAATGGAGATTTTCCGTGAGGTGAAAACTTCGTGTATTACACTATCAAACGATACAAGGAGACAAGATCACCAAAGGAGTGATCGAGCACGCTCTGTGAGGACGCCTGCGAACATCAAAATCATCCGAGAGTGACTTCGCCGAAATCCATGTCGTCTCAGAAGGAACTAGCCGTAGGAAAGTTCACTTTTTAAACGAAAGTCTTCGTAAATTGCGACGCGAACGTTGTCCAATACTGCTTAGGAGGCACGATACTCTTCACCGACGAGAAAGTCTTTACTGTCGAAGAAAAGTTTAACCGACAAAACAATAAAGTGTATGCCAAAAGCAGCAAGGACGTCCCAGCTTCAGCACGGAATCGCTGATGGAATCGCGGATGCGTCTCGCGTACGCATCATCCGGCTAGTGTGATGGTATGGTGGGGAGTTTCATATGAAGGTGTCACTCCGCTCCATTTCTGTCAACAAGGCGTCAAGGTGAAAGCCAAGAATTACCAAAGTGACATCTTAGAGCCTGTTATGAAACCCCTGTCTCATACTTTATTTCACAACAAGGATTGGGTTTTCCAGCAAGACTCAGCGCTATCCCATAAGGCAAAAACCACCCAAGCTTGGTTGAGGGACAATGCCGGCCTTCATCGCGGCGAACGAATGGCCCTCCTCTAGCCCTGACCTCAGCCTGCTGGATTATTCTTTATGGCTTGAATTAGAGCTCAGGGCCTGTCGAAAGTCCCACCCAAACTTGGAGTCACTGAAGCGAGCCCTTATCCGAGAAGCAAAGCGAATTCCGCTGGAAAAGATTCGTGCCGCCATTGATGACTGGCCAAATCGTCTAAGGGCCTGTATTAAAACTACAGGTGGTCATTTTGAATCTCAATTATATTTTATTGTTGATTATTATTAACTTAATGTGTACTGAAAATTTTAGAAATATAAGTTAATTATTTAAAAAAATTTACAACAACTTTTATTTCGTCTCAAAACTTATGCACACACGAGGTATGTTGATTATTAATAAATGAAAATGTCGAAGACTGCTTATTTATGTAATTTAAGAGAAAACAATAAACGTCTTTATTGTTTTCTGTTTTGTTTTCAGTCATGATTATAATACAGTTTTCTTAATTTTTCCCTCAAAATATGATTCTTGTAAGGAAGTTTCGGTTTCGGTTTCGGTTTCGGCCGAAACAGAGACCGTTGCCGAAATTCGTTTTCGGTTTCGGTTTCGGTCGTAAAACTAGTTTCGGTCGGACACTATTGTAGGTACAAGTAAAACAATCAAAATTCTATTGCTTTTGTCCGAAAAGGTGTGTATTTGGAACGAGCGTGTTTTATTACTATCTACCAAACTGAGTGTGAGAAACCCGTGTCTAGGACTTCTTAGACATAGGTTCTTTAATGCGAAAGAACTAACTTAAGTTCCTTCCTCGTACCAAAATTTATACATGCCACTCGAATCATTCGATTCATATAACCGCGTGGTAAGGACAAGGCTTTATAGAATCGAATAAAACACAAGTCAAGAAGAACACACAAACTAATGCCTTTAATTTTACGATAATAGTTCAGTATACGTACGTATTTGCTACGTGTTGTTGCGTAAATAATCCTGAAGTTTTCGAAATACGCTTGCCTAGTAAATTATATTGCAAAGTGTTGGGTATATCTGGAACTTAAGATAAGCAAATATGGATTAAAAATGACGTTAAAAATTATAAGAAGAGGCACATTAGCCGCATTTGGCTTCACGCCTAGTCTGTATATTTTGTTTTAAAATTACGGGAATATTTTAATACAAATATATATAGAATAATAATACATATACCTAACTAATGAATAATGACTATCCTTATGAGTTGCAGTGTCCTTACAGAGTATTTGAACTGAAGTCTGGTTTTTAAGAGACCGATGCAATGTGTATGAATTATACATTGGAAAATATAATGTATTTAGTAAATACGAATTTATTGATTGGGCCCAAAACAAAGAATGTAAAAATGAATCAGTTTCCTTAGTAATATTAGACACTTTTATACTGAGAATTCGTGAGAAAAATGTAAAAAAACAGAAGTCGGATTCAATGTTGGGCTTAATATAATATATATATCATATAATAAAGAAGTATAAATGAAATAGTAGTCATCGAGTCTTATAAAATAGAAATGCGGGACAGGCCCTGGAAAATGTAAAAAATAAAATATATAAAAATTTACATTTTTGTAAATATTCTCTAAGCTTTAAGGTTTTATTATTCATGAACTTCGCTTTGTGAGCTAAGAGCTTTGTAAATCTATTTACTCATTAATATTTATACAGGGTGTGAATGTTTGTTGTATTTTTTTAATCGACTGTCTCGATGAAGCTACCTTGATTGTTGTAGGCTTCATTTAGCAGTTTCTTTCAATTTGGTTTTGTTTTAATTAACTATTTACGTTGTACAAAGCTGTAGGTAGATGTTATAATTGAATTTCATTAAAATTTACATGATATAAGTGTAGGTAAGTGTGTAGTGTTGTATATATGAAATTAAAGTAGAATTATTTTGATAACAATGCGTCAATTCTGAATTAAATCGAACTTGACTGGTTTTTGTCTTTAGGTATATGATGGACATTTTGTTTTTAATACTATATATATAAAAAAACACACTTGGTGTTTTTTTAAACAAAACACTCGCTATCTTACAAGAAACGTTAGATTTTCGGAAAAAAAGTAATTTAATGTGTGTCAATCTTGTGAATAGGCTACTTGCCAATTTGGTCAAGTATACCTACAATACTGTTTTTAACTAATTTCAGACAGGAGTATGTAAAGAACAACTTATGTAATCAAAACTACAAAATGCTCGTATATACATCAATTTCGTTATATTTATCGTGCCATTGCGTGTACCTATAATATTATATTGTAAATAGTTATTTGTATAAATACATTTATTTCTATTCTATAGACTGTATGGTCCTATTCACTTCTAGTTCCAAATTCATAAATGTAGATAATTAAGAAATAATTATGAAAGAATACCTTGTGAAGGTATTATTTATTAGTTTAGTGAAATTATGTTAAATCATTAACTAAATTGCCATTGTTGATTAAGTTTTCATTAAATTATAATTTTGAACAAGATGTGTTTATTTTCATTGGTGTACATTGTAATTCTAGATCCAAAAGAATCTATTTTTTTGTTTTTTTTTTTTTTTTACATAAAAAAGCCAAGTGTTTGACCTCAATAACACCTTGTATAATTTCGTATTATTCAAGGTGTTATTAAAATGATTTTAATATTAACCACAAAACGCGTACATTAATTAAATAGTCACGATGGCCACGTACTAACTAAATTGAATTAGTTTTTAAATAAAACTAATTCAATTTTTTCGGTTTTGAAAATAAACGAAAAAAAAAACTAGGTATGAAAATAATAATATGGTAGGTTTCATATTTCGAAATACCATGTAGGAGAGTAGAGAGTGATAGAGATCAGTGACAGAAAAAATCGATAATTTGTCTTACACTTTATTAAATCTTCTTTGTTGCGTAAAAATGATTTTAATTAATTTTTGAGCACAAAACGCGTCCATTAATTGAATAGGTAAAATAGTCACGGTAGCCACGTAATTATGCTAACTTAATCCAAACACTCGATTGGAACCACAATGACGCTAGATCCCGGACGTGACTCGAATAATGACGGTATTTCTATTAACAGGGCTTTCGTGTTTCCGGTCAGAGGTTTGAAAGGACCAATTTGAGAGAATCCGACCAGATTGCGGAGTAGGAAAGGGATATATGTAGTCGGATTTGGGAATCGCGCTGAATCTAGAGTTATGAGAGGAAGTGAACATAAATGACGATGTCGGATTAAAAGATGTATTATATCTGCCAGGATATGGATGTATGTCTACTTATAAAAAGTTTATTCCACCGTTTCTATCCATGCGAACCTGTGACAAAGCTAGAATATGGCTTTATTTGTCTCTTTTGCGCGATATTAAAACGGTGGAAACACTATTTCTCCTTGCCGCGTGCTGGCCCTGCAGCTGTGTTTCTATATAGCCTCAGTAGGTATTACATTAATGTACATTACCTACTTAATGTAGCTTAAAAGACTTGGCAGATTTTAGATGTGCGAGATATAGTCTGGTCTCTTAATCCTTTTTAAAATTTTTGTTCTTTGATTTTCTTTTTTTAGTACCTACGGAGTATTTTCATAGTATTATTGCATTGATGGAAAGGAGTCCTATTCCATGGCGTTAATCCAAATCGTTACGTATTTACGATGTTTTGAAATATCATCGTGACTTACATTAATTTTATCAAGTCACTAATGTGGACGATTTTCAAGACTATCGAGTTGTACCCCATCCTTAGTGATTCGCATTTGTCATCCGGAGCTGGGAGATCAACAATGATCCGTAATGAGACAGTCCAAGGCTAGAGATTCGCTAGTCGATGTGTCTCGAGAGATGTCCCGAAATTCCTTAGAGATTTTAGGGACAAATGGGAAATTCCGTCATTTAAAATCGGTTTGTTACCTATTTAACCGACCGGCGACCTAAAAAACTAAGATTTTTTCTGTATTTAGTTTTTTAATCTTTGTTACCTTAGTTTTTTAATCTTTGTTACCTTGAGCTCCGCCGTTTATGAACCGATTTTGAAAACTTTTTTGTTTGAAAAGATAGGTATAATTTTTCCTATTTTTTAACAACAAATAGTTAAAACGATTTTGATGACATTTGATTGGTGTGCTATAACCAAGGACGCATAGACTGAAAGTTTGAGCTATATCAAGATTGTAAAGGTACACTTTATTTCACAAACTTGTATAAAATAGGTATTACCTTTAGGGCATTTAGTAAATAAGTTAAACATACTTAGACGTCGCGCGTCGTGTAGAGCCCTTCGGCCACGTTAGCAACTAAGTTATGCAACCAGTTTATAAAAGAGTATGTGTTCTTCTTTCTCGGCAGTTGACTATACAGGGTTACACGGAAAGGGCTCGTAGTACTCATCGTTATGAACAACTTTTACAGTTAGAACAAGCCGGAATTCGCGAAAAAAATCAAATGTTCCATACATTTTGTCGAGTTTCGCGAACTCCGGATTGGTCCCATAACATAAGCGCCGCCATGATTACCTACTTTCAGGGAGGTGCATCTGCATCTACACGTTATACTATTAACTTATATATATAAAAAAAAAAGGAAATTCTATGTATTTTCTTTCCTGACATATCCCATAGCAAAAGTAGTTCGTAACGATGAGTACCACAACTCACAAACCTTTTCCTTATATTCCTGTAGGTGTAGGCCATAGATCCAGTTTACTAACCTACTTAAAACAATGTAATCACAAATCTATTAACTACAAAATACGATAGGCATCAAGCATTTACAATATGAATGATCAGAATCGCGTTTTGGCAACTAAACTAAGTAAATATTTGGCGTACATATACTTAGTAAACACTCAAATGTCAGGCGATATCTCATGAGAGTTGGCCCTCAATATTAAATGCTGTCAAGGCTACGTAGACACGTCTACTGATATATACTCGTATACAGGGTTATTCATAAAGGGTATGCTTAGCCGAAAAGGGCTCATAGTACTCATCATTATGAACAACTTTTACTATGGGCTCACTCAAAATTCGCGAAAAAAAATCAGCTGTTCCATACATTCTGTCGAGTGTCATTGACATTTTTATAAGGAACAGCATATTTTTTTTCGCGAATTTTCTGGTTGGTCCCATAGTAATGACGAGTTCTATGAACCCTTTTCGGCTTGGCATACCCTTTATGAATAACCTTGTATAGCACTGACACATAAGCACGCTAGACATACTAACACATCATGACCTTTTTAAAATTTTTACTATCCCTACAGAAAGCTTTCGCTTCTACACATACTTATTTAAGAGCTAGCTGCATCTCACAGTTTCCCGGTATTCTGCAGAAATTGTAATTTTTCAAACTGTTTTCTGCGAATTTCATGGGCAGTACTGCGAACTCTTAGCTGAGTTCGCAGTACCTACTGCTCAAGAAGTATTCTTTACTGAAACGCATTGATTTTATCTCGCTTTTTCTGCAGCTGACAGAGCGAAAAGGAAGCCAACGTGATTCAGTTCTGGTTTGAGCAAGGAGTTCGCAGAATGTCTAGGTTTAGGGTTTTCTAAGGTAAATTTAAATTTAAATATCTGCTTTGTCTGAGTGATAGTTGCCCTTGTCTTTGTGCGAGTTCCAAGACATCCTAGTGGGAAGCTATACTTGTGAGAGATTATGTAAGTATTCATGAGAGTTCGCATAGCTTTACAAGAACATTATTTTTACAAACCAAAAATCAAAAACCGACTTCAAAAGACCGACTATTGAGTTATTCATCTATTTGTCGCGCACGTACTTAATGCAAATTTAAGACTTATATGGTTTTCTCATGGATACCATAATCAGAACTGGACCATGGAAATGGGACCAAATGGGAAGCGTCAGCTTTCTAATAAAAAAATAATCATCAAAATCGATTCACCCAGTCAAAAGTTATGAGGTAACAAACATAAAAAAAAAATAAAAAAAAAACATACAGACGAATTGATAACCTCCTCCTTTTTTGAAGTCGGTTAAAAAGCTATATTATCGCAAAGATATTCACGGTTATAAGGAAAGGGTATGCTAAGCCAAAAAGGACTCATAGTACCTACTCATCATTATGAACAACTTTTACTATGGGACTAACTCGAAATCACGAAAAAAAATTAGCTGTTCCATACATTTTGTCGAGTGTCCTTTGACATTTTTCTATGAAACAGCAGATTGTTTTCTCCGCTACCGCTACCGCCTTTGGCGGTTCATTTAAGGAAGATTAAGGCCCAGGATATTAGGATATCAGAGTGTTATTATTACGGCTCAAATCTCTCCGCGCAAGATTGATGGCGGATTGAGAGACGATGGATGGTGGTCGCTCTTAACGGTTGCAAATGAGATTTCTTTGTTTAGGAAATTTTGTGAATTGAATAGAAATTACGTGTGAGGTTGGTGTTGTTGTTTGGAGAAATTGATTATGTTATCTATCTTCGAAAGATATTCAGAAACAGTACTTGGGTGTTTCACACTGCGGTCCGAACCGGTCGCAGTGTGAAACGCCCAAAGACTTTTCGTATTACCTACATGTTTAATGCTGAAGTTACATGCTAAATATACAGTTAGCTTTTGTATTTTACCAATATTTAATCCTAATAATGTTATAAAACAATCAGCATTGTTCACTTTAATTATACATAGATATTCACCATTTTTCACGTTTTTTTGGTTCGTTGGTGAAAGCGAAAGTCAAAGAACTCGAACTCTTTAAAGTAATCTTTTTTATGTTATGCACCGGCGTAAAAAATGGGATTATAAAGACTAGATTAAAGCCTACATTGATTATGTTATGTCCAAAAAAAATTTATCATAATGAGTCTGTCATGTTGCATTGCTTTGTATTTTGTCAAAGATTAAGTTTGCACTTCGACTTATTTTTAAACAATCATTATGTCTAAAAACAAATCTACAGGGCGAATGAAATTGACTGCTCCTACCTTATTGCCTTAAGTATCTATATACACTCAGTGCCGTAACTAGCCTTTTATGCACCCGGTGCGAGCTTTTAAAACTGCGCCCCTGACCTAACTAGCTACCATGCATGAGATAAAACTAGATAGTAGTTTGGTCATTTCTGCGCCCCTCCAGGGTGTCTGCGCCCTGTGCCTGGGCACTGCTGGTACCGCCCTAGTTACGGCACTGCCTACACTAATTAAACTGATTAGAGAGTACATATTTCACAGTAAAGCTGCTCCCGATTTAGAACGAAGTACGCAATACCGTACTACTTAGCCCTCCACTCATATTCAGCACTCCAACCGCGATAACATGATCAATATTAAACTATGTTATCTATTAGATATATTAATTCAGTAATATATTAATTGAGTCAACGGTATCTAATCAGCGATATCTTGAAGCCGAATTTAACCAGCACTTGAGGCTGTTTAATGAAAAGTAAGTACTTTTATTGGGGAAAATTCCAGAAGTACCGATCAATTAATATAGATTTTGGAGGACATCCATACCTATATATACCTACCTACGTACCTGCCTACCTATGTATGTCGCAGCCAATCATCTTAATTAGCCGTTCAATTAACAGCCTAGCCTTTTACCAAACCGGCGCCGTTCAACTACCTTCCTGAATGATGAATGAATGTTAGGCTAGTTGGCTGCGATATATATATTCTAAGGTCCCTGATTCCGTCCATCTACATAAAGGGGTATTTCCTGCGCGTGATTTGGTCTATACACTACAGAAAAACCTCTACACAAAACCTTGTATCACACATTCACTAGACATTCACACACGCACCACAGAGCCGGGTTTGTCGCACGTATTTGGCCCTAAAAAGTGTTTTGAAACAATGTTTTATAAATATGTGAAGACTACAACACGCACCAGAGACTCGCCTTTTTTAGTATACTTGTGTAATATGTATACAACTAAACACAGGCACGCTAAAAATTATGAGGCACGTTATTTATTCATAAAGTCTTTCTTTCCACACTGTTATTCCCGGACTCCGTCTTTTATTTTATGAAACGCTAATAATAGAGCTACAATAAAGTTAGAAAAATAAAAGACTCGTAAGTACTTAGAGTCTATAAACTTTGTTTAGATACTCGGAGTTCTTAAGATCCATTTAATATTTCATAGATCAGTTCTCAAGTGAGTTATAAAGAAAGATGCAGCTGTAGCCTGAAAATTAATGTACAAACATACAAATTATGCTAAAGTTCATTAATTGAATAAGACTATAATTTATTAAATTTCAGAAAATAATTAATTTCTGACTAATTTCAATAATAAAATTAATTAAATTAAATTAATTAATCAGACACAATTATTGGCACTTAACCAATAATGAAAATTAAAAAACACTCCCTGAATTAAACAGATCAGCAGTTTATCTCTGAAGTCTTTAATGGGCTGATCTAAACTTACTTCAGTAAAAATAAAACTGTTTTTATCATTGCAGTTTGTTAAACAAGAACATCAGGACTTTACGTAAATTTAGATCTGCCAATCAAAAATATTCAGATTTGTTTTTTACAGCAGGTAACATTAAAATTAAGTAAAAAAACCAACAAAGAGCCTACCTCAGCATGACAGAGCAGCACAGCGGTGACAGACTATAAAGTTCTTTGACAAAAAGCTCCTCAGAGACATTACTAGGCATACGCGGCGCGAATGAAATATGGACGAAATGCCCTTGCCCTGTAGGGACAGTAGGTAGCTACGTGCCAAATAAAAATCCTGTTTCCGACATCCCTGTGATTCGAGTGACGTAACGGTGGAAGTAGCTATAGCAGTGCCGAGGACTTTACTGGGTTTATTGTCTAACTAACTAACTGAACGAGGCTTTAATTGACTAGCCCAGGTACTATTTTCTAGCTAACTGATACTCGTAATATAATTAATTGAAATCAGCTTCATTATCCTGAGTGTCGGCCTGTTTGGCTCAGTGGTAATATATCCGCCTTATAAGCTAGAGGTCCCGGGTTCGATTCCCGGCCGGGCAGATGTTTGAATAAAGAATTTAAATATCTGTTCTGGGTCTGGGTGTTAGTTGTCCTTGTCTTTGTGTGTGTTCCATGGCATCCCCGACACAGGATTTATTCCTAGTGGGGAAGCTAGGAGTGTGAAACGTTTATTTATTTATTATGACTAACTTCGAGGGTCGAAATGAGTACGACTTCGATTTCAAGTTGACAAAAAGGCCATGGTTGCCATATCATGGAAGAGGCCTACGTCCACCAAATGATTTACAATACAATGCAATAAAGCTTTATTGATACCGCAATAGAAAAATACAAATGCCAGGGTGATGATGAGCCCCACCGGAGTGTTCCCACGTTGCCGTCGTGGTGGGGCTTGTGTGTCTCAGTGATCCTTGGAGCTCTGCCGGTAGATATACTCATGCCGGAAAGGTCCAAGTGTGAGAGACCAGACAAAGAGGGACACGTGAGGGGTGCACCGCCCGGTGACTTAAACAGTGTTCGGGTTTTCGGGCGGTGTGCCTGTCAGAGGAAGAAACCCTACTGGCTGCTCTCTGGTTCGTGTCTGCTCATCAGACGTGACTGTGAGGGCAGCGAGTAGACGGAGGGAGAAAGATGTAGGCGATGATAGGGACCGCACCCTCTAAAAGGAAAATATGGACAACCAAACAGTCGCAATAGAATTACCCCAGGGCGGTACCAGCTGCTTAGCAGCTGGAGAATCCGCCACACCTCCGAAAGCGATTTCGGAGGTGTCTGCCCCTTCGTATTCTGGGGGGGGCAACGAATGTTTGAAACCGTTTGCCAGTGGCAACAAGGGCCGAGGAGGCCCCCGGTCCGAATGTGTTGCGACCGGTATAGATGAAGATAATGTTGGCTTGCCTGACAAGATGTCGGGCAAGTGCAGGGCGACGGCGTCCGGCAGGCTCTGGAAGGGGAGCTCGTTAAGGCGACGGGGTGACTCGGGGTCGGATTCTGGCTCCGTGTCTGGCGTCAGCTCGGTGGGTTCCGGACACGAGGGCGCGGGCGCTGCTGCAGGTAATGCGGAGCGCTTCCGTAAGCGGCCCAGAGCGGAGGCTGGCAAGGAGTCGTCGTCCGGCGCTGAGCGGCTGGCCTCGGCCCGAAAGGTCCCAAAAAAAAAAGGTGGGGGCCGAGGTAGAGGTAGAGCGGTGGGGCTCACGTCCCAGGAGGCTGCTAGGCGAGTCGCGGAAATCGCTGAGGAGGGTTACCACCTTGGTCGGAGGGTGCTCTCTTCCACGTCATCCGGCGGTGAGCTGGAGACCGGTGGTAAGCCTGGTGCGCCGGAGACCGGTGGCGAGCCGGAGACCGGTGGCGAGCCGGAGACCGGTGGCGAGCCGGAGACTGGTGGCGAGCCGGAGACCGGCGGCGGCGGCGGCTCCGATTGTGAGCGGATGGCCGGGTTTGCGGAGGTCGTTAGGGCCGCAATACGCGAAGTGAGCCTCAAAAGGACTTTTGCGTCTAAAAACAAGGCCATTAGCGCGGCCTCGACCTCGATTTTGGCGGCAGCGGAGGAACTGTGCGGTAGGCCTCCGTCGGACGATATGTCCACACTGCGGGCGGAGGTCACCCGCTTGGCGGCCGCCATGGAGTCTCTCCAAAGAGAGAACGAGAGACTCCAAGCAGACCTGGCCAGGCTCCGAAGAGCCGGCCCCAACAAGGAGGTACCTCAGGAGGGGCGCAGACGCGGGCAAAGCCAGCCCCCAGCTGCCGATGACCAAGTTCTGAACCTGGTTCGGCAGGAGCTGGCTGCCCTCAACGCACGGTGTTCCTTTATGGAAGGTATCGTCCTGCGTCCCCCGCTGGGGGCAAAAAAAGCCTATGCGAGCGCTGCGGCCGGCGGTCCCAAGGCGGGGCCGTCCAGCCGACCTGACGGCGGGGCTGCACCAGCGCCAGCCAATAAGACGTTAGCCCCTCAGAAGGGCAAGGTGGGACCCTCTCCGAAGGACAAGGTGCCTGCCCAGGAAAAGGGCAAGGCGCCAACCCCTCTGAAGGGCAAGGCGCCGGCCCAGAAAAAGGGCAAGGCGGCAGTGGCGAATGTGCCAGCGCCAGAGGCGGACCAGACACCCCCACCCTTTCCACCCCCAGAACCTCCTGTGGCCGAAGACGGTTGGCGGGTGGCCGGGGAAGAACGGAGGGGGCGAAAGGCGGCCAAAAAAGCAAGGCTGGCTGATCGCAAGCGCCGGCACAAGAAGCAGAGCGCCGCCGCGAGGCTCCGTGCACCAAAGAACGCGGCTGTAGTTATAACACTACAGCCCGACGCGGTAAAGAGGGGCATGTCTTACCGCGATGCGTTCGCTCAAGCGAAAGCGATGGTGGACCTTGGAGAGCTTGGAATCACCGGGGGCCTCCGGTGTCGAGTCACCGCGACAGGGGCTCGAATGCTGGAGATTTCCGGGGAATCGAACGCCTCGTCGGCGGACGCTCTGGCTGGAAAGCTCAGGGCGTCCTTAAATGCGGACGAGGTCCGAGTGTCCAGGCCCGTTAAGTGCGCAAGCCTGCGCATCGTGGGTCTGGACGACTCGGTCTCCGAAGAGGAGGTGTTGGCCGCCGTCACCGCGGCCGGGGGGTGCTCTGCCGAGCAGGTCAAGGCGGGCACCCTACGCCCGGACCGTGAGGGCATGCTGACCGTAACGGTTAGCTGCCCTGTGACGGTGGCGAAGAAAATTGCGGAGAGCCACACCCTGAAGGTGGGCTGGTCGAGGGCGCAGGTAAAGCTTCTAGAGCCAAGACCTCTGAGGTGCTACCGGTGCCATGTGGGACAGCACGTAGGGTGCCGATGCACCTCGGAGGTGGACCGCAGTGAGCTTTGCTTCCGCTGCGGTCAGCCCGGTCACCAGGCCGCGGCTTGCTTGGCCACGCCGCACTGCGACGCATGTGCGGCGGCTGGGAAGCCTGCCGAGCACCGGGCAGGGAGTAAGGCCTGCGCTGCACCCGCCAAGGCCAGGGGTAAGGGAAGGCCCTCCGCCACCACCCCCAGTGTCGCCAACGCCGCAGCCACCGCCGCCGCTGCTGCCGACATCGCCACCGCCGCAACTCCCGCAGCGGTTGCGCCACAGGAGGCCCTGAAGGGGGCTGAAATGGAGTGTCAGTAATGGCCCCACTAAGCTTCCTTCAGGCGAATATCAACCACTGCGCCTGCGCTCAGGATCTGTTGCTCCAGAGCATGGCGGAGTGGTCGATCAACATCGCTGTGGTAGCTGAGCCGTATTTTGTCCCACCCAGGGCAGACTGGGTGGAGGACCTGAGCGGCTCAGTGGCTATTATTGCGTCGGCCGCCGCCGGCACTCCGGCCCTTGAGATGGTCAGGAAGGGTCCGGGGTGTGTAGCAGCACGGTTCGGGGAGATCGTAGTAGCGGGAGTCTACTTCTCTCCGAACCGAACTCTCGCCGAGTTCCAAAACTCCCTCAGGGAGTTAAGTGTCGTCATCGGAGGCCATTCCCTTCCCGTACTTGTGCTCGGCGACTTCAATGCCAAGAGCCTGGCTTGGGGTTCCCGTCTCACGGATGTGCGGGGTGGGATGGTCGAGTGCTGGGCTCTGGAAACAGGCCTGGACATCCTGAACTCGGGTTCTGTGGCCACGTGTGTGCGGATGCAGGGCGAGTCGGTGGTCGACATTTCGTTCGCCAGCCCCGCTCTGTCACAGCGTGTCGTCGACTGGCGTGTCATGGAGGGGGTGGAGACCTATTCCGACCACCGGTATATCCGGTTTGAGGTTTCTGCCCAGTCCCCAAGCGCGCCGGTCCCACAGACCCCGAGTGGTCCGCGTTGGGCGCTGAAGCAGCTGGACCGGGAGCTCCTCCTGGAAGCCTCGATCGTACGGGCCTGGGTGCCATCACCGGTCAGGCCCGCCGACGTCAACAATGAGGCGGGTTGGTTCCAGGAGGCCATGTCCGATATATGCGACATGGCAATGCCCCGAGTCCGGCCAGGAAGCGCCCGGCGTCAGGTGTACTGGTGGTCGCAAGAGCTATCGTACCTGCGCAAGCAGTGTGGGGTGGCGCGGCACCGGTACACCAGGCATCGCAGGCTCCGCATTCGCCCTCCGAATGCGGAAGCTATTGAGGCGGAGCTATATGAAGGGTACAGAGCGGCGAAGGCCGCCCTCCTTGAGGCTCGTCTGCGGGCCAAGGATGAGGCCCGCGAGGAGATGCTGGAGGCTCTCAACAGAGATCCGTGGGGGCGCCCGTATAAGATGGTGCGGAATCAACTCCGCACCCGGGCCCCCCCGCTGACGCAGAGTCTCCGGCCTGAGCTCGTGGAAGACGTGGTGAGCGCTCTGTTCCCTTTGCGAGGGGAGCACCCTCCCCCGCAGATGGTTCCGCCACCTGCGGTGCCGGAAGCGGACCATTCAGGATCTGATGACGACATTCCGGAGGTGACTGGGGTAGACCTGAGAGTGGCGGTACGGAGGCTTAAGGCCAAAAATACCGCCCCGGGGCCCGATGGCTTGCCTGGCAAAGCCTGGGCCCTGGCCTCAGAGGCTCTTGGGCCCCGACTGGAGGGGTTCTTTAGCGCGTGCATGGAAAGGGGCCAGTTCCCTCTTCGTTGGAAGACGGGGAAGCTGGTCCTTATTCAGAAGCCGGGGCGCCCGGCGGACTCGCCGTCCGCATACCGGCCCATTGTGCTGCTCGACGAGGTGGGCAAGCTCTTTGAAAGAGTAATTGCAAACCGCCTCGCCGGGCACCTTGAGGGAATGGGTCCGGATCTTGCGGAACATCAGTTCGGTTTCCGCAAGAGGCGCTCCACGGTGGATGCCATCATGCGCGTGAGAGCCCTCACGACGGGGGTTGCGGTCTCTCGGGGCGGTGTGGTCTTGGCGGTGTCTCTCGACATCGCCAACGCCTTCAACACCATGCCCTGGAGCTGCATTAGGGAGGCACTCCGGTATCACCGGGTGCCGGCCTACCTTCGTCGTGTAGTCGGGGACTACTTGTCTGACAGGGCTATCATCTACCCCGGTCAAGACGGCCAGTGGAACCGGCGAGAGATGTCGTGCGGTGTTCCACAGGGATCGGTTCTGGGGCCGCCCCTGTGGAACATCGGTTACGACTGGGTGCTGCGCGCCGTCCTCCCTGCCGGCGTCAGCGTGGTCTGCTACGCGGACGATACGCTGGTGCTGGCACAGGGGGCGTCGCACGAGGCGGCGGCTGACGCTATGACACGCGGGGTTGCGGTAGTCGTGGAGAGGATCCGGCAGTTGGGTCTCGAGGTGGCACTTCACAAGTCCGAGGCCATGTGTTTTCATGGGCGTGGGAATGTGCCACCGTCGGGAACCCAGCTAACGGTGGGAGGGGTTCCCATCGGCGTCGAGAGTACTTTAAAGTACCTAGGACTCGTTCTCGATAGCCGATGGAACTTCGTGGAGCATTTCCGACGTTTGGCTCCCAGACTGGAGCGGGCCGGGGCTGCCTTCAGGTGGCTCTTGCCCAATCTGGGGGGGCCAAACGCCTCCAGCCGGAGGCTCTACGCCGGGATCGTGCGGTCCATGGCCCTTTACGGGGCTCCGGTGTGGGCGCCCGCTTTGAGGAAGCGAGCCGCCCACTACCTGAATAAGCCCCAAAA
Source organism: Alcis repandata (assembly GCA_949125135.1). Classification (NCBI taxonomy): domain Eukaryota; kingdom Metazoa; phylum Arthropoda; class Insecta; order Lepidoptera; family Geometridae; genus Alcis; species Alcis repandata. Next base: position 3,514,415 of record OX421240.1, read on the forward strand.
AGTCCTAGCCGTCAGGCTAGTTCGGGGATACCGCACGATTTCCGGCGAGGTGGCGAATCTCCTTGCCGGACTGCCGCCATGGGATCTGGAGGCGATAGTCCTCGCGCGCCTGCATGAATGGCGCGCGGAGGCGCTACTCCGGGGGGTCACTCCGTTTCCGCGGCACATTGCCGCGAAGCGGACAGACCTCCGGTGCGATCTCATGGCGACATGGAGACAGCGACTGTCGCAACCCCGTGCAGGGCACGCCACAATAGTGGCGGTAAGTCCCCTCTTTGAGGAGTGGCTTGAGAGGCGCCACGGCGCCCTTACCTTCCGTCTGACGCAGGTTCTCACCGGACATGGTTGTTTCGGGAGGTACCTGCACCGAATCAGGCGGGAGGAAACGCCCGGATGCAACCACTGTGAGGATCGGCCGGAGGACACGGTGGAGCACACCGTGGAGGTCTGCCCCGCTTGGGTGGAGCCCCGCCGTGTTCTCGTAGCGGCGATCGGCGGCGGCGATCTCTCGCGTCCGGCCCTGGTGCAAGCCATGGTCCGGGGCGAGGAGGAATGGGACGCCGTCGCCTCCTTCTGCGAAGCAGTGATGCTAGCGAAGGAGGTGGCGGAACGTGAGAGGGAGAGAACCTCTCGTCCCAGCCGCCGCCGTGGGAGGCGCTCCGGGCGTCGGGGGTCACGTGACGACCTCCGGCCACCGTAGACGCGGGCCTGTGGACGGTGAGCTATTGGGCTAGCTCGCTGTCCGTCCGTCTTATGACGACACAGGCCGTGTCGACGGCGCGTTCGTGTTCCACGCGCGCCTCAAAGAGATGTCAGCAACATGGAAGGGGCCCGAAAGGGCCCATGCCCGTCGGGGCTGCGGGTAGAAGTTACCGCGGCCTCGGCGTCACAAGGGCGTAGAAGGAACATGGGTGGTTTTTGGTCAGTAGAAGTCTGACACTCCCTTCCGCTCTGCCCAAAGAGTGGGAGGGGTCATTTGATGATTTCCCACCCCCCAAAAAAAAAAAAAAAAAAAAAAAAAAAAAAAAAAAAAAAAAAAAAAAGGGTGATGATGAGATTGATTTACGAGGTCTGATGATAATTTACAACATATTGCTTGATTTTTTATTCCGAGTACGTCTAACTTTGACTACCAATTCGCCTAATTGCTAAATGTAAGAAAAATATGATGTTAACTGAGATTGCAAGCACTTTTATTATATAGATAGATGAATTATAGAACTATCTTTATCGTTCACCTTGGAAAGACCTTTAGACTTAGTTATTTGTGTTATTCTTGTAGGCGATAGACTACGAATAAATTCTTGAGCTCTGTAAATTAGATTCTCATGCATTGCATACTCTGCAAATTTGACTTACATTTTTATAAAAATATAATTGCACTAGGACGGATGCATGCATTGTAGAATTATAGGTACATACGAGTATGTAGCACGGTGGTAGCCTATTATTACTTCAGATTTGACATCAAAAATCCCAAACAAAACAATCTCGGTAACTACGTTTGCGCTTAAGTCTCGAAATGTTAAACACAACATTAATTATGTAGATTGTAATTAGTGCATAGAAACTCGTACCTCATCTTTACTTAAGTTAACACGAGCTCCGAACTCCTTCTCTTTGTAAACGAAATATGAAATATCTCCACTTAGATCACTGTAGTTTTCAAACAGTTTTCAACAGTCTTCCCGCGAATGACAATTCTATGAACTCTCCTCAAGTTTAACGGCTTACCAAAGTTTAAGCAATTAAATCAGAGCTAAATTCATCTGGCTTTGAACTGTATTACTCAAAATTATCTCCCTGATAGGCATTGTCTCTGATAAGGCAGTCTGTTCCGGACCGCGGTGGAGAGTGCACGTCTCGTTCGACTTCGGAAAGTCACGATCGGGAAATTGCGAAACTTTCGAAGATAAGACGTATTAATTATTTGTGTTTGTATGTGTGATTGATGATGATTGTGTGAAGCACGTGTTTTTAGTTGTTACTGGATTTTTGGCAGTTTATGGTGAGTTAAAATTTTTTATCGTTTTTTTCAATTAACCTCATAGTTTAATCTAGGAATATCTTTCATAAATTCATTGAGCATGACAAAGAAACTGTGGAAAACTTGCAGAAGTGCACTTGCTGAAAATTGTTTTGTACACGATGTTCAAATTAGCAAATTTGGTTTGTAGCGTTACTCAACTCTAGTAGTTAGTCTACCGAACAATTTAAATAATCATAAGACTTATAAGTTGAAAAACTTCCGATAATATTGTGTTTATTACTAAAAGATCCTGTGAATATTAAAATGACGTCGACAGGCTACCGACAGAATCTCTGTAAAAGTGGAAAAAAAAAACAAAATTTCTTTATCAACTTAATCTTCTGCGATTTATAAGCTTACCAAAATTAAACTATTTACAAATATAAATTAAGCACAACTTTACTAAAAATCTATGCACAGTTCCGTATTTTGTCACAGATGCATTACGATTTACGATCACACTGAACAAATTCAAAACAAAAATACACCAAAATTAGAAGCAAAAAAATTACTTAATATTAATAAGCCCTATATAATGATAGTTATCAGATATTTTTCCCAAAATAGCATCGATTTATCAGTTAAGCTTCTAGATACCTAAACTTAAAAAAAAAGATTATGATACGGAATTCGTTCGAAAAGCAAATTAATTAAAAAGATAAATTACTTAATAATCGGACTGAAAAGATTAAAACAATAAACCAATTCAATCTGAATTACCTGTGAGCTGTCCCCGCGGTGTTATCCGCGATTTTTTACTATTCGCATTGTTATGAGATAACAAATAACAGGGTTACACGGAACGGTGAAACTAAGCTTTAAGCAGTTCTTTCTACTCATCATTATGTACTGCTCTTACTAATTCAACCACGATATCACAAAAAAGAAATCAGCCGCCCTACATTCGTTTTATTTAGACACATTATTTTCTAGAAAATTATAGTCATTATTGGTTCAGCCGTCTAACCGTGAATCTGACATGGAAGGGTTTGGTACTAAAACTTAAAGCATGAATAAATTAAATTAATGGTTTATTTTTTGGTTTTTGGTTTAGATGGGGAAGACCTTTGCCCAGGAGGAGGACACCAAAGTTAAAAAAAAAACTAGAGTAATAAAATTACTAAGCACAATATCGTTTCTTCCACTTACGAAATTATTTAAAAGCCAGAATGAATTATTAGCAATGTGTAGTGAAATCTCTTATCTCTATTCGTATTGTGATTACGTAAAAATATCAAGACAAGTGTTTTATTTACTCAGTGCGTCAACAAAGATTTCATGGTCATTTTAAATAAACAGAGTTCTTTAATTATTAATTCGTATATTTACTCATTATTTGTAGGGAACTAATTGTATCAAATGCTATTCTAGTATAGAAAACAATTCTCATTTATTTCAAGCAAAAAATAGCTGAATTAGTGAAATAAAGAGTGAAATTCCAAGGCCAATTTCAATACCCTTATTGAATTGAGATTGAATGTCTAAACATGTCTACTGTGGATGACGAAAACTTGTCTAATAAACTTGTGTATGTCTTATCTCATATCCCTATTATTGGCTAAATTCAGGTTTTTTAAACAAAAAACCTGAATTTATCTGTCTCTCGCTTTCTTTTCTATTCTTCTTTTTTTTTTCTACATTTTCTGTTTGATAGAAATTGTAAGTGATTTTTGTTATAAATGAAGAAAATGAATTCAGCCATTTGAAGATTATCAGCTCCTTTCTATAATAGTCGGATTAACCAACCCCGAAAAAAAACAGTTTAAATTATTTTATAATAGAGGTAAGTATATAATATTTTAAGGACTACGAGTATAAAACACGAAACCTTCAGAAACCGTCAGCACGAAAAACACCTTAATTAGTTGGATTGACTAATTATCTATTTATTTTTGGAATTCAAATTTAGCTAAGCTGATGCCTTTACTGATAATATTCTTTTATCTCTGATATGATGATTAAAATAGAAAGTACAATCAGATTTAGACTTTGCCACGGCAATCACGTAATATGTGTACTTGGAATCTGATAAACTAATACACACTTGTGCTCCTGCATGTACTTAGAGATCGCTTTTAGCAATAAGCCCGCCTGTTGTTGTAGTATTTTACGCATAATGTTTTTGTTTACGATTTCTGGTGAGAATAAGGCTAGGCGTATGCTGAGACGTAGGTCCACGCAGCACAGCTAGGCCAGATTAGATTTTGTAATGCATGAACATACTGAGAGCTGCCGTGCGTACTGCGGTGTAGGCACATACGACGCAAACCTGTATCTGTCCTGCTCTGTCTCGCTTGCTCTGCCCTGCAAAATTTGTTCTGTTCTGTGCTGCGTCACCTGCGTCTCAGTAAGCGCTTAGCCTAAAGAGTTTATCTGTCTATCTATCTACTTAAAGAGCGTTGCAAATTGTAGTGGAACAAACAAAATAAATCACTCAAGTCTATTGAGCCTATTTAGAACAAACAATTCGTGAATAAGTAACAAACTCACATTTGTTTACTCAAGTGGCGGTAGGCGAGACAGACGAACAGTAAGAAATGGGTTGATTACACGTTACGAGTACAGTGACGAGTAAATTGGCGTACTTGGCCGAGCAACCATGGTTCTAGTGACTGTCTCGCCTCGTCAAACTGCTTATACAAACCACGTACTCGGCCGGGGGCACTGTCTTGCCACTATATTCGTTACGTGTAATCAGCCTAGAAGGCGGAAAAGGTGGACCAAAGCAGTCACATTCAATTTAAAAAACCAAACGAGACAAGAGTTGATAATCTTCAATCGGCTAAACCAATTTTCTTAAATCAGTAAAGAACACTCTCGATTACGCCATTTTTGAAGAAAAAAATCAAAAACCATAAAATGCAGAAAATCTTGCAAAAAAATGCAAAAGGCACAGGGCTCAGACACAGAACCGGAAAAGACAGCGCACTGAAAAAGAGAACTATTAAGCCGGCGACTGACCTGAGCATTTTGCCGTAACGTAGCATTCGAAGCGAGCGTGGTGGAGCACGCGGCGCTATGAGCGAGCGGATCGGCTCGCTGTACTGACCTGCAACATTTCGTCGTAACGTAACGTAACGTTACGACGAAATGTTACAGGTCAGTCGCCGGCTTAACAGTGGGTGGAAAATGGTTGATTATAATGTATAATAGATTACACATAATCTTATGTACATAGGTACGCATGTTTGTCATAATTAACACGAGATAACTCACGTAAAAAAAACTTACGCTCATAGGTACTCACTCACTAACATTCAAAATGTATAATATGAGAAGTTTTAGATACAATTTTTCACGAAAGCAAAATAGCGAGGAGCTGCTACTATTATGTATCTATAGTTTACCCTAAGGTGTTTTTTTTTTTTTTTTTTTTTGGGGGTGGGAAATCAACAAATGACCCCTCCCACCCTTGGGCAGAGCGGAAGGGAGTGTCAGACTTCTACTGACCAAAAACCACCCATGTTCCTTCTACGCCCTTGTGACGCCGAGGCCGCGGTAACTTCTACCCGCAGCCCCGACGGGTTGTCATGACTCTACAGTATTATATTAATCCCTAAGCACCTTGTTTCTATCTTTACTACATAAATCTAGGCATTGAATGCCATTGGCAACGCTTTCCCAAAATTCCGGAGATATTTTGGTAGAGGTAAAACCAAATTGTAGGTATTACGAGTTGCTAGCGCTCATAGCGTTGCTCTGCTAGGTGACCGTAATCGGTCGTAATGGACACGGTCACTTTTCGGATGGATGACCTCGAGACCGCCAGTGGCATTTGCAAACTGGGCGCTATTGTAAAATTGTAGGCCATATCTGAGGCCTTCAGGCGGTTTAAAAACTTTGACACTAAGTACTCACTTAGGCTAGTACGATATTTTACAAAAGAAAATACCCAGTACATGTTAGTGTTGAGTTTTAAACCTACTGAAATATTGTTAACGTTGGGCAAGGCACTTTTATTTAATACAGGGCACTTGGCGAAGCTAGAACGCCTATGGCCACGAGGTTCAACCGTGTGGTTAGATCCATCGGTCTATGTGACCTTTTTTTCCATGAACCGTGGTCGCAAACACAGCTGCTAGAAAGTACGGAAACGGGAAAAGCGCGAGTGAATCCGCGGCACGTATCTACTATTCATTATAGACCATTATAGACTATCTGATCTATCCGTCAAGATTAACGAGGGTTTGTTGTACGTTCACATCTCTTGCTAGACATTCAGCACTCAGCATCCATTGTTGTTGTTATTGTTGTGAAGTAACAATATGACGATTTCAAAGCTCACGTAACAGTAGAAATGATGAAAGATGTTCACAGTTTGAGGCAGAGGTTCTCAAAGTGGGTGACGACGCCCCTTGTAGACTTTAGAAGCCTACAGAGAGTGGTACGGCGTCCTGCAAAAAATTTTATTTTTGCAGGACACCGTTATTTTTTTTTTTTTAAGGGGGCGTTTATGTAGCGTTTTATTGCATGCATTTATGCATGCATTATTGCATGTATTTGTACAAGCTTAGGTACCTAAACATGCGCTAAAAGCAAGTATCAGTAAATTACGAGAATTTCTTGCTAATTTAAAGTTATCTAAAAATAACCTAATCAAAATTCAAAGGAGTTTGAAAACTCTTACGAAAAAGTTTGAAAAAACACGAGTTTCAGGCTTTCGTCCAAAGCCTTTGCGCACAAACTCAAAGTTGTTGTAACGGTTTTTGATGTATTGTTCTTTGCTAGATAAGTTATTTGAAAGACCAAAGTTTTCTTTTGGGGTTTGTAAAGAGTTTAGGAAACAACGAAACCGACCACTGGGGGCATTATAGAAGAGTATTATTGTGTATTGAATTGGAAGAGAATTGTGGGGAATTAAAGAATCAAACCCTAAAGAAAAAAAACTTAGGAGTAAAAACTATAAGAAAAATTCCTTACTAGCACCGAAGTCGGATCTTGATAAATGCTTACCAGGAACCTTGTCAATATTTTGTAGTAGGTACTAAATTTTTTATAGTGGTAAAAGTATAAATTCTAAAAATAGAAACTAAACATTTTTGTTTCACGCTTTAAGGATTTATTTATCACTATGAAATTACAAATGAATATTACAATATAATTAAATAAAAAAAACTAAACCAATAAAACTAAACTAATCTAAAAGGCCGCTGCCTGCGGGAATTGTTCCCATAATGCTGGCCCCATTACCACGTTGTATGGCGATGCTCACCCTTTGGGCGAGATAGAGGCCAGTATTTTGGTCACGTGATGCTTCGACCAGACAAGAAGAGAGCTCTTTATACATTTTTTTAGCGCCCGGCCCCCACGGTCCCAAGGTTTCGACCCCAAAAGGCTCAAACAAATAGCCGCTGTCTAGCGTACTATACTTACGCCTTTTGAGGCCTTCCGCAGATTCTGCCGCCGCGCCAGCCTATTCTGAGTTCCGGAAAGATGTGACGGCGCAAGTGTGTCGACACAAGTAGCGTCCCACACCAAGGGCCGCCCCATCTTCCACGGAACCAAAGTCATTCCGTCCGGTCTTTTACCGTCACTACGTACGAGACCGTTCGGTTCCAGAACGGCCGCGCAGTTAGCGCAGACAAATGCCCGGCGGATAATGTCGTTAAGACTGGCGTGGCGGGGAATCCTGCCTGCGTTTCTAACACAAGAAAGCCCGTGGTGACCGAGCTGGTCGGCAGCAACGCCACATTGGCAGCGGTGTGGAGCACAGCATGATGCGCCCAAGCGGAGAGAAGTGGCAATCCGAAAAGTTGACGAATCCATAAGTGTCCCGGTGTTTGGCGATGGGAGGGCCTGTAGCCACAAACCTGATTCCCACTCAGCAACGGCTAATAGACGAGCCCGATCTGCAGAGCTAAAGCACGTATTAAAAAGCTGCTTCCGCACTAGCTCACAGATCGGTCGATCCCACTGCCGCTGAGAAGATGGAAATTCAGGAAAATCAGAGTTTGGGCACATTGCTGTCCACGCGTCCTTGGCCTCGTTCATGAAAACAATCTCAACAACAGCGGAACTTTTGGAAAGTGTTTTCTGAATAAGTATTTGGTTGCTATGAACCGAGGACAGGAAAGCGGGGAGGGCAACACCTGAGACCGAACGGATCCCTAAGCCACCCAAACGCACCGGCAGTGATGCCTGAAGCCACTCTCGATCGTTAAGGTTGACATTATATTATTAATTTAAACATAGCAGCAAAAGTTCTGTTCTAAATATAACACGACACGATCTATCAGTAACTTCTAGTTATTGAATAAATATATTGCTTTAACTCGTCAAAAGATAATTTATCAATCAACAAGTAGTTTCCATGATAAGTGTGTATGTGTTCTGTACTTTATCTAAGGAGCAACAAAATTAATGATAAATTTAGGTTATACGCTAAAAATAATTTATTAATTTGTTTTCAGAGATGTTTCTCACATTAAATCCAAGGGGAATTTTAATAAGCTAAAGCGTTCTGAAGTGCTTTCAATAATGAAGCGATGCTTCAAAATTAATCTATAAGAAAAATCTGTATCCACTCCACTTTTGTTTTTATAAATAAGTGCTTGCTGCCTTGCTATGTTGTCGTGGCTGAGAGTGTCCGGTTTTATAAGAGATTTTCTGTTTGATGTCAAAATCTTTTTAATTTAAAACTGCTCAGACATAAAAATGTAGCTGTCTGTGTTAGAAAGATGGAGTTACGTTTAATTACTTATATTTGTAGCTTATTAAACTCGTAGCTTGCGGTTTGATCCAATATGAACTTAGATTTTTCAGATTGAAAAATACTTGGGTACTTTTAGGTAGGTACTCCATGTGTTATTACAAAGAAAAACTAACTTTATTCTTATCACTCAACTAAGTATCTACCTACATATTATAGCGTTCAGTGTGAAAAAATAACAAACGTAAAACACACACTTCACTCGCAAACTTTCTCATTTAAAACATCAACAAACACACAAAAACATCTTACACACACACATCTTAAAACATCTTTCTCATTTGTATGATTATTTTCTGGATGGACGAAACGAAAAGATTATGCACTTCAGAGAATATAATCTTTCCCCGATATATTCATAAAATATTCTCATACATGTTGCTTTAAAATGGACAATGGCCGTCGATTTTTACTGCAATATACTAATTGAATTTCCGCGTAAGGTTGAATTGAATTATCGCGAGGGAATACGTTCTGAGTTTTATGAAACATTTGTTAGGAAAAAAGGAAACTGATTTTCGAACAAATTTTTCAAATTTAAATTTTAAAACAGTTAAGTTAAAGTAAAATTTACGTAATGCAATACCAGTTTAAAGTTGGTTTATACAATGCTTTGTGTCCATTTGAAATTTACCTGACCTCAAGCATAAAATAACCCCAAAATTCATTTAGATATGAGTACCTAGATCTACTTTATTTTAATCATAATTATACAATGTAAGAAATATAATTTTAAAACTAGCTAATTTTTTACACCTAGAGCAAATATTTTTGATTTAAAAAATGTAATATAATATTATTTTATTATTAATAGCCCAGCAAAAAGTTCAGCGATCACCAACATTTTTTTGTCAATTAAAATTATAGCACCAGTGTGCATTAAATATGTATATCATAGAAATATCTATTATTTGAAACATATTTCCGAAATAATCTATGTTCTTAATCTTCTTAAAGTGTTTTTCCATCAGATCAACTGTTAGTGATCATGTGACGATCGAGATGGGCTTATCTCTTTAGCATCGGAAAGAGTGAGAGTTATCTCAAACATATCTAATAATACATTTTATCTTCATAAGTAGGTATAATCTATCAATGGAACCATAAAGGTGCTTCTTCATTGGGAGCATTCGCTTGTGGCGTAACAACCCATCATTATTTTATCATCATCATCATCATCATCGTCAGCCCGTATCGACCCACTGTTGGGTATAGTCTCCTCTCCCTTGAGCCATTTTTCCCTGTCTTGGGCCAATCTCATCCACGCGTGGCCCGCGATTGGTCTGATGTCGACCCATCATTATTTTATCAATTTTTTAATTAATTTCAAGCTTATCAGATTTTTTAGTAATTAAAATTTAATATACTTGCTCCATTTTTTTATCGATTGCTCGCCATCAGGAAAAATTTAGATTAAGCGCAAGATGAGCATTGAATAAAAAAAATTGGCTAAATTAATTCTGGGTGGCACCGACATATTATGGGCAAACGTTACGTTTAACATCAGGCGAGCGTTTTGCTCGTCTCGTCACTCAATAACTTAAAAATTATAATAATTAATAGCAAATAAATAGTACAATAAAGAATTACCTGCAATCCAAAGGTCACAATATTTAAGTTTATTAAACTTTTGGACTTTTTACAAAACATAATGCCAACATTATCAGAAAAATAATTCAAAGACTACGTCCCACAGTTCATCTACTTTGCAAACTTTCGCATTTATATTAATTGAAGTATGATTTAAATCACTATATTTAGCAGGCCAATGAGTAATGCTTATCAAATAGTAAAACTCAATATTTATTCATTTACACAATGATCTTTAAACCTAATTAGATTTAATATCGACGCGCTAAAAACGGGCTTAAAATACAGTGAATTAGACGAAAAGAACCCGATCCCAAACGTATTTAAGGAATTAGTACTTCGTAACAGTATTGCAATAATGATTGGTTTGTAGGACCCTTGGAACGGTTTTATTTGTAACCAGCTGATGCTCGGAACTTTGTACCAGGTGCTGCTTAGCCTCGCAAGGTTGGAGCGATTGAATGAGTCTATAGCACTAACAAATAATGTAGCTTTCCAATGACGAATTTTTTTTTTAAATTAGACCAGTAGTTACGGAGATTAGTTTCTACAAACATGCATACAAACTTTATACCTCTTTATAAAATTAGTAGATAGGTGATATGTTAGATGAATGTTAATTTTAATCTATAGTTTTAAAGGTCTCGAAAGTTAAACAAAATTAAGTCAATATTTAAAACTCCTCGTTTAAATATCACACATATCGCTAATAATGTTAGCTTAGGTTGGAATATCCGTGTTAATTGGGTTTAACAACTATTGCCTTATTTTAGCAGTAGAAATTCGAGTAGAAAAGTTAGAAATAGAGCCTTACGAGATGCCTGTTAACTTGGTCACAAAATAAAGGGTTCTAAAGCTTTTTTACTATGAAGCTGTCGTGGTTTTCACACATTTTTGTAAGTTTTCAGTTCCGTTATTTTCTCATAGGATTCTGGTACCTACAATACAAAATGTTGCACACCCGATTTGCGTCTACTGTTAAGACTACCTTATGTTAAGATCTTTTTGTACACAGTGTCGCAATAAATAAATTTTGATTTTTGAAACTCGGCAGGATGTGTTCGCGCGCGCATTAAACAACACAACATAGAAAATATTTTAGAACGTTTTTCTCCCTTGATCGAGTACTGCGCTAATTTAGTCAGACACTAGCCTTTCATAACAGAATACTGTGAAAGATCAGTGTAGTCACGGCCTAACTACGTATTTTTATCAATTCATACCCACTATCAAAAATTTAATTTCACGAAAACATTTCTTATCTATCACGAAATATGCGCTAAGTATTAAATACCTTACTACTAAATACTCTTACTTTATCATCGCAACAGCTTCCGGAATTGCAATGCAAATATACCTACAGATTCATTGACTTTTTTTTACGTCACGTAAGTTTGTTTTTTTGTCGTCGTTTTTTCAAGTCTTAAGTGAATCGGTTTCTTCTAGGCAAGCGTGCTCCATCGTAGATCGCATCGTTGCTTACCATCAGGCGAGATGTGGTGAAACGCAACCCTATTATTAATAAAAGAAACGTTATTTTACTCGTGTACCTATAATTATTATATACTTTTGTATTAGTAGACCTTCATAGCTTGATTTGCATAAAAATAATATGCAATTTACCCACAGGAATACAAATTAAATATAGTTTACTTGCTAGTATGCTAGTTGTAGTATGAAATTTGGGACAGCGTCCCTGTCGAGCGTAAATGGAGGCTGCATTAAAATTAATGCAGCCTAAAACACATAAAAAAACACACACACACATACACATACACACACATATAAATATACATTTTTATCGAATTCTCACTCCGTGTTTTCGACAGATTTTCATGCTAGTCCTACATAACAAAGCATTTCGTCTAGTTACTGAAAAACGAGACAATCCGGGTCGGCTGCGAAAAAAGAAAAGCGATGAATCAGGTACAAACGCATGCCGAGTAAACCAATTTTGAGTTGCGCAGCGCCTATTGCGATCTGGGAAATATTTGTTTGTTATATATTGTTAATGAGAATCTATTGCCAAAACAAACTCGATTGTGGTTTTAAAACAATTATTGTTAAAAAATATAGGTACCTAATGTAATAAATAAATTAAAAAATATATTTATTCCACTCACACGTCCAGTGATGACGTCACTATAGGTACAATATACATCACCGTCCGGATCCGAATAAGTACCGAAAGCGTTTTACCTTTGTTAACCAAAAATATAACGCTGATTTAACAAACACTGACAGCTATTGGTTTTATAGTAATGTCGTTTTATTGCTTTCGCTTTGAAAGAAAATCAGTACTAAGCTAAATCATTGGATTCCATTATTTACTAGAAAAATAAACCGCAGCACGTGCATACGAGGTACTAAAGTATCCAGCAGCGAAAAATGTATTAAAATTAAACTTTAAATAAGTATTTTTTTGTATATTCTTATATCCACACTTATATGTAAATGGCTAAGCAGCTTGAAAAGTTTCTATTTGATTTCTACGCACATTCAACCATAATACTGAAACGTGGAAATGAAACAGAACTCATAACGTTTTGAATTATAAACATAATAAACTATTTTAGCGTAAACCGTAGAGACTTATATATAGGCCGGGATGTGTTTCTTCAATGCTAAGATTGACATGTTTGTGTTAATAGCTGATGTATCGTTGTACTTTGACAGGATTAGACTAATATTAGATTAAACTAATATTAGGTACTCTAACACCGGTGCGGAGTTAGCGTAGTTTGATACATACACAAAGTAGGTAGATGATAGTTACAGAGTAGCGTTTATTGGTGTTGATTCTGTTGTGCCAATTCTAAGTTTAAATTAATTTGACAACTCTAAAATTGTCGCTACAAAAGTATTGCGTCGAAATGAATACAAACGTAGATCATTTTAATTTGGTATTAGGTTTTTCAAAACAGCTAGCGGCCGTAATTAAGTCTTAAAAGGTCTGCAACATATCTATGGCGCCTCCGGTGTTACAGGAGTCCAAAAGCAACGGTGATAACTTGCCATCAGGCGGCCCCTTTTGCTTGTTTGCCACCTATGGCATAAAAAAAAGACAACATAATTTAATCGTAGGTACCTATAGACAGAAAGAGGTGTAAGAGCCATTAAAATGTATGCTAGAGGAAATCATTTCGAAAGTAGTGACTAAGATACAAAATATTACAGTAATATCCAATGTACGCCTGATAAATGTTTATTTAAACTGAATAACCAATTCAGTGTTATCGATTCGATAAGGGAGCACTCTTGAGACAATGATATCGCAATCGAGCTAAAAACGTCTTATCGGTGGAGATAAATCGATTTCGAAATATACAACCGATGACAGATACCGCTCTGGAACTTTTAGAACAAGATAAATAACTACGCGAAAGTAAGTGCAGAGGTAATAAAATTAGTAAGAGTATACGTATGCGGGAAAGTTCTTATTGAAATACAACTTACCGTGCCGTAAGCTAAAATGTTGTTAAAATGTTCTACTTAATGATCGTAGGGTATTTTGCGCTTGTGATTGGATGGCATTCATACATTCCGCATGTAGACTTCAAGGGCCAGTAACAAGGAATTGATTCATTCTTTCGGGTGTATTATTTTCATGATAAGAGAAAAAGAAGTTACAATCAGTAGAACGTTAATAAAATCTGTCTATTGGTTTAATGGTCTGTGATGTCAGTCACCTTATACTTGGATAACTATGCGTTTTGTTACAGCGACAAGTTTGAGCTGGCACTGAACTTAAGTAAGTTAAGCTCGTATAGCCAATAAAATAAAAAAAGTGAAAATCATCGTGACATAGAAAAACTGTTGAAAAGCTGTTACATAGAAAAATGTCAATGAAATTCGACAAAATGTATGGAACAGATGATTTTTTTGCGAATCCGGGTTGTTCATAGTGATGAGTAGGTACTATAAGCCCTTTTCCTTTTATGGTTAGCCCAGGTTCCAGAATTTTAAGGCCACCTGAAGGCCTTTGTTGACATGGCTTTAATTAATTTACTGCAATCAGCGCAGCTATTTTTAATAATGTAACTATGTGTTTATCACCCACATTACATCAGTTTCATTCATTTAGATCAGTATCACAATGTTTTTTACATTTATTATTGTGACAACTATAATCATCGGGTGACGTCACGATAACATTATGTTTTATAACGGGATGACTTGGCAACAAAATAGTATATAAACGATAAAAGGGTTTTTGAAGTACTTATGCATATAGGTAAATTTGTATTATCGTTTGATCGATTATCCTTTTAGTGCAAATGGTTTTAGTGCATTTGTGGAATGATTTCGATTTTGTGGAAAGTTTTAAGCTATTTTCAATCTGTATGCTTATTTTTAATGTCAAAGTGACAGATGTAACGTCAAGATTGATGTTAGCTTGGAAGTGACGGTGGCGTGAAATATGTGGAGAGTGACATGCCATGCTGCTATCAAGTGCTTGCTAGCTTTACTACCTTTTCGCTACTGATTAAAGCGATCTTAATATTTGTCTTGTCCTTAAATGTTTTGTTAAACATACAATGTTTGCGTACATTACAATAAACGCTAAACTCTGAACGCTTACTGTAAGCCGGAAGCAGCGCCTGATATAAAAATTAGGTTCCCAACTTACTCTTATGTATATACTACAATGTTTATGTATAATCACAGTGTATATGTAATACTAGCTGCGCCATGCTGTTTCACTCGCGTTTTCCGGGATAATAGCCTATGTGTTAATCCAGACCATGAACGACCTTCATTCCAAATTTCATGGAAATCCGTCCAGCCGTTTCAGCTTAGTAACAAACAACCATACTTTCACCTTTATATTATTAGTAGGATAGGATAATAATTGATCGAAGATAGGATAGGATAAGATTTATCACTAGCTGATGCCCCGGACTTTATACCCACTATAAAGCTTCTCAGTCTCTTAGCTTTGGTTAAGAGCCAAAGCTACGAGGCTTCGAACCGAGGCTTTACCTTTAACGTTACAAATAGAGTTTCAACAATAAAAAATAACCTCATCATCATCATCATCGTCAGCCTCCTATATATAGGCCTCCTCTCCCTTGTGACATTTTTCACTGTGTTGGGCTAAAAAAAATAGCCTAAAATGTATAATTCCAATCAACCAAACTTTTACATAATACTTACAATTTGGGTCAAATATAAAATTATAATAATAAACTGTAACAAAAGCTTATAATACGCAAGGGTAGAGAGCTTTCCATTAGTGTATGAATTAATAAAATCGAACCTCTACTTTCAGAGTTGATCCCTACAAACATACAAACAACCGCTTTATAATATTAGTATGGATGGTGTAGATAGATGATGTTTGCTTTGTCAAAGGGGGAGTCCATAAATTACGTGAGGTGTTTTTTTAAATTTTCTGTCTCTCCCTCCCCCCCCCCGGGGGAGATGTCGTGAGATTTTATTCAACCCCCTCCCCCATCCCCCAATCTCACGTGCGATTTTTTCAAAATGTGGGTTTCTTACGTAAACGCATAGGATTGTTATCTATCTATATATATAAAAATGAAACCCGTTTTCCTTGGTCACGGCCTCACGCGTGAATGGCTGGACCGATTTCACTAATTCTTTTTTTGTTGTATTTGTTATTATTAGGAGAAGGTTCTTACGGAAAAAAATAGTAAGAAAATCTCTCAGAAATATTGAAAAACCCTAAATACAGCCCTTTTATTTTTCCCATACAAACGTTTTCTAACTAAAACGAGCTTTATTGCTATTGTATAAAGTTCATATTGAATTGCAAGCACTCACTGTTGTTTAAGCAATGTAGGTATGTTCCTAACGTCCAAGAGTCAATTTGCACTTTATTACCTCTGTACAAAGTTCAAATTCAATCATATCTATCAAAACAGTGTGCGTTTTATACTGATTTTACTATAAATTGACAAGTTAGCATCAACAAACTACGGTTGCTATAGTTACGCAATAGCATGAGAATAGAGGTTATAACAAAGAGTTCCTATAATTATTCTCAACACCTTTGGTCACGCCATCACGCGTGAACGACTGGATCGATTTCAATTTACTCCACGTTTATCCCAAAGTCTACCCGTGCGAAGCCGGGACGGGCCGCTAGTTGTAAAAAAGAAATAATTGCAAAATAGTATAAGTAATTTTTTTTTTGTTTCAATCAGAAAAAATATTGCGTGATATTTGCCGAGACCTCCAACGTAAGATTAGATGAGATTTGACTCGACCCCCTCCCCCCCTTAAACATCTCACGTATTTTATGGACGCCCCCAAATATGGACAAGACAAACATTGGAGATTTTTCCAGAGTGTTTGTTCTAGGGCCTATCATATTACATTTTCTGTTAGGCGTTTATAATATATGTTGTAGGTGTTTTCCGATACGGGCCTAAAGTGAATTGTCTAGAGTCTAGACGCTTGACTGAGTAGTCCTGATATTTTGTTGTAGGATAATTTATATCGATTTTTGTATGAAAAACAATGTGTTGGGTTTCTTACTTTTATTATTTATTTTTATTCTTTCTTACAATATTTATCTATCTATTAGCAGATAAATGAATGTATGTTATGAAGTTTGGTATTGAGATGGCTCATTGTGAAAGAATACAAGATAACGCGAGATATATTTACTTAAATAGGTAATATGCGATAAGTCCCGTTAGATAATAAAAAACACGTGTACGAAAGTTTAAAAGTTACAACACAAAATGAGATATCTCAATAAAACCAAAAATATAAAAATTATGTCAAACTTCTTTTTGTTTCCGAAAATTAACAAACATTATGTCCCTTTTTGTATTTCGGAACTTATGAGTTTCAGATCGAAAATGACCATCTGGCAATCAAAAAAGAGATGGCGGTTGGAACTTGTTTCGTACCTACCTTAAAAACTTGGAAACAATAAAAAAACAACAATTTGTTTTTTAGACACAGTCCTCAATATAGCTCCATCAATCAAATTTAAATAATTGTAAATTAAGTCAACTGCATTAAATTACCACACACCATTACCCATTAAAATTTGTTCATTAGTCTGTACGTGAACCATAGCACTTGAGAGACAGATCGTTACAGGGTGCGGTCCTGCAATTCAAATTCAAATTCAAAATATTTATTATCAGACACATATTAGTCCACATCAGGCAAAAAATAACAATTACAACTAACACACACATTTAAGAATTTCTTCGTTAGTCAGTACATGAACCACAATGATTCACGTACTGACAGTCAAACCTACACGAAAATACGCTTAAGATGGTGTTGGGGCTGTCCCGGACCCTGCGTGCCAGGGATGTGCACCGCTTCCGCATTGTCGTATAAAAACAATCGACATACGACTCGGCGAACATACCCGACGCGCTGCAGTGCATTGTGCAAAGGAATACGAGTATATGAGGTTAAAATACTGAAAATAAAACTAGCTAAAAAGATCGCTTTGAGTTACTCTAGCCACTTTGTAAACCGTCAAGTTATAGCACAAACCAACGACTCATAATACCACGCCACATGTTTTCTCTCGTAAAAATCTCATACGAACGACCTCTGAATTCTGAATATTTCCTTCCTTGCCATGTCTTTTCCTTCTATGTCTTCATAGAGCCTTCGAACTCGGCTTGTAAATAACGCTCCGCTTTTCACGTGATTTTGGAATGAATCATAAAGAATACAGATAAAAGAAAAAAGTAGGTAAACAACTTTACTGTTGAATCTAGCTTTTGTGTTATAAAATTCCTTTTGTAACAACATTATTCGTTGATAGTTAATTTGGCTAGGTTTTAGATAATAAAAAGTAGAGTGCTCTTACAAAGCAAAGCCTATTGTACCACTAAATCTGAAGGAATTTAAGAATTTAAGGGAATATAATTATATCTGTTGCTCTTTTCATTTTAATGTGAGAAAAAGACGGTAAAAAGTTTAAAGCACTGTATTAAAAACCTATTTGAATGCTACGAGCCGCGCAGAAAAAGTATATAAACTACTAGCTACACCCCGCGGTTTTATACGTTTGGTGATGATGATGTTGAAAAGTAGTCCTTTTCTGAGAAAATTTCATCATTAATGATTTAGTAGTTTAGGCCTGAAAGCGTTATGATTAAAGAAACAAACCCACTTTTACCTTTACAATATCAACTATTTTATTAATTTGTATTGGTTTTTGTGAAGAAAAAAGTGATTACCTTTTTTGATCGTTTGGTTAGATTTCTCGATTAGAAATTAAGTCGAACGATTATTTAGTTTACAAAACGGAACTAGAATCGACGA
The DNA here is from genome assembly GCA_949125135.1 of Alcis repandata. NCBI lineage: Eukaryota > Metazoa > Arthropoda > Insecta > Lepidoptera > Geometridae > Alcis > Alcis repandata. The sequence continues at coordinate 3,533,014 of OX421240.1, forward strand.
CATAAAGTTCATTCACTTTGATATCTCAGCATATTTATCATGAAACATTTGGTAAACAAACAAGCGTCGAGCAATTAGGCGTATAAAGGGCGTCCTCGCTCGGTCTCGTGAAACACTATACGTTGGTCCTGCTCGTTAGGCTTACCAAAAATCTTTATTATGCTAGGTAATTAATTTCCGTAAGCTCTTTAGATATACGCACTAAATTACCGGAAAAATTGCGTTGTGATTGAAATTGTCTGAGGAATATTGTAGACAAGAAGAAGAGAGAAAGAGAAGGAAGCGATCACTTTTTGCGATAAGGATATTACTCGTTGCACTAGATTTAAGCATTAATATCCTTCTGCTTATAATTTCTGGAGTGAAAAATAAAGAGTTTAGCTATCTATCTATGTAAACAGGAAAGTGTAAGTTTAGTTTTGGGACATTTATACTTTGCTGTAAGTTTTCTCTGTACGTCTCTTTTAATCGTCACTGTACTATAACAAGGTTTTACTGTATGTACCTTATCTAAATCCATCATCATCTGCCTACCCTTATTCCACCTATATACGGGGGGTCGGTACAGTACGTACACTGAGAAAATTGTCCATCTAAATTCCGCTAAAAGAATGATGAATTCACTTCACTGCACATAATTCATCAAAATTCCGATGAATTGACCTAAATTACGGAGCATACTGATATCACCAAAAAGTACGATGATTAGCACGTTTTTACGGTGACAACCATCATAATATATGATTGTCACCCTAATAAATAATAGTTAAAAAAAAACTAAAAAAACACGCTTTTTATAAAAAACCGAACTAAAAAAATAGAAAATAAAATTTTATAAATTTAAATTAAGAATAGGGTTGAAAATTTCAATAAATATAAATTAATAATAGTGTAAATAAATAAATATATGTATTTTATTTTTAAAAAGCGTGGGGTGTATGGGTCAATAGATATTATATATTTTGTGGATACATTTTGTATTGACAGACATAAGTAGAGTGATTAGCATTTTGATAATATCTTAGAAAGCACCCCACGCTTTTTTAAAAATAAAATACATATATTTATTTATTTACACTATTATTAATTTATATTTATTGAAATTTTCAACCCTATTCTTAATTTAAATTTATAAAATTTTATTTTCTATTTTTTTAGTTCGGTTTTTTATAAAAAGCGTGTTTTTTTAGTTTTTTTTTAACTATTATTTATTTTTCGCTTTTTAGTTCGATTTGCTAACTATTAACCATCCTTAATATGTACAAATGTGTTTGTGTTATCCATTTTTGGCCGTCTGCTCAAGCAAATTAAAAATAAAATTGATGCGTAACAAAAAATATTGAGCAAAAAGATTTGTAGCCGCGTGGTTTCGATCCTCAGACCTCATAAAATAAAAATTGATGCCTAACAATTAATATTGAGCAAAAAGATTTCTAGCGCGTGGTTTCGATCCAGGGACCTCTGGGTTATGAGCCCAGCACGCTTCCACTGCGCCACTCTGTTCTCTAACACGAATGACGAAATTACCATTTGTAAGTTAAACGGTATTAAAAGTTAAAGAAACTTTATAGAAAAAGCGTGTTAAAAAAATTAATAGTTAAAAAAACTAAAAAACACGATTTGTTTAGTGTATTGTCATCGGTCCTCGATATATCTACAAAGTTTGAAAGAAATCTGACCGTTTAAAGTGGGTCAAAAACGCGCTCAAAGGAGTCGGTTACATACAAACATACAAACATACAAACATACAGGTGAAGCTAATAAAAGCGTGTTAAAAACTGGCCATTTTTCTCAGTGTACACTTCTTCCATTCATCTCTATCACTCGCCGTATCTCAATACACTCCCTTCTTTATCAAATCATTTCTATGTATTTATCATCGTACGTATCTAAATCCATTGTCTCCAAAATTCGCATCTTATCGAATATGCGAGGTAATTTTCGTACAAACTTGAGTCTGCTATAGAAGACTTAAATTGTAAACACCTACGCAATGTCTGTTACTGACTTAAACCTACTATTTTATTATAAATGAACAAGGAATTATATAAGCTATTGATAAATTTAATTAATGAAATAGTAAGGAAAATGGCGGTAGATATTCTTTGGTGGCTGGATGGAAAACCAGCCTCATATTAAAATCTGTCTCTAACGGACGGTTGCCAGCTACCAGTGGACGTTATTAAAATTAACGTTCAATAGCACGACAAAAAAAGTACGGTTTTGTAAAGAAAATCATTATTGCCACTATTTTTCCTTTTACACGAATCTTCTCTCAAAAAGGACTGAAAGTAACGAGAAATAACCGACATTTTCTTTACAAACCGACGTTTTAGTAAAAAGCAATCCATGCCGTAAATGCTCGTGTAAGTAGGTAAGAGTATGAACCAGTGAAATATGAAAACGAAGAAAATTGCGGAAAAGTTTCACAATGCAGTGAGTTTGCATTATGATTTTTTTTCAACCAGGGCTCAATAGGAAAGTGTAGCGGTCGAGTAGCTTTGTCGGAGAACTGCGAGCAGTCTAAACATTTCTAGTACCTTAATAGTCGGTAAAGTATGACTGCGGCCTTATCGGCTAACTTCACTGATATTCGATTCTGGTTTCATGAAATTCGAAATGGGCTAATCTGGATTTCCTCAAGCCCGAGGTGACGTTACTCTAGCCTTAAATTGTCAAATTCAAACTTTGACGCTTGGATTGGTGAACTAAATAGTACATTTTGATGCATACATTCTATTTTTAAATAAAAATATTTATAAATTTTACAGAAAAAGAGTTCAAAGTTTAATCCTTTGTTTATTAGTCGATAGGGCCGCAGGTATAGTTTTGTAGCGTGTGTTCTGAGCAAGAAGTCTCGGTTCGATTCCCACCCGGGCAGCTGTTATACCTCGTTAAAATAATATCCCTACCTTAGTTTAATAATCTAATTATGAAGTTCCGACACGGAACTTTGACAAGCATCCCTTCCATTTGAAAATTATGACGTACTTCAGTGTGATTGAAATCTTCTCGCGTCATTAACTTTCCAATTAGAATTTGCGGACTGAGAAATGGCTTTTTTCCTTATAACCAAAATTTAAAATGGATTTCGAATTTCTGCATACATTTAGCACCTACAATGAATGAATGGGAAATGGATTTGTGATATCTGGAAAATTCTCTTCACCATGATTATAATTATGGCCTGTACCTAAGTGTGTGTGTGTGACTGTTACCTTAGCTCTGTTAAACTTACAAAGATCAGATCTATTTATAAAGTTGCAGCCCTATAAGGTAATTTTTTAAGTTTCAAAGCCTTCAAGTTTTCAAATTTGTCCGATTTTTTATGTTCAAAATACACACTATATGAATACACTTATCCGGTTTCAAAAGCCCGTTCATGAAGCCCAAATATTGTAGGCTAAAATATCGTCCTCTCGTATTTGAGGAAAGCCAGATTCAACCCATTTCAAATTTCAGCCAGAATCGAACACCTGAAAAGGTTGGCGATCGCTGGTCCGAATAACATAAAAATGTGAAATACCTACATATATTTTTTAGCTTGCAATTTGAAACTTCACTTTTTTATTTTCTATCTTTTTGTGTCGTTCTCTATTTGTCGCTTTAAAAAGCCATAAGAACTGATGCCAACAGAAAGTCTGATCGTTTTATTGTACCTTTCCGACTAAGGCAAGTTTATTGTTTCTACTAAACTCTTGTATACATAACAGTTACCTATACAATATTGTTCTTGATTAACCCCACATTACGAGTAATAAAGCTATCGGCATCAACAAATCACGTAAAGTGCTATTCCCGTTTAATTGCCGACTAAAGCTATAAATACCTGGTATTTGTTAGCTATTTTAAGGTAACCTTGAATAAACATCAAATACACGATCATCAAAGCAAACGGATCCAATGCGGACGAGACTAACAAGAAGCGAAGAGCTATTCTGGCAAATGAGATATTATCTCGATCACTGTCGCTCTCACGAATAATTCCATGACAGAGAAAGCGACAAAGATAATCTCAAGCGTCCAAGAATAAGGTCTCATAGTTTACAAACGGTAGAAGCTTGCATTGAAATGTTGAGTAGTTTGTCAGTTTCGGAAATATGGGTTAAGATGGCCATCGGAGGAAAGGAATTAAAATAGATGAAGCGTAAAATAAGGGTTTTTCCTTAGATCAAAGTTGTCCCCACTTCAGCATAGTAAATAGGGAAAATTTTAAGATATAGGTGGGTTGATCTTAGTAGACTATACTTGTAGTCTCATGTCTCATAGTAATAAATATTAAAAGAAATATAATTTTAAGAATAATTTTAAAAGACATTATTACAGTGCGCTTTGCTTCACTGTACCTACATAATAATAGATCATAATATGTCACTGGCTTTTTGGTGAAGGAAAACATTTTTTTTTTTTTTTTTTATTCAATTATAGGCTTGCGTTTGACCACCATCTCGCCTGATGTTAAGCAACGATGCGGTCTACGATGGAGCACGCTTGCCTAGAAGGAACCGATTCACTCGCGACTTGAAGACACCCAGATTATATCATAACATCATCATATCATTGATAACATTGTGAGGTAGCCTGCATACGTCCGGAGAAGAAATTCAATGGCGTCTGTGAATCCAGCAACCTGCACTTGGCCAGCGTGGTGAAATACGACCTAATTACCCTTCGAGGATAGACCTGTATACATGAATATTTTGCAGTTTCAGAAATATTACTTTACATCCGTATCGAATTGAAAACCTACTTTTTTGAAGTCGGTAAATAAACTATAGGAGAGGTTTGATGCGGAAAAAATATTAAAATATAAGGGTGATATTTTTTTTATTTGGAACCTACTTTTTTAGTTTGGTTGTAAAAACTAACTAAATTAAACTGCCTACCATAATGCAAGCCGATTTTTACCTCGAATTTCGGGTTGGTCCACCATATTAAAATTTGTCCACAATGATGGGTACTGTGAGTCCTTTTTGGCTTAGCATGCCCTTTCCGTATAGCCCTGTATAAGTTAGTAACTTTGTGCTCGTAGCTTTAGGCAGGTAAGGCGAACGGCCTACAGTCTGTTGTAAGACAACGGTCATTAGGTTCTTACAGTCATGTCAGTGGTTTAGAGGGTTCAATGATTTCAAAATTGTTCTAAGTTATCAAGGTTCAACGAGAGAAAGTTGCATAATACGTTGTCTGGTTGGTTAGGCCTGTTTTTAAAAGCTTGTAAAAAGAAGAAACCAGAAATGTTTTAAATACTCTTAGAGAAGTTAACCCCACCACCATTTAGGATACATAGTAAAAAAAAAGATAGATGCATAAACTATTTTATCTACACTAATGTTATAACATTCTACTTATGTTTCCAATACTTGTGTTATAATGACTACTGTTATAGCACAGACAACATTTAAGCAATTTCACATGATGTTATAATATCCACATCGATGTCGTAATGAGCCATTATAACATCGCGCGCTCGCTCCTGATTGGCCGCCCTGCGCGCGCATGCGCGCTCGCTCCTGATTGCGCGCCAAGTTCACTGTGACAATACGCACGTTTTTATTAGTGAAGATAAACGTATTTTATCAAGTATTGGAAACATAAGTAGAATGTAACAGCATTAGTGTAGATAAAGTAGTGTATGCAACTGCATATAACACAGGTATTAAAACACTCGTTACTATTATGAAACTCGCTGCGCTCGTTTCATAAACACACTCGTGTTTTAATACCCTTCATTATATGACAGTTGCATAAACTACTATAATGTTCACATTAGAAATTATAGACAAAAAGGATCATAACACTTCAAACAAGTGCAACAACTGGCGCCCTTATCTCTAATAGCGAACTCTTTCAGGCAAAGAAAAAGAGAGACTTTTCCATACTCTTGATTATCGGGCGTTTCTCTCTAGAGTCCGTCTGTGGTAGGCCTAAAATTTATGTTACAGTCCCTAAGTCATTATCCTAGCTCAGACTGTCTTAAAAGTCTCATATCAACCGAGCCACGTCTTTGAGAAGTGCCAAACGCTCTTAGGTTCCTAAATAAATAAGGCTAGGCCTTATTTTATCTTGCCCAACCCTGTAGTTACGAGACCCATTTTATTCAAAAGTCGGAAATTACTTGGACCCTACGCATCACGTAGGCAACAAATTCGAAATAGAGTATTGACGGGTCAGAGGAGAGTTAAAGCATAGCAAAATTGAATAGGAAATTCTTTATACTCGTATGTATTAGAAATGTAGGGTTAATGAAAATTCTACCCAACCAAAAAAAACCCTTCGTAAACGTACTAATTCGGAAATACGACCTCTCGAGGGTAAACCTGGTTTAGGTAAAGGTTCGAGTTGTTGATAAAAATTCTAAAAGCATCAATGAGACAAAATATATTTTTGGTAAAGTTCGTATTATACTTTCTTTTGAAAAAGCAGTTCTACCCAAAAAACATTCTGAAGACAGATGTTTGTATGTTACATCCGTTACATCGTTTCCAACTTTTCATGGCTGATTAAAAGTTTCCGCCATTGTAGCCGACTTAAGGTGAACGCTGACTTGGGCCGCACCGCACGCGCCGCAGTCCCCGCATTCGAATTCTTTATATGAAGTCCTATGCAACCTCGCATACCTACCCGCACCGCAGTCACCGCAGTACCTGACGCGGCCGAATTCCCCGAGCCGCTGCTGATGACGTCACTAACGCCGGCCCGCCCGCATCGGACGCTGCGGCGCATTGATTAAAAATTGAAACTGAATGAAAGAAATCCAGTGCGATGCGTGCGGCGACTGCGGCGCGTGCGGCGCGGATAGGTGTGCGAGGTCAATAACAAATGCGATGCGTGCGGGGACTGCGGCGCGTGCGGTGTGGCTAAGTCAGCGTTCACCTTAAATACCACATTCAGAATACAAAACACACAGAACCTCTTTTGTTTCTTCAATAAAACTTTTTTATTTTGTTTGTACTCCTTTCTTGTCTGTATTGAGTGTTTTATTTTAGACTGTATTTTCATGTGTTTTTGTTGATCTGTAGTTACGTAATTTAGTAGGAAACGGTTTGTAGTTCAACAAGCATGAGATTGATGAGGTTCCGGTCTATTTTCTGGGTGGCCAGTGCCGACGTGTGGTTTTTAAATTGCTTTAACTATTGTTTATTTATTTAGTTAGGTACCGGACGTTATTTTAATCTATATCCTATGTCGGGGATGCCATAGAACACACACAAAGACAACTAACACCCAAACCCAGAATAGATTTTTAAATTCATCATTCAAACATTTATCCGGCCGGAAATCGAACCCGGGAACTCTGGCTTATAAGGTGGTCTTGCTATCGCAGAGCCAAACAGGTTTTAGGCGGCCTACAGTTTACCACTTACTTACTTACTTACTGACCATTACAGCTTAGAATATGTACGGTGAGACTGGTTGAGATTGCTAATAAAAAAACACGAATAAAAAAAACAAAAAGTTTTAATGAATACAAAAAAAGTTTATCTACTGTTTGATACCTGTTTGATAACCTACACTTTTTATCATCATTTGCTGCAGTCTCAGCACTAATTACATAAGATGTTAGCCTCGATTCAATTATTCAAATGAGTTCCGCCTGAAAAAGCGCCATAACGCAGAATATGCGAGTTCTTGATTCGCACACCATATTTCACGCTTGTTTTTATGAAAATATGAAATGAAGGCAAGGTGTAGTATATAGGGTTATTCATAAAGGATATGCTAAGTCGAAAGGGGCTCATAGTAGGTACTCATTATGAACAACCTTTACTATAGGACTAACCCGAAATTCGCGAAAAAAAATCAGCAGTTCCATACATTTTGTCGAGTGTCATTGACATTTTTCTATGGAACAGCTGATATTTTTTTCGCGAATTTAGGTTGGTTCCATAGTAAAAGTTGTTCATAATGATGAGTACTATGAGCCCTTTTCGGCTTAGCATACCCTTTATGAATAACCCTGTATTATTTTAATAAATATCCAGCTTTGCGACACCGGTCGGCTATGTCGACATGCTCCTGTGCCATTACACGGAGGGTAGATAGCGGTTTATTTATGTTACCTTTATGACGGGGAGTTAGATCGGATGGGATGGAAGTTAAAATATATTTTTTTAATTTGAGATGGGATGGTAAATGTATTTTTTTATTCGTTTTTGTATTGTTTTTAGTTTTACTATTTTTGTGCTTTATACTTTTGTTCTTTTGTAATTAGTAATATATTATATCCTATTTCCTATTAATATTTGAGACGCGAAATTTTGTGTGGAGTGTTTATTACCACGTGTATCTGAAGCTATTAAACAGATTTTGATAACATTTGGAATAAAGATAGCCTGAATAACACATAGTCTACTTATCATCATCATAATTTTTAATCACGGCGCGAGTAAAACTTCGTGGCTCAGCCAGTAAAAAATAACTAGGTAATACCAGCAAACCTGGATTCTTATCGATCGTTCAATGATACAGCCTGGTCGTGACGTCAGCTCTCTATGTGTAATCGAAGCCTATTCGCTTCAATAAAAAATGTCATTAGGATCTGATGACCTCGTAAAAAATGTGTGGCGTCAAATCGTATGGCGTGGGTTTTGGATGGACCGTAGTAAAATTATGAATGTCAAAGTTTGTATGTTTGTATGCTTGAATGGTACAGGTTCAATGAACCGTGAGCGTTCTCGTGTTAATTATGAACAAAAAAGTGTCATCAGTTTTCATAGTAAAACAGTTTGTGACTTTTTGCAGTAAATGAGTTTTTGCACTAAGCCGACGATTTTTCATTAAAAATTTAAGAGCGTTGCTCTTGTCACAAGCTTGGTGGTCCTCTGCTGGTGCTTTTACCTATACGACACGACATCTGCTATCTCTTTAATCTGGTCCAAGAATGTTCTCCCTGGTCCTTTTTTCAACCTTTCCCTCAACCTGATCAACCATAACTTATTTAACTTCCGTAAACTTCAAAAGCTTGCCTACCACTATCCTACTCGTATTTCATCTAAGTGCCCAATTCTTTATACTCACTGAGAGCGGTCTCATGTACTTTACAAACGTAATTACTCTAGAGGAGGTCAAGGATTTCTACTAATCGTAGTCAATGAACCGTTTCAGTTTACGACTTATTTTTATTGTTATCAGGGAGATATCAGGAACGTTTTACTTGCAAATGTTTAGTGATGATATGACGAATTGTGTATGAATTAAAATTAATTTTAAATAAACTAAAAAATCCGAAACAAAGAAATATGCTTTATTGGGATTCTATTATATTTTATTACAAGTGAGTTAATATCTTAAAATGAAACCAAAAATTTATTTACGCGATTCAAATTTTAGACCATATTTTCAATAAACTACATTTTACCTTTTTTGCTAAAAGCCGCACAGTATTTTCTATTTAATTTTTATTCTCTATTTTACTCTACCAATACATATCAAAACGCATAATAAATACAAAAAAAATACCTTACCGATTTAAACTTTCACGTGTCTAATCTTAACTAGGTAGATATATAAATATTAAAATGTCAGCTTATATTATTTTTTATAATGTAATTCAGTAAAACACCGTAACATTTCTACTATCGACATTCCGCGCGTGCCCTGCATTCGTAATATACTCGTACCTACCAAAATTTCGTAAACATGTTTACACAAAGTTAGAATCGATTTTGAACTGTAATTCGTTATAACAATCAAATTACTATTATAATACAAACTTAATTTAACAGTAAACCTAAATTAAACACAACAATAGTATTAAATATCGGCTACCTTAATGCATCCCAAAGTGTCAGTTGGCCTAGCATAAATTGTGACGTGAAGAAAATGAGGCAGCGTTCCCTCATCGAATGCTCGTATTTCGACGTCAGAATTTATGCTACGCTTTCAGTTTCACAGCAACGATAACAATAGTTAAGTAATGTGAGTGATATACGCGTGGTCTGAAAACTCGGACTCATGCCTATAGAAGCTTACAAACTTACCTTTGGCTCATAATAAATCATAGAACAACCATTAGTTTGTGTCTCAAAGTTATGAGCTTCTTGACCTTTTCACTCAAAAATATTTCCCGAAGCTCCGAACTGAATTAATGAAAAATACTCTGTCAAAAACATTTCAAAAGTAACATCTTTACGAGTCAACATCAATATTTTCGGAATATATAACGTCAAACTTTTTTATTTGTACAAACATCGTTCGTCCGACCTTTGTATAATTTTGTTTACACAGTTTTCTTGCGTTTAATTACGCCAGAGGTTGCAATAAAAACTTTGGGATCTGTTTATTAAACTTCGTTTATTTTGTTTCAGATTTCACAAGCGTGGCTACCCTATCCGTGGAACTAGTGATGTGCGCTCTCCGGAAAATTGTCGATAAAATGTCGGTGAATCGATAAAGTGTCACTATGGAAATGCGGTGTTATCTAGTGTTGTTTTTTGTGTTTAGTGTTGTGAATGGTGAAAATTGTCGAGGGGAAGCGATAAAACCGAGAGATTGTGATAGGATTTGCGATGCTAACAACAATTGCAAGATTCGAGCCGCTTTGCTGTTGCCTAAGAACACGACGTATGATGCTTGTCTGTCAGCGGTAAGTACACATACAATAGTCATTTCAAATGCTAGAGCTTGGCTTGAGTGTTTATTTATTCCTATTTATGAATTTAGATATATCGATGAATCCAGTACTCAGCACTCTCAGTAGTAAAGTAGTTTATGTGTATAACACAAACATTTGCGTCATCACAATCGACAGTTCAAGATAAGACATGCCAGTAACAAGTGCCGCGTACTAGAAAGAGTCACCGTCAGCTGTCATCATTAATAACCTCAACGATCTTATCGTATCGAGTATCATTTATTTCTCCTCACTAACCTCATTGGCCCATCAATTGTAGTCTAGAACTTAGACTAAAATAAAATAAATGGACGGGCCTAAAAGAAGCCCATTATTGAAGACAGTTAAAAATGAGCGCCGGACGCTCGTTATGTCTGACTTATTCTCACTCCTTTCCAGCACCTCGGAAGTGAAACACGTCTGTGGAGCTAAAAACATCACGACCTTCCATCGAACAAATAATAATGCTTTCGCGCTCATTTTCGTCAAAATACTTCAACAAACAAAAATAACTTTTTCGACTTACGAGTATTTCGACTGAACGCGATCAACGGCTTAGGCCCGTCCATTTATTTTATTTTAGTCTAATATCTAGAATACCTTATTCACCGGCTGATCTAAACTAAACGAACCAGTAAAACCTTAACAAACTTCATTACACCTAGTTAACACCAGAGTGGCGCCAGCAAAATTACCAGCGCTCGGTTCAGAATTATTAACTCAAGTGAGAACAAGCTCCGAATCTAATTGTAACTACCGACTATCACTATAACTTTGTTCTAGTTATAAGAGAGGTTAAAAGCGCCTATTAAAATCGTGCTTGGAATTTGAATCTGGTATTCTGGTCTAATGAGGTGTCACTTTAAGGCCCATCCACACGCTGGCTGTTTGTCACAAACACCGCAAACAGCAAACAAAGTCCCAAACACCAACCACAATCACCCAACACAAACAGCCATCCACATGCATGGCGAACGTTTACACACAATCACGATTATTCTTGAGATTTGTTTTGACACAAGAAGTAACGTCAATTTTCCCGCTCAAAAACTTTTAAAAATGAATGGGTGCATTCATTTTTAAAAGTTTGTTTTTTAATATTTCAAATGTGTGGGTACGTCGCAAACTGTTTGCCAAACAGCCTTTGATCTGGCAAGAAAAACCGACACCGATGCCGAACACTGCCCAACACAAACACAAACAGGCAAACAACGACAAACACCCATCCACACGTCCGTGTTTGCTGTTTGCTGTTGGCTATTTGCCATTGTTTGCCAAGCATGTGGCTGGGGCTTTTATAGGAAGCGATCACTAACACGTGATACAATAAGGTGATTTTGAGTATCGAAACCGTTAAGCATAGCAAAAACACAGAATTATTTTTTGGTAATTAAACGAATTTTGAAAAGCTTGACATACTCGCACAAACTATTAAAGCTGCCAATTTTTTTTCTTCATAAACACAAGTATTTATTTGTAAAACTAATGTGATATCAACCTAACCGTACTGCCTCAAGAAGGTGATACCATGGATGTTAACTAAAAACATAGGTATATTAAATATATGCTAGATAGGTACATAATTGCAAAGAACATAACGTAACTTATAAAACATAAAAAATACTTTTAATTCATTGTCATCGGATTTACACAGGTGTACCAAATTTCAGCTCAACCTACCAGTAACATCGGAAAGTCGTTCAAAATTCAGTTGCAAAATTTGATCCATAGGTACTTACATACACGGCAAGTTAAATAAAAGCTTGTAATAAAATTAATAACAAAGAAACTCCACCAACTCTCACTATTAAATTAAAAAACTAGGGTTGTCACTTAGAGATTGGAAGACAAACCACATAATATATGACTAACTAAACCAATTTAACCAATTTAGGTTCTAGTATAGCATCGTGTAGCCAATCTAGGACAGGCCTTTAATCCAGGCTTCCAGCGCTCTTGCTGAATAAAACAAGGGTCTGCTTGCACCGCTGTTTATATTTGTACAGAAAGTGCTTTGAAGCGAAGATTTGATCCTATCTTAGGATTTGATGTCTCGGACGGAGCACGTTAGATTAAACTGAAATATATGAAATGTATTTTTTTTTATAAAGAATAAATCCGCATTTGACTACCAACTCGCCTGTTGGTAACCGACGATGTGGTCGAAGATGGAGCACGCAGATTTAGAAGATACCTATTCACTCTGACCTTGAAAAGGCCAAGATTATATGTATTGAAAATGTGCTGAAAAAAAGGCAATTGAACTCTCTATCGCCATTAATAATAAGCTGTAATCGCTCACAGCTGCACTTGTAAGCTACTCATTATAGTAACAATTAGGACCTAGTGCCTAGTGCGAGTTTTTTTTCACTATTCTATCCTGTTAACGTTAACTACAGTTTGTATGGAATAAGTTGTAGTTCATAGTATAAACACTACTTAGGTGGCGCGGTTATTATTCCATACAGATTGTAGTTTACGTTAACGCAATCGTTTGTGAAAAACCTCGCACTAGGCACTCAGATCAAGTGTTCTAGCAATTGGAATACTTTACTTTTTGGTAGACTTTTAATTTTTGCAAAGTTTAAGTTTCTAATTTGAGTTTATCATTTAGTAGCTGTGTTTAGTTTGCTCGTAACTTCGAGGTTGTAGCAATGGGGCTCTTAAGCCTCGCAAGTGAAAACGACTTTCTACATTTCAAATACAAAGTTTCAATTTCAACTCAATCGCAATGATGGCGGAATGGATAATACATGAATAGACCAAATAAAAATATTTCTTACATCCTACTTCCTAGTAAAATGATTTATGTGAAATTTTGTATGTATCCATATTTGTTTAACGCTGAAACGTCTTAACGAATTTCTATGAAATTTGATAAACCTATAGAGGTATCTTTTTTAATCAATGATTGGCTTGCATTTGACCGCTATCTTGCTTGATGGGAAGCAATGATGCGGACCTGGAACCTTTTCACGAACTGCCTGAATGGTGTACACTGGATTACAATACGTGGAATCCTGAAACACACACTACTTTTAATCTCAGAAAATTTATCGTTACCATAGAAAATCGGGTGAAACAACAGAGATTTTTTGGCATAAAAAATATTATATTAATATTTCCACGTTTTGCCAAGTAAGTTTGAAACTCGGATCAAAACAAGCTCTGTCATGTCGAGCAAGATTGGCCGGTGTGGATTAGGTATGCGGAAGGGATCGAATAAATCCGTACCATTTGAAGGGATGTGCGATTCACTTTATTGACAAGAGAATTTGTCTCCTTTCTCGTTTACAAGCCCCGACTACTGAGAATACGTAATTCTAGTAGACTCTACTTATAGGGATCCATACAGTTTTATTTGAAACTAGCGCTCTTATACGCTCTCTTGTACAGAATACAGGAGCACAGAAAGTTTATTTTGTTACAAAAAAATAGATACATACAAGAAAGAAAAACAACAAAACAAAAAACAATGCGTCTGTAATATAACTTCCAGATATATAGGTATAATATGTATATAGGTAGATATCATAGATAATATAGTTAGTTAGGCACAGAGTCTGTGCCCTAAACTCGATCCCAAATCACATTACGCTCCTGTTCTTTGTTTACTTTTCAGCTATGGCAAATAAGGTTTTTAAACTGGAAGTTATATTCTTCAATATCTACGAGCAAACTAACATAAAAACGCCTTAAATCAGGGAGTACTCGAGTGTTAATACGACTTATAAATAATGATATGAAAGCAATATAAAACCTTGTCCTGCTTTCCGTTTCAGCGAAAATATCGCGTTGTTATAAAGGCCGACGCTCAGTTAACACCCCTCAACTGGTTGGATATATGAATCTTAACAATTTAACTGCTGCTAATAATCACATGCGCTTGCCTTAAGTGCGGTTAATAGTCAAATGGTTGTGTTTTACGCGCCTGGCGTATGTAGCCGCATTCGCGTTGCACAAAGGAAAACACAAGGTATGTGTTTTGAGCAGTTAAAGTCTTAAAAATAATAACTAATACTTTTTTAAATTAAAATCTACTTTGCAATTCGTAATGCCTCAAAACTGAGAACTAAATTAACTGGTCTTTAAATTGGTTTTAAACAATGAAGTTACTTGCCGTTGATCTGTAGTATTAATTTTTAAATGATTTATTAATGAATTATTGCCATTATTTTGTAGATTAATTACGAAATATCAAGTTAGTTCAGTTAAGATTTTACAACATAATTTAGTCTGATTCCTGATTCACAACACCATCGGTGTGGTAGATAAATATTTCAATCATAATAATATAATTATCACTGATTCCAATACAGAGTAAAACATATTTTGCACTTTAACTGCTAAAAAACACATACTCGTAGCTTGTGTTTTTTTTTGTGCAACGCGAATGCGGCTACACACGCCAGGCGCATCTGATTATTAGCCGCAGTGGAAACGCATGTGATTAATAGCAGCAGTTGAAGTGTCAAGTGGGCGTCGTTCTTTACGTTTGATAATATACACATTCCTAAGAACTCATTCGTCTGGCCGCCGCTTTATCACTCGATTTCCATAACTAGAAAACTGTTCGGGGAAAACCCTTTCTGTCATAAAATATATCTCCCCAGAGGGCGTAATACATTTTCTTGCGTCGTAAATATCCTGTTGATTAGTTGAGCATTCAATATTCTTGAATGGTCCTAAAATTTTCTTGTCTCAAAGATATTTAAATTGCTTCCTATTTATTGAAGAAAGTCCTTTAATTTTTTTTTATAATTTCGTTTCTGGCTACAATGAGTTTACGTGAGAGACCTTGTTCCGAAAAACTAGTTACCACTGTAGAAAAGTGGATGAAACTAAAAATAAAAAATGGGACAAAAATAGAAAAATGAAACAAAAGTATTAAAAGAAATTTGTAGCCAAAGCATTTTGAGCAACGAAAGAAGTCTTAAGTCTTCATATTTAAAGATACTATGGGCCAAATCAAAACCGATCGTCGTACCTACTAAAATAAATACAAAGTGAAAAAAATAAATATAAAGTTTTACAAGAACACTATTACATGATTATATCTATGTTCCAGGTAAACCCGGTCTTAGATCTGGCGATGTTGGACCAGAAAGTGAAGGGCGTGTTCCCGCCGTGGCTCGAGATCGAGTGGCTAACGTATGACGTCACGGACTGTGACGCAGCATATGCAGTCATATCAGCCATCGACGCGTTCAATGACTGCGCGAATGTATTCTTCGGACCGGCCTGTGACTTTGCTTTGGGTAAGTCTAAACTTAGTCATAGGAGCCAAGTCTGGACTGACCGAGCATGCATCGCGAGACTCGCGTCTCTGGCCTAAAATCTAGGTAAATGTGAGTGATGGCGAATCTTTCAGTAAGTAAAAAAAAACTTGTTTTTAATTTAATTTCAACAGAATTTTAATCAAACATTACAATGGTTAAGGTACCTGTTTGTTTTAATAATAGCAGCAGTTTTTATAAAGTTGTTGTTACAAAAACATAAACCTCAAAAGAACTCAAATAAAAAGCAATGCAAACAATAATTTCTCACCTTTATTCCAATCTTGAGTTAAGATCAACATCAACAAAACTTTTTCAAACAAGATACAAAACACTTTATTTCAACTTCAGAGAATTGGGATTAACACCTAACTTTGAATTTAAGTATTAACAACGAAAATTCATCAATTAGCACATTTTTGACGGGCCAAAGGCTTTGAAGGGTAATTTCTTCTCCGGTTACTTCAAAGGGTAGAAATTAGCTGAATTTTTTTTTCTGGAAAATGGCTGAGCACGTCCAAAGCTCGACTATTATTCTCTAGGAAGAAATATTGAGGATCCGGTTAGGTTTGATCTCAAATTGGCTCCGGCATCGTCTTCACGTGATTTTCTTGATGATATGGTGGCTTTAGTGGACGTCCAATCAGAGTGTAACTTCCAACTATACCGTCAAACGCGGTCGGTGATTGGTCGATATTATCGCGATGTGATGTTGAGAAACGAAGTGGCTATGAGAAAATATAAAAAAAAACCGCAGAATCTTACCCATGACGAAACAGAGAAGGTACCTATATCATAAACATTTCATAAAAGCAACTGAAAATCATAAAATTTCAGCATTGTTACAGTTAAAAAATTGTATCTAATAGTTAAACAAATCATTGTGATTGGAAATCATCATGTGATTTATACCTACTCATGAATATTGTCATGAGAAAAATGATGAGCACCGATTATCGTTATACCTCTATAACGTAGAAAATTCTAATCTCTTCATGTAATTTTGTTTGTTGAAATTAACTTACATAATTATAAACAAATAAAAATAAATTAAATATATTTTTTCACATTATTAAAAAGGGGAAAAAGGCAGGTTTTACATAGATAGTGATTTTTGGGACACGTACAGACAAATTGCCATTCTTGTAATAACGTTGATATTTATTCGTTCGAGTAGGCACTCACAACAAATACTTAGGCAATAAAACATATTCCAAAAATAAGTAGAAGCAATATAAAGATTATTACTTTTGTAAATTATGGGTCGAATTGAAATCGTGCTCGTGTTTTCTTAGGATTTTTATACTCGATTCATATGTGTACACTGTACTTTAGAAAAACATGATGATTTAATTTTATCGAGATTTTCTTTCAAAATTGGGCTAACTAGTATTGATTGTCAGTTATTTATAGACAATGTTTTATTTAACTTATTTCTTCTTAAAACTTACCTATTATTAAACTTATTTTTACAACTTCTTGATTTCTTGTTTAAAGACATAGACAGAAATTCTTCTAATGCAGTTAATCGAATGATCCCAAAAAAGTCAACCAATTTTACCTTCCTTTACCAAGTCAACCAATTCTGGGTGAACAGTCGTTAATGTCATCACGTCGCTACAACATCGCCGCAAAATGGTCATCAAATATTTAGAACCCTACTTTTAAATCGTGTTAGAAGACTTTAAAACCCCATTGTTAAATCGTGTTGGAAGACTGTATTTATTTCTGCTCTCTATGTAACAGAGAGTATTCTGCGAATTAATCTGTGTGCGTGTCGGCTACTCTTATATTCAGATATGTTAGGTTTTTTCTCATCAAGCTATATCGGCATATTTTTTTGTGAAGATAGTTTGTATATTTATTTGGATACCATTAAATTTATCTTGGTATAATACAAAACATATATAAAATCCAGAGCGTAGGTAATCAGAGTTACTTGAGATAGATTATAGGTACCTCGTACTCTCAAACCAAACCGCTCACACATACACACAAATTGTCACTTGAGTCAATAGTATTTAACCTTTCTTTCTGTAGTTTTTCAATTCTAAATTTTTCAATTTGTTATCAAAATAAAATATGTTTGTAATTTCTTATATCGGAGGTGAGCGTTGCTACCCGCGACACAATTTTTTAACTACTGCGGGTTTTTTCTTGTTTTTAAGTTATTGTACAAATAAATAATTTGAATTTTGAATTTGAAACAAAAATCCCCTACAAATTCTCACGCATTACCCATTCTATTGACACCTTTGCCTCAATTTACTGACTTTTTCCTCCACAAACGATCTTAAGATTTTCCGTAACAATCCGTAACCGTCCGTAATTCGAGGCGGTAATGGAGGTTAGCGTGGTAATAACCAACGAGGATAACAAAGGAGTGTGATAACGTAGATATAGAGCTGCGTACGAGATAAGATGGAGAAGATTATCACTTCAGATGGTAGTTACTAGGTACTACGTCTGACTGGTTTTGTTATCTACCTCATAGGCACTTATAGGTAACTTATACGTTAATATATTGATTTTAATTTTTCGCGATATTCTACTTCCTTGTATTCTTCTTCTTAGTAATCGTAGTGATTGAATTATCGGGAAAAAATAACCGAAGATTTGCATAAAATTGGTATGGTGCATAGAATATAATCCGACTTCGGTTGTATGGAGGTAGGTTTTACACTAGAATCCCTAGATTAATTCAAAAGCCTATGAACGATTCCTGCAGGATTGAGTGAAACCACAGGTTGCAGCATGTATAATAAAGTAAAAAGTATTTTAATACACTACACAGAATCTGTAGGGTAACCACCCAAACCCGAACTAGATTAGGATTGAATAGGATATAACTTTATTGCAACCAAACAATTACAAGAAGAAACCAAGACTAAGTAGAGCTACATTCGTTAGTACACGACGGTCTTATCGCTTGAACCGATTTCATCCAGACAACCTTCGGATGGGCAGGACTGAGAAGATTAGAAAACGGTCGGTGGTGTAGATCACCGTTCATCCATATACTCGTAATTTAATAACCTTTCTATAATTTTTCTTCAAGCTTGAGGAAAAGTTAACTAACACAATCTCACTTCCAGTTATTAACTCCCTAGTGGCTTAGTTTGTAATTATAAGTTTGTGAGATGTTTGTCGGAAGTGATCTATTAAGTGGGATGTGATAGTGATAATTATTTGCTGACGGAAAAGTACTCTATCCCGTGTATAATCTGCTATGAAAGGTGACGTGGTTTTCAAAATTTGTATTTTTTTTATAATAAGGAATAACAAGACAAGCTTATATTAAATAATTATATTTATTTATTTATTTTTCAACTTCTCAAACACTTACAGTTGTCCACTAAAACGCATTTGAGACAAATTGAAAATATGAACTCAAAACTAAATTACAAATTAATAAAATGAGTATTACAAATTCGAATTAAAACATTAATTAATTTTAAAAATAAATCAACATCAGGCTGTATAGGGCTGTTAAGTATCACACCTCCCACACCAGTTGCAGTCTTATACTGAGTTTAAAACTTCAAATTCTGCGTGGCTCTGTACCGTGCTTGTTACAATGGGCCCAAGTTATAAGCTTTATTTGACAGATCTACCAACGAGTAACACTGTGACTCGTAGGGAACTCCTCAATTAGATCTTTCAAACTTGCTTTCAAACACTTCAACATAAAGTACGCCGTGGATAGTATTTTTTTTATTAATTTACCTACTTATTCTGCTGGGCAGTTTTTCCTAATTATTTCCATTTTATTCTGTCTTGGGCCACCCCCATCCAGCTCCATCCTATCCCCCGACGCCACGAACTCGGAGTTAATTAATTACAAAAATAAAATAATTTAATTAATTATAATATTACAGCAACACAATAAGAAAATATTGTTAAAAAACTTGGCTTCCCACATTTTTTACGTACCAGGGTAAGTATGGATCCCTACCAAGGACTTTGTTCCTCGGAAAATACCAAAATGAAAAAATTAAATCACATTATAATTTTGTAGCAACGTAATAAGAAAACATCTTAAACTTAGCTTTTATTTCACATTTTTTCACGAAAAAATAAAATATGAATCTCTATCAATAATCTTAAATATCTTAAATATCTAGACTATTTTCCCTTAACCTTAAAAAACGTTACTTTTGTTGTACATTTTTCCACGCACAGTAAATAAATTTATCTAATTTTCTACCAGAATCTATGTTCCCAAAAATACCTCCTACGTAAGCAAGTCTATCCTAGATCTCATCATTGCGTAGCATTAGGTGGGCTCTGGTTAAACGAAACCTATTTTGAATAAAAAAACATTGAACTGAAACTGAATATCAAATTATTTCTACATCGGCGAAAACTTGTATAACTCCTAATATAAAGCCTAGAGAGGTTATATAAAAAATAACCTTCAGCTTTCGGTAAAATGTGGAATGCTCTGCCTGTGTGGGTATTCTCCGATAGATATAATGTTGGCTCTTCAAGTCGAGAGTGAATCGGATTCTTCTAGGTAAGTGTGCTCTGACCGCATCGATGCTCAGTGGTCAAACGCAAGCCTGTATTAAAAATTAAAAAACAATCGACTAGAAAAAGTCTGATGTATTGTTCAAACGGCTGAACCAATTTTCTTAAATTATAGCTAAAAACACTTTCGATCGAAAACAGTACTGATTTACTCGTAGTTTGAAAAAACAAACAAATTCAAAACCGGTTCAGCTGTTTCGGAGGTCAGATACCACAGATAGGTATACCTACATTATACACAGTATATTATACGTTATATACACACCCTTCGAGGGTAGACCTGTATCCCAGCAGTAGGAGGATAAAGGTTGCATATATATAATACACAGGTGGATCATAAAATATGATACCTTTCTTTTTGCGTCAGAGGTCAAAAGGCTAGAACTAAAATAAAATAAAAACCCGCCGAGCTCAATACTGCGTATGTAAAAAGTTGATTTTATTCCCTTCACAAACGACCCTTGATTCCATGGTAATATCATTTGAGTGGGTAGTAACGCTGTAATATGGCTTCGTTATCCGACGCTTGTTCAATGTTCATACAAATGTGTGGTTCACGTGACGGAGAACGCGATTGGGCGTTACGTAAACGTCTTTTACTCTGTCTAGATGTGCTTATCTTATTGTTTTGGAAGTAGTTGAGTGTAACCATTTAGAATAAAACACAATCTTCTTCTTCTTAATATGTATAAATTACGTGTCACATTGTTTGTCCGCTATAGACTCCAAAACTACTTAACCGATTTCAATCAAATTTGCACACCGGGTGCAGTTCGATCTAACTTAGGAGATAGGATAGCTCACATCTCAATTTATAGTAAAAAAACATGAAAAATTAGAAAATTTAAAAATACTTAAACCATATAGCGCTTTGGACAATGTAAACTTTTTTAATGTAACTTTTGACATTTGACATTTGACATAGAATTGACGCAATAGCTTTTGACAGGACAACGTCTGTCGAGTCAGCTAGTATATATATATGAAGGGTTGTATGGAAAGGGTATGCTAATCTGAAAAGGGCTTATAGTAATCATCATTACAAACAACTTTTAGTATGGGACTTAATGGGACCAAATATTTTTAAAATATTTTTGGAAACCAAACACGTTTATAATTACAATTTCCCACGTTAGCAATTTCCTAAAAAATAAATCTAAATTTGAATTTTCCTAGGAGAGTAGTCAAAATCAGAAAATTGTAAGTGAAATTAACGTTAAATCAACGCACGGCTTAGTTAATTTCGCAATACGGTCGCCTCACAAACTACTATGTTCATTCAATAGAAACACGACGCGCTCGTGTACAATCTCTTATTGGATGTAGCTAAATGCGAAATTAATTAATTTTGTCAAACAAAGGTAGTAGAGTAAATGGCGTATTAATAAGGTAAACAATAATCCGCTGCATATAATCTTATGTACTTAGGGAGTTTCAATAATCACATGTTACAAATTATACGTGACAATCTGTCTTTTGATGGCTGAAAACCGCTAGAAAATGGATATATTGTACCATTTTGTGAAGTAAACTAAATTATATGACAGTTGTGAAGTTCGTAGTCCACTTATCAGTTCCACACCAGACCAGCGCCGCCTCGGCTTACAATCGTGTGAATAAGAAACGAAGTTATGGGCTGTGGCTTTAAGTCCATTTTAGAGTCGTCAGCAAAAATAGTGGACGGCGCGCGGCGCACTACGGTACTACGGTACTACGGTACTACCATATTACGGTACGGTGCCATGATATTCGATTATACAGGGTTATTCAGCTGATTTTTTTTCGCGAATTTCGGATTGGTTTCATAGTAGAAGTTGTTCATAATGATGTACTATGAGCCCTCTTCGGCTTAGCATACCCTTTATGAATAACCCTATATATGAAAATATAACTAAAACAAACTATTTGATTACTAAACACAACTTTACCAATCAATATAATTATTATACTCGTATTGATGGCGGACCGCAAGTGGACGCCGCGCGCCGCGAGGGCGCCTCGTGAAAAAGTAACATACGTATTATAAGTAGGTAAGTATGTTCAGGTGAAATCTTGTAACTGAATGATGAAACGCTTCCCGATGTCCGATTGAGCTAAAATTTGTTATGACTGTGTAACTCCGATGACATTACAATTAAAGCTAATTTTTATAATTATTTTTTCTGAGCTGTTCGGGCGCCATGGTTTGGTCCGGACTAAGAGCTTCAAACTGTTGCCTTTTCTTTAATTGTTATTTTGTTCCATGCCCTGACTATGCCATTTTCTTACAATGAAAGAAAACTATTTCCCAGTCTTTCATCTATTTGGTATTAAGCGGTTTTATTGTGTAAAAGCTCAGAATAAATAATAGTACAAGGTAAAGGTAACAAACAGCCAGAGGACAAAGAGACCGAGTTATTTACTACGTCGTTGACGTTCTGTAGTCTTTGTTGCTGTATCTTTGTCTTTATTCGATTTTGAGAGCTGATCCTGCTCACCTGCTTTATCTCGTAAAATACCTATGAGAATAGTTTATTTCATGCCTTTGATCAAACGTCAAACGTACATGGGCGCGCTAAGGTAGGCTATTCCGGTTGCTTATGGATATTTGTAAGACAGAGGCATCGCGGGTACGTCGTAATTCTTACTCGAAAATCACGAGTAACCGCGAGAATATTTAGTCTAATCACACTGATATAATACCTCTAAATGCGAAAGTGAAAACACACGATTTTTATTTTACTCTTTTACGCTGAAACAACTTTACGGAATCGGATGAAATTTGGAACAGAGATAGCTTTATTTCATCATTTTCATTATCACCGTTTCTTCATGCAAGTAAAACCGCGGGCCGCAGCTAGTCTTTTATAAATCAAAACCCTTCCCTCCAATTAACGCCTGCTCCTTTAAAATGATACGAAAACATGACCCAAATAATGTTTACCTTTAACTCATAAATTAGCATTATAAAAGGGTCTCAACGAAATTAATTGTGTTATCGTGTAACAAGGTGTCAAGAATAATTATAAAAAACCGAACTAAAAAAATAGAAAATAAAATTTTATAAATTTAAATTAAGAATAGGATTGAAAATTTCAATAAATATAAATTAATAATAGTGTAAATAAATAAATATATGTATTTTATTTTTAAAAAGCGTGGGGTGCATGGGTCAATAGATATTATATATTTTGTAGATACATTTTGTATTGACAGACATGAGTAGAGTGATTAGCATTTTGATAATATCTTAGAAAGCACCCCACGCTTTTTTAAAAATAAAATACATATATTTATTTATTTACACTATTATTAATTTATATTTATTGAAATTTTCAATCCTATTCTTAATTTAAATTTATAAAATTTTATTTTCTATTTTTTTAGTTCGGTTTTTTATAAAAAGCGTGTTTTTTTAGTTTTTTTTTAACTATTATTTATTTTTCGCTTTTTAGTTCGATTTGCTAACTATTAACCATTATTAATATGTACAAAATATGTGTTGGTGTTATCCGATTTTGGCCGTCTGCTCAAGCAAATTAAAAATAAAATTGATGCGTAACAAAATATATTGAGCAAAAAGATTTGTAGCCGCGTGGTTTCGATCCTCAGACCTCATAAAATAAAATTGATGCGTAACAAAAAATATTGAGCAAAAAGATTTCTAGCGCGTGGTTTCGATCCAGGGACCTCTGGGTTATGAGCCCAGCACGCTTCCACTGCGCCACTCTGTTCTCTGACACAAGTGACGAAATTACCATTTGTAAGTTAAACGGTATTAAAAGTTAAAGAAACTTTATAGAAAAAGCGTGTTAAAAAAATTAATAGTTAAAAAAACTAAAAAACACGATTTGTTTAGTGTATTGTCATCGGTCCTCGATATATCTACAAAGTTTGAAAGAAATCTGACCGTTTAAAGTGGGTCAAAAACGCGCTCAAAGGAGTCGGTTACATACAAACAAACATACAAACATACAAACATACAAACATACAGGTGAAGCTAATAAAAGCGTGTTAAAAATAAGATTCGCCAAGTGACTAATAAATTAATACATTTTTTCAACACCCTCGACTAGCATATACTCGTAGCTGATAATTTTTAAACAGCTAAACATCTTCAATCATGAATAAAAATACATACTGTCTATTAAGTCCCCCTTTAAACAAAAAAAACATATTAAATCTAAATAGGTTCAACCGTTTAGTAACTACGATACCATAGACAGCCAGATACAGATCCATCCCCCCCCCCCTCTACCCCTCTGTTAAAAATATTACCGAACGTAATCGAAATTATAGTCGAATTATCCGACTCAATAATGCATGAGTACCTACTCTCGTGCTCGTACTATAAAAATGTATGAAAATAAATTATTTATGAGATTGCATTTATTTTTCAAGCGTATAATTTAAATGCGTAACATTTTGTACTCGTATAGAATAAAAAGAGCGAGGATTTTGTAATAACGAGGAAAATATAACAAATTGATGTAATTTCTTGGCAATAATTTCAATTTATAACATTTTTCCTTTATACTTAAAATATACTCGTTTTATTTGATCTGCTTTGAGATGACAAAAGCGAGTTCAAAATTCTGGGTGGCGCATTCCTTTTATGGGCAAACGTGACGTTTAACATCAGGCGAGCGATTTGCTCGTCTCGGCACTCAACTACATTAAAAAGAACCCAGGACCAGGAGTCACGGTGTCTTAATTAGGTCATCACTAGCACTGTAACATTTATTTATTCAAAATGAGCACCTTGACAACTAATAATAACTAATGATAAAATAGTTAAGTATTGGAAAAAACATAACATTCAAATTGTAATCATAAACGTACAAACTAAATTAAATTATAAAACAATAAAATTTTCCTCTTAACTTCCACAAACATTGTTGTATTCCAAATTATTTAACTGATTGAATTATTGAAAATATGCATACCATTCAGAATTAAAACTAGAAACAATGTCAAATTAGCATTAAACCCATTTACAAGAAGCAAGCTCCTAGCCGATTGCATATTATACAAAATCATTGCAACAATAAATAAACCACCGGCTTAACAACATGTCGCATTCTAACTCTACAAAGCAATTTTTCCAGGCGAGATTGTTCTTGGTTTTTTTTTTTTTTTTTTTTTTATGTAATTGAGTGACGAGACTAGCAAATCGCTCGCCTGATGTTAAACGTCACGTTTGCCCATAACAGGTCTGCGCCACCCAGAATTTTAAACTCGCAGAATTCAAAACCCTGCGCGGCACAGCACTGCGCTCGTCACCCTGAGATATAAATTGTTTAATCTCCCATTTGCCCTGTAATTTCACTGGAAACAATGCCCTTCCAACCGGAACACAGTGATGTTTGCACATTACTGCTTGGCGGTGGAATAACTGGCAAAGGTGTGGTACTTCCCCAGGCGGGCTCTGCAAAAGAGCCCTACCACTACTAAAATATATCATAGATAGTAAAACGTTTCAATTTCATCACACGAGCAAATCACAAAATTCCAATAGTATTCGGCTTGAGGGCTGTTGTTCTGAGTGTCTGTCTCAAACACTCATAAAATGCAAGTGACGTGTAATTTTGAGAGGGGTTTCATATCGATAAAAGCCTCTAATAGGGTCCAACTACTCTTAGGTCTAAGATAAAAATAGATTTAACGTTACACACTCATAGCTCCCCACTAGGATTCTCTGTGTCAGGGATGCCATGGAACACACACAAAGACAAGGATAACTAATACCCAGACCCTAAACAGATATTAAGGTTCATGTGATAGATAGTTGATAGCTGATAGTTGTGGGTTAGAATAATTTTTTTTATTTCTGTCTTGTAGGTAATACATAACTTCACACTTCAACCGATCACAACTCGATTGATACACGTTGTCACAAAAAGGACAGAAAAAATATACATAGACTACTTTTTATTCTCATCATCATCATAACCTCCGTTTTTATCACCTCGCGGATAAAATAGTGGATCGTAGCTAGTAGATAGATAGGGAATACTTTCTCACTGTACATTTGCCGTATTTGTAACTTACGCACGTAGAATTCATCAATATGCGTTAGCTGACGTAATATCTATATTAGCGCAGGCTACAGACGCACCAATGACGAGTTGACAACAATCTCAAAGGAGGATTCACTTAGATATGGCGCACACTATGCGACTGGCCACTGTGACAACTTATCGACTAGACACAACGACTGCGGCCGATCATTTTTATATATTTTGTTCAAATATATTAGGCCCGAAGTATGCAGGATTTAGGCAGATAGCACAGCAAAAGAGAGAGAGAGGCCAATATACATCAGTGGAATAGATTAGAATGGATGTATGAAGATGATGATTGTTCAAAGCTTTGCACATTTAAGATCGCGTTCCAGAAACACAAACAACTCTGCGTCTTATTGCAGCGACTAAACGTAGCGACCAGTCGTATAGTTTGCGCTGGCACTGAGTCCTAAATGTCATAACCACCCCTAAACGCTGGTTACATCCTCAATATTTGCCAAAACGAGGTACTCTGTCTAAATACCGCACATTTAAGCAAATACGCGAGGCTGCACAAAGCCGGACTGTTTCTGGCTGTTCATTAAAAGTAGATTGTGAAACTCTGTGGTGAAATGAGCAATTAAGGAGCTTTGTGGGATGTGTCTTTGAAGATTAAAATATAAGTATGAAAGCGGTTTTCAGCAGAGACTTGGTTTAGGTACATTTAATTTACGCCGTACTGAATTACTTCACTGTTATGTGAGTTCAAACCCTTTTTTAGCCTCCGACGCAAAAGAGAGGTGTTATAAGTTTAACGCATGTTTCTGCGTATCTGTATCGCGAATAGACCGATTTTGATGGGTATTGGTTCGAAAGATGACTAGATTGAATGTGTTTGTAGCTATGATAAAAAAATCTAATCAGCTGTTTGAAAATATATCTGCTATTTTCTAGTCACGGTTTAAAAAAAAACTTAATTACTGTTTAGAGCTGTTTAATTATGAGTGAATGAACTCACTCATTCACTTAACTCATTCTTACAATACTGAATAAATACACACAAACTATACCTGTTCAGTCTAATACATAAACTGATGGTTTAAGCCAGGTTAGGTAGGTAAAACAGTTAGAAAAAAGTAGGTCATCACAGTTATCCACCTAAAGGTAAACCTACTCGTGAGCACTTTTTTATTCACCCTTCAAAGTAATGAGAAAAAATAGACCACTTTTACAAAACCTCAAAGAGAATGCTTTTAGTGAAAAAAGCTTCTCTGTCATTTAAAATCTGTTCCAATTTTCCTTTGTTTCATTATTACTGCAAGTTACATTTTTCAGAGGTAAGTATTTCTAAAGGACACATAGTGAAATTCTTTGTCCAGGTTCATTCAATTTCGTCAAGTTCTTATTCCCGTAATACCTTGGTGACGAAGGTTGAAAAGCTAATACGTTCTTAATCCAGTATATTTCGGTCAGAGTGAACCTAATTTTTGACGCCAAATATAGCTCCGGCGGGTTTTTGTTCGCGATTTAATTTTGCAGGTAATAGAAAGTTCTTTTTTGATTTGTTTTTGTTCCTCATTTCAAACAGTGTTCTTTAGTGAGAACTGCAGTACCTGTTTGGTTTCTCCTGTGGTTCTCTAAATGTTAAATATCACGATCAGTTCAGCCGCTCAAACGCTGGACGGAAAATTTTAGGAAGAGTAGATTGAGCTACGTGTACTATATCTAGCCTATACAATTATACATGGAATGTATTCTTTAGTGTGATGGAAACTTTCAAAATTAATTAATCTTCTACCAATTTGTCTATATAAAAGGCATTACCTAACTGGAATAATCATCGCACAGCTTAAAGCTGAAAGATCTGAAATAGAAATGACGATTCATCATCGAGAATCACCCATAGTGCTTACCTCTACACAATTATCGTTTTTGACACAGTTTTTGCAACATCCGATGTTGATTGATAAAGGCGAATTCACATCGGTATATCACGGCTTCACATGACTCATAAAACCTGTACTTATACACGAAAATTTAAAATTGGCAGTAATCAAGTGTCTCTTTAGTGTCTTTTTACATTTATGACGATAAAACGATTTCTTAAATAAAAAAAAGCAATTAAAAAAACAATACATAAAATAATTTAAATTAACAATAAAAGTAATTGCTCTAAAGTTCTAAACCGTTTAAATCCGCCTTAAGCTCTAACCGTGACCGCAAAATGGCAACCCAGTGTAGATGAGCCCTAATTTACCCTAAATGGATCTGTATTTTAACCATTTCAATACTCATTTGTCTAAAACCAAAACCACTGATGCGGAGCAATCGCTTGGGAATTGGAAAATGCCAAGGTTTTGTATAAAGACAAGCCATGTGCGCGAAGACGGCTTAAAGATAAGGGACGTATGAAGCTTTTGTGAGTAGGTTGAGTATTGTTTGATAGTTTTTAGGATATTTTGATTTACGATACAAAAATAAATGATATTCATGGGCGTGGCTATAGTTTTAGTTTTCAGATTTAGGGTCCAAGGCTACAACGAAATTTACAACCAGTCCCTCGTCCCCCCCTGATTTATGATCATAGGCATTGTTATAAAGTTTAAACAGTCTTATCTTTTTTAGGATTATGACGTTTCATCACAAAATCTGTCATATAGGTACTTAGGAAGATGTAAATCTAAAGATAATTATTTGAACATTACACTAAATATTTTGTAGGTACATTGTTGCTATTTCTTATACCTATTATTGTTGCCTTCGGCTTTGGACATCTACGTCGCATTATGGCATGCCGAGAAATGTGAGATGTGCAAATGTCTAGAATGTGTAGTAAATATGTAGTTTAATCGTCCGGTGACTGTCTTGATAATGCCAGATACATACAATGTTTAAAATTAAACATAGTTTACGCTTACAGACTCTTAAAATAATTACTTAACATGAATAGTTATCTTAGCTCTGTCAAAACCATGGCCACAATACTAAAACTGAAGCGATAAAAATAGGTCCTCCCGATAGAAAGTCCCCTTGTGTCTTCTCAAGGGATTTTCTTGACAAGATACTGTGGACATAGACACGTGCTGGAATAAGAAATTAGGGGCTTTTTGCTTCGAAAAATATAGAACTCTGAAAGGTTTTGGGTAAATCGGATCAGTGTAGCTTTAACATGAACCATTGACGTCTGTTGTATACAGAACTACTGAATATTAACGTACAATACGTCTGAATATTGTAAAAGTTGTTTATAATGATTAGTACACTGAGAAAAATGGCCATCAAAATTCCGATGAATTCACATAAAGTACGGAGCACACCAAAACCACCAAGATATCACGGATATCTTTTTGGTGGAGATATCACCAAAAAGTACCATGATTAACACGTTTTCACGGTGACAATCATCATAACTTAGGATTGTCACCCTAAAAACTGGTGCTAGTACTTACTAGTTTTTTACAGTGACAACCATAAGTTGTAATTTTTCTTATAAAAGATGTACCTTTAGTAGATTAAAGTGCAATTTTACAGATACAGTTTTGATTTGCCAAAAATTGGCAGGTCTTATCAACGCTTTACAAATTTGACTTCTTTGCAAAAATTGCGATTTTTCTCTCTAGAGCTTCAAGTTATTTCGGCACAAATTAATTTAATATCAATCATTTTTAGATCCTGTGTCAAACGCAGAATTGAAACTCGTCCGACGATGTAATTATTCAAATACTTCTACCGAGAATATTTGCGAAGAAATCCTTTTAGTTTAAGAGTTGAGAGGATTTGAAAGTCCCAAGGTGGAGGAACAGCTTTGAGCCCTGAGCTATTAGCTGTCGAGACTCCTTATGTCTTGTAATTTCCTAAGGATATTGCCTCTCAATTCGGAAAACAGGAATGTTGGCAGATTACTTGAACATTTACAGCTTATAGGTTTTGAATATTCAACAAATGTTTAAGGGAAATGTGTAGGTCCGAAATATACTGGAAGCGGTGTGTTATAATTTTATTATTTAGACTATTATAGTGCCATAATCATCATAATTAGCTTGTAATGAGCGTAGATTATTTAGGTATATGTTGTAAAATTAAAGGAAATTGATTTTATTTAGTTTTTCTTATTTACTGCAGCGGTCAAAACTCTTCATAGCGCACGATTCAGGTGTAAGGAGCGGGTACCTCTGTTGTTTTATTTATAGGACTCATCATCATCACCATCCACTGCCCTCTCTATCCCACTGCTGGGTATAGGCCTCTCTCCCGTTATTATTATAATTTTTTTTTTAATGTAATTGAGTGACGAGACGAGCAAATCGCTCGCTTGATGTTAAACGTCACGTTTGCCCATAACAGGTCTGCACCACCCAGAATTTTGAACTTGCATAATTCAAGACCCTGCGCGGCACAGCACTGCGCTCGTCACCCTGAGATATAAGCCATACTCGTATTATGCCATCTATTATGTTTATAGGAATATAATATTGAATAGTTACGCCCCGCGGTTTCACTCTCTACCCTGCCAGAACCGTTATTTATATATCCCCAAAAAGTTTAGTTATTTCAGCGTGAACGAGTAACATTATACAAACAAACTTTCGTTTAAAATTTTAGTGTGATTTTCTGGTACCATTTATTTATTATTACATATTTATATTTTTTTATTTTTACTTGTAACAATATTTAAACTTCATGTCTACTCGTAAATACACATAACTTGAGTGTGAAGAGACATTAAACCAATCGCATAAGTTATAACCGACCCAAGTTGCAAACTAACGGACAAACAACCATTATTTACAATGTTGCTACCTCTCAATGTTAGAACAATTTGATCGACACTCACATTGGGTGAAAATAGAATCGCGAGTGAAATGTTTAGTCTGTCCGATATAATGTGTTTGCTTAATTCGTTCCAATGATTCAAAATGGTTTTTATTTTTAAAAGTTAAAGGAGTGCAATACGAGTACGTGCAAATATTTGGTTAAAGTATTGAAAATAAAGAAAACAGGAAAGTACCTTTAACTTTTACTTTATGTTCCTGTCACTCTCAGAATTTTCGTTTAGGTAAATAGATTTAGGTCATGATAAAATGCATGCTTTACCATAAATAATAATTATAAAAGGGCTTTCCCTATAGAGTTCACGTAGGCGGACCGTGGAAAAATATTTTTCCCAGTAGTTACATACAAATAAAAATTATTCTTTAACTGAAATTAGTTACTAAAACAAGGCAGTATCGTGTAAAGCAAAAAACGTATTTCCCAGTAACCAGTATCGTACAACGAAGATTTTGTCTTTTGTCGTAACTGGTTACGAGCCTCCGGTTTCGTACGCGGCCGAAGGGAAAACATCGCCTAGTTTGTACTAGGTTCTAAAAATAACTGGGTATTAAAAAAATTAAGAATACTTAAAAAATAAGCTTTTATTGCATAATGATCGTAGTTACACACGTATACCAACTTTCAGCTCAATCGGACAGCGGAAAGTAGTTTAAAATTCAGTTGCAAGATTAGACTTGCGCCAATTCTCACACGGCAAATAATAAAACTTGTAGAAACCTTCGACTCGGTTTTGTTAGCGGAAGAAATTGATTGCGACTACATGTCCAACCAATGCAAACGATTCAATAATACCTCTAAACTAAAAAGCAGGTGTAGTTGTAATGCAGGAAGCGAATCTACGCCGCCACTGCGCCTACAAAACTAATAATAATTATTTTTACAAAAAAAAAAAAAACAAAAACCGACTTCAAAAGACCGACTATTGAGTTATTCATCTATTTGTCGCGCACGTACATGATGCTAATTTAAGACTTATATGGTTTTCTCATGGATACCATTATCAGAACTGGACTAAATAGAAATGGGACCAAATGGGAAGCGTCAGCTTTCTAATAAAAAAAGAATCATCAAAATCGATTCACCCAGTCAAAAGTTATGAGGAAACATAAAAAAAAAACGTACAGTCGAATTGATAACCTCCTCCTTTTTTGAAGTCGGTTAAAAACAAGGTAATAAACACACAAACATTAAAACTTTTCGCATTCATAACAATAGTTTATCATATATTTTTATACCTTACTAGTTTCTGCTCGCGGTCTCGCCCGCGTAGCTTACTTCCTATTACGAAAATAGAGCTGCCACTCACTTTTTTTTTCTTTGACTACATTTATATTTTTTTTTTATTTAAGGTGCTAGCCTTTCTGCTATTAACTTTGTCAAGGGAGTCAAGTATTTATTTTTTGGGAAAAAATTTAGCTAGAGTAAAACCGCAGAGCTCATAACAAAAAAACTAATAAAAAGTAGGTAATAAAACACACAAACATTAAAACTTTTCGCATTCATAACAATCGTTTATCATATATTTTTATACCTTATTAGTTTCTGCTCGCGGTTTCGCCCGCGTAGCTTACGGTAAACAATAGAATAATATTACCCGCGGCTATGAGTATATTTTATTCATACCAAACATGTAATTTCACCCTTTAATTCAAAGTGTGCGTTGTCAGAACTCAGAAGCCTTTAAGCGGCTTAAAGACACTGGGGCTAGGCACTTGGTCTATACGTACTTCTTATTCTACCTTTTAAAGGATTTTATATTTTTACTAGCTGACCCCCGGCGGTTTCACCCGCTTTTTTTTACTTTTTAACCTTCCCTGTATTAGAGCAAACAAAACAAAAAAAAAAACCAACAAAGCAGACCAAAAAGATCGGACCAAATTTCTGAACACACCTGATAATATTTGACAACTAAGTGACACTATTTATATTAAAAAGACAAAAGAGATCGGACATCCCGAGTTTACCGTACCGATAGGACAAACTTCAAATGTTTCACAGGTAGGAACAGTTTGTATTGGAAAATTAAATTGTCGATTTTAGTATTTTTCTTTACTTAATATTCATGTTTCTCACCGTTTAAACCTTCCCTGAACTTTTACAAATATATCAAGATCAAAATTAGCGAACTCGGTCCAGCCGTTCCAGAGTTTTAGCGAGACTAACGAACAGCGATTCATTTTTATATACTCGTATAAGAAGAAGAGATAATTCAAAATTTTTTCTAATTTTTTTTGTCTAGATGAAATCAAACCCTCCTTTCATTTTCCAAGACCGGCGGCGGTTTAGACTGTACGTTGATTTGTCAGTCATACTCGTACTACTTTATTATGTAAGTAGGTTTATACCACATAATCATAGGTATTGGACCTGAACTGGAAAAAATTGGAGGAGACCTTTGCCCAGCAGTGGGACAGCATAGGTAAGATTAAAAAATATATAGGTATGTAGTACTTGCCTATTTAAGCAATGCATTATAATGCAAATGCAATGCAAATATAATATGTGCATTCCACAG
Organism: Alcis repandata; assembly: GCA_949125135.1. NCBI lineage: Eukaryota > Metazoa > Arthropoda > Insecta > Lepidoptera > Geometridae > Alcis > Alcis repandata. The sequence goes on from OX421240.1 coordinate 3,566,764, forward strand.
GTAAATAATACTTTATTTTATAAGAGTACCTTTGTAACCTCAATTTTAATTTTAAGACCTTTATACACACAGTTATAAGCAATAAAATTTATTCTTATTCTTATTCTTATTCTTATTCTTAAAAGTATTTAACCATTTGCCTTTAGAGCTAAAAACTTTACAAGGAGATAAATTCAAAAATAATCTGAAAAAATGGCTTCTAACTCAGACTTTCTATAACCTAGAAGAATATTTTAATACTAATTGATATTATAATAGTTTATATTTATTAAGAAGTTATTGCTACTTTGGCCTAACTATTAACGTTGTTTAATGTATAATGTTACTACATGTTTAAAATAATTATTGTATGTTCGAAATGGATAGGCTGTTGGACCTTTTTTAATTTTTAAGACCACAATATTGTTTTGTATCTACACAGTTTTAACAATAAACATATTCTATTCTATTCTATTCATTTGAAATAAATATAAATGAGTATGACATAAGTTAGTATTACTTAGCACATAAACGATATCCCGCAGTTTAATAATCCTTTTATTACACATAACGGTTCGCTGACTTTCATAATAAAAATTCCTGATGAAGATACTTATTACGCTACCTTAGTAAATAGACTAGTGACATCGTACGGTTTCGTCTCAACTTTCGGTACGTTTTTCAATTTTGTTTATTTGGTATCGTTAAAAGTTTTTCGGTCTTTCTGTTAAAAACTTTCACAAGTTAAGGCGCTCATTTTATTTGAAAAATATGAAAAAATAGCAATTATGGTGACTAATACTGTAGAGTGCTATTTAAACTCATTCTGACGCATTGAGCTATTAACCTATCACGTATACTATACTCTAGGTCACACTGCGGTGCATTACGATATTAGCAATATCCCAATCTAGACACGCGGTAGCGTGTCAAGCCAAGTTCAAGTGACAGAACTGGCGAGCAGCACCGTGTGTATATTACACGAACCATTTGGAGGCACTTTTGACCTCGTTTAGCTTATACTAGAGGTAGAATCTAGTACAAGGTAATTAAAACAATAATTTAGGTAATTGGGAAATAATAAGACTTTTCTCATAAATATGCCCAGGGTGTTTCAACCACAAAACCATAGAACAGATGATTAAATAACAGCTAGCATCTAGCACCTGACCAAGTAAAGTCTGGTAAGGGTACCACAATTAATTTGGACATTGCATGTATCTCTTTCCCTTTACCATATAGTAGCTCAATGTCCGACGTTTCCCCGTGACTAAAAATACACTCATCAGTGGGCGTTGTTTGTTATTGAAATACAGTCGTTAGAACCTTCCAGAACGATGTAAGTGACGAATAAAGTGATGGCAGGTCAGTCAACTGCCGCATATTTGTTTGCTTTTCGAAGACAATGTATTATATTAGAGTACTTTACCGCACTCAAGCTTTTGATACGAGTAGGTATAAACTGTTCGAGTAAATGTTGGTCATGGGTAAAATAAAAACTTATATAGCTAGTTATAGCCAAGTTCATACCAAAACATTATAGCTATACATAGATGCTATCTAATAAACTTTCCTAATGCGTTAGTGGTGGAAGTTCCCTCAAGTGTTAGTGGTATGGAAAATTCCCTCCATAATATGAGGGTGACCCATATATTAACCGATACTATTACGTTATTCAATATTCCCGAGATAAAACTTAGCGGCTCATGGGGCAAGGGAATGGTTTTCCTGGCTTGACGTGACAGATATTTTATATTTGGGGCATATAAAAATGTGTAGGTACTGACAAAAAGGATAGAGTACATAAAATATCTAAATAGCTATCTAGATAGTATTGTTATTTTAGCTTATTTTAATTTCAGATGTACCTCTAAATAATTATGTTATATGTAAATAAAGTATATTAAGTACATTGTATAAAAAAAAAACTAGATCTAAATATCAATATTTCCACGATATATTGCAATAACAGTTTTCAAGAGATAGCGGCTATTTCAAAAGCTATTATAGGTGTTCTTTGTATACTGTGACATGCTTGCGTTGACCGCCATCTTGCCTGATGGTAAGCAATGATGCGGTCTACGATGGAGCACGCGCGCCTAGATGAAACAGATAGTTCAGGGAACTAGTTCGTAGTTTACTAACGAACACTAGTAGGGTAGATATAAGCTATCTAGAATAAAGAACGGGGAGGCTAAAGAAAATAATAATATGGGTCACCTAGTCTTCAAGTCGAGAGTGAATCGGTATCTTCTAGGCAAGCGTGCTTCATCGTAGGCCGCATCATTGCTTTCCATCAGACAAGATGGCGGTCAAATGCAAGCCTATTTTTAATTAAATAAAAATATATAAAACTCCTGAAAAATCGGAACTCGAGAATCAGATCAGAAATACAGAACATTTTATCAATGCAAAAACACACTCGTACATACCTACCATACATGCTTAAATAAAACAAACAAAATTAAATCGGAAGTTTTCTCTTACCTATGATATTGAAATAAACCGATACCTTAGTATTTTGCTGGTTGTAGACATCCAGCGCTGATAGGGCGCAGCTAATTTAAAATAGTAAAAAAAGTACGCCCGAAAAGAAATGAAATATTTGGTTTTCAGTAATAAGGTCACCTAGTTTTATTCGTAAGTGTTAAGCTGTTGGGCCCGAAAGGGCCCATGCCCGTCGGGGCTGCGGGTAGAAGTTACCGCGGCCTCGGCGTCACAAGGGCGTAGAAGGAACATGGGTGGTTTTTGGTCAGTAGAAGTCTGACACTCCCTTCCGCTCTGCCCAAAGAGTGGGAGGGGTCATTTGATGATTTCCCACCCCCCAAAAAAAAAAAAAAAAAAAAGTGTTAAGCTGTTCGATTTATTTGTATATCGTTTCAGGTATTAAAAACAATATCAATCTCTTAATCAAAACTACGAGTAGATCGATGATCAAAACCGATTAATCTAACAAGAACATACGTACAATTGTATCCCTCATTCTAACTATAATTCAAATTCCAATTCCATTCCAACCCAGTCTCAGTTCTAAAACAAATTAGCCTCTTGTGCCAAGCTCATGTGAGATTCCTATCTAGATTGTTTCATTACGAGTACATATGCGAGGCTTTTAGACGTTGCATACAACTCCCCGGGGAATAGGAAAAGCAAGCCTTTAATGGTACTCGGGTCCAGCCGCAAAAGAACGAAAGAGAGACAATATCGTTTACTCGTAAATAAATGAAAACAAATTGTGGAAGCAGAAGTCGAGGACTTTCTGCGATCAAGTGGAATAATTATCTGCATAAAACTGTCCAACGTAAAACAGCTGTAGTAAAACGGTGAAACCCAGCTTAGATGGCGTACTTTGGGAGAGCGGGTTCTAGCAGGCTGGGGACAATCACACTTAAATTTAATTCAATTTCATTTGTTTTTTGGACCATAGATTGGTAACAACACTTGATAACGTTTAATCACGTTAAATCGGCTCAACTGATTTGAGTAACATTTGAAAATATGGAGATATCTTTTTCCCTGGACTACACAAAGGCTCGACTACTTAGACAGGCTACTATATAACTCGAAAAAAAAACATTTATAGCGAATGTAGGCTGAGTTTTAAAATAGTTCAAATATTAGTCATATTATAATACCTAATTAATGTTTTGACAAAACAAAACACCTACTGAGTGATGCGGTCATCCAAATACCGAAACAAAGGCCTTTCCTAATTAAAAAGGTTAATTAAACGTAACACTTTCAATGCTACATGTAATTAACGACCCTTTAATTAATGTTACAAGAGATCGTGTTCTATCTTTGATATTTTATTATGTGCTTTAAAATATTTCAAGAGCCACCCTTTTGTCCCGAGTTAATTCCATTGTTAATTCTAAACAACCTTCAATAACTTATTCATTGAATTCGGTATTGCTTTTTGATGTTTGTCTGGTAAATTAAGGATGAATCTTTTAGGCGAAGAGCTGCAGTTTAATTTAGTTACTGGTAGCTAAGACTAACTGAGACTTAACCAAGACTTATGTTATTGTTTAGATTTTTTTAAATAACAATTCTTGGACCCAGTATGATTATACTCTCCCTATTACGGTAATATGAGCCGTTACTAATACTGACTAGGTACTTACTATACAAAAAAGGGTTTCGTCTTTCAAATGGCCTCATAAAAAAGTGAAAAGCCGTCCAATCATTTTTCCACTGAACTATGATGATGAACAACATAAAAGTATAAAGTTACTAGCGGCCCGTCCCGGCTTCGCACGGGTAGACATTCATTTTTTAAACATTTTGGGATAAACGTAGAGTAAATGTGTCTTGATGCGGGAAATAGGTAGTTTTTTTTTATTTCTATTTATATTCAAATGTCAAATGTTACATTAAAAAAGTTTACATTGTCCAAAGCGCTAAAGTTAAATATATGGTTTAAATATTCTTTAATTTTCTAATTTTTCCCGGTTTTTTTTTTCTTTCATAAGAACCTTCTCCTGACAATAACAAACAACAAAAAATAAAGTGAAATCAGCCCAGCCGTTCACGCGTGATGGCGTGACCAAGGGAAATAGGGATTCATTTTTATATATATAGATATAGATAAGCAGTAATAAGTAATAAGCACAGAATACTGTAGTAGTAGGTATTTAATTGGTAGATAATGAACTCCTATTCTAATCTTATTATTAGCTTGTAATCTAATTGACACAGTAACTCAGCAAAACAAACATTATTCCAATTTTCAGAAATTACAATTTAATTATCGACTTCATAAAAAGTCATCATTTGTATAAAATGTTAGACTATAATTAAATTCCTCTCCAGTAATCAAATTGAGCAACGTCACCCGGCCTATCAGCTTTTACGTTAATTAACGCGGGCTGTCATGAAGAAATTACAATAGAATTATCGATTCCATTTCATCAATTGTTTCTAAATATTTAGGTTAAAGCTCGTTTAACTTGAAAATTCTGCTCTGTCCGTCTAATTAAGAGTTTTCTCAATTTAAATATTCATTATTTACTAGCGGCCCGTCCCGGCTTCGCACGGGTAGACTTTGGGATAAACGTAGAGTAAATTGAAATCGGTCCAGTCGTTCACGCGTGATGGCGTGACCAAAGGTGTTGAGAATAATTATAGGAACTCTTTGTTATAACCTCTATTCTCATGCTATTGCGTAACTATAGCAACCGTAGTTTGTTGATGCTAACTTGTCAATTTATAGTAAAAATTATCAGTATAAAACGCACACTGTTTTGATAGATATGATTGAATTTGAACTTTGTACAGAGGTAATAAAGTGCAAATTGACTCTTGGACGTTAGGAACATACCTACATTGCTTAAACAACAGTGAGTGCTTGCAATTCAATATGAACTTTATACAATAGCAATAAAGCTCGTTTTAGTTAGAAAACGTTTGTATGGGAAAAATAAAAGGGCTGTTTTTAGGGTTTTTCAATATTTCTGAGAGATTTTCTCAATATTTTTTTCTGTAAGAACCTTCTCCTAATAATAACAAATACAACAAAAAAAGAATTAGTGAAATCGGTCCAGCCATTCACGCGTGAGGCCGTGACCAAGGAAAACGGGTTTCATTTTTATATATATAGATAGATTACACAATTGTGGCGAAATCAAAAGAGGCAGGTTATGTGTTAGACTGCGTGTACACTGAGAAAAATGGCAATAAAAATTCCGATGAATTCTCCTAAAGTACGGAGCATACTGATAATCACCAAAAATTACGATGTTTAGCACCAGTTTTACGATGACAACTAATATATGGTTGTCACCGAAAACTAGTAGTAGCACCAGTTTTGCTAATCTTAGTACTTTTTGGTGATTGTCAGTATGCTCCGTACTTTAGGTGAAAGTTTTCTCAGTGTATGTTCGTTTTGATGTTCCTTCAAAACTACTAAAATTCTGAACCAACTTTGATGAATAATTCGTTGTTAGATGTTTCTAAGAGGCGAGTGTCACTGGGTTCATAATGGGTCTATCAAAATAATAATAAAAAAATGCCAGATTTTTTTTTGTTGACGGGATATAATTTTTTTACTTGTTTAGAGTATTGGAACAAAACGATGTAATTCTTCACATGATTTAGCTCAATATAAAGAAAGATCACGTCTCTTATTATCAGAGGTCAAGAGAAAATCCAGGTCACTGCACCAACAAAGTGTGATGATGTATGTCACAAATTCTTTTTTAAATATTTAATATGTTTGTATGTATATTTATTAATTTCTTAGTTCTATTTAGTTTAGTTTGTTATTTTAGCATATTTATAATTTAAGATGTAAATATATTTTATGTATCCTAATAGTCAATAAAGTACTACCTACTTTATATAGGTACCTAGTTTTGTTTTAAATAAATATTTCATCATCATCATAATGCAACCTTTAATCCTCCCACTGCTGGGATACCGGTCTACCCTCGAAGGGTGATTAGGCCGTATTCCACCACGTATTTTAAATATTTGTCGTGTTTAGCAATATATGCTAAACACGGCATTTGCCATTGCTGGAATGCGGAAACCAATTTGGAATACATTTTCTGGCTGGAAATCTCACGACGATCTATTTATACATTTGTTGTTTTTTTCGGGAATGAATCCGCGTGGGAATTGTACCAGTTAGTAGCAGATTCTATTTTTGTTCCATTTCCAGTTTGTAACAAATGCTAAATTTGTTCAATTTGACGAAAGATCAACACATTATCGTTTCGAACATGAAATGAGCGCTGTCGCATACTTGGAAACTTTCTCATAAACACTGCTTAAAGTTAATCACTGCTTTACATGCTCTGGCAACTTGTCGCTGACGTGAAATGTCACATCGATACCTTAATTTGCAAACCTAATAATCTAGATTTTCCTAGTTTCTGCCGGTATCAAAATGTAATTTTCGTGAAAAAGTGGAGTTATTAGGTTTGCAAATTAAGGTATCGACATGCGAAAGCAAGACGAAATATTTAAGCAGTGATTAAGTTTAAGCAGGCTTTATAAGTTTATAAGGCCGTTGCTGTTTTACTGGCTTTTATTAAACTTGATCGATTTATTTTTTTGTGTATTCCATAACGCCACTGTCCACACTCCGGAAATGTTTTATCTCTCATTCAAAAGCTGTCTGGAATAGATCGATTATTATTATTTTATTTTTTTTCGTATCGTTGCTTACCATCAGGCAAAATGACGGTCAAATGCAAGCCTATTACAGAATAAAAAAAAAGACTACCTTTTGGCCTTCCTCTTATGTATTTTACTATGTTTGTGATTTCCTTTTTGTGGTGCCAATAAATAATTATTGTATTGATATGCTGGTTTGTTGATTTCGTTCAAATCTTATAACTGAGCTTTGAACCACTTTCAATGTCGGACTGAGTTTTCGTTTTTTAATATCTGTAAGATCTCAAATCCGTCGAAACTAAAACCTAAAAAAAACCGGTACCCTTAAATAATCTAGAAAACTACTACTATAGTTCGGCCGTTCAGAGAATGCGTTTGACGTTTGACACTCAGTTTGGCACAAAATTAAAACATTAATTGATTATTGATATAATAATGTTGTTTTAATGCTCATCAATTGTTAAAACGGTAAACAACCAGCAAAAATATTTTTATCGTAACTGCAACGCCATTACAAAGTTACGTCGTCAGTTCAATCGCGACGTGTCAGGAACGCATTCTCTGAACGGCCGTATTATAGTAATACGAGTACCTACTAGTGACTGAGAGACCCCCTTAATGAATTTATCAGGAAGCAGATTCTGTTAGAGAAATCTACTTAGGAATTCACTTGAGAATACTAAAGTGTTTAACGCCAATTTCTAGCTAAAGTAAGGGTAAACAAAGCTTTAGTAGAAGAGAAGAGTTTAAAAGCATTGAGAGACGCTTTTAAGGGACAGACGCGCTGCTGTCTCACTCGCTCATTTTATTATTTTTGAAGGCATACAATTATTGAATCAATTTAAAAAAAAATTCAACGCTTTAACAATAAAATCATTTTGGTACAATCAAGTTTCTGAAATGGATTTTTGTGTTTTGACCATATTTATGTTAACCTTGTTTGTTCCAAAATAATGTTTATTGTGAAGCTTTATGATACTATTCTCAACAACTTAAAAGATTCTGATTTTTCATAACTACAGTTATGTTCAGTTTTATAATAATTTTGAAATGTACAAGATAGCGTGCGTCAAAATCTGCCCCTTAAATGTTTCTTGTGAAAATATTATCTAAATCTCAATGATTTCTCTGAATGAGATATCTATTTCAACGTTTCGTGGAAAACATGAAAAGAAAAACCCTAGATTCTATAGTCCTAATATCCCACTATCCCACTTCCTACTATCCTACTTTCCTCTATCCTACGAAATATTATAAACGCGAAAGTTTGTAAGAATGTATGGATGCATGTTTGTGACTCTTTCGCGCAAAAACGGCTGAACAGATTTAGAAGAAATTTAGAATGAAGGTTTTTATGGTCTAGATTAACACATAAGCTACTTTTTATCCTGGAAAAGGCAAGTGAAACCAGCCGTGAAAAGCAAAGAAGTGAAAGCAGCTAGTAAAGAATAAAGTTGTTCGTCCGTTTTATTAACCAGTTTCTATTTGTGCAAAGATAAACAAAACATCTACAGAATGGTGTTCGTCTGTCGTCACCTTTCTAACAGTTCCACGTATTTCAGAAGCTTCAAAGGTAAATTACGTATCTTATTATATATTAGAAAATGCGGAAAGTCATGGCAAAGGTCATTTTTTCTATGAATAAAATTATAAACAAAAACAAAGAGGTAACTTTCAAACATAATCCTACTTCCTATTAAATATTATTATAAACGCGAAAGTTTGTAAGAATGGATGCATGTAGTATGTTTGTTACTCTTTCACGCAAAAACAGCTGAACGGATTTACATGAAATTTGGAATGAAGGTTGTTCATGGTCTTGATTAACACATAAGCTACTTTTTATCCTGAAAAACGCGAGTGAAACCGCAAGGCGCAGCTTGTTATGTACATTTAACTTTATCATTCATACACGCGATATTTCAAATTTTTTTATGCTTTAACTCTTGGTGTGTTGGCTTGCATATACCTACTCATAATACTCTCATAAACATAACAAACATAGAAAGCATAATGATCTGACAACTTTTCAAGCCCGTAACAATTAAATCAATAACCCTACTAATATTAGGTATAAATGTGAATATAAGTTTGTTTGTCACGCTTTTACGTGAAAACTTCTTAACCGATCATCATGAAACTTTGTGCACATGTTGTTGGACGTATTAGAAGTAACATAAAAAAAAACGACGGGTTGCACTCCGGGAGTGCCGGCAGAAGTGAAAAAGCGGTCTACTCTCCATCCGTCTTACGAATTTTAGATCAGGTCACGTGACCCTGTCGCGAGTTTAACATAGCTGTCTACTCTCCATCCGTCTTACGAATTTTCGATCAGGTCACGTGACCCTGTCGCGAGTTTAACATTTTTTACCCGTTCCAAAAAAGTGTACAACGCCGCTAAAGAAGTTTTCACTTAAAAAAAAAAAAAAAAAATTTTTTTTTTTAATAAAAGTATCCTTTTTTACGAAAGATAAAAACATTGTTTGTGATAAACTATCCGAGCGAAGCCGCGGGTAAAAGCTAGTTCTAAATATTTGTATGCAGTATTTTTTGTGTGTATACAAATAATGCCTTATTTATAAAGCCTACTTACAATTTTTCGTCTTATTTTCACACGTGAAATTTCACGTCTTCAAGAAGTTGTCAGATAGTAAGTGTAGTAAGTGGTATACTTACAATACATACTAATATATAGGGTTATTCATAAAGGGTATGCTAAGCCGAAAATGGCTCATAGTACTTATCATTCATTATGAATAACTTTTGCAATGGGACCAACCCGAAATTCGCGAGAAAAAAAATCAGCTGTTCCATAAAAAAATGTCAATGACACTCGACAAAGTGTATGGAACAGCTGATTTTTTTCGCGAATTTCTGTTTGGTGATTTAGTAAAAGTTGTTCATAATGATGAGTACCTACTATGAGCCCTTTTTGGCTTAGCATATCTACTCTTTATGAATTACCTTGTATTGTATACATCCAAAAACCATTACTATCATATTGTCATTACTCTCTTAACTGGACAGTCATTCAGTCACATTCGTAGGTATTTCGTGAGATTTATGTAGTGTATTAGAAAATACAATAAATCTATCTAGAGCTCCATTGATGCTCTTTGTTGACAAACTGGTTTTTAGGCTCCTGAATATATCGCCCATAAATTATGTTATTTTCTGACAGAGCTTATGTGAGAGGATTCGCAAAAAACATGCATATTTATGAGAGGGTATTAAATTTATTGATACGCTCCATTTTGGGGGTCATTCCCAGTTGTCACCCTATGTGGTGACACATTTTGGTGTTGTCACCCAGTGACGAAATTTGCTTTGCTTTGAATGTTAATTATATGTTAAATCACAAAATTCCACCTATTTAATTCGGACGGCAGAGGTGTGGAACTCATTGCCGACGTCTGTCTTCCCGAAAAAGTACAACCCAGGGCTATTTAAAAGTAGAGTGAATAGGCATTTCCTAGGCAAACGTGCTACATCATCTTTGACCACATCGTCGCTTCCCATCAGGTGAGATTGTGGTCAAACGCATGTCTAGTTTGCTAAAAAAAAATACTTTAATAAAATACTATTTGGTATATTCCTATACTAAATGATTGGATGGCGAACTAAGTTTTATGCACTTCTGGAATATGGATATCAAATGAAAGGGCTTGCTTTTTATTCGTTTTACACTTTCTTTTTTTTTTTTTTTTGATTTTTTTTTTTGAATTAGTTTATTTTCGCTAATGTAGGTAGTTTTTTAGTATTAGAATGTATTTTATTTGAATGTATTTTAAGTATTTTTTAATTTTTTTTTTTTTTTATGTAGGTTTTATGACAGTTTTTTTTTCTTCTCAATATTGTACACCCCGTTTTTCTGTTTTTAGTCTATCCTCTCCATCCTAAGGTTGCCTGGAAGAGATCGCTCTTAGCGATAAGGCCGCCAGTTGTCGCACTAGTTTTATGTGTTATAATTCTTTTGTTTGTAATTTATGGTGTGAACAATAAAGAGTATAACTATCTATCTATCTATCTATCTTTCTTTTTCACTTTTTTTACTTTTTAAGACAAATTTTAAAAACGATTCGCGATTGTCACCCTTTGGTACAAAAATAGGGTGACAACTGGAATGACCCCATTTTGGCAGCTTGTTTGGGGATTGTTAAAGAGAATTGAGAGACGTTTTTGAATTTTGCGATGTACGAGTAGATAAGTAGGAAAGATAAATGTTTCTTGTTTACAAACTTGACGAATATAATGTTTTTAAGAAAATTAATGATTCTTTTGGCATCTTATTTCTAAAATAAAGTGTTTTGTTTTTATGGTAAGACGCTTGACTTTCAGATGTAAAATGATAGTGTGATTTTTCAATTATTATCTTATTGAATTGAAAAGTTTATGATTATGTTTTTCAATGGAAAATGACTGGCCCAGTGTAGCGATATCTAGTAAATTACTCTCACATCATCATCATCATCATCATCAGTCTATCTAATACCTGTCCACTGCTGGACATAGGCCTCTCCTAAAGAACGCTACATGGCACGATCTTCTGCCTTACGCATCCATTTGCCACCATATTTATTACTTTACTAGCTGACCCGGCAGACTTCGTACTGCCATACGTTTGTATGGGAAAAAGAAAAGGGCTGTTTTTAGGGTTTTTCAATATTTCTGAGAGATTTTCTTAATATTTTTTTCCGTAAGAACCTTCTCCTAATAATAACAAATACAACAAAAAAAGAATTAGTGAAATCGGTCCAGCCATTCACGCGTGATGCCGTGACCAAGGAAAACGGGTTTCATTTTTATATATATAGATGTACAGTTCCTATTCTGGAATAGGAACTGCGATGTACCTGGAACAGGAGCTGGCTCCAAAGTGATTTTAAAATTTTCAGAGCACCTTTTGCGTCGTTTCAACCCGAGGCACTTTTCTCAAAACCCTTTTCAAGACAATAGATCATTGAAATACAATAAAATTCAATCTCAGGTGCTGAAGGAGACAAAACACGAAGGTCAAGTGTGAAGAAAGCCTAAAATAAATTATTACTGAAGGCGGGACGAGGGTCGTCTTTATTGCCTGTTTAATTTTTAGCACTGACGCGACACTGATGTGTTCCAGGGTTGCCACTTTCCTGTTTAAATAACACTTTTGTTATAAGTAGAGCTGAGAGAAATTGTTTTGTTGTGTCTTATTTTGTAACTTGTTAATTATAACGAAATATTTCAAAAGCATGTTGATTTTCATTGTAGGTAACTTCAGTAAAAGTAAAGTACTCTTATTACGAATAGTAATATCATAATATAATTATAATTTTGATTAAAAATATTTTAATTAAAGACAAGGAAAAACTAAAGCAGAATATGCTGCTATTTTTTTACAAATTCTTCTTAAACTTAAAAGAAGTTAATTAGGGCATAACAGGATTTTATTTAACTCTTGGTGTACCTGTGTAACTCTGATGACAATGGAATAAAAGCTGGATTTTAAAGATAAAACTTACAATACTTTGACTCGATTACCAAATAAACACAATAGACGTTTATGAATAAAGAAGGCATTTTAAACGAATGCAAACAAAACTACACATGAGAAAATATAATCAAGTGTGCGGCACATATGGCAGCGGGGTTGACTGACGGGTTTCTAATGAACCGTGAATCGAAGGACCTCTTAATGTTAAATGGACTTTACCCCTACTAAATCCCTTTTTATTCCAAGAAAAATACAGAGTCAGCGGGATACTGGTTATACAGGGTTATTCATAAAGGGTATGTTAAGCCGAAAGGGCTCATAGTACTCATCATTATGAACAACTTTTACTATGGGACCAACCCAGAATTCGCGAAAAAAAAATCAGCTGTTTCATAAATTTTGTCGAGTGTCATTGACATATTTCTATGGAACAGCTGATTTTTTTTTCGCAAATTTCGAGTTGGTCCCATAGTAAAAGTTGTTCATAATGATGAGTACTATGAGTCTTTTCGGCTTAGCATACCCTTTATGAATAACCCTGTATAACCAGTATCCCGCTGACCCTGTATTTTTCTTCATACCCTTTATAAATAACCCTATACAAATACAAGTTAAGTTAAGGTTTAAGTTATGGTTTACAACAGGTAAATAAAATAAAATTGCATTGTCATCGGAGTTACACATTTACACAGGTCCATCAAATTTCAGCTCAATCGGACATCGAGAAGGGGTTCAAAATTCAGTTGCAGAATTTTACTCGACCAAACAAGCAAAAAACATGGCAAGCTAAATAAAACTTTTGTAAAAACGAGCCGTGACTAGCTTAAAAGAACAATAACAATATCTGCTGTGCCAAAAAAATATCAGCTATGCTGTGAGAATGTGTGTGGGTTTTTCTATTTATACAAAGTGTTTGATGTAAAGCTTAAACGGGCGGAAGTGCCGTACATCGCAAATACTGCTAGTGTTGCCATAATAATAATTTGCGTTACGCTTTAGGCACTTATTTTGGATGAGATAGCAAATTCCAAATTCTGAAGTAAGTAAGTAGCAAGTAAGATTTTTCTATTGTAGGCGGCGCGGCGCATTATAGTAACTATCTTTTGGCACAAAAACAGTATGTATTTCTCTCGATTTGAGTTTCGAATGTTTTATAAACACGTGACAGCCCTACAAACAAAGAAATCGTGACCATTAATACAACAGTTCCTTCTGAATAATGAAATGAAACGTTCTTCCGGACTATTGGAGAATTCGTCAGTACCTAACTTCAATACGAAATGCTTTACTTAACGGATAACGACAGGCTTAACTTCTAAAAATAGCCCTTTCAAAAGTAGCCTAAAAATAGCCCTGCAAAAGTCCTTTTCAATTCCTGAATAAGCCTTTTTAATTCCCGAAAATTGCCATGTCAATTCCTGAAAAAGGTATTTTTTAAAAAGTAATTCTTGGACAGTTTATTGAATGTATAAGACAGACTGTTACTGTCACCCAAATTGAAAATCTGTCTTTAAGAGTTGTTGAAGTCTACAGTCGGCTTGGTACAAAGTCTGGAAACTTCAACCAGCTTATTAAGCACATCGCGTTCATTTCCATTCAAATGGTTTGCTTTCTTTGAAGCATTATTTTATTGTTGTTTTGAAGCACAATTATGCCTTTCTTGCAAAACAAAAAAGTTTGTCATGCAAGTTAGTCATTACACGACAGACGATTTAACGGATATCCTGTGTAAGCATCATTATCAGCCCGTAATCAACCCACTGTTAAGTATCAGCCTCTCTTGTACGCCACTCGTACCTGTCCTGTTCCATTGTTGTCTTAGGACTATACCGCGAGCTGTTAACGCGAGTCTGAACTCAATCGCGTTTATTTTTGTCTCACTTTAACTCCAGCTGCCAGAATGAGACAAAAGCCAGGACTACCCAGCTTAGGCTGGTGCTATTAGTTCGCGGTACAGTCCCAGGTTCGACCCTCGGATTTTATTATAATCACGCACTAACTCTTATGAATCTAGCCAATCTCATTTACGACCAGCACCCGTATTACGCATTCAACTAATACCCCATAACATAAATAAACAGCTTACAATAATAAAGCACTGCGGGCGAGACATTTATTCCTTCCATGTGAATACACTAACAATGACGTTGTTAGGGCCTATTCACATGTACGTAGGAGTGGCTGTGACGTGTATAGCGAAATACAGTACGAGTGGCCGTGAGTAGCGATATAGGTACGTGTGGCCTTAGCGCAGGAAAGTATGTGGTCGCGATTTTAGGATGGACTTCTGGTTTCTGAGGAAGTTATACATTTAATAATATATGTAGTAATTTAAAATGCCAACAGCGATGAGTGATATATTTGTAGGCTACTTACGTGTGATAATAAGTAACATTTTAATTCAATCTTCATTAAGATCCTGTAGTTTTTTAAAAGTCCAGTTTTAATTCTAAAGTGTAATTTTATCTCTTTTCCTCAGTGTCTGTCCATCATAAAAAAAATATATTTTTTTTTACCTTTGCCCAGCAGTGGGACATTACAGGTTAACTAAAAAAAAAAAATAAAAAAATAAGCAATACACTATACAGAGGTCGGTGACATCCCGTTTGATATTTTTTGCTGGCAGCGACTATTCTTGACCTATTTCAATAGGCCTTAAAGTCTAATCACACGAAATAGCTGTTGTCAATACAAAATTGATTATAATTTCATGCCAATCCATTAAAACTAGATACTAGACTCAAGGTTACAGTGAAAATATAGTTTTGTTTGTTCTGTCTCTACATCGGTATTAAAGTTTTGGTACCAGATAGTGAAAATGTAAATTATTATAAAAAATCTATAACAACTCTCAACTCAACTCTCTATCTATCTTGGTGCTCTATATTATTAAAGAGCACCAAGAGGAAATCTTACTAGATCACATATGTTAAGCAACGGGCGATTGAGTCGGTTTTTGGATGGGTGATCACGCGTGAAACGCGTTCAGGATTATCTTGGTTATTCGTCATGACATTACATGACATAATGAGATGGGTACACATAACGTGTACAGTGGCGAGACTAAATGGACACACTCGGCCGAGCAAACAAAACATAGTAGTTCTAGCGTCTGTCTCGCCTCGTTAAAATGTTTATACAAACCGAGTACTCGGTCGAGGGCACTGACTCGCCACTGTAATCAACCCAAGAACGACAATGACCGAGATAATACTCAGAATAGGGCTGATACAAAAGAAAGCAAAGAAATGAATACGAACAAAACCACACATATCACTAGGTCAGTTTTTCATAAAACACGAATTCATATTAATTAACAAACTCGAGATAATATTTTTACGGTCACGAAAAAAGGCTTCATAAAAATCTCCAATTACTTATTGTTTTTTTTCCGAGCACGTCAACAAACAACGGGTCGTGTTTTATTTTCGTGAACTCCACCTTTTTCAGGTTATTTTATTCAATTTAATGAGAATTTCTAGAAAACGTCGTTGAATTTTTTTTATATATTTTTACTAGCGGCCCGTCCCGGCTTCGCACGGGTAGACTTTGGGATAAACGTAGAGTAAATTGAAATCGGTCCAGTCGTTCACGCGTGATGGCGTGACCAAAGGTGTTGAGAATAATTATAGGAACTCTTTGTTATAACCTCTATTCTCATGCTATTGCGTAACTATAGCAACCGTAGTTTGTTGATGCTAACTTGTCAATTTATAGTAAAAATTATCAGTATAAAACGCACACTGTTTTGATAGATATGATTGAATTTGAACTTTGTACAAGGTAATAAAGTGCAAATTGACTCTTGGACGTTAGGAACATACCTACATTGCTTAAACAACAGTGAGTGCTTGCAATTCAATATGAACTTTATACAATAGCAATAAAGCTCGTTTTAGTTAGAAAACGTTTGTATGGGAAAAAGAAAAGGGCTGTTTTTAGGGTTTTTCAATATTTCTGAGAGATTTTCTTAATATTTTTTTCCGTAAGAACCTTCTCCTAATAATAACAAATACAACAAAAAAAGAATTAGTGAAACCGGTCCAGCCATTCACGCGTGAGGCCGTGACCAAGGAAAACGGGTTTCATTTTATATATATAGATTCTTGCTAAAGCCTAATTGAGACGTAAATGAAAAATGATAAACGTTGTTTAAATTAACTTTAAAAGGGTTTTTCGGATAGGGACCAAATAGTTCATTGTAATTTGGAAAAACTGTTACTAAGGAACTAATAACGTGTTAAAAAACCGACAAGAAATGACGAGTATTTGGTGATCAACCAAAAATTATAAATTCATGATTTTTTCTATGGGATCTCATAAATCTTTGGACTTTGTAATTTCTACTGGAAACTAACGTGGTTTTCACACATATTTTTTTTTTTTTTTTTGTAATTTCTGGTGTGAACCACAAAAAGTTTATCAACTCGTACCTTATATATAAGCTAAGATCCAAGAAATCTTACTTCATAGATAGCAAGACAGAATAACGAGTACTTAAGGATGTTGTACTGTTACCAATGACTTAGTAATACCTAAACAAAGTCGATTACCAACCTATTATAAAATAATTAATATTCAGCCTAAAATAACCCTTATTTTCTCGAAAAACTTGCCTTGATCAATGGTCACACATAATTTCTTATTTTTATAATAAAGTTTGAAACTGAGATCTTTGAAAACCTTATTACCCTCTCATTTGAACCAGTAAACAACCACCTCGTTTTTTTCCTTCGCAGCTTCCGTGGCGCGCATCACAAAATTCCTCGGCGTGACGGGTATCCCGCTGGTCACCACCGGCGGCTTCACATTCGACTTCGTGCGCCCGAAGCAAACCTGTAAAGATGAGTACTACATGCTTGTGCGGACTGGTATGATGGGGTTCGAAGACCTGGCGTTCTTCATCATTGATTTGATGGGACAGTGAGTATTTTTATTAAATTTTTTTATAGTTTTAGTTTTTTAAAGTACCTACATGGGTATACAGCTATACAGGGATATACAGGGTTATACGGAAATGGTATGCTAAGCCGAAAAGGGCTGATAATACTCATCATTATGAACAACTTTTACTATGGGACCTACCCGGAATTTGCGAAAAAAAAAAAAACAACTGATCCATATTCTGTCGAGTGTCATTGACATTTTTCTATGGAACAGCTGATTTTTTTTCTCGAATTCCGGGTTGGTCCATAGTAAAAGTTGTTCATAATGATGAATACTATGAGCCCTTTTCGGCTTTGCATACCCTTTCTGTCTAACCCTGTAGAAGAGTCAGGGTCAGCCTGATGGTAAGCAAAACCGCCGCCTGGACACCTGCAAACTAGCGGCGTTGATGATGCGTTGCCAGCGGAGAGGTACCTACTCCCTTCATTTTGAAACTGGTAGCTTTATGTGTGCCTGAGATAGCCCGAAGTAGAATCATCCGATTCCCTGATGCAGGTGTGCAATGATGAGTTCTACTAGTAAGTACGAAAACACTAACTTGGATCCCAGACCAGAGTCCTTATACGTCTGATGTCTCTATTTTTAATTGCTAGCTTTAGACGGAGTTTTTAGCTGCTCATCTTATAGAGGTCAGTATCAAATTCAACTAAAGTAAGATTTTAGCACAGCTTGCGTTTCACTATATTTATCTTCTTCTTAATATACTTAGGTATATAAATTACGTGTCACGTTGTTTGTCCGCTATAGACTCCTAAACTACTTAACCGATTTCAATCTTTGCACACCGTGTGCAGTTCGATCTAACTTAGGAGATAGGATAGCTCACATCTCAGTTTCTAGTAAAAAACATGAAAAATTAGAAAATTTAAAAATACTTAAACCATAATTTAACCTTAGCGCTTTGGACAATGTAAACTTTTTTATGTAACTTTTGACATTTGACATAGAATTGACGCAATGGCTTTTTTTACCAATTCGAATTAAATAGTCATCGTTAAGACAGGACAACGTCTGTCGAGTCAGCTAGTAAGTTATATAACATAGCACACGTCCCTATTCCTATAGATATACTAATGTTGTAAAGAGGTAAAGGTTATTATAAATGTTTGTAAGAGGTAATAAAACTACAGGCTTGATTTTAATAGTTCTTTCATTAATGGAAGGCTACTCTATCTTTGAGTGCTATAGACTATATTTTATAGCCGCAAATCTGCGAGACCGAAGTACTAGGCACGAAGCCCCGAGCATCAACTTGTTAGCCGTTACTAGTTAAGAGGTCCCGGGTTCGATTCCCAGATGTCTGAAGAGTTTAAATTTCTGATCTGCTGGGAGTTAGTTGTCCTTGTCTTTGTGCGTGTTCCATGGCATCCCCGACACAGGATATCCACAGCGAGTGTGTGGTTTCGATAGTTTTGTCGCCGGGCTTTAAGCGACTGTGCAAGTGCGACGAGCGATTACTCGCGCCACTCGCCCGCGTGGTCGCTCAGTCTGTACTGTAAAGAAAAGATCAATTGCTATATGCCACTGAGACCTGGTGTCTTTATAAAGGTGACATTAAGCGCCTTGACACCTTTCACATGAAGTGCCTAAGATCTATACTTCGCATAAAGTGGCAAGATCGAGTATCAAACTCTGGCGTATTAAGAAAAACCAAGCTAAGTGGCATAGAGTCCTTGCTTATTAGGGGACAACTGAGATGGTGTGGGCATGTTGTACGTATGGATGACTCCAGGTGGCCTAAGGCTGTATTTTACTCACAGTTGAGGGAGGGAAAGCGCACAGCTGGTGGTCAATACCTACGCTACAGAGACGTGCTGAAGCGCCATCTTACCGCATTTAACATCCCGTGCGAAGGTTGGGAAGAGCTTGCGCAACAGAGACGAGAATGGCGCCACTCTGTTTACAAGGCTGCCGATAATTTTGAAGTCAAGCGTCTACAAGATCTGGATGCAAAGCGCCTTGCTATCAGGACCCGTCCAAAGCCTTCCTATTCTTATACATACAACAGCGAAGGTCTATTGCATTGTGCGCCATGCAATAGGACTTTTAAAACTAAATTTGGGTTTGCCAGCCACATTCGTGCTCATAAGCGTATTTTGTAAGCCAGGTTCGCCATTGACGGACACGTCAAGGAGGACGATATAAAGAAAAGATCACTAAAGAAATGATCAAGCGAGGGAGCATCGCTAAACGAGTATCGCTGAGCGAGTTTATTTTTGAACGCTCGTCGCTCAGCGACAATACTAGTAAAGCGAGTCGTCGCCGGCAGTGTGAACAGTCAGAGACAGAGAGCAACTTTTATTAAATGCATCTCTTTCGTTTATACTGAATGTACATTTATTGTGCGTTTCTTGAGAGAGAAAATCGCCGATAGTTAGTCGTTTTCTCGCCGGCGGCCGGACCACTGCCTTAGTGTCAGAGTTTTTAGATCGCATGAAGGTTTTTGCTGACATTGCTGTTGTTGTTAAAGGGCAAACAACCAGGACCTACTATTTAGTTTTTGAACTGTATGTCACCAGATCAATGTATTTAGTATGTCACATATCTTTGTTATAATTAAACACGGGAATACTTCCGTAAAAATTAAGTCGTAAATTTGTAAACTCACCTGATGAAGGTCACCGAATGTGACCGAAGCTAGTCGTAGTAGACGACCTAATTTTTACGTGAGTATTCCCGTGCTTAATTATAACAAAAATGTGTGAAAACCACGTTAGTTTCCATATGTCACATATCCACGGTAGCGCTTAGTTATAAAGCCCACGGTCACCCATCCGAAGACTGACGGTGTTCGCCATTGCTTAATTTCGGTGATTACAAACACCTAATCGAGCTACGCTACGCTTAAATCAGTGATAGTCGTTTAAATTGACGACCGCAGCTGTACCTAGGGAATAAAATTCCGGGCGGCACTGCAAGTGTAAAGAGAACGGCGCCTACTTACTTATCATTAGACTAATGACTCGACCGTCAAGCTACGACAGGAGCCCTATCCTGGTGAGTGAGATACTCGTAATATCCCTGAGAGAGTGAGATACTGTCCCTCTCATTAGGAATATCATGGCATGTCATGAAAGCGTCATTGTTTTATGGATGAAATACGAAAGACTCGGACGAAACGCATCGATTAACTTTTATTGTGCGAACCGCTAGAGTGTGGAACGCTCTGCCCGAGTGGGTGTTTCCCGATAGATATAATCTGGGTGTCTTCAAGTCGCGAGTGATTCGATTCTAGGCGCGAGTGCTCCATCTTAGACCGCATCGATGCTTACCATCAGGCAAGATGGCGACGGCCAAAATTAACAAAAAAATACAGTGAGAGTGACTGCGACAATATCGAGCGCCCAAGAATGAGGCCCCAGCTTACTTAAAAAGATTGGTGTACCTTCCCCCTTCCCCATTTCCATCAACCACTGTGGAAAAGTTCGTAAATATGTAAGATCTACCGTCTTTTCTGGATTCCCTTCGTAATTTGATTTGACAGGGCATGTTTCACATGAGATTGCCTCAATGCTTGTTTTAGTAATTTTACGGCGAAATGAGAAATGAAATCGCTGTTTTCGTGGATTTTTCTACTTGTAATTTTTTTACGAGTTTCGAGGAACTTTTGGAGCGCGTGTAAAAAAGGGATCATCACGGTGAAAAGGTGAAGAAGTAGTTGTGAAAAGAGTAAAATGTTGTAATTGTTTTTAGAAAGTTTTGCTAATAATTAACACGAAAGTACTTAGGTAGGTACATACGTATTATTGAGTCGGATACCCTAACTAAACACCAAACTAATAATCGACTTCGAGTTTCGATTACATTCGGTGGTCTTGTTCATAGAATAACAAGCGTAACGGCTGCGTCGTGTCTAGCACAAAACAACATAACGACCAAACTCACGTTTTTACTGAAGAAAGTTGCCATGTTTTTCTTAGCTTTTAACACAAATTACTTTAGCGGTTCCAAAAATATGATCTTTAATGAAATGTTCAGGATTTTTAGAGCTCCATAAATCAACAAGGAAACGTTTAAATAGAGACTGAAACAGTGAAACGTTGCAGTTGGAATTCCGTAAAATACTCGTAACAAGAAACCTTTTGAAAAGCGGGTAAAATGGCGGTAAATTGTCTCTTAGCCTCCGAAATATAGAGGCGCCATCCTTATACAGGGTTATTTCAAAAACACCAGCAACCTCGCATACCTAACATCATAAACAACAACTTTTGCTATGGGACCAACCCGAAATTTGCGAAAAAAAATCAGCTGTTCCATAGAAAAATGTCAATGACACTCGACAAAATGTATGGAACAGCTGATTTTTTTTTCGCGAATTTCGAGTTGGTCATAGCAAAAGTTGTTGTTTATGATGTTAGGTATCTAGACCTGCGAGGTTGCTGGTGTTTTTGAAACAACCCTGTATATTGAGCAAGTTTGTGCCAGGCATCAACTACAATCATTCACACGCAAGTGAATCTAATCTATTTTTCTTAATTAGCAAACTTCTACAAGGTTATAAAAAAGAACTAGCTGACTCGACAGACGTTGTCCTGTCAAAAGCCATTGCGTCAATTCTATGTCAAATGTCAAAAGTTATGCTATTGCGTAACTATAGCAACCGTAGTATGTTGATGCTAACTTGTCAATTTATAGTAAAAATTATCAGTATATATATAATTTGCAATAAATTAAAATTGCGACTATAATTTGAGATTTAAACTATCCTATCTCTCAAGTTGGATCGAACTGCACATGGTGTGCGAATTTTATTATAATCGGTTAAGTGGTTTAGGAGTCCATTGAGGACAAACATTGTGACACGAGATTTATATATATTAAGATATGCTGAGCCGAAAAGAGCTCACCGTACTTACTCATCATAATTACCTCTATAATCAAGAAATCCATTGAAAACAGTTATTTGAATATGAACTTCCACGACTAACGCCTGATTCAATAAATAAACACACAAGTTTTATTATGGGAATTTCATAAAAAAAATATCAGCTGTTCTATACCTCTACAACTTCCTGAGTCAACATTGTCATTGACATTTTTGTATCTAACAGCTAGTTTTTTTTCCCGATTTCAGGTCTCATTGTAAAAGTTGTTCATATGCCTTTTTCAGCTTGGCATACCCTTTCCTTGTAACCCTGCGTAAGAAACGATAAAGTCGTAGTGATATCTTATCAGCATTAAAGGCTTGATCCAGCAACCCTAGCATTATAAATCCGCCGTTCTGCTATCGCAGATTGCTTTATATATGGACCAATTTTGACCGCATCACCGCTTTCCATCAAGTTAGGTAAGCTTCAAAGTTAGACAAGTTAGTTATGAGTTAAGTTTGTCGCTAGAACACCGTTTGCTGACATTAAGAACCATTTTGCTGACAGCAGAAATATTTGCAAGATATTATAGGTATGTTATTTAATACCTATAGGTATTTTCAGTAGAAATATTTCCATCAAAACTAACGTGTTGTTACAAGATTTTATTTGACTTGCCGTGTTGATATGTATGACCATATGTCTGTATGTATGTCAGGGTAGGTCAATTCTTGCAAGTGGATTTTAAACCACTTACCTACTACAAAAAAATCTGCAACATAACATACTTATCTTGCATTGAAGTATTGGCTTCTCATGTGGATTGAATTTAATCAAATTTCCATTTGTTTTCCATTTGTTTAACAAGCAATTTTCCATGTGTTTTCGGCATAAAGTTTCCTATGTGTTTGGTCCACACAATGTCCTCGGCCGTCAATACTTTTTATGTCCAAGGAAAATATCTCGACCTTGTTCGTGTCAAATTCCTCGAAAATTCTGTGGATTGTTCAGGTTTAGTCGTGAAAAAGATAATAAACAGACCGGCAGAGGGCTAGAAATATTTTCGAATTTATAACAGACTACTTAGCATGTATTAGGGATGTAACGGAGGTCATTTTATCGGAATCGAAGGCGGAGTCGGAGTTTTTAAATTTGATTTATCGGAGTCGGAGCCGGAATCAGAACCGGAGTCGGAGGCGAAGGTCCAACACAAAAACAGATCATTTTATTGATACTAAGCCGCAAAAATTAAAACAAATATTTATAACCTATAATCGTGTCGTGTGCGTAACAAACTAACAAGTGTAACTAACAAGTGTAACAAGTGTAATAATTATAATCGACGTTAGAGCGCACGTAGCGGGAGGCGGGGGGAATCCCCGCGTGGACATGTATGAACCTGTTCGTAACAGTCGCTGCAGGCCGCTGCCGCTATGTTTTGCTTCGACTTCCGATTAAAGGCTCCGATTAAAAAGTTTCGGAGCCGAAGTCGGAACCGAAGGTGTAATAATAATCGGAAGTTCCGACTTAACGGAGTCGGAGTCGAAGCTCCGTAACATCCCTGATAGGTACCTACTTGTGTGACCACTTAGATGAATTCCGAGTGAAGTATCTACCCCTGCCTTACCTTTGATCGAAAGTCGAAAGGTTTTTTCTTAAAAATCCTTAACCTTTTTATACCTTTTCCTAAAAATCGCTTGTGAAAATATTGTTATTTCTCAAGGGTTCTCAGTCGCGCATTTGTCTGGCAAACGTTTAAGAGGAGGAAATTCATTTTTGGTCTTTCTCATGCTCACTCATTTTACAATGCTTCACAAAGAATTATCTAAGCCCTTTTTATTTTTGAACAATTACTCATGCTCATTAAACATGTCATTGTTGTAAATGAATTACAAAATGTTTTTCATCTATTAATTAATTGGAATTATGTATTAAAATAAGGACCGAAATGGCAAAAACTTTAAGTAAAATTCGAATGTCAAGTTTAAGAAGAAAATACGCAATAATTTTATTTATTATAATAATTTTATTGGCTCTTACTTCTTTTATTGGTTCTACTCTATTATAAGTGTTGTATGTGCACGAGAGCGCGTAATGTACCACAGTGCTCTTAAATGGAGATTAATGGAAGTGGAAACTTGAAGATGAATAAAGTTATTCCAAACTTATGCCGAAATGATTTTAGGATGATTTGAATCGGGCAAAATTCAGTTGTAGTAATATAAACTTATAGAAATACAATGGTATCTACAGCTGTAGTTAAAAAATGAATAAAGTAATTATAGGCACCTAGAAAATAGTTATTTTTTGTTTTAAATTATTCTTACTTTATTAAAATATATTATTTTTTACTATTTTTACTTTTTTGAGGTAACAACACTTAAAAGTATCAGGTTTTATTAAATTTTCTGTCAACAATTCGCTGATGAACAGATCTGCATACTATGCATAAATTTTGTGCATAAATGGGTCAGTCTATAGGTCGGATATGAAGTGACAAAAACTAAAAACTGTCAATCAGTCCAAAATATTATTTGTCTCACTCTTATTGATTTCATTATTGAAGAAAAGGAAAGAGAAGGCATATATTTTGTATTTATACCAAAAATAGTATTGGTCTCTGTCTTGTTGATTCCAATATTCAAAAGTCAAAAAGAGATGGCATATCTCGTATTTATACCTCCAACGCCTACAGGTCGCTACTTTCAAGTGAATTAAATTTACTCGTAGCGCTACGATTTCCCGTAGCTATTGCTACGTATTTTATGTCTACGGTTACGTTCAGGTTGATGTCGATTCTGTTGGAAGTATATTTTTAAACTAAACTTTTAAAAGCTCTAAAATTGCTAGACTTAAAAAAAAACAATAAATAAATGTAGATGCAGGTTATTTAAGTCCCTTTAGATTCATTTAGCTTAGAATGTGGTATAACGGAATCGAAATCATTGTTATTCAAAACTTTGTAGTGGGCACAAACCTTTGGTCTGATTTACAACTTTTCACGATTAGCCTGAACCGATCTTAATCCAATTTTAGTTAAAAAGTATAGTGTGCATCACGGATTAGATATTAAATACCAAAAATAATATTTAGTATAGGTAATATTTATATTTAGTATTTAAAAATAATGAAAACTAGGAAAAATTAAAAATAGCGAGTAAAAGAAGCCGGCAGCTAGTAAGTAATTTCTATAAGATCTTATTTAATCTTATTTCTCTAGATTAGACGAAGACCTTAGATTTAATCATATCGTTGACTTGTAGACAGGAGCCTTAAACTTTCTTTTAATACTTAAGTAGGCGTAGTTTAACATAACGAATAAAACTTTATGAATTTTCTAAATTATTTTCCAACTTTTAGAATACTTCAAAGTTCGTCCAATTTTGTTCCTCTCAGTAAATTTTACGAAGTTTGAATGTCAAGTAGTGAGATATTACTTACCCATCGAGGTTGAGTTAAAATTAATTCTGAAATAAATATAAATATTTTTTGGACAAAGTTTTGGGGAATGCAAATAGTTTTGAAATTAAATCAAGTCAAATATTATGTCTTCAGATCAAGTAGAAAGGCAGATAGAGTCCCGCCTTAGATCGAAATGAAGCCAAAAACTGACTAAACTGATCTGAGAATATGTCTTGATTGACCTCACGTGATGTCGCGCTAAGAAAATGTGAAATCCGGTTAAACCCGTGTTTCAGACATTGGCCTGTGAGACACATATGCACAAAAACAGGCCTTGTTTTTATTTTTTATTTGTTCGTTTATACTCCTGTTTGATAAGTTTCAGAAAACTTGCTATCATATAATTATTATCATTTTAATAACACAAAATAACTAAAACTAGATACCTAAATAATAGGTTGGGGAAAAAGTTCCTTCGCATTTTTTAAGAAAATTCAAAACATTTTTTAATATAGTTTATTTACATTTAACTAAAGTATGTTGGTACCATTTTGTTCGATAACTTTTTGCCATCTTGTAGGTAGGGACATGATCCCATTGCTATAGAAATTTTGGGACTTCTGATTAAAATACCGCGACAAGTGGTTTTGGCAGTCCTCTCGTAATGTTAACCTGACACTACCTAAAGAATTCTGAAGAGACCGAAACAGGTGGAAATCTGAAGGTATAAGGTCAGGACTATACGGCGGATGCATTAACACCTCCCAGCTAAACTCTCTCAATTTTTGTTGAGTGACTAAAGATGTGTGAGGTCTAGCGTTATCATGATGAAAAGCCACACCCCTTCTGTTGATTAATTCCGGTCGCTTTTTCTCAACTTCTTGCTTTAATCTCATCAGTTGTTCGCAGTAGAGTTCAGAATCGATGGTCCTGCCTGGTGGTAACAGCTCATAATGAATAATGTCCTTCCAATCCCACCAAACACACAGAGCATCACCTTGTTGCGAGTTAACCCGGGTTTCGCCACGGTCTGTGAACCCTGACCAGCCTTTGACCACGACCTTTTTCACACGTTCTTGTCGTACGTGATCCACTTTCCATCACCAGTTATCAGCTTCTTAAAAAATGGTTCGGTTTCATTACGTCGTAATAAAGAATCACAAAATTAAATGAGTACACGGTTCATTAGGTTTCTTTCAGTGAGCTCGTGAGGTACCCAAATATCGAGCTTTTTTGTGTACCCAGTTTTTTTCAAATGCGCCATAACTGTTTTGTGGTTGATTCCCAGTTCTTCAGCTACGTCGTAACTACTGATATGCCGATCTTGCTCCACTTTTTCAAAAATGGCATCCATTTTATCCGTAATAGGGCGACTAGAGCGACTTGCATCTTTGACATCAAAATTTCCGGATTGAATGCTACTCTCGCAGACACTGCACTAGGTCCACAAACATCGCAAATTTTTTTTCGCGGCTTGCGTTGCATTTTTACCCTTTTTGTAGTAAAATTTTAAAATGTATTGAATTTCTTCATTAGATTCACTGATCTTGACAGTACGAAAAACAAATGAAAATCACACATTTTCCTAATTTGAATTTGGAATTATGTTCTTTAAAACTTAAACTTTCAATGATACCAAAAGCAGCCAGATACAATTAGTATAGCCAAAGAGATTTTATTACAAGTTCATACATACTTAAATGCGAAAAGACTTTTTCCCCGACCTAATAGATACCTAAATGCTTAAAATATAGATTAGAAAGGTACCTTTCTTTCGAAAAACAAGGATTCTGCAGGAAAGTGGGTAAAACCGCGAGTAAAAAATATTTGCACACTAATATTGCTTAGCGTTTAGAATGTTTAGATTGTAACAAGTACGGGTAGGTATATGCATAAAGTACCCACAATACATATCTATTATTTACCCTTGTTCTATCTTTTTATTATCAACAAACAAATTGAGGCTTATCTCGCATTGTCACTCAAACCGTCTAAAAATAATGAAAGCAATTTATTTCGGTGCGGACCTACTTACCTGGCTTTTACGTTTATCAGTTATATCTGTTTGTTCAGAGGGTTTGTATAAATAGGTAAATAGGATTAAGTGTTCCACAAATCCTTGCCAAGGTTGTCCTGACTGGAGGGATAGGGTTTAGGCATAGACTTTACTTGCTTGATTACAGTAATGTTTAAGAAGAATTCTTTATTAATCTTTTAGTAATACAGTGATTAGATTATTGAGATTATACATAAGTATTACGTGATATACAATGCAAGCGCAACGGACTTAAAATAAATCAGTAAAATTACCTTTTTTTTTGTGAGGTATGTAAACATTTGCCAGAACTCAGTCCAGTGTTTACATTACTTTGTACTAGGTAAATTGTTTTAGTAAGAAAGTTTTGTTTGTTACGCTTTCAAGCCTCATTACCTCTATTTGATATATCGATATGAAATATTAATGAGAAATTTTCATACACGTTTTCATGGGTATAGAAAAGGTCAATAGGATACCTTTTTATCTGGTGTAACCGCGCGGCTAAGCCAGTATTAAAATAAATTGTAATTGTCTGCACTGTTTTCGCACATTTTCGCTTAGCTAACACGTTTTTATTTTCACGCCATCTAGCTTCGGGTGGAGGCAACTGCTTCTCATCACCGAGCCCGAGGCTCAAATCCACGTCGCCGGGAAGTCGACCTGTCTGCTTATGATGAAGTCGTTTGCCAACTTCTTGAAGAAGAAAGACATCTTCTACACACCTTGGGACACAACTTCGAGCGCCGGTCTGAATTACACGGAAAACCTGAAGACCATCCTCGGCTTTAAATACACAAGTAAGTCTTTATTTATTTACCCGCCATCTATGAAATATGGTAGGTACTACGTTACAACATAAGCTAGCTAGATGTTATGCTACTCGTCACGAGATGGCGCAGGAAATCTCGCGAAGTTCGTCCGCTCGATAACAGATGGCGTTATCTCAACAGATTCGATTGGAACCGCGCGGTCATTTTGTACGACACTCCGGCTTTCGAGTCTACCGTTGGCACTGATGGAGGCTACCTTTTAGCGGCTACCATCCACTCCGCCATGATTAACTTGGGAGTAGACGTGTTTGGATGGGAATTACAATCCATACAAACTCACGAAGATATGCTCTTACAAGTTGTAGGAAACAACTATGCCAGTGAGTCGAGTTTGCATGGGGAAGGTAGCTTGGGAGGATTGCATCACAAACACGGCTGTTTTAGCACAAACTATACCTTATTGCACGTTTGGATTTGATTTGACGAGTAAAGAAATCCCGGTTTTGATGGGATTTGTATCACAGATTATCTACGACACAACTTTATTGTGAGTGTTTTTATGTAAGCAAGGAGAAGTCCTGCTAACTACGATTTTTCGAAGGTAACGAATTTATGTCTCGAGCATAGAACAGCGAAGATTTATTCTTATAATAATTAAAGTATGTGAGGATAGCGAAATCTGGAAATATTTAGACAAGTATTTATACGTAGGTATACGTACGTAGGTTTTAAAATTGTTTTCTGTTTATTAGTAAGCAGATATCAATGGATAAACATTAAACACCCAATAAGAAAAGCCTATTAAAAATTAAATTAAATCTTCAAAATTAATATTAAAATGCCAGCAAGAAAAACATAAATGTAAAACATATTTTCCCATAAATTCGAACATTCGTTTCATACTCGAAATAACAAGTAGGATTTTTTAATAAAAACGAAACGATTTCTCAAATAATTTTAGGAAGAAAACCTGCAAAATTTCATTTTCGCCCCATCTTGCGAGGGCAAGAATTTAATCTGAGCGGAAATCAGAGCCCAGATTTATCAAGAGCGTTGTCTTTCCGCCCAATGAGTCGGAGGCGGACAAAATCGGCATTATTTCAACACCGACCTAGAATACTACCTAGCTTAGCCACCTTTGCATAAACCACTATTTTTGCCGCAGCGCAAAAATACATTGTCAAAAAAGTTGGAGCAAAAAGATATTTAAAAATATTTTCTTAAACTAGCTTTTATTTAGTAGGCCGATCTAGTAAAGTCTGCTACGACTTATATACGCACATGAGTAGGATCAGGTATTACATACTTCAGTACAGAGCTATTCATAAAGGGTATGCTAAGCCGAAAAGGGCTCATAGTACTCATCATTATGAACAACTTTTAATATGGGACCAACTCGAAATACGCGAAAAAAAAAACAGCTGTTCCATAAAAAAAAAAAAATGTCAATGACACTCGACAAAATGTATGGAACAGCTGATTTTTTTTCGCGAATTTTGGGTTGGTCCCATAGTAAAAGTTGTTCGTAATGATGAGTTCTTTAAGCCCTTTTCGGCTTAGCATACCCTTTATGAATAACCCTGTATTTTCTGGTAAGTATTCTGAGGTTCTAAGGACTATCCTACTAATATTATAAACGCGAAAGTTCGTAACAATGTTTGTTTCACGCAAAAACGGCTGAACGTATTTACATGTAATTTGGGACGAAGGTTGTTCATGGTCTGGATAGACATTGGCTACTTTTTACCCTGGAAAACGCCGGTGAAACCGCGGGGCACAGCTAGTTTTTATATAATACAGCCGCTAATACAATTATTTTTGTTACCGGTTTTTTATTTTACAAACCACAATTAATGTGTATTTGACGTTACCAAGTTAATCTAAAATTTTATTGAATATCTGCAACTAACTTTCTGCAAATCTAGTGATGAACTAAATAAATATTTGGTATACATTTTTGTTGCCATTCACAGCAGAGAAATATAAGACGAATTACAAGGGTAAAATCCAGCCATCTGCAAATGACAATAGACAAATATTTATTTAAAACAAAAATATACAAATATAAGGGTCGCGACTCGTGGTCCCACTGGGATTGTACCACTATTACTCGTGGTCCCACTGCTTAGTGGGACTACAAGTCATAGTTAAAATCGTAGGTTCGTGGCCCCACTGCATCAAATTTATACGTAGAGTAAATACTAGACATCGCACTAATAACGTTTGCGAAAGTTGGAATTCAAAACTCAATAAAAGTATAAATAAAAATTATGTTACTGTTTTGAAACTACTGCATACACGCGGGGTACACACTCGGGTGAAATAGAACTATAATTTTTACCTAAACACGGCCGCGTAAAAATGCGTGTAAAGGCTTTTGCTCATGGAGAATCCTGAACAAACTGCTGGATGAATTAGTTCAAATTAAAGTTATTTAAACTTGAGAATATATATGCTAAAATTATTGCCCAATTACTATGGACTCAGTCTAGTTCTTGTGCGATTTATTTAAGCCTAAAGTTTTCTTAAAATCAGTGTTAAAATTCAAATGTTTTGAGGTTTATTTTAGTTGAATGCATAGTTTTGTTTACAGTTATTTTTGGCAATAATCATATATTATGTCACAATAAATTGATTTAAATCCTCGTTATAGATATTCAACATTACAAAATCGTGTATTCTTCCATGGACGTTTGAATGGAGTGACGACTAACTTTTTCAACCTTAAAGAAGATTTTACTGCAAAAAATACTTTCGAAAAGAAAAGAGATCGGTTGCAACTATTAAAAGACGACTTAATAATACAGTCACAAATGCAGCTGATAAACCAGGAGATCACAGTTGGTTATTTTTTAGAAAAGTTAAGATAAAAATTAAAATAAGTTTAAAGAGAACAAACTCTAAGTTTTGTTCATTAAGTTCATTGTTGAGAAAAAAAAAATATAGGTACATACAAACATAATAAATATTGTTAGCATTATAAGCACAATGTGATCAATCACTTCATAATTTGACATTTCTCTACATTTGATAACAAAAATACAGCACTTTATCACGTGTGCTCGCGGGAAACACCTGCCATGTTCTAGAAGCATACAATCCCGTTTTGGCTTCGAGCAAAGTTCGCGTGTTTGTGGAATCCAACAGAAACTCGTTAAGTTCAAGTGGAGATTCTTGGCGAAATTCTTGGAGGAATAGGTATAGCTATACAGGTTATTCATAAAGGGTATGCTAAGCCGAAAAGGGCTTATAGTACTCATCATTATGAACAACTTTTACTATGGGACCAACTCAAAATTCGCGAAAAAAAATCAGCTGTTCCATACATTTTGTCGAGTGTCATTGACATTTTTCTATGGAACAGCTGTGTTTTTTCGCGAATTTCGGTTTGTCCCATTGTAAAAGTTGTTCATAATGATGAGTACTTTGAGTCCTTTTCGGCTTAGCATACCCTTTACGAATAACCCTGTAGGTATACAATTTTGCTTACTCTTATTATTCTTTGTCGAGGGACAAAGACAAAGACAAAGACAAAGACATGAACGCCTCAGTTTTGTACTAAAAAGAGTCTACTAAATTTTATAGCCGATCTTGCTAGGAGAGCAGGGGCCATATTCTAGCATATGTGATATTTTATTATCTCGATCACTTCTCTCTCTAATTACTTGTAAAGAAAGATATAGTGACCTTGAATATAGAACGCAACAGAATAAACCTCCAGAATCTATTTATCGTGTGAGCTTTTCGTAGTAGCCAAATTAAATAGATAATTCTTAATTAAAACCCGGACTTTATTGCCATTTAGTGAGCCATAAAGATTTTTTCAAATTATTTAAAAGCATTTAAAAATAAAATGTAAAAAAATACAACGGAAATTCTTAGCGTCTCGACACTACTAACCCATTAGTTCATCCTGTGGATAGTTAAATTAATGATTTTAATACCAATTTAACTTAATTTAGCATGTAATTAAAATATTAAAGTATTTTGATGCATTCAAATTATGGAAATGAAATAAGCAATATTATTCCATCATACCAAAAACATTTTCAAAATATTTTGTCCTAGCTAATAAAGCGGTTTCATCTAGATCTAGATATTTCTAGTTTTTCCTCGATTTCCAAAATAAAAAGTACTGTTATGTGTGGTATAATTATTGTGTATATACTATTTCTTTCCTAAATTCATAGTTTTTAAGTTCTCCACTAACACCATGAATCCATGTTTTAAATAATAATATTTGAATTTGAAAAAAATAACAGACACAGACAGGACATTTACTTTTGAACCGATGTCTTTGGATAATCTTTGGATTATCCCAATTTTCTTTTTCCTACTACCCCAGCTCAAAAAAATCTAATCGATTAACCCATTTTCGAGTTTTTGCGAGAACGCACGGCAATTGATTTTTATATCTTAATATATATAAATCTCGTGTCACAATGTTTGTCCTCAATGGACTCCTAAACCACTTAACCGATTATAATAAAATTCGCACACCATGTGCAGTTCGATCCAACTTGAGAGATAGGATAGTTTAAATCTCAAATTATAGACGCAATTTTAATTTATTGCAAATTATATATATACTGATAATTTTTACTATAAATTGACAAGTTAGCATCAACATACTACGGTTGCTATAGTTACGCAATATTTGACATAGAATTGACGCAATGGCTTTTGACAGGACAACGTCTGTCGAGTCAGCTAGTACCTCTATATAGGTAGATAGACAAATTTGTTTTTAGATTTTGACTTTGAATATTGGATTGATATAACAATATTGTAGATAGGTATATGGTATAACTTCTGCAGACCATAATGATGGGCAAAGTACCTGGGAAGCGTAAGGTTGGAAGACGTAAGATGTCATGGCTCCGTAACATCAGGGAGTGGACTGGGATAAAAAGACGGTGGAACAACTGTTCAGACTCGCGCTAGACAAAGAAAGACAAAGACATTTAAAAAAAAAGAAGAAAGAAAGGTCAAATACATTTTAAGAAGCTGACTGCCAACCTTCATTAGTGGAGAAGCACTGGAGAACAAGAACTGATATTAAACAGACTGAGTGGACAAAATAAGTATACGTTTTTGCCATTAATTCCACCCGTTGAAATGTATACATGGTACATACCAATATTACAAGAGGTGAAGTATATATTATGTAAAAACATTTGGGAACTGTTCTTCGGAACTCTGGTCCAATTTAAAAAATACTCTCACAAGTTGAAAACTACATTATCACTGCAAACCGGCAAGGGCAAAGGCCGAGCACCAAGGATCAGCCAGTCTGAAATGAAATTGTATTCTACCTTTGGACAGTATTTAATTGTGAGCAAAATAGTAAGAGCCACAGAAATAACCGCCCTTCCACATCACACATCCACTTACTGTCAGTTTCCAATGCTACAAAAACCCCAGGCATAATATTCTCGTTCTCCAAGCCAGATGGCCGCCGTCCCCATTCCGAGGACCGTTTGCCATTGTTTTTTGGACGAAGGACGAAAGATTAGGCCCGCACTTGTGACCCAAGACCCGGTTTTTATGGACCATGTAACATTGTCCTTTTGTGAGACACCTGAGAAGCTAAAAAAAGAATTGATTCTCTTTTGTTTCTTGTTTTATGATTTTATATAAAATATTTGATGTTTTTTTGTTGTTTTATGATTTTAGATAAATAGATAGGTAAATCTTTTTCATTTTTGTTAAAGACAATAATAGAAAGTATTAAAATTTTTGTTTCCCGCTGATTTTAACGGGAACGTTAGACAATACTTTACGGACATCGGTTGGAATTTATCCTGAAAAGTCCTCAAAAGTCACGTTCAAACACCACACGCTAAAATAAAACCATTTTCACACCCGATTTTGGAAACGCTTTTTGTAATTTGGAGTGTTTTTCGAAAACTTCAAAGGTTTGTATCCTATAGAAAGACGTTCATCGATTCATGTCGAAAAAAATAAATGTATTCAATTCGATTTTACGGTCCAGTTGTCTATACAGGGTTATAAGGAAAGAGTATTCTAAGCCGAAAAAGGCTCATAGTTCTCATTATTATGAACAACTTTTCCTATGAGACCAACCCTATATTCGCGAAAAAAAAAACAGCTAGGTATTGCATATATTTTGTCAGGTATACACCCATTTGCTAGAATTTCATTTGCCATAATTTTATCTGCTATACTGGTCAACAGACATAATATTATTTCTCATAATTTTATATGTTATACTCATTGTTTACTATATTAGTCACGTGCTAGAAACTTTGTTTTCCATAAAGTCAATTTCAACAATATCATTTGTTATCATCATTGTAAGGCGTAATTATCATATGCCATAATATTATTTGCCATCGAAATTACTTCTAGAAAAAAATCATAAGATCGGTTTAAACTAAACGATCAATAGGTTAGGTTAGGTTAGAACATGAAAAACAACGCACGAGCCGAGCGAGCGTAGCGAGCGTGCCGCGGTAGTGGCCGGCGAAGTGCTAGAAAGCCAATCGCTTTTTAGGACAAAGGCGTTAGGTTAATTTTCTAC
This sequence comes from Alcis repandata, assembly GCA_949125135.1. Classification (NCBI taxonomy): domain Eukaryota; kingdom Metazoa; phylum Arthropoda; class Insecta; order Lepidoptera; family Geometridae; genus Alcis; species Alcis repandata. Next base: position 3,601,847 of record OX421240.1, read on the forward strand.
GGAAGCGACTTGGATCAATCATAGTGATAAGTAGGTATTAGAAATAAAAACGATCAATAGGTTAGGTTAGGTTATGTTAGAACATGAAAAACAACGCACGAGCCGAGCGAGCGTAGCGAGCGTGCCGCGGCAGCGGCCGGCGAAGTGCTAGAAAGCCAATCGCTTTTTAGGACAAAGGCGTTAGGTTAATTTTCTACGGAAGCGACATGGATCGATTATAGTGATAAGTAGGTATTAGAAATAAAAACGATCAATAGGTTAGGTTATGTTAGAACATGAAAAACAACGCACGAGCCGAGCGAGCGTAGCGAGCGTGCCGCGGCAGCGGCCGGCAAAGTGCTAGAAAGCCAATCGCTTTTTAGGACAAAGGCGTTAGGTTAATTTCTACGGAAGCGACATGGATCGATTATAGTGATAAGTAGGTATCAGAAATAAAAACAATTTTAATGGCTTTTTTTTAATGATTTTTTTTTTGGGCTTGGATGTATTTGAAATTAATTTAGTATGGCGTTGAAATATTCTGTTAAATAATATTATTGCAATTAATAAAATGGATAATAATTCTCTTCTATTCTTCGGGCAAACATTAGACAACCATTTTGTCAAGTGTCATTCTTTTCGTACTTATTTCAGATTTGGTCCCATAGTGAAAGTTGTTGATGATGATAAGTAGTACGAGTCTTTTTCGGCTTAGCATACCCTTTCCTTGTAACCCTGTATACGAGTAGTGGAAAGCGATGTTGTGTAACGTACCGAAACGCATAACAATAAGTGACCAGTTTCCAATAAACTCTGATGGGCTGGTTAAGATAAGGGAGGCTTATTCTTATCTCTTATGGACCGCTATAAAACGACGCAAATGAGAACCCACGTGGCTAAGTTTGACACTTTACCAAAATGTCTGTTTTTGTTTGAAAACTGTGACGTTAATTAAGTAAGTTTGTATCGGATGAGTGGCCCTGGCATATAGGCCTCTGATTTAATCATATAAATAGGTAAAAAAAGAATAATATAAAATTGAATTGTACGTACTTTAGTATTTTGTTTGCACTGAGCCCTAGTTTCTTTTAATAATAGTAATGCGTTTATTTCAGGCCATATAACGTCCATACAATGCAAATTTCAGAGGCACATAGAAAACAACTAAACTAGCAACTTTAAAAAATATATATACTTTTAATTTTTGTTTCAATTTTTTTTTGTAGAATTTACCAGCAAATAAATGCAATTTATTGCAAATGAAGTTGCATTGGAATGCTTTCTAGCTTGCATTAATAAGAGCTAAGCTACCAAAAACATAGCTTATTGAACTATGGCTATATGCCACAGTTTAGTAAGTACTTGCAAACCTAAGATTGCTACGCACTTTCTAAATTTCTCTTCTCGTGGAGCTACGACAGCTACATTGTGCTACGTCGTAGGCATCATACAAGACTGGATCAATACCCGATTGCCCAAAAAGGGGGCAATGATTTTTGCGTGTTTATAAAGGGTTATAAGGTTATATGCTAAGCCGAAGAGGGCTCAGAGTGCTCATCATTATGAAAACCTCAGTACACCCCTGAACAAACAACCCTGAAAAAAACAACTGTTCCGTACATTTTGTAGTGTCAATTACAGTGTCATTGACATTTTTCTATAGACCAGCTGATTGTTTTCCCCATATTAAAAGTTGTTCTTAATGTTGATTATGAGCCTTTTAATTATATGTTTTATGATTACCAAGTGAGTTCGCCAAGTATTCCATTTCACGCTGGTTGCTATTTTAGACAAGTTCGTAGGTATTACAATCCCCTTTCTTTCCTTTTCTTTAAGCGCAGACCTAGTAGCTTAGTAATACTTAGAATGATTATTATTGTAATGATAATTACTTAAGAGACTTTGTTTGTTCTTATACAGAACTATTAGTTGAAACCTAGCGTTTTTACTCATAGAATACCTGTCGGTTCCAATATTTATTTTTATTGTTCAAATAGAATAAAACTTTACAATGATTTTACTATGAAAACGGCCGAGGTTTAGACATAATTAGGTATACATGTCGCAGCCAACTAGGTTACCTATCACCAGGGATTGCGATAAAGAAAAATTGTAGAATATAAAATAATAAATGTGTTCCTAAACCTATATAATATTATAAATTACTTGATTGATGATATAAAATGGATCTCTATTTCCCTTGGTCATCGCATCACGCGTGAACGAATGGAACAATTTTGCTAATTCTTTTTTTGTTGTTTAATTATTATCAGGAGAAGGTACTTATGAAAGAAAAAATGAAGGAAGTTGAGTGGAACCTTAGGAAACTAAGATATAGTTAAGACAGGACAGCGTCTGTCGGGACAGTTATAGTTTAATATAATAATAGCGATAATATTGAAGAAGTTTGCGTTTCCGAAACATAGTTATGCTGTGAACCATATCGCTATCCATTAATACGCTAACCTGCACACTGTGATCCGTAACATGATCCATGGATTAACATTGATCATTTGAACATTTAACATTGAAGCGTTTAGCCTTCGCTATTCAGGCAGCGGCGTGAGTACAAAAGCCTAATTCTAAATCAAGTTTGACAGTTCCAAATTTGTGGTCCCCTTCTCACATATTATAATGAAAAGGGACTACGTTAATTTTGCCCCTGTCGGATGAGTTTAGTTGCGGGAATCGATCCACAGAATTAACGCCAAGGTTGCTCTAATTTTGCTAATATTATGAGTGACTTATGTCTGTTCTAATTTCTCCGTAATAACTGTGACGAGGTGGAATGAAAATTGACATTGAATTTCACTTAGTTCTTCCTCGATTTTTATATATTTTTTTTAGTTTCCGATAGATTTTTATAATGAAAAAAAGAAGGGCCCTTTTGAATAACGGTTGAAGTCTTAAGACCCTTGTGTTAGTTTTTTTTTCAATGATTGTGTAATGATACAATTCTGTAACAGCTGAGTAGATTTGAGTGTAACTCGCTGTGATGATATCTTGATAAACTTTAGATAAATGTACAAAAATTTTTAACGAGACAAGCCAATAATATATGCTTAGCTGAAAAACCTAGAACAAACTACGGACTAAAAAAGATTATGTTTGAGGGAGCTTATCTATACAATAAATTACCAAAAGAAATTAAACAATCGAAGTCACTATAATTATGTTTTTAAAAAACTATTAAAGCTACACGTATTAAAGATTTTTCATTTGTAAATATTAATAACTAGCCTACGCTAGTTACACACTAACCTGCACAATAATTTCATTCATATGCCATCCATATTTCTTTTTCTTATCACTTCAAATATTAGTTAAATTTGTTTATATTGTTTAAAACTTTAAATCTTCTAATTGGGCTCAACGCCAATGTGACGCCACCTTTAGCGCGTCGCTCGCGAGTCGCCTATTGTTCTCCGGGCGCAGCACGTAAACACCGGACTGAGTTCTGGCAAATATTTAACTACCTCACAAAAAAAAAAAAAAAAAAAGTTCATTTTACTATTTTTAAGTCCGTTGTGCTTAGCAGCACTAGCATTGTATACAACGTAAAATGTAATCTCAATAAGCTAATCACTGTATTATTATGAGATTAATAAAATTCTTTAAATGTTTCTATTGATCATAATTGGATAAGTAATCGTTTACTACTTACGTAATTGTTATAATCTGGTAGATTGTGAAATGCGTTATCTAAGTGGATTTTCTCTGATAGACACAACCTTCTAGCTGCTAGTGAATTAGTTTCTTCTAGACAAATGTTTCTCATAGACCACAAAATCCATCAAATATGATGTATGGTGTTCAGTAAAAATAAATTAGTTAATAGTTCAAAAAAACTAAAAAACACGCTTTGTTTACTGTATTGTCATCGGTCCTCGATATATCTACAAAGTTTGAACGAAATCTGGCCGTTTAAAGTGGGTCAAAATCGCACCTAAAGGAGTCGGTTACAAACATACAAACAAACATACAAGTGAAGCTAATAAAAAGCGTGTAAAAAAAACTCAATTTACATATGAAACCGCGGCACGCCACTGAGTAACGCGTAAAGTGAGAATGAGTCTAACTTTAAATCAAATAAACGCGAACTTTTCTCATATCCTTAGAACCGCTCAATCATTCCGGTCGAACTATCTTAGATGTAATCAGATCTATCGGACGTGGTCAAATATTTGAGCTGGGTTCTGTAGGTACACTCAGCTACGTAACTAGTAGCACAGTTATGAATGCCCATATTTTCGGAAATAGTAGTTTCCTACGCTCTGCAGTTTCATCCGCATTTTCTGGGAAAAAAGTCTGTTTAAGCTGCCTTCATACTAAATCCAAACAACTAAATCTGTTTAGCCGTTTTTGTGTGATTGATCAACAATAACAAATATCCAAACTCAAACAACAACTTAACATCAACAACAACTCTCCAACAACAACAATAACAGCTCAACATCAACTTCAACATTTATAATATTAGTAGGATACGCTTATCCTATGTAAACGGCGAAAATCGACTCTTATTTTTGACTATAAGGTCTCTGTAATTCGCTCTATTAATAAAATTATCTCATCTTATCATTTCAAATCTCTCCTTTCATTTTTACCCACTATTCTACAGTAAACTTTTATTCAATACAAAAAGTCGTCTAGTTAATTCACGGTATAGATTGTCTACTCCAAAACTGCACGCACCTGCACTCAACATTACTTTACTTGTGTCTCTGCCTGTGATTTAATTTCCAATGACGAATAAATTGTAGATTGGGTCTGTGCACAAACTTTTGTTTTTAGTTGGCTACTGCCTCCATCAGTTTGAAGGCAACTTTGCCATGAATAGTGGAGCAAGGGTATAGGAAAAGAGAAGTACACCTAATTTGCATGTATGCGTACACACATTCGACGGGCGTCCAGTTTTAGACAAGACGACCTCTACCAAACCGCATATCAAATGTCATCATTTACAATAATAATATAATTTATTAAGATCTTTCAGCGTTAAAACAAATCAAACATACACACATCAAACACAGTTTTAGTGTGATGAGTTAAATAAACAAATAATAAACACGTAGTTTGTTTTAACTCGTTTTTTAAGTCTTTCTATTTTATGTGTTTCTTTAACAATCTTGGCAGAGGTATTGTGATCGTCATGCACTACTGGCAGCTTGCCATGATGCTAAAGGCTGGAGTTCACGAAAGCGTGGTACGTTTGGTATCTAAAAGCTTGGACACATAGATGGATTCATTTATAAGATCTTAGGGACAAACTGGCCACCTGATGGTAAGTGGTGGTGGAAATACTCCTTTTTTAATAATTGATATATCCGCGTTTGACCACTAAGTCGCCTGTTGGTAAGCGACGATACGGTTGCAGATGAAGCACGCAGATTTAAAAAATACCTATTCACTCTGACCTTGAAAAGTCCAAAATTATATCTCTCAAGAAACAAGGAAGTTGGAAATCTGTCCCATTCCCGGTGTTATGAAATGTTAAAGTTAAGTGGACTGTATATAATTTGTTGGAAACTGGTAAAAGGGAGGGTGGACTTACGTGGTGGTGAGAGCCGACAAGGCCAGGCGTGGTTTACTGCTCCTGCGCCTGGTGCTGCTTGGGGGCCCCCTAATCGCTTGGCACTTGTTTGATTTTGGTTGTGATGTGATAGTATGTGATTTTGCTGCTGTTTATTATATGAAATACACGTTTTTGGATTTATTGATAATTGTTTGTTGAGATGCCGTAAGCCCGTGGTGGCGGAACGAAAGGAAGTGGGAGAAAAATGATTAGTGTTGAGACACATGAATGAAAGGAATGAATGTAAAGGATTGATTGGTATAGGGATGGGAAGTTAGATTAGGAGATTTGATATTGGGATAACTTGCTTTAACACCCGGGCTGTACGGATCGGAAACGTAGATTCGAACCGTTCCATTTCGTTCTTTATTGTTCACACCAGAGTTTACGAGCAAAAGGATAATGTTTAATACTAGTGCAACTGGCGGTTTAATATCAGACAAAATAAAAGTCGTCAGCAAGTTTAAAAATGTTCGCCATATTGAGTTAGACCTCAAACGCCAAATTCGCAAAAAACTACCTAAACCTTCCTACAACTACATGAGCAACAGCGCGGGCCAGTTTTACTGAGCGACATGTAACCGGGTGTTCAAAACGAAGTTTAGATTCGCCAGCCACGTACTACCACACGCCAGAAGAGAGCCAGAGTTGCCATAGTCAGATACGACGAGGACGACATCATCTTCATCATCAATATCATACAGAGTCCAACATCTATTCGTATCTCAACTTCGGAGGAAGGGCATTCCACAACTATGAGTGTAATGGCCACCAGGACCACCATTGGTATAATGTGTAGGAGTAGGATAGGACTAGTAGGTTAGTGGGACTTTTTTAATGGCGAAAAGTTTGACTTTAGTTTTCTTTTTTTTTATAAAAAAGTGGCTATAAAGCGACGGGCCACCTGATGGTAAATGATCACCGCTACCCATGGACATCTCCTCCTTTTTTTTAGATAGGAAAAATCAGTAGTATTTTTTTAATTTTTTTCTTGTTTTTCGGGGTAGGTTCAGCGACAAAAATGACCCAATAGTTGTTGCTGACTGTATGTCCCGGTGATACGGGCCCTCAGCATCGTCAATACGTCATCCGTATGTGATTTGTATATTTGCGAGCCGACCCTTAATCTATTGTTGGGCAATCTATTGTCGATTGAGGCAGCTGAGATGGGACGCAATCCAATTTGATATTCTTAATTTTATAAATTTTGTAATACATACAGGTTGTGGCGTAAAGAGTAGATGATCTTTTACTCACGGCTAGGGGACCTCACGACTGTTCGGAAAAAGTTAATTTGTATTCAGTAAAAGGAAAGTTTGTTTTTTGTTGTCACGGGTTTCGAGTTATTGAACATATTATTTTGAAAAAAAATCTAATTTTCAAAAATTTGAGGAAAATTAGTTTTTCAACAACCGTGACTCTTTTAGTGAATACAAATTGTTATCTTTCGTAACAGTCGTCTCTCAGCCGTAGGTGAAGGATTATCCAGTCTTTACGCCACACCCTATATATTGTTGGTGAGAGCTTACCAACTAGGAGATAGATAGATAAACTCAAAAAAATTACAAACAAAATGGATCACGAAACTTAAAACTAGTGCAACAACTGGCAGCCTTATCTCTAAGAGTGATCTCTTCCAGGATTAGTTATTTGAAGGTCTGTTAATTGTCTTAAAAGGTCGGTAACGTATCCGTGACGCCTCCGGTTACGTTGTATCCATAGACCACGGTGATCACTTACCATTAGGTTTGCTTGATTGCTTCCTATGGCATAAAAAAGGAAATTTCTTTGAGATTGAAGCAAATAAAACTAGCTGGCGCTTTTGCTAATCATTTTTTTTGTTGATTTTTATCAAATCAAACAATTCTGAACCATACTTTTCTAACAAGACGACCCGTATTTTGGAAAACATATGTAACTTGTAATTGACTAACTCCGCTCCTCGGTTTCACCCACAATCACATAGGAACCGCTACATTTTTTTGAGACAAAAAGTAGCCTATGTTATATTCTGAGTGTCTACCGTCATATTGATTTGAAAAAAAAAACCTAATAGCATATAAACATATATTATTAATTTATTTACAACTACTTATCCCACTAATAGCAGTGCCAAGGCGTAAACGACAAGTCAAATAAAAATAATACAATAATAATAAAAGATAATAATGTCTTAAAGAATAACAATTAATATTACAACAAAAAAAAGCAATTGAAAAATGTAATAAAAATAAAGGCATGTCAAATAGTAAATTAACACTACGGTACACGCGCTCCTTTTTTTTACTTGAGTACACGCGTGGCTTACTATATTAGGCCATTTTAAAATATCAATAAATTGTATATTTATGATTATTTGACTAAAATAATAAATGGAATGGAAAACTTATTTATTTTACTTAGTATTACAACATTACAATTTTGATATTATATTTAAAATAGTGAACAATTAGCAATTTACTAAATATCTAAGAAAAAGTAACAAAATGGCACTTCTGAGATCAACATATTTTTTTAAAATTAACACTAAACTTAATTACTAATTTCTTTATTTTCGTAGCATTCAGGACACACTACTGCTTGGTGATCGGGACAAATCCATTTGTAGCAAGTCTTGCACCACTTTTTTGTCGACCGAATTCGGGCTCTCGAGCAGAGTGCACATCGACCAACTCGTCCTGTCTTTGGTGTCAAATCGAGGATCGCGCGGGGTACCTGAGGTTGCGACAAATATACCAGACGAGGCTTACCTGGAATCGCTAGTTTCTAGCGCGCAAAAATAAAAAGTTACCGCAAAAAGAATAACCCTGGTCTACTATAGTAGGCCAGGCGTGTACTCTAGTGTTAATAGGAATACATTGATAAAATTAAGAACAAAAAAAACAATTACGATAGATGTCAGAATTAAATTTAAATCGGTATATATTAAAGCTCTAGCTAATATAAGTGAGTAACTACTGAACAGATTCTCTTCCAATTCCCTAAACGGAGGAAGTAGTGAAAACAATGAAGAACCTTGTTGGATATCCGCCAAACCCTACTAAGCTATTAGAGCAAAGTATTTTCCGAAGATAATCAGGGCTCGAACTGCTATTGACTGCCTTTATTATGTGCTAGAGTTGTTTATTTGGGTTATGGTGGTAATGGATAAGATACAAAGCGATGATAGCATTAAAACAGAAAAGGAAAAGCAGAAAAGGCGCTAAAGCAAAGCTAAAGCGATTTGAAAACTGGGAATCGATTGTTTATTCGATTGTCAATTGTGTTTGTGATTTTATAAAACAAAAAAACAAAAACCGACTTCAAAAGACCGACTATTGAGTTTATTCATCTATTTGTCGCGCACGTACATAATGCAAAGTTAAGACTTTTATGGTTTTCTCATGGATACCATTATCAGAACTGGACTAAATTGAAATGGAACCAAATGGGAAGCGTCAGCTTTCTAATAAATAAAGAATCATCAGGATCGATTCACCCAGTCAAAAGTTATGTTTTTTTTAAAGTTATAAACATAAAAAAAAACATACAGTCGAATTGGTGACCTCCTCTTTTTTTGAAGTCGGTTAAAAACAAGTTTTTTTTTGTTAATATGTAGACCTAGCACAATTTTGAAGTTAAATACGTAGCGATTATTTGATAAATATTTGCTAAATGGGTCAGCGCCCCATGTCAGATGTGAATGGAAACTACATTTTCCATACATGTTTCTATCGAAAACTCGCTACGTAAGTTACTTCAAAAATCATGCTACACAATGGTAAAATTAAATAAATAAATAAAATAAATGAATGAAATAATTAAATAATTCCGGACTGTGAAAAAATATTCAGAGAAATCTATTTTTAGATGTAACTTTTGTTATATTGAAATTGTTCGTACAAAATGTAGCTTGTATCATCCGAGCTGTAGAAAAGATTCGATTGACACCTCGTTCAGTAAAATAGGATATTTTAGGCGCTACGGCGGAACATATATGAAATAGGCATTTTTTTATGCAATTTAAATTTAAACGAGCAATTCACAGACCTGATGTTAAACGTCACGATTGCCTATAACAGGTCTGCGTCACCCAGACTTCTAAAACACATTAAAACTTTGTTTTATTGGACATCACAAAATAGTTTTATTTAAAAATCGTTGTTGTATAGTTTATCGCTTAAACCTTAAACCTATTTCAGTCAATCTCTCTGGCATAATAAGAAATACCTAACGGCTCTGACTGATAGACGCAATAAATAATATCATAGCATTATTTTTATTATATTTTTATTACAGCAATTTATAGTGATTTCAAAATGATATTTAAAATATTTCTAAAATTATTTTTTTGTTTTTAAATGCTTAATGATATAGGGTTATACAAAAAGGGTATGCTAAGCCGAAAAACACTCATAGTACCTACTCATTATTATGAACAACTTTTAATAGAAGACCAACCCGAAAGTCGCAGAAAAAATGCTCTCCACACATTTTTTAAGTCTCATTGACATTTTTCTATGCAACAGATGATTTTTATTTTCGCGATTTTATGTTTGGTTCCATAGTAAAAGTAATTCATAATGATGAGAACTATGAACGCCTTTTCGGCTTAGCATGCCCTTTCCTTAGTGAATTAAAAAAAAAAATTAAAAAAAAAAAAAAAATATCTTTTAAATCTGCGAGCTTCATCTTCGGCCACATCGTCGCTTACCAACAGGCGAGTTGTTGTTCAAACGCGAACTTATTCGCTTTAAAAATATACATACTGGTACTGAAGTGGCTGTTTTATCACTATCTTTTCCTGACATTGAATGAAACACTGAGAAAAATGCAAATCTTAATTCCGCTAAAAGAATGATGAATTCACCTAAAGTTCGGAGCATACTGATATTACCAAAAAGTACGATGATTAGCACCAGTTTTTACGGTGACAACTATCATCGTGTTAATCGTCGTACTTTTTGGTGACATCTGTATGCTCCGTACTTTAAGTGAATTCATCATTTTTTCACCGGAATCTAGATAGGCATTTTTCTCAGTGAAGGAATAAAACATTAGTTGGAAAAGGCTTATCCACTATACTCTATCTAAGTTTTTTTTTTAAACAGGATCAAGTTTCACAAATATAGGCAAGCAAAATATCAAATTACCGTTCCTGTTATCCAGCTGTGAAATCATATTAAATCTATTATTTATATTATCAGAAAATATTTTTTCAATAAAAATTGGTAAATATATTGTAATTTTTATTCATTTGCTCAGCGTGATATTGACCGTATCGATTGGAAATTTTCAAATATATATTATCAGTATGATATATATGATATTAATACAAATAACTGTTTTAAAAATGTGTTCGACGGAATGTCGGATATTAAGATATAATTTAATTAATATGCATGTACTTAATTTTAATATTTAATTAATCTTAGTTATTCCCATGAGTGTTTTCATCGGCTAGTTTAAAATTCCACATAAAATATAGATTAAAATATATTTACGACTTAAAACGATAAAAAAATATTTTTTTATTTTTTAAAGCGCATTGTCTAATCTGAGATTTTATCTTAACGTATTTTAAAATAACGATTTTTTTAGAGTGGGTTGAAACGAATATCATTTACAGAATTATATATCGAGATAAGTTTAAACTTCTCGAGATAAATTAAAAAATTTATTGCAATTATTACGGTTAAGTATTTACCTAATTGTGAATAGAGCCTGCTCTATTTTATATCTCGATTATTTATTTCTTTTTAAGTCATTTTTTGAACCGGTCAAATCGATTCCACTAATGGCTTACTTTTGAGAAAAACACTTAAACAACATCGTAGACTTGAAAGCCTATGATAATTTTATTACATCGATATTTATTGATGCAAAATTTGTTATTCAGTGAGTGTTAGGGTTTGTTAGTTTTTGCTTTAACGACGTGGACCGATTTGGGTGTCATTTAGTATGGATATCTTTTCATATAACGCTCACGCTGCTTTTGTTCCGAAACTTAACAGTTCCTGTGCCTGGATATGTACACCTCATATGCAACCTTAAATCCTCCCACTGCTGGGATACAGGTCTACCCTCGAAGGGTGAATAGGCCGTATTCCACCACGCTGGCTAAGTGCGGGTTGGTGGATTCACATACGCCATTGAATTTCTGCTCCGGACATATGCAGGTTTCCTCACGATGTTTTCCTTCACCGAAAAGCCAGTGGTATGTAAATTCGTACATAAGTCCCAAAGAACTCATTGGTACGAGTCGGGGTTTGAACCCGCCACCTCAAGAATGCGAAGCGGCTGTTCTCCCACTGAGCTACCACGGCTTACGTACACCTAGAGATAGTTTATTTGAGTTCCTGTAGCATACCTAACTAGTGCAAATGTAGAATGCATCTAGTACATACATATGTCTTGGTTATCTGCGACAGGTGATTTAATATACGAGTAAATAACATTTCTAATTTTATAATGACAAACACACAAAATCCTCACTCTTTGACGACTATACAAACCAATGTGATAGCAGCATGCAGCAATTCAAGTAAATCCAGAGAACATTTTTTTTGGTTGGTTACACGATTTTCATAATTTAGTTTTTTTGATTTGACGACATTTAATTTAAACTCTATTTTCGTTCAAAAGTAAATAAAAAAAAATATTTTATTTCTACGTTACAAACCTTTCCATCAAATTTTGTGAATAAGGCCCCAGATAATTACAGTTATACTTAATTATTCGCGCTAACGGTTTTGCACGTTGTTCTAAACAAACCTTTTCCGGGATAAAAGCTATCATGTGAATATCCGGTCATTAGCTAAAAAAATAGATACAACTAATTTGTGTCAAATCTGTTTTGTCGCAACGACCTGGAACATACACAGAGTACACACCTTCGCACTTACAAGACACAGTCATTAAAATATACTAAAAGTAAAATCAAAAGTTAAAAGACTACGTGAAATAATAATAATTGTAAATTTCGCAAATAAAATTCTATTACGTACGTATTCTCTATTTCACAACCCAGTTTACTTGCCGAGTTTCATACCTGTCCAAAGATACGAAATCAGCAGAGTTTCGTAAAAATCTGCTCAAATTTTAAACTGCTGACTCAGACGTCGAGTACAAGAGAAAATTTCGAGGGAGAACAAAATTACGTCAAAAAGCTTACGCCTTTATTGGCATTTACTTAGACTCAAAGTAAAGTAAAGTAATCTTATCTTAATATATATAAATCTCGTGTCACAATGTTTGTCCTCAATGGACTCCTAAACCACTTAACCGATTATAATAAAATTCGCACACCATGTGCAGTTCGATCCAACTTGAGAGATAGGATAGTTTAAATCTCAAATTATAGTCGCAATTTTAATTTATTGCAAAATAAATATATACTGATAATTTTTACTATAAATTGACAAGTTAGCATCAACATACTACGGTTGCTATAGTTACGCAATAGCATTAACTTTTGACATTTGACATAGAATTGACGCAATGGCCTTTGACAGGACAACGTCTGTCGAGTCAGCTAGTATTTTATATAAAAATGAATCGCTGTTCGTTTGTCTGGCTATAAACTCGAGAACGGCGGGACCGATTTCGCTAATTTTGATCTCTAAATATTTGTAGAAGTTCAGGGAAGGTTTAAAAGCTTTTAAAAAAGCGGGTGAAACCGCCGGTTGCAGCTAGTATTGCATAAAACTGTGTACAATGGTGGAATAAATTTTATTAGGTACAGGTAAGTCTCAACAGTATATCCTATGCAATCTAGTACGTGATGGTTATCAAACAACAGTATTTTCAAAAAAAGAAAATCGGTTGTCTGTAAAGTCGGTTTATTGACGATAGTTGAACGTGACAACGTCATAAGAAAATACTGATGGAATGTTATTTCGATCGAATATTAAAGCGATTGATTTTTTACTCATCGTGAAATAGTTCTGTTAACTTATTTTTATAGTTTTGTCAATTATAGCATATCCTAAAATCGCTGCACTAGCGGACCGATGCTATTTATTTTAATGATGAAAGCACGAATATAATAAAAATAAATAATAATAATATATAATAATAATAAATTATTGCGCGCTCTCGCTTGCACTTCAAGCCTTAAATGGAACGCCTCAGAGCTACGGTAACGACGGTAACGCCGCATGCGTCATGTATTTTCGTGCGTGCAGCCGGCTCCATCGAATTATAAGACGTTGTCACGTCAATAAATATGTTTGATAAAAGTAATAGATATTCACAGATATCCCACGTTTGCCACCAGACATATGCCATATTAATTGACGAAAAAATAGAGGTTCTAAATATGACGCGGTAATAATCATGAAGATTAAGGAAAGAAAATCTGGTTATCAGAGAAATTAGTCGATAGCCCGAGATGAGTAGCGTTATAGAAGAAAGGTCTACCATCTGAGAAGGGGATATCAGAATCTTTTTCTTCTTCTTTACTACCCCTTTTACTTTTTTTTTACTTTTAAATAAAATGTCTTAAAGCTTTTATTTTAATTTAATTTTTTGGAAATAGTTTATTTTCTATTGCGAGCTTTATACAGATACATATTTGATTTTTTCGTTTTGTTTTTGCTATTCTAAGAGGACCCCGTATGATTATAATATATTCATCGTAATCTTAGCAATCAATCAACTTCCGTTATGAAAAAATAAATAATATTTAAAGCTAATTTTATTACAATGTGGGGTGATCAATACATTTAAAAGCTTTAGTGACCTTTATTGAATAGAGAAATTTATTGTATAAGCCACACTGATAAAGGAATTTAAAAAATAATATGTTGGAAGACTAGATTTACACCCTATATTGCTTTTTTATAATTTTACTGAAAATTAAATATAGAAAGCAAAATTTATCTTTATCTTCTTCTTCATATGTATAAAAATGAATCGCTGTTCGTTTGTCTGGCTAAAACTCGAGAACGGCTGGACCAATTTGGCTAATTTTGATCTTGAAATATTTGTAAAAGTTCAGGGAAGGTTTCAAAAAACAGCGGGTGAAACCACCGGGTGCAGATAGTATTATATATTTTTTTAAAGCTTTTAAGCTATTGCATAGCTTCTATCGCGGGCCTTGAGCGTGGAGACCGAATCCAGAAATTCCGTAACGAAAATAACCTTACAAAAAAGGAAGATATAAAAACTTAAACATTTTTTTTTAAATAGAACTACGGGGGTACACTCGGAAGACAGAGTCATGACGTTTGAAAAACATTTTTTTTAAATATTGCAAGGCCTATTTTTCAAAAAAGTATCCAAATGAATGTCTGTAATAATTATCAATAATTTTCAAAATAAAATAAATTTGGCGAAAAGTGAACGAAACCTTACACTCGACACCTAGAGGCGAGTTGCTGAACTAAAGAGACAAGCGTGATATTTCAAAAAGTCATTAAAAGTTCTGCTATTCATCGATAGATGGCAAAACTAAAAAGTATCACCGTGTGCAATAGCTTTACCGCGGCAGTCCCCGAGTGCCACACGTCTTTTTTTTTATTTAACTTGCTTTATGTTTATTCAAGTGGAACTCAATTTGTTACAACTTCTAGATGTCCGATTGAGCTGAAATTTGGTAAACGTGTGTAACTCCGACGAAAATGCAGTAAAAAAAACAAACTAACTTATAAAGTTAAGTTTGTTCCGCAGCGCTTAATTTTGATGCCATTTTAACCGGTTATAACTAGAAAAGTGTATTTTTTGCTTAATAGATATTTTGTTTTTTTGTATTGCTTTACCTCTATTATATCTATTATTGCTCTACCTTACTAGATTCACATTAAGGAACATATCGACTCATCCGTAGAATAGAGTTCGATGTGATCATGGAGCAAAAACGAGTTTTTTAGCTAAACGAGATAAGGAATACGAACTTTACAGACGTAGATTTTTAGAATTTTCATATCTTTATTAGTTTCGGAAATATAGAATCGAATAACGTTCAATCTGACATTAGCTACGCATAAAAACGCACTAAGTGATCAAGCGACAGCGCGCGGCGCGGAGGGGCGGCGCGGGCGCCCCGTCCGTTCGTCGGTCCGGCCGGTGTTTGCTGGAGAGTGGCGTATTTATGTCATGCGCTTCGGTTTGATGAAAAAAATATATTTATCAAGTATTATAATGAAAAAAAAACAAGTTTTCAGACATGTCACGATCAGGAAAAATGTTAGATATGCTTAAAGAAGCAAATTCTGATGCAGAAGAGCCTGAGCTTAGTTCATCATTTTCAAATGCAGCTACTTATAGTATGCAGAAAAGTGTAAATGTTTACAAGTTGAAGACTTTTCAGTTGTATTATTTCGAGATACACATTAAATTAATCTTATAATTATAAATAATACGCCTATATTGTTTTTTGTCCCAGTAAATGGTTGTCGGCGATCGATTTTTATATAAGACGTTTTATGTCGTAGAAGTCGTGAAACGCATTTTTAGTGAGAAAATATAATTTTCGTAATGTTTATTCCCGGGGTAATTATTCTTTATGTAATATTAAACAATAAAAAGTAGAAGTCTTATAAAATATTAGGACAATTTTATTCGAACACTGTTGACTTTCTAAGCGTTTCATATGAATATGGGACATTTTTCTACAAAATCAGTGACACGATTTGTTGGTTCGATATTAAGATGGGACGTTGTTACTGGGACAATAAAATCAGTTAAGACGTTGTTCATTTAAAAATATCATTAAATATAAAGATTTTTTATTTTTTATTTATCAAATTAATTGATAAGTAGGTACATAGTCTTGCAATATACATATTATTATAAAGTTGGTTTTATTAATAGCTATAACAATTAATTACTTCAGTTGTGAATGTTAATGATAACGGCATGTCACAACAAACGTCACCTTTGCCTCATAGTGCAGAAGAAATCAGTCGGCAACTAGCTGATGTCTGGGAAGAAATTCAGCATGAAGATGGTGGGACCAAAGAAATTATCTGCGACAGCTCCATACCCGATGTCATGTCTGATCCGTCTGCCGAAGATGTGTATAGCAATCAACTCAATACATGTTCTTTGGAAGTACCTACCTTCTAGTTTCGAAAATTCACCATTAATACAGCTTGAAGAGTTAGAAGTGTTTCAATCTCAACACAGATCTACTCCGGTTAATTCAGAACTGTCGGTGCCAATCCTATGCCGTCCCCTACTAACGTCCATTTGATCTGTGATTGCTTATTCTGCCCTGATCATGTAGACAGTTTTTCTGTGATTTCTTCATCGTCATTTAGCACCACTAATTCACCTGCTGCTTCGTACTCGAGCGATCACACCGTGACTCCTAAAACGACTAGAAAACTACAGAGGCGCTCAAAAGAATGGGCAGATCTTAAACGGAAATGCCTGAAGAACTTAGGTAAGACAAGTTACAAATGCTCTGATAAAATATCTCAACAACAGCGGCTGAACTGCTTCACAAAATTTTGGCAACTGGGAGATCGAACTATCCAGTGGAATTACATCATCAAATATTCCGATGAAATGAAGAAGAAACGATGTCTGAATCAAGATACTCTTAATATGTAATACGAGTAGGAAACATACTTTTAAGTATTATCTACCGCTGATTACAGGTTCCAGCGAATCTCACTGCGAGAAAAATGAAGTGTGCCAAACTATGTTTATTAATACTCTTGCAGTTTCAACTCGTATCTTAAAGACTGCGTGGAAGAAGTACGATGGCAGTGCTATTATAGAGGAGGACAAACGAGGTCGCCACGGTAATCATAAGACCGTTATAGATGACGATATGAAGAAAAGTTTTTGTGACCATGTTCGGGCGTTTGTATCTGTTGAATCTTATTTTACATACGCAAGAACAGCCAAAAGCTGTACCTACACGGAGAGTTAAGCATTGCCAAAATGTTCAAACTATATCTTGAATGGTTTGACTCTGAGAAATACGCAATTACGCATGTAAGGCTACAAAAGAACGCCAGTATCGTGACATTGTCAACTCAAACTTCAATCTAGCTTTCCAATTCCCAAAAAGATCAGTGCGACGAATGTCACGTTTTCCGATTGAAAAAAACCCAACTGACCAAGAAAAAAAAACTATTCAGAAACATCAGAATAATAAGAAGGTCGCAAGGAAAATTCCCTAGATAAAAAAGTGAAATGGAGACATGGTTACTGCTATGTTTGATTTTGAAAAAGTATTGCAGTGTCCTAATGGCAATGTAAGCATATTTTACTTCAAGAGAAAGCTATCTTCTTTTAATTTCACGATTTTTGGGAAAGCTCTTTGCCTTAGGTGGGATGAATCTGTGGCAAAACGTGGAGCAAATGAAGTTAGCAGTTGCCTCTTAGATTTTATCCAAGCTAATGTTGAGCAAGGGGCCAAAAAGTTTCGCTTTTGATCAGGCAATTGTGCTGGCCAAAATCGTAATAGCTTTGTATATTCATTGTAGGTACGTTTACGCCGCACAAAAATTCAACATATGCATAACACACCGATTTTTACAGAAGGGAACACACCCAAATTGAGGGGGACAGTGTCCACTCTTTCATCGAGAGAGCTTCTCATACCAAAACTATCTGTACCCCTTATGAATGGCGTTTATTAGTAAGATGGGCCAAGAATGAAGGAGAACCCTATGTTGTAACACAGAACGAATAATGTGTTTGACTTTAAATGTCTTGTTAATGATAAGGTTTGGATGAAAGACAACAGGTTTGGAAGAAGATTAACTCTAAAAGCATTCGAGAAGTACATGCAGGCTGTAGTGATCCCAACAAATTGTTTTTTTAAATATGACCTGTCTCTGCCTGCTCAGAGTCAGGACTGCAACCTAAGTCTGATTCTAACTGTTGTGTGATTGCTGTTCTAAGTGATGTCATCTAATGGTTTTGTATCCTATTTTGAGATTTTGTCAATTAATAAACGAGTTTAAATATTTATATATTTTTAAATTTACTTTTACAGGAGGTTAGTCATATTATGGCTAACATTATGTTCAATTATTTCAAGGTGGTCATTCACAAAGGACTCATAAAGTATGGGTAATTCTAACAAAAAACGACCCATGTCAATATAGAACTTCACTTGATTCAGACATCTCCGTAAAACAACGTATAATGTTAATTACGGACCCCCGGTGTTCCGCCATTAAACGTCCTATGTTGATATGGAACCCACTAACTCGTGAAATAAACAACTAAAAAATATACACTATAAAGCATGTAACTAGGCTGAGGGGCTGTAACAACATACCAAAAAACCAAAATGTCAAGTCTCATCGTTTAAGAGTTACGCAAGTCAACAACTTCTCTGACCTCTACTGAAAACTATCAATCCTACAGATCGGACTTTATTCTACGGATGAGTCGATATCGTAACTCAAAATGAGCAATAAAATTAGTAAAAAATAAATTCGCCAAAATAAAAACCAAAATATTTTTGAAAAAGTCTCATTTTAATCCATTTTATCAACAAGCTGTGGTTAGCCAGACTGGTATAAAATTTAAGCGTAATGTTGCCAACCTTAATTTAAGTTTAACTTAAGGTATATAAGTAAGTTAAATAGAGTAAGCTTTTACTATACACCAGGAAATCATTAGTTGATCGTTCACCACAGAAGGCGTCTTACTCACCTCTCTGGATGTTGTTATAGTTGTATTTATTTACGTTTTATTTTTTTTTATTTGTTATTTTAAAAAAAAAACAAAATTTTAATCTTTATCTTTCTTATAAGCTGACAATGGGTTCCTTAAGCACTCTTTTTCTTAGAATCATATTAAAAGAGCTGGGCACTTACCATAGTATGTATTGGAAGATGTCTGGCTAGATATAGGATATATAAATATGGAGGAAGACGACAGAAAAGAAGTTTAAAAAATTAAAAATAAAACCTCAATTTTTGGAAAATTTCGATCCGTTGAATTTATGAATTTACAATCACAATATTAATATTTTGGCAGTTATTTCTTGTATAATATGAGTATTTAAAAAAATATATGGTATTTGTTATCAGTATAGTGTACCACTTAAGTATTCGTGTTATTTTAAAAGCTTTGCCAGAACATTATTTATTAAAACACGCATTTAATTACACCAATATTTATGTATATTATGTGCTAATATAATTTAAATCGCTGTTTAAATATTTCATTAATATTTAGGGAATTTCATATCATGTTTCTGCAGTCAGATTTAAAAAATATATTTAAAATTTAAATTAAACTTGCTTTTTCCGTTGCATTTTAAAGATAAAATGTTTTAAAAGCAAAAAGTTGTACTAATAAATAAAATAAAATCTTAATAATGAAGTGAAATTATAGATAAGAAACTTTTAGTTATGTTTTATGAAACTTCAAAAACACCGATGGTGCCAAAGCATTTACGAGTAAGTTTGATCAACGGTCAGATGCTTTTAGCCGGATCAGACAGTTAGCTGTATAACTTACAACGTTAAACTGTCTGATATTTTACTAAAAACTTTCACTATAAAAGCGGGCATCAAAAGTTTTTTTGCGGATGAACGAGAAAATATAGTAAAGCTATGGGATCAACATGACATACATCAACATCAACATACATGAGTTCACAAATAATCAGTTGCTACCAAGAGTAGTTTAAAATATAACCTCTTTAGCAAAAAAAAACACGTATTTAAATACTCATGTTACTCATGTTTTGTTTATTCATAATCAACCCTAAAATCGAATAAAAAAACTTGTTAAAAAAAAAAAACAGTTCCATAGAAAAATGTCATAGAGACTCAACTCCTCAAGGTTGGGCCCACAGTAAAAGCTGTTGGAAATTTGGGTATATGTATATTTTTTGGGTTTTTGGCATGGCACATCCTAAGCTTAAAACCCTGCATACTTCAAATTCAAATATTTTATTTCGGATATTATGTATTATTATATTATATATAATACATAATAATATATAATACATTCGAACAGACATTTTTTTTTTTAAAGTAAGTTAATTTTTTCAGACACCAAATTCGGACTAAAAAAATATTTCCATCCTTGCTCAATAGATTACTATTAATGTCGAAACGTAAAAAACTTTTAGACAAGATCTTATCAGGAAATGAATAATAGACTTCTGATAACATTATATTCTAAATTGTTAACGCGGAATTTAAATGTTTTCTTAAACGTCAACATAGACTTCTAGTTCCATTTCAATATATCATGTTTCCTAATTGTAGATGAGATTTAGGCTAAAGGTGGTGTTTAATATAAAATATATTTAAATAATTTATTTCGCAAGAAATAGAGGTAAAAAAATCAATTTGAAAAAAATGTTTGGGAGCCATATAGCTTGTTTTTTTTTTCTTTATTCGGAGTTATGCTTTTATTTTATTGTGAAAACTGACGTGTTATACACGTGGTCTCTAGTATTTTTATAAAGATGTTACTACATCCGCCTATCTGGTAAACTATGCAGGTCTTCTAATACTAAAAATATCTGAATGCGACTCCAGCCAATATTTATAAGCAAGCCGATATTTAAACAAACAAAAATGTATTTTTACTTTATTACCCTCTTATTACTTAGACTAACTTGTTAAAAAGAAACAATAAAAAGGCTTAGATATTTTCTCGCAGAGGAAAAACTTGCATGTTATAGATTTTTTTTTTTATGGTTGGAAATACGAATGTTGAGATGGATGTGTGATGTAACACGAATAGATAGAAGGAATGAGTAGGTATATTAGGGGAAGTCTGAAAGTAGCGCCAGTGACAGAAAAGTTGACAAGTAATCGTCTATCGTGGTACGGGCATATTATGCGAAGAGAAGAGGACCACATCACGAAAAAGACGATGAACTTGATTGTGAATGGGTATAGCTGTAGAGGACGACCAAAGAAAGTATGGATGAACTGTGTGAAAGATGATATGAAAAGGAAGGGAGTGTATTCAGATATGACGAATGATAGAGATGAATGGAAGAAGTGTACATACTGTACCGACCCCGCGCAGGTGGAATAAGGGTAGGCAGATGATGGTTCGAAATAATAAAAAACAAGAAATTTACTTGAAATGTTACGAAATTTTGAGAAACTTTTTATAACCTACTTAGATTATCCTAAAACTTAATTCTTAGTTGTTATTGTCAAGTGTAAAACTGGTAGTAAACTTTTTTTATTGATGCGTGGGTGTGTATTAGCAATAAAATTATATGCAGCAGTAATAAAAATTCCTTTTTTATAGTTTAAATAAAATGATAATTGCATACGAAAACGCATACCGCGAGGTAGCGTTAAATTATGTTATAAAATACCTCTAAATATTTTTATTGATGAAAACCGTGTTTTTTTTAAATTTTAATGCGTTCATAAAAAAAATTTATTCATCAATATAATTTATGAACAATATAAAATTAAGACATTAAACATAGGTACGGTACAATACAATAATACAGGTTCTTGCAAAACTATCTAAATTCTATATTAACAAAAATAAAACCACCCAAAAACATCCTGTATGTTTGACTTAGAATAAAAAGTACATTTTTATAGTATAATTTAAACCCGATTATGCAGCTTCATTATCGATACAAAATAATAAATTGAATCCCTAATGGTTTATGGTTATTAGCCGCGCTAACTTTCAGATATGAAAATTAAATGTGATCTTTTAAAATAAGATGTCATAATCTATTTAAAATATATATATTTTTTATTGTGAAATAGGCAGAATTTTAAAAATACATATGATTTAAAAAAAAAAATATATATATATAAAAAATATTTGAAAAATATACATAAAATCACTAAATTATCTTCTTATAATGTCATAATTATTGCAATCTTGCTCAAAAAAATTAAAAAAGCAGATCTCCTGATTTAATGCGATAGGTAATATTTTATAAAATTAAAAAATGGGGCCAGACCTTTGCCCAGCAGTAGGACATTACAGGTTAACTAAAGAAAATGGGGGCTTTTTTATTTGCATTTATATTTTCACTATGTAAAATTTGCCACCTTAAATTTCACTGTCTTGTGTGTTTAATTTTAATTATACAGGGTATGCTAAGCCGAAAAGGGCTCATAGTACTCATCATTATAAACAACTTTTACTATGGGACTAACTCGAAATTCGCGAAAAAATAATCAGCTGTCCCATACATTTTGTTGAGTGTCATTGACACTTTTCTATGGAACAGCTGATTTTTTTTTCGCGAATTTCGGGTTGGTCTCATAACAAAAGTTGTTCATAATGAGGAGAATTATAAGCCCTTTTTGGGCTTAGCATACCCTTTATGAATAACCCTATATAATTGTATTTGATTATCTTTATTTTTGAAATTCGATCTTTTTAAAATCTTGAAAATCTACCATTCTACTCATGCTAACATTTATTGAATTTTAAACACCTAAATTTATGCTACTGTACTATTACAATGCTATAAAAAACAAAGTTAACTATAATGTAGAAACAATAATTAATCCTGTTGTTAAACATTTGTTAAATTTTAAATTAATCGTGCCTAAACACGACACGGCTGAATTATTTGCAAGAAATATCATAAGAATTTATAATAATCGCCTCAATTGATTGACCTTACAAGACAGAGGTAGTTTAAAATCGTGATTAAATAAAATAATTTGACAATTTAGTATTAAAAATCTGTGGTCAGTATGCCTAATGCTCTATTAACATAAATTGTAAGATATTCAAGTAATATAAAACCTAATATTTATAGGTTCTAAAACATTGCAATAAAAAACCAAATTTGATGGGAATTTTGTCTCTTATTTTTTTATATTTATTTACAGCTGCGTCCTTCCTTTACATAAAAAAAATTAAGGTTTTAAAGTTTCTCCTGATAAGAGTGTCATGATTTTTAATTATGTATAGTATAAATTTAATCACCTTAATGTTATTTACCCGATTTTATATCATTTGGTATTTAATTTGATAAACAGTCTTTTGATTAAAATGGTCACCGGAAACATGTCGCCCCGCCCAGTAAACGCAATAGCGCTAAAGGAAGAACGATTGTAAAGTAGAGGGGATAAGACTTGGCGAGGTGGCATGTTGAGAAGTGAAAGGCAATTCGGTTTTAGCTTTAGTTTCGATCAGACGTCGATGTAATACTGTTACTGTGAATATAATTGTGATATATAAAGTGTTTTATAAATATATATACCATCCTGGCGTGAAAAGAGGTGTTTTCTTAATACTTCAGAAGTGTTAAAAACTCACGCAACGCCGCAAACGAAGAAAAGAAAATGTTAAAATGTTGAAAAAGCAGCAGACGTGTGAACGCCGTTGCTCCACAAGTTAACCGAGCTCGGGGAGCTCTCTCTGCACTGAGATCACCACGAGCAGCAGTATGGATGGAGAACTACAAGACAAGATGTGCGGGATACACAAAAGAAATCTTTTTTAGAGGTATGTTAATCTTGTTTAATCTTTATGCTTTTGTTTTCTATTTCTCATTTTTTATCTCACCGTTACTGAGGTATTTCTCGTTTAAAATTGAATCAATCGATGCAAGTTGATAAATCTAATGTCGCGAATATGCATTGGGGGGTAGAATTCACGTGCCATATTTGAAAAGATTAACTTTTTGATAAATTGATTTCATTAAAAGTTTATGCAGGCGCATGTGGGTACTTGGCCAGGGCTACTCCTTGGCAGTACCAAGGCGCGCACCTTTATTAAACTTTCACTTAAACGTAGAAGTTGGGCTAGGGCTACTCCCTGATGGTACATGACACGTTTTTTTTACTTACCCGTTGTGTATGTGCATATTTGAGTTTATAAAAGGATATCGATATTTTTTTTCATTTTATGTATTTCTACCCACGTTTTCTAAAGAGAATAAAAAGGCTCTCATTTGTTGGTTTATTATAATTATAATAAATGATATATTTCCGAGATTGATTGAGCATAGATTAAATTTTTGGGAAAAGTCGGATTAATGGTTAACTCACTCACTGGTTAATTGCGCGAGTATGCTTCTCGCTGGATGTCAAGTGAATCGTTGGATTTCACTAGTTAATTACGCGGATACGCTCTCTACTGGGTGTTAAGATTCAGATACAGATATATTTATTGAACAACTGATACATTGTAACTTATATGCTAATTCAAATTCAAAATAATTTATTCAAATATGGGTACCTACATCAATGTACACTTATGAATGTTAAATACAGTTTTTATGAATAAATACATACGCAATAAATTAAATGTCAAAGAAAATAATATTATTAGAATGTCAAAAAATTGTTTATAAAATAATTGCAATGTCAAAAAAATCAATGTATAAAATAACTACAATAGTAGGTATAATCAGTTGAGTATTATTATTACAGTCTAAATACAATTTTCGTAATGAGACTTTATCACAGATCACAGAAGTCGTCAATTTTGTAGTATAAGCCTTTTTAATTAAAAAGTCTTTTAAAATTCTTTGAAAATCTGTGTCTTTCTTATTTACTAGAGTAACAGGCAACAAGTTATAAAATAACACGCCGTTCATTACAAAAGAGTTGCCAGTTTTAGCTAATCTAAATAGATGTTAGTGCATTACTTGAAATTGTCAGTATCGGGCATTAAATATGTACACAGTCAAATAGTTTTAGTAGTTTAAAAAAATAATAATAATAATAATAATTAAACATTTCCAATTCAATTTTAAATTCTATGCATATTATGTCAAATAATTTTTATTAAATGTCAATAGTATTCAATTAAGATAATATTATCATGTCAATTCCTTATGAAATGTCAAATTTTAAATTGTTTATTTAATAATGAATATCTGAATTTTTGTTATAATTAAACACGGGAATACTCACGTATCTGAATTGTTATATTTTACTAGTTAGTTGCGCGGATATGCTTTCCGCTAGATGTCGAGTGAATATTTCACTGGTTAACGGTTATGTGAGTGAGTGAGTGAGTGAGTTGGGTTTTTTTTGGTCGATGGCGCGGAAATGTTTTCGCCACAGTCTATCTAAACTAATTGGTGCTTTTTGACAGATAAAAGAAAAAAAATTGTGTCGAGCAAATCTAGTACCAGTACTAGTAGTATGTTACTAAATTTAACGTTTATTAGATATCGATTCTTTATATTTGATAACCGATTTAAGTTTTAGCTTATAACATGATATAGTTTTATTATTTCTTTAGTCTTAATATGTATAAATTACGTGTCACGTTGTTTGTCCGCTATAGACTCCTAAACTACTTAACCGATTTCAATCAAATTTGCACACCGTGTGCAGTTCGATCTAACTTAACAGATAGGATAGCTCACATCTCAATTTATAGTGTCTACCCGTGCGAAGCCGGGACGGGCCGCTAGTTTTCTTATAATTTTTTACTAGATATACGGTGCTATATTATTATATTATGAATAATATTTAGGTATTATACAAAACTTTAAATTTTAATTTTCTGAACGAATATAAATATATAATTTATATTGCTGTAGCGATTGTTATTATAATATTTTTAACGATCATTATTCATACATAAGTAAATTAGAATTGCCGTGACACTTCGGAAAGGTATACGTAAGATACGTTATTTTAAAACAACGTCAAGAAAATAAAACAATTTATTGGTTAAAATTAATTTTATTTGCTTTGTTTTGAAGAAAAAAAAAGTGTTAAAAAATTGTAAATATTGTGATGGAATAAAAACCGTTTAATTTTTAAGATTTACAAATTATATTTTTTATATATTTTTTTTTTGTTTTAATAGCTGAAATATTTATTTTAACAAAGTAAAAATTACTTATGAAATTAAAAATTACAATTGTATGAAAATGATAAAAGTTTTCCAACAATGGTTACTTGGTGGTTAGTTTAATGGATACTTTAAAAGTGTGCTAGTTAAAAAAGTGTTAAATGTCAAAAGATAAGTACTTCTTATTTTGGACGGACTGTAGTCGTTAAATTTCGCTGGGCGCAGACATGCTGTCATTATTTGCCAAAATGTTGCGTCATTATTTGTTGGGCTGTCGGTTAATTGATAGGGCGAGTAAAATATTTTATGAACACCGATTTCAAATATTGAATTGAAATTTTTATTTGCACGGATATGTTTTTCCTATATTTTTACCAAATGGAAAATAAAACCGCTTATTTTCCTATGTTAACAGTTGGGTTATTGAATGTATTCTGCCGGAGACAATGTAAACGTTTCAGGATGGTGTGACAAGAAAGTCCGCCGAAGATGTTGGTGCTCCCTCCGATATGCCACAGAGGCATTGGCAGAGCGTGATGGCGGTTATAAAGAAGACAAGGGTTTCTTCTTTATGCTGCTCCAGCGGGGAAACTGAGCTTTTGAAGACCTAGAAAGTAGCAAGTACATTTTTGCTAGTTTTTTTTTATATAAAGTTGCCAAAGGCTAATTATTTTTCTTGTTTTTCGATACCGAATACGTTAGAAAATAGTCAATAGGGTTATATTTTATACTCGTACTGCATTACAAATTGATAATAATAATGATAAAAATATTCATCGCTATATTACTAATGCAAAATTAAAAATTTTAAATAATTAATAGTTTAATTTTAAAGAGGGTTTCTCAGACTTAAAAGTATAGCTAAAATAATATTATTAATTACAAATTATTTTTATTGATATATTTTAGTGGTTTGGTATTTTTCCAATCAACGTTACTGTGTTAAAATGCGCGAATTCAAGTTAAATTGGTATTTTTCTGGTGAATTGCTATTTAATGATATTTTTGAATCCTATTTCGTTCTTTTCAAAACACGAGATTGTCGAAAACAACTTCAGTTCGATTGACACGTCTTGTCGTTCATGTTTAACACACGACGAATTCTGTTGAGCAATGTACCCATCAAAAATTTGTTTTCTCGTACTATGATTTGGCATTCTATAACTTTAATGAAGGTATAATATGTATATTGTACATTAGTGTACATGGCGTTATGCAATGATAGCATATGAATGTTAAGTTTACTTCGGGTCGCAGGATCAACCCGACTTGTATTATAAGAATTTAGTTATAGATAATAGTTTGTTTGTTTAAGAAATATACATTGGTTATGGAGGTTACACTTGAAAAAACTATTGAATCATGTTGGCATAATTTTAGATAACTACATGATTTCCAATGAGTATGTAAACCTTAATACCCTGAATAGACTCATGCTAAGGGGTTCCTGTGTTATGAGATTTAGTAATTTTCCTCCTGAGAAAGGAACAGTTTTAAAACTAAAAGTTAAAAGTAATAGCAAATAAAAGTTTTAACTAAAAGTTTAGATCAAGCACAAAAAGAATAAAACCTGTAAAACTAACGTGTAACCTGAAAGTTAAAATACATTAATTGCCAGTAACAACAAACTCTCGTTAAACATAGTTTCCATATTGAACAAAAGACTAGTTAACTTTAACATTTTGTTAACTTTGAATGGTTGGCTCAGTACCTATATCTGTAATTCTCAGTTTGAAAACATTTCTTCAATTGCATTTTTGGTAGACTTACAACGAGTAGACTTAAAGTTAATTAAATACGTAACCTTAGTTTTTGGATAGAGTCAAAGAGCGTTATTAACATTGATAACGAGATCACCGTTTTTGTGAAAATATGATTAAATTAAATTAATGAAGTGATCGTCTTCCCATCCACTAGTAAATGAAAGTATTGTAGCAAATTATCCATTTTACGTATTTGTTGTTTGGTGATTATGATTTATCATCGATAAAAATATGCGAGGTTTTGTTTTTATCAACGAGTGAAGTGAGTTTATTTTTGTTTTTTAACTTGTGAAGGTATTTTGTTTAAAGTTGAACTGCTTCATAAGTAAGCATTATTCTGAGGTAGTTTGTTCAATGAATGGGCATTGCAATGCCAGCTCGTAGAGTTAAAAAAAACATTCGGGTCAACAATATTTTTGTGTTTGGTAAAGCTGGTTATCTCTAAATTTCAATCAAAAATATGATAAATGTTGGTTTAGTAAAGATTTGTTAATTTAAAACGTAATCTACCGCGGAATACTACTATTTAACTTTTTAATTTTAATTTTTGTGGATATGAAAAGTCTAAGTTTATAGAATACCCGTGTATAGCCCAAGCTATTTTTTTTTTTCGGGGTTTATTTAATATTACTTGCTACGATTATTACTACTACTACACTACTTACTATTTTTTACCATGAAAACAAATGTGGTTTTGATTTCACTCATTTTTTTAAAGATAAACACGAACTTGCGAACTGTTAAGTCGGATAGGACTATAGTTTTATTCTTAATGATAACCAGCGTGACGCGCTCACGATCACGATGTTGCCTGGCACTCGTATTAAATGTTGCTAGAGGGTAAATCAAAGCGCGTAACCAAGAGGTAATAGTGACTTTTAGATTTGAGTAAAAAAAAAAAAAAACGAATCTATAGCTAATGCTAACCTACAAATTAGGTTTGTTTACGGTGTTTTAAATACTGATGTTAAGAGTTATACTTTCTTTTGAAATAAAATGAGGTTAATGTTCCGTATAGTTCCTGTCCAATCGATATTAATGTACCTAGTTGTAACCAATCTGTAACTATCTTAGGTGCGGTGCTAGCTTTGTTGTTATTTAGCTAACTTATTAAGTTCAGAACTTTATGTTTTTGGATAATATGTTTTAAAAATTTAACATTAAAACTTTATACAATTTTATATTTGACGTAAAGGTACTATTCGAATTCACCATATTCGAATAAATGAATATGAATATTCAAATATGGTGGCATAATCATGCACAATCTGCCAGTAAATCAGGAATGTAATTAGTAGTCTGAACAATAATAGCATTATTTTGGTACGTCGAGATTACCATTCATAAAACCTAACTTTAGTCGTTGCAACGTTCATGCTCTTGTTGTATGGGCAGTGATTCTATTCTGCAGATATAATTTTACTAATATTAATAAGGTTCCGCGTACCTATACCATTACCTAAGAGCATTTGGTGTAATTTTTCATGTAAGATGCAATCAAAACTCATGGAGAAATATCAGTTCTTTAATATTAATCAGATCTTCCCAAACATGGTATAACATGAAGATAGCAAACGTTGTTTTTTTTTTTATCTTTGCGGAAACTCTTATTTCAATCACTAAGTTTTTACTGATGAAAACTTTCTTTAATATTTTGAGATATCTGATAAAACGGTAATTAGTTTATTCCTGAATCATTTTTGGTTTTCATCCATGCTGTATTATTGCTAAATTCTAGCCTATCTTTGTGAAATATCTAGCTTCAACATGTATATACATATTGTTTAGACAAGGTGGTTCTTATATAATATTCTATTACTTCATTAATATTTTAAATGGATACGGCATTATTGATTCACGATGCCATGATACAGATAAACAATATTTCGTGCTACAATATAGGTAACTTGAATAAATAAATATAAACAAATGATTCATTTCGATAGATTTGTGATTTACAGTATTTAACACTTGTATACTAATAGTGTAATATAACAACAGTTTTAACTTGTTTCGTTGCATTTAGTTAAAATGTGTCCATAGGATAAAATATCTTTTACAAGGCCTACTATTTTTGCGTTTCTATATTTTACACTTTACGTTTTTTTAAGCTATTATGATCTTTGTTTTCATTTTTATGATTCAGCTTCTTAAATTCGTTTTTGACAGGGATACTAGTTTAGAATACTAGATACCATATCAGTTGAAAGTTTGTTTTCTCAAGGTTGCTTGAAATAAATGTATCAAAAAGGGTACAGACATGTGTAAATGAAAATACTTTTTTAAATTTTTGACGACAATAGTCTTGTATATAAATAGTTGAATCCAAGTAACTAGATCGTTATAAAGCCGAATGTCATGATTTGTAATTGTAATAGATAACTCAGAGAAATTATTCTCGTAATTAATGTGTGTTTTCTGAGTACACCAAAACTGTTAAAATGTTAACCTGAACTATCAGTGTTGAGTCATTAATCATAGTTATATTTCGTTTTAACGATCATTTTTATTGAAATTGTCTATTGTACTATGATTTTACTAAGAAAGTCTGTATTTCATGTAATATTTATTCAAAGATGTATTAAATTTATATTTTATGTGTATTTTGTGGGTAATGCCGGGAGGCATCACGTTGCCGGATGGCCGAGTGTCATGATTTTTAATTATGTATAGTATAAATTTAATCACCTTAATGTTATTTACCCGATTTTATATCATTTGGTATTTAATTTGATAAACAGTCTTTTGATTAAAATGGTCACCGGAAACATGTCGCCCCGCCCAGTAAACGCAATAGCGCTAAAGGAAGAACGATTGTAAAGTAGAGGGGATAAGACTTGGCGAGGTGGCATGTTGAGAAGTGAAAGGCAATTCGGTTTTAGCTTTAGTTTCGATCAGACGTCGATGTAATACTGTTACTGTGAATATAATTGTGATATATAAAGTGTTTTATAAATATATATACCATCCTGGCGTGAAAAGAGGTGTTTTCTTAATAAGAGCGGACATTGTCCTCTTATTAGGGTTGTCACAAAACATAACAAGAAAAATTTTAAGAAAAATTGTATTGTAAAAAAAATATCATTTGGATTTTGATGTTTAGGTAAATGACTCCAAATCTGAAATGTATGAACAATTGAACACCTTTCAGTATTTTACACCTCTTTTGTGACGGGTTATTTATAAAAATCAATCGCCGTGCGTTAGTGCTGTAAATAAATATCCGTTTAATTTTTCAATGTTTTTCCCCTAGTTTTTCTAATGCGACCAAAAAATCTATGCAAACTGGTACCGGTTTGTTTTTCTTTCAGTTCAATTCTTAACGAGTCTGAAAAATCAATGCAAACTGGTACCCCAATACTAAACAATACATCCCAGCTTAAGTACCGTTCCACTAATGAAAAAGTATTCAAAGCCAGATTCTGCATTAAAATTTGTAGAATGCAGTCGGCGACGGGGACCGCACCAAGGTCGTGTTTACAAAAAGAGTTTTATTTATAAATTTACGGAGAAAGCAGAACATGTTGCGTAATAACAATAAGCAGGGTTTCTGTAGGGTTGACACTTCCAATTAATGGAAGTGCTTTTTAATTTTGTTCAATATTTTATTTTATAGGTATCTTCTAAGTCTGCGTGCTTCATCTTCGACCGCATCTTCGCTTACCATCAGGCGAGTTGGTGGTCAAACGCGGACTAGATCTCGTTAAAACAAATATTATATTATGTAAAACGTGTATCTAGTTAGAACGTTTTACTACTAAAAACTAGTTTTAACTGGTTAGAGCATAAAAAGAGTTGGGCATTTGAGGCAGTTGAGCAGTATGAGAATGAAGCATTTGAGACTATATGAACCTTTTTATTGATTTTTAGGTTTTACTGCAACTTTTTTTTAAACCATACGTTAATGGTATTCGTAATATCCAACGGCTAATTTGCAAGACGTTTTTTTTAATATACCTAGATTTAGATAATTACATACAAACAGTGTGATAGTTGAAAAAAGTGCCAAGAGGAAAGGGTCATCGTCATAAACGACTTTTACAAATAGAAAAACTTAAACTAATAAAAAATGTACTCGACATTGTCGAGAGTCTATTTTTTACGAATTATTATTTAATTAAGAATACGAACTTATTGTCTTTATTTTATAAGCAAAAAAGCGTTGCTACTTTTTACTAGAGCAATTCTAGTCACTTCTAAACAATTTATTACGATTGGGCTTACAATTGGCGTTCAGTTTTCGATTAACGAAATTGTTATGCAAGACTCTGTATCAATTTGTAAGTAATTATAGGTTACCGAAACTTAATTGTAAACATTAGATATAGATTGTGTTTGGCTATAGCTATAAATACACATACAGGGTTGTATGGATATGGTATGCTACTATTTAAACTAACGTGGTTTTGACACATTTTGTTATAGTTAACCCGGGAATACTCACGTAAAAATTAAGTCGTCTACTACGACTAGTTTCGGTCACATTCGGTGAATTCATACTAAGCGACCAACGTTGAAGCCACAAAATCTGCTGTTTCGTTTAAAAATGTCAATACCACTTGAGAAAATGTGTAAAACAGCTGCTTTTTTTCGCTTAGTTTCCGTAGTGAAATAATAATTACTACGTCCTTTTCGGCTTAGTATGCCCGTCTTTATAACCCCATAGATTTCGTTTAACAATAGCTAGATTTTAAGGAGCAGTGTGTAAGTTTTTCGATTAGCATAGCAAAAGTAATTTCACGTCGTCTTTTTTTTATGTAATTGAGTGACGAGACGAGCAAATCGCTCGCCTGATGTTAAACGTCACGTTTGCCCATAACAGGTCTGCGCCACCCAGATTTTTGAACTCGCAGATTTCAAGACCCTGCGCGGCACAGCACTGCGCTCGTCACCCTGAGATATAAGTTGTTTAATCTCTTATTTGCCGCCTATCTCAGCCGCTTACCGAAATACCTTTTGTGCTCGTGCCGTAGTTGCTAAGATGTGGGCAATATGAATAACAACTGAAATAAAAAGATACACAATAGTCATGTATGAATCTGATCATTCTATGATGATTTTTCTTATATCTAACTTTTTGTTGCCTCAGCTTAAGGAAGTGAAAATACGTTATTCTAGATTAGGATATAAAAAAAACAATTTTTACTATTTATTTATTTATTACAGTATGTTTTAAACAACAATTGCCTTGAAACCCAGTCGGGTATGCCTAGGAAATTAGGTTGACATAACATTTTTTATTTTTTATGCGTTTACATCGGAGGTTTACACAGGCAAATAAATTTAAGCTCAATCATATATCAAGAAAGAGAAGAGGAAGAAGAATATGAGGTCAAAATTCAGTTGCCTGATTCGACAAACACAATACTGACACGGAAAGATAAATAAAAGCTCTTTTTTAACCGACTTCAAAAAAGGAGGAGGTTATCAATTCGACTGTATGTTTTTTTTATTTTATGTTTGTTACCTCATAGCTTTTGACTGGGTGAATCGATTTTGATGATTCTGTTTTTATAAGAAAGCTGACGCTTCCCATTTCAATTTAGTCCAGTTCTGATAATGGTATCCATGAGAAAACCATATTAAGTCTTAAATTTGCATTAAGTACGTGCGCGACAAAATATAGATGAATAACTCAATAGTCGGTCTTTTGAAGTCGGTTTTTGTTTTATGTTTTGTAAAAATAATGTTTTTGTTTAAAGCGAAACTAGTCGTGGTAAACGATTTAATTTTTACGTGAGTATTCCCGTGTCAATTATAACAAAATTTGTCAAAAACACGTTAGTTTCCACAGTAAATAAAATCTCAATAAAAGGTTTCGTTGAAACGAGATTTTCTTACAAAACACAGTTTCACATCGCTTACAGAACAAAACTAAAATGTACTTTTAAATTTTCCGGTGAGAGTTAAAACTCGCGGGATCTGTCACGTTCTTCATTATAAAATAAAAAAATAAAAACTAAATAAAAGCCTTTTATTCCTTGCAAAAAAATAAACATATCTTTTAGTAAAAAACTTCAACTAATATTTTTTTGTAATAAGTAGTAATAAAATCATGTTAATCCTCATTTGCAAGGACCCCTCCGCAGGTGAAGGCCTCCTCCAAAAAATGCCACTCTTCCCTATCCTTTGCTGTTTGCATCCAGTTTGGTCCAGCCGTTTTATAGAAATAAGATCGTCTGCCCTTCTCATAAGCGGTCTTCCTCTATGGCGTTTACCACGTTCTTTATTACCAACCGTTAATAAATAAACCAAGTGTTATTAAATTTTACTTTTGAAGTCTAACCTTTTTTTTCTCTTTTTTTTGTACTTTTTTACTTTTACTACTTTTTAACTTTTCTTTTATTCATAATAAAGTAAGCAATTTTAATCCTTAAAAATATACCTAATTGGATTATTGGGTGTCAATTTTTTTTATTGTTTTAGTTTTCAACAAAATCTTAAAACTTTTGACAACCATAACACGATACCTGCGAAGGACGCTGTAAGAAGTCGTACTTACAGTTTAAAAATAGACCACTTAAGGGCACAATATTATACTTTGCGACTTTGTACATTTTGTCTTAATACGACGAAAAAAGACCTTGAAATAAAAGAACTTTAAAAACGTCCCGCACTGCGTAGTTTTTTTTTTTTAATAAAAGTCTTGCAATATTTCCTCATGTCAAAAATAGAAACAAATTTATTAGTCGATCGTAGTGCTCAAAAAAATCTAGTTGATGTCTAAATTTTGCGCCATATTTGTATATTTAATTTTTAATTAGCCTTTTTTTATAGACAATACGCGATAGAAAACAAGAACTCCTAAGGAAAACGAAGCGTTTTCTTTCCAACCCTGAACAAACAAATCCAATTCCCACGATAAACAATAAATAGGATTTTTCCCCTGACTTCGCTGACGTCTACGCAACAACTAAATAAATAAACCGACCAGTTTAAATCTGGGAAGTATCCGTGCTTAAAAACATGGAAATAAACGGCAACATTTTGTACCTTTCGCGTTATTTTCGGCTGTTATTAACGGACTGAGAACCGGTCTCAAAGGTTATAATAACTATATAAGAAAAAAGAGCTCCGTCTGATTTGCGTTTGCCCGACTCTTGGTCTTGCCAGTTGCCTTCGACAGTCAGTCTGCTCTTCACCGCGTAAAGGGACGTACGCGTCGGTGTCGCTATTTACGCGGGAAAACGCTATCAGTGCCGCGAGTAATAAAACTAACGTGATTCCATTCTCAGTTTGAAATTTCGAATTTTCATTAACAGTGCAGTGAAACAAGTGACAGTGCAATTTGGATGTTCAAGCTGTCTGGAAAAGTGGAGAAGTTTAATTTATATTTTTCGAATATCGAACGCGAGATCGTTGGTTTTGATCTTAACATTCAGCTGTTTAAATGTTACAACTGGGCTTGTTATGTGAATTATGTAAATTACTTTTAACATACAAAAGAGTTAAATAGAGTACATCTGTCTGAAAACGATTTGTCAGGCCATGTTTTTGTAGGAGCCTATGAAAATGGTTTTAGACGAATGTTGTTTTTTTTTGCTTGAAGAGTAAGGTCGTTCGGGCTTGAACTTCAAAATAATACCTGTTTATTTAAATTATTAAATTAACTCGGTATATTCATCGTACACAAATTGGATACCTATTTTGAGATGTTCTGGTGACCTTGTGCATTTGCAAATGAGTTTGGGTTCTTCAATTTAATTCCTTCGGCAGACATTATCATTTTACCTACACTTACGTATCACACCATTGTTTAAAAGATGTGCATATTTTAAATTTGTTTTCAAGCATAAAAACACGAATACTTTTGTTATATGTGTCTGGTTTACGTGGATGAAAGAATGCTCTAGTGAGCGGTTAAAAACCGAAATATACCGAAAAATACTAAATTATCAATTTAAATTTATTCGTTCAGTTTATATTTAAATTTGTCTCTGCTGTACCAACGACTTATTCGAGTGTTACAAGTAAATTTTATGTTGAAGAAAAACAATGACCTTAAAATTGGCTACGTATAATTGGCAAAAACTACCGACAGACATTATTTTTTTGTTAAGTTGGCTCGCAAAATATCATACCGAATCTACAGCGTCTGCACATGCTATACCTAAACTACTTAAACGTATCGAAACAAAACGTCTCAATACATTTTTTTGTTGTTTTAATTGTAGACCAAAATATTCAGTGTTTTTTTTTTATTTCCAAAATCCCAGTTTTTTCACTTATCCTTATTATACATAATAAATTAAAGTATATTGTTGTACATTTTTTTAGATTGTTCACATCTTACTATAAAAAAAAAATTCAATTCTCTTATTTGTTCAAACTGGCAATCATTAGTAATTAAGTGAATTTTCGTCAAAGACCATAAATTTTTATTAAAAAAGAAATGATTACACTTAATCTTAGACAGTCGTGGCTCAAAAGGTTTTAATTTATTTATGCTAGCATCGCCTTATAGCTTTGCACCCAGCTCAATCATTTTGTATATGTATTTTTTTTATAAATATAGGTGTAGAACAACCTTCCTGGTACTTATACTAATGGTTAATTAGTCATATTTACTCAGCCATTATCATTTCTTACTCGTATTAGGAAGATTACTGATTTAGGAAAAGTGAACTTTTTTTGATTTTAGTAGTACGTGCTTTTCATATTGCAGTCACATTGAAAGTCTTTACTACTAAGTGGGCAAAACTCGTTTGTTGTGGACAATTTTACGAAAAACTCATTGTCCATTGCAATTTCAATATTTACGACGTTTTAACGTAGGTACAAGAAATAACTTTCCACTAAAATACATACAAACCACCGAACTTACATTATAACCTCAAAAAATGTGAATTTCTTGTCAATAGTTATTTATTTTAAAATTATCCATATTTTATAGCTTTAGTGCAAAAATAAGTCTACTAATAGTTTTAAAAAATCTTGTTAATGTCTTTTTAACTACATTCTGAACAAATAAAATCTAGGCATTAGGATTTTATGTCTGTAAAGTTTGGTTTTATTAATGAAGAAAGAACCAATTCAATCCTTTAATAATTTATTCCATAAATACGTATATTATACTAAGTCTCAATATATTGGTAGAGTTAGCCAAATTAAATATAGATTAAGATTTCAACCTTATCTCTTCACGCTTTATAATAATCTAATAGATCCGTATCTCGGAATATTTTAGTAATATCTCAAAATGTTCATAAAAAATAATCACTTACTCAAAAGTTTTTTTTCTGATCTTCTTGAATGGAAATTTATGATAAAGTTAAATAGCTTGTTTAATGCGGTTAATCCACAGAATCGCTTCTGTGTCACAACTCACTAAAATTAAATTAATAGGTAATAATAAAAATAAAATGAAATCGATCGATTTAAATGTTGAAAAATATATTCGATTTTATTCGCCGGATGCGTTTTATCACAGTTTAATTTTGTAATTAAACAGTTCAATGAACCACGTGAAACTGTAGTTTTTAATTATTTTGACAGTACATATAATTATACTACTATAGGTGACTTGTAACTTTATTATGGTCTCATAAAAAGCTGACCTTAAGATCTTAAACAAATAAAAAACACTAATTGAAAAAAAATAAAAATGTTTCATAGCCCGTTATTATTTAATAATACAATCAAATACCCTACTAGTAGATTATGTAATTACATTTATGTACAGACAGTATTGTGCTCATTTATTTGCAACATATTTTTCTTTTTGCTTATCTACTCCAAAATTATTCCATTGTAAAATAAAAAAATACAAAAAAAAAGTTTTATTATTTATAATTTTTTGCACTCAATTTTCCGATGAAGAAAATCATTTCTTCATGAGTAGTCGTTAAAAGACAAAACTACATATTAACGAACTAATTCGTGCCATAACCACTAATATAATATTTAAAACGAACATTAAACTTTCGTCGTTAGCCAACTTCCGGACACTATAGCATCCTTTCCATTACCTACCTAAAGTGAAAAATAAAATAAAAAATAAAAATAAAACCCGGTTTCATCAGGACATAAGCTATTGCTTAAATAAACTAAACTTTTGAGTGACGTCAGACCGTACTTCAATTGTTAGAAATGATTACAGTATTCATATTCATGCATATAAATACACGAACACAATAGGCGCATGACAAAAAATAAACAAATCAAAACCATGTTGTTGCCTTCAACCCAAAGTAAATATTAATCCATTTGAGGTAAACCAAATAACGATATCAATTCCACAGATTCCATCAACCTTGTTGATAGAGGCTGGGGGGCTAATTGAGCTGCTTTTTAAAAATGCGGTTCAATGATTGGAAATACTTCAAACTGACAGCTCGGTTTTCCGAAAATAAAAATAAATGCCAGAAATTATCGCCATTCTCAGATCACGATTATTTGTTATTGTAGGTTTATTGGTTAGCCAGAATATGTAAGATATATGTTTTTTTTTGTTCTTTTGATTAAATATAAAATATATATTTTTATATTGGTTCAGAGGGACCATATTCATCCAAAAACCAAAGGTAGATAAAATTATATATTTCTTTAAGTTTCAAAAGTGCCTGATTACTGATTACGTGTTTAGCAATACAGTGTTTGAAGAAAATATATTATGGTTTATATTTAGAAGTCATTGAGTGAGTAAACCTACTAAACGTTATTATTTTTAAAAGACAGATTTTTCGAAGCACCATCTCATATATATATGAACCTTCATATTTTCCCGGGTATAAAAGCATATGAGTAAATCTAGGTTAGCTATCACCATGTTACATTTCATGCAAACCTGCTGAGTCCTTATAAAGTGAATGGAAAACAACAAACAGGGCAAACTAAATAAAACCGTTTAATTTATGTACATTTTTGTAGTGGTAGGGCTCTTTTGCAGAGCCCGCCTGGGGAAGTACCACACCTTTGCCAGTTATTCCACCGCCAAGCAGTAATGTGCAAACATTACTGTGTTCCGGTTGGAAGGGCATTGGTTAACAAAATATATTTTGGAGTTGGGTTTTTCACTTGTGTTCTCTATCCTAAAATAACAGCCGATTACCAACACAGTAACGTTCAAGGACGTACATAATATTTATGACTTTACCTGTGATTAATTATTTACTACAGTCAAGTACTCTATGATTATAAAATAATATTGTGACGTTTACGATCCGGCGATTGAATCATCAAAGTGATTACAGCGGTCGCAAGTCACAGAACTCAATATCTTCACTGTACCTCTACATACTTGACTTTGACTTTGAAATTCAAAGTCACAAGAATTTTAAATATAATTATTTCCCAGTCTTTTGGTCTGACTATTTCTTTATGATCAAAGAAGCGGTATTAAAGGCAAGTTTTTTTTCACATCAAATTAGTGTTATTTTGAGACCGTACTGGTCTCAAAATAACATATATCCGTATCCGCGTCATTCTTTTAGTAAATTTTTGTTTTAGTAATTGTGTACACTAAATTTTAAGTATCAAATGGCATTTTAACCGAGAATTCTAAATGCGCTTCATCATATCATATGCAACCTTTAATCCTCCTACTCCCAAAGAGTGATTAGGCCGTATTCCACCACGCTGGCCAAGTAAAAATGCGCTTAACCTAATTGAACTTCATTAAATTTAATTCAAAAATATTTTTGTACAAGTTACTCACTAACATTCAATGTTATTAAGGTCAATAAATATTTCTAAGTTTGGATTACCTAATTAAATACTTAAAAGCACTTACTGTACATGTTTTTATAACGCTTCAGAAGTAAAAATACCTGAACTAATAACATTTTAGTTAAGTTTACAAATTTAAGTGTGTATACATTTTTTTAAATCTGTTTTGGTTAGGGACTTTTGTGTTTTACGTTATGCGAAACACAAAATTCTGTAAACTTTCTTTCTATGTAGGTTAATTTCAAAATCAATTAAGGTTTTCCTTTATTTTATTTTTTCAAAAATTAAGAAAGTTTTCTGTATAATACAAAATTTAGAAATTTAATGTCCTGATAAATCACAGCCAATCGAACGCTTTCTTTTTTATTTCGAAGTTTATGATTTTTATTCCTTTGTATTATGATATATTTTATTTTTTCATCTATTTTTTATTATGTTTTTATAGAAAGTCGTAAAATTAAGCGGTCGACATAGAATAGATTTTTGAGTGCGTTCAGACTGACAAATCTTGATTTTTATTGGATCAAAATCAACATACTAAACTTTAATGTAGATTTATCCTAAAAAATATTTTAAATATACGTAAATAATAAAGTGTTAATATAAATTTTATTGGTTTTCTATATCATAAGAATTATGACATTATTAAAATTTTTATTTGAATAAATTTAGTTTATTTGTGGAGTTTATTTGTCTATACTTTTAAAAGTATTTCATACACTCAGTAGATCAGCAGTTACACACACCGTTAACATTATATTGTTTTTTTGTGCGGTGTGCGTTGTGCTATAAAAAATTTATTAGCTATACGCCTCGTAAATTTGTTGTCTATCTTACAGGAACCGTATTTTTTCTGAGACATGAAATGGCTTATGCAATTAATATTCCGGAATACGCTCCTTTCACGCGGTGGCTTTCAATCCAAATCCGTTTAACCGTCACAGAGTTGAGTGGAAACACGAACAGGCACCTTCTCCCATAGCTTTCACATCACTCACACTCGCAAACTTATTTAAGGAGATGTAACACTCACCGTGATTTTATTATTTTTTATCATACAATTTGTAGCAAATAAAAAAAAAACCATAAACTTATGGTCATACAATTATATGCTTTCGTCCTAATGAATAAAACACCAATAGATCTAAAAAGTATATCAAACTTATTATATAATTATGTATTTGAAATTGAATTGAATTATACGAAATTGAAAAGCTCCAGCAGAGCTCAAGGGCCTCCTGTATTGAGATGAGAAATGTGCCCTTCTTCAAGGAGAAATCTGAGTCTAAAGAGTATCTCCTTGATCTGGTAACAAAAGCGGGGACGACATTCGGCCTTGACCTTCACTCTGCAGACCTGAAGGACGTGTACCGCATTAATGCAAAACCTGGCACTCTTAAGCCTGTTATTGCTGAGTTTACCAGTGTTCTAACTAAGGAAAAATTCATCAATGCTTCAAAAGCCTACAATAAGAGATCCCCGGGAAATAGATTCAATACACCTAATCGTCATCTTAATTGCCCAAAATCCGCGGTCTACATCTCCGAAGTGCTTACTTCCAGAGTGAAAAAACTCCATTATTTGGCTAGAGAATTTGCGAAAACTCACCGGTACACTTATTGCTGGGTAGCACATGGAAGAGTTTACCTCCGGGAGAAAGATAACGCTCCCGCGATCCGCATCTTTAGCGAAAAATATTTAGATAAGCTGCTCATAAACAAGTGACTATTGTACCTATTATTTACTTGTCACTCCTATTTTGTTTCAAAGAATATAATTTATTGCAACTTCAATTCCTATTTAAAATCAATAATACTCTGTTTGTTTACTATAAAGTTAAGCTATACTACTCAAATTATCCTCATAAGCTACTTTCTACTACATCACTGTTTTGCTGTTGACTCATCAAAACAGTCACACATCATACCTGCGTAGTAAACTCAACTAATAATTATCACAACTTAACCTATCAATGCATCCGATGCGCTCGGCCGCGCCCGAGTACATAACTGCTATAAGATTTGTGACGTAAATACGAATAACCTCAATATTGCTTATTGGACTCGTTTGCTTAACTCCATATCTATTCTTGAGCTCCCGTACCTATCAAGGAATAAGAACTTTAATTACGTCCCGGTACTTAATACAGATGATAATGTGTAACACAGACAACATAAATGATAGTGTGGATTCTGTATGTGTCTCTAATTCTTTTCATTGTTCTCCAGACTGTTGTAAGAAATTAGTAGATGATTATCACCGCCAGCGCTCATTTAAAATATTCCACATAAATATACGTAGCATAAACTGCAACATAGATGAAACTCAAATATTATTGGATAGAATTAACTGTGATTGTGACTTGCTTATTTTCACGGAATGTTGGCTGAGTGTGACGCCTATTACCCCCATCATTGACGGATATGATAGCTACCGATCAGGATTTCAAAACAAAAATGACGGTGTTGTACTTTATGCAAAATCCAGTATTAACGCTACTGTGACCGAACCTAAGGTGACTCATGCCAGCTATTTATTGTTTACCCAGGGTAATCAAGTAGCCGTGTTGGCCGTGTATCGATCTCCATCTCAGAAAAATCTTGATCAATTTTTAGATAGTCTTAATGAACTATTGAACTCCTTATCGGCCTATCAGTCTGTCACTATGATGGGAGATATAAACATTAACATCTTACCAGACAATAAAGATAAATTTGCAGAGCTTTATCTCAATATAATTTTGTCCCAGGGTATGCTACCAGCTCACATGTTTTCGACTCGTGATGAAACCTGTCTAGATCACGTGATACTACGCACTCGTAATCGTTACCCAGCCACCTGTTTTGATGTAGAAAACACGGTAACTGATCATGCTGCAAATTTATTATGTTTTGATCTTTCTTCGAAGGTCGAAAATAGCCAGGTCTCTTCCTTTGCACGGTTAGACTTTCCTGCTATTGTCGAACAACTTAAAAACTTTGATTTTAGTCATATTTACGAATTTCAAGATCCTAATCGTGCAATGGAAGCCATTATTAGCACTATCTTAACTATAATACATGATAATAAAAGAACCGTACTTGTTGCTAGGCGGAAAAATATTATTAAGCCATGGATCACTCCGGGTCTTCTGAAATGCATTCGAAATCGTGACAAATCTGTCACGATTTCGAAATATAAATTTAAAATTTATATTTCGAAAACATTTAAAATATAAATCAGACACCAACAATTATATTATTAAAATAACATACTTACGTTATAGAAATTTCTGCAATAACTTGTTAAAACGATTAAAGCGACAGTACGAAAAGTCAGAGTTTCAGAGGACTAGAGGTAATCCAAAAGAAACCTGGAAGACAATTAAAAAAGTAGCTAATATTCAGCAATCTCCAGTTTCTGCTAGTTCATTAATTGATCGAAATATGGATCCAAAAATATCCACAAATAAAGTTAATGACTACTTTGTGTGTGTTGGGCGAGAGTTGGCTAATAATATCTTAACTCGTAGTTCAAATAATAATGTAGATGTCCATGCATCTGATAAAACCCCTTGTTACGACACTATGGCCCTCTTCGAAATTGATTGTGCTGAAGTACAACCCAACGCAACCCTCGAACGCATTGTTCGAGGGTTGCGAAGAGACTGTGTGATAGGCTTAGATGGTATCCCGTCTACCCTTCTCATAGATGCTAGTGATATCCTGGTTCCCCCATTAACGCATATATTCAATCTGTGCCTCAGCTCTGGTGTCTTTCCTAAATGTTTGAAGAAGGCTCTGGTTCTTCCAGTCTTCAAGAGTGGTGACAGAGATAGTGTCAATAATTATAGACCAATTTCCATATTAACTTCTCTTTCCAAAATACTTGAAAAATTATTAAATATATGACTTATAAAACACTTAAATAAAAATAAAATTCTATCAGATAGATAGTATGGTTTCCGCAAAGGCCTGTCTACTGAAGATGCTGTTCTAGACCTCACTAATAATATAATTCACCACTTAGAGGCTAAATCAAAAACTATAGGAATCTTTCTCGTCCTCTCAAAAGCCTTTGACACTGTCTCTGTACCTAAGCTTGTTGCGAAGATGGAGAAATTGGTCATTCGAGGACTGGCAACGAATATCTTCCAGAGCTATCTGTCGGACCGATCACAATGTGTTAAGATTGATGATCACATAAGTGATGACAGGCTTCTTTCTTTTGGAATCCCCCAAGGCAGTATCCTAGGTCCTATTCTCTTTAATATTTATATAAATGATCTTTGTCTAATTAATATCCCCTTTTGTGAAGTATTTACATATGCAGATGATACTGGTTTAATAGTGACTGGCAAAACCTGGCGCGAGGCCGAAAGGCATGCCCACCAAGCCTTGAACATTGTGATGAGCTGGCTGTCATCTAACCTCCTTACTCTGAACACAGATAAAACAAAGTATATAACTTTCTCTCCAAACACAATGTCACAACCCGATCTTCTTTCTATCAAAATTATTGCCCATAAATGTCAGTCTCAAACTTTAGATCTCTGCAATTGCATCCCATTTATTAGGACTACCAGTATCAAATACCTCGGAGTACATATTGATAGCACTTTAAATTGGAAACCCCAAATTGATAGCCTCGTCTCTCGAACAAAAAGACTTATCTATATTTTTAAACATCTTCGTTCTTCAGCAGACAAAGACATCCTAAAAATTGTTTATATGTTATATGTTGCCCAATCTGTTCTTTCTTATTGTGATACTGCCTGGGGAGGTGCCTGCACCGCTAATCTGTTACCTCTTGAACGGGCGCAACGATCACTCTTGAAAGTCATGCTTAAAAAGCCAATTCGTTATGATACTATCTCCCTTTACAAAGATGCAGATGTACTGCCTGTTAGGCAGCTCTTTCTACTTCACACTAAAATTAGGAGACACAAATTTTT
This sequence comes from Alcis repandata, assembly GCA_949125135.1. NCBI lineage: Eukaryota > Metazoa > Arthropoda > Insecta > Lepidoptera > Geometridae > Alcis > Alcis repandata. The sequence continues at coordinate 3,646,443 of OX421240.1, forward strand.
GCCTTATAACCCTGATGATGACCACCCTCGTAGAAGGTCCAGAGTATGTCTCAGTGTCACGTGCCGTACGGAACTAGCCAGAAGACATTACAAGGTTTTTGCCAACTTTATTTTTAATAAAATTAATCATAGTATCAACATTTATCCCCTTCCTACATTTAAAGCGAAATCAGCAATTACAGAATTCCTAAAGAAGTTGTCGTATGAGGATACAGAATACTTTATAAGACGAACTGAGTAGATTAATAAAACAAAAATACTTAACAATAAACAGAGTATAGCTTAATAACTTAGTAATTTTCAATTTTTATTTAATAATTTAATACTGCATGCTTATAATAAGTGTCAAAGTCAGTAACCTCAACTTGGGTAACTTTGACATTCTGGGTAAGATTGACAGTTTTGTGTTTCATGATTTTTGTTTATATTCTTTGTTGTATTGTCAATAGTTCTAAGCTCAATGTCTAGTTTGGTTCAAACTCAACTGTTGTCGTGTTTTTATTTTGCGTTAAGGCTACCCAGAATCTATAAAATGGTTGCTAAAGATACCCAGAATGGTTAAAATTCAATTAATAAGCGATTTTAGTGAAAACCAAAATTACTGTCAAAGTTACCCAGATAGGGGGGGTAACTTTGTCATACCAAACTTTTGCATTTTTTCAAATTAACTTGTATATAATGAGGGTTAGATTATTTTAGAATTCTATTCTGCACGCATCAATACACAAATTTATTTTTTCACATGAATCTACGACTTTTTACTCACATTGTTATAAGCAATAATGTGCCCTGAACCTGTCAAAGTTACCCAAGTTGACTGTATGTTAAATATAAAATAATTTTGTCACTAGACTATAATATCAGTAATTATAATAAAATATCTAGTCTCTTTTTCGGAGGGCTTTGGTACCTGTAACACAGTTTTGTTACTACTTCAGGTGTCAGCCAGTTTCAAATTTTCGTAATATTGTTTCACTATTTCTACTAGTAAGACAACAAATTGTGTAGCACATAATTATCTTTTATATATTAATTCTTTTCGGTCAATAAATGATTTTATTATTTATTATTATATTATTTATAACTACCTACATATATAGGGTTATTCATAAAGGGTATGCTAAACCGAAAAGGGCTCATAGTACTCATCATTATGAACAACTTTTGCTTTTTTTTTCTTTTCTCTTATTTTTTTCTCTTTTTTTTAATTTTTTTTTATATCTAGCTTTGACGTGTGACGTTTGACGTGTGACACTCTCTCTCGTCTCGTTGACAGTTTTTTTTAGCAAGAATTGGTTTATCAAGGCTTTATCATTAATAGAGTTAGAATAAAATCCATGATTATATTTCACTGTCACAAGATGTGACGTCACCAGACATTGATATTCAAAATTCATAGCCGGCAGGCGTTTAAATACGTTTTAAGAATAGTTATTACGTATTAATGTGTCGGTAATACCGATCGTAAATAATTTGATCGATTAAGGAAATAATCGATGACGTGCAATTCGATATATATTATATCGGGATTAGCCCAAAATTAAGGAAAAAAAAAACAAAAAGTAGCTTTCTCGTTGTCTTAAAAAAAAATTGTAAATCTATAACTTATGACTTTACATAAATTATGTAGGTATAATGTATATGTTTTAGAAAAAACGACAAACTCATTGTAGCCTTTTGTCATTATGCCTAATTTCGCTTGAATCTAAAGTCGATAGTTTTTAATCTATGTCCAGAATTAATAAATCACCGTTTTTATGTGTAACCAATTACTTACATAGACAGTTCACATTAAGAATTGGCACTACAATTTTAATAATAATATTTGTACGAGTATACAAGCTGATGCTCGGAACTTTGTTTTCAAAGCTTGGTCTTAGAACTCGAAAGTGTACTATGCCTTTAAAAATAGCGCAAGTGCAAGCAATTAATTAAGCTGACAAAATTTTATTAAAATTGAATTAACGGTATTCCAATGCATAAAAATTAGCAAAAAAAATATTTTCCCATAATCTTATACGTAATCTTCTCTTTAATTATATTAAAATGAATCGCTGTTCGTTAGTCTCGCTAAAACTCGAGAACGGCTGGACCGATTTTGCTAATTTTGATCTTGAAATATTTGTAAAAGTTCAGGGAAGTTTAAACGGTGAGAAAGATGAATAATAAGTAAAGAAAAATATTAAAATCGACAATTTAATTTTCCAATACAAGCTGTTCCTACCTGTGAAACATTTGATGTTCGTCCTATCGGTACGGTAAACTCGGGATGTCCGATCTCTTTTGTCTTTTTAGAAATAAAAAATAATTAAATTAGTTGTCAAATATTTATAGGTGCGTTCAGAAATTGGTCCGATCTTTTTGGTCTATTTTGTTGGAATACAAAAAAGTTCAAGGAAGGTTAAAAAAGATAAAAAAAGCGGGTGAAACCGCCGGGAGTCAGCTAGTTTTTAGATAAAATAATGGCAGACCAATGCGACCATAGCCATTTTTAGTTTTATAATCACAGACAATCGATCGTTTGTCGGTTTTTTATGACAATCGATGCATACATTTTTTATAGTTTTTTTATGCAGGGTTACACAGAAAAGATATGCTAAGCTGAAAAGAGCTCGTTGTACTTATCATTTATGAACAACTTTTACTACGGAAATAATCTGGAATTCGCGAAAAAAATGTATTAAAACAGCTGATTTTTTGCATATTCTGCGTTGGTTCCATAGTAAAAGTTGTTCATAATGATGATACTGTGAGCTCTTTTCGGCTTAGCATACCCTTTCTGTATAGCCCTATATTGATATACATAATTATTTTAAAGTTTCGTTTCGAATTTAGTTAGAGAATAGTTGCATTTATAACGAGTCCAAGAACAAGAATATAAAAAAATAATAACTTTTTAATGAGCTGTGCAGCTTAAATATTTCGTTAAACATATCCCGATGAAGATATTTTTATGCTTGATTGGTTTAATATATTTGAATGCATAAATTAAGATTTTTGCAAAATGAAGTAGCGCTAACGTCAAATATTTAGAGGTTAAAAATAATAAAAAGCACATTATAAGGTAAATTATAATTAATTTAATTAATATTTCCGACTAATTTACAGCTTAATATGTATACATTTATAATTTCGCTACGATTTTATATATTTTTTAATTTTTAATAATTATTTTAAAGTCCCAGACTGCCAGTTTCATTAAAAAATATATATCTATGTTTTTCGTGCTCCAACAGCGTCTATGGCTACCTATTTTTTAAATTATATTTAACAACTTTTATTTAGTGATAAATGAGAAAATAAAATTCAAAACTAAAAATTATCAAAAAAATTATAATTTTTTTAAAATATTATATTGATTAATGTTATTTGGCGAAATTTTCACAAACATCAAACACTGTTGGCGCTTAATAATGATGATCATAAAATTAACAAAAAAAACTACGATTCTTTAGTGTTTTTGGCCAAGAACTTTGAGTATTTAGGCTTCAAAACTACACATAATATTAAACTAACACATTTTTTTAAAACAACATTTTTCTCAAAATCTTTGCCATCAAAATGCTATCAAGGTTTTCAGATATGTAGATACTCGTAGAATATAGATTACAGTCAATGAGCAAAAGCAGCGTTATACCAATCAAAACATAATTAAAAACGTGTAGCCATGTTTGTAGCCGGCAATGAATCATCAGCGGCTGAATAAAGCGTTTGTGCTTTCCAATATACGTGGATATTGGCTCATTTTCCAGCCAGTATTGTGAAAGCTCTCACATTAGAGTTTGTACCTACAAAATCTCATCTCAATATTTCACACATGAATTTTTGACAGCTGTCACTTTGACTTTTCTTTGACATTTCCCCACTTTGACGTACCTACTCGTAGATCGATGTTTTGATAATTTGAAGGTCTCATTTGAAGGTTATGCGATAATTTGGTTTATTGTCGATATGCTCAGTTGGAGATTTGCATTATGAACCAAAAAGATCGAAGATCGAGTAAAGACAGTCTACTATCACATAAGATCAATCATCAAATTATAACACTAGTGGTGCCCCTCGGTTTCACCCGCACTGTGGCGTAAAACGGTGATAATGAAAAGTCTAATTGTTATCTAGGGCATAAGCTATCTATTCTGTGTTCCATTATTCCATCTATTTTATCAAAAACAGTTTAATAGTTACGGAGATACGTGGAAAAAACGTTCACACATGCACATTTATAATATTAGTAGTATCATAACAACGAAATACAATCAATCATTGAATAAGTTACTTCCCGTGTACTACTCATAATTAATGTGTTAGCAAAATATTTACTTTCCGACTTGATTCCGACTTGATTGATGAATGAATACTTGAGGTGCAGGTTTTCTTTATGCGTGTTGTTTTTATCAGGTGTGTATATTAAGTGTGTGTAAACACCTAACATAGTTATACATTCTAGTGACAAAAAGTGTGCTTTAGCCATTTATTTTTATATATACGTAAATTACCTAGGCACTTAAAAATAAATTTACGTAAGCGCAGTTATTCTTGCAAAAACTCAAAAACTTGCAACCTCGATTTTTTGGGTTTAAACTGTTTCGAATTAAATTGTGAGTCTTAAAAATGTTAAGACGACACAAAAATGTAATGAAAATCAAAATTCATTTAAATCAGACTATATCCATTTTACATGCATTACTTATACCAAAATTAATATATCCATATTAATATAGTCACATGACAAAAAATCTGCAGTTGACATTGAAACTAAAACAGATTCTAGACAGATGTAACTACTTATTTTTTTGCTATTTAAAAACCTGGCTTCAAACGTCGTAACATCACATTTAATGGCGTCGAAAAAAGTTCTTCAAACGAACAAACGACGTTCTTATATCGATCAAACTACACATACTCGCACCTAGGTAAGTTGATTCACTAATTATTGTGATGAAAATTCTTGCAACTGAATTTTAAACCACTTTCCGAAGTCCGATTGAGCTGAACTTTGTTATGCCTGTATTGCCTGTGCAACTCCTGTGACAATGTAATAAAGAAATAATTTACATTATCATAATGATAATGATTTAAGCGTATCATATAAATAGAGTATGAAACAAAAATACTAAAATGAAAATTAAGCTAGAAAAACTAGCAAAAAAATTGCAGTCAGTAATTTTTTTATACAATCCTGGTCTTTCGAAACATTGCAATACGCCATCGCTCGGCCATCTCAGAATCGTCGTGATAAAAACTTTATTTTGAAAATATTTTTATTACTTAATTGCTTTGCGTAACCTTAAGATAGCCAATTAAAAATATTTGTTTTAGTCCCAGAATACAGCATTTTACTTCAAACTTTGGTGCTTTTTTGTCGTTACGAAAATCTTATAATCAGTAGATAAATGTAGAGACAGGAGTGTTATTCCATAGCTCCATCAATAGAACAGTCTTAAATGTCAGTTTTCAAATTAATAAGAGAATCCCTAAGGCATTACTTATAAACGCTCTTTAACAGTTGCTTAATTGCTTAAAATAAAATAAAAGCGTGTCACACTGGCTCCTTATTAGGATGTCCTGTGTCGGAGACGCCATGGATGGAAAGGAAACACACACAAAGACAAGGACAACTAACACCCAGACAGAGCAGAAAATTTAATTCTTCATTCAAACATCTGCCTGGCCGGGAATCGTACCCGGGACCTCTGGTCTGCCTCTATATGGTGGATAATGGATATATATAATAATGTCACTTATCTTTAAGAAAACCTTTTCAAGCAACTATTTTTAGAAAATGACGTCATAATACAGCAAAACGACGTAACAACGGCACATTTACGTCATTAGAGCATTCGACTCCACATCAGTGACAAAAGGAACACCCGAATGACAATATTCAGGGTTCACAAACCTTCATGAACAAAAGGAAAAGTAAGCCAAGGACATTTACATCTTGATGTGCTTAAGGGGCAGAATCGCGTCGCTATCTCACCTGCACATTTTTCAACATTTTGAAGTTGTAAAATAGCTGAATATTGTTATGAAAAATCGCAATCGGTTAACTTGCTGAGAATAATATCACGAAGCTTTAACAAAAAATGATATTGATCTAATCAAGTTTTGATACTTAAAAATGGGATTTTATGTTTTGCCTATTTTTATGTATGAAAACTTGTTCCGATCATTTGTTTTGTCAAAGCTTGTGATATTATTATTTTAAGTGATTTTTCACAACTATATTCCGTGATTTTATAAAATCAAAAATTTACAAATGCGCCACTATCTACGTACAGTGGTTTTATAACCTCAAAACTGTTGAGATGCGCAAGCGAGATGTCGGCGTCAAATTCTGTCCCTTAAGGAAGCGTCTCCAGATAAAAATACTTCGATGTTTTCATAGCAAACAACGTGCTATTTTTATGTGTTTACCGAACTCATTAGCGAGTGAGTGGAGCAAATATTTGTGCTCTAAGGAGCTGTACTAGATCTTGTTGGTTTAAGCGATAACATGGAGAGGTGTTTTTATAATCACTCAATTATAAACAGGCGATGTTTTTTTATTATAATATGCATACAATGGATAAGATTGGAGCAAAATTATTGGAAAAGACAAAATGGACGGTATGCAAAATTTCAGCTCTATTGGAAATCGAAATGTGGGTCAAAAAGTTGCAAGAATGAAATGATTTCAGACATTCAGGTGAAAATAAATAAAAACATGTACCAATTCGAGCTTGCTTTTCATAGTCCTGTTGATTTGTTAGGAGTCAAATTTTGCCATAAATGGTGCCTCATTAGATGGCGTCTGTTAATTTATACATAATAGATTTTAGCTTAGATGAATATTATATTTTTCGAAAAATAATCGCCTTCTCTTATCCCATTTTTGTGGAGTCTGTATAATCTTCATCTTAAGTGTCTAAAAAAGTTGAAGTTGATCATAATTAAAGAAATAAACTCTACTCAAAAACTCTGTCGCCTTAACTAAATATTGATCATTGGAAAATGCAATGAACTATTTATAACTATGTACACCAAATAAGTAGTTAATTGTAGTACAGTGTTCATTTCTGAGATGTACTCGTAATTAGTTAGTATAATTATTGTAATTACAGCAAGAAATTGCACCGACTGATGCAGGAGAAGCCAGGTCAACGTACGTAGTATAGTGCCGCTCGAGTTTTTTTTTTGGTAATAAAAAAATGCTCTGGACAGTCAATTACGATCAGAATTTTCGAAAGCAATTTTGGGGTTCCTCAGCAAACGAGGAATTTTTAAACTTTAAAAATGTCCACTAAAAAATGTAAAAACGTTTTCTAAAAATGTTTTGGCTTATTTAATCGAAGGGATATGAAGATTAAGATTAAATGTCAGTTTTGCTTTCAGATTTTCAGAATTAAATATAATCAAAAACAATCAACTGGTTACAATCTTACTTCGTCAAATAAACATAATTTAAAAAATCGAAGAACCTCAAAAAACTACGACTACGCATGCACGCTAAAACTACAGTCTAATGTGAACTAATGATTATAAATATTTTTTTATAACAAGCTACAGAGCCCTACTACAAACGTGTCATGACATGCACTTGACAGATTGTTTTCGAGAAAAAGACACATACATGAAATAAAGGCATGTACATACTGCATACCAATAATCGAGTAAAAGGCGATTGTCCGATCCAGTTTGGGAACCGATACCAAGTGGGGCTCTCATTAAAGGAAAAAATGAAGCGAAAGCAGTTCCTTTACAGATATAATTATACATCCAAGGCTGTATGCGCTTATTTTTGGAACATGTCGAAATTGGATTGAATCAAGTTTTTGGTGGCGGTTTTATAAGCTGCTTACAGACTAGCAAATTTCATTGCCGGAATCAAGGTTTTAAGCATTTTTTTAATATCGGTTTTGTCACGACAAAACCGATATTAAAAAAATGCTTAAAAACTTATAAACTTATAGGACTTAAAAACTTATAGGACTAAAGCCATTAAAGTAATTTAGGACTTATCTGACATTAAAAGCATAGAATGTCTTGTCTGACATTAAAAGCATACTTAGAATGTCTTGTCTGTTTAAATACAATAAATTAAAAATGTCACAATTTAAAGACTCGACGTTTTTCAAGTTATTTGTTACCAAATAAATAGACCTATTAAATGTGATTAATGGCGAATAAACTCGTTGCTATTTTCTTGATTATTTGACGACATATAATTTGTCACAGCGAATTTAGAAAATTGAGATGGAGTTAGAAATTATCTTGATATTTTAATAAAATTAAGCCCGTTCTACACCATATACGTTTCAAGCCAGACGTTTTATTAAAAATGATGATAAACTTAATGAACGTTTCACACATAGCTCCCCAATAGAATGCCCTGTGTCGGGGATGCCTTGGAACACACAAAGAAACACCCACAACTAACACCCAGACCAGGAACAGATATTTAAATTCATCATTCAAACATCTGCCTGGCAGGGAAGCGAACCCGGGACCTCTGGCTTATAAGATTGCGATTTTCAGGTTGGTCTCATAGTATAAGTTGTTCATGACCCTTTCTTGGAATTGCATAAGTCGCGCAAAAGTCACCAAAAATCGTTGCTTGCCAACAGGCGAGTTGGTGGTCACATGCGGGTTTATTCGTTACAAAAAAAAAAAAAACATAAAAGATAAATATCAATTGTCAATCTAAGCCACGTTTATAATTAAGAGATATTATATTAAAATAAAATAATTTTTGAAATAATATTCAGAGTAATGGAATATGTCTATCATTGCGATTTAATCCAAGTAGGTACATTTAATTATAATGCATTTATAATGGCCACTACCGTACGGTTATTATAATAGCCTAATTATTATCTTTTTTTTATTTGAAGTGGCAGTATTATTTTTAACCGACTTCAAAAAAGGAGGAGGTTATCAATTCGTCTGTGTGTTTTTTTTATGTTTGTTACCTCGTAACTTTTGACTGGGTGAATCGATTTTGATGAATCTTTTTTTAAAAGCTGACGCTTCCCATTTGGTCCCATTTCAATTTAGTCCAGTTCTGATAATGGTATCCATGAGAAAACCATATAAGTCTTAAATTTGCATTAAGTACGTGCGCGACAAATAGATGAATAACTCAATAGTCGGTCTTTTGAAGTCGGTTTTTGTTTTTTGTTTTGTAAAAATAATGTTCTTGTTATCTAATCGATAATCAATCTTATTTAAAAAGGATTGATGATCTTATTTTGTTAATCTATTTCTATATTTTACTGATATTTTAAAGAGATACATATGTAATGTGTGTTTGTGTAGAGTTATCTTCAAAACTACTAGTCAAATTTAAAAATTGTTTCACCGATGTTATGTCACACTATTCCTGATAGCTATAGGCTAGCTTTTACCCGCGGCTTCGCTCGCATTTAAGCCATTATATAAGTAGCTGGATTTAGAAATTTTTTGACAAACAATATTTTTATCTTTCGTAAAAAATATATCTTTTTTATATAAAAAGTATCCTATGTTACTTCTAATACCTCCAAGAATATGTACAAAGTTTTATGATGATGGGTGTAGTTTTCGCGTGAAAGCGCAACTAACAAGCTTATATTCACATTTATAATATTAGTAGAGATGGACAGCGAGGTTGAGCAGCATCCGACATGAAGTTATGGGCATCCGCTAGTGTATAGTATATAATATGTAACTTGTAGTAAACCAGAGCATTGCACGTGATTATATTTATATATCCTTGTAAATAGATCTGCACTTTAACCCATAATAGTAATTACAGATAAGACTTTAGGTACGTTCTATGAATGACTAATATAGTTATATTATGCTTAGGACGCGACGACCTTAGGACGCTGTCTGACTGTGAAAACACGGGAAATTATATGCTTACAGACGTGATAGTGTAGATATAATCTGGGCTTCTTTAAGTCACGAGTGAATCGGTTTCTCCTAGGCAAGCGTGCTTCATCGTAGACCGCATCAATGCTACATCAGGCGAGATGGCGGGCAAACGCAAACCATCATAGGATAAAAAAAACTGAACTAAATTCATACTAAGTTATGACGTAGTGCCAGTAAGTCTGGCCTTAACTAGCTCAAACACAATCGTTAAAAACTGGATGCAGTCGGTAAAAACTAGACACGGGCAGTAAAAACTGGATTAAAAGGTCAGAGACAGAGTTCCGGATTTGACAAAAATAAACGATCATCTTTCTCTTTAATTATCATAATTATCGATAGCTTAGTGGCCACAGGTTGAATGCTGACAATGTCTCTATTGTAGCCTAAACACTATTGTTTCCAACACCTAGACAATAGCAAATACTTATTGTTAGGCGAATATCAGCTTGCATTAGTAGGTTTGGTTTGGTTGCATTGGCATTAGCATTGTAGTGCTTAGGAACAAAGGCAATGAATTAAAGTGCATTTAAACGGCAGTCAATTATCTCTTCCACATACAGAGGAATAAAAATCAGTGAAAGAAGAATGAAAAAAAAACAGATAAAGTCATGGTGAATAAATACAAAAAAAAACACAAGACAAAGCACTATTTTAATAATTTTAAACTATTTCAATAAAGAGTTTATCTATCTATCTATTTTAAACTAGCCTAAAAGCCTGTTTGGTAGCAAGTGAAACTGCGAGGCGAAATTAATAGCATTTTTTATTACAAATAAGTCGAAGTTCGAATGTGGTCGAAGATGTAGCACACATACCTAAAAGATATCAAAAATATACCTACTCACTCTCTTCACACAATAAATTTACAAAATACAAAACAAAATAAACAATCTAATCTTGAAAAATAATGTTGCCATTATCCAAACTAAGTCTTAATTTAAAACAGGATCTCAGCTGAGTTCTTATGTACTAAAGAATTCTTATCAGTGTTACGCTTCGCATATTTAATTGAGTATCATAAAAATCAAGCGCGCAATTAACTAAACCTCTGTAGGTAACTTAGCGTTTAATTCGACCACAGAATTGCCAGAACTTAAAAGTGTGCCATTTTAGTAAAAATAAGTAAGGGCCAAGTATGGCCACGTATGGGCCAAGTGGCTAGCCCCCGGTATTAAGAGTTTTTTTAACCGACTTCAAAAAAGGAGGAGGTTTTCAATTCGACTTTTTTTTTAATTTTTTTTTTAATTTCTTTTTATGTTTGTTACCTCGTAACTTTTGACTGGGTGAATCGATTTTGATGATTCTTTTTTTATTAGAAAGCTGACACTTCCCATTTGGTCCCATTTCAATTTTGTCCAGCTCTGATAATGGTATCCATGAGAAAACCATACAAGTCTTAAATTTGCATTAAGTACGTGCGCGACAAATAGATGAATAACTCAATAGTCGGTCTTTTGAAGTCGGTTTTTGTTTTTTGTTATGTAAAAATAAGCCCAAGAGCCTGCCTGCCTGCAAGATACCATCAGCTTCCACTAAAAAAAAAAAAAAAAATATACAGACGAATTGATAACCTCCTCCTTTTTTGAAGTCGGTTAATAATACATAAATACAAATTTACCTCTCAAAATATGAGTTAAATTTTAAAATATTAACCTTTTATTTAACCTCTCAACTCAGCCTTATAACATCACATATTATAATTTAACCTAATCCAAGATAAGCGATAACTTTTAAACGGTATCTAGTCTAAGATAAGATAACTTCCCAATCTTAATATTTTTTAAATTAATTTTTATCAGTGTCGTTGATAGAGTCGAATTCACAAGTGTATTTTTTTACAACAAATTAGACATGAGTTTAACCTCAATCTCACCTGATGGGAAGCGACGCGACGATGTGGTCGAAAATATATTTGCGAAAAACAAGGTATATAAGGTACCTTAGTGCTGTATACCACATTTACAAAAACGTTAGTGTGACAGTGTGTACCAGACCTTATGGGCTTCTGCTGACCTTAATGATGGGCAAAATACCGGGGAAGCGTAAGGTCGGAAGACGAAAGATGTCGTGGCTCCGTAACATCAGGGAGTGGACTGCGGAATAAAGACGGTGGAACAACTGTTCAGACTCGCGCTGGACAAAGAAAATAAGAAGCTATCTGCCAACCTTCATTAGTGGCTTACTTTTGTTAGCCAACAAAAGGGTATCACATAACAAGAAGTTTACGTAATTAAGTTTTGAAACCTGTGCTTAAATTCTCTGTCTTATTTTTTCCGGTGACATTTCACGTCAGCAAGAAGTTGTAAGAGCATTTGAAGCAGTGACTAACTTTAAGCAGTGTTTGTGAGTAAGACCCTTAATTTTAAGTTATATACCTAATTGTTTTTAACTGGCAAAGCATACCAATGACCAAGTAGATAAATGTGATAGATCGATTTTGACTAGCAATGCATACATACAAATGACCAAGTAAATATATTATGATGGATCTTTTTTGACTGGCAAAGCATACAAATGACCAAGTAAATACATATGATAGACCAATTTTGACCAGAAAAGCATACAAATGACCAAGTGAATATATATTATTTATGATGTATCGATTTTGACTGGCAATGCATACAAATGACCAAGTAAATGCATATGCTAGATCATTTTTGACTCTGGCAAAGCATACAAATGACCAAATAAAAACATGTGACTGATCAATTAAAAAATATTCTTATCAAATCAAAATCATTTACAAGCCTTCAAAATTAAAAAAAGAATTCAAAAAAATATGAAGATTATGAAAATCTGTTTTGCAATCGTTGAAAATACTACCTAACAAAAATATGAAGTAAAATACATGATCCATTTTAGAAAAATACTTTTCACAAACCAAAATCATTTATAACTTTATTTGATTACTGGCTGACCCGGCAGACTTCGTACTGCCATACAGTACTTCTCTATGGTACTGCCTAATTAAATATAAACACTGCACAAAACACTATTTACAATTTTATACTTTTAATATATTACAATTATAGGTACGAATTTGTTTCGTGTATCAGTTGACAAAAGCAAACTCATCCATGAAAAAAAAAACACTGACATTGACAGTTTGTTGTTGTTTCAACTTTTTTTAAATTTGATATGACTTGGAGTCAAATCCTTCGAAATTTTAAAACAAATGAATGAACTATTCGATTTCGTTTTGTTCTATCTGTGCTCCAACGCACACTGTTTTGATAGATATGATTGAATTTGAACTTTGTACAGAGGTAATAAAGTGCAAATTGACTCTTGGACGTTAGGAACATACCTACATTGCTTAAACAACAGTGAGTGCTTGCAATTCAATATGAACTTTATACAATAGCAATAAAGCTCGTTTTAGTTAGAAAACGTTTGTATGGGAAAAAGAAAAGGGCTGTTTTTAGGGTTTTTCAATATTTCTGAGAGATTTTCTTAATATTTTTTTCCGTAAGAACCTTCTCCTAATAATAACAAATACAACAAAAAAAGAATTAGTGAAATCGGTCCAGCCATTCACGCGTGATGCCGTGACCAAGAAAAACGGGTTTCATTTTTATATATATAGAAGATAGAAGATTCAATTCATGGAACAATACTAATAAATCTTCTTATTTTAAATTTTGCCTCCTAACGAAAATCAGGAACGTAGCTGTCACTTAAATCCAGATTATACTTACAATTGAGTGCTAAGTATAATCTGGCTTTAATTAATCCGCAAATCCGCGGTTATCTGTGTTTAATCTGAGCTATTATAAATTAAGAGGAAGGCGTGCAATTAAAGCCGTTTACAAATCATTAATTACTCGTAATTAATGTCACTTACGTAATAGGTTTAATTTGAAGTGACTGACGTATGTTAATCTATTATCTTATAATATATATAAATTATGTGTCACGTTGTTTGTCCATTATAGACTCCTAAACTACTTAACCGATTTCAATCAAATTTGCACAACGTGTGCAGTTCGATCTAACTTAACAGATAGGATAGTTTTTAGATATATTTTTTTTTAAGATCTCAATTATTTATAGTGTCTACCCGTGCGAAGCCGGGACGAGCCGCTAGTATCTTATACAAGGTGTCACAGAAAGGTGCAGTAATACTTAAGGGTGTTCTTCTACACGTCAAAGTGAACAACTTCTAGAACACAAGTTTGCTAAATTCGAGAAAGTAAATAATGAATCTCCATGGAAAATTGATCACGTGACTAAATATTTTGTATGGTATTTTGTATTTGTATGGTGACTCGATATTTTTTTTTCTCGAATTTTATCAAACTTGTTTCACAAAAGTTGTTCACTTTGACGTGTAGAAGAACACCCTTAAGTATTACTGCACCTTTCCGTGACACCTTGTATATAAAATTCTCGTGTCACAATGTTAGTTACCATACTCCTCCGAAACGGCTTGACCGATTTTTATGAAATTTTATATACAAATTCAGTAGGTCTGAGAATCGGCTACTATCTATTTTTCATACCCCTAAGTGATTAGGGGTTGTCCACCCCATACATTTATTTTTCATTTTTTTTGGACAAAATTTTTATTTTTTTATAATGTTGTTTATGTGGCATTAAAAATTACATACAACCCTAAATTTTCACCTTTCTATCACCAACCCTTATTTTTTAATAGTCACTAGAAATCATTTATATGGCAAAACAACGTTTGCCGGGTCAGCTAGTCTACATATAAAAATTATAGTCCTGACTCAATGACGGACAGACAACGCACAGCCTAAACCGGTGGTCGTAGAGACTTTTTCAGTCAGTATACTTTTTTTAATTCAACCATGAGTAACAATAGGTGAAAACTGTTTGTCCAATACTTACTTTTAAACTTGGAACAAATGATTATTTGGGTGGTCGATATAAAAGCGTGCCCCATCGTAAACCGCATCATTCCTTACCACCAGGCGAGATGGCGGTCAAACGCAAGTCCATCAATGAATAAAAAAAAGTTTGATTTTAATATATTTTGACAAGGAATTGTTTTATAGGTCAGTAAATGGGATAGTAGTGTTAGTTTGAAAAAAAGAACGCGGGCAAATAGAATTATATGGCCCTCTGTAGACAACGCGAGCGAAGCCAGTGAACAGAATCTAGTTATTTAACACGATTACTGAAACCGCGTCGTAATATAATTAAACCGTACTTAAATAAAATGAAACTTTTGATTTGATAAGAATTATCTAAAATATTCAATTATTAATTTACCATTTTGTCTTTTTAATGCAAGTCGGTATTTCTATTTTATCGATCGACAAACTTAGCATTTGCGGTTGCCAAGATCAGTTTCGTCGATTCTAAACGTCATATTATGCATTTTTTGCCCGCAAAAACTAATTTTGTTGTTTTTAAATGTCAATTTGTGGACTAAAAACTAGGTACTTGCGGTTCAGTTTGGTCATTTTTTTTTCTTTATTTGTGATCGTGAGAATTCTTCTTCAAGATTTGGGGGGTATTCTGGGCCTTTCGAGATTATCTCGGTCACTCTCAATGTCATGACATTTCTAATGAGAGGGACAGTGACCGATATATTATCTCACTCGCCAGAATTAGGCCCCAGGTCGAAGACTGTGCAATAAACATCATTAAATAAGCGTGGGATTGACAGAAATTTTTCTTTACAATAAATTAAAGGATTTAAAAATATTTTCAGTACGGATTAGTGAGAATTTAAATATTTTTAAAATTTTTGGAAATACAATTTTCAATTTATGTAGGTAATAAAATTATAAATATGTAGATAGATATTCCAACCATTCATGTTCAAAAATACATGAGTTAATAAAGCAAAAAAAAGCAATGATATTTTGGACAATCTTTTCTATAATGAAGCATTTCCGATGCAAATCGCTGAGACCCAAACTGCTGTGAATAGTTTTCTAAAGCATAAAATAGATTTTTCGTCTTTACCAGTTTTACATAATTATTTTCAAAAATGTTTAAACTATCCAGTTTATTTTAGACTAGACTGAGCCCAAATATAAAGGCACGGAATGCAGAAAGCGGAGTGTGCAGAAATAGAATGATACACCAGTATTAGAACTAGCTTTGAAATAGCGATAAAAATCAACTTTTTCTTCTTCAAACTAGTTTACTTTTGCTCTTGTAACCATTTCTGCTAAATTTTGTTGGTTCATCGACTAAACTAAATTAATGCAAACTGGTTAATGATTATACTGTGTGTAAAGAAGGTTTTCTTTAACTTAGATATACATTACAATTATTCAGCAGCATATATGTTTTAACAAGATGTTTCCTTATTGGTGAACAGTATCTCATCATCGTTCTACCTCACTACTTATGCGACCCACTAAAGGGCCCTCCTTTACAGCATTTACGACGTACTTTTCCCTATTTTCGTCTCTATCATTCGTCATACCTGTATTCACTCCCTTTTTATTAACGCAGTTCATCCATACTATATTGGTCGTCTTCGTCGCTATACCTATTCTCTCTCAATTTATTGGTGAACAGTATTTTCATGGGTCGGATTCGGGTGGCACAAAAAATGTAGGCCCAGTTGTTTTTTTTATATTGAATTAATCTGCGTTTGTTTGTTTATTGTTTAACAACTGCCAAGTCATGTCAGATAGTTTCAGACGGTTCAAAACTCTGGCACCAGGACTAATCACTCGGCCTGTACGAACTTATAATACTTTTTCTATATTTTTTTTTGTTGTTTTGTGTGTTCTGTTTTTTTATGTTAAAGAGTGTATAATAATGTAAAAACAAAATTTGAAATCTGAACTTTTCCACTGTTAAATAAGCACATGAGATAAAGACGTGTTTTTATCTCATGTGCTTCAACCACGTTTAACGATCAGACGTTTTAAAAATTCACAAATTTTCACTAGATGGCGTCATCGTATCTCAGCAATCGTAAACTTAAATCGACTGCCCCTACGAACAGTATCGAAACTACAAATAGCCTTTTTTACAGGAATTAAAAGTCGAAATTTGATCTTAATTAATTAAGACCCCGCTGGTGATAAGAGGGCTGGCTCATTCCTCGCGCAAAGAATTTCACTGGCAATTCAGCGCGGGAATGCAGCCAGCGTTCTTGGTACTTTGCCACACGGGCACTACTTTTTGATTATTAATTTTTTATAAATTTCTTAGTTCCATTTAGTTTAGTTTGTTATTTTAAATTTAAGATGTAAATATATTTTATGTATCCTAATTAATAAGTTAAAATGTGAAGTCTCAATATTTAATCATTTTGAAAAATCTCACAAAAAAAATGATTATTGGTTTTCTTAAAAATACCTATATTAAATATTCGTTTATTAGTACAATAAAAAATGACTTTGCAGTTTCGATACTGTTCGTAGCCGCAGTAGAAATATTCGAAATTCATTATATCCTCTTGAAATTTCAATTTTGCTCTCACAAACTCTCGAGCGCGACACACATGCACATACTGTACGGAAACTCTATTGTGAACGCTGGCCTTGGAAATTCATATTCAAAACATAATTACGTGAAATGATCCGTGAAATTAGTTTATTCTGGCTCCGGAATATTCCGTGAAATTCTTT
The DNA here is from genome assembly GCA_949125135.1 of Alcis repandata. Taxonomy (NCBI): domain Eukaryota; kingdom Metazoa; phylum Arthropoda; class Insecta; order Lepidoptera; family Geometridae; genus Alcis; species Alcis repandata. The sequence continues at coordinate 3,663,908 of OX421240.1, forward strand.
TATTTCGACTACGATTTGTTACAATTTGGGACCTAGTTTAATAAAATTGTAAACTACAAATTCAAATTGTATCTTATATCTCTTTCTATCTTTTATTTTTCTTGTGTCTCTTTGTTTGTTTGTAAAGAGTTATTGTATTGTGTCTCAGTGTGACGACTGTAGTGCTGTGCCGCGCAGGGTCTTGAATTGTTAAGAGTTCGAAATTCTGGATGGCGCAGACCTGTTATGGGCAAACGTGACGTTTAACATCAATTAACAGTTTTAACTTAAAAAAAAGCTTGAAAAAAACGTGGAACAAGAGTTCACAAAACGAATCTTGTTTCAATATTTTTCTTTTTTCTCAAAATTTTATCAAAAATCTTCAAAATCGAAATCATTAAACATACTCGTATGAAAAAAAGATAAGAACGTCACGCCCTCTAGTTGAATCATCAATCAGTTGAATGTAACACAGTCTAGCAAAGTTAAGGAAAACTTAACTAAAACATTGAAAAAATTTAAGGAGACCTTTGACCAGCAGTGGGACAGCTCAGGTTAAATAAAAAAAACTCGCGTTTTATATACCAGGTGTTTTTTTACACAACAGTACCTTACTTTTTTTTTTTTATCAAAAATACGATATCATGCGTTTTTGTAGTGGTAGGGCTCTTTTGCAGAGCCCGCCTGGGGAAGTACCGCACCTTTGCCAGTTATTCCACCGCCAAGCAGTAATGTGCAAACATTACTGTGTTCCGGTTGGAAGGGCATTGTTTCCAGTGAAATTACAGGGCAAATGGGAGATTAAACAACTTATATCTGAGGGTGACGAGCGCAGTGCTGTGCCACGCAGGGTCTTGAATTCTGCGAGTTCAAAATTCTGGGTGGTGCAGACCTGTTATGGGCAAACGTGACGTTTAACATCAGGCGAGCGATTTGCTCGTCTCGTCACTCAATTACATTAAAAAAAAAAAAAAAAATGTATCTACTTGTACAAAATACGAGCTGTCACTTAACCATGAGTTTTGTAGTACCTGCAAAAAACTTAAAAAAAAAAACTGACAACGAAATTTTTTTATCATCCTATCAAATAATTTTCAGTTATCTATTTTTCCTGAAGCTTATATTAAACCAACAAAATTTCCGTCGTCTAGAAAAACTCCCGGTAGGTATAGGCATAAAAAGCCTTCACCTGATGAATAAATAAAAACATTTTGAAAAGAAACTGATACCTACCTGGGCTCTCCGGTCAATTTAGCGTTTTATCTTACAATGTTCCGGTGAGTGAACAGAATTAACGCTTCGTTACTTTCAACTTGAATAAAGGATACCATTGCTTATTTATAAAGTTTATTAAAATATTACCTCTTTTTAGTTCAAAAAGTCTTTGTTAAATAGGAGATGGTTACCTTTTTCACAACTTCAAAAATTATTTTTTTTGAGAAAGAAAAAAAAACATATCTTAATATAAAATATATAAATTACGTGTCACGTTGTTTGTCCGCTATAGACTCCTAAACTACTTAACCGATTTCAATCAAATTTGCACACCGTGTGCAGTTCGATCTAACTTAACAGATAGGATAGCTCACATCTCAATTTATAGTGTCTACCCGTGCGAAGCCGGGACGGGCCGCTAGTAGGTATATACGGGCTGACTGGTTAGACACTTGACATATTCTAGGTTATCATAGTACTCATTATTATGAACAACTTTTACTATGGGACCAACCCGAAATTCCCCAAAAAAAAAAATCAGCTGTTCCATAGAAAAATGTCAATGACACTTGACAAAATGTATGGAACAGCTGATTTTTTTTTTTGGGGAATTTCGGGTTGGTCCCATAGTAAAAGTTGTTCATAATGATGAGTACTATGATAACCTAGAATATGTCAAGTGTCTAACCAGTCAGCCGGTAATATTTTGTTACGAGATTTATTCTCGATAAATGATTGACATTTATAATATCTATTAGTAAGACGGCTTACGCATACCTATTAGGTTATGATACAAATACCTCTTCCAAAAAAGGAAAAATAATATTCAAATCAGGTTGTATAACTTCGTATGACGCTCCGGCCTCTACTTTGTTTTTGTAATCTACTTGTACTCATATAAAACATGTTGGTTGTGAACAGCATTTTCATTCATTTATGCAACAAGGTGGAGCGAAGTTACCTAACCTTCCGCCGACCCTCTGACAGCCGCTAAGAATACTACACCTATTATTAACAGTTTGCTATTCTCACAACTGCAGTGGTGATGACGTACCGTCTCCAATGCGATGCAAATCGGAAAATATCCATGAAAATGTATTAGGAGTTTGTGTTGTACGTGTTGAGTTTTTAAAACGGTCTCTAGAAATATCTCTCCGGCCTTGTAAAGGATTGTCAATACTTATGTTGCGGTGTCCAAGCGGCGGCGGTTTGCTTACCACCAGGCTGATCGTCTGCCTGTTAGCCGTTGTATGTACCTATAAACATTTATTGCCTGATTTTTATTTGTTTTTTTCGATGATAGACTTGTTTGACTACCATCTGGTCTGGTCAGCTACGATGCGATCTGTAGCTTGCCTAGGACCGATTCACTATCGACTTGAAAACCTATATCATCTACCTATTGACGAACACCCACTCAAGTAAAGCATTCCCCACTCTGGTAGTTTCCACAATAGAAGTGGAATTAATACGTTTTGTGTGGGTTTTTGGTATGTCAATTAAAGTGCGTTTTATTTTACGTGTTCCATTTCACGTACATTGATTTTTTGAAACTTCTTATACTCATAGCTCTTTCCACAGAGAGTGTGAGAGTGTGAGTGCGTCTCGGCGTGCAAAACGTGAGAAGAACGTGTTAGCTATTAGTTATTTAACTATGGCCTAATTTATTAGGCTACGTCGGAACATCTATTTGTTTAGATGTTTTCAAATTGATATATTTAAGAATTATGACATGACTAAAGTACAATTTTCACATTTATAATATTTAAGATAGTAGAATAGTTTTGAAAACGCAATAGCTTGACTCTATTCACTCAAAAGCGTAAAAGCAATTGCTACAGTCAAGCCAAATATAAACTATTCTGCATTTCTGTATCTTTAAGTAATAAACGGTAGCTTAGTTGAACAAAAAACAATTTAGTAATACTTTAAGTGAACACAGACGTAACGTCCTTGACAAGTGACATATAACATACCGTATTACAGACTTTAGCATGTTTTACTAGTATAAGTCTACTTATTTTCGAGTATCCATTTAGCGACAAGAATAATAATTGCCAATTTTAGCAAAAGACAATCTCGCGACGGAAGTCAATCTGAACAATTCCAATTCTTGGACGCTCAAGATTATTTCCGTCACTCTCACTGTTACGTCTTTTCTAATGAGAGCGACAAGGACCGAGATAAAATCTCACTCGCAAGAATAGGGTCCCAGAGCAGGGCTCATCCGTCAATAATCTGATCTGATCAAAGTGCGGAATCTAATCCGGGATAAAGGACGCTTTGTCATATTCCGTAATCAGCTACTGTGCTCCTAAGGGAAAATTCAGTTAGCTGTATAAACTATTTTCAACTTTATAATCCTGACTAATATTGTAAACTAGACGTGCCTGCGGTTTACCTGCGCAGTCATAACAAACGATGATGAAAAGTAGCCTATGTTAAAGTTTATCCAGGACATCATCATCATCATCAGCCACTATGTTTGTCCACAGCTGGACATAGGCCTCTCCTAAAGAACGATCACAAGGCACGATCTTCTGCCTTACGCACCCACTTGCACCCAGGACATAAGCTACCCCTATCTCTTATGAAAATCGGTTTTTCAGATACGTGGTAACGAACATTCACACAAACTTTCGCTTTTTAAAGGATGTAAAAGCCAGTTTGTTTGTTAGATTTTCTCGTCAACTACTAAACCGATCATCATAAAATTTTGCAACGTGCCAGGGGTACAAGAAAAAGATAAGTTCATACTTAGTTGTGGCGTAAGTTAACTGGCTTTACAATACAATAGGTTCTATACAATAATACTTTGTTGACGCCACTAAAGGAAAGTACAGACTCAATGAAACAAAAGACAATACTGATTGTAAATACTTCATTAAAGTTATGCAACTTTCGAATCTGGCATTGTTTGAGTGGGCTATCTGCAAGTGGCATTTACATGAATAGCTCTTTATTAAAACCATATTATTAAAGGCGATTCCTAAGGAGCATTATTCTGAGGATAAACACACAGCCACAAACGTGCGCATGGACGCACGTGCGCGTGCGAATGGCCTGCTGCCCTGCTCTTGCTATGAAGCAGTTGATTATTATGTAAATACACGATAACAAGGAAAGGGTATGCTAAGGGAAAAGGGAACAAAGCTGTTCCAACATTTTATCATCACTGAATAACTCAGCTAGTAAACAAATAAGACACATCTTTCAAGCTAACACTACAGATATCTACAATTCTGCGTCAAAGTAATGAAAACAGATGTAAATCGTTAACCGTGTCGAGTGATAAGGCGTATTGAATAGCTGTTATCGCCGATACAACACAAACGGCTGATTGAAAGTCGTAAAAGTCAATGCGAAAAGTACGTTTAGAATCAATTTTTATTCATAAGTATAAAGGCACTCATAGGTAGAGGTGTTGCCAATTATCAGAAGTTAGGTATTGTCGAGCGGTTCTGTTCATAATGTGGGCATGTAGTTAGGTTTTATTAGACAAACAGGCGTGGATAATCGGGCGAGAGGAATAAAACCATTACTTGCAACACACGTAGATTATAATCTTGAATGATGTCAGTACATTAATGTTACAATGATCCGTTCAACTATGATCTCCAATGGATACTCCAAGTATTCACAATACAACTCAAACAGGCACTCCGCCGAATACGTAACGCGCTTAGGTACACGATACAATAAGATTCTATGACCGCCACTGTAATTCCAGATGTAATTGCAACTATTGTAATCAGCTTTCTACGTATCAACTTTAACTATCAACTTTATGCCCTTGTGGCTCTGGTCGAGATTCCTAAAGTATCGTTTCCCGCCCTTTCGTTACGGATCCAAGTTGTGCCAGAGTGGTAAACGTCAGCGGCTCAGAAGCTGTCACTGTCAGTTACGTTTTATAACCACTCTAAATAAAGATTGGCTCAGAGCGCCGACAAGTAAGAAACCTACTTCTTTTTACATGAAACTTAATTGAATAAACTGAATTAAGTAATTTAGTATGAGAATAGCATAAACCCTAGATTTAACCATAGGCTACTTGTTATCCCGGAAAAATTAACGGTTCTTACTTCTTGCTTCTTCTTCTTCTTCAATAAACTAAATTTAACTTTTTAGCGCAGAGCTGTACTAGGTAGTATAGATCTATACTACCTACACCTACTGTTCTCTTGAGTACTCTTGACTAAACTAAAAGAAAAAACGATTAAATATCGTAAAAAAAAATACATGTGGCACTCGGGGACTGCCGCGGTAAAGCTATTGCATAGATTTTTTATCAACTTATGCAATTATAATTATAATTATTTCATTAACCAATGCCACCTAGAGGCGAGTTGCTGAACTAAAGAGACAAGCGTGATATTTCAAAAAATGTGAGCCGTCACGGGACGCCTGGTAGATGTGAAACATTTTAATCCATTCATGCTCCCGTTGTCCATGGCCATACAGATTTTCACAAAACCGTTCGAAAATTGAAACTCAATTAGGTACGCGCGTCGTCATTTATTTTGGAATAACCCTGTTATTTGCTTGAATACTGCACGCCGTGGCGACGCGTCGCCACGGCAAGCGTCGCCACGCCAGAAATCGATTTTACCTACGTGCGCCAAAAGATGTTTCACATCAAAAAGTCATTAAAAGTTCTGCTATTCATCGATAGATGGCAAAACTAAAAAGTATCACCGCTGTGCCTTAGGTTATTTTCGTTACGGAATTTCTGGATTCGGTCCGCGATAGAAGCTATGCAATAGCTTAATAGGTTTTAACAAGATAAGAGCCATATGTTCAGCAGAAGGCGATAATATTATGAAAATTATATTTTTTGTTTTTTTACTGAAAACTTATTCTGTACTGAAACAGGCCCTCATTTCTGAAGTGAACTGTACGTCATATTGTAATCAATGTGAGGTGAAGTAGAAATATTGAGTTCGACCTTCACTACAGTAACCAGAAAGTGTGAACGCAACAAGATTAAACTGGCGTCAAACAAGTTAAATATAGCGAGAAAGCTTTTAAAAGAAAATAGGGCTTAAAAACATGACGGCATTAAAACTCTGTCGTGGGGGACATTACTTTCATTCTACTGAAATATATGTATGTGAAAGTTTGTAGGTGTGGATGTTTGTTTCATAATCATACAACAAAGGATGATCGGTATTGGGTTTGTTATGAATGTATAGACGTATCTTGCATCTGTTAGATTTATATACGGGCTACTTTCATACTTTTATACCGGAAAGATTAACAGAGCCCGCGGCGCGGCGCTACTGCGGCCGTGAAGCGTACCTAACTAGTATTTCAAAAAAGTTAAATAAGTTTACCGATTTGGTAATAGAATAAGTCGATTCAATTTATGCCGACTGTGCGCGGGGCGTTGTGGAGTTTTTTTTTATATAATTGAGTGACGAGACGAGCAAATCGGTCGCCTGATGTTAAACGTCACGTCTGCCCATAACAGGTCTGCGCCATCTAGAATTTTGAACTCGCAGAATTCAAGACCCTGCGCGGCACAGCGCTGCGCTCGTCACCCTGAGATATAATAGCATTATTAGGTGATTAGATGTGCGCCGGGTTGGAAAGGTTACAGCGCTCAGCAAACTACACTTATGGTGCACTTTACAGCGGTCATTAAGTTTGGATCATATTGTAGTCATAAATAATTCCAAAGCGTCACTGTTTGCTTTATTTCGACTTCACATTGCCTTATGACGCCATACATGTCAAATTAAATCTCAGCCTTACGTGCACTCTCAACAAAGTACAAAATTGCGTTAAGCCTACCAAAGTGGTGCTCGGCCTGTACCTACTATTACATATTCTGTGGTTTGCTCACATTTGAAGCTTTTTTAAACTTTATCCGTAATAAACCTGTTAAACAGAAGGAAAACTTTCAACTCAGCAAAAAGAGAATGTAAGTAAATTCATACAAATCGAGTGGCTATAGTAGACAGAGAGTTTATGGATACGGCCAATCAAAATCACGGTTCTGGTGACTCTCTCTCTACGAGCAACTTTTTATACAGACCGAGTACTCGGCCGAAGGCACTGTCTCGCCACAGTACTCGTTACGTGTAATCCACCCATTGGTGACAGATTTTGAATGCGTCAGAAGACCTCTGATATAGCTTGGCAAGTAACGATAATGGACTAACACTTGGAGCCTAAAACTTAACGCGTCACCAGAGCCACGGAAGTGCGATGTTCTAAAATTAAAAGAGAACGTAAAACTATGGAAGCGGTTACTCTACAACCAAAATTTTCATTTTAATTGGCACAGATTTTTTACACCTGCACAATATATTTGAATCAACTGCAGACGTTTTGAACATAATGACTAAAATAAATATTTCATGAGTACAATTCATTTGAAATTTAAATAAAATAAAAATAAAGTCTATACTTATACTTAGTCACCTGATTTTTGACCTTTTACGAACCAGAAACAAAAAAACGCGACAATTTTTTTTGAAATGCATTTTATATTATTCGTCACTAATATGCCGCGCAGCTATTTTTAGCATTTGGTTAACGTAGCTAAGTGTATCGCGGATGAATAAAATATGAGCGTCTTTTTTTTGGTTTTGTAGAATGTCAAATTAATCATGGTGTTAAACACGGCCTAAAAAGTTCTAGTCATAAATGAATGAACATGAGTCTGGGCAGTGGCTCCACGCCCTTCCTTCTGCCAACCTCGGGACACGGCTCGACAATGGCAGCTTCCGTGTTGCCGTCGGTCTCCGGTTGGGAGCTGCTGTTGTTGAACGCCATCAGTGTCCGTGTGGAAGCGGCGTCGACAGGAACGGACTCCATGGACTTTACTGCCAGAAAAGTGCCGGTAGATTTTCTCGCCACGGCTCCTTGAACGACATCATCAAGCGAGCGCTTGCCACCATCAACATCCCGACTTTATTAGAACCAGTAGGGATAGTTTAATGTTCTTGGTACTTTGCCACACGGGCAAAACGTGCTTTTTTGATTTTTATTTTTGTAAATTTCTTTGTTTTAGTTATTTTAGTTTTTTATTTTAGCTTATTTCAAATTTAAGATGTAAATATATTTAAATAAAAAAGTTATCCAAGTCATAAATTATAGATCCTAAAAATAGACTGTTGAGTATTGAGGCATAAACATATATTATGTAGGACGAATAGAACGGAACTCTCAAGTGTGGCACAAAAAACAGAAAACAAAGAAACGTAACGAGTACAGTGGCGAGACAATGGGCCCAAGTTTGAAGGCATTTTAAGGCAGATCTAAACTAACTAAAAATATATCTGTCTTTATCATTGCAAGCCATTAGACAAGGATGTCAATAGTTTAGAAAATTTAGATGCGTCTTAAAAAGTCTTCAAACTTGGGCCTAATGTGTTATCAACCTACTTGTCAACGTTCCAAGAGGGTTTTTTTTGAAATATAGGTACAAACGACAAAACTCATCTTATTACAAATATTACAACACATATCTTAGCTTATTTTATTTCATCTTTATTGCTCTTTAATAATAAAAATTCGTAGTGCAAAAGTGGGCTAAAATATTCAGAAAAAACATAATTTAATTTAATAGTTTTTGTTCAGTTTAATTCAGTTAGTTAACAATAAAGAAATAAATTATGTAAATAATGGGTTAATAACTTTTATGCCGTTTTTGGTAGTTTTATGTTGAAACCAGTTTAAACCGCTACAATATTCTCCGATGTTTGCGCCCGATTTTTTATTAGGCCTATCTGATTCTACAGGGTTATTCATAAAGAGTATGCTAAGTCGCAAAGGGCTCATAGTACTCATCATTATGAATAACTTTTACTATAGGACCAACCAGAAATTAGCGAAGCAAAAATCAGCTGTTCCATACAAAAATGTAAATGACACCCGACAAAATGTATGGAACAGCTGATTTTTTTCGCGAATTCTGGGTAGGTCCCACAGTAAAAGTTGTTCAAAATGATGAGTACTATGAGCCTTTTTCGGCTTAGCATACCCTTTAGGAATAACCCTATATAAAACTAGTTTGAAGGATCATTAATAGTAGATAAGATAAAATATGATATTAAAATGCTAATTCATAGAAAAAAGTATCGGTCAATGGCTGGAAAAGAAAGCTTTAAGGCCTTTAAATTTTGAAAGAAGACTAATATTGTAATTAAATTTCAATGCCAATAAATTTCAAATTCTATAACATGAAAATACACTTACATTATTTAAAATTTTCTTGAAATGCACAGTATAGTGAAATGTCGTGTTAACTTGATCTATGCGGTCTTTAATGGCCGACGCAGACTAAGTGAATGCAAGCTCCAAATAGAAACCCGTGACACTTTTACTGAATACAAATTGACTTTTTCCGAACAGTCGTGATGTCCTCCAGCCGTAAGTAAAAGATTATCCACTCTTTACGCCACACCCTGTATGTGGTTGCATATTGACGCTGACCTGTTAAATTATTACTTTATTAACCGACTTCAAAAAAGGAGGAGGTTATCAATTCGTCTGTATGTTTTTTTTATTTTTTTTTTTATGTTTGTTACCTCATAACTTTTGACTGGGTGAATCGATTTTGATAATTCTTTTTTTATTAGAAAGCTGACGCTTCCCATTTGGTCCCATTTCGATTTAGTCTAGTTCTGATAATGGTATCCATGAGAAAACCATATAAGTCTTAAATTTGCATTAAGTACGTGCGCGACAAATAGATGAATAACTCAATAGTCGGTCTTTTGAAGTCGGTTTTTGTTTTTTGTTTTGTAAAAATAATGTTCTTGTTTTACTCAAAATTAGATGTCAGGCGGTGGTAAGGCTGGGGTTGCATGGCGATGTCGCGATTTCGAAAAGTTTTGCGAATATCATCTGATATAAAGGTTACAAACATTTCAGACTCATAGTTCTCTACTTGGATTCCCTGTGTCGGGGATGCCATAGAATTAAACAAAGACAAGGACAACGTCTTAAAATAAAAGAAAAAGTAAAAAAAATATCAAAAAAAAAATTAAATTCATCATTGAAACATCTGCCCGGCTGGGAATCGAACCCGGGACCTGGCTTATAAGGCATAAAATATCTATATATTATATACTAGCTGACCCTTGCCCACTTCGTTGGGCATAATGTTAATTAAACCCGAAGCCATCGCGCGCCGTCCGGACCGTTTTTTCTTCACTTCACTTTGCAAAACGGACTACCACGTAAAAGCCTTTTTATTTTTCGGTTTTTTATATAACCTATGACACTCAGCAATAATGTGGCTTTCTATTGGTGAAAGAATTTTTAAAATCGGTTCAGTAGATCCCGAGATTACCCCTTACAATTTAACAAATATACAAACACACAAACACACAAACTTTACTTCTTTATAATATTAGTATTCTACATCCTAAGTTACAAAACATTTGTAACTTAGGATTTTACAACAACACCCGTTTTCAAAGATCTCTATCAGAATAACATTTCATTTGTACGATAGTTGGATGCTAGTCTACTACTAGAATATCAAATAGATTTAATCTCAAATCTTATCTTCTAACACAAAATCGGAAGCAGATTAGGCAAAGATAACGAAGTTCCAACTAAAAATACGAATATAATCTAGAACCTCATATTTCATCGCAAGGTCCGACCACAACTCGGTTGAATTTGAATAAAAGCAGTTTATTTTGGCAGATCTGGTTGGCTAAAACCGGATATTTTCGAACTGGAATTTTGGAAGGTTTATAAGTATTTATATATAGATTTAATTTCTCTATGGGTTATATCATCAAGTTATGTAAGTAGGTGTTATATTGTGATCCTTTAGGTCGACTGGCCAGTGGAAGGTTGATGTTTTTCGGGTGTTTATTCACGGCATTATGTAGAGGTATGATAGATAGGTAATATTGTAAGTGAGTTGGTATGTATATCACAAAATATGTTAATGAAGTTTTCGTGACTTTATTGATAATCCTAATAAGCTGACTGCCCTTGACTTACCGTACTTATCAAGTTTAAGTAAAAGTTTCACTTGAGATAACTTGTAATTTTAAAATACTGAAGATGATATACCTCGCTTAATGAACTCCAGATCAGTCTCGGCATACACTGTTTAGGTGTGGGTGTGTTACTGTTTATTATCACACCCGATGTTTCCGAGTAAACTACAACATTGGGTTCTTCAAAAGGGCTGTTAATAGAGTCTTAAAAGGTCGGCAGCGTATCCGTGACGCCTCCAGAGTTACAGGTATATAGGCGACGGTGATCGCTTCCCACCAGGTGGCCCGTTTGGCCACCTAAAGCATATACCATATACATATTATAGTTATTGATATCAAACCATATCAATAACTATTACATTTAAAAATTAAAAAACCTCCAACGTTGAAACGACTGAATCGATTTTCATTAAAGATAGCTAAGAACACACCCGACTAATTCACCTTTCAAACAAAAGAAACAAAATTTAAATCAGTTCATCCGTTCGGGAGCTACGATGTCACAGACAGACACATAACACACACGTCAAATTTACAACACCCCGTCGTTTTTGCGTCGGGGGGTAGGGGGGGGGGGGCGGGGGGGAACTGACACCATTCGATTTATACCAACTTTTTAAAACTATATTTAGGTAAGATAGAGAAGTTTCAATATATTTTCCGACAGCAAATCCCTTGGTCCAACTCCAATAACATCTCAGTCACTATAATCCCTACATTCAAATTCTGCTCATCTATTTTCAAACAAACGCCATCGCGTCTTATTTTAGTCGTCCATCAAACTGTTTCGGAGGTGACGACTGACGAGTGTGCGATAAATTACTGTTCTGGAAAATATCTATCGTTTGAAATAACCGGGTCATTTATAATTAAACTAACCTTTATGAAGTTGCTAACTCTTTCCTAACTTCTTATACAGTGATGTGTAAAGTGCTTAAGTATTTTAGTAAGATCAAATAGAGTCGACGACCTGTTTGGCTCAGCGGTAGTATATCCGCCGTATGAGCCTGAGGTTCCGGGTTGAATTCCCGACCGGGCAGATATTTGAATGATGAATTTAAATAACTGTTCTGGGTCTGGGTGTTAGTTGTCTTTGTCTTTGTTATTTCCATGGCATCCTCGACACAGGATTTATCCTAGTGCTATGTGTGTGAAACGTTTAGTTTTATTTTATTTTAGAATGATCGAATAGAGTTTATACAATCTTGTTAAGATACTGTACTGTAGACTTTATTGGTCTTTTTTATAAATTTGCGGTTTGCTAATAAAATTGTAAGTGAAATTAACTATTTAAGGATGAACGTACTTAGAATTTACATTGCTTTATTTTATGAGTTTTTACTAGATATAAGTAGGTAATCTGGGTGTCTTCAAGTCGCGAGTGAACCAGTTCCTTCTAGGCAAGCGTGCTCCATCGTAGACTGCATTATTGCTTACAATCAGGCGAGATGGCAGTCAAACGCAAGCCCGGACTAGCATTTCATTTATTTGACTTCATGCCCGGTGCGGTTCGGCTTGCGACCTCAGGTTTGAGGTTAGACATGTGTAGTCTATACTTGTACCACTCGGGAATAGTGCAGTTTTCCATTAGTGAAATACGTTTTGAAACCGGACCAGAATTTCCGGACAATATCCTCTACAAACAGACAAACTTTTGCTTTATGTAATCCTATCCTACTAATATACTTCTTAGAATTATATATGCTACTTATATTACTATTATAAATGCGAAAGATTGAGTGAATGCTTGTTACCACTATTGTATCTCGGTAACTACTAAACCGATTTTGATTTTGATTTTAATAAAATTTGAGATAAAGATAGCTTATGCTCTAGATTAATGCTACTTTTCATTAGCACTGTTTTTATCGTTCGTTAAACGTCAGGGCTCATAGAGTACAAAATATCCTCGAGTTGTTCCCAACGAGTCACACCAAACGTGTGACACGTTTGGTGTGACCGAGTTTATATTACAAAACCAAAACATTACCCGTAATTATGTAAATAATGTAACATAATACAATGTAACATATCCTTGTAACTTGAAACATTCCCTCCATCAATCTATTGTTCTTGACGCGGTATCCCACCCGTCACCCGGCGTAACGTCAGAAAAACTAAACATTCTGGATAATGTGTTTTTGATTATGATAAACATCTGGCCTAGGCGGGTTATGTGCTGGCTTCTAGATTCTAGACGGTTCTACAGAAAATGTAGCCACCTTTTATTGTGGATGCCATTAATCATATCTTTGTTTAGTTAGAAAAGTTATTTGAAGTAGTCTAAAGAATGGCTCAATTGTGTAATAAAATATAAAATAGAGATATTAAAGAAGGGAAAGAGAAAGAAAGCTTTTGCTCTGCAGTAATACTGTGCAGGTTAATATAATAATAATATAATTATTAGTTATTCTAGAAAAACTTAAAAATGACTTGACTGGTTTTTGTATTGTTCACTGTAATCCAGGAGCCGCTTAGAAAACTAAAACGGGTTCAGTTATTAAGCTATTGTATAGCTTCTATCGCGGGCCTTGAGCGTGGAGACCGAATCCAAAAAATCCGTAACGTAAATAACCTTACACCTTTTTAGTGATACTTTTTAGTTTGCCTTCTATCGATGAATAGCAGAACTTTTAATGACTTTTTGAAATATTACGCTTGTCTCTTTAGTTCAACAACTCGCCTCTAGGTGTCGAGTGTAAGGTTTCGATATATAATTATAATTGCATGTTGATAAAAAATGCTATTAATATCCAATAGCTTTTTGTCCCCGAGTGCCACACGTCTTTTTTATGCTATTAAGTGACGAGATGAGCCAATCGCTCATCCAACTAATAGAAAATAGTAAATTTAAAAATGTACAGTATTTAGACTTGAAAAATGTCTCTTAAAACACTAATACAGCCTCAGATTACGACCAACCCATTAATCTAAAAGTTACTATCCACCAGAATTACCGTACAAACTAACAAAATACGAAAAGAAACACCAACCTAAGCAAGTTCTGCGTCGAATTTTATGGCCGCCACAATTCACAGACGATAAAATTGGCTTAGCCAAAGTATCATAATTTGGGAGCAAAGTTTTACTCGCACAACGAACACTTAACGTAGCGTTGCTAGGGATGAGATGGGTCTAAAATATACAGGGTGGTAAGGAAAGGGTATGCCGAGTCGAAAAGGGTTCGTAGTACTCATTATTATGCACAAATTTTACTGTGGGACCTACCCGAAATTCGTGAAAAAGAAATCAGCTGTTTCATACATTTTGTCGAGTGTCATTGACATTTTGCTATGGAGCGGCTGATTTTTTTTCCGCAAATTGGGGAGTTGTTCATAATGATGATCTTTTCGGCTCAGATATCCTTTCCTTATGACCATGTATTGTATTTGGGTGGAAAATGGCACAACCGATTTTAATCACTTTAGATTCAATCTTAGTATCCCTTGGTTTTGAATCACCAAACTAAAACCTAAGACTGACTAAACTTAATTACTTTATGAACTTGATCATCGACAAAGTTGCAAGTCTATCGATATTTAGTGGATTTCTGATAGTTTCCTTAAGACAAACCGATACGATTTTATATTAACTAAGAATCTTAATTGAAAATTACAAATGATGGTTTGATTGTGTATTTGACATTATAAAATGTTGTCATTAACAATCTAATAAATTAATTGAATTGAACACAAGTTAAGACATGGTTTCAGCGTTAAAAGGTTATAAATAAATCAACGCTAGCTAAAAATAGTTGCGTAACTGCTCCAAAAGTAGTATAATTAAAACTATCGATAGTTCGGCGACTCGGCTCAACTCTATTTCGAGCTATAAAGTCGTAAACACTAAAACAGCGATTCTTAAACAATTTTTTGAGAGAATGCAGACTTTTGTTGAGACAACGGCTTTTCTGAGGATTTATTTTATGACGTGTCTCTGCTTAAAAACGGTTTATTTGAAGATAATTTTATTTTTTAACACTAGAGAATTTTAAGCTTAGTGTTCTTGACCTCCTTTGGGAAAAAAGACAAGAGAAGACAGAAGAAAAGAAAAAGAGAGAGAGAAAGAGAGAGAGAGAGAGAGGAAGAAATTGCGATAAGGCGGCCAGTTGTTGTTGTTGTTGTTGTTGTTGTCTGTAGTTTTTGGTGGAACAATAAATACGAGTAGTTTATCCATCTGTCTATCCAAACATTAAGGCGAGATTCGTGCGTCTGTCTATATGTCACAGTCAATTATTTTAACACAATTGGGTGACGAAAAAAACCATTTTCTCTCCTGATCTTAAGGTTAACGTTTGCCCATAACAAGTTAGCATCACCTAGAATATTCTGCAGCTCTGTGTACTCTCAAAATAAGCAAAAAAATAAGTTTCCTAGTTAAAACCTACCTGTGATTTACGCTTGGTTCGTCGGTACTTTGCTACCCGAGCATAAGCCAAAATGGTTTTAACTCAAAACTTTTCATATTAATCTTTTCTGTGCCCCAGGTGTTCCCAATTAAGCTAAACATTTGAAACCAAGCATTTATCTAATTTAATTTGCGGTTCGATTCTGCAGCTGTTTCTTTGTTCTTATAGACTAAAAGACAGCTAATAAAAAGTTAATTTAGTTTATTAATCAGTTCCTCATACAAATTGCCATTTAAGATATAGCGTTTGCGAAATAAGTAGTCAATAAATAGATACCTAATTGTTTTGTCGTAAAACCAGCGTGATACAGCCTGAGATGGTATCAAGTGGAAGTGGCAATGGGCACGGCTATAATATCAGTATAAAACTGTCAATCGGAGTAAACGAGTTCTGCAGTGGACAGTTGGAAGCGTATGCGGAAACATGGTGTCATCGACATGAAACAAAAAAATCATTCTATACAGGGTTATACAGAAAGGGTATGCTAAGCCGAAAAGGGCTCATAGTACTCATTATGAACAACTTTTATTATGGGACCAACCCAGAATTCGCGATAAAAAAATGAGCTGCTCCTTAGAAAAATTACAACGATACTCGACAAAATGTGTGGAACAGCTGGTTTTTTTCCCGAATCCCGGGTTGGTCCCATAGTGCAACCGCAATGCCCACATCCCAGCGGTAGATTTTATCAATCTATGGCATGTCGCCACAGCTTAGTTAGCAGTCATCAGAGTGACAACCTCAAAAAAATTGTACAATTGATGTTTAAATCAAGAATATGCCATGGAACGTTCTAAAGGATAATATTATGTTTATTATACATATATCTAGCTGCGCCCCGCGGTTTCACCCGCGTTTTCCGGGATAAAAAGTAACTTGTGCGTTATCCAGACCATGAACAGCCTTCATTTCAAATTTCATGTAAATCCCTTCAGCCATACATTCTTACAAACTTTCGCGTTTAAAATATTTAGTAGCAAGGAAAGATAGTAGGATAGTAGGATGTACACATCCCAGCGGTGGGTTGGAAGGAAGGATAGCAGGATGCCATGTATGAAGATGCAGTGTCTTAAAAGGAATAATATACCAATTGTCCATGTCGCCACAGCTTAGCCAGCAGTTTGTATTAATTTAAGGCCACTCCGCAGCGAACGCCGTCTATATTCGCCATGTCATGCTTCGTCATGCCGGCAATCGACGTCTATAGTACCCACTGATTAGGTAGGTAGGATTTCTATAATTAGCATCATTACATTAGCAAAAAGCGTCGAGTTGGTCATAACTGAAGTCTATTTTAAGACTGCTGACTATTTTTAGCAATCTATGATGTAAGATTATCAAGAAACTTTCTATATGGTTTATTTCCATGATGGGTTTTAGGTTGTAGTTGTAGCTGATGTTGAAAGGACAACTTTGTTATGAAATAAAACTTTTTAAAATTTTGTTTATCATTAGCTTTTCTGTTCACTACTGAATTAAGGGCTCTCGTAGGTATACAGTGTTTTACAAAAGGGTATGCTAAGCCGAAGAGGACTCATAGTACTCATTATGAATATCTTTTACAATGGCACAAACTAAGAATTCGTGAAAAAAATATCAGCTGTCGTTTTGTCGAGTATCATTGACGTTTTTATATAGGACAGCTGATTCTTTTTCACCATTTACTATTTGGTCCCATAGTGAAAGTTGTTTACAATGATGAGTACTATGAGCCCTTTTCGGCTTAACTTTCTGCTTTAAGCATTAATTAAGTTGACTTCACCTTCAGTAGCTCGTGACGCCGGGCCACAGAGCGCGTATGGGTTGATTACATGTAACGAGTAAAGTGGGGAGACAGTAAATGGGTAAACTCGGCCTAGCAAACAAATCGTAGTTCTAGTGACTGTCTCGCCTAGTCCAACTGTTGATACAACCGAGCACTCGGCCGAGGGCACTGTCTCGCCACTGTACTCGATACGTGTAACAACCCATTATAATACGTTTGCCGATTGGTTACAGACACGGCAACCTTAATGCCATTTCAACTAGACTGCTGAGTCGGATACTTTAGTTCTTTGTCAGATAATCTTAATTATGATTTCTCTCATTTTTGATCCTATTTATTATTTCTGAGCTTTCAAAGAAACCCCGAGCATGGTGGTCTGAAGATCCGTGACTGACTTTTAAACCCAATTCTTTTAAAATGTCGATTCTGACTTTATTTATCTGCAATTAGCTGCAACTCTTAATATTTACGTTTTTCTTAAGACGCACTATTGCCTATAATTTTTAGATAATCATTTATTTCAAACTAATAAAATAAAGTTACGGGTTACCGCTGACCTCTAAGCTCAGTGCGGGCTACATAATAAGAAATTCTAAACTATTAAAAAAAACTGGCCTAAAATGAAAATGCCGAATTTTATGCAAAGTATAAGATTGAAGTAAGTATAAAGTATAATAGTGTAGTAGTAGTATAATAGGCCCAAGTTTGAAGGCTTTTTAAGACAGATCTAAATTTCCTAAAACTATTGGCATCCTTGTCTAATGGCTTGCAATGATAAAGACAGATATATTTTTAGTTAGTTTAGATCTGTCTTAAAATGCCTTCAAACTTGGGTCTAATATACCTCTATAGTAATAGTATCTACGATATTATACTTCATACCTATAAAGTATAGGTGGCCGTAATAAATTAGACTGTTCATGCACTCTCACAAAAAATATATTTTATTAACTTAAAAAATTCAGACGGTGCTATAAATAGATATCTCATGCATAGTCAAAGTCACAAAAGTAGTTTAAAGTAATGACACACATAATTGTATTAATACCGCTAAAATTAGAATGTATGTTTGTCACTACTGTGGAAAATAACATGCTTTTCAAACATTTTGCTAAATCAAAATGTGTGTGTTCGTGTTTGTGTTTGACGTGAGTATTCCCGTGTAATTTTATAACAATATGTTTACTTGTGGTGAAATGATTTGAAAAAACAAGGATAAAATTAATTAGTGTAGGTAGTTGAATACAGTTTGCTTATTGGTGGGCGTCCAACGAGTAACTCAACAAGTCGCCAACGAGTCACCCGACGAGCCACGGTGTTACTGTCAAAGTTTTTTTTACACTTTATCACAGACCAATACAATCATTGTATTTACTTTAATTCTTTAAAGATATGGACTCAAATATTATGCAGGCATATCCACGGCGCACAGTGAGTTACTTCAACGCAATTATTGCGTCAAAAGCATTATTTTTTAACCTTTAAACTGATGTTGTTGAAGGTTAACCTGT
Organism: Alcis repandata; assembly: GCA_949125135.1. Lineage (NCBI taxonomy): Eukaryota > Metazoa > Arthropoda > Insecta > Lepidoptera > Geometridae > Alcis > Alcis repandata. The sequence goes on from OX421240.1 coordinate 3,682,757, forward strand.
GTTGGAGTCGTAGAAAAAATCTAACACAGTAATAGCTTCAGTAGACAAAAAATAACCAGACGGTGTTGTGATTATACCATAGTATTATTATAGGTACTAAACGTGGCATTGTTGACTACCTAATATTCAGAATTACGTAAATGATATTTTTTAATAATTTAGTCTAGCACCTAAATATTACGATTTTAGTTTTTTACTGGTAAAACTGGATTTATTTGTGAAGTTTCTAGAAATTTACTGATCTTAATTTGTAAGATTTTTATGGTATAAATATAGAACTATAAATAAAAGGCTAAAAATATACCTAATATAAATAATATGCGCTTTCCGCAGAGTAGTAAGGCCCGAGCTACCGATGGTTAGGGCTGCACCATTGCACACTAAATTATTTTTATAAATAAAAATGCTGCTGTACATCAAAAAAGCTTTTAAAAGTAGGAGGTTCTTCAGTTTTTTGTAATAACAAAACAAAGTCTGACGCCCATACATAAATCATGTTTGTACTTTCAGACTGTCACAACACAACAAGACACTGAGCGTGCTTTGAAATTTTAATGAAAGCATTTTCAACTCGGGAAAATAGCATTTTTTTTACGCCTAATGCTTATTTACTTATTCGGTACATTCGTAGCTGTCCTCTTTGAAACATAGGAAAATATTTAAATCATATATAAAAAGAAAGACAAATACTTCTTCAATGTAGGTGCATTTTATTTCACATTTACATTTTATTCCGTTTCAAACTTAAGTATTAATTTAAAATAAAGCCACTTAATTTCTTATCTTGTTTATGCTATTTTGAACGGACAATTATAGTAAATCTTAGAAATTATTGCAAAAAGTTTGCATAAAAATCAAAATACCTATTTAAGTATTTAGGATACGTGGCAGATCAAGGGGGTCTTGGCCGTCATGACGCTTCACGTTTTTGTGAAGTTAGTGTCAAAGGTTGCCTGTTCGCATAATAACGAAAACCATATTAAAACTAGAAAAATTATATAAATAATTCTAGTTAGTGTTGATTGCGATTGTGCAATTGTCACGCTTGTATTCACTTTGCAGTTTTTGTGCAATGTTGAATTTTTGCAAATAATCGTCAGTTCAAAGGTATTTCCTTGCTAAAACTCGGTACCTACATAAACTAAAATATTTTACAGAGTTCTATCACAAAAATTGTCACAGTGTTGAATTAGTTTAGCTTTGTATTAAAAACAAATCATTAGGCCTGCCAAAACAGTTAATGTGTTTTTATTGATGAGGATTAATCCATTTCCTACATACAAAACTAGGCCAGGACAGAACACTGGTGCTCAGAACCAGAACGTTAATCAAATCGCAACACTATTTTTACTGTTTGTTTTTTTTTAAACATAGACCTACAAAATTTCTTTGAAAACTAGTAACCATTAATAATATTTCAAACTAGAATTGATACCAAGCGAGCCGTCTCAAAATTTGCCTAAATTTAATAACAAACTAATGTTTAGCCTCAAGAATACCCAGACAGTGAGACGTTGAGGTTAATAAATTAACATTATTACGGAATGAAATAGATTTCTATGCTAAACAGGCGAGCAAGGTGGTGACACTGCACGATGGTCAGGGCTTTATCCAACGTAACTAACGACACGTGCAGTGCACTATGTGAATATGGACATTTCAGTATACTACCAGGAACTAAACTTAGTAACTACACTGAGAAAAATGGCCATTAAAATTCCGATGAATTCACCTAAAGTACGGAGCATAGTGATAATTACCAAAAAGTACGATGATTAGCACCAGTTTTTACGGTGATAACTATCATAATATACCTATGGTTCTCAGTGTTCTCACGCTAAAAACTGATGTTAGAACTAGTTTTTACGATGACAACCATAAATTGTGATAGTCGTCACCGTAAAAATTGGGGCTTATCATCGTACTTTTTGGTGATTATCACTATGCTCCGTACTTTAGGTGAAATGAGAAAAAAATTCAATAATGCGTATTCGTACACTTTTGGATGTATAATGTATATATAGAGTATAGAGTTTGAGGTCGATATAAGGCCTAATAAAGGCGGCTGGTGGCAAGTGAATGCGTAAGGCAGAAGATCGTACCGTGTGGCATTCTTCAGAAGATTGCATACCCAGCAGTGGACTGATAGTAGTTAGGCAGATGATTAAGATGAGATCAATGTGGGATTGTTGTCAGATTGAAGTGAGACTGAGATATAAACGTTTCTTATATCATGGTATCCATAATATGATAGTCTTCAGATAAGTGACCGTCAAGTCGTGTCGGCCTTCAAACTCTGACGCTAGGACCAGCACGGCTTTTACTAAATTACTTATATTAGTGTTGCATGTCAGTTACATTTACATTAAATGATTTAGCTAAGAAGCGAAGACGCGAACAGGGGCTAAAACTCTATGTGATGCTTATTTTACTATCTTATAAAATAATTGATTGGTTATGTATTAATTTAGTTATTATAATTATATAAATAATTTTTTTTTGCATTGATTTTTTGCATTTAGGTATACGTTAGGGGTACAAAAAAGCACATAGGCTACATTTATTTTATCATCAATATCATCACATTTTCTCATCACTACGCGGTTGAAACCGCGAGATGCGGCTAATTTTATTCATATTTGCAAAGTGAAGCCGAAAGGCATAAATGCGTCGGTTTGAAAAACAGTTAGTTTAAACGGGGGCCCGATGTCTACAAATAGAAACACCTAAATAAGATAAGATAATTAAGATCTAGAAATTTCCTAAAAATGGCTATAGTTTTACCTAATTATGTAGTCAAAAGCATAGACGGGCTAAAAATAAAACTAGCTGCAATCTAAGACAAAAAACAGCTTTAAAAGATAACCTTGTAAACTGGTTGCAGAAATGTTCGAGTTCGATCCTCTATTTTTAGATACTTGAGGTGTTATTATACCACAAAAGGCTTTATTATCGATTTGGTGGGTGATTGGATTTCGGCAAATCTTTTAGCAAATAACGGTTGCTTTCAGACGACGTGAATGAAAAATTATTAATGATCAAACGAACTTACCAAGTGAAGTTCGATCACAATTATGTGAACGGCTTCATTCGACGCGATTTTGTTTTTGTTTACATATTGTAGTTATGTCTCACGTACTGGCCCTCAACACGGATTGTTTAGAGATTTTATTCCCCGCTTTCAAAGTTTTTTATTCTGGTAACACTAGAGATCGTCCATAGTCGTTAAGTTCGTTACTATCGTACCCCCACCTCACTTCAGAGCCCAGAGGGGAGCCATCGGCCGGTCGAACTTCATTCTGTTTAGAGCAATAGTTTTACTAACTACTTATTTTGTGACCGGTAATGGAAAAAATTACCCATAAATTGATTATGATTACCAATTATCAATTTCACATTTCATTATTAGGGTTAGGGCATTTATATACATTGTATATAAGTACTAAGTAGGTTACTTAGCTAAGCTATTTATGGGAGGGTGTATATATTAATCGCGTCGAATGAAGCCGTTCACATAATTGTGATCGAACTTCACTTGGTAAGTTCGTTTGATCATTAATTATGTTTCACGGCTTCATTCGACGCGATTTTGTTTTTGTTTACATATTGTAGGATGTTCAGAGAAAATTAGTGAAATGTGAAACAAATTTTTCACAAAATACAAATACATAATTATGTATATCCTTTTATATGATGTTTATAACCGAATCGATCCTGCCACAGACTGTTGGCATGTTGTGAACATTTAGCTTAAAATGTTCTGAGCATCCATCCCAGCATGTCAGTTTTGAAATAAATTTCGAACCGTTAGATTTTTTATACTACGCTAACAAAATATGATAACTTATTTGAGAGCTGGATCTGTATCTATGCTGCTTCTTCTACCTATATAGGTACATAAAATCATAATGTATGATGATACAATATTCCCAGAAGACATTCCCAGTGTAGGTGCTGGACGATACTGCGACATGTCGCCAGCACGAGAAAACTCCAACTAATGAAGAACTAATAAGATAAATATTATTTTATTGGATTTAGTGGTGGAGTCCGTCTATCGTTAGATACGGTTAGGTTTACAGTCTATTTAAAAAAGTTATTAATACTAATATTGAAAAACTTAATAAAATTAATAATCAAAAGCCTCTCCCACTAATAGCATTAAAAAAATAATTGTAATTCTGGCTGATAACTGTGACTATGTGTCATATCAGAAAATGTAATCCAAGATTTAGTACATAATAATCAGTTATTGTATTGTATTAGTGACATTATTTCTGTAAAATCAACGAAATGGGTCCTTGGCTAACCAACTACGTTGTTTGAGTCATATAAACCAATGTATGGGTGTGCAGAGTTCGTGTGATAAGACATCAGCAAGGACATTCAAGCTGGTAGAAATTGAAGTTAAAACTTACAATGTCAAAAAAAAAAATAAATAAATCACAAAAAAAAAAGAAATATAATGCTTACATGCACTAGGATAAATTCTTATTGTCTTTTAGCATTATTCATAATATTTTGCGAGTATATCACATTACTGAAAAAACTCAAGGGATCTTTAATCTAAAAATAATGAATTGCTTAATGTTTAAGCCAAGTTTTTGTACATATAATTGTTTAATTATTGAAGTTAACTTGATTTTATTTGACTGAATAAATGACGATATCAGCATTTGACAGTGACACTAATGATCCATCAATGAGTTTTAAGTTAAGTAAACATTGTGTAGGTACTTTGATTTTTTCAAACAAAATCCAACATTTATTTTTCTTGAATTCTTAAGCCTTAATTATATTACTAGCTCGCATTACTAATATCGATTTCTGGTCGTCATCATGGCGATACTTTATCATAACTTACATATCTTCTTGGAGTCTCTATTTAAGTAAATTAAATTTCAGCTACGATAAAAATAAAAACAAAAAACATTTTTGCAATTAGGATGAGGCACCCGGTCTACAAGAATTTGCGCAAATTCTACTCCTTTTGACATTCTAATAATATTGTTTTCTTTGACATTTAATTTATTGTGTATTAATTTATTCGTAAAAACTGTATTTGACATTCATAAGTGTGCATTGATGTACCCATATTTGAATAAATTATTTTGAATTTTGAATTTTTTGAATTCCTCTCAGTAGCCGCAACTGTCACACGGCGGTGGCAGTGATGGTTCTATTTTCTACTGCTAACAAACTGTGCTCCTCCAACCTGGTGGCGCGGGCGTCTACCAATGTTCAAAGTTAACTCTCCTAATATAAAGCCGTCGCCTAGTGAGAGCGGCTGTCACACCAAATTATGAAGTGAATCGATTAATCGGACCAAGTGTATTTGCATTTTTGTAACTCTGCTTATCTCTGTTTTACTTAATGTGTATCAGCAATGAATAATTGAAAATGTGACATTTACCATTTACTTAAGAAACCCATCGTGATAGACGTTTCTCGTCGTATAAGAATACATAGAGTAGCATACAGCGTAAAAAACTAACCATGTGACAAAATATGTGTCCTTGTATGATCTGAACTCAGGAATAAATTTTTTATATAATATACATAATATATTTTTTCTTGTGTTACCCTTCTTTAACTTAATAAAGTATGGTATAAGACTGAAGTGTCAGTGACACATTACTTTACTTTTGAAAAATTTGTATCCAGCAGTTTCCTAACTTGAAAATAATAGTAACATATAGCTCGGTGCTCGGTGGTATTTTGAATCATACGGACAATCCTCCTAAAGATATTGATAACGAAATTATCAAAAATAATGTGTTAAAATAATGATCAATAGGTATATCAATTTATGTGGCAAACGCACACAGTTATGGTTTTGTAGAAACTGTTTGTTCATATAATAACTAATAACTAGAGGTATAAATGTACCTAAAAATAAAATAAATTAAGGAGTAAAAATAACAATTGCCGACTTGGAGAAGTATAGCACAATGTAAACTGTTTGCCTAACTTTTGCATAGTACCTATAATGCGGTGTAAGACACCCATATCGTATTTAGCAGAAAAAAACGTGTCAAAACTTCGTTAATTTTCATAGCGACACACATCGTAGAATACTGCATCCTACAAAAGTTACATAAAACGTAGTGTAATTCAGACTTATTTATTTATTGATTTTTGTTACTTTTAAGTCCTATGGATGTGATAATCCTAAATAAACGTATACTTATTGATATGAATTTTTATTTAATAATTGTGTGTCGCATCCCGTAGAACACTGTACTGCATCAACTAGTGAGGTTATGCATAGTATAAAACAACATAAACACGGCGCGTCTCGTAGGATACTGTTCTGCAGCAACTTAAAGAAGTATATTGCACAGTAATACTGTATAGCATAAACTAGAATGTTCGTTCTAGAATTATAATGCACAGTAAACACGTCGTATCTCGTAGAATACTGTATTGCCTCAAATTAAAGAAGTGTATTACACAGTAATAATACCTACTAGGTATATGTATAGCATAAGCTAGAATGTTATTCTAGAATTATAATGTAAGAACATGTTCGTAATGTGAAAAATACTTTAAAAACAAGAGCAAAGCAAAAGCTTTGCAAGGCTTAGCATAGTAGAATGTGTTGTATAAGCACATAATAATTATATTTATACTCTTGTCATGTCCCTGCATTTACTAGCTGTTTATAACATAATTTTTAGACAATATATTAGCCCGAGTGTAGCGTAAGCTATGATTAAGCAAAAATAACGTTAATATTTCATAAAGGTTTAAATAGCCCAACTTGAAGTCAAAATTACAGAAGTACAGCCACAACAGTAAATAAAAATAAAGTAAGTAAGTGTAATAAGTATATTTAAGGTGGTTTGAGCACATAATATACACTTCCTGTAATAATTAGCATACACTGCACAAAATATAACTAGTCAGTTTTCCGTTTGGATATGCAACTTGTAACACTTTGCAACTAACCAAGGCTAAGCTAAGCTGTAGCTTAGTAAAAAACTCAGGGTTCTTGATGTGAAAGTATCAGCACAGACGTAACGGTGACGCATTTCTTTACCCAAGGCAAGAAAAATGCGAACTACCCTACTTTTTCAGAAAGTTTCGTTTAGTCAGAGGTTTTGCGTATGATGCATGTTAACATGTGTGACAGTATCTGCTCCGATGCTCCGATGCGACAGTATCAGCTCCGATGAGATGGTATCTGCTCCAATGCGACGGTATCTGCTCCGATGCGACGATATCTGCTCCGATGCTCTGCTCCGATGTTGCAGCGACGCATTTTCTCACAAGCAAGAAGACGCGGACCAGCCCTTCTTTTCTTAAAGCAGGCATAGTCACACTGTGTAAACACACACGCGTCACTTCTTCGTCATTTTGATGCGACGGGATCAGGTCCGATGCGACGGTATCCGCAAGACCCATGTAAAAGGGGGTACAGTGCAGAGTGAGGCTGCGACCCAAAGGGTACACTTAAGCCATTGTGTAAAGACCCAATGTAGAAAGGGTGCAGTACAGAGGTTGTCATTTTTATGCGACAGTATCCGCAAGACCCATGTAAAAATGGGAACAGTACGGTGGACAGTATCCGCAAGACCCATGTAAAACGGGAACAGTACGGTGCAGATTGAGGCTGCGATCCAATGTAGAAAGGGCTCGCTGTCAGATGAGACTTCGATGATTTCTCGACGCGCCAATCCTTTATTTCTTCGTCGCTTTTTTCCGCTACCCGCTACCCGCTTTCGGTTTCTCCATTGCAACTTGTTTTAGTTTGCGTGCGAAGGCCTCGGCACGGAAACACGGAATGAAGTTCGACCGGCCGATGGCTCCCCTCTGGGCTCTGAAGTGAGGTGGGGGTACGATAGTAACGAACTTAACGACTATGGACGATCTCTAGTGTTACCAGAATAAAAAACTTTGAAAGCGGGGAATAAAATCTCTAAACAATCCGTGTTGAGGGCCAGTACGTGAGACATAACTACAATATGTAAACAAAAACAAAATCGCGTCGAATGAAGCCGTGAAACATAATCACGTGTAAATTATGTTAACAATAACTGCTTACGTGCAAAGTGCTGAGTTATTATTCTCATTTAGGTATAGAGGTAAGTAAATATAATATTATACATGTATGGTATAGGCCATAAACTTATTGAGTTTCTTGCTTACTAAAGGCTCCTAAAGTATTTTTGCACAATATTTTTAACACGCTTTTATTAGCTTCATTTTAATTTATGTTATCAGAAAATCAATCGTAATAATTCTATTGTTTTATTTATTTACACATAGTTAGGAATCATTGAATATAAGGTATGATATAATAAAATATCATAGAAGGTATAAGAATCAAATTTACTTTTCAATTTATTTTATTTTGTATTATGTGTCCTATGACATTAAAATCGGCCTATTAGTGCTGCCTATACGTTAAAGTAAAAGTTGGTTAAATTTAGCATTTAGCTCTCGTGCTCATTACAAAATAATAAATTACTAAAGCATAAATTATTGGTTCAGAAATAACTAAAATCTATTTATAACTGTACCTATGTTAAGTTAATGATTTCTAAATCTGTATCACATGAGTCAGAAATCTATTTTTGTAACATTCGACTTTCTCGATACGAACTTGTTCTTTGACCCGCCCATACACGATAAAATAATTTTTCTACCAATCGGAGCTTTTACATGTTAGTTAAAGTTAGAATTGCCACGCGAAAATGAACTCTCTGCCTCTAATTTTGGGTTCGAGATATCTGATCACATTTAAAATCATGCACTAATGGACCTGACAGAAAAATCATTGAGTTATTTTTAGATTTAAGAGAAATCTTTTGCTATAAATAACTTTTATATCGAACCTATTTCTATGGTAATAGGAAGATAACGTAAGTTTATAAAACAATATTATTTGTCTGGAATTTGATTTGTTTTTTGTATTAACGATAATTGGGGTAATAATTATTATGAAATATGGTATATGATATGATAGGAAAGTTTTAAATAAACATCATAATTTAACAATGATTTTGGAATGCAAGATAAGAGTTCTCAGAGAACCGTTGCCTGTAAATAATATTATGCATATAAAATGGCATGCGAGGTTAAATCTTTTTATCTAGTCTTTTAAAATAGAGTTTATTTGACAAATTTACTACATAAATTAGGTTTGCAATATCGAAAAACAGACTTTGAAGCAATTTTGTGACATGCTCAAACGTGAGCGTTTTTCTGTGTTTCCGGATATCAGATATATTCCTAATGTTCCCATTGGTCTTTTCCTCGATGGGGCAGATGATAATTTAAATTCCCAATGGCTCAACGGCCGACATTTGTTGAGTTGGATGTTATAAAAGATTGCGTAAGATTGAGAAAGAAGGCACATTTTATGTTAAGAATCCGAGATATATTTTTCATCGTGTCGTACCGATGAATCTTTGAAACGGTGCTTTTTGTCGTACAAAACACGGTCTTTTTTTCTAATTTAAACCAAGGTCGATTTTCTAAAAAATGCTTTTAATTATGCAAAACTTCAGTACAGAAACAAGGGTCACGCCATTTTCCCACATCAAAGCGCAGACAGCCTGTGCGGAGCGATACACCCTTCTCCTTTTCAAGTTTAAACTTCATAACCACGCCAAAAATGTCAACGAAAATTAGCGAATAGGGTAAATCTAAAAATCAAGTTTTTTTTTGTATTATTTTTTTTACACTCATACCTAGGGATGTCCGTGTCGGGTATGCTATGGAATACACAAAGACAAGACACAGAGCAGATATTTAAATGGATTCATCAGACATCTGTCCGGCCGGTAATCGAACCTGGAACCTCTGGCTTATAAGGCGAATATACTACCGCTGAGCCGAACAGGTCGTCCTGTTCTGTTCTGAGCCAAATAGTTCTTGAAGACTCTTTCTAGAAAATTTTGAGTATAGCATTTACCATTCTCTGAAATAAGGCGTAGTCCTTATTGAAAGTGTCCTTATCAACCAGAGCGAGATAGACGCATGCATCTCGATGCTCGGTCAATCAAGACCGAGCTACGAGTACAGAAAAAATCGACGCCATACTAAGCCGACTAAGAGCCAAGCATTAAAATGTGAGCTCTAAAATCAGCTATTTTCAGTAGAATTTCCAATAACACATTTCAAAAGACGACGCTCAATACAAAATACCTGTCATTTTCCGCGTACCCTTTTCATACATACGATATAAGATTTACATTCAAATGCTCTATAGCCACGACTCCTTCTCAATATGTTATGGCTCCCGCTTCTTGCATATTTACCGTTTGGCTTCGCAAGTCTATTAGCAGTAGGAAATATAGAAAGGTTAACCTAGAATGTGCAACACGTCATATTCGCTAAAATTTTATGTTATTCTTTTTTTTAATTGCAAATATTGCGGTTTTTTAAAATAAGTTTCTTTACCTTTCCTGCAATACAAAACCATCGTAGACCGCAACTTTGTTTACTTACTATCAGCCAAGATGCCGCTTCAACGCAAGTTTTTCATTAAATATTTTTTTTTTCTTTTACGACTTCAATTTCGATATTATCTGATGCCAGACAATTATGATTCCCTTCTACGCACGGTTTTCCGCTTTCCAGCAACTTTTTCCATCATTGATAGTTGCAAAGTTTATACTATCAGTAGTTAGTTATTACTTAGTAGGTACTACTATTTTATCTTAATATATAAATATATAAATTACGTGTCACGTTGTTTGTCCGCTATAGACTCCTAAACTACTTAACCGATTTCAATCAAATTTGCACACCGGGTGCAGTTCGATCTAACTTACATAGGAGATCATGTGTCATCTCAATTTTATAGTAAAAAAACATGAAAAATTAGAAAATTTAAAAATACTTAAACCATAATTTAACTTTAGCGCTTTGGACAATGTAAACTTTTTTAATGTAACTTTTGACATTTGACATAGAATTGACGCAATGGCTTTTTTTGACGTGACAACGTCTTATAAATTGGTTTGCCGGGTGACACTTCAAGAAACTGCGTTACGCTCCGCTCACGTTATGCGTATCACAATGAGAGCGAGTGAGAGGCACGCGTCCCTTCCACTCGGGCATGGTTAGCCCGCCTATGAGCGAGAGAGACAGACATAAAATTTTGTTAATATGAAATTCAGTGCGAGATTCTTTGTATAAATTAATGTTTTAAATATAATTCTTTGTATAAATAAATGTTTTAAATTGTTACTATTATTTCATCCTTCTTCCTACTATACGAATGAATATTCACATTAAAATTATTTTACCACTCAAAGTCGTTGTCACGTAAAACTTTCGCCCGTATACCGACTTTACAGGCAACCAATTTTTTTTTACCAATTCGAATTCGTTAAGACAGGACAATGTCTGTCGAGTCAGCTAGTATTTTATATACTTTTAAATATCTGCTCTGGGTCTGGGTCCTAGTCTTTATGTATGTTCCATGGCATCCCCAACGCAGAGTATCCTAGTGGAGAGCTATGAATAAGAAACGTTTTGTTAGGAAAACAATAAAAAATTTACATTTTTGAAATCGGAAAAAAAAATGATATTATGCATTTGAACTTATTAATTTAGGTCAAATTTTGACTACAAAATGCCATTTGCACTTTAGATAGTGTTCGTAGTCGAGATACTAAAAGCTTTATACCTACTTGAACTCTAATAGCATATCGCCTCATTTCGTTATCCATCTGATACACGTGTGATAGAGACTAAGGCATTCGTCTCACGTCCGAGCGCAACTGACACCTACCGCCTTGATTCAGATGTGATACGCAGTCAGCGCAGAATGAGAACTAGCTTAGGGTTATGCGGAAAGGGTATACTAGTCGAAAAGGTATTATCATCTCACATATCTGACTTATCTCGTTATCGTTTGTGGGCAATAAAGCTAAATATTTTGTATTGTATCTTGTATCATTATAAAGAATTTTTACTATGGGATTCCATCTAATTTTTATCCAATCCCTGCTCCTCCAAGCTTTCCATACATTTTGTCGAGTATCATTGAACAGTCGTTTTTAGCGTCTTTAGGTTTGCTTCTGTATTAAAAAAATAGAAGTGGTATGTGTTCTTTTCGGCTTAGCATACCCTTTCCTGATAACCCTGTATATGTGGGTGGAACGGATGAATGGATGTCATAAATGCGTGTCAAGACTTATTATTGCGCAATGATTTAATGCTGTGGCAGTGACAGATCTCTATAATAAAAAAACTTATCTATAACACAAATTTTACATTTCAATCGTTATTTTTATCTTTAACTACCCGATAGACATTGTCCTGTCTTAACTATGTCTTAATTTACTTCCTTATTTTTTTCTTTTATAAGAACCTCCTGATAATAGTAAACAAAACAAAAAAAGAATTAGCGAAATTGTTCCCTCCGTTCACGCGTGATGCGATGACCAAGTGAAATAAAGATTATTTTTTATAAATATCGATGACCTACACTTATAAACACTACTTAAAGTAGAGTGATATTAGTTAGTAGATATTGCGCATTGCAGTTTTGTTATACACGGAAGCTAAATGACGTTTGTCTAAGCGGCATGCATAAATAAGTCCGTACATAAATATATATATTAATCTAAATACAAGGTTATTTTTAATTCCCCAAAACATTCTAGCACTTTACCATAATTAACAAGTTTGGTTCAATAACCTTCAACAATATTATTCGTCTATTTTTTCCTCATAAACAATAACTTAAAAAAACTAAAGTTTATAGCTGACGAATCCTTTAAGAATACAATTTTTTTTTTTCGTATACCTAAACTTCATTTGGTATAATTTTTTTTTGTGCAACTTATAATGTCTTACTCCTGGGCAAAGGTCTACCCTATCTCCTTTAGACAGTACGATCACCTGCCAGATTTGACCAGTCTGTCAGGATAGCGTCGAGGTCATCCCACCAGCCACAGCGTTTTTTCGGCATTCGAGAAAAAAATATCGAGTCTCCATACAAAATATGTATTTAGTTACGTGATTATGAAGATCACGGAGATTCGATATTTTCGTTCTCGAATTAGCAAACTTGAGTTCTAGAAGTTGTTCACTTAGACGTGTAAAAGTATTATTACACCTCTCCGTTACGTTTTGTATATTGAAATCTAAAAAAGTCTGATTTGGTAAAAATAAATAATAATTAATTAACCTGTCATTAAAATTTCTTAAAGGCCGATTCTATGCCGCTCTTGCCGCCGAGTTAATACTTCCTGATACACAAGATCTACTTTTTTGCATAGATATGCAATATCAACATAATTTGGCATTTTAAAATCTAGACAGTGTCAATGACAATATACAAACCAAATATAAATATTAAGTGCATTAAAATAAATATGTTTTAAGGCTTTTAACTGAGCTATAACCATTTCTCAGATTGCTTTTAAATTTTAGCATTTTTAAAACATTTATTTTATACTTTATTCGATAAAAATCAAATAAAATTAAATACAACAACAAAAAGATCACGTCGACCAATCCATACCTCCTCGCCCAAACGTAGCCATCAAGCTGGCAGCGTTCCCCCGTTGTATGGGTAAAGAAATATTTATTTTGGGCCAAACACTAACCCGAGCGTGGATCACGCCCTCTGCTCCGCAGAAATGTAACATAATGATGACATAATGAAGTATTAGAGTTGTCCATGGGCGGCGGTGACCACTTACCATCAGGTCGCCCATCGTTTGTTTGCCACTTATTAAAAAAAAATCGTTTATCCGTTTCTGCGTGATCGAGTGACTAGCATCAAATCTAATAAACATCTCTATGTATAGATAAATCCAACCATTACAACTTTCGCATAATACTTGAGTACTTTACCTTACCAACCTGTAGGACGTTCTATGATTATACTTAGATTTATTTCGCCTAAACATTAGGCTTATCAACGTCAGCCTCAATCAATTGATCCTTCCACATAATTGACACGCTGTAATTGAGTTTCAGCGTAATGTGGCAATCCTCGGAGTCTCTTAATAATAACAGTTGCTGGCTTAATTTATAAACGTCTCACACATAGGCCGTAATACCGAAATAAAGAGAGACTTATAATTATATTGTTTGATTGATCGACTATTTTCCAAACTATGTTTAATTATTTATGACACTACTGATTTCGCAGCGCGGTTTCACCCGCGCGGTGAGGATTATAGTGGAAAGTAGCCTATGTGTTAATCTAGTCACAGAGATACGTGGTCCCCAGCATTGACATACACGCCCACACTTTCGCATTTTCAATATTAGTCGGATAGGACTTTTTTGTAAAAGTTTTTGTGTTTTGTTCTTGTTCAATTCCATAACGGTTGGACGGATTTTAATTGTTTCCCAATTGATTAATATAATCTTGGTGTCTACAAGTCATTATGGAATTGGTTTCTTCTAGACGAGGTGCTCTATAGTAGAATGCAACATTGCTTACCACCAGGCTGATATTAAAAAAAAATAACTTGAAATACTTAGACGTTGCTCGCATTTTGCCTAGGTACATACTTTTTATTCAGGAAATATACAATTCTTTTTGTAGGAAAAACCCCAGATCTTAGTTTGGTATTTCAAGTTTAGTGTTGTATTAATGTAGGTCAGTATTTTAACAAATTATATAGTTTGATTGAATAGATACCGATATTTAACATAGCAGCAGCTAACGAAGTGAACTATCTACATAGATTAAAGAACTGACCATCTAAAATCTTAAAAATACTGAATATTCCATCTATCAACTAGACACTTTATTAGTTCTGATTCTTTCAAGTTTATTAGCAACCTGCTGATTTTAAACAAATAACCGCGCCAGGCAATCAACATTCAAAATAAAAATCATAGATTATCTTTCAAGATTCTTCATAATTGTTAATTATGTCAAAGTTTGGCTTATACATTAATTCCTCGAAATTTTACAGTAAATTTTTTTGATTTTATTCGCAAAAATTAGAATACAATTTGATTAAATATATTTAAATGTGGGTCTCAATAAATATAATATAATTTGCACAGCAATGTCGCCCAGGAAGGAAAGAGGAAATAATGCGATTAATGAGAAACAAATGATCAATTATTCAATTTATTTTAATTTATTTAAATAAAGTTACCTAACATAAACGTTGTTAACTATGTTGGGAATTCCAACATGCCGTAGAAGGCGGTCGCACATCGGATAGCGAAGCCTTGTATAAAGTTTTATTGCACTTTTAAAAGCTTTGCCCTGACCTTTGCTTCTTCTAGATAGTTTATTTCCTTTGACGTTAAAGAAGCTCTTTCGGTTTATGAGACTGTATCAAATAAAAATAAATAATTCTCGTGATTTCGATCGCTATAGTTCTTATCATTGAATAGGTTCTGATCGGTTTTGTTAATAGACTAGATTGAAGACATTTGGTGAGATTTCGGTCGAACGCTAAATTATCATCGAATTAAAAATAGCGAAATACATTTTGGTCGCTTTTTACTAAATGAACAGGAATTTTTAAGATTCCTAAAACAGAAAACATAATTGTACGAGTATAAAAATACTGACCTTTAAGGTTCTGTTAAATTGAGTAGGAAAGCAGTTTTTACGGTTACAGCGACCAGGGCGCGGCGGCGACTACTTGGAACCTACGTCAAACCAAGAAAACTTGACCATTCCACAGCCGTTCAGCATTCAGTAGGCCTCAGGCCTAGTGTACCGCTACAGACATTTAAATAAATATAAATAGATCCAAATCTCCATAACATGCTAAAAAAATTTAATTGGCCATGAATATATTTACTATCAGATAACAATTTCTGATAACTTTGACAGGTTCGAGATAACTAATGACAGATAGTAGGCTGGTTAATTGATAATGTCAAAAGAAACAGAGTGATAGCTCTAAAAACAACTTGGCATAATTTCGGAACAAATAATTTATTTCGAAAGTAAAGTGAGCATAGATGGAAAATATTATACCAGATTTTATGCCATTTTTAAACTAAACTATTCTCTTTCTAAGGAACAGCGCTACCATGGTTCAGGTGACACGTTAAATTCTGTACCTCCTGTGCAAAATGATACAAGTCAAGTACAAGTGGCAGATATACCAAAAACTCGTACGAAACGCTTTGATTCCACCTTTATTGTACGTACTGCCAGAGTGTGGAATACTCTGCCCGAGTGGGTGTTTCCCGATAGATATGATTTGGGAGTCTTCAAGTCGCGAGTGAATCGGTTCCTTCTAGGCAAGCGTGCTCCATCGTAGACCGCATCATTGCTTACCATCAAGCGAGATGGCGGTCAAACGCAATCCTATAATTGAATAAAAAAAAAAAGTCGAAAGTAGTGTCATTCGAGTTGTGTTAAATTTTGCACAGGAGGCATAGCGTAGTAGGCCCCAGTTGTTGGTTCTTTAACAACAACCACCAAACTATGTCAAAGGCCTTTAGGCGGCCTCAAAACTCTGAGACCAGGGCCAGCGGCTCAGCCTATATGAACATGCTTTTTTCTGAGGATAAAACCGGGTCTAAAACGGAAAAATACTTCAAAGACATGAAGTCTTTGAAGTTTTTTTCAATATCTCTACGACTAACGGGCTGTCAGTACCTACCTCGTGATTATCATAATATGAAAGTGGTGTTCAAGTATTAATAATAATTGAAACTACTTAAGAGTGTAGTCAACAAATTCCAACGCCGTGGGCCAACTAGATAGCTTAGATCGTAATCGACGCTTGCAAAAAATTAAAAGTCGGAAGATCGAAGTGTAAATTGGAATTTTACAACCTCATAACAAGGACATAATCATTAATAGTCTCAAATTAACTGGTTGATATAATGATTAATAATTATGTGGTACTAATAAGGTAATCATATTTTGGTAATTATGCCTGCAGGCAACTTTAAACGCAGACGTTTAAAGTTAAGTATCTGACAAAAAATGTAATAAACCTAAATTTAGAAAATAAAAACATGTTATGATAGTTATAAATACGTTTAATAAAAAGAAGACACCAAAAAAAAAACCAGTTATAATATTTATATGACAGTAAGTTCGTATATAGGTTGTGGTTAGCTTTAGTGTCAGAGATTTTAGGCCGCCTGACGGCCTCTGACATGACTCTTTATCATAAAAAAATAAGACAAATAACCAGGACCTCCAATTTAACATATCATCCGAATCACGGTAGCGCTCAGTTGCAAATGTCACCCATCAGAGGACGGAGTGTGTCTTCCGTTGTTAAACATCATCATCATTAGATGCCATC
This sequence comes from Alcis repandata, assembly GCA_949125135.1. Lineage (NCBI taxonomy): Eukaryota > Metazoa > Arthropoda > Insecta > Lepidoptera > Geometridae > Alcis > Alcis repandata. Next base: position 3,699,979 of record OX421240.1, read on the forward strand.
TTCATATTGAAGTTTGGAGGTCAGTAGGCTAAATAAACTTCTTGCGATTCCATGCTTTCCAAATGCTGAACTTAGTCCGGTTCACTTCATAATGTCGTTCAGATATTTCCGTCTCTGTCACCATGATGTTGCTAAACATCGGTTAAACACCAAATCGAGCACGCTATAACCGCTTATTTTTTTTTCATTTCTAGAGTTCCGTACCAATAAAGCTTAAAAAACCTTTTGGCCTCGCTGTTCGTAATGCGCGTAATATTTCCTTGCAATTAAATACGTCTACATAACAATTATTCAAAATCGAATAATTTATTATCGATCTCATGAATAAATCATAGCGTATAACTAAATAGGCATAACATGCTTTGTTCTAATGCTAAGTAAGTATAAGCTTAATAAATGTTAAATGCAATATTAATATTGTGATAATTATAGACACATATTTACGTGTGGCCGCATTCTTTTTCCGACTCAATAAATTTTTGCCCTAATTTTCGACGTATGGTGTGTATTGGATCAACGAGTATATCGTCTAGAAAAAGTAATTCTTCTAATTGTTTCCATAAGGGATACCATGGTAGGTGACTTCCTATATCTTCACGATCAAGCAAAGAAGTAATTTACCTATCTGGTAAAATAACTAGATATAATTATTTTTACAAAAAAAACAAAAACCGACTTCAAGAGACCGACTATTGAGTTATTCATCTATTTGTTGCGCACGTACTTAATGCAAATTTAAGACTTATATGGTTTTCTCATGGATACCATTATCAGAACTGGACTAAATTGAAATAGGGCCACACGGGAAGCGTCAGCTTTCTAATAAAAAAAGAATCATCAAAATTGATTCACCCAGTCAAAAGTTATGAGGTTAACAAACATAAAAAAAAACATACAGTCGAATTGAGAACCTCCTCCTTTTTTGAAGTCGGTTAATAATCAAAATATTCAATAATTGACATTCTTTATCGCAAGAAACAAAAACATACTGACTCTCAATACGATGACATTCCTACATCATAAGAAATCATAATCATCAACGTAATATGGAATATGAAACCTCCTTTAAAGAGGTAAAAAAAAACCATAAAACTGTTTTCCTTAACAGGTAAAAGAGCTCAAACCAAAAATGTTACGTTGCGTGATACATACCTAAGTTGGAACTGTTGAACGCGTGTCTATTTATAGATCCGAAGGTGTGCCGCGTTCACGCAGTCACTGTTACGTAAGCTGCGCGTGCGCCGGAGTCACGGTCAAGACTCAAGTCAGTTTTATGGCCACAGTCATATTAAATATTAAATTTAGTGTGTGATTGTTTATCTGAAGTTTTGAGTGGTTTTTGGGGGTCATCCATAAATTAAGACACACGAATTTTATAGTTTTTTACCCCCCCCCCCCCCCGCGGTCACAGCTGGTCATATTTGTGATACTCCCCTTCCTAGTGGGACGTCACATAATTATTGCAATTTTACATCTAGTAACAATTAAATTTAAAAAAATACAATTTTAAAATATAGATTATGAAATGCAGCGTCACATAACATAGGATTCCTCCCACCTTCTTGTCACACAACCCCAGACTTCGTCGACCCCGTCTCCATAAATTGAAAAAAAGGCCAAACAAATAAATTAAGCCTCCGATGAAATAAATTATAAATTAAGTCAAATAAATTAAATGTGAAATTTAGAACATTTAATCCTTAAAAATATTGCTCGGCTATTTTTCATGTCTAATTTAAACGAAAGCAGACCAATTAAAAATCAGAGAAACACTGATGACTGCAGTTACGTCATCAGCAGGTGATAGTAGTCAGATCAATGACGTGCGTGAACCTGCTCCAAAGCCTTCGACCGCACCGCCAAATAAAAAAACGTACATGCGTACGAATGTGGATCCGTATCTTTTATAAAAATCAATCGCCGTGCGTTAGTTTCGCAAAACTCGAGAATGAAATTTGAATACTCAATTTTACGACGGTACGTAGGTACTAAGCTTATATCTAACTGGTAACAATTTACGCCTCATACATAATGTCAATAACAAAATACGAAATTAAAATTGGGCCTAATGACTTCCTCTGATGATGATGACAATAAAATCCCCACCCCAAAAGACAAAGAAAAATACTGTACCAAGTTAAGTTAATAACCGTATTAAGCCTTTAATAAACGGGAACGGTCAAAGAAACCTTGTGCTCACTGCAATAAGGTCCCGTTCATAATCCAGTGGAAACGTGACTAACTTATATGGGACAAAACGTGACTCGAATGCACGGCTAAGGACATAAAAAAGACATTAAACAAGAATTAGAAGAAAAACAAAAATCCGACTGCAAATTGTAGCCCAGGACAAGGGAACCCGTGATGATATAAGGAACGGGTACGCCGAAAAGAATTCGTAGTACTCATCATTATGAACGTTATTTACTATGGAGCTAAGGCTAAAATCGCGAAAAAATATCAGCGGTGTCATATATTTTGTCGAGTATGATCGAGATTGTTCTATGGAACTGCTGATTTTTATTCCACAATTCCATGGTTATAGTAAAATATATTATTAAGCTTATAAGATTAAAGACTCTGATATATGGGTCCTCTTCAGCTTAGAATACCTTTTCCATATCATTATGAAATAAAGACACGTCGCAATGAGAAATAGGTCAAGCTGCTTAGACGATCTAGAATCTTCCCATAGAAACTAAAAACACGCATTTTTACGCACGCTCTTAAATCATCACTTTCTTTTGGGCAGTCGGGTAAATATATCGTAAATTATTCTTCTGAAGGGTCGGTACATATCTGACGGAAAATGCATCGCGTATTATCGGTCGCGTAACGCCAGAACAAAGAAATATATACATCCAACCTTTCACACTCGACGCACTAGCGCATCATCGGTTGAGTGTGAAAGGTTGGATGTTTTATTATATATTTCTCTGTTCTGGCGTTACGCGACCGATAATACGCGACGCATTTTCCGACCCATGTACCGACCCTATCTCAGTTTGAAAGCGCAAATCTAGTCAAAGCCAAATTTAGTCAACCAATTCTTTTTTGATATCTTTACGAAGTTTTTCCCAGTGGCGGGGAAAATCTAAGAAATACCTTTAGGTAGTAGTTTCTTCTGTGAAAATAGATAGTTTATTACAGGTCCTACTTCTAGGAATTGAGACATATTTTGTTGGAGAATGTACAATGTGTAATATTTCTTAATCCGTACTCTAAAAGTAGGCACCCACAAAAATATGTGTAAGTATAGTGGAAGAGCAACACATTCTTTTCTTGTAAATCTTTTCTCCGCGTCTTGTGCAAGAATGTTAGAGATATGAAACACGAGCTTCGGCTCGTTCTATCCTATCGTACTAATATTATAACTGTGAAAGTTTGTATGTTTGTAACTCAATCACTAAAAACCGGCTGAATGGATTCGGATTAAATTTGGTACAAAAGTAGCTTATACTCTAGATTAACTATGCTTTTAGTCCCGGGGCGTAGCTAGTTTAGGTACCTATATTTTTTTCATACCAATATTAACACCTAATTTCACCCTCGGGATTGAATTTTGTCAATTTTCTTTCTTATCCTTACATTATACAGAGAACATATAATCCAAATTTTATGTGTCTAGGACTAGTGGCTTAGGTTGTGCGTTGATAAGTTAGAAATATGAAACACAGGCTTTCGCTCCTATTTTCTTATTATTTTTTTTATTTAGTAATAGGCTTGCGTTTGACCGCCATCTCGCATGATTGTAAGCGCAACGATGCGGTCTACAACGGAGCACGCTTGCCTAGAAGAAACCGATTCACTCGCGACTTGAAGACACCTAGATAATATCTATCGGGAAACACCCACTCAGGCAGAGCGTTCCACACCCCAGCGATTCACGCAATAAAGGTGGAATCAAAGCGTTTCGTACGAGCGTGCGCGCGTGCTTTCGTCATATACTCTTATACCAACATTCACACCTAATTTTACCCCTTTAAGGGTTGAATATCACAAATCTTTTCTGAACAGCTGCCTACATTGTACAGAAAACATAGACGACATACGATCCTTCCATACTTCAAGGACGTTTATAAATGAGTCTTTTGTATACAAAAATTTTAAAATCCCACGTAAAATTAATGATTGTAATTAAGCCCGTTAAAATTACTACGGCAATGATCAACAACGCAGCTAAAAATAGTTAATACTTCCTCATTTAGCTTCTCTAAAAATAGAAGTAACCTTCGCTCAAGTATCAGTTACTATGATCATAGGAGTACAATTTTAAACAATGAAGCTTGTATTGAATGTATATTTACTCGTAGATGTACGAGATATGCTAAGCCGAAGAGGGCTCATTTTCTATCAACAACTTTTACTATGAGGCCAACCCGGAAATCGCGAATAAAATAACTCTTCCATAGATTTTTTCGAGTGTCTTTGACCTTTTTCTTTGGAACAGTTGATTTTTTTTCTCAATTTTAGGGTTGATGCCGTAGTGAAACTTGTTTATAATGTTATGTACTATGAGCTCTTTTGGTTTAGCATACCCACCCACCCCTTTCGCGTCTCCCCCTTCTCTTCCCTTCCCTTTTTTCCCCTTTTCCCTTTTTCTTATAACTCTGTACAGATTGCATACTACGTGACTTTTGTCTGTAAATGCCTGCAATTTAGGAAAATAAAAATATAGTTTAAAAAACTAATAAACACGCATTGTCATCGGTCTTTGACAGGTGTGCAAAGTTTGAATTAAATCTAATCGTTCAAAGTAGGGCAAAATCGAGCTCAAAGGAGTCTGTTACATACATACAGGTGAAACTAATAAAAGCGTGTTAAAAAGCAGCCAACTGTAACATTTTTCATAAAACGATTGCTATCTAGATAAAAACGGCAGATGGTAGATAAATAGACAAATCAAAACTATTGTGCACAGTAAAAACTACTAGTTTACGAACAGAAAACCTCGCGGGCACAAACTGTTGTAACAATTGCAACCAGTTATCCCGATAACCTCTAAATCGATTTTACTCATAGTCTTATATATATAAATGTACTATCATAGTTATCTAAGGTATCATAGTCTCGCTCTGTAAATTTCAACAGCATAGGTTCATAAAAAAATTAAAACAATATGTGCAAATGAATCGGTTTCTTCTAGGCAAGCGTGCTCCATTGTAGACCGCATCATTCCTTACCATCAGGCGAGATGGCGGTCAAACGCAAGTCTACTCGTATTGTTGAATAAAACAAATAACAAGGTGAGGCGAGCGGTGCAAGGTCTAAGGCTAAACTAGGGCATAGAGCATAGACCTAATACCAAGATACAAGAAGAGCCTATGAACTCAATGGTATTTGGAGATTCAGACTATCCACCTAAATAAACCGAACGGATAAAATCACAAAGAAGAAGCAAACCTCACAAATTGCTTCGGAAATTTCCCATCAAATTAATTTGAAGGAATTCCCCTGTTACAAACTAAAATTAGAATAGGACAAAGTATTCGTAATTTAACGAGTTGAATGTCAATGTCAACAAAATTAAACGAAATTTACATTTTACCCATCAAAGTTGCGTTGCGCGACAAATTCTTGACTTTGTATTCGTTTTGTAACCTAATTTTAGCATAATTGTCGTGAAGAATTGTGTTCAGAATAGTAAGTAGTTGGCTATTGTGGAGTATGTTTCACATTCTTTGAGTTATTTTTGAATGAGTGTTTCACGGTTGGATTTAGTGAGTAAATTTGATCCGATTCGCACGTGTAAACTTTTGTTTACTCGCCTTGCGCGTCAAGTTTTGTAACGTGACAATATGTTGGCAATAGGCAAGTTCTGCATTACGAGTAGAGCACTTGTCAAATCAAGTTCCATGTTACCACATTCCAGGCTAACAGTCGACAGTTGACATATCCCCAATTCTAGACTATTCTAATGCAAAAGCATTATAAAGGGTTATTCATAAAGGGTATGCTAAGCCGAAAAGGACTCATAGTACTCATCATTATGCACAATTTTTAATATGGGACCAACCCGAAATTCGCGAAAAAATCAGCTGTTCCATAGAAATATGTCAATGACACTCGACAAAATGTATGGAACAGCTGATTTTTTTTTTCGCGAATTTCGAGTTGGTCCCATTGTAAAAGTTGTTTATAATGAGTACTATGAGCCCTTTTAGGCTTTGCATACCCTTTATGAATAACCCTGTACTATTGTCGTTTTCTGAGTACGACCAAGAAATAATATCTGCGCTGTATTTACGTTCGAGTCCATATAATTAATATGAGCAGTTATAATATTTATTTGATTATAATTGAAATGCTTTGTGGTTAAAAAATAAATAAATTTACATTGACAATAAACCATTCTCCCTAATGAGAAAAGTACGCTTTTACAAATAATTTTCTCAAACTATTTTGGCAAAAAATTCCATAATTTGTTTTATATTTATGCATATATATTTTTTGAAAGACTTAAAAATACTATGGAAACTAATGTAGTTTTGAAACTTGTCGTAGTAAACGACTTAATTTTCACATGAGGTTTCCCATGCTAATTAGGTATAACAAAATGACTAAAAATATATACTTACTCGTATTTTGAATAAAAAAAACTAAAATTATTAAGGACTTATTTCAACGACAGTCTTTGTAGAAGTCAGTTACTAATACTATGCACATTAGCATAGTTTTCATGAGGTCATGAGCAAAAATAGAAGTTCACACCTTTCGATCGTCTGCCGGCTCGTACCGATCCATACCTACTCATTAAAACCTTTGTGCCCTGACCTTGTCTTTGTAAACCAGTTAAGACAAAACAATGGTTAGAATTGCTGTATTACAGCCACTAATTATAACGACAAGTGTCATATTAATTCTAATATTAGGTATACTGGGTTATACGGAAAGGGTATGCTAAGCTGAAAAGGGCTCATAGTACTCATGATTATGAACAACTTTTACTTTGAGACCAACCTGGAATTCTCGAAAAAAATCAGCTGTTCCATACATTTTGTCGACAGTCACTGACATATTTGTCAATGGAACAGCTGGTTTTTTTTTCGCGATTTCAGGTTTGGTTCCATAGTAAAAGTTGGGGGTTCCAAGACACGTCACACGTCGTCCTTACGTCATGAGGGTCATCATGAAGGTATGATATATGCAAACGTCATCGCGTATATATTTTTTCTTTTATTTTTCGGTGCATGATTAAGGTATGGCTTACAACATGCGACATGTGACTGCGACATCTCAGCGACTAAAAGTAACGACAAGCTGCTTCCAACAATTTTCATTTTTGCAAAAGAGAACCGACTTTGACGCTCTAATTATACATTTTACAAATATAGCACCACAAATTCGCGACAGCGGGGCTTCGGTAACCAATATTTGCTGGATTATTAACATTATTCAAATATATCACTTGCAAGTATAATTACGCATTTCACTGATTATAGCAATTAATTTTAATTAACTGCTTTTAAAAATAAACCAACAATAGTTATCTATGTGACAGCTATGTAATTATTGACAATAAAGAACAATCAATAAAGACAAGTCAACGAAATGTTATAATTTCGGCGGAGAGAGTCATAAATTTATTTTTTGCTATGCGATCGGAATTAATCACAGCATATATTATTTTAGATCTATATCTTTAGGTATTTTCCTCTTTTCGTAACTTATGAATGAGAATGATGATATGATTTTTGTTTCATGACATATATATATATATTTTTAAGAAAAAGCCGTGACATTATTATAATCTTACCAAATTCACCCCTCTAAAACCCTTTTTTTCTCTATATACCTACCAAGTTACTGATCACTAATTAGATAATTTCCATTAATTTTCTGATTAAATAAACTAATAGGCTAAGAATTTTTAGATCAAGGTTCCGTACCCAAAATTAAAACGGAATCCAATTGCTGACATTCTACTTTTTATACTTGTTTTCTATGACTTTCCACAAAATTTCCTACTAAACATTCCCCCAATTTTTTTTAAATGTTTTTATGAATTAATATCTAGTTAAATTATATTTTTAGGTGCAAGTTTCAGTTCAAAAGCTTTTTAACGTCCCCTATAATTAATTTTATTTGAAACCAAGTATAACCACGTAAACCACGTATACCACGTCGTCTACGTATATTGTAATTTGGATGAATAAAAATTCAAATTCAAATTCAAATTCAAAATAATTTATTCAAATATGGGTACATCAATGTACACTTATGAATGTCAAATACAATTTTTACGAATAAATTAATACACAATAAATTAAATGTCAAAGAAAATAATATTATTAGAATGTCAAAAATTATATAAAATAATTGCAATGACAAAATATCAATGTATAAAATAACTACAATAGTAGGTATAATCAGTCAAGTATTATTATTACAGTCTAAATACAATTTACGTAAAGAGACTTTATCACAGATGAAGTCTTCAATTTTGTAGTAAGCCTTTTCAATTAAAAAGTCTTTTAAAATTCTTTGAAAATCTGTGTCTTTCTTATTTACTAGAGTAACAGGCAACAAGTTATAAAATAGTACGCCGTTCATTACAAAAGAGTTGCCAGTTTTGGCTAATCTAATTTTAGGTAGAACAAGTTTAAACTTGTTCCTTGTTATGCTAGTATATTGACTTCGTTTATGATATTTATGAATATTTTTACGCACATACATAATGTTCAAGAAAATATACAAACATGGTAACGTTAAAATTTTCACCTGCGCAAAAACTTGTCTAAGAGATTCTCTATAACCTAGCCTATAAATAGCCCTAACAGCGCGTTTTTGTAAAATAAAGATGCTATTTACGTCTGCTGCATTAACCCAAAGCAATAATCCATACGACATAACAGAGTGGAAGTAACTGAAATAAACAATTCTTGCAGTTTTAATGTCTGATAGTTCTCTTATTTTCCGCACTGCAAATGCTGCGGAACTCAATTTGTTAGACAGTTCCTTGATATGTGCTCCCCATTGAAGTTTGCTGTCAACGATAAGGCCAAGAAACTTAGCATCCTTCGACAAAGTAAGTTGATCGTCGTCAATAACTATACTAGGCAAGGAAGGATTATTAGTCAATGTGAATTTAATAGCTTTCGTTTTCTTGGCATTTAGCATTAAGTTATTGACGCTAAACCACCTATTAATTAAACTAAGCGACAAATTGATTTTGGATATATCATAGTTTTTCCTATTGATTCTAAATAACAGAGATGTATCGTCGGCAAACAAAATAATTTCCCAATGCTTACGCGCTAAGAAAGGCAGGTCATTGATATAGACTAGAAAGAGGAATGGGCCAAGAATTGAACCCTGAGGGACCCCGATTGAAACGTTAGCCGACTCCGATCGAACCCCATTTATGTCAACATTTTGGGTTCTACCACACAGATATGATTTCATCAACATTAACGCATCACCTGTCACACCATAGTGTGAAAGTGTGAAGAAAGAATCATGCTGAGACTCCCAAGCCTCGTAGATGCTCTCTACGAGATTCGAGGCTGCGTCCACAGTTGAACAGCCCTTAGAAAAACCAAATTGCTTATTAAATAATAAATTATTAATACAGAAGAATGAAGCTAACTGATTTAACATTATTTTTTCAAATATTTTGCTAAGACATGGTAAGATAGATATTGGTCTGAAATTACTAGGGTCTTTCTTACTACCACTTTTGAACAAAGGTATAATCTTGCTACACTTCATAAGATCGGGGAACTCATTACTGTCGACACTGCAGTTAAATATATGGGCTAAATAAGGAGCTAAGTTATATATTATTTCAGCAACGAAACAGACTGACAATCCCCAGAGATCTCACACGGAACAAAAGTCACGGAACTGAAAGTATCAGAGGAAAACACACTTCGAGAGATTTACGATTATTGAAAAACAGCCCTCTAGTATAGTCAATAGTGATACGGAACTCTCCATGCCCAGGTCTGACTCGCACTTAGCCGGGCTTCTATTTGTTAAGAGAAGTGCCATGAACTTTATCTATATCTACTAATTCGGTCTTGGGTTATTCAAGCCACACCCGAGATACACATTTTATTAACCATATAATTATTTGCAATAAAGATACGCTAACGACACGATTCTATTAAAAAGTGTCATAAATTTAGTTTTTATTAAATTCACACAAATGAATATCTATAGGTTCATTTGGTCATGATTGGTCCTAACTAGATGTGGTCTAAACCGTTAGGTTTTATGGCTGTTATGAATAGAATTCTTTATAAGCTGTCAGCAATTCAATTTTTATTCATTCATATTCTAGTCTTAAGTACATACTAAATCGTCAAATCTGTGTTTTCTATACCTTAATTGCCTGATAAAGTTGACAAAAAGTTACATAAGTAGGTAAGCGTATTTAAGTTAGTCAACAACAAGCCCTTTTATAATTTATAACAGCTGATTTAAAAAACCAACGATTATCACTTTAATATTTGAAAAATACTAAATTAATAACTTATGTAATATTTTAACAGAATGACAATGTGCAGTGAAGTATAATCATCAAAGAGTATAATCCAATAAAATGACATAACTCTAACATAAGATGGTGGAGATCGTTCATACGATTCTCCCTTCACCCAAAACGAAGACTTTAAGATATAAAGAAAGACCTTATGCCAATAGAGCTAATCTCAGAAAAAGACGAAACAACAATGATGAAGAACTTAGTACGATTATGGACAATGCTCAAACACACGAGATTAAAATAAAAAGAATATATAAAGTACCAATGTTACTTTCATTCCTTATTTTCTATCTATGTGTTATAAATGTGATAATTAAGTGTGATGTTAGTGTAAGTGATGTAAATAAAGAATACAAAGATCTAAGTAGCAGAAAGATTGTTAGAGAAAATCCCAAGTTGTGGCATGAACATCGACATGAAGTCAAGTTAAAGGGTAAAAATGCTCGCAAAGGTCGAACATCGACTAAAAGACAAGCTGACGGCGAAGAAAAGACTCCAGAAGCGCAAGAGTTGAACAAGTTTTACGAATTTCAAAACGTCACTGACATCCCGCCCATGTATGAAATGCCAAATAATGTTTACGAAAACACACATGCAATGGGGTACCCGCACGAGCTGTCTTCGAGTCCATACTTCGTAAAGAATATAAACTTTAATCTGAGGCCAGAAAGGCATCGGTTTCATGAGAAAATAGTGAAGCTTGGAGTCTTGTTGCCTGCTGATCCCAATCAAGTATTTTCTTTGGTCAAAGTCTTGCCTATTCTGGAAATGGCAGTCCCTGCTGTGACGAGACCTGATGGCCCTTTGCCAGGTTGGACGATATTAGTCGACTACCGCGACACCAGATGTTCATCAGTAGAAGGACCGCTAGCAGCATTCGAATTTTACGTCAACGGGTCAGCAGGTAAGCAGAATTTACAAACATTTTTCGATACGCTTGCTGGTTTTACATTTTCAGTAATCTGCAATTTATGTGCATTTATTTATTCGAATTTGAAGATCGCAACATTGGTATAGATTATGTATGTGTGTATTGCAGATGCGTTTATTGGACCTGGCTGTGAGTACGTCATTGCTCCTGTGGCGAGGTACGCCGGGCCCTGGGCCATCCCAGTCCTGACGGCCGGAGCTCAAGCGGAGGCGTTCGGTTACAAAGTCCCGAGCTACACTACCCTTATCAGGATGATGGGAAGCTACACACAAGCAGGCGTCGCAGTCCGCAAAATTTTCGAGGTAATTTCCGGGATCATTGAATGTCGTTTCTGTTGCAAAATAATTGTTTTCAATGATCTGTGATGTTTTATTTGTTTTCCGTTTGCAAGAGGCACGCTTTGCTGAACATATTTTCGCTTTGTTCCTGTTCTTCGGACTGTTTTTATTTAATGACTGCCGAGAGTATGCGATGTATTGAAATAATATATGTTCTTATCTATTCTATTTTTATATCAAATTAACAATCGATTCGAATTGATTTATAGAACTTGCTTGAGCTATATATTCGTGTTTATTGATAGCAACCTCATAAACTAACCAAAATAAAAGTTGTCTGACGCGCTTATAGGCATATAAATTAATTAAACCTATTTGATTGAAACGAATAACGAGATGAAATTTTAATAAAAATATTTCTAAATACGTATATTCTAGTATGGTAATAAGGTCATCTAACCTGTCAAAAGCCATATATTTTATTATAGCAATTTTATGACTATGCGTAACTACTACTCATATTCAAACAAATTAGTATTTAAGTTTCTAAAGTAATATAATAAATATAAAAAAACAGTGGCGTAATAAATATAAATTAAATCATTTTATTTCCGGCCTGAATTGGCAAATTAAAAATTAAAAAAACAGGAGGTCCATTACCAAATACAACAATAGCAAAGTTGTAAACCATAAAAAAATATTATTTCTATTTCTTCACGAATTTCCGTGTTTGAGCATAGTTTTAAAATAAATATATAGAATAAAATAAATAAAATAAAATAATAAAAAAATAAATAAAATAGACGGAACCGATTTCTGTCGTAATATTTTTTGTTGTTCTATTATGTTGACGTTATAGCCATATTAGAAATGTTTAATGATACTTTCATTGCATAATATTTGAGAACTTAATTCATCTACATAGAATCATTTTTCAAATTAAGTGGTCCATTTGTTTTACACTTTGACAAGTTAATAGTTTAATCTTCAATCTAAAGTAAAATTGCATAAAAAAGCCATAAAATCTAACTTAAATGGTCATATGAAATAATTTAGCATGATCGAAAGTGGCACTTTGTTTATTGTTGTTTGTTTTTCGCAGTGCTATTTTAAATTTCCGAAAGTGTTCTTAACTAAAATTAAAAAAACATAACTTTATGAAAAAATAACATAAATAAACTCAAGTGTGTTGTAGAGGCGAATTGGTGGTCAAATGCGGATTTATTCATTATAAAAAAAATAGACTTTCCGATCCGTACCTATTGCAATATACAAACTTGACTTTTACAGAGTGTCAGAGAAATAATACATTTCCTCAGACACCTTGCATAAAATACTATATTAGAATTTTTTTTGTCATGTCACTTCAAATCAAATTGTTATACAAGTAAAATATTAAAAGAGTAACTAAGAAAAGATAAGGAAAAAGAAATCGAATAAAATAAAGATATGGAAGGAAATCTCATAAACTACAAACTTACCTAAGTAAAAAAAACTTAATTTATAACGACTACAACTAGCATTTTAGTAGATACAAAGTGTTTTATACACAGATAAACATAAAAGAAACATTGTTGACATCATGACTCACAATTAAAATGTTTGTCTTACAACTTTGCAATAACTTGCGAAAAGTGTTTACAAGAGTCATTAATAATTTGTACGTGCCAATAAAAACGTACTTACTTAACAAGCTGAAGGTACTATTTAAAAAAATTATAACACTCATTATTTATTTCGATTTTATACACATTATACTCGTACCTACATGTGTACGGTTTTTTGTTTTTGGCTACGATAAATTGTGTCTTCGTTGATTTTAATCTAGTTATCAGTCCTGATTATGGGCAAACGTAACGTTTAACATCAGGCTAGCGATTTGCTCATCTCGTTACTCTTTATCATCATTATTTTTTTTCGAAGAAATGAAAAGTTATATGAAAAAGAAGAAGATGAACTAGTATGTTTAAATTTATAAATAAAAAAATAGAAGACAAAATTAATTTTACTATGACAGAATGTATACTTATGCAGTGCAGTAAATAACTATTATCCAGAATACACTCCATTTTTTTTTACGTGGCGTCATTTCCCAAAACCTTTTATCAAAACAGACATTCGTCATTAATATCATCCATCATGCTCGGCCTTCTTTATCCCACTGCTGGGTATAAATCTCCTAATGTGCCATCTGCCTCGGTCAAATCTTGCAAAAATAACAATATTATTTTCAAATCAGACTTTAGTTGAGGTTGAGAGTCATTTTTGTATTTCTTATGTGTATATTTTATCTGTACTCGATGTATGTTCGCTGTAAATACTATTCTATCTTTTTATTAATTTGTTTGCTGAATTTTCTGTGTCGTGATTGTGTTTATTTTAAATTCTTTTGTATGTTTATTGGCATTTCGTCTCTATAAAGTATGTTTTTAAGTTTCTTTTTGTTCAGTTAATAAAGTTTCTGTACTGTTATTATGTTTTTCACTGTTTTGTTAAATTTTCTTTCTAGTTGTGTTATTTTTTGTATGGAAATTCTCTTGTTTTACATATATTTCGACTATGATTAGAAAATGTATGTCAACACAAATTTTTGGACATGTAAATGAAACTAAGAGACCTCGCTCTTCAAAATATGGCTAGCCATTTAAGCTACAAAGGTTAATCATATTCAAATACACAAACATGCATAGATTCGACAACATCACTTATCTTTCTAGGCAGACAGTTAAAAATAAACAGCCAAACGTAATGATCTGTTTAACATGATAAACCAAACAATTATTTCAAAAAGGGCATGTCTTAAAAGGTTTTCCTTGTACCAGAACATTAAGAACAAAAATTTACACAAGGCAACAAACAAACAAATAAGCTACAAACAAAACTCAGATAATTCTTCAGAAGAATATACCTTCAAAAGAAAGTCTACAAATTTTTTACCTCCATTTGATCAAACTACACATTTCTAATACCAGGTTATTAGATAACTAACCAGCTTTATTCAAAACAATAAAACGATAAGGAATCCGAAACTTCCAATATTTGATCCAGATATTATTCATAAAGCTTAAGTACTCTTAAAGCTTGACTTGAAGTTACGCCAAAGTATAAATCTGCGACTTTAGAAGTCGGTTTAGACTTAATAAGTCGTCGACTTGGAATCCAGAGTTGTTTGGTACTTCTATTACCACCACAGCTCGCTTTTATTTTGCTTTATTATGAAGCTTTTTGTGAAAGAAATGAGATTTTTTCGTCAGTTTTAAGATTCTGGTTTGATGTATAATTTTGGGAATGACACTTTTTTTGGTTGATGTTGATAAAGTTACTTTTAGGTTTGGAATTTCATTCGGTTTTACATATGTTGTTAAGCAAACGAACTGTTTTCTAAACATAGTAAGATGTGGCTTTTGGAACTGATTTATGTGAGCATATTTTTTTTTTGGCCTTGACGTTGATGTTGTAGAGATTTATAATTTTTTTATACGTGTACGTACACTATGTATCTATATATCAAGTGATATATTAGACTGGACTTATTATTGACTTTTGTAAAAAGCCCTTGCATACGTAATTTTGAATTTTTTTTTCATCGCGTGTTTGAATTTAGCTAAGTTTATAACTGTCTGAAAGATCAGTAATAATTTTAAAATCAGAGCTATAAGTGAAATACCCGTCATCCTGTAATCATATAAACAACGGTTGAAAGAATCGACATTTTGTGATAAAACAAAAAAAATGTGGCTTTATCAGCTACAATAAATTCAAATTAAAAACTTTACGGAAATTAGGAAACCGTAAAATTTTATTGCCAAGCTTGATTGAAATGCAAGCATGTCAATATTTTGCTTGATTGGTCATAGAAATGTTTCTTTTAATTTTTTGTCTAACTAATTTTCCTTAAATAATTTTTTTTGTTTTTTATTTTTTTTTTCAAATTGCCTCTTTTGTTTCAGGAATTTAACTGGCGCAGATTTGGGATGCTCTATCACAACAACGATCTGTCGACTGGCAAAGGGAACAGCCCTTGTTTCTTGACATTAAGCGCTATCTTCACGGTCCTCAAGAAGAAAACCGAAGAAGGGTCTAACATAGTCACAGTCCCTTTCGACGAAACAAACACTACATCAACGAGATTCAAAGAGATGCTTTTAAAGCTCTCCCTTGACTCTAGAAGTAAGTAAGGAATAAAGATTTTGGGACATGATCTTTGTAGTTTATTGAAAATTTTATTTAAAAAAAGTATGTTATCATAAATTAATATGAAAAATTTGTGAATAATCAGGGCGCATGTAATAACTTTGGGTTTTATGTGACTAACTTACTTTATAGTGACTAACTTTATTTTAAGTATTTTAGCTTAACCTTTAAATTTGGAAGCGGTCAACAATTTCATAAATGTTACGTTAAGTTAAAATATTTCGCTTAAAATTGGCTTTAGCGACAATATCGACTCTGTTTTATTATCTAAACAATTTGGCGGGACTAAAATTATCTGTCTCTTTTCATTTTAGTGTGCTAGAAAAGAACAGCAACAATATTAGAGCTGTCATATTAAGCTTAGTTCATAAAATGGTACAGCAATCAAAGCCAATTCATCTCACTCAAAATTAAACTTTATTAGCCTTTGGAGGTATCGATGCATTCTATAGATATCTATATCTCATACTTTCCAATGAAAATATCAAAATCTTTTATTTGGGGATATTGATGCCGTCCGCCAAACACAAAGCAAAGTAATAAAAGAGTTTACAGTGGGTTTATGCCCCTTGAAAACTGTTTTATTACTTTTCTACGATTTTTCCAGCGACATGAAAAATCCTTTGACGTCCAATACACATATTATGTATATCTGTATTGTATTGTACAAAATGTAATGTAGTGTAAAATATGTAAAAACTTTTACAATTTACATAAAACAGCGTCTCCTAAATGCAGCCGGGCATTTAAGAAATTTTCCCCAGCAGTTAGGTACTAAAAAAAGCCTTAGTTATTTTCTTCAGTGAACTTGAAAAAATAATATTCTGTTTTTTCCTCCTACTTTCTAAATACGGTGACATGTGTGCTGTTTATAATGCATATGTTTATCATTTATTTAGAGTCTGCTCCGTTTCAGTATTAGGCAAAAGCCTGCCTATTCTTCGCACGATTTTCAGCATTCTCACATAGGCACGGAAAATAATAGGTGCGGACAGGAATCGTAATTTCTGTCGTGTCTAATATTGTTTTTCTCACCCAACGGTCTAGTCCGACTCCAAAATAAACGCCTATCCAAGAATAAGTCCCCCAAAGGAAACAAATCGTTACAACTTCGTGCCTAGCATCAGAAGATTGGCAATTTTCCTCTCCTTTTCCTAAAGTGAAGCTGACGTTTACTTACTGATAAGGTCAAGCTATTACGGGATTCATATCAATATTACTGGGGATTTCGTCTTTTCACATGTTGACTATACGTGTGATACTTTAATCAAAAATTGGTTTCAAAAATGGTAACAGGATGTGTTACCCTAACAAAAAACGCACTTCATAATAGAGTGAGCTCACACCGGCGTTTCGAGTTACTATGTAGTACAATATGGAGATTTTCAAAAGGATTGTTAACAGAGCTTATAATTAAAGTGTTGCCTCCGATTCGATCTGTTAAAAGTATTCATTGGCGACGGTGATAGCTTACTATCAGGCGGTCTATTAGCTCGTTTGTCACCTGCATGGCAAAAAAATTAAATGCATGTCATTTAACTAAATTAATTAAATGACAGCGTTGATTACATACCATCAGAAATGTTGCTTCCATGTTTGCCACTATTTTATGTTAACAAGAACATTATTTTTACAAAACAAAAAACAAAAACCGACTTCAAAAGACCGACTATTGAGTTATTCATCTATTTGTCGCGCACGTACTTCATGCAAATTTAAGACTTATGTGGTTTTCTCATGGATACCATTATCAGAACTGGACTAAATGGGAAGCGTCAGCTTTCTAATAAAAAAAGAATCATCAAAATCGATTCACCCAGTCAAAAGTTATGAGGGAACAAACATTAAAAAAAAAAAAAACATACAGTCGAATTGATAACCTCCTCCTTCTTTGAAGTCGGTTAAAAGTAGGTATAATTTGTAATTTTCGAGACATACATATAAGTCATTTATAGCATAGACAGACACGACAAATTGGATGACTTTGGAAAACGTGGCTCAAAGTTGAACGATATGACGAACCGAGCCAGTCACTTTATATTACCAGACCAAATTGCGACGTCAAGAATGTGGTTCGTTCTGTTTTTGCTCGTAAAATATTATATTTCACATCTGCGAACAAAATTAACAAATTTGCGTTATTTTTATTAAAAACGGAGAAATTCTTTCGCTAAAATTTCTACTACATATATGGATAATTTATAGCGAAACGTAATATAACAGGAAGACTTTTATAAATGGCTGCCATTCTTGCAAGCGGGTTAAAAAATTTGCTTTTCTAACGCGATCCTCGGGTCAGCACGCGATGAAATGTGACGCACTTTGTTAAGGTTCTTTTATGTTTAACTTTTATACGGAGTTCTCTTTGAAATAAATAATGTTAATAAAGGACTGACTACCTGTAAAAAATGTTCAAAGGACGTACTGTGAACTTCATTCAAGAGACGCTCTTAGCACGAGCTTGAACTGAATCGCGTTAATTTTTGTCTCTTTTTTTGGACCGACCGACCGACTGCCCAAATTTGCTTTCATCTGTCCGGATGTTTGTTTGTTTGTAACATACGGACTCTCGCGCGGTTTACTTGTTGCAGAACTACTAGTCTTTAGCAGACAGAGCGAAGTGAAAGCCAGAACGATCCAATCTAGGCTAGCGCCAAGAGTTTACAGTACGGCCTCAAGTCTCAAAAATTGTATCCAACAGATTATAGGTACGTAGCGTACATACCAAGATAACGCAGCGCATCGGAGGCGCGGTCGGCGTTTGGTAGATATGATAATTATACAGGGTTACAAGAAAAGGGTATGCTAACCCGAAAAAGACTAATGGTACTCATCATTATAAACAACCTTTACTATATGGGACCGACCCGGAATTCGCAAAAAAATACTCAGCTGTTCCATAGAAAAATGTCAATGACACTCGACATAGTAACAGTTGTTCAAAACCATGAGTACTTAAAGCTCTTTTCGGCTTAGCATACCCTTTACTAAAAACCCTGTATTCTATTTGATTTAATTTCTTACAATAAACAGTGTCTCTAACTGTAAAAAGATTATTTATCGTTGTTTTTTTCTAAAATTTGCTCGAATGTTTAAAATATACAAATTTTTATGTAAAATCGGTACATAATTTACCTAAGTTTCGTTTCCTCAGATCGGAACAATTTGAAAAATTAATACAGAAGTTAAAATTTATCTGTGAAACGAAATATTATGATATCGGATACTCATTCAAACAAAACACCACGCATTACAAGTGCAAAAACTAAACTGGTTTCAAAATTGGAATACCTCCAACATTAAAGTCGGAAAAAATAGCACCAGCCTTAAAAAGTGTCAATGCGGTATAATTGATGCCAGATAAAAAAACTGATCAACCTACAATCATTAATATGGAAATGGCTAGAACCGGTTTTGTAGTCTCAACCCTGGTAACAGTATGATGTAGTGCTACTACCTCTAAATTTGAATTTGAAATTTGGAACTGAGCTAGATGCATTTACAAGAACCGTAAAATGGCTATTTACTGGCAATACATCATTTGAATCTTTGTATAAATTGTATCCTTCAATTCATATTTTGGACATTTTTCTAAGGACTTTCTGTCAATCAATTGGCTTCAATATGATTCTCAGAATTATTATGATCATTTTATAAAATCAATCGAAAGTGCCAATGATCTTGCCAGGTATTAATTTCATGGATCACTTTTGCAGGAATTTCTTAAAGCAGCCATTTCTCACCCCTAGATCTGCTGCAAAACCCTTCACAACATTATGACGTCAGCATATTCTCTATTTATCAAGAAGGGATCGGAACTACCCGAAACTGGTCGGCATTATTCAATAGATTCCTTAAACACCAAACCGTTGATCGACGGGGTTTTGATACGGAAATTCAAAACCGGCTTTGCGTAAGCAGTGTACTGAAGTAGAGCTTCACATTTGAATTTAAAATGTAAGCTGGTAAAGCAACGAAGAGTAGACACAAAACATAGAGAGTACAGAAGTTAAGCTTATTTATACAGGGTTATTTCAAAAACACCAGCAACCTCGCAGGTCTAGATACCTAACATCATAAACAACAACTTTTGCTATGGGACCAACCCGAAATTCGCGAAAAAAAAATCAGCTGTTCCATAGAAAAATGTCAATTGACACTTGACAAAATGTATGGAACAGCTGATTTTTTTTCGCGAATTTCGAGTTGTTCCTAGCAAAAGTTGTTCATAATGATGAGTACTATGAGCCCTTTTCGGCTTAGCATACCCTTTATGAATAACCTTGTATACTTACTTGTACTACTATCGCACACAAATAGACATTGCTCACAGAACAGCTGCTCAAGCGTTCGCGAGCGCTCGCGCGGTCACGAGTCTCGGAACAATCGAACCACGCGAACGCACGAACGTATTAAGGTTAGGGATATTTATAGTAATGTTTTGTGATCAAAACCTACCGATAATCGCGTGAGAGATTGCTCCAAGAGCCGTGTTCGTGAGCGGTATCTGTGTGCGTCGTGCTTTTACTATGAAGCTTAACTTCTGTCCTGTAATATTTTGCTGCTAAAGTCTCAAGAACATACCAATCGATCATTATGTGGTTGGCGTCGCGCCAGAATGGAAGCTAGACTTGAAACGTGTTACATGATCTGAGTTGTGTTGGAACTAGAATGAAGACTTTCTTGTGGATATTTAGCTTTTATTTATCGTTGTTTTTGTTTTGTTTGCGTTGGAACAAATGCTACAAGTGGGTAATACATTTCTTTATTTCTTTAAATGTTAAAGTGTTTAATGGAAACAGTAAACAATTTAAGTTTATGAAAATAATGTAATTTAAAGATCAGTTCAACTCAACTTTTAATTTGAACTAATTTATAGATTAGTAATTCTCTAACTTTCTGGTTTGTACCTGACGCTATTGGTTTCGAAAATACACTAGAAATATAATTGAAAAAGTCATTTTAATATAATTGGTTATTTCTATTGGCTTACTTAGCTTTCAAAAATAAAGTATTAGATATTTTCTTACGACAGAATTTATCTCAAATCAATAACTTTTTCTCCCGATAACATAGGTATACGTAAAACGTAAACGTAACGTAAAAATTTCACACTCATAGCTCCCCGCTAGGAATAAATCCTGTGTCGGGGATGCTACGGAACACACACAAAGACAAGGACAACTAACACCCAGACCCAGAACAGATATTTAAATTCATCATTCAAACATCTGCCCGGCCGGGAATCGAACCCGGGACCTCTGGCTTATAAGGCGGATACACTATCGCTGAGCCAAACAGGCCGACAACCTACACCCCTACATATCTACATAACCTTTTTATCATCAATAAAAACTTGATGAGAAAAACACTAAGTAAATTCCTAATCCAACAAAAGTATGGAAATAAAACTCATTTATTTCTGACAGAAAATATCCATAGACATATAAAACTCCGAAATACACACACATTTTGCGCTCAAAGAAATCTTCCGTTTCCGCAGTTTCCTTTCCTTAGTATTTCGCAAATCGAATAATCAAATACGTAATGCTATTCTTTCATTTCTTTTGTATCATCTCATCTAAAATCGATCATTGCCTAGAATCAGTACCTAATAAAATATTTATCGATGTTGATTTCTCCAGCAATGTAAACATTTAATATATCCCGATCTATTCTATTTTCGAAGTAATTTCGTATTCCTTTTTTATATATATAGGTATTTTACTTCTATGATGACGTAAAGAGATCGTGAAAGACTTGAAACGTTTCAAATGTTGGAGACGCATGAAAGCATGAAATGGACAGAAAAATACATTTGAAAATCTTTGATAAAGTAAATGAAAAAAAGTCAATTAATGTAAGAGATAACCGAAGAGGCAAAATGTTTGACTACTATGACATAACAAACTAACGACAATTATCATAGAGGGAAAGACAGAAGGAAAGATAGGACCAGGGATACCAGAACATTCTTAGACCAGATAAAAGAGAAGGTAGCTGTTATCTCGTTAAGGAGGTGAAAACACATAGCAAAAGACCTTAATAAAGCCTTTTTTTGGGGGGGGGGTGGGAAATCATCAAATGACCCCTCCCACTCTTGGGCAGAGCGGAAGGGAGTGTCAGACTTCTACTGACTAAAAACCACCCATGTTCCTTCTACGCCCTTGTGCCGCCGAGGCCGCGGTAACTTCTGAACGACCCGCAGCCCCGACGGGCCAGACCGCTAAGCCTAGAAATCACTTTACCACCACCGAAAAGAACCACATACTTAAATAAATACTGATGATGTATCTTGCTAATATTATCATTACTATTTAATAGGAGTTTACGTTTAAAATACTGGAAATTGAGACAAACTAGACATTTGACGACTGGACTTTATGAACTTGGACCTTTGCTTTTCATGTATTTGGTTCTTTCTATCGATCTGACACCAAATTTTGATATAATTCAAAAACCAAACTTCAGTAAATTTAAGTACCTATAACGAAACACTACGTAAAATGACATTTTGCAATATTCGTGGAGCTTAGAGCATGTTTAAAAGTTAGACAAACGTTCAAATTGGAATGAAGCCTGGACGTTGTTTAGTTTTGCTCTATTTTGATTGGCAATAAAGTTGAGCTTTTCTCGCGAACAATCGCAATATTTGCTTTTATTATTTTCTGTATGGAACAATATTGTTTCACCGTAATAAATTCGAGTAAAGATTGATATCTATTCAAATTGTTATGATGTATTTCATCCGAATTTTTTTTTTTTTTTTTTTTTTTTTATGTAATTGAGTGACGAGACGAGCAAATCGCTCGCCTGATGTTAAACGTCACGTTTGCCCATAACAGGTCTGCACCACCCAGAATTTTGAACTCGCATAATTCAAGACCCTGCGTGGCACAGCACTGCGCTCGTCACCCTGAGATATAAGTTGTTTAATCTCCCATTTGCCCATTTGAATTAGGATCAATTTTCGACCGTTCTCTAAGTAAAAACCCAGCATTTACGAGCAGAATAGGGGTATTCTGGTGCTAGAGATATTATCTTGGTCACTGTCCAAGATTTAACTTAGAACCTAAACGGCTTAGAAAATACCCCCATAGTGCATTTATGTCACATATTCGATTGATAAACTGATCAAAATCGTAAAAAAATTACAATTTTATTCCGACCAATAACTAAATCATAAAACATTCACGAATTAATCAAGTTTAAATACTATCTATCGATAACGTTCCACATTGCACTGCTATGATAAAAATATGTACATTCTTAGATCTGACCATAACTCTAAGTGCAAAACAAAATCATTTTACGTTAATGGTTCATGGTTTAAAATTTACCAAAACGAAATGTTAAAAATGACTTTGAAAATATCCAACACTTTGTCATGCAAATATTTTTGCGTCTATCTACCTAAAGCTTTGAACAAAGGTGTCGAAACGTGCCTGCTCGCAGTTTTCGGTGCACCAATTTATTCCTTGTGGGTGGGTAATCTGATATAATATGAAAAATATTGGTTTTTGTATTGCCAGAACTTGAAAATTGAAAATTCAGACGCAAATCTTTTCTGTTGACAGAGGATTGAAAACAAATCACGCGGCGTGATCATTGTTGGCAGGTTTTTATCTCTTTATCCTTGTTAACTGACTTCAAAAAAGGAGGAGGTTATCAATCTCTATGTCTTTTTTTTCTGTATGTTTTTTTTTTTTTTTTTTGTTTGTTACCTCATAACTTTTGACTGGGTGAATCGATTTTGATCAACATGGGTTATACAAGCTTGCTTTATTTTGATATGCTAAATACCACCCTATAAACTTTTACACCACAGACTCTAATTTTGGACGCTCGAGATTATCTCTGTCACTCTCACTCTGATTAGATTTCTAATAAGAGCAACAGTGACCGAGATAATATCTCACTCCCAAGAATAAAGCCCCAGGGCTATACCTACTTACTTTTTGACGTTTCTAAAAGTATTTTGTTGTTACAGTTGTGGTGCTGTGTGCGAACCCAGGTACGGTCAGAGAAATAATGCTGGCGGCGGACGACCTCAACATGGTGTCGTCCGGGGAATACGTCTTCTTCAATATAGAGCTGTTTTCGAAGTAAGTTGAGTACAATGAGTAATTAAACACGAACAAAAAACCAAACAACACAATCCATAAAACAACAAAACAACAACAAAAAACATAAAAAATCAATCGCTGTTCGTTAGTCTCTTATCCTTCTTCTGAATGAGGACGATGGGTTCCGGACTAGTGTCCTGCAAAAGCAGCATTATGCGTGTCCCCCTTGCCAGCGACTACCCAAGCCAACCCAGCTTCCTAAAGTAAGTAGCGAGGCTCTGGGCCGCTGGCACAATTGCTCCAGTGGCAAAGATGGTATGATTAATAAGAACGATATAGCGCGCAGTATTATGAGAACTCCAAAGCACTCGCCTGATGGCTTCAAATCTCCGGCAATGATGGACAACTCGAGCGGTGTCGACGCGTTCCACAGTGCGACACGCCACCTTGCGAGAGTTTCAGTCTCGCGGTTGTTTACAAGCGATCTTTGTAACACTACACCAGGCGCATCCGATGCACGCGGGCCTGTGGACGGTGAACTATTGGGCTAGCTCGCTGTCCGTCCGTCTTATGACGACACAGGCCGTGTCGACGGCGCGTTCGTGTTCCACGCGCGCCTCAAAGAGATGTCAGCAACATGGAAGGGGCCCGAAAGGGCCCATGCCCGTCGGGGCTGCGGGTAGAAGTTACCGCGGCCTCGGTGTCACAAGGGCGTAGAAGGAACATGGGTGGTTTTTGGTCAGTAGAAGTCTGACACTCCCTTCCGCTCTGCCCAAGAGTGGGAGGGGGGCCATTTGATGATTTCCCAGCCCCAAAAAAAAAAAAAAAGGCGCATCCGATGCAGCATTTAATCAGCCAGTATTTCTTTTAGCTTGGCGTCAGCGTCATCCAAAGAGCCGTGGAAGGTGGAAAGCGACACCGACGAGCGCAACGAGAAAGCGCGGCGAGCGTACAGCGCGGTACTAACCGTTACTAGCCCCGCTCCAGAGAAGAAAGAGTACTTGGACTTCTCTGATAGGGTACGTATTACCTTTTTTTACTACGTGAGTACTCACGTACGACAATTCTCGTCTAATCGTCGGTTAATTTATTGTTAGCTGAGATTTGTTGAAATAAATGGGCAACTAAAATTTGACGAACAACTTTCATAATTCAGCATAATCAGAGCTTTTTCATAATAATAGAGTGAGACGAAAGATAGGCTGTTGCTGTTAGTAAGACAAGGTTGCGCTAAAAAATTCAAATTCAATGAGTATCGTGAGAATCGTGAGTATTTCCGTGTGAGTATTTGAATTATAACAAAATTATTATAGTTCTTTCACGTTTCCGCCAGGGGCGCTTTACTGTAATATATGCAGCCTTACGAAACGTTGCATCGATTTGAAAACTATCTAAACCTATACTACGGGTGCTGATCGGTATTAACTGTGTATTAGTTGCAGAATCAGATCTAAACCCCTCTACTCTCCAGATCTGATAAGCCGATGTGCTTACCCCGGCAGCAATTTGAAGGGGCGCCAAATCAGTGTCCGAATTAATTATTATGTATACAGGGTTATGAGGGAAGGGTATGCTTAGCCGAAAAAGGCTCAAAGTCCATTATTATTAACAACTTTTACTATGGAATCAACCCGAAAATTGCAAAAAATAATTAAACAAAATAAATTGCAGGTCGGCAATTTGTCTCCTAAATAGTTTTATTGGTTGTAGTGTGTTGTTTTGTTTAGTAGATATCTAATTTTTAATTTGAAATGAAATCGAATTTGCTTCAGTAACATTTTTTCTTGGTAAAAATAGAAATCACAAAACGTAATTTTTATTGCTTCTTGTTACTACGTCAGCAATTCATCCGTTTCATGTTTTAGCGTAGTAATTTATGAGTTCAAATAAACAAAAAACAATTTTCTATTCATGAGATTAAGACACAAATTCCACTAAGTTCATATTTCGGAATATAACAAGAAATTCCTGTATGGAAGCAATCTCTATTTATATTATAATTCGAGGCGGCGTCTTTGAAGTACTCAGTGTTAATCTCACAGCAAATATCAATCGTGAATTTAATATGAGTTTCGCAGGAAATAGTTCGAGACATTCCTAATAAGGCTATATTGAGAGGGTTATTCATAAAGGGTATGCTAAACCGAAAAGGGTATAGTAGGTATAAAATAGTACTCATCATTATGAACAACTTTTACTATGGGACCAACCCGAAATTCGCGAAAATAAAAATCAGCTGTTCCATACATTTTGTCGAGTGTCATTGACATTTTTCTATGGAACAGCTGATTTTTTTTCGCGAATTTCGAGTTGGTCCCATAGTAAAAGTTGTTCATAATGATGAGTACCTACTATGAGCCCTTTTCGGCTTAGCATACCCTTTATGAATATCCCTGTATATATATAGGTACATATACCTAAATACCCACCTACTGCAATTATGAATATCATGTATGTGTTATACACATTAATATGTTAGTGAGCATGTATTATAAGTAGCAGGTACTTAGCATTTCGATTTGAAATTTTTAGTTGCATTTGCAAATAATTAAAACGTACTTTCTAAATAAGAAGACTACACCTAACCTATAGAACCTACAAAAAAGAAATAAAAATCTATATATATAAAAATGAAACCCGTTTTCCTTGGTCACGGCATCACGCGTGAATGGCTGGACCGATTTCACTAATTCTTTTTTTGTTGTATTTGTTATTATTAGGAGAAGGTTCTTACGAAAGAAAAAATTGAGGAAGTTGAGCGGAACATAAAAAAAAATTAAGACAATTCGAATACAATACTCATAGTTAACAACGTGTGTCGGGTCAGCTAGTAATATAATAAAAAAAATGACATATTTTTCTTTCTCATTCTAGTTATCGTTTTATCTGCTACTTAACTATAAAACACGTATTCAGAGCTAAAATGTATTTGCTACTGCTGTGGGTGGCGAAAAAAATATGCTATCTTTTTACGGAATGAATTCGCGTCAGATTAGGAACTTCTTGCTGATCTCAATTTCTATTTTTTTTTTCCTTGTATGTTTTTCTTTTTCTTAGGGGATTTGAGGGCAGAAAACATATGAAAAACAGTTTTTTTAACATAAAATGTGTCTAAACCACCTCCGTTTTCGAAACTATTTTTTTTCCATCACAGGTCAAAGAACTAGCAGCTACGAAGTACAACTACACGTTTGGCAAAGGCGAGGTGGTGTCTACGTTCGTAGCGGCCTTCTACGACGCCGTGCTGCTCTACGCGCTAGCGCTGAATGACACGCTGACGCACGCTTCGGACCCGCGAGGCACGCTGGACGGCGCCGCTGTTATACGAAACATGTGGAATAGGACTTTTCAAGGTTTTTTTTTTTATAAAGTATAAATCCGCATTTGACCACCAACTTGACCAACTCGCCTATTGGTAAGCGACGATGCGGTCGAAGATGGAACACGCAGTGTGAAAAGTCCGAGATTATATCTCTCAGGGAACAAGAAAGGTAATTCTACACTCGTAGCTGCGTTCTACGACACTGTTGCTCTACGCACTGGCGCTGAATGATACGCTACGGACCCGCGAGGCACGTTGAATGGCGCCATTGTCATACGAGACACGTGGAATAGGACTTTTCAAAAGATATACTAATAAAATAAAAAGGTATCATTTTAAAAGACAACCTTAATCTTGAAGCTACTAAAAAAAAAATTTAGACTCTTTCCCCAATGGAAAGCTATAGGTACTCTCCATGAGTGCCATAGCTATATTTTTATAGCCTCAGACCAAAGAGGCCAAAGGTCAAGCAGCGTTGGGCACAATATACTAAGAATCATCTAGAATATAAAAGACCTAACTGACATTTTAATGCATTTAACGCACAGTCTAAATCGCTGGTCCTTTAAATGTTTAATTTAGAGGGTAGGTTCTTTCTGTAATGTTTTCACCCACTAAGAACCGCATTTGCGATTTTAATATAATTTACAGATTAAAAAAAATTGTAGCAAAAAGAGAAGCCTTTGCTATATAATAAAACGACCATGGATGAAATAAATAATAATAATAATAAACGTTTCACACTCATAGCTCCCCACTAGGAATAAATCCTGTGTCGGGGATGCCATGGAACACACACAAAGTCAAGGACAACTAACACCCAGACCCAGAACAGATATTTAAATTCATCATTCAAACATCTGCCCGGCCGGGAATCGAACCCGGGACCTCTGGCTTATAAGGCGGCTACACTACCGCTGAGCCAAACAGGTCGACAACAAAACAAATAACTAAACAAAGGGTTGCAAAGTCATAAACAACGTTAAATATCTTTTTAAACTAATAAAACTTCTTATAAAACAGGAAAAAACACATAATAATAGAACTTGTAGCGAACTTTCACAGAAAGCTCCGTCGTAGCAAATTGGCTACGACGTAGCAGCCGTATTTCCGTAGCAAGTGCTACGAGCCTCTACGCTACGAGAGACCAATTTAGCTACTAGAGCTACGTTCTAAGATTTATTTCAATTTTATTCTATGGCATTCAAACATGCTTATAACATTCTCAATTGATGTAATTACTAAGTACATTAATTTATGATATTATTACTAGTATTTAGCAAATGGACGCGGGCCGCATGCGACCCACAGAACATTCTCACAGTATTGTGATTAATTGAGAATTGAAACGTGAACGAAAATTGAAATAATTGAGACCTTTTTAAAAGCGTCATCTGGCATCATTTGCTTCCAATTAAGATTTACAGGGTTATCAGGAAAGGGTATGCTAAGCCGAGAAGAGCTCACAGTGTTTTTCGTTATTATCGTCGTCATTAAGAAAAACTTTTAATATGGGACCAACCCGGAAATCGCGAAAAAAATTTTTTTTTTTCCATGGAACAACTGATTTTTTTCCTTTATTAAAAGTTGTTTATAATGATGAGTACTAAGAGCCCTTTTCGGCTTAGCATAGCCTTTCTGATAACACAGTATAGTTAAATGGTAAGAGATTACCAATCATAGTAATTATAAATCTATTTATGTCTTAAATCTCAAGTAAATTAATATAATTACGCGTCTACCAAAACGCTTGTAAATTTAATTTGATTGGGCGTCAAACTAAATTTCCGCGTAAAGTGTAGAAACTTTGAATTAAACTTGAAACCAAATTAGGAAGAAAGTTTTTTAATTAGTAAGGAACAAAAATGTCTTAATTAACATTTCCTCTTCGTTGTATTTTTCATTAAACAGACAAAATAATGAAAAATCTTGTTGCTTTTTATCTTTGCAAATTTTAAGGCTGGATTCAATCAATTGATTATACTACTTTTTAGGGTTCTAAACCTTCGAGAAAGAACCCTTAAGGCGAGACTTCGGTGTCTGTCGGTCTGAATGTCACAACCAGTTATTTGGATGTATTTCATCACCCCGAGAGTTGACTTGGTATCCTAACATAGAGATTATTAAAGTTAAAAGTTAAAGTTAAAGAAGTTAAAGTCGAGCTAAAGCCATGTCAGAGAGCTTTACGTGGTCTTATAACTTTGACATTAGGGCTAGCCACTGAGCTTATAAGAATTTGTTTACGTTTTAGATGGTTTTTTGAACCTAATGTTGAAGATACAGTTGAAAAAAAGTAGACGAAAAACGACCAGGAATAATAATAATAATAATAAACGTTTCACACTCATAGCTCCCCACGAGGAATAAATCCTGTGTCGGGGATGCCATGGAACACACACAAAGACAAGGACAACTAACACCCAGACCCAGAACAGATATTTAAATTCATCATTCAAACATCTGCCCGGCCGGGAATCGAACCCGGGACCTATGGCTTATAAGGCGGCTACACTACCGCTGAGCCAAACAGGTCGACGAATAGAAAAATAAAGTAGTACTTTATATTTATTTTGCCCCCGATGCAAACAGAAGGTTATTGTAAGCTAAGCGTATATATCTGTGACATTGTAGCTCCCAAACGGCTGAACTGATTTTGACATTTTTAGTTTTTTGTTTGATAGGAAACTTGAGTGTTTTTTTTTTATCTTTCCCCCAATTTTTTCCAGTTCTGGCGGTCTTGGACCAGCGCCGTCCAGTCTTTTTCAAAGTGTTTAGCTTAAGAAAATCTGTTTAGCCGTTCTCTGTTTTATAACAAGCTCTTGTCTAGTCAGGGTTTTTTTAAATTCCATTTCTATGACAGAATTGTTTCACCGACATCTTGCCTGATAGTGTGAGCATGAGCAATGATACGATCTTCACTAGAGCAAGCTTCATAATAAACTAATATGATTATTTTATCTCAGGAATCACAGGCGAGGTGGTGATAAGTGCCAACGGCGACCGCGTGGCTTCCTACTCTCTCCTGGATATGAACCCGGTCACGAGCAAGTTTGAGGTTAGTACATACTAAATACTAGGTAATATTACAGGTTTGCAAGAAAAAGGCATGCTGGGCTGAAAAGTAAAATAGTACTAGCTATGTTAAATATTAGGTGTTTATCAGTATGAACAACTTTTACTATGAGGCAAGCCATGGGTGCCGCTAGGATTATTTTCAGGGGGGTGCATCTGCATCTGCACATTATGCTATTAACTAATATAAAATGTAGAATTATACATGTAAATTAAGAAAATAAATATAATGTGAAATTCAAATCGCGCGGGTATTTTAAATGCCGCCATCAAACTCGACACCTAAAAACATGTATTTTTTTCTATTATTTTCTTCCTAACAGGCTGCAGGCTTGCACCCTGCTGCCGGCGCCCATATGGAACCCTAAAAATACGCAAAAAAAACAGTTCTTCTCTATCTTCTCTATTTACGTTTAATTTTATATTTGACAAGCTTTTACACAACTTGCCATGTTAGTGATTTAGTATGTGTGGGTCGATTTTCGCTACTGAATTTTGAACCACTTTCCGAAGTCAGACTGAACTGAAACTTGGTATAATATACGTGTTCTCCGATGACAATACCTACAATAAACGCTTGTTTTAGATAATATTTTTGAACATCTTTTTTTATTTCATTAACATTATGTGTATTCTATTCTATTTAATAATAATAATAATAATAATAATAATCATTTATTTCAGACCAGGTCCATATTACACGTCATATTAACAAAATTGAAAAATCAAAACATTAAAAAATTAAAAAATTTAAAGATTAAAAGCGAATTATTTGGATTGGTAGGTACATGTCAATTATAAAATTAAGGAAATAAAATCAAATGTCAAGAAATAAAATAAAATAAAAAATAAAAATCATAATTAAATCAAAGAAACATAAAATAATTAATAATAAAATAAATCTGCACTGTCCAACTAATTATTGCTATGATTGACATGTAGCCCAACCGCATGACATATAATAGGGCAGTCAGGCCGCCCCGCAACGACTCTCAGGATACTGTTGGTGCTGCCCCGGACACGGCTTAGCATCGAGGCGGCTCTCTTGCGCATGATGGCATGGAAGCCATCCACCCGAGCGTCAGCAAACATGCCCGACGCGCTGCAGCGCCGCGGCAGCCCCAGCAGCCTCCTGAACGCGTTGTTGTACTGCACACGCAGGGCGTCGATTGTTTTCCGCGAATAGCTGACCCATAGACTGCACGTATAAAAAGACTGGCAGTAGGCTTTGAAAAGCGTGATCTTAACCTCCGCTGTGCAGCGTGCGAATCTTCGAGCCAGCATATTGCTTCTAACTGCTAACGCCCTGCGCTCCCTAAATGATTAGGTCGAAAAAACATACATTACAAAAACCTTCGTAAATTATCAATTGGTCGACCCAGATCACACAAAACAAAAAGGCGCTTATTATCGTTGTCCCAAAAACCACCACTTAATCATTCTGCTCTAATTTAAACAGAGGCTACCCTCGTGGCCCATAGATTAATTAACGAGGTAATTAACTGCGTTGTCAAGTATACCGGAAGTTCAAAAGACGAGGCCAAAGGTTGTTGTTCGTATTGAATAATTCAGTTCACTCACTAGGTAAAAGCTTTTAATGTATGGCGCTGGAGCAGTTGTGCCAGCGGCCTAGAGCCTCGCTCTGATATATTAAGGAGCTGTAGAGGTAGCACGTGGCAAGAGGTAGTGTATCCCAGATTTCATTAAATCGAGAGAAATTAAGTAATTCAATTAATATTCTATTTTTTGTCTTTTTTCCTACAATTTTTTTTTATGTTTTTTTTTGGGCATTCCGCGCAATTGTGATAAGATATCAACATTCTGGCTTGGTCACATCGAAGCGCGGATAAAAACGGTGAAAAGACAAACCGTCCACGACCCGTGCTAGGTCTCTTGGCTCGCCGCTGGCAAGAGGAAAATGCATCCACTGCGGGACGCCAGTGACATATCGCCCCATATCGAATTAAAAAAAAGACGTGTGGCACTCGGGGACTCCCCATTAGGAATAAATCCTGTGTCGAGGATGCCATGGAACACACACAAAGACAAGGAAAACTAACACCCAGACCCAGAACAGATATTTAAATTTATCATTTAAACATCTTCCCGGCCAGGAATCGAACCCGGAATATCAGCCCAATCGCGGCCCCTATTAGAATACCCGTTTCGCTGAAAAACAATTAGAGTAGCAGAGTTATGCTAACGATTCAAGGAAGCTCAAATGTATGGGTAGGCTAGCAGTAGGGAGGGAGGGGGAGGGGGGGGGGGGGGGAAATACACAAAACACTCCTAGCGGGACTCTGGTGTAGGTCGTGTTTCTGCGTAGAATTAGAATTCGATTAGGTAAAAGCTCAGAGGTACTATCTAACTTCTCGATGCAATTCTGGCTTCATGGAAATCGAAATGGGTCAATCTGGCTTATTGGCTCATTCCCAGTCCGAGTGACATTACCCTGGCCTGCAACTTTTGAAATTTATGATTATACTAGCTGCGCCCCGCGGCTTCACCCGCGTTTTCCGGGATAAAAAGTAGCCTATGTGTTAATCCAGACCATGAACAACCTTCATTCCAAATTTCATGTAAATCCGTTCAGCCGTTTTGCGTGAAAGAGTAACAAACATCCATACATACATACAAACTTTCGCCTTTATAAACTAGCTGCGCCCCGCGGCTTCACCCGCGTTTTCCGGGATAAAAAGTAGCCTATGTGTTAATCCAGACCATGAACAACCTTCATTCCAAATTTCATGTAAATCCGTTCAGCCGTTTTTGCGTGAAAGAGTAACAAACATCCATACATACATACAAACTTTCGCCTTTATAATAGTAGTAGGATTATAAATGTGGGTTTTGACATTAAAATCCTATCGGCCAATTTTGATAGGAACCTTAAGTTCGATCCTTATAAAAATCTTTTTTTTTAAATTTTGGAAACTATTAAACAAGTCAAGCCAAGCCTGAAAATCTGCACGCAAAATTTCGTCGCAAGATATGTATGTATATGCTTGTTCAATGTTTGTATTTTCTCATGTCATGCTTATCAATCTTTTCCGTACATTTCTTCCAATTTTTGATCGCTAAAGATGTTTTTGTCGTAAAACCTTTTATCAATAGATTTTTCCTTTAACTCAAAGACATTGTTTGTAGAAAACGAGTTTTTTTTTTTAAATTTCAAGTCTATTATCTAAACCAATATCCGATCCTACCCGTGTTTCATTAAAACAAGGTAATTAAACTCTTTGTCGCGAAAGCTCTTTGCAAAGCGTAATTTCAGCCGTCGGACGCTTTGGAGAAGACCGACAGACCTTTTTGCTGATAGACCTTAATAATTCAGCGAAGAGCTTTGGGAGGTTTTAATCACAGCTCGGTCAAGTAGTAATAACTAGTCTAAAGATTTTACATTTATAGTCAACACAAAATAAGAGGCCCGTTTTGACACTTGAGAAAGATCCTAGAATGTAACTTGGAACGCTTTTCGCGCATACTTTATAGTAGCATGCAATGTCAAATTATAACGAAACTATCAGAAACAGTTACGTTTTCAGTCTTCTTTTTTCAAATATTGGTGTTGTAACCAATTAATTACTGAATTTCACTAGCTTCATTCGATTTTAATAGTAATTAAATATTGATCAGCTGGATCAGCCGAGGTTTTGTTAATGATGCCTTACTGATTCGAGTCTAAAAGCACAAAAGAATATCACGAATAAATAGACGCAACTAAATTTACAGAGTGGTTTACTGACTTTCGCTTTTTCTTATTTGTTTGTGATTGAGTGAATGTTATTGTAACTAAAAATGTTTAATTAATAACAAATTGACCTTTCGTATCACTGTATCATTTCAAAATACCTACAATAAAGTTTAACTTGAATTGATTTATCGTGAGTATCGAATACCGAGTCGTATGGTAACATCACTAGTTACGTCGCGATGACAATTGTCAAAACGGGCCTCTTATTTTGTGATAACTATAGTATTTGATGTTTATAGTTAAAAAGTCTGTTTTCTTACTTATATTATAAATGCGAAAGTGTGTGTAATATGAATGTTTGTAATAATACCACGAATCTCTGTAACCACTAAATCGATTTTGATAAAATTTGTAATAGAGGTAGCTTATGCACTGGATTAACAGATAGGTTTTCCATCATTACCGTTTATTATCACAATGCGGATGAAACCGTGGAACGCAACTAGTATTTTTAACACGCTTTTATTAGTTTCACCTGTATGTATGTATGTTTGTAACCGACCCCTTTGGGCGCGTTTTTGACCCACTTTAAACGGCCAGATTTCGTTCAAACTTTGCAGATATATCGAGGACCGATGACAATACACTAAACAAAGCGTGTTTTTTAGTTTTTTTAACTATTAATTTTATAATTTGTCTGTAAAACAAAAGTTAAATTTTTATACGTCCTTGTTCTTATCGATAAATTACCACATCTTAGTTTTTTTTAGACAAGTTGTTCATTAGTTTAATTTACATTGCACAAGGCATTTACCTTATTCGATGTAAAAAGACCACAAGCTTTAGCCATAAGCTCACTTGATGGTAAGCGACGATGTGGTCGAAGATATATAGGAAGTACTTATTAACTGCCTTTTTAAACAACCCCGGGTTCTATTTGTATGAAAACACAAACACAGTCGATGAGTTCCACACCACTGCTGTTCAAATTTAAAAGGTAGAACGGAAATGCTAATTACTTTTATCTTTTAATTTCCACCATAAGAGGCATCTATTTATCTATACTATCTATACTTCTATACTAATATTAGAAGAATAGATAATAAGAATATAAATAAGAATATAATAAGAATATAAAGAAGTAAAGTTTGTGTGTTTGTATATTTGTTAAATTGTAAGGGGTAATCTCGGGATCTACTGAACCGATTTTAAAAATTCTTTCACCAATAGAAAGCCACATTATTGCTGAGTGTCATAGGTTATATAAAAAACCGAAAAATAAAAAGGCTTTTACGTGGTAGTCCGTTTTGCAAAGTGAATCGGAGAAAAAACGGTCCGGACGGCGCACGATGGCTTCGGGTTTAATTAACATTATGCCCAACGAACTGGGCACGGGTCAGCTAGTGTTGTTAATATTTTTAGTGACCAACAAGAAGTTGCAACAATAACTCAAGCAAGTCGTAATCTAAGCAGGTATGAGCACTCAGACTAAAAGGTCGAATAATTAACTAAAGTTTCCGAGACTAGGTTATTTGCGGCGGATGTGTGGGCAACTAATCTCGGAGTCACAAAGACTGCCTATTTGCATACTATTTGTATATAGGTACATATATTATACCTCTTAGGACTGAATACCGTCTAGAATCTAGACGAGAAACAGTTTTTTTCACTTGAGTTTTCGTATTCATTTTTAGGGTTCCGTACCCAAAAGGGTAAAACGGAACCCTATTACTAAGACTCCGCTATCCGTCCGTCTGTAACCAGGCTGTATCTCGTGAAGTGTGATAGTTAGACAGTTAAAATTTTCACAGATGCCGCCATAACAACAAATACTAAAAAACAGAATTAAATAAATATTTAAGGGGACTCCCATACAGCAGACATTATTTTTTGCCGTTTTCATAGATAGTGGTACGGAACCCTTCGCGCGCGAATCCGACTCGCACTGCGCCGGTTTTAAATAAGTACCTACCCCATATTTCGAATTTTTACTCCGAGACAGTAAAATAAAATATATCTTGGAGGCAACACAGCCTATCGCCTATAATATAATTAATTGGCTGGTTTTTCAAGCCAACCAATTCCAGGGTAGTTTGTTTTGGAGCCAGCCAATCTTAGCACAGTGAGTTAATAGCCAGCCAATCTTAGCACAGTGAGTTTATAGCCAGCCAAACGTAAGCGCTTATAATTACATCGTCCCACGACCTACGTGATTGGTTTTATGTTTTAAAAACTGTCTGGACGCACCAGGGTAGTGTGATTACAATATAATACGTGGCTTTCACAATTGTGAGAAAAGATTCTTTACAATAATAGGTAGCGAAACAAAAAAAAATTATGATAATACTTTTGTTTTCTCTTCTACATAACGTACCTAACCTAGAAAATAAAATACAGGGTGATAAGGAAATGGTATGCCAAGCCGAAAAAGGCTGATAGTACTCATCAATATACCTATAATTTTACTATGGAATCAACACTGTTACAGAAAAAAAATCAACTGAAAATATCAACGACGCGACGCTCGACAAAATGTGTAGAACAGCTAATATTGTTTTTTTGATTTCAGGGTTGGTCTCATAGTTACAGTTGTTCATACATATTGATGAGTAACTGTGATCCCTTTTCGGCGAAGCATACCCTTTCCTTTTAGCCCTGTATTGTATGGAAATGGGGTATACATTCTAGCTAGGTTAAAGGCATAGCGTCTCTAGTGCCTTACATCTACCTTTTAAATTCAAGCGAGCTCGTACATTCTCATTCTTTATCGTTCTACGAAAGTTGTTCGGAACGCGCCAACTCTCGCTGAGGAACGTTGGTCGAGGATAGGGTTGTCAACTACACTTACGAAATTTGATTTTTAGCCCCCGCCCGAAGCAAAAAAAAGACGTGTGGCACTCGGGGACTGCCGCGGTAAAGCTATTGCATAGCATTTTTTATCTACTTATGCAATTATAATTATTTATCGAAACCTTACACTTGACACCTAGAGGCGAGTTGCTGAACTAAAGAGACAAGCGTGATATTTCAAAAAGTCATTAAAAGTTTTGCTATTCATCGATAGATGGCAACAAAACTAAAAAGTATCACTAAAAAGTGTAAGGTTATTTTCGTTACATACGGAATTTCTGGATTCGGTCTACACGCCCAAGGCCCGCGATAGAAGCTATATTATAAGTCTGATTGCTATATTTATGTGTGTGTGTGTATGTGTGTCTGTCAGCGTGTCTTTGTCTCTGACACTGTACCTCTTAAATAGATAAAGCAATTAGGATGCATTTTTTTATATGAAAGCAGGTTTTTAGCGGTCGTTCTTAGACATGTTTTATTACAAGCAAAATCGTTCTGCCATTTCAACGTTAGGGTTTATTTAATTTTTAATTTAATAGTTATTATCAAATGAAATGACTGACATTTCATGATATTTGTATTATTATTTATTTATTTATAAAACGGATGGTAACACCATAACAGTATTCACCAAGTCGGTGCTACCCTTACATAAAAACTAAACAAAATGTACCTACATACTAAAAACAAAAATTAATAAATTAATTAAATTACTTATCTAACACGTTTAAATGGCCGTTTCACAAAGTATGCGAGCTGCCCCTGTGAATTCAGACAGCCTACATTAAAAAATGACAATTTCGTTAGATATCCTGTTTAATAACGTTATAGCGCGTGACGTGGGTGCAAACTTCTCCAAGTTCGTCCGACGGGGCACGCAGAATGTAGGTAACCTACGGCGCCTGGTCGCTGCCTCGTCGGGCGCGCACAGCCGCAGCGCCGCCAGCACCGCGGGGTGGTGCAGCTCCCCGCGCAGCACGCGCCACACGTAGCGACAGAGCGCGACGTCGTGCCTCACGCCCAGCTGGCTGTACCCCACTATAGTATTATACCCACCATGTATTAGTTTTGTCGTATTCCAACACACTAAAGTTTGAGAAACGGGCTGCCTGTGGAATAGAGACTACGAGAGCATGCAAATATAGTATTCCTAAAATAAATAGTAAAAGTAAAATCAACTTACCGTGGTGGTCCGACGAGCTCGCCACCCTGAAGAAAGAGGTTGTCAGAAGAAAGCGCAGGATCCGATGGGCAGCGCCGGTCCGTAAAAGCAAAGTCGTTGGCGAGTACCTGGAAATAAAAGAAAAATATGAGAATGAAGCTAAAAAGGCGCAGATAAAAAGTTGGAAAGAGTTCTGCGGAAAGCAGGATAGAGAAGGTGTATGGAAAGGGATATATAGGGTGATGGCAAACACAAATAAAAGGTATGAGGACCTGCCTCTCGTTGTAGACGGGCGAGTACTCTATCCCAAGGAATCCGCAAATCTACTTGCGGAAACCTTTTACCCGGAGGATAGGTGCGAGGCAGACAACACAGACCATGAGCACATCAGAGCCGAAGCCGGAAAAATAAATGCAATGGGTCATGATGAAACGCATGACCCACCATTTACTCCTGAAGAGCTCAAGTCTGCCGTCGATTCGTTTAACCCTAAGAAAGCACCAGGTCCAGATGGCTTAACTGCGGATATCTGTAGACATGCAATACTTCAAGCCCCGGAAACTTTCCTATCACTGGCAAATAAGTGTTTGGATCTGGGTTGCTTCCCGGAACCATGGAAGGAGGCCACGGTGGTTATAATCCGGAAACCTGGAAAGGGAAGTTACACAGATCCAAAGGCCTATAGACCAATCGGGCTGTTGCCGGTGCTAGGAAAGATTCTGGAGAAAATGCTGGTGACTCGAATTAAGTGGCACATTATACCAAGGCTCAGTTCTCGCCAATATGGTTTCATGCCACAGAGGAGCACGGAAGACTCCCTCTATGTCCTGATTAAGCGCGTGCGCGAGAAGCTAAGTCAGAAAAAGCTTGTCGCACTCGTGTCGCTAGACATAGAGGGAGCCTTCGATAGCGCCTGGTGGCCGGCCATAAGGGTGAGACTGGCCGAGGAAATGTGCCCCATCAACATAAGAAGGGTTATCGATAGCTACCTGGAGGGACGAAAGGTAAGAGTGCGGTACGGGGGAGAGGAGGTACTGAGAGGAACGACAAAGGGATGCGTGCAAGGGTCGATCGGTGGCCCGATCCTTTGGAACATCCTCCTCGACCCACTATTACAGGGTCTACAGCGACGTGGAGACTACTGCCAGGCCTTTGCTGACGACGTGGTTCTAGTATTTGATGGGGATACCGCGCTGGAGGTCCAGCGACGTGCCAATGACGCCCTCACCTATGTTCGGGGGTGGGGGATCAAAAATAAGCTGAAGTTCGCCCCGCATAAAACGAGTGCCATGCTCCTGACGCGTAAGCTTAAATTTGATACCCCACAACTGAGCATGGGGGGAATTGGCATTGGCATGTCGAAGGAAATTAAACTCTTGGGGCTCTGGATAGATGATAAGTTAACGTTCAACGCCCACGCTGCCTATGTCTGCAGGAAGGCGTTGAATATCTACAAACAACTGTCCAGAGCCGCAAGAGTTAATTGGGGCCTCCACCCGGAAGTTATCCGGACCATCTATACCGCGGTTATAGAGCCAGTCGTCATGTATGCGGCGAGCGTATGGGCTAAGGCTACCGAAAAAATCGGGATACAAAAACAACTGAACGCTGTCCAAAGAGGCTTTGCACAGAAACTGTGCAAAGCCTATCGCACGGTCTCCCTAAACTCGGCACTGGCGCTGACCGGGTTGCTCCCTCTCGACCTCAGAATACAAGAAGCAGCCGCTCTGTACGAGGCAAAGAAGGGAGTACCCTGGCCAGCGCTAGGAGACAGGGAGATCGAGAGACCGACAGCGTTCGTTGACACACCTCACCCGGAGCAACATTTGAACCTGCAGTTTTTAAGCCTGGAAGACGAGGAAGACGTTGATACACACAACACTCAAGCAGTACGCATCTTCACGGACGGTAGTAAGATAGAGGGTAAAGTTGGAGCGGCATTATCTCTTTGGAGCAATGCCGCCGAAATTAAAAACCTGAAATTAAAACTACCGTCCTACTGCACCGTCTACCAGGCCGAACTACTGGCCATATGGAAGGCGACGGAGGAGGTGCTTAAGAGACCCGAAATGAGTTTTGGCATCTACAGTGACTCTAGGTCGTCACTGCAAACAGTTACGAATTACCGCTCTCTACATTCCCTCGCAGTCGGGGTTCGCAATAATCTAGTGGAGTGCTATAAGCAAAACAAACGAGTTGAACTCTACTGGATTAAAGCGCACGCCGGCCTCGAGGGAAACGAGAGAGCGGATCAACTTGCCAAAGATGCCGCCTTAAAAATGAAGACCAAACCGCACTATGATCTATGTCCGGTTTCATTTGTCAAGCGACAAATCCGAATGGAAACGCTTGACAGATGGAATCGGAGATACAAGTCAGGTGGAACAGCAGGGGTCACCAAAATGTTTTTGCCGGATGTGGTCTCGGCCTATACGATCACCAGAAAGCTAGTACCAACTGGCGTGCTGACACAGGTAATGACAGGGCACGGTGGGTTCTCCGATTACTTGTATCGTTTTAAGTGTAAGCAGAGCCCATCGTGCATCTGCGAACCTGGGAAGGACGAGTCCATTACACACATCCTAACAGAATGTCCTGCCTTTTCTCGAGAGAGGCTCGATATAGAGCTAGAGATTGGAGAAAGGGTCTATCCAGAAAATTTTTGCAGAATAATATTTGATAAAAACATTCAAGAAAAATTTCTAAATTATTGTATAAACATAGCATCCCGGGTAATAAAAAGAAATAAATAGATAGATAAGTAAAATTGAATATTTATATTTGAAAATATAGATATATCAATTAGATGTACTATTAGATAATCAAACAAAAAACAAGTATATATACATACATATAGGAAAATAAGCATGTTTAAAATAAATTAAAAAGGTAAAGCCCAATCTGCGGACAACGTATGAACCCACCGATCCATGCATCCGTATGTTATTAGATATTCTCGCGTTTGTTGGTGTAGGAAACCCTATTTTCCGAGTCCTGCGAACAACGTGTGGATCTATTGACCCACAAGTACTTATATTATATCTGCATGTACGCTTAAAATCTAAAAGATTAAAATATTGTATTATAGCAAAAACTTTGCGATAGAGTAAGGTACAATCTCATTAATGACTAAATACAAAGGCATTATAATTTATATTACTATTATTATTTTTGGACAAGTACTTACAAATTGTATGTTAAACTTATAAACTATCGAAATATTATTTACATACGTAAACTCTTTTCAAACTGACATTAAGTCTAGACAAAAATTAAAAAAATACCTAAAAAAGGTCCCTGAAAAGCTCGGGGGAACATAGGTGGAGGAGGTCGGAAAAAAAAAAAAAAAAAAATAAAAAAAAAAAAAAAAAAAATAGAGACTACGAGTTTCCATTGTCTTATCAAAGTTAGACCGCGCATTGCAATCCTACTGCCTACCAATACAACATCATAGACGTTCCGATTAGTGTGTTTGTTACTCAATCACGCCGAGCGACTTAACGGATTTGAATGAAACATAGATGTTTACCCAATATTAATACGCGAGCTACTTTTTATCTCGGAAATATTAACGGTTCTTGAAAGATAGCGAAATCATGGGGGAGCTAGAAGACCAATGAATGATGCATAGTGCTCTTAAATTGTCCTACGGAATCTAAAAAGATAATATGTGACCGTTTGTCATGACTAAGTACACGCTTCTTGACCTAATTTTTGTCTTTTTGTCTTATTTATCGTCACTCTAACACGTCCCAAGGTATTCTTACACTACGTTTGCCAATGTCTTTTCCACTCGATAGAGCACGCTACTTCTCACCCCGGTGGTTATCAGTTCCTTAACAGATATGCCCGGGGTCTTTATTGTGTAAGCAAAGTAGAAATGGTCATCGCGTGTCATCCCGCTCACGCCAATGCACTCGCACTCTACGACCGGGCGAGATGACACGAATTCTATCGCCACGCTCACACAATAAGGTCCCGTGTCGTTGCCATTGTAGTAGTCAGCTCGCATTAATTCGATGTTTATCCAACAGCTCACACCGCATAAATTACCTTTATTTGCTCTAACACCTATTAATAAAAGTCAACTCCGATTTATTTTACCTATCTTGGATCCAATTTACAGGGTTACGAGGAACGGTGCTACTAAACCGAAAGGAGATCATCGTATCCAATTTATTAACTTACTATGCAACCCTGAAATAGCAAAAAAGCAGCTGTAAAAAATATAACCCACAACAAATTTCAAGTTATTGGTCTCATAGTAGATGATAGATTGTGAAGGACCTTTCAGCAAATACATTTTCTATTATCACGCATTAGTGAGTAGGGCTTACAGAAAATTGACTTTAGCTACCAACCTTTAAGCTAAAAGGTCAATACGGACAGCCCTATTAGCACTAAAATTCAAGGCGCAAAATCTCGAGGCGTCGAACAAATGGGTCCACCTTGCTTGTTGTTCGAGTTGGGCCCCAAGTTTGGAACTATCCGTGAATTATGATCCGTGTTCTATTGTTCAGGAGCCATCCCGTACGTCTTTGTCGCTTTTAGACGTTTTGGATTGGCATTTCAAGTGGTATCAAACGCAAGTTTTAGAATGGGGGTTTGCCTTGTTTTGATGACAATGTTTACAGTACCTATCTTAAACTTGTCACTGTGACAGTGATACAGTTTAACGGATTTATGTACCTACAATTTGGTGTTCATACCAAATTGTACATAAATTCGCTACCTAAAAAATAAAGCAATAGAAAATATTAAATATATATTTATATAAGAATAAAGGCTACCTTCAGGTAGCCTTTATTCTAGCTAGAGACAGAAAGAAAAATGATCGGTTCCTGTAGGATCGCGGGTGAAA
This sequence comes from Alcis repandata, assembly GCA_949125135.1. NCBI lineage: Eukaryota > Metazoa > Arthropoda > Insecta > Lepidoptera > Geometridae > Alcis > Alcis repandata. The sequence continues at coordinate 3,742,898 of OX421240.1, forward strand.
CCATGAAGCGCAGGTAGTTCATATTTTAATCACACCATGACTACATGGTCCCATTTTGTCTACAAAAGCTTTTATAAAATATTTTCTTTGCAATAAAGCATCAAAATTTTACTCTTTTCTTGACACTACTTGGAATAAAATCCTGCATTAGCCATTTATACCAAGAATTCCAATCTAATTTAATGAATTATAAATGAGTAACCCTTTGAATCATAAATACACTGATTACTCGTCTAAATAAATATTGGTTTGAACTTTACCAATCAAGCAAATGTAATGAAACTAAGCTGGGAGCTAACATGGAATATCAAACCCGCAGTAATAAATTTAATATACTAGTAACGCCCGCGGTTGCACTCGCTATACTACAAAAACTAATAAATATAAAGGACTAAAAAGTGGCTTGCTTATACCCTATGTAAATGCACGGTTTAGTCATTTCCATTTCAAATTTTACTCAAGTCCATTGAGATGTTTCTGTGTGAATAAATGACAAACATACTCACTCACAAACTTTGGTGTTAGTATTTGGTGTGATATCTGAAAATAAGGCTTTATTTAGACTACGCTATAATTTCACTATAATGTTAAAATTGTGAAAGTTTGTGTGTTTGGAATTGACTTTGGATGTCTATTATTGTATAACATACATAATTATACATACCCTATATTATAGGCTACTTTTTATCTCAAAAATAAAACAATGCCCGTAAGTGCTTGTCCACGTTGGAAGGCGCGGGCGCGGGCGCGGGCGCGGGCGCGGAGAAGTGGCGAACTCGTGTTCACATTGGCCGCCAGGCGTTTGCGCGAGTTGACGTTTCAAACTGGTTGAACTTACTTGGCGTCGCGAGTGAATCGCGCGCTCCGCCGCTAGTTCGACGTGAACACACACAAACGTCTCACTCGTTTGATATAGCCGCGCGCGCCGCGCGCGCGAATCGCTAGCTGGCCCGCTACTTTCGCCGCACCTGCGTTTTGTACGTGAACACTTGCATAGTATGCTGTATGTTTGATATTTCGTGACCGCGCCCGCGCCCGCGCCCGCGAGTCAACGTGTTCAAGCACTAAGATAACGGATAAAACCACGGGTTGCAGCTTGTTTTTCAAAAGTATTTAGTCATAATGTTCAAAATCTGATATTTAGTCGAATTGTTCAAATCTATTTATATAACATCTTCAATAACCTATATATATTTAGGCAAAAACCACAATTAGCTTACTACTAAGACCCACGCAAGTTTGAGCTACGCAACTCTATTGGCAATAAAGGCTAATTTACTTTGACAGAGTATTCTATTCAGCTATACAATCCACTGGGGCTAGATCGTTATTGAGCCAACGCAAACACGTTTCAATCTAGTTCAGCATCCAGCGATGGATTGAGATAGAGCAGCTAATAGGCCCAAGTTTGAAGGCTTTGTAAGACAGATCTAAATTTTCTAAAACTATTGCCATCCTTGTCTAATGGCTTGCAATGATAAAGACAGATATATTTTTAGTTAGTTAAGATCTGTCTTAAAATGCCTTGAAACTTGGGCCTATTGGTCCAATAGTGAATAGATTCTACAGCAGGATCAAAACGTTGAGTGGTAAATCAACTTGTAAAAGTTGATTTAACAACAGAGTAAGAACAAAAGAGGTGGGCGACGGGGTTAGCTCTTGAATCTAAATTAATCTTAATCTAAAACTAGGTTAGCTATTTTTAGCTATCCAGAGCTATAAGGAAAGGGTATGCTAAGTCGAAAGGGGCTCGTAGTATTCATCATAACGAACAATTTTTACTATGGGACCAACCCTCTCTTTCTCTTTCTTTCTGGCTATGGATCCCACATGATAGATAGATAGATAAACTCTTTATTGTTCACACCATAAATTATAAACAAAAGAATTGATAATAATTAATACACATCGTGGGGTCAGCCTTCCTTACTTTTCTTCTCCACTTTCTTCTATCACCCTGAAATCACGAAAAGAAAATTAGCTGTTCCATACATTTTGTCGAGTGTCATTGACATTTTACTATGAATCCGCTGATTTCGCGATTAGCCCCATAGTTACAAATGTTCATAATATAATGAACCTACTTTGAGTACCTACCTTCTTGGCTTAGCATACCTTTTCCTTGTAACCCAGTATAATATCAATTATATCGGGCGGGTGAAAGGCGTTGCGGAGTTAGCTATTGAAGCTATATTATACGAGGCTATTCATAAAGGGCATGCTAAGCCGAAAAGGACTCATAGTACTCATCATTATGAACAACTTTTACTATGGGACCAACCCAAAAATCGAGAAAGCAAATCAGCTGTTCCATAGTAAAATGTCAATGACAGTCGACAAAATGTATGGAGCTTAGCATACCCTTTATGAATAACCCTGTAGTGCGGTATGAATAGGCCTTAAAAGGTATAGCATCTCATCTATTTAGCTGAGCTGTTTACTCTACGACAACTTTCCTAATTGTTATGTTGGCAGACCCGAACTTTGTTATAGTTGGATAATATAATTAGTTGGTACCACGTTCTCCTGAGATTGTTGGAAACTTATACGGATTTATCTTTGTTTTTGTAAGGTATTATTGTTTTATTCTTAGTAATTGTGTTAATTGAAGATGAATGGTCTGTCTGGGTGGTAGAAATGTGCCAAAACAAACTAATAAAATAGGTAGAATATAAAAACAAAATGGTTGACGTAGACCTTATCGAATTAAAAAAACACACGTTTAATTTAGGCCACCAAAAGACAAAAATTAATATATGCAAAAATAAATTGCAATAAATTAGGCCTTGCCATTCTTTTAGAGCATAATATATAAAAAGTAAACAAGGCAGTATTTACATCACTTTAAACTAAACACAGCAAAAACAGCTTAAGTTAACAAAGTGAATTCATACGACACGGTACTATCCTCACGCTAACGGAATTAATGAGACTTCATTTAGTGTTGAAAACAGCAAAGTATAATAGTTAGTTCGAGCAAAATGTGTTAAAACCACATCAGTTTCCATAGAAATGGTAAGCCACCTGAGCCTAGTGCTAGTTTTTTTCGTGTAGCTTACGTTGACGATAACGTAAACTACATTATTGTATGGAATAAAAATCGCGCCACCTAAAGTTCATAAGATGAACTACAATATCATATTTCCGTTCAAACGCACTAAGCGTCTCCAATCCACCTTTTTAATTCGAACGGCAGAGGTGTGGAACTCATTGCCGGCGTCTGTCTTCCCGAAAAAGTACAACCCAGGGTTCTTTAAAAGTAGAGTGAATAGGTATTTCCTAGGCAAGCGTGCTACATCTTCGACCTTCGTGTGATTGTTGTCAAACGCATGTCTACGTAGTTTGTTGTAAAAAAAAAGTTCCATACGGGTTCTAGTTAACATTAACGCGATCCTTAACGTAAACTACACGAAAAAAAACTCGCACTATGCACTCTAGTCTGTTAAGTATACACAACAGTCACAAAATACTTTCAATAAACTCGACATTTTCCTAAAGTCAATTTTAAAACGAGCCTGTTACTGATACTCTGTAGAGCTTGATAATGAGGTTACACATTGAAAAATTAGATTTGAATGTGTGATACGGAGAGATGTGGACGAAGAATGGGAAATTACTGAGCTGACAGCTGATATGCTTGTTCATTATTAAATTTATTCGTTTTTCCGATGTTTTTTAAAAGCTTCAATGAGTCGGTTCTAACGTTTTGTTCTTTTTTCTTTTGTTTTCATTATAACCAAAATTAAACAATTTAAGCTTTTTAAAATAAATAAAAATAAATGTTTTCATTTTTGGAAAGTTACCCAACAAGACAAGAATACTACTAATTTAAAATTAAATTAAATAAATTTTTAAATTGCATTTAACCTAACACACTCGACAGATCCGGTTAATAGGAATTTGTTAACTAATGTTATAGTAATGTATACTGTTTCGAAAACCAAAATTTTTTTTATGAACATTCGTAAAAGATATGGTTATGGCAACGCTGAGCCACACATACCCGAGTTAATGACCGCCTGATTGATTTTAATGGATGTTTATTACTTTTTTGAATAACGAATCCTGATTTTGAGTAAAAATTTTAACCGACTTCAAAAAAGGAGAAGGTTACATTCGACGGTATGTTTTTTTTTATGTTTGTTACTCGATTTTGTTGATTCTTTTTTTATTAGAAAGCTGACGCTTCCCGTGTGGTCCTATTTCAATTTAATCCAGTTCTGATAATGGTATCCATGAGAAAACCATAAATAAGTCTTAAATTTGCATTAAGTATTAAGTTAATTATTACGTGCGCGTAAATAGATGAATAACTCAATAGTCGGTCTTTTGAAGTCGGTTTTTGTTTTTTTTTTTATAAAAATAATTATTAATGATTAAAATCGAATTACGACATCTAAATAATGATGATAGAAAAACTAAATTGAGAAATGTCAATATAAAATTAACTAATTTTTCTAATTATGTAAAGCTTAGTTGAGCTTTAAATAAATAAGTAATAAAAGTCTATCAAAAGTTTTATTCACAAAATGAATGGCTTGTGACGATTTGGTTATTGATACTAGGCAATCAGAAAAGTTTATGAATCGCGTAATTTTGCTAATTTTATTAATTTAACATAAAACCTGTCATATTTGGTCGTCAATACTCCGTTAAACAAACTATGAATAGATTCCCAAATACCAGACAAAATACCTACCGTTTTATCAAAGCCCGTAATAAAAAAACTATAAAATGACTTTAAAATTTCAAACGAAATAATAAAATACTGCCCAAAGCAAGTCAATTTTAATGAAACTAGTTTTCAAGAATAACTGAGATACAATTTCTTCGAACTAAAGTCACGTAGTTTCAACTTATTGCTTACTCGTAAGTAGTTTTATTTTTGCAATAACTTATAATTGCTATGGACGACAAAAGGTTTTGTTCGTGGGCGTACGAACAAAAAATGTCTGATAAAATATCCTTCGAAGTAAGCAAGGTATAATTGTACAGGGTTATTCATAAAGGGTATGCTAAGTCGAAAGGGGCTCATAGTACTCGTCATTATGAACAACTTTTACTGTGGGACCAACCCGGAATTCGCAAAAATAATCAGATGTTAAATAGAAAAATGTCAATGACACTCGACAAAATGTATGGAACAGCTGATTTTTTTTTCGCGAATTTCGAGTTGGTCTCATAGTAAAAGTTGTTCATAATGATGAGTACTATGAGCCTGTTTCGGCTTTACCCTTTATGAATAACCCTGTATAGGCATCTCTTGAGACCTGAGTATGGGACTTGTGGGTTTAGGAGTTTGGATGTAGTTTACGTTTCTAACAAGGCAATTGCTTGATTGATTATTGCCCAATTTTGCTTTGTGTTGCCCTTGTTAGGGAGTTGTTACTTAGGGAGTTTGAGGGTTCTTCTATGCAAAATATTTTTAATAAGTTTGAATTCACGTTTCTGATCCGTACTGCCAGGGAATGGAATAAACTTCCAGCTTCCTTGTTTCCTGAAAGATATAATTGGGCTTTTCAAGGTCAGAGTGAATAGGTATCTTCTAAGTCTAAGTGTGCTTCATCTTCGATCACATAGTCCAACACAGGTGAGCCAACAGGTAACCAACAGGTGAGTTGGTGGTGAAACGCGGACTTATTAGCGATAAAAAAAATGTCTTTAGACTACTAATTAAATGTATTTTTTTTTAATAATGTTTATCTTTTGATATATTATCAACTTCCCCATTGATTACACTAATAGGGGGCGTTATGAATGAAAATGGAGACGAAATTAAGTTGTATGAAAAAGCTGGTACGATTAAAGTACAAAAACGACCCTATTATACAGGACTTAAACTACTTTGAACTACTCATTATTGAAATACGTTTGGACGTCCTACATTATGCCAATCGATAAACTTTAACATTTTTTTATAGGTGTATACTGTATAGGGTTAAAAGAGAAGAGTTTGCTTAGCCGAAAAAACCTTATAGGATGATTATGAACAACTTTTACTATGGGACCAACTCGGAATTCGCAAAAAAATCAGCTGTTTCCTTTTGTTGAGTTTCATTGACATTTTTCTATGGAACAGCTGATTTTTTTCCGCGTATTTTAAAAGTTGTTCACAATGATGAGTACTACGAGCCTGTTTTGACTTAGCTTACCGTTACCTTATAAACCTATATAAGTTTGATCCATTTAATATTTCTACGTTTCTATTTTAGAACAGGTCAAAAGCGCTGCTCTTTGCCCAAACTTATTCAACTCACAGAAACTCTCGATCAATCATTTCGCGTCTTGTATTTTAGAAGAACCATTTCTCAAGACCTTTCGTGTCGTGAGTGAGAAATGACCCCGTGTAGGAAACTATGAAACTCGAGTTTGTTGAAAGTGGTTCGCCACGAAGTTGTATCGATTTTTTTAAGTTTGGCAAGTTTTTGTTTATGTCACCGTGGTATTTGACTTGTTGTTTACGTTGAACTATTTTTATTTGTATTTAATTGCTCGTTTGTCACTTTTTTTATTATTCAGTAATAAGTAGGCTTGCATTTGACCGCCATCTGCCTGATGGTAAGCAACGATACGGTCTACGATGGAGCATGCTTGCCTAGAAGAAACCGATTCACTCGCGACTTGAAGACACCTAGATTATATCTATCGGGAAACACCCACTCAGGCAAAGCGTTCCACACCCTAGCGGTTCGCACAATAAAGGTGGAATCAAAGCGTTTCGTGCGAGTTTTCGGTATATTGAACAAAATGAAATTGAAAAATACATAGACAAAATTTAGTAAAAATGTCAACTCCCGCGATATGGGTATGACTGCCGAGAATGGAGCATTATTTTCTAGAAATACTCTACTCAGTATATTCTTGAAAATATCTAGATTGTAGTTCTCAGGTAACAAGACAGTGAAGACTATTCTTTACGGGCTGTTTGACCAAGCTTTATTTATGAGTGATTTTTTGTTTGACATTTTCATTTTGATTTTGGAATAAATGTAATTGGTTCCGAAATGTTGTACTATTTGACATGGCAGTACTCACGTACAGTTAAGTCAGGTATTCTGATTATTTTTAAACCACATTCGGTGACCTATTCGACTCGACTATCCGTGAGTACTCCCATGTTAATTATTAAATTTAAACACTATCAACGTTGAAACGGCTGAGCCGATTTTCATCAAACATAGCTAAGAACAAACAAAATCAAAATCGGTTCATCCGTTCGGGAGTTACGATGCCATAGACAAAACACACAAGACATGTCAAACTTATAACATTCCGTCGTTTTTGCGTCGGGGGTAAAAAACAAAATGTGTCAAAATCACGTCAGCTTTCATGGTTCCAGATTGCTTTCAGCAGGCTGATTCAGCCGAACATCGAATGTATTCGACAATTATCGTCGGAAAATCTTCCGCCTTCGGAAAGAATGTGTATCGTCGAATACATTCGATGTTCGGATAGCTGAATCAGCTTGCAGAGCTTTAACTCTTTTTCTGTTTCCATCCATTATACAAAGAGTTTGACAATAAAAACACTGGCCAGGCTTTTATCCGTTTTGTTTTAGGACCCGGGTAAATCGGCACGGGAGCGACGTTTGAACAGTAGATTGGAGGTGATGTATTGCTTTTGGGTGTCGAATGTCAACAATCAACACAGCTAGTCCATTGCGATGGAAAAGGGGGATTTTTATTGGCAAAAATTATATCATTCCATTAAAAACCATTCGAAAATTGTTTGATAAGCGGTGACCGTGGTGAACTAAAAACCGGCCAAGTGCGAGTCGGACTCGTGCACGAAGGGTTCCGTAATGTTATCAATAAAAACGGTAAAAAAATCACGTTTGTGGTATGGGAGCCCCCTTAAATATTTATATTATTCTGTTCTTAGTATGTGTTGTGTTATAGCGGCAACAGAAATACATCATCTGTGAAAACTTTAACTGTCTAACTATCACGGTTCATGAGATACAGTCTGGTGACAGACGGACGGACAGCGGAGTCTTAGTAATGGGGTCCCGTTTTACTCTTAGGGTACGGAACCCCAAAAACCTTAACCAAAACAAGTAGAGCTTTCATCTCGTCTGACCAACGAAGTCGAAAACACGACAAATGGCCCATCAACCGAGTCTAACACCTATTTGAACAAACGAGCTGCCAAAGGTCCTGCCATAAAATTCAATATACGTTTATGAGCTAAGGTTCAAGGCTCGTGCCTTGTTCGATCCAGTTTCAAACAAAGCTCGAAAGGTTTTATCGTGTGTCGTCGGAAAAACAAGACAGTAAATCGACTGCCTTACGAACAGCATCGAAACTACCAATGGCATTTTTTACAGGAGAGCGATTTAAAGTCAAAATTTGACCTAAAAATTGAGTTAAATAATTATGTTACCTACTCGATTTAAAACATGTAAAAAAAATATTTTACAATTATTTGTTTTCGTAGAAGTACATTCAAATAAATATTTGGTACAATGAAAAAAACGAAATTTTGCAGTTTCGATACTGGTCGAAATTTTTTGTTGAAACCTGTCGTGGTCGTGACTCGATCTGTACGTTAAAGTGTTACTAAAGCTTAGGTTTCCATTAGGTAGGAAAAAATCCTCTTAGAACGCGGCTGTTAGAGATTTAGCGCCTTTTTCGCTGAGTTCTAGATTAGGTCAGGAAACTAAAACCAATTCTGGGGGATTTGTGGAAAATTCAGACGTGCTTTCATTAAGAAGAGCCTCCTAAGGTACTTACGGCTTAGGTATATTTGACTTCGGGAATTGCATACTTAAGACCCGAAAAACTTTGTCTTTGTGAAAAACGGAACCTGCTTCATATTGACTTGTAGCAAATCCGATCACTCAGAAAAAAAACCGCTTAACCATCTTATCTTAAGGGTAATAAGAGTACTGGTATATTGCCTTCAATTTTCCCACCGTCTTGATAAACAAAGAAGAAAAAACAACGATTATAAAAGCAAACTTAAAATTAAATTATGTGTAAACTGATTTCCCCACTGTCAATAAAATGATTAAAAAAATCTTACTATAATATGTTGATATAAAAGTGAAAGTTTGCATGTTTGTTCCCACTAAACGCTGAAGCAGCTCAACGGATTTACATAAAATTTGGAATTACGGTCTTTCATGGTCGGGATTAACAAGATTTGAAAAACTCATGATAACCTTTTGACCGCGGGTGTATCCGCGGGGCAGAGCTGATAGAAAATAAAACTAAAATGTGGTACTTCAACAGGTGGTAGCAACATACGTGGCAGCCAACTCGTCACTGCAGTTCATACCAGACAGGCCGATCCACTGGGCCGGCGGCAGACTCACGCCTCCCCCCGACACGCCTGAATGCGGCTACGATGGATCACTGTGCCCTGACAACTGTAAGTATTACTTATTTACTTAACTAAATAAAAGCCGTGGTAGCTCAGTGGGAAAACAGCCGCTTCACATTCTTGAGGTGGCGGGTTCAAACCCCGACTCGTACCAATGAGTTCTTTGGGACTTATGTACGAATTTACATACCACTGGCTTTTCGGTGAAGGAAAACATCGTGAGGAAACCTGCATACGTCCGGAGAAGAAATTCAAAGGCGTATGTGAATCCACCAACCCGCACTTGGCCAGTGTGGTGGAATATGGCCTAATCACCCTTCGAGGGTAGACCTGTATCCCAGCAGTGGGAGGATTAAAGGTTGAGTAGTGTGTACTTAACTAAATAACTTTAAAAATATATATGCAGAGTTACAAGGATATAGTATGCTAAGCCGAACATGGCTCAAAATACTCATCATTATAAACAACTATTACTAGGGAGTAAGGACCAACCCTGGAAACTAAAAAAAACACCTGATCCATACCTTTTTTTAAGTGACATTGACGTTTTTGTAAGTACTCAAAAATGGTACAAAAATGAATCTAGAAACTACAATAGTTTAACGTCTTGGGGTCTTATAGACCTTGCATAAATCTAATCTCTACCTAACATTCTCCGTCTTGTTTTTGCTCGTTACTTTTCAAGAGAGAGAGGTCAGAGGATTTTAAGCAGAGATTAACTGTAAGAAGTGTTATATGTTGGGCCTTAGACGTTTTGCTAGTTAAAGTAATAATTACTTACTTTTTAGTAAAAAATTGCCATTAACAATTTAAACGGATGTAAAAAGTCAGCATGGTTTTAATAAATTTTGATACCAAAATTGTCAAAAATTCGTTGTTGGACTGTACCAACTTTCTTAAAAAATTTAAAACGATAAATTTTATTCGCCAAACCACACAATTTAAACATTTTACGAACTTTCTACAAATATTTTCGAACACCAAACTGCAAACGCTCTCTGAACAAACAAGCTGCTTCCCTGAAAGTTTTCCCTCACAGAAATGTTGAGCTAAAGAAAACTTACAGGTTGAGTGTGTACGTCGCGTCTTGAAAAGTGTGTTCTTTTGTCGTTTTTTGTTCGCAAAAGTCCCACTCAACTGAAGTGTTGTTTGCCGAGTAACACCTGACACTTTGGGTTTCTTTTTAATTAAACTCAAGTGGCGCGATCGTAAAAGATTTGTTAGAGGCGATGATTCGGAAGAAATACTAAGACTACTGAGAGAATTTTTAGATCGCAATGTAGGGTATTGCTTTTTATATAACTGTAGGTGAAGGTTAAACGTGCAAGGTTAGCCTCAAGCGCTTGGGTGTGGAATGCTTTGCCTGAATGGGTGTTTCACAATAGATATAATCTAGGTGTCTTCAAGTCGCGAGTAAATCAGTTTCTCCTAGGCAAGCATGCTCCATAGTAGACCGCGTCGTTGCTTACCATCAGGCGAGATGGCGGTCAAATGCAAGCCTATTTCTTAATAAAAAAGGGCAACCTCAGCCTTGAAACAAATTAAAAGGACAGATTACGGAGCCATAAAGAAATAATCTCCTTATGTTGAAGCTAGGAAGGAATAAAACTAACTTTCACTCTATCGTAGGAACAGATTAGATACAGCGGAACAGACTCATAGGACGTAAGTGATTGCCGGATATTTTTATGGTTATGGGGTATTAACGAGCAGTTACGTTAGCGTAAGTGCCTACAACTTCGACCCTTTTAAAACGCTTCAACGGTTGTTACTTAAACCGTGCTGACAACGATACCTATTTAAAAAGATTTAGGTGTAGGGTCTTATGTTTCCAAGAAGCTTCAGTAAGACGATCGTAAATTCGACTGGATTTTTATATATGTTCCACGACATATTTGCCACGACGGAAGTATATCTCTGCGGCAAAACCGTTGCTAGTTTAATATGAACTCTATTTCGTGCTCCGTACAGTAGTAAATTCAAGCAATAACGTTTGAACGACACCACCGCTTGACACATTTGGTGATTCTCATAAACGTATTTCAATTTCTGCTGTATTAACATTTGCATAAGGTTCACATGTACACAAGCAGAGGTTTTGCGGTGAACGTATTCTATTCACGCTGTTCAAAACTGAGCTTTGCTCTTACTGGTACCGTCTCAATAAAACCTGTTTTTATTAAAACAGCTGCTTTTGGTTCCCCCAACCGTCTCTCTCGTGTCCCTTACGAAAAATCTTTTCCCGTAACCACAATATTATACCGATTCTGTGGATAAAAATGGTCCGTGGATAGCTAGTCATTTATCTTCTACTTCGAGGAAAAACCTACCAATCAAAGTCTACTTACAATCTGGCAACACTTACTTTCAGTCTTTATAGAATAAGAATACAACTAAAACTAAAGGTACCTTTTTATGAGGATCTAAGGTAAGCTGTCATAAATATAATTCAACAAAGAAATACTGTTTTTGTCCATAAATTTTAGACTGATGTAAAAACGCGAAACAAGATTGTCAGTAAGATTGATGGACTGAAATTAAACATTTTTACCCTAAGGTTTTGCTTGGAAAAAAAAAAAAGGTTTTGTCTGGAAACAGAATATTAATAGTAACAGTAAAATAAGTAAATTTAATTTGCAAAATACTGTTAGGTACTTTATTTTATTCTTTGATATTTTCAGTTATTTTGTTGTACCTACATAATGAATATTTAAAGCGGACAGAAACTTTTGAATTTATGCAGTGACTGTAAAAATACTTCCACGAAAGACATAAATGTCGTTTTAACATCACATCACTTATGTATACAGTGGCAACACTTTGAATAACTACATTGTATTGTACGCTCTGATATAAGCGAGTTAGTTAATATATATTACGTATTTTATGTTTGGTTTTTGCTTCTTTTAATTATATTCGATATTTTTTTCTCGAATTACCAAACTTGTGTTCTAGAGGTTGTTCACATTGACGTGTAGAAGAACTCCCTTATGTGTTACTACACCTTTCGGTTACACCTTGTACATTTTGTATGCTGTGCACATAACGTAATTAATAATGTCTACAATGTTTAATAGCATTTAAATAGCCTATACGACGTGACCAAAACTGGAATCTACCCATAAAAGCTGTCCACAAAATTAAAGTACAAAGGACAATAGAGTGCCATGTTAGGTCAGTCAGAGAGACCGAGTGCGAAGTACGAAATTCGACAAGTACCAAAGACACGTACGTCGGAAACCGTATCGAGCGACTGAAGTGGCAGGACACGTGCCTAGTTGTGGTGACGGCAAGTTGAGTTACGCTCTTATGGATTGATTACACGTTACGAGTACAGTGGCGAGACAGTACATGTACATGTTCAGACAGTACAGTTGTTCATACTCGGCCGAGCAAACAAATCATGGTTTTAGTGACTGTCTCGCCTCGTCAAACTATCTATACAAACCGAGAACTCGGCTAAAAGCACTGAATCGCCACTATACTTCACTTGTCATCACTTGTCGCAATTGCCATTTTCTCAGTGATTATTTATTTATTATTACTCACTAATTGTTGTTTTGTTTTTATTTATTATGTATTTTATTCTTCCCTATTAGTATTATTATATATTTATATATATATATATATTTTATATACGTTTTAGTATATTATATGTATTTTCGGAAATGTAGGTAGTTTTTAGTATGTACTTATTTGAATGTATTTCTAAGTATTTATTATTATTATTTTTTATGTAGGTTTATATGAGTATTCTTCAATATTGCACACCCCGTTTTTATATTTTTTATCTATCCTCTCCATCCTAAGGTTGCCTGGAAGAGATCGCTCTTAGCGATAAGGCCGCCAGTTGTTGCACTAGTTTTAGGTGCTTTAATCCTTTTGTTTGTAATTTATGGTGTGAACAATAAAGAGTTTATCTATCTATCTACTCGTTATGTGTAATCAACCCATTACGGAGTGTTTTATCGATATATTACATTTTCAATAGTGGTCAACTGGTCAAGTGTTTCATTGGAGACGGTTAGCCCGATGGCTTGACGATATCCGATATCAGACATATCGCGGGTTACACGTGGACGAAATTCGTATGAGTCAGGGAATAATGAACAGAAAGAGGGAACATTTACCCAGCAAGAGGTCGATACATAACCCGGTACATCGGTATTTCGATATTTTTATTATATACTAGCTGACTAGACAGACGTTGTCCTGTAAAAGCCATTGCGTCAATTCTATGTCAAATGTCAAAAGTTACATTAAAACAAGCGCTATATAATTTAAGTATTTTAAAATTTTCTAATTTTTCATGTTTTTTTACTATATATTGAAATGTGAGCATTGTGAGCTATCCTATCTCCTAAGTTAGATCGAACTGCACCCGGTGTGCAAATTTGATTGAAATCGGTTAAGTAGTATAGGAGTCTATAGCGGACAAACAACGTGACACGTAATTTATATATATTAAGATTTATATGTATATTTTTTAACTTGAATAAATCCACGTTCGTTCACCAACTCGCCTGAAAGTAAGCTACGATGTAGTCGAAGATGAAGTACGCCGACCTTAATGACTTTGACCTTGAAAAGCCCAAGATTAAAAATAATAAATAAATTTGAATTAGTTTTTAAATTGTTTTCTTTTTTTTCGTCATTGCCTTTTTGTTTTTGGCATTACATTTGTCTATATAGGTTGACAGTTATTATGATAATATACTAAGCCGTGTTACTACATTCTATGCACTGTGTCACTAATACTTTGAAATACCCGCGGGCAAAATGCCAATTGCCAAAACCAAATAAAAGTTTTCCAGATCAAAGATTAGGTAAATATAAATAAAATCTGTCGATTGGAATGGAGGTTAAATAAATGCTCATTGATATTTTCGAATTGACTTGAGACTTTGAACTCAATCATAAAAGGGTTTTTGAGTAAACAAAATAAATGAGTCACTGGTAATTGATCACGAAGGCATTCTGGATGACTAAATTTATTGACTTTTCGCTTTAAATACGTTTGATCAAAACTAATACTAGTATTTACTACAGATAAATAGATTGTTTGTTCAATGTACTCAATTAATCACCCATAAAATATTTAAATATGTTTTATTTTATGCAATTGAGTGACGAGATGACTAAATCGCTCCTCTTCTAATGTTAAACATCACGTTTACCCATTACAGATCTGCGCTACTTATAAATAGTTTTGAACTCTTAAAATTTCAAGTCTAGCACTGCGCTCGTCACCTTGAGATAAAAGATGTTTAAACTCCTGTTTGCCCTGAAAAACTACTACAATATGTATGTAGCACAACATATGACATGTATTGTGCACAATTTTCTTAATATATCGAGTAAAACCGAGAGTGCCAGCAAAATGTGCTTTGCCACTTTAGTCTCCACTTTTTCAGCCCAATAGCCGAAGTAAACCTAATTTACGGCTCGTAAGAGTCAACCTTAAAATAGACTCGAATCCTATCATCTTTTGTCGCACAGAAATGGCTCAGAAGCCGAGACCTATAGTAGTTTCATCCAATAAACCGAAGCGCTGAGATTCTATTACGCCTTAAAGATATCTAGAACATGGGTAATAGAGTACAAAGTATATAGAGGAGAAATAAGTACTATAAGCTGGGTTTAGTCAAGCGACCGCACACCGCTGTATGTCCCTACTAATATTATAAATGTGAATGTAAGTTTATTTGTTACGCTTTCACGCAAAAACTGCTTAACCGATCATCATGAAACTTTGTACACATATTTTTGGAGATATTAGAAGTAACATAGGATACTTTTATGTAAAAAAAAGCTAGTCCTACTAATATTATAAATGCCAAAGTTTGTGAGTTTATTTGTTGCTCTTTCACGCAAAAACGGCTGATCGGATTAACATGAAATTTGGAATGAAGGTTGTCTATGAACAAAACTGGCTTCTGTGATAATTCACTGATACACCGACAGAATTCAGTGGATTAGGAACGCGTCTCTCCGAACTTTGAAACAGACAAGCTATAAGCTTACTCCAGCGTGAAATTGGATTTCATTATCGCCTATACGGAGACTTTGGCTTTTGAGCTCATTATGGAAACTGAGCTGAAATACTGTTAAAGAAAATGCGAATAAAATTATAGGGAAACTGCAGGGTAGAGCTAGCGTATTTATGCATTTGAAACGCAACTAATTTGACTAGAGAAGATATCTACATATATAAAAATGTTATGTTGGTTTGTGTACGCTACAAAAACTCAAAAAGTTCTGCACCGATCGAGCTGAAATTTTAGCATGATATATAATACGCATCAAGGACTGTTTTAATCTTTTTTTTTTATCAATCACAATGTGCCACAGCGAAGCGTGGCAGGGAACAGCTGCTAGTGTAGGTATAATTTTGATAATTTTTGACCTTTAACATCTGTTAATTTTATACCACTTGAGCGCGGTTGTGTAAATAAATACCTATAATACAAGTACCTGTGTATTTATCTCGTTTCTTCTAATGCTGGGTATTAACACCTTTTCGATCACGCCATTTTTTTGGAGTCTAGTACGAGAGGGTTGAGTTTGCTACTTCTATTAGACAAGGTGTAACTGAAAGGTGTAGTAATACTTATGGGTGTTCTTCTACGCGTCTAAGTCAACAACTTTTGTGACACAAGTTTGCTAAATCCGAGAAAAAAAAACATAGTCACGTGATAAATTTTCTATGGAGATTCAATATTTTCTTTCTGGAATTTATCAAACTTTTGTTCTAGAAGCTGTTTACTTACGACATATCGTTGACCACCCTTAAGTATTATATATCACCACTACACCTTTCCGTTACAGCTTGTATTAAATAAATAAATAAATAAATAACGTTTCACACTCATAGCTCCCCACTAGGATAAATTCCTGTGTCGGGGATGCCATGGAACATACACAAAGACAAGGACAACTAACACCCAGACCCAGAACAGATACCTATTTAAATTCATCATTCAAACATCTGCCCGACCGGGAATCGAACCCGGGACCTCTGGCTTATAAGGCGGATATTACTACCGCTGAGCCAAACAGGCCGCAGGCAGGTATTAAATATAATTATATACCTATTACTAGCTGACTCGACAGACGTTGTCCTGTCTTAACGATGACTATTTAATTCGAATTGGTAAAAAAAGCCATTGCGTCAATTCTATGTCAAATGTCAAAAGTTACATTAAAAAAGTTTACATTGTCCAAAGCGCTAAAGTTAAATTATGGTTTAAGTATTTTTAAATTTTCTAATTTTTCATGTTTTTTTACTATAAATTGAGATGTGAGCTATCCTATCTCTTAAGTTAGATCGAACTGCACACGGTGTGCAAATTTGATTGAAATCGGTTTAGTAGTTTAGGAGTCTATAGCGGACAAACAACGTGACTATGTTTTACTATATTATGTAAATAACCAGCTACAAATGTTTTCGTTTGTTACAGCGCTGCCAGTGTACGCGATCCTCAGTATCATCCTCAGTTCCGTTGTGGTGGTATTGGCTATCTTGTCAGTCTTCATTTACAGGTAAGATCTAGAGAATAACTTTTATTTTATAGATAGATAGATAAACTCTTTATTGTTCACACCTGAAATTACAAACAAAAGTATTATAACACTTAGAACTAGTGCAATAAGTGGCGGCGGTATCGCTGAGAGCGATCTCTTTCAGGCATTTTACTATACGAGTAGAAAGACGCCTGTGTACGCATGTTTCCTCGATTTATCCAAAGCTTTTGACTTGGTCGCCTACGACATCCTCTGGAGGAAGCTGGAAAGCACAAACTTGCCGCGGGAGCTTATCAGTATGCTCCAGTACTGGTACGCGAACCAGGTCAATAGTGTCCGGTGGGCGGGGGCAATGTCGGATGCTTATAGGCTCGAGTGTGGTGTGAGACAGGGCGGATTAACATCACCCACCCTGTTCAATCTCTACATGGACGAACTCATTGGTGCGCTCAGCAGACGCCATGTCGGCTGCCATGTTGATGGAGTGTGTGTCAACAATTTAAGCTACGCTGATGACATGGTCCTGCTGAGCGCATCGGTCTGTGGCTTGAGAGATTTGCTCAATATGTGTGCGGAATACGCTCGTGGTCATGGTCTTAGGTATAATAGCAAAAAAAGTCAATACATGGTCTTTGGGGCCTTCGGTGTGGGGTGTCCTACGAGTATACCTGCTGTTCGGCTGGATGGTGTTCCATTAGAGCGGGTCGATCAATTTAAATACCTAGGACATCTACTCACCGAGGACCTTAGAGATCAGTGTGACATGGAAAGGGAGCGGAGAGCACTGTCAGTACGAGCCAATATGATAGCCCGCAGGTTTGCGCGTTGTTCAGGAGGTGTAAAGGTCACGCTCTTTAAAGCGTACTGTACATCCTTGTACACGTGCAGCTTGTGGGCGGACTATACTGTAAAGGCCTACAGTGCTCTCCGCGTGCAGTACAACAATGCGTTCCGGGCGGTGTTGGGGCTGCCCCGCTTCTGTAGCGCTTCGGGCATGTTCGCGGAGGCGCGCACCGATTGCTTTCACGCCACCATGCGCAAGCGGGCTGCATCGTTGGTGCACAGGGTGCGGGCCAGCCCCAACGCCGTCCTGGCGATGATTGCCAGCAGGTTGGACTGTCCGTATATCCGGCATGGCTGCGAGAGGCATGTCGCTGTCCCGATGCCGGATAGGAAATTGTAATTTATTTTTGACATTTTAATTATTTTTATTTTTTGTATATTTTATTTGTGTATTATTATTTGACATTTTATTTTTATTGTTTAATTTAATTTCAATTTTTTTTTTTTTTTTTTTTTTTTTATTACAATGTTTAGTGTGTGTGTGGCTGTAATTGCCTGAATTGCCTGAATTTTATCATTAAAATGGCGTCCACTTTGCTGTTCGCGGCGATCCCGTTGCGCGTCCGCAACGAATTCGCTGCGCAACCGCGGCGTGTTCGCGACGCATTCGCGGCGCGTCCGCTCCGCCCGGCATCCGCTTCCGAACCGCTAGTGTGATAAGGCTCTTTAATCTTATATAGATCTAGTTGATCTCGGTCAATAGATTCTCGCCAAACAATAGAACGGTTTGAACTTGAAAGTTATGTAAAACAATATTATCGTGACGTCAGATGTTGTGTCGGCAAACGTTGTGACGTTGAATGTTGCGAGAATAAAATATGTTGTGTCATCAAATGACGTTGATGCATATTCTGTTTGTTTATTCAGCGAGTTAACTTTAGCTTCTGTGGGTTAGTTTAGTTGGTTTGACTGGTCGGACGGTTGGCACCTAAAATACGTGTTCAAAAACTTTTAGTTTAACGAACGCGCATTCACCTCTCCTCTGATGAAATAATCTCACAAGTCTAAAATTAACCTAAACGAAAGTCAAATTACTTTTACAGTTTTTAAATTTGTAAAATTCCGATCTGCATTAAAGCTAGAAGCAAATTTAGAAAAAATCTTCTCAGTAACAATTTATATTCAAGTTGTTCAAAGGTAATAATTTAAAGGCCATGAAGTACGAGTATTTTAATCTCAATTTTTCGTTCTTAGTCAGCTTTTGCCCCATAATTGATTTTGGCAAACGGTGGGCGTGAAATTGCTTCATTAACTTTGGCAAAAGTTATTTTTTAATTATGTACCTTTTCTTGACATTTAGACGTTTTATCTTTAGACCCGCATCACATTTAGTACAAAAGCCAGACTATTACTTCGTACACTTTGGTCTATCTTCAGACGTACTTAATCCTCGAAAGAGACGGTTTTATGATTATTACTAAGCCTATCGGCAGTGATGGGTGATGGAGATATTTCATCTATAAGTGTAGCCATTACAATGACTCCGCAAAAATTGTATTACAGATAAAACATGGCGAAAAGTGACCAAAGATTTTTTTCTTACTCCCATGCAAAATCATGTAACTTTTTGATGCACGAAACTCGCTAACTATTTGTAAGTCAGAATCTGTTTACAATATTGCTATGCATATAATGTATTAGGCAACCCACTAGGACCCGTCAAAGTTTGCGGATTTAGGCACAAAATCACCCACCGACTCCTAAAAACGTTTTGTCAGCTGATCTAAAAGTTTTCGTACGTTTCATGTTACTTACAAAATTTAATTAATTAAATTAACATAAAGTAGTAGATAGGATTGGCACAGGAACGGAAAAGATGACGAGCAAAATAGGATAGCTTATGTTCAGCAGTAGGTAAAAATGTTAATGTGATGATGATAATTATAACGTAATTTCACAAGTAGATAAATAGTATTACTAAATAATATAAAATACTTGTGGATATTAATAATTTAATTGTGAAATTTTTCATGTATCTTATTTTTCAACAGGCACTACAAACTGGAAGCGGAAATAGCTATGATGACGTGGCGAGTCAGCTGGAGCGATGTTCTGCAGCCTGGAGGTCGCCTCAGAGGAAGCATGCACTCACTCGCCCGACGGTACAGCACAGGGGTAAGTTGAATGTATTTTTGTCTGGTACTACTATCACTACTCAACCTTTAATCCTCCCTCTGCTGGGATGCAGGTCTACCCTCGAAAGGTGAATATAGGCCATTTCCACTACGCTGGCTAAGTTCGGATTGGTGGATTCATACACGCCATAGAACTTCTTCTCCTCACGATGTTTTCCTTCACCGAAAAGCCAGTATGTGAATTCATACATAAGTACCAAAGAACTCGTTGGTACGAGTAGAGATTTGAACCCGCCACCTGTTACACGAATAGCCTATCAGGTACACATAATATGAGATGATGATGAAGTCGAATTTTACTGGACTAACAAAATGCTAACAAACACATTTGCATGGCTGCGAGTTATTGTGCTCTCGATTTAGTGAGGTAACCGACCAATAATGTGCAAACACTAGGCATTTACAGCGGGTCTAAAACGGCCGCTTTGACTAATTCGTAATATTCTTATTATGATTAAATTATTAGGCCGTGAATGCGATCGGACGATTCATCAACGATCACAAACAACGAATGAAACATAATTATATCATTCGTATTCATAGACTAGCTTCCGCCCACGGCTTCGCCCGCGTGGACTATACCTCGGGAACCGAAATTTTTTCCGTAATTTAACCCTCTTTTTTGAGAGCATGTAAAAAGTGTCATACAATGGAAGCGGGGACCCCAAAAACCCCTGGATGCAATAAGTCAGCCCCCTCGAATCATTTTGAAAAATGGCGGCAATTTTAAATCGTTTGGATTTTCGCCATCACCATCAAGTAGCCCTTGTTAACTCCTATGACATTTAGTCAAACACTCACCCATCTTCAACCGTTTCAGAGATATAGACCCTCAAAGTTTATATGGAGGCCATGTTTTTGAGGCGACTATGTTATTTTTAATGGCTCCAAAAAGGTCCGAGATTTTGGTGACTTTTTAGTCTCAGCGCTTTGGTAAAAATGTTTTTAATTTTCGAGATAATTAGCAGTTCCACCTCGAGGATATGACTTTTCGAAGGTTTTGGATTTTTTCCTGATGTTGTTTACCCGCCTTAAGTTTAGTACATCTGTAAAGTTTCATTGAGTTAGCATCAAAACAAATTCTTTCACCGTACTATCTTTACCACGCCATTTCACCCCCACAGGGGTTGATTTTCCAAAAATGGTGAAATAGGTGTTCGTTATTTTGTTAAGCTTCGTATATTGTAAAGTTTCAATACCGTGACGTCAAAAACAATGCTTCTCCATCCTAACTTTAACACCCTATTTCACCCCTTTAGAGGTTGAATTTCAAAAAATCCTTTCTTGGTACACGTTTACTCATCAAGACAAACACACCTTCCATATTTCTAATTTCTACGACCAGCGGTTTGGTCTGTCAGTGAGTAATACAATTCTCTCTCCGTACAACATTTACCACGCCATTTCGCTCCTTTAGGGGTTGATTTTCCAAAAATAATGAAACATGTATCTATTATTTTTTTAGCTTAGTAAATTTGCCAAGTTAAATAATCGTAGCATTAAAAAAAATATTTCCATACAAACTTTAATACCCCGTTTCACCCCTTTTAGGGTTGACTGTCCAAAAATAATGAAACAGGTATCTATTATTTTTTTTAGCTTAGTACATCTGCAAAATTAAATGATCATAACATTGGGAAAAAATATTTTACACAAACTTCAACACTCCATTTAACCCCTTCGGGGGTTGATTTTCAAAAACCAAAAAAATAAGTGTCAATTTTTTTTTTTAGCTTAGTATATTGGCAAAGTTTCGTAACAACAGCACCAAAAAAAATTCTCCATACAAACTTCAATACTCCGTTTCACCCTTTTAGGGGTTGATTTTTCAAAAATGATGAAATAGGTGTCAATTATTTATTTACCGTTAGTATATTCGCAAAATTTGATAATCGTAGCATTAAGAAAAATATTTTTTTCATACAAACTTAAACACCCCTTTTCACCCTCTTAAGGGTTGAATTGGGCAAATTCCTTTCTTAGTGTGCGTCCGCTTTTTGGTATAAAACTTTTGTCCAAATTTGACGTTTGTAGCTTAAGCGGTTTAGGCTGTGCGTTGATCTGTTGATGTTGATGCGTTGATTCAACACTCTGTTTAACCCTTTCAGGGGTTGATTTTCAAAAAATAATGAAACAGGTATCTAATATTTTTTTTAGCTTAGTACAATTGCAAAGTCAAATAATCGTAGTATTAGGAAAAAAATATTTTTAAACAAACTTCAACACTCCGTTTAACCCCTTTAGGGGTTGATTTTCAAAAAACAAAAAAATAAGTGTCAATTATTTTTTTTAGCTTAGTATATTTGCAAAGTTTCGTTACCATAGCATCAAAAAAATCTCCATACAAACTTCAACACTCCGTTTCACCCCTTTAGGGGTTGATTTTCAAAAAACAAAAAAATAAGTGTCTAATATTTTCTTTAGCTTAGTATATTTGCAAAGTTTCATAACCACAGCATTAAAAAAAAATCTCCATACAAACTTCATTGCTCCGTTTCACCCCTTTAGAGGTTGATTTTTGAAAAATGATGAAACAGGTGTCAATTATTTTTTTAACTTTAGTATATTTGCAAAGTTTGATAATCGTAGCATTAAGAAAAATATTTTTTTCATACAAACTTAAACACCCCTTTTCACCCTCTTAGGGGTTGAATTGGACAAATTCCTTTCTTAGCGTGCGTCCGCTTTTTGATATAAAACTTTTGTCCAAATTTGACGTTTGTAGCTTAAGCGGTTTAAGCTGTGCGTTGATCTGTTAATGTTGATGCGTTGATTCAACACTCTGTTTAACCCTTTCAGGGGTGGATTTTCAAAAAATAATGAAACAGGTATCTAATATTTTTTTTAGCTTATTACAATAGCAAAGTTAAATAATCGAAGTATTAGGAAAAAAATAATTTTATACAAACTTCAACACTCCGTTTAACCCCTTTAGGGGTTGATTTTCAGAAAACAAAAAAATAAGTGTCAATTATTTTTTTTAGCTTAGTAATATCTGCAAAGTTTCGTAGCCACAGTATCAAAAAAAAAAAACTCCATACAAACTTCAATACTCCGTTTCACCCCTTTAGGGGTTGATTTTCAAAAAACAAAAAAATAAGTGTCAATTATTTTCTTAAGCTTAGTATATTTGCAAAGTTTCATAACCACAGCATTAAAAAAAAAATCTTCATACAAACTTTATTGCTCCGTTTCACCCCTTTAGGGGTTGATTTTTAAGAAATGTTGAAATAGGTGTCAATTATTTTTTTAACTTTAGTATATTCGCAAAGTTTGATAATCGTAGCATAAAGAAAAAAAAATTTTTCATACAAACTTAAACACCCCTTTTCACCCTCTTAGGGGTTGAATTGGGCAAATTCCTTTCTTAGTGTGCGTCCGCTTTTTGATATTAAACTTTTGTCCAAATTTGAAGTTTGTAGCTTAAGCGGTTTAGGCTGTGCGTTGATCTGTCAGTCAGTCACGACCTTCACTTTTATATATATTGATGAAATGTATCACGTAATAGATCCGTTTAC
This sequence comes from Alcis repandata, assembly GCA_949125135.1. Classification (NCBI taxonomy): domain Eukaryota; kingdom Metazoa; phylum Arthropoda; class Insecta; order Lepidoptera; family Geometridae; genus Alcis; species Alcis repandata. The sequence goes on from OX421240.1 coordinate 3,766,242, forward strand.
AGGTTTCTATTTTCTTTTAGATTAGAATAGATTAGTTTGGTTTTGTTTTACGTGTTATTTAATCTAATTTTACCCAATAAACTAAGCATCTTTGTTTTCTATGCATTTTGTAAAATCACTGAGAAGTATCAATTAGCAAAGTTCTTCCGACAAATAACTCTTCTAAATATTCTTACCGAGTCACAAATCACGACGAATTTTAACGCAAAGGTTAATCTGTAATGTAGAAATGAATCACGAGAATTTAGAAAATAAAACAAAATTATGATCAAAATTTAGGAACAATCCTCATACAATTTCCTTAATTGGTTTATCCAGCTGGGAACGTTTTGTTTCCAGCAGCCAAATCGCATAAGCGCTTAGAGAAACATCGTCAAATACAACCTTCTAACAAGACCGTATTATTATCGCCAGATTACGGCTTATATTCGAAAATGAAATCCATGCTTGTATTGCTTAGTGATGGGAAATATGCGAAAGAAACGAAATTTTTCGAATTTTTGGATTTTGGAATCGAGTTTTATTCGATTTTTTTACGAACGCATCTTCTTACAAATAGGTACCATAGTTTGTGTAGGTTTCGTACTATTGGATGGCTTTTCAATTTTAATGTGTAGCTGGTGTTTAAATTTAAATTATTTTGTCACAATAATTTATTCCTTGTTACTCGTCTCGTAACTATCTACGAACAATTATAATAATATTATTACAACAGTTTAAAAAAAAAAAGTTCATCGTTTTTTTTTTTGGATATTTTAGGGCTTTTAGGGCTTTTTTTTTTTGGTCCTTTTTGGGGGGGGGGTTATAGATTTTTTTTCAGTACTTTTAAAATAATGTTGAAACAAAACAATAACCGCAATTCGAGTCTCTAGCGAATAACTCGAATTTCTCAATCTCAATTCGAACAGCTGCTCATCTCTAGCCCACCTCTACCCTCATACAATTTGCCGACATTTGTAACGAAACGGCGAACAATATAAATGAATTTCACGAAATCCTTGTACCTTTCCCTGTTATTGTTGTACGATGGTTACAGAGCCCGGGAAACGTATAAAATAAGCAGTAACTTAAAATGGTACTACTTTGCTGACCCTTGTTTGACCGTATAGTACGAGTAAAAACATACTGCGCTGATTTTATATAGGTCCAAAATTTTATTAAACGTGTAAACTTTTTTTGAATAGAATTAAATTAAAAGGATTTCTGAGCAAAGGTCTTTGTCTAGTTCATCTGGGTGGACTATGGGTTGGTATTTGAGCCGAGTACTTGCTGTACATACTCTCACGGTCATGTACCATGCCTACTGCAGTACAATACAATATATCTTACTAATATTATAAAGTACTAGCTGACCCGGCAAACGTTGTTTTGCCTTAAAATAAAAATTATTTCTAGTGACTATTAAATAAGGGTTGGTGATAGAAGGGTGAAAATTTCGGGTTGTATGTATTTTTTAATGCCACATAAGCCACATTATAGAAAAATAAAAATCTTGCCCAAAAAATTAAAATTAATGTTAGGGGTGGACAACCCTTACACTTAGGGGTATGAAAAATAGATAGTAGCCCATTCTCAGACCTACTGAATATGCGTATAATATTTCATAAAAATCGGTCAAGCCGTTTCGGAGGAGTACGGGAACGAACATTGTGACACGAGAATTTTATATACGAGTTTATGATGTATGTTTGTTACTATTGAACGCTGAAACGGCGGAACGGATTTACATGAAATTTGGAATGAAGGTCGTTTATGGTCTGGACTAACAAAGGCTACCTTTTATCTCGGAAATCGCAGGTGAAACGCGGGGCGCAGCTAGTACAATAATACCTACTTTATTGCCATCACGTAAAGAAAATAGGTACGAACACAGTTAATTTAACATTAGATAAAAGAAAAAAAAAAACTAAACTGAAATCGGTTCAGTGGTTCGGGCGCTATGATGCCACAGACAGACAGACAGACAGACAGACACACAGACAAACAGACACGTCAAACTTATAACACCCTTCTTTTGCGTCGGGGGTTAATAAAGACGGTCACGGGGTTGCCAACAATCACTACCAGACTTTCGTGTATAGTACGTTTATTTTTGCCCTTATTCCGAAACGTACCATGAGATGTCTTACCGTAAACGGGTGACGTCATAGCACGCCTTTAACACGTGTAATAAAAAAACAATAAACTTACTGGACATCGCTTACTTCTCTTATGTGTTGTTGTGCCTTCTTCTTATTACAAAACTCTTACGATTCATTTATTCCCCAGTGGAAGTAAGTACAAATTGCTCTTTTTTGCCTAGTAGCTATACCGAAATTGCCTATACCGAAATTTAATAGTAATAAAATCCGTTTTTCGGTATCGTTGAAAATTCTTTTGTTTTATATAATATTTTGGCGTCCCTTTAAGGGCTAGTTAGAAAAAAACAACTTTCTTGGTTCTTAAGCTTCTTTTCTTAACAAGTTAGTTTGAGATACGCTGAAGGCTGTTTTGTGGATTTTATGGAAAACAATTTATTTGTCTTCTTAAACCTATGTCATTTGTTTGACTTTAATAAAGTTTTGGAGTTTGTTTCGTTAAAGTAAAACCAAAAACAGAAAAACACAAATTTTCAATTGTGGCATTACAAACAACTATATAATTAAAGAAATATTATTACCAAACTAAAGATTTAGTTACCTCCTCTACCTGTTTTAAGAGAGCCACATAAAAAATAAAAGTATTACATATAATATTTAAAATGATATAACTATGTAGGTATATAATTATGTGATTCTAATATGTTTACAATTTTTTTAAGTTTTTGTAAAAGTAAACTTTACTTAACTTTGTTTAATTTAATTCTCAAATAATATTTTTTTAATGTAAACGAGACTGTAACATTCAATGTTATTTAAGGTCAATAAATATTTCTGATTCCTAATATCATTTGTAGCTCGTGACACTTACCTCTTCTCATTGCTATGAAAAAATAATTGTATTAATAAAATTAATAGATTTTTTTTTTTTTTTTTACATCGGACTAGGCATGCGTTTGACTGCAATCTCACCTGATGGGAAGTGACGATGTGGTCGAAGATGTAGCACGCTTGCCTAGGAAAAACCTATTCACTCTATTTTTGAACATCCCCGGGTTGTACTTTCTAGGAAAAACAGACGCGGGCAGTGAGTTCCATACCTCTGCCGTTCGGATTAAAAAAGACGAATGAAAACGCTTAGTACGGTTACATGGAATTTCCACCGTATGAGGGTGCCTCTTTTTCGTTCCACTGTAAACAATATTTCTAAACAATCTTGTCGTTTTATAAAGATCTGACAGTGATACGGAAATGAGACGGCTTACTTACTTTCCAAAAGCTCACTTTGAGGAAATATCCTTTTGATTCCACCCCACCCGCTCAGGGTAAACGCCGCTTTGTATTATTTGATCATTTTAACAATTTCCTCTGACATGGGTTACAATGAAACCGAGTGCTTGAGAGCCGTGGTAGCTCAGTGGGAGAACCGCCGCTTCGCATTCTTGAGGTGGCGGGTTCAAACCCCGACTCGTACCAATGAGTTCTTTAGGACTTATGTACGAATTTACATACCACTGGCTTTTCGGTGAAGGAAAACATCGTGAGGAAACCTGCATATGTAGTTCACGCAAAAAGGGCCGATTACCGGCCTAGTTGCGGAAAAAGAGCCCGCTCTTTATCTTTATCTTTATCTAACCGAGTGCTTATAATGTCAGCTTACTGTAACACTGTAAATGTTAGGGAACGTGGTGAAAAGTAAGTATAGGTGTTTGTACAGGGCTATAAGGAAAGGGTATGCTAAGCTGAAAAGGCTCATCGTTAGGATAAATTCCTGTGTCGGGGATGCCATGGAACATACACAAAGACAAGGACAACTAACACCCAGACCCAGAACAGATATTTAAATTCATCATTCAAACATCTGCCCGACCGGGAATCGAACCCGGGACCTCTGGCTTATAAGGCGGATATTATTACCGCTGATCCCAACAGGCCGTCATTGATCTCAGTGTTATCGGTCTTCTTTGAATTAACCGTGACTTGCTACTCAAAACTTGATGAAATAAAGATGTCATTATGTGAACACATTCCTATAGTTTACCATAGTACTCATCGTTATGAACAACTTTTACTATGAGACCAACTCGGATTTCGAAAATAATCAGCTGTTTCATACATTTTGTCGAGTTTCATTGTTCCGTAAATGTCGGGTTAGTCCCGTTATAAAAATTGTTCATAATGATGAGTACTAAGAGCCTTTTACGGCTAAGCATACCCTTTCCTCATAACCCTGTTTAGGTCGAGTGGTCTTGATGCCACAGTTTATAGGCTGCTCGAAAACTTTTGATAAGGGTAGCGGCTGTAGTAATTGTACATACTCGTACAACGTAAATCGAAACGAGGAAATTCACTGCGTTAAAGTCATGAAATTTTTCATTGGTTTGACTTTTTTATGTATTGGTAGGCAGTAATGATGACGGTCTACATTTTTATGCTAGTGACGAGACGAGCAAATCGCGTTTGCTTATAAACAGGAGCGCCAGCCAGAATTTTGAATTCTTAGAATTCAAGACGATGGAGCATGCTTGCTTATGAGATTTACTTACTCCTTTGATGTACGAGTAGCTACTCAAAGTGGGATTATCGCTTGTCTGATGACGAGCCGTGGTAGCTCAGTGGGAGAACAGCCGCTTCGCATTCTTGAGGTGGCGGGTTCAGACCCCAACTCGTACCAATGAGTTCTTTCTAACTTAATGTACGAATTTACATACCACTGGCTTTTCGGTGAAGGAAAACATCGTGAGGAAACCTGCATACGTCCGGAGAAGAAATTCAATGGCGTATATGTATCCGCAAACCCGCACTTGGCCAGCGTGGTGGAATACGACCTAATCACCTTTCGAGGGTAGACTTATATCCCAGCAGTGGGAGGATTAAAGGTTGAAATAACTGACTGATGACTAGGTAAATTTTAGGGCTCTGTCAGTGTCTTAAAATAAAAACCGCTAAGCCATGTCAGAGGCTTTAAGACGGCCTAAAAACTGACATCTGAGCTAGAAAATCAATATTCGAACTTACCTAGTGGGTCTTGGCGTTTAACACCCGAGAACGTCATTCATAAATAAATAAATAACGTTTCACACTCATAGCTCCCCACTAGGATAAATTCCTGTGTCGGGGATGCCATGGAACATACACAAAGACAAGGACAACTAACACCCAGACCCAGAACAGATATTTAAATTCATCATTCAAACATCTGCCCGACCGGGAATCGAACCCGGGACCTCTGGCTTTTAGGGCGGATATTATTACCGCTGATCCCAACAGGCCGTCATTGATCTCAGTGTTATCGGTCTTCTTTGAATTAACCGTGACTTGCTACTCAAAACTTGATGAAATAAAGATGTCATTATGTGAACACATTCCTATAGTTTACCATTACAAAAACCATGCAAACCGTCAATAATAGGCGTGACGAAAGATTTTAAAATCCTCTTCCATAATGTGAGTACACATTTACTATTTACAAAAAAGCCTTTATTTCGGTAATAAACTTAAGTTTAACGAAGTTTGAAGCCATTTTTCACATATTTTTTCAACAGTGCCCGAAAACAGCTTGCTTGTGTCATGGCGTCGATTTGACGTCACGGCATTGTGTCATGTCATTGTGTCTATGCGTGATGAGCGGCGGATGACCTGAGTTCACTTAGGCGTGACGTCATACGCTGTGATTGTTGTTTCTGACAAGATGGCCGATTGCTGTATTTTAATATTTTATTTTATTGAAAATCTTAATAATCTGCTTCTTTTTTATTAAACTAAACCTGTCTTTTAAATTTTTTTAATCTGATTTCTCCCCTAAAATCATTGAATCGACGATTTTTTGATACTGTCGTCATGCCTATTGGCTTACCATGTGTCGCTCGTGGTAAGCATAAAAGCTACAAACACACAACGATTTATAGTAACCGTAACGGTTACAGTAACGATTACAGCTCACTTATAATAATGTGCTGGGCTTTATCTGGGGTTTCCAAACAAAGAAACATTTCGGTACATGACTTTTCCTGCAGAAATGAGATCTTATTTTTGTTTTAACCGACTTTGTGGATACAATTTTTCATTGAAATATTTTTATTATACTTTGTTCTGTGTCCTGTTAAACTAAAACTAGACTAAAAATAGTCTAAATTCTTTACCAATCTAGTCTTCATTGACAAATGTAGTTGTTTTTTCGTCATTCATACAAAATCTTTTCTTTCATCGTAATCTGCAACCATATTATACCTTTTTTAATAAGATCAAAATTAAGTGTAAACTTTCGCCTGATGGAGCAATGATGCGGTCAAAGATGGATCTCGCTTGCTTAGAAGAAACCAATTCACCCGCTGAAATATACTCAAAAATTACGAATTTTTACCACGAAATGTTACTAGTCGCACTGAGCCGTGGTAGCTCAGTGGGAGAACCGCCGCTTCACATTCTTGAGGTGGCGGGTTCAAACCCCGACTCGTACCAATGTGTTCTTTAGGACTTATGATACGAATTTACATACCACTGGCTTTTCGGTGAAGGAAAACATCGTGAGGAAACCTTCATATGTAGTTCACGCAAAAAGGGCCGATTACCGGCCTAGTTGCGGAAAAAGAGCCCGCTCTTTATCTTTATCTTTTACTAGTCGCACTAACAACATCAAATCCTTTCAGACGACGTTCTCCGACGAAGCGACTTCTCTCGCCGGTGACAGACAAGTGTACACTCCTTGCGGCTTCTACAAAGGCTGCCGGGTCGCCATCAAGACAATGGACAAGCAACGCATCGACCTGACCCGCCCGCTGCTGCTCGAGCTGAAGAAGATGAAGGATTTGGAGCATGATCATGTGGCCAGGTACATTTTAATCCTTGACAGAGCGAAAACAAACATGCAAATTATGTTTTTTGTTCTACCACAAATGAGTTCGCGTTTGACTCTGAAGCGTTTGACCATCAACTCGCTTTTAAATTCATTTTTTACATAGATTCAGGCATGCATTCGATCACAATCTCATCTGATAGGAAGCGACGATGTGGTTGAAGATGTAGACGTAAGGTGTCTTATTGGGGCATCTGGTACTTTTATAGACTGGGTTTACGGAATGCTCCATGTATTAGGTTTTTGTTATCATTAGAATTGATATCATCGCGGATTTAAAAAAAAAAAAAAATTTCAACCCTACTTACTTTTTTTTGCACTATTAACCTATGCGACGCTTGCTTAACTTGATACTTGTTCCAGATTTTTCGGAGCTTGCGTGGATCCTCCTCACTGCTGTGTTCTAACGGAGTACTGCCCTAAAGGATCGCTGCAGGATATTTTGGAAAACGAGTCCATCAAACTGGATTGGATGTTCAAAGTCAGCTTAATGTCCGATATTGTTAAGGTATAGTACCTTGACTGTAGTGTACACTAGATATTGGTGTACTTTAGAATATAGATCCTACTAATATTATAAACGTGAAAGTTTGTGATTATGTTTGTTGCTCTTTCACGCAAAAATAGCTGAACGGATTTACATGAAATTTGGAATAAAGGTTGTCCATGGTCTGTATTAACACATAGGCTACTTTTTATCCCGGAAAACGCGGGTGAAACTGCGGGGTGCAGCTAGTATTCAATATTTTTAGCATTTGTATACAGCAGAAAAATCTTCTTCAGCTCTGGGTGCCTACTGCTCTTCTGGTAAAGGTTAGCGGTCAGCTCTGTAATTCTTGTCCTTGTCAAAGCGAAAGAATTCGGAACATAATATTCCCATTCATTCGTCCATTCTCTTAAATTTTGAAACCGCAATTCTAAAAAAATACGTTGTTTTTTTTGCCACAGAAATTGTTAGAATCTTACTCCCACACTCTTATACTTATTTTTCTCAGTTGCATAAAAAACAAAACCCAAATTACTTCACGGCCATCCCAAGTTTATCACTTAAAGTCGCTATGACTCCATAGCTCCAAGCTTACTAATAAGTTAAGGGCTCAAAAGTCAGTTCTCGCAAAGTTTACGATCCCAAACTCGGCTGTTCGGGCTATTAAACTTTCAGGTTAACATCTTGTACAAATTTAAGGGCAACACTTGTCAGATCCCTCACTGAGAGGGAACTTTGTAAAGGGGACTGCTCACTGGAAGCACTCGTATAGGAAACAAACCTGTGATCGGCGTAAGGCGGCTTGCAAGCAAGTGCATAAGGCAGAAAATTGTGTCATATGGCGTTTTTAGGAGAAGCCTAAATTCAGCAGTGGGCAAACATTCAACGGGCTGATGATGATGATGGTAGAAAATAAAGTAGAAAGTAAGGTTCGTAGTACTTTTTACAATGAATAAAGTCGGAAATTCGATGCGATACTGACATAGGAGACACTAAATACCAGAACAATATAGGGTTAAAAAATAATTGATTCCCTAAGTAGGCCAGTAAGTAAGTAGCAGTAAGTAGCCAGTTATTCCACCGCCAAGCAGTAATGTGCAAACATTACTGTGTTCCGGTTGGAAGGGCATTGTTTCCAGTGAAATTACAGGGCAAATGAGAGATTAAACATCTTACATCTCAGGGTGACGAGCGCAGTGCTGTGCCGCGCAGGGTCTTGAATTCTGCGAGTTCAAAATTCTGGGTGGCGCAGACCTGTTATGGGCAAACGTGACGTTTAACATCAGGCGAGCGATTTGCTCGTTACGTCACTTAATCACATAAAAAAAAGGCGGTAAATGGAAAAAGTTTGGTAACCTTACGAAAACCGTAACGAATGAAATGGATGTAATGTTACCTTAAAACTAACTAAAACCATAACATTTAAACGCTCTCTAGTGAGTATTCTCCTTAAAGGGTTGTTTATTTTCTCAAGGGACACACATCAAAAAAGGTTTCGTTTGCTTTTTGTACGGGTTTCCTGGAAACTTAGTTGCAATTGAATTGGACGGTGATTGTATGGCGTGCAAATTGATGCGTGTGCTATATTCCGGAAGTATGACATCCGATTTTATTATTCGTTGTTCACATTCGCGTATATTTTCAGAGCGTATTTGATTTAATTTAGGATTGTTGGATATCCTGCTGTATACATGTATTTGTTAAAAAAAATTGAAGGTCTTAATTTGCTTTCCCTTTTTTAGGGTTCCGTACCAAAATAGTGAAAAGGAACCTTATGGTACGAGCCCAGTTTCTGTCTTTCCATTCGTCCATTCGTCGCTATATCACAGCCAATTATTTATTTATTATCATAAGATTGGCTCATCATTATAAAAATGAGAACTTATTTTAGCTTTGAGCTAACATTTTTTCTATGTTTAACCATTTTTATTTTTCTAGGGTATGCACTATCTTCACGGCTCCGACATCCGCTCCCACGGAGCTCTGAAATCCAGCAACTGTGTCGTGGACTCCAGATTTGTGCTCAAGATCACCGACTTCGGTCTTCACGCACTCAGGACTTCGGAGAAAGACTCCAGGGCTCATAGCTATTGGACGCGTAAGTTATTCTTTTAAACTATTTAAGATAAATTTTTTTTAATTTTTTTATGATATGTTCGGCAGAGCCCTATTTTGGCTATATAACTTCTCTGATGTTCACCAACCTAACTCTGGTGTCCAATTTTTTTACTTCAAAATTAATTTTAAAGTTGATTTTGATTTTGGCTTTTCTATGTCTTTTTTACCTATCGGCCACCATCGATAACAAAGTTATTGTTATCTGTAAACCGCATAAAAATATTTTTACAATAAAAAAAATATATATTAGTTTAAATTGGTTTTTTTTAGTTTTACAATATTTTCTAGTAAGTTTAGTTTAGCAAGAATTACAATAGAATCGGTTTTCTTTTGAAGAATATTCTTTGTAGCTTTTATAATATCGTATTGGAGGGTTTATTTTCAAGAATTATATCTTGTACGAGCAAGTATCACGAATTTTTTGATATCGGACAACATGCTCCATTGCTGAAAAGGATCTGTAGTTATTGGATATGTGATTTGAATTCCTAATTTTGATATTAGGTTTTGGAGACCAAATTTATTTACAAGAGTTTATCTGGCGAAAATATATGGAAACACAATTTTCTTGGAAGGCAAAGTCTTGTACTTATAAGAACTAGCCAAATACGAGTAGGTATCGAATGTAAAATATAACCGACCTTAGAAAACGTTCGGCACCTAATTTATTTCGTTTTCTTTTGATTTCATTTTTATTTTATAATTATAATTCAGATAATTGATTAGTTTTTTGACCGAGCAAGCAAAGCAAGCGAAGCGTCTATAAAACAACTGGCAAATTTTTTTTCATCTGTCCGGATGTTTGTTTGTTTGTTGGTACTCGCGCACAATCTTGGTATATGGATTCTACGATTTCATAGATTTTTTTTGTAGTAGGGATTTTTCGATTGAGGGGATATTTCCCTCAAAAATGGGGGAAACTTGCTGCAGCGCCATTTACCAGCGGATTTTGATAAAATTTGGCAGAAATATTCGGAATCCAATTCTAAACAAGAATTTTGAATATGAGTAAAATCGGTCAAGAGGTTGTCAAGACAAAGACTGTGATTGTGACAAAAAAGTTCCCGCGAGGTTTACTGTTCACAGAACTACTAAATAGTTACTTTTAGAACTATTACTTTTTTACTACCCATGTAATAACAAATAACAACATGACAAAGTGTAACGTAAAACAAAGTACATACACCATACATACATTCATCAGTACTTACATACATTACATCCATTACATCTGTACTTTGATGGAACGTCACAGATGTAAACAAAGTGGATGGTTCCATTATTCGTCAACTAAAACGATTTCTTTTCCAAGTCAAATTAGTTTGTCCAAACTTGACCATCAAAACAGGGTAAGAGGAAAAATATTAGAATAACTTTGAACAAATGGAACATTGTTCTTTTTTTCTTAAATGGTTCGCCCTATTTTTAACTGACTTCAAAAAAAGAGGAGGTTATCAATTCGACTGTATGTTTTTTTTTATGTTTGTTACCTCATAACTTTTGACTGGGTGAATCGATTTTGATGATTCTTTTTTTATTAGAAAGCTAACGCTTCCCATTTGGTCCCATTTCAATTTAGTCCAGTTCTGATAATGGTATCCATGAGAAAACCATTTAAGTCTTAAATTAGCATTAGGTACGTGCGCGACAAATAAATGAATAACTCAATAGTCGGTCTCTTGAAGTCGGTTTTTGTTTTTTTTTTTGTAAAAATAATTTTGATAAAACTTAATATCAAAATATTCAAATTTATGATATATAGGTTTAATGTCTTTTATGAACGCATATTTTTCTGCCAATGGAGTGTTTCATAAAAACAGGTCTCTAGCTACAATACATTTTTACTTATTATAATATTTTTAATATTAAGTAGAATAGGTCTCGAACCATTCATCGACTTGCCCAAGTACGCACTTTTTCACAATACAAAAAAAAATCTTTTAAAAATCAGTCCGTGTAAAAACAAAAAATTCTGCGAGCCAATAAACATACTAACTATGTCGTTAACACCGCACGGTGAGACAGGAGACATTTTATAGTACACAAATAAACTTCAACGTCGAAAAAAAATATTTTCCCGATTCTTGTAGATTGTAGAGAAAACAGCACAACAAGTTAGCTACTTTAGGACTTGTAAAACTGTGTTAGTCTTCCTCAAACCAAAAAGTACCTACAAATATTTTTCCGAGGCTTAAGACTGACTTGTCAAACTTTTATTTAGCTAGACTTCCAAATTTATCAGATACGGTCAAATTAATGGTGCTCCATCACCAACAAACATTTGTAAACGTCTCTTTGACAAATACAAATGAACATTTCAAATAAGTTTTGCCCTAAAAATTTGTGTGAAACCCTTTCTGAAAAGATATTGTTCTTTTGTTATTTCAGATTGAGGTTTAGGCTGTTTGTACACATGGCGACGCAATCGTGTTATCGACTCTTTACATTACATTCGATCTTTTCAACGTATATTCGATACTGTATTTTGTTGTCGTGATTTGAGTGACGTAAATAGTCAACGAAATTTCATGACAATATGCAGTTACAGATAGTAGATATTTGCCCAAAAGCTGATGCCTAGTTGTAAAGAAAACAACTTAAAAAGTACAAACACTGCTTTTTCCTCAACGAATTGGACAGTTCATCTCAGCTCCTTTCAACTTAATTCCGACTGACTGACCGCTATTATACCGACCCAGTCGTTTTGTGTAACAACTCTCTCCGCGAGAGTAGGTACTGGCGTCTCAGCTCCGGTCAGTGCGACCGACCGAGTAACCGGTATGATACCAGACCCTTTTGTTTTGTGTAACGCAAGTTAGTTTTTGTTTTGTTTATTTTGCTACTCAAGCGCAAGGAATTCAATCCTCGCGATGCCTTTTATCAAATACTTACATACAGGGCTATAAGGGAAGAGTATGCTAAGCCAAAAGGGGCTGAGATATTTTTCTATGGAACAGCAGATTTAATTTTTCGCGATTATTGAGTTGATCCCATAGTAAAAGTGGGTCAGAATGATAAGTACTGTGAGCTCTTTTTCGGCTTAGCATACCTTTTCCTTGTAACCCTGTACACATTAATTACGAGAGTCGATACTCGTTACCACTTCGCCGACGATTCGATACTTTAGTCACCTAGTGCACGAACGGCTTTGCTAGATTTATGCGTTATTTATTTTTGGTGAAACGTAAAATAAACGCGTTCCATAAAAGTCTTATTCATTGTCGTTTATCTTGCGTCGGATTCGCCCGTTTTACGATCGACGTACTTTAGAAATGGAAATGGCTGAAAAATGTATATTTTTGGTGGAAAAAATAAACAAGAGGTTGAAATCTTTGATGTTTATGTTTTCTGATAAGGACATCAAAAGGCTCCTTTGGTTCTTCGATGCTCAGGATTTCGTCGGCTGTTTGTGTTTTCTTACACAATTTCGAATTTCGGAAGGAAAACCCAGCTTTTGTGCAAAGAGTTATTAAACAAAGTTCTAGATTTTCTGGAGTAGACGTCCGATTACAATGATTAATCTATTCCTAATTATTTTAGATTTCGGTTTAGTATCCTTCCTTACTTATAAAGTTTTCGTAAAGTGACAAAAAAGTGATTGGTTAATACTGCGCACTATATTTTTGTATTGAACATTAAATTTGTCAATCTTAGCAGCTGCCAAACACCGTTTATAAATAAGGCCAAAGAGCCTTACCTACTTACTTAGCTGTCTAAACTAATCTGACAGCACTAAAATTTATTAGTCTAAAGATTATAATATTTCAGATCATGAAGTTCATAATATTTATTGACAGATTATTATTGTTTTTAAATCAGTAGCACAATGTTAAAGTAGAATGAAAATGTCAAAATCTTTTCTTTTTTTTCTAGTTACTAAACCAAAAAAGTTTAAATAGTTGGTGACTATTTAAAATTAAATTTAATGACTAAAATTAACTATAATTTTTTAACGGGTAAAATTAAATTAAATTTAATGACGTAATTTATATTTTATTTTTTAACTCTTAGGTCTTCTCTGGACCGCGCCGGAGCTCCTCCGCATACCGGAGCCGCCGCCAGAAGGCACGCAGAAGGGCGACGTGTACTCGTTCGGGATCATAATGCATGAGATCGTGAACAGGCAGGGCGCCTTCTGGTTGGGGCCTGGGCTCGACCTGCCCCCCAAAGGTAAGCAAATGTGATTATTCCATAGGTGGCAAACAAGCAAACGTGCCGCCTAATGGTAAGCGACCAACGTCACCTATGGATACCTGTAACACTGGAGGAGGAGTCGCCACCGGATTGCACGAGGTGGGTCTGCCATCATCATCACAACAGCTTGACTGTAGCTTAACACCAATCACACCATCTTTGCCACTGGTGCAGTTGGGCCTGCTGGCCAGAGTCTCGCTCTGTTAATTTAAGGAGCTGGGTTGGCTCGAGTAATCGCTGGCAAACGGGAAACGCACAAGCACCCTTCCCAGGACGCCAGTGCGAGACTTATCGCCCCCATTTCGAATAAGAATAAGAACACTCGAGGCGTCACGGATAAGACGACCTTTTAAGATTATATTAACAGCCCTTTTGAAGACCCCAATGTTGTAGTTACTCGGGAATACCGGTGGAGGGAGCTCGTTCCACGTCTATAGTGTTCTACGGCTGGATTTTAGTACGATGTGTTGATGAGTTAGGTTGAGAATCTGTTTTCAATCACATAACGGTGTTTTGTACGCATTTTTTTTTTAATGTAATTGACGTGACGAGCAAATCGCTCGCCTGATGGTAAACGTCACGTTTGCCCATAACAGGTCTGCGTCACTCAGAATTTTGAACTCTCAGAATTCAAGACCCTGCGCGGCACAGCACTGCACTCGTCACCCTGAGATTTAAGTTGTTTAATCTATTTGCCCTGTAATTTCACTGGAAACAATGCCCTACCAACCGGAATACAGTAATGTTTGCACATACATGATAGAAATGTTTGCATGATAGAAAGGAGGAATTACATGAGTTTATGGTGAAAGATTGTTGGTTTGATTGTGTGTGGTGTGCACTCAATATTATTAACAAAATAAATAGCATAGAATGATGATGGTAGGTTATCTTTCAGTAGTCTTATTGGGGAACGTTTTCAAGCTTGTTCCGAGTTGGTTTCCAACCTAGGCGTCTCTACCAACTTCGACAATATTATAATTTACAATCTAATAAAATAGTCTGTCTGGATTTGCAATAGAAAGTTAAAATAATAATCGACCAATTTTGACATACTAAGTTTTGGAGAAATCGAATAATCGCCCTTTTTCTCTTAGAAATAATCGAAGCAGTGATCGCAAGCTGCCTCCGTCCGAACACGTCGCACCGGCGCTCGTGCGAGGAGGACGACGCCACCGAGCTGATGCGGCGCTGCTGGGCCGAGGAGCCCACCGAGCGGCCCGACTTCGCGCACCTCAAGGGGGCGATCAGGAGGCTCAACAAGTAATGTTTATGTACATACACTTTGGATACTGGTTCTTTCTTCTTGCGCTTTAGTAATGCTTCTCTTTTGCTTTTAACCATTGCCTTAGTGGAGACAGAATATAATGTGATTCAAAATAGTGAATTAGTAAAACCTTCGATAATTGTATCTGATTAAAAATCAAGCCGCAGTAAACGGTAGCGCTATCCTGGCGTATGTGAACTTTTCTAGGTCATACAAAATATTTTTTTGTCGAATAAGACTGCGACAGATAAAATATTACAAGCACTAAAATATAGCCTCTGAGATAATACGCCAAAGCGCGTCATCGCTTACTCATGTAATTAATCTTTAAGAACTTTATTTTCATTTCAGTTTTTGTAAATTTAAGTTCAATAAACATTTAAATAGAATCTCTAACGACTTTAAAAATCCTTTTTTACGAGATATTTAATCCGAGTTGGAACTCAAAGGAGCATATTTTTGGTTATATTCATATTTTTGTTAATTTTATTTTTAGTAACAAAGCAATTAGTATCATATATTCCACAAACGTTTTATGAAAGTAATTAGAAGTAGCAACCTTAGTATGTAAATTTTAGTAAGCATTCATTAAAAGTAACAAGACAAAGTACTTACGAAGCATCTGTGCTACAAACATTTAAAAGCTCGTTAAAACTTTGACAATTTATGTAGTAGCTACTTAGAATATAATACATTATTCTCTATTAGAAAAATTATTTTGAACACTGAAAATGAAAACTATGAAAAATAACGTGGTTTTGAAACATTTTGTTTATTATTATGAATGAAAATGAAAACTTTGAAAACTTGACGCGCTTTTGATACATTTTGGTCAAAGACAGAACGCGTCTTGTAATAATTCTGACCAAAGATCTCCGGATGTGATCATAACTCAGAGTATCCGACTCAAAAATACAAATAAAACGTGATTATTATATCAGACTACTACTAAAGGCTCGTGTAATTATTAGAGAAGTACTAAAAGTACTTTATTTATTCTTTGAAAGCATATTTCTCCAATCGTAACTCGAATTTGTAGGGGCGGATCGATTTTTCCAATTTCACCCACTGGTTCTTTGTTGTGTAGATCTATTCACTAAAATGCTAATTTTCCGTGACCATAACATCCGCTATCCACTTCTTTCAAGTTTTCAGGAAATTATATTATACTAGCGGCTCGTCCCGGCTTCGCACGGGTGGACACTATTGAAGTTTTAGTAAGGATCCCTAATTTTTTCA
This sequence comes from Alcis repandata, assembly GCA_949125135.1. NCBI lineage: Eukaryota > Metazoa > Arthropoda > Insecta > Lepidoptera > Geometridae > Alcis > Alcis repandata. The sequence continues at coordinate 3,782,480 of OX421240.1, forward strand.
GGTAAAAAATATAGCCTATGTCACTTTGGGATAACGTAGCATTCGAATGGTGAAAGAATTTTTGAAATCGGTCTAGTAGTTTTCGAGATTATTCCACACAAACATCCAAAAATACAAAAATACAAATCTTTCCTCTTTATAATATTAAGTATAGATTATTTTGTGCCTATTATTGTTATTTTCAAACTTCTGCTTTATTTATTTCTATTGGGAAAAAGTATCGGTAATGTAGTTTCTGTGGTATGATTTTATTATAAAAAAAAGTATCCGTAATTAATTGTTTATTTTGTTCACAGGACTCAAGAAAGTAGTAATATATTAGATAATTTGCTTTCCCGTATGGAGCAGTATGCGAACAACTTAGAATCACTAGTCAGCGAGCGTACGCAGGATTATTTAGAAGAAAAGAAGAAATGCGAGGAGCTTTTGTATCAGTTGTTACCCAAGTAAGTATAGTTATCTACATTGCCAAGCATTTGGTGTCGATTTTTCGTTTTTACTCTGAACTTAATTATTTCATTTTGTAATGTAAAAAAGATGGCAACAATTTTAAATACTCAATAATACTACGTACTTGTCTATGCATTTTGTCTACGGTATTTCCGTCCTTCCGATTTTTTTCTTCCGTATTTATGATGCATACTATCGTTGTCAAAACAAGCCAACAAAATGATTGAAGAAAAAAAAGGAAAAAAAAGTATTACAATTTTTATTTTTACAATATTGGCATTAAATTGTAGGGCCAGATTGTGCGTCCTACCTATAAGAACAACTGCGGCATAAAACAGATAAGTCCAGAAGTCTATCTACATACAAAGTGCGATGCATAGACACCGCTCACGGACACAATATTTCTGACCGGTTCGAACCAGTGTCAGCGCGTATTATTGGTTCGTATTTCCTTTTTTTCTGTTTCATTCTCAACAATAAATCTAACAACTAACATAGAGTGTCACAATAGTTTTTTGAATAATATGTGATTGATTTCTGTACCTATCTGTTTTGTGACTGCGGCCTCAAAATTTAAATCAGAGCTAGCTCGCCCCATGCTTACCTACTTTCAGCACGAAACTCAACCTACCCTCCTTTCCAGATCCGTAGCATCTCAACTGATCAACGGCTTGTCAGTAGTAGCCGAAACATTCGAACAAGTCACCATCTACTTCTCCGATATCGTCGGCTTCACATCTCTCTCTGCAGCCTCCACTCCGATGCAGGTCGTCGACCTGTTGAACGATTTGTACACTTGCTTCGACTCCATTGTGGAGAACTATGGGGTTTATAAGGTAAGTTTGTGATTTTCGTGTGCGAAAAAGTATGTTGAGTGATTGTAATAGAGGTGGCTTTTGTATGGCAAGTGTCTAGATTTTTAGGTTTTGAGTCACATTTTGGCTTTGTATTTATTTAAGTTGCATTACATTTCATAGAACAACAAACTTGGAAAGTCCAACCACGAACACAGTCACAGAATAAAAATCATATAAGTTTTCATGCCTAAGATAAGATGTCTGCCTAGACAAAACAACAAAACATATCTAGGGAGATAATTATGTTTTGTTGTTTTTTGTTTCGATGTTTTTTTATTGGTCTTACGAAATTCTATTGTAGATACTGACTTATTTCCAATCTTTTTGAAGACTTTAAAATAGTTAATAAACCTTACCATACTATATATTTTCAGGAAGGTAATGACCTTCCTAAAAATCACCACCTGAAAATTATTGTCTGAAACAAGTCATAAGATCAACTGCTATGGATCTATCTCTATTCTTGTTTTGTGAAATACAAAGGTCTTACGTTACAAAAAAGACACTGCAACAACGCTCTAGGTTATGCAGTACAAGGATATTAGGTTACAATTCAACATCATTTTAAGGGTCAGAACTTGACACACAGCAGTCTGGCTCGCTAATTTCAACATTTTCGGAGTTACTAAATAAAATTATGAAAAATCGCAATCTGTTACTTTGCTGAGAATAGTACCACAAAGTTTCAACAAAAAAGTAATTTTGATCCAAACAAGTTTTCATAAATATTATATATATGGGTAAAACATAACGGCCCATTTTTATTAAGCTATTTTATAACTTCTAAAATGTTGATTCGATTGTACTTTTCATTTTTTTTTTCTTTCTTGGTATTTACATATATTTACATCTTAAATTAAAAGTAAGCTAAAATAAACAAACTAGAATAACTAACACAAAGTAATTTACAAAACTAAAAATCTAAAAGTAGGTTTTGCCCGTGTGGCAAGGTACCAAGAACGCTGGCTGCATTCCCGCGCTGAATTGCCAGTAAAATTCTTTGATTTTATAGTGATTTTATAACTTCAACAATGTTGGAATGACCAAGCGAGATATCGACGCGTCAAGTTCTGCAAGATTTTCATGGTTAACAGTATCAATTTCCACTATCAGGTAGAAACAATAGGCGACGCCTACATGGTGGTATCTGGTCTGCCTGAGCGGAACGGCAGTCGACACGCAGCTGAAGTGGCTCGGATGGCGCTGGCGCTTTTGAACGCGGTCCGAAGGTTCAAGATCCGGCATCGGCCGCACGACCAGCTGAAGTTGAGGATTGGACTGCATTCTGGTGAGTTTTTGTTCTTATTTCAGAGATGCTATGAGTCATATTGAGTTTTTAGCTCTTATTTCAGAGACGCTATGAGTCATATTGAGATTTTAGTTCTTATTCTAAAGGAGCTGTGATTCATATTTGTATGGCATTAGATACGGAGCTAAAGTAAGTAGAATGGTGATAGTATTGCCTCTTAGCGATGAGGCCGCCAGTAGCTGCACTAGTTTTACATGGTGCTTGTAATTTCTGGCGTGAACAATAAACAGTTTATCTATCTTAGTGTTGAATGATGCTGGCTAGTAAATAAAAATAATTAATAACGCTTCACACTCATAACTCTCTACTAGGATAGCATATGTCGGGGATGCTTTTTTTTCGGAATGACTAAATGCTGTTGGCCACTGAGGTCTCTACAGCGTACCGGGTGTTTGGCGAACGCAAATGGCGCTGGGCTTCAAGTTTTTGGGGGCGACAAGCACAAGGGTACCTCGGCGGTACGAGCCTCGGCTTGGGCCGTCAAAGGTCGCCCGGGGTTGGGGAGACTGACTTGCTCTGGCACCCCAGAAGGGGTGTGCCCTAGAGCCCTAGTAAAATGATCAAGTTGATTGTTTTGATGTGCATTTATTATTCGGCAATCGGGTATATTATTGATTTAGAACTCTTTGATTATTTAGAACTGGGTTGATTATTTAGAGCAAAATCAACTTGATCTGATTGATTATTTTGTACTGTTTGACTATTTGGAGCGAATCTAACCGATCTTCTAACAGATCCAGGGAGTCTTCGACGTCGCCGGCGAGGTCGGTGTGTGATTGTGTGCCTATGGTAACCGGCGCGGCGCCTATACCAAAAACTGAAAACTTCCTATTGCCGGGGGCTGAAGGATCGGCCGACCCCAGCGCCGCCGATGTTACGACTGCGATGGGATCGTCCGGATCACCTAAGATATCTCTAGGGCGTCTACGTAAGGGGGGAGGGTCACTAGAAGCTGACGAGTAATTCGAGGCTTCGACTACAAGAGGGTTGGGGTGGTGGGGGGCCGAGTCAAAGTAGCGGCGGGAGTGGTGTTTGATCCACTGCTTTATCGAGGGAAGCTCGAGATCGCAGTGCAGATACCAGCTAGCGCAGACTGCTCTACGTATAAACCCATTCTGAATGAGCTGGAGCTTGAACAGCTCGTAAGGGGCGACGGGGGCAAAAACTACAGAGGCGTAGGTCATAACGGGATATCGGGGATGCCCTGGAACACACACAAGTGTAGTGTGTTGGTTTGTCACATAATTATATTTGTGGCCGTGCCGTTATCATTATCAAACCATAATCGCCCGCTGCTAAGTATTTGCCTCTCTTTTCATTAAACGCCACTCTTCCATGCCTTAGAACCTTAGACCGATCTTGTCCAATTTTCACTCGCAGTAGGTATTTATTTAGTCGTTGAATAGAATTCAGTTAAGCAATCTACGTGAAGAATATTCCAAAGCTTTCGCTTTAATCGATTCGAAGAAAAGTTGAGGCATTTTCGTGATTTGAACTTCAACCGAGGATAAATTCAATCTTAGTGATTTCAATTAACAGTAAATTAAAATTTTCAAACTCCTATAAAATCGTACCTATTACTTTTCTATGATTCTTTTTTAAATTTATTTATCACCTGAGGAAGCTCACTAAATGTGACCGAAACTAATCGTAGTAGACGCCTTAATTTTTACGTGAGTATTCCCATGTTAATTATTTACTGCAGTTTTTTTAAGCAATAATTGCCCTAAAACCACAATCGGGTTTGTCTAGGCAATAGGGTATCATTAACAATGTACAGTTACTAGTAAATAACAGTCATAATAAATAAATATTTCCCTGATTGCAACTGCTAATCCTGCTAATCCAAGGTATATAGTCCTTAGTTTCATAGTCGGAGATTCAAAGTCGCAGGATGCATTCAAATCGCTATACGGTACGAGTATGCATAAGGCATTAGCTGAGATAAGCTTGAAACGTGACTGTGACACAGCTACATTATGTATAATATATTGTATTAGCTAGGTGGTAATTTGAATCAGTTCAAGATTTTGTTTCATATTATAGAATTCAGATTGAAAATTGAATCAAAATGGATTTATTTCATTTTCGTCTGTTACACAACATTACACGCAACGAGTATTATGAGCCTTCGGCCGAGTACTCGGTTTGTATAAACAGTTTGACGAGGCGAGACAGTCACTAGAACCATGATTTGTTTGCTCGGCCGAGTATATCATTTACTGTCTCGCCACTGTACTCGTAACGTGTACTCAACCCATTAGGTATGTAATTTGAAATTAGATAAACAATCTCTATTCATTCATTTCTTGACTGGTGCTCAGAACTTTGCACACCGTCTAAGGTTTTTTTTTTCGTCGGAAAAAAAAACCTGCGACCTGCTTGTTTTATCGCATCTGACCTTTTTGACCATCAATTGACTTGTTGATAAGGGACGATGTGGCCTAAAAGAACCACGTAGACCTAGGTTTTTATAGGACTGCGCTTCTTGTTACATTAGACTTATTCTTAGAGTAGATATGAGATGACGTGAATAGGTATTTACCTATTCGCATATCTACTCTTTCTATCTTTGTCATTTTTTTTTTTTTTTTTTTTTTATTTAATTGAGTGAAGAGACGAGCAGATCGCTCGCCTGATGTTAAACGTCACGTTTGCCCAAAACAGGTCTGCGCCGCCCAGAATTTTGAACTCGCAAAATTCAAGACCCTGCGCGGCACAGCACTGCGCTCGTCACCCTGAGATATAAGTTGTTTAATCTCCCATTTGCCCTGTAATTTCACTGGAAACAATGCCCTTTCAATCGGAACACAGTAATGTTTGCACATTACTGCTTGGCGGTGGAATAACTGGCAAAGGTGTGGTACTTCCCCAGGCGGGCTCTGCAAAAGAGCCCTACCACTACAGATATATTCAATCTACAGTCATATTCAGATATATTCAAGTATCATTCTACTCAGCTGACACAATCTAGTCCTCTATATCAGTAGCCGGAATATTGAATACGTAAATACGTATCTAACATTTAACATGCTATACAATTATATTCTGTTCTAGCTAACAGATAGTGACGTCAATTCTGATTTACCGTTCTCTGAAGTAAACTAATTCTACTGAACTGGGCTTGGAAGATACTTCTGTTAGCGATTAAGCCGTCACTTGTAGCACTAGTTTGTAAACTTCACCGACACTTGTAGCACTATAGCCTTTTCTGTTTTTGTTTAAATTGCAATAAATTAATTTCTATCGATCTAGTTTGAGATAAAAATCTTTATCAATTTTTATTTCAATATGTCAGAAAAAGAAGGCAAATCTTTAGTGCTGATTTTGAAGTTAAACGCGATCAGTTTAGCTAAAACTTAATTAACGCGTTGAACCGACTTCAAAGCTCCAATTTGCTTAAACAAAACCTAGCTTTGTTAGGCTCGTTTATTTATACAATCGGTGAAATCGATTTACAGTTGTTTAATTTAGTTTAGTTGAAAATGGAGTGTCAGAATCAACGTCCTTGTCCTGTACAGCAGTGTAGTGGTCTGGTGAACAAAGAGCCTTGTCTGTCTTGTGAAATAGGACATGACGGAAATTCGAGCAATGGAGCGAATATCTAACGATACAGGGTTTTACAAAATATAATGAAATGCCAAAACGAGCTTATAGTCAAAATTAATCATCATAATGAACCAAAAAAAATAATAATAAAGAAATCAATTGTTTCAACACACTTGATTTCTTCTTCTTTTTATTCTTTCTTTCTTCGAGTGTCGAGTGGCATTGTTTTTCAATGAAACAGTTTTGTGTGTCGAATGTTATTGTTTGTTAACATTAGAGTTGTTTTAATGATTGGACTACCGATTATCAAAACAACTCATTCCAAACTCATCTATCCTTCGAACTGATTCTCAAACTTTTCTCGTCGCAGAAAATCTCATTCGCAAACAACCACTAAGGTTTCCTTCCCATAACAATCAACAGAACAAACTGTTGGCGGTTCTATATCGCATTACCAAGTTTATTCGTACGATAGCTTCTATTCGATTCGAACAGTCAACAAACTATGAGTCGGTGTCTGGCGCGTTACGAGGACGTCAAAACTTTGTAATGGGTACCCCGAACTCTCATTTCGAGCATTCTCGAAATGTAGTATTAAATTTTATTAATCACATCCAATGGTAGTGGTAAAAGTTTTATATTCGTGGAGTGTGATAATGTTTTAGAGATTAGAAGTTTAATGTAGTTTGTGGTCATTTCGACGAAGATGACTCGTATTAAACAAGTGCATAATAACATTATTGAATTAACGATTTTAACTCTATAGGTATTAATTAATTAAATCTATTTTCAGAGATACTCGTAGATACAAAATAGAAGGCGAAACGTCGTTCATTTTTAGAAATACTAATATATCCGGGTAACTCTCATAGCGTAGCTTAAATGGGTGTTATTAACCAATTTTAAGCAAACGGACGCCATCGTCAGCTCTTGCATTGATGACCGTGAGTGATATTATTTTATAACTGAGCACTAACGTGGTTCGGATTTATTGTTCTATAGCAACGACTGCAAAACTATGCCAGGGGCCTTTTTAAGTGACTTAAAAACGCTGAGACCTAAGCTACTCGTACCTACACGGCCATACTTTTCTTAAAACTAATTTACATATATGAAAAGATACAAAACCGATTCCTTAGAACATTTACTCCCGTAACCCGTAATTGCTCGAGCCTGAAAATATTCATCATAAATTAGCAAACCGTCTTCATTTACGCAAAAGCAAATGAACGCGGTTGTTTATTTACATTTTGTTTGTAATGAGCTGCGGGAACACTCAAGCACACTGAGCTGAATTACAAAAAGGAAATGACGTAGCATTTTTACTTATTATTTAAATTTTCCACCTTTTTTAAAAGAAGAAGTTTAGTGTCCTTGCTTTTAGCCTAATGTGTAATGTCGTGAATATAAACGGGATACTTTTGGTAGAGTAGTCCGACTTGGCCGCACGGGAAGACAAACGATGGATGAAACCATAGCATGGTGATAAGGAGACTGAAAATATTTGATCAGATTCATTTTATTATAACCACGTTGGTCGACCAACATTGTGAGGAGAGTAGGAAAACAGTTGTATAGAAGTACAGTTGTACAGTTGTATGGAAGATAATAGCATAGGATAGGACAACGATTCTTAAAATATATCAAAGATTTAATACAATAACTCTAACATTAAACTAATGATTAATTGAAAGATGAATGCCTTTTTATTGTTCACATCAGAAATGATAAACATATGTTTAAAGAAGAAAAACTCGTAGCCCATCGTATCGTTTTATTCTGTTGCGTTGACAACTATTATAAAATTCTCATTGTTTCCCATTATTACGAATTACCTGCCACTAAAATCAACCAAAAGTGGTAGCGATAAAGCAGTTTTTCTAGCTAGCCTTTATCTAGTCTTTAAATTCTAAGAATAAATAAATAAATAAATCTTAATATAATATAAATCTCGTGTCACAATGTTTGTCCTCAATGGACTCCTAAACCACTTAACCGATTATAATAAAATTCGCACACCATGTGCAGTTCGATCCAACTTGAGAGATAGGATAGTTTAAATCTCAAATTATAGTCGCAATTTTAATTTATTGCAAATTATATATATACTGATAATTTTTACTTTAGCATCAACATACTACGGTTGCTATAGTTACGCAATGGCTTTTGACAGGACAACGTCTGTCGAGTCAGCTAGTAAAATTATATAACCTAGTTTATGTGTTGTTACATGTAGCAGAAATCTCTATTCAGGCTTGGTCACGAAGAATGTCCAAAAAATATAGTAAAGCAAAATAAACGAGGTAAACTTGCGGCTGTGTGGGATTTACGGTAAAACCGTTAACAACTCTCTACAAAAGGTTGTATATTAAAGTTGTATGTAGGTGTGGGTTGTAGGTGAACTAATATTCCATGTACGCTTTGTTGTGGTTATAAAATATTCGGGATCCAAAAAATTACGCGAAGGGTTACGATAACAAGAAGACTGCTCTAGTTTTAAAAGGCTTCAAAATGTTTTAGACGGTAGTTTTGTTTTGAAAACCTAAATACCTGTAAAATATTAGCTTCAAAATAACTTAGTTAATAAAATTATAGCTACCCTAATGGTTCTAATAACATTCAGTAAAGAATAGAATTTAGATTAGATACTTGTTTATTATTCACAGCAAAAAAAACCCTACCAATTCTTAGCAACTTACTTGGTTGCATTAAAAGAAATAATGTGTATTGTGTGTACAGTAAAATTTTACTATATTATACCTACACATTAAAAAAAATATGGAACTGAAACTAAGCACATACTTTTTTTTCTCACGACAGGTCCTTGCGTAGCCGGCGTGGTTGGTCTGAAAATGCCGCGGTACTGCCTGTTCGGAGACACGGTGAACACGGCTTCAAGAATGGAATCTAACGGAGAAGCTTTGAAAATACACGTATCTCCAGACACGAAGGCATTGCTGGACTTGTATGGAACGTTCCAGTTGGAGTGCCGGGGTGAAGTCGCTATGAAGGTATGGAGTAATTCCTTTTTATTTGTAGATCATCATTTGTTATTTTAGTTCTTATTCCTCTGTACTGATTTCTCTCTCTCTCTCTCTCTCTCTCTCTGATTTTGATCTTGGTGTTCGAAAGCTTATCAGTTTTGTTAGCATTTCAGAAGAGGTTTGTGTAAAAAACATTTTGGGAATTCAACGGAAAAATCCTGATAAATAATGTTTATCGTAGAGCTTACGTATTTTTATTTTATGGTGAATTTTTAACGGACCAAAGCCGGCCCTCAAAAATCAATCAATGTTTCGCATGCCTAAATAAATAAAGCTCACTCATTGCGTTCCTACGATAAACAATGTTTGCTCTCAATTATCCCTTAAATTCATTTTCGGTCGTCGGCCATTGGTTTATTGGCTTTCGTGATTTATTACTTTTGAAACAATTTAATCTCTTGAGGTTATTGCAATATTGTCAAAACCAATCTGTGTTATTGAATTCCAATGGACCATCCACCTCCAATTTGAACGCTATTGGCTTTCAACTGAATATTAACTGGCTTGTAATTGTTTCAGGGTAAAGGAGTTCTAGTCACTTATTGGTTGTTAGGCGAGAAGGTAGATCCTAACGCTCCAAAAGAGAAACATCCTATAGTTAAAGCTCAAACGTTGTCTACTGATAGCGGCTCACTTTCACACCTGACTCCGTTCCGACAACGTTTGGATCACGGCTCAAGATCGTCGAGTAGGCGAGGCTCCGGAGTTTTCCAGCCAAAAATCACAGATATGAGCAAGTTAGAGAAAGACGTGCAGCCGCTTTTACAAACTTTGAGCATGCAGAGGCAACAAGCAGAACCGGTAGAAGCAGTAACCAATGGAATCACAGAAAACGGCGAAGAACTGGACAGACTCACGAATTCCATTCCGCTTAACGTGAATTCTCTCAACCACAATTCCGTGAATCAGGGCGGCCAGCCGCGTGTGAAGTTGAAGGACTGCCAGAACTCCATCGGGAATAACAAATCGAATAAAATAGGTAATAACAATTGGATTTCTAAATTGCCCTCAGCTAGTTCGTTCGACAACGGCACTAAGAAAGGTAGCGAGCGTCTAAAAGATTACAGCAGCGTGCCACTTTTATCCAAAGCCGATACGCCAAACGACTCGATTGTTTAAGAGCGTCTATTAATTTGTATTAAACTGGAGAGAGATGTGTAACCTTTCGAATTTGGCATTTTGTACTTAATGTTATCTTTCTGTCAAAGTTTCGATTGTTCCATGTTTTGACTGAAAGATTTATGTGAAATACTTAAATTTTGTATGCCTAAGTAGGACTAATGCCTAAGTAGAAATAGTATTCAAATTAGCATTTACTAATAAAGTCTAAAACTAATAGTTTCTATTTTCGACAGTTTTTCCTTCCAATAGTCATAGAATGTTTCGTATAAAATGTCTCAAAATTCTACTCTTGGTAATTAACACTTTTTTTTTTCAATACCTATAAATCAAGCTTAACGGGACTAGCCTGTCAATGATTGTTTATTGAATGTATGTATTATAGGAATGTATGTAGTGTCAATTTGAAAAGTATTAAGATTTTTGTTCAAAACATGATCACGTTTACTGTAAATAGGTAAGACTTAAAAGTCAAATTTTAAACTAATAAAACTAATAGCTCATATAGGTGTGCTCATTTCATAAAAATGTATTTCCTTACATTCCGACAGCTTTAATAAAGCTCCATCTTAATGTATGACTAAATTGTTAAAACAAAGTTGTGGTGTTGCTTATTATGTCATCCAGATAAAGTAGAAAATAATGTTTATAGATAAATCTCGAAAATTCTATCTCTTTCTAGGGAAATAAAAAAAAATGTATGTGAGTCTAACTTTTAACACTTTAACTGCTGAAAACACATACCTTGTGTTTTCCTTTGCGCAACGCGAATGCGGCTACACACGCCAGGCGCGTATAACACAACGCATTTGATTATCAGCAGCAGTTAAAGCAAACGCATGTGATTATTAGCAGCAGTTAAAGTGTTAAGTACAATGACAATGTTTGTGCTAGAATGTTTTAAGGTTTCAGAAGTCAAGTGAAACTGTTAATGTTATTTGATAAAACTCATGAACAAGCTCGAAAGTTGTGAAATCGATGGCAGTACTTAACTTCTTAGGTAATTTATTTTGTTTACAGTAATGAGACTAGATGTAAATATGTGTTTGAAGTATTTATTTATTGTAAATATTATCTTTAAAATGTTGTTGTGATTTTAGCAAGGTTTAAGTGTATATTTAATATCGTAGAAGGTTACCAAACCGTAAATGTTTCTTAAACGTTATAGCAAATAAAAAGAGTGAGAATAAAAATGACCCCTGAATTTTATTACAAAATCGACAATTTTTTTAATCCTAAAAGTTTTTACCTACAGAAAAAAAAAACATGGAAGAAAGTTATAGGTTCACAATTACATTACACTCGTTTATTTATAATCCAAGGAAATCATTTAAAAAATATTAAACAAAAGCATGCTTTCTATTCTGGCAAACAATTAACTCGCTAAGGTAATTTAAACTGCCACGGAAACACTACACACAAAATTGTTTTCATAGACTGTTGAAAAACAGCATACGAATTAGAAATTAATTTCTGAAAACCCGCGTCCGAAAATGCAAATGTAAAACAACACTGTTGCTGAAATTTCGGCTAACAGCTATTCAAAACGAGTAATGAGTTTCAAATTGCAACACAAATTATTTCAAACAGCCAGTGATATTAAGTTTTTGACGACTTATCTAGTCTTCATTTTTAGGGTTCCGTACCCAAAGGGTAAAATGGGACCCTATAACTAAGACTCCGCTGTTCGTCCGTCTGTCTGTCTGTATGTCCGTCTGTCACCAGGCTGTATCTCATGAACCGTGATATTTAGACAGTTGAAATTTTTCACAAATGATGTAGGTATTTCTGTTGTCGTTAGAACAATACATATTAAAAAACAGAATAAAATTAATATTTAAGGGGGCTCCCATTCAACAGAGACGATTTTTTTGCCGTTTTTATAGGTTTTCCGAATCGCACTTGGCCGGTTTTTATTAATTTAAACGTAATTAATGTTGTAATTAGAGCCTATTCATAACGACAAAATTATCATTTCAATTTTGTCTCATAGCTGCCAACAGTTGACGGTTCCAAATTAAATTGCTTCTCATTAATTTCTCACAAAAGCTGGCATTTTCATTAGGAACCTACTATTTTATGAACTTGAGTTATTTCTGTCCACTGCAAGTAATTATGATGGGAGTCAAACGAAGGCAAAATCCTTTCATTTTCACATTCCATGAGCGTACGCTTTGTACAGTACCCGGCGCGGCGATAAATATTGCACATCGACCTTCGGAAGAGACAAGAGACTTCGTAGAGCGTTATCTCTGTCGCACGAAATACAAACAGTCCAGTATCTATTAGAAGGTAATGCTCTACGAAGCCGAAATTAGCCGATTGTCTCTTTCTGAAGTTCGATGTGCATTATTTATCGCCGGGTACTGTAAAGAAGTTGGTCGATTTGGGAATCACCAGAAGAATTCAACTTTTAATAGAATTTAAAACAGAATCCAAACCAAAAATATGAATTCTGGTAATAGAGACTATCCAGATTATTCGAGCAAGCACCAAGCTTAATTGCCTAAAATAAACGGATGCCATTAGGGGTGACAAAGCCTTTAAACTTCTCATTTAGGCTTTGTGTGATTATCCAGAGACAAAGTTTTGAAAAGCTCTTCAAATACATTTTCGTTAAACTCTACTAACTCGACGACATTCTTGGTATTAGTCGCTTATCAAAAAGCAGGTTTTGATTATGAAAACAAATTATAACGAGCTCTGAGTCTAAAAACTAGGAAAAATATACTTTTGAATATGATTTTAGCTAGAGAACATGTTGATTCTACCTACTTCACAAATTTTTAAGCTTAAAAAAATTGATAGTTTCAATATTGATGCCACCTCTTTCTTAACCATTGAATTGAAAAGAGACATAGATCATCGCACCGTATCTGATCCTATCTTATTGGTTGAATTTAGTAAGCGATCCTTCAGAATTTACGATAGTGGTTCATAAATTAGCATGATTTCAGGGACGCGGTAGCGCTCATTTGTAAATGCTGTCAACAAACAATTCAATGAAGAGATTCTAACAGACTCTTCAATCTTGGTACCAAAAGATCACCAGCTAGCAATCACAATAAGTTCTTTTAATAATAATCGCAAGAAATCACATGCAAAAGGTCTATGTATAATTATGTGATTTTGTTGAAGAGATTTCAAGGAAATAGCTTACAAACCCTGGAGTAACACTATCTACTTTTTAAAAGCTTTTATTTAATTTGCAATGTATAGGTATGTATGTAACTATGTTTGTTCGGGTGGAATCTCGCAACTCAATTTTGAAGCAGAAATCTTTAACCGAAAAAAAGTGGTTCTTTAAAGTGGGTGAAACCACGAGGCGCAGCTAGTATAACATAAGTACGTATTCTGATACGGCTCCGTGAAGACGATGATTAAACTCAAGTTAACATAAGCGATGAAACAGCCCCAGGTTATTAAGTAGGCAATCCAAGCAGCGGGCGTAGGAAGTTTGTTTGTTACATTACGTAGTCAATTTAACACTTCTGTAGGGAAATAAACGTAACGATAAGTTGTTTATTTGTAATTAGGTTGTCTGTGTCAGTTTCTAGATAAAAATAAAATACCTATAATATTTTTTTTTATAATTCTAGAGGACGATCAAACAAAGTATGGACGATGAAAAAGAAGGGAGTGAAATCAGATAATTAGGACGAGCGACAGAGAGAAACGGAAGAAGTGCACGTACTGTACCGACTCCACTAAGGTGGAATAAGGAAGATGATGAGATGATGATGACTATTATTCCCGACGCCATCATGTTTCTCTTGTTTCGATGGGGGTTATAAGCCTAAAGCCGGCGACTGACCTGAGCATTTTGCCGTAACGTAGCATTCGAAGCGAGCGTGGTGGAGCACGCGGCGCTATGAGCGAGCGGATCGGCTCGCTGTACTGACCTGCAACATTTCGTCGTAACGTAACGTTACGTTACGACGAAATGTTACAGGTCAGTCGCCGGCTTAACGTGTGTAGGTATCTGTGTGTCTGTCTGTCGGAGTTGAAACTTTCAAACGGCTAAATGAATTTGGAATGATTTTTTATTGTTATTTAAAAGGTGAACTGATAAAGAGAAAAGCTACGATTTAAAAACAATTTATATATGTAGCTGTTTAAAGATTAATATTTATCTTTTTTGCAACATCCCGCTTGTTAGAGCCGAGTGATTACTCGTCTGTGTGTTAAATTTTTACAAAAGAACGTCAAAACAAAATCTTATTAAAATTTTGAATTTTTTCCCGAAAATGGAGGAAAAGCTAATATATTGCTGTTAAATCTGCGCAAAATTTAAATTGTAAATTGAGTTTTTCTGCTATTCCATTTAGCTTAGAGAAGAGCGTCCGTAGAAGACTGTAGTAAATGTTTGCCATCTCACCGGGTGTCTCTAACGTTCGTTTTGATATTTCCATTTTATTTTAATATACTCATAAAGTTAATGTTTTATCGCAAGGAAGATTATAAAAGTCCCATTAAAATTAATGAGTCCATTTCAATTTAATATTTAGTAAGTAATTAAACGTTCACTTAATGGAAAATGTTTAGCTAGATTTTTCCGGTATTTCAAGTCCGCCATTTTGTTCAAATTGTTATGAAATCAATTTTCGGTTTTCGGTTTCAGTAAACGGTAGACGTTTTATTCACAACTGTATTCGACGAAATATGTGTAGGTACCTACAAGTAATACATTATACGTAAAAAGACGTTTTTATAGCATTTGACCATAGTTTATGGTTACTTTGATGTTAGTTATGGTGTGGCTGAATATGATAAATAAACATGGCTAACCTGCTTATAGAAACGAGATCTATTAAATTATTTCTAAGAAAATATCAGATGGTTACATTTCTTGCAAACTACACAAAATGAGACAAGTAGGTACATTACCTACTTTTTTGTATGTTCTTATGTTCAGAATAATTCTCCTCTGATACAGGTCGGAAACGTGCAACAAACATTATTATTATCATGCAAAATTGATGCATTTTTTTCTTTTTATTTAATTGGGCAATATACGAGTACATAAGTATTGCTCGTCGAGATTTGTGGGATCAAAAAATAAAAAAAGAAACACGCTTTGTCACGCTTTGCTAACTCTGCTAACAGATCGGAAAAAAAGTTTGATACAGGAATACAGATCGAACTTTTTGTTTGACCTATCCTTGTTTGATCCAAAACTGGAAAACAGATCGGAATAAGGTGGTTTCCAGATATATTCACAAGTATATTCAAGTCCATTCCAACTACATTTCGTACAAAATTGTGCTTTCATAATAAAGCAACGTGAAAGACAAAAAATACGAACGAAACAGCTGTTGTTTTTAATACCGTTGTTTCGTTAGCTTACCTACTCGGGATATTTCCCAGCGGAATCGCAATGCATCCAGAAATGTTGGCTAGCTTATAACAAAGCGCATCGCGATATAGCTCGTACCTAGCATATACGAGTACCTAGCAGTCCCGAATTAAACCTTGTTCGTGTAGCGAATAGAGGATAGTAGATAAACTTATAATAATACTAGCTGACTCGACAGACGTTGTCCTGTCTCGATGACTATTTAATTCGTAGCCTTTCCGAACTAGATTTCAAGCGTCAAACTCGTAAAAACAGGCCTAAACCCTCCTACAACAACACCTACAACAGCGTGGGCCAGCTTTATTGCTCAGCATGTGACCGGGTGTTCAGAACGAAGTTCGGATTAGCCAGAGTCGCCATCATCGGACACGATGCGGACGACATCATCATCATCAATTCGAATTGGTAAAAAAGCCATTGCGTCAATTCTATGTCAAATGTCAAAAGTTACATTAAAAAAGTTTACATTGTCCAAAGCGCTATTTATGGTTTAAGTATTTCTAATTTTTCATGTTTTTTTACTATAAATTGAGATGTGTCCTATCTCCTAAGTTAGATCGAACTGCACACGGTGTGCAAATTTGATTGAAATCGGTAAGTAGTTGAGGAGTCTATAGCGGATAAACTACGTGACACGTAATTTATGTATATTAAGATAATAATAATCTTTAATTCAGACCATATATGTCCATACAGTTCACATATTTAACATAATACAAAATTTAAATTAAAGGTAAAATCATACGAGTAAATCACAGATCCTAACATAAAAAATTGAAAATTACAAATTACAATAGTTAATATACAAAAAAAATATTTTAATGTCATACTACTTATGATTTACTTACCTATTTTTGTCTTTCTCCTCATAGGAACGCTCTTTTGGCTGAAATTTGAGGTGACAGGAATCAATGCCCTCTTCTTTGAAAGCCCTCTCGGTCTATTACACTATATTAGGTGTGACAGTTTTGATAAAAAATGTGTTCTGATAAAAGAAAAAGATATTTTGAAAGCTATGTAAGGCTTAATATCTACTAATAAGACTTACTAGCTCATTCCCGGGCCTTGCTCGGGACTCTCCCGGGAGTATCGTGCTGGTCGGACTGCAGCCTCGCAGGTTTGGGGCTCTAAACATAGCACTTAGCGATAAGTGTAGCTTTTCATTCAGACAGTTGTTTAAAATATTAATACATATACAACAACATGTTAGATGACGAAGTAAAATTTATTTCATAGAATATAGATAGAAATAGAATAGAAATTTATTCTCTAGAATTAAAGTCCCGTTTTCAAAAACTCTTGCACTAATGGAAAGTTACATTACGGAGCGTCTTAAGCTGTTGTATTGTAATAAAAGTGTGACCAGCGAGACCGAAAGCCGAGCATTACCACACCGTGTACGAAGTCCCGACCACGCTGGTTGTTAATATTTTGAAATGATCCAAAGTTCTGACAAACTTGCGCTGTGGTTGGTAATGCACGGTACAAAATACCCATTGTGTAAACAAATAACAATTCTGCTGTAACATTCATTCATTTTGTAATAATAGAAACGGTATACAAAAGTTAATGTGTTGTGTTGTATACAGGGTTATTCATAAAGGGTATGCTAAGCCGAAAAGGGCTCATAGTACTCATCATTATGAACAACTTTTACTATGGGACCAACTCGAAATTCGCGAAAAAAAATCAGCTGTTCCATAGAAAAATGTCAATGACACTCGACAAAATGTATGGAACAGCTGATTTTTTTTCGCGAATTTCGGGTTGGGCCTATAGTAAAAGTTGTTCATAATGATGAACACTATGAGCCCTTTCCGGCTTAGCATACCCTTTATGAATAACCCTGTATATTATGTATACAAAGTATGATTATGTCGTAATCCAATTAAAATAACACGTTCTCAATACCTATGCACTATATTGCATTTCTGCATTCCTGTTAATATTAATTAATCAATTAATTAAATTAATGATGATTAATGTTGAACTGTACGAATGCGTAAATATAATAAATGTCCTATATTACTCAGAAATACCTATATTAAATAATTGATTAACTTTATGTTAATAGAGGTCCAGCAGCCTCATCGTCTAACTTCTACGATTGTCAATTCTGGCTTCATAAAATTCGAAATGGACCAATCTGACTCTTCTCAATCCCGAGGTGACGTCACTCTATCCTCCAGTTTTTGAATTTCTTGATTATGAAGACGAATGAGTGAACTGACTTAAAATAAAACTTACTATCGGGTAATTTTAATGACAGCTGAAGTTTGATTCTCGAAGTTCGAAAGTTAACCGATAGGGTCGCTCATCTTCTTATCTTTATTAATATATTATATATATATTATTATATTATTATATAATTATTATTTATTTATATTATTATTTTTTATTTTATTTTTTTTTATCAATGATGTTTGTTATGATTTGATATTTTTGCACGGTAAAACAATTGAATCACTTATAATGGTAAAAAGGCGTTGGTCAAAAAAAGTAATAGAGTTTTTACTCCAAAAAATATAGATTTTTTAACACGTGCTTGTAACATACGAGTATTATTGTTCGTGAGTTCGATGACTCTTATGTAAACTTTGTATTTACCTTGTATTTTATCCTCGAACACTTTTAGTATAGCAACAATAAAATAATAACAAAACGCAACAAAGAAATTATTTATTTTATAAATTATGTTTTCATTATTATTTTTTTGAACCGTAGGCACCTGTAGGCAACAAGCAATAATAGATTAATTCCGCAACATCTTTGACTAATTTATTTGTGGTGAATTTCAGTTCGACCAAATTTCCTCGATTTAATTTTCACCTCTTTTACTTTAGACGTTTAGAAAAATGAGGTTTTCAGAAGCTTTCGTTCAGGCTGTAAAATTAATCGCTTCTCATAAAATTGGTTGCGGATCGTAAAATTGGCTGTTACTCTGAAAATTGGCGATTACTTTTTAAATTGGTCATTAACTGTTTCGAATGAATAAATTTATTTGGATTTTTGGCTAAACTGAAGTTTACTATTGATAGGTTTCTTAATACATTTTGTCTCTAAGAAGAATACAGAATTTAAGTCAGTTGTGTGATTTAAAAACTCTAAAATATTATATGGTTATTCACAAAGGATATGCCAAGCCGAAAAGGGCTCATAATAGTCATCATTATGAACAACTTTTACTATGGAACTAACCCGAAATTCGCGAAAAAAAATCAGTTGATCCATTGAAAAATGTCAATGACACTCGACACAAGAAAATTATTTTTACAAAACAAAAAACAAAAACTGACTTCAAAAGACCGACTATTGAGTTTATTCATCTATTTGTCGCGCACGTACTTAATGCAAATTTAAGACTTATATGGTTTTCTCATGGATACCATAATCAGAACTGGACTAAATTGAAATGTGACCAAATGGGAAGCGTCAGCTTTTTAATAAAAAAAGAATCATCAAAATCGATTCACCCAGTCAAAAGTTATGAGATAACAAACATAAAAAAAAAAAAAAAAAAAAAAAAAAAACATCACCTCCTCCTTTTTTGAAGTCGGCTAAAAATGTATGAAACAGCTGATTAATTTTCGCGAATTCTGGGTTAGTCCCTTAAAAGTTGTTCATAATGATGAGTACTATGAGCCCTTTTCGGCTTACCATACCCCTATAAACATCACTTAATTAAACCTAGAACGTACCCAGTACCCGCCCATACGTTTTTCCACACAAAACTTTTCTTACACATTTAAATAAAACTCTTTTACGCGGGTGAAAGTTCCACAAAGACCAAAACTCCAAACCCTTCACTCCTACTCGATTTAAATGCTAAAGTTTGCTGATCTGCCAACAGTTAATCTCAGAGAGAAGAGAATAGAGTTGAAATGAAAACAGAAAAACAAACGAAAGCAAGCCATTATCCAGTCCAAGCGGCTAGATTGGTATATCTCGACTGCGAACATACCTTGAACTCAATTTCCTTCCTAGTAAAAGTAATTCAGAGTTAGATATTCATATTCATTTATTCACACAAATAGCAGACGTCAAAATGTCAAGCTAAAAATAATAAGTACAGAAAAAAATTGTATAAAATAATCTAATTAATAACCTACCTTCAATTTCATGAATTCGTTATCTATGTCATAAACGCCTGATCGATCAGCCAGCGTTTTATCCTTATTTTAAATATGTTAATATTTGGCAAATAGATAGATAGATAAACTCTTTATTGTTCACACCATAAATTACAAACAAAAGGATTACAACACCTAAAACTAGTGCGACAACTGACGGCCTTATCGCTAAGAGCGATCTCTTACAGGCAAACTTAGGAAGGAGATGATAGATACAAAAATAGAAAAACGGGGTGTGCAATATTTAAGAAAACTGTGTCGTATAAACCTACATTAAAAAGTAATAAATACTTGGAAATACATTCCATTAAAATACATTCTAATACTAAAACTATCTACATTTGCGAATATATCCAAAAGGATAGGGTTGTATGGATGGCGTATGCTAACCCGATTAGGGTCCATTAAAAACAACTTTTTCTATGAGGTCAACCCGGAAATCGTGTTCAAAATCTTACCTGCTCAGATTTCGTCGAGTGTCATTAGCATTTTTCTATGTAACAGCCTATCTGTAGTGGTAGGGCTCTTTTGCAGAGCCCGCCTGGGGAAGTACCACACCTTTGCCAGTTATTCCACCGCCAAGCAGTATTGTGCAAACATTACTGTGTTCCAGTTGGAAAGGCATTGTTTCCAGTGAAATTACAGGGCAAATGGGAGATTAAACAACTTATATCTCAGGGTGACGAGCGCAGTGCTGTGCCGCGCAGGGTTTTGAATTCTGCGAGTTCGAAATTCTGGGTAGCGCAGACCTGAAGGGCAAACGTGACGTTTAACATCAGGCGAGCGATTTGCTCGTCTCGTCACTCAATTACATAAAAAAAAAAATATATATTTTTGCAATTTCAGCTTTGGTTGCATAGTAAAAGTTATTCATAATGAGTACTTTGAGTCTTTTCAGCTTAGCAATAGTAAAAGTTGTTTATAATGATGAGGACTATAAGCTTTTTCGGTTGAGCATACTCTTTCCTTATAACCCTGAATTACTCTTACTAGAAAGAAAAATAAGTTCAGGTATTTATGTTCACAGTTAGAGTTCACACGTTGAATGGAAAATGGAACGTTGGAATGGAACGTTGGAAATGGAACGCCTGGAACGTTGGAACGTCTGGAACGTCCACATCCCGGCGCGGTGCTTGTTGATCATTAGCGTCATGTAGTGCAGAACGGAAGAATTTCATTCAAATACGATGTTGCTATGTTCGAGTGCATAATAAGTACGTTTTAGAAACAAACTGAACAAATGTATTAAAAAGATTGTTGAATAAACTCGTTTTATTTGTATTCTTTATTTGTGTTGCTTGTTTGTGTGATCATCATTTTTAGGTGTTTTTAGGTGCATTATGGTTTGTTTTTAAAATACGATAGCTATAGAACCCTTGATGAGTGAGTTTTCGCATAGGCAGATTTATTGATAGACCTCTAAAATTAGCAATTATCGGAACTACAGGTAAGTTTTGTCTTTGAAAGAAAACTGTTAAAGATACTAATGGTAACAGTATTTATAAACTTTTCGATAATGGTTTTCACTTTCAAAGCCTGTCTAAGCTGATTTAAAAAAATCCACTTGTCTATTCTCGCGCCTACTGCTTGTTTGTTATGATAGTGAGTGTCCTGAATTTGTAATATTATTAGTTCCAGTAAATAAATATAGTTATATTTTCCTGTATACAAAGTTATAACGAAAGGGTATGTAAGTAAAAACTCTCACAGTACTGGAAATTATGAACAGCTTTTACCATGGGACCAACCTGGAAATCGCAGAAAAACAGCTGTTCCATACATTTTGTCGAGGATCATTGATCTTCTTCCATGGTACAGCTATTTTTGTTCGTGATTTTACGGTTATCCCCTTTTAAATGTTGTTCGTAATGATAAGTACTATGAGCCTTTTTCTGCTTGGCATACCCTTTCCTAATAACCCTGTATAGTTATATTTTCCAGTATAATAAACAGTACCAGCCGTGTCAAGGTAGCAAACAGATAGAATCCAAGGCAATAAAGTCACTTTAGCATTTATAACTTAGTTTAATACATAACAATGTTATCAATGTAACGTATGTTTTGTGCCTACAACAATAATGTGCCTGCAACGTTAAGGAAATCAATCTAATATTGACAACAAAAGATCACAAGTCCTTCAAACATCGATGTTCAAAACGCACAAAGCGTTGTTATCTTTATCATCGTTGGAACATTAACTTTGAAGGGGATAAAGGGTTGCTAATAATTCATACAATTCTTTCTTTTTATAAAGAAGTCATCAATCTTTTCAAGCAGAAATTCTTGTTTGAGAAATTTCTTGCGATGCTGAAGATCGCTGTTATTCAAAGGAATTGAGTTATTTATCTTTATGGTCGTGACCAAAACATATTACACATTCATCAGACTTATAAGCGATATGATATTTTTTGCTTACATTAAAAATATTTAGTACTAGCTACGCCCTGCGGTTTCACTCAAAATCCGGCAAGAATCGCAAAATTTTCTGGGATGAAAAGACGTAGTTTGATTTAAGAATCTAAGGTATACCTTTATAACAAATTTCATTTAAGTCCGTGCTTCCATTTTTGGGTGATTGAGTAACAAAATTCTTTACTATGACAAAGATTTATAAAGGCAGAATTTGACTTTTACCGTATTCATTTTTTGTGTTATTGAGTGACAAGACGAGCAAATCGCTCGCCTGATGTTAAACGTAACGTTTGGCCATAACAGGTCTGCACTACCCAGAATTTAATATTAGTAGCATTATTCTAGTTCCCAGTTGTATATTAAAGTTGCAACTGTGTTTTCCTGATAGCAATGAGTTACGCCATTATGCATTTCACTCAAAGCTATGAGATCCTGACAGCTCAGGGACCCTATTCTTAAGCGTTTAAAATTATCTCCGTCACTCTCACTCTCGTGACATTTATAATTAGAGCGACAGGGACCAAGATAATATCTCACTCGCCAGAACAGGGCTTCAGGGTAATACAATTGGACGGAGGCTACGCGAGTGGCTGTACCTAGTGGAATACTAGGTACATAATCCTAAGATAAATCTAGAGAGAAAGAGGAAGCACTATTAGATTTGGGTGAAGCCAAGAACTCCTCGACATTTAGGCTGGGTCCCATCGACTCCGATGGCACATCTCCGGTAACGAGGCCGTTGAATCAAAGTGTTTTAACGGCCCCGGTAGTCCTGCCGTCGGCGATCACCGGGGCCGATGGCGTCTTTAAATTTTACATTTGAAATTTAAAGACGCCATCAGCCCCGGTGATACATTTACCAGATGATTTTAGCCCGTTAATAGAAGTAATTTAAATAGATTTCGCGCATACGTCAACCCCTACAGTGCCGTACGTAGGGGAGTATTGATATGTCAACGTGTGTGCCTTGTGTACATACACGCTAAAGTAGAGGAGTCCTTGGCTTTACTCGAATCTAATGCAGTGCTCCATCTTTTCCTCTAGGTTTATCTGAGACATAATCCTAAGAAATTATATAAATATAAAATTGAATTTGTTTGTTTGTTACTCATAGTTACAGCATGAACGTAATCAACGTAATTAACGTAATAATTTTGCATACACGTTGCATGCAAAATTTCAGTATCGGTTGTCGAAATCGGTCAGGAGTATCGAAAAGGACTTAGCTTTTATCACTGTCTTTAATCACAATATGACGTGCGGGTGAAACCGCTGAAAGCAGCGAGTATGTAAATCACAACAAAAAGCTATTGCCTATAAACAGAGCATCCTATAACAATAAGCTTTTCAAAGGTTCCGGGTAGAAAAATATCCCAACAAAGACGTAAGGCACTTTTCTTTACTTGACTATAAAGAAGCTTACTTTTCTTGTTTACTTTTTTATTTATTTGATTACTAGCTGCACGTAGGTGGGACAAGGGTAGGCAGATGATGAGATGATGATGACTAGCTGCACTCGACGGTTTCACCCGCTGTTTTTTTCCTTTTAAACCTTTCCTGTGTTAGAGCGAACAAAACAAAAAAAGAAATATTTAAATCGATCCAGCCGTTTAGCGAGCAAAGGCGAAGGCAAAGCGAGGCGTAAAGAGTGGATGATCCTTTACCTACGGCTGGGAGACATCACGACTGTTCGAAAAATGACAATTTGTATTCAGTAAAAGAGTCACGGTTCTCTACTTAAAATTGGTCATTTTTTAAAATTTGAGGAAAATTAGACTTTTAGTATGTGACATTTATATTGAACTAGCTGACCCGTGCCCACTTCGTTGGGCATAATGTTAATTAAACCCGAAGCCATCGCGCGCCGTCCGGACCGTTTTTTCTCCGATTCACTTTGCAAAACGGACTACCACGTAAAAGCCTTTTTATTTTTCGGTTTTTTATATAACCTATGACACTCAACAATAATGTGGCTTTCTATTGGTGAAAGAATTTTTAAAATCGGTTCAGTAGATCCCGAGATTACCCCTTACAATTTAACAAATATACAAACAAACAAACTTTACTTCTTTATAATATTAGTATAGAAGTATAGATTACAAATTGACTTTTTCCGAACAGTCGTGGTGTCCCCCAGACGTAAGTAAAAGATTGTCTACTCTTTTCGCCACACCCAGTATAAAAATATGAGCATAAAAGAGAATCTGAGATTTATAAGCTCTATTTGCAATCACCGTTTTTCAATAACAATTATGTTTATCTAGTATTTGCTACAATATTGTAAAGATTGTGGGTTGACGATAAAATTGGCACAGGACCAGAATGAGTGGTGTACAAGAAAAGAGGCCTATGCCCAGCAATGGGCGATTTTAGGCTAAAAATGATGATGATAATGATTTGCTACGAAGCTATAGCCAAACCGTTTATCTTAGTCCTCGCCTGCGCGGTACAGAGGCGCGGGGGTATGACGACAAAGGGGACTGAGAGGGGTGCGGGCGGTGGGAGCGCTTAGTGTGAAACACAAGCGCCTCTGTACCGCGCAGGCGAGGACTAAGATGTTTATCTTTTGGCTATAGTTATTTTTTCTATTTTGTAAGACTACAATAAATTAGCGTAACCCAACTCCAAATTCCCGCTTAATTATTCCCTCCTGCTCGATTTGCTTTATTTCTTACTTAAGAATGTAAATACCCCTTTAAATTCTTCTGCAAGTGAGATTAGTTAATGGTAGGATTAACTTGGGCTGTTTAGGGTTGTAAGTCTTCCCCCCCGAATGGGTTCCCGCCTTTCCGTGGCGGGGGGGATAAGTAGCCGTGGCACTGAGCCCGGTGAAACGAAGAGGAACCCGAGGTGGGGCCTTCCGCGTGTCCCTCTGGCAGCAGAGGGCTGATTAGCAGAGGGCACAGCGGATGAGCCGGGGTCTGAGCGATGGCTCGGACCACCAGGGGGGTTTTCCTTGTGCTCCTCGCCGCGTGTGGGTCGCGGTCGGGAGTGCAAGGAAAGGAGGAGGGTCTGAGTGTGGTGGACGCCGGGGGATGCGGCGCTCCACACTTGGACGGTGGCATTGCTGCCACCGGTGACGAGTGTGGTGGACGCTGGAGGAAACGGCGCTCCACGCTCGGGCGGTGACAGCGGTGCCACCAGGAGGGTTTTCCTTGTGCTCCTCGCCGCGTGTGGGTCGCGGTCGGGAGTGCAAGGGAAAGAGGAGGGTTTCTTTTGCACCTCGCCGCGTGAGGTTTGCGGCCGGGTGTGAAAGGAACGTGGGCTTAAGGCGGGGTGAGTGGTGCTAACCACACTGCCCACCACGTGTGAGCGAGCGGGGCTGGGGAGCGAGAGGGCGGTTCGCCCGTCTCCTTGCTCCTCGGCAGTGGGGTTGCCGGTAGAGTCGGGGGACTCTCCCGGCCTGCACGACCCCACACTGTCTGGGGGGTGATCCTGGGGAACAGGATCACCCCGCCATGGGTGCAGGGGGCCCTAATCGGGCCCGTCGCCGGGGCGAGGTGGTGATTGCTAACGCGACCCCACCTTGCCCTACCAGGCGGACGATGAATTCCCCAGTGGTTTTAGTGGGTATGCCGCCACTAGGGCGGAGACTCCCACATAACCACCCTGCCTCCCCCGGGGCGAGCGTGGTATCCATAAAGGATTTCCACTGGGTAAACAAAAAAAAAAAAAAAAGGGTTGTAAGTCTTTTGACTTTAAAGTATTGCAGAGCGTTGTATTGGATTTCGAATGTTGCCATTTTAAGCCAAACTTAGTGCCTTTTCACACGTACAGGTTGCCGGGTAGCCGGCGCCGGATACCCGGTGTCAAATGTACCCGCCTGCCGGATAAATAACGCCGGTACATGTGAAAGCTATGTACCATGCCCATACACTTCACCGCCGGGTAACCGGCGCCGGCTACCCGGTAACCGGTACGTGTGAAAAGGCACTTATACTGAAAACAAAGTATATAATAATAATAAATAACGTTTCACACTCATAGCTCCCCACTAGGATATATCCTGTGTCGGGAATGCCATGGAACACACACAAAGACAAAGACAACTAACACCCAGACCCAGAACAGACATTTAAATTCATCATTCAAACCTCTGCCCGGCCGGGAATCGAAGCCGGGACCTCTAGCTTATAAGTGTTATAAGGCGGATATCATTAGGTACCGCTGACCCAAACAGGCCGTCATCTAACTATCAAATAGATAACAGGTAACAAAACAGACTACTAAATTTATTTCCATACAAGTTTCCAGGGGTTTGACTTTTTCGCGAATAAGTCTGCGTTTGATCGTCAACTCGACTGATGGTAAGCGACGATGTGGTCGAAGATGAAGCACGCAGACTTAGAAGATACCTATTCACTCTGACCTTGAAAAGCCCAAGATTGAAGACTAGTTTTCTTACAGGGCTAAAAAACTTTGTCTATTTTTATTTATTACCATTTCTGCTGTTTAGAGTGGAATAAAGGGACATTCTAATAATTACCCATTTAAATATTATACATTATGGAAAAGCAAATTTTTTCCACTTTTCCTGATTTCAAGTAGGGATTTTTGGCCACGATTACTTTTCAAAAAATTCACAAAAATAATTGCAATATTTAAAAGTTTTTAATTTACATGACTTAGGTATACTATCCTACTACTATTATAAAGGCGAAAGTTTGTAAGTATGGATGTATGTATGGATGTTTGTTACTCTTTCACGTAAAAACTACTGAACGGATTTACATGAAATTTGGAATGAAAGACTTGTTTAGAATTAACAAAAAATATAAATTTAAAAACACAGCGTAAATTCAAACGTGTTAACAAATACTCGTATAATATGATGTAATAATGACAGAGAAATAGTTTATTTCACAAAAAAAATCAGAAAACAAACCAACATTGGGCAATATTCTACATTTTCTACAACAGCAATCCACGTAACTTAACTATAAACTTGTTCGTTACTACAACCATTTGAAAGCAATCCAAGTAGACTGGAAACTTGTGCACTCTGTGAAATTTAACTCTGTCAGAAGAACATTGGAAGGAGGTACTCGTAAGTCGGCACTTTTGAAGCCAAAACTTGTACCTACCTGCTAAACTTTATTCTGTGCCACAACTAGTTACAAAACGTTTGAGATCCTTTCGAAATATTTTGAACAAGTTTTAGTAGAGTTTTTCTATTACAGTATACTCATTTTCTTACAATTTTATTTATTTATTCCACACAGAACAAAAAGCAATTAAAAAGAAATAAAATAACAATGCAATGAATCAGACCTGAATTTCAGTTCAGATACCTGCGTGCTACAGCACATAATATATATAAGCAAACGTGTTTGAGTAATGATGAATATTAATACAATTTTAAATACTAAGCTATGGATAATACAAATATGACCATGATGATGATGACAAACATAATGATAATGATGAGGACAACAAAATTAGAATTTACAATTACTCATTAGCTTATAATGTAGATCAACACATAGGCTACTTTTTATTCGGGAAAATGCGGATAACACCATGGGCGCAGCTAGTATATATTATTATAAAACTAGCGGCCCGTCCCGGCTTCGCACGGGTAGACTTTGGGATAAACGTAGAGTAAATTGAAATCGGTCCAGTCGTTCACGCGTGATGGCGTGACCAAAGGTGTTGAGAATAATTATAGGAACTCTTTGTTATAACCTCTATTCTCATGCTATTGCGTAACTATAGCAACCGTAGTTTGTTGATGCTAACTTGTCAATTTATAGTAAAAATTATCAGTATAAAACGCACACTGTTTTGATAGATATGATTGAATTTGAACTTTGTACAGAGGTAATAAAGTGCAAATTGACTCTTGGACGTTAGGAACATACCTACATTGCTTAAACAACAGTGAGTGCTTGCAATTCAGTATGAACTTTATACAATAGCAATAAAGCTCGTTTTAGTTAGAAAACGTTTGTATGGGAAAAAGAAAAGGGCTGTTTTTAGGGTTTTTCAATATTTCTGAGAGATTTTCTTAATATTTTTTTCCGTAAGAACCTTCTCCTAATAATAATAAATACAACAAAAAAAGAATTAGTGAAATCGGTCCAACCATTCACGCGTGAGGCCGTGACCAAGGAAAACGGGTTTCATTTTTATATATATAATAGATAATAGATAATAGATAATAGATAGATAATAGATAATAGAATATTATTAATGCTAAAAATGTATGTGTGTGTGCCCATTTGTAACGTATTTCCATAACTACTGAAAATATTTTAATTAAATATGGAGGACATAGATCTTTTCATAACTGTGGGGCACTAGTAGGAGTTAGATCCCTACTAATATTATAAATGTGAATGTAAGTTTTTTTGTTTCGCTTTCACGCGAAAACTGCTTAACCGATCATCATGAAACTTTGTACACATATTTTTAGAGGTATTAGAAGTAACAAAGAATACTTTTTACTAACGCTAATGAGATAATTTTTATCGCGGAAAAGTCGTGTTAACTTTTTGACCACGCGTAAAACCAGCTATAATACCATAATATAAAAGTATTATGCTACTGAAATCCTTCTTCCTTTTGAAATTAGTTTTAACTACGGAGAGCTCTGGGGACTGTAACACAGTTTCAATACTAGTTCAGGCGCCAGCCAGTCTCATAGATACACAATAGTGAGTAAAAAAGTTTGAGACTTTAATAGTAGATAGTGTATTAAGTCTTATTAGGACACAACATTTCATTTATGTGCTATTTTCAGTCAATCGTTATTACTGTGTCAACTCAACACGACCTGTAATCATTCCACTGATAGGATACCAGGTCTACCTTCCATAGGTGATTAGCTCGTATTCCACGACGCTAGCCAAATGCGGGTTGATGGATTCGCATACGCCATTTTTCTCCTCCGGATATATGCAGGTTTAGTCACGTTTTCCTTCACGAAAAAGCCAGCACAGGAAAAAGTAAGTTACGAAAAAGTAAGAAAGTAAAATAAATAGTTTGTAAGCGATATGCGACCTAAAATTAATGAGCTATGAAACTTTTATCCCACAGCACAATTCCAGCCATTCATCGTACCATTCAACGACAAAAGGTCATTGCAAATTATGCTCTCAACCAACTACGCTCAAGTTGAAAATCTGTTGGCAATCGCCGAGTTCCGGCATCTGCACTTGACAGCTATTCTAGGCTTTGTTACCTTCACGTCCTCAATTTACATCCTTCCTTCATTTCGCTGTAACAGTAGCTCTTCAGTTGGATTAAAGGCGAAGTCGGAACAAAACCCGCTTGCCCGGTATAAGTTGGCCAGTTTTGTCGAGCTTGATTTTAGCGTGTTTTTTATATGCTCTATAGAGTTATACGGAAGGGTATGCTAAACCGAAAAGGACTCGTGGTAGGTACTTATCATCATGAACAACTTTTACTATAGGGCCAACCCTGAAACCGTAAAAATATAAATTAGCTGCTCCATAGAAAAACGTCAATGGCACTCGACAAAATGTATGTTTTTTTTCAGATTTCAGGGTTGGCCCCAAACTAAAAGTTGTCCTTTTCAGCCAGTGCCAGCTTCAGTTCAGCCAGTGCCAGCTCCAGTTCAGCCAGTTGTCCCTTTCCGTATAACCTCGTATAGCTAACCATATAAGTCGCTGACACAAATCGGTGACATGCTGCTAGTTTTTATCAGTAGAAGTTTTTTGTTCATAAAAAGTCCATCATAACATTTCTTTGTAAGTCATAATTGAAAAAAGAAATTGTGACCAAACTCAAACTATACATATAGAGTACATCTATCTTCTAGAGTTCTAGACATATAATATATCAGTGAAAAGATGTCAGAGCATTTTAAACAGTGACTAACTTTAGGCAGTAGTTATACGTAAAGCTAGCTTAAAGTTTACTTTTACTTTACTTTTGTATTTAATTTCAAAATACCTACTGTACTTGTTATCGCTTCAAATAAATTATCCATTATTTCCTTCAATAAAAACAAATGCGATTCCTACAAAAAGCAAACATTTTTATACCTAACTAGCTGTTCCCTGCCACGCTTCGCTGTGGATAAAAAAAAATAAAAAAAAAATAGCCTATGTTACTTTGGGATAATGTAGCATTCGAATGGTGAAAGAATTTTTGAAATCGGTCCAGTAGTTTTTGAGTTTATTCCACACAAACATCCAAAAATATAAATCTTTCCTCTTTATAATATTAGTATAGATATCAGAACCTTTCCCTACATTATACTGTAAAAATAAGTCGCTCACAGCCCCGGAAATTATAATATTTCTGCAGCTAATTTTGACCGGAAACTGAATCGTGGCGTATTCAAAGAACCGAGTCGAGAGCACACAAATTCAAATGAAAATGCCTGAAAAAGTTAACAAAACGTCCATTCAAGTTGAATTTGCTTCGGACGAAGCTTCCGCTATCATAATGAAAACTGAAATATTAACGTTCTAAAGTTAATTAAAAACATTGGTGGTTAAAAGGTTAGGCGTTTGACCACAGCTTAACTCATACTATCATTTAATAGGCCCAAGTTTGAAGGCAAAGACACATCTAAACTAACTAAAAATATATCTGTCTTTATCGGGTGTTTTGGCGGGAACGTGGAAGAGACATGTTGCTTCATTTTGTTATTTTACTAAACTTGTGTAATTTTGAGTGTTAATGTTTATTTTAAGTGGGGAAAATAACCATTAAGTGCTTGAGGACGTGCACGAGTGTGGGCAAATCATAAAATGCAGTGAATCGTGTCATTCCGTGTTGCTTCCAAAACTCCTTAGAAAAGCCTCTAGTAAAGTCTCCACTACTTTACTGGGGCACGTAGATACCTACTCACTCTATCCACTTGACACTGGCTAAATTGTGGCAACCCCGCAGAAGCCATTAATAAAAATTGAAGTTGAAGTTGATCTGTCTTTATCAATGCAAGCCATTTAGACAAGGATGCCAATAGTTTTAGAAAATTTAGATCTGTCTTAAAAAGACTTCAAACTTGGGCCTAATATCAGGTCTAATGTTAGTGTAGTATGTAATAGAAAACTGTTAACTAAACCAATAAATTCTTGAGCCAAAAAGATAATTAAATTGTAGTTAAATTACAAGCTATCAGGTATATTATGTTTACAGAGACTTAAATTATGCAAATACATATAAATATTAAAATATAAATATATAAAATGAATAAATAATAATTTATGTAAAATATAAATGTCGCCGCGAGGACATTGGGCGTCTTCGGGTTTTCGTTCGAAGCGACACTAGCGCCGCTGATGGCATATCCTGTGAAACTTACAATCGAAGTAAAATCTATTTGGTAACTAAATACTCGAGTAAAATCTATTTGGTTGAATATTTGCTGCTTTTGTTTAAAAACTTGATAAAGTGGCAGCCGCATTCCTTTTTCACAAAAGGCGTGCCACTTTTTGTTTGAGATTCGAGGTGAAACGTTGTAAGTAAAACTTTGAAGAAAACTAAAATAAAAATAATTCAGTGTTTCATGTGCTTTTATTTCAAGAGAATTCCAACAAGTGCTTAGAATCATTTCTGTTAGTTTTTGAGTCGAAAACTAGGCAGTGTAGAGAGTTCAATTGTAACAGTAAAACCGATGGTCGTCAAGGCTGGCGGTTTTACTCGTTTTTAAAAGATACTAGCTAGTTCTATATTCGACATATACAAGCAATTTAACTTGCCTTGTTAGTATGCACTGTGGGTCATATCTTGCAACTGAATTTATATTCACTTCCTGATATCCGATTGAGCTAAAATTTGGTACATCTGTGTATCTCTGATGTCAATGAAATAAGAGCTTGTTTAAAAAACTACAAATATATTTTGCTTGGTTGGAAAAAAAATCGGGGAGACCTTTGCCCAGCAGTAGGACAGCATAGGTTAGATAAAAAAAATTGGTTCCTTATCCAGCAGTGGCGTATCTGTGACGCCTCCAGTGTTACAGGTGTCCAGTGTTATAGGTGACGGTGATCGCTTACCATCAGGCGGCCCGTTTGCTTGTCTGCAACCTATGGCATAAAAAATATCATTACTGTAATCCGTGTTCTACGGTACTAATTTTAGATAATAAATAAAACAAATTAATACAACATTTCCTTCCACAAGCGAAGAAGGGCTAGTTATCACAAAAACTTTTTGTTTTATTCGAATACTTTTGAAGTTGGAAGCATAACACAAAAAAAGTCGCTCGTTGTTGTTCGAAGGCAAATTTTTCCCAAAAAATAAAATGAAAGAGCTCGGGAAACTTCCCAAACAAGAAACCACTGACACCAATTTAAAAAAATTCACGTAAAACGCTTTGACTTCATTAAAAGGTCGCCGCTTGGCCAGTGTAGTCAAGTGAAAAAGTGGCTTAACAAGTTGGCAGGTAAGTTCTTTCGGTTAAAATATTAAAAGGGCACAAATATACCTTGCACTGATACTTTATACAGGGTTATAAGAAAAAGGTATACTTACTAAGTCGAAAATGACTCAAATCGAAAATCGCAAAAAAAAATCTGCTGTTCCATAGAGAAATGTCAACGATACTCGACAAAATTTGTGGGTGAGCTGATTTTTTTTCTCGCAAAATCTGAAAAAAAAAGGTATAAAAAAGTCCCATACCAAAAGGTTTTCAAAATGATGAATACGAGGGGTTCCCAACGAGTCACACCAAAACGAGTCAGATGAATACCTACCTACTATGAGCCCTTTTCGCCTTAGCATACCTTTCCCTTATAACGCTGTATAGGTACAAAGAGCGCTCTGCAATTTACCCCCTCCACTTTTTTAACCGACTTCAAAAAAGGAGGAGGTTATCAACTCGTCTGTATGTTTTTTTTTTTATTATTATTTTTTTTTTATGTTTGTTACCTCATAACTTTTGACTGGGTGAATCGATTTTGATGATTCTTTTTTTATTAGAAAGCTGACGCTTCCCATTTGGTCCCATTTCAATTTAGTCCAGTTCTGATAATGGTATCCATGAGAAAACCATATAAGTCTTAAATTTCCATTATATACGTGCGCGACAAAAAGATGAATAACTCAATAGTCGGTCTTTTGAAGTCGGTTTTTGTTTTTTGTTTTGTAAAAATAATGTTCTTGTTACAAAACTTTTTTCTATTTTTCTGGGGGACAAATAATAGCGAAAGTTTTAATCTATGTTAAGATATAAGCTATCTCTACCCCAAACTTTATCAGCATCAGTTTAGTAGTTACAGTGACACGCAGTAACAAACATTCACATTTATATGTATAATATTTATTTTTTTCTTAGTTATTTTGTTACTGAGGTTACTTTGCTCACTTTATGTAAACTTTTTAGGGTCCAGTATATTTTATTCATAATCTTATTTCGCGGCGTCAACACCCAGTTTGTCATAAAAATAATGGCTTTAGAAGCCGGAATTTATGTACTGGTATCCTTTTCATTAGTACCTACTGGGTTGGTGTAATATATGTTTTAGTATAATACGTCTCGTAGGGCGGTTATTTTGAAAATTTGACGGCGCTTTACTCGACTGTGCCGTTGTGAAGTCGTCGGCTCAGTGAGGGAACAGCTGTTGAGCATTTGTGTTTAAATCTCGACTCTTCCGGTTCTTTGGAACATAAATATGAATTATAATACAAATTTTTATGCCACTGATTTTACGAAAAATGAAAACTTCATGAGGAAAACTGCATACGACTGGAAAAAGTTATTCAATGGCGCATGAGAATCTACAAAACGCTGTTGGCCTGCGTGGTGAAAGACGGCCTTTAGTTACCTTTCAAAAGACCCAGTATTCCAGCAGAGTTATTCTTTCGTTTTTAATATCTGGTGTAAACACCAAAATTTTATCTATCTACGAGTATCTATCAGTGGGCTGATTAAAGGTTGAGTTGAACGCAATTACGCAGATCATCAAAGTACGCGTAGCCTGATTGAGCGACTGTTATCGAAACAAGGAGTGTCGTGGTCTTTCATTACCCAATTGCTTATATTCGTTTCCCAAAACTAGCATCTAGCTTCGTCCGTCCAATCCGATTGCTAGTTTCACCGGACCCATGTTGCTCTAACTTTCGTAAAGCTCTTAATCCAGATGATGGAGGAACTCTGTAACGAGCTTGTGGTTGATAGGCTGATTCTGGCTGAGGTAGATAAAAAGTTGGCGTTAGTTTGTGCAGATATTTGTGGTCTTCATAAAGTTGGACAAATTAGAGGACGTGCTCAATGAAGTGAAGTTTAGCAAACGCTGATGTTTTGTATACAGCACGATAACAAAACTATGCGTGTGGAACTTAACATCTGTAAGTATGTGCTATAATTATTTTGTTAATACTTGTTACGGCCTAATCACCCTTCGAGGGTAGACCTAAATCCCAGCAGTGCAGTGGGAAGATTAAAGGTTGCTGATGATGAATACCTACTTGTTATTTGTTTTTATAGTTCTTCGTCATTTCTATTTCTTGTTCGTATATCAGATGAATTCTACGATTGAACTCCAGGAAAAAAGTCCAAGGAAAGGAAGCACAGGATATCGCGACGGACTCGAAATTGGCTGAGGGAAACGGCACCACGGATCGTCAGTTTTAGTTACCGGCCAGTACCTTTTAATAAGTAGAACCAAATTATATGTATAGATGACAAATCTTTAAAACCATGCATTTTGTAGACTATCATTAACATCTTATGAAACAGCTGATATTATTCTCACAGTTTCAGGATCGTTCCCATGGTAATAATTGTTAACTATGATGACTGCTACGAATTCTGTTTGGCTTAACCCTTTTCTTATAATCCGATACAGATACTTCTTATAGTCCAAGATTAAAAACCCAATAGGTACGTCCACAGTCTTGAACAAAGCTTGGTTTCACCGTCGTTTTACATTAATCTTATCTAATCCGTAAACAGATTCAAAACGACATTTTATCTCGTTGTAAAACGAGGAAAGGAAGTAATTTTGGTTCCAATCGCTGAAAAGGATTTCATGTCGAGCTTATTGGAAGTCGCAACGAGCCGGGACTCTGTGAGACGTTTATTGAATAACGTTGAGCAATTTCGAATAATTTCGAGACTTTTCAAATATCATGAAAAGGGTAGAATTAGGGTAAATTACTTTTCGAATAATATTCATGTGGATTCATGGATTTTGTAAAACCACATATTTGCCCGCTTCGGATTTTGTCAAATTCGTTTTGGATGTTTCATCTGATCTACGAGTATATCTTTTCGCAGAATTATTTTGGCTGAAGAAGCAGGTTTTATTTAACAGAATTCGATAAAGGCGGTTTTTGTACCTATCATGATTTGAAGTTAGCATATCAGGCGAACTTCAATATGAAATTAGTCCATTCCAGTTATTGGGTATTTTTTCAAAATAAAAATTTAGTAAAAAAAAACAATTGCATCGCGTTCAAAATTAGTAAATTTTTACTATGATATGGATGCTATTCGGACGGGTGCTCTAAGTGAACTACTTCGGACTATAATAGATCTTCTCATATTTTGTACTAAATTCAGCCCGCGGACTAGCAAACCGCAAAACCAGTTTCTTAATCGGAATAAAAGTATCCTGTATGACTGTATAGAAAAATGTTAATGACACACGACAAAATGTACTTATGGAACAGCTGATTTTTTTTCGCTAATTCTGGGTTGCTCCCATAGTAAAAGTTGTTCATAATGATAAGTATAGGTAACGAGCTTTTTCAGATTAGCATGCCCTTTCTTTATAAGTTTTATAACCACTTTTTTTTTTTTTGTTTACCCTGTGGAAATCCTTTATGGATACCACGCCCGCCCCGGGGGAGGCAGGGTGGTTATGTGGGAGTCTCCGCCCTGCGGCGGCATACCCACTAAAACCACTGGGGTATTCATCGTCCGCCTGATAGGGCAAGGTGGTGTCGCGTTAGCATTGACCACCTTGCCCCGGCGACGGGCCCGATTAGGGCCCCCTGCACCCATGCAGGGGTGACCCTGTTCCCCAGGATCACCCCCCAGACAGTGTGGGGTCGTGCAGGCCGGGAGAGTCCCCCGACTCTCCCGGCAACCCCACTGCCGAGGAGCAAGGAGACGGGCAAACCGCCCCCTCGCTCCCTAGCCCCGCTCGCTCGCACGTGGTGGGCAGTGTGGTTAGCACCACCCACCCCGCACTAAGCCCACGTTCCTTTCACACCTGACCGCAACCCTCACGCGGCGAGGTGCAAAAGGAACCCTCCTCCTTTCCTTGCACTCCCGACCGCGACCCACACGCGGCGAGGAGCACAAGGAAAACCCCCCTGGTGGCACCGCTGCCACCGCCCAAGCGTGGAGCGCCGTTTCCTCCGGCGTCCACCACACTCGTCACCGGCGGCAGCAATGCCACCGTCCAAGTGTGGAGCGCCGTTTCCTCCAGCGTCCACCACACTCAGACACCACCAGACACCATCACGCTGTGCCCTCTGCTAGTCAGAGGGACACGCGGACGGGCCCACCGTGTCGGGTTATTTGCCAGCGTGCGGTAATACTGCATAAAAGCTGCAGTATTACCGCACGCTGTTGCCCAGGGTGCACCACGAGGAGGTTACCCGACCTAGCACCCCAAGTTTTATAACCCTGCATATTATTTTGTTAGTGTTCTTAAAACGCAGTTGGCCTAAATTTAGTGAAAAGACTACCTCCATTTATCTTATTTCACTCAAATTCGTTAAGTTACATATAATATTTCAACACAGAAGTAACAAACACACACACACACACACATACCTTTTTGTCACAAACTTTCACAAATAATATTAATGAGACGACGAAGACAATAAAAAAGTCGATCAGTAAAACTCGATTTAACCTTTTACTCTGTAACTGCTACTCCTTTTACCAAATTCCAGTTGGAGACGGTCTAAGCTTCAAAGTCGGACGAATAATCAGTAATAAGTCGTAGTTTCCATTTCAGTCCGAGCTGTAATCTCCGTCATAGCTACCTACCTCTATCTCGCTTTAGTAAGGGTCGATACACATCTGACGGAAAATGCGTCGCGTATTCAGTCGCGTAACGCCAGAACAGAGAAATGTATAATAAAACATCCAACCTTTCACACTCAACCGATGATGCGCTAGTGCGTCAGGTGTGAGAGGTTGGATGTTTTATTATACATTTCTCTGTTCTGGCGACCGATAATACGCGACGCATTTTCCGTCAGATGTGTAAAAGGCGCGTCCTTCGATCTAAGTTTGGTTGTGGTAAAGGTCAAGTTACAACGAGATTTATTTATGATGAAATGAAAGAAAAAGATGAAATTGAATTCAAAGGTCGAAAGCTATAGTTATATTACTTTTTTGGCATTATAAAATCACTCTCTTACGGTGGAAATTCCTTGTAACCGTACTAAGCGTTTTCATTCGTCTTTTTAACACGCTTTTATTAGCTTCACCTGTATGTTTGTATGTTTGTATGTTTGTATGTTTGTTTGTATGTAACCGACTCCTTTGAGCGCGTTTTTGACCCACTTTAAACGGTCAGATTTCTTTCAAACTTTGTAGATATATCGAGGACCGATGACAATACACTAAACAAATCGTGTTTTTTAGTTTTTTTAACTATTAATTTTTTTAACACGCTTTTTCTATAAAGTTTCTTTAACTTTTAATACCGTTTAACTTACAAATGGTAATTTCGTCATTCGTGTCAGAGAACAGAGTGGCGCAGTGGAAGCGTGCTAGGCTCATAATCCAGAGGTCCCTGGATCGAAACCACTCGCTAAAAATCTTTTTGCTCAATATTTTTTGTTACGCATCAATTTTATTTTATGAGGTCTGAGGATCGAAACCACGCGGCTACAAATCTTTTTGCTCAATATTTTTTGTTACGCATCAATTTTATTTTTAATTTGCTCTGCTCAAGCAGACGGCCAAAATCGGATAACACCAACACATTTGTACATATTAAGGATGGTTAATAGTTAGCAAATCGAACTAAAAAGCGAAAAATAAATAATAGTTAAAAAAAAACTAAAAAAACACGCTTTTTATAAAAAACCGAACTAAAAAAATAGAAAATAAAATTTTATAAAATTAAGAATAGGGTTGAAAATTTCAATAAATATAAATTAATAATAGTGTAAATAAATAAATATATGTATTTTATTTTTTTTAAAGCGTGGGGTGCTTTCTAAGATATTATCAAAATGCTAATCACTCTACTCATGTCTGTCAATACAAAATGTATCTACAAAATATATAATATATCTATTGACCCATGCACCCCACGCTTTTTAAAAATAAAATACATATATTTATTTATTTACACTATTATTAATTTATATTTATTGAAATTTTCAACCCTATTCTTAATTTTATAAAATTTTATTTTCTATTTTTTTAGTTCGGTTTTTTATAAAAAGCGTGTTTTTTTAGTTTTTTTTTATTTAATTTGAACGGCAGAGTATCCAACTCACTAACCGCGTCTGTTTTTCCTAGTAAGTACCTACAACCCCGATGTTCAAAAATAGAGTGAAGGTTTTTCCTAGGCAAGCGTGCTACATCTTCGACCACACCGTCGCTTCCCATCAGGTAAGATTGCGGTGAAACGCATGCCTAGCCCGATGTAAGAAAAAAATGCAAATATAAAAACTTTTCTTAAACGCAGTGATGAGTCCGTGTTGGACCACTAACTCGCCTGTTGGAAAGCGATAATAATTATATTATGATTGAAGATAAAACACGCAGATTTAAAAGATACAACCTGAAAAGTCAACCATCGTGTCTGTTGTACCGCTTTGTAAACTAAACTGAATTTGACAGCTCTAAGATAGTTGCCATCTCTTTCTAACATACTAAAGCAAAACGAGACGCAGATAAACTTCATCTTAACAGAGTAGGTTCTTTTAGTGAGTAGTCATTTGGAATTGACGATAATGACACGTCAGCACTTAAAGGTTAAAATATAAGAAAAATTTAAGAAGAATTTGTCTAATATTCAAATTAAAAAAAAATAAAAAATAAAATCTAAATCTTTTTATGCTGTATATTCTAGAAGATTATATCAGCCGTCTTTACATATTTATTTAGTCTTGTATGATAAGCAGAGTTCTGTGGCACACGTAATACCCGTTCATTCCCTTATATTACGCAAACAGGTTTTCCTTCTAGCCTTCTACAGCCGGTTTTTCTTTTTCCAGAAACTTCTCTCAATATTATTAGTTTTGAGAGCTCGAATCTGTCATGCCTGAGCACATGTACCAGATTAACTTTGCGCAGCTTGACGGTTTGCAAAACTTGCATTCCTGGCAAAACCGTCGCAGAACTCAAAGTGTAAGGTTAGAAAACAAAAACTTAGAACTCTGAATATTATGGTAACGGGTAGCGTTTTCTTTGATTTTTGTTTGTTGGACAGCTGTTTTATGTTTTTTAATTTTAATGATTCAAAGTTTGTATAATTTGTCATTTTTCTGGATTAACATATAATAAAAACCAAAAAATAATAAAATAGATACAGTCGTGGGAATTATAAACATATGCATAGACTAGACTAAAATAAAACCGTGGGGCACGTCACAACGTCTCTAACTTAACTAACTTAACTCTCCCCACGGTTTTATTTTAGTCTAGTCTATGCTTTAGTTTATGCTTGGCCATCTTGAATTTATAATGATGATGAATAAACATATTTGCGATGATTGACAGCTTTGCGGTCATCAACCTGAAATATAAGATGTTTAATCTCCTATTTGCCCTGAAATATTGCCCTTCAAACCAGAATACAGTAATATGTACACATTACTGCTTGGCGGTTGAATAACTGACATAGGTGTGGTACATACTTCTCCAGGTGGGCTCTGCAAATAAATCTTACGACTACAGTGGTACTATACTATAGTCACCGCGTTACCAACTAAGTTGTAGGGCCATAAACAAACGGCCCTTTTCAGAGCCACAATACTATCTACTATGTTTCTATCTGATTTTATTCTTACCGATATGTGCCTATAACCATCTTACGCACATCACTATGCGGCTCCGTAAGACCCACAAGTGAAAGCGAGACAGACATAGAGAAATTATTTATGGCCGCACGACTCAGCTGGTAACGCGGTGACTATAGTAAGAAAATAAACTGTAAGACTTCAGCAGATAACTCCATTGAATAAACTCCACTGTATCCCCCGCCTTCAGTATTAGTGCAGTCACCTGCACTAAATACTGAGTTTACAGTCAGCGGTTCTTAGTTTGCATGCGGTCTTCGTAACTCAAATATCGGACGACTCAGTTGCAGTCTATTAAATTCTAGAGAGGATAACATTTTACTACTAACTTGTTGACCGAGCGAGCGAAGCGAACGAAGACGCGATGCAACGACTGGCCAAATTTGCTTTCATCTTTCCGGATGTTTGTTTGTTTCTTTGTTTGTATGTTGGTAATGTTAGTACTCGCGTACAGGTCGCATTTCTCAACAAATCTCGACGAAACTTGCGGTAGACAGGTTCAACGATTTAATAGATTTTTTGTCGTCGGGATTCTTTGATTGAGGGGGTATTTCCCTCAAAAAGGGGAAAAACTCGCTGCGGCGCCATTTACCTACCGACCGATTTTGACGAAAATTTTCAGAAGTAAATGGTACCTAATTCTAAACAAGAATTTCGAATATGAATAAAATTGATCAAGAGGTTGTTGAGATAAAACACTGTGATGACTCACAGAATGTGGTGAATACGTCATACGTCTAATTCTAAATCTGTTACGTTTTATTTCTATAACGTTTTGTATTTAAATACACAATAATACACATACAGCCAATTCAACATCCTATGTATTTCATTTTTTTTTTTTTCTATTTCTTGTTTGTTTTGTAATTCCAACTCCAATTTTATGGTTTGCACTATAAAGAACTAGCTGTTCATGCCACGCTTCGCTGTGGATAAAAAAAAAATATAGCCTATGTTACTTTGGGATAATGTAGCATTCGAATGGTGAAAGAATTTTTGAAATCGGTCCAATAGTTTTTGAGTTTCCGCCTGGGGAAGTACCACACCTTTGCCAGATATTCCACCGCCAAGCAGTAATGTGCAAACATTACTGTGTTTCGGTTGGAAGGGCGTTGTTTCCAGTGAAATTACAGGGCAAATGGGAGATTAAACAACTTATATCTCAGGGTGACGAGCGCAGTGCTGTGCCGCGCAGGGTTTTGAACGAGTTCAAAATTCTGGGTGGCGCAGACCTGTTATGGGTAAACGTGACGTTTAACATTAGGCGAGCGATTTGCTCGTCTCGTCACTCAATGACATAAAAAAAAAAAAAAAAAAAAAAACACAAACATACAAAAATACAAATCTTTCCTCTTTATAATATTAGTATAGATTTCGATTTGTCTGTTATTATTTGAACCACTAACTAATGCTTGCAATATTTACTCAGCCCCCCATTTAGCCATTTAACCCCCTTCATTATTTATTTATGAAAATCAGGCATCATTTTTTATC
The DNA here is from genome assembly GCA_949125135.1 of Alcis repandata. NCBI lineage: Eukaryota > Metazoa > Arthropoda > Insecta > Lepidoptera > Geometridae > Alcis > Alcis repandata. The sequence goes on from OX421240.1 coordinate 3,824,122, forward strand.
TAAAGTCAATTATGTAACTTGATTATACGTAATACATAAATAGAGTGTATGTAATAATATATAAAAAAGCACCCCTTAATTTTCGAACTAACTCAAAAGCAAAAATAAGTGATTTATTTATTCTTTACACAAGTTTATGGTATTCCCTTCTTTTTAATTAAAAAGCCTAAACAAACAAATCCTCGTCTCCTAAATTAAATATCTCAAAATTAACACCAAAACTTAATTTAATCTTTGCTTTGATCTCATAATTAGTTTTCCATTTATAATGCGTTGAAGGATGAAGGGTTTTAAAAGGTCTTGTTAACAATAGCTTTATTAGCTTGCTCTAAGATTTATCTTAATTATGAGGCCATATTTCAAACTGAGGGTCTCTTGGGCCATTAATGTTTTATTGATGAGAATAGTTTAGGGGTTGTTTTGTAACGTATGTGATTTTAATCTATATAATATTTGTATTTGTGTTTGTTGGGTCGACGATATAACAAAAAGCACGGGCCTAGAAAAAATAAAATTGTAAATGTTGTTCAAAATGATGAGTACTATGAGCCCTATTCGGCTTATCGTAGCCTTTCTGTATAACCCTGTATAGCAACTGGTCGGATTTTCAAAACTAATTTCACTGATGGAAAGCTACATAATGACTGACTGCTGTTTGCTATTTGATATATATATTTTTTTAAGTGTAAAGTAAAATAAATAATAAATACTCAAATCATACAAACAAAGAGCATTTTATTGAGCTTCCTATTGAAAGTCATTTAAAGCTGGCAAACTTATCCGAAAATGAAAATCTTCATTTATTAATTTACCCGTTGCGATCTCTCGAAATAATAGAAAACTGAATAGCTTTTGTTCGTTTTCAAAAGTTTCAGCTGCGAGAATTCAATTCTGTGAATTAAAATGTAGTGTTTTAATAACGTGGAGTGGTCTGGGTTACGTTTTCTACTTTATTTTTATGAATAGAAATAATATATACCTACAGAGTTATAAGGAAAGGGTGTATGCTACGCCGAAAAGGGCTCATGGTACAGTCTGGCCCGTTCTTCCATCGGACCACCAAGGGCACATAAAAGCGACATCGTTTTATGGTTGACATACCTAAAACCCGAACGAAACGCTTTGACTCCACATTCATTTTGAGAACCACACGAGTGTGGAATGTTCTGCTTGAGTGGGTATTCCCCGATGGTTATAATATGGGTGTCTTCAAGTCAAGAGCGAACTGGTATCTTCTAGGCAAGCGTGCTCCATTGTAGGCCGCATCAATGCTAACCGTCAGGCAAGATGGTGGTCAAATGCAAACCTGTCATTGAATAAAAAAACTAATTCAATTCTTTTCTACAGGGTTATTCATAAAAGGTATGCTAAGCCGAAAAGGACTCATACATTACATACACACACATACTACATTATGAACAACTTTTACTATGGGACCAACCTAAAATTCGCGAAAAAAAAAATCGGCTGTTCCATAGAAAAATGTCAATGACACTAATAAAATGTATGAAACAGCTGTTTTTTTTTCGCGAATTGGTGGTTGGTCCCATAGTAAAAGTTGTTCATAATAATAAGTACTATTAGCCCTTTTCGGCTTAGCATACCCTTTATGAATAACCCTGTATACTCTGCAGTGGGTAGACAACGTTTGATGATGATGTTTATCTCGCGCCTTTGGGTGATTTCAAAAATAAAACTCAACAAATAGCTTATAAATGTTCTTTATAAATATTTAGCAAAATTTCTTTAACAATTGAATTTAGTATAATTACTACATTATTCTATGTATTTTACCAACAAAGGCTGAGCTAGCATTTACAATTTTACATCTCAAATATTTTAGCTTATTTTTTAACCAAAACATCTTGTGATGGTCTGTTAAGTAGATTTATTTAGGTTCTACTCAAGACTTATAATAAGATGAATCCCCGAGCACGCCTATCGCCTTTCTTAGTCTAACAATTTTATCTTAAGTACCTTTCTTATATCCCAACAGAGAATGGAAACCAATATCAGATCTTTTTACAAAGAAAGTGCTAAAGTGAAAAAGCCTCTTAACATTTTGCGAAACCAAAAGGGTCTAGAAGTCAATACAATGTAGGAAGTCGGGTAAGGATTTAAAAAACCGCGACGAAAATCGGAGTTTTTGTAGTTTTCTGACTTCACGCTCAAAACATTTTCAGCATCTTTTTTGCTTTACATTTTACATCGTAGCTTTTAAACACGCTTATTTAAATTAGCTTCACCTGTATGTATGTAACCGACTCCTTTGGGCGCGATTTTGACCCACTTTAAACGGCCGGATTTCGTTCAAACTTTGTAAATATACGTATCGAGGATCGATGACAATAAATTATTATACAAAAAATAAAAAAAATATACTTATAAATAAATTAAAATAATTATAATATGAATAAATTGTGGTTTTGCTCCGAACGCGATTTCTACGATTACTGCTAGCTAAGCTGTGACTCGGTACGCGAATTCTGTGACTACTGCTGGCTAAGCTGTGGTTCCCCACGGCTACTGGTACATATTCTGCTACGTGCCGCGTTTGTCAAAGAGCGATGACAATGCGTGTTTTTTAGTTTTTTAAACTATTTTTTATTCTATTGGTAGCATTTTCAGTAGATTTATTATCATTGGCAAGTTACCTGTTTTCTGTTTTCCATTCGGTATAATATATTTATTACTACCTACATCTTATTTAATTTTTAAATAAAACCCTTTTTTATTTGTTTTTTTTTTTTAATACTAATTGTAACAATTTGTGACTTAATAAAAGCTTATTTTTTTTACATAAATGCATAAGTGTGTTAAATTTTAAAGTGCTGATCGAATTCTTAACAGAGAATATAATTTTAATCTGATTTCTGGGTAAGTAGCGTGTAGTAGCTGTACGATCCTTTAAGAATCTGAAAAAAAGAAAAAAATATTAAAATTTAAGAACCAAGCAAAACCCTTTTAAAAAAAATTGAGCGGTCAAGCGAAAAGAGCAGAAATTAAACAGTTTTTTTTGTTTTAGAATGATTTTGAAATTTAGAAAATAATAATAAATAATAATTTCATTTAGAATGAAAATTAAATGTGTGGTAGCAATTTTAGTCGATTTAAAACATGATAAAAAAGTTCTGAAATGTTGTTTTATTCGAAATTAATTTTGTTTTTAGATTCAATTGTAGTTGTTTTGATGTATTTCTCGAAATTTGTGTTAAAAAATGACAAAAAAAAATCGAATTCTAAAAGTTATCTATACTTCTATACTAATATTATAAAGAAGTAAAGTTTGTGTGTTTGTATATTTGTTAAATTGTAAGGGGTAATCTCGGGATCTACTGCACCGATTTTAAAAATTCTTTCACCAATAGAAAGCCACATTATTGCTGAGTGTCACATAGGCTATATTTATTACCTGAAAAAATTAGGGATCCTTAACAAAATAAGATCAAGTAAAAAAATTGCAATCAAAAACCTAAAAAAATAAATAAAGTATTTAATCTTAAACACAATATAAATAAAATGGGACAATAAATAAAAAATAAAGTTACGATAGATGAGAATAAAAATACGTTTATAGATAAAAATGTAAAAGATTATATAAGAGAAAATATAAATAGTAATTTAAAAAAAAACTACTTATCACCCGCAAGACGCATTTTAATCTACGTTTAACCCAAAATGTTTAAAAAATGAATATCCACCCGAGCGAAGCCGGGACGGGCCGCTAGTATTAAATATTCGTATAATCGGTCCAATGATAAATATCGTAATTTTGCAGTTTCGATACTATGCGTAGCAGCAACCCAAGTGTAGTGAAGGGTGAAGTGAATTGCGAACTGACTTTCGATATAGTCTTCGTGGATGTATTTTGAAATAAACTCAATATCACTTTTTTAATACTTGTTGTTTTTTAATATTAAGATAAGCTTGCGTTTAACCGCCATCTCACCTGATGGTGAGCAATGATGCGGTCTATGATGGAGAAAGCTTGCCTAGAGGTAGAAGAAACCGATTCTGTTTTTTTAACGATTGAATGACGAGACGAGAAAATTGCTGGTAATCTGGTATGATAAAAGTAAGCAAGTAAATTGAATTTAATAAAAAAAAAAAAATTATGTTATGTTAAAATATTATGTTCTTCAGTTTATTTGCTGTAATTTCCGTAACTGCATAGTATGTAGATATATGGGTAGCACCGCCTTGGTTCTACTGTAAAGGAACGGAATAGTTTTAATAAATAAATATTTAAAAACCAAGAAGTAAAGAGCTAATGATTTTCAAACGGTTGAACTGACTTTTTTTAATTAAAGCTTGGAACACTCTCGATCCAGGCACCTTTCAAACAAAAAAAAACTTAACCAAAATCGTTTTATTCATTTGGGAGCTATCGATGCCAGTGCCACTGACATACGAATTAACCGACGTTAAACTTTTAACACCCCCTTTTTGTGTCGCTGGCTAAATTTAGCTTAACGCTAGCTTTGAAAGAAAGTTGGAGTTTCCTCCGCTAATTTAATAAAGACAAAAACAACCCTCAATATTTTATGTCCCCATTCATCTAAGTTTTGTTTTCGGAACAAAAACAATTTAGGTCGACTTAGTAAAAGTTTCACAACCCTTCTCCTACTTTATGATTACAGTATTATGCGCGGAAAAAACCTAAAGTACAGATTATGAAGTTGTATTTTCTTCTTTTTTTCGGAAAAGTAAAGGTTTGGTCATGCCAAGGGAAAAAATTGCGACGGCATGCGGCACGGGAAAAATTAGCTATGATACGTGAGCTCTACAAGGTTATAAAGAAAGGGTATGCTAGTCCAAAACGGGCCCATAGTACTCATGGTTATGAACAACTTTTGCTATTGGACGAACCCGGGATTCGTGACAAAAAATCAGCTGTTCCATACATTTTGTTGAGTGTCTTCGACATTATTCTATGGATTTATTATTCGCGAATTCCGGGTTATTCACAGAGTAACATTTGTTCATAATGATGAGGGGGCGTCCATAAATTACGTGAGGTGTTTTTTTTAATTTTCTGTCCCTCCCTCCCCCCCTGGTGAGATTTTACTCAACCCCCTCCCCATCCCCCAATTTCACGTGAGATTTTTCAAAATGTGGGTTTCTTACGTAAACGCGTTGGATTGTTATTGTAAAAAGAAAAAAAACTTGCAAAATAGTAATTTTTTTTTGTTTCAATCAGAAAAAAAATTGCGTGATATTTGCCGAGACCCCCCCTCTCCAACGTAAGATTAGATGAGATTTGACTCGACCCCCTCCCCCCTTAAACATCTCACGTATTTTATGGACGCCCCCTGAGTATTAAGAGCCTTTTTCGGCTTAGCATACCCTTTGCTTTATGATATTTTATAGTCGATTTCCACTAAATACAAAATAAATCTCTACGTTACTGAATACAGACTATAAAGAGACCCGGGCTAATCACTCTGCCTATAAGATAAATAATAATATAAATAAACGTTTCACACTCATAGCTCCCCACTAGGATAAATCCTGTGTCGGGGATGCCATGGAATACACACAACGACAAGGACAACTAACACCCAGACAACAAACATCTGCCCGGCCGGGAATCGAACCCGGAACCTCTGGCTTGTAAGGCGGATATTTTACCGCTGAGCCAAACAGGTCGTCGAAGATCTTACTTTGCAATCAAGATTTAATAATGTTTTTGCTTGCGTCACACCGCGCCGCGACACATCGTGTGCCCCAACCGTGAACCAAAATCACAAATTTTCACGACCAATGTCATAAGAGATGATAAAATTTGCCTAACAAATAAATATACTTACTTTTTACAACTTAGTGATGTCGTAACTTTTTATTTGTTTATACAAGTACGAATTATGAAGGATTACGAGCTTGTTTACAAGATTTCGTTACACATAATATATCACAATAATAGTTGTAGCTTTAATCATTGAATAGGTAGGTACTAGATATAAATTTAGTAATTGATGTACATTTTTTAAACGTTTGCATTGTTTTGTAAAAAAAATCTATCTTAAAAACATGTTAAGTTGTAATGATTCTTAAAATCGGGTTGTCTTAACTTGACACTGGTAAAAAGTAAAATATAACCAATAGACGGACGGACCAAAAAGGGTTCAGTTTTACGATTTTGGCACGGATCTCTAAAAACAACAAACTGAAATACGTACAGCAATAAACGTAGCAATAGTCAAGTCTGTGAAGGGGCCCGCGTTGAACACGATGCTCTGGCGAAGCTGTCTACCAATCAGCAGCACACTGCGACGTATGCGCACGTTTTGAGACCACCAAGCACTGAGATACACGCTTTCTTCCACTTTATCACTCTGAAAAACCCAAAATGAATACATATATAAATATTAAAATTAATAAATAACGTTACACACTCATAGCTCCCCACTAGGATAAATCTCCTGTGTCGGGGATGCCATTGAACACACACAAAGACAAGGACAACTAAGACCTATATTGTCAGCTATATAGCTTAGCGTAGCTTTATCACTATCTACAGCCCTCTCTATCCCACTGCTGGGTATAGGCCTCTCTCCCGTTATGCCATCTGCCTCGGTCACAAACTCATCGGGTCCAGGTTCGACCCGCGACTCTGACTATGTCGTCGACCCATCTCGTCGCCGGACGACCAACGCTCCGCTTGCCTTGCCTCGGCCACCACTCCGTCACTGCCTTACTCCACCTAGCGTCTCCCCGCCTAGCAACGTGTCACTAGCGTAGCTTATAGTGACTTAATTAGAACCACTGTACTTAAGACATGTTAAGACAGACGTAGGGACTGCGGTCCATTTTGAGTTTGTTAATGTTATCTGTCTGTGACGGGGCTGGCATACTTGCATAGCGAGAAAAGCTCCATTAAAACAAAAGATTAAAAAAAAAGATAGAAGTGTGACTGCAACTAGGCTTTTTAAGAATAAACTATTTGGAACACAATACTTTTGTAAGCTTATTATGGTAACTACGCGCACAATTTTGTTCAGCTATGAAACGCGTACGCAAGGCTTTTTTCATTGTAAATTTATTTTAGCTGATAAAAGTAACTTATTATGATTAAGAACCTTATTTATCTCCATTGCTTAAAGTATTCTGATAACTTCTTGCTGACGTGAAATATCACGTGCGAAAACAAGATGGAGAATTTTAACCACGGTTTTTATGTAAAACCCACGTGCTCTAAAACACGATGTACCTATACTCGTAAGTGCTATGTATTTAAAAAAACTTTCATTAAACATTGACACTATCAAACAGATCAAACTACAATGGGTATTATATTGCATTTCACTAGAAAAAGCAAAAAAAAACACTAAATATTTCTGCCTTTGTTACCCGAAATCCGGGCACTGGGATATTGAATTTTTAACGGTAACAAGAATACCAACCATGCACGAAACCTCGTTGCTATGCCAGCAATAGAGAAATAGCTGTGCGATGAGCGCCAACAGATATTCTGCAATCCAAATACGTTGCATGGTTCCTGTACCCTCCTGAATATGAAAAGAGACAATAGGTATACATAGAAAATCGTTTGTAAGTGATACCGTTTGTCGGTTGGCCGAATTTAGCAATTTATTTTAATGAAAACCGCAGGCTGATTCAGCTACCCGAACATCTAGTGCATTCGACGATTATCTTCGAAAAGTCTTCCGCCTTCGGAAAGAATATGTCAAATCTTTCCGAGATTTGACATATAAATTGGAATTCTTTCCGAATGTTCGGATAGCTGAATCAGCCTGCTGATCTCCAACTGGGTTGAATTTAGCATTCAGCTTCGTTAGAAATGGTTTTTGTTGTTTTTACTCTGCAAGTTTGACCCTAAAATATTGAACGAACTTTTTACCTGTGGAACACCTATACATCCATCAACCACGTATGTGGACCACGGGTAAGGAATGATATGGTAGCATTTGATGTCAAGTATTTAGAAATAGTGGTGTAACATGCTTTGCCAAAATTGGAAATTGGGCGTCAAATAATTCTGCCAAAACATTTTTTCAGGCTAGCTAGAAATTTCCTACTTGAAGTTTTGTAACGTACACATAACACACTAAGTAGGTGTGAAACCAAATTAGCTGATTTTAAATACTTTTAAAAGCTTTCATATAACTTGCAATGTATATGTAACTATGTATGTTCGGGTGGAATCTTGCTACTTAATTTTGAACCACTACCCGATCTCCGATTGAGTTGAAATTCGGTAATACGTGTGTAACTCCGATAACAATGCAATAAAAGCTTGTTTTTAAAAATATTTTTAAAATTAAATTATTTAAAAGCAACTTATATTTTCTTAAGAATACATACCATTGTTAGCTGGGTGGCGCTGGCGCAAATCATAAGCGAGCAGATGATAACATACAGAAACATCACCGGAGACAGGACAGAGTTCAATATGGACGAAAATCTGGAAACGAGGTAAAAGATCATAAAATAGTAACAATTAGAAATTAGGTAGGACTTGGGTTCTTCAAAAAGGCTGGTAATAGAGTCTTAAAAGGTCAGCTACGTTTCCGGTGTTACAAGTATTCATAGACGACGGCGATGGCTTATATATCCTATCAGGCGGCCCGTTTGCTTGTTTGCCATCTATGGCATTAAAAATATCCTATGGGTTTGTTTTCATTTACGTAAAGAAAATAAATCTAAAAAATGAATAGCCCCAGTATTGACCTCATGTTCCATAAAAAATAAACTAATATATCTGTAACAATTTCAAAAGTACGGGTATACAAATAAATGGATTTCAAATAGAAAAACGTCGATTCTGCGAACCTGCGTCAAAGCCAAACCCTGTCATATAATAAAATATTCCAAAAAAGCTCACTGTAAAAAGGTTAATGCGGTAATAACTTACTTGACCAAGCCCACATGGTGGTTATGACTCTCCTTAATCCTCTTTACAGCTTCATCATAACCGACCACTTCATTATTTTCACCAAACAATCTAGCGCAGTTCTTACCCAAAAGCTTCAACTGCCCGTGAAAAAAAGACATTATGGCGATGGCATTAGAGTCGTAAATTGCTACTACGCCACCCCCGTAAACGCAAATAGCTGAATGTTCTAGAACTGAGATCCAGTATCCAAAACCACGCGTGCGGTCAAAGGGCAGCCATGAATTTAAAATCTCTGGATAAGGAGATGTTCCGTTTCTGACGATGTATCGAAAGTCAGCAGAAGATGTGAAGGCAAAGAGCGGTGCTAACACGACTGTAAGCACAGTTGCTGTAACTAAACACCAGTAAAAGTACGTTATCTTTCTCGAGTATTTCGTATAGCCATCCATTATTGACGCAGTAACAGAATCCTTCTTCGAAATTTGTTGTTTCTCCAGACATGAAACATACACAATCAAGGAGTCCCATTTGTTCTTCCAAAGGATAAAAGTAATGGCTTTGACGACGCAGATTGTGCTGAGCATGGTTACTGAGAGGTTTCTTAACGCCAGCTGTAGATTGTCTCTGATCAACCAAAGCTCTACGTATTGGCTTACAACGAAGAGGGTACCAAATACGTGGATGGAATAATTACGAAAGAAGCCTGAAGTAGAGCGGATCGGTTGCCAAAGTTTCCATAGTTTGAGACCTTTAAGGGTAGGCCCTAGTAATGGATGATTCGGATCTTCTAGTTTCTCAAGAAAGGACATGGCCCAGTACTGATACGTCTTTTTTCGTTGGATATCAAATTCAGTATGAACTGCAGAGTGTCTGTCTATAAGTGTTGCGAAAGCTGATTTAATATTAGTTAGAACTTAAGTTAGTGTTTTGTATGTGACACTGCCTGTTCTTTTTGGTTAAAAAAAATCTATATAAATATGAATATTCGAATAATTATTTTTGTATTTTGTTATAACTAAAACGGGAGCACTCCCATTATATCGCGTTGGCTATTCCAACTAGTTTCTATCACATTTGGTGAAAAAATCCAATAAAAAGCGAAGCCTTTAACTAAATAAAAAGGATACGTTAGTTTCCGTAAAAGGATCAACCGAGCATAGACTAAAAAGACATGTTACTTTAGCTTTGAACCTCAAGAAATGATTGGATAAAATCTTTCCTCCAACAGATCCGAAAATAAATTACGTTTAATGATATATGATTGAGATGGCTGTAATCATCGTCATCAGTATTAAAGTTTCACTTGTCACTGTGTAAAATTTGATGTACCTACCCTCAATCTATTTTTTTTATAAAAAGCAGTATTATGGTCAACTTTATATTAAACGATAAAGGTTATATTGTGTAGCTCCTATCAAAATAGCTAAAAAAGATTTCAATAAAACTCTCACATTTTTTCCCTAAAGACAAAAATAGTCCAAACAAACCGACAAACTGTATTTCTGATAACAAATGCCCGAAAGAAGTTATAAAATCAAACAAATAGTGTGAGGCGGACAGCTGTCACAGTCTTTCGAGGGTTGGCATCCGGCAAGGACTTCTTTCCGATACAACTTGACAACCCTGCAATTTATACCGAGTACTACCAATTTATCTAAGCAATCGAACGAAGGAGCCACCGTCGTTGTTCTTGAGTAAAACTAATAGACTCCTATAATAAAAATCAATTTCCTCATTTAGCCAACCGAATAGGTAAGTTTGTCGGGCAATATCACATTTTATACTGTTTTGACAAGAAAGTTATTGGGTTGGGTCGGCTGTGATTTAAATTGCATGATTGTTGGTCTATCATTTTTGAGGTACGAGTATACTTTACGAAATTATATTGCTTTGCTAAATGTTTAGGGTAGCTTAATTTTCATAAACATTCTTTTATTTTTATAATGACTTTATAATACTTGAGAAATGTAAACTTAATCGACTTAATTATTCATCATCATCATCTGTACATAGGCCTCTATCTCATCATGCCATCAGCCTGGGTCACATGCGTCGATATAAAAAAATAAATCCTCTATCGATGGTCACATGCCAATCTGGAAGTCTAAAAGAAGATATTATGTGTTTAAAACACAGGTATCAAAAAAATATTATATTTTTTATACTTATTTATATTTTTTCAAAGCATCCACTAAAAAATCCTGTGTTTGGGATGCCACGGAACCCACACAAAGACAAGAACAACTAATCCCCAGACCCACCTCATTAATAAATATTTTTTAAAAATTACCACTTCTTTGGCAACTACATACCTAATATTAAAATTCCTCTGTATTATGTTGCCAGTATCTAGCTAGAAAAAAAAAATAATTTTCTTCAAAAATCCCGTTCTCAAACGCACTCGAAGCCCTAGTTTCTATTACATCATTCGAAGCAATAGCCCTATTACTCCGACAGCCTACAATGTCAGGAGATTGCTTCTGACCCAGTAACACGATCCAGTCTATTGTTGTCAGGGTTGCCATCTCTAAAATTTGGCAACCAAGACAAGACGCGTGAAAACCCCGGATTTAGAGCCCAGAACCCGGACATGTTAACTGATTTGTTTTAAACACATGAGTGTACGAGTGTAATAAATTTAGCGAGTCGGTTTGTCGGTTGATCGTGACGTGCGGGCACAAAGACTTAAATTTTTTATACCCGGTCTACAAATGAAGCCCCACCTGGACGTTCCCCGGATGCCCTCTAAACTAGGACAAATCCGGGGAAACCCGGATGGATGGCAACCCTTATTGTAGTTTACACGTAGGTACTATAGTATTTTTATGTGTCAGAATATAGGTCTTCCTTTAGAAACTTCAAGAAATCTAGTCTCGTCATTCTTTCATGTTACTTTTTATTACGACGGTAGTTTTACGTGGAAACATAGACTCTTTTTTTGTAGCGCTACTTTGCTTTTCTCTTACTTTGTCCATGTACTCGTAACTTTTATAACACAGATCCATAGATTGTTTTTACTTGGTGGCTTTTTTTTTCAGGGCCACCTGGCTTCTGTCTTTCTCTGTCTACAGTAAAAAAAGAGAGAGAGAGAGAGAGAGGTAAGCCATTGCAAGACTAAAAAAATTGAGGTCATATCTTCCTCTAAGTCCTAAGTATTTACCTAACTTTTCCAATCCGAGATAAGTAGTTGGTTTGAGCCATTGGTTGTAAATAAGTTCTTATACAGGGTTATTAGGAAAAGGTATGCTAAGCCGTAAAGGGCTCGTAGTACTGATCAATATGAACAACTTTTACGATGGGAATAAACTCGAAATCGCGAAAGAAAGTTCTGCTGTTCCATATAAAAATGTTAATGACACCCGACAAAATGTATGGAACAGCTGATTTTTTTTTCGCGAATTTCGTGTTGGCGCCATAATAAAAGTTGTTCATAATGATGAGTACTATATTAAGCCCTTTTCGGCTTAGCATAACCTTTATGAATAACCCTGTAGAGATTTCGCTAAAACTTAATAACTGCATAAAATTCGCTGTCTTATTTTTGCACGTAACATTTCTCGCCAGCGAAAAGTAGTCAGAAGTTTAAAAAAGTAAATAAGCTTAAGAGATTATAAATAAGACCGTCTATATCCACAAAAACGGATAGTTGGGATTCGCCACAAGTTTCGCAAACTACTAACTACCTCTTTCCAACTCCTGGGCACAAGAAACCTATAAGTCCCAGATTTCCCTATTCACTAGCCCTAGACAGCTTTAAAGTGCTGACGCCAGAAACTAAAGCACCCTCAAACCAAGGCCAGAGCTTCCAACCGGTGCGATTAACCTTTCATCTTTTCTATGCAACTGTAGCTCTAAATCCATAAAGAATAAGAGTTACAATGGTGTGATTAAGCGCAGTTTTATGACGTTTTGTAATATGAAATATGACTGCTTTGAGGGTAGGTCACTTTAAATCGGCAATACGTTCTGAAGTTTTGGACGGATGAAATCATATTCACAAACTGATACCTGTGCCACTTTGTTCTCTAGTTTTGAAGATTCTGAAAAGTCTTTGTGAAGGTTTTTAATCTTTACTGCTAAATTTTTGTTAATCTTTTTGTAGGTTTTAAACGTAGTTAGTTACAGTTGGCTATTATCAAAATTGCTTTCTCAAGTTTCATTGAACATTGTCGTCGATATTCGCATGATAGTTTTAAAAGAAGGATGGCGACGCGTGACCCAGTTGAATAAAAAAAACCAGGCCCCGTTCATTAATGTTATTATGATTGTTTTAAATGATAATATTTCTCTAATTATTTTATAGGTCTCGTACCTATATTTTTAGAAGTAGGGACTCAAAAGTTCAATTTTTTAACAAGTTAGTCAACTTAACGCAGGTTCGTGAAATAAAACGCAATACGCTGCATTTTGTCAGTCATCTGTCAGTAATGTCAACTAATGTCACGTCATTTTCGGTGATAACCCGAAGATTCGCGTTATCCCGATGTGTGTAGCCACGTATTCGCGTATACTTTGGTGCTTCGTACGTAGCTGCGAGGACTTCGCTCCGCTGTCAGTAAATTCTCGCAGATCAAAGCGTTTTATCGCGATGAATTTCGCTTGCGTGGCCAGTGGCCACACTTCAGACGGCCGCCAGCCATCGCGCGTAGCGGGCGTGTAAGTTAAACTGCAGTGCATAATATAGCTGAAGCGAAACATGGATTGGAGTAACGGTAGAATTTTAGAATTTATTGCCAATTACGAGTCTGAGCCGATTGTATGGAACCCTTACGAAACTGAAATAATTATTTGCTGCCATAAAATACAGAGCAACCGCGGCGTCCATTTTGTCTTTTGCTCGTACATCGCGATAAACTTTACATCGCGCATTATGTGGCCGCGCAGCTTCGCCATCCGAAGACGAAGTTTATCGCCCGAATATAATCGCGATATGTGTGGCCCAGGCATAACTATCACAGGCTTCCTGATGGACATATTATGCATGGTGATTTGGCCTGTAATAGCATTTGCAAAAACATTAATCATGTAAGTAAAGCTATAAGTGAAACGCATTTTTTAGACTAATACTCGTATTTATACCTGACGCAATCACAATACAGCTGCGTTTACAGTAGGTATGTAGTTATTTAGGTAATAATCATAATAACATTGTAGGTTATAAAAATATAAGTACCTACACAATTTAACCTTTGTCAATTATTTTCTCCCAACTTCTGTACATTAAATACTATTTTTGTATACGTATTCTTGTAGCATAAGTTATCATTGCTAAAAGTATCACTAACTAGCTGACCCTTGCCCACTTCGTTGGGCATAATGTTAATTAAACCCGAAGCCATCGCGCGCCGTCCGGACCGTTTTTTCTCCGATTCACTTTGCAAAACGGACTACCACGTAAAAGCCTTTTTATTTTTCGGTTTTTTATATAACCTATGACACTCAGCAATAATGTGGCTTTCTATTGGTGAAAGAATTTTTAAAATCGGTTCAGTAGATCCCGAGATTACCCCTTACAATTTAACAAATATACAAACACACAAACTTTACTTCTTTATAATATTAGTATAGATGAACGTAGCTTGCAAATGTCAAAAAGGTTGGGTAATACAATGTATGGGACGTCGCCATTGTTCTTTAATGCAAACATTTCTGAAGGTTTTAAACAAAGATCTAAACTGACGAATTAAATTTTAATTAAATAAATAGATCTAAAAGTGTTTATGTCTTCGTTTAATAGACACAGCTGCTTTACTTTTACTACGGAATCTAATGTTGGTTTGAAATATTTTACACATTTTTTTACATTTTAATTACGTGAGTATTCCCATGTGAAAACCTTCAGAATAGGCTGCAATCTCTATTTAATCTCAACAAAGTAGGCTATATTCATTTTACTTTCAATTGAGATGGGAAGAAGTCACGACATTCCAATAAAGTTGTCTGATGAAATGCAATTACAAACATGCATGATTCGTAGAACATCGATTGACAAACACATAGATTTCGTGTCTGCTTTAAAATGGTCTACACCAAAGGAACACTTTTCCTAATTCAAATTTTAATTGAGTAAACCATTCTGAAAACTTCTGCTTCTTTGTCTTCTATCTTATATGTTTTTAGGGATCTGCACCTACTTCGGGGAAGATCCCTTAAGGCGAGACTTCGGTGTCTGTCTGGCTGTATGTCACAGCCAATTACTTTTTAACTGACTTCAAAAAAGGAGGAGGTTATCAATTCGACTGTGTGGTTTTTTTTTTTTTTTTTGTTTGTTACCTCATAACTTTTGACTGGGTGAATCGATTTTGATGATTCTTTTTTTATTAGAAAGCTGACGCTCCAGTTCTGATAATAGTATCCGTGAGAAAACCATATCAGTCTTAAATTTGCATTAAGTACGTGCGCGACAAATAGATGAATACTAACTCAATAGTCGGTCTTTTGAAGTCGGTTTTTGTTTTTTGTTTTGTAAAAATAATGTTCATGTTTGTAATTTGTTTGGTGACATATTAAGTATTATATTCTATTTTAAAACTTATTGCCGGCGTCTGTCTTCCCGAAAAAGTTCAACCCAGGGTTATTTAAAAGTAGAGTGAATAGGTATTTCCTGGGCAAGCGTGCTACATCTTCGACCACATCGTCGCTTCCCATCAGGTGAGATTGTGGTCAAACGCATGTCTAGTTTGTTATAAAAAACTCTAAAAGTGGACAAAAGTGACGGTTAAACAGGCTAACACTGGCTTGCAATTTTGCTTTGCTTTTAATGCGTTGAGATTTTGTTTACATGTTACAGTAGTCAGTACAGCGAGCCGAGCCGCTCGATGCGAGCGCATGTTTGCAAACAAGTCAATTCATTTTGATGCATCGGCACCGTGTATCATCGCTTTGTAAACAAGCTCGTCTCGAATGATACATTACAAACAAACAATACAAATCTGTCTCTGTCTTCAGATTTCAATTAATTTAATATATTTGTATGATTTATTTTCCTAAATTAATAATTATATTTTAAAATACAGGAGCTTTTTTCGTGACTATCTTACATAATACACCTATCTATCCGTTCGCTCGCTGCGTACCTACCTAAATCGCGGTTTACCTAAATGTGTCATTTCAAACAAACGTTTTGTCCAAGTAACTATTCGTCTATGACTCTATTTGTCTATCTATTTTCATAACGCTATTGCTCATATCGCGACACGACTACATATTTCATTATTGTTTTATTTCCCCATTTCGCAACACAACTATCCATATACATATTCGCAAATCTATGAAACAGAAGTTAACTCAACTGCACACGCTATAGCTGAACGAAGCCGCCCGGGTTCAAATAACCAGTTTATATGCAGTCTTGTCTTATTACTCACACTTGAGAGGCTGCAAACGTATCTGGAAGACATTCTCGAGTCAATTATTATTATTATTATATTTTTTTTGGTAGGCAAGAATAATGGATTTATTAGGCAAAAAGAGACTTAAATTATGACTCAATTATGTTCTTTTACTGTCTGTATCGTTTAATGTCTGTTGAGTTGGTATTTATTAAATCTTTTAGCGCTGTCGATTTCAGTTACACTGAGAAATGTCCATCTAAATTCCGAAACCAAATCTAAAAAAATGTGATAAGAATGATGAATTCACTTAAAGTACGGAGCATACTGATAATCACCATATCAGTATGCTCCGTACTTTAGGTGAATTCATCGGAATTTTGATGGCCATTTTTCTCAGTGTACTAAAACTGTTAAATTAAGATATTTAAAAAGAATCCAACGTCGAAACGGTTGAACCGATTTTGATAAAACGTCTCTAAGAACGACCGCTAGAAACTTAATTTTCAAATTAAAAAACCGCATCTCATTTGATTCGGTGAGCAACGATGCCAGTGCCACCGACAGACACACACAGCGGTCAAACTTATAACAACCCTCTTTTTGCATCGGGCGTTAAAAGTTTGATGATACCGTATCACACGACTCGATGGTAAATAGTAGAGCCCTGACAGAGTGGCTACCCGTTGCGGAAAAGTGTTATCAGCAGACCATCAGCCCGGTGGGTTGACAATATCAGACCCATTGCGGGTCATTCGTAGATTAGATTAGCACGATGATTATGATGATGAAAATGTGGTGGCAAAAATGCACATAACTAATCTTACAGGGCGTTTTCTAATGTTTAGACATCTTGCTATAATACAATTTCAGAGACCAGACTGAATGGTCAAGAATAAGACTCTACGCCTACATAACGTAGTTAAAACCTGGTCAGTGTTGGCATGTAATATTACTCTTACACAGGCTATAAAAAAGGGCATGCTCATCTGAAATAGGCTCATAAGTAAGTACTTATCATTACGAATAGTTTCGACTATGGGACTTCAGGGTCGATCGTTTAGTAAAAATTGTTCTTATTGAGCTTTTCTTGAAATAATGTTCTGCTTACGATCTCTTTTTGGCTTTCCAAACCGTTTCCTTAACCTATATACTCAACTTTTGCCTCCTACAACGCGATTTCGCGGTTCTCCGCCTCAAGGTTTATAGTCGCGAATTACGACAGGCCTCATAAATAATAACCAACAGAAAGTGACACGTAAAGCTTCCTTTTTCTCTGAGGTACCACACTCGGGGATACCTAGCCACGAGACATGACAGTTGACGTGACGTCAAGTCACGCAAGGTGAAATAAAAAATGATATGAGGTTTTAGGGCGTCCGCTGCGTTAAGCGGGTTCACGGCGCGGGAGCCCGCGTGGCGTGCTGTTTCTTGTAATTCCATAGATCAGCGCTGCGTGCAGCGGGTGCCCGTCGCACGCGGCGCGGGCGGCGAATCCCGCCCCGCGGGCGGCGGGTGTCCCGCGCGACGGAGCACGCGAGCGGAGATCAGTGTTGCCAATTTAGCGACTTAGTCGCTAGAACTGGTGACTTTTGCTCAAGTCTTAGCGACTAAAATAAAGTTTTGACGACAAAAATTGTTTAGCGACAAATCTGGCGACTTTTGGAGTACAAATTAAAAAAGCCCTAACTTTAGATATTTCAAAAATTATTCGAAGCAACACATCCAATTTTCTTTTAAATCTAAGTTTTGCTATTGAATACGACCAGTTCTCCAATAATTACTTTATTTTTTTACTTATCCTAACATTTGACACCGCCTTTTCTGTCCCCGACAAAATTATAGGTATTCTACCAGACAAAATCGTGGATCCGCTCCTGGTGGAGTTAGTTTTAGCGACTTTTGCTTAAGAATCTAGGGACTCGGAATTTTTGGAGTTGGCAACACTGGCGGAGATGTTTTTGGAAAATCAGTGAGCGCCGTTGTGTTATCCGTGTTATCGACTGTACACCCGCGCGATCGAAATTGTACTGGCGGCGCTGCGAGAGGCGGGAGTCCGTCGCGGGCGTCCGCGACGGGTTAAATTTGTCCGCGACGGGAGCACGGCGCGGGTCCCCGCGACGGAGACCCGCGCCGTGCTCCCGCTTAACGCAGCGGACGCCCTTACGGGATAGTAGGGCGAAGGGCTGTTCAATTTAAAGCTATTATTGCACTTGCATTATCTGTAACTACGAGTAACTATGTACATACACGTTTAATATGTACACGACCAACCAATAACCATGGTTGAGGAGGGCGATGGCTGGCACATGCGTCACACTCGTGACCGGGTGCTGCTTGCGGGTCGCTGGTCTGCTCGAGGCAAACACACAATTCTTTTGTAGTTGTAAATATTTAATTTTTTAAGTAACTCTTCTTGTCGCACTGCCTAAAGTAAATTAAGTTGTAAAAATTTGTAAATGTTATTAAATTCAATTGTAATTTAGTAAAACTCACGGACCGTGGAGTCTGTGGTGTTTAATAAATTTAATGAAGGAAAAAAAACCAATAACCATACATAAATATATTTAATCCCAGACATACCCACAAAAGTAGAATACATATTCAACTTGCATAAATATTCACAGAATGACAAAGTAAAACAATAAATACAATTGAACCGTGTGTTACCAAATTTCTTTTTCCGTATTTGAGGACATAAATTTCCACCTAACAATCAAGTCCACAGGTAAGAAAACAACTTTTACAACTCCCGCGAACGACTTTCCAAATAAAAAGGGTGGTTTATCACATTCCAATAATATTTTTGTGTTTGTTAGTCGTAAGGAGGATTTTACACAAGGTCAGTCCTGGACTTTGGTATCTGCAGTCTGTTTATTTGTTCCAATGAAACATTTGATTGATTTATTTCGCCCTTTAGGGATATAAAATTGTTTTGAGGAATACAATGATCTGTATTTCGATTAGCATACCTAGTTTGTCCACACTCAAGGGCGTCGCCAGCTTATGACTAAGGGGGGGGCAATGGGGCAATATTATGGAGGATAAAAAAAATAAACGCCGAGAGCATAAAGCGTTACACTTTGGAAGTCTTTGCCTCGATGACGATTGTAATAAGAACACGGTTCTAATATCAATGTATAAAACTTCACAAGCCCTCGACAGCACAATAGAGTCGGGACAATTTAGACATTGGAGGGTACAGTAATTTCCACCCAGCTGAAAATTGGTAGGATTGTTTGAAATACCATCATAAATGAAATCTAAAAAGTCACCATCGATCCGATACGTGCAAAAAATCTTACTCCGGGTAGAAGGTCACCAAAATGGGTTTTTCGCGATTTTCTCAAAAACAATTCAAGCTACTAGGAAACTGTTCAAGACAAGTATGTTCTCTATAACATTCCCTACAGTATTGCTTTTAAATGCATGTTGGTAGGACTCATGGTTTTGAGATATGTTGATATTCATTTCAGACCAGGCCAAAAAGATGACAATTTCTCTTAACGAAGCCTCGGTTAGCAGTAGATCATATCACAAGTTTGTAAATGAGTTTTCCTCAAGTTTTCAACATCGCTAAATCCGACAATCTCAAGAAACACTTTGAAAAATGACTCTTTGTGGCTCAAATCGGATAAATGATGATGATGGCTGACGAAAAATTTTACCTCTCGTATCTCGGAAACGGTAGAAGGATATAGAGGGGTACACCCGACTTTTGAAATGTAGATCAAATTTTTGGGGAAATGATAAAAAAATATAGTCGCCATCGCCATACAAAAAAGTTTGACAGTCATACAAATAAAAAAAAAAGGAAATGCTCACAGCTATGGAACCGCTGTAGATGGATGGAATGTACTTGAAGAAATATTCTAAAGGTTCATAACGACAATCGAGATTCAGAAACAAAAATCCAAGATGGCGTATTTCATGTTTTCGTCAAATTCCAGTGGATCTTCCAGTGATCCTATGAGGGTGATATTTTGGATCTGGATCTACATATTATTACACTGTTTAATGGTCTTGCGTTTTGGCAAATCTGATGATCGTGATGAAAATGGCGGCGATTTTTAAAACGGATGTCTAAATCTTAATGTTATTCTGAATATTTCAATATTTTCTACAATTTACATTAAACCTTGTGAATTTATTAACGTTTTGTCATGCGATGCGGAATTTATTAATAGGTAAGGAAGTGAATTGCTCGCACTTTGGTCGCTTTGCGGCTAGCTACATTTGATCTCTAGGGGGGGGGCAACTGCCCCCCCCTGCCCCCCCTTGGCGACGCCCTTGTGACCACACTTAATCAAAATGTTTATAGGTAGATGCTTCAGCCCAACTAGCACGCGGCGAGAAAAATAGTCTTTCACCTACTTTTATCCCGCAAGAAAGAGACAAACTTATCCATATTCTAGCTATGTCACATCTACGCGTGAATAAAGAAGGTGGAAAGACAATTTCTCCACGGCACGTGCTAAGCGGGCTGCTATAGTGTAGATTTCATCATGCAGTGTGCAAGCTACCTTACTCTATCTTACGCGGTATATTTTTCTCGCTTTATAGCCAGTTCTCAATGAATTCATAGATTCCTATGTTTATGTTGATCATTCGTTTTATTGTAGTCATATTCTGTCACATTCACAAGTGACGGGTTTATGGCTGCCATGATTTGTTATTCCACCAATATTCCAATAACCTTTGAGATTTATGGAAATTTATGTTTTTAAAAATACCTAAGTGAAGACTTGAATACTTTTATTAGGCATTGAAACAAAATAAGATCGAACCTCTTTTTTATTGAACAATATTACCACTACAAGAATAAAACTTGGTAGACTTACGAGTACGGATAATAATATGTGTTTGAGAAGTTGTTCACTTTAACGTGTAGAAGAACACTCTTAAGTATTACTACACCTTTCCGTTACACCTTGTATATCTATTTATCATTTTCTAGTCGGAAGTTTTTTAGTTTTAAATTTTCATTCTGTTAAGTTTCTTCTGTGTCTTGTTATTACAACTATAATATTCAAAATATATTCACCTTGTAATGTTTGTATCGATTTTCTCTGTTTGGAATCTAAATACCTTTGTAAGTCTATACACGAATATGCTTTTCAGATACTTGAAGCCGTTAGAAGAAATGAAAGTAGAGATTTAAACTTATCGAATCTGAAAGCAGAGCCGTAAAACAAGAGGGAACTGTAAGAAAATGTAATTTTATAGGTCAAAACTGGTAAACAAGCAAAGAGGTAAGATGAGGTTAAGAGGTTAAACCTGGATACTGGATAAGCGCCTTCGAAATTCACAACGAGTATTTTAGTAAGTTACTAGGTAGATATATGTATCTCCTACTTTTACTAGCTGCATATTTCACATATTTTTTAGTATATTTTGCATGTTTTTGTTTTAAATTGAGAGATGAAACGAGCATGGCGCTCGCCTGATTTTAAGTGTCACGCATGCCCATAATTGGTTAGTGCCACCCCGAACCCCGAAAGATCTTACTTTTACATACATACATACATATTATCACGCCTCTTTCCCATTGGGGTAGGCAGAGACTACATCCCTCCACTTGCTACGATCCTGACAACATCTACTCACCTCTCATCTCCCCACACCAATCCACACCACACCAATCCTACCAATTTTCAGCTGGGTGTGAATTAATGTAAGCTTACTCCTATTTTTTGGTCTAATTTGCCCCGATTATTTGTTCAATATATTTTTTTTTATCACAATAGGCTTAATAGTTACAGAGGTGTAGAGTCACACACACAAACCTTTTTAACCGACTTCAAAAAAGGAGGAGGTTATCAACTCGACTGTATGTTTTTTTTTATTATTTTTTTTTTAATGTTTGTTACCTCATAACTTTTGACTGGGTGAATCGATTTTGATGATTCTTTTTTTATTAGAAAGCTGACGCTTCCCATTTGGTCCCATTTAGTCCAGTTCTGATAATGGTATCCATGAGAAAACTATATAAGTCTTAAATTTGCATTAAGAACGTGCGTAATTGTTGCGTAATAGTCGGTCTTTTGAAGTCGGTTTTTGTTTTTTGTTTTGTAAATATAATGTTCTTGTTTAGGTTCTCGGCAGTTCTATTGCGCGCTGACTTCATAGCCCAACTGACATAACGCCCACCTCTTTGTCTCCTCGAGTCTGAAGTAGCATTTTATTGCAAATATCTATTTTTTAAGGACTTAATAAAAAAGCTATATGAATGATATTGAAATATTCTTGTTAGGACCAAACTAGTTTCGCCCCAGGGTTTCACGTTATTCTACAAAATACACACATATCTACATAAGTACTTTTGTTTCTGGCTGAAAGTATCCAATGTCCAATGTATAATCTAAGGAATAAGCTATAAAGAGTGTGTAGTTAGTTTATAATTATATATACCTAATGTGTGTAATGGTACCCACTATATATTTTATTCCGAATCCGTCTAAATATAATGAAAGAATGTTAAGCCGTTTCAGCTTAAAAAACCGTTAAAAAGCCGTGGTAGCTTAGTGGGAGAACAGCCGCTTCGCATTCCTGAGGTGGCGGGTTCAGACCCCGAGTCAAACCAATGAGTTCTTTCGAACTTATGTACAAATTTACATACCACTGGCTTTTCGGTGAAGGAAAACATCGTGAGGAAACCTGCATACGTCCGGAGAAGAAATTCAATGGCGTATGTGAATCCACCAACTCGCACTTGGCCAGCGTGGTGGTATACAGCCTAATCACCTTTAGAGGGTAGACCTGTATCCCAGCAGTGGGAGGATTAAAGGTTGAGAACGAACGAAGCCGTTTCAGCGTCAAGAAATAACATACATACACAAACGCGTATAAACTTTCGCATTTATAAATGTGATCATTGAGTATAAATATCTAAGGGTTCTATCAGATAGAAAGCGGTCATGCGTTCAAGCGTCCATAGTACGCGACCTGCGTTCAATTGCGTTACATTACATACACATGCCCACACAACAAGCAGTCTAACGCCAACGAGGAACGCATGAACGCGTGACCGCGCTCTGTCTGATACAAACCTAATGTATTTCAGACAGTATATGACAAGTTACATGTTACATTACAAGTTACATTACCTCCGATAGGGTCTTTACCTAATATTGCTTCAGAGGCCTGTAATAAATTTTACTATCAATATGGCTTCGTTCAGTTATTGATCATCGTATGAAAAATTGACATTTTATATCCGTATTTTTATTGGCACGAATAAGACAGTGAGTTATATGATGTGTCATTTACGCCGTAGTAAAATTTGTATTAAAGATGGCGAGTAATAACGAATAGGTGGTTTACTTTATTTGCTTCGGTTGAAATTTATTTTGAAGCAATAATAAAAAAAATAAAAAAATAATACTAAATAAAAAATAATAAAAAGCCAAGGACATAGAAAAGTCCAAAGCACAAAATCCAAGTTTCAAAATGTTACCTTAATCCTTAATTTAGTTTACTAATCTAATATTAACTCGGAACCATTACAAAATAACCAGCAATCTAATTTGATTCCTATATCGTCACCACAATGCCTAATTTACCTCGCAACACTTGTAGGCTGATGTAACATATTACTCTCGCTGTATGATCGGTCACCCATCCGTAGACTGCATGACTAACATTATGTTCGTTGCGATTGAATACGAAGACTCAGGAACACTAAATTTTACCGATAAATTCTGACCAATTCTGAAGGCTTTACAGATCGACAGCCTATACTTACCAATCCTTTTAAATCTTCTATGACTTATCTACGATTTTCTGTCCTCTTGTGTTTTTACTGTGTATGTGTTTTGTAAAGAAAAAAGACGTGTGGCACTCGGGGACTGCCGCGGTAAAGCTATTGCATACGGTGATACTTTTTAGTTTTGCCATCTATCGATGAATAG
Organism: Alcis repandata; assembly: GCA_949125135.1. Classification (NCBI taxonomy): domain Eukaryota; kingdom Metazoa; phylum Arthropoda; class Insecta; order Lepidoptera; family Geometridae; genus Alcis; species Alcis repandata. The sequence continues at coordinate 3,848,220 of OX421240.1, forward strand.
CAGAACTTTTAATGACTTTTTGAAATATCACGCTTGTCTCTTTAGTTCAGCAAATTGCCTCTAGGTGTCGAGTGTAAGGTTTCGTTGACTTTTCCCCAAGTTTATTTTATTTTGAAAATTATTGAGAATTATTACAGAAATTCATTTGGATACTTTTTTTTAAATTAGGCCTTTAAATATTTAAAAAATATGTTTGACTCTCTCTTCCGAGTGTACCCCCGTAGTTCAATTTAAAAAAAAATTAAGTTTTTATATTTTTTTTTGTAAGGTTATTTTCGTTACGGAATTTGTGGATTCGGTCTCCACGCTCAAAGCCCGCGATAGAAGCTATGCAATAGCTTAAAACACACCTTAGCCGAGAATAGGGATGCGTGGAAGGAGATGGGGGAGGGAGGCCTTTGCCCAGCACTAGGACACAATAGGCTGAGAAAAAAAAATGTGTTTTGTGGTGCAAAGAAAATAATTAACTGTAAAAATGAAACTTCCGTCTTTCTTAGTGCGATCCGCTTGACCCCTCTGACGCAAAAAAGTGTAAGTTAGTGTGTTATACTTATAATTATGTAGCGTAAGTTTGACCGCTAAGTGTGCGTGTGTTTGTGGCACTATAGCTCTTAAACGAGTGAAACGATTTGGATGTGTTTTTTATTTTACAAAATAAGTTTCTAGCGATCGTTCTTAGACATGATTTATCAAAATCGGTTCAGCCGTTTCAACAGATCTTTAATAGTCAATTTAGATATCAACCAAATTACTTCAGAAAAGCCTTTGTACACTTATCCAGGTGAGACTAAACCACGAGTATAACAAAAAAGGGTGACGAAACCCGTTCGCATGATCAATACAGATTCTTTAAAACGACCGTCTGTGACCCCGCGATGGGTCACACTTGACACCTCACCACGCCTAGCAAACTTTCCATCTCACTTGCCAACCTTATACCTACTCTCAGACCAAGTAGAAAGGCAGATAGAGTCCCTTAGATACAGGTGAAGCCAAAAAAACTACCCTACTTCCCGTGTACGCATACTTCAAGCACACATTGAATCAATCGTCAATTCTTACGTCAGTTGCTCAGAGAACGTGGACAACAAAAATAAGTAGTAATAAGGGTAGTTTTATGCGTCAATATGTGCTTGTAGTATACGTAATTACGTACACGGGCAGCAGGGTAGTTTTTTTGGCTTCACCTTTATCTAAAGCGAGACTCTATCTGTCTTTCTAATTGATCTGAGTTCCTACTAAGTATTTAATTTAAACAACCTCAAAGCTTCGGTATTGGAAATAAAGTTTTGAAAGGTTTTACTTTTTGACATCTTTTAAACTATAATTTGATATCTTTCAATACATATTTTTTTTCTTAATTTGCTCTTTCTATAGCGAAAATGTCGCACAAGTTATATTAACCAATTACACATAAAACAACTTTTACAAAATGCAATGGAACTGTCGTGAAATAAAACCCTGGGAACCTTATTCCGGACACACTCCTTCAAGATTTTGGGCAGTCGCCACAAAATGGCGACTTCTCTTTGCGCACGAGATGCCCAAACATATTCAATAAAATGTATCCAGAAGTCAATAAAAACATAATTACAATAAAAACGTAAAAATTACTTCTTCCTTTTCGTTGTCTGGTTATAACAAGCAGCTAAACTGATTTTCATGGAATTTTAGAGCAAGCATCATGACAAAAAAACGTTACTTTTCTGTCTAGAAATGTCACCTGTAAAATTGCTACTAAACTTCAGGACGTAGCAAGTCCAAAAACGAACTACACTGAGAAAAATGCGCATCTACATTCCGCTAGAGGAATGATGAATTCACCTAAAGTACGGAGCATACTGATATCACTAAAAAGTGCGATGATTAGCACTTGTTTTTACAGTGACAACTATCATAATAATAATAATATATAGCTATCTATCTAACTATCATAAACTGCTACTTGGTAAACTGGTACACTCGTAGTATAAGTGAATTTATCATTCTTTTAGCGGATTTTTTTCTCAATGTAACATTATTTTCGAACTACCGTCAAAACAATTTTCTGCCCTTGGATGCTCCTGACAATTCGTAAACAATTAACGTGAGTGAGTTAATTCGATGCCGCTGTCATTGAGCTGTCAATAATGTTGGGGAGCCGACGCGTGAAGTTATAACGACATCAAAACAGTATGGACCTTTTTAACACGCTTTTATTAGCTTCACCTGTATGTTTGTATGTATGTTTGTAACCGACTCGTTTGAGCTCGATTTTGACCCACTTTAAACGGTCAGATTTCTTTCAAACTTTGTAGATATACCTATCGAGGACCGATGACAATACACTAAACAAATCGTGTTTTTTAGTTTTTTTAACTATAAATTTTTTTTAACACGCTTTTATTAGCTTCACCTGTATAAACGTATGTATGTTTGTAACCGACTCCTTTGAGCGCGTTTTTGACCCACTTTAAACGGTCAGATTTCTTTCAAATTTGTAGATATATCGAGGACCGATGACAATACACTAAACAACAGCTGTCTCGCTCACACTTTTTTAGAGAACGTGGATTTCTAAAAAGTGTAATTTTATCTATCTATCATTTACTGAAGAACAATCTTCTCATATTAAGTTTGTAATATCACGTACCTACATAATGTGTAAATTGTAAAGTGAAGACTTTTGGAAGTCTTTCTAATGTCATGGAATTACAAAATTTTATTAATAATAGTCTAAGTTTACTCTAAACAAGTAGGTACCTCTTTATTAAGCGTGCTCTATCCTAGACTACCTACACTCCCTTACATTAGATGGGATTTACCTACCCTTATTTTAAAGAAAAACAAAACAAATAAATCAAACGTTCATGCTCTACAAGCTACTACGAGTGGGTTTTCTCGATAGATTATAATCATGGTGTCTTCAATGTCGCGAGTGAATCGGTATCTTCAAGCTAATTGGCGTCCTCCATTGTAGATCGCATCGCTACCAACCTACTCTCAAGAGAGATAGCCGTCAAAAGCAAAGCTGTAACATGATAAAAAACTTACGAAAAAAGAGTAAACATTATTAATCCTGCAACCCACAATCATTAGTAAAATGGTACTTGTTTTACTAAAAACGTTCATGTTACCACAGTATTATCAACTCATCTAGGTATAACCATACTGACACGAAACTGATGCTGCAAAAGTAGGGATGCGGGCGCTGCGGCTGATCTGTTAATACCTACGTAGTGTGTATGGGAAGTGACAGGAAACTGTCAAAGTGTCGGCATGTTACTAGATTTGCAGCTTTCCAGCTCTACAAGCTCTCGATCACTAGTTTTTTTAATGTTTTGATAGCAGTAGAAGAGATATTTGATGACGTTTCGTACCTGATGATCCAATTTACTATCAGATTCGAATCAAGAAGAAGCAAGTCATTACATAAAAAAGCCTCGACTAGGAAAAAACTGGCGATCTTTAAATGGCTCAACTCAACTTTATCATAGCTAAGAAATCACTCGATTAATTTGTCTCTATATTAAAATTAGAACTAAGTCGTTCAGCTATTTAGGGACCTGATGCCTCAGACGGACGCACAGATCATTATCATCGTTATCCAGCTTCTTTATCCCTCTGCTGAATATAGCCCTGTAGATTACAATGACAGGTCCTGTGCCAATGTGGTCTAGGTCCGACCTGCAAACAACACCTAACAATATCGTCGATTAATCTCGCCACTGGACGACCAACGCCTCCATTTACCATTTACTCCGCTCTCCTTGGCTCGGCTACGATTCTGTCACCGCGTCTCCTCTTGTGATCTCTTCGCCTAGCCACGGCGTACTGTCCTGAACTGTACTGTACTACCCATTTTTTTTTATTTTTTTTTGTTGACCCAGTGGAAATCCTTTATGGATACCCCTAACCCGGGGGAGCCGGGGTTATGTGGGAGTCTCCGCCCTGCGGCGGCATACCCACTAAAACCACTGGGAAGTTGACCTCATTCCCTTGTGGCCGGGGGCAGCGGGGTTCCCTTTCGGAGTCTCCGCCACCCTCAGCCAGGGTCGGCCCTTCGGCCCCGTCTTCCGTGCGTCAAGAGAGGGACGGCCCTGGTCACCCAAGGCCGTGTGGAGCCGGTGCAAGCCAGCGGAGAGCCCCCCGACCCTCCGCCAGTGGCCCCACTACGGAGAGGGAAGGAGGCGATGATCGGATCGCCCCCTCCTCCCTCCCCGTCGTCTGCGCCGGAGCGGATCCTGCGGGAGTCGTCCTCCCCGATCCGCCCCGCGGCCCCTTCTGCGACATTACCTCTTCGCAGAAGGAGACCACGGCCTGCCACGATCTCTCGCACTCCCGACCGCGACCCACACGCGGCGAGGAGCACAAGGAAAACCCCCCCTGGTGGCATTGCTGCCACCAGCCAAGCGTGGAGCGCCGTATCCTCCAACGCTCCACACTCCACCACACACCATCCGCTGTGCCCTCTGCTAGTTAGAGGGACACGCGGACGGGCCCACCGTGTCGGGTTATTTGCCAGCGTGCGGTAATACTGCATAAAAGCTGCAGTATTACCGCACGCTGTTGCCCAGGGTGCACCACGAGGAGGTTACCCGACCTAGCACCCCACTGTACTACCCTTTTTTTTTTTTTTTTTTTTGTTTACCCAGTGGAAATCCTTTATGGATACCACACCCGCCCCGGGGGAGGCAGGGTGGTTATGTGGGAGTCTCCGCCCTAGTGGCGGCATACCCACTAAAACCACTGGGGAATTCATCGTCCGCCTGGTAGGGCAAGGTGGTGTCGCGTTAGCATTGACCACCTTGCCCCGGCGACGGGCCCGATTAGGGCCCCCTGCACCCATGGCGGGGTGACCCTGTTCCCCAGGATCACCCCCCAGACAGTGTGGGGTCGTGCAGGCCGGGAGAGTCCCCCGACTCTACCGGCAACCCCACTGCCGAGGAGCAAGGATAAGGGCGAACCGCCCTCTCGCTCCCCAGCCCCGCTCGCTCGTACGTGGTGCCCACCCCGCCTTAAGCCCACGTTCCTTTCACACCCGGCCGCAAACCTCACGCGGCAAGGTGCAAAAGGAACCGTCCTCTTTCCCTTGCACTCCCGACCGCGACCCACACGCGGCGAGGAGCACAAGGAAAACCCTCCTGGTGGCACCGCTGTCACCGCCCGAGCGTGGAGCGCCGTTTCCTCCAGCGTCCACCACACTCGTCACCGGTGGCAGCAATGCCACCGTCCAAGTGTGGAGCGCCGCATCCCCCGGCGTCCACCAAACTCAGACCCTCCTCCTTTCCTTGCACTCCCGACCGCGACCCACACGCGGCGAGGAGCACAAGGAAAACCCCCCTGGTGGTCCGAGCCATCGCTCAGACCCCGGCTCATCCGCTGTGCCCTCTGCTAATCAGCCCTCTGCTGCCAGAGGGACACGCGGAAGGCCCCACCTCGGGTTCCTCTTCGTTTCACCGGGCTCAGTGCCACGGCTACTTATCCCCCCCCGCCACGGAAAGGCGGGAACCCAATCGGGGGGGACCCCACTGTACTACCCATACCCCAGCTTCACTTAGCATTCGTTACTACGACGATATTGGTGGTAAAAACTAAGTGCCTGCTACAAAAAACTCCAGACTCTTTTTTAGTAGGACATTCAGTGAGAATACGATACTTAGACGATTCACTCTAAATCTAACAACGCAAGCACTTAGTTAATCGTACCCTATTGAAACTTAAGTAATATCCATAAACATCACTATTAACCTGTTCCAAATTACTTAGTGCTCAACTTCAGAAGCAGACCTTAATTCCAGCCCTCACTAACTCATTAGGGCTTATTGGGGGTAATATTTACCCTCAAGCGTAGTGGTTAGGCTACTCGTTCATCTAAATATATCAGAGGTTATCAAACTTATTTTGTCTGGCACCCTTTTGAGAGTCAATATTTTCTAATGCTCCCAAATTTTTAGTCTATTGCCCCCTAAGTTTTTAGGGTTTCGTACCCAAAGGGTAAGACGGGACCCTATTACTAAGACTTTGCTGTCTGTCTGTCTGTCCGTCTATGTGTAATTTTAAATTAGTTAATCCAATTTTCCGAATTTTTTCAATTAATTTTTTTTCCCAATTTTTTTAGGTCTTATACCACTCCCCATATAGGCCTCCATCTCTTACTTTGAGGAACTCTGGTCTCTATTACCTTAACACACATAGCTATTACGTCTACCTCTAAATAGAGCTCCATAATCCCTATTCACTAGTAAACTACGAATACTACGAGATTCAAAATGAACTCGGTGCCTAAATAAATAGTAATGTGTAGGCAATTGCCTGATTAATTTACTTAGGTAATTTATTCATATACTAGTTGCAACCCGCGGTTTCACCCGCCTATCGTTATTTTTGAGATAAAATGTAGCCTATAATGTCAATTAATGATATAAGCTACCTCCACTTCTTACCACATTCAAATCCGTAGCATAAAAGAATATATATATATATATAATTATATCCTAGCTGATTTCAGCCATGGCGACCACCGTTTCTGTTAATTTACGACACATCATGGCTCCGTTCGTGCGCCTTCATGTTCCTTCCTATTTTGGCTTTGAAAGTACGTAAACAAATGCTGCACGTTAGGGTACCATTGACAAAGTTATAGACCATATTCGATGGCGGTCTATTCTTTAGTTCATCTCGTTTGGAGTCAAGATTGCGCCTTCTGTCTCCCTCAAAAGAATATACAGTTTGCTGCACCAAGCGCCTCCACTCGAGACGATTCTGAGCAAGTGCTTCCCAACGCGAAGGCTCAATGTTGCATCTTCTCATGTGCCTCTTCTGAACATCCTTATATCTAAAAAGAATAACAAATATACAGACCACTTTCGCATTCATATAAGTACTAGTCGCGCCCTGCGGTTTCACCCGCGCATTTATAAAAACGGCGGTGATGTTGAAAAGTAGCCTATGTGTTAATCCAAGGTATATTATTATTCTCAAGGTATATCTTTATTCCAAATTTCATTATATTCCGTCCAGCCGTTTCAGCGTGATGGAGTAAAAAACATACTAACAACCTTTCAGTATTATAATATTAGTGAAGTGATATGAGATACCTACCTATTTAATCTAATAAAGCTTTTGCACTCAAGAAATAATTTAGAAAATCCGTTTTATCAAAGGCTTTTATCCACTCATTTCTGACACTAGGATTAACCACTAGGCCTATACAAACTTACTTATTCAGAACTAGCTGCACCCCGCGGTTTCACCCACGTTTTCCGGGATAAAAAGCCCATGTGTTATTCCAGACCATGAACAGCCTTCATTCCACATGTAAATCCGTTCAGCCGTTTTTGTGTGAAAGAGCAACAAACATACATACATCCAAACATCCATGCATTCTTACAAACTTTTGCGTTTTTAATATTTAGTAGGAAGGATATTTAAATTAATTGTTCTAACACTGCTAAATAGGACTACAATTCAGGCCAGATACTTAAAAGCAATTTCTGTGCAAATTAAGTGGTTGAAGTTGATTGAGGCGTTTACGGACACCTATTTTTCTACAATTGACGCAAAATAGAAGCAACGTGGGTATAAATAAATAAACAAATAACACTTTTAATACATACTTATCTTACTATATAAATATGTTAGTGTTATGCGAAAGTGAGTTTGTTTAACACGCTTTTACTCGTACGTCTTAATTGGTATTTAACTAGCGACTACTAGTAGGTACTTAACTAGTTAACTACCTGCACTTAACTAGTAAATTTAACTACTCATTCGAATTTTGGGTACAAAGTTACAGGGCCCAGAAAATGACATAGGCTACTTTTCACCATAATTATCATAATCACTGTCTTCGTACGGGTAAAACCGCAGGGCGCAGCTAGTAATAGGTTAGGTGGGCGAACGTGGCGTATAACATCGGGCGAGCGATTTGCTCGTCTCATCACTAATTGCATAAAAAAATGATGTGTAAGTTTGTACGTTTTGATGTTTGTTACTCAATCATGTATGTATGTATGTGTGTGTGTGTATGTATGTGGCTGAACGTATTTGGATGAGGTTTGGAAGTACTCGTAGCTTATCAGACGGTCTAACCCTCTAACTCTAGCCTACATAACTTCTTACTTTCTTGCCTACTTTTTAAAGTAAGAAGGAGTGACGCTGCAGAATTTCAATGGGTTGTAGTCCCACATAACCGAACTGTACACATGTGTCAGTGAGGTACTCGAGGAAAATTTCTTCACATAAAAGACTTAAGGTCTAAAGCCAGGGCTCGACCGCGAAATGAACAGACAAAAGTTGAGCTGAGCAAGGTTTTGGAAGCGAGTTGAGGCTAGACAGCGAAAGAGGCTAGCGGAGCGGTCTTACTATGAAGATTATGCAGTATAAACAATTTTACTACGGGACCAAACCGAACTTCGCGAAAAAAAAATCTATGGAACAACTAATTTTTTTTTCTAACCTATCTAATAAAAAAGACAGGCACATTTTTGATAAGTATCTAGTAATATTTTATTACAATAGCCTAATAATATAACCAACGGCGACGTCTAAAAAGATGCTTTTATAAATGCTTCACTGAAATGCAGCAATTTTATTAATCACGCAAATAGAACAATCATATTGAACCTCCACTTTTCACCTTCAGAGGGAAAAATATAAAATTGCAATCCATTGGCATAGCAATTTTGTATTCACCTCTCATATTAAGCTTTTATTGCTAATTTGATTTTTCTTTATAGCAATCAATTCTCATATAAAAGGTTGGCAATGTTTTTTCTTCTTGTTATTTGCATAGAACATGGCATTACAAAAACTTCTTTCATTAGCTGTCAAGCTTGAGGACCCGCAGCGTCCTTTACTCGGTCCTACCGTAAAGAGTCTCTGTTTATTTGGTCTGTGGCGAACTGGTGGCACATTCCGAACAGGCACTTACAATTTTGTACATTTTTTGGGGGTAATTTTCTCAGTTACTCAGGTCATAGACATTTTCAACGATAGACATGACCTCAACAAGGTTTTGAATAGCATGTCCATATCGGGTGTCTTCATAATAACTGTGATAAAATGTGTATCTTACCTTCGACACGAAAAAGATTGGAAGGCGCTAATTTCTGGTATATCTAGAGAAGAGTTAAAACAGTTGAGAATGCGTAATCCTATAGTAACCACAAAAATGGAACGGTACAAAAAATACACGAGAATAATAACGTATCTGTATTGGATGCTGGTGCTTGCAACGTTCACGCTGATGGTAACGACTCCGCTACTGAAATATGGCTCATCAAAAACCTATCGTGAAAAAATAAGGATAGGCGAAGAGCCGTTGCCGCAAATTATGAGTTCCTGGTTTCCTTTTGATCACACCAAAATGCCTGGTTATATCTTGGGGGTGTGTTTCCAAGTGTTAATAGGGGGCTTTGCATGCGGAAATTTAGCAGTTTACGACATGAACGCAGTCGCAATCATGTCTTATCTTAAAGGACAGACGGCCATTTTAAAAGAGAAATGTAAGAATATTTTCAAAGGAAAAGTGTCCCGGGCGGTCGTTATTGATAATATCAAGGAATGTCACAGGCATCATTCTGTTTTGGTGAAGTAAGTAGTCAGAAGAATAAGTAACTTAATTTTCAAGCAATTGATTTTATAGTGATTGACATTTTTTGGTTAACGTAACTGGATGTTAATAAAATGTATTATTATGATTTTGTGTCTATGTCATGTTTTATAAGAGACTTATTAATATACTTGACTTTGAATAATGACGCTCTGTTTTACGAGCTTTTATTAATTTAACCTATCCAAATAATAGTATGGGTCAAAAACCTAGCAACTGAATTTTGAACTACTTTTCAAAGTTCGATTGAGTTTTATTGCCTTACTTATAAAGCCTGCTTAAAGTTAGTCACTGCTTAAAATGCTCAGATATATTAACGATGACGTGAAATGTCACGTGCGAAAATAAGACGAAGAACTTTAAGCAATGGTTAACTTTGGGCAGGCTTTATAAGTATAGCCTTAATAATATATCTATGTAATTCCAATGATGATGGAATAAAAGCTTGTTTTTCAAAAGTTTGTTACTTTTTCAGACATTTCAAGTTGTTCAATGCTCTTCTCTCACCGATCATGTTTTTGTATGTGCTTGTGTGTTCAATCACAATATGCTGCAGTGTGATTCAATTTAACTTGGTGAGTCAAAAAACAACAGCCACCCGTTGGTGACTTGTGGTGGTTAGTTTAACTTAAAATATTTTTGACATTCTTAATGACAAGACGATCTTATACAGGGTTATTTATAAAGAGCATGCTAAATCGAGAAGGGCTCATAATATTTATCAATTTGAAAATTTTTAGGGTTACGTACCCACGTATGTTTACGTCATGTATGTAACCCTTATGGCGAGACTGCGATGTCTGTCTGTATATCACCGACAATTATGTATCTACTATTGGGTCATACGTTCATCATGGCCTTTTTTTTATAAAGAACAGCCATAGAGTCAAAGTTGCTCATAATGATGAGTGTACTATGAGCTCTTTTCGGCTTACCACACCCCTTCCTTCTATATTATTTTGTGTTTCTGCTATCGTTTTTGTGTTTAACTATTTGTAATTTGTAATTTTCAATTTTACGTTCTATGATTTCTGAAATTAACTTTAATTCAAATTTTGTAGTATATACTCGTAGGTATATGTAAAATATGTGAACTAAAATAGGCATGAAACTTTGAATTAAAGATTTATTATTTATGAATTTTCAGAGTAACGTAACAAAATCTCAGAAAGTTTGGATCACCCAGTACTCCACAGCATTGGTGCTGCAGCTCTTTTTGTTCTGCTGGCACGGCAACGGAGTGGTAATTGAGGTAAAACCTTTTTTGTTACTTTTTGTGAGGAACGTGGCTTCGTTAATTTTCCACTGGGCTGATTAGACGAGACGGTGGTAATAATTCTATTGAATTATTACCACCGTGGCATCGTGGCAATTTTTTCTGGAACGCCAATTTGAAATGGATTTTGCTGATTCGAAAAATTCGTCGTAACAATTTTGAACATTTTTCAACTATCTAGGTATCTGTATTTTTCTTTGTTAAATTGCCACAACAACAAAAGATGAAGGAAGAATTTTAAGACGTCTATCAAACACCACAGAAAGGTCCGTGAGTTTTGATAATCACAATTTCTAAAACATAGTAGGTAGGTTCAATTTATTTATTTCTTGATGGAAGAACTCAGAACGGTTATATAATATTCTTTTTTAAGTTAAAAAAGTTGCTGCCAACTCGTCTAGGTCAGCCCTAACTTATATGAGTTGGCAGTCTAGCCAACTCAGTCTAGGCAATGGTTAGCAATGATGTAAAAATATATATGAACACTTAGTGAACATTAAACAACAAAAACAAACTACTGTGATTTTTGGATGCGACATAGGTACTTACAGTGTTTGTAATATAATCAAATCAAATATATATTTTCAGAAAGAAAAAGTACAACAATCTTAAATTGACTTGATTAACCAAGGATTTTAGCAAATTATTGAAACATTTTTTTTTTTTAACGTTTATTGGTGTGTTCTTAAAGAAAACTCTAACATCAGCGCGCAGAGTCACCAAAGTACTTACTGAGCCTATACAGAATTCCTTACATTTGATAATTTTACTACAGCTTCGTTTAGCTACAAAGATGTTTCTGAAAACGGTTTTAAGATACGCTACCCCTTACCATCAGGAAAACGACTCCGTCTCATCATCCAATTAAGATCAAACTCCTTCGTCTCGCCATCCCGATTGTGATCAAAACTCTACAACTGTACAGATTGTTCTCTTAAAAGTTCTATTTCTGCTATTTATTGAAGAAATCCACACACCTCAGGCTGGCACGTGCACAACTGCACAATATAGTGCACATTTGTAGTGCAAGTGCATTTTTGTAGTGGTAGGGCTCTTTTGCAGAGCCCGCCTGGGGAAGTACCACACCTTTGCCAGTTATTCCACCGCCAAGCAGTAATGTGCAAACATTACTGTGTTCCGGTTGGAAGGGCATTGTTTCCAGTGAAATTACAGGGCAAATGGGAGATTAAACAACTTATATCTCAGGGTGACGAGCGCAGTGCTGTGCCGCGCAGGGTCTTGAATTATGCAAGTTCAAAATTCTGGGTGATGCAGGCCTGTTATGGGCAAACGTGACGTTTAACATCAGGCGAGCGATTTGCTCGTCTCGTCACTCAATTACATAAAAAAAAAAAAAAAAAAAAAACATATCTTTTCACACGACCCGGCCGCGTGTGGAGAAACCCTGTTGACTAATGGCTATGACATGTGTTGAACTGGCTGTTAAAACTCCACTCTCGCTGAATAAACACGTGACTTGGTTTACCTACTCTACTATAACTATGGACAAGCAAAACTATACAATCATATCTACTGATATTGTAAACGTGAATAAAAAATAAATAAACGTTTCACACTCATAGCTCCCCCCTAGGAATAAATCCTGTGTCGGGGATGCCATGGACACACACAAAGACATGGACAACCTAACACCCAGACCCAGAACAGATATTTAAATTAATCATTAAAACATCTGCCCGACCGGGAATCGAACCCGGGAAATATTTGTTACTATATAAATCATTTAAAAATGGCCGAACAGATTTAAATAGAATTTGGTATGGAGGTATAGGTTATACTTTGAATGTACAAACCTATGCATATAAAATTAACGGTTGCAAGGTAGCGAATAAAACCGTTGGGCGCGGGTAGAATCATACAGAACTGCCTACTTAGTACTTACTACTACTTACTTCCTAAATCTTTTTACAGAAAATTTTAATCATTGTTTCTTTGCGCTTTCTGTTTTATCTTTCGTTCTTATTATACCTATATTATCACTCAAACATTTTTTCAGATAAAAGTAGTAGACAAAAGCGTCTAAGAGCAATTCTATGATCGCTTAAACATTTTTCAGACAACAGCACTTGACAGAGGCGTCTACGAAAGCGACTGGTGGAAAGGCGACAAACATATTCGTCGATTGATTATGCTGCTGGCTGCTAAACTTAACACTCCTTTGATGCTAAAAGCTGGCCCGTTTACAACTCTATCTATTCCCGCTTTTATTAGTGTAAGTATCAATCTGGACTGTAGCGACACGTACAGTCTTAATATGCAAGAGAACAAAAAATATGCTCAAAGAATAAGTTAATTCAAGAAAATGTGCTTTTAAAAGCAAGCTTTTAATGCTTTGTCATCGATGTTACACGGGTAGGTATATCAAATTTCAGCTCAATCTGACATGAGGTGGTCCAATATACAAATATAATTTACTATAATATTCAGTTGCAAGATTTGACCCACCTAGACATACACACATATTAAAACCTAACACGGCAAGTTAAACAAAGACTTGTAAAAAGAGAAGAATAGCGTAAAATGAAGTGTGGAAAACTATATATCTGCAAATAGAAACGTCAGTCGCAACAAAATGTATAAAGCAGCTATGTCCTTGAATAGTTCCTGCTAATAAATTGCGTGACAACCTAACGATATACATTAATAAAGATTAATTTCAATTAAAATAACATAAATATACATGAACAGAATAGAAAAAAACAGAGCTCAAGTCACTATACGCGGCTATCATAAGACTATTAATACATTAGTTAGAAATATTCCAAGCAAAATATTTTGCTGCAAACATATTTCAGGCAAAACAATTCAGAAATAGAGCTAACACTAACAAATTATATCATTTCAGATAATGAAAGGCTCCTACAGCTTCTACACATTGTTTTCGCAGATGCAAAGCAACAAATAGATGTTACAGATGGACAGACGTCTATCTACACCATAATGTTCGCTATTAATGTAAGAGTAAACTTAGGTATACTAAAATGCTTAGACAGTATCTAAGAATCCATTGTTTATTGTTCAATTACAAGTTGCATCTATATTATTTATATAATAATGTTGTATAACGCCCTGATCTGAATCGGAGAAGAAAAAACTGATGAACACACATTTTTTTATCATTATAGTTAGTTTATAAGTCCGTGGTTGACTTGCTTGCTGCTAAGAGACGATATAGTCAAAGATGAAGCACACATACATACCTACGAACATTTACTCTGTCCAAAAGACCTAGATTACATCTCTCGGGAAACAAGAAAGTCTGTTCCACTCCCTGGCTGTACAAATCAGCAACATAGATTCAAAACATACTCGTACCATAAACTTAATGTCACCCAAGAATTATTGTACGAAATGTAATTACTTTTGTATTGAAATCATAACTACAAGTCGAGGTAAATTAAGAACCAATCGGTTGTACAAATTGAATTTAAATTCAATGCAATCGTTGAATTAATTTGGCTGGGATAAAATTGATGGCCCAATGTAGGACGATATAGCGGCACTGATTCGGTGCATGGCTCCGCACAGCGCAGCGCATCATTTAGCCGGGCCGTTACACCTTTGATGTATGCTCACTGAATTGGTCAAATAACTATTAAACCTATTGGTATGAATGCACTAAACTTTATGTACTGCACTCCAGTTAGTATACTAGACTAGTCATAATTCATGTTGTTTGTTATTAGGCACCAAATAGAAATAGGTTCGAATTTGGCAACACGTCATAAATTTTATGAAATAGAGTATAGTTTCTTCTACTAGGTATTGCAGAACTGCGGCCTTGTCGTCTAAGTGCACTGTTAATCGGAATCGAATCACTTTAATCAAAATCAAACTTCTTCTTCGATTTCTTGAATCGGTTTGACGTCTTAAAGCAATTTTGTCGGGCCCATATTGATTACTAGACACTTATACAATAAAGCCGCTGCTGGTACCTTTCATGTAAAGTCTTTGGCCACCAAAGTCACCTACTTTACACTTAAGAAACGATAATTATGGAATTTGTGGACCAAAACCGTCTTAGGTAGTCAAATAAAAAATTATACTAGGTACAAAATATTGGTATTTTTTATTTTTTTTTAGGTTTCTTTTATACAGGGTTAAAGACGCTTTCCTTATCACCCTACGGCCGAAAACGGCGCATAGTATTCATTTTGTTGAGTGTCATTGACATTTTTCTACGGTACAGGTGTTTTTTTTTCCGGGTTGGTCCCATAGTAAAAGTTGTTCACAATGACAAGTATTATGAGCCCTTTTTGGCTTAGCATTTCCTTACCTTTACCCTTTCCTTATAACCCTGCATTCCATGGCTTAAAGGACATAGGTTAAATGGCGGCCAGAAGGTTAAATCGCAGTTACGAAATAACGGTAGGATACAATTACAAGGACAAATATTTTAATCAATTTTTAAAAAAATATTTTTATACAATCGGACCTCGGGAAGTGTTGCAAAACTGACTTGCAAGATTTCACTCGAACAAACATAGTTACATAGTAGGTATGGGTACATTGCAAGCTCAATAAAAGCTTTTCCTGTACAAGTCTACCTGCCGGGCCAATTCCTCTACTTCGAGTTAAAACAGCCTGATGCTTTATCAAGAGCTTCCAGCTCCAGCTATTGCATCGTGAATCGTGAATTCGTGATAGAGCATGCGTCATAGTTAGCTGCCAAGTATTTTACAATTCGACTTGCGATACGATCACGATACGACAACATGGTACGATTGCTTCGTTACAATTATTGTTACGAAGTCGATAAGTCGTGATATCTTGGTTAATAGCTCAGGTATCTTTACTTATACTCGTATTTGTTTTAAAGAAATGAAAAGTAATCATAATTATTATGATTTGATTATTTATTCTTTTTACGATTTCGTAAAAATATAAATAATAAGTCCCACAATAAATGATATGAATGCTATGCTAATGCATCAGTTTGACTGAAAAAAAATAGAACAAATTGAATACTGAAACTACACTGATTTTGAAACTGTATTACAAGTTTATTTCTGAAAAACTTAACTATATTTTATTGAGACGAGTTTAAAAATAATTCACATGAAATCATGTTCATTCTTTAACGCTCTTATTTTAAGAAGGAGGTGTTCTTTTTCCAATTGGTTCATAGCTTTTTTGTGTTCTAACTCTTGTTCCAATATCTGCCTCTGTAACTTTTTAATTTCTAATTCTTCTTTTAGAACTTCTGTTTTTAATTTGGAGTTACATTTTTCTTCTTCGACGTCACTTACAATTTTAGCATCTACAACAAAAAATACATTATCATACTCATAATGATAACTGTTTAGCACAAAAATGAAAAAGAAACATTAAAAAATTAAAATAATCTTACTTTGAACGTAATGTGAGTCAACAAATGCATTTACGCGCATTCTTTTACTTCTAGGTTCTTCGTTACTTTTGTCATTTTCTGAAAAACAATCAGGATTTCAATATTTTATACTACATTTAAAATTAGGTTAGGACGGTAAAGGAACAATACAATCATGTTTTTTTAGGATTCTGTTAGAAGATACATAATAGACTTACTTTGATGATTTTGCAACCCTACAAGAGGATCTTCACGCATGCTTCTACTTGAAGATTCTGGCAAGGATATATTATGGTATGCTGAAAATAAGGTAACATATTTGAGTAACACTTATTCCGTTTATTCTATCATGCCATATGAACTTTTCAGAATAAAAATTACACTGAAGCGAAATGTTCTCTAAATAAAGTTCAAAGTTTAAATAGCACATAAAACAAATTCACTTTTACCAAAGCTAGCAGTTTCTTCTTCTGAATCAGCTACTTCCTTCTTTACTGATGCGCATTCGAGATCTTCGATATTGGAAATTGATACACCTAAAAAAACTATTAATTAAATATCAAAATATTTAAATAGATTAAATTCTTGTTTTTGTTTTAGGTACATGCATAATTTTGACTATTTTTTTTTAAGTATTTGTTACGATATTATACGCACTTGAATCGCTCGAGTCATTATCTTCGCTTTTGTTATCATTAGTATCATCAATCAAGTCAAAGTCACAAAACCCTTCCATGGGAAGTGAAATAATGTCTTTTATTTTCTTCTCTGCTGTTGAAAACTTAGGAGTCTTTCCATTAGGATTTCTTTTATTAGCTAGAATGTTATTCCATTTCCTTTTTATATCTCTTTTCAGTGATTCATATTTAGTTCTCAAATTCCTGCCGTCACGGTAAATCGCACCAGCAGGGTTTTTATTAAACTCTTTTTCAATATCTTCCCAAGCTTCTCTTTTTTCATTCCATTGATCTGCAGTATTTTTCTTACTTTCTAAGATGTCTTTTTTTATCAGTATAAGCTCTACTAATCTATCGGTCTCTTGTTTAGAGTAGTTGGCTTTTCTATCTCGCTTCTTCTTTTCCATTTCGATTTTCTCCATTGATTTCTTGTGCTCTTTGTTTTTTATGATTGATGCAACTTGTAGTATACTTGAATGGAAACTGCAAAATAGAATATTTATATACAATATTTACATAAACATATTTTAAACAACTTTTTCTTATTAATTAATTTGAAGTTTAAAACCATCTTACCATTTTTTTTAAATAGAAATACCAAAACTAGGATATCAAACAAGCAAGTACTTTTTGAAATATAAGTATACAATAATAAATAATCATAAAATTATAATTGACAATATTGTACAAAACAATTCAAAGTTTTCTTTCCAACTAAGAAAATCGTATCGAAAGATGTAAACAATCCTTACTTCATCATGCGGTCCGCCATCTCCGTTCCACGCCTACATCAGCAAAACAAACTTTATACCAACTTTGTTTTATCAAAACTACAATAAAGTACATTAAAACACAACTTTTTATCAACTAATTCAACCCAGAACCGTTTTCTAAAGATTAATAACTTAAGACAAACGCCACGCGCGCCCGTCACAGCCGCACTGACGTCTAAAGTTAGACAAGGTCAGCAACCGGTCTTACGGTAAACAAAAAGAGAAAGCCATAGACGCCGCGACGTTGCCGCTCCGTGCATTTTATCTGACGGCTAGCCTAGTGGGATCGTTATCAATGAGTTTACTCGCTGGTTTGTGATTAAGTAATGAAGGTATTTTACAAGTATCGGGTGCGTTATCGACATCCAGATTCGTTTTGTTTTATGAAATATTGGCTGTTATTTTTATTTGTCAGTTACCCAGTTAAATGAGTATGGAGGAACATGCCCTCAGAATGAAAATGTTTAGTGTCATACGATAGTAGTTCTATAGCTTATAAATAGGAATATTTTTTTATAAAGTTTTTAAACATCTAGGACTAGCTGAGGTCCGTGGTTTCACCCGGTTTTTTAAACTACAGAGCAAACAAAAAATAAAATTGTTGAAATTGGTTTAGCCGTTTTTGAGTTTTAGCGAGACTAACGAACAGCATTTAGTATTTATATATATTTAAGAGAAGAAGAATGTTAGTTTTTAATGGTGCCTTTAAACTTAGATCAAGTCTTAAGATACCTTTACTTAGATTTTTTTAACTATCATTTTAAAATCTATACTTGACTGAATAGGTACCTAAATATAATTAAAAAACATTTAAGTTTTTTTTTATTACATTTTTTTTTTTTTTTTTATGTAATTGAGTGACGAGACGAGCAAATCGCTCGCCTGATGTTAAACGTCACGTTTGCCCATAACAGGTCTGCGTCACCCAGAATTTTGAACTCGCAGAATTCAAAATCCTGCGCGGCACAGCACTGCGCTCGTCACCCTGAGATATAAGTTGTTTCATCTCCCAATTGCCCTGTAATTTCACTGGAAACAATGCCCTTCCAACCGGAACACAGTAATGTTTGCACATTACTGCTTGGCGGTGGAATAACTGGCAAAGGTGTGGTACTTCCCCAGGCGGGCTCTGCAAAAGAGCCCTACCACTACTAAACTACTACATACTTTGTTACAAAGAAAATTAGTTTAAGTTTTTTTCTAAAAGATGTTCACTTTTGCAAGGAATAAAAGACTATTTATTGTATTATTTAATGTTTAATAAAAATAAGGATGTAGGCTTGCAATACTTCCCTATTTTCTTTGTTGTATATTCTCCTATTGCGGATCACCGGCTTGTAAATTACAATGTATCAGTTGTTAATTACGAGTAGGTATATCTGAATCCGAGTCCGACTCTACAACTGATAATACTCGTATTGTTTACAGCTAGTTTTTAATCAAGCTTTGATTTCGAGCACACAGAAGAAACAAAAGAAAACTCGGAAAACGAGTTTCAATTTTAAACTTCGAATCGGTATTGGAAAAGTTTATAGCTTGAACAGAATGAAACCTCCTGATACATAAGAGTTTTACGAGCAGGATTTTTGTTGAGGGGCTGAATTTTGTTGAATACCTTACTCTAGTAGCTTAGGCGGCCCTATCGGCTAATATTTGAAGTTTGAGTTTCGAAGAGTGACAGAAATGTAGCTCATTTAATTGCAAGGACTAAGTTTCATCAAAATCTGATGATCGGTTTTTTCAAACGAGAATACTGAACGAGACGGAACTGTTAACGGAACGGGACTGTTAAATTTCCATCAAAATTATCCGATACGAATTTTCATGTCAAAACACATAGTTCAATGTATTCGTCCGGCTTCGAAAATTGAAGTTGGAAAATTGAAAGCCAGAGTGACCCATTTCGAATTTCAAGAAGCCAGAATCGCACATTAGAAACTTTAGCCGATAGGGCCGCTGCGCGCTGTTTCAATTGTTAACTTGTAAAGGTCTAATGACTCAAACGAGTAAATAGTAAAAAAAAAAATTACTGTAGCTTTAATGAGTTTAATAAAATTAATCTCTTATGTAAAAACTAGCAAAGCACCGCGATTTTATCCGCAACCTGTCCTACAAGAACCGGTTATAGGAAAAAAAAATTAATAGGTCAGTAAAGTTCAACAGATAAAAACAAATCTTGAAAACCTTCCTCCGTTTATTTGTCTGTTAAAACAGGCGAAGCTTTCTCGTTTACATAATTATCTCATGCGATGTCATAGAAATTAATCAAAGTCTGTTTGAATGGTTTTTACTAATGCATGTTATGTCAAAGGTATTGATCAGAGAGTGTGTAATTAATAATGGGAATGAATGCGAGCAAATTAGATGAGTGAAAGACTTCATTTTGCTGTCTCCAAGCGTCTTGTAAAGTCAAAGGGGATTTTTCAATATCTACCTACGACAGTAGAGTTTGTAAGTCGCTTTGTCGAATACATACGTGTTACAAGTAGCTTAATTAAAAGCTTTTGATGATTAGAAGACCCTCTTTGGGTCGCTGCGCCAAAGGAGTAAGAGTAAGTAAGAGTAAGTAAGAGTAAGTAAGAGTAAGTAAGAGTAAGTAAGAGTAAGTAAGAGTAAGTAAGAGTAAGTAAGAGTAAGTAAGAGTAAGTAAAAAGTAAATAATTACATTTATAGCTACTCGCGTCCCGCTGTTTCACCCGCATCCCGAAAAGAATAGTTATTTTTTCTGAAACTAAAAGTAGTATGCACTAAGAGCTCATTCAAATCCGGGCGTAAGATGGTACCTATGATATCAGCACTAGGGCCATACCGTGAACTCTTAGCACGAGCCCAAACTAGTAACTAGTAACAGGTAGTAACTACCCGTCAGTGGCGCCCGTGTCAGACATAAATGGCGTACACTTTTCGGTCGAATTTTTGCTACGTATTTTACGTCAGGAGATAATGGCTAGACCCACAGTCTCGCTCAAGTTCGCAGTACGCCCTCGGACACAAGAGTAGACAAATCCTTAACAAACGTTTGTAAAGTAAGCTAAACTCGTTAGAGAACCTATTCACAAAGCAACACCTTACAAATCACGGTTTTGTGACGACCTTTTCAATTCACTTCCTGCTTTTCCATTCAAATTACTCCGAAATTCAGGGAACGTTAGATTCCTGAATTTCGCACAATCCTATCGACAAATCAAATATCAGCCAGATTATTTTGCCAAGGCGTTTTATATAATAATAGAAACAGCTGTTTGCAGAGGTAAGCAAATATTTCGGGGAGCGTAAGGCTCGTTCTACAAGGGTGAGCACTAATAACGGAGAAGGAATAAACATTCTTTGACTATTTAAACAAGGAACGAAAACGTAGCTTTATTTATTTATTCGTAGTGTTGTGCAAAAACTGGTTTCTTACTTATAAATGCTGCTCAATGTTAAGTAAGTTGTGAACGATGCTCAATGTTAAGTAAGTTGTGAACGTTGCGCAATGTTAAGTAAGTTATGAACGTTGCGCAATGTTAAGTAAGTTAACGATGCTCAATGTGAAGTGACTCTAAATCTAAAACGTTGCTCAAAGTTTAGGCTTTAGTTAGTACCAGTACTTCATTTAATTTAAATTGTATAATTCAAAAGTTAATTAAAATTTATCAATTAAGCAACGTTATTAAGTAAAGTAAAGTTCGAAAATACTCGATCAGGCAGTGAATTTTTTTTTAAGAAAACCCATTAATGAAAAACCTGATAATTTGTCAAACTAATGTATGCAATGCGATTCTCAAAAAATTGCTCTAATTATAATGAAAAAAAAAAACGCGTTTCTCATTTGTCACAAAAGTTATTTTTTTAGAGTGTACAATTTCATACACACACACACTACACTCTATTGACACTACCAAAAGAAAAAACAAACACAGAAGAAGTCAAACAACTTGAGATAATTACACAGGACCACAATTTGAACTAGTGCGGGCGCCTGTGGGATTTATTAACCGACTTCAAAAAAGGAGGAGGTTTTCAATTCGACTGTATGTTTTTTTTTTATGTTTGTTACCATAAAATGTCATAACTTTTGACTGGGTAAATCGATTTTGATGATTCTTTTTTTATTAAAAAGCTGACGCTTCTCATGTGGTCCCATTTTAATTTAGTCCAGTTCTGATAATGGTATCCATGAGAAAATCACATGTCTTAAATTTGCATTAGGTACGTGCGCGACAAATAGATGAATAACTCAATAGTCGGTCTTTTGAAGTAGGTTTTTGTTTTTTTCTTTTTGTAAAAATAATTATTTTAATTTAAATGATGTTTTCATGTTGTGAATGTGAATAAATTGTTTTATTTTTAATTCAATCTTACTCGTATATATAAAAATGAATTGCTGTTCGTTAGTCTCGCTAAAACTCGAGAACGGCTGGGCCGATTTCGCTAATTTTGATCTTGAAATATTTGTAAAAGTTCAGGGAAGGTTTAAACGGTGAGAAACATTAATAATAAGTAAAGAATCTTCTTCTTTCTTATATATAAAAATGAATTGCTGTTCGTTAGTCTCGCTAAAACTCGAGAACGGCTGGACCGATTTCGCTAATTTTGATCTTGAAATATTTGTAAAAGTTCAGGGAAGGTTTAAACGGTGAGAAACATTATTAAAGAAAAATATTAAAATCAACAATTTAATTTTCCAATGCAAACTGTTCCTACCTTTGAAACATTTGATGTTTGATACGGTTAACTCGGGATGTCCGAAACTCTTTTGTCTTTTTAGAAATAAAAAATAGTGTCACTAGGTTGTCAAATATTATAGGTGTGTTCAGAAATTGGTCCGATCTTTGTTGTTGGTTATTGTTTTGTTTTGTTTGCTCTACTACAGGGAAGGTTTAAAAGTTAAAAAAAAACAGCGAGTGGAACCGCCGGGGGTCAGCTAGTAGAACAATATTTTTCTTTCAATAAAAAAATATGATCTTACCTCTAAGGAGCAACCTCTTCTAAACCAGTGCAGTGTTTTAAAAAACGCTATACGTAATATTTCTCCTTGTATCTTCTGCTTTAAATTAAATGTCTCGAAGCACCGAAGGCCTCTATTGTTCCATTACATAATCATTCTGGACGTAGATTGTAGCATATATTAGGAGAAAATGGATATTACAAGGGTGCGGGCTAGGGATGTGCTTCGATTTATCGATATTGGTGAAACGAACCCTTACGTAACTCATACGTGTTAATGTTGGCCAATGAAGTGAAAATGAGGTTAAAGTAACAGGATAAATTAAATAGAGAACGATTATTATCAAAATATTTAAATTTTACTATCCATTCACAGGATTATTGAAAACGATTAAATGTATATTTTACTTTTACAAGTGGTTTTTATTGCTAAGTTAATTTTTATACTGCTACATAAACTTTTAAATTAGATTTAAAATTAAAAAAATACATTTTAAATATCTTAAACTTAATCAATCAACCAAGGTATTTTTGTATTGCTTTAGACAGTAATTAAACGATGACGTTATTATTTGCATCAGAGTTAGTACTTGTCAGTACTTGTCAGTATAGTTACACCTATTTTTCAAATAACATATTTTTGACACATCTCAAATATCGATAACGATAACTTTCACAAGTTATCGTTAGCACAGCAATACAACACATAATCAAGACGCACAGACCTCCCCTAGTGGTTCTGGTGAGCCGACACCGGAGTAACCAACATATACTATGTCCCTGCGCGTACATTGTTCTACAATTGATATTGTCAACGTCAAGCTAAAAGCTTTCATCGTGTAAATATCGACACAGAATATCGACATATTGTAGATACATCCTTATTTTGATATTGTTAGTAGGTTAGTGTAGTTTTTTCATTTAGGATTCTCAATTGATTTGAGTCTGTTAATACTTAAACTTGATAAAATAATACTAATACAGAAAAACTAACAGCACATAACTAATAATACGTCTGTACCTACGTAAAACGTCTGTGTACTGAAAATGGCACACACGCCTTTTTGATTTAAACTATATCAAAGTCTTATCAAGTTTTAATCAATATCTTTGGATTTTAGGGATGGGTACAATATTTGAACAGGCATAACACTTAAAGAAAATTACATTTTACTATCTAAATAATTAAAAACTATGACGAAGTGAACTCGCGCCCCGCGGTATCACTCGCTATCTTACAGAAGCTGTAAAAAAAAGAAACAGTAACGTATTAGTTAATTTAGTACATCTTGCTATCTCCGTACCATTGCCTAGACAAACCCGATTTAAGTTTTAAGGCAATTATTGTTAAAAACATGTTGTATCGAATACTGTATTAAAAAAATGTAGAATAACTAGTAAAACAGTCAGCCAATTTCCATCATTGAATAAGCATCCAGACACCCAAACTTTCGCAATCGTTATTTTAATACGACAGCAGTACTTTCGTACTGAAGAAGATTAATTATTAGGAGAGGTGTTCGAAAAAAAATGTATGGGGATTGTTAATATTATTGTATTGTACGACCTGGTTGGCTCAGCGGTAGTATATCCGCCTTATAAGCCAGTGGTCCCGGGTTAGATTCCCGGCCGGGCAGATGTTTGAAGGATGAATTTAAATATCTGTTCAGGGTCTGGGTGTAAGTCGTCCTTGTCTTTGTTTGTGTTTCATGGCATCCCCGACACAAGGTATCCTAGTGGGGAGCTATGAGTGTGAGTTGTTATTATTATTATTATTCAAAATTAATATGGAAATTTGATCAAGATAATATTTATAACTCGTTAGGGTTGTCTCAGTACTTATTAGGCCTTTGTGACGTAACGAAGGGTGTTATACACTTTGTGGATACATTAAGTGGGATGTAAGACATCAATTGTGATGCAAATGAGAGCAAAGTGCTAGCCCGTGCCTAATTTAAAGTAGCTTTGGCGTAAATTAGATTAACATACAGGAGTGGGCGAAAAAATGTTATTTGTGTGGTCGACCAACTTTCAGTAGGTACTTTCAGTACAGTACAGTACAGTGAATAGTAGAATAGTACAGGGTTATGAGGAAAGGATACGCTTAAACGAAAATGGTTCGTAGTACTCATCATTATGATGAACTTTTACTATGGGGCCAGCCCTGAAATCGCAAAAAAATATCAGCTGTAGTTCCATACATTTTGTCGAAGGTCATTGATATTTTTCAATGGAAGAGCTGATTTTTATTTCTTTCACGTAATAATAAGGATATATAATTATGAATTGCGTAGATAATTTTGCTAATAATAAAAAATCATAAGTAACTTTAGGGTTCCGTACGTCATTTGAATGAACAAAACGCGGTTTTATACTGTGCAAAGTAAAGAGATTCTATATAAGTATCTATCGTGCGATACTTTTCCCATTTATGTACGATCGCGTAAAATGAAACGCAAACTAATAAAATATCATTACAATATTAGTTTTCCGAACCAATAATTAATTTCCGAAGTTTTCCGCCCGTGCCGAATGGTTCATGAGGGCTATTCGGGACCGATCGAGATTATGTCGGTCACTCTCACTCTTATGACATTTCTAATTAGTAGTTCTGCGAACAGTAGACCTCGCGAGAGCTTTTTTGCGACTATCACAGTGTTTTATCTCGACTACCTCTAGACTGATTTTACTCATATTCGATATTCTTGTGTAGAATTAGGTACCAAACCATATTGTACTTCTGCCAAATTTTATTAAAAATGGCCGGTACATGGCGCCCAAGAAAATTTCCTTCCTTTTCGAGGGAAATACCAACCCAATCAAAAAATCCCAACGACCAAAAAAATCTATGAAATTGTTGATCCTGTATACCAAGTTTCGTCGAGATTTGTTGAGAAATGCGACTTTTATGCT
The DNA here is from genome assembly GCA_949125135.1 of Alcis repandata. Lineage (NCBI taxonomy): Eukaryota > Metazoa > Arthropoda > Insecta > Lepidoptera > Geometridae > Alcis > Alcis repandata. Next base: position 3,873,733 of record OX421240.1, read on the forward strand.
AGTACCAACATATTATATAAATAAACATCCGGACCCGACTTCGGTGCATCCGGACAGATGAAAGCAAATTTGGCCAGTCGTTGCACAGACGCTTCGCTCGCTCGGTCAATGATAGTGACAGTGATCATATCGAATGGCTCAGAATAAGGACACAGGTATTTCCCGTTTGATTTATGGAGGGTAACATGTGGGGAGGGATGAAAGCCAATTCATGTGAAACTGAATTTATTGCTATTTGGTTAACTGAACTTCGGCTGTCGATGTTTTGTTATTTGGAAGAATAAGTACCTAAGTTAACAAATAAAAAAAAACGCTGAAGAAAAAAATTGGTATGTCTGGATGTCTAAAATTTTTATGTATAGGTAATTATGTAGATAAATTGTACACCTACAAGCCTATCAAGAGCCGTGGACAAATTATCTTTTCACCATTAATTTCTATCCCCGCGTTAAGGTGATAAAGCTAGAATATAGATGCGTTTCTTTTTTTTTTCGCGGATCAAAACAGCAGAAAATAATTTCATCACGGCCCATAAAGTTCACACCCGCTTTTACCTAAGACTTACATAGATCAATTCAGAACATGTTCAAAGAAGCTTCCGGTTCAACACCTCCCTCTCCCCTCCTCCTTCACCCCCCGTTCCTCTATCATATGCTAATAATAAAATAACTGTAAAAGGTATTTGCCAGTCGAGGAGCCATTCGCGTGAATATTCCGTGTGGTTTACGACGAAATTGTTCACGAAGAGCGAGAGACGGGCTCAACTGAAATTGTGGTTTTACCTATTAGATATAACTGAAGTTGCAAACAAAAACGAGATTGAACGGCGAATGTTCAATTTCGAAATAGAGCGCAGTGCCGTGGGTGTATGAGAAAGGGTGCTCTGCTTTGAGCGTGACCACGAGTGGTTACGCGCGTGGCTGATCCTACAAGATACAAGAGCATCTAACATAGTTGGCGTGCGATTTACAAATAAGTACTTTCCAAGAGCGGATCAGAATTTCGGAATCTGACGTGGGCGATTCCTTGCCGATTCCACGGATTTCGTATCTACCACGGCGTGTTAAGACTTTAATCGGACAGAATAATGTTCCTGAGCATGCAGCGTCTTTAGTCGATGGGTCTAGTGCGTACCGTTCGCGGGTTTTTGCTTTTCGGAAATCGGTTCTCGCAGCGCGCGGCGCTGCGTGAGGCGTGGCGATTGGTGAACTATTCTCCACGCGACGTGTGTTCTACACACGGCTGAGCGGGTCCACGCTGTTGATTACGTCGCGTAATTTATGGAGAAATTTGTAGCATGTAATAATATATTTATTTATCAGAAATGTTGTAAACATCCATTTTCGTGGATCGATACCTATTAACGTTTAACTTTATGTCAGTGCGTTTAACATTTTTACTAGACAAATGCATCATCCTTTTTGACGTATCTGTCAATGACAAAACCCAGCTAATGTCGCCAGATAACTGAGGTATATAGATAGGTATAAACCACACTCGCGCTACAGTTGGTCGTAATAGGTTCGATAACGAATATACACACACACTCGGCCGAGCAAACAAGTATTGGTGTTAATGACTGTCTCGCCTCGTCAAAACGTTTACACAAACCGAGTAAATACTCGGCCGAGGGCACTGTCTCGCCACTGTACGTTACATGTAATCAACCCATAACATTCGTCTAATTTTCGAGCTCTGCGCTGTAAACAGGAAGGTACCTACAGAAACATTGGCAATAAAATCAAAAACCCAAGTCGTTCTAGTAACCTGAACGCTATCGGATAGGGTTGCTAAACAATTTAATTAAAATTTGCAAGCCCGTTAATTAGTGCACGATGAAGCACCATTTAAATGTTGGGCCATTAGAGTTGAAGCTAAGAGTAAGAGCTAATAAGGTTACACGTGAGATACATTATTGTTACAAGTACCTAAGAAGAAAGACGCTCTTACATTATATTTTCATTTATGTTTTGTTTTATTTCTGTTTTGTCACGCTCTGAACCTTTACATTAGGTACCCTTAAAAAAACAACAATCTGATTCACAGTTGTAGCGTAAAAAAAAGAATAAACGAACCAACAAAAAGGCTTTTGTTATTTTATTTACTACGAAAAGAGGATAAGACAAGAAGCGGAGGTGAGGAGAAATGTATTTTAGAGGAGAGAATTGTCTTAGTGTTAAATCCTCTCCTGTTAGCTACCTATACAATTATATTAATTTTGTCTTTTCTAGAAATTATTTTTTACATCTCTAAGTTCACATTAAATTTTACCTTTAGCTTAGTTTACATACCCATTAAATAAATTACAAAAATAAAACCTACCTACCTAAATTAGTACTTACACAAATTATCAACCTAACACGCTTATTTAAAAGCCCCAAGGTAAATAATAATATGGCAGTGAGTAGCGCAAATTTAATTATGCCCCTAACCAGACGCGGGGGAAATTGCTCGTTAAAACTTTCTGGAGAACCACCTCTATCGAAGTTCAGGAAGTAGTCAGTTGGTATGATCATGATCAGGTCAAGGTCATCATCATCAGGCAAATAGTTCATAGTTTATTAGTTTGGAGGTCAGTGAGCTACACTGAGAAAATGCCCATCTAAATTCCGCTAAAAGAATTATTAATTCACCTAAAGTACGGAGCATACCTAGGTACTCATATTACCAAAAATAACGATGATTAGGACCAGTTTTACGATAGCTCCACCAATCAGTACCATATATTATGATAGATAGTTGTCATCGTAAAAACTGGTGCTAATCGTCATACTTTTTGGTGATATCAGTATGCTCCGTACTTTAGGTGAATTAATAATTCTTTTAGCGGAATTTAGATGGGCATTTTTCTCAGTGTAGCTCACTGACCTCCAAACTAATAAACTATGAACTATTAAATTAAATTTGTAAATATTGAAAAACCACAAAAGCTAACTATGGTTTCAGGTTGTAATTTAGTTAGTTGGCTGGCAAATACTTGTACATGTTTATAAGAAAAGAGCTGAAACCTATGCTGAGCCGAAAAGGGCTATGGTACTCAGTTTTATGAACAACTTTTAATATGGAACAAACTCGGAATTCGCAAACAAAAAACAGTTGTTCCATACCTACATGTTGTCGTGTTTCATTGATTTTTTTCTATGTATTTATAACTAAACCATTATTTAAGAAAACTTACCTGACAGGTCTAAAACTATCAGCCTCTGTTAAGGGTTCTAAACCTTCTTTCGGGAAAAACCCTTAAGGCGAGACTTCGGTGTCTGTATGTTTGTCACAGCCAATTATCTTAGGATCTATAAGAGCTAGTTTATTTTCAATATGTATGTCAAATAAAATCCCTAAATACTTAGGGAACTAACTAAATTATCTCAGTTAGCTCAATACAAGTGAGAACAAAGATATCCTACCACTGAATTGAGCAAAGCTTTGGGTCCTAATGAAACGAACTAATGACAGATATAACTATCAAGCTGACCTGTGTAATCAGTCAAACTGATAAAAAAGCCGATCTGAGTCAGTTGGGGTTGATAAATGAGATACTTAGCGGTTTTGCGCCTTTTTGTATAGATGCAATAGAATCAGGTAGTTACATAAGATAAGTAAACTTTTTTTTAGTTAGCCTTTAATGTTCTAATGCTGGGCAAAGGTCTCCTCATTTTTTTTTAATTTTACACCATTTAAGTTATTAAAATTAAATGGTGTCGATTCCACTGGACTCATTTTCTTGACTAAACTCAAAGTAACTGGATATTTTGCCATTTTGATTAAAAAACTGAAAAAAAATGCGTCTTATTTTTGAAGGTAAGAATTGCCATCTGTCATTGAGTAGCAAAACTATTTTTACTGAAAATTTTATTTTTAGATGAGGTAGCGCCATCTATTGAGGGGTAGCAGAACCATCTTAAAAAAGGTTTTAAAATTTACTTACTGCTGTGAAACATCATAGTTCTTAGTATTATTAATAGATGTCGCTTTTTTAAAAGGTGAGATTATTTTATAAAAAATAAAATTCTTAGGCTTTTGAGACATATTCATAGGTAATAGACAAAAACTAAATAAGTAATTTTGTATAGGCCGAGGGGTGTGTCAGAGATTTAAAAAATAGTAACCTATTTTAGTAAATAGTATAGGCCGAGGGGTGTGTCAGAGATTTAAAAAATAGTAACCTATTTTAGTAAATAGTAAACTGTATAGGCCGAGGGGTGTGTCAGAGATTTAAAAAATAGTAACCTATTTTAGTAAATAGTAAACTATTTTGTTCTTAATTTCTAAGGATTTGACGCCAAGTAAGTCAAAATAGCTTTGGCTCTATTTCTATGGTTAAATTAATTATTGGTGGTTGTTAAATTAAAACTATCCACTACACTTGATGCACTCCAGCGTAGAGCAGTCAGAATTGTCGACAACCTCAAGCTCACCGAGCACCTAGAGACGCTCAGCATGCGTAGAGACGTCGGGTCTCTCTCCATCTTTTATCGCATGTACTTACTATGGGGAGTGTTCTGAAAAATTATTCGAAATTATTCCAGCGTCATGGTTTTACTACCGCGCCACCGTTTGGGTGCTCATGCCCATACCGATTATTTACAAATGGAAATCGCACACTGTGCGTTTCACACGGTCTTTTTGCCAAACACCTGCAAAATGTAACTACAACAGTGGGTTCTTCAAAAGGTCTGTTAATAGAGTCTTAAAAGGTCGCCAGCGTATCTGTGACGCCTCTAGTGTTACAGGTATCCATAGGCGACGGTGATCGCTTACCATCAGGCGGCCTGTTTGCTTGTCTGCCACTTAAGGCATAAAAAAAAACATAAACGCTGTGGTTTAATTAACCTTCACGAGTAGATAGATACATAATGGAAGGTTTTATCGACTTTATAAATACTTGTAGGCAAAAAAAAATTGACAAACAATGATGATTTGCCAGAAACCCTAATTTTTGTTTCTAGAAATTGTTTGATCCAAGTAGTGACAGATTAATAAAGATAATACTGAAATAATTGAATCCAAATTGATATTATAAGTATTTACCGAGATCTACTCAAGATAAGACATTACTTACTCATCGTAAATAATATCCAGGAAGATCCGTTTATATTATAAAATAAAATCTGCATCTAATAATGACAACAAAGATTTTGTTGTGAGTCAATTTATTATACGCAAATTAAATTTGATAATAAAGTTAACCGAGTATTGCATGTTGTGACTAAATTATATTTTATCACCTCTGGACCTAAAGTCCTTTGAAATGTTATATTTTTTTGGGCATAGCTTGTATTTGTGGACGTATATCTATTTATTTTTTGGAAATCAAGGGGAACACACTCTATTTATTACATAGCTGCAGTTTATAGATTGACAACACCTACAGCCTGAAACTTAACGAGATAAATGTCTTTTCTCATTATGAATATACCCAGTAATTGCAATTATTAAACAAGTAGAGTAACAGCGATCAATCAACTGGTGCGATGAAATAACGTTAAAACTCGCATCGCAATAGCCGGAGTACTAGGCGCTCATAACAACAAGGCGTCGACGAAGATTTATCAACTGGCGCGATGGAATAACGTTAAAACTCGCATCGCAATAGCCGGAGTACTAGGCGCTCATAACAACAAGGCGTCGACGAAGATTTATCAACTGGCGCGATGGAATAACGTTAAAACTCGCATCGCAATAGCAGGAGTAGGTACTAGGCGCTCATACGAACAAGGCGTCGACGAAGATTTATCAACTGGTGCAATGGAATAACGTTAAAACTCGCATCGCAATAGCAGGAGTACTAGGCGCTCATACGAACAAGGCGTCGACGCTACTACGGCGGGTGGGTCGAAATCTTCCCACCGCCCAATATCTCTAGACCCATTTCGTCCCCCAAGCCACTATGCTCTACATAACAAAGAGGAGAAATGCGATGTATTGCCGTAGATCTTTGCACAATGGTCACAGTTTGCTACCTCTATCTTCAATGTGGTGCCCTGGTAAATGAGCCAAGATCTGTCACGGTTCATGAGAATAGCCTGGTGACAGACAGACAGACGGACAGCGGAGTCTTAGTAATAGGGTCCCGTTTTACCCTTTGGGTACGGAACCCTAAAAAGTTATAACTTGCGTTGTAAGGGCGTAAGGCTATATAGTATCATCGCAAACTAAATGCAACATTAAGAATGAAATAAATTGGAATGAAATTGAATGTGAACATAACTAGATTCGTTCTAGGCAAGCGTATCTTAGGTTAGGTAGACCGTATCGTTGCTTACCATCGGGCTAGATGGCGGTCAAACGCAAGCATATAAGCTAATCGGAGTATCCAACTAAATACAAGAACATTATTTTTACAAAACAAAAAACAAAAACCGACTTCAAAAGACCGACTATTGAGTTATTCATCTATTTGTCGCGCACGTACTTAATGCAAACTTAAGACTTATATGGTTTTCTCATGGATACCATTATCAGAACTGGACTAAATTGAAATGGGACCAAATGGGAAGCGTCAGCTTTCTAATAAAAAAAGAATCATCAAAATCGATTCACCCAGTCAAAAGTTATGAGGTAACAAACATAAAAAAAAAAATTAAAAAAAAACATACAGACGAATTGATATCCTCCTCCTTTTTTGAAGTCGGTTAAAAACGTCATGCAGTGTTTTATTTAGTCGGATACTCCGATTCACGTTTTAATTACCTCTATAATAAAAATGTACCACAACGACATTAGTTTTCATATTAGAAAGAACTAAAAGCATGAAGATACTTAAAATATAAAAAAAGTTGTAAGTAAATCAACAACTAATGCTACGTGATGTTTTTGTCAGCTGCCGGATCTTGAATTGTATCTACTTGAAACCGATTAAGTGCGAGTAGTGTTTGAACATCGAGGATTCCGTACCACCACGCAAGAGAAACAAAATTATAATATTTTCAAAAGAAGAGAATACTCACATATAATATTAGTTTCATGTTAAATATATATAGGTATTTATATAAATGTCATCACATTTGAGAAGTATTTTTTTTTATGTAATTGAGTGACGAGACGAGCAAATCGCTCGCCTGATGTTAAACGTCACGTTTGCCCAGAAAAAGTAGTTAGAAAGTAGGTAATCTGAATCAAAAAAAGAATTCCTACAGGCTTGAGCGAGGCTTGAGATAACGAAATGTCTCATAATTGTTTCAATTTTCATAATACATAATAAAATAATAGTTACTCGTACGTATGTCTAGTAATTTTGCGATATGTATTTGGCAAAAAAAAAAAAATTTTTCAGTTTTAGGTACTAGGCGCGAGGCGGACTTTAATTTGGCTGATTAATGTTTTTAGTTATTTGTTTACCTTCAGAATTTGCACTTTAATCACAACAATCACAACATCCTTATTTTTCTTCTTACGAAAAAGAAAAAAGTATCTTGTATGACCGTTACTTATTCACCTTTTGATTTTTTACTATTTGTTAGAATACTCGTTCAATTTACAAAGTCTTTTTTTGGCTACAAAATTAAATGACGATCCAACGACTTTAAGCTCTAAGGTAGTCATTTTTTTTTAAATAATAAAGTTCCTTGACCCACTTAAACACGAAACCCCAAAAACATTTTGACTAATCATTTTTATTGCGCAGCAGTTCTCAATTAATGATAATTTTTGTAAATATAGCCATTATCGTCGTATGATAAAAGATTTTAAATTTGTTTCCAGTGTGTGTGTGACTTTTTGTACGTGTTTTATTTTGCATACAACTATTATATAATCACATATTTATATGTATATATACATACTAGCTGACTCGGCAGACGTTGTCCTGTCAAAAGCCATTGCGTCAATTTTATGTCAAATGTCAAATGTCAAAAGTTACATTAAAAAAATTTACATTGTCCAAAGCGCTGGTTTAAGTATTTTTAAATTTTCTAATTTTTCATGTTTTTTTTACTATAAATTGAGATGTGAGCTATCCTATCTCCTAAGTTAGATCGAACTGCACCCGGTGTGTATTTGTAGTGGTAGGGCTCTTTTGCAGAGCCCGCCTGGGGAAGTACCACACCTTTGCCAGTTATTCCACCGCCAAGCAGTAATGTGCAAACCTTACTGTGTTCCGGTTGGAAGGGCATTGTTTCCAGTGAAATTACAGGGCAAATGGGAGATTAAACAACTTATATCTCAGGGTGACGAGCGCAGTGCTGTGCCGCGCAGTGTCTTGAATTATGCAAGTTCAAAATTCTGGGTGGTGCAGACCTGTTATGGGCAAACGTGACGTTTAACATCAGGCGAGCGATTTGCTCGTCTCGTCAATCAATTACATAAAAAAAAAATAAAAAAAAAAAAAAAAAAAAAATGAAGTGAAATCTTGGTACACTTTTTCAGCAAAAGACAAAAAAATAAAATAACTTTAGAATAAATGTATCAATCAAAACGAATAAAAATTGAGAGTGTGTAAAAAGAGGCAGACAGTTTTAGTGATGGTCTTACAATAGGGTTCTTTTTACTATTATGGTACGAAACCATAAAACCAGCGTAATTTTTCTTCTTTAGTCACAGTAGATATCCGTAAATATACGAGTACATAACTTGAGCAATGAGCACATAAATATAACTACGTATACTGGGCCCAAGTTTGAAGGCATTTTAAGACAGATCTAAACTAACTAAAAATATATCTGTCTTTATCATTGCAAGCCATTAGACAAGAATGCCAATAGTTTTAGAAAATTTAGATCTGTCTTAAAAAGCGTTCAAACTTGGGCCTACTACATATTATATTATGTTCTATAAATGAAGTTAAAACCTAGTTAGAAAGAAAGTATACCGATAATTATCTGTTAATAGCTGCACCCGGCGGTTTCACTCGCTGTTTTTTTTTACTTTTAAGCCTTTCCTGAACTTCCACAAATATTTCAAGATCAAAATTAGCAAAATCAGTCCAACCATTCTCGAGTTTTAGCCAGACAAACGAACAGCGATTCATTTTTATTTATAAGATTAGGTATTTATTATTATTTTCCACTTATTAATTCCATAATCATTAACAGTGATAGCGCGTTATCTGTCTCTTATCTTTGATAATGTTACTAAGCGCTGATATCCAAGATGTTTTATATAATTATGTAGATGTTTGAATCATAATTTATTTTCTTCGTCATTATGTTGGAGTTTTGTAGCAGTTTGTAAGAAGTAGTTGTTAAGTGAAGCCGCCTACAAGTTTTTAAATTATATAAAAGTAAATTAAATTAAATGGTTTGAGCTTGTTTTTTGGGAGGTCAGTGTTTTAAATTAGGCAGGTATATGTATTGTGTTTATGTTAGAGAATAGTTGATTTAGTAAATCAATTTAGATAAATTATTTCGTCAATTTATTTTAGATAATTTCAGCTCAATTTAGGTAGTGTTGAAGTCTATACAAATTATCAATATGTAAAATGAATACTTACACTTGCTTTACTTTACTTATACTTGTTATCATTTTATTTGGTTTCTAAATTTAGATAGATGGATTATTTTTGTAAATATAATAAGAAATATAACATATTTTGTCACACTTGCAGATAATAATGATTAAAACAAAGTCTGCTAAAAATTTAAGCAGTGTGCTTAATAATGTAAAATAATGTTTCTTGTTTCTTTTTTGTCTGAATAAATAAAAATAAATAAAATAAAAAATAATGATGATTTGACGACCTGTTCGGCTCAGCGGTAGTATATCCGCCTTATAAGCCAGAGTTCCCGAGTTCGATTCCCGGTCAAGCAGATGTTTGAATGATGAATTTAAATATCTGTTCTGGGTCTGGGTGTTAGTTGTCCTTGTCTTTGTGTGTGTTCCATGGCATCCCCGACACAGGGTATCCTAGTGGAGAGCTATGAGTGTGAAATGTTTAATGTTTATTATTATTTTAGGAAATGGAAAAATCTATTATATTACTCTTTGCCTTACTCGTGGCTTCTGAAATCTGTTATGGATTGAAGATCTTAACCGTATTCCCATATGTCACCAAGAGCCACAATATTCTAGGAGATGGAATCAACAGGCATCTCCTTAATGCTGCCCATGAGGTTGGTATTATTTGGATCAGTATTTTTAAACTTTTTTCGCGACGTGCATGAAACATTTTTCACGACCCTTTCTACCCTTTGATATTTCTAATTTCTAACAATTTTTTCAAATTTTTTTTTTTACTAGTAAGTACCTATACCTACTCAAGTTTAAGGTGCAACGTTTCACATAAGGCGCGACATTTAAAATTGGTTTTTGGAGCTTGACCGGGTAACTAAATTAAGAAATAATGAAATTTGCGATAAATACATAGTTTATCATTTAGTACTATATTTTTTATTTTTTTACGATATTTTACAAAAGCTATGATGAGCAATGCACGTAATTACTCAAATATGTAAATAATTATGTCAATATCATCTCCGATCGCCAGTTTCAGGGTTAATTGGCTTTTTTGAGTAGTCTTGTGCATTACTGTTTATTACCTCTACAAAAAATCATAAGGAATGCTGTCGCAAATTTTATTATTTCTTAATTTAGTTACCCGGCCTAGCTCTAAAAACGAAAAAACAGTTTGAAATTCAAATTTCGCGCCATAAGCCAAACGTTTCACCTTAATACCTAATTCTAAGTAATTGTAGTTAGGTACTTTAACAAAAACTTCCCTAAAGAAATTTCGCGACCCTCCAAGGGATCACTGTTTTGTAATAATAAACTCTGATATGAATTATGTATCGGTAAAACGGGGTGAATAAAACCTCAGGGGTGAATAGATCCCGTCGGGGCTGCGGGTAGAAGTTACCGCGGCCTCGGCGTCACAAGGGCGTAGAAGGAACATGGGTGGTTTTTGGTCAGTAGAAGTCTGACACTCCCTTCCGCTCTGCCCAAAGAGTGGGAGGGGTCATTTGATGATTTCCCACCCCCCAAAAAAAAAAAAAAAAAAAAAGGGGTGAATAGATACAAAACTAAAAATGATTTTCTACAGACAATAGCCAAAAATTTCGAAAAATAACAAAGAAAGGTGACAGGGGGTGAAGGTTTCGAAACTTTCGGTACTTTTTACTTTCGAAATATTTGACTTTAGTCCGTAGAGTTTTGTATCTATTCACCCCTTCGATTTTATTCACCCCGTTTTAGGTCGTACCAGAATTCCAATCATTGTCCCAATCACCTGTTATTTTTTTTTGGTAGGCACACAAATGCTGTTTTGGGCATAATTTGTGCGTGTTTTTTGTTAAATGTTTTTTTTTTTTATTTACAGGTCACCTTCATTACGGCGTTTGTGAAAAACAATACGCATCCAAAATTACGGCAGATTGATGTCACCAGCAACTTTGACATGGTACCTGGTAAGGACATATTTATATTTTTAACCGACTTCAAAAAAGGAGGAGGTTATCAATTCGACTGTATGTTTTTTTATGTTTGTTACCTCATAACTTTTGACTGGGTGAATCGATTTTGATGATTCTTTTTTTATTAGAAAGCTGACGCTTCCCATTTGGTCCCATTTCAATTTAGTCCAGTTCTGATAATGGTACCCGTGAGAAAACCATATCAGTCTTAAATTTGCATTAAGTACGTGCGCGACAAATAGATGAATAACTCAATAGTCGGTCTTTTGAAGTCGGTTTTTGTTTTTTGTTTTGTAAAAATAATGTTCTTGTTGTAAAAATAATTATTCCACGTCAGCATGTACAGTATAGGTCACAGTTAATTGATGAATAGTCTTACCAAAAAAATAAGCAAGACTAAACAAAAAAAAACTTACTGTACGGACTACACACACAACATCCACAAATATTACTTTCAAATTCTTGCTAACATAGGAATATAATGGGCTGAGATAATAGGCCTAATTGACAGATCTAGTTTTCCTAAAAGTATTGATGTCCTTGTCTAATTTGTTGCAATGACAAAGACAGATATTTATTTTTAGTTTGTTTATTTAAGCAACCTTTAATCCTTTCACCGCTGGGATACAGGTGTACCCTCGAAGGGTGATTAGGCCGTATTCCACCACGCTGGCCAAGTGCGGGTTGGTGGATTCACATACGCCATTGAATTTCTTTTCCGGTCATATGCAAGTTTCCTAGCGATGTTTTCCTTCACCGAAAATCCAGTGGTAGATATATAAATTCGTACAAAAGTCCCAAATAACTCATTGGTACGAGTCGGGGTTTGAACCCGCCGCCTCAAGAATCCGAAGCGGCTGTAGCTTCTTTTATCCAATATAAAAATAATCGAAAAATCAGCATCCATTAATTCCATTATTAAAAAAATATTTTCCTATTTTCAGAAGAGACGCTGTCACTGTCATCGTTACAAACTTCTTCGTCATCCTCGTCTTACGGCCATACTATCATGATGGTAGGCTTTCATATGATGACCAAAATGACCATCCTGAATGAAAACGTCCAGCGGCTACTCCACGATCCAAATGAGCATTTTGACGTCGTAATCTCTGATTGGGCTTTGAACGAGATAACATTAACCGGGTAAGATTTATAATTAAAGCTTTTATTATTGTATGATAGGCCTGCGTTTTACCGCCATCTCGCCTGATGGTAAGTGTTTACGACGCGCTTGTTAAGTCATGCGATATGTTTAGGTACGAATTAGTTCCACCGAAACATAAGAGATGGCGCTTGTATAGAATCTCAGAAATCTTGCATCGCGCAGACGAGGTTCGCTGGCTATTTCATATGACCATTTAGCGTCGGTCAATAAATTGTTCAAAGTTCAAACTACCACTACGGAGCATTTTTATTTCTAAGGGCGTCCGCTGCGTTATGCGGGTTCACGGCGCGGGCGCTATATTAAATTATATATATTAATATTAATTAATTAAAATTATATTAATTTAATATACATAATTTGTAAGCAATGAGTATTATTGACACGGAACGTGTCATTGTAGAAGTACAATGTCGCCCCCCATTGGTGATATAACTGATACACTTTTTACTTTCAAAGTACTAAAACTACGTTTCAAATATGTTTCAAGTTTCCAAAATAATTCGTCAAATGTAGACGTTGACATTTCAAAGTAATTATCAAATTTCTTCTCATCTTCTCATAATAACGTAAACTTGGTTATAAATTCTCCACACAACAATCTAGACGTGACATATATGGGCTGATTGGCTGTCGCTCTTGTCTACGTCGTCTTTTGGCTAGGTAGTATATCAACAAATAATCCATGACATCGACTGTACACCCGCGCGATTGAAATTGTACTGGCGGCGCTGCGAGAGGCGGGAGTCCGTCGCGGGCGTCCGCGACGGGTTAAATTTGTCCGCGACGGGAGCACGGCGCGGGTCCCCGCGACGGAGACCCGCGCCGTGCTCCCGCTTAACGCAGCGGACGCCCTTAGAAACCCATAGTAGATAAGCAATGGTGCGGTCTACGCCTAGAAGAAACCGATTCACTCGCGCGCGACTTGAAGACACCCAGATTACAGCTACCGGGCAAAACCCACTCGGGCAGAGCATTCCAGTCTCTAGCAGTACGCACAATAAAGTGTTTTAGTAATACAGGGTTAAAAGGAAATGCTAAGCCGAAAAAAGCTAATAAAACTCACCATAAGAACAACTTTTGTAATGGGATCAACACTGAATTAGCAAAATTAAAATCAGACATTCTAATTTTTCTAAGAAACAGCTGACTTTTTTACGCAATTTCAAATTAGTCTTAAGTTTAATAGCTTTACCTGTAAGACAATTTTCACAGAATGAAAAAAAATTGTGAAATTATATTTCCATGCGAATTTTTACTAAATCTTCCAATACGTTCAATCGTTCCGCATTCTATTTTTTATTTTTCTAGCTTTTACGTAGAAACACACAAGCCAAGCAACAAAAAGCAAGTGCAAGTGCAAGCAAGTGTTGTTTGTGTGTGTGTTTTAAATTTACGTTTTCTTTCAGGATAGCAAAAATTTACGACGCTCCCTTTATATGGGTGTCAACTTTAGAACCTCATTGGATGATCATGAAGTATGTAGATGAAGCAAGCTCTCCAGCGTATACTAGCGATGTTTTCTCGCCGAAAGCTCCTCCATTTACTTTTTGGGAAAGAGCTGGAGAGCTATGGACACAGCTAAGGGTCACGTTTTTTAAGGAAACGTAAGTATTTGTAAGTTATTATTTATACTGGGCTCATATTTGAGGTTTTAGTTGACAGATCTAATTTTTCTAAAAATATTGATGTCCTTGTCTTATAGGTTGCAATGACAAAGACAGGTATATTGTTACTTGGTTTAAATCTGTGAAATAAAGCCTACAAACTCGGTCCATTGCTGTATTTCGAAGCGATAATTAGTTGTTTCCGTATTTTCGAACGCTAGATCGCAGAGTGGTGTGGTATAAGGCTTAATAAAATTATTCTCAAAAAGCTGAAATCAGCATTTAATATCAGACGTAGTCAAAAATCCTTAGGCTTTGGGTTTTTTAATTTTATGCTATTGAGTGACGAGACGAGCAAATCGCCTGATGTTAAACGTCACGTTTGCCCATAACAGGTCTGCGTAACTCCCAGAATTATGAACTCTTACAGTTCAAGACCCTACGCGGCACAGCACTGCGCTCGTTTAAATTGAAATTTTACTGAAAAATACGATAAAAACTCTTTTTTGTTTACAGAATTTTCCATTTATTCGACTCTTATTTATACAACAATGAGATAGCGCCTATCATTAAAAAGAGAGGGAGAGAACCTCCTTCAGCTAACGAGTTGAGATACAACGCGTCTCTGGTCATCTCCAACTCTCACGTGTCGTTCGGCGAAGCGCATAGACTTCCAGCCAACTTCATAGCTGTTGGAGGGTTCCATATAGAAGAAAACGTTAGCGCTTTATCAGGGGTAGGTAAATCTTTTATTTATGCTTGAACGTAAATTTTATTTTTAATTTTAGCGTTAATTAATAATACCAATTTTAAACTTAACCTGATTTCGGGAAGTAGTCCAAGACTCAGTTGCAAGATTTGACTTATATCTACTTGTATAACAAGTTTAAAAGAGTAACATGTTTGCACTTTGGTATTTTTAATTGGTGTTAGGTACAACCAAACACTTGAATAGAGTCTGGCTAACGAAAGTTGATACTGACAAAGCGCGGCAAATTTAAAATATATCAGCATGGCAGTGGCAGCCCTAAACTGAAAAGGAAAGTTGGAACAACTAATTTTCGTTAGCCAGACTCTATTATAAAAATAAAATAAAATTTAAAATTATATCTAAAGATTAATACCTAATTAAAAACAAAAGTATACTCGTAGCATTTGGCACTACATTTAGAGTTGTGGACCAATATACAACAAGTTGGGGAACAATAATATTTTATTAACTTACTTAGGTGTATCGTAAAATTTCAGGATATAAAGAATATAATGGACAACGCCAAGCACGGCGTCATTTACTTCAGTATGGGTTCCTTGATAAAAAGCACGGATCTGTCAAAAGAAGTGAAACAAGCTCTCATCACCATGTTCGGGAAACTGAAGCAAACTGTCATTTGGAAATTTGAGGAAGACCCGACGAATTTACCAGGGAATGTTCATTTGGTGAAATGGGCACCTCAACAGAGTATTCTAGGTGAATTTCCTATCTTCCTATATATATTTGAAATTTGTAACGGCTGAACCGACTTTGATTAAAATAAGTCTAAGAACTACTGCTAAAAACCTTTTTTTTTAATTATTAACGTGAACTAGTCCGCGTTTGACCACCAACTCGCCTGTTGGTAAGCGACGATGTGGTCGAAGATGAAGCACACAGACTTAGAAGATACCTATTCACTCAACCATGACCTACTTTCAAACAAAAAATATGCGTCCGAAATTGGTTCACCCGTTTAAGAGCAATGCCACAGACAGACTCACATAGCGGTTATGCTGATACTATCCACGAGCTCGTAGCTCTTCTCTTTTTGTTTTGGGGGATAAAAAAGAAAACTAGCTCAAAATGGGCGCTTTTTTGTACCCCTGACCATGTTCATGATTTCAAGGTTGGTCCCGTAGTAAAAAACTGCGCATAATGATGAATACTATCATACTAGAGCCCTTTCGGCTTAGCATAATATATTTCAACCCTGTTCTTATAGCCCTTATACAGGGTTACAAGGAAAGGGTATTCTAAGCCGAAAAGGGCTCTTAGTACTCATCATTATGAACAACTTTTAATGTGATCAACCAGGAATTAGCAAAAAAAATAAGTTGTTCCATAGAAAAATATCAATGCGCTCGACAAGATGTATGGAACAGCTGTTTTTTTTTTTTGTGATTTTCGGGTTGGTTCCTTAGAAAAAGTTGTTCATAATGATGAGTACTACGATTCTTTTCGGCTGAGCACATACCCTTTCTTTATTATAATTTTTTTTATGTTCTTGAGTGACGAGACGAGCAAATCGCTCACCTGATGTTGAACGTCACGTTTGCCCATTACAGGTCTCCGCCTCCCAGAATATAACTCTGCAGATTGATTTGAAACACCAACGTTTTTAACATCTTCCAGCTCACCCAAAATGCGTCCTGTTTATAACCCATGGCGGCCTTCTGTCTACAACGGAATCAATCCATCACGGTGTGCCCATCATCGGCATCCCAGTCTTCGCTGATCAATTCAACAACATCGACAAGGCAGTAAGCAAGGGATTTGCCAAGAAAATAATGCTTACCATGTTACCTTCTGTTGCTGATGACCTTGAGGCGGCCATCTTAGAAGTTCTTGGTGATCCTAAGTAAGTAACATCAGACAACAAACCTCGATTTGGAAAACCTCATTTCTGTTCCGTACAGCCAGGGTATGGAACAAACTGCCGGCATTCTTATTAAAAAAAGATTTTCTTCTAATCATAGTGCTTCATCTTCGAATACATTGTCGCTTACCAACAGGTAACAGGTAATAGATAATATGTAGTGGTAGGGCTCTTTTGCAGAGCCCGCCTGGGGAAGTACCACACCTTTGCCAGTTATTCCACCGCCAAGCAGTAATGTGCAAACATTACTGTGTTCCGGTTGGAAGGGCATTGTTTCTAGTGAAATTACAGGGCAAATGGGAGATTAAACAACTTATATCTCAGGGTGACGAGCGCAGTGCTGTGCCACGCAGGGTCTTGAATTCTGCGAGTTCAAAAGTCTGGGTAGCGCAGACCTGTTATGGGCAAACGTGACGTTTAACATCAGGCGAGCGATTTGCTCGTCTCGTCACTCAATTACATAAAAAAAAAAAAAAAAAAAAAAAGTGCACCTGGTAGTCAACCGAAAACTAATTTGCGGAAAAAAAATAAGACGGGAAAGTGTCTACTGCCCTGTGAATTTGTTTCATGTTATTTTGATAAAATAAGACATGATGAGAAAAATGGATTATTCCTAGTAACTCCCAACTAGCTGACATCCTTAATTTGAAAAGGCCTAAACTTATAATTTTTTATTGTTTTTATTGTACTTTTTTACTTTTTACCTATCAACCTAAATAAACAAAACTTGCCCATAGCCATACCGTTTATCTTAGTCCTCGCCTGCGCGGTACAGAGGCGCGGGGGTATGACGACAAAGGACGGGAACATTTTTGGCCTTTCATCAAAAAAGTGTTTTATTATCACCCCCCCAACCTATTTTCAGGTACAAACAGAAGGTGGACCAGCTGTCTTTCATCTTTCACCACCGCCCTATCACACCTGGCGCAGAACTCGTCCACTGGGTAGAACACGTCGTGAAGACCGGCGGAGCTCCTCACATGCGCTCCCCGGCACTTCTTGTGTCCTTCTACCAGAAAATGTACCTCGATCTCCTAGCTTTAATAGTATTAGTTTGTACAGCTGTAAGGTATTTATATAGAAATGTGGTTAGAGATATTTTGTTCAAAAAGACTGCTAGTAAAAAGAAAGTTAATTGAGATTATGTATAAAAATTTCTACAAATTTTGTAAATAAAATGCTGATTATTTGTAAGACAAATTATATTTTTTGTAAGATATAAAATCCAAATATCCGAAGATTCCAAAACAATTTCGACACCATGTAATTTAATTGTAATCTACGTACCTAATTGTACCTCTCGCGTTAATATTTTATCTCTATTACTTCATGTTTTTCGGATTTTTATTCGTCAAGCTTTAATGACCAATCGTTATTGGTAATGCCGTCACCTTCCTTAGTTATCTATACTAATCTATACTCATATCTATACTAATATTATAAAGACGTAAAGTTTGTGTGTTTGTATATTTGTTAAATTGTAAGGGGTAATCTCGGGATCTACTGAACCGATTTTAAAAATTCTTTCACCAATAGAAAGCCACATTATTGCTGAGTGTCATAGGTTATATAAAAAACCGAAAAATAAAAAGGCTTTTACGTGGTAGTCCGTTTTGCAAAGTGAATAGGAGAAAAAACGGTCCGGACGGCGCGCGATGGCTTCGGGTTTAATTAACATTATGCCCAACGAAGTGGGCACGGGTCAGCTAGTTATTTATAATCTAACACGATAACAAGCATACGGCTTTCCGAATCTACCTATACCTACCCATCATCATCATCATACGCAGCTTTTTCTCTCCCACTGCTGGAATAGATCTACCTGTTGTGGAATAGATCTTGGTCACATACCAATCGTCAATCGGGTCTAGGTTTTACCCATGATATTGACAATATCGTTGACCCATGTCGCCGCAGGAAGGCCAAAGCTTCCTAAGGTTCCTATCGACCTAGTCATGGGTGCCGGCAGCAGGGTGCAAGGGTGCACTTGCACCCCCCTGTTAGGAAGAAAATACATAGAAAAAATACATGTTTTTAGGTGTCGGGTTTGATGGCGCCATTTAAAATACCCGCGCGATTTAAATTTGACATTACATTTATTTTCTTAATTTACACGTATAATTCTATATTTTATATTAGTTAATAGCATTATGTGTAGATGCAGATGCACCCCCCTGAAAGTAATCCTGGTGGCGCCCATAGACCTAGTTATTATTTCCTTATCATCTAATAAATAAAATGATATTCAGATGAAACTGAATGAATTCGATTTCGTACAACACGTATCCTGTCTGTATTACGTCCTTCACCAAAATTTTATAAAATAGACTGACAAACTTATTGGAATAGCTGCCCAAATTAGAACACTACATTTTTCTTTCAGAAACTTGATTTTTTGCTCAGAAAAAGCAACGGTGGCTCCAGCACTCAACTTCACAGGTAAGTTGGTCGCACTACGTGAACTGACTGATTAAATCGCAGGCAAACCCGACACAGGTGAGCGTAAACCAGATATGACAGAATAATATTTTATAGCAAAAACCGGAAACTAAAGTTATTAAATTTATTTATTATTTATAACGCATACTACTACATATATTTTTTTTGCTATTGAGTGACGAGACGAGCAAATTGCTCGCCTGATGTTAAAAGTCACGTTTGTCCATAAGGTCTGCACCACCCAGAAATTTTGACATGATATAAGATATCAGATGTTTAATCTCCTATTTGCCCTGAAATTTCACTGGAAACAATGCCTTCCAACCAGAACACAGTACCTAATGTTTGCAGAATACATAATTTGTGGGTAAGTACTACAAGCTGTTTGTTATGCAAAGGCTGGCCAAGAAGTTTTTAGCCTAAGGACTAGTTCTAACAAGCTCCAGCTGCAAGAAATCTTACCTTATGAGATACCAAAATATAACTATATCGGTAGAAATGACTTAATAAGTACTTAACCATAGTAGTATGCGATTGCAACCTTGCAAGAACCCTATTTTCACCCGACAAATACTCCTTGAGGAGGCCGAACTGAAACGCAGGTTGAAGGCAGGCAAATTACAACAAGCACCTGCCAAAGACAGCTTCAGAGCTATCGTCTGCCGCTCTAAAAAGCGCATTGGTGCTGAAGCCAAACAGTTCTCGAGGTTTGTTAACCAAAAGTGCCGCCTCCTGCCGGCATTTCTTTTTTCGTCAATCTTCCTTTGGATGATGATGTAGTAGGAATAACTTGCTTACTTGGAGTAACATCCTGGAATCTGATGATTTACTACCCTTCATAGATTAATAAATGCTGGATTTTGAACCAGCCAGGCTGAGAGCTGGCAATCTCTGTGGGATGTGATCTTCAAATATGTAGATTTCTTTCGGTAGGTTAACGTTTCGATCTGGTATCTTATAAAATATTTTTGGTTAAACATAATATTATATTATAAGAGATGTAGTTACCTATCTTCGTTTTACAAAAAATAAGTTTAATAAAAAAAAAAAAAACAAAATAAAACAACAGGATGCAGTATACACAGTTATTACAAACATTACAAGTTGAATAAAAGCTTTTAAAAAATAGAAACATTTATTTCCGAAAAATGTGACTTTCTTTTTGGGTTGTCGGGTAAAAACTTGTTGATAATGGTGACATTGCATAGACAAGTAGGTTATCGGATTAAGATAATTATATTATATTAAATACGTGCTCTTAGTGTACTGCACAGGCCATATAACTAGTTGACAGACTACACCTATTTCCTTTCACGAAAACATTACGCTCAATCAAGCTTAGACTTCTTAGTTTAACCGTATATGACTGGCTGGCATTTTCAAGTCAGTTAGTCTTAGAACTGTGGATTTTGAACCGGCCAATCGTAAGAGGGTATACAATATGCATACCGCGCCCTGTGACCGACGTGGTAAGTTTTTGTAAATGTTTGAAAATTGTAAATGTTTGAAAATAGGCCTACATGCATAACCATATAGACTTCAAAACTTTTCCTTAAAATATACTAGAATAAGACTATAATGTGGCGATATTAATTTCTGAGTATTCTGAGTTAAACCATAATTATTATAAGATTCCCAGCACCTAGCCTGGTAACTCCCAAATTTTAAATTTAAATAGTTTGCACACTTTTTTTATAAAACCCTAATTAGAAGGTTGCCGCCCTACTTTTATGCCATAGATATTAAACGAACTTTCGGGCCGCCTGATGGAAAGGATACCGTTTTGCCTGGATATCTGTAACACCGTGATATCAAGGCAGAACGATAGCCCTACAAAGTGCCATTGAGAAATCCTACTAATTGACCGAACGAGCGAAGCGTTTCTACAACGACTAGCCAAATTTGCTTTTATCTGTCCAGATGATTGTTTACAAACAAACATACAAGTATGTTGGTACTCGCGTACAGGTCGCATTTCTCAACAAATCGCGACGAAACTTGGTGGACAGGTTCAACGATTTAATAGATTTTTATTGTAGTCGGGATTTTTTGATTGGGGAGGTATTTCCCTCAAAAAGGAGGGAAATTTGCTGCAGCGCCATCTACCGACCGATTTTGATAAAGTTTGGTAGAAGTAGGGATAATTGGTACCCAATTTTAAACAAGAATTTCAAATAATTATGAGTAAAATCGGTCAAGAGGTTGTTGAGATACAACACTGTGATGACAATGCGGTGAATCGTAGACGAAATAAATATTCGTGTAATCTTAATTCATCGCCAATCTAATCGCGAATAAGTCATAAATAATTGCAAATTTTAATTAGATATTACAATTTTTACAGAATTATACGTTTAAAATTGATATCTATTGATTTTAGAATTGTGTGACAGTATTATTAATCTCAAGGATCAGGTAATTATGTCATGTCCGTTCTTGTTTAGCAAAGTCATGCTTGCATCATTTCGTTATGTTTAGTATATATAGTATTTGTAGGGTTTATCTCGAATCATTCTATTACGATCAATGAAGTTTTAACAGTCTTGAATAATTAATTTGTTTTTTGTATCGGCCTAGAATAAACTTGTGTGGTTGGTGTGTGATATAAGGATACCTATATAATTAAAGGTACGTATCTAACAATTGACTTAATGGTAAACAAGGCGTCGTCGGTCGACCTTCAGCTCGTTGGGTCGACGATATACTCGTAACAAAAATCGCATTTCGACGTTTCGAGTCAAGTTGCAATCCCATAATCGAATCGCTATAGAAAACTACGAGTATATATGGGAATGACATTTCTGTCATAGAATACAGAGTCTATAATAATATGGATCATAGAATTGTCATTCCCATACATTGTCTTAGTTTTTTATAGCGTTTCGATTATAGAGGTAGAATTGCGACTCGGCTAGGGGGACTGTCCGACCGAAATGAGTGACCGAAATGAAATGACCGAAATGTGACGTACAAAAAGAGACCTACTCGTATGCTCAGCAGTGGGCGATAACGGGCTGATGAGGATGATGATCTAACAATTGTCAGGGTATTTTAGCTGCTCCACGGACATCGGGGTGTCCTTTGTTAACCGTGACCTTTGTCTTATTTTAATAAATTGTTAGGGCAAGATAGGTTTAATATAAATAAATAATGGAATCCCATTTATAATAACTCAGTAAATCAATAATATTAGGTAAATATAATAAAAGCAATTTAGCAAGTTGGAGATATAATCTAGTACATTCTGTTTTTATTTACTCAGCGTAAGAAGTTCTGAAGTTTGAAATGTTATTTTAAATCTTATTTTTGGGTTGTATTGACGTCACAATTTTAATATGTTAGGGTCAGTTTAATTTTATAATTGTACGAAAATAGGATCATAAAATATTTTTTGCTGTTTCAAACTAGGTATAAAGAGATTAATTAGGAACACATGAGATAAGAGTCTATTTTTCTAAAATAAATTATTATATTTAGAGATAAGCTTTTATCTCCATTATTGAGATAAGTAGGTATAATATTTACGCAATGTGTAGGTATATATCAATATTTTATTTTTATGTGACATACAAACAAAGAAAACATTGCATGTATGTATGATGCTTATACCTAATGATAAACAATGAGTAGTTAGAAAACTTTCTCATTAGTACACCCGTTTCTTGTAACCTTGGGACCCTATGCTTAGGCGCTCGAGATTATCTCCATCCCTCTCACTCTCATAACATTTCATATGAGAGCAACAGTGACCGAGATAATAAATAGATAGTAAGAATAGGGCAAACCCTGTAAAGCAAGCTTTTCTCGAGACACACATAATCTTAGTAGGTATCTAGCATAATTAATTAATTAAATTGTAATCAGATACGATATTTAATTAGACAATAGCAGATATTTAAAAGTGTTTTTCTTTTCATACGATACCGTATTATAATTACAATAGTTTGAATAATTACGGATATAATTATTTGTTCAATAAAAAAATGAGATATATTAATTTTTAAATATTTTTCGTTTCAGACAAAATGGTGAAAACAGCATGGTTACTGATGAGCTTATTGGCGGCATCCTGCGTTTGCGATGCTGCTAAAATCCTTGTCATTTTTCCCTTGCCAGGGAAAAGCCACGGGATTTTGGGAGGAGCTGTAGTGAAGCACCTGCTGAATGCTGGTCATGAGGTACCTACTTCGTTATTTTTGAATTTATCATGCAAATATTATGAACGTGGAAGTTCAAAGCTAAGGCGAGGGGAGGGGGTTTCAAATGCCTGAGTTTGAGAAAAGATATCAAGTGAGTTGATAATAATATACATATATTGAATTAGGCGTTAATACAAAAATAAACTAAAAAAATACAAACAATTAAATAAACAGTCATTACAATTGTGTTGAGTTTTGCAGTGAACGTTCTTTTATTAACCGACCTCCAAAAAGGAGACGGTTCTCAATTCGACTCTTTGTTGCTTTTTTTAGATTTAATAATTCACGCACTAATCTACTAAGTAATTTGGAAATGTATATTTTAGCAATGTTTTTATTTCTTTTAAGGTGACGCATATAACGCCGTTCCCTAAAAATGGACCTAATCCAAAACTGCATGAAGTTGATGTCAGTTTGAATGCCAAATTCACGGAAGGTTAGTTCATACATTACGGTCAGATTTTTTTTTAAACTAGCTTTTATTGTCATCGGAGTTACACTACACACCTTTACCAAATTTCAGCTCCATCGGACATCGGAAAATGGTTCAAATTGAGTTGCAAGATTCCACCTAAGCAAACATAGTTTCATAGTTAGATAAATGAAAAAACAAATATAGCAAGTTAAATAAAAGCTCCGTGTTAATTACAACTAAAGCTTAAATAAAAGCTTTAAAAAACCTTTAGCTTTGATGCAAACTCGATCCCGACTCAGCATAATAATATTGCTTATTGTGTGAAAGATGTACCTATTTGTGTTGAGGGGACGTTATTTTGGTGTGTTATTGAGTAAGGATCGGTTTTGTGCCTAAGTTTTACGCTGGGAAAAAATCCTTCCCCAATTTTGAGAGCAAGTGTTCTTCAAATTCAAATATGTTATACACAAAACATGGGGTATTACAAAAGTTGCTAGTAATAAAATGTTGTATGTTGTGCTTGTAAATGTCAATTGTTGTTGATTTTGGTAGGAAAGACCCAGAAGGTAAGTCAGGATTTTTTTTCTCAGAGTAGGTGCATCAGATTTTTTTTAAATCTCTATAACTTCGTTTCGGTCAATAATTTTTGTGTTTCTACAAATCACTGACTTCTCAGACTAATTTAAAGATATGGCTAGTATCAATGCAAGTCATACATTTTATTGATGAAATAAGAAACAAAATTAAATCATTTCATCAGATTTCTTGTAGAGTTTACAGTATTACTTCTGCTTATCTGTCTTTATCTATATTCAAATCAAATCAATTTTTATCTATTATATATTTATGATAGATATATTATGGATTATCACACAAATAAAAATATCATCATCATTTATCAGTTATCGAACAAATTATAAACCTCTTCTTTAATACACCATTCTAACTAGTCTTAGATAAAACGATAAACTTTAAATTAGTACATAACCTATTCATTTACTCGTATTAGATGGTTTAATCATGCAATTTTTCATTCTCTACCTTTAATCCTTCCACTGCTGGTCTACCTTCGAAGGGTGATTAAGCTATACTTATTCCATCACGCTGCCTAAGAGCGGATCGGTGGATTCACATCCGCCATTGAATTTCTTCTCCTGGCGTATGCAGGTTTCCTCACGATATGTATAAGTGTATGTGTTACCTAAATGTCTATGTTGTTTTCAGAACAATCCGACTTTATGAACATCTCAGCCATTATGGACGGCAAAGTTGACAATATGGACCAATCTATTTACTTCTTAATGTTTGACATGCTTGCAAAAATGACTATGAATAACGACAACGTGCAGAAGCTTCTAAACGATCAAACACAGCATTTTGATTTGGTTATAGCCGAATGGATGTTTAACGAACTGTACGCGGGGTTAGTCTTGACTCTTTCTTTATATATATTCTTAATTATTATATGTTTTCGTGCGGTACTTGTATTCAGTCTTTTTATTGTGTAATTGCTTGTTATTTAACAAAAGTTATCCAGTTCTAGAATTATCTGTTTAAATATAATAATAATTGTATAGTGGCATTTTATTAGTTAGTTGTATCAGTGTGTGCACTTTTTTAGTATGTAAATTGCAATATTATCATTAGCTTTATTGAATTTTATTTCAGTAAGAAAATATTGTTTAGATAGCTAATTAGATAAATATTTCAGTTTTGCAGGTCTCTACAATGCGCATCTCATCTGGTTTTCCACTATCGAACCACATTGGATGATCCTCAACCTGATCGATGACTACAACAACCCCGCTTATAACGGATACATCGTGGACGACAGCACACCATTCAGCTTCTACCAGCGAGTCCACGAACTCTTGTTTACAATCAAGATGACGCTTGTTAGAGAAACGTAAGCCAACATTTATCTTTGAACGGGTCACGTCGGTTTTCTTGACTAAAGCGACCACCACAATAGACATACTCGTAGTATTTCAAATATTTTTTCATCCCACCATCTCGGAAAGAGTATTTTTAATCTTCAATATCTGAGTGGAAAAGCCGTTTTTATTCTCTAGAGGATAAAGTAAATTGAATTTAGAACATCGTGTGCGCTAAGTTTGTGAATTAAAAAAAACATTAAACCTATTTACTGCTACCTCTATGGTGCCGAATATATCATACAACTTTTTTTTAATTTGTTAAAAACTCAGACTCGGAACCTTCTTGGTGTTCTTTTTTCAATTTGCTTTGTACGCGGTTCTTTACGCGGCATTTTTTCACGTCATTGTTAAACCTTATATTAAAAACAAGAAACTTGAAAACAAGTGAAAAAACTAAAATGAGTGATTCTAGCGACGAGGAAGTTTGTTTGACGCCAACAGAATTGACTGAAACTATTAATAATGCGCAAATGAGCTTTTCCACTCAGATATTGAAGATTAAAAATACTCTTTCCTCACTGAGGTGGAATGAAAAGTTACGTGTTGCACTCGAGTGCAAAGATTTTTCACCTCGTGCTCTTTTGATTCCCTCGCTAACGCTCAGGATTCTAATTTTGAATCACTCGCTGCGCTCGTGATTCAATTTTAGAATCCTTCGCTTGCTCGGTCATCAAAATTGAACACGCGGTTAAAAAGCAACTTTGCACTCTTGTATAAGAAATAACTATTATTCATCAAACTGTCCACCGCTATATTTATAGTGGTTTCAATAATGTTGTTTAGTGACAATCTTATACCGTCTTTTACCTCTTATTTCTTTACGTTTCTTGTTTGACTCTGAGCCGCGTGATGATAATCTTAATATTCTATACAGCTATATTTTATTCTATTTCATTATATTCTATCTTAATAAGCCACGTAATCTGTCTTCATCACTAAGAGTCAACTTAGTGATTTATAAACTCGAATTTTCTTTGCTTCTAATTCAAACCTTTTCTTTACAGAGCTGGCAACTACTTGCAAACTACTGGATATAATAGCATATTTGCTCCTTTAATTGAAGCGAGAGGGAGAGTAGCGCCATCTTTCTCAGAGCTGCGGTTCAATGGAACACTAGTCCTGGGAAACTCACACGTGTCCATGGGACAAGCAATGAGATTACCCCAGAATTACAAGCCAGTCGGAGGATACCATATAGATGAAACTGTCAAACCTCTACCTGAGGTATGTCTTATTTTAATAAGGAATCCAAAAAATTAAGACCTATACCAGTTACATTTTTTTTTGTTATGCTTTATTTGAATTTTGAATGCTGACATTGTTTTTTTTTAATTATTTTGTATTGTGATTTCAGGACTTAAAGAAGCTTCTCGATAACGCTAAGCATGGTCTGATTTACTTCAGTATGGGATCGAATCTCAAAAGCAAAGACATGACGGATGAACTTAAGAAATCTTTGCTCGAAGTTTTCGGCACCTTGAAACAGACGGTACTGTGGAAATTCGAGGAGAAGTTTCCTAATCTGCCAAAGAATGTTCACATCATAGAATGGGCTCCACAACAAAGCATTTTAGGTGAGGACGTCCATACAATTTATATATCAATTTTTAGGGTTTCGAACTTCCTTTGAGAATGAACTCTTGAGGCGAAACTTTGGTGTCTGGATGTCACAGCCAATAATTTTATTTCTGTAAGCTTTACACATTGACATTTTCTAGTATTTTGCTGATGTTGTTACAATTTTAGTATGTTAAGTGAATCAGTATATCTGATGATTTGGTATTTTTAAATTTACACTGTTAAAATTTCTAGCTAGTTAACCATTAAAGGACATTAGTTTAAACTATAAAATATTATTTTTCTATCTTCCAGCTCATCCGAACTGCGTCCTCTTCATCACCCACGGAGGTCTCCTCTCCACGACTGAAACCATCTTCGCTGGAAAGCCTATCATCGGTATTCCAGTCTTCGCTGATCAGTTCGCCAACGTTGCCAGAGCGGTCACTAAGGGTTTTGCGAGAAGAGTGAACCTATCTTACACGATGGCTGAAAAGTTAAAGATAGAAATTGAAGAAATTTTAAGCAATCCTGAGTAAGCATGCTGTTATATAATATTATTAGCATTAACCTATGCTAAGTTTTTGAAATTATAAGTATAGTAATGTCTTTAGTATTCACACAAGAAATTATAAACAAAGATATAGGTACAACACTGAGAAAAATTGCCAGAATAATGAATTCACTCACTCACTCACTCACTCATTCACTTTCACTTGTTTGGTGCTAATCGTCGTACCAAAAAGTACGACGATTAGCACCAAACTATGTGTTTATATTAGTTTTTGATAGTGTAAAAATGTTTGCTAATTATCGTATACTGGTATTACTTTTTGGTAATACCAGTATGTAAAGCGGAATTAAAAGGCCATTTTTTTCAGTGAAAAAATAGTTTCAATATTCTTATGATTTCGAAATTAATGTAGATGTTTTAACAGGTACGCCAAAAAAGCAAAAGAGTTGTCCTTTGTCTACCACGATCGACCAGCGTCGCCTAGTCAAGAACTGGTACACTGGGTGGACCACGTGCTGAAGACTGGTGGCGCCCCGCACCTACGCTCTGCTGCTCTTATGGTGCCCTGGTACCAGAAATGCTATCTAGATCTTGCTGTTATTGTCTTCATCGTATTAGTTCTTGCTAAAAAAGCAATAAAAATTATATTATCTGTGATACGACCAAAAAAAGCAGACCATTCTAAGAAGATTAATTAATTCATTAAATTATTTAGGTCTAATTTTATAATTATTTTTTTGTAAATATGTTTAAGTATTTATATTAAAGAATTATTACTGTTGTGAATGCCAGATTCATTTTAAAATTGTTGTTTTATACCTATCCACTACTAAAATTAGTATAGTTTCAAAAATGACTAATTTATTTCATAATCAAGTCAAAACTTTCTTCATAAAAACGCCTGATTTCAACATCACATACTACTTCATTATGACCATGTAGGTACGAGTATGTTGTAAAAGATTTATACTTAAACAACATACATGTCTATACACGTCTAGAATGTATGCATATTATTGCATATACTGGGTCGTATCAGTTGATTCATATTTTTAGTGTAACCCAACACGCTCAATGCTCGTACTATTTATCTGATAAGATAATTCTGTACCCTAGTTATTAGTTACTATCCAAAAAAATACAAATTTCATATCTATATTTCACGCGCTTAGCAGCCGTGATATCCGTGATACTGGTATCACCTGTGTAGGTACCTACGTGTTTACTTACCCGATAAGATTATAACAAATATTTGTATGTATACTTCGATTGGATTAGGACGTTCATCTTTGTTTGGTATTAAAGTACCTTTATCAGATAACTGTCCCATTGCCCAGTGTCCATTCAATACCAGACATCGTTGCATCATTTTGGTGTGCTATAAATTGTATCTGTGATTTTTTGTATTGAATCATTCAAGTCCATAGACTCAAGGTAAACAGCCTTGAATATTGTTTTTCTTTGTATAATTTTTTTACTAGCCGGCCAGTATTGTGTCGTGTGTTTGTTTAGTGATTGAATGCTCGTTCTGAATATTATTAAAAGGTGGGTATTATTGTGTTAATTTTTAAGTCAGTTATTAATTTGCGCATGAAATTATACTTTTGTCTATGTAGTACGTTTTATAATAAAATTATGTTGAATTAAAAATAAAATAAATGAGTTACCCATTAAACTAATGTCTAAAAAATCCCTTTATGGCAGTCTATTATATTCTTTTTTTTTATTGGCTACTAACGATATCCCACGGTTTTAACCGCGTACGACAAGAATTGTTTTGTTTTAATTTTAGCACATAGCACTAAGCTTGTATATAAAACCGCTTAATTGAATATTAAAGGTGCTATTTTTTCTAAATTTATCTAAGCATAGATAATTATAAATGTCTAGAGCTGATAAAATATCGTGCCGTAGCCTAAAATGGTTTTACTGTATAATATAATTATGTAATAATTGTCAATTTATCTTTATATGAAATTTTTAAAATAACGGGTCTAACAAACTTACTCGTACCTTTTTTTTATTGGATAAAAGATATAATTCTGTTCATTATTTAACCTCTTGTGTAATAATATTATTATCATACTTGGTTTTAGCGTGACAATATTGGTTTATCGAAATCTCTTTCGTCATTTTACAAAACTAAAGTATTTTATTACACAGCTTTATGATATCTGATTTGTTAGTAAAATAAAGTTAAATTACTGCAGTTTTCTTTCACAAAAAAGAAAAAAATAGACACAGTCAAAAAGAGTTCATTGTGCTAATCAGAACAAACAGCTTCTTTAATGTGCCTTTCATGTATAGGAATAAAGAAAACTCTTCCACAAAAAGTTTGTATTCACACAACGAAACGTATGATAAAGCAGATATTTAAAGCCAGATTTTCGTAACACTTACATCATCTTGAAATCATAAAAAAATGCAATTGACAATGGTTTTTGGTATAGACAAAAATATGAAATATTATGCAATGGTCAAACACACACTCATAGCTCCGCACCCCCCCTAGGATACCCCTTGTCGGGGATTCCATGTAAAAATACAAAGCAAGGACATCTAACACCCAAACCCAGAACAGAAATTATTATTTAAAATTCATCATTCGAACATCTGCCCGGCCGGGAATTGAATCCGGGACCTCGGGCTTTTAAGGCAAATAATCATATGGTGGTAATAATGGTATCTATTTTTTGTTTTAGAAAACATGGAGAAAACAGTGTGGCTATTGCTTAGTATATTGGCGGTATCTTGCGTTTGCGATGCAGCTAAGATCCTTGTTGTATTTCCCTTGCCTGGAAAAAGCCACGGGATTTTAGGAGGAGCTGTTGTCAAGCACCTGCTGAGTGCTGGACATGAGGTAATAGTTATCGTCTTAAATTACAATGATATGTAAATTAAATTAAATTTAATTTAATTCGAAAATAGAGAGAGTGTGTGGGGTAGGTTTTTGTTGCCTTCTCAACAATGAGAAACAAAGAATGCTATGCTCATTGCTCATTTTACAGATGCAATATTTAAAACATAGATGCAATGGATGCAGTTCTGAGTGGCAGACATGTTATGGGTAAACGTGACGTTTAACAACCGGCGAGTAATTTGCTCGTCTCGTCACTCAATTGTATAAAAAAAGCATAGACTGCTGAAAAGGAAAGGTTTTATTAAAAGATCTAAGTCTAAGTTTCGTTTTTGATGATTTTAATTGTAAAATGTTTTTTCTCAAATTCCAGGTGACTTATATAACGCCGTTCCCGAAAAACATCACTAAGCCGAATCTACGTGAAATCGATGTCAGTTCAAATGCTAAAATGATGGAAGGTTAGTTTATCATTTCTTTTACTGGATTTAATGAGATATTTGATTGAATATCATCAATTTGATACAGCCAATAATAATTTTAGCGAAAGATTTATAGAAACAAGACAGCTGATTACGCAATTCTTATTCCTCTAAAATAATTCAGATTTTCAATACATTCTTATCTATTTATCCATTTTATTAATAACTAGCTGACCCGTGCCCACTTCGTTGGGCATAATGTTAATTAAACCCGAAGCCATCGCGCGCCGTCCGGGCCGTTTTTTCTCCGATTCACTTTGCAAGACGGACTACCACGTAAAAGCCTTTTTATTTTTCGGTTTTTTATATAACCTATGACACTCAGCAATAATGTGGCTTTCTATTGGTGAAAGAGTTTTTAAAATCGGTTCAGTAGATCCCGAGATTACCCCTTACAATTTAACAAATATACAAACACACAAACTTTACTTCTTTATAATATTAGTATAGATATATCGAATTACTGTTATCTGATTTCTATTTATATATGAGGCACCTAAAACTGCTACTACAAAAACCATATAGGTAAAATATAGATATGATGAAAAGATAGAATGATCAAGAATCAAACTGCTCTAACAAAAAAGATTAAGAAAATATAATATTGAAATATTATAAACTCAGACTATTAAATGTTGTTTTCAGGACAAGCCAACTTTATGAGCATAAAAGCTATTATGGACGGATCCGTTGACAATTTGGATCAGTCCATTTTCTTTTTCATGATGGATATGGTTGTGAAAATGACACTCGAAAACGAAAATGTGAAGGAACTCATTAATGATCAATCAGAACATTTTGATATGGTAATAGCAGAATGGATGTTTAGCGAACTGTACGCAGGGTAAGTTTTCACTCCAGGCTCTTTGACTTTATATTTTGATTTTGAGAAGCTCATAAACCTAGTTAGTCTTTATTAAATAATGCCGTTTTTCTAACGTCGAAATATCGAGTAAAATATTGTAAGTAGTATTTTTTAAAACCGTTATTGGTTGTATCTGTTTATTTCATATAAGCCAATTTCAATAGTATATTTATGAGTTTATTATGCATCATGGAGTAATTTATTGTAATAACATTGTTTTTACCTTTCTGCTTTTATTGGACGGAAAAAGGATAAACATAAATTCATTATAATTTTTTTTGACTAGTATGTATTACATTTTTAAATAACTAACTCAATTCATATTCCAGGTTTGCAGGTCTCTACAACGCGCATCTCGTCTGGTTTTCCACTCTTGAACCACATTGGATGATACTCAACCTGATCGATGACTACAACAACCCCGCTTATAATGGATACATTGTGGACGACAGCACACCATTCAACTTCCGCCAGCGAGTCCATGAACTGTTGTTTACCATCAAGATGGCAGTTATTAGAGAAACGTAAGATATCATTAAGCAACTTAATTTTCAATTCGCCTTTATTTTCTTGTCCAACTACCCAAAATGCATTTGTAGAAATAGATTTATAACTATCCGTCTTTATTGTATCTTCTTAATTTTAAATAGTGTCGCTGAGTATCTATCCTATTAACTCTCATACTGTTGTTTTCTTCTTCTTCTTTATTTGTTTATTTACTGCCAAGAGCGTAGTGATCACTACGCTCAGTGTCACCTGTAACATCATCTCTATCATTATCTTTCACCAACTCAAGTATGGTGGTGTGTTTTAGCACCTATTTTGTTAAGTCTACGTCTAATACACACATTTTTTTTTACAGAGCTGGCAACTACTTGCAAACTAGTGGATATAACAGCATATTTGCTCCTCTAATTGAGGCGAAAGGAAGAGTAGCACCATCTTTCTCAGAATTGCGATTCAACGGAACATTAGTCCTAGGGAACTCGCACGTATCTATGGGACAAGCAACGACATTGCCCCAGAGCTACAAGCCAATCGGGGGATACCATATTGACAAGACTGTGACACCATTACCTGAGGTAGGTTCTGTTTTTTATAGCATTACAAATATGGAGGGCCGACTCCTTGGAAATTTTGACCAAAGATAAACGTTTACTTATTTTGAATGTGAAATCGTGATTATTTTAGAGATACTTAATATGAAAATACTTACTAATTATATTTTATTGTTGTTTAATATTTGATTGTATATCATTTTTTTTAGAACTTGAAGACACTTCTCGACAACGCTAAACATGGAGTAATTTACTTCAGTATGGGTTCTAATCTCGAAAGTAAAGATATGCCGGAAGAACTGAAGACTTCTTTGCTTGAAGTTTTCGGTAGTTTGAAGCAGACAGTACTGTGGAAGCTCGAAGAGAAGTTCCCAAATTTGCCAAAGAATGTTCACATCATAGAATGGGCCCCACAACAAAGCATTTTAGGTGAGATAGTTAGTTATTATATTTTTCCAAAAAAAATAAAATTCAGGATTTTTTTCTAACATTTTACCAATTTTTTTTTTTTTTTTTAGTTTTATGTAATGAGTGATGAGACGAGCAAATTGCTCGCCATATGTGAAACGTCACGTTTGCCCATAACAGATCTGTACCACCCAGAATTTTGAACTCGCAGAATTCAAGACCCTGCGCGGCACAGCACTGCGCTCGTCACCCTGAGATATAAGTTGTTTAATCTCCCATTTGCCCTGTAATTTCACTGGAAACAATGCCCTTCCAACCAGAACACAGTAATGTTTGCACATTACTGCTTGGCGGTGGAATAGCTGGCAAAGGTGTGGTACTTCCCCAGGCGGGCTCTGCAAAAGAGCCCTACCACTACAAAATCCTGATCGTCTGATGCCTTATAATATATGTATGCCACAAGACCCTGCGCGGCACAGCACTACACTCGTCACCCTGAGATATAAGATGTTTAATCTCTTATTTATCCTGAAATTTCGCTAGTCATGAGAATATGCACTTCACAGTCAATAACTTCAGCAATTTAATAGGCATTTTTTAATTTCCAGCTCATCCAAACTGCGTCCTTTTCATCACCCACGGTGGTCTCCTCTCCACAACGGAAACCATCTTCGCTGGGAAGCCCATCATCGGCATTCCAGTCTTCGCTGATCAGTTCACCAACGTTGCCAGAGCAGTCGCTAAAGGTTTTGCGAGAAGAGTGAAACTATCTTACACAATGGCTGCACAGCTAAAGATTGAGATTGAGGAGATTTTGACCAATCCCAAGTAAGTGTACCTTGTTTCTTAATTAAATATGTATGTTTAAATTGATTCAGACTAGGTAGACTCAGCTGCGTTAGTGAATCAGTGGTAAACATTTTTTGCCGCTTCAATTTAGGAAACTATTTTAACGCTTTCACAGCTAAAGGTATTTTTTTTTATTCTTACAGGTACGCCCAGAAAGCAAAAGAGTTGTCCTTTGTCTACCACGACCGACCAGCGTCGCCTAGTCAAGAACTGGTACATTGGGTGGACCACGTGCTGAAGACTGGTGGCGCCCCACATCTACGCTCTGCCGCTCTTATGGTGCCCTGGTACCAGAAATGTTATCTCGATCTTGCTATTATTGTTCTAATTGTAATATACCTTCTTAAAAAAGCAATAAAAATAATTTTATCTGTGATAAGACCGAAGAAGTCAAATAATTCTAAGAAAAATAATTAATAATTGTTTCTAAGTATTAATAAGTATTTAATATTGTAAAATGATTTCTGCATTGAATATTAGATTCTTATTAAATTTGTTACACTGTAAAAATTTATAATTTATTCATCATAATACCTTCCTGTAGCTTTTAAAATTGTGATGTTTTTGTAAACACATCCCGGTGTATTAGTTACCTACTAGCAAGAAAAAAACGAATTCAAATCATGCGTACCTAGATTTCATGCTCCTTCCGCCAGTGCCACCTTAAGTATAGACGAGGACATATTATTTATATTTGTCTGATAAGATTATAGAGGTAATACAATAATATTTGCAACTACTGTGATTATGGGTAGAAAAAATCAGCTGTTCCATACATTTCTGAAATTAGTTACGAAAAATAGGCAGTATCGTGTAAAGCAAAAAACGTATTTCCCAGTAACCAGTATCGTACAACGAAGATTTTCTCTTTTTCCGTAACTGGTTACGAGCCTCCGGGTTCACGCCGCCGAAAGGATTTTGTCGAGTGTCATTGACACTTTTTTATGGAACTGCTGATTTTTTTTTCACGAATTCCGGGTTGGCCCCTTAAAGTTGTTCATATGAGCTATGAACAATGAGCCTCTTTCGGCTTAGCATACCCTTTCCTAAAAACCCCGTATTTTATAGAATGACCTTATGTTGTATGAAATCCAAATGCAAACTGCTTAGGTGAAAATAATAATTACAAAAAATTACAACTAGAGTTTATTTTTTTGTGTAATTATTAGTTACTGGTATTGGCGTATACTTCCTGCGATTGCAATCTTATATTGCCACTTGTGACAGACCCAATTATTATTTAGGTATCCACATATAATTAGGTAGCTAAATTATAATGTTTAAAATCTTTTAGCGGTGACTTGAGCTGAGCAGTTGAGCAGTATTTATTAACACGCTTTTATTAGTTTCACCTGTATGTTTGTAACCGACCCTTTTGTACTCAATTTTGCCCTACTCTGAACGATCAGATTTAATTCACTCTTTGCACACCTGTCAAAGACCTGACCGATGACAATGCGTGTTTTTAGTTTTTAAACTATATTATGTTCTATAATAAGTAGCTGTGTTCCGCGGATCACTTGCGTGGTGATGTTGAAAAGTGATCCATGCTTTAAAACCGGTAATTGTGAATCGCATTCACCTAATCGTTTATTAAGTACCTAATTCATATACCTACGTTAAGTCCATTTCAAATTTCATCAAAATCTGTTCTTTTGGTACTACGTGGTAACAAACATTTAAGCATCCGCATACAAACATTCGAATATATGATATTTTCCGTTTAATTATTTTATGCTTATGGTACTCGTTAGTTACGAGTAAGTATATTATAAGTTATGTTTTACATCATCAATAAATTTTCAAAAATCCATTTTTTATGCTATTGAATGACGAGACGAGCAAATCGTTCGCCTGATGGCACGTCACGTTTGTGTCTGCGCCACCCAGATTTTTAACACGCTTTTATTAGCTTCACCTGTATGTTTGTATGTTTGTATGTTTGTATGTTTGTATGTTTGTATGTTTGTTTGTATGTAACCTACTCCTTTGAGCGCGTTTTTATTTTATATTGTAACCTTCGATGTTAATCTTTAAAAATCGACATCAGATGTCGATTTTTAAAGATTAACATCGAAGGTAAATAATTTACCAGATGTACATGTACCAGATTCTGGTATATAATTTACTCGTACTAGCGCAATTATCATGAGAAAATATTACAATGAGTAGTTTCTTTTAATGTTGGTCATTGAAAAAATGCTTTATCACAATTGCCTATGATTTCAATATAACATAAGTAGGTAAGTATTATGTATAGGCAGCAAATGATAATCTGTTTGTTTTTTCGCTATCTCATTCTTACATTAAAACAATAATTTAATATCATGAATTTTAATTAAGTATCGGTAATATCAAACTTGGAACATTTTTTTTCTATCATTAGGTTTACAATATTGTTAAAAATTTCCAAAACTGATATCTGATATAACATAAAGATTTTTCAGCCTAACTGGAAAATAGTTTTAACTTGATTGATCAATCATGCTGAAGTTCAAATCTTCGTTCTTATTAAGTACATAAAATATACCTTTCATAGGAACAAAGTTTCTGTAGTTTTGGGACGAACCTTTTATTTTTTTTTATTTTATACTTCAAAATCAAATTCTTTAATGGTACAATAACTTAATGGCTAAAATCAAGAAAAAACGATGCTTCCCGCAGTAGTTAAAAAACTGTGTCGCGGACATGGACATCTGGCAACGTATATATTATATAGATCTAATTATATGCATAAATAGATTAACCAGTGCCGCGAAGTCGTCAGTCAGAACCCTGAACTTGTGTGTGTGACACAAATGTAGTATTTAAATTAATAGTAGGTAATTCAATAAAATTGATTAGCGAATCAATAAAATAATGTGACTAAAATCAACCTCAATCAAGTGTCTTTTGTTTTTCTGTGTCATGAATTAAGAGCAGCAAATTATTAAAGTCTTGTTACTGAGACTTTAAAGAAAGTCGTTGTGATAAATCGTAAGTAAGAACTATTTTATTTTTGAAAATCAATTTTTTGTTTTAAATAATTCATTATTAATTCATAATATTGTTAGGGCCACTTGCAGAAGCTTGGGTTATCTTTTTAACCCAGAGTTAACTGCTCATCTCGGGTTAAACTGATAAATCGTCTTGCGCAACCAAGAGTTAGGAGCTAACCTTGAGTTAAACCTGTAAATATTTAACCCACCAAAATTAGAGGGTTAAGTCACTAACCCTCTATCAATAATGGCAAAATTCATTGTGAAGTTGAGTTTGACGAGATAATACGATCTGAGATTAAACTTTAAAAATAGGTAAACCGTTTTGTGTTACTGTGAATAAACAATGCTAAATGAATTATTGTTTTCTGATGACGATGAAGAAGTTTATTGAATATGTTAGTTCAGATTTTTATGATAGAAGAATTGCAGAACGGACTGATCATTACAACTCACAAAGAGATAAAGCATTTCACAGAAGATTTCGACTCCAAAAAGAAAGTGTAATGTTTTTATTGAATAAAATTAAACATAGGTTACAGTGCACACACAGGTAAGATCTAATACCTACTTAGTTTTATTTTCTTTACCTTCCTATGATAAAGTGCAGTAGTCAAGTATACGAGACAATACTGAAGTCCTCAGTTCTCAAGTTATTGTGCATTATAAGTACCAAGTACCTTTTCACAAAAAAACTTTAATTAACACGCACGGTTATCAGATTGAAGTTTATGAAGTTTTGATTTTGAATTGAATGAATAATGTAAATATCAAGCGATCTAAACATAATGTCATTTAGACGTTAAAACACATGCAATAGTCTTACGCCAAGTGCACTAGAGCAAAAGAGATGGGTATATGTTGTCGTTCACTCGTTCGGTAATCCATATTTTGTCGGGTTATTACTCAACAATATGGCGAAGATTGTTTTTTAAAATTGCCAGCGTAAAATATAGAATTGTCGGGTTAGCCAAGGGTTAGCAAACTCTGTGTTAATTTTTAATGGCGCAACACAATATTAGGGTTATATTTATAACATTTTAACTCTGAGTTAATTAACTCTGGGTTTAGGAATTTAACTCTGTATCTTCTGCAAGTGGGCCTTATTGGTTCAAATTTTAATAATGATATCTAGTATAATTTTTTAACTTTTAGTTTTAGGTTAGAGTGATTATGGAGTCAGTTACTTTGAAATCTTACCAACATGGTTTTACACATTTAGTTAGGTATAGGTTAGAGTTCACGTATTATTAAAACGGTTACTTCGACTATAGTTTAGGTCACATCCGGTGATTTTTTGTAAATGATTACAAGTGTGACGCGCAACCACTTCCTGTCTTGCAATTTTTGCAACAAAAGACGACAACGCTTACAAAAATAACAAAAACCGAAGATATTTTGTGATTTTCGAATATTCGTTAATAATTTCGTAATATACTCGTACCTACATTGCTAGGTTAGTACAGTAAAAAAAATATTTCGTTAGTTAACTATTGTACCGATTTTGAAGAAATCAATCTAAATATAAACACCAAAATAAAATCAGCTGGTGCATGAATTTCGGCGAAAGTACTTAAATGACAATTTTCTATGGAACAGCTTATCTTTTCGCGTCTAATGGGTTGATTACACGTAACGAGTACAGTGCCGAGACAGTGCTCTCGGCCCACTCGGTTTGTATAAACAGTTTGATGAGGCGAGCCAGTCACTAGAACTATGATTTGTTTGCTCGGCCGAGTATGCACATTTTTACTGTCTCGTCACTGTACTCGTGACGTCTAATCACCATAAGTGTTGGTCATAGTAATAATAATTATTTTTACAAAAAACAAAAAACAAAAACCGACTTCAAACCGACTATTTAGTTATTTATCTATTTGTCGCGCACGCACTTAATGCAAATTTAAGACTTATAATGGTTTTCTCATGGATACGAGTAACATTATCACAACTGGACTAAATTGAAATGGGACCAAATGGGAAGCGTCAGCTTTCTAATAAGAAAAGAATTATCAAAATCGATTCACCCAGTCAAAAGTTATGAGGTAACAAACATAAAAAAAAAACATACAGTCGAATTGATAACCTCCTCCTTTTTTGAAGTCGGTTAAAAATTGGTCAAAATGATGATTACAGTAATATGCTGTTTGCCTAGTATCATAATAGTCATACTGTATAAATGGGACCAATTTAATCACAATAAAACTATTATTAACAACGAAGAGGAAGTATCTGTTTTTGATGTAAGTAGGTATTTGCCTCGAGATTTTGAGCAATTGTGGACTGATTTATTTTAATAGTATTTTTATTCAAAAGGCCTTCGAATTCGATAGTTTTGATATGATCTCATGTCACATCACCACACCACATCACATGTGGTGGCACGACGTGTGTGATGGCCACCCCGGCGTTTAAACGGTTATAAATGACAAAATGTATGTCACATGCGAATAATTGTGAACAAAAGTGGCCTTTTTTACTGTTTTTGATTCCAAAATGAACACAAAGCACATCGTCGTAGAACGATCGTCAATGACACTCGACAAAATGTATGGAACAGTTGAATTCTTTCTCGCGATTTCAAAGTTGGTCTCACAGTAAAAGTTGTTTATGATCAGCCCTTTTCGGCCCTTTCTTTATAATATAACCCTGGTTATATTCAGACGATTTCAAGTTATTAAGTTCAGATAAATCAACACTTCTTTCTGAACTTCTGAATTCACTCAATTCTGAATTCTCATTCTGTATTTAAACAAAAATTACTTACCGTCGCGTCACCTTTATGGAGTCACACAATGAAAATATGTTCAGTGAAAATATTGTTGAATTCTACGTCTGGTGTGTGATAAAAAAACGTCTAACATACCTATGGACGGAACACTTCAATGAGCGTGTGTAAACACGCCCTTGACATTTTTTTTGGATTGGCACTGAAAGCAAGCGAGATCATACAGGTTAATTAGCCGTGAAATAATATTGATTATAAAAATAGACAGTCCCATTTAGATCGTTTGTGTAATAACGTTGACTTTCAAGATGTAATGTCAATGTATAAATTAACTTGTTTTTCAAATATAATATAATATTTACTTTACTAATAAAGCGTGATAATATTTAACACGTTACGTTGTAGGTATAAAAAAATATTGGCTTTGACATACAGGTACAGACACCAAAGTGTCACCATAAAGGTTTCTTTTTACAATTTTGGCACGGATCCCTAAAATGCATGGCAGTAGGAATTGAGTTTGCATATAAAAACAAAAACGGTTAAAACTAGTTGCTTAGTCTATGTATTTAGATAGGTACTTACTAAATACATAGACTAGGCATATGATAGGACATAGGCTATAGCTTATTTACTCTAGAAGATGCTGGAATTATGGATAAGCCTACTCCATTATGATTCTTGAGACCACGCACCATATTATGGCGAGTAAGGTATTATTTCGGTCACTGTCGCTCTCATAAGAAATATCATGATAGTGAGAGGGACCAAGATAATGTCAAACGCCATTGAACAGGGTCCCAGAGACCAGAATTAAAGTGACCAAAGACCCATGGAAAGACACAGAGAAAAAAAATCGGATACAATGTTAATTAACTTATTTTGTTACTTGTATAAAGTAGTTAGATATTTTGATAACAAATTACATAAAACGGAGGAAGCGACCAAGAGTCAAGGGTAACATTTATCAGACAATAATAAGGTTCAAGAGATAACGTTGATCAATAGTTTGCTTTTTGTGTTTATTTAGTATTGTTTATTTTCTCTACATAGAAGAGTTATTAGAGATAAGTAGAAAGAGATAAAGACCGATGGTTTGTACTCAAATATTTATTTCTAAAATAACAATCGCCATGCGTTAAGTCTTCCATAAGCTCGAAAATATCTGGACTGATTTGTTTTGCTTTTTTGTTGTCTTATCCTCAATAAATATAGTGGGGGTATGGAAAAACTGAAAAAGAAAAGAGATATGAAAAAAGCGGAAAAAGCCGCTGTTGAGGAATAAGAAATAAATATTTGCTCAGGTGAAATAGTAAATTCAATCAAATAATATTTTTAAAACACTTATTTTTTTTTACAAAAATGTTCTTTAAGAACTTAGGTACATACCTACTTATTTATTGATATTGTATGGTGTAATGTTTTGTTGTAATGGTGTAATGTCATGTTTTTATGGGAAAACCTGGACGCAATGTTAATTGATGATTAATTTAATTTTTCCTTTGGTTATTTACAATGATCAATTTATATTTAATTTTATAATATTTCGTATTATATTTGATATTTCGTGTCCATCTGACCTTCCCAGAATATGCATTAAAAAAAATAAGTACACAAATTTTTAAACATTTAAACTTTTTCACTTGACATCAAAAAGAAGCCGGTTCTCAATTTGACTGTTTGTTTTTTGTATTCGATTATCTGCTTGAAGCATTATTTTGTCCAACAATCGACTAAATTAAAAAAAAACAACAACAATATTTCGCGATCCTCGTTATTGTACCGTATATGAAACTTTAAACTGACGAGTGTTGCTTCCAACCGACCTTTACAGATAACGATTAAGTCTCCTTTCATCCAAAAAAAACTAAACTGAAATCGGTTCAGTGGTTCGGGCGCTATGATGCCACAGACAGACAGACAGACAGACAAACAGACACGTCAAACTTTTAGCACCCCTCTTTTGCGTCGGGGGTTAAAAATGATATAGTTTATATTATTAGAACTGTTTCTTGACAGTTAGATAAATTCAAATTCAAATTCAAATTCAAATTCAAATTCAAATTCAAATTCAAATTCAAATTCAAATTCAAATTCAAATTCAAATTCAAATTCAAATTCAAATTCAAATTCAAATTCAAATTCAAATTCAAATTCAAATTCAAATTCAAATTCAAATTCAAATTCAAATTCAAATTCAAATTCAAATTCAAATTCAAATTCAAATTCAAATTCAAATTCAAATTCAAATTCAAATTCAAATTCAAATTCAAATTCAAATTCAAATTCAAATTCAAATTCAAATTCAAATTCAAATTCAAATTCAAATTC
Organism: Alcis repandata; assembly: GCA_949125135.1. Taxonomy (NCBI): domain Eukaryota; kingdom Metazoa; phylum Arthropoda; class Insecta; order Lepidoptera; family Geometridae; genus Alcis; species Alcis repandata. The sequence goes on from OX421240.1 coordinate 3,916,094, forward strand.
AAATTCAAATTCAAATTCAAATTCAAATTCAAATTCAAATTCAAATTCAAATTCAAATTCAAATTCAAATTCAAATTCAAATTCAAATTCAAATTCAAATTCAAATTCAAATTCAAATTCAAATTCAAATTCAAATTCAAATTCAAATTCAAATTCAAATTCAAATTCAAATTCAAATTCAAATTCAAATTCAAATTCAAATTCAAATTCAAATTCAAATTCAAATTCAAATTCAAATTCAAATTCAAATTCAAATTCAAATTCAAATTCAAATTCAAATTCAAATTCAAATTCAAATTCAAATTCAAATTCAAATTCAAATTCAAATTCAAATTCAATTATTTCAAATATTCGTGCAAAAACTTCAGAAATTATCAAGGCATGCACACACAGATTACCCCTATAAAATCCGCACTCAGGAGGGAAGCGCTCCACGCAAGGATACCGTTCTAAAATTAACTTGATTGGTTGATTACTATTTTAGATCTATCTTTGATGCAGCCAACGGGAACGCTCTGTCCTAGTTCTCCCAAACCGCGCATTCCTCTAACTCTAGTGCGTTTTTGTCAGTTTGTAAAGTGGTATCTATACAAGTTGTAATCTGTGAAAGTGTATGATAATAAGTCAATAATAATTAATAGATCAGTGGATGATAACAACAGACGTCACTGTCACGGCCAGTCTTAGCTCGGGTGACCGCTGGCGATCTCACTCGTAAAACTGTGGTCTGGCACAGAATACATTTTAAAATAGTCAAGGCGCTACTGTGTACGAAAGAAACGTATGTAATAAAGGTCCCAGAAACAAAACATAGTCTTAGAATGTTGTCAACTGAATGCACAATGCACTCCTTGCGAAAGGCTGGTGTCGGACAAATCGCCTCCATTACGAATATGAATATAAATAAGAATTTTCGCCTTTGAGCAGCTCTTTAGGCTAGTCAGTCAGTTCCATGAAACTTTCTACAAACATAAACATGTTTTTCTATTTCAGATCATGTCAAAGCTGATCTGTTTTGGTATTTTGTTGGCACTATCTGCCTGCGAAGCGTATAGAATACTCGTAGTTTTTCCCATCCCCGCAAGGAGCCATGGAATCTTAGCAGATGGAGTGATCAGGCACCTATTAAATGCTGGACATGAGGTCAGTAAAATGACTTGACAAAACTTTATTGACAAGTCATCACAACTCGTATAACTACTGTACGTACCTAAGAGATCATTGACAATGACATGAGATCAGCAGACTAGGAACTCTAGTCTAGGGTACTCGAGATTATCTCCGTCACTCTCACACTTATGACTTTTGTAATGAGAGCGACAGTGACCGAGATAAAATCTCACTCGCCAGAATAAGCCCCCAATAGTTATATATAATTTGTAACTTAACAATACGTCGTATTATATTAAGTCATCATACTTTAGGTACACAACAACCTATAATTTTCCATGTTTTGTTGTCTAACTTTTTGTCTAATGTTTGTACTAATACTACACACGTGTTTGACAGATAAATTAGATCATAATCGTTATCTGTGCCTCTTTACTAATGAAGGTTAGCTTATCGAACTTGTCCTTATCTTTAGACTTGTATATAGTAAAATTAGTAAATGAAGATTAAAAATAACTGTTTTATAAATTTTGATGTTTTTTTATTGCAGGTCATAGCTATCACAGCTTTTTCCAATAAGAAATCTCATCCGAATCTCACAGAAGTAATCCCTGAATCTAATAAAAAGATATTTAATGGTAAGTAAATGTTTGTTTATTACTTGGATAATCAATTTAAATTTAGTATTGATGTATTATAATATAGATCTAAAGTTGGAATTGCGTGAAGCCAGAATCGAATATTGGGAAAGCTGATAATAATTAAGGTCGTGATCCTCACAAAATCGATCCAGGGTCCATGAAAACTCTGCAAGATTAAAGAGAATTACATAACAACGATGATAAAAATAATCTTAGACCAGACCAAAGAGAAGACAATATATAGGTAATGTAATGTAATTTTATGTAATGTAGGTGATATAGGGAGGTAAAATTACTAGCATAGGACTGCCAAGCCTGGAAATTACTCTACCAAAAGCAACGCTTTTAACTTTTGAATGATAGTGTCTTACTGCTGGACTAAGGTCTCCTCAATAGAATCCACTTCTTTCTGCCTTGCGCTCAACTTAACAACAACTAATATAATTTGTCGTTTTAATTTCCAGAAAACACTATCAACATCAAAGCCATCTTGGACAAAGAACAGAACTTCCTAAACTTTGCCTTCATACTGCAGTTGATGTACGACTTGAGTTCGTCCACGATACAAGATCCAAGTGTTCTGAAGTTACTTCAAGATCCAAATCAAAAGTTCGATCTCGTACTTGGAGAATGGATGTTTACCGAAATATATTCCACGTAGGTATTTTGTCATAAACTTTGACAAAACTTAATTTTTCTTCAAGGCCAACCAGCTCAATTAGCTAGTCGGTATGCATGGCATTTTGAGATAGTTATCAAGTTTAAATATAGTCGGTCACCCGCCAGCACATTGGAACGACGATATTGTACCTTAGAGGCAACTGGGAAATTAGTTTGGTACAGGAGCCGTATCGCAAACTCTTAGCATGACCCTGAACTGAGTTGCATTTTCTGTCTTGCTTAATTTCTAGCTGAAAGAGCGAGATGAAAGCCAGGGCGATGCAGTTTAGATTTGCGTTTGGAGATTACAGTACGGCCTCAGGAGCGAGATGAGTGCATACAAGAAGAAATTAATATGATCAACAATAACGTGCTATAAATTATGATCATGAAAATCAACATGAAACGCTTCAATGCTCTACTTACTGCGCAAATGACCACGCTTATTTTCCGTTCTATGAACGATATCCCGAAAACATTTCATTTAATCATTCAAAATCTAATCTCAGTTCTGCACCAAACCTATTAAACTTTTCCAGGTTACCAGCCTTATACGACTGTCCATTCATCTGGTTCTCAACACTGGAACCGCATTGGCTAGTACTTCGGCTGATTGACGAGAATCTCAACCCTGCTTACGCTACAGACTACATATCAAGTGAAATTGCACCCTATCCATTTTCAACACGTGTGCAGCAGCTATGGAAACAGTTAAATGGATATCTTTCAAAGTTGTAAGTATTTGAATAATTGTTGGAATGTCCTAATCAGAAACAAAAGACCGTGACATACAGACGAACATAAAAGCGATCATACCAAAACTAGGTGAAACCGCGGGGCGTAGCTAATTAAAATAAACATGAAGTAGGGTCTTACATATGAAGCCTGCATAAACTTAGTCCCTGCTTAAAACTGTCTTGTATTTGCAAGTGAAATTCCATGTCAGCGAGAAGTTGTTAGAGAATCTTAAGCAGCGACTAACTGTTAACAGTGTTATGAAATAGCCCCTGACTGAGTTATCTAATTTAGTTTCTGAAGTAATTGGGATAGCTGGTGAAACCATAGATTGCTAGAAGTCTAAATAACTTTAATTGATTTCAGAAAATTTGAAGAACTAGAACAGCAGCTATACCAAAATACTATAGCCCCAATCTTGCGCAAGAGAGGCAAAGTCGTCCCAGCATACGGAGATCTCATGTTCAACGTCTCTCTGATGCTGGGCAATTCTCACGTGTCACTGGGACTGGCTCCAAAACTCCCCCAGAGCTATAAACCTATTGGAGGATATCATATTGATGTTAATGTTAACCCTTTACCTGAGGTAATGGTGTGATAAAGTGTTATAATGGTGTGGTATAGTGCAAACTGCTAGAGTGTGGAATACTCTGCCCGAGTGGGTGTTTTCCTATAGGTAGATAAAATATAATCTTGTGTCTTTTAGTCTCGAGTGAATTGATTTCTTCTAGGCAAGCGTGTTCCATAGTAGCGTTCGTTTTCACCGCATCGTTTTCTTACCATCAATTAAAATGGCGGTCAAACGCAAGCCTAATTTAGCCAAAGATTTGCTAATTTAAAAATACTCTCGTTGGCTCAGCTAAGGCATTGCACCATAAAACTGTTGATACTTATAAAGCAACTGTATGTAAAGCTATTACGTCTGTCCGTTACATTTTAATTCTCAGTCCATTAAGTTTATTTTTACTTTGGTCTTCTTACTTGACGACAGTGTCTTCAGGACGTCGTTTAAATCCCACCTTGACCTCTCTAGATGTTTTAGTTACTACCTTGTTTTAGTGGATTTTTCTTTACTGCTTAATTAATTTACATAATATTTGTTCTTTAGAACCCCCTTAGCCAAATTGCAATTCCATAATTGCAAACACCATATAAAACTAAGAAAATGTGTGGGAATGACATTTCTGTGTATCCATGTAATAGAATATAGAATCTATTTATATATATCGAATATAGAAATTTCATTCCTATACATTACCTTAGTTTTCTATAGCGTTAGCGATCATAGATTACAACTTGGCTAGGAGGGCTGTATATTTCAATATGCTATGAACAAACATATATCACTAACTCTTAAACTAACATATCGTTTCATTTCTAATTCTAGGATTTGAAAAAAGTTCTCGATAGCGCTAAGCATGGCGTCGTGTACTTCAGCATGGGTTCCAATCTCAAGAGTAAGGATATTCCTCAGAATTTAAAGGATAGTTTCATCAAGATTTTTAGTAAATTGAAACAAACTGTAATTTGGAAATTCGAAGAAGTGCTTCCTAATTTGCCAAAGAACGTTCATATCTTGACTTGGGCTCCTCAACAAAGTATACTGGGTAAGCTAACAAAGTTATTAAAACAAGTATTATTTTATTACTTATACCAACTAAAATAGAAAAAAAAATTGCATTTTCACATATTTTGTTAAGAATTAATTATCAACATTTTTCTAAGGAACAAAATTTTTTTCGGGAAGGGCTAGTTTCATAGTAAAATTTGATCACTATGAGCCCTTTCAGCTTTTTCAGTGCCAGATAAGTCAAAAGTGCGAAAAAGACGTTTTGTATAACGCTGTCGAGAATATTGAAACATAGTTTGATTGACAATCATTTTCCTTTCAGCTCATCCCAACTGCGTTCTTTTTATCACTCACGGTGGTCTTCTATCAACCACCGAAGCAGTTCACTTCGGGAAGCCAATCATCGGAATCCCGGTCTTTGCTGATCAGTTCGGCAACGTTGACAAGGCGGTCCGTAAAGGCTTTGCGAGACGAGTAGACCTATCGTACACCATGGACAAAGATCTGGAAGTGGAGATCAACGAAATTGTTGGAAATTCTAAGTAAGTGTTTTAAAACTTTTGAAAATGCTAATGAGACGAAAATAACAACACTGAAGGCTTATTAAATTTGTGTTGAATATTTTCATTTCAAAGGCAAATTATTTTAGTATAAAACGTATGCATGACATATACCTATATTCTTATAATTTTTCTAAAATAGGTAGTTATTTCTTATAGGTACATTTTGGTCAGATCCTTTATGTACATAAAATTATTTCAAACTTCAACTGTATTTACTTACTGTTTTTTTTAAATGCAATTTGTAATAGATGCGCAAAAATTCCTCGTTTATATTATGGAGGGTGAACGTCAAACTACCTCTAATTTTGATGTAATTTTTTTTGTTTCAGATACGCTCAAAAAGCGAAAGAATGGTCATTTATCTATCACGATCGTCCAGCCACACCGAGCCAAGAACTGGTACACTGGGTAGAACACGTCATCAACGCCAAAGGAGGAACACATTTACGCTCTCCTGCATTGCTGGTGCCCTGGTATCAGAAACTGTATATAGATTTGCTTGCTCTGGTATTTGCGGGACTAATTGTTGTTGCTGTTTTATTGAAAGCACTTCTACAAAGAGTGTTGTCAGCTGGCAAAAACTATGAGAAGAAGAAAAGTTTGTGATTCGGTTTATATGAAGTAAGTTGTTAGAGATGATTGTTTTGAACGAAACCAATCCATAGCATCTTAGTCTTGATTTTGTAAAGCTCATCTAATTTACAGAAAATACACTATGATGTAACGAAATAAATGTTGATTTACCTATATATATTATATATAATTATGTATCTTCGGAGACCAATATCTCAAGTCAATATCAATTAGCTTTTAACGATTACATCCAATGTGCTTTTGAACAAATCTTTTGAGTAAATGTACTTATTATATTTATAGAATCTTTACTTAGGTTCATTTTGAGATTATGTTTAGTTCTTTTTAATGTTTATTTTAATGGCCAATTGACTTAGACAGTGCTCAAGCGTTTTGCTATAAAGGCCATGTGATTTTTTTTTTATATCGATGCTTATGATTCATGATTCTTGAAATAATCATATAATAATCTAGTATATAAAAACCCATACCAAAAATAAACGAAATGATTTAACACAAATTTGAAGTTTTTTTATTAAATAATTCGAGAACATCTACACTTCTACACAAATATTATGAAAAGGAAAGATTTGTATTTTTGAATGTTTGTAATGAATAAATTTAAAAACTACTTAGCCGATGTCAAAAATTATTTTACCTAAATTGCTACATTTTCTTAAATAACATAAGGCTATATTTATTACTAGAAAATATTAGGGATCCTTATTAAAACTTCAATAACGTAACCCAGATGTAAAAAAATGCCATAACATGTCTTTCATTGCATGCGCTGCGGAAACTATTGAGTATAGAACGAAAAAATGTTCTACAATATTAAATAACATAATTATCAATATCCACAAAAAAAATCGCAATATCACACCGAAGTTTAACGACGAAAAAAAATCTGAATTAATTCAAGTAAATGGGTAATTACGTGAATTAGCCAGGAAAATATGGCGAAGTTTCCCAACTTTATACATTTTTTTATAATTATAAAAATTTTAAAAACAACAGAGTCATGCTCATTGAACTTGGTCCTAATATCTTCTGATTTACGTACCTACTCGTAATTAACGTCAGTTATCTTATCGTATTGATTATTTATTTTTGTGTTGCCTTAAATATAATTTTAGGGTTCCGCGATCATTTAAAATATGATACTTGAGAACCCTCGATAAATTCGACATGGGTTTTTTCGACTTGGCAGTTTTATTACAGTAACTACTATGTAATCTGTGTCGCGGACGGGCGCGCGGCAGCCCGCTGCCGATTCGCTTGCGAGTTGCGAGCTCCTTAACATAGAAAGAGGAAAAGCGCGGGAAACGAGCGAGTGACGTAGGCCTGGGCAGAAAAATTAAATAGGTAGCCGCGTGGCTCAGTCACAATCGCAATATAATTAATAATTGTAAAAAAAAAACTACGTAGGTACCTATGTCTTGCATCAAGCAGCCCCGGATCTACAAATTTTTTTAGGCGGGGCAAATACTGAAAAATGCCGCCCCCCCCCCCCCCCACTGATATTTATTTTTACCTTTATCATCTATATCAGTGGTCGGTAACCTTTTGGCAGACGCGGGCCGCATAGTGACAATTTGAAATTGTGGCGGGCCGCACTTGTTCAAAATAATCAAACAAAACCGTGTTTTTTTTTCAATGAACCAAATAATTCGATTTGGAGAGCTTTGTGAATCAAGCACAGTTGCTCAACACAGTGCTTGATTAAGTAAGTTCAAATCTCGTAGTAGTTTTTATCAACCGGCATTTGGATGTTATACGCAGCAAGTTTAAAAGCACAAATAAATAAAAAAAAATCGCGACCGCAGCGAGCGCGAAATTTTTTGACATTGTTCATTAATTCAAAACATAGAATTTTTACGAATTAAACGTATAACGGAAACTAAGCGCCATGAATACGCGAGCGCAGCGAGCGCGAAAATTTGAGATATTTTTGATCAATTTACGATAGATTTTTACGCGTACAAAACTTGTAATATTTTCAATCAATTCAAAAATAATTGTGGCCTTTATAAAATAAATAGTAATGCGCGAACGAAGCGAGCGCAGAGATTTGAAGATCTTTTGTTTTTAGGACGGGCTATTACGTAACGGAGTGTATTTAATAGATATCAGAAATCAAGAATACGCGAGCGCTGCGAGCGCGAAATTTTGAGTTATATTCTGTCATTTTGAAAATAAAATTCACGCGCTAGGTCACACAAAACACTAAACAATAACAATGTGGAAATTTTTGAGACGTATTTTTAGCAATTTAGGATATGCATATTTATTTTACGAGAGCCTGTTTCCAAACGAAATTGCACTCAGTAATACGTAAACAGAGCGGAAATAATGCATTTATCGCTGTTCTTTCTGTATTAAGCTTATTTATTCAGATAAAACCGTTTTTATTTGACAAATCAATTAACTCCGTTTTGGGTAGCTTTGTGGATTAAGTTTTGATATAAAAAATGTTTTTGCATAAATTTTCCTGCCCACAAACAGTGCTCGATTAATAAGCGGAAACTACAAAAGCCTTTAGTATGTTGTACGCAGCAAGTCTAAAAACACAAAATAATCATAATAATAAGAAATGTTTAGGCATTAATGATCAATTCAGAACAGATCGATCATATTTGAAAACTATGCACAACGGAAATTAAACATCAAGAAAACGCAAGCGCAGCGAGCGCAAAAAAGTGAGACTTTTTCAGAAATTTGGGACAGGCTGTTTACTAAGGAAATTATCCACTATTCAAAATCAAAATCAAATCAAAAGTTTTCAACCAACACGAATAGATTGAAGATTTTTTCGGTCAATTCCAAAACATTCAGCATCTAATTACCGAAAAGAAAAACAAGACGCGAGTAGCGAGCGTAATGATTTTGATTTGGTTGTTATTAAATTAAACACAGGCTATTTAATTACGGCGTGTGTGTAATGATTATAATTAATCAAAAATATGCGAGCGCAGCGAGCGCGTTTGTTTTGGCGTCTATGTCCTAGACGCCTTCAGTTTTTATTCATACGGTAACTTAATAAAAAACAAGTATTTTCTTTCCTGACAAACAACACACATGTTCATAATTAAAAAACACTGTCGTGGAGAGAGATCAACGAGGGAGTTTTCGAATATCATCCCTTTCGCACGCACGGTAACCAGACGCGTGCTGCCGCGATCTGCGATTCCTGCGGGCGAGCGGGATCATATTTTGACTATGCCCTACGCGCCTCGCGAATAATAAATGTTCGTACAGCACGTCTTACTCCGCGCTCTGGGTATCGATCGAGTTGATATGGTCATGACTGTACTTGTAGGTACTATTATTTATTCCGTGGTCAAAGTTTAGTAAATCATGAGTTGTCTATTCGTCTATAAAGTGTGAATTTGGCGCCCCCCTAAGCTTAACGCCCGGGGCATGGGCCCCGGCTCGCCCCCCCCTAGATCCGGGGCTGGCATCAAGATACTTTTAATCTACGTTTATCCCAAAATGTTTAAAAATGTATGTCCATGTGCGAAGCCTAGACGGGCCGCTAGTCAGTAATTATCTTCACTGATGTTTAACATGATGCCAAAACCTTTCTTCACCACAGACTGCATATTGACGTACCTACTGATCTCTAAAAATCGGTAGACCTACTAGCGCCACTCCAAAATGCATGGCTTCAGTCGACCTCCGTGGGTGATGAACAGCTTTATTTTTAGATGCGCTGTGAATATAACAGTTCATAAAAAAAAGTTACACATAATTTTAAGCAATTTCGAAAAAAAAATTGCAATCCAAATTTAATTCTTGAATAATACGTGGTTCCTTGTTTTTTCCACTTAGTTTTTTTTTAGGCATAGCCTTTAATTTTCTGTTTTTTTCTCAAAATTGATTTGTATTACCATCGAACCGTGGACTAGAATATTATACGGAACCCTATAAATGAACATCTGGCGATGTTTATTTATAGATATGTGCATAAATAGCATTGCTTCGTCAGTCAGAGCCCTGAACTTGTGCGTGTGACACAGATATATTAATAAAATATATTATATTAAAAAGATCACAACTGTTCAGTAAACGGTTTTTTAAATTGTATTAATTAACGGTGAATTATAATTTTTTAAACCACCAATTGTTTCACAGAGTTCGTAAGTTTGTTATTTATTAATTTGTATTTATTTAGTTTTGTTTAATTTATTTATTAGTTGATGAATTAACATGGAGAAGCTATTAGAGAGTAGGTAATAGATAAAAATAAGACCGACGACTGGTTCGCAAATATTTATTTTATCTATATGGTACGGCTAATGATAGGCTTACAAAAACTTAAGAAGTCTTCGAAGGTCGGCTAATGTTCGATAAAATGTTAAATTCTAGCGTGGCATTTTATCTTTAGCCGGCTAATGTGCACATTTCCCAAAACAAAACGGCTAGAAATGTATTCGATGCGATATATTGCAGTTTTAAGAGGTTGTTCCTTGTTTCTTAAAACGACTTTAAATATAATTTCATTTCGTATTTTACTTATTTATTTCATTTATTTTATTAACTTGTTCGCGGCTTCGGGTGGCCTAAGGGCCACCCCGCCGCACCTTCCTACTGTCACAGTGATTTCTACATTTTTAGCCAAGAGGCTGTGGTTAAACTTAAGTTTGGCCGGCTAATGATAGAAGTAACTAACACTAGCCGGCCCTCGAAGATAAACTTAAGAGTAGCCGGGTAATCTTAAGTTTATATCCACACCTATTAGCCGTAACATAATTATGTTATACATATAGTACATACCTTTTCCTTATAAACCTGTATTGAGGCGAACAAAACAAAAAGTAAACGGCTTAGCCATTTTCGAATTTTCGGAAGACAGCAATGGATTATAATCAAACAATCTTAATATATATAAATCTCGTGTCACAATGTTTGTCCTCAATGGACTCCTAAACCACTTAACCGATTATAATAAAATTCGCACACCATGTGCAGTTCGATCCAACTTGAGAGATAGGATAGTTTAAATCTCAAATTATAGTCGCAATTTTAATTTATTACAAATTATATATATACTGATAATTTTTACTATAAATTGACAAGTTAGCATCAACATACTACGGTTGCTATAGTTACGCAATAGCATAACTTTTGACATTTGACATAGAATTGACGCAATGGCTTTTGACAGGACAACGTCTGTCGAGTCAGCTAGTACAGGATTATAAGGAAAAGGTATGCTTAACCAGCATACATCATAATAAATTATACTCATCATTATGAACCACTTTTACTATGGGACCAACCCGGATTTAGCGAAAAAAAAATCAACTGTTCCATAGAAAAATGACAATGACTCTCGACAGAATGTATGGAACAGCTGATTTTTTTGCGAATTCCAGGTTAGAAGTGAAGTCCTATAGTAAAAGTGTTTCATTTTGTTTCTTAATGTTTAATAATATGTTAGAATTCCCTTTCTTCCTAAACCTGTAGTGTAGCTACGAAATTAATAATTGCGGAAGTAAAATGGTAAATTCTGTAAATACTCAGAGGTACATAATATTATTTCTTTTGATTGTGTAATAAATGTGTTGTTATGGAAAAACCTAGCTGCAAAGCTGATTGAGGAATCATTTTATTTATCCTATGTATGATTATTATTGGTATTTAATTAATAATTATTATCCTTATTGGTAGTTTATAACAAATATGTTTAATCACTTCGCTTTACACGTTTTACGCAGAAACTATCTTTCAATTTAATAAATATTTTTTTATTAATTTAATATTTTTTTTGATATTTAGTGCTACATAACTCTCCTAAAAAAAATTCCTCCTTTTATCGTACAGCAATTTTTTTTACATTTTATATTTTTCGAATAATTATTATTTGCCTAAAGCATTATACCTATTAGTCAAGCAATTGACTGCAACTTAGAAAAATAAACATGATCAAAATTTGTGATCTTCGATAATGTACGAGTATACTTAAAAACTTTGAACTGACGACGTGTGTTTTGCTCCCCACCAACCTTTGCTAATAAATTATACGATTTACCTATATTAATAAAACTGTTTCTTGGACTATTATATAAATCAGAAATTATCAGATGATCACGGCACGCTGTAGAATCCACAATCAGAACGATTGAAGCTCCCCACGCCCGAATATTGCTTTAAAAGAACTTAAATTGGTAGATTGCGATTAGGCTTTTTATACAGCTAATGAAAGCTCTTAGTCCTGTTTCTTCTAAAACACGCATTACTCAATCTCTGGTGCGTTTTTGTCAGCACAAATATTTTGTAAAACAGTTGTAATCTGTGATAGTGTATGCTATGACACTAGTTATTAATTATTGATTTCACCACAATCACTTTGTGGTGAAATCAATTATTAATAGATCAGTTGATGATAACAACAGACGTCACTGCGACGGTCAGTCTAAGGCCCGGTATCCACCAAAGTAGAGACAAGAGGAGATGTCTTTTGAATAACCAATCAGATTTAGTTATTTGCACATCTTCTCTCCGCTTAGCTTCGGTAGAAATGGATCAAGCGGAGAGGGGAGGAGATGTCTGATTTTATATAAAATTTTGTGCTGCGAGCGAGCAAGCGGCGAGGCAGAGTGAAGAAGTAGCCGTCGTTCTTAGTCAGGCAGGCGGCCGAGCAGCGCGCGGTGGCAGCCGCGCTTGCACGTCCCGTTCCCCACTGCCTTCTCCCCGCACTCCGTACATCTCTCACAGCTTTCGAGCACTCAAAGCTCACATCTCCTCTCCGCTACGCATCTCTTCTCCGCTTTGGTGGAAATAACCAGCCCGCATCGCAGCACATCTCCTCTCGTCTCCGCTTTAGTGGAAACCGGGCCATAGCTCGGGTGACTGCTGGCAATCTTACTCGTAAAACTGTGGTCTGGCACAGAATAGATTTAAAAAATAGTCAAGGCGCTACTGTGTACGGAAAAAACGTATTTAATATTACTCGTAGGTCCCAGAAACAAAAAAAAATAGTCTTAATATATTGTTACATGAAAACACAATGCACCACTTGCAGGACCTCTCTGCGGGATCTATCGCCCCCATAACATATACGAGTATGAATTATTTATGTAAGAATGATCGCATTTGAACAGCGCTTTAGGCTAGTCAATCAGTTCATAGAAACTTTCTGTGAACAGGTTTTTTGATTTCAGATCATGGCAAAACTGATTTGTTTTGGTTTTTTGCTGGCGCTATCTGCCTGCGAAACGTATAGAATACTTGGAGTTTTCCCCATCCCCGCAAGGAGCCATGGAATATTAGCAGATGGAATAATCAGGCACCTATTGAATGCTGGACATGAGGTCAGTAAAATGATTGGACACAACTGTAGCCAAACTATCACAACTCGTATAACTACTGCACGTATCGAAGAGATGATTCAGATGAGTTCAGCAGACCAGGTACTCTATTCTTGGGTGCTCGAGATTATCTCCGTCGCTCTCAAACTTATGACAATATGAGAGCAACAGTGACCGAGATAATATCTCACTCGCCCGAATGCACCCCCAACAGATAAAAAAATATGTAACAAAGTCGTCATACTTATGATGCTCAATGTTTTATTATCATACATTTTGTCCAATGTTTGTTTAACTAGTACTACAGACGTGTTTGACAGATAAAGTAAATCATAATCATTATCTGTGTCTCGAAGGCTAGCTTAGACTTGGATAAAATAAATGAAGGTTAAAAATAACTGTTTTATACATTTTGTTGTGATTTTTTCCAGGTCACAGCTATCAGAGCTTTTTCCAACAAAAAATCTCATCCGAATCTCACAGAAGTAATCTGTGAATCTAACAAAAAGTTCTTTAATGGTAAGTGAATATCTGTTTGTTATTTGTAGAATCAGTACCTATAAATAAAGGCTTGTTGTGCTAAAACATTTTTTCATCTATTTCATTCAGTCTATGAAAACTCAGCGAGAATGAAAAGAATAACTTAACAACTTAAAAAAAAATCTTAGACCTGATCAAAGAGAAGACAGCTGAAAATTACTCCACCGGCGAGAGCAACGCTCTTAAATTTGGAATGATACAATCATACTGCTAGAAAAAGGTTTCCCCAATAAAATCGACTTCTTCCTGTCCTGCGTCCAACTTAAAAACAAATAATATAAATTGCTATTTTTATTCCCAGAAAACACTATGAACATCAAAGCCATGTTAGACAAAGACCTGAGCTACAAAAACTTTGCCTTCATACTGCAATTAATGAACAACTTGAGTTCGTCCACGATGCAAGATCCAAATGTTCTGAAGTTCCTTCAAGATCCTAACCAAAAGTTCGATCTCGTAGTTGCAGAATGGCTGTTTATGGAAATATATTCTACGTAAGTATTTTGTTAAGAACAATAGTTAGTTTAGTTAGTTAGTTGCTTATTCAAGGCAAACCAGCTCAAGAAGCTGGCTTGCATACTTGGCATTTTGAGATGGTAATCATAATAAAATAGCGTCGTTCGATCATCAAGTTGACGATTTTGAAGATACGAGTCAAACCTGGAGATTGGTACAGTGGCCGTATCGCAAACTCTTAGCGTGACCCTGAACTGAGATGCATTGGCTTCTGTCTTGTCTGACAGAGCGAGACGTAAGCCAGGGCGATCCACTTTGGGCTCGCGCTTAGAGATTTCAGTATGGCCTCAGGACCGGGATGAGTAGCATACATGAAGAAACCCTATGAAAATGATCAACGTTGGGCATTCACGGGCTAAAATTGATAATAATGAAGATCAACTTGAAAAGCTAGAAGACACTGCTTACTGCGCAAATGACTATGCTTATTATCCGACTTTGGAACGAAATCCCAAAAGCATTTCATATTTTGGTGGTCGTTCATATTGCAGAAATACTCATGCTAGCGAATTCAAAATCAAACCCCAGTTCTGTTCCAAACCTAAACTTTTCCAGGTTACCAGCCTTATATGAATGCCCGTTCATCTGGTTCTCGACACTAGAACCCCACGGGCTAGTACTCCGGCTGATTGACGAGAACCTCAACCCTGCTTACGCTACAGACTACATATCAAGTGACATTGCTCCCTACCCTTTTTCAACACGTGTCTATCAGCTGTGGAAACAGTTCAATGGACATTTCACAAAGCTGTAAGTATTTGATAAATTGTTTGAATGTCCTAATCAGACACAAATGACTTAAAGTGACAAATACACAAACAGAAAAGCGGTCATGCCAAAACTATGTGAGACTGCGGAGCGTAGCTAGTTTAAATAAACATGTAGGGTTACTTGTAAGCCTCCTTAAACTTATTCATTGCTTAAATTTATCCATATTGTTTTCGCACGTTAGTCTGGGTCATTAGCAAAAAGTCTGACCCCATTCGGCCAAAAGTACAAAACGTGAACTTAAACAGAAAGTAATAAATAATAAAGTGAACAGGATAGTGGATGAAACCAAGGGTCGCTAGTAGTCTAAATAACTTTAATTATATACCTATATATTGATTACAGAAAATTTGAAGAGAAAGAAGAGCAACTATACCAAAACATCGTTGCACCAATCTTGCGGGAAAGGGGAAAAGTTGTCCCAGCATACGATGACCTCATGTACAACGTTTCTCTGATACTGGGCAATTCTCACGTGTCGCTGGGACTGGCTCAGAGACTGCCACAGAACTATAAGCCTATTGGAGGATATCATATTGATGCTAACGTTAACCCTTTGCCTGAGGTAAGATAATTACCTATACATAGCCATAAGGAAAGGGTGTGCTAAGCCAAAAAGGACTGAACTAACCCTGAACTGTTTCATACAACCGTATAACCATGGTGTTTTGTGGAGAGCCATTGACATTTTTCTCTGTAACAGCTGTTTTTTTTATGCGATTTCAGGGTTGGTCCCCTAGGAGAAATTATCCATAATACGAAGTACCATGACCTCATTTTGGCTCAGCATACCATTTTCTGATAACCCTGTATAGTGTGTTATAATGTGAACCGCTAGTGTGGAATGCTCAGCCCGAGAGGGTGTTTTCCGATAGATATAATCTGGGTGTCTTGAAGTCGCAAAAGAATCGGTTTCTTCTAGACTAGATTCTAGCTCTTAATAACTACCTTGTTCTAGTGGCTTTTTCTTAGTACTTAATTTATTTCCAACTACTTAATTGGTTTCTTCTCTAGAATCAGTCTGTTTCACTACGAGTATGTACAAACAAACGTTACCAACTCTCAGAATTGAAATACCATATCATTTCTAATTCTAGGACTTGAAGAAAGTTCTCGATAGCGCTAAGCATGGCGTCGTGTACTTCAGCATGGGTTCAAATCTCAAGAGTAAGGATATTCCTCAGAATTTAAAGGATAGTTTCATCAAGATTTTTAGTAAATTGAAACAAACTGTTATTTGGAAATTCGAAGAAGTGCTTCCTAATTTGCCAAAGAACGTTCATATCTTGACTTGGGCTCCTCAACAAAGTATACTGGGTAAGCTATAATAATAAAGTTATTAAAACAAGTCTTTTAATCATCCTAACTAATATTATGAATATAAAAAATTAGCAGTTTCATAATTTTTGTTGAGAATTATCGAAATGTTTCTATGGAACAGCTGATTGTTGTACTTACGTACGTTTAAAGAAATTTAGGAAAATAAACCTTCTTGTGAAGTCGGGAAAAAATATTACAAATAATTTTATTGCATTCCATCGATGTACAAAGAATAAATATGTATATAATTATATTGTTTACAAGAAAATATCTTAACTCAATATACCTACTAATGAAAAGTAAAGAAACGTAGGTACGAGTAGCTAATGAATAGTAAATAACCAAAGTAAATAAAAATAACATATTTAATAGAATATTGGTTCATTTTGTGTTGTAGCAATATTTATGTTTTTATATCTTTTCTGATATTCTAAATTAGCATTTGACAAGCGTGCTTGATATTTAACTGTCATTCTGGCTTGAGACAGACATAATAATAATTTACATAAATAATTTGCATAATTTTATTGTACTCTCTTAACACGTTCGGTACCACTACGATTTTCATGATGTCTTCTCGGATGCCGCCTACGTTTTACGATTAACGGTTGAAAAACACTGAACTCACCATGCGAGTCGTCAGCACTGGAATAAGATTTACGTGAACTCTCCGAGAGAGTCGGTGGCACCGAACGTGTTAATGACTTATATGAAATATTAATTCTAGATATATACCCTTAAAGAGAAATGTAAGCATGTACTTATAGAGTATGTATTCGTTCGTACACCACATCCGACGTACATAATTTGTCATATTCAAAATTGAATCTTCCATTGTTACCTAACACAAATACTACCATTGGAGGACCACCTTTAATCATCGAGTAAACTATTAACTTTACCGGAGTCTCGTAACCAGTTACGGCAAAAGAGAAAATCTTCTTTGTACGATACTGGTTACTGGGAAATTATAATATATCAGGACTTGCAACTATGTCAGTTCCAAAATGTAACTACAAAATTGTCCCCTACGACAAATATGTACCTATTACTGTGGTATTACCAAAAAATGGTTGTCTTGTTGGTATTTGTTATGTATTATTATCTTATTAGTAGGTATAATATTTAAATGTATTAGCCCCGCCACACACCGTTTTTCTATATTTTCTTTATGTATCTTCTCCATCGTAAGGGTGCCTGGAAAATATAGCTCCCTTTTGGAAAAGAACCTTTTTGTTTGTCATTTCTAGTGTGAACAATAAAGAGTTAAGGTTTCTGCCCACTATCCCGTAGCATACCATGACCGTGCTAGGAACGTGTCGGACACGGAAAGCAATCCGGTACGCTGTACTTCGCCCACTGAAGCGGGTCGACAGCGTTCTGAACCCGTTTCCAACCCGTATGTAACCCGTATTTTGCACGTATGTAATCTGAATGATGCCCGTGATGCTCGTGCAGGCGTGCGGTGCTCCGAGCCGAGCCGGTTCATTCTCTTACAACTCTCAGTGTTGCGTAGACGCGTTATAGTGGTTAAATATTGAAATACATAGTTATGGCTATAAGAAAACATTTTTACACGTCTATACGCATTCACGCCTCTCGTTGAACTAACGCACTAAATGGCACTGGCAACAGAGCAACGCTTATAAAACGGGTCTATGACGGTCATACTCCCCGCTCCGTCACCGTTTAGCCGCCTGCGCGCAGCGGTCTGGAAACGTCGCGAGCCATGCACGTATCGTGTAAAATATTCCCTCCGACAAATAGTTGACGGTCCGTGCATGGCACGCGACGGTGTCGGTCGGTGACGGAACGATCTAGTGGGCAAGTGGTCATACATTACAATACAAAGAATATTTTTTTGGCCGTTACGTTCCTAGCACGGTCATGGTATGCTACGGGATAGTGGGCAGAGACCTTAAATCTATCTACTTAATCACCCCATACAACAGTTTGTTTGGTGTTTGAGCAAAAAATGCAGACGCCGTGGAGAAGATTGAAACATAGCTTGACAGACTATCATTTTCCTTGCAGCTCACCCCAACTGCGTTCTTTTTATCACTCACGGTGGTATTTTATCGACCACCGAAGCAGTTCACTTCGGGAAGCCAATAATTGGAATCCCGGTCTTTGCTGATCAGTTCGCGAACGTTGACAAGGCAGTCCATAAAGGCTTTGCAATAAGAGTAGACCTATCGTATACTATGGATAAAGATCTGGAAGTTGCGATCAATGAAATTCTAGAAAATTCTATGTAAGTATATTAAAAAGTAACCAGTAGTGTAACTATTGTCTATTGTCAAAATAATAATACTAATAATTGTGTTAGTTTTTTTTCATATGAATACTATATACATATAAGTACTATTTATTTATTAAAATGTTGGTCAGAATATCCATTATAACTCTAAATAAAATACTTTAGTATATTCTCAATTTACAATGTATTTTGTGGGCATTCTTTAGCTTCAACAATGTGTTATTGAAACGGAGAACAATTTCACGCAAACATTAAACGAATTTAACCAACGTTTATTTTTTCCAGATACGCTCAAAAAGCGAAAGAATGGTCGTTCATCTACCACGATCGTCCAGTCCCACCGAGCCAAGAATTAGTACACTGGGTGCAACACGTCATCAACACCAAAGGAGGAAAACATTTACGCTCTCCTGCAGTGCTGGTGCCCTGGTACCAGAAACTTTATCTAGATTTACTTGCTCTGGTATTTGCCGTACTAATTGTTGCTGCTGTATTACTGAAAGTGCTTTTAAAAAGAGTGTTGTCTTCTGGCAAAAACTATGAAAAGAAGAAGAATTTGTGATTCGGTTTATAAGAAGTACTTAGTAGTTGTTTTGAAAGAAACAAATCGATAGTAGGTATCTAAATCTTGATTTTTACAAGCTTCACAGGAAATACACTATGTACTAATTACCTCAAAATAAATATGCCTACAAAGACAATTAATTAATTTACTTTTGATCAATCAATCCAATGTGCCTTAAACGCCTTGGACAAATATTTTTAGAAAAATTATGTACCTATTTATAAAATCTACAATTGGTTTTTGAAATTATGTTTAATGTAATACATTTAAGACTTAGACTGTGCTCACTGCTCAAGTATTTTTTTTATCCAAAGTATATGCTTAAGTTTTCTGAAGTTTTATGAAACTTTAAAATAATCTTTATTAGTGCTTAAAAACCATACCAAAAAGAAACGAAAAAATTTAAACAAAATTCGGAGTTTCCTGTACCTACAATAAAACTATTCTCATACTTATGTCAAAAACGATAAGAAATATGTTTTCTTTTCTGAATTATTAGTATCTACTAACTATAATTTCATAACGTCAGTTCTTTTTCTCTTTTTTACTAATTCTAGCCTTACAAGTCTTCCAACATACTTTTACGCATATATACAAGACGACCATCATCAAAATTAGTACAGCCGCTAGGTCCAAATACAATTTCTGGTACCAGGACACCATAGATGCAGGGGAGCGTAGGTGTAAGGCCCCTTTGGTTTTGACCACGTGTTCTGCCCAGTGGACTAGCTCGTTTCCAGGAGTAGCCATGTGGTCGTGGTATATAGAAGAGAGAAACTTGGCTTTGTTCGTGTACCTGAAAGACAAAAATAACGGGAAATATAATATTTAAAAGGATACTTAATAAAATATTTTGTTGTTGGTGTTTATCCATATTTTCGTATGCTCTAAAAGTGGGTGAGAATAGAACGCCTGAGTGAAAGAGACGACTGAATGTAAATAAACTCTAGCATGAATGAGATAGATTAGATCAAAAGTTATGAAAGAAATAAAATAAAAGACATTTTCAAATAGACGTTTGCTGTTTTAGTTCATCGCCCTTTTACACTCGCATTTCGTTACGTTTACTTACTTTGGATCCACAAGCACCATTTCCACAGCTGCTTTTAAGTCATCAGTAATATCTTCACTGATCTTCAACATGACGCCAAAACCTTTCTTCACCACAGACTGCATATTAACGTGCTGATCTCCAAACATCGGTAGACCTACTAGCGGCACTCCAAAATGTATGGCTTCAGTAGTAGACAGTTGACCTCCGTGGGTGATAAACAGCTTTGTTTTTGGATGCGCTGTGAATATGATAGTTTATATAAAAAGGAGTTTTATTCCAATAATTTTGAAAAAGAAAATGCGGTATAAACTCAATTACTTGTCTATATAAGTATTATCTCTTTCAAATCTCTAGTACCACAACACTTGACGCAACAGGAATGTAGAATAACCAGGCCGTGCTCTGTTATTTTAGGAAGCTCGCCTGGTTTGGGTAAGCTGGCACTTGGAAAGCAATGCACAAAACGCCCCAAGCAGGACGTCGGTGCAGGTCGTATCACCCTCACTTAGAATTATAATTAAAAGGCCCTATATGTATGGAGGAGCAGAGAACCCTTCATTTTAAAACATCTCTTCTTAATTAAAACTTTATCAAACTTGTAAAACAACTTAAAGCGATTTGCCGCTGATAAACTCGTATGGTGCGCTGGCGCACTTCTCTTTCTAGAGTGAGCCCTTTTATAAGACGGCCGTCCCGCTTTCACAGACACGGCGGTCTGCTAGAGTTGCAGTGACAACTAGAGTTGCAGTGACAACCAACTCTTGACACGACAGTGACAATATTAACTTTTGTACAACTTATTCCAAATCTAAAACAAATGATAACCTCGAATTATTTCTAACTCACCCAAGATGCTAGTTTGTGGAGCCCATTTCACTAAATGCACGTTTGAAGGCACATTATCCAAATCATCCTCAAATTTCCAAATAACATCCTCCCTAAGTGTTCCAAACATTTTGACAAGAGATTCCTTCATTTTAGTACTCATGTCCTTGCTTTGTAAATTGGAGCCCATGCTGAAATAGATCACGCCGTGCTTAGACTCGTCCATTATTTTTTGGAGATCCTGAAATTTAAAAAAAAATCTTGTTAGATTTAACTACATACTGTTTTAGATAGATAGATAAACTTTTTATTGTTCACAGCATAAATTACAAACAAAAGGATTATAATACTTGAAACTAACAACTTTAGCTTTTTAATGACTGATTCCAAAGACGTGTTTTGATAAAACTATTTTTTAATTTGATAAATCTGGCAATCCTTGTAATGTGTCACACTGGTTAAATTCAGTCATTGTTTTCTATTTTTTATTTACCTATACAGGGTTATTCATAAAGGGTATGCTAAGCCGAAAAGGGCTCATAGTACTCATCATTATGAACAACTTTTACTATGGGACCAACCCGAAATTCGCGAAAAAAAAATCAGCTGTTCCATATAATTATTTTGTCGAGTGTCATTGACATTTTTCTATGGAACAGCTGATATTTTTTTCGTGAATTTCGGGTTGGTCCCATAGTAAAAGTTGTTCATAATGATGAGTACTATGAGCCCTTTTCGGCTTAGCATACCCTTTATGAATAACCCTATATAGTCCCACCCGTAACAAACGTCTTTTCCAATTTCTTTCAAACCTATACTCATGTATTATATCTATCTAATAACTATTATTTTACATATTTGTTGCAGACTCGTAAAGTATTACTAATTCTGATGATTGAAATGATGTTACTTTCGGTATTAGTTTCGTACAAATAAGATTCAATATCAAAATGCCTCATCATCATCTTCTTCCCCTCTCTTACCCTTATCCCACCTACGTGGGGTCGGTACAGTATGTACTCGTACACTTCTTCCATTCATCTCTATCACTCGTCATATCTGAATTCACTCCCTTCTATCTTTCAATAACAAAATGTGTTTCTCACCTTTGGCAATGGTTTGATTTCCCTATCAATATGAAACCCACCAATAAACTTTACACTCTGAGGCACCTTAAAAGGAGTTCCAATAGCTGGGTGCGAGTTGACCAGCAACATGGAGGCGTTGTATGCCGCTTCTTCGTAAGAAGGTATGGAGACTCCACGCTTGGCGGCTATGGCGGGGAATATGCGATTGTAGAGAGATTTTTCGTATGGAACTATGATGAAACTGTAATAATACAGGAAATACAATTATGTAAAACTCGTTGCATACCAACAGGGACAGGGGGGGGGGAGGTATTCTGGGCCGTTCGAGATTATCTTGGTGACTCCAGCTGTTGTGACGTTTTAATGAGAGCGACAGTGATCGAGACAATAATTCACTCGCTAGAATAGAGTACTCCCATAACTTCTCATGTCGAAATGTCATGTCATGTCCGGAATGTTATGTCAAATCTTTCCGAGATTCGACAAATTCTTTCCGAAGGCGGAAGAATTTTTGCGAAGACACTCGTGGGATACATTCTGAATTCATTTCTGAATCTGAATGTAACACAGAAACTACTTTAACTCCAAAAATGTGGATTTATTTATTTGGGTTTTCTTCTATTTCTATTTTGGATAGCTGAATTAGCCTACTGAAAGGCTATTAATTCCATATCCAAAAAAAATATTTTCAGTGACACCCTTCTTGCGAATACCTATAAACTACCGATAAAAAAATATGGGTAGAAAATAAGATATCGTTTCAAAAATAGAATAGGTACATACTTCGCAACGAAATGTCTCCAAAAAGCGGTCGCCAGTTCGACAGCTCTCTCCCAGAATGTGAAAGGTGGCGTATTTGTAGAAAAAAGGTCGGCACTGTACGCAGGGTTCGGCACCTCGTCTACCACTCTCAAAACAAGTCCGTGGAATTCTGTGCTCGCTATCCAAATGAAAGGACATTGGAACAGCGGTGGAATCCTGAAAAATGAGAATATTAGTCATCATTAATTATTAGATGTCATAAATGAGTAAATTAGCAGACTCTCGTGTAGATTGATCTTACAAGCACCAAATATATGGAATGTTTGGAAGTACAATTGATAACGAAAGAAAAAAAGTGAAATCAGTTATGTGTCTGTGTGTACCTCTAGATATCCAGTTCTATGGTTTAAAATTAGTATAAATGATTAGTTATCTACGTGAGAGATATGATTAGGTTTTTAATTAAAATCGGCTTCATTTTGGTATCTGGAGCGTATTTCGAGTTGAGCGTCAATAAGAAGCCAATCAACATTCAGTTAGACATTAAAGCCACTGTAAAACTACCGTCGCAATCCACGTTAACTGGTGGCAGTGACAACTTATTGTCAAATAGCTTGTGACTTGCAATTATTTTTATAAAAAAACTTACCCCGCTACAGTTTCAGAGAAGAACCATTCCAAAATAGCCAAATCAAACTTCTCTTTGGGATCACTCAGGAAATTGTAAACCGGTTCGTATTCTAGGAACATCCTGTTGAATTCGGCGACAATATACATAAAGCCTATGGAGTCTGCTACGTTGCCTTTTCCAATCAAATTCCTTAGTTTGAAAGTTTCAGCTGAAACAGAAAGTTTTGGTATTGAAAATTCCACTCATTAAAAATACGACTTGTAATTCTTCTGGATCATTGTTGATTGTTGACTTGTTGAGTCTTCTTTCTGAAGTTTTCTTACTATATTCTATTATTATTCTAATGTTGGTTAAATATTTTTCTACTGGATCACTATTTAATTTTGAGCGTTTCGTACAAGCATTTATTTAGTCTGTCTACCAGGTTTTTTATGTTAATCTCGCCGATTAGAATTACAAGATGTTAATCCATTTGTACAAGACACGTTATAACAATGGGGTTATACATGGGGCAGGGACCAGCTTAGTCATTGTTCCAAAATGTAAATAAGTTTATTAAAAAATATGTACGAGTATGTAATTGAAAACAATACTGGCCACACACAATTTTCTTAAGAATATATTAGTGAATCTGTAGTTAATGAACTGTGAGTCCATTGCATAATTTGTATACTTGCACTGTGTTATGATCGAAATTTTTAAAAACGCAGAATATTTTTTTTAGTCCAAATCGAGTCTCACCCTAACAACTTCTCTCATACTAACACATACTTCCTTTAAGCCCTACAGCTATTACTTATTATTCTGTGGTATGATTGATGATATTCTTTAGCTACGAAAATAAAATGAGAATCACCGTCATTTGGCTCGTGAGTTGCAAAAAGAAGTGCTTTAAAATTGTTGAACGCAAAAACAATGCAATTTTGAGAACAAGTTTATTGAGTAGAACGGCTTTTTAGTCTGACTTCAAAGAGACTTTGCAAGCCAATCTGACCTCTATGAACAGTAGGAAAACTTAAATGAAAAATCATCCATTATTAACCGACTTCAAAAAAGGAGGAGGTTATCAATTCGTCTGTATGTTTTTTTTTTTTTTTATGTTTGTTACCCATAACTTTTGACTGGGTGAATCGGTTTTGATGATTCTTTTTTTTATTAGAAAGCTGACGCTTGCCATTTGGTCCCATTTCAATTTAGTCCAGTTCTGATAATGGTATCCATGAGAAAACCATAAAAGTCTTTAATTTGCATTAAGTACGTGCGCGACAAATAGATGAATAACTCAATAGTCAGTCTTTTGAAGTCGGTTTTTGTTTTTTGTTTTGTAAAAATAATGTTCTTGTTTTGGATGAAAGATTTATTGTATACTTACATACATTAGCTTTCTTTTGGAACTCCTGTGCAATAGGTGAGCAGTCTATTTCTGTTAAATTTTGTACTGGTGCTGCTCTAGGATATGATGTAAAAAAGACGACCTGCAAGAAAGGTTTTTGTGTTATAAAATTTGATCAAAAGCAAGTCGCTTATTAAGGGTTCCGTGAACACAATATTAGTTATTATTAATTAGCAAAAAAATCTTGGGTTTCTGTAATTTAACTCGGGATCCCTATCATGAATCCGACTCACCTTTTGCTAGCATCATATATTTTTTTAATATTTATTTGGAGTCAAAATTTCAATCACGACAATTTTTTTACAAGTTGGTATTGTAGGTATGAGATCACTAAATAGCAAAAAAAGCGTCAAAAGTATCCATCACTATCCCAAAATTATTTTGTAAAAAATCATTCATTCATCGACGGATAGCGTCCGCCGTGTATAAGCTTAGCAAAAAAAGATAGAATTTCGTTGGTCCTCTTTTCGCACGGAACCCTAAAACACCCCGATAAACCGCGTGTCTAATTTTAATGTTGCTTTATTTAAATAAAATAAAACTACAATAGTTTTGTTCCCACCTCATGCTTTGCTTGGAGCAAATTTTTGACGATTCCTTGTCCCAGTATGTTATGGCTTTTCGAATTCATTGGGAAAGCTACCAGAATCCTTAGCGCATTGCTTGAGTGTAGTGTCGAAAGGAGAAACACGCAAAAACATAGTACTGCTATTTTAGGCTCCATCTGAAATGAGTGGAAGTAAAAAAATAAATAAAAAAGAAGAAATACAAAAAAAAAATACGACAGCATAAGAAAGTAAAAACTTTACGGGGAGTGTAGAAATAAGCCAAGCTTGACCAGACCAAGTCAAAATTTCAGTTTGTTTCAAGAATATTAAAAAAAAATCTTATAAATTTCGTTTTGCTACGATAAAATAGCGTCTATGTGTTCTTAAGGTCCTAAGTGTTTCATATAAATCGTTGACAATCGTACTTACGCTGTTTTGTCAGAATAATGTTATCAATGAATACTGATCTCGAAGTATGTACCTACCTATGTATGAAGTATTGTTGTCGTACATACGAGTACCTACGTACAATTATTGCACTCCACAATGCAGTCGTCAAGGATCATTGATTCTATTTTAAGCATGATTCACAGATTTACAAAGGTATGGATTTCGGGTCAGCTTTTAAATAATCATGCTTTATTTACAGATTCATAATTTACAGATTTTGGGTCGGCGCACCAACATTTTTGAGCATGTCTTAGACAGAGGTAGAATAACCCTGTACTCAAATCTGCTTTAGATTTCACACAAAATGGCTTGATTCGCCTTGCAATTTGTGAAACTTTCTTGTGTACTTTCTTTTAAGATTAAAAAAATATATGTATAATCATGTAACTTGTCTACCAGACATTTCTATGTTCACAAAGAATTTAAATAAGTTTGTTGGTATTGAATAAATAAGTCCAGCGTAACATACATTAACGGGAAATTATATCTGACCGCTACATCCATGTGTTGGTAAGTCTATGGCTTGCTCGGTGAAGGTCTTCTAGTTATCAGCTGAGAGGTCTTTACTCTGGCTCATAATTAATAACAACAATAGCTTATGAAATAAAAACAGAACAGTGAAGTTTATCAACCGATACATCCGATCCATCGCCAATTCAATCTGATCACGGGATCCATATTATACCTATATGTCGTATGTCTCGGGTGTTTATCATTAACAACTCCCGAGCCATATCGTAAGATTTAGGCGGCCTAAAAACTCTGACAATCGCGAAAAACAATCAGCTGTTCCATAGAAATATGTCAATGACACTCGACAAAATTTATGGAACAGCTGTTGCTTTTTGCTAATTCCGAGTTGGTCCCATACTAAAAGTTGTTCATAATGATAAGTACTATGATAACCTACAATATCTAAAGTGTCTACCCAGTATACAACCTGTATATTTCGATTTTACTTACTTGTATAAGAACTATAAGAACTTTTTACAGCATACAATAAAATACAATAACTCTTTATCGACACCACAAAAAAGGAAAGCACAAACACAGATGCGCGTAATAAAACGTTTCGTAGTGCAAAGTACTTTTTCGCTACAGAGATACTGTCTCAGTCACTATTACGATCAACTTTACAAAATCAGCCTGCATGTCCGATACAAATGTAGTTTACAAAAGAGTTAAAAAATGTTTTTTCTACCTAACATTATTTCTAAAAACCTTTTATGAAACTCGAATGTATAAATTTTACTTACATTTAGTTTCGTAAAATGAATGTCACATATAAAAATGCTTTTGACGTGCAGTAACACAAAGAAACCCTCGAAGACTGAGTCGTAGTATCCTCATGGTGAGCAACGGTAAGTTATAAAGGCAGGTGTGCATTTTTGCATTGTGCAAGTGCATAGTGGAATGCAGCTTTAAAATACCTTCACTACTCGTACCTACTTATCCTGACTATTGCTTCTATCATCTTCGCCACTTTTAGCATTAGTAGTATATTCTGTTTTAATTTTAATTTTAAAAAGCATAAACAGACGCTCCGATTCGGTTGGTGCCAACCATCCGACCACGACCAAATCGGAAAGTGAAGAGAGCGGTCGGTACGACATAATTATTATTAATATTGGTTGGACGTGGTCGGATGCGCCGGCGATCCGACCAAACCAAATTCCTATCCGGTCCAACCAAATTGGAACGTTTGGAAGCTTTGTTCCGACCAGTGTTGCCAATTTAGCGACTTAGTCGCTAGAACTGGCGACTTTTGCTCAAGTCTTAGCGACTAAAATAAAGTTTTGACGACAAAAATTGTTTAGCGACAAATCTGGCAACTTTTAGAAAACCAATTATCAACCAATTACCAATCATTCGAAGATATGTTCGGAAATCTTCATCATCCAATTCCTTAAAGAGCCGCATATGACTGTAATATTATCTATTTCTATAGTAGAATTTAGCCCATTCTCTTCGTTTTTTCCTTGGTTCCTTTTGTAGCGGTGCTGTAGCAACAATGGTTGCTGCAACCAACGCTATTTTAGCATTTTTAGATAGTACCGGTGGCATGATGTTTATGCATCGACGATCGACGGCGATCGACGGTGGCAAGACGTCCGTTCACTACTTCATAGCAAAGTCAACTGACGGCTGGAAGGCCAACCGTCGGACAATCTGTAGCAATGTTGGAATGGTTGCTATGTCGGTTCCAATATGGCTGGCACCAACCGAATCGGAGCGTCTGTTTATGCTTTTATAGAGAGTAACCATCTACATAATTATCTATATTTGCATGCAGCTATAGCTTTATTACATAAAACGTTCCATACTTTTACTTAACAATTATTTACAACATTTACAACTAAAAATAAAATTTAGCTAAAATAAAAAAAATAAAAAAAAATACGAAAAATGAGCTCAAAAGATTACTCATCTCATTTAGTTTTATATATCGACTCAGGTCAGGTTTAACTGGTTTTTTTTCGAATATTTTCAGAATTCGCCTGAGAGTAGTAGTGATTGTTTCTAAGTAGGTAAGTTATTATTTTTTTGGCTTGTAATTTTTTATCAGTGAGACTTACATTCGACTGCCATCTCCTCTGACGGTAAGCAATAATGCGGTCTATCATGTAGCACGTTTGCTTAAAAGAAATTCTCTCGCCCTATTTAAGACACCAAGTTTATTTCCACTGCTATCTCTGTATAGTGTGTGCACAGCGCAAAATCTAGGGGAATCACTGAGTTTACCTCCTGCGCTATGTTGAATCATTCACCGTATCACGAGGAAAATTAGTTCAACTATAAAACTGTTAGGTACAAAGTTACTCGTCGCAACTTGATTCCTTGATTTATGATCATCATAGGTTAAAATAATGAAACCAAGTTTATTGTCTAAAGACCTTTATAATTTTGGAGTTGATGATGTCGTGTAATCAAGGCAGAGAAGAATGGTGCCTCTAAAGCCAAACCGTTTGTCTTATATAGTCCTCGCCTGCGCGGTACAAAGGCGCGGGAGTATGACGGGGGTATGCCGGGTATAAAAAAAAAGCCGTGGTAGCTCAGTGGGAAAACAGCCGCTTCGCATTCTTGAGGTGGCGGGTTCAAACCCCGACTCGTACCAATGAGTTCTTTGGGACTTATGTACGAATTTACATACCACTGGCTTTTCGGTGAAGGAAAACATCGTGAGGAAACCTGCATATGACCGGAGAAGAAATTCAATGGCGTATGTGAATCCACCAACCCGCACTTGGCCAGCGTGGTGGAATACGGCCTAATCACCCTTCGAGGGTAGACCTGTATCCCAGCAGTGGGAGGATTAAAAGGTTGCATATGAATGAATGCCGGGTATAAACGGGTTGGCTATAGTGTCGACGGCCAGGACACAATTTGGGTCGCTGCGCAAATTATTTAGTCATAGGTTTAAAATTTACTAACTTTGCCACACGGTCTCACCATCCTACTAAAAATACACTAACATACTCGTATTTTGAAAGAAAAATATTATACCTTTCTGACTTAATTTTTTATAGATCTATCTAGAAAGTCCTAGATTAAAATTTCTACTGTGCGAGATTCTTTTGATATGAAAATGGTATTTTCATTCCACCTTCATGAAAGAGACGAACGCCGCCCACCGACCGAATGAAAAATCTTATAAGAATTTCAGATCAAGTAAAAAAACAGATAGAGTCTCTCCCGCCTTAGATACAGGTGAAGCCAAAAAAAACTACCCTACTGCCCGTGTACGTATATTTTAACCACATATTGACGCATAAAAACTACTTTTAGTACTAGGTACTTATTTTCCTTGTCCACGTTCTCTGAGCAACTGACGTAAGAATTGACGATTGATTCGGGTAGTTTTGATGTCAATGTGTGCTTGAAGCATACGTACACGGGCAGTAGGGTAGTTTTTTTGGAATCATCTGTATCTAAGGCCCTATCTGCCTTTCCACTTGATCTGGGATAAGAATATTAAAACATGGAATATCAATATCTTTGTAAACCTAGACTGAATTCTAGCTTTACTGCGAAAAGCAGTGAAATTTAATAGCGCTCTCTTAACGAAAATACTAGGGATTTTGCTACATTATTTGAGTAAAGTTGTTATACCTGAGGCGTTCTTCGAGAGAAAATTTTAGCCTATTAGGGCCTCCAAGCTTTAGGGCTATAAGCCTAAGCCTATATATACTAAGCCTAAAAAAATACATACAAAAATAATACTCGTATAATTCAGTTAGACTTTTATCAAGTCTCAAGTCTCGGAAATAAAAAAACTGTTTCATAAAAAATGCCATTAGTTTTCAGTCAATACTGAACAAAACAGTTGGTTTTTCACGTTTTCAGTTTTAGTCCAATAGTAAAAGCTTCGTCTATGGTAAATAAGCAAATAGATAAATTAACGTTTAGCACTTACAGCTCACTAGGATAAATCCTGTGTCGGGGATGCCATGGAACACACACAAAGACAAGGACGAGTAACACCCAGACCCAGAACAGATATTTAAATTTACCATTCAAACATCTGCCCGGCCGGTAATCGAACCCGGACCTCTGGCTTATAAGGCGGATACAATACCGCTGAGCCAAACAGGCCGACAAAAAGTAATCAGTTTGTTTTGTTTGTTGGAATTTTGGCACGTGGAAGGAATTAACTTCCAAGCCACGGTTTTCTCCTCAAATACTTCTAAGAATAAATTGTTGATTTTAGTTGTGTTTGCCTCAAAACACTCCTGGCAGTGAAGAGATCGCTTTTAGCGTTAAAACCAAGTGTTGAACAAATTTTAAGTGTACTGTCTTTGCTTGTGATTTCTGTTGTGAACAATGAAGAGTTTATCTATCTAGCTTCTAGCCACAGTTTGAATAGAATATTATTCAAGATGCAAAAAGTAACAGTTTCACATTCATTTTCAATTGGTAAAAACCGTTACTACTGCTTCTATTTCGAGACACGGATTCTACACACCCGGTTTGGAAGGCTGTGATTATGAAAATAGTATTTTAATTTGATTTGATTTGGACTTATCAAAAACTTGCAAGCAGTGGATATTATAATTGGTCTCACTCAGATAACGACACTAATTTATCACATAATACCACAGAAGCAGTAAGTGCATGGCCACAGCTTGTACACTAGAACATCTGATTCCCGCTGTAAATACCGAAATTTCTCCGTACAGTACGTATTGGCTTGTTGTAAACACATCTCACGAATCCTGCAGCCCCAAGAGAAACAGAATCGCCAAGCAGAATGCTGAACAAGCTGAGCTGAATTTACCCAGTGTTGTTAAGAATTTAAAAGCATACGTACTGCTTCTTTTGCTTATTGCTGATAGTGGTTTCTGGTGTGAATAAATTTGAATATAGAATAGAATATAGCTTTGTTGCGATAAACAAATTACAAAAAAAGCTAAGTTAAGTAGAAGAGAATTAGGTAATACAAGCGCGGTCTTATCGCCTCGACTTCTTCCATACAGCTACAATAAAGAGTTTATTTATGTATCTTCTTTTCATGAAATTTGAGATTATTTTTTAACAGCTATTATTTTAGAGTTTTAAGCTTCACACGGACTTGAATGGTTTGATAGAGTAGAAACCTGGATTCTTTTAGCATTTCAATATTAATGCAGGGCCACTGGATAAATAATTATGATTGTGAAATTTCCAACACAATAGAATCCATGGAGTTGGTAGCATAAGTTAATTGTCATAAATAGTTTGTGGTAAACGAAGCCTCATTCAGCTGGTACTCGTTGTTTTGGTGCTATTCAGACTATGGTACACTATGTCATCGTCATCATCTGCCTACCCTTATCCCACTTACGTGGGGTCGGTACAGTATGTACAATGTACATTGTACACTTCTTCCATTCATCACTATCATTCGTCATATCGGAATACACTCCCTTCATACGGTTCTTTTTTAAGCTATACTATGTCATATACCTACGATATAGTATCGCTCGCGCTTGAACATGGCTGGCAGTTTGTAGTGCGAACGTCGCAGGCCAGATGATATAAGAATGGAATAATTGAAGAACATAGAAAAACTGTCTCTTGACGAAAGTTTGAAGTCGGGACAGGTGACATAATAATATATCCAAAAAGCATACAGCATACACAAGGCTAATAAAAACGCACACGGTTTGCGTGTTTTTGTCTCATAGATTATCTTGCAAAAAAAACCGCAAAAAAGCGGCATCAGCTCAATCCAAGATACACGTAATGCAATAAAGTGAAAGATAATAGATAGAAATAGATAGATAGTGAAAGATAGATAGTTACTACGAGTATGTTGCGATGTAATTTATGACGTTATCTGAAACGGCCTTTCGAATCGCTCTGCACCGGACATCCGTTCTAATTTGAAATGCAAAGGATCGTTTGCGTCCGCAGCGTTCAGAACGTCGATGTCCACTGTCCAGTATTCACGTCCATTGTCCGCTCGAATTGTTTTAATTTGGATTAGATTGCAGGACATTGTTTTGCGGTTTTATTGGAACTATTAATTCGTTACTCGGGTTTCAATTGAACCAGATTGATAACAAAATAATTGTTAAATATTTTCATAAATTTGATAACAATGGTTTACCTGCGCGATGCATAGGATACATTTTAAGACGTTAGATAAATGGTTAAAACAATGATTTTCATAAATATTTGGACACAAAAATGTCAAAAACAAACCAAGGTGGAAAAAACTCCCCGTCGGGGCTGCGGGTCGTTCAGAAGTTACCGCGGCCTCGGCGGCACAAGGGCGTAGAAGGAACATGGGTGGTTTTTAGCTTTTTAGTCAGTAGAAGTCTGACACTCCCTTCCGCTCTGCCCAAGAGTGGGAGGGGGTCATTTGATGATTTCCCACCCCCCAAAACAAAAAAAAAAAAATAAATAAATAAAAAAAGGTGGAAAAAACTAGAAAATTAGGTCTCACCACCATTATCTAGAAACAAACATTTGTACAAATTGTACCTCTTCTGTATTGTCAAGATTTAAGGAAGAGGTCCATTACAAATGATTTATCTACAGACACAGTTTCGTATACTAAATTTATTAAAACATTTTTTTTTTGTAAAATTAAAACCACGTAAAGAATATGTATCTTCCATATCTGATAAAAACTGACGTGAAAGAAAACTTCTTAACCTTCCATACCAGCGAGTTTTTTAACCATTTTTACCAATCAAATTATAACTTCAACTTCAATTTTTGTTAAATGGCTTCTGCGGGGTTGCCACAATTTAGCCAATGTCAAGTGGATAGAGTAGATAGGTACGTGCCACAGTAAAGTAGTGGAGACTTTACTAGAGGCTTTTCTAAGGAGTTTTGGAAGCAACACGGAATGACACGATTCACTGCATTTTATGATTTGCCCACACTCGTGCACGTCCTCAAGCACTTAATGGTTATTTTCCCCACTTAAAATAAACATTAACACTCAAAATTACACAAGTTTAGTAAAATAACAAAATGAAGCAACATGACTCTTCCATGTTCCCGCCAAAACTCAATCAAATTTCAACTCCTACAAAACGTTTTATATTGGTAATTTCCTTAGCTGTCAATAATAGAATTCCGCCAATCTATTCTGTCTACCGGAGAGGTGTTAAACTGTGAACATTTTAATATTAAGTCGGATTCGACAAAGACAATCGGCGAACGGCTATTTTGTACCTACGTTTGTACCGAAAGCAATTTGAAACGCCTGGCGTTTCTCTGAAAGCAATCTCACGAGTTTTCGAACGAAATTACGTTTTCGAATAAAATATTCCGATTTACAATTTCTTCGTAATGACTTGGTTGGTTGCATACTCAAATTCACTCTATTTTAAATATTTTAATCCTATGTTAGTGTCTGAGTGTGGCTTCGCGCGTTTAATATTGTGCATCAGCCAGTGAACAATAACAATACAATTCACAAATATAATATATTTACCAAGTACTTATACAAAATACAAGAACATTATTTTTACAAAACAAAAAACAAAAACCGACTTCAAAAGACCGACTATTGAGTTATTCATCTATTTGTCGCGCACGTACTTCATGCAAATTTAAGACTTATATGGTTTTCTCATGGATACCATTATCAGAACTGGACTAAATTGAAATGGGACCAAATGGGAAGCGTCAGCTTTCTAATAAAAAAAGAATCATCAAAATCGATTCACCCAGTCAAAAGTTATGAGGTAACAAACATAAAAAAAAAAATTAAAAAAAAAACATACAGACGAATTGATAACCTCCTCCTTTTTTGAAGTCGGTTAAAAACAGTATGAGGCGGACGCTGTCACTACAACACAGAGATTTAATCTAGTTTGGAACCAGTTGCCTAATGTTTATTAAGTAACTGGTTATATCCATGTTTTTCTAGCTATTTAAGTTAGTGTTTTTGAACATAATTATTAAAAATAACACCCGCTTTTTTCTTAAATCAGCCTTATTGCGAGGTAAAAAACCCATAAAAAAATCGGCTATAAAAAGTTTTTGAGGGAATAATGCACGTCGATAGATTTTTATCCATTTAGTAATCTAAATATCTATCCTACTAATATTATAAACGCGAAAGTTTGTGAGTATGTTTGTTGCTCTTTCACACAGAAACGGCTGAACGGATTTACATGAAATTTGGAATGAAGGTTGTTCATGGGCTACTTTTTATCCCGGAAAACGCGGGTGAAACTGCGGGGCGCAGCTAGTATTATATATACCGAGTTCCGAGTACCAAGTTCATTTTAATTCCAAAATAAACATTGCTATCACTTATCAAATTAAACCAGCCAAGCGTTCCCTAACCGAATGAACATAAGCATCCAGCATTGAGCAAAGTGAGAAATGCAATGTTTGAATAGTTTTCAAATAGGCACGGATGCAATGCACAATGCTTCACTGTAGTAAGCCGATATTGTCACGTATTCACTGAAAATTCACTGTAAGAATCTGAAAAGCAAAGCTATTTCCATTTTCAAAGCTATTTCTATAACCCCCGACGCAAACAGCGGAGAGTTGTAAGTTTGACGTGTACTGTGTGTCCTGTGTGTGTACTGTGTGTACAGTTTGACGTGCACTACGTGTACTGTGTGTGTATCTGTGTGTTTCGTTTGACACCTATGATGACGATGAGCTGGTTTTGATTTGAATTGTTTGTTTGAAAGGTAACTTTTTTTTAAATAAGACTTATGAACAATACTCATCATTATGTTTTTTTATGGTGTCATAGAAAAATGTTTATGACAGTCGATAATATAAACATAAATGTTCATCTGGTCCCAAAAAAAATGTTCATAATGATGAGTACCATAAAAACTTTTCGGCTTAGCATACCTTTTCATTATAACCCTGAATACTGGATGAAGCTAAGTAAGATTGCAAGGCGCAGCTAGTATAGAATAATAATATTGCAGACACATTTAAAACTTTAAAAAAGTTTATTTGAATAGAAAGAAACAATATTACCTACTTTATTGCACAACAAAACCAAAAAGACCATTTAATTTTGAAAGAAAATTGTGTATGCCATCTAGTAGGTAAATCATCTATACATATAAAAATGAATCCCTATTTCTCTTGGTCACGCCATCACGCGTGAACGGCTGGACCGATTTCACTTTTTTTTTGTTGTTTTAAAAATAAAAAAAATTAAATTAATTTTAAAAATTTGAAAAAAAATTAAGTAAAAAAAAAATTACGCGAAAATTAGAAAATTTAAGAATAGGTACTTAGCGCTTTAGACAATGCAATTTTTTTTAATGTAACATTTGACATTGAATATCATCAGGACACATTTACCCTACGTTTATCCCAAAATGTTTAAAAAATGAATGTCTACCCGTGCGAAGCCGGGACGGGCCGCTAGTTTACAATATAACAAAACCAGTTCAGCTTGCTTGTAATTCGAGTGTATGCGAAGTGTCGGACACTCCCCGTGTCGACACTGGCTGGGCCTCTGGGCATCCAATTAAACGGCTAGTGACAGCACCAGTTGGCTATGGAATAGGTACACACAATATATAAACAGGACTCACTTTATAAACAGACTACACTGTATTTTTCCATAAATACACGGGACCATGATTTAGATTTTGTTTAATTATAAATATGTAACAATGAAAAGCCGTGGTAGGTCAGTGGGTGAACAACCGCTTCGCATTCTTGAGGTGGCGAGTTCAAACCCCGACTCGTACCAATAAGTTCTAAGAAGACTTATGTACGAATTTACATAATACATAAAACCTGTATACGTCCGAAGAAGAAATTCAATGGCGTATGAATCCACCAACCCGCACTTGGCCAGCGTGGTGGAATACGGCCTAATCACCCTTCGAGGGTAAGACTTGTATCCCGGAAGTGGGAGAATTAAAGGTTGCATATGAAACGTGTAATATGGGTCAAAGCCTGAAATTAAATGTTTTTGAATTGTATGACATTTTATAATTCAAATTGTAGACGAAATATCCGACTCAATCTTACGTGAACTTACGTTTACAAAAAAAAAACTGTCAAAACCAAAAACCACGTTCGTTTTAATAGTTAATACACATGATTACTGTTCATTCAAAATGGGATGATTGCTGACAGAGCTGCAGTCAATTTGCAAAGTAACAAAAAAAATTGGAATCTTTTTTCTATCTTGCTATATATTTTTATTTTTATTTTAGTGATGATGAGCACAGTGAATTCAGTGGATTGAACATCAAAATCGACACCCGGTTTTGATTTATTTCTTAACCTACAAATATTTCGAGTACATTTGTTTATTTTACAAAGCCACAAGTGTATAGGTATAGGCCCCGCTAGAATCCACCAATAAAGTACAAAACAAATTTTACCCAGACGTTAAAATATTCTTTGGCGTCTCATTTTCATTTTGTGCCATATTTCAACGTAAAGTAGGTTCTAAATTACATTCTCAAAAAGCTCAGCCTTTTGTTTGTTTATTTTCATTTAAACAACTTTATTATCCCAATTTTGGATCGCAGAATTACTATTTACTCGTTCGCATTTCTTAGGAATATGAAATTAGGCAATGTTTGGGGAGACTGCGAGAATTTTCATAAGATTTTCTTAAGAGATGGGACATGAGTCTACTTTTGCTATCCGGCTGTTTGCTCAAATCAGCCAATTTGATCGTGCAAGATTTTCAGGTATGTCATCAAAATAATGTGATTGAAAGGAACATACTTTGTTACTTTTGGATACATGGGAAGCTATTTCATAGCTAGTTTTTAACGACCACAAAATAAGAGGTTTTCAACACATTTTCAGTTTATTACAACACAAACTCGTTACTGAACACGTACTTATTATTCAATTAAAGGGGTAATTGATTTTATATTTTTTATGTATTGATTTCGTATGAAATCGTCACACAATACAATTATACAATAACTCTATATCAGTTTTGTTCTCTCTTGGTCATAGTGCAGAACGAAAGCCTTGCTTTTATCCAATCCTCTCTACACTATATTTTGGTGGATCCACCTTTTGTACGACAGTCCAACTTTTCTCGCAATAATTTATCGGACCTACCCGATTTGACATTTGCACCTCCTTGCATCTCTTAAATAAAGTAGCCGGATCCCAAACAAGCGAAATATTTCTTGATAAAAGCTCCGGCTAAAACAATCTCTTCCCCGCTCTATTCATAAGGTTTGCTCGCTTGAACAAACGTGGAATCTTATAAAAATGTCTCTCCATGTTATACCAAATATTTGCACTTACTTTGAATTTGTGAGTCTCCAAATGGAAGGTTTTGTGGAAATTATGTTGTTCGACCGCGCTTAAATATTTAGATGGTTGTGATCACATGACGAAGCTGAAAAACTAATGTATTTCTTCAGAGCTATAATGATATTTCTAGAAAGATTTACTTTATGTGGTCCGCTGTAAGCTTCTTTGCTACTGATAATAAAATGAGTTAGGTTTTTAGTAAGTACGAGTATCTTTTTTTTATTTCAATCGAAATTCAGCATGTTTTTTTGGGAATGCCGATGAGATTTTATGTTTTGAGGCCAATATTTATAATAACTAAAATAATAATCATGTTGTTTAATACTTTAACTATGACATTTACTATTTTGTACTATTTTGTACTATTTTCTATTGTTTTGTTTGTTTGCTGTTTGTAACTCGTCGGAAACCCATCGATATGGTAACGGTGTAACACTGAGTGTGATTGGTGTTCCAAAGGAATCGTAAAATTAGATTAGGGCTAGGTATTTTCATACCAAATTTTATTCAAATTTGTTCAGCCATTTTTGCGTGATTGAGTAACAAGCACCAACTTTAATGTTCATAGTATTAGAATATTTAAGCAAAAAAATTCTTTATCCCGATATAAATTGCGACTATTTTAGAAAATCGAATAAAGAAATAGTAGCACAATTTATAAATGTCTTTTCGACAAAAAACATCGGTGCCTCTACCAGCCATTCTCTGATTGAAGCAAACGACTAGCATTCGCCATTTTTTCCACCATCCCCTCGCAACACAGGTAGCGGTACAGTTATTCGCACTATCGTATAGTATTTGAATCTGAGAGATTTGCTGAGAAATATAACTTTGGGCTTTTCTAGGTACTATTAAATTCAAGATTATTAAATGTAAGGGTATTACTGAAGTCTGTGTGCTTTATATTCGACCGCATTATCGCTTACCAACAGGTGGAGTTGGTGGCCAAATGCAGATCTACTTGAGTTTGAATTTGTTGTAGCTGTTCTATTTTGGCGAACTAAAACTATTCTAAAATTTTATCACTAAGAAAAATAAAAGTGTAGATTATAATACTCCAAGTTTCGCGAATAAAATACTTAAATAAAAAAAACTAAAAGGAAAAATAAAAAAAAAAAGGAAAAAAAAAAAGGAAATGAAAATAAAAGGAAAAGAATGAAATTAAATGAAGAATGAAGGAAGAAGGAAAATATAAATATGGAGGATGAAGCTAATAAAAGGATGTCAAAAAAAATTTTTTGTTTCCGTTTAATATACCTACATATACTTACTATACGTTTGACTCTTCTGATGTAAAGTGACGATGTATCATTATCGACTATGGATACCTGTAACAGCAGAGGTATCATGACAGGCCACTCCCATTGGATCCTGTCAAAACTAATTCCACTCGATATATTCGTTGTCAATTCAACTCATGGTTGAGGCTAGTTTGTCATCATCATCGTCAGCCTGTATCGACCCACTGCTGGGTATAGGCCTCCACTCCCTTGTGCCATATTCCCTGTCTCGGGCCAGTCTCATCCACGGATGACTACCTACTACTTCTAGTTTATGGCAAATTCCTCATAATGCTCAAATTGCATTTTTTTTTGCTTTAAATGGATATTTAAGCCAGAGGTCCCGGGTTCGATTCACGGCCGGGCAGATTCTTGAATGATGAATTAAAATATCTTTTCTGGGTCTGGGTGCTAGTAGTTGTACTTGTCTTTATGTGTGTTCCATAGCATCCTCGACACAGGGTATCCTTGTGGGCAGCAAATATGAGTGTGAAACGTTATTAATTAATCCTCTTTCTTTTTTTAGTTTGAATGAAATATCTTATTTACTAAACAATATTATACCACATGTTAGTGTAGGCGCCTGTACCGTATACCTTCAAAAGGTACTTTCATCAACTAAGATTCGAGGAGATTGTCTTCCCGCCCGCGAGTATTGGGTATCGACTTTGTTCCGCAGAGTTACGCAAATATTATTCTAAGAAGCTTTCGTACTAGCGCTATTGAAACGGGAGAAATATTGAGCCTGCAGCAAAATAGTAAGCTTATTTTTATTGATGAGAGGAGATTTCAAAAGGAAACTCCTTGTCGAGCTCGTTTTTAGGGTTCCGTACCCAAAGGGTAAAACGGGACCCTTTTACTAAGATTCCGCTGTCCATCCGTCCGTCCGTCCATCTAGTTGAACAGTTGAAATTTTCACTGATGTATTTCCGATGCCTCAATAACAAAATCTACTAAAAAACGGAATAAAATAAATAATTGAGGGGCTCCCATACCACAGACATGATTTTTTTGCCGTTTTTCTACATAATGTACGGAACCTTTTGTGCTCGAGTATGACTCGCACTTGGTCGGGTTTTTATTGAATGTCGGTCGTTCGTTGCAGGTTCGAGTTGGACCAATCGTGTATTTATAATTCTAACATAAATTATAAATTCTAAAGTGAGTTTGTTACGCTTTTACGCTTGAACTAACTAGCTAGTCAAATAATTAGTGAAAGTTTGCATAAACGTTTTTTAGGGTATAAAAAAAGACACCGGTTACTTTTCATCATCATCCTAATTATCACCGTTTTTCATCACCACGGGTCATGACGGGTCAAACCATGGAGCACAGCTAGTATTTCTATAACATTTTAATTTTTCAGCTATTTTCAGCCGTACAAATAGTTTTTTTTTCAATCTGGTGACGAGCGTAGCAAATCGTTCGCCTGATGTTTAACGTCACGTTTGCCCATAACAGGTCCGTGCCACCGAATTTTGAACTCTTCATATTCAAGACAATTTAAATTCCATTTATTTTAATGGCCTTATCAAAATTGTCCGATGACTACGTTGGACTGCTGGACCCTGGTTCATAAGATAAGTTATCCTAGAAGGGATTATAACTTAGAACTATTTTTTTATTGTTTTTTGCCCTAGCAAGCAAAAACCAAAAACCGTTTCAAACGCAAATCTTTTGTAACCACAAAAGTAAGCATGGGGAAATAAAACATATCTTATAAAGTTACTAGCGTCTATATTCATCCATTGTGAAAGTTTCTTAGGTCTGTTGGGAAATATGGAGATATAAGAAAGTTATTTGCTTGAAAGACTGATGGGAAGTGCTTTGAAGTAATAGTTGTGAAAGGAAATACAAAAAACGTGAACTTTTTTCCGTTTGCCATCCATTCTTGAATATTAGTCCTGTATCTCTTTTTTACGCATATTTGGGTATATTTTGATGAAAGAAATAACTTATTGCTTTGGTATTAGAACTTATTTATCGATTTAAATAAATATAAAATCAAATTTATATTCACGATTTCTTGTTCAAAAGGTTCAACATCTTTTATCTAGTTCAATTTTGTAAAACTTCACAAAAAGTCTCTTAAATTTTTTGAAGTGCATAAGTTATTTATTTAGATAGCTTATATAATTGTCGTACCGTGTAGATATTTATTTTTATAAATCAACATTAATCGACTTACAATTGTAATATTTACTACCAGAAGCAATCAAATAAAGCTTGCTAAACCCCTAATTGCTAACAAAATTAAACAAGGATTGCTCCATTACTGTTAATTAATTTACTTACAAACAAACAACACACTCATTTACTAAAAGCCTGGCCTAAACTTCGCTACACTCAACTATAAGTTCGGGAGCCGTGTTAATACTTGCACTCACATAATCACATCACACTAATATTTTAATATGAAAGTTTATGAGAGAAGCTGAAAGTCTATTTGTAAGTGTTTTTGTGCTTCACGCTGAAAAGGGTTAACAGATTCGAGTAAAATTTTAAGTAGGAATGGCTTAAAACTTGGTTCTACAAATAGCTAATGGGTTCATTACACGAAACGAGTACAGTGGCGAGACAGTAAATGGAGAAACTCGGCTGAGTAACCAAATTATGATTCTAGCGACTGTCTCGCCTCTTTATACTGTTAATGCAAACTGAGTTCTTGGCCGAGGACACTGTCTCGCTACTATACTCGTTTTTTTTTTATTCAGAAATAGGCTTGCATTTGACCGCCATCTCGCCTGATGGGTAAGCAACGATGCGGTCTACAATAGAGCACATGCCTAGAAGAAACCGATTTACCCGCGACTTGAAGACACCTAGATTATATTATCTATCGGGAAACACCCACCCAGGCAAATCATTATAGTGGTAGGGCTCTGTTGCAGAGCCCGCCTGGGGAAGTACCACACCTTTGCCAGTTATTCCACCGCCAAGCAGTAATGTGAAAACATTACTGTGTTCCGGTTGGAAGGGCATTGTTTCCAGAGAAATTACAGGGCAAATAAGAGATTAAACATCTTATATATCAGGGGGACGAGCGCTGAGCTGTACCACGCAGGGGCTTGAATTGTGAGATTTCAAAATTCTGGGTGGCACGGACCTGTTTATGGGCAAACGTGACGTTTATCATCAGGCGAGCGATTTGCTCGTTTCGTCTCTCAATATCATAAAAAAAAAACCACACCTTAGCCGAGCGGTTCGCACAATAAAGGTGGAATCAAAGCGTTTCGTACGAGTTTTTGGTATACCTACGTTTAATCAACCCTTTACACTCACAACTACCTAGCAATGCTCAAGGGACCCCATGAGATAGAGCACCTATAACTAGGCTAAGCACTCCTCATTTTACTACCGCCAGCTCTTACTTTTACGATAGGAGCCTCCTAAAGATGGCTATGACGCTTCTCTCCTAATAGAGTCACTAGTGGGAACATTACTCGAAGATAGCTGTTGCACTTGCACCGCAATGTTAGTTCTTCGCTCAACGTTAAGCTAGATATAGAGGAAGTTTGAATAAACGATAGCGTTTTGGAGATAAAGACATTAAATACAAGTACAAATTGGACTCGCGCACGACGGGTTCCATACCATTACCTGTTTATAAAAACGGCAAAAAAAATCTCGTTTGTTGTATGGGAGAATGTTTCTCTTATTCTTTTTTTTAGTACTTGTTGTTATAGTAGCAACAGAAATACATTCATTTGTGAAAATTTCAACTGTCTAACTATCACGGTACATGAGATACAGGCTGGTGACAGACGGACAGACAGACGGACTGACGAGCGGAATCTTGATAAAAGAGTCCCGTTTTACCCTTTGGGTACGGAACCCTAGAAACAATGTAAGAAATAAATAAGCTTGTTTAGGCAGAATAGCTTGCCCTAGTGTCAGTTTTTAGGCCGTCTAAAGGCCATGGCTTGATTGGCGGTTGTAGTTATATGAACCTGATAATACCTGTGATACATAGTCAATACCAAGATTTACATGGTAAATCATACATGGTTACATGGTTACTAAGGTTTTGTGTGAGGCTGGCGTGGCTGGTAGTGCTGACCGCAAGTGGCTTGCGCTCTATTAGGTTATGGTCAATCATTATGATCTCATACACCCGTAACCAATAGTATAATAGGTACGCCACAATTGCCTAACCAGTCTAACCACGCCTATTTGGCTTACACGTTTTATTGACAATCATGTCTGTCATCCACTGTTTTAGTAACAACCAGCGCCATCTAGTTTCATAAATATTTTTAAGTCATTTATTAAATACATTTTCATCATTTTCAAAAATCATGCATACGAACCACGCTAGCACCGAGCAGATAATCGCGATCGTGATTTTCAATCGCGTCAAACGAAGTTCTTTATATTACAGCTATCAAACTTTATATACCTGGGTAAATTCACTTGATCACTATTTATATATGTACTAGCTGACTCGACAGACATTGTCCTGTCTTAACGATGACTATTTAGTTCGAATTGGTAAAAAAAGCCATTGCGTCAATTCTATGTCAAATGTCAAAAGTTACATTAAAAAAGTTTACATTGTCCAAAGCGCTAAATTATGGTTTAAGTATTTTTAAATTTTCTAATTTTTCATGTTTTTTTACTATAAATTGAGATGTGAGCTATCCTATCTCCTAAGTTAGATCGAACTGCACACGGTGTGCAAATTTGATTGAAATCGGTTAAGTAGTTTAGGAGTCTATAGCGGACAAACAACGTGACACGTAATTTATATATATTAAGATTAAAATATTATTATTGTCAAGTTCGTACGAACAACAAAGCGATCATCTGATCGTGCGATCTAAGGCCAAGTAGAACCCCGCCTAACTCGGATGCAATTAGCCGTACGGTAATCAGTTTACCGGGAGGACAGCGGCGGCGGATTCCGGTCACGCTCCGCCCGCCCAAATTACTGAATGGTATTCCCACCGCTTGCCGCTTCCGTAGACCTGTGTACCTCCTGCCTTTTATTAACAAGCGAGCAAGTAGTTAAAATGTATATATTTTTTACAAATCTCAAATAAATATATTTTTTTGAATTAGTAAAATAATTATTTTTAGATTATAGTATTGTTTTAAAAACTTATAAATTATTTTTTTTATTATATTTTATTACGAAGTATTATAAAT
This sequence comes from Alcis repandata, assembly GCA_949125135.1. Taxonomy (NCBI): domain Eukaryota; kingdom Metazoa; phylum Arthropoda; class Insecta; order Lepidoptera; family Geometridae; genus Alcis; species Alcis repandata. The sequence continues at coordinate 3,960,131 of OX421240.1, forward strand.
TTTATGTCAAAACTTTTGAAAGTCATTTAAAAAACAAAACAAAATTATTACTCGTATAATCATCATCAACCTTTTCTACAGAGTAAAGGTCTCCTTTTCAACGCGTATCTTTTTCTGTTCTGAGCCAGACTCATCCACTGCCTTCTACATTATAAAGGCGGATGCCTTTATAATGTCATACAATCAGCAGGCCAAAGGTCTACTTGGTAATTGCTTTTCATTCCGCGGCTACTATTCTATGACTGCTTTCATCCACCAAAATATTAAAAAAAAGATGTTTTTTACAGCAACTTTATTTCAATAAATTAAATCTTCTCATTTGACAAAGATAGCAACAGCACTCTATCACCGCAGCGCCTTCATCCACATTTATAAATCGTGTCTTACTATATTATATACCTCTATGTAAGTATCTCCATTGCGGTTAGTAGTGCTGGTAATATTCAGGCATATCCAACGTCATTTACATGCATTAGTAATTGATATTGGACTTGCTCCGAGCTGTGGTTATCATTAAGTCGGTACTCATAAATAGCAAGATGTTTGGTCAGAACCAGACTGTCTTGCTTAATATTGGCTGGCACTAATCGTCTTCCAGATTAACTTATTACAGATTAGAGATTGTAACAATTAGCTTAGATTAGTCTACCAGATTTGGTATTAGTATTCTTAACTTTTATTAAACAATTAGTACTATACTACTCAATTGTATAGTACTAATTGTTTTTTTTTTTTTTATATAATTGAGTGACGAGTCGAGCAAATCGCTCGCCTGATGTTAAACGTCACGTTTGCCCATAACAGGTCTGCGCCACCCAGAATTTTGAACTCGCAGAATTCAAGACCCTGCGCGGCACAACACTGCGCTCGTCACCCTGAGATATAAGATGTTTAATCTCCCATTTGCCCTGTAATTTGACTGGAAACAATGCCCTTCCGACCGGAACACAGTAATGTTTGCACATTACTGCTTGGCGGTGGAATAACTGGCAAAGGTGTGGTACTTCCCCAGGCGGGTTCTGCAAAAGCGCCCTACACCACTACAATTTACTTTAATTGGTACTCGTAAATTGATAAATAATTGGTAATGAATTGAAAAAAAAAAACAAAGAGAAAAAATTATAATGGTGATAACAATGGTTTTAATAAAGAGTTTATCCATCATCAAAATTGTGAGGTTTTAGGCTAGATCCAACAGCGGTCCTATCGGTTAACTTCTCCGATGTTCAATTCTGCCTTCGAGAAATTCGAAATGTCAATCTATGGTTTGCCACAAACCCGACATGACGACGCCACTTTGGAATTCAATCTTCGAACTTCATAATTTTGAAGCTAGTTAAGTGAACATTGTGTTTCGACATAAAGGACGTATCATCGATTTTGACGACCACCTAAAGTTTGGTTTTCGTACTTCGGAAATTAATACAGCAGTAGGTAATTAGTTATTCGACAGGTGATTGATTTGATAAAATTAGTTCACTAAGTTTTAAGGTTTTTGAAGTGAAAACTTCTTTAGCGGCGTTGTACACTTTTTTGGAATGGGTAAAAAATGTTAAACTCGCGACAGGGTCACGTGACCTGATCGAAAATTCGTAAGACGGATGGAGAGTAGACAGCTAGTATCCCCTTCTCTTTCTACGGCGCGGCGAAAATGCATGCCTGCGCCGGCTGTTTCGTTTAGGCGGCGCAGGGCGCTTGCGCGAATGTTCTAATTTGACAGTTATAGTGTTGTGACCTAGTGATTATAGTGGACACGATATCGATTCATTTTTCTATTAAAATAATTAAAGCAATTCGTGCAAAATTATTCCCTAACCATTCCAAAATATCCAAAACGCACAACGTTAATACTTAAGTTTTCACTTCTGCCGGCACTCCCGGAGTGCAACCCGTCGTTTTTTTTAAATAATACATTATTTTGACCTTTTCATCCCAAATAAGCCCGTTTTCGACCACCAATTTGAACTTCGAAAATTAGTGGAACTAGTAGAAATTAGTGGACTAACGAACCTATCGTTAGTCTTGATGAAATCAAATTTTAATAATAATTTTTAAATTTAATAATCATTTATTCGACCAAAAAATTTAAAATACAAATATAAATGACATAATTTGTTGTTTAACTAAAAATAACATAGCACGATTATGTTTAACTGGTTGTTAAATGCTGAGTTTTAACATTTCCTTCTAAATAATTCCTTCATTACATTAGACTTTTTTATTCCAAATAAGTCCACCTACACCCAACCAACCATACCACCAACTTGCCTTCTAATAAACGACAATATTATGGTTAATGGATTGAACTACCTTTGAACGATTGAAAATTAAAACTACCTTGGAAACTGTGCGAAATATAATTACTCAGCCTTTATCAACCGTAGTAATTATTAGGAAGTCTAAAACAAGGTCTAGCGAGCCTAGGGTAATACCCCGCCGTTAATTACCAGGTCGCCTCGAGACCCTAATTCCCGAACCACGGACCCGTGAACACTATGTTCCCCCCAATGAACGGCATGTCGTTGCCAAATTGGCAGTTGCCCTGGACATCTATTATCGCCTAATGTAAACGAGGCTTAAGTCCGAGGCCACATGCAAGCAGTAAGGGTTGTAAATTGATTTATTTTTGTTCAAACTATAAAACCTAATTCAGTCTTTAAACTGAATTTAACTGTAATTATAAGTCTTAGTTTACACGTAAGCGGTTAAGAGTTTAGTCATACTCGTAATTAGATTTTTAACTTGTTTTTGTTAACGTCAAAACCTTATCTTGTCTTATTTATTTATTCAGACAAAAAAGAAACATGGATAATATAGAAATTTAGAGTCCTAGATTACGCACTAGGCGGACCTGTGTCTTTGAGCTGGAGTTTAGTTCTAACTATATCTGAAAAAAAATGTAAAATCATTGGGGTTTTCTATGACAACCACAACCAACGTTGTGCCACTGATTAATAAGTAAGCCAGTACTTGAAAACGAAAAGAATGTAAGTACCTAGAGCACCCGTCCGAATAGCACCTGCGCGAAGAGCACCCAGCCTAGTCCACAAAGAGCACCTATCCATTTTTTGGCAGGTGCTCTATTACAGTCAAACGAAGAACTCGATAATTATTTTAAGAAAGTGTTTTTTGATAGGCTTGCGTAGCGTATAACCGCCATCTCCCCTTATGATGCAATATGGATAGCAATGTTGCAGTCTATGATGGAGCACGCTTGCCTAGAAGAAACCGATTGATTGTCAACTTGAGAACACCCAAAAGAGCGGGCTCTTTTTCCGCAACTAGGCCGGTAATTGGCCCTTTTTGCGTGAACTACATATATGCAGGTTTCCTCACGATGTTTTCCTTCACCGAAAAGCCAGTGGTATGTAAATTCGTACATAAGTCCTAAAGAACTCATTGGTACGAGTCGGGGTTTGAACCCGCCACCTCAAGAATGCGAAGCGGCGGTTCTCCCACTGAGCTACCACGGCTCCTAGAGAACACCCAAATTACATAGTTACGAGTAGCGAACACCCACCCACAATATCATTTTCATATCAATTGAAATGGAAAATTTCATGCTAAGATTACGCACATTTCTCAGTAAGCTCTTACCTAGCTAGCCTATTATTAGCCCTTGTCTAAGTTTTAGGCCACTATAACGCAATTCAGCCTATCTAAAGGGTTATAAGGAAAGGCTATGTACGCTAAGCCAAAAAGGGCTTCTAGTAGGTACTCATCATTATGAACAAAAACAGCTGTTCGACACATTTTGTCAAGAGCCATTGAGATTTTTCTATACAGGGTTATTCATAAAGGGTATGCTAAGCCGAAAAGGTCTCATAGTACAGTACTCATCATTATGATTAATTTTTACTATGGGACCAAACCGAAATTCGGGAAAAAAAACCGCTGTTCCATAGAAAAATGTCAATGACACACGACAAAATGTATGGAACAGTTAATTTTTTTTTCTTTAATTCATGTTTGGTCCCATAGAAAAAGTTGTTCATAATGATAAGTAATATGCGCCCTTTTCGGTTTAGCATACTCTTTCCTTATAGCCCGGTATTGACGACAGTCGATATCCTTAGTTATTTTCAAGATGGCTCTAGCTTCTTACTCTATTAATAAACGTTGAAATGGAGACTTAACGGGACTGCCCTCTGTCGCATTATGGAAATCTCAGGTTTCCATGTCCTATTATGGAAATTGGGATAGTGACTGGCTTCACAAAGGGTTATTCAGGTTATTGAATGCCGCAATCAATTTGGTGCGGAGCTGTGGCTCGGTGTTTAATACGATGTTCTAGATATGGCTCGACTTTAGTTTGGTATTCTACGAAGGACAAAAGAGCCTTATAAAATCTGAAATGATGTTTCTCAATCACGCAAAAACTGCTGAACAGATTTTAATAAAATTGGATAAAAAGCTAGCTTATACCCTGAATATCCACCTACCTGTACTTGGCCAGCGTGGTGGAATATGGCCTAATCACCCTTCGAGGGTAGACCTGTGTCCCAGCAGTGAGAGGATTAATGGTTGCTGATGATACCCTGGATTAACATATTTATAGCCTACTTTTTATCTCAAAAAAAAAGCTTTTCATCACAAAAAATTGGTTGCCTGTAAAGTCGGTATACGGGCGAAAGTTTTACGTGACAACGACTTATGTCTGTCTCTCTCGCTCTTAGGTGGGCTAACCATGCCCGAGTGGAAGGGACGCGTGCCTCTCACTCGCTCTCATTGTGAGCGCATAACGTGAGCGGAGCGTAACGCAGTTTCTTGAAGTGTCACCCGGCAAACCAATTTATAAGACGTTGTCACGTCAAAAAACGCGGGTATACTTACGAAGCGCTACTAGTATTCTGTAACACATGAGGCCAAAAACCGAGCAGCACCGGGAACGAAGTCCTCGGCACCAGCATAATATACATTTATCAGAAAATACTCCTCTTCCTAATATCCCGGTCCATAATCTACCTGAATTGCCATAATAATCACGCGAACCCCGATACAACGAGAAAAGTTATAACAAGAAAAGTTTTTTGAAACTAAGCCCATACAAGTTATTCATTATAAAGCATGGTCTAGCAGCTACCGTGTCTTAAAGTTACGATGCGAGCTAGATTGGAACTATTATTTAATTTGAGATTTGAGAGCCGGTTTTTATGTTAAGTACCTATGGCAAAACCGAATGTGACCGAAACTAGTCGTAGATAGTAGACGACTTAAGTTCCAAGTGAGCATTCCCGTGTTAATTATAACACAAGAACATTATTTTTACAAAACAAAAACCGACTTCAAAAGACCGGCTATTGAGTTATTCATCTATTTGTCGCGCACGTACTTAATGCAAATTTAAGACTTATATGGTTTTCTCATGGATACCATTATCAGAACTGGACTAAATTGAAATGGGACCAAATGGGAAGCGTCAGCTTTCTAATAAAAAAAGAATCATCAAAATCGATTCACCCAGTCAAAAGTTATGAGGTAACAAACATAAAAAAAAATAAAAAATAAAAAAAAGACATAGTCGAATTGATAACCTCCTCCTTTTTTGAAGTCGGTTAAAAATGTAAGTAAGGCATATTGTCAAACTCGGTATTTACTCGTACTAGACTGTTAAAAGTCAAAATGTGCGTAAATACATAAAACTCGTCAGGAGAACAAGATAATTATACCTATAAAATTAGTAATTAAACAAAACGGAAACTCTCAAACTATCTCCTTCAAGAATGTCGAATTTTTATTAAAAAATCACAATTCGTAATTCTTTGAAAAATGTAGATTTATTTTGTTTCGACGTAGAAAAGTTAGTTTCCAGACAAATTAATAATAAGTATTGATGTATGTATGATTTAATATCGTATGATAATAAAATATTATTACTCACAATATTGCTGTAAGTAGTTGCTACGTATAAAAATACCAGCTGCGCCCTACGGTTTCACCCGTGCAGCGTTGAAAAACGGTGATTATAAAATGTAGCCTAAGTGTTAATCCAAAGTATCTGTTATGTCTACTCCCATATTTCCGCCCAGCTTTCAACGAGAAGGGGTAACAAACAAACTACAAAACTTTCACTTTCGTTAATATCAGTGAGATTACTTATTTAACAAAGTTACTTAAGCTATTTTCTTATTTAGTTAACTTCTTAGGTTATTTATAAAGTTAATTTTTGGCAAAACTTTATATAATCATGATTTTACCTAACTTTTGTTACTATTGCAGAAGACGCACTTTTACAAACAAATTTACAAGGTCAGAAAAGCCCTTACAATACATTTTTAACCCTCAACATTAAATCTTCTCCCTTTATTACCTGTGTTTCTCAAAGTGCTCATAAAAATGCCCCTAAAAGAAAATCTCGATCGTTATCAGGTACTATAAAAACTTTGAGAATCACTCTGCCTATAAAAGCTCGTAGATTACTGAACAAAAAACCATTTTCTTTGCGTTAAAAGATCTAATTATGGCTACTTTGTAGGAAAAAGTCGTTAAATAGTACCTTGAATATTAATGTCAGAATATCCAGACAAAAAGTTTTTAATACCTACAGATGCTTGGTTTTGCTTTTTTAATACAATAAACGTTAATGTTGAATGTGAAACCAGGTTTAGGTGTGTTTTGTTTATAATTATGTAGGGCTATTAATAGTGTCTTAACAAGATTGATACTTGATTCTATGCATAATAATATGTCAAATAATTTTAGATAAATGTCAACAGTATTCAATTAAGATAATATCATGTCAATTCTTTATGAAATGTCAAATTGTTTATTTGTTGTTTTTCTTGGACATATTTGTTAAGCACAAGGACTTCCGTTTTTTTATTGTTTATATTTCGACGTGAAACCCAAATGGCATTATTGCGGTGCGATTGAAACACCAAACACATAAAAAAACCTAAATTAACCTTTCTTTTTTATTTTAAAAATTCGGTTCGGAATTCGTGCCTAATCTTCCTTGTTCATGCCTCATTTAACTAGGATCGAGAACTTTCGACTCCGATTTTACTGAACGAGCATAAAAAGCGAATTTGTCATTTTTTTCGAAGATAAAGTACTATGAGTGCTCTTTGGGCACTCCATGAATTATTTTCAGCGAAATTTTTAGTCCGAATTTAATTCCTATCTCTTTGTGTTAAAGTTGAGAATTGAAAAGCTTTTTTGAATTTGACGAAATTATATTAGATGACTGTCGTTAGTGGTAATTTACTGTGACCTTGAACGTAAAATAAAATGTAGAACCACGTTTTTATTTATGTATGTAAACTGCTTTTCCTGGTACTACCATAATTTTTGATAGGTACTTTCTACATCCTGTTCCATGAAATTTCTGAAATTAGTTCAATCATCATTAGCCAAATTATTCAGTATTAAATTAAGGTCGTTACGTCTACGTGCTATGCTAATGTATGCATAGAAGTTTTCTAGCAGCCTTAGACTTAATAAAAAGCTCAAAACATTCACTAAAGAAGTCTGAAAGTTAAAAACACTCATGAAAAGTGAATGCGTAATCGTGCAATACGAAAAAAATGTGACTATATGTTTGAGAATAATTATTAGGCCTCTAAAAAACATTAAATTAAAAAATAAAATAAAAAAACAACTAATACATACAGTGACGCGCTTTATTGCAAAGTCAGTTCTGAGTCTGTCTTCCTAAAAAAAAATTACGTTAAGACAAAATAGGTACCAATTTAAAAAGTTAATAACTATGAACTAAAACACGTTAAAATAGTAACAAGAATAGGTTATTACTTAATCTACAACTTTTAACCAAGATACGTAGTTACTGAATGACACCCGTCCGAGAACGTTACCTTGAGTTACTCCAAAATTTTTAGTTTAACAAAATATTATCTTAAGACAATGTAACAACAGGAACAATAAGTGACAAAACTAACAGCAACCCAAATTATCCAATCTACAATATTTACTTTTAACCAGGAGATGTAGATAATGAAATACACCTGTCAGAGGGCGCTACCTTGAGTTACCCCAATATTTACCTCTATAGTAAAACAAAATACTAACCTAAGACAATGCCAAAGTAAACAGCAACCCAAATTATCCAATCTACAGCATCTGCTTTTAACCAAGATACGTGGGGTCGTAAATACTGAATGACACCCGTCCGAGGGCGTTACCTTGAGCTACCCCAATGTGTCTGATGAATTGCCCCGGCTTGAGCATGTAAGTGCCCTCCAGTAGGCGGATATTAGCCGAAACGTGATTAATTGCTACGATTGAGAACACCCGCCTACTTAGTAAGGTAGTTTTGGGTTATCTAATTGGGGATAGTGCCCTCAGCATATCACTGCAGAATAGATGTTAAATCGCTAATCCATTTTAGCGATTGCGTTGTGAACTGAAGTACTCATTGATTTGATGCTGTGTTCTCCCTAATTTTTGGAAGGATCGTTTTAGGGGGAAATACTTGGAAGGTAAGTTTTTTCTCCTATTGCCCCGTTTATAGTAGTTTATATGCTCTTAAATACACACTATAATACTGTGTTGTGTAGTCCACATTGGGTGGACATAATTGGCACAGAACCGAGGCAGATGGGAAATGAAGAGCAAACTACACTCCCAGCAGTGGGATAATCAGGTTGTAGATTGAAGATGATGACGCTGATGTCAAAGAAAATGTTTTTGATGCTGATTTTTACGCTGTATGTATAAAAATCGTATGGCGCAACGCAATACCTGTATACTTCTATACCTGATTAAAAAAACATGTGAAGCAAACAAATCGCTTCATAGTAAGCGATCACCGTAATGTAAACTAAAGTAAAAATTGATTGCATGAAACTGTAAACAACAGTAGAATAATTTATGCTACTCGTAAGTCTCAACAGTTTGTCCAATGCACGTGCAATGTTCCATAATAAATACAAATTTTCAAATTACAAATTAAATACTATTTTTAATTTCTAAGTATTCTCTATTGTCCAACTATTTTCAATCTCCATTTTTGTTAACATCCGAGAGTGGACAAACATAGTCAGCGTCGAACAACTTTTCCACTAGGCTCAAGATAAGGAGGAGCTCGCAAAGATGACGCCCAACCTCCAGTAGCGGAGTGACATCAGATGATGATGATGAAAATAATTTTAATACGTTACCAAAATTGACCTATGGATACTTTGCCGACCTTTTAAGACAACTTCCGCCCTTTTTAGATCATTATTTAATTAATAGTTGTTACAACTTGGTTCAAAGAGCAACTTGCGGTTAAATCGAACTTCTTAGCTGACAACTTGGTAACTCACTGTCAACTGTTGAAGGCTTAATTAATTTTAAACCAGTCTCTTGTGTCAACTTTTTGTTCTGTCTGTTACGATTTGACGCAATTAAGAACCTGCTCAACTTAGCAGAGCCTGATGAGCTATAAAACATATTTTGGAATAAGTACAAGTTCTTAATAACTGAATAATACGAATTCTAGTAGGTAGGCAGATTTCAGACTTTAAATACTTTAATTTCGAGTTTTACACGCATTTCGAAATTTCCTTTTCGATGACTTTTACTTTCTGCAAAACAAAAATCGCTGATGATGTTGCTACCTGACTGCGTAACAATAACAAGGGGTAATATTTGGTAAAAATTAGTTCTGATTTTGGCTTCACACACTTACTTGGGTATATGGAAATTGAATAAACTATAGGCTTGGAATAAATCTACTACTCTAGCAGCTAGATATTTATAACGTGCATGTCACTGACTACTCTACATCAATTATAATCCGATTCATGTCGGTTTTCATTAGCGACAGGTCATGAGACTCGATCTCGCTCTTCGTCAAAGGAATTCTAGGTAGATACTTGTTTCTTAAAATTTACTGAAAACGCTAGGTCATTTTCAATTAACTGCAAAAGGCTTTTTGCTGAATTGAATTAAAGTGCTCAGTAAAAGTTTAGTTTGAATAAGTTGATCTAAACTAAGTTAAGTTCAAGTTTTACAACCTCAATCAATTAGGCAAAATATTTTATCTAAGTGCATAAATTAGTGCATAAAGTTTAAAAAACCAAGCGGTGTTATGATTTTAGTAACTGAAAATAAATCTATTTTAATTTTTATAAAAATTACAATAAATGCACAAAACTCGTATCTATTGATTGCCCGTTGTTGACTTGTGTAAAGTTTTTTAAATATCAAAAACATTTTGTTGAAACGTAATAAATATCAAACAGAAAAATAAAACAAAGACGTAAATTGACACAAATCCAAAACGCAGTTTCTATTTTACTCTAACTACAGCTTAAAATAATGATAGTCACTAACTATTAAATCTGAATGGACTGACAATTCCAACTGCCAATTCAAACATGGTAAACCACAATATACCACCAAATCGTAATTTGGTACACAATTATCTAGTTATTGCCGGGCGGTGGTAATTTGTTGGTACAATTGGAATTGTGGAATAGTGGAATCACCTAACTCGGTCACTGGATAATGCAGGTGGTGCTAAGTAGTCCCAAGCGTAAGCGGCAAGCGAGTACATATATTGGCATTATGTTACTAATGTTATGTACAGATAGTAAGATTGAAAATCGCATTAGTTCGTACTGAGTAAGATAGGCTAGCAGGCTGACGGCTCGAACACATAAATACGAATACGATACAACGCCGCCTCGTGCCGCGACGCACATCATTTCACGATGCGACGTCGTGTCGTGGAAATCGACGACGAGCATCGGAAAAACTCACGACACGATGTCGTGTCTTAGAAACGTACTGTGCACTTCGCTAATGCATGCCGCATTTGTTTCTGCGGCAATTTAAGTGGAATCGTATTGACAACGTCGCTTCACGTTGCGACGTCGTGTTTTAAATTTGTCCTATGCTCGTCGTAGATTTCATTGACATAACGCCACATAGTGAAACCATGCCGCGTACGCAGCGTTGTGTCGTGTTTATGTGTGAGCTCTTATAGGTGCTCACTAGCAGGTTGATTATGTTTTAACTGATGTCTATAATATAGTTATAAGAAAAAGGTGTGCTACGCCGAAAAGGGTTTATAGTAGGTACTCATTTATCGACTCGCGAGACCAGGTTACATTCCCCAAAAGAAAATTGCGTAGACCGTCTCGGGGCGTACAGTCCCGAGGCGAAAAAAAAACAAAACCACAGTTGTTTGAGTACAACTTCGAGTATCTGTAATTTAGAAATGGCACTGAATAACAACATTATAATATTTAACAAATATATTTTGCGTCTCTGGCATTTAGTTTTTCTTTTCATAACATAAAGAACCTTTACTATAGGACCAATCCCCTAAATTCCAAATAAATATTCGCAGATACATAGGTATACATAGGTATATATTGTGAAGTGCATGTAATTGAATTGTTTTATGTTAAAAAAATAATATTATGACAGAAGATCATTTTCTGTAAAATATTTTCTTTTTTGCGTAATCGTTGTAAGCTTTAACTTGGGCTATAGAAATTGAAACAGATAAGCTGTCGCGAGACCGACCAACAGCCGTATATTTTATTGATCGACAAATTTGACATTTGCCGACGACAAAACCAATTTTGTCGAATCTGAATGTCAAATTTGTCGAGATCAACTTTTGTATGTTAATATCTGAACTAGGTTAATGTCTTTCTATAATTTCTTTATGTTAACACTTCTACAGCAATAGATTTAAGATACAACAAAAAGTTGTGAGCGTTATAAAAACGAACTATTAAAAAAAGAGATGCATATAATTATAGTATTGTATAATTAATATAATATTGTTTTGCAAATAGGATGTCAATGTCATTGTCAAAAAGTCAGATGCTGTCAATGTCAGACAAATGGCTACAAAAAGAAATAGCTTGAGTAGACATAAGTACAGTCAAGTAGTAAACCCAGGCCCGCACGTTAAAACAAAATGCACATTCTTAATTCATAACAAACGGAAAACCCTATAAGTTACGTGCTAAAAGTCGGCCTGCGGCCCGCACAGATTTATGTGACAACTAAAACGATCTGACCGCATTAATAACAAAGATGTTAGACAGGGGTTGACAAATTGCAATAAAAAGGGTTTCATACTTCTTCGCAGAGAATCCTTTTGTAGTTTGGAAGACCTTGTATTTTGCGATATTTTCTTAGAATGTTTTGGTCTTTTGGAGTACCTACCTACCTATTTGGATGACTATTTTTGCAACTGAGAGAAGAGACAAGCAAATCACTCACATGATGGTAAGGGTCACGCTTGACTATAACATTGCAACAACACTGCTTTTGAAACGCTAAATAAGTAAGCATGGAGTAGTAATTAGGTAAATCTGTGCTTTGTAATTTTGCTGGAAATTAGACTTTCAGAACGTTAAGTAATGTAAACTCTTGTGACTTTCTACAGTGAAAAATAAATGATGTCCAATGAGCACCAGCCGTGTCGCTTTTACCAATGATGTAGCTTAAGCGATGTCGTATTTTACTTTTTCATTTAAAACAAATAATAGTTGAAGTCTCTCTTTACCAATAATTTAATAACTAGCATAGAATACTTTACCTTTTTAACACTTTATTACGACTAGTTTCGATCACATTCGGTGATCTTCATCAGGAGATTACAAGGGCCTTAACATTGTTTGATATCCGGTTATTTGCAGTTATAGCCGGTTGTGAAACGTTAATAGCGTGCTAATGCTAACGCAGACGTTTCTTCGCGCAAATGTGTTAATGAGAAAACTGACGCCGTTGACTCCCTAGCCACGTAACATCGTAAAAGATCTGTTATTAACTCGTTATATCAGTCAAAGCAATAATAACCCGTTATTAGCACGTTTTATTTAGCAATGAAACGTCGTATGAATTTTACAAGTTTCAAGTTAATTTAGTAGATTTTTCATTGTCTCAACAACATATATTTTCTTTTATATACCCATTACATAATATATTTATGTTTACGTGTACGTCTGCACGTACTCTTTTTCTATTTTCTTAATTGTTATAAACAAATAACGACATTAAGTTCATCAAAGCATTTCTACTTAAGTACTTACAGAAATTAATTTAAAACAACCATTCTTAAGGCTATCTTAGATTAAATCTCTAATTAAGATAAATCAGACATTTCCGGGCAAGTAATTAAAATCATGTTTCTGATTGATGGTGCCCGCTTTTTTCCTTAATTTTCTAGTCAATTCGCGTGTTTGCTATCAAAAGCAGAAATAGTTTATTTTATAATGGCTGCTGAAAATTGTTCACGCACTGAGAGTAAAAAACTTTCGGCTATTTTTAATTGATAATCGTACCTAATTTTGTTAGAAGATTTTTTGATAGGTTTTTTGATACTTTATTCAATGGAGTTTAATAATATTTCAAACAAAACTTTTGGTTTAAATAATTTTCATATTTTTTGGTTTGAAGATATTTATATCCAAAAGTAAACTTATCGAAGTCAACATTACCTACTATTACATTTTCTGTAGAGAAGACAAACATATTATAAATACTTTTCTATCAAATTACGACTAAGTTGCTAGCGAAATAAGCAAGGAAATGCTCTAACAAAACAACAAAATACTGAAATACAAAAATGCGGAGAATCTCCATAGTACAGGCTAAGTTAGTATTCTGCGACATTACCATACGGGCGAACTGTAACAATCAGGGACCTTATTTCTAGAACGTGCGATATTAACTCGATCTCTGTTTCTTTTGTTAGAGAAGTTATGATAAAAATAATATAATCTGACTGCTTTAAATGAAGGATACATAGAGTTCTCAAACGAAGGCAACGTACTGAAGATGCCTTGGAAGCAGTTCATAAACCGCAGTGACTACTTACCATCAGAGAGCCTGTCGCTTTAGCTAAAAAAAAGTGACCATCATCATGTCACACGAGTGAGAATCAGGCCCATGGGCCCTATTCTGGCGAATGAGACATTATCTCAGTCCCTGTCGCTCTCATTTTTAATGTCACGAACTCATGACAATGAGACTGAGGGAGTTAATCTCGAGCGCTCAAGAATAAGGTCCGTATAGATAGAGATACGTGACGTACAGACAAACTGTCGGGTCTATACTAAATACAGGGCTGGGACTTTGGGACTATTCCAATGTTGCATGTCCTACTTTGATGGAAGGTTTGTCCCTGTAACGCTGTCCCATATTTTTGTTATTCCAGAAAACGTTTACTTTGTTACAATTCCAGTAGAGACTTGAGACGTAGGAACCAACTTTATTGTACTTGGTAATGTAAATAATGCATTTACAATGTTGGTTATTTTGACATACTCGTACTTTTGCATTTTTCTCATAGCTTTAGAAATTGAACTACGTAGGCTTACCTACGTATGGGTTTTTACGATGCGATGATTTTAGTTTTTGCTACGCGTATGTTTTAGTGTAACGTGACACAGATAAAATTAAAATACTCTGGCACAGAAAATACTAATTTACGGACTATACACCCACGTTTTTATATTCTGTTGAAATTATCTAATTTTCTATCTATTTTTATTATCTAGGTAAAAAATAACGCAACGTTTTCCTATCACAGTGAGTAGAAATGACTCAATGTATCGGCAACGGCAAGAATTTTCAATTAACACTTTCTGTGTTCGGCTGGCGGGAATTTCGTTCTGGCTGTAGAAATTAATTGTAGAAAAATATATTTCTAGAACTAATATCTGGTTGTATTATTTATAAGTGTTTGGATTCTTGATTCTACACTGATTTTAACTTCAAGGGAAATTATAAAATATTTAAATTTTAGGGCAAAGGGCTTTTTTTAAGCTATTAAAGAGACTAGTAAGCTAAGTCTTGTAAGGTACTGTCCTGTCATAAAAAAATGTGGTAAAAATGTCTTTACAACATACAATTACTTAAATAAAAATGTGATACCTACATAAAATAAAAAAACAAAACATATAAAACATAAACAACACATAAACAAAAACTAATCAAATATTTGAAGCTTACCAAAGTTGAAAACTTTATTCCTTTAATTTTATGAAAACCAATCGCTGTTCGTTAGTCTCGCTAAAACTCAAAAACCGCTTAACTAACCTGCTTTTTGTTTTGTTCACTATATAATACATGGATAAATTAAAAGAAAAAAAAAAGCTGATGAAACCGCGGACCGCTGCTAACAATCAATAGAACTTTTTTTTTAAACGTTTCACACTCATAGCTCCACTAGGAATACGTCATGTGTCGGAGATACCATGGAACACGCACAAAGACAAGGACAACCAACACCCAGACCCAGAATAGATATTTAAATTCATCATTCAAACATCTGCCCGGCCAGGAATCGAACTCGGGACCTCCGGCTTATAAGGCGGCTACACTACCGCTGAGCCAAACAGACCGACCGAAGAACTATGTTTATAGTAATAACCTTACAAGTTTAGAGTTAACACCATCATTATAATCTGTCACCTATACTGTACGTTCACTAACACCGAGCTTAAACAAATTACGTTAAACTCTTCCCTAACCCCAAACGCAATTTTCATTCATAGCCCATTACCCGTGTAAGCTAATTTTCACACGCTTGTCCTGCTAATTCTACTAAATTCTAATCTATCTCCGTAATGGAATGGTTCCTATCGTGGCTGAGCCTGCTCATGTTAATTAATTACAAGATAATCTTATATGAAGTTTAGTGGGCTGTAAAAATGCGGCGAGGTGCCGTTTGGACGGATTGCCGGTAGGGGTTTTTATTATCAAACATTTGGTTAAATCAGGAAAAAAAATTGTAGCGCGTACTGGAAAATTTTAAGAAATTGGTAAGCTTTTGAAAATGTTTAAAACATATTTGTATCTTTATGTAAATGATGATTTAGGGACATGTTTAAGGTTATGGAGTTCAATTTTAACCGACTTTAATAAAGACGTCGTTCTCGTTTTCAATTCAGTATTTTTTTTTGTTAGTTAAGCAATCACGTAATTTAGAAAGACTTAAATAGTCATATTCCTGAAAGCTGTTTTCTAATTAAAATTAGTCTAACTTGCCATATAAAAATTTGAAAAACCAAATGAAAAAATTGAAAATCAATAATTTAAGTTCTTTATTATTCACCCTAAAAATCATCAGCTAAAAGAAGAAGAACATGAAGAAAAACTAACTTATCAATCAAAAGTGTCCGGAGATGCCGGATAACTATAGGTCCAATTTATCGTACGTTTCCATCTCTAGGCTCAGTTAAGGGTCAAGAGGTTGACTAAGTACTTATTAACATTATAATGAAACAAACATACCGCACTAGTTAGCTTTGCCAATTTACATAGGGCAGATTTATTAGGTTACTTTACATAAACATACTTCCGCAGAAAGTGGGCCGGCCTTTTTACCTGCAATATGGCCGTAGAAGAGAAACATTCAAGCAAAATGTAGGTAAAGTACTCAGTTTGTTATACTGAACTAAAATAATATTATTATTTTAGTTTTTATACTGGGATTTTGATTTGTGTTATTCAAATTTAACACTACCAATCATAGGGTATTTTTTTGTGAAATTTTGAATTCTAAAGATCTATTAGCAATGACAAAGTATCAAAGTTGATAGTGTAATAAAATTATCCGTGTCAAATGACTTTTACTTGTTTCATTACATCAGGTATACTGATATCTTAAAGTTGCAAAAATGAAATGAAACTACAAATTGTTTAATACTTTTCACAGTTGAGTGGCTCAATCTTTGAAATTTGTCAAGTTAGTCTAAGGCAGATATGCAACACTTACCCTAACAAGATGCGATAAAACTCCAAATCCCAGGTCAAACACAAGTACAGCCAGTCAAAAAAGTAAGCCAACAAGATTGATGACACCAAATAGTAGAGCAACACCTGATTTTTTGGCTCCAGAGGTGTTAAATTGTGACCTGTACCTTGACTTGATAAATGTCTTGTTTTTTGATTGATTTCGTCTGTCATAAATCACTGTCAAGCCTACTGCAGTTGTCTGAGGAATTCATATATTTAGTAGTCTCTATCTCTTTGGAATATGGCTGAAAATTCAGTTACTTATAAAGTTTTAATGGAACTGTGCTTGTAAGCCTTTTGCAGACATCTTTCTGTCATCTTGTTAATACACTTTTTTTAGGTTCCAAGTAATACATTTTCTCTGTTATTGCAAAATATATCGTATTGA
Source organism: Alcis repandata (assembly GCA_949125135.1). Classification (NCBI taxonomy): domain Eukaryota; kingdom Metazoa; phylum Arthropoda; class Insecta; order Lepidoptera; family Geometridae; genus Alcis; species Alcis repandata. The sequence goes on from OX421240.1 coordinate 3,977,232, forward strand.
TGGATCGCAATTTAATGATATTTCGTCTAATAACGATGTGAGAGCTGGGTACATTTTACATTAGATATTACTTGAGCGTTTAGGTGAGTTTTTATTTCTTATTTTAGTGAGCAATAAAATATCACATACTACAATTTTAAGATACTTATCGGATCGAAAGTATGGTTGTCATATAGTAGCTTAAGAATAAAGAGCAATAAGCTTGCTTTCATTCTGTTTAAAAGAAATAATGACTTTGTTTCAAATTTAAAAGCTAAAAATAATAGCACACAAAGTAAGAACGTCCCATAAAAAGCTTCATCAACTTTACATTCACCAAAACAACGTTCATTTCAAAGACTAAAAAGGTCTCATAAAAATTCAGGAAACGTTTCTGTAACCTTTCATACTTTTGGCAGGCATTCGAGCTTGACGAGCTAATTTCAAAATTAGCGACTTTAGTACCACCGTAATTGCAACTTTTCGACATAGTAAAACTCGAACGTCCGTAGATAGAACCTACGAATACCTACATTATGTTACATCATCATTATTATTATTTGCTATTTCTGTGTCTGACATCCTGGGCTTCTTTTTCTTGTGATTATCTGGAGTTCCCTGGATTCTCTGTTTATACACTAAACTTTTGTATTTTCCAATAAATTAGCCTCTAAGGTTTCAGGTCAGGTCAGTAGTGGGATTTTATCTCTGTAAACTGCGTTGGTGAAGCGGAAACCTGCGCCACAAAACCAAACGACATACACTACCGCCGCATCGCTTCAATCTTATTTAAGGCCAATATTTTAAATTTCTCATTCTCGGCCGAGCGCTCGAAGACTCAACACGTCTGGTCCCGAGAATGCCTTGTTGAAAGAAACACGCGTCGACAAGGGTGTATCAAGAATTAAGAATTTACTATTCTTGATTATACCCGACGGGATTTGAAGGCGGAAATATACTAGAAAAACATTTGAAACTAGTTATTTTAAATTTTTTAAAATATTGTCATCGTTGTAAAATATTTCGGTACCTTGAAATACTTAGCTATAAAATCAGGCTTGTTTGCTCAACGAACGTTTAAAACTCGAGCTTCATCATCATCATCATCAGCAACCATTAATCCTCCCACTGCTGGGATACAGATCTACCCTCGAAGGGTGATTAGGCCGTATTCCACCACGCTGGCCAAGTGCGGGTTGGTGGATTCACATACACCATTGAATTTCTTCTCCGGACGTATACAGGTTTCCTCACGATGTTTTCCTTCACCGAGCTTGCTAACAAACAATTACGTGGATCGATCAAACTTATCAACAAACTCCTGTAGGTAATCTCGTACCTGAAATCCTATCTGGCTATGACACAAGAGGAACTGGGATTAAATCCATGATTTAATCAACTAATTCCAAACGGTGAGTTAAGCTGGCGGAGAGATTACAGGAATAATCCGATTTCTTGTGACCTAATAGCGATGTCCGGAAAAATCTAATTACAGTAAGATGTAAATATATTTTATGTATTCTATTTAAATAAATTAAAAGACAGAAAAAAAAAAAATTACAGTAAGCTTAGAATCTTATTTTCTGACTAATATTATAAAGGTGAAGTGTATATACTCGTATGTTTGTTATTTATGAACGCTGAAACGGCGGAACGGGTTTTCATGAAATTTGGGATGTAGGTCGTTCATGGTCTGGATTAACACAAAAAACTGCGCGGACGAAACTGCGGGGCGCAGCTAGTTGGAAAATAATTTCGGGAATATTACGAGTACGTTTAGGTTCTTTATTTGTGAGTTATAGTTAGTTACTACCACCAGTGTATCATTTAACGGGGCTTTTAACCCTTAACAGTAAATTTATTAACGATCTGGTCAAGTTATGGATGGGCTGTGTTTCAAAGTTTTTACAGTCTAGTTGCAAACAATAGGCTATGGCCATTTCTAGCTGATTTTTTTTTTATTAATGAATTTGAAAAATTTCATTAATTTTTTTTATATAATTTTTTTGGGTTTTATTTGCTATGCAATGATACCATCCCTGTTTCACATAGCTATTGTTAAAAGAACACATGACTTCCCTTAACTAATATTTCCGAAATATTGACACAAGTTTTTCGCTGCATCACATTAAAGCTATTAAATATGTTATGCTGTAAGAGAGCACATGTAAAGAGAAGAGAAGATAGGAAGGCTTTTGCCTAACATTGGGTCATGACAGGCTCATGAATAAATTCTCTAACAGTTTCGAGAAAGAGAATATGGTTATCAAAATTAAATAACAAAAATGCTTTGCCATTTCCGAAATGCAATGTCATTTAACAGTTATAAATTTAAAGAGCCAGTAATATTATGGTTATTTCACTGTTCTTTATACAAGAACATTATTTTTACAAAACAAAAAACAAAAACCGACTTCAAAAGACCGACTATTGAGTTATTCATCTATTTGTCGCGCACGTACTTAATGCAAATTTAAGACTTATATGGTTTTCTCATGGATACCATTATCAGAACTGGACTTAATTGAAATGGGACCAAACGGGAAGCGTCAGCTTTTTAATAAAAAAAGAATTATCAAAATCGATTCACCCAGTCAAAAGTTATGAGGTAACAAACATAAAAAATAAATAAAAAAAAAAACATACAGACGAATTGATAACCTCCTCCTTTTTTGAAGTCGGTTAAAAATTGGTATGCTATGGATGCACAATTTAAACCATTTTCATCTTGCCATATAAAAATGCATTGCACATCTACGGTTTTATGCAAAACAGTTTCCAACTCAAGCCTTTTTACCGTCTCGGGGAAAAGAAAAAAGCATTACTCAGAGAAATCTCCCTTTTTCTTTATTCGCAACGGGATTTGTACTTCGCGGTTTTGCCGGCTCCGTTTCCATTTAGGGTTCCGTGGGGAAAAGATGATGGAAAACCATCAGTATTTTACGATCCGAGGTAGTGAAGTTTGGTTGTTTTGGGGGTGGTGCCGTCAAAAATGGTCGTTGAAATTAGGTTAGCTTTCCCCGTTCGGGCAAGATTTTTGTTAAAAAGGACGATTTTTTTTATTAGGTACTACAATATTGTTTTTGACTTTTGACGACTGGCAAGTAAGAGACGAGACGCGTTATGAACAATTATTATAAATAAAATAAAATAATAGAAACCAAATTCCGATTTGAATCCAAGTTTTCCATCTTCTTATTTTATGTTTTTAACACGCTTATATTAGCTTCACCTGTATGTTTGTATGTTTGTAACCGACTCCTTTGGGCGCGATTTTGACCCACTTTAAACGGCCGGATTTCGTTCAAACTTTGTAGATATATCGAGGATCGATGACAATAAAGTATTATACAAAAAATAAAAAAAAAATATATACTTATAAATAAATTAAAATAATTATATGAAACTAATAAATTGTGTTTTTGCTCCGAACGCGATTTCTACGATTACTGTTAGCTAAGCTGTGACTCGGTACGCGAATTCTGTGACTACTGCTGGCTAAGCTGTGGTTCCCCACGGCTACTGGTACATATTCTGCTACGTGCCGCGTTTGTCAAAGAGCGATGACAATGCGTGTTTTTTAGTTTTTTAATCTATTCTATATTATTTTTCTAGGTAACTACTATTTTGTTCTGGACACATGAAAACAAGTTAGCCGCAGGTAAAGCCGTTTAGCGCAGCTGAAAAACAAAAGCTAATAAAATTGTCTTTTACATTTTCGGTTTAGATGTTTTTGTCTGTCCCACTCCCAACCAACATAAATGTAAAACAAAAGAATTGCCAGATAATATAATTATCTTCTCCAAAGCAAATCCTATCACTACTCTTTTCATCGTTTTTGTCGACGACTGTACTTGTACCTATAGCAAAAACCGATTGTAAAGAACCGTAGCCACTAAATCTACTTCTCGTTCTTCGTATCCAGTAACAGCCGTTTTTGGTGCCTGGAATTTCCGAGAAAGATTTTTGGCTTCTTTTTACGACGTAACAGCTACTCGCTACCAGACTAGAGACGGGTCTGGTTAAATGTAGGTTCGAGTTAATAAAGGAAATGTTAACTGGAATAAATAGGAATAAATGCAGAATAAAGCTAAGCAGATTTGTAAGGTCGTTCCCCCATTTGTTTACGTAGTATAGCTCTTCTCGTTACGCTCTTTACGGTTTGGTACGGATTACTTACAAGCCCCTATATTTCAATGAATTCTGCTTGACTTACTCGGTGTAATGATAACGGATATAATGCGACATAAAGATACCGCATATATGTTAGAGATTATAACATTTTCGCTGACAAATGATGGATCGGTCTTAAAAAACGAATATGGGTTTTGTGATAAACACACTTTCTGATGCTTTTCGAAACTACCTATACTTAGGTATAACCTACAGACTTTCTAGGTTACTAAAGTGCTGACCACTTTTTTTAGATGTAATGATGTAATTTATCAGATACAATACATGCAGGGTTATCAGGAAAGAGTACGCTAATCCGAAAAGAGATTATCATTATAAACCATTGTTTCGACGGAATTATTTGAAATCGTTAAAATAATCTGATAATCTGACACGTACATAGCATTATTTCTGACGCATTTACCTATTTATATTATATGTTATTTATTTAATGGCCTTAAATATTACTTACTGGTAAATAAATGCAAATTTCGCCTTAAAGCCTATTTATGATTGTAATCTTAATTACCTACAATTTAACCTATTACGTAATAAAGCTCGACTTTTACCTAAAAATGCGTGCGGTTTTAAACTAGTTGATATATATATTTTTTGAATAACACTTATCTATGTAGTATTTATATCCGTCAAAACTAAATGTCTACAGTTACGTTTGTTTGTCAACTAATTAAGTTGAAACTTGGTAACAAAGCGGTTCGAACAATCAGTGATTCGACGCAAACTAATTCCGTTGGCATTAGGGTGGCCACACCGTCCTTGATTGGGGTAATTCCATTTCAACTGTCTGTGGAAATTTAGTGCTGGTATAACGTTATGATGGAGTATTTTTAACTCCTATGCAAATAGAGTGGTTTTCTATGGGATTATTCACGTCATCATCATCAGCCTGTTTTGATCTATTATTGTTATGTAAGATCTGAATTAAAAAAATAAAAATTATGTCCTATTTGGTGATTTAAATCGACGAAAATAATATTAAAAGTTGCACTCATTCACCTGGGTGCTTAGATTCCAAGATGAACAAAAAATACCAACTATGGCGAAACAAATCGCCTAGGAGGTATCACAAAAGTGTTATGATTCCGAAGTGAAAGGGGGACATTTAATTTGCACTTTGTTCACCTAAATCATCACTCAGGTGACAAAGTGAATAAACGGTTCCATTGCAGCCTTATCATTGTTTACCATCAGGCAAAACGGTATCAAAGGCAAGCTTTTCACCGAATAAAATGTGGCTTATGAGGTAATACGCATCAATAGTCTCAGTAACCCTCAAAACCTTGTCACCCGCCAGTTAACGTAACGAGCTACGCAACAGATACCATGTTTCCGGGTTCCGCCGCAGTTCTGAAAATTTGTTAACCTCGAGTTTTGAAGCCTTTACGCCAGTTTGAAGTCTTTGTCATATGTTGAGGCTGCTTTGAGAAAAACTATTGGAAGGATCTCAGCGTTGCAATGGCATAAACTTACGACTGAAATGCCATTGCAACACCAGTCTGTAAGTTAACGAGGCGAGACTAGTTTAAGCAATAATGTGTCTTGTGTAGTTGATACAGAACACATGTTTCCGCAACGGTTTGTGTGAAAATCCTACTGTCACTTAGTGTCTTGTTTCTTACACACAAACCAATTATTTGATTCAAAAATTCTATCTTCATTTTTACTTTAACATTACAAACTAAAAAATCCTTCGGAGCAAATGTTATCATCATTTTGTTCAAATATTTTACTTTTATTTTTGATATTAACAAATTTAGATAACATTAGGAATGGAGATAACTTATATCTAGGTGACAAATACAACATTTACTTTAAAAAAAGATGTCTATAGTATTGAATGAATCAGCGAGGCGCAGCTAGTACAATTTACTAATTAAACGCTTAACCATTACGCTGCAACAAAACCTACACATGCCTATGTACAATATCATTTTATAGGCAGGTAGATGCCCACACTTACCGTTAGTTACGCTCATATACAATAATGTTCCTTTACACGACCTTTTTTATTGAAAAAGGTTAACATTCTCTCACTAATGGCTATTTACCGAGAAAGGAGCACCTGTGGCTTTCAGGGCTTATCAGAGAAAAGCTGGATGTTTCTAGAAAACTCTAGATTTCTAGAAGTTAGATAAGTAAGTGCTCTCTGTTGTACGTCTAACTTGAGAGTGAAAGGTATTCTCAGGTGGTTTTATCGAAATTCAGAGATCACTTTTATTACGGGCTTTGATAAAAAAGGACAACGGGCATCGAGTTAGCACTGAAAATATATCAATTTCAAAGCTTTCCGAATCACGATAGTATTTTGTAAGCCAACATTTGTCACTCCACTCTAAAACGGCTGATAGGATTTGATAGAATGAACTTGGTTTGGACGTTATTTATCCTCCAGTTTTTTTTCATAAGATAACTTTCAGCTTCTTTTAGGATTGCGGGTGAAACAAAGGGAGTTGCTGTTAATATCGACGCGTCACAAGCAAGTTAGTATTCAAATCCGGACAAAGTCAAACTCGCGGTAAACAATAACAATATCTAGTATTTTGCGTGGTGGCGCAGACTGCATGCGGACTGCGAGGCGAGCTGGCAAACGCTCAGCAGGCTCACTATCTAAGAGTTTCGAAAACAGTCAATATCATCTAGTTTAATCAAAACTAAAATTCCTTACTCTCCAAAAATAAATACACAACAATAAAAGCCCAAAATGCTCAAACCAAGCCCTAATTCATCATGCCTTGTAACTATTAACTTCCTCTTCCTCGGTGACAAGTTGCGGCAAAAAGAGACGTGAATAAATGAAATCGCAATAATAAATTCATCAAGTTCTCAGTCCGTACGTTTCTCGATATGTATGTACAAGGGTTGTGGATGGAAGGAAGTCGTAGAAAGGACAGGATGATGAACATTGGTTCGAGAGAATTCTATGGAAACGTAGAATGGATGAAGACATGATTGGATTTTTGTATTTGTGTCTTGGGAAAATGAGATAAACTTGGAAATTAAATAAAAAACGACTCGCTCAGTAAGTTCGGGCTAAGAGCTCGCCCTGGTGTCTAATTTTTGAAATATACGATTGAAAATCTTCGATCAAGTGTAACATTGCCCTATAATCCGGAACTCAGTAATATTTGCACATTACTGCTTGGCGGTAGAATATTTGACAAAGGTGTGTCAAAATGTATAGGACGCCTGAAAGTTGAAAGCATCTGATACGAAAATCAGTCTGGTACCGCATGTTACCAAAAATCAAATTCTATTTTACAAATATAGGTAGGGTTCTATGGCTGGTTCAAAAATCAATCTTTTCTCCTTTTTTTTTCCTAACTATGTATCCAATGCTGATAGTCCCGGTTACTGTATAAGTATATAAATGTATGTAATGTAAACCTGAAACCACAATTTTAACCATTTCGGAAACCTTTTTGTTTTTTGCTAAAAGTGGCAAACAAGCAAACAAGACGCTGGCAGGTCTGTTCTATAATATTTTAAATCTGCGCATTTTCATCAGTCGGGAGTTTTCTCCACCCAATATAAATCAGAGTGTCGTTGGTTAGGCCCACTTGAATTATTCTCTGCGCTCCTGTCACTGTGCGACCTGAATGTCACAGAATATGTATGGGCTCGTGGGCTAGGGCTACGGGCTACGGGCTACGGCTACGGCTACGAGCTACGAGCTACGGGCTACGAACCATGAACCAAGATTAGAGTCGAGAGGTACAAAACGGTCTACGGCCGAAAGTCAAGTTGCCAATTTTTCGTTCTGTTTTTGTGTTTGCCCGTGCCAATTTTTTTTCAATAGGAGATTGTATTCGAATTGCAAAACTTTATGACTTTACCGACAAGTGTCTTATTTTGATACGTGTTTACATAATTTCAATTTTATTTTTAAACGACTTCAAAAAAGGAGGAGGTTCTCAATTCGACTGTATGTTTTTTTATTTATGTTTGTTACCTCATAACTTTTGACTGGGTGAATCGATTTTGATGATTCTTTTTTAACGATATTTATTTCTTTAAAATTCTGAAAGTTTACTGTCGTTTATTTATATTTAAAATGTGTTTTTTTAATTACTCGTACACAATTTATACGTTCTTGTGTTGCCTTAAAAATCTTAATTTTGTACAATAACATAAATTGGCATAAACAGAATAGAAACAGACAAAAACACACAACAAAAAGATAAAAAAGAGAGCTGTCCGTTTTTTCATAATCCGTATAATAACTAAACTCAAAAACCTAAAGTTAAAAGTTATTAGATAGATAAACTCTTTATTGTTCACACCATAAATTACAAACAAAAGAATTATAACACATAAAACTAGTGCGACAACTAACCTTATCGCCTTATCGCTAAGAGCGATCTCTTCCAGGCAACCTTAGGATGGAGAGGATAGACAAAAAAAAATAGAAAAACGGGGTGTGCAATACAGAGAAAAAAGAAACTGTCATAAAAAAGTAAAAAATACTTAGAAATACATTCAAATAAAATACATTCTAATACTAAAACTACCTACATTTGCGAAAATAAACTAATACATATAAATAACTAGCTGCGCCCCGCGGTTTCACCCGCTGTCCTGCAAGAATAGCGGAAAGCCGTTCAATTTTCTGGGGTAAAAAGTAATCTACATATTACCTAGGGCTTAAGCTACCTTCATACCAAATTTCGTCAAAATCTGTTTAGCTGTTAAATTGTCATCCATACGTCCATTACATAGCTGTCATTTGCGCAAAGAGTATAACAAGTCGTTTTGTTATTCCAAGTCTGATTCTTTTTTGTTATACCTCGTTTTATAGTGACTGATGTTTTATGTCAATTCACACTTGAATGCTATCGAATTTATTTAATAGAAATAAATAGTATAATAGGAATAAATAGTATAATAGGAATAAATAGTATCCTATGTGCGTTTCCTGGCTCTAAGCTACCTCCTCACCAATTTTCAGCCATATCGGTAAAGCCGTTCTTGAGTTATAAGTAGTGTAACATAACACGACTTTCTTTTATATATATAGATTATAATAAATAAATATATTACTATTAAGGCAGAAAAAAAAAAGATAAATAATAGTTATTATTGCAACAATTGCGAACCAAAACCTATCAATACCTACATTTAGTTTCAAAATCAGATTGCTGTAAGGGAATTAAAACTAGGTATCTATAATAAGAATACCTATGACTCTGTTTTTGTTATCAAGGAGTGCAAGTTGTCGCACACGACTTAGAAAGTACAAGAACAACAAGAACATTATTTTTACAAAACAAAAAACAAAAACCGACTTCAAAAGACCGACTATTGAGTTATTCATCTATTTGTCGCGCACGTACTTAATGCAAATTTAAGACTTATATGGTTTTCTCATGGATACCATTATCAGAACTGGACTAAAAGGAAGCGTCAGCTTTCTAATAAAAAAAGAATCATCAAAATCGATTCACCCAGTCAAAAGTTATGAGGTAACAAACATAAAACAATAACCTCCTCCTTTTTTGAAGTCGGTTAAAAACAGTTTTCGATTGAAAAAGTTACTGCCAAGAAAAGTTATGGCTACTTCTTCTTTCACCTTTATTGTTCCCGGAAGAATAAAAAGAAACTTGGAAACTACAGGTGAAACCGCGAACTATAGTTTATATCATTAAAGTACTTTTTACAAAGTTTTTTCAAACTTTTCAAAGAATGTATTCAAAGCCAAAGTTGAAATTAGGTTCGTTATTTTCTGTTGCTCCGTTGTTTCTCGGCGAAGATAAGATTGTCTGGTCTAGAATATTCTAACAGACAAGTTAGAGTGACCCATTCTATTTCTAAGTTCTATTTTCGAAAATGCACTTTGGATAGTGACATCACGACTAATAAAATAGACAGAGAGTCTGTTCCGAAAATGGATTTATTTTGTAAGGAAACAGATTTAATCGAATGGATTTTTTAATCTTTGGCTATTATTTAGTTCCGAGTGTGTTTTGTTTTACTTGTGTGTTAGTGTGTCAGATAGAGATAGATAGTTTTTTAAACTATTTGTAACAGATTAAGCTTTCAATGCAAGAACTGAACGGACTTAACTTATAAAATATGAATCACTCATTTTTTTCATACCATATCGCGTTTCTTAGCAGAGGCCTATGTTGAGCAGTTGCCAGAAATAAAAGTGGCTGATAACGATGATGTGATGAAAAATAACTAAACTGTGAACTTTTAAATACCTTCACTACCAAAAGACGGTATAATCTCATCCCTAAAATGAATAAGTAACAAATAGGCAGAGAGATTGCGTGGCGCCTACTTAATTCATCACAGGACTCTCAGGCCACGTGCATCCCTTTTCTGGAACATGCCCATTTTACCTCACTCTCCTCCTTTTGCTACGGAATAATTAATTGGGTAACGAACAATTCTGTTTAGACGAAAACACTTCTGGTAAAGTGAAAAAACGGTCTGACTCACAGAGTTTATATAAATCTATTTTGGTAAAATGTCTTTTCACCTTTTTTAAGTAAACTTTTCAGTCGTGACAATATCGTGGAATTTTATTAAGGTAATTCAGCTATCCTGCAATACATCATCATAATACATTAAATCTTCAGTGATAGCACAAAAAAGGAAATCACAAACATAGTAAAATGCATAACAGAAAGGCACAAAAGGTGGTCTTATCGCTAAAAACGACCTCTTTCAGACAACCTTTGGATGAATGTTAAAGGTTGTTTTTTCTATAATACCTTAATTTATCGAACTCTTGCAATTTATTGTAATCATCTTTCCCAAGCAGTTCTTGGCCATAGATTTATTGTTACAATTTTGACTGCAACCGCTCTTTTCGCAATCTTTAAAATAAAAAAAAAAACGAATCATGGTACTCACAATCACTTAAGATTATTTTAGTTTTTTACGTATATTTGGTATGAAATATATGATTTTTATGGACCATCTTCTAAGCAAAAACTTTAACAAGTGAATTAAAAAAAAAAAAAAAATAAGAAATAATTGAATTTTTAACACGGTCACGGTATCACGGTCAGGAAAATTCATAAATTGAACAGAAAAAGATATCCCAATAGTGACCGTCACTATTTTCCACACAATGCTTCTTCTTCGGACTTACTATTTTCGCTTTTCCAACAGTTTCTTTTTAATCTTATTGCATTAACTCAGCGGAAAGACGTCAGCTCAAGTCGAAATGCTGCGATATTAAAAGTCAGTTTCCGGTTTCATCTTTAATCATGATAAACGATGGGCTCGCCGCAAATACCCTATTCACTAGGAAGGTTCTGCCGTCGACTTACTGCCTCCATGAGAAAAGAAAGGAGCTCTGTTTGGGTTTTTGTTGTGTTCAAACTGCAAGGTTGGAGTTCAATTTGATTGTCTTTTTTGGCATATTAATGTACCTTTTCTTTGATTTACTTCTCAGAAACAGATTTACAAATTTCAGCTCAAAGAAGATGGTTTGACAAAAAACTACAACAGCCTAATTTTAATACTAGTCTAGCTGTTCCTCGTGATTTTACACGATTTTTTACAGAAATATTATATTTTATCTATGTATGCATAAGTAGTAGCTTATGCGTTAAGCTAACATTAGGCATCATTTAAAATTCATCCGAATTCTTTCACATAATTATAGCTAATATAAAGTGATTTTAAAGGACTCGTGAAAACGCGAGCTACGCCAGATCATGTTTATTTAGATTGAGATTGTTCTGAGTTACAATTATGTTTCGTATTGTAGTGTATATGTATATTCAGAGTAGAGTAGAGAAATTAAATAGAGAGTTTCATCGCAACAAACTTTCGGCAAAAGCACCAAGTCATCTTATTTTTGTCTATCTAAAAATAGGCAAATTTCGGCATAAAATATTCACAGTTCTATCCAACACCACATCAGAACGTGATGATCGGTCTATAATATTTATGAAAGGAAATGCCTATTCCAAGCCTCCAAGGCCGCAGAAATTGGTATTCTGATCTCTTCGACGCCAATATCGGAACGAACGCGTCAATATCTTCACTTCTATTACCGGCTGGTATAACTGAGCAATTCTATAGGAAATACGTATTTTCATAAAAACTCGCTCAATCGCACCTGGCGGGGACAGTGAGGTCATGCCGTTGTAATGGTCTAGGATAGGATTCTAGTAGTGCTGGGCTTTGTGTGCGGGTTACTAGTACGCTGTCGATGTTTTCGTATTTAATTACTTTCGGCATTTGGAAACCGATCTTTGTAAAGATTTGTTGGGGGCTCTTGGAAAAGTTGTAAGGGCTCGTTTAGGGAGCCGCGGGGTGTTGTGCGGTGCGTTGCACGTTTTGTCAGTTTACAGAGAGGCGTGTAGCTACAAGCGACGTCCACGGTGTTGTCCACGGTTTCGCACGTTCACAAATAAACATGTGGCAAAGTGTATTCTCGCTTATCAAGCCGCGAAGCGTCGTGCGGCACATCGAGAATGAATGTCTGCCGTGGCCATCGCTTTCGGCATTTTTCTTAGTGTACCTTACCTTTCACGGAAAACACGATGACGGTAGCTGCGGCCTGCTCTGCCGTGAACACCTCCAAATATCAAACAAAACGTGCATGAACAGTGAACACCCCTCTACATGAACACTCTCATTCTTTTGCATAATGTATCCACCACACAAGCACAACGCTCCGCTTTTCCATGAACGAGTCCTTAGAGCTGTAATGACAACTATCTACGAGCGCTACAACTGTACCGCACGTAGCGCTTGTGAAGTCATCGCTCGTAGCGTTTGAGTCTGAGTTTGTAGCTGTTGAGGTGTAGCTCGTAGCGCTTCTAGTGTAACTCGTAGCGCTTGTACAGTAACTGGTAGCTCTCATGACATAGCTCGTAGCATACACGGCGTATTTTGAATTTAGAACTAGCCTAGTTAACCGATTCTACCTGGAGCTGGTAATACGTATGGACGTAGGGTGGTATGGACTCGTGACTTAGTGGCAATGGTCTTTGTCTACTGTCCAGTAGTAGGTTTTTTTTCCTCTTGTTGCGTTTGACCGCCATCTCGCCTGATGGTATGCAATGTGGTCTACGATGGAGCACGCTTGTAAAGAAGAATCCAATTCACTCGCGACTTGCAGACACCCAGATTATTGTAAATGAGAATTTTCGTATTTGCTAATTTTCAATTAAAATAACATCGGCTAGTTGATTTTCCCATCACTACAACGTACGAATGCAACGGTCAGACACGTTGGCCCGTTACGACCGGGCCGGATACGTGCCTATGTTCTACGGACGGTACGTGACGCTTTTTTTACGTAAACGTTACGTTAATATTGCGGATTACGTTTCGTTACAGCTGTCATTTTGGGAGATGAAGTTATTTGTCGTTTTTGGGGAATTGAATTGGGAGAAAACGAAGCGAAAAGGAAGCGTGATCAGAATTTGTACTTTTAAAAATATTAATATATTTTTAAATCTGCTATGACCTAGTAAGTTTTATTTTTTGAAACCGATATTTGTGTTTCATAACTTGCGTTACGTAAGTGTTCGCATTGTGTGACAATGCATAGTTTTTCATATTAAAATTCTTAAAGCGAAAGTTGTGTACCTTTGTTAATCCTTCACGCTTCTATGGCTGACTGGGTTATAAAAAAAATCAGCTGTTCCATAGAAAAATGTCGATGACTTTCGACAAAATGTATGGAACAGCACCAACTCATAGGTTTGTCCCATAGTAAAAGTAATAATTGTATTTCATAGGAAAAGTTTGTTTGTTTTGTTCATTCATGCCTACGAATACTATGAATTTAACTTTGGTACGAAGCTTGTTTGTGCTTGTGGTTTATACATAAGTCAATTTCACTCAGGAAATTAATCTTTCTTATACTTTACACAGATATTATAAATCGAGGCGAAAGCGAGATAATCTGTTGGAAGTAATAGTTGTGAATGCTTGTGGTATCAAATGTAACTAATCGAAACCAAAGCAATAACTATTAAAAATATTTAAAAAAACCCCTAACGTCGGAACGGCTGAACCCATTTTAATAGAAAATCTCTAAGAACTACCACTAAAAATAGCCGTCATACCTAAAACTTATGATTTTGCGTCGGGGGTTGAAAAGCACTGTTCCATTTCCCAAGATAAAGTCAACATTTTTTGCTGCTAGTGCATTTTCTGCTAGTTAAAATTGCAGTTACAGCTTCCTGTTACAATAAAAACTTGTATCTAACATTACTAACATTTTCCAAGTAAAAATCCAAGTATTTTTTAACTAAAACACATTAACAAACCTTAGCGACAACATGCTCTACAAATTATCTTCTGAAACCTTTTTCTAACATCCACGTCTCCAATAAGCTTACTTTTCTTGTTTAAAGCTTCAGATAAATTTAGCAAGAAAGATGGAGCACTGCGGTAGATTCGGGTGAAGCCAAGAACTCCTCTACTTTCACACGTATATCAGCTCCACAGTGCCGCGAGTAGGTAGGTGTTGAAATTTGAAATTGTCGCCTCATTTCTTACTGTGTCGTTCCTGACACTTTGACAGTGGCGTTATTGACTATCGGTTTTTGGTTTCGTCCATGGCGATCGCAGTGCCCTCTGTCTCCTTCGAAGCCCGCAGAACTATACGCTCTCTGTGTAATTGTTTTAATAGTTTTGTTATAACTAAACTCAAAAGTAAGGGTAAGTAGGTAATTGCAAGTGCTCGTTTAATTTACGTATTTTTTTGGAATGACTAAATGCTGATGGCCACTGAGGTTTTAATTTATCAGTAGGAAGTATTGATATGTCAAAGTGTGCGTCTTGTGTACGTTCGCGCGAAAGTAGCAAAGTTCTTGGCTTCACTCAAATGTAACGCAGTGTTTCATCTCATCTCTAGGTTTACCTGTGGTTTAAAGCTGGAACACTCGACCACGTAGAGTATGGAACTATTAAAACAGGTAGAGTACGCCTCTACCAGAGAGCACACTTTGTTAGGTCAGTACTTTTGTACAGTTACTACGAGGTTTGTTTTTGGTGTCGAGAATGTAGGTTAAAATGAAAATAGATGAAGAATACGTTTTTTTTACTTTATGTTGTTCTTCAGTATTCTCCACCGATATACTCGTAGATCAGAGACGTTATGCAACAAACATTATTATATGATATGTTACATAATTGATGCAGTTTTTTCTTTATAATAAATTTACCAGTATAAATAAAAGGTAACAAAAGATATCTTGCATTATTGCTCGTCGGTATTTGTGGCATCAAAATAAAAAACAGAAGCAAGTGGTTTTTTTTTAGGAATATTTATTTGTATCTTGCTGTGCTACTAAAATATACATTCTTCGAGTGAATAATTATGTTTTTTATGTCATAGGTGGCAAACTAGCAAACGGGCCGCCTGATGGTAAGCGATCACCGTTGCCCGTAACACTGGAGGTGTAACGAACACGTTGCTGACCTTTTCAGACTGAATTAGACCTTCTGAAGAGCCTATTGTACCTGTATGATACCTACTTCTGATTTAGTCTCCACGTCGCTTTGACTCCACATTCATTTTCGAACCGCACGAGTGTGGAATGTTCTGCCTGAATGGATGTTCCCCAATGGTTATAATATGGGTGTCTTCAAGTCGAGAGTGAATCGGTATCTTCTAAGCAGGCGTGCTCCATCATAGGCCGCATCGTTGCTTCCCATCAGGCAGGATGGCGGTCAAACGAAAGCCTATTTTTTAATTAAAAAAAAAAGTCTAAAAACGCGTTTAGGAAACAAGCAGTTAATATAGTTATGTGGTATTCTAAAATAAGCATAATTTGTTCAGGGTGTTGAAGCATCTGCGAGTAGACCTCTTTAATAGAGACCTTCAAATATTATCTGTTAGTTTGATCTTTTCAAGAAATCAAAACCAACTAGGAAACAGGACATCATAGCAGGAAAAGACACAGAATATTGCAAATGACAGGAACAAATGAAAGAAACTAAAGAAGGCCTTAACCCGAGGGGGGGGGGGGGGGTCCATATCTCAAAGAACTTAGATTATAAGGAAAAAGTAAAAACTAATTTCAAATGAAAAATCCATGTGTACATTTACAGTTTAAGGGTAATGGGAAATAAGGGCTTCTTTATTTTTATTTTATTAAGATACTAGTTGCGCCTTGTGGATTTACTCGCGTTTTCTGAAGTGAAGTTTCTGAAGTAGCCTAAATGTTTATCTAGATTCTATATAGAATAAGCTAGCTTCACACCAAATTTCATCTGAGTACGTTTAGCCATTTTTGCGTGATTGAACAACAAACACCCAGACACATACATTGATACATCCAAACTTTGACAAAATAAAAAAGTCTAAAAAATATAGAAATTGTATTTTTTTTAATTATAAGGAAAAGGATTAAAAAGGATCGAGAATGGCTATAGCCAGTAGTAGCTCCTCAGTACGTGCCGACAAAATTAACTCCATCTCAAACTTTACCAGTTTGGTTTTGTATTGTTGACCTCAAAGTCGAATGTGGGCTGCAAAGAATAACAGTAAAGGCACGCCTACACGCATTAATGAGCGTTTCTACGGATGACGATAGCCATAATCTGGGTGCGATCAAGTCGCGAGGGAATCGGTTCCTTCTAGACAAGCATGCTCCATCGTAGATCGCATCATTGCTTACCATCAACCGAGATGGTGGTCGAACGCAAGCCTATATAATAAAAAAATGATGCCACTATGTTTGTCAACAGCTGGATGTGCCTCACTCCAAATTTACTCGACTTCTCGATATTAAACTCTTTGTATTTAGTAGATTACGTGTAGTAACTGTTTTATGTTAATAGTTACTTCTGCTGACCGCAAGGATATGTTTAGAATGCTAACGGACTTTCATCATCATCATTATTTTCAGCCCCTAATCGTCTTCTGTTAAGTCTCTTCTGGTTTAATCGGTCTCCAATTGTCCTGGGGCCCTATTCTGGCGAGTGAGATATTATCTCTGTCACTGTCGCTCTCATTAGAAATGTCATGCCAGTGAGAGTAACTGAGACTATCTCGAACGGTCCTTAATACCCTCCCCTCCTCCTTGGTCCTGTACCAATCTTATTCAGATCTGAATCTTAATACATTTTTTTATTTTCTTAACTTTGAAAACATCGTATTTATTTTCTTCTCCTTTAACACTAGTTTTACTTGAACGCAATCTTTTCTAGACAACCTTTTTGTCTAGCGATTATCGGTTCCTCGGGAACTCGTCTGGCCATGTAATAGAGCTAATAGACCATCAGATCGTATATTTCGCTCCATTCAGGTTAGATTAACCTGTCAATGGGTAACTACGGCGCATTACCTACAGTTAGGGCTTAATTGGAAGTTAAAACTTTATGCCCCTGAACTAATAGCTGGGCATTAGCGCGCGGAAACATTAGAATCACCTAGGTCGAAGTTTTGAAGTGAAAAATTAGGTAGACGGGAAATTTCATTTAAACACCGGTGCTGCTTACGAGTAGATACGATTCCAGGTTTTTTGTTTGGATGGAACAGTAAATTTTACAAGGAGAACATTTATTTTCAAACGAAAGGTTAATAGAGTTCTCAGAGGTAGACACCGTAAGGTATTGGAAGGAAGTGTCATAGGTGGCGGTGATAACTTACTATCAGGTGGTTCTTCGCTTGTTTGTCACTTAATTTTACACAAAATATATAAATATTTCGCTTTTAATGTATAGTGTGCTGAAAACCATAATGAGTTAATCTATCTATCTACTATCCAGCTACTCGGCTGGCTAACTAATTTAACCTTCTTAGCTACCTGAAGTTGACCAAAGACCTATCGCCACTAACAGACTGCTATGTGTCACCGGAATACATCTCGGTGACTCTTTCACTTCACATCAGATAAGTTTGGTCAAACAACAAGCTTAGCCTGCAACTCAATTCCGGGTGGCGCAGGCCTGTTATGGGCAAACGTGACATCAGGCGAGCGATTTGCTCGTCTCGTCACTCAACTACATAAAAAAAAAACTATAGCAGATGGTAGTGGTAGCTAGAATACAAAACTACTCGTATTTCTGTAGAATAACGGATGATATCGCGAGCCAAAGCTAGTTATAAACAAAAATGTTAATGGCAAAATTTGCACTGCCCATTTTACTGTTCGTTATCTTTTCACAATTAAGCAGCAAAGTTGATCTTATTCCGAATAAATCTCAAACAATTAAAGATACTAAAGCACCGAGATTTCCCAGTTTTTAATCCCTTCAAAAATCCATTTACGAGAAGTAATTTATACACAATTCCATTTTCGTTCAAGCGGTATTTTAACAATGAACAAACTTAAGAGATGATCTCATAATCTACAGCCTAAAGGAACACATCCTAACTGTCCTTTTTAAATTAAGCAGATAACATCAAGCATAATATCTGGGAAGTATCCGAAATGGGCACTTATCCTCGTACATTTTTGGCCTTCAGATCCCATTTCACAATTCTTGACAAGTCGAAAATTGTCTTGTTTTACTCGGAGAAAAATGAATTATTTCAAATTCTTATCTTGGTATACCATTTTTTTATTACACAGAGTAAAGGAAAAGATGCTGCTCATTAGCTTAGATGCTGATATGCTCCATAGTACATCATACATCATAGAACAATATTATGAACAAAATTTTACTATGGGATGGGCAAACGTGACGTTTAACATCAGGCGAGTGATTTGCTCGTCTCGTCACTCAATTACATTTAAAAAAACCCTAAAATGGCGAAAAAAGCTGTTCCTTAGAAAAAAATTCAATATTACTTGACAAAATGTATGAAACCGCTATTTTTTTCTTTCGTAAATCCGTTTTGAGAAGCGTTCGTTGTGAGAAATACAAATTTCGAAGTGCACATTTTAGGAAGTACTCATTATGTTCTGAAAAGTACCTATATACCGGTTTTTGGAAGTGCTAGCTTATTGTCAGAAATGCACGTTTTGGGAAGAGTTCATTTCGGGAAATGCGCATTTCATATGTCACCCAATAATAGGTTGTGAACTTAACTGGATAGCTAACTCAACAATGAAAATAGGCTGGGAACTTGTTTCAGTAAGTGCGCGTTCTATTATGAGGTACAGAACGCTCACTTCTCAAAATGAGCCCAACAATAGGTTGTGAACTTGTTGACTTGTCAAAGCCATGAAACGGACCTGGCGTTATTCCGGAACATTTTTGCCCTTCAGGCCCCCCATTTTGTTTTGACGAGGATGTCGACCCCGGGCCTGGTTAATCTCCAATTAAGCGCTAATGGTTATTGCTTAAGCATATACGCGTAATGTGCCCTCGCTTAGAGAAAAGGAGCTGTTGGTCCGTTTGTTGTGATACAATAAGAGATTTGTGAAACATAACATAATATGAGGAACATTCTTTCTTTTTAGCCAAAACGTAGATGAAATTTTATTACCGTAAAAACGAACGTGGTTTTGATACACTCAATCGTAGTTTTGTTTTAATTATTCTCAACAAGACGCTAGTAATATCAATTAATTATTTAACAAACAAAAATTAGTATCCTCATAAAATTATACCTACTGAGTCTTGCCCAGCTCATGATTTAAAAGAAATAAAAATAATAGAAAATTATAATTTTTAATTAAATACTACGCAGCCGCACACACGTGCAAATCCTAGTCACCAAAATAAGTAGCGAACACATAGTCCTAAACATACATAATTAAAATTGTAAATGCAGATAAAACAACGATTACCAGCGCAAACACACATGTCCGCTGGAACTCGTTTTCACAAACCGTACCTATCTTTGCTTTGTGGCACTCGGGTCCATGACGAGCCTTGCAGGCATTGAGACAGTAAATGAACTTCAAAGTATACTCAGTGGTGGAAAGAGGAGACAGTTGTCAGGAGAAAACCACATGCAAAGACTACTAAACCTGAAATTTACTCTGCCGACAAGAGTAACTTTTTATACCCACCTGTAATAATGGTAAATTAAATTAATACGAAAGATTCTAAGTGTATGTGAGGGTAGGTATGTGTAATATGTGTATTGTGTAGTGTGTGCGTTTGTTACTTCCTCACGCTAAAAACGGGTTAACGGATTTGGATACAGCTTAGTATGAAGTTAGCTTCTCTCTATATTAATAACATAAGGGCTACTTTCTCAAACTTTTACAAATCACAAAATACACATTTTTAATAACATAATTATGTGACCTGTGTGATTGTGATACGATTGAAAAGACACTATGCCAAAAAAAAAGCAAAATGAATAGAGTTGATTAACTGCGTGAAATCTTGTATAGTTGCAGATTGGTTCGTTTTTCAACTGTCATTGAGAGCATAGGATTTCAATGCATTTCAATTTGACTTCTCAATAGTGTTTCACACTCAAGAGAAATCAAACATATCTTTAGAACTAACATAGTTATTGGAGCTTATTCAGTTTTGATTGATTTTCAAATTACATTTGGAGAAAAAAGTACTTTGGCCTTATTTTGGTAGAACTACATCTTTTCATCTCCTTAATATTGACTTCTCCCAAGGGATGATATTTTGCTTTAACATCAAATTTTAATACTGGTCTAATATAATAATTTAATTTTATATGTTTAATATAATTTTGTTTGTTAAAATAAAATATAAGTATGTATGTCGCCGCGAGGGCATTGGGCGTCTTCGAGTTTTCGTTCGAAGCGACACTAGCGCCGCTGATGGCATATCCTGTGAAACTTACACTCGAAGTAAAATCTATTTGGTAACTAAATACTCGAGCAAAATCTATTTGGTTGAATATTTGCTGCTTTTGTTTAAAAACTTGATAAAGTGGCAGCCGCATTCCTTTTTCATACAAGGCGTGCCACTTTTTGTTTGAGATTCGAGGTGAAACGTTGTAAGTAAAACTTTGAAGAAAACTAAAATAAAAATAATTCAGTGTTTCATGTGCTTTTATTTCAAGAGAATTCCAACAAGTGCTTAGAATCATTTCTGTTAGTTTTTGAGTCGAAAACTAGGCAGTGTAGAGAGTTCAATTGTAACAGTAAAACCGATGGTCGTCAAGGCTGGCGGTTTTACTCGTTTTTAAAAGATACTAGCTAGTTTTCTATTCGACATCAGAAGTGGGATAGTAATCTATTGATCCCTCTCTGGCCGTTAACTATATTTCAGGTGATCCTGGTCAAAACTACATATAAGGACCCCCGGATGGATGCATCCGAGCAGAGTCGGCCGGCGCCTGGCGCGTCGACAAGTTCAAACGAGTCTACACAGCCTGCGGCAGCTAGCGGACTTGAAGCGACGAGTGGGCCTGCAGCGGGCGCCATATCACCGCCGCCGCTACCACTACAGTCTGGTAATGTGCCTCCAGAATTTTACTCGCACATGATGACGATGATGCAGCATATGAGCGAGCGTCTATTATCACAACAGAAATCTGTTGGCAAGGTAAAAATTACTGAAATATTTCTACCTTCGTACGACCCGGACGGCAACGTTGGAGTCCGTGAGTGGTGTACGCACATCTCTATTGCTAAAAGTACCTATAATCTTACTGACTATGATATCCGGATGAAAGTAACCAGCTTGCTAAAAGGTCGTGCCAAAATATGGGCTGATAATTGGCTTGTTACGACATCTAGCTGGGACGAGTTACGTGAGAATATAATCACTACATTTGAACCAGAAAACCGTTACTCGCGGGACGTACTCAGGTTTAGAGAACACACCTATGATTCTTCCAAGGATATTGCAGAGTTTCTGTCACAATCATGGCTGCTATGGAGGCGCCTAACGAAAGACCAGCTCGAGAGTAGCGATGCTGTGGAGGCAGTGATTGGAACGGTGAGTGACGAACGTCTCCGCATTGAATTAATGAATGCCAGAGCTATTTCAGTGCCCGAGTTGATATCTGTTGCATCTTCTATTCGCGTTAAACGCCCAAGTCAAAGTAATATCGACAAACCGCTTTTGAAACGTCCCCAGGTTACCGTAGATAACAGAGACTCCCTATTTTGCACGTTTTGCAAAAAGAACGGCCATACTTTCAGTATTTGTCGCAGTAGAAACCATCGGAATGTTCCATCGACCGAGAAAAGTTCCGTGACGTCATCTACTACGTTACCTAAACAAACTAATGACAAATTTTGTTCATTTTGCTCAAAGCACGGTCACACGTTTGACACTTGCAAAACAACTTGAAAAACAAGTAGCTTCTAATGTGAACTTCGTATCTAGCGATAGGTCGTGACGTCCGGTCTAAATAAAATGCGTATTTGTGTCGGTGATCAAACTGTCGATACAGTCTTCGATAGTGGCGCGGAATGTTCCGTGATGCGTGAATCGGTCGCGAATAGACTACCCGGGCGTAGAAGTCAGTCGGTTAATTATCTGCGTGGAATAGGCCCCTTTACCATAGTTTCCACAAGTACCCTCACTGCAATTTGCGTCGTTGACAACGTAAACGTTGAAATCTTGTTTCACATCTTGCCAGACTACGAAATGACATCAGACGTATTAATTGGTGCGAACTTACTTCACGAGACGGGTATCAGTGTCATAGTAACGAAAAATAGTGCAACTTTGTTGTCACATCCCCGAGTTATGCACGTACGATCGCGTAGTCCATTATTCGAAAACCTCGATCATGACTTAACTAATCAATCTGATGTTGACGAACTGACGATTTTGCTAAACAAATACTCGCATGTGTTCACACAGGGCTTTGCAAAGTCTCGTGTCAACACGGGTAAATTAGAGATAAGATTAAAAAACCCTGACAGATACGTTGAGCGAAGGCCTTATCGATTGAGCCCTGTTGAGCGCGAGAAAGTTAAGGGAATCGTGGGTGAGTTAATAGAGAATAACATTGTCCGCGAAAGTAAATCACCGTATTCTAGTCCGATCATTTTAGTAAAAAAAAGAAAAGTGGAGACGATCGTATGTGTGTAGACTATCGGGAATTAAATTCTAACACTGTAAGAGATTACTTGCGAGTTACTTTCGCCGCTTCATCCCAGATTTTGCGCGTACTATGAATGGTCCCTTTATATAATCTGACTAAGCAAGGCACTAAATGGCAATGGACTCATGTTCATGAGGAGGCACGACAAGCGATTATCCATCACCTCACTTCTGCGCCTGTCCTAACAATTTTCCGAGAAGGCGAACTTAGAGAATTATACACTGATGCCAGTGGAATCAGATTTGGGGCAATTTTGGTACAAATCATCAACAGCCGAACTCACGTGATCGCCTACTTCAGCATGCGCACCACGGACACAGAAAGTAGGTACCATAGTTATGAACTGGAAACATTGGCCGTAGTGCGAGCAATTAAACATTTCCGCCATTTTGTTTACGGCCGTAAGTTCAAGGTGATCACGGATTGCAACGCCTTAAAGGCCTCCAAGCACAAGCAAGATTTACTACCACGCATACATAGATGGTGGGCCTACCTACAGAATTACGACTTTGAAGTTGAGTACAGGAAGGGCGAGCGGATGCAGCATGCAGACTTTCTCAGCAGGAATCCAGATCCATTGACGGTAAACACCATGACCAGTAACCTCGAATGGATTAATATTGAGCAACGACGCGATGGTGAGCTGCGGCCTATTATAGATAGCCTACACAATGGAGATGATGTTCCCGGATACCTCCTCGAAGGTAATGAACTGAAGTACAGAAAGAGCGATCCAATTCAAGGAGAACGAAAACTGATAGTGGTCCCAAAGTCTTTTCAGTGGAGTCTCATGAATCCACACGACCCTTAAGCACCCAGGCTGGGAGAAAACTTTACAGAAAATACGAGACACCTACCATTTTGACAAAATGTCAACCGTTGTCCGAGAGTTCGTGGATAACTGTGTAATATGCAGAACTTCAAAACAGACATCTGGAGCCATACAGGTACAATTACATCCCATTACTAAACCAACGGTTCCATTCGAAGTCATTCACATGGACATCACTGGCAAACTCGGTAGTTCGGAAGAACAAGAGTACGTCATTGTTACAATAGACGCATTTACAAAGTATGTACTTCTCCGACACTCCAACGACAAGAGTCAGTTTAGTACTACGGCTGCCTTGAGGCAGGTCATTCACCTCTTCGGGACTCCGAGACAGATCATCGTGGATGGCGGACGCGAGTTTTTAGGTGAATACAAAAGCTATTGTGACAGGTATGGTAATGGTATTGAGATTCATGCCATATCCCCAGGAGCGAGCAGAGCCAACGGATAAGTGGAGCGAGTTATGTCAACCCTGAAGAATGGTCTCATAATGATTAAGAACTATGAAACCCCAGAATGGCACACAGCTCTTGATGGCTTGCAACTCGCTCTGAACTGTACGGCACACAGAGTGACAGGTATCGCCCCACTTACACTACTAACTCGACGTCAAAATTGCGTGCCTCCGGAACTGCTGCAGTTGGTAAATTTCGATAACACGTCCGTCGACGGCGATGCTATGGATCGGCATGTACAGCTCAGAATGACGGAGTTATCTGCGAAAGATAAAGCGAGATTCGACAAAGGACGAGCGAAAATTCACAATTTTCAACGAGGAGATTTCGTTCTGATAAAGAACAATCCAAGAAATCAGACTTCTCTCGATTTGAAATTTAGCGTGCCTTATGAAGTTCACAGAGTTCTGGACAACGATCGCTACCTTGTGAAAAAGGTGGTGGGTCACCACGGGCGGCCCCGCAAGGTCGCGCACGACCAGCTGCGGCGCGCCCCTCAGCCGGCGGGAGGCCCCCAGGCGGCCGTGTCGCCCCGAGCCAGCCCGTCTGCTGTCGTCTGCGGCTCGCCGGCGCCGTCACACTCCGCGGCGGCGCTGCACGTGGCCAACGTCACTGATGGTGACGTCACTGCTACTACACAGCACGAGACCCATCGCGCGTCACAATGATGATATTATTGGTGACCACGTTTCACTTTATTCGACACCAAAGCATGCGTATGAAACACAAATTGCATATTGACACGTGGAGTTGATCAATACGTGTATTCACGCAAAACATAATAATTTACATATTGGCGCGTGGAGTAGACCAATATGTGTATTCATACAAAACTTAATCTGCACATTGGCGCGTGGAGTAGACCAATGTGTCAAGCAATAAAAATCGAATTATTAATGCATATGCAACCGACCGACCGAATATGCGACCGTTATAATGGCCTATTATTATTAATGCATATGGGCGCGTGGAGTGCCCATATAGCAATTAAAAGATGCACATTGGCGGTACGACCGTCAATGGCCTATTATTTGCCAAGACTATTACTTTGACCAATGACTCACTATGACTGTAATTATTAATTCGATAAAAAGATGCACACTCGCACTCGCACCTACTTGATGCATGGTAAATCAGCGATTCAGTTGATCTACATACTACCAACTTAAATTTAAATCATAGGTTTAGGTGTACTGTGGAAGTACCTAGCCTCAAAACATTACTTTCTTTATTTCAGTAACAACCAGGATAAATGCCAAAACGACACAGAGCACGCGTCGCATTGCAGAATGGCCGTGTCGCCGCGAGGGCATTGGGCGTCTTCGAGTTTTCGTTCGAAGCGACACTAGCGCCGCTGATGGCATATCCTGTGAAACTTACACTCGAAGTAAAATCTATTTGGTAACTAAATACTCGAGCAAAATCTATTTGGTTGAATATTTGCTGCTTTTGTTTAAAAACTTGATAAAGTGGCAGCCGCATTCCTTTTTCATACAAGGCGTGCCACTTTTTGTTTGAGATTCGAGGTGAAACGTTGTAAGTAAAACTTTGAAGAAAACTAAAATAAAAATAATTCAGTGTTTCATGTGCTTTTATTTCAAGAGAATTCCAACAAGTGCTTAGAATCATTTCTGTTAGTTTTTGAGTCGAAAACTAGGCAGTGTAGAGAGTTCAATTGTAACAGTAAAACCGATGGTCGTCAAGGCTGGCGGTTTTACTCGTTTTTAAAAGATACTAGCTAGTTTTCTATTCGACATGTACCTACAATTTTGTAAATTCTTACATCGGAGGTGGGCGTTGCTACCCGCGACACAGTTTTTTTTAACTACTGCAGGTAGCATCGTTTTTTCTTGTTTTTAACCATTAAGTTTTTGCACGAATAAAGAATTTGAATTTGAATTATAATTTAAACTAGTTACATAACGTAATAACTAACTATAACAGCGAAGCGACTCAACTTGTATCTTAATCTCCTACTAAAAGCCGTCATCTTCCTATCGAGCAAGTTCCTGCCACGCTTCAACTTCAAGTTCCCAAAAGTCTTAAACCACTTCATCCTTTCATATACTTAGATGGAAGAATGAAGCCGAAAGGCTGAAAGGCCGGATCAAGAAGCCTTTCGGCTTTTTTACCTAACTGTACCTAAATTCAGGTCTGGTTTGAAAGCGTCAAACGCTTTTGGCCACAAAATGTGCGGTCGTACCGCGCCTTAATTAAAACGAGGTAAAGCTGCGCTGTTTAGCAATTACGGGACTTAATTGGGAAAATAGTTTTATGAAACTGAAACGTCCATGAAACTTGGATATTCATAAAATGTGTTAATACATTTTGCTTATTAGATAACTAAAGTATACGACGGTCGACGGTCTACGTAAGGCTGTAGAACTTTACGACTCTTTTTTTTTACATCAAACTAGACATGCGTTTGACCACAATCTCGCCTGGTGGGAAGTCACAATATGGTCGTAGATGTCCTTTTTGCGGAAAAACCTACTCACTTTTCGTTTAAACAACCCCGGGTTGTACTTATTCGAAAGTGACATTTTCGTAAGTCCTCTGCAGTTTTAATTAAAAAGGTGGAATGAAAACGATTAGTGCGTTTGAATGGAGTATCTACCGTAAGAAGGTGCCTCATTTTTGTGCCTCTAGCGCAGTTGTTAAAGAACAGTGATGGCAGGATTACGATTACCTTAACTAGGTGATTGTAATCGATCACTGATGTTAATTCGATCTGATGTTATGGGCGAAACGGGTAGGCTTTGGACGGTGGGCGTTTCTTATTAAACGTAAAATTGTCAGGCCCTGTTGTTTGTCGTATTACAACAACCGTCAGGCCATGTCAGAGGCCTAATAGTGGTCTTAAAAACTCTGGCACCAGATCTTTAGAACATACCTATATACCTAGGTACTTACTACTTATACTCAGTTTTTGGTAGATGGTTTACAATTTTTTACATTGAAACTCAATTGTGTTTTCAAAAGCAAAGCAAAGCAAGTAAGTATAAATAAAATAAGTTTTTCTAGGCTGAAAAATGGTAACCTAATACGTTGTTACTAAATCTATATAAGTATCACTGAGCGATTGTTATAGTAACTATAGTTATACAGGGTTATTCATAAAGGGTATGCTAATCCGAAAAGGGCTCATAGTACTCATCATTATGAACAACTTTTACTATGGGACCAATCCAGAATTCGACAAAAAAAATCAGCTGTTCCATACATTTTGTCGAGTGTCATTGACATTATTCTATGGAACAGCTGATTATTTTTTTGCGAATTTCGAGTTGGTTCCGTAGTAAAAGTTGTTCATAATGATGAGTACTATGAGCCATTTTCGGCTAAGCATACCCTTTATGAAAAACCCTGTATTCTGGTGTCTTATAGTTAAGAGTTTTTGCAGTGGTATCTTAGTCTAATACTCAAGAATTCTTAAAAATAAGTTAACAAAATTTGGCACGTAATACAATGAGGTCCAGATTTTCAGTATTTAAAGAATTACATTAAGTAAAGCTTCGTTAAGAAAGTTTAAGAAAATTCCAAGTTCTTTTTAGTTACTTTTGAGCTGGTATCATTTTACTGCATAATTTATTAAGCAATTAGCGCTTTTCACTCTTTTAGAGTATTTTCTTTTTATCTACGTTTTTAAAGTAAGATACAAGTTTGGAGTGTTCGTAATTTGAAAATATTTTTTGGGAAATAAATTGCTTGATTTCGTTCATAAAATTTATAGCTTTTGGACGTGTTAATAAAATTTTAAAGCTTGCTTTGTTTTTTCATTTATAAAGAGAGTTTTTCAAGGAATTTAATAAAGCAATCGGGTCATGTGATATTGTGTGCCATTGCCTATAATTATGAAATCCCGTGCGTGAATTCAAATGTGGACCGACGGCCTATTTGGCTCAGCGGTAGTGTATTATCCTTATAAGCCAGAGGTCCCGGGTTCGATTCCCGGCCGGGCAGATGTTTGAATGATGAATTTAAATATCTGTTCTGGGTCTGGGTGTTAGTTGTCCTTGTCTTTGTGTGTGTTCCGTGGCATCCCGACACAGGATTTATTCCTAGTGGGGAGCTATGAGTGTGAAACGTTTACGTTTAGTAAAAATGAAAAAATACAATAAAAATAAATACTTTGAAATACTCAATTAATTAAAAAAAAGGTGGATTATCAGAATTATTGCAAACAAAATTTTGATCGTATATTTTTAATTTCTTCTCGTCCAGACATTATACCTATAGAAATAGAAATGCTCTATTTCAGTAGGTACTTCATTCAATTTTCGCTGCAAACTTTGATTTTAAATATTCAATTAGTATTCAAAAATCGTAGGTTCTTTCTCAACTTCACATAAAAATATCTTGATTAAGAAAATACTTTTGTTAAAGTAATTTGTGTAAATATATTGGAATTTTTCTCTAATAAAGTTTTATTTCAAAAGTCTCGCAATAACTTAGAATCTAGTGGATTTTCATTAACTTAATATTAACATATTATTTAATATTAAATGACTTAATTACCCATTCAAAAATAGTTATAAAGAATTGCTTGTTGTTATATAAACATCAAACGATTGGTAAACCCAAGTAAATTATGTTTATAATCATAAATGCGGAAGTCGTATGTATGTTTGTTACACATTCACGTTGAAAATGCATTACAAAATATATGTCATGTAATACAATTTAGAACAGACATTTGACACATTATATTGACATTTATTTTGACACATTGGCAACTTCTCATTATCATAATAAATGGAATAGAAGTAAATGGCATTGCTGAAGTGTTAGAATCTTCAAAAAACCAGGAGGTACAAACAGTTGTTAGATAAATAAATAAAACAATACAAATATAAAAGTAAAAAGAGTCATTTTATTAATTTCAGCTCAGTTATAGTCTCTATTGCTATACTATACAAGGGTCAGTGATCTGCACTCGCCCGTCGACCTCCATAAACACCGGGGACTGACGCCGGATGTGGCTCATCATAATATCGTAGTCAACACCAACAACTTCCACATTACGCCGGTTTTCGGAGATCATCTGGAAAAATTATCAATATCAATAAAGTGTTTTTTAAATAAAAGGAAAACAAAAGAAAAGCTCAGTTGCTACTGAGCCAAAAAAAAAATTACCAAAAAAACTATTACTATCTCATAAGCTTTTCAAGAACTAGCTCTCACTGTAGATTTTTTAAAGTTTTCTTGAATAAAGCAAAAACGCAAGTGTTACGTATGAAAACTGACGTGGTTTTGACACATTTTGTTTGACACGGGTCATTGATTTAACTACTTCTTAGTCGGAGTATAATACGTTACTCAAGACTACTTCAGTTTCATTAAAGCGTAAACGTCTATACTCTGTCATAGACTAGTGTTACTGAAACATAAAACGGTCCCTTAGAAGGTCTGAGAATATCTGCATAAAACTACCTGGTAATTCCAGACAAGCAATTCATAAAAACACGCTAAGTTCTGATGCTACCTACGCGTTAAAATGAATTGTAATTTCACCATCCTCGATTTCATACTTTTACATGAAATCGAATTAGTGTAGGTAGATAGTGTGAAATTGCCCGTCTAGTGTCCGACTCAAAATATAACAAAACCGAGCTAATCTTGCGAATAAATCACAAAAGGACTTGTATAAAGGTCTCACATTTTCGGACAAAAGAGTCCTGAAAGGGGTGAAATGAGAGGCAAGGAAAGATGTATGAAAATCCTTTGAGAAATCCTAATATATTTCTCACTTGGCTTATTTTATTAAGTGACTATAAAAAACCTTTTGCGTAAAAAGCTGTACCAAACATCTGGCTCATGGTAAAATATTTTAACAGTCTTTAAAAAGGAAAAAGGTCTTAATTCGAATTCATGGCTTTTTATATTTTTATCGATATATCCGCAAATTGTGAGTACTCTTAAACGTGATTAGGTATTATTTCATTGCATGTTAAACCTCAAACTGTTAAAAAAAATTAAACGAGTAACATTGTGACTCATTGAGTGTTACCAGCTGGGAACGTACCAAAAAATCTACGAAACATATTACTTAGCAATAATATTTTACGTTATGACTTGAATTATGTACATTTATCCTAACAAAATAAAGAAAACTAAACAAATCGAAGACTGTGTATCGCTATGTATTGGTTAAAATTAATTAAAAAACACTACAACACATAAAACTATACTGAGCAATGTCTAAGCAACTAAAATTAATTAAATGCCAAACAAAGAGCCAAACTTTGTCGGAAGAAAAAAGGCGCACAAAAAAAACTACTGATGTTTTACTAAAAACTTACAGTGTAGTCTCCCCCGCCTTGCCCTATGAAATCCGTAGACACCATCTTATAGTACTTATCTAGGACCAAAGGCTCAAATCTCGGAACACTACATTCAATACAACGGACTGATACATTCAGCACTCTATCTCCTAAAGGTCTAGAGCCGTCGAAAACTGTTCGAATACCTGGAAAAGAATATTTATTTTTGTAAAAAAATTACTAGTAATACCTCTTTTGGACGGTAGAATGCTTTGACAATGACTGTGTAATAGAAGACATGCCTTGTCTTGACTGGAAACTTACTCTCA
The DNA here is from genome assembly GCA_949125135.1 of Alcis repandata. NCBI lineage: Eukaryota > Metazoa > Arthropoda > Insecta > Lepidoptera > Geometridae > Alcis > Alcis repandata. Next base: position 4,008,158 of record OX421240.1, read on the forward strand.
AGTGATATTGTCGAAACACTCTAAGAAAAAGAAATAAGTACTCATAGTAAAAGACGCTCTCTAAGTAAAAGGATACAGTTATCTAAAAAATTGGTTGCCTGTAAAGTCGGTATACGGGCGAAAGTTTTACGTGACAACGACTTTGAGTGGTAAAATAATTTTAATGTGAATATTCATTCGTATAGTAGGAAGAAGGATGAAATAATAGTAACAATTTAAAACATTTATTTATACAAAGAATTATATTTAAAACATTAATTTATACAAAGAATCTCGCACTGAATTTCATATTAACAAAATTTTATGTCTGTCTCTCTCGCTCTTAGGCGGGCTAACCATGCCCGAGTGGAAGGGACGCGTGCCTCTCACTCGCTCTCATTGTGAGCGCATAACGTGAGCGGAGCGTAACGCAGTTTCTTGAAGTGTCACCCGGCAAACCAATTTATAAGACGTTGTCACGTCAAAAAGATCTATCTCAACAAAATTTATCATTTACTGAAATTGTTCCTTCCACGAAAGATAAATTCCCGACGTTGGAAATCAAATACACGTGCAAAGTTTAATACAATTCCACTTCGTCGAGATGCGTTATTTAAATTCATTGCTCTGTACCTATTTAAGCAGATGCAATCTGGTTTTATTGAAAACCAAAACCAAGAAATGGTGAACCATAAAAAGCAAAGCAAAGCTCGACAAGGAAAGCCACAGGTGTATAGCCTGTTGTGAAAAATAAAACACCATAAACAAAAGAAGAAAAAATGTTAAGAGCAATCTTTTGAAGATATAAAAACAACCTTGATTTTGAACAGCTTATTTTTTAACTTTTCTTTAGTCAATACACATTTGTTCTAGCATTACAAGCTATTAAAGTTTTCGTATTTTTACAGCCATTTTAAACTTAAAATGTATGAAAGGAAATTTAATTTCCGATTCAATCTAAATCTTGACATTCAAAATTGCTCTCGAACAGTTAAGTACACGTTTTTTTCGTGAAAATTCTCAGAAATGAAATAGACTCGCTTAGTCTAGGGGATACTCTTATATTGAGTTAATAGTACAGCGAGATATTACGATTTAAAAAATATGGCTTTTAAGATATGAAAATAACGTGGTTTTGACAAATATTGTTACGTTTTTTATTTTATTTTTTGGACGATTCACACTCCTAGTTCCCTACTAGGTTTCGGTCGTGTCGGGGACGCCATGACACGACTGGCTTTTACCTAATGTTTTGTTCGACAATAACTTGAGTATGGTTCTATGCCCTTATAATTTAACTGACAAATATACAAACATACATAAAACGCAGCTTTGTCTCACTAGACTCCGACCTTCGCCGGTCGAGGTTTGAAATTAAAATGCAAGTCTTCAGTGTAAAACAAAGTGTATCAAAATCTCTTTACGCTATCAAAGGTCGAGCGCATTTTGGATACAATATTATGGTAATGCTTGTCGTACGTGTAGTCGATATTACTTTATTAAACGCCTAAACGATTGTATTTATAATCGACGACACGACTCGCTTGTATCTACAAGCGAGTCGTGTCGTGTGTACAATAAAAAGTTTATCTATCTATCTAGATAGATAAACTTTTTATTGTACACACCAAAAATTACGGACAAAAAGGATCATAAAACTTAAAACTATTGCAACAACTGGTGGTCTTACCGCTTGAAGCGATCTCTTCCAGACTCGCTTATGATTTTTTTAAACCTTTTTGTGGTGGAGTTTCATTTGCTACACGGCTCCGCGAACTCAAAACAGGGCCGTTATAAATCGTTATTCCAACAGTTTAATGGCCCTGATATGCCTTAATTTTAACGAATATTTTAAGTTATAATCTTTTTAAAACCGCAAAAGATAAGGAAAAAAATATGGACAATAATAGTTGACACATGTTTTATGTAAAAATGCATGTTTTTACGTGACAGTAAGTGTGGACCATTACGTTCTGTAACCACATGTTACGTTAAAAAACAAAGGAGATTTCTGTCGCCGTCGGTTTTTTTTTGTAAGTACTAGAAATATCGCTGATTCGTTCATTTTGAAATCATTAGTTGCATATTGATAGAATAAATTATTGTCACCTAAACTGATTTGTTCGACATTAGCACCAAAACATCGTAATGCCTGTCGTGTCGCCGGATGTAATTTATCCTACAGCCGCCCACATAGTGGAAAGTAGATTAGGTACGTGTTTATGCAGATATTCTCGACTATACCTACATACTATGATCGTTATTTGAGATACCAAATGTTAAACTACGAGTAGATCATTGCTAAGTGTTATCTTTAGACGTAGTTTTATAACAAACGCTTTCAAGCTAAAACAAAAGCATTGAAATAAAACCCCTATCTTATTAAATCATGCGACGTCAAATACGACTTTTTAGTTACAACTGAAAAGTGACACGTATCATTTGCAGTGCTGATTGAAGCGTGGTCACCGCCGCGTTGTCCACACATGTCATACGCTCGATGTCTGTGAAATGAAATATTGTTACGAGTACAGTCACATGCAATTGGTCACATGATATAGGGTTGATGCTTCAATGCTTGTGCTTTTAGCAGTGACTCATCCTCTCTCTACACGTATTATTTATCCTCTCTCTATTCCACCGCATCATTGCTTCCCATCAGGCAAGATGGCGGTCAAACGCAAGCCTATCTTTGATTTAAAAAAATGTGGAAAGTGTTAGGGCTAGCACTCACTAAAAATCCATCGCCACCATTTCCGAGAAACGACTGCGACACAACTTTATAGTACTTGTCGAGCTGCAACGGCTCGTATCGAGGGATGTTGCAGTCGATGCACCTGACCGTCGAGTTGACAACCCTAGCGTTCACCGGCCGGGATCCGTCGAACACTGTGCGCAATCCTGCAGAACGATTACGGATGTTGCTCACTCGGATATGAGAAGTTAAGTTCTTAATAGTAAAGTGGACAATGGACAATCTGGACACTTAGTAAGCGACTTTTGTCTTGACTTTTTGTCGAATGTTTTTTATCTATCCACCTAATTCCATAGACGTCATCATCATTTTTCACATTAGGCCACTGCTGGAATGCAACCCTTAAAAGCAAAGTTAATCCGTAAATAGGCTTTTTGTTATCAACTTAACATAATATCACCCTGAATATATCGTCACTTCACCAAGTTTCAAACCATCCTACGCTTCGTTCAAAAAACATCGCTCTTTTCGATAAGACCAATGATAAATGTCTTCATAATGCTTATATGCTTGTTCTTTACTTTTGCAGATTCAATAAAATGTTCTTTATTGTTCGCTTATTCGTGGTTCGTACTCTAAATATACAAATTGTTCCTAAATCAAAAACTGAGGTCGAGTTTTCGATTTAGGAACAAATATAATCCAATCAGTCATCAGCTTCATTAGTGTAGCGATTGAACTTGACAGCATTTCTAATCAGACTGCTGGCTGAAATTATCTATTTGATGAATTACCTTCGGGAGATAACAGGCTGTCGATACAAAGACATGTTGCTTCTAATCTGCGATTGTACGTTTAAATATGCATGAGAGCGTCTGTTTACAAATTACATCACGTTGCTTACATTGACGTGAATAGTTTACGCGAGTGAAATTATGCGTGAACCCCAGTGACATTGTGAATCGGTGAACACTAATCTATGAAACAGCGGCCTTATCGGCTGACTTCTCCGATGTCTGGTGTGAGTGATTCTGGCTTTTTAAAATTTGAAATGGGCTAAACTGGCTTGACATGGCATGATCAGAGAGTTACTAACTAATCACCGCTTTGACTGTAGCATGCAGCAAACATATAGGACTCTATGTACAACATCTATTTTTATCAAAAATAAATTTACAATACCTGAAACTTGAAGATTTCTCGCTCCAGCATAAGGATCGTTTGCTACGGAGTATTCCAACATTTCCAAAATATGGTCTCCTCTCAGATCAAATACTTCTACATTATTCTCGAAGGGAGTTGACAGAATCGCCGACTCAAATGTTATAACTGAAATCATAGGACATAATAATTTTAATGATCGTAAAAATAATTTGAGACTTGCAACTAACCCCAATTGTAACATAAGTTGACAGATTAGAATATCACAAACAGTACCTATTTGTGAAATAAACATATGCGTAGGTTCACAATAACAAAATACCTTTCAGCCAAGCCACTTTTTTTTTCACAAAAATGTAATCTATTCTAGATCTTTAAACGAAGGGTGAAAAGTCCTCAATGCATTAAAAATGTATTGGCGGCGGTGACCACTTCTTATCAGGTGTCCAATACTCATTTGACACTATTTTTTATTTACAAACAAAGCTATCCGTTGCAGAGCAGATAAAAACAAACCGTGAACTGACTTCCGCCGTCTCTTCTTTCGCAGGTTCTTTGATAAATTAGTCTCAAAAGGATCAAAGTTACGTTCATTTCTTGCACAGAATAAACCTGAGATCAAATTATATTTCTCCGTCATGTATTTAGAAAAAACAGTGATAAACAAAACTACTTCAACATGTTTCTCTAAGATCTCGAGAAATAAGTATTTCCAATATAAGAGAGGAATAAGAGAGGATAACCCCAATCGTATGCAATACCTTTTAGGCCATTTCGGATCCATTATTGTAAGTAGTTTTCCGGTAGTATAGAACTTATGTTACTGACGTAATAGGTAGCTTTAAGATATGGGTAGGTATTTTAGGAAGCTATTGTGAAAGTTATTTTATAGAAATGTGTAGGATAAACTAGTTTTGCTCTACGGTTCTACTTTGCGCCCACAAAGTGAACCTGCCAAGTTTTATTGTATTCAGAAATCGAACAATAAACTAATTACTATTAAATTTTATTAGTCTACTAGCTGCCACCCGGCGGTTTGACCTGCTGTTTTTTTTTTATTTTAAACCTTTCCTGAACTTTCACAAATATTTCAAGATCAAAATTAGCGAAATCGGTCCAATCGTTCTCGAGTTATAGCGAGCCAAACCACAGGCCAAACGAACGGCGATTCATTTTAATTTATAATTTATAAGATTTTGCAGACTTAACAGACTAGTAATTTTTTACGGCTTTACCAACCAATGTAATAGAAATTCAGCGTCGTGGTAAAAATATTATTAGAAGCAAACTATAATTAATTATCTAGTGTTCATCAAAATTAAACCTTTTTTAGAGAATTGGGGTTAAACAGGAAAATTGTTGGAAAAAATCATAAACGTAACTACTTACCTACGAACATTTTACAAAATTTGTGAGTGTTGTGTCTTTTTAACATCACTTATTTAACGTATGAGGTTTGACCAAGTGTGAAAGTACTCTTACCTCCAGTATCGATGCCAGCTCGGATGCCGCCCTGGTTGATCACACAGAAGTGTGCGTAATGCCAGTTACCGTCTTCAGCCCAATCTAATACCTGAAATAATATTTGGACAGTTTTTAAATGAATGGCAACTTGAATTATCCTTCTGCATCTTTAAACGCTTCTTGGATTGACAAAATGTCTTATAACCATTGCGGAATACAAAAATAAAATGTGCATATTTTATTGTTAATTACAAAAATTAAAGTGATATTTTTTTATCTGTGGTGTACCACATAACAAATAGCAGTGCCCCTGAGAAGTCAAGTAAAGGCACAGACTACAATAAATTTTTGGAATCTGTAATCTCGACTCAAACGCGTTTCGAGGCCCATCAGTCCGATCTTAGACTTATAATTTTTAGGTGCTGCCTAAAGTTTATTGTCACTTCAATGTATTGTCCATTAGTGATACTTCTACTCACCGAATGCATAAAAGCGTCACAGATAAAGCTTCCCAGATTGCACTCACTGCAGGCACAATTGGATGACAGATGCACCATCGTATGACCGACCTCTTCTGACGCTAATTCTTGAATCATCGGTAGATATACGTTGATCCTTTCCAAAATATCCGGAGCTAAAATTCGAAGTTGACAAAAAACATATTTCATTAAAATACTCAAAAAAGTGAATGTGAAATTTGAAAGTTTGTATGTAAGATGTTTTGATTTGTTACTCAATCACACAAAAATTGTTCAACAGATTTGAATGAAATGGCGTAGAACTAGTTTATAATTATTCTGATCATTTTGGATGATCTTGGAAAAAATAACGGTTCCTGTAAGATTACGGTCAACCGTAATAAAATAATATAGTTTATTTTCAAATAGCTCAAGATCTAAAGTCAACGTTAACTTATATCGTTCGTTACCCTTAGTTCCTAAAACTAATCTAAATATTAGATCCGCAGGTGATATTAACGATTATAGTTCGGCCGTTCAGAGAATGCGTTTGACGTTTGACACTCAGTTTGGCACAAAATTATAACATTAATTGATTATTGATATAATAATGTTGTTTTAATGCTCATCAATTGTTAAATTACGTATTATAATAATCTTTGCCTGTATGTTTGTAACTAAAAAAATTAAAAAGGATGGAACATAATTATTTACCTTGTTCTACTTCGTTTCCAATGTAATGTGGGTTACCTTCCCATTCCAACAAGTTACCAGCATCATCAAAATATAACTTAATTTCTCCAAGATACGCAGTATGTGCTGCTGCTTGTACAATCAAAACCTGAAAATGAAATACGACCTATACACGAGTCCCTACTTCATACATACAAACAAATATCTGAATCGATAAAAACAAATTTTGCCAATTGTTGCAAAAACGCTTCGCTTGCTCGGTCGGAAACAGGTAAAAAAAAAAGTAATTAATTAATTTTACTTAATTTATTTATTTTAATTTAATTTAATTTTTTTTTTATTATTTAGTTTATAAAAAAATATATAAATATTTTTTGTCTTGATGTTTCAGTCTTTGTTATGCCTGTTTCACTATTCACTGCTTTTACATTGCATTTTTTTACTGTTCACCACTTACTTTTCTAGTAGGTTGCTCGACCACAACCGGATACGGACCCTGCGATATCCAGCCGCTGTTCTCGGGGACTTCATCGTTGTACAGCAGAGTGTGACTGTGACCTCCGACTATGATGTCAATGTAAGGACCTCCACGTAAAGCTATATCTCTGAAAATTGTATTCAGAACTGAACTATGGCGTATCTATTTTTTTAAGCGAGGTTTATTTGAATCGAATAGAATCGCAATCCTATCTGATAGATTTGCGATATATAGAAAATATTAGAAATTCTGTAATTTCTTGCATGTTGTAAAAAGTTCTATGGCTATATTTTAATTTTAATGTTTTCTCACTTTCTTGGCTAATTTCTTCAAAATCGGTCTTTATGGCTAAAAAGTTGTTTCGTTTGTGTACGCGCCACTTCCAACATAACAACATTTATGATGGGATATTACAGGATTATGCGGGAATGTACTAAGCCGAAAAGGCTCATAGTACTCATCATCATGAACAACTTTTATTACGGGACCAACGCGGAATTCGCGCAAAAAAGTTAACATGACAAAAATGAGCACGATAAATGTCTCGAGTATTTACCTATCAATGTCTAACCCACAATGAGACAAAACAATAATGATGTCGACTCCATCAGCATTAAGCTTCTCAGCTTCAGCTCTCACTGTCTCCACTTCATCAGTAAACTTCAGATCGCCAGTTGCTGCTAAAGTCTGTGGATGAATGAATAGAATTCCAATGGCTTTAGTCGACGTAATACAGATTTCCTATAGGAAAGGGCTCATAGTACTTATCTTTGTGAACAACTTTTATTATGGGGCTAACCCTGAAATTACGATAAAAAATTCAGTCAAGTCAGTACATTTTGTCAGTGTCGTTGACATTTTTCTATGAAGCAGCTGATTTTATTTCGCTATTTCGGGGATGGCACCAATGTAAAAGTTGTTCATTATGAAAAGTACTTTGAGCCTCTTTTGGCTTCGTACTCTTGACATTCGGAATTGACAAAACTGATTTTATCGTCGGCAAATGTTAAGTTCATATTAATTTAAGCCATTCAATAAAATAACTGAATTTGTACTAAGAAACACTTACATCAGTGGATGCAATGATAACCCCAATAATGCCAATTCTTCTTCCATTTCTTTCTATGACTATACTAGGTTCGTATAGACCTTGGATCGTTGGTTCGTCATCGTCGATTATGTTAGCTGTCACTACTGGGGAGTTCAAATGTTGCAGATACGGCACCACGCCTTCTATTCCGTTGTCGAACTCATGGTTTCCTAGTACCTGAAAATGAATATAGGATGACGTTTTAAGTCTTGTTATCGATTTTTGCGCAACAATAATTTGTGTAAAAAAAATATATTTGGATTTTACATTAAATTACTAGCTGCGCCCCGTAATTTTACCCGCTATCCAGCAAAAACGGTTAATTTTTCGGGGACAAAAAAGAGCATGTGTGTAAATTTTGCAGGCCTGGCACGGGCCGCAGACAAATTGTATTTTCACTGCTTTTATTCCTCGAGGAAGAGACAAACATATTTATCTATGTGTAAATAGAGTATAAGTCAATTTGGTTTTTCTTTTGGATCCTTCGGCTACGGCCTATCATAAATACATTTATAATATTAAATTTGATTGAAAAACCACAATCACTAAGTTTACAATAAAAATTACTTTATACATTTTTACTCGCATATTGCTTTGAAATTGTCGATTAAACAATCAATTTGTGAAATATGACATTCACTGAGGTGAAAACTAAATTTTTCAAACAAAATTAATATAACTCACATGAGCATCATGAGGTATCAAATTCATAAACTCCTGCGTGACATTCCATCTCAGAATGTTGTACCAGATCGTCCCTTGGAAGCTGTCTCCTCCATTCAGGAGTAGTGACTCCGGTTCCGCCGCCTTCCGCTGCCGGACCATGGTGGCGAGACGCGCAAACCCGCCGATACACGGCGCTGACGCTGGGTTGCATATCGTTCCCCATGGGCTGGTTTCTACAAATCTAAAAGAGGTGATAGATTTTTCAAGAAACTACTACAAAAACTGATGGTTTTGACACCTACGCGTTTTGTGGTTTTGATTTTGTGAAACGGTCACCGGACGCAAAAGAAATTAGTCGAGTTTTGATTTTGTGAAACGGTCACCGGACGCAAAAGAAATTAGTCGAAGTATCCGACTCAAAACCACTCACGCATATACCTAATTTGAGCCGTGTTAATTACAACAAAAAACAACACTTTTCGTAAACTGAAATCATCAATTTGTCAAGATTCTACCCAACTCTACTTAAAAACCGATTTTGCTCAATTCGAACTAAAAAAATGAATTGGTACCTACTACTCTAATGAATGAGATTTCGTAAAGATCCTTTGAACTTACTCTAGTTATTGTCGGACGAACATACAAACATACAAATGCTAATTTATCCAATTTAATTTAGACTCTTATACCTTTGCTTCGCCCGGTCAATATTATATTATTATCGTTATCAATGAAACATGAAGTAGGTAAATGCAATACACTTATTTTATTGAATCTAATTTACACGCGATAGGTAATGATAAAATTCTTTGCCAACAATCAAATTTTTGTTTCTCAACATTTAGATCGAAAAACAAATCAATCATCATTCATAATCATGAATATGATCAAACTGTAGTGTCCAGAATTTTGGTTTATTTTTCTTTCATATTTGACTGTTTTTCACTCTATTGATAGAAACGAGTATACAATAAAAAATAATTAAAAGACTGAATGACTGAACTACCAAGGACGTTGAATATCGTATGGGGTTGTACGATGGTAAACAAAAACAAAACGTTTTCAAATCGTAAAATAGTTTAATGTGCAATGTAATGCTGAATCTCAACTTTTCTACATGTTCTGAAAGAGATCGCTCATAACGATTGTGCCGTAAATGTTACACTAGTTTGAAGTAAGTATAATTTATTTTATTTAGTTATTAAACTTAGTTATTTAAATTTATATCTAGGCTATTTATTAACTCCTGCTAGAACAGTAATCGATACTAACTGAAAGCTATATATTAACAGTAGGTACACGCAGAGGTCGCTAAATATGTTTATAGAAAGGCTAAGTATGGATAATTTGATTTGGTCAGACTCTAGCAAGAATGATTCATCAGTGTCTTGCCCCCCCCCCCCCTCCCCCTAGTGTTACATACCTTGCATGAAAATCATTATAATGCAGTATATTCAACTCATATCTATTACTTTCACTTTGACCGACAACCACACTGACTACCGAAACACAAAATAACAAACACACACTTTTTATGTACCACATTTTTTGGCCCTTGAACCGTTAGACCTAAGGACTGTCCGACACACACCTCTAAACTAATAAATATGTATTGTTAACAATTTTGATAAGGAATAATCAATAAGATAAACGTCATTAAAACTAAGACTGGATTTTAATGTCGTAATACATTAAAATCCAGTCTTAGTTTTAATCGATCGAACAATCGTGAATTTCATGCACGATTATTCGATAATTTAAATTGTTATGATATAATTAGGGTCTTTCATTAAGCGTGTCCTATCTTTAAATTTAAATAAAACAAAGTGTGTGTGAGATGTTATCGAAATTATTTATTTATTTGAAAGATGTAGTGATGCCATTATGACATGTGTGGAATATGGCATAATTCAAATGTCCGCCACGGCTTCTCTGGGTGGAGCGCATGCGAGATATCCAATTTTCCATGACTTTTGCGCATAAATCAGGCTGAATTTGACCTATGGCATAAGTTATATGTTGGCTTTGAGGGCCGCTGTGGTTTTTGGTTTATTCGCATAGACCTGCGACTTAAGAAAACCCCACAAGAAAAAGTCTAGCGGGGTTAAGTCACACGATCTCGGTGGCCAGTTCACATCAGCTCCACGTGAGATCACCATGCCCTCAAATCTCACATGCAGAATATTCAATGTGGCATGAGCTGTGTGGCACGTAGCGCCGTCTTGTTGAAACCACCATGTCGTTAGTGTTCAGATGATCCAGTTCATGCCAAAAAAAGTTGGTAATCATCGACCTATAGCGCTCGCCGTTGACAGTGATGGCGACCGTCAAATGGGTGAAGCGCACGGTGCGTTGCCCGAACAGAACACTCATTTTGATAAAACAATTTTAACATTTGCATGTGTTGTTGAATGCTATAGCTATGCATGATGATTTGGCAAAACAGAATTAATAAATGAGAACCAATTTGACAGATGTAGCTTCAACAAGATGGGCGCTACCAACAGCCAAAGTTCGGACGTGCCTATTGGAAGACCCTTTATTTCCTCATGAAGCGAAGTTTCTTTGGCATTAACAGTTTGACTGCGGCTAATAGTCAAATGCGTTGTGTTTTACCCTGGCGTGTGCAGCCGCACTCGCGTCGCACAAAGACAAACACAAGATATGTGTTTCCCGCAGTCAAAGTGTTAAAAGGATCGACTAAGTTTCCAACGCAACCAAGATAGCCAAACTAAAATGGAACTAGGCACTGGGCAGGTTACGTGATCCGCATGAACCCGGCAAGATGTTGGAGTCGCTCAGTGAGAGCCTACAGACGACCGACGACCAGTGTTGCCAATTTAGCGACTTAGTCGCTAGAACTGGCGACTTTTGCTCAAGTCTTAGCGACTAAAATAAAGTTTTGACGACAAAAATTGTTTAGCGACATATCTGGCGACTTTTGGAGTACAAATTAAAACAGCCCTAGCTTTAGATATTTCAAAAAATATTTAAAGAAACACGTCCAATTTTCTTTCAAATCTAAGTTTTGCTATTGAATACCGCCAGTTCTCCAATAATTACCTTAATTTTTTTACCTATCCTAACATTTGACACCGCCTTTTCTGTCCCCGACAAAAATAAAGGTATTCTCCCAGACAAAATTGTGGAATTAGTTTTAGCGACTTTCTAGCGACTTTTGATTAAGAATCTTTTTGGAGTTGGCAACACTGCCGACGACCACGTGATCGGTCCCAAATAAGGTGGCGTAACGATATTCCCAGCTTCCTGCCCGATTGACTTAACTTCGCAGAGAATATAGATACTTAGAAAGAAATGTTTATTAAGTTTTGTACAATCCTTACTAAATTGTTAAAACTGGACCAAACGCCTATATTTAACCCCCGATGCAAACATATAGTTAAGAGCGATGTTAAAATGTTTAACGTACCCGTGTATCGGTGTATCTGTCGCATCGTCGCACCCAAACGGCTGAACTAATTCTGAATTAGCAATGTTTTATTGAAAAGCGACTGGCTATGATTAAAAAAAATCTATTAAGTCATTAAAGATTATCTTCTGTCAAGGTTAAAGCGCGGGTTTAATATCCAATTCTGGAATGCGGAATGAGCTAATAAAATATCTATAACCAATCTATTGTAATGATCTATTGACAAACTATTGTACGGGGCAATCTGGGAAATCTATTGTACTGGAAATTGTGGCAAATCTATTGTAGCAACCAATATAACAATCTATTGTTCTGGGAAATCTTATAAAACAACAAGTGATAGGAATAAAATATGTTTGACTATTATATTTCATTATAATAAAATCATGCCATCTTGATGTCGTTCTTCATTCATTGTATTTCGAAATTAACGGTAAGAATAATTAATAGTTAAAAAAACTAAAAAACACGCTTTGTTTAGTGTATTGTCATCGGTCCTCGATATATCTGCAAAGTTTGAACGAAATATAGCCGTTTAAAGTGGGTCAAAAACGCGCCCAAAGGAGTCGGTTACAAACATACATACTCGTACATACTTATAGGTGAAACTAATAAAAGCGTGTTAAAAAGGATTAAAAAATATGTTTAAAAACAATATTTTATTGCAATGTCATCTAGAGTTACACGTATACCCAATTCCAGCTCAATCGCACATCTGAAATTGGTTCAAAGTTCAGTAGCAAGATTTGGCCCACACATAGTAACACAGCAAATTAAATGAAAGCTTGTGACTTATAAGAGACTCTAAGACATGCAAGGGTTCCTTATGTCTACCCGTCCGTCGAGGTCTGCAAACACTGGAGACTGTTTCCTGATGTAGTTCATTAGGATGACGTAGTCCATGCCTACTAGGTACTCTCACGTTACGTCGGTGTTCGGATATCATCTGAAAAAAAAAAATTAAATTCATTCAGATATTTTACTTACATTTTAGGTTACCTCAAGGCTGTTAAAGGCCATCGAATGCTTTATTAATGTGGGCTGTTAAATTTGTAAACAACGAAGCAATTTAAAAACTTCAATTTATACCAATATTTATATTTAGACCCAAGTGAGGTAGGTAATTTAAATAACACTGTATGGCGTACCTAAGTACGCTACGCTTCAGTATATTATGTTCAAAAAGCGTACCTTATACATAAATAGAAATACGCTTAAACGCGAAATACGCTTCATTTAAAATTTTAGTTTTTTCGGGTTTTTGGGTGTCCTATATCGATCCTACATTAAAAAATAATAATGATATAACGATCAAAGATGCAAACATAATCAAAATTATGTTTGTGATTTTCATTTTGGGGTGTTAATAAAGAGTTATTTTATTGTGTAGATTGTCATTTACCGTGAATCCATCGCCTCCTTCGCCCATGAAGCTCTGCGTGACCACTCTGTAGTATCTGTCCAGCTCCAGCGGCTCGTACCTCGGCACGTCACATTCTATGCACCGGACTGTCACGTTCATGACCCTGGAGTTCAGAGGCATGGACCCGTCGAATTTGGCGCGTATTCCTAAAGTAAAAGAGTTATTTAGGGATCTGACAAAATGTACGTTTCCCTAACTTTTATGTCTCTTTGTAATATTTTTTCTGTTTATTTTTATTAATAAAAATACAGATTATGCAGAATAGTTGTTTAAATCGAAAGACTATATATGTTGAAATTGACATCTCACTTCGCGCTGATTATTGTCATCATTATAAATAATAAAGAGGTTTCTGAGATTGTATGTATGTTGTTTGTTACTTTTTTACGCTAGAACGAAACCTTTTTGCACGATAAAACAACATCTGTAGAATGCACAGAAGAATAAAGAATTTGGGAATGTGATAGGTAGATATAATAAATATTCAATTGATATCAGGTTTATCTTATGTTGTTTTACTTGAAATAAAATGTATCAGCAATAATCTGTAAAATTGCGCACGCACAACTGCCAATCACTGTTTCTTTTATGGAACCACTAATATAGAATTCCTGTATATTTTTAACCTCGATGCATGGAACTAACCTGAGACCTGGACCATCCTAGCGCCCGGCCAAGGATCGTTGGCTACAGCATACTCGAGCAACTCCATTACATGGTCGCCTCTCAGCTCAAATACTTCAATGTAGTTCTCGAACGGAGTAACAGTTACTACTGACTCGAAGGTTACGTCTGGAAATCAATTTGAGTCAAACAAAAATCAATGTACTACCTATTGAGGCGGGGTGATATAAATTAAATAAAATGATAACCAATACCTATAGGTAAAAAATAAATCACTAATGTTCTGCATGTTCTGTCCGTCCAAACCAAAAGTGGTTTGGCAGTGATAAGGCTGCCCCCTTAAACTTGTAGTTAGCTTTAGTATTGTTATGTTACTGAATTTTTAATTTTATGTTTTTTTTGGTATCCAATAAAGATAGTAGGTACAATACAGTATGTAATAGTATGTAGTAGTAGTGTATAGTATGTAGTAGTTATTAAGTTGCATGACAATTTCGTACACTTTGTTCTGTATTATTGTGTGGCTGTTTTGTTAATGTTTTAGGCGCAGGTCACTAAAACATTTCTTGTCAAAATTATTTTAACTTACTTCCTTCCGGTATGTCAGCCCTGATCCCACCTCGGGTCAAAACGCAAAAGTGAGCGTAATGCCAGGTTCCAGCTTCTGCCAAGTCCATTGCCTTTTAAAAAATAAAAATATCAACACCATAAACGCCTTAAAGGATAAGTTGATTACGAGTAGCTTTCATTTTCACATTATTTTCATTGAGTTTTCTGCTACACATATTTGTCAAAAACTTTAAAGTTGGTTGGTACCATTAGTCTCTTTATGAAAAAGCTGTTTATTTCTCAATTTCAGGGTTAGTTCCATTGTAAAATTGTTCATAATAATAAGTTCTACGAGCTCTTTTCGGCTTAGCCTGCCTTTTCCTTATTACAGTCTATATTACCCTCCTTTTATAACGGCACGTACTCACTGCATTCATATAGGAGTCACAAATAAAGCTGCCCAGTGAGCATTCACCGCAAGTGCACACAGATGACAAGTGCACCATCGACTCGCCGATATTTTCCGATGCAATCGCTTCTATTTGAGGCAAGTAGTAGTCTATCTTTTCTAAAATGTCTTCAGCTGAAAAATATAATTCAACATTTAGAAATTTCAAAATATCAGTCCTGAGTCTGTTAGTTGTTGCACTAGTTTATTGAGCGTTATTTTTTATTTATGCCTACATTTTTTCGAGCATTTACGGTTAGATATTGAAAATTCGATAATTGTTGTGGTTCGGTACAACTGACACAAATTACGTATTTGGCAATTAAAACCTTCAATTGGTAGTGCACAAACATAACTGTGCTTCGAGTGATTGTAATGGGATTGAAAAGCATTGTTTCACACTTACTTCTCCTCACTCACTACCCTACTCACCCATATTATTAGACGTATTTGTTCTTTGAGATTAATATAAATTCTACTTCTTTCAACTATTTTTTGTAGTGATACCAACTACTTTTTGTAGTGGTAGGGCTCTTCTCTTTTGCAAAGCCCGCCTGGGGAAGTACCACACCTTTGCCAGTTATTCCACCGCCAAGCAGTAATGTCCAAACATTACTGTGTTCCGGTTGGAAGGGCATTGTTTCCAGTGAAATTACAGGGCAAATGGGAGATTAAACAACTTATATCTCAGGATGACGAGCGCAGTGCTGTGCCGCGCAGGGTCTTGAATTCTGCGAGTTCAAAATTCTGGGTGGCGCAGACCTGTTATGGGCAAACGTGACGTTTAACATCAGGCGAGCGATTTGCTCGTCTCGTCACTCAATCAAATAAAAAAATAAATAAAAAACTATTGTACTAACTATTGTAAAAAAACTATTGTAAAAACTATTGTACTAACTCACTTCTCTTTTACTCGTAACTATTTATCTCTCTCACACACTATTTTTCAACCTTCATCTCTCGTGGTCAAATTAATTACCTTGTGCTACCTCATTCCCAATATAATGAGGGTCACCTTCCCATTCCAGCAGGATACCATCGTCGTCGAAGAACATTTTGATTTCTCCAAGGTATTGAGTGTGGGCTGCTGCTTGGACTATCAGTACCTGAAAAAAGTAAAAAAATAAAATGTAATATGCGTAAATAATATGCAGAGAAATTAGAGTAAATAGACTTAAGACTTCTTCAATCGTCTTGGTTGTCGACGTGTTACCCTTGGTCTGATTTTATGCGTTAGTTCAAACTTTTTATGTGTAGTAGTATATACGCTATACTTAGATATATAGGACTACTAGCTGACTCGACAGACGTTGTCCTGTCAAAAGCCATTGCGTAACTATAGCAACCGTAGTATGTTGATGCTAACTTGTCAATTTATAGTAAAAATTATCAGTTTAGATATAATTTGCAATAAATTAAAATTGGGACTATAATTTGAGATTTAAACTATCCTATCTCTCAAGTTGGATCGAACTGCACATGGTGTGCGAATTTTATTATAATCGGTTAAGTGGTTTAGGAGTCCATTGAGGACAAACATTGTGACACGAGATTTATATATATTAAGATCTCAAATACATAAGTGTTTCAATAAAGACAATTTGAAATTAAGGCCATTAATTAACAGAAACCATAATTCATATCATTCATAAAGAAAAACTATTGAATTGAAAACCGTTTTATGTCATTCATAAAAATATTCGAATTGAAATTGAAACCATAAATAGAAATTCATCGTCATAAAAGTCTTTCTAATTATTTCTCAAAGACAGCGTTAGTCATGATGTACTTAGCGCTGACAAGAAATAAACTTACCTGTCGGCTTAGACTAAAGTTAAATAATCTATATCTATATATATATATTAAAATGAAACCCGTTTTCCTTGGTCACGGCATCACGCGTGAATGGCTGGACCGATTTCACTAATTCTTTTTTTGTTGTATTTGTTATTATTAGGAGAAGGTTCTTACGGAAAAAAAATATTAAGAAAATCTCTCAGAAATATTGAAAAACCCTAAAAACAGCCCTTTTCTTTTTCCCATACAAACGTATGGCAGTACGAAGTCTGCCGGGTCAGCTAGTAAATAATAAAAACAAAATTACGTTGGTACAAAATAAAGTAGCTACCGACTTACTTTTCTACCTCCCTGATCAACGACTACCGGATAAGGCCCTTCAGGCATAAACGCGCTGTGCGGCGGCACTCCATTGTAGAGCAGAGAATGGCTGTGGGCTCCTACCACAATGTCTATGTACGGTACATTTGCTGCAATTTGTCTGTAAAGTTCACAATTTTAATATCAAAACAACTAAATACATAGTATGATTGGTTGTACACGTACAGGGGCTAAGTTAATGCAATATGAAAAAAAATGTGTTAAATAATATAATAACTAGCTGCGCCCTGCAGTTTCACTCGCGTTTTTCGGGATAAAAAGTATATGTGTTAGTCCAGACCATTCACAACCTTCATTCTAAATTTCATGTAAATCCATTCAGCCGTTTTTGCGTGAAAGAGCAACAAACATATATATAATACATCCAGACATACACACATAATTACAAACTTTCGCGTTTATAATATTAGTAGAAAGGATAGGTTGTACTATAATAACATTTTAACACAGGCTGTTTGTTTGGTTGTTTGTTGACGTTTGTTAATTTTAAACAGTAAAAGTTCACTGCTAAAATTCAAAATCCGCATTAAGGCAAATTACTAATTGAACTAATTAACGTAATGACATATCAAAATAATGAAACCGTGCAAAAGAGCAATCAAATGTTCGTAAAGGCAAAGGTCATGAGCTAATAACTTTTCTAAATTATATTGATAATTCATATTTTATTATGAACTAATTTGGAAAAAGTCTAATTCTGATTAAAAACAAATGAAAAACTCAACATCGGATTTTTCGAGTCTGTATGCCTTCAGAGTATCGTGTGGTTTCTTAATTTCGTATCTTCGTTAAGGTAATGATAAATATCAAAGGAAAACATCATAACTCGGGTCTTTTACGTATATTGAAATAAGTGTGCGTTAAAAGAACGCCAGAAAACCATAATTATAAATATGTGCCTTGTTAAATACCTGTCGGTTTCAAGCCCACAGTGTGACAGTACAACGATGATGTCAACACCTTGTGCTTTCAGTTTTTCAGCCTCAGTCCTAACGGATTCTATTTCGTCAGCGAATTCTAAATTTCCAGTGATTGCAATGTTCTGAAACAAAACAATAACTTTAACCCGATTATTTTTTTAAGTAATTTAATTATTTAAAAAAAATCACAACATAAAATATTTTTCTGTATTTTTTATCTATAATTTGTTTAACATTTACACTCCAAATTATACAAATTGTTATTCAATTAATTTAACCGATAGGTACCTTTGTATCAGCTAAAATCACACCAATGATCCCAATCTTCCGGCCGTTCTTTTCCACAACAATGCTGGGCTGGTATAGCCCTTGGATAGAGGGTTCTAGGTCATCGATGATGTTCGCAGTCACCACTGGAGCGTTCAGATGTTGTAAATAAGGTACTACACCGTCAATTCCGTCGTCAAATTCATGGTTGCCAAGGACCTGAATAAAGTGAAATATGTACTAATAAAACATGATTGTAGGTATATTTTCTGAATAACATTTTATAAAGATGAAAAGTTGAGAGGTTTCTCATAGAAATGGGCACTTTCAAATAATCAACAAATTCGTTTAATTTTTTAATAACCTCGATAGATTTGATTTGTCAAATTGGAAGATGTATTCCGGTAGTTGAAAACCACACACATTTAGAGATCAATGAGAGTTAAAAAGATTCTAGAACATAGATTATAACTAGATTTTCAACATTGGAAGGAAAAAATACTTGAAAGCTGATATTTTAAACTGTTTTAGACGATAGGCCGAGAGACTACCTTTGGCGTAAGAGTTCTTGAGCCGCCTTCATTTTCAGGAATTTACTTTCGTGTATTATTATTCAAAGAAATGTCTGTAAATCAAATCAAGCTCAAAACTTAAACCTGGTATCAGAGTTTTTAGGGTGCTATAATTTTTTAAGATTTTGCATGTATTATTAAATAAAAAAAAAACATAAAGTCGTATCGAGAACCGTCTCCTTCTTGGAAGTCGGTTAAAAATAGTGCAAATTAAATCAAGCCTAAAACTCACATGAGCATCATGTGGCAGCAAGTTCATAAATTCCTGAGTGACATTCCATTTCAGGATATTGTACCAAATGGTTCCTTGGAAACTGTCACCGCCATTGAGGAGCAAAGAGTGAGGTTCCGCAGCCAGTCGCTCTCGGACCAGGGTGGCGAGGCGGGCGAAGCCTCCGATGCAGGGAGCCGCTTCAGGGGTGCAGGCTGATCCCCAAGGGCTGGTTTCTACGAACCTAAAAAGTAATATAAAAAAGGTAAACAAGAATTCGAAAAAGAAAACGAAATGTTAGTGTTGCTAGTTATTATCTTGTGTTGTTGTTATTTTTCCCAAATTATTCAATAGCCTATGCCATCTCACTCTTGAACAAAAGTCCCCTCCATCTTTTTACAGAATGTGGTCACCTGCCAGACTGGTCCAGTCTGCCAAGAAAACAGAGGTCAAGCCAGCGTTTCTTAGTCTGTCTCAGCTCTTAATAGGTTTAAAAATTCTAGAGCTATGGCATTTAAACTACCAAACTACCAACAACAAAGGTAACAAGTATTACCTATATAAACACCATTTGAAAGTTTAGAAAATACCAACGACTGAGGTACTGAGTATAAGCAACATATAAACTTCAAAATATTGTTAGACAAGAAAAAAACTCAAAAATAAATCGTACGTAATTTACCTTGCATGAAAATCGTTGTAATGTAAAATGTTTAAAGCAAATCTACCGTCGCCACACACCAGTCCAAAATATACACTAACCAACAATAGCCACATTTTTCAAATGATTACATACCACAATCATTGATAACAATAAGTTACTACGGATAAATTGCTAATATATATAAGAAATTGGAACATTATTTTGATAAGATAACTTAATTAGTATGATTAAGATAATTTATCTTGATTCGTATTTTGTAGGTTTTGTTATGTAGGTATAGGGTTTCAAAAAGCTGACAACTACGACTGTGTATATGTTACTTTACCTTCGTAACGAGTTCTTTCCCATTGCATAAAAAAATTCAAAATCACAGAAATTACCCCGCAAATTCATACGAGCGGTGATAAAAAAACGTTAATGAGCTTGATCATGGTTGTCGCAAAATGTGACGAGCAAATTAAAATAAATTAAAAAAAATAATACATCAATAAACACTTAATAAATTCATTATAATCTCCAATGAAAAGTTAGCAGCTATACCTACAAGAAATGAAGATAAAACAATCTGAAGTAAAGCAAATACAGTTCTAAAACCATTTTCCCCCTTAAAAATGAAATAATCTTCCCAGTTCAGAAACAAAGATTCAAAGTCCGTAGGCTGGTTCAGTTATTTCCAGTTAAAAGTTAACTAACAGGATTATACCCGCTAAGTCATATCTTCCAATAATGCAGGGGCTGGCTAAAAGCCAGGAGTTAGCCGCTTGGTCAAGGGAGATACGCGCGTGGGCCGCGTAGACAAAAAGTGGAATTTTAGTTCGTTTTCAGGAATTTCTTCATTTGGCCGGTGAACAATGGCAGTACTTTTTGAATCTACGTTTTTGATCCATACAGCTAAGGAATGTGACCGATTACTAAACCGGATACATTCCATTCCATGTTGGTTGCGGTTGCATTGGATCAGTCTTTTTTAATTTATGAAACTTAAGCATTATCTTTCTTTGTAAGATGAATAAATTTAAAAATTTTCGTTTTATATTTTTGGCTAGTTTTCTGAGAGATTATAATCTTAAGCGTTTTAAATCAGAGTGAATAGAGTAATAGTCCACATCATCGCTTAAGAACACACGAGTTGGTAGACAAATGTGGCCTTATTTGCGATAAAAAGAAAACTTTGTTGAAACACATTAAGGCACAAATCGTTAATTTCACACTATAACTCTCAGTGTTTCAAGTGTGTTTAGATTTTATCTATTAAATGATAAAATCTAACCATCTTATCTCTCATTAATTACATACCATTATTAATTACTCTAAAGGCGGCTATTGTACATGAGTGGTTATTATGAGTTATGGTATGCAGAGTAAATAATTATATCTATCTCCTAAGTACCTGCCATAGGCATCCGATGTTAATGTACACCGAAAAGCGAAACCCATCGAGCGAAGAGCTATGCAAAGAGCTCTAAAAGCAAACAACGAGCAGACCTTTAGCTCGCTGGTCGGATGACATTTTAAAGGCACTGGATGAGACTGGCACAGGGCTGAAAAAGATGACGATTATACATCTATATGTAATTATGTATGTATATTATAAAAGAGCGGCAAACAGCCAGAGGGTCAGCCTAATGGCAAGCAAAACCACCGCCTATGAACACCTGCAACACTAGCGGCGTTGATGGTGCTTTGCCAGCGCGGAGAGGTGCTCATAGACACCCTTTATAATGTTGTAGTTCGGCGAAAAGACTTAAGATGTGGTGAATATAAGACCCATACTTAAGACTTATATAATTTATAAGACTTATACTTAGACGTGGAACAGTCGATTATGTTAAAGACATTTACGTCTCAATAATATAAAATAATTGATATCTCAACTTTCTTTGACTCCAACGCCTCATTAATTTACTAGAAAATAAGCTTAAAACATTGTAACTCTCTATAAACTTTTCTTATGGAAATATGAGCAATTCCGAAACTAATAAAAACTTTTTCAAGTTATTACCACAACATCGCATATTAAAAAACTTGCGAGCAACATAAAGTGGAATTATTATTCAAGACTTTGTACGCTTCAATTTACTTTGTCATTTAGGTACTCGTAAACTAGAAAAATTATAAAATATACCAAAAACCCTTTTATTGGTTTTGTGGTAGGTACATATATAAATTTAATAATAAACAAAAAAAAAAACAAAGCGTAATCGGCAGGTTACACGTAACGAGTACAGTGGAGATACAATAAATGGACTCGGCCGAACAAAAAAATCATGATTCTAGTGAAATGCATTCGCCTCGTCAAATGTTAATACAAACCGAGTTCTCGGCCGAGGGCTCTGTCTCGCTACTGTACTCTTTACGTGTAATCAACCCATAAGAAAGGCGTAGTATTATAATTTATCACATTTTAGTTTTTTTTAAGTAATTTTATTTCTTACAGTTATTCTCACAAAAACTTTCTAAGATATTCCCATGCACGCTTTGAGGCATCCAAGAACAATAAAAATTTTCCATTAAAATCTTTTAGAAAGACGTCGCGTGACCAGATCAAAAGGACGAGATGATGGTGAACCTTTTAGTTGACAAAATATTTAATTATGAGAAATAAAAAAGAGAATAATGGCAAAATTTGTAGAGCTAGCTGTGCTCCGGGGTTTCACTCGCTAGTCTACAGCTAAAATAACAATGAAATAAAGGATTTTAATGATTTTAAGATAAAAAGCCTGTGTCTTAATCCAGGATATAAGCCTAAACCAAATTTTATCAATCTGTTCAGTCATTGTTGCGTGATTGAGTACTAACCATCCAAACATACAAACTTTCACATTTATAATATTAGTAAGATTGTAGCATGTAGCAACTGTTCTAGGACATTTACTGCTAAAATTGGGTACATCAGCCATGTGAGGACGCATCAGAAACCCACCAACAGAACATTATGGTCGCCGCAGCCGAAATTGGCATGGAATGCATCAATCAATCAATAAAATTTTAGAAGACAAAAAAATGGATCTGATTAGACAAAGCTATATTTATTTACATGACATTTTAAGTGATTATACATTCGCGTAGTATTCTGTTGACAAATTACCTTCATAAAGCCAATAAAGACAGAGAAGCATATCTTTATCACTGTAGTTCTATTTTCCTGCTATGAGTTTCAAAGGGCCAATTTTACAGGACTTACTGTT
Source organism: Alcis repandata (assembly GCA_949125135.1). Taxonomy (NCBI): domain Eukaryota; kingdom Metazoa; phylum Arthropoda; class Insecta; order Lepidoptera; family Geometridae; genus Alcis; species Alcis repandata. The sequence continues at coordinate 4,031,316 of OX421240.1, forward strand.
ACATCCTACGAGTATATACCCAACGAGATATTGCAAACAATTAGTAAACGTCAAAAGTATAGCAGTATAATTAATTATCTAGGAATATTTTGTGAAGAAATAGTAACCAATTGCACCTTTCTATGCTTGCATATTAATAACTTTAAAATTACTGACGATAATAAAAAGTCAAAACTTTTTTGTATTGTACAATTTTTTAATATACCTACTATTTATCGTAAATAAAATATCGCTAAGGTATTTATCTATACTAATATTATAAAGAGGAAAGATTTGTATTTTTGTATTTTTGGATGTTTGTGTGGAATAAACTCAAAAACTACTGGACCGATTTCGATAATTCTTTCACCATTCGAATGCTACGTACATTATCCCAAAGTGACATAGGCTATATTTATTACCTGAAAAAATTAGGGATCCTTACTAAAACTTCAATAGTGTCCACCCGTGCGAAGCCGGGACGAGCCGCTAGTTATTCATATTTTATCCGACGGTGTTTTTTTATACTTCATAATATTTTTACATTTATATTAAATTATTTTATCTGACTAGTAGTGTAATTAAATTAAATATTGGATAGGTATTGATGATAGATAGATCAACACTGCAACACAAAATTGTCTCCCCCTATTTTGTAATCCCTAAGATTTTTAAATTGCTCACCGCCATCAAATAAGTAATCTCGTCAATATCTGACATAGGTACCTACTTTCCCAAATAAACTTTGATTTTTTCTATTTCTAAACTTGCTTTCTACCAAGCCCAGACTTTTTCATTAGACAATAATGGTCAATTAAGACAAGTTTAATGCAGCTTGCAAACTGCAACTTTCAACTTAACGTTCTCGTAATATAACGGGCTAACTTCGGTCGTTTGTTCGTGATAGTAATATCAAATGACTGCAATAAGCTACACGTGATAAGGTCTTTCAACTAGATGTAAACCTTTTTAGATGGACCATAAAGTATTCTTTTTTTATTTTCATTCCTTTAGCGAGTTTAGCGCAACGGTTTTTTTCTTTGACTCAATTTTTCAACATACTACTAAACATGAAAACATACTAAACAAAATTTGAAATATAAAAAAATAATTTTTAACAATGTTTTTTAGGCTTTTAATTACTATTTCATTGGCTTCGATTGTTAAATAGAAATTTTTGTTTTACACGAGTTTTATTACGGTTAAAATTTATTTTTTGATAAAACTAAAAACAATTTATTTGAAGTAGATACGAAATTAATTCAGATGAATACTTTAAAACTGTTTTTGGGTTCTCAACCGTAAGTATCATGGGTCAAAGTCCTTACAGAATTATGCTAGGAACCGTTGGATCATCAAATTACTAGTTAAAAATTTATGTATAAATTGTATAGTAAAGCAACCGATATTTAATATCGGTTGCTATGCTAATAAAATTAGTAAAGACAATTTATTTAGTACAATTTATTTAGTAAAGACCAAATTTTGGTCTTGGCCTCTTATACCTCTTATACCTCTTATACCATAAGAACTATAAAAAAATACAAATATGAAAAGTCTCCAAAGATTTTTCGTGATATTTTATATGTATTAAATTAAATAAAAATGTCTTTGTTATGAAAAGCTTTATTCAATAATCATGTTCTCTTAAGAAAAAGTAAGTATGTGTCAGAAATGTCAGAGAATTTTTAAAAACAGATCTGGATATTAAACCTTTGCTTTTGGTAAATTTTCGTTTTGAGCGTTTCTAAAATAAAACGAACCACAATAAAATTAACCAACACCTCTCAGCCTAAAAGGTCTTGTTATGAATTTTAAGAGTGAATTGTGTATTCAGTTGATGACTCTCAAAGCGACTATATTTTTTCACGAAATTGCTGGCATTATTTAGGCGGATTATTCTGAATGGCCATTGAGAATACCGACAGGCCCGAATTGAGCTCAGGATTGATCAGACGCTGATTGAATTCAATGTGTTTTAATGATATTTTTGATTGGTTGTGCGGTTACAGAGTATTTAGCTGGTTTAAAATGTCTAACGTTTTATTTTTTTTATGTTTTGATACGTTATTGCAGAACTCACTTTTTTGCCGAATTCCGGTTTTTTGGTCCCATAGTAAAAGTTTGTTTTTGTTTGACCGCCATCTCGCCTGATGGTAAAATGAAAAATGAAATGATGGTAAAAAATGAAATGATGCGGTCTACAATGGAGCATGCATGCTTAGAAGAAACCAATTCACTCGCGACTTGAAGACGTCCAGATTATAGCTACCGGGAAATACCCACTCGGGCAGAGCATTCCACTCTCTAGTAGTTTTTCATAATGATGAGTACATTGAGCCTTTTTGGCTTAGCATATCCTTTTCTTATAACCCTGTATTATGAGGATTTATGTTGAGAATATATAAACTCCTTGTTCTTTTTTCTCATACTGATATGCTACCACAGCAACCAAAGTTTGTTATATTATGTGACTTGTTAAAAAATTACAAAATCTATAATAATATTATAAAGAGGAAAGATTTGTATTTTTGTATGTTTGTGTGGAATAAACTCAAAAACTACTGGACCGATTTCAAAAATACTTTCACCATTCGAATGCTACATTATCCCAAAGTAACATAGGTTATATATACATATATATTTTTCTTTTTTATTCACAGCGAAGCGTGGCAGGGAACAGCTAGTAAATTATAAAATCATTATCAGTCAAATTAAAAAAATTCATATTTCACAGTTCAAGCATCTTTTACGCGATCCTAACAATATGTTTCAGTATAAACCTTTAACATGGTAGCAGGCGAAACTTTGTCCATTACAATTTATTTGACCAATTGGTAAAGACACGGTAGCTCAGTGGGAGAACAGCCGCTTCACATTCTTGAGGTGGCGGGTTCAAACCCCGACTCGTACCAATAAGTTCTTTGGGACTTATGTCTTATTAAGAATTCACATACCATTGGCTTTTCGGTGAAGGAAAAACATCGTGAGGAAACCTGCATACGTCCGGAGAAGAAATTCAATGGCGTATGTGAATCCACCAACCCGCACTTGGCCAGCGTGATGGAATACAGCCTAATCACCCTTCGAGGGTAGACCTGTATCCCAGCAGTGAGAGGATTAAAGGTTGCACATGAGACCAAGTTGGACCTACCTGATTAGTCTGCACGAGTAACCATTTCAATTCCTACAGCCAGCTAGTATTATCAAATTAACTAACAGACCACCGAAGCCTAAGTTTCGATATTCGAAATCCCAAGACGTTTATCAAGTTACAATAGTTAACAAAGTGGTTTGATAAAACTAGGTTTAAGTCAATTGAACTGGAAGTTCCACCCCGAATTGGACCCTGATTTGAATGTTTGTATTAATCAATACAGGGTTATTCATAAAGGGTACTTATGCTAAGCCGAAAAAGGCTCATAGTACTCATCATTAAAATTAGCTGTTCCATACATTTTGTTAAGTGTCATTGACATTTTTATATGGAACAGCTTATTTTTTTTCGCGAATTTCGGGTTGGTTGGTCCCGTAGTAAAAGTTGTTCATAATGATGAGTACTATGAGCCCTTTTCGGCTTAGCATACCCCTTTATGAATAACCCTGTATAAGTAAAATAGCTATTGAATTAAAACAGGTACTTAATTCAATATGCCCTCAACCTTAGGCTCTCTGTATGATTGGTTAATAAAGTTTTCAACAACTTGTATGACATTCTCTATGAAATTCATAACTTGCTCAGTTCGATACATGTTGTGATGTTTTTGGAAATGCTTTAGAGGAAATCAATAATTATTTTAATAATTATTTATAATAATACAAAAAAAATGTGTTGTTTTGTTTTGTTCTTTTTAAATTAACGTTACGTGACATTTGCATGATATAATATTAGCGTGACGATTACGTAACAATTATGTTTTAATATTATATTCATCGATAAACATTTTTTGTTTTCCTTATGTATATTTGTTCAAACTGTAGCGACTGAAAGGATCTAAGTATATAAAATTAGGTAATTAGCTTAAGTCTGTAATAAACATATTATTATACAAAAGATTACCCTTTATCTCGGAAAATGTATGTTTTATACGGCATGATCAAACCGCGGGGCGTACCTACAGTGTACAATAATCGAAAATTGCTTTTGATCTTCTTTGTTGCTTAATAAGATTTTCAAGTAGTAGGTACCTACCTTTCAAGGTTAGCCTTAAAGCGTAGAAAATAATAAAAGCCATTAAATAACAGTTTACGATTCTATATAACCATAGAAAATGATAGAATTTGCACTTATATTAAACTTTTTAATTTATGACAAGAAAAGCAAAGGAGTGAGAAATTCTCTGGTAACATCTGGTACAAGTTCTACTGTGAAACTACGTTACTATCTACAAAGTTTACGTTAAATAAAATAAGTAAATTTGAAGTATTGCTAACAGCATAACTCGTACTACAATGCGACTAGGCGTTTGTAACTGATCACCGATGTTAAGCAACGGACGAGACGGTCAGTGTTTGGATGGGTGACCGCGAGTGGCTTTTACATTTGATCGCTACCATCGGTCAAATGAAGGCTTCGATTTTTTTCATAACATCTATATCTGACATAGCTTGGTTGCTATTATGATAAAAATTTAAAAAACCCCCGACACAAAAACCTACCTAAAAAAAGTACGAAATAATAATTTGATTTATTTAACAACCTGTACATAAAAACTAAAACACCGCTAAAAATATTAATAATAATTACAACAAAATACCTATTAGTTAAGAAGAATCTAAGTACCTACCTATTAATATTTTTACAAAGAAAACGTCGCGTCGGGGGGACTTTAATATACTAATCAGTCTTGGAGTTATACCTACTCATCGTGGTAGCTTTGTTGTAAATACTAATATTTAGAAACGGTCCCCCCGACGCGACGTTTTCTTTGTAGAAATATTAATAGGTAGGTACTTAGATTCTTCTTAACTAATAGGTATTTTTTTGTAATTATTATTAATATTTTTAGCGGTGTTTTAGTTTTTATGTACAGGTTGTTCTTCCATCCCCACTTTAACCCACCATAACTCTTAAACGGCTCAATCGATTTTTATAAAACATAGCTAAGAACACTTTCGATTAAGTCTCCTTTCATCCAAAAAAACTAAACTGAAATCGGTTCAGTGGTTCGGGCGCTATGATGCCACAGACAGACAGACAGACAAACAGACACGTCAAACTTATAACACCCCTCTTTTGCGTCGGGGGTTAAAAAAAATCGAGGCCTGATAAAAAAAAAAACAGAAAAACTCGTACGAAAGATAGCCCCTAGGCCTATGCTATACTAAGGTGCTTGGGTACTTACTACTTACTTACTTATGTGGAATTGTGGAAACAATATTTACGTGGAAAGGTATGTGAGAAGTTGACAAAAATATTGGAGTTCTCGTCTTATAGACGGCAAATATAGAGTCAGCTTTGTGTTTACGTATGGGTAGAACTCTAACTAAACCTTTCAATATTTAATATTTAAGGTTACAAGGAAACAGTAAGCTAAGCCGAAAAATACTGAACACATCATATTGATTTCTTTTTACTTCTGGACTAACCCTGAAATCGTAAAAAACAGCTATTCCATAGAAAAATATCAATGACTTGACAAGATGTATGGAACAGCTGATTATATTTTCGTGATTTCAGGGTTGGTCCCTTAAAGTTTTTAATAATGATGAGTACTATAAGCCCTTTTCGGTTTAGCAAAACCTTTCTTTATAACCGTGTATATTCAACATAATTTCGACTATGAATTCATAATTTCAGCGGTCGGCAATTCGTTCAAGGCTCGTTTAAACCAAGCGGCGCTCATATGTTCGTACTATGACAATTGGCTGCAATTTTTGGCGAAGTGCTATCGTTTGCCAAATAGCTTTAACTTTGACTTTGGAATGGAAATTCGGAATGGAAGTTTGGCCGGTGCGACCACGGCCTTAATTGAACTGTAAATTGTCAAATGGCTGACATTAAATAAGTTAAAAAACCTTGGTAGATAGATAGATAGATAGATAGATAGATAGATAGATAAACTCTATAATGTTCACACCATAAATTACAAACAAAAGGATTACGAGTATAACACCTAAAATTAATGCGACAACTGGCGGCTTTATCGCTAAGAGCGATCTCTTCCAGGCAAGGTAGGTGGGCAAAGCACTCAACACAGCTTGTCTGTTTACCGTTTTGTCTATAAAAATGCGTTAGTTTCCAAAGTATAATTGTCTCTACCGTGGTGCTGATGACACGTTCAATTGTTAGTCCTGGATGTTAAAGGATTTTTTTAGTTGAGTATTTTTGAAACCTTATCTTCTTCTTCTTCTTCTTCTTCTACATACACAAGGTGTAACGGAAAGATGTAGTAAGTTCTAAATAATATATTCTAAATAAGTTCTAGAACACAAGTTTGATAAATTCGAGATAGAAAATTGATCACGTGACTTGTTGTATGGAGACTTGTTTTTTTCTCGAATTTAGCCAACTTGTATCACAAAAGTTGTTCACTTTGACGTGTAGAAGCACACTCTTAAGTATAATATTACTACAACTTTCCGTTACACCTATATAATAAAAATAGGTAAAAAAAAAATTAAGTTAAACGGTTTTATAAAACAACGTGGGGCACGTCCCACGGTTTTCTTGCCCCACGGTTTTATTTTAGTCTAGTCTATGCATATGTTTATAATTCCCACGACTGTATCTATTTTATTATTTTTTGGTTTTTAGTACATTTTTTTTTTATTTTTTTATTGTTTTATAAAACCGTTTAACTTAAAAATTTTTTTTACCTATTTTTATTTTCTAGTTTTTAGTTTTTATTTTATATAGTACATTGTATTATACTGGTTGAGCACTTTCATTTGATACCCATATTGATGGGATCGATAAAACCTACGTTATCCGCCATTTTGTAGCGGCGGCCATCTTGAATTTATAATGATAATGAATAAACATAATTGTATTGTCACCAAAATCCAAAGTGTATACAAAATTTCAGATTAATCGGTTGACAGGAAGAGGGTGAAAGGATGATGGGCACTTCGTCCCCGGTGTTATATCCTTGTATCAAGTCATGACATATGTCATTCGAAAGAGCATAACAATAGCATTATTTAATTATATGACATCAACCCCGAGTGACGTGTAGGGAAAAAGATATGACGGTTTTTAGATTCTAAAAAGTGCTGTTTTTTTCGTTTTAAAAACTAATTTATCGAATTTTATTATCGTGTATGCATTTTCTGTGACTATTTTATCACTCCCTTATAACAATTAGATAATAATAGTTTATTTATAAACGTTTATATAGTTGTAATTATTTTATTTTTATACTGGCACATGCCAAAATCCTTACATTGCTGATTATCGACAGTTTTTGTCTGAATAATGCCATAATATAATATCGATTTATTAATATTATCAATATTTGAAAAATTAAGCGAACTTACTTGTAAGTGAAGTCTGATTAAGATTATAAGTTGTCTTGTCGAAGGGTTAAAAGCTCGAACCTTTCGTCAAACTAGTTTGTTTTTTATTTATCTCTCCCTTTACCAAGACAATATAAAAGCGAGCGAGATAAACTTTAAATAATGGTTACAAATAAGAGTAAAGGCATAGAGCAGAGAGCAATCATAGACTAAATGCAGAGATTTTTACTTTTTAAATGCTTTTGACTTTGAAAATAGTGGTCAATTAGGCCTTTGCAGAGCCAGCCATGAATTTGGCTCAAAACGTCACAATACTGCTAACGGTGTGAGGTACTATCGATAAAATCGGCTTGTTTCGACATTATTGATGTTCTAGAAAATAATTAAGAAATCTTATTGAGAATTGTATTTATTGAGAAGGGTAGTCGTGCTGAATCTGACTAAGTACATGCCTATCCCAATCATATTCATACTCTGCAAGACAACATACTATGGAACAAACTCCTGGCGTACCGAGAAGCTAATGACCTCGTAAGTGACTGGCAGTACGGGTTTTGCTGAAACTGGTCTACTGGTGATCTTACCACTCACATCTGAGAGACTATTGAAAACATGAGGAAGCGCTCATATCACCACCGACAGAGGATGGTAACAGAGGTAGTTTTAGTAGGTATAACCCCACAAAAACCCCCTTGACCCGGTTGCCCCCCAACGCAGCCGGTTATTTTCTTAAGGTTTCCCTCAGTCTCAAAAAAAAACTATCCATAATAGACCGATAATAGATCCATCAGCAACACTAGGTACTTTCGAACGTGTATCTTATACTATACCGATTGCAAAAACTCGTGTTTTTACTGTAGGTATTGCTTTATTATTCAATAAAATGTCATAGTGCGCATCAAACTTAACCAGGTTAGTACCGCCTCAATCGAAAACTGCCAAGAGACAAGCTTATGCGCTTGACCATGGCTTCTCTCGGAGGCTGGATTTTTCATCCGCTGAACCGCGCGTCGGAAATGCAACGGCAACGGTTTGTCGTCTGCGTACCTAAAAACACCAGGCTTTAGCAGATAATTATAGTGAACAAGGAAAAGCGTTGTGGAGAGCACCGACCCCTGGAGAACACCGGCCTTGATATCTTTTAAATCAGATAAAGAACCACCAATGACCACTGCTCGAATCAAATAATCCCGCTGGAAGTTCGATATCCATGCAACAAACCAAGTGAACAAGCCAAACAAAGGGAGCTTGCTTATAAGGCTTTTATGCCAAACCCTGGTGAAAGCTTTGTAGATGTTAATGGAAACGACTAGCTTATTCATATGTTTTTCAGAGAGGGCATATTCAGCTACTGGATACATAGCGACTGACATAAAATGCCTTTTATCAGACAGCACTCTTAATACTCTTTATTTCTTGCAACCTATTACCAAAATAACTTCTACATGTTCCATACATATTGTAGAGTGTCATTGACATTTTTCTATGGAACAGCTGAATTTTTCCCGAATTTCGAGTTGGTCCCATAGTAAAAGTTATTCATAATGAAAATAATGCCTACTATGAGCCCTTTTCGGCTTAGCGTACCCTTTATGAATAACCCTGGATTCAATAATAAAAGTAATTTTTGACATACATGTTAATAAAATTCCTTATAATAGGTTTAGAAAGCAAAAAATCAGCAATTTTTTAAAATCTAAAAACGATCATATCTTTTTCCCTGCACGTCATTCAAGGTTGAGTCATACAATTAAATAAAGCTAATATTATCATCTTTCAAATGACATATGTCACGACTTGATACAACACGGGGACGGCGCCCATACAAAAGTGCCCATTCTCCTTTGAATTACTAAATTTGACCCAAGAAAGAAAAAAGAAAACGTGAGCTAAATAAAACCGTTTAAAAATGAATCGCCGTTCCTTAGTCTAGCTAAAACTCAAAACCGGCTTGACCGACTTCAACAATACAAATATATATTTTTCGTTTTGTTCGCTTTAATACAGGAATGGTTTAAAATAAAAAAAAATCGTGTAAAACCGCGGGGCATAGCTAGTCTCAACATACATTCTTATTACGTAATGTTTGCTCTAGGTACCACACGCTATTACTCACTAATTGTTGTTTTGTTTTTATTTATTATGTATTTTATTCTTCCCTATTAGTATTATTATATATTTAAATATATATTTTTTTTTATATGTTTTAGTATATTATATTTTCGGAAATGTAGGTAGTTTTAGTATTTGAATGTATTTCTAAGTATTTATTATTATTATTTTTATGTAGGTTTATATGAGTATTCTTCAATATTGCACACCCCGTTTTTATATTTTTTATCTATCCTCTCCATCCTAAGGTTGCCTGGAAGAGATCGCTCTTAGCGATAAGGCCGCCAGTTGTCGCACTAGTTTTAGGTGCTATAATCCTTTTGTTTGTAATTTATGGTGTGAACAATAAAGAGTTTATCTATCTATCTACCACGCTCCGCATGGAGTTAAAGTGCTAAATCCAAACGCTATTTCATGCCACAAAAGCTCCCGTAAAGTACCAGTTGTTATTTTCACATTTTATTTTACTCCATCCAATCCAAAAAACCAACCAGAAATCTCGTTACCGAAATAGTTGTTTTCGTTGATATCAGCGGATTTGTGCCAAAACTGCTCATATATTACTAGTATCAGCGGATACAACGCACTCGGATATTGCGTATTGGTAAAGGGCCGTTTTCATGTTCGTAGAGTTACAAACAATTTAACTTAACAGAATCATTCACAGCCTTTTTTACTCACTGTTGGTATCCACCTCTCTCTTACTCCATTCTCTCTCTACACTTTTACGCAGTTTTTCAAGTTACGTTAAATCCACAAGATACACAGCGAAACCCCGGACCACCAAAATTGCTTTGTTCGCACTACCAAAATAAAAATGACGAACAAAATGAAAAATAATCCCAATACGCCTACTGCCTCGACAGGTTATTTTCACGTGAAAATAATAATATTGGCCCATGGTTTTTGCTAGAAAAACCTCGAAAATGTGAAGCTACCTTAATTTGGGTCACAGAGACCGCGACGTGACGATACCGCAATACGCGAACGCGATTTTGTGAGACAATTTGCTTGAATTTACTGAATCTAGTTGTAGGCCAAGGTTTTTCGTAATGCAGCGTTAGGATAGGGTATGCTGAGCCGAAAAAAGGCTCAAAGTATCAGTCGTTATGAACAATTTTTAGTATGTAACAATCCTGTAATCACAAAAAAACAGTTGTTCCATACAAAAAGTTCGCTAGTTTGTAACTTGGTAACAAGACTACCGGAGTTAGTTTTACTGAAGGTACCTACTAAAAGTGTGTAAGTGTGTGTGTAGTCTGAAAGTAGCGCCAGTGACAGAAAAGTTGACAAGTAATCGCCTATCGTGGTACGGGCATATTATGCGAAGAGAGGAGGACCACATTACAAAAAAGACGATGAACTTGAGTGTGAATGGGTATAGCTGTAGAGGACGACCAAAGAAAGTATGGATGAACTGTGTGAAAGATGATATGAAAAAGAAGGGAGTGTATTCAGATATGACGAGTGAAAGAGATGAATGGAAGAAGTGTACATACTGTACCGACCCCACGTAGGTGGGATAAGGGTAGGCAGATGATGATGACCTACTAAAAGTGTGTTTCGGATGACACGTAAGTTTGTAGATCCTGAATGTTATTGTTACCTAGTACCTACTTTATTATAAACTATTTAGGAGATATTTTATATTGTGCTTTGTCTTAGAAAATATTTGAAAAGGGTCAGCTACTGAACTTACAGAAACTGTAAACTAAAAGATATATTACCATCGCTTTCGAATCAACTTCCTTACGATTCACTTTATCCCATGATCTCTACCTTCCTTAATCTTGAGCAAAATTGACCCAAGACAATTCACTGGCAAATTCCTGAATGATACCGCTGGAAATCCAGTCCTTTTTGCGAGCTCGATTATTTATATGCTAAGGAGGGTTAGGCATGCATGGCGTAGACATTTTCGGGGTGACCATAAATAAAAAAAAGTTGGAGAATCTCTCAAATATTATTTCCATAGAGCCGTTATTGAGTGTGAAACGTTATTTATTTATTTATTATTTAAAAAGTAAGGGTCTATGGATTAGATTATTTACCTTTTTTTAAATTAAAAGGGTAAATTAAAATGTCATAACCTATTTCCTAAAATATTACGAGTATGAAGCCTAAACTTGATCTCTTTGAAATCGAGGGGTGTTTTAAAAAAACATCAAAACGTAAATGATTCAAAAGAAAGATTACAGAATACATTGCACATTTTAAAGGCAATTCTTAAATTATTTATGAGATTAATAATCTCCAGGATTACTGGTCTGATTAAAATAAAATTATTGGAAAGCTACATTATCTCTGAGTGCTATTGGCTATTTTAGCCCCAAACCTGACACTGATATATGATAAAAATGTAAAAGCTAACCGTACTAAAAACCATAATATAACCGTACGGACTACAACGTTAGTGATGGTTCTACAATATTTTTCACATTTACTACACCAAAATCAACGTCGATCGATCGAAAAATAATACCTATCGATACCTGCAAGTTTTTCCAACGAAACCTTGTAACCAAACCTCTGGGGCGTATTTAAACGTAGTTCGCCGTTCTGCAAACGCTGCGATATATCCAGAAATAGAGCGGCTAAACCCATTATTGGGTCAAAACTAGACCCCGAGGCGCTGCAAACTGGTTCAAACTAGACAAATCCAGTTTACAGGTCCAAACTGGCTATAACTTCGATATAGGGAGGCAATTGGAAAGCCAATGTTTTACTTAGGCACGTTTATGATAGCGGTTATGAAACATTATTGAGTTTATTAATACGGTAAATTAAATTAAGAAATATTTAAACAGTCAAGGTCATTTTTTCGAGCATTGTAAATTGAACTCTTGAAACTTTGAAGTAATTTACTGTGACCTTATAACTCTTTGAAATCTTTTAATCCTATCACGTCTAACATAAGTCGATGTAATCTGATAAAAGACAAAGACGCCCTCCAAGTCGCGAGTGGCTCGGTTTCGGCTAGGTAAAGGTGTACCATCGCAGCCCGTATTATTTACCAGGCAAGATGTATAGTATAGTACTTGACTAATACCAAATACTATACCAGGAAGCCTAAATTTTTTAGAAAGTTTTAAAATCTAAGTTTAAAAAAAATTAGACCTTGTGCTCAGCATTTTTTTACAGCTGTCTTTTATACGTTTGTGATGTCGAGGACAAAGCGACGTGGTGCAGAAAACTAAAAATGGCTGGCCACACTACCACGTGAGCTGATATACGTATAGCTGGAAAGAGAGTGCGTAAATTTTCAATTAGCATAAAAATTGCTGTAACAAACTCTGGAGCTAAGAAAAGGAACCATGGCTTTGGATATGGCTACCCTACCATGGGGTAGATAAGGTATATTACTCCGTTATTATCTTGTCTTTTAACCCGGACCGGCCGCACATAACTTATAGTTGGGTATACACTCCCGTTGCTGCTTTGGTATGCTGGCCGAATCAGTTGATAAATTATTGAGAACCAGGCAGCGGACGAACAAAAACACAGATTGGCAATTTCGGTAACTATGGTAAAAACATGTCAATGAACTTTTTTTACTTCTACTTTAGATTATTTAAAAAAAAAATGTGTTTTGATTAGGTGTAATTTAAGGACCGAAAGGTAAAATACACTGTCTCCCAGTTGGCCCTTACAGGGTATAACTTGATCATATTAAGGAATACCTTCTTCGGTTTAGCGTATCTTTTCCTTATAGCCCTGTATGATCACGTCATGGCATCCAAAGTACAGGCATCAAAAACTCTCGAACAAAATTACTATTTAGAGTGGTTTTAGACTGCTGTGTCAGTTTTAATTACTAGAGCGGAGCCACAATTTACGACAGCTATAAAGCGGCAGTTCGTAATTTTACCGTGTTTTTTTTCAACATCAACATTTAAAACTAAAGTGAAAATAAAAAAAGACATTGAAACTTATAGTAGAAGTGTCCGACTCAATAACACGTGAGCAGTTCTGTGTATTTACATCAAAATATTTTTGAATTTTTTTTTTGTTAATCTGCTGCTTCCTAATCTGCAGTTACACAGCTAAAGGGTTTGTCTTAGGCTGATGGAATGGTTACCAGTGTTTGATTTACGCAGACGGTTTTTGGCGTAGATAGGTAGGTAATTGGTATAATTTGGTTGGAAGCTGACACTTGTGGCGCCATCTATCACCGACAAATTGCTGAGTCTTCATAAATATTAATTTGCCTTCACGGACTATGTTGATTGCATTTTGGTACTAAATGTCTATTTGGTATAGATTGTACAGCTCGTAGCTGTAGCGCTTACGACGTAGCATTTGTGGCGTAGCACGTAGTCGTGTAGTATACTCGAAGTAGCGTAGCAGAGAGTTTATTCAGCCATAAATATACATTCCACCTGCAACTATCACTCATAAAATGAAATTTGTGTTGTGTCAAAAATGCACCGAACCGCTAGAAACTTTTCTTCATTTTCATTATTCTAACAAAGTTGAGAAACGTTTGGTTCAATCAGACTTTAGATGAGTGACCACAAATGGTATTTACTATTTATTATAAGTTTCAGATAGTACCTACATTAAATTTATCACAAGTTGTATATTTCAATAAATGCTTAAATAACATTATTATTAGGGTTCAAAAGACGTCAACATAACCCAAATATACTGGAGCCAAATACTTATTCTCAAAATGAAAGCATTCTATACAGGTGAGTTTTGAAAAGGTTTCTTTTAACCGCTTGCTGCACCCGCGCCCCCGCGCCTCTTGCCGTTGATGCACCCGCGCGTCATCGTTTGTTTATGTGACGTCACGCGGCGGGCGGCGGATCACTTGAATGGTTTTTATGACTTAAACATTCAAACAAAGTCCCCACTTGTATGTTATTCTTGAGTAGCGATTGAATAGTCGTGTCGAATGACGAATGTTATAATAACATTGGTTGGCCTGGTTTAAATATAAATCAGCGTATAACCGCTTACTTTACAAAAAAACATGGACTTTGAAGTTTACATATTTTTACTAAAAAAAGTAAAGCGATAATGTATGTTTGTTACTATTTATATTTAATAATAGACTCAATCTGCACTTTGTCACAAAATAAGAACACATTACTCACCTTAAAAGTATTTAATATCAGGCATATAAAAACCAACACAAAAAAAATTTTGCGCGATTTTTTTTGTTCCCACTTCACAATTATTGTTTACATTTTGTCGTAAATTGTTCTTTCACAAAAACAACTGAACACAACACTTCTAGGATGATTGTTTAACTATATTTTAAATAGATCATAACATCTAACACAGTAAATAACATAAACACACATAAAATTTGAGAAATAAAAAACACGGCCGTCTCCCGAAGATGACGCAATACTTATCGCCAATTTGGAAACACAAAAGACCTAAAAACCTTAAAATACATTGTAATCAGCCTTGTTAACAAGAGTATAAAGCTTATTATGCAAGAACACCAGCCTAGTATCGAATTAAATTACGTAAAAACCGTCGATGTACCAATCAAAGTCAAAGTCAACAGAGTCAACACAAAACTGACTTTGACTCACGGAATATTATTTATTTTTAAATCGAATATCCGCCGAGTTTATAATGTTGCTGCTACAAAATATTGCCCCATTCAAGGGGAGCGAGATTGCATTCATACTTTATGTCTTTTTGCCTTAGTAAAAGCAGGATAGAGACTTTTTCTGAGTCTGGCGCGAAATAAAATTTCGGGGCCTCTAGTCCCCGCGGTGCATCAAGGGGTTATAAGTATTTCGCAGCTATTCTCTATGAATACATAAAACAGAGCAAGACAATGTAAAATATTGTTAGTACAATTAGGTATCGAAATCTTTACAGGCAGCGATAACCTCAAACGTTTTACAATAGCTTTTATTTATGGCTTCCACAAAAGGTTAAGCAAAATGCTAACCGGTCAGGTCACAGTCTTTTGTTACAAAAAGTACAATAAGCAGAATTTAGAAGTAAAGCATCTCATACCTTTTTTTTTTTTTTTTTTGGGGGAGTGGGAAATCATCAAATGACCCCTCCCACTCTTGGGCAGAGCGGAAGGGAGTGTCAGACTTTTACTGACCAAAAACCACCCATGTTCCTTCTACGCCCTTGTGACGCCGAGGCCGCGGTAACTTCTACCCGCAGCCCCGACGGGCATGGGCCCTTTCGGGCCCCTTCCATGTTGCTGACATCTCTTTGAGGCGCGCGTGGAACACGAACGCGCCGTCGACACGACCTGTGTCGTCATAAGACGGACGGACAGCGAGCTAGCCCAATAGCTCACCGTCCACAGGCCCGCAGCATCTCATACCTACGGTCAATTGAATTATGTAATCTTCGGAAATGATGAATATAAAGTATTATAGTATAATAGTTCGCAGCGAACTGAACCTTATGACCCCTATAGGTACTTATATGTATATACAACCCTATGACCGATATCACTTATATTCAAATTTAAAAGTTGTATTGTATTGAAATTTTGCAGATGAGTAGTTACTGATCTGCAAAATTTCATTAAGACCAAAATCAATTTGTACACAAGTTATCTTTGGACAAACATACAAATGCTAATTTGTTCCCATAGACTCAGACCTCTCTTCTCTCGAACAATAACAGTAGCCAATAAAAAAAATATTGATTGGTTAATGTTTGAGCAAGGTTTCTGATTACTTCCGATTTAACTTTGATCTCAGTCATCATCTTCCTGCCTTTTGAAGTCGGTATAATATGTACATTCCCTCCATTCATCTCTATCATTCGTCATATCTGGTTTTCCTCCCTCTTTATTCACGTCATCTTTCACACAGATCATCTACATTTATCTTCGGTCATGTCATCTTTACTTAATATCAGTACTGATGTTATTTTTAAATTTAGTACTACACTATTTTTTAGAGAAGTTATTTTCATAAAAGTCTTTGAATGAAACAAGACTCTCAACTGTCGTTGTTTGTTTAGAACCCTAAATAGAAAAAAAAATAGAAATGTAAATGCTACTCGACAAAATGTTTACAGCTGATTTATTCAGGAACATTTTTCAAGATCAAATTGAACTATTAGATTTATTTTCATATCAGTGTTGGTATCATAGTAAAAATGGTTCATACGATAAGTATAGTCAACACAAAATAAGAGGCCCGTTTTGACACTTGAGAAAGACCCTAGAATGTAACATGGAACGCTTTTCGCGCATACTTTATAGTAGCATGCAATGTCTAATTATAACGAAACTCTCAAAAACAGTTACGTTCTCAGTCTTCTTTTTTCCAATATTAGTGATGCAACCAGTTAATTACTGAATTTCACCAGCTTCATTCGATTTTAATAGTAATTAAATATTGATCAGCTGGATCAGCCGGGGGAGGTTTTGTTAATGATGCCTTACTCGCATTCGAGTCTAAAAGTACAAAAGAATATCAGGAAGAAATGGACGTAAAATAAATCTCAGAGTGTTTTACTACCTTTCGCTTTTTCTTATTTTTTTGTGATTGAGTGAATGTTATAGGAACTAAAAATATGAAATTAAAGACAAATTGACCTTTTGTATCATTGTATCATTTCAAAATACCTACAGTATTAAAATTTAGGATAAATTTTCTAATCGAAACCTTAATCCAATAAACTTACAATACCATGATCAAATCGAACAATATAATAACAAACTTGAATCGATTTATCGTGATTATCGAATACCGAGTCATATGGTAACATTACTAGTTACGTCGCGATGACAAATGACGAAACGGGCATACGGCGGGCGGAAACGGGTATTTTGTGTTGACTATAGTATGAGTTCTTTTTGACGTGGAAAGAATGAAAGGATATATTAACCCTTTATCTTATAACCCTGCATAATATTCAGATTAAAATAATCAATTTGAATCACTTTGTATGCCACGGCTGTTTTTTTTTCTGGATTTTAGGGTTGCTCCCAAAATCAAATTTCTTTACAATATACGCGGGTCGAACCTGGATCCGATTGGCGCAGGATCGAGCCAGATGGCACAGTGAGAGACAGGCCTATACCCAGCAGTGGGATAAAGAAGGCTGTGGTAATGATGATACGTGTTTTCGGTTTAGTACACCCCAAGCTAACCCTATAGCAATACGAGTACAACTGCTTGCTCGTTTACAAAAACCGTAAGTACAAGGGTACTAAATGTACCTTTGTACCTTTTGCAGGTGTTTATGTGGCATCGTGAAAACTTTACTCATATTCGCGAGTTACAATACACGTGTTCCAAAGTATGTTCCATGCAAATAAAAGTGCGATATTCGCTTATGAAATTTCTGATATGGTAAAATGTTTTTATATTTTCGCTTTCATATTGCATATATTGAGCTAAATTTTTTGTGTAGTTTGAAAACTTTTTGTGAATATCGTATGAATATTGCAAACAAGTAACTTACTTAAGAAATAGTTGGTAGAGTATAGTAACTTCGCCATCCATCTTTTCCTCTCATTCTCAATCATATTTCGGATGTCTAAGTCTAAGTAAGTATTATATATCAAAGTTCCTAACTAGATTTCCTCTTACTACACATCGTCATAAAGTCATAAAGAGGAGTATAAACAATCGCGAATCTCTAAATCTACTCAAGACAAACGAAGAAAAATAAATTAAAAAGAGATAGCGAGTAACGAGTCAGTGCAGTAACTAATGGAGGGGAAGGAAGTCGATGGTTTCTGCCTCTCTTCACTTATTAGCCCGCCAGAGGGTTCTGCAATAACGAAGCTTTCTAGAAAAAGTTACTGCGTTCCTAAGAATTCTATTACAATTCTATTACAGTACTGTACAATGAAAAGGCTTAGGTTTAATTCAACACAACAAACAAAAACACATGTACAATGTACATTGTACATAATATTTGTCATGTGATAAAAAGTGTACTTCATTAATGTATTTTTAAAAATGACAATTTATACAGAGTTTGCTAAGCCGAGAAGAGCTCATAGTACTTAGCATAATAAGCAATTTTTCAGTATATGAGCAACCCTCGAGGTCATTCCGATGCACCGAAATGACCTCAAACAGAGCGAGATGCCAAGACATTGTAAAGCACTTTACACACCTTGCTTCATACAAATCAAAACCCTTCGACCGACTTAAAAATTCTACCCCCAAAGCGGACTGGGTCCCATATAAATAAAATTAAATGGGTATGAATTCCCTCACCGTAACCAGAATATAGCACACAAGAGGTGTAACCCTAAACAAGGTCAGGATATAATCAAACTTGGCGACGGTTACGGTAACCCCAACTAACCGTGCATTGTGTATCTCACAGAATTAATAAGTTTAGTTTAGGTTAATTAAAGAGCTGCTGCGATACGAGACAGCTGTCACAGAAAATCCAGCTGTGTTTATTACAAGAAATTTAGCTCATCTGAATAATAAAGGTTTTATAATAGTAAATTTAGTACCAAACACTTAATTAATAAATTTTGACATATTCGTAGATTAAAATAATTCGTATTCTACGAGTAAACATTTTAAACATAGAAATTAGAAAATAATAGCTAGGAACACAAAAATGTATGCTAACATCGTTCGATTTCTACATTATTACTTTACTGCTCTTACTACTTTTCAGGAGTTTTTTTGTAAGAAGAAACAAGTTGCAGGCAAATTCACTGTCTGTTTGCATATTCACTGTGTCCCTGCATTATGGGTTTATGACAAATACGTTGAAAGCTTACCAGGACGGATCACTAGTCCTTATGATCAGTTACCGAACCTTGAGACCCATTTGCATGACTCACGCATAATAATTAATTATTAATAGTAATTATCAATATTAATTATTACTTATTTGTTGTTATATGTATATGGGTAAAACGATGCGTGAAATAAATTGTTTCATTTTTTTATAACTAGCTGACCCGACAGACGTTGTCCTGTCTAAAATATTGAATACTAGCTGTTCCCTGCCACGCTTTGCTGTGGATAAAAAAAAATATAAAAAATAGCCTATGTTACTTTGGGATAATGTAGCATTCGAATGGTGAAAGAATTTTTGAAATCGGTCCAGTAGTTTTTGAGTTTATTCCACACAAACATCCAAAAATACAAAAATACAAATCTTTCCTCTTTATAATATTAGTATAGATTGATTTCAAATAGTCTTAAATTCTACTGTTCCGTTAAACTGCCTTAAATTTTTCTTTCCTATGAACCTTCTCCTGAAAATAATTAACACAACGGAATTAGCGAAATCGTTCCATCCGTTCACGCGTGATGCGATGACCAAGGGAAATAGAGATTCATTTTAGTAAATATAGATCACAAAACGCCTACCTCTTCTTAAAATAGCTCCTAACATTCGCAATTAAGTGATCAATTCACCGTACATTGGGTTGAAACTTAGTTGTTGAGAAACCAATCAAAGTCAGCCTTTAATCAAAACTTAATGACGTGTCGGAGTCAGGCACGCGACGATCGAGAGCTAATTTATATTAATATAATGTCAAATTATTGTACCCAGTCATTTCACGAGAGATCAATTCTGTAAATTGGACGTGAATTGAGGACCTCAAAAAGGTTGGTAGAGCGAACTTGGTGATTAAAGATGAGTGGTACTTTTTCAGCCTGTAAAGTGAATAGGTAAATGTTTGTTATTAAAATTTAATTTACCTAAGAGTACATTTTTATTGAAAAGTTTTGTGTATTTATCTCAATACAAATAAGCGTGAAATGTGATATGTCCTGTCAAGCGGCTAAGTTCTTGAGATCTTCAGAAACATTTTTAAAAATTAGTCTAATTTATTACCATAAAAAAAAATTAAATAGAAAAGGCAAAAAAGATAATGCTCTACTTTTCAAAACAATGCGCAATGGTACATTTAAATTAAAATGTTTTAAAATTCGTTTGCCAATTGCTGCTTGTATTGCTAACATTTTACTAAATGTCAGCGACTAATTCAGCTTTCAATCATTCCTTAATACCGTAGAGCCCTCGAAAATACGGCCAAGCGTATGTTGAGACGCAGGTAACGCACCGCAGAACAGAATTTGCAAGGCAGAGCAAGTGAGACAGAGATAGAGCGCAGAGCAGGATAGACACATCGACTGCTACTACGTAATGTCGAAATCACAAAGTCACGATTTTTTGTACCAATTATACGAATTCTTTAGGAAAACAAATAAATCCATAAAAATATTTTTCGCCATGTTTCAATTGAATAAAGTTGATACTACATTTTTACTTATTAATTTAGGTTACATTTTGACTTTAAATTGCTCTAATGTAAAGATGTCATCTGTAGTTTTGATACTGTACGAATGTACGTAAGTGCAGCCGACATGTCTGCGTAGCACATGCCTATACCACAGCGTATGCAGCTCTCAGTACGTTTATTCATTACAAAACCTGCTCTGCCCTGCGCTGCGCGGACCTGCGTCACCTGCGTCCCTGCATACGCTTAGCCTATAGGTTAGGGTACCTATTAGTATGTATAGTTTACGTCAGACAGACGGGATTAAGTACGCTCAGTGGACAGCCTTTGACAAATGGTCAGCTTGTTTTATCGAAAAAACAAAGGTACTCGTATTTCAGAGGTTAGGTATTTTTTGTAAAAATATAAATAGTATTGACTTATTAAAATAAATTACGCATTTTCCGGGATAAAAATAATAAAATGTATTCTGACATGGAATAATAATGTTAATGTAGATAAGCTATCTTCATTCAAATTTTCATACGAATCTGTTCAGCCGTTTTTGCGTGAATAAACAACAAACGTTAAAACTCGCAAACATGTAAACTTGACATTTACAACATTAGTGAAATTCAAGTTCATTTCAAGACTTTCAATAGATAGATAGCTCTCTGCATTTTACAGGAGAAATACTTACTTCTTTACATGTTTTTCCTCTTTATTCCTTTCTCTTTATGTTCTTTCTTTTTTTGTTGCATTCAGTTGAATTTCCTGATTTCCTTATTTTAAAGTAACATATTGCGTTGATATTCGACGTTTCTACCATTCACCCTTTCATACATTGTATACTTCGCATTTGCTGAGATTCCTTACATTTTATCTTTTGAAATTTAATAAACAATTTTATCAAAAATGTCACACAACGTAGCCGCAAAATGTGGCAAATGTAGAAATTCGACTTATGAAATTCTTAATAAACTTTTCTAATATTACACGAGAGTTCATAGTGGTATTCTGACGATAGAAAACAGTGTTTTAGCTTACTACGATTTGAGTTTCAAACGCACCTTAAATACTATTATACAGGGCTTTTCGTAAATCAAGACCATTCATAAAAATAAATGTAAAATTCTAATACTAATTAATTTTCTAATTTAGCTTTTATTTTTGTATGTTTAGATTGAGTAAGGGTAGCACCGACTTGGTTAAGCAATACTGTTAAGGTGTAATCATTCGCTTTGTAAATAAATAAAATAATTGTCCTAAATCAAAAAAAGTTTTTCTATGGAATAGCTGTTTTTTAAAGCATAACACAAACAACAAACCAAAAGTTATTTGTCTTGATGTAGAGGTATTTAAGACACCCTTAAAAAGGTGCCTACTGATGTGATTGTGATTAACATTATTAAAACTTTAAAACCAAATTAAATCTAGGTATTACTAAATTTTGTGATCAATTTTCACAAAACAACAAAACAATATACCTATATAATCATATTTGATTTTAAGATTTTTCGACTTTGAAATTAAGATTTGAACAAACACTAGACCATGTTGCAAAAACATGGAACTCCGTAACCACCGCATTTACCAACTTTATGGAGACTGTGGAGTCAAAACACTCAAATTCAGATCTCCAGCGGATAATCTTCATGTAAGATCAAGAAGCCCAATATCAACAAACTCAAGATCCACCAGGAACAGATTTCGTCAAGAATTCATGGAGGTGTCAAGAGAAGGAGTACCTATATAAATGCAAAGCTGGGACTCTATTTATTGATATCTAGAGAATTTATCAATTTGATCACAAAAACAAAACATAAAATCCAAAAAAAAAAACCATCACAACCTTTACAAATTCTTTTTTCCTTCACAAAATCTCTTCAAGACTTTTCCAACCTAGGAATCAAATTCAAGGCATTCAGGAAATTCACAAGATTGGATTTTAATGAGCTAGCAGCTTATTTAAACCAACAGCTGGAATTTATTCTCACTTACCCGAACATGACCACAAATAAGAAGAGACAGGGGCTGAACATATTATCTTGTCTGTACCATGATTACCTCAAATTGATAAGATACTGATCCTAAGTATATTTGCTACACCTAACAGTCACAGACCGGTCGCTTCAAACTAAACCAACGAAAAAAGACCTCTAATATTTTAGAGTTAATTCACTGTTTGACCAAGATCAGAGCACGACGCGGTTCGTGTTAAAATTGCGGGTGGCTATAAAAATGAGAAGCTGGCACACCGGTTAAATGAAAAATAATGTGGGCAGAGGTCACCAGTGGCTAGCTGCCTTTATAGTACGACCACGTTGAGAGGAGAGCTTGGAATTTACTTTGTTTACACAAAACAGACTGGAAATTAATCCAACAAGAAAGAGCAAATACTGATGATGAAGTTGAATACAAAACACGGCTTCTTATATGTATCAACACATTAATTTTTAAAGATTCCAAAGCTAAACATATTCTATACTAGCTGCACCCGACGGTTTCACCCGCTGTTTTATTTTTCTTCTTTTAAACCTTCCCTGAACTTCCACAAATATTTCAAGATCAAAATTAGCGAAATTGGTCCAGCCGTTCTCGAGTTATAGCCAGACAAACGAACAGCGAATCATTTTTATAAATTAGAAGAAGTAGATAATAATATGTAAGTCTCATCATGGCGTAGATATTGTGGCACTTGTAGCACGTGTTCTTACTGATCACTGAAGTTAAGCAACGGACGACACGGTCAGTTTTTGGATGGGTGTTTTGGACTGCGGGTGGCTTTTACCACTGAGGGCTACCGTGGGTCGGAAAATTGTAGGTCCCGGTTGTTTGTCTCTAACAACAACCAGCCATGTCAGAAGCTTTCAGGCGGCCTAAACAAAAACTCTGACACCATGCAAGTCTATCCAGTCTGCCTATACGAGCTTACTTACTTTTGACCTTTACGCTAACAAATATATAGGTACATAGAACAAAGTTAAGCATTAACATAAATCAACATTTCTAATCCGTACAGCCAAGGACTTGAACAGACTTCCTTGTTTCCCGTGAGATATAATCTTGGGTACTTTCAAGGTCATTGTGAATAGGCATCTTCTTAGACTGCGTGCTTTATCTTCGATCACATTGTCTTTAGCTGGCAAGTTGGTGGTCAAACGCCTGACTTTGACTGACTTTTTCTCAATTAAAAAACCATAGTTAATAGATAACTGCGCTAAGTGTATCAAAATACAAAATCATGATAGTAGCATCTCTTTTATTTCTATGGTAAAAGCGTTAATACAGGGTTACAAGGAATGAGAATTATGAATAAAAATAATCACTGTGAACAAAATTTTACTATGGGGATATAAAAAAAACCAGCTGTTCCATGGAAAAATATCAATGACACTCACAAAATGAGTGAGACAGCTGATTTTTTTAGCAAATTCCGGGGTGGTCCCATATTAAAAATTGTTCATAATAATTCATTTCATTAACGTACCGTTTTGTTATACACTAAGAAAAATGTCTATCTAAATTCCGCTAAAAGAATGATGAATTCACTTCACTTCACACAATTCATCAAAATTCCGATGAATTCACCTAAAGTATGGAGCATACTGATATCACCAAAAAGTACGATGATTAGCACCAGTTTTTACGGTGACAACTATTATACATTATATTGTTGTCACCGTAAAAACGTGCATGTGAATTCATCGGAATTTTGATGGCCATTTTTCTCAGTGTAACCCTGTATATTAAGAGGGTGTGCTATATTCGGTTTCATACTTAGCCTGGTCCCACTGTATCCTAGAAAATTAAGCCTGAAGCACGTAAAATGCGCACTTGTCCTAGATAAATGTGTTTTTTGCGCGCCTGATTCATGTGCCGGGTGAATTTTAACCTCGTTAGTGCCGAGAGTTCAGATTGGATTTTAGCTCCTAAACCTTTTTGAATTGTGAAAAGTTTGGCGGAATTTTCAGTTTTACGATTCGATAAAAATTCGGAACTTGAGCTTATATAATATTTAGAGTTGATGAACGCAATGCAGTATCGAGTAGGGCTTTGACACTTCAATCTTGGCTGAACGGCATTTGAGACTAAGAAGGTGTGAAACTATTCATTTTAAAGTGACTTGTTGATTCTCTTTGTAAATAATAGTGCATCTCTAATAAATAATTTATTCAGTTCTTATTGGGCAGGTAGATAGAAAACAAACAAAACGTTTTGGTCCCCAATTGATTTCAAATTAAAATTCCAACCCAAGCACTGCCAACTGTCTAAAAACTAAAAAATAATAATTAAAAATATCAAAGAGATTTCACTAAGATTTTGGTTTCATTTCGTAGCAGGCAACTTATATTTTTGTTTAAGCTAATTTACTTTTTATATAATTGGTAGAAAAGTCGTTGCTTAAAAGTAATTTAACCTCAAAAGTAAAAGAGTTTAGTTCTTTAATAACGCAATTATAAAACCGCGACGAACAAAAATATAGTAAAATTAGTAGCTTAAAACCTAAGTTAGTTTGTCCCGAATATTATCACCGCCAAAATTCCTTTCTCTCCTAGATTTTTTTCTACAAAGAGACCTCAAAGCTCTCGCCTCATCACACCTAATCTACCAAAACTGTCCGGCCGTGAAATTTACGTAACTAACAGTGACTTTTCGCGATTCCAGCTCGGATAATCCCGGTTAATCCGAAAATCCCGCAGTGTGCAGGATTTTCACGGCTTTGTTACCCACTGAGAACTTGTCCGGGATATTTGAATTTACAACGCGGGATATTTTATTTCAACCGTCATTTAATTTTAGCTAAAACTTTTAAATTTTCGCTATGAATTTGGTGGCTTTTAAACAGGTTGGTATCTGCAATTATGCATATGGAGTTCAAATTCAAGATTGCTTCCAGTAATAATAGTATTAAAATAATCATCTTATTATTACACAAATATTATAAATTAGAAAGTATTTGTTTGTTATTTCTTCGCCCTGGAACAGTTCAATCGATTAAGCTTGATTTACACACAGTAAATTTTAGACTTTTAAAAATAAGTCAGAGTACGTTTTTCCTTAAACAAGCGTATTTGAAAAGTACCTAATACCCACTGAAATATGCCATCTCTTTCTTAAACGGGACAAAGGCGCCAGGGAGGGAAGATGGAGAAGAAATTTTAGGTTATCTTATCTTTTGCAATGTTCGTCAAACCAGTTAGGCCTATATTTTTTTAAAGAAGAATACTGAATAAAATGACCAAGATAGTGAATTTTCGACCTATATTTTTTGCCTAGGTATATATACTATACGTCCCTACTTGTTGTATTCACGTTTGAAATTTATTCGACAAATCTAAACTAACTAAAAATATAATCTTTGTCATTGCCACCTATTACACAAGGACATCAAACTCCCCGTCGGGGCTGCAGGTCGTTCAGAATTTACCGCGGCCTCGGCGGCACAAGGGCGTAGAAGGAACATGGGTGGTTTTTAGTCAGTAGAAGTCTGACACTCCCTTCCGCTCTGCCCAAGAGTGGGAAGGGGTCATTTGATGATTTCCCACACCCAAAAAAAAAAAAAAAGGACATCAAACTTATTAAAAAAAAATAGATCTATAAACTAAAACCTTCCTACTTGAGCCCAATGTCAAATGGACAACAAGAAAAATAGCAAATAAAATGTAACAACAGCATTATAATTTTAGCGCCGCAACGATCACTCTCTAGATATCTTCTACTAGAATTTATCCCACAAACTTTATGGCCAGAGCTCTGTTACTAACGTAAACTGTCACAAACTATGAAATATTAACTTACAGTCAACAGAATGCAAAGTGTCTGAATAATTGAATAAAAATTCTTGTAAGATAAAATGTAAAGTTACGATTACACCAAAGCATCTCGAATTACGGAGCGTAGCAGATAAGCTATAGACTACTAAAAATCGTTGATTTTTACTATGGAAACTAAACTAACGTGATTTTGACATATTTTGTTACAATTAACACGGGAATACTTACGATTGTCGGATTTTCGGAAGATAGTAAGTTTTTTTTGAATAATGTGACAAACATTTTTCATTTTATTTCCGCTCAAATGCTCAAATGGCTCAAATAGTTTTTTTTTAATGAAAAAAAAAAGGTCACCTGATAGTAAGTGGTTACCGCCGCCTATGGATACCCTCAATACCCGAAGCATCTTCGACACGTTGCCTACCTATAAGAACTGTCGTTGTCTTATTTATAATACTACTAGCTGACTCGACAGACGTTGTCCTGTCAAAAGCCATTGCGTAACTATTATAGAAACCGTAGTATGTTGATGCTAACTTGTCAATTTATAGTAAAAATTATCAGTATATATATAATTTGCAATAAATTAAAATTGCGACTATAATTTGAGATTTAAACTATCCTATCTCTCAAGTTGGATCGAACTGCACATGGTGTGCGAATTTTATTATAATCGGTTAAGTGGTTTAGGAGTCCATTGAGGACAAACATTGTGACACGAGATTTATATAGATTAAGATAGGTACTACTATTATTAGTACTCAACCTTTAATCCTCCCACTGCTGGAATACAGGGTCTACCCACGACGGGTGATTAAGCCGTATTCCACTACGCTAGCCAAGTGCGGATTGGTGGATTCACATACGCCATTTGAGTTTCACTTGTCTTATTTATTTTACACTTCATTATTTAGCATAGTACAAACAACGCCTCACGAAGCCTTGGTATAGCGCCAGCTTTATGTTGACGCGGTGGAGAGGATCGGCTCAAGGGCTCTAGATAAGTGCATTTGTGTTTGAGCTTATAACAATTTATTTTTCATCCCTTACTTTAGAGACTAGACTTTTTAGGGTACTTTTATAGCAGTGAATAGTAAACGAACACTTTGCTTGCTTTTTTATTTTTAAACAAAATGTCGCACCAAAAAGCCGCTATTGGGCTGAGTCTGTGTGTGTACCTACGATGACAAAAATATCAAGTTTCTACGTTTTATAAAACACTTGCTTATGACCGTGGCTTCGCTTGCGCAGCAATTTTTTTAGCCCTTTGTTATACAGACATTAATATCACCCTATTTCACCCCCTTTACATAATATTCCAGGTACTCAGACAACCTATCAATTATTATTTCTGTCACTATTTTGTACAGCTTTTTGTTTAATCTTTTTAATATTTTTAAGAAAAACCTTCCAGTGCGTCTGTCAAGCTCAAAAAGACAAATGACTCGACGTCCAATTTCACAAAAACATAGTGAAATTCACATCATAAATTCGGCTTTAGCGTGCATTTGGCAAAAGTAGTGACAATTAATCTGGGCAGAAACTGCCGTGTGTCGTTGGAAAAGAGCCAATGTAAGCCAGATACTAGAGTTGCTAAGAAATCCGGTACCTTTTCCGGACATTTGTCGTTTTTATTTCCGCTATAAAATAAATGGTAATGCCTGATTTTACGGATCGACAACTTGTGCGGCATTCAACGTAGCGTAGGACGCCCTGTGACTCAGAGTTGCGATGTACTTAACAACTGGCAGTTGATAAAGACTGGGAAAGAAAGTTCGATGACAGGATTGATTGTGTCTTGGGAGAGGTACTACAATAGCAGTGGATAGACAGAATTTGATTATTATGAAAACGCAGCGCATACAATATTGCATACGAAACAAAATATATTGTAGTGGTAGGGCTCTTTTGCAGAGCCCGCCTGGGGAAGTACCACACCTTTGCCAGTTATTCCACCGCCAAGCAGTAATGTGCAAACATTACTGTGTTCCGGTTGGAAGGGCATTGTTTCCAGTGAAATTACAGGGCAAATGGGAGATTAAACAACTTATATCTCAGGGTGACGAGCGCAGTGCTGTGCCGCGCAGGGTCTTGAATTCTGTGAGTTCAAAATTCTGGGTAGCGCAGACCTGTTATGGGCAAACGTGACGTTTAACATCAGGCGAGCGATTTACTCGTCTCGTCACTCAATTACATAAAAATAAAAAATAAAAAAAAATTCTAGCAAATGCAAAATTAAAATCCTACTTCCTACCATAATATTTTAAGAGCGAAAGTTTGTAAGAATATATGGATGTAAGGATGTACGGATGTTCGGATGTATGTTTGTTACTCTTTCACGTAAAAACGGCTGAACAGATTTACATGAAATTTGGAATGAAGATTGTTCATGCTTTGGATTAACACATATACTACTTTTTATCCCGGAAAACGCGAGTGAAACCGCAAGGCGCAGCTAGTAAAGTCTATGCGTAGGTAATACGTGAACACAACTAGATTACAGCTGATAGTTTTTTAGGTAGGTACCTTCGAGTATATAAAATCTAATTGCCGTTCGTTAGTCTCACAAATGCTCGAAAACGGCTCGACTGATTTGAATAATTTGTTTCAGGTTTTGTTCGCTTCGATACAGTGTTGCCTAGGAACAAAAGCGGATGAAACCACGGGAAACAGCCAGTTCAAATATATTTTAAGTCTATAATAGATAAGTAGGTGTCAATGGAATCGTAATCCTATAGGAAATAATCTGTCATCAAAGGTTGTCTGGAAGAAATCGCTCTTAGAGCTAAATTCGCTTTTTGTGCATATCTCCTTTTGTGTTATTTGTAATTTCTTTTTGTGATATAAATAATTTCCAATAGTAAAAAAATCTTTTTTTGAAAAATTTGAAAAATCCGTCAAAATCACGACCTCATTTTTGCTTATCTCTATAGAAGGTATCTGAAGTGGAAAGCTGCCGTTACATGCATGATATTCCTGATCAAGTAAGCTGCTCGGTATTTTATGAAGTTTGCGGTGTGCTGAGTTGATAAGGGTTAAAAGTAAAATTTATGAGACAGAACTGAATACTTTGGTGAACGCTCAGCTCGAATAGACTAGACATGCATATGCATATTTTTAACATGTAGATATTGTGTTACGACTTTGTCCTTTTATAAAAAAATATGGATAAAAGAAATGGTAAGTAGGAGTTAGAAAGTAGAGTTGCGTTAAAACTAGGGGCGAGGATCCCATGCGGTCCGCAAGGCGTTCTAACAGTCTAACACCAGAGTATGGTATGAAGAAAATAATGACTGATAAGATGGTTGGCGGTATTGGTTGGGAAAGTTATTCGGTTGGTTGAGTATTCGTTGGTTGGTTCGTTGTTCTGGTTGGTGGTCGGTATCTAGTTGGTAAGTTCTCACCAACCAGGTATAAAAAAAAAATTAATTCTATAAAAAACATAAAAAGAAAATTATAATTCTGCCAGGTTTCACCAGCGATGTAATTCCCAACTTGATAAATGAACCGTATGTGTCTTATAAGACATAGTTTCACAAGCGTGAGGCATTTCGTCAGTTCGTATGCACTGTGGAGTTGAGTTTCCAGGAGGTGTACTGTGGCGGGCAAAAGTTCTTCACGGAATGTTTTATTTAAATAAGTTAATTTAAAAAAATATTTTTACAAACAAGCTTTTATTGCATCGTCATCGGAGTTACACACCGTATACACGTATACCAAATTTCAACTCAATCGGGCATAGGGAAGTGATTCTAAATTACGTTGCAATATTCCACCCAAAACAAACATAATTGCATGTTAAATAAAAGCATTTAAAAAAGATCATCAACAATGATGGCAGTAGATAATCAACCTGTGATGCTATTAAAACTTAAACTCTATATCTGCCAAACCTGAACCAAAGGGCTAAAAAGCTAAACCATTAGTTCAGGTTATCAAGTTGAAAAATAATATTAATTATATTTGAATTCAGAAACAAATTGTGTAATATTAAATTACAACTCCGAAAACTCAGAAAATTTTAAAAAACATACTTTACTATAATTACACAAGTAATCTCATATTTATTGTACAAAATGTTTCAAAATCACGTTAGCTTTTACAGTAACATTTCAAACCGTCATAAAAACTAGAATAACAAAGTACAAATATAAGTAAATTCGAAGCGTAAGCCGAGTTGCTAGCCCAGGTTTCAAAGTTTATAGGCCACCGGAAGGTCTTCAATTTGACCTGTAAAATAAAAGACTTAAAACACTTCTATGCACAAGTGTACATAAGATTTATAGCCGGAACAACGTGCAGGTGGCTTTTAGCTGCACCCTTTTACATTTACCTCCTTTGTCCTAACTCGATGGAAGAGATAAGCTCAACATTTCAATATTACACCTACTTCTCTGGTCAGAAACGTTCGATGTAGCCTTAATATAGCTTTGAAAGTACTGAAAGTAGTTGCACGAAAGTAAACTTTATAATATCTTCAATATGGTTTGAATTAGTTTGAAAGAGCCGATAGTTAGCTGCGAGTTTTCTCGATGAGAGTATAAAGGAACTTAATTGGGTACCTTCGAA
Organism: Alcis repandata; assembly: GCA_949125135.1. NCBI lineage: Eukaryota > Metazoa > Arthropoda > Insecta > Lepidoptera > Geometridae > Alcis > Alcis repandata. The sequence continues at coordinate 4,062,369 of OX421240.1, forward strand.
AATTGTACCCAAAAATAGTACGATAGTCCAAAAATTTGTCTTTCACGTAATAGCGAAAATGTATCACGATACTTCGTAGAATTGTCATGTTTTCACATAGGTACACGTTTTCGGAGTAGCGAACGTCTTTGGTCCGATATATTTTCTGAGTTTTATAATTTAAAACACCATGTAAGTTTCAGTATTTAACAAACAAGGTCTGGAGATCTTTAACTATTTTATACCAACTATGTAACCCAACAAGCGCAATTTTTTTATTATAATTATTATTTTTTTGAGTTCCGTAGTAAGTCTTCTTCCAATTCTTCTCACTAGTATTATTTCTCAATTTTCAAGCGCAATAAATCTTACTATTGCATTTTTTTTATAAATTTGAAAGTTCCGCAGTACAGTTGCGGTCACAAATTCCACGAACCAGCCTTAATTTTGCTCAACTTTGCAGACATTTAAACTAAAAACGTCCCAGCCCCAGCTCTATCCTACCAGCAAATTCAATAATTGAAACAAATAATTGGTCGCGACTAAGCCACCGCATTGTCGAGTTAGCACGTACGAGTACACCCAACTACCGTTCCAGTTTAGATTCTATCTACGACAGTCTGAGATTAGAACTGTGCTAAGACTTAGACCGTGGATAGGATATATTCCTGAGATACAAATATACATGTCCTAAACCAGTCCGGTTTCAACCTAATACTTGCAGAGTTATAAGAAGAAAAGGGTAAACTAACCAAAAACGGCTTGCAGTACTCATCATTATGAACAACTATTTACTATGGGACCAAACCGGAATTCGCAAAAAAAAATCATCTGTTCCGTATATTTTGTTGAATGTTATTGACATTTTTTTTTACCGCTGATTTTTTTTTCGCGAATTCCCCGGGTTAGTCTTATAGTAAACTAGCTGACCCGGCAAACGTTGTTTTGCCATATAAATTAATAGGGGTTGGTGATAGAAGGTTGAAAATTTAGGGTTGTATGTATTTTTAACGCCACATAAGCCACATTATAAAAAAAAAAATTGTCCAAAAAATAAAATAATAAATTAGGGGTGGACTACCCCTAACATTTAGGGGGATGAAAAATAGATGTTGGCCGATTCTCAGACCTACTGAATATGCATACAAAATTTCATAAAAATCGGTCAAGCCGATTCGGAGGAGTATGGCAACGAAAACTGTGACACGAGAATTTTATATATTAGATATTAGATAGATGTTGTTCATAATGACGAATACGAGTGCCCTTTTAGTCTTAGCATACCCCTTCCTTATAACCCTGTAAAGCATTTTATTCCGCTTTTTCGTTATCTTTCTAAATAGAAAAATGTTATCAAAGTAAATAAGAATTAAAATAAAAGACATCGTTAGCTGCCCAAAATAATTAAATTTCAGAGGGCGAAGTTGTGACGACTCTTAAATTATCTCTTCTTGAAAACGACGGTCTATTTGAAATGTTAGAAAAACTTAGAGAGAAAGATGGACCAGCGCGTAAAATTTAGGTGAAGCCAAAAACTCCTCTACTTTCGCGCGTATAATTATACGTTTACAATAGTACCGATAGCCCACGATGCTAAATGGGGATATCATCGAGCGTCATAGAGACCTATTGGGTTGCAAAGCTTAGATGATAAGAAGAAAAAATGTTAAGTGATATATACCTTTTCATCGCTGGGGGAAGCGGCTATAGATTTTTAAATATGTAAAAAAAACTGTTGCATGGGCATCTTCGAGCGCGTCAGATATTGATAGCATCAATGCCTTACGTATTTTTAATAACGTACGTAAAGTATGTTAATCTGATCGTTTGCATGATGCGGGTGGTTGTATGTAAGGGTTGAAAATGAAAAAAAAATAAAATCAATCGAGCTCGTCAGATTTTCTGAGGGAGTGTTAAGTGCACCAAAAAAAAGCTCTCATTCACTAATCTGACGATTTCGATGGGACGCAAACTCGCGGCCATTTTCATAATAATAATATGCAAAAAAAATTCGCCATTTTGAAATACTCAAGCGCGTCAGATTAAGATATATATGGTTCATCTTAATGTTCTAAACGTACTGTTTCATAATCTGACGATTATCTAGAGGAATTCGCCTGATCTGACAAACAAAATTAGAAAAACGGTTCACCCTAAAGGCCATCCCTGCAACTTCCCGCTAATTCCATTCCTGGGCGTTTAAAATTGTACTTTTTGAGCTCAAAATATATTTTATGTGATATTTTGAGCTCGCTGAGTTCAAAGAAATAATATTTCTATGCATTTGAGCTCTTCCAGCTCAAAAGTCTGATAGAAGTTTCATAGAACACTATTTTTGGAATTTTCAAACCACAATAGCTTTTGAATGGATCAAGCAATTTTCACGCAATTAGCGGCATTCGACGCAGTTTTATCATCCTCATAAGTAATTTAAGTTTTAATTGATCGAATCAAAAATTTCGGAGTAATCCCGAAAAAACACTTTTTCGGGTTTCTTTCGTTCACGATATCTCTCGAACGAATCGACCGATTTTGACCAGCTTGGTGGCGATCGGCGTGGTTTTTTAAGCTCAAGAGCAGATTAGTTTTTGAAGTTGATCGATAAAGTCGTTTAAAAGTTATTCCAAAAACCACTTTCAAAAAAAATAATCTTATTTTTTTGAGATTTTTCAAAATCTATCGGTCCGAATCGGTTCAAATTCACAGGAAATTTAATTTTGTGCGAACTCTTTAGAACGCCGTTTAGTAGATTCCGATCGGTTTAGTCGTTCAAAAGTTATAAGCGAGTCACATAGTCACACACACACATACATACAGACATCGCGGAAACATCGAAACAGGAGCATGTGTTTCGGAGCTATTTCCCGAAACTTCCGGTGCATTGTCATGTTCCACTACACTTTGCTCTTGTAAAAGTCTCACGGTATTTTAATTGCAGTAAATTATTTATAGCACTGTGCGTGATATAAATCATTTAATGATGATTCCATCGACAATTCGAGGTTATCAGAATATGTTCCTCGTGATTTTCGAAAACCGGCTTGCTACGACGATATTTCAAAATATTTACACATTTTTTTAATGTTTCTACTGTAAATTTAATAGTTTTTTGTAAGGTACTTTCACCACAAAATACACATTTTAAAATAATATCACTCATATTAAATATTAATAACTTTAATTCACATAAATAATATTACAATATTTAGCAAAAAAAGCCAAAACGTTGGAAACACGTTGTAAACAGTATGCCACGAACGAGTCTTTATGATCAGCTGTGATGGCGTCATGGCAGCAGAAACCAGAGTGGGGACGGAGTGAGAGAGTAATAGATAGAGAAAGAGTGAGAGAGGAATAGAAACGCGGAGAAGGAAATGTAGGCATCACGCAGCTCCACGCATTTAACTTTATCGACGAATTTTTGTTATTTCGGCTTGCGGAAATCATCAGATTATATATTATTCGTTATTCTTGAATTATTTCCTTTAAAATAAAAAAAAATTTAGCTACGCTCGAGAATGTCGAGATGACGTTTTTTTTTACAACTTTGCTGCCCTCCCCTTTCTTTACGTCACTCTCAAATTGTCAGATTAGTGAAATATACACTTTTTAGGATGTAATTAACTCTACTCTACCTTAATCTGACGCGCTGGAAAATTTCTGATGGTCAATTTTTTTTTACTAATCTGATCCTGCATTCTTCACGGGCGGCCTTATATTTGGGCCTCATGTTTGGTGGAGGTACTTAACCGGGTACAAGATATCCCCCTGTATATCAATCTGCCGCGCTTTAGCACAACACGAAATCCCCGCTTGGGCTCCCCTACTACAAGCTCTACAGTGCTGCGAGTGGGGAAGTATTGCTATGTCAATGGGTGCGTCTTGTGTACGTACGCGCGGAAGTAGAGGAGTTCTTGGCTTCACCCAAATCTAACGCATTGCTCCATCCTTTTTTCTAGGTTTATTTGAGTTAAGGGAGTGATGAAATATCGTTGGACATTTTTATTTTATGAAAATTATTTTATTTGGTGAAAGCTTATTGTTGAAAGCAATTTAAGTCATGATAAGATATTTCATACAACGTCTTTGCGAATGATTTATTTAATTACTTTATGAGGTCGGTGAGTACAAAAATTGAAATCTCTGATTATAAAAAAAAATCTTCTTAGTAAAAAAGTTAAGACACTTAACTTTTATTAAGACAATGTTGCCATAAAGTGATAAAGCTGTACCTTTTTTTGCATTTTCTTGATCAACCTTAACAAACATAGAGAATGGCTACTCTTAGTTGGACAAAATAAAATATGAGGTATAATATTTTATAGTTTTGAAATTGATATCAAAAATTGAATTGATGGTATGAATTGTTTTGGTTTGATATTTAGTTATTTTTAAGACCATGTAGAAATGAGGCGCTTCTTAAATGCTTTCTTTATAACTTTTTTCTTATGTTTCTTTACTTTTGCAACATAATAACATAGTAGGCCCAAGTTTAAAGGCATAAGTTGACAGATCAAATTTTTCTAAAAGTATTGATGTACCCATATTTTAGGTCGGAGTGACGAAGACAGCCATATTTTTAGCTAGTTTAGATCTGTCAAATAAAGCCTTCAAATTTGGGCCCAATATGTTTTCATTGCGTAATAAGCAGAGAGTGCACGGAACGTTCTCTGAAAGTCTACACGCATATTGTACAGGAGCCTAAGAAGATATTTCTAAGCTATTTGAAAGCTATAAGGGCCGGATACACTAGTAAAAGCTCGATATGTCTCCTTATCTTGGTAATATAAAAACAAATAAATGTTTACAAATAATTATAATTCAAGCTTAACAATCTAAAATCCCATCCGAACTCTCGAGAGCTTCGAACGATCTGCCGCCTTTTCTTGTCTTCCTTTTTCAAAAACCTCAAGTTTATTTTACTCTACTGTTCCTGCCAACTATAAAGGAAAGAGGTCCTATTACATAAGATCTTAAATGTCACATCCAATATGTGACTGTAGCGAATAAGCACAGGTTTGAAACAGCTTAAATTAAATAAACTCTGAGTGTTCATTCAAAAGGTTTAGATTAATACAATACTTAAGTACTAAGTAATCAGATAGTGTTAACAAAATATTACTATTCCTAACAGTCGGCCTTTCCTGATAATTTCCCGTCCCGGGAAAATCAACTAGGTACTTAACAAATTTGTATAAAAATATTGTACCTACACTACCTACGTTGTAACTTGTAACGTATATTATATATTAATATATACTCGTATTATATGATATATATTGTTGTAATTGTGACACACTAAAATAAATAGACTTTATTTAACGAACATCACTGCACTTGTTATTAATTGAATTATGGAATAGTACAACAACATATATCATTACATTAAATAATAAACACTTAAGGTTACGTAAGATTATGAAATAAAACTTAAACAATTTAATAAAACATTCTTCTTAAAACTTTTCAAATATCTTGTTGAGACCCAGTCTATTGTTAGCCAAGTTAGTAATCTTGATCATGAATAATTATTCAAATATCTTGTTGAGACCCCTGCTGTTCTCATCCAAGACCTTGTTGAGACCTCTGCTATTCTCATCCAAGTTACCAAGCCTGACCGTAAATAATAATTATTCAAATATCTTGTTGAGACCCCTACAGTTCTCATCCAAGACCTTGTTGAGACCTCTTCTATTCTCATCCAAGTAACCAAGCCGATCGTTCTTGTTGAGACCCCTACTGTTCTCATCCAAGTTACCAGGCTTGATCATGAATAATCACTAAAACTTGTTGAGACCCCTTCACTTCCCATCCAAGTAACCAGGCTTGATCATGAATAATCATTCAAACAACTTGTTGAGACCCCTTCACTTCTCATCCAAGTTAACGGATTACAACTGACTTGTCTCAATAACACGGATACTAATAATATTTTAATCAATTGAATCTTTTATTTGAGATCTCTTTCATTATCGATCAAGTTTATTAAAAATATTGTAAGCTAATCAATTATGATTTTAAACAACATTTAACATCTACCTAAATCGAGTCACTTGGAATAGACAAATGTAATACATATAAAATGTAATGACTTGGTCAATAGACATAATTATTGACTATCATACTAAGTATTGCATACAATTTTATTGTACAGCCTGCTAATCATTAATAGAATCCTATCTAATTAACATCTTAATAATTATACCTACTCTCATAACTCCTTATGACAACAAATCAATCGCTATTAAATCAATATCGTTATCACTGTTTGATTTCTGATTAGGTATGTTTTAACTTAAAATACTAAACTGAGAGTTAGTTTAGTTTTAAAATTTCTTTATTATGCATAAGTATACAAAAGTACGATTACCAGTGTACAATACACTGTACATTAGTTAAACCAAACCGAGAAAATACTACTGAATTTCAGATTTACGATTATCCCAAGAGTTTTATGGTTTTTCAAAGTTTGTAGCTGTTAAAACCGACAACACCGCGTGGTTGTAGCGCTCTACTTGACCGTTGGCTCGTGGAGTTACTACAACATTTTTAAAATATTAACTATTATATATTTTTAATATTATTATACGTTTAACTCCGTGATAGTTCAGGAATTCTCGAAAACTCTTTGATATGAACAAAGTACCTACATCTGTCTGAAATCAGGCATTCTGAGTCGCTGAATGTGCGAAAGTAAGTTCGCATTACTTTAAAGGAATTACTGCTGTTATTGCTTTTAATAGTACTACCATGACAAAATTAGTACCTAAATACGTCGATTATTAATTTTAAAATGTCTGCAAACGATACCCATGTTGGAACTAAAGATAAAAGTAATTTTTAATTTACAAGTTAAATCAAATAATGCTATTGGTTTGATTGTAATGGTATAATTTTCAATTAAGAAAAGTATTGTGATGCAGTCAGTACCTATCAGACTAGGTATTTTGAGTAATTCAACCGTATAGAAAATGTAATTTTAGGATTAACGTATTTGTTATACGATAAATAACACAATTAATCACACTGCTCACGTCGGTAAATGGTGGATGAAAATGGACAATGGAAATTATGCCCTGTTAAAACTTAGACCGTTATTAGATAAATAAACTCTCTTATCTGCAAGTACTTAAAATAAACATATATAGGTACATTCTGTCATAAGATACGCAATTACAATTTGGCGTAATGTTGTAAATGTCTATTATAAAAAAAATGTTTAGATGTCAAGAAAAGCATTTAGAATAATCAACGAGTTAAAGAAACGTTGCTATACAAAAATACGCGAAGAATAACAAAATAATTAGGTACTGTGGTATCCCAATATAATAGGTCGCTTAAATTAAATGAGGCGAATTTGGAATCCGCACACAACCTTTATTTATTTTATTTATTGAATACATCAAGGACTTGACAAGAGCCCTAAAGAGATGCGTCAGAGCAATGTTTCATCTTCATAAGTCTGATAGCTGCAAGCCATATTTCAAAGAGCACATTTTGTTAACGTTACCATCATTGAAACTGTCACTTTTGTGTAATCAAATAAAGATCTGTTTGGAGGCTGAACTAATGCCGGTGTTTGTACTCGCACGCAGGATGAAATGAAGCTTTATACTAGGTATATACTAAAATTCCCAAAGACATTAGAGATTTGAATATTGGAATGTTTTTTTTTTTAATTAATCAAAGACCATATTAGCACAAAATGTTATTACGAAATTCCTTATTGACAAATATTTCCTGACATTTAATGATGATTAAACAATTGACATTCCTTCTCCAATATTTAATAAAGATTGACTGTAACATTAGAAATAATAATTGACATGTTGTCCTAATTCATTTATTTAGTTTTAATAAATAAATTCTATTAATTTAACATTAGATAAGTAGACAATTTTATTTTATTTTTATTTTTTTTTCATTTAAGTATATTATAGAATCTTTAATAAGTATATCTACTAATGATATGTATTAATATCTGTTCACCACACGTGGCAAGAACATGAGCATCTTATTTATATAACACATTGTATGCAGGTTTGTTATTTTTGTATACTACCATGCATTCTGACGAATAAAATATCTGAATCTGACCTGAACCTACGAAATAAAGAAAAACTGTAAGTAGGTACAAGCCAAGAGTTAGATTAGCTAAATTTTAATAACCAGGCCGTAACACCAAAATATTGATGTACGATAAGTTACCTAATTGTAAGTATAAGTATAAGTATAACCGAACTCAAAAATAAATTCAAACGGGCATTTAAGTTTTTTTTTTTTTTTTTTTTTAAACCATTAAATTTACCCCAATTCTCTGTAGTGAAGAAACGACCGCTAACGACGTGTTTTTAAATCATGCGATGTGTATTCGTTGTACTTCTTCGTAAGAAAAATGCAACAGCGCTATGTGTACCTACCTTTACTTGCTATGCCTATTTCGGAAGCGTCTGTAGATTTAAGAGAATTCTCTACCGCTTGAATTTTTCTCAATCCAGGTTTTTGTTTTGCGATTTTGCTTAATCAGAACAGTCAGCAGTTTTAGGACTTAACTTACGACATGATTCATAGCGCTTGATTGGTAGTTTACATTGAAAAGAGAGGTGCCGTTCTTGTGAACAGTTGCAATATTGAATAGATTTAACATTTTAATTTACAGGCTTTTAGGCCCATCTTCTGTTGTCGAAATTGCTTGGTTGGTTGGTTAGATTTGATTCTTTAGGTTTCTTTGTTACTTTCACATTCCTAAGGAAAACTAAAATCTTATCAGGTTCTGTAAATTGTAAAACTTCAGCACTCTCTTATGGATCTATAACGAAAAACACCTATGCAATCAGTTGTATTATTTTCATTTATATTATAACGACTCAGCAACACTATTTTCATGAAAGTATGCTTCTAATGATTCATCATAATTATTTAACTCTGCAAGCAAGTTCGTCAACAGTTTTCAACAGTTTTCCAGTTTCGTCACTAGAGAAAGCTAATCATAATTTTGTTTGATATTCAGACTATTAAGAATAGTAAGTTAGGTCAATCTTGATACCATTTTTGAACAAGACCTGTTAATTTAGGAAAAGCGTATAGGATGATTTGGCTTTCTGATCAATTATAAATTGTGGCATATTCATTAACTTACTAATCCAATCGTCAAAAGTTTGATTCTTTTGAGACGGATCGAATTCTGGTATGACATTATAATAGGATAACGTTCATTACTTCCACCTTGCTTATGATCTGAATCAGCCCTCTTAGAGCTGTTATTTGTACATTGGTAGATACTGCTGTCCGAATTAACTCGCCGCTCGCTCCTCGATTTCTGTGACCGTCGAGTCGTATCTGGGAAGCCTACTCCCGCTGTTCTCCGAGTCATCGGACATCTGAGCTCGTGACTCTCGCTTACGTTCGATGTTTTCTGAAATGCACAGGATTTCAAGCAGTAAATGTCCCCTATAATATTTATTACCTTTGCCTTCAAAACATAAGTAAGAGTTTTCCCATATATTTATGTAGATTATAATACATAAAAATTTTAAATTCTTAACTGCTGCGTACGAACTTCTCAATCAATATAGCATATCACTGCTTTTGAGTGTCTTGTTACTCGAGTAATTTATTTTGGTTAATAACATACACCATTCATAATCCAAAGATAAATAACATTAAGAAAAGTCGAATAAATAAATTTAAATTTATAATAACTATTACTGGACTTAAACCCGCATAAAATATTTTAATCAGTGCTTTACAGTTATTATTATTATTATTTTTTTTTTATTATTAAATGTAGTTTTACTATTTAAAATCTGTTTTATAGTAAGTACAACCTCTTTGCTGAAACTTACTTCACACTTTACTTTTGTTACATGGATTATTGGCTGTATATTATTGCGGCAAACGCAAAGTGCTGTGCATTATCAGCCTACGTAATATGCACCCCAATCTCAATAAAAATAATTATAACCTAATTTAGAAGCTAATATTTTTTTATGGTACTCTTATTGCACGCTAAAGCTTAATTTTAATGTAAAACAATCATTAGTATTCTATGTTGTTTAATGTAGTCAACAAATATTACGAAAAATTTTCACCTTTTCTGGGCGTGTTTTCTTCACTGAGTGTGTTTTGCAGCACGATCTCAATTATATCCCACCTTCGGAACTAAAAGCTCGATATGTCTCCTTATCTTGGTAATATAAAAACAAATAAATGTTTACAAATAATTATAATTCAAGCTTAACAATCTAAAATCCCATCCGAACTCTCGAGAGCTTCGAACGATCTGCCGCCTTTTCTTGTCTTCCTTTTTCAAAAACCTCAAGTTTATTTTACTCTACTGTTCCTGCCAACTATAAAGGAAAGAGGTCCTATTACATAAGATCTTAAATGTCACATCCAATATGTGACTGTAGCGAATAAGCACAGGTTTGAAACAGCTTAAATTAAATAAACTCTGAGTGTTCATTCAAAAGGTTTAGATTAATACAATACTTAAGTACTAAGTAATCAGATAGTGTTAACAAAATATTACTATTCCTAACACTAGGGAACATTTTGTCCCGCAACGTGACGCGCAACACTTAATTTACGTGACGCTGCAACGTCCCATAGTGTCCCGCAACATGCCCTGCAACAATCTACGTGACGCGGGGCATGTTGCTTGCTCCCGCCTCGAGAGCGAGCGCACGTGTCCCGCATCAGTGTCGCGCCGTTTGTCACCGAGTGTAGTCGCGTACGCAACGTGCCTTTTAATATGTCTGTAGTGTGGGGAACATTTCTATAAACACTGACTAGTGTGGCCTGCACAATGTTCCGCGACATTTACTTCGGCACATTCTACGTGTTGATGAGGAACATGTTCCGCAACATGTTGCTCCATTTGCTCCCTAGTGTATCCAAGTCTTAAACTGATCGTGCATGAACACGACTCTAGTCTGATTAAATTAACAATTCGTTTGGTATTTTTTGCAATTCTTTAATGTTACAAATGAATACAATTTTCTTTTAATATTTATTGTACAAGTTTGATATGTCTTACGTGACGTTGGCGCATGTTTGCTTGTACAATTAAGCCTTTAAACTATACGTATGATAAGTATTTTTATTGCGTATTAATTTACGAAGTTCGAGGATCGAGCTTCAGGTGGTCGTCAATATTAGTCTAAAAATTAAAATAAACTTCAGTATAATGAGTGTTTGAATTCAATCCATCTTAGCGATTTGTTTCTATTAGAGAATTAGTCGCATGAAACGTTTGAGTTAGACACAAATTAAAACCATTCAATTTTAAGTTTTCGGGTACTTCAACATCATCATTATCAACCTTTAATCTTCCCACTGCTGAGATATACTTAGACCTACTCTCGAAGGGTGATTACTGATTAGACCGTCCACCGCGCTTATGGTAGGTACTTATTTGCCCTAAAACTTTTATGATTATATTGTAATATTGACGTGCCATATGTAACATAGAAAAAGTATTAGCCCATAAGCTATTCCGTTATATTATCTTAAAGCCAAACAGCCGATCCTCTGCTCGAACATTTCATCGGCCATTAAACATTATAGTGACATGATTAACACCAGACTCACTAACTGGGCCGCTTCAAATGCATAACTCCCAACATATGAGCTACCGACTCGTATTCGCTATATTTGTCATAGTTACAATATTACTGCCTCATTTCGTGTATTGGCCACAAATCCATGTTAGTGTTCGCTCATGTTACCATGTACGAGCTAAGGCGGTACTGGGACTCGAGTGGTTTATACAAGATTTAAATACGAAACTTTATTTTTTTGATAAATAATAAATCCGCATTTGAGCACTATAACTCGTCTGTTGGTAAGTGACGATGTGGTCGAAGATGAAGCACGCAGACTTTTGTGCGAATCTAATTTATTACCAACATGTTGGGCATGTTTGACATTGTCATCTGACCATTGAGCTATCTGACTGTCTTTAGGTAGATAAGTCGTCAAACGTTTTTCGAATGCCCTTGGTAACTGCCTTTGTCCACCTTTTAAAAGATCCCTGTATCTACTTAGGTAATTTAATTTGGAACATTTAACATGATAAGTCAAAACCACGGCCAAATTTCATAGCAAAATACTCAACGCTTTAAAGCATTTAGGTCGCTTTTCGACTCATCACATCGCCACCTTACCACGAAGCGAGCTACGATTTACAACGTATGAGTTGATATGCTGTTTCACACTGCATTTAAGAGGAAGCCGTATAAATAATTCAGTCGTATACGGCTACACGGTATGTCCCGTGGTACGAGCGTGGGCTGAAATTGGAATGCCGGTTGATTTTGTAGTTTCTCTGCGGCTAGCGAAGTAAATGTACCTGTGTTCATCGAATTATCCGGGACAGTGATTGATTATTTGAATACCGAATTCGAAAATCTACTACCACCATTACATTCAACTACAAATGGAAGCAAATCGGTTAGGAAAATCACATAGATGAGTACCCACAGAATGTGTCCTATGTGCTCAAAGACGTAACATATTCACAACGCTCGGCGCGGTCGGTTTTCGGATGGGTGACCGCCAACTGAGCGTTACCGTGGTTCAAATGAAACGTGAAATTGTCCGCTTCGTTTTTTGTCGTCTCATATAACAGCACTTTCGATGTCAGAGGCCTTCGGGGAGCCGAAAAACTCTAACACTCGTTCTAACCAAACATATTTTTCCTTACCTTGTACATACTATATCACGCTATCTTATTTCTTTATCTACCATAACGCTTACTTCAATTTATTTTGCTCAGAATGAGAGCTTATTTTTTATCAAATGAAATCTTTTATGATGACAAGATTGCATGTAACTGACTCGTGCAAAGAAAATGGTTCATGCAATAGACTTGAAGCTTTTAGTCGGTACCAGGGAACTTCGTATTTTATTTTTCAGTTTTCAGCTTGCCAGTGGTGAAATATTGCAAGATTTATTCTGAAGTAAACGACGCTCTAAGCTAGATTTTAAAAAATCTGAACAATTTAAGACAGTTCAATAAAATTGATGTAAACCTTTGTAAACTCTAAAAGAGAATGCAATTGATTTTATTTCAGAAAGAAAAATAAGACATACGTTTTTAGAACCAGACTTGGTTTCTAAGTAAAACCTTAGACCTACTATAACAGTAAACCTTAGGACATAATATTGAAAGAAATTGGTCCAATTAGTCCAAATTTAAGACGAAACCAAATTCTGATGTGTTTTTTTAAATATCTTTGCGCATCACGCCAACAAAAAGGATCTGCATAGACTAACATAAATAGGTATTTCACATTTCACACTTTTTACTCGTATGTACTCTCAGAAAATGTTATCCTTCTAGGCAGTCAGATGAAAAACATCAACGTGTTTTTTAATATAAGTAAAGAGCTAATAATCCTCAAACAACTGAACAAAATTTCTTGAATCATAGTTATGAAAACTCTCGATTGAGTCACCTTTCAACAAAAGATAAATAAATAAAAATTGGTTCACCTGTTTGTGAGATCCAATACCACAGACAGACATATGTTACACATACAGAAACACACATAATCTCTGTGTTAAGTTCGGGGAATTAAGAATTTAACGTGTGCATCTGATAACTCCCGGTATTTGGCGTCGGGTTTAAAAATAGCGACTTTTGTCATAGTGAATACACAGCCTTACACTTCATTCCTTTGAGAGCCCTTACATAGTTTATTTTATTTTATTTACAGTCGATAAAGTAAACGTTCAGCTATTTCTGCCAGTGTCAACTTACCGTAAAGAGCTCAAAGAAAATTCTGGAAACCCAGTAGGCATTTATGAAAATATCTGTTTATCGAAACGCTTACAGGCCAACTTAACTCCAGCGTTGGAATGGGGAGCCTCCATCGTATTTTCTGAACTAAATTGACAGCTGCCCCTTCAACTTATTTAGTTCCTTTATTTGCTCAACCGTATTGATAAGTCGTACTGCACGATATTTATTTCAAAGATCGCGCCCACAGCGTTAAACATGAATTGACGTAATCATTTCCATCCCACTCACTTTTCAGAAGAGAAATATACTTTATGCTTTTTATTGTTATATGTGACACGGAAATTTTATCTTTATACTAGCTGCGCTCCGCAGTTTCACTCGCTAAGAAACAATAATAAGTACCTATATTAATTTGAAAAAGTACTAGCGCAATTTATCCCATATGTGACTGTAATTCACTCTGGTTGCTGGTTTTTTTTTTTTGCAAATAAAAGTCTAGAACAATCTTGGTGAAATTCTCAAAAACTTGTTATATTTTTACTGCTTTGTCAAATTTTGTCAAGATTGGTTTAGCCGTTTATTTGTGAATACAGTAGGTATAATATATTATCCTCTTTTTTATACTACTAATGTGTCAAACAAGCAAACGGCCTGATAATAAGCAGTCATCGTAGTCTAACATGGAAAATATCAGAAGATTAGAACATAATTAAAGACCATATAAAAAAGAATAAAAGGCATAATTATTAATATGTCAGACAAGAAAACCTTCTTAGCATTGGCAGAAGACCGACAAGCCTGGAAATTTCTCCGCCGTCAAGAGCAACTCTTAGAAAATGGAATTAGAAAATGAAAAATAGCAATCTCAATGGAATTCTCAGAATCCTCATTTATTCCCAAAGTACACACGGAGCAAGAACAAAATATACGTAGAAGTTTTAATAATGTTAACTATATAATTCTTTAGTTTTTAAAGTTAGTAAGTTTTGTTTAATGAAAGCTTTATGTAACTTAATTTAATTTAATTCTTCAAGATCTTTTTAAACCTGATTTACATTTAAATTTAATGTCATTCAAGATTAATAAAGTCTGATTTCCGAAATGACTAAATGAAGAAAAGAGAAGAAAACCGCGAGGCACTGTTAGTAAAAATACATCTTCAGCTATCGAACAGCCCAAAATCTTCAGAATTTTATTCAGAATACTTCACGTCATTTAATAAACGACATAACTGAAGCGATGTTGAAAACGGACCGAGGCTCGTCAGGGCTCATAAGGGCCCACTTAGATCGCCGATTACTGATCAATCATAATACAACAGTTACCGTTGCTTAGAGATATGTAAAAGTAACTACAAAGAAACAGAAAAACGGGATTCACTGCGCAATTAGTAAAAAAAATACATCCTTGGCTACCGAACAGCCCAAAATCTTCAAAATTTTATTCAGAATACTTCACGTCATTTAATAAACGACATAACTGAAGTGATGTTGAAAACGGACCGAGGCTCGTCAGGGCTCGTTAGGGCTCACTTAGATGGCCGCCGATTACCGAGTGATTCAAGAAGTTTACCCTCGACTTTGGCAAATAAAGTACGACCGTTAAAATGGATTTGAAAAATTGTTTGTGGAACTGTTATTCTGAGCTGGAATAAATGGACTCTGAAAGTCATACGACAACAATTTCTTTCTCTTAGAGCGAGAAATAAGACTGTTTTAATACATATATTTAGGCTATTTGGTGACAAACTAGTTACGGCCCTCTGTTTCATCCGTATTTTCCGAGATAAAAAGCAGCCTATGTGTTAATCCAGGGTATAAGCTAAATATATATTTTTCGTAGTAAATTTCATTAAAATCCGTTGAGCCGTCTTTGCGTGATTGAGTAACATAAAAACAACATTAGGTACACATAGAAACTTTCACTTCTATAATATTAGTGAGATGAGATGAGACAAGTTTTAAATTAAAATATAAATTTAGAGTAGGTACTTATTTTTTTGTCTTTTGTAGTTAAAGTTAAGATAAATTAAAAAATTGAGTTGAAACAACAAAGTGTTCAATCAGCCTATCGGATTTTGTCCACTGCTGGACATAGGCCTCTCCTAAAGAACGCCACAAGGCACGATCTTCTGCCTTACGCACCTAATTACTACCTGCCGCCTTACGCAGGTCGTCGCTCCACCTGGTCGCAAAGTGTTTGTAGGTACTTATTTGTATTTATTATGTCAAAAATATGATTTAGTTAATGAAATTTATCTCAACTTTTCTAATACTCTACCTGTATCTTACTAACGTCGAAAAGCTTTTTGGGTCCTGCGGAACTGACTTGAGCTCTGTTTTATCTTCAAAACCCTATTCATATTTATAAGTTTATGTACATTAAGTTTTTAATTAATCGAGGTAACAATAATCTAAAACAATACCTAATAATTTCATAATCAATTATTATACAGGCCTAAAATTTTAATAAAAATTGACCTAATTCCAAAAGAAAATAGGGCAGACATACTTAATCTAGTAAATTTTTAGGACTTTAGGACCATTACAGACTAGGTCAAGTACTGTAATATCGCAGTACCACAGCACTCCTAATTTACCAGTCTGACATTAACACACTGCTCCTGAAACTGAAAGTGGGTCAAGGGTGGGAACCCTAATAATAACACTCAGTAAAGTTATAATATTGTCAAAGCGTCGGGTTTTCTACATTGTATATAGAGTCCCAAAACCGTTGGGAACAATTTTGAAATTGTTTCAAGCATGTTACGATTTTAGAATATAATATTTTTTCGAATATAACCAATTTAATTCGCCACTAATTATTTTTCTTAGTCTTTAGTTTTCGGTGAATTATTTTTGCTCGTCTTTGTTGTTAATCTGCTCGGGGTCTGGGTGTTAGCTGTCTTAGTAAGTTTGTCTTTGTGTGTTCCATGGCATCCCCGACACAGGTTATCATAATTATTAACTTATCCTAGCTATGAGTATGAAACATATTATTGTTTTGTACAATAACAGTTTTAAGTTTCACCCGCTGTTTTCTTTTTAACTTTTAAACCTTACCTACGAGTATATTAGAGCAAACAACACAAAAAAGTTCAAATTCAAATCGGTCCAGCCGTTCTCGAGTTTTAGCCTGACAAACGAACAGCAATTCATTTTTATTTATAAGAAGAAGAAGAAGTAGAAGAAGATATATTTCCTCAGTAGTGTGATGTGATATGAATGTAGCGTGGGAGGGACGTGATAAAAGTATCTTTCCTTAAAAGTTAATTTATAGTTTCACTTTTATTTACAAAATATGGCTCTCCATAACCCAGTTTCATTTCACAAAATGACGTCGAGAGACAACTGGGAGCGTCGTAAAATCTCTTCAGTTATATATAAAGCAGCACCGTTATTTTGTTACAAAATAGGGCTGGACCAGGTTTTACTGTACTCAAAATATTATAAATGCGAATGAAATAGTTTGCTTGTATTTTTTTTTTCATTGTTTTTTCACTATTAAGTAAAACCCATCTTAGAGAAGTCTATGGTCTAGATCATTTATCTAAAAGAAGCGGGAATATTTTTTTTTATATTGGCTTACCATCTTCGGTTTTTACTCCGAACTATAATCTTGACTGCCCTTTAGGAAGGGTTAATAGAGTTCTCAGAGGTGACAACACACTAAATATACTTATCGGTATCGGAGGCGTCCATAGGCGGCGGTATTTACTTACCATCAGGTGACCCGTCGCTTTTTTGCTATTTATTTTCATACAAAAAAAATGGTTATAAAAACGACCACCTTTACTGTTAATCAAACAATTTCCCTAAAGTAAAGTATGACCAATGTACTAACTGTGGAGACCCGCGGCCGCGGTTTTATCTGTTATCCATTCATATCCCACAGGAAGCTTCATCGCATTTTTTGGAGAATAAATATAAAATTCATTCAGCCTTCAATTCAGAAGCACTATTCAATACAGAGGTAACCCATCAAGTAAACTGTTGACAACTAGTAACTGGTGACTGACGGAGACCCTATTCTTGTCTTCTTGTCACTCTTTCTCTCATGACATTTCTAATAAGAGAGACAGAGGCCGCCGTGGCGCATCTATAGCAATAAAACAAATAGGTACATATACGTCTTTGATACTCCATTTACCAACGCTTCCTTCCTACTCAAACCACCTTATCAGAAAATAAAGCCACCTATAAACCTTCAAACAAATCAACACCGCCGTTGCTCCGATCAATTGAATCCCGACGAATATAATCGAGTTTATATAATCGAGTTTTTCGATGGAAGAAATCAACCGAGCGAATCGGGAAGGCCATTCGGACCATTTACATAACAAACCGAGTAACGAGATGCGATATCGGAAGATAAAGTTTCATGTTTTTTGGTGGCGCTGTTATGAGTTTTGTTAGGGTAAGGGTCGCTTTATTTTTACTGGTTGAAAGTACCTATACAGTAAGTACTTAATAATGTAGATAGATCCAAGGTTATAAAGAATAATATATAATATAATATAATAGGGGAATAGTACTCACAATTATGAAAAACTATCACAATATTTTCCGCAATTCTAAAGTTAGCCCTATAATCGCGGAAAAACATCTGCTGTTCCATAGAAAAAACTCGACAAAATGTTATGGATCAGCTGATTTTTTTCACCCCTTCCGAATTGGTCCTATTGTAAAAGTTGTTCATATTATGAGTGAGGCTTAGTAAACTCTTTAGCTATTACGTCAGTATTTTACGTAGAACATAATACTGGTGGTAGGTTCTAAATTATGGTCGTTTTGGCTTATGAGTTTCTGATATTTTATTGCCATCCATTTAAAAAATTTTGTTCAAAAAACAAAGTGTGTGTTTTGATAATTTTATACAGTTTTTCTAGGCAACCTTCTACCTAAGGGTAAGTACTACTTAGTGATTGCTTTCGCTACTGCATTGTTCTATTTTGGTTATTGGTATGTGAGTTTCTGTACGATAGCGGGAGCAACCGTGAGATTTAGCTAATGCTGGAAAATTCGCTGGATTTTTTTTAGTTCCTAACGAACTAATTACCGTTCAACCAACGCAAATAGGTATAAATTACAAAAACTCCGGTAATGTTATCATAGTTAAAACACATTTTAGCAAAATAAATTGGGTAACAAGTATCAATTTTTGGCGGATTCATTACTAGTGCATAATTAAACCAATGTGACATCAACGTCATATTTAAAACAAAAACGGTTTTTAAGTTTTTTTGGTGCAGAAGTGAAATTTTTAAAAGATACATTACGTGCATTAGGGTGTTCCCAGATTATAAGAGACTGCACCTATTAAAACACTCTCTGTGGCCAGCCTCGTGCTTGACAGCGTACACTGGGATCTGCAAGGAACACACCGGCGCAAACTAGTTTATTGCCTGACATTGTTTTGAAGGCTGTCAAAAGTTAAAAAATCCAAAGCGTTAATTTCTATTTCTTCAAGTAGGTACCAAAGTTCCTGAAGCTTCAACCATTTTGTCATGGCCCATCAGAGCTTGGCTCTAATCACGGCATTTATAAGCACATTGTGTTCCGAACCTTTGGTCCAAATTACCGCCCATTGTTGCGACATCAAACAAAACTTTACGGAAGACCGAATCGTTTCTCCATTGTTATTTGTTTTCAACTCTGCGACTGATATTTTATGTTATGTTAATTTTATTATTACTTAATGATATTTTAAACTTTTGGGACTTTATGGATTTGAACTAATTTGAAGGTAGCTTGATGCAGAATTAAAGTTTTTAAATGCATTATAGGACTTTCAAAATTGACAGAACCGCTCTTCCTCGACCAGACAGTTCAAACTACAATTTTGCGTGGAAAAGGCCGGTTACAAGGGCCGCGAAAGGAGGCCCGCCAACCTTATTAACTAATAACTAATTTTATCTACACTAATGTTATAACATTCTACTTATGTTTCCAATACTTGTGTTATAATGACTACTGTTATAGCACAGACAACATTTAAGCAATTTCACATGATGTTATAATATCCACATCGATGTCGTAATGAGTCATTATAACATCGCGCGCTCGCTCCTGATTGGCCGCCCTGCGCGCGCATGCGCGCTCGCTCCGCCGCCCTGCGCGCGCATGCGCGCTCGCTCCTGATTGCGCGCCAAGTTCACTGTGACAATACACATTTTTATTATTGAAGATAAACGTATTTTATCAAGTATTGGAAACATAAGTAGAATGTAACAGCATTAGTGTAGATAAAGTAGTGTATGCAACTGCATATAACACAGGTATTAAAACACTCGTTACTATTATGAAACTCGCTGCGCTCGTTTCATAAACACACTCGTGTTTTAATACCCTTCATTATATGACAGTTGCATAAACTACTATTTAATAACTAATTAAGTAATATACAGAATCTTTCATCTATTTTTCTTAGATGAAGACGAAAAGTAGTATTTTTCTCCCTTTTCATACAATAATAATTATAAATACGCTAAAAAAGTGTAGCAATAACTTTAAATAAGCAAAGAAATCCGCATCCACTAGAATAATATCACAATTTTCGTCGACAATCAAACCACCGTAAATCACAAACGGCCCTCGTATTTTTCTGCAACATTTTTCCTCTATCGAGCAAAATTCTCGATGCAACGTAACACTAGGTACAGTTCTAGTGATGGGTAGATACAGGGTTATAAGAAAAGGGTATGCTCAGCCGAATTTTTTTTACTATGAGTTCGACCCAGAAATCGCGTAAAAAATATCAGCTACTCTATACATTTTTCAAATTTCATTGACATTTTTTTATCGAACAGCAGATTTATTTTCGCTATTTCAGCTTTGGTTGCGTAGTAAAAGTTGATCATAATGATGAGTATTACAAGCCCCTTTCAGATTAGCATACCCTTTCCTTATAACCCTCTAGTAGTTTAGTTCCGGGCATAAATAAGGATTACGTCTGACTATTCGGTTATTTGTCTTTGGTCTGGTAGAAATCGTTTTGCAGCATAAATCTTCGAATACATTGTTTTGAAACTAAAGTAATACTTATCTACTTGATATCCCAAACATCCGAAATAAAGTAACATTTACTTGATATTCCAAACATACAAAATACATATTCTAATTTCCAACACAAGAAATGAAACCCAAAAAAATGCCGGATCAATACGTCACTAATAGCTGTAAACTACATTTTTAAAGCGCAAAAACCCAAAGCTATCCGGCAAGCCTCCTATCAGTCGCATATACGGGCTGCGGCATTTTGGCATGACTTAGCGAGAACAATATTTTTCCTAGCCAATATTTCAAAACCAAGTTCACTGCAGTTTAGACTGATTTATTAGTTAGGCTTACTTCTTGATACTTGTTTAAGTGTGTTGTAACTCTATTTTTTTTTACATTTTTTGACACTGCTAAGGGATAAAGTTTTTTTTTTAACTTTGACTAAATCTCTTTTTTGTTTAGTTTGTTTTGTTAGTGGTTTGAGGTCAATTTTATTTTGAATTAACAACTTATACTAATAACGATATTAACCTTAATAAACACTAATAGAATATTACTATAATAAAAACCAAGCTCAAGTCACTTTTTTTTAGAGTTTTTTTATAAACGTTAATTTATTTACAAAAACATTTTTCTTTTCAAAAAATATAAAATGCATCAATGACACGCACAAATCGGATATCCCACTATCCAGCGGATGTAAATAAAATTTCAACAGTCAGCCCATCCGTATCCGGTTGTAGTCACAGAGTACAGACACGGATTTTCGGATATAGATACCTACTACAGCACTGCAGATTACGGAAGGAAAGAGTTTAAACTTCAAATAAATATCTTTACTTCGGGCCTTTTAAACATATCTTTTATGTCAGCTCCATCATGACCTTATAGGTAAATAAAGTAATATTTATCTGTATCTGTATAAATAAAGTAATTTAAATGAATATAACAAAAATCTCATAAATTGAATTTCGTAATGAAAACCTACTTTATTCTCTTACTTACTTGAAGATTTATTAAGCATTTTATGTAACAGACTTTAGTAACATTTTCTGCAGTATCTGTGACCGTTGACCTGAGAAATTGCTACTCTCTTCGAGAATTCTTTATTAAAACTAGTTTATTTAAATTCGGAAATAATGTATTCTGAAACGCTTCATTTAGAACTGACACAGATTCACCATTTTTTATCCACATTAAAAAGCAAAAGCTCAAACGCATTGTGTTTGAAGAAGAAAAAGAAAATTGCGTGCGCTTTGCTCGTACTATGAGCTCTTATCGCAAGCCTGATCTGAATCACGGTAGCTTTTATCTCGCTTTTTCTAGCTAACAGAGCAGGGCGAAAGCTAAGCGATCCAGTTTAGAATCGCACTATGAGTTCACGGCACTGCTCCTGGTTAACACATCAAGTGTTCACGATTTGGATTATTCTACACATCTATACCTCCTCTAGAATAATCGAGTAGGTTATTCATTATAGGAGGTCACGAGGCAACAGCACGATACGTTGGTCCGACCAGATTCGCACATTTCGCACCACTCTCCATACCTCGGTCTACGCTCTTCACATTGCTGAAGACAGGAAACGTTGGCGCAACATCGTGAGAGAGAAACTATTTGGAGGTCACGACCCTGACATGAGGAGCACGATTTGAGGAAGAGGAGGATAGCATCTATGTAGGTCTCTGTGTCTTAATTTATCTGTGCAATTTGCCAGTAAATTGGCCTGCAGTGTACTGGAGCGTGATCAGCGCTGGACCTTTATTGGACGCTTGTTTTGTTCTTTACCTGATAATTTGCATGCAGTGCACTGTACGAAAACACTGTAAGCAGAGCTTACACGCGGTTGACTTAGTTTTTAACGTTTAACTAAATACGAGAAAAATAGAACTTTTAGTTAGATTTAAAAAAGTTAGTCTTTAACAACTTATTTTACAATTTTATATTTTAGTTACAGAAAGAGCGGCAAACAGGCAGTCTGTCTGATGGTAAGAGAACCGCACTGAGTAGTTGAGTACATGCGATATCAGTGGTGCTACTATGCTTTGTCAGTCCAGGAACAAACAGATAACGTGGCGTTACAATATATTTTGATCGAAATTATAACACACAACTTCGAAACTTGAAAGCTACATTTCTGGATAACTGGTAATGCTACATCTAATACTGACACCTTTTTTTTAAAGTGAATAAGTCCGCGTTTGACCACCAACTCGCCTGATGGTAAGCGACGTTGTGGTCGAAGATGAAGCACGACTTAGAAGATATCTTTTCACTTGGTTTTATTATAAAAAAATATCAATTTCAAACACAATGCAAAGGAAGTTTCTACTAAAAAAGAAAAGGTGTATTGTTGTGTTGTATTGTTTTTATGTTGAGATATTTTGGGTATACCTAATTTCCGTGTTATGAACTCACATATCACAATAGAAACCTAAAGAACTCCACCATTCATCACAGAATCCATTTATCCCACCCATATCAATTTAAACGAAAACCCAGAAATGCACTTCCATAAAAGTATTAAATTCTGTATGCGGATAAAGAATAGTTCTCACTGACATTTTAATCCGGATCCCGGTACACCCAAATGATTTACACATTTGGAAGGTAACTGGGCGCGGGTAGGTATTTTTCGCTCGACTAAGAAAACAAATGGCCCAAAAATTCCGCTAAATATTCTGTTTCCATCCAATTTTGTCGGGAAAAAATATTGGTCGTTCTTATCTACTAAGATGCTGATGATTCTTAATTTCAGGATGTTTAAATTTTAAGCATCGGACGATACAGTCAGTTTTTAGATAGACTTTCGAAAATAAAACAACAAAAATCAGCTGGTCCATACGTTTTGTTCAAGGTCAACGAACTTTTTGTATGGAACAGCTGATTTTATTTGTGAATTTTCGAAAGTCGCATAACTAAAGTTAGTTGTATTAATGCATAGAAGCCGATTGAACAAGGCCAAAGTGTTTTAGATTTGCAGTGGTAAGTCTGAAGTCTCATTGCAAAATACCTGAAAAGCGGTGATTTTTACTCTACTCTCAAATTGACACAAAAACAACCAAGAAGATACTTATGCTGTCAAAAAATTTAGACAAGATTTAATTACTTCGCAAAATGAGATTTAACGTATTGAAATTTTCAGTCCAAATATTAATTTTCATTCATTCATTTATTAAATTTTTTACAGTTGAACGTATGCAACCTTTAATCCTCCCACTGCTGGGATTCAGGTCTACCCTCGAAGGGTGATTAGGCCGTATTCCACCACGCTGGCCAAGTGCGGGTTGGTGGATTCACATACGCCATTGAATTTCTTCTCCGGACATATGCAGGTTTCCTCACGATGTTTTCCTTCACCGAAAAGCCAGTGGTATGTAAATTCGTACATAAGTCTCAAAGAACTCATTGGTACGAGTCGGGGTTTGAACCCGCCACCTCGAGAATGCGAAGCGGCTGTTCTCCCATTGAGCTACCACGGCTTCCAGTTTGTCCAGTTTCACAGTTGAACAAACTCGAAGAAACCCGTCCAAAATGATGAACCGAATGATGATTGATGACTGATTGAACTGATGGTTGGACAAATTGGACTACACCCTTTTAAGCTTTAGCTATAATATTAGGTTATTTTAAGCAAAAACGAATCACGTCATTTCGACACTCCGTTTCAACTAAAATTTAGAAAAAAAATGTTGGAGCAACTTTTTTTTGTTCGTCTTGTTTTGTTTTTGCAAACTCTCTTAGAACCTGTCTTTACTCATCTCCTGCACAAACTTTATGACTACAACGAAACAAAGCAAAAAAACCCAGCAATTCAAAAAATTTTCAAACAATATAACGTAGCGTGAAAAATGTACAAAATAAAATAAAAAATGCTTGACTTACTCCTGAAATTGTTGAAATATTTGGCACTACGCGCTGCGAAACGAGGTAACTGCAATATACGACGGTGCAAATAGGAAGGTATGCTCGTTCGATGTCACCGTTCGTGTTTCGCGAATAAGCTACGGTAATGTTATCATAATAAGTAAACTGTGAACGAAAATGTGTCTATTTACCGTGTTTACGAGTAATATTAATACTAGTTACGCCCCGTGTTTTTGTCTGCTATCCACAGAATTTCCCGATTACATAAGAGTCCAGAAATCTTCTTCAAAAGAGTCTTCAAAGTAACACGACTGTCAGTTGGGGCATAATTTTTTTTTTACATTTCTGTCATGTATGTGGACGTTGATGCGCACCGCGTTTTTGTTTGCTATTCACAGGTTTTTCCAATTTGATAGGGTCCAGAAATCTTCTTCAAAAGAGTCTTCAAAGTAACACGACTGTCAGATGGGGCATATACTCGTACATATTTTTTCAACATTCCGCCATGTTGTCGCGATGCGATGACATTGACGACTGATCAGATGACCCATGATTTAACTAGGTATGTAGAATTGGTTGACTTTTTGGTTCCATTCAAATGCATTAGCGGACTTTCTATAAAACCAGGGCATAAGCGACGTTAGTACCAAATTCTTTCAGCCGTTTTTGCGTGATTGAGCAACATCCAAACATACAAACCTTGATATTTATAATTTTAGTATGATAGGAATTTAGGTATGCATGTTGTGATCATAAAACTCAAATACGTACTTATGTACATATCTGTTCTAAGTTAATACCCGACTTAAGTAATTTATGTCCCAAAAGCTCATTTACGCTTAAGCTTCTTGATATCGCGTAAAATGTAATAACACCAATTTCGCCTTCGATTTCCCAATTTTCCAACGTATTATTTTTCCGTGTTAGTAAATATATAGATATTATGGATGCATACATAGTTATATATGTGCTATTTATTGTTTCTAATATTATTAAGCACTCACTCAGATAAACAGTAATTTTATTAAACCTTAAGCCACAAAGCCTTGAGTTTAATATGCGATTGAAACCGCGACCAAAAACCAAACCAAATCTTGATAACAACGTAATTAAATAAAACCTAAATTATTCGAGTTTAAAATTCGAATAATTGTAAAGTCTATCCGACGTTAGTCGAGTCCAGATTACAGTCAGCTTAGTACAAACCATCGATTTTCACGATAGCATCGCTAAAGCTCAGGCTAAAGGGATATCGGAGCAATTTGGCACCATTGACGCCAGTTGATGGCCCGATATTAGATATTCCAGGGCTCATTGCTCGACGTGAACGCTTAGCTCAATATTTTCAATAGCGAGAATTAGCTAATCTTCGTTGTCAAATCTCCTGTCGGGTGAAGCGTAACATGAACATAATTTGGCATTTCGGACAGAAATTGTGGCGTATCGAATAGACGACGAACAAACTTAGTCAGAGGAACGAGATATTGTCTTTAATTCGAGAGTGAATCGGTTTCTTCTAGGCAAGCGTGCTCCATCGTAGACAACATTATTGCTTACCAGGCGAGACGGTATCGATCGATCGGTCAGTTAGTTGCGATTAATTCGATGATAAATAATCGAACAAAAATATGCCTTCACTTGGCCTGAAAACTCCACCATAGCTCTATCTAAACAAACTTACTTACCTGTATAAAAATAGCAAAAAAACATACTAGAGCAATTTCGAGCAGTAATTTTTAAAAGCAGCAGTTGTTTCGAATAATGGCGGTCATTAATAAAACTGTCATCTCGTAGATGTAGCCCGTACTTATTCCTAATTGGCCAATTAACAGCTCGAGCCAAATTGCCCGTCCTACAAAGACCGAACTAAGTTATAGTTGGTCTTGATTTAGACTCGAAACGCATTTCTGATTTGAATCAGACCCATTCTTACATATTTTAATCGGATTTTTTTATCTATCTATCCATCGCTCTGTAAGCAAAAAAAGGAACTACATATAATATAAACACAACAAACAAAACATATCCTAGGTTACCTTAAAATTTACCTTAACTTTAAGTTTTCCCAAAATCTTTGCCAAATAGGTACTTAGATAATTAAGCGCTTTTTGCCCGACCAATTTCAAAAGACATTTCGGATAAAGAAAAACTGAACCGAATAATTCCCAACGCTGTGAGACACGCATTTTTTAATAAATTATCACGCATCGCCATCTTTCAAAGCAATAACTCGCGTGTGCGCTCCCGTGAAACGATGGCTTTAGCTTACTTTGGGATGCTTTTGTGGCTCACATTCAAAGATTCACATCAAAATTTCTAATGAGGTCCTTGTTGAGGGATACCACAACCTATCTCTCCTCTCTCTCCCTCTCTCACTCTCTCTAATCTATATGGTTATTCATAAAGGGTATACTAAGCCGAAAAGGGCTCATAGTACTCATCATTATGAACAACTTTTACTATGGGACCCAAAAAGTCGCGAAAAAAAAATCAGCTGTTCCATAGAAAAATGTCAATGACACTCAACAAAATGTATGGAACAGCTGATTTTTTTTTCGCGAATTTTTGGTTGGTCCTTAAAAGTTGTTCATAATAATGAGTACTACGAGCCGTTTTCGGCTTAGCATACCCTTTATGAATAACCCTGTATTGTATAGGTATATATTTTGAGGACCTTGTAAGGAAAACATGAAAATTATGAATTTTAATGTTGCTTGAAAAAGTGTTCATTTTATTATGTTGGGTTGGACGAATTTCGTAAATTTAGCAATTGTAATTTAGAGTTACTAATTATAGCCTTTCGTAAAAGAAGAATTTCGACCGTTTATAAATATTACACAGCGTATACGAAATCACTTATTTCGACATTCTTTTTTTAACGTGATAACGTCTTGTAATTCGATGGAGCCGGGTTGCAAGTACGAAAAAAGTGTGACGTATGTGCCGTTACCTCGATGAGGCGTTACCGCTATCGCTATCGGTACGGTGAACTCGGGATGTCCGATCTCTTTTGTCTTTTTAGAAATAAATATAGAGTCATTTGGTTGTCAAATATTTTTAGGTCTGTTCAGAAATTGGTACGATCTTTTTGTACAAAATAAAATTTGCTTTTGAAAAATGAAACCATTCTATCAGTATTTTCTTATGACGTTGTCACGTTCAACTATCGTCAGTAAACCGACTTTACAGACAACCGGTTTTTTTTATTCAATAATAGGCTTGCATTTGACCGCCATCTTGCCAGAGGGTAAGCAACGCTACGGCCTACGATCGAGCATGCTTACCTAGAAGAAACCGATTCACCTCTGACCCCTGGCCTTCTGACTTTGAACCTCTGACGCAAAAATAAGGGTATTCGTGTTATAAGTTTAATAACGTGCGTATTAAATCTGTCTGTGGCATTGTAACTCCTAAAACGACGTAACCGTAACAATTTTGAATTATTTTTTTGTTTGAAAGATGACTTAATCGATAGTGTTCTTAGCTAAGATTCGAAAAAACTGAATCAGTCATTCAAGACTGTCAGCGTTCTAATCGCTTTTTTATTTACATTATTACTTATTTCACAAAACTGGCACATTACATCAACCCTGGCGCATGCAGACAAATTCTCTTTATCATACTACTTACCGCCTCGGTGTCGGGAAAAGGTAAGTACTCGTGTGTGCGCTTCATTTCCGCTCTATTTTCGTGAGTGTTAAAATAGAATCTGTCAAAAAGTTAATTAATTATAGTCTGTGCACATTACACTCACACACACACATACACTTTACAATTAGGTACATGAGTATAATATCTACCAGTTTTTTATAATTTTTTATGACCAACGATTTAATTAATGGTCATGTTCGTTAAAAGCGACATAATAGGAAAAGACATAAGATACTTAAAACTTGCACTTGAATTTGATTTGTTTTTGAAACGAACAAAACGCAAATCCGAAAAATCATGGGCTTAGAAAGATTTATTTTTTTATTTGTATAATAAAACTATTCTGGTAACACCTTTACAGTAGAACCAAGGCGGTGTTACCCTTATATATCAACATACTATGCAATTACAGAAAATACAGCAAACAAACTAAAGAAAATAATAATAAAAATAAAACAATATCATCATCATCATCATCAGCCCGTTATCGCCCACTGCTGAGCGTAGGCCTCTCTTCTTATACGCCACTCATCCCGGTCCTGTGCCAATCTTGAGGTTGGCAAAACAATATAAACTAATTAAATTAAATTCACATCTCACAGAGTCTGTGAGCCGCCCCTGATAGTTGACCGAGCGAAATGACGTCTCAAGAGTCTAGGAGTCTGTGAGCTGCCCCTGATAGTTGACCGAGCGAAATGAGGTCTCAAGAGTCTAGGAGAACTAATTATACTTGTATGATTTTACCTTTTTTATATTTTATGACAATTTTTTGAGTTATTTATTTATGAAAATAACTTGAGGTCTTCATTAAATTTTGCAAGGAAGTTATTTTAATATAATTTTTAAGTTTGGAAATGAATAAAATCGGTCAAAAGGTTACAGAGATAGCTGTCGCGAGGTCCTGATAGTGCTCTCTTAATATTATAATATCATCTCTTTATATTTTAACAGTAACGAATTATCAATTTACCATTTATAAAATTCAAACAATCAACGTAATTACAAATTTCCGCTTCACTACGTTGCCAACATTAAAAATTCAAAAAGTTATTAAAATCGCGAGCAGCCCGAAAGGGTTATTCTTCACACGAAACTTCATTTCAAAGAGAATAAAATTTAAAAAACAACTCCGCATTTAATTCAGCAAATGTATCGTCAAAAATTCTGAATGTAAAAAGGTTTTACTGCTGATGAAACACGAGTGCTCGGAACGTAATTCAAATTATTTGCAAGTAAAATGAAATTATTTTAGTTCCATAATACGGAGCGTAATAAACTACGAGTTATTCAAATGAGATGATTTCAAGTGGCTGAACTTAATTGTTCGAACGAAACTCGATACCCACTAATAGATTACATGTTGACACACGTTGTTGTTGTTGTTGTTGATTACATGTTGTTGTTGTTGATTCACTTACACATTGTGGATGCTTTATTTTCTTATGTACTAGCTGCGTCATACGGTTCCACTCACTATCCTTCAGAAAATATAAATTTTTTTTTAAGTAGCCTGTGTCAAGCTATAATATTTCTACTCAAAATTTTATCAAATTTCTTTCCAGTAGTTTTTGCGTTGGAGTTAGAAACTGAATTACTCGTGTAATTTTTTTTCTTTTTTTGTGACGTAAGCAAGATCAATTTAACAACACCTGAACAGTTCAAAACAAGTGCGTTATTAGCATTATTGAAATAATTGGCGCATTCAGATTTATTGTCACAAGTCATGGATTTCCATATACAATACAGTCATACAGGGCTATACAGAAAGAGTATGCTAAGCTGAAAAGGGCCCATAGTACTCATCATTATGAACAACTTTTACTATGGGACCAACCCGGAATTCGCGAAAAAAAATCAGCTATTCCATACATATTGTCGAGTGTCGTTGTCACTTTTCTATGTAACTGCTTATAATTTTTTTCGCAAATTCTGGGTTGGTCACATAAGTAATAAAAGTTGTTCACAATAATGAGTACCTACTATGAGCCCTTTTCCGCTTAGCATACCCTTTCTGTAAAACCCTGTATAGTTAAGCTTACCACATCTCTGAACCATATCAAGATTCTTTTTACACCATATAATTTACATTTTCGCAAGAATAGAAAGACCTTGTCCACTTTGACCTTTTTGTAGATACCTATAAAACTCCAATACTTTACTTGGCCGAAATTTATGGAGATTGGCCGTACGTTGGTGCGTTGAAGAAGCTTTAAATCACTAGGCACATAATAATCCGACTTTGGTGTAGGCACATAAAACCTGCGCTGCATTGAGTGGTTTGCAGTGGCGTAGCGTGTCTTGGCGGGGCCAATTGTTTTTGGGGGCCTTTTTGACTGGTAAAGATTTCTCACAATAGAAAAAAATTATATTTATATTTGTCACTTTTTCCAAAATTTTTACAAGCAATTCAAATTAAATATACACTCTCTTTGTCTTTTTTTCGGCCGCAATAACCGATGTAGGGTGTTGCCAACTTTTGAACTTACGCTTTACTCGAGAAAAAAAGAAATTACTTTTTTTGACTTAGGTATGTCATTTCTGAAATTAAAAAAAAATGGGAAGTTTATATTAGTTTTAGCTTACTCACGTCGTCGGGGGCCTCCGTGGCCCGGGGGCCCCGTATAATTGATACGGCAGATACGGCGGTAGCTACGCCCCTGGTGGTTTGTATAAAATATGCTTTCACGGGTCAGACAACAGTGGGCCAGTGGCTGTTGAGGTCAACCCTAAATTTGGATAAAAAAGGCTTGATCAAATCTTTGCATTACGTTAAAAGTTTCAGAAAACCCAATTTGCAGTTTGCAGTTTATTTCTTTGGCAGAAAAAGTTATGTATTTGAAAAAAACAAAATTTATCAAAAATAAATAAATAAATTACCATTTCACACTCATAGCTCCCTACAAGGACAATCCAGTGTCAGGATGCCATAGTACACACACACATAGACAAGGACATCTAGCACCCAGACTCAAAACAGATATTTAAATTCATAATTCAAACATCTGCCTAGCCGGGAATCGAACCCGGGACCTCTGGCTTACAAGGCGGATATATTAGCGCTGAGCCAAACAGGGCACGCCACGCAGATTACATACATACTAATGCAACTTTTGAGAACCTCCTGTGTGGCTACGAGATATATCAGATACGAGCTGTCTTGAGCAATATACTTAAGTTACCTAACTTAAAACACTGCGTTATTAATAACGCTGCCAAAAAAAGTAATATAATTCAGAGCAATTCGATTTCATCGAGTGGATTACATGACACATAATCCGTACGACCACTCCAGGGGCTAAACTTACTCTCTGTCGATGATCAAGCCATTTACCGTGACAGACTGCATGGCCTCAAGCCTCACCCGGCGACCTTAAGAACCATTATCGTAAATAAACATCGACCAGATTCGAGCGAGTGAGATATTTTCTCGGTCACTGTTGCTCTTATTAGAAACGTCATGAGTGTGAGAGTGACGGAGATAATCCCGAGTGCTTAAAAAAAGGGACCAACAAAATTCTAAACAGCTTCGACCAGGGTCCCTGTTTTTAACCCTCGGCGCAAAAACGACGGGTGTTATAAGTTTAACGTGTTTGAGTATGTGGCATCGTAGCTCTCGAACGAATGAACCGGTTTTGTTTTTTTTTTTGTTGGAAAGGTGAAGTCGGGAGTATTTTTAGCTATGTTTGATGAAAATCGGTTCAGGAAATTCAACGTTACAGGTTTTTAAAATTTAAAATTTATTTGGTTCTCGACATTATATCCGTCACTCTTACTCTCATGACATTTCTAATGAGAGCGACAGTGACCGAGATAATCCACTCAAAATATAAAAACCATTATAGTAAAGAACATTCGTCGAACCACAGAATTACATACTGCTTCGACCAGTATCCGCCAAATCAAATAGCTAACGAGAGAGTGCAATTGGAAACGTTTTGTGGAAATAAAACAGAACGCGACGTGGTCCGCCTGTCCGATGCATGGGTCGTGTACAACGATGCAGTTATAAAGCTTAAAATGCATTTTTACCTAATTGGGGTTTAAATGGTTTTGATTTGAGTTGTACTCTACACTGAGAAAAATTTCACCTAAAGTACGGAGAAAACTGACAAACTAGTATACTAGCACCAGTTTTGAAGTTGAGTGAATTCATCGAAATTTTGATTGCTATTTTTCTCAGTGTACTCGTACTTATACAGGGCTATAAAGGAAAAGTATGCTATGCCGAAAAGGGGGATAGTACTCATCATTTTGAACAACTTTTACTACGGGACCAACCCGGAATTCGCGAGAAAAAACAGCTGTTCCATACATTTTTTCTATGGAACAGCTGATTTTTTTTGCGTACTAAGTATGAGCCCCTTTCGTATAACCCTGTATAGGTTAAGCTCCCGTAAGAAATCATACTTTTTAAGGTCTCATAATAAAATAAAGATGTACTCAGCGATCGCTATTACTTAGTAATTAATACCTATCCAACCATAGTATTTTTCAATATTCTTATGAGGTAAGATTTTTTCTTTGTGAGCGTGGTGTAATATCCTACTCTAATATCACTCTATTATCCAAATAAAATAGAAAAAAAAGTTCACTATGGAAACTAACGTGGTTTTTAAACATTATATATCTACGGCTAGTTTCAAACGCATTCGGTGACCTTCATCACGTCAACTAGTCATAACAAAGACTTAATATTTACGTGAGTATTCCCGTGTAAATTATAACAAAAAAAGACTTAATATTTACGTGAGTATTCCCGTGTAAATTATAACAAAAAAAGACTTAATATTTACGTGAGTATTCCCGTGTAAATTATAACAAAAAAAGACTTAATATTTACGTGAGTATTCCCGTGTAAATTATAACGAAAAAAGACTTAATATTTACGTGAGTATTCCCGTGTAAATTATAACAAAAAAAGACTTAATATTTACGTGAGTATTCCCGTGTAAATTATTACAAAAAAAGACTTAATATTTACGTGAGTATTCCCGTGTAAATTATAACAAAAAAAGACTTAATATTTACGTGAGTATTCCCGTGTAAATTATAACAAAAAAAAAATTATAAGCAGTCTTTTTTGTAATAATTATAAAGATTCGCCGTTTTTATTCATCTCCAATAACTAGATTGGATGGCAAAGTTGCTTCCAAAATAATCGAGGCAGCAGTCGGAAAAAAAACTATATCAGTAACTAGTGCTAGAACAGTTACTCGTAGTACCCGTAATTATAGCCACTTGTCGCAATTGCCATTTTCTCAGTGATTATTTATTTATTATTACTCACTAATTGTTGTTTTGTTTTTATTTATTATGTATTTTATTCTTCCCTATTAGTATTATTATATATTTAAATATATATACATATATTTTATATACGTTTTAGTATATTTATTTTCGGAAATGTAGGTAGTTTTTAGTATGTACTTATTAGAATGTATTTCTAAGTATTTATTATTATTATTTTTTTATGTAGGTTTATATGAGTATTCTTCAATATTGCACACCCCGTTTTTATATTTTTTATCTATCCTCTCCATCCTAAGGTTGCCTGGAAGAGATCGCTCTTAGCGATAAGGCCGCCAGTTGTTGCACTAGTTTTAGGTGCTTTAATCCTTTTGTTTGTAATTTATACATACATACATACATATTATCACGCCTCTTTCCCATTGGGGTAGGCAGAGACTACATCCCTCCACTTGCTACGATCCTGACATATGTCTTTCGCTTCTTCTACTTTCATAAGTGTTTTCATACAAGCTCGTCGGTTGCGGGTACTTTTTACGTGGCCTTTAATGAGAACGTCTTCGATTTGATCGTGATACGTTCGCCTACGTCGACCTCTACCAGCTTGTCCATTCACACTCGCCTCATAAATCTGTTTCGTCAATCGTCTTTCATCCATCCTCTCTACGTGTCCGAACCATCTCAGCATCCCTTTTTCTATCTTTGTCACTATCTTTGTCTTTGTTTGTAATTTATGGTGTGAACAATAAAGAGTTTATCTATCTATCTATCTATCTATCTATAGCCAACCCTCATCCTTCGTGATCATCAAATCAGTGGCAACAAAAACAGATTTTTTTGACACACAACCAAGTATTTTAACGCGTACTACCTACTTAACCTTCAATAATCCCACAGCTGGGATACACGTCTGCTTTCGAAGGGTAAATAGACCGACTATTTAGAAGCTTATCTACTGAATATTATCTAGTTAACATTGTACTGTCGGCAAACTTTCAGCTTTTTGGCACTACTCCTGAATATTTTGTTGTTTAAAATAATTTTAAGCCTTCATTTTAACTGAGACCCGACTGGAATTTTTGCTACCTATGCTGCCCTCATAAGCCCTAGAGCGGTATCTAAAAAAAATATTTCTGTTTTTTCACGCTTCTGTTACTTCAAAAATTACGCTTCTGATGTGTGAAAAACAGAAAACTATTATATTTTTTTGAGATACCGCTCTTGGGCTTGTTATTTCATTTTTAAGCTATTGCATAGCTTCTATCGCGGGCCTTGAGCGTCGAGACCGAATCCAGAAATTCCGTAACGAAAATAACCTAACACCCTCCACTCCGACCGGCACAGCGGTGATACTTTTTAGTTTTGCCATCTATCGATGAATAGCAGAATTTTTAATGACTTTTTGAAATATCACGCTTGTCTCTTTAGTTCAGCAACTCGCCCCTAGGTGTCGAGTGTAAGGTTTCGGTGACTTTTCGCCTATTTTATTTTATTTTGAAAATTATTGATAATTATTACAAAAATTCATTAGGATACTTTTAAAAAAAATAGGCTTTGCAATATTTATACAAAAAAGGAAGATATAAAAAAATATTTTGAACAATATTAACTTCTCATATTAATAAAAGAAAAAAAAAAAGTTTTCTTATCGGTCACCACGCTCAAAAAGTGTACTCGTAACTTGAATTAATATCAAAGAAAAAAAACAAAGGAAAAAAAATACTGCTTATATAAAATAAATAAATAATTATAATTGCTTAGGTTGATAAAAAATGCTATGCAATAAATAGCTTTACCGCGGCAGTCCCCGAGTGCCACACGTCTTTTTTTTCAGAACAGTCATAATATTCATGGAATCACACTAATATTAATAAATGTGAAAGTTTGTAAGTATAAAAATATTATTTACTTCTTCATGCTAAAAAGATTCATGAATTTGCATGAAATTCGGTATGATAAGAAGGGCTTATAGCCCGGTCAAGTTAGCCAAAAATTAGAGGTAAGGTTACAAATATTCGCATAGAGCTGATTAACTTTTACAAATGTTCGTGACACCATTATAAATGAAATCTGGAAGGCTGATGATGATAACAATGTTCCACAGCCCAACTTTGCTCTTTATCTATACGTAGGAAGTTAACTGTATTTATTTGGTTGTTAATAAAAGCAGTTGCCCATAAAGGTATCGGTTTCTAATACCATTAACTGGAAGAGCTTTTATTATTTACGAATTTATTATTTCGGAATGGCAAAATTACCTGGCGAATGGCTATTCATTTTTCCGAAGGGCCGACGTAATTTGGTGTTGATATTAATTTTATTACAAACTTGTTGCGCCCCGCGATCTCACCCGCTATTCTCCAGGAATCGTAAACTTTTGGGATAAAAGTTTTTCAGGATACAATCCATCGAAATCTGTTAACCGGCAAATTAAATATCAAATAATGCTAAGTTATGAATGAATGGTTATTATATTAATTCTGAAATATTATATTCTATTGATTTTTTTTTAAATTCTCCTTATTTGTTGACTTGTAATTTCTTGACTTTGACTGGTTAAGGCGTGAAGTAGGTAAGTACTCGAAGTTAGTTAAAACACACACACACTCCCACAAATCTCTTACTATAATATACACCCCTTTTAATGACAAATAACAAATAGCTGAGGGACATATAGGGGCCGTGTTACTTTCGTAATAACCATAAATATTTTAATCTATTTTTTTAATTCCATAACATACGAGTACGTGGGGGTAACATATAACATCTATACATGTATACGCCTCTGCGTACTCGTGATTACATTTTCTAGAATTTACATCTGCCACAGAATAAATTAATAGTATCTAGTCTACATGAAATATTCATTAGTTTCCAATAGGTTTGACCTTTACGCTAAAATCTTGTTCTTCAGGATATTTTTATGGAAAATTCCTAAAGTTTTTCTTTGAAATTCTCTGAGCTGAGTCAATTTTTCGACAGCTTGCTGTGAGATATCCAGGCAATCTTTTAGATGATTTGTTTTATTTTCTAGTGAAGCTAAATTGATCTAATAGAAGCCGAACACTGTTAATTATGTCATACTCGTATACTTATGTAAGCATGAACAAAATATGTGAAAATAGGTTGCCTTATGGTAGTTAGTTCTTGTAGTTCGAGTGATTTCCAAGTCTTTTTTTTTTATGTAATTGAGTGACGAGACGAGCAAATCGCTCGCTTGATGTTAAACGTCACGATTGCCCATAACAGGTCTGCGCCACCCAGAATTTGGTGGCGCGTGTGGTGGTCTTCTGCTGGTGTTTTTACCTTCTTACACGATAGTTGTTGGTGTTCCTTATTGTGTTGTGTCGGTTCTTGTTGTATGATATTTGCATCCCATTTGTAGAAATACAAAATATTAAAAAAAAAGCTGTATTCTAAAAGAAAAAGAGCAATTCAATGGCGCTTGTGAATCCACCGACATGGTGGCCAGCGTGGAATACGGACTATTAATTCTTCAAAGGAAACTGTATCCCAGCAGTGGCATGATTAAAGGTTGAGTAGTAACGGTAGCAAGCAATGTCATACTATAGCTTAATTTCCGTCTGTTTCACTGAAATTGCTGTCTAAAAGATATTTATTCAAAATCGAATCAAAACTTAACAAAAGAACAACGAGAGAGGCGAGATTGATGCCACTTCCCGTCCTTAGCAAATATACCCACTCATAAACTGTCCGCGAACAATTCTTCTCGTTACAGAAGAAATAAGGTTTTACGGCTAAAAGCAAACCGTTATAAATTACAATCATTGTGTAGCAAATTGAACAATTTCGTCCTGAACTTGGCCCTCAATTTGTTCATTTGAGTGTTTCGACCCCGAAAGTGGACCAGCCCAGCGAGATTTTCGAGATAAATTGTCGGCTTCCCCAAATTGATTCTACTTTGCTTCCTTCAAAATTTTAATGATGGAATGCTTTTTTACGTTTTCTATTTTCTTCATTCTGAATGCTGATTCAGAATTCGCATTTTCTTTTGTTTAAAGACTAAAGACAACGTACCAATCTATGATATGTATATTAGGTTATGGTCAGCAGGGGGCGATTACGGGGTGAAATGATGATGTTAGGACTACCGTGCAACTAGGACGAAAAATAATAAGGCTCAGAGTTGGTATCAAGTAATTGACTAAAATTTCGAATACAGAGCCAAATGAAAAAGAATATCAAAAATATAAAACAGAAATAAAAAAATCGAAGCAGGAATGGAGACCGTAAGACATGCAATTTTATGATGTAATCATATTATAATATTAAGTAGGACCAAATCTTTTATAAAGTAATTAGAAGTAAAACAGTAGCAGAAATAATCCGTGAAATTTCCTTTAATCTTACGTCATTTATTATCTCGTGTGATAAACTACTATCATAAACACGAAAACAAAGGACCTATTCTGGAACGTTTGATTTACGTTTAACACTCACCCTTATGTTTATTTAACCCTCGGCGTAAAAGGAGCGGTGTTTTCAATTAACATGTGTATCTTTGTCGCTATATTTGAGTGTCTGTCTGTGGCATCGTAACTCCTAAACGGCTAAACCAATTTTGATTTAGTTTTTTTATGATAATAATTTATTTATGTTTAAAAAAAAGTTTAAAAGGTAACTTGACCAAGAGTGGTCCAAGGGTATGATTAAAAAACGTTTTAAGATCATCTTTTTTCACGTCGACGATTTTTAAAATGTAATAACGTGTTAATGAGAGAGACTATCACTGACTTAATATCGAACGTGCCAGAATCAAGGCCCTAGAATCGAAAATAATCTCATCTAATCATCTAATTGCCATGTATTGGTAATCTATATTTTATGTTTCTGGTACCTATTACACCATAGTCCATAATATTATCAGAAGTGATAAAATCAGGGCATTAAGGCGAGGCCATATGCTAGAAAAAAATCAGATTCCACCCGCGCGTCGCGCTTACCCCGCTCTAGTGCGAAAATCGGCCACGAGCGCGCCACTGTGTCGCGAGTAGACACGACTGCACGAACCACGCTCACCGAAGGTCATTATGCGTGGCGCTAAGCACAGTATAAGCTTTACATTCAGATAAATCACGTACTCTACGATTAGAAACGAACGTGTTTACATTATATTACTGCATACACGGTCAACTGACCCCTAACTAAGCAAAGTTTCGAATACAAAGTGTATCTGTTTAATTTTTGCGCAGTAAACAGTTTTTTCGATGAAATACAGAATGAAGATTGATTTAATCTTATCTTACCATCATTATAAAGTTGAATGTTAGTGTGTATGTTTGTAACTTCTTCCGCTAAAACGGCTGACCTAATTTTGAGTTTGGTATATGAATAGATTAAGTCCTGGAGGCTACTTTTTATCCCGGCATACCAACCGGTTCTAAATAAAAATAAATATTCGATAATATTTCTTGAATCCATCCAAGGCCGCTTCTCAAGTGCCTTGCTTTATTTTAGTAATACAAAAATAAGAACATTAAAAACATATGGAAAAAAAATGGGGGAGACCTTTGCCCAGCAGTGGGACAGCATAGGTTAGATAAAAAAATAACCTACAATATTATGCGAAAATTATAAATCATAATAAAACAAATAGGTACGTCTCATTTCAATCAAATTTAATTATCTTGTACATTTTTTACAATTTATTAGTTGGACATTTAATTACAATTTCAGACTTCGTTTTTGTTGTTCGCAATAATCACTAAAGCGTGAATTTTGACGTACGTGTTTAGAAGGTCGACAGCGTATCTGTGTTACAGGTGTTACAGGTATCCATAGGCGTCGGTGATCGCTTACCATCAGGCGGCCCGTTTGCTTGTCTGCCACCTATGGCATAAAAAAAAAGCTGGTATAGACTAACATAATATGTATACAAAAATCAGTCAATTTTAACAATATAACTGTCGAATTGATAACCCCTTTTTAGAAGTCGGTTAAACATTTGTATTATACAAAATATCACAGATTCAGATTCAGAAATATTTATTGAATAACTGATACATTGTAATTTATAAGCTGGATGTTAGTCCATTAGTTCAAATTGTCAGTTTACCTACATCGGGCATTCAATACGTACACAGTCAAATAGTTTTAGTAGTAATTAAAAATAATAATAATTAACAATTTTCAATTCTATTTTAAATTCTATGCATAATATGTCAAATAATTTTGATTCAATGTCAATAGTATTCAATTAAGATATCATGTCAATTCCAGAAATGTCAAATTTTAAATTGTCTATTTAATAATGTAATTTCCGTAGATCTATCTCTATTTACAAATTCATTCATGTCATAAAATACGTTATTTAATAGCCACTTCTTCAGATTAATCTTGAACTGTTTATTACATGGTATGTCTGTTATATTTTTTGGTAACAAATTGTAAATGCTAATAGCACTGATAAAGGTGCTTTTCTCATATTATATATTACACAATTAGTGCGTGGCTTAAAAAGGTAATCATTGCCCCTCATAGTGTTTTTTCTCGATCGTGCATCTGACTTGTTTTTGAATAAAATAAGTCATCATCATCATCGACAGCCTTATTTATCCCATTGCTGGGTGGCTTTTCTTTTACTATGCCACACCCAGAGCACGTTTCGAGAGTCGATAGATAATCTATACTAATATTATAAAGAAGTAAAGTTTGTGTGTTTGTATATTTGTTAAATTGTACGGGGTAATCTCGGGATCTACTGAACCGATTTTAATAATTTAATTTAATTAATAATTTTAATTTAATTTCTTTTTTTCGCGAATTTCGGGTTGGTCATAAATTGTTATATATATACACATAAAAGTTGTTCATAATGATGAGTAGGTACTATGTGCCTTTTTCGGCTTAGCGTACCCTTTATGAATAACCCTATATATTAATTTTTACTATAAATTGACAAGTTAGCATCAACAAACTACGGTTGCTATAGTTACGCAATAGCATGAGAATAGAGGTTATATCAAAGAGTTCCTATAATTATTCTCAACACCTTTGGTCACGCCATCACGCGTGAACGGCTGGACCGATTTCAATTTACTCTACGTTTATCCCAACCCAAAGTCTACCCGTGCGAAGCCGGGACGGGCCGCTAGTGTATTATATATTTATATGATATGAATATTTAGTCATATCATTTGTTAATAAGGTTTGCCAAGAGATATACTTACTCTCTATCTACTGGCTCTGCAGAGGTGCCAGGTTGGGCAACATCTATATCAAGTTTGCGCTTCTTTGACCTGAAATAAGTAAGTTAAAAGTAGTAAGTAAGATTGTCTAAAAAAAACAAGTTTTTATACGCACTCCTCCGTTTATACAGGGTTATTCATAAAGGGTATGCTAAGCTGAAAAGGGCTCATAGTACTCATTTTTATGAACAACTTTTACTACGGGAGCAACCCGAAATTCGCGAAAAAAAAATCCGCTGTTCCATAGAAAAATGTCAATGACACTCGACAAAATGTATGGAACAGCTGTTTTTCTTTTCGCGAATTTCGAGTCGGTCTCATAGTAAAAGTTGTTCATAATGATGAGTACTACGAACCCTTTTTCGGCTTAGCATACCCTTTATGAATAACCCTGTATAATATTTTTCTATTTAAAACGCATTTTCGTTATTTCATTTTCTTATTTGATATCAAAAACTTAAAACTATTAATTTATTATTGATATGAGATGAGTACACAATGAATTGTTTGATTTTTTTGCATATACTACCACAGATTGCCATAATAATATACTACCACACTCTATTTGCACTTAGTGCTCTCAAAAATAGACTCTATTTCTACCGTCATAGGGTGTTACATTATTTTCAAACTATTCTAGTATGATCCGATCTATACGGCAAAGTATTTATAAAGTTACGTGTTAATAAATATAAGAAATCAAACTCTGTAAGGTAGGTACTACCAAATCCAAATATTGGTAGGTACCTAGGTAGGTATATTACAAACAAAATACTTACAGAAAAAGGAGTAGGTAGATAACGTACTTACTGCATACTAGGTTCTTACCTTATAACTTCTATCATTTGTCTTTGTTTCTTCTGATTCCGTTTTGATGCTTGATTATTGCCCATTTTTCGTTTCTCACATCTGTACAACCCGTACAATACTTCTCGTATAAAAGTTATTTGTAGAGGCAAATCTTTTTCACTGAATTGACAGAGAGGGAGGTAGGTACACTCTTAGCAAAAACACAATCACATAAATTATGAGAATCACAACGAAATGTCACTTTATATTTTTGTAATTATTGAATGACGGAGCGACACACGTCCGACAGGCAAGCCGCATCAGCGGTCACTGTCTCTCAGCATAGAAATGAGCGAGAAACGCTATGACGCGATACCGCAGCGATACGAATTCATGCGATTTTTGCGAGATATGTTTTAAATTAATTTATTATAATTGAACAAGACATTCATTTTAAAATCCCTTTGTAGAAATGAAACATCAGAATATGTTTTATTACGTCAATTAATTTTATAAATTTATTTCCAAAATTGTTAAACAACTTATGTGTTTAAAAACACACATTGTTGAATTACAATTTGAGCTTGGACCTTACTTTGTGATTTTTTTCTATCGAACAAAGTTATCGTAATCGCGTTTTGAGTTTTATATAATAATCAAATATATGATCAAGATATTCAATTATTTTTTTTAAGGTCGTCATTTGCATACTTTAGTCTACACTCGTCTTACAAAGGGCCCGTTTTCAGCTCTCGGACCCCCTTAAGGTAAATTTACCTAATATTTCAGAAAAAAATATTATACTAATTGCGCCTCGCGGTTTGACCCGCTAGCTTTATCACAAAAATTTCAATTTTTCGGCTTAAAAAAATAGCTGGTTTTAGCTGCCTCCACACTACTCATCCAAATTTGAGGAGCCGGTTGAGCGTGAATAAGTAACCTGAAAATATTAAAATTAAAAGGCTGAATTAGATAAACATTTAGAAACATGATCCCACCAAATTATTTCCCGGAGCATTAGGTATAAACCTTTGAAGATTTACAATTCGGGCATGTTATTGTATAGGGTTATAAGCAAAGGGTATGCTAAGCCGAAAAGGGCTCATCAATATCGACTCATCATTTTTTTTAAGGGACCAACCCGCAAATCTTGAACAAAATCGGCTGTTTCATATTTTGTCTGGTGTCGTTGACATATTTCTATGGAATAGTTGTTTTTTTTTCACGATTACAGTGTTGGCCCCATAGTAAAAGTTGTTCATAATGATGAGTAGTAAGATGCCTTTTCGGCTTAGCATACCCTTTATGAATAATCCTGTATAAAAATACAAACAAACTTTATCTCTTTATAATATTATTACCACAGATAGATGTTAGATATTATAATAAAATCTCGTATAAATACGAAACATTCGTTCAACAGCTGTCAATGCCCGCACATCGTACCCTGATAACTCTTTATCTACTAAAAACTTGTAGATAAAGAATTAAAACATAGTGAATTATATTATAGTTGTTATATTTATATTATAGTAAATGTGTTATAGTGAATCAAAAATAGTTTTGAATTCGTAGTCCAGTGAATTTCTGGTAATGAAAACAAAATAAATGATAAGTGTATATTATTGAAATCTGTTTTGTGATTATTTTAGTTGTTCACTTGTGT
This sequence comes from Alcis repandata, assembly GCA_949125135.1. Classification (NCBI taxonomy): domain Eukaryota; kingdom Metazoa; phylum Arthropoda; class Insecta; order Lepidoptera; family Geometridae; genus Alcis; species Alcis repandata. The sequence goes on from OX421240.1 coordinate 4,105,521, forward strand.
CTTCTAACGTAGCGCAGCGTTTGTTTTCATAATTTTTTAACTAGAATAAGTCCGCGATTGACCACCAACTCGCCTGATGGTAAGCGATGATGTGGTCGAAGATGAACGCAGACCTAGAAGATACCTATTCACTCTGACCTTGAAAAATCTCAGGAAATAAGAAAGCCGGCAGTCTGTTCCATTCCTTGGCTGTGCGAATCAGAAACGAATCATACACGTGTTTTGTTTTTTTTTTTCGAATAAGTACACGTTTGACTACCTCTTGTTGTAAACCCAACGCTGTGTTAGCGCTGTGGGCGATGAAGCACTAACATTTAGAAGTCATACTTATTCATTTTGGCCTTGAAACCCCTAAGATAGTAATACATATTTATAGATATATTTTTAATTAATTTCCACTGGCCAACTGAAGCTGGTATTTTTGTAACAAAAAGTGGTGCATTGCCCGCGTTTTATATTGGCAATAGGTTTGTCAGACATAACTCAGTGTCACAGCTAGATGTCACTACTGTCAGTACAGTACAAGTACGGACGCTATAAATGTTAGTAATCAAACTGGTTGCAGTACGAGGGCCCGCGGAGCGTTTCAATACTGGAATGTCGAAAATAAAAAAAGTAAAAAAAAATAATACGGAAAAAAGGTTAAAATGTTTTTTTTTAATAGTTGAAAAAAATATTAGTAGTTATTTAGGAAAGCGCTATCTAGTTCCATTTTCAGTAAATTAAATCAATTAGATGTTTAATATTTTCTCACCAATCAACTATTTATAAATAAGTTACTCGAAGTCAATGTTACCTATGTATTTATCTGATCATTTAGTCCAAACTATGAGTAAGGCAGTGACGGAATGGTGGCCGAGGCAAGGCAAGCGGAGCGTTGGTCGTCCGGCGAAGAGATGGGTCGACGACATAGTCAGAGTCGCGGGTCGAACCTGGACCCGATTAGCAGTTGACCGAGGCAGATGGCATAACGGGAGAGAGGCCTATACCCAGCAGTGGGATAGAGAGGGCTGTGGAGGATGATGATGATATAAAATTGACCACATTATCGCTTACCAATCGACGAGTTGGTGGTCAAACGCGGATATATGTATAACAAAAATAAAAAATATATAAAGATAAACCCATTGGTTGGCAACTGACTTTTTAAACATATTTCATGTATACGTTTCAGATCATGGCGAGAACAGCTCTGTTCCTGCTGAGTTTGTTGGCTGCTTCGTATGCTTGCGATGCATACAAGATCCTCTTGATATTCCCTATACCAAGCAAAAGCCACACCATTCTTGCAAAAGGAATGGTCAGGCATCTGATGAAAGCTGGTCATGAGGTAAGTAGCATTGTGGACAAAACTGTGAGAATATATGAGTTTTTTAGATAGATATAGATACAGGTGTTTGGATAGGCGGTGGATACAAGTATTGATTTAGGCTTTCTCGAGTTACATAGTACCTTGAGTGGCAGTCTTGGTCTTTGTAGGCTCTGGGACCATGACTTATAGGGTCTGGTAACTTGACTTGTAGGCCTGGGCACTTTCACTTGCAGTCGCAAGTATTAACTTAAAGTCACTATCCACGAACAACTATGCCAAAGATAGGCTACATAAGCCATTAAAAGCACACATCCAAGCTCATTTAGACACTTATGTAACTGTTACAAAAAAAGGTGTTGTCGAAAGCGGCTAAAAAGACAACATCATCTTTACCACACGTGTTACTAATAATTATATGCCGGAGAATAAAATATAAACTTATGGTAGTTGTTTTAACAAAATCTTATTTGATTCTTTTTAGGTGACCCTCTTGACGCCACATATCGACAAAAACCCACCTCCCAAATTTCATCAGATAGATGCCAGTTCATTGGAAGAGCTAACAAAAAGTAAACGCTTTATACTTAAACATAGTTTACAATACATAGATATCCAATTATGCATGACAAATTACATGTATATTTTAAAAATCTATCGCTATTCACTATATATGCGCTAGTCCTCGTGAAAACTCTAAAAAGGCCCAGCGGATTTGTTTTTCGGTGCAAATACAGGGGCTTAGAAATAAACGGATGAAACTGCAGCACGTAGCTAGCTCTAATATAAAATCAAATTTAATTTGTTTAACAGATATTGTTCAACAGGCAAAACATGTTTGACATTTTTTTAATGTTTCTAATTGAAAACCATTTTGTACAAAATCTTGAACAGTACTTGTAAAAAAAAGACTAATTACGTTTCTCGTATATTCCAGAGTACGCCAGCCAAATTCGGCTAGAGGACATCATAGAAGGAGGCATCAGCCACATGAATCCCTTGATTCTACCGTTTATGACTCGCATGCTGTCAGTCACAGTTATGGAAGATGAGAACGTTCAAACTTTCCTGAAAGATAAGTCGCAGCACTTCGACTTGGTAATCGCAGAATGGCTGTATAATGAACTTTTTGCATCGTGAGTTTTTCGGTTTTTTCATAAAATTATTAAATTCCTAAAAATTTAAGATTAAAAAAATCTTATTCTTATGAATAAACTAAATTGTTGTTCATATTCGATATGGGCACGATTGGTCCTGGCTGGTTTCAAACGGTTGGAAGTACCGGCGTCCCACAAGGGGTGCATTGTGCATTTCCCCTTGCCAGCGCTCACCCGCGCCAACCCAGCTCGTTGAAATACCGGTACGAAGATCTGTACCGGTAGCACAACTGCTTCAGTGCCGCGCTTAGATCATAATGTAAATAATAAGCAGACAGACTGCTGAGTTAGTATGGATGATGATAAAGCCACCTAATGCAATCCGGTAGCTATTTCTTCTATGGTTTAACATTGCCACAAAACATACCTACTCTAAAGTTTCGTTCGACAACAACAAACACTGTTGTTTTAAGCAATAATTTGGCTTAACTTTTCCCTATACTTTAAAATGGTTAACTTGTTGAAGTTGAAGAGTTAAGTCGTTTGACTTTTGGTAAATTAGTTAATGGCTTTTGTGAAAATGCTTCATAACTCCGCCAATGCTACGCAGTACAGACCCTTTTAAATCTTTTGGCTAACTAAAAAGAAAAACCAAACAAAAAACAAAAACCCAAATATGTGTGTTGTGTGTGAGTGAGATCCCACTTCAGTACAATTTATCTGTAATTCACTGGCTCTCATTATCATCATCATAATCATCCACAGCCTTCCCTATCCCAATAAAGGTACATAGGAGGCTTCCCTTCAATATCGTCAACCCATTTTGCCATCTTGATTGCAAATAATATTTTAAATGTATCACTGTTGACATTAAACTGTTTGTGATTTCAGATTCGCAGCCATCTACGACGCTCCCTTGATCTGGTTCTCCAGTTCAGAGCCAGATACAATGATGCTCAGCGTCGTCGACGAGAATCTTAATCCGGCGTACAACGGGCTGTACATTACAGACAATCCGCCTTTTACCTTCATGCAACGATTGTCTCAGTTGTGGTATTCCACCCAAGTTGCGATATTCCGAGAGACGTAAGTAATATAACAATAATATGCTAATACTGTCAAATGATATACACAACACACAACACACACATGTATGATGTGATACTGTCACATTGTGCCAAATTATTGACATGAACTGAACCATTATAACTAACTTTTTTGTCGCCGGCCAGCGCGCCACCAAATAGACGAGTGAGTTGTGCCGAGGTTGGTCACCGCAAAATCACCCTGCGAGCCACAAATACCAGTTTTTTACCCCATTTTATTACATTACAGTGTAATGAGCTTCCTGCAAACCAGAGATTACAACAGACTCGTAGTCCCTCACATTGAGGCTCGAGGGAGAGTGGCGCCAGCATTCAGCGAGTTGAAGTACAACGCCTCTCTAGTACTCGGTATGTCGCACGTCTCCATGGGAGCGGCTGTGAGACTGCCACAACTGTACAAACATGTTGGAGGATACCACGTTGACGATGAAGTTGAGCCTTTACCTGAGGTTTGTAGAATCTTATTTATTACTACAATTACGAAAAATAACTGTATTAAAAACATAATTATAGAAATGAAGTATCAGGAATTGGTAGGCAAAATAAAAGCTACAAACTAAAAAAGGGTGATAACTGATCATAAAAGCTTACCCCGCCATAATATAGTATGTGAATTCTTAGCATTACGTCGACAAAAAGAAGAGAGATAGAGTAGGTACCTACGAAAGAAAAAATGCGACAGAGAAATTCAATAGATTTTTTTTTTTTTCATGCATTTTTGCTATATAATAATAAAATGTTTTCAGGATTTGAAAAAAATCATGGAAAATGCAAAAGATGGTGTGATATACTTCAGTATGGGATCCAGTCTTCAAAGTAAAGACTGGCCTGATACACTGAAAAAAGATTTTGTCGAAATGTTTGGTTCGCTCAAGCAGACCGTACTATGGAAATTTGAAGAAGCATTGCCAGATATGCCGAAAAATTTGCATATTATCAAATGGGCTCCTCAGCAAAGCATACTGGGTATGTATTTTTTACAGTTGCTTTAAATTTTACCCCACCTCTCCTATTGCTAATAATTATTGGTAGGTTATGTCTTTAAATAAATCAATGTCTTCAAATATTGGTTGATTTTTCAAATAAACAACTAAATCCATGCCAAAAAAAATCAAATCAATGTTACTAATCAAATCATTTATAATATTGAACTCAACAAAGTAAAAAATAAATTATATAAATAGGTATTCATTTTCAGTGTTACGTACCCACATCATAAGTCAAGTATGTAGCCTACATTGAGACTCCAGTGTCTGTCGGTCTGTTTGTCTTACCCAATCATTTTATTTTCAGCCCATCCTAACTGTAAATTGTTCATCACACACGGAGGAATTCTGTCCACAACAGAAACGCTTCACACAGGAAAGCCCATCATCGGTATACCAGTTTTTGGAGACCAGTTCTCGAACGTTGTCAGTGCTGTCGGCAAAGGTTTTGCGATCAAAGTAGATCTCTCTTACACTATAGCCAAAGAGCTTAAAGCAGCTATTGAAGAGATCCTCAATAATCCTAAGTACGTACTTATTTGGTTTATTATAACTTAACTTCATCTCAGTGCCAAAACAATAATTTAAATTCGGTCAGTAAATTATATTAGTAGTCAAGTATTATAAACCGCTTAACAGACCACTAAAGAATCCCAAACTGTATCGTTTTGTTGATATTAATCTGAAGAATGTCTCTGTCTTTCTTATTTTTAGTATTACCATAAATTAAAAAAACACCAGACATATTCGTGTGTACTTAATTTTATTTTATACCGGGGACAGTCAAAATTACGACTGCCTGGCGTGAACGGTATCGATAGAAAAACTAGAACGCAGTTGGGGATGTAGATTATCCGCCTAACTGTGTATCAGCGAGTCAGATAGTGTGGTCAAAACTTTTTACTTGACATTCTTCTAAATAATGAACCTTTTTTATGCCTTTGTTCACAGGTATGCTCAGAAAGCAAAGGAGCTGTCGTTCGTATACCACGACCGCCCAGCCAAGCCCGGCGATGAGTTGGTGCACTGGGCAGAACACGTGGTCAAAACACACGGCGCGCCACATCTGCGCTCTCCTGCACTCCTGGTACCCTGGTACCAAAAGTTTTACTTTGATTTGGCTGCGCTATTTATTGTTATTGTATACGTAGTGCGAAAAATGTTGCAACGATTGTTACCTTTGATTTTACCAAAGCGTTTTGGTAAAAAACAGAAGACGAATTAAGATCGTTAAAAAACAAACATTACATCTCTTTTATTTTAGGTATTATTAATAGTAGGTATACGAGTTTTTTTTTTGTAAATACACAATAAAACTAGCAACAAACACTTTTATTTATTAAAATATATTAATTTATTGTACCTAATAACCCGTGCCGATACGTCAAAGAGATAGCCTTGACTTTAAAACCATTAATATAGACCCTTCTTGATTTTATCTTGCTATCCTTCTTCCTGTTGTACACAATTTTTAAAAGATTAAGAGAAGATTTATTATGCTGTTATACACGGGAAGATATTTTATAATAACTACTTTAAAACTTAGTAATTATCAGATTAAATAACAAAAATCAGTTAAAAAAAACATTGGCTGTAATTTTTTGATGAATTGTTTATCCTTATTTTTTTAAATAGATAAAAATAATAAGACTTTTTGAGCCCACTGACCGCTGAGCCCACCAGGTCGAGAAAGACAGATGACCTGATGGCCTTGAAGTAGATCAGCTGTTTTTCTTGACCAACACTTTGTCTTCTCTTCTATATTAAATTCTATTTATATGTAAAAATTCCACTAGCAATACAAGGCTAATACAATATTTGCTAAGTAATTTATTTCAGGCGCTTACGTATAAAATATTGAAACGTGACTAAAACAATACTTACCTATCTAATAATAGGCAAAAACTGTAGGTGTTACTTTAACATAACTGAACTTAACTGACTGAACTTTGAATGACTGTTATTTCAAGGTGGTCTAGCTAGAGAGTAAACGCTCCATGTCAAAACCATCCTTACCTGATGATTACCAAAAAAGAAAAAAAAACTTGTAATTTTTTTTAATATTATTATGCCGCTACAAACGTATACATATATTCTAAATTTGATTCCACTATAATATATTAGGCCCAAGTTTGAAGGCTTTTTAAGGCAGATCTAAATTTTCTAAAACTATTGGCATCCTTGTCTAATGGCTTGCAATGATAAAGACAGATATATTTTTAGTTAGTTTAGATCTGTCTTAAAATGCCTTCAAACTTGGGCACATAAGGTACAAAAATATAACTAGGTGGTTCTGCCCCGGAGCACGACATGAGCTGTAGCGGCTCAATGGATTTGAATGAAATTTGGTACAAAAGTAGCTTATGCGATACACTTAGTTATCAACGATTTTTGTAGAACAGGAAGTATAATTGTGGGACAGCTAAGTATTTATAATTAAAACGCAACCGGATTCCCGATTAAACCGTACAATTTATTTATCTAATCAATAAAGATCCTGTATTTAGGTTTACTAGTGCTGACTAGACAAAAACTGATGCAATCCCCTATCAATGAAAATAAATTTATTTGCCAAATACTGCGTTATCACATACATATTTATCAAACAAGATTACCTACGTAGGTACGTTGCAACCAATTTGCAAGATCACAATGACGAGCAGAAGTAAACAATCTTAGTTGTATTTAAAATAATTTAAATTTAAATTTAAAAAATAAATTACAAACATTACATTATTCTGCAGATCCTTTTTATTTTGCTATTAAGAAAACGTTACAGAATGGGTAAATAACAAAATAGGAATTTGACTAAAAAATATTATATATCTTCTATCTTCTTAATATTATATGTACTCGTACCTATGTTTGTTACTAATGAACGCTGAAACGGCTGAACGGATTTACATTAAATTTGGAATGCACGTCGTTCATGGTTTGGATTAACACATACTACTTGGTAACCCGGAAAACGCGGGTGAAACCGCGGGGCATAGCTAGTTGTTACAAAAAGTGAACAATTGTGAGGGAGAAGATGTGCTTGTGTGTTTAATATTTTTTCAGGTTATCTTCAGGACCCGAATTAGCTTTTATAAGATACCATGTATTAAAGTAGATGTCGATAAATAGTTTAAATATCATTCATGTAAATGCTTCAACAAAATTAAATGCTCGTCAACGAAATATTTTTTTAATTACCCATGGAAATTGAAAACAAATAATAGATGATGGCTTTACCAAAGGATAGGAAGATATAGAAACTCTTCTACGATTACAAGCAGAGAAAAGACGACTGAAGAAAGGAACACTGTTAAGATGTAAACAAAATAGTGTTCAACGAAAATGACAACAGCTAGCAGCCAAATGATAGCAGCTAGCAGCTAGCTAGCCGCGCATTGTCTTGAATTCTAAGAATTCAAAATTCTGGGTGGCGCAGACCTGTTTATGGGCAAACGTGACGTTTAACATCAGGCGAGCGATTTGCACGTCTCGTCTCTCATTATCATAGAAAAAAAGCAAAACTAAAAAGTTCGGGCACACGTAGGATGGGTTGTAGCGGCATTTCAATACCAAATTTTTGCGCTGCAGCCTTTTTTTTTTTTTTTTTGTGACCCAGGTAAAATCCTTTATGGATACCACGCCCGCCCCGGGGAGGGCAGGGTGGTTATGTGGGAGTCTCCGCCCTAGTGGCGGCATACCCACTAAAAACCCTGGGAAGTTCCTCCAGGCAATGGACGGAGCCGCGGGCCCATTAAATCACCGCAGCCCCGCCCAGCCTATGTCCGCCGTGAGGCAGACCCACCTCGGGTAGGGGGTGGCCACCCCCTCCCACTTCGTGGCGACGCGTCGGAACATCAGACGCGTCGACCACCCTGGAGGGCCCAATGCGAAGCAGCGGGTGTCCCCGCACTCGCCACTCCAGGCCCTCCTAGCGGAGACGGAGTGCGAGCCTTACTGGCCCCTCTGGCCTGACTCGCCCCCATGTCCGCTCTTCTCTCTGCGGAGCGGGTGAGAGAAAGGGTCCCTCTCTCTCTCCCGCTCTCTCCCTCTCGGGGACTCGACCGCCGCTACCCGGACTGTCCAGGACGCCGGCCGAGTCTACCCCTCTGGAGGGCACAATGTGCCCCCCGTCGTCGTCCGCAGACGACCCCGAGCCCTACCACGTTCCCTCTCCATGGAGAGGTATACGGGAGGGCTCCTAGGCCCAGACCGCCGCTTCCCGGAATGTCCAGGGCGCCGGCCCGAGCCTCCACCTTTAGGGTTCCTCTTAGTTTCACCGGGCAAGGCGGCCCGGCTACTTATCCCCCCCGCCACGGAAAGGCGGGAACCCAATTCGGAGGGGTTGCGCTGCAGCCTGCTGTGGTTCATGCAAAATAATCTAGGTGTCTCCAAGTCGCGAGTGAATCGGTTTCTTCTACGCAAGCATGCTTCATCGTAGACTGCATCGTTGCGTACCATCAGGTGAGATGGCGGTCAAATGCAAGCCTATTACTAAATAAAAAATTGTTTGTCTGTAAAGTCGGTTTACTGACGATAGTTGAACGTGACAACGTCATAAGAAAATACTGATGGAATGTTATTTCGATCGAATAGTAAAGCAATAGATTTTTTACTCATCGTGAAATATAGTTCTGTTAACTCATTGTAAATAGTTTTGTTAATTATAGCATAACCTACAATCGCTGCACTAGCGGACCGATGCTATTTATTTTAATGATGAAAGCACGAATATTCGACAACATATCACTGAACATAAATATTATCGAAAGAATCATTACCTTTATCGCCGCAATTATCGTTGCTATAAACAAATGACATCACATTCACTTTTCACTGCACTTCATACTTGACGAAAACACGTAAATGTAGGTATTATTGTATAGCAGCTGTCCACGCGGACGCATTGCTCACTCAAGTAGGAGAGAGACAGATGTCGAACGCTGCCGAACGCGGAGGCCGATTGTGCCTCTTTGTCGCTCGTTGCGCGCTCTCGTTTGCACTTCAAGCCTTAAATGGAACGCCTCAGAGCGAGGTAACGCCGCATGCGTCATGTTTTTTCGTGCGTGCAGCCGGCTCCATCGAATTATAAGACGTTGTCACGTCAAAAAATCCAAAATATATAATACCTACTAAGGTGATACAGGACGATTTTTAGTCGCGAATCTGTAGTGTAGTGCCAAATCTAGCAAAGCATTTGAGGAAAAACGAGAGCCGTCGAACCAGTTCCGGGTTCGCACATGATAGTAATGACGATGACATGTCATTATACAGGTACTTTGTTATAAAAACTGACATAAATACCAGATACCACCATTCATGATAGCTCAGTCGCCGCGTATTGACGAGAGCTGATAATAAATTCATACGTTTTTGTTTACAAAACACTTTTAATTACATAAACATAAATTGTATCTATGTGTAGTATGAAATTAAACATTAATACAATCACTGTATAACCTTTAACCACAAAAAAAAATCGTAAGTTACAATAAATTTTGTTTATTATTTGTTTTGTTTGTGTGATAATGTTTTGTTGAACAATGTTCACTCTTTTACAAAAGTTTATTTTATCATTTATCTGTATTTTACTTTTATCAGTTGACAGACACTGATCCACTAAAATTGTATTTATATTGTATTTATAAATGCAGTATTTTTTCGAATAAATCAAATAACTACAATGATAATAAAATTATTAACGTACCTACTTTATTTTGAAACATCTATTAAAATGCGTGACCTTAAATGTCAATAATACAAAATGTACCTAATACTCATGTGTTAATTTAGCTTAATAAAACTACAGTCAATTCAACAGTCAGTTAAAATAAATAATAGTTAAAAAAAAACTAAAAAAACACGCTTTTTATAAAAAACCGAACTAAAAAAATAGAAAATAAAATTTTATAAATTTAAATTAAGAATAGGGTTGAAAATTTCAATAAATATAAATTAATAATAGTGTAAATAAATAAATATCTGTATTTTATTTTTAAAAAGCGTGGGGTGCATGGGTTAATAGATATTATATATTTTGTAGATACATTTTGTATTGACAGACATGAGTAGAGTGATTAGCATTTTGATAATATCTTAGAAAGCACCCCACGCTTTTTTAAAAATAAAATACATATATTTATTTATTTACACTATTATTAATTTATATTTATTGAAATTTTCAACCCTATTCTTAATTTAAATTTATAAAATTTTATTTTCTATTTTTTTAGTTCGGTTTTTTATAAAAAGCGTGTTTTTTTAGTTTTTTTTTAACTATTATTTATTTTTCGCTTTTTAGTTCGATTTGCTAACTATTAACCATTATTAATATGTACAAATGTGTTGGTGTTATCCGATTTTGGCCGTCTGCTCAAGCAAATTAAAAATAAAATTGATGCGTAACAAAAAATATTGAGCAAAAAGATTTGTAGCCGCGTGGTTTCGATCCTCAGACCTCATAAAATAAAATTGATGCGTAACAAAAAAATATTGAGCAAAAAGATTTCAAGCGCGTGGTTTCGATCCAGGGACCTCTGGGTTATGAGCCCAGCACGCTTCCACTGCGCCACTCTGTTCTCTGACACGAATGACGAAATTATCATTTGTAAGTTAAACGGTATTAAAAGTTAAAGAAACTTTATAGAAAAAGCGTGTTAAACAAATTAATAGTTAAAAAAACTAAAAAACACGATTTGTTTAGTGTATTGTCATCGGTCCTCGATATATCTACAAAGTTTGAAAGAAATCTGACCGTTTAAAGTGGGTCAAAAATGCGCTCAAAGGAGTCGGTTACATACAAACAAACATACAAACATACAAACATACAAACATACAAACATACAAACATACAAACATACAAACATACAAACATACAGGTGAAGCTAATAAAAGCGTGTTAAAAATGGACGACAATTTTTATATTAACCCAGCGTCATGGGGGTAGACAATTGTTGCACTGACTGCGGGGTTGGGTCATTTTGACCCGGCACTTCAATTTAAGATATTAACCGCTATAATAAATGTTTCAGATCATGGCGAGAGCAGCTCTATTCCTGCTGAGTTTGTTGGCTGCTTCGTATGCTTGCGATGCATACAAGATCCTACTGATGTTCCCTATGCCGAGCAAAAGCCACTCGTTCCTCGGGAAAGGCCTGGCCAGACACCTTCTAAAAGCTGGACACGAGGTGGGCTACATTCTGCATAAATAAAATAAAAATTAAATAAAATTATATTAAATTTCCCAAAAACATAAAAATAACTGGATGGAAAATAAAAACAATAAGTAAAAATTTATTCAAAATGAATTACAATTAGTGCAGTTTATCGAGGGCACTCGAATGTGAGTTAAGGCATGAGGTGGGCTACTTTCTGCATACGATAAAATATATTATGACTAAACTGCATTAAAATCCGCTATTATGAGGTTTTGGTATAGATATAGGTACATAAGTACCGTCCTGGTGTATCTTAGAATGATATATTAACTACAATCTGATAATTATATAACTGATATATTAATTAAAATCCCGTGTGCTATAGGAAATATACTAGTTAGTACACATGCAATAGTGTTGTTTGCTATTACATTATTAGAAACGTTCCAATGAAACTATTTCTGGTCCACTATTTTATTTTAATGTTTCTTCCTTTTTTTGCAGGTGACACTTCTAACTCCATACATTGACAAAAACCCACCTCCAAAATTTCATCAAGTAGACACTAGCTCATTAGAAAAGCTTATTGAACGTAAGTTATTTATATTATGTTCTAAGGTAGTTATTATTTATCAAGCCCTTAATTTTTTTTTTCTTTTTCTTTTTCGCATTGTATAGCCCTTAATAGTATGTTAGACAATTTCGCTTGACAGCAAGTCCAGAAATAGTTATTTTGACCACACGTACTCTTAATATTATGTGAGCTGTGGTCAAACGCTTAGCTTATAAATATAATAAAAAAACACGCTTTCTATAAAAAACCGAACTAGAAAAATATAAAATAAAATTTTACAAATTTAAATTAAGAATAGGGTTGAAAATTTCAATAAATATAAATTAATAATAGTGTAAATAAATAAATATATGTATTTTATTTTTAAAAAGCGTGGGGTGCATGGGTCAATAGATATTATATATTTTGTAGATACATTTTGTATTGACAGACATGAGTAGAGTGATTAGCATTTTGATAATATCTTAGAAAGCACCCCACGCTTTTTTAAAAATAAAATACATATATTTATTTATTTACACTATTATTAATTTATATTTATTGAAATTTTCAACCCTATTCTTAATTTAAATTTGTAAAATTTTATTTTATATTTTTTTAGTTCGGTTTTTTATAAAAAGCGTGTTTTTTTAGTTTTTTTTAACTATTATTTATTTTTCGCTTTTTAGTTCGATTTGCTAACTATTAACCATCCTTAATATGTACAAATGTGTTGGTGTTATCCGATTTTGGCCGTCTGCTCAAGCAAATTAAAAATAATAAAATTGATGCGTAACAAAAAATATTGAGCAAAAAGATTTGTAGCCGCGTGGTTTCGATCCTCAGACCTCATAAAATAAAATTGATGCGTAACAAAAAATATTGAGCAAAAAGATTTGTAGCCGCGTGGTTTCGATCCTCAGACCTCATAAAATAAAATTGATGCGTAACAAAAAATATTGAGCAAAAAGATTTCTAGCGCGTGGTTTCGATCCAGGGACCTCTGGATTATGCGCCCAGCACGCTTCCACTGCGCCACTCTGTTCTCTGACACGAATTATGACGAAATTACCATTTGTAAGTTAAACGGTATTAAAAGTTAAAGAAACTTTATAGAAAAAGCGTGTTAAAAAAATTAATAGTTAAAAAACTAAAAAACACGATTTGTTTAGTGTATTGTCATCGGTCCTCGATATATCTACAAAGTTTGAAAGAAATCTGACAGTTTAAAGTGGGTCAAAAACGCGCTCAAAGGAGTCGGTTACATACAAACAAACATATAGGTGAAGCTAATAAAAGCGTGTTAAAAAAGCGGAGTCATCACCTATTTTATCCCATTTCTGGACCTTTCTCTTACTGTTCCATCTGCCTCTGCCCGGCGCCAATCGGGCCCAGCCCCCTAGCCAAGTTGCAATTCCATAATCGAATCGCTATAGAAAATTACAACAATGTATAGGAATAATATATAAATGGATTATAGATACTAGGGGGGCAGGTTCAACCTGCGGCTTTAACATTATCGTCAACCTTAACCCGTTGGCAGACGACCAAAGCTCCGCTTACTTTGCCACGGCCATCAAACTTTACTTTTTAGAATCGTTTAAAAATATAGAAAGCACAATATCATGAAAGACTATGACAAAAGATATGTTGTTCTTTCAGAGTACGCCGACCACATACGGATAGAAGAAATCATGAAAAAAGGAGCCATCAGCATGACAAACCCAGTGTTTATGCCATTTATAACACGCATGCTAACAGTCAAAGCTTTGGAAGACGAAAATGTTCAAACATTTCTTAGTGATAAATCGCAACACTTTGATTTAGTAATCGCAGAATGGCTATTCAATGAACTATTTGGATCGTAAGTTTTGTAATCAAATCTTAAGACGTTTATATTTTTCGTAATATTATTCTTCTTCTTGGGTTACTGTTTCAACTAGAGAAGGTTGGCAGTCAGCTCTGCATGTAATACCCGGCTATTCTCTTACGAGTATGTTTCGTATGATTTTCTCTTTTAGATGCAAGCATATATTTTATTTAATATTTATTATTTTGTAGCTTGTTACAAGTTTAAAATGTTTTAATTTGCTAAACTTCAGTTTTTCACTATAATTCAATTTAAAATGGTTGTGCTTTTAGATTCGCAGCTATCTACGACGCTCCCTTGATCTGGTTCTCCAGTACCGAACCAGATACGACTATGCTCAGTATCGTTGATGATTACCTCAACCCCTCATACAACGGGATGTTCATTACAGAAAACCCGCCTTTTACTTTCATGCAACGATTGTATCAGCTATGGTATACAATTCAAATATTACTCTCCAGAGAGACGTAAGTACAGTTTTAGGAGTAGCTTTTTTATTTATAATTTACTCAATTAAATGTACAAATGATTTTTAATGTTTTTAATTATTTTTTTCAAAAGCAGTTTCATTAACATTATTGCAAATATTTTCTTCTCGTGCTTTGGAGATTTCTGTTAGTTCTTATTTCTCATTATATTGTTTATTTGGACCACTAACCAACTCTAACACTTAACATTTATCGCAAACGGATCGAGAGTTAAATGAAAAGTAATATGAATTACTATATTATAAATATTTTTATTACAGTGTAGTGAGCTACTTGCAAACCAGAGATTACAACAGACTTGTAGTCCCTCACATTGAGGCTCGAGGGAGAGTGGCACCAGCATTCAGCGACTTGAAGTATAACGCCTCCCTAGTACTCGGCATGTCGCACGTCTCCATGGGAACAGCTGTGAGGCTGCCACAACTGTACAAGCATATCGGAGGATACCACATTGATGAAACAGTCAAACCCTTGCCTGAGGTTGGTATTGTTAATAAAATTTATGAGAAATTTATCAAAAAAACTTTTTGATCATTCATAATTTCTGATTTCATGAAAATGATTTAAGGTTGATTAAAAAAATTAATCATGATTTTTGTTATCTTGTAGAATTTGAAACAAATAATTGAAAATGCCAAAGACGGTGTGATATACTTCAGTATGGGGTCTAATCTCAAAAGCAAGGACTGGCCTGAGACACTAAAAAGAGAATTTGTCCAAATGTTTGGCACGCTGAAGCAAACCGTACTCTGGAAATTTGAAGAAGATTTGCCAGATTTGCCAAAGAATTTGCATATCCTTCAATGGGCTCCTCAACAAAGCATATTGGGTAAGTTTTTCTACTATTCACAATCAGCTTGCGTTTGAATCACCTGATGTTGAAAAATGATGATTGATGTGGTTCATGTGCTCATTTATTCCTTCTTGGTAATCTAGAAAAATCAATTCGAAGTAACAAAAGCTATAACCGACCAATCAACCAGGGTCTACCTTGGGTATCAATTGTAGCCAATCATAATAATATGGTTCGATTTCAGCCCATCCCAACTGCAAATTGTTCATCACACATGGAGGAATCCTGTCCACAACAGAAACGATTCATGCAGGAAAACCCATCATAGGGATGCCAGTTCTGGGAGACCAGTTCTCCAACGTCATCAGAGCCGCAAGCAAAGGATTTGCCATCAAAGTAGACCTGTCTTACACTATGGTTAAAGAACTCAAAGCAGCTATTGAAGAGATGTTTAACAATCCTAAGTAAGTATCGATTTAGGTAGTTCATTTTATTTTATTTTTTTCGTTTTTTGACCTCACAAGTGAACAAAGTGGAAATTATGGTTTCTGTATTTCACCTCAGAATGATTGCACCGAAGTTATTTTATGTCAACGTAGTTGCTGTCATTTGTTGACCTTAAAATTAAGCACCCAGGGGAACAGAAGCAACTTTTTTATTATTCTTGTGAACTTTAATCACCCACATGCAATATGTTTACACCATTCAAATTCATCCAAGTCAAAATGCATACCGAGCTGCGGGACATTATACATATAATTTCACCAAAATATGTCATTAACCTCAATCAATGTTCCCAAGTTTTCGGAAGTTTTATTTTTAGAATAACCTTTATTTTCTCTTGTTACCAGGTATGCTCAAAAGGCAAAGGAGCTATCGTTTGTATTCCACGACCGCCCAGCCAAGCCCGGCGATGAGTTGGTGCACTGGGCAGAACACGTGGTCAAAACACACGGCGCGCCACATCTGCGCTCTCCTGCACTCCTGGTACCCTGGTACCAAAAGTTCTACTTGGATTTAGCTGCTCTAATTATAGTTTTTGCAATTGTATTAAGAAAAGTTTTGAAACTAGTGTTGACGTTAGTTTTTCCAAAACGATTTGGCAAAAAACAGAAAACTAAAACTAACTGAACTCTGTCATCTTTGGTGGAAATTTCTTATTTATAAAAACTAATATAAAAACTAATTTTAAATGTTTTGTATGTGTTTGGTTGTTTTGTGATATAAATAATTTTTAAATAATAATTTTTAAGATTTTGAAAAATGACTTTTATTTCCTTTAGCTTGGGAAAAGTTTTTAGTTTAAATGTTGAATTAAAAAGGATGGTTCAAAACTTAAAATCAATATTAATGTTTACATCTTAGACACCAATTTTACTACAGAATGACTTTTACAAGAAAACAGGAATGCCTAGCTTTCATGCCTTTCATGGTATGCTTTTATTTAGCAGTAAATAACAACAAAAAAAAACATATTATAAGATTAATACGTGCTGTCCAATAAACTCACGATAACTTTTAATCGTGGTTATCAGTCAATTTAGATACGACTTCCCACTAATTTAGTTCACCATACTAAATACGATACGAGTAAAGCACACACGTGTCTTTCTTATCGAAGCGTAGTAGATTAATTAAGGATAAGTTTAAATTAGAGTCCATAAAAATGTACAATATGGACTCGTTTTGCTGTTAATTAAAAATATTAAGATAAATTCAGTGTGAAACAGAATTAAAAGAAACTGTTTAGAACAATGGTAAAATTACCTTTAGTGTTGGTCAGCATCATAGCTGCATCATACGTCAGCGATGCTTACAAAATACTGGTGATATTCCCGATGCCAGCAAAGAGTCACAATATCTTGGGTACTGGAGTCATTCGACACCTGATGAATGCTGGACATGAGGTCAGTTTATAATTTAAGCAAGAAAATAAATTCAAAATTTGAAAAACGAGAGTAAAAGGCAAAAAAAGGGGTGCTATCCTCAAACGGCTTAACAGATTTATTGAATCATAGAGGTCACACTCGATAAATTCACCTTACATAAAAAACGCACCAAAATGAGTCTATTCGTAAGTATTGTATTCCGGTTAAAAGGGCATTGTTTCCAGTGAAATTACAGGGCAAATAGGAGATTAAACCACTTATAATATAAGTGGTTTAATCTCCTATTTTCCCTTCTATATTCCCCTGATATATTATATCAGGGTGACGAGCGCAGTGCTGTCCCGCGTAGGGTCTTGAATTCAAAATTCTGGGTGGCGCAGACCTGTTATAGGCAAACGTGACGTTTAACAAGTTAAATTGTAGGGCCTTGTTGATTGTCCTGTGGGCCTAGCATAAGTTCTGATGTAAATTACGTAGCGAGTATTCGATAGAAAAATGTGTAAACATATTATGCAGTTTCCATTTACCCATCTTTCATACATTTCTCTATCGAATATTCGCTACGTATTTTACGACAGAATTTATACTAGACCTACTGTAACAACAACAGCCAAGCCATATCAGAGGCTTTCAGGTGACCTAAAATCTTTAGAAACTAGTGCTAGCCAGTCGGCTTATACGAACTTATTATTACCAAAATTATTTTCCCAGGTTACATACGTTACTCCTTATCCAACACGTAAAACGACCTCAAACTATCATGAAGTTGATCTCAGCTCCAACCTAGATATCATGCCAAGTAAGTATAAATTAATTTTAATGTTTCCAATAAAAAAGAGATAAATTATTATTTCTATATCTAATCGACTTACTTTGAAGTAATATGAATAGAAATATTTTTTTACAATTTTACTACAATAAATAAAAAATACATAATATTACGTATATCATTTTTTTAAATACGAGTATGTTCAGAAAATAAATACTACAAATAGTAAAATTTAATTATTTTGTATTATAATTACTAAACTGGTCTTACATAATTATTATTTATACCACGCAAATATTTCATAAATAATTAATTTCTATCTTAATTATTTACAGAAGGCCGCATGAATTTAACAAACATAATGCTCAATCAGAACAATGATTGGTTGAAAAATTATCTATTCTTCATGGGCCTGATGTTTGCTACAAAGAGTATTGAACACGACAACTTCCAGAAGTTGCTTGCAGACAAGAGCCAGAAGTTCGATCTTGTCATTTCTGAGTGGATGTTTTCAGAACTTTATGCTGGGTAAACTATTTGAATACCTTTTTGATCGACTAAATACTCACTCAACTCATTTATATACAAAGTTTGTGAGTGCGTGAATTCGATACTGAAGAATAAACGATTGACCAGTGGGTCTAGCACAACTTCTGATGTAAAATACGTAGCGAGTCCTCGATAGAAAGTGTACGCAATTTACACCCATCGCCACGTATTTTACGTCAGAAGTTGTGCTAGGCCCACAGATGAGTAAGTTTCACGAAATAAACAGTAGCTTCTGTTTTAACCTCGTCACTAAGATCTAAGCTACCTTCACACCCTATTTTTCAAATTTGTTGAGCAGTTTCAGCGCAAAAAACAGCGAAAAAATACAAACCATGACTCCGTCACAACTTTTAACTCGATTCCAATTTTATGGCTGCTGCGAAGTTAGGCGCGAGGCCTTGTGGAGAAGCAATTATTAAGATGTCCGTAGGGTTAGAAAGGTCACAGCACACATCAAAATGCATTTGCGGCGCACTTCATAGCCACCATTAAGTTTGAGTCGCATTAGGTACACGATATGATTGGTATTCCTATTCACTTGTTCATCATATTTTATATTATAATTTTATTCATCTTATTTTTTATCTTCCTCGTTTTTTACAGTATTGCCAAAATTTATGACGCTCCTCTGATCTGGTTTCTGTCCATCGAACCTCACTGGATAATCCTTAGTACCATCGACGAGTACTTAAACCCTGCGTATAACACTTACGATGTTGAAGAATTGCCTCCTCTCACGTTCACACAGAGGCTTCAAGAACTTTGGTTCACAATCAAGCAGACAGTTTTGCGAGAAACGTGAGTATTATTTAGCTCAATTGATCTCAACGGTTCCGCATCATGCTCATCCTCTACCACCACCATACTTATCATCTTCATCTCATCACCCATCGATTTCTCCTTATTTGAACTGTTAGATATCTCAATCACTTTTTGCTTCTAAACTTAATATTTTCATCTCAAAAATAATATTATGTCCTTACGTATCTATAAATGTTTTATCCTAAAATTAAATAATACATCTACGCTGTAAGTGTCATACCTAGAACATTTTCATCCCAAAATAAAATCGTGCATCTACGTTTTCAGTGTCATAATTAGATCATTTTCATTCCAAAATAATATCGTGCATCTACGTTTTCAGTGCCATATCAAGAACATTTTCATCCCAAAATAAAATAATGCATCTATGTTTTCAGTGTAATACTATACATGACCTATGAAGAACACTACCGTCTCATCGTCCCCCATATTGAACGCAGAGGGAGAAGCGCACCATCTTTCCAAGAGTTGAGGTACAGCGCATCTCTGGTGTTAGGAAACTCACACGTCTCTATGGGACAGGCTACTAGACTGCCACAGAATTACAAACCAGTTGGAGGTTTCCACATTGAAGAAGATGTTACGCCATTGCCAGAAGTAAGTTAAAAAAACCTCATCATCATCTAACATTTATCCACTGCTGGACATAGGCTTAGGCTTCACCTAAGGAACGCCACAATGGCTAAAATGTACCATGCCATGACCTTCTGCCTTACGTAGTTCTGCCTTACGTAGTCGCCTTACGCAGGTCGTCGCTCTCCCTGGCCGCAAAGCGCCTTACTCTATGTTTGCTGATCCGTTGCCTCCACTCTAGAACCCGTCTACACCAACGGTTACCAGTTGTTCTACAGATATCGCTAGCCCATTGCCTCTTCAGCTTGCTAATCCTTTTAGCAAAAAATATTATTGATGAAATATTCCCTAGTCAACAATTGTTTTAAGTTTGTTTTTTATAGGATCTGAAAAAAATAATAGAAGAAGCAAAGCATGGTGTAATCTACTTCAGTATGGGTTCAAATCTCAACAGCAAAGATATGCCAGCAGAAATTAAGACAGGACTATTGAAGTTGTTTGCTACTCTAAAACAAACTGTTATTTGGAAATTCGAAGAAGATTTACCTGGCAAGCCTGAAAACGTTCATATTTTGAAATGGGCTCCTCAACAGAGTATTTTAGGTAAGGAAAAAAAGGGTAAAGAAAGAAAATAATAAATAAAATATACAGTGTGTGAGGTAAATTTCAGTAAGATACTCGTAGGTAGGTACTTAGAAATTTTGTTCATGTAACACTTCCGTGATTAACATAACAACAGACGTGGCAAAAACTTGCTTTCAACTTTACAATTTCTAATGATAGGACATAATGTTTCAAGAGACATGTTTTGTTGTTCAAGGACGATGATCTCATCATCGCTTTCTATAATAAAGATCTAAACAAGTTTAGAAGTTTTTGGATTCATGATAATTTGAAAAACGTAATTAAATCACTAATTTGAAAATAATGTTTGTTTGTTTGTCTATGCGTATGATTATTATTCTCTAGCTCACACTGTTACATGAATAAACTCTACAGCCATTACTATTTTGCAGCTCATCCCAATGTCCTTATGTTCATAACCCACGGCGGTCTCCTGTCCACCACGGAAGCGATTTACGCCGGAAAACCCGTCATCGGTATCCCAGTATTCGCTGACCAGTTCACCAACATCGCCCGGGCTGTGAACAGGGGCTTCGGGAAGAAAGTGGACTTATCTTTCTCCTTACCAGATAACCTCAAAGAAGCTATTGAAGATATAGTAAACGATCCAAAGTGAGTATAATATTTTTTAATAGTCTTTTTAAGTCAGTAAAAAAGTCAGGTTGCTAATTCTCAAACAATTCATATTATAAAAGAATATAATAAATTAATCGATCAACTATTGTAAGAGATAATAATTATGATTGAGTAAGAAATTGACGACGGACTGCATAAAGGATTGGCGAATTTCTCCTAATGCATGCAAAAATAGGAAAGAAACATACATGTACCAACCCCACTAAGTTTTATTTTCTCTTTCAGATACGCACTAAAAGCCAAAGAGTTGTCATTCGTACACCACGACCGCCCCGTGAAGCCTGGAAAGGAGATCGTGCATTGGTCAGAGCACGTGATCAAAACTAAAGGGGCACCACATCTGCGCTCTCCTGCACTTCTGGTGCCCTGGTACCAGAAAATGTACCTCGACCTTGCTGTGGTCCTAGTTTTAGCAGTGATTATTTTAACATTAGTTTATAAGCTAATCAAATGTGTATTGTGTTCAAAGAAATCCAAGAAAACAGAAAATAATAAAAAGAAAACTAACTAAGTAACAAAAATTAGAAATAAAAATCTTTTCCCTTGAAATGCGTGTTTTATTGAATCTGACGAATAATTGCTAAGAATCACAATACAGTTGTATAAAAATTATTACAATTTAAAAAATAGAAGTTTGATTGATCAGAATCAAGATTATCGCGTCAGAAATAAATACTTTATCACGATCATGATGACTCTGTAGTTTTATGGAGTTACCTGTTTGTTTGAAATAAGTATTAACATATTTCATCAAAGATTAGAATGGTAATAACTTTAATTACTCAAAATTATGATGTGATTAGTAAAATTACACTAATAATCAACACAAAGTTTTGTATGTGAATGCGGAAGTGTGTAGGTATACCTAATCTATGTATGTTTATAAATACTCGACTAACGGCTCACAAAATAAGGATCGTTTCGCAACGAAGCAAAGCACGAACCAAGCAGTACGAACCGCGGTGCAAATCTCCCGAAAACTTTAAGACTCTATATTTTCACCTCTTTAGGAGTTTAATTAAAAAAAAAACCTTTCTTAATAGGTATGCACACCTTTACTTATAAAGACAAATACACCCTCCAAATGACAAATGGGCACAAATGTATGGATTCTGGTCCCAGCTCCAATCGGAATGAATGATATACCGTTGGATAGATAATTTTTGTATGGATTATGAATAACTATGGCGCTAAGCTCAATTTGCTGTCCGATCCTAGTTTTTTTATTTTTTTTATAACGTCCTGCAAACACTTTTATTAACATTTTTCTTGAATTTGGCATGGTAGTGTTATCATTTTTAACCTCCGACAAAAAAGAGGGGTGTTATAAGTTTGACGTCGATGTCTGTATGTGTGTGTGTGAGACAGAGAGAGTGTGTCTGTGTGTGAGTGTCTGTCTGTGGCATCGTAGCTCTCAAACGAGTTCGATGAATTTTTTTCATTCGAAAGCCAGTTTCCTTGGGGTGGTTTTTAGATGTGGTTTTATGTTTTATTGATCGATTTTATGTTTTATGTGGTTTTATGTTTTATCGAAATCGGTTCAGCGGATTACAAGATAGGGGGAGAGTTAAATAGGGGAACAACAGAATGTTTTCAAATATACTCGAGTGAGGTATCAAAGGAAAGGGCATACATTACAAAACTGGTAATATCATCATGACCATTATCATGGAAACTAACGTGGTTTTCACACATTTTTGTTATAATAAAACAGGGGAATACTCACGTAAAAATTAAGTTGTCTACTACAACTAGTTTCGGTCACATTCGGTTATTTTTACGTAAGTATTCCCCTCCCGTGTTTAATTATAACAATAAATAATAGTTAAAAAAAACTAAAAAAACACGCTTTTTATAAAAAACCGAACTAAAAAAATAGAAAATAAAATTTTATAAATTTAAATTAAGAATAGGGTTGAAAATTTCAATAAATATAAATTAATAATAGTGTAAATAAATAAATATATGTATTTTATTTTTAAAAAGCGTGGGGTGCATGGGTCAATAGATATTATATATTTTGTAGATACATTTTGTATTGACAGACATGAGTAGAGTGATTAGCATTTTGATAATATCTTAGAAAGCACCCCACGCTTTTTTAAAAATAAAATACATATATTTATTTATTTACACTATTATTAATTTATATTTATTGAAATTTTCAACCCTATTCTTAATTTAAATTTATAAAATTTTATTTTCTATTTTTTTAGTTCGGTTTTTTATAAAAAGCGTGTTTTTTTAGTTTTTTTTAACTATTATTTATTTTTCGCTTTTTAGTTCGATTTGCTAACTATTAACCATCCTTAATATGTACAAATATGTTGGTGTTATCCGATTTTGGCCGTCTGCTCAAGCAAATTAAAAATAAAATTGATGCATAACAAAAAATATTGAGCAAAAAGATTTGTAGCCGCGTGGTTTCGATCCTCAGACCTCATAAAATAAAATTGATGCGTAACAAAAAATATTGAGCAAAAAGATTTCTAGCGCGTGGTTTCGATCCAGGGACCTCTGGGTTATGAGCCCAGCACGCTTCCACTGCGCCACTCTGTTCTCTGACTCGAATGACGAAACTACCATTTGTAAATTAAACGGTATTAAAAGTTAAAGAAACTATAGAAAAAGCGTGTTAAAAAAATAAATAGTTAAAAAAACTAAAAAACACGATTTGTTTAGTGTATTGTCATCGGTCCTCGATATATCTACAAAGTTTGAAAGAAATCTGACCGTTTAAAGTGGGTCAAAAACGCGCTCAAAGGAGTCGGTTACATACAAACATACAAACATACAAACATACAAACATACAAACATACAAACATACAAACATACAAACATACAAACATACAAACATACAAACATACAAACATACAAACATACAAACATACAAACATACAAACATACAAACATACAAACATACAGGTGAAGCTAATAAAAGCGTGTTAAAAATGACCATTATCATTGACAACATATCCGGGGTTTTGTAATTCTATATTTTTTTCGATATTCAATATTTTTATGTGGAAACGCAGAGGCTTATTATAGTTTTTGCAAAAATATACTAGAAAAATCGAAGAGTAAACTAAGCAACATTTTGTACTTAGAAAAAGTTCCCCGGGATGGGGCGAGCGAAGCCATGGTCGCAAAACTACCTAGTTATTAATATTTTTCAATATCTAGACAATCAATAAAACAAGTTTGAATAAGTTTATTGTTTAAATAAGTGCAAGTATTATCAAAATCGTTCAAGTTAAACCTGCAATATGATTTTTTTAAATCTATTTTGAATTAAATATCTAGGATCTTCTGAGGACGATAGTTCTAAACGGACAACATATAAGGGCTTTCTGCCATAGTAGCTTTTGTCCTCTTGAAAAAAAAACTATCCAACGATGGTAAATTCATTTTGATTGGACATGGGGCCCAAAACGCCCAGCATCCTTTCAAATCTCTACGTCCAGCGGTTTAGGCTGTTCATTGTCTGTCAGTCAGTCACTCAGACAGTCAGTCAGGAACGGATCCTTTATAATATAGAGGTATTTAGATAGACAGAAAGATAATTATATTGTTGACTGTGGGTTCTTGTTTTTTTTTTCATTTTTCTATTCGTTTACACGAATAAAAATTAAGAAAAAAACCCTAAAAACCTAAGGCCTAAAAACTCCTTAAATGCTAACCATTCAGCCTCTACAAATTTACTAACTACCTTAACGTATAAATAGAATAACTTAACTCATTTCCTATTTCAAGTACTATCCTACTAATCTTAATATACATAACGTGTCACGTTGTTTGTCCGCTATAGACTCCTAAACTACTTAACCGATTTCAATCAATTTTGCACACCGTGTGCAGTTCGATCTAACTTAACAGATAGGATAGCTCACAGCTCAATTTATAGTGTCTACTCGTGCGAAGCCGGGACAGGCCGCTAGTATTATATATGTGAAAGTTTGTATATTTGCATTTTTTTTTTATGTTATTAAGTGACGAAACGAGCAAATCGCTCGCCTGATGTCAAACGTCACGTTTGCCCATAACAGGTCTGCGCCACCCAGAATTTTGAACTCGCAGAATTCAAGACCCTGCGCGTCACAGCACTGCGCTCGTCACCCTGAGATATAAGTTAACACTTACGCTAATTTTATCCCGGAAATAATAGACGAGGCGCAATTGATAAATAGAATCATTACACATATTGTTAGGTATGTAAATAAATAAACATAACATACGGTTGTAGTTAGTGTTACTAATAATATATCATACTAACAAACTATTACCTTAGCTGTGTTGCTATAATCATTTTGGCTTATCATGCTGACTATTATCTTCGTTCACTTACACGCCACGTCGATACCGTGTTCAATCCTTATCATTGTTATTATACGTTTGCTATTTTCACAAAATACATTTATCTATATCCTGCCAGACTAGGAAAATACTACCTTATCTTACTTTACACTACGATAATATTTCATCAGGTGATCCGGATTATTTTGAAAGGATACCCTGAATAAATAGCTGTGAACGTGTCGGCTAACACCACACTGTTGACAACCTTGAACTAAGATTGGTTGGATGCCATCAGTTTTTTCTTGGAGAACCAAGCGGGCAGACGTTATCTAGCGTTTTCAATTTTATAAATGTAATTTTTATCAGTGATATTGCATTTCTGAATGACTTGTCTTTATATTCTTGAATAAAGCAAAAATCATTATCCATTGAAGTTTACAAAATATAAATAAAACAAATACTAAGATTTATGTAAGTGAAGACAAAGTTTAAAATGGCCAAGTTAATTTTGTTGCTGCTCGGCGTCTTAGCAGCATTGAGTGCGAGTGACGGTTACAAGGTCCTCGTGATATCCCCTTTGCCAGGGAGGAGTCACAAGATTCTTGGCGATGGAATTGTCAAGCATCTGCTGAATGCCGGACATGAGGTAAATACACTTGAACACAAAAACACCTGCACCTGAACTACTTTACAAAAAGTAAAATAGTTTGTGCATCTTAAAAAAAACACCCACTTTACAAAAAGGTCAAGAATTGTCATCAAAATTTCGGATATCAAGCAATAAAAAAACTTTTAAAAAATTGCTTAAAGTGCGTTCGTTTACTATAGGGGCCAGCCCTAACCGAGTTAGTACAATAGAGTACGTTGATACAATATCATGAATGATAAAGATATAATGTAGTAATATCATGGACATAATATTCGCTTTCGTTATGAAGAGTAAAATTAAGATATAATTAGCATGTATAATTGAATTTTTCAGGTTACGTTACTGACATCCTTTCCGAAGAACAGCACTGACCCAATGTTACGCTTCGTCGATATCAGCGAAGGCACAAAACCACTTCAAGAGCGAATGAGTAAGTTTATATATGGAAATATATATTATTAAAATATCATATAAGTAGTTTATTTTTATTGTCTTAATTATTTTGAAAAATGATCGAGTATCACTTATGCGTGTAGTAAAATATCGAAAAAGAGAGTAGGTTACGTTTAGTGAGTAATATTTCTTTCAAAATCATATAACTTCTGCTGGTCATTTTCCTCCTTCTATGATATGGCGTCTGCCTTCTCCTTTATTTGAATCTATGATGAATTTAAATATCTGCTCTGGGTCTGGGCGTTTGTTGTCCTTGCTTTTGTGTGTCCATGGCCTCCTTGACACAGGCAATTCTAGTGGGGTGCTTTGATCGTGAAGCTTTATTTATTTAAATACTACTCGTAGCTGACCCGTGCCCACTTCGTTGGGCATAATGTTAATTAAACCCGAAGCCATCGCGCGCCGTCCGGACCGTTTTTTCTCCGATTCACTTTGCAAAACGGACTACCACGTAAAAGCATTTTTATTTTTCGGTTTTTTATATATATATATATATATAACCTATGACACTCAGCAATAATGTGGCTTTCTATTGGTGAAAGAATTTTTAAAATCGGTTCAGTAGATCCCGAGATTACCCCTTACAATTTAACAAATATACAAACACACAAACTTTACTTCTTTATAATATTAGTATAGAAGTATAGAAGTATAGATATCGGCTAACATTATTCTTCGTGGTCTTCCTGGTTCTCTTTTATTTTCTACTTTTCTCTCTATGATAGTTTTCAATGGTTTGTCATGACTTACAAGGTGATAAGACCAGACATCGACAAACTATCTTAAATATTTAAGAATGAATCTAGGTACTTAACAAACTACGTAAAATTTCAGAAGACATCATAAGCCTGAATAATGTATTGGATGGTAAAATTTCATACGATTCGATGAAGAATTATGCTTGGATAATGGGAAATATGATATCGTCTGCGATAATAGAAGCCGATAATTTCCAAAAAATTCTTGCTGACAAAAATCAAGATTTCGATGTGGTGATTGCAGAATGGTTCTTCAATGAATTGACGAGCGCGTAAGTCATGTTTTCTTTTTACTAAATTCTATATTTCTATTCTAATATTATTCTTGTTTTTATGTTTCGATTTTATCACTCAACCATAAAAAAACGGCTGAACAAACTTGAATAACGTTTGGTATGAAAGTAGCTTATACACTGAGTACTATAGCTATAGAGTACTTTTTTCCCGAAAATATTATTGATTTCTGTTGGGTAGCGGAAGAAATCGCGGGTCGCAACTAGTTAAATATACATAATTATTATATTTGTATAATATCAATCAATAAAAGTTAATTGTAAGTACATTATATCCTACAGCAGACACGACACTAACGAAAAGCTCCTAAACATCCAATAAAATTGTTACAGTATTGGAGCCATCTACAACGCCCCTTTCATTTGGTTGTCCACTATCGAGCCACATTGGATGATCCTAAGTTTGATCGACGAAGGTCTAAACCCTTCCTACAACGGATATGACGTTACTGAGAAACTTCCATTTACCTTCGGGCAAAGAGTGCAAGAGCTTTGGTTTACTATTAAACAAACTGCGATCAAACATACGTAAGTAGATCGTTTTTTTAATTCTATTATTTTTTGGTAACTTTGAGAACGCGAGTCTATGTCCCTCCCATGGTATCCTAGCTCAATATAAATCATAATAAATGGTCATATTAATAAACGTACAAACGAGAGTAGTCCCATGTCAAAGTACTTAATCAGGTACCAAATTAATTCAAAGTGCTTGGCCAGACTGAAAGAGCGGGTGCGGGGCGGACGCGGCGCGGCGTACTTAAACATAATGAAACCTATTTGAGTGTCCATACTGGGCGAGCGAGCGCGGCGCGGGCGCAGCGAGCGGCGCGGGCGGTATGGCGCGGGAAACGCGCGGGCAGCTCAAGCAATAGGCCGTTCATACAAGTGGCCGCAGTGAGTGCGCGGGCGTCAAGCGGCAAACAAACTTTTCCGAGCTAACCGCGTGCGTAAGCAACATGGCGTCTTCTGATTTGAATATTGGATGTCGAAACATAAGCAATATAAAAACAGAAAGGTTATTATACAAGACTGTAGAATGAAATAAAATCACAATTTTCTTCATCTTCATGAAATAAAATCACATTCTTCCATATATTGTATTAATTTGACAAACACTGGATACGACATCGCTCGGACGAGCCGCGTGCTTAACTGCGGACAAGTGAAGACGCGCGCGTTCCCGCAACCGCGCCGCTCCCGCACCCGCGTGTTCAGTCTGGCCAAGCACTAAGTGTTTAGTATTTCAAAATAAAACAATTTCGCCATTCGCCCAATATTGTAATTTTTTTATCCGTCTATCCGTATGTACTGTCAAATTAACGAAATACATCGATCGATCGATTTAACGAGAGCGCACCATTGCTTACCATCAGGCAAGATGCGATCAAACTAAGCCTATCATCCATTAGAAAGTCCTGTCGCATTTATTCCTTAGATAAGAATTATATTTATTTGAAAATTAATCTTGCAATTTCAGTGTCGGCCGTTTCCTGGATTGGAGATCGTACAACCGACTCATCGCACCCCACTTCGAGTCACGTGGAAGAACACCGCCTTCCTTCGAAGAGTTGCAGTACAATGCGTCACTCGTACTTGGAAACTCTCATGTATCCATGGGAGAAGCTAAGAGACTCCCGCAGAACTACATAAACATTGGTGGCTACCACATCGAGGAGAAAACGAAGCCTCTTACCGGTGTAAGTTAAATCTGTAGATAAAAAAAATCGTCGTATCTTCAAGCTCGCAAGCTCGCAAGTAAATCGGTTTCTTCTAGGCAAGCGTGCCTCTCTATAGACCGCGTCGTTGCTAAGCAACTGGCGAGATGGTGGCATAGCAAGCCAGCCTTCCACAAAATAAAAAAAACTAGATTTATACCTATAGTTAGTAATAGCTTATCAGTATCACAGTATTATTGTAGGTACGAAAGTTTTGTCTGTATGTTCTGGATGGGTTTGGACGACTAATATTTTCTAGATTGCCTTATTAATAGTTCAAATACGTTTCAGGATTTGAAGAAAATCATAGAAGAGTCGAAAGATGGAGTCATTTATTTCAGCATGGGATCAAACTTTAAAAGCAAAGACTTCCCTGAAGTCATCAAAAATGAAATTTTGGAAGTCTTTGGTTCCTTGAAGCAGACTGTTTTGTGGAAGTTTGAAGAGAAGATGACGAATTTGCCGAAGAATGTTCACATTTTAGATTGGGCTCCTCAGCAAAGTATTTTGGGTAAGCTGTTTCACTTATACAATCCTTAGTTATAGCAGACACTAAGCTTCTCGATAATTATATAATTACATTTATTCTTCCACGAACTTGCCAGATATGGAATGCCCTGCCTCCGAAAGTGTTCTCGCTGAGCTACAGCATGAAACTTGCATAACTACATACGAGTACATACATCCAGCATTTTAAAAAGGTATCTAATCACCTGTTAGATAGAGCTGGCAAAGCATTATCAACATCGCTACAGATGTTACAGGTGTCCAGGCTAGGCAGTTTGCTTACCTTAAGGCTGACATGTTTGCCACTAATTTTATTTAAAAAACATGTCGAGATATCTAAATCTGTTCAGTTACAATTAATGAAAATCTGTCAACGTTGTCTGTCTATGAAGTCCCAGCTTATTTCAAATGCCTTTTCCTCCACAGCTCATCCCAACGTACGCCTGTTCATCACGCACGGGGGTCTCTTATCCACAACTGAAACGATCTACGCTGGGAAGCCGATCATCGGCATCCCAGTCCTGACTGACCAGTTCATCAACGTCGCAAGAGCAGTCAGCAGGGGCTTCGCTCTCAAAGTGCAACTTTCATACGACATGGCTGGAAAGCTGAAAAATGCTATTGAAGAAATCTTGGGCAATCCAGAGTAAGTTTATCCGTATCATAAGGGTATCGTTTCATGTTCCAAATTAAATTTAATGTTTTTAGGACATTAAATTGACTTCATTTTAGGACCCGAAACTATTTTAAAAGTAAGAGTTTTTATAAACTGCTCTTACTTTGCACCACGCCTTAATTTTACTATAGCAAAATTTAATGAAAGAACTTTCGTGTTTCATATATTTTTAAACAGGATCTGCAGAACTTCAAAACCCTTCCGTACGATTAAAACTTTACGAAAAAAATTTACTCATATTCATTTTATAATTATGTAGACTAACTCTGAAACAAGAGATTACTAAACTAACCACAATGATCTTTAAAAAAGTAACAGTTTTACTTTTAGTTTCTTTTCGCAAAAAAAACTGAAAATTTCGGAATAGCGTTATTAACATTACTTGTTACTATTTCAGGTACACGGAGCGAGCCAAGTACCTTTCCTTCATCCACCACGACCGCCCCGTCAAACCTGGCCTAGAAATGGTGCATTGGGTCGAACACGTCATCAAAACCAAAGGAGCTCCACACCTACGCTCCCCAGCACTTCTGGTGCCCTGGTACCAGAAACTATACCTCGATCTCGCCCTTCTTTTAACCCTAGTAGTAGTTATCTTAAAACGTGGATACAAATACGTGAGGAGTATATTCTCGAACACTAAAGAAGGGAAAAAGAAGACAAACTAATTATGTTTTGCCTTATCGTTTAAATAAATAATTATTACTTATATCTGTAAGCAATTGCTATGATTTTTCTTATTATGTAGATGGTAAATAAATCCAACCGATAGACAAACAATAATATAGTATAGGTAGGTATCTTCAAGACGAGTGTCAATTCATTTCTTCGAGGCGTGCTCCAACATTGCTCACCATCAGGAAAGATGGTGGCCAAACGCAAGGCTATCATCGAATAAAAACACTGCTAGCTATCTATTAGATAAACTAAGATCGCACAAATTATTCCTACCTACCGGGTCGCATATTTCTTTCCTATTGGTAGGTACATTACCTACTGGTAGAAAATTTATGGCAACGTAAAATCAGGCAATTCCGTTTTAACGTACATTTTTCAGTATATAGGGTGTTTCAGTGCGGTCCAATGGCCAGAGAATATCAGATTAAGAGCGAAATTTATTACTTTCGGACGCAGCGCAGCGTTCGCCTGTAAGTGGTTAATGCTGGCGTAAAATGTGGAATGACTTTCCAAAATGCACTTCCGAATTATTGTTTTTTATACGCTCTTTAGCCTAAATAGTTGAGCTAAATTTAGGGTAAATTTAGGGGTTTACGGTACTCTTAGGAAAGGACATTTAGTGTTTACTCATTCCATATTTTTTTAAACAATTGATTGACGAGACGGGCAGGCAAATCGCTCTCTTCGTGTTAAAGTCACGTTTGCCCATAGGTCTGCGCCCTCCAAAATTTCGACCTCTTAATAATTCAAGACCATGCGTGACAGCCCTACGCTTTTTTTTATTTTAGATACAATTTTATTTATTTATTTGTAGTTAAGATCCGTAGTTAATAACCAACCTCGAATAAAAGATTAGGAGGTGTTTGTTTTGTTATCTACCAAAGTGGTTGTTAAAAAAGTTAAGTACGTAAACTTCTTAGAACTTCCAAATAGGTTAAACTTATTTTCTCAGCCAACCTTCCTCAAGTTATTTACTCAATACGATTACAAATAACAGACTTACAAAATTGATTAAATTTCCAAACCAATTAACTCTCGGGGAAGGATCCGCATCTGTTAATGACTCTAAAGTTAGTTCAAAATTGGGCAAACAGAAGTTAAAACCGAGAAGATTTAAATTAAAGTTGCATTTGGGAACTGAAACCAGGAAAAAGCTGAGCTAGTAGCATAGTCTGTAGCTACAGTTCTTCATTGCATATAAAAAGCAAACTTATGAGAAAAACTAAAACGCGAATAAATTTAGATCGTTAAAGGTTCTGTACATTTTGTTGATTTTTTTTATCTTTTTAAAATTGGACAACAAATAAGTTGTAGGTTTATTTTCAAAACCTTACTTAATTTTTCTTATATACTGTGCACAGCCGCCAAGCACCTTTCTTACCTGAATCACTTAATTTTTTTCTGCTCGTATGCCTTAGAAACACAATTTTTTTGCGCTGTTTTGGAAACAACTAATAATAATATTCAATATAAGTAAAACCACCCAGCTTCACACCTACTTGACTCGCCACTTGACCATTTCAGGCCCACTTAAAAAACATTTGTTCTTGCGTAATTATAAAAAAAAATGTGCTTAAATTAAAATCGATAGTTATTACAGTTGCTTTTTTTAACAATACATTAATATGGAACCCTAAAACTGTTTATCTGCTTATGACATTGCAAAATAACCCACATTTCAATTAACAAACAAATTGTATGAAAGACGAAAGCCTCATTTAACCCGTCGCTATGCTGGTAAAACTTCTTGCTGAGCTCACGCATGACTTACCAAACCATACGATTATCATCAGTGACTCTACGATATATAAACTTATCTCCCAAAGTATTCGTCATGTAAACAAAACAAGATCGAAAAAGAATAATCATAATAATGCAACGAAAAATTGGATGATTAAGGCAATTTCTGCCTTAAAATCCAAATAGTTGGAAGATTTGACTTATAACTTAGTGTGTCGACATACGGTTAACACGTCCTAAAGAACTGGGTATGTGTCGTCTTGAAAACTTTGTTAATTAAATTTAGTTATTATTTAATAATAATTAATTAATTAGTAATTATAAAATAATTAATTATTATTAATTATAATTATTTAAATAAAAGGGTCCTTGATTGTGTGGCCACCATTAACACGGTGGCTGCAAAGTCGAGCAACCTTAAGGGCACATTTAAAAAGGCCCCTAAGGAAGCGTCGGCCACCATCAAGGACCTCTTGGGAGACCTTGGTAGAAGGTCATCCTGAATCAGAGACTTGGTGAAACCGAAAAGTCGACTTAGAAAGCACAGTTATTTTGTTCAATAAACCTAAAAATTTGCACGTTGTTTGTTTTAATAAATTGTTTACCTCTAAAACAACATTTCGCACATTCGCTGCTTTACAATAATTCTAGGGTTCCGTAGTAAACTACAATATTATACAAAAATCTTACAGTTTTGTTTCCTTAAAATTAGAACAAAGTAAACATAATATATCAAATATTTAACTATTCTTGAGACATCCAACAAAATGAGCAATATTGCTGACGTTTCATCGATTAATATATTTTCAGGGCGTTTCAAAAACTATTTTTTTATGATTGAACGCTTGTTAAACAAAAGAAACATGAAACACTCTAGAAACATGTCATTATTCTGTCACGTGTGTAGGCCAGACAAACGATCTGGTCAATTTACCTGTATTATTTAATGACTTGAAGGTATGAACAAAATGGGATAACCCTGCATGCTTATATTATTTTCTCTCTTAACTATAAACAAAAACATATCCAAACCCTAATCCATTTGTTCTTTTCTAAAAACTACCATTGACACTTAGACAGGTACGATTTTACTAACAATAATCGACTTCTTCGACAAATAGATTTCTGTTCACAATACGTTCGTGACAACATGACGTAACAAAAAAACCAGATCTACTACTATAAAGGTATGAAATAAATTTAATGACCAGCAAAATGGACGATAACCAACCTTATGTATCTAACTGGTTGCTATGGGTACCTACAAGATAAAATATCTAAGAAGTTAATTACACTGGCAGAACTCGTCTATGAAATAATTTTTGCATGGCATTTACGAGTACGGAAGAAAAAATAAAAAAAAAAATTAAAGAAAAACGTAGTACGAGGAAAATATTTACTCATTTATGCCTTATCCAAAGAGCTAGAGTCATTCTCAGTTCCAAGCCCATTTTCTCACCGTACGACACGATAAAATGATGTGACGACACGAAATGCCATACATTGCTAATTGCTATGGACCGTTTTTTAACTCAACACCAAACGACTTATGTTTTGCAAACGATTTAAAACTAATTATATCATCAGAACTGAATCTTGACGATTTTTTTGCTAGACGATATAGTAGCTGTACTAATACGAGTAAGCTTGAAGTTTGTCAAGTGGCACTGTATGTTTCTGACACGACATTTTATTACAAGAGGAAGATTACAAGGTGCAGTTAACATGCAGTTACGGAATCATCAGTTAAGAAATAATTAGCTGTAACGTCAATAATTGGCTTCGACATAGTTACACACAAAGAGACAGACACCGGACTCTCACTATAAATGTTTATTTATTACAATTTTGGTATGGATCCCTAAAAACATTACGACATGTCGTTTGTAGGTCTGTCGCATATCGTGATCGCAAATCGTGTCGTACGGTGGTCAGTGAGAATAGACTCTAATAACGGTACAAACACAGCAGAAGCAGGTTTGAGCCACAGTTGTGTGTGTCGACATACGGTCACTACGTCCCACTGAACAAGGTATGTCTTCTGTTTTAATCTTAAACATTAAAAAACTTATAAAATTAATCTTAGTTATCTTTTTCTTAGGTTTGAAAGATTTTTTTTCTTTTTTGCATTAGTTTAAATTCTTGGTCATTATAGTAAAGAATTAGAGGTGATTATGTAATAATTGTGTTTATCTACTTCGATTGAGAAGAAGATCGATTGTTGGACTTTGTTATCTGAGGTCATTATGCCGGTATTTTATTGACCAAATAGTTGTTACTTGTTAGTAAAAACAAGTTAAAAGTATTTTATTCGACCTTAAAATAGTTTAAGTGTATAAAATCACCGTTAAATTAATTTTTAGATTATTATATCTATTTTTTTTTTTTAATAAATTGTTACACAACTCGTGATCAAAGATTTTGGAATCACAAATGTTAATTTGTGTTGTAATTTTTTTTTTGTGGAAATAAAATTAAATAATTAATAATATAAATTATGATTACATCATTTTTATAAAACTGACAATGAATAGATTTTGGAATCACAAATGTTAATTTGTGTTGTAATTTTTTTTTTGTGGAAATAAAATTAAATAATTAATAATATAAATTATGATTACATCATTTTTATAAAACTGACAATGAATTAGTAACCGGGGCAATTTAGACATCTGAGCTTACATTAATTCCCACCCAGCTGAAAATTGGTAGGATTGTTCAGAACACCATCATAAATGAAACCTAAAAAGTCCTCATCGATCCGATACGTGCAAAAATTTTTACTCCGGGTAGAAGGTCACCAAAACGGGTATTTCGTGATTTTCTCAAAAACGGTACAAGCTACGAGGATACTGTTCAAGACAAGTATGTTCACTATAACATTTTCTACAGTATTGCTCTTAAACGCATGTTGATAGAACTTATGGTTTTCGAGATATATCGATATTCATTTCAGACCAGACCAAAAAATTGACAATTTCTCTTAAGATGCCTCAGTCAGCAGTAGATCATATAACAAGTTTGTAAATGAGTTTTCCCGAAGTTTTAAACATTGTTGAATCCGACAATCTCAAGAAACACTTTGAAAAATGACTCCTTGTATCTCAAATCGGATAAATGATGATGATGGTTGACGGAAAATTGAACCCCTCGTATCTCGGAAACGGAAAGAGATAGAGGGGTACACCTGACTTTTAAAATGTAGATCAAGTATGGACCTTTCCAGGGAAATGATAAAAAAAGATAGCCGCCATACAAAAAAGTTTGACAGTCATACAAATAAACAAAAAAAAAGGAAATGCTCATAGCTGTGGAACCGCTGTAGATGGATGGAGTGTGCTCGAAGAAATATTATAGAGATTCATAACGACAATCGAGATTCAGCAACAAAAATTCAAGATGTCGGATTTCATATTTCCGTCAAATTTCAATGGATCTTCTAAATTTTAAAGTGATCCTAGGCAGGTGTTATTTTGGATCTGGAGACTCTTAAGGTCCTTAAATCCATTCCTGATATGATTTTTTTTTATTGATGAGAAAAAAAAATCGAAAAAAAATTTGTGACCTTTTTTTACCAGGAGTGATTTTTTTGCACGTATCGGATCAACGAGGACTTTTTAGATTTCATTTGTGATGATGTTTTGAACAATCCTACTAATTTCCAGCTGGGTGCGAAGTATTGTAACTTCACTCCTTTTCTTTTGTATGGCAGCCATTTTGAAAAATGGCCGAACCAAAAAAATCATTTCAGGAATGGATTTAAGGACCTTAAGAGCCTCCAGATCCAAAATAACACCTGCCTAGGATCACTTTAAAATTTAGAAGATCCATTGAAATTTGACGGAAATATGAAATCCGACATCTTGGATTTTTGTTGCTGAATCTCGATTGTCGTTATGAATCTCTATAATATTTCTTCGAGCACACTCCATCCATCTACAGCGGTTCCACAGCTATGAGCATTTCTTTTTTTTTTGTTTATTTGTATGACTGTCAAACTTTTTTGTATGGCGGCTATCTTTTTTATCATTTCCCTAGAAAGGTCCATACTTGATCTACATTTTAAAAGTCAGGTGTACCCCTCTATCTCTTTCCGTTTCCGAGATACGAGGGGTTCAATTTTCCGTCAACCATCATCATCATTTATCCGATTTGAGATACAAGGAGTCATTTTTCAAAGTGTTTCTTGAGATTGTCGGATTCAACAATGTTTAAAACTTCGGGAAAACTCATTTACAAACTTGTTATATGATCTACTGCTGACTGAGGCATCTTAAGAGAAATTGTCAATTTTTTGGTCTGGTCTGAAATGAATATCGACATATCTCGAAAACCATAAGTTCTATCAACATGCGTTTAAGAGCAATACTGTAGAAAATGTTATAGTGAACATACTTGTCTTGAACAGTATCCTCGTAGCTTGTACCGTTTTTGAG
The DNA here is from genome assembly GCA_949125135.1 of Alcis repandata. Classification (NCBI taxonomy): domain Eukaryota; kingdom Metazoa; phylum Arthropoda; class Insecta; order Lepidoptera; family Geometridae; genus Alcis; species Alcis repandata. The sequence continues at coordinate 4,142,937 of OX421240.1, forward strand.
AAAATCACGAAATACCCGTTTTGGTGACCTTCTACCCGGAGTAAAAATTTTTGCACGTATCGGATCGATGAGGACTTTTTAGGTTTCATTTATGATGGTGTTCTGAACAATCCTACCAATTTTCAGCTGGGTGGGAATTAATGTAAGCTTACTCCTATTTTTTGGTCTAATTTGCCCCGATTATAGCTAGCGAAATGACTGGGTTACAAGTGACTTTTCGTTCTTTACTCGTATCTACTACCAAAACACTGCGCTAGACTTTTGGCTGTGTAATAATCCTACCATTAAAAACATTTTGCAAAAAACCTGCTCATTCAGTCTATACAAATTTACATATATTTTACTGCAGTGTGTCTTTCGCGCTCTTCAATTTGCACTTGCACGTTTTATTAGTATTCTCGTCATGTACTCGTACCTACTAGAAGTACTTAGGTACTGTGAGCGAGTGATTACCTAAGTAGGTAACTACGTTTTTAGAATCTAGCAGTTACGGTGACTGCGTTTATTCAATCAATGTGAATGGTACTGTGAGCCAACTGTTAAAGGAGTTGTACCTACTATGAAAACGGCTAGTTTTGTTGGTACGAGAATACTTTTGACTATACTATTTATTTTGCATTTAAATTGGAGTGATTACATATTGAAAACAGGGATATTTTTAGAAGAATGATTAAGATTTTGAAATAGATACTTAATTAATTTTTTAAATTATCTGTCTTGTTTTTAAATGTGACACTTCTCTTCAGCGAGAAGTCGTCAGAACATTTTGAGTAGTGATTAAGCAGTAAAACTTTAACATAAACCCCGGCGGTCTGAGCCTATACTCTGAGAAAAATTTCACCGAAAGTTCGGAGCATACTGACAATCACCAAAAAGTACGATGATTAGCACCAGTTTTTACAATGACAACTATCATAATATATGGTTTTCACCCTAAAAACTAGTACTAGCACCAGTTTATGATAGTTTTCACCGTAAAAACTGGTGCTAATCATCGTACTTTTTGGTGATTGTCAGTATGCTCCGAACTTTCGGTGAAATTTTTCTCAGTGTACTCATCTCAAGTCAAGGTTCCGGCTTTTAACCTTCTCAGAAGTCGATCCGTAATCATAGGCCCTGGCGCCGCACGCACCAAGTGTAACAATAACAATCAGCTAGTACTATCTAACTAAACACCAGCAATAGTATTCCATTCCAAACTTGATCCAACTCCCACCATCGGCTCTGATAAACAGAACTACCTACCCTTAGTTTCTAATCAAACGGGCCAGCAATATTGGAGCAACTTTGTGCAATAACCCTTGGGTGTAGCTATTAGAGCCACTTCGATGGTCTTTTCAAGCGAAATAGGGCTCAAATAAGGCACTACGCCGATGGTCTTTTCAAACGATGTACGAGTATTTAATTTATAGACACTGTATTAGTGCATTTCACTTGAGTCCGATTGAAACAGGACCGAGACATATAGCACAACAAAAGAGAGAGTAATAATAATATAATATAATATAATATAATATAATAATATTATACCCAGCAGCGGGATACAAAAGACTGAGTATGATGATGATTGTTGAGGTTATTTACTTCAATATGGCATTAATTCTATTGTAGTCCTTTTAAAGCCAAACTTAATTTGATCGATAAAACATTTTTTTACATCGTCTTTTATTCCTATTTTTTTTTTAAGATTACCTACGTCTTCATTTTCTCATATCATAACTTTTGGTTGACAGTTTGACAGTAACCCTCCAACGCCACCATGGTCCTGACTCTGTACAAGCTCGATGCCAGCCCACCGGTGCGCTCGGTCCTGATGGTCATCGAAGCCCTAGGGCTCTCCGACGTGGAATATATCGACGTCAACTTGCTTGAGGGCGCCCATAAGAAGGAGGAGTTTACTAAGGTATGGCATTATAATATCGTACAAGCACAAGGAACTAAGACGAGCAGAACTATATTATGCTTAAGTAAATACCTACCAACTTTAATATTATCGATTCATTCAAGGGGTCAAAAGCTAGCCTGTCATCAATTTAAAAAAGGAACTAAAATATGTTTGTGACTAGTATATTTTTAAGGAAAAAACTTTTTCATTGGTTAGACTAATTATATCAATTTGTACAAGGTACAAAGAGAACTGAAATTTATGTCTAAGGTATAGTTCACATGGTTCATGAAATATTTCATTGAAATTACTCGTAATACACTAAAATAGGAAACTACTTTGGAAAAATAAATCAAAATGTAAAACATGGAGAGAAAAAAGTCAAAAAATGGTAGGTATATCAAAAAGAAAGAGAGAAGAAGATAACAGAAAAAGACAAAAAAGTCGAATAAACAATCAAATTCTCATCAATTAATGATAGACATAATTTTCTTTTTGCAGATGAACCCCCAACATACTATTCCTTTGCTGAAGGACGACGACTTTTGTATTTGGGATAGGTAAGTTAATAATTAACATAATACAATTTAAGTGAATATATTAGCATAATATTATCGACATTAGTCAAACCGAGTACTCGGCCGAGAGCACTGTCTCGCCACTGTACTCGTTACGTGTAATAAACTCATAAGGTAAATGTAGGTATTAAATTGAAGATGCCAAATTTTCTCACGTCCCAGCTGACTGCGCGGTTTATACCTAAATGTTAATATAATGTTTATATTAATTATTTAAGTTGGAAATCTACTCGTATTTGAATTGAATTTTGACATTTTTATCTTAATTTTGTTAACTTTAAATTGAATTGAATTAAATTTTTATTTCTTTTAATATCGTTGCGACTTGACTTCTTCAAATTTCTATTTTAATTTTATATTGTATAATTATTATTATTTTCTTGAATATGTTTTTTTTGACCTGCCGCACGCCTTGGCATTGCTGTAAGTGCGGCAGGTATCTAATAATAAATAAATAATGATAAATTAAACTTGAGTAGGTACGAGATGTTCAATTAAATGAAAATTAAATAAATTGTAAAATATCGTGTCAAGGGTAAAGAATAAGTAGTAATAACGGTAAAGCCTTATGTTAAAATTCCCACACGTATAAAAAAATCAATAACGCGACATGCACTTTAGTAGATAAAACATAGTCCATGAATTAAATAATCCAATCAATAATGCAAGCCAACTAACGATTCAGTGGAAATGCGGTCTATTTTCTATAACATAGAAAAAACTCGTCGGTGTATTGTAGAAATTACAAATTCGCTAAAGACAAAATATGAAATGTGAAATGCATCTCAGCGCATCAATCTGAGTGTCTCCAAGCCGCGAGTGAGTCGGTGTCTTCTACGAGTAGGCGCGCGTGCTCCATCGTAGACCGCATCATTGCTTATCATCAGGAGAGATGGCGGTCAAACTTAAGCCTATGACAGAAAAAAAGTGTACAAATTTAAAATACTATTAATTTTATTATTTAGAAAAATACTGTAAGATAAATAAAAAAAGACACATTCTGCTTTTTATTTTCTTACAGCCACGCTATTGCAGTCTACTTAGTGACCAAGTACGGTAGCGACGACTCTCTCTACCCAGCTGACCCCAAAATACGTGCTGTCATTGACCAGAGGCTTCATTTCGACAGCGGGATTCTGTTCCCGTCTTTGAGAGGCACTGTGGTAAGCTCCACCTTGGATTATAACAGTTATAAATATCTATGTATACTCGTACCTAGTCAGTAAGGAATTACAAACCAAAAGCAGTAGTTAGTTCAAAGCGAATGAAAACCGATTAAGTTTTTTCTTAAATAAATAAATAACATTTTACACTCACAGCTTTACTCGTACCTGTATCAGGGATGTCATGGAACATACACAAAAATAAGGACAACTCACACCCAGACCCAGAACAGATCTTTAAATTCATCAATCGACCACCTGCCCGGCGTGGCATCAAACCCAGGGCGTTTTTCTGACAAAGTGGACATATTTTTAATGTTTTTACAAATAAACATAACAATGTATTTGGATCCTGACTGACAAAAGTTGCGCTATCTCTTTCTAGACCTTAGTAATCTTGACAAGCAGAGCAAGATAGAACCATACTTTGAAATTCAGAACCCAGCCAGTCTCTAGATTCCAGTATACATTTTTTTTTCTAAAACAACAATCGACTGCTTAAAATCCATACAACAGCCATTCAACCCGTAGGCAGCCAGTTGTTGCACTAGTTTTAAGTTTTATGATCCTTTTTGTCTGTAATTTTTGGTGTAAACAATAAAGAGTTTGTCTATCTATATTTTTCTTTCATTAATTAACAGGAACCACTGTTCTTCGGGGGCGATAAAGCACTCCGCCCTGAAAACTTGGCCAAGATTGATAAGGCGTACGATTTCGCCGAGAAGTTTCTGACTAACGCCTGGCTGGCCGGAGACGAGCTGACGCTGGCCGATATCTGCTGCGTCAGCACCCTGACTTCGATGAACGTGATCACCCCCATCGACGCAGCCGTGTGAGTAACCATTTATATGATTTAACATGGCGACTTCTTTTTTTAATAATGATGACACGGGCGCGTAGAAAATAATAAAGAAATAAGTTTCCCCAAAATTGACGCGTCCATCATGCGTTATTGAGTGTTTTGAAAAAGTTTCATATGGATCTAGGAAGAATACTATGACATGTTTAGTATTTATCTGTCTTGATACTCGATACTCTGCATTCAAGGTTTTTGTGGCTGACCAATATCTTGCGGTCTACGACAGATTGCGTATTGATCCGAGTAAAAGACCTGGTATCTTATTCCGGAAATTTATCAAATAAACTTATCATGAAACTGCATTTTACAGGTACCCCAACCTATCGGCTTGGCTGGAGAAGTGTTCCCAGGAAGACTTTGTTAAAAAGGCGAACCAACCTGGCCTGGAACTATTCAAGGGTCTCGTGAAAAGCAAACTAGGTTAAAAAACCGCTTTATCACACATCGGCAGCAGTGCACTACTTTTGTTGAAATACATTTAACTAAAGCACGTTATTTTTATTTCAAATTAAGCTTTTGGGACGAAGGACTTTTTGAGATTTGATAATTAGTACATAGTTGTACAATTGTAGGTACATGGTTTTTGGAATGTTAGTAAGGTTTTGGTGGTAAATCTTTTCAATTGTCAACATAAAACTAATTACAAGTACAAATTCATACAACTTACAACAAAATATGAAAAGAATATTAGGTATGTAGGTACTCTTAGATATCGAAGGAGAAGAAAGTCGGATAAAGTTAGCCATTTTTTGTCACTATGATTTTTGCCATGACAATGTGCGCTAGACTAAATTTTATTTGCTAAGCTTAATAAATCCAAAAAAAATAAATTGTGTCTTCATTTCACTTTCCTCGGCTTTCACATCGATAAAATGCGATAAAGTTTACAAACTTAATCAATTTTGACTGCTCTAAAAAAGCTGCCATCCGTTTCTCGCATAAAAAATCGAAACGAGAGGCAAATAATTTAAATTCGGTCAGCTTTTAGTTACTTTAGAGAGTGTATAACCAAATGTTATGCCTTTGAGTGACGTTAAACCTGATGTTAAACGTCACGTTTGCCCATAACAGGTCTGTACTACTCAGAATTTTGAACTCCTAGAACTCAAGACCCCGCGCGTCACAGCACTGCGCTCATCACCCTGAGATATAAGATGTTAAATGTACTATTCCAAGGTTCTAGATTCTAAGAACCATGACCACGTTCTTAAAATAGCTAGCGTTCTCAACTAACGAGTTCTCAGTACCTCGTAACAGTACACTGAAATGTCACGTAAAGTTACATTTTCACCTGACTTCAAGGAAATGCGATAGGAAATTTAAATTAACCTGGGCCTCGATTTTTGAATCGCTCCTAAACCTGGAACCGGGAACCTTAAACGAAGCATTTTTTGAATAATTGCATTTCCAAACGCAACGAGTGGTTCCCACCATTCGATTTGTTTTCTTTTAACAGAACATTTTAACATTTTTTTGACGTTGACAAACAATATTTTTATGTTTTATTTCTAATTTACGTACCTACCTTTCTAAGCTGCGTGAGTTACCGGTACCCAACTATTGTAACTTGAAAAGGAACAAAAAAATTATGGTTTAAAAAAAATTACGAGAGCTCAAAATTCAAATAATCCAAAAAGCACAAAATCATAATCACTCGCCCTTAATGTCACTAGATTGTTTTAGAATGCTTTCAGAAACGTATACGTTGTAAAAGTGTCGAAGTATTTCAAAAATAGAACCCGTCTAGAGTTCACGAGAATATTTAAATTACCCACCATTTCTACGAAGCGTGTTAGTTTCTCAGAGCTACGAACTTCGTGGCCTCATAGAAAACAGTCAAAGTTTACATATTCCTGAGTAATTTATTCAGAGGAGCCTCACTTAATTTCAACTTCGGTCTCTTTCGCTCGTCTTTGTTAATCTTGGCTCAAAATGTTAGTAAAACAACTCATTAAACTTCTACTCCGAAATCAGGAATCATTTCGGAACGCCGATTAAAATATTGTACCAATTAATTAAAGTTTATTAGTTCAAGTAAATAAAGAATAGAATATAACACTTTAGTAAATTTATATTATGGTAAGTAGAGAGTTGGAAACTTGGGAGCTATTAAGTTATTAAAATAAGTCTCATGACTGGATTCCGATATGTGTTGTTTTTACTGGACTTTATATTTATTGGACGTAAAACCGCTCTATAAGGCTGAACCACGTAAACGCAATAGTTTTCAGTATTTTGTAATTCCTTCACGCTGAATAGACTGGACGGAATTGGTTGAAATTTGGAATGGACATAGCTTACTCCCTGGATTAATATATGCGCTACTTGTCATCATCATTATCACAGTTTTTCATCACCGCGCGGCTAAAACCGCGGGTCGCAGCTAGTCATAAAGTATTGGTACGAGTAGAATTGGTACCATAAAAGTCTTCCAACAACAGGCCGAATAACTCTAACGCAACTAGTTATCAAATGGCGCCACCGTCGCAACTCCCCCGTGTTTACTAGGTATCTCTAATGTAGTTTCTAAAGTTACAAGTTAGTATCAGGGCTGCGTAACATGCAAGGCAACTTCTAAACTATGTTAAAACAAAGAAAACTTACCGACGCGGAGTTCCTTATAAATTATACGTACTCGCAACTTGAAATCACTATGTTACAGCAGACGCGTGGGTTGTTGGGAAAGTTTGCGGTAATTGGTAATTTTATTACGGGAACTTACCCAGTTCTGATATATTATAATACTTAGTTATATTGCATACCTACTAGTGAATACTGCACTGAGAAAAATGGTCATTATATTATGACAACCATATATTATGATAGTTGTCACCGTGAAAACTGGTACGAATCATCGTACTTTTTGGTGATATCGGTATGCTCCGTACTTTAGTTGAATTCATCATTTTTTTAGCGGAATTTAGATGGTCACTTTTCTCAGTGTTTCCCAGCTTCACATGGGTAGATAGACAGAAAGATAAATTAGTACTGCACTTGGGCAGCATGGTCAAAAACGGCCTATATCACCCTTACGAGGGAAGACCAGGAATTCCAGCAATTAGTAAAAGGTTGAGTTGTTTTTTTCATGAATAAAATACAGCTTGTGTTACTATATCAGCGGTATAAAGATGCAGATTTTTTTATATGAAATAATGCATTTTTTTGAGTTTATCATTCCAAACTAAAACATACTTCAAATATTATTTCTTTCTCTTTGTAATTTTAGTTTACATATAACTTGTTTTACGAAGTGAAGCAGCTTATATGCATCAATAGAATCGGTCTCACATGCAAACAAACTATCGAACTCAAACATAGTTCAAATTATAATCGAAACGATAGGTAGGTCTGGCCCGATCTATAGTTTGTATTACAATAGTTTCTAAACCTATAATAGCTTGTTAGTTTATGAGAAAACTCATGCTCAGGTTCGAATTGAATAGGATGATCATTGCATATGAACTTACATTTGAAAAAAATGCAAGTGCTCCAAAAATTTATAATACTGTTTTTGTAATGAATTTGAAGAAGCTAAAAGAGAAGGATTATGTAGACTCTAGTTAACAGAACTAAATTGGTGTTGGTGTCCACATTAATGAAGCCACAATAAAAAAAAAAAAAAAAAAATTCTTAAACAAAATCTTCTTCTGTCAACTGACGTCGTTGTCAGAATTGATGGAGTTTACCTAAAACATATGTATGTATATTAAAAGGATATAAAACAAGCCTATATTTAATTGTAACCGGATTCATATCGGTAAGGTAGGTATATCAAATTTCAGCTTAATCGAACCTCGGGAAGGGTTTCAAAATTCAGTTGCAAGATTTCACCCCAACTGACATACGCACGGCGTGTTAAATAAAAGCTTATAGAAAATCTAGATAAAAAAACTTATCCGCCTACAGATTTTTCTTGTTGCACAGATAGAAAAGCTACTCTCTGCAGCAGCTAAATTTTATCCCACTCAGCACTTTTTATCCGAAACAGCGGCGAGCAGATTTCTTGCGAGTTCGGACAATAACGAACGACCTGCACCCGTTACTTGTACAGAAAATTAATTAAATTTCTTCCACAATTTTTTCGCTAGAGTTTAATTTCTAAAAGGCCAAGATAGTATTTTAAGTATTTAAGGTTGGCGTTTGAAAAACTTGTGATATATTGTGTTGAGAGGAATGAAGAGTTATGTACAGAAAACCTTGAAAATGTTCTGTTATTAAGCTGTATCTATGTACCTATACAGGAACCTAATAAGTTAATTTCAAAAATACGAGTATTACAAAAAACTAGCTTTTTTATTGCGTTGTCATTGGAGTGTCGCGACGACCTGCGTAAGGCGGCAGGCAGCAAGTGGATGCGTAAGGCAGAACATCGTGCCTTGTGGCTTTCGTTAGGAGAGGCCTAGTCTAGCAGTGGACAAACATTAGATAGGCTGATGATGATGATGTTGATCGGAGAAATGGAAAGATAACGGGTGTAAGCCCGTCAATAACAACGCAACTCGTAATAATTTTAATAATTATTAAGACCACCGGTATCACCTTCCTGCTCCATAAGTCCGATAGTACCACGGAAGCTAAAAACTACAGACCCATCACGTGCTTGCCTACGATCTACAAGCTTCTTACTTCCATTCTGAGAAACAAAATTAACGCACACGTTGTTGCAAACAATATTTTGGCCCCCTCTCAGAATGGGTGTAGGGTTGGGTCCCGTGGTCTTAGTGAGCTCCTCCTCATTGACATGACCATTAGCCAGCAAGTTCGGCGGAATAAGGGGCCCTTTCTGCTGCCTAGATAGACTACAAGAAGGCCTATGACTCGGTGCCTCATTCATGGCTTGAGAGGATTTTAGAGTTGCATAAAATCGATATAACTCTAAAATCATTCTTAGTTACATGTATGAGACAATGGGCCACAGTCTTTCGTCAGCCAGGCGGTGGAAACGGCTTCTCTAGTCTACAGGACTTGATAAGGATAGAGCGTGGTATTTTCCAGGGTGACAGTCTGAGCCCATTGTGGTTTTGTCTGGCCCTGAATCCTCTCAGCACTTTGCTGAGGGGTTCAGGGTTAGGGCTTTGCTTCGCAGACAGGGTGAAGTCATTTCTCACCTTTTGGTACATGGATGATTTCAAGCTGTTTACACCGAAACGCCAAGACTTGATGGAACTGCTAAAAACAACAGAGGTTTTCAGCAGCGCCATTAGGATGGAGTTCGGTGTAGATAAGTGTGCGGTCATGCATGTACAACGGGGGACTGAGACGATGACTATCAGATCTCTCTCCGAAGCCGAGACCTACAAATACCTCGGTATGTCAGAGTCATTGAGTATATCGGCAGTGGACATCAAGAAATCAGTTTAGTCAGGTTCTAAAGGGCCTTAACAGGGTCCGATGTAGACCTGCTCGCGTCGGTAGCCTGTTGCGCTTCGGTGACCTTTTTGGGGAAACCGAGAGTTTTGCCTGTGTAATTGCGGACGAAGTTATCAAGACGAACAACTATCGGAAATATATCCTGAAGGATGGTACGGTCGACATATGTCGGGCATGCCACCGTCCCGGAGAGTCACTCAGGCATATTACTTCTGGTTGTTCGCATCTTGCTAACGGCGAGTACTTGCACAGGCATAACCAAGTTGCCAGGATCATTACATCAGCAACTTGCCCTTCAATACGGCCTTGTCGAATCCGAGGTGCCGTACTATAAGTATGCACCAGCGCCAGTTCTCGAAAATGGTCGTGCTTTGCTTTATTGGGACCGCTCTATTACTATTATAGCTAATAGGCCTGATATCGTGATAGTCGACCGATCCCAACGCCGGGTGCTCGTCGACATCACCGTCCCACATGACGAGAACCTCGTGAACGCCGAGAAGGACAAGCTCAGTAAGTACCTTGACTTGGCACACGAGATTACCGCTATGTGGGATGTTGATTCGACGATCATTGTCCCGATAGTCGTTTCGGTGAATGGGCTTATAGCGAAGAGCCTCGACCAACATCTGAAGAGGCTCTCGCTAGACGGTTGGGTCAAGAGTCAGATACAAAAGGCGGTCATTCTTGACACGGCCCGCATTGTCAGGAGGTTCCTCACTCTGCAGCCTTAACCACCGGTAGCTTGGACCCTGCCCCGCTGCCGGCGGCACCCTAGTTTTTAGTTTTTTATAATGTACTAGCTGACTCGACAGACGTTGTCCTGTCAAAAGCCATTGCGTCAATTCTATGTCAAATGTCATTGCGTAACTATAGCAACCGTAGTATGTTGATGCTAACTTGTCAATTTATAGTAAAAATTATCAGTATATATATAATTTGCAATAAATTAAAATTGCGACTATAATTTGAGATTTAAACTATCCTATCTCTCAAGTTGGATCGAACTGCACATGGTGTGCGAATTTTACTATAATCGGTTAAGTGGTTTAGGAGTCCATTGAGGACAAACATTGTGACACGAGATTTATATATATTAAGATAGCTGACTCGACAGACGTTGTCCTGTCAAAAGCCATTGCGTCAATTCTATGTCAAATGTCATTGCGTAACTATAGCAACCGTAGTATGTTGATGCTAACTTGTCAATTTATAGTAAAAATTATCAGTATATATATAATTTGCAATAAATTAAAATTGCGACTATAATTTAAGATTTAAACTATCCTATCTCTCAAGTTGGATCGAACTGCACATGGTGTGCGAATTTTATTATAATCGGTTAAGTGGTTAGGAGTCCATTGAGGACAAACATTGTGACACGAGATTTATATATATTAAGATTGTTTTTTTATGCTATATTGTAAAAAATTTAAGAACTAAGAAAAATAAATAAATATCTAAAATAATTAAATTAGGTTTTGAAAGAATTTTTCATCGGACTCTGTGTGAAGGTCTACAGTTCGGCGTACCGTTCATTCCGTATATGGGATTTTCCATTGGAAGAAGATTTTGGCTGATTTTTCGTGGGACAAGTGTAGCACCTCCGATGTCAACAAAGAATCGTCATCAAAACAACTGGGAAGTTTTTTTTTGTGTTGGTGATCTGTGATGTAATTCAAGAAATGCAATGGCGGCTGTTCTGCGCCGAGTGATGTGTTATCTTATGGGAAAATCTGTTTTCCAAGGATAACCCATGCTTTTTTGTACTGCAGCGCCGTCTATGCGGCTGGTTACGAACTTTACTGATTCGTTCGAACATTGCGTGTGCGCCATAAGCTTTCGTAGAAACCTACTGGATCACCAAGTGGTCACTTCGAGCAGGGCGAGCCTCGAGGTTGGACTTCTGATGAATAGGTCCAAAACGCAAGCAATGACGAACAGCACGCAACGTAGGGTCGGGGTAGACTGGCAAGCAAGACATTTTCAAGACAAAATAGTTTCTTTTGACAACAGGCAAGACAAAGAGATAAGTGTCGTCGTATAGACAACGCCTGAAAGCTGAAAACTCGTACGAAGCGCTTTGATTACACCTCTATTGGGCGTACTGTTAGAGAGTAGAATTCCATGATTTTTGAGATTCCATGACACTAATTAATCATAACCATTACATTAAAAATTAAACCCGAACACATAGTTTGATTCAATATTAATGCACATCAAACAAACGCTAATTATAATCCATATTCCATTAAGTTACAGCATCACTGTAAATATCCCTCTGCTAGCAATCTGAATACTTAACGTGGTGTTGGGTAAACATTGACGAAGCTCAAACGAGAATAGCCCTTGACTCAACGAGATAAGGTGCAAAATGAAGAGAGTAGACACGTAGACTGTACGGGTGCTAGATAAACAGACGGGGAAATTAGCCAAGTCCGAGCCACGCTGATGATGGAGATAGAATAAGGAAGAATAATCTTAGATTATGAATTAAAAAAGGAATCTTAGTACTCGAACTGTTAATATGTGAACAACCCTGAAATCGCGAAAAAAAAATCTGCCATTCCATACATGTTTTCAAGTGTCATTAGCATTTTTCTGATTTCGCGATTTCAGGGTTGTTTCCATAGGTTGGTCCGAGTTTTTGGCAAAGGATTAAGTTACGGTAAATTTCAAAAATGAGGAAAGTAATAACAGCCTATTGTTTGGAAGAAATCGCCTTAGGTGATAAAACCGCTTCTACATCTTCTTCGGTTTTTAGGTCTTAGTTTTTTCTTGTAATTTATTTCGTGTGCAATTAGCCTATAATAAACTCTATTGCTCTGTCAAGCTTACCTATTTTAACGAAATAAAATGATTATTATCTATATCATAAAATAGACTGCTAAATAACAGTAAACAAAAACCCAACCGTTCTCTATCAGGAAACGTCCGTGGAAGAGATATTGGTCCCAACTGCACCGACACTACGGTCCCGCTGATCTCTGCTGCAATTAAGGTTGGCATACATGAATAAACTCGTTTTAAACTATAATTATATTATTATTCATTATGCAGGTTGCAGGTTGGCGGCGAGGTTACTGTAAGTAAAAAGGAATAAAAAGTTCAAAAACTGTTACCGGACTGCGTAAAGAACTTTCACTTTGGTGACGAAAATCCGCCATTTCTTTTAATTAATTATGAATCTATATTTATATAAATGTAATGTTGGTTTGTGTACGCTTCAAAAACTCAAAAAATTCTGCACCGATCGAGCTGAAATTTTAGCATGGTGGGTATAATACGCATCAAGGATTGTTTTTATCTATTTTTTTTTATCCGCAGCGAAGCGTGGCAGGGAACAGCTAGTTTTTTATACGATTGCAATCCTAATATACTCAGTGACAATAAAAATAAACTTATCGACATATAATTCATTAAATCGGTTAAGCCATTTAGTATAGTGACAAGGGATAAAAAGAAGGAACAACAGAAACGGAAAAAAATGAAAGAAAGAAAGATCATCGGAGCTATACTTAGTCGGAATTTCCGAATAACGAGTTTTTCGGCCCGATACCAAAAAAACTCAACCAAAAGAAGCCAAATATACAAAAATACCTACTCGTACATCAAAATGTTCCCGTAAGTCGCTAAATTTCCTAAAAAGCTTTTAGATGAGACCCTCAGTTTCACTAAACAACTTAGCAGTTAGGCAACCATTGCATTTAAATTGCTAAAATAGATGAACGAGTTAACCAACAACAACGTTGACAAGATAGGTACGATTCAAATAGAATGAATAAGATATTAGCCATCCGCGACAGAAGACGCCTTACATCCTACGATTACTTAGATCCTGCTCCAATTTAAAACTCAAAAACCTCTGACTTGAAAAGAACTGAGACGGCTGAACAGATTTCCTCTATTTCTGTTTTCTTAAATTTAAAATGTCCTAACTTTCTTAATCTTAAAGGTCTCAAAAATAACAACTTTTAATATCTAAAAAAAACCAAAAACGGTCGTGACACTTTTTTTTTTAAGTTAAAAATTCAAGTTTAACGTAAGTATAATTGTTAAACACTAAATAAATAATTTAAGACAGTTACTTAGTTTTGGCCAACTTTTTGCCCCATTAAGAAGGGAAACAGATCAAGTACTTTTCGACACCGACGACCTACAAGATGCTAGATACATTGCTCAGCCAGCGGAAAAACTGCAGAGGCCGAGTTCTAATGCAACGTAGATCAGGAACTTGAACTATTGCACTGTGAAAACGTGAGCGTCAGTTCTCGCTTTTACAGAAAAAAACATAGGAGACAGACCTGCAAGTAAACTTCACCGCGTTGAAGGCACATTTGGTATCAGATAAGTCTTCATTCTTCAATTTTATTCTGTGGCTCTACCCTAACGCCTTTTATTTCTCCGTCGGAAAGTGTAAAATTCTCTAGACTAGCAGTAGTTAATATTAATGAGTCAGTTACGCGCTGTTTACAGTTGTTTATATTTCGTCTGCTTGTTTCAGCACTGTGTTTGGGCGTTACACTCTGGGGACTTTACCACTACTTATTTGACGTTATTTAACTTAAAAGCTAAGCTAGATCTTTAGGAAACTGTTCTAGATTTTCTTCAAAAAAAGTCCTTATTAATTAAGGCAAAAAATGAAAAAGCACTGACCGTCTCTGAAAGCAAAACAAAATATTTTAAAATACTCATTTATCGTCGTACGTGTTTTATTTTTCCAATATTTCTGAAGAAAAATCGGAAACAATTAAATTGGAATAATTGGAATTGAAATATTTCTTCAGAAATATTGGAAAAATAAAACACGTTCGTAAAACAGAAGACGCAGTTTACTTGTCACATAAAAATACAAAAAAATGAAAATTCTACACAAACTTATCTCATTAGAAACAAAAACTATGATAAACTTGTTTATCACAAAAAATTAGCTACCTACTTAATTAAAAATAAAGAATTAAAATCTGAAACCCTAAACTAAAAAACTAATTCAAACAAAAGTAGGTAAGTGACATTTAGTACAAAAGTAACTTGCCAACATGTAGCAAACCCTGCCGAATTAGAAAATGATCAATTAAAATATGCCCCAAACAAAAACGACCCAACAAAAGTAATTTAGGGTGCCATTTCAACTAAAGAAAACGTTTTAAATTCAAAAACTTTGAAGCCAAGGACTTTGGCCGCATTTGGGGAACTTAAGCCCCACTAAAGCCAGTTTCAATTGCCATCCCAATTTGTTTTTCAGCCAAATTTCCATTTAAACCATTTGGAATGGAAGGCAAGAACAAAAGTGTTGAACAGAAGCTAAAGCAAGTGAGTTAAAATAAAAATAAGGTTAAAGGTGATGCCTATAGCATCGAGCCGGCTCGGTTATCAGTTGATTACACGTAACAAGTACAGTAGCGAGACAGTAAATGGTACACTCGGCCGAGCAAACAACGGTTCTAGCGACTGTCTCGTCTCGTCAAACTGTTTATACAAACCGAGTACTCGGCCGAGGCCACTGTCTCGCCACTGTATTTGTTACGAGTAATCAACGCATTAAGGTCTGGTACTGACGTCTAGTCTGTTGTATCATTGTCTACCTAAACTCAGAACAGTCTAGTTTATAAAATGTAGAGGTACAAAAGAATCGATTTCAGCAACTGAAGAGCAGCTCAGATAAGCGAAGGGATTTATTTTTGAAAAAATAAAATCCGTAAAGCATCTAAGCCACAACAGAAATTACAGTGTACAGGGTTATAAGGAAAGGTTATGTTAAGCTGAATAGAGTACCTAATAAAAAAACAGCCAAATAAAAAAAAGCTTTAAAAGAAAAATGTCAACTAGGTACTCAATTACTCAACTCAAGAGGTCTTACTTATCTGAAGAACATTTGGAAGAATAAAAGAACTTTAAAGTCCAAATTGCGATGTCATTCCAAAAAGATAAAAAGACTCGTAGCAACAATAAAAGTACTTGATAAGGAACTGGAAAGGAGAGAAGAAATTGCCACAGCCTTTAAAGATGAAAGTGAAAAGGTTCTACAAATAATTCATGATTATGAACAAAACCAAAACAGGACACAAAAAGCGCATGGGTTCAGTACGTCGAGATGCAGCTCTTAAAGCTACAAAACTAATAAAAGACCTGGAAAAAAGAACAGTTTCAGAACAGCTAGAAAAAGATAATGAGATGAAGAGAAATAAATCACATATAAGGAGTGAAACGAACATAGAACGAACAAATAACAGAGATCACTTCATGCATATACATAAAACAGCCCCTATGAATTAAAATCATTTAGATACGGATCAAATAAAGGAACCTTCCAAAATCAAGAAAATAAATATGCTTTCAGATAGTTTTGGTAGGAATATAGCGGGCACTATATCGAAATACTTCACTGAAGACTACACGCTGACAAACTTCTGCAAACCTAATGGATCCTGGGATGTGATAGTTAATGAAAATAGCTTTAGTAGTCAAATTAATGAAAATGATATAGTAATCATTATGATCGGAATGTACGAAAGCATAAGCACTTCTGCAAATCAATAGAAAAACCACAGAAAAACTAGCTATGGCCCTTAAGGCCCAAGGAAAGAAACTTATTGTATCGACAATCGCGTATAAAAATAAATTTAGTTTAGACGTAAGTATATCAAAACTCAACTCTAAGCTTTATGTTCTGGCTTCATTGCTGAATAACGTCAATATCATTGACGTCAATGATCATCAACAAAGAAAAAATGACAAAAATGACGTTTTTGTCTAAAAAAACTGATTAACGAGCACACTAGAATTGCTGGCAAATCTAAAACCTGTATAGACAACATTTTCACCGACTCCGACTGTACTATAAGTACAAGGGTCATAACAGGGATCAAATCTGACCATTCTGCACAAATTGCTCACTTTGAACTTGTGCTCATGTCTGTAACAATAAAAGAATGTTCAGAAAAACTGCCAATACAAAGATTGATGAGCTTAAACTCTGTCTACATCAGGCATGGAAATACCCCATCTCTTCCAATGACTATTCCAAATTTTTCAAAATCTTCTTAGATAATTTAGAAAATCATGCCTGTCACTAAATCATCTGATAAACGTTCCAAGATTTGTGAATGGGCAACGAAAGGAATTTTAGTATCTAGACAAATTTGAATTGTATGCTCTGTATAATGATGATAACGTTTCTAAGAACTACTTGACTAAATATAGTAAGATGTTTATATTAGTATGCCACATTGCTAAGAAAAATCACCTAAAACGGAGGGTTGAAAAAGTCAACAATAAAATTAAATGTGCGTGGCGAATTATTAAGGAAGAGACAGGAAAAAGTGGTAACTGTGATATTGACTGTAATAAAATTTTAAATGATGATGGTAATTTAATGTAGATAGAAATTAAATTTGTAACATATTTAACAATTATTTTATAAACATAGCAAATAATCTGACTAAAAATCTAAATAGCTCCACCGAATGTTCTTTGAAATACTTGGACGACTTCGCCTTGACCTTGACATCAGTCTAATTTTATTTTAAGGCCTATCACTGTAAATCGTGTAATAAAAAGAATCAGACAAATGAAACCTAAAAAATCAAATGACTTTTGGCATATCTCACCATATCTGATAAAAAAACTGGAGACTGTCATTGTGGAGTGTGGACACTATCACTTCAATCATAAACGATTGTATTAGCGAAGGATATATTTCCCTGATGAGATGAAGGCAGCTAAGGATGTCCCTGTATTCAAAAAAGGAGAAGCCACTAACTGCAATAACTATCGCCCGGTATCGATCCTTCCCAGTGTAAGTAAGATATTTGAGAAATATATCACTCAAGAATTAATGACATAAATCGTGTAAGCATGCCATAACACGGCTTATTGTGGATATTCTTACTGGCCTTGAGAGAGGGCAGAAGACATTCGGCGTCTTTTGTGATCTCTCAAAGGCGTTTGATTGTGTATCTCATGAAATATTGATTGCAAAATTGTACCATTACGGTGTTCGATTGAAAGAATCAGATCTGTTGAAGTCGTACCTAAGTAATAGACAGCAAGTGACTGAAGTGAATGGATGTAGATCGAATAAAAGCATTCTAAACTTAGGTGTTCCTCAAGGTTATATTTTAGGACCACTCCTTTTTTATTATATATATTAACGATCTGACAGCAGTAACAAAGGATGTGGCTGTGATTTTGTTCGCAGATGACACTAGCTTAATAGTTAAGACAAATCTGATATTGTTGTTAGCAGGAATATAAAAAGATCTCCTGAAAATATCAAAAACTGGTTCTCAGCAAATAATATGCTGTTAAATGTTGATAAAACGCATATAATTAACTTTAACCTAACTAAAAATATTATAAAGTCACATTCAAATTCTAGAGTCCTAGAAACTGGATGATCTCAATTTGTCACTTTCAAATGAAGTGAAATTTTTAGGCGTGTGGCTGGATAACAAACTCAAGTGGACTTCACATAATGCTAATCTGACTAAGAAGCTCAGCTCAGCAACCTATGTCATAAAAAAGATCAAAGAACTAGCAGGGTCGGTAGCGGCAAGAGATGTATACTTCGCCTACTTCCACTCACTTCTCACATATGGAATACTTTTTTGGAGATCTGCTGCTGAATGTCACACCAACAAAGTATTCATTTTACAAAAACGAGCTGTGCGCTATATACTAGGACTCAAGAAATTGGACTTGGGAGAAATTGGAGTGCAGAAATGTATTTAAAGAATTAGGAATAAATGACGATGACTGGAGAATTTTTATATCAAATTATTTTATATGTAATTGAAAATTTATAGTCGCAATAGTAGGCATAAAAATCACATTGTGCGACCTCCAAGACGGCTAGCTAAAACTGAAAATAGTTGTTATTGTGGATTGAGTTTTATAATAAAATTCCGGAACCTATGAAAGCTAGTCCCAAAAATTACATTCTAAACTTTGTCAAAAGTCGTCTTCAAGAGAAAAGCTATTATAAATTAGCAGATGCTATTACTGACAAAAATATTTTTTCTGTGCGTGTTCAAGACTATATTTTATTTAATGTTTTATGTTATATTGTTGTTTGACAATGCTATTGCAGATATTTCTTTACTTTTTAATTTAGTTAATGTGAGTTTATTTTTTAATTTTTTATAATATTCAATGAATTATAATTGTAAAATGACAATTTCTGAGTGCATGTAACATGCCTATGGAAAATAAAATAATTTGATTTGATTTGATTTCAACAACACAGCTAAATAGAATACTCGATTTTATTCGTGATTTCGCTGGTCCTATAGTAAAAATTGTTAATTTCATTTAGTACAAATAAGTATTTTTAGTCAAATAACTATATTATAATTATCTATCTACTGTTTCCTTACGACCCTATTTTACCCTATATAATATAAGCGACGTCATTAACTGCAGCTGGCCTGAGCTGTACGAAAAATTTTAAAGAAATAATACCCATAAAGCAACTTAACCACAACTATAGACATACGAACGACATACGACTCGTAAGAATTACTATGAAAGACGTGCCATGAAATAGATAGCGTATTGCATACCTATTGCTATGGAAAGAACACCTCCAATCCTTGCACCTTTCAACAAGTTAGAATATTTGATCAGCTGATTGGCTGATTCTATTAACTGATTGAAAGTCATTTGATGCACCATCACACCAATAGACATTAGGTATTTCTGTAACCTACGCTTTAATGAGTTAGCCATGAGAGTGACAAGGATAGACAATGTCGAGTGAGCAAGAAATGCCTGGAGCGTCTCAAGTCGCATGCCGTGCAGCGGTGGGTGTGTAATCCGCTCTTTAATCAGGGCCGTGGGTGAGTGCAATCAGCTTCATTATTTCAGTTTAACTGGAGAATAATGCGCTGGTTTAAGTAAAGAAAGCTTTAGTTTGAAATGTTTCTTTATTTAATCGAAAAAATCATCAGTCTCAGTCAAGTCAGTCAGGTCTCGTGACTGAAGTAATAAATCAATAGGCACAGTGTTAGATAATCGTGTATATTATATATTATTTACTAGCTGACGACTGAGACTTCATGCCCGATGTTACTCGGCCTTTAGGTTTGCAGGTTTGAGGCTATAAAACATAGTCTAGCACTCAGGGACAGTGCAGCTTTCTATTAATGAAACATATTTTTTAATCCGAGAAGTAGTACAGGAGCTTACCCTCTACAAACATACGGAGGTAAAAAAAGACGAAGTAAAGACAGAATGAGTAGGTAAGGTACGAGTATCTTCTAAGTCTGTGTGTTCCGCCACCACATCGTCCAAACACACACAATATAGTCGCACGCGACTTGGCGGTAAAACGCAGACTGACTCGCGTTAAAAAAAAAAAAATCATCCAATCTTTATTTTACCTTTATAACATTACATTAGTATAGAATAAAAAGAACCCTTTCACAATCACAGCTCCCCACTAATATACTAAACCACAGAATAGAATAGATATTGGGAATACCACAGATCACACAAAGACAAGGACAACTGTCACCCCGACACAAAGCAAATAGATAAAGTACATTTCACATAGGTGAGATGTGGTAACAAAAATGAGTGAAAACCACGTTAGTTTCCATATCACATAGGCTTTATAATCTTGTAACTTGCACCAAATACTTGCATATCTTGAAGCGTATGTCAGCTGCAAGCGTTGCCGTGTAAGATCGTTACGCCTGACTTCCGCTCGCTCGCATCGCATCGATCTCGAAGACGTATGGAGAGTGTCAAGAGTTTCCGTTAAGGCTGCTGATATACAGGCAGATTTCAATGGAAATTAGATAAATTAAATTTCTGAAATAAAGGTGGCAACTATTTTTGATGTGTTATGAAAGAGTTAGTACATCAAGAGTGATCAAGAGTGGAATTTAGCAACTGAGCTACAATACAGGGTTATTCATAAAGGGTATGCTAAGCCGAAAATGGCTCGTAGTACTCATTATTATGAACAACTTTTACTATGGGACCAACCCGAAATTCGCGAAATAAAAATCAGCTGTTCCATAGAAAAATGTCAATGACAATCGACAAAATGTATGGAACAGCTTTTTTTTTCGCGAATTCTGGGTTGGTCCCATAGTAAAAGTTGTTAATTATGAGTACTATGAGCCCTTTTCGGCTTAGCATACCCTTTATGAATAACCCTATATAGATCAAATTACGGTCCTAAAACCATTTCTTAAGACATATAAAGCTTTCAGATCGCCTTACAGTTCTAACTCTAGAGCAACTGTTCAAACTGCACACTTGCACACAGGTTATACAAGCCATTATTTTGTATAAGTATTTCTCAGAATTATTCTCTGACCCATACCGAAGACGTAAATTTAACAAACATCAGCAACTTGCGATCGATTCCATTTTTTAACTTATAATAGGTACACAGTTGATAAGAGAATGAAAAGAAAAGCACGGAAAAAGAAAAAAAGAGGGGAAAAAAGGAAAAATAATGTAATTGCCTACACAAACCCACGTTTACTTTTCAACGCTACATTTATTTCTGCCAACTATCAAATAAGTACAATTAGGCCGTCATGTTTATTTTAGAGGTGGGTCATTTAATTAGGCCCATGTTATAGTATGTTTAGTTCCCCAACTGCGCAATATACATTTTGTAATGCCCCCGAGACTCACTTTCGGTCCATTAGAGAGGCTATAATTAAGGTAAAAATTAATTAAACAAACATTTCATTAATTTGTTAGCTTTAATAAATATAATTAATATTGCGTTTCATTCGGAGTTCATTTATACACGTTTAGGCATGTCGAATTTATGTTTATTAATCCACCAGTGGTATGAAGTACAGTATGTAATCAAAACTAAGTATCCGACTCAATAAAACGTGAGTACTCCCGTGTAATTATAAAAAAATGAGTCAAAACCACATTCGTTTTCATGGTAACGAATAAACTTTCTGGTACTTTCATTATTTGATTTGATAATTTTATCATAATTATGTCAGACCTAGTTTCGAAGAATGCGTTTTACATTTGAAAATCCATTGAATCATTCTAAATGATATCATAAAAGCGAAAGTGAGTTTGTTAGTTTGTTAATTTGTTTGGTAGTTTGTTTGTTCTGCCAGGGCAGGGGTACTAAAAAGGACAGACTTCAGGCGGGCGATTTGTGTTGATTTAATTTGTTCATAATTTGCAAAAAATAATCTTTGTTCATTATTAGTTTTGAACGAGTTAATTTGCGAACGAAAGCACCACCCTGCCTCCTTAATATTGTCTACCACCTTCTTTTATCGATCCTGTCATTTGGACAGGCTCATTTTTTCGATTCACTCACTCTCTAAGCTCCAAATTAAGTTGAGAAAATATAATCTTCTTCACCAAAACACCTTATTTTACTTTATATTTTATGATTTGATCGTCTAGTTACTGAATTGTATAAAAAGACTGCCTTTTATCGCATGATTACCGTTTTTCACCACTGCGCATATAAAACCACGGGACTCAGTTATTCTTGAAACAACCTAATATTATTAAGTATTATTGGTTAAAAAGATACGTGCGAAAATAATGTTGAACGCTTCTTAATTCAATTCCAATCTTTGTCAATAACAACGAAGGAGAGTCTGTTAGCGCGTTATGGAATATTCCAGCTCGTGTAGTATGGGACAAATTTAATTTTTGCGCGTGTCCCGTACTACGAGTCCTTTACCCACAAAAACAAGATTTAAAATATCTGGATTGCAAACCTTTACTAAAGTATTTATAAATGCTTGTCATGTATCTTTTTTGGACAATTCTATTTTTTTTTTAAACATCACAATCACTGAAAGGCAATAAAAAAAAATACAAAGCTACATATTATACGTGAGCGGGCTGTATTCGGCCCCGGGCGTGGTTTGACTAGTAGGAAGCTATAGAGCATTTTATTTTGTTACTTCGATAAAAGTAAAAAAAAAATGAGAAAAGCGCCATCTAGTGTTATTGGCATCGAACTAAAACACACCCACTAAAAAAAGCAAATATGTTTTATTGATACTGCTTTCAAACCCGTAGTAGGGGTCGTAACTTACGAATTCCGGACCATCCTGGGCTTCGGGCGAATACTAAGTCCTCAGTCTTTGTAAACAGCTTGACATGATTAACTACCAGCTAAGGTCCCAACCAGCCAGCCGGTAATGCGTCCTCGGATAGTAAATTAAGTTCTGTTACCTGTATGTCTTGCTTTACAACTAAAGCCTTCCTTTTCGTTCTTCTAGGCCCTAGAAGAACGAAAAGGAAGGAACCCTAGAATCTAGGGTCTTTAATTAACTATTACAATGCCTTACGATATACCGAAACCATTCTAGCTCTGTTATATCATAGAAGTAAGCCAACATTGTTACCTACCAATCACTTCTAAACCAAAACCTAGCTGTACAGTGGTCATAAGAAAAGAGCATGCTGAGCCTTTTGTCTCGTAGTACCTACTCATCATTATGAACAACTTTTATTATGGGGCCAACCCGGGAATCGCGAAAGAAAATCAGCTGTTCAACAGAAACATATCGACAAAATGAACTCTAACATGATCTGAGTTTTAACCCTACAGTGGTCGCGCCTCGAAAAGTTGCGTAAATGGTCACGCGGATTACATATGTATGCCAATTTTAAATTGAGATAAAAAGCCACCCATGCTTAAATTGTTTTTATTTACCTTAAAAATCTTACAAATAGGGATATTTTGATTAGAAAAAATCAATAAAATTAAAGCACAACCTCTGTGTTACAATTAACGACAAAAAGTATAAAAACCTCTATTTTGGCGCTAAAAATCACATCTTTCACATTAATTGAGATCATAAAAAAAAACATTAAGGAAAATTAGATTCTAATTAGTGTTTTCGAGACATTTCAGAAACACAATCTTGGAATAGTCACCACAAATGAATTTTGAGCACACGTTACACACTTTTCTAGTGCTTTTATTTCTTGCTCTTCCGCAATTATAGCAACGACCGAAGGATGATCTTTGCGTCGATGTCGACGGTGGTGCTGGTTGGTTTTCTTGTTGAGAAAGACCAAGAAAGTCATTAACTGATGATTCTGTTCCTCAAGAAATTCTTCTTCAGCGTCAGAACTTGATTGAGCATCGACGGCATCGTTTTGATCATTATCTTCAGCCAGCCACCTCAGTGTTTGATTTTGTTCCCGACTATTCATTGTATTACTAAAAAAATAATTGCTGACACATTCCAAAGCAAAAAGAATGAATTGTTATGTGTTAAAACTAATAAAAAATTAAAAAAATAATAAAAGTAAACAAAAAAGTTAAGTAAAAAATACTTACGTAATTGGTCGCGCGGCATACAGATGTAATCCACCAACTTTGCGGACCTGCAATGAGAAAACCGCGTGCGATTGGGTCTCGCGCAGCACTGAGCGCATTCGTCAGT
This sequence comes from Alcis repandata, assembly GCA_949125135.1. NCBI lineage: Eukaryota > Metazoa > Arthropoda > Insecta > Lepidoptera > Geometridae > Alcis > Alcis repandata. Next base: position 4,167,206 of record OX421240.1, read on the forward strand.
TATCCAGCTTAAAGTACCAGGAAACGCATAAACTTCGGGCCATTAGTTTTAAAGATATTAGCCGTTTCATATGCCTGGATTACGCCTGTAATCCGCGCGACCACTGCAGGGTATAAACTTATTTTCCCACTGCTGGAACCAGATCTACCCTCGAAGTAAGCTTAACCTGTAGTATGCCACGACGTATGTTTTACAACACAATAATTCTTTATTGAAGCCACAAAAAGGAAATCACATAATTAAACCCATTTTACGCATTTAAAATTACATTTAACCGTAGTAGTACTAGCTGCACCCCGCAGTTTCACCCGCCGTCATTTTTTTTAAAATAAAAGGTGTCCTATGTTACTTCTAATACCTCCAAGAATATGTGTACAAAGTTTCATGATGATCGGTTAAGTAGTTTTCGCGTGAAAACGTAACAAACAAACTTACATTCACATTTATAATATTAGTAGGGAAGTAGGGATGTACACAAAATCCTTGCATTCATATGCACTCCCTTCAATCGCAATCGGGAAAACGATTCCATAATGAGATACCGAGTAATCCTGTCAAAGCCAAATTAACATCGGCTTCTACTGATTGTCGGACAACTGACACAGAATAGTAGGTACAGTCCGGCAAGTATAACTTGGCGCGGCTGTGCGCCACTGTGTTCAATGTCAGTGTACCATCATAAAAATATTCGCAACGATGTTTACTATGAACTCGGAAGTGTCAAAGTGAATTTTCAAGGTGGCCGATTTAGTTCCTCAAATCGCCACCGCCAACTTAAACTTGTGGCACTGTAGTATGTACACACATAAAAATTTTATGTAGTTGCAGGTTCATGTAATACTTAGATTGCATATAAGCAAGATCATACTTATTTGTAAAGGTTTTATTTGCTACGGTATTGTCGTATTAGTTCAACTATTCTTTACAGTTTAACAAATTAGAGGAAAGTTGCCCAATATGTTTAATACTCAATACTCAACTGGTTAAACTGATAGTTCACAAACCCATCAGTTTTTTTTTGTATAATAATTGATTTTTTGGACTTGTCATTGACATAATCAACTAAATTTTTTTCTTCCTTTATCTTTATTTAATAATAACCTTCTATAGTCTTTCATTTAAGTTCAGTATACCAATGTAATCAGCTTTTGAAAAATATTATTTTAGAACCTTAAATACTGAAAAAATATACCGTAACCGATGCTCGCATCAGACGAATCTGTGATATCAATACAGTATCACCTACAATACCTACGTAGGTACATACAAACACTCATACGTACATTAAGATAAGTAAACAGGTATCGTATATCGAGGCTAAGGGTGATCGATAGGGGAAGTAGGGGAAATGTCGTTAACGGCCATGCTATCGGTAATGCAACATTGATAACCAACACATTGCGAACGAAAGTAAACGCTTTTATTGCATATTATTATTGGATTTATAAGACGAGATGGCGGTCAAACGCAAGCCTATTGCAGAAATAAATATATATAACGCACACATCATGTCTATACACCCAAAAACCGTAAAAAATAAAAACTATTAAAAATAAAAATTGTGTGTACACGCGTTAGAAGTTATACTTTTTTGGCGTATGGAAAAATAAATTATACATACCGACAATTAACCTCAAATCTATAAATGCACTCAAAATAGTTTATTCAAATCAGTTTTATCACTAATATTCAATATAACATATAGATATAGGTACTAATAAATAATAAATTATTAGTAAATACTATCACCGTCGTACCTATAAGAAATTGATTTGTCGGCGCTCTGAGCCAATCTTTATTTAGAGTGGCAATAAAACGTAACTGACAGTGACAGCTTCTGAGCCGCTGACGTTTACCACTCTGGCACAACTACGATCCGTAACGCGGAAAACGATACTTTGGGAATCTCGAGCAGAGCCACAAGGGCAAGGGTTGATAGTTAAAGTTGATACGTAGAAAGCTGATTACAATAGTTGCAATTACATCTGGAATTACAGTGGTGGTCATAGAATCTTATTGTATCGTGTACCTATGCGCATTACGTATTCGGCGGAGTGCCTGTTTGAGTTGTATTGTGAATACTTGGAATATCCATTGTAGGGTTTTCTGTTTCCATAACACTTTTTACTCTTTTCTTTTCATATCCTTGTAACTTTTATTACTTTCCTTAATCAGTTTTTATTCCTGTCCTTGCGTGCCACTATTTATTTCGTGTTCTTTTATAATATCCTTTCTAAATTATTCATATTTCTGTATCTTTTCTAATATTTGTTTGTAAACATTGATCTGAAAGCTGTCTAGATGTTTTTAATGTCATGTAACTTTTTAAATTCTATCTGTCAATTCATTCTCATACAGTTCCTATTTTCTTTGTATAGAACCTATTTTCAATTTTATGCTTAGTATCTGGCTGCCTATATCTTTCTTAATATTCAAATTTAAATTTCAGAATTCTTTAGATCAATTTGGAAGGGATGCCTAAGAACCGCTCTGACAGCGGGGAGTTCGGATTTGGTCTTGGATCGAGGTGGACGTGAATTGGCTTGGAGGGCCATAGTCTGAACACGCTTGAACCTTGAAATCTGAAACAAGAAAAAGTCCTCAAGCCTTAAATCTTTTCTACTTAAGTTACAGTGGTGAACAGGTTTGCAGTGCAATAACCAGAGTCCCCTTTTACCCAAATTGATGAGCTCGTGATCCTCGGCGAGCTTCACGACTGTCTCCAGGCCTCGGTAGCAGGCCTAGCGCTACACGTGGGCTTGGCGGACCTTCATCCTGCGGGCTGTATCTTAAGCCTTTCTCCAGACCTCCTTCTCTACCGTATAACTTTCCTTGATCAGTGCATCCCCGAGTGTGACTCCTTCAACATTTTTTATAACCTAGAGACTTTAAACTAATATATGTACTTTTAAGCTGTCTCCTATCTTTCCTTTTACATCATCTCGTAGGAATAGGGAGGTAGCCTTAATAACTTGTGCTTTACACCCTTTTGCCGTAATAAGTAAAGGGGTGTAACGTTATACCATTGGAGATCATAGTAGAACGGATCATTGTAACATTAATGTACTGACATCATTCAAGATTATAATCTACGTGTGTCGCAAGTAATGGTTTTATTCCTCTCGCCCGATTATCCACGCCTGTTTGTCTAGTAGATCCTAACTACATGCCCACATTATGAACAGAACCGCTCGACAATACCTAACTTCTGATAATTGGCAACACCTCAACCTATGAGTGCCTTTAGATTTAATAAAAACACCAAAATAATATTTATTTATTCACATTGTTTAATTGTACTCTTACGAAACACGTGTTCTAAATATAAAAATTCTAGAATATACAACTTGAACATAGTTATCAATTTTCATGCCACCTAGAACTAACTTCACGATATAGAATTTAGGTATCGGTGTGCGCGCGCATCGTGCCACCTAGAACTAACTTCACTATGTAGAATTCAGGTGTCGGTGTGCGCGCGCATCGTAAAAATTCACTCTAATCATTATTCTCTATCGCGCCATAAGAAGTATAACTTCAAAAACTTTTAAACAAATCTTAAAATGGTTAAAAATCTGTAAGCCGGCTATGGAAAAAAGAAAGTTTACTCTGTATTTCTCTTAATCATCTGATTTCCGTACACAATACGATGGCAATAAATAATATAATCGAAGACTCTAAATAATATATATATTTTTTTTTTTTTTTTTTTATGTGATTAAGTGACGAAACGAGCAAATCGCTCGCCTGATGTTAAACGTCACGTTTGCCCATAACAGGTCTGCGCCACCCAGAATTTTGAACTCGCAGAATTCAAAACCCTGCGCGGCACAGCACTGCGCTCGTCACCCTGAGATATAAGTTGATTAATCTCCCATTTGCCCTGTAATTTCACTGGAAACAATGCCCTTCCAACCGGAACACAGTAATGTTTGCACATTACTGCTTGGCGGTGGAATAACTGGCAATGGTGTGGTACTTCCCCAGGCGGGCTCTGCAAAAGAGCCCTACCACTACTATATTAATGTTGGCTGCTGCGTAATTATTTGATTGTCTATAATGTTATAAGTATTTAAATACTAAAATTAAAACAAATAAATAAAAAATCTTAATATGTGCTCAGAGAAAGCCAAAAACATAACAACAAAAATAATACTTCTTTTTGGCGTTACAGTACTCTGCTCAAAAATACGGCCATGAATACACGAACGTATACCTATAATTAAGATAGATGGTGTAAAGTAAACAGGGTTGGAGAGTAATCGGTATCGGTGTCCAATTGTTGTGGTCGGTGTTTACTCGTCTAAACTCGAGTTCAATCCCGCTTTGATTATAACGTTGATTGTGTATTTTGTATTCGTGTTCAGGAGAACGTTTTAAAAGCAATTAAGATACATATGGAGCGCACCGTTGAGTGATGCGACTTGAACACTTTATAGAATTTTCAACGAGTAACAGTAACTTAATGGGAAGAAAAAAAATCATGAAGCAACAGTGTAAATTAGATGAGAAAAAAATCTGACGAGTAACATTGCAACTCGATAAATAGAAAACTCCCGACGAGTAACAACGTATGTATCCCGTTTGGTGTTACTGGTTGGAAGAAACCCACCAAACTGTTGTAAAGGTCATAAAGTAGATTACATTTTGTATGTAAGGTATTTTATTTGAAGCTGAGAATCAAACAAAACAAGCTTTTATTGTATTATCATCGGAGTTAGATAGGGATACCAAACTTCAGCTTAATCGGACATCGGAAAGTGTTTCAAAATTCAGTTGTAAGAAGCTTGTAAAAAGATACCTAGGTATATCCAGTATTGTTCAGTCCAGTTCTACAAAGAATGCAATCGTTTAAGGCGAACGTGCAATCATGCACGTTTCTAGGATTTACTGCATTGAATCGTTTTCGACGCGATAGCCGATGAGAAAATAGACCATTTAAACGAAGTTTATTACAATGGGCCCAAGTTTGAAGACTTTAGTTACAGATCTTATTTTTCTAAAAGTATTCAAGTCCTTCTCAAATAGATTGCAATAACAAAGACATAGGTACATATTCTTAATCAGTTTAGATATGTCAAAGAAGTCCGTCAAACTTGGGCCTTGGTAATGTCAAATTTTTAAAATCTTGTTCGTAAACAAAATCAAAAAAACTAAAAATCGCGCATTGTCGTCGGTCTTTGACAGATAGGTTATTTGAATGAAATCTGATCGTTCAGGGCAAAATCGAGTCCAAAAGGGTCGGTTACAAACATTATAGGTGAAACTAATAAAAGCGTGTTAAAAAGAAAACAAGTGAAAATAAAAATATTTTTAATAACAAGTTTATTGCATTGTCATCGAAGTTAAACACGTATACCAAATTTCAGCTAAATTGGAAATCGGGAAGTAGTTCAAATTTAAGTTGCACGATTCCACCTGGACAAACACAGTTGCATACGAGTACATACATTGCAAAATAAGTAAAAGCTTTTAAAAAATATGAATTCATACTTTAAGGTAACCGTTCAGACATTTGTTCAAGCTGTTCCATGCTCACTGGATTCTGCTCAATTCTGAGAAATCCTAAGAAGACGAACTAAAGTTTTATACATTGTAAAAAGCCGGAAGCGCGTCGTTCGTTTTATAAAAAATATTTGAGGTAGAATTCCGGCAAAAAATACACAAGAATCCGTATAAATTCTTATGTTCTAAATTCTGAATCTTGTCATGTGAGCTTTTATAATTATAAATATTAGTATTGTCCTTAACATTCAAAATAATGCTTTTTACTAGCATTTTAACTTCTCAATACACTTCACTGTCGCGATGGGTCGACGACATCAGACCCATCATGGATAAGATTGTCCCAGGACAGGGAAGGATGGGGTGCTAGGTCGGGTAACCTCCTCGTGGTGCACCCTGGGCAACAGCGTGCGGTAATACTGCAGCTTTTATGCAGTATTACCGCACGCTGGCAAATAACCCGACACGGTGGGCCCATCCGCGTGTCCCTCTGACTGGCAGAGGGCACAGCGTGATGGCTTGGACGGTGGCGTTGCTGCCACCAGGGGGGTTTTCCTTGTGCTCCTCGCCGCATGTGGGTTGCGGTCGGGAGTGCAAGGAAAGGAGGAGGGAAGCGCTGGAGGCGTATGCCGCATGGGGTCCCCCAGCGGCATACGCTTTCGGCCTACATAGGCCGGGGTCTCTCGTTGCCGAGCGTGGTGAAGGCCGTGCTTGGCGGCGAGAGATCGTGGCAGGCCGGGGTCTCCTTCTGCGAAGAGGTGATGACGCAGAAGGAGGCCGCGGAGCGGGTCGGAGAGGGCGACGACCGATCTGATCCGCTCCGGCGCAGACGAGGGAGCGAGGAGGCGGTTCGCCCGTATCCTCGCTCCTCTGCAGTGGGGTTGCCGGGAGAGTCGGGGGACTCTCCCGGCCTGCACGACCCCACACTGACTGTCTGGGGGGTGATCCTGGGGAACAGGGTCACCCCTCCATATACGCGGGGGGCCCTAATCGGGCCCATCGCCGGGGCGAGGTGGCGATTGCTAACGCGACCCCACCTTGCCCTATCTCAGGCGGATGCCGAATACCCCAGTGGTTTTAGTGGGTATGCCGCCGCAGGGCGGAGACTCCCACATAACCACCCTGCCTCCCCCGGGGCGGGCGTGGTATCCATAAAGGATTTCCACTGGGTAAACAAAAAAAAAAAACAAAAAAAAAAAAAAAAGGACAGGGAAGGATTGCACCAGGGAGATGAGGCCTGTACCCAACAAATTTCAGGGCAAATGGAAGATTAAACATCTTATATCTCAGGGTGACGAGCGCAGTGCTGTGCCGCGCAGCGTCTTGAATTCTGCGAGTTCAAAATTTTGGGTGGCGCAGATCTGTTATGAGCAAACGTGACGTTTAACATCAGGCGAGCGATTTGCTCGTCTCGTCACTCAATTAAATAAAAAATAAAAAACTGTATCGATACAGGCTGAAGATACGAGATCGTAATGATGATGGTGACACAATTTAAAGCCCAACTTATATTTTAATCAATCAACACCTAGTAGCGCCACGTCATCAAGGTAAGCGGAATGGCGGCAACTATTTATGCATAGCAGGCAAATGCCGTCCTATACCCTACCTGTACGCCTCGTAAATTCCCTAACATTATTACCTAGGAATGGGGACGTACTCAGGATTTTTGATAGTTAGAAGAATTTTCTTGATACACCTATTCCTTGTGCATATGCTAAGCTCGGATCAAATAGAAAGGAAGATAATAGTGCTGCCTTAGATTCAGGTGAAGACGTAAAGGGTTCGTAGTACCTATTCATAATTTTGAACAATTTTTACTTTGGGACTAAATTTGATATTTCGAACAAAATCCTGTTCATAAAAAAACGTCAATGACAGAATTATAAACCAATCGTTTCTCTTTCACGATTTCAGAAATGGTCCCAATTCTATTTTCAAAATGATGAGTATTATGAGCCGTTTTCGGCTTAGCATACCTACCCTTTACCTTTTAGAATATTTTAAATGAATTCAATTAAAAACACATATCAATTATCCTCACATCGTATTAACATCTCTCATCTTCTCAATTGGAATATATATTATATATCTATGTATACCTCTATATATACCTATATACATAACTAGCTGACCCGTGCCCACTTCGTTGGGCATAATGTTAATTAAACCCGAAGCCTTCGCGCGCCGTCCGGCCCGTTTTTTCTCCGATTCACTTTGCAAAACGGACTACCACGTAAAAGCCTTTTTATTTTTCGGTTTTATAAATAACCTATGACACTCAGCAATAATGTGGCTTTCTAATGGTGAAAGAATTTTTAAAATCGGTTCAGTAGATCCCGAGATTACCCCTTACAATTTAACAAATATACAAACACACAAACTTTACTTCTTTATAATAGAAAGTATAGAAGTATAGATAGTATAGATGTTATTCCATACCATTCCAGCCGTCGACGCTGGGATTAATGCCAATCACAACAAACAAGCCGATCAACGTGTTGTATTTCCCATTCAAGTTAATTACTCCACCTGCTTCCCCCTGGTATCAGGAAAAACATATCAATTGCGATTGTGAAACATTACGAATACGAAATTTTATTTTTGTAATTACAAACATAATATGTAACTTTTTGTTGAATTCCAAAATAAATAATTATTTATTTTTTCTAAAAATGTACCGACTACATTTTTTTTAGTTAACCTGTAATTTAACCCCCAATTTTTTCCATACTTGCCGGTCTTGGGCAGCACCGTTATTCATTCCGTTATCCGTTATTCAACCTTTAATCCTCCCATGGCTGGGATATAGGTCTACCCTCGAAGGGTGATTAGGCCATATTCCACCACGCTGGCCAAGTGGTTACTCATGTTACTTACCTCTTTATTTTGTTTAATCAATAATCATATTTTTCTAAATGTTCATTCATTTCCCTAATACATATTATATATTGTATATATTGACCCTAGAGACGATTGAAATCTATTCTCCATCTCCCCTTTCAATAAGTTGTACAGTTAAACCTACCGCAAGCGTGTGTCAAAATTACCTTCCTCCCCTTAGTCCGTCCACGTTAGGTGATTTACTTTGTGGATTAGGGGCATTCAGTGGTAGGAATTTACTGTGCCTTTCCTGCCTTAGTAATTTGGTGATTTGTGCGGCGGAGACCGGCGTGGGCCGCGGTTTGCGCATTAGATGTGTATTGGCAGAAAGGACACTGCTCTGAATTAAGGTTATACCTGTTAGAGTCGCCTTTCAGTTCAACTAGCCGCATTAAAATATTGTTTTTATGGTGTGACGCGTTGTGCATTTTGTAACTAAGCTTTTGACAAGTGATACGAAGCTATGATGTTTGTTATCCTGTGTATTCGGTTTGTTTTTGTTGTGTATTTATGCTTGTGTGTTTTGTTAAATTAATAATGTAATAATTGGATAAAACTGCTATTTTGGTAGTGTTAAATCAAATTCAATTTTCTAAAATTAAATGCTCAATTTATGAAAATATGTCAATTTATGAGGAAAAAAAATCATTCAAAAAAACCACAAAGCCTAACTTATTTTTGACAGAAAAGACACGACAATTTAATAATGACGTCACCATGACTTCCTTATCCGAACTCCCGCCGCGCCGTGTATGATTACCGTCATTTTCTTTATCTGCAGAAAAAACGCAAGTACGAGCAGTTCAAAGACATGCCCGTTCCGTGTTTCGCCAAGCGTGTTACAAAGTGACGCTTTCGCAATTTATGTTCGTCTGATCCTTGAAGATTAACACGGGACACTGAAGAACCGTCCTACTTAGCTACTTACGTACCTATTTACTTTCAAAGGTAAGTAAAACGTATAAGAAACCTGTTTTTTACATGCTGCTGTTTTTATAGCTGAAATGGCTAATGTGTCTACTCCACTACCAAGAGCCCAAAAAAGCGACATCGTTTTAAAGGTTGATATACCAAAAACTCGTACGAAACGCTTTGATTCCATTTTTATTATGCTTGAGTGTGGAATGCTTTGCCCAAATGGATGTTTCCAGATATATATACGAGTAATCTTCAAGTCGAGTGAATCGGTTCCTTCTAGGCAAGCGCGTTCCATCGTAGACCGCATCAATGCTTACCATCAGGCGAGATGGCAGTCAAAGGCAGCCTGTAGTTAAATCAAAAATAGTGTAAAACTTAACGTTTAAAACAAGCGTTGCAAACTGGCCAAGAGGCAGGCTCCACCCGGTTTGAGGTTTTAAGTGCTGCTACCTTTAACGTGTTGTTATTGAGCAACGTGCGTTCAAGATTATTTATGGGCAAGGTAAATCTAGAGGCTCTGGCACTTATGAGCCTCTAGTATTAGCAAAGTACTTTAAAAGAAATGAGAGTGAGTTGTTGAAAAAACTTAATGATCACGAACATCTATTCTAGAGGTAAAACTATTTGAGGGATGGTATTGTACATGTATGTAGTTGTAGGTACAACTATGTAGAAAGGAAAGAGTTAAACTTGGATGGATGGATTTTTTTGTTCAGTAATAAATAGGCATGCGTTTGACCACCATCTCGCCTGAGGTAAGCAATTATGGAGCACGCATGCCTAGAAGGAACCGATTCACTCGCGATATTAAGACACCCAGATTAAAGCAAATGAAAATGCAAACAAACAAATGATTTTAAAAGCTGACTTACAAAATTTAATGCTTCAAGCTTGTTTAGAAAAGTCCTTAAGTAACAATATTCTTTTGTTAATTACGGAGTAAAAAATGACCAATACAGAATCAGAAGTTGCAAAGAGAATGGACAGGATAAGATCCGCAATATCGAAAGAAGGAAATTATAATCTAATCTGGATTTCATCAAAACAATGGAAAATGAAAAACTATTCTATATTTAGTTCATAACAATCATTATCATAATCAGCCCAGTTAATGTTTCTCCGCTGCTGGGCATAAGCCCCTTCTAAGCAAGGCCACACGACACGATCTCACTACAGATCAGAAGAAATAAGAAGTCAGAATATTTAGTTATATCTTATTACTAGCTTGTTTTTCCCCACTAAGCCTCATTCCAGAACCAATTTTGTCTAAGAATTTATACTCGTATTTCTTTACGTGTCAATTTGCAAAAATAATTTGGATTTACCTATACAATAAAATTTTAGCTTCTTTTATTATCAAACAAAAGAGGAAATTTTGTATAAGAAGTATGAAATGGTCAAAGTTCTATAAATAAAAACATATATTTACTACATAGAGTTATGACTAAGTATTTTTCAGAATGTAGGTACAAAAATGTTACCTAGAATTTAGGTCCGCTGTGTAGGTATTATTTTATCTCTCTCCAGATAAAAACACTTTTGAAGTTAGCTTTTATCAAAAGAAAACGTTCGGAGCAGCTGCGGGTAAAATGTAGAAAGTATATTTTAACCAAGAATAGGTCAGATTACATTTCTGACTAAAAAAACCCTAAGGGTGGGCTCGTGTTTACAGCTTCCCAAATGTATATCTCTATTTTTACTAAATATAAAAATACAGAGAACTGATTATAGGTTAAAGATTGATCTTAAGGAAAAATCTCAATCAAAAATTGACGATAAACATACCTACATTTTCAACGAACCTCCGCTTTTTATCTGCATTTCCACTTGATCGAATAAGCTAACGACCAAACGCAATTCAAAGCAGGATAATAAGTACAAATCGCTCGTATAACTAGCTCTAATGCTCCGAGCATCGATAAAAACGCTTCAATGTACGCTTCATTCAGCGAATTTTCCTTCAGGTTGCATCGCATCCCCACAAGAGGGAGGCAAATCTTTCAGTACGGCTTTGGCGTTCGGCCTGAGCAGACGTGGCATAGACGGAGGCGATTTTCGTCTTCGAACTTTCAACATTACACACGCGATGAAATTCTTTGCGATACTATCGGAATTTCGCGAACATTTTGTTAGTTAAAATGCAGTTTTAATTGAGTAATGAGTGAATTGTGATTTTTGTGGTGATGAAAAGTGATGTTTAGACAAAAGTTTTTTGACGTTTGTAAGTTAAGACGCACCACTGAGGCGTTTCCAGGTTCAGGTAATTAACGAAGTACCATAACTAATTTTCAAGACTATAAATTAGATGTTAAATTGGGAAGAGTAAATTAAAAAAGTATTTAGAACTCCACTGTTATCAACAAAATAAAAATCATAATTTTAAGTGAACACTTTAGTAATTAAAGTAATTTCATATAGTCCGAATGGCTAGTCATGTTACAAATTAATTTTAAGCTACCTTAAGAAATCATTAAAATAAAATGATACGAATTATTGCTTTCGAAATCATTATCAAAGAAATGGATTAAGATGAAATTTAGTACAGAGATAGCTAATACCATGAATTCACTCATGGGCTATCCCAAGTAAGTATGCGGTTTATTTAGGATAGCAGAATAAACGATCGATGGAACCCTTAAATTTTTTTTTCCTATATTGTTATGTAATTTTCTATCATTTTGCTCTTGGATAATTTTTGCTATCCATCCCTTTGCGGTTATGGTTTGTCGGTACATAGGTTGCTGGTTATACGATCTATGCCGCTAGGTTGTGTTGGTAGATAAATTCCCAGACCCTGCAAGGGTCGAGAAATTGCGGGATCGGTTAGTTAGGGAACATAATACGATAATATCTCAATTTCAAAATCATTATTCTCGAATTCCGTAGTTTTTAAATTGCTATAGCTTTTAATTCTCCGACAGAACACGTTTAAATTTTCAGTACTTTTACTACTAAAAAACAATCTATGTCAATCAGGTTTGTGTTTGTCACCGTTACTTAACATTAGCTGAGTTAGGTGAAACGCCTAGCCTGTTGACTAAAAAAAATTGTCAGAAAAATTACAAGAAATAAAAATGCTGAGCTAGCTTGCGATCAAATGTAAGCACATTTTGACGTGAACGGATCCCGTGTCAGAATAATTTGGGCAATACAGCTCCTTATATTTCTGTTCTCCTAATACTTACAGACATAAATATTTCTTCCTTACCTGTAGATATTTTTCTTTATAAGGAAGTATCGTTGATAAATGATAACGTGTTAGAATTTTGAAAGTGTAAGAACTGAAAATGCTTGTTAGCTTCAGACAGAGTATAACAAGCATTTAAAGTATGGTTGGCACGTTGTTTAATTTTTTGTTGCGGGAAAGGTATCTCAGGTATCCAACTTAGTAATAAGTAACTATTCTTGTATGAATTACGAATTAAATCACGTTCTATCTCATAGTAAAATTGTGGTAGGTATATATTTTTTTCAAAATAATGTCATTCAGCGGAATTTTTTAGTACTTAAATATTTCTCGTTTTCTCCAGAAAAAAATCTTTCCACTCTATTTTCGCTATATCAACTTCTAATTTTCTTCTGAACTTTAATTTTTATTAATTTCAAAAATGTATCTAAATTATTGTCAAAACTATTAGTATTTTAAATAATATATATATATTTTTTTACGGATTTAAAGATTTATTTATTTACATATATTTTTATTTACATCTTTAATTTAAAATAGGTAGGCAAGCTAAAATAAAAAAAACATTAGCTCAATTAGAAGAACGATGGAACTTGAATAATCGTTACAATTTTACTACAGCGCAGTAAAAGTCAGACTTTCTTATAAACATGTCTATCAAAACGTTTTTAATAAAAAGGCCAAAAGGTTTTATCACTTTCTAGGCATACGAACTCTATTTACAAAATGAAAGGCAAATATTGGTCGTATACTTTATTGAGCTATATCTTTTTTATGGTATCTAGAAATACTTGCAAAAGAAGAGAAAATAAATATACACCTGACACCTACCGAGACCGTTGAAGGTCATTCAGTAATTTATTATTTATGGCATTAAAAACAAAAATGCTTCTAAACAAACTTTAACACTCGCTTTCACCCCTTGTTGAAAGGGGTTGTATTTAATAAAAAAAAATCTTAGTACACCTTTACTCATAAGACAAATACACCCTCTAAATTTCAAATCACTACCAGCTTGACAATTTACGACAGTCAGTCAGGATTTACTCCATTATTATATAGATGTAGATTAGTTGTAGTAGTGCTGTAGATTGTCCACTAGAAGAACAGTCACAATCATATTATGAAGCTACGAACAAAGTGTTGCAACCGTGTTATTACGACATTAATTTAAAATCCTTAAGAGAATAATCTTTTATGGTATTTTAAGTTTAAATTAAGTTAAATTATTTTAAGTTTTTTTATTAAGTAAAAAATAAGTTCATTTAGGTCATTTGGCTAGGCAAATGGCCCTGGTGTCAAGAGTTTTTTCTTGTTTTTATTTATCCATCTTCTAGAGGTATATTATTGTAACAGCCTTACGCTTCACCTAATTTTAATTCATATTTTATTTTAATAGAAAATTGTGATAATGTCTTTCACAATATACGTGAAAGTGTACGTCTCATTCCTTTCAACACAAACCACATTAAACACCCAGCAAACCTTTTTAATCTCGGACACTCCTTTTCGGTTTAGCATAAGGCTTAGTTTAAAGCCTAGTATAAACCGCAAAAGAAGAACCCGAGTGTTATTACCCACATTATTTCGAGTGCACCCAAACTCTAACACGCTCCAAGATCCCGCGTTTGAGTGACGGATGTCTTGTTAAGCCTTGCTCCCTATTTTTCTTTTCTGCCTTACTTCCTCAAAGACTTGAAAAAAAAGTCTCTCATTACGGAACTGTCACGGGAGACGAAAAAACTCGTATAAAATATCAAGAGAACGAAATAAATCTTAGACTCACCTTTTTGAGGTAGAATCGTCCAAGTAGCGAGATAAACGAATTTCCTATGGATCTGGATGATCTCTTGTCTTGGATAAAAGAACGGGTCTTTTTAATGAGATAAAAAAGGTATGGAATTTCAGCTCTTTCAAGTCGTTTATGTTTTTGACTGAATTAAGTTCTTGGTATAATTTAATTTATGAAGAGATGAAGAGAATAAATAGTATATTATTTCTGGCTTTAAGGGTTAATGTTATAACTGTTAATGTTTTATTTCTTTTTCTCCGCTGTATAGACCTTAATAAAATTCTTATTTTTGTCTTAAGGTGTGTTTACCTACCAAATTTTTCGTCGGCTCCGACAAAAATAGCGTTGAATTTTTATTTGCAAATTTTTAGAAAAACTAAACTCGAGATCTTTTCAAAAAATTCAATTAAAAAACATTATTAAATAACAAGAAAGATAAATAATTAAAAATAGATTGAATACTTTCGTTACATTTCGACTTTAATTTTAGTTATTTACTACCAAACTTTGCTAGATATTAGCATGAAAATAATGGATATTTTGATCATATTATGCAAATAAATGATCTGAATCTATTATTAGTATTTTCTCTTATTTGTTTACTATCTTTTTATTTATTATTGATATACATAATAATCTATTATTAAAATACAGAAACCAAGTCAAAAACAAACATTAATTAAGTTGAATTTCACATGATAATTTGCGAGAACACCACAACTAAGTAATTTTTTAAAATATTAAAAAAATATATTTTATTGCATTGTCGAAGTTTCACACGTATACCAAATTTCAGCTCTATCAGACATCGGGAAGTGGTTTAAAATTGAGTTGCAAGATTCCACCCGAACAAACATAGTTACTTAAATACATTGCAAGTTAAATAAAAGCTTTTAAAAACAAAACAACCCAAAAATCTAAAACAAATCTTCAATGCAATCTCAATATCTCGTCTGATCTGCGTCGAAGTAGAATAGGAACTCAGCAATACATTTACAAAAAAAAACAAGTTTAGACACACAAATCGCTATTCGTTTCAGCTTTGACGTAGTCTGGTAACAACCCACGCACCCCTTCCCTGTATAATACAATTTTACTCGTTATATTTAATTCCATTATCTTATCAACTAAAATGTCATCAGCAGACCTGCTCTTCCTTCCCTTTTTACAACCCTTGCTACACAATACAATCGGTTTCCTAAACCCTTAATGAGAGACTGCATAAAAAAGAAAAAATCTTCATTCAGAACTGTGCCTTTATTCATTGCTGTTAGGTAATTGGAATTTCTGTCACTAATTAAAAATTTTTGCAAAAATCTGACTCCGTTGTAAAGACACTTTCGCTATTGTTATTTTGTTTGAGTGAGGAAGAAATATTTGATTTTAAATAATGATTTTTAAAAAGAGCGTGATAACTTGGTAATTCAATTTAAAGACTTAAAATTGTCCGTACCTTTAAATTGTCCGACTGCTGAAATACCAGGTCTGTCGTCGAAGAGTGATTAAGCCATATTCCGTCACGCTGGCCAAGTGCGTGTTGGAAGCATTATAAATGTGACAATATTATAACTCAGAAAGGTCATATACCTCGATTAAGAAGCAGTTATAATTTGTATTTTCGTTCGTTTCGTTTAGTTAGTTCGGTACAACGGCAAAGTTTAGGTTAGATTTAGAATCAGAAGATAAGTTTTTCCGTAAATTCTAAATTTTTCAGCTGTATTCTCGTTTTTCTGGAAGTAATATAATCATAAAACTCCCTTGAGGTTGACAGGATGGAAAGCACAATACCTCTTTTCCTCGCGAAGAGGATAAAAAGTTCTTGATAGGACATAATTTAAAACGTCTGAGAATGTCTGATGCAGCCTTGCCTAATTAATTTTATTAATTATGGCGTTCTTTTGACTCTAAATTTCTTGCGAAAGCAATTTTTTCTAAATATAGAAGAGGTATATTTAAAGTACGATCTTAATTTAATTTTTTGGAAACGTTTAAAACCATTGTACAGACTGCAAAAATGAGGTTATCAAATCAACCCGTATTATGAAGATTGGAACTGCAATATATTTAAATAAATATTTTTTATTTCAAAATGTTTGTACAGCATTAGTAAAAACTACGCCTAAATAGCCCGAAAGAAGTACACAGAATAATACAGCAGTATCAACGGTTCCAAAAAATCATTTTCTAGCACTGTGCACAGGTTGGCTCAGCGCTGGTGGCCGCTGCAACTTTTCTATATAGTTGTCAGTTGTCAAACGCAGACAGCAATCGTTTGTACAATGGCTCCCGCGTTGTCTAGCTGCGTGATTGACAGACCAGATTGCAAAATCCGGCCAGTATTGCTATTTTATTTCTATGGAAAGAACCCATTTTCCAAGATCGCCTTTGATTTTGACGTTTCAAGTTTTCAAGTTTCAAGTAACATGAATGCAGCAGGTATTTCACCTTGGCCAGTTTAACTTTTAATAATTTTTTTTAATGGACAGTACATTTCTATTAACAGCTTTTTTAGCTGGTTTGCTTGATTACAGTCCTCAGAACATTCAGTAAAGACTTATGAATATTTTACGAAAATACTTTCAATTAACCGTAATTTTTTCGCATTTTCCGTGTTGTAAAATATCGTTTTTCTAGAGCTATTTAAGAGCAGATTGTTACACGAGGGACGGTAGGTGATCACATGAGATATTTTTGTATGCTCAATGATATTTTTTGATATGATAGGTATTAGTTTGATTTTTATCTTAAATTACTTCCCTATAGTAGGTAAACAGTAAAGTGATTTTTTATTGTCCGTATTTAGAGTCATCAGTGATCCACTTAGAGCGCTAGCGTTTAAATATAATAAAGTTACTTACTTCTTATAAAATACAAACTGCGCCCTGCTGTTAGAAAAATAGCTTACCCAGGGAATCTAAGCTACTTTCATAAACTGTACCGAATCTGTTCAGCCGTTTTTTCATGATTAAGTAACAAACATACAAACTTTCACTTTTATAATATAAGTGAAATACATAATACACACACTTAACGTTTTCATAATGAGACACTACTGAATACCCCAGAGCTCTTATCCGACATCCGTCCTATACCAACAAACACTGAATAGACACATCAACAGCCAAAACGCGTCAATACCGAAACAATACTTCGACATCTCAACAGATAGTGCCAACGAGGCAGCTCTGACACTTCCATTTGTACAATTTCCGAGTGTAAATCTAGTTTGGTGGATTTGTTATGGAACTCCTCCTTCG
The DNA here is from genome assembly GCA_949125135.1 of Alcis repandata. NCBI lineage: Eukaryota > Metazoa > Arthropoda > Insecta > Lepidoptera > Geometridae > Alcis > Alcis repandata. The sequence continues at coordinate 4,184,748 of OX421240.1, forward strand.
GTAGGGACGTTAGGTGTTGGATCCTCTTCGACAGTTATGAATGGGATTGGTATCTTTGCGTCCTGAGCTGTAGTTTTATTTTTGTAGAGATATTGTTGTACAAAATATTGGAAAATTGGAATCCGCATTCTTTGTCAAATAGCAAATAACTATTTGAATTAAATAATAGTTATAGCACTAATAATTTGATATTTTTAATTTTAATTATAGTTAATTTTATTTATCAGCTACGCTCTGCGGTTACGCTCATTAACACGCTTTTATTAGCTTCACCTGTATGTTTGTATGTTTGTATGTTTGTATGTTTGTATGTTTGTATGTTTGTATGTTTGTATGTTTGTATGTAACCGACTCCTTTGAGCGCGTTTTTGACCCACTTTAAACGGTCAGATTTCTTTCAAACTTTGTAGATATATCGAGGACCGATGACAATACACTAAACAAATCGTGTTTTTTAGTTTTTTTAACTATTAATTTTTTTAACACGCTTTTTCTATAAAGTTTCTTTAACTTTTAATACCGTTTAACTTACAAATGGTAGTTTCGTCATTCCAGTCAGAGAACAGAGTGGCGCAGTGGAAGCGTGCTGGGCTCATAACCCAGAGGTCCCTGGATCGAAACCACGCGCTAGAAATCTTTTTGCTCAATATTTTTTGTTACGCATCAATTTTATTTTATGAGGTCTGAGGATCGAAACCACGCGGCTACAAATCTTTTTGCTCAATATTTTTTGTTATGCATCAATTTTATTTTTAATTTGCTTGAGCAGACGGCCAAAATCGGATAACACCAACACATTTGTACATATTAAGGATGGTTAATAGTTAGCAAATCGAACTAAAAAGCGAAAAATAAATAATAGTTAAAAAAAACTAAAAAAACACGCTTTTTATAAAAAAATCGAACTAAAAAAATAGAAAATAAAATTTTATAAATTTAAATTAAGAATAGGGTTGAAAATTTCAATAAATATAAATTAATAATAGTGTAAATAAATAAATATATGTATTTTATTTTTAAAAAAGCGTGGGGTGTTTTTCTAAGATATTATCAAAATGCTAATCACTCTACTCATGTCTGTCAATACAAAATGTATCTACAAAATATATAATATCTACTTATTGACCCATGCACCCCACGCTTTTTAAAAATAAAATACATATATTTATTTATTTACACTATTATTAATTTATATTTATTGAAATTTTCAACCCTATTCTTAATTTAAATTTATAAAATTTTATTTTCTATTTTTTTAGTTCGATTTTTTTATAAAAAGCGTGTTTTTTTAGTTTTTTTTAACTATTATTTATTTTTTATACTAATTCCGAATTAGGGCAAAAAAAAAAACAAATCAGTCGTGCCATTGTCGACTTTTTGCTCGTAACTCTACATCAATTACTAAAATATGACTCCTAGTTCCAGGCATCGTAACGTTTTGCATCATTCTACTTTCAAAAGCTTTTACTTATAAAGGCTAGAGTGGAAACTTCATACACAGACAAATGATTTTATGCCTCTCATATTTTCTGCTCTACATTTGTCCTTTGTTTCCTTTTGAGTGCGAATGCGAGTATATTGCATGAAAATAATGATGTAGGCACCTAACCGTTTTGTATAAATTGTAGTTATTTCATTTTGAAGTTAAATTTAATGCACTGGCAAAACTATTAACACATAAATATTAAGTACCTACGGCACAAAGTACGGATGAGGTAAGTTTTTGGTTGTTTAGTGACAGGAAATACTGATACAAATACTACAATATACAAATGCTTTTTGTTAATTAGTTCACGCAAACATTATAACCAAACAAAATGACATGTGAATGGATCTAGTGATACTAGGTATCATTTTATGCAGGCTAATTGACCGGCCTTAATTTTAGACAAGGCAACTCAAAGGTTCTAAAACTTTAGTTAGTTTATCACTAACAAAATAATATTATATTTCGAGACAATCATAGAGTAATCCAACCACAATGGTATGCTACCACCGCACAGTACAGTAGCGCATTAGTAAAAGACACTCGCGGTCACCCAAGCGGCTAAATCGACTGCATCATTGCTTACCATCAGGCGAGATGACGGTCAAAAGCAAGCTTTATAACTCAAAACTGACCGAACCGACATCACAATAACAAAAAAGTACAGATAAGAATCAGTATAGTGACGTATGTGGTTTGGCTGTGTTTAGAACTTGGAAAGTTTATCTAATATACGTTATAGGTAAATAGCAGTACATCTTAAATTGACTAACTTTTATTGTTTAACTCCATTCAATTCAATATTGGATAGGATAACAACAGTAACTGTTGCCACAACACTTAAATCTTTCGAAACGACCAGTACAGAGTGCAAAATGGATCCGAAACAAACTGCCAAAGAGATACAAAACAATTTAACACTTTGAATGTGAGTCGGATAAAAATGACCCAAGTGTATAGAGCCAGTTGCAAGGAATGTTGCCAGTGTCTGAACTTTACCTGCAATTAGGGAAATAAAAATGTTGTTGCTGTTAGCTGTGAAATAAAAATGCATAGTGTAACAAACTAATGATGGTCATTATTAATCAATTAATAGCGTTTAATGCTATAGTAAAAAATTAAGTAAAATAGATATACAATATGGTACGTATAAATATACCTGTCAAGTTTTACTATGGAAACAAACTTGGTTTTTACACATTAACAATTCTCTTTTCTTCATTTCATTCTTCTTTATTTCTTTTTCTTTCCTTTGGTTTATTTTCTTCTTAACTTTTACGTGAGTATTCCCGTGTTAATTATAACACAAGAACATTATTTTTACAAAACAAAAAACAAATACCGACTTCAAAAGACCGACTATTGAGTTATTCATCTATTTGTCGCGCACGTACTTAATGGAAATTTAAGACTTATATGGTTTTCTCATGGATACCATTATCAGAACTGGACTAAATTGAAATGGGACCAAATGGGAAGCGTCAGCTTTCTAATAAAAAAAGAATCATCAAAATCGATTCACCCAGTCAAAAGTTATGAGGTAACAAACAAAAAAAAAATTAAAAAAAAAACATGCAGACGAATTGATAACCTCCTCCTTTTTTGAAGTCGGTTAAAAACTACCTATCAAGTGTCTAAAACAATTAAATTATATCTAAACGTAAAGGTATTAAAAAAGGCAAATCAATTAAAACACAGTCAAAACAGAAAATGTATGAATGTCGAAACAGAGTAAAATACAAAATGAATGATACTTAAATCAGTTTCATAACGCGACTATTCAGTAAATTAATTGCAATTATTTACTCGTACCGTACACCGCATACTTAATTATAATTTACGATCAATGAAATCAAATAGCTCTTTTTGAAGTATAAATCGCTGATTAACGTAAACCCGACCTACGCAAAAATGTAAGTGCTATATTATATTGCTATTTCTTGTAGTTTTTCAATTTGAGTTTCATTTTTGATATAAAAAAGGAAAGATTAATGTGAAAACAAATTATAATTCCAAAATGTTCTTCCATAATTACCTACTATATGAAAATTTACTTATCTTACAAACCCGGGTGTTGTATTGTGATGCTAACATGGCAACACTGTTTGGAAGATTGAATTTCCGCGGACGTCGTCGCATTGAATTGTTTCCATGCTATATTTTAGAGCATTCTGTAACAAACCTTTGTTAGGGGTGGTTCAATCCTTTGGGAATAACAAAATGGATTGAAAAAGCCGGAAATGGTGCAAAAAATACAAGCAGATTGTCTGAAAAATTACCCGTAATGTGACTTTTTCTATTTTCTGGCGCAAATCAAACTTTTAAGAGATTGAGTAACTTTTTATGATGAAATTTGTTTCACTAATTCTTTTTTTCTTTTTCAACCAATCTGTTTTGAACTTCTGATTTTATTTTAGGTTAGGTACGAGCTTTAAAATTAACAAGCTGGTGGGGGAAATTCAATTCGGAAAGTTATAGGTTCACTTTGTGGAGGTACTTCTGCGAGTAGGTACATGCCGTGCGTGGGAATAAACGACAGATCCTATCTAATCTAGGTAACAAAGTGCGTAGCGACATAAAAGGTTCACACACATTAGAAAAAGCTGCAGCAACATTTACATACTAATATCGCTCTGTTTCCTGCTATCGTGTGTCATAGTTGTATACAAAATATACTGTAATGCAAGATGACTTTTGCGTTGCGATGTGGCCCGTCCTAATGTGTGCGAAACTTAATTGTTATGTTTTGTTTGTGTTTGGTGATGTGCGTTTGTTTTGTTAAGTGAAGTTATTCGAAGAGTAACAGTGTTTTCGAAGGCAGGTAATGCTCCAACAATCCCTTGAGAGTAGGAGGTGTCCACTGGCGGCATTGAGCATCAAAGAGACAGTCGCTTCATCACCAGTTATTACAAAATGTGAAGCCTGACTTAGCAAAAAATATACTGTTAACTTTAAAAGTAGGTTTCCAGGAACCTTCGTACCTTCATTTCCAGGAAATCCGAATTTTTTGTTCCATCCTTTCATTTACTAGTTCTTCTGAATTTTTTGCCCAATCCCAAAAAAATACGCAAAACAGGAAAGTCAATGTTAACACTTCTTATCTCTTAGTTTCCGTTCTCGAGGGAGGTGCCGTTTTGTCCGTAAAATGAACAGAAAACCGGAAAATAACCGTACTTATCCGTAGCCGATCCCCGACAGGCCGTTTTTCGGTACTGGGACCCAGTTGATAGTGTCACGTGACCTCTTGACGGCCGCGACAAAAATGCTGGTCATTTTTGTTCGGAAGCAGTATTTCTCGGCTAGTTATGGTATCGGTAGATAGGATATCTCTTTTATGTTCGGAGCTTTGGAACAGTGCGATGATTGGGAAATGGGAAAGTTACAGCGGCACACTTTTTATTTCGAATCGGATTAGCTAGGTACACGAGAATAACGAAGATTATTTCGAAGTATAGGTCGAAGTATAGGTCGAAGTAAAGTATAAGTATAAGTGAAGTATAGATCGTGAGATAGTGAAGTATAGATCGAAGTAAAGGTACATAATTACTTACTTTTGAATCTTACTGTTTTTCCCACAATCATGTCGATTTCAGTCGATAAATTTAAAACATTTACCATCAAGGTAAGCAAGCCTAACCTCACGCTAAATTCTCGACTATCCCAATTTCGTTATAAAAATACAAAAAATATTTTTTTCTCATCCGATGATAGTGTTGTTTTGACTAAATAAACTATTTTTATAGGGAGAGTAAATGTTTGTATTAAAATACGAGACGGCCAAGGGACGGAGCAAATATTTAGAGTAGACTTAAGTATTACGAATAAGTATTTCATTTTATTATAAAGGCATATAATATATTTCCAAAGTTACTTCCATCGCCGAAGATTAGCCACCTACATTCTTTTGGAAAGCCCTAATCGAAACCAAACACTGTTGCGTAAAAGAGTCACAAACAATATATGCGATCAAAAGCTTTATTCTCTGTATTGGATATCTTTTTTTCAACCACAACATACGAGTAAACCTCGAGAAACAAGAAAAATAATACAGATAAAAAACAGGGCTCAAGCCACTATCTTCGGGTAATATACCCAATAGGCTGGCGACGTTACCTCGTTGAATAGTAATGCCACCACACACACAACACAGGTGTGTGAGGTAAACACCAGCGGCCTTATTGGCTAACTTCTCGGATTTTTTTTTTTTTTTTATAAAACCGTCGCCTATGAACACCTGCAACACTAGCGGCGTTGATGGTGTTTTGCCAGCCCGGAGAGGTGCTTGTAGACTCCCTTTTTAAAACGCCCCATGTTGTAGCTCGGATGTTCGACTCTGAGCTTCATGAAACTAGAAATGGGCAGAATAAGTTTTTTTCGAGCTCGAACGTCACTCTGGCTTACAATTTTTGAACTTAACGATTTTGAAGCTGGTTTAGTGAACAGTTGTGTGTTTTTGACGACGAAGGTTCGATTCTTAAACTTCAAGAATTAGCCTTTTGGGCCGTACTCTCTTTCATAGCTTGATCTTCCATCTACTTTTTTTACCTATTTGAAATTTGCAATAATGATTATTATTTTATGAGCTTAGAATCTAAAACAGTTTTCAGTTTTTAACAGTTTCAGTCTCTTACAGGATTAATCATAATTCTGAGATCTAAATGTTCACGGTGACCGTATATCAGCATAAAATGTCATAATAAAATACAGGTAGTATCTAGAATGTCGCAGTGCCGTAGGTTCTTCAATGAAAGTATTTTATTGCTCTTTCGTCGTGTCCTCGCAACGACTGCAGAAGCGGAATTTGTTCGATACAGTTTTTATTAAAAACTAGATTTTTACACCTTTACCTAAATACCTAGCACAAATATTAACGTAAAATATGTGACGAGTTTTCGATAGAAAAAGGTATGAACAAGTCAGTTCACATTTACGCCCGTCAGGGGCGCTGTCCATTTTCATCATCGTCATAATATATGCAACCTTTTAATCCTCCCCACTGCTATGGGATACAAGTCTACAGGTAAGTGCGGATTGCTGGAATTCACATACGTCATTGAAATTATATATGTTTATCTAATACAATATATTATTTATTAATATAATCAATCTTTAGTAAAATAAAGTCTCGTAACCATCTATTAATTTCAAACAATACACAAACAAACTTCAAACACGTACAGTCAGTCCCCATCCTGAACGCCTCTACCGAAAGTACCCATTAAACTGGCGGCATTTCCCCGCTGTATCGCCAGCGAGATGCGCTGGGCGAGAAACTGTCCCGCGCGAGGATCCCTGCCCCGCTCCCTCAGGCGACGCCCTAGCTCGGCCACAAATTTTTTGGCCTCAGAACCCCACGAATCTGCTGTCTCGACGGCAAATGGAACGAATTCATACGCTGACACCAAACATGCGTACTTAAGACGCTTGGCGTTGGCAGCCGCCTCCGCACCCGCCCCGGCCGTGCGCTGACACGCGGACAGGTGGCAGGCGGCGAACGTACTAACGCAAGTGGCGTCCCACACCAAGCACCTACCTTTCCACCAGGGAACCAGAGTAAGACCGTCCGGTCTCTTGCCGTCTAACCGTGACAGGCCAGGGGGCTCCAAGGTGCACGGTACTTCTGCTTCAATAAGAGCTCGCCTGAGAATATCATTAAGGGCAAAGTGACGTGGTCTCCGCCCCGCGCATTTCACACAAGCCAAGCCGTGGATCAATCTTATATATACATCTATCTATCGTATATTCGCTACGTATTTTTTACGTCAAAATCTGTGCCAGCCATCATAATGCATATCCGTTATTTGGCTATTTACCATTCACAACAATAACATAAATTCTATTTTATTTTTCGTTAGTAAGACAAATTAAAAATCTTCTAGTGAGGGTCGTGACATAGTATGACGTGAATATTAAACATAACAAACACAGCATAGCATTATGCGAGTTTTCTGGAGCATTTTGTTTTGACTCCCCATTTGCATTTACTTGGTCCTATAAATGTACCAAGATATACGAGTACAGACATAAACATACAGACGGATGGACGCACCAACAAACATATAGACAAGACAGACTGTATCTTTCATGCCTTATTAGTAAACCAGAGTTTCAGTAAGACTGCAAGTTGACAAATAGACACCGACATATGGACGCACGGACAGACAAACAGACTGTTGATTTCAGGCTGTTTGGTATACGGCGTTTCAGTGAAACTGCAAATTAGACCATACTACGAGTATTAAGCTATATCACAATGGTTACTAAGCACATATCCATTGTCTAACTTGTACCTAGAACTTACTCTAACCCCTAAGCCTAACCTAACCCCTCAAATCCCCCCGAATCTATTGTTATTTATGAACTACTCAACAAGACCTAGTAATTTCAGATCACGTACCCACACAATTTCTGAAAAGTGAGTGCGTCTTACTGAAATTGTATTTGACTAAGTCAATTCCGATGAGAACTCGACTGAATGTTAAACAAGATACGGCTTTGATTATAATAAAGGTTATTTTGTTCAAGCTTCGTTGCCTTGACAGGGTTAGTTAAGTTTTGTTAATTCTGAATTAATAGCAAAATCTTGAACAAAATTCGAGACAACGAAATTTCTCGTCGGATATTTATAGGCTAATCGATGCCTTAACTAGTTAGCAAACTTTGTAGGTGGACTTACCTTACCTTAGCTTAGTTGTAAAATGCAAACTATCTAACTTTCGTATAATATTTTTTAAATGGTACCTTGAAATTGGATACAAAATACAAATAATTTTTTGCCCAGTTTTTTTTTTGCATAATTTTTATCATCAACTATTATTACTCACAGTTCAGTATTCATAGGTCAATTCCCTTGCGCATTAAATATTAAATTTTAGTGATTGGTATTTTTATTTGATAAGGCTTTATAAAACCAGTATCGCTATTTTAAAAATCCGTACAATTGTTGAGTGACGATAAATCCAAAAATACTACACACCTCCTTTTTCCTATCTTTTTATATCTATTCTCTCCATCCTAAGGTTGCCTGCAAGAGATAGCTCTTAGCGATAATACCGTCAGTTATTGCACTAGTTTTGATCTTTTTTGCCTGTAATTCTGGTGTGAACAATAAAGAGTTCATCTATCCTATCTAGAACTTGAAATCAAAATCATTTACCACACCACACCATACTGGTACTTATTCAGTTTACGTATTGAGATACCTATACTTCCCAATAGAACTACAAATTCAAACCAACCAATTTGCTGTCAATAAATACTATGAACTCCGAGGTAAAAGCTATTTACAAGTGATCGAGATCGCTCGAGGTTCGGCACGAGCCGCTAACGACCGTTAGAAGATATCATCTGGTCTGCGCGAACCGTTAATGGGTTTCTAAAAATGTTCTTTAGCAAGTAATCTTCGATTAAAGCCTTTAGAGAATACCTAGAGAGAAAAAGAAATGCTTTAAAAACCTTTTAATCTTGATTTTTGGTGTTAACAAGTATTAGCTTCTTTTTTATTGAGCTTTACTATACCATTATATACTATGAATACTATACTATACTATACTATACTATACTATACTATACTATACTATACTATACTATACTATACTATACTATACTATACTATACTATACTATACTATACTATACTATACTATACTATACTATACTATACTATACTATACTATACTATACTATACTATACTATACTATACTATACTATACTATACTATACTATACTATACTATACTATACTATACTATACTATACTATACTATACTATACTATACTATACTATACTATACTATACTATACTATACTATACTATACTATACTATACTATACTATACTATACTATACTATACTATACTATACTATACTATACTATACTATACTATACTATACTATACTATACTATACTATACTATACTATACTATACTATACTATACTATACTATACTATACTATACTATACTATACTATACTATACTATATTAAACTATACTATACTATACTATACTATACTATACTATACTATACTATACTATACTATACTATACTATACTATACTATACTACATATTACACTACATACTACACTACACCTACCCTACACACTTTGTGGTCAAATAGCCAGCGCAAAAAAAAAATGCAAGCGTGTTGACAAATACCAATTGGTTAAATTCCATATAACTTAGGTAATAAATTTAGAGCTACGATAAAATGCCCCTGCATTAGAACTAATCTATTAAGTTAACAGTCCCTTGAATAAGTCCCAGCTTAATTGAAATTAAGTAGAGAGCTCGAATTTCAATGAATTGTAGGAATCATTATGCCACGAGTAGTTCTCCAAATAGGACCCAATTTTGTCAACTTGGACTTCGTAACAGAATGATTTATAAGGCAGATTACGTTTTATGAATTTCATTGATGAATTTTCCTGCGATTCCTCTGTATTTTATCATTTGCTGAATTTCATTTTGAGTCGATATTAATTGCTTTGAAGCTTATATTGCGAAGAAGCTTTACTACTTAACTTTCTAATACGGGACCTTCTTTTGTTCGCCAGTCGTACTCACCTGGCAAATATTTCTCACTGCTTTTGTAATGTATTTCTATATAGAGGTAAGATGTGCACAAAAATCGTTAAAATGTAAAAAAAATGTGAAAAAACCCGATGAGTGGTGTATGAACAGTTGACCACTAGTTTTACTTTTCTCTCGAAATAAGGAAGGTCTGCAAAAGAGTAAATGTTGGAGCCGGGTACTATATTAAAAAGAACTCGTTTCAAGTTTAGCAGTCTGGTACAGTCTGGCTCAGCCATTGCAGTGTTGTTTACCATCTGCCGTTTTCTCCCTGATTTATAAAAAAAAAAACTATCAATGATATTCCTTCTTCATCATGTCGATGACTTAATTGAAGCGCTTATTGTTTTCTCCCAGTATTTTGCCAAAAAGTATTTGTACAAGTATTGAAAAATTATGACCAGTTCTTTGATATTGCTGAAAATTTTATGTACCGTTACACAATTTTTATGGCTCATTCGTGCTTGTGACAGCGATTATTATTAAGTACTTCAGCGCAAACCGTTTACTATTTTATTTCGCGCCGTAACAATCTTATTGCATGGCCATCGCAGACTTTATATCTTTCATTCGTATAAAGAATAACAAGAAATAATAAAAGGAAAGTGAAAACCCACCAGGGAGGACTTCAGGATCTAGACGCACGGCAGTGTGTCAACCAACAAGAAATATATGTCACGGAAAGTTGAGTATTGTAACTATTCTTTGTTTGCGATGTTTTGTGGCCAGACTTTGGTTTGTACGTGATGATGCGGTCTACTATGACTTGAAGTCACACAACAGCCAGTCAGGCCAGTCAGTCAGTGGAGGGGGGGTCAGGGGGGTCAATTTTGTCTTGAGTGTGAACTTTCGGTAAAATTTTCAAAAACAAGATGTCGGCATTGATTTCTACCTAGCTAAAAGCCATTAATATCATTATTTATTTGAGAACTTTTGTCGGTGAAGTCTCTGTTAGTATTTATCGGTACTAACGGTTAACCAACAGCTAAATTCGTGGCCTAACGCGCACTTAATATTCGGCATAAAAAAATGATTTTTACATACTCAGTTATCAGATTTAAAAAAAAAATTATACGAGTACAGGGTTACGAGTATAATGAAAGGGTAAACTAAGTTAAAAAAGCTCGTAGTACTCATAATTATAAACAACTTTCACTATGGGACCAACTCGGAAATCACGAAAGAAATAATCTGCTGTTCAATACATTTTGTAGAGTTATTGCCATTTTTCTACGGTTCAGCAGTTTTTTAACATATGGAGGCCAAACTTGGGCACTTACTGAGCAATTATCTAATAAAATAAACGTCTGCCAAATTGAAGATAAATTGAAGCAATAAACAAAAACATATCCACACGCCTGACCGTCTTTCTAGTCTTTCTGTACAAATTTTATGGTTACTTTTCACTCCGCTCCGTGAGTTTCCACCCTGTGCGTTAAAAAAATATGGTTCTGTCTTCGCACTCGTAGTAAAGATAAGTACGCTTTCAATTTAATGCGAACTGGGGGAAGGACTAAAGTGGTGTCTGTCTTGTCAGAGCAAATGATTCAAGATGTCGACAGATGTCTTGTGAAATTGTTGCAACAGAAAAAGCAACTGCTGTTTTTTAACTTCAATTTCACACAGTTAATGGTGTAATTTTTATTTGCAAACAAGACTGCGAGGCGTCTGATCGCGCCACAGTATCTAATAAGTACCTGTCTTTGTCTATGGTTTTAATATTTTTGTCATGACAGTCAGTTATACGCTTTCACTCATCGCAACAGCAAGTTGTAACGAATATTATTTTTATGACACATTTTTGAAGTGGTAGACTTGGACAGGTATTGTGATATTTTTGCCTACTGATACTCTGGCTGACTTTGTCATAAAATGAGGTCCACTAAAAATAAAACACGAAATACCGGCGAAATGTACATAGTTAAAACTCTAAGCATAGCGTGGGCCGTTTTGGCCGCTTCTAAGCTGGTCAAACTATTGTTGCTCTAAAACAACCAAGTAACAATAGATGTAATTTTGCTATCCAGGTTCGTCTTATTCAACTCTACCTATAGAGGTATAATCCACTCGCGGTAACCCATCCAAATACTGCAACTGGAAAGAAAGTTTCTGCACATTAGTAACAGTGAAAAATTTCTGAAAGTATTTCAGTAGGTACTACACAGAAATGAAGCTATAAAATGTACAAAACGATCTCTAATGTCGCAACCCACACAGGAACACGAGAATGATATCATTGTTAAGTTATGAAATTGTAAACAATACTTCAACGAAAGCTTGTACGTGGGGCAGGGAGCGGTGAAATAAAAGGTGTGTTTTATATCTGACACGCAACGTAACATAAGTAAGGTATTTTTAAGGCTTCTACACTACGTAGAAGTAACTAAATGTTAATTAACTTTAACAGTAACTATAGGAAAGAAGTTGTAAAATCCCGACCTTTTGGGATAGATCTTCGTGGAAAACCTTTTTCAAACAGGCCCATTGTCTGTCTGATAACTTGAAAAGGGAAAAACCGTGTTGCCAATTAACCTTTTTACTGAAATAATTATTTACATTAAACAAAATTACACGAAGAGTTTGCTAATACATACTGAAGCAAAGATTTAAGAGCAATCAATAACGTCTTCTCTCCGTCGCTCCGCTTCTAAACTGGCAAGTTATGGGACAGAAATCTCTACATTTAACTTGCAATCCCCATCCTGATGTTATTAAGTTACTAGATTAAGCCGCGTAAGCAAGCAGCAACGGGTACGAGATAAGCAGTAAGGATGTGTTATTGCACAAAACGACGGTACGGCCATGCCCACGTGCCTTGTTCAGCAGATCTCATTCCCTCCATTCCTCAAATCGTGTTCTTCATGCGTGAGGGTCGTGATAACCACTTCCAAATAGTCTCTCTAACGACGTTGTGCCTTCAGCAATGTGAAGCACTTCATAGACTGAGGTGTCGAGACTGAGTTCTGATCGAACCAAGAAACAGGGGTTCGGCCTCGCATCCATATCCATTGTAAGAGCCATAAGTAACATAGTAAGTACTTAAGTAGCCATAAGTAGTAGGATAGTAAGTATCTCCAAAACTCAAACTTTATGAAGTTATACATTTATTCACTAAAATCTCAACGAAGAATTCATAATCCGCTAATGGTTGAAGGTAGCCAAGCGTGTTTATTGCAATGTTTGCATATCATAACAATTAATTTATAGTAACAAATTGTAGGTGAAAAGAAGCAGTAACGAAACACGAATGAAATTTTAGGCTTTCCTTGCTCAAACAGGAAATAAATGAAATTTTGAAAATTTGTAACACCTGATATTGATGAAGTAGAACGTACAATAACCCATACTGTTGGCAAACACGCTCGGCAAACTTTATGTTTAATCAAGGTAAATTTAACATCGCCGTTTTGCGCTATGAAATGTTCTTGCTGTAGAATTGAATTACTAAAATGAGTAATATTATTGAACCTTCTACGTGAGATACAAGATTTTATTTTCCCAGTGAACATGTATGAAAAAATTTACGTGGAATTATATATTTCAATATATGTTAACACAATGTAGTAATTGCGTTGGAAATTGTTAAAAATATATATTTTTTATTCTATTATAGACTTGTATTTGACCATCATCTTGCCTGATGGTAAGCAATGATGCGGTCTACGATGGAGTACGATAGTAATATAATTCCCGCTCTCGAATTGTACCAGCGTCTTTTTCTTGCTTCTTACATGCATTATTTATCGCAAAGAAAAATCCAACAAACTTAACCTAAAAGCAAATAAATTAAAAAGGAACTAAATACTGAGAAACCACTACATGCGCGTAGCTCGAACTAACATTATTATTTTTTCCACCATTAGTCTGTCAATCAAGCAGTACAGGGAATTTTTACGTCAAGAAATTATAATTGCTTTTCAACAGCAACATTTCTGTACTTATTAAGTAATAGGTATCAACAACCGTTAATCTAAGTCAGAGGCCTTCGAGCGGTCTGAAAAGTTAACTATAAAGTGAGCCGTCCATTACCCGTGGCACTACTGCTTGGCACTACCAGTAGTGTCATAGGTAATTTTACTTTCCCATGGCACTACTTCTCTGATTGGCTCATTGAACGCATACAACAAAATTACCCGTGATCTACTTAGTTACCCGTGGCACTACCGACCAATAGGTTTTGATTAATAACCTAACTTTTTTCGCTTCTTGGCTTTCTAGCACTTCGCCGGCCGCTGCCGCGGCACGCTCGCTACGCTCGCTCGGCTCGTGCGTTGTTTTTCATGTTCTAACATAACCTAACCTATTGATCGTTTGCTTCCGTAGTTCGTTTCTTGGCTTTCTAGCACTTCGCCGGCCGCTGCCGCGGCACGCTCGCTGCGCTCGCTCGGCTCGTGCGTTGTTTTTCATGTTCTAACATAACCTAACCTATTGATCGTTTGCTTCCGTAGAAAATTAACCTTGTCTTCTAAATTTCAAATTGAATTAGGATAGATAACCTAGTAGTGCCAAGGGATATAAAATTTCCAGTGGCACTACTTGCGAAAGAGTAGTGTCACGGGAAATGCAGTTTTACCCATGGCACTACTGGTAGTGTCACGGGAAATAGAAATCTCCCATGACACTACTAGTTGTGTCACGCAGTAGTGTCAAGGGAAATGCACCAAGTGAGCCTGTGGCGTGCTCCTGAAACAAAATAAAATAAATTAATAATGATTGACAAAAATATCGAACTTACCACTGCGCGGCATGTAAACCGGCCCGCCGCTGCACCGCGCGAGAACAATAGACGGCCAAGGCCGCTCCCACCCGCGCGCGCCCGCGCAGCTCCCGACGTCGTCCGCGCGGCCGGTAGCGACTTGCCGCGCGCTCGGCCGCCAGTTCTAAACTAACCTTCCGAGCCCGTTCACGCTTCTCGTGCCAATATTTAATTACTAAATTTTGTACATTTTTAAACAAAAATAAATTCTACAAAGTTTATAGTTGTGTGAATGACCTACCTACCACACTGGTGACCCCTCAATTAGAACACACGCGACTGAGTGCAACCAAAAGTGCAACATGTCGAAAGGAGCAGAAAGCAACGGAAAAAACCCAGCGGAGCCGTCAGTATCGGCTCACATGGCGCCGGACGTTTTTAGAGTGGGCGTGAAATTGTCTCCATTCTGGCCCGAAGAACCAGCGGTGTGGTTCGCACAAGTGGAGGGACACTTTTTACTCTCTCGAATAAGCGACGACCGGACGAAGTTTTATTATATTGTGTCTCAGCTGGAGCACAGGTATGCCGCTGAAGTGAAAGATATAATTATCGCGCCACCCCCCGGATGCAGCTATGAAACGTTAAAAACCGAGCTCATCAAGCGGCTCTCACAATCCCGCGAAAAAGAGGTGAAGCAGCTACTCACTCATGAAGAGCTTGGGGATCGGCGCCCTTCCCAGTTTTTGCGGCACTTGCGCCACCTAGCTGGTTCAGAGATGCCGGACGAGTTCTTAAAAACCATATGGACCGGCCGACTGCCGGCCCACGTGCAGACCGCTATTGCGTCGCAGCCCGGCGCGGACCTTAACAGCCTGGCGGACTTGGCTGATGCCGTAGTGGACATAGTGTCACCCTTACCACACTCACCACACATAGCAGCGACGTCACCATACGCAGGAACATTGCTCGAAACCATGGCCCGGCAGATAGCTGAACTTACGCAGAAGGTGGAGACCCTTACTATGGAAGACCGTAGATCGCGACAGCCGACCCGACATCAGCGCAACCGTGACCGCAGCCGCAGCAACACGCGCTCACAGTCGAATTATAGGCGGTTTCCGACATGCTGGTACCACGACAAGTTCGGAGCAAAAGCCACTAAGTGCCAGAGGCCTTGTGACTACAAGGCGGAAAACCAGCAGGGCGGTCGCTAATGGCGACGCACGACTGTCCTAGCTCAGGTCGCCTGTTTGTCACGGACCACAGGACGAAGACGCAATTTTTGGTCGACACTGGCAGCGATCTCTGTGTCTTCCCCAAACACATGCTAAGACAGAGCCGACCAAAAACAGACTACACACTTTATGCAGCGAACGGGACCAACATAGCTACCTATGGATACGCGCATATGGTACTAAATCTGGGACTACGACGGGACTTCCCCTGGCGATTCACAGTAGCAGATGTCACGAAGCCAATCATCGGCGTTGATTTCCTATCATTTTTCAACCTGATAGTCGACGTCCGAAACCAGCGACTCATCGACAGTACCACAACGCTTGCCTCTTCAGCAAAAACAGCAAGTTCTTCTGTCACAATATCTTCAGTGAAGACAACGGCAGGTGAATCAAGGTATTTGAACATTCTGAAGGAGTTCCCAGACATAACGCGTCCATGTGGCACCAACCGTGTCTCCAGTCACAATACAGTCCATCACATAAAGACTACACCTGGACCACCAGTTCATAGCACCCCACGACGCCTCGCACCAGACAAGCTCAAGATAGCCAAGCAAGAGTTTGAGGAGATGCTGAAGAATGGTACAGTGAGACCCTCGGACAGCCCCTGGTCGTCGCCCCTACATCTAGCACCCAAAAAAGACAATGGATGGAGGCCATGCGGCGACTACCGTCAGCTGAACGCGAGGACCACTCTGGATCGCTACCCTATACGTCATATACACGACTTCGCTCACAACTTGTCTGGCTGCCGGGTATTCACTACAATAGATTTGGTAAAAGCCTATAACCAAATTAGGGTAGCGGAAGAGGATATATGCAAAACTGCAATAACAACCCCCTTTGGACTGTTCGAATATCCATTTATGAACTTTGGTCTAAGGAACGCGGGTCAAACGTTTCAACGTTTTGTGGATGAGATGACACGTGGCCTGGATGAATTTTGTTACCCGTATTTGGATGATTTCATTATATTCTCACCCGATGAAAGATCGCATGAAGACCACCTTCGCCAGATTTTCACCAGGCTGCAAAAATATAACATGGTCATCAACACATCCAAATGCATATTCGGCGTTCCAGAAGTAACTTTCCTGGGATATTCGGTCTCTGCTGAAGGCGTAAGACCTCTACCGACAAAAGTAGAAGCCATAAAGAACTTCCCGACTCCGAAGAACGTGAAAGAGTTAAGACGCTTCCTTGGTATGATGAACTTCTACCGTAGATTCATACCCAACGCAGCGACATACCAAGCACCTCTTAACAATTTACTTACTGGATCAGTAAAAGGAAGTCACCCAGTCGATATCTCCGGTGAAACCTTGCAAGCATTTGAAAACTGCAAGAAAAGCTTATGTCAAGCAGCGCTCCTAGCATTTCCAGATCTCGAAGCAAGACTAGCCCTGGTGACAGACGCTTCAGACACAGCATTAGGCGCAGCTCTGCAGCAATATCGAGAAGGCGGCTGGCAACCGCTAGCTTTCTTTTCCCGCAAGCTAAGCCCTGCACAGCAAAAATATTCACCATACGACAGGGAACTGCTAGCAGTCTATGAAGCACTGAAATATTTCAGATACATGGTCGAAGCAAGACACTTCACCATATTCACTGACCATAAGCCCTTATGCTTTGCCTTCCATACGCGCAAAGATAAGTGCTCACCTAGACAATTCAGACACCTCGACTTCATCGCGCAATTCACAACTGACATCCAGCATATATCAGGAAAAGACAATGTCGTCGCCGATACCTTGAGTCGTATCGAAGAAGTAGCACAACCCGTAGATCTCACATTCTTGGCGAAATTACAATTACAAGAAACAGATGCGGAGTTACAATCCCTACTCAACGGTGAGACATCACTGAAACTGACCAAAATCTCAATTCCTGGAACTAATATCAAGCTATATGGAGATGAATCTACTGATATAACTCGACCGTACGTACCCAAGGAAATGCGACGTCGAGTGTATGAAAGCCTCCACTCACTCAGCCATCCCGGCGCTAACGCGACTGCAAAACTCGTATCACAGCGTTTTGTATGGCCCGGTATACGCAAAGATTGCCGAGAGTGGACAAAAAGTTGCTACGCATGCCAACGAGTGAAGATAACAAAGCACGTATCATCTCCATTAGGCGCATACAAAATACCACGCGCCCGATTTACTCACCTGCACATTGATTTGGTCAGACCATTGCCGGTATCTCACGGCTATAAATATTGCCTCACCGCCGTCGATAGATTTACAAGATGGCCTGAAGCAATACCAATTACCGACATATCGGCAGAGACGGTAGCAAAAGCACTGCTATCAGGATGGATCGCTCGATTTGGAAGCCCCACTGAAATAATTACAGACCGAGGAACTCAATTTCAATCAGCCCTATTTAAATACATGTCAGAAATATCAGGTTTCCAGCACAAGACTACGACGGCTTACCACCCAGCCTGCAACGGACTCGTGGAACGGTTTCACAGACAGTTAAAAGCCGCCATAATTTGCCACGGAAATGAAAACTGGACTGAAACACTACCATTGGTACTCCTGGGAATAAGATGTGCGTTCAAGGAAGACCTGCAAGCATCTTCTGCTGAGCTAGTATACGGCGAAACATTAAGACTGCCAGGAGAGATCTTCAACCCAAATACAAATACAACGACAGACGTCACTGACTTTACTGCACGGCTCAGAGAATTTGCAACCGCAATCCGGCCGCAACCAGCATCAAGACACTGCAAAAAGTCCATATTTGTGTTCAAAGACCTCGCAACTGCTACTCACGTTTTCTTAAGACACGACGCACACCGCCGACCTCTGCAACCCGCATACCCGCTTGAAGCACCTTGGGTACTACAGTACCCAAAATCGCAAAGTCGGTAGTAGCACCGTGGGTACTGTAGTACCCAAACTTTTATTTCGCGCCAGACTCAGAAAAAGTCTCTATCCTGCTTTTACTAAGGCAAAAGACTTATAAGTATGAATGCCATCTCGTTCCGCTTGAATGTGCCATTATGCCGTAGTCGAACAACTTTAAACTCGGTGGATATTCGATTAAAAATTAAATATTATTCCGTGAGTCAAAGTCAGTTTGTGTTGACTTTTCCTGGTCGGCGGTGCATCGACGGGTTTTACGTAAATAAAACGTTAGTTAAGCTGGTTCTGGTGGTGTTCTTGGTTAATAAGCTTTAAATACTTGTTAACAAGGCTGATAACAATATATTTTAAGGTATACAAGTGTTTTAGTGTTTCGACTTCAGTCATTCTTCCAAGGCCTCATTGCGTCATCATCATAGACGGCCGTGTTTTTTATTTCTCAAAGTTTATTTTATTTACTGTGTTAGATGTTATGATCTATTTAAAATATAGTGAAACAATCATCCTAGAAGTGTTGTGTGCAGTTGTTTTTGTGAAATGACAATTTACGACAAGATGTAAACAAGTGTTGTGAAGTGGGAACAAAAAAAATCGCGGAAAATTTTTTTTTCGCTGGTTTTTAAATGCCTGATATTAAATACTTTTAAGGTGAGTAATGTATTCTTATTTTGTGACAAAGTGCAGATTGAGTCTATTATTAAATCTAAATAGTAAAAAACATACATTATCGCTTTACTTTTTTTAGTAAAAATATGTAAACTTCAAAGTCCATGTTTTTTTGTAAAGTAAGCGGTTATACGCTGATTTATATCTATACCAGGCCAACCAATGTTATGATAACATTCGTCATTCGACACGTGTATTCAACAGCTCTAAGAATAAACAATTACAAGTGGGTCCTTGTTCGAATGTTTAAGTCATAAAAACCATTCAAGTGATCGGCCGCCCGGCGCGTGACGTCACATAAACAAACGATGACGCGCCGGTGCTTCTACGGAAAAAAACCCGCGGGAGGGGGTGCCTCAAGCGGATAAACTGGACCGCACCGAGTTCTGGAAAGAGACGAAAAAGTATTTAAAATTATGATGAATGGCAAAACACTTACCGTATCCATTGATAGATTGAAGCCCGCATACATACTAGTAGAAACTCCAACAGCAAACTCGAGACAGCAACCTGAAACAGCTGAAAAACAAAAAACATTAATAATACCGCAAAACGCACCACCTGACCAGAACAGACCACCTGAAAGGGATCGCAGAACACGATCCGGGAGGCAGGGGCGGATCTTGAATTTGTGGGGCCCTGGGCTAATACTGCTTAGGGGCCCCACCTAATTACTCAACTAATTGCCATTTTGACAAGAAACTGTTTTTTGTAGTGATGTAGGTATATATGTAATATACGAGTATGCTAAGTACAGGAAGAAAATAGGAAAACCAAATATTTTATTTATTTATTAAAACATTATTTATTGCAAAATAAATAACTTTTAAGTTATCTATCACTTGGTAAACTAAACACGCACTAAACACATTTCTAGCAATAACAAAGTCAATTCGTTAATACAGGGTGTTTGGTCTAGGGTTAGACAAACTAAATGGGTGTGTTCGTTGACCCATTTAGAGAATACAAGTTGGCCAAAAAAATCCCAGACGCCTAAATTTTTTTTAATGGTCTAGGCGTGTTTTTTTTTTACCGAAATTTAACCTATTAAGCTATTTGAGCAACTTATTGAGCGAATCAATGCCGCTTTTGCGAAGATGAAAGAAGAGATGAAATAAAAAACTACGACTGTAAAAATCCGACGAAGATGACGGGCATGCATTGCGAATAGAGGAGCTGTTTTTGAACAAAACTGATTATTTTTTGCATTATTATTTATGTTTTATTTTCCCAAACATCAATTTTTTTTCACAAAGCGATAGAGTTTTGTACTCATGTAGGATACTTTTGTAATAAGGGATAACAAGGGATGTTTTTCGAAGTGTTTGAATTTCATGGATAATTTTAGTTTTTTTTTTTAGATTGAGTCAAAGTTGACCTTTTAGGCAATTTTTCTTTCATTTTTACACTCTATGAGCTCTGAACGAATTATTTAGTCCTTATTTGCTTCTAATTTTGCTTTGTACAGTACGAAAATGTATCAGAGACCAAATTCAAATAAGAAGAACCGGTCTAAAACAGTTTGTTTTAAAGTTGTGGTGATAGGTTAAATTTCGGTAAAAATAAAAAAAACACCTAGACCACTAAAAAAAAATTTAGGCGTCTGGGATTTTTTTTGGCCAACTTGTATTCTCTAAATGGGTCTACGAACACACCCATTTAGTTTGTCTAACCCTAGACCAAACACCCTGTATAGTCGACGATAGCAGAAGTGCGGAAAAATAACAAAATTGCGTCGGGCGATAAGCGGAAAGAAGTCCCCTGTAATAGACAATACACGGAATACACCGACCGAAAACAAGCGACAGGGAATTCCCCGTTCCGTTTGATGCGCACACGGGTTGATTGATCGCAGTGTTGCCCACCTTATGATCGGATTTTTTTAATTCTAGATAATTTTTATTATTGACAATATCGTCTATTGGTTTCAGTTCGGTTGGGGGCCCTCTGTATTCGCGGGGCCCTGGGCTGCAGCCCAAAAAGCCTTTAAGTAGATCCGCCCCTGCCGGGAGGAAAGTTACATTCCCGGATTATTATCGCCCGTAGCCCGGTCTCTGGAGGGGAGTGTGTGGCGTGCTCCTGAAACAAAATAAAATAAATTAATAATGATTGACAAAAATATCGAACTTACCACTGCGCGGCATGTAAACCGGCCCGCCGCTGCACCGCGCGAGAACAATAGACGGCCAAGGCCGCTCCCACCCGCGCGCGCCCGCGCAGCTCCCGACGTCGTCCGCGCGGCCGGCAGCGACTTGCCGCCGCGCGCTCGGCCGCCAGTGCTAAACTAACCTTCCGAGCCCGTTCACGCTTCTCGTGCAAATTTTTAATTACTAAATTTTGTACATTTTTAAACAAAAATAAATTCTACAAAGTTTATAGTTGTGTGAATGACCTACCTACCACAAGCCTATGCAAACTAGCTCTTTATTTTGTTTCATCTAAAAAAGTAGTGATGACTCTTCATTGGATCATTTATTTTTAAAGTTCTCTGCTTTGTTTGCCTTTTAGTGTATAATTTTTTTACTTATCAATTATTATCAAAAATTTTCATGTTTTCTGATCTCCTTATATACATATTTTTTGATTTAAAAAAACAACAGTCGAATTGAGAACCGTCTCCTTTTTGGAAGTTGGTTACAAATGGCTCACCATTCGTTAACCTAGCTAAAACTTGTGAATGGCTGGACCGATTTGGACATTAACTTTTTTGTTTTGTTCGCTCTAATATAAGGGCCGGTTTAAAAGAAAAAAATCGCGTGAAACCGCAGGTTGTAGCTAGTTTGATATAAATAGCGCAACGGCATCTTCAAAATTTGCCAAACTTTCGTATGAACAAACGATGGGGTTTGATCACGCGATCGCGGACCATCGATCAGGATTAGTACAATCATAGAGGTAGATATTTGATCGCGAGTGCCAACAATGATTATGCTTTGCGATCATCGTTTAACTGCCAACCGATAAAATTACTTACAAACGGAAAACTTCCAACAAAATACGTACCCGTTTGTGCAGTACGTACAAAAATATATATTTATCTAGTACTTTGGTAAAACCGAAGTGTCATGTAAAACGTAGCATGCCCAGGGGACTATGGCGTTCCATTCCTGATAAATAAAGTTAAAAGGGTTGCGTTTCCTTCGGGATGGCGAGTAGGTACGGTTTACGTAAAGAGACCGGTAATAAATCGATTTAAAAACATTTATTGAAATGTAGACGGAAGAACCGACTAAATAAATATCTTTTTTGTCTAACCTCTAACTAATATTACTTAACTTTTACTATCCATTTGTCTATTATTTCTAGTGTGAACCATAAATAATGTATCTATCTTTTCCACTCCTAGGCAAAGTTCCTGGGGTACTAAATGACAAATTCATGTAGAAACATAAATTAGTCAATACTGAACTAAAACAGAACGTAGAACATAGTCATAGTCAGTCGAACATCAGCCATTTAAGCTAAGTTTTAAAGAGAAAAAATATGTTTAGTTTCAAACGTAGCTGTTCATTCTACAATCACCGAAACAAACTCGTTTTTCGACAGAACCTATCTAAATTAAAATAAACTACTCAGTTAACACATGTCACCGCCGAACGGCGACAAACTTCAAGCCGCGATAGAAAGTAGAATGCTTCACTATCGGTTTACCCAGTCTACCTTCGTCAGACTAAGTTTTACCTTTCCGCGTGAGTAGGCGAAAGGGTTGGTGTTAAAAGGAATATTTTTGTCTACATTAGTAGCAAGTAAGTAGTTATTTACAGTTTTGTATATAAGCAGACCACTTTGGGGAGCTGCGATCTTCTTGTAGTTTATTTTACATTTATTGTAAACCACACAATCATATCTAAGATATGCTTTTTAAAATTCGGTAGTACAAGAGTAGCATACGTAATATTTTACTTCTTAATTCTCAATAACATTTGGTCCAATCGATCAAATCATGGTTGGTCAAATTCACAATAATTGTAAGCGAAATAAATAAATGAACACCACGAAGACCTATTTCCCAAAACTAATTTCCAGAAGAAAATCAATTCTATGGGATTACAAAGGAAAAGCGCTTTATTTAACTTTACCAAACGTAATAATTTATTATCAAAATCTTAACATCTAAATAATGTTTAAGCAAGGCCCTATAAAGATTAAAAACATAATTTATTCGCATTATTATTGCTGAAATAAGTTTGCGGAAGCATTAATAAATTTCCTTTAAAATTATCATTATTAAATGAAACTCTGTTTTCGCCCGCCATGTTTATTAAATTAAATGATGTTTATTAAAATTTATGAGCATTGAGATAAATATTTGTGCACAAAAATTATTTTGTTTTTACCATAGTTAGTATCTTTGTACTGTATGAAAATAAGGATCAAATGTGTTCGAAAACTTCGGAGAATTTGGTAAAGACTTGTCAACATCTTAAAGAAAAACATGTTACTTTTGTAGCGAACAGAAAAAGCGGGAAATAACGTAAAAGTTTTCATTGTTGACATAAGATGCCTTCTTTTATTAAAAGTTGTTACAAACCAACTTATAATGAATTTAACCTTTAAACTTTTTTACATCTTTAGAAAAAAGTTCAATGTAAAGAAAAAAATGTGTAATTTCAGCGACTTCACAAAGTAAAAAATACATATTCTTCCTTTGATAAATTTAACTTACTCAATTACTTTAATTTTACTAAACTATGAAACAAAACAGTCGTTCCATAGAAAAGTATCGTACTCGACGAAATTCGACCATTTTTTTACTATATGACACTAATAACTAATATTATGACAATATGACCACCAAGTGCACCGACTTATCACAGTTTATTCTACAGTAGCACAAATAAAAATTGGCTGTGGCATTTCGAAGAACTAAAATGGCACACACAACGTGCATCGTTCGTCGATCATTCATTCGTTCGTTTCGTTCATTCTATACTTCGTTGCATAATTTTTGTCAAACCTTGTGACCAAGCCTAAAATGCCGAAAAGTTGTATTAACAATTTGCCATAACCCAGCTAAAATTTTTCTAGTGACGTGAATACAATTTTTTTTTTTTTTTTTTTTCCTCTAGTGAGTTACAGACGTATTTTTTTATTATTTGGGAACATGCATTAAGCTACCACGTACACATTGCTGAAAACAGAATTGTAATCGGACATTTCGTTTTGATTATATTGCAACATTGTTTTGCACTAATATTGTGGCGCCCCCTAGTGAGTTACAGCCATGACACCTATCTAAGAACATGAACTCATCAAACACAAACCCGTTATTGAAAACCGCATCAAAATCGGATCATTAGTTCAGAAGATAGGTGGAACATTACTTTGCACAAACGCACAAACATCTCTCATATACGCATATACCTGCTCCGTTCCGTCGTGGGTAAAAAGACAGTAACAAGTACATTTTATTGAGCATTGTGGCACCAAAATATATGAATTTGTTGGACTTAAGGATACACTAGAGATTTCATCCCGATTGCTTTTCACTTTTCAAAAAATATTTCGTCATTTCAATATTTTTATCCTTCAATCACGACCAGAACAACTCTTAAAACGTCTGCTGATTTGCTACAAAAAAACGAGATAAAACAAACGACCCTTTAAAATGAGTTTTGTTAAAAAATCAACGAACAACAATCAAACAAAGCCCAAACGCCAAGGAACCTTATTCTGGCGAGTGAGATATTATCTCGGTCACTGTCGCACTCATTAGAAATGTCATGTGAGTAAGACTGACGGAGATAATTTCGAACACCCAACAATAGGGTCCCTGGTCTCAGTGCCACAAAGTCCGCTTAATAGAATCATGCGTAAAACGGAACGTTATAAAGCTGTGACCTCATTGCTGAGAAAAACGAGAAAGAAAAGAGACGATTTACCTGATAACGATATTGTCAGATCGGCATTATTTATGGGAAGAAATGTAGCATCGTTTAGATACAATGTGTAGATATAAGATGAAGAAGATGGCTCATCGAGCAAGCTTTCTAAAAACAACTAAATTTATGAATTTTTTTTGATAACATTGTATTTGTGTTAAAGAGAGACAGAATGTTAAAGCGGCTTGAAGGGCGTCTGACAAGGCTGACTGGTGATTTTTGTTATTATATAATACAAAAAAAACTATAATACATATATTCCAAATGAAGTCAGTAAAATATAACTATTATTAACAATCTAAAATAGTATTCCGCAGGAATTTTCCTTGATTTTATTTCGAGCTGAATTTTTATTTCTACCCAAATAAGTGTATTCTCTCCGTACTTATACGAACGAAACCTTTTTGGGCCGTCACTGAAAACACATTATACTAATAACCCCCGGGATTGCCGCACCTACGTTACGTGACAACAAAACGTTGGTAATAAAAACCTTCAATTATGCGAATGTACCTAACAGACGTACAAATTAGGGATGGGATTTTGCCGGAAAGCTGACAAGGTAGATTTGGTGTTTTGCCGGAAAACTGACTTAGAAGGCAGAGTTAGAATTTGTCCGGAAAAAGACACAAAGTACAAATTGAGATTGTATTTTAGGGAAGATTAAGTTTACGTGAAATTTCTTAATATTCAAAATTAAAATACTTGTTATTTTGATATGAGCACGTCTTACTTAAAAGATTTATTGATTTTATTTAATTAAAAACTCAATTTGGCAACGCGACAAAACTATATTAGAAACAACGCATTTAAAATCAATACAAAAAAATTTTAGTTATTCTAGTAACATTTTAGTCAAATTTTTGCATAAACTAAGCTGATGGTTACAGCTTTGACTGCTTATTATGGATCATTATATTTAAGTCAACACAAATAGAAAAATGGTCGGATACCAACCGTACATTAGAATATACGAATAGCTATCCGACCTCATGTTGGTATCCGACCACTTTTTAGATTAGCACGAATCGACACTACAAAAAGTGGCCGGACACCAACTTTACCCCAATTGTAAATGTAAATGAATGATCCAATTTACCATTTAAAAGGCAGAAAATTGCGTTTTTCGACCGGCGACGTATCAGGGTATTCGTTTAGTGGAGCTAACGACCGTTCGCTGGTCGTTTATGTCCTCGTTAATTATGGCTATTCGATTTTCATGAAAGAAAAATAGTTGTTCGAAAATTTCAATTAAGGCGCTTGTTGACTTAACAAGGCCAATTTAAAATGCAATCTGAACCCCATATTGACTGATATGAGAAGAAAATAAAAATTATTTTTTGCTTTATACAACTTTTAAACTTTTAGCAAGCATGAAATCATGAAAAGCAATCAGCTGTTCCATATACAAATGCCAATGGACACACGACAAAATATTAGGAACAGCTGATTTTTTTTTCGCAATTTCAGGATTAAGAATTAAAAGTTGTTAATAATGAGCAGTATCCCGAATAATACGAGTGTTAAGCATACAACAGCGCGAACAGACTTTATCGCGACTTGTGACCGAAGTTCAGATTTGCCAACCAAGCCATATTGAGCCCTATTGAGCCTTTTTCGGCTACGCATACTCTTTTCTTATAACCTTATAGAAAAAGATAGCTTAGTACCATAATTGCAGTATGTAATTAAAATAAAATAAAAATAAAAACTCAATTGAACTTGTAGGTAGTATAAATAAATCAAAATTATAAAAAAAAAATATTTGTTAAATTATATTAAATTCATTAGGGTCTTAATTAGGTACCTTCGTTGCCCATGTTACTACCAGTCTTATTACTAGTAAATAAATAAATAAACGTTTCACACTCATAGCTTCCCACTAGGAATAAATCCTGTGTCGGGGATGCCATGGAACACACACAAAGACAAGGACAACTAACACCCAGTCCCAGAAAAGATTTTTCAATTCATCATTCAAACATCTGCCCGGCCGAGAATCGAACCCGGGACCCTGGCTTATAAGGCGGATACACTACCGCTGAGCCAAACAGGCCGACAGTAACATGGGTAATATTTTTTGCCATTTTAACTAACTGCTCTAGTAGTAACACAGGACAATTTTGATTTCTCTTTACATTACTAATACTGACCATTATCTGTATCGCAAAAACCGAACTCGCTCTGGATCGCTGCACCGGATAACTATGTAGGTAAGCTTCAAAACAAAATGAAAACCTCAACTGAATACACCTCCGATTTAAAATCGATTTGAAAGACACACTAAACAGAATTCAACGTACCGAATATAATTTGGAACCACTACAAGCAGCAACGAAAATCTAACATTAATATTGCAGAATACTCAGCGTCGGATGAATCTCGAATGAGTTTTCTGACTCGCTCCGTAACTTTACATTTAAACCGCGCATACGTTATTGCACGCCATGCTCTAATGTAAACGTACGTTTATATTAAAATTTGAGTAGTTTTAGTACCTCTGGTTAAATCAAAAGATGAGAGTGTAGATTTATTCAAATTTGCTCAGCGCTCGTTAGTGCGGGTTGTAAAGTGATTTGTAGGCGTACTGACGTAAATTATTGAACTTAGTGAATTAGTTGAGAATGCTAACAAAAAATGTGATACAGAATCATGCTCAAATCGTATAGGCGCTAACAAAATTGTTAAGCTTGGTAACTACATATTTTTTGTATTTTTTTTCATAGAGTATTGTAAAACTCTAAACTAAAAATAACAATTAAAAAAAAACTATTATACATCCGATTATTATTATTTCTTACTGCAAACCGGCGTAACCTACAGAACGTGCAATCAAAAGCACGGTAACGGAAATTATAAATACTCGCAAAAAAAATAGAGACCTAAACATAAACACGTACAATACTTCTAGAGAGTACACTGCTAATACCACATCAGATTGACTGCTGCTCGTCATCATTAACATCATCATTACATTATCATTATCATCTACAATAAGCAGTTGTGCCAACCGCCTAGAGCTTTGCTCCTATACTTCAAGGAGCTGGGTTGGTTCAAGTGACCGCTGGCAAAAAAAAAAACGCACGCAGCCCTATAGCCCCCTTATCGAATAAGATTTCTTTTAAATAAAAGAGCTGCAAACAAGCAAACGGCCAGCCTGATGTTAAGCAGAACCGTCGCCTACGAACACCTGCAACACTAGCGGCGCTGATGATGCTTTGCCAGCGCGAAGAGGTGCTTGGGGACTCCCTTTTTAAAACGCCCCTTTTAATACTGGCTACATTTAGCTATTCTACATTTCAATAAGTCTATGTCCCAAAGCCATTATGTTCCGCTACACGACTCACGACTCGCTAACTTACCATAAATCATTACTCAGCTACAAGAACAAGATAAGTTACGTAGTTAAGTTGAATTTGACGCAACTCCTAATTCGTGCATGTTACGAGTAAGTACAATGTCAGTATGGGTCCATCAAAAAGCGCTGCCAACTTAAAGTTTTTAGTATTTTAAATATGATGAACCAGAAATATTCTTTTTTAAATATAAGAAAAAAAATTAAATATGGGATATGAGAACCAATTACCAGCAAATAAAATGAAGAGGTTGAATCAATGAGTTTATTATCTCAAACTCATTGGGTTGAATTTGAAATATGCAAAATTAACTATTCAAAAAATTGGTTGAAAACCGTAAATGTTTCTTGTATTGTAAATTCAAGTTTGACAAACATGACATATTGCCATATAGGTGGCAAATAAGCAGACTGCTTGATGCTTGACTGCTTGATGGTAAGCGATCACTATTACCTATAAGCCTATAACGAGTAACACAGAAGACGTCACGTAGACATTACCGACCCCTTAAATAACGCTTGTAACAGAAGCGCTCTTATGAAGAACCCCATATTCTAACAGAAATACCGCCAATGGAAACTCATTCCAAATTTCGAAGGTGTCTCATATTTACTGTTATGGAACAAATATATACAATACAAAAAAAAATTAAGCCAGTATCAGAATATTTTCTTTAAAATATTGAACACCAAAAATTGTGTCATTTAAGACGAAATTGAGCAGTTACAAAAGTCCCAGTTTCCATTCAAGCACGAATTTCACGTATTTTTATAAAAATAGCTGCTTTTTATTTGATTTTTCGACACACAAAAGTTCGCGTTTGATCTTGTACAAGTTACAGAACATTCCGAAGTTAATAGCATAAATGTAAAGAATTTATGTCTTGGAAATTCTACAGTAGACATGAAATAAATCGGCTATAAAATATCTACTAACCTAGTACTTTCAAGAGTTCTTCGGAAATCTATGAATAAAAATGGGAATAAAAGATGTTTAAACGTCAAATAAAACTTTGTTCACACTACAATTTTTAAGCAAAATGAAAACTAACTTGCTTTTTGGTAAGAGTGAATTCTTTCAGCAATGATATCTATTTATCTTTTGACTAATCCTTGGCCGTTCCCACAACCTGTGCCTGCGAGAGGACAATTTTTTTAACGCGAATGTGTCTACTTTTATCCACCAACTTGCAACTAGCAAAAACATCATGTCTGTCCTGGAATTTCAATTTGAGAACGAAAAGGAATAAATATATAAAGCAGACACCGTAGCCTCACCATAAAGGTTTCCTCTTCACCATTTCTGTACGGAACCCTAAAAGTTAACTTTCAAATTCAAGCAGCGTTTTCCTCCTCGTCTAACAACATACGTAATCAATATGAGCACGGAACATGTTCGCGTGTTATTAACACTACGAGGCGTGCAAACTCGTAGTATAATCCCGGGAGAACACTGTCTGATCACGCCTTGGTGTAGTTCAGTGCTAGCAGATAGATAACTTATTGCAAAGGGTTTACAAAATGTTTGATGTATCAACATAAACGTTAGTTCAAAACATCTGCAATTAATTTCTAATAATTTTGAGTGCTCGTTATGATTTCGATTTTCACTCGGTGTTTTTTAAATTAACAATTTTAGGAAATAAGTAATTGAGATTGGTTATAATATGACATTTCAGCGTTCTGTTTTTTATTTTCTCATAAAATATTTTCAGGTTATAAGGAAAGGGTATGCTAAGCCGAAAAAGGCTCGTAGTAGGCATCATTACGAACAACTTTTCCTATGAGACCAACCCGGATTTGCGAAAAAAAATCAGCTGTTCCATACATTTCGCCGAGTTCTAAAAGTTGTTCAAGGTTGCATTTAATTTTAAATATAGTAAATATTTTTAGTAGCCAAATTAAAGATGAGAATTGTCATACTAGATTTTTTGCTCAGCTTTTTTCTCCAGTAAAAAATTGTTTGTACATGTCACGTGACAGATACCTACGTTATAGGTACAATTA
This sequence comes from Alcis repandata, assembly GCA_949125135.1. NCBI lineage: Eukaryota > Metazoa > Arthropoda > Insecta > Lepidoptera > Geometridae > Alcis > Alcis repandata. The sequence goes on from OX421240.1 coordinate 4,215,525, forward strand.
TAGCCTATTGATACTTGGTATTTTTTCTTCTTAAGCCCTTTTATATTTTATCGTGCATTATCTATACCCTGTGGTCTTACGAAAATAATATTGTTTGAGTAAAGTTTGATATCGATATACTCGCAGCTCGTTAGCGCGTAAACTTTGCGTAACCTTATCTCGTGCGGAAGTTTCCTTGTTTTACCAATCAGCGAGATAAAATTATAATAATTATTCACAAAAAATAAAGAAAGCTATTATTATATTATTTTTGCTTATATCTACAGATGTAAGTAATAATTATGCCAAGCCAAAAAGGCTCGTAGTACTATGGGACTAATTCAGAAATCGCGAAAAAAAATCAGCTGTTCCATAGAAATTTGTCAAGGGCACTTCGCCAAATGTATGGAACAGTTGATTTTTTTATTATGATTTCAGGGTTGTTCCCATAGTAAAAGTTGTTCATAATGATGAGTACGAACTGTTTAACAGTTATGAGAAGGCCTTGATGGTGTGTTTCTCTCTAGTAGTTTCTTTCTCTTTCTCATTACTTTTATAAAATGACAATTATATAAAGTTTTATTAATAATTATAATAATGAACAGTGTTTAATTAAATGATCAAAAGGAAGAAACTGACTTCCAAGACATGGGCTCTCCACACCTACATAATTTGGAAGGCTGTGATTATAAAAATAATGTAATTGTTTTTTCTAAATAAAATATTTTGAATTTTGAGTTTATTGTCAGTAAAAATGATTGCATAAAAAATAATATTTTTCCTATTAAACCCATAGTTTAACATGCACTTTATTTTAATTTGATTTTTAATTGAACCTGCTGTAATGCAAAGACAAGGAATACCTTACTAACAAAAGCATTTTAAGCGAAATAGGATTTTCGAAAACATTTGTATTCATAAATCTTTATCTGTGCGATTTCCTCAAAGTTTGTTGTTTTAAAAGTGAGGTAAATTACTAATGAAAAACTCTGATGAGAATCTGATGAGTGTACTTTCACCTAAACGGTTTTGACACACTACATAATAAAACAGTAACTGGTCAGCACATTGGACGAATATTTTTTTGCGTTCACACGTTAAATTCATCTTTCTTTTGTTGGATTATAATAAAATTTAAATGCATTTAACTTTTTTTCAATTCGATTCAAAGTTTTCATTCAGACACGGTATTTTCCATTCATTCTTTCTTACAAGTCGCCATTTAATAGACTAATGACTTTAGTAAAAGTTAGACTCTGAATAGATCTCCTTCGGTTTCAATCTGTTTTATTTTGAAATGATTTTTGAATGTATGAGTGTATGTTCAAAAAAAATAGGATTCTTCCCTAGACTGGAAAATGGCTTATGGTTAGGTATTACTATCGCTGCATGGTGGTTTTATTCTGGTATTTTAACTTAACTAAACTAAACTTAATAAAAAATGGATTGGCCGAGTGGCTAGCCCTGAAGTCACGAGGTGTCAGGAGTGTAGGCTTCTAACATTTCTTGGCGGTTGTTGTTAAAGTACAGACAACCAAGACCGAGACAACCAAGAATATAACGTATCATCCGACCCACTGTAGTGCTAATTTTCAAACTCCACCCGCAGTCACCCATCCGAAAACTGACCGTATCATCCGTTGCTTAATATCGGTTGATTACGAACATCCTAGTCGAGCCACGCTGTGAGCGCTACTGCAAAATAATACCATCGAAAATAAAAAAAAAATAAAAATTCAAAAATTTTTATTGCCTACAAACAGTGACAGTGTAATGTAATAAAGTAGGGTGGTGTTACTCGTTGGGAATGATAAAAAAAAAGATTCCCAACGAGTCACAGTGTTACTGGTTGAGAAAAAAAATCCCAACGAGTCACACTGTGACTCGTTTTGGTGTGACTCGTTGGGAACCCCTCCCTAAAAGTAGGTAGGTACATTTGTTCTGTGTTGCGTTACTCCTCAAACTAGGTTCATAGCACTTATATCTTGACGAGTAGGCCTTGAAAATGTAAAGCGTCTAACCAGTCACTCTGTTATACAGACTACAGTATTAACCTGAACCACTATAGATACAATAAATATAGATTCTGGTCCGCTTGTTCATTCCACTCCGGTACTGGGCTCGGTCAATTCAATTCCAGCTCCAAACAGGATTGTGGTAATTGGGGTCGACTGAGACCTTGTCTATTTGCCAAATAAGTTGCGGGATCGTTACAAGCTAGAGATGGGGAATGCTTTGCGGGATACTCGCAAAAACTTAGAAATGAGTCGAGTTTGATTATGATTGCTAACAAAAAAACGTTGTTTCGAGTTGTTTTGTTAAAATTGACTAAAACATTTTTGTACAACTAAATTACATTTGTTGTTATATCAGGTTAATAAATATATTATTATCCAATTTTGTGATAAAATTGTTACTAAATCATTATCATTATTTATCGAACAGTTTAAAATAAAATACCAAAGATTTCATCAAAATAACTGTCCTACACTAAAAACTCCACTGTCTTTGAAAATATCTACAGTAGAGTATCACAATAATTTTTTCATCATCTTTCTTTAACGTCCTTTAAACCTTTAAAATAAAACTTGGAATAATACTCCAAGTCTATTACGCATTTATTATATTAATAACGGGCTAACAGCGTAGACACATCACTTCAACAAATACATATGTACCTTATTTGCACTAAAATATTTAATAAAGAACAATGAATAGAAATAAAGATAGATAAGAAAAGAACTGAGCATTAATATTTGAACTATTCTTGTATTAATCCTTCACTGTTTAACTCGTATGTTTATAAAATGTAGATTTACTCTTTTTTTTTTAAGATTTACTCAACAACATTTGCTATGGAACCTATCCGGAATTCGGGGAAAAAAATCAGCTGTCCCACAGAAAAATGTCAGCTGGTTTTTTACGCGAATTCCGGATTTGTCAATTAGTTTTTAGAAAATAAAGAAAGCAGGTGAAAATACCTCTAATGCAGTAAGCCGCGCTGTGCCGCGCAGGGTCTTGAATTCTGCGAGTTCAAAATTCTGGGTGGTGCAGACTTGTTATGGGCAAACGTGACGTTTAACATCAGGCGAGCGATTTGCTCGTCTCGTCACACATTTACATCAAAAAAAGGTAGGGGTTTACTTGCGGGCCGGGCCGTGCAGCGCCCGGACAGGATAAAATAAAAACCGCCAAGTGCAAGTCCGACTCGCGCACGAAGGGTTCCATTTACATACCATTATCTGTAAAAACGGCAAAAGAACACGTTCGTTGTATGAGAGCTCCCTTAAATATTTATTTTATTCTATTTTTACTTAGTATTTGTTGTTATAGCGGCAACAGAAACACATCATTTGCTAAAATATCAACTGTCTAACTATCACGGTTCATGAGATACAGCCTGATGATAGCCGGACAGTGAAGTCTTAGTAATACGGTCCTGTTTGCCCCTTTGGGTACGGAACCCTAAAAACACACCCTCAAAAAGTCCAGAAACAAAACACCGTCTCCAAAACGCAGCCTGGCAAGAGATAGCACCGTTTATATGCAGCTGTCTCAAACCGTCGACTCGATCCTAGACCTGCCTCAGCTCGTAAAGGTACCGTTCAACTTCCGTATTTTGTTACACAAACTTTGTGACGTGGTGGGAATACGAGTCGCATCTATTACTGGGGAGTATTTCCAGTCTGAAAAGTCGTGATTTTCGAAAATATTTATATTCAGTGTATAGCTTTGATTGTGATATTTTTATTACACCGGAGACGCAAATTGCTTTAATCCTAGAAGAGCACCAGAATAAAAGAAAATCTACGCTGATCAGTGGGTTATTTAAACTATGGATTATTTTAAATACTAGTTGCAACCAGTGGTTAATGGCGATGATGATGGTACCATACGTGCTAATCCAGGATATGAGCTATCTGTCTGTCCAAATTTCATCAAATTCCCTTCAACCTTATCAGCGTCAAAGAGTTATTAATCTATTTCAATTCAATATCACATTTTAATACTACTAGCAGATATTTATTTGTTTGCAATATTTTTATTTTGCCTAGAATTAAACCGTAATGCCATATTCATTTGCAAAACATCGCATCATTAACACACTGCGCCGCTAACGATGAACTATTAATATTACCTACCTATTAATATATTGTATTAATTAATATATTTTGCCGACATAATGACTTCTATTTGCGTAAAGTACTGAGATTATCACTGTTTAAATCGAAATATGCTTTTAATTAATTCATGTATTTTTGTAGGTTATACGAGTACCTACTAGGTAGGTATTATAGGTAGGTAAGTAAAAATTAAAATATGTCCATTTTTCTCGGAGCGTTCATGGCTGATATAGTAAAAGAGGCTGGAACTGCCGTGGAAATGCCTCGACGGCACGATCCAGCCGAAAATTAATCTCAAATATGCGGACTTAAAAAATCCAATCTAAAAAAATGGCGTCACATCTTATAAATTGGATAAATCTTCTCAAGCAACCAAAATAAATAGATATTAAGACGAAAGTAACTTTAATTTAACTAATTCTATTTACATTTGTAGCGCTCGATTAGATAATTGATCTAAAAACCCTGCCATTAAAACAAATTTGCAAGGAACTACGAGTATCAGATCAAAAGCTAATTTCGGCATAAAATAAGAATCTCAACGAAAAGCTAGCTTGCGCAATCATTTTTCGATATAATCTTGTAATGAGATGAATAAACAATAGAATTGGAGAATGTACCAGAAAAGGAGATGAAGCTCTTTCAATTACGAAAATCAATTTTCTTTTGATCTCGGCACGTGCAAGGAAGACGACTTACATAATGAAAACTCAAAACAAGTTCATTCAATTATTCAGGGATGCGTGGTCCTATGTAGGTACATACACCGGTAATATATTTGGTATCATACTTGACATTTACCGTAGAAATTACGAAGCAATTTTAAAAACGATTTGACAGTTATGAAAGATTACATTAGCTTCGAAGATCAATGATATTGTTTAATCGAGTAACATATAACATTGAATTTATAATTAAACGTAATATATAAATAGTAGTATAAATATTTATTCCTATCTTACTATTTATGCCAATATTCTGCCTACAAATTCGTGACTACGACGTAGTAGTGTAGTGGAAAAGTTATATAAAGGAAAAATGTGTTTATTATTGCAGAGTGGGCGCTCGGCGGGTAGGATGCGGCGGCATGCACCGCATATTGCTCCTCATGGCGGTGCTCTCGCCGACCATCGCGCCTCACTCCACCATCACAGGTAAGAGACTAGTTTTTTTTAAGGATATTGAGTGACGAGACGAGCAAATCCTCTGGTGTTAAACGTCACGTTTGCCCATAACAGATTCAGACAAATGACGCTGCGCGGCACAGCACTGCGCTCGTCACCCTGAGATATAAGATGTTTAATCTCCTGTTTGCCCTGAAATTTTACTGGAAACATTGCCCTTCCAACCGAAACACAGTGAAGTGATGTTTAGTTATAACAAGCACTCAGCATGTAAAATGAACGCAATTACATGCAACGTATCGAAGTGTCCGCAGCTCTCGCGTTAGTGCACGATCGAGTGCTTGTGAAACTAGTCCCAAACGAAAGTCTCTTGTGTGGTCCAAGCTGGCAACATAAGCAAGGAAAAACGAGAGTGTCGAAAAAATGTGATTGATTACAATTTCTTGGATGTTTTGTGGATACGTCTTGCCCTAGTCATATGCGATGAAAAGTTAGTTTTGTTATTTAGCTGAAGAAAGCAAGCAAGCATATTCAAAGCCCTCTAATTTAAGTCACCACTGATGAAATTAGTCCAGCTTTGTTTCGTCTTTTGTGCGTATGAAAGGATCACACTTAAAATTTGGGTATGACTTTGTGTTTAGTGTCTGGTTTTTTTTTTTGGCATGTTTAAGTATGGACTGATAAGAAAACAAGAGAAAACTTCATATACCTATCTCTCAACTACTGCTGAAACATACCCCAAAATATCTCATTCAAACTCACATGCCAATAAAAAGAAAAGACAACCTTCAAACTAAGTTAGCAAGACGGAACATATCTGCGTCGTCATTTTCCTCAAATGCGTACAGAATTCACAAGTAGGAATATCTACTTATACATTAGGCGAATCAATAAATGAAATGTCCATAACTTTCTCATGTATATTTTCTGTATTTATCTGGAACTGAAGTCGGTCTTGATGTCCTAGTTAAGCTCTGAACGACTGCTCGCAATATACCTTACGTGAAATGAAACGTAAGTACATTGCGTTTGAAATGAAAATTTAAATGCACTGGCTTGAGAAAGCGCTTGCAGTGCAGCTGAAACCACATTTACTCGAATATTATTATTAAACTTTGTGAGTTAGTGTGTGTATAACATATTTGTTACTATTTCGTGCTGAATTAGCACAATAGATTCTATTTTAGAGGATGTACATACGTTATACAATTTCTAAAACAAATACCTAGCACTAGTATTTCAGCGACAACTAAAAGAAATGTTTTACTATGGAAACTAACGTGGTTTTCACACATTTTTGTTATAATTAAACACGGGAATACTCACGTAAAAATTAAGTCGTCTACTACGATTAGTTTCGATGAAGGTCACCGAATGTGACCGAAACTAGTCATAGTAAAAATTATAAAAGAAATGTGTCTATTTTTTAAATCTATTTTCTCCTCAATGTAAATAGCACGCGTGCTCCATCGTTGACCGCATCACTGCGTCCTATCAGGCAAAATGGCGGTCAAACGCAAGCCTATCGTTGAACAAAGAAAAAACTCAATTATTTTTTCCGCAGTATCTCCAACCACTGAAGCGGACACCCGGTACGTCACCATGTCGCCGCCGCCCACCGTCTTCCGCAACCCGCGGGTCACCGCCAAGCCTAGGCGGACTCACGTGCGAGGGAAGTCAGACTCGCCAATGCTGAACTACATCTTCGACTCTTACGCGACGAGTAACAAGCATTTTCATGACAAGTAAGTGGACAAATAACAACTTTTCATACTACCTTTTTCATTTTTCTGCTTCCCCGACTAGTAATAAAATGTTTCAAAACCACGTTACTTTTCTTGGTATCATTTTCTAACTTTTGCGATTTGTATGTAAGTACTCGTATAATGTCACAAATTTATTGTCAAAGGCGTAATATTATAATTTCACTAGTAAAATTACACGCACGATATTATTGTCCATCGGTTTATACAATATGTCCGGTTTCCGATGTCCGATACTTTAAGGGGTTAAAATGCAATTAATTTTATCGACAAATCACGGATTTTTTTTATTTTTCTCATTATCTCTTATTTTATTTGTTTTATTTCATTTGCTGGGGTATGCGCGCTTTTCAAGTACGTATGTTTACACTGTCATAGCTCCTAAACTATCTAACTCACAGTTAAGATTTAAATGTACATTTATAGCAAATATCCTGTATTATTAAAAAAATTAATAAATAAAATTGGTTAACACATTGGTTTTTTTTTTAAACTAATAATCTGAAAAAAACATCAATTTGTTGTCCAATTTATTTTTTTCAAAAATTATTTTTAATAATACTGAAACATTAAAAAATTAAAATTTGAATCTAGATTTATTGTCTACATTGTTAACTAACATTTGAGACCACTTTTGTGTTTGTAAGTCTTCTACTTGGGTAGATATTGTTAAATTAATACAAGCACCTATGCTTCGCTAACATTTTTTTTAAAGTGCTGCCATTTTTTTATTGATGGAGAAAAATAAAAAAAAATCCGTGATTTGTCGATAAAATTAATTGCATTTTAACCCCTTAAAGTATCGGACATCGGAAACCGGACATATTGTTTATGTGGTTGGTGTCCCTTTGTTTGTTTTAATTTTGTGATCAGTAAATATGTGTTATAAAAGTTCTTAGCATTGAGAGCAATGCGGGTGATTACGACGATAATGATAATGATAAAATTTAAGCGATAAATCCCGTTAGATTATTAAACATAAGATTACAATTACAGAATTACGAATTTATTTAAGAATACAATTTAAAAAAATGTGGTTTTGTAGTTACTATACCTACATAATTATTATGTACACTTATACAATTAATGCAACGTAATGTAGATAACATAGCTACAGAAAATAATACATACACAAAATTTGTACATTAATCACAAAACAATCTTGTAGGTTCTTCAAGGTTTACATAAGTAGATTTCAACAACGTACCGATTTGTGTTTAACTGATAAAATCAGGCAATTTCAGTTCCTTTACAGATAAAGCCATAAACCAAGTTGCGACTTCGAACTTATTTATCACTTAATTTATCACAGAAACTCGAAACGTTGTTTGTATCGTCCCTGTAAATATAGACGGAAGATAAGTCATCCTTTGTGCAAAGTTTAACTCGATAATGACTATCATTTATGAAAGTTTGTAAATCTAAGGTTAGCACGAATGTTTCACGGTAATCATGATAAGGATTTAAATTAAGCCATCGTGAATTTAGATTTACAATCACGTAACGCTCTCGTAATAACTGTAAATTATGTAGGTACGTATATGAATTTCATAATAAAATTGATTTAATTAACAGTCAATGACAGTACAAAAAGTATCCAAAGCTTGAAACATTTAGGCAAGTTTTTATTTCCATGCACTGAAAAGATTAAAAAGTTCTCGCCAAGAAAATCAAACAAGCCCAAAGTATGTGGGGTTTCGTCCGTTTTATTACCGAGCTCCCATAGCTGGCAACCTTTTGGCTCCACCATCAGAACAATTGCAAGTCATGACAATACTATTAACTTAATACTGTCTAATTTACATATGCATGTGAATTTTTATCCCAAACGGAAATCGAGAGTGGATCAAACTAAAATTGCCAGTTAAATTTGTAAATTGACAAGAACAACAGACATCGAGATAGGTGAAACCATTAAAGCTTGCAATAAAGAAGGCAGGTAGTGAAGATATCGATTTTTATATTATATTTATAACTTCACCGCATACACTTATTTACCTTAAATAAATATGGTACGTAAGTAAGGTCTCCAAGGAAAACGTGAGTGAAGCTGATGAAATGCCCAACGAAAATATTCATGATTTTTCCTTTGGTTGCTCGGGTTGAATGGAAATGTCGACGCTTGAGTGAGAATAGGACGACCTACTCTATTCGCGATTGAGTCCTGGTGCCGAATCCCGGGAACTTACTTAGCAAGATCAGATTATAGTTAGGGCTAAATCAGACTCTTCCTTTACCTGCGGAAAAAATAAATCTTATCGAAGAATAAACTAGTAAGTGAGCGAAAGTAATTGAGTTGTAAGACGCCGTCTAGTCTTTACCAACACACTCAGAAAGACACTTAAACTTCATTATTAAAACATGCGATAAATTTGGTTTGTTTATTACGATCAGTAAAATAGCCTTTCAGCTTTTCAGCTTCGGAATTTGTGCCGGATTCCGTGAAAGATTTATATTTCAATTACCTTTGAATTGCTGTAAGCAATACACAATAGTACAAAACAGTTAATAACATATAAAAAGTACTAGCTGCGCCCCGCTGGTTTACTCGTATCCTAAAACTGTTTTTTCCGGGATTAAAAAATTAGCCTATGTGTAAATCCAGGCCATAAACTACATCCACACAAAATTTTACCCTGACCCGTTTTGCCGTTTTCGCGTGAAAGCATCCAAGCATTCAAACTTTCACTACTGTTGTAAACACTAAGAATGAGATGCGTATTCAGTGGTAGGTATAATCACTCTCCGTGTCAATGTGAACGTGTGAGCTAACCCTTACAGTGAAAAAGATTGATGAAAGAAGATAAATGGAGCGCAAGCAGTAAACTGAAACTAGGACGGGAAACCCCCGAGCCCCTAAAAGGTCTTACACGTAAAGATGAAAGATACTCCGAAACTTATGTTTGCAGCGAAAGCTGCAGTATAAAATACGAGCTGGAAAAATACCTAGCATTTTATCACATTATACTTTCAGCACGAGAGCTTACCTCGTTTGAAGAGATAGCTTTGAGCAATGTGATAGTTAGAAAATAGATTTGGTGATAAAGTGGGAGCCATTTGACCTTTTAAATTTTTTTTTTTATGATAGGCTTAAGTTTGACCGTCATTTAGCCTGACAGTGAAGCAGTGATGCGGTCCACTACTTATAACTACTGTTTAAAGTTAGTGACATTAGCCACTAGTCAGTACTATTATATTTTTGTATTATGCAAAGTGACATTCAATCGAAGCAACATTTATAACTAAGGCCGTTTAGACTGAACCTTTTCATCCCGGAAAAACGTTCAGTTCCCGGTTCGTTAATGTAAATTCATTCCTCATTTTCAGAAAGGCCAAGTTGACACAGGAAAATAATACTATGTGTTTTATTAGACCCTCAAAAGGGAGCCAGATTACAACCAAAAACCCTTTGTAAAACCGGACCTTAATTTTTGAAGTCAATTAAAACTCTTCACGCTCATGAAATTATAATTTCAAAAGCGGAAAATTACGCGAAATAAAAACATTTGCATTCATGAATGATTTCAGTGGAATGAGTGGAAAGTAATGAAGTGGGGTGATAGGAATAAATAAAATTAGCATGATGGGCGCCATGAGCGTAACCAGGGTCTCATTCAGAAGGGGGGCAAAAGGTAGACAGGGGGAGGGGACTGGTTTATATCCGCACATCGTCACGTCACACAGCATACCAATTACAGGCGAGTTGGTAGACAAACGCGGATTTATTAGTTGTAAAAAAGTATACATATTACACATGTTTTATGACAGAGTCAGCTTTTAGCAATATTATTTTAACGATCAATTGAAAACAGTTATTTTAAATCACTTTTAAAATCAGTTTGTTGTATACCTAGTACAAACACAAATTACATTTTTCATGTATTTTATTGTTCAATTTTAAATTTTTCAATTTTCTAGTTTTAATTATGGCCTCTATACGAAAGCCCCCTAAAAACCCGCCTGCAATACGTCCTCGTTGAGCTTTATCCAATGGTGCTATTAAGTTTAAAGACTTGCAGAGTTCGCAAGCGGCGCTTATTGTGAATTTTTATAGTCCACTTCACGGCCTAAAGACGCGTTCCAAGTTATTTTATTCGAAGCGACAATCTTTACTAATGCGGTAGGTACATTTACATATTAAAGAAGAAATGGTTTAAACTGTCAACTGCTTTTTAAATATACCTACTTGGGATTTACTGACATTGTCTGTTAGCACTTGTACTGTTATTTAATTTTATTCTGCGCTTTTAGTGCGTCGCAAAGATATATTATTGCGTCTTCAAATTTCATTGCTGGTATTAAATTTCTTAGAATAAATTATAGATATAAAACTACGTGAAAAAGCCGTGGAAATAAAACATTAAATGGGCGAGTATAAAAGATACAAATATAAAAGTACGAAAACGTAATACAGAGCCGAACTTCGTCAAGTGTCAGCCTTACATTAACCTTTCATAAGAACTCATGAAAAATTCATTTAGTTTTCCAGAGACAACTTACAACTTTTTCTCATTTAAAACTAAGTAAGGCTAACTAAGGCCATAGACAAGGACAAAAAATATGCCGATAATAAAAGGAGCAAAGTTATGATATTTTTCCGAGTCTAATTTATGAAGGAACATCTCAAACATGTTGTTGAAGAAAGACATGTTTTTTTTTACAAAAAGAATAAAGTGTGACCCCAACGAGGCCCGTTTTATTCAAACTGGGAACTCTTGTATAGACGTGATGCGGATGAGAATTAGGAGGTTGACTATTACACCGTACTGTAACATTAGATATACCAAACACTGTATTCTAAAATGTACTCGATTGTGTAACAATATTTTTTGACACATGACCAAATCCAGCTAAAAATGTTAAAAGGTTAAAAAATCTTTGACAAGGTTCAGATTTCTGAGAGTTGTTTTAATTTTTGGTAATTTATGTCTCTGTTATTATTTCATTCAAACACCCGTACATTATCATCGTACCTAAGTTACCCAAGTAAATCATCAATAATATAATTTGTGAAAAAATAAAAAAGTTTTTGTTATACTAGACTCAAATCTTAAATGGCGCTATACCTATTATTAGGTATTTATCAAAACCACTTCAGCATTTTAATAAAGTCAACAATTGAAACTATTAATTTTACTCTTACATTTGAATTTAGTTTTTTTGTTTACTTCGGTGTAAAAACGGCCAAGCCAGCGTTAGGCCTGTGGCAGTGTGAAAAGGATCTTCATTAGACCGACAAATGAGATATCGCGGGCTCGTATCAAGCGGAATTAGTTTCTGTTTGAGCTTACATGCCGGCAGCTTGAATGATCCGCTTGATTGGCTGCTGTAATTAGCTATTATGGGAAACTGCTGCCTCAAGAAAAAATGTTATTTATTAACATGAGTGTTCTTTTCGGCAAAGTTTTTTTCCGCGCAACGAAAATATTTGTTTGCTTGTGAGAGTGAAGAAATATAATTATGGATGCCAATGAAGAATACAATTTTGTTAAAAATAAATAAACGTTTCACACTTTTAGCTCCCCACTAGTATACAAAGTTACGGGGAAACCATGGAACACACACAAAGACAACTAACACCCAGACCCAGAACAGATATTTAAATTCATTTATTCAAACATCTGCTCGGCCGCGATCGAACCTGGGACCTCGGGCTTATAAGGCGGATATACTACTGCTGAGCCAAACAGGTCGTCACAAATTGTTATCAAGTATATTTTGATAGTATCGAATATTTACTATAAGATCCTTGCAGATCAGAATCTGAAAATATGCAAAACGGTATTGGGATTTGCATATTGTAAGATTCTATACAAACTTTAAAACTACGCTACATTTGCGATGTAGAAAATTAACTAGAACTGATAGAGATGCCTCTCATAAAGATCATTCTCTCACACATATAAATTTCAAAAATATTCTACAAAAACATTTCCGAAATTCATGTAACCTTTTCATAAAGTAAATCTACTGTAACTAAAAAGTGTTTAAGGGCGGCCTCTCGTAAAACAATGGGTATCATCATAAAGTTTACTGGGCAGTTGGGGCACCATCATTATCTTATCTTAGTACTTTATTTCATTTTAACGAAACTGTGGCCGTCAAAAAATATAGGTTCAAAACAAGTATTTCTGTTTTGCCAGGCGTACAAAAAATACGTAAAGAACCTCATACAGGGAAAAGTAGAAGAAAATAGAGGTCCAGAAAGACGAAGAAAACCTTTTTGAGATAAGATAAAAGAGAATGCAAAAGTCATGTCAGACAAGAAGGTACAAGCATTAGCAGAAAGCCCAAAAATTACTGCATAGACAAGAACGATGCTTTTAAATGTAGAATGAATCAAAGGGATAATGGCACAATAGTCGTAGTCACATCAGGTTGCACGTTAAAGGCCTTAGATTCACATTCTAACAATGAGAATTGAATTACGTCACTTGGTGATAAAGCATTCAGTGCTTTTCAAAGTAGCTAAAACAACTATCACAGATATCCAGTATAACACTGATTATATCAAAGCTTTAATTTAAAGAATTTATCATAACGATTTTCAAACATTTTTGCTACCTATACTAAAAATTACAAAAATATTAAACCGCTGTTAATAAAAATGCGAATGAATTAACCTATTAACAAAAAAAATAACAATCTCATTAAAAAATACTCGTTTACCCGCTCGCGTTCAGGACCTTTCACGAATTGGACCTTTTTCATAATTTAGAGTAGATCAAATGATAAATTAGAGCAAGTGAGCTTCAACGTAGAGATATAGTGGCACACCAAGTTTCGCCGCAAGTGTTACAAAATCACGTCCCCCATTAACCCACTAAAGTTAGCCGAGTCTAGCTTAACTTTGGAATATTCAAGCACAATATTGTGTTCACAATTTTCTGTGTATGCGCTATTTAGGCCAAGGTTGAATAATATTTCGCAATCCTCGGAACATTTTAAGACATGATTTGGTCTCATTATGGCAATGAAGGAAGAATTGGAGACGTCTCGTTTTTGAATAGCTCTGCTGGCTGACACTTGGTGTATCAAGTTACTTCATTTAATCTTTCGAGATGAATAGATAATAACGCATAATTTTATTAGCATTAAACAATGTTGATTTCACTCACATAAAAGGGGAAATTAAAATGAAAAATGTGTGAATGCGTAGCATGCTGAATTCTCTGAGCACGTTTTTTTATGTACGTTTTATTATTTTAATTATTTGAATTACCAATCCTGTTAAATGTTTGCCGCCAAAAGTCAGATTCAGATTCAGAATTCCAATTATAAATTTTATTTATTACGAACTAGGTTCTGTGGCAATTTATTGGTATTTAAATTATTTTTCCCTCTTTACACCTTTATATTGTGTGTTCATAAATTTCACAATAAACTGAACCGACATAGTATAAATAACTGGTTTTAATGAATCGGCAACTCAACATTCACATACAATTATACATAATTATGAACCACCATAGGCCACCAATACTGTACTTTCGGCTCCATAAGGAGCGTAAGTAGTTTCTAACCAAGCAACATTTGAAAGCGGCTTCGGTTAAATATATAGTATATATATTTTTTGTGTCAAAATATGTGTCAGGTTGAACACGACAACAAAAAGTATATAAATGTATTTTCAACAAAAAAAATAGGAAAATAATAAAAATACAATCTAGAAAGTATTTAATAGACTTTTATCACGGCACAAAAGCCCTAGACATCCATTCCGTAAATTTAGGTGTCGCCGTCGCTTTTTCTTTACTTACATTTTCGCTTGTACAGTCTATCCGGCTGAGAATCTAGTTAACTGTTCGTTAAATAAAAAGAATTACCCAAGAACCTCTGATTTTCATTACAAAATAAAGATGGAATTTGCTTTTGGCTAAGTAAACTTTTTTAAAACCAAAATCAGTAAAATCTTGCACGTCTTGATTTCTATACTTTAGGAAAGAATCAACCAAGACTTTATACAAGCTTAACTTAGCTAACTCAACCTAAATGGATCAGTGCAGCGTAGTATTATAAATTATTATTAGACTTTTGAAAGTTGTTATTGGGCATTTATAATGAAACTTCTGTTCAATTAATCAAGTAAAAAGGAGTTAAAACGAGTAGTTCAACTACTGCCGATTTTATCACTAGCAATCTCTTCTAGGCCGTCTTTTCAGTAAAATTTTCTTGCTGCAACCTTTAATCCTCCCACTGCTGGGATACAGGTCTACCCTCGAAGGGTGATTAGGTATAGGGTATAGTAGATTAGAAGTTAAATCACTCTTGAGGATAGGCCAATAACTTTAATAGGACATGAAACAAAGTGTCCACAAAGTCAGACTTTGTGGTCGTCACCCCGAAAAGTCACCAGACGGTCACTTTGACGAATGTATAGTACATCTACAAGACAAGTTTTTCCAGAAAGTTTTTTTGATGAATTGCTTGTTTACGACTATCATGCAAAAACTAAAACTCGAGCGCAAAACGAAATAACATACCGATGTATCTCAAAGTACGAATACCCAAGATAGTTTAGGTACTACGACAACAAGCCCCGCTTTTTATTCTACAACATGTTAGTCCTCTTTTATTACAGTAACAAATAACGGTAAACAAAAATAAATTCCTAATTTACAAACACGACAAGCAAAACCTTGTTTTCAGTTTAATTTAAAACACAAAGTTGCTGGAATTTTCGAACTACAGCGCAACATTCATTCATATTTATCCAGCAATACCGGTGGTCTGAAACTTTCACTGGAAACCTTTCCGCAGTCTACCGCACTAAACTCACTTTTACGTCACCTCGAGGGCAAGAAGGGGCCCTTAAGGGCGGTAAACAACTTAGAGAACTGGTCTGCGAAGTGCAAACGAACAACCCGGAGGAAATCTGGTAAACCGACACACTGAATTCGTAATGTTTTTTTATGGGGACAAAATGGAGGCCATCGTGTTAACTGCAGGCGAATTGCGAGCCCGGAATTAGAATTGATTTGGGCTAGTGTTTGGGTCTGATTAAATGAGAGACATAAAATAATAAATTTATTATAATAAAAAATCCAAGCCCATATTAAAAAGTTTATTATTACAGACCAATAAAAGTGGTCAAATAAAATTTAAAACTAGTCTAGGCCCTACCTATCTCAGGAGTAGAAATTTTTATGTCATATTTTTTCCCTACAGCCCTTCCCTGTTTTGCTGATTAACAAACAAAATAATATACAAAACAACAAACAAAGTAAAAAACAACAAAAAAACACAAAACAACAAAATTAGTTAGTATAACAAGCTGAATAAAAGTTTGCATAAATTAAATATAAAACCCTTGTTTCAGTTTTCGGCCGCCATCATTCGAAGATTTGACTGCCGAAGAGACTATACTAGACGCAGACACAGGAGCTACGGTGCTGTTCGAATGCAAGGTCACGGCTTTACGGGACAAAACGGTAAGAAACTGCAGGAACCATAAATAAAACGAAACAAAAAAGCAATCAGTTTTAAACAGTAAAGTAGATAAAATTCATACTTTTATGTGCAATTTTTTTTTTCTTTCAAAGCTTTCAATCTTCCGTCGTACTCGTAAATACTGAAGCCTTAATCTGTTCATTCCTAAAGTTTAGTTTCAAAGATTTAGATGCCATTAAAAAAGCTAAAACATTCCTACAAGCAAATTGTAAAAAGATCTTTAATCAAAATCATATGACTGTATTTATGTTTCATATCCCTTGTTCCAGGTATCTTGGCTTCGAGTATTTGAAGATAAAAACTTCGAACTGCTCACAGTGAACCTAGATACACACGCGGCAGATACAAGGTAAAAACTGAGATTTAATGACGCAGGTACAAATTGTAACTCTATATTAGCTTTAATATAGTTGAGTCAACCAGCCTTGGAAAACGAATGACAAAAAAGGAGGAAAACCAAATCTCAAGTATCTACGAGTATTGCTTTTATCTTGGTTTCATGTGTGTATACTTCTAGATGAATCAAAATGGATTACGTCATTAGTCAGGTAATAGCGACGCGCCATCCCTCGTTCCAAATTGCATCGAACTACCGATGTGAGCCGTTTGCGTTCACGTTTTGTTTGGAACGAGGGACGGCACGGCGCGTGGTGTTTCCCGCGGTCCGAACACTACGAGTACGTGTGGCGGGCGCTATCGACAGAGCATGCCTCACGAGACCACTGTTTTTTCGCTTTGGTTGCTAAAGTTATCACTCTCCAGATAGAGATAGAAACTAACGTCGCCAGGCATTTTTGGTCAGTTAGGAGGTGACTACCTTCTTCGAATTAGTTATATTATCCGGACTAATTCCAAATTAGATCCAGATCCAGATTAGATCATCAACACAGCATCAATATGAAGAGTGGTGAAACCTATAGGATATATCAGCTGGAAACGCCGTGCAGAGCAGCACACAAAAGAAAAAAAGACCAAAAACCTTCAAAACACAAAGAAATCACACAACCAGTCCACCAAGAAACGCAAATGCATTCAATTTTATCTCTAAGCTTAATTTATAAACATCCTTTTTTATAAAAGACCGGCAAACAGGCAGACGGTTAGCCTGATGGTAAGCAAAACCACCGCCTATGAACACCTGCAACACTAGCGGCGTTGATGATGCTTTGCCAGCTCGGAGAGGTGCTTGTAAACAACCTTTTCACAAAATAATCTAAGAAGGCGAAGTGGCCATCTTAAATTATTACTTAAAGGGGAAAAACGGTAAAGTTGCCTCGTCTTGATCTCACAATTCTCTGTACTCAGGTATAGAGTAGACTTAGCGGGAGAGAACTGGAAGCTGTCTTTAGCTGATGCGAAGGTGCAAGACTCGGGGGTCTACTGCTGTCACGTGTCCACGCACCCGCCGATGTTGAGGCGGTTCAGACTCAACGTACATGGTGAGTTAGGAATAAAAAAAAAGTTTTTTTTGAAACTTTAACAACAAAAGTGCAAAAAATCCAAATAATTTTAACATTTAAACCTCTCGGTAACAACAGCTAAATGTCAAATTGGCTTTGGTTGTAATTTTTTTTTTTGCATGTTATATTTTACTGCATCAAAAATTAAGGTAAAGTAAGTTTAATAATCTCTTTGATCATATTTTCTGCCTACTTATTTCATTATTCCTAAATCTGGTGACTAAAGCCACAAAAAAGTTTAAAAAAAACAGTAACTGCATTATAACCTGTTTTGGTTTCTGTTTTTTTGACACATTGAAAACCTTTCCTCCACTGTTTATGGCAAAGCTGCTTCCAAAACCAATCAAGGCCATTCAAAAAAAAAAACAAGTAAAATATTTTGTGCTTTATCTGATATTCGAAAATAATATACAAAATGATATGGAAATAAGGAGAAAACTCCATAATTTTACGTTCCTACGACACCCATCAATTGAATCAAAAACAAGCAACCTCCCCACAACATTCAGCCTCAACTTTATAATTTCTTTCCAACGAAGGCCGAACAAGACAAACGTGAGTCGAAACCATAACCAGCCTATAACAAGGAGCATCTCCCCTTTTGAAACTCTTTAACTTTTGTTGTTGAAAATACCCATCGACTTTTACGATTGTTTCAAGGGACTTGAAAACAAGCGATGGTGAGCCGATGGTAGCTCAGTGTCGTTGTTACGTTGTAAATGTGTGTTTAGTTTTTATGAAGGAGTTTAAAATGCAGTGTTGTTTTATGAGACTACCGGGAGTAGGGTCTGGGATAACTTGATATTAAGTATGTGCTTTGTTACTCTTGCGTTGATCTCGTTTACTACAAAATACGTAAATAAAATACTGTTTTTACTTGAACTTTTTTGCTTGTTAACTGTTACTTATCCATACTACAAAAAGAGAGCTTATTCGATGCGATTCTCAAGTTGAAAATGTGTCGATATAATAAAAATCCCCAGGCAGCGGCCTTTTAGATCAGTTTAGTTTTGTGGTTTAGTTTTTAATTTAAGTATATTTTGATATTCATATGTATTTGCATAATTTAAGTCTCTGTGAATAAATGAAGTGTCTTAAAAATAGATCCTTAAAGATTCAATTCCGCTTCACTTCCACATCAGGCCGCCAGTTGTTGCACTAGTTTTAGGTGCTTTAATCCTTTTGTTTGTAATTTATGGTGTGAACAATAAAGAGTTTATCTGTCTATCTATCTATCACTTCAGTTTCTACTACAATTGATAATTTGTAAAGTGAAGAGAACTATAATAAAACTAGTATTTGGCGTGAAGGCGCGGGCTGCATGCGGTCTGCGGAATGTTCTGATAGTATGGTCCATTATCATGTTTGGGTAATTAAAAAAAACTTAAAGAAATAAACGCATTAACAAAAGCGCCACCTAGTTTAGTATAACTAAAACACATCTAATTGGTAATTTCTCACCAACCAGCTATACCTTACCCATAATTATAATATTAATGAAGCATTATTATTTGCAGCGCCATTAATAAAAATGGCAAAGGAAGCGTTCCTAGAGACAGGAACGACGCTGTCCCTCAAGTGCTTGGTCCTCCATCTGCACGCCGGGGAGGCGGAGCCCGTACTGCACTGGTTCCGGGGAAACACCAACACGTCGCTGGACGAGATCCGAGGCGGCGTTCTCATTGAGACGGACCATCTCACTCTCACAAGTCACTTGCAGGTACATTACCTACATCCTACGATATTATTATATACTCTATTTTAAATAGGAGATCAGGCATATCGTAACTATGTCAGGGTAACGAGCGTAGTGCTGTGCCACGCAGGGTCATGAATTGTTAAGAGTTCAAAATTCTGGGTGGCACAGATGTGTGTATTTTGTGTTATTAAGTAATAGATTTGCGTTTGACCGACGACGTCACGCTTGATGGTAAGCAACAATGCGGTCTACGATGGAGCACGCTTGCCTAGAAGAACACGTAAGTAATTTGCTCGTCTCATCAGTCAACACGGTCTCATCGTCACATTGGAGTAGCTGATCTGCGCTTGGTAGAATAGCAAGCATTGGTGATACTCAGCCGCGTTTTGTTAGTTTCTTGACGTTTTAAAAGATAACGCGTCACTAACAGTTTGGTTCAGTATTCGCCATAGTTACTATTAACTGAACTGAATTAACCTGTTTTCATTAAAAAAATCTTTGGTGGTACAAGCCATAAGCTGATAGCGATTTTTTAAAATTTTCGCTGACGTAAAAATGACGTCATCATGGAAAGATGCAGAAAGTGCTCATCCTCCCATACATTGCATGTTAAAAAAAAAATACAAAAAAACGGATACGTAAGATCAAAGTACAAAATTAAACACTTGTTATGTAATCGATTATTATTTTTAATTTTATTATAAGCCTTACTTGTCCCATTTTAGAGCAAAGCCTCTCTTCCTTCCCATGCATTGATAAAGTCACCTTTTTACTAAAATCTTGCAGATATTACATTTTTTAAATTTATGTAAATATTTTTTTTTATTTTTTTGATTTAAACGCATTGTTCTTGAGCTAAAACCAGAAATCAATTTGCAAAAATATAAAAAAGTACGTTATTTTTGTAATCGTGTGTTCGTTGTTGTTGTTGTTCAATTTTGTACATTCCGAAATAAAATATATTTGAATTTGATTTTTGTAAAATAAAATAGTATAATTTATAGTTCATATTCCATTAATTTCAGTACTACTACTAACATACGTAGGGTCTCAAAAGCTTAGATCAAAATTAAATTAAAGCATCCATTTTCCCTATTTATATGACCGAACTTCTAGAGCTTAGCTTCCACAGCTCCACTCATCAGGCTCAAATAGCCAAACTAACTCCTGACCCGACAAAAACTAACTTATCATCCTGAGAGTTAGGGTTGCCTCGCTCCGTTAATCCGGAAATGTTAGCAATAAACATACCCACGTCACTTACGTAGGAACGTACATACTTTATTACGGGTTATAAACTTTTGTTTGTAAAAAAATAGCATCGGCCCAACATCCTTTTTTTTTTTGGTCACCCAGTGGAAATCCGGGGGAGCCGGGGTTATGTGGGAGTCTCCGCCCTGCGGCGGCATACCCACTAAAACCACTGGGGTGTTTCCCTCAGCCTCTTGGCCGGGGGTTGCGGGATTCGTTCGGACGTCTCCGCCACCCCCAGCAGGGTCGGCCCTTCGGCCCCATCATGCCCGGCCCTGCATCGGCCCCTTCCTTCTCGTTGGTGATGTGCGGAAACACTGGCACATCGCCCAACCTCTGAACTCGTGGCCGGTGGACACCCAGCTCCCCCGAGCCGGGCACCCAGAGTTCCCACCTGAGGACCGCCGACGGTCATAAATGGCCGTCGACGGTGCCAGGTTCTCACTCTATTTGGTTTGCCCACTCGTCCCTGCGCTCTCGCGCGGGGCGGGTAGGCAATCTATTGGAGTGGCCCGAGAGGCTGGCCTAGCGGCCTTGCCTCTCTTGCGCCTCTTCTTGGGAGGCGGGGCGCAAGCCCTGTCTCCCACACGATGCCCGGCCGGCTTGTCCGCAGCTGCGCACGACGACACAGTGCGGTGCGGCCGAGCAACCGCTCGCCTTGTGGCCGGACTGACCGCAACGGTAGCACAGAGTGCTACGGTCAGTCTCGACAGGGCACTGCTCCCGGACATGCCCCACCTTGAGGCACCGAAAGCAGCTCATCGGCTTGGGTGCCAGCAGCCGGACCCGGGCCGACACCCACCCAACTAGCAGGCGACCTGCGGTCGCCACTCTCTTGGCTGCGGCCACCGGGCACCGCACGATTGCCGTGCCCAGGCCCGCAGCACCTCGGCGGACTTCGCCCGCCCTCACCGCCTCGAGCTGGCACGCTCCAGCCTCGGCTATCGCCGCCGCTACGTCCTGTCCGGTGGC
The DNA here is from genome assembly GCA_949125135.1 of Alcis repandata. Classification (NCBI taxonomy): domain Eukaryota; kingdom Metazoa; phylum Arthropoda; class Insecta; order Lepidoptera; family Geometridae; genus Alcis; species Alcis repandata. The sequence continues at coordinate 4,237,347 of OX421240.1, forward strand.
GGTGACATCCAGGCCGGTGATGCGCAGGTCTGCACATTTCACCGGTCTGGTGACCCGGACGTCCTCCCCGAGCACCTGGCGGAGTCTCTCCGCGAAAGCGTCCGTCTTGCGCTCGCGGTCGGCCGCGTCCTCGCCCAGGACCTCCAGCAGCCGACCGCCAGTTGCCGCTCTACGGAAGTTCGCGAGAGACTCGATCCCGAGCTCACAGTCACCATGCTCAGCAGCGATGAGTCGGAACTCGCGCTCGGCAGCCTAATGTCCGGTCCCTCCGTGAAATGTTTCACGGCAAAGGACTGGACAGAAGGACCGCTAGCGACTGAGTCCCTCCTCAGCACCACTTTGCACTCCCTCTCCACACCCTTTCTCACGTCGTGGCGATTTGTGCCCCCCCCCCCCCTCCCCAGAGTACGCGGGGCTGCGTGCCGGAGCACGGAGGGATTCCCCCGTTGACGTGCGACGGGGACCCTCCTGGGTAGACTTTTGCAAATCGGCCATTTCATAAGAAGTGCTCCTTATGGGCGGAACTTCCCAGTTGGGGGGTCTAGCGGCCGACACCCCGTCGACCATGCCCGGGCATACAGGTCCGGAGCAACGCCCCACGAGAGGCGCAGCTCCGGGCCCGCAACCCGAACACTCCCCCCGAACCTTGAGATTCCCCATCCCCGGTGTGCCCGGAAGGGTAGCCGAGTTGACCGACCCCTTCCGCGCCGCCAGCCTTGAAGGCCGGCCATCCTCCGACCCGAAGGTCCGCTGGTCCATTTCTGGACCCCAGCCCGCCTCGTCCACGCCCTATGCTGAGCATAGGGACCCGTGGAGAAGCCAATGAAGGCCGCCTAGGCTCAGACCGCCGCTTCCCGGAATGTCCAGGGCGCCGGCCCGAACCTCGGGTTCCTCTTAGTTTCACCGGGCTCAGTGCCACGGCTACTTATCCACCCCGCCACGGAAAGGCTGGGAACCCATCGGAGTGAATCGGCCCAACATCCTGAGTCATGACATTTTAATGGACAACAACAACAACTCATCCAATTTTTTATTTCAATGGATAATTTGTAAAGTAAATAAAAACCAAAAACTATTTTTGTTTTCAGCAAAAAAGTTTAAATCAAAAACTGTCCTAAACTAAAACTTAACGTAGACTCGTATCAACGTGTATTACTAAGTTAAACCAAAAAAGTTTGTGTGCTAAAAAAGTTCGAGTAAATGGCTCGGGCCATTTTTTTTTTTTTTTTTTTGTTTACCCAGTGGAAATCCTTTATGGATACCACGCCCGCCCCGGGGGAGGCAGGGTGGTTATGTGGGAGTCTCCGCCCTGCGGCGGCATACCCACTAAAACCACTGGGGTGTTCGGCATCCGCCTGAGATGGGGCAAGGTGGGGTCGCGTTAGCAATCGCCATCTTGCCCCGGCGACGGACCCGATTAGGGCCCCCTGCACCTATGGAGGGGTGACCCTGTTCCCCAGGATCACCCCCCAGACAGTGTGGGGTCGTGCAGGCCGGGAGAGTCCCCCGACTCTCCCGGCAACCCCACTGCCGAGGAGCGAGGAGACGGGCGAACCGCCTCCTCGCTCCCTAGTCCCGCTCGCTCGCACGTGGTGGGCAGTGTGGTTAGCACCACCCACCCCGCCTTAAGCCCACGTTCCTTTCACACCCGGCCGCAAACCTCACGCGGCGAGGTGCAAAAGGAACCCTCCTCTTTCCCTTGCACTCCCGACCGCGACCCACACGCGGCGAGGAGCACAAGGAAAACCCTCTTGGTGGCACCGCTGTCACCGCCCGAGCGTGGAGCGCTGTTCCTCCAGCGTCTACCACACTCGTCACCGGCGGCAGCAGTGCCACCGTCCAAGTGTGGAGCGCCGCATCCCCCGGCGTCCACCACACTCAGACCCTCCTCCTTTCCTTGCACTCCCGACCGCGACCCACACGCGGCGGGGAGCACAAGGAAAACCCTCCTGGTGGTCCGAGCAATCGCTCAGACCCCGGCTCATCCGCTGTGCCCTCTGCTAATCAGCCCTCTGCTGCCAGAGGGACACGCGGAAGGCCCCACCTCGGGTTCCTCTTAGTTTCACCGGGCTCAGTGCCACGGCTACTTATCCCCCCCGCCACGGAAAGGCGGGAACCCATTCGGGGGGGAAATGGCTCGGGCCAACCCTAATCCCACCTGCCTGACCTCAACGTAGCTCTACTAGAGACTAAGAAGACACAGAAGTATTTAACTTAGAGCTTATTTTTGACCGACTTCCAAAAAGGAGACGGTTCTCAATTCGATAGAATGTTTTTTTTAGCAACTTTTTCATCAATTTTTTAGAGCGTCATTTGTATCTAGTAGTCTCGAATGGCCATTGCTTATTTAGCAAACTAATTCGTGCCACTATGAAAACGAACGAACGAAGGTTTTCGTACGAATTTGTGTTATCAATTTATCCATCTGCCTATCTATATTTTGTGTGTCTGCTGTCACCTGACTTCGACCACGCTATTTACAACAGTTTGTGTACGCAGTTAATATCCAGGAAAAAGACATTTAGCTGCCAGAAAATGGCGGATTTAACACGTAGTGGTAAACATATAGGCGTTGCTTAATGGGTTTTAAGATTCAGAGGCATCTCGTCCGCCCTAATTAAAAATGTTTTATTTAGATAATTAATTAATTAGTTTGAACTGCCATCTCGCCTGATAAACTTAAAATAAGCTATCTCTCTCTTCAAGAAATCTTATCTTATAAGATACCAAAATGAATTATGATGTTGCGATAGTAATTCATTTGGGACCATAGTTAGGTATATTACCATTAATACTTTTTTCCGCATCCGTATTCATAGTTTCACACAGAATCCACCCTATTACATAGTATCCGATTTAAATAGCTGGAATCATATTTATTAAATTATCCAAGATGGCGGATTCAAAATGGCCGCCAGTTTTTGAAATGGTTCGAGGGGGCTGATTTATTGCATTCAGGGGTTTTTGGGGTCCCTGATTCCATTATATGACGCTTTTTAAATGTTCTCAAAAAATGAGGGTTAAGTTAATTTTATCCCGGAAAATTTACGGTTCCTGAAGAATAGTCTACGCGGGCAAAGCCGTGGATAGAAGCTAGTTACCTAATGAGGTTAAACGGGCCGGCAATTTTTCGTTTTATTTTATCATATTAAGTGTTTGTACAGAATCCAGAAACTTCAAATGAAACAAATAGATATCCAAACTATTGTTTATTCAGTCACACATTGACGCGAGCCAATTCATTACATTAAGTATGCTGCGACAAACGTTTGCGCGAGTTAACTTGTTTAAAATAGCGCCATCTATGAGATGTTAAGTGAACTAAAACGGCGTGATTCAAATCATGGTTCGAATCTGGTTCAAGTTAACAATTGAACATTCCGCCACCCATGGACCACATGTCCATAATAATGGGAACAAAAAAAACTTCTAATGAACTCTCAAACCTTAACATTAACAAAATAAAATAGATCAAATGAAATTAACAAAACATTCACAATAACTATAGACTAAGCTAACAAACTCTCAGTCTTAGGTAAAAAAACAGTTTTTAAAACAATCTTAGTTTAATAATTTTTGATCAAATTCAAGAAAATAAATTAGGCCAAAAGTTATAGAAAAAAATAGAGGTTGCCAAATCAAGACAACAACTTATTCTGAGATAGGTAACAAACACAATTTCGATACGGGACGTTTAAAAACGGTTCCTCTGCTACGTAAGCTAACTACGCGAGTGATATCGTCAGGACCATTGTGCTTTTCCGTAATCATACCGTACATCCATTTTGCTGGTGGAAGATTTTCCTCTTTCACCAACACCACATCACCAATCTCGAGCTCCCGAGTGCCTTGTCTCCATTTATGGCGCTGCAGAAACTGAGTCAAGTACTCTTTAGACCATCGTTTCCAGAACTCTTGAACCTTTCGTTGAGTCAACTGCCAGCGCTTTAAAGAGGAAACATTTGAGTTCTGATAATTGGCATCTGGGATCAGTACCAATGGTTCTCCAACCAGGAAGTGGCCTGGTGTCAGCGGACTAGGGTCATCGGAACCATCACTCATACGCGATATTGGTCTCGAATTGAGGCATGCTTCAATTTGAGCCAATACCGTTGTTAACTCCTCAAAGGTTAACGTCGAATCACCGATGACCTTCTTAAGGTGATTTTTTGTGGAACGTACTCCTGCTTCCCATAATCCCCCAAAATTGGGACTATAGGGAGGAATTCGGTGCCAAATCGTCCCTTTTGTAGCGAGCCAGTCAGCAATCTCAACAGCGACAGTAGAATTTTCAGCTGTTAGTAAAGTCTTCAGTTCTCGATCAGCGCCAACAAAGGTAGTCCCATTATCGCTCCAGAGTTCTGCACAATGGCCACGTCTAGAGACAAACCGTTTGAAGGCTGCTAGAAAAGTTTCAGAAGTGAGATCACTGACGACTTCGAGGTGTATGGCTCTCGTTGCCATACATACAAAAAGGCATATGTATCCTTTCGTAGATCGATGACCACGACCCTTCGTGGTTCTTACTGCTATTGGACCCGCATAATCTACTCCACTTTGATAAAATGGTCTACCTGGCGTTACTCTAGCTGATGGCAATTGACCCATTAATGGGTGCATGGTCTTAGCAGCGTAACGTACACATGTCACACACTTGTGAATGTAAGATTTTACCAAGTTTCGTAGATTCACGATCCAATACTTTCCTTGTATGTAGCTGATCATCAGGAGCGGACCTCCATGAAGAGTTTTTTCATGAGCTTCACCAATGATCAGTTTTGCCAAATGAGACTGACGTGGTATTAATATAGGATGCTTTTGAGTTTCAGCCAGATCAGACTGCTGCAGCCTACCACCAACACGCCATACGTCATCATTGTCTTTGAAGGGGTTAAGAGAGGAAAATTTCCCTTTCTTATCCTTCAGGTCCTTTAAAAGGTAACGAATCTGAGTTCGTTTGATGCAAGCTAGTAGAACAACCTGTAGTTCGTTAGCCGTCAACCACGGCTGCGAAGTCGGAGAAGAAGGTAAGTAGAATCGTCTGCACCAAGCCAACACTCGAACAAGTCTTCTCAAAGACGAAAATCTTTCAAGAAATGCATCACCGTTCTCAGCGTCACTGGTAAGTACATGACTTTTAATTATTCTTTTTTCTTCCAGGTTGGTATCCTTCAGATCTCCATTGCTATATAGAATTTCTTTCAGATGCAGCCACTCCGGACCGCGATTCCACAAGACGTTTTCTACACATTCCGAAGGCGTTATCCCTCTAGAGGCACAGTCGGCGGGATTATCCTTTGAGACGACATGAGACCACTGACTTCTATTAAGGATCGTAAGTATTTCAGACACTCTATTACCGATGAAAGTCTTCCAGCGACCAGGGTGACTGCTAAGCCAAGCTAGAACAATTGTAGAGTCTGTCCACGCATGCAGGTGATGTTTTGGAACGCTCAGAATCTCTGCAACTTCACTCAAGAGTTTAGCCAACAAGACAGCACCGCATAATTCCAGGCGTGGAATCGACACCTGCTTAATAGGAGCTACTCGGGTCTTGGAAGTCACCAAACTCACATGCACGTTTCCTTCGCGATCAGTGACGCGAGCGTATACCACAGCAGCGTAAGCCACGTTGGAAGCATCCGAGAAACCTTGAAGTTCCAGGCATATATCATCCTTGCTAGAATGGATCCATCTAGGTATGCGGATTTCCTGAAGTTTCTCTAGATCATTGCGAAACTTAAGCCAATCGTTAAGCAATGCTGATGGAAGTGGGTCATCCCATTCAATACCGGATAGCCAGAGCCTTTGAATAAAGACCTTAGCAGTAGTGATAGCTGGAGCCAACCAACCTAAGGGGTCATAAAGTCGAGCAATGTCTGATATGACTCGTCGTTTGGTACACGGACCATCAATAGGAGGTAGCGTAACAGTGCATTGAAACGTGTCAGCTTCGCGATTCCATGTTAGGCCTAAAATCTTCATCACTTCATCAGTCTTGAGTTCTAGATCGACATATGATCGACGCTCACCATGATGGATATGCTTCATTAGCTCCGGACTATTGCTTGACCATTTCTGCAGAGGGAAGCCTCCACGACCAAGAAGCGTAGTCATCTGCTCATGAATTTGGATCCCTTCACTTACTGAATGACAACCGGTCATGAGATCGTCCATGTAGAAGTCTGTCAATACTCGACTTTGAGCTAGGGGCACATCTTCGCCATCGTCTCTCGCTAACTGCTGCAACGATCGTACAGCCAAGTATGGTGCCGAAGACATTCCAAACGTGACTCTCAGCAACCGCAGATGTTTCAAATCAGCACTTGGATCGTCGCGCCAGAAGATCCTCTGAAAATCAACGTCTTCATCCGCAACTTTTACTTGCCTGAACATCTTGACGATATCTGCAACAATTGATATTGGGTAACAGCGCCAACGCATCACCAGATGTCTTAACTCCGGTTGCAGAGTAGGTCCGGTCATGAGATCATTATTAATCGAAACGCCGTTGGATCCAGAACAAGACGCGTCAAAAACCACACGTACCTTGCTTGTGGTTTTGTCCTGCCTTACTACAGCGTGGTGTGGCAGGTAGACAGCATCTGGTTTCTCGGTGTTATTGACCTCTTCCATATGACCCATGGTGATATATTCATTGACGACGTCTGAATACTCTGCTTTTAGTTTAGGATCATTGTTTGAAAGCCGTTTCTCTAACATCATGAATCGTTTCCGTGCAATGTTTCTAGAGCCTCCATACTTGCATAGTGGGTCTTCCGTCTTGAATGGAAGACGTACTATGTAGCGACCTGAATGGTCTCTCTTGGTGGTTTGTGTGAACCACTCTTCGCATTTTTGATCCTCCAGGGTCAAATGCTTCTGTTTCTGAGAGGATGGTTCTGCTTCCAACTCCCAGAATTTCTTCAGCAGTTCGTTTTCAAACTGCTGATCAACATGCGTTACATGCATATTGATGATACTGTGACACTGTTTGCTACGGTTGACGTAAGCAGATGGCACAGTACCTGATAAAATCCAGCCTAGACGGGTATTTTGAGCAATCAACCCAGGCTGACCTTTCACTAAACCTTCCAGAAGGATCTGGCTATAAACCTCCGCCCCCAATAGCAGATCAATTCGATTTGGAGTACCAAACGATGGATCGGCTAAAGCACTGAGTGGAAGAGCAGGCAACGACTGCATATTTTGCAGCGCTGCGCTGGGCAACAGACATGTGAGCTTATTCAGCACATGTGCCTTTACTGTGATGGTAAAGGTTGGGTCTAGGCGGGACTGAATAGTAAGCAAAACTGTGTGTTTCGACGCAATAGTCGAGCCACGGCCGCCGCCTAGTCCGGAGACTAAACCAGTCTCGAGATTTTTCTTGAGACCCAATAGCTGCACTGCAGCTTCTGTCAGAAAAGACGCCTGAGATCCTTGGTCAAGCAAGGACCTTAAAACCACAGTGCTCTTGTTACTGGATTCCGCCTTTACTAAGGCAGTTGCCAGCAACACCTGACTGGGCGAATTTACGTGACAGGAGGTGATATTTGGAAAATCCGTTGTTTCATAAGGAACTTGTGAACTGGTCGAGTCTGGCGCTAACGCCGTGACTGTTGCGACCACGCTTTTGTTCACGGTTTGCTCAGCCTTGACATTGTCAAAGGCTGGTTTCTGGGTTTTTGGATGTAAGAGTGTGTGGTGTTTCTTTTTACACAAACGACACCTGGTTGACATGTTACACTGGAAGACGGTATGATCGGTACTCAAACAGTTAAAGCACAAGTGATTAGTCTGAGCGAAATTACGTCTAGTATCGGTGGGTTCTTTTGCGAATTTCTTACAGTTGCAAGTTTTGTGGTTCTCTGAACAATAAGAACAGGATACAAAAGTAGTTGCAACGTGAGCACAATTAGTCTTCTCTGACTTTTGAATTTTAGGATCTAAAAACTCTATTGACCTGAATCTATTCTCTAAAAATTGCTCAAACATAGCCATTGTAGGCAATTCTAAATCAGTCTCAGTCACCTTTTGTTCCCAGAGCTTGCGGGACTCAGCATCAAGTTTTTGACTAATTAAAAAGACTACTATTACGTCCCAAGAATCGACATTGACGCCTAAGTTCTTCAAGGCGCTCAGACATTCCTTAGTTGTGTCTAATAAAAGCTTTATCGCACTTGAAGATTCAGTTGTCAGTACTTTTTGGGATGTAAGCTTCTTTAAAATGCAGTTCGCCAAATACTTTTTATTATTATATCTGCTTTCTAACTGAGTCCAGCAAACTTTATAATTATCCGAGGTGACCGGGATGTGCCTCAATAACTGCTCAGCTTCACCAGTCACTGAACTTTTTAGGTAATGCAGTTTTTGTACATTATCTATACTACCGTTTTTGTGAATAAGGGAAGTGAACATATCACGGAAACTTGCCCATTCCGAGTATTTACCCGAAAATTTGGGTATTTCAATTTTAGGCAATTTAACGTTCAGTTCAGTGACCTTACTTCCATCTGCAGTAGTAGATCTTGAGGCTATAGGATCTGGTTTGAGTTTCTGAATAACCTCCTTCATCATTGATTTATAATCCATAAAATTCTCTTCCGTGGTATCATATAAATCGTCTTTAAAATATGAAGACTTTTGCAACTCCTCATTTTTAACTTCAAATATAATCTTTCGGTGGTTACTTTGAAACTCCAACCAGTGTCTCTCTAACGATTCTAATCGTGTATTAATATAAGAGAGAGACAACCTATCCTTTGAAGCTTTCTTAAAATTAACTTTAGACTTATTAATTTGTGCCGCAATGTTCTCTTGTAGGCTATAATAACTAGATGCCATCATGAGAAAAGTAAATTATTTTCTAAGTGTATAGAACCTTGTCGTACTCAGAATTTTACAAATTTGGGCATAGGTTCCCCGTCTGTACACTTTTCGCGAAACTATTCTAAGTCATGCACACAACACATAAAATTTTAAAGTCTAAGAAAGTCAATTAAAATTCACTAAGTGACTGGAACTTTGTCACAATGAAACATGCACTTATAATTTCTTCAAATCTTCAAGTTTTGAATTTCCAGAGAATAAGGTTTAAAATTGTACTCACTATTTTTCACCGAATATGAACTCACGCTTGACCACACTGCACTAATTTCGACGTCACCACTATGACGCCTCCTCCAGTGACGTCAGCACTATGACGTTTCACTCCAATGACGTCAGGTTAGGTCCGGCTGCAGCCGGGGCACGTTCCGCCGTCGGCGAAATCTCGCCCTCACTTCGAATCAGCTAGTGACTATGACCTCTTCTTCACTGGGGGCTTCCACCAGGTAGCACCCAGAGTTGGAGACACAGTCCAGCTCTCCGCAGCGGTATACTTGCCACACACCAGTTAGGCCAATGGTCAGGAAGTATAATACTGCACCCACTTCCTGCACAAGTAGCGAACCACTACCCTGTTCCGTGCACAATGGAGTAATGCCACAATCAACCAAGCGTCGCCGTTTCCCGGCAACACGAAGGACCATGTACAGAATCCAGAAACTTCAAATGAAACAAATAGATATCCAAACTATTGTTTATTCAGTCACACATTGACGCGAGCCAATTCATTACATTAAGTATGCTGCGACAAACGTTTGCGCGAGTTAACTTGTTTAAAATAGCGCCATCTATGAGATGTTAAGTGAACTAAAACGGCGTGATTCAAATCATGGTTCGAATCTGGTTCAAGTTAACAATTGAACAGTGTTTAAGATAATGCATGATCCAAACCATAATTAACGCGCAAAGTAAAGCCACTTCTCATTCTAAGCCACTTATGTTTTACTATAAACTCCGGTAAATCTCACCAGCCACCGCACCTGAAACTCTGAAACCTTCTGAAATAGAGTAGCAAACATGTGCAGAAAAACAACTAGGTACTAGAGCATACTGATATCATCAAAAAGTACGATAATTAGCACCCGTTTTTACGGTGACAACTATTATGATATATGGTTGTCACCGTAAAAACAAGTACTTACTAGCACCAGTTTTTAGGGTCACAATCATATAATTATTATGATGGTTGTCACCGTAAAAACGTGTTACTAATCATCGTACTTTTTGGTGATATCAGTATGCTCCGTACTTTAGGTGAATTCATCGTAATTTCGATGGCCATTTTTCTCAGTGCGAATGCCGTGGATTACCTACTATCACCGCGATTTCTGTCTCACATGTAAACACAATAGGGTCCGACGGCTAGTACGAGTATGTCTACTCGTACTGCTAGCTGCCAAGCTACAGATTCCCTCTCACTCTAACAGTTCTTCAGTCGTTCCCTCAATTCAGAGAATCGTGGTCACCGGAACCTTTTAGCCGAGTTATCTGCCTCCATCTACTCCGGTCCGAAGTTGCCCTCACCGCCTGGTAGAATTTAGAAGAGGAAGAGGCTTCTTTCACTTGGGCAGACCATAGTGTTGGCGACCGGCCTTGTGCTCTCTTGCCATCGGTATTGCCACTCTAACACCTATGTGTAAACCAGCTAAGTGGTGCGAGACAACAAAGCTTAACTAACTGTGACACGTTATAAGTACAACGGCATCGTGTGTAGTATCTCGCATAGCAAAATTTTTCAACAACACCACAATTTGAATCTAATTATGTCGAATCGAATTTTTTTTAAAAGTACCAAATTCTCGCTTGAATTCTTGAATTCTATGAAAATACACGGGTGTATTAGTTTGTATCACAAACATTCCTTTCCTTGCAATGCTATCACATAGATTTCTGACGGAAAGTTGCACCACGCTATTCAGACCAGTTTCTCTGAAGAGTTTTCCTCGGTTCCGCTAGGCCCACTAATTCCCCCACCACCACCCTTCCTTAGGTCTAAATTACCGTAATATATTTGCGGGCGGTAAGTGGCGACTTAAATATTCCCGCCTCTAAGAGCTCCTTGAAAAAATGCAATCCGTACAAAAGATAATGGAAGTCACATTAACTTGGCTCGTGACATTATAAAGTTTGACTCGGCTTGGCTCAATGTCAGTTGAAAGTAAATTTGCAAATTGTCTATAAAACTCTAACCAAAGCTTTCGTTTGACTTCTTAAAAAATTTGGATCAGATCGATCATATAATTTTGTCACTTTCATAATCAGATTACATTTTCATACTAAAGTTTGCTCAACTGCTCAGGTCAGTTGGCTCTACTTATTATTTTCTTTTCAAATACCATTAACTCAATACGGCCTTTCTTAATATCGTCCAGTGATTTCATTCTCTAGCGTCCTGGTACGAGTATCTCTTCCTAGAATTCCGCTTTCGAGGATGAACCGTGGGAAGTCGTAAAATTTCTGTAGCTTAATTCTTTAATGCGGAATGATGAGTTTTACAAGCTTTGTTCAGCTTAGCACATACCCTTTCCTTGTAACCGGGAACAGTTACACATGTTGAAAAGTAATTGGTACCAACCCAGTACCTACAAATCTCATCATCATCTTCTTACCCTTATCCCATCTACGAGTACGTGGGGTCGGTACAGTATGTACACTTCTCCGATTCATGTCTTTCACTCGTCATATTATCTGAATTTACTCCTTTATTTTCATATCATCTTTCACACAGTTCATCCATACTTTCTTTGGCCGTCCTCTACCGTTATGTGGTTCTCCTCTTTTCGCATAGTAGGCCCGTGCCACGATAGACGATTACTTGTCAACTTTTCTGTCACTGGCGCTACTTTCAGACTTCCCCTAATATACTCATTCCTAATTCCATCCTTTTGTGTTACACCACACATCCTTCTCAACATTCTAACAGCATTATAACAGTACCTACAAGTCTATAATTATTACATTATAACAGTATAATTGGCTTGAGCTAAAATTAATAGCCTTTGATCTACTGTCAAAGATACGCATAGATTTATAGACACATGGATTTTGGATTAGAGCTCAAACATATCTAACTAGACTTAACCAAACTGGGCTAAAACTGCTATTCTACTGATACTATAAACGTCAAAGTTTGAATGTTTGTTGCTCAATAACGCTAAAACGGCTGAACAGATTTAGATGTGAGATTACGGTAGCTTATATTCAATTAAAATATAGGCTACATTTTATTGGAATGAAATGTAGCCTATATTTTAACAAGAACGGGTGACACCGCAAACGCAACTAAATAAAATACTAAAGAATAAGCAAGCCATCTGAACTAGACACTTTGAGGGTTCCGTACCCAAAGGGTAAAACGGGACCCTATTACTAAGACTCCGCTGTCCATCCCTCCGTCTGTCACCAGGCTGTATCTCATGAACCGTGATAAGTAGTTAGACAGTTGAAATTTTCACAGATTTTAGTATCTCACAACAAGTACTAAAAAGCAGAATAAAATAGATATTTAAGGGGGCTCCCATACAATAGACATGTTTTTTTTAAATGTTGTATAGATAATGATACGGAACCTTTCGTGTTCAACTGCGAGTCCGACTCACACTTGGCCTGTTTTTTTACTACGTATGCATGATTTAATAAGATATTAACTATTCCCATTTCCATTTTTATACATTAATAAATACACTACATGGGTAAATCTATGAAACACAAGCCTAATTGGCGTAATGAAGTTGCGCGTCAAACAACCACCTTACCTAGCTGTTTTAATTGACCACAAACTGTTCAAGATTTCTCTGAATTCGAAAATTATACATCAAATAATTATGTTTGTAATCATTATCGTACACAGCTTTCATCGTATTTTTATATGGTCTTTTACTCAAATATATAAGCTTGTGGACTGCCATCTCGCCTCCTGTTAAGCAGTGATGCAATGAAACATGCTCGCCTAAAATAAATCGACTAAACACACATCTATCGGAGAACACTTACTCAGACAAAGCACTTTTTCACACAATAAAAGTGGAATCAAATCGTTTTGTGCTGGTTTTTGTTGGCTTTTCTCTTACTATACCTACTGTATAGTCCGTCGTCTGTGTGATTTTATTGTTTGGCATACAGGTAGACGGTTCGTTGAATGGTAAGCGATCACAGTCTCCTACGGGCACCTGTATTAATAGTGTGGTTAATATTGAATTTAATTTAATTTTATCTAAACTTAATTATTATTATTATTTTATTGCAATTTTATTATTTAAATTTTAATGATTATTGTAACATTGACGTGCTTAGTGTAAGGTATAGCAGCTATAAGGATAAGAAGGTTACAATAAATGATTTGGTTTTGATAGTGTATCCATTTGTTCGTGGATACAATAAAATGGAAACGTTTTTGACAGGTGGCAAGACTGAAAATGGACGATGCTGGCAACTACACCTGTGCTCTAGAAGCCCCTATACAGATGCGAGCCATAGCCAGGGTTCATGTATTGCAAGGTGAGTTGACAAAGAACAATTATACCTACTGACAATGTTTCAATAGGTAATAAAAAAAAATATTTTTCTTTTTTTAGCATCTTTGTTAATGAATGATGGCAATCAGTTTCTTAAAGTTTTCTTAATTTTATTAATCGCGAGTCTGATTAATTTTAGTTTCCGAAATACTTATAAAACAATACTCCAAAAAACTTAAGTACTTATTCACTTATTCAGGGCTGTATGACGCTTATCTCTAGTCTCCTTTATTGTGGGAATATCACAAACCAAATCACTCGGCCCTAAAAACTAACAATCCAATTCATGCTCCCAGCCCAAAACCTGTTCAGAGCCAACGAACCAGGAAACGGGAACATTTCAATAAAAACTAGTTTCAGTTTCGACTGGAACGAACCAAATAGAACTGCAGCGAAAGAATAGAATTTACTGTCAGCTAACATTTGGATTTTTATCCCACGAGTAATATTGAAATAGCATACTCCAGGATAAGTTGAACTTTCATAGACCGAGAGAGAAAAGAAAACGTACAGTCCAGGTGGTTCTTGAGTCACTGGCTGCGAATACTATTTACTAGCGATTCCATATTGAAAACTGCATCGATTAATTTTGTATCATAAGTTAATAGCGGGTCCACGAGCTATTTGTTTTAGTTCGAAACGAATAAAACTGGATGGCGTTTTTCTTAAACTTTGCATTTATTCAAATCAAATACACCCAAACTACCAACCAACTAAGACCGACCAGTATGGTTTGGTAATGGATTGGACCACATCGTTTAAGCTAATTGTAAAATTACGCAGGTAGATACTAGAGTAGATAGGAATATTTTTTTTGGTATATCTTTGCGGAACGAGTATTTCTTCTTTAAGGATTCTCTATTTAGACGAGTAGCCACCTCTTGGTATTAAGCCTTACTTACAAAGCTTTTTTTTAATTTAAGTGTCATTGTTTATTACTGCGCACTACATTTTTGTATTGCGTGCAAGTTAAATTACGTTTTTTATGTTTTATTTAGTAATAGGCTTGCATTTGACCGCTATCTCGCTTGATGGTAAGCAACCATGCGGTCTACGATGGAGCATGCTTGCGTAGAAGGAACCGATTCACTGGATACTTGAAAAAACCTAGATTATATCTATCGGGAAACACCCACTCAGGCGAAGCGTTGCACACCCTAGCGGTTAACGTTTGTTAATCTTAGCGACTGCTAAGCATCGTTTATAAGCAAGGCCAGGAAGTTCTGTAGTCAGGGCTTTACAGAACGCTCCTACGCAAAAAGGTACTAGTTTTATACTCTTCCACAGGATCCAGCCTAGCGGAGCTTCAAAGTGGAGTGAAGACAACGACCAGCTACCTCAGTCTCCTCCTGACCACTCTGCTGATAGCATTAGGAAGCTGGTTCAACGATGTGAGGTGACCTACTTAGAGAAATAAGAGGACGAGTGAAACTGGGATTAGCAAGATTTTTTTGATTTATTAGATTTTGCTGTCAATACAACGGAGCAAATATGAAATATTTACTGTTCATTTTTCAATTTTTACACATTTTTTTTTCATTAATTAAAAAAGATTGTTTCACATTTTTTTTTAAATCAAAGAATTTATTAATTTTTTTTTTCACTATATTTATTACGAAATTCAAAACTATAGGGATATCCAAAGAGGGTTGTTTAAACTATTTTTAATTTAATTTTACAACAATTTGTACGTCAAATTACCAGTACTGGAGCTTGCACTGGCAGAGCAGTATATTTGAAGTTAAGAATTAAGCTTAAGCAAATTGACATCGAGATCAAATTGAATTACTACGTTTTGTTATGTCGAAAAGGATTCTCATCATTATGAACAACTTTTACTGTGGGACCGACCCTGAAATCGAACAAATCAGCTGTTCCATACATAATAATACACTAGACAATTTTTTGGGAACAGCTGATTTTTTTCTGTGATTTCCGGGTTGGTGCCGTAGTTAAAATTCTTCATAATGATAAGTTATATCAGCCTTTTTCAGATTATACCACTTGTAACCCTGTATTATTATTACAGGAAGAGGCAGATAATGAATATTACCAATAAATTGATTATGATACGGACTTTTCATGTCATATAGTATTACGGAGTAGAATAGACAAAAGCAGAATTATTTGATTCCTGAAACGGAGGAAAAATATATGTGTTTAACACCCTTTTGTTACACGTTGAATGTCTATTTATGTTTATTATCTTTTTTGTGATATTGACTATTGTTTCTTACTGAATTAATTGTAAAAATACACTTGTTAATCCAGTTATCAAGTTTAGAGATCCTTACATGAACCCGCATACCGTCCAAGGATCTATTAGGACCATTAGTGAGATTGTACATATACTTTGTACAAATTTTTACGAGACATAAGCATAATAATTATGAATAATACTTAGTTAAAAATCTATTATTACTATTATTATAATTTATAAAAAAAATCACTGAACCCATTTGAATAAATAATCACACTAACTTATAAAGTATTACTTAAAGTAAATTTATTGTCTATGACTATAAAATGTACTTACCTATATTAAATGTCTATACGAATATTTCATATCACATGAGAATAAATGAAACAGACTATATCCTTAATATCAATCTTAAATAACCCACACTAACCGTAGCATATCTCTTTAAATATCACGAAATGTATTTACTTTATTTTTAGAGCAAAAACTATTCTGTAAGACTTAATGCACTTAAATGTAAATATTTTATTGTTTACAAAATACTAAGATACTTCTTGATGCACTAGAGTCTAAGGGTCTTGCTTATAAACGGCGCTGCTTAAGTTAAGTCACATTAGTTATCTGGTACCACTGCGCACTTCATAGACTTGTCAGTAATCTATTGCTAGATGCACATACGGTGCGGAGCCAAAACTCCATGAAAAATTATTTCGAGCTGTCATTATTATCAAATGTCACTGTCTTCTTGTGCTTAGTGGTGCCAGAGTAGGCGGCTTTTACCCCGATGAGATCTATTCTCCTAACAAATGAGTTCATAATAAGAAACATTTCAAAGTTTTGAGTAAAAGTTAAATGACATTTGTCAATCCAAGCGGCGTTTATAAACAAGGCCATATTTAGATAGGTTAGGTAAATTAAATACAAAAATACATAATATATTTACACTAAGTACATACTCGTAGTAGTACATCAGTTTAAGTGCATATCAAATAAATTATGTTTCGTACACAAAAAAATTGTGTAATTTATGTACGTTACATTTGTTTAAAAAGTTTGGACACTATTTTTAAAATACACCAAAATGAAAACGAATATATTATTTTATGTACTTTATAGGCCATAATTTATAATAAAGTTGTATTTATTATATTATCGGTGCTTTGTTTGACTGTTAATTAACATTTACTTGTAATTTATACGGTAGTGATTGTAAAAAATAAATTAACATAAAATTATGGACATACTGTGACGAGGAGTTTTCTAAATAAAATATTGAAAGTGACGTAAATGGATTTCATTTAATTATTTTGTCATTTTATAATATGTCTATTACATATTAAAATTGAATTAACTGTTACAGTATACAGTATAACTGTCTTAGCATTGTTTTAATCATAGAGTAGCTCAAAATACATAAAACTATGAGATAAAAAAGTACCAAAATGTATTCACTCATCTACTTTTCATCGAATGGATCAGATAAAAATACAAACCAATTGAACCAATTTCAATTCAAGTACCTTATTATAGGTACTTAAAAGAATATGAAAGAATGGACAATTGAAGAACTAAATACCAAAACAATTTCGTGTTGTCAAAATGTTTATTTTTTCATTCATCTTCAAGAAAGATCAAACACGCGAACGACATGGTAAGTAGTGCTAGGAGCTAGGACCATAGGGTCCTAGCACTACTTACCTTATGTTTTTTTGTAATGAGAGCGCGATTATGTCGCACGCGCTAGACTATTCTAGCGCGTGCGACATAATCGCGCTCTCATTCTCTTATTTTTTTCAACGATAGACAGTGACCGAGAAAAAGCACAACAGAATAGGCCCCACATATCATTAGAAAAAATTATAAATTCTTATTTTAGAAATTCCTCCCAACGCGTCATTCTTTTTTAATCAGATGTGTGAATAAACAATTCAGTACATAAAATAAAATTAAAAAAAACCCCAAAACGAGATATTTTCTTTTCTAGAAATGTTTCTGATACTGTTATAAAATAGCTTATATCTACGTGATATATTTCTCTAAAACATTATCCTAAAGATAATGCTGATGAATAATGCAGTAGTTTTGCCACAGTTTTATAAGAAAATCTACCTCCTGTTTTGAATATTAAAAATACAATCTCGCTCGCCAGACAACCTGAGCGGACTTAGGTAAACCACGGAAATGTTAGAACAGGGAAGCTAACAGGGAAGCTGGTGGGTAGAGACTGTTGTATTAACATTTGTAATTACAGCTGAGAACTAACCGCTTTTAATAGCTTGCAATCAAATAGTACAAAGTTTACAAAGTTTACGCTAGAAACACCCATAATACCTATACGAGATTAATACTCACGTGAATAGAGTTACGAGGAAGGAACTAAACTAACTCTCTAGACTCGAGTTTCCCACACCCAGTTTGGAGTTAGTGCTGGTATCTGTTTATGAGAACTCCAGGTAAATAGAATTAATTAAATGTCACCACGTAATCCAAAATCAGTCAAGCCGTGTAAGTGGAAGGAGGTTACATTGAAACATACCTACTTTTACAAATATTGTAGGTATACAATTATACATACATCTTACAATTCATTTACGTCTCTTATCTCGTGTAGTTAAAAAACACAAACCGTCCTTTTTGAAAGTACAAACTTACAAGAACCAAAACGAGAAACTATTTCACAACTTTTCAATATTTTTTGCTCCAAATTTAACCGAAACTCATTAAATCATTCCAGAAAAAGCCAAGACAGACTATTCTAGATATTTCGCGTCACATAAATTTACGTTAAAAACTTTAATTTAGTACGGTTAAAAATTACCTAAAATACCAGTGGATGGGCGCCGACAAAATGAGTTTTTAGGCCTTCCCTTCATTTTGGCCGGATTCCAGCACTGCGGGTTCTGAAGTGGCAGTAGGTAATTTAAATACAGGCAGTAGGCCAATTCTGTCGGGAAATGAGAGGTTTGCATTTAAATTTGGTTCTCAGTTACTGAGAATAGCAAAATAACTTGAAAAGAATCGTATGACTAGTCAAAGTTTATACAAGGAATATGCAAACTACTTGTTCGAAGATTCTATAAATTTTAACTAGGTCTAAACAAATATGACGGCAGATAGGAATTTTAAATTCAAATTTAAGAATTATGAATTTACAATACCTGAATGTTTGGATGTTACTTACTCGTACTTGCTCAATCTTGGATTTGGATTAAATTTAGCATGAAGGTGGCCTAAGCCCTGCATTTACATAGAGGCTACTTTTTATCTTAGAAAAATGTGATTAAAATTGCGTGTTGCAGCTAGAATTTGTATAAAGTACAATTACGGTAGAGGGAAAAATCGTTTAAGGCTGTGATGCTAAAGCTGCTGAGCTCCAGAATAATAAACTCAAGAAAACACTGGAACAAAAGAAATAAATGTTTATTTGATGACGCCAATATCGAGATTCGTAATTTACGACAATCTTTGTCAGGTCGAAAATCTCACACAATAGAGGATTATAAAGAAAGAGTATGCTAAGCCGAAAACGGCTCATAATACTCATTCATCATGAACTACTTTGGCTACATGTCCCGGAATTCGCGAAAAACCGATTAGCGACCGAGCTGGAATTCGCGGGAATTTTTTTTTGCTGTTCCAAACATTTTGTCGAGTGTTATTGAGTAAGATATCCGACACCCTGACCGGGCAGTCTCCCATTAATAATCCCCCCTCTCGAGCCGCAGGAGCAGAGGAACCATCTGGATCCTCAGAGTCCAATAACCCCTTGGACATTCTTCTGGGAAAGTTCATTAACTTTATGTTGCAGCTTCATGATCCACTTGATCACAGAATCAAGAAAACATTAAAAGAGATTTCACAACTTGTTCTTGACACCAGACAAGAGCTTCTGGATAAATACACGCTTCTGGTCACCAAAACACATGAAGACTTTGCTCAATTCAAAGATATAATCATTGATTCCGTTAAGGATGGTTACAATGCCCTTTTGTGGACAATCCGTGTCACTCTTCTGGTTTATCAAATAGGTGTATCAAAAACCGCAACTTGTGCTCTCCATGAGATCACCAACGTCTCTACAAAACTCAACACTATGCTAGGCAAGGCTCACGCACAAACCACCAGATTTGAGACAAGCCTAGATCACATTGCCAAATCGTGGAATTCGGTCTCAACGTCTTTTACAAATTATATGGAAACCGTTGAATCTAAAACCCTTAGATTCCGCTCTTCTGCCGAACAACTGCATGTAAGATCCAAAAGTCCCATCTCTACCGACTCAACAGCCAGCAGATTTAGACAAGAACAGGCCCATGTATTAACTGAGGGGGTGTACCAATGCAAAGCCGGGACCTTATATATAGATGGACAGGAAAACTATAGATTTGAACCATCCAGCGAGGCTACACAGTCACTGAAGGAGTTTGCTGATCTGGGGATCAAGTTGAGAGTTTTCAAAAGATTCACCTCCCTGGACTTCTCAGAGTTCGCCTCCTACTTGAATCAGAAACCGGAATTCACAAGACGCTACCATCTGCAATCACCAGAAGACAAGAAGAGAGGGCTCGATCACATTCTTTTCACAATACCCAAAAATCCCACTCAATGGAAAATGGTCAGTCCCCACTAAGAACAATCCCAATTTCAAGAAACACACCAACCCGAGCAAACCATACAAACGAAGGGATCCATGTCATATCTCTAGCCTTAGATTACAAGAATAAAGTATAAGATTGATTAAGAAATTATTATCTATAGTTTATAAGACCCCATTGTATATCTTTGTATATTGGCATTTTCGCGAATTCCGGGACTCAAAAAAAAAGTGAGCCTTTTTTGGCTTAGCATACCCTTTGCTTACAACCCTGTATTACACACCCTGTATTTTGGAAACAATTGATCAGACAACACGCAAACTAAATTTTAGAGACAGATAGGTATGACAAGTTATTTATGCTTTAGATGGCAAACGAGCTTTCGGGCCGCTTGACAGTAAGCGATCACTGTTGATATCTGTAACATCGGAGGCATTTTGGGTACGTTACTGACCTTTTAAGGTTCAATCCATAAGGTCAAAGTCAAAGTTATCAGAAAGTGTACTTTTGACAAACATTTCAGGAAGTCAAAATATCCCAGCTATTAAAAATTAAAACTTTACAACAAAACTTTTTATACTGCGCCAGTTAAATTTATGTAACGAAACAGCGAGTTATTGTATTATTAATTTGCATGCCCGATGCGAAATTGAAATTTACGAGCGAACACTTCCCATTCCAAGAGTTTGTTTGGTTTAAATGTCCATTATCGGAAACGTTGTCGATACCCACAGGAATTCATGTACATTTACCTGTTGTTTGTCTTCTTTGTTTATAAACTCAGATGATTTTGATAAACACAAATTGAAGCGGACCATTCTTATTTGCTGATACAATTTTCATAATGTTTCTTGACATCCTACTTCATACTAATATTATAAATGTGAAAAAGTTTGGATGGTTGATGCTCGATCACGCAATTCGGTTGTTGGGTGAAATTTGGTATGGAGGTAGTTTGTGCATTAAATTAACTAATAGACTATTTTTTGTCCGGGATAAATTAATAGTATTTGAGGTGGCCGGAGGGTGCAGATAAAAAAGAAAATAATAGGAGTACTTAACATATTTTTTATTATTATCCATTGTTGAGTAAATGTCACTTTTACCTTTTAGCATTACCATTTACCCTGTTAACCATCAATTCCTTTCATAATTATTAAGTTTGTTTTTCCAGCTCTTAAAACAAGAACAAAACAGCCTTTAAACAAGAGTATCTATAAAAATGTCTTCAATATAAATTAATTTTTGATATGAGTACTACTCATGAGGCTGTGAACAAAATCAAAGTTGCACAGAGAGCCATGGAGAGGTCCATGCTCGGCATTAAACTACAAGATCGAGTTCGTAACACGGAATCCTACGAAGAACCAAAGTTCGGGACGTCAGAACAGTTGTTATGAGTGGAGTTGAGCGGGACACGTGGCTAGGCGAGAAGCCGGTAGGTGGAGTAAGGCAGTCACCGAGTGGTGACCGAAGCTAGGCAGGCGAAGTGTTGGTCGTCCGGGGGCGAGATGGGTCGACGACATTTTCAAAGTCGCGGGTCGAACCTGGATACGATTGGCGCAGGACCGAGGCAGATGGGGTGCTAGGTCGGGTAACCTCCTCGTGGTGCACCCTGGGCAACAGCGTGCGGTAATACTGCAGCTTTTATGCAGTATTACCGCACGCTGGCAAATAACCCGACACGGTGGGCCCGTCCGCGTGTCCCTCTGACTAGCAGAGGGCACAGCGGATGGTGTGTGGTGGAGTGTGGAGCGTTGGAGGATACGGCGCTCCACGCTTGGCTGGTGGCAGCAATGCCACCAGGGGGGGTTTTCCTTGTGCTCCTCGCCGCGTGTGGGTCGCGGTCGGGAGTGCAAGGAAAGGAGGAGGGGATCGCTCGTTGCCGGGCGTGGTGAAAGCCATGCTCGGCGGCGAGAGATCGTGGCAGGCCGTGGTCTCCTTCTGCGAAGAGGTAATGTCGCAGAAGGGGCCGCGGGGCGGATCGGGGAGGACGACTCCCGCAGGATCCGCTCCGGCGCAGATGACGGGGAGGGAGGAGGGGGCGATCCGATCATCGCCTCCTTCCCTCTCCGTAGTGGGGCCACTGGCGGAGGGTCGGGGGGCTCTCCGCTGGCTTGCACCGGCTCCACACGTCTGGGGGCGGCCTTGGGTGACCAGGGCCGTCCCTCTCTTGACGCACGGAAGACGGGGCCGAAGGGCCGACCCTGGCTGAGGGTGGCGGAGACTCCGAAAGGGAACCCCGCTGCCCCCGGCCACAAGGGAATGAGGTCAACTTCCCAGTGGTTTTAGTGGGTATGCCGCCGCAGGGCGGAGACTCCCACATAACCCCGGCTCCCCCGGGTTAGGGGTATCCATAAAGGATTTCCACTGGGTCAACAAAAAAAAAAACAAAAAAAAAGGACCGAGGCAGATGGGGTGCTAGGTCGGGTAACCTCCTCGTGGTGCACCCTGGGCAACAGCGTGCGGTAATACTGCAGCTTTTATGCAGTATTACCGCACGCTGGCAAATAACCCGACACGGTGGGCCCGTCCGCGTGTCCCTCTGACTAGCAGAGGGCACAGCGGATGGTGTGTGGTGGAGTGTGGAGCGTTGGAGGATACGGCGCTCCACGCTTGGCTGGTGGCAGCAATGCCACCAGGGGGGGTTTTCCTTGTGCTCCTCGCCGCGTGTGGGTCGCGGTCGGGAGTGCAAGGAAAGGAGGAGGGGATCGCTCGTTGCCGGGCGTGGTGAAAGCCATGCTCGGCGGCGAGAGGTCGTGGCAGGCCGTGGTCTCCTTCTGCGAAGAGGTAATGTCGCAGAAGGGGCCGCGGGGCGGATCGGGGAGGACGACTCCCGCAGGATCCGCTCCGGCGCAGACGACGGGGAGGGAGGAGGGGGCGATCCGATCATCGCCTCCTTCCCTCTCTGTAGTGGGGCCACTGGCGGAGGGTCGGGGGGCTCTCCGCTGGCTTGCACCGGCTCCACACGTCTGGGGGCGGCCTTGGGTGACCAGGGCCGTCCCTCTCTTGACGCACGGAAGACGGGGCCGAAGGGCCGACCCTGGCTGAGGGTGGCGGAGACTCCGAAAGGGAACCCCGCTGCCCCCGGCCACAAGGGAATGAGGTCAACTTCCCAGTGGTTTTAGTGGGTATGCCGCCGCAGGGCGGAGACTCCCACATAACCCCGGCTCCCCCGGGTTAGGGGTATCCATAAAGGATTTCCACTGGGTCAACAAAAAAAAAAAAAAAAAAGGACCGAGGCAGATGGCGCAGTGAGAGAAAGGCCTATACCCAGCAGTGGGATAAAGAAGACTGTGGATGATGATGATGATGATGACTACTACTCTACTACATACTAAACATTAAACATGTATATATCTGCATAATGATTCCACGTGCAGTAAATATAGCCATACTGTATCGATCGTAGATCTAGACCATTTTGTAAATAATAGATTAACTTCATTCAAAACTGTAACTATAACAGTACGTTTCATGTTTTATCTATTATAGAGGTTGAAATTCTGTTATAATTAACACGTGAGTATTCCCGTGTTATTAAATCGTTACGACTAGTTTCGATCACATTCGATCATTATAACAAAATTTGTCAAAACCACGAAGTATTTAGTTACCTACCATGTTAGTTTCTAAAGATTGAAAAAAGTTTACCTGTTCTCATTAGAACTAACAGACATCGCGACAAATGTAGGCTATCCGCTAACCGTCAGCTAGAATACTCATTTAAAATACTAGATAGGAAGCAGTTTGAAGGAAGTATGCAGATGACGTATAGGTCTTACGCACGCCACGCTAGCCTCTGTTTTACCTTCGTGCTCTACATAATTCATTAACCTATTTGTTTATGTATTGCAGAAAATACAACAACTGGGCTCCGTTTTCCTACTTTATTAGAGGTATCACTCTAATACACGTAAAATAAAAGTGTATGTTATGTATAAAGTTTGAAACCTCCGACACATTAGTTTAAAAATTGTTTTGTCTTTAGATTTTGGTTAGGTTAGTAAGTTTTAGATTAGGTTATATGAAATTTTGACATGTTTTCATATTACACAAAATTCTTTCATTTATTCATCTCTACTCAAAAGATCCGGGAAACTCTTGGTCAGCCATCTGCATAATTAACTCCAAAATGGTGGTTGAACAAAAACAACTTTTCCACAAGAAAACTCCGCCGTTTGTTCACTGAACTGAACTGAACATTTCATTTAATATTCATACTAAAAATTTTGGGCAATTTTTGTACATGACTTATTTCGTTTCAATATTAGGTACAAAAACAATATTTTCGTAGACCTAGGCCACTTGAACAAAATTTTAATCAAAAAACCTCTAGAATAGAAAATGAAAGATTTCAGAATAAAACCAAGAGTTTTGATTTGATCTCGTATTTTTTAGTAAGTCATTTACCTATTAAATTTAGATTTTGAGACAGTTAATTAAAAATCTTGAGTGGCAGCTATTTGATTGGGGTTAGAATCAATGCAATAAAATTAATACTATAGTGTACCAGCAAAGCTCCGCTGTTTTACCCGCTTTTCTACGGGAACTTAATTTCACTGAGACAAAAAGTAGCCAATTTACTAATGTAAAGATTATTGTATCTCTGTTCCAAATTGAACACAAATCCGCTGAGCCGTTTCAGCGAGAAAATTCAACAAACACACACGCCCACAAACTTCTGCGATCTTATGTATTTTTTTATTTTAGGAACTTTGTTTTACAACTAAGTCAGCCCCATCTTAATGAAGTCAATAATAACCATAATATATGTATTTTGTTATACTCGTAGTTAACACGGGAATCTCGTCAAATGAAGTCGTTTACAACAAAATGTTACAAAACCACGTTATTTTCCTGCAAAATAAGAACCATAGCTTTTTAATACAATAGACCAGTTCCCAAGTCATTTCTGGAATCGTTTATCGTTGAATTAACTGGCATGAGTCGGTTGTTTCTGCGAAATGTCGCCTCACTCGATGGATTGGTCTGATATTACTGAAGGGGCCGTGACTAGCGATACTGTGGAACTGAGCATCGGGGTTTAACAGGTCAACATTAAACGGTTTAAAACGAGGTGACGTAAAATAAGAAGGGCAATGTTGCTAGAGCTATTTTGTTTCTTTGGTGATTCACTCTTCGTACTACATTAGGCCTGAGATTAATAAAACAGGACATAACGTAATAATTTTGGAATGGAATTAATTCATAGTCGAATTTATCGTCATTATTATAATTTGCGTTTTGACTTAAGTGACTGTAAATAAAAGATGACGATGAGTTTGTCCATTTAGATTTATTAGGTGGCTCCAATGATGAAACCAAATTCACCTTTCCGGAAAAACAGAATTAAGATCTAGTTTTAATACGGCGTTTTCGAAAAAGTAAATAATTGCACGTATGTACGTAATACACCTACTTATATCAAAATCAGACGAGAATCGTTGTATGAAAATGAGCTATGACCGAGACACAAGTAGGTAATATAAGTTTTTACTATTATTTCGTCATTACTTACATTCCCTAT
Source organism: Alcis repandata (assembly GCA_949125135.1). Lineage (NCBI taxonomy): Eukaryota > Metazoa > Arthropoda > Insecta > Lepidoptera > Geometridae > Alcis > Alcis repandata. The sequence continues at coordinate 4,263,072 of OX421240.1, forward strand.
TTATTCAATATTTCAAACCTACATATCCGTTAAAATTCATATTAAAATGAAAATATTAAATTGTTTGTCCTAAAAAATTCAAAACTTCCCTCATAATGTAAATTAATTATGCTATTTTCTCCGGAATGAGGAAATTTCATAAGAATCGACATCTTTTGGCCTTTAAGTCGCTTTCCTTATTATACGAATAATAACTTTCGCGTTAACTTTTATGACACTGCTTTTAAGCCCACTGAGATGATGTTGGACGATTATTTCTTACAAACAAACTCTTTATTAGCCTCAAGATCAAATCTGTGTTTTTTGCCCTAGTTTGAAGCAATAAAAAGTAGGTCGAAGTGATTAAGTTTAATCTATTGAATAAACATGAATCTACTGAATTAATGATATGAGAAGCATATTAGTTAGTGCTTGAGCTGAACTATGTTAGCAGTGACTTGTTACTGGTTGGATGTATCTGCTAGAAAACCAATCATTCATTGCTACTTGTTGTAGGACTAAAAACCGCAAATCATCAAATGTAACACAGGACGATGTGACATACACGAAGGAGGCGATAAACTTGTCACTGAAAGCGAAAAAGTGGAGTTGAAGCTGGGTTATAACCATGGAAGAAGGAAAAAATGTTTTCAGAAATCTAACGGGACTTCGACGTGCATTAAATTTTCAGGTAAATACTGCCCTCGGCGTTTTGAGCGTGTACGTGTAATGGCCGTGGTCACGATCTGACTAAAGACTGCAGAAAGGCTACTTCAATATTTAAAAAAGGTATACAAAGTTAGGCCTCTCTTTTTCCAGAAGAGAGGCTTATGTTAGCAGTAGGCCATAACCGACTGATAAATAAAAATTAATGATAATACAAAGTTCAAAGCCGACTGATAAATAAAAATTGATGATAATACAAAGTTCAAAGCTAATAGACTAATTTCATTCTTAATTTTATAGTGGTGATGATGATGTTTTTAAATTTAGAACGTATTTAAGATTACTATTCATTACAAGCTCTGCAAAGGCCCCATTTGTTCAGAATTACGCGCAAAAAGCGTTCAATATCTCGCCGAATCCTAGGCACGTGAGAACATATGGTTATGTGTCTCAATTGATTATTCATGAGCCATCTGCCGTCTTATTACGATGGGGAAATATGGATGCGGTAGGCTGAGGTAGAGTCAGAGCAAAGTGAAGAGCGGAAACTCACTTAACTGAAGAAAACGAAGCACCACATAATGTGATGTGAGTATTTGGTTTCAACTCCTAATACGACTCAGATTAATAGGTTACACGTTACGAGTACAGTGGCGAGACAGTAAATGAGCATACTGGGCCGAGCAAACATTTATGGTTCTAGTGACTGTCTCGGCTTGTCAAACTATTTATCTCAACCGAGTACTCGGCCAAGGGCAATGTCTCGCCACTGTACTCGTTACGTGTATTCAACCCATAAGAAAAAAATATTAATAAAGTATCTGTCATAATTTAAGTATTTGAACTGCAGTAAATATAGCAGAAGTTTATAACTGCAATTGAATTAAAAATTCAAAAATTCTAGTTACTTTTGAAAATCCAAAAACACCATTCGACGTTTGTTTTTCAAAACATAACGTACTTCAATTTAAGTCATTAAACGAAACTATTCTAGAAGTTACAACATATCACTTACATAAAGTCCAACCCAAAAATACAGGTCAGCTGATTTTTGATCTACCAAGTAGTCATGAATAAAGCCAGCAAAGTCAAGAAATACACTAAAGTCTCATCAAATATAAAAAATGCCTTATCCAAAAGAAAGTTGTAATTTCATTGGCCGTGACTCAAGAAATACTTCCAAAATATTATGACCTCCGACTGAGCGGCTTTGGCGTTAGCGTTTGTAGAAATTGCTCTGAAATTATTATTATTGCTGTTGTCTTGACAATTGAGTTTAGTTCCGGAGAAAATTTATCACACTCAAGTAAAAATAATAGATTTTTACTATTCCCGGCTACGTATCCCACAGTCAATTTTCTTAATTTAATTTCCTCGACTTTATTTTATCCTCAACACAGTCTTCAGAAACAATGCATTCGCTTGTCTTTTAGCACTACGTTTTCCCACCTTGTGTTGGATCTGCCGCTGGATCTTCGACCGCGGATGGAAAGCTGTAACTCTAAACTAGTCTAACAATAAGGAAAGATCAATAATATGAGTGTGTTTTAATTTTATGATAGGACTTAAAATGGCAGAATCGGTTTAGGTTAAAATGATATGTAGGTTTAGCAGAGTTAGACGGCACGAGTCGTACTAAGCCACATTCCACACTATTTTCTACCATAAAAAATATCCTATGCCTTGAACTTGTTTAATTACAAAAGATATTCATATTATTTCAACCTTTTCAAAACGTAAGCGATCTCTGTGAATATTATTTTATACCCTTTCGAAAACTTTTTCTAAAGAATCTTTGAAGTTTAGACAAAGTCGAACAGCTTAGGGATTTGAAATATCTTCCTTTGAAAGCCGGAAAATGTTTCAGAATATCTAAAGTCAAACAATATAAAGTATTCAAATCAATTAAATCCATGCTACCTTTGGTTATGCAATGAATTTATTGTGGAAGATACAAAACAAGATTTAATGTTTTTCAGTTATTGTATTGAAAATGTAGCATTCTACCTATTTTTTCAATGTAACATTGGCTGTTTTCTTTTTCAAAGTGTTTTAAAACTAATCTCCAATATTTCGATCTTCCTATGGTAATCATCAATACGTATGATAAGTATAAAAATAAAAATAAATTCACTCAACTATCAAAAAAGAAACAGGCGTCGAGAAGTGAGAATAAACAGGCAACTCAAAAATCCAATTAAAACGAAAACATGCCACGAAATCTGCAAAAAGCATAAACTGAAACACCTCCAGAAACGAGCGTGTTCAGATTAACAACTTATTTCTAAAATGGCTCGAAAGTGGCCGAAACACTTATCCTTCCTAATAAATAATGAGCACCGCGCCCGCACTTTCCTCGAAACAGACGTGAGAAGGTAAAACTAAGTGAAAATAACTCGAGAAAAGAAGCCAAGAAATGCTCTCATTTCGCCTTTAGTGCTATAACATTATACGGATTTATAAGCATCTGTAGTGTTGCCATGAAATATGGACTTAGTTTCCCTTTCTTTTGCTCTTCTTTTCCTTTTTTGCTGCTATTTCAATGCTTATTTTTTACGCGCAAGTGCTTTTAACTAAAGAAAATGCTAAATAAATAACATATAATCTACCTATCCTGTAACACAGTAACAGTTAAATTATCAAATGGTTAAACACAAGCCTATCAAAATTTAAAGAAATACGAATTTCCCTTCAATCGTTTTGTGTGGTCCATAATGACTAAATTAAATTTCTCCATTCAGATATCCAATGCAAATACAGTTTAAACAGGGTTATTCATAAGGGGTAGCTAAGCCGAAAAGGGCACGTAGTACTCATCATTATTAACAACTTTTACTATGGGACCAACAGGAAATTGTCGAAAAATATATCAGCTGTTCCATACAAAAATGTCAATGAATCGACAAAATGTATTCGCGAATTTCCTGTTGGTCCCTAGTAAAAGTTGTTCAAAATGATGAGTACTATGTGCTCTTTTAGGCTTAGCATACCCTTTATGAATAACTCTGTATTGATTGATTTTAACATTCATATTATACCGTCGACAAAACGAGTTGTCGGTTAACCACATATTTTGCATCTTTCTCAGACATAAACCATTTATAGATTCTTAAAATGTTTATTGTATCGTTTGATCTACAATACTTGCGGTGCAGTTGGTAAAGATTCAACTAGAGTCAAAGAAATAGTTACACCTAGAGAAGACACTCTACGAGCACAGTTACATGTCATTTCATATTCATACCTACATTTACAAAAATACTTTCGATAAATAATAAAACAGATAAGTGATAATTATTCCGCATTTCAGTGATAATTACTTGAAACTCTATAGTGATAACAACTCCCTCGTATCTCCCCTCAAATAGAATGTTAGACTGATACAGATTATAGATAAACACCTATCTCCAAATTTTTATGAGCTGACCATAGCGTGAAAATGTACCCAAAGCGTTGAACCGCAAAATGACATTTGTTTTGCAGCTTCGCGCGGCCGCATCACAGCCGAATTTCCACGGAGACAAGCGCTGCTGTTGCAAAATTTGCGGTTATAGGATAGAACTAGCCTCATAAACCTACACCACCAGTGCCAAAAACTTCATTGGGTTACTACTAAGTGCTATCGCGACAGCGGGCTTGCTACAGCTTCTGTCTGTCATACTGATTCGGCTGTTATGTTACTACACGTGCTATGCGACCTTGCGGCCACAGATTACTTACTAGTTATTACGTAATATATGCCAGCAAAGGCCCAGGCCGACCGGTAGATACTAAGGAGGGGCCTCACAAATGTTATTATTGATACGCCAACCTGTCTGCGCCGGTCGACTGGTGCGATCAAATAAATTTATAATAGCTCAATAAAAAATAGCCCACAAATAAATACGGTAGCCGGTACCGTGAAACTTCCAAATGTCTGAGAAAATATAGCAATAAGGTTAATAAATCAATAAATTTCTTTTAAGTCTTTAACTCGGTGAATTTAAAATGGTTTTATTAAAGTGTGCAGTGCTTTTGGTAATGTTAGCAGTTAATTTAGTAGGTGGTTATAAAATTTTAGTGTTCTTCCCAAACCCTGGTAAAAGTCACACAATTTTGGGAGAAGGATATGTGAGGCCTTTGGTCGATGCCGGACACGATGTAAGTTTAGTGCTTTCTGTTTTATTTAATTTCAAATAAAATTGATTGAATGAGGTGTTATTTTGCAAAAGGTAGAAACTGAAAACTATAATAACATTGTCTCAATAGAATTATGATTATTGTAGTAAGTAATTATATAAATATTACAAGAATTTATTTTTAGTTAAAAATCTATCGCGAATTTAATATGAAGTACCTACTTATATTAAGGCCAACTCAGCGGCGAAACAAAAACGTTATTTGTATGTTGTATTTTTTATACTACAAGTGGAAAACAAGCCAACGGGCCGCCTGATTGCTGATGAAATTTACCTTCCTGCCGAACAAATATAATAAATATATTATACAACCATAATAATTATATCTTTTTAGGTAACGTACATTACTCCAAGGCCTATGAAAACTTCGGCGCCAAATCTTCGACAGATTGACGTTTCATCCAACATTGAAAACTTTGCTTTCGGTTCGTATACTTATATATTTTGTTTTAAACTATATTAAAACAACCCAAGTATGATGACTCTATAACGTTCAGACATTGCATCCACTCAAGCTTTGATTATCCCCCTATTGGGATATAAGGTTTACCCTCGAAGGGTGATTAAGCCGTATTCCACCGAGCTAGCCAGGTGCTGGTTGGTTTATTCACATACGCCATTGAACTTATTCTCTAAAGGTATGCAGATTTCCGCACTATATTTAATTTTACCAAAAAGCCTGAAGTATAAAAATTCGTACATACTCGTAAGTTTCAAAGAACCCATTGGTGCGAGTCGAAGTTTGACAGTAAGCATTCATTCAGACATTGCAGAAATCAGAAAATGTACCTAAAACCTTAAAAAGAAGACTAATTTTCATAGACATAAAAAAACTAAGTTGAAAAAAATTTTTTTTCAGAAAAAAATCTAGACCTCAAAAAACTACTAAGCAAGGAAATCGATTTCACTGATTTGAGTGCTTTGTATAATGCTTTACATGATATCGCTGAAATTGCTATCAAACATGAAAAAGTACAACAATTACTACTAGACACAAGTGAAGAGTTTGATGTAGCTATAGTGGAATGGCTCTACAGCGAACTGTATTCCGGGTAAGATTAAATTTTATAACAAGTACTTAGTTTATAGATACCCTAATAAAATAATGTAATAAAATTGGAACTGTGAAACACTATCGCACACCTGTAAACATTTAGGTACAAGTGACATACCTGACTTTGTATTTCTAAAAAATGTTACTGCAACAAAAAAATATAATCTTCAAACGAAGTTTTTATTAAAAAAGTTAAGTTCTTATAGTCTGGCTAGCCTCAACGTCAGAGTTTTTTGGTTCTTCTTATTTTTTGTACAAATCAAACATATACAAAACCCAACTAGATCGTCCAAGATCACCCAAAATATAGGCTAAAACAATTTAAGTACTACTTACTTACTAAAAGTCTATTATTTGAAATAAGCAGCTAGGTATATTTTGACATTACTCGTATTATGCAAAAATACACGTACTTTATTTTTGAGTGTTTAAATTTAAACATTTCTTTTTTTGCGTTGAGTTTATCAAAAACTTGCCAAACGGAAAGTCATTAACGTATATTTTATCAACAATTTCCCAGTATACCAGCAGTGTTAAACTGCCCCTACATTTGGTCGTCGTCCATGGAAACCCACCCCATGGTACTGAGGCTCATCGATGAGCTCCCCAACCCAGCGTATGTACCGGACCATTCATCTCCCGTGTCTCCACCTCTAACCCTCACTCAAAGAGCATCAGAACTCTGGACACTTCTTGTAACCTTCAAAATCAGATGGTAAGTGATAACGAACTTACGTTGGTAAGTTGTAATTTTTTACCGAATTCAAAAAAGGAGGAGGTTCTCAATTCGATTGTATGTTTTTTTTTATCGAAATCTATAGATTAGATTTTGGTTAAAAGTTAAGGTTTCATTCTAAATGCATTAATGCTCTGAATTTTATAAAAACACAGTGGAAACTAGGAAGGTGCCCAAAATTTATCAAATATAGAATCTATAAATAAATCAGGTCCAAAGCCACAACACACACACACACATACAGTAAATTACAAATCATGATGACGTACTATCAATTCGTTAGTTTGCTTGCATACTTTTTTATAATAATTTTACACAAATTTATTTTCTTATCTTTATTCCAACAATTCACGCAATAATTTGTTATGAAAATCGAATTACAAATAAAGCGCCTGTCCCTAATTAGAAGACCCATTATTTTAAGCTTACTTCCTTATAGGGATCAAATCGACATTGAAAGAATAGCATTTAACGAGGCTTTTGGACCAGCGTTCGCAAAGAGAGGCCTTCCTACTCCTTCCATCGAGGAAACCAAGTTCAACGCATCACTGATGCTGGGAAACTCTCATGTATCATCTGGACTAGCCGTGCGCCTGCCGCAGAACTATATACCGATCGCTGGATATCATATCAAGAAGGAAACTCCGCCTTTACCTGAGGTTTGAAAAAAACTATTTTAGGTCCACCCTTCAATCAAAAACGTCAATTAAAATTTAAAGTAGGGATCAATCCCTACTAATATTACAAATGTGAATGTAAGTTTGTTTGTTATACTTTCACGCGAAAACTACTTGACCGATCATCATGAAACTTTGTACACGTATTCTTGGAGGTGCGAGTATTTAGAAGTAACATAGGATACTTTTTATAAAAAAATTGACCGCGAGTGAAACCGCAGGGTGCGGCTAGTAAGGTTGGGTCGCCTAAGATCGGACGCATTTGCCGAAAATTTTATACGTACTGTATTTTTATTTTATTTCTCATGATTCGATGTCGTTTTTCTGTTGCGGTCAACTGTAAATTGATGACAAAAAAATATTGTTTAACCCCTTAATTTTGTTGGTTTGCGTAGATGCTATCTATCTAAGCAAATAAAGAGCTTAAAAAGCAGACTTTTTTCAACTTACCATAGTGAAGAAAATAACAGTTCGGCCGAAGATCGGACTATGTAGTATCTTCACTTCTATGCGTTTAATAATAAAGTTCACATTAGGAAAACATCCGGACTTACGTCGATACATTAAGCATCAATGTGGGTCAGGAAATTCCTCAAAAAATTTGACAAATAAGTTTTTTTAATTTAGTTGCGTTTTTATAGTCCGGTCTTCCCTCCTCATCCTAATTAAGTTTCTCAAACTTTTATCCTCCGTGTTCTAGGACTAAATAATGAAAATGTACATAAGGTCTGATAGCCATAGCGTCATTGGATAGTTAAATATAATAAAAGTTAAAAATTACTTACGCATATTGCGTAAGTAATTTATTTCATATTTATTATAGACTTAGTTGAAATATGGAGTGCTTAATAAAAAAAAATATATTTTAAACTGATAAAAGTTCTAGTGTACAGGACTATTTTTACTTTTGTTTAAATTAAAAATAATTGTTGGCATTGTAATAGAACCTCCTACAATAGAAATAAAAAGTACCGGATAGGTTAAAATCAAATTTATTATTCACAAAAAAAAAAAACAAGTAATTATTACTCTTACCTTTAAAACAATCAGTCTTAATTTTCAACAAATTAACAACCTTTATTAAACCCTCAAATAACTGATAAATGTAGCTAGCCTACAGATTTAGCATACCGTATCTCAACTTTGGCACAAAGGTGTTTATTAATAAAAATAAAATATAAATAGTAAGTATCTTATCATAAAATTTTATGTATGAATTTTTGGTAAGTAGTTACATGCATAGTTTACTTGAATTAAAAATAAACGCTATCTTCATTATTCAGCAGTGCATACTGAAGAGGATTCTCATTTATCTGCAGTAGCTCGATCGTTTTTACTATGTTTTCTTCAGGCACATAGTCTTCATCTATTCGCTTAGGGACAACAAACATCACATTTTCATGCTTTCCAACAGTTCTATAAAATGAGATAGTGTATTTTCTGTCATTCGTGTTCACACTTTTGATCGTACCTACATAATAAATCCAGGTTTTTTTGAAATATCTGGTAAGGACTGTGTCACCAACATCGTAGAGGGTTGGCTGTATCGGATGTTCAGTTGTATTTTCCTGTTCATCTCCTTTCATTTGGATGCCTGCTAAGGATTTGTTTGGATTTGGATTGCAGAGGTCACTTTTGGGATTGATCATTTTTAGGTTTCGGATTGAATATTTAGTGAAAGCTGATTCATCGGGAGTCACTAGAACCGATGAAATGATATTAACTTTCTTTTTTGACTGATTTAAGTCTTTCTTGTTTGGATATTTTGTGCCATCCTTAACTTGAGTTTTTTCTTGTGTTATTATATTTGTTTGTATTAGTATATTTTCTTTTCCTTCATTTTCTTTCCCTTTCGAAATTTCCTTTTCCATTACTGTATAGTTTTTTGTATTCTCGATTTCTTTTTCTTCTGCACGAATCTCTTTTATTATTCTTTCAATTTCTTTTTCTCGTAGTAACAATTCTTCTTTGTCCATCAGGATAGTGGTTTTTATCAGATTGTTATGTTCTATATCATCTACCTCTAAATCTTTTTCTGCCTTTGAGTTACTTGTTAGTTTTGTAGTTTTTATTTTTTTCCCAACACCAACACTCGTACGTAATATTTCTTCGTTTGTCTCTTTTTGTTTTTCTAGATGTGTAAAAAAGTAGCTCGGTAAATCTTCCAAATCTGAGTCACTGCGTAGACTGATTTCATCACTGTCAACAAATGTTGAGGTGATACTTGGTGATCTTTTCATTTTCTTAGATGGATTTGCCTTTGTTGTTCTTTTAGTCTCTTTCGTTTCCTTTATTCTTTTTGAGGTTTTTGTCAATGTGTTTTTTTTTTTATCGTCTAAATCCTTTTCTGCCTTGGAGTTCCTTGTTAGCTTTGTAGTTTTTGTTTTTTTACCAACACCTTTTCCTTTTGTGGAGGTGCTATTTTTTGTCTTGGTATTTTTATTTATGTTCTGTATTCCAGATGACCCAGGTTTCTCATTGTCAGCAGCAGATTGACTCTTACGTAATATTTCTTCGTTTTCCATCTTTTGTTTTTCTAGATATGTCCGTGTAATAACCTCTGACCCTTTGGCTACGCGAGTTAATTTATTAGCAGTCTTGCCATTTGTTTGTTGTTTTATTTTTTGAAGTAGTAAGTCTTCAAAACTCGTTGCTTTGTTTGGTTCAGTTAATTCTGCAATACTAGGTCTCTCATTTACGGTGCATGAAGAGGAGCTGCGGTTTGATGCTTTGTTTATTACATCCAAACATGTTTGCACAAGCGATTTGACGCAAATCTCTTTAGAGATAGAGTTTTGAGAATTGCCACCAACATGTTTTTGCCACCTTTTGTAAGCAGCTTGGTCAAATTTGTCTATTGGAACGACATTGGGATTGTATGGGTGGATGCCTCCCTTTTTGAAGCCGTTTCTTATGACTTCTGGGCTTGTTTGCTGCCAAGCTTCTGCAAATAGTTGAGCGAAGGCTTGCTTGCGTACTTTCACACCAATATTCTCTCGCTGCCAGAGCACAAGTTTTCTGTCCCATATACTTTTAAAAGATTTAAATACCGCTAAATCTAGTGGTTGTAGCAGATGAGAAGTATGTGCTGGTAATTTTAATATGGTCAGGCCGTTTTCTGCTGCTAAGGCTATTACTCTCTCATCGACATGAGTCACATGGCCATCGTACACCATAAGTTGAGGCCTTTCCGTACCTATGCCTGGTAACACTTGATTTGCCATGTAGTTTAAAAAAATATCCGCCTCCATCCATCCGCGTTTACTAGCAGCATATGCAATGTCGAAATCAAAATTCGTTTTTTCTTTTAACATCCATTCATCATATACGTTTTTCCCTTTGAAAACAATTAATGGATTTAATTTCTCTCCTGCCGCATTAACAGTCGCTAAAACTGTGATATTTTCTTTACCTGGGCCTGCTGTAGTCCTTGTACTTGGATGGCCAACTGCACCTACCACTTTGGTTTTTGATGGGTCCAAAGCAACAGATGTTTCGTCAAGGTTCCAGATTCGTCGTGGATCATCAATATTTAACTCTGTGAGTACTTCTTTCAAAAGAGTAAAGTACTCATCAACGACGAATGGATCCGTCATTTTTTTCCGAAGAATCTCCACAGCTTGTGGTTTCTTCACAGATAATTTGTGTCGTTCTCTAAAAGATATGAACCACTTGGTACCTGGTCTGCCATCCTTAAATGGAGTTTGTAATTTATTTACCTTTACAAATGCTGCCACTGTATCCAGTACTTCCTCTTTAGATAGGCCCCAACCCCATTTTTCCATCGTGCGCAAACCTACAGCCAAACGAGCTTCCATATCTGGGGGAATCACTTGTGATCTTCCTAGAGTTTTACTCTTTAATCCAGATTTGCTCAAGACTCGATCATTAAGAGTTGAGGTAGGTATACCATACATTTTGGATGCTGCATAGTTTGTCAGTTCTTTGTTTCTTACCCTCTCAACTGCTTCTTTTAAGGCTTCTTCAGTGTAAAAGGTTGCCCGAAGCGAAGTCCTCACGTATTTTGTAGGCATCTTTTATCTGTAAATAACACCACCACCACCTTAGACCGCAGCTTCGCTTAATATCAGGCAAGTTGTTGTCAAACGCAAGCCCATTTCGCATAAAAAAAAAAAAAAACAATTTTAATGTTTAATTGAAATATACTCGTATTTTAGGAGGAGAAATGTGACTTCAAAAAATATAAGCTTGATATTTAAAACAAATCAATGCAATTCAAATAAAATCTGCCTTAAGCCTCAAGCAGAAAAACAACAATCAAAATGCAAATAAGTAATATTCTTATTAGCTGTTGCCCGCGACTGCGACTTCGCGTGGTTTTGATAGAACCATGTAGGGATAAATACGTATTATAGCGATAAAAAGACACACCCTCACACACACACCCCAACATATATACTTACACACACATTTACTTTCGCATTTATATTATTAGTGGGACAGTGGGACTACGTACTTACTTACCTACTTGAACTAATTTCGATATACTAGTAGTGGGCTTGAACATTTGAGAACCACTGGTTATTTTTTGACATCCTAAGAACGGACACAGCTTAGTCCGAACTTCGGCATTGGGAGGGAAGATCGGATCTTGGGTTGTGAACGTCCTAGGCGTAATCAAAGTATACAAATGGAAAGAGGATTCGCTAATTCTGCCCCAAAACAATTAATTACATTATTTCAATGAAAGTACTCACCACAATGAGCCATCAAAATTTTGTAGGTAAGATCGGATCGACGATTTTCGCCACAAAATACACCCTTTCTGCTGAATCACCTGTGAACACGTCCCGTCTGGTCGCTGGCCGGCCGCAGAGTGAAGAGAGGGGCAGAACAAAATGGCGGATCTAGTAGTGTTGCCAGCAGTAGAGAATATTGCCTAGTTTGCGAGTTATTCCATGCATCCGATCTTATGTCACATCCGATCTTAGGCGACCCAACCTTAACAGAATAAAACCATAATAAAATTAGAAATACCTACCTCAAGTCATAAACCAAATTCCAGAGTCTTTTGTAAAGTTAATATGATAATCTTAACTTGTAACAGAAATGATGAGCAAATACCTTATTATTTTTTTCTATTTTAGAACTTGCAGAAAATAATGGACAGCGCTCAACATGGAGTAATCTACTTCAGTCTGGGATCAATGATGAAAGGAAAAACCATGCCCCAAGAACTGAAAGAAGGGTTCTTAAAAACATTCAGTGAATTAAAGCAGGTCGTAATATGGAAACTTGAAGAGAAACTACCAAATTTACCCAAAAATGTTCACATCGTCGAATGGGCTCCGCAACCAAGCATTTTAGGTTTGTCAATTTTGGTTTTATCTAACGTTAAATCCGGAATCCAGACTTTCACTTGAAAGCAGAATGCATTTGTTCACTTTTAAGTAAAAGTAAAAAATAAACTTAAAATTTAAAAATATATATTCAGACAGACTACTTTCAGACAGTTAGTTAGATTCTCACTCATATTTTAACGCTCCAGCTCACCCAAACACCGTCCTGTTCATATCTCACGGAGGCCTGCTCTCGACCACTGAGACCCTGCACTATGGAGTCCCAGTCATCGGCATACCGCTGTTCGCTGACCAGTTCCTCAACATCAAGCGAGCAGTGAATAAAGGCTTTGGAATTCTCGTCCCTCTAACATATGATACACCTGTCGAGCTAAAAGCTGCAATTAATAAAATTGTTTCAACGCCAAGGTGAGTCTCGTAGATTTCATGTCTCTGTCAATCTTTGATGAACAATTTATTGATAAGCTTTTAAAAAATATCTAACCGGAGACCCTATTCGTGGGCGCTGGAGGCTATTTCGGTCACTCTCGCTCTTATGACATTTCTAATGAGAGCGACAGTGATCGAGATAATCACACGCCAGAATTCAACAATTTTATGAGAGAATAATCGTTCAACTGCAACTGTTATGAGCTTAGTGCCTAACAATGGTAAGATTAGGAAAATGCTAACCTCCTCAATTGCATGGAAAAAAGACCCATTCAAAAGATTTCGATATCAGAGTAAAAATAATAGCCGATTGTTTTTTTGTTCAAGTTACCGTGAAAAAGTGAAAGAGCTATCAATAATATACCACGACCGGCCAATTTCACCGAGCGATGCTTTGGTGCACTGGGTGGAGCACGTGGCTAAGACTCGAGGCGCCGCTCATCTACGCTCCGTTGCTCTCATGGTGCCCTGGTACCAGAAACTACACCTCGATATTTTAGCAATATTAATTATTTCCGTCATATCGGTATTATATTCCGTCATTTTCATTGTAAAAAAATTATTCGCTAAAAAGAATATCACAATTAAAAAGAAAAAGAAACATCAATGATCTCAAATGTTTATTACTAAATTAAATATACTAAACTAAATTTATGCAAAAAAAATTGTTGTTTTTAATCTATTTATAATTTTATTTAGAGCATTAGTTAAAGTAGAATTATCATAAAGTAATAAAACGTTGGGTGCGTTACTAAGGCAGTAGACTATGTAGTTATGTGTGGTTTTTGTTTGTCGCAATCATTATTTATTAGTATTATTATCATCAAATGAGAAGGCGATAAAAACAACGAAACAATCGTTTTACTTCAAAAAATATCTAGCTTTTAACGTTTTAACACTTAGGTTTATGAATCGACAAAGTCTAATCATTAGGTACGTATTATTTTTTTATCGTGAACAAATCCGCGTTTGTCCACTGAATTGCCTGTCGTTGTTTTATGTATGTCCATTGTTCAGGTTTTGAATATTATGTCCAAGTGATTTGTAAGTGACTTATTTATACTCGAGATAAGAAGCGTAAATTATCTTATGTATTATCTTCAGTAACATTATTAAATAAGGATTATTTAACGTCTGTTGTTGACGTAATCTATCACTATCTATACGTTAGTGCGTTTATCTATTTTGAGAACATTGCCATACCACTTTGATATATATAAATTATTTGCACTAGAATGCCACTAAAGTTATAAATGTCAGTTTGTATGTATCGATGTTTGTTACATAATCATGCAACAACAGCAGGACAGATTTGGCTGAAATTTACTACAAAGATAGCTTACCTTCTATACCTTTTTTGTATTAATGATTTAATCCGGAAAATATAATCGTTTTTGTAGGATAGCTGGTGAAACCGCAGAACACAGCCAGTAAAGAATCAATTTTGAGAAACAATATTGATGTTAATGATACAGCAATATTTACTTTTACATTTCAGCCTGTTTACGTAGTTATAATTGCATGTCATAGTAGTGATAACAAAATCACGTCTCTGAGCTCGATATCACCATGGGCAATAATGGACATAACACGATAGCCTGTTAACACTCTAATCATTACTGATAATACCAATTTGTCTGTCCAGTATATTGCATACTTTACAAACTTACTAACGCGTTGACCAGTTCAATGCATTCAATTGAATTGATAAAAATAAATATTTCTTAAAATATATTAATTAATTAACGTCCAAAAATGCTAATACTAATTTAATACTACTAATATTTTAAAATAAAATCAATTTAATTTCTTTTTTTTGTATAAAAATCTACTATTTAACTCTACGCGTCATTGTTTTTAAAAATGATTATCCTAAAATGCACTGTGATTTTAATTGCGTTATCTATGAATATAGTTGGTGGCTACAAAGTTTTAGTGTTTTTCCCGTACCCTGGTAAAAGTCACACAATTTTGGGAGAAGGATATGTGAGACATTTAGTGAGCGCTGGGCATAATGTAAGTCTGATTTGAATTAATTTTATTTTAGTATTTAAATATTACTAACAGCAGCAATATAAACTTTGCACATTTTTGTAATATTGCATTATTTTATTTTATTTTAAATAAAAATGGCAAATATAGACTCGACTATTTAAAAAATGTAAAGTAACTTACGTAAACCTCAAAACCCTCAAAAGATGGTTGAGCTAACATTTGGTACATCGATATAACTCCGATGACAATACAATGTCAAATGTTTTAAATGATTTTTGCTCTCTTATTTCTTGAAATAAGAGAGCAAAAATCAAAAATATATTTTTTAAGGGGGTGGCTCTTCAATATTTTCTCTGGTAGCGTGTAATTATCTACACGTGTTCCAAGGTCGGCTGCATACGTCTGTAGCACTACATTAAAATGACTTATTTATCACCAACTATTTATTATTGGTATTTCGTGAGGAACTGAACATCGTGACCCCTTTATCTCACCAACCATTCAACCGATTTTGCTCATATTTAAACTTTTGTTTACTCTGAAATACTTCTCTGCAAAATTTCATGAAGATTGGATAAACGATGCTCTTTGTCCAAAGATATCTTCGGACAAGTACAAACAAAAAAATCCAAAAGTCAATTTTTGTTCACCTACATATTCTGTGAGACCCCATTTCATTCGTTCAATTACCTAGAGACCTAGACTATGAGACCTCATTTCATTCGTACAAAATTACTGATTATCACTAACTACCTACGTCCTTACAATGAAATAAAGTCTGCGTCGGCTGGGACACTTGCGTAATCAATAACTTTATGCGATAACAATACATTTATAGTGTTACTATGCGACTAAGCATTATTTTATTCATTCTTATAACGTACCTACCTATTTACCTATTTGGTAAACAAGGTTATAAGAAAATTATATTCATCATTATGAACAATTTTTACTATGGGAATAACACTGAAATCGCGAAAAAAATCAGCTGGTCCATACATTTTGTCGAGTGTCATTGCCAGTTTTTTGTCTATGGTAAAAATTATTTATTGACGAGTATAATGAGCCCTTTTCGGCTTAGCATACCTATTCCTTAGAATCCTGTCTGTATATAAATATATTATTATGTATTACATCATGTTTTAGGTGACGTATGTCACTCCGATGCCCATCAAAACTTCGGCTCCAAATCTTCGACAGATTGACGTCGCGTCAAATATTGGCAACTTTGCTTTAGGTCTGTATAAATTTTACCGAATTTTATACTTATTAAATATCATTCGCTGTTCGTTAGTCTCGCCATGCCCAGACCGGCTATTATTATCTAAATTTATAAATTTTCCAGAAAAAAGTCTAGATATCAAAAAAGTACTAAACAAGGAAATCGACATTACCGACTTGAACAATCTGTACGATGCTTTACATGATATCGCTGAAATCGCTATCAAACATGAAAAAGTACAACAATTACTACTAGACACAAGTGAAGAGTTTGATGTAGCTATAGTGGAATGGCTTTATAGCGAACTGTATTGCGGGTAAGATTGTTTTTGTTAGATTTGTGGTGGGTTTTGTATGATAAATAAAACTAGTGAGTAATATTTATGTGAATCGGTTCTATTTTTACACAGCGTTACAAGCGAGAGTTATTACAAGACAAGAAGGGCAGATGTTGTGCTGTCAAAAGTGACAGTCGAATGAATGGTTGCGTTCACAACTACATAATTACATTATTAACACAGTCGAATGAATGGTTGCGTTCACAACTACATAATTACATTATTAACATCCTCTCCTGAACGCAGACCCATATTTAAAGTACAATAAACATGTTTTTCAATTGAAGTGCCTTTTGTTAAAATATCAGCGACCATATCTGCACTTTTTACAAATGTAAACTTTATATATGATTTATTTACATAGTCTTTGATAAAATGAAACCTTATATCAATATGCTTAGTTCTAGGCTTATAACTATCACTCAATGACAGTTTGATAGCACTTTGATTGTCACAATGTATCGAAATTATATCACCAGAGTCCTGATGACCTAGCTCAATCAGGAGCTGCCGGAACCATAGGGCTTCCTGCACAGCAGAACTCATCGCCATGTACTCTGATTCTGTAGTCGACAATGCTGTGGTTTGTTGTCTACGCGAATTCCAGGAAATCCCTCCGCCCTGAAACATAAAAATGTAACCGGAGCAACTCTTTCTGGTTTCTAGATCGCCTCCCCAGTCTGCATCACAATATGCCATTATGTTCTGGGTACCATCTTGGTGATATCTCAATTTTAATCCTCGGGTCCCTTGAAGATATCTTAAAATCCTTTTTACAGCGAGCCAGTGGTCTGGATGTGGATTATTATTATATCTGCTCAAAGTATTCACTGCAAAAGCAATATCAGGTCTTGTAGCTTGTGCTAAATATATCAAGCACCCAATTGCCTGTTGATAAGGGAAATCTACCTTTGCTCTTTCATTGTTTTTTACAAATTTTATACCAACTTCTATTGGTGTTCTAACTGGTTTACATTCTGACATACCAAATTTGTCTAAAATCGATCTGATGTACTTCTCTTGGTCTATGAAAAGCTCTCCTGTGCCTCTGTTTCTTGTTATATTTAAGCCAATACATTGTTTAACTTCTCCAAGATCTTTCATACTAAAATTTAACTTTAGTTTTTCTTTAATCATAATTGTAGTCTCTTTCTTGGAAGTTAGGATTATGAGGTCATCAACCCATACTGCAATATATATCATTTCTTTCTTATTATAATATACACAAGGATCTACCTGTGAGCGCTTCAAGCCAATTTCCTGTAGAACAGTGTCCAATTTTAAATTCCACAGCCTGCTTGCTTGTCGGAGTCCATAAATAGACTTGTGTAGTTTACATACTTTTGTTCCTTCCTCATATGTTGGAGGCTGCTCCATGTATATCTCCCTGTCAATATCTCCTTGAAGAAATGCAGAAACGGCGTCCATTTGGTCGATTTCTAAATTATATTTCACTGCCAGAGCCAGTAGGTATCTCATAGATGTATAACGTACCACAGGTGAGTAAACTTCATCAAATTCTAGTCCCTTCTTCTGTATACATCCTTTTATCACCAATCTTGCCTTGAAACGTACTATGTTACCTTTCTGATCTGTTTTAGTTTTAAAAACCCACTTACATGGAATGACTCTTTTATCTGAAGGCTTTTCAGTCAAACTCCACGTTTGATTTTTGGCTAAAGACTCATACTCTTCATCCATTGCCCTTCTCCAGTGTGCAGCATTCTCTGAAGAAAGAGCCTCTTCCTCTGTCTGCGGATCATTTAGATTACTGTAACATAGATAGCTTGCCGGATCCAAGTCTTCATCTTCCTCTGACTGATTTTGTTTATAATTCCTTATTGTTACCTTATCACGTGAAGCTGGTGATATCTGAGGCCTGCGAGGGGTATCTGAGGTATTATTATCGCTATCCCCTGTATCATACTCACTGCTGTTGTCAGTTATAGCCTTTTCTGTGACTTTACTGGTTGTGAGAGGTACTTGTGCAGCTGATCCTCTCCTATACTCTGAACCAGGCGTGAGTGTCATGTCATGGCTGCTGATGCCACTGTCATTCTTCTCGGGAGATGTCTGCTGGCCTGAAACTCCAGTTGGTACATTAATACCTAACTCTTGTTTTTTCTCTAGAAAAGTGACATCTCTGCTCACTATAACTTTATGTGATCTGAAGTCCATTAATCTGTAAGCTTTTGAGTTTTCACAGTACCCTGTGAATATGAATTTACTGGACTTGGCATCCCATTTTCGGCGTTGCTCTTTCGGCGTATGCACCATTGCTTCAGAGCCGAAAATTCTGAGGTGTGACAAGTCTGGCTTTTTCCTACTCCACATTTCATATGGTGTTTTGCCACCTAGTGATTGTGTTGGAGATCTGTTGATTATGTAAGCAGCTGCAGCAACTGCTTCAGCCCAGTAACCTTTGCTTAAACTAGCATCAAAGATCATACACCTTGCACGTTCCACCAAAGTCCTATTCATTCTTTCTGAAAGTCCATTCTGTTGTGGTGTATACGGAGCCGTTGTCTGATGGACTATTCCACAATCTTTCAGATATTTTTCAAAATATTTATTACAATACTCTGTGCCTCTATCAGTTCGCACACATTTGATTTTATAACTCAGTTCATTCTCTACTTTCTTTTGAAAATCTTTGAAAACTTCAATTATGTCTAGTTTGTTTGTAAGAAAGTAGACAAACACTTTTCTTGTGTAATCGTCTATGAATGTTATAAAATACTTCTTACCTCCCAATGACGGGGTCTCCATGGGGCCACACAAGTCAGAGTGTAAAATTTCTAAGGGCTGAGTAGCTCTGGAACCTTCTTTTGGAAATGGTGTCCTAGTATGCTTTCCCTTAAGACATGTTTCACATGTTATATTGGCTTTATTAGTACTCACAGGCAGAGATAGACCTTCGGCACATTGAGGAAGCTTCTGTACATCAGCAAAGTTTAAATGGCCCATGCGTCGGTGCCATAACACGGAGTCATCTGTAATCCCAGTAGAAATCATATTAGCAGTGATCTCTGTATCAATATTCAATCTGTACAGATTGTTTACCATGCTTGCTGAACATATGTGTACACCCTGAGCATTGTAAACATCACATCCTTGGTTATCAAATATTAATTTACAACCATTTTTGCTCATGGCACTTACTGAGAGCAAATTTACGGCAATACTTGGTACAAACAATACATCTCTTACCTGTATTTTTTCGGAGCCATTTAGGGCTATATTAACATTACCAGCACTCTGAACAGGCATTGGAGACTTGTTTGCTACTGTAACGTTTGTAACCGGAGCCCTCTGGACATCATACAGCCAATCGCTTCTCTTAGTCATATGCATGGCTGCACCGGAGTCCAGATACCACTGATCTTCATTAAGCTCATTGAATGCTGAAAAAGCTGCAACAAAACCAGAGTTATCTCGCACTTGTTTTGCCTTTTTCGGTGCCTTGCAGTACTTGGCTATATGCCCATGCTGATTACAATTAAAACACCGGGGACCGGAGGATTGAATCGACTTGTTTGAGGAATTCTTTGACTTCATTGGCTTCTTGTTCGAGTAAAAGGCAGAGGGATTTTCACTTTTAACCTCTTGTATGAGCTTCGTCTTTATAGAATCTGCCGTAATCGCTATCCCGGAGCTTTCTAAACCCATTATCATCGGTTTGTATATGTCGGGCAGACCTGCGAGCATTAATACACCAATCCACTGATCTTCTACACTGAAGCCGATGCCCCTTAACTTATGGGCTGTGCTCATAATCTTGTTCACGTACTCTTCAATAGAACTACAACTATCAAGCGATGTGGTCACAAGATCGCGTAGCAATCCCACTTTCCTTGTCAATCCATTGTCGTCGAATGCTTTCTCGAGCTTCTCCCAAGTTTCTCTCGCAGTCTTCGCATCCTGAATATGAACATAATTCATCGGATCCAGGAGCAAAATGATTTTTGTTCTCGCTTTCGTGTCTTTGGCAGGATCTATGGCCATGCCGGTCGCGGGCTCGATACACGTCCACAAATCTTCATGTTGCAAATACGATTTCACAGCAAATTTCCAACTCGCATAGTTGGATCGGCCAGCGAGTTTTTCGATGTTGAACGCCGAATTCGGTGCAGTCGACGTCATTTTCAGGAACAAAAATGGTTGAGGTTAAGTTGGGGTCAAATGGCGTCGTCCACATGCGCCCACGCCGCGCCGGCCGGTACTTTTCGGTAGATTTACGATCACAAATTACAGACAACTGAAACCCAACCACGCTCTGCTACCATGTTAGATTTGTGGTGGGTTTTGTATGATAAATAAAACTAGTGAGTAATATTTATGTGAATCGGTTCTATTTTTACACAGCGTTACAAGCGAGAGTTATTACAAGACAAGAAGGGCAGATGTTGTGCTGTCAAAAGTGACAGTCGAATGAATGGTTGCGTTCACAACTACATAATTACATTATTAACACAGTCGAATGAATGGTTGCGTTCACAACTACATAATTACATTATTAACAGTTTTCAAATATTTTTTTCCTGCTAGAGGTGTAAACACTAAACAAGTATACGACACGTTTAGCCAGATCAATCAAAATACTGGTCGTAAGATTTATTTATCCTTTATTATAGGTATAAATTGTTTTTAACTTCAATTAATTTTTTAACTAGGTAACATGTGTGTAAAATAAACAATAAGTAAGATTGTATGGTAAGCTGAGTGGCTATAGTCTCAGTTATAAGGCCGCCAGAAGGCCTCCGTCATGCCTTTGCAGTTGTTGTTAGAGAACGAACAACTGGATCTTACAATTTAATGTTTCATCCGATCCACGGTAGCATGAAGTTGGAAACACCACCCGCGATGGCCCATCCAAAGACTGACCGTGTCGTCTCTTGCCATCGGTGATACATACGCTTAGTCTAGATATGCTACGAGCACTTCTACAATAAGTTCCTGCTAGGCAAGCATGCCCCATCGTAGACCGCATTATTGCTTGCCACCAGACAAGATGGCAGTCAAACGCAAGCCCATATCAAATAATAAAAGAGTTTATCTATCTTCCTAGGGTACCAGCAGTATTCAACTGCCCATACATTTGGTCGTCTTCCCTGGAAATGCACCCGATGGTCCTGAGGCTCATCGATGAGGTTTCAAACCCAGCATATGTACCGGATCATACGTCTTCTGTGGTTCCTCCTCTAACCTTCCTCGAAAGAGTATCAGAGCTTTGGAATCTTATTTTAGTGTATAAAATCAGATGGTAAGTACTTGTATGAGAAAACCAACGCTGAATGTCCGGCAGTTGGGATTTATGTTATAGATCTTGCCAAAGATTTAAATTAATATTACTTATTGTTAGTTGTACCAAGAGTTGTTTAAAAATTATTGCACCAACCACCACCATTCAATATTGAAATTGTAAAGCTTTCAAAATAAAATAAAACTATTTAGACCTTTCCAATTTTTAGGGGTCAAGTCGAAATGGAAACGAAAGCATTTAAGGAAGCCTATGGACCAGCATTTACAAAGAGAGGACGTCCCATTCCGTCCATCGAAGAAGTCAAGTTCAACGCATCGCTGATGCTAGGGAACTCTCATGTATCATCAGGATTAGCCGTGCGTCTGCCGCAGAACTATATTCCAATCGCCGGGTACCATATCAAGAAGGAAACCCCGCCTTTACCTGAGGTATGAAAACCTTTTTCCTAAAACTAATCTGTATTAAATTCTAGCAGGGGCCGTAATGTAAACTCATACCGCGAGCCTTAACTGAACTGCCCTGCTTTTCGTCTCACTCTGCCAGCTAGAGAAAAAGCGAGAAAAAAGCTAACGCTATTCAGTTCAGACTCGCAGCACGGCCCGTCAAAATTTAGCTAGAAGAACGATAGTCACTTAACTTTTACAACAATAACTTTCCCATCTACTCGTATTGTTTAGAACTTGAAGAAAATCATGGATAACGCTCAACATGGAGTAATCTACTTCAGTCTGGGAACAATGATGAAAGGAAAGACCATGCCTCAAGAACTGAAGGCAGGATTTTTGAAAACATTCAGTGAATTAAAACAGGTCGTTATTTGGAAGCTTGAGGAGCAGCTACCAAATTTACCCAAAAATGTTCACATCGTCGAATGGGCTCCTCAACCAAGCATTTTAGGTCGGTTAATTTAGTTAATTGATTTATATATTGTATTATTTTTAACTAAAAACAACCCGCTCTGTTTTCTTGACTAATATATTTCTTTTGTCGTAATTCTTCTCTAAAAACTTTTTTAGTAAGCTTATTCATCATTAAAAAAGAAACCTAGATAATTGTAACTGTGGGACGGTTTAGTAAAGTAAAATCCCACATATCCAACTGCACTCTATAGTAGCCGGGTCTTGACTGACAGAAAAAGCCACGCTACTGTCTCAATCTGAACTGTATTAAGCTTAGCAGCCAGAGAGAGATAAAAGCGGGCATCACGAGACCGGTTAATTATGAGCTGGTTAAAGAAATGACAAATGGACAAATGATTTTAACGTCTCTAAAATATGAAATATAAATTCTCCAGCTCATCCCAACACCGTCCTGTTCATAACTCACGGAGGCCTGCTCTCGACCACTGAGACTCTGCACTATGAAGTCCCAGTCATCGGCATACCGCTGTTCGCTGACCAGTTCCTCAACATCAAGCGAGCGGTGAACAAAGGCTTTGCATTACATGTGCCTCTTTCATATGATGCGCCGGTGGAGCTAAAGGCAGCGATTGATGAAATGCTTAAAAATCCAAAGTGAGTATAGTTTAAAAAAAAGTTTCTTATAACGCAATATAGGTTTATGTAGCTAGGTGTTACACGAGTAACACATGTTTCACAACATAAGTTTAAAGTAAGTGAAATAGAACTAAACAGTATCGGGGGACCCTGCAACTGTTATATAAGATTTCATAAATAACAGTATAAAAAAATACTTAAAATTATATTCAATAGCTAAAATATGTAATTATGGTGCGATGTCAAAGCATTGACTTTTTTATATTTTGTTGTAGTATTTTTTAGATTTTTTTTATTTATTTATTTATTTTTGTTGATCATCTCCTCTCACCTTGATAGAAATTTTACAGTTATAATATATAACTGTAAAATTTCTTTCAAATACGATGAGTACAAAACTCTCGACAAACTAGTTTTCACCGGCGAATTTATTATTTTGTGTTTATACATAGGTACCGTGAAAAGGTGAAAGAGTTGTCATTGGTGTACCACGACCGGCCAGTTTCGCCGGGCGATGAGTTGGTCCATTGGGTGGAGCACGTGGCTAAGACTCGAGGCGCCGCCCATCTACGCTCCGTCGCTCTCCTGGTGCCCTGGTACCAGAAAATGTACCTCGATCTCCTAGCGCTAATTTTCGTTAGCTTATTTACATTCATTAAATTAATAAAGCGATTATTTACTAAAAATAACAGAAGAAGTGCAAAGAATAAACACGATTAATCTCTTAAAGGTTTTTTTTCTTCCAACATTATTTAGTTATCTACTCTTAGTAAATTTCTACAAAAAAAAAAAACATTTTAATTATTACCCCAAAAATGAGAGAGAGTTGAATAATTATCCTAGCAATAACGCAAAAGTGTGTTTGTCACGCTTTCACGACTTAACTTTGTCAGGGGTACAAAAAAAGCCATGGGCTACTTTTATTCACCATTGCCGCTTTTTGTCATAGCTCAGGTAAAACCGTGAGGCACCTAGTTGTATAAAGGAGTTTTAGTTGAATATTGTGTAAAGTTGCATGTATTACTTTATCACACGCTTTTTATTAGCTTTACTTGTATGTTTGTTTGTTTGTAACCGACTCCTTTGGGCGTGATTTTGACCCACTTTAAACGGCCAGATTTCGTTCAAACTTTGTAGATATATCGAGGACCGATGACAATACATTAAACAGACCGTGTTTTTTAGTTTTTTTGAACTATTAATAATTGTACAAAATAATTAAAGAAACAATAATTATCAAAGATACCCCACTATTATCCCTCAACGGTCTGAGCCATTGAATCTTCAAAACAAACATTACCCATTCTCACTCACACTCACACACTATCACACACACATTACTTCTCATGTTAGTACTAAGCACCCACACTAAACTTGTCTAAGTATGGAACGTCGTACTGTGTACGACACCCTCTTAAAATTCCTGTTAACTCAGATAAAGTTCTTCGTTGCAAGCCAACATGGATGTAAAATCTACGATCAAGCCACTAGAATAGTTCTGAGAGCCAGCTGAATGAGAGACTCGTACTGGGTTGGCATTACGTAAGTATTCTGAGCTTCAATGGAAATCTACACATAATTAATAGACTGAACTGTTGAACACATTTCTACTGGCAAGCGCCTAACAAAATATACCGACAACTCTCACTCTCAGCATTGTTGACAGCTTTTTACATTACAACATGTTCCTAATTTGATTATTATTATTCCACATATCTATTTATTTTCATACTTTTTAATTTTTTTACAATATAGAATATAAAAAAAAACAATATATTATAAAAAACTTAAAAACCAGAGTTCCACCGGCAGCGGGGCAGGGCCTAAGCATACCGGTGGTTAAGGGCGCAGAGTGAGGAACCTCACTCACTCTGCAGCCTCATACTAGGTGTGCATGCAACTTTCATTATTATTCACTCATTTATTCATTGTCTTAGATTTAAATTTTTACAATATTGTTATAAAAAAACCTAAAAACATTATAAAAATTTAAACCTAGGGTGCCGCCGACAGCGGGGCAGGGCCCAAGCTACCGGTGGTTAAGGCTGCAGAGTGAGGAATCTCCTGACAATGTTTTTTTTTTTTTTCATTATTATTATTATTATTCTAGTAATTTTAATCTTATAATATATTAGTTTTTAACTTTCTAATTACTAGTAGAAAAAATTAAAATAAATTAATTGTAAAATAAATTGAAGAATTAATTGTACATCTATTGTAAAAAAATCGAGCTTCAGACAAAATAAACTACATATTTGATTAACTTGCTAACGTGTTTCATCTAGGTACAAAACTCTTAGATAAAATCTTTGATAACAAATTCAAAGTACCTATCACTATGTACACCATGTCGTTGTGTACATTTCAATCTTGATATTAGACTCTTCCAGAAAATGATCAACCTACAGCCGCATACCACATCTAAAAAGTTTCCCCGACTTTTGATTAAAATAAGTTGCGCTTATTAAACAGACGAGGATGCCAGTTAATGAGGAAATATTAAAAATTCAACAAATCATGCCGCTAATTCCGTTCAAAAACTTTGGGATTTAATTATTCCGGCTCGTTAATTTATAAAGTTTTGGGGTCAAGAGGACATTCGCAACTTTTCTTAGAAAGATTTAAATTTTCCGCGAAACATTGAAAATATTTCAGTCAAAGAAAAGATAAAGAAAAATTAGCAATACATTTAAAAAAATCCAATTTCATAGTCTAGAAACACAAGAAAAGTCAGTCAGTCTGACTCGATGTCGGGGGCACTACATGCGACAAAACATAACTTATTTATGTATAGTACAGGGTGGTATCGTATAGAGTGGATAATCCTTTACCTACGAGTAGGACTAGGGGAACTTCACGACTGTTCGGAAATTGACTGTTCGAGTCATTTTTGAAAATTTGAGAATAATTGACTTTAAACCATGTCCAACAAATCGAAAACCGTGACACCGCCACACTCTGTTTTTTTTACACATTTATCTGTATGCTCGGAAGGGAGGCGTTTGCAGTGAGACGTTAATAGATCAATATTACATGACGTTGAAACATGTCCGTCACTTTTTTATTGCTACAACTTTGTTTTATTTCCTTTCCATATTTTATACCAATTTTCTGGGCGTTTAACTCAAGGGTCAGAAGACAGATGAAGTCCTCGACACGGCACGCATTTTCCCGAGGTTCTTCTTTCTACAATCCTAACCACCGGAAGCTTGAACCCTGCTCCGCTGCCGGTGACGCCTTAGCTTCTAAGTTTTTTCCTATTCATATTGTAAAAAACTTACAAATCAAAACAAAAAATAAATATTCGAACAATAAAAACCCATACCTATCTTATTTTGCTGGTTATGCTTAAATTGCTTACTTCACTACTTCAAGTCTCGATCAAGCCCGAATGGGAGCAATCTTCCAAATATTACTGCGGAGAATGCTGCCCTTGACCCGTCAGCTCATTGCTGCAAAATTTGTTTTGAAGTTACAGGGAAAATATTTCGCTCTTTCAAGGATTGTAGACAAATAAAAGCTTGTTCTGAATAGACTTTAAGCATTACTCTAGCTGGAACTAAATGTAATATTTTGAAAAGTTTTTCTATATTTACATAGAAAAAGAAACTGTTATTTCACCGTGTTACTCACGTGGTGTAATTCCTTGAAGATTTCAGTGGATGTTATTAACATTACAGTCGGTGTATCTGTACCTACCAGTAATACAGTGAATGAAATTATAGCAAACTTTGTCATAACCACGCTATGTTTCATAGGAAGGTTCTTTTTGATAGGTAATTTTATTTTCACTTTTTTAAAACAATTGTCTCATTTGATCATAAACCCGACAATCTTAGTGCTTACCCTACAATGCCATTCCGACTACCAATTTAATTTTTTTTAACGATGGTATCGCAGCGCTATATTGCATTTACTCGTATTTAATCAACGTTGCAACAGATTATCTTTCCTCCTTTTTTTACCTCCTAGTGGCGCCACGCGATTTCCTGTTTTTGGGGATAAAAAGTAGCCTATACGTTAATTTAGGGTACAAGCTAGCTTCATACAAAATTTCATCTAAATCCCTTCAGCAGTTTTTACGTGATTGGGCAACAAATGTCCAAACATCCAAAACTCACAAAAATCCCAAGTGACATTTTATAATATTAGTCGAATAGCAGACGCCCTGTAATTTCAAACTACTACACAATCGCATAAGCATCTTTGCACACGTTTAGCCAAAGCGCTCACGAAACACCTTTAAACCACAATGCAGTCTGGGCACAAGTTGAAAGCTCATACGATATTCAAGAACGGTCAAGTGTGAGGCTAACAAGTTGGCGCTCATTCATATTCAGTCAGGCGTTGGACAACTTCAGACATAAAGGGTAATACGCGGCGGTAGTACCGAGCAAATAATTTATAAAAAGATAAGTTTCTTCTCAAATCTTCGTAATTTCAAGTCATGTTTACTAAATCTTTTTCAAACGATATTTTTGTTCTCAGCATCACTAAAGGCTGCGTAGACTAAAGTATCAAAAAACCTGCCTAATCCTTCTCATGTCTGAGAGTCATGAGAACCATCTCCAAATAGTCTTTCAACGATATTTCTGTCCTCAGCAATGTGAAGCGCTCTATAGCCTGAAGTATTTAAAGTATTATAATATATATCATAGAAAATATTATAGTACCTAATATTTTTTATTCTATCATTTGTTAACATTTATGGACAGGAACGTACAATGGTTAACTAATCTACTTAAAATAATGTCTATACTATATACTTGCAACCTGTACTTGACGTACCTAATGTATCTGAATATTGTTATAAGTCAAATAAATAATCTAAATCTGATAATTTAGAGAGATCTTATCATCATTAGCCTCGAAGACGCCTTAACTACACAATCTACTCAATCACATAAAAAAATAAAAAAAATAAACTACTACTAAGATAAAGCTCTGAGCATTTACTACTCAGTGCCTTGAGTATGCAGTTTCTCGGGTTCCTCTTCGTTTCACCGGGCTCAGTGCCACGGCTACTTATCCCCCCCCGCCACGCCCATTCGGGGGGGACCGGGGCCCACCTGCGTCGCTAGTGTCACCACTGGCGACGGCACTATAGCCACAACCGGGGCTGACGACGCGACAGGTAGATCCCGTGTCAAGGGAGGAGTCGCACCAGTAGGAAGCGCCTCCAGGCGGAGCCGATCAAGTACAGACTGCTCCAGCAACTTGCACCGTTGGATAGCCCGCACTTGATCCGACAGTCGTTGAGCAGACACGGCGACAGCTGGCTTAAGAGTCTGAAACAGAGGCAGCATAGTGTAGCCCCATAATAGGCGCGTATGCAGTACTCATTCATTAACTGAGTCCATCGCATGCGACGCACTACACCACCGGTAGCGGGGGCCGGGCGCGGAGCAGGTTGCCCCGCAGGCCCCAAGCGTGCCGGCAGCGGTGGACGTCCTCGTCGCACAGGTCGTGGCGGCGGCGGCGGCGTCGGCGGTCCGTCCTCGTCGCTCGACGCGCTCGTGTCGGGAGGAGTGACGAACTCATCTCCCGACGAGGAGCTCGGAGACGACGGGGCGGGCGGAGGTGGTGGGCGTGCGTTTGTAGATTCCGCTTCTCGTCGCTTAGTTGCTGCTCTCGTTTTTTTTTTGTGTTGTGTAATTTTTTCATGTTTGATGATTGACATCAAATGTCATCATTGTAATTTTTTCAAATTGTAGTTTTCTATTGTAAATTGTTTGGAAACACACTAAACTTGGATTTGTATATGTAAAACTGAAAAATTTGGTTAATAAAAGTAGGATATCAACAAAGAAAATAAATTATAAAACTCAACAACTAAATTTGCGACTGACATCGTTCAGTTTTTCTTTCAATCATTATTATCATTATGCAAGTTACTAAGTAGTTAATTTATCTGCCATATTTTATTTGTATACGTCACAATTGTATCTGTTATTATTGAAGATTCCTTTTGTAATTAATTATCTAATCAATTTTTTGACCTCCAACGCAAAAAGAGGGGTTTTATAAGTCGATGCGTGTGTCTCAATATCTGTGACTGTGGTATCGCAGGTTGAAACGGCTGAACAGATTTTGATTTAGTTTTTTGTTTGGAAAGTGTCTCCATCTTTAGTGTTTAGCCATGGTTCAAAAAAATGTGGTCTTGCAGTTTGAAGAATATCAGCTCTGTTCTTAAAGGGTTATTTCCAATTTTTAAAATATAATGAATAGTTAAAAATCCAATTTCATGAATAATGGCGCAACGAAAAATATATACGTACTCGTAATTATATTACAGATTGAAACCCTATGGCTATAGATAATTGTGTTATTTTTATCAATCTTCGTGCCCTTTCGAATGCCTTTAAGTGTCAATTTGAATGTTAAAGGTTAGTGACCAAAGTTGAATAATCTCGAGCTTATATTAAATTTATGACCTTGCCCTTCTCAGTAGTGAGTTCTAAGTAAACCCTGAATCCGTACCTTGAGTTCTTAGCACTAGCACTAGGTAGATTGTCCTGACTTTTGTCTCGCTCTATCAGAGAAAAAGTGAGATAAAAGACAACGCGTTTCTATTCAGGCTCGCGATATGAGCATGTAGCGAACTTCTGCGTGCGAACTCATGATTACGTGCCCGATGCTGCTGGGCCTTCGCTTTCGTAGGTTTAGGGCTATAAAACATAGCCTATAGCACTCAGGAAAACTGGGCTATGTGAAGCTTTCTATCAGTAAAAGGTTTTTTTTAAATCGGACCGGCAATTGTCGCATGACCAACATTCCGCATATTCACATCTATGTTAAGCTCATGGTACGGGTCCAGACACACCTGAGTAGGTAGTTATTGGGCATTTCAAATCACTTTTTTATCTCCTGTTAGTCGACAAAAAATTATTTGAAATGCCCAATAACAGATTTAAAAATCTAAACTTACCGTAACGGCAGCAGTAATCCATAGAGCACTTTATGAAACGAACGAACCAAATCACTAGTTATTTGTGAAAGTTTTATGAATGAACTTTACAAAAATTAAGGTTTCACAGTGTTGAGGCCGGTTGCTCAGGGAACGATTAAATCTCTAGACCGTTTGCCCATGGCAAATTTTTGACACCAAGAGACATTCCCTCACAACACGAAGCAAGCTTTTGCTAAAGTATTGTGGCCGATTGCTCAGGGAACGATTAAATCTCAAGGCCGATTGCTCGTGTCAAAATTTTCGCTACCAGAGACGATTGTTCCCTCACAACACGTTAAAACCTAAGTTAAAGTAAGTCACGCAATTTTCACTTTCACAAGCTATTGTCCGATCAGACCTTATTGCAAGTATGATTTCGACCGACTGAGGATCACATTGATGTCGACTTTAACGCAAAGTGCAATTGCTGAATGGACATATTATTATCGGCATAACCCGTGCAACACTCGGATGACCAAACTTAATGAGTTTCAGTATTTTATAAATATACGCTTTATGTTTTCATGTACTTAATAATCTTATATAAAATAATATATAAAAAATAGAGATAAAAATAGTTTCAACCTTTGATATCATATTTAGAGCTTTTGTCGCTTATAATTATAACATCATTATCACCACAAGAGATAATTAATAAAAACTGGGCAGAATCTAGATGAGATTGAAATTATTTTGATTTAAAGTGACTACATATTCATGTTATGAGTTTCAATTTACAAAATTATATCCTAGTCTCACAAAGATTATGGTGACCCTAATACGATATTACTTAGAAAGCAGGCGGCTTATGATAGAATATCAAATGACTGCATATTGTAAATTGAATTTGATATTTTTGTTTGTGCAGTGTGCAAAGTGCAATTGCTGAATGGACATATTATTATCGGCATAACCCGTGTAACACTCGGATGACCAAACTTAATGAGTTTCAGTATTTTATAAATATACGCTTTATGTTTTCATGTACTTAATAATCTTATATAAAATAATATAAATTAAAAAGAGATAAAAATAGTTTCAACCTTTGATATCATATTTAGAGCATTTGTCGCTTATATAACATCATTATCACCAAAGGAGATAACTAATAAAAACTGAGCAGAATCTAGATTAGATTGAAATTATTTTGATTTAAAGTGACTTCATATTCATGTTATGAGTTTCAATTTACAAAATTATATACTCGTCTCACAAAGATTATGGTGACCCTAATATGATATTACTTAGCAAGCAGGCGGCTTATGATAGAATATCAAATGATTGCATGTTGTGAATTGAATTTGATATTTTTGTTTGTCGCAAACGAATACGTAAGTTGCGCAAATGCATAGGTACATCCGCGAAAACTGATCAGGTGTTGTAAACATTTTGGAAAACAAATGCGTTACTCAATTTATATGTGTAAGAAACAGACTGGCTGGGGCAGAGTGTACTATAATGGACTACCATTCTGTCTATGTGGTTTCGATTCTCTTCACCCAATGCTGTTTTTGCACTCTACGAGATATTTAATTTATTCTAAGTTTTCATGAAATGTTTTTAAATATGTATAAGTATGTAACAACCAAAGTATTCTTTTAAGTACTTTCTTAGTTGAGTATATTTTTATTTTAACGGCACATACATATTTATGTTAGTTCCTAAATATCGAGTAACTTGTACCTATTTATTATACATTTATTTTTTGCTGAAGTGTTTGCCACCACTGCATTTTTGCAATACGTATAAAAGGGAAAAAATGCATAAGCTCCAATTTCAATTTATGTTGAATAATTACACACGGTTGCCATTAAGTCCGAGTGCCGGTGCCAGTGCATACCTACCTACCTACAGCCGTCGGCACCACGACCTCAGCTTGCATCAATTGAGCTGCCCCGTCCACCAGCTCGAGTATCGCTGTTCATCAAACCTGCCTTATTATAATGTTCGTAAGTTTTTAATTATTTTTTTTTTTATAAAAACAGTCTTTGTAAATTTTTAATATCGTGCCTTTATCTCAAAAGTGTATATGTAGGTACATAATAATATAGGATATTCAAACCTAATTTTTTTTAGGTCGGATACTGAGTATTTCAAGAGAGCGCGTCAAACAAAAAGATGCTTTTCCGATTCAGAGGATGAAGTCGAAGAAAGGTAATGAAGATCTTTTTCGTTTAAAAAATATATATTATTTATAACTATTTATACATTTAATTAAGCGCCGCTGAGCGCTTATAATATATACATATTTTTTAATTTCGTTTTGCTTATATTACAGATCTCCAAAGAAAATTGGAAATAAAATCAAGGCTAAACCGAAGCGTTTAGCGCCTAGCATCCAAGATTCGGACATCGAAGTACTCGCAAGGTAAGTCTTGTTAAATTTATTATTATTTTTTACTAGAATAAAAGATACCAAGTTTCTCTATCGCGACATCACAGTAGTTTTTTGATGATTTAATCTTGCACTTGGATATTAATGGGTAGATAGTATTCTCGTAAAATCGTAAAAAAATGATATAAAAAAATTATATAATATGTATTCTTATTACAGAAAAAAGAAAAGCTCTACCAAGCGCGCAGGAAACAAAACGTCTGCAGCCTCCAAAAGCAACGTCCTCGGCTGGCTGAACAAAGATGGTGACGATGGCGGCGAATCCGAGTCTGAAGTGATCAGAGCCTGGAAGAACTCACCGCCACTGCTGTCTTCTTACACGCGTCGCGTCGCTGACGGAGTCCTGCGCCACACTGCGCAACGTGAGGGTACTATATTCATAGAATTAAAAGTATACGAAACCAACGAAATCAAAAATATTGACCCCAAAAATAGATGGGAGAAAGCATCAGTTAATATCAAATACTGTTGTGACGAAGAGGAACTAGACTATCTAAAATCATTTATAAAGGACATAAAACACAACTTTAAGTCGGAGGGGACTTTTTTTGCAAATAAAAAAAAGTAAGGATATGATTTCTTTGGAGTCGGATTATATTTTGATAGTTTTTTCTTTGTGGAGCGCTGTTGGTTAATTTTTATTCCATTTCATTTTACTAAATACTTATGTTAGGAATTATTTCACGTAATAATGTCAAAAAACAAAATATATTGTACTGTTTGTGACGTAGGAGTCAATAATAAAGGCTTTTCAGCACATCTCAAAAGTAGTGCTCATAAAAATAATAGCGCAATTGAAATTAGTGATGGCATTCAAAAAATAAGCACTGCATTTCGTAGTCGCATAGCATCGTATAGAGTAGGGCCGGTGTCAGAGGCGAGCTCGACTCAGCCTAGTTCAGCATTTGTGCCGCCACCACACTTTTTGCATCAACTTTGCAAGTCTGTGAAAGCCCTAATCGAGGCGAGGGAGGCTGTACATAACACAATAAAAGTTAATTTTGAATTTTTCGCTGAGTTTTCACTGCCGAAAAATGATTCTATTGAAATAAAATCCTTTGCTACGGAAAATATAATAATTTACGGGAATTCAGATTTTAAAGCGTTATTCTCTCAAGCAGTTCGTACTATATGCACTAAAATTGAACAGTTTGAGCAAAAAGAGAGCGGATGGAGCTTTGTTAGAAATTTATACTTAGAAGTGAATATCAATAAGTACAATCCCTTGCGAGCTTCTAGCTTTATAGACCTACCGCGATGGTTAATTAATAAAAGAGCATGTATCAATATAAGAAACAGGGATAATTTCTGTTTTTTGTGGTCGATCATGGCGGCTTTATTTCCAGCAAAGCTGAATAGTAGCAGAACACGTTCATATCCTCATTTTGAGAACGTTTTGAATACCGAAAATATGACGTTTCCAGTTGGTTTTTCTGATATTAAAACATTTGAGATACATAACCAAGACATTAGTGTAAACGTTTATGGATTAAAAAAAACTAGTATTGTGGGTCCTCTCTATAAATCACGCTGTAAAAGAAAACATCATATTAATTTGTTGTTTATTGAGAAGGGTAATCGAAATCATTACTGTTTGATCCAAGACTTAAGTAGATTACTTAGATCACAAGTTACTAAACATCATAGCAAAATTTTTTTCTGTGAGGAATGTATGTTGTTTTTTAGAAACCAAAGTCAAACTGATGCTCATATATGCGGCGGTGTCGCTACTATTTTACCGGAAGAGGGCAGTTTTATAACATTTAAACATTACGAAAGAATGCAAGATTTACCCTTCGTTATATACGCAGATTTTGAATCACTATTAGAGCCGATTACTCATGATGACTCAGGTACCAGCAAAACTACGTGTTTGAACAGGCACACACCTGCTGCGTTCGGCTATTACGTCGTATGTTCCTACGACAGTTCATTCAATAAATACGTTTCCTATAGAGGTAAAGATTGTGTAAGTCAGTTTTTGAAAAATCTTCAAGAAGATGTAAATAAAATACATAATCTTCTGAGCAAAACTGTTCCGATGATATTCACAGAAAAAGATTTTCAGAAACACTCTACTTCAAAATTTTGTTTTCTATGTAATAATCTCTTGTTTGATGACAAGGTTAGAGATCACTGTCACTTGACAGGATTATATCGTGGGGCCGCACATTCGTATTGTAACTTGCGATTCCAACTTCCCAAGTTCATACCAGTTTTTTTTCATAATCTGTCTGGATACGATTGTCACTTGTTTATACGTGAGCTAGGTGAAATGGAAGGCGCGATAAAAGTAATTGCTAAAACTAAAGAAAACTATATTTCGTTTACAAAATTTTTTGTTGCAGACAAAAAGCAAACTGTTGTAGCTGTTCGATTTGTAGATTCCTTTAAATTTTTGGGCAGCAGTTTAGAAAAACTGGTTGCAACTTTGGATGATCTGGACTTTATGCACTTATCTCGTTTTTTTTCCCAAGAAAAACAATTGAAATTATTAAAACGTAAAGGAATTTTTCCATATAATCATATGACTAGTTGGAATTCTTACAATGAAGAAACTTTGCCTCCAATTCACTGTTTTTTTAATACTCTATGCAATGAAGTTATTTCTCAGAAAGATTATGAACATGCAATGTGTGTTTGGAAAACTTTTCACATAGTCGACATGGGTGAATATACAGACTTATATCTTAAGTCCGACGTTCTCCTTCTAGCAGATATTTTTGAAAAATTTCGTAAAACTTGTAAAACAAACTATCGTTTAGACCCTGCTTTCTATTTGACCGCTCCGAGTTTAAGTTTTGACGCAATGTTGCTCGAAACTGGAGTAAAGCTAGAACTCATCAGTGATTTGGAAATTATAAGAATGATTCAGAAAGGTATTAGAGGAGGGGTTTGCTTATGCTCTACTAGGCACGCGTGTGCTAACAACCGATACATGGTGAATTACGATAAATCTCTCCCAGATAATTATTTACTGTATATTGATTGTAATAATTTGTATGGTCATGCTATGTGTGCCAACATGCCGTGTTCAGATTTTAAACTTTTAACGGAATCAGAGTTAAAGATATTTAATGTTTTAAGCATTCCTAATGACTCTAATGATGGTTATATTTTAGAAGTAGACTTAGAGTATCCTGAATATTTGCATGATTTGCATAACGATATTCCATTTTGTCCTCAGAAGTTTATACCACCGGGCTCAAAGAATGAAAAATTAATACCATGCTTATATGATAAATTTCAGTACGTTATTCACTATGTGCATCTTAAAACTTGTATGAAACATGGGTTATTATTAAAAAAAATTCATAGAGTTATAAAATTTAAGCAAAGTCCATTTTTGAAAAAGTATATTGATTTAAATACAGAATTACGAACAAAGGCTAAATCAGCATTTGAACAAGATTTTTTTAAGCTCCTTAACAATAGCATTTTTGGAAAGACATTAGAAGATAGCGAAAAAAGAGTGAATATTAAGTTGGTCAATCACTGGAATGATTCAAATAACAAAACTAAAAAAATGAATACTGCAGAACAATTGATAGCTAGACCAAACTATCAGAGCTCAACTATATTTACAGAAAATTTTGTCGCTATTCAAATGAAACCAGAAACAATAGTACTCGATAAACCCATTTACATAGGATTTACTGTATTAGAAATATCTAAAAGCCAT
This sequence comes from Alcis repandata, assembly GCA_949125135.1. NCBI lineage: Eukaryota > Metazoa > Arthropoda > Insecta > Lepidoptera > Geometridae > Alcis > Alcis repandata. Next base: position 4,299,451 of record OX421240.1, read on the forward strand.
ATGTACGACTTTCATTATTCAGTAATGAAACCATTTTATGGCCAACATTTAAAATTGTGCTATACGGACACCGATAGTTTTTTGTATTCAGTACAAACTAAAGATATTTACAGAGATTTAAAAAACCATTTCCTATCATATTTCGATACAAACAACTTTTCAGAAAATAATGTTTATGGTATACCTAGATGTAACAAAAAGGTTCCCGGATTATTTAAAGATGAGATGAGTGGGAAACCTATTATTGAGTTTGTAGGGCTCAGATCTAAACTTTACTGTATTAAAACTCAAGATGAGGAACATAAAAAAGCAAAAGGGGTAAAAAAAAATGTAATTAAGCATCTGAAATTTAGAGATTATGAACAAGTTTTTTTAAATAATTCTATTCAATCAAAGAAAAACATTTTATTTAAGTCTATTAGACATCAAATATTTACCCAAGAGTTGAACAAAGTGTCTCTTTCTTCGAATGACGACAAACGCATTCTTCTGAAAGATAAAACATCTACTCTATCTTGGGGCCATTATAATTCTCTTTTATAATTTTTTATTACTAATTAATGAAAACTTCGTAATCATTTTTTACTACTCACAGCGCTCTTACAAAGAAATAAATCGATTAGACAGTAGAAAGTTGGTTCTTACATGTGTTTAATAAGTCTTTATAAGCTGCTTAAAGTTTTAGTCAGTAAGTACTGCGCACATAATTTTTGTAATGCGCAAAAACTAGATAAGAATTAACAATCAAAGCAACGTTTATACGTGTTATGTTATTGTTTTAGAATAAGATATGAGGGATTGTTTTACTAATGTATCTATTTTTCTTCAATAAATGGTATTCATAATAATTATGTCTTGTTTTCTTTAATGACCCTTTACAAACATAGAAAGGTAGAGTCACATTTTGTTTTTAACCGTAATTCTAAAGGCCCAAGTTTGAAGGCATTTTAAGACAGATCTAAACTAACTAAAAATATACTGTCTTTATCATTGCAAGCCATTAGAGAAGGATGCCAATAGTTTTAGAAAATTTAGATCTGTCTTGAAAAGCCTTCAAACTTGGGCCTTAAGTCTATATAAATAATGCTTTGTTTTATAAAAAGTTGTAAATGACTCTTAGGTCGATATGAAGTACTCAATTTTGTAGGTTTCGTCAAATTACAATTACTTAGGTGTAGGTAATGCATTCTGGCGATGTTTACATTCTCATTTTGCTGGAATGCACGTTTAAACACGTTGCATTATTCTTTGCGGCGCATTCGAGGAAGGTTGGACCGGTTCTCTTCAAAGCAGTTGTAAGTAGAATTTTATTATTAAATTGTTTACACAAACTTTTGATCTATTGATTTTAGCAATACTAAGCATATATTTGAATTTGTTTCAGAAAATGAGTGATGATACAATTTGTTTTTCACAATACGCGCAAACGTACGACGACCCCTTCCCTGACCCTGAGATATCGGCTGAAAAGAACAAATCTCCAGCTTCAAAAGGCACGTCGACCAGATCTCGATCCAGCGCATCAGGCAAGTGTAAACAGAAAAGGGAAACCTCGAATAAGCTGCATGGCAAATCGTATGTCATCACCAAAAGAGCAGACAAATGTGTTAGATTAATTAAAATTAAGGTGATAGACATAAGCGAAGACTCCAACAAAACAGATGTGGAAAGTGATCCTGACTTAAATGTGGTGCTTCAAGCGCAGTACATGGCGAAAGATCTGAATGATACGATTTTGGCGGAAACTGAGGGGATCATTCATAATATCTCAAAAAAATTGTGTGAATCGCAAAGTTTTTTCTATTAGTTAAAATAATATATATCTATGATTGTATAAAAGTAGTATTTAGTTTAGATAAGTTTCATTTATAATAAAAATGTAAATATTTAAGAGTTTTTTTTATTTATTTCTTAGCATTATTATAATTTTTAATTTGTCATTTCTAAGCTTGTAGTAATAATAACGTAATATTATACTATGATTTAAAATGTTAAATATATGTATGTAAATAAATTTAATTCATAAACAATATGTTTTTTTTAATTCCCTATTCTATTATACCTTAGTAAAACCATTGAAAAACTAACTAATTTCTCTTTATAACGATATTCAAGGTTTATAAAAATAAAATTAAACAACGAGTTGACGTTTTGCTTATTTTTAATAATAATTATTTTTGTATACAGTTATCAAAATACCATTTTTTTATACATATAACATTTTTGAGAGCACAATATTTGCTATGGGACAAACAATTGTAATAAAATTCACTTTCACAATATGTTGTATATAATAACGAAAAATTAGGACAACCTTGATCTTCAACGTCTATCAAAAAACAGTCAACACAAAATTCCTTTAACCATTTCTGTTTTTCCAGACCCTTCATAATTATCGTTTTGTTTTTCAATAGTTGCTTAATTATTCTTTTGAATTCTCTATAGTCAATATGTCCTTCACTCCACGTAATACCTCTATTTCGTTCAGTCCATCCAACTCTTCTTTTTTCTTCGGTTGATAATTTTGCATATGGATATGGAGGTTTTATTAAAAAAACCTGAGTAAAGTTTGCGGTTGAGATTGCAAGCTCTTTTAATATAAACTGGTTTAGAGAATCTTTAAAACCTTGTATATCAACAAAAATTGTTGGATTCATGATATCTTCCGAACAATATTGGTCAAAGGTTTATATTCAACGATACAATCATTCAAAATAAGGCAATATGCTGAAGTATGATCAGGTATCTCTTTATCACTTTCTAATTCAAGACGAATATTTATTACAGGTCCGGTTTTTATATTGTCGTTTTGTCGAGAGCAATCTATTACAAACAATGGTGCTACGTCTTTAAACTCTTGAGCACTGAGCAAGCAACTAGGTCTACGTCCATAGTATGACTGTTGAAAGTTTACATATTGTTCATATATTAATGCAAAGTTATGTTTGCCAAAGTTAGTATTATAACTTTCATACGGATAATAAGTAGAATTCAAGAAAACCTTGACGTCACGTAGATCGCAGTGATCAAAATGTGACATATCTTTAGAACCATTGTTTTTTCTATCAGTTTGCAACCCTAAAATAACATATCTAGGTTTTTCAATTTGCGTTGAAGTTTTAATCGACCACGTATGTTTTGTCGTCTTAGGCAACATAGGGTACTCATAAAGATCCCAATTTCTAAAAGCTAACTGAATTGGTCGGTCTTTCTCAAGAAGCTTAAGCAAATTTATTTTTTCTTTATCTGAAACTTTGACATGAGGCACTCGCCAAATTAGTTTGTGTATATCAATGCTTTGCACTTTCTCTCCAGTAAATAGTTTCAACGCATTAAGGTCGGTATTACTTCGCAACAAAACAAGTTCATGTTTACAATTAATAATAACTTTGTTATAATCTTCTGCAAATCCGAGTATGTTCCTGAGAGGTACTGACGCAGCAAAATGTCCTCCGATATTATTTTTAGTTCCGTTTATATCCCAGCCCCACGTTTTAGATATTTTTGATTCGGCATCATTCATCGATAACAATGATTTCATGGTAGTCGTTATGCCCGCGTTTTTCACTTTATCTATTTCAACACCATTCAATTCATATCGTATATCTTGAAATAGGTACATCAGGGGGTTATTTGTGAAGTTAACGACAGATGTCAAATCAGTACTATCTTTTTTACTAACTTTGACTACAGCCTCTATATACAAAGTACTTGCACTTGGTAAAATATTAACATCTTGCTGATTAATTGGGATGCGGATTTCATCGTTACTGTTGAAACTAGTAATATACGGTTTATATGAATGAAATTCCACACTCTCTATAGAGTTGTCATATGCCGGTGTGTTTGTAATATTTAGAACATTCATTTTATTAATCCAATTGATTTTAGAAATTGCTTATTGACAGCTGACAATTTATGTTTTTTAGCTCGGGTATGTGTTAACTTTCGAACAGCTCGATTGATACTAGTCTTCTGAGTGCATACAGTTGTATATTTATTATAATCAATCATATTTTCTTAAAATGCAAGTACACCTGTATTTCTTCACCGCGCAGATTAACTAATTGGTTGTTTGTATTTAGTATCCTTATGCTTAAAGCATAGATACGTGTTCTGTTTACAGGAAAATAAATGGTGTTTTTTGGTATTTCTATTATCCTGTAACCCGGTGGTACGTTAGGAGCAAATTCGTGAATTATATGACTTGGTCTCTCGTTAATATATGAACCACTTGTAATATCACATTCGACCCTGAGCACAGCTGTAGGCAGAATGTTTACGGGAAGAGGTGACTCGTGTAATATATTACTTTTCAGAACTACTCTATTAAAGCCTAGTAAGGCTGCAATTGAATAAGGTTTATAAAAGTGAATGTCTTTGCTGCAAAATATAGAGGTCTTAAGGGTGTTATTATTACAATACAACTTAAATACGCAATTGGTCATTTTAGATTGTATATAGTCACATATATCTTGGAACTCATAAGCTCCCTCAGGAATTTCGATAACTTTATCGTTATCATAATGAAACTTGTTGTTATTTGCTGTTATATTTGGTATAGAATTAAAAGTAGATAAATGTAAAAGAGCGCACTCGTAATCACCTTCAAGGTCCAAAGGAGGTGTATAGAGAGTTGTTAATTGAGAGCTATTTCCAGTTATGGACAGTGTGAAGGACATTGTAGAAATAACACACTTATAAAACAGTTTATTATTATATAGCATATTTATTCCAAAAATTATGTAAAAATTGTAGACATAAGTGACCGCATATAATGGTATCAAACTTTTGAAATCGAGTGTAGTTATAATATACGTTAATTTTATCTAAATATTTTAATATTTCTAATGGTGGTTTTAAATCACCAAAGCTGTCAAAATATTCACAATATTCATTTATTTTTACATAGGCTACCCAGTGAGTTCCGTTACTCTTAAAATCGTCTAAGTTAACAATAGCGCACTCTATTGCTTGTGGTTTGTTTGGTAATCTATCTCTCATGTAAACACCGCGAAAAAATGGTATATTTTTTGCGTGTTTGATAATATCAATATTTGTAAGAGCTCGTTGAGGTAGCCTGTCAATCAGTTTTTTGAGTTTTTTATAATTAGCCCATGGCCTTTTTTGTACGGCTTAAGGTAAAGACCTTTCCCTATAGCTATAGCCTCCATGGTTTTGTTGTGACGTTCAGATTCTTGTAAATTTTGTTTTGCTGTTTTAAAGTCGTTTATAGTTTTTGCTACACCGGCTGCACCGCCAGCTAAAGCCCCAAGTGCTGATAGACCAGCAAAAATTGGTATCAAAGGTAAAATTCCTCCTGTCTTAGGTATCGGTATGATTCTCGGTAGTCGCACATGACATTTTTTAGGTATAAGTTTCTTAGCAACTTCGTAAGCATATTTAATTGCAGTTTTATTATCGTGACATTTTAATTTTTTTATATGTGATCCTATTTTGGATACAACTGTCTTAAATTTCTTCATTCCTGAGCCTGTTTTAAGTTTAGCTTTCATTACTTTGCTGACCAACCATGACGCTAATTTTTCACCTTTTCCAGCGTCTTTGGAATCTAATCGATTTTTAGCCATGTTCAATAGCTCTAAATCTGCTTTATGACGATCAGTTAAATTATTATAATTAGAGTATGCGATATCGTGGTATTTGCAAGCTTCGTCCAGCTTATTGATTCCTTTGTCACCTCTCAATAATCTTTCTTTTAATTTAGTACCTGGTCCACAGTAGTTATATCCTGGCAAATGAAGCTCAAACGGTAAATTATTTATTAAATTGTTAACAAGTCCTCCGCCTTGCATTTCTTGATATATAATGATTACAACATATTATAGATATTGTTTATATTACAATAGAACTTCTATCCACCCAACTGTTTTCATGATCAGGAAGGCCCAACCATTTCACAAAAAGTTTGTTTCCTTTTGTTTTTATAATTTTTTCAATCAAATAAATATTGGGATACTTTGTCTTTTGCAACTCTTCTTGGTAAAATGAACCCAATATATCTTGTTTTCTTTGATCTTGTATATGATATGTAACTGGATTTGTATTATTAACAGTTTTAATAGTAAATATTTCCGTTGACCAATTAGGTGTATATCCTTTTGCGAAACTACTTTTATATTTACTTATTCGAACACTGTCACCTTCTCTAAATAACTTCTTAGTTGATTTTACTCTTTCTTCCTGAAATTTTCTTATGTTTTTTTTCACGAGTGGTTCGTTTTGCACATTAATATCGATGGGTTTAAATTTAGTCACGCGATGTTTACTGTTATTATAAGCAACCAAAACGTTTTCTAAGCATTTGCCTATCCACTTATAGGTGCCATTATAACTAAAACATTTGTATAATTTATTCTTTAATGTTCTAATTAATCTTTCTACTATGGACGCCTTTTTAGTTGAATATGATGAATAATGATTGATTTTTAATAAATGCATTTGTTTCTGAAACATGTCGTTATAAAATTCTGTTCCCATATCAGTTTGCAAATTTCGAGGTCTGTGACCATTATTTTTAATAATATGATTAAATGCATCAATGACTTCTTTTTTTGTTTTGGTTTTCAATGGGTGCGCCCATGCATATTTCGTAAAACAATCCATGACAACTAAAATAAAAGTAAATCCATTGTTGTATTTTTGTAGAGACTTAAAATCAATGAGGTCAGCTTGCCACAAGTCGTCTATTCCTTTTAGTATAACAGAACGTCGGTGAAAATTTCTGCGTGCTGATCGATGAATTTCATTTACTACTAGCTCTTTGGACATTTTGTGGTTTCTTTAGTAATTTGTCGACATACTCCTTAGTGCAATACTTTGTTTCAAACTGTGTAAAATGGTTTTGTACATCTGCTTTTAAAGAATTTACAAAAGCCGTGATTTCATCAGCAATCTTGCTATCAACGTATTTCTTACTCGCGGCGTCGTCGGGTTTCACAGGAATTTTAATTCCGGTTAATCGGGACGATAATTGCAAATCAAAATCTCCCGTTTTAGTTTTAACTAAATAATTTTCTGAGTTATCCAGTAATTCAGATAAACGTAATCTTCTATGGACATGATGGCCAAATTTATCAATATTCATTTTTTATAATTCGACCTCCTTCGTTTGAACTCAAAATCTTGAATAAAACAAACATTAAAATGGTTACTAATTTATAATACCATTTTCACGTAGTTCTTCAATAATTGATATGATTTCATTGTCAAGCCCAGTGTTGCCTGCATCTCTAGAGGCTATAATCAATTTTAGCCTGTCTACAAGTTCATTAGGATCATCCCAGTAAATATAATCTGTATTCTTTTTAAATTTCTTCTTAAGTATTAACCCATTTCCTTCTACAAAATCATCAATATTGCTAGTCGATGATGACATAGAAGATGTGGAAGGTTTACGATGCTTAAAAAGAGGTTTGATTATTTGTAAATACTTTCGTCCCTTATTAGACTTTATCGGTTTGTTAGAGTCAAAATCTCTTCGATGAGCGTTCGTTTCCTTTAATATAGCTTTGTAGTTTTGACTGTCCTCCTTTGTTATTAAATTTGGATCAGGCATCTTTTTAAATAATAGTTCCCAAAGTCCTAGTGTTTTGTTATAACTATGTCCTCCTATAGATATTGTATCATCATTTACGATAACACGTGACGAACCCATCATTAGTTTACCCCGTTCGCTTCTAACTCCAAACGGAACATCTTCAAACACTTCTGAAGAAAGTGACCAAGATGAGAAATCTTCAGGAGCACTCGATGTAGAATTTGCTGATGTAAACGAACTATTACTGACGTTTATTTTCTCAGTTTTATTATCTACGTCATCTGCGTCAATTTCATCATCAGAGGAATCTATTTCGGAAACGGTACCAAAATTATTTTTAATAGTTTGGTTACCACTGTTTGATGATGATGGAGAAATGAACTCGTCTTTCATTACAGATGATTCACCTACTGCATTAAATTTAGTTTTCGAAGGTTCGAAATGCTTCGTGTCTCTGATTATAGTGTTTAGTGGATCCGTTATAGGTTTAAAAACAGTTCCTAAAATGTTATCATTATATGATTCCATAGAACGCATGTCCTTTATTTTCTTTTTAACAGCTTCTGCAACTTGAACTACTTTCGCCTTTAATTCTGTTTCCATTTTAATTTTACGTTATATGTCTAACAATATAAAAATTACAATGAAACTATTTAATAATAGAAACCTTTTTTATATAAAATTGTTAGTCAAATTTGACAAATGTATCGAACTTCATTCTGTAACAACCATTATTTTTTGGACAATCTTTATTTATAATCAAATAGTTGTAAGGTTCTCCCCATATTTTAGAACACATTTCTCGAAATTCTGTCCATGTCATATCTGTATTAACATGTTCATCATATACATGACGTAAATTTATATCGTCCTGCTTAAATAATATTAGAAGGTTTGCATTATCTCTGACGAGTTGTTTTGGAATTTTGCTGTACGTTTGATTTAAATAAAAACAATCTATATTTTTATGTCTTCCCATAGCAAAATAATCCCTCATATTTGATTGATTTTCACAAGCAACATCATCAAATATTATTACTGAATTTGATTTTGCTTCATGTGGACTCAATATATGTTCCCCAGCACTATATTTTGCAAAAGATACACCAGGTACTAAACTCAACACCTTCTCTAAAAATATATATTTAGGTTGGTACAATGTTTTAGAATACACATATACGTTTCTAAAACGTAAACCACTCTCATGTAATAAAAGACCTATTACAACATTCGTTTTTCCGCAATTTGATGGTCCACAAACTATACATCTGATTGTGTTAGGTAAAAGACTCCCATGACGGCTTACAGGTGTCTCTGCTTCCGGAAATATCTTGTCCAAATGTAACTTTTGAGATTGCTTTACAAATTTCATTGTAAGAGTAGTATTTACCAAGAATGTTTTTAACATAATGATATAAATTTTTAACTTTTTCTTATATATATACACAGCATTCTAACCACTTAATATACTATTGTATTTTATGTTGTGACAGAGCTATCGCCTTTATGTGTCGTAAGTTTGGTATGAGCAAACGACCAATTTTGGTATTAGCAATAGATTCCTTAAATTTTTTCCAATACGTTATGTGCTCTATGGATTACTGCACGTTACGGTAAGTTTTTAAATCTGTTATTGGGCATTTCAAATAATTTTTTGTCGACTAACAGGAGATAAAAAAGTGATTTGAAATGCCCAATAACTACCTACTCACCTGTTTAGTATTTGTCGGGGTCTGAAATCAAAGTTGCAACAACTTACGCAGTAGCTGTGCTGAGCCAGGGCTGCCGTGACGCAATTACTGTCGCTAATTCAGTTGAAGTTTGTAAACGTACGCTGAAACTGGAAAATAGTTGAAACACCTGCGTTGGTCCCTCGTTAACGTAACTTATTAACGAAATACTAGTACGACCTGTTTGGCTAAATGGTAGTATATATCCTCCTTTTAAGCCGAAGGTCCCCGGGTTCGATTCCCGACCGGGCAGATACTTGAATGATGAATTTAAATATCTGCTCTAGGTTTGGGTGTTAGTTGTTTTTGTCTTTGTGTGTGTTCCATGGCATCCCCGACACAGGGTATCCTAGTGGGGACCTATGAGTGTTAAACGTTATTTATTTATACTAGTGTAAGATTTGTGTAGATCAAACGCATGATTCTGGCTTATTATTTTCAGTTACTTATGAAAAAAAGTTATTTACTTCAAGCTGTCATTTTACGTTTCTGACAATATCGGCCCAAACCTCGGTTTCCATTTTTATCAATTTAGTCGAAAAAAATAATCAGTCACCAGCAGAAATTAATTTAAAATTCGGACGACACGGCGAAGAAAAATATAAATATTAAATCTGCTATAATTATTGAATTTGTTATGAAAACGCACTAATTATTTATTGATCGAAAGACTCATTCATTGCCAACAAGATAATCACCATATGAAATACTTTTGCATTGAGAAATTGGTAATTTGATTCACACGAATTTCACGTAACTTGACATCTTAATTAGCCTTACATCCCCTGACCAAATAAATAATAAACAATTCTATTTGTAATGTTCTTAACCATCAATCCCAGTTTCCCATTATTTATTCGTAACAGTTTGGACACATTTTCACATTAAACTTTCAACTTCGCTTGAAACTGGAATTCATTGTTTATTGAAACCAAAGTCGGCCTATAAAGTAGTGACCACTCTAAAGGCAACTAACAAAAACATTTATCTCCCAAGCAAATATGGTAACCTCAAACGAATGGTACAGTACACTTGTAAGCAGAATCAAGACACCCACGAAAACTACTTTGACAAATATTTTTCAAGCGAAATAAAAAAAAAGCTTTTGCATGGGTGATTTAGGACAATGATGGTGAAACTGCGATCCTAACCAATCCACGGGAGGGTGATCTGTTAACGTCTTAGTTAAACTTGTAACATTAAATAATAATAATAACAATAACCGCTGAAAGATGTCAGTCGCAACTTTATTTGCTGAATTTTGTAATTTATTTTTTTTGTTAATTTCCTGCTTTTAATACGCAAATTTTTCTTTTACAAAAATATATACAAATCCAAAACGCATGAATAGTTTAGTGTTTTTTCAATAGAAAACCACAAATCGCAAAGTCCTGTAGACCTGTAGTGTCCTGTTCTGCGGTACCATGGCGGGGTGACGCGTTGCACGTGTTAAGTTTCCGGATAACCGTGCACCGCGGCCCGCCGGAAATGTACCCGCCTGGCAAGTGCAGATCGAGTGGCGTATCAATACGTTTAGGACTCTCATTGCAAAGCTAGTCTGCTTCAGCCGGGGGAAGGAAGCTTCACCCCCGAGTAATGCGTTTCGTGACACAAGCCTTTGCTGGGACTGGTATAACACTCCAGCATTACCTGGCTAATGTCACGGAACGCTCATAAACTATCTGAAGCAGAAAGCCCATGCATGGACCAATCGTATTCGCCGCTACAGAGAGCGTGTGGACCGATATTGGCAAAATCGCCTCTTCCAAAGTGACCAAAGGAAGGTGTACCGAAGCTGGGAGGGAGACGACAAACGAACGCAAGAACGACGAACAGCTACCGGATGAACAATTCCTATGAACAATTTCTGATCGGTACCCGTCGAGCACACGGAGGGTGTTTGGATGCGTGTTGTTAAGCAACAATGCGAGTCAACCGAACCCATTTTAATAGATCCCGTGGATGTTCAGTTATGTGATCTACAAGCTCCTTACATCCATTCTGAGAAACAATGCACGCTTTGTTGCGAACAACGTTTTCGTCCACTATCAGAATGAATGTAGGGTTAGGTCCCGTGATACTAAGGAGCTCCTCCTCATAGACATGACCATTAGCCTGCAAGTTCGGCGGAATAGAGGAGCTTTTTCTGCTCTTTGGATTGATTCTTAGAATGCCTAAGATTCTGTTTACATTCAAGTTTTTTTTATAATAATAATCACTGTTTTATAGTAATATTTGTAATAATCTAAAAGATTAAGAAAAAGCTTGGGCCTAGCCATGCTGCCGGCGGCACCCTAGGTTTAAGTATTTATAATGTACTTTATAAAAATATAGTATACATTTATATTCATCAGGCGAGCGATTTGCTCGTCTCGTCACTCAATTATATAAAAAAAAACATTAAAGAAAAAAAAACCTTTTGGCAACAAATAAATTGAATAAGACATCAAAAAGTGGTTTAAAATTCGGTTGCAAGATTTCACCCACACAAACAAACACGGCAAGTTAAGAAAGCTTGTAAAAAAGTTTAATCTTACTTACTGTCTTAACACTTTATATATGAACACAATATGTACGCTGAACAAAACAAGTGCGGCGGTCGCATTCATTACTGGAGCAAACAAAGTTCCGCCGCCGTGGGCAAACTTATGCTCGCGTCTGTACTCGGGTGTTCTAATTAATCGTGCGGTTAGCTCTATTTTTGTTCAGCAAATTGGTTAAGTGGAAATTGGAGTGATGTTCAGAGATTAAGAATGTTTTTCGGGCTTTTTTTGGCGATAATACCGGCCGGGAAAGAATAAAGAAGTGCACAGACATTTCTTTACAAATTTCAGCTTAGCTTTTTACAAATTAATTTTCTTATTATTACGTTTTTCTTACAAATTTCAATTTGGTTTAAACTATTTCCGCTAGCATACTCGTACCTACAAATGCGTAGCATTCTACCTCTACAATGTATGTAATTTGGTGGTTTTTCCGTTTTTCATTTTCGCTATTTTTCTAGGATTATAATAAATTATCGTTAATACTTATGATGTGTCTATCTTATATCTTTTTATTACAATTTAGTATATTTTTATCAAATATAATATTAGGTAGGTATACTCAATTTCTTCCAAATTATTCAGATATAAAACTCAAACCAAAATTAACAACAATTTAGCTCTACAATACAACTTTGGAAATAAAGCTTGGTCTAGGAAAAGGTACGTGCGATAAAAATATATATGTATTATAAAAGTGACGTTAATATATTATTCCTGGTGGTTGAACCCTTGTCAAGAGACGAGCTCACGTCCTGATTCTAGAAGGTTCAGCATTTTTGTTTCACTTTGTCGACATAATTTGAGTTATTCGGAAATTCGGGTCCATTTTTCCTGTATGTAATATATGTATGATATTACCTCTATAATATATAATATTATAATCCGACCTATGTATGATATTACAATGGATATATTAGTATCTAAAAAACCAAAAATGTTAAATGAGGAGGATCCCTGATGAAATGTAAATATTAATTTCGTAAAGCAGTTTCACCTACGACTGTTACCATTTCAGCGACACACCTTCTCACTCAAAAGCGATCGCGTTTATTAGCGTTAAAATGAGTATTTACACAAAATATAATCATCTTTTGTTAATTTACATCGACACAACAATTAAAATTATACAAAATTCTTAAAAAGTCAAAATATTAGAGCGTCATTGTTTCCTTAATTCACTTTTTTCAATCTCGGTTCGCAAAGCAAACAGCTTTGCTTTAAGTAAAACGAAAAATAGCAAAGAATAACTTAGTATAATGAGGACGCATTCTAATTACAAACCAGAGCTGTGAAAACAAAAAACTGCGTGAAACTGTAGCACTCATATTTCAGTCTTAAATTAAGATTCCATTCTGGAAACTTCTTTTTAAAATACTAGCTGCTGAAATAATGGCACTGCAGGGGAAGTTTGACAGAAAGAAGCGGAAAGACTCGGAGTTTTGAGGAACAGATTGGCTCATGTATATAGATGTAGGCATATTTATAATATAATCAAACGATAACTTCTGTGCAGTTCTTAAGATATTCATGTAAATATATCATGTAAATAAGTAGTTTATGTTATAACAATGCAACTTTATGGTTCAAATATGCAAAATCGGTCGAGTTGTTGTGAAGATATTGAATACGTCATACAAACGGCGATTTGTTCTGGTAGACTCAGAAACTTCGCTTCGCTCGGTCGATTAATAAAAAGCTACGGTATGTCAAGTTATTTATTTATACCACAACAACTTTATTTTTACAAAAATAAAAAACTTTAATGAGAATCTACATTACAGTTCGAGTACCTACTTAGGATTTTACTTACTTTCATTAAAATTTAAATATAAACTGCAGTCAAAACCAAACCTTTATTACCTACACAAGCAATAAAAAATAAACGTAACTTATAAATATTTTATTTTTTTATTCATTCATAAATGACTTGGGTAGTTACGTGATTCTGAAATTTTTTTAACTGGATTTTTTGTTTGAATCAGACAAATGCAACTTTAGTAGATCAGTGGCATGTCTTTTCATTATAGGAAGAGATCGGTTAATAAGTAAAGCAACGACAAATAAACAGAGTAATATGAGAGCTAAGAGATCGACGAAGTATTTCTGGTACCAGGGCGTCACGAGTGCTAAGGAGCGTAGATGCTTAGCACCACGAGTCTTGGCAACGTGCTCGACCCAGTGAATCATCTCTTTGGCGGGAGAAATTGGCCGGTCGTGGTATATTAGCTGAAGCTCATTCACTCTTTCTTTGTACCTGAAAATAACAATTTGGTCATGATTTGCACACTCTCTAAAAAAGTTGTTCAAAAGTCGTATCGAAAATTTGAATTATTGGAATGATAGCCTTCTTTGGAAAAAAAATTTTTTTAAGGTATTTCGATTGTCACGATGTTGGCCACTTTTCTCATGATTATAAACTTTTATTCTATAAAAAACAATCAACTCACTTTGGATTGCCAAGGATCTCTAAGACCGCTGCTTTCAATTCATCAGGAAGGTTGTATGAAAGAGGAACGTGCATCCCGAACCCTCTAGTCACCGCTCGCTTGATGTTGAGGAACTGGTCAGCGAACAGCGGTATGCCAATGACTGGGACTCCATAGTGCAGGGTCTCGGTGGTAGAGAGCAGGCCTCCGTGAGTTATGAAGAGGACAATGTTACGATGAGCTAAAAATTATGAAGAATCACAATTCTGCCGTCCACTAACTATAAAGCCGTTAAGCCACAGGGGGTCGATTTTTACTTTTAAACATGATAGGATAGAGTTTAAAATTCTCTATCTACCTGTCTAACAAACGTGTTCCTATCTGTCATAGGTCCTAAGATAAAAATAGCACAAACGCCGCTACATGACATTTCTTTTCAACATTACACGTCTATAAAGTCGTCATATAACATTATCTAACTAACTAGCCGCTATAATCCCATAACGACATAAATAATGTATTAAAATATCAAATAATTACTTACCTATAAAGCCGTTTATTGTGTTTTGTACGCTAAAACACAGCTATAGTACTTTAATTACTTTTAAGTTGAGGTGTGTGTTTAAATTTATTGAAAAATTCCTTAACTAAAACACAGTTACAAGAAAAACCTTCGAATAAAAGACGTTAAGGTCACTTAACCGTTTTTTAGATAAGGATTCACCTTATTCCATTATACAATTTACTACACTTGCAAGTCGTCAAAAGAAATTCGAAAATTAAATTGTATATTTTTTTATATATTTCCTCAACTTAAAAAACGTTAAGCAGCATTCCTTAATTAAAACGCCGTTATCTGCCATCACCCCGCGCTTTGTTTTTTTTTTTGTTACACTAATATTATCACCGTAGAAAAAAGAACTAGATCTGATAATCATTATCTAGTTAGTGGTAGGCTTGTGACTCCCGCGTTAATCGTCAAAAAAGATGTCTGGTTTTAGTGTTACTTTGTAATGGCGAGTCTATCGTTTTATTCTGCAAGATAAACAGTGGTTTCAACGCAATAATTTATTTAAGATCTTCGCCAGTGTGTTATTGATATATTTGCTATTGTCGTTTTACTTCATGATTTTACTCATTACTTCATCAAACCCGAAAAAAGCCCCCGGAACCGACGGGCTCACCGTTGACATCTGCGCTGCAGCCATCCGAAGCGAACGGGAAATCTTCTTAGCGAGCAAACAAATGCTTGTTGCTGAGGTACTTTCCCAAGCAGTGGAAAGCGGCGCACGTGATTATCCTACGCAAACCCGGTAAAACAGATTACACACATCCGAAGTCATACCGTCAAACGTCGAAAAGCTTTTGGTAAACCGACTCCAATGGCATCTCCTCCCGACCATCAGTCAGAAACAGTACGGTTTCATGCCCCAACGAGGAACCGAAGACGCCCTCTATGACCTGGTAGAGCACATTAAAAAAGAAGTAAACAGCAAAAACATCGTACTCCTAGTCTCCCTGGATATAGAGGGCGCATTCGACAATGCATGTTGGCCCGCCCTAAAAGACAATCTAGCGAAGAAGAGGTGTCCAAAAAACCTCTACGAGATGGTAAACTCATACCTCAATGACCGAAAAGTCAAAGTCAACTATGCAGGAGCAGCACACGAGAGCGAAACTACCAATGGGTGTGTCCAAGGATCTATCGGCGGACCCACCTTCTGGAACGTAATCCTAGACTCGCTGCTGCGACTGCTGGAAGCAGAGGCAGTATACTCTCAAGCCTTCACGGATGACGTCGTTCTCGTGTTCACAGGTTCACAGTCAAACATCATCGAGCAGCAGGCCAACAACACGTTGGACATGATCGTGAAATGGGGAAAACGTAACAAGCTCAACTTTGCAGCGCAGAAGACTAATGCGATGCTCTTCACCAAAAAGTTGAAGTACGAACCCCCAAACCTGGTCATGTCTGGCATCCAGCTTAATCTCGTCGAAGAAGTCAAGCTGCTTGGCCTGTTGATCGACTGTAGGCTCAATTTCAAAGCACACGTGAAAACCCAGTGTAAAAAGGTGGCGGATATCTCCAAACAGATTGCACGTGCGGCGAAAGTGACCTAGGGTCTAAAGAGCGCGATCACGAGAACCATCTACGTCGCAGTGGTGGAACCCATCATCATGTATGCCTCAAGCGTGTGGGCGCAGGCGGTAGACCTCGAGGAAAACAAGAAGCACTTGAACTGTTTATAATTGTAGTATTACTAAACCCATCCCCAAATTATTTGTAAGGTTTATTAATTTATTTATTTAATATTATATTTATTTATTCTTTAATATATAGCAGAAACCGAATATTATGGGTTTGTATATATTACATTATTTTTAACTAGAATTGCAAAATTCAATAATAAACATATATTTTAAGTTAGATAATTGTAGTTTTATTTTTCAAGTTAGCTTATTTTGAAATGGTATTTTCAATTATTAGTAGTAAATACTTAACTAAAAAGTGGCTATGTCCCAGATGTTTTATGTTTAACTGCTTTAAAGATAAGTATTTGAATGCTTAAATATTTTTTTTTATATAAGTTATCCATAATACTTGTCAAGAATGTGGCTAAAATACATTAACGGCATTTTAGTTAAGTAATTTAAGTTAATTTTATGAAACATAAATTTCAATAGTCAGTTACCTAAAAAAACTAAGCTAAAATGCCGTTACGGTGAACTTAACTGCATTTTAGCGTTTGGTTTTCACTTTTATCAAAATTTAAAGCACGGCTATAAAGCAAAAAATGTATTTTACATTTAAATAAACAGGTGTATTCATTTTAAAGTACATTTATTAGAAAGTACTATAAAAAACATATATTTCTATATCAGGAAGTCTCGTATAAAGTTTATGGTTATAAAGTAGCATTCATTTTAAACATCTCCCGCGTTTTTTGCTGATATCTCCAAACTTGGTTTTGAGGCTTAACGGCATTATAGATAGTGGACGGCAGAATTTTTAGTTTGAACAATGAAGACAAATAATAAAGATTTTGTTAAAATCTTAAAAAGTAACAAATAATAATAATATAGCTAGAAGCAAGGGTTCAGTTATCTAGCTATAATTTACAATTGAACGCCTTTTTAGCTATGGAAACTAACGTGGTTTTAAAACATTTTGTTACGACAACGACAGGACGCGACCACGAGCGCGTCAGGCTTATCCGTGTTAATTATAACAAAACCATTTTAGTTCTAATTTTTTTTTTTTTTTAGGATTAAAATTAGCAAATTGTATGACCAAAGATCTAGTTGAGACGACATGAAAACATTTACGACTCTCCCCGTCATAATATTATGTGATTTAACGCTACCTATAAATATTTATTGTTAATCTGTCTTCAACTAGTACAGACTAGAATTCAACATAAATAAAGCACAATATCTTATCAGATCCTCATCGCAACAGACAGAGATAAATGTGTAGCATCTGAATACGCCACAGTTCTTTTCTTGTTATCTTATTACTCTCTTTATAGTCAACACAAAATAAGAAGCCCGTTTTGACATTAGTCAGCGCGACGTAACTAGTTATGTTACCATACGACTCTGTTTTCGATACTTCACGATAAATCGATTCAAGTTTGTATGAGTATTTGATCGATTTGATTATGTATAGCAAGTTCATTGGATTAAGATTTTGATTAAAAAATTTTACTTAAACTTTAATTGAAATGATACAGTGGTACGCAAGGTCAATTTGTCTTTAATATTTTTAGTAAAAATAACAAAAACATTCAACCACAAAAAATTAAGAAAAAACGAAAGTTATTAAACCACTGTGAATTTATTTAAACGTCCATTTCTTCGTGATATTCTTTTGTACTTTTAGACTCGAATCAGAAAGGCATCATTAACAAAAGCTCCCCCGGCTGATCCAGCTGATCAATATTTAATTACTATTAAAATCGAATGAAGCTGGTGAAATTCAGTAATTTATTGGTTACAACACTAATATTTGAAAAAAAATTGGTTGCCTGTAAAGTCGGTATACGGGCGAAAGTTTTACGTGACAACGACTTATGTCTGTCTCTCTCGCTCTTAGGCGGGCTAACCATGCCCGAGTGGAAGGGACGCGTGCCTCTCACTCGCTCTCATTGTGAGCGCATAACGTGAGCGGAGCGTAACGCAGTTTCTTGAAGTGTCACCCGGCAAACCAATTTATAAGACGTTGTCACGTCAAAAGAAGACTGAGAACGTAACTGTTTCTGACAGTTTCGTTATAATAAGACATTGCATGCTACTATAAAGTATGCGCGAAAAGCGTTCCAAGTTACATTCTAGGGTCTTTCTCAAGTGTCAAAACGGGCCTCTTATTTTGTGTTGACTATAGTTTGTATTTATTTTGTTACTACAGTCATTTGTCTATCCCACATTACATCACGACAGCTTCCGTATCAATTCTGAATTTTAGTTTTTAAAAGTAGTAGTAGTTTTGAAAAGTGTGTACCTACTACCTGCCCATGTATTTTCAACGGGACAGAACTTAAATCGCAAGTTGAATTTCTCCAAACACCGACTATTCAACCAACTCCCAAAATTGTCGATTTCAACGTAATCTCAATTATTTTTTTTAAATATATGGTTGCAATCTTTTTCCACATTATCAATTCTTATTCTAATTTGATATGGAGGCGATAAGTGCCGCACTGGCGTCCCGCAAAGAGTGCACTGTGCGCTTCTCTTTTGACAGCGGTCACTCGAGCCAACTCAACTCCTAGAAATATCAGAACGTGACTCTGGGCCAATTACGCAGGAAATATTTAAGTGTATTAACGTTCGCACACACACAAATGCAATCTCTTGTCCGTGCTCTCTGAACCCCAATGGAATGATAAGCAGCAGTCAAGTTGTTGTAGGTACGTTAGCAATTAAAAAAAAAAAGGTACGTTAGCAATATTGACAGACCTAATATGCTCGCCTGAGGAGCCCACTCGACGATGTGAACATTCTCTGGCACATTCGGTTGTGGCTCTTCTAGTTTCCAAATGACAACCTGCTTCAACTGGCTGAACATCTTTAACAGCCCTTGTTTAATTTCTGCAGGCATAGTCTTCCCTTTCATCATTGTTCCAAGGCTGAAGTATATCACTCCGTTTGTAGCATTGTTCATTATTTGCTGCAAATCCTGATGAAAAGGAAAAGGGTACGTTAAAATGTTTGCAATAAAAAAAAAGTATTTCGAAATTGGAGGATACTTTTTCCCAGCAATAAGATGTGACAGAATAAATTGAATAAGAACTAAAATATAAATGCGTATTATAACAATGCAACATTTTAACACTCTCAAGAAAGCATCATATTAGCGCCCCAGCGAGCGCGTATAGAACACATGGACAATTACACGCACACAACGAGACAAAAAAAGATTAAAAAAGAAAAGAAGAGAGAAAAAATAAAAATAAAATCTTTTTTAAGGCGGCCGCCGGCGCTGCAAGCAGTGTTGCCGATTTAGCATTAAATACGAGTCGGTATGCTAAATTTGGCATGTTTTGGCCTTGCTTAGCATTAATTTTCAGCGTTTAGCATATAGCATATTAATTTAGCATAATGAAACAATAGTAATAACACTAGCTCATGTCCATGATGCGTGCTGCGACAAAATCTTCTAGACTTTTTTCGTTAAGACAGACATATGTAGGTACATTTGCACATAGCATTGTCACGCTTTCGCACGATTTTGTTGTGCAAGAAATATAGTTAAAAAAGAAAAGAAGAGAGAAAAAATAAAAATAAAATCCTTTTTAAGGCGGCCGCCGGCGCTGCAAGCAGTGTTGTCGATTTAGCATTAAATACGAGTCGGTATGCTAAATTTGGCATGTTTTGGCCTTGCTTAGCATTAATTAAACATCTATTTGGAGACAGTATAAGCAGTGATTTAAAATTGCACCGTACTAAACGTAATGTGTATTTAATACGGTGGAGTTCTGGAATTCAGTGATGATTTATAAAGATGCTGCCAACAACAATCCATTTGCTGATTTAAGCAAATTCGCAATGACTATCTTGTAGTTACCTCATTCAAATGCGGACGTTGATTGAGTCTTCAGCCAAATGAACCTGATTAAAACAAAATTAAGGAATCGCTTGACAGTTAGCACCTTAAATGCCATTCTGTACATAAGGTTTGGCCTTAAGAGAGCGGGAAAGTGTTGCTACTCCTATGCAATTCCGGAGAATATCCTACGCTGTATAGGTACTAAAAATTGTTACTCCGACGACTCCGAGCCGAGCCTTCTAGCTCCGGAGCAACAATTTCTGCCGATGAAATCGATGCAGACATAGACTTTTTATTGAAATAAATATGGTTAATTAGATAAATTGACATTTTATTCAATCGAATTCCCCTAAATAAGTAAAATAATTGAGTTAGCCATTTTTTTTCGGCATTTATAATTATTTTTAACATATTTTTGGCATTTTTTTCGCACCGCTTTAGCATATTCCGGAGTAATAGAGTTGGCAACACTGGCTGCAAGTGTCATTCGAACGCTAGACGGCAACGAGTGCGATAGCCCCGCCCCCGCAATCCACTCAGTTGTCTTCGCTTGATCTGAGCGGTAGCCCCGCAGCCCTCGGATTAGGTGTTAGCTAGGAGGTTACGGAATGCGGTAGCCACGCAGCCCATTCTAGGAACCACTTATAGGAATGCTATTTTACCTACCTACATGTTGTATGATTGTACCTATTGTGGAAAATAAACTTGATCATTATCACACATCAGCGGTTTTATTCATCTGGCACCACCATAGTATTCTTTTCACATTAATAAAAAAACCTATTAAAGTTCTTCAATCAGATTTCAATCCAACTTTTCAAACTTTACAAACCTGTGGCAAAGGCGGGACTTCCTCTTTGATGTGATACCCAGCTATCGGTATATAGTTTTGCGGGAGCTGCAAGGGCAGCCCTGAAGAAACATGTGAGTTCCCAAACATGAGTGACGCGTTATATTTCACTTGGTGGATGCACGGCATCTCAAGCCCTCTCTTTCGAATCGCTGGACCGTATGCCTCTTTGAATACCCTACTCTCTTCAGCAGCAAAATCCCTATAAAAAAAAAAAAAACTCTATAGATTGATAGCCAAAAACCAATAATTATAGTCACCGAATAAAATCAAATTTTAGTTAAGTCTTAATCCAAGAAACTAGAACAGAAATTGATATTTGAGTCTAGCACACAGTTCTCGAAAATAGTATCCAAAGTCCACCAATTTAAGACAAAGTAGCATCAAATCTTGAATCTAAAAACATTTCTGAGAGCATTTTTTTCTTCGTTTTCAATTTATCCGAGAACAGTAATAAAAATAGGAGACGTAAGAGGTTTAACCACAAAAAGTTGGAGGCTGCGTAATTGCAACTTCGAATGTAACGAAGTAAGCAAAAGCCTTAGCTTTATAGCTTCGTAGCAGATTGGCTTATCCTCGGGGTGATCTTAAAATGTGCTGAACTAGTTTCTGCCTCCATACGTCGCGTAACAGTCAAACCTGACAAAACTTTTACTAAAAATAACTAATTTTCATCAAACACTTAAATAAATTCTATACTACACAATTTAGTTTTATGGTTTTTAGAAAAAAAATACAAAAATTTTTAAAAAATCAATCTAAGTCAAATCAAAGCCAAAAGTTACTTTACTAACCTGAGCAGTTATTTTCTAAACTGATTTATTGCATTTAACAAAATAGAGTGGGTGCAAAATAAAGACGAACTCGGAATTATTATGTTGCACCGCTGAGGTTACGCGCCAGCCGAGATTTTAAAACAACACTACAGGTGTTTTTAAATACTTTTTTAAATCTTAGTTAAAACCATTGTTTTTACTACAATACTGCTAATCCGCTTGAATAAAAACTTCAAATAAAACCGCTAACGTTAAAATAAAATCGTCTTCCTTACCATCTTATTTTATAAACTTGGAGAACGTTCCACAGCTCCGCAACTCTTTCGATAAACGACAGCGGCGGGCTGACAGGAGACCTGTGATCTGGAATGTATGCTGGGTTGGGGATCCCATCGATCAGCCTCAGAACCATAGGGTGCGGGTCCATGGTAGACGACCAGATCATCGGGCAGTTGAATATTGTCCCAACTCTGAAATAACATTACAGACTTAAATTGAATGAAATAAAATAGGGACCAATATAACTGTGTTTAGAAAATCAAGTAAGTAGAGCAATTGTGTATATTTTGTATTTCCTCTCAGAATTAATTTACGATAGCACACTGCGTACTTCAATCGGAACCAAAATAGGTTAAGTATGTCGCCCCTGTATTGGATGCTGTGAGGTGCGCGCCTTCAAGCAAGATAAGGGCAAGGAAACCGACATTTAGAAAAACAAGGGAGAAGCTTTATCTAGCAGTGGAATGTTCACAAGTTGAGTGACAAAAAAACAGAGAAAGCTGGCTCATTCCTCGCGCAAAGAATTCCTTTAGCTATTTAACGCGGGAATGCAGCCAGCGTTCTTGGTATTTTGCAACACGGAGAACGTCTCCTCTTTGATTTTTAGTTTCTAGTTTTGTTTAAATTAGTTTTAATAAAGATAAAAAGAAAAATGGCTTAGATGTAAAATTTTATTGTCAATGAATTTGTAACTTGCAAACTAATGTATTATATGGAAAAACATGAGCCAGTGAGCCTACTAGGCATCCGAATGAATAATATGAATGTTTAAGGCCCTTCTTATACAATGCTACGCTTTTCGGAACTAATGTTGAAAACTTTTGTCACAAATAGGTATCTGGAAAACCGGCGACGCGTGCTTGTGTACGAACCTTTATGAACCCTATTGCATTAGTCGATTAGAGACCAAAATCGTTGGGTTCCAAAGATTTGCGTAGCTTGTACGAAGAGCCTAAGAGTTCAGGAGCTTGGAAAAATCGATGCTTGTTCCATCGCTGCGTTGTCGTACACTCACGCGACTGCTCAAGCAGCATCAATGCCAAGATTTACGCAATAAAGTCGCCGTAGACGCTTTAGGTAGCGGTCCGACCGCCGGCGATGAACGAGAAACGAGTAAAACTAGAAACTATAAACGAGTTGGCGATCAGCGGGAAGCGAGTGTGTAGTTTCGATAGTTTTGTCGCCGGGCTATAAGCGACTGTGCAAGTGCGACGAGCGAGTACTCGCGCCACTCGCCCGCGGTTGCTCAGTCTGTACTGTAAACAAAAGATCAACTGTAAAGAAATCATCAAGCGAGCGAGCATCGCTGAATGAGTATCGCTGAGCGAGTTTATTTTTGAAAGCTCGTCGCTCAGCGACAAAACTAGTCAAGCGAGTTGTCGACGGCAGTGTGAACAGTCAGCGAGCACCTTTTAATATATGCATCTCTATCATTTACACTGAATGTACATTTATTGTACGTTTCTTGAGAAAGAAAATCGCCGATAGTTAGTCGTTTACTCGCCGGCGGTCGGACGACTGCCTAAAGCGCTTTTTGAACCAGTTTTGACACACGGACTGCGCGCAGTCTCAAGCATTTTTCTGACATTTTATAAAAAATATTTTTATACTTACTTATTATAACTGATTTTTATCATCGTTTTAGGTATTTTTAAAGTGAATTGTTAGTAAAATAATAAAACACTTTAACAAAAAAAAAAGACAGAAATAAATCCAGCGTTCACTGAACTTTAGCTAGCCTTGATGCTACTGAACTCGTTTCAAAATTCTGAATGTATTTTTTACTTTTTTCAAGATGGTTATCATACTCAATTACTCACCCCGCATTAAGATCGCTGTACAACCACTGCACGATACAAACATCAAACTCTTCATTCGTGTCGAGAAATAATTCTTGTACTTTTTTATGGTTCAGTGCAGTTTCAGTTATTTGATGCATTCCTTTGTAGAAGTGCTCCACGCCATTTATGTCGACCTCTTTGTTTAGCAATTTTGCTAAGTTCAATGATTCACCTAAAAATAGCATAAAATTAATGTAACTAAGGCATCTGTAACTTTTCATGAAAAAAATTATGAAGTTTCATTAAGTAAAATATTGCATGTTTTAGTTCCTAAGCTTCGCCCGGAGACAGAGTTACTTTTCATTTGTACTTCCGCAAAATTATTCTCATTTAGTCATTTACCCGAAAAGTGGAATTTCGAAAAGACGTCACTATTCAGTTATTTACCGGACCCCGTACTTACCTACTTACCTACTTATAGCATAAATAGCGCGCAATCTGAATGGTAAGTATTTTTTGTAGTAATTAACATTTTCTGAATGCAATGACATTTTGAAAACTATAAATAACCAGATAAAACTGAAGATAAAATGTATAATTACTTCATCTTGAGTACAGTGAATAATTACAAACCTAACCTACATTTTTTAAAGACTCCAATGCGATAAACAAAAGATATTAAATTAAATTACTCCCATTTGCTAATATTGTAGAAAAAACTTAACGAACTGATGTGGTAAATATATGAACACATAAAATTAAATGATACCCAACTTTTTTTTAACTGAGAGCAATGACATAACACAAGTTATAGTTTTCCCAACAGTAGGAGGCCTATACCCAATATTGTAAGAGAAAAATTCGTGGAATGAACTATTTTGAAGCAATAAATTGAACTTACCAAATTTAAAATGTTCAAAATTGGAAGACACATCTATTTGTCGGAGGTTAGGCGGGTTGTATGATACTGGAATTGGAGACACATAGGTCACCTAAAAAAGTAACAAATCGGTTGTAGGCACAGACCAATATAGCCCTGATCTAGGCATAGATTATACAACCCGGTTTTAGGGCCTACGCTCAACTTCAACTCAAGCAAGCTTGAGGTATGAAAATAGCTTGATAAAGAAAAGATAGTCTTGAAAAATAGTATGAGCAGCGCTACACGGCACGCGCGCGTGCGGCGGGTGTTTACATACTATTTTTGAAAACAGATACGCAGCCTCAGGCGATCGTAGGCGAATATGCGTGATAATTTCTGAAAAGCGAACAACAACTTTCACCTACAAACATCAAAAATTATTTCTCATCTAATGGTTGGTGTTCAACATCTTCAGCAACAAATTGTGAGTATCTCGCATATTTCTATCGAGAAACTCATTTGTAATTATCAGCGATAGAAATTTCAAACGAAACTATTTTCCGTTAAATAGTTTATGGGGTTTTCATCTGGTTCATAAGTTATAGTAGACCATTCGAAAGATCAGCGTGCATACCCAAAAATATGCTCGAATGTAAACGTACACATGAACATTGGATGCACTATTGCAGATAATGTTGAAAAATCACTCCTGATTTTGTGAAATATCAACTAATCAGAATTAATTTTAAAAGAGAAAAAAATGTTGTTGAATCACCGCCAACGCAGAATATTTTATATCTATATATTTGAACCAATTTCCTTTAAAATCCGTTAAACAATGTCAGCAGTAAAAATCTTACGTACCTATTCACATAGGTACCTACTCACTCGCATCAAAAGTATCAAACATATGAGTAGATAAGACTTACTCGTATGTCACTTAAGTGCGGCAAAATAAAAGAATAAATCGTATGAAAAGCATCATTAAAACATTTACGCCATTAAACTGTTCGTTATAGCTTTTAAGTATACACAAATTAACACCTATAACACAAATAAACTGAAAGCTAAATGCTTACTTACATTATGGCCAGCTCTCACCAAATTCCTCACATAGCCCTCACTCAAAATGGTATGACTTTTTCCAGGAAACGGGAAATAGAGCAATACTTTGTAACCGCCGACTAAATTAACGACTGAAGCTATTAAAACTACTGCATATTTTAATAACCACATTTTTAAGTTAAAAAAGTACTTCCAGACTTTACCACCTTGTTACAGGAAAAGAGTTGAACTGTGTAGCAAAGAGGCGGCTACTTATATTTATACCTGTACAGTCTGAAATAACGTGACGACAAAAAATAAAATCTTTATAAATACAAGCGAATCCTCCAAAGGTTATTATATTATCTGGAAAAATGTAAAAATAAAAAAGATTTTTTTTTCATAAAAAATATGGTTGTGGTAATTTTTCAAATAGTTTTGATTTTGTACAATGTCATAGTATTTGTACGCACTTAGATGATTAAGATAAGGTTGATATTTGACAAGCTCATTGTAATTACAGAATGAGTTGGTTTAGTACTTTCTTTGTAAGTACCTTTTCTATTATATCGCAGAAATAATAAATTCAGAATTTACAGTTCCCACTAAGGACGATTAAGAGACTTCTACAGATTTTGTACTTTCCACAATATTAAATTCAGATTAGCTGGGAAATTTGCTGAAGTTATTTATTGATAACTGCAAATTTTATCGTATTCACAATCGCAAGTTCCCATGTAATCTTATTCTCCATCGTTTATACTCGTAGTTTCATAATTTTGTATACCTACTTGGTTTTATCGTATAGGTTGTACTAAGTATAAATATTTATTAATTATTATTTAATTTAAATATATTTTTTTTATGTATTTTATTTTTGTACGAGATGGATCGACGACATTTAGAGTCGCGGGTCGAACCAGGACCCGATTAGCAGTTGACCGAGGCAGATGGCATAACGGGAGAGAGGCCTATGGCCAGCAGTGGGATAGAGAAGGCTGTGGATGATGATGATGATGAAGTATAAAACCTTTTTATTGCGTCTACACAGGGCGCATGCGCGTGTTATATTTAGTATATTTTGATTTGCAATTTTTTTTTTATCAATGTAACATGTACTCTTACGTTTTTCGAGTAATTAAAGTGTAAATTTAAATAGCTCAAAATTGTATATTCGAGTTTTCGATTTTTGCATTTTCTGAGAAGATTTACTATGGTAACTTTTTTTTTTTTTTTTTTTTTTTATTCTTATTTTTCAACGGAGTTTGATCGACACTCGATCATGCCCTATGGTAACATTTATATATTTTTTCACTATCGGAAAGTAGAGATTTCAACGAACAGAAAACATACCAACTTTTTGAAAAAAGCTGATATTTTGACGGGTGAATTTTCGATTGAAAATTAGGGTGCTTTTTCGATATTAATTCAAAATAAGGTAAAAAAAATAAATATTTTTATTCAAATAAGTTACAGCGTATTTGGGACATAAAAAGGTAAGATTTCGCCAAATTTCGTGAAAAAAAAAATTTTGTAAAAGATAAAAAAAAAAAACTTGGTTATTTGCATTTTTCACATAAATTTTGAGGTTATGTGAAAAAAGTGTCAATACAAATGTTTTAGATCTTCTTATTACCTATAACTTTGCCATTTGACGTTTTTCCATAGGACTTTTAGTTTTGCCGGAAATCGATAAAAAACATTTTTTACCCTTAAAAACTCACCCCCATCCCCTTCCCGACCTCAGATCGCCCGTAAATTATTTTTCCTTTCATTTTTATAATATTCTCCTCCTTTTCTAATGGGTTTCATCCTACTATTATTTTTTTTGGTTTTAAAAATTATCGACCCTGGTCTATATACGAAAAGAGCAATGTCTTTTAAACCTGGCATTGACGATCTAATAGAGATCATGAAAACCACAAAACAAGCATCTGATTTTTTTTATATGTAATTAGTGACGAGACGAGCAAATCGCTCGCCTGATATTAAACGTTACGATATCAGCAAAACAACCTTGTTGGCTGAAATACTCAAGCAATGTGTACTTTCCATTCACAGTCTTTGCAACAGCATGGAATGGATCAACAGTTAAGAAAGAATTATGTGGGGAAATGGAATAGGAAAAAGCAGCCCAAATAGTGTTTCATGGAATAAATGGCACATTTAAGGAAGATTTGAGAGTTCTAGCTGAAATTACTGACTGCGCAAGTTCGTACACTCGAGAAGAACTAGGAAACTGCTTCCGTCAACAAGGCACATCAACAACAATCACCAAAATCACACTGTCTCAGATAAAATACTATGCGAAAATATCATGGGCAAATCAAACTGGACTGTTATCTGGGGTATACACACAAGTAGCAACAGTTCCATGCTTCAGTGGTCAGAGAATTCATATTTTTGATGACGACTTTTTCACCCACATAGAGAAAAGAAGAGTGGTGGGAACATCGGGGAAAACATTGAGTCAGATATTGAGCGTTCTGACAACTACCCTTGAGGAATTGCCTGATATAGTTCGCAAGGACAATGGTAAAATAAAAATAAGAACAACTGAATTGAGAGACATGAATTCCCTGTTGCTAGGAGTTCCTGGGACAGTGGTAAACATTGTAGTGAGAGGAATGGAAGAAAGTTCTTAGGAAAGGCAGATTAAAGGGTCTTGTATTCAAGATGTTGTTTAGGTAATACCTTGGTTATTATATTAATTTTTGTAACTAGGAATAATTTCTTTTGCATGCACTATACCTAGTCTGGTCATAAATACTGTTGCAATTAATAATAAACAAAATATAATAAAAAAAATACACCGCTGACACCCGTCAGTTGATTTTTTGTACTGTTATTTTATTTTAATTGTTTTTTTGCATTTTACATCCCATTTTCCTGCCTAATTAGGTACGTACAAAAGTTTAAATAGCCCGAATTTTATATTTATAATAATTATTAGAATTTTTAATTTTTTTACTCATTTCTTTACCCTTTTCCTACAAAATTTAGTACACAGAAGTTTTAATAGCCCAGATTTTATATTTACTTTACCAAATCCATCCTTTTTCGAGTTATACAAAAATTTACAAAACAATGACACAATTTGACACAGTTACGTCAACAACAGAATATAAAATGGGAAAACTGTTAAAAAATGATAACACGACAACAAAAGAGACTGAGAGCGGATACACGAAGCGCCCGCCCACCACCTCCGCCCGCCCTGTCGTCTCCGAGCTCCTCGTCAGGGGATGAGTTTGTGACTCCTCCCGACACGAGCGCGTCGAGCGACGGGGACGTCCACCGCTGCCGGCACGCTTGGGGCCTGCGGGGCAACCTGCTCCGCGCCCGGCCCCCGCTACCGGTGGTGTAGTGCGTCGCATACGATGGACTCAAGCAATAAATGAGAACTGCATGCGCGCCTATTATGAGGCTACAGAGGGGGGAATTAACCTGACGGCGTACCGTGTTAGGATGCTGCCTTTGTTTTTGGCCCTTGAACCGACCATAACCGTTTCCATCCAAAACGGCTATCGGATCAAGTGCGAGCTATCCACCAATGCCAATTGCTGGATCAGTCCGTGCTTGATCGACTCCGCCTGGAGGCGATCAAGACGACGGAGACGATACGATAAGGTATGAGTGTATCGAACCAGGTGAGTGAGCAACTGAGGAGAGCTTTTGAAGACGCAATTTTCCAATATAAGTAGATTAGCACCTGACTCTAGGCCGCGACTACCACGTTTGCCTACTCATAGACGTAACCTAGCGCTGATGGGAGCTCTGAACTCTTTGCTAGCCCCGTATTTACGGGCTTGCGAAGACCTAGTCGATACTCAATCGATCCTGTACTGCGGTGCCATCGCGGCGTGCCGCGTTGCTCGTGTTAAGTTTCCGGACACTAACCGTACACCGCGGCGCGCCGGAAATGTGCCCGAGTGGCAAGTGCTGATCGAGCGGCGTATCAACACGTTCAGGACTCTCATTGCAAAGCTAGTTTCAGCAATAATCGGATAATCGACCCCGAGTCATACGTTTCGTGACTCAGGCATTTGCTGGGACTGGTAGCACAACCCAGCATTACCTGGCCAATGTCACGGAACGCGCATAAACTATCTGAAGCAGGAATCCTATGGATGGACCAACCGTATTCGCTGCTACAGAACCGATATTGGCAAAATCGCCTCCTCCAAAGTGACTAAAGGAAGGTGTACAGAGGCTGGAAGGGAACCGACAAATGTAACGTAATTCGGGTTACATTTTTCCTGTATACCGACCTATGTATGATATTATAATGGAATTAGTATCTAAGAAACTAAAAATATTAAAAGAGGAGGATCCCTGATGAAATGTAAATACTAATTTTTATTTTACTAATCTAAAGCAGTTTCACCTACGACTGTTACCATTTCAGCGACACACCTTCTCACTCAAAAACGATCGCGTTTATTAGCGTTAAAATGAGTATTTACACAAAATATAATCATCTTTTGTTAATTTACATCGACACAACAATTAAAATTATACAAAATTCTTAAAAAGTCAAAATATTAGAGCGTCATTGTTTCCTTAATTCACTTTTTTCAATCTCGGTTCGCAAAGCAAAGCTGTTTAGCTTTGCTTTAAGTAAAACGAAAAAGAGCAAAGAATAACTTAGTATAATGAGGACGCATTCTAATTACAAACCAGAGCCGTGAAAACAAAAAACTGCGTGAAACTATAGCACTCATATTTCAGTCATAAATTAAGATTCCATTCTGGAAACTTCTTTTTAAAATACTAGCTGCTGAAATAATGGCACTGCAGGGGAAGTTTGGCAGAGCGAAGCGGAAAGACTCGGAGTTTTGAGGAACAGATTGGCTCATGTATAGATGTTGGCATATCTATCTATATAAATAAAAATGAAACCCGTTTTCCTTGGTCACGGCATCACGCGTGAATGGCTGGACCGATTTCACTAATTCTTTTTTTGTTGTATTTGTTATTATTAGGAGAAGGTTCTTACGGAAAAAAATATTAAGAAAATCTCTCAGAAATATTGAAAAACCCTAAAAACAGCCCTTTTCTTTTTCCCATACAAACGTTTTCTAACTAAAACGAGCTTTATTGCTATTGTATAAAGTTCATATTGAATTGCAAGCACTCACTGTTGTTTAAGCAATGTAGGTATGTTCCTAACGTCCAAGAGTCAATTTGCACTTTATTACCTCTGTACAAAGTTCAAATTCAATCATATCTATCAAAACAGTGTGCGTTGGAGCACAGATAAAACAAAAAAAAGAAAACGAAATCGAATTTCATTCATTTGTTTTAAAATTTCGAAGGATTTGTCATATCAAATTTAAAAAAAAGTTGAAACAACAACAAACTGTCAATGTCAGAGTTTTTTTTTCATGGATGAGTTTGCTTTTGTCAACTGATACACGAAACAAATTCGTACCTTTATTTGTAATATTATTATGAATAAAATTGTAAATAGTGTTTTTTGCAGTTTTTATTTACCTACGAGTATGATCGCTATAGAGAAATACTGTATGGCAGTACGAAGTCTGCCGGGTCAGCTAGTTTATAATATATCAAACGATAACTTCTGTGCAGTTCTTAAGATATTCATGAAATTGTAAATAAGTAGTTTATGTTATAACAATGCAACTCTAAGGTTCAAATATGCAAAATCGGTCGAGTGGTTGTGAAGATATTGACTACGTCATACAAACGGCGATTTGTTCTGGTAGACTCAGAAACTTCGCTTCGCTCGGTCGATTAATAAAAAGCTACGATAATTTCAAGTTATTTATTTATACCACAACAACTTTATTTTAAACAATACTGAGAATCTACATTACACTTCGAGTACCTATTTGGGATTGTACCTATCATTCAAATTTAAATATAAAAGATGCAGTCAAAACCAAACCTTTATTATCTACTCGTACATAAGCAAACAATATACTCGTAACTGAACTTTTAAATGTCTTTTTTTTATTTTAATCAGACAAAAATAACTTAAGTAGTTACGTGATTTTGAAATAATTTTACCTCGATTTTTTGTTTGAATCAGACAAATACGACTTTAGTAGATCAGTGGCATGTCTTTTAATTATAGGAAGAGATTGCTTCATAAGTAAAATAACGACAACTAAACTGAGTAATATGAGAGCTAAGAGATCCAGGAAGTATTTCTGGTACCAGGGCGTCACGAGTGCTAAGGAGCGTAGATGTTTAGCGCCTCGAGTCTTGGCAACGTGCTCGACCCAGTGAATCATCTCTTTGGCGGGAGAAATTGGCCGGTCGTGGTATATTAGCTGAAGCTCATTCACTCTTTCTTTGTACCTGAAAATAACATTTTGGTGTGATTTGCATACTCTCTAAAAAAACATTTTTCGACATAGTTCGGTTGTCACGACGTTGGCAACTTTTCTCATGCTCATAAACTTTTATTCTTTAAAAAAAACCATCACTCACTTTGGATTGCCAACTATCTCTAAGACCGCGGCTTTCAATTCGACAGGAAGGTTGTATGAAAGAGGGACGTGCATCCCGAACCCTCTAGTGACTGCTCGCTTGATGTTGAAGAACTGGTCAGCGAACAGCGGTATGCCGATGACTGGGACTCCATAGTGCAGGGTCTCGGTGGTAGAGAGCAGGCCGCCGTGAGTTATGAACAGGACGATGTTACGATGAGCTAAAAATTATGTAGAATCACATATTTTAGTGTGAACAATGAAGATAAAAAATAAAGATTTTGTTCGAAATCTTAAAAAGAAATAAATAATAATAACATAGCAAGGTAAATAAGGGTTAAGGGTTTAGTTATCTAGCTATATTTTACAGTTTAACGCCTTTTTAGCGATGGAAACTAACGTGGTTTTAAAACATTTTGTTACGACGACGACAGGACGCGACCACGACCGCGTCACGCTTGTAATGTCTTGATGGCGATCCCCGAATGTGAATGTGTTTAATTCCGGTGTTAATTATAACAAAACCATTTTAGCTCTAATATTTTTTTTAGGAATCAAATTATCAACTTGTAAAACCAAAGATCTAGTTGAAACGAGAGTCGAGATGAAAACATTTACGACTCTCCCCGTCATAATATTATGTGATTTAACGCTACATACAAATATTTATTGTTAATCTGTCTTCAACTAGTACAGACTAGAATTCAACATAAGTAAAGCACAATATCTTATCAGATCCTCATGGGAACAGACAGAGACAAATGTGTAGCATCTGAATACGCTACAGATATTTTTTTGTTATCATATTTAAATTACTCTCATCACTTTTAGTTTGTATCAATTCAGAATTTTAATTATATATATTTAAAGCGTAGGTTTGAAAAGTATGTATCTACTACCTACTGCCTACGTATTTTCAACGGGACAGAACTTAAATCGCAAGTTGAATTTCTCTAAACACCGACTATTTAACCAACTCCCAAAATTGACGATTTCAACGTAATAAACGTAATAATAAACATTAGAGTGCACTGTGCGCTTCTCCTTTGACAGCGGTCACTCAAGCCAACTAAACTCCTAGAAATAACAGAACTAGGCTCTGGGCCGCTGGCACAACTGCCTAAAATTAATGATAAGCAGAAAACAGGTCAGTTACGCAGGAAATATTTAAGTGCATTAACGTTCGCGCACACACAAATGCACTCTCTTGTCCGTGCTCTCTGAACCTCAATGGCAAACAGCAAGCATAAGCAGCAGTCAAGTTTTTGTTGGTACGTTAGCATTATTGACAGACCTAATATGCTCGCCTGAGGAGCCCACTCGACGATGTGAACATTCTCTGGCACATTCGGTTGTGGCTCTTCCAGTTTCCAAATGACAACCTGCTTCAGCTCGCTGAACATCTTCAACAGCCCTTGTTTAATTTCTGCAGGCATAGTCTTCCCTTTCATCATTGTTCCTAGGCTGAAGTATATCACTCCGTTTGTGGCATTGTTCATTATTTGCTGCAAATCCTAATGAAAAGGGTACATTAAAATGCTTGCAATAAAAAAAAATATTGAAATTGGAGGATACTTTTGCCCAGCAATAATAAGATGTGACAGAATAAATTGAAAAAGAACTAAAATTTAAATGCGTATTCATTTCACATTAATAAAAAACCTATTAAAGTTCCTATCAGATTTCAACCAAAGTTTTCACAAACCTGTGGCAAAGGCGGGACTTCCTCTTTGATGTGATACCCAGCTATCGGTATATAGTTTTGCGGGAGCTGCAAGGGCAGCCCTGAAGAAACATGAGAGTTCCCAAACATGAGTGACGCGTTATATTTCACTTGGTGGATGCACGGCATCTCAAGCCCTCTCTTTCGAATCGCTGGACCGTATGCCTCATTGAATACCCTACTCTCTTCAGCAGCAAAATCCCTATAAAAAAATAAAAATGCTCTATAGATTGATAGCCAAAAACCAATAATTATAGTCACCGAATAAAATCAAATTTTAGTTTAGTCTTAATCCAAGAAATTAGAACAGAAATTGATATTTGAGTCTAGCACACACACTACTCAAGTTCTCGAAAATAGTATCCAAACTAACCTGAGCAGTTATTTTCTAAACTGATTTATTGTATTTAACAAAATAGAGTGGGTGCAAAATAAAGACGGAGTCGGAATTATTATGCTGCACCGCTGAGGTTACGCGCCAACCGAGATTTTAAAACCACACTACAGGTGTTTTTATATACCTTTTTAAATCTTAGTTAAAACCATTGTTTTTACTACAATACTGCTAATCCGCTTGAATTAAAACTTCAAATAAAACCGCTAAAACGTTAAAATAAAATCGTCATCCTTACCATCTTACTTTATAAACTTCGAGAACGTTCCACAGTTCCGTAACTCTTTCGATAAACGACAGCGGCGGGCTGACCGGAGACCTGTGATCTGGAATGTATGCTGGGTTGGGGATCCCATCGATAAGCCTCAAAACCATAGGGTGCGGCTCATTGGTAGACGACCAGATCATCGGGCAGTTGAATATTGTTCCAACTCTGAAATAATAAGTAGAGCAATTGTGTATATTTTGAACGCTGCGTTTTTCAATCGGAACAAAAAAGGTTCTACAAACAAATTTGTTTTCTTATCGGTCACCACGCTCAAAAAGTGTAACTTGAATTATATCAAAGAAAAAAAAAACAAAGGAAAAAAAATACTGCATAAATAATTATAATTCCATAAGTTGATAAAAAACGCTATGCAATAGCTTTACCGCGGCAGTCCCCGAGGTCCACACGTCTTTCTTTTTATACTTACTTAATAATTGTTACTATTACTGATTTTTATCGTCGTTTTAGGTATATAAGTGAATTGTTAATAAAATAGTAAAATACTTCAACAAAAAAAATTGAAAGACAAAAAATTAATCCAGCGTTCACTGAACTTTAGCTAGCCTTGATGCCACTGAACTCGTTTCAAAATTCTGAATATACATTTAAAAAA
Organism: Alcis repandata; assembly: GCA_949125135.1. Lineage (NCBI taxonomy): Eukaryota > Metazoa > Arthropoda > Insecta > Lepidoptera > Geometridae > Alcis > Alcis repandata. Next base: position 4,334,811 of record OX421240.1, read on the forward strand.
AAAAATACAAAAAAAGAAAAGAAAAAAAAAGAAAGAAAGAAAGTAGAAAGAAGAAAGTAGTAGTTAGTATATTTAAAGTAAAAAATACTTTTTACTTTTTTCAAGATGGTGATCATACTCAGTCACTCACCCCGCATTAAGATCGCTATACAACCACTGCACGATACAAACATCAAACTCTTCATTCGTGTCGAGAAATAATTCTTGTACTTTTTTATGCTTCAGTGCAGTTTCAGTTATTTGATGCATTCCTTTGTAAAATGGCTCCACGCCATTTATGTCGACCTCTTTGTTTAGCAATTTTGCTAAGTTCAATGATTCACCTAAAAAAATAGCATAATATTAAATGTATTCGTAACTTTTCATGAAAAAAATACAGATTGTTTAAAAAATATTGCATGGATCAGTTATTAAGATTCGCCCAGAGTCCACGTTACATTTCATTTGTACTCTCGTAAAGTTATTGTCATTCAGTCATTTTATTTAGTCATTTAACTCGAAAAGCGGACTTTCGAAAAGACGTCACTAGTCAATTTACCTATTTGCCGGACACCGTACCTACTTACCTACTAGCATAAAAAGCGCGCAAACTGAATGGTAAGTATTTTTGTTATTAAAAACCATTTTTTTAATGCAATGACGTTTTGTAAGGTATAAATAACCAGATAAAACTGAAGATAAAATGTATAATTACTTCATCTTGAGTACAGTGAATCAAACCTAACCTACATTTTTTAAAGACTCCACTGAGATAAAAAAGATATGAGAGTGATTTGCTAGTTTTGTAAAATATTTATGAAACTAAGTGACGTCAAAATAGTAGTAATTGTTTTAACAAATAAAATTAAATGATAACTAACTTTTTTAACCGAGACCACACAAGATAGTTTTTCTAACAGTAGGAGGCCTATACCCAACATTGCGAGAGAAAAATTCGTGAATGTTAATGAAATGAAATCTTTTAAGTAATAAATTGAACTTACCAAATTTAAAATGTTCAAAATTGGAAGACACATCTATTTGTCGGAGGTTAGGCGGGTTGTATGATACTGGAATTGGAGACACATATGTCACCTAAAAAAGTAACAAATCAAATAAGTGTTTACATACTATTTTTCAAAACAGATACGCACCCTAAAGCGATCGTACGAATATGCTTGATAATTTCTGAAAAGCAAACAACTTTCACCTACAAACATGAAAAATTATTTCTCATCTAATGGTTGGTGTTCAACATCTTCAGCAACAAATTGTGAGTATCTCGCATATTTCTATCGAGAAACTCACAATTTGTTTGAAAAGTTTCGTTTGAAATTTCTACCGCTGATAATTACAAATGAGTATCTCGCATATTTCTATCGAGAAACTCATTTGTAATTATCAGCGATAGAAATTTCAAACGAAACTATTTTCCGTTAAATAGTTTATGGGGTTTTCATCTGGTTCATAAGTTATAGTAGACCATTCGAAAGATCAGCGTGCATCCAAAAATATGCTTGAATGTAAACGTACACATGAACATTGGATGCACTATTGCAGATAATGTTGAAAAATCGCTCATGACTTTGTGAAATATCAACGAATACAAAATGAATTTAAAAGAGAAAAAATGTTGTTGAATCACCGCCAACGCAGAATATTTTATTTCTATATATTTGTACCAATTTCCTTTAAAATCCGTTGAACAATTTCAGCAGTAAAAATCTTACGTATTCACATACTCACTCGCATCATAAAAACAAAAGTATCAAACATATGTATAGATAAGACATAATTATGTATATGGAATGGAACTAAGTTTTGCAAAACAAAAGAATAAATCAAATGACGCCATTAAACTGTTCGTTATAGCTTTTAAGTATACACAAATTAACACCTATAACACAAATAAACTGAAAGCTAAATGCTTACTTACATTATGGCCAGCTCTCACCAAATTCCTCACATAGCCCTCACTCAAAATGGTATGACTTTTTCCAGGATACGGGAAATAGAGCAATACTTTGTAACCGCCGACTAAATTAACGACTAAAGCTATTAAAACTACTGCACATTTTAATAACCACATTTTGTAAGTTAAAAAGTAGATACTTCCAGACTTTACCACCTTGTTACAGGAAAAGAGTTGAACTGTGTAGCAAAGAGGCGACTACTTATATTTATACCTGTATAGTCTGAAATAACGTGACGACAAAAAATAAAATCTTTATAAATTAAAGCGAATCCCCCAAAGGATATTTCTTATCTGGAAAAATTTAAAAACTAAAAATATTTTTTTTTTCATAAAAAAATATGGTTATGGTAATTTTTCAAATACGAGTAGTTTGGATTTTGTACAATGTCATAGTATTTGTAAGCACTTAGATGATTAAGATAAGGTTGATATTTGACAAGCTCATTGTAATTACAGAATGAGTTGGTATAGTACTTTTTTTGTAAGTACCTTTTCTATTATATCGCAGAAATAATATATTCAGAATTTACAGTTCCCACTAAGGACGATTAAGAGACTTCTACAGATTTTGTACTTTACACAATATTAAATTCAGATTAGCTGAGAAATTTGCTGCAATTATTTATTGTTAACTGCAAATTTTATCGTATTCACAATCGCAAGTTCCCCTTATAATCTTATTTTCCAAGTGCCTCTCCACTATTGAAGGTTGGCAGTCAGCTTCTTAAAATTCTCTTCGTTCAGGGCGAGTCTGAACAGTTGTTCCACCGTCTTTATCCCAGTCTACTCCCTGATGTTACGAAGCCACGACATCTTTCGTCTTCCAACCTTACGCTTCCCCGGTATTTTGCCCATTATTATGGTCTGCAGAAGTTGATACCGATAATGTCGCAGCACATGTCCGACGTAGGCGACCTTCCTCTGTTCGATGGTACGGATAAGTTCCAATTTCTTTCCCATACGGTTTAAAACTTCTACATTTGCAGGAGCCTAGTTCGCAACTTAACGGAGAGTTGCCGACTACACAGAACCTTACGCATGTTTGTAAATGCAGCTCGAGCTATTTCGATTCGAGCTAGATCTTCTAGAAATCATATTTTATTTGATTTTTTTCGTGTGGTTGTTCTGCAAATATTTTTGCTAGCGAAAACAATTTTCAGTTCTCCTTCATGATCATATATGAAAAGAGCAATGTCTCATAGGTATAGATCACGAAAACCACAAAACAAGCATCTGAGATATCAGCTAAACAACATTGTTGGCTGAAATACTCAAGCAACAAGGATATACTTTCCATTCCCAGTCTTTGCAACAGCATGGAATGGATCAACAGTTAGAAAGAATTATGTGATTTCTTCAGTTGAACAGGTGCAGGAAGATGGCTGATATATATTACAAAATTGCGTCTAGAGCAAGAAACTATGTAGGTATATCTCAGTATGTGGGGAAATGGAATAGGAAAAAGCAGCCCAAATAGTGTTTCATGGAATATTTGGCACTTTCAAGGAAGACTTGGGAGTCTATCTGAAATTACTGACTGCGCAAGTTGGTACACTCGAGAAGAACTAGGAAACTGCTTCCGTCAACAAAACACATCAACAACAATCACCAAAATCACACTGTCTCAGATAAAATACTATGCGAAAATATCATGGGCAAATCAAACTGGACTGTTGTCCGGGGTATACACACAGGTAGCAACAGTTTCATGCTTCAGTGGTCAGAGAATTCATATTTTTGATGACGACTTTTTCACCCACATAGAGAAAAGAAGAGTAGTGGGAACATCGGGGAAAACATTGAGTCAGATAATGAGCGTTCTGACAACTACCCTTGAGAAATTGCCTGATATATAGTTCGCAAGGACAATGGTAAAATAAAAATGAGAACAACTGAATTCAAAGACATGAATTCCCTGTTGCTAGGAGTCCCTGGGACAGTGGTAAACATGGTAGTGAGAGGAAGAACGTTCTTGGGAAAGACAGATTAATGGATCTTGTTTCTGAATTCAAGATGTTGTTTGATAACTTGGTTATACATATAATATTAATTTTTGTAACTAGAAATAATTTTATTTGCATACACTATACCTACTCGTAGTCTGGCCATAAATACTGTTACAATTAAAAATAAACAAAATATTACATTTGATTTAGTGTCATTTTTAATATGATTGTTCTTCTCATTTTGGCTCCAATACATTGTACAATATTTTGCAATATTAAAATGGAGTGGGGTGATAAAGAGAACCGAATCGCTGTGATTACATTATACAAAGTAGGTATGGAGCCAAATGCAATTTTTAAAACTCTTCATACGCTTGGTGTTACGTCAAATGTTTGTGTGCCGGGCTTTTAATTATTAATCTTCTTAGTTTTTATTCACACAACGATTTAGTATAAAATAATACCAATATACCATTAGAGCTATCATACCCTACTTTTCATCCATGAAAATATCGGAGAAAGGTAAAGTGAAAAACCACGGAGTAATCTTCTATCTTCTAAAACATAATTACATACTTAAATGACTCTTTCTATGTATACCTACCTAAAGCTTATGAAACAACATTTTACTTTACGATCTTGCCAAAGAGTTTAAGAACTATTTACCCAAATTACACTGGTAAATAAACCATTTCATCATTGTTATGATGAAATGGTTGTTACTGTGTTCAGTAGGGGTACGTAATAGTTTGTCTAAAACTCGTGTGTTAGGAGACGTGTGCACTCTTATCTTGGCCCTTATTCGCTATCTACCATCATATTCCACGCCAAAAACGCGTGACGTCATCACACGCACGTAACGTGAACGCGGCTCAGAGTCTTAGCGTGGCATCGCGTTTTAAATTTTGACATTGGCATACGGAATACCATTCCATGTCGATTCCATGGATTTGACGTAACGCGGCGCGTTACGTGCTCGTGTGCTCATAGCGAATAAAGGCCCTTATGATAATATGTAATTACTGACACATTCGAGTCAGCATGTTCATCTGATGGTCAATTCTTGTCATGGGCTCATTAGAGCAATGAAACTGAAACATCATTGCATTGAAAGCTTGAGTAAAAACATGGTTTATTCCAAACCTGACCAGACATCTCAACCCAGTCGCGGGTTAGGTTAGGAACTTAAAAAATAAATAATTTCTTTCGAACGTCCCCCTTTCCCTCTGTCCTACATGAACCGAAATATCGTTCCATTAACATAACCTAAATTAAATAAAGTCATAGGTACTTTAAATTAATTTAATATCGTAATTTTTATTTATAAATGTTAATGATAAATGATTTACCTACAACAAAACGACGACCATCAAAGAGACAACACACAAATGCACACCGGATGTTGCTAAAAAATAAGTAACATAAGATTGAACAAAATAAAAAATGAGCCAACAAAACCCATATCCACTAACTACTAAGTTAATATATTACAATAAATCGGTCAGAAATGTTCCGGTTATACTTAAAGTTTCCAACAACGTGTGATGAATGAGAAGCTGTATTTAAAGGATTGGTCAATAGAAGTATATTTAAAAATATTACTAGGCTTTCTTAGTAGGTTTTGTCTCGCCCATTTTAAAATTGACAAAACGGACAAAACAAAACGAATAAAACAAACAAAACGAAACGATACAAACGATATGAAAGGAAATGGTTTAATAAAAAAACAATTTACTCATGCAGCCAATTTATAAACTTTAGCTGACATTATAAATTGATTAGAGTTCCTGTACCTCGTCTAATTGGACTGCTGCTGCTGTACTTTACTTGTACTTTTTCTGCCAGTCTTGGCTTTAATTATTTTATCGACACCTACTCGTACAGACGTGAATATTTGTATATCGCCTACAGAGGTCAATGACAGCAAAGGCGTTATTTCTAAACCGAATAAAAAGTCACGAGGATACAGAAGCCTTATCAAATTATATTAGATGCAATAAACATCTGTTATTAAGATAAGAATATACTTAAGTTGTTTTTTATCTACTAAATCAAATTGTGACGAGTAACAACTGACTGATAGACAACGCATTACCTAAGCTGGAGTCTAGACCCACCGGTACCAATTTGCCAAACATAACACTGGTAACCACGGACTTTTTTGTGTCACAAGCGCAGGCAGGATTCCCCACCAGGCTTGCCTTAGCGTCACAATTCGCCGGTATTTTGTTTAACCTAACTGCTATATGTATGGGATCGAAACCTTAAGACCTGGGGGCCGAGCGCTAAGAAAATTTGTAAAGATCTGTTATCGAAGCAGCACGTGACACAAAGGCTGGCCTCTATCTCGCCCAAAAGGTGAGCAAGAGGGTTGCTATACGACGTGGTAATGACATTAGCGTTAAGAAAAAATTCCACAGGCAGCGGTCTTTTGGATTAGTTTAGCAGTTTTACGTAATAGCTATTAACTTTTTATTGTCTTATTTTTTTATTTTTTTTTTATCTAACCTATGCTGTCCCACTGCTGGGCAAAGGTCTCCCCCAATTTTTTCCAGTTCTGGCGGTCTTGGGCCAGCGCCGTCCAGTCTTTTTCAAACCGCCCGAGTTCGTCGCGCCATCGCGTCGGGGGGCGACCCTGAAAAAAGGTAAAAGAGTAAAGATTTTAGACACAGTATTAAAATCCGTGATAAACAGTAAGGGACTAGTCACAATAAGGGCTCAGGGCGCGCGCCCACACCCGCTCCGAGCGCTCTATCGCAAAAATGTATGAAAATATATGCAACGAATCATACCAAGCGCGCAACGCCCGGCTTCCTACAGACTCTTGGTATGATTCGTTGCATTTAATTTTACACATTTTGAAATGGTCGGAGCGTGTGTCAGCGCCCGACAGTTGCGCTTCTAAAGCACTTTTTATAATTAGTAAGTAACTCTCTAAGTTGGCTGAGGAATGACTTAAGGAAAATAGCTTTTCTATCGCAACCAGACTTTTGAAAAACTCGTGTGAAGCAACAGACATAACATACCTAAAAACATTTAAGTAAAAAAAATAATTACAAAATAAGTTATTTGACCACAGTGTAAGTAGTTAATTTTCGAGTCTAGCTTCTGTTATATTCTTATTTTCACAAATTGAATCTATTTTGAAGTAAATTAGCAATATTAAAAATAAAATAGCAAACAAGCAATTTTATCCCAAACCTTATTTTCAATATCGACAAGGATACATAAAACTCTTTTGTACTGAACCTTTTGTTTTATTACGCTTCACGATAGTATGTTTACATAAAACTTTCATAAGATTGTTTGGTTTTATTTTCGATATTTTCTCTTTGTATTGTAGTTTTGAAGACTATTTCACGAAGAAAGTAAAGAATTCCCTTTGCATATTATGAAGCTATCTTATTTAAAATTATAGAACTTTAATAAACGCACAATGTATATTTGATGTTTTAGGTGAAACAACCACAACAAGAAACGATTGGTATGGCTAATTGGACTTCATTACTATCATTAAATAAAATAAAATGACAACTGTTAAGGAAATTATGTAAAAGTATTACTAAAAGTTGTTAGCAAAAAATAGACACAAATTGAACTTTGTTCCGCGGAGCGTCATCGAAACGTTACTCGTAACGTATTAAAACGTTTCAAGTCAACGCTATTTGATGTGAATTTTGTAAATATAAATACACAGATCTTCAAGATTAGAAACCTCCAAGATTACCTCTTGCTGAAGCCACAAAATAGCTGCTAAAATTGAGCTATCTATAAATCTACTACAAATCTGAACGTACGAGTACACCTGTACCGCAAAGAAGCCGTTTACAAAAAGGAATTACCCACATCCGCGGAATCCTTAGAATTTCAATATGACTCCTCTATTTACATTCGAATAAGGTTGGCACCTTCTCACACCGTCGGGTTACGTATTTCGACAGGTGAGGGACATATTGATAGCAAGCAGAAGTTTCAATGGCGTACTTTCTGAACACGACGACAGACAACATCGACTTATTTAACACGTCAATCGTGAAACTTAAACGTGCATTTAAATCCGCATTTTTAGTTACTTTTTGACATTTATGTACTCGTATATGTTCTAATTCTAAGTTTTTTAGTTTTTCTAATAAACTAACTATAATGACTTCCAATTTCTTTAAGATTTCCAAGTTTACTAAAATAAAATAAATCACGGTTCAGAAAGACGACACAAAAATACCGATAGGTACTTCTAATTCAATAATAAACCAAATCATAACCAATACAAAAACCAGCAGTATTTTTGTTTGTCGTACAGTAAAATAAGTTCATATAGTCCGAGCGGCTAGTTCTGGAGAGTATTTACACTGACAAAAATGGCCATCAAAATTCCGATGAATTCACCTAATACGGAGAAGTACGATGATTAAAACCAGTTTTTTCGGTGACAACTATCATAATATATGCTTCTCACCCTAAAAACTGGTGCTAGTACTAGTTTTTACTGGTAGTTTGTACGGGTGATTATCAGTATGCTCCGTAATTTTTTCTCAGTGTAGGCCATCTGAATAACGTTTCACACTCATAGCTTCACTAGGATAACCTATGTAGGGAATGTCATGGAACACACACAAAGACAAGGATAACTAACACCCAGACCCAGAGCAGATATTTAAATTCATCATTCAAACATCTGCCCGGCCGGAAACCGAACCCGGGACCTCTGGCTCATAGACCTGAATGCCTCTGATATGGCTTAGCTGTTGTTATAAAATAAACAACCGCCTTACAGTGTTACGCAACATTCAAAGTAAGCTCCCGATCCACCGCAAAAGGATATATCCCAAAAGACTGCTGGGTAACATGCAATCCGTCCCAGTTCCGACATACACTCCATCTTTTATTTTGCAAACTAAATGTCGGATACGGTTTGTTGTATAAACATTTATGTACCAACGATGTTATATAAAATACACATGAACAACGTACAAGAAAAGAGATAAAAATTAATAAATGTGAAGAGCTTTTTGCAACATTTGGCTAAAGTGCTTGTAATGAAAATTTTCTTTATCATAATTCGAGTATATACTAGGGTGGAGCACAAATATATGGATTTTTTTTTTTTTTTTAGTTTCGAAGTTCTAATAAGGGGGAATTTGTGCCTTATAACAAAGTTAAAATAAGTGTAATTTTTTATTCCATTTAATGAATATCTTCTGCCTCCGCAATGACTTCAAAATTTTAAAATTTTATAGAAAGTTTCAAGTCGTATAAGGTGAAATATTGTGCCCTATTTAGTGGTAAGAAGGTATTAAATGACAGATAATTTATAGTTTAGACATTTATTAAGATAAAGAACATGAAAATACTTCGAAGAATTTGATAAATTAAATTAATTATTAATCTTGAAAATCCCTTTTTGTTTCATATTTTCGCATCACGTTCCGCGATTCCAACTTGGCTTTTATTGCACCTAATCGTGACCTATTTGTGCACTGAGAAATGGAAGCTTCGGTCGTAATCTTCACAGCTCTCTCAACAGCTTGAGGTATGGCAGGGAAGCCTTAAAAACAATGATTTGTTCTCACCACCATATTCGACAATGTCCTGAATTTCTTGGTCAGATAAATGTCTCAAAAGCGGCGGTTCGGTTAAGTTCTCCTGCCAGTTTATTAAATCAATGTATGAACCAGCATTAAAATTTATCAATGGCACTTGAAAAAGTCTAGGTGTTGAAGTGTGACTCACACTTCGTGCCTTCAGTATGCGACGAGCATCCAGCTCTCTAATATTCTTACTCTCATCTGTTATCATCGCAAGAAGAATGCTTTCGGGATGCGCGAAATAGCCGTTTCTTTGGATAACCGGATCTATAATCTTTCTCAAAGTTTCTGGCAGGTATCTGGAGGCCATTATAATGTGAAATAGATGACGGGCGCTATCTTTGCATGACGGTTTGGTCTTAATTAAAAACCAGGAAGGTGCATAGACTTTAACCACAAAAGTAGCCAGAGTTATCAAATTTTCCGTCGCCACATACGAACGTAGTATTCGGTTGGCACGTGTGATCCAACGGGCATGTGAAAGTTTACCTGGAGATTTATTTTCGAGATCTTGTGGGAACACACCTAAAATTACGGCCGAGACAATTTTGTGCCAGTACTGCTGATCGGTACCCAGATCATTGGTTCAAATTTCTTGACAGGCAGTTTTACATTTGTTTCTAGAGCTTTTCCCAGTGGACCAACATAAGATTAAGGTCCTGAAGTACACCCGTCGAGATGAAGAAACAGTCTCAGAGGCAGTTCATTCATGTGAAGCAAACAGATTATCCACTGAAGTGGTTTTTGTAGCTTTTTCTCAAACAGTTTTATAAACAAAACAGACGATGCTATTGCCGCTGCTGCTCTGTCTGACACTCCATATCTATCACATGTCTTCGATAACGTAGGAAAATCGACGCACACAGACTTTTTTCTTCTTTTCGGGAATGCTTTCAATCATAGTGCATTTTGGCTTTTCCGAATCTGATGATGCTACCGAAGAAGAACTAATATCGAAATCAGCTAACGTTGAAGTTTAAGGATGTGCTTGGATGATTTTCTTGTTGATGTTTTCTTTTTAGAGTCTTTTGCAACTTCTTTGTAGCAGTTACGTCGATTCCGCTGATTATCATCATTCGAGACGTTCTTTCATTCTTTGATCAATTAAAAAAGCCTGCTCTTGTTTAGGAAGCTTTTTATCCAATTATTAACACAAAGTGTGGCTTCTCTGTGTATTCTACATCGAAAATATAGTATAAAGGTAAATGATTTGTGATAAAAAAATAGTTTGTTTATTTAACTGTCGTACAGAAATATGTCGTCTATAGGAGTTCTAAAACCGACTATTTTTATAAAATCAGTGCCGCTGCGGAGGCAGTTACTCTAACTGAACTGAACTGAATTGATTAATATTCTGCATGACTTAACTTAAGCCCAAAAGGCACTAAATTTTGACTATTACATTACAGTTAAATGAAAAAACTTTTTTCGCTCCACTCTAGTATATACTATCTGGCTCTCTTCATTACAGGCCTTTATAAACAAAACAATGATCGCTTTCTGCCAGCAACTTCCAGTTACCTTGTAATTTTGAACGTATGCCAACAACTTTGGAGAACCAACTATTTTTATGCATTTATATCCTTTAAAAACATCGTTTACAAAAAAAACTAAATATGCAACAGAACCCTAAATAACTCGAAAATAATAATTAAAAAAAACCGTTGACACCCGTTATTCGATTTTTTGTACTATTATTTTATTTTAATTGTTTTTTGCATTATACACCCCGTTTTCCTACCTAATTTCGTACAAAAGTTAAAAATAGCCCGAATTTTATATTTATTTTACTAAAATCCATCCTTTTCGCGTTATAAAAAATAACAGAAACAGACATGACACAATTTGACACATACGTCAAATCAAGAAGAAAATGCAAAAACCTATAAAATAATGGAAACGAAATCACAAAAACGACAGCTAACGGACACAAGAAGCGCACGGCCACCACCTCCGCCCAGGCCGTCGTCTCCGAGCTCCTCGTCGGGAGATGAGTTCGTCACTCCCCCCGACACGAGCGCGTCGAGCGACGAGGACGGGCCGCCGACGCCGCCGCCGCCACCACCAGCGCGACGAGGACGTCCCCCGCTGCCGGCACGTTTGGAGTCTGTAGGGCAACCTGCTCCACGCCCGGCCCCCGCTACCGGTGGTCTAGTGCGCCGCATGCAATGGATTCAAATGATGAATGAAAACTGCAAGCGTGCCTACTATGGGGCTACAGAGAACCATATTGGCAGCGTACTGTGATCGTATGCTGCCTCTGTTTCAGACCCTTGATTGACCCTTTCGTCTCGGTGAACGGCCTGATAGCGAATAGCCTCGACCAACATGTCAAGAGACTCTAGCTAGACGGTCGTTCGCCGAAACGAAAGTCAGCCTAGCTTTAAATTATTTTTATTTTGTATTACAAAGAAAGAAAAAAAAATTAAGACCTTAAATAAATGTGTGGAATAATAATAATAAGTTGGTTGCTGAAAAACTTGACAAAAGAATTAACACGATGAATGGGATATTGTTTGTCTTAAAATTTCCAGCCACAAAGCATTTCAAATCATATAAAAAAATATAACTGCTTCTAAGTGGAGTTGTCGTCGTATGGCTCGCAAAAAGCATGCGATGAGTCGCTGAGGTAGGAAGAGGTAAAATTAAGCGAGGCAAGGCAGGACGAGACTTGGCGAGGTCAGACGAATTTCATAAGTTACGCAGAGCGAAGAGTTCGTATCAAAGAACAGCGGATATCCTAGTAGTTTGAGCTTGGATCAGTTCGAATCTTAAGCAAAACCGTGTTTTGCTATGTTTGGAATGACACACAAAACACGCTTTAGCCTTTTTTCTTGCGAGAACTTTCTTTGATAGGATAAATTTGTAGTAAGTAGGAAATTTTAGCGAAACCTTTACACACACACGCTGTATAAGTATCACCTTTTTTTCGCATATAAAACCTAACTCTTCATAATATGATGTTTCACAGAATGATTGACACAATTCTCCCATCAATGCTCGGCGACTATAGATAGTCTAAACTGTCCGACCAACACAACATTTTGCCTTGAAGCAAATTGGCGATAACACTACAGAGAGTTTACCAACTTTGACTCCGCCAGGCCAGAGTTGGTGCAAACTTTGACAACGGCTATAACTGCAGCTCTCGCAAATACCTCGTTAAGCTGGACTCTAACACCTGAGACACAAAAGAGACACGTAGCAACAGAGAGGCAGCTTGATGTAGAGACAAATGTTCAACAAAATACTGGTACAAACGAAAAATCTTGGAGAAACTAGCATGGTGGCTACTGCTACAATGGCCCTGAAATAACGATGGTTATTTCAGGACCATTGTATTTGATCAAATATGAGGAACAACCATGACACCATCCACTACTAGCGTCAAAAAACAATTATTGTGCTGAAATATTCACAAACTAAACCAAATCCAATCACAGAACAAAAAAATCTTCTAAGAATTAAAACGCAAAAAGAAAAATAAAATTGTGGAACGCTGACTGAAAAGTCGTCAATTGTTTTTTTTTTTCGGCCAGTCGCGACCAAGAAGTCCAATACCGGCCGGCACCAAGGAGTTTAAATTTATAATTAATTGTATTAAAGGAGTAGTTATGTCCACTATTCTATAGTAATAATGTTACCAAATTGCGCATAATTACAATAGATAATAATAAAATAAATCACTATTAATCACATTATTACTAATTTGATTTTATGATAAAATGGATGATCCATTTTATCAATATCAATATTTGTAATTCATTGTTTAATATTTTATATTTACCACAAAAATAATCCCAAAATTCTCTTCCATCAAAATATACTGGTAGCTTCAAATCACTTGCCATCCAATTACGCTCCGCAATTAAGCATTATCTTACAATTTTCCGTGAAAACTCCTCGATTCGTTAAGACCATTATAAACACCCAAATAATTCCCAAAATTTACATTACATTATTCATAAATTCACCTTCAATAATAAAGGTGGCAGAGACAGGCCTCATCATTTTTATTAGCTCGCCGGTCTTCAATACCCTCTTTAAAAAAAAGAGCGACATGGGCTTTTAGAATATAAATTAATATTGACAGAAGCAAAGGTTACTAAGATTGTTTATCCTGTCTAGTTTTAATAACTTCATCAACGATGGAAGACACTGAATCTTGCGTGCGATACAGGACTCACCTAGTGCAAGATTCAGGGTTCATACACAATTAATGTAACATCTTTTTCTGACAAATAAACAAATTTATTATTATTAAAAGGTCTCGTTTTGTTAGCACTGACGTTATATGCTTGGTCAGACGTTATTAAACAATATGAACACAAAACGTTAACTAAACAATGCATTTTGTAGAATGGATCGAGTAGGTCATTGGTATAGATTTTTTCTAGAACGCGGTCTGACCGGTGAGTTTTAAAGAAAATGCTGCCGCGCAATTTTCCTCGTTTTTGGAAGGAAATGCTTCGACCTTCCCAATTAAAAATCACCGACAATAAAATAAATTGTAGAACCTAAATACTAAGTTTTGTCGAGATATGATGAAAAATATGACGCTTACGGGAGTAACATCCATGCATACGAAAATCCTGACCGATGAAAGCAAATTTTACCAGTTGCTACAGATACGTTGTGTTTGCTTCGCTCACTAGGTCAATTAATTTTAGAAGCACGAACAAGTGATGGTAGGCTGTCAAATCGTCAAAGCTTTTACAGACTTCAGACCAAATAGCTTTGAGAGGGATGTCTCAGGACTTCAAAGCCGTCGTATTATCACAAAACAGAAAAGTACAGTCAATCTACATACAAAGTGCGCTCGAGCAACGCACACATAGACCCCGCTCACGGACACGATATTTCGGACCGGTTCGGACCAGTGCGAGCGCGAGTGCGTCCGCTTAACACACATCTGTGAACGCCGAGCGTAGGCATGAAAAGTGAAGTATATACATGGGATTGACTTCTGTACTTATCTGTTTTCTAGTATTATGGTGATTGATAGCAAAGTTACATCTACTATTTCTACTTTCTATTTTTTATTTTTTAATAAAAAGGTAGAAGGGACTATAATTATATTACTGTTATATTATGATAACATAACATTTTGTCGAACTAATGTAAAGCTAACTCACAAATATTTTTAAATATTTTTTTTATACTTATAACACTCTGCTGATCAAAGTTCGTACTTATCTCACAGTTTCTTATGGAAGCACGAAACGTTGGGGCATATCAGAGGTTTCGTGCCGCCTGAAATCTGTGACATCAAGGCTAGCCATACAGACTACGTTATGCTTTGTGATGGTAAGCAATGATGCGGTCTATGATGGCGCACGTATGCCTAAAAGAAATTAATTTACTCGCGACCTGAAGACACTCCGGTTACATGTGTGTTTATATCACATAGACTAAAATGAAATAAATTAAAACATATTTATATTATTATTAAATTATTTTATTAACCGACTTCCTACCATTCCTCTACCATGTTCCATTTTAATATAAAAGTTTAAAATAAACCTTGCAAACTCTACAAAGCTTTGAAAAGTGATTTTGTACAACGTTAATTTTCTGTTTATTTAGGATTCACAATGTTTTAATAATACGTGCGCGTTAAACATTGAACTCAGTTTTGTTTACTAAAAGACTTAATTTATGCAAGCACAATTGAAAAGTCAGATTTTTTATTATAGAAAACACTTTCTAACACAAAAACCGTTTTGGGTGCAAACAAGGTTATACGAGCCGGACGGTGTTGGTACTTGAGCTGAAAGGAGATCATTGTACTTTCTTAGGAAGAGAGACCTCTTTTCGACTTAGAAGAACGGTGGTCCGTGTTACCCTGTCCACCTGTCCCTGTCCACCGCTATATGAATTTAATAATTTAATTACTTGAGTTCTTAATTTCTGGTGTGAACATTAAAGAGTTATTAACACTTTATAGTATCTATCTGACCACAATATACTGCGGTTAGACAATATTGCACTCGAATAAAATCGCTGCTTCAAACAATAAACATACTATTAACAATAATGTAGGAAATGATAATAACCTATTTACTATTCATAGGACGGGAGCTCGCTCCGTGCTTAGATGCTTAGCTTATAGAGTCTTCTTTTATTTCGATTGCGGAAGATTTACTCTCATCTTTTTATGCAGGTAATCAAGACTTGATTATTATTATTTCAGTCCGTAGATTGTTTTGTTTATGTTAGTGTATTTGTTGGATCTGTTAGCGAAATTAAGTTTTCATTGTGTATTTGTTGTCCTTCATTATTTCTGCGGACTGGTTTGTCATAGTTCAGAGCCAATTCAAACCGATATTTCACGAGCAAGAGTGCTATGAAAAATATAATCTAACTATCTAGGTTGGAATGCTATCTCTTCAAACTCAACACGTCACATAGGTACGTAGGTATGATAGAACTTCACTTACTGCGTTGATAAATTTGAAGTAATGTCTTTTATACACCTTGGTATACTGGTTTCTCACTCTCTCTTTCTCTCTCTCTCTCTCTCTCCCTTCTTGGCTATGTATCCCACATGGTGGTGGGGTCAGCCTTCTTTTTTTCTCCACTTCGTTCTGTCCTCTACATCGTCTTCGGACACATTGCATTCACTCATATCTCTCAGCACAACATTTTCCGACCTTGTCTAAGAGGCTGCCTCTGGATCTTCAACCGGGGATAGAATATATTGGTATAGATATGGATATATGTTATGGATATAAATATTTCCATCAACATCGGAAAATGTGTTTTCCAAAAAAGCTTCAGAGCTCAGAGATCAATAGGTACATATACCCGACCAAACTGTTCCCATAGCGCCCATTCTGAATTGTTCCTCGCACGATGCGGTAGATTCAAATTATAATAAAACATGCTATCGTAACAAACAATATGAGAAATAAAACACAAGGTGTTGTGTTAATGGTGCATTCAGCTTTTACTGATCTCTTTAATCTTGTGACCTTTCGCGAACTTTGACTTTTGCTTTCATGAGTTTTACTGAAAAGAGTTACTTATTTTTCCATTATGGTTTGTTATTTTTATCCTGCAGACTTGATATTTGAAAACCTTTGTTATAGATTTAAGATAACCTTTTTTTATAAAACAAAATTATAGTAACGCGTGTTAGCTTTATTTCACCTCGCAGAGCGAGGCAAAAAGTTTCTAACTCAAGTTAAATTGATCGCTAATACCATCTTCTGATTGCTTATTAAATAGTCATCTCCTAAACGTAACTATATGTATTTTTTTTAAATGCATGTATAACCACTATATATATATAGGTAGGTACTTACTTTAAATCGCATTTTTACACCTAATAAACCTAACTAACAAACGATAACAAATTAAAAACATCCTTTATTAAGTCGATAAAAAATTAGCGAATAATTAACAAATGAGCCTTCATTGTACCTATCTCATTTTGTAAAAGTAAAATTCCATTATTTACAATTCTCCGAAAGGTCGCAAGAGCAAAGTAAATTTATCTCACAGAATCTGTTCAATCGTTACTGTTCACAAACAAAACAGAATTTCGTTTTATCAATTTTGTACATGTTTGGCTTAATTTTGAATTATTTGCTTTCCGTTCCATCGATTTTATAATGAAGTAAAATCAAAACGATTTAAGTACTATGAGAAATAATTGATTTTCCATTTCATTGGCCTTTAGCAAATTACGGCGGCCAGAAACGGCTTATTTATTTTATATTAAAAATGTATTTTGTCATTTGGAAAATTAATTTTTGGTCAATGGAATCCATGAAGCCATTTAACGAGATAATTTTGTTTTTGAATTCGGGTTTTTAATTAGATTGATATGAAAACAGGTCGCCCTATTTGTTACAGTATGGATTTTATGAAAAATAAATCCAAACATTGTTTTTATTTTTAATTTGTGGTAAGCGTTTGCCACCATCTCGCCTGATGGTATAAGCAACGATGCGGTCTACGTATCTGCGTTGCCTAAAAGAAACCGATTCACTCGTGCTTGACTTGAAGATACCAAGATTATATTTTTCCACGAATAAGCCTGCGTTTGACCTCCAACTTGCCTGATGGTAAGCGTCGAAGTGGTCGAAGATGAAGCACGCAGACGTAGATGATACCTATACAGTATACACTCTGACCTTGAAAAACTCAAGATTATATCTCCCAGGAAACAAGGAAGCCTACAATCTGTTCCATTCCCTGTCTGAACCAAAAACCGGTAAACGAAAGTACTGGTGAAAACCGACACTGACTTAAGAAGATATTAAAATTTTCCCATCTGACTCACAAAATGACGACAGAAAAAGGAAAACAACATTTCCGAGATACCTACAATAATTATACCCTACTCTATCCTCTGAGATGGCTCATGTTATCATCTCATGATATTACACGACTTATGACAATTTATCTCGCAGACAAAATAAAATATTAGCTCAAGCAAATAGAATAAAAGAAAATAAAGTAAACATTGTTCCCTCCTTATTTTTTGGAATTACCTAAGTTTTCTTATCCTGAACAAATAGCTAAAGAAAACACAAAGACCATCTGAGAAAAACAACATTGGGAGAAAATCTAAAATGTATGTATCTGTCCCAGTAAATCACGCAATCGAAGATGTGAAGAACTATTATCTTGTTTGCTCGTTTCCGGTGTAGTAGCTGAACCTGGTGTTAGAATGATTACGAGTCTATCTAAAGGTTCAATTATTTTTAGATTGGAGGCTACTTTTTTACCTACTTTTTATTCTTGAAATAGTTTTTAGAAAAAAATATTTGGCCTTATAAATAAATAAAGAAAACAAAATAAGTAGTTAGATAGATAATCTCTTTATGTTCACACCAGAAACTACAGACAAAAGGATAATACTACTTAAAACTAGCGTAACAACTGGCGGCCTTATCGCTGAGAGCCATCTCTTTTAGGCAACCTTAGAATAGAGAAGATACATAGAATGAATAGAAAAACAGAACGAATAGGCAACTCTCTCTCTCTCTCTCTCTCTCTGTCTCTCTCTCTCTCTCTCTCTCTCTGTATTATTAAAATAATATAAGAATGTGAAGAATATTGTACGTCATTTTCTTACAATCCGACTCGATTGACTTCGATAAAATTTAACAAAGAAGTCATTTTCATCAAGATGAAAACGATACAGTCTACTTTTTGACCTGCAAAAATATGAGAAAACCGAAACTCGCAGGTAAACCCGCGCGACACAAATCACTAAACTATTATCCTCAACCGGGCAACAACTATTCAACATAGAAGCCAAAGGCGGTGCATATGAAAAATGCATGTTGGAATCCCGACCGGGACTCGAATCGGATATAGCAGGGGCCTATTCTTGGGCGCTCGAGATTAGCTCGGTCTCTCTCACTGTCATGACTTTTGTAATGAGAGCGATAGTGTCCGAGATAAAAAGAGAGAAGATACCGAGAGAAATTACATCCACAAATCGTAAATGCGTGGAAGTCTCGCGCGACTCGATTCAATCGTTTGTTTCTTCCGCGCACCTGTGTTTTATAAAATGGTTGGGTTGGGTTTTTCATCCAAACTATAATCTTGGTCGCTTTAAACTAAGGATTAATAGAGTCCCCATTGGTAGGCAATGCACTGAAGATGCCGTGAGTATTGGAGGTATCCATAATAGGCGGCGGTGACCACTTACCATCAGACCGGCCGTAGCTTGATTGCCACTTATTTTTATTAAAAAAAGAAGAAAATGAATCTTAATCGCCAGAACAGGGCCTCTGCAAACGTCATATTTATGCAGACCACAGAGCCGTCTCACACCGACGAGTGTCGCAATATTGGCCTTATTGAAAACTGCGTCGACGATAACAGCACTCGACACGATTTTGAAAACTTCTGAAGATATGCTTGTTCCTGGTTTTAATACTTTTGAATTGAATAGCCTAACCTACCTCTGTTATGTGGAAAATAGAAATTCGAAGAAGAAATTTGATATACGGATAGCTTATACAAACTCTCATCACACGTTTGCTATACATGCATATGCTACATGCTTATGCTACTTATACTATACTTATGCTACTTTTTATCCTGGAAAAGTTAGCTGTTCCTATAAGATAGCGGCAAAGGTTAAACCTTGAAATGTCTAAACCAAGTTTTTTCTTTTTTTTTATTGATAAAAACGAATTGCCAAAAAAGCAAACCTCAAAAAAGTCGTTATATGAATTTTAAGTAGTACAAGCTCACCGTAACATCGTAAGAAGGAAAGCATAAAAATAATAACAACAATTTTTGAAAAAAACGGGCAAATAAGCAAGAAAAAAACAGCAATTTATTTTGATAAAATTTATTACATTACAATAAAATAATGTATAAAAGTTCACAATATTAACTTCGAACACTTGCAACTGTATAATATTCAAACAACCCACAATAACAGTATCAAATTCTGCACGAAACTACTCCCTAATACTTCACCTCACGTCCCCGTCAAAGCTACTCTACAATTTTCCATAAATAAGTTAGAGCCCCAATTTCAAGGTGCGGTCGTGAGCAGCATTGGTTATACTTCCCGAACGGAGAAAAACTATTTTGTACGACTAATTGCCTAGAAGCCAGTCGGTAGGTAACGGGGGAGAATTTCAATGCGACGAAAATAGCGGCGTTCGTAAAAACTGGGATTGTTTTCCGTTTGTTTACTGGAGTACTTAAGTATTTTGATACAAACGAAGCAAGCACAATAAATGTATAACGGTCGTCATTATGTTCAATTATTTAATTCATTAGTTTTTTATAAGTTTACCTAACTTTGTTTAATTAATATTCTCATTTTTTTTTGTAAACGTGACTTACCTGAAACATTCAATGTAATTTAAGGTCAATAAAATATATTCAGATTTTTTATTTGTGAATTTTTCAGTGGAAATGATATTTCAAGTGTTCTCCACCGTAGACCGCATCATTGCTCACCATCAGGCGAGATGGCGGTCAAACGCAAGCCTATCATCAAATAAACATAAATTAATTAAAAAAATATATTTCTAAATCGAGCTTTCATTGCATTGTCATCGGAGTTACACAGGTATACCAAATTCCAGCTCAATCAGACATTGGAAAGTGGTTCAAAATTCAGTTGCTAGATTTGACCTAAAAAAAAATAAAACAACAACAACAAACAGGGCAAGCTAAATAAATAATAAAAGCTTGTAAAACGTGACTGTTCAAGCGACTGGAATATTGACGAAGCCATATCAATCTGTCACTCCAACCATTACCTACGCCAAAGAAGCCGTTATCATAGACAATTTTATCAGCAACCGCGGCTGGGAATTCCGCATTGAGCTTTTCAGTTACAAAGGCAACTCTTATTCTTAACGGTAATTTAATTTGACTATCTGGTACTCTAGGAAAAGCACAGAGAGTAAGTATTGAAAAAGATAGTAGTTGATACCTAGTAGATACCCGGTACAAGTTTAATGGAACATTGGGAAAGATGCTTATATGAGTACTTTATTTTTATTTATTTTTCTTAAAATGAATGTTAACTCAATGTTCAATGTCATGCGTACAACGTAGATGTATTTATTTTGCACCTGACTGTACGGCAGCTTTTTGGAGTAGAATTAAACATAAAAATAATAATTCTAAATAGGATAAAAATTGCGTGGAGTTGATTGAGAATGGATGAATGGCTTATTTAATTTCACGAAACCAGTAGCGTGGAGTACTTTGTGCCATGGAGCAGTTTGAAATCAAAATTATTATTAATTAATTTTACGATTTTATTCGTGGAGTCATTTGAAACCTTTTTTTGGAGTACACCGGGAATAAGCCATTTTAACGTATCAAACAAAGGAGATTAATTAACAAGAATTTTTTTTTATAAAGCTCTGATAGGTATGTACATTTATACATGCATAACTGATGCACTCGAGCGGGCGTTTTTTTCAATAATTCAAGGCAGGATTTTGATTGCCATTTTTGATTGTTTGTTTTTTGCTTCTTACTTCCATTTAAAATGTAGAAATACTTAATAAATGACGTTATGATTTGGCTCCAACATTGGATTTTTCAAAAGGGCTGTTGATAGAGACTTAAAGATCAGCAACGTATCCGTGACGCCGGTGTTGCAGTCCTAGGCGAAGGTGACCGCTCACCATCAGGCGGCCCGCCTGCTGGTTCATCACAAATCTAGTTTTTTTTTTTTTTTTTTTCAACAGTTAAATTGATTTGGATGAAATTAAGTTAAAGCTGCCCTATGCTCTCAATTAACACAAACAACTTTCGACGTAAATAATATCTGTTCCTGTATAGCAAGTAAAACCACGGGGAAGAAACCGGTTAATTTCCTATACTAAAAAAACAGGCTACATTTTAACCCACTTGTTTATCCGATCCCTTTTAATTTGAAGCGGCGCTCTGACCCACATTTTCACGTTAGGGCTATAAAGCTCTCCCCAAGAGATATTTTGGACAACAATAAAAAAATACGGCTATCATCATTTTAATGGTAAGCATTGAGTATAGGGTAAAAGGGAAAAAGCCCGTAGCTCCGAGATGGACCACGCTGATGTGACGTTAATTTAATGGCTTAAGACCACTTGTGTTTGACGTAGGTAAGATGTATTAAATACATATAATTTTCATAAATTTTATGAAAATTAAATGCGCCTGGCTTTTTAACCACGACTTTCAGTTTTTTCTAATTCCTTTTCTTCTCGTTTCTTTTCTTATTTTGATGTAGGTATTAATCCTACTAATAGGTGATATAAATATACAAGTCTGTGTGTTTGCATGTTTGTTACACAATATTTCAAAATCGGATGAACAGGTTTAGATGAAATTTTAAACGAATGTAGCAATTACCCTGGATTAACGTACATGCTACTTTTTTATTCGAAAAATGCGGGTGAAACCGCGTGGCTCAGATAGTTATAAAATACCAACAGCATATCCTTATGTACGAATTTACATACCACTGGCTTTTCGGTGAAGGAAAACATCGTGAAGAAACCTGCATACGTCCGGAGAAGAAATTCAAAAGGCGTATGTGAATCCACCAACCCGCACTTGGCCAGCGTGGTGGAATATGGCCTAATCACCCTTCGAGGGTAGACCTGTATCCCAGCAGTGGGAGGATTAAAGGTTGAGTAGTGTAGTGTGTATATCCTCCACACGCCGCGCCGTTTCCATGGCTCCGCACGCCGCCTTTGATTAGACTTGGCGAGAAATTACATTTGACGTCCATTAACGATAGTAGGAAGCTGTAAGGGCCGCTGGGGCTAATCCCACGGAACAGAACGGAAAAAGTTTCAAGTACCAGATAATTGCCATTTCGATTGACGGGACTAGCAAGCCAATCACGTGATGGTAAACATCGCGGTTCTTTACAACAGAACTAAGTTAAACTGTTCGTAGCCTATTGACGATGATAAGCCACGGATGATACAGTCTTCTTCTTTTTTCTTCTTCTTCTTCTGCGTGCTTAATCTTCGACCACATCGTCGCTTACCATCAGGTGACTTGGTAGTCAAACGCGGAATTGTTCACGTTAACAAGAACATTATTTTTACAAAACAAAAAACAAAAACCGAGTTCAAAAGACCGACTATTGAGTTATTCATCTATTTGTCGCGCACGTACTTAATGCAAATTTAAGACTTATATGGTTTTCTCATGGATACGACTATCAGAACTGGACTAAATTGAAATGGGATGCGTCAGCTTTCTAATAAAAAAAGAATCATCAAAATCGATTCACCCAGTCAAAAGTTATGAGGTAACAAACATAAAAAATAAAAAATAAAATAAAAAAACATACAGACGAATTGATAACCTCCTCCTTTTTGGAAGTCGGTTAAAAAAAGTCTTCGTCGACGGTCAGTCTTCGGTATGGGTGACCGCTAGTGGCATTTATAACTGAGCGCTACCATGGATCGGATGCCACGTTTGAAGGTTTCATTTGTTTGTCCATTAACAACAACCGCCATTCATATTAGAGGCCTTTAGGCGGCCTAAAAACTCTGACACCAGGGCTAGGCCACTCGGTCTATAAGAGCTCCCTTTTTTATTTTAACTCACTCAGAATTATGAAATTGAATTTTACTGAAAATAAAACCATTCAATCTGGAACACTGTATTTTCACGATACTGTTTGGTGATAAAATACTTGCATATGAGTAACAATATACATGTAACAATGTACATTTATTAGAGGTAGAGCTATTTTAACCTATGAGAGAGTTCTGCTTAGAGTTTATTTAAATACACTTAAAATATTATAGAAGTTCCATACAAACATATGCAATGGAAAAAATGTAAAAATTATAAATGAGAAAAGTAATATGATTTTACGTGGGAATAATCTCATCGCAAGAAGCTTAAAGGACGTAAGACCAACCTTAAACCTTACCCTACTAACCTTAAAGAGGTTGTGTGTAGAGAAATTATAAAAGTAAATACCAATATTATTACTTGAACAATTATTGATGTTATTTTCATATCTATTTATGTTATTTTAATGTAATTGAAATAAAGTAAGTCTTAAACAAAAAAAAATACATAAGCAATATGCATTTAGACACAAATTAAAAAACTTACCCACTTTAAAAGTAGTAATAAGTCCTCTAAGAGCTAAAATATTTCCTGCAGGACAAATACTTATATGTCGACATTGCTAAGGATACCAAAACATTTGTCCATCCTTTCAAATTATCAATCATAGAAATGCACGAATTACTTTTAGCATTAAATCAAAGCGTACGTTAAGTGAAAATATTTACCATACGTCATCCGAAACCAGTATTTTCTAACTGAAATTTTGTCGGACAATATTTGGAAAAGCGTTTTTTGCTCTGTTTATTTCGCTCCACTTTTGCCGCAAAAGAGAACCAACGTGAAATAGACGCACTGGACGCATACTCGTATCTATAAAATCTCTACTTTACAAATGCAAAAGTAAAAAGTCGGTCGATCAGTCAGTTTGTTTCCAAAATTAAAGGACTCGACCGATTTAAATGAAATGTCGTAAAAAAGTAAGGTACATTATCAAGACGTATGTAACATACTTTTTCTATACTAATATTATAAAGAAGTAAAGTTTGTGTGTTTGTATAATTGTTAAATTGTAAGGGGTAATCTCGGGATCTACTGAACCGATTTTAAAAATTCTTTCACCAATAGAAAGCCACATTATTGCTGAGTGTCATAGGTTATATAAAAAACCGAAAAATAAAAAGGCTTTTACGTGGTAGTCCGTTTTGCAAAGTGAATCGGAGAAAAAACGGTCCGGACGGCGCGCGATGGCTTCGGGTTTAATTAACATTATGCCCAACGAAGTGGGCAAGGGTCAGCTAGTATCCTATAAAATAGTGGACAAGGAAACCAACAGAACATCGCGTGACGCAAAGAATAACTTTATTGAGGGATGAAATAAGAAGGTCGTCTGTCTGACTGATAGCAAAAACCACAACTGTCTGTAAAATGAATAAAAAGTACACTTTACGGAAGTGCCATGCAAAATATTAATAAGCCGTTTGAAAGATGTGATGTAATTTCCCATCAGGCTCGAAATCAGATCACGGGGCTAATACGAACCTGGCAACCCTGACCATGTCGGAACTATTTTGAGACACAATTTTAATTGGTAAGTCTATACATACGAGTTGCAAAATCAGTTACGTTAGTCTTTATTTGGCTGTTTTTCTGATCCTTTTCGAGAAAAAACAGTTCATGAAAAATTACTACACCTAAAAGTGGCTGTTATTTAATCTGTGACCTAGCCGTGAGAGATTTTATTTTTAAGAAATCTTTCATGTTCCTAGCTGGTGTTAAATCTAAAATGATACTAAAACGTGTTTTTAGTACTTTTCTACTTTTAAATGTTGACTTCTTCGTCACTATGACGCCATTTCAAATTTTAAGCACGCGCATATTTTTTAAATCTGCATTTTTAACACGCTTTTATTTATATCTTAAATTAAATATAATTCTTTTCTTACACAATACCTGAATATCTTTTACGTCATCGAAAGCGACTTTCAAAGGATTCTTTTACAATACGTTGCTATTAAAAGCCTATCCTTTGTTACATTTTGTATGACTTTGCCCATTTTACAGAGTCTTGGATACAGTAGGATAATGCTGTGTAATGAAAACAACAGTACGTAAACTCTCACTTATCACCATCACCATCCACAGCCTGCTTTCACCTACTGCTTGATTTAGGACCTTACTCTTCTCTTACTTACTCTTACTTACTCTGACTAACTCTTACTCTTACATACTCTTACTCTTACTGTGCCATCAGGGGTGTGCCATCAGGTCAGTTGGGGGTCAACAGCGGATTTAATTCTTTTCAAAAAAAGAACGAAAAAGACTGCGCCCGGTCCCGCGCGATTAGTACAGGACCGAGGCAGAACCTCTCACTGCCTGTTTCTAATAGAGATCAAGTTTTAGTTGCCATGTCCATTGAAGCAACATGGCATAGCGTGGCATCCGTATGATTTGAAGTTTTTAGGTGCGTAGGTAATTTGTCACGCGTTAGTTATTGTATGAAGCATTTTACGTAATGTCGCGCAAGTCGACGACGGGCCTGAAAATTGTACAAGATCGTAAGAAAATTTTAAGACCAAAAAAAATTAAATAAAAACATTTGCACTTTGTTTATTTAGTGAAGAAATATTTTTTTTGGCGTGTGTAATTTGGCGTACATTACTGACTTTCACTACATTCGTGGGGCAGTTACCTATATAGTCGTAGGTTTTTATTGTGCTATTAGTTTATTGAAGTTTTCTTTCATCTCTAATTGCTTTGTCTGCATCCTAAGAAATGTTTTAGACACAAACACTCTATTTTTGTTAAAAGATTTGAAATTAAATTTCGTTTTGACCATTAGGACGTATTTGGAAGTTAACATGAATCAAGTTTCTGTCAAACTCGTATTGAAAAGCGTGTTGAAAAGTGGTTATTTTTTTATTTTAACTCAAAACTGCATTTTATAATAATAGTAGGTATAGGTAGATAACATACATATATCGGGTACACTTTAAATAAAGCATAACGTAACGTACACAATGTTCCTAACCTAGAGGGATTAGATTCGTACATCAGTATTCTAGAAATAGTTTATTCGAAATTATATTGTTTTACAGTATTGGTATAGTCAAACAAAATATATTATATAATGGCAAATGAAGATATTATAGATGTTACTTAATTGCCAACGACAATAAAACACCTAATTATAACCGATTCGAATAGCACTAATATTGTTTCTAAAACTCAGGCTAAAATGAATCTAATAATCACTTACTTTTAAACAGAACCCTTAGCTTAAATATAAACAGATTCAGAAATATTTATTGAACAACTGATATATTGTAATTTATAAGCTAGATATTAGTGCATTAGTTGAAATTGTCAGTTTACCCACATCGGGCATTCAATATGTACACAGTCAAATAGTTTTAGTAGTTTTTAAAAAATAATAATAATTAACAATTTCCAACTCTATTTTAAATTATATGC
This sequence comes from Alcis repandata, assembly GCA_949125135.1. Taxonomy (NCBI): domain Eukaryota; kingdom Metazoa; phylum Arthropoda; class Insecta; order Lepidoptera; family Geometridae; genus Alcis; species Alcis repandata. The sequence goes on from OX421240.1 coordinate 4,361,798, forward strand.
ATAATATGTCAAATAATTTTAAGTAAATGTCAATAGTATTCAATTACGATAATAATAATTTCATGCCAATTCCTCATCAAATGTCAAATTTTAAATTATTTATTTAATAATGTAATTTCCGTAGATCTAAAATCTTTAACACGTTGTGATATTAAAATAAGAGCTATGGAAAATGAAACATTGGCATGAGCTGTAAACGGAAACTACTTTGATTTTTCCCAAATTTCCTATCGAATATGTAACGAAGATTTTTCGACAGTATTTGTGCTAAGGTCACAGTTGTGCCAGTTCCCCAACAAAATGTCCTCAGAGAAGTTCCTCACAAAATTGTTCCCGAAAACGCAGAAAAACTTGTACGATTAGTATTCTGTGCCGTATCTTCGAACAGACCAACTTATGTGTACAGTTGAATGAGGGAGCCATTACCGAATTTCCCTAGCAAAAGTGAAATGTATCAACCGCAAAATTAAAGTTGTTCCAGTTTCCCGCCTGTATAGGTAAGTTGCAGCACACAACGTACAGTCACACATATCTACAAATTCATAAATTGAATTGCCTCGGTGACACAGTTCTGAAAGTTTTATGTTGTTCGTAGTTTACCAAGAATTTAATACTACGAGAGAGATGTCTTTGTGAGCTAAGAAGAGAACATTGTTTTGTTGTTATCTTGTGAGGTTTTATAAGTTTTCTGTTCGAGATAGTTATGATTTCTTGTTCTTATTGATTTCCATTTCGTTCGTGCTTCATAGACTGAGACTCAAAGTTTAAAAGCCACTCTGATGGCCGATGACAGATATTCTTGTTGTATGTATTGCAAATAATTATGGTGGACAGTTTGTCATGCTATCCGAAACTATATAGCGATCAGTGGTCACCCATCCAGAGATGACTCAAATCAATTGTTTCTTATTTAGAAACCGTAAAACCATGCAACTTTTACCTCAAAACAATAGTCCAAGTCTTTGCACTTTTACTCGCATTTTAACTTGGCCAAAGATAGAAAAGCTCTTATCACTCGACCGAGCTCACCTAGCTAAACATTATTCACAGAATCGCACTGCAATGATTTCGAACATATAATACAAACATTTTTATTGTGCACCAAAATAATAACAGTAGTAGCGAGGTAGTGTAATTTTCCTGTAGTATAATTTCATGGAGTACTAACCTTTTTACCTGTCTTTTTGATTATTTAAAAATAAACAACCCGTTAAAAGTGCTTGCTTAGTAATCAAGGCTCAATTTCCGAAAGCGCGCTCGTAATTGCAAAACTCGAAGTGCTCCGAATGAAAACAAGCGTTTCTGAAGATCAGTATTTAATTATTACGAAAGCGGAGTTCCTTCGAATGACGAGTGGGGCGTTCATTATCAACTACGAATGGAATGTACACAGCTATCTTGACATTTATTAAGCAAGGAACGGATGAAGTATGAAGTGGGGCACACTTTTTCCATATAATTTTAGTATTTTCGTGGAAAAAATACGAAATAGCGTTCACCTATGAAAGCTATACATGTACCTTTATAGATTTTTTTATATTAGGTACTAAATTTACTCAGAATTAGGATTCCGATAAAAGTCTCGCAGATAAAAGCAGGAAACAGGTAAGTTTTCTTCGCTCTCATGTGAATAAACATTTTTTCTTGTCATTTCAACTAACATGTTTATTTTTTGCTTTATTTTATACAAATCAACAAATTTGCAACTGAAATAACAAATAAGTGTAGATACCCGGCTACCCCCTCTATTTTCTACTTTCACTACATCCCTGCCAACTTTCAAATAGTGTCTTGTTATAAAGAATTGTAAGTTCATAACATTCTGGTGCCGTTTTTAAAATTAGAAGAGAAATACGTGTAGAGGGGGTATCGACATTTATTAAATAAGAGTCGATACCCCCTCTATTTTCTCCTCTCACTACAACCCTGCCAAACTTCAAATAGTGACTTGTTTTAAAGGGTTGTAAGTTCAAAACTCTGGGGTGCCGTTTTGAAAACTTTACAGTTGGCATGTGGAAAAATCGATTGAATAACAAATGCCACTCCTGAGGGTTTGTGTATGTTTCGGTAATGGCTCCCTCTGTCGGGAAATACATTTAATGGGTCTTTTGTTTCGCAAGTTTCGGAATGGAAGTCGTTTAGTTCGCGACTCATTTAACGTATTTATGTATCGTATGTATGTTTGTGTAAGTACGTACTTACGCAGTGAAACATTGGCTTTAATGTTTCGCCTGGTTTCGTCTGTTTCTCGACAAGGGTAAAAATAATCACCAGCGTTTTTGATTGCGCAACTGTAGGATCATTTTAATTAAAGACTATAAAGTCTATTATATTATTGACATTAGGCCCAAGTTTGAAGGCATTTTAGGACAGATCTAAACTAACTAAAATATCTCTGTCTTTATCATTGCAAGCCATTAGACAAGGATTCCTATAGTTTTAGAAAATTTAGATCTGTTTAAAAAAGCCTTCAAACTTGGGCCTATTATTGCTACAAAATTGAATAAGAAAATCTTAACACATATCTACTTAACATTTAAAAAGCCTTCATTTCACTTGCGATTTGTGTAACTTTGTGAATTTTTTTATACCTACCTATGTAACCCCGACGACAAGGCAATAAAAACTTGTTTTAAAAAAATAGCATCGTGTTTCAATCCTATCCATTATAAGCAACCCATTTGTTACTCTCGCATTTTGACGTAGATTAATTACGTAGGTAGAGTTGCGCAGCAAAGTTAGTTTTCACTAATTTAAATGTAGTCCAATTAAATATGCAAAAAGTCCGTAGTAGTTAGTACTTTCAGCCGGTTGGAGTGGAATGACTGGTAAGAGTAATAAAAATTAATTAATTAATTGATAAGTAGGTAATTAATTAAACAGGATCTGTATCTGTAACTGGCCGCAGGGTGGCAAAGACACGGGCATTGCCTAGTTTGGGACTGTGCTTCTGTCTTTGAACATTTTAAAGCATGTTACCAGTAAGTGTTTGTATGTTTGATTGTAGATACAGTAAAGATTTACTTATTTTAACTTTTAAATTTAAAAAATTGGTTTCACGAAAAGTAAGTTTTATAAATTAGGTTGTCGTTGCATACTTTAAGAATTTGACATATGTACTCGTATTTTGACATTTATTTTAACTGATTAATTTTATTTTAAAAAACATATTTCTTATATAGAGAGTACCTATTATATTTATTTAATAGAGCTTATTTAATTCGCCTAACATAAGTTAAGCATATTTAGTATTTTCCTACCATTTCACAAGAAAATAAAACATATCCTTTATTTAGTTAAAAACAATTTTACTATCCGGAACCTTCAACAACATGGCACACCCCGTTTCAGAAAGGTTCCAGATAAAAGAAATAGTCCGACATGCGATGGAATGATATGAAACGACAGTCGAATGCGACGGGCCGTTCTGCGATAAGCTATGATCGATTGTGTGACGGCAGGGCTGGACAGAATGCCCCATGTTACATTGTCGTGCCACTCAAAGGCACTTTGTTCTATTGCCACACTTTGCAATAATGAAAAACTGACGTAAGAGATGACTGCTGGGCTTATTGTCTTTGCGAAGCTTCATACTCGTAAAACACAACGGTCTTAGCTGTTGTTTTTATCCAGGAAACAGGAAGAAACGAAAAAAGTTAGTACCTACATGCGTATTGCTACTACTTCTTATGTCTATGTTCAACAAATTGAACATGACTTATTAAACCTAAGCCTAGTTGACGTTAAATTTATTTACAATACAAAACAATAACCCTTTATTGACACCACAAACAGTAAAATTCATAAGATAAAATATGTTTTAGTTAAGTATAGTTATATTCCAATGTTTAGTGTGATATTTATTTCATGATTGTTACAGTTGGTTAAACAATTTTTTAGTCTTGTTAAATTTCACCGAAAGTTATGTGCAAACTTGCAAAGTGCCCGATCTGATGTATAGCTTAAATTCTAACAAAAAGCTACCCAACTAAAATACATTTTTTTACCAAACAATGGCTGTAGTGTAGACTTTTAGAGTCCAATATATTCATGAAATAACTAGGTAGTAAAATATGAAACAAAATAACAGTGAAAAAGAGAAAACCTGAAATGCCTAGAACCAGTACAGAACAGAACAATTTAATTACATCAAAGGCTCACAGTCTTGAACCAATTAAAGTAAAACTCGCCCTTTTGTTTCTAGTTTCGGATACAAAGTAATTTAATAATTACTCTAAAGGGCTAAAGACTTCTAAACTTTGAGACTGGCTGGAAATACTTAGCGATTTGGGCTTCATGACGGGAAAGTACAAGGGACTTCGAATTTGTGAGGCGTTTCGGAACCTTAACATTTTTGAGAATTCAGTGAAATGGATTTTCGTTGGAATGGATGTTCAGAGAAATCAACATTCGGGGAAGTGGGTATTCAGGAAAATGAAAAGATTAGATATTCTTCCCTAATATCTAGTAAGCTGGTATAGACCGAGTGGTTAGCCCTGGTGTCAGAGTTTTTAGGCCGCGGTTATAAACCTTATTGAGTAAGTAAAATTGAAGAATAGGCTAGGTATGTTTTTTTACTAGTACTAGTATGTACACTGAGAAAAATGGCCATCAAAATTCCGATGAAATCTCCTAAAGTCCGGAGCATACTGATAATCACCAAAAAGTACGATGTTTAGCACCAGTTTTAGGATGAGAACCATTATTATTATGTAAGTATTATGATAGTTGTCACCGTCAAAATTGGTGCTAATCATCATACTTTTTGGTGATTATCACTACGCTCCGTACTTTATAAGTAGGTGAAATTTTTCTCATTGTGAGTGTATACATATTTACTAAGTTTTCATTTCTCTAATTTTGTTGTGTCTTTATTTTGCTGCAAAATTATAACGATAAATTCAAGCAATTCCATGGCACAAAACCACTATGGTCTGTTAATTATTCTTTCTACGAGTAAAAATACACTTATGAAAATATCGTGCGAAAAGTGGAAGTAGGTAGGTACTCGTAATTAGAAAAACAGTATTTCCACAACCCGGTTTGCGCTGCGCGACCAATTAAATGTGTTTTTTATGCTTCCGCAGAAATAATTTTTCTGGCCTTTTTATTTGGAGTGTTGTCACGGCTATTGCTATTCAATTTTAGGTGTCAGTTTTCAGTTCGTTGCTATAGTATTTGTATTTATTTCGAAACCAACAACAACTTAATTTTACGTAGCTTGTTATGCTGACGATAACAAAAGTCACGGGTCGAACCTGGACAAGATTGGCACTGGCGTACGAGAAGAGAGGCCAATGTTCAGCAGTGGGCGATTAGAGACTGATGATGATGATGATAAAAATTCAGCTTACCTAGTTGCATTATCATCCATAGCTATCTTTATGGCACAGGTAAAGACCTCTTTCGTGCATCTGCCACACTGCTATTCCAACTTTAACATATCAAAATGCTGCAAAATTGCAACGCTTTAAAGGTGCTATAATATTCCTTTGCAGGTAGTAATATTATTTATGAATTTCTGCAGCTTATTGCATTCCCATCCCAGCTTTGCATAGCGATCTCTTGATGCCTCTTCTTCCTTTTGTTTGTCTAGCTTTTATTGCGTATCAGAGGGAAATTATGCTTTACTTGTCTAGGGAGGTAAAATAGGTATTGTTTTGCTTTTTTACGTTTACTACTAAAAGATTTTAGAAGAAATGTGGCGTGAAATTGTAAGTGACATGTGTAGGTCGTAGTTTTTTTCCTACCTGGCTTTTAATCAAATTACTTGGGTGAGCCATTATCATTAATTAACGGCGTGGCATTTGTCCTGGGTAAGTAATATATTTATAAGTAGTAGGTACCTTTACGTGCAAATACGGGTCAGAAGTGTAAACAAAAAAAAAAATATTTAACTAGTTCAGTCAACTGAAATAGACAACTAATAGTCAACGGCTGAACTTTTAACCATCCGACATTATACAAGTATGTATCTATATTCAAAAGGCGCTTTATTCCACTATACTGGCCGTGTGCACGTGGATTCTCATAGACGAGTACCATTGAATTTATCCTCGAGACATTTGCAAGTTTCCTCACGAGTCCATTAAAATTACATTCAAACTTCGAGCGCGTGATAATACCTGGCTCATAACAAGTGTAGGTAACAAAATCAAGTCTCATAAAGACATGGACTCATGAAGCACGATGTTGATTTCCCTGGATACTCTTAAATCCGGGCGCACACGAATGGCTGGCCGTATAAACTATACTTACTAAAACTTTACCTCTAACAAATATACAGGAAGTTTGCTACTATACTTTCAATACTCGTATACAGCTACATAAGTACAAACGTAGATAAATGGCCTAACACGTTTGTGACAGACGATATAAGCAGCATCTGTAGGCCATTAAGGATAACCTCGTTGGTCGCCGTATAATCCGATACGACATTTTCTCATACCCTAAAAAAATCAGCTGCTCTCTTGTTCATTTTGTCGAGTGTCACTGGCAATTTTCTATGAAATAGCTGATTTTTTAAAAGCCCTTTTCGGCTTAGCTTACCTTTTCCTCATAACCAGTGTTAAAGGCTGTACGAAAACCTGTGTAAAAGCCTGAATAAAACGATAGTAGGTTAAGGTGATTTACCAGGTACGAGTAGACTTCACACTACAGCAAATCCCATAGCATGTTTGAAGAAAACTAAGCATTATATATCCCAAAAGGCTCATTTGCATCCGTAATTAAAACCTCCAAACTAACGAGAGTCGCCCGTAGCTATTCATTAAAACTTAAATTTTAATTCAGTATCTTGAATGGGAGAGCGAAACCGGCCCGGCTTAATTGGGCATACATTTCAGGACGTGTTTAGGATGTTTTTCTACGAGAAAGCCCGTATTTCCTTTCTCTGTGCCGCATTTTCTTATTCGTTTGACTGCGTGTATAAAAGAAGAAAAAAGAAAATAATTTGTGTCGTCATTAATAATAATCTGATAATAGAATCTGCAAAATTGTGTCTATCGGTTTGCTACCTTGTAACGAATAGGGACCTTAAGGCATTACAATGGGGCACTATTAGTTAGCTTTCTGCTCGCGGCTTTGCCTGCGTACAGCAAACAATATAATATTAATATCAGCGGCTATGCCGTACACCCCTTTTCACCTCCTTAAGGGTTGAATATCATAAATTTCTAGTGGGTATTGTACAGAGAATACACTCTCAAAGTTTAATGTTTCTAGGAACAGTGGTTTAGGCTGTAGCCAACGCGCCTGCATGAATGGCGCGCGGAGGCGCTACTCCGGGGGGTCACTCCGTTTCCGCGGCACATTGCCGCGAAGCGGACAGACCTCCGGTGCGATCTCATGGCGACATGGAGACAGCGACTGTCGCAACCCCGTGCAGGGCACGCCACAATAGTGGCGGTAAGTCCCCTCTTTGAGGAGTGGCTTGAGAGGCGCCACGGCGCCCTTACCTTCCGTCTGACGCAGGTTCTCACCGGACATGGTTGTTTCGGGAGGTACCTGCACCGAATCAGGCGGGAGGAAACGCCCGGATGCAACCACTGTGAGGATCGACCGGAGGACACGGTGGAGCACACCGTGGAGGTCTGCCCCGCTTGGGTGGAGCCCCGCCGTGTTCTCGTAGCGGCGATCGGCGGCGGCGATCTCTCGCGTCCGGCCCTGGTGCAAGCCATGGTCCGGGGCGAGGAGGAATGGGACGCCGTCGCCTCCTTCTGCGAAGCAGTGATGCTAGCGAAGGAGGTGGCGGAACGTGAGAGGGAGAGAACCTCTCGTCCCAGCCGCCGCCGTGGGAGGCGCTCCGGGCGTCGGGGGTCACGTGACGACCTCCGGCCACCGTAGACGCGGGCCTGTGGACGGTGAGCTATTGGGCTAGCTCGCTGTCCGTCCGTCTTATGACGACACAGGCCGTGTCGACGGCGCGTTCGTGTTCCACGCGCGCCTCAAAGAGATGTCAGCAACATGGAAGGGGCCCGAAAGGGCCCATGCCCGTCGGGGCTGCGGGTAGAAGTTACCGCGGCCTCGGCGTCACAAGGGCGTAGAAGGAACATGGGTGGTTTTTGGTCAGTAGAAGTCTGACACTCCCTTCCGCTCTGCCCAAAGAGTGGGAGGGGTCATTTGATGATTTCCCACCCCCCAAAAAAAAAAAAAAAAAAAAAAAGGCTGTAGCCAACCAAATACACCACGTAAATGGCTACCAAACTAATCTCATTAACCAACGTTCACTAATGCACCAATGTTCCAAAATGCTGACCACTTTCGAATCACACATTTGTGCTTGTTACAATAATTTGAGACCAGAAATCATTGTCCATTTTACGAAGGCTCTGTACTTGTAATGAGCTTTAACAGGATATGGCTCTCAGTTAACTGGCTGTGGCCCTCAGTTTCGCAACTAACAGAGCTTATAAATTGAATTATCGAGAGTAAATTCTGAACGATTCTGCTTTACTAGTTTACTACCAATGAAACGCAGTGGAACGATGAAGTTTTTATGAGGTACAGTTGGTGCAGTAAACAAATCGATCAAAAGGCTTTTCAGTTTCCAATCATGGGTAGAGCTGGGAAACTACGGTCTTAATGTATAACTGAGTAGTAATCGGAATCAGCTTCATTTCGGCCTTTGGAGCTTACGATTATGTAAACGCTAAATGTTAAACTATTACTTACCTACTAATTAGATTCCAGCAGATTCCAGCAGATAATGATTCCGATTATCAGTTAATTACATATTAAAGCCGCTGTTCTGATTAGGTCACTATAAGTTTTAAATGCTTGTTCACAACTGACTAGCTACTCGTAATAGCTTGTTTCAAAAATAGCTGCTTAAATTTTATCGCCATCAAATTTCGGTAAACTTTTGTCTTAAGTCTTTTATCTTTTGATGATGATATCCATTACATAATATCAGCAAATTGAGCTGCGTTACACAACTCCACATAAATTGCGAATTGCCGACGTAAATAGACACACCACACGTCGTGTTAAAATTCGGGATATTTTTGTCTCCCCTTTTTCCTTATGTCGACTCGTAATTGTATAAAGGAATACGTAAGTAAGGCGTTTACTTGAAGATGAATAATGTAAGCGAGTGGTTAGGGCGCTACGGTTTATTTGGCGAATTTTTCACAGCCTCTGAGTCTTTGAACTAGGATGATTACAGCATTCTTTAGCCGTAGTTCTACCGTTTAGTCCAAGAGGACTATATTCGTAGAACTGGGGCTTTATTTCGTTGCCTGTGGTTCTACTAGTAGGATTTTGGACAAGTAGCATTGCCATGGTACAAGTACAGGTCACTAAAGACTTTATCATAGCGTAAAAAGAAGAATACCTTAACTGTATTTCTGTCGACAAATACTTAGGTATACGTATTCAATATAAAAGTGTCTGAAAAATAGGACATTGTATATATGGGCGAAAATGAAATCTGCATTCATATATTTTTCTATCGATACGCGAAAACACTACAACAAAAATCTAGACTTGTTAAGCCTACTAATTGTAAAAAAAATATTAAAATATGAAAACTGTTAAAATGTTTTACTGAAAGTTAAATCTTTACGCACCATAACAAACAACACCGGCTGTTGCGGCATCGTACACCAAAGTAACGACTTACAAGTTTTTTCTTTTTTTGGCTTTTGTATGGTTTTTATCAAAATCATAAGTTAATGACAAATCTGATTATATATAAAAAACATACCATACTATGTATTTATCTTATGTATCATTACAGACAGCTTATTTACATTAATTTACAAAAAGATCCTTATTTTAAATACATTGGTTACAAGCTAAAAAATTCACTACGCATACTAAAGTTAGTTCTTTTTCTGCTTCACGCCAAATCGTTTCGGGAATACTTTTGGTAATACTAAGTTTAACACTTTTCTGAGGACATATATTAGAGCAGCAAGTAAGAAAGCTAGGTCCAGATAGGCTTTCTGGTGCCAGGGTACCAGGAGAGCAGCGGAGCGCAGGTGGGGCGCGCCGTCGGTCTTGATCACGTGTTCTACCCAGTGAACCAGCTCCGCGCCGGGTTTGGCTGGCCGGTCGTGGTAGATGAAGGATAACTCCTTTACTTTCTGAGCGTACCTATAAAAAAATATAACAATGATAAGAATGTTCAATGACAGGGAAGGTCTCACAAAAACGCACAGTAACGTGAAGCTAGGTATTGCAGCCCTGAAATCACGTAAAAAAGAAAAGTCGATGACACTCGAGAAAAAGTTTGAAACAGCTGATTTGTTTCCGAGATTTCAGGATTGGTCCATTTGTAAAAGTTGTACATTAATATGAGCCTTTTTGACCCTTTCCTTAAAACCCTGTATAAAAAGAGACAGACCATAGACTGAGGATAACAGAAAATGTAACAAATAGCGTGGCAAAACTCACTTAGGATCACCCAAAATTTCTTGAATAGTATCCTTGAATTCCTCAGCCATCGTGTAAGAAAGCGTTACTTTCTTAGCAAAGCCCTTGTTCACAGCTCGTTCTACGTTTCTGAACTGGTCAGCGAAGACTGGGATGCCGATGATGGGGACTCCGGCGTGGATGGTCTCGTGGTGGACAGCAGACCGCCGTGGGTGATGAATAGCACGCAGTTGGGATGAGCTGGAATAGCAAGTTTATTTTAAAATAAATAAACGTTTCACCCTCCTAGCTCTCCACTAGGATACCCTGTGTCAATACCCTAAGCATGAAAGTTTAGATGTTAGTCGATTACGCCAAAATGCCTAAACGCATTTGGATAAATTTGATACGGAGCTTATGCCCTCTTGAAGAAAAGCGAGAGAAACTGCAGGGCGCATATAGTGATTAAGGTTTTTCACAAAATGGCAACATTTTTGTAAACCGATTCAACTCTGACTCGTATATGGTTTTACTCGTATATCATATTTTTGACAAAATATATACTGTATTCGTAATAACCAGGTAACTTACCCAAAATGCTTTGTTGAGGAGCCCATTGTAAAATGTGAAGATTTTTAGGTGCATTTGGCAAATGTTCCTCAAACTTCCAGAGCACAGTTTGTTTCAAACTTCCAAAGACTCTAAGGAAATCTTTCTTTAGCTCCTCAGGCAGACTTTTACTTTTCAAATTAGACCCCATACTGAAGTAAATAACGCCATCTTTGGAATCGTCCATGATTTTCTTAAGGTCTTCGGGTAAAGGCTCGACCTTGTCTGAGATGTGGTAACCTCCTATATTCTTGTAGTTTTGAGGCAGTCTGGTGGCCAATCCCATGGAGACGTGGGAGTTTCCAAGCATGAGAGACGCGTTGTATTTCAGCTCTTCGAAGGCAGGCGGCACCTTTCCCCTGGCTTCGATGTGAGGAGCAATGAGTTTGCCGTACTGCCACCACTGTAAGCCACGAACAACTCTGGGGAAAATAGGAGGTATCATTAGAAAGCCTCTTAGCTGTATTTTAGTACTTTTACTCGTATAAGGCTGTAGGTATGGCCATGGGCGCCGGCAGCAGGCAAGGGGGTGCACTTGCTTGCACCCTGCTGCCGGCAGGGAGCAAGTGGAGGGGAGGGGGTTTTATCGGTGGTCGGATGACATTGTGAAGACGGCAGGAGGGCAGTGGATGAGACTGGCACAGGACCGGAAAGAATGGCTCGCTAAAGAGGAGGCCTGTACTCAGCAATAGGTGGAAAAAGGTTGATGATGACAATGAAATTCTTTTAAGAAGCGTCAGGTGTGAAAGTGAGACGTTCAGATAAGGGTTAGACTTACGTTTCTTTAATGGCTGTAAATTTGACAGTTTGCCACAGTTCACTGACTCTCTCTCCAAACGAGAAGGGCGGGAGGCTGTTGATGTAGACTCCATTGTAAGCCGTGTTCAGGTACTCATCGATCAGGGCGAGGACCTGCCCGTGCGGCTCTACGGTGGAAAACCAGATGAGAGGAGCGTTGTATAAGGCGGCAAGACTGCAATGAAAATTAGACTTAAGACAATTAGTATAAGGTTCAAATCACTTCGTTAGAATTGAACTCTTCATTTATTTGTCGTCTACAATACTTTGAATCATAATTGAGGTTTTGGAAATACAACAATTGTAAAAAAAAAACATAACCTTTATTTGGACAGACGCGTAGCAAGTTCCCTCGGTCGGTTTTTACCGCCACAAATTAAACCATAGTGAAGCGCCTTTCACACTACGAGTATGAACATTCTTAGTTCTTACCCGCTGTAAAGTTCGTTGTACATCCACTCTGCGATTACAAGGTCGAAATGCTGACTCTTGTCTGCCAGTAACTTCTGCACGTTGTCGTTCTTCAGGGTCTCAGTGGCGAGCATATGGAACAAGAAGGCTAACCACGAGTGGCCATTTGTTTGGACCGATCCTTGCACGACTTCTTTGAGTTCGATCATTTCTTCTGGAAAATTTAAATTTTATTTAGTCTATATTTTAGCAAGGATCTTCAAACTGGCTCAGTTAATGTAACCATATTAGCGGAGCCAGTTTTTCGTAAAGGTTAAAATAACCTTGTAAACTTACACTCGCGATGCAAGAACTGTGCCAAGTTTTCTGTATGATGATAAAATTAATAAGAGAAAACCGCTTTTTTTCCTCTCAGGTTCGGTACCTACTTGATTTGTTTGATCTTAACCGATTAGTTGTTTTCGCGATTGGTAATTATGTTACCTACTAGGATTTTATTTAATTAAAGAGTACGGCTATACGGTTGTATTGTACGTCACTGTGTTTGTCACCTTTTCGCGGTAAAGCAGCTGAGCCGATCGTGGTTAGGCAAGGAAGTAGCGTAGGAAATAGGGGCGATTTTTTCAAACAATGCTGTATTCAGGGTTATACGGAAAAGGTATGCTAAGCCGAAATGGGCTCATAGTACTCATGATTTTGAACAACTTTTACTATGGGACAAACCCGGAATTCGCGAAAAAAACAGCTGTTCCATAGAAAAATGACAACGACACTCGACAAAATGAGGAGTATTATGAACCCTTTTCGGCTTAGCGTATCCTTTGTGTATAACCCTGCATAAAAAAATCTAAAATCTTGGGATACATTGTCTAATATTTCATTTACCTGGCAGAAGATTCCAGTTGGAAGTGACGTCAATCTCGCGCAGATTTGGATTGAGGTTTCTTGTTTATGATTGAAGTTATAAAAGTGACCTGTAAAAATAATCATTGAAGTAAAAAGTAATAAAATAACAATACCATTAAATGGAAACTCTTGGAATCGTGGGTACCGGTAGTAAGTAAGACCTATCTTAGTAAGGCTGCTTTTTGTGAATATTTCTTATGCATGCATGGTGGTATCTTGTGTTTGTAAGCTCTTTTATTTTTTGCTGTCAAAAAAGAAAAGTACGGCCAGAGGTTCATATAATAATTATCGTCTTTAGCAGGTTTTTCAACTAACTGCAGGGCCAAAGCCTTTTTGTTTCGCCAATCTTCACTCCAACGATAAATAAGTCTTCCATGGCTACGCTGCCACCATTTCATCAAAGACACACCTGCCATCGCCACATCTAGCCAAGCATTTTTATTTTATTCTATGACATGCTTGCGTTTGACCGCCATGTCGCCTGATGCGGTCGACGCTTACCTAGAAGAAACCGCAAGTGTCCGCTCAACGCCACTTAGGTTAATTATACGGGATCCGATATCTCCCACTTTGGTCCTTCGTCGGATCCCGTATTCCTCGGGTCGCGAAACGTGATACTTATCATATTGTGTCCTATCAAGAAGGTATTTTTCTGACTGGCCAAGGCTTTGGAGCGCGTCCTTTAGAACCAATCATTATATGAACACGAGAGCTTTGACCTTTCCTTACGTTGGGTTTATCGTGAATACCTATATCAAAAAACTAAAATAAATGAATGAAAATTTAACACATAACAGAAAAACAGACCAGACAGAAAGAAGGTCAGATAAACAGCGTTACTTTCCCATCCTATCCTACTAAATATTATAAACGCGAAAGTTTGTAAGAATGTATGGATGTATGTTTGTTACTCTTTCACGCAAAGGTTCACGAAAGTTGTACGAGGTCTGGATTAGCACATAGTCTACTTTTTATCCCGGAGAATGCTTGTGAAACTGCGGGACGCGGCTAGTTTAATAAAATATATTTGCGCAATTCTCTGTCGTCGAAAGCTGAAATCAGTTGCAGTCATCAACAGATTTCTGTTCCTAACGGGTCACATGATCATTTTGAATTTCAAAGTAGTTAAGAATTCAAAAGAACTAACATAATATATTGTAATTGTACATACCTCGTGGCCTGCCGCCAGCAGATGCCTGGCGACGCCATTCCCCAGGATGTTGTGGCTCTTCCAGGGCAGAGGGAATATTATCAGGATCTTGAACGCGTCGCAAACGTACGAAGCCGAGAGTATTGTGAGCAGCACCCACGCTATCTTCGCCATTTTTAGCTGTAAAATAAGTGAACTTAGTTTTTTTTTTAAACAAGCTTTTATTGCATTGTCATCGGAGTTACACACGTAAACCAAATTTAGGCTCAATCGGACATCGGGATGTGGTTCATAATTGAGTTGCAAGATTCCACCCGAACAAACATTTTACAGCTTCTAATTAATTAATATTAGGACGAAAACCAACGTAGAGCAAGGTTGTCGATTTGACGTATTTGGTCTTATCAATGCAAATATCTTGATATAATGTATTATATGTTATTTTAGCATTTTGGAAACAATTCCCACAGACCGCAATTGTTTACATATTTTTTTACTGAGTTTAGAAGATTATAATCGTTGATGTTGTTGTAAAAATCTAACTCGAGACATTTTGTCTTAATTATGTTTTTTAAGTGTTATCGAAATGATTTAATATTTTCTCAATTATGATTTTATAATAACGGATGTTCGGCCATTACTGTGTTCAAGGTTATTTGACTGTTTTAGGGGTTCATGCCAAAACAGTCCAATCCTAAGATCACAGCCATCATAGAAGAAGCCATCACAGATGAAGCTAGTCACAAAGTTTACAATCCGAAGTTCAATGTCTCCAGACTTATTTTTATCCGTCTACTTTTCAAGGTTTAATTAATATCTGACCAGCACCACAAATATAGTAAGAATAAGCATAATCTGACCTACAAAAAAACTTATCTGGTTTTGTGACGTAAAATCGATTGATAAATACCGTACTTAAATACTTGCATTTAGCATGGTTGTGTTCGAAAGTTATCACTTTGGATAACACAATAGATAAACACAATATATCATGTGGCGTTCATCAACATATGATGTATGTAAGTAGATATTGATCTAAAAAAATTATAACTAAGTCCTTGCATTTATCGTATGACCGCTAAAAGAATGAAATACAAAAAAAAACACGCTGCACCGACCTCACCTAGTGGAGTATAGAAACAGAGATGATAATGATCAAAATATACCTCAATAACAAAAATAAAAACACTGGTTTACAGTCTCGTGGTTATCAATCATTTAAGCATAAAGTTCCTCCTGATAAGTGGGAATTAAATTGTGCTTGTGTGTGATTACACTCGATTGCTTTTATTTACTCGCGAGACTTCATACGCGACAACCCTCGCGCCTAAATTAGTTTATAATATAGGGTTATTCATAAAGGGTATGCTAAACCGAAAAGGGCTCATAGTACTCATCATTATGAACAAATTTCACTATGGGACCAACCCGAAATTCGAAAAAAAAAATCAGCTGTTGCATAGAAAAATGTCAATGACACTCGACAAAATGTATGGAACAGCTGATTTTTTTTTTTCGCGAATTTCGAGTTGGTTCCATAGTAAAAGTTGTTCATAATGATGAGTACTATGAGCCCTTTTCAGCTTAGCATACCCTTTATGAATAACCCTGTAGAGTCAAAAAATTAAAAACAGTTTCAGCCATTAACTACATAAAACTTATGTTAATCTCTGTACAAATTAAACTTAGGTATATTTAAAGTAACGCACCACACGTCGGCTCCTCGATGATATCATTTTAACACTATTAGACTATTATTACGTTAGATACTCGTACATACACGTGATATTATATATTGGATTTCAGTATCTTCGCCTATTAAGTAGCCTACATATACCAATTATTATTATTTACTAGCATAGGCTCATAGTACTCATCATTATGAATAACTTTTACTACGGATCATTCGCGAAAAAACAGCTGTTCCATGGAAAAATTTCAAACACACTCGACAAAATGGCACAGCATAGTATATTTTGTTTGATTGGTCCGATAGTAAAATTTATTCATAATGATGAGTACTAGAGCCTTTTTCGGCTTAGCTTACTCTTTCCTTTTCACCTTGTATAGACCTGATTTTTTAGAACAAAGAGCTCGTTTAAGCTTAAACCTCCGTTCTGAAAAAACCCCATAGAAAACAAACGAACTTACCTTGCTATAATTATCACGATTTAAAATGTACCTACACTAAACAAAACGCTGCCTACTCCCACGTAATAAAATGACTACTGCCCAAAATATTATTTAAAAAATCTAACGAACGTGAATCGTAAGTTATCAGCTTTGTGATTACAACTTTTCAAGTCTCTTAGTTTTATATCACCTTGCTATATTTATATCTATAGACTATGATGTAATTTTGACTCGAGTTTAGACCTGTCTGCGTTTTTCGTGAGACTGAATTAGGGTTCCATGGTAAATATTTGCCCACAGAAAAATGCTGAAGGTATTTTTGAATTAGTGGTTTTTGAAACCGTTTATTTTTTAAATTTCAAGAAACTTTTTTAATATATTGGCCTTTTCAACATTTACAACCAGGCAACTACAAACAAGCTCTAAATAATAGAACATACAGAAGAATTACCAAACAAATCAAATCAAATGCGAAAGCGATCCTTGAGTGAAATTTTGTTATAATATGAAGATTGTGATATCGTACCTTATCAATCTTAATACATCTTTAGTAGTATATTTAGAGTATATGTCTAAGCCATTTCAAAGTTATCTGTTATCTTAGAGATAATTTGAGATGATTAATAGAGCTGAAGTATTTAGTTTTATTTCTAGCGATTAGTAAGTAACAACTTTTACACAAATAATAATGATATTTACTTTAACGGCCTTTGTTTCCTTCGATGTGTCCTGTCGTATCTATATAATATTTAGGTATTTATATTATATATGTATTTGTTATTCATGGTAATGAAAAAATAGTTTAATAATTTTTGATAACACATATTATGGGCCGTTTTCGAGGCGTGTAGTTAGAAAAAAAACCGACGACGACGTTGTTCAAAATGTATTTAAATATTTATGACCACGCTGAAAGTAGATATCAAAGGAAAAATAAGCTGTAAACAACAAGCCCGTCTGCGGTACAGAAGCGAAGTGCCATGATCAAACTTTTAAGAGAAAATATTCTACGGGACCCAATTCTTTTACAATGCCTTTATCAAATATTGATTTTTTTCGTATCATGCTCGATACTTCTCACAATCACCACTATTAGATTTGGGCCATTATCTCAATGTATAATCTTAATCAAATTTACACACCGTGTGCAGTTCGATCTAACTTAACAGATAGGATAGCTCACATCTCAAGTTATAGTGTCTACCCGTGCGAAGCCGGGACGGGACGGGCCGCTAGTAGGTAATACGAGTATGTATATATAAATTACGTGTCACGTTGTTTGTCCGCTATAGACTCCTAAACTATTTAACCGATTTCAATCAAATTTGCACACCGGGTGCAGTTCGATCTAACTTAACAGATAGGATAGCTCACATCTCAATTTATAGTGTCTACCCGTGCGAAGCCGGGACGGGCCGCTAGTATTATATAAATGTATGATAAAAACAAAA
Organism: Alcis repandata; assembly: GCA_949125135.1. Lineage (NCBI taxonomy): Eukaryota > Metazoa > Arthropoda > Insecta > Lepidoptera > Geometridae > Alcis > Alcis repandata. Next base: position 4,379,612 of record OX421240.1, read on the forward strand.
GCCAAAAATCATTCTGACAAATTAATTAAATGCTTATCGTGCACACGTAATTTTTAACCGACTTCAAAAAAGGAGGAGTTTGTCAATAATTGATAACCTCCTCCTTTTTTGAAAAGGAAAAAAAAGTTATATTAAATTTTATTTTATTTATTTAACATACAGTCGAATTATTCGACTGTATGTTTTTGTTTTTTTTTTTTTATGTTCGTTACCTCATAACTTTTGACTGGGTGAATCGATTTTAATGATTCTATTTTTATTAGAAAGCTGACGCTTCCCATTTGGTCCCATTTCAATTTAGTCCACTTCTGATAATGGTATCCATGAGAAAACCATATAAGTCTTAAATTTGCATTCAGTACGTGCGCGACAAAGAGATGAATAACTCAATAGTCGGTCTTTTGAAGTCGGTTTTTGTTTTGTAATAAGAACATTATCTAGGAATTCTTAGGAATTATTATTCTTTAGGAATTATAATCTGAACTGCTTTTAAATAGGGGGTATATGTATAGAGTTCTCAAGGTAGGCAACGCACTGGACAAATCAAGTCTATTTCAAACTGACATACAACTTTTTTATATGAAACTAGCTGCACCCGGCGGTTTCACCCGCTGGTTTTTCTTACTTTTGAACCTTTCCTGAACTTCCACAAATATTTCAAGATCAAAATTAGCGAAATCGGTCCTACCGTTCTCGAGTTAAAGCCACAAAAACGAACAGCGATTTATTTTTATATACCTATATATGAAGATAAAAGGCAAATAAACGACGTATCACATGATAGAAAGTGATTACCGCCGCTTATAAACACTTCCAATTCCCCAGGCATCTTCATTGAGTTATTTGAGTTGCCTACCTTAAAAGGTGATTCTTGGCGTATAGAGGCAAAGCTGTCGGTCTCAGGTCGAGGTAAGTATAAGCGCTTACGATTGACTGACTTCAAACTTACTGCGCTAAGATTGGTCGGCTCCAAAACTCACTGCACTGGAATTGGCTGGCTCGAAGGACCAGCCAATCGTAGACGATAGGTTTTGGTGCCCCTAAAGTACAATTTTCGTGAGATGGATGTGATCTGAGTTACTTACCACTTACTTACAGTACCCGGCGATAAATACCTATTGCATATCGACCTTTGGAAAGAGATAATTGGCTAATTTCGGCTTCGTATAGCGTTATGTCTGTCGCACGAAATATAAACAGAACAAAACGACTGACGAAACGTCACATAGGTAGTGTGCGACAGAGATAATGCGCTACAAAGCCGAAATTAGCCAATTGTCTCTTTCCAAAGGTCGATGTGTAATATTTATCGCCGGGTACTGTACTTTTGTTGTTGGTTACTTTGAGAACTCTATTCACCGACGACGACTATATTATTCACCTTTCATTTTTTCTTTTCAACTCAGTGCGTATAAAGATTTAATCCTACGCCAAAAGAAGTCACAGAACTGTGAAATAGGAAATGAATTTGAGTCATTATGATAACAGGATAAAATTGTTATTTAATAAAATTATATGATAGCTACCTCATAATAATTTATTGATAGACTAGACGATGAAGATAAGTTATCGACTTATCAAATCCATTCCGGAATCCTAAATTAAGCAAGTCATTTGTTATTTGTTTTATCTATTAATTAGTTTGGCTGTAGGCATGAGTAAGTACCTATGCATTTTCTAGCTGAGCCTCGTGGTTTCACCCGCGTTTAACATGACGGGTGACAAAATTACATTGATTTCTATCAGGGTCATTTTGTCACATTCTTGTGACCATGTAAAAAGTTTCAGTTAATTGTTAGGCTCAACCCGCGGGGATAACTTACCAAGTAGTATCTAATTGATCAGTTATCGGGTGGGATGAAAAATGATTAAATTACTAAAATGACTATTAAAAAATGGGGGTTGGTGATAAAAGAGTGAAAATTTAGGGTTGTATGTATTTTTAATGCCACATTAGGCCCAAGTTCGAAGGCATTTTAAGACAGATCTAAACTAAGTAAAAATATATCTGTCTTTATCATTGCAAGCCATTAGACAAGAATGCCAATAGTTTTAGAAATATTAGATCTGTCTTAAAAAGCCTTAAAAATTATAATTATAAAAAAAATAAAAAATAAAATTTTGTCCTAAAAATAAAAAAATAATGTTAGGGGTGGACAACCCTTATCACTTAGGCATTGAAAAATAGATAGTAGCCGATCCTCAGACCTATTGAAAATGCATATAAAATTTCATAAAAATCGGAGGAGTATGGTAACTAACATTGTGACACGAGAATTTTATAAATAAGTATAAAGGTTGTAATAAGTATATAAGATTGCGCAACACTAATATTTTTATAATAATTATTTATGTATATTTAATAATTATGAATTATTATTATAATTTACTACTTTATTTACTCTTATATCACAATATATAAAACAAAATTTCACAAATTTAAAAATATATTTTACTGTAGGCATGACTTAGCGTTTTATGTCTCCTAATATTTACTCATATGTCACAATATTGCCTTACTTATAAACTATGTTTATCAGTTGCTAAGATTGACATATGTCATTTTACTTGTACGCAATACAAAAAAAAATGTAGTGCGCAGTAATAAGCAATGTAACTTTACGAAAACTTTTTTAGTAAGGCCCAAGATTTCTACTTACTTTTTCTTTAGGTGGTAAACAAGCAAACGGTCCTCCTGGTGATAGCCGATACCTGTAGCACCGGAGGGGCGCATTACCGACCTTTTAATATTTTTTTAAACTTTTGAATAGACATAAAATGTTAAAACTTTTACAACATTGTGAGCAAATATTTTTAAGAACGTAAGTGAAACCTTGTAACTAGGTAGCCTTGGTATGTCTGAAAAAGAATTAACCTTAACACCCGGTATCTAACTAAGTTTAACCACATATAATTAATTAGCAGGAACCCTGATCAATTCCATATCTGTGCTTGAAGAACTTGAGATCGCTACCCTAACCTCAACCTAGAACATCCGCTCGTGCCTTGAATACCAATTTGTGGAAGTACCCGCTATTCGATTCGTCTTCCAATTATTTTGTTTCTGACAACCAAACCCAACTTAAGCCGGAAGTTTAGCCATTGATAACCAACCCTCTTAATTTCGACGGTTTTCATTAAAACTTATCTCAAGTGGACGATATTTAGATGACAATAAATCCTAATTAAATTTTCAAGTACCTTCGTTTGGTATAAAAGCTTCGACGTCGCTGTAACACGGAACTGTTTATTCGCGAATTCACCGTGAAAAATTAATTCGACATTGTTAAAGAATTCTTGCGGGTAGAAAACAAAGTTTTTAGTAATTTCGTAAGAATGAAGGCGTTTATAGTTCTCTTGAGCGTAATTTGCCTTGTTTATTGTAAAACTTTGGTGGCGCACCCGCGAGCTTACGGTAAGTTACAGGAATTGATTTTGTTGTGTTTTACGCAGGTCGTTTTGAATTCGTAATGTGCGCACATAAGTAAGAACTTTGGTGTTGGGACTTTGAATTACGCGATTCGAGAAAAAAAAATGTATTTTTGTTTTTTTAGATTTGCAGGTAAACTCCGTCGTTATCAGAGTCCTAGTCCTCATAGACGTGTCCCCTGCGCGTATTTCAGTCTACATTTTACACAAAAATCTGTGAACAAAACGATACACGTTTTTGCTGCCCAGTCATGTCTCCTGTAGGTACGACTACATGCACAAATACGTTCACGTCTACGTGCGTTTTTCGTGTATCAAGACAACTTTGTGTAGTGTGTAGACCAAAATACGGGCAAAAATGCGCCTATTATATTTTATACCTACCTCATCAAAGAAAGTAAGTCAATAAATAAATAAAATATACTTTTAGATGGAGCAAGATGCGTCAATATGTGGGATGAAGGCTGCATCAACGGCCAGCTGAATGGAGCTGGTAAATTGTTTATTTTATTATCTCTTTACACACCATTGAGACCGTAAAACCATAAAACCCAGGTCTATGCGGGACAATCAGCCGTAATAATTACTTTTTTAACGAGTCACCTTTGTCAAAATTTTACCTCTACTATAAGTAGGGCATTCGCGGTAATTCGTAAAAAGATCTAGTTTATGAAACTCAATTATTGACAGTATTTTAATGTTGAAGCTTGAACCGATTTTAGGCGGCTGTCTTACTGCAAGCAAAGACTTTCCTAACGTAGTATAGATGAATACATATTACAGAGATAAACTCTTTATTCTTCTCACCAGAAATTACATTAAAAATGATAAAACATTCAAAAAATACTAGTTAGCTACTGGCGGCTCTATCATAAAGAGCAACCTTGGGATGGAGAGGAGAGTCCTTCTAGATATCTGAAGTTACTCTTGTGTAAAGCTACGCCCAACGTAGTCGGCAAAAAATATATCGGGTGTTTTACTAGACGACGAAAATATCAGCGAATGTATTCAGTATGTGATAGATATCTACTGAACCCAAATATGTAAAAAAACAGTATGCAGATACCTATAAATTTTTTATTTTTTTTGATTCAGTAATAGGCTTGCATTTGACCGCCATCTTGCCTGATGGTAAGCAACGATACGGTCTACGATGGAGCATGCTTGCCTAAACATACCGATCGTCACAAACACGCGTTTTAATACCTATATTTTTAAGGTGGTGATGATTACTACTTGAATGGGGGTGGGTTCAACCCCGGCAAGCGCTGCGTGAACATGTGGGACGAGGGGTGCATCAACGGACAAATTAATGGAGCTGGTGAGCATACTTACAGAACTATTTTACAAACTTATATTTAACTTGCAATGTTTGTATGTGTGTTCGGAGTGCCTAGTGTGAGTTTTATTTGATCACGTTAACGTAAACTACAATTTGTATGGAATAGAAACCGCGCCACCTAGTGTTCATAGTATGAACTACAACTAGTTCTATACAAATTGTAGTTTACGTTAACGCGATAGAATTGAAAAAAAACTCTCACTAGGCATTCGGGTCAAATCTTGCAACTCAATTTTGACGTTGTCCGAATGCTTGTTTTAAAAAAATGTTCAACGTAAATTTTGTTTTTAAAGGGTTTATTAACCCTAGGGAAAGAATTGGTCACATTATACCACCCACCTGAAAACGGAGGCGTTTCAAATGGCCTACCTAAGTCCTAAGTAAATAAAATACCTACCTACCTATTTGTTAAATTTACGTGCTTTTAGTGCTACGTAAAATTGAAAACCTTTAAGACTTTAAGATCCAACTAATGTTTCATAAAGCGCAGACTCCCGCGAAATGTTTAGTTTCGTCTAGTCGTTAGCTAGTTTAATTAATAGTGTTTATGTAGGCTGTGGGTAAACCTACGTATTAGTAGACAGGTAACAATTTAAGTACCTACTACATATGTGAAAACCTCTCTAACTAGAGTTAATAGGTACAATGCAATAACATTTATTGACTCCACAAAAAGGAAATCACAAACGTAGTAAAATACATTAGAGAAGGCACAAAAAGCGGCCTCATCACTAAAAGTGATCTCTTCCAGACAAAATTTGGATGAGATGTAAGATGTTCCCGGAGTTTAAACGGTGGTAAAAAAGATGTAGAAAAGTGTAGGTAGGCTCGGAAGGCCTATAACTAGAGTAATGCACATTCTAGTCACACAACTACATCCTTAATAATATCTATTCAACACAGCAAAAGTTTGAATTGAAAAGCTTTTTCGGAGTTTGTGGGTGATGCTGTGTAGGTGGACTTAAGTAAACCAGTTTGTTGAAGCCTTTATTCGCACGTGAGTGTGCTCACTATTTTAATGACCACTTAGGTATATTATAAACAAATTAGAACACGTGGAAATTAAATCTAGTAGGTACAAAATCACCAGATGCACCAGATAAAAGATAAGGCAGACGCCTATCTGATGAATATGCTCCTGACGTGCACGGATGAAAAAACAATAGTATAAGACCACCAAGCCTAAAAATTACTCAACTGACCAGAGTAATCCTACAGTACTGAAAAAATTAATAAGTCACAAAAAAGTACCCAAAGTTGAACTTTCGTTTAAGTTTAGGAAAAAAAATACGACTGAAAACCTTAAAATCCGACCAAGGAATATAAACACGTAAGTCATCGTAGCAACGCCCAGATTAGCTTGCAGCACTTGCAAGCTAAATGCACAGACTATTCAACATTTCTATTGTTTAAGACTTTCTTTTGTTCGAATAATTTTCAGCACTGACCCATCCATTGTCCTAAAAATATTTGTCTTATGAATTTTATTGTACTAAATATATTTGTCTTTATTTCAGGTGGTGACGATTATTACTTGAACGGGGGTGGGTTCAACCCCGGCAAGCGCTGCGTCAACATGTGGGACGAGGGGTGCATCAACGGACAACTTAATGGAGCTGGTAAAGATTTACACACTCTACTTTTTTTTTAATTTAACTATAGGTTTGCGTCTGCCATCTCGCCTGATGGTATGCGATGATGCGGTCTACGATGGAGCACGCTTGGATAAAAGGAACCGATTCACTCGCAATCGCAAGCGACTTGAAGACACCCAGACTCTTTCATTTCTTTTAGATTTAAAAAGATTTGACCTATTTATTTTACTATATTTGTGATCTGACACTATGGCACTATTTACGAGTAGAACATAATCAGAAGCGTTCTAGAGAGTCCAAAAATTCTAACACCACTCGGCCCAACTTACTTAGGTACTTTTTATACGATTCTTATTTAAGTTTTTGTTCGCAGGAGGTGATGATTACTACTTAGGTGGAGGATTCAACCCTGGCAAGCGATCTCTTCACGAGTTCCTCTTGAAGTTCCAGAAAACCCACCCTAAACATATGATGTAGGTAAATAAGATGATAGGTCGGTGTAGGTAGGTATATCTAACGAGCAAAAAGACTTAGGTATTCTACCCACACCTTATCTGACTTGGCTCATACTTTTCTACAGAGAAATGTTTATGTATTTGTGGTATCAATCAAGCAATTACTTATTTGGCTGCGAGTAGCAATTTTTTTTTTTTAGTTAGGTTATTGGTGGAATATTGGTAAAAAATTATAATGGAGGATGTGTTTCCTTAATCTTATTTATTTTTGTGTTTTTTTAGTTTTTTTTTTATGCTGCTACGCTAGTCTCTTCGCTGTAATTTGTTTTAAATGTCAATAAATTATTTTACGTGAATAAATCGTTTTTATTTTGAATTTTTCTGTCTTGATTATCTTCGATATCATGATAATTACTCTACTTCCTTGCCTAATATCACCGAAATGCAAAATCATATTGCTCTACAAAAAACAAGGACAAACAGAAAAAGCTTTATACTTATTCAATCTAATTCAAAGTTAGTCAGCATAAACTACAAATAGAAACACCAAAACTGATCTGAACAGTTAGCCAAATAAGGAATCCAAAAAAACCAACTGGCAGCTTTCATTTTATTCAACAAGATTTCAATCATTTTTTTTAAACCAATGTTTTATTGCACTTTCATCGTATTTCATCGCAATCGGACGTCAGGAAATGCTTCTAATTTAGCTTGCAAGATTTAACTCACACAAGCATAGGTAGGTTAAAAGGTTATAAAAACGACAGTAGCTCCATACAAGTGCAAATAAATTGGTGGATCTATAAAAGATTTAGAAGGGTGAAAAATGCAGGATCGACGTTCGCAGCAGCACCTGTGACATGATGAATGATGCAGTCTATCAACGCGGGTACTTTCTAACGTTCCTCGATGATTTGCTGTTGACAATAAACTGGGACAAAAGGCATAGAATAGGAACGCAGAGCGACACCGCAATAAAAATGAAATGCTGTTCGATGGGAAGCGTAGCACTTGACAACGGATAGAGCGATGCTATAACAAAAGAGTAGATAGTATATAGGTACTACCTACCTACAGTACCCTTAGTACGAGTTTTGATAGTTTTGGAAACGATCAAACGTTTCGTAAGGCTCCATAAATTACATTCAAGCGCCCCTGGCGGAAAAGTGAAGGAACTATTATAATGTATGGAGCTTTACGAAACCTTTTTACGAAAGCTTTTCGAAAACTATCAAAACTTATACTAAGGGTACAGTAGTAGATATTAGTACTGCTTTATACTATCATCTACTATTCTATATACTAAGTATGTACCTACTAAGTATGTAATACGAGGCTGAAAGCCAAGCCTCGGGTCCGAGCCTCAAGTTGCGAGGTCGTAGGCCGAGCAGCGCCGCCCCGGGTACGAAATACCGGGGCAGACATCAGATATAGTACCTAACTAACTAACGAATGGTTGCTTAGATTCTTTCGTCCTGCTTCACACACGTTCGGTGCCACCGACTCGCCCGGAGAGTTCACATAAATCTTATTCCAGTGCCCACGACTCGCATGGCGAGTTCAGTGTTTTTCAACCGTCAACCGCAAAATGTAGGCGGCATCCGAGAAGACATCATGAAAATCGTAGTGGTACTGAACGTGTTAATTTCTAAAACTCTAATCATCTGAATTTATTTCTCATTAGCTGCGTCCCGCGGTTTCATCCGCGGTTTAAAGGTTAACATGAGTTTTTCGGGATAAAAAGTAGCCCGTTTTAATGCAGACCGTGAAAGACCTTCATTCCAAATTTCAAGTAAATCCGTCTAGCCGTTTCAGCGTTCATTAATAACAAACATACCTACTTTCACTTTTATAATATTAGTAAGATTCACAACTAAGAAAAAGCCGTGGTACCTCAATAGGAGAACAGCCGCTTCGCATTCTTGAGGTGGCGGGTTCAAACCCTGTCTCGTACCAATAAGTTATTTGGGACTTATGTACGACGACATACCACTGGCTTTTCGGTGAAGGAAAACATCGTTAGGAAACCTGCATAATTACCTATGTCCGGAGCAGAAATTCAATGGCGCATGTGAATCCACCAACCCGCACTTGGCCAGCGTGGTGGAATACGGCCTAATCACCCTTCGAGGGTAGACCTGTATCCCAGCAGTGGGAGGATTAAAGGTTGCATATGATCACAACTAAAGTTATGATGAGTACAGTTTTTACAATAAATGTGTCCTTTATTTTACTTCAGTACGGCTGCATAAAAAAATAACTAAGAAAAACATTTTAAAAATATTTTGCTCCTGCTTTTCAATGCATCTTTACTACTTATAACCCGGTCACAATATCTGTGCACCTCGCTGGAATGCGTATAGCCTTATATAGTCGCACTGTCGCACCGTGACAGGTGTCACCGGTGACAGGAGAAGCGGGAGCCTCCCCCGCTTCCCCTGTCACCTCTCCGCGCACTCCCCGGTGCGACAGAGCGACTATATAAGGCTATACGCATTCCAGCGAGGTGCACAGTGACCGGGTTGTACCTACCTGGTTATCTATTTTCATGTAAATAAATGATAATAAGTAGATAGGTACAAATTCATACCGCCTAATCGGTGACATAATTAATAGCTTAGACTCATTGCTGTGTTAAACTTGAAATGAATCAAACAAAAATAAATATAAAACCTTTATTACATTTCATATTTTACATAAAACGTATGCACTCGGCACGTTAACTTTATATTGTTACAAAAATACCAATTTGTTTAAAACATTAACTATTCTAAGCATTAACACAATTAGGTATAACTATCTTCTATTTTATTTACATTTTTAAATGCTACATTTTTGTAACTTGGACGTAAAGGCACATGGCAGCTAGGCTAAAAGTTGCTTGGCAAGTTGGTTTTAAGTCTTAGTTTCTTTAAACTACATGCAGATGATGCAGTCAATTCTGAATACTTTATTTGACAGACCTAAATTGAGTAGAATTGATGTTTTCGTCTATAGCAGTGACAATTTTATTTTTTTATTATAGATGAGTTTAGATCTGTCAATTAGTCTTTAGAACTGGCTTGAATATATAAATTTGTTAATCACGAATGATTATCACAAGATTAAGGCGTTTACATATTAGTTACAAACAATTAAAGGTGCGTTTTACAGTTGCTAATACCAACAAGGTGAAACAAACAGTGTTTGTGTTATTTACGTCTATTTTTTGTTTTAACGAGTGAGAAAGTAGATTTTAAAGTTAGATGAAAAACATACATACAGCCGGACATAGAATGTCCTCCTTTTTAAAGTCGGTTAAAAACTAATCAACATTTTTACTGATCCTCATTTTCTAAGTGTGTGTAAATTTTGAATAAAAATAATTTAGTTTCGAGACCTTTAAGTTGCCATAAAGATGCTGATTCTGTTATACTATTAACTAATTTTACAGGACTAAAAAGTCGCTATCTTTATCTCATAGGTTGAAGTGAAGAAAACAGACTATTAAAAGAGGTTTCAAAAATTTTGCTAACAAAGTGAGTATAACAGAATCCCCGTCAATATTATATAATACATTATTTAGTCAGAATTATGTAGTCGACAATATTTAACTACTTATTTCAAAAAATATTTAGCTAATAACAATAATTTTAAATATTATTATTATAAAATTATTTTGATTTTCATTTCCAATAATTTTATTTTAAATATTAATAATTATTAGGCCCCTTGGTTTAAAAGTAAATGATCTTATACTAAACAAGAAAGAGAGAGCATGTGCATGAAAGAAAGAATATAAAAGATATAGTAAACAAAAAATTTGTGCTCGTAATGTTAACTTTTACTAGCTAAAGTGTGCATTGACATTAAAAAATGTAAAAATATCACAAATCGGCAAAAACGTAGTGGCCTCAGGCGAAACTGCAATGGAGAACTTTCTTGATCGATAAACTGGCGTTTAAATTCGGATAGATTGTCGAAATTGTTTATGGTGTGAACAAAATCGTGAAAATTCCATAATTTTGTCTATGCTCCAAAAGTGTTTTTGAACAATTCTATACATCAGTTTATAGATCGATAAAGTTCGATACTCACTGCTGTAACATGATCTTTTACAAAAAAAAAAAAACAAGTTATGCATACATTAGGTGTAAGTAGCTTCTTAATTGGTAGATCATGTTGATCTCAATAAATAACTTTTTTTTAAATAGCGTGGTATCAGTTTTGTGTGCCATTCTCTAAATTCTTATCTGGTTGCAACAGATATATTTAGTTCTCTTTTCTTTGTGACAAGGATGGCAGCCATTTTAGATGCTAAACTCAGTTTGGTTTAGAAAATGGTACAACAGATTCGTTACCATTGTTACTTGGACCAATATATTTTGTACATTTAAATTATTGTCTTTATCATAAAAGTTTTTTATAATCTAAAGCTGCTAATTCATTTTGTTGTAGGATGCATGTGGATTTTCCAATTAATTTAAATTTGTTCCCATATGACCTGGTGTTGATTCTATTCTATTGAAACTAAAAAGAAAGCGAAAAATTATATGCATCACATTTCATTTTGCAAACATTTAGTTTACAAGACAAGAGAATCAACACCAATAGCTTTATCTTATAACATAACATACATTTAGTAATGTTAATGACTGATAAACAGCATAAAAACTATTATTAATAAAACCCAGTGAGTACATTAGTACAGAGATCTGTCTTGTACATTGCATAAGTACATTCTATGAGCTAGTTCAATAAAAACTAAAGTGTCTGGCCTTCATGGCTGACGAATTAATTTAAAATTAATTTACAAAGACATAGATTCTCTTGTACAATTGTTTATAAACTTCCAGCTCGAAAGTGAGTAACTTCTCATTGCAAAATGTGTGAAAAATAATGGCAATACTTTTAAGTGACAAACAGTTAAAAATTGTACAAGAGAATTGGCATTATTAGTGCGACCGATTTATCTGTAGAGTTGAAAGAGAGCTGCCAACAGTTTCTGAACAAAACTGAAATTTCCCATAGAATTAATTTTACTAACTCTACAGATATTTTGGTTGTGCTGTTATTTTATTAATTGTTTTGCCCATGCCAGTGATCTTGAGCATATTGGGGCAACTCCATAGGTAGTTTGTTGTATGGATTAGCACTTGGCCCAGGATGTGCCGCCGCTGGCTTCGGACCACTCGTCTGTCTAAACTTAGTAGAATACTTATAAAAGTCTGACATTTCAAACGGCTTAGTCTCTTCTCTATATGGTATACATTTACCCTGCTCAATTACAGTCAAATTTTTAGGCGATTCCAAAGAGACAGCACTTGGAGACATTACTGGGGGACTTTGTGGCATGTGGTTTGGACTATGCATCGCCGAATGTCTTCCAGAAGAGATCATGATTTCGTAAGCCTGAGAATTTCCTATACTAGAGGTTCTCTTCAAGCTAGAGCTCTTTTTCAAAAGAGGCGCTTCAGATTTCGTTGGCGAGTCTAATGATGTTTCGTACCAACCTTTCTCTTTCACTTTCATTTCACTTGGAGAAAGAGGCGAGTATTTACTCATGCTAACTGAGTCAAAGTTTGAATAGCCAGACTTCATACTGACAGGACTCATTGCATCGGGATATGGCCGGCAGTCGTCTCTATGATAATCATTTGTAGACACTTGCAACTGTAAGTGCATGGGGTTTCGTATCATGTTATGTTCTCGTAAAGGCAATGTATTTGGCACAGGGGCAACTCTTTCTATAATATGTGGAGGCTCTTGTATGTCCGGCTGTGATCGGTGCTGGTATACTGGCAATGGAGGTCTGTAGTTATCGGTCATATTTTCTAAGTGTTGATTATAATCACTGTGTGAAGTGAGATGGTAAGTCTGGGTTCTTTGTAGGGTATTCCGTCTTACACCTTCAGGCCTACGTTTTGATTGGGCTTGCATTTGGTGTTGATGAGCTAGGGCTCCTAAATGTTGGTTCTGGGCCTTCAAATGTGATGCATACTGATATAGTAAAGGTGTATTTCGCATGCCACCCTGCACTTGTTGCGGAACTATATTCCCATGACTGTAATGTGTCGTAATATCAGGGTGGCTGGAACTGAAGTGAGTCTCTCTAAGACGTGACACATTTTGAGCTTCAGGAACATTGTTGCTATAGTAAATCTTATTCATATATTCACTTGTCATGGTGTGGTGTCTATACATTGTTCCTGGAGAAACATCATTTTGAATATTCTCATTAGCTGCTTCTACACGTCCAGCCAAAGCAGGATATGTATGAGAAGTGTGTATTGAGAATGTGTCATTGCGCTCTTGAGGAGGTGACGGAAAGAAGTTTGAACAACTGGTCTCTGGACGTCGAATAAATCTAGGGTGACCACTTTTTGTTGATACGCCAGATATTGACGGCGTAGATAACCTATGAGACAGGTTCTTACGTAAACTCTGATCTGGGTCATGCATTGGACCGGCTCTGAGGCGTCTAGAGGAAGTATCGGAGCCGTCATGGACATCGTTTCCGTCCGTTGATCTGTTCTCACTACGAACACTGCCCAATCTTTCTCTTTGTGGCACATCTGGGCTTAATGGCGCCTCAGGCGGAACGATACCTGTGAGCTGAACTTCTTGAACGCACAGCTTGTAAAGCTCCTCATTTTTGGCTGCGAGCATCTGCTCCAATTCCTTTTTACGAGCTTGAAGCTTGAGTAGCTTGTCTTGTTTATCAGAATGCAAATCGCTTCCCATTGTGCTGGTACCCATGTTCAAGAAACAAATTAGAATTCGAAACACATGAGTGTATAGAATAATCACTGAAATTAACACAAAGTCAACGAAAAACTTAGAAATAAACAAAGAAATTACATTATTTTTATTTGACACATTACATTTTCACACACGCACATAAGCGCAGCGCCCATATTTGTTTTGTAAAAAAAACTACCAGTCATAAAGCCATCTACAGACATTCAGATCAGATTATGATGCTGATAGATATTTCACATTAAGATGCTGACAGACGACCTAATTTTTGAGTGTAATTTTATTTGAGCATGGTTATTTGCAAAAAAGGCGACAGTTGTTTGGATGCTACTTTTTCAACATGATCATAACAATTACATAAGTCGTATCTACGTCAGTACCAGGCTAAGTAGATTTTATTTGCACGCAGCATGAAAATCTTGATTCACTGAATGATCTGACTTTGCCTAACATCATGCGCCATAAATGATACATGAAGAGCCATAAGCGCCTAGGATAATAATATCGGATAGTATAGCAACTAGTAGCATCAAATCACGCCGTGTGTAGAAGGCTTTATAAAATAAACAAGATTTAAAAAAAAACATTGCTTCAACACTTAGCTGTCATCACTACAATAACTGTCAATGTCAAACTGAAAAAATAAATATTTTTAAAAATGAATGTCAATGTCATTGGATAGTTGGTCATGATGTTGGTTGAGGTTGAGAGAGAGTCGAGTAGTCAGTCATGAATAAATTTTCTTGAATCCATGTAAATTAGCACCTCTGCCGCGATAACCCTTCCATTTTCCTTGCCCAGTTAAACCCTAAATCTAAAAAAAAACAAGCAAAATGTCTCGCATCTACAAAAGCGTTGTTATGGTCGCTGATAGATTCGTCCCCTCAACACTCCGTCCACTCTGGAATCACGAAGCTGGTAAGTGCTAAAACTAGTAATCTTTTTATTAAACTTAGTTACAAGGTTACAACTGCTTGATACTGATTCTTTTCCGTTTCAGGTCCTAAAACCATATTCTTCTGGGCCCCTGCTTTCAAATGGGTAAGTGCGGAAATTGTCACCAAGGTTATTCTATTATTACTCGTAGACCTTGTCTAAGGCCAATGTTATCGACGCAAATACTATCCTACCAAGAATAATGCATCTATAACGTACATAGAAACACAATCAAGACAACATGCAAATACACTGACAACTGGCTATTCCATTACAAATTACTGAAAGTACAGTAGAATCGGTTTTACCAAAACTATTTAGTTATTTGCGAAATACTAGCCGGACCTGTTTAAAACTGGATTCATTTTACATAAAATTGAATAGTTGTATATACAGTTTATGTAACATCTATCTTTAGGGTACAGAACTACAGATACATCTGTTCTATCTGTACCCTGAAACCGAAGTAGCTGGTCGGTTAAAACCAGATTCTACTGTACTATAATAATCTCCATGTACTTGGTAGTTATCAGCAACCAGTTTGGTCTCTCCAGAACTACCATGAACCTTTTGCTCCGTTGCAAGAATCAGATAAGATAGCAAAGTAGGTATTTGCTTATCTTTAGTTTAAAAACCATACGAGATATATCTTGTACAAATTTTACTTATCTGATTTGGTTATAAGTGGTATGCATGGTCCAGAAACAAAAAAAAAAAACTTTAGGTTGTTCCGAATAAATCATTCATTGAATGTTTTTCATTGGGTTCATTTTGAATGTTAGTGTTGTGAACAAAATTAAAACTCCATATTTTCAGAAAAGGCAGCTTGTGGCAACATAATGAGATATGTAGTTACAATGACCTTGTTGACATTGATAAAATAATAATTGAAATGTCAAAACAATACATATTATAGTTTAATCTTCATAGACTAGGACTGTTAACATAAGTACGTTATACATAACATAATAAATAGTTATTTTGATTGTATTGTTATCCACACACATAATAACAGCAGCAGAGCTGTAGCAGTTTGGTAGAGTTGTACAAATAAATTTTACCAATTTTATTAATCTATTTTAAATTTAAATTATAAAAATACTACACAGGCGACAAAAAAATAATTTTCGAATATTTGAATTTCTGAAATAAAAATTATCCTTATTATCTCAATCAGTGTCACAGACTAATGTAAATAAGCAGCTAGACCTTTTCTGAGTTGAATTTCAGTTTTGTTCACAAGCTCAATGGCCTTCTACATTCTTACATCATGTTAACACTTTCAGGGTTTGGTGATCGCTGGTTTGGGTGACATTAATCGACCTGTCGAGACGTTGTCCCTACCTCAGTGTGCGTCCCTAGCGGCCACTGGCCTCATATGGTCTCGCTACTCTCTGGCTATCATCCCTAAAAACTACAACCTCCTCTCTGTAAATGTTTTCGTAGCTATAATAAACTTGTATCAGATCGGACGAGCAATAAAATATCAACAGAGCTTAAAGGAAAAGAAGCAATGATATGGAATCTGTAAGAACTCTAGTTAGTAGATATCAAATTTCCTCAATGGCACCAAGAATTTTGCCAGTTATTTTGTAGTAATTATTTTTTTAGTAGTTTAACATTTAACAGTCCTATGTACTGAACACACTTCTTTTGACAAGGGTATAAATAAGGTGACTTGTGGGGATCTAGAATAACTTTGTACAGAGACTGTTAAAATGGTGATACAGCAACTTGAATTACCATCTTAATTTGTTGGTGTTAAAAAATTATAAAAAAAGAAGTCTAAATTAATTCAGTAAAATTACCTTTTAAAAATTCAGGACTATAAAACCTTCCATTGAGTCCTGCAAATCTATTTATTTTTAGAAATCTATAAAAACAATATTTATTTAGGTTTATGGATAGTATATTAGTATTAGAAATTTAAATGGGGTTGTAGTTCAATTTATTTATTTTAATTTAATTTGTAAATGTGTCTCTTTGTTTTAGTCAATTTCTTGTAATACACAAAGTACTCTGCATTCGTAAAATCAACAATTTAATTCCACAAACTGTGAGTTAATTTTTGTAATGTATGTATTTCCAAACAAATATAATATTATAGTATAACACAAAAAGTCAACTTGACTTGCCTTGATCATTGAAGGATAACTTTTTCAAAACTGAATAAAATTCGCGATAGCAGTTTTCTCTAATGAAAGTCCCTAAACTTTTCAAAACTCAGTAAAAATTGTTGAATTTTTTATACAAGTACAAATGTATTAAAAACAAAGTAGAGTTCATAAGAAAACCGTCAGAAGAAAATTATTTTTCGATTGTATTTAGAATAGCTTGTTATCAATGGCTTTACCTTATCAGGACTTAAGTTTAGCGTTACATAATACTGAGGTGCGGCTTAAATTCAGTTTTGCATAATATAAGAGATTGTACTTTTATTAACATTGTGATAATCAAAGTAATATACAATGGCTGTTATCTATATGTATAGTTGTAAAAAGATCTGTTTGTCTACTATCTGTCTACCTCTGTTATGTTATCAGAGTAATTATTGTAGTTCAATGCTATAAAAATTGTGGTAGAAGATTTAGGCCACATAAGTGCCAACTTACTTGGAAATGTTTTTTTTCTTTTAAAGCCTTAGAATTCACATAAATTCGATAAAATGAGTTGCAGGCGACTGAAGGATCTATTTGTTAAATAGTTACATTTTGTTTTTATTTGCTCATATCATTACCATAAAAACATTAACTGTAAGAAAATCTCGTTATTAAATATTTGTTAAAAATACATCAATGTCTATTTTTGTTACCATTTACTGGGAAATATATTTTTATAATCATTTAACTTTTCTATTATTTCATTTTTCTAACTACCATGTCTTTGTTATGACTAACTTTCATGGAATCCTGTAGGTACTTCACTTACTTAGGTACTTGGGAAACTTCGAACTAATTACCTTATGAGGCTGTTACTATTTCATTTTTCTGGTAACATTGGTGTTGGCTGATCTGATGAAGTGTAAACCAGCTATGGAACTAAGGTATGCAGAAATGGTACATATAAAAAAATACTTTAAATTTTAAGGACACAAGTATTATAAGCAGTTAGCATGATAAAATGTAAGCCAGTTTCATAACCACGAAATAAGGAATGTACAAACAGTATGTATAAATTTAATTTATATTTTGCACTGGGACTATGGTAATTTGGGCATGCATGAAGCACTAGCGAAGCACGCAAAAGGAAAAGTTTGCACATTGCACTTTTTATATTTGCAGTCAACATTATTAAAAGGTCAAACAACGTTTACTTTTGGTACTCTTCTATATCAGATATTCTTGGTACTAGAGTAAAGACCACTCTCCAGACAAAAAACGTATTCGATAGGATGAAAAATGCAATTTCCATTTACACTATCATTTTTTTATAAACTTTTATGTCGAAAACATAACTACATATTTTTCGACAATAGTTGGGTATGCTAGATGTTCACATCTTCGACCATACCGCCACTGTAGCCAAACGCATAGCCTGTTATAAAGAATCTGCCAAAGCAAACTTATTTCTCATAATGCTGGCTGCACATTTCTAAACTATCTCTGAGAGTGGCACTATCCACAGGCTTTGGTTGCCACATCCATCGACGAATTCCGGCGACCTTTGGAGAAGGTTTCTCCTACGCAAGCCGGCTCCCTCGCCCTCACTGGACTCATCTGGACGCGGTACTGCCTGGTCATCAGGCCGATAAACTACTCCTTGTCTCTTTGCAACTTCACTCTTGGCGTCGCTAACGCTATGCAGTGCTATAGGGCGTATAGTTTCCAGAAGAATATGGTTAAGGCGTAGTTTAGGATGTGGATTTTGGTGGGGAGAGTCTTTTATTCGGCAGAGCTACCTAACATCTGACATCAAGAGATAGCCACAGCGCGCCGCTTCTTACAAGAATGTGATAAAAAGCGAAAGTACAGCTGTTATGAGTCTATACACCCCAGATCAGACTTAGATCAGACCAGCTTTAAAATTTTTGGTCTTTTTCCAAACCATGTATGTGCCAAAATATTGACCCCACCAACTAAACAAATTGTAAGAAAACGCTTATCCACCTGACACCAGCAGGTCTAATGGACAGATAGAAAATTACCAATAATTTTATATTGAACTAGTTTTTATCTGCAACTTTGCTCGCGCTTTTTAGAATTAATTCACTAGTTCCATATATTTAGACCCTATAAAAGTTACAAACTTATATTGCTGTAAAAATGTAGATTTGCGGAAACTTTCGAATTTATTGGATCTTAGTTTTTTACATTAGTTGTTAGAATTGAAATTCTGAACAATATTAGTACTAGTCTTTATAAAATCTTGCCCAAATCCCAAAGAAATCGAATTTATTGTCAAATTTCTCTGTGTAATAATGCTACTTACCTATATTATAATCCACATGTTTTGTAAATAACTACCTCCATTAATACTTACGTACTCAATACTGGTATTTTAGTACCTAAAGGTAGCTTTTATTAATGCTCATACTTTATCTTTTTAGTTGTATTTCCTTACTAATATCTAATACTTCCATTTTATAAATCGAATATTATAATTTCGAATAAATTTGAATCTTTTTAGTAGTTACTATTTTGGAATTGTACATTTACTTTGTAGATTTTAGTCACTAACTACTAACTCAGAAATTAGCTTGCATGCTTTTATTTCGATTGTTGTTGTTTAACTAATAAACTATTGCATTGTTTTATTTTATTTCCTTTTATACATCTTAGTATAGCTTTTACTATTTATCTATAAATTAGTTTGTTCAGCTGACCGAAGTTTTGACGTTGTGTTTCCTCCAATATAAAATAAGAGAATGGAAGATCTAAACTGGGAATAACTTAGGTTTTTACTTCTAAACACCCTTTTAAAGTGACATTACATTTGTCAATCTAACCAATTTCTATAAAAAAATTCAACGGAAGTTGTTGACCATTAAAACTTATGGACTTACATCTGACTTACTTTTAACATTCTCACTTTTGCGCAGAACTAACTAAAATAACTAAATATTGATCAGCGTAAAAAAGTTAGTAAAACCAATATCTGAAAATAAATAGATTTTTATTTTAAATATAGTGCCTAGTTTGTTCGAAGCACTTTATTCAATCTTCGACAAGCTTCAACAGTCTGTCTATACTAATAGGCGTAAAGTTCCGTCCGCCATCATTCGAGTACATTATAACGTTTCTAATCACATAGCACTGTAGGTCTCCGATCTTGTAGATAGGTCTGCCTTCCCTGGTCTTCCCTGCCATGGGGACGAAGGTTATGCCTTTCATGCTACACCTCGATTCCAGTAGCTCGGAGAAGCTCTTCTGTTGTGTGGCTGAAATGCAAGGTTTGTTGTTAGGTTTTTGTCTATTATTACTAGCTGACCCGGCAAACGTTGTTTTGCCATATAAATTAATAGGGGTTGGTGATAGAAGGGTGAAAATGTAGGGTTGTATGTATTTTTAATGCCTGCCTGCATTATAAAAAATAAAAATTTTGATAGTAGCCGATTCTCAGACCTACTGAATATGCATATAAAATTTCATGAGAATCGGTCAAGCTGTTTCGGAGGAGTACGGGAACGAACATTGTGACACGAGAATTTTATATATAAGATTTGATTTATGACTATTTGATTTATTTATTAAGCTTGAGATATCAAATAATCTGAAATACATAATTTGATTTTGTAGCTGATGTATCAAATATTATTTTGTAACTAAATATGATTACTGGTGAGTAGTTACGTCGTAATTAAATATGAGTGTTACTTTCTCGTCCTGTTTCTATCTGTTAGTTTTTCAGATTCAGATTCAGAAATATTTATTGAACAACTGATACATTGTAATTTATAAGCTAGATGTTAGTGCATTAGTTGAAATTGTCAGTTTACCCACATCGGGCATTCAATATGTACACAGTCAAATAGTTTTAGTAGTTTTTAAAAAATAATAACAATTTCCAATTCTATTTTCAATTCTATGCATAATATTATGTCAAATAATTTTAATTAAATGTCAATAGTATTCAATTAAGATAATATCACACGCTAAGAAGTTTTCTCAGGACCTAAAAAGAGAGCGCTGAAGAGACCTACACTCGGCAGTGGGAGCAAAACGGTTTATTATGATGTTGATGATGGAATGGCTGCTTCGATAATGAAAAAATTCCGTAAGCAAGCTCTCAATGAGTCCTATGTCAAGCCAAAATCCTAAATAAACTACTTGATTTGATAAGGCACGTATTATTCTCAAAAACAATGGCAAAAAAGTTCTTACCCGAAGCCAAAGCATCAGCAATCCGTAAAGTGTCCTTAGCCTCGAGCGTGGGCGCGACGGGGGCGTAGCGCGGCGGCGGCGGGGGCTCCACCAGGTCGATGTCGGTGCTGCGGTTCATCATGTCCAGAGCCTTGCGGAACGCGTCGCGGACGCCGGGCTCTTTTAATACTTCTTCAGGGAACATTTTCTGGAAATTTGAAGATAATTTTGTGAAAAAGTTGAAAAGTATAGCAGGAAGTAGGAAATTTCACATGGCACAGGGCCATAAGAAAAAGGTATACTAAGCCAAAAAAAATGGTTCATAGTACTCATTACAAACAACTTTTACCACGGGACCAACCTGGAATTCGCGAAAAAAATCAGCTGTTCCATAACATTTTGTCGAGTGTCATTGGCATTTCTCAATGGAACAGCTGATTTTTTCCGCGAATTTAGAGTTGGTCCCATTGTAAACATTTTCATAATGATGAGTACTATGAGCCTTTTTCGGCTTCGCATACCCTTTCCTTATAACCCTGCATATTCTAGCTTTGCTACATTTACGCGCGGATAAAAAAGTGTAAAAACAATTTGTCCATAACCCGGGCGAAGCCTGCTAGAAGTTTCACTTAACGACTATGACGATTATTAGCAACCCTGTAGATATTTTTGTTTTTTTCTCGCGGGATAAAAACAGGGGAAAGACAAATTAGTCCACGGCGCATGCTCGGCTAGCCAGCTAGTTGGTTGATGTAGGTTTCCGTCATCACCTTGAAGTCGGTGTAGGAGTTGAGCACGGTGCTGTGCGGCGGGTTGGTGTTGAGCCAGGCCGCCAGCGCCGCCAGCCAGCGCGGCAGCAGCGCGCGCGAGGCCAGCGCGCCCACCGTGGGGGCGCCCAGCAGGTCCAGCCACTCCACGCACCACAGCCACGCCGCTGAATACCACTTTAAATGGTTATTTTGCATGTATTGAATCTTACGACCGTGACGGTTTGCAATGCAATTTTAAAAATATTTTTCAAAATAAGCTTTTATTGCATAGTTGTCGTCGGAGTTTTACACGTATACCAAATTTCAGCTCAATCGGACATCGGGTAGTGGTTCAAAATTTGATTGAAAGATTCCGCCCGAACAAATGTAGTTGATGGATTGCAAGTTAAATAAAAGCTTGTAAAAAATATATAAAACAATAGTTTTTTATTATATATAATTTGAAACAATAGCCAAACATGCAGACTGCTTGAAGAAAAAGCGTAGGTAGAAAAAAAGGTAGTAAAGCAAAGGTGTCTCACTGTTCTCCCTGCCGACGAGCTCGAGCGGCGAGTGGTGCAGGCAGTGCTCCAGCTTGGGCACGATGTGGTGGTGCAGCAGCGCCGTCAGCGCCGCGCCCCACGCGCCGCGCCACGCGCCCAGCACGCCGCGCGCCGACCCGTCCGCCGGGTGCCACGCCGCCAGCGCGCTCGCCAGCCGGGAGCGGATCAGCGGGTACACCGCCGTGGACAGCGCCTCGCCTGCGGGAGCGGGGGAGGGAGTGAGGGAGTGAGGGAGTGCGGGGCCAGCCGCGCGCCGCGCCGGTGCGGACGAGTGTACGTACCGGCGAGCTCGTGCCAGGGCAGCACCCAGCAGTGCACGGGCTGCGTGTCGTGCGTGGGGTCCCACCCGCGCGCCGCGCCGGTGCGGACGAGTGTACGTACCGGCGAGCTCGTGCCAGGGCAGCACCCAGCAGTGCACGGGCTGCGTGTCGTGCGTGGGGTCCCACCCGTGCGCCGCGCCGGTGCTGACGAGTGTACGTACCGGCGAGCTCGTGCCAGGGCAGCACCCAGCAGTGCACGGGCTGCGTGTCGTGCGTGGGGTCCCACCCGCGCGCCGCGCCGGTGCTGACGAGTGTACGTACCGGCGAGCTCGTGCCAGGGCAGCACCCAGCAGTGCACGGGCTGCGTGTCGTGCGTGGGGTCCCACCCGCGCGCCGCGCCGGTGCTGACGAGTGTACGTACCGGCGAGCTCGTGCCAGGGCAGCACCCAGCAGTGCACGGGCTGCGTGTCGTGCGTGGGGTCCCACCCGCGCGCCGCGCCGGTGCGGACGAGTGTACGTACCGGCGAGCTCGTGCCAGGGCAGCACCCAGCAGTGCACGGGCTGCGTGTCGTGCGTGGGGTCCCACCCGCGCGCCGCGCCGGTGCGGACGAGTGTACGTACCGGCGAGCTCGTGCCAGGGCAGCACCCAGCAGTGCACGGGCTGCGTGTCGTGCGTGGGGTCCCACCCGCGCGCCGCCGCCAGCAGGCGCGGCACCACGCAGCGCGCCGCCACCTGCCGCGCCAGCCAGCCCGGGCAGGCGGCCGCCCACGCGCCCAGCGCGCGGACCATGGCCGCCGGCTCGCGGGGGTTCCAGTCTCTGGAAGGGAGTTACACAATGTGGCACAGATGGTGACTGATGGTGTGATATGACTTAAAGGTGTTCCTTCATACAGTTTTGGAAGTTTTAGTCCGACTGAGCTCTTGCAACTAATAATGATGAGAAAAGTTGCTGGAAGAAGAATATCATGGTTGCGTAACATCAGAGAATGGACGGGTATTACGAGTGTCGCAAAACTCTTTCCCCTTGCCAAGGACAAGTCCAAATATGCATCACCTACCATACTACATACTACCTTCACTAGTTAAAGAGGCCCTAAGAAGATTATGCAGTTCCACTCCTGGACTAAGGTCTATCCCATCTCCTTCCAGACAGTGCAATAAAACGCCAGATTTGACGAGTCTGCCAAGAGCACAACCAGCTCATAACGACAGCGTTTCTGCCTCGGCCTGCCTCGGCTCCTTCGTCCGTTTTGAGGCACCCACTGCGTGATCCTCCTGACCCATCTATTAGGATACATTATGACCATGTGCTCCGCCCAACTCTAGCTTAGTTTAGCAGCCTTAATGCCGACATCAGCGATTCCAGTAATTGAGCGCAGCATTGTGATTTAAGAAAAAAAAATTAATAAAATTTTGCCATATTATGTTACTTACTCAGCCGCAGTAGTTATGTGCGGTACGTAGTGTTGCCACAGTAAACTGTTGTACGCCTCTTCGGACAACAGTTTCCTCCATTTCAAGAAGGTAGGTATGGGGTCTTCAGGCGCCTCCAAGGGTTGCCAGGTCGCTAGCAGCGCGCTGAGTAGCGGGCTAACAATGTTGCCAGCTATGGTACTGAGGCCAAACATTTCGTACTCTAGTGGGTAAGCTTCCTGTAACATACAATTTAGCTTAGAAATTTGAATAAAATATCATCAACTTAAAAAAAAAATTCAAGTAGGTATTATGTTTTTAAAACGCGAATTTACATTGTAATTATGTTACGCTACGTTAAACATTTCAAATTTCTAGCAGACCAGTAAGTTAGTTTAATTCTTTTTGCGAAATTTGTTTTTTGTGGTTTTATTACATTGAGGTATATTTTGCTATGATTCGGAGCCAATAGAAATAAGTACCTATAGTCCAGTAGCTTCTAGAGTCGGAGTTTTTAAGCCACTTGAAAGCCTCGGACATGGCTTCGCAGTTGTAGTTATAGTTCCTATATTGTATGTTAGGGCAAACAACAGATTGAATGAAACCTACCTGCAAATCTGCCAGCACTTCATATGCAGCCTCTAGCGATATATCCGGCTTGTTTAGCTCCTCAACTCTCTCCAGTATAGACTCCACCTTTCCTACCACCACGTCGTGCTCTTCTAACTTCATGTTGCACTCTTCTAAATCTCGTTCTAATACGACTATCTCGTCCTCAGCGGCTTGAAGTTCGCGCGCGTTTTGGATTATGTCCTAGGGGCAAAAATTATAGTGTTACAGGAAGCTGTGATAATATTGAATGGTTTGTATGATGTATGTATATCACCTTTCAAATCATAAACTGAAATATCAAAATCAAAACTTTGTCTTACTCCAATTGCAATACAAGCCAATGATGCGAGTTAAAAGCTTATTGAATGTTACAGTGATAAAATAACCAATATGGTCTGACGGTATTAGTGGCGAAAACCGCGTTCCAGTTTACGCGTGGTACGTGGTACCCACAAAGCACCACGCCGCGCTTCTCCTTGTTCACTTCTTGTTACTACCTGTTCATTTATCCTTATTATCTGTTCACTTGTCCTCGTTACCTAAACACTAGTTACCTGTTCGCAGCAGTCGACGACGAGCGCCAGGTTGTGGGCCAGCTCGGGCGCCGCGAAGTGCTCGCAGCGGCGCCGCGGCTCGTGCTCGAAGCGCGGCGCGGCGGCGCGCAGCGCGTGGTACCCGCTCAGTACGCGCTTTTCTTTGCCCGTCATGTCGATGACTGGTACGCGGGATAGCTCGTTACTGACAAACATTTATTTTATTACAATTAAAAGTTCAAAATTTGTATGATTGTTTAGATATGTTTATTTTTTTTTAACTTAGCAAAACATCTAATAGAATAAAAGTCACATGACTCAGCGCCCCGTTCGCAACCCGCAAGAGGTTACTTCGTACGGATTGTACGCGTAACTATGATATCAGCCTGAGACGTTGTTCCGTTTGAAATAATCTGTATCACTATAAAACGACAAGGATAGTCTGCAAAAAAATATGCATAGCTGTAAAATGAACTATAACTCTTCAAAAATAAAGTCCACCTACCTAGCCACAGTGTGCATCGTAGGTTTACCCTCTTGTATGACGTCAGCCGCGTCTCGGTAAAAATATCGCCCTTTGTGGGATTTCTTCCAGTTGTATGTTTTCTCTGTCGAGTCCTTCTCTTGTTCTTCTTTCTCTTTCAGGCGTTTTTCTTCTTCTCTTTTGGCTTTTTGCTGGAAATGGTCAAATGTTTTTCAAGTTCACTACCAAAAAACTTTAAGAAAAGTTTCTACAGTTTCATAGTATAAGAACAAGCAATGCCTTCTGAAATTATTCTATCTGTCAGAATTTATCCATAATTTTATACATGTATATTTTTTTAGTTTTTTTTTCTTTCTTTTGTTCAGTCTGTGGCAAAGTATGGCTTACCGCTGCTTTCTCAGGGCCATAAGCGCCAATAGCACCTCTGCCTCTCCTCACGCTGGCCTCCACGGGCGCCGATATACCTTGCAAGTCCTTGCCCAAACCTTTGCCGGGTTGGTACCCCATCTGAAATTTTATAATCATTAGTATTTTTTTTGTAAAAGGCTGGTTTTTTTACATCAATGGTAGGAAGAAATAAAAAAAGTAAATACTTAAATAATTATTTACTTTAAAATTAGGAAGTTTATTATAAAAAAGACAAAATGTAAAAATACTATGTACCTATGTACTTTGAAATATTTTTCGGCAAAATAATGGAGTCATAAAATAAATTAATATTTTTTTTGTATTTATGGAAACAGCAAACAGTTTTTCATCTCTGTAAATTATACTTTCAATAGTTTTATTTACAGAAAACCTAACTAGCCTGCAAAACTTGAAAAACACATTGTACTATTTGAGTTCTAATTTTATTCTAAAGATTTTAAATAGGTACTGTTTTACTATCCTAAGACAGAAGGGTCTTAAAAATGCCTTTAAAATGGCCTAAATATTACCTGCAAAAGCAACTTGGCACCAATCCCTTTAGTATGTTTTTCCCATGTCCCCATATTGCCTCCAATGTTGGCAGAGCGCATGCCCTGTCCCTTTCGCCTGATGCCTGCCGTCTCACTCTCATCAGGGTTGGTTGGTTGATCATCTTCGTCCGAACTGTCCGGCGCAAATTTAGGCCGAGATGTGGAAGCTTCTGTACTTTCTAGTTCTGGAATTTAGATAGAATAGTGGTTATGAATTATAAAATACGCACCAATTTCCATCATATAACTGAGCACACAATACTTTGCACAGGATGACATGCCAGACTGCTTTTCTCGGAACTACCCTCATTTTAGGACATACCATGAATACACTTCAGTAATTCCAGTTATTTGGTTAGACTAATAAGCTTATGAGCCAGTGTCTTAAAAACTTAGTGAATTAAAAAACACAGCTCTAGTGCTAAATTGAACATGCCATAGCACAATGATATTAATTTGACTGTGCCATTCTTTTCTCACATACTGATTATACTTAATGAAAATCTAATGCTTTTAGTATTGTAATTACAGAGCAATAGCAGTGTAAGAGCTGGTGGAAAAGAAGTTTTAAACAAAAAGTACCTTTAGCTTTTTTCTCTTCTTTTTTCTTGCCAGCCTGTTGTACCCCGCCCGCCACAAAACCAATGGGTGCTGAAAAGTCTTTGGGTTTGCGAGTCCTTTGCCGAACATTATCTTCATTGTCCTCTTCGTCACTGTCTTTGGCCCACATACCTGTAAATAATTAAATATTTAGCATCAAATCGTCGAGGATTGTGTCGTGAAATAATGCTGTGCACTCTTTAAGCTTTGGTAGGGATATTTTAGGAAATTGATCCCTATTTCAAAATTAAGTTTAAAAGAAACAAATTCTACTGAAGTGTCGCTTTATATGTATTGCTAATTAGTTCTTGTCTACAGGGGTCATCTCAGTACCTTGAGTTATAAGGGCATACTGGCTACCTGTCTAATTACACAAAATTGTTTTGATGGATAGATGACAATAGCCAGATAGGTAGCTGTGCGTCAAACTGTTACCTACTGTAACAGTAATAATGAAGCTGGCTCATGCTATCCAGTTGTGATGCACATGATCCGCGACGCGACCCTTGGTCTGTCTTAATTTTCGAGACAAGTAAACATAAGTGGTTGGTATTGTTATTGTCTCCTGCATTTGTCCGAAGGAAATAATTTATATTTAATGTACGTACCGTAGATTTGGTGTTCCTTTTTTGCTTTCCGATTCCTAGTAAAGTTGAATTCATTTTCCAAGTCGTGGTCAGTGATTTCGAAACGTATAACCTCATCGTCGGACATTATTCTGTAAACTTTTATGATAATACGCTTATATTAATCTTTATATTATTCACTTTAAATGTTTATAGATGCATAATTGTTTTACTAGAATTTTATGAAATAAAATCAAACAAACACCACAACCACAGCACAAGCAACAAAACAAACTGAATAGCAGTCAGTCAGTATTAAAGTTTTTGACATTGACAGCAACAATTTAATGGACATTGACTTACAGGATCATTTTTTTTTATTTATGTCATGGGTTTGCCAACGCTGTTAGGGTTATACCACCAAATTTGACCTAAAATTCCTAAAACTTTATTTTAGGAATTTTACTAGTCTTTCTAACTATAACTTAGTATGTAAGGCATTGTAAGGTATGTTGTACACCTACAAAACTGTTTGAATTTGAACCCACTTGTTTGATACGATCCTGGGTAAATATCAATTCGACCTCATTATTTTATTGGATTCACAACTTTATGAGTAAGTAAGTCGTTCTATGATCCATGTTTCATCGTCTGAAACATTTACCTTATCAATGTAAGAAAAAAGCAAGTTTATTAAACTGGTATTAGTAAAAAATATTTAATTGTTTTATAAATAGTTTCCACTTCAAGTCGAAGGTCTATATCTCTCTCCACTCTACTTTCTCTTCACTTTTCCAGTGGGCCTAGCACAACTTTGACGTAAAAATACGTAGCGAGTATTCGATAGAAAAGTGTACGCCATTTCCACCCGTCAGAAGCACACTTGACAGTCGTAGTTAAATGGCGTACACTTTTCTATCGAAATATCGCTACGTATTTTTACGTCAAAGTTGTGCTAGCCTTTACCATCCAGTTCTTCAGGCCAACATCAAAACCAATCCAAAAGTACATATTTCATTTACTTACGTTTTTTTTTCAATTCTAATTGCTAATTTTAATGATTTTCTGATGATACAATCAGAATAGCAATTAAATTAAATGAAAGCAAGCATACGCAGTACGCATAGCATAAGCTCGGTGTACACTGACTTTGCCAAAGCGTTCGATCGCGTCCATCATATTAAACTTCTAAATAAGCTTCACAAATATGGTTTTCATGGAAACTTACATCGCTGGCTCCGCACTTATGTATCTGATGTGTCGCACTCAAATAGTTGCCTTATATGGCTACGAATCCATCCCATTCGAACCTTCTACTGGAGTTCCCCAGGGTTCAAACCTGGGTCCCCTTCTTTTTTTGATTTTTATTAATGATCTTTTAAAAAAAATTACTTGCTCATGTCTAGCTTACGCGGATGATATTAAACTGTTCAAAGAGATCTTGAAAAAAGAAGATTGTGAGCTGCTTCAGTATAATATTAATATTATAAATCTTTAAATATCAAAAAATGTCAATTTATTACTTTCTCAAAAAAGAAGAATATTATTAAATATGATTATACGATCGATAGTAGATATCAGCCTCGACAAAGCTAGCGTTGTGCGTGATTTGGGTATAGGTACACCCAATTTTCGATTCTTCACTAAGCTTAGAAATTTCATTACAAAAATTTGGTTGCCAAAGCAAGTAGGATGCTTTGTCATGCGTACCTACTGCAAAGCCTTTTAAGCTATTAGGTTCATATAAGACTTTGTATTCATCTTTAGTCAGATCGCATTTAGAGTATTGTTTGGACACCGATTTACAAAGTCGACAGGGATAGCATCGAATCAATTCAACGACGTTTTCTAAGGCAGCTTAGTATAAAATTAGGTTTAAGAAAGACTCTTCGTGAATATGAAGACCGTTTAGTTTATTACAGTTTTCAGGCCCTTGCGGAACGTCGTAAAATCATAGATATGTGTTTGCTCCCTATAGTGGTGAACGGCTTGCTGAGTGAGGAACTATTGGCGAGCATTAACATCACGATTCCTAATATATCCAAGCGAAGACCTACTCGTACGCTTTTTAGTATTCCACCTTCAAATAACAACGTTGGGGGAAACAACCCTCTTTATCGTATGTGTCACTCATACAATGACCTAAGCAGTGATGTATGCGATGACCTCGATATTTTTCATCAAACCTAAGAACACTCTTTTTAAAATTGTTTAACTAGTTTGGCGTTGTATCTTTAACAGTATAACTTTTTATGAATGCTGTGTACAATATTTAGATTGGCAAATTTATAGTGTTAGGTACATTTCTTGATTAGTTTATTTGAGTTTTAGTTTGTCAGATTACTTTTGTACCTTAATTAAATAAATACCTTCATACAAATCCCAGCTTGTACCTACTAACATCAATCTCGTGCAAGTTTGTATTAGACCATTTTTTTTAAATGCCGTTATAATTATATAATAGGTAGCCTGAAAGATAAACACTACTTTTAAAACTATCTTTTACGACACCTAATCATTTTCCGTGATGCCGATAGGCGAGGGTGATCGCTTACCATCAGGGGGGGGGGGGGTTCGTTTGCTTGTTTGCAATGGCATATCTTTTCGGATTTTAGAAGCACAACGAAATATTTAACACCTACTTCAACATTAAAATCCATGTATCCAGGTACAAGAGATGTCTATACTCAATCGTAGGTTTACAGGCTTATAACGATGTCGACTGAGCCGATAAAAATGATGATGACGACTTACTTTACTTATTTTTTACGGAAGAGATGTGTGTAGTAAGCAGGTACTAAGATATAAGATAAATATAAGCATTGTTATTGATTAATAAAGGTAGTCTTAATTCAGCATTCATGTGTTTCATTACAACTGCAACGTAAGGCACTCAGCAGGTGCTTTACGATAACTCCTCCTAAAATCCCGTGGCTTCAGAGTCAGAGGTACTATAAAAGGGAAAAACAACCAGACTCTTAGCCGCATCACAAACAATTAAGATCCTGCTAGTAAGCTCAGCATTTTCTCCATTCTATCTGAAATGTAAAATTATATGTTGCCTACACAAATGTGCTTTGTTTGTGATTTTTCTTACGATTAAAAGAGATAATTTAAACTAGGTACTTTAAAGTCGGGATTTCTCATGTATTACTGAGTTGAATATTCCGACTATATTTAGTTTAGTTCAGTTGGACTATCCAAGTAAAGTAAATATCCAATCCCGTGGATTAATGACAAATTGTAACAAAACTATGCGAGTTTTTACATTAAAACTATGTTTCGTAACAAAATTAAATATACATAAGGGCTGAAAGAGATCGCACTTGGCGATAAGGCCGCCAGTTTTTTACCTATATAGTTTTAAGCGTTATTATCCTTTTGCTTGTAATATATGGTGTGAATAATATATTTATCTAACAATATCATAGAAAATACCAACTTATGTAGGTATTTAATAGTTTTTTATTTCTTAAAAATATTATGAATAAATCTTATTATGAAAATACCCGTTACAACTTCAAATACACATACACAGGCACACAATTATCACACAAGATTAGAAACAAGTTGTAAAACAAAACTAGACTCTTTATCTATGACTTTTTATCTAGTAACCTAATAATAACGAAATTATAAAAGTGTTTATCTTATAGATAACAATTTTATCAAACGATTATCAGGTAACCACAGTCAATAGACTATAAACACAAGTGATGTAGGATAAAAACTAATAATACGCATGCCAAAATATCGTTACAATCGTTACGTTACTCTTGGCATGAGGCCACCACTAAATTGTAAAAGAGAAACTTTTTGTAACTTTAATTTTAAAACAGTCTTTAGTTCCAACAGTTAGGTAATAGAGGGCACAATTTATAGCTTTTGAATAAACTAGTGCGGAAGCAATGTAAAAATATTGGTGGCATTTACAATTGAGCACTATAAAGGATCAGCCGACACATCAATTGTAAACTCTGGTGGTTTATCTTATAGCTAAAACTACCAAGCCATGTCAAAGGCCTTCAGAAGGCCTGAAAACTATGACATCGGGGGTTAGCTACTCGGCATTTACATACTTTTTTTTGTTCAAAAATTGTTTACAGTTAGATCCCAAAAAATTCATAAAAATTAAACACTTATTTTATTTGTATAGGTCTACAAAATATAAATGCGAATATAATTTACTAAAAACTAATTCTTCTTTTTCTTATTCTTAGATTCGTTTGATTTCTTCGGCCTTATTACAGATAACAATAATTTTATTGCTTTTTTAAGAATTATTATTGCAATTACAATGAGGGCAGCAAGATCGAGGTAGCATTTCTGGTACCAGGGCACCATGAGTGCGGGAGAGCGTAAATGTGGTGCGCCGCCGGTGTTCAGCACGTGGTTCACCCAGTGCACTAACTCTTGACTCGGCGTCGCTGGCCGGTCGTGGTAGACAAGGGACAGCTCCTTAGCTTTTTGGGCGTACCTGTAGAACAAATACAACATTTACAATACCTGGATCAATTTAGGTAATATTATTCAGAACTTGGTTTAACAATAAACAAAAATAGCAACGTGCTAAAAAAAAACAAAACCCCGACTGTAAAATGGGCCAGAAGCCAAAATAATAGAGAAACATACACAAAGTTTTTTACATGTTTACCTATGTAAACCATTTTGTAGGAACAGATAACCAATGGACGACCACTAACCACCAGTCCACCATAGTCTAACAAAGAAATTCAGAGTTGTCATTGGTCAAAAAAGACTTGTATAATAATAATTGTACATACATACATACATGATAACAAGATTATTAATCTTTTTAGGGAAGATTTGAGGCTAATGTTAATGGTTAATGTTATAGATATTCTTAGCAAGAGTCATCTAAAAAAGGAAACTTACTTAGGATCGCTCAAAATTTCTTCAATTTCTATCTTGAGCGGGCCAGCCATTGTGTAAGACAGCTCCACTCGCCTCGCAAAACCCTTAGAGACCGCTCTGGCAGTGTTCGTGAACTGATCAGCAAATACTGGAATGCCTATAATGGGCTTCCCGGCGGCGATAGTTTCCGTCGTGGACAGGAGGCCGCCGTGGGTGATGAAAAGAACGCAGTTTGGATGAGCTGGAAAAAACATTGCAAATCAATGATGAAAAATGTATTGTCATTGGAAAAGTCATATACTTTCTTTATCGTCATCTCGAACTAATGTGAAGTGTCCAACTTTGTAAACAAAGATGGCGGATTTCGACCAATGACAGCTCTGAAAATTCTCACTAGTCATTCTTATTGGTTGTCTGTCGGCCATGTTTGTTTACATAGTTGGCCATCTAAAAATAAACAAATAAATTAAAGCTCTTACCTAGAATGCTTTGCTGTGGAGCCCAGTCTATGATGTGAACATTCTTAGGTAATCCTGATAGTTTTTCTTCGAATTTCCATAGCACTGTCTGCTTTAAGCTCCCGAAGACTTCGAGTAAAGATCTCTTCAGCACATCCGGCATGTCACTACTTTTGAAATTTGAACCCATGCTGAAGTAAATTAGTCCATTTTTGGCGTTTTCTAGTAGATTTTTCAAGTCCTAAAAATTAATTTTTCTACAAATTATCGTTTGTTTGTGAAAGTCTATTTCTACACCACAACAGAAAATTCAAAAGGGCCGACTGGTCCATTGCAAGTTTCAGACGTGGACGAACTGCTCCCTAACTTTCCGAAATATAAATAAAATTAATTACTTGAATTTTGGGAGCCTCCGATGCAATGTTAGTTCACATATTTAAATACTTATTGTCTTTTAGAAATGAGCGGTTTTCAGGATCACATCCATCAAACATCACTAAATGGAGTCACTAATTCAGGCTTTAAAATTTCTTGTGAAATGGCTGAGAATTCATATCCTGTTGGTTGTGTCCAAAAGCCTTAAATAAACGTTCGAAAATTAGGTGCATGCGTCAAATTATACGTAAATAATAGTTAAAAAAAAACTAAAAAAACACGCTTTTTATAAAAAACCGAACTAAAAAAATAGAAAATAAAATTTTATAAATTTAAATTAAGAATAGGGTTGAAAATTTCAATAAATATAAATTAATAATAGTGTAAATAAATAAATATATGTATTTTATTTTTAAAAAGCGTGGGGTGCATGGGTCAATAGATATTATGTATTTTGTAGATACATTTTGTATTGACAGACATGAGTAGTGATTAGCATTTTGATAATATCTTAGAAAGCACCCCACGCTTTTTTAAAAATAAAATACATATATTTATTTATTTACACTATTATTAATTTATATTTATTGAAATTTTCAACCCTATTCTTAATTTAAATTTATAAAATTTTATTTTCTATTTTTTTAGTTCGGTTTTTTATAAAAAGCGTGTTTTTTTAGTTTTTTTTTAACTATTATTTATTTTTCGCTTTTTAGTTCGATTTGCTAACTATTAACCATCCTTAATATGTACAAATGTGTTGGTGTTATCCGATTTTGGCCGTCTGCTCAAGCAAATTAAAAATAAAATTGATGCGTAACAAAAAATATTGAGCAAAAAGATTTGTAGCCGCGTGGTTTCGATCCTCAGACCTCATAAAATAAAATTGATGCGTGACAAAAAATATTGAGCAAAAAGATTTCTAGCGCGTGGTTTCGATCCAGGGACCTCTGGGTTATGAGCCCAGCACGCTTCCACTGCGCCACTCTGTTCTCTGACACGAATGACGAAATTACCATTTGTAAGTTAAACGGTATTAAAAGTTAAAGAAACTTTATAGAAAAAGCGTGTTAAAAAAATTAATAGTTAAAAAAACTAAAAAACACGATTTGTTTAGTGTATTGTCATCGGTCCTCGATATATCTACAAAGTTTGAAAGAAAT
Organism: Alcis repandata; assembly: GCA_949125135.1. NCBI lineage: Eukaryota > Metazoa > Arthropoda > Insecta > Lepidoptera > Geometridae > Alcis > Alcis repandata. The sequence continues at coordinate 4,414,017 of OX421240.1, forward strand.
CTGACCGTTTAAAGTGGGTCAAAAACGCGCTCAAAGGAGTCGGTTACATACAAACAAACATACAAACATACAAACATACAGGTGAAGCTAATAAAAGCGTGTTAAAAATAAACTAAGCTTACCTCAGGTAAAGGTTGGATAGTCTCGTCAATATGATACCCTCCGATTGACTTGTAGTTCTGCGGTAGCCGAGTCGATTGTCCTATGGACACGTGCGAGTTACCCAGCGCTATCGTGGCGTTAAACCGCAGCTCGGAGAACGAGGGCGCCACTCTACCTCTTTCTTCAATCAGCGGAACTATTATGTCGTTGTATGCACTTGTTTGTAAATAGTTAGCAACTCTGAAATTAGAAAAACGATAGTGAGATTTGATATTTTATTTTTGGATAAATTGGTCTCAAGCATGACATAAGTCTTGGATTTTTTTGTCTCTAGTTGACAAAGAAAGACAAAAGCATAACAAGTGTCATTACAATATGCAAGTAAGTGTAGTGTAAATATTAGAGATGCCACGAATATTCGGCAACTATTCCCGAATAGAACGTACTATTCGGCCGAATACCGAATAGCAAATCTTATAAAAAAGACACGTAATTTTTTATTAACCGGTGTCATTTTATAAGCCTTTTGACGAAAAAACAATTGAAAATGAACTAAGGAACAAACTTCTTAGCAAAATAGTAATTAGGTTTCACTTTACGTATTATTTAAATACTAACAAAGCGCTCCGTGACGCGATTTACTCGCAATTGAAACAAATACAAACAATGTTTGCTTGCACCCCGCCCGGCGCGCGTGCCGTCGTCGCCTGCCGCGCGAACGCAACAAGAAAAACAGGTTGTGACTTGTCTTATTCCAGCTAACGCGCCCCCACCAAGCATGTACTTCGCGCCGAATATTCGGCGGCTGAATATTCGGCGCTTCGGCCAACAGTGTTGCCGAATATTCGGTATTCGGCCAATTCACTATTCGTGGCATCATTAGTAAATATGTATGTGTAAGTAAATATGCAAGTAATAAGCAAGCAAGTGTAGGTAAATATTGACTCACGTTTCTCTAACAGCTGCCGTGAAGAGCGTGAAAAAGAGCTCATGCACTCGCTGGCCGAAGGAGAACGGCGGAGAGGCGTCCAAGATGTATCCGTTGTAGGCGGGGTTGTTGTAGTCGTCGATCAGGTTCAGTAACATCCAATTTGGCTCCGTCGTGGCGAGCCATACTAGGTGTGCATTGTACAGACCCGCCAATCTAAAAGGTACATTTGCTATTACTAAATATAATACACCATTGGCCCAGTTGTCGGATGACATTGTAACGACGGCAGGAAGGCAATAGATGATTACTATGGGATCAACACAAACTTCGCGAAAAAAACAGCTGTTCCATACATTTTGTCGAGCGTCACTGACACATTTCTATGGAACCGCTGATTTTTTTTCTCGATTTCCGGGATGGTCCCATAGTAAAAATTGTTCGTAATTATGAGTACTATGAGCCCTTTTCGGCAAAGTATACCCTTACCATACTACCCTTGTATACTGTTTAGGTTTTCCATGTTTTCAAAAATGTATAACTTACCCTGCATATAGTTCGTTGACCATCCATTCAGCGATCACCATATCAAAATGCTGATTTTGATCTTTCAAAATCTTTTGCACATTAGGATTTTCCAGTGTCTGTTTCGCAAGCGTATTCATTATAATTAGAAAAAACGAAGGACTTAGTGAGTTCATCGTAAATTTGCTGTCCATCACACCTTTTAGGGTGAAATCGTCGGATGGAGCTAAAAGATAAAATTAATATAATATATTAGGTATCTATATATTTTAATATCTTTATAGACTAATAATAAATAAATTTTGACACTGCAAAATTAGGCACATCAGCTTATGCTGCCTGCCTATCATCAAATAAATATTACTTATTTCAACAGCAATTTCATCATTTTTTGTTAATCCAGGGTATAACCTTCATACCAAATTTAATCCAAATCCGTGCAGCCGTTTTTACGTGACCCAAAACATCTCAAATATCAAAACTTTGACATTTTTCAATTAACAGTCCTTGCAATAGATAAACTCACTAAATGGAAAGTAGTGCGCTCAAAATTTTTTTATAGTCATTATCATTAACCATTTTTCACTCATTGCTGAGTATAGGTCTTCAATATCTAATAGTGAAATTAATTAGCTAAATAATACTTTCAATTCAAAATACAATTTTTTATTAATTTTAGTATTCTGTGTCTGTAGCCTTGTTAATGGAATAAAAATTACATAAAATTTACCTGCAAACAAAGCATCGTTTGTGCCGACATCAATCTGATGCAATTTTGGATTAGTGTCTTTTTTTGGAAATGGTGTGATATAGGTAACCTGAAAGTAAATGAATAAATAAGTTAGATTCTTTTACAACTACATCTTTATATGCATTCAATTGGGCTTGAAACAAAACAAACTCTTGATCAATCATTTTAATAATTGAGTTTTATTACCTAAAAAAAATTATAATATAATAATTTAGTTGAAATTAATTTTAGCTTTTTTTCCCTTTTGTAAGTAAAATTTTAAATAAAATTGTAAATTATAAAATAACAATAACAATAAAAAGTGAGTAAGGAAACTAATCAAAATAATTTTAGTTGTTCTGCCCTCATAGTGTTTTTGCTTTGTAGGCAGTGTGATCATTAAGGATTTTAATTATATATATGGGACTAAACATATTTCACAACTCTACATACTAAAATTACTCATACAGTTACCTCATGTCCAGCACTCAGAAGGTGCTTTACAACGGCTGCTCCTAAAATCCCATGGCTTTTGCTGGGAAAAGGAAATACCACCAGTATCTTAGCTGCATCACACATGCAAGATGCAGCTACTAAGATCAGCAGGAACAATGCTGATTTTTCCATTTTATCTGAAACAGGAAACATTTTTGTCATTATTGCTTTGACACAGTAAGTATGGAGTTACTACACATTACTATATACATTTATACAAGAATAATTCCTTTAAAATTACTAAATTTATTTTTAAAAGTTGAAATAACATAGAGCATTACTAAAAGCGCCATCTTATTGCATTCACTTGAAACTAAAACATTGAAACTGGCTGAGAATTTCTTGCCGAGCAGCTGTACATAAATTAAATTGTATCTTGGGTGGGGGCGCAGACCGCTTGTGGTCCGTGGGTTTGTTTTTTATTTTATTAGTATAGTAGTTATTCTGACAGTTGTCAGTTATAGTCCTTTTTTATGTAATTTGAGAATAGTTAAAGAAATGATGAGCATTCAGAAAAGCGCTATTTGGCTTCGACCTAAAACAATAGTTATTTGTTATACAAGAGTGCAAAGTTGCTTTTTAACCGCGTGTTCAATTTTGATGACCGAGCAAGCGAAGGATTCTAAAATTGAATCACGAGCGCAGCGAGTGATTCAAAATTAGAATCCTGTGCGTTAGCGAGGGAATCAAAAGAGCACGAGGTGAAAAATCTTTGCACTCGAGTGCAACACGTAACTTTTCATTCCACCTCAGCGAGGAAAGAGTATTTTTAATCTTCAATATCTGAGTGGAAAAGCTCATTTGCGCATTATTAACAGTTTCAGTCAATTTTGTTGGCGTCAAACAAACTTCCTCGTCGCTAGAATCACTCATTTTAGTTTTTTTACTTGTTGAAAACAAGTTCCTTTCTTTTTTCAAGTTTCTTGTTTTTAATATAAGGTTTAACAATGACGTGAAAAAATGCCGCGTAAAGACCGCGTACTGCGTACAAAGCAAATTGAAAAAAGAACACCAAGAACAAGAAGGTTCCGAGTCTGAGTTTTTAACAAATTAAAAGAAAGTTGTATGATATATTCGGCACTTCGATCAAGAATCTAGATCTAGATCTAGAGAGATAGATTCTTGATCGAAGATTCGGCACCATAGAGGTAGCAGTAAATAGGTTTAATGTTTTTTTTAATTCACAAACTTAGTGCACACGATGTTCTAAATTCAATTTACTTTATCCTCTAGAGAATAAAAACGGCTTTTCCACTCAGATATTGAAGATTAAAAATACTCTTTCCGAGATTGTGGGATGAAAATACTCTTTCCGAGATGGTGGGATGAAAAAATTATTACACATAAATACCTGGTTGGTTAGTTCTCAGCAACTACGTGTAATTTTATGCAGTACCTAGTAATTTTTTTTTATCATAACCGCACTACTTAAAATCGTAAACCTAAACTATAAATACCTTGTGAGTTCCAATCCAAGTGACCAAAATAACTTTGTATTCACACTCATAACACTTATCACTAAAGATTTCTGTAGATAACGTGCACGTGAAGATAATAAATTAACCGGCATTTGTTGAACTTTGAAATCATGGAATAATACTGGACATAGTAATTGGGATTTCGTCATTATTATTTCTGTTCCGTCACTTTGCGGACTCCATACTCCATAGTAGTACTGGCGGACTCTGACCTTGGCTCGTTTTTGTATGTCTATGTGCGAATTGTGCAATTGATATTAATGTCACATCATTATTTTTTTTATTTATTTACTAGCTTCTGCTCGCGTAGCCAATATTAAAACCAAATAACATATTTGCCTATCATACAAAATATGAACTTAATACTAGGTACTTTATTAGTTTACGTATTTTATTATTTAGCTGCACCCGGCGGCTTCACCCGCTGTTTTTTTTTTTTACTCCAGCTGTTCTCGAGTTATAGCCAGACAAACGAACAGCAATTCATTTTTAAATAAATAAAAGATTAGATTTTTCTGTACCTAGGTACCAAGTTTAGAATTATTAATTTGAACTAAGGAATTAAAATCTTCCGAAACTTTACCACTTTGTTTAGGGGTTGATTTTCAAAAATTGGATTAGCATACCTATGTGTTAATATAGAACCTAAATTATCCACATTTCATCAAAGCACGAGCCGAATTCAATCAAAATCAGTTTAGAGGTTACTGAGATATGTGATTACAAACACACAAACTTTCGCATTTAAAATATTATGAGAGCACTTCTTAATTGATATGACATTGACAATGACATTTCAAAATGTCGTGCATGACAGTTGATGACAGGCACAGCCATGGCTTACCTGAAAACACTTGCTTACACCTTGAATCTCACCTTGAAAAGACGAAACGGGCGAATCCAACTATGCGTCAAACAAAAAGGCTGGGCGACGTACCTAGTAGGCGTCGTTGGAATGCGATCAAAACCTCAGAAACCCCGGTATTCAACTCAGTAACTTGGATGATTTAATCAATCTCCAAGTTTTTGTTTGTTTAGTCGATGAAGGGCATTTTTCTAAACAGTTGTATGTAATAAAACGAAAATCGAAAAAATGCAGATCCATCGTTGTTCTACTACAAGATCACGACGATCTGTTTTTTTAATGGTTAACCAATCTCATGGTTAGCCATGCAAACTTGATATATGTAAGCATAATTTATCTAAGATCATAGTAAAAACGGTGCAATAGCAGCAATAAAAGCTCATCTCAAGTAATTTCTTTTATTTCAATCCAATGTTAGGTTTTACATAAAATTCTGATCAGCGATACAATTTTATTGACCATTGTGCATCAACATTCAGTACATATTTTCGACCGGTAACAATTTGAGTTGTCAAGGTGTAGTGCGACAAACTTAGTTGTGTGACGTATTTAGGGCGCCTCCAATAACTTTACCAGAAAAAATTGAGACACAAGTCATGGACCAATTACAAGCACGCTGGAGCTGATTGTTCCGAGACACATGTCCGTGCGTCCCGTGCGTTGTTCGAGCGCACTTCCTATAAAGCTTAACTTCTGTACTGTTTTGTGTATTTACTGAGTAAAGGTATAGACATTCATGACAACATTTAGGCCCATCATTTGTTTAAAAATAAAATAAATATTTACACTCATAGCTCCCCACTAGGATACCCTGTGTTGGGGATGCTATGAAACAAAGACAAGGACAACTAACACCCAGACCGAGAACAGATGTTTCAATTCATCATCAAAACATCTGCCCGGCCGGGAATCGAACCCGGGACCTCTGGTCTCTGGTTTAGACACACGTTTCAGGTTTGTCGCACTGTCACTGTACACACAACATTGATCGAGTTAAGTTTAGCAACCCGTACAGTTTGATTTATACGGTATGAACAACCACGGTAATTTTATTGTAGCTTACAAGACTTGCTACAAGTCGCTCTCACAACAAATCGCGAGTTCTTGCCAGTCTAAACTCCTCTTTATATCCGTCACACTAAAAATTGCGCTTCGAATTTAGCTTGTAATATCTTCCTATCATACCATACATACATCGATCTACAAACACGCGGATGTTGGGTCCAGCACAAAATCCGTGAAGTGTATTCACGTTTTTTAAACACTACTACTAACTGACAAACCTAATAATTTTCATTTTAATCATATATTATGTCGTCATAACAATGTCTAATGTTGCTTGCGATAATTTTTCACCTTATGGACATTATTCATTCATCTTCTATTTCAAGCTTCCTTTATTTTTGAGTGGACCCAAAATCCATGTTTCTAGACCGATGGCTCCATTCTGTTGTAACATCACAATTTTCTAGTCTATCAAAATTTAAATACAAATTGCATTTGCGCGATTATCACAACGGATATCGACATTTAATTTTTATATAATAATTATGAAATAATTTGCATCCTTAGGACGGAAATAGACGATTACCCATTACAAAAAAGTATGTAATATAATTTTAGAGTAGTGATACACTGGAAGAAAAAGTTACATATTAGGTACTAAAAGCAGTAGAAATATTGTATTGATTGTTCTTAAAAATGTTTTTCATAAATTGGACATTAAAATAAATATTACAATTATGTCGATTTTTTAAGTTTTAGTCGAGATTGAACCATCTTAAACTATTATTACGGTCTAAAAGATGAAAACTGCAATATATTTAGTTTGTTCAATTTTACCATTTAAAACCATTTAGAATCGATGTCAAATTAAAATTAAAAATACAATACAATAAAATATAAACGAATTCAAAATTAAGTATGTATAAAAAACCAACACAATAATATTCGTTTTACGAAAATAACAAACGCTTTCAAGAAACACATAAAGCAAAACATTAAAATATAATTATTGCAAAGTCAAATATAAAATCTAAAGATATTAAAATAAAGAACATTTAAAATAGGGGTTTGTTCAAAGAATTGTTAATAAAAAGAAAGGTAAATAATAGTCCGTGGTTTCTTAGTTAGCACGTCGGGAGCAAGAGAAGTAAACCTTTACTTTCGGTTTTGTATGAAATATTGAATTAAATCGAAATTACCTGAGCATAATAATATCTCTTTTGCTCCGGACATGTCAACTGAAAACCAGCACACTATTTATTTTAAATTGATTGAAAATATTTCAGAGACTTAGGTCAGAGAAAACAATTATTTGATTATTAATTTATTTTACAAAGTTTTGTAAAAAAATTGATCACAGTTCAATAAATTACGATGGCAAACATGTTAATTAAAAAATAAAATTTGAACTAAGTATAAACTAAGGTTAGGTACTTAGAATTAAGTAATGTGATGCTTATTCCTAAATAAAATAAAACTAGCAACTATGGTCAAAGTATAAAAAGCAATCGTTGTATCACTTACTTAAAAATAACCTACTTTCATAAAAACTTAAAACCTTCGATAAACCTATCTCTGTCATCTTCCAAAGTAAAATCATACGTGGAAGCGAGAGAAAAGATGTCTTTTCGCTGTACGAATTATGCTGTAAACCAAGTCGGTCAATCTTACTTATAAAGTAAGACTTAGTTTAACAAAATGTCATTTAACTTTTGCACAATACAAAAATGAAATTATATTATATTTTTATATAAACTAATGTTACTTAACTTTGAGCATTGTTTTAATTGTTTTTAAGTAAGGCCCTATGTAGCATTTTGTTTATAATACATGCGACTGCATTTCTTAATTAGATTATGATAGAAAAGGACGGCAACAATTCAACCAGCTCTAAATTTCTTTTAGAAACTGGTACAACAGGACCGACACTTCAACAGCTCAAAAATTTTAGGTTTTCATACATTTTTAGGTTTTAAATTTTTACGAATAAAGACGGTTGTCTACGAAAAATTGGGGCTAAAATTAAATGTGATAGTATAATCTCAAGTATAGTACTCTGTACTATTTGCAATTTATCGATTTTTCCTTTCCACATAATTATGTGTTTCTAAGAAAAAACTCGAACACAATGATTTTACCTAAAACGCATTGCGCATTTATAATAAAGAACATTTACTATACAACATTTTGTGATAACACGCACAGTTTTAAAGTAACTCCTTCAATAGTGTAAAAAATACGCTCTAACGAAGTTTTATTTTCAACATTAATTTTATAATTTTTATTTAACATATCGTTGCTTTTATGCAAACTTATAGATACATATATACATTCTGCGTGTCACTCTTTATTTGCGATGTAGGTACACCCATCATTATCTTATTTGGTCTTGACAATTTCAGATTTTTGGAAAATCTGAGTAATTATATTCCGAATTTCAGCCGACTTTGAACACACGTCGCGATTCAGGACTCTCCAACGTGTTGTTAGAAATTATGTTGTAATTGACACGATATAGGACTCAAATTTCAATGCAAGCGCGACTATTCACGCGCGTATTGAACCAGAGTAATTTCAATGAACCATTCATTACGACTCTGGCCCCAAAACACATTCATATCACACAGATAAGGCCAGCAATAGACGGCGTATTGTGCATTTCCCTGATATTTTCATCACACATTTCCCCAGTTATTTAACAACATTGATCTAAAGATCTTCTAAGATAACGTGCCTATATCTAACGTGTCACATTGGTAATATTTAGGGCAAAATAGCACTACTTTTGAGAAAAAATTACCCTTGTATTTTTAACACTTTCGACTGCGGCTAATAATCACATGCGCTTGCTTTAGGTGCGGCTAATAGTCAAATGCGTTGTTTTACGCGCCTGGCGTGTGCAGCCGCACTCGCGTCGCACAGAGGAAAACACAAGGTATGTGTTTTCCGCAGTCAAAGTGTTAAGGTGAATGCAACTTAACCCTGCCTAACTTTAAATTACATCGGTTTACATAAAACAGCAATTTATTATGTTATACGTTGTCACAACTAACAAAGCGTTATTACAATTTACATCTCACTATTTTAACGCTCAAAAGATTACATACATTTAAAATACCGAGACTCCCAGGTAACAACTTACAGGACATCAATACAAGCTTATAAATCACAATGTATCAGTTTTTCAATAAATATATCTGAATCTGATAAAAGTAGTGCTAAATCACACCAAAACGCTACAAGGCATTATCTATACAACCTATACATATCTTGTTTCGCAAAAGTAACGCGTTTCCTAACTTTGAACCCGCCAGAGGCGATAGACCGCAGTCATAAGGCCACAGTTTTGATGTACGAGTCATCTTCATAGTAGTCCGAGGACAGTTTCAACGCGTGTTCTTCGCAGAGCGCCGCTAGTTCCTTCAGCCACTCGTCCAGAATGACCGCGTTGAGGATAGTTCGGTGGGTGACGGACTGGCTCCAGTAGCTCTCGTGAGTGAACACGGACCATTTCGGAGGAGCTGTGTAGGTGATTTGGTGCGCTGGTGTTGCTGTAATTAAAAAATCATTGTCAACTAAATTCTGGGTGGTGCGGACCTGTTATGGGCAAACGTGACGTTTAACATCAGGCGAACGATTTGCTCGTCTCGTCACTCAACAATATAAAAAAAAATAAAGTTAAGGTTAGTTTTGGACTTTAAAAATAGGTACATGCAGCCAACACTGGCTAAAGATTACTGGCTCCGGCAAAAACGGCTATGGTTTTTGATGACATGAGCATACATTCTGAATTAACACGGATGAATCCGCGGAGCGCAAAGAGACTAAATCAATGAAAAAAAAAATTAATACTTTTCAAATAAATATCTATTTATGACATTATTTATTTAGTACTCATACAATAAAAGGTACAGTTTGTGTAACATAAGCTTAACATAGAAATAATCTACTTATATAGGGTTATTCATAAAGGGTATGCTAAGCCGAAAAGGGCTCATAGTACTTATCATTATGGACAACTTTTACTATGGGACCAGCCCGAAATTCGCGAAAAAAAATCAGTTGTTCCATAGAAAAATGTCAATGACACTTGAGAAAATGTATGGAACAGCTGATTTTTTTTCACGAATTCTGCGTTGGTCCCATAGTAAAAGTCGTTCATAATGATGAATACTATGAGCCCTTTTCGGCTTAGCATACCCTTTATGAATAACCCTGTATACAAATTTAACAGATAACTTACCAGATAATCTCCGAGCGAAGCCGAAAATATTGGCAGTTATGCTGCGTCGCTTGGGCTCTGCTCGTCGGAACGGGGAGTCCTCGCGCGGGGGCGGCTCCATCGGGGGCGGCGGGCCTGGGGGGAACAGTAAGGTTTACTAATTAATCATACTTATATTATACATACAATATAAGGCCAGGGTATGCTAAGCTGAAAAAAGGTTTTAGTACTCATTATTCTTCTTCATTTCTCAAAATTCTGGGTGGCGCAGACCTGTTATGGGCAAATGTAACGTTTTATAACAGGCGAGCGATTGGCTCGTTTCGTCACTCAATTAAAAAAAAAAGGTTGTATGCTATGTTTTACGCGCGCCATGTCTACGAGCTCTATGTGTCACTGTATAATGTTAGAACAGCTCACCGTCGTCAGTGTTGGGCGCGCGCGCAGTGACTAGCGCCGCCTCGCGCTGCACGAGGAACACGCGCGCCTTGTCTACGAGCTCTATGTGTCACTGTATAATGTTAGAACAGCTCACCGTCGTCAGTGTTGGGCGCGCGCGCAGTGACTAGCGCCGCCTCGCGCTGCACGAGGAACACGCGCGCCTTGTCTACGAGCTCTATGTGTCACTGTATAATGTTAGAACAGCTCACCGTCGTCAGTGTTGGGCGCGCGCGCAGTGACTAGCGCCGCCTCGCGCTGCACGAGGAACACGCGCGCCTTGTCTACGAGCTCTATGTGTCACTGTATAATGTTAGAACAGCTCACCGTCGTCAGTGTTGGGCGCGCGCGCGCAGTGACTAGCGCCGCCTCGCGCTGCACGAGGAACACGCGCGCCTTGTCTACGAGCTCTATGTGTCACTGTATAATGTTGGAACAGCTCACCGTCGTCAGTGTTGGGCGCGCGCGCAGTGACTAGCGCCGCCTCGCGCTGCACGAGGAACACGCGCGCCTTGTCTACGAGCTCTATGTGTCACTGTATAATGTTAGAACAGCTCACCGTCGTCAGTGTTGGGCGCGCGCGCAGTGACTAGCGCCGCCTCGCGCTGCACGAGGAACACGCGCGCCTTGTCTACGAGCTCTATGTGTCACTGTATAATGTTAGAACAGCTCACCGTCGTCAGTGTTGGGCGCGCGCGCGCAGTGACTAGCGCCGCCTCGCGCTGCACGAGGAACACGCGCGCCTTGTCTACGAGCTCTATGTGTCACTGTATAATGTTGGAACAGCTCACCGTCGTCAGTGTTGGGCGCGCGCGCAGTGACTAGCGCCGCCTCGCGCTGCACGAGGAACACGCGCGCCTTGTCTACGAGCTCTATGTGTCACTGTATAATGTTAGAACAGCTCACCGTCGTCAGTGTTGGGCGCGCGCGCAGTGACTAGCGCCGCCTCGCGCTGCACGAGGAACACGCGCGCCTTGTCTACGAGCTCTATGTGTCACTGTATAATGTTAGAACAGCTCACCGTCGTCAGTGTTGGGCGCGCGCGCAGTGACTAGCGCCGCCTCGCGCTGCACGAGGAACACGCGCGCCTTGTCTACGAGCTCTATGTGTCACTGTATAATGTTGGAACAGCTCACCGTCGTCAGTGTTGGGCGCGCGCGCAGTGACTAGCGCCGCCTCGCGCTGCACGAGGAACACGCGCGCCTTGTCTACGAGCTCTATGTGTCACTGTATAATGTTAGAACAGCTCACCGTCGTCAGTGTTGGGCGCGCGCGCAGTGACTAGCGCCGCCTCGCGCTGCACGAGGAACACGCGCGCCTTGTCTACGAGCTCTATGTGTCACTGTATAATGTTAGAACAGCTCACCGTCGTCAGTGTTGGGCGCGCGCGCAGTGACTAGCGCCGCCTCGCGCTGCACGAGGAACACGCGGGCCTTGTCTACGAGCTCTCTCCAGTTGTCCATTTCGTCCGTTAAATCGTCAACTTCGTCTTTCAGTTTACTCAGGATCTGTAACAATTAATGCATACTCAAACATATTTCGAATTCATCCCTCCAGGTCTCATAATGCTCAGCATTATGGATTACGAGTAATCACAAGTCAAACTCATCGCAAAACTTTACCAGGTTCAACCCTAACAGCTGATGAATAGCCTTGACTGACAAAATCACATGCGCGCGAAATAATAAGGCGGGCGGTGTTCGCTAGTTATAGTTCTCAAGAAAAGTAATAAAAAAAAATTATGGTAAAAAAAGGTTGTAATTTGAATTTTGATAAATAATTAATAAATATATGATTCCAAATCCGATTGATTATCACACTTTCTTAGGATGTTTTATAATTAAATAGAAGTGTAGTGTAGTATGTGTGTGAAGTGTAGTTTCTCAATAGAAGTGTATAATTTTTTGCCATAGTTTTTTTCTTCTAAAATGTTTTCCAACCTGGTAAAGCGAGGGCACATTCTGCGCCACGTGGCTGGGCGCGAGCAGCAGTGACGTCAGCAGCGGCGTGGGAAGTGAGGCCAGTTTGCAGATCACGCTCGTCACTCGGCTGTTCACATGCACTTCTGACTGGAGGAGGGCGTCGGCTTTCTTTAGCATACAGCTTAATAATGGGCCTGGAATTTAAAAAACGAATGTCTAAAGTCTCAAGGAAGGTTGACAGTGACGTATTACGGAGCCGCAGGACTAGGACGCGGCGAAGAGAGATCGTCTTTCCCCCATTTTTAGCCCATGAGAAAAAGAGAAACATCCATATTCTAGTTTTGTCACATCAACGCGTGGATAATAACTGTGGAAAGACTATTTATCCACGGCCCCTGCTAGGCTTGCTGAAGAACAGATAGATCCATTATTTCTGGAGTAAATAGTTCACTAGCAGCATATCTGCCTTATGAGCTCGAACCAAAGGTCGCAGATTGGATCCGGTGCCAGGCAGAATTTTCGAACAATGAATTTTAATATCTGCTCTGGGTTTGGGTGTTAGGGTGACGAATCAACATCGAGCTCTGCTGCGCTGTACTGCGCTGTGCTATGTTACTCGCTCGTCTAATATTTCAATGAGGATAGAAACAAACCATGCTGTGCTGCGCTGTGTGAGGCTACGCTCTGTTTAAAAACGCAGCAGTCTCGAGCGAGGCGCGCTACCCGCCGTGCTGTGTCGAGCTGTGCTAGGTTTTTCAAACATGGAGCACGCTGCGTGCCCCTCCATCGCCCTCAGACGTCTCTCTCACTCTCGTACTCCCATCTCGCTCGCACTAGTGTATGCGCGCACAAACAAACAAGAACGAACTAGTTTCATTCGCTCATTCACTACTGAGCTAAGCAAAGCGCAGCACAGCACAGCTTGATGTTGATTCTTAACACTTTGACTGCGGCTAATAATCACATGTGTTTGCCCCAGGCGCGGCTAAAAGTCAAACGCGTTGTGTTTTACACGCCTGGCGTGTGCAGCCGCACTCGCGTCGCGCAAATGAAAACACAGGGCATGTGTTTCCCGCAGCCAAAGTGTTAAAAAAACGTAGCTTAAGAAACACAGCACAGCACAGCGCAGCACAGCTCGATGTTGATTCGTCACCCTAAGTCTGGTGTGTTCAATGACATCAGATCCTTTTGCTATTACAGAGAGGCACTTTTAGGTAAAATAACAGTTCAGTCAAGTTTCAGTCAGTTATAAAATCCAGTTAAAAATCTTACCGACTACGGTTTCGGCGTTCCGCCTCCAGGTTCGAGCCGTCGCCACTTCCTCATATTCCCTCGCGTCTTCCATCTTTCCTAAACTTTTCCTAAACATTTCTTCCACACACTCATCGCTATCATCATCTTTATATAAACTCTCGTAGTCACTACTATCGCCTAATGATATTAAACTATCGCGGTCTTTCACTTCGATATCGATATGTTTCACGTCACTATTCACTTCAGTTTCTTTGTCATCGTTGAGTGACGTGAAGCTATGCGGCTCCTTATCTGACGTGTCGCTTGTTTTGAGCGTATCGTATTCGCTGGTGCAGATAGAAATGAGGCTGTCCTGTTCTTTCGTATGGCTCGAGTCTATCTCTCTCGTTTCCTTGTTGTTGTTTGCTTCTCTTTTTATGACGGTGTCGTACTTGGAGGTCCAGTTTGCGCATGCGATTGTCCGGGTGACGATTTCGAAGCGAGCGTCGCATAGATAGGCGTGGTAGTTGCCGAATAAGGTTTCGTTGGGATTCTGAAACGGAAAATTATATTACAGCAAATATATTATTTGGTTTTAAATCATTTGTTGGTCTTTAATTTTGATTTGGTTACAAAATCGGTGTACTCGTTTACTTTACGATCACTTAATATAAGGATTGTGATGAGCACAGACTTATTCATGTACAAATAAGGCTGCCTGTCCACTGGAGCGAAGCGGCGACATATTAACTAATAAAATAGCAAAACAAAAAATCCGCTTAGAAATCGGAACGGAGTTTTTTAAGCAATTCTATTTGTTAATATTGCTCTGCTCCTCTCTTCTCCGCTCCAGTGGACAGACAGCCTAAGGGTTTCTCTTTACCATTTTGTACTACTAAAAAGCGTCTCCGATCTTTGCCAGAGAAGTGATAGCTGGACATACAAATAAAATAAAAAACATAAACTTACCCCATAATTCAGTCCAGCATCAGCCACCAGATTCCCCATCGCTATATCATCACCATGGACCCTCCCACCATTCTCCTTAAACTCCAGCACTCTTCTCCCCGAAGTCGCTAGCTCGTCCACAAACTGCCTGGTATAATTCAATGGTCTCGAGCAGCAGTTCGGTGAGAGAGTTAAGAAGGCAGCTGCGGCGTTTCTATAGGGTTCTGGGTCGGTGATCCTGTGAGAGGAGAGGTGGTGGCCGGCTAGGAGGTACTTGTAGACGAGTTCGATCATGACGTCTTCGCAGTTCAGGCTGATTAGCGTCTCCATTAGTGCGAGGGAGACGAGGGATAGCTGGAAAGTGGAATGGTGTTTTAGTGGCTGAGTAGTGGAGCCAATATTATTTTTAAGGTGCGATGTTTGGATGCTTCCATGTTTGCGTTGCGTTTGAGATTCAGTTTCTCGGAACATTTTTAAGTATATAGAAAATCTAACGTCCGTTCTTATGATCATAACAATTCAATTTTTAAAAATTTTTAGTCGTAAAAAGTAACTAGCAGACAGACATAGACAGAGTTATTATGTATAATTTATATTACTGCATTCAAAGTGCGCATAAGCACATTTACGTTAAAAAAATCGACCAACCTGCAAATCGTGTTCCAAAGTTCGCATCACCACAACAATTTCAAATTCAACAATTATAAATTCAAGACGTTTTTGAGTACCCCCCCCCCCCCACGCTCATACATCGGTAGTAACTTTCAAAACGCCATCACTTGTCACGACTAGGTAGACTAATAAAAACGCATTTCAACATGCGTAACAACACATCCACTAACCTGGGAATCGCCTTCCAATCTCTTCAACAGCACATCGATGACGCGGAACCCGTCATACTCGTAGACGAAAAGGAAATGCAAGACGCTCCTGAGTAGTCCCCTCTCGCTCACACACCGCAGCAACAGCTCGAGGTAGGCCATCGCCGCCGCTTGTTCGTTGGCGCCGCTCTGCAACGCGTCCGCTTTCGTCTACGGTCGGCACGTTAATAGGCTTCATTGGACGGCGGTTGAGTGACAGTTGATATTCGACTTTGATTTCGAGGTATTAGAGTTGAATTTTGTTAGATTGTGTGGACAGTAAACGATAAGGTAGTTTAGTTTCTGGCTGGCTTTGATTGGAGTTAAGTGTGTTAGAACAAGTGACAGTCGACTTTGTACATTAAACTGTAGATGGTAAAGTTGAATTTCGTACAAAAGTTAAGTCTAACTTTGAGAGTACAAAAAGGAATTTGGAATCTGTATTTGAGTTGTTGAAATTGAATATGGTTGATTGATTTTGAATAGAGGTAAGTTTTTGTTTGACCACAATTATGACCAATTAATTACCTATGTGTTTCGAACTGTCTGATTTTGTTAATAACGAGACAAGGACATGGGTCTCTAAATTTCATAAATTTTATCGTAAGGTTATATAAATTAACTATAGGTTTACTCCATTAACAATAAAACATCACAAAATATAAAAATTCCATAATGAACCCAATTTTGCCATACAAACAAATATATTAGTCAATCAACACACAATGATATGTTAGTGAGAAGCCAATCGTAATGAGTAATGAATGCCCAGTCGTGTGAGATGTTTGTCAAACGAAATGCGACCCTATCGCTGTAGCGATAGAGTGTACCGTCACTAAACCGCATAAACGCATGGCCCTCGCCTGTGCGACCAACCCGTGCAATGGAAGCCCTTTCACGTGAATTTGAACCTTATTGTCTAAGAAACTGGATATAATAATTGTTGAAACAATTGAAAATTGCCTTTGCGCACAGTTATGCTATAAAATGCTGTCACCTTCTCGCAGACGCGAAAGTGTCACGTGCGGGAACGAGACAAAACATCTTAGATGGTCTGTTTAGTAATGATGTAAAACGTTCCTAGGTAAGACCGCGTGACTTTTAAATGATATTTATTATCTATAATGCAGTTTCTTAGACAATTAGGTTACAAGACCGAGACAGTAAATATTGGTTTGATTATTTGATTTAATTTTATAGATTATAAATAATTCGACAGTCTCTATTGTTCACATGAGAAATTATTAAACACTTTTGTTTTACACTAGTATTGCCAAAGTTTTAAAACAAGTGTGAACTGGCTGCCTTATATGCAAAGAGCGATCTCTTCATGGCTTCCAGGAATGATGATATTATGGAATTTGATTCCATATCCTTAGTATTTATTTTGCCACTTAATTTAATTAGCAATAATCTAATAATAATCAAACCAAACCAAAAACATAGTTAGACTAAGTCGAGATCTCTACGTAAATCAAAAACATTGAATTAGTTTACGCGAATCTCGACCTTACCTCAACTAGTCATTAAACATTTCTATTACATTTCCTCATATAATTCGTAGTAAATACTTAGACATAAGCAAAACAATACGAAAGCAACAGTACAAAACAAACTGACAGTACAAAACACACATAAAAGAAATAATATGTAATCAAAAATAAATATTGACATTATTGTAAACTGTAAGATAGAAGACTGGAAAATAATATTAAAACATAATACATACATACATAGTTTCGTAGATATTAATAGAAGTAATTTGAAAAAATTCTCAAAAAACAAAGGAATAATTACTATATATTCGGTTAGACGACATATTATAGGATGTCATTGTACTCTTCATTATAAACACTTTTTACTAAAGGACCAAACCAACCCTGTAGTTGTAAAACAGATGGTAAAAAATGTTCATAATGATCTCTAAGATTAGACTATGTCCGTCAATAACCGAACTCTGTATAACAGTTACAGATTTTTAAGTCCTGCGGTTGTTAGTTGCTCACCAAGCCTAATAAATATTAAATAAATACATGGTTAATTGGTTATAAGGAAAGGGTAAGCTAAATCGAAAAAGGCTTGTAGTAAAAATTCTAATACTATAAAAGAAATATTATAATTAATTTGTCCATAATACAGTCATAAGTTATTTAATACATTATTAATTTACTGCTCTTTGTCGAACACTTCAAGCAATTAACTAACCAAAATAGACTAACAATTTTTTTGGACTTTTAAATGAAAACTTGACTTTGTGTAAAAACTGTTTTCACGGCAAGAATTTGCTCGCAGAAGTCGACTTGCGAAAGTTGTATCGGTAATCTATTTGGCAATCAACCAATATTTTAGTCCATTAACAGTAATATCACTCAAGACAAGTACACAGTACACACACTCATCCTCCACCCGAGTTTTCTATAAATATATACAGTACGACACTGATTATAATGAACGTGGTTGTTTCAACTTGAGGGTATTAAATTTGGTGGTAGTAAAAAGTACCACAAAGCAAAATTTAGCGTAAAAAAAGACAACATTCAACATAGTAACAGCACCTCCAGATTAGTTCATTATAACCCATGTTACACTGTAGCATTCAGACCTGTCAAAGTTCACGAGCCACGGTATTAACACTTTAACTGCTGAAAACACATACCTTGTGTTTTCCTTGTGCCACGCGAATGCGGCTACACACGCCAGCCGCGTAAATTCCACTTTCAATACAACTGTGCGGTAAAACACAAACGCATGTGATTATTAGCAGCAGGTAAAGTTAAACCGTGCTGGATGAACTTTGACAGGTTTCAAGCGAAGTTTTGACAGCTCCAAAGGACTCATAAAAAATGGAGTAACATTTACCTGGAGCAATGCTGGCCCCATAACGGGGACTAGAAACCCTTGGTAGAGTAGGTCTAGGAGATGCTTCTTTAAGGACGGATGAGCAACCTGAAAGGTTTACAAGTAAATGTTAGAGTACTGAAATATAGAGTTCCTGCTCAATTGTAAATGCTGAGTATTGATCATTTACTATTAAGAAATAACAAATATTTTTAATTAAAACAAAATTTATTAATTTTCTTGAATCTTAGCTAATTAGAAATGCCAAAGTGAGTTTGATTGCTAACGTCTTGACTATTCAACCGACTATCATGTAATTTTGCGCTCCCGACCCGTGGTCCAAATGGTTTGACCACGGTTAAGTAAAACTATCCATGGTGCAAAGGACTACCTTTTCATCACCGTGCCGTGGGGTGATTTATAATTGGGGTGATTTATAAGCCGAATTCTGAAGGTTTTTTTAGTTGACAGATATAAACTTACTACAAATAAAGCTGTCTTTGTCTTTACGATCTATTAGACGAGGACATTAACACATTTAGGTCAATATTGATCTGTTAACACTTTGACTGCGGCTAATAGTCAAATGCGTTGTGTTTTATGCGCCTGGCGTGTGCAGCCGCATTCGCGTCGCACAAAGGAAAACACAAGGTTTGTGTTTTCCGCAGTCAAAGTGAAAAACAAAAGTCAAAAGTGAAAGTCAAAAACTTTCAGAAGAGACTTGATCAACTATTATAGTCCCGTATAATATTGTTTAAAACACGTGTAGAAATCGCTACTAGTACAAAAACTGGGAAGCTTTTTAGCATAAACATAATTAAGAAGGATTACCTATTGCCTAGACTCTAGACAAACCCAATTTAAGACAATTATTGTTTATAAATATATATATAATATATTATAAATACTGTTATCAATAAATAATTCAAACAAGCTAATACCTGAGCGACTGCGTTGCAGAATTCAACAGAGTCTATAAAGAGAGTGAGCTTGTTGACTTGGTTGACGTCGTCGGGGGAGAGGCGGGACGTGCGCTCGGGGAGGATGCGCGGGAGTAGCGAGTATAGCCCGCTTAGACCTGGAATAATAAAGATATAAAGGACTTTTATAAACTAGCTGCGTTCCGCGGTTTCACCCGCGGTCAAAAAGTTAACACGAAAAAAAAAACTAAAAGACAAATCTAGTCCAACGTGTTTCGGAAAAAACTAGCTCAACACTTTGGCTGCGGGAAACGCATACCTTGTGTTTTCCTTTGCGCGACGCGAGTGCGGCTGCACACGCCAGGCGCTTAAAAAACAAGGCGTTTGACTATTAGCTGCGCCAGGGGCTAGCGCATGTGATTACTAGCCGCAGCCAAAGTGTTAATGTGTGTTAATCCAGACTATGAAAGGCCTTCATTACAAATTTAATATAAATCCATTGAGTCGTTTCAGAGTTTAGGTTCCGGACCTATCGTATTTTTAACGAACGCGCAACCAAATGATTAGCAACAACACAAACAATAATATCATGCAAAAAGTACAAAACCCGCGCGACTCTTTAGACAAATGCACAAACCCAATCAACCCGAACGAATGAAACCTTTCTAACGAACGAAAAATGTAAAAAATATTAACTGCAGCGCCTGGAGAGCTGGGCAGCCTGAAGAGTTACCTCTGTAACATCTATCTAAGAACCATCGCTGATGAATAACAAGCTCTTACAGAAAACCTCAACGGAGTTGTTTAAGCCGTTGTTGAGATAAATGGTAACATTCGTTTTTTACAAAGCAGCGCCCCCTGGCGAGTTACCTCTGTAACATCTATCTAAGAACCATCGCTGATGAATAACAAGGTCTTACAGAAAACCTCAACGGAGTTGTTTAAGCCGTTGTTGAGCTTGAGATAAATGGTAACATTAGTTTTTAAACTGCAGCGCCGCCTGGCGAGTTACCATCGTAACTTTTAAAAACCACGACAGATAAATTACAAACCCTTTACAGAAAACCGCATCAGAATCGGACAAACAAACAGACAAAAAACAAAAACAATCTCTCCCCCTAAACGCATATACCTCCCCCCTCCATCGTGGGTACAAAAGGCATTACCTGACTGACATATCAGAGCACAGGCGAAATTTTCGGTTCTGTGCATCTGCTGACGCTTGCGCACTGTCACATGCCCGTACTGGTGGACTCGCCCGGTATTCTCTGACGCTGGTAATAACCGTGCAAAATGTCAATGACCCTCGACAAAAGGTATGGATTTTTCGCGATTTCAGGGTTGGTCACACAGCGACGATCTGCGTAAGGCGGCTGGTGAATGCGTAAGGGAGAAGATTTTTTTTGGCGTTTTCTGGGAGAGGCCTATGTCCAGCAATACTGATGATGAGCAAGTAGACTAACCCTAAGTCTCACCGGTAGCGAACGCCGGGCACGTATTCCCCTGCAGAATGTACGCCGCTAACATTATATTTCACAGAAGTATTGCATCACCCCTCAAACTGGTTCTAGAATATTCTAGTACTAATTCTGACGATATTGAGACCGCAGGGTGAATTCTTAATAAGTCTCGACATGGACACTTGTTTGTTAAACAGCATATACTAACCGGTAGCGAGCACAGGGCACGTATTTCCCTGCAGCATGTAGGCTGCCAACTGGTCTCGGCGCGCGGACATCTTGGCGCACAGAAGTAGCGCGTCACGCGCCGCCGCGCCCGTGTCGCCCTCCATGTGCACCGACGACAGGAGGAGGCGGACTATTATGAATCTGGAATAAGAAATGTTGTGAAAATTGGTAAATTCATATTTCGAGTATTTAGTCTACTCGTACTAAAGCGAAGTACACTGTGTACTAAAGGGGGAATCAGCTAAGGACAAAAAAATCAGTTGAACTGTTTTTACGTAAGGTGCCCCGCGGTTTCAGCTATCCTATGGGAACCATTATTAAAAAAAATACCGAAATTTCCGGGACAAAAAAGTAGCCTAATTGCAATCTACTCCCATACCAAATTTCATCCAAATTCTTAGGCAAGTTTTTTTGTGATTGCGTTAACCAGCACTTAAACGTTTACGTTTATGGTTTCAGTAAGGTTATACTAAAAAAATAAACAAACTAAAAAGTGAATTGCAATATAAAACAACCAAGACTTCGTTATAATTTTTTTTTATACATTTTGTTATAATCCCACGATATATTGGGTACAAGTTTGAGACTTTATTTGGCAGACCTAAACTAACTAAAAAATCTGTCTTTGTCATTGCAATCTATTAGACAAGGACATCAATACTTTTAGGAAAATAAATCTGATTGGATTAGTTTTCGTAAAGAGTTTATCTATCTGTGAACAAAAATCCTTCATACTGGGGTCCATTATGTTGGCTACTCACTCGGCAGGCGCATCACTGTCGGCGCGAGTGCTGACGAAGAACAGGTCCAGGAGAGATATGTTCTGCATCAGCGCCACGCACAGCTGGTTCAGGACGGTTACTAGTTGACCTGAAATATATATATTTTTTATTTACCATGTTGTCTCCTCAGATCATGTAGAAAGGCAGATAGAGTCCCGCCTTAGATACAGATGAAGCCAAAAAATAATAATAAAATGGAATTTTTGTATAATTTACTGAATTGTAAGAAAGCCAAAATTTGTTAATTTTGTATATAGGTATTATTAACTTTATTTATTTGTCAAATTTGTTACAATTCAGTTAAATATAGAATTATTCCATTTCATTACATATTTTTTTTACATTTTGGAATTAGCTGGTTTTGATTCTACATCCCTCAGTCTGATATGACCACGCCATCTGGTTTAGACAAAAGAAATTTAATGTAAAGACTAGACCACACTTACTTTCTAAAGTGGACAGAGACAGCTCGTTTCTGAATCCGCTCAGGAGTTTCAGTAGAGGCTTGATAAACGGCTCTGCTGCTATTATCTACAACAAACAATATAAACTTTATTTACAACTCAGATCAAGTAGAAAGGTATAGTCCCGCCTTATATCCAAGTGAAGCCAAAAAAATTACCCTACTGCCCGTGTACGTATACTTCAAGCACATATTGACGCAAAAAAACTACCACGTTCTCTGAGCAACTGATGTAAGAATTGACGATGGATTCGAGTAGTTTTTATGCGTCAATGTGTGCTTGAAGTATACATACACAGGCAGTAGGTAGAGGTAGGGTAGTTTTTTTGGCTTCACTTGTATCTAAGGCGGGACTATATCTGCCTTTCTACTTGATCTGAGATTTAGGTACAACTAATTTTATTACTGACTAGCTACGCCCCGAGGTTTCACCTGCTATCTTAAATAACCCATTAGTTTTCCAAAGATATAAATTATATGTTAATCCAGAGAATAAGCTGTGTCCATTTTGTCTGTACCTAATTTCATCCAAATTCGATCAGCCGTGCTTGCGTTTAAGTAGCAAACATTCATACATAAAAACCTACATATTTTATATTTGTTATTATTTATGTTATTTATTTGTCCCTTGCTCTGGACACGAGCTGCGCTACGAAAAGTTCTGACAGCTGAAGTTCTGAATGCTTCTCAGCACGGCTTGAGTCGAGGTAACGCTCGAGTAGTTCTTCTACTGGGTTAGGAAAGGGTATGCTAAGCCGAAAAGGGCTCATACTTAGTATTCATAATTATAAACAACTTTCGCTTTAGGAGAAACTCGGGATTTGCGAAAAAAAACAGCTGTTCCATATATTTGGTCGAGTGTCATTGATATTTTTCTATGGAACAGGTGATTATCTTTTCGCAATTTCAGGGTTGGCCCCATGATAAAAGTTGTTCATCATCATGATGTGTATTAAGAGCCCTTATCGGCTTAGCATACCCTTTCCTTATAACCCTGTATTGTAGTGATGTTACCTGAGCGCTGTAATGGCTGATGAGGATCCCGTACAACTTGAGCTCTTCCAATATAATTACTTCTTTGTATCTGAAACATTTAAAAACCAAAATTATAATGTGTCATGCTAAAAGATTACATTACTGTGTTCCGGTTGGAAGGACATTGTTTCCAGTGAAATTTCAGGGCAAATAGGAGATTAAACATCTTATATCTCAGGGCAAGTTCTAATTCAAAATTCTGTGTTGTTGTTATGGGCAAACGTGACGATTAACATCAGACAAGCGATTAGCTCGTCTCGTCACTCAATAGCATTAAAAAAAACTATTTTATCTCTTTCTCGATTTTGATACGAGTTCAACTCAACAGCTGATTTGTATTCGAGCGCAGCGCTTAAGGGGCAGACTTTGACAACAGATAACGATCCTAATTAATTTTATGAGAAACTCTAGCTCTTAATTAAATATTAAATATATTTATCGATCTATCTACTAGTGCCTGATTATCAACAAGTGCTATCAATATGAGTTATCACGTACTGTGATAAAACTAAATTAACAAATATTGCTCCATCGAACAATTGAGTTTGCAGTTTGAGACAAAGGACTTTTAGTTTCACTACCCTGGAGCAGGAGCCCTATTCTTGCGAGTGTGATATTATCTCGGTCACTATCGCTCTCATTAAAAATGTCATGAGAATGAAAGAGACAGAGATAATCTCAGACGTCCCGGGTTCGATTCCCGGCCGGGCAGATGTTTGAATCATGAATTTAAATATCTGTTCTAGGTCTGGGTGTTAGTTGTCTTTGTGTGTGTTCCATGGCATCCCCGACACAGGATTTATCCTAGTGGGGAGCTATGAGTGTGAAACGTTTTATTTATTTGTTTTATTAAATCTCGACCGCCCAAGAGTCCCAGTAGACTACACGCTGTGACTAAGTAATCTCGACTCTTTTTAGCGAGACAGGCGAGTACGTGTAAAATAGGGCCCCAGTTAAGTCTAATATGCATTCGATAACAAAATATTTTTGACTCTTTTAGCGAGACAGACATATACTTACACGTAGCCTTGTCTCGTTCTGGCACGGCAAAAAATTTTGTCGCGGTAATTTTGCGCATGCTAGGTTTGCAAGATAAGCAGAGCTTTGTGTGCTAATAGATATCGTACTTCCCGGGTTCAAGATAAAATGGTGAGCGACTAAAGTAGGTTTTCCTCTTATACTCTTTAAAGTAGGTTACTATATAAGTGCTGTAGGCACTGGAAATTGTTTATTCAGGATATTACTATGAAATATTATTTTTAATATTCAATTAAGTTAGCCGTTAAGCCGGATAGTTGCTTCGATTGTTTGAAATATGTAGTTATTTAAACAAATAAGAATAGTATTTATTTTTGTGTTAGGCTTGCATTTGGCCGCTATCTCGCCTGATGGTAAGCAATAATGCGGACTAGCAAAGCTTTGTCAACGCCGCTAGTATTGGAAGAGTCCAGGTGGCGATTTGCTTACTATCTGGCTGACTGACTGCCAGTTTTCCGTTCATTTTATGAAATAATATCTGTAACAGACATTTAAGGCCATGTATATATATGTATGTATAGTGTTATAGTAACTAATACATATTATAGATGCAAAACTAAGTATTTGCTCGATTGTTAGGCTTTTACGCTTTAACTATTCAACCGATCATAAATAAATTTTGCATACACGTTATCAGAGGCACAGAAAATAACATTGGCTACTTTTCATCGTCATTACAGTGCGAGTAAAACTGCGGGGCGCAGCTAGTAATATAACTAATACATATATATTACATAACGAACCGCCAGAGTGTGGAATGCTTTGCCTAAGTAGGTATTCCCCCATGAATATGGGTGTCTTCAAGTCGTGAGGGAATCGGTTCCTTCTAGGCAAGCGTGCCCCATCGTAGACCGCATTGCTTACCATCAGGCAAGATGGCGGTCAAACGCAAGCCAATCATTGAATAAAAAAAAAATTAATAGTTAAAAAAACTAAAAAACACGATTTGTTTAGTGTATTGTCATCGGTCCTCGATATATCTACAAACTTTGAAAGAAATCTGACCGTTTAAAGTGGGTCAAAAACGCGCTCAAAGAAGTCGGTTACAAACATACAAACATACAGGTGAAGCTAATAAAAGCGTGTTAAAAATAGTACTCGAATTGTAATTTATGAATCACAAAGGAAGCTGATTAGCCGACTTCGATACAGTGACCCTAGACCTCAACGTAAAGATAACGTAATAATAAAACTGGTAATTTATATGCGATTTCACAGACATTTTAATCAATATTTATATTATAAAAAGTGAAACTCGCCAAATTGTTATTAAGTGAGAGTTTACTTTGAATAATTGGACCCTGTTTTATTGAACCCCATTCTAATTATTTACAAAATCGAATATAGTATGTGTGTACATAATTAATTATACATAATATAATACAAAGCCAGAATCTACAAATCGTATAATTCTCGGTATTTATATTTATAGCAAAAGAAAGCTAAAGAGATAATAGGAGGGGCATGCCTACTTATTTTCACATTATTAACACCGTTAATTTTGGAATTTGATTATTTGTATAATTTCTCGCAAAAATATACTTTTATCGTATATTTTAGCACAAACCCTAGATAAGATAAAACAGCTACAAAAAACGTTCTGAGCTATAACGATAATTCTAACGTCCGGTGTTGACTGCAATCAATACAATCACTTCGATAAGGCACGACAATACGCTAAACACTTTTCTAACATAATAAACAGCCAGCTAGTTAAACATGATCTGTTTGAGACAGCCAATCTAACCAATTTACTTTTAGTTATGACAGCGTTTTAACATTTCTAAGGTTTAATTTTTTTAAATGAAACAGCTACCCTTTGTACTCGTATGACTGTCATTGTAGCCACTAAGGCAAAGAAGCCACAAAGACTAGGCTGCAGTTTATGGTGGCCCTCAGAGGAAACGACTCCTCCTCGTCGACTTTACTGCTTGTCAACTCCCTTGTCAATGCAGGCTGCCCACTCATACAGCTCGTCAACTAACTTCCTAGTGCAGATCGCCCGCTAATACAGCTCGTTAACTCACATGCTAGTGTAGGCCGACTCTTACACAGCTCGTCAACTCACCACTGCAGGCCGCCCGCTTACACAACACTTCACTAGTCACTGCAGGCCACTTGCTCATATAACTCGTCAACTCACTAACCAGTGCTGGCCGCCCACTGATACAGCTCGTCAACACACCTGTCCTACCAGTGCAGGTCGTTCGTCTACACAGCTCGTCAACTCACTTCCCAGTGCAGACAGCTCGTATACAGCTCGTCAACTCACTTGCCAGTGCAGACCGCCCACTCGTACAGCTTGTGCAGCAGGTTCTCGCTAAGAAGGTACTCTAAGCAAGAGTCGGTGCTGGTTTCGAGGCCACCTTCGCGCGCCTTCGCCTCCAGCACCAGCAGCGTCGCGAGTTGCTCCAAATGGTTGACTACTCCTAGGACGTCATCGTGCAGGTGGATCGGCTACAACAAAACAAGGACTCATGGTAAAATACAATACAATAATTGTTTATTGACACCACAAAAACGAATCACAAACATAGTAAAAAGCACGAAAGGCGGTTTTGGTAATGCCTTATTAGACCCTTATTAGGCTTCGAAGGTTTTGTTGAAGACAGATTTTTGTTTGATTATCTTTCGTTCGATGTTAAGACATGATGTATGATGTAAACATATAATAAACATTCCTCATTCATAGAGTTGAGCACCTCTGATGAATGATATGCATCGCGTTGTAATTGCGTGTAAAATGATATGCTTAAATACCTCAACAAACTAAGGAACTAATAGTAGTGTAGCATGTATCGTTTCTCACATATTTGACCTCGAAATCCAGTTTATTACCTACGTATTACATCCATTCTGAAATTTCCAGTTCATTCTACTAATATCCATTTTTATATGATAATGTTAAATTCTTTCCGTGGAATTTAGATTAGATATCAAGCTTTTCTCAATACTCGATATTTTGGAATAAACAATCTGTCTGTGCTGTTCCATCTAGGACATTTTTATTTAATCCGAATGCCGAATATGTGCATTTTTCTCTTTATCTACTGAACTTATATCTAATATCTAATCAGTATAATATTAAAACTGTTATATTTATAAGCAAAATAGTAGTATCTCGTAGCAATAAGATCGCCTATAGTCCCTTTTATCCTTAAAACAATTTTGTGGACTAAACCAACATAAATACCATGTACATAAACATTACACATTAATGCCCGCCTTCCACTGCGAGCGGAGCGGGCTCCGTACGGACTCCGTTTAACTCGCAACGGCTTTTTTCATAGAAGTGCTTCCACTGTGAATGAGCGGACTGAGCGGATCAAAAAAGTACAACGAGTTACAAAATTGGTCGCAGAGTTGAGCGGATTTCCAACGGACTCCGTACGGATTCCGTTCAACTCGCAACGCAAAATTTCATACAAATGCTTCCACTGCGAGCGAGTAAGCGGAACGGATTGAGCGAGTTAAAATGGGTCCGCTGCGTCATGGCGTCGCACGCGAGTTTTGAACGGACTCAGCTCACCTCCGCCCTTCTTCAAACTGTTTTTTATCGACTCGAAAATAATTTTTGAAATATTCGTCTTGTAAATCGTAGAACATCCGCATCAATTTACCCTTGATAGGTCTCTCTCTAATATGGTCGCTTGTCCAGAATCTTGGTTTGTTACGCTTCTTTTTTTTGTTATAATGGTAGAGTAGCAAGCATTTATTTGTGGTATTTACGTAATCCTCTTCACTGGAATCGTAAGATATCGTTATCGCAAAATATACCGCGCCACTTGCTTCCTCTGTGGATCGCCTGGCACTCGCTCATCGCCGCGCCGCTGGCAATGGAAGGCAAACAACTCGCTCATCCGACCCCGCTCATTTCCCACCTCACTCGCTCCGCAAAGCCCTCTGGCAGTGGAAGGCAAAATCTGAAACTCTTTCTTGGAAGTGTACAACTATTTTTACTCCGGTCCGCTCAGATAATCAGTTCAGTTTCCGCTCATTACCCTTTTTTAGTGGAAGGCGGGCATAAAGCCCCGGCAAAGGCAAAATTCCAAAATCTTTTTTCTACCAGTCCTTACACTTCCAGTACGCGAGTAACAAATCCCGCGATAAATGAGTTACTAAAACTGATTTCCACCACTTTCACCAGACACTGTAAAGCAGTTTAGCTACCATCCGTGTTTCCCGAGATCCCCCATTTCTAACATGGCCGCCGTGGTCACGCCGCGCGGCAATGACGGCGGCAGCAGCGTTCTGCCATGACGCAGCGTTGTTTCGCTGGCTCGGCGCTGATGTCAGTGATGTCTAAGCAACACAATACAATCTACACTATCTATACCTTTTTAACACTTTAACTGCTGAAAACACATACCTTGTGTTTTCCTTTGGGCAACGCGAATGCGGCTACACACGCCAGCCGCGTAAAACACTACGCATGTGACTATTAGTCGCAGTTAAGGCAAACGCATGTGATTGTTAGCAGCAGTTAAAGTGTTAAAATATTTATAAAAGGAAGGAGAATACAAAATCATAAAGATAAATAAAAAAAGGAAAACAACAGAAAAAAGAGAAATTATAAGGAGGTAAAGTATGTTTAAAAAATTCTTTCACCAATGAAAAGCTACAGGATCCCTGAGTGTTATAGGCTTATTTTAAAGCCCCAGAGCAACACCGGGTACAAAGTCATTAGTCTGTATAATACAACACTACATAATAATTATGTTAATGCTTTTCACACAAACAACAAAAGTACCTCTATTTATAAATATTGACACCTGAGATAAGGACGGCAAAAATTTTAGTAATAAAAATATAATATACTAGCGGCCCGTCCCGGCTTCGCACGGGTAGACTTTGGGATAAACGTAGAGTAAATTGAAATCGGTCCAGTCGTTCACGCGTGATGGCGTGACCAAAGGTGTTAAGAATAATTGTAAGAACTCTTTGTTATAACCTCTATTCTCATGCTATTGCGTAACTATAGCAACCGTAGTTTGTTGATGCTAACTTGTCAATTTATAGTAAAAATTATCAGTATAAAACGCACACTGTTTTGATAGATATGATTGAATTTGAACCTTGTACAGAGGTAATAAAGTGCAAATTGACTCTTGGACGTTAGGAACATACCTACATTGCTTAAACAACAGTGAATGCTTGCAATTCAATATGAACTTTATACAATAGCAATAAAGCTCGTTTTAGTTAGAAAACGTTTGTATGGGAAAAATAAAAGGGCTGTTTTTAGGGTTTTTCAATATTTCTGAGAGATTTTCTTAATATTTTTTTCCGTAAGAACCTTCTCCTAATAATAACAAATACAACAAAAAAAGAATTAGTGAAATCGGTCCAGCCATTCACGCGTGAGGCCGTGACCAAGGAAAACGGGTTTCATTTTTATATATATATAGATGTAGTAATTTTTATATATATATAGATGTAGTAAGTAAACTGAATCGACGTCCTTGAACTGCCGAGTATAATAATTCTACTTAACATTTGGTCTTAGTTATTATTATTTATTCGGTGTGCAATAAAGCTTTATTCTATACTATTTAATGTTTAGTGCTTATTTCTTTTTGGTTTGTTCGGTAAGTTTACCTGAGTCTTGATAATGATGTCATACGCCTGCTGCCAGTGTTTACAGAAGGAGCTGTAGCAGGCCTGCGGCTCGTAGTCGTGCCGGTCGAGCGCGCGAGGCAGCTGCCGGGCGAACGGGATCCTGTTCAGGAGCCTGTCCATCGCGGCTGGCTATGGACACATCTGCAAGGCAGTTTGATAGTATTCAGTATCTATTTATTTAATACTTGTACACATCCAGCCTTCCTAGCCAAGATGCAATTCTATGATCGAAACGTTATAGAAAATTAGGAAAATGTATGGGAATGACATTTCTATACTCCATGTTTATAGATCTTATATTCTATGACAAAAATGTCATTCCCATACGTTTTTCCTAATTTTCATTCAAGTATCATGCCAGAGAGACAGAATTTGTTATTTTTCAGGAGAGATTAAAGGCTATTCTTAAATTTTGTTTATCAAAATGAATTTTTAAATGAAATCATAGAAAATCATACTGTAAAAGTGTACATTCTATATTCTACAATAAGGACAATTAAACATCAACAGGATAATTAAAGTTAAAATCATCATAGAGATTACCCACAATCGTAACGATTGAATCCCACTACACAGCTAACACACTGGTTGAATTTACAAGTAATGCTAGAGCCTGAAGATTTATAGTGATGCCACAAAACACCTCAGTTCAAAAACTGTGTATATCTAAGCTCTAAGCTAAAATTTTCACCAGTATGTTAGTTGGAATTAATTTTCATTGATTTGTTTATCATCAACTTTTATATGTTATTGTAGGAACAAAGATCTTGTATCACATCAATGCAATATCTATAGAGAATTATCTGCGATGCATCCTAATCATCATCTGCCTACTCAGGCCAGTACAGTACAGTATGTACACTTCTTCCATTCATCTCTATCACTTGTCATATCTGAATACACTCCCTTCTTTTTCATATCATCTTTCACACAGTTCATCCATACTTTCTTTTCTGCTATGCATCCTTTGGATACATACTTTGGTAGTGTATCCTTGAAGGCGGGATTAGGAGCTAAAGTGAGCACACTAATCCTAGCTTGGCCACCTGTCCGGTGAGCAAGTTCGTCAAATGGTTACAGAAAGGAGCGCAGGTCGTGTTGACATCTGTAACAAGCCTACAAAGTTCCTGCACGTGGTGGCGCCTGCTTTTGGTCTGGTCCCCTATGGAACAGACGTAACAGATACTTTTAGGCGCAATTTCAGAACTCCAAACCCTCCCATCCCTTTCTCCTCCTTCCAATCAGCGTGGTGGCGTGGTGGTCAGGTCACTGCGGGCCTTACATCTCCGGATGTATGGTTGGGGGGATGACCACCCACGTATTTTGTGCTGTGCGTGGGGGGCCCGTAGGTTGGATGCAACAAACCTGGTGGCTGAGTGATTGGTTGGTCTTTCACAACACTCCACTTTGGTGTGAATTTCAACCGAAACGGGAGGATATGGACTAGCCATACATATTCATTCAGCACAGGTGGCAGTCTTCCACTCCACCGGGCGAGAGGGGGGGTTTTAAGGGGCCTGCAGTCGGCGTCGCTCGCGGACCACGTTATGATTGGCGTGGACCTGGGAGCGGCGTCCGCCTCGTGGGTTCCTGACTCCGCCCTTCTATACCCGCTTAGTAACCCTGGTGTTGTAACCCAACATCCCCAATGGTGCGGGCTCCGTGGAGGGTGGGGATCTAAGCGGATGAACTAATAAATTTAACAAGTATGGATTTCACTTCAAAGCAATCGCAAACCCCCAGTGGGGAGGCGGTGAAGTACCTAGAGGCTTCAATCGAGGCTGAAGAGGGAAACACTGCTGCCTGGAAGGTCGTAAGACCCAAGGGTAAAAAAGGGGCAAGGAATGCGGGGAAACGGCCTACAGCTGCAACCTCAAGTTCCAACACCCCAGCTCCCGTGGTGGCTCACGTCCCGGGGAGATTAAGCAAAAAACAAAAACGCAAGCTGAGTCGTCAGCATCAAGCGCAGATGCGCCGGGAAACGGGTTCGGGCGGACCACAGCCAACGGCTGAGGCCCCTCCAATGAATAGACCGGGACCTAGCGCATACTGCCATGTGCGACGATCCGGCCAAAATGAGCCTGCTGCCGAGCCGCATGCCCCGCCAGCATCAACCGCAGTCTCGACTGTGGCGAATGCTGGGACCGATGGTTGCAGAGGCAAAGCCACGGGCTCAAAAAACAAAAACCAAAACAGACCCAACCGCAAAAAGCGTGCTGAGACAGCCGCTGTGAAGTCGGCGCAAGCCTCGGCACAGAATGAGCCCAGCAAACGCCTGCGGTTGGACGACACGACATCGCCGAGAGGCGAGTATAAAAAAGCGAGGCTGGACAACTCACGACGTGCCCAAACCAGCTATGCGGGGATCGTGAAGAGCGAACTCTGCGTAGCGGTGACGAGGGACGACAATGCCCAGCTAAACGAGGAACAGGTCACCTTAGTGAAGAAGTTCCTTCAGCGCAAAATTTTGGAGGGTATAAAAGACCCTTCAATCGCCTACTCGCCCAGCTTCAACGGCAAACCCGTCTCTGCAGATGGAGTGTTGAAGCTGTGGTGTGAGGATGAGCGCTCACTAAGGTGGCTGACCGAAACGGTAGATTCCATGCCAGAAATGAAAGGCACCAAATTCGTGGTGAGGAAGCAGGGTGAATTGACCCGAAGGGTGCGAGCGGCCCTGTTCCTTCCGGAGTGTGAAAACACCCTGGAGGACACCAACCTTGTTCTGGATCACCAGAACAAGTGGGCCCTCGTGAACACCTGGACGGTCTTCACCCACACGCTCCAGAAGGATGGGACCATGTTCCTAACTCTGGGTATCCCGGAGAGCGTGGTCCCGGCTCTTCTGGAGCGTGGACGCAGACTATCCCATAATTTGGGAAAGGTATACGTCCGCTTCTATGGAGCGGACGGGTCCCTTTCGGATGAGCCCCCCCGGAAGGAAGTCCCTACCTCGGCGGAAGGAACGGAGACCGTCCCACCGGCGCCTATGCACTCGTCCCCAAAACCATCGACATCTGAAGTCGTGGTGGTGGGGATGAGTGTGGACCCGGAGCCCCAAAAGAGTGGCACCGACGAGGTAGAAGAGCTCGAAGAAGGCATCGAGCTAATGCAGTCGGCAGAGGGTAAGCCTGAAAATGGCGTCCCCTACCGACTGTAAATTCATACAGGCAAACCTCCAGCAC
This sequence comes from Alcis repandata, assembly GCA_949125135.1. Lineage (NCBI taxonomy): Eukaryota > Metazoa > Arthropoda > Insecta > Lepidoptera > Geometridae > Alcis > Alcis repandata. The sequence goes on from OX421240.1 coordinate 4,447,333, forward strand.
AGCCTCACTGCTACGGCTAACCTACGCAGGGTGCTGGAGGCCCCACACAATGGGGAGACCGTCGCCCTGATCCAGGAGCCGTGGATCAGGGGTGGGCGTGTATGCGGTCTCAAAACGCCATATGGTAAGTTAATTTTAAACAGCACATGCGATAGCCCGCGGGCATGTATTTATGTACCGCGTAATATCTCTGCAGTGCCCCTCACAGAATTCTGCTCTAGGGATCTGGCCACTGTCAGACTCCAGAACACCGGAGTCGACGGGGGGATGACGATCATCGCGTCGGCGTACATGCCAGCCGACGAGGAGATCCCTCCGACACACTTGGTGGATTTGGTGAAATACTGTGAGCGAAACAACTTTAAACTAATTATCTCAACAGACACTAACGCGCATCACCCTTTATGGGGAATGCCAGCAGCCAACAACAGGGGAGAGGAACTGGTAAACTACCTTTTCACAACAGATCTCTCCATAGCAAACAGAGGAACGGAACCTACTTTTGTCACCAGTAGATGCCGAACTATAATAGACCTCACACTGACAACAGGTAACTGTATAGAAACAATAAAAAACTGGCGTGTGTCGGACGAGTCCTCCTGCTCCGACCATAGATGGGTGCGTTTCGAACTGCGAATGACCACCACACCGCCTTTACCTACACGCAACCCTCGGCGAACGGACAAGGTAAAATTTTGTGACTTTCTAAAGCAACGCCTTAACACCGACGCCACGGAGGCATCAATAAACAACACAACCGACATAGAAAAAGCGGTTGTACAACTGACCAATAGTCTCACCAGGAGCTTTCAAGAGGCCTGTCCTCTATCCACCCCCAACAAAAGAGGGAATCGGGGATGGAGCAGAGACCTGGAGAGTCTAAAAGCAAAGGTACGTAAACTATTTAACAGAGCAATGAACACTTACAACGACGAGGACTGGAGCAATTATAACACTGCCCGCGCAAATTACAAAAAGCGGATTCGATCCAGGAACCGTAAGTCGTGGAGAAGGTTCAGCTCAAGCATAGAGTCAAACACACAAGCCAATAGGATCAGGAAAATTCTCGCGGCCGATCCTAACCGAGAAATCGGATCACTGAGGCTACCTGACAACACCTACACTAAAACAGACACCGAAACCAACTGTCTTCTTCTACAAACCCACTTTCCAGAATGCCAAATCGTTGACGGTACCACTTGGGAGGTCAATGATGTGGACTCACCCACAGCTGACGACTGGTTGACCGCAAGAAAGGTGGTCACAAGGGAGAGGATTAAGTGGGCAATAAACACCTTCCAACCCTTCAAATCAGCGGGCCTCGATGGCATATTTCCGGGCCTGCTGCAATGGGGAGCAGAGTACATAAACGGAACCCTGGACCTCATCTTCACAACTTGCTTGGCGTTCAAGTACGTCCCACTCGCGTGGAGAGAGGTCAGAGTTCTATTTATTCCCAAACCGGGTAAGAGCGATTACACAGAACCCAAAGCATACAGGCCGATCAGTCTAACTTCTTTCTTACTCAAAACCTTAGAAAGGCTATGTGACAGGTACATAAGAGACGACATACTGACTGTGACACCATTACACCCACAACAACACGCTTACAGTGCGGGCAAATCCACGGAATCAGCCCTACACAAAGTGGTAAGCACTATCGAGCAGGATATCAAGAACAAGACGCTTTGCCTGGGTGCCTTCATAGACATTGAAGGGGCCTTTGACAAAACAAATTTCTGCAGCATCAAAACAGCACTCAGAAAGCATGGGGTAAAGGTGACGCTGAGCGATTGGATCATCAACATGCTGAAGTTAAGAGCGGTGAGGGTGGACGCTGGAGGTACCACTAGAGCGACAGTATCCAGAGGATGCCCGCAAGGTGGTGTCCTCTCACCATTGCTCTGGAACATGGTGGTAAATGATCTAATCGCAAAGCTCAACGGACAACGCTTTCTCACGGTAGGGTACGCAGACGACCTGGCCATCCTCATCTCAGGACATTTTGCGAGCGTATCGTGTAACATCATGAACGGCGCACTACGGGTCGTGGAGAGATGGTGCACCGAATACGGATTGTCCGTGAATCCAACAAAAACACAACTAGTAATGTTCACAAACAAAAGAAACCTAGGGAGATACACACTACCTCACCTCTTCAACACACAGCTGGCCCTAACAGATGAGGTGAAGTACCTGGGTATCACGCTGGACAGCAAACTAAACTGGGCAAACCACCTCCAATGCAAAATAAACAAATCCATCATCTCCTTCTGGCAATGCAGGAAAATGATAGGGAAAACTTGGGGACTAACCCCGAAAATAACAGTATGGCTGTACAACACAGTTATAAGGCCCTCCTTAACATATGGCGCCCTAGTCTGGTGGCCTAGAACTAAACAACACACAACAATAAACAAACTGAAAAAACTCCAGAGACTCGGCTGTGTAGCTGCAACCGGCTGCATGAGAACGGCCCCTACGGCAGCCCTAGAGGCATTACTCGACCTGCCACCACTGCAGCTACACATCCAACAGGAGGCCGCGGCCTCTGCTTACAGACTCCGCGCACTCAATCTCTGGGAACATAACAGGAACGCGACCCACACCACAATCATAGAGGAATGTGCAGAGGGCAACCCAGATATTCTCTCTATTTATGACAGGGTACCTAAACAACACATCTTCACTAAAAGCTACAAAGTACAGCTGTACGAGGAGCCTAGTGAAGACACCAACACACAGGAGCTTAGGATATATACAGATGGCTCTAAAATGAAAACAGGTACAGGCACAGGCGCTTTCTCAGACGAGCTGAATATCCATGTAGCGTTAGCTCTAGGGACACACAGCTCCATCTTCCAAGCGGAATGTGCAGGTATCATCCAAGCAGCAACAGCAATACTAAACAGGAAGGTAACTGGCCACAATATCAGGATACTTTCAGATAGCATGGCAGTTCTTCGAGCACTGCAAAAAGTTGAGCACTCCTCGGGGCTAACAGTTCAATGTCACTGTCTACTGGAAAAGGTCAGTAAACTAAACTCACTGACCCTCCAATGGATAAAAGGACATAGTGGATCCAGAGGAAATGATGCGGCTGATGAATTGGCAAGAAGAGGCTCGGCCATGCGCCCCGTAGGACCGGAGCCAATGATACCTCTGCCTTTCAGCCAAATCAGGTCATGGATTCGCGAGAGAACGCACAAACTACACCAAAAGCTTTGGGCAAGTATGGAGGATTGCAGGCAGTCGAGGGAGGCCTTCCCGGTACTGAACCGGAGAACCTCCCGAAAGCTCCTCAGTCTAAAACGGGACAAGCTCCGACTTTTCGTCGGAATAGTCACCGGACATTGCCCATTAAACAAACACCTATTTACTATAGGTGTTACAGATAGCCCCCTGTGCAGAGGATGCATGGAGGCGGAAGAAACGGCCAAGCACGTGCTCATGGAGTGCGAAAGCGTGGCGTCCCAGAGAGCGAAGTTCCTGGGAAAACCGGGAACCCTGCGGGAGGCCTGCAGCGTGACACGCAAGCTGCTGGACTTCCTGGAGGACATCGGGTGGCTGGAGTAGCCGCCGTCACCCGCTCACGCAAAAAGGGCCGACGTACGGCCTAGTTGCGGAAAAGAGCCCGCTCACCAAGTACCAAGTACCAAGTAGTGTATCCTTGACAATTTTTTCAAGATTGTTTCAGTCATTCAGTTGTGAAGGTAACAGACAGATTTACTTCGTAATTGTACTATTAGTTTGAGTGCATCAATGTATGACGAACAACTATATTTGAATGAATATTACATTAGTGTGAAGTATGACGGCATTGTTTCCGTTGTAACATTCCAAAAAAATACTATAGATAGCTCTAAAATGTATTGCCATTGTCTGCTTAAAAGCTGAAATAAAAAGAAATGTAGATAAGACTAAATTCATATAGGCTAAGAGGTAAGCCCTGGTGTAAAGTTTTTAGTCGGCCTAAAGGCCTATGACCCAGCTTGGCGGTAGAAAAACACCTGGTCCCTTCGATTTGATCTGTCAACCGAACCATGGTAGCACTCAGTTTTAAAGACAACCTGCAGTTAACCAGATATTTTAGTGCTATTAGATTAATTATGTTTACAGAATGATAAGTACATCAAAATCGATGTAAACATTTGACAATTTACTCAATTACTCAATATAGATATAGACAGAACTTTGCAACCGTTGCAACATGTTCAACATGTTGCAACCGATCTTGCCAACCATTTCAATAGATACACTTTTAGACGCACATATTGTAAGATAAAAATTTCTTAGAAACATATAACAATGGCACTTTCACTTTTTGACGGAAAAACTGTATGCTCACTGTACTTTGTTACAATTGTGTGGGAACAAACTGGCGGTGTCACCTGCTATCCTACAGGCACTGTTATTACCAAATTTTATTCAAAACGGTTATGTCGTTTTAGCGTGAAGTAACAAATATTCACTACTCACACAGCCACAAGCTTTTGCATTTATAATATCAGTGAGGTATCTACAGTATGAGTTATCAGGTTGAATTATTTTTCGTTCCACCTACCCAATTAGAAGATTAGAGATATTTGCTAATTACTGTTAAAAGTTTAATTGCATTGTTTTTCACTTTAATAAACATCTAGGACAAATCTCAAGTTAAGAATTTTTCTAACAATCACTCTTTTAGTTGAGTTTCACAACTTTGGAACAAAGTTTTCACTTTCCACAGTAGCATATTGCAAGTAAATCACAAACAGACACTTGATACTGAGGAAGTGCAGTGAATAACTCAAGAGCAGGCGAGCAGCTACGGAACGCTGAGCTAACGTCTAACGTATCGATATCATAGAGCTAAGCGAAGGAGGGGACTTCTTGAACCTTGACATTATACTATTTTTCCATTCTTGAACGCAAGAAGACATTACTCATCGACTGATACCTACACATTGACAGGATATTTTTGTCTGATTATTTAGATGCAGTTTAAAGTGTAAGTTACTTACGTTGTGAAAGATGAAGATCCTCAAGGCGAAAATAGATACGGCAGCCCGCAAAATAAACCACCAAAATTACATGATACGCAATATTGTATAGCACAAAATTATGTCACTCGACGCTTCAGGGTGTCTTGTTTACGACCCTTAAAAGTTGTTTACAGGAACATTATTGACTCGTACCTGTTTTAAAACATTAGTTCTTTTTCACGAATCACATGTATTGTTGATAAAATCACTAAAATTGTTGGAAAATGACGAACTTCAAGAATTAAGACAACCTCTTTCTGACTGACACTGACTTGACTGATTTAGTACTGCCAGATAAAAAAATAAATTGTGCGCTAGACTGTTAAAAAGCACTAAATTTTTTATGTTTTTACGGGGTCAAAAAAAACAATATTATTAAACACTACATTCATAAAAAAAACAATAGCCAACATAAATTAAAAACAATGCATTTTCAGTGATTTATTTCATAATTTTATATTTTTTGAGACCATTAGATTAACCATGAATTCTCAAGTATGGCACCAAACATGTCTAAAAGATGCTAGAGCTGGTAACAAAAGCACTATAATGGCAGCACTGGACTGACATGACTGAAGCAGAGTTGCTAAGTGTCATTTTAAATTATTCCCAACATCGTTTTTTCTCAATACGACTATGATACTTTTAACTAAAACACTCCCAAAATAGTTTTGGACGAAAATGTGGCTATTTTACAATTAATTCAAGTGCCTGTTGATTAAGTAATTATTTCCAATAAAATGTATGGCAAATAACTACCTATCTGATTTCCAAATAGTATTAGATCAGTAGACAATAAATGATATCAGTTGGAAATAATCATCAGAACAATATTTTTCTTATGAAAACATATGGTCATCAAACGGGAATTTCATACCAAAAGTTGTATACAAAGACTTTTTTACCTTTAGACTGGGGAATTGATAAAAGGTGACCATACCTAAGGTTTAAAACCTTTCGTGTTATTCGTAAATAATAGGTACAAGCTGTATATATAGCTCATTCAATAAACATATTATTATAAAATGAAGGCAACTGCTTCTAAAAAGCAACTTTCATCAGATGATAGAGAAAAGACAAAATTGGTAGCAGACCCGTTAGAAGGAGTATCAATGGACTATAAGCCATCGCCTCAGGACTTCGACACATTTATTCCTTGGACTTGCTTGACCTTTCAGTGTCAAGAAACTGTTACGGTTACCAGGCTGATCAAGGGTAGGTACCTAGGTACTTACTTAATTCCTAGGGTGATTGGTTCATTGGACGTAAGGCCCAAACCGAGGGTAATGTGTTTTGGGTGTTTGTTATTTACGAATAGTATGGATGTGTATCTTTTCTATATGACCTCTTCCACGGCCTAATCAGCTAAGCCGTTTTTGGATTGCGAGATTCATTAGATTCAGCCAGTGCACATTCACATAGGTTACCAAGCGCCTTGCAGTCTGTTATAGCAAACTCTCTACTGATAATTCACTTCATATCAGGCGTTTTCAACGTTGTTCTCCATCCACTACTTACTTTAGATTGGCGAGATCAACGCCTACCGCACCTATTGACAATGTAAACAAAATCATTTAATTACTTCTCCAATTAAACACCGTTCTCACCCCACGCCCGTGTCGCTGCCATCCCAGATTTGTAAGGGTCCTTTGCTATCCCACTCACCATCTCCGCCACATTCTGCCTCCGAAGTAAGTATCTACTTAAATATAAAATACTTTACAGAAGACTTTATGAAAGCGACTATTAGAAGAGCAAGTATTAAATCGGCAAAAAGCGTTAAGGTCAGACCAATGGACAGCCAGGAACTTACCCCAACCTCAGAATCTGTCGTCTTGACACCTTCAGACGACAGTATCAAAATACGAGCATACTACAATACACTAGGACTGCTACAGGAGGTATGTATTTTAGGAGGCCCTGTCAGTGTCAACAGAACTGTGATCCAAGTGATCGGCATAGCTGTGCCGTATCACACAAATCTTACCAAGTTCACCATCACCAGGGGAAAGCTCACACCTATGATAATAGTCGAAATCGGACAACTGTTGCCGCTCTCTTACTTGGTCGACATTTGCTTGGATGACACAAATGTACCGCAAAAAAATTATGCTGCCCTACTGCAACCTGGGCACCGGTTAAAGAACCTGTCGTTGAAAAGATGCAAGATGACCAGACGTGCAAAGAGATTGCGGCAAGCATCGAGATTGGGGCCCCTGGCGACAAGCTGCGAACCTTAGAGCTAAGCTCAAATATAATCTCGGATGAGGGAGCTGTGGCCTTCGCCAACATGCTAAGACGTAACCGATACCTCCTGCACTTGAATTTATCTGGAAATTACATTACTGACGAGGGTGCTGCGGCTATTCTCAACGGTTTGATGGAATTCCCAATGACGCAAAGCGAAATTTTAGACATGAGACGTAATTTTATAAAGTTCACTAGGAGAAAAATAGAAATATATGATCGATTGCTATTGGAATTGCAGATTTCTAGGCAAAGAGCTGATGTGCGAACGAGGAGTAGCTCAAGGACCAAGTCGAGATTGGGGTCAGGCAGCAGTAAACAAAAAGGTTCGTCTTCAAAGAAGAGCGATAAAAAAAAGATAGACATCAGTCTGGAACTACCGGAAACCCCTCATAAAACGGGCTACTCTCACCCAGAACTAGAATTGAAGGCTAGAGAAATGGTCGGGGAATTCTTTGACCCGTTCGATGTTGACCAAACAGTTTTAAGAGATAATATATTTTATTGCGTGGGAAACATGTTCTTTTGCTCCCTGAATCTGGCTTACAACAATTTGGAATACTCATCCATCAAATTGATTAACACAGTCTTAGAATATCAGAGTAAGGTGAAAAGATCTCCCGCCGCTACGGGGTTGATGAGGATAAATTTTGAAGGAAACCTAGTGCCTCGTTATTGCGAAGAGTATATTTTCATAGAATTCTGGTTACAAAATGCGATTAGTAACCATTTGCCGAGAACAACAGCAACAATTCATAAAAAGAGAGGACCCGGACAGCGCAAATCTGTCGCCACGGTACTATAAGATATTTTTTGTAATGTTCTTTAGTTTAGGCGTAGTTTTTAGGCTTTTTGTTTTTAAGCGAAAGATTTATTTTGAATTGATAATACTTGTAGCGCTTGTGCTTTAGCTTGTGCGCGGCTCAACAAACACAGGCTTAGATATTTTTAATTTCTTTGTGAATATTTTGTTGTTTCAATTTAGATTTAATAAACAATAACTAAGAAGTTTGTGTTGATAACTGTGTTTTCGTGATGTGAGTGCGTTGTCGTGATTATAGTTCAGCATTAACTTAGTTATGTAAATTGTTAAACCGAGTTCAAAGCTCCAGTTTTAGGTTTGTTACACTCGTTTTGTTATACCTGTGTGTTGTGTTGTATCATATCAAGACAACATACAGGGAATGAAGAAGGGAGGTTGAAAAAGTTGTTAAAGAACATCACGTGATTAATGGACGACCCCTAACCGCAACCTATAGATACTATTACTCATTCTGTGCCACAACGGACTGGACTGAAGAATATCGGTAGCTCTCAGAACTAATAAACATTTGCGGTATTTGAACTTAGCCGGCAATCGGGTAGGTTACGATGGAGTCGACCGCATGGTGTTACATCTACCTAGATACTAATAGAATTTGTACTGACGTACCTAAGTATGTGATGAAATTACAGTCAACGGCGGAATTGCTTCGAATTTTTGCAAGGGAGACAGAAATTTCATTCGGAGGAGCACAACACAACAGCGATTGGGTTTTAAAATTGAAGATCAGTAAGTCTACAACGAAAAGGGTTACAATTAAAAAAAGTTTTTTGCTTTTAAAACTATTTACCTAAATGAATTTGATGACCAGTTACTTAAATTAGAGATTTGCTTGATATGTTAACTCGTACTTTCCAGGGTGCAAGTTATATTGTTCATTATAAAAGTAGGTTTTCTTTTTTTTTGCGTGCGACCTATTTAAAATATAGCTTATACTAGTTGCACCCCGCTGTTTATCACAGGAACCGTGGTTTATTTATGGGGAAAAAAGTTTCGATAAGTAGGTATGTCTGAAAAAAATACCTCGGTTTAAAAAAACAAGACCAAATATTTTTGCTCGTATAAAAAGTATTTATTAGGTATTTGTGTATTTACATTAAAATGTGTTACAAATACAATATTAAAGTACTTAAGTCACTTTTGAACTATGTTACAGATTAACTAATGGTAACTGTCGGTTGTTATAAGAAATGGGTGAAATTAAGATTATGAATACAAAGAAAATACAAAGTACCTAATACAAAAGAGGATACGGGGTCAAATAAAAACAAGAATACGAATAAACAACTCAAATACATAGCAGAGTTACTGTTAATACTGAAAAGAATCGATACACGGTAGAGTTAAAACAGCTTAATAAACTAAAATTCTAAACGAATAATTTTTATTTCTATACTATACCTATTAATTTTAATAATAAAACAGCACCAACACGGTCGGTCGTCAACGTCATGCCATAACTACCTGGCATCTGCTTTTTCTAATATTTTGGCAAATATAGCTAACAATACTGATCTAGTTAAACCTAGCGAAATTATCACACTGTTTCTTCCAGACCGATCTATGATAATTGGTGGAAAATTCATAAATCGGACGTGGAAAGCATTCTCTCATATTACTTAGGTAATTCTGGTGTCGCTTGATCGAAACGCTAGGTTCAGTTTCTGGGAGGAAGGTATTCTCTGTTTGGCTGGGAAGGTTGTCTTTCACCGCCACCTGGGAACCCTGGGCCGCTAGGTCTGCCTGATGGGTAGCCTTGGTTGCCAGGGTAATCAGACGATCCAGGATAGGATGAGCTGGGACTTGTGCCTGGATATCTACTGGTAGATGAGCTTCCAGGGTACGATGGCCGTTGAGGCCCTGAGCTACCAGGGTAAGGTGTCGATGGACCAGAGCCGGGATATCCTGATGGCCCTTGAGAACTTGGATAACCCCCAGGAGTGCTGCCAGGGTAAGATGGACCTTGCGGGCCACTACTGGTCGGATACACTGTGGACGGAACTTGACCTCCAGGACTGCCAGGGTAGTTCGATGATGGGCCTTGAGGGCCAGAGCTTCCTGGATAATTAGAGGACGGTCCGCGCGGTCCCGAGCTGCCAGGGTAGTTTGAAGAAGGCCCTTGAGGTCTTGAACCTGGATAAGAAGATCCTTGATTACCGCTTCCAGGATATGAAGGTCCTTGAGGTCCTTGATTGTATTCGTTGAACCCAGATACGCTGGAGCCTTGAGACCCGGTGTTGGAAGAATCGTAGATATTGGCGTTGATTTCGTAAAGACCTGGAGCTGAGTTACAGTCGAACTGATTCCACCAGACGCATACGAAATCTTGTTGAGAAAATATGGTTCCGTTGGGGCAGAGGAAATCGTAGGTCTTATTATTAGCACAGACGTGGAAAACCTGGCAACGGGTCTCTACATCAGCGTAGTATCCTGGGTAAGGCTGAGATATGCAATTAAATGACGTTTGTGGGATTTCAGTCAAGATCGGGTAATCAACATCTGGGGTGCCGGGTATAGCAGAATAGTCGCCATTTTCATAAGCACCAGAGTCATCTCCAAAGCCGCCGGGGCGGTTACCAGATTGACCAGGGTAATTTTGTCCAGGATAATTCGGCTCGGCTTGGCCGGATATTCCAGGAGAAGGACGACGGTCTCCTTGTCCCGGATAAGAAGGTGCGCCTGATTGCCCCGGGTAGTTGCTGGATGGGCCACTAGGTCCTTGACCAGGGTATGACGGCCCTGATGGTCCTTGTCCAGGATATGATGGTCCTGAAGGTCCTTGCCCCGGGTATGAAGGTCCCTGTCCTGGGTATCCAGGCTGAGGCCTTTGGCTGCTAGAACCAGGGTAGCCTTGGTTAGGTCCGCTAGGGTAATCTGATCCGGGGTACCCTGGGGTAGAACTGGAGTAGTCATCGCTTGGCCTGCCTGGGTATGGAGTGGTGGAAGGATAGCCGCCGGATGGTCCAGAAGGGTAGTTTGGACGGCTTGAGGTTGATCCCGATCCTGGTCCGAAAGGTTTTCCAGGTTTGTTGTAGTCGTAGCCACTTTGCGCGACTGCGAGAGCCAGAAGCACTGTAAAAGAAAAGGAATCAGTGAGCAAAAAACCATAACCATACAAGCCATTTCTATAATTTTGGTGGTAGATTGTTTAATTTTAACTGTAGGTATTAGTATATTTATTAACAGAGACTTAAATTATGAAAATACATATGAATATTATAATAATAATATTTCACACACCATGACATAGCTGAAGTGACTAAAAAGATGAAAAATTGGAAAGCTGCCGGGATAGACAATGTGCATAATTTCTGGTACAAAAAGTTTGCTGTCATTCATGAAGTATTAGCAAAAAACATAATAGATATCATTAAAGGACAACAAGAACTTCCAAAATTCCTTACAAAAGGAATTACTTACATGCTCCCTAAAAGCAATGATACAAAAAATCCCTCACAATACCGACCAATAACCTGTTTACCAACACTATACAAACTGATCACATCATGTATTACCCGCAGAATTAACATTCACCTCACACACCATAACATTCTATCAGAAGAACAAAAAGGATGCAGACAGAACCATAAAGGATGCAAAGAACAGCTTACAATAGATTCAATAGTTCTCAAACATGCCAACACTAGTAGACGAAACTTACACATAGCATATATTGATTACAAGAAAGCATTTGATAGTGTCCCCCATTCTTGGCTTTTAAAAGTCTTACAAATTTACAAAATTGATCCCAGTATAATCCCTTTTCTGAAGAGTGCCATGGTAGACTGGAGGACCACGCTTCATTTGTCTAACAACAATACAACCATCAGAACAGATGAAGTCCCGATCGGTAATGGCATCTTTCAGGGAGACTCATTAAGCGCTATATGGTTCTGCCTTGCATTGAATCCACTTTCTAACATGCTAAATAACACCAAATGTGGCTACAAACTGACACCTAAAACATCATTGACGCATCTGCTTTACATGGACGATATCAAACTCTATTCCAAATCTCAAAAAGACTTAGACACCCTATTAGAATCAACAACCCAGTTCAGTAACGATATTAATATGACCTTTGGTCTAGACAAATGCCGAACATTACACATACATAAAGGTAAAATAACAACCACCAATCTGGAAATAGTAGAACCAAACACATTTGAAGAAATGGAACCATCAGACACCTATAAATATCTTGGTATCTATCAATCCAACATAATCAACCACATCCAAATTAAAAAGAACTTAAACACAGAATACATACGTAGACTAAACCTTATATGCAAAAAACAACTACATGCCAAAAATTTATTCAAAGCGATAAATACGTTTGCAATACCAATTCTGACTTATTCGTTTGGAGTTATCAAATGGACAAAAACCGACATAATAAACTCGAAATTAAAACACGTACAACTCTTACAAAATTCAATTACTTACACCCAAAATCAGCAATTGAAAGAATCTCAGTAAAAAGGCAGAAGGGAGGTAGGGGTCTTATAAATTTAAAACAACTATGGGAAAAACAAGTGCTCTGTTTGCGTACATTTTTTTACGAAAAATCAGACACCAGCGAAATTCATGCTGCAATCATTTCATTAGATAACAAATTCACACCGTTGAACTTATCAAACATAGACATACAATTTAATACACCACAAAATCATGAACAGCAAAAATTAAATAAATGGCGGACAAAAGAACTACACGGCAGACATATCCATGACCTAGAGCAGGATCATGTAGATTTAGAAGCTTCTAATAAATGGCTTAAGATAGGTTATCTATTCCCTGAAACAGAAGGTTTTATGATTGCGATACAAGACCAGGTTATAAATACAAAAAATTATAGAAAACACATTATAAAAGACTCAAACTCTCAGAATGATAAATGTAGAAAATGCCATCGTCATCCCGAAACCATACAACATATTACAAGCGCCTGTCCCACTCTCACTCAAACTGATTACACACACAGACACAACCAAGTTGCACACGTAATTCATCAAAAACTTGCAATAAAACACAAACTCATAAATAATACAATCAAACCTTACTATCAATACGTTCCTGAACCAGTCCTGGAAAATTCTACTCACAAGATATACTTTGATAGAGCCATACTAACAGACAAAACCATTCACAACAACAGACCAGACATAACCCTAACTGACAAAACTGAGAAAACAGTATACCTAATAGATATAGCGATTCCCAATACACATAATTTACAGAAAACTATAACAGAAAAAATAAATAAATACACAGAACTAAAAGAAGAAATAATCAGGATATGGAAGATGAAGAAAGTATATATTGTGCCACTGGTACTCTCTAGCACAGGAGTTATACCTAACAACTTACACCACGGTATTAAACTATTAAATCTACCAAAAAATATTTTTATAACAATGCAAAAGGCCGCGATTTTAAATACTTGCCGTATCGTACGAAAATTTCTTCAAGAAGAACCAACCATGGATTTGACTCATGAAAATGGGCACCACTTGGTTTAGGCCCGTGGTGTCTCATATTTGAATACCGAAATTCTTAAAATTTCGAGAAAAACAAACGTTTGAACATAATAATAATAATAATATAGCCCTTTATTCCGAAATCAAAATTAAAGTATACATTAAAAAATTATAATAGATCTCTGACTTCGGTGTGCCTTCTGGCAAAAGCCTCCTCCAACATCTTCCATTGTTGTCTGTCCTGGGTGACCCTTCTCCAGTTAGGACCTGCTGTCGTCTTTAGCTCGTCTTCCCATCTGGAGTTTTGCCTTCCTCGGTTTCTTTTCCCATCTCGAGGATACCACTCTGTTAACCTCCTGCTCCATTTCTCTACTTTATCACGCATCATATGCCCTGTCCATCTCCATTTTTGTTGATCAACTCGAGTTAGTATGTCAGTAAGTTTTGTTATGGATCTTAGATCGTTATTTCTTATCTTATCCTGTCGCTTATAACCGGTCATGCTCCTTTCCATTCCTCTCTGTGCTACTGCAAGTTTTTCTCTCAGTGCTTTGGTGAGGGTCCAGGTTTCGCAACCATAAGTTAGGCAGGGAAGTATGCAAGAGTTAAATGTTTTCCTTTTTGTTGACATTCCTAATTCTTTGGATTTCATTATTTCTTTCAGCGCCCAGTATTTTTTCCATCCAGTGGCTATGCGGAGGTTGATTTCTTTATTCATTTGGTCTTTAGTTGAAATGACTTGGCCCAGGTAAGTATAATCTTCCGCATATTCCAGAACACTGTCTTTAACTTTGATTCCGACTTTTGCAGTGTTTGTCATTACCTTGGTCTTACTGGTGTTCATTTTTAGTCCGACTTTACAGCTTTCATCGTTTAAGCTGTTTATCATACTTTCGAGGTTTTCAGGGTGTTCGTCAAGTAGTATGAGATCGTCCGCAAATCTTAGGTGATGCAGTTTTGTTCCATTTATGTTTATACCATATTTATCCCAGTCCAGTTTGCGGAAAATACTTTCAAGCACTGCAGAGAATAATTTTGGTGATAATGGGTCACCCTGTCTGACGCCTCTTTGTATACAGAACTCTTCTCCAAGCGTCTCCAATTGGATTTTTGCCTTGCTGTTCGAGTAGATGGTTTTGATGATGTTCGTATAGTGGCTTGGTATTCCTTGTTGTTCAAGACTTTCCCATATATACTTGTGATTTAAGCTGTCAAAAGCTTTGGCATAATCTATGAAAGCTAGATAAATTTTCTTGTTGTATTCGTTGTATTTCTCTAGCACTTGTTTATATGAATATTAATATGAATATATGAATATTAATATATAATTAAATTAAACAACTAAACCAATAAAACTAAACTAAACTAATCTAAAAGGCCGCTGCCTCTGGAAATTCTTACCAAAATGCTGGCCCCTTTACCACGTTGTATGGCGATTCTCACCCTTTGGGCCAGCATTTTGCTAGGTTTAAGTGTTATTGCATTTGTATTTTTTAAATATTTTGCCAAAGACATAACCTCCTATTTACTATCGAAAGTTCCAACTTTAGTATGGTCGTCTAATTTCACCGGAAAAAACTGATTAGACGTAGACATAGATTATCACCAAATCTTCCTTTACGTAAAAAGGTGTAAAACGAGCTAAATTGAATGTCATATTACGGCACCGCAGCAAAACCTTCGATGCATCAGTTGTGGCAGATGGCGTCTAATTTCTTCGTTGCAACAGGTTTTGATGGCGCTCCCACGCGATCTCATCTCGGAGTCTTCGAGGCCCATTGTCCAGGCTCAATGTGGGGCTGACACGGTCAGTAAATTGTGGGCTAGTTGGTAATTAGATTACAGATCGATAAGACTTAGAATAGAACACGATCAGCAAATTTTTGAGGCATTTTTAAGCGCTATTGCAGGTTTTGTAATTAAGTAGGCACTTCTCTAACGATAACTTCGAAGATTTCGTTTACTACCTACATAGTACTAGATACCTTAGTATTTTGTTGTCAGTCATCTCGAAAGCCCTTAAGGTTAAAAATACTCAGTTCAGTATCTCATAGTATACTCGGTTCGGTATCGGCCTTGGAGCTCATGGAACTCCATCCTGCAACGCATACTCTCAAGGCGAAGCAATGCCGATCAATATTATGTCTAAATATTCAATTGTTTCGGCCTCTGTGCCCTTGACAAAGAATAATTTACCCAAAGTCCCACATTGAGACCAAGGTTCGTATCTTCCACACGCAATTGTAATCTCTATGTTCCCATACTTTCGTAACGATGTTTAGCGCACTTTAGCTCCACTTTGCACAATGTAAGTGCCATTACGGGAACTAATGGTGATATTAATGATCGCACTCGTTGGCAGATTTTGCGACTATATTCGTCTATTCACAATCTGTCTATATTGAATCTACTTTAAGAATAAGTAAAGAAGTGGTCCGGACTGAGTTGTTAGCATTTAAAGACGCAGTATAGAATCGCAAAAAAGTTTAATTTACTGACCTCAAAACTTCAGAGAGATGGATGAGGATGAAGCCGCACAAAGATTTCATTAAACTTTCCTAGAACTCGCTACGTTCGCGTACGGTATTACCTACGTCCATTTATCTACTCTGTACCTACCTATAGTGAATACATATATTTACCCAAATTACCCAATTCAAAATGTTTGAAACTATCACTTGCTTTAAACAACACAGCATTTAATTTTACAAATTATCGCCATCGGACCGAAAATTGCGAAATTTCAACACTACGTTTTCGTCATCTGAAAAATCACTATGATTAAAGGTGCAACGTGAAAATAATTCTATAGATTGTCGTCTCTCGTCACAAAAGAATTATAGTCGTATTTCCAATTTTCGAAGCGGACAAATGGCCCTAGAGCGGACGGCACGCCCTGCAATTTGGGTTCAATTAAGATCCTCTTTTGACAGGACTTTCTACCATTATCGTACTTAAATGTGTTAACAACGGATACGATTTTGTTATAAATATTCGGACTACTCAGTAAGAGGACGTTAGATTGAGTCGCATACTCGACTATAGTTTTGATCACATGCGATGATCCTTTTCAAGGAATGATTACAAGCGTGACGAGCTCGCTAAATAGTACAATATTTTTGCGACTCCTAATAACTGTCCCCTAAAATGTACGCAGCTTTTCTAAAAGCCCCTTTAAAAAGTTTAGTTTCCGAAGCTGTTTAACCACACCTGCTGACACGAAGAACAGCTGAACATTTGACAGCTTCATTCGGATTAAATTGTAACAATTGCATTACAACGAAGTTATAGAGGTAGAATATAAGATTTAGTAAAATGACTAAGGCCTACAATTTTGCATGCAAGCTTTTCATTTGAGGCCTTTTGAAATGTCTAAAGGCATATACTTATTCGAGGGCTATTCACTCAGGTGTCTGATTAATTTAAATGACATTCAAGTATTGGCTCAAGACCTGTGCTCAAGCTCATACCTACTATTGGATTAGAAGCTTTAGGACTACATCTTAATATGACTAGACAGTAAGTAAGTAAGTAAGTATGACTAGATTTATAGTAGATGCACACAACGATTTCCAGCTCCATCTTTTCATTTTAATAGAATGAAACAGTTTTTTTTAATACTCGTATTCAAGGCCTTAGCTAGCATCGAACTAGCCAACGGTTGTCGAGATATAAAGGTCGCAAGGTCTCGCTTCGCTTCGCGTGGTCAATAAATCATGACACTCGACCATGATCCATTTCGAAACGGGGAAGTTTCCCATTTTCCGAAATGAACCATCTACCGCAAGCTCGCGCTTCTCACCGCTAGGTGGCGTCGATCGTGATAAGACATCACGAATATAGAACAATGGAATAAGGAAGCATCCTAAACAACATTGCTCTTCATTTAAACTATTTCAAACCATTTTCAACCCAAGCTTAACATATATAGAGGATAAAATAAAATAATTTGACATAAAGCTCTAGTTTCCGAAGTTTGATAACGTGTGAAGATAGATTCTCATGTTTTATGTCACAGTTTCTTCATTAGGTTGTATAATGAACTGAGGAGGTTGCTAATAGGAAAGGCTATTGTAGATGTAGTCTGTCTGTAAGTAGGTTTCCTAGTTTGCGTACGTATTTGTAATTTATCGTGGAAATTGGGTGAAGTCTGGTCGTTAACGGGTGATGTAATCTTAATAGCAGCAATATTATGTGGTCAGAACATCTGCATATAATAATTATGATGTGCCTATACCTTTTACTGTGTAAATAGATTTAGCTGCACTATATATTTATTTAGATATGTATAATACTTAAAAAAGTAGAAAAATATTATCACTAACGTATCACTTCTTTGCCAGACTGTCAGAAGAAGAGGATTTTTTATACAGTAGTCTGTGAATTAAATGGTGATCTGAATTATGATGATACTGATTTAGGCATTACAATCGGGGCGAACGAATTTTGCAATACTTTTATGCTTTTACATTATACTAGGATTATTTAAAAAAAATTGTAGAAAATATTTTGAAAACAGTTTGAGATTTTACCCACAAAAGATCAGTAGGTACCTACCTACCTATTTTTCTTCGGTGATCAAAGTAAGTAAATATCTACTAATCTTTAGAAGATCTAGTTTGTATGGTATAGGTATTTATCTAACCCATGGCATCTAGCTCTTCTAAATCACCGCCTAATTGGCATCAACAATACTAATCCATTACTACGAAATCGGTAATTTGTTTAACTTCCATCTGCCTGCATGTACTGCACATTGTTTTTAAGTGCTCCGGTAAATTGCTAACGATCAAAACGATTCAGAGAATTTCAATTTACGTCATTGCCGAGGGTGGTAAGGTTTTTGGGTGTAAAATGTTCATATAACTTATATGACCTCCTATACCGCCCAAACCCACTAGGACCACACAGAATAGCCTAAATTTTAGGCGGTTTAAACTTAGTACATATTTCCGTAGGTACCCATGGAAATAGAAATATGAAAGAAGTATTATCCTAAATAGTTAATATGCACATTGCACAATAAGTAACACTAACAACAAATGAGTAACAACAAATGAGGAACCAAAAGTAACTTTGTCACAGTCTATAGATCTGTTTCTTCTATGTTGTTTGTAGTTCTACTGAACAGATTGATCACTTGATAAAGTTTAGCGTAAGTACCTACCTAGTTAGGTACATTTAGTTTTAAAACCTAATTTCAATTTGTCTAGTAATTTCGTAAAATTACCCAATTTTAGCGTATTTCAATTTGCAGATCTTGGTTAGAAGTTTGCACGAAGGATCTTAAATCATTATTTAAAATGATACAAAATCATTAGCGTAATAAGTATGGCATAGTAATTACGATTAGCATTTGCAAATATCATTATTTTCAAATGATTTTCATGTACCTACGGATTTCATCTACAATCTACAATGGCAAAGTAATTTATTTGCAATGGTACGAATTCCTAAGTACCTTTAGTAAAATTACTTAAGTACAATTTCAATGGTAGGCATGTCTATTCAGAAAGGCTTTTATTTATTTTTAATGTACTTTTTGCGCCTGTGGATTTACTACCTATCTTATAGGAATCATTAATTTTTCCGGGATAAAAATAACCTATTTTATGCTAATGCAGGATAATTATATGGATGCTCTCTAATCCCAAATTTTATCCAAATCGGTATAGCTGTTTTTTGTGATTGAGTTTTTTCAAACGTCCAAACATACCAACTTATTTATAGGATAGTGGAATTCTTCTTCTTAAAACCTCTTGAAATATGAAACTAAATTAGGGCATCAGGGCAGTTTCTTATTCAAGATTAAAAAAGTTGCAAATATAAAACGAAACAGACTACTGCAAAGTACGAGTATATAGCTCCTCAATCTAGATAACACATTTGTTGAGGCTTAGTTAGAATAAAGTAATTAAAACATTAAGATGGCAAGATAAGTTCAAGTAGGTACCTCGCTGAGAACTGTAACGCGTAAGCGATCCTCAGATAAAATCAGATTAACAGCTGAATGGAGCGAAGATTACCACCATCTCGTTACGGAGTGATACGTCAGACGTCACCAGTGAACAAGAGCCTATCTGATTAGACATTTTAATTTTTTAGACCACATTCTCTAAGTACGTAAGTGCAAGATTTATTGTTCAAAGTACGTTGTACGTGCTATATTTGCACAATAATAACGTCAAATTTGCTATCACGTAACACGTAAATAGTTACCACTGAGCCAAATTAGGTCTACGGACAAACCTCAAAAGCCGACATAAATGGTACCACTACCACAGTACAGAAAGGCTTTCTGTATGCTCGACACAGAGAGGTATATAGCCACATTACATTACACAGACTCTTACATTCCGTGATATTGATTGATGCATGTAATCACGAAGAAATTGGCCGAGCATCTGTCATTCGATTCAGCTGAACCTCTGCGCACGCGCACGGGGCATGTACGTGATTGATATGAGGAAAGACGAGTCGTCTAAACTTATAAAGCATCGTATGCCTATTTATCCGACTGTCCAGAAGAAGAGTAATCTTTTTCGTATGTATGTACTTTGAAGTGTGTGAGTTTGCTAGTTTTTATGTGACTTCCTACCACTTGAATGGCTTGACCGATTTTAGATTGGGAGGTGTCGTTAGAGTAGTTTTTATCTCGGGAATGCCATAGTCATAGGCTACATTTTAATCTTGGTTATTTAATTTTAATGTAATTATTAAATCTACTTTCGTTATATATTTGACATGTAACAAACTTGTATGTTACGAGTATTTGAAACTTGCTGAAGTGAGTTCGCGACTATTGTTTACTGGGTTCTGTACGTCAATGTGTATTTTGTGTCATGAAAAACAAAACAAAACAAAATGGAGACTTACTGCAAAACGTTGACAAACGCAGCATGATGTCGGTGCTGCTGGTTGGTCCTAAACTAAAGCCTGAAACAATTGAATACACAAATTATTATCAAATCAAAAATGCTTGACTATAAACGGTTTATGCAAAATGGGACAGCTCCAATGAAATCTGTTTAAGCTAAGGTAACGGTTATCGGCGGGGATTGACGAAAACTACATTTTTAAACTTTATCAGTAAAATACGTATTTTCATAGTTTTTGTGCTACTGGTACTCAGTTATAGAGACAATCTCCATTATACAAACATATATAGTTTACTCGCAATACATAAATACGTAAAATACCAACATGACCACTCTACCTTTAATGGTAATTCTTGCAGTTGAGTTGCTAATGTCTATGGGTCATTTCTATTCAAACAAAACAAATTGTTAATGTAAGTATACCGTCTATTGACTACCTATTTATGAGCTTTACCTTATATGAACTAGCACGTGTCTAAACTCAAAATACAAATAAATACACAAACGAATGACACTAAAGATACTTGAGTTTGTTTTATTAACCATTGATAGATACTTTAGTCTTAGTTTAATGATTTTATTTTTACACTTACTAAAAATAAATTTGACAGCTCTAAAAGCTTTTTAAAAAATTGTGCGGATTTTTTGGAAATTTTCAAATTTAATTGATTTGTCTAATTTTGAAGTATGTAGGCAAATCGGTGGTAAAACCGAATGACCTACATTTATCTACAAAAAAATCAATAGGACTAAAGATCTGGAGCCGTCACTTAGAGTCACAGTCGAGTCAAGCGTGACTGGCCCATCACTCGCGGCGTCGTTCGCAATAGGTTTCCCATCAGGTACCAGTGTGGCCTAGCCTCTACCTAAGGGCCTTCTCACCACATAAGAGGTGTGTTTTATTTAAGTGGTCACTTCATTCCCACCTATTCCTGGATTGATTTTAAAGTGGATTATGGTGAAATGGCTTTAAACTACTGGGCACAAAACAATATTGTGCAATACTAACACAACGCAATAGTATTGTTGGCACCTAAAAAATATAGTACACGCACAGCAACTACATAGAGATAGACACAAAAGGCGGCCTTATCGCAAAGAGAGATCTCATCCAGACTCAAAGTGCAAGATGTCGTAAAAGTTGAAAGTGCTTATCTGCCGACGCTATCGTATTTTTTATCTTCAATGCATAACAGTATAATTATGTAGTGTTTTGTCTTCATATCTGTTTATATAGGTATTAATTAAAATACTGCATCGATCTTAATTAATTTTAATAAAAATATAGCGTGACACATAAGTAACAACAAAATAATACTAAAAAATGAAATATGTGGAAATCCGCATTAAAAAAAGAAAACACGCTGCTAAGCTGTTAACACCAGTTAGTCTAAATCCGTTTTACTAATCCTAAGTTTAAAACTGACCATAAACCTTCAGCACAATACTTAGTAGCCAACCATTTTCCGACGCTGCAATTTATCTCATGACATAAGACGATTAACTCCAAACTCTAAAAGATCCATTCATAAAAGTTAAACATCTTAGAAGAAGTGTTGAAAACCACCGCCCACTTAACGTTTCGAAGCTTGTGAGAAACAAGAGAATGTTCTCAAATCTCAACTGACCATTGTTCTTAAGTCCGAATTGCTTCTCTAAACCGTTAAGAAATTTAAAAAGATTTTCTGTTGTTGATTGTAGATAATTAATAGCTACAAATAATCCAGTGAAGCTAACTTGGTATGCGAGAATGTAAAAAAAAATTGATGTTTTATTTGAAGGTCATACTCGTATTAGCCATTTAATTGCACGCAAAAAAAACTATTTTTTTATTTCGTCTGTCCAGGTTTAAGATTTTTCGGGTGTAGTGACCTGCGTTGTTCTGTAGACTATACATTTATGGTTAAATTAACAGTCAGTTATAAAGGTTTCTTTAATTTTGTTTTAAAATCTTTTATAAAAATGCTGAGTTGCTGATAACTCTAAGGCACTCTATCTGATAACTATGTATTTGGAAAAAAATCTAAATTGTTTTTTTAATTTTCCATCAAAATATTGTACAATCAGAACGGAACACAGAAGAATTCAGTCTTTGGCAGAAGTAAAATATATTGTTTCAATTATACAAATACTCCCAAAAACCTATTAAATATCTAAGTAAGTTCAATTTATCGTGAATACAAACGGCGATAATCATCAATGAATGCTCAATAAAATTTACGACAAAAGTTCACAAACTAACAAATGAAGCAAGCAAAAATGCTATCATTGTCCAAGCTGCAGGCGACGCACTATTATTGTTCATTATTATACAACAGAAAAACTTGGCATTGTCAACGGATAGGAAAGGAAAAACTTATATTACCTGGTATTATGAGAAAACCAGTACATTGTTGATTGAACGTAGGCATTATTTCACACTTGAAACTAGCCACACTAAAATTATAAATGCGAAAGTTTGTGTTTGTTTTTACTAAACTTCGTAACGGCTAAAAGATTGATGATTGAATATCAATAGACATAATAAACGTAGATAGACAAATCATAAATTTTACAAGAAGGTATGAATATTAGTAAGAAACTGCCAAACTAAGCCAAACCGCCATTTACTCTATTAATTATCAAAAAGAGCAGAACTCAATATTAAACTGATGACAAATAGAATGAAAGATGCAAATAGAGCTTTCGGACCAGTTTTTTTTCTTATATCGACGGTAATATTAACTGACTGAGATACGATTGAAGTTGTTATAATGAAATGTAGCAAGTAATATCACGAGGCGTAGATAGTAATTATATTTCGTACATCGATCTAGTATAATCCGACTTCGGTGATTTCGTACTAAGCTCTCTGTTATTCCAAAACAGTGAAGCTTCATTAAGCTTTCTAAATAATCCAGACAAATAAAGGGCGATACGCATTTACTGTACCTATTATGAAAGGCTATCTGTACATTTCATGTATCTTTTCCATACATTAGTGGAACTACACAAAGAAGCAAGTATAGGTAGATACAAATTTATCTATCTTCTATGCCTACACATAAAGTTAATGCCCGTGCGTTAGTCTCGCAAGGCTCAAAAATGGCTCTACCGACCAGATTTTATATTTTTTTGTTACGTTGTTACATTAGATTAACTTAGATAAAAATAACCCAGAAGGACAAACCCAAAGATAAACCCGAAAAATCGAAATATCAACTTTAGGCGGTACAAAGTTCACCGCCGCATCTACATTTTATCATACAGATCTAAAAGATATTTCGCGTCTGCTTAGTTCATAAATACGTGAATGGCAAAGTTAGATAATATGTAATACGCATTGTGTTATTCGTCTTGTAACAATGTGACTGTAATTATGAATTTACCGTGTTTTTTGCTGATATTTTATTACTAAAATGGGTTGCTTCGCCAGAGAATAGCGAATAGAGAAGTGGATACTATAAAAAAAAAATTGGAGGTGTTTCACAATTACCTACATAATCATACTTTTTTAAATTGATCTGTGATAGTTCCTCAAAGCGTTGATATATGTAAAATAATAAAATATAATTTACTATTAGACTTGTTTGAAACATTTACTTCAATAAAGGTTTGGGCGGGCGGAAAAATTACGGCTGTAGGGCGATGTTCAAAAGTTTAGCCCATTGACCTACAAATCCCAATGGGCCAAAAATTAAGGTTTTTTGTATTCAATTTTGCAACAGATTTCTTTGTAAAAATTAAAAATAATAATAAAAACATCAATCATTTTTAACCCAAAGTTTTGAAACTATTTTACGAATAGAATTGGTATAATTAGGTACCTAGACCATTTTTTCGATAATTTTTTACCACAAAAGTAACGTATTTCATAAATCATAAAATTAAAGAGAACTCTGAAAATTTGTGATATTCAAACTTTTTAGCCACACCAAATGCTTGTGATCGAACCGAAATAAATCCTAATAGCAGAACGTATCTTATACCACTCAACTCCATTATCATCACAGATCCTCGAATTAAATAAATGGCAATATGTAGACCGGCAAAAACTCAAAAGGAGGTCATATATCTTTACACCTCGAACATAAACTTTTTCAAAAACTCACCGTGTGCGTACGGGGCGCTTGCGCGGTTTTAGACTGCGCTGCGATCTGCGCGTGCGCTTATTTATGCGCGAACGGTCTACCACTTCTAGTCTTGCCAAGGGATGCTCAGAACTTGCAAAATGATCTACATAGGTCTTCTAGGTCGTCTCCGTTGTGGTTAAAGCTAATGGAAGCTTAGCAAAGCTGGGTGCGTTGTTTTATTGGCTATTAACCAAGTGCTAAATAAATACGTGCGTGAACGTTTTCGTCAGTTTTGTCAAATTTTTTTTTTTCAGCAATTTATTTACTATATATATAGTTTTTTTAAATCAAAACTAAATTTTAATTTGTCACCTTTTTCTGCCAAGGTTTTATCCGACTATAAGAAAAATAAATTTTTGGGTGCAAATAAATATATTATGTAGGATGTTTGTCTGTTTTTATTTAGGTAAGCTTAAACGAGTTTGAAATATAAGGAGTCGTTAGATTCATTTTAATTTCCAGAGTATCATTAACTATCTATGGTCTGGTTATAAGATGTTAGGTTAGGATAGCTTCTTCAAGTAAGCGTGCTTCATCATTGAGTCTAGGTCTAGGCATTCTAGGGTCTAGGACCTAGACCGTATTATGGCTTAACATCAAGCATATTGTCCAACGTACATCTTAGAATTAATTGTAGTCACCTATTTTGAAAAAATCTGATAAAAACGAAAAACGATCACAGTTGACATTGATTCAATGTGAAAATAATCGCAAGCCCGTCTCATCATGTAATCTGATTCAATGTTATCGCAACTCTTAAATCTATACCTACTAATATTATAAAGAGGTGAAGTTTGTACGTATGTTTGTAGCGGTCAATCTCCGGAACCATTTGTCTAATTAAACAAATATTTCACAAATATTTTATCTTACTAATATTATACGAAAGTTTGTGTGTGTGTGTGTGGGAAAGTTGGTTACCTCAATATCCGTAGCTAGTGAACCGATTTCGATAAAATTTGGAAAAGTTAAGTGTATGCCTTAGAATCCTTAGATTAACACATAGGCTACTTTTTGACATGACCTCGCGGTGTCATAGTAGTTGCAGTACCTACCCGAATTTTCTAGGCCTAAAAAAGTACCGGCCACGAAGTACCGGGCATCAGCTAGTCAAATAACTTGATATTACAAACTGTCTGTAACCGCCTCATGACTAGAGAGGCATAAATGAAATAAAGACTTGCTGATTGCAAACGTCATTCGATACTCCGATATTATCGCAATCGAATGGAATGCGATCGATAATTTACGGATGCATCGGGGAAATGGTATACCTAGATAACTTCTCTTGCATTACTTTAGATCGATCTATTGGGTTAATCTATTCATTCATCATTTAAGAGCGCTTATTTTGTCGGTGGAGCATTTTTCCATATTTGTCCTTCAAAATATGCGCAGATTAATTGTTAAAAAAAAGTAAACCAATGTAAATAATTTGTTTTAAAAATTCAAAATTTAAGTAACTAATAGGCTATTACAAAAAGTTTTAAAATTGTTAAATTATATTATTTATTAAAACTATAAAAAGCGGATGTTATAATATAACAGCTAACGGTCATATCTGCTGAAAGTGATTTCTTCCTTCTCGCTCTGTAAAACGTTCTTTTTGTAATTTTGCAACACCGCCCTGTCAACTCCAACATCATTTTTAACATCATTAGGTATCTGTAATGAATACTAAAGCATCTCAGCCGTATGCCCAAGACCTGTTACAAATACTAAGACAGTTAACCCTGACTCGTCGCCTGACCTCAGACCGCTTTTACCCAAACTGAACGCATTATCTGCTAACGGCGAACCGTCATCTGAAGATAGACAGACTTATGATTTTTTTAATGGTTTAACTGCATACCTAAGAGGCAGACCCATTAGGCCTCAAACTGTTTCGATGTCCTAATAATTCGGAACTTTTAATTTAGAGTTAGTGTAACCTGGCTCTTCAGGGTATTTGAAACTATGATACGTATTCCACCCCCGGTCGAAGATCAAGAGGCAGATCTAAAACTTGCTGGAAGATATTTTATTACGATACTTTTTTCTTGGTCCATCAAAAATCATTTTCGATATATATAAATCCTCAGGCCACCAACTTAAAAGACATTATTACCCTTTTGTCTTCTTTCTATCAACGCATATAATAAGGCGCCTATCTAAATATTATGCACTTACGAATTATTTCACAAGTCAACTCTCAATATTTCAATCGATGAGAACAGCTTAAGTCGTCAAATACTTTCATCCTTCACTCTATTGAAATAGAGTCGAAAATCCCAAGCCTCATCATTTTAAGTCTGTAGATTGTTTTAATGTAATGATGATTTATCTTTCGCCGATTATTATAAATTGAATATGATGAGGTATGTATCATAAATTTAATGAATTTGTTGCATGCGATGATATAACATGACAGGAGCTACTTGTGAGCACTTCTGAATAGTTTGTGGTGACATATTTTGTGTGTTAAGGAGATGGATAATTCTATGTTAATTTTACATTTAATATAATAGTATTTTATTGGCACTGTTTTTAAAGTGATGTTGGATAGACAATAAGTTTTGATCTATACAAGTTTAAAGTAAATTGATGTTTGATTAATTATTCAGGTAGAAACATGATTAGCGAAAAAAACTGTAATTTATTTGTGTGAATACTAAATAATCTCATTTTTATATATTCCGCATGCATCATTTTTATTTTCTCCCATTAATTGTTTAATAGTTTAATTCTTATTAATTCAAAAATGACTTGTGGTTTAAATTCTATATCTAGAAATAAGCTTATCGTACATTTATTAAACTTATTAGTTAGGGTTTTCTTGTCGCCTTTTGCAAGTCTATAACAGTTTCCAAACGTGCTCGCCGTAGTATCATCCTTCGTCCTCTAATCTTTAACCCTATATTTAACGAGCTCCAACTGGATCATGCCGCCACGTCTAGTTGTGAAAGCGTTTCGTATTTCTTGCATTGTCGCTGAAATCGGGATCCGTTTACCTATCTTTACATACATACATACTTAGACTAGTTACTCGATGTGATTTTGGTTCTATAATTTATATTTGAACAAAATACAAAGTTTTTGAGTTTAATTAATGGATTTAGTAGTGTTAGTGGGTTGGATTTTTTATGCCATAGGTGGCAAACAAGGTAACGGGTCGCCTGATGGTAAGCAATCACCGTCGCCTATGGATACTTGTAACATCGGAGATCGGAGGCGTCACAGATACGCTGCCGACCTTTTAACATAAACATGTTAACATGGCTTCGTTTGGGTATGAACCATAATATCAAATAGAGTCCTGTCTTGTAAAATTCAGTGCTACAGACGGTCAGCCTAATGGTAATCGGACCGCCGCCTATCGACACCTGCAACACTAGCGGAGTTTATAATGATTGTTCTTTACTATTTGATATACCTTTAAGCACTTACAAAATACGAAAAAATAATGAGTGTATTGAGATGAAATTGATCTCTAGCTTCGTAAAACATTTTTTATCCCATCCACAGAACATATAATAGGTAAGCATTACAACGTCTGCCTGTCCAGCAATGTTTTACATTGTTGCAATTGAAAATAACATCCATTATCGCTCGCCCCAACGTCGTGTTTACGATCAGTTTACACGTAATTATTATACTTCAGAGTTACACGAATTAGATAATGATGGGCCGCAGAAGGTCAAGTTTGGACGACACGTGTGCTGTACCTTATTATTTATGAATTAAGAGTTATTATTTTACCTATGACCTTATCTTCGCGTCCTTGGCCGGAAAAGAAATTGAAGAGGTGCTAGCAGTAATTTGAGTTTGATAATTTCTTTAAAGTATGCGGTAGGTCTAAGTTACTGGAATACTGCTAGCTACTGGTTGATACCTTACCTCGAGTTTTTTTTTGTTTTTACTGCAGACTTTGCGTAACTAAGGATTTAAAAATACTCAACTTACCTAACTCTAAAATGTAGGCTTTAAAAACTTTCATTTCGCTGATACGTATCCAAATACCTGTTTCAATAGATACTCGTATGTAATAATATTTCACACCCTCGCGCTTATAAAGCACCTTTTCACTACCCAAAAACTGACCAATTTTGATTTTTTTTTATTCAACTATAGGCTTAGATTTTATCGCCATTCCGCCTGATCATCCTGATTATTATATAGAATTAGTGCTCATCAAGTAAAAATATTTTAAAAAATACTTTCGGAAAAGTACAAAATCATACATAAAACGTAGAGGCGCAAACATTTAATCAAGGAACTGTCTAACAAATTGAGTTCCGCAGCATTTGCAGTGCGGAAAATAAGAGAACTATCAGACATTAAAACTGCAAGAATTGTTTATTTCAGTTACTTCCACTCTATTATGTCGTATGGATTATTGCTTTGGGGTAATGCAGCAGACGTAAATAGCATCTTTATTTTACAAAAACGTGCCGTTAGGGCTATTTATAGGCTAGGTTATAGAGAATCTCTTAGACAAGTTTTTGTGGAGGTGAAAATTTTGACGTTACCATGTTTGTATATTTTCTTGAACATTATGTATGTGCGTAAAAATATTCATAAATATCATAAACGAAGTGAATATACTAGCATAACAAGGAACAAGTTTAAACTTGTTCTACCTAAAATTAGATTAGCCAAAACTGGCAACTCTTTTGTAAGGAACGGCGTACTATTTCATAACTTGTTGCCTGTTACTCTAGTAAATAAGAAAGACACAGATTTTCAAAGAATTTTAAAAGACTTTTTAATTGAAAGGGCTTACTATAAAATTGAAGACTTCGTCTGTGATAAAGTCTCTTTACGTAAATTGTATTTAGACTGTAATAATAATACTTGATTGATTATACCTACTATTGTAGTTATTTTATACATTGATATTTTGACATTGCAATTATTTATATATTTTGTTTTGACATTCTAATAATATTATTTTCTTTGACATTTAATTTATTGTGTATTAATTTATTCATAAAAATTGTATTTGACATTCATAAGTGTCTTGACTGATTAAACCTACTATTGTAGTTATTTTATACCTTGATATTTTGACATTGCAATAATTTATATAATTTTTTTGACATTCTAATAATATTGTTTTCTTTGACATTTAATTTAGTGTGTATTAATTTATTCGTAAAAATTGTATTTGACATTCATAAGTGTGCATTGATGTACCCATATTTGAATAAATTATTTTGAATTTGAATTTTAATTAATAGTCCTATATACTTTACGCAACAGGGTTGTTGAACTATAAAAACGTGTGACTCGTAAATTAGCTTGTCAGTCACAAATTTCAAATTTGCATTGCATTGTTTCGTTTATTGCCATAATTTCATGTGAATAATACAATAGTGGCGATAATCTGATAATATAGGAACAGTTCCTTTATTGAATGCTTAGTTAATAGCAAAATTAATCCTAAAGACAAAAATAAGTATAGGTAGAGTATTTCCTTTCTAGCACTAAACTGGCAAAGCAAGTTTAAGATCTTTCAACAAGTCTCTATCTGTCTGTCTGGGCAAACGTGACGTTTAACATCAGACGAGCGATGGGCTCGACTCGTCACATAATGGCTTGAAAAAAGAGCGAAACTATACCTTTTGGCAGTACCTCTTAAGAGTCAGTTCCCGTTCCAAGCTAGATCTTTGCCCACCGTCACTTAACATAGAAAAAATATGTTCAAACGCCTCACAACCATAAAAACCCCAAAATCACACTATTATTAATGAGAGAGATTGTGAGCGATTGACTGAGTGGGATGGTGTGTAAGTATGTTTGTTTGTTAAGGAACTTCCTTAGTTTAAACCGCTCAACAAATAGTGATAAAATTTTGTATAGAGATAGTTTTAACTCTTGATTAACGCACAAACAACTTTTTCCATTTTTTATATCCATGGAAATCTGACGGTTTCTGTAACATTTTAAGTGAAACCGCAGGGTACAGCTAGTGCAAGTAGAGACCTTTACGAAGCCCAAGTCGTAATTTCCCCTTAAGCGCAATGAGTTAATTTTGACCTATAAGAGAAAACATGCGTCATATTCAGCACTTGTTCCATAAACATGACACGGGTTAGCGGAGTGTTGGGCATAAATTACGTTATTTGTGATCTCACGGCGCTCGAGGCATCTTAAAATACATAAATTATCGAAATATAGTACCTATATTAGTTAGTCCTCAAGTGATCACCGTTTTTTATGCTATTGAGTGACGTGACGAGCAAATCGCTCGCTTGATGTTCAACGTCACGTTGGCCATAACAGGTCTGCATCACCCAGAATTTTACAGTTCAAGACCCTGCGTGGCACAGCACTGCGCTCGTCATCCTGAGATATAAGATATTAAATCTCCTATTTGCCCTGAAATTTCACTGAATTTTATTGGTAATTTTATTATTTTTACTACATTTTTTATGAATTTTGGAAGGTTTATTAGGACTCCCTCTCATGTTATACACAAAAGTCTTCAATTCAAAACAGATTTCAAAATAGATAAGTTATTCAGTAACTAACAATAACAAAACTAACAAAATTGCTAGTTCTGCATTTCTTCGCTCTAAATATTTGTTTTCATGGTTGGACAACTAAAAAGAATCGGACTGCAGAGTGGCCAGCCGCAATGCCAGGTTTTATGAGTGGTCTACGTGAAAATTATGCGGTGTGGAAGCCTGGTTGTAAATACATGCTTATGAAATTAGTATGAAGTAGTAGTTAGTAAATATTTATTAGATTCTAAGATGATTACTTCAAAACGTTTTACACATTTCATTAATAAGATAGTTTATGAAGATAAATAATTTTAAATAACTAAAAAAGTTTCACAGTTTCCCTAATTTCTAAAGCTAAATTAAAACCAACACCAAAATTCAAAATGAGTTTGTGCGTTGAAGTCTTTTCTATAGAGATTTGGAGCTATGCAAGAAACGTGCGCGCTTTGTCACAGTTTATTTTGAAAATTTTGTTTTATTTTATTTATTTTGAGGTTTTAAAATATGGTAGGAAGGCAAACTGGTTCCATTTTTGTAAACAATACGTGTTATCAAACTTATTATTATTAATAGTATTTCCCCCATTTTTCACCCATTTCTACTTGAAGCTTCTGATAAAAATAGCCAAATCGTCAAAATGGTTCAGTTAATGTTCAGGTTAATTATTATTAGTAGTTGTCTTAAAAGGTTAATTATCAATGTCCTTACGAGTTTTCGTGAAAATACCACGGAAATAGGTGCCTTTACCTCTTACTCATTTCAAGTTTGCATAAATATAAAGTAATTGTTGAGCTGTTACGAATATTTCAACACAGCTCGTAATCATTTTACCGCGAGCTGACAATCAGACAATGGCCCGATATCGGTGTTTTGCTGGATTACCCATTATCCATGCTGCGCTGGTGTGAATGCTATTTATTCATAGTCAATGCCACATGAATATAGGCTGTTAGTGTGTAATATTGGAGTTAATGGAATTGTTAATTAATGTACGTTCTTTAAATTTAAGAGCTAAATTAGATTTTTTTTACAAAAATCCTTAATAAAATAAAACTTCTTAAGAAAAAAAAACAATTAATATCTTAGAAAAATAAACTGTTTGATTTCGTGAAAAAAGGGATTTAAATAGGGAAATCATTTATTAAATCTCATCGTACTTCTAGCACAGCGAATAATATTATTACTGCCTTTAGGAAAGCTTTTTCTTTATAATATGACTTAGGTATACTTTACATTGCGTACTATCTTCGCCTCCAAATCGGAGTTTTGTTTTTTTTTTTTATTTTTAAATATGTGTTGTAATTTAATGAGACCTAATGTTTTTACGTAAACAAATTAAAAAAAAAAAAATTTACTTGTTTTAAATTTTGTGTGAATGTGTGTACCTACGTAGAGTAGGTGAACTTAAATAAATAAATAATATTACCTGCGTCTCACGATTTTAGCCGGTGATGAAAAACCGTAATGATAATGATCAAAAGTAGCCTATACCTTTTCTGTACCCTTGATAACGTGTACGCAAAATTTCGTGATGCTCATTTGAAAGCATATCAACGAAACTAACTCACTTACGCCTTAAAATATTAAGTTAGGATTAGTAAGTGTGATTTAAAAATTTAATACGACAGGCATGACAGCATAATATCATTAAGTTACCAAAAAATTACTTCGTATCTTTGCAAAAATCTATGTTCACGTCAGGAACTCCCACATTAAAACTCCATTAACTCGTTAAAAATCTTACATAATTATCAATTACAGTATAGCACGATAGCTATATTAAAGGTAACATCGAAATTTGGCAACCAGTGTATGGTCCTTTTTATTTTCGACTCTAAATCTAGAGTAATATGGTTGGTTTGAGATTGGAAATGTGTGGTTAATTTGCAGGTCAGAACCATAGGTCAGGTCTGTTAGTGTTATAGCAGAATTATTAGTTTCGAGATAAAGGAAGCCAGGGAGTTAGTTCAATTATGTAGTTTAAATCGCGGAGAGAGGAGAGAAACCTAACAATATTCAGAATGACTTGTCAGAATTAACTATAAGTAGGTATAGAGCTATGTGATCTAGGTACCTAGGTACTTTCTGTTAGGAACAAAAACAGATGGATATATAAATAGGATAGTTCGTGAAAAATAATGCATAAAATAAGTATTTACAGAAAATTACAATATTTACATTTTTAATTAAAATTTAACTAAATAATAATTAAGTAAGTAATAAAAAAAAATGATTTTTAGTTTTTTTTTATTACTTAGTTCTAGTTATTTTTAGCTTAATTTTAATTTAAAATAGAATAAGTGAATATTAAAAAAATACGTTTGCGTTATGGTTAGTCGAAATCTATGAAACCAAGTTAGGTGGGTAACTTGTAGAGCAGCCTAAAACATCTTTTACATTGCAGCTAGAGCATCATACAGGGCATAAAAAGGTCATATTGGTATTAAATTCATTGAAACAAATATGAGTATGCAATTGCAAACACTAGCTCGAGCTCTTTCGTAATTTATAAAAAACAAAAAAAACAAAAACCGACTTCAAAAGACCGACTATTGAGTTATTCATCTATTTGTCGCGCACGTACTTAATGCAAATTTAAGACTTATATGGTTTTCTCATGGATACCATTATCAGAATTGGACTAAATTGAAATGGGACCAAATGAGAAGCGTCAGCTTTCTAATAAAAAAAGAATCATCAAAATCGATTCACCCAGTCAAAAGTTATGAGGTAACAAACAAAAAAAAAACATACAGTCGAATTGATAACCTCCTCCTTTTTTGAAGTCGGTTAAAAACTTATCATCGCGGACCTAACTGTCGGACCACGTGGCCATCGTCTAAAATAGTAGCTAAAATACTGTAATTTACAACTAGCTGCATTTGCGATATCACCCGCCTTTCCAGTGGAAGGGTATTTTATTAAAGAAAGTATCCCTTGTGTTTAAAATAAAAGCTACGGCCATCATCATCATCCACAGCCTTCTTTGTCCCACAGCTGGATATAAGCCTCTTTTTTACTGTGTCATCAGCCTCGGTCTACCCCGCAACTGACGATATCGTCGACCCATCTCCTCGCGTCGCCGCGCCGGACGTCCAATAATTCGCTTACCTTACCTTACCTTATCTTCGTCACTGCCTTATACCTTACCTGTCATCACCTCGCCTTACTACGTGTACTACCCAGCTGTACTTGAGATTGGCAATTACGGTTGCAATATCCCAAACTTATACGACGCAATACAATATTTCTATTTTTATTCTTCATCTGATTTTCGCTCCATACCAAATTCCATCCCAATCCCTTGCGTAGTTTTACAGTGATGAAATAACAAACACTTACAAACTTTCGCATTTAAATTTGCGTGATTTTTAGATCACATATCAATCAGTAAAGTTCTCGTGATATTCTTGGCAGGTGCAAATAACTGCCAAATCCAATATAACATAATTAAGTCTCAAATATTTTCACCTTTGCCCTCTTTGTAAGATTTAAACTCACATTGTGCAAAGGTGCTAGAAAGTTTAATTGATGCTGTGAACAACAAGTTATCAGTTACGTAGGTAAGTTACTTACTTATAAGTAACTAATTGCCCATACTCGTAATGTTCTGTGGTAATACCAATATGTTAATGTAATTATAATCATGGGTTGGACTTATTGATGTAGACTACAATTTGTAGTAGAAACTTGCTGCGTCCTGCGGTTTCAACCGCGCGGTGATGAAAAACGGTCATGAAGATTATGTCAAGATGTGTGATTATGCGAAGATTATGTCAAGATTATATCAAGATTATGTCTATGTGTTAATGCGGGTTCCAGGCTATCTTTATACCAAGTTTCATTAAAATACGTCTAGCCTTTTCAGCATGAAGGATCGTAAAGACAAACTTTCATATTTTAACAAATTGAGATATAATAGCGTAGCTCGACTGTTCGTAACTGATCACCAATGTCAACCCAAAGGACGACAAATAGCCAGTTTTCGAATGGGTGACCGCAAACAGCAACACGCTACCGTGGATCAAATTGTTTATAGGATTATAAGGGAAAGAGTATGCCAAGCCAAAAAGGCTAATAACATAGTACATTATGAAAAATTATTACTATTGGATTGAATCAACCCTGAAATCTTAACAAAAATTCGCAATTCCAGAAAAAAAATTAATGAAATTTGACAAATTGTACGGAAAATCTGGTATTTAATTTGCAATTTAAGGGTTGGTCCGATAGAAAAAAAAACATAATTGTTAGCAAACCCTTTTTACTGAACCTTTTTTTTTTTTTTTTGTTTACCCAGTGGAAATCCTTTATGGATACCACGCCCGCCCCGGGGGAGGCAGGGTGGTTATGTGGGAGTCTCCGCCCTGCGGCGGCATACCCACTAAAACCACTGGGGTATTTGGCATCCGCCTGAGATGGGGCAAGGTGGGGTCGCGTTAGCAATCGCCACCTCGCCCCGGCGATGGGCCCGATTAGGGCCACCCGGGTATATGGAGGGGTGACCCTGTTCCCCAGGATCACCCCCCAGACAGTCAGTGTGGGGTCGTGCAGGCCGGGAGAGTCCCCCGACTCTCCCGGCAACCCCACTGCAGAGGAGCGAGGAGACGGGCGAACCGCCTCCTCGCTCCCTCGTCTGCGCCGGAGCGGATCAGATCGGGCGTCGCCCTCTCCGACCC
Source organism: Alcis repandata (assembly GCA_949125135.1). Taxonomy (NCBI): domain Eukaryota; kingdom Metazoa; phylum Arthropoda; class Insecta; order Lepidoptera; family Geometridae; genus Alcis; species Alcis repandata. The sequence goes on from OX421240.1 coordinate 4,483,064, forward strand.
GCTCCACGGCCTCCTTCTGCGTCATCACCTCTTCGCAGAAGGAGACCCCGGCCTGCCACGATCTCTCGCCGCCGAGCACGGCCTTCACCACGCTCGGCAACGAGAGATCCCGGCCTATGTAGGCCGAAAGCGTATGCCGCTGGGGGACCCCATGCGGCACACGCCTCCAGCGCTTCCCTCCTCCTTTCCTTGCACTCCCGACCGCAACCCACATGCGGCGAGGAGCACAAAGAAAACCCCCCTGGTGGCAGCAACGCCACCGTCCAAGCCATCACGCTGTGCCCTCTGCCAGTCAGAGGGACACGCGGATGGGCCCACCGTGTCGGGTTATTTGCCATCGTGCGGTAATACTGCATAAAAGCTGCAGTATTACCGCACGCTGTTGCCCAGGGTGCACCACGAGGAGGTTACCCGACCTAGCACCCCCTTTTTTACTGAACCTTTTTTTTTTTTTTTTTTTGTTTACCCAGTGGAAATCCTTTATGGATACCACGCCCGCCCCGGGGGAGGCAGGGTGGTTATGTGGGAGTCTCCGCCCTGCGGCGGCATACCCACTAAAACCACTGGGGTGTTCGGCATCCGCCTGAGATGGGGCAAGGTGGGGTCGCGTTAGCAATCGCCACCTTGCCCCGGCGACGGGCCTGATTAGGGCCCCCTGCACCCATGGCGGGGTGACCCTGTTCCCCAGGATCACCCCCCAGACAGTGTGGGGTCGTGCAGGCCGGGAGAGTCCCCCGACTCTACCGGCAACCCCACTGCCGAGGAGCAAGGAGACGGGCGAACCGCCCTCTCGCTCCCCAGCCCCGCTCGCTCGCACGTGGTGGGCAGTGTGGTTAGCACCACCCACCCCGCCTTAAGCCCACGTTCCTTTCACACCCGGCCGCAAACCTCACGCGGCGAGGTGCAAAAGGAACCCTCCACTTTCCCTTGCACTCCCGACCGCGACCCATACGCGGCGAGGAGCACAAGGAAAACCCTCCTGGTGGCACCGCTGTCACCGCCCGAGCGTGGAGCGCCGTTTCCTCCAGCGTCCACCACACTCGTCACCGGTGGCAGCAATGCCACCGTCCAAGTGTGGAGCGCCGCATCCCCCGGCGTCCACCACACTCAGACCCTCCTCCTTTCCTTGCACTCCCGACCGCGACCCACACGCGGCGAGGAGCACAAGGAAAACCTCCCTGGTGGTCCGAGCCATCGCTCAGACCCCGGCTCATCCGCTGTGCCCTCTGCTAATCAGCCCTCTGCTGCCAGAGGGACACGCGGAAGGCCCCACCTCGGGTTCCTCTTCGTTTCACCGGGCAAGGCGGCCCGGCTACTTATCCCCCCGCCACGGAAAGGCGGGAACCCATTCGGGGGGGTTTTTTACTGAACCTAACCTAACCCTAACACAATCTAACCCAATAAAGGAAATTTATGTATTTTATAGCCCTGTTTAGTTTTATAGGGTTTGGTTAGGTTGTTTAGCTCTGTCCTATCCTATGACTATGAAAATAAGCATACCTATTTCACGAAATTCCTTCGACATGCGACACAGTGATTACAAAATCCGTCGCTAATCTGCGCTAACGAGACGAAGAACATCTACATTCTCCTGTCACACTGAAGTTATTTAGCCAGCTGATTATAATTTGCCGCCTATTGTTACCGGAGTGGGCCTACTCGGTAACAACAAATGGGTATCTTTCACTTGAGATAGTTATTGATGAGAGTGGTTGCTTTGTGTTTACTTTGATTATACGTAATGATACATAATACATAATATTGCATATCACATTTCGTGCATACCTACGTCCGGAAAAGAAATTCAATGGTGTATGTGAATTCTAGCAATCCGCACTTGGCCAGCGTGGTGCAATACGGCCTAATCACCCTTCGAGGGTAGACCTGTATCCCAGCAGTGGGGATTAAAGGTTGAATATGATGATGAAAAATGATATCCATCATACTAATAACTCATGTGCGATATGTTATATGAGTAATATTTACATACTCGTAGGTACGACTACATAACATATTTCGGGATCTCGCACGGCTCTTTTAATTTGGGCAGATGTTTGAATGATGAATTTAAATATCTGCTCTGGATCTGGGTGTTGAGTGTTTCATGGCATCGAGGTTATCTTAGTGGGGAGCTATGAGTGTGAAACTTCTTTTTTTTTTTAATATTTTTTTTTTATGAAAGTCGCCCAGACACTAAATAATTGCAAAAGTTTGTAAGTGAGTGTGAGGTATTTTTATTATATTGTTACATTGAAATGATTCAACGAATTTGAGTTTCTATTAGTTGGGATTCTACTAGCGTAATCGTTACTCTCCAAAAAGACCTAAAACAGACCATAACGTTATTTTTTAAACCTCTGTAAATACTATTGCTGAGGTCCTTTTTATTTCAATGATTTTTACCGGATTGCCTAAAAGGAGGGTAAAAAAGTGTTTTACTTCGAAACTTAATTAATAAAATAAATAATTTGAGTGTCCGCAGCGCTGTAAACTGCATCATTTCGGTCACGAGCAGCACCATTAGCCATCACGGAGTTACGCCACGGATCGGTTCTCAAGCTGCTACAGCGCGACACGGCTTACAATGAACGTGATCAAAAGTGGAACTACAGCTTTATCACCATTTTAAGTTAAAGTGGGGTATTTACTACAGCTTTATCACCATTTTAAGTTAAAGCGGGGTATTTTCACTCTACCTGGGAAGTACGATAGCTAATACGCACGCAGATCTGATTTCTGGGTTTCAAAATATACCTATATTCAAAATCAATTTATTGGTATTTTCATTACAGGTCGCAACAGAAATTAAAATAAAATAATTAATTATTATATTGTAGGTAATTCTTCTTAATTTTTTGTAGGTTCAGCTCGGACACAGTGGTCAGAAGTGAGAAAAAAACGTCTTGACCACTTGCAACTATCGAGGCTAAATTACTTAGGATTTATAAAAGAGACAAGTTTTTTAAGTCAATAATAGGCTTGAGTTTGATCGCCGTCTTGCCTGATGATGGAAGGCAATGATGCAGACTACGACTGTGTACTTGTGTAGTGTCTAAAAATACAGTATCCTAATACACATTAATCCCGAGCCGTGCCGCACTGTAGATGCGATCAACAAAGATATAAACACTTGGTGTTATGTTCGTGTGATCGTGTCATTGAGCCTATACCTATTTAATGAAATCATTACAGCAGTTTGCATGATACGTCCCTTTAATGTGAGATGGGATTAGGTTTAACGATAAGATACTATAGGATTTGTGAGGCCGGGTGAAGTGAAGGCTTAGTTAGAGGATATTGCAAAGATTTAGGGCTAAGATTTTTTAAGGATTTTTATTTTATCCGAATTTTGTAGATTGACATTAAAGTCTCCAATCTCTTAATCGGTTGTAGGATTGGCAATAATTGGGATATAAATAAGATGATAGTTTAAATGCTATCATTAAAAAACCTATTCGGGTAGGTACGGTAGAGAGATGCTTAACGAGGTGGAAACATTTAGGGCGTGAGCTAGTGTAATGTTTCTGAAGACAATGTCGAAGATAGAACGAAGTGGAGGAGAAAAGTGTAAAAGGTCCCAATAGGTACCTTGTGGGGGTATATTACCGGGAAAAGAGAGAGAGGTAGGTATACATATAGGTATACTTACAACGGCAGTCTAATGAAAATAATAGATACCTACTCTTCATAACTCTCTACTCTACTCTACGAATTATGTTTGTCAGCCCTGTGTCTGGTAGGATAGAACTTGTAAGCTCGAGTAGAAGAAATCGACATTTTTCATCACAACGCTTTAGCTTAGTAAACATTCATAAAGCTTCGAAGATATTTAACGAAATGTAAGGCTCACGTAGACGTAATCCTACGTTCTGTCGGTCCAGAGTAGGCACTTATTAGGAGATTCCGCCGATGACATGCATTGCGCCATCGTTCCGCGACGCGACCTCATAAACCTGTACCTCGTGAATAATAACCGAGCTTCGATCCCGTATCGTGTCACTGCGCTGCCGCAATTTTAGACATTGCGGGGATCCATATCAAAGGGAAATAGAAGGAAAAATCACGATTAAAAAAACTTGTGGTTATGCTTACTTTTATCTTTACGAGCGTAGAAATTCTGAAAGAAGCTTGCGTTTGACCGCCATCTCTTCTGATGGTAAGGTACAATAGATATGTTAGGTAGGTACAATTATCGTGGTATACATTTTTTTTAATTATTTAATCCCCCAAATCATGTTTCGGGCATTAGTGCAAATTGTTCATTCATTAAAACAGATTTGAAAACCATTTAAATTACTTTAAAATTAAATGCCTTAAGCATTACTTCCTTACTCATTATTTCATACTAAAAATTTCAAAAATACAAAATGTCAATGTATTTTAGAATGGTACTTCTGACATCATTTTGTTACAAGAAGATTCCTATGAGATAAATGTTACAGCTCATAAATAAACGACTAGGTACTCAATGTCCTAACACACAATAGGGACTAATGCAAAGGACATGCACAAATTGAACCTAATAAATACGTTTCTTAGATACCTTAAGATTTACGTTTGAAGGGTTATTAAGTTTTGCAAAGGCTAAAATACTTATTACGACATACATATTTTGCATCGGCGATTCAGAACTATATAAGAGCATGCATGGGAAAATTATGTGAAGGTTTGATCAGACTATAATAATCTTATTACTACGGGTATACATGTATCTGTACTGGATACACAATGATTTTGTAATGAGAATCTCTAATGAGCCCGCGACTCTATACTTTAAGATATTCCGCTTTTGACATCGCATCATCGTTTTTGATATTTGGGAATAGATTTAAAAAAATATAATAGTTTATTAAATAATTCATTGAATCAGGCGTTACTTCGCGGAATTTCATCTTCAAATAACTGTTTACTGATAAACTACCTATCTGTGTGTTTTGTAAATCTCAAAATATCTTGTTTATACCCGACGCGATTTGAAGGCGGAAAATACTTAGTGCTCGCCTATCTTACCAACGTACCTAAGAATGTTTTGACCGAAACACTTCTAACTAAAACCTCCGGTTTAGTCTGTGTTATAACTGTAAGTCAGTCTGTAGAATATACTAAGTGAATTGCACAGAAACACATGACAAGCTCAACCAAAAGTCCTTGTGAGTACTTTGTTCCTACACGCCTATCTACTATGTATTTTGTTTTGTAACGGACATAAATATCGCCTAGCTAAGTATAGATCAATTTTGACCTAAGTCTATCCAGGAATCTTATAAGAGTAGAAATAAAAAACCTTTTCTGTAGATAAAAAATTTAATTATCTAGTCCAATCTAAGTAGACTTTTGTATCACCTAATAACAATAAAATATACAATATTACTCGTATCAATTAAGACGATATCAATTAAGTATACGTGATTGATGTTTGACTTAAGTTAGGAATTTCTTTAGCACTTTATATGATTCTTAACTTAATCTTTAACTCTACGGGAGCCGAATTCATAAAATATTAATAAACATTCCGATATGATTATTTACTTCTAAATAAAGTTGCGTGTTAAATAATGTTACGTTAGCGTAATGACTATTAACTAAAGTTAAAACTACGCTATGGTAAGGCATCCTTAAAAGATTAGTTAAATCTGAAATGTCATTATAAATTCTAGGTTTCAATTCTTTTCATTTTGTATTTATTCCGGATTTTGCTTTGCAATGATATTGTAATGCCAAACCAGAAATAAATACAATGAGTCGTCAACACACATTTCCAACATAACTCAGTCAATCCCATATAGTTAGATACTCTAAATTACAATTATAGTCATCCCAAGATAAAAACAAGTTTTGCGTTTATTCTCAACAATATCTTTAGAAGTCACACATATCACTTTATCCAAGCTCATAACAATTCCGAGATTCTAAATTTTATTTAATTTTAGCACCACTACGGTAGGTGAAGGCGAAAATGATTGGTGGGAAATATCAAAGTGTATAATTTAATGCATTTAGTGCAAATTGCAATTCAGTGCAGTGTTGTAATCTAATGTCACTACTCTACATTCATAACAATGTTTGCTGGTTTATAAAATCCGTTAAATTTGTATAAGGGTAAAACGATCTTTTATTTGAAAATTCGCATCTAAAAAAGGCCAGTACATATCTCTAATTTTAAAATAAAACCACATTGACAAAAAAGTATGGCAACATAAAATACGAGATTAACAAAATCATCTCTGTAATTAATTTATAGATACAAACATCAAAAGTGATGAGCCCAAACATTACGTTTAAAAAATGGCCAATTTCAGAACAGTTTACATCAAATAATAGACTACTTTAGAACAGACAGCTTTATAATAGTTTACATCAAAAATGGTCAACTTTAACGGCAACAGTGTTCAGAGTGGTAGTAGTCGGCAGATGTATTTGATCCCAGTCGGTGCTGAGGTGTGCTTCGGTGTCAGTAGCTTTAATCGTGAGCCCCAGTGTGGGGACCGCGTTGGCGCAGTGAGGCAGTCGCAGCGTCACTGGCCGGAGAAATACTAACCCTTGCGGCCCGCACATCACTAGTGGAGACAGCATCGCTTCACCTGTCATACAAACATTGATTAGATCTATAAAAAACATTGGTGGAAAAACTTTGGTGCTCTTTGAAAGTATTAATGTGGCTAAAGATATTCGAACTGGATCAAGTAATGCAAAAGACGGAAAAACTGTAAAGCTTAACAGAAAAATAGGTGAAGTAAAGAATTCAATTACATTAGACACACCATTGCTTTTCCAAGAACAATATCGTCAATTGAATTGCGAGTATTTAAAAATGTATTGTGCACGAGGATTGTAAAAACTAGGATTATTGGTAGTGGGAGGTGATGACGAACATTTGAACACACAAACACAAATCGCAACACACATTAATGCAGGTTGTTTAGCAAGCAAAGCGAGTCGAACTAAGAAACCAAGCAAGGCACACTTAAACTAACAACACATAACACACGAGACTGAAACAGTACCCCAAAAGAATTAATTAGTCACTTTTAGAAATTTAGAGAAATAAAACTCAGCACAAGTCAGCACATCCCAAAAATATAGATAGACGAGTCAAGTACACACATAGATATAAACAGATAACGTAGATGCACATTATGTACAGTGCATAAATTTAAATTTGATTCACGTACGATTTGGTCGGATGTAGGTAGTACAACAATCGTCGTCTCTGCTCTTCTACTTCTAAGTACGAGTGTATTGTGTTGTAGAAACTGCGTAAATATAAATGAAATATGTGTTATATGAATTCGGTTAGTCACTATGTTATATTAGTGATGGTGTGAATAAAGCTTGTTAATGTGCATGATTATAACAGTCGGTTACTATCGATACTAAGATATTCCATAAATTTTGATGATTTACAATTTAAATTTCTACAATAATATAAATATACCTAATAATCACACTTTCTAAAACCACATGCTGTGCAAACAATTCGTGCAAGGTACAAAAACTAACCAAACAACACAAAACTATTCTATCTAATAAAAACAAAGAAAATTTCACATTACAAGAGCTTCCCAGCCAGCTCTGCAAAGTTCCCAAAAATCATTTCTAAATTCCGATCCATTTGCATACGTTAAAAGGCCAATTAGTATGTGCAGTCTAGTTCTACATAACGCGTGCTTCGTTACAAAAGCATTACCGTTGTCCATATCGATTGGAGGTCCCCCCACGCGCTGGCTCAGCCTTGGGTCTGACACCGTAAAGTAGATTTTTTGCTTGATGCCTGGAGCTATGGCCTTAGGAGGTATAATCAGAGAGACACCCCATTGTCTATCTTCCAACACGCCCCCTTCGCTATCGAATATTCCCCATGTTGTATGAGGTCCTTCGGGCTTAACCTCTTCTGTCTTACTACTAGATGCACTGCTATCTGATGGAGATGCTTGCAATACAGTAGTCTGATTATTGATAATGGTTGTTTCATTCTGGCTGGATGATGTATTTTGAGAATTCTCCTGGCTTGATTCGCTCTTTTCTAAAATTTGTTCGCAGAATGTCACAGTCCGATTCGATTTCGAAGACTTTTCGTGCAAATCTTGTGACGTGTACGGAGTGCTCTGAGGTTTGTTTTCGAAGTTCATGCTACATTCTGAAGCGTAATGAGTTTCCATGGAGGTAGTTGATTCATAAGGAACGGGAGAGGTCGTCACTTTCAAAGCGTTTGAGATGTGGTCGACTTTGCCATGCAGTCTAGGTGCATACAGGGGTTCACCTTTTAGTATTTTAGTTTCTAAATTCATCGATTTTTCCTTTTCGGAATCTGTTTGGCTTTCGGTTAATCTAAGCTTTGAGAAATCAATCTCATGGAATGTTTCAGTTTCTGTATGAGTCTGAGTTTCTGTTTTTGTTTGATATATCGGTTCCCGTCTCGACAAATGGTTGGCATCGCTTAGCTCGTACGGACTATTCCGTGCGCTACCATCTTGTGTAACATTTTCTGGTAGCATTTCTTTAGTTTCCTGTTGAGATTCATAAATAACACTTTCTTTTAGATCTCTTTTAGAAACGTACAGTGGTTCTCTGATCTTGACAGAGTCGCTGTCGTTACATTCTTTCCTCGTTTGATAAATCATTTCTTTTTTAGCTTGGTTTCTTTGTTTGATTATTTCCAATTTTTCCTCCAACCTAATACTGTAGGTGGATTCTTTGCTTGCTAGAAGAGCTGCTTTTTGTGATAGAATTTCTTGTTTGGAAACATATGTACACTCCGCTGAAGCTGGTCTTATTTCAGGCCTGGCATCTATTATTTCATGTCGAGTCGTATATGTCGTATCGGAACAGCTTGATTTCACTTCTGATCGTGTAGCGTACGGAGACTCCGTCTGACCTATTCTAGACATCATTTCTGTTCTTGTAGCGTAAGGAGGTTCGCTTAAGCATTTGCTCATCGGTGAAACTCTACCAGGATAGTTGACAGGAGTATGCAATCTTCTATCAGGTCTTATAGCGTAAGGGTTTTCTGTCCACGATGTACTCGGTGGTGGTTCGTAAGTTCTTTTACCATAAATCGGTTCTTTAATCAGAGGGCCTTCAAGTCTCTGTTTTAAAATGTCCTCTTTTGTATTATACGGAGATTCAGAAAACCGTTGACGCAACATTTCTTCTTTTGTCGAGTAAGGACTGTCTGAAGCCATTCTTCCTCTCATCATTTGTTCCTTGCTACAATATGGTGATTCATTGTAAGACACTTCTAATTGCTTGGCCATCTCTTGTTTGTTTGTATATGGACTTTCTGATTCCAGTTCTTTTCTTGTGGCATATGGATTCTCCCTTATACATTCAGATCTCGTAGCATACGGTGGATCTAAAAGCGGCATTGGTAAAGTTTGGGAATTTCCGTATGGATTCTCAAAGCTTTGATTAGACATCTCCGACCTACTCCCGTAAGGATTTTCGCTTGAGGTATCGTAAACTGAGGTGTAAGTCCTTCTAGGCTTAGGTATAGGATCGTAAACTAAATGCTCCTTGCTTTGGTAAACGGGTTCTGGAGGTAGTGGTTGGGTAGGGTGGAAGGGCTCATGTGTCATTTGATGTTGTCTTTGGTAAATGGGATCTATTTTGGTAATCATATTAAAGTTGGGTGTCTGACCGTAGATACCTCTCCTATTGTATTCGATGAGAGAATTTTGTCTACGTAACAGTGGGGTAACTTTCGGTTCCGTTTCAAAGTCGCACATGGAGTTTTGTCTCCTCAAGTTCTTAAATACGGGTTTTGCATCATAATCTCTGATCGTGCAAACTGACCCGCTTCTGTCGTCGCAGAATGAGCTCTGTCGCTTTAGGATCGGTTTCAATACTGGCTTTTCGCAGGAAGACGAGTTACTGCGTTGCAGCATTTGGTTCCTGATATGCTGATTTCGCATATGTGTGTTTAAATCGCTGAGATCAGATTTCTCTCGCCTCAACATTGGCATTTGATGCATCTGGTTTCTCTGCTGCAAGTCATTTTCGCACAGTGACTTTTGCCGAGAGACCTTTTGAGAGGTTTTCGTTTTCGAACGGAATAAATCGAGTACGGCGTTTTTAATGAAGGATGGTTTTTTGGACAATTTCTTTTTAGTTTTTGGTGAGAACGTCTCGTCGCGCTCCACGCTCGAGTTCATGGCATCGGATGAACTGCGGAAACCCACAACCAAATACCCTCTTAGTTACTCAATGATATCTTTTGACATGCCAGATTCTTCAACGGAATATAAAGATTGAAAAATGTGGTCTGTCTTAATGACTGTGGCAATTATCAAAAAGATTAAATTTAGTGATTCTGTAAAAAGCATATTGAAATATTGTCAGCTGTAGAAGATGAAATGAAAAGATCTAATTACAAGAAGAAGTGAAACTGAAAGGATGTATCTAATTATTAAACACACACAGCAAAAATGATTTTTCACAATAAAGATGGTAGAAATAAAAAAATATATATATATACGTGATTAACATAGTCTTGACTAAATAAAAAATATAAACATACTTAAAATTGAAAAATACCACATAGTTCAATATGCTTTCAAGTTAAAATCAACAAATTGCACTAAAATGCAGACACGCACTGCCAATATTCGTTCATCAACTAAATACTCTAAATAGATTACAGATGTTATTACAATTTACAGACTATCGCCACAGTGAACAACCAGTAGGTAAACTAAAAAGATGGAGCTCGGTTCAATACAAATTGCAATGAAATCACTGTAAATTCCGGGCCAGGTTAAGTCTAAAATATATTGACTCAGTAATTATTAAATTAATTGATTTTGTTTTTGCAAAAGGGTGTTCCCAAGAAAATATTGCTTGACAACGGAACGCAATTTGTGAGCTTTCGAATATAACTCTCAGTAGCACCCTAGAGTTTGTTCACTGCGTTAACTCCCCGATATAGATATGTTACAGATAATATAACCACATACGATACCATAGCTAATACTGTGGCCCGACAAGACGTTGTTAGTCGATGTGAAGCGATCGGTGTTTGCATGTTAGAGCAAATTGTACAGGGACTGAGTATAAACAAGAAACTTAACTGATATGAATTTACTGAACTTTGAAAACATGCACTTGATAATTCAAGAGAATACTTCTTTAAAACTGTTTCTCATAAAATAAAGTTCAAAATTGAATGGGATATTGTCAAATGTATGAGATAGTTGTGTGAAGTTCGACTCACCTCAAATTGTGCATGTGCTGTGGTTTTCTGTATAATTCGAACGCCGAGCCACGTTGTTCTCTGCTGCCTGCTAGATCTGGAAGGAAATAATTTGCTGTAATATACAAAACAGAAAAATGCGGGACCACCATATGGGTTCCTTTTTACCATTCTGATACGATACTCTAAAAATCAAGTATTATTCTTTTCAATTTTGTTAGTTAGACAATTAGATTAGATAATTTCCTAAAGAAATTGATGATGAAGATAACATCTTAGTTCTATAAACATCAACTTTAATCGTTTTCACAAACTACACAGGGCAACTTTATAACAATGAAGACCCTTCACAGGCAGCCTGAAATACTTGAAACAAAAACAACTTCTGTTCTCCAAACTCACCAAAAAAACAGGTTTTTGTAAGTTTTTTAAAGTCGGGGAACGAAAGTTGGGTCGATGTATAGAAAATTGTTTCCAAAGGTCTTCAGTTTTTCACAGTTGATCCTATATAGCTTCTATGACGTAAAAAAGTAATAAATGAAGAGACCTATGTTACCTATGAGGTGCGGGTTGTGCGGCAAGTTGATGGCGCGGTGCGGCGGCGGGCCCGCGTACGGGGGCGACTGCGGGGACTGCGGGGACTGCGGCGCGCCGTACATGTTGCCCTGCGACGAGCGAACAGTCAGCGTGCATACTGTTATGCTACCCTGGTACTTACTATTGAAGGGATGTTCTTTTTGTGCCTATTTATTTATCACAAAATTACTCAAATTTGTGATAAACATGTTTGTTGTTGCCATAAAACCTAGATCAAGTTTATAGAGGCAATAGGTTTTCATATAAATAATATAACAATTAAATATGTTAATGACATCTCACAACAATTTAGACATATTAACAGTTAGCTTCCACGGTGTTCTGGTACCCTGGTAGTTACTAATCAAGGGATGTTTTTTATCTATTTCTTTATAACAAAATTGCTCAATTTTGTGATAAACATATTTGCTGTTAGCCATAAAACCTATATACTTAGATCAAGTTGGTTAAAGCAATGGGATCTCGTCGGGTAACAGTTAAGTTAATGACATCTCACAATAAATAATTTACTGGATTATATTAAATGCTGCGGGCGTACACAAAACAGCTGTTGAAGGTATCAATACCACGCGCGTGGCGGTTGGTGTGGTCTTTTTGGTATTTGATGCGGTGAGGTGGTGTAGTGGTGGTTAACACTTTGACTGCGGAAAACACATACCTTGTGTTTTTCTTTGTGCGACACGAATGCGGCTACACACGCCAAGCGCGTAAAACACAACGCATTTGACTATAAGCCGCAGTCAAAGTGTTAATGCAAGTAGGTGTAGGTACCTGGTGGTAGTTATTGTGCGGCGGCATGGCGCGGTGCGGCTGCGAGGCGGAGTGCTGGTGCGAGTACTGCGGGGGGAACGAGCCGCGGCCGCCGGGGGGGCCGGGGGGCGCCTCCATGCCCTGCGGGGGGGGGGGGGGGGGGGGTTAGTTAGGATTGACAAAAAGGATCATTATCAAAGGTAGCTATTCTACGAAGTCTATGGTGTATGGGTATACATACATTTCTGTGAGTTTAGGAAAAATTTACAGACAATGTTTGTACCAGTACTGTCTGTACCAATCATTATATCAGGCTTTTTGGGTATATATGATAAAAGTAAGAGCAACCAAATTCACTTCAGATCAGTCTAAATTGGATCTATTTCGTTATAGATAGTTGGACAAAGCGAAGCAAAATAATCTATTACAAACAACAGTATAAAGCATCAGGCTTGTGTGAGATGCATTTCTAGTTAAATATGTACCCCGTTCCGCGGATGGTGGTTGGTGTCGGGCGGGCGGTAGTGCTTGGGCTTGGGCGGCGGCACGGGCTTGTAGGGCGGAACCGGCGCCGTGCCGCGACCTGGGTAGTCCGCTTGAGATGCGGAGTTGGTTCGCGCGCTGGAAAAAATATATAATTACAAGTTAGTAATTTAAATAGAAAACACTTAAAATGATTCAGATAAGTAAGAATAACAGTTCTGTCTTGCTATGTATGTTTGTTATTGTTTCAAATGTTTCATTGTTACCAATATCGAGTATATCAGGACAAATCGAAACTTAATTAGAATTTCGAGTTGAATCTTTTGCAACGTCCAGTTTTGGGAATCAGAAGTATATTTTGTGTGTACTTGTTGTGTGTTACATGTTCATCAGTAGAATTAAGTTTAAATAGCGATTCCAAAATTAGGTACAAGCGAATTTAATCCTTCTCAATGTCCACACGTCGGTGGTCTGTGGGAGTCGGCCCATTTTTTGTGTTTAATTTTTTTTACTCCTTTTGTCATTTTAACAAACTCACTAGTTTGTTAAAATGACAATGGCCGTAGTATATTTGTACAAATATTTATTTAACACAAAAATATTTATACATACATACATACTAAATATTTAAAGAAGAAAGAACACTATTTTTGCCTTAAACCAGTCTCAACTCAGCATAATGCCGGTCGTAAACAACCGGCGCTGGCCTTCCGTTGAGTGGCGGGTGACGTAACGCACGTCTATAATCACGATACAAAATAAAGGTGTACCTGTACTTGGCATGCTCGTTGGTGGGCACGCTGGGCAGCGAGGGCCCCCGCGCGTGCGCGTGCGCGTGCGCGGGGGCGGGGGCTCCGGTGCCGTTGACAGGTGCGCGGGGGGCCTGCTGCGGGCTGCGGTACTCGGCCGGCCGGTGGGGGCTGAGGGGGATCAATGAAGTTGGAGTATATGAAGCTTAGAATCCGTACATAATTAAAAAAAAACGGTTGTCTGTAAAGTCGGTTTACTGACGATAGTTGAACGTGACAACGTCATAAGAAAATACTGATAGAATGGTTTCATTTTTGAAAAGAAAAATTTAATTTAATTTAATTTAATTTAATTTAATTTAATTTAATTTAATTTAATTTAATTTAATTTAATTTAATTTAATTTAATTTAATTTAATTTAATTTAATTTAATTTAATTTAATTTAATTTAATTTAATTTAATTTAATTTAATTTAATTTAATTTAATTTAATTTAATTTAATTTAATTTAATTTAAGTAAGGTACAAAAGTAATTGACAAATAGGAAAATATAATAGAATAATAGGAAATCACAATTTCACTTAGAGCGAGGTAACGACTCATCGAGGTAACGGCACATACCTACGTCATCTATTTTCGTACTTGCACCCGGCTCCATCGAATTATAAGACGTTGTCACGTCAAAAAAACATAAATAGGTATTTCCTAGGCAAGCGTGCTATATCTTCAACCACATTGTCGCTTCCCATCAGGTGAGATTGTGGTCAAACGCATGTCTAGGGTGTTGTAAAAAAATTGAATATTATACTTAAAAACAGAGCTCAAGTCACTATCCAGAGACGGTTCAGTCTTTGGATTGTTTATTTTTTGTAATCATTTTTGTTTGGAGTGCAATAAAGCTATATTTTTTTATATTCAATCCAAAAATGTGATAAATAAAGTCGAAATATTGTTGAACTAAAGCCATCAAACTATGCTATTAATACATCTCTTCTACTTTTAATATTACAATATTACTAAGATTTTATTATTTGTTGAAGTTATAGGTACCTGTAATTGCTTTCTGGTGTCCGAGTGTAGTCCAGAGAGTTGTGTTCATGCGAGTTGGAGTTCCGCTGCGGGCTCTGCGCTGACATGGCGGTGGGGTTGGGCGGCGGCGGGGGCTCCATTTTGCTGTTACAATACAATTGGTTAGATAAACTCCACAGAAGTTATGCATATGTACTAGAGGCACAGGAACTTAGCTTTGAGATCTTAGGACTTTCTGTCCGACGTCAATGCAGGTAACAAACGGTTATAAAGAGGTTCATTGCATGCAGTGCTATGCCAATTAGTTATATTGTTCCGTACATAAATAATCGTCACCATAAGTGCAATTTACAGCTGAATGCTACCGTAACTCGGATAACACAATCGTTTGCTCATATTGAAGCTCTTTTAATGGCCCAAAAAACCTGTCAATAGGTTTGCGAGCTACTTAGGCATTTGGTTTTAATTTTGTGTAGATGATTCTACCTTCGACAATATCTTTAAAATACGTCTGCGAATCACTCACAGAGAGGGTGGCGCGACTTTCAGATCGTCGGGTGCGTTGGGAGGCAGCGCGCGACTCGGGCTGCCGTACTCGTACACCGCCGTGCCGTCGTATGAATTTTGCTGAGGACAATACATAAATGGTATTACGAACTTGCTATAAAATTTGTCGTGTCATGAATTTCATGTAGTGGTAGGGCTCTGTTGCAAAGCCCGCCTGGGGAAGTACCACACCTTTGCCAGTTATTCCACCGCCAAGGTAATGTACAAACATTACTGTGTTCCGGTTGGAAGGCATTGTTTCCAGTGAAATTACAGGGCAAATGGGAGATTAAACAACTTATATCTCAGGGTGACGAGCGCAGTGCTGTGCCGCGCAGGGTCTTGAATTCTGCGAGTTCAAAATTCTGAGTGGCGCAGACCTGTTATGGGCAAACGTGACGTTTAACTTCAGACGAGCGATTTGCTCGTCTCGTCACTAATTACATAAAAAAAAAAGAATATAAGATTTTGATATACAAAAGGTAATCTCTTTTTGCCCATCTTTCTGCTGCTTGCTTCCGATATCTTGCTGTTTTTACCATTTCACATCATGCTTTAGTTGATTGGCACTCCTGACACCACTTACGACTTCTAGCTATTGCCGCTTGAGTTACGAGGTCATGCTGATTGGTCTTTCGGAACCGGTCTTTGAAATACTTCATCTATCCAACTGAAATTAATTTCTGATGCGTCCCATATTCTGGCAACTGTGGATGTACTAATTACGAATGAGGTCCATACTCGTACTGCTGCGCTGCTCATCCACCACAATAGCAAAACCTAAACCTTTGTGCACTAAGGAAAATAGCCAGCATAATTCCGATGGATTCACCTAAAGTACGGAGCATACTGATAATGATAGGGTTCGATTCCCGGCCGGGCAGATGTTTGAATGATGAATTTAAATATCTGTTCTAGGTCTGGGTGTTAGTTGTCCTTGTCTTTGTGTGTGTTCCATGGCATCCCCGACACAGGATTTATTTCTAGTGGGGTAGTTGTAGCTATGAGTGTGAAACGTATATTTACTCGTATTTATTTATTTAATCATCAAAAAATGTCACCGTAAAAACTGGTGCTAATCATCAAACTTTTTGGTGATTATCAGTATGCTCCGTACTTTAGATGAATCCATCGGAATCTTGATGGCAATTTTTCTCAGTGTGTGTGCTTTGTGCTTGTGTTGTGTGTCTTACCGGGTTAGCCTGTCGATGTCTGTCGAGCGAGCCGGGGCTCTGCGAGGGCTGTATGAGCATGCTGGCGGGGCGGCCGGAGTAGGCGGCGGCGGCGGCGGGCTCCTCGTGAGGAGACTCTTTGGGAGGGCCGAATAAGCGTTCTTGTGCGCTGGGGCGGGTGTTAGTCTGCAAGGTTAATGAACACTGAACACCTTGAACTTAAAAGCGGTGCGGGACGTTGTTAAGTTAGTGTGGTTCCATTTTGCCAAGTTAGTGGACCTGATCATCACTTGACATTGAAATAAGGGGGTTAAAGCATTTACTGCACTAACGCGAAAAGCAAACTGTAGATTTAGTTTGGGTAGATTAATAAAATTAATATTATGTAGGTATTTACCGAAAAGTATAAAGATCGAGACCGGCGTATATTAGAAATCACTTCAAAGGTATTCCACGGATACATTTTCGAAATTGTAGTATTATAAGACGTGTATCCACACTAAATAAAGAGAACGAAGTGGAGGCAGGTTGTGGTTTGTTCAAGTATAATGGAAACCACAACTTGTGAGACTGAGTACCTATTTATAGTGCACGCAAGGTGAAGTCTCTTCGTCTCGAGTTACTATTGTGGTGTTTTACAATCAATTCAACACAGTATTTGTCAGTTGCAATTTCAAGTTGGTGCGATAAGTATAAACAAACAGTGTCTAGTTTTTCGGTGTTTTAGTGATTTTCGGTCACAAATAGTATGATCCGAAAAAATAATTAAGTGTACCTCAATAGTAGATAGTCAGTGCACTAGTTGTACAGTTCAATCAATACTAATAGAGGTTACACTTGCAAAATAATATGTTGATGAAAAAACTGATCAATAAATAATTTTCAGTGTGCACCTCAATTCTAAATAGTCAGCAGTAATTGTACATGTCAATCAATAATTATTTTAACAAAAAAAAAACAAACAAACACCGACTTCAAGAGTCCGACTATTGAGTTATTCATCTATTTGTCGCGCACGTACTTAATGCAAATTTAAGACAATGCATATGGTTTTCTCATGGATACCATTAGCAGAACTGGACTAACTAACTAAATTGGGACCACACCTAAAGCGTCAGCTTTCTAATAAAAAAATAATCATCAAAATCGATTCACCCAGTCAAAATTTATGAGGTAACAAATATAAAAAAAAAAACATACAGTCGAATTGAGAACCTCCTTTTTTGAAGTCGGTTAAAAATAATAGAGATATCTCTCATAAAAAAACAATGAAAAAACGGTTAAATAAGTTATGAAAGTAGTGGGTGAGTAGTTACCGGGTTGAGGCGCAGCGAGTGCGGCGGGCGGCCCGGCGGCGGCGCGGGGAGCAGCACGCCGCCCGCCGGCCGGCCGCCGGCGCCGCCGCGCGGGGGCAGCTCTGGAACTGACCGCGATTACGTTATTTTTTACTAACCTATGCTATCTAACTACTGGGAGAAGATCCTATTTTCATCCATAAGTCTCGGTTCTCTACTTTTTACTGTAATGAAATCATTCTGTAGTGGTAGGGCTCTTTTGCAGAGCCCGCCTGGGGAAGTACCACACCTTTGCCAGTTATTCCACCGCCAAGCAGTAATGTGCAAACATTACTGTGTTCCGGTTGGAAGGGCATTGTTTCCAGTGAAATTACAGGGCAAATGGGAGATTAAACAACTTATATCTCAGGGTGACGAGCGCAGTGCTGTGCCACGCAGGGTCTTGAATTCTGTGATTTCAAAATTCTGGGTAGCGCAGACCTGTTATGGGCAAACGTGACGTTTAACATCAGGCGAGCGATTTACTCGTCTCGTCACTCAATTACATAAAAAAAAAAAAAATCTCCTTGGAGTGATTTCATTACGACTATTTTTTTTTTTAGTAATCACTGCTACTTATCATCATCATCATAATTATGCAACCTTTAATATTATATTACTGCTACTTATAAACTCTTTATAACCTACCCCCATATAAAAGTTGCAATCCCATAATCACAAACGCTATAGAAAACAAAGATAAAAAAAAAGACAATGTATGGGTACTTATAACATTTCTATAATATCCTTTTCTATCTTGAGCCCGGCATCAAGTTCATGGAGGTCTGGGTTCTTGGGGTATAGCTTAACTATCTTTGAAGGATTCTTTCTTGAGAAGTTGCTTACCTGTTCCATAAAGGGGGGAATGTGGTGGTGAGTGCGCCATGGGGTTGGTGTGGTATGGCGGCACGTCGTTAGGGGGGCCCATATTGTGCCCCCCTTGGTTGTTGTGGCACCCGTTGGTGGTAGCACCGTTCGTGTTAGCCGAGAATCCGTATTTACTGTCTCCGTAGCCACCCTGCTGTGGGTTACAAATATATACCTAATAGAGTTATTATGTCAAGTCTTATAGGTAAGTACCTACTGGAAACTGGATATCTAGCAGCTACAAATAAGTATTGTATGGTAGGTTAGAAAGTATCTAATGAGAAGTAGAAAAATGGGTTACAGGAAAAAATCCTCCCTATGCAAAGTCAATACGTTTTCTGACCACTTCTGAATGTATGGGTCCTTTGTACAAAAAACTATCGTTGCTTTACTTGACTTCGACGAATTTAAATATTTTGAATTCGAATGAAGAATGTAAGTAGAATAACACAAGAGTTTACATGGCAGATTATAATGATTAGGTATAGGTACGTTCCATGTATACCAACCGTGTAAGGTGGAGGGACAGCGTCGGCCATGTGATTCAAATCGTCGTCTCTGTCCATATTGTCCTGGGTGGTGGCTATCGAAGGATCCGAGGAAGATTTCACCAGTCGCGGCGCGGGCGGCGGACTCACTTCCAAGTCACTTTCAGGACTTGACGCGTATGATAATCTATTCTCTGTGCTTGACGACATTGAGAATAAGAAGTCATCGGATAGAGGTTCTGGCCTCTGTTTGGTGATTTTGTCCGCCATGTTTGTTTCGTCCACCATGTTGTCGGCCATTTTGGTTTCGATGTAAGCAGCGACAGCGTCAGGGTAGGTTTATGGAATGGGGTGATAAGACAAGACAAATGAATGATTGCACTTAAAACGGTACAGAAACTAAAAACGAGCTTTAGCGTCTGTGAATGATTAATGTTTGGGTCCACACTTGTTAACATTCTAACTAAATTGTTAAGAGAAATTAGTTGGTTGATTTTAATGGTCACATAAAAACAAAATTATGAACTGAAACCCTTTTTTCTCGTAAAAAAGCAAAATTTAAACAAATCCTTAAAATGTTAACGTCCAAACAGGTTTAGAGTGGTATTTAACACTAGTAATTCGTAACGATATTTACAAACTTTGGTTCAAAATCTTTGGTAAAATCAAACATAACAACAGAATCACTAAAACACAAAATAACTGATAATAACCATATCAAGGCAAAGTTATAATAAAAAGCACAAAAATAAGCAGCCAATATACAGACAAGATTAGTATATGTGAGCAAATAAAATTACATAGGTATAAGCTTCTAATATTACCAAATTAGATAAAGCATAAAGTTTATCCAAATTTAGGAAATTAAAGCAAAACTATGTCTACACATACCCTAAATGTTGTTCAGAAATAGGTTTGTTCAAAACAGGTTGAACATCTCTTTCTGCTTCAGCTTGACCATCTTTACCGACACTATCAAGCTCTTCCAATTTCAAAGTTGGTAACGACAAATTTCTGATTTTATTTAAAGTCCTCTCAGTAACAGTGGGTAAAGTACGCACTTCACTGTATCTCTGAGGATCAATTTTCACACTACATTTGCAATTTGGGATTCTACAGATTGGTCTAAGGGGTTTCTCTAACCCTTTAAACAGAGTTTTGGGCATGTCTTTTTGTAGCCTAGCCTTCCATTCTGGAACTTCGTTAGCCTTTTTGACGTCATTGTCATTTATGAAAAACGAAGCTGGTTTATAATGCTCTGACATAGGAACTACAGACGATGGTCTAGGTATGTTTGCAATAGGAGACTTACCAGATTGTTCGAGAACGCTATACGGCCTGAAAGACTGAGTGTGATACCCTTTAGCAAAGACTGGAGAGAGTTCTGGAGTATTAACAACTCTTTTGCATTTTCTATCATAGTAATTCTGTCGTTCGTCATAGGGGTAGCTAGCCACAGTGTGTCTGTTTTTGTTAGGGTTGCTGTACACGTTGTTAGGCATAGGCATGCATGTTAAGGTTTCAGAATAGTAGTAAGGCACTACGTGGTTTCTGTTAGCATCGTACACATGATCATGAATTTTCGGGTTAGTGCTCAGTGAAAGCATGGCTTGCGGTGAGCTTAGTGGTCGAGGATTCTGAGGGTAGGAGGGAATTGGGTAGGATATGGGATAGAAGGCTGGGTACGGAGAAGGTGGAATGGGGAAGTATATGTCCGACACCATTTCAACGTGCTACCAAGACAGAACAGAAACGAATTGGTTAATAATATACGTAGAAGAAGCAATGCTAATACAATTGTTGTTGTTCACGTAAAACAACAACACATTTTAATACGGAAGTTCTTTTAGTTGGAGTCACATCTGCAGTCGCATTATAATAAAAGTAAAGAAACAGAAGAGCTGAGACACGTTTACCAAATGCACCAAGCAACCATCTCCAAGCATAATGCGTATACGTTATAATCGACAAATATTGAACAGGTAATAATACTTAATGGATACAGTTATCGAGATTTGCAAAAAATAAACATATAATATTGATGACAAATTAAAATGCGATACACACTCAGAACCTGGATAAAATCTTCGTGAAAATATCCTCATCGTTAACCAAAGCGGTAAAAACAACAACATCATTTTGTGAAAAACATTTATAGTACGAATATTTTACATACTTATTGCTTTCCCTAGGAATCAAATATACCTGTCACATGTTTTATTTTCCATAAGAAATAATAATACTCGTACAACAAAACATACCTTGGTTTCAGAGACCCAAAGCTGATGTTGCTGGGTCCTCTGAATGAGGTCGATCAGCTTGCTGAACCAAGTGTTCTGGTTGGCTTCGCTCAGTGTGATGGTGTGCGTGAACACGTGCCCCCATACACGCTCCATGTGCTGGCATTGTTCTAGAAGCTTCTTGGATGATTTGTGTGCTGATCTAGAAATTAAGAGATGCAAGACTGTAGTACCTCGAAAAGAATTCCTGTTTTGCTGGGTATATTTTTAAATCATTATGTTTAAACTTGGCTAAATTGTGTGTAGATTGTAGAGACATAACCTAAATAAACAAATTTTTCACGACTTAAAGTCAAATCTTCATAGACGAATCATATATTATATACCGTTTCGACAAAATAATAAAATAAGTGTTTAATAAATTAACTGCTTCAGAAATTTTAACATCAATAAGAGCTCAATAATTTCTTGTTGGAACTCTAAACTTTCTATGAATCTAAAAACACTATAAAAGGAGAACTTACTTGGGAAGACCTGCTCTCAGCTGTTTAATAATGTGCTTATTGTCAGCCTTCAGGAATATGACGATGGGATAGAACTGTGCGTAGTTGAGTCTGTCGACTGCATTCGGAGTGATGTCTAGCAGAGCGTGCTTCCCTCGCTCCATGATGGTCCTGATGCTGGAGAGGCGGATGATGCCGGTGGGTTTGGTCTTGCTGTCTTCAAGTGTACTGTCCATTTCTGCAAAGGGAAAGTACGTTGATGTACTCGTACATGTGAAAAAAACTTGCGAAATGTTTTAGCATCTTGATCTACATCGAGGATTTTAGCAAATTCCGTTGGTTGCTGCGATTCCTATATAATCGGAACGGAATTGATGATATTATTGACATTTTACATATTCGTTTCAGGTTAAACATACAATTATAAATATTGAAGAGAAAGCTGATATTGTCTCCGAAAATTTCACACAATGTATGTAACCAGTTTGTGACAAATTATTTGTTATTCTGATGATGTATTGTTTCGATCCAACGCGATTACTAATCATCAACAATAAGAGTTCCACACTTCAAAAGCAAACTACAAGTAAGGCACAACAGTCGGTCTTATAGTTAAAACAAATTTCTTCCAGATGACCTTCAGATGAGTAATTTCGTGCGAGCAGAAGGACGTAGACAAAAAAGGTCGACCCCAATAAAATGCGAGAAGGTTAAGGAGGATAAAAAAGATATGCCTTGAGATGAGTAGATACATCTCTATGAGCTAAGTTTTATGGAAAAAGTACTGTGAAGTCTACGAAGAAAAAGAAGACTTTGAGAGATGAATAGGTCTATTTGAGGTAAGTTAGAAGGAATATGTAGTGAAAGATCTAGGAGGAAAAATAAGTCTTGGAGACGAGTAGATACGTCTGTTTAAGCTAAAGTTAGAAGGAATAGGTAGTAGAAAGAAGAAGACCTTAAGAGACGAATGTTTGATTGAGCTAAGTCTGAAGAAATAAGCACTGGAAGGTCTAGGAAGAAAAAGAAGACCTTAAGAAATGAACCTGATGATGACCTATGTTTGATTGAGCTCAGTCTGAAGAAATAGGTACTGGAAGAAAAAGAAAACCTTGAGATAAGATACGTCTGTACAATTGTACATGCTAATTTTGTTAGAATAGCTAGTAATACTGACTAGGCGAGGCGAACTTGTCGGGAGTCTCGGCCAGCAGACGGTCGCGCGCCGAGTCGGCGACGGCGCCCAGCACGATGACGGGCCGCACGAAGCCGGGCTGCTTCAGCACCACGCGCTCGTACGCGGGGAACTTGCTGATGCTGTCCGAGAGGACTACCTCGTCCCAGTGCTCCTGTTTAGATAATCATTGTTGGCATTAGTATTTGTTGATGATTTGAGTTTTTCTTTGGTTTTCTCCACCAACCTGTCATCTCAACTTGCGGGAGTGGTTTGGCTTCAGCCCCACCTCGCTTTTCAGAACGGCAGCCTCGAGAGTCTAGATTGCTCTTATGTTGTCCAACCTCCGATAGGAGCGAAACTCAAAGAAGAAGATGCTTCGAGGTTAGAAATCAAAGTTAAAGCACTGACTGGGCCCAAGTTTGAAGACTTTAGTTGACAGATATTATTTTTCTAAAAGTATTGATGTTCCTTGTCTACTAAGTTGAAAAACAAAGACAGATATATTTTTAGTAAGTTTAGATTTGTCAAATAAAGCCTTCCAAAATGAGCCCATTTTGCTACTGCACATCAGTGGTTTGTGTGTCTCAATCTCAACCAATATCTAATTTAGACGCCAGCGCAGCGTTGCAACTCTGATCCCAGCAGTATACAAACGTCGAAAAGTTTGTAACAAACCTACATTGTATTGATTATAACACAGGATTTTGAAGCCAATGAATCTAAACGAATAGGTTTCCAATTAAATTATGGTTCCAGAGTGATTCATAAAAATAGTAGACGCAACTTTACGTAATAACGGTTTTAGTTTGAAAACGTGTGTATAAGACAAAAGACAAATCTAGATCGTGGTTTACCTTTCCAAGGCTCTTGCTCCGTCGATGCGTGGACCGTCTCCGGCGGAAGAAGTTGTGTTTCCCGTCGTTACCCGACATTTCTTTCTTTGTCGCGTTGAACTGCGCCGTCGCCAGCTCTTCCGCACGCGCCTTATTGGGGATTGTGCCTTTTTGGACTTCTTGGTTGTTGCGACCTGGGAATTGGCAACAATTTAATATCCACTTTAAGAATCTGTTCCTATAGCATCAGAGTCGGATATTGAAAATCTGATGCTAAGTGTTTTAATGAAGAAAAAAATGAAAAAAGTAAGTGAGTTATGACTCGAAGCTGACCAGAGATGGAAGCATACAAATATGTATGCTTATATCTCTGTATGAAGCACTATGTGTGAGGTACTATTTTTTCAACGTAGGCAAGATCACAAAGATACGTCACAATTGTCACAAAGGATACGCGAGCACTCGTCAATATATTGGTTGGACAAATTAGTATTCTTAAAATGGTCAAATAGTTTGGTTGCTTGGTTTGTTAAAATTGTAATCACAAAATCCAATACTCTTCAAATTGGGAAGGTGTTAGTCAAATACGCCTCGTTACAGTTGACACGGCACCCTAGACTACTATATTGTATGGTACAGATGAACCATTGACGGAACCGATCCTAGAAAGAGGCCTCACCTATCCTGTAGACGTGCCAGGCGCCGACGGTCCCATTGTGCAGCGTGTCCACTACATGGAACACGTCGCCGCAGCGGAACGACATCTCGCCGTCCGTCGGCTCGTTGTAGTGGAAGTGCGTCTTTATGTGGAACGAGTCGCCGGCTGGAGAAACGGACGCATTATTATTAGTCTTGCAGTGCAGATCTTTATCTAAAAACTTTGAGACTTATTCAAAGTCTAAGTTTAAAGCACTCTGCAGCCACAGAAGATGTAAGATTAAGACTGGGGTTCCTTGAAAACTATACAACAAGTATGTAGTACCACAACACCTGCCGCAATAGGAGTAAAAGAGGTCGAGGTATGCCGACGACCCCAAGCCTTGCTTCGTGGAGCTCGAATGGTTTGGGTGGGCCGGCGTTTGGGTAGACTAGCAGTTGGAGAGAAGTGCTCAAATGTTGTTTGAAATTATGCATGGTTTACAGAACGTCTGAATCATGATGGCAAATCCATCATAACAAATCACTGTAAAAGGTAATAATGTAAAAGCTAAAGCTACGTACGCATCTGCCCACTGGCCACCGCGTTGTATTCGTCCGGCGAGTGCTGCACGATGAGGTCGATCCGCTCCTGCAGACTCAGCAGAAACAGTACTGCTTCCTCTCTAGTCACACCCTTCATTTCCATCTCGTTCACCTGCAACGAAGATATACTCGCTTAAATCTGGTTACCAGGTCTACCCTTGAAGGGTGATTAGTCCGTATTCCACCACGTTGGCCAAGTGCAGGTTGGTGGATTTACAAAAACCATTGAATTTCTTCATTCTTTGATTCGATATCCCAGCTGTAGGATGAACAAAGGTTGAGTTGAGATCAGATTTCGACTACATCTTAAAAGACGCACCTTACTTATATTAACTTTTATTATTAAATTATTGTTTTTTTGAGTAGTTGCTTGTTTATCTATCTTTAGGCTGAGTGAAAGTGCCTTACCAAAGTTTTATCCCCGTTTGAACGCAACCCATCCTACTTGGATGATTTTCGAATGTTGGTTTTCTTTTTTTTTGGAAGGTAGTCTTTCATCAGGTCACAAAATACCCGGCACTCGTGGCAGGCGGGTATCTTGTGAAGATTTCCCCCCGTCGTTAAAAAAGATACTTTTTAACAACAGACCTTAAGTATCTTATCAGCAGGCTGTAAACCCTGCAACGCTGCGGGACTGGTCGGCTGCACTCCAGAGACGAACACTCCAGACCGGTTGCCGCCGCAGAGCCTCAACCCAACTGAGCCTTCCTTTTGGAAACTGATCAGTCGTGGTTCATTTCTGAAAAAAATATAAAGTAGTCATAGCAGTTTCATGTTGAAAGAACACAATACAATATAATTATTTTTGTACACTAAAAAGTACAAATCTTAATATTTAAACTAAACAATAGAATCTTGATGAAGGAAGAATATTTTTGTCTGTCTACTCACGGTGGTTTTGTTCTCTGATTCTGATTCGCCATGGCCTCTTCTTCGTAAAGTTGCCTTCGACTGCTGTAGTAATCTGCTAGAACAAACAAATCATCAACTGAATTTACAAAGGAAGACCAAGTGTCCTGTCATTACGAACTCTGGTCAACGTTTATTCTATGGTGACCGAACCTAGTGCAGACAGCACTAGAGTTGTATGCTCTAGTACATACAATACTAGACCGAGGGTTCAATAGATGTCCTCCACTTTATTTGAGGCGATTGCTGATGTTTCATGGTTACTTCAGTCTAGGTTACTTCACGGGATGAGAAGTGAAGATTGTCGAAAAAGTTTTAATCTAACCCATAACAGCTGAACTATTTTACTGTTCCTTGTTATCTTTATACCTTCATTCCTGGGTGGCGGTGGTCTAGGCGGCTGTTCCTCTAAAGGTCCTCGCCGGTTCTCCCCCGGGCCTCCCCTCACCGGGGCAGCGACGTACAGGTTCTGTCCACTGCTGGAGTACCCTGAAGACACTGGCTCTGGTGTTGGGTATGCGTTGTGGGGTGTCGCTTCTGTGGACGAGGAATTATGGTTCATTTTATAGTTAGGTTTTGTTAATACCTATATTTGTCTTCAATGACGAATGGGTTTTTTTGTTACATTGATTTGTTCAAACTATTTGGAGAATAACCAAATCATGCCTTATTATCAGGGACTGTTTTTTACTCTGACCTCATGATTTATGCATTTTCAAATGAAATACTCACCTAAACTATTATAATTATTCTGATAATTTCCATTCGTGACCGTCTCTTCCCTAATCAGCTCTCTTGTGATCACCAGATTGAGTCGGTCCTTGCAAGAGTCTACTAGTTTCCTGGCTTCCTTCAAGGTCATGACGTCGGTGACTGGAGTGTTGTTGATCTTGGTGACCATATCCCCTTCGCAAAGTCCTTGACCAGCTTGGTTGAGCTGTTCTCTCGCCCGCATCGTCAGTTCTTTCACGTAGATTTTGCATCCTAAGACTATACCAAAATCTGAAAAGGAAGTATAACCAAGTGTGAGACGAAAAGTATACGGCAGATTGGTAAATATGATAGAATCGCCTTCATCATTACAAAATTTGACACCAAATGATGTTGTAATATGGAAATAGAAAACCCACGTAAACCATAAATTAAATTTTATTGGTCTGACATTGAATGTGGTAGAAATGAGATACCTATACCTATGAACTTTAAACATATAGTATAGTAAATTAATGCTAAGAACTTCATAGTATACAATTTTTGATTGGCTAAAATCCACCATCCTGTGTGCCTGCATATTATAGACAGAGATGCCTGTCTAAAGTCCAGGGGTCCAGTATTCTGGGCTAGTCAAGATTGAGGGGGAGACGGAGTGTTTTGGGCCATTCAAGATTATCTAGGTCACTCTCAAAGTCATAACATTTCTAATGAGAGCGACAGAGACCGAGATAAAATGTCACTAGCCAGAATACCCTAGAGCAGGGGTGGCCAACTTGATTGGACCCAAGATCTCTTGTTTACTAACGAGACCCTGTGCGATCTACCAATTACATACTTCTAGAAATCTTAAAATAAATGAAACAGCATAGTTCAGCATACAAGATGATGCGTCCAGCAGTAGGTGATTACGTTGGGCAGTCTGGTCTACGTATTTATATTTTTTGCCTTGCCACGATCGACTTGACTAACAGTCGCGATCGACCGGTCGATCGCGATCGACCTGTTGGCCATCCCTGCCCTAGAGGGGTTGGAGAAATCTTCGTGACAATCAGTCAAACTCAACCGTACACAACTGTATAACTGTATAGCTGACCTTCCTTCTTCCCGTTCCTGCTTAGCGCCAGTTTGATGGTGGTGGGCGCGGTGGGCGGCGGCGCGGGAGCGCGTCTCCGCACCACCAGCGACACGGCCGCGCCGGAGTCGCGCAGCACCTGCACCGCTCGCGCGTACTCCACATTTTCTAAGGGTACTCCGTTGACGGACACTATCCTGTCGTTCACTCTGGAATTGAAATAAATGAATGTAAGTTGAAGTCATTTGGTGATTTTTAAAAGCTAATTTCGGGACTGGCCAAAGTCACTAATAGAATTGAAGTCACAAGATGAAAATGCTTCTCAAAATTTGTCTGTTTTTTTATTTAAGTAGGCTTTGTGTATTCTTATGTGATTAGTTTATAATAGGGCAGAAACATTCGTAATTGACTGGTAGTGTGGTTTAGCTTTTTCTAATGGATCTTTGTGTTACAGAATGTAGTTACTTCGTATGTATTAGTTTTTAGTAGACGAAGGCTCTTGTCCAAACAGACAAGAATATGATATAACATAATTACATACCTTAGAAACTATGTAAAAAAATAACTTTGTAAGACTGGTACTCACTGAAGCTTATCTTCCGCAGGTCCGCCTCTCAGCACATCTGAGACGGCAATAGAGGGGTCTCCGCTGGCGAAGTGAGGGTTGTCCCTCCCTCCCGATACGGCGATGCCGAACCCATAGCCCTGCACCCGGTTTAGACGAACCCTGTGCGTTTCCCAGCCTGCACTGCGTTCTGCCGTCTGGAAGAAAGAAAATGTCGTGTCTTGTATTTCGATACTTATCTAAAATTAAGAATATGTACCTATTAAAACATGAAATTTCGACCGAATAGTGAATATTTGGGCGATAGTTCTTTAACTAGTTCCAGATTACTTTAGTCCCTGTTTCTCTCATAAGAAATGTTATGAAAGTAAGAGTGACAGAGATATAATTCCTAATACCTGTGTTACCTAAATAAAACTAGGAGCGCTGAATAAGATTGGTGTAAAAAAAGCTAGGTTTAGAGAAGGAGAATAAGCTATTCCCTGTATTGAATTAAATAAGATGCTAAGCCTGGGAGTAAATGACAATGATGAAAATGATTAAACTTTTCTAAAACTTGAGGTAAATATGAAGGTATAAGAAGGTACATACAGCCCAGAAGATAACATCGTTAAGTGCTGTAGATATTGTATAAGTACGCCGTTATAGATAAAGTGCTAAGATGCGAAGCTTTACCGACTTCGGCCTTGACCTAAAACGAGACTGGCTTAGGCTGGCCATTTGCTGCTACTAGGTAGAAGTTGAATACATAATACAATAATTAAGTGAGATATCTTGGTAAAGTTACCGAAT
The DNA here is from genome assembly GCA_949125135.1 of Alcis repandata. Classification (NCBI taxonomy): domain Eukaryota; kingdom Metazoa; phylum Arthropoda; class Insecta; order Lepidoptera; family Geometridae; genus Alcis; species Alcis repandata. Next base: position 4,512,313 of record OX421240.1, read on the forward strand.
AACATATGAGAAGCTAGTTAAATCTTACAAATAGGTATGGTGCTAGTTTTAGTGGTGAGTACCTACCTATTGAAAGCTACGAGTATCTAATCTGAATTTGGATGAACAGCATTTACAGTATGGGTACAAAATTTACTTTCAGTGTGTTCCTTACTCTTATTACCAAGATAAAGGTCTCCTAACTTTAGAAACGAAATATGTATACATAGTATTTTAGAATTTGCTATCACAACATTCCCGTGGGTAAATTCGCTATGATTCTGTCGGTTTCCAGCAATACAGGATTTTACAATCAGTTTACAATGCCTGTGTTGTATGTGTGTAAACGTGGATGGCACTAACAAAGGCGCGTTGAGCTATATCGTGTGCTTACAGCTGGCCATTAAAATACCGACTCGGTGACACTAGAACTTTCTTTATACTTATCTCTTTCTCTCTTCTACTTTATTTCTTTTTTTTTATCTCTATCGTCCATGTATTGTAGAGAAATGAACAGTTTATCTCTGGGTAAAAATATTTTCTCATTACTGCCTTGATAGACTTTTAAACACCTGTTTACAGTTGTAAACAGAATGGAATGGAATGGACGCTAAGCTCCCAAGCGCCGGAACAAGAGATAAAATATGACTTAAAAACCGCCTTCTAAATTGTATAGAGCCTACGAACCTAAATGCTAATGAGAATTTATTAGCAACCCATAAACATCAGCTCCTAAACTTAGTTAGTACCTTTATATTAAATTCAATGGGCAATCTGCTATGAACGGCGCAAAGACCAATCCTAAATTCGTGTTATAGTCGACCGATAATAATTTATACTAGCGCAGGTTACCGAATTCATAGGAAATCGATAAAATAAACTTCTCACGCAATCAGCCGCTATTGGATTGGAACAACCTCGGAACCTTTATAAACCTATTATTAAAATAGGAACATAGAGCTTAAAGTAAGTATTAGATAATTCCAAAAGTAAAAAAAAAAACAGAAAGACTAACTAGTGCCATAACATAGCGGCTTTATCGCTATATATTTTTGATGAATGTGAGTGACTTAAATAGCTTCATAATATTTTATAATTTTTTCCTTTTTTTGTCTTTTGATTTAGGAATATCTTTCTTAAGCCACACAAGTCGAGTTTTTAACCAATCTTAAACTTTTTACTGACTTCATAAGTTTACAAAAAATGTCGCACCAAAGCTAAAAATAGAGATGACGCGATGAACAACCAAGAGCTTTTATGCATCATTGCATCACGATTGCAGTACATACTTTGAGATATCTTGACAGGTAAATATTTATTTATAAAAGTATGTTAGGTGCTCTGGCGACGGTAAAACATACTAAGTAGGAGGAGGAGGTAGAAAGCGGATGAATGAAACTAGCATAAGATCAGAGAGGAATGCCTATGCCCAGCGGAAGTGCAGCATAAACAACAATTTCAACTACCATGTAGTGGAAGGTTTTCCGTTATATTAAGTGCTAGAAAATACAGTTTAAACATCAACAGAGGCACACAGCGTACAGCTAGGAGTAAAGCGGTTCAGGTAATAAAGTTACTTTACTGCCCGCACTCTCTACGAGCCCCGTACTTGTCGAAAATTACGAGCTTTTGTTTGAAATAATTAAAGAGTCTAGAGGCCGAGTGCTTGTTATTGATGGAGCGTTCCAATTGGCATTCCAGTAGCGTCCAGTAGCACCTAAATACACCTTACATGCTAATGGAGTTCACGATAAATATACAAGTGTAAGAGAGACGAATGCGACAACGGTGTTTATGTGATGGACCATGCTGCATATCGAATCGAAGGAAAAACCATCACACCACAACATCACCTAAAAGAGTAGTACAGTTTAAATTTGGTCTTTTTTTATTAGAGATACAATTAATTTTGGCCATCAACTCGCTTGATGATAAGCAACACGGTGTCCCAAGGGAGTAAGTACCTACGTTGATTTAGAAAAAATCTATATATGTACTTCTTGAAAGTTCCATGTTTGTAGTTCTTAGAAAACAAGATGGGAGAGACTATGAGTTCGTGTATTCAAGTAAAATAAAAGTGGTTTTTAAGACATCGTCACAATTTTCATCCATGACTGCACCAAATAGTGAGCTCTGAAAAAAAACTGTGTTCATCAACGTTCCTAAAGAAGTAAACTACCTTTACCTTCAATCACATAAATTACGGGTTTCAATCACCCAAATTGAACCGATCAAAACCACAAGCAAAAAATGGTTCCAATAACCATATGAGTCAAGTCAAGTTTACGAAACGCCACGTTTAATGGGTCAAAGTAATTAAGACCCCGGTCCTGAGACCAAAGACATTCGACCTTGAGCCAGAATTCCAGCGACAAGTCCTGACTTGAATACTGATAAACAGGATGTGAGGAACAGGTTCGGACTTGACGTAGCTCGATCGATCAACCCTTCGACGATAGGAGCTTTGTGAGAATGTTCTTGAACTTCTTTCGCAGAAGAGATAAGAAATGTTGGATAAACGAGCAACGTTAGGTAGATTATTTAAAGCAATCAACTCTAACGCTTCTTCAAAGGAGTTTTGAGGAACACAAGCCTCTGAATACACGTTATGGCAGTTATATCTTAATTTTTCAGTAGATACCTACTCTGAATGCTATACTCGTATAAGAAATTGAAACAAAATTAATTCAGAGTACAAAATTTACGAAGGTTATCGCAAATGCTATGTTTGCATAGTAACGTAATGATGGGAGAGTGTCGGCACAGAATCCGAAGGTAGTATCGGTTCTTATTCTTATCCTTATTATGTTATATCTTAGTCTTTCGTGGCAGCAGGTTCTATTTTTGATCCGATTGGTCCGTAAATGGCCACAGAAAACACGGTTCAATAAGTTATGCTAAAGAGTTACTTGTTGGACAAATTGCCTCTACACTAGTTCCATAAAGGTATTTTAATATTTTAATTAGATTTTAATATTCGTACAGCTTTAACATGATTGACCAACACTTCTTTTCAACAGATGGTTAAATACCTATTTGTACTTCCTTTATTATGATGGCTGATAGATTTCGTGAATTAGGTAAATTAATGATGATTAGGTGTGTACAAGACAGGTTCATTTTGAAGTCTAATCAGTTACCAAATATTTTGTCCATATTTGTACTAATGAATTATACAATAGCCGTCGGTGAGGCAACAGTTCAAAGCACTAGAGGCTGCGCCCTGCCAAGTGGCGCCTACGCAGTTATAAACCATGTTTATGCAATGGATGTTACTGTCCTATGGAAATGTAGAGTAGAACGAAATAGAAAATGTAGCTAACTCAAAATAGCCGGTTCACAGCTACATAATTATATCAGATTTATATTAGTCATCGTGCCAGATTTCAGGATGTTAAAGCAGGATCAGGGGGAAAAGCATATAGGTACCAACTGAAAGTGTAAACGTAATTTTGTTTCTCTATCTGCTTTTCACCAATGACACCAATTATAGAACGAATAAGTAATATAAAAAATGCTAAAAAGTAAGGAGGATATTTTGAATCTAGAAATCGCAGATAATCAAACATCAAAGCGAAATATGCATTGAGTGGAGACAAGCGTCTCGGATCTACTCCTTTATAGCGCTTTTATTGTATTGAATTTAAAATAAAAAGTTATTTATAGGCTACGACTAGACTGCACCAAGCCTTTGTTTAGTCAAAAAGATTTTTATTACTTCCATAATCGTCTCTTATTATATAATTTATTGATGACATCAACAGCGAATAAAGTGGCGGATGTCACCTTCAGGGCTTACATTAACGTTGTTTTTATCTAATTTATAATTTTATTGAATGAAGATGATTCATGAGCACCTTCTAAGTTGTCAGGTTTATTACGTAACATACCTAATAGGTAAGTTATAATTAATTACCTAAAGTTGAGTTTGATCCGCAAGTTGGATCTTCTTTTCAATGATGTATCTACCGTCCATCTTCTTTCTTTTATTATTCTTCTTCTTCAGTCGATCCGTCATTTCTGAGGATCGTGGTCAACGGAACTCCTTAGCCGGGTTATCTGTCTCCATCTATTCCTACCTTACTGTGTTGTTTTAGTAAGTAGTTAAAGTTTGAGCACTAAGCAATTTACTTTTCAATAGAGGACGGAGAGTTACAGCTTCGAAATAAAATAAACTACGTAAAGTGCTGAATAAAAGTAAACTAAGACGTAGCTAGAGACTAAAACGAGCATAAGTAAAATTTCGTTACGAAAGTCGAATAAAAACTGAACTGAACAAAAAGTGATCTTCACTGTTAAATAAACGTCAAATTTCAAAATTCGTTAAACTCTCTCTCTCGCGATTTAGGTAATATTATATTACTATTTATTATGTAGTTTAAGCTAAGTGCTAAGTTTTTAAGTTTATTTTTTTGCTAAAAATCGCCTGTCTTCGTTTTTAAGTTCGACAAATAAAATTCCACAGACTCGTTAAAAATCGAGAGATACAGCGAGATTGCCGGTAGACATCCCGGGAGCTGATGCCCGGGCAATAGGCCAAATGACCGGGACCTTTCCCGGCAATCCACTCAAGGAGACGCTAGTCTTTCATCGTAAACTTCTGTAGGCAATACAGGGCCATGAGGAAAAGGTATGCTGAGCCGAAAAGGGGGTCATAGACCTTATCATTACTTTGCACGTTTTTTTATACTTTTACATTTTATGGTACAAAAATCGCGAAATAAAAATCAGCTGTCCCCCATACATTTTGTCGACGGTCATTGTTATTTTTCTATGGATCAAATGGTTTTTTTTTGCGTTTTCAGGGTTGGCTCCATAGTAAAAGTTGTTCATAATGACTACTAGTCTTATACGGCTTAGCATACCCTTTCATTATAACCCTGTATAAAGCAGCTATTTACTGCACGAATGAAGTACCTATTCACCTCTTTTCGACTTTCTCCATTAGGCATTCCTAGAGTTGTTAAATAATTCATTGTAGCAACAGTACACAAGTAAGAAGGGTAATTACTAGAATTTCGCAAGGAGGTTATGGTGCAGTGTATTTTGTTGGGTAAAGAGTAAGCAACGGCATTGCTACAGATTGTGGCTAACTGCTATCACAGAATAAATAATAGTTTCTTGAAGTGTTCGTTTAATTGTAAAACTAAGGCAGTAGATAGATAGTGATTCACGTCGTAGGTATCTAGAGTATACATACTCTTATTAGAGTTTACTAAAAATTGGTTTATAAATTCTTGATTAAAAATAATGCAGTCTTAAAAAAAATTAGAACATAATTATAATTTCTTTTGGTAAAGTTACAGCGCCAAAAATGTAGCAAGCGTCAATTTACTTAGTTACCTGTAATTTTTCAAATCCAAAGTTATCCAATTTCATTTCGTATTGATTTTCACATAACTCTCTTAGATTATTCATTTAGTACGTCTCACTTTGCACACATTCCTTGGATAAATCTATTTGATTTCAATTTAAAACAAGAACACGAATACAAACAACAGAACGTTTGCTAAAAAATCAAAAGACACGGCTCTTAACGCGGGTTTTCCGATCGATTCAAAAATGGAACGTAGACTTTTTAAAGTTTGAGGCGAAGGTTTGACGTAGGCGTCCAGCGATGACGCCGGCTCGCGCCTTATGAGATTACTTACAAGCAGCCTTGTTCAAAGCCTCTAATACCTTACGGAATGCAAATGTACAAGAAGCTTAATAATTTTCTAACAAACACTAGTTATTTTAACGCGGTCGTTTTACAATTTTACGTTCGAATTTTGAAATGATGTACAGCTATGCAAATTAAGATTTTGTTTACACGTAATTTAGCGGATGGTAGCGGTAAGTACGCTTCTGTGAGAGCATTCAGAATTTCTAGATGGTATTGGTAAGGCGAGGTATTGACTAAACAAAAGCCAAGACAGCTGTTTTATGTAGGTTTGGAGGCACAGCGGGCTGTTCATGCAAATACAACTGTTAGTTCTGTAGATAGATACCGACCTATTTGGATAAAAATGTAAAGAGGCCTAATATAACTTATGTATTCTGTGATAGAGGTTTCAAAATTACGTACCTATTCCTATTAGGGTACCAAATAGGTATCAGCTCCATCTTTCTTCGATATGTTCGCATTACTAATTTAGTAACTTTTACTTAGTATTCTGTGCCTTTACCTTCGCCTATTTTAATTTTAGGACTTGTTTATCCGAGCTATACACCATTCCGAACAAAACTTTTTCTTATGGCGTTAATGTTGAAAACTTTATCTTTAGCAACCTTAATTACAATTCAAACATGGTTGGTAATTTCTCAAACAAGCAAGCAACTACATATATTTAAGTAATAATAGTTATGATTTATGTCGTTACAATTTACGAAGCTAATACTTACCTATTTGCAGCAAAAAGCTGTTCGGTGTAGCCACATCATACTTATCATTATTCAGAACCTATGCAATTTGGTACCACAACACAAAATTAACATCAAACTGGCGAAAAGCTAACGTAAACCTTATCATCAATACGTAAGTGTCAAATCGGAATAAAAAGTAACATGTACACATGAACCGTTAAATTTGCATTCTAACAGAAACAATGGACATTCTATCCGCTCGACCAGAATCTCTATTTACATTTCGGCGACGAGTTTCACCTTTATTGCTCTAGTTTATAGAGTTCATTATCGTAAGCAGTTAAACAATGTGATGGAATGGATAAAACGCCCCATTATGATGCGTCTGCTGTCCGTATCGAGGACGTATTGAATAACAAGTACAAGCGTTTCAAAAGTATTATTAAAAGAAAAAATCCTAACTATGTGTAGCCGGATGACATTCGGGATTCCAACGACTTACAGTCAACGCGAGCGTCGACTGGATCGCGATTCAATTCAGGCTTGCGATAAGAGTTCTTCAGTCCCTGACCTCCCAATCTAAAATTGGACAATAGGCAGGAGTCAATGTTAGGTGTCAGGCACGTTGTCAGGGTACCACACCCTGTGGAATTCCGAATACGTTTATATAGGGTTATTTGGAAAGGGTATGCTAAGCCGTTAAGGGGGTAAAAAAAATCAGCTGTTCCATAGAAAACGTCAAAGACACTTGACAAAATGTATGGAGCAGCGGATTTTTTCTTCGCGAATACCGTAATCCCATAGTAAAAGTTGTTCATAATGATAAGTACTGCTCTTTTCGGTTTAGCATATCCTTTCTCTGCAACCCTGTATTAATAAGTAGATAGATTAAAGGAAAGATTAAAATTCTTAGGTATTATTTTATTGAAAGTTCTATAAATAGTAAGCACAAAGAATATTATAGTTATGTTAATTAACATTATATTATAATTACCACTAACACTAAGGCACAACTTCGGTGGATTACCAAGTTTTACATTATTTTATACAGTAAGCCAAAAAAACAAAAGTTTGATGACAAATCTTGGTGGTTATGAAGTTGCAAATTTATCAACATTGACAACTGCTCTAAAAATTTAAAGACTTTATACTTCTGTTGTTGCAACAGTAACAAATTGATTTTTGAAGTGAAAATGTCAAAGTTGACAAAATTGCAACTATGTATTTAAAAATTTTATATCCATCAAAATCATTTTGTAATTTGGCTCTGGAAACATAGAACACGCTTGATAACCAGCTCATTAAAATAATCGAGCAATTTGACCTATTTCTGGCGTAAATACAATTTGGCTCCAGTAACTATAATATTCTAGTTACAAACCAAAAAAGATGATAATAAAAAAAAATAATATAAAAGAAGCACGCCCAAATATATCCTCATTTTGCACTAGCTATACAGGATTATAAGGAAAGGGTTAATAAGCCAAAAGGCCTCAGTACTCATCATTATGAACAAGTTTTTGTATAGGACATACCCAGAAATCGAGAAAAAAATCAACTGTTCCATACATTTTTCTGCGGAACAGCTGATTTGTCTCAATTTCCAAGTTGGTCCCATAGTAAAAGTTGTTCATAAAGATGAGTACTACAAACCCTTTTCGGCTTAGCATACCCTTTCCTTATCTCCCTGTATTGTGCAATTGTTTGAGTACCATGATATTAGCACTGCTTCATCAGTTTTTTTTTTGCATTAAAGTAGGCATCTGAAGATTCACAAAAATTATTCTATTACAAGATTTTCTCAATGTAAAACATGTTTTACAATGCATTTAGTGTGTAAATCAGAGTTTTAAACTAGCTAGCTGAGAAAATTAATGTGCTGAATTACCAAGCATGTGTCTACATGAGTTTAATTCAAGATCTATGACATAATATTCTTAATTTCTTATTTACTTACTATTTTAAATTACGGCAAGTGTCACACAACTTTGGTTGACCCAAACCTTTATTTTGTTATCTTACTAGTTTGATTTACATTTATAGTTAACTTCTTTACATGATACAATGCATTCTTGTAAGTCAAATATTTTTCGGAGATTTTTTTTTCTGATGTTTATTTGTTTTATGTTACAGAAAAGTTCTGGATAAACAACGAAATAAAATCTATGTTATCAGGTTTGGATTAATCAAGGTTGTGTGAAAACAATTTAATTACATGCTAAGTTACTTAATCAGTAATAATGTTGAAATACAATATCTTATGTATTAAAGATGGCAGTTTTATTTAGAGGACTCGGTGGTTTTAGTATTAGCTGTACAACTTTGCTTCTGCCATTGATTTTTCCGAAATTCGAGGCTTTATTGTAAAAAACTGGATAATTATACATTTATGATTCAAAGTATTATCCATCACTGGCCACTACTTCCTCTCATCTTTCGGGCAGCTTACAAATCCCGCGTTGAAAAAACTCATCTTTTGAAGCGATCTACAAATCAATCTAATTTTTTACTTCTTCATAAGACCGGAAGTGCTGGTCAGCCAGGCCGTGTGCCATTGATCGAAACAAGTGATAGTCCGAGGGAGCAACGTCTAGAGAATACGGGGGGTGGGGTAGGACTTTCCATTTCAACGTGTCCAAGTACGTCTTGACCACTTTAGCAACATGGGGTCGAGCATTGTCATGCTGTAAAATCACTTTATCATATCTCTCGTTGTATTGCGGCTGTTTGTCTTTCAATGCTCGGCTCAAAGGATATCCCGGCCGGGATATCCCCATGATTTTCACTAATAGCGGCCTTACCATAGGTATTTGAGAGCATTTGATGAGCCTCAGCCGCAGATTTCTTCATATTCAAGCAGAAAATTAAAACCTCCCGCAAATGACGAGAATTTGGCCCATAAGCCGACATGTTTAATCGAGAATAACTTTATGATGCAGACACAAAACAACTAAAATTTCGATGGCGTCAGTTTACAAATGCCTAAGCTTATTGTTTGACATCTATGATCTATTTATGTCGACTACCACTTACCGCTACAGCCATCTATTGCAAAACGGCGGAAGCAAAGTTATTGTGCACCTAATATTATAATTTCAACACTTTAACTGCTGCTAATAATCACATGTGTTTGCTTTAACTGCGGCTTATAATGAAATGCGCCTGGCGTGTGTAGCCGCATTCGCGTTGCACAAAGGAAACACAAGGTATGTGTTTTCAGCAGTTAAAATGTTAAGCAATCCTCTAATTAAAAATGCATTCATCAATGGTAACACTTACATTTCAATAAAGAATACACACATTAGATACATTTTAAAGTATGTCTAACCTCTACAAAAAAACTTATAACTTTCAATTCAACTGTAACTGAAGGCAGAGATTAGTAAAAATAACCAGTTACCGTTGATAAGTTAGAACCATCGAAAGTGAAGATCTCATCCGGATTCGATTTTAATTTCTCGATAAGAAATAGCTTTCTAAATCTTATTTCATTCATAGATTCCTGTTTTAATAATCTAAGCTTTTCGATGACTTGGTTTCGATACGAAGTTCCAATCATGGAATCCTTTAGTATGTTTCGTAACTCTTGTACATCGTCTGACAACTGTGGGGTTTCATTGTTGTGCTCTATTTCAACGTTTGGGTTTATAAATTTCGTAATCAAAGATTGGTTCTTGGACATCAGTTTTGTTGGACAAATATGATTACTGGGCAGGGTGTCCATTGAAACTTCGTTTCCATCTTCATCAAACACAATTTTCTTGTTTAAAGTGCACAGACATTCATTTTCTTCGCTTTTTTCTAGTCTGCTGCGTTTTTTATTCGGACTGTCTGCATCTGTATCCCTGTCAGATGAACTCGTGTCCAATGAATGGCCATACTTCAGCTTAATTTTCCTCATTATCGTTTTGCATTTTGAGTACGCTTTTCGAAGTTGTTTTAGATCTTTTTCAATTTCTGTTGTATTTTCTTCACAATCTGCAGATGAGGAAGCACTAGAAAACTGGTTTGCTTTGGGGTTATTTTTTCTAATCTTCCGTTTTAATGCATCGCCCGTCACTTCTGTTAATTTTCTGGAACTCTTTAATTCGTGAGCTTTTGTTTTGTTTTTATTTTTATCACAAGAAACTTTGTTACTTTGAGATTCCATTATGGTCGTCATTTCTGTTGGTGAATCGTCGTCAATGTGAATGTCCATGGTCGGTTTTGTTACATTTTTCTTGAAAGTAAACGCGATTAAACTATCTGTTTCTCTCCATTGTGAATTTACACAATTTTACTTCAAAATTACAACACCAAAAATAACCACGAGGAAAATCGCATGAAAATTTTGATTTTTGGTGAACGTCAAAGACTCACAGTGTTGCCAAGTCTTTATATCATAAAACTGGAGTGTATCAAGGAAAAATTGGAAGCGAAATGTACGACACAAAATTTAAGGCGAGTATTTTTATCTTTATTGATATTCTAAAATTTAGATAACGTAAGTAAGACCTATTAAGCCCGTCACACACGTAGCTATAATATATATTAATATGCCTTGCTATAATATGAATTAGTATGGCTTGCTATATATATTATAGCTCCGTGTGCGGTCACTTCAATATTTGTATTGAAAATATATCGTAATATGCCTCGCTATATTTATATTAATATATATTATAGCTACGTGTGTGACGGGCTTTAATGGGCAGACGGATGAGTCAAAGTGATAAACTATGAATGCATAACGTAGTGCTTAGATTCCTTGGAACTTAGCAAGACCAACAAAGCAACTATATTACTTTGCACTAGATTTTACGTTGTGTGAGAAAAGTCTTATCATTACACTACAATAGACTATTTGCGGGTTTGTATCACACATTTTCTTTAGACTATGGAATAAACGACTCGATTTCTTCCAAAAATTGGAGGAGCGAGTTGAAAGTCCGGAGATGGGGAGACCTCTATTAAAATCGGGAGACCTGGCAACAAATTGACAAGATATTAAAATGACATTGACATACGAAGCAAGCATAACAAACAAAATGGCCGTCCGCAAAGCGTCGTGGTAGTGACGTACCCTATACTTGTTACAAACTCGATTTATCGATGTGATTCGACTAAATAGCATCAGACTTGAAGTTAAATTTTACAAAAATTTCAAATGCGAAAACTAATTTGTTTGATACGCTTTCAGGCCATAACTAAATAAATTACTCAACCTATCATGAAACTTTGCATACAAGTAATCAGGGGTACAAAAAAGAAAACAGCTTACTTTGCATATTACTTTTTACGTTAATACGACGGAAGAATAAGCATGACAAGTTCCGCTATTAAATCATCCAGAATAAATATGTGCCTATAGTTTTATCTAGCTGATGCCCGGGGCTTCCTACACATTGTAGCGCAGCTCAACCTTTGCCTTCAGAGACATACCCTTTTAGATTTTCATCAAAATCATTTCGTTTTTCAAAGCATATAATGTCTTACAATTTGTGGCTGATTTTAATTAAAGTGGCGTTCATAGCAGATTCTATCTTCCTTATTGAATTATTGACTGTATCGGATTACCTTCCTAAACTTGATTAAATATATTCTTCAAGCATGTGCATTGGTGGTTTCTAGTAGGTATTTTAAGAGTTTGTGAACCAATTATATAATACAAAAATTAAAATAATTAATTTTCTTTATTTTTCCTTTTTTTCTTTTTTTTGGGAACATAAGAATCCTCTTCAATGATATTATCAACAGATGCAGTTTCAATTTCAGTTTTCCTCTTTTTAATTTTTTCTGTAATTTCAGGTAGAGCTTCCGATTCTTGCTTGTTCTTTTTCGATTTTTTCTTCTTAGTTTTTGGTTCATTTTCTGTACTCTCGACTTCTTCTATACCATTCTGACCAACTTGGATTTCTTCGTTATGATTTATTGATCCTTGATTTTTCTTGGATTTTTTATTTTTTCTGGAATTTTTCAGCTCTGGTTCAACCAAGTCATTAGACTGTTCGTTATCATTCCTATCATCTGTGTTATAAAATGAATGGCTGACTTGGACTTCCTCACTATGATTTATTGATTCTTGACTTTTTTTCTTAGATTTTTTATTTTTTCTGGAATTCTTCAGCTCAGGTTCAACCAAGTCATTAGACTGTTCATTATCATTCCTATCAGTGTTATAACATGAAAATCCATGGAAGCCAATATTTTGTTGATCATCAGACTCGGTACCGGCTGAAAAACCTTGAAAGCCGCACTCTGCTTCATAATCTTCACTCTTATTATTGAAAGCCAGAGTAGCGCATTTAGATTTTAAAGCTGCAAATTTATTTTTAAAGTAATCTTCCATGCTACCCTTTTCGGTAAATACTTGTTCGGTGGATTGAACTTCAGCAGTTGTAATTTCTTGAACATTTGTTAGTTCTTCAACGCTTGGTTCGTTTTTTAGTGTCTTTTTCCCAAATATGTTGGCCAGGTCTTTTTCACTGTAGCGAGTGAGGTCTTTGCCTCTTGTAAATTTGTGATAGTGAACTCTGGCTTTACTTTTCTTAGATTTAACTTCAAGTGAAACACCGCTATGAAGCTTGATTTCATTTTTGTCACCTAAAATACAGAAAGTTGTAATATTAATTGAGATATAAAAACTTGAATAACGAAAGTAGCGTAACATAATATACAACAGCATGTTATTTATTTCCAACAGCTGATCAATACAGCTGATAAAAAACGGCAAAGAACTAGTGTAATAATAGATGAAGACTGGCGTAGGATATTTTTTATTCTGATTAATGTTGGGAATAATTAAATTTTAGGAAGTGACTATTTGTACGGGTACTGGACAAATAAATTATACTTATTCGTCCATTAATTCAATTTTTTTTAATTAATAAGAATGAATTGGATGATTAGCTAATATATGGTAACAAGCTAATAATAGGAATCTTAAAAATAGGAATCCAAGTATGCAGCGCGACGCGAATAAAACGAATAAAATAATACAAAAATTCAATTTGAAATTTTGAAGACGCTACTATTTTTCAAAGTTTGCAAAAATTTTGAAGAAAATTGAAGTTATTTCCAAAAAAATGTAATCGTGTCCGGTTAGGTTTTTTTTTTTAATATGGTTACCGTTTTAATAATCATAAATTGTTCGTACAGTACCCGTATTAATAGATTCAGCCTAAATTTTATATGCTTTTAGGTTAAGTAGATGCATGCACTTACCATTAGATAAATTCGCTAGCAATGAGTTAAAATCATCCTCATGCTTGGTCCACTGGTCATTTTTATCCTCAAAACCCAGCCCTTTCTCATCATTCTTGTATTTGGCTATGACATGTTCGACCATTCCATTTTCGTGGGCCCCTAATCCTTTACCGGAGCTCCAGCCCATTTTCTCCAACATACGTTGGCCAAACTTATTGGCATCATTGCTCCATTCGCTGTTTTTAGCACGTAAATTAATCACTTTCTGTTTACGACGAGGTCCCGCTAACATAGCCATTATTTACATTTACAAAATTTTATAAAAACATCGTCGAAAAAGAACACACGTGCAGGCGACTGTCAAAATGACAAAATGGCCGACACGATGACGTCTCGTCGTCTCGAATACGATGTCAGTATACGAGTAGTGTGAAGTTATAACCGAGTTGCTGGTTGCTTGCTAATCGTGTTATTGGTCAGTCGAAGGTTGCGGTACGTGATTGGATAAAATGAAGCAGACATTCGCTACAGATTAGTTTTTGTTGTGATGGTAGCACTGAGAGCAGATAAAGTGGGAAAATTAAAGTTAAGTTTTTAAAGTTAAAGTTTAAAGCAAGTTTTTAAACTTTCTTTTAATTCTGCTAGTATTTGCCGAGAATTTATAATAGTATTTTTACAAATTTAAAAAGTAAAAGCTCATGACATGAAATAAAATACGACCTTGCATGTGTGATAAAAGGACAAATAAATATGTATTTCGACTACGTACTCGTACAATAAACTTGTAATTTATTTTTTACGGCTAGAAAAGTGATGTGATTTTACCGATTTGGTCATAAAACGTTCAGGTATTAGATTGTTTGGATTTTGAATCGTTACGGCGCACGCGATACGCTTGTTACGTCACGATTTCAATGGCGCGTGATTATCTTGTCTTGCCGATTTTACAAAAAAAATCGTGATGAGAACCTACAGTCTGACCAACTTACTACCTTGTAGTAATGGAAAAATGTAATGACATGTTGACGGGTAGTACCTACGCGATAAGTTTTGTTAAAAAAACACCGTGGGGCTGCTCCCATTCCACTTTACAGATAATTTCACACTGATTTCGCAAGTATTTTCAAATAAAAAATGATGCCATGAACCAAGCCATGAAATTATATTTTCTAAATGTATTCTAAATTCAAAAATTTTTCTTTTATTATGTAGGTAGAGTGAGAAACATGAACGTAAATTCAAACTGTTCCAAGTATCAGTCTAATTAATCCCTCACTTGATTGATGAACGAAAGCTTTTGAATATTAATGACTATATTTAGTTAATTTAAAGTAATATTGCCTAATCCAGAGCTATCTGGGCGATCGTATAAAATATTTAAAGAGTTCAGTTCGGTCGCTACATTTCTAGCCGAGTAGAGATTGAACCGGTTTTAAGGAAAGTAAAAGTTCGAAACCGATTTTCCGACGAATATCTACTAATATTCAAGTTAGTTGCATAATATCTTACACATATTTAATGGGATTAATATTGACGTTAAAATGTCTCTTGTTGTCGTCTAGTTTGGGGAATTCTTGATTGCTCAAAAAAAACACAAGGTTACTTCGCTAGCAATACTTACTGTGAGAGCGATGGCTTTTTTAGTAACCGCAGCTTACGCCTATTTACCTTACTAAAATGATTATATTAGAAAATAAACACCTACCTACGTCCGAATACAATCTACCTGCAATTTGTAAAAAAGTATAAAAAACCATGGACTTTCTGTACATGAACATTGAGCAATCTCACTTAGGATTTAGCATGTAACTAATTACTTAGTAAGTAAATAGCCTGAGCTTGCAAGTATAATTAAACATTTAAAGCCACTTTTCTTGCATGAGTGAAACTTCGCCATAAAAGTACAGAGTGAGTTGTTTTCCATGCTTAAAGAAAGCCGTCACATTCCTGTGGAAACTGGTGGCAATCTTGCCGGAGTTTAGATGTTTTAACTTAGACAGGTGAAGTGTTTGCTAGAAACTCTTGTAAGCGGTGTGATTTTATATACATTATTTATTTGATGGACGTAGTTGAAATTGTTGGCTTTACATTGCAGGGAATGCAATGCCACCAAAAATATGATAATAAGATAATAAATAAAAATAATTGTGGTCTTCCCTGTTAAGTTTTTATTGTGGCTTTTAAATTCGAACTTCGCACATCTGCTGCATTTAGCCAGTGTCTTAAAATTCTAAAGGAAATATTTTCTACAAGTACATACTTGTATTCTACGATATAAGTTATGATACCTACGTGTTAGAATACTTCGGTAGGAATGAAGAGTTTAAATATTTGTTTACTTCAATTTCTATTGAATTATGTATGTACCTACGTACTACGTATGTTAGATATTTCATTGCACAAGAATAATTTGCAAGAGCTTTGCAATACTACTTAATTAACACCTTCATGGCACAAAAAATAATTTAATCGAAAAGAGTTTGCAATCTCCGGCCGCGAGCACTGGCCAGATGCGATCTATGTTGTTTATGGTCAGAGAAAACACGCGAAAACGCGAATAACGCGCCTCGCGTGATGGTATCCATAAAATGGCGGGAACATTCTGTAACATCATTTTCTTGTGGTTTGTCCCGATTGCTTTAGTCTTGTTATATATGAATATGACTGTCTGACAAGAACTGTCTGACGCGAAAGAATAATTAGGTTCGGAAGTTGAAGGTTAATGATACTAAAGATTAATTAGCTTCAGCATGTAACTATTAGTCTATGGCTACGGCTACAGTTACTAAGCCAGCAGATTTATAACTGGTCAAGTATATTACTTAGTGAGGGCAGGCTGACTGAACATTTCAAATGCGACTCCAGTTTACTCAACCAATACTTAGAGGTACAACTTAACTCAGTCTTGTGAAAGATCCTCGCCAATTTCTAGATATTTGCCGCAATGCATGCTGGTCACTATGTAATTTTATTTCTGTGACAATTTGCCTTAATTTTATTACCTACCCACTACCCATATTTCCTTTTATATCCTCTTTTTATAATTAGTTAGTGGCACTGTTATTTATAAAGAAGTGCGACGCCAAAGTTCCCTAAAACGGCCAAAAAAAAACATTCTTTTAATTGATCTACATTATGACAAATGTAGGTAGGTAAAGGAATGTTTTACGAATTTTATGCATGAATTGCTTTTACAATGGATACTCAATTAAACTAGGTACTAGGTAATTAATGAAATAGGTAATAAATCTGACTGGCTTTCTTCAAAGTTCTCAGCTCTCAGCTTGAAATAAGTCAAATTAAATTGCACTTGTCTCTATTACGGTATCGGTACAGTCGTTTTGCATGACGTGGTTATTTCGAGGCATAGACGGGAAGTACTGCAGACGACCTATATCGGAGCTTGTACGGCTTGTACCTGAATGAGCTATTCTAGGCAGTTAGGTACTAACTATGCTGTAGTGAGCTTTGCAACATACGGTCAAACGCAAGACTATTTATGAATATAAAAAAAAAGCCGTGTGGCACTCGGGGACTGCCGCGGTAAAGCTATTGCATATCACTTTTTATCAACTTATGCAATTATAATTATTTATCGAAACCTTACACTCGACACCTAGAGGCGAGTTGCTGAACTAAAGAAGAGACAAGCGTGATATTTCAAAAAGTCATTAAAAGTTCTGCTATTCATCGATAGATGGCAACAAAACTAAAAAGTGTAAGATTATTTTCGTTACCTACGGAATTTCTGGATTCGGTCTCCACGCTCAAGGCCCGCGATAGAAGCTATGCAATAGCTTAAAAATACAAATTTAGATCACACATTAGCTTGGATTTATTCTAAGAAATGATGTAGTACAGATATCTGCTATTAAGGAATCATGACAACTACTGACCGCTAACCAGTTATAGACAGATCGTACTAGTTCATGTCTCACGAAAACAATAAGCTCAAAAAAGCCTAGGCGTGTGTATTCTAATTTGATATTATAAATACGAGTTTGTTTGTTTGTTACGCTTTCACGCTTTTACTACCCAACCGATTACGAGTATCATTAAAATTTTGCATATGTACACGTTGTTAGGGCTACAAAAAGGAAGAGAGTAAGAGAAAAGTATTTTTTTTATTTTGTCAGATTTGTTGAAATCATATCAAAATATTTTAATGAAAAGAATATTAAACTTTTCGTTTCATTCAGTATCACCGATTCACATCACTGCGAGGGTGAAACCGCCGGCCGTATGCAGTAGTCTAGAAATATGTTCACACTCGTAACGTACTCGTACGTATAGTATCGAAATTGGTTTTTAAACTTCAATTTAGATTAGAAACAGTGAGCCTCTAAGAAGCTATCTTTAATTTCACACCACATTAGGCTTTTAAAGTACTTGTTACGCATCATTTAAACATTATCGGAATTCCAATGCAAAAATCGCAGTGTATCGAATCGATGCAAGAATCGAGCTAGGCGTGCATTCCACATATCCGACAAACTTATCTGTTGTTTGGAGCCACTGTCGCAGTTCCTAAGCAAAACTGACAGCTATCTGCAGAATACGTTTAGTTCTTTCAATTAGCCAACTGTACGAATAGCGTTGGTCGTGCCTAACGTATAAAAGTCGGGAGTAACGCACTCGGAGGTGACTCACATCGCAAATTGTTAAGCTGTTGATAACGACCGTAACACGCCCTGAAAATCAAATCTAGACTCAATCATAATTTTGAAAAAGGAACAAATTTCTAATACTTTTGCTTTTTTTGTTTTTTTCGACTTTTTTAAAACGCTTTCTGGCTCAGATAAATAAGGCAATTATCCTAAAACTGTCGCAAAATCGCAAGTGAAAATGTTGCGGGTAAAACCGCGGGCGGTAGCTAGCAAGTCATAAACACATTTGTAGACTTATTAGGACTGGTCATTCGAACTTATCATGAACTTATACAACGAACCGACGACCTTGAAAGTGAACTTTACTTTCACCATTACCAACTCAAGTACAAGCAGATTTGTTTCCCAAACCATTTGATAAATTCAAAGATATTCAAAGACGTTGTTGAGGACAGAGCGAAGTAGAGGTGAAAAATTAATCGGAGATAGCATTCAAAGTGCAGGTTCTCTTTATAACAACCTCTTTGAATACTAATCGGTATTCAGTGGTATCAAAAACGGATGCTAAGGCAAAGAACTTGGTGGAGGCTCAAACGTGGGAATTTCAACGCATGACTCATTCAGTGTTTGAAACCAGTCTGCATTTCAGACAAAGAATTACTACCTGAGCCTAATAAAAACGAGTAAAACAAACCTCAAGCCTTATAAAATGGTATATTATGGAAGGAGACGAAGTCTTTAATTATCGACAAAGTTAACGGTGTATCGGCTGAACGACTGCCGACCAAGGCCAGAAAAAAAATAAAAAAGACAACCGACCACTTTGCCGGCGACAGCTGCGAATTGGCGCGAAACAGGTTTTTGGCGGGAACGGTGACGTCACTGACATGTGCCTTCCTCCAATTTCGGATGAACAAAAAATGCAAGTCTTTCATGATTTGATTCAATTTTACGGGTCCTTATTGTTAGGGCTTGTAGACTGGACTGGCAGGTGATACTTTTTGCATCAATAAATGCGGTGGGAAGAAATCGGGGCTAATAACGCAGGTTTTTATTATTTCTCTCTCAGGAAACGACAACAGCAAGAAGGTTATACTTATTACTTTTGCTAAACGAAATAAATAAATCTGTAAGAATGTCAGCACAGAGGTTGCATAACGGTTTCTGCAACAATAAACCGAGGCACTCTTATCTTGTTAGTGAGAAGATAACTGGCTAACTTATATGTATAAGTAAAACTACCTTACAACTCTGCTTGGTCTTGCTTACTCTACTGAGAATTTTGGCGCGGGAACAATACACGTACTCGTTTGACTGGATTTGGAAGCTTGTATGGCTCTCTACTGGGAGTTTTGTTATTTTCATCACGGACATATAAAAAAAAACTAGAATTAAAATTAGAAATTAGGTACCTACCTTTTTGTTTGCATTTGCAAGCACAGAATACTTAAGGTAAGGTAAGGTGTTGGTGAACGAAATTCCTTTTCTTTCTCACCTAATTAAGAGATTTTAATCAAACATATGATTGAAGATTTACGCTTTTTTGTATAGAAAGTTCCAATTTTTTTTTTAATAAGTACATAATTATGTTTTGTGCGACTAATCAAATTACCGTCAATGATGCGGTTTGCAGTTCTCCAAAAGAGTTGTTTAGAGTCTTAAAAGGTACGTATTTGATTCTTCTTGGTTACAGTACAGGTATCAGGTGGCCGTTTGCTTGTTTGCCACCTATGGCCTCAGATAAACCTAGAGAAAAAGATGGAGCACTGCTTTAGATTTGGGTGAAGCCAAGAACTCTACTCGCGCGTACACATACAAGAAGCGCACATTGATATATCAATATTCCCCAACTCGTGGCACTGTAGAGCTGCCTACAGTACCTGATACCTTTATGTAAGAGGAACCACGAACACAACATTTTTGTAAATCCATGTTAAGACATAAGTTAATTGTCTTCGTAGTAATAAAGGTAATTAAACCTAACCTAACACAATGGTCTATCTTTTTCTGGGCTTTTGTTTTTTTTTTAAATATGTAGAACCTCTACCATCTTTTTTCAGTGCTTCACCATCAATGAAGGTTGGTAGCTTCCTAAAGTTTTTTTTGTCTAGCCCGAGTCAGTTCTACAGTCTACATCCATACGTTAGTTTAGTTATATACCTAAGTTTATCTATCTATCTTGTCCTATCAATTGGTAGATAAGATATCGAGTATCTACAAAGTTAGCTTTACGGTCAAAGCTTGAATAGTTAATTTAACGGAGTCCTACAAACTGGTTGGAATATGACTCCAGTGGCACCATACATTGTGGTAACTGTTTTCTCTTCTGTGTTCATATGCAAACATCTTGTACCTAAAATCTACATACTTCAGCTGTGTGGTGCTGACTATCACAGAGTTTTAAAGTCTACGTTTAATTTAAGAATATACATTTTTTTTAAATCTGCAGGAAAATAAAGGAAGAAAGATTACTGGTTGGTATCTTTGGAGCCAAATTAAGAAAAAGATTTTGTTAACTTTTTTGTTCCCTTTGTCGAAAGGGTAAAAAGTTTTCGTGTGTGTTTAAAGTTTGCATGTTTTTGTATGTTAGTGAAACCTTTTCTCGCTTGACCGATTTTGATATGATAGGTGTCATTAGATTCGTCTCAATTTTCGGGCATTTTATAAACGAACCTACCTACTCTTTATCTGGTTGGTAACATAATCTTAGTGATGTAGATGCAATAAAAAACCCCTTTTGTTTTAAAATAAACGCTTTGATTTTGATTGGATACCTAGTTTAGATAGTTTTTTAATTATTATTTTAGTTCTGTGATAAACGATTTGATTTTAATACTGATTAGTTCTACAGTTGGATGAGTTCCAAGGCTAAATAAACTGTAAAAATAACTTCTGTAGAAGCTAGTTCCAATAACTCGTCAGCAATAAATTGCGCGAAGTTCTTGCTGATACAAACTAGCTCAAATAATACATAGGTCCATTACTGAGATACAGTGTGCAATGTCCAATTGTAGAACTCCATACAAAAGTATGAGACTAGAAACTCGTTTGGGAAGCGGCTATTTTTACATTGTGAATTGTACAATGACACAATAATGTTACTTTTGATACGACTTGGTATAATACTCGTTAGTTTGTCGTGACGAGTCTCGTTTATTGTGCGATTTCATCTCTACTTTTTAATTTGTATTCTTTGAAAATGAAACTATTTTTCGCTGACTTTTATGGTGTTGAGTTTCTATGGTTTGATTTAAACGAATCGCTTGAAAATACCATATTGGAAATGAAATGAAAATATGGAGTGAATGTGAATTTCATAGCTCGACATAGGTTTTGGGATACTCTATCATAGGTAGGTGTACGAGATCAAATTCCTTTACTTTAGAAGAGTAACTAAAGGAAGATAAATAGGATAAATTGGCTTTTATTTTTGTGTTCTTATTGTCTATATGTAATCAGTTAAGTTAGTTTAATCTGATAGATGGATATTCAATTATGCATATCATAAGTATTTAAAATTTAAATTCTGACTATAAAATAACTTGCTCTACAATTAAAAACCTAACGAGCTATTAATGAACCATAGAGAAAACGAAACTAAACAGAATAAGAAAACGTTAAAGATCGAAATTTACGTAGTCATTGCACTACTCGTACCTACCTCATAGGCATGCAACGAAACGTGTTTCGCCCGGTGCGAAGCGCTTACCTGGGAGTCAGTCCGGACGTGGCCCAGGTTGTTCACCAGTCCGCTGTCTGATGCCATCGGATCCATCTCAACATCGTCCGACAACCTTCATCCACAACACTTCACTTCAACACAGAAAAAAACACGAACTGAGCACATCGGCGCCGGAGCGCTTGAGGCTTGGCCCTCCCACAGGCTCGCTAAGGCTTCACTGGCTTATCCTTGCACTTCAATCAATAGTAATTACATTATTCTTCACGCTGCAATGTTTAAGTTTTTAAATCGTAAAGCACAAGCTGGCCGTAAGGACGCGAGGCGAAAAGTTACCCGTGCGTGATTTCTGGGCCCTCTCGAAACCGAATGGACTTATACGCTATCAATCTTTGCATACCAGAATGCGGTGAGACAGAGTTTCTTGTGTCTGGTATTGTAGTACGAGTGAAAGGGACGACGGGCGAGGCAGGTACTCCGTCCTCAAGCACGGTTCTACAGGTTTTGCTCTCCCACTACACGGAGGCACGGCGCGGACTCGAGCCTCGGAGCTTGAAAGTTTGGTTTAGTTGGAAACCACAACATGCGTTGCGAAGTCGACAAATAGGCAATTAACGCCTTAGTATAAATACTTCGCACATAAAAAAACTTTTGCTACCGGTCGGCACATTTTAAGCAAGTTGCCTTCAACATCGTGAATTCGTGAATAAACTAAGTCGAAGCCAGATACTAAGAATTTTGATTCGTAGTATCCGTCTTTGTCAGAAATGAATCACCGAAATGATCGGGGGTCGATAATCGAACCGG
This sequence comes from Alcis repandata, assembly GCA_949125135.1. NCBI lineage: Eukaryota > Metazoa > Arthropoda > Insecta > Lepidoptera > Geometridae > Alcis > Alcis repandata. The sequence continues at coordinate 4,534,915 of OX421240.1, forward strand.
TCCCAATGCAGCTCTGGTGAAGGCCACTAAAGCTAACCTCTCGGGACACTCCTGCGCTGGGACCCACGCACACAAACACGAGTGATCAATAGATACAAAAGACCATATTGAAAAGAGCCCGAGAGTTACGCACACTGTCGTGGTCGGGGGATCTTTTTACCTGGTCGTTATGTTGGTGTAATTGGCATTTTTTTCGATGCTATTTCTATAAATGTGTAGTTTGCCTTAAGCCTTGCAGGTGTGGTCATCTGTCTTTGTTTAGGGCTTGAAATGTTACTCTCTGTTGCCATTCAAAATATAAAATGCATTAATCACCTTTCAACTTTTGTACATAGGGGGGTCTTAAAATAATATGGAATGACATATCTATCTACCTGGTCACTCAAGAACTATAGGCCAATATTTTACCTATCTATTAACACTAGGGCTATAATATGGAACAGCTGAGAAATTAATAGGGTCAGTTCCTTAAGACGCCTGTAAAAAATATACTAACAGAGCACTAAAACCTCTTTGTTAATCTGCAAGCTTATAACTAACTCTTTTCTCAAAATTACTTCAAGTGTCAAAACAGAAAACCTATCAATTTGGTGTTTTAACATAATGAATTAATTATAAAAAAGCTAAAATGTTTTAATCTAATGAATAAACACGAAGTATTATTTGTTGTAACGACATCGGCGTTCATGTCATGTATTGCAACGATTTGGGATAAAAGGCGTTAGCCTATGGTAAATAAATACATATTATTTTGAACATACTGAATTCTAACTTGACCTATACTACTCGTTTGCTATTTCCTTGCATTGATATCAGTATTAACTTAGTAAGGTTCGGAAGAATGAACATTTAGACTCAGTAAGTCAGTCGATGTGTTAATGCTACAGAATAAAATGTTTATTGCAGGCTACGTGAGAAGAAGAAGAATCTATCAAATGACAGCTCTACAAAACTAAAAATTTAGAAAATGTATGTTTAGAAATTTTCCCAGACCGCAATCAAACTGAGCAAGAATTCAAAATTCACAGTAAATGAAGATAAGGGTTGAATCATGAATAACGGGATCAAACCGACTCGTCTGTGGCATCTTACGGGCAAAAAGCATTTTGCATCGATATTAAAAAATAGAGAAGATGCTTTACCTCGTCCTTTGTCCCCTAGGCGAATGAAAGATACGTTACAGCTATACGGTGTGTTACTTACGGCGGTCGCGGCTCTCTGGTACTCCTACGGGAAAATGAGCCCGCCTCCGGACCTGACTAAAATGAAAAAGCCCTTGAAAAATCCCTGTGAACCTCCGCCTCCGAAGAAATGCACCGGCAAACCAGGACCATGCCCGCCACCGCCTAAAGGAAGGAAACCCCAAGTATGTCCTGATTGCAACGAAGAAATAGTACATAGATGTATAAATCCTAGAAAATTTATGTAGTGATCATTAGTTGCGAATTTGCGATACGAGTGTGATACAATGAATAAAAATAACGCTTTTCTATTCATAGTCTTATTTATTTAAATAAACTGACAAGGCACCCATCACACTTTGTAAGAATTTAGATCCGCCGTAGATTTGTAAGATATTTTTTGTGGGATTAGTTTCCGTACCCTGGATTAGGCTCTCATAGGCTATTTTTTACTTTTTGCGCAGGAAAACGTGTGGTTTGTAACATGTGATTAGAACTGGGCACGGCTAGCATTATTATATTTTTACCAAGAACTAAACAGGAATTATAATAAAAAAGTCCTGAATCTCTGAATTGGAATATTCTCTGGCATTCAAGACCATTGCCGCATCAACGAGTAGGTACTCGAGTGTGGTATAATGGGCTGATAAACCAGCCTCTAAAACCCAAAAATAGACACAGATAAAAAAAAATCAACGACTAAACAACGATACTATAGAAGGACGTTTTCAAAATATGTACATATCATAACCACCTGGTTTGTTTTTAAATTCAAGGAGGCTTTTTTAGTTTGCTTTTATCCGATATTGAATCTATTTATTTTGATTTATACTAATTTATAACATGCAGCAAATTGTTAAAGCTCTCATAGTTTCTGTGGCAGTCGTTGCTGCTTACGACTATTATATCAAGCAACAAAAGTAAGTGAATATTGAAGAAGTCTATCATACTCGTATGTGCTAATAATTTAAACCAGTACCGCGAAAATCACCGATATCACCAAAGTTTCGGCTACATACTAATTTCATCATAAACAATAAAACCCATGTAAAAACTTGAACCTCCTCGAGAAGACAAAACAGAAGATTGAAATTGTCTGTGACCAATTTCAAAATTGTCAATGTATCAAATATGACACTTATTTAGAAAAACGCAACCGAATTAATATAAAAACCTATATTTTAGTGTAATAATATTAGCTTGTAATGGATTTACAAAGCTTGCAGAAATTTGGCCATGGATAAAAGAGAGCAATTCAAATTTATAGTTTTAGTGATGTCAATGAGTTCCTGTATTGCATACTCATATGGTATGTTCAAAATGCCATTGTTTTCGTTATTTCGGCGGCCACAAACGAGAATGCCTGAAGTGAAGTCACAGGACCACAGGGACGACGGCGGGACGCTGACCAGTGCCGCCACCACAGCACTAAGTAATCCGGAATGAGTTGGAGTTTTTAACTAATTTAAAGTGCAAGTTCGCTGTGACGCGATGACCTTTTTTACTAAGTATGTTTAGTTAGGCGTTGTGAATTGTGAAGCTTTTTGTGTTATTAATTATAGTTTTGTAAAAAATTACTCGTACTGTTCGAGAAGCTGCTGATTCTGAAAACCTTGTAACGGACTGAAATAGGGCGTAGTGATTGGGTTGAATGGGGTAAACGCTTTGCTAATCGTTTTCTAGCTTACAGAGCTGGGTAATAAAAGTCCTAATTAATCCAGCAGTTCTAAACTATATCCAAGTAGTTCGCCCGGAACAGGATTCACGATGTTCTGTTTTCAGCCAACAAAATGAACTGAAATTGGTTGAATAATTGTTAGATGCTGATCTGAAGTCGAATGGAGTCAAAACGTCAATAATATTAATCATAGGATTGCCATTGTAATCAATATACGCTCGCCAATAGAGCTTAAAGTAGGTTTATGAAGTTTTTACTAAACTAAAAGCTACTCGCTGCTTATCGCATAGGTGAAGTGGGAATTTCTAGTTGGAATTTTCTGGTCGTCCAAGGCCTGAGACATGTCTCCGACTGACAATTCCCTGATGCCTAGAAGCGCTATGATACAGTACAAGTGATATGGCCTCAGGATAAGGCTGTCACCTATCCAATTAGCAGGCAGTTTGTACGCTAAGCAATTTTCTAAGTAATATTCTACAAACGACAAAACAAGCTCCAAGAGCGGTTCAATGGCAATTTTATTGTTTTAAAACCTAAAGTATAGAAACCACTTGAATAAAAATATACTACCAAATTAATAAGTATGTATGTGTCACAAGTTAACCAAACTTGTATTTTCCGCGGGGCGTTCTTCTAGTAGAGTGTGGTTCATTGTTATGTTTTTTTTAAACCTGATTAAAAGAGAAAAAAAACGCCATCTAGTTTAATTCGCGTTTTGTTCCTTCTTTGCTTTAATTATTTTTTATTGGTTTTACTGTTAAATTAACCGTGTTTAATTTACTCGTATTGTCAAAAAAATATATAAAAATCCGGTCCCTACCCGTGATCCACCTACACAGTTCACCTAGCAGGAAAAAGAAACCCAAGTTTGAGCAAGGTTATACCAATAGGTACTTTCCATACAAAGATTTCTAAAGCTTTTCAGAAGCCTGAAATCTCTTAGAATCATTAGGATTTCTATTCAATTTTCGACAATCCGATTTGTCGGAAAATCAATTTACTTTTCGCCAACATCTCAGCTTCAAGAATTACGTCTTATATCTGAATTATTCATACTAGTACTTGTTCATAACTTGTGCTGAAAATATATTTTCAATACCAATACCTTTTTATGTGAAATTTGTAATTCTTTTTCAATTATAACTTAATTTTGGTATGCAGTCGTTTGATTTGGTTTTGTTTTTTAGTTTCTTAAATAATTGTTTAGTCGACAGTTTTGTACATTACGCTACTTCAGTATGTGGGTCTCTCCGTCATCTGGTGGCTACGCCCATATTGATAATGCAATAACTGGTAGATACACATGTCAGCTGATAACAAAACATTCTGATGACTCAGTTAATTAGCAACGTCGATACTTACCTAACTAATTGGATTTTCGCATCTATTTCTCTGGCGTAGGTTTAATCAAATCCATATAATTATCTGTAATACAAAGAAATGAGCAAGGCCTTTACCCAGTTGTGGGACGCAATAGAGTGAGACAAAAGTAGCTGTTTAATCTAAAATAGGTACCAAAAAAAGTTTACCGAAACTTGACAAGGCGATAAAATTTTAACCAACTGTTTTTGTCAACTAATCATTAAAGTAAATTGCAACATAGACTAGAGGTAATTAAGCTAATTACTCTAAAATATTATTACTTAGTTAATAAAGTAGGTCCGTAATTAAACCTGCTGAAATTCTAGTAGCATCTAGGAAATAAAAAAACAAAATACTAAAAAATATTTTCAGAACGAAGCTTTTACGTTACGGATCCCTTTTTACTTTGTATATTCGATAGTTTCAGTTCCGATTACGGAGTTCCATAACATACTTGCTTAATTGTATGGTTATCAGATAGAATGAGGAATATTTTATACTAGAGAGCAAGTATCTCTGCGGAGAGAAACGCTGACGCCGTAGAGGCGGCTCTCTGGCCCTCATGAGCGGTCAAGAGTTGGAGTCTGTTCTCTGTAATGCTTACTATAGCTTGGATCTTCAGTTGAAAGTGGCTAACAGTCAGACGATAGACATCGAAAAGGCCTGCGAGACCTCCGAACTTATAATCTGAGAACTCTCAATAAGAACGTGGTGATTATTTACGGAGGCTGTGGGTGCGACGAGCATTCCTGTGGGCCTAGCACAACTTTGACGTATAAATATGTAGCGAGTTTTCGATTGAAAAGTGTACGCCATTTACACCCGTCAGGAGCACACTTGACAGTCGTAAATGGCGTACACTTTTCTATCGAAAACTCGCTACGTATTTTTACGTCAAAGTTGTGCTAGGCCCACTGAATACTATTCTGCTAGACTAATATTACGATTGCGATAGTATGTTTGTTTGTTTGTTACGCTTTCACGCTTTAACTACTCAACCGATCATTATAAAATTTTGCGTTTACTTTGTCAGGGGTACAGAAAAGGACTCAAAGTACTTTTCATCACCGCGCAGAAGCCGCAGGGCGTAGCTAGTATCTACTCAGATAAAAAGCCGCTACCTCATGCTACTTTGATGAATAGTGACAGCATCATCAAAGAAGTTCAAAAATAGACAAACCTTTGCTTCAAAACGTCAATTTCTTTATTCTTCTAACATAACGTCGCAGAAAAGTCAAAAATTTAGGGAAAACCAAAAAATGTGCCAAAGTTTACTAAAAACAAAGTAATTGCAAAAAAATATAAGTAGCTACCTTTAAACTATTAACTGAACACTGTAAACATGAACTACAGGAGGATTTTCTTTGATGTCATAATCTTCACAGGATCGTTCTACATTTCATACAACATCATGTCTCAAATCATCGAGCAGCAGAGGTTAAACCAGCTTACTGCGAAAAAGACCTAGACCCTGGATGTTTTGTAGTACGTAGGTATCTAGAAAATATCTATCTATGTACGTCTTGAGAAGATTGGTATTGGTATGTGAATCCACTAAGTGCCACTAAGTGCCTTTTCACACGTACCGGTTGCCGGGTAGCCGGCGCCGGATACCCGGTGTCAAATGTACCCGCCTGCCGGATAAATAACGCCGGTACATGTGAAAGCTATGTACCATGCCCATACTCTTCACCGCCGGGTAACCGGCGCCGGCTACCCGGCAACCGGTACGTGTGAAAAGGCACTAACCCGCACTTGGCCAGCGTGGAGGAATACGACCTATTCACCTATATACGTGTATCCCAGCAGTAGGAGGATTAATGATTGATTAGAGTAGAGGTATCTAGAAAGTATTTTAATTCGAATGATTTCAGATTTTAAGACGTGGTAGAGATCGTCATATCCTAGAGTCCACTCCCACAGGCCTTTCGTTCCTATCTCAAATGTTTTCTTGTGTTTGTTTTTCTTTTTATTTAGTATTCTTGTATTCTATAATAATACCATATAATATTACTCATACCCCGTACAGGTGTACCCATTCTCCTCTTACGAAAATAATACGCTCAATCGCGTACGACTGAATTTTGAGCTGTTTTTATCGCGCGTGGTCATGATATTTTTGGAAAAGTATAACTGAAAAGAAAAATAATCTTTTCGATGTATAAACTGTTTACAACATCATTTAGTGATTAGGTCTTTTTCCAGTTAATGTTATGATTGAAAAAGCGTTTTATTTTGCATATTTTAGTTTCATAATATACAAGCGAGCGATACAAAAAACCATAAAAGGTACTCGTATGATTGAGTGGTCCCGTTTATTCTATCTCTGTGATCATTTCAGAAGGCCTAAATCAAAGTAGAAGTCAGGAAAACCTCTACAAGCTTTTTATACTTTACACGGAGCAGGAATGTACCAACAAAGCTGCAAGCTGAAATAGTAAGTGCTGTGAGATTTAATGCCATAAGCCGATGATCTTACATCGAATTTTGAACCACTTCCTTTCTTTCACGCCCATAATAATGCTTATTTTGTTTATTTTCGTAATTAAAATCAAATAAACTAGCTCACCCGTTTTCGCCTCTTTCTTCCAGGAAAAGTGTTGAGCGGCTGAGGTGGTGGGATGTGGTAGAAATAGGGCGGCGTATACAACATGTCGTCCATGGAGGCGATGGGCGTCGCCCGAGCTGGCACCATCGACCTCACCGTGCCGTACAGACTCCTGTTCCGCCCGTGCGACCCATACAGGTTCATCATGACACTACACTGGGACTGGTTGGCACTACAGGCACTTACGACAGTCAGTCTCTTCAACCAGTCACTCACTCACATAAAAACGCCGAAATTAAAGCACAGTAAGTATAACTTATTTTAAAATAAAAAAATAAGCCACTGCTAATTAGTTTTATTGACGAGGTAATTTTAATCTAAACGATGAATATTTGTGCAAATATTTGAATGTTTAGCACCCCGTTGGTTCGGGAAGCGGGCGACCGTATTGTTGTCACAGTATGAAGTGCGTGTAGCAGGGGAATGCAGAGATACGGACAATGTGCACGTTACATACAATTATCATACTTTATCTGCTTTTCCCAATAGGGTACGTGGAGCGCGACGTATCGACATAGCTATGTATTTAGTTGAAAATCAGAGAAAAACGCGCGCACGCACGGTTACACACCACCGACTTTGAAAAGTTCTCTCATTATGTATTTAAAGATGCTCACGTGACAATAGCTGCTGCATCGCAGTTGCAAATCGAGAAGAAACTATTTACGAGTCTGTTCCATTCCATGGCATCCCAGACAGAGAAACCTAGGTAGAAGTAGGACTCATCTAGCATAATGAAACCAGGGTATCTTCCTCTAGCCTGTCTAAGCCCAGCAACAAAATCAACAAAATAAAGGTTTATTTTTCATACTTTTATATTGTATAAGCTGCGCCCTGTAGATTCTCCCATTATCCTGTAGGAACCGTTTCTTTTTAATAGATAAAACATAGATAAAGCCTATGTATAAACCTAGTATAGACTACTTCTATACCAAATTTCATCCAAACTAGTTCAGCCGTTTTTGCGTGATTGAGTAACAAACATCTAAATATACAATATTATAAATATGATTTACTTGCAGAAACAAAAATCTGAATCAAATTAATCTTGTATGATAGGATCTAATAAAGTAAATGAAATGATATATCATATTGGTAAGTAATTGACTAAGTAAAGAAGAGATCGCCTTAAGTGAGAAGGCTGCCAATAAAAACGTAAATCAACGTTTACCAAAGTAGAAAAACATTAATCATGGTCATAATGAAGAGTTCTTAGAGACATGGTCACGGCAATGACCGACCATTTTACTATCTCCATAACTTTCCAAATAATTTTACGTCTTCGTCGCCGGCATTCTACAAAATATTAGTTTATCGGACATACTCCTTGCATTTCTTTCTAAAAGAGTTTTGTACTATTTTGTACCATCTAAAGGTAGGTATTTGAAAAACCTCAACAGCCGTGCCTGGAAGTAGGACTCAATGTAATGCACTTTTCTGATTCAGATTTTTTATTTTTGGATAGTGCATACTCTTCATTCAACGTGATTTGAAATGGTAGAGCATAGAGAGCTATATTCTCTATCTACTTGTTCAACCACTGCACCAGCGTAAAGTACACACAGCGCCATCTCTGAATATGGTCCTAAAACGCTTAGTTACCGTCGATACCAAACAACCTTCCCGAACCGGTTCTCCACTGACAAGCTACAAGATACAACCAGCATTCACTAGATGGCAGTGTACGCCCGACCAGCTTGATTGACGGCTTCATTCAAATATCTGTCAAAATCAGTCAAAATGGCTACCATCGGTAGCCATACACGCGCACTAAATTATTAAAATGTAAATAGGCCCCCTTAGTAACCACCGTTCGGGCAACAGCTTTGATCCATTACAAAATTATGTCTGTTGGCACCATCGCAAAAACTTTATTCACGTCGATTTTCAATCAAGTTTACTGTAAGAAAAATGATGAAGGCTTCATCGGGAGGGACAACGGTTTTGGCAGCAATTACGTTTGGGCAGGATCCCTGGAGTCCGGGCTACAGATTGCCAACAACCACAAGAAGCCGGTGATGGTCATCATCCACAAGTCCTGGTGTTCGGCTTGCAAGAACTTGAAGCCCAAGTTCGCTAATTCACCGGAGATTCAGAACTTGAGCAAACACTTCGTTATGGTGAATTTAGTGGACGATGACGAACCGTCGCAAAATAGTTACGCGCCTGATGGCTCTTACATCCCACGGTATTGTGTTTTCACGTTTTATGTATCTTAAAGGTCTAGGGCTAGATAAGATCGGGGCAGGATCAGAAAGAATGAAGTGCTAGAAATTTTAAAAATCTAGCTCCGTGTTGATCGCTATGAGATAAGGTACTGATTATAATTATGAAATTAAGCAGTCTTGCTGTCTATACTCTTTTTCCTTACTATATATATTTAGGTGTATTTTTATCCTACCATGTTTCTGTTACTTAGAATAAGTGTCCGAAAAGATACACATGAAGTGAATTCAGATTTGACCAAATGATAAAGGAGGCTTGTTTGGAAGAAGTCAATTCACTGGCAACTTGACTATACCTAAATCTCTTTTTTTCAGCATCTTGTTCCTAAATCCAAATGGGCAAGTGGACAACAACATTTACAACGAAGAAGGCAGCAGCCAACACAAGTACTTCTACAGTAAACCCGAACAAATCGCCAAAGCCATGAAAAAGACCATTAAGAAGTATAAATCTGAGCAATTTGATGTATGAAGGCATAGCATGTAATTCCATTATTTGTTTTACTTAGATAACCAGTACCTATCTATTCGAAACTTACATTTACGAGCGAAGCCAATCTGGCTGGGTAGGATTTTTTGGGAGTTTTAGTGTTTTGTTATTTCTATACAATTTTGGTGCAAAACATATTCCACAGAATTCCCTATGTTACTCTTCTAGGTTCACGTCATATATACCCGAACTTCCGAACTTACAAGTAGGTAGGTAGTTAGCCATAACATAATAAAATATAATAGTACTCCCATGATAAAAAAATATTTCTTTGACTTCTATAGCATCTCGATTTTCAATTTATTGTTTTCCTTTCAGTGAACAATCATGCTCGGTGCACCGGTTAACCGTTTAGTACTGAAAAGGTAACATACAGTCGAAGTTGATTTCCAATTTATAAATATTATTGTGATGTGATCAGTATCTTAAAACCAATAGCAAATACTCAAAAAATATATCTTGTTTCTTTTATGAGTTCTGAAGGTCTATGCTTACTAGGGCATGCAAACCGGTTACTCGAGTAACCGAAAAAACCGAGTAACCGGCTGTTTCAAAAACCGGTTTTTAAAGATTTTAAAACCGGTTTTTTCGGGTTTTTCGAGTTTTTACATTCATAATGCAAAACTACCACCAAGACATTAATACAGGATCAAGTTACCGTTTCCCAACTCTATTGATCAAATAAATTGATTAGCTGACAACAATACTTACCTAATAGGTATTAGAAAGCAATATATGTATTAGTAGGCTTTGGTTTGACGTTGTTGTATGAGTTATTGAGTGCCGATGAGTAAAGCGCTGCTAAGCTAATGCGGCGATCTTTACGGGGAATGCCCGCGCGCCACTCGCGCAACTCGCGTCGCCCGCACCTCCCGCGCCAGCCGCGCACAACGTCGCCATTTTATTTGTCAAGCAGTCTCACTCAGTCAAGTGAAGGAAACAGACGCGCTTATGATGCGCACGTATTTGTGTTTTTGAAGTTTTTTCACAATCTAAATATTTTCTACCACAAAATATGTATTTACAAGTTTTTATTTAGCTTGCCCTGTTTGTTGTTGATGTTGTTCTGGTTCGTTAGGTCAAATCTTGTAACTAAATTATGAACCACTTCCCGACGGCAGTTCCACATATCCCTACTGATCTATCCCTACTGGTAGAGAAGAATGGTTTTTTTTCCACCTATTACTACTAGGGGGGAAGCGTGGATATTTTACTTCCACGTATTTCTACTATGATCAAATTGATCAAGTACCAATAAGAAAAAAAATGAAAAGAAAAAATTTAAAAAAGAATTAGATTTATTTTATTGTATAGGTTTTGGATTTAATAATTAGTTTCTGATATGAAATCAGTAGTAATGTAGGTAATATTACATTTTAACTTAACATATCTAAAAATAATATGTCCAACAGTGATCTCTCCTGTGATCAGTTGCATTTGTACATTTTGTATCACGTAATCACGGGTCACATACTCTTCCTCTCTCTTTTTTGGTGGATTCAGTTTCAGCACGTTCCTGATGGACTTAATGCGATTCTTTTGAACCACGGATTGGCTGTATAATAATTTTAATAATTTGTATAAACTTGGTTTCCGGTAATATTTTAATTATTTTAATTTATAGCCATCTTCTTTCTCGAGTTTCATGTTTTGTTTTAATATAGCTAAATCAACAACCATTAGAATACCTCATTCAGTAGAACCTCGAAAATTTAAAGAACAAGGGAAATGTTAAATAATTTAAATTATCGAGTTTGTAACTTACTAAGGGTTTGAGTTAGAGAGGTTTTAACGATTCATACTTTTACTTATTAGAGGCTCGCTTATTGTAGGCTTGTTACTTAGATTTATTCGTGAGTGAGTATAGTGTACTTAAACCAAATGTTACCTGATTGATCTCGAAAATATAGTCAAGGAACAAGATTTCGAAAATAAACACATATTTTAACTACATTTCAGCCTTTTTTTACTTAAACACACTAATATAATATATATTTTAAGCCCAAATAAAATAAAAACTCGAAAAACCCGAAAAAACCGGTTTTTAAAATTGAAAACCCGAAAAAACCGGGTTTTAAAAACTGTCGGGTTTTGCATGCCCTAATGCTTACTTGGCTTTACAATAACTAGCTCATTTTGATATACCATCTTAAAATATAAGAATAATAGTTTCAGCCTGGTCGTGCGAGGAAACATATACTTTCCAGCGCGACCATAATATCTCCAAGATCCCGAAGAGTACAAAGTTGAAAATGGTTATACAACAAAATAGCAAAGATTTTGTACTATTTTGTACAATCTAAAGGTATTTGAAAAACCTCCACGGCCATGCCAGAGAGTAAGAAACCTATAAAATGATGCAACTCTACCTACTGGATCAGTAAGTTTTCCCGAAACCTTGCAGAAACGTTTCCTTCAGTAAGTCTATCGGCACGTAACGGAAACTAAATATTGCTGCCTTGTTGTAATTTCTTCCGCTTTTATAGATGAAAAGATTTCGGACCCATAAATTGAGCCCGAAATGGCTTTCCCGAACTAATTTTGTCGCCCAAGACGTTAAAAGCAAGTCTATTTTGGCCAATGATAAACGACTTAAGCGAAGCTACTAGAAATGAGAAATTGACTCGTTTTATTTGGTTCCAGGATTAGAATTCTATCTACCGTTGTTACGCGGGGTAGTGTGCCAAATATTAAAGAGATTGCTCACTAGAATAAGAATAACTAAGTATAAATTAATACCAAATTCTAACTTAATTCTAACCTATTATTAGCTGAGTTTGGCATATCTACTTTGGTTTTTAGAGATTCATAATTTTTTTTTGGCATTAACTTTTCATAAATCTGAGTCTATCGAAAAATACGTAGTACATATTCGGTAAAAATGTGTGAAAACTGGGGACAAGAGGAATCAGGAGCTATGATAGAGAAACTGTTTTTAGGTGTCAAATAAAATGTTTTTGCCTGCAGCGCTCAGTTTGAGGGTTGTTGAAAATTAGTGCTGAGATTGTAATAACGTATGTAAGGCCAATTAAGAGACGGCTTAAGACCTTCAACGGATGCATCGATCGACAATGCGTTCAACATCAGTCTGTGTCAGATATAAAGCTAGGATCTCCAAAATCTCCAATCTCATACCCCTATTCTAGAGGCTCCATTTCAGAGCGATGAAAAACTCACATATTTTGACTTTTGACTTTGATGATGAATGGTGACAGCGGCAGTGGCTGCGAGACCACAAAAAGAACAGCCACCACCACCACCACCACGGCGGTAGTGATGAAAACAATTACAAGATTACTTACATCCTCGACGACCGGCTCGACGTACATCTCGACGGTGTTGTTGAGCGGCGGCAGCGGCTGCGGCGAGGCGGCGGCGGATGATCGCCGCGACACGCTGTTGCAGGAGCATTGCGAGATGGAGCGCCGCGATCGGGGAGATTCTCTGCAGACAACATAACACTGTTAAGAACTAGGCAAGAAAAAACGCTGGGAAAAGACTGTGCAACAACAATTATTACTACACCGACAAATGAAAGTGGAGATTTATTGATGACAATCTACAGGGTTGTAAGGAAAGGGTATGCTAAGCCAAAAAGGGCTGATAGTACTCATTATTATGAACAACCTTTACTTTGGGATCAACCCGGTAATCGCGAAAACAATCAGCTGTTCCGTAGATTTTGTTGAGAGTCATTGACAAATTTTCTATGGTACAGCAGATTTTTGGAGATTTTTATGGTACAGTTGGTTCCATGGTAAAAGTTGTCCATAATGGCGAGTACTATGATCTCTTTTCGTCTTATAACCCTGTATATACTCGTATAACCCTGCTATTTGGGCGTATCTTTGTATTTTCTGCCTAGCACTTTCGAGCCAAAAAATTAAAATAGTTATGGATTTAATAAGTCCAAGATTTGCTACATTGGCGCAGTCAATATTTTCTATGATCACTCCACTCCAATTTACCTTTTGGTTCTCCGACACAAGTGTCGCGAAGCGCTCCGGTCGCACCTGCATCGCACCGGTACAAAGTACCCGAGTTGGGGCAAAGGAGCTGGGTCCAAGGAGTCGCTGGAGTCACTCCATTCCGGCTGGCTGAACGGCCCTACGTCCAACACCGACGGCATTTTGAGAAAACTATCCAGTTTTTTGGTTTTTTTGATGACCAGTAATCGTTGGTTTACTTATTTCTGTTCGTGGCCAATAACTTCTTAATTTGGTATTTTCTTCATTGCCAGGATTTACTTTTTTCTGTTGGTGACAAGTTACTTAAGATTGGCCAGTTAAGTGTTCGAATTATGAATAACTTCAATCTAGATGGTTTTTAGTCTCCGATAAGTTCGTAGAGCATTATATTTTGATGAAGTCACTTGCACTTGCTGGTGTCTTAATCACTACTTAATCATCAGACACTGTAGTTTTATTTGCGTTCGAATTTACAACGTTTAAGCACTACTTTTAGTCTTAATTTTCTGCTAATCACATTTCAAGGTTTATTTCCAAATCACATTTTCTAAAGACTAAAAAACACGTCTGGTTTTCACCGTTTATTCTCATGTTTTAGCCTCGTTTTGAAGGTGTAAAGTAAACAATTAGATAAATGTCGATTCGGGTGCGGCTGACAATTAGAACCATTTCTTTGATATGAGAGATAAGATTAGGACGAATTACCTATAGGCTGTTTGTAGGTTACGGCTTAGTGCTGATAATTCGGAGTTATATAAAACAAAGTACACAAACACGTCTACATAATATGAGAGTTCGTTGACATTAGATATTTTTATTCAGATGTAGAAATGATATTCATATTAAACAATAGTAACTGAAATTCCCCAGAGATTATAGAATACGAATATGTATCTATGTATGTGTTCTACGTAAAAATCCTATGAGCTAGTAGAATCTAATATTTTTCTATTTCTCGTAGAATTCTTTAACGTATTTTGGTCCTCGAGTCTCTTTGAAAAATATTTCTAGCAAAGGCTTAAGGCACGAGCGTTTGCGGAAAGGAAACTATTTCACAATACATATGTTTTCAACAAATTCTCTATTGTTTTTGTAACAAATAAAGCCTAAATGGCCGCTTCAGACTAAGTCATCATAAATCATAGCTTGCCTCGCGCCTCGCTTGGAAAAATTAACTCAAAATATAGAATAAGTAATATTTTCAATACACAAAATATAATCAACTAAATTAATCAAAAGTAGGTACAAAATAAATTAGGGGCCTACAATTTTGAGGTCGGTGCAGATGCAGGGTTACGAGCAGCAACATTTACGACTACGAATAGTAACTATGTATTATCTATCCTGTTACGATGCGATTATGGCGTAGTCTGAAAGTAATTTACCCATTCCTGTTCGTCGGGATCCCTTACTTATCCGAAACGTGAGGGAACGCACATTCCTGCGGGTTTCCGAACTATTCGACTATTTTTTGTGGCCATGAGTCACAAAGGACCGACGTAATGAGATTATGATAGAACATTAAGATTTTTTGTATGTTTTGTAGTCAGATAACAGTGGCGTGAGATGTGAAGCTATTTGAGGAGATATTCTTTTTATGGAGTCATCTCGTTGTTGGAGTCAGCGGTGAAATTAAACAAGGGTTTTTTACAATAGAAAGTTTAATTTGACTTTCTTTCCGTAAGATAAATATACAAGATCAAAAAACAGAACTCATTACTTACAAAGGTTCGAAGTATTTCAAAAGACTATTCTGTAGAGTTCATTTAGAAAATTGGGCATTGACCAAAGAATAAATCAAGCAAAAATCAATCAAACAGTGAATGCGAATATGTGTTTTTGAATGATAATTCCAGTGCTAATAAATGAGGAATAGGAAACTCTGCCCTACTCTACTCTTAGAGTAGAAAAATATCTTGTTTATTATCTTCCTATTTAGTTTAGTTCGCTGTGCAACCATAGAATGCACCGACCCATTTCCGAGCACTTTCTCAATTGAATCCAACTACATAATACGAATTAACGGTCGCACAGTCAATTGGTTTGTGACTATGTACTTAGAGAGGATTACGAACTACTTAAAAGAAATAAACGGTCGGCAGTAGATAACTCTTTCGTGCATTTTTACATTTTTGTTATACGATATAATACATTGGATTATTTATATCGTTAACATGATGCTATTCTCCTTAGAAAATTTTATTAAAATTCCCAAATGGTGTACTACTTCCTAAAATGGTGATCAAAGAATATCTTTACCTAGATGGATAAACTCTTTATTGTTCACACCAGAAATTACAGATAAAAAGTTTTATGATCTAACTTAAAACTAGTGCAACAACTGGCGGTCTTATCGCAAAAAGCAATGTCTTCCAGGTATCTAGATACCTTCCTTGATACTTACCTTCTACCTATTGTCTTTAAAACTACTTACTAATCCTGTAGTTATCTTTGGTTAAATTCGGAGTTTTTTTTTTTTTTTTTTTTTTTTTTTTTATTCAATTATAGGCTTGCGTTTGACCACCATCTCGCCTGATGTTAAGCAACGATGTGGTCTACGATGGAGCACGCTTGCCTAGAAGGAACCGATTCACTCGCGACTTGAAGACACCCAGATTATATCTATCGGGAAACACCCACTCGGGCAAAGTATTCCACACTCTGGCAGTGCGCACAATAAAAGTGGAATCAAAGCGTTTCGTACGAGTTTTTGGTATATCTACCATATAACGATGTCGCTTTTTTGTGCCCTTTGTGGTCCGATAATAGAATGGGCTAGAGGGAATAAGGGCATGCAGGTCTGACGCACACTCCCCGAAATGTATCCGATAGAAAACCGACAGACTACCAACCTTGCGGCGATGCTCGAGACTCTGGAGCTTAGTCCGAACAAGAGAGTCTTTGCCTATGAGCTTTTTGGCACGATTCTCAATAGACTCCAACGCCTCAAGCTGGTATTTGGCTGATCCGTCCCAAAGGTGAGAACAGTACTCCATGCACGATCGAACTTGTGCTTTATATAGTGACAGCAACTGCTCCGGCGTAAAGTACCGCCTCACCTTCGAAAGGATACCCAGCTTCTTGGCAGCCAATTGAGCCTTGGACTCAATATAGGAGCCAAAGTTGAGGGTCGACGTCAGAGTAACGCCCAAGAGCTCAAGGTTGTCAGCTGTCGGAATGGACACATCACGGAAAGTAGGAGCCAGTTGAAATGGGCTCCTCTTTGCGGAGAATAGACACGCCTGGGTCTTAGTCGCATTAAACTTGACCAGATTGGCATCACCCCAATCTGAGACAGCCTTAAGGGACAAGTTCATGCGCTCGACCATGGCCTCTCTCAAAGTCTGGATTTGAGGACCACTAGACCGTGCGTTAGAAATGTAGCTCTCTACAACAGTGCTGTCGTCTGCATACCCAAAAATACCGGGCTTTAGCAGATCGTTAATGTGCAGCAGGAAAAGTGTCGCAGAGAGCACCGACCCCTGGGGAACACCGGCATTAATATCCATGCGATCGGACGAGCAGCCATCAATGACTACTCGAATCGATCGATCCCGCAAGAAGTCCGAAATCCACGCAACAAGACCAGTGGCCAAGCCATACGAAGAAAGCTTACTTATAAGGCCGTCGTGCCAAACCCTGTCGAAAGCCTTCGAGATATCTAAGGAAACGGCTAGCGCCTCTCCATGCTTCTCGATGACTTCACTCCAGATGTACGTGGCGTACGCTAGAAGATCACCAGTGGACCGGTTTCGGCGGAATCCGTATTGTCGGTCACTGAGAAGGTCATTTGCTTCTAGGTACGCCAGGAGCCTGTTATTAAGGACACGTTCCATAGTTTTACAAAGTATCGACGTGACCGAGATAGGCCTGTAGTTGGCAGGGTCGGCACGACTACCTTTTTTAGGCACAGGTTGCACGTTAGCAAGCTTCCACGACTTCGGCACTTTACCAGCCTCAAGAGAGTGACGAAAGAGGCGTGTCAGCACAGGAGACAACTCAGGCGCACACGTCTTGAGTACTATGGCTGGAATACCGTCTGGACCGCTGGCTTTGTTCACATCGAGATCGCGTAGCGCTTTGCGAACCTCCACTTGACGAATGCGAAATTCAGACATAAATTTCGAGCTATTCGATGGAGTAGGGGGTGTCGCGCTACCAGCATCTAAACGCGAAGCCTCCGCAAACAGAGAAGCAAACAAGTTTGCCTTCTGTTCAGCGGTGTGAGCCAGCGTCCCATCAGGCTTCAGCAGTGGAGGTAGTGAGGGGCGGCAGAAGTTCGCTTCGACCGATTTAGCTAGGGACCAAAACGCTTTACTACCCGCTGGGTATGAAGCCAGTTTGTTCCCTATTCGGCTAATGTGGTCAAAGCGAGCCCTCTGTAATACCTTTTTGCAAGACTTGGCAGCTGCGTTAAACGCTCTCTTCTTTTGACGGATATCCCTCGCTTTGCGGTGTCGAGCATCAACCCAGGCAAGGAAAGTCTCCTGTTTGCGCGCCTCAGCGGCACCACAGCGAGGGCCAAACCATGGGCGAGCTTTGCCGGCTAATGGTACGTCAGAAAATGGAATAAAATACTCCATTGCCAAACGCAACACATCAGTTACGGCATCCGCGCAGGTTGAGGGGTCGTCCGAAGAGAAGCACACAGGCTGCCAAGGATAAGACGCAAAAAAAGCTCGCATCTCATCCCAATCTGCTGACCTGTATCGCCACACCCGCCGACTGCCTCTAGGGCTGGGATCAGGCGGGGAGTAGACAGATACAGATTTCACCAGACAGTGGTCGGACTTCCCTAACGGGGAAGAGATCGACACCGAGTAGCGGTCCGGATCAGTTGTCAGCAGAAGGTCCAAGCAATAAGGCGTATGAGACTCAACGTCAGGTACCCGTGTTGCTCCTTGAACCAGCTGGGTTAGATCTAACGCTAAAGCAAGCTTTCGCGTCTCTAACCCGGCATGGTTAGTGTCCTGGTGTGGGTATAGCCACTCCTTATGGTGGCTATTGAAATCCCCCAGTAACACTAATTGAGCTGTGGGGTACTTTAGTTGAGCCGTTTCGGCCGCCTCACCGAGATAGTCCATGAGCCTGGTTGTCCCCTGGTCTCCACTGTGCGACCGATAGACACAGGCATAAAGAATTTTCTCTATACCTGTGTCTATCAGTACCCAAAGCACTGAAAATCTGGGGTCTTCAAGATGACGGAGACGCCGACAGCAGATGTCGTCCCGGGCGTACAAGCACACACCAGCATGGGGCTTGAAATTGTGCTCCAAGGTATACCCTGGGTATAACAAGTACGCCACGTCAGACGGACTCCCAATCTGCGTCTCCGTGATAAACAAAAGCGATGGTTTATCAGTCTCCAGGTGGTGGTGGACTGGCACGAGATTGGAGTGCAGGCCTCGTATGTTAGTGAGGTGCACTTTAAGCGAAAGGGCGTGCAGCCGCTGTTTAACCCTTTTACTTTTGTTCATCGTCATTGTTTTGAGTGTTTGTTTACGGTGGGAAAACGGCAGTGGAAGGAGGCAGCCACTCAGCTGACCAGTAGTCACACGCCACGACGCTGCATCCACGGGGAACTAGCTGGGAGACCGCGGGGACGCCCGAGCCCCCCCAAGGAGTAATAGCATTCAAAGCAGGCTTAGCGTACGGTTGGAAATAATGGTCGTTTTAACTATTTAGATTAACAAGTCACACGACAAAGCAGTCACTGCCCAGCTATTTGTCACTACATTTGTATGCGAGAGCGGTCCCTTGGGCAAGCGGAGTTGCCAGAACTAGGGTCGTGAATTTACTGGAAATTTGTCTGGAATTGTAAGACTTCTTCTAAGTTGATTAAAGGGTAAGTTGTTGATGTTAAACATTACATGAATGGATGGAACATATATGAATGGCGGGATAAGAATAATGAACATACATAATTACGTATGTTATAGTCGTCACAAAATAAGAGGCCCGTTTTGACACTTGAGAAAGACCGTAGAATGTAACTTGGAATGCTTTTCAAGCATTCTTTATGGTAGCACATCATCATCCACAGCCCTCTCTATCCCACTCCTGGGTATAGGCCTCTCTCCCGTTATGCCATCTGCCTCGGTCAACTGCTAATCGGGTCCAGGTTCGACCCGCGACTCTGACTATGTCGTCGACCCATCTCGTCGCCGGACGACCAACATTATGGTAGCATGTAATGTCAAATTATAACGAAACTCTCAAAAACAGTTACGTTCTCAGTCTTCTTTTTTCAAATATTAGTGTTGTAACTTGTAACCAATTAATTATTGAATTGACGATAGCTCAACTGACGATTTTGGCTCATCATCCGAAGAAAATTATTGAATGAAGATTCAATCACTTTCGTTTTTTCTTGTTTTTTTTTTTGTGATTGAATGAATGTTATTATAACTAAAAATATTAAATTAAAGACAAATTGACCTCTCGCACCATTTCGTATCATTTCAATATACCTATAATATTCAAGTTTAAGTTAAATTTTCGAATCGTTACCTTAATCCAATGTACTTTACAATACAAAATCAAATCGATCAAATACTCAAACAAACTTGAATTTATTTATCGTGAGTATCGAGTACCGAGTCGTATGGTTACATCACTAGTTACGTCGCAATGACAAACGTCAAAACGGGCCTCTTATTTTGTGACGACTATAATGTTAACGTGATAATTATATCTTAAAGCTCTTTTGCTCAGTTCATTGGACACAATATTACCTTTTAATCTGGTGTATAGTAAAGTCATGTTTGCACACTACTCCTTGGCCGATTAAAGTACTAGTAAAGGTGTGGTACTTCCTCGGGCAATCTCTGCGACAGACATTTACCACTATCAAGCTTAAAACATTTACGGTGTTCTCGGTGATTTCTAAACCTAGTTCTAAACAATCACCATTTTAATCGGGAAAATTTCGAATCTAGGAACACCGAGCTTAAAGTACCATGCGAGTGTTTTGTATGGAGAACACAATGTGGGCATTTAAAGCGGTCTAAAGATGGCGCCTTATATGGCCTGCTATTGGAAGAAAAGTTCTTGTCATCACGTGATTCATATTTAGAGTTAATGCTATAGAAGACACGCACAACGGTAAAGCGAGTACCTGCAGACAAAGGAAAGCATCAACAATTCATCTTTTGAGGAGAATTTGGTAGGTACTTGTGGACAAGCGAACCTAATCAACTTGAGCAAATCAACAACACAGATGAAGTAACCAAAACATGCAAAAAGTTCAGGATGAATCGAGACATAATTATAATAATTCATTTTATTTGAAGCAATATAACTTGCATATTTTTTTTTATTATTTATAAACAACAACAACATAACAACAACAACAAAGAACAACATAAGAAAACAATGCGAAATTAACCATTAATTTTATTCAGGCACGAGTACTCCTACGTAAAAGCAACATTGCTTTAAAAATATAGGCCGCTAGTGGTTGCAGTAGGTAAAAATACGTTATTATCATTTTGGTTGTAATTTCTGGCATGAACAATAATGATTTATCTATGTATTCATTTTATATCTCAGGGTGACTAGCGCAGTCCTGTGTCGTGCAGGGTTTTGAATTGTATGAATTCAAAATTCTGGCTGGTGCAGACCTGTTATGCGCAAACGTGAAGTTTAACATCAGGCTAGCGATTTGTCTCGTCACTCAATAGCATAAAAAATACCCAAACAAAAACTGAAGCAAAAATAATATTTACTCCTAAATTTTGCTCTCCTCACAATCAAAACATCGACATGTGGGGTCCAAAAAACGAAACAAAATGTAAACGTCCTGAATCACCAGTGGAAATAACTGCGTGGGCGCCTCTCAAGACACATTGTTTGCTTACTGCACGGTGGTGAGGCGACTACTCGAAAATAACTCAAAATTCCTAACAAAATACACAAATCTACTGAGAAATATTCAAATCTACTGAGAAATACTCAAATCTGAGCAATGTGGAAAATGTCAACAGCGGGCGGAAATAGCTTGATTATGATTAGATTTTTTTGATACTTCACATAAGAATATTAATTAGTAACCAAATCGACTATTTTATTGCCGAAATTTGAATAAAGCTTTACCAAATATTATTCTATACATGTATTATCAGCCATAGTGTTCGTCGATGGACTCCAGCTTCAGCAAAAAGGGAGGGTTCTTCCTCTCACCTAGCAACATTAGAATCCTCTTTATTATTCTTTTGTTTTCTCTAAGGGTCTCAACTATTTTAAAGATTATTTTTTTAAGGTTTTCAACTTATATCCGACCGGAACAATGTTATTTATCTTAATTTTTTTACTTATTTTTGTCTTCAAGTAATAGTATTGAAATCTTATTAGCGAAACTGTTTTAACTAGGTACCTAAGTAATGCAATTTAACTTAGTACAGATAACGTTCCGAGAATTATTATTGCTCTCGAATTGTACATCAAATATTAATATTAGAATAATTGCAGTCCCAATAACCAAAGGTCCATTTTACATCGTGCATTCAATACTGTTTACTTTAACGACCCTAGCCACAGAATAATAATAATTAGTAGCACAACTAGAGCTATAAAACAACGGTAGATTACGAGGGCAATGGGCATAGTTTATCTATTCCGATCAATGAGGGCCTTCCTCATAAACGTTGCTTAAAGTTAGTCACTGCTTAAAATATTCTGATATCTTCTCGCTGACGTGAATATCATGAGGGAAAACAAGACGGAGAACTTTAAGCAATGATTAACTTTAAGCAGGCTTTATAAGTAGGAGTAAGGTCATGTCAATGAGTGAGTATTTTAGCCGTAACATATGTAAAATCAAAACTTTTATTCAACTAATCGAAATTGACTAAAAGTGTCAATGTCCTCGACTCCTTGTCTAAAAGACTGTTATGGCAAAGACTGCTCTATTTTTAATAGTTAAGATCAGACAACTATACTCAAGCTTTTTTTGTTCAAGTCTTTTCGTTTGAAGGCGAAATATTTTTTTGTGTGTAAAATTTTATGTTAGGTAGAAAATGAAAACATCCCTAAAAATAACTACTGAAATTAAAATTAAGTGGAATAAAATAGTAGAGGTGTTTTATAGAGTTCTTGTGTAAAATGGTTATCATAACTTGTGCGCGCTTACTCTTGAATTACGATCGAGATTTGATGCAGAGATTATATTGAGCGTTTATGAATAACGGGCTTTAAGTGTATTTCTTAATAGCTGCGTAGAAGGTAATACCCGCTATCCTATAATACTAAGAACCGTTATAAACATTAAAAATAAATAGATAACCTATATTGTGTATAGGCTATAGCGATTTGCTCGTCTCGTCACTCAATTACATAAAATAAAAAAAAAAAACACTTTTTTTTGTATTATAAATTTCACTCAAATCTGTTAAACTTCCTTTCAGATCATCAGAGAATCTTTTAGCGAGAAGACAGACTAGCGTATAAAGTTTGAAATGCGATAAAGTTTAAATGTGATGAACTGATTCTTTTCTCAAAAAAGAACCGGGAAGTTAAAATGTGATTGTTCCTTCGTAAAAATTAAAGATCAACGACCTAAAAACCACAGAAATGCAACATCTATCAAGATCTAAGACTGCACTATATAGTTCAGCCGCAAAAGCTCTTAATGTTGATTGATGAATCGATACATCTTTCTTTATGGCAATCGAATCTCGATCTTAATGAGAAAAATAACAGTCTTACGAAATACAACGTTTACTACAAAGTCTTAAAGTCCAAATTAGGTTGTAAAGTTTCAGTCGCACGTGTGTAAGAACACTAAAACAAGCTTGTTTTCAAATAAGTTCACATGTAAGTCTGGGAAATAGAGTTGAAATTGGGTTAGCAGGTAATAATAGCGTGAAGTATGAATCACGGAGCGTTGACTTCAGTGGCACACTTCTTGGCAAATCTTGTAAAACTTCGCAATGAGTGTAACTGTCATGTTTTGTAAAAGTACTTATAGCTAGTTTTATGACGTGTTGACACGAATTGTTACGAGTCGAACTGGCGCTCGATTTTTGAATCGCTCGTCTGAGTATTTTCCGAGTTTTGAAAGTCGGTCATTTTGCATGAAAATGTTCAGGCGAGCGATTCAAAAATCGAGCCCCAGCCTCCCTACCTCTAGCCCAGTTGCAATTTCATAATCGAAACGCTATAGAAAATAGAAAAAAAAAGATAAAAACATCTAAGATTGCCATTGTCACCAACTTTGTACATTGGTGGGCAGGTGAATATTAACGAATCTTATTCTTTTATTGTCCACTGTTCAAGCCTCAAATACAAATTGTTGACATTAACTTCAAACCCACGTCCCAACTGCCGACTTGCCTTGACTTTGATTGCTCATAAGATTTATTTCGACAGACAAAAAAGTATGTGTCATCAAGAAGTTGAAGAATAAACTTCTACGAGTATATAATAATCCTCGCATTCGTTTTGGAATCACCTGCAAAAATAGCTGTTCAAAATGTCAAAATCGTTTGCATGTGCACACGTTCGTATGTCATACATGCGAATGCTTGTGAGCAAAAGTGGCGTTTTTAACTGTTTTTGATTCTAAAACGAACGCGAAATTTTGATACTTGAAGAGTGTCAAAATGAAACCGATTCCGATAACCAGTCAGTTAGATAATAAGGCTGCTGTGCGTATTTAAAGGTGTCTACACACCAAAGCCGCCGGCCCGGCGGCACGAACCCGGCGGGCAAGGCCTGCGGCCTGATTTTGAAACGACCAAAGCCGCCGGCCCGGCGGCATGCGCCCGCGCGCGGCACGCCCGGCACCCCCCGCTCAGTCGGCTTACACGAACACTCGGCAATCACTAATTGTGAACGATGCCGCGAATATCATGCCGCCGGGCCGGCGGCATGTTCGTGGCTGGTTTGTAGAAGCCGTCGGGTTTACCCGCCGGCATTAACCCGCCGTGTTCGTGCCGCCGGGCCGGCGGCTTTGGTGTGTAGACACCTTAATATACGATCTATTTCGAGCCAACACCAATAGTATTTCTTTTAATTATATTGTTAGTGTACTCCGATTCTCCGATCGAGTAGATACCAACTTTTAAAACCACATATAAATTTCAATATAGGTACATTTTATTCAGAATCAATACCTTTGGTACAGTCAAATAGTCAGTCATAAACATTTTGTTTTTCTAATTATCACTCAGTATCACCCATCATAATACAGTCCAAGACCAGTTCTTTTTGGATCTAGCTGGTCATGGTCACTCTATTCGACAAGTCTACATATCATATCTACCTTAGTAGCAGTTAGTTCAAAAAGTTTGACCTTATGTCTGCATCTACCTTACCTAATTGCGAAACAGAACGTCTCAGCTCAGTTTAATGACTATGATATGACAATAAAATCATACGTGACCACCTCGCCTTAACTTTTAAATATTGGGCACAAGTTTAAAGTCTTATTAGGATCTAAACTAACTAAAAATATACCTGTCCTGTACCTGTCTTTGCAACCTATTAGATAAGGACATCAAAACTTTAAAAAAAAAGATATGTCAAGTACAGCCTTCAAATTTGAGCCCATTATTATTTACCCAATATTACTCTCGTCTCGCGTCTTGCACGATTTTCTACAGTGCCATTTTCCTGCTTATTTTAAAGATAAAACATACCTATCTTATTTGTGTTTTAATTGACCCAATTTTCTTATAAAAATTCATTATTTCTGGTTTTACCAATATTAGTGTTTGGCTGCTTGATGGTGAAATCGTAACCAACATAGACATAATTATGCCAAAAGTATTAATTTAATATTAATACAAAAATTAGTGACTTAGTTTTACTGAACTAAGGTAGTCCAATATAACTAAGTCACTAATATTTGTAAAACTAACAACTCAAAACTCAACACGTGTCGTGACCAAAATGCTGGCCTCTATCTCGCCCAAATGGTGAGCATCGCCATACAACATGATAATGGGGCCAGCATTTTGGGAACAATTCCCGCAGGCAGCGGCCTTTTAACTTAGTTTTATTGGTTTAGTTTTATAGTTTTATAGCATATGTATTTTCATAATTGAAGTCTCTGTGAATAAATAACCCTTTGAAAACTAATTGACTGTAAAAATTATTAAGTTAAATGAAATTATAAGACATAAAACCTTTTTTATCACAAAGACCTCTGTGTAATTAAATTAAATTTTCACAGTCAATTCATTTACAAAAATTAGTAGCTCAGTACTTAGTATACTTTCTGTTCACAAAGAAGTCTTTGAGATCAAAAAAAATTATGTAAAGTAGAGCCATCTAATTTTGGCAGGCCAGCGACCCGAGACCATTGGACAGGGCATTGTTTTTTGTCCTCCCACGTCACTCCATACTCCTTAGGTATTAGTCCATAATATTGGTATAATGAGGCCCTTCAGGGTACGGAACATACGACCTTATAACATTAAGTATATACATACTTAGGGGTAATCACTTTTTATGAAGAGCAAAGCTCAAAACTATTATCAATTTTTTTCTAGAAAGACTGTACGTGAACGTAGCCTACTATGTACTATACTACGTTACGTAGGTTCCAGGTTCCTGTTTTAAGATATAATTTCAAGCCTTATGTAAATCTTCCATCTTATCTTTAATTTCAAATATTCATAGCACCTATCTACTACTACAATAACCTTCAATGTCCGGACAAAAGGATAAATCAATCGAGCGTAAAGAAACTGAAATAAACAGCTTCTATTTTTAATCAACAAAAAAGTCAAGTAACTGTACTTACAACGTCAGTTGCAACTTGCGAGGCTATTCACTTTATTTTCTATTCTTCTATATTTCTATACTAATATTATAAAGAAGTAAAGTTTGTGTGTTTGTATATTTGTTAAATTGTAAGGGGTAATCTCGGGATCTACTGAACCGATTTTAAAAATTCTTTCACCAATAGAAAGCCACATTATTGCTGAGTGTCATAGGTTATATAAAAAACCGAAAAATAAAAAGGCTTTTACGAGGTAGTCCGTTTTGCAAAGTGAATCGGAGAAAAAACGGTCCGGACGGCGCGCGAAGGCTTCGGGTTTAATTAACATTATTCCCAACGAAGTGGGCAAGGGTCAGCTATAGTATATTATAGAGTTTGTATGTTCGAGAACGGTGTAAGAAGGGAATGGTACAATATATATATACAGAGTTAAAGGAAAGAGTTTTCTAAGCCGAAAAGGGCTCATAGTACTCATCATTATGAACAACTCTTACTATCTGACCAACCCGGAATTCACCAAAAAATCAGATGTTCCATACATTTTGTTGAGTTCCATTGACATTTTTCTATGCAACAGCTGTTTTTTTTTCGCGAATTCCAGTTTGGTCCCATATTAAAAGTTGTTCATAATGATGAGTATTGGGAGCCCATTTCGCCTTAGCATACCCTTTCCTTTTAACTTTGTATACCACGGGCATGAAGTCACGGTCGTCAGCTAGTTTTTTTTTAAATTTTTGTCATACCAATAGCAGATTGGGACCGAATACCCGATATTGGATAATCTCAAGACAATAGATCAGTAAATCTCTAATGATCCGTGGATTCCCGCAAGCCACAGCAGCTGACGCCTGATGACATCAGCTTACCAAGAAATTGCAGTATTTTTATAAATGTTGTCGAGAAGATTGGCTTTTAAATTCTTTTGAGAAAACTTAATTATGTGTTGAGAATGACCGGAATGGTCTAATTGAAAGAGATTTGTATTTTTGGAATTTCTTCCTCGGCATTATCTTTTTTAGGTAATGGATTCTCGATCAATCCACTGCTGGATTTGGACAGAAGTGGTAGTATAAATTACATCAAATTACTTTAAATTCTGCACCATTTTTTTTTACAAATTGTGTTTAAAATATATGAAATACATATGATCCTTGAAATACATATATGAAATACATATGTACACGATCCTCTCTGCTCTGCTAGATACATTTATCTTTAATTAAACTCTTTTGCTGTAATACTTTGATTATGAAGAAATATTTATTTAAAGGTATAAAAATTTTTGTGAGCAACTATTTATGTAAGACCATATTTAAATTTTCTCTACCCATAAAACAATCATAAATTCATAATTCATAAACTTATAAATCTCTATAACTTAACACGCATTGACAAACAATAAGCGAGTCAACTATCCACCCGCATACCATATAGTCCTTCTCATATACTTCAATTGATTTCAACTTAAATAAACCGTTTGTCTCCTGACAGCAATTCTGGAGACAAGCTGCCGATAATTGCGTGATTAGTAAGTCAGTGAGTTCATATAGGCGGAGTGACTGGTTGGTATCAAAGTTTTCAGTCCGTCTGAAGGCCTTTGAAATGACTTAGCGATTGTTGTTATAGGATAAACAACAAACAAACAATTTTTCTGTCTCTTAACATTACAAGATTCGAGACAAGTACATGAATTGAAATATAAATATTATATGTAGAGACTGCATTTGGTTTTTGTATCTAATAGAAATTGCTTTTTTTATAACTTCATTTTGACATTTTTCTAACTAATGATTAGATTCTTCTATTTTTGGGATGCAAAAATAAATTCTCAGTAATTCGGCCCACCTCGTTTTAGACTTCAGTTTGATTTCGAGTTTGCAATGTTCTGTTATTCAATTTTATCCTTATACGAGTAGAATAGACATGTTAGTGCTATCACAGAATACTTGGTGCTATGAACAAGAACCGATATTTCTGGCTTTGAAGTACTTACCAATCTAGCTCAAGTATCTCTATTTAATTAAATAGACATCGGTAAGGTAGCAGTTTCTAGACTGCCGATATGACAATTCAGATAAAGCTTTCTAATGAAGACTTCCTTCCATATCGCCACTCCGAACCCCTCAATGAAAACAAACTACGCTCTTCAAATTTACGATCGGCGACAGACATGAAAGACCTATTTCCACGTAGGACCCTCAGTCTCGGACACGTCACGATTATATCGACCACTGTCACACTCGTGGCATTTCTAGCTATATATTGAATAGAACGACAGTGACCGTGTGAGTCTCGAGGGCGCGAGAATGGTGTCCCAGACGCGGTCGGCGCCTGCGCAGCTCGGGGTATTTTCGTCGTGTCACCACAGAATAAACAGTAGGTGCCTGTCTAGAGTTGACAACTCGCGAATGGTTGAGAGTTGAGTGGTCTTAAGATCTAACGTAGTAGTAAACTCAGAGAAATGTTCTACAATATCTACTTGCATGGGTTCATACAGGGTTATAATATTATATATTACTAGCGGCCTGTCCCGGCTTCGCTCGGGTGGATATTCATTAGATAGTATATATATATATATGGATAGTCATTTTTTAAACATTTTGGGATAAACGTAGATTAAATGCGTCTTTATGCGGGTAATAAAGTAGATTTTTTTTAAATCTTAATATATATAAATCTCGTGTCACAATGTTTGTCCTCAATGGACTCCTAAACCACTTAACCGATTATAATAAAATTCGCACACCATGTGCAGTTCGACCCAACTTGAGAGACAGGATAGTTTAAATCTCAAATTATAGTCGCAATTTTAATTTATTGCAAATTATATATACATATACTGATAATTTTTACTAAGCATCAACATACTACGGTTGCTATAGTTACGCAATGGCTTTTGACAGGACGTTTGTCGAGTCAGCTAGTTACTATTTATATTTTCTCTTATAATTTTTTACATTTTTATCTATAAACGTATTTTTATTCTCATCTATCGTAACTTTGTTTTTTATTTATTGTCCCATTTTATTTATATTGTGATTAAGATTAAATACTTTATTTATTTTTTTAGGTTTTTGGTTGCAATTTTTTTACTTGATCTTATTTATCTTATTTTGTTAAGGATCCCTAATTTTTTCAGGTAAATAAATATAGCCTATGACACTCAGCAATAATGTGGCTTTCTATTGGTGAAAGAATTTTTAAAATCGGTTCAGTAGATCCCGAGATTACCCCTTACAATTTAACAAATATACAAACACACAAACTTTACTTCTTTATAATATTAGTATAGATATTATGCTGTGTGCAGTTCGATCTAACTTAACAGATAGGATAGTTTTTTTTAAGATCTCAATTTATAGTGTCTACCCGTGCGAAGCCGGGACGAGCCGGTAGTCTGTTATAAAAAATAATTAGTCTTGAAACATGATAGCAACTTTTAAAGAGAGCCCTATTACCAACCTACCTACTAAACCTAGATGACCTATTTAATAACAAACATATAGCATTTAATAAGCCTTTAACATTTTAATTTCTAAGCACGTAACGAAAAGCATCAAATAAACCAATTTCCCCAGGTTACATGGTGTGGAGATCGTAGTAACCGACAGATTTACTGTTATTGGGCCACTGGAGTCCAACATGACGGCCCGACAGACTTTACAGTCGACAAACTTATCCATGCAGCTGGCTAAATGATATTTTCTATCAAAAGCCTCCAGTTTTATCCACATTCGACTACACGAATAAGTTGGGCAGACAAACAAATTAATGCTTCTAACCTCTCTGAACTGAAACTTGTGTTTGTAAACAATATTTTATTTCTTGACGCGTTAAGATTAAAAGTAAAATTTTGAAACTCGCATGTTATTTATTCATTGCTATGACTTCCGCGTTTTTGAAAAATTAAAATATTAGGGAAGTGCTTTAATATGAATCGATAAAGATCTCATAGAGAAATCTTTTTTTGGGTTAAGATATTTATTGTTTTTGCTTATTTTACAGGAAGTAAATATTATACGAGTACTTACCTATTATAATAATTATGTAAGTACTTATACATAATTATATTCCTTTTTTCGAAAATTAAATTTGCCAATTATTTTGTAGAAACCTACAAAAGCCTTAGCCTAAACAAGCCAAATTATAATATTTTTTTACCTAAATCTTGTAAAAGTTGCGAAGCACGATGCTAAAAACGAATTATTCCATATGTCCCCCAAAAACATCCATCACAAAAAAATCTTCTATATCAAATCATATTTTCATACTTAGAATAGGTTGGGTCGGTAGTAAAATGAGTAACTACCACAAAACCAATTTATCTGCGCAACTCCGCACAGAGCCACAATCGTATTATCTACTCTAGACTCTCAGTCTCTCGTGGTAAGTTTTAGTTCCATAATTTGGCCGCCTCCAGACAAGCTGGTCGCAATTACACATGACATCACTCTCTTACAGCACTCGGTGACAAGAGCAAGTCCATTGAACAAATTGTCGTGCGTTGTAAACACGCCCCCGCGTTGCTCAATGGCACCGATAATCAGCACAATAATTCTCAGTAGATTAGGTTAGGTTCGAATATACCTAGGTAAGTGTAATCACACTAATACACGGTTTTAAGGAAAGGGTATGAAGTCGAAAAGAGCTCACAGTACTCATAATTATTATGGCTGCATGAAAAAATATCAGCTGTTCCATAGAAAAATATAACATTCGACAAAATGTATGAATGTATGAACAGCTGAATTTTGTTTTGCGAATTCGAGCTTGGTCCCATGGTAAAAGTTGTTCTTAATAGGCTTGTTTCCACTAAGAATGAATCGGATGGATTGGAGTTTCTAATTATTGATTAAGATATACAGATTTCAAACAATAAAATAATTTATCAAAATAATTAAAGATTATTAATATTTTTAGAAAAGAAAATCTTAAAAAATAGGCATTGAGTCACGTGACCGTGAACGCCAATCAGAAAATGTGACGTCACATAGTGGTATGCCGAAAAAAAACTTTCAACAAAACAAACATTTGCCGTAAGTGAACACAATCGTTTGTCACTATGTGACGTCATTTACGACGCCATGACACTTTCTTGTATTTTTACGCCAGATTAAAAATATTTTCTTAAAACTTAAAATATGTGTTTTAAATATAATTTTTAACATGAAATATTATTTTTTTGGGGTAATACAGGTACTAAACTAACTAAATAAGCCATTTTTGAAATTTACGACACAGGCCTATTATGAGTACTAGCCCTTTTCGGCTTAACATACCCCTTCCTTATAACCCTGTATAAATACGAAAGCTTGTGAGTGAGTGGGAATTTATGTTAGAATGTTTGTTTCTTCTGAAAATGCATCCGACTGGGTGTAAGTATACCTCTAGAGGCAGCTTATAGTAGGATAAGGTTAAAAATATCGGTTTCTGTAGATAAGGATTAGGAATAAACCGTGGACACAAGCTATCGTTCCAAAGTTTCGGCGTCGCGCGTCGTTTCGACGTGAAGGAGAAACAAACCTATACGGGGCACTCGCTATCCTGTCATTCACAAAGTATGGCGGTGGTGTGATGCGATTATGTTAACTAATTGGACGAAATGCCTGGAAGAAATCGCTATTAGCTAGTTTTAAGCGTTATTATCTTTTTAAAAGCTTTTATTTAACTTTTTTCTTACTATGGAAACAAACACGATTTTCACACATTTTGTTATTTCAAGCTTATAACTTATAAGTAACAAAAAGACGACGACGTTGTAGACGACTTAATTTTTACGAGAGTATGTACAAGTTTTTGTTGTAATTAACACTGGAGTGTTAATTACAACAAAAACTTGTTTCTTGTAATTTCTGGTGCGAACAATAAAGAGTTCTCTATCTATGTATCTATCTAATTCTAAACGATCTAATTGGCGGAGAGAAAAGAAAAACTGAAAAAAAAAGGGCAATGAGCATGGACTCGTAATTGTCTTTGTGTATTCTTATAATACTTCTAGCCAGTAAAGACACCTGTCTATCACTTCCTGTGAAAACTATTTAAAATTAAGAAAAAAAACATCTCATAAAACGCGTCCTCGTTACCAATTTATTAGCAAATTCCGGTAGCGAAATATTTTACGTCTGACGCATTAACGTCAGGTCAACGTATTGTTTGTTTATAAATAAACTGTACGGTTTTCAGGTCCTAATTGTCCGCTTAGTATTTGAAAATGAGTCTAAAGTTTAACATCATAATTTACCGACTAAAAATAACGATCGAGCAAATGTCAAAGCAATTACTCGATCATTTATCGACGAGTTATTTGATCGTTTTTATGCGCTGCGCTGCACTGCAGCGGCAAATTGAATTTCGAATTGGTGTTAAAATATTCAAGTTTTTATTAAAGCTCACGATAATATCCACTCTCGGTCTCACAGCACTTTTTGCTCCGTTCGGTTTTATTTTCACTTTCGGTTTCGGGTTCGTAAATCAAAACTACGCCACTTAGTACTAAAAGTACGGCACTATTATCGACTGTCGCAATGGTTGTGGACAGGCGCATCACTAGTTATGGTATCAATCGATTAATCAAAGTTTTTTGGCATCACTACGTATTTTCGAAATTTAAATTCGTATGCGGCAGCGCGATGCAATCGCGACGCGACGCTCTCGTCGACTGCCCGGGTTCGGCTGCCTGCCAAAGAATTCTAGCCTGAAAATAAAGTTGTGTGGATATGACTATTTACCTAAAAGCTGCTGTTTAGAATGCTTTACGTTCGTAAGTTTGATTAAACAGGATAAGGCGATGACCGGTTAATGAGCTTGAGTTTATTATTTAGTAGATTTATGTACTTTTTTGCACCGTATTTTTTGTAGATGCATCCCGCGTCTTGAGTTTGAAGTTTCAGAAAAAATAAATTATATGTACTGTGATTCGCTTGCGTTTGATCGTAATTTCGCCTGATAGTAAGCCACCTACAATTTACGATGGAGCACGTCCCTTTAAGAAACCGATTCTCTCTCTACTCTTGAAGATACACAATTACACATGCATAGATATTCCGCATTATTGTCATAATAGCCAGAGAGATAGTATAATGTATTTACATTGTATTCAAAACACTATAGTAAAAGAATCGTACGATGTTTGTAAACCAAAAGCAAGATGTCAGCAGTTCGAAACGTGATACATTTTATTGTTTTCTAATTACAAAGAGCCGATAAAACTGATTACTAATTAATTTACACCAACATGACGTCAACAGAATTAAACGAGTAATAAGAGCCTGTAAGCACAATAATTCTATTATTCTACTCTGCCAATAACAAAATGGTTTAGTAATAACAATAACCATTAAGATAAACAACTCATTATTTTTAAAAGCCGCTCTAAACTTAAAGCATCTCAAGTAATAAAATAAAATTAAGCTCATAACATAATATGCTTTGCGAAATTAAACTTTTCCCCGCAGAAAGGTCTGTATTTTCCAGCTCTATTTTTAAATTTGCTCTATTCAAAAACCACCTTAGACACCTTGAAATAAGGTATTATTACGTTTAGCAAATAGCTAGGTCACGCCGGTTGGGATTTACCTAACGAATCGGGCCAAACCTTGTCTACAGCGACCTAGTTGGTAACTAGCTTAGAACTAAGGCTAGGCGTATGCTGAGCCGCAGGTGACAAAGGTAAACGCAGCGCAGGACAGAGATTTTGTAATGCATGAACGTCCTGAGAGCTGCGAACGACGCAGAAATGCGTCTGTCCTGCTCTGCGCCCTATGTCTGTCCCGCCTGCTCTGCTCTGCAAGAACTGTTCTGCGCGGTACTGCGTCACCCACGTCTCCGTCTACGCTTAGCCTTATGCTGGCGAATTGGCGACTTCGCCAAATGGCATTAGAACTTGAATTGGAGTTTGCAGCCATTTCTAAATAAGTGCAGGAACACTAACGGTTACTTTTCAGGAGTTTTTGGCTTCGCGCGTATTGTTCATTTGCCAACGTAAAAAACTTTGCTTAGTGACTTTTGTTTCAAGTATCATTTTGTAGGAATAAATAAATCAGTAAATGAGTCTATTTATGTTATTATTTACGTTTACGTATTAGCCATCGTATTGTTAGATATTCTAAGACCAAAACACCAGAGGTAAGAAGAAGAGTTCACTCTACCGATACTCTTAAAAATATGTGTCAAAGCTTAAAGAGCAGTTTTAAACCCGCTTTTTTCACGCTTGTTTTGTTTCTCATCACAGCAGCTGCTGAAATTTTGAGCTGCTCTATTTTCAGTTTCACTTTTGATGAATTTCAATCTACGTAACCTAGTCCAATTGTATTGTGCACAAGTTGATGCCCCGCGGCTTCACCCGCGCAGTTATGAAAAATGGTGAGAAATTGAGAATGGTGATAATGAAAGAAGTCTGTCAATCCAGGACGTAAGGTAAATCTTTATTCCACCGAAGTCGAAATCGTTGCTCTTTATTTTCATCTAACTCAGTCCAGCCGTTGCAGCGGGAAGGAGTAACTAACATACAGACAAACTTTCGCATTAATAATATTAGTGTGATTCTGATGCCTCTACCTGTATACATAATATTATACATATACATATTTTTGTAGTGGTAGGGCTCTTTTGCAGAGCCCGCCTGGGGAAGTACCACACCTTTGCCAGTTATTCCACCGCCAAGCAGTAATGTGCAAACATTACTGTGTTCCGGTTGGAAGGGCATTGTTTCCAGTGAAATTACAGGGCAAATGTGAAATTAACCAACTCATATCTCAGGGTGACGAGCGCAGTGCTGTGCCGCGCAGGGTCTTGAATTCTGCGAGTTCAAAATTCTGGGTGGCGCAGACCTGTTATGGGCAAACGTGACGTTTAACATCAGACGAGCGATTTGCTCGTCTCGTCACTCAATTACATAAAAAAAAAAAAAAATAAAATACAACTACAGGTAGGCCACCCTATGCTTTAGTAAGATACATTTTTGCGGCTTTTTATGCCCTCAACCTTTCTTACCAATTGCCTGACAGGAAGTGTGGGTAATGTAATGTAATGTAATGTAATGTAATGTAATGTCCGTCCGTGTGTCGTGCGGCGTGGTTCAAAGCTGGCGGCACTTTAGATGTGTGTACAGTTTCACACACTGATAGAGCGATGCTCATCATCATATTCTACCTTTAATCCTCCCACTGGGATACATGTCTACCCTCGAAGGGTAATTAGGACGTATTCCACCACGCTGGCCTAGTGCGGATTGGTGGGTTCACATACGCCATTGAATTTCTAAAATGCTTTAGTTCCGAAAATTGTGGGCACACTTACTGCAATTACAAACAAACAGGTTATAATGATTTATTTATATTAATGTCAACAATAACCACGCCTTGTAATAAAAATTTTATCGTAGGTACGATAAAAATTGTTCACTTCACAAATCTACAAATTATTGAAACCAAGTAAGTTGTTCATCATCATGAGGTACACAATATAAAAGTTCGAATACCAATATGGAAAAATCTAAATGCAGCGTTGTACAATCCGTATAGGGTAACCATTTTTTTAAGCCGATGCGTTCTACAAAATTAAATGCTGGTCGCTTAGCCTATTCCAATCCTTGTTGTTGACACTCCTCCACGTATTGTGAAGTTAAAAGAACCGGCCAAGTGCGAGTCAGACTCCCGCACGAAGGGTTCCGTACCGTTATCTATAAAAATTTAAATATTTGTTTTGTTTTTGTTTGTTGTTTTTGTTATTTTGTTTGTTTGTTTTTAATATTTGTTTTGTTTGTTTTTGTTTTTTTTTTTTTGTTTTGTGTGTTTGTTTGTGTTTGTTTTATTTGTTGTCGACCTGTTTGGCTCAGCGGTAGTGTAGCCGCCTTATAAGCCAGAGGTCCCGGGTTCGATTCCCGGCCGGGCAGATGTTTGAATGATGAATTTAAATATCTGTTCTGGGTCTGAGTGTTAGTTGTCCTTGACTTTGTGTGTGTTCCATGGCATCCCCGACACAGGATTTATTCCTAGTGGGGAGCTATGAGTGTGAAACGTTTATTATTATTATTTATTATCTTTTTTAGTACTTATTTGTTGTTATAGCGGCATGCAACAGAAATACATCATCTGTGAAAACTTTAACTGTCTAACTATCACGGTTCATGAGATACAGCCTGGTGACAGACGGACAGTCTTAGCAATAGGGTCCCGTTTTACCCTTTGGGTACGCCTTTAAACCTCCTACAACCTTTGCCAGCTCATACTTCCATGAACTTTATTTGCCCAACAGTCTGTTTAGCTAAAACCTGGGCTAGGCGGGTAATTAAAGTCATAGTGCGTGGATAACAAAGGCGCGCCTGCACTGTTGCCTATTAGGTAACTCAACACCGATAACATAGCCACGGTAATAACTACACTATAGGGTTGAAAGGTGTGGCTACTTTCATTTCAGGCCAAAATGATTAAGCAAACTTTGTTTCATTGGTGTAGTTTCGGTTCTACAATGATTAATTATTATTTTAATCTTCTATTAAGTATTTTCAAAAATTTATCACTGTTCTTTAAACTAAAAACCGGCCAGGTGCGAGTCGGACTCGCGCACGAGGGGTTCCATACCATTATCTACAAAAACGGCAAAAAAAATCGTTTGTTGCATGGCCCCTCTAAATATTAATTTTGTTCTGTTTTTTTAGTATTAGCTGTTACAGCAACAATAGAAATACATCATATGTGAAAATTTCAACCGTCTAACTATCACGGTTCATGAGATACAGCCTGGTGACAGACGGACAGACAGACAGACGTACAGCGGAGTCTTAGTAATAGGGTCCCGTTTTACCCTTTGGGTACGAAACCCTAAAAACGGCTTGACCTATTTCTTTTGTTTTGTTAGCTCGTAATAGCTGAGTGGCTTGTCTCGATGTCAAGATTACTTAGTAGAATTTTGTAAAATTACTGACAACATTTATAGCCTTCCCCCGGCCAGGTGGAGCTGCGACCTGCGAAAGACAGCTGACGGCAACCGGATACGTAAAGCAAAAGATCATATCATGTTTTCTTTACGAAAGACCTACGTCCAGCAGTTACATAGTAAAGCAATAGTAAACATTCGTCAAGCTGACTCGTTAATAATGGTAAAAGTTTTTCTATGGTGTTGTGGTAACATAGTAAGTGGTAACCCTAACCGCAGAATAAGTAAGAAATAACGGTAATGGCATTATATAAACATGCGCACGTGTTAACTTGAGGTTCCCTAATGGAAGGAACAAAGGATTTCATACAAAGGACCACAGTTGATTGAAACCTACACTCGCAGCACCCAGAGAACGATGTCAAGATGTTCTTTTCAAAAACTTTGGCTTTGACGTTTTTGAAATTGAAAGAATAAATCTGCGTTTATTCATCTTACTTCCGTAGACCGTAGAATAACGTCTAATTCAATCAATGACTTATTTAATTTATTTTTATTTATGACTAGCTGACCCTTGCCCACTTCGTTGGGCATAATGTTAATTAAACCCGAAGCCATCGCGCGCCGTCCGGACCGTTTTTTCTCCGATTCACTTTGCAAAACGGACTACCACGTAAAAGCCTTTTTATTTTTCGATTTTTTATATAACCTATGACACTCAGCAATAATGTGGCTTTCTATTGGTGAAAGAATTTTTAAAATCGGTTCAGTAGATCCCGAGATTACCCCTTACAATTTAACAAATATACAAACACACAAACTTTACTTCTTTATAATATTAGTTTATGATACCAACCGTTAAGAGATCAGTTTTCAATAAAGAGCAACGCATTAGCAAGCTGAGATCACAGTCATCTGCCGCAAAAATAAAACTGACAACCGTTAGAGTAGTCTCGTAGTAGTTTTCTAGAGTCTTCTAGTTATCGCATATTCGGTAGAGTGATGGTGTGTGTAAATGCAGTTTGGTAGATTGTGAGAGCCCCATGTCTACCTCTACATACTAATGACCAGCTGGAACTGATAATAATAATAATAATAATATAGCCCTTTATCCCGAAAACAAAATTAAAGTATACATTAAAAATTATAATAAATCTCTGACTTCGGTGTGCCTTCTGGCAAAAGCCTCCTCCAACATCTTCCATTGTTGTCTGTCCTGGGTGACCCTTCTCCAGTTAGGACCTGCTGTCGTCTTTAGCTCGTCTTCCCATCTGGAGTTTTGCCTTCCTCGGTTTCTTTTCCCATCTCGAGGATACCACTCTGTTAACCTCCTGCTCCATTTCTCTACTTTATCACGCATCATATGCCCTGTCCATCTCCATTTTTGTTGATCAACTCGAGTTAGTATGTCAGTAAGTTTTGTTATGGATCTTAGATCGTTATTTCTTATCTTATCCTGTCGCTTATAACCGGTCATGCTCCTTTCCATGAACTGATACATATAATTAAATAGATGCTGGAACTGATACATATAATTAAATAGCTGGAAGTTAAACTCTGCGATAAAGTTTAGCTTTATACAACAAACACTAAGCCACAGGCCACCAAGCATGTGAAAATGCACTACAGCTTCAACCACATCGTCGCTTCCCATCAGGTGAGATTGTGGTCAAACTATTGTTTATTTATTTACATATATTTACATCTTAATTTTAAAATAAGCTAAAATAAATAACTATTGTTTAGTATGTTGTAAAACATACAAACATACATAACAGGTGAAGCTAATAAAAGCGTGTTAAAAATAAGGATGCAATTGATTGAAAGCGATTTTTAGTTCAGTGCAAATGTCTTTTAGAAAATACGTTATCGCATTGTTATTTCCTTCATTTCTCGTTCCAGGCGAGTACTTTTCATTGGCAAACAGCATAATGTACAATATGCATTGTACGCCGTACGGTACAATAATCCCGTGGATACCATAGACTACTGTTCAGGACACAATGGATGTCCGATGGCCATGGCATGTTGTTGTGACATGACCTTTCTGATATCCTTTTCTTTTGTTTCTTTAGATCTAAAATTCTGGTTAGTGTCAAGGGCTTGTGAAAACTCCGACTAGAAAACAGCTGATGAAGTTCAAACAGCTATACCGATTTTGTTGAATCAAAGCTAGCACGTTCGATCGAGTCACATTTCAATAAAAAAATAATTAATCAATTATTAATCAATAATCAATTGGATCAGAGGTTTATGAGTTACAATACCATGCACTGTACGTCGGGGATTACATGGAGACTGTCATCACGTACCTAACTACCTAATTAGGAAAAAAATTTCAAGTCGGTATCTAGAGGTAATATCTATAGTTCTGTGATCTAACTGGGTCTCTCTATCAGAATGACCTTTTCGCAGAAAGTCAATTCAGTTGAACGACATCAGCCGTTTGTTC
Source organism: Alcis repandata (assembly GCA_949125135.1). Lineage (NCBI taxonomy): Eukaryota > Metazoa > Arthropoda > Insecta > Lepidoptera > Geometridae > Alcis > Alcis repandata. Next base: position 4,574,481 of record OX421240.1, read on the forward strand.
AATAAACTTCTAAGCTACATCTCTACATCGAATGAAACAAGGTACAAAATCAGAAGGTAGTAATAAAATATCAAAAGCTAATTCCAGTTCAAGTTTGCATTTCATGATTTCAGTCATGCAAAAACTGCTCGAGCCGAACCGATTGCAAATATTTCAGGTCCAACGTTCAATAAGAACAGTTTGTAGCTGAACGATATTTCAGAATGTTTCATTCCAAAGAATTCTAGATATAGAATAACTGAGAACCTTCGATCAAATATCTTTATTTTATTTCAATAGTAAGAACATACGGCTTGCTTTTACCTTATATTTCTTAGCTTACAGAGACGCTGTTTGTTCATCTTACAAAATTATATTTTTACTAAAAGAGAATTGTCAGTACCCAGCTAGTAATGGTGATTCGTATAAATACATACAAGGTAATAAGGAAAGAGTATTGTAAACGGAAACCTAAGCGGGACCAACCCTGAAATCGCGAGAATAGAATCAGCTGTGGGGCTAGCACAACTTTGACGTAAAAATACGTAGCGAGTTTTCGATAGAAAAGTGTGCGCCATTTACGCCTGTCAAGTGTGCTTCTGACGGGTGTAAATAGCGTACACTTTTCTATCGAATACTCGCTACGTATTTTTACGTCAAAGTTGTGCTAGGCCCACTGTTCCCATCGATCTAGTATGTGCTGTTCCATACATTTTATTGAGTGTCATTGACATTTTTCTATAAAGTAGAGTGATCAAAGAGTTTTGCTTGTTCTCAAGATGTGACATTAATGTGAAAAGTTTGGTTTCAATATTTTCATAGGATTAAATAAGTAGTTAAAACGGGCTCTATTAAAAAATAAAAAATGAAACCTTACTTGTACTATAGTTTTTCTAAGTTAAAAAAAAGTTGTTATTAAAAAATAAGCAAAAGGCAAACCTGTGAATGTTATGGCTCATAACCATGTTTTCTTTGGCACTATCAGCTGCGTTGTAACCTGCAACAAGGAATCAGTCATTAGTATTACACCACTAATTTGTTACCGTTTTAAAATGAACGACCCGACCGATCGGGATGTTTGACGAGAAAATAGAATTAATGTGGACGCTATGGGGCATGCTTTATAAGCCTTTAAATTTATCTTAAAGTATGGAAGAAAACCTGAAATTTTCGAGTAATAAAGAGCAGCAGACATTTTGGATCTTGTTATTTGATTGTACTCGTACTTTGAAAGACAAACGTCGAAAGTTCATTATCTAACCCTAAAACCAGACTGCGTTCTATCATAACCTTGGCACTTCACAGATGGCTGTCAATTTTATCTATCCACTGTATCATTGCGAAACGATGAAAGTCACATCATTGTAAAGATGGACAGAATTCTGCAGAATTACCAGGATATGTCCAGTAGGTACGGATTGCAGGATATGAGTTTTTTTTCTTTTTATGTGTGGCTAACCGCAGACAGGATGGAGCAATGGTGGTTTTGCAGTCGACTCTAGAACATATACTTTGATGACTTCATTTAAGATAACGTGTGGAACAATGTTGAGACTTTCAAATTGCTGTCATACAAGTCATTCACCACATCGGGGTATATGGCGTTTCGTTACATCATTGCAATTTATCTTAATAAGGATATTCGTATATGGCGTTTCATTACAATTTATTCAACTATTTTGTTAAATACAATAAAAGTAAGTCAGTCTCTTATTCGGCCCATCTGTTACTTTTTTAGTAGAGACGTCGTTTATCCTAACAGTATTTTGCATAATTTTAAATCGGAAATTTTGGATAACAAGAACGAAAAAGAAAATTGTAGATAAACCAAAAGACCGCCTATTTTAATTATATGTAATCGTAAGATGTTTACTACAAAAGTAGCACGGTATAAAATACATTATTTTCAAACTTTTTTAGGCATGCTAATGGCCATTTTTGTACCAGCCCAAACAATCTCCCATTGTTCAAAGTTGTGGAGCTACGTTTCTGTATTTTATTAATTTAAAACATTTCATGCATAAGAACAAGTTGAGACTCCACAAAGCCACAATAAGTCGTAAAAATGTCAAACTTTACAATATCGGTCCGCGAAACAACTTTGCTAACAATATTTTTGAAAAAGCAAAAGCAGCTCGAACTGTTTTACAATTTAATACTTAGAAATATTCCATTGAAAAGAGGTCACAGTTAGAAATATAGGTATGTATTAGGCATATGTATACTTTAGAGAATTATAATCTAGGCAGATCTAAACAGGCGTCGTTTAACATCAGGCGAGCGATTTGCTCGTCTTGTCACTCAATTACATAAAAAAAAACAAGAGCTGAACAAACTCTTCAAAGATATAATAGGCGTTTTGCTTTGTAGGCAGTCTGATCATAACGGATTAAAAATGCTTCAGGTATTATAGTAGTTGGTGGCCTGCCACTCACCATCATACCATCATTAGGCCGCCTGAAGTCTTCTGACTTGGACATACAAGCGAAGCCTACGATTTAATGTCATTCGACCCTTGGTAGCGCACTTAATTTTTTTTTAAATAGGTTTATCAGCGATTTCAGTTTTTTTTTTTACATCGGACTAGGCATGCGTTTGACTGCAATCTCACCTGATGGGAAGTGACGATGTGGTCGAAGATGTAGCACGCTTGCCTAGGAAAAACCTATTCACTCTATTTTTGAACATCCCCGGGTTGTACTTTCTAGGAAAAACAGACGCGGGCAGTGAGTTCCATACCTCTGCCGTTCGGATTAAAAAATACGAATGAAAAAGCTTAGTACGGTTACATGGAATTTCCACCGTATGAGGGTGCCTCTTTTTCGTGCGTCTGGTGCGGTCAGTTTTCATATTAATTGTATTCTATATCATGATTGATTTACCTACGGACGCATCTGACTTTCATCTTAAAGTCGGATCTTGGTCAATTCAACTACATCACAATTAAAAGTTTATTAGCTGAACAGACTTCATTCTATTCTATGCAACACTTTTCCCACTATCTTGTTCGCATCCTCGGCAAGATCAATGCTATGTTTATAAACAATTTTGGCCTATCAGCCCAGTGCGTATGGTTCTTGATGAACAGCTTCCGGAACAAATAAATACAAATCAGTACAATAACTGGCCTGAATGCTGACGGAAATACAACCAATACAACCGTATTAGATTTAATTTAAAAGAATTAGGTACCTACAAGTTTACCTAACTTTTTTTAAAATTCAATTTTAGGCTTGCGTTTGATCGCCATTTTGCCTGATCGTAAGCAATGATGCAGTCTACGCGGTTTATATTTCGAGGATACTTTTTTTGTCGAATACATTTGTAATTAATTAAAAAAATATGTATGTTAAAAAACAAGCTTATTTGCATTGTCATCGGAGTTACGCTTGTGCATCAAATTTGAGATCAATCGGACATCGGGAAAGGTTCATAATTAAATTGCAGGATTTCACTCAAAAAACCACATCTAATATTTGACTGCATTTGTCACTCCTGGTTACATTACATTAGACTAAGCGTTAATAAATTGCACAACAACAGCTAGCACTAAATTATACTTTTAGGAAATTAAACTACTACCAGCATGACAAATGACTGCAGTCTGCAGTCCACACCCAACGCCGCACCCATAGGAAGTAAACAAACAGTAGGTACAGTACAGTCTAAATCAAGGTGTCTTTTTTGTGTTGAGCCTCTCCGGAGTTTAAATGATTACGATCATACCTTTAACTTTTTCGTGAGTTTTTACTCGTATGTCAGCTGTCAAATCGTCATCCGGTTTGAATATATTTTTAATTGCTTCGGATAGCCGAGAAACAAATTATATTCACACGTTTAGATTCCAGAGGGTTAAATTTGAAACGCATTTTTTTAAAGATGCAAACGTATTCCTCCTCCCTTGACATCTCCCTACCAAGGGAAGCATGTCCCCTGGTTGGGAACCCTTGGTCTAAATAAATTGGACACAGACTGCACCTGAAGCACAGCTTAAATGATAGTCTGCCTGAAGGCTGGTTCGATGAACTCGTGTGTTTCTAACCACAGGGTAAACAAATGCAGAAGAACGATTACCGTTGTTGTAGGGTTGTCACTTGCCACTTTTTACACCAACAAAGCTTATTGTTGAATAGTTTTGACAAATTTTCAGGAGCAAATGAATCGGACTTGAATTAGTGAAGTTACAGTTATCATGTTCCTACTCTATTCTCAGAAAGCGGTGTCAAAGTCAGATCATCTTTATTTCGTTCTCTCAGCAATCATCATAATTAAAAATCTTATATTATCAATTTAAAAACTTTCCTCCAAAAATAAAACAATTTTTATTCTTTCTGTTGTCATTATTTGTTGAGTACAAAATGAGTACCTTTCCAAAAAGTATGAAGATTGACTTGTCTGAAGAGAAATTTTGACAGCCCTACAAAACGCCGAAATCAATAAAAGTCTAATAATAACTCTACTTCATCGTCATAAGGATGCATTTAGCTTGAACCAGACGTTAACTGAGTAAACATCACTGTTTACTTGACCGTTGAGTAACTGACTGATTTCATGTATCATTGACTGCATGCTAAGTAGCTTCTATGAGAACTTTCTTGGTCTAAAAAGGGCGCTTTTAAATTAGCCGATTACGATACATCAGCGTATTAAACGTAGTCTTTAACGTTTGCTGCCAGACGATTTCATTTTATATGGACTAAACGATTTCTTTCGTATGTTTTGGTAACCAATATCGTCGTTGACTGCAACCGAATCTGTTTATTGCTAGCAGCCAGCAGGTCTGGCACGTCCAGACCAATTCTCTTTAACATACCACGTCTGTCGTGGGATGAGGTAAGTATACGCGCTTACAATTCGGTGGCTCAAATCTCACTGCTCCAGGATTAGCCAGCTCGAAGTGCAGGCCGTCATAGCCTGCAGGCTACTCATATGCTGCTCTGAGGGTACTATTTTTGTGAGAGAGCAATAGATAAGATCTGTCAACAGGTCATATGGTCTGTGGTTGCTAGCATCGACCGAACCCTGAAACACACAGTGCGTATCGTAGTAATGAAGGACAGAAGGAGAGTCATGGTCGCGGTCACACTAAGCTTCTGTGTAATCATTTGATGTTTTCAGCTAATATTTAAGTTAAATGTAAAGAACTTCGCAGTTTGTCTTGGTAGCAAAACTGTGACCTGCAATAATCGTATCGGTGTCGATCTCGGCTCTTGTAAAAGCCCTCAAAGCTTTGAAGTCTGAAAGTGCTCTTGGCTTAGATTCAAAGATTCTGATAACTTTATTAGAGGCTCTATTCTGACGCGTGCTATATTATCTCCATCTCTGTTTCTCTTGTTGGAAAAGTAATGAGAGCGAGAGTGACCATGCTTGCTTATTTCACACGCCCGAACTCTTTTGGTACTCACGTAAAATGTAGAGCTAGATTCTAACCTAGTATAAGTATATATATTATGTAGTACGTTTAGGTATTAAGTTCTAGGTATTTAAGACCTTTAGCTTCGATGATCTAATCCCATCATCCTGTCAAGTATCGGATTACAAGCAACCGGAGATCAGTATCGTTACTACGGAATTCAAACTCGCAATTTTGCTTTTGACGACACGATTTTATCATTTCTGCACACGGCAAATAACAACATTTATTTTTTGTATTGTACTTGTCTTATGCCAGCATTTTAACCCTTTGGACACAACGTAAAGCTATTGTCATTTAGAACCCTAATTACGATTTGTTTTAGGAAAAGAAGATGGAAGAAGTCATGAAACTAAAGTTGTTAGTTATAAAATTGGGTAGGAAAACGCCTGCAAAATTGTAGTGGTAATAAAAGTAACTTTGTAAAATATATATCATACTAGCTGTGCCCTGCGGTGTTACCCGCGCATTTTACAGGGATAAAAAGTAGCCTATGTGCTATTCCAGACTATAATCTATATCTGTGCCAAATTTCATCCAGATCCGTTCAGCCGTGATTGAGTAACAAACATCCATCCATCCATCCAAACTTTCACATTTATAATATTAGTGGGATTGCATTATAACCCAATTTGCTTAAGCCTAATATTTTATCTGTATTTTTTAAGCATTTCTGCGAAATGCAAAAGCTAATAATAGTCTGCTTACTGTTTCAAAGTAACACGCGATAACTAAATCCACATCTCGATTGCAATTCTTAGTAGAGATCCATCGATACGCTTTGTGAAACGCAATTTCCTCCGTACTTGTTGTGAACACTGCCATTCACAACATTGTTACAGTTGTTGTTAAAACCTACTTATTTAGTACTTACTATTGTAGTTAACATAATGCTTACTGTTGTAAACTGGTACTTAATAATGCTGCGAGGTTGGTTAATGCTGTACAGAATTTAAGATCTAAAATCGTAATGGTAGAGTAATATTTATTTATTACTAACGTAACAACACATTAACAGTTAAGATCAAGACGGTGATATGCTTATCTCTGGCAAATTAATGTGTCAATGTCTGAATAGTAAATAAATAAATTCATTTAGAAACAAAATTACTAAGGTTAAGAAAATTTTTATATGTTCGACATTTTTGCGAGCTAACTAGCACAATAAAAACATTTTAAAAATCATCTTTATCTGCATCAAAATACCTATCTCATCATATGTATGCGTCCAAAAAGCGACTGTCGTCCAGCTAGAGCAAGATTCAACAACAACTCAACAGCAACAACTCAAGAGAGAGCTCAGTAGTGCCGTAGTGCCCCCAAAAGCCTTACAAAATCTATCAGTTCTTTCTAGTCACTTCCAATATACGTATACATTCGTTTGTCCTGACATTTTAAAATCAAAAACCTTTGTTTACCTTAATAAGTTACCGGCACCAAGCCAAACAATCAATCAGCTCAGTGAATCGTGCCAATACGCAGACAAGGTCTGCACTAAGTGACCACAACCAGTGGCGATGGTCTCACCGTCTATGCATAATAATGCTCTCATATAATTAGAATTTGGCATAATCATTAAGGTCTAGTATGCAGAGCGTTAGTCGATGATATTGTTAAAGTCGCGGGATAAACCTGGGCCCGATTAGCACAGGACCGTGGCAGATAGAACAAACAAATGAGAGGCCTCTCTCCTAGCAATGGGATAAAGAAGACTGTAGATGTAAGATAGAAAATACCAGCAGGACTTTCTGGAAGGAAATATGAGAAGCATAACGGCCAGTATCGGATGCATAGATTCTGACAAAGAAATAAAAAAAAATTGTGTTAAGCCGACATTAGGCCCAAGTTTGAAGGCTTTTTAAGACAGATCTAAATTTTTTTAATAGTATTGGCATCCTTGTCTAATGGCTTGCAATGATAAAGACAGATATATTTTTAGTTAGTTTAGATCTGTCTTAAAATGCCTTCAAACTTGGGCCTATTATGCCAACAAAGAACTGTACGAGTGACAAATTAATTATTCCTATTCGGAGTATTTTACCCAGTGCCACAGAATACTTCAGTGCCAACAAAATTTATGAGACTTAAAATTATAGCAAAACATTATTGTCTAACACACATTACGCAACCTGTTGTGTACGTGGCATGTGTGTAATAGTCGCAAACATAATGACTTGTAATAAGGCAGACCAGACATAGTGTAAATAGGCAATGCAAATTGTCTACAGAACAAACGAGTATTTATAACAATTACTAGCCTACTTAAATACAGCTGCATGTAAATGAAGTCGACTGTATTCAAAATTAAGTTAACAGTTGGAGAGTTTCGCAACTTGACCTGAAACTTATCTTGAGAACTTCCCGAATTTCTGAGAATATCATGATGAATTCAACGTTTTGAGATTTTGTCGAGTGCTTTAGAGTTTACAGTAACTTTAGCAGCATAAGTTATTACTGACAATTGCAATTTTGCTTAACACGTTGATGGACAGTACCGCTCACTGACGTAAATACTTAAAAAGTGATACGACAGTACGCCTCTCGACGTAAGAGTTTAGGATAAGCCAAAGTCAGTACGCCCTAAGACGATCGATTTTTCATACAAATATTAGGAACGGCATGCTGTAGTGTCACCGTAGAGGTAACTTAGACTTTTATACTGTCACCGTGTAATGAATTGTAAAGGTTAAAAAAACACAAGATCACGCACACGTCGCCATTTTTCCACTCCCCCTCCCCACGCACACTACGGCCGTGGGCGTCCTGTTCTCATACATTCAGTCGCATAGTGCGCAGCGTCGGTGTCCCGCGCGTAGGTAAGTGCTTTCGCGCCAATTTCGTTGATGAATCGTATTGAAAGGTAAGTAAATGTTTGTTGTAAACGTTATTTATGTTGTTTTTTATTTGTATAACACTATTTCGAGTTTATATTGTATCCGTAAACAATACATTTCTCATGTTGTATGTTTTGAGCAATATTTCGCGATACCTACTAAAATACATCGTAATTATTTGCAGATGGCGGCTACAAGACTTGTTTGATGCGGCTTCTACTCCTGGGTCAAGTGAAGATTCTTTTGCTGATGCTAGGGAGTTCGGAAATGACCAAGATTATGAGCCATCTGGCAACGACGTATACGCCTATAGACGTACTGTCTCATTATATATATATTTTACTATTTGTTGTGACACTACGTCTATAGGCAATGTATGAAATAAAGTAGTGACAAAGCAGTAACAATCGGTACAGTCGTAGTGTCCATCAACGTGTTAAGGCGTTTAAAATTGCGCCTATTAAATTCTAGCAGACAGTAATAATAATAATTATGCTTAATGTTTAAAATCTAATCACGAAATTACCGAACGTAGACAATCAAATCCTGGTGATTGAGATAGAGTCAATGCATAGATAGAGAAAACAATAGACACAATAGTATCTTTTTCTCAAGACTGGAATCAGAATATTGACGTATCAGTTTTACTCATAAAGGTACAAGAATTTACAAGATATGGCTCTATTGTTTCTTTTTTTTTTGTAAACAACTGGGGTGACATCATTAGTCGAAATTGGACAATTTTTACCAAAAAAAAGCAGCGACTAATTAGTTTTTGGATTTAATAGACTTGTCCCTTATTTGTTGAAATGTGATCTTATATTTCGTGTGTGACTACGCTAAAATATTGGCCATAGAATGCGCATATTTTTTTTTCTTTTTTAGAGATGAATGGAAGAAGTGTACATACTGTACCGACCCCACGTAAGTGGGATAAGGGTTGGCAGATGATGATAATGATGATGAGAATGCGCATATTTTGGGTGAACGTGTTAACATGGATTAAACTATAGCTTTAACTTGTGTCTTTTTATCTACGTGTAAATGTAAAGTAAATAAATAATCATTACGGCAAGAAGGTACGTTGTTCCCTAACAGCACTGCAGTGTCAATGCGTACGACAATTCTAATTTAACAGTTACCGTCAAAAGTAGCGATAAATCGTGACATGTCACACGGAGGCTCATGGCTCAAAGATTGTGACTTGATAGCAGTAGTAAAGGCATGACAGTTTTATGGCCTATGTGTTTTGGAAGCTAATCCATATTTGACTCGCCTGACAGGTTTAGTTTTATGTGAGGATTATACAGTTTCCATGAATATCAAACTAGGTTTATTTTTTTGAAAAGAAAACCTTTTCTTCCCGTTCATATTACAAAATATAAGTAAGTACTCCAGTTGGGATGACCGGTCTACCCTCAAAGGTTGATAAGGCCGTATTCTACCACGCTGCGCTGGTCAATTACTTGTTGTTGAATTCACATACACCATTGAACTTCTTCTCCTGACGTATGCAAGTTCCCAAACCACGTTTTCCTTCACCAAAAAGCCAGTGAGTTTAGTGTGATGTTTCATAAAGGATCGAAACATATTTTCTCCAGTAGGTAACTCATGTCTCGCACCCTCTACGTCAATAACGCACCTATCCCATAAAACGAGGCGTCGTGACGGGTTTATGGCGGCTTTACAGCCATCGCGTGCTGATGAGTTTCCGTTCACGCCATCGCTTCATTATAATCTTTAAATTAAACAATAATAATCGACCTCACGCTGGGTTACTTCGTAAAACGGTAAGTTTCTGTAGTTCTATCAGTAAAGTAAGCAGAGTAAATAATGTTGTAAAAAGCATTGCATTTATAGGACCAATTCAAAATAGCCCTACCAAGCTCAAACATTTTTGTATGAATCACCTAGATTTTTTCCTAGAGTTCTACTTATTGTAATAATCTATCAACAATCGCAATCCTTTTGCAAAGCTGCAAATGCTAGATCGAATTGTACACAAGTTGTATTTTATTATTCAAAACTTGGTTACGTCCATCCATATGAATGAAGCCATAGTCTAATGGTGAGTACATATTTATTGATATAGGATGTATGTACTGTATTTACGAGTATAGCACATAATTATCTGGTTAAACCTGCTTACTATTACACGTATACTTATGACCAAGAAGGCAATACCTATTGAGCACTCAGGGTCAACGAGTCATATAACAATACTTACTCATACTCAGCTACTGTTACTGTTGTACGCCTCATTGATGGCGCTAATATTACCAACAAACAGACCGAATTTCGTCACAACCAGTTTCCTACGTTAACATACGTACTCACTGGAGTTGGGCTCATCATTAATAACTTTAATAACAGTGTTGATTTCTTCCCTATAATCAAGTTTCTTCCCATTCTTCAAATTCAGTAAATTCTTGTCTATGCATTGTCTTGTTTTCCCATGGATTTGATCCCACGGCTAGGCATGCACTTTGTTGTTTTTACGAAGTTTCTTTGTGGAGAATCTAAACTGAATGTTTCGATCAAAAACGAATCAGATCAAGATCAAGCGAGCGCATTGTATGTTAATCGTAATTGTGTGATTTATGCGTTTTTCTGGTGTGACCTGGGAATTGTAGGTGCAGACAAATTACGTCTAATTGAATGAGTAGCTTCTGCAAATAATGCATTGGTAGCTTTTAAAATATAATAAAACGTCAAAAAGAAACAAAAAACCCTGCAGAAATGTAGCTTAATGACACAGAGATAAATCTGACTCCTCGCCATTTAAATTTAGTCTAGTCCATGTCTGGCCAGTCATTGAATTGTCTGACAGAGCTCACACATTACTTGCATAAATCCGAAATCTATACTAATATTATAAAGAGGAAAGATTTGTATTTTTGTATGTTTGTGTTGAATAAACACAAAAACTACTAGACTGATTTCAAAAATTCTTTCACCATTAGATTGCTACATTATCCCTGAGTAACATAGGCTATATTTTATACCCGTGCAAAGCCGGGGCAGGTCGCTAGTACATTATATATCTACTTCTTCAGGACGGAAGAAAAAAATAAAAGAAGACAATCGACAATATACATCATACGTACAAAACGTCAGAGAAGTCAAATACTAAGCTGTTTTAAGTTAAAAACGCTGGCTAAAGACCTTGACAATCAAAAATTACTCCATTAACAAGCGCCACGATGAGTATCTCAGAAAAAGGTTATTTTAAACGTCAAAACGTCGTTGAAGTTAATCACCTTATTGGTCTATTGTCCTACATAATAACCTTGTAAATCACACTGACGTATTCAACCAAAAATGCCCAATACTCTTCAAATTAACCCTTTTAATTGCCCAAGCGAACAGCGAATTCGCTAATTGAATCATGACAATTGAGGCGGCAGTGACCTATTCTTCAATTCGCTCCATTGGACTATTTGAACTAATTAACGAAGAGCGACTGCTGAACGTCAGTCGATACAATACTTGTACTGACAACTAGCAAAGATGGTGAGCAAAACTTTTAAATTACATAAAACAAAGAACTGGGTAGAGAAATACTATTGTTACACATTTTCTTTTATGATCAATATGATCGAAACTAGGTATATAATAGTCGGAGTAAATGACTTTATTAACTATATGTACGTGAGTACTTCAGTGTTAATTAGACATTTAACAACATGTCTTTGTTTAACATTTTCTCTATAATAATTATAATGGTCTTATAGATTTACGTTGAAGATAAAATAATACTAATAGTGTCCAAAGAAAATATTTGTTAACGCTTGGCGTTCTCACAATTAAACTTGGTTTATATAATGTTGCTACTTGCTTATACAAACATTGCAGTACTAGCTGCGCCCCGCAGTCTCACTCGCATTTACCGAGATAAAAGGTAGCCTAATTTTAATCCAGGGTAAAGTTGCACTTGTATTAAATTTAATCCAAATTCTTTCCGCTTTTTTGCGTGATTGAGCATCAAACGTCCAAATCACAGAATTCTCTCTATTTGTAAGTAACATTGAAACTTTGACATAATTTATAATATCTAGGATCTGCATTATTGCAGTCAAACCTAATGTTGTTAGTCTGTTGCAGGCGTACCTACTGTATAAATAGATTGTAAACTGTACCAAACTGTTAAAATTACCTAGGAGCGGTCTCTTTGTGTAATATAGCTCGGAGGGCGATTGGTGATGGTATCGTGGGACCACCAAATTGCGGCAGTTTTGTTACGCCACGCATCACTTAACTCATTCCGATCTAAACTATTAGCTGAACTACTGGAGCTGGACTAGCTATTAGCTATTCTTAGGTAAGCTATTGATGTCCATCTCGTACCAATTTCTAAGCTAAACTCTCTGACACCAAACTTTTGATAGCACTAAGAAGATTAAAATAAGATGCAGATCATATTAAGCTGTTTGGTTTAGGGGTACAATACAACGAAATCGACGTACTCTAAGAGTGATATTCAGTAGTATTATTAAGGTTATTCTGATTTACTTAAGACAAAAAATACCCAGACCTAGGTCTATATTAGGTGGTTTTCATAGGCAGATTTAGAAATGTAATGGGTACCATTTACTTTTGTATCTATGAACGTATGAACTTTGCTTATATTATACTTCTACAAAAGTTCTATAACAAAAGATGTTAAGTTTCTCAGAAGTTTATCTTGGAAATATGAGTCATACATATTTAAAAGACAGTCTTTGTCGATAAGGACGGACTCGTATTTATTTAAATTCTTAAATGATAAGGATACACATTTTGTTCTACTCGCATATAAAACAGGATGGCTTTAAGCCTTTTAAGTTTAGTATGATTGGGGACAGTTAAATTTTCACGTTCAAAGTTCTCGTCAAAAGTTGCTAAAATTAAATTTGGTGGCCCATTTTTTAAGTCATTCAGCAATTCCCAACGGACCATAATTAAAATGTTTCAATCGATATCTCGTGGGCCATGGCCATCCTGATCATTCAATCGACATGCACGGCCAAGCGTTACGAGTCAATATGGCTTACTTAATTGGGAATTATTTTTAATTCTGTACGGTGTCGGGCACTGAACCCACTGCCCTAAACCCCTCACGTTTTGATGCTACTGTGAAAGCAAGAAACTAGATGACAAATCGAACATAGCTTTGAAATAACCGCAGGAATCGAATGGAGAAAGTGAAACAGCGAAGCAATTTGCTGAAGGCATTTCTAGGAACGCTACTATTTGTCTGATTTGATTTTAAATAAACTAGAAGATACCAGAATACAATATTTAAATGTAGTGCAATGTTTTGAACTAACAAAAAAAACCCGCCCATTATTAGAAATTCTATTCAAATTATCGATAATAAACTCGTAGATTTTACTAGATCAAAAGGAAGATGCAGTCATCAAGAGTCACGGAGGAACATAATTTTTTATCATGTCATGTCGATAGGGATGAACATGAGAATTAAATGTTTCTAGCATCACAAATTCACAAATGATAGTAGTTTTAATTGATCAATGGTCATTACCAACATTGACCAGTTAATAACGAGCTGTAGTTTGGTCATTGACAGCAACATGGCCACCTTGGCCAATGGGATTTGATCCATCAGGTCGCCTTTGCTTGACGCATCGAGTGATGCGAAATGTTACGAGTCGGGACGTGGTATCGAGACGTGCAGCTCGAATCGATTCCATGTAGGCATCCGTAGATGGTGTGGCGAATTATTTTGTAGCAATGAACTGATTCGAAAGGGCAAAAAAGGTAGTACTAAACTACTCATACCAATTTTCAGTCTAATGGAGCAAGACAAAACATAAGATGGTCTTGAAATGAATTGAATGTGTCGTTTCGTTTCAAGATAGCTTTTAAGTTGAGTTTAACAGTTTGGCACAACAGGTTCTTTTTCTTTAAAAAATGTTCTGAGTTGGAATGTTTCGAAATTCTCTAGATATAAACTTTTGAAAATAGCCAACTTTGTAAATCTTCTCACCTTTTCGTCGATGGCCTCATAAATATCAACTACCCTGTATTGACCGGTAATTGAAAGTTACTGTCGTTAGGTGAAACAGGTCCATTAAGTTAAACTGTATCATTAGACTGGGGTCAAAGGCCGGCCAACCCCTGGCGGCTGCTCACGGGGTGTGACGACGCGTGTGAATACCCCATGGGAACGTCTTAAATACTTATTTATTATAAAGGTTTTTGTATGGGTCGCCTTACCTGATGCCTTGTCCTTATCCGGAGTACTTTAGTACTGCTATTTATTCTATGGCTGGCAGGTTTTGGAATGCTTTTGTGATGTGCGTGATTATGTAGGTTTGTACAGTTAGTTGTGTTAAGAATTTAACAACTATGAGACTTGTTTATTTTGAGATTAATATTTTTTCGATTTTTCACTGAGCGAAGTGCGGTGTGCGAAATAGGCGTTTGTATCTTTTTATTTTTGGCCAACGATAACTTAAACACGACACGGTTATTTTAATCGTTTTGAAATATTGCAGGCGAGTATGTAATTTAGTTAGTTTCAATAAAAGATTAAGTTTGAAGATGAACAAAATCGGTTAAAGGGTTGTGAAGATATTAAAAGGGTTGCAAAGTCTCCGTTCGCCGCAAACAAAGGACGAATATTAAATAAAGGATTCTACATTCTTGTATTCTTTATTTTAAACATGGAACGTACTCTTACGAATAAAACCCTAAGCTGCAACATCAACGCAATTCATAAATGTGATCTCGCAACTGCCTAAACTAAAAATACTCAAATCGATCACAAACATCTGCCGTTCGCGAAAATAACACCATTTTGCATTCCGTAAATTGAGAGCAGGTGTCAGCGAGCACACGGCAACACTTGAGTTATTCTTAAAAATAATATCAAAAATGTGTTACTAATTTACTATATGTATGACCTTTACATTGTAACAAAAAGTAAAGGTTGAATTGGACAATGCGGACTAAATATCTGAGAAACTTGTGTCGTACCGTGACCTACGAGTATAAGTAACATATTTATACATAGTCACCTGTTAGTCAAAGAATTCTTTACGTACCTAATCTATAAGGTCTTACATCTAATTATTACATGTGTACCTACCAGCAGATGTTTTAATCATGTTTTACTAAGAAAATAACTATAATTTCTATCTCTCAAACCTATTGATTTCCAAACTTGACGCAGTCTACATAAAAATTCAAACTGCTGAATTTTAAGCCTATGCCAAATATAGGTTTATTTGCGTTTATTGGGTCAGGCTATCTAGCGAAGCACCTGCTTATCTAGGTTAAAGAATACCTAAGTAATATGCTTAGGTCATCCACGGTTATAGCCATCTGTATAGTTCTTATACAGTTAGATAGGCGTTTAGCTGTACTCATAAAAACTATGCGATGTTTTCTGCGTTTGTACTTTTCTTTTGTGGTCAGCACTACCTATAATATAATGATTATAGATTTCTATGGATTACAGGTAATATTGGAGCGCTACCGTGTGTTGGATGACACGCCGGTTTTTTGTATAACAACCGTCAAGCCACGTCAAAGGCCTTCGTGTAAGCTAAAAGCTCTGAAATCGGGGCTAGCCGCCACACACTACACTACACACACTACGGGCTAAACAAACTTACATTAGTAAAACATTACTTTGTTTCTAGTATTAGCCAGTGCGTTTTATTCTGTATCTACGGTATTAGCACATTGACTTGGCTAATGTTAAATTAGTGAAGATTCCTACAGTCGAGACGCGGCGCGGCGCCTGACTCATGGTTCTTTATTAGTAGTGTTGGGAAGGGCACTGGCGCATTGCAGCGGTTACTGTCGATGACTTTGATTTAGTGGGCGCCTACTGTATCGTTTTCTAAGTAGGTTGACGTCGATTCTGACCGATTTCTTAAGTAAACTAAATCTGACAGCTCTAAAAATCATCATAATAATCGTCGCCCTGTATCGACCCACTGTATGGTATATCTATAATAATCTATATGGTATATCTCCTCTCCCTCGTGCCATTCTTTCCTGTCCCGGGCCAATCTTGTAGCCATAAAAATGATGCCATATGTCTGTTCTCATAATATATCGGATTAAAATGGGACGTACCTAAATCTACAGATCTACTAGCTTCTTCTATGAAAAAAATGGTGTTTTATGGCGTGCTTACTAAATTAAAATTAACAAATATGTTGGCTTTGGAAAGCTGCGATCTTGCACTTTTGCTTGAGAGACACCGAGCCCGAATTCTTTGTATGTCAGAATAAATAAATAGTATGACAAGTCTGTATTTAGTTTTCTACAAAACCTGAAATGTTTTTGACCGCTACTTGATAAACTAGTTTTGAAGTTGTTTTGATTTTTGTTATTTAATAAGTATTTTGCGATGCAGGTGTGCAGTTCTGTTATGGCTTATTCTCAGAGTATTCCAAGAAAAAGTTTCAAAATACTCCACGAAAAAAAACATCAAAATCATCTTAATTCATAGTACATTATGCTTCATGCTAATTTTATAAAGTTTGTGATTGGCAGTGTGTATGTGTATTGTGTATGTTTGTAAAAGAAACGCTGAAACAGGTTAGCAGATTGGAGTAAACTTTGGAATGGAAAAAAGCTTATACTCGGCTACTTTCTACCCCAGATTTTTTTTCTTTACAAGTGAAACCGAAGGGCGCAAATGGTCTTGAATTTGTTCTATTATTATTGTTCGCGTCCCTATAACAAGGACGTTAATGGGGCAGTTGAGATTTTAATCTGGTTTTCATTTTAAATTCCCAACGTCTCCATTTAGTATGGGGTCATTAGGAATTTAAATTCACAACATCCCCATTCAAATTAGTCAATGGTGACGTCAGGAATTTAAGATCAATGGGGACGTTTTGAATTGTATCATTTATAATTTTTAAAGCATACGTTGTTTTGTAAAACAGCTTGGTATTTTTTAATACGTAAGGTGTTAATTAGAGGTGTTAGATAACAGTCGAATCGTGTTACCGGTAACTCTATTTAAGCATACATGACAGTAATGTTGCGTTACGCTATTTAATTACAATTACATAAACATGAATATGAATCGAGTAGAACTGAGTGACTGATTTATTTCGCTTTTATTTTCCTCTATCATTTGAAGAGATCAATTAACAAGACTTATTTTAGGTTAGAGTGTGATGTTGTAAAAATGCCGGGTTTATTAAGACGCAATAAAATCATTTACTCTCCCGCCGAAGTCGAGATCTCGAGTCACAGTCGCGTCACGACACAACTATGTAAAAAATTGACGGAAATTCTCTTAGAAAAGGTCTATTAGAAGGCAGCCATTTAGCTAATTGTTTTTTTTTACCTTGGATTTGAACAAAATATTTCAATACATTATACAGACTTTCTTTTAAATGGCGAACATGATTTCGAATATCACTCAAGTAGGGGCACATGAACTATTATTTATTTTGTGGTAGAGAGAGCTAAGATTTGATTTTCGAAAACTTGGTAAGTAGAGCTAAGTTTGTACCCCTTCTTTTAATATAATATTCGAACCTAAGTTTTAACAATTTACCATCGTCCTAGCACCATATTTTAAATTCCGAATAGTGATTCTAACTTCCGCCAAAGGTCGCATCTATTCTATTATTCAACCGTCACCCCATGAGACCCGCATCGAACTACCGTCATTTGAAGAAAAAGTTACCCGACTTTAGTTCTTATTAACGAACGTTTAAGGGTGACTTTAACATGTTAAAAACGACCATTTGTCTTGACTTTGATACAAATCATCTTGTAATTTCGCTCCCCTTCTTTTGGTAAGTGGTCATGCAATTTTTCAATCAAATTCGTATTGTTTGGCGGTTCGTGATTGCAGATCGTTTGGGTTTCTAGGATTTTGGTGATTGCGGAAGTTGAAATGAGTAAAATTACGGTTGTTATAGTCTGGGTGTTAGTTTTTTGGAAGCTTTTAAAATAGAAATAACATGGCTGGGTATAGTATAGATAGACAGGTTTCTTTAAAAAAATTCTTCACTTCCAAAAAACTTCAACTGTCAAGTTCTTTCGGTACAATATGTACGACATAGTATGTCAATGATAAAGAGATTGTTCGACACCCAGACTCGATTGACGTAAGGAGTAAGGACCTTGTTATTTATTTGACAAAATCACGCCAAAAATAAGTACATACTTAGAGACTAGAAACCTACCGTTTCGTTTTGATAATATAGGTAGGTAGTTTAGTTACGTAATTAAATATAAAATACTTAGCAATAAGTATGACGCAGACAAGTAACTATTAGTTGCAATGTAATAACACCCACCCCTATGTTCTAACACGTCGACTCAACTTGCTACCCCTGTAATTTAATATTGTTTGTTTTACCTACCGACTTTTCCGTTTGTAAACTTACCTACTCATCAACACACAGCTATCTCTTTCTCATCCCCAATTCCCCATACATTTGAAGTACCTACCTAAATTGAATTAGATTTTTAAATTACTTATCACTCACCGTTGACAATGAACCTGTGTCTATCATTCATGAGTTCCTTCGCCAGTTTCGGGCATTCCCTGCCCAGCAACGAACACAAGTCATTTAACCGCACGCCGTTTTGTTTACTAACAACTTCCACGAAATAACTACACTTCTCACTGTCGGCCGCACTGGTAATCAACTCCAACTCGTGTAGACTGAATATTCCTTTCTTGACGAGAACATCGAGTATGTTCGTATCGGTTAGTTCGCGAAGTAAAATGTGTTTGTGGCGGAGCAAGCCGGCACATACATCCCCGACCGCGGTCATCGTTAAACTAAAGTTTAGCTTAAGTTTTGGTTTAGGTTTAGGCACACACAGGCAGGCAGCAGCAAGCGCAAGCGGAAGAAAAAAGGCCAGATGTAAACTTCGGCAGAGATAAGGAGCAGTTTGACTGAGGGTTACCTTTAAGTTTATTAGTTTCGATGTAATTTTATTTGACTATGTGTCCACTATACTTAGGGCACTTATTTATTATTATCTAGGTCTAGTAGTTGGTCTAGCTCTAGTTGTGAATACCTACTCAGCAGTAGTTACGTGGACGAGATAAGTTTTTTAAGACATTAAAAAAAATACGCCTGTACCAAGGTTTTGTGGCTTTTTATTTTAAGCTGCGGTTCGCGGTTTTCAAAGAGGTTTCTAAAGGCACCGTTAAATGTTTTTGTGATAGGTAGTAAAAACTTACCTAGATTGGACTTATGAGTTACCCTACCTATTTATTTACCTAGATATTTCTAGAGAAAAAGAGATTTTTATTTGGGAGATGAAAATAATATAATTGACAAGGACTGAAGTGCTAGAGTGCTAGTGATTTTTTTTTTTTTTGTAATTAAAAAAATATTTTGGGGTATTTGTCGTTAAGCCTGCCCCGTTATACAACTCTGGTAATGTAAAAATCTCCTCTGAAAAATATGTTTTATTCATAGGATTGTTTGTCCTTCGTTTAACCGTCTCAACGGCTCAACGGCTCAACGACTCTTATAACGTAATACCATATTTCATTCGATTATTTTAATTCGACTAAATTTATAATGCTTAAAAATCGACTAAGTTACTCCCCTACCGATGGCGACGTTCTAAGGTTGTTAGGTTGTCTGCATTGAGATTTTTGATTGCTTGCTTGGTTTGTTTGTTTCGTTGCGTTTGACATGTTTTCCGCTGACACTAGTGACACTAGACGTTTTGTTTGCGTTGGCCTATAACCTAGAAGTTTTTGATTTTATAATTGTGAAGAACCGTGATTATTTCTAGTTTATGTTGCTTAAGTGACCGCTTTTGGAGGATTTTGTGAAAACAAAACAAAGTGCTTTTTTTAAAAGCACATTTGGCATGGCACCAAAAGCACTACAAGGTAAGTTATGGTAATCATAGAAGACTAATGTTTGGACATTTTTTATTTTTTCCAATATCTGGTGGATATTTGTTGCCACAGCATAGCATTAAGGTTAATTTAAGCTTCACTTTGTATGAAAAGATCATTGTAATATAGTAGTAAATCTTTAAAATAGAAATTCTCGAGCAAGTGAAAAGTAACAGAAAATGCTTGTTACTCTCAAAATCAAGCCAAAAAAATCTATTTCACGGGTATGATTTGTAATAAAATGCATTGTTTTAGATACAGATTCTGGTTCAGACTCTGACAGTGGATCTAGCAGCAAGAGTGCAAGCCCTGCGCGGTCTGGGAAGAAGGATAGTCGATCAAGGTAAGAAAGATATGATATATCTTTGTAATACCTAATTCGTCGGCTTACTGCAAGAACTGCAAAATCAGTGCCAGGCTGGACGCGACTTTAAGTGCACCACTCTTTTAGTTACTCCTCGAAAAGATCACCGAATTTGGTCAAAACTAGTTGGAGTATCAGACTCAATGAAATGTGTGCATTCCTCTGTTAATTATGATGAAAAATAGTCGTAACTATCATAGTTTTCATACTAAAAGAGTGACTTTTAGCAGCTAATGTCTTCTTACACAAAGCCAGCGAAGTACTTATAAATATATTGGCAGTTGCGAGGTATTTACAATAGCAAATTTAATTGTAGTGCTCCTCATAAATTTGAAACAATTTTTGTAAAAAACATATTATAAATGATCAGAAAATGGTTTTAGAATTGTTAAATATTAGCTTGAATGCCCCTTAAAACTTTGTGCATCATTGTTAAATTGGATGTGTTTATGAATTTATCAGTAACATCGATTCTAATATTACAGATCTGGCTCTCCAGCTAAATCAGCAAGTGGGTCTCCAAAGTCAAACCACTCTGACCGGTCCAGGAAATCATCCAACGCTTCAAATGCATCTCGAAGCAAATCCAACTCGCCTGCTGGCTCAAACAAATCCCGCTCCGGATCCCCTAGAAGCAACAAATCCGCTTCGTCGAGCCCAAAATCCCACACGGAAAGCCATAAAAACAGAGCTTCGCGCTCTAGAAGCGACTCTCGCAGATCTCGTTCGGGCTCAGGAAGCGCCCGGTCACACTCAGGCAGTGCAAAATCTCGATCAGGCAGCCCTAAATCTAGAACACCAAGTCCTAATTCTGGGGCGCAGAGTGCTAATTCTCCTTCAGGCACTCCAAAATCTCGGTCCCGAACTCCCAAGTCAGAGGTAGTCAAAAGCCGGTCAAAATCCAAATCAGCCAGTGGTAGTCCCAAGAATAAGTCTAGATCGAGGTCAGGCAGTGCCGCATCCAAGAGTCCCCGAGGTCGAAAGCTTGCCACTCCAGATGGTAGTCGATCAAATTCACCAAATCTTATGATTGATGATGGACAAGCAAAAGACAAGTCTAAAAGCAGGTCTAGGTAAGCATTGATTGTTTAAATTTATAAAAAACTTGCAGAATCTGGTTGTTGCAAGTGTCTGTGTAAGGGCCTACTTGCTGTATAATATGTAAATTATGAAATGGATAGCCCAAATACTTGTGCAGAATGTTATTGCTTTGAACTCTGAAAGAAATAACTGAACTGAACTTTGTAACTCTTATGTCACTTGAGCAGTTGTGCCAGCGGCCCGGGGCCTCGGTCCATTATTTTATGGCTGGCTAGGGTAATTGCTGGCAAAAGAGAAACGCACAATGCACCCTTTGCGGAACGCCAGTGCGGGACTTATCGCCCCCATTCCGAATAAGAATAAGGACTTTGTAAGAAACTAGTTTTACTTGTTTATTGAATTAGGTAGTGTTGATATTTTTAACATCAACACTACCTAATTCGCGGTTCTGACAACCGTTGGGGTAGACGGGTTCTAGAGTGGATACCACGGATCGGCAAACGTAGAGTAGGGCGCCCTGCGGCCAGGTGGAGCGACGACCTGCGTTAGGCGGCAGGTAGCAAGTGGATGCGTGAGGCAGAAGATCGTGCCTTGTGGCGTTCTTTAGGAGAGGCCTATGTCCAGCAGTGGACAAAAATCCGATAGGCTGATGATGATGATGATGATGATGATATTTTTAAAGATTGTCATCCAATTTTAGTATAAAAACGAATATGTTTTTGACACATTGTATTGTAATTAGCACAGTAGTACTCACTTATTTTACTGTTGGTCATTTCAGATCTGGTTCGAGGCATTCTAAGTCTAAATCCAGGAGTAAGTCCAAAAGTCGTTCCAGGTCAAGATCAAAGAGCATTGATGCGGAAAAGAGTAAGTTTCTATTTTCTCCATTCTTCACCTTAAGAAATCTGAAATTTTAATAAAGAACACTTTTGATATTACTTGTACTAATGATATGATCACAAAACTAGACTGAAAACCGCCTTATTCTTAATACCTCTATAAATTATTCCTAATACCTCTATAAACAAGGGCCGGCAATATGTAGCCTCCAGAGAATTCTGAATAAACCAATCAGCGGACATTTCTCCTTGGGTCAGTATTCGGCAGCTTTTGACTTTTGTCCCTTACACTTTTAAGCTGGGTATTTGAGTAAAATAGTTCTTCAACAGCCTTTTTTGATAAACACAATACTCCCAGGTAAACTTTGCAGGTCTATGCACTAGTAAATATTGCCAAAACACATTACAGTTGCCGCCGACAAAAAGAAGAGATCAGTTCTGTCAGATTCAGAGAGTGAAGGTGACGCGGACAAGGCGGTCAAACGTAAAAAGGAAGGTTCCGACAGTGGCTCCGACACCAGCGGGAAACCCAAGAAGAAGACCAAGAAGATCATCGACACTGATGATGAAGGCGAAGAAAAGGAGAAGGGAGAAACTGGTATGATTATATTTCCAACTTAGGATAAATGAGTTGAAAAGAAGTGTGATTTTGGAGGATTTTGGACAAAAAGGAAGATATTGGGCTGAAAAGAAAATCAAAATTATTTTCTGATGCTGTGACACCAGTCACCTATAGTTTGACTTGTAAGACTTATTGTGCCCAAGACAAACTGGGAAAAAATCGGATGATTGTAATAAAGTTATTATTCTCAAGAGTTTGACAGGTTTTTTTCTGGTTAGTCTACTCTACAGGTAGACTTACTTGAAATAACCTTGCAATTTTAGACGTTTTGAAGACATTTAAGACAAGGCCTAGTTAGCGCTAGCGCAACCAGAATCACTATCAATCACAATTTGTAGGGCGTAATAATGGATCGATTACACGTAACGAGCACAATGGCGGAACAGTAAATGGGCACAATCGGCCGAACATACTAATCGTGGTTCTGACTGTCTCGCCTCGTCAAAATGTTTACACAAACCGAGTACTAGGCAGAGAGCCCTGTATCGCCACTGTATTCGTTACGTATAATAAACCCATAAGACTCCGTTATTCAATATATCCAATGTATCAATCACATTCCAGTGACCGCGGACGCGCTGTTCGGTGACGCGTCCGACATCAGCTCAGACAACGATGGCGAGCGGCGCTCGCGGTCGCGGTCGCGCAGTCGCAGCCGCAGTCGCAGCCGCAGCGGCCGCTCGGATGACGACAGGCGGTCGGGGGATGAGGGCAAGCGGAGCGGAGATGAGGTGACTATCTCCTTGATGTTTTTTTTTTTTTTTTTTTTTTTTTTTATGTAATTGAGTGACGAGACGAGCAAATCGCTCGCCTGATGTTAAACGTCACGTTTGCCCATAACAGGTCTGCACCACCCAGAATTTAATTATAATATAAGAATAAATCTGCGTTTGACCACCAACTCGCCTGTTGGTAAGCTACGTTGCAATTCCATAATTAAAACACCATAGAAAACTAGGAAAATGTATAGGAATAACATTTCTGTCATAGAATAGACAGACTAGAATCATATGCAACCTTTAAATCCGCCCACTGATGGGATACAGGTCTACCCTCGAAGGGTGATTAGGCCGTATTCCACCACGCTAGCCAAGTGCGGGTTGGTGGATTCACATGCGCCATTGAAAATGTTCTCCGGACATATGCAGGTTTCCTCACGATGTTTTCCTTCACCGAAAAACCAGTGGTATTATGTAAATTCGTACATAAGTCCTAAAGAACTCATTGGTACGAGTCGGGGTTTGAACCTGTGATCTCAAGAATGCAAAGTGGCTGTTCTCCCACTGAGCCAGCAAGTTTGGGATTTGTTCAAAATAACATCATTTCATCATCGCCGCGCGGGTAAACCCACGCAGCGCATCTAGCTAATACTATATTAGCTCACGCCCCATTTACAGGCACACCGCGACAAGCCCGACGAAGAAGAAGAGGTGGAGATCCCCGAGACCCGCATCGATGTCGACATGCCTAAAATCTGGACGGAGTTAGGCAAGGAGCTGCACTTCGTCAAACTACCCAACTTTTTGTCCGTGGAGACGCGCCCTTACGACCCCAACACTTATGAAGACGAGATAGATGAAGAGGAGACTTTGGATGAAGAAGGTCGAGCGAGGTAAGTGCTGTCTTTTTAACCGACTTCCAAAAAAGGAGAATGATTGTACCTACTTGGCTTGGCTTGCACCAACTTCAAATATACAAGCTTTTATTTAACTTTCAATGTTTGTATGTATGTTCGTGTCGAATCTTGCAACTAATTTTTGAACCAAGTCAAGTCTGTTGTATTAGCCCCCTTAAATATTTATTCTATTCTGTTTTTTAGTATTTGTTGTTATAGCGGCAACAGAAATACATCATCTGTGTAAATTTCAACTGTCTTAACTATTATGGTTCATGAGATACAGCCTGGTGACAGACAGACGGACAGCAGAGTCTTAGTAATAGGGTCCCGTTTGGGCTTGCGCAATACAAGTGGATGAGGTGTGCCAGCGACCCCAGGCCGTGCTACGTTATTTTAGGGAGCTTGGTTGGTTTTGGGTAAGCTGGCAGTCGGGGGGCAATGCACAATACACCCCAAGCAGGACGTCGGTGCAGGTCGTTTCACCCCCACTTAGAATTAGAATTTAGGGTTCCGTTTTAACCCTAAAAATAACTGAAGCATAACTTATGTTCCAGGCTAAAGCTAAAGGTGGAGAACACGATCCGCTGGCGCACGGCGTTCGACGACGACGGGAACGCCATCAAGGAGTCCAACGCGCGCATCGTGAAGTGGTCGGACGGCAGCATGTCGCTGCACCTCGGCTCCGAGATATTCGACGTGTACAAGCAGCCGCTACACGTGAGATACACAAACATACATAGATAAACAGACGTGTTTATTGGTCACACCAGCAGGCTGATTCAGCTATCCGAACATCGAATGTATTCGACGATTATCTTCGAAAAGTGACTGCATTCATCTATCTATCTATATATATAAAAATGAAACCCGTTTTCCTTGGTCACGGCATCACGCGTGAATGGCTGGACCGATTCCACTAATTCTTTTTTTGTTGTATTTGTTATTATTACCGGAAGGTTCTTACGGAAAAAACTATTAAGAAAATATTGAAAATCTCTCAGAAATATTGAAAAACCCTAAAAACAGCCCTTTTCTTTTTCCCATACAAACGTTTTCTAACTAAAACGAGCTTTATTGCTATTGTATAAAGTTCATATTGAATTGCAAGCACTCACTGTTGTTTAAGCAATGTAGGTATGTTCGTGTTTATATTTAATTAGGCAGTACCATAGAGAAGTACTGTATGGCAGTACGAAGTCTGCCGGGTCAGCTAGTAATCACTAAATTAAAAAAACCCATTTGAATCTTTTGAATCCATATTTATTTTGCAATGTTTTCTAGCCAATTAAGTTAAAATGTACTATTTAAACTTTTTTACTAATAAATATGAGTATTATATTATAATAATTGTTCCAGGGCGACCACAACCACCTGTTCGTCCGTCAGGGCACGGGTCTGCAGGGCCAGGCGGTGTTCCGCACGAAGCTCTCGTTCCGGCCGCACTCCACCGAGTCCTTCACTCACCGCAAGATGACGCTGTCGCTCGCCGACCGCTCCACCAAGACCTCCGCCATCAAGATACTATCGCAGGTGGGCGCCGACCCCGACGCGGACCGGAAGTACCAGCTCAAGGTAACTTACATAATATAGACAACTACACAGTTACACTCACTCTACAGTCCAATAGGCATGACGACAGTATAAAAAAATCGCCGATTCAATGCTTTCAGGGGACTAGCCAGATTTAAAAAATTTAAAACACATGTTTAGTTTTATTTTTAAAAAACAGATTATTAAGATTTTCAATAAATTTAAACATTAAAATACAGCAATCGGCCATCTTGTCAGAAACAACAATCACAGCGTATGACGTCACGCTTCAGTGAACTCAGGTCATCCGCCGCTCATCACGCATAGACACAATGACATGTTTACTAGCCGTGACGTCAAATCGACGCCATGACACAAGCAAGCTGTTTTCGGGCACTGTTGAAAAAATATGTGAAAAATGGCTTTAAACTTCGTTAAACTTAAGTTTATTACCGAAATAAAGGCTTTTTAAACGGTTTTATATAGCTCACGTTTTCTTTTTTCTTGGGACAAATTTAGTAATTCAAATTTTTTGTAAATAGTAAATGTGTACTCACATTATGGAAGAGGATTTTAAAATCTTTCGTCACGCCTATTCTACCCTACAGTCAAGTCAAGTCCTATCCTAGGTTTTAGCTGTAGATCTACAGTTTTAAGTCTTAGTTTTTTTGCGTAAAATTTCAGGTCATGAGAAATGAACACAAAAATTTGTTTCGTAGGCTCTAAGCAAAAACAAAGGCTTACCCAACTTGAAGTTGGAGTTGAAGTTAGAGACTGTCAGTCAGACTTTTTCAAACAAGAACAAGATAAAGAAAATTACATATGACAAAACAGATTCAGCAAATAAAATAATTTCAATTTTGCAACTCTTATGCCAACATTTGCCAAGGCATGCTAATGCTAATGCCAAGGCATGGAGGAGGCCTCAACCCACATTTGGGTGCCCTAGATAAATTGCACTAATTTTAATTAATTATACCTACTTTAACTTAATTTTTTTATTTTCATATCGTAATTTTTGTTTTTGGGAAATAAAGGCTATTTTATTTTATTTATTTATAAATGCCAATATTTGCGATTCCAACAATAATTGAACGAAACATGTTTCAAACCCGTCTTCTACATAGTTTTCTATTTCCATATAGAAAGAGGAGATGGAGCTACGAGCCGCGATGCGCACGCGGCCGGGCGCGCGCGGCCCCAAGCGGCGCGGGGGCGGCGCCCGGGCCGCGCACAAGGAGGACGACTCGGAGGACGAGGGCGGAGTCTCGCTAGCCGCCATCAAGAACAAGTACAAGCAGGGACAGAAAGGTGAGAGATGGGGCGATATGAGGACTGGAGGGTAAGAGACGGGCCGATATAAGTAGGGACCAGAGGGTAAGAGATCAGGTAATAAAAGCAGTTGCAAAAATATGGCGCTGCAGCGGCGCGCGAGCTGCTCACAAGGATCATGACTCGGAGGACGAGGGCGGAGTATCGGTTGCAGGCATCAAGAATAAATACAAGCAGGGACAGAAAGGTGGGGGCGATATGAGTAGGCACTGGAGGGTAAGAAACGGGCTGATATAAGTAGAGACTAGATGGTAAGAGATGGGGTAGAGAGCTGGCGCGGCGGTGTGTGACCTTCTCATAAGGACGATGACTCGGAGGACGAGGGCGAGTCTAGCTGCTATCAAGAATAAACACAAGTAAGGACAAAAAGGTGAGGGATATGAGTAGGCACTGGAGGGTAAGAGACAAGGTGATGCGGTTCCAGTTATTTCCAGAGTAATGTTGTCTTTTCATGCGTAGAAATTGAATTTTTACATCTTTAGAAAAAAATCACACAGTGCAAAACATATCACTACAAAAAAACATAAACGAATGGACGGACAGACACCGAAGTCTCACCAAAAGGATTGCTTTTTACCTTCCTATATTCTTTTATACAGAACCCTAAAACATATCTCGTGATTTCACAAGCTCTACTTATTTTGGCTGGTCAGTTAAACGTGTCCTCAATAAACTATCAATGATCTAGCATCGAAGACCTAATAATTTTATTGATTTCATCTAGAAAGGCGGTCAATGACGCACTGTTCGATTCATTGGGCATGCGTTGCGTATGCGTCCGAGATATACCTAATGCATTAAACAGCCAAACGAAATATTTCATTATTGCACATTAAACATGAGTGATTACTCAGTTCTAAATTTTAATATGTCTTTGGCATAGTAGCTTCCAAACAGTTAAACTAATTTTGATTTTTTTTTTAGCTTAGCTAAAAATCGAGAAAATCTATTATGCCATTTATAATTATCACCACTTTCTTCAGTCAGCGGTTTTCTGTAAATTAATGATCTTGTTAACTGACGTCCTTTGTTGGACAGGTCCGGCCGGCGCGGCGATATACTCGTCTGAATCGGACGCGTCGGATGTTGAGACGCACCGCGCGCGTCGCCTCGACCGAGCCAAGGCGCTGAAGGACTCGGACTCGGAAGGCAGTGACGTGGCGCCCGGCAGCGCGCGCGCCAGCCGCAGTGGGAGCGGCAGCGGCAGTGCTAGCGGCAGCGAGTAGAACATATTGTGTGACACGTAAGTCTACGCCTTGACCGAGCCAAGGCGCTGAAGGACTCTGACTCGGAAGGCAGTGATGCTCCGTGCGGCACCGAGTATGTGCTATGTGACGCGTAAGTTTACGCTTTGACTGAGCCAAGGCGCTGAAGGACTCTGACTCGGAAGGCAGCGAGTAACGACCACGACTTAAGCTATATTTGACACGTAAAGTCCACGCTTCGTAGATTAATAAAGGGCTAATCGAGCACATATTACGTAAGCGGCAAAGGTTTGTACTTAGCTTTTTTTAGCTGCGCTCGTGGTTTTACCCGCGTTGTAATGATGGTGATGACGGTGAAAAGTAATTTAGTAGAAAATATATAATAAAATATATACTGAATGCAACAAAAATATTTACATGTTTCCTATGTCTAGACTTGATACCTGCTGTTCATTAATTACAATAAAGAAAGCTGAACAAATAAAAAATACATATCTACCAATAGTAAGCATAGTAGGGCTTACTTACTTTTGCTAACATGGCAGAGGGAGGGTAAAAAATACAAAAATGTCCTTACATTATACTCGAGACTGGGTAAAGAAACTTTCTTGCTGTGTAATTTTTTCATTTTTTTCTCAATTTTTTAAATCTCTCTTTCATATTACAGACTCTTCCGCGGGTATTGCAGCTGTGGTCACAAAGTCACAGACGGCACATTTGGCCTTGACAGCGCAGAACTCATTTGTTTTGCAGAGGGACTCGAATGTTATTCAGACTATAGTCAACACAAAATAAGAGGCCCGTTTTGACACCTAAGACAGACCCTAGAATGTAACTTGGAACGCTTTTCGCGCATACTTTATATAGCATGCAATATCTTATTAAATTTTTATAATCAGAATCTTAATCCAATGCACTTTACAATACATACTCAAATCGGTCAAATACTCATACAAACTTGTATCGATTTATCGTGAGTATCGAGTACCGACTCGTATGGTTACATCACTAGTTACGCCGCGATGACAAATGTCAAAACGGGCCTCTTATTTTGTGTTGACTATACATTCAAAAACATTGGATAGGTTATTGACAAGAAATAAAGGTTACATTTGTTTCGTTAACACCTTTGAGAAGTAAATATCGAATAGTGTAGTGGTAGCGGTTATTTTTGTAGTATTATATTTTACATTGTTTTGTACGTAAAATGTGAAATACTTGTAATAGTAAATTACTGTTTTGTACGTAAAACTACAATGTTTTCAAAGATAAATCTGAAGAGGGCTTTGCTTATGTGATATGTATAATTGTGCAGTAGATTTTCTTTTGTAAGATTTTCTTAGGATAGCGCCAGCAGCTATCCGTACAAACAAGGCAATAACATTTCGATGTTATTGCGTTTTCGGTACAGTTTCAAACTTAGAGAATTAGGATTTGTAACTTTTTTCAAGTATTGTGTATGTATAATAAATTGTATTGGAATATAATGTGCATTTTATTATAAATCCTCTCTGAAGTAAATTTTAATTAAAGTTAAAAAATAGGTTTCGTTATTTACAAGCCATTTGATGACCATTTTTAATAAAACGGTAACCCTCGTTCGTTTAAAGATTATCAGCCCTTTTTCTAGTCAGGAGTTTTTAGTTGATGACGGGTAAAAAAAAACTAAAGAAATTCTGGGTGGCACCGATCTATGGGCAAACGTGACGTTTAACATCCAGGCGAGCAATTTTCTGGTCTCGACACTCAATCGCATTAAAAAATAGATTCGTGTTGTACTTAAAATTTAATTCTAATACATAGTTTAATATGATTTATTTTTATCTATAAAAGAGTTGTTGCTATCAATCACGTGCAAAGTTACCCTTCCTTTGTAAACGATCCTCCCCACTCCGGTCACCTTCCAGACGCCGTTGTCATGTCTTGATACGTTTGTGATCACGTAACCGCATTTTTCTAGTTCTATCCGGCTTCTGTCAAAGTATCTGTCAGCTAGTCCTGGGGGAGCTGTCAGTTCGCAGGTCTCCAGGTCTTTTATGTGGTACTTGAAACTTAGCTCGGCGTTGTCCCCTTCTCTGACCACCACGTCGGTATATTTCATGGGGATTGTGGCTGAAGAAAAAAAAATTTGGTTAATGACTTTGATGTATTTATTTATATTTGGTTAATTTGGTTGATGACCATATTGGTCGCTTGGCTACAGGTAAGTTAGTCAACGCAGATTTATTCGCCATAAAAAAATATGTTATGTTTGTTTTGTAATTGTAAGTAGGTATATGATACAATTTCGGGCTATTCAAAAAGCCTGTTTTATTCCAGTATAACGTATAACAAACTGTATTGTGTGACCAATCCTGAAATATACGAAATAAGCTGTAAGCACCTTACAATTATTTTATTGAATCTGGCGTTACTTCGCGGCAGTTCAGCTTCAGAAACTGTTTTATAAATTTGATTTCTAGTGCATTCTGCCTTCAAAGAAAGCCTTTGGACTATTCTACAAAAGTAGGTATACTCACAAATAAGTGTAATGGTGATGACTTGAAACATTTCGATCCACTCTCCATCCATGTCCATACAATAAATGCTGAGCACCCAGTTCCCGTGGCCTTCCTCCAGCAGCGGTCCTATCATGAAATCATTCTCGTTCATATTCCTCTCTTCGACATCTACCGTGTTATCGCGTTTGTCATCGGACTGATCAACTGTTATTATCCTGTACCTTCTTTTAGGATGCATGGTTTTAATGTTTTTGTTGACGTACTTCAATACAACGTTTCCTGGGTAGTCTTCATCAGTGGACATTGCGTCGTGGAAGTTGAAAGTCTTTGATGTTGAGCCGGTGAAGTCCAATTCAATGACGTCACCGTTAGGTCTGTGCAGGCGGTATAGAACATCTTTGCAGTTCACGACGGGTGTCGCCAGGATCACGATGTCATTCGGGCTGCAGGATATTCGGAGGGGCGACAACTCGATTTTGGATTTAGCTGGAAATAGAACTTCCATTGCATTTACTGGTCAACACTGCTGCCGAGCTTATGCCTCTCATTTTATAAGCCAAGATGACCGAGATGATTATCTTAGTATCTAAACAAGGTTAATAAATTAACCTTGTTCAGATTCGATCGCACTGTCTGAAAGGAGATAGTCAAGACTTTTGCCTAGTTTCAAACAAACAAACTTACAGATTTGTGATATAATTAGGATATCAGGATATCTTACTATCCTACGATAGTAAGATATCCTGCAAAATTAAATCGCATCCTTACTCGTGAATACAATTATTTCATTGTAGAATTTCATCAAGGTCGTTATAGCCCTAGCCAATGAAGCATTTTTATTTCACTTCTACATTTTTAATTTTAGTAGTTTTACTGACATGCACTATCTTAATTAAATTCACCAAGTTTTAGCACAACTTTATCTCTTTTATACGTTTACTAAACGAATTTCCATTATCGCTGCCTAAATTAACACACCTAGACGTAATTTACTTAAACTAAAACCTACAAGCTTGTAATTGTTGATGATGGCTGCTAAACCGCGATCTCTATTAATTTCTGACATCCGAAGTATATTCATAATCCGAATAATAATTAAACATGTTTCAGTAGTTAGAGTCTTCGTGCCTTATCGTAGTGCAGTAAAATGCATTCCGACGTAAAATGTTTCAAGTTAGGTTTCATAGCTGGTTATTTTTATAAGGAAAAGGTATGCTAAGCCGAAAAGAGGTCATAGAACTCATCATTATGAACAATTTTTACCTTGGAGCCAACCCTAGAAAATGACAATACTTTGACGGAACAGATGATTTTATTTTTGCGGTTCACCCCTAAGTTTAAGTAGATAGATAGATAGATAAACTCTTTATTGTTCACACCATAAACTAACCGTACCGTACCGTAACCGTATGTTAAGTACTATCCGTACCTGCTAAAAGTGAATCCGGTTATTCAGACATGGCATATGAGACCGAGATTTACTCAATTGTAATCTATTTATAGCATGCCATATGCGTTTTGATATATCTCAGAACTGGAAAACTATGAATAAAAACGGGGTCAAAAAAGTCACGCTAAACATTTTGAGACCGAAAAGCAGAGGTAATTTTCGGCGCCAATATGAAATAAAAAAACTTGCTGATTCTATTATTTTCCAAAACCTGTCTTTCTTCGAGTGTTGTATGCATTAGGGAAACGTATACGCTGATTATTTTAAATCCATTGTTTTCGTTTGTCCACAAGATGTCTCAAGACTTTTATAATTATGTAAATACAAATTATTATCACTTGTTGAACTGTACACATGCAGAGGAATTAAGAACGACCTTGAGTTAGTTTTAAAAATGCGTACAAGTTATTACATGATAATTTTTCTCGGGTGCTATTGTTCGTAGGTCGGTCTTCAATGGCCGTAAAAAATCTAAAAGAAAAGCTTTTTAAACAATGAAAAGGCCTAACAGTGTGGAACGAAGTATTCTTAAAAATTTTCAGACCTTCGCATATCTTCAATTATGATAATTATGTTTTACTAGCTGCGCTCCGTGGTTTCACCCGAATTTTCCGAAAAAAAGTGGCTTATTTGTTAATTGTTAATCCAGGGTACCTATAAGCTACTTTCGTACCAAAATTTCATCCGAATCCGTTCAGCAGATTTTTCGTTATTGATTATCAAACATACAAACTTTCATATTAAAAATTAGTATGATTTTCTTACTGTTTATAACAGACTATTAGTTTTGACACGTAAAAACAATAAATAAAAATACCTGCGGAATAACGTGCGATAAGTGCTAAGTTACTTTGAACAAATGCTCATAATCAGACACATTGTGTAAGTTTTTTGAAAATGTGTTGCGCCCAGTCTTTCACCCGCGAGGTGTTGAAACTGGTGAAAAGCAGCCTATGACCTTTTCTGTGTCTCTGACGACGTGTAGGGGCATTTCATTAATATCAGTTTAGTAGGTAGGTACAGGCGAATAAGCCTTTCGAAAACTCATATAAGTTAAGATAAGAATAAGTAGATTTTTTCATCAAGAGTAGAGAAAAACCAAGCGTCTTGGAGATTATATAAAACTCGAGGAAACTTTACCTATATATCACTTCAACTTATATAATAACAGTTTTCAATTCCGAGCCATCGTTTCTTTAAAAATACGGTCAACTCGATTAAATCGAACACCTCAAAAGTTCACAGATGACCACTTTTATCTTTCACATGCGAATTCGATTATCGCTATCAGCCGCGCGACTCGAGTCCATAATCGAATAGATACGTACTGGCGATGTCTTTGTGCTGATAAATAATGCTGGTACCGTCACACATGGACAGAAAGGCTAGCACTAGAAGCGAGTACATCTCACGGTTGTGGCAGCGCTACTGATATCGAAAACAGACAGCCGTTTGTACTATCGGTGTAAGTAAATAAAAATATAGGGAAATCTATGGCCATGCGCTTTTCAGTTTTTTTCTTGGGTTTCAGAGATAGGAGACGCCGACACCGATTTTGATGTCTTGAATATTATTCTTTGAACTATATTGTAACTCTCTCTCTAATATTGTAACTAAAAGTTTACTGATTTATCTCGTACTAGCTGACCCGGCAGACTTCGTACTGCCATACGTTTGTATGGGAAAAAGAAAAGGGCTGTTTTTAGGGTTTTTCAATATTTCTGAGAGATTTTCTTAATATTTTTTTCCGTAAGAACCTTCTCCTAATAAAAACAAATACCTACAACAAAAAAAGAATTAGTGAAATCGGTCCAGCCATTCACGCGTGATGCCGTGACCAAGGAAAACGGGTTTCATTTTTATATATCTCGTATGAAGTTCAGTCAATGACCAAAGATTATATTGGTAAAATACGTACCTACCACAAGCTCCCATTAGTACAATTCTGATTTCGATTTCATAAGTCCTTCGCTCTTTTAACAGTTAGTGAGGAGAGCAAGCGTAAGTTCGAGACAGAAGATGTAAATAATAACGCGTAAGAGGGGACACGCCCTAATAGAGCTAAAAAAATATTGAAGAAAATTAATTAATTAATAACCTACCTATTAATGAAAATAATTAATTTACCCTACCTATAAAATGAAAACAATTACCTACTTAAGTTGAAACTATCCACGTCTCTTCATTATTATTATTGTGTAAAAAATAATGTCGGTTCTAAACAACACAATATTGTAAGTATTCAAACATTTTATTTTGAAACCTTCAGATAAGAGTCAAAACGACTTTCGTATGAAAAGGCACAAACCGATAAAAAACCTTGGTAGATTCCATAGTCTCATTAAGTTGGTTAATAAAGATGAAATAAATAGGTGCTGGAAGGGCTGCCGTAGTCGTCAATGCTAAGCCTCTCAGGTCTACTGCTGGTAACAGGCGGCGACGATCCAAGGCACATATGGCTGCACGCGAGTGTTGACGTCAGGGAACCAAGCCTCGCCGCAGCCAACGGCGCGAGAAAACACGCCCACCACAAACTTGCCCTCGTTGTCCAGCAGGGGGCTGCCGGCGTCACCCTGAAACGTCACGATACAATTGGTAACGAAACAGTGGAAGATTATCCTATAAATTAATCCAGGGTAAATGCTAGCTTCATACTAAATTTCATCAAAATCTTTTTTTGCGTGATTGAGTAGCAAACATCCAAACTTTGACATTTATAATAATACCTATATATTATTAAAGGTAAGATTAGTGAAATTAGTAGGATAGATTTTGTTTATTTCTTATGCAAGACCACGAAGCTAGTCGATATTTGTTTGTAGAAAACGCCTGTGGTTTTTTAATCGATGATAGGCTTGCGTTTGACAGCCATCTCGCCTGATGGTAAACAGCGATGCGGTCTTATGGGTCACGCTTGCTCTGAAATCGATTCACTCGCGACTTGAAGACACTTACCTACTTAAACTTACCGTAGCTTAAGTATCAGTTACTTCATTTTAAAGCGGTATTTAAAATACGTATAACTGAGTTCTGAATTAAATTGATCTCTTGATTCGAGACCTGGTGGGTAGTGTAACAACGTTTACTCACCTCGCACTGCCCTATGGTGCCCACATCCAGCCAGCCAGTGCAGACCATGTTGTTCGTAACAGTGAATGATTGATTGTACCATCGACCGGTGCAAATGTTGTGGTCGACAGTGAAGACCTCTACATCGCGGAGTTCCCGGGAGATTTCCAACGGATCGTTCTGGAAGAAAAACAGGAACTTAGTAAACTTCTGTTTGCTAATAACGAAACATTAAAGCATAGACCGCAAAATACAGCATGACTCTTAGATGGCGCTGTGATTGCATAAATCTAAAGCCATATTGTCATCAAATCTGTGTGATAGATAGGTCCCTACATCCTTTTGCGTATGTTTTAAAAATGCCTTACCGAGAGCTGTCCCCAACCGATCGCTCTGACGCGTCGGTGGAGTTCAAACGTGTACGCCGCGCCTGATAGCCTGGCCACTTGTACTGAACCCAGCGTCATCGCCAGGTTGGTCCTCAGAACCGCGATGTCGTGAGCCAGCGTGTCCGGAGAGAAGTCGGGGTGGGGTATGATGCGGCTGACCATGTAGGTGGTGCCGCCAGCGTTAGAGAAGGTGGAGCCAACACGGGTGCGCCACCAGCTCACCTGATGGACGCTGGAATATTAGAACACAAACAATGTAAGGGTATGTCGTACTAAATGACAAAGTTTGCTGTAAAAGTTAAGTACCCATTAGCTGCGCCCCGAATAAAAAAAAACATGCGCCGATGAAAATGATGAAAAATAGCCTATGACCCTCTCTGTGCCCTTGACAACGTCTACACAAAATTGCATGATGATCGATTGAGTAGTTAAGGCGTGAACGGGTGAGAAACAAACGCTTTCGCATTTATGATATTACTAGCTGCGCTCCGCGGTTTCAACCGCGTTTTTCGGGATAAAATGTAGCCTGTGTTAATATAAACCATAAACGACCTTCATTCCATATTTCATGCAAATAAGTTCAGCCGTTTCCGCGTTCATCAGTAACAAACATACATACTTTCACCTTTATAATATTAAGTAACATAAGTAAGATAGTTAGGACTAGCTGCGCCTAACATTTGGTTTTAACCAATCGTTAGTAGGTACGAGTATGATAAAGCCTTTTTTTGACTAAGGAAAATCCGTAATGATACCATGATACCACCGGCCTCGGGGGGAGCACGGTAGCTATGTGGAAAACTCCGCCCTAGTGGAGTCCTGCCCACTAAAAACCCTGTGGTGTTCCCCCTTGGCGTTAACCGCCGGGGCACGCTCTAGCACTCTTCCACGGCAGTATGATACAGCCTAACGTAACCCATCAGGAACTCACTCTTCATCGGTATAGAAGCACGAGGCGGCGGACAGTATGGCTTGGTTCGTGAGGACGGCGCCCCCGCAGCCGTAGTTGTACGATGTGCCGACGCCGCCGTTTGTGAGCAGAGCAACTGCGAACGGATACTTCTGGATGTCCACTGGATCACCGCCCGCTATGCGTTGCCCTACAAAAAGATTAACCATGCAGGTAAGTGAGTAGATATTGCTTTTAAAAAAAATTACTTATTATACGGGGCTATAAAGAAAGGGTATGTTAAGGCGAAAAAGGCTCATAGTACTCAATTACTCATCATTATGAATGAACAACTTTTATATAAAAGAATTTAAAGAATTCATGTAAATTGTGCTTATCTGCTTTCTGATTAATAGGTACCCTTTGTAATTAATTTATCAAATGGTTTCAAATCACTTACCATTTACGCTAAACAGTAAAAAAACACTCAAAATTACCACTAAAAACATGTTTCCTAATTTTATAAACTAATTGTACTTAAAGTCAAAAGAAAGAAGAAAAATCCTTGTTTTCACTGTTAGCACTTCTCGATCAATTAGTGGCATTCAGCGATAATAAAATTATCGTCTTTTATCATTAATTTTATCTTGGATTTGGGCAGATTTTTTAAATTGGTCAGGATTTCGTTATGAATTGATTAGGTGTAATCGGATTCCTAGAGAAGTTAGGAATTCATATGAAATTATACGCATACATCAAAATGCATAAATTGCACATACTCGTATGTTAACCACTACAAAAAGTCTCTTTGACTCTTTGACGATTCTTTTTGTCTAAACCTACGTTACAAGTAAAAATTGTATGGGGTTTTCCTCAAAAAAGGTATGCTAAGCCGAAAAAGGCACATAGTACTATGTGCCTTTTAGCGGGTTTTTAGCGGGTTAGCTTATCATTATGAACAACTTTTACTATGGGACCAAGCCGAAATTCGCAAAAAAAAAATTCTTTTCCATACATTTGTTATATATTCTAAAATAACAAAACAATTAGTCTACAATCGTTGTTTCAGTTTTATCCCGTTAATTTTTTATCCAACTGCACATAAGGAGGACATTTTCTTTCGAATTTATCTGTTTCTGTGACCCTTCACCGCCTAAATGGCTTGACTGATTTTGGATTACGAGGTGTCGTGATATTTGTTTTGTTGTTGGGAAATTGGGAATAGTTATTGGCTACATTTTGCAGTCGGGTTTTTTACTTTACCTATACAAGTATATAAAGATTTAATAATTGAGTGTTGCAATTCTCAGCCAACTGTTATAAGGATTTTGTTCAGGCGTTCGGTGAAACGAAAAAAGGCATATTTTTTTCTCTCAAAAAAAATCAGCTGTTCCATAGGAAAATGTCAATGACACTCGACAAAATGTATAGAAAAGCTGATTTTTTTTGCGAATTCCGGGTTGACCCCATAGTAAAAATTGTTTAAAATGAGTACGTTGAGTCTTTTGAGGCTTATAGCATACCCTTTCCTTATAAGCCTGTATTATAAATGCAAACTATACTAACTTTATATATATATTTATATATATATATAGTATATATATAATATATATATATAATATATTTATATAATATATTTATATATATATCTATACTAATCTATACTATATATACTATATTAATATTATTAATATTATAAAGAAGTAAAGTTTG
Organism: Alcis repandata; assembly: GCA_949125135.1. Classification (NCBI taxonomy): domain Eukaryota; kingdom Metazoa; phylum Arthropoda; class Insecta; order Lepidoptera; family Geometridae; genus Alcis; species Alcis repandata. The sequence continues at coordinate 4,613,132 of OX421240.1, forward strand.
TGTGTTTGTATATTTGTTAAATTGTAAGGGGTAATCTCGGGATCTACTGAACCGATTTTAAAAATTCTTTCACCAAATAGAAAGCCACATTATTGCTGAGTGTCATAGGTTATATAAAAAACCGAAAAATAAAAAGGCTTTTACGTGGTAGTCCGTTTTGCAAAGTGAATGGGAGAAAAAACGGTCCGGACGGCGCGCGATGGCTTCGGGTTTAATTAACATTACGCCCAACGAAGTGGGCAAGGGTCAGCTAGTATAGTATATATAGGATATTTGTGCCAGATCTTATTTGTAACGGCTTAACGGGCTTAGATTCATTATAATGTTTAGGTAGCGTACGCAATACCGATACCGTAATGTTTTTCAGCAACCCTGGTGATAACTACATGGTGAAGTTATAAATTGTCCAACCAAAGTCACGTGTATTTTTTTTTACTTTAACTTTAAATTGTCATTAATATTTTCTGAATTAAGCGAAAATTTTCAAAATATTCGTATTTTCGATATTTCGTGATGTTTTCCAAACCCCCTCACCTGCTCGAACCTCACGTGATTAGTGGATGGTCCCTAATCTGAGCGATTATGAACAGGAATAAAAAAACACGTAAATAGATTCCAGATTTTACTATAAAAAGTATAAACAGGCACTTATAAATATACTATTATTGTCATGTATTTTATTATTTACATATAACATACATAGACTATTTTACTAATAATTCACAGATGTTATAGATGGCATAATTTCGTTAAAATGTAGGTATTTTTTTATCATTTTATTCTTTGGTAAGTCTAAGTAGGTATAGTACGTAAGTATCATAAACAGATAGACTATATAATAGTAGGCTTCAGCTTATTTTCAAGGGGTATATTTAGGGGCAGGTCCCCGTGGGGGGTGCCTTCTGAAGCTGCTGGAAACGCTTCTGCGGAACGCGGCGGCTCTTTCGCGGTTCCTTTTCGGGCCCAGCAATGCTCCGGCAAGTATGAATATTATCAGCACGGCTAGGAACACGTACAGGAAAGTGAAGACTGAAACAAATGAAGACAAGTGTTATCTTCTTCTTCTTCTTTATATATAAAAGAGAATCGCTGTTCGTTTGTCTGGCTATAACTCGAGAACGGCTGGACCGATTTCGCTAATTTTGATCTTGAAATATTTGCAGAAGTTCAGGGCAGGTTTAAAAAGTAAAAAAAACAGCGGTTGAAACCGCCGGGTGCAGCTAGTTAAACAATAAAATTCAATGACAAAATAAGCGACTCTGCAATCCAAACTCAGTGAAGCCGTGTAGATGGTTGGAAGTCACATAGGAATAGGAACAGACGAACACGCATATAACTCAAAAACACTCGAAAATGAATTGTATGTTTGTTTATGCTCTGCACTTAGCAATTACTCTTTTAATTAGCTATTTTCTATACATAGGCGGATTTAGGCACGCGGCTGGCGTGGCTGAAAATTCATCGTTGCCCTATTTCCGTCTGCATATCTCTCGAAGCCTGCCGCTCATAGACTGCATCTTAGACTTGTCCCGTGTTTTACAAATGTATATATAGCTGTTAGTAACTTAACTGACATGCTTTTTATTTAAAATAGCATTGTCTTTGACCTCCTATTTACTTGTTGTCTATGATGGATCCCAGGTATCTCGCTAGATAGAAGATAATTCTTTTGACACTTGAATAGATACGCTCTTAATAAAAACTTACATGCACTATTGCGGTGTGTTATGATTATAAAACCAGGACCTTCGTCCGGTCTCTCAGTCGGCCCCTCAGTCGTCGCTGGTGGTGCAATGATGATAGAATTCATGGTATCCCTGGCAATCTCCACGTCCTGGCCACGGATCCTAGCGGCAATGGTCCAAGGATGGAGATCGAGGATGGTGGGATCGCGAACTGTTAGCTGGCACTCGCCGTTCGACAAGATGCCAGTTGAGGAGTATTGAGATGGCACGTTCTCCGTGGTGAAGCCTGAAACATTCAAATAAAGTGATTAAGGTCTTAGCTGATATTATTTAGGACTTTAAAGGGCGAATAAAGTAGAGAGATTCGAACAGCAACAACAACAATGGATCAGCTATTTCAGATACTGGTAGAGACATCAGTCTTCCCGGTGATCGCTGTTCTGGCAATATATTTTTCTGAGTAGCATGACACTCCGTTGAATAAGAAATGAGTTGCCGCATTTATCTTGTCCAATGAGTTGATTTCTTTTAAGCTCTTTCTTGCTATAACGGTGAACTATAAGAAGGCTTTTAAACTACAAAGATTTTTTAACCTATTTCGTTACTACTATAGTGTGTGATGTTAATACTACAGATTAGATACTAGTTTCTGCGTCAAACTGTTGAGTATGAATGAGATAATTTACCTAAGCCGTCCATCCTGACGAAGCGGCAGTACTCGAGCGCGCGGCCCTCGTACACTACACCCTCGACGGTCATGACGTTGCCATGGCCGGTAGAGTGACTGACTCGCATGCGTTCTGGAAAAAAAGACCATTTAAACTTAAGAACACTTAAAGCGTAGAATAGAAATAGAATAAGTAGAAAATGCTGAAATGCTTATCTCTTGACTACCAAGGAATCTGCTTCTCGGAAAAAGACGCACACGGGACCTCCATCACCCGGTGAATCACCCGCAAAAACCTACGTAGGCAGAAAGTTACTTTAGCGGCTATCTGACGTCCCAGGGCGTTTTCTTTCGAGTGACATTTTGAAATTGTAACTTTCAGAACGTACCATGTACAACGACATCAAACTGATCCCTTTGCTCTTCGGACTTGTCGAAAAGTCCCACGTGGCAGCTCCAACGCCCACTGTCACGGGCGTACATTCCATTGAACCTGATACCGCACTCTCCCGCATCAAAACCAGCGCCGACGTACTCCATGGAAGACGAGGACATGCCTGGAAATACAGTTAAATCGGGTTAAAGGGTTTAATCAAACAACTAATGAGTACAGAGCTTTTGGTACTTAAGATTTAGTTAAAATGATTAGAGGAATCTTACCTTAATCTTAACGAGTTTTTTTTTCGATTTTTACATATTCAATGCAGTTCAGCAGTTTTGTCAACCTTCTCCCAAATGATCTTACCAGGTGTGATAGTGAATACTGTTCCGTTGGCAGCTCGGAAATAGCAGTAACGGATGGCAGACTCCACGGAGCAGGACATGATGGTAGGCAGCTCTTCCACTACGTTCACCAGAGACCGGGTGGCCTTCAGGATAGGCTCTGGAATTTTGGCCACAAAATATTTTTACTCTGATGTGATATTTATAATTATTATGTGCTATTGGTTGAACATTTTAGAATACTATGTCGATCTAAAGTTATATTTAATTTGGTAACATGTAACACAAAATTGAGAAAATCTTTTGTTTCTCTCTTCTGCCCATGGATAAAAAACGTGAAACCCTACCCACCTATGCTTGAAATGAAATGAAAATGAAATGAAATTAAATGAAATATTTAGAGTTGAGTTGACTTGAGTTTTATCTGTCTTTTTACATACTGGTTAAAATAATAAGACTTGTTTTGCTTGCCTTGTTGAACAAGAGCGGCGGTAGTCTGGTTTAACAGTGCCCAGGGGCAGAGTACTGGCATGTGTCCGTAGTAAGTCTCTTCAACGGTGTCGATGGCACAGCGCCACAAGCCCAAGTCCGCTGTCAGCGGGTCGGTGATGCGGATGCCGCACTCGTAGCTCCTCACTCCGGATTCGATGCTAGAAAAATATTACAATTCATCATCGTTACTCTGCCCAGCAAATCTGCTACTGGTTATCTGCTACTATCACCTTTGTGTAACTGATTTCTAGTCGATCTTATCCCTGTGATCACTAAAATGGATTTCACATCGTCGATGTGTATGTGCTGTTTTTAGTATTGTTTCGTAAATAAGCTTCTTTCTCAACCAACCTGGCTCCATTTCCGTAGAAATCGTAACGATCTTCAGCCAGTCCGCTGGCTGCAATAAGGATCTTGCCTTGAGGGTCGCGGAACTTGCAACCGGTGACCGTGGCTTCTGTCTGGACGGAGCAAGTGATGGTGACGATTGGCTTATCTTGAGCTACATGGGTCGTAACTGGGGTTTTTACTTCTGTAATAGACAATAGCACGTTTTATAGTCTCAAACAGCATTATGTTGGGTCAATGTTATGTTACAGTTTAACTTTTGACTGACACTTGCAAGGACATAGTTTTGAAATTGAAGATATCTAAATTTCTGTTATAATTAACATGGGAATACTCACGTTAACCAAGCCACCCAAGCATAAGTTATTAGCATATAATTATAATATAAGATACGGAGAGGCTGATTTATGACAGTATTTACACTCGTTTTCTAACAGAACAGTAATTAGATCTAGAACGATAAAATGTCAATAATACTCGACAAATAAGCATTCAATTTGTAAGTTTCGGTAGACTCACCTGATTCCCTGACGGTAAGAATGAGCTGATGTTGTTCAGTAATAATTTTTCCGGGTACAGCTACCAGCATCCTCCAATGACCGCTATGTTCTAACTCGACCTTGTCCAAAGACAGGTGACATCTTCCAAAGTTGTCAAAAACGACATTTCCTTCGGGATCTTCTAGTCTGCAGTAAACTGCGTTTTCCGGACCCACATCTTGTTCAACAGATCTGTCTCGCACAGCGCTCAATACTGTGGTGGTGACGGAAGGTGTTGGAGGTGTCGTAAGTGTTGGGGGTGTAGTAGGTACTTCAGGTGTAGCTGGTATTTCAGGTGTAGCTGGTATTTCAGGTATAGCTGGTATTTCAGGGGTAGTAGCTATTTCAGGTGTACCAGGTATTTCAGGTGTAGTGATTCCTTCAGAATCGACTGTAGATGGAAAATTGCATTAATGTTGTTACAAATGTTGTAAAATAAGTGTGCCCATTGTGATCTGCTATAGAAAGCAAAGCTATGATGAAAATGAAAAATTAAAATTACGATCCCTTAACATTAACAGTCTAGTTTAAATTAGGTTCTAAATCTTATAAAGCTTATCAATATTACAAAATCGAAAGCTAATATAAGATATAATTGTGATTACCAATAACAACTATTTCAGCTTTATAACTGATCCTTTCCCCGAAAGTGATGGTCCATGTGCCAGTATTGAAAGACTGGACATTTTTTCTAATGAAACCGCATGTTTCTATTTGCTGTGGATCTCGCACAGCGCTTTGACATTCAAACCCATAAGGTCCAATCAGTTTACAAGTTTCATGGTAAACAGTAGGATATTTTAAACTAACATATAAATTGTCTCCTTCGGTAAGAGTAATCGCGTTCTGTGAAGCTTCGACAGTTTCTGTAAATGTAAATTAGAACCCACTAGGATTTTTTTTACTTTATCTTACCATCAATTTTAATAAGCTATTTAGATGGTTATCATTAGACGTGACTACACACACGCTGAATTTAATAATCCTATAATCATATACCTACCTGTGACGTAAATAGTAAAAGGTAATCTGCGTTCGATTGGTTTTGAATGTTGACTCGCTCGCGCTATCAATATCCACTCTCCAACAACGTCCTGTGATACCGCGGTAATTTTAACGCCACATTCAACTCCATCTTCTTCGATAACTTCAACACCATGGACTGCAGTAAACCCTTTCATGATCTGGTACTGCAAACCATTTGGCGTTCTAATATGGCAACTTTCTCCGTTGACAAATTCGTGAGAGGGTATAGCTAGACGATCACTATTCCACATTTCTAAATTCACAGTTTCAGCGGTTAGATAGATAATTTGTCTATCCTCTTCTATTGGATTTTCGGGATCTAAAGCAACATTTTCATATTATGTAATTACGCAAGTATGTACTTAATTATTTACTTAGTTATAATAAATCAGATTACTTTAAAACGAACCTTCTTGAACTAGACGGAATGTTTGTTGTCGTTCAGTAAAAATGCCATTGTTGCTGAATTTTCCTGTGATTTTCCAATCTCCTAGTAGTTCCTTGGTGATAGGACCTATAGCTACTCGGCACGCTACTCTTCCATCATCTCCATCGACAAAGGAAGCTTCTTTATAGTATTCGTCATATCCCATCTTATAAACAATGTTAGAAGGCGTCTCAAAGTAACAAGTATCGACCTGGCCCACGTTAACACTAACTTCTACATTTAAAGTGTTCCCCAAGTGTACTGCGCTCGTTACTGGGTCAAGAACAGTTACGTTGTAAGCTTGATTGAAAGGATTTTCTTCATCTACAATACAAAATTAATATTAACAGTATCTGTTGCTTTCAAAATGATTAATTTACTTTGTTTGTACCTACATACCGTACAGAAACATGTTGAATGGAAGGTGTTCTTCATTCAGTCCCTGAATTGAATCCCTGAACAGTCCATAAATGACCCAGTCACCTAGCAATTGTCGTTGGATAGGGCCAATAGTAAAGCTGCAGATAGAACGAGCGTAATCAGCCTTTATTAAAGGGTATTTAGAGTCCTGGCCTATGACCAAATCTTCTCCGTCAGGGGTGACAATATGGCACGATACAACGTCACCGCTGCCTATGACTGCGGGAGTCAGCGTAGAACCGAAATGTACTGGATGATCGTACTTAGGCTGAACATGGGAATGCCAATCTCTGTCTGGATGATCCTCCGTGTCTAGAAATGATTAGATTTTGTTATTTTTGTTTACAAAGAACCACATTAGTAAAAGTATAGATAATAGTAGTCCAAGTTCATAGAATGACCAAAGATTTATTTGAATAAATCGACTCGTACATGTAGGACTGTAGGTACATACCATTGAGTTAATATGTCCTTACATACCTGTTTACTTAAAGATACGCTTAATTACTAAGGTGTGTTAGTCTTACTGTAACTTCTTTGTAGTTATACCTACGTATAATTTAATTATTAGTAGATATATTATATAATGTACATATACTTTTATATGTACATCGAAATCTTTAGGATTATTTGGACTTACTCCAGTATATCTTCGCAAGTTGACATCTCTCGTGTTTCACATTATTTTCCGTATATTTTCCACAAAGTACCCATTCTCCTTGAAGACTTTCAACCATCGGGCCTATAGTAATTCTGCATGACACGAAATAACTGCTTTTAAAGACCGTAACACCTTCTATCTCGACATTTGATGCTTCAAAAAATTGTTTGTCTGGTGTACGGACAGTGCATTCTTCTTCATGATCGATTCTTGGCAACGATATGTCAATGTTTTGATTGGTTCTCGTAGGGTATGTGATGAAGTTCAACCAGTGAATGTCTTCGTTTTCGTTTATTTCTTCTGATTCTATCGAATCTTGCGATTCTGAAATAACTTATGATCGTAGTACCTGTCACCTGTCGCTTATTTAGTAATGCGATAGGTAGCGCTACTCCGAAAATAAATTAACTGAACATGTAAATAGTTTAAAAACCAAAAACGAAAATAAATTAAGATACCCCTATTTTTTGGATGATATTGATCGTAAAATATAGATTTTTTCATCCAGACTATATAAACAAATCGATTGACACCTCATTCCTCAATCAATGAAATTAGACCAGTATTTTAGGCAATGCTATAAATCTAAAACATACTTTATACGAGTAGCTTATTAAAAACAACCATTTCTTTTGGCTTTGCCGTAAGCGGGTAAAAAGGTCATAATTTAACCCCTAAAATATTCGAAGTTGGTATAAATAGGGCCTATTTATACCTACTTTCGTCATGTCATCCAACCGAATAGCCTTTCAGCGAAAAGGTCATTCTACAGACTCAAAATCACAAATGACCTTAATTAATAAACGAAAGATATGATTTTAATCGTTTGTTACAGACATAATAATCAGTTCTAGTTTGTTTTAGTTTATCTTTAATCAGTCCACATTTACATAGCAACATATTAAGCTTATAGATATTATAATCAATAGGTAATTACAACCCTAATTGTGATTACTTCAATGTAAACTGATTAATTGACAGTGGAAGCACTGAGAAATACTTTCTAAGATTAGGTACAGCTTATATTTATGCTGGTGTCAAAGTATCTACCTATAGATATGCGACATAATCTCTTTAGGTAATAAAATGATATTAATAAGTTGAGAAAGTAACTATCATTTAACACTTTAACTGCTGAAAACACATACCTTGTGTTTTTCCTTGTGCAACGCGAATGCGGCTACACACACCAGGCGCGTAACGCACACTTTCAATACAACTGTGCGGTAAAACACAAACGCATGTGATTATTAGCAGCAGGTAAAGTGTTAAATAACATCGTTGTGTTTATATATACCTATGAAATAAATCTTTGTTGGTAATGTAAGTGTATAGGTAGATTTATTAGTAAGAGCATAAAATTTAAACTCTCGATTCTGCACTAGAGTTTATAATCCGATACAAAATGTAGTAATCATACTCGTAAATATAAAGGTTTCTATCCGACGGCACAGAAGGACCCTCCTTCTGTGCCGTCAATGTTTTTCAAGTGTGTGTTAATATATATGTATATTCCTATCTGAGCACAACGGATTTACCGATTTGGATTGCGAAGTGTCGTTATATTTTATTTTACTGTCGAAGTTATAATTTGCTTTATTTTGTTTTCTTACTTCTACTTTGTATTCTTTTTCTATCTTGGAATCTTATAATGATAAGATATCTTGGAGCCTGAGCTTAGTCCATAGTAAATAGGTTTATGTAGGTACTTTTTGTCCAAACCTATTATAATTTGAATGACGTCATAATGTAGATATATGATCCGACGCGTATCATGTAATATGTGAATGTAAAAGCATGTAAATGTATGTATGTATGTATGTGATTCTGACCTGATGATTCCGCACGTAGCAAAGCGTCAAGTTAAGGTAATTAATCAATCACACCCGTCCAATATACCCTATTTTGTTAAACATAATTATGTTCTGTCAAACGTATTTTAACTAAAATATGATCGGACTTCGTTAGATTAATCTTCTTAGAAATGCTACTAATATCAGTAAAATCTGATAAGTACAGTGACTCCCAATACAGGCATTTTTTGTATGAGTTCCTGGTTGCAACATTTAAACTGTATATTAGTAACCAAATAAAGATATAAGGATTTATAAAGAAAGAAAGACCTACCTGAACCAGCGACGTTAACCTGAAATCTCTCCGAGTTGCCTGTACCGGCTGCGTTCACAAAAGACACAACCCAGAGGCCGTTGTCAGACGGCTGCAGGTTGTTGACCAACACCGAGCAGGTCGGTAGGCTTGTGATCGGCTGCAGCTCATACCTGATTTTCAAAATCTATGCTATATTTCATTGAAATCCATTGCATCTTAACTAATGTACTCGATTGCGGACATTGCGGTACTATCGGGAAATAAAAAGTAGCGTTCGTCAACACTGAACGAGCGGAGTTTTTAATTCTCGATCGTCAACAGTATTGACGACGGGGTGTTACCGAGCGGGAATGACTCACCTGTCGCCGTGCTGAGACGCGGTCCCATGGGTGAAGTCGAGAGTGACTCCGGCGGGAGTGGTGAGGTGGCATGTCGCGATAGTTTGCGCGACAGCTGTGATGGTGAAAGCGTATTCTTCACCCGCCTCGATGTTGACAACTCTCTGGGTGTCGGATTCTGAAACATATTTTTTTGGGATGAAGTGGATGGAAGATAACGTATTGAAGATATAAAATCTTTGAGTGAAAGTTAAAAAAAAATATTGATAAAATCACTACGAATGTTTTGAAGAACATTTGAATACTGCATCTATTGATATCTTTGATTTGACAAAAGAATTATAACAAAGCAATTAAAAAAAATTTAGTTGTTAAAGCTTCGTCAAAATACTTGAGATGCTGAGTTAAGATGTTATTTACAACACCATCTGTTGATTTTTTTGAAATCCTACTCTATATTTTCATACCTTTGTATATTATATGTAAAAAGACGTGAAAGTGCTGGCTGACGACTACTTAACAACTCGTTCTTCGTTATCGATAAAATAACAGTGGAACAGATATGCCAGGGACCAGCGACCAAACAAACGCACTTGTGATGAGCTGAACTCATAGCGCGAGCCTGAACTGAATCTCATTGGTTTATGTCTCACTTTTTCCAGCTGCGAGAGCGAAACGATTGCCACTGTGATCCAGTTTAGGCCCACGCTAAGAGGTCGTGTGACGGTCCCTGGACACAGGTTAGATAAAAGTTACTACGTAACCCTGGACTGGGTTGTATCTGACACGGAGAGATGCACAATATACTTAAATATGCACCAAGCAGTGATTCTATGACCAGCTTTAGAGATTGGGCTATCAGTCATTTGCATTATCAAGACATTCTGGCGCGTAATCTTATTTAAATTCAATAATCAATATCAAAGTATTATCAAAGAAAGAAAGACCTACCCGAACCAGCGACGTTAACTTGAAAGCTCTCCGAGTTGCCGGTACCGGCTGCATTCACAAACGACACAACCCAGAGGCCGTTGTCAGACGGCTGCAGGTTGTTGACCAACACCGAGCAGGTCGGTAGGCTTGTGATCGGCTGCAGCTCATACCTGATTTTCAAAATCTATGCTATCTTTCATTGAAATCCATTGCATCTTAACTAATGTACTACATTGCGGACATTGCGGTACTATCGGGAAATAAAAAGTAGCGTTCGTCAACACTGAACGAGCGGAGTTTTTAATTCCCGATCGTCAATAGTATTGACGACGGGGTGTTACCGAGCGGGAATGACTCACCTGTCGCCGTGCTGAGACGCGGTCCCATGGGTGAAGTCGAGAGTGACTCCGGCGGGAGTGGTGAGGTGGCATGTCGCGATATTTTGCGCGACAGCTACGATGGTGAAAACAAACTCTTCACCCGCCTCGATGTTGATAACTCTCTGGGCGTCGGATCCTAGAACATTTTTTTTTGAGTTGAAGTGGAGGGAAGATAAGGTATTAAAGATATAAAATCATTGAGTGAAAGTAAAAAAAAATATTGATAAAATCACTACGGATGTTTTAAAGAACATTTGAATACTGCATGTTTTGATATCTTTTAATTTGACGAAATAATTAAAAAAAATCAAGTTGTCAAAACTCCATCAAAACACTTAAGATGCTGAGCTAAGATGTTATTTTAAAAAACACCATCTGTTGTTTTTTTTTAAATCCTATTCTGTATAGGTATGTAAAAAGACGCGAAAGTGCTGGCTGACTTAGGATCCCTCGTTATCTATGGAATAACAGTGGAACGGGTAGGTATGCCAGCAACCAGCAACCAAAAAAACGCACTTGTGCTGAGCTGAGCTCATAGCGCGAGCCTGAGCTGAATCGCGTTGGCTTATGTCTCGTTTTTCTCCAGCTGCAAGAGCGATACGATCGCCAGGGCAATCCAATTTAGGCCCACGCTAAGAGGTCGCGTGATGGCCCTTGGACTTGGAGATTAGATAAAAGTTGCTACTAACCCTAGACTGGGTTGTATCTGGCACGGAGAGATGCACAATATACTTAAATATGCATCAAGCAGTGATAGGTACTAGGACCAGCTTTAGAGATTGGGCTATCAGTCATTTACATTATCAAGACATTCTGTAGCGTAATCTTATTTAAATTCAATAATCTACGAGCAAGAGATTAAGTCTGAAACTACGACGTAGATTTTTTTACACGCTTTTTATATTGCTTCACTTTTAGTTTGTATGTTTGTAAGCGACTCCTTTGGGCGCGATTTTAACCCACTTCAAACGGCCAGATTTCGTTCAAACTTTATAGATATATCGAGGACCGATGACAATACACTAAACAAAGCGTGTTTTTTAGTTTTTTTGAGCTATTAATTATTTTGTTTAAAGTAGGTAAGTATACAGGGTTGTAAGGAAAGGAAATGCTAGACTAAAAAGATCTCAGAGTACTTCTCATTTCACAACCTTTACCACTTTCACTAAGGAACAAAACCTGAAATTGCGAAAGAAAACAAATGGTTTTATACATTTGTCTATATATAATAGAACCACTGCTTTTTTTCGTGATTTCATATTTGGTCTCAAAGTAAAAAGTATTCATAATGATGCGTACTGCACCCTTTACTTATAGCCCTGTATTATATCAATTTATATCTAGTATAGGCACTACTAGATTACGTCCGTCATCGTGATGCAAGCAAATCAGTTGATATTTTTCCACCTAAAATACCTTTAAATTACAAGCGACCGGTCCCTTTTCCGAAACAAATCCATCCAAATATTAACATGTCTATCATACATGCCTAAATAACTAAAAAGACACTGAAGAAAACCCCATCAAAATCCATCCCATGGTTTAAAAAGAGAAAGCAAGCAAACTGAAAGCCACAAAAAAAAGCTTCCACTTGGCAAAATATTTGGACTTTGGTTTAACGCGGTACGTGGCGGTACTAAGGAAAAGTTATTGTTTGGAAACATCCGTGCATGCTATTGCCAGAGTAGAACAGCTTTTTGCTTTGCATTGAATAGAGAAGTTATCTGGGTAAAGTCCAGTAGTGGAGAGGCATTGATAATGGTGATATCTAGCTTGGCTTGTAAATATTAGGTCGGGTAAAAAGTCTTTTCGCAATATAGTATGTATGAACTTGTAATAAAATATCTTTGGCTATACTATTTGTATCGGGCTGGTTTTGGTATCATTGAAAGTTTAAATTTTAAAGAACATAATTCCAAATTCAAATTAGTAAAATGTGTGATTTTCATTTTTTTTTCGTACTGTCAAGATGAGTGAATCTAATGAAGAAATTCGATACATTTTAAAATTTTATTACAAAAAAGGTAAAAATGCAACCCAAGCCGCGAAAAAAATTTGCGATGTTTATGGACCTAGTGCAGTGTCTGTGAGAGTAGCACAAATTTGGATCAAGCGTTTTCAATCCGGAAATTTTGATGTCAAATATGCACGTCGCTCTGGTCGCCCTATTACGGATAAAATGGATGCCATTTTTGAAAAAGTGGAGCAAGATCGGCATATCAGTAGTTACGACGTAGCTGAAGAACTAGGAATTGACCACAAAACAGTTTTGGCGCATTTGAACAAAACTGGGTACACAAAAAAGATCGATATTTGGGTACCTCACGAGCCCACTTTAGCCCACTGAAAGAAACCTAATGAACCGTGTACTCATTTGTGATTCTTTATTACGAAGTAATGAAACCGAACCATTTTTGAAGAAGCTGATAACTGGTGATGAAAAGTGGATCACGTACAACAAGAACGTGCGAAAAAGGTCGTGGTCAAAGGCCGGTCAGGCTTCACAGACTGTGGTGAAACCCGGGTTAGCTCGCAACAAGGTGATGCTGTGTGTGTGGTGGGATTGGAAGGGCATTATTCATTATGAGCTGTTACCACCAGACAGGACCATCGATTCTGAACTCTACTGCGAACAACTGATGAGATTAAAGCAAGAAGTTGAGAGAAACCGGCCGGAATTAATCAACAGAAGGGGTGCGGATTTTCATCATGATAACGCTAGACCTCACACATCTTTAGCCACTCAGCAAAAATTAAGAGAGTTTAGCTGGGAGGTGTTAATGCATCCGCCGTATAGTCCTGACCTTGCACCTTCAGATTTCCACCTGTTTCGGTCTCTTCAGAATTCTTTAGGTAGTGTCAGGTTAACATCACGAGAGGACTGCCAAAACCACTTGTCGCGGTATTTTGATCAGAAGTCCCAAAATTTCTATAGCAATGAGATCATGTCCCTAGTCCCTACCTACAAGATGGCAAAAAGTTATCGAACAAAATGGTACCTACGTACTTTAGTTAAATGTAAATAAACTATTTTAAAAAATGTTTTGAATTTTCTCAAAAAATGCGAATGAACTTTTTACCCGACCTATTATAATAGTTGCTTTCATCGTCTAGACCAGGGCTGTCCAAACTACATACCTTTCGGGCCAGTTAAATTTACTACAAAACCTGGAGGGCCGCAGAAAAAATAATTCAGTTTTCCAGTAAAAAAACAGGGTAATCATTTCTTTATACGGTTATTGGTTCTTCGTTAATTTATCTTTTACAATCATATCGATATCAACATCAACATTCGTTGTTGCCAGCCGCATTGCATGAAGAAGTGACTTATCAGACAGTGAAGATCTATACTTAGATTTTATAATGTTCATTGTTGAATACGCACTTTCACATAAATAAGTGCTGCCCATCATCGATCCCATTTTCAAGCCAAAATTTGTTAATTTAGGAAAACGATCGCCAAGGATCTTAAAAAAATCCATTCCAGTTTCTGTTCTACCATTGTAACAGGGATCTGACTGTACGTCACATAATTCCAACTGGTATTCAGTCTTTACGCCAGTGGCGTGACTATACCATCTGAGGCTCGTGGCAAATTCTTTGGATGGGGTCCAGTAAAAATCGTCACATTACAATTTAATTTTAATAAATTACTTAAGTAGTTACTCCTTAAGAACTTAGTTACTTAGGTACAAAATTTTATTTAAAATGTAAGGTTATTTCTGAGCTCGCGGCCTATTGGGCCGGGGCCCTCTCGGGCCAACCCGAGACCACGCCACGGGCCCCCAAGGGCCCGTGGCATTTTGCCAGCCCTGCCACCCTATAGTTACGCCACTGCTTTACGCTTCCGATTTGAATTTTTAATGGATGCGTAAAAAGAGACAAATCGCTCTCTAATTCTTTGAAATCTGCGAAACGCTGCTCAAATTTAAAAATTACCTCGTCGATGTACTTCAGGTGGTCAGAAAAGTTGCATGCTTCAAAATTTTCCATTCCGGTATAATGTTCTTTGCAACTCGGGTAAAAAGAAATATCATTTTTTTCCAGTGAACGTTTGAACAATCTCAGTTTATTTTTGAACCCATTCACATATCCATACAAGTTGGCTATATTTTGTTGTTTGCCTTGTAATTTCAAATTTAATTCGTTCAAATGTTGTGTTATATCAGTTAAAAATGCAAGACCAACAAGAAATTCAGGATCTTGCATTTTAGTTTCCATATCAGTTGTATCAGATTTTATTTCATTTTTAAGATATATGGGTACCTATTTCTTTCCGTAAAGCGAAAAAGCGGTGCAAGCACTGACCAGCACTTAACCATCGAATTTCTAAGTGCAATAGCAGATCCCCATAGGTTGCGTCAATTTCAGTTAAAAAATTACGAAATTTACGATGACTCAAAGCTTTGTTTCCGCCTCTAATAAGATTTGTTATTTTAACAACTATTTTCATGGCATTCATTTGGCGCAAAGATTTTCCGCATAAGGCTTCTTGGTGTATGATGCAATGGATTAATGGGCAATCAATGCCATTTTGTTTTAGAAGTCCCGTAAGTCCTGTCATAGCTTTTGCTCCGTCGGTCACAATACAAGAGCATGTTTGAAACCCACCGTATTCCATAACAGTTTTGTTAACAGCTTGAAAGATATCGCTGCCTTTAGTTGAGCCATGTAGTTAACATTTCCTCCGTGACCGAAAAATCTTTTGAAATGCAGCGAATAAAAATTATTAATTGACCGATATCTGGTCTGGTCGGTACTTTCATCCAAATATTATTATATGTTTATTGAATAATATTCACATTCTACAACGTAAACATATTTTTTTCGAAACATATTCGCCCATATTATCATATATTCGTCGTGCAACTGTTTGGTGAGATATAGAATTTAGATATAGAATTCCCCAGTAAAAGATAGCTTCACTTTTAAGTGATGCCATTCAAATAGAATGTTGCAAGAATAAAGATAAATAAATTATACCAAATATTGATTTTATGTTTTGACAAAGAATTCTATTATCCAAACTATTATGTCCAAAACTATTTTCTGATTAAAACATGCGTCGCGGGCCGCATGAAAACAAGCCGCGGGCCGCATGCAGCTTTTGTATGGACAGCCCTGGTCTAGACCGCGCGTTATCAGAAGGTTGTTAACACATTACGGAACCTGTTATATTGACAGGTAATTAAGTTAGGTAACTGCGATTTTCGTTTCCTTTTGTTATTCATTCCCTTTTTTTATATTTCTTTAATTCTTAAACTTTTGCTTCTTTGCAGTAATCAAATAATCAAAATCCTGTACCTACCTGCTTAAGCCTTGATAACAGCTTTGAATGTCTTGTCTTAAGTTTTGCTTTTTAGTAAGCAATACCTAGAAATGTAGGTAAGTAAAAAAGTAAATGATACAAATGTACGAGTATCATTGAGCAAGCTATTTAACGCCGACAACACTCTTTAGATTACATCCAGCATATTCTCTGCCAGCTCCATCACGACACCGATACCACTAAGAACAGATTAAAACAACCACTATCACAGTATAGGCACTAGGCACTCGTACCTGCGAGCAGGATCGCACACACCACTGCACTGATCACCTTCATTCTTCACCACAAGCACCCTGCGGCGCTCTAACGTAGAATACTTGCCAGGTAACGTAACAAATATTTAAGTATTAGCCTTATCAATACAAGGCTTCAGTGCGATGCTAATCAGTAACCCCGCTTTGTACAATTTGTACGATTGAGGATGTTTAATACTATCTTGAAAGTTAGCCTGCGAATGTAGTCCTAGTGTCAATATATTTTCGATTAGGTGTGAGTGCGACCAATATCGTAGTGTGAATGAGGAAAGAAGCCTAGCAAATATAGAAATGAGGAAAGTCCAATATTTGCCCTTGATAAATATATAGGTACAATGTCGTAAGAAACACGAGCGATCGACAGACCAAAGAAAGCTAGATAAATAAATCACAAGATAAAGGATAAGATAAATGTTCCACTTAAATAAGACGTGGAACGCTGACAGAAGACTGAATGTTGAAAATTACTCCGATTAGAAGAACCCACGCACTTAAATAATGATAATATGACGACGATGGTACTTAATTCCTATAGTTTGTATTATTTATCCAGTTGGTAGATTGTGTCGGGTCCCAATAGTGGAAACTCGATGCCTTACTAGTCGAAGACGTCCTATCAGTTTCGCCAAACTGAAGTTTGAATGGGCTATTCAATTTCTTTATAGGTTAATTGAATAGTATCTGCGAAAGTGAAGACGAGGAGGAAGACCACCAGTCCGAAGGTCAGACGAAATTGTGAAACAATGGATTGCTTGGCGATACATGAACATGAGGCTCGTTCATGATCGAAATAGATGGCATGTATGAAAGAAAAGTATACCTATCGATCGATACAGACTGATTAGATAGAAAGTTTGGAAAACATGCTATAATACAAAGCTGTCAGCTTAGTAATAAAGACTCAAGGTAACATCACACGGTTCGTGATGGACGCGGACCAGGGATCCTATTTCTTGAGCCTCGAGATTATCTCCGTCCCTCTCACTGTCATGACGTTTCTAAGGAGAGTGACAGTTACCTAGATAACATCTCACTTACCAGAATAGGACCTGAGCCCGCACCGACTCTATGGGAAGAGTGTCGTTTGCAGAAGTCCGTAGCTGTGATTTTCGATGTGGGGTGTCCGTAGTCGACCGCCGCCGCGCCGTGCGTGATAAATAGATGATCCGCAGAAACAAGCGCAGTGGGACTCCACCTTTAGACATTCAAATTCTGTTCTGATAACTACAATCAATTCCTAGTAACCTAATAATTTCAGACCAATATATATCTTACCATGTCTTAGCAAAATATTTGAAAAACTAATGTTAAATCAGTCTTCATTCTTTTGTATTAATAATTTATTATTTAATAAGCAATTTGGTTTTTCTAAGGGCTGTTCAACTGTGGACGCAGCCTCGAATCTCGTAGAGAGCATCTACGAGGCCTGGGAGTCTCAGCTCAGCATATTCTTTGGGTATCTTTTGCGATTTGTCGAAAGCGTTTGATTGTGTGAACCATGAAATTCTATTATGGAAACTTTCACACTATGGTGTGACAGGTGATGCGTTAATGTTGATGAAACCATATCTGTGTGGTAGAACCCAAAATGTTGACATAAATAGGGTTCGATCGGAGTCGGCTAACGTTTCAATCGGGGTCCCTCAGGGTTCAATTCTTTCCTCTTTCTAGTCTATATCAATGACCTGCCTTTCTTAGCGCGTAAGTATTGGGAAATTATTTTGTTTGCCGACGATACATCTTTGTTATTTAGAATCAATAGGAAAAACTATGATATATCCAAAATCAATTTGTCGCTTAGTTTAATTAATAGGTGGTTTAGCGTCAATAACTTAATGCTAAATAAAAATGCTTTTAAATAATATTTATTAAATATATTTATGAAATTAAAATATTAAAAAATTGATTTAATTAATTGTATAATAAATTAATTTCAAATTATTTTTTATTAAATAGAACAGAAAATCACATAACAACAAGAACTTTTTTTCAACTTCTCTGAATAAAAAAATAATACTATCTACGATCTATGTATTTCCCTTCTTCTATGTATGACCTTCTATAAGTTTTATGTTTTAAAATTCACGAAGAAACTTCTTACATCATTGAAGAATAAAAAAATATAGAACCTCTTTTTTTCATCCTCTCAAACCTCTCTTCTCTTTTCAAATTACTTTTTTGCCCTTGTGCTTAAAAGTGGACTTTTACGCACAAGGGCAAAAAAGTAATTTGTTTTTATTCAGAGAGGTTCCTTTTAAGCACAAGAGCCTAAAACGTCGCTTTAGTCCGCCTACACGACGCGCGACGTAAAGTAGGACTTTACGAGCAGGAGAAGTGAAAATTGTATTTGACATTCATAAGTGTACATTGATGTACCCATATTAGAATAAATTATTTTGAATTTTGAAATCAGACTGCACTAGCCAAATACAATTTCGATTTAATCTTTCCTTCCTGTTTTAAGATCTGTCAAGTCTAAGCGACGGTTTTTGAAAATAATATGCTGAACTTAATAACTTAATATTCTTTTGTTTTGTTTAATCTTAAAATCGTTGGTTTGCTTTTACTGAACATTGCTGAAAATTGTCACGAACATTCCTGCTGTCGGTCATTGCCTAGTCAAAAAATACAATACAAAAATCTGAAAAAACCAATAAATCTGCTTCTTATTAGATTTTCTTTCCAAACGAAGTACCTATCTACTTTGATTTCATAACTGGCGTAGAATAATCTGTTCTAATTTGATTATTCCGATTATCTAATCGTGTCAGCAATAATTACTCAATGTCAATTCCAAACTCTAATCCACCTGCGATGAAGTATAAAATATAAAAATGGTCCGTATTCCTTGCATTTGATTGCCTTCAACACCAATGTGAAAATATACTACCTAGGTACTTTATTTTATACCATGATTAATGAATATGAAGTAATATGAGTTAAATACAAAAGTTTAGATAAATAAAAAATATAAACATATTTATAATTAAATTAAAAATTTAAAAAACCCCCGACACAAAAACCTACCTAAAAAAAGTACGAAATAATAATTTGATTTATTTAACAACCTGTACATAAAAACTAAAACACCGCTAAAAATGTTAATAATAATTACAACAAAATATTAGTTAGGAAGAATCTAAGTACCTACCTATTAATATTTCTGCAAAGAAAACGTCGCGTCGGGGGGACCGTTTCTAAATATTAGTATTTACAACAAAGCTACCACGATGAGTATAACTCCAAGACTGATTAGTATATTGTTATCCAGAAGAAAATTGATATACTACTATTACTTATTTGCCTACCTACCTTTTTTAGAAACGGTCCCCCCGACGCGACGTTTTCTTTGTAGAAATAGGTAGGTACTTAGATAACAACCGGGCACAACCGGGATATGCGGTTACGTGATTATATTCAACATTGCAGAATACACATTATTATTTTTTTTTTTTATACTACTCAGTGACAAACGAGCAGACAGCCAACCTGATGGTAAGCGGTAACTGTCGCCCACACCCACGGATCACACATTCAAGCTGCTGGCAACAATTTTTTTTTCTGTTTGTTAACAAGTTGAACAGAACACAACAATGCAAGCATTTTTGCTTTTCGGCAGAAATAGATAAGGCAGTGGTACTCACCCAGGCGGACTCCTCAGGCTAGACAGAGTCCTACCACTGATAATTAAAATATCTTATCTTTCATTTGACAACCATTTTGGGCACATTTGTAGAATTTTGGTTCTTCCATCCCCACTTTAACCCACCATAACTCTTAAACGGCTCAATCGATTTTTATAAAACATAGCTACGAACACTCTCGATTAAGTCTCCTTTCATCCAAAAAGAAACTAAACTGAAATCGGTTCAGTGGTTCGGGCGCTATGATGCCACAGACAGACAGACAGACAGACACACAGACAGACAAACAGACACGTCAAACTTATAACACCCCTCTTTTGCGTCGGGGGTTAAAAACAAGCTTTAACAAGTACATTTAACAAGTATACCAAATTTCAACTCAATCAGACATCATCGGGTAGTGGTTCAAAATTCTGTTACAAGATTTGGACCATTTTTAGAAGGCATGTGAAATAAAAGCTTATAATATGAAATAACATAGTTTATACTCGTAGGTGCATACTTACATAATTATCTGTATTTGCGTTTGTACATTTTGCTCATATAACATTATCGCGTATTTGTGACAAATACTTATCATCGGGGAAGCTATCTGGAGTATTTTCCAGGCTCTGAGTTTTCTACTAGTTGAAACTGTTACGCTACAAAATGTATTTCTTATTCTTATACCCCTATAATGGGGGTGATAGGTGAAAGAGGCTCGCAGATAAGGGTGGTAACTCCCGCACCGGGTCGTTCCTAGTGCAGAGGATGGCCAATTGGCCATCGCAATTCAACGCGGGAATTCCGCGAATTTGATAGGCACCTTCGCATCGGGAGCTATATTAGGGGTTTTGACATTTTTATTGATTTTTTTATTGTATTTATTTGACAGTGTATTTTTGATTGAATATTTGTTTCGTACTAGTAATATCGAAGTAATGGAATGTCACTTTGTCTAGCTAGGCCCTCTGTTTCGATAATCCATCCACAGATCGGAATAGCAATCCAACAATGCGACATTGCAACCCTTTTGTGTAATAGTCAGCAATTACTTTGGTTTTACTCGTACTGTTTATTGCAACGACCTGGCGCAGCGGAAGTATATCCACCTTAAAACCTAGAGGTCCCGGGTTCGATTCCTGATTCGATGTTTGAATGATGAATTTAAATATCTGTTCTGGGTCTGGGTGTGAGGTGTCCTTGTCTTTGTGTGTGTTCCTTGGCATCCCCAATACAGAGTATCCTATTGGGAGCTATGAGTGTAAACATTTTTTATTATTCATATTTATTATTTATTCTGGAGTCTTAGCTTATTTATTATGCTGGAAGTCATTGGGATATTGGTTTACGCTATTCAACTAGTGCGTTTTATAACCCCATAAATAAGCATCCTAATTATCCACTAAAGCAAAATTGCGAAATCACACCATCTTCCGAAATCTAAACATAATATAGGAAAGGGTATGTTTAGCCGAAAGGGCTCATACTACTCGTCATTATGTACAATTTGACAATGGGACTGAACCAGAAATCGAGAAAAAAATCAGCTGTTCCACACAAAAATGCAATGACACTCGACAATAAGTATCGAATATCTGATAATAAATTATTTAGCGATTCCAGTTTTGTCTCAAGTTAAAATTGTTTCCAATAATTTTAAGGGTTTGAACAGATATTAGAGTAGAAGTCATTCATACTCTAGAATAATCTGATAGGGGCGGAAGAGTAGGTACTTAGTAAAAAGAATTTATAATTTTGTTTCTATATTAAATTTTAGTTACATTTTAGTCGAATTTATATTTACAATTACCGAGAATTCCATTTAAAACGAAAACAAATTCATGACAACCCTCTTATTCTGCGCAAGCGAAATCGTGAACAACAGAAAAAAAACAAGTGTTAACAAAACAAGTCAGATTTTACTATTTAAAAACAGTATAAAGGCATAATTTTATGTACTTAGCTTATTATCTACTTCTTTAATGCAACGCATGTAAATAGATGTAGTAAATGTAGAGGTGTACCAGCACATCCAAGTAGTTTTTTCTTTGGTAGGTCTAAAGTAGCTTATTAATTATTTATCATATCCAGTGGTTTTGATATTACAGGATAGGATAGCGATCAATTCGTGAAAGGTTCAGTACATTTTTAAGGAGTGTAGTTAGGGGTAGGGGGCTCTTCTCTTGGTTTCCGACTGAAGCTGCTGGACAAGCTTCTCTGGAATGCGGCGGCCCTCTGCCGGTTCCTCTTAGGGCCCAGACACACTCCGACAATAACGACGACCAAGATCACTCCCAGGAACACGTACAGGAAGATGAAGACTGAAAATTAATGTTAATAATTAAACTTCCATAAGATTACGAAAAAAAAAACTAGGCAGAATATTAAAATACTTAATAAATGATAAAAGATAATGGTGATCACCAAAATCCTATACCAACATTATACTCGTACCTAACGCCTAACAATCATGATATAGCTAACGTTGAAATCAACATACTCGTAGCAGCGAACTGATATGATTTTTTGATAGGCTTTAAGGGCCGAAGAGTGACATAGACTGTTTAAATCTCGGAAAAAGGCATGAGTAGTTTTGAAGACCTTCGCCTTTCCGAACTAGATCTCAAGCGCCAAACTCGGAAAAACCGGTCTAAGCCCTCCTACAACTACACGTACAACAGCGCGGGCCAGCTTTATTGCGCGGCATGTGACCGGGTGTTCAGAACGAAGTTCGGATTTGCCAGCCACATACGAGCATACGCCAGAAGATAGCCAGAGTCGCCATCATCGGACACGATGCGGACGACATCATCATCATCATCATCAAATCCCGGAAAAAACACGATGGGTCCTATACAATTCTATAGGTAATTAAGATGTAAAATGTATGTTTGTAATCTACGGTTTTCTAAGGTCAAATTTACCGTCATGTGCCGCCCCTGTATTCTGTTATTTAAACAATTAGCTAGACTATGTGTTTAAGCTGTAGCCTATGACCCGCACACTCTCCTATAGTCCTCATGGGCTCATGGAGTCTATGTATAAGCCTATGATGGAAAGAGTTGCCTAGATAGAGTGTTCTTGATATTTGAAAGCGCCAGCATTATACTTACATGGGTTGTTGTCGTAAGTTATGATTACTACTCCAGGATTGTCGTCGGGCCTCTCGTCAGTCTCTGGTCTCTGAGTCGTAGTAGTTGCTGGGGGCGCAATGATGACAGACGACATCGTGTCCCTGGCAATCTCCACGTCCTGCCCACGGATCTTAGCGACGATGGTCCAAGGATGGCGGTCAAGGATGGTGGCTTCGCGAATTGTGAACTGGCACTCGCCGTTGGCTAAGATGCCGGTCAAGGTGTATTCAGACGGCACGTTCTCGTTGGTGAATCCTGGAATGTTCGGAGAGTGATATTAAGTCCTAGCATTTATGATCATTTGCGAATATGGAGAATATCGAAATGCAACAACGACGTCAAACTGATCAAAACCAAATAGATAGGAATCTGTCTCTATTTCAAAAAGCTTCACAGGAGAAAAGGAGGCATACTGGGTCTTCATATCAAAGCCTAGGAAAGACTTTGGTTCATCCTAGTGGTCCAAGTCTGACACTCTGGTTATAATGGTCATGGTGGCTCTTTAACGTCATCAGTGTTCTCTGTTCATCACTGATAAGACAAAGCTTCTCCATTTTTCCTGGTAGCATAACAAAATAAATACCACTATGACCACCAATCTTGTCCAAATAGTATATTTTCTTTCGGCTCTTTTTCTAGCTACATCGCGTAAAGCAGTAGGACTTGAAAACAACATCCTATGCCTTTACGTTAAGCTATATTTTGCAGCTGCTCTAGTGTTCAGTGTCGGTGTAATTCCATAGAGTAACTGACACCTAATATCATAGATTAAGCGACAGTTAATGAATATAACTTCAAGGTGCAAACGAGATTACTTACCAAAGCCGTCCATCCTGACGAAGCGGCAGTACTCGAGCGCGCGGCCCTCGTACACTACACCCTCGACGGTCATGACGTTGCCATGGCCGACAGAGTGACTGACTCGCATGCGCTCTGAAATAAGTTAAAAAACCAACTAAAATCTTCATCATCATTGTTTCCAGCAGGCAATCGCTCACTGCTGAGCAGCCTACGCCTTTTATTTTGTACGTCACTCATCCCAGTCATATGCAAAACTTATCCAGGTTCAGAGAACTTAAACTTGAAGAGTTTGTCTGTCTCTAAAACAAACTCAGTAACTTTAAATAGGTTCTTCTGATCGACAACATTCACCAGCTCCACATAGCTACATCAGGGAACGCGGACCCTGATTTCTCGTGTATATTTTGTTGTCCTTGGCTGATTCTGCATTTTACGACTTCGACAGCTCGTCTCTCAGTACTTCAGTACATACCATGAATAGTGACTTGGAAGGTGTCTCTCTGTTCTTCGGCGACTCCGACGAGTCCCACGTGGCAGCTCCAGCGGCCGCTGTCACGGGCGTACATTCCGTTGAAACGAATACCGCATTCTCCCGCGTCGAAACCGCCGCCGACGTACTCCATAGAGGACGTGGACATGCCTGGAAATACAAAAAAAAAGATAATTACGACTTCAACATACACAACTAACTGCTGTAATAATTTTAAGTTAAAAAAAATTAAATTCGGAAATTGAATCCGAGTAAATCTACGTACCTACTTCATCTTCGACTACATCGTCGCTTACCAACTTGCGAGTTGGTGGTCAAACGCGCATTAATTAATTACAAAAAAAATTACTAGTAAGGGTAGTATGACGCAAAGTCGTCGGTCCGTTAGCCGTCAATATGACCGGATTTTTCAACTGTGAAGTCTGCACCCGAAATACAGCAGCTGAAGTGGAATTGCTGTAAGTATAACTTAGTTTGTCTTTTATTAAAGACAAGAAAAGAAAAAAAGAAAAAAAGAAGAAAAGCTCGTTATAACGAGCTCTTCTTTCAGATTTTTACCCCGCCCAATTATTGTCAAAGCATAAATGCTATACAATAGGTAATAACAACTTTACTTAAGCTAACGTAGTCTTCGGACTCTGCGCAATTATTCCACAATTCATGAAATGATCTTACCAGGTGTGATAGTGAATACTGTTCCGTTGGCAGCTCGGAAGTAGCAGTAGCGGATGGCAGACTCCACGGAGCAGGACATGACAGTTGGGTCCTCGTCCACCGCGTTCACCATAGAACGGGTGGCTTTCAGGATAGGCTCTGGAATCGAGAATTTAGCTATAAGATATTTTGTAGTTCGACAAAGGTAATTAAAAATTAAAAAAGTAATTAGTTAATTAAAAAAAACATCTACGACCAACTTTTTAGTTTAGTTGCGTCGTGTCCTAAAAATTGGCTTATAATATTTTTTGTTGCCAGTCTTCTCAAACTGCCTCAGGGCCTTAAACACTAAGTCTATTGACCGTTGTTAACAAGTAAAAAGTTACCCTCCTCCCAGGAAATCTTGTAAAACCTATATAATCTAGGTTACATATCCATATTGGCCTAATTTGTAAGACTTGCCTTGTTGAACAAGAGCGGCGGTAGCTGGATCGGACAGTGCCCAGGGGCAGAGTACTGGCATATGCCCGTAGTAAGTTTCTTCAGCGGTGTCGATGGCACAGCGCCACAAGCCCAAATCTGTTGTCAGAGGGTCGGTGAGGCGGATGCCGCACTCGTAGCTCCTTACTCCGGATTCGGTGCTGAAAGAGTAGGTATTTAAATTATTCACATCGTTATCATTGTTGCCCCGCATCGGCCTTCTTCCTCTTTTTTGTGCAATAATTAGTCTTTGACTAATCTTATCCTCATGTTTCCCGAAACGGGTTTTGCAACGTGTCGATACATTTGACCAGTGGTCGGCTTGGTATTTTGAGCTTTATTGCAAGCGATTATACCAGCTCTCTTTACTTGCAGTCACGATCGCTTTGTAGTATTGTTTTAAAAAAAAGCTTTTCCTAAACCAACCTGGCCCCATTTCCGTAGAATTCGTAACGATCTTCAGTCAGTCCGCTGGCTGCAATAAGGATCTTGCCCTGGGGGTTGCGGAACTTGCAGCCGGTGACCGTGGCTTCGGTCTGGACGGAGCAAGTGACGGTGACGATGGGCTTATCCTGGGCTACGTGGGTTGTAACTTGGGGTTTGCCTTCTATAATGGAAAACAGAACGTTTTTTAGTTTGCTTTCTGTTATTTAGATCATGAAAATAATTGTGTAAAGTTTGTTCAAAAAGTGGTATATAAAGGCCTGCGATATTTGCAAGGACACAGCGGATTTAACATTAAAGCAATTAAAATATGTAGGCTAACCTGATTCCCTGACTGTAAGGATGAGCTGATGTTGTTCAGTAAGAATTCTTCCGGGTACGGCTACCAGCATTCTCCAGTGACCGCTGTGTTCCGACCCAATCTTGACCAGAGATAGGTGACATCTTCCAAAGCCATCAAAAACGGCGAAGCCTTGAGGATCATCCAGTCTGCAGTAGACTGCATTTACTGGGCCCACATCTTGGTCAATAGATCTGTCTCGCACAACGCTCAACACAGTTGTGGAGAGAGGTGCTGCGTAGTCTTCAGCATCAGCTGTAGATGAAAAATAGCATTAAAATGGTGATAAAATTACTTTTACCTAAAACTAAGTTACCAAATTTCTCAATATCATATTCTTAATGCCATGAAGGCCAATAGCCCCTAAGTTTCAATTAGATTGAAGATCTAAGAACTCAAATCTTCGCAAAAAAAAACCTACAGCACCTACAGCTACAGCTACCTATTAATAATTTTTTTTTTTATTTTTTTTTTTTAATTATTATAATCACATCATCAATGACGGCTATTTCACTTTTATCTATTACAGATTTTTCCTAGAAGTGATGGTCTATGGTAACATATGTCTAACGAAATCGCATGGGTCCACTGGCTATGGATCTCAAACAACAGTTTGATTCAAACCCTTTTAATCACTGCAACCAGTTTACATGGTTAATAGTAGGATATTGCAATATAACATTGTATTACGTTATCAGTATCTTCAAAAAGTTGTCGTGTAAAGCTTGAGCAGATTCCGTAAATGTACCTAAATATAAACGCGATAGCAAAGTTTTCACTTATCATGCCGCTAATTATAATTTACGACTTGTAGATGTTATCTTTAGACGTGACTTGATACACGTTGCATTTATAATCCTTTAATCAAATATTACCTGTTACGTTGATAGTAAAAGATAATCTGCGTTTAAATGTTTATTGGCTCGAGCAATCAATGTCCTGTATCCGACTACGTGCTCTGATACCGTGGTGATGATTATACTATTTTCAACTTTACCCTCTTTAATCACTTCAACACCGTGGACCAACGCTTTTATGATTCGATATGCATTTGGCATCAAATGATCTCTCCGTTGACTCCAAAAATGCCATTGCCAGATTTGTACACGACCCCAACGTACTCGCTGCATTAGTAAAATGTTTATGATTCCAAAGAATCCGCATGTTGCAAAAGCATTGCAAAGAAAAATAGGTAAGTATGGTTTTAGCGATGGCTTATTAATAGGATCAATCATAGGCAATCATGGGTGTACCAATATCCGCAACTATAAAACCTACATGTATCAGCGAGAACCATGCAGCTGGGAACTGTGTGTATGCCAATACCAGCTGTGTTCACATATTCTTCTCTGAGTCCTGAGAATTGTTTACCTGCACCGAACAGGTCCTGCCTATATATCGCTAGAGGTGGAGTCGAGAGTAACTTCGATGAGGGTTTGAGATATGCTACGATTAGCCTAAAAGCTAAGACTGAAAATATGTAATAAGTAGGTACCTGCATCTTGGCTCTCGACTGTCTCGGCGTAGACTCCTGGAACAGAATTGTTTGTGTTAACACCTGACGAAATAGCAATGGAACAGCTCTCTAAAGCTCCTTGCTCCGTTATTGAGGAAAATAAAGGATACAGACTGGCATGCATCTCAGTAAATTGTAAGGTGTTTTTTTTTTTAGAGAATTGACCTAATTTCCTGAGATTTTTTCTGCACGCTCTGATGATTGTGTTCCTCTTTTCAATATCGATTCTGCCACTTTATAAAATAATGTGATTGTAATAATTTGACGCCCTTTGTATTGCATTTGAAGCTAGTAAAACCAATACTTGTATCACCTAATCATAATAAAATTTAATCTATTCTTTGATCTGTCGAAAAATAATAGTTTATCTATGATTAAACGTATTTTTAGACAATAAAACACATCTGACTTCAATAAAGTTCGTTTTCAATTGAAGGTATGCAATAATATGGATTAAGCTCAAGTTTTGCCGTCTAGGCATTACGGCCACATATATACACGATACACATACACACAAATATACATATTACACATTTAATGTAAAATAAAAAAATATGTAAAAAAGTAAGGTATTGAATATGCATAAAACTATTAAATATTATATGTAACAAAAATAAATCAAGAACATCTTTTAAAAGTAACCAAAGTTATTATTAGAGTTAAAGCCAAGCTAAAGCTTGCCATCATCGGTTTGGCTGTGTAACAAGTTTTGTTGTTAGTTTAAACATAATTGAAAATTTATGTAACCAGTTGAGAATTTTAAAATTTGGCGCCTTATAAAATTATGCGCGTGTTGAAATTCATTCAATTTAAAATAAAGTTGCTACGCGAATATTTTGAATGCTTTCTGGCCGTTATATATTAGGGCACGCAAATCAATAGTGCGCGAGTGCATCAAACCTAAAAAATTAGATAATCATTTAGTCTTTTTTAACCGACTTCAAAAAAGGAGGAGGTTCTCAATTCGACTGTACCTATGTTTATTTTTTATACGTAGCAGGTCTTTTACAAAAGTTAAATATTACCAAGGTGCATGAGCAGCAAGAGCAAAGATTTAAATAAAAATTGAATTATATTTTGACCCATTTAATATAGATTAATACGTGACGGGCTGAATGTAACGAGAGGCTTAATTGTCGTAAAATGTATTTATTTTTTGATTGGCGACTAAACCTGATTACAAAAGCTGCGCTGCTCGCGCTGCTCGCGCTGCCCCTCGCAGCCTGCGGCATTGAACCATGTCCCTTTCGGCCTAGGAGTAAATATGTACACCAGTATGCATCCTACATAAGCACTGACTATAATTATAAAAAAGGATTATCGAGCTTTTTAGTAAAAACAATCGGATGTTAACATTAAATGTAATGAGTACACTGCGGATTTAAAAAACGACGCGCCTGTAAATTTCTAACGCTGTTTTAAACGACGCCTCCAAGTAAATTGCAAAGTTGCAAACGCTCTACGTTACATCCAGCATCTTCTCTGTCAGTTTAATCTGCGACTACACAACCAAACACCACTGAGTTTAAGACAACCAGCCACCATCACACTAGCTACTCGTACCTGCGAGCAGGATCGCGCACACTACTGCACTGAACACCTTCATTCTGTCAAGCACCCTGCGGCGCTCTAACGTAGAATACTTGCTAGGATAACGTCTCAATATTTAAATATTAGCCTTATCAACGCAAGGTTTTAGTTTACGGCTAATCAGATACCCACCTTTGCACAATTTGTACGATTGAAGTTAATGATACCGTGAAATGTTGGCTTCTGGAATGAGACCGTCGTAACTAATTTGTGTACCAATTTACTTCGATCGGGTAACTAATTTAGTATAGTTTGAAGGGAGAAGAACAAAGAAATGAGTAGATTTTACATTATATGCTTTAAAGAACATGAGAAATTCATGAAAACTTTCATTGAGAACAAGAGATAATGTTTATAATGTATACAAATAAAAATACAAAAAAAAAAGATTAAGTATAATGTCATGTCATTTGAAACTTGAAAGATCAAAAATAGTTATTCCAGATATGGCGAATGTTAAAGATGAAACCCAATATGATTGGATAAGGATAGGAATATGATGATGATGATAATATAAGGCTTAAAAACGCTGATAGAGCTTGAAAGTTGAAATTTACTCTACTATTGAGAACCAAGTTAAGGAATAATGAACCTCTTAACTTAAATTATGATGATAATAAAATTATATAGTTTGGAAAACTCGGTCGGTGGGTAACCAACCCATACAGAGCTGGGATTGTGTTATTTTCAGATAAAAAATTCAATTCTATTATAATACACGCTCGCAATAAACCGTCAAGGCTGAATCAAACATCACGACGCATCGCGACGCTTACTGCTGCTGATGATCAGCAAACACGACTAAAAAGTAGCTAGTTATGGTACATATTCAATCTGTTTTAAACTTTCCATACATAGGTACCGACTGTCTGTCGGTGTCTGTCTTACCTCTCATCCAAGGGTCGTCTGTCTGGTAGAGATCGCTTTCAGCGATAAGACCATCTTTTGTGCCTTTCTCTTATGTATGTTACTTTTTGTGATTTCCTTTTTCCTGATACAATAACGACATACGAGTATTGTACCTATTGTATTGTAACTATGTTTTCAACCATTAACACAGCCACCTCAAACCATGCGTTATGTTTTTAATCTGACAATTGTTAAATTGGGTTCTCTGTCTCATAAATAAGCCAGGCCTCTACACTTTTTTTAGATCTATCATGTAACCTTTCAAAGTAAATTGATCTCACGTCACACAAGCCAAGAATCGCGTACTTGAACTGCGTACTTGTACTGACTTTAAACTGGTCTCCATTCTTTTGGACTATATACTAAACTAAACTTAAAGGTACTTATCATTTAAAATTGTTGCAATCATTCTCACACACTGAAGGAGACGCAAATAACTTTAGTCATGCCAGGTTAGTTTAGTTTGGTTTATTTTCCAACAGAATCGACGCTACTGTATCTTCAATAGATTGATTGTGGGTAAATTGCATGTAGATAAAATAGGTTAGGTACTCGTACATTGGTGGATCCATTCATTTATTAGTACAGAAGCGGAGCAGACCTTTCAAGATAAGGTTGCTAGGCTAGCCAGATTTATGTGATAACAAGTTTATTGTTAAACTTTTTGTAAACTTTAGTTTTTTTCACATTGAAATTATAAGTCCGTCCAATCCTACTTCATACTAATATAAATGTGAAAGTTTTTGGATGTTTGTCACGCAAAAATGCCTCATCAGATTTGGTATGGAGGTAGGTTTCTTCTACCTTTCATAAACATTAGGCTGTTCAGTTCACCTATGAAAATTGAAGTATAGGATACAGGATAGTGGGTGAAACCGCGGGACTCAGCAAGCTTTATTTTTTTATAATAATATTAATGTTTTTTTTTTCTAAATCGCATTAATGAGCTCAGACCAAATAAGACCGAGCTGAAGATTAGAAACCCTTTAAATTCAATGCAGTGACTAATTGCCCTTGTAATTGAATGCTTTTGCGTCGTATGCGTATGCGGAGACCTCCCAGGGTACGGGCGAGGGTGACCATCAAACAATAATAATCATTTATTGAGCTTTAACAACATTGAATATTACGGGTCAAATAAAAGGAATAAAAATGTAAAAAAAAAAGAAATAAAATAAAAAGCTTTTTATTTTTTTATTATAAATAATATATTTCTCTTTACTACCTATGTAATTCAGTCTGTTAATATAATATAATATTTAATATGTTTGATACATATAACTCAATCATACTAAAATTATACAGGCAGTGGAGGTGCCTGTAAAAATCGTCCAATCTATTCTAACTTTAACTCAGAAAAGCAATCAATCGATTCTAATTTTGTTTTAAATACTTACTCTTAATTCAAATTCTTCAGATGATAGAATATTTAATTTGTAAGGAGTGTATCATAGACCGGAATAGACCCATGTCTCAGGTAAAGCTCGTTCATGGTGGGGTGTATATTGAAATGACTCTTTTCGGCTTTATGACACCCGTTTTCTGCAATTCAGCAAAAACATTTTTTTTAAATCTCCAAATATATTTAAGCCACGGACACCCTTGTCATTACAGCCCGCTGAACAATATCCAAAGCATGCGCGCTCATAGCGCCGTTCAAGCAGAAAACTATTAACACAGTAGACCAACTGGCGTGGTCAGGCAACCCCTTGGCAATCTTGCGATCACCGCCTGCTCGGTGCAGGGAAAGTTGAGATATTCGCAGCGCGAGATATGGAAAACGATGTAATCAATGTAGTCAAGCCAACTAATAAGTAGGTGAGCTTTCCAAGTGAACAAGACTTATTTTGATTCATATAGACTATACCAGACCGCAATAGATGGAGGCAAATTACCCGGATTACCCGGGTTTTGGTGACCACGGTCCTCAGAAATGAGGGAACGATTGAAGAAGAAGATTACTATTATACTAGACTAGGAGATTTAGGTTTTTGGGAGCTTCGCTGGTTTACGTAGGACGAGGGACGAGCGTGGAAAAACATAAAACACTCTAAGCGAGACGTCTCGGAGCAAGTCGTATCGTACAACCCCACTTAGAATTAAGATGATTTCTGATATCTGTGGCCAGTATGGTACTGGTCTAATACGTGCAAGAAGTGGTCTTCGCTTCACGGTTAATGTGACGGCTCTCTTAAACAAATAAGGACCGCAAACGCCTCCCGAGCTGATTAGAGAGAGTCATGTAATTGTACAGTGTGGAAAACTGCAAGAAAAAATGGGGCCAATGAATGCAGATGGCATCTGTTATAGCTGAGATGATTTAGCGAATGTGATACAATACGCACACCCAGACAAACCTCTTATTGAAATTCATACTTAGTACTAAATAAACTATAGATAATATTGTGACTGTAACTGTGACCTCATATTTAATATGGTAAATTCTGCATACCTACTGGACTGAACATACCTGTCAAAAGAGTATATTTAGAAATACTTTTACAATTGTTTCATAGCTCTACCACCCAGCTCGACAATGATCGAACTTACGAGGCCATTAACAATTTTAACGACTGCACGATTCCAATACTATAACGTGGCAAGCCAGTCTCGAAACGACTCCAGTGTCCTTTCGCCTTTTCTCTCGCTCAAAAGAAATGTGTAAACGACCGTGGCATACACAATGTGCATGTGGAGGCCACATGATGGAAGAAAAATGATCTTTGTTGCTGTGCAGATAAACCTGCAGTCTGTTTACTAGATGAGCGTTAAGTTATAACCTTTCGCAGTTAAGTTGGTCCAACCGGCGCAGCACACTTCACGCCACGAGTAAAGCAGTCTTCGAAAGAACCGCACGGTGGAAGCACGTTTCTCGCTCGGTTCAAAATTATCTCAATCCTGCAAACAACAATATTACTTAACTGGACCACTGTGTAAACAAAACAAATTCCTGTGCTAATCGTTATCGAGTGCGTCGACTGTGTTCACAAATTTCAAGTTACCGGGGACTTTATTTATACACGTAAGTTTGTGTTATACTTAGATATTGATTTTTCTCCCGCTGCAAGGATTTACTCTGTCGTTGCAAGGATATTAATATCTTTATGAATGAAGTTGATAAGTTCTATATTCTAATCTATGGTTATTATATTGATATCATAAGATATCAATAATAATAGAGGGACGAGAAAGCATGGCGGGTCGCGATTCCGTTAGTCATGTGTTCTTTTGAACTCGTCTCACTGCCGGTCGTTTCTTGCCGTTTCGTTTCTATTCCGACATGAATATTTATAATATCCGATGATTCTTCGAACGCTGCTTCAATGAGCCGTGTGTTTGTATTATCATATCAACCGCGATGACTAACGTGCGGTCGCTGTTTGTGGTCTGTTTACCTATTTACGGCAGGATAGTAGTAGAGGTAAATTACAATATCAATTTCAGTATATTTGTGAAACAATAACTATCTATAGTGCTTCATTTGCTTGGTTGACTGGCTTGTTGGCTAATATTATATTTAGCTTATCATCCGGATCAAATTCTTTAAACTTAATGGCTCTTCCAGTGTTCTTATCTCTACAGACAATCCTCTTAATTACCTTTAACATTTTGTATGGCAGGTCTTTCGTAGCTGCCTTATCAAATGATAACTGTTTTGCTTAATTCTATGACTTCTAGGACTATGGTTTACGTTACTTAACCCATTTTACTATTATCAATAGCGTACTCAAGTGCTCGTAATTGCGTGATGAATTTACCGGATCGCGAAAGAGTTTTGAAGATTACTCGTCTTTCATTTTTGGAAGAACTCATCTCTCGAACACGTGTACAAATAGTGTTTTTTCACATTCAGATATAATTAAATTTGTCATCATTATTATTTACAGGGTAAATGTGATAGGTTATAATATAAAAAACCCATATCCACAAACGATACGATTTATTTTTAGCCGGCACCAAATTGGTTGGTAACATTAATTACTTTCTATTGGCATTAATATTTTAATTTTCATGCTCAAATCTTACATCCTTTATTTAAGAATACAATAAATATAATGTCGCGATTGAATCGGTTTCTTCTAGACCAGTGTGTTTCATCGAACATAGACTGCATCATTGCTCATCGTCAGGATGGCGGTCAAACACAACTCTATCATCAAACAGTCTTTAGTTAGAACATGGTCTTTTCCATAAAATATACATTATAAAACTTGAAAACCAGTTTTCAAGTTTTATATGAAAAAATTGAAATGAATAATGAAATACTATGAAAAAATTTCGAAAACATTTCCAAAAATATAACATACTCGTTAGCATTACAAACTATTTCAGCAAAAGCATAACGAAAGTTACTAATATGCTTGACGTCATTATTCAAATAGAATTAGAGTAATCTTTAGTATAGTTCCAACTATACGATAGTGTATACTTAATACAACAAAACAATACATATTCTATAGCATACATTTTCATAGGTACCTGTCTATTATAAAAGTTCTACCACCTCAAAGCAAACGGTACTGTCATCTACAATAATTAACACTACGATAGACACTGCCACCGCAACGCTAGAACGGTACAATATGCTAAATGCCCAA
Source organism: Alcis repandata (assembly GCA_949125135.1). Classification (NCBI taxonomy): domain Eukaryota; kingdom Metazoa; phylum Arthropoda; class Insecta; order Lepidoptera; family Geometridae; genus Alcis; species Alcis repandata. The sequence continues at coordinate 4,648,045 of OX421240.1, forward strand.
ACTTCGTGAATCATCAAATCTAGACTTGACAAGACCTAGTTTCAGATTACAAAAGACATATGAGGTTTGGTTGAAGGACCTTGAGGACAAAAAATGTGTTGTCTCGCCGTTTAGCTACCATTCAATATAAGTAAACCTGTCTGTATTGATTTTATCAAAACCAGTCAAGGTTTTGATTGTACAAATAGAATGGAAAATTGAATATTGATAGAATTAGTTTTAAAATACAGATGTTCGAATTTGGAATATATAATTTGAGTAAAAAAATAATACTTACAGATATTTCCAATTTTATTAATTGATTACGTATAGGTTACGTTAAATTTACAATATCCCAGGTGTTTCGTTTTTAGACACTGCTTTCCGTAAATTATAATATATTTATGTAGTTGTTGACAATATTGAAGGAAAAATGCAATTATATTCTACCCTAACCTGCTCAAAAGAAGTGTACACTTTTCGGGTATAAGACGAGTATGATTGTCTATTTTTAAATGACCTTCTACTTCCTAAACGACTTAACCGATTTTGAATGAAAAGACATCGTTAGATTCGTCTTTATATCCGGAGTGCCATAATTAATGAAATTATTAATGCATTCTGCAGCCAACTTTTTGGTTTCTCTTGTAATGATTTGATTGTCTATTTAACAGAACAGTTTGAACTGTTTGTTTTCATTTTGCATTGCTATTGTTTCAAACTGTTCTCAACGATCCATATGTACATAATTACATTTACAGATAGAAGTACTAGATACTACTAAAACTATACTAATTGAAAAATGATATATTAATTGAATAAACTGCCAAGCGTATGTGTATTAATATTGGGTCTACCTAACTCAAATACTCTGTTAGGTGAGTTAGGCATACATCTAATATTAACTTGTTAGGTACATTACCACACAAGGAAAAATCAAAATATGTAGAGCAGGTATAAATAATACAGTTAGATTTTATTTGAACTATTTTTGAACTTTTTTGATTCAACATAAAAGGACAGTTGTATCGAATCTGTTGTACCAGTGTCTGAACTAAACTAAACTGACAGCACTAAAGTTATCCGCGTCATTTTATTCTGTGAAAAATGCCTATCCAATATTATAGGATAGCAAACTATTTGACTGACGACCTGTTTGGCTCAGCGATAGTATATAATATATCCGCATTATAAGCGGCCGGGTTCGAATCCCGGCCGGGCAGATGATGAGGAGCTAGGAGTGTGAAATGTTTTAATTATTTAAAACTATCAAATTTAGGTAGTTCTATAAAGTTCACAACAGAATTAATGGCAATATCGCGTAAATAAACTATTTTTAGTCGTCTGCAGTTCTCTAGCTTCTCGGTGTTGCTGATAATAAAATAACTACGTTTCTAAAAAAAGTAGGTAAAACTGATTTTATTTAATACGGAGTAAAATAAAAACGAGCTAAAACAATTATAACCACTATTAACACCAGACTTAAATAAAAAAGAAACGAAAATTAAAAGATAACGCGAGTGTATTTCACTTTTTGGAAATCTGTGATATAAAATCTTCAAGAATATAATATAATCACAAGTTAGCGAGAGAGCTGGTTGCGGCGAGAACGGCCTACGCGATGTCATCAAACGAAACCACATCCTGTTCCTATCGTTTCACGAAAGCAAATCTAATATCACCAATATTCCCTTTTATAAAAGCAAAAGTTTGTTAGTATACTGGGTTATGAGGAACTATGGGCCTAACCAGGTATTCGCGAAAAAAATATCAGCTGTTTCATACATTTTGTGTCATTGAAATTTTCTATGGAACAGCTGATTTTTTCGCGAATTCCGGGTTAGTCCCATAGTAAAAGTTATTCATAATGATATATGAGCCTTTTTTGTTATAATTAAACACGGGTATACTCACGTAAAAATTAAGTCGTCTACTACGACTAGTTTCGGTCACATTCGGTGACCTTCATCAGGTGAGTTTACACAAGTGACGCGCTCGCGGTTGCGTCTCGTTTGGCGGCCTGTTTCGGTTTAGCTTATGCTTTCCTCATAACAGTGTATTCGTTACTCTTTCACGCTGAAACGGCTGGATGGAATTGAATTAAACTTGAAATTAGACTACTATTCTTCAAAACAACAGCGCGGGTGTAACGGCAAAAAAAAACTTGTGTCAAAATGCGTGTCAAAATACAAAAAATAGAATATTGTTAACGTCGAAAACTGGAGCCCAGATGTTTAACTCCAAGTTGCAAATTTTCACAGTTTTGCATCACTAAGCTTAGCATACATTATTAAATTTGCAAACAGTGCAGGTCGACATTACCCAACAACTTTTGCAATTCAATAATTACCGTTCAGGAAAACAAACAAACTGACGTACTAATTACAACAGCTGTAACACGAGACGACAACGGCGCTAATTAGTGTAGGTAGGTATCAAATGCAGTAATTCCGCTTTTATAGAAGACAAAAGACAATTGCTGTTTTTTGTTTTTTCTTTTTCGAATGAATCTTATCTCCAACAATACCTATATATTGCAGGAATACATATCTCTCTACTACTCTACACGGAATTTAATAAATATACGATTTTATACATAATTATTAAGTAGTAGTATGTGTAGATAACAAGTAATGTTATTCTTGATTATGTAACAAATAATAACGTATTTAACAGACTATAATAGTTCTCAAATGTTTGATATACTCGTACGTTCGTGTAGTATAACATAATTTAATTTAATTTTTATAGTGGTAGGGCTCTTTTGCAGAGCCAGCCTGGGGAAGTACCACACCTTTGCCAGTTATTCCACCGCCAAGCAGTAATGCGCAAACATTACTGTGTTCCGGTTGGAAGGGCATTGTTTCCAGAGAAATTACAGGGCAAATGGGAGATTAAACAACTTATAATATCTCAGGGTGACGAGCGCAGTGCTGAGCCGCGCAGGGTCTTGAAATCTGCGAGTACAAAATTCTGGGTGGCGCAGACCTGTTATGGGCAAACGTGACGTTTAACATCAGGCGTGCGATTTGCTCGTCTCGTCACTCAATTACATAAAAAAAAAAAAAAACAGAAATAAGTTTTTTTCAAATAAGCTTTTATTGCATTGTCGTAGTATACCAAATTTCAGTTCAATCGGACATTGGGAAGTGGTTTAAAATTGAGTTGCAAGATGTCATCCGAACAAACATAGTTACATACGCACATACATTGCAAGTGAAATAAAAGCTTGTAAAAACGGACTATCTTATAATATAACTTTCAATTTTTGAAAACTAGTTTTCCATATTGGTAAATCTTATGGTGTCAAATTAATTTGATTAATTAACTTTCTCGATGGTTTTAAATCATGAGAGTTTTCGTCACTTTCTATCAAATGAAACTGTCGTAAAACTAAGTTGTAGGTACCAAAGAATTACAGGGCTTTAGTTACAGTTAAGTTAGATTAAACACAAGAAATTTGTAGTAGAATAAATAAAGTAGAAAGACCTATGTAAAGACCCTTATTACTTTCTTATGTTGTAGAAACTTTAACGTTTACCTTTGCTGACTTCAACAGACTATATTTTCAATAACATTTTTCCTTGTATATTGCCTATATCAGTGCCACTACTCCGTAATCCATCGCCACAAACAATTTAGTCCAGCAAGTCATCACAATAAAGTTACACAAAGCATACATACAGCAGGAAAATAAATTGATGGCTCTACTGCTCGTTTGGGGTCGTCCATTAATCACGTGATGTTTTTAGCAAGTTTCCCCGTGGTGATATATGGTAAGTTTATAAATTACCTCCCCTTCCCCGCCTATAATACGTGTATTTAATTTTTAGTACAAATTGTCTTTAAAAAAAAAACGAAAACAATATACGTGATATCCTACTACATCCCCCTTCTCCCGTAGTGATATTTCGTAATGTCTTCCGAGCCACCCGGAGGGCACGAGAAGGGAGATCTCTCCCCCCTCTCGTGCCTCACGAGATTAATGGACGATCCCTGTTAGGTTTTGTAACAGTAAGTATATCTTGAGCCATGAGTCATAAAGTAGGTGCTTGAAGTACTGGCCATCGAACTTTGGCAAGATGTCGTGAGCGTGACCAACACCATATAAATAGAGGCTCATTGTGAATTGGACAATAATTTACATTTCAAACATAAAATACAATAGATAAACCCTTTATAGTTCACATAAAATTACAAACTAAAGGATAATAACACTTAAAACTAGTGCAGTAACTATGGGAAGCAATAAAAGTAACGTAAGGGTAGTATAGTATTAGTAGTAAGGTGCAATAGGAAAGCGCAAAATTAGGATTTATGGTAAAAAGTTTGAGAAGGAAAAGTTTCCTTATAAACTAAATCAATTTAGTTCTAGTATTTACTTATAGCTACAGAGTAGCCATCTGAATAGAAACATACAAAGATTGTCTGGAAGAAATCGTTAGAGGAGATAAGGACACCCTTTTAATTTTAAATATGTATTTTGTTTTTTGTTTGTTTTAAAGTTATAGGTATTTGGGATGAAATAAAAATAGAAACTTATTTAAGTTTCTATGTAGGTAAATAATAAATGACAAAAAGCCACGACTGTCAAATTAACTTTCGAGATATAGATTTGCCCTTGATTGTAATTGATACACTTCATATAAACACAGTTGTAAACTTTCAAAAATTAAAATTCATAGCAATAGTGCATAAATGAAGCAATTTTTTGGAAAGTTAAAATCGGTATAAACCTCCTCGGATCAATAACAGCTCTTATCAATAACCGAAATTGGCATCGTGCCTTTTTATTACGGTGAAACTGCCGAATTCAAACACCGACACATGAACCGAATTTATAAGACAGTTAAAGATATAGATAGAAATATGAGATGAGATGGTGTTAGAAACATGTGAAATGGTCTGAAACTTAACTAAATGCACATTGCACATATTAACACATGTAGCTATAAACAGATTAACTTCAGCGTGATCCGTGGTTTAGATGACAAGTTAAATTGAAGACCCCAATTAGGATGTGGGTTGTTTATTTTATAACAACAACACCAAGCCATAGGCCTTCTAGCCACTCGATCTATTACAAAATTGCTTTTCGTTATCAGCCTATATTTATTGATCATCTGCTAGACGTAGATCACTCCTAAATGTCTCCTATGAGCTTCTTTTCTTAGCATTTGGCTTCCAGGTTCTAACCTTCTGTTTACGCTGGTCTATCGATTATGGAATGCACTGTAAGTACCAGTGAAAAAATTGCTTAAGACAAATCCGATCAATCAAATCAATTTACACTTTTTGTGATAGTTGACCGTGATATACAAACATTGAAGTCGCGCTATAAGAGTTTCATTTTACCATTCTATTATGGAATTCATAGTTTAGTTTAGCGAATCATAAGTAAATATTGCCAAGGATGAGGCCACACGAATTCTCATAGTTCTGTAGACAAGGCATCTGTTCGGCCACACTGAATACAATGGCATATAAAATACGCACGCGATTCGTACGCATCCAGACAATAGGCCCAAGTGTGTGACGTATATAATACTGGCCAGAGCATTGTAGTTTGTGAACATAGATGTTAAAACTACGACGAACATCAATGCTGGAAAGAAACTTCTTGGAAGATAAATAGAGTGTACCAAACACACACATAAAACACACACACATTATACACACACACACACACACACATCACACACACACACACACACACACACACACACATTATATTTGAAAAGTATTCTAAGTATTTACACTTTTTGGTGTAAAACAGTCATGATTTCAAGGGGTTTTTAGATGGCGGGAAAAGCCAAGTAGTGTTTGCTCCAAAAATAAAAGCAAACGTATTGTTGCTATCAATACATACGGAAACTGTTGTTTGTGAAAAATTTATAGCAAAATAGCAAAACGCGGTAGTAAAAAACGATATGAATAGGTTCTACAAAAGGCCTCTACTTGCGACACAATTCGAAACATGTCATATCCATCAGATCAAAGACTGACATCGAGTGCTGTAAACTTGAATCTATGAGTAACCTATTTGTTCCGGATAGATGAGCGACTGGCGCATCGAGGTTTCTTTTATTCTGTTTTTGAACATTTAAATACCTAGATTGATCAAGAATAGCTTATTGATTTCAATGTACAGGTATAAACTGTTTTTTTTTCTAGGTTTATATTTGTTGTTCATTGTACTATACACTAGCTGCAGAAATAACATTATAATGTTTAGGAGGGCGTAATGTTTTATGTGCTTGAATGTTCTAGTCAACATATTAGGAAGACAAAGAGTCTAGACTTTGATTACGACTTTACGACCTCCACTGTTTACAACTTTTTTCGCCTGAGTACCTACGAGTAGAAACTTGAAATTAGGCAACCTCCTACCAAAGTATATTCTAACAATCAACCAGAATAAACAAATTGAATTCAAAACCGTATGTTTTCAAACCAATTCTGACAACCTATTTGTAGAATTTTACCCAAAAACCTTACGTATGCCATTTGTGTGCAGTGGTTTATCTCAGGTAGGTGAGGTAGCTAAGTCTGCAAACCTAGACTGACCCGGATAATTCGCGCCGTGAGAGCAGTTAGTGTTTCGGTGCAATATTAACATTTTAAAATGAGGACAACAAACATTTCGTTCTAAATCGAACAGGTTTTTTTCCACAAATCGAAGGTAAACTTTAGCAACAGAACATTTATTTCGGTGGCTATTGCGAGACCGAACACAATCGTTATTAATGAAAACAAAACAGATAAGACAACTATGAATAACATTTGATGTAGAAACAATTATATATAAAGATTTAGTTATTCCCAAAAGACCTCAAATCTTATGTAGACCATAAAATAATTTCAGCATAGCTTCTATTACTAACTTTAAGGACATATTATTTAACATACTGCAACCCTAATTTAGTAATACAAACTTGTTAAGGAAATTGAGAACGAGCGATCTAGGATCTAAGACAAACTTTCTAATGTATCAGCGAATTCGAAATGAGTTTTTTATCGTGTTACCAAAAGTATGACCCGAATGACCATCTATGTACAGTTACGCCAGCACCATGCCAAGTTACAACTTTATATAAAGGCTCATACTTAGATATGTTATAATATTTTAAAACCGGTTTGAGAAACAATGTTAATCGATCAATCGGTCGACCTACTAGATTATATAAATATGCATAAAACTTTGTACTATAAAATGTATCAGGTGTCGATTCTGAGTATAGATATAGGATCTATAACAGGATTTCTATTAATAGGGACTGTAATACTTTGCTAGTAAAACGCATTCCACCTGTCTTAAAATCGCTTACAGTGGAAATGAGAAACGTTCTTTCCGTGAATAGCTTTTTAATTTTAGTTGCCGTGTACTAGTTTTTTTACCGACCGAAGCGAAGATCTATATATTTATATCTGTCTATCTCGGAGTCTACAAAAATAAATGTGTTTTTTGTAACTTTGTTCAAACCAAAGCTTGCGTAAATATCTTTCTATTTTTACCTGTTCTTCAAGATCTTCATGAACTTGTACCAGTTTTTGTTTAATAATTTTGAATTAATTTAATTTATTGGCCAATACTTTACACTAAAAGCAGGGTATTTATTTTATCGACGCCATATCTTACTTAAACTGTAAAATACCCGTATCCTACTCATACTAAAATAACTATTTCATTTTGTGTTTATTTCGCAAGAATTGCTTCGCCCAAAAGAATGCTGTTTACAGATACATTATCGTCGGCAATTCATCTTCCCGAGCTACGAGTATGTCGGTCAGATATTAATGCTTATTGCTACACGAGCCGAGGGATATAAATATAGGTGACTAGCTGCGCCCCGCGGTTTCACCTGCGTTTTCCGGAATAAAAAGTAGCCTATGTGTTACCAGACCATGAACAACCTAAATTCTAAATTTCATGTATATCTGTTCAGGCGTTTTTGCGTGAACGAGTAACAAACATCCATACATTCTTCCAAACTTTCGCGTTTATAGTATTAGTAGGAAGGATTCTAATTACAGAATATTATAATAGCTAGAGCTGCTATAAGCGGTGAACAGCTTAGTAAAATAAGCCGAACTAATCAATGTTTACTTTTAAGCTTAGCTTACTAAGCCAAAACCGCGATAAGTAATACCTGTAATTGAGCATTTGTGGGTCTAAACAGCTTTTACTATAGGAAAATAGAATTAAAGTCGTGAAAATATAGCGTTTTCTAGCTGATCTTTCACCTGCTATCGTATCGGAACCAGTCATTTTTCCAAAATAAAAAGTAGCCTATGTGGTAATCCAAGGCATAAACTATGTCTGTTCTAAATTTCACTTGAATCTGTTGAGCCGTTTCAGCGAGAAAAAGCAACAATACGGACATTCACTCACGCGCAAACTTATGCATTTTAATATACACATTCACATACGTCATAACATGTTAGTGTAATTATTGAGTTGATGACAGGTAGGTAAATTACTCGTAAGTAGTTGTGACAACTACTTATTTATGCATCTGCCTATTATCTATTGTTATCAAATTATGGCTACTTGGTGCCTACTTAGGGCCCCTTCGAACAGTGCCGGCTCTAATAAGGAAGTAACAATGACGTGCGGACAGACCGACACTTTTATATATTGAGTGCAATGTACAACCTCAAGATATTTGGTAGAATGATCATTAAATGCAGTAACACTTTTAATCTCTTACTATTTACTTATTGATTAATATCGAATAATATTATATAATTATGGTATATGAGGTTATAAGAAAATTGTATGCTAAGCCAAAAAGGGCTCTTTCCTTATTACACTATACGAGTACATATAGGTATGTATACGGTGCGAATAAATGGAACTTTTACCATTTCGGGATTGGTTTCATTGGTTTGAAAACAGTAACATTCTAGTATGTTTCAAATGTTCTAACTATATTACAAATGCCTACAAAATTTGCACTGCATTTTCCCAAGTCAAACATTTCCACAAACACTGTTGCGTACTGTTTTCTAAACCCGTCACTCGTAAAATACCAAACATCTGAAATATGCTCAGATTTCCGCGCATTGTACCGCGGAGGCAGTTGCCATGGCGACGACGGGCGGGCGGGCGGATGCTCTATTTTCAGCCCATCCTTTGATCCCGCATTCCCCACGGCTGGGCAGTGGCCAGTGGGCAATGTTGCGACACGCGCAATTGGCGCAGCGGGTCAGCCAAGTAAATTGGGGACAGGTAAAGATAGAAGAGTGTTATTGAGTAAGACTAATATTTTAATTCTTCATTACTCTCTCCCCCCGTTTTTAATATTTTTTATCTATCCTCTCCATCCTAAGGTTGCCTGGAAGAGATCGCCAGTTGTCGCACTAGTTTTTAGGTGTTATAATCCTTCTGTTTGTAATTTATGGTGTGAACAATAAAGAGTTTATCTATCTATCTATCTACTCTTAGTTGCGGTGGTTGAAAAAAACCGAGCATAACCTACTTAAAATATATTTGTGTAGACTGACTTACCAGCTCTATTGTTAGAGTCTTCAGACAGCCTGCTTCCAATATGGCTCAGTTCTTTTGGATTACTCGTGCAACATACATCCCGTGTTGCCTGTGACCTTGTCACATTGATTGTTATTTATGTCCAGTAAATATTTATGATTTTACACAACCGAACTGACCTAAGCTGTTTTGTGAAAAGTCTGTCTTATATCGGACTAGCTGTGTCTCTCGGTTTCACCCGTAAATTAAACTACATACATACTTTATATACGTACATTTATGTGTTATAATATCAGTGTTTGATGTTTGTATATTAATATTGATTCGAGCGGAGATGATGCTAAATTCCTCTCTTCCATAGATTTTTTCTTTCATTCGTTAAACCGTAATTAAACCTAAGGAATTAAATGATTTTCTTCCATACTCTATTTTTTTTACTTGTTTCTCTTTCTTGTATGAACAATAAAGAGGTAATCTATCAACCGTAATTCAATTTACTTGGCCTCTTTATCTACATTCTTGGAAATTTAAATTCATATCTCACCATACTTGCCGGGCCGATCAAAACAAGGGCGTCTAGTTGACCTAATTTATCCTATCAGAGCTGTCAGATAGGTGACTCTTGGTGGTGCATACCTTAATACATATAACAACCTACCACAGCCCAAATCACACACATAACACACATTAAAAACCCCCAACGTTAAAACAGCTAAACCAATTTGGATAAAACATGTCTAAGAATCACCGCTATAAAACCTGCTTTCGGAAATCAGTTCACCCGTTTAAGAGGTACGGTACCACAGACAGACACATAGCGGTCAAACTAATAACACCCCTCTATTTACGTCGAGGGTTAAAAAATAGCTTGCAGTTAATACACAAATGAATACAAACGGAACTAGATCTGATACTTTTTAAATGCTTTGTTTTTATCGGTTGTTTACCTTCTTAATGAGTTAGAGTTCCATGACCGACATCTACATTTATTTTTGGTAGTTTTTAAACTGGCTCAATTGCCAGACGGTCTGTCTACATATGTAGATTGCTTAGTAAAGTTAACAATATAATAAATGTTGCCAGTTTTTATTTCAGGTTTAGGTATTTCAACCAAGTTTTCCGGTTTCGCTCAATACTGGACTCTATATTTTATATTGATAACATGCTGTTGGCAACAGATTTAATAGATAGATAAACAAACTCAATAGATATTTTTCATACAAAAATCACCCGGCATTAGTCTACTACTTTAAAAAACACAACAACAATACAGCAAATGCGTATTTTTAAGTTACATCATTTTAGTGAAATCTACAATATCTACTATAACATAATTAACCCAACAATTAAAACCTACTTCAATTTAATAATACTAATAGAACTTAATAACGCTGTTTTAAAACAAATTGTAGATAGACCGTGGGATAGAAAAGATAACGCCATGGTCTTGTGAATGGAGCAAAAGTGTGTGAACTTCATTCTTCAGACGATTCACTTTTGCTAACGGTTAACGGTCGCGCTATCATATAACAAGTCCATAAGTAATTTGTAAATGAGCTAGTGGTGTAAATTAATTTAAATAAGAAAAATATGATTTAATTGCATTATCATCTAACAGGAAGAGTTCTTTGGGACTTATGTACGAATTTACATACCACTGGCTTTTCGGTGAAGGAAAACATCGTGAGGAATCCACCAACCCGCACTTGGCCAGCGTGGTGGAATACGGCCTAATCACCCTTCGAGGGTAGACCTGTATCCCAGCAGTGGGAGGATTAAAGGTTGCATATGATATGATGATCATCTAACAGTATAATATACGTGTACTGTTCAATAATAATGCAATAAAATAAAAAAACGCACGAGAAACAATTTTCACCCAACACAATTTCATACATTTTTATACGAAAAAGCTAATTTAGCAAAATTCGGTTGCAAGATCTAACCTGTGATGACGAGGCAAATTAAATAAAAGCTTGTAATGAATAAAATACGCCAAAGTTTGTAGGTTTGTAAGACGCAGGCAAAAAAAAAAAATAAAAAAAGTTCCATGTTAAGGTTTTGTTTTGAGCTTAGAATTAGACTATCCAATGTAGATGATAGCAACCAAACTCTTCTTGCAACTGAATTTGCTGACTGAGCTTTTTCGCACAGTAAAGTACCTGTCTATCGTTGATAATGCAATAAAATTATATTTTTCTAAAATATATTTGTTTTGTTTTTCGCGACAACAGGAAAGTTTTAAGTTTTAAATAATTTACCATATATATCTATTACATATCTTTAACTCTTGCTTTTAAACAAAAAGTAAGAGTTGTTGTTTAAACATAATATTACTTCTGATATATGATTTCGCGTACCTACTAATTACAAAGAAACACAGGACTGAGTCAAACATAATAACTCTTTAGAATGATTCATACATTACTTGCGCGGAACTGTAGCACTTTATCAACTTCGCTATAAAGGTTCTAACCGTTGTAAAGAATTGACTTGAAAATAAGTTTAAATTGTTCTTCCTTAGGGTTTAAAATGACATAACTGGTTAAAAGATCTCGACTGCTTAATGATGATCACAGATAGGTAGAAACCAGCTTTTTCATCACACATGTGACCTCATCGTGACGCAAAGCGATCTGCCAAAAGTTTTTTCTCACCCAATGTGATGCCATTAAGCACATCCTCTATGTGTGTCCTCTTTTTGTATACATATCTTTATCTTACTTTTGACGATTGTCGACAGTAGAATCATGTTTGACCAGCTTTTACATGACAAACTAATTAAAACTATATTTGAGGAAACGCTTAAAGGAAGAAGAGGACCAGGAAGACTGAATAAGTCATTCTAAGACCATTTTGTTATAATTAACACAGGAAATCCACGAGTCAACCAAAGCCACAAACCATAAGTCTAAACCACTTTACTTTTCGAGGTAAATTCATAGATCAGATAAAAGAAAAGGCAAATGTTTTGTCGTGCAATACAGTGCCGTCGTGGAAGCATTAGCAGAAGACCGCCAAGCCTAGAAATACTTCACCGACCTTATCTAGTAATCGAGTCGAGTTAAACACTCTTACAAAAACTAAAAAGTAAAAACCCACGTCAATCAGACGTACGTACCTTACTCTCTGTTTACATTACTCACCTAGAGGGAACGTGTTAAATATAAACATGTCATTGAAAATCTGCACACAATTTATCTCTTGACCTCTCTACTCGTACTACCTACCTATGTCAACAGAATGAGTAACCGGCGTGCTCTGCGTCACTAGACCGTTTTAGATAAGAAAAAGAAAGGTTAATTATAATTTTATCTCTGTTCAATGATTTATTTTCTAATAACATCTTTTTTGAGCAATGACAATCAGTTTTGATTTGAGTCATCACATTAGCATTAGAAAAGGTTATCCCTCTTTCTAAAAGAAAAATAAATAAAAATGAAAAAAGATCTTTTTTCTTTTCAAATACCTAACTTTATTACCCATCGTAGTAAATTGGTATCTACTTACTGCTAATAAACAGTAGAAAAAAATTTAACATCAAAATGCATTTCTCACTCAGATAATCTCGTTATGTCCTTCAATTCGGAAGTTGGAACACGGCCATCTTTGCACAGTATGCACACTAATGCTTGTGTATTGATTACACGTAACGAATAGGCATAGTAGCAAGACAGTAAATGGAAAGGGACACACTCGGTCAAGCAAACCAATCACGGTTCTTGCGACTGCCTCGCCTCGTCAAAACGTTTTTCACAAAACCAGTACTCGCGGCTGTGGGCACTGTCTCGCCACTATACTTGTTACGTTAATCAACCCATTAGCGATTAAAAAATAGACAGGCATACCGAGTCTCTACCTGCAACAGCCAGACTGCCAAAGAGTCCTAAACAAACCCAGTTCTCAGAAAATTTAAGAAATAAAACAAAGATAGGTGTTGTCAGAACAAAAGTTTGCTTAACTGTCTTATCTAACGCAAACGATTGCATCAGATTAAGGGCAGCCGATATAAAAGAGAACCTCTCACGGCCGCGTTTCACAATCTCCATTATAGTTTAACCAGAAAGGGTTTTAGATCTGTAACTAGAACCATCCTTTCAAGAACCGTCGCTAGGTATCATTATGTTGCATGGCGAGTATCAGAATGTAAATTACGTATAAACAGCTATTAGAGATGATCAGCCGGTCGTGGCGTCGCCGCTTTATATTCAAGACGGCTGGCTGCGCTGGTAATAATAGACAATAGATTGGTCTATTTTTAACGATTAGTTTAAAAATATTTGGCTAACAACGCATAATCTTTAAAAATTGGTATAAATTGTTGCATTGTGTAACTCATTTTTATTTAAATTAAACACGGGAATACTCACGAAAAACCACGTTAGTTTCCATAGTACTCGTAAGATTGATTAACTGTTCACACCACAATGACGTCAAAGAATAATAGCGTGTAAAAGTAGTGGCGGTGTTGTCGCTAAGAGAGATCTTTTCCAGGCTTACTTAGTGAATCTTGCAGTGTTATGATACTCATCAATAAATTATTTTTGTAGAGACAGATTTCTGTAGTTTGCAATCTTTGAATAATTTATGCACAGATAGAATTATTGACTTTGCTGTTTACCTTGAACTATTTACCTGCCATAAAGTGATTTGTTAATAGTTGCCAAAACTACTTGTGAAAATCGAAAGGATTTTTTCAAGGAGTAAATTTATTGTGTCAGCATATATCAATGTCCCCGTCATTGGGAGAGGTCGCAGCGGGAGATAACTCTCTGGGAATAGATTGGTCGAGCTCAGAAACTGTATTCCAAACTTGTGTATCTTCGTCACTCTCACTTTTATGACATATCTAATGCGAGCGACGGTGACCGAGATAATATCTCACTCGACAGAATAAGGTCCCTGTGCTTGAGCATGTCGGTTAACGCTGCAGCGAAGGATTTGATTCCGAAGCAAATATATCAATAACAAACAACAGTTGAAACAACAACAAGACAAAAGTCCGTGCGGTGATAAAAGTTGTTTGAAATATGTATGTATGTACTTTTGACAACCTTCCTTTTGATTTTTCACCCTTGAATATCAAAAAAAAAAAAAAAAATAACGTTTCACACTCATACGTAGCTCCCCACTAGGATAAATTCCTGTGTCGGGGATGCCATGGAACACACACAAAGACAAGGACAACTAACACCCAGACCCAGAACAGATATTTAAATTCATCATTCAAACATCTGCCCGACCGGGAATCGAACCCGGGATCTCTGGCTTATAAGGCGGATATTATTACCGCTGAGCCAAACAGGCTGTCAATCATCGTCTATCATAAAGATTTTCTGCGCCTCGTGGCTGCATCCTCGCGGTGATGAAAAACGATGTTGACGATGTAAAGTAAAAAGCCTATGTCCCTTTTCCTAGAGCCCTGACAACGCGTGGACGAAATGTCATAACGGTCGGTCGAATAGTGAAGGCGTGAAAGCGTAACAAACAAACTCTCTCATTATGTTTTTGTTATTGTGTCCATAAGTAAGTTTACTTTCCTAGGCGTGACGTCAGAGCTTATATTGTTTTATTAAGGTAGATAACAGTTGAACTTTACATAAGAAAGAGTTCAATAATATAGAGTCTAGACCAAGTAAACTTTCATACCTACTCAAATAAAGATCATAAGAAGTATGTTTTAGTAAAATTGAATGGAGTGCATAGGAGCATATTTCTTATTAGTACACATATTATTCAGAAATATGTTACGCCACATACCATACCTAGAGAGGTGTAAACTATCACCATTTCATCACGGTTTCTTTATTAATAAATTGACTGGAATATCCTCGTATAATTCTACATACCTGTAGGTATAAGATAGGTCAGAAATATACCTACTACAATGTTGTTTATTTAACTGTGTCATAATTATTACAGAGAATAATCAATTTGTGGAAAATAACTCGAAGTACTTACTCCGATTTATTGCAAACTGCAACTTTTGCACAAGCAAACTACATTTATCATACGTTGTCTATCAAACACGTAAAAAAGCGTTTTCGATAGTATTTATACTAGAGATATTGAAGACTAGAGAACCCGCCTACAAAACTCATTTCTAAAGAAATATAAATTAAAAAAATCGAATGTTAAAAAATTATGTATTACGAAAATTTCAAGCCATTCTAAAAAGTCTGTACCTACTCATAATTTTTAGAACCATAAAAAACGTTAAACACAATATACTTTACGAATTGAAAAAAATAACGAGCCACGGAATCAGAACATTATAATCGATTGGTTTTAAACAAAGCATATCGAAACGAGGTCGGCATCGTTGTCAAATCGCAGGTGACAACATTATTGGTCAATGAAACCGATGAAAAATCGAATGACCTGACGAAATTACTAATTGTGCAAAATTATGCCATTCGATTCGCAAGAACTAAGAAAATAAATGATAAATTCTAGTGCGATGTTATTGTGAAATACAAATGAAGTACCTACGTGCAATTTTTAGCATATTTTTCAGTATGCATTCGTCAAACAAATGTTTCCTTGAAATAAAAGAAATCGATAATTGCTGACTGCACTAACAATGACATGGGTACTTCGCCCAGCCTCGCCACAAAGGCTACAAAAGATAGCAATAAAACATGAATGATTGACTAGTAAAATGAACGTTACGAGCAGAGGTAACGGCAAGATATTTGAATTTTAGAAAACATTAAAAAAGTAATGATATAAAGAATGTATCTATTTATACAGGGTTATAAGGAATGGGTATGCTAAACCGAAAAGGGCTCATAGCCTCATTATGAACAACTTTTACTATGGGGAAAATCAAATCGGCTGTTCCATACATTTTGCCTAGTATTGTTGACTTTTTTTTTGGAACAGCAATTTTATTTTTGCGTTTTTTTAACCCTGTATACCTACATATAAATTAAAAAGAAATATCATTACTATACACTTATAAAGTATGGTCTTCGTTTGGAATATAATTGATCGAACCACGCGGTCAAACCACGGGGCCATAGCCGAAAATACAATGACATGAGTAAAACACAATTTTATATAATATTGATAAGGTACCAATAAATTGGACAGAAATAAAAGTGACAACCAAACCACAGTATTGTCATTAAGGCAGTCCGATATCCGATCCACTTTCCCTGAGGCTGGCGACTCCAGTAGCCCATTCCAAGCTTACACAGCTTAGGTAATAGTTATCAATTCACTTTCACTATCCATTCTTAACAAACAATCGAGCCCTTTCTTGATTGGTTTACAATTTTTGGATTCTACAGTTTCTTCAAATTATCTTGTCTTTGCGCAGCTTCTACATTTCTGACGACACTTAAAACTCAAATATTGGTCGTTTCCGAAAACCAAAAAAAATCGCTAGAATAGACATACCTCTTTGGTAGAATGTAAAAAATAGGTTTTATTATCAAACGAGGTGTGGAAGAGGTACAAGAAGCATCGAAGAGCTAGATCGTATCGCGTCTTTCCAAAATGTACGTGATTTGTCCATTGTAACAATGATATGAGTGGTTTATGATAAAGTTGACTAGATTCGTAATCAACAGACAAACATTGCTATAATAGTGTACCTATCTTGGAGATGAGCAGGTTAATGCCAATTGCACAATCGAGTGCAATTGAAATGCATCTAATCCAAAACTATAAGGTTGTAAGGAAAGAGTAAGCCAAGCCAAAAAGGGCTCATAGTATCATTATGAACCACTTTTAATATGAGACCAACCCTAAAATTGTGAAAAGGATCAGCTAATTCAAAGCAAAATGTCAATGACACTCGACAATATTTTTTTTTCGCCATTTCCGTATTGGACCCATAAAAAGTACATATGTAATAGAAAGTTAAAAGTCGCAGTAGTTGGTGGTAAAAGTTGTTCATAATGATGAGTACTGATTGCCTTTTTCGGCTTAGCATACCCTTTCCTTTTAACCCTGTACAAGTACTCTAAATGCGCCGTACAAATCGTGTTTCTTCTAAATAAAAATTGAGAATAGAAACATCACTCGCAATCAGATCGAGATAAAGTATTGTTGCGAATACAAAACGATTCTATCACAGATAGTCGTGATAACGTTAGCATGACCTCTTTGCATGCACAGCTCAGCTGGCAGAAGGGCACGAGCGTACCATACCTACTTGATATGTGCATGACTGCATGTTAACTCTACACTCACTCTTAAAGGCTCTACAGCAGGCTGATTCAGTTATCCGAACATCGAATGTATTCGACGATTATCTTCAAAAAGTCTTCCGAAATGTCGTGTCATGTCCGGTATTTGACATACTCTTTCCGAAATTTGACATATTCTTTCCGAAGACTTTTCGAAGATAATCGTCGAATACATTCGATGTTCGGATAGCTGAATCAGCCTGCTGGGGATCGAAAAGATCATTCGCAATTTTAGTGGCATCTTATAAAGATATCAAATCGGTGACATGTGCACGAATCGTCAAACCTATAAACCAGCTCTAAGTATATCGAATGGTACAAATGCTGTAACTCTGTCTGTCTGTCTTTAAAACAGATATTGTACAACGCATTATAATGTGATTACAAGGATGGATCTGGATTGATATTAAGTAGAACTATAGGTACTTATCTAAACCACCCAACGGTGAAGAAAAACAACCGACTTGAACTGTAAATATTTTGATATATTATTCATGCATTGAATTAAGAGCAGACATATCCGATGGGACGCAGATGTATTGTAAATCACGCAGCTCCCGAGATAACATCCTTTCTCGAAACACGCGACAGATCCGTCGGTGTCGCGTTGTCTGATCATGTTTTATATGTCACATCATATCGTACACGTGATGGGTATACTGATAAATAACTAGGTTCAGTACAAAACGGGGAAACAACCGGTCTTAATAAGATCATAAACTAAAGTATGTAGGTAGTATACAGGTCAAATGCAATTTTAACCCAAACCGGGAAAGGCTCTCTTATCTTTAGCAATTCAGTTATCGTAGTTAGGCATAAAGGAATGGTCCATATAGATAGCGGCTACGCGTTCATGCGTTCGGCGTTCACGTTCTGCGTTCGTTTGCGTTACGTTACGCTTAAGTACTCAGCAGGCATTTTAACGCGAACGCCGAACGCTTGAAGGCGTAACGCTCACTGTGTGGACAATCCCTTAGTTAGATTAATAACGGTCACCCATCCGTCGCGCATAGTTGCGCTACGTCACTACCGCTAAAAGTAGAGTAGTTACATTCATATTACATCTTATATTGTGGCATCCATTCCTCCGGCCTTCGGCCTTACCTTCGTTTACATTTAACAACAACAATATTATCTAAATCTGCGAAATCAGATATACAGGCCAAATCTAAAGGTCATGTGGGTTGTTTATCAAACTAGCTAGAAATTCTTAGAGAACCAGTTTCACAACAGAAATCGCGTCATTTGACTTTTACCTTTTATACATTTGAAATATTCCTTTTACTATACCAAGCTAGTTAACTAGGCTAGCACGTAGGTACAGAAGCAATTATTATTTTCTAGAACAACATATCTCACTTTCTCGCCTGGAGACAGGTTTACTGAACAGCTGCAGAGAAATGTCTATTTTATAATATAACATAGGGAAAATAGGCGTGACGAAAGATTTTAAAATCCTCTTCCATAATGTGAGTACACATTTACTATTTACAAAAAAGCCTTTATTTCGGTAATAAACTTAAGTTTAACGAAGTTTGAAGCCATTTTTCACATATTTTTTCAACAGTGCCCGAAAACAGCTTGCTTGTGTCATGGCGTCGATTTGACGTCACGGCATTGTGTCATGTCATTGTGTATATGCGTGATGAGCAGCGGATGACCTGAGTTCACTGAGGCGTGACGTCATACGCTGTGATTGTTGTTTCTGACAAGATGGCCGATTGCTGTATTTTAATGTTTTAATTTATTGAAAATCTTAATAATCTGTTTTTTAAAAATAAAACTAAACATGTGTTTTAAATTTTTTTAATCTGGCTAGTCCCCTGAAAGCATTGAATCGACGATTTTTTGATACTGTCGTCATGCCTATTGACGCCAACTCTAATGGTCTATTCGTCAGGAGAAATGGTCCCGTTACAGAGGTCCTATTTTGTCAGTGAGACATTATCTCGATCCCTGACGCTCTTATTAAAAATTCTGCTTTTAATGATTACTTAACGTACTTACTCGTATCTAATATCTTCATTATCGATCGATAATCGACTAAGGTTCGAAAATAATTATGAAATAGATGTATATCAAATATCTTGCAAAATAGCCTTCGCTAAATAGATTTTGTCAAATTGATAATTTAGTGTGTCGAACAGTTTACGATAATAGTTTCTAGTTAAGGTCAATTCGACAATATAACGAACAGTTAATTACTGTTAAGTTGTTATACACGTCATTAGCATTCCCAAATTGATGTCTAAACAAACTAATTAGTAATCTGTCTCCACCGTTAACAGCACAGTTTATCCTGTTTATGTGCTAACAAATGATGTTTCTTTTGTTTCAGGTATCGTATAATCATGCCATCCCCGCTATCAGTCCATAGATGATCTCCAACTAGTGACGCGCGAGAATATCTCGAGATATATCTCGACAGTATAATCCTCCACCGGTTTAAATATCAGTGAAGAGTGCGCTCGACCATCGGACGTGTTCGATCGGGGCTCTAGAAAACACCCGGAGCCTCTAAATACTGTTTGAACTCCGAACACCGTGGTTTAGTTTGAAAGAATTGTGAACGTTGGAAGAAACTCGTGTCGCGTTTATCGTGGTCTAGTAACTGGACTTAATAAAACGTAGACGTTGTAGTAATGGCCAGTACTGGAAGTGAAATGTTCCTGCAGTGGTTCGCGTGCTGCTACCAGCCGGCGGCGCAGGCGCAGCGTACGCGGCGGAGAATAGACCGGTCCATGATCGGGAATCCCACAAACTTCCAACACACAGGACACATAGGTAAGCCTTACACAATAATACACTACTAGCTGCACCCCGCAGTTTCAGCCACTAAGTTACAAAAACCGATCATTTTATTCATCTAGGCTACCTTCATTCCAAATATTGTCTCAATTTGTACAGCCATTACAGAGCTACATCAAACATACTCAAATACATAAATAATCAAAATTATAAAAAAAGTAGATTCATAATGAGTTCAATAAACCACGTGGCGTAGATGAACCGGTGTCAACGGTGTTTTGGATGTAATGCACAATAAACTGTAGGTCTTCCGTGTAGATCCCGATTTGACACATTTAATACATGACATTTAGTTGTCTATGACTTTAATTAGAAAAAAATCGCTTGTTCCATTTTCGTTTCCTTAAATAAAATCACTGTAAATAGAACATCCTACATTTTACGTCCGCTATTATACTTTCTGTACGTAAAGTCCACCCTCATCCACTCCATTCATACAATCCTAATGCATGCAGGCTCCGTGTTCAAAATTCTACCCGAGACGCGCCCGTCTATTAATACTCTTATCCAGTCAATTAATCTAGCTAATTAATGCGAAACTAAACGCGTGGAGCTAGCAAGTTGATAAGGGGAGCGGCGACTGTACGTTTGCTAACTTTGAAGGCTTATTTTGACTAGATACTTCGAAACTTAAACGCATCACCACAGAATACTAAGGTACTTACGTATAAACGATGATTAGCAGCGGCTAAGATTGACTGACATTTAACTTCTGCGCAGTTTAAAAATGTAGTGCACAGTTACTAAGCAATGTCACTTAACTTTACGAAAACTTTATAAGTAAGAACTAATCAGAGGCTATACAGACAGTCATGGGTTGAGTACACGTAACGAGTACAGTGGCATGACAGTAAATAGGCACACTCGGCCGAACAAACAACTTATGGTTCTAGTGACTGCCTCGCCTCGCCAAAATGTGTACACAAACTGAGTCCTCTGCCAAGGGCACTGACTCGCCACTATACTCGTTACGTACAATCAACCCATAACACTTTGAAGTACCTACATTATATTCGTTAATTAAGTTTAACAGTTAGTAATTAGATGTTACTATGCCAAAGTTCCTCATTAAACCTAGAACTTAGCCGGAATGCTGAATGTAATTGCAGTTTCATGACTGGTCCTGTTGCAAAGGATACAAAAATCAAAAGAATAAAATAAGTATAGTCACGACTATTCAAAGTATATTGGAAATACTCCGTGAACTGGACATGAAATTGCATTATTTACTTGTAGATGTAATATTCCATTCATGTTTTCTTTTATAAATTATGGTTTTTAAATCCTATTAAAACCATTTTACTTGGGGAATTCACAGGTTCACGAGAAAGTAAAATCCCATATGTTCTTGTAGATATTTACAACAAATACCTACAAGCTGTACTTAAAAAAAACCCACACAAAGCTAGGCATTAGGTAAAGCTTATCTCTCCAAGATACAAAAGTGTCGAAAAGTACCGAACCGTTATCAGTAAGTAGCACTTGAGGGCGATCAGTAATCCTCGTGCCGACCGTAGAATAGCAGTACAATGATGGAAGGGTCGATAAGTGCTTGTAAGGCGACCTTCTGGACAGCCAAGGTGAACGACCCGTAGGCGAGTGGATCGGCTTGTTTGCATGCCAAACGCAGCACGGCGGAAAGCGATAGGAAATGTAGCATAGGGGCGCCAAAACTAACTTTATAGCCAAAAAACTAAAATATGTAACTTTTTTTGGTGTTGCATTTTTCTAGTGCTTTTATAGTTTTTTTTATTTGCAATGTATACAAAATTATATACGAAATAGTTTATTCAAGCATCGTATAATTTTGAGATAATTTAAATCCCAAAGGTTTCGGAGCCAAACGACTCGTAGGCGAGTGGAACGGCTTATTTGCATGCCAAACGCAGTACGGCGGAAAGCGACAGGAGATGTAGCATAGGGGCGCCAAAACTAACTTTAATAGCCGAAAAGCTAAAAAATCTTGTTTTTGGTAATGTATTTTTCTGTGCTTTTATAGTTTTTTTTGCTTGCAATGTATGAAAAAACTAACTAACTTTTAAATAAATTCCTGTAATTGTAAAAACTCACGCACCGTGGAGTCTGTGGTGTAAAACAAACATTTAAAAATAATTCATACTTCTTCATGTTATAAAGTTAAGACGGGTGGGGGTTTGTGAGACTAAGATTTTCTACCAACTCAAAATAATTTAGTTTTATTTCAAGAACGTTCAAAAACCACCTACAAAATGTTATCTCGACAAGAAAGCTAAAGTTTAGCTTATCAAGGCTTGTCAAAATACTTAATAGATATAACGAATTTATCTTAAGTGATGCGTAGTTTCCTTTCTCCGCATTATATAAAACATTGCTAAATATGTGTATTTCTATTCCACAAATGAAATACAACAGCTGCATTAATATTATGCATTTTACAATACGTCTGTTTCAAGACGGTCTTGGCGCTGATCGCAATGTCATACGAAAGTAATTTATAGGCGAAACTGTTATCCAACCTCATCAAAATTAATGAAGCAAACGCATAATGCGCCCATTATATTTACGACATGTCTAGCCAAATTGGATACGGCTAAATCTTCCATATAATTAATGGAAAATATGGTAAGTTATGGAACTTGGGCGCTCGTCCTCGTCAGCAGAAAACGTGTTTTTCCAGTGATAAAACGTAATGCAATCGATTTTTCGCGACCATACCCCTATTCCTATTGGTATCTTTATCTAAATTACTAGTGCTGTTACGGGAACGCGAATACAAACAAATAAATAAGTACAAGTAAATTAAACCAATAAAAATACAAATATATAAATGCATTGCACGTTCTAGCAAAATATTTGCACGTTTTGATTAAAAATCTGCACGGTTTAGCAAAACTTATTGCACTTGATGAGTTTAAAGAAATGTAAGAGTATTTCCAAGGTTGCGTAGCATCTGAGCAAGCAAAACCGCAAAAATGCAAACTGTGCCATAAAATAAATCAATCAGAACTGCATTGCATTTAAGCCGCGGATCACACCACCTCAGACTGCGTTCAGAATTTTATTCCGACACTGCAAAAATTTCTTGGGTTGATTTCCAAGAATTCTAGTCTTGCCTATTAGCAGAATATGCTGCTCTTATAAAAATTGTTTAGGGCGTTCAAATGCAAGCCTCGTTTGCACCAAGCAAATGCTGAATCTAGTAGAAAAGTAGTAAAAGAAGTAAAAAGTAAAAAAAAATAGTAGTAAAAAAATTGTAAACTATTATTTGAAACCTGAATAGTCAGGGGAGAAAGTGCTTGCTGTTGTTCCAAAAACCTACAAAACTGATTATTCAATTTCCAACTTTTAAATATGTACCTATAACTATATACACTTGAAATGTAAGTAAACATTACCAACATTACAATATACTAGACTAAAATAGTGATGTTTACTTTATTTAGCACTTATAGGTAAAATGTTATTGTCTCGGCCTAGTACTGGACTGGCGTAAACAGAGCTTACATAATACAAAGGCTAGCAATTCAATTTCAATCTTATGCAACTAAGTTTAAGGATGCATACCATATGCGCCTGTATTATGTAAAAAACTTGGTCGATTTGTATTCTGTCGGAGTATAAGTTTCCGAATTTGGTAGCGGATAGATCGACGTCCTGGCTCTTTGTAGGGATGCCGAGGTATACTACTTACTGCTGTTGCTTTGAAATGGTCACAATTATTAGACTTGGTAACTTGTTATGTGATACTTTGTTGCATCATTTTATTTGGCCTAATCAGAAAACCTTTAGAAACACGCTCGTTTTACAGGGTTAAACGCTCAGGGTTTACTTAGCCGAAAACACGTAGTCATGATTTTGAATAAGTTTTACGATGGAATCTGAAATTGTGAAATAATTAGACTGTTAAATTTGATTGAGTATCAATTACATTTTTGTATGGAACAGCTGATATTTGCGCGATTTCAGGATTGTCCCACAGTACAAGTTGCTTAAAATAATGAGTGGGTACTAATACGTGTACGTGTACAGCAAGTGGCTTTTCAGTTGGCATGTCAGAAGCAAGCGTACTCGTTTTATTTCGATTTGGTCAAGTGTTTTATCGGCAAATAAAACTAACCGAACACTCTCGCTTGCTCCTGAGGTTCTTACTGAAACACCACGATCCGAAGAAATCAATAAACGTTTTAAACTCATAGTATCCTCAATAATAAGTTGTAATGTTTTAAGAGACACCGAAATATAATGACATTGGAGAACAGTGAAGTAAATAATTTTAATATTTTGTTTGTACTCGTACTCTATACAGAATGATCTTCCTTTGTTTTGTTCTGAATGAAATAATTAACGTTCCATTAGCAATCAAATTCGATCGATCGGTTTATCAGCCGTAAGAATGGATTAAAATCGGTCCCTCAATCTGGTACGTGCCGTCTACGGCGTTGAAATTATCGCGGAATGATATGTCAATGTCAAAGTAATTCAAAATGATAACGGCAGGGCAGCCTTTGTCCGATTAATCGGTATTTATTAAATGAACAGGTATTGAGGAGATAATCACTTTGATAAGGAAAGCTTGAATAATCGTGATGCAGGAACTGGCCATCGTAGATTAATAAATTATAATATTATATTAGTAAATAGATGTGACAATGGTGGCAGTCTATAGTACCGCTCTTTATCTTGTCTTCGAGATGAAAAATTATTTGAATCGCTTTTCTCTTCATTATGTGATAGAAGATGGCAACAGTTTCAAAGCTGTCAACATTAGAGTAATCTAAAAAAAATAGAATCAACCTCATTGTTACTTTTTCTATAAAACATTTTTTAAATCAGTAACTGTAATCATTAACAGTAACATACTTAGGTAAATACACCGAAGTCGGATTATAGATCGATGGGTAAATAGAATTTCACTCAAGGATGATGAGGGTTTTGTCCATCATGTTGGTTCCACTCATTATTCATGCATAAACTATTATGCACTATGCAGTGCATGCTACAGCTGTGTACCTTGCGTGAAAGAATCAATACTTGGTCAAGATCATACACGATCTCTTTAGAAGCTAAACATCTATGCTTGTAAGGACATAAATCGACAGAGACAAAGAGAATGTTATTTGCGCAGTGGAGCAACAGCCGAGTCCGAACTCCGGACAGTGTGTGTCGCTACACTTTATATTTAGAGCAACTGAGTATTCCTCGCATGAAGCGGAAAGCACGGATCTAAAACCTTAGAAAACGCTAGCAGTGACGTAGCATTAATTTCAGATTTCCTCTTATTTCACTACATTACTCATTTTAAATTTAACTACTAATTTTGCGTCTATTAATGCCATTTGAAAAATAATAAGACTATTGGAGAATTCTTGGTGGAGACAGCTTGAGTCCAACAACCATGAGGATATTTTAGCTCGCCATAAATAACCATTAACAGCAAGAAAAAATGCGAGACTTTTAATCATCGATGACAAATTCCAATATTTTTAGACACGAGCGTAGCGAGCGCAAAATAATTTTATATATTAGTTTTAAATAGATTCGATTAAATTTGATTATGGCGGCATTGTATACATGAATGTATGAATAGTAAAGAGCGACTGATTCCATCGGCGGCCCATGTGGCATTAGTTACACATCATTTTTTACACAATTTTAACAGCTATTCTTAACTACTTATATCAAGTAAATAACAAATTTCAACCGTTGAAAAATTTCCTATAAACAAACTTAGACTTATACTACACTGATTGATTGCATAAAACTAAAGGATATTAACTCTGGCTATTGTTAGAATATTTTTGAGACGTGGTGCGTTTATAAATACATCCATAACGATACGTTTGTTATGTCAATTATGATGTTATTATGTTAGCTGTGCTACTTTGCATGTTATCCTGTTATATTCTACATTTTATCCCCATAAAAAGTGGCAGTAGTAGAAACTCCTAACACTATAAAACTAATTACAAAGTTTATAAACCTCATAGTCTTAAGTTGTATTGGTACTCGTATCATTATAATTAGTCTTTTATAGACAAGTCTTGGTGTATTTATAATAAAGTGTTAGTTATTTTGCAATAGGTACTATTTGCGCCTCGCGTTTTCACCCGCAATTTTCGGGTTAAAAAGTAGTATATGTTAATCCAGGGTATAAGCTACTTTCGTACCAAATTTCATCCGAATCCGTTCAGCCGTTTTTTCGTGATTGAGTTTCAAACATATAAACTTTCACATTTATAATATTAGTAGGATAAAGACGCTTCAACGTCTCTACGTCTTCGCCGAGTCCGCGATGCTAAAATAGCCGCGAGTTCGCCGCCCGCTGACTCATCTCATCCGAACATGTTTCGAAGTACACTCGCCGGCAGATGGTTTCCCTCACTTCTATTTACTTTGGCTATTTGAGTGTTAGTAGCGATTTGCTACTTCAATAAATGTTAATGCAGCAGATTTAGTGAGGTGTTTACCTTGGGAATAGGTTTATACAAATTCATAAAAAAACTCTAACACCAGGACTTGACAATAAGAATTTACTTTCATTGTTTTTTTTTATTGATGACGAAATTATTTTGTAAGCGTCACCATTATCGTTGGACTATAAACCGGCGATAACGGTGACGAAAATACTGTTGGGAGTGGATTCATCTTTATTAAGAGTGACTATAATAATTATGATTTATTAATTAACAACGTTAGTCCTAGTCAATCTAGGGAATCCTAGTGAGGAACTAGGACCATCAAAGGTTATTTATTTATTAATTACTTTTAGCCAACTTAAAAAAGGAGACGGTTCTCAATTCGACTGTCTGTTGTTTTTTTATCTTCGATTCTTTGTTTATTTACTTGACAAGTAAATAATCAAAGCTTCGTTTATAGCTTGCGCGGCTTCATGTGAAAGACGATATTCCTCATAGGAACCATTTACTACGTGGCTTTTATTATGATAATTATTTCGGTGGTTCCGTCTGGCTGCTTTCCACCCTCCTGGTAAATTAACTTATAAAAAGTGATTCATACTCATTACTTATGCTGTTTTTCGCATTGAAGTTTTAAAATGGTTCAGATGGTTCAATTTATTTGTATATTTGCAATGCGCAATAAAGCACGCGAAAAATGGGTGAGCGTTGATGTCTTTTGTTGTCAAAATGAGGTAATATACCGGAGATCTTAGATCGAAGAGTAATCGCCAACTTTCCTAACTTTTAAAGTTAATTTCTTCAACCTCATTGCTCAATGTGTGTTGTAGTAAATACTAAAGCTAGGTATAAGTTAGGCACATCCTTTTTATACCGTCATGCTTAGTACAAAACAAGTCATAGTCATGTCTTGATCTGAGGGCATATCTAGTCATTTTACAAAAAATATTATTTATTAATTTGCTATAGAGGCATATATTATAAGACAAGTTTATAACTACGAAGTTAACACTAAAATCATTTTAGATCAAAAAAAAAACGACTTTTTTTTTTGTATTCTATTGATGTGCCCAGATCAAACATTTTTCAAATGAATCAATAGTCGCGTCGCCTGTACCAAGTTACCGACTAAGTTTTTGTGTGTGTTTATCTGAAGCGCACACACATTCAGAGTTGACACGACAATGTGAACAGGATAATGCTGTTTGTTTGTCCTCGACTCCCTGACTAAAGCATAGTCAATTACTTTGAAAACCGAATTCATTTGAATAATTTGTTTATAGAAAAGATGCTCTCTGTTTCTAGAAAATATTCTGATTTAATAACTGACCTAGGCACCGAAGTTTAAGAGAAAAGCATAGAACTAGCTCTAAGCTATGAAAAATACGATAAAACTTTTAAATGATGTTATGTACCTACTTATAGGAAAGGCTACATCAATTTTGTTACAGGCACTAACTGGTTGTGAGAAACACGTGTCTTAGAATTTAGTTAGGTACACTAACAATGGTTAAATCATTTAAATATAAATAAAACATTTTCCTCGAACTGTTTATGTCATTTTCTTTGTACTGAAGTTAAGAATAAGTTGCTAACTCACTCCTGCTCCTGAGTCACACGTCGCATTGGGGTCAAGTGAAGGAAGGGTGGACGCCAGCCAAGCGACACCGCCTCAGGTCCGTGTTAACCGAAACTTAACATAACTATTTAACTGATGACTATTTCTATTTAACCTTTTGTATGTATTATACCTGTTGTAGTCTATTGTTGACTTTCAAACCTGCGCGCTGCGGTGCGAGTACCTGTATAAAACTTTATCGATCAGCAAATTAACGTTTGAAATCGACTTAATCTTTAAAATTTTGTTATTTTGTCTCTGGTCCGAACAAAATGGTTAACTAACTGCTTGTAAAAAAGCAGCTCCTGAAAAAAGGTCAAAGGATGTGATTAAAACTAATAGCAGGAGCACCCAACTCAATCTTACGTTAGTAGTGCCTGTATTATAATAACAATAATCTTCGGTAAAAAGGATAAAAACTCTTAAACCAACACAACCTATCGCTAAGAGCGATCTTTTTCAGACGATGACTAAGTTACAGAATCGCCTGTTCAAGTTTTGGTGAACTTTGCTCTTAGATCTTGTTTACATTATTATTCAGTACATTCAATCAAAAGGAAAGTGGTGCATGGAGCGGCGCCTGGAAGTCGTAAACTAGCGACCAGTTTATTACGAGGAAACAAGCTGTTTATTTAAATGAAAGCTTTTTAGACAGCGACATCATTTTCGCTAATGATTATCCTAGCTAATCATGACACACGCATAATTAAAAAGATAAACATAAATAATTATTAATTTGCATAAAACATAAGTAAATTGTTTATACATAAGGATGCTCATGCACAAAGGATGTTAAAATTACAATCATAATAGGCCCAAGTTTGAAGGCTTTTTAAGACAGATCTAAATTTTCTAAAACTAATTGGCATCCTTGTTCCTTGATAAAGACATAATATATATATT
This sequence comes from Alcis repandata, assembly GCA_949125135.1. Classification (NCBI taxonomy): domain Eukaryota; kingdom Metazoa; phylum Arthropoda; class Insecta; order Lepidoptera; family Geometridae; genus Alcis; species Alcis repandata. The sequence goes on from OX421240.1 coordinate 4,677,436, forward strand.
TAGTTAGTTTAGATCTGTCTTAAAATGCCTTCAAACTTGGACCTAATGTCGCTTAAAATCGTGTTTTGCCTAGTAGGCGTACAAATATGTCGAGAGAATGGCAAATCATGATTAGATTAGCTTTTGAAGAATTAAAAAAGAGATAGAGCAAAACGTTTTCAAGCTGTCACTGTGTACATCACCCACAGTCTTCTCTCTTCCACTGCTGAGTATATCTCTCTCTCCTGTTATGTCATCTGCCTTCCTGCGCCAATCGATTCCCACGATTTTGACTATGTCGTCAACCTATCTCTCCCGAGTTATGCAGGTGTAATTTCATCAAATTTAGTTAAAAATAAATATTTAAAAGGTAGTCATTCCATCTAGCTACCTACGTGTACCTCTAGGCCAGTCTAGGCCCCGACTTACATACATTGAACTTTCAACCCGACTGCAAAAAATTAAGGTAATGTTTTCGGGTGTTTGTATGTATCGAAATATGTGTTTAGTCTATACTCTATTCAAACCGCCTACCGTCTGAACAGATACGAGTACATATATCGATTTGGGATTGCGAGGTGTCGATATTACATATTAAAATCGTTTTTATGTTACTGAGTATAATATGAGTAAGCTGCATATACGACCTGTTTGCCTCAGCTGTAGTATTTCCGATTTATAAGTCAGAGTTAACGGGTTCGATTCGGGGCCGGGCAGATGTTTGAATGATGAGCTTAAATATCTGCTCTGGGACTGGGTGTTAGTTGTCCTTGTCTTTGTGTTTGTTCCATGACATCTCCGACAAGGAAGCCTCCCGGCTTCCTTGTCCTTGGCTGTGAGTGTGGAACGTTATTTATTTACGTTATTTACTCATATGTGCTAGGCAGGACAGTTTTTGTTTTTATTAAAAACTAGCTGCACCCGGCGGTTTCACCCGCTGTTTTTTTTACTTTTAAACTTAAAACTTTTTAAACTTACGAAACTCTGCGGCTCTGTTAACAATAACGCAATTCACGCAAACGCAATGTAATTCATGTGCCACACGTACCCGCATGTAGACATGTGTTTAAAACATTTAATTATTGCGCTAACCAGCCGTTTAATGAAGCAGATTATTTAGTGCCCTCGTGTTTTGTAACAGTTCACAGCTGCTTTATGTTTCAACTTCTTTACGGTTTTGCTTTGTTTTGTTTAACCGAATTCTTTGCATACGTAGAACATAAATGTAGTACAGATAAATTTTAATAAGAATTTTGCTTGTGAAAAAATAGCATATCCTTATTAGTCATATTATGAACAAAAAATGTACAATTTTTTGTACCTAAATGTTGTATTAAAACTAATTGATTAATCAAACAAAAGTAAGGTCGTAAATGTAAAGTCATGGTGAGTTATTTCCCTGAAGCTAATCACTCCGGATGTCATCCGGTTAGTTAACTAACCAATGGTTAATTAACGCAGCGCACGCAACACTCGCCGTATGCAAATAAACCGATCGATTCTCAATGTGTTTAGGGTGATCACACACTTGACGAGACTAAATTCAGCGTAGAATACAAGGGTCTCTAAACGCTTCTTAAATATAAGCAAAGTCTAAAAATTTCTGTCTTGTTTTTGTACGTTACATTTCGACAGGGATAAGAGATATTATCAGAGAATTTTGTTCAGTTATTAACTTTGAGCAGTGTTTAAAACTAACGGCCGAAATGTGTAGAATAGCGTAGACATAGAAACAGGTGGATCCAGACGCCAGAGACTAACTTAGCAGCTTTGGTCATTAAATTACTTAAGTACATCCTTAAAATACAGCCAGCTTTTGTAATTAAAGCCAAGCGTAATTTAGATTTGCAAACTGCAGCTGTCAAAGTTAATCTCAGCGTGGACCGAGTGTAGATCTACTAGTGTAGTGCGTTCTCGAACAGCTAGTAGCTATATCTAAGTATTTATCTCAAACTATACCAGTATATGGCTTCTTTTTAACGCAGCAAGAGTGAAACAAGGAGGTAATAATATCGGTAGTCGTGACGAGTAAATTCGCAGGCTAATGCATTATGCATGCCTTCCGGTTCGGTCACCTTGCTTGTTATTCCTGTTAAAAAAATATGATGATACTGCGTTGAAATGAAGATAATTGAAATATGAAACGGCGATGTGAGGATTCTCTCAAAATATCTCTGCAATTATATTCCCAGAAAATACTGAATTTAGATAATTAATTCAAGTACAAGTTCTGGGTTACCACGCGATGCGTCAGCGTTGCCGCGACACCGAATTTGGCGAACGACTGCCTTCCTAAATTACTTGAAAACTAAAAACAATTCAACTAAATACTGCGACAGTGTTTTGGGATAATAATATACATAACCGACCCGGGAAGAGCCGAAGTGCGGTTTTGAGGGCTCCGATCTGCACTTCTGGATATACAGCGGGGCCCTCCGTCAAACACCAAGACAAGCTACAACAGAGGTTATAATGCCACATAACTCCACAAAGTCGGGTTTATTTCCCCTCAACAACAATAAAAAGAGGTGAAACGCACAGCGCAGTACTTTGTCTCTACAAAGCCGTAATCACAGACGATTATCTAAGTCGATATATTATCGTTAGTACTCAATAGTCAAAACAAGCGTGCGTGACAAAGGTAGCCTATAAGATATTACGTACACGGATACTGCGAGAGGATTAAAGCATAAGGTCATTTCGCTTACACCGAAATCACCTCTGCCTTGAACTATGACTTATCTTATGCCCACAAGGCAATATCCTTCGCTTGAGTATCATTGGTAGGGTCGGTCTTAACCACAGTATGAGAGGTCTTTGGCTGACCATTGAATGCGGCTGTCACGCTATTCTGTACTTCTTTGTTGGTAGAGGTCTTTACCTAAAATAACAATAAAAAATGTCGTAGAATTGCTTTACGGAGTGAACAAAACGTTTAGTTGCTTTCTCGAAATTCAAAATTTTAAAGAGAGAAAATAAAAATAAGCAAGGTAATACAAAAACAGACCTAACCATATCCCTAGTTTTTTTATATGAAATACTATCTACTATATGTATACGTCGTTCATAGTTTTTAGACATTTTTGCAATTTAAGGATATCGGTAAAACTACTCTACTCGGTATTTTACTTACCTATAGCTGCTTTTAATTTACTTAGTCGTTTTTAGATTAAAAACCAAGTAAAATTAAAACAAAACAATTAGTAACTAGACGTTTTAGGATTCCGTAGTAAACTAAGAAATCCTTTTATGTTTAGCCAAATCGAAGAACAATTCGTATTTTTCACAAAAGCTTATTAGCTAAGTAAGGCTATTGTTTTGGCGGAGTCGAGTCATTATGTTATAACATAATGGTGATTTGTTACCTTGCTTCAGTCTCGTTATCATAAATCACCAGTTTTGACTTTACGAGCGATCAGAGGCGTAGCTAGGTGAGTTACCTCATTGCCTGGAAATCTTGGACCCAGAAATACTTAGGGCAACCATTTTTTTATTCGATCAAAAAAAATGTTGCAAAATAAACATAAAAAACACGCTTTTTATAAAAAACCGAACTAAAAAAATAGAAAATAAAATTTTATAAATTTAAATTAAGAATAGGGTTGAAAATTTCAATAAATATAGATTAATAATAGTGTAAATAAATAAATATAAGTATTTTATTTTTAAAAAGCGTGGGGTGCATGGGTCAATAGATATTATATATTTTGTAGATACATTTTGTATTGACAGACATGAGTAGAGTGATTAGCATTTTGATAATATCTTAGAAAGCACCCCACGCTTTTTTAAAAATAAAATACTTATATTTATTTATTTACACTATTATTAATTTATATTTATTGAAATTTTCAACCCTATTCTTAATTTAAATTTAAAAAATTTTATTTTCTATTTTTTTAGTTCGGTTTTTTATAAAAAGCGTGTTTTTTTAGTTTTTTTTAACTATTATTTATTTTTCGCTTTTTAGTTCGATTTGCCCATCCTTAATTAATATGTACAAATGTGTTGGTGTTATCCGATTTTGGCCGTCTGCTCAAGCAAATTAAAAATAAAATTGATGCGTAACAAAAAATATTGAGCAAAAAGATTTGTAGCCGCGTGGTTTCGATCCTCAGACCTCATAAAATAAAATTGATTCGTAACAAAAAATATTGAGCAAAAAGATTTCTAGCGCGTGGTTTCGATCCAGGGACCTCTGGATTATGAGCCCAGCACGCTTCCACTGCGCCACTCTGTTCTCTGACACGAATGACGAAATTACCATTTGTAAGTTAAACGGTATTAAAAGTTAAAGAAACTTTATAGAAAAAGCGTGTTAAAAAAATTAATAGTTAAAAAAACTAAAAAACACGATTTGTTTAGTGTATTGTCATCGGTCCTCGATACATCTACAAAGTTTGAAAGAAATCTGACCGTTTAAAGTGGGTCAAAAACGCGCTCAAAGGAGTCGGTTACATACAAACATACAAACATACAAACATACAAACATACAAACATACAAACATACAAACATACAGGTGAAGCTAATAAAAGCGTGTTAAAAATAATGTATCTAATTTAAATTATGATTTTTAAGCATTATCAATTCTGATGAAAAACTTAACTTTTACAGGAAGTTTTAAGCTGTCTAGAGATTCGTAAAAATGATGACGGCCAAATGCAATGCATGACATTAGATCAGGCAAAAAACTCAAATCAGGAAGATCTGGCATATTGGAGGCTCATGCTCTACCGTCTACACTTCAGTGGATGGAAACGAGCTTAGTGACAAAAACTGACAAAATACAAAGAACGCCCCAAATACAATTCCTTAATTCGCACTTTAAAATGACCTTTGCTTGCCTAATTAGAGATTGTCAGACGCGGTCGCGTGTTGCGCGCGATTACCACCAAACGATCACTATTCCCATTATTTATCGCCTTCCCTAGCCGTGGCTGAGGTCATCTGTTAATGATATTATGTAACAGCACTATCCAGGTCAAATGGAACTGTATCACACAGGTGTATTTGCATAAATTAGAGTAATGGTGTGTGACACACATGCGTTCGCGCCGCTATATCTACTCAATTTTAATTTTAATTTTTTATTTAAACGACAGCCCATGCTGTCTTTTTTAGGGTTCCGATGTATGAGGAACTTAATTGTTTATACGAGAGCATTCATATTGTAATGAAAACACCGGTTTGGATTCATGTTGTTTTCGTCGATGGAGACAAATTTCCGAACGGTGTTTTTAAAACATTAGATACACCAAAGAACCCTTATGATTTAACCTTTCACCTACAGCACAATCACTTAATGGAAAACAGGAATGCGTGGAAGAAAATGGGGAAAGCCTTTGCCCAGCAGTGGGACACAATAGGCTGAGAAACAAAAACCATCATAAAAAATGTTATGACATTCTTAGTCACCAGAAACTCAAGTTTTTGTTTGCAATTTGTAACCATACCGCCGCGCGCCGCGTGGCGTACTGCCGCGTCAACCCCATAGTAATCATCGTATCAATAAACAACATCAATCTCGTTTGTATTCCAGGATCGAGCGACGTGGACGTCCCTCCTTCGTTGCTTCACACCATGCAGAACCAGATGCAAAGCAAGGGCGGCTACGAGATGGCTTATGGAGTTAAGGTGAGATACTCTTCCTTATACTATTAATATCCTATCTTATCAATATCCTATCCCACCCTACTAATATTAAAAATAATAAAGTTGGTGTGTATGTGAATGTTTCTTACCACGTACGAGTATCTCCATGTAACTATTTTTTTTTATGTAATTGAGTGACGAGACGAGCAAATCGCTCGCCTGATGTTAAACGTCACGTTTGGCCATAACGGGTCTGCTCTGCGCCACCCAGAATTTTGAACTCGCAGAATTCAAGACCCTGCGCGGCACAGCACTGCGCTCGTCACCCTGAGATAAAAGTTGTTTAATCTCCCATTTGTTCTGTAATTTCACTGGAAAAAATGCCCTTCCAACCGGAACACAGTAATGTTTGCACATTACTGCTTGGCGGTGGAATAACTGGCAAAGGTGTGGTACTTCCCCAGGCGGATCTGCAAAAGAGCCACTACAAAAACCGATTTAAAAAAAATTTGGGATAAAAATAGCTCATGCCCTGGATTAAACGATTAACTTTTCATCATCACCGTATTTCATTACCTTGCTTGTGAAACTCCGGGGTCTAGCCAGTTACATAGGTACCAAAGGGATTTTATGACGTTTAATGGACCTTTTTACTGTCGGCCAAGACCCATAGGACCCAGGTGATTAGTAGTAAGATATAGAGGGGAAAGTTTGGATAATACTCTAGAGACGTTTCTCTGCAAACAACTAAAGACATTCATAAAACACTACGTTTAATAAGGCTCATGATTTACTCTAATGAATGAGACTTTGAGACGAGCGCAGATGCGACGTAGCTAGAGTCTAACAAACCGTGACAAGAAAATTCAATGGAAAAAAATGTAGTTATTTGTAAATAAGAAACTACTTTTACTGGCTGGATTTGTAATAAAATGTTTTTAATTTAATTGAAAATAAAAATTTATTTAAGAGGGCTCCGTGCTCTATTTCCGCCCTGGTTTAATGTGTGATGTTTTACTTTGTTTGTATGTGCTATTTCTTTGTATTAATCAAGGGCGTCGCCAAGGGGGGGCAGGGAGGGGCAGTTGCCCCCCTCTAGAGATCAAATGTAGCTAGCCGCAAAGCGACCAAAGTGCGAGCAATTCACTTTCTTACCTATTAATAAATTCCGCATCGCATGACAAAACGTTAATAAATTCACAAGGTTTAATGTAAATTGTAGAAAATATTGAAATATTCAGAATAACATTAAGATTTAGACATCCGTTTTAAAAATCGCCGCCATTTTCATCACGATCATCAGATTTGCCAAAACGCAAGACCATTAAACAGTGTAATAATATGTAGATCCAGATCCAAAATATCACCCTCATAGGATCACTGGAAGATCCACTGGAATTTGACGAAAACATGAAATACGCCATCTTGGATTTTTGTTTCTGAATCTCGATTGTCGTTATGAACCTCTATAATATTTCTTCAAGTACATTCCATCCATCTACAGCGGTTCCATAGCTGTGAGCATTTCCTTTTTTTTTTATTTGTATGACTGTCAAACTTTTTTGTATAGCGATGGCGACTATATTTTTTTATCATTTCCCCAAAAATTTGATCTACATTTCAAAAGTCGGGTGTACCCCTCTATATCCTTCTACCGTTTCCGAGATACGAGAGGTAAAATTTTTCGTCAGCCATCATCATCATTTATCCGATTTGAGCCACAAAGAGTCATTTTTCAAAGTGTTTCTTGAGATTGTCGGATTTAGCGATGTTGAAAACTTGAGGAAAACTCATTTACAAACTTGTGATATGATCTACTGCTAACCGAGGCTTCGTTAAGAGAAATTGTCATCTTTTTGGCCTGGTCTGAAATGAATATCAATATATCTCAAAACCATGAGTCCTGCCAACATGCATTTAAAAGCAATACTGTAGGGAATGTTATAGAGAACATACTTGTCTTGAACAGTTTCCTAGTAGCTTGAATTGTTTTTGAGAAAATCGCGAAAAACTCATTTTGGTGACCTTCTACCCGGAGTAAGATTTTTTGCACGTATCGGATCGATGGTGACTTTTTAGATTTCATTTATGATGGTGTTTCAAACAATCCTACCAATTTTCAGCTGGGTGGAAATTACTGAACCCTCCAATGTCTAAATTGTCCCGACTCTATTGTGCTGTCGAGGGCTTGTGAAGTTTTATACATTGATATTAGAACCGTGTTCTTATTACAATCGTCATCGAGGCAAAGACTTCCAAAGTGTAACGCTTTATGCTCTCGGCGTTTATTTTTTTTATCCTCCATAATATTGCCCCATTGCCCCCCCCTTAGTCATAAGCTGGCGACGCCCTTGAATACTATTTCAATCTAAGGCATAATAATGTATTTTATGTTGAGACACTTAATGTTGTAGTACCTATCACGATTTTATGTAATCCTATACCTAATGTATTTCATTTTCTTTTTCCAGGCGTATTGAATCCTGTGCTGCGGGACACTGTGAAAATGTTGAGTGAAACAAGTCATGATCGTGTGTTAAAAATATATAAATGATCTAAACTGTATATTTATTATATTATTGTGAATGAATTAGTCAATAAGATAGTGTAAGGAAACTATTTGTTTTGTAAATATGAAAATCGGTTAAATTAAAGCAAGTTACCTATTTTTCGTTTAAGAACACATTCATTTTTTTTATCTTGAATTCATGAAAATCACACGGACACGCATATAAGAATGTAAATGCAAATCGTACAATGATATTGTAACTTGGTTTTCACACAAAATATAATCATAAAAAACAGATCATCCGCAATTCCATATTGTGTGGTTATCATTTTATTGTTCAAGCAAACACGTGTACCTTCTCAGAAATCATTTCCTGAAATAGATGATGATTTATAGTAACCATATTTTTAAATTGTACTTAAACAACATTAAAGCACGGACACTACATTTTAGCTAGTTTAACACCTATGTTTATTTGTATATACATATCTACACCATACTACCTTCACAACATGGGAAAACGTTCGTCAAGCGGGCAAGAAAACACCCTTAGTAAGGTGTTAGGGGGAGAAGTATCTGCCTCGCGTGCCCTTTATTTCCGACTCAAACGAATGCGCTTTGTCCCTTATAATGTAAATATCAAGCTTAATGCGCCCTCTTAACTTTAGGAAATAAAACGCATTTTTTTTTTGCATCTATATTATCTCTTATGAGGATATTCTTGAATGACACAGCAGTTACATTACAATTACATGATTATCCAGTAAAAATGTTATAAGATATAATGCTGGATTTATAAACGCTATTATGGCGCGTGTCAGAATTAATAAACGAATTTCATTAAAAAAGCTTCCGTGATATTAATTCTAAATGATATAAATTATTCAAAGAATCGTGGCATAAACATTCTACAAAATGTCGCAGTTTTCTGCTAGCAAAATACTAGGCCCAAGTTTGAATGCATTTTAAGACCGATCTAAATTTTCTAAAACTATTGGCATCCTTGTCTAATGGCTTGATGATAAAGACAGATATATTTTTAATTAGTTTAAATCTGTCTTAGATTGCCTTCAAACTTGGGCCTACTATTATGATTAATGTTTCTAATAACTACTACATTATTTATCAATGCATTATTATCAAAGATACATTGGGTGAAAAGCAATATTCAACTGGAACAGAAACTATATTTTATAAATAAAATGCATGCACAACTTCAAAGACAAAATATATTTACATTTTATACCCACATTGTTATCTACCTTTACCACAAACCATACGAAAGCAGAATTTGACCATTGTCTTCACATAATCTCATCCAAAACTGCTATAAATACCATTTTTTATAGCATTAGCATTATTAGTATTAAATAATTGTTTATCTAGCGTCTTTCTGTGTTCCTTCTATTGTCATAGTCAATCTTATTCTCAATTATAATTAAGTCAGTAGCTTAGAAATATATGTGTAAGAATATTAATATTAATCCTCTTATATATTAACACTCCATATGCTAATCAGTTTTAAAAAACGTCTCACTTTCACACGTAACATTTCTCGTTAGCCAAAAGTTGACAAAACAAACCCAGATTAGCTTACAGAGTGTTTATGTATAAGAGAGTTGGTAAATAATGTAAACGTATGTTCGATTTGATACACTTTCTATTAAACTATATAGTAGGTAGCGACACTAAAGCAAACTCATCAAAGTAATGTACAGCTCGACCAACTTGGGGAACTAAAGTTTTCCAAAGCATTGTTAGGATAATGCTATGGTGGCGCCCTCACTAATTTGTACAGATAAGTTGGTCGACCTGAATCTAAGTAGGTGTACACGTGTGTTTATCAAATTGTACGTATATCTAACAATATTCCTGCCATTCGATAAACCAGATAATAATAAACTTGCTAAGTCTTCGTTCCCGAAATGTTTTGGGCAACAGAACGACTGAAAGTTTGACAAGAGACTGAAAAACTTTACTTTTCCTTTGACTTATATAAATTGTTAAATAATACATTTTATCCCACTATTTTTAACGTTACAAAATTAAACTTTCCAAACAGCAAGAACAAGATCTTATGTCTGGCTTATATTCAGCGCCATCTTTAAGCGGATTTTTCAACTGTCAAATGAATTTTTAGGAAAGAATTAAATTGACATTTGCCAGATTTCTTATAATAACACTGCTGTTTGCTGCCGAGACAAATAGTCTCGGTTATCGTTGAAAAATAATGATTACAAATATAAGTTTATTTTGTAACGTTAATACTGTTCGTAAAGTGAGTTAGTGTAGTTAACCTTAAATACCTATCATATAATAATAGTGCAGTTCCAAAATGTAAAGGTGAGGGAATTTAAACGCAGGTTTTGTGTCCCTTTACTAAAATTCAACTCGTAGCTAGTTGCGTAAATGCAAACGCACGTTTTACTTCGGACTTGTAGGCATTCTCTAGGACAGTCTAGGTAATATTATAATTCTTTGATGATAGCGCCTGCCGTAATTGTATTTTTTGTAATTGGTACCTGTTGGTATAATTAATTTTGCACTGTTATTAAATGATCTTTTAAATACTAATTTTCTATTGGACAGCGGTATCATACTTATGCGTCTTTCATATTCGAACGCAGGTTGATGCGTTTACTTTATTCTCGCCTTTATTTTAATCTTCGTAAGATCTTATTTGTTTAACCGTTTGTTTTGTTTGTTTACACGTTGCGTATTTTGCCAGTTCATGGAATAATTTGGTAGTTTTGTTTTTGCTTATACGAAAACTTTACTGCTATGGTATACAGTCGAGAATAATGTAAACTCACAGCAGTTTCCGCTATGAACGCATGCAAGTTCATCAGATGTGAAATATGCATTAGTAGTCCACTGCCACTGATAAATGCAAATACGCACATGAAATTTTGTCGTTTTTTCAATAAAATGCCAAATTTCTACGACTCTATGACTCTACAATCTACAAAAAGATATTTACTGTATAGTACTTATTTACTATTTTTAATAACCATTGTTTGAATTGAATTGAATTGAATACGGATTTGTTCTTTACGATTAAAATGTATGTCAAGTTTGTTTGCTTTTTATTACCCATACTAAAAAACATGACTTTTGGTACGGTCTCATGCAAAAACTAATGCACTTTAAAATAATAATAAGTTTTGTAGCGTGGGCTACGTAGTGTCTATAAAATTACATATATTTAAAAAAAAGCTTCAGCTTCAACTTTAAACAAAAATAAATGACATAGGAAAATGAAATGCCAGTGAGGCTTGTACCCGTGTTTTCAGTTGGTAAGAAGTAAAATAATCTTTGGGGATTCTCAAGCAATTACCCATTAGGTCGTTTGTCCAATAGCAACATCAATAAACACGGGTGAAGCGAACCTTTCAGGACAACAAAACCCCCTGGAGCTTCGAAGTTTTAATAGCCGCGTACCGTTAGGCGCGGCTGTCACCCTACAGATAACCCGAGCACCATCCACAGTAAAATAACCGCGGAATGAACGAGTCACTCATTCGCTCAATAATCAGTAATCAGCCTTGGTAATCAGTATAGAAGCGATCTGTGGTAAACCAAGTCGTGTTAGTCAGGTGGTGCCATAAAAATATTATGAGCGACAGTGCTAAATCTGAACAGTATTCGTAATCGTTCAAGTTTCATTTTCCTTTGTTTTACATTTGTGGCTAACACAACAGATGCTAGCGCCGTGTGACTTTGTTGCGATAAATAGACTACGTAAATAAGTTATGATGTTCGCGGGGACTTATCGATCGGTTTAGCTTGTGAACTGAATATCACACGTGACGTTATCGTCAGCTAATCAGCTGTTATTAGAGATAAGCCAATTGCAAATATGTATCTCATCATCGGCCTATCACTTCTACCACTTCTCCTTTTCAAGATTTATCACAAATTAAGCACAGGATGGTGCAAGAGTACCGATAAAATGGAAAACAAGGTTGTAATAATAACTGGTTCTAATACTGGAATCGGTTATGAAACTGCTAAAGACTTGGCTAAGAGGGGTGCAAGAGTAATCCTCGCGTGCAGAGACGAGAAGAAAGGGACCGCCGCGCGTGATAGAATCATAGAGTCTACGGGAAACCAGCAAGTTATATACAAACATATCGACTTGGCTTCCTTCGCGTCAGTCCGCAAATTTGCCGAAGATATTTTGAACTCGGAACCTCGACTGGACGTTTTGATCAACAACGCCGGTACAGGTAACGCCGGTAACTTTCTAACCGGGGACAACATTCCTTTCGAGGTGCAAGTCAACCATTTCTCGCCGTTCCTGCTCACTGTCAAGCTACTTCCCTTGCTTAAAGCTTCGGCCCCGAGTCGCATCGTCAACGTATCTTCGGTGATGCACCATGCAGGGAAAATAGACGTAGAAAAGTTTCACAAGCAAGCGACTTCCTACATGGATGGCATGCGGGTTTATAGCAATACGAAGCTTGCCAATGTCCTCTTTACAAGAAAACTGAGCAACATCCTGCGCGGCACTGGAGTTACGACCAACAGTCTGCATCCAGGAGCTGTCAACACTGACATATTCCGCGATAAAAACTTCGTGTCCCGGTTTTTTATAAGCATTTTCTTCAAGACAGCGGAGGAAGGCGCTCAGACCACCATCTACTTGGCCGTTTCAAGAGATGTAGAAAACGTTAGTGGCAAGTATTTTGCGGACTGTCGCGTGAAGAAAACTGCTTCGCATGCCGATGACGATAACATGGCGGAGAAATTGTGGAAACTATCGGAAGATATTGTCTCTATTGATAAAAAAAAGGATTAGCCCATAATATAAATAATGATGTGCTAAATATTTCTATGTAACCAATAAACCTTGTCAATAAAGAAAGCGCCTGCCATATAAAATACTAACCGTATTTTTAAAAACCCAAAAAGCGATTTCAGCCGTTTTCGACCCGCCTGCTAGCTTTGAGATTTATATTGGCACGACTAACGAAGATTTATATCTAAACGTGACATAGTAAGCAATACCCTACTATGTTGCATTTATTACCTACGTGTACCTACTACTCCGTTTATTACTTTACTAGCTACTCCAAACCATAAAAACACCATATAGTTTTAAAACTGTAATAATAGTTCTTACAAAACATAAAACATGATTAAACACTGATAACACAAAAATAAATATTGCAAAACACTGCTCATAATTTTGAATATTATAGGTACGTGCAATAACGACATTTAATTTCGACCAACTTGAAATTTTGATACGCAATTACTCGTTCGATTTTGTTTAATGTGTGAGAATTCTTACGTTTGTATGTACTTATTGGTATTTAAATCACCTTTTCCTACGCCTATGTTCGGAGCGCGCCGCGCTGGGCTTGGACGACTTTTCTTTGTACCTCGCTCCATCTGAAAAAAAAGTAGAAACTTTATCGATCGGTGTGTAGCATAAATACAGGGCTACTTTTACTATGGAACCAATACGAAATTCGCGAAAAAAAATCTGCTGTTCCATAGAAAAATGTCAATGACACTCGACAAAATGTATGGAACAGCTGATTTTTTTTCGCGAATTCTTGGTTGGTCCCATAGTAAAAGTTGTTCATAATAATGAGTACTATGAGCCCCCTTTCGGCTTAGCATACCCTTTATGAATAACCCTGTAGACATGCAGAGATGACGCAGTCGGGAACTTAGAAACGGTCGTATGAAATCTTTATGCAAATAAGAACTGGAAAGTAGAGCTTGGATTTTATTGGCAACACCTCCGGTGTCACAGGTATAGGCAATGGTGATCGTTTACCATCAGGCGGCCCGTTTGCTTGTTTGCCACCTACTCGTATGTCATAAATAAATAAAAAAATTACTGTGCAGTACTAACTTAATTTAGTAACGTCACCGTGTGTATAAGCCATAATTTCAACTGTGGTTACTTGTACCACAGTTTAAGTACCCACAGACAGTACCCTCGAATTCCAGAGAAAGAACGTATGTTGTACCTATTGATAGAGTTTATATCTGCCATAATTAAAGTGGGTCTATCTCATCCGTGGATGAGATTGGTCCGAGACGGAAGAATGATGCAAGGGAGAGGAGGCCTATACCCAGCTGTGGGTCGATACAGGCTGACGATGATGATGATGATGATGGATAAAGTAGGACAGGATGCATGTTATTTAAGCAATAAATTAATTTTAAAAAGTGGGTTAAAAAGACAAGCCATACAAGATTATATGGGCAGGTTATATAAAACGACATTGTCATCTGCATTCCACTCACCTCTCGAGTCCTTGTTCCGATGGTTCCGTCGGTCCGTGTCCCGTCCGTCACGCGACTCGGGCGAGGAGCGGCGCGAAGCCCGCTGCGGAGCGCCCGGGGGCTCCCCGCCCCACCACCACGCGGGCGGGACGGACGCGCGCGGCCGCAGCGGAGACCCCGGGTACGGGGCCGCGGGGCCCGCTAGCTGCTATAAACGAAACACGTGTGCAGGATCACTTGTAAAGAAAACATTGACAAAAATATTGATAGACAATAGACAAATATTTATTTGCAGCAAAAATATTTAAACTACACTAAATATAATATGTGTGTAGACCACAGCAAACTGGTGCATGATGGCAAACTAAAATTCACCGACAACGGCTCACTGGTGGTAAGCCGAGGCCAGCACAGAAAAGGATATAGGCTAATATTCACCTGCATAATTTTAACGTTTCCTTTAGTATAAAATTAAAAGTAAGTATTCCTGTTGGTAAGAGAGTAAAGTTTGTATGTATGCATTGTATGTTTGTAGAAAAAGCTGCTGATCCTATTTAAAAAAATATTTCACCAATAGAAAGCTACATTATCCCTTTATGTTAAAAAGCTAAACCAGCGAGGGCGAAGGCTGAAAACCACCGGGTATGAAGTTCCGAAAATCAGCTATAGCATCTTAGTAAAAATGTAGTTACCTGCGGGTAGTTGTGCGGTAGGTAGTGCGGTGGCGGCGGCGGGCCCTCGCCTTCCGCGCGCGTCAGTGCAGGCGCCGCCGCGGGCGCGGGCAGACGCGTCGGGCTCTCTGCTGTCGCGAGCTGCGTCACTCGAAACAGGGAGGGTTGTAACTACGGCGGTGCCAGCGGCGACTTAAAGGCTTGTACACAAATCTGCGATGCGATGCTGCAACGCAGAAACTTGCGGCAAGGAAATTCTTTGCCGCAGAAATCGCATCGCAGAAATTCGCGTCGTGCGTGCTCGCAGATTTTTGCGATGCGACGTCGCACCGCAGCGCAGTTTTGTGTACAAGCTCTAAGGCCGGTGTGACGTCACTCCGGTCTTATACCCGGAGTGACGTCACATCGGCCTAAGTTGAAATCAGCGGTCCTATCGGCTCACTTCTCTTCTTTTTCTGATGTTTTTCTGGCTTCATGAGTGGAGAAGTATAATTTGGCTTTTCCCAAGTCCAAGATGACAACGTCACTCTAGCCTTCAATTGACAAACTTTAAAAATATTTTAAATTGTTTGTTGTTGTTTAATTTTTTAAATTGAATTCGTGTATATGCAGTTGTTATATCAACTGCGTGTTTTGTCATAAAAATTCGAATCTGAAATTTTGAGGTCAACCTGAAATTCGATCCTCGAAAATTAGCCGCAGGTCCTAGTTTAAAAGCACCGTAAAAGGGACAGGTAAAGGCACGGTAAAAGGGTAGTTACTAGTTAAGCAGAGTACTCGATTCAACCCTGCTCCTTGAAACACCAGTTCCAGTTACCTGTTCTTTGAGCGTGTTAAAGTCTTTGCTCATGTCCCGATACCGCTGCAGGCACTCTTGCCACATCGTCGCCATTTCGGACATCTCGGAACGCTGCTTCGTTATCTCCTCCTAGACGACAAAATTAATTTGCCGTTTTATTTTTTTACCCCTTTACCAAAAAAAATATTACCTATTTTCTTGGGAGTCAAAAGTAAGGTTTAGTTGAATCTTACAATCCTATCCTATATTTCAAGTAATAATTCAAAAGTGAAAGAAAGTTTGTTTGTATTGTAATGCTTTCACACCTTAACTCAACCTAATACTGCATACACGTTGTCTTTGATACAGAAAAGGACATAATGCTACTTTTAATTATCATCATCATCATCATAACCGTCTTTCATCACAGCGCGGGTAAAACTCAGCTGTTCCATACATTTTGTCGAGTGTCACCATCTATTTTGTTTAATACCAGTTTCTTTTCGCAATGACAGGGTTGGTACCAAAGTAAAAATTGTTCATAATGATGAGTATAAGTACTAGGAAATCTGCTTAGCAAACCCCTTCATAGCCCTTTACATGTGGAGCCCTGTTCTCGTTACCATGAGTCTCGCGTCTGTGTCCCCGACGTCTCTCGCCACGGTCTCGTACCGCCGCATGCACTCGCGCCACAGACGCAGCTGCGTCGCCGCACTCTCGCGTACATTTTCGCATGCATTCTCCTGAACAAAACATTTGCACTTAGGTGTGGTACCTACTCTCACTTATATTCATCTTCTCTTCAGAGGGTTCCGGGTTCGATTCCCACCCACGCAGGTGGATTACTTTGGATGTTTGTTTGGGTTAAAAAGATGGTTTTGTTTTGTAAGAAGTTTATTTAAATTGCAGTGAACTAGATAAGGCGCGTCGCTCACTGGTAAGTCGAGGCGGGGTCGCGTCAGCGGCGCGGCGCGGCGTCGCAGCTTGTATAATATATATTGAATATGAAGCGCACTGCCATTCATTTCTAAAGAAATCCTTTGTTGCGGCGCGCCGCTTATGCGCCCGCGCCTCGACTCCGCCTCGACTGTTGATCGTGTGAGCGTGGCGTTCTCTGGTGTCGGAGGCCAAGACCCACTTGGGGTCGCTACGGCGGAAAAGTAAGTAAGTATGCAGGGTTATAAAGAAAGGGTCTAAGCCGACGAAGACCTAGGATGGTAAAATTATTATTATTAATTCTTTTGGCATAAAATAATAAGGTCATACTTACTATTTGAAAATAAATTACAAATCACTGAGACGCGGTTTTAATTTCCGGCTTTCTTTCTAAGCTTACTACCTTCCTCTACCAAGTCCTTATTCGGTGCATACAGCGACTCCACAAAAACACAATAATATACGTCACCAGTCTGCACGTGGCAAAATATAAAGCATAACTGGAAAAAAAGGCAAAGGACACCTGCTCGCAGCGCTGTAAAACCTTAAAAACCTTGTAAATTGAAAAAGTTTATATGAAAATTATTCCTTAAAAAACCCTCTATAATAATGGTCAAAATCATTTTTTTTTTAAATGAGCAGAAAAAAGTTATGGCGACCAACAGTTTTTGGGGTTCCGTACCCAAAGGGTAAAATGGGACCCTATTAGATTTCGCTGTCACCAGGCTGTATCTCATGAACCGTGATAGACAGTTGACTATTTCACAGATAATGTATTTCTGTTGTCACTATAACAACAAATACTAAAAAACAGAATAAAATAAATATTTAAGAGGGCTCCCATACAACAAACGTGAATTTTTGTCGTTTTTAACACGCTTTTATTAGCTTCACCTGTATGTTTTTATAGATAATGGTAGGGAACCCTTCGTGCGCGAGTACGACTCGCACTTAGCCGGGTTATTTTTTCAAATTTTTTTACTCGAGAAATTTATTTACATAAAAAGACTTTTCAATACATATTTTTAATTAAAGTGTATGGTTGGATGTTTAGCATTCAATATTATTACCTATACTTTGAAGTTATTATAATTATTGGGGGACGGCGCGAACGCAGTCCCCACTACCAAAAATTACGCGTCCGAGTTATCCACATTAGGGATAATCACAGAGGTCAACCCATCCGCAGTGCAATGGAAGGGCCTCGCTCTGGGAGAACCGCCTTCTTGATCACGGTGTCCCCTACGCCAGGTAAGTATGATTTAAAATCCGCGCCCAAACACACCCATGCATTGCCGGAGAATCTCGTCACCGCGATTCAGAAAACCTTTCCTCGCTGCGATAAGCCACCTAGTAGCGGCGCGGTGAACTAACTTGCATATTCTTCGGGTTGCGTTCAGAACGAGCACTCCCTGTGCACCGGACCAAAATAAATGCGAGTTTGTATTTAAGCAAATAGTCACTAGATTTCGCCTTTATAAAAAGGAAAAAGATTTTTCTGAACATGAAACCATGTTTTAGCAATTTACTGATCAAATACATAGAATCTCAAAAAAAAATCACAGATCAAATAAAAAATACAAAAAGGTATGCGTGGTCAAGGCCCCGTCCCGGCTTCGCACGGATTTTTTTAAACATTTTAGAGTAAATGTGTCTTTGCGGGACATAATTAAGTTGTTTTTTTTAAATTACTGTTTATATTTTCTTCCATTAATTATAAATGTATAATTATATACTTATTTTTATTCTCATAGTTTTTTTTTGTATTACATTTTATTTATATTGTATTTAAACTAAAAAGTTTAAGTACTTGGGAAGAGCTTATTCCGGGAAGTGCTAATTCTAGAAAATGCTCGTTTTGGGACGTGCGCCTGTCGGAGAGTGCTCGTTTGGTCGGTATATTATATCGTACCTATCGTATTGTATCGTACCAAACGGCATGGCCCTAGGTAACCTCTAGCGGCATTTACAACCTTGTCACTTTGTTTCAAACCGTTAAACGTAATGGTATTTACAACTACCCGTTTAGTTTGTTTGTTTTAACTTAAGTTTATTTTTGCAAGATAAATAATTAGCCGTCGATATGGAGAATGAACTTTGTCTTTTTTTAACATTGTTTCTTTACATAGTAATAAAATCGCGCAACGGCCCGATTGCGTTCTACAACAAAGTCGAATCACTATGACATTCTGATTCATTGTCTTCGTTTGGTCAGTGCGGGACTTGTCAGTGTCACAGGAAACGGCCAATATTCGTACTGACTTTCTACTCTCACAGGGACTTACATTCAGTATTTTATCCTTGTCTTGAGTCTGCGAGATGCCCTTGAAGCACCGCATTAGATCCTTCCACAGCTTCATCATCTTGTCCATCGCCTCGCGCTGTTCCGCTATCTCTTGCTGAAAATAGTGTATTTTATGCCTCACATAGAAAGTTCAAGATCGCACAGTAAAAATGGTTGGTCATGTGCGAATCTTCGCAAAAAATCGCGAAGCTTACATATCACAAGAGTATATTAATTATTATATTAATTATATTAATCGATGTATAAAAATTACGAAAAATACACAACATACATAGGTACTTTATGAACGGACACATGCTTTGTTACTTTTTGTCGAAGTTGTGTGATAAATAATGGTAAATAATATTAGTAGGTAATTAGGTATTACCTTGACAGCTCTCATATAATGACTCCTGCCGGTCCTCCCGCTTATCGTGCTAGTCTCTCCGTCCGCCACGCTCAGGCCTGAGTCCCTTTCCCTCTCAGAATACCGATCCCTCTCTCGGAACTCATCCTCTCTAGAAGCAACAGAATTCCTCTCGTACCGGTCCACATGTCGCCGAGCCCTGTCTTTAGGAGCATGTCTCTGAACTTCTGCCGGTTTCTCGTAGTATTTATCATCATATCGCTTATCTTTCGTATCACTTCGGGACGTACGTCTGATCCTTTCTTCATCGTAACCGTCGCGCTCGCGATGCACTTCGAAGCTTCTACTGGTCTTCTGATCTATGTACTTTCGTCTATTGTCTTCGTAATGCCTTCTTTCGTTTTCTCTATAATCCTGATCGCGGTGTCGGTCCCTGTAGGACCCTATACAGGTTCTCGTCGCCACGTTATCTGGCGGGTGGTACTCATGATATCTCTCGTCTTCTTGCATTCGATTAACAATGACTCTAGACTGATTTATGTCGATTTTGCTCGAGTATTTTTCATAATCGATTCTAGAAACATATTTCTCTTTCTCGTAGTCCATTTTGGGGTCAACTTCGTAGCGATATGGGCATTTGTCAGATTCGGTCGGTCCCTTTCCTTGGCTGCAGCTCTGTCGGCAATTCCCTTGACTTCGGATGCGTGTAGGCGTATTGTTTTCGAGAGTGTGCTCGTTTGAGGCGAGCCGTTCAAGACGTCGGTCGCAGGTGTTGATATCGCGATGTGACACCACCTCACACTGCAGCGATTTGTGGCTTTGTGTTCGTTGCTGTGAGAGAAGGTATTATTAATTCAATCAATGGCTTAGGTTTATCGTAAAACTGAGAACTTTAAAAGAAGGAAAATGGTGGTAAGATATGAGTTATGATATCTTTCGTTTAGTTCTATAAAAATATTGAATCTACAACAACCAGGTACCTACAACTGCTGTAGGTTCTAACACGTCTACTACAGACTTTCCTAATATAGTTACGAACTTTCGGGGCTAATATTGAATATTCTTAAAAAGCAGGTCATAAGTACCTAGGTAGTAGGACACAACAGGACTGTCAGGACTTAGTGAATAGTAGGTATGAATTTACCACGGAGCTATTATTTTTGGTGTTGATATTAGCACAGTTCTCGTTCATCTGAGCGCAGAGCTTGGCGAAGGTCTCCAACAAAACCGTCTGATTGATGGGTGGCGATGAATAGTCCTCTTTTCGAGGCCTGGAAATAAATATTTTGAAAATGAGGATCGGATAGATTGCATAGTAAATCCTACTAAGTAATATTTTAAACGCGAAAGTTTGTGAGTATGTTTGTTGCTCTTTCACGCAAAAACGGCTGAACGAATTTACATGAAATTTAGAATGAAGGTTGTATGAACAACAACTGAAATGTTCTGGATAAACACATAGGCAACTTTTCATCCCGGAAAACGCGGGTGAAAGCGCAGTTAGTATTAAATAACTTTTATGTATCAATTAAAATCAAAATCTACGTATTTAGATTTCTAGTTAAAAGGTACATGAATAGGTTTAAAGAAATACCTACTAGGCAGGCTTTATTAATACACACTTAACACTAATATACACTTAACACTTTTAAGCACTGCTTTGCTTATATATCATTTGATACTTTATTTTTAGTAGATAGACAGGTACCTACTGCGCACTACATTCAGATATTGCGGACAAGTTATGTGACTAGTTCAATCTATGCATCGTTTACCCTAAGTCTATAACTATAAATTTAGATACTTCAATGATACTTCTACGTCGTCACGGCGGCAGCGGCGGTGATGGTGCTCGCGAGGTGAACTGTGAGGCGGGCGTTTAAGCAAGGTTTAAGGTTTATTAGTAAAACCTTGTCTCTAACAAAAGTGTCAATAACATACTTGTCTCTATCCCTGGAGGGCCCGTCGTCGCGGCAACGGCGGTGGCGGTGGCGGTGCTCGCGCGGCTCGGACGCCTCGCGATCGCGGCTGTCGCGCCGTTCCTCGTGCCGCCGCCCGTGGTGGCGGTGTCTGGGTACAACCGAACAAGATGCCTACGTAGGACTGTGGCGACGAGAGATGGGATGATAGACCGTATACCCTTCGACAGATGACATTACAAAAAAACTCTAAGGGTGTATACAAGCACCTCTCCAGGCTGGCAAAACATTATCAACGCCGCTAGTGTTGCAGGCGTTTATAGGCGGCGGTTTTGGTTACCATCAGGCTGACTGTCTGTCTGTTTGCCACTCCAACATCTGTTCGCCTCGCAAAAATAATACTCTAGGGCTACTTATCGTCTATTCTATATAATTATGGTTGCTTGGTACTTCGGGCCGGTCTATTCCAGGGCAGTGAGTTTAAAACCACCAAATCGCTTCCACCAAAGCGGAAACTTTAACTGACGTAATATAGCCCTAATCTATATTTTTGTTAATAAGCTCAAAGTTGTCCTCAGAATGTAAAGTAAAAATAGCTGCTTCAATCTATTGAGGAGATGATATTGACTGACTTCTTTTTATCTCGCTTGATGGCTTCTTCAAGAAAGGCGTATATAAATGAGTCTTGGTCTTGCGGTTGCGCTTCCGCGATCGTTTCTCCAGCCTGAAAATGTGTACCCGCTGCTTTTAGATATCAAGACGAAAATATACTTCTAAGTAGGGTTCTTCTAGGTGACTAAAAAAATGCATAGTAGGGTTACGGTAGCATGTCAAACGATCGCTACCTTACCATGTTCGAGTCGAAATTAGATAGGTCGATAAATACATAGGTAATCAAATAATTGGCTAGTGTATAGATTACCGTTCGCGGCGAAACCGATCTCGGGGTCGGCACCATCCCGGCTTTCAATGCCAAGGATATCCCATCTTGTCTGTAAATTAACAATAAGTAGTGTCAACCGTTTCATTTATTTAAATAAAATAACTCCAAAGAAACTTTTTGCATTTTGTCATTTTCAAGCCTTACACAAAGGGTTTTATTTACTTTTTCAAGTATTTATTTCGGTACCTACAAGCGTCTCATCGCAGTCGATGGACCATAGTGCTTCTTACTAGAACTCTAATCTATCTATAAACACTTTTCGTCGTGGGATGTCACAAGGTTACGTAGGTATCGATATTAGGTTGCTAGGAGCAAAAAACCCTCTCCTCAAGTTCAGTCTCAGATTGAATGGATACGGGTCTACTATCACTAAGTAGGAAATATAAACATTGTTGACATACATGAGTCGTCTGTGGCGGCGAGGCGACCGACGTCCTTGGCGAGTAATAGATGGGCTACTACCTCTATCTCTGAGACGGGAGAAACAATTTGTCAAACAATTTCCTTACTCTCATAAAATATTCTGACTTTGCAGGAATATTTTTTTTGTTTCATTTAGGAGATCATACTACTTTTTCTCTATCTGTTGATAAGAATGCCGGTCAATAGCTAAATGGTGTTCTAAATTTCTTTACTTTATACGGAAGCTTGCCGTCTTTAGAATGCTTTCGAAAACCAATCGTGACGTTAAAATAGGTTGGTAGGTTTTTGTAGTGTCAATAAATCATACTTAGTCAGTCATTGTGTTGCACCATGAATGACGACAAAGTGGCCCAATTCCTATTATGATCAATCATTACCACCATCTTAGTCTTCTTTTTCCCACAGCTGGGTATGGGAACTATCTAAATTCATAATGGACAGAGTGCCTAGTGAGTTTTTTTCACTTTCCATCGCATTAACGTAAACTGCAATTTATATGGAATAAAAACCGCGCCACGTAGTGTTCATAATATGAACTACAACTAGTTCCATACAAATTGTTAACGTTAACGCGATCCAATAGTAAATAATAAATAGTAAAAAAAAACTAAAAAACACGCTTTGTTTAGTGTATTGTCATCGGTCCTCGATATATCTACAAAGTTTGAAAGAAATCTGACCGTTTAAAGTGGGTTAAAATCGCGCCCAAAGGAGTCGGTTACATATAATACTTACATACAGGTGAAACCTTAGAGCCAGGCCACACGGTGCGGCACCGCACCGCACCGCATCACGCCGCACCGCACTAGCGGCCACACGAGCAGTGCGGCGCCGCAATGTTCTTACGGCGCCGCTGCGGTGCCGCAACATTGCCCAGTTGACGACAGTCTACCAGTGTTGCAAAAGTCCCCGATTTATCGGGAGATCTACTGATTTTGGACATCGTCTCCCGATATCCCGATTTAGCGACCCAATCTCCCGATTTATGGAAGATAGTTTTTAATTTTTTTTTAGTTTTTTAGTTTTTTTAGATGTGAAGTGCCTACAAAAATTTAATAATAATATTAAAATGTCATCTAAATAATTTGACTTAGTTTGTTTTTTGATAAATAGACGTGTTTGATTGAATATTGTATTTTTTTTGTCATATACCGATTTTAGGTACAAATATACCGATTTTTAGTGGGCAACTCTACCGATTTGTAACATCTTCCCATGCTTTTACTTTCAAATTTTTGTTTTTAAAATTGTCATGAGACTTGTCCCACAGTATTTCCCGTTCCTGTATCAACGAAATGAGGTAGTCCACGTCTACAGATTCCACACCGGTTCTCATTTTTTTGTATGATATGGGTACACGTAATTATCACCAACGAGCGGGCACTCTCGTCTATGCCGTACAAATAACTGAGCGGCGCCGCCAGTCTGTCGCAACTCCATAAAAAAATAAAAGTCTAGGAAACTGGCAACAAGTTTCATGGCGACTAGTTTCATTTCATTCACTTCCTCAGTCTCACTCTTTCTTTCATAAAATGTTTCGCGGCTATGGACATTGACAGTGACTGTATTGTGTTGACGAAGCATTGTTTACCTGGATTTCTAATTTCTCTAAATTTGTTTAAAGATAATTTCAGTTAGCAAACAAGTGAAACGTTGTTAGGACTTGTAATTGTCCTCCAGGACTTGTAAGAAAGTGATAATGAACTTTCGGCGCTGTGAAATATGTGGCCTAAGGTCAGGAAGAAAAGACGGCATTAAACGCCAATTTTTGGCTAGATTTCCTCTCGATGAAGCCAGGTGAGATGATTTTTCAATGATATCTTAGTCATGAACTCCTATTGGCATGTTTTATCATACTTTTTGTGTTCAGTACGAAATAGCCGGTTCATCTCCATAGTGTGGAAAATTTTTACTTTCATCGATATCGATATTGTTTTCAGATAAGTTAAGTAGGATATAAAGGTTTAATAAATCACTACAATAAACGAAATATGTACAAAAAATGTATATTATATTTATTATTTTTTATTGCAGATTTATCTCCATGTTTCCATGTATCTCCAATCCAGAAGTGGTACTGAGTATTAATAGTACATTGTCTTGAAGGGAGCCTAACATTTCTGAGGTGCCTACTTTGAGCGGCGCAGGATCACTAACCGGTGCCATTTGATTTCACAAGTACCGAAATAGAAACCAAATAGGTACATAATATATACTATGCAGATTGTGTGAAAATACCAGTCTACGTACAAAAATGTTCGGATCCCTTTAGTAAATAAAAAAAAAATTATGAAATTATGGTCTTGACTTATTTATTGTGTAACCCTGCCTAAAATTTTGTTTTAATGGTGGAGGTATGATATAAAATAAATATACTTCCACCATTAAAACGAAATCGAGATTTTGAAAATATTTTTCAATGGTAATATAATTCGATATAAATATCGATATCGATATATTTTATGTAGTATATGCAGCACATCACTATTTTGTTTGTAATGTTGGTAAAATTGACAGTTTATTTGCGTACTGTTGGCCACAGATGTTGTTGCCGGTTTTGACATTTGTGCAGATTCTTTTGTCTATGGAAGTCCCGTCTCTTAAAACGTAGTGTATTACATCCTCATTGGGCGCCGCTGCGGCGCCGCTGCGGCACCGCACTGCTTGCACCCCTCCCCGCTTCGTCTGCCTCGCGCCGTTGTCCGGCGCGCCTGCGGTGCGGCGCCGGAGCGGTGCCGGACGTACCGTGTGGCATACCATACATTTTTATATGTAGGAAAACGTTGCGGCGCCGCTCAGGCGCCGCGCCGGAGCCGCACCGCACCGTGTGGCCCGGCTCTCAGACTAAAATAAATATTTTATTTTAGTCTAAGGGTGAAACTAATTTAAAAGCGTGTGAAAAAAACTCGCACTAGGCACTCAGATACGATATACTTACCATTAGAAATATTAAGTCGATATTAACATTAGTACCTACTACATTTTTTCAAACGGAAAAAAGATAAATTAAATAGTGTATACTATGGAAACTAACGTGGTTTTCACACATTTTTTCACCGAATGTGACCGAAACTAGTAGTAGATGACTTAATTTTTACGTGAGTATTCCTGTTTAATTATAACAAAAAATTGAATAGTGTACCTCGCCGCGGAGTCGCTATCAAGGTGTCCGTCTCCAGTATTTGCAGGCACGTTCTCATGACTCGTCTTGTCCGATTTAATGCAGACTATATCCGTAGTACCCGCCTGTGCAGGGCAAAACGCAAATAGTAATTAGATTTTGCCAACTGTACTGTCCTGTACATCCGTACTGAGTGCTAATAACTCTAGACTAGAGCATCAGAATAAAAGTAAATTGGTCGAGGTATGTACTGGAATTAGCAAAAGTACTATTATTTCTTCTGTGGTAAAAGATTCACACCACTCTCGACACCTCGGTCTACGATGCTATTCACATTGCTGACGAGAAGAAACGTTGGCGCAACATCGTAAGAGAAACTATTTGGAGGTGGTGGTCACGACCCTCTGACGTGAGGAGCGACGATTTGACGTGAAAATCCATAGTCTGAATGTGACAGTATTACGAATAGTTTTATTTACTTACGTTATTAGACCCATCCGTGGTCACAGAGTTGGTTTCATCAGCTCCTTCCCGCTTCTTCCTAGTTCGTTTGCGCTTAGCGGCGTCAAATACTTTGAAAATTTTTTTGCTATCATTTATTTGAAGCTCCATCGCTGATAGGGGTCCCGATACATCAGATTTGAGAAAGAATAAATACCACTATCATTCCTGTTTTGTTGTTTAGAAATATTTTTGATTTGAATACGTACTTTTAGAAAATTTTCACAATTTATTACCAAAACATCCAAAGGCAGTGATTGACAAAATTTAATTGAAAATAGAATTTTGATTGTCAATTTCTGAGCTGCCAGAATAATATTTTTTATTGAAAAAAGTTAGGAAATTAAATACCTACCCCGCAAGTACTGGCCTACACAAAACAAGCCAAAAAATCTAAATAATGACCACCAAAGAAGTTCACTATCATAACTAATGCCATAGTCTGTGGGTTATTTGATCTCCATTTTCTAACCCAGATTATGTCTAGCTAGACAGGACTTGGACCTTGTGTGCTTGCAGCATTGTACAAATTAATCATATCTGTTCGAATCCTGTAATACCTAGAAAGTGTTTAGTGGTATACAATTCTAAGCTGTATATTCGAGGTGTCGAAATAAACTAAGAATAGCCAATTGATAAAAAAAATAAAGTTCAGATTCAATTTCAATATATTATAGATTATTGTAATAATTCACATTAAACTTAATTTTAATCTTAATACCCACATAAGCTCCTCACATTCTCAACTACGGTCTTCTCACAGGTAGGCGCTAAAGGTACTCGGTATAAAATCTCCATCATAAAACCAATAAAAAGATTCAAGTCCCATTTTATTATAAAAATCAAAATTACGAGATAGTATAATACAATCATTCTTTCATCGAACATCAGTTATCGATTATAGCACATCGACTTCCTCGCGGGAAAGGTCGAGGACACAGAGAACAGTCGTTCGTATCGAGGCGCGCGCCGGGCGCGTTACACTATATGTACAGTTGCGGGGCGCGTCAGTCGTGCGGGGGGCACTCAGTCCAGGTCGGGCGGCGCGTCGGCGCTCTGCGTGCAGTGGTAGAGCACGTCCGCGAGCTCGTGCGCCACCTTCTGGTCGAGGATCTGCGACATGACGAGCGACAGCAGCCGCCGCTCGTGGCGCCGGATCAGCGGCCGGTTCTCGGGCCGCTCGGCCAGCCGCAGCAGCGTGGCGGCGGCGCGCCGCAGCATGTCGAGCGACGTGCCCATCGCGTCGGGGTTGTCGCGCAGCGCGCCCACGCCGTGCTGGTTGGCGACACCGAGCGCCGCGTGCTCGGCGCGCTCGATGAAGGCCACGAGCGCGGCCACGGCGGGCGCGTGGTGCGCCACCTCGCGCGCCGCGCCCGCGCCCGCGCCCGCCAGGTAGTGCAGCAGGTTGACCGCGAACTCGCGCACCACGGGCCGCTCGGGGCGGCACAGGTCGCGCGCCAGGCCCGCGCACAGCGCCGCGATGCGCGCGCGCGGCGGCGTCGCCACCACCAGGTCCACGTTGGCGTCCGTGACGCACAGCTTGCAGAGCGCCTCGAGCGCGAGGCGGCGCGGCGAGAGCGGCGAGGCGGCGGGCGCGGCGGGCGGCGCGTCCCCCGCCACGGCGGCCGGGCACACGGCCCAGTGCAGCAGCCCGTCCAGCAGCGGCCGCGCCACCGCCTCGGCCTGCTGGCTGAGCTCGAGGCCTCCCGCGATGTTGGCGCAGGCGACGAGCGCGTCCTCGCGCAGCGCCGCCAGCGTGTCCCACCACCACTCGGCGGCGCCGCGCAGCGACGAGCAGCAGGCGCGCGCGTCGTGCTCGTCGCGCGCGGCGCGCTCGTAGGCGCGCGCGCGGGCGGCGCGCGGCGCGTGCTCGTGGTGCAGCAGCAGCAGCTTGCCGGCCAGCGCGAGGAAGGCGCTCGAGCGCGAGAACTCGGCCTCGTTGCCCGGCACGAAGGTCAGCCCGCGCAGGATGTTGGAGAGCGCGACGCAGCGGCGCGCGAGCGCGGCCCGCGTCTCGTCCACCAGGTTGAGGCTGGGCTCGTCGCGCGTGTAGCACTCGTCCTCGTAGTCCTCGAGGCGGCGCCGGCGCAGCACGCCGGCCGGGTCGCGCACCTGCAGCGCCGGCCGCCGCTCGGGCTCCAACTCCATCGGCTCCGGCGCGAGGTTGTCCGAGTCGGGCGGCGCCGGAGACGCGGGCCCCGGCGGCGGCGCGGGGTCGGGCGCCGCCGCGGGCGGGGAGGGCGCGCGCGCCGGCGGCGAAGGCGCGCGGCGCGAGGGGATGACGCGCGCGAACGGCAGCGGCGGGCAGTCGGCGCGCACGCACGTGATGGCGTGCTCGGCGGCGGGCCCGTCGCCGGGGCCCTGCCAGGGCTCGAGCACGCGGTGGTCGCGCTCCGCGTCGTCGTCGGGGTCGGGCGGCGCGGGCGGCTCCTCGTCGGGCCGCATGGTGACGGGGTGGCGGCGGCGCGACTGCAGCGTGTAGTTCTCGCCGGAGAGCAGGCGCAGCGAGCGCGCGGCGGGGTCGGGCGGCGGCGCGCGGCGGCGCGGCGGCTCGGCGGGGCGCGCGGGGGCGGCGGGCCCGGCCGCGTACCACGGCTCGGGCTCGCCGGCCGGCGCGTCGAACACGTCCGCCAGCGCGCGCTGGAAGTGCTCCAGCAGCAGGTCCAGCAGCCCCGGGAGGTGCTGCAGCCCGAAGTAGCCTGCGGGGACGGATCACGTTAGGTAACCGGCCCGAGGGATCGGAGGTCGGATCCCGCGAGGGTCGGCCGGCGAGAGCTCACCTATGCAGTTATCGTCGAAGAGGAGGATGTTGAGTATGTCGAGCGCCCAGCAAGTCTCGGCCAGCTGGCCCGACTTGAGCGCCATGACGATCCGCCACGCGTCGACGGGCGCCACGTCGGCTCGCGTGAGCCGGCGGCGCTTCTCGGGCGCGGGCACGGCGCCCTCCACGCACTCCGCAGGGAACGTCAGCTCGCGTTTCAGCGCGCCCGCCCCGCCGCTACCCACCTGCAATAACGACGCACGAGTTTCATTAGGATGAGAGGAGATTGAGGAGGGTGATCGACAACTTCAATCGAATAGACACCGGGGTTTCATCGCTCACCTATCCGAGTGAATAAGGTAAGTAAGGAATCACCGGACGTACCTGGGGCTGGTAAGGTTGGTGATTCCAGGGCGGGGGTCCGGGTTGGTGAGCGGGCGGCGGTCGCCAGGGCGCGGCGGGTGAGGGCGGCTGCTGACGCGGAAAGGGCCCGCCCCAGGCGGGCGGGAAGCGCGCGGCCGGCGCGGCGGTGCCCGCCCCCGCGCCCGCGCCCCCGTACCCGCCCTCTCCTTTCGCGAAGTCTGGGTGCCGCCGCGGCGCGCCGCCCGCGCCCGCGCCGCTCGCCCCCACGGGCGCGCCGCCGCCTGCTGGCTTGCCGCCACCGTACTGTCGACACAACACCGGTACGTTATAGCGAGGGAGACCGACTTCGTATCTTACCTTTCCGCTTCGAAGGCGACGATGACGTCTTCTCGGATTTCCATATCGATTACGTACTTTTACAACAATTTCAGGATAATTCGTGATCGTCCTGGCCGATACTAGATTTTTAACCGTAACTAAATTTTTCCAGAAAATAATTGGAAGACTACAGTAATCGACATCGTTACAAAAATCCGAGAAAACGTTGACAAAGTCGAAAGTCGAAAGACGCTTAAAGCGTTTCGGGTAGACTTTTTATGAATAATGAGTTTTACGACTGTTCTATTTTTATCAATTTTGAAAGAAAAATGACCCGAAACGTGTTTAAGCGCTCGAAGCGGAACGAGCGATGCCGACGTAGCTGCTAGATTCACGCCATACAAGTGTTACTAACCGACTGCTAACAGCTTCGCCGGCTCGCAACGAAGACTAACGTAAAAAGCGATTAATTACGTATAATGTTACACTGGCCGTGCACCCAAGGATGTTCTGATGACATTCTAACAACAATCGGTCGAATGAATCTGAGTAACACAAAACACGATAACATACGGGTACTAAGACACATTAGACCGATTCGTCTCGCGATGTACAAAGCGACGACTCGTTAACCTTACAGCTATGCTTACGATGATCTGTGAAAACTTAATGCATGCACATGATTCAGTGACCGAGAGGTCATAAAGCCACCACCACACACTCTAAACCTTAACTTCCATGTTTTGATTAAAGTGGTTAAATTTTGAAGAGCTGATCGGTTTGGGTTGGACGTTCTTTCGGACCGAGCGACGGTCGACGTCTTCGTAAAGCCAATTAATCACACCGCAAGCCAAAATTTTGTTAACAAAAATAGAAGAAACAAATTAACAGTGATAGCTTATAATTCCGTCAAGCGAGTGATATTATCCGAAATAAAAAAAAAAATTAAATGAAGCCAAAAACCACGGATGAATCGCTCTCGCGTCGATGGTCGTCGAGTTTAAATCCTTAATTCGTAAAATTTCGATGATACGAAATAAGGAAACTCACTGATTCGTATCAGAAAATGTCAACAGTGCTCAAATCAGATTTCTACTGTGGAATGTGCCGTTTAGAATTCTACGGATCATAAAAGTAAATAAGTGACGTGAAGATCCATGATCCATCTAGTAGTGACGTGATATCAAAACAAAATGCACCTTGGCAAGTACATACCAAGAGTGACTTGACATGGTAAGTAAGGAGCGATGACAATGTAATTAAATTAGAATTAGGCAACTACTTTTACTTCGTGAACCAACGTTAATTCAGACAATAAATTCCAATCAACGCCCTATTCATAAACAATTGACAAGTAATCTCTGTGCTATGCTCTCTGTTAATTTGACGCTATTGAGTCGCGCGCGTAAACGAGAAGTAGCTATAGCTAATCAATTGAATGTTTCTAAATAAGAATAAGCAACCTTATTTAGAAACATCCGTTAGCTAAAAATGCTGCCTCATTTTCGCACCAGACAAATTCCGTCAGCGAGAAATTGATAACGCACCATAAACAAAGACTAAGTCATCCACCGTTTATGAACAACCGGGCTAACGTCGAGCTTCGATATGACCGTGATACGATTCTGCGGAAACGACCGTTGCGACGCGAGGCACAAGTGACCAATGTCCGTGCGGGTGTGAGTCATGAGAGGATAGTATCGTCGGAGCCAATTATGGGAAGCGGTGTTGAGTGCGTGGTACAAACGGGGCGTCCGTACGTAGGGTCTCGGGTTGGAGGGCAGCGGCGCGACCAGCTGGCGCGCCAGCTGCGAGCTCATTAGGCTTACACTCGGGGCGCCGGCCGGGGCGCCGGCCTGCGCGCCGCCCATCTACACCAACAACACACGTCACGCGGCCGCGCTTCCGAATCAGACCATGCATTTTTTGGGTTTATGTTGTGTTATGTTTTGGTACCGTAATACTGGCTGATGCTCGGGACCTTGTGCCCAGTTCTGCTCGGCCTTCTTTTTGCGAGTATCTTGATCACAGTAGTATTTTACTTTGAGTAGTCTACCATGCTTGTATTTGCGTCAAATAAATATTGTTTTTTTTTATTCAGCATAGCGCTCACGGCTGCATCGTTTTACTTTCCGCGGTATTATCGTTTTATACTTTAATCGCAACCTAAATGCGAAGATGTGAACATTATTTGAAAATATTTGTGCTGGAGAATTCAGCGCTATGGTCTAAAACGGAAGGCACAGTAAGAATGATTCGACACTACGGCACTGATAGAAACGCTTTTAGAATACTAACTTAAAGATACGTAGAAATCGTTTCAATTAATGCCATACTGTACAAATACATTCTTTTCTATAATTTATTACCGAAACCCGTTAAAACTAACCAAGATAGATCAACGAATTAACCAATAAGTCTACACTAAAATTTTCCTTTGGTTGTTATAGTAAAAATAAAATTTGTAAACGCAATGACTATCGTGGTTGGCCACAGGTCGTTTCGGCATAAGAAATTAAGTACAACTCTATTTTTTAACAGCATTTTCAGTTTAACACGGAATTTCTTATTAAAAACAAAATTATCTCATTCATATTACAATACTACATTTTCCATTACAAATAAGTTTTAGGGAAAAGTAAAGAATGCATTCACTTGACAAACCTTTTGAAAGCTATAATGCACTACCTAGATAGATCTTTTAAGTACCTGGATATAGCTTTACATTATTGTAAGTTCAACCATATCCAAGCACGAATGTAATTAAAAGCGAGATATCGTATATATGACATACACAATAGATATACCTCGCATTCCAGACATGCAAAGACGTACATACTACGAATACGTAGGCGACACTACGGCCCTCATTCCAGTAATCGTATCAAGCTATTACATCATTCCGTAGAAAATTACTTCACAAGTACCATTCAAGTTATAATCCTCGTAAAACGAGATGCGTCGCCGAGAACTTTACGATAAAACGATTAGAGCAACGTTAAAATATTTTGGTAAAAGTCTCGATTCTGCAAGTCGTTTACGGGCAAATAGTGTGTTCCTTATCGTTACGAGGATCGAAACGCTGCGGTAGCGTGTTGAAATACAATTCAGACATTTTTAAGAATACACGACGATATTAGATCGACGCTGTCATTCAGGTATGTATTGACCAAAAGATAATCCCTTATAGATATCGCATTACTAGATTTTTGTTCAGAGAACAATGCACCGAAAATTGTGGAAAGCGCGTGTTCCGATAACCGATAACAACGCATATTGAAAGAATAGCGCGGGTTTCGTAAACTGAGACAACTTGAGCACGTTGGCTATATCGAGATTGCGCCTAGCCACGTCTAGCAATAAGCCAATATGCAAGGGAATTATTGTTTGTATTGTAGATATATTTTAAGATTTTGACAGATGCGTGGCACGGCTGTCGGCTGTCATGCGTGCGACATCCATAGGCGATAATCTGTGGTCTGACACAAGCGACCTGTACCTCTATGGGCGGCTGGTGGTGCTGGATGGGCTGCGCGGGGTGCGGCGGGTGCGCGGGGTGCGCGGGGTGCGGGTGCGGCGGCCGGTAGTAGTCGGGGTAGGCGGGCGCGGGCGGCGCGCCGGCGGCGGGCGCGCCCGCGCGGTACCCGCCGCCGTACCCGCCGTACTGGTACTCGCCGCCGCGGTAGCCCCTGCAACCGACGCGACGACCGCACTCGTACACACATACACGTACACATACTAGAAACCCTATCTTTTTAGGTCTTTTTTTTGTTTTCTTTTATTTTTGTTTTCTTCTCGTTTCTTTGTTTTACGCTTGCCTAGAAAATCTCAAGTTTTAATTTTTGAAACTTTTAACCAAAAAGAAAAATAAAAGTGTTGCTGCAGCTATCTACTAATATCTCGTCTGCTTATTCAACGTTTAATTTTTTTTTTTCTTCAAAATAAGTGTACAATATTTTTTCTTTAGAACAAAAATATTTTAAACTCAAAACTGATATGTACCTTTTTCGTAAGGCAAAGTATTATTTTTACAAGTTTAAAAATTTGAGTACTTCATGAACGATTCGGCTGAAATATTATATAAGCATTGCGATCTTACCTGTCGCCCTCCGGGCCGTACTGGGAATACACTGGCCTATTCGCCTGATAGGGTCCATATTCGTAACCGTAACCTGGCTGGTAACCTGGAATCATTCAAACATACGTCATCAGTATTGGAACACATACTTATTTAGGGAAACTAGTATTTAGCAATTACTTTAACATTTAGCACTACAAACAACACTACAACTATTCAATTAGCAAATTATAAAAATAAAGTCAAAGTTAAAACCACCCACCCTATACAAAAAATAAACCATACAGGGTTATGCTTGGGGTGAACTAAATCAAAACCACGTATAGTAATCATAAATCTGAACAACCAAAAAATCAAGTGAACCCAAGAAAAATGTCATTAATGCTCACACAATGTATGAAGCAGCTGTTTTTTTGCGAGTTTTGGGTTGGGCCATAGTAGAACTTGTTCAGAAGCACGAAAACTTATACGTATTTTTGTATGTATTTTTGTGTTCTCAAAACAAGACTTTCGATATATTTTTTTTTAACTATCTACTTTTCCTTAAAAAAGCTTTTTTTACACATTATTACCGCATTGTTATGTAGTCTAGAAAATAATGATCAATGAAACCCTGAACGTGTTCACGAGTACCATTTTGTAAATTCGGATTATGTGAATAATATGCAACATGCAAGAAGACTACCATTCCCAAAGCGAATTTCAAACATTGTCATATCTGGGTCATAGCTGTAACATCACTGGTGATAATAAACTTGACGCCTACAGTCTTACACGCCATCGGAAAATTTCAATTCGAAATTAGGTGCATAATATGGAAATAGATTTTTAGACTAGTTATTTTTTTGTCAGTGAAAGTTCTCCATTAGGAATAATTAAATTTTTGAAGGTCAAGCTCACCATTGAAGTTAGAAGCTAGCCTGGTATTGACTTCATACATGTCATACAAAACCATGTGACTATGTCACAGAAGTGCAGAAACCTTAGGGCTCGAAGTCACGACATAGATTTTCTTAAATTAAATTTCGATCAGAGAAAACTACACGAACCCAAATGAATTGTAATGTTTTGCAGTAGTCAGGCAACTCGCTAAGACCGTTCCCACGTTTATCGGTGTGGTATCATTTTTCTCGGTACGTTCTGATTGGTATACTGTTTACCCGTTCCTTCTATTTCAATTAGTACTTCCTGACTTTCGCGCGGTGCCTTAAACCAGGAGCCCTATTCTGGCAAGCGAGGTATTATCGCGGTCACTGTCACTCTTACTACAAATTTTATGACAGTGAGAGCAACCAAGATAATCTCGAACAGCCCAGAATACCCCCCAGAAGCGAGAAGATACAGATACCGGATGCGCACCGACAGATGAGAGAAAATAGTCTAAGCAAGCCTGACCAACATCTGGGAAACTCATTCAATGCCACCGTTATTTTCTAGTAGTTCCCAGCGTCGCCGCAGCATGGCGATAGGAATTCGGGAGGACACGCTAGGTGTGTCGGCACTGGATAAGTTAAGGAAATATGTGATGACTTCAAGCCCCCGGTGGGTGCGTGGTGTGTGGTGATACCTGGGGGTCTGCGCGGGCCCGGCGGCTCGTCGAACGGGTTGGAGGCGGCCAGGTTGTCCCCGCCCGCCCCGCCGCCTACAACACCAGGGCTTTGTACTGTACCGCCCGCGCTACCACGCTCATCACATCGCTAGAGCTCGAACTACTCATTCTTTTTAATTTAGGACTTTGATAACTAAAACAGCTGATTTTCTGTCTAGTTGTACACTAAATATGGGTTAAGAAACGATTGTGGTTGTCTTTGAAAATCATAAGTTTTAACCGTTGTAGATCTGAATTCTAGCAAGAAAATTGAAAATTGACATGACCATTAGGTGGCTTCCCGTGTGCGGCGTTCTTACACTCCACCACTGCCTAGAATGAAGGAGTCCGGTGAAGCCCCCTTCTTCGACATAAAAGCTTAGAAATAAATACTGATGTAATCGTCAGTATGCTTCGATGTAATCGTTAGTAGTCAACATTTTGACTATAATCATTACATTTATTTTCTCTATTATGGCAACCAGATCTAACAGACTCGAGCAAGATTGCTAGTTACTACGATATCTCACTAGACAGCCGATCGGCAGTCTCAGACTTAACGCCTTAATATTCGCTTCATCACTCTGATAAAGCAGAAAAAGCGCAAAAACTCCAATGAGTCAGCATTTCCCAAATCGATTGAACTTTGTTAATTCCACAATCGCTCATAAACACCACTCAACAGGATCATTACCCCAACAATTTGAACATTAGACATATGTTAAGTTGAATGATTAGTTCGCCTCTGTGAATGTTGGATACAGTTAGAATTAGTGACAAGCATTATTATGAGACATGATTCGTTAGCGGTGATGTACCATCCAGTGATAGTTTAGTACACAGTTAGTCTGGTAACTGCACAGAGAACAAGCACCGAATAAGTGCACTAGTAGAGCCGCCGTACGACCTTCGCCGCGACAATCGAACGTAGCTCATTTACAGCGGTATTAACTTCACTCACACTCGTCAAACACTATACTTTACATTAAATTTACACAAGTTCTGTAGGGAATAGAAATTCTAGTTTGTAGAAAGAAGTTAAAGAAATTGTGATTAGCCAGTTGTGTCGGCAAATAAAAAGTTAGTAAGGTAAGTCATCAGTTTTCGTTCAATATGTACAATACAAATTCAGGCAATAAAGCTAAGACCGCACTAGAACGCATCAATTTATTTTATACTAGCTGTGGATAAAAAAAAAATAAAAAATAGCCTATAGATGTTACTTTGGTATAATGTAGCATTCGAATGGTGAAAGAATTTTTGAAATCGGTCCAGTAGTTTTTGAGTTTATTCCACACAAACATACAAAAATCCAAATCTTTCCTCTTTATAATATTAGTATAGATAGTATAGATGTAGGCGCCACAATCGGCGACAGTTAATCAATTTCTTACAACCGACTGATAATGACAACGGTTCTGTTTTGCCATTTTATATTTAGTTTTTTTTTTTCAAAACTAAATTCAATAGCTATAAAATTGAGCTATCTTTTCTAACTTATTAAAACGAGGTTCAGATTAAAAGATAAAAATATATATTTTAGATAGTTGTAATAAATAAGTAAAATAAGTTATGGTTACGCTGCTACTTTCATAAAAGTCGTTTGTTTCCAAAAATGATCATACCAAGTGACATGATATTATCTCGTTCACTGTCGTTTTCATTAGAAAAGTCACAACAGTGAAAGTAACCGAAATTATCTTAAATTGTCCAGAATATCCCCTGTGTGTTCTAGTGCGGTCCCGGCTCGTCCACAGACATAGAAGAGCGTAGATGTGCCAAAGTGACATATAAGCGGGGTGAAGTGGTACCTTGGCCACCTTGCGAGTGGTTCGGCTGCGGCGGGTAGCCGGCGTACTGCGCCGGGTAGCCGTCCATGGGCGCGCCGGCCGCCGCGCCGCCGCCCGGGAACGAATCTTGCGAGTTCGATGACCCTGCTGGCAATGCACAACGAAACCATTATTAACTACTAAAGTTATAAGTGGTCAAATTATTAGTAACTGTAAAAAAGAGGCTAACTTTAAGCGCTACTTCCTACTAATATTTTAAAAGTAAAAGTTTGTAAGTTTGTTTGTTACTGCTTCACGCTAAAACGGCTGAATGGATTCCAATGGAATTTAGTCCGAAAGTAGCTTATACCCTGGATAACATATGAGCTACTTTTTATCCTGGAAAACTCTAATGAAACCGCGGGGTGCAGCTAGTTGATACATATTATACATATGTATGATTCTTTACTAAGTTAATAGTAAACGCGCGGCAGGACAG
The DNA here is from genome assembly GCA_949125135.1 of Alcis repandata. Taxonomy (NCBI): domain Eukaryota; kingdom Metazoa; phylum Arthropoda; class Insecta; order Lepidoptera; family Geometridae; genus Alcis; species Alcis repandata. The sequence goes on from OX421240.1 coordinate 4,715,082, forward strand.
TGGATGAAACTGACAGAGAACGGAAAAAGATGGGGGCTATAGAGATCTGCTCTATGTACTCAGTATGTACTCAGGATGTACTCAGTAATGGATGGAAAACAGTTGGTTATGATGATGATAAAGTCGATAATATTTTCGTTACGTATTGTAATGTGAATGCAAGAAACATTTAAAATGCTGGCGACGAAGAAACCGATGCGACGTTCGTTATCGGACTGTAAGTGAACGCCATGGTATATTAATTAATCATTTCTAAAGAAACTGTAACGCGATATTATAGCTATCTGCTCAACGTTGTAGGGCTGATTCTTAGCACGTGAGTGTTAGGAAAAGCTTATCATTAATAAAATATTCGAGAAATTGTTAAAAAAAACCTTTTTGTTTTTAAATAATGATATTGAATAAATATTCAGGAAAAAACTGCTAACATTTATAGCGGCACAAATACAATTTTTATTCTTTTGAGAAACATACATTCCTCAACCGTATCTATCGTGTTCAGTTCTGACGATTAAAGATAAAGAGACCTACATTCATTCAAACCATATATAAAACTAAGAATGGCGACCCCTCTTTTGAAAAGCTGTGTGAAAAGAACCTTGAAACTCAATGTCAAGAGTTGGCAAAAATCGGGGAGAAACGCGACTAACCTGCACTGGACGTACTATTCGACTTGCCGCTCTTCTTTTTCGTGGAGGCCTCGACCTGGTTGATGATGGGCTGCGGGTCGATGCCGCCGCGGTCGAAGTGGCACTCGTAGGCCAGCAGGTTCTTGGTGTAGTGCTTGCGCAGCGTGTACGCGGCTGAAGACGACGCGCCGATGCCGAGCAGCCCCGCGATATCCTTCCACGTCTTATTCTTGGTCACCTGGAAAACGTCCGCCACACGTTCTAACTAGGCACGTTTACAAAGCGCGAAGGTAAAGGCGATAACTCGCCGTGTTAACGAGTAGAGTCCTCACCATGCCGACTGCGATACTCTAATGAAGCGAGTTTGCGATAAGACGACTCGACTGGCACGACCGCCGGCGCCGCGCGCCCGCGCACTTCTACCGCCGACACTTTGTTGCGAACGCTCGCCGTTCAATGATAAACATTTATTAACCATCGTAAATGCGAAGCGAGTTTACTGCGCGCATAAAGAGCTGCGTATGCACTGACATAAATCCTAGTCTCATACAACGCGCCGGTTTCACCGACGCCGCTAAAGTGATACTCGAGACTACAAATGTTTGCGAACGCTCACGTTGGAAACTGTAAAATCGAATTGAATTACGCTCATACCGTTTGTCCTCTATGCATTCGTTTTAGTATTTGAATTTTACTATGGTAAGGAGAATAGAGTACCATATTTTACAGTGACTGTAGCTAGATTTCGAATTGAAGCTGTGGTAGGTAAGTTGTATTTATGTGTATGTTTAAAAACATGAACGCGCGTTTGTAACAATGGACAAGCCTTGACATATTTCTGATAAAATGTAGAACTTATGGTACGAGCGTACTTGAAACAATCGGTGCCATTTGAAACATTCGCAACAAAGTCATCGTAATTATACAGAAGTTTGGACTTTTGAAGTAAAGCAGGCAAATATGTTGCGTTAAAATTGATTTTGTATTTTTTACATTGCGTATTTCTTCCATTGTAACAAATCAGATAATGTTATCGAAAAGCAAACTTTTAAAGAGTTTAGCCGATACAAAATCGATACTACTCTTTTGTCATTGAGGATAGGTTTGACCACAAAAGTTTTGGTAAACACAGATGTATGTGCTTTATTTTATAAGATTGCACTAAACAATTAGATGAGCCGCCCAATGAGGGACTGTTTTTAATTCCATGATAGACTTGCATTAGACCGCCTTCGCGTCTGTTGGCAGGCGGCAATGATGCGGTCTACTATGGAGCATGCTTGCCAAAAATAAGCCTATTCACTTGCAAGTCTTATCCCATCTCTTATGACAGTAGCTTTCATTTTATTTAAATATTATGACTTCACAAGCAGTTCCGGCTCATCGTCGAAGATAACTGACTCTGAAGCGATGTGGCGATAGAACGCGTCAACCACTGATCTATCATCGCTTCTTGAACGGCTTCCTGCCTGCTTCGATTCGTGAACGGACTAGGCTATTCTAGAGAAGGTATAAGAAATGACGTCCTATGCTTAACAACGGTGATCGGTTATGAACGCCTAGTTGAGTAACGCTGAAGGTGTTATAGTTAGTGTGTAGGTGTGGTGTGGGTGTGGGTACATACCTCTACGAACCCGCCGCGGTCCCGGACGAGCAGGTACAGGCGGTACAGGTCGAGCGGCTGCTTGCTGATGGTGGGGCAGGCCGCGATGGGCGTGCGGCGCTCCTCCATGAAGGCGAGCAGGCGCTCCACCCAGCCGCGCCGCTCGGGGGCGTCGTCCATCTCGTACAGCTTGCCCAGCGAGTCCGACTTCTGGCGCAGACAACACACATCATACTCCACGCCGGGGCCTCCGCTCGGAACTAACGATAAGGCACTCTGTCGCCGCCACCTACATGCTGAGACTGGCAGATACTCCTCTAGACTCGCTTGGCCGTGATGCGGTTAAATATTCAAAGGTCCCCCCCGCTCACAATCAAAGAGCTACATTTTCACTGCTTTGAGAAAATGTTTTAGTGATAAAAATTTTATTTATCTATGTTCAAAGAATATTCCACGACCTGTTTTTCCAATTTCAATCTTACGATGAACTTTCTCTAGCTCGTTTTCAACCGTAGGAAAAGCGACAGAAGCTCCTAATAAGAAGAAAATAAAGCGCTACGATTTAGACATTTTTTTTTATTTGTAACTCTTCGATCATCAACAACTGATTTTAGAACAGTTCTCAACTCAATGAGAACGTAGCTTGCTAAAACCATAATTGAACCTAAGCAACAACACGTTTGCGTTAAGAAACCAAACGCGTTACACCGAGGAGTGTTCAACCTCTGCTATGATTAGCTACTACCTTGCCTTCCACATACTCTGTACTAGTAATGGATTTAAACTCCAACATCTATTTCCTCTCCGATACATTGTTACTGTAGGGTGAGCCAAGAACATTTTGCTTAGATTTGGCAAGACTGGGTGCCAGTACAAGTATGTGAAGAGCATTGTTTGTCTACACGTAAGGCATGCAAGCGACTCATCCAGTCTACACACGGATGGTGCAATGGATTATTTTTGACAACATTATTATAACTGTTATCTAAGGTATCTTGCAACTTTGTGTGCAGATTAGAATCCATGTTTACATTTTCAGCTATTGCATAATTATTACGATTTTAGTCTATCGTATCTACATTGATAGATGAGATTACGTCGACATTTTATCGACAAACTTAAATCTTGCGTCGGAATCGAAGACGTTGATAAAGTTTGGTGAGTCAGAGAAGAGTGCCTTATTGTTAATTCCGAAGTATCAACTAAATCACTAGATTATTGCAAAGTTGCAGACCAGCATACGCGACACGACAACACTTTGTCGTGCGAAAATGAGACAGACGTACAAATTGGTAGCCTTGTCCCGTTTTCGCTGGACAACGATGCGGCGCGCATACTAGGTCAGCCGTATCATAAGAGCTATGTAATGATATAGGTAAAGCGAAATAGATTTATGATGAAATGTCCATTACCGGGCCTGACGAAGAATCTCCGCGTCGTTTCCTTTGGTTTTCCGCCTAGAATCAAAATTTCGAGTAACGTATTGTAGTTGTAGCATTATATCTTGTTATACCTTGCTACGACATGCTTTCGTCAGCCCCGTTAAGAGAAAAACTCCTTATTTATATTTAAAGTTGTAAATATTACAACTTATTGGAATTCAAAGAAATAAGAAAAGAGAAAAGAAAATGAGACGGAAAGTTTACAACAAAAATTTGGAAAATAAGGAGTTTTCACAGCACTACTAGGTATTTTATTCAACAAACTACGGATAAGTCTTATTGTTTTTTGAACGTACAGTTTGTTTCAATCTTGCAGTTAAGGCATTGAACAGGCGTAAAATGTTTCATGCTCTAATTTTACAGTAGCAATATAAAAAGACAAGGCGTAAACCAAACTAAACTCTATTATCAAACACTAGCACAAAATAAAAACTACGAGTCGTGATTTGCTTAAATTCGTAGATACATTACTTTTTATTGTTTAAATCAAACTATATTTCCAGGCAGTTGATTTCATGAAGAAGCAGTCCAACACCAAAACGAGAGAGTAGCCAAAGCGAACATCATTTTGATTCCTCAAGCCGAGATCTATATCTCTAACATTCTATCGATGGGACCATCACAAATGCAGAAATAAAACATCTAACTATTCGGATGCAGATGATGCTTTATGCAAAAAAAAGGACTACCATGCAGCTTGATCAACATTCTTGTTATAATCGAAGTATTAATCGCATAGAGCTCTACACATGCTAATGATTTTAACTTGATATAAACCTTGGATCTGAAGGACTCCGGCGGTATGTGACTGTTAAATACCTGAAATACACGATAAAATGCAATGCCTCCCTTCAAACAGAAACACAATGTACAAAAGAATAAACACAAGTTAGAGGAGACTAGTAACCCTCTTATGCAAAAACGTTCTATAAGCCAATATGGGCAATAACGCTGACAAGTAATGTTATAGGTGAAAACACAAAGCACATTCCAACTGCAGGCTTATTGGACGTTTATGAATAAGACCGTAGCCGTATGTACCATTATTGTCACATATTGTTACTGAATCCAGTATTTATAACTTTATGTACAACATATAATACCAATACAGTTTTATTAGAAACTACAAACTTCTCTAAGTAAAGTTAGTCTTGTCACTCGTCGAGATGTTGTGCTGTTACAATAATAGTTCCTCTTGAACATTGAGCTAGTTAAGCGCTTTGGTGTTCCAATGCCCTAGTTAAGAAGTTTCGATACGAACACTTGAAGCTGGATGTTCCTGTCTCCAGTCTACACGAACAAAATATGTTTATACACCAAACTGCAGTTATGCAGGTACTGATTTTCAATGGATATCGATATTTTAGGGTTTGATGATCATAGCCACCAGATTTACAAAATAAGACCCAAGATTAATACAGGATAAGGGATAATATAACCAAAAGATATAATTTAACTGTGGAATAAGGAAAGACGTAGATGATAAATTGATAAAGTAACCGTTTAACTAAGTCGGTTACGGAGTTATTGCGCTGTGAGTGAGAGTTGCGATGGGTTTTTGCACTTTGTCCACAACGCATAGCTATTTCAGACACCGTTTTGACTAAGCGGTAGGTCAATCAAAGAAGAAATATTGCAGAGAGAATTATATACCACATTTCCCTCGCAGCTTTATTTATAACGAATAAAATATCTGCTCTTGACCACCAACTGGTAAGCGACGTTGTGGTCGAAGATTAAGCTAATAAATTGTTTGACGGTGGACAATAAGTAAATCCAAAAGGATAAAGCACAAAGAAGTGTGTAACAAATTTCCCTCTCAGCTATTCAACTATTCAGCTAACACAACACAACAATTTATTTGTTTCACGATGGACGGTAGTCAAGAGACAGTTCACCAGCGACTCTCCGAGCAACAAGACCCCCAGACCGTTTCACCCCGTGTTGCGGTGCGGTGGACTCACGGGACTGGAGGGCGGGCGCGGCCAGGGGCTGGGCGCGCCCTCGTAGTCGTCGTGCAGCGAGGAGTGCGAGGCGCCGCCCGGGGACGGGGACGGCGCCGCGCTGCCGTACTCCTTGCGGGACCCCTTGCCGGACCCCGACGCGCAGGTTTCTTCGCCGCTCGCTGGAACATCACAACCGGATGCGTTAGTAACAATTTTAGATGCTGCAACGCAGTAACTGGCTAACGATTAATAATCATCAACATACTTGCTGTTATAATTTTATAAACTATGCTCTGTGATCACTTAATTTTTAAAGGATTTCCTGGATTAATACCAGGTCGTAAATTCGAATCTTATCAGATTAAACTTGACTGTACTCACAAATAGGAGTTCACTTTGAAATGCTTTGCTTATAGCCGGGTTAGTGATGAGAGGGTCTAATGTCGTCAGTGAGTACCGACGTTCACTTAGGGTGCAATATGCATTCTATTTGTACCCTCGCCAAACACACACACTCGATAAAACTAATAGGCAGAAAGACACTGGACCGGAGACTCACCATAAGGGTTACATATCTGATAGGCAAGTTACCCTAAAAATCTGTTTAAGTTGTCAGGATACAGACAGGGTACCGTGCCTGTCTTGTGATCTGAAGTGTAATTACCTGCGGATGCGTTACTGAGCGTGCTCTGCTGGCTGCTGCCCTCGTCGAGCGGCGCGCCGTCGGGCCCCGTGGTGACGAGCGCGGTGGCGGGCGCCGCGGGGCCGTTGTCGTGCGCCTCGCCGGGCGCCGTCGGCGGCGGCATGGCGCCCTCGCCCGGCATGCCCGCGCCCGCGCCCGGCCCGCCCGCGCCGGGGGCGCCCGGCGGACCCATGTGCCGCCCCTGCTGCTGCTGGAACACGATCACAAGCGACGTTAGGCACGGTTGACAGGATGGAAATGATATAGCGTTTTGGTATTACTATCTGAACCGGCGGAGCTGAACGGTACAGCGAATACGGTGGTGACAGATGGAGTCGAAATAATAAGACTGGTAATAGGTAACTGGATGGCATAATAAGACAGACAACAGATATTTTGACTGATTATGTTTTCATGTTCATTGTTCACCTTCATGGGCGGCGGGTAGTGTTGTGGCGGTGGCGGCGGACGGTACCCGCCGTACGGGTAAGGATGGTGATTCCTCGGCGGGTAGGCGTACGGCTGCGGTGGGTAGTGTGGCGACTTGTACGGCGGGTGGTGGCCGTACTGCGGGCCCATCGCACCCGGCGGCGGGCCGGCGCCGCCCGGCGGACCCGGCGGCGGCTGCCCGCCCGGCGTGCCCGGCGCGCCCGGTCGGGGCGCTCCGCCGCTGCCGTCTGGCAACGACGACGACGTTCGCGGCGGCATCGTAACGTTCTGCGTGCCTGCAATTGCAAAAATAGTACGTAAGTAAAAACTGTCAGAAAGAATAGAAATTCCAAGTCTAAGCGATGGAGCGATGGTATATTTGAGGCAGTTAAGTGCCTAGAAAAGAAAAGGCGAAAATAGGGCTAAGTGACACGACTTGGGAGAAGCCTATATCCTGCAGTGGACTGATGTGGGGAAGTTGAATAGGAAATAAACGAACTGTTGAATTGTACGCTTATCTCGTGTACGAATGAATGAAACTTGTTTGTTTACAATTTACGAAACCTTTGAATGAATTACCGTTTCCAAGAAAAGTAATCCACACATCAGTATGATATTTACGGAGCTACTTGCGCTACACGGTGATTATCGTTTATTACATAACAGTAGTAATAGCAGCCTAGTAACAGTAACCCTGCACCGAGCGGAGGACTTTGTAAACAACCGTATCTAATCATGGTTCCACACTAACACGAGCGCCGTATTAATTATGCAAAACGGTGTTTGGAGTTAGGTGTTTCGATTAAATCGTATTCGAGAGTGCAAGCGGCAAACATTAGAGAGTAGGATCGATCGTGGTGGCACGAGTCGCCGGCACAGGCGGTACAGGCGCGCACACAATTTGAATAACACAGTTAACGAGGGCTCGCCTAAGCCGACGGCGCATCAATCGGGCGGTGGAGAGACGCATCCGATCACTTTCATTTTCTATAAGCACGTGAGCGGCATGCACCGCTAGCCTGCGAATTCTCGCTGCACTTTATTACATCCGTATATGTGCATACGACATGCACGCAACGCATTGACCGAGGCCGAGATACGAGCGGCAGTGATTTGCGACGACGAAAGTGGTATTGCAGCTTTTATGTAGGTCGATTTGAACTCGGTTATGTTAGTGTTACGTGAGAACGCGAACGCAAGTGTTACACAGGCGGCTCTCATTTGCACACTCATTCGAGGCGCAACAAATGAGACGGAATCGCTTTTTTGCGAACGGCGGAATCGGGCGGAAAGTCCTTGTAGAGGTGTATTGTGTAAATGCGTGTGGGCACGAGCACGTGCGAGGGTCGTCGGTTTAATCTCATCAGGCGGCTATTATCGGGGCATTATATTGTGTCGGTGCGATCAGACGGCCGACAGACTGCTAGGCGCCGGTGAATCATAGATAACAAACGTGGCACACGCGCCCACCTATATATCTATTTGTTTACGGCGACCTTTAATGAGTGTAGCGGCTCGGTAATGGGTCGTCCCGGCTCTCACTACATCCGACCGATGTCTCGTAAAAATAGCACCACTGCTCATTGAATGTGGGATTAATACATTTAGAGAAGGAGCTCGGCACTTGCCGAAACGGTTCACGGTTTTATTTTCTCTTTTCCTTGAACTCGTTTTCGTCTTTTTCTTATACTTATACTTGTACCTTCTGGTTATATAATGTTCGACAATTACTGTTTCTATTAGGAAACTTAGTCTGTAAGTAGTCATATCCATCGACTAGCGTATTTTCAAGTGAACCATATTGAATTTTACGGCATCACTTACTTGCTCTTATATTTTAGACACAATATGCGGTATAAAGTCGCGGTATAGAGCTCGAACCAGCTCTGCGGCGGCAAGTCAAGGGCAGCACCCGTCACCGTCGCTGGGTGCGTAACGCAACGCACGCCGAGGTCTTTACTTTCCCAACGACGATATCACAACCGCGGCCAGTGTAGCCCCTTTAATTGAATGTTTTCTACCACTAACCACAACAGCTAAATCCTACCCTGTTATGGAAACATCAATTTACGTGACGCATATATATTTCGACCACATCGCATAACGCATGACAGTTTGTCTCTACTTGCAGACATTGTAGAGCTCCCAGGCCGGACTAAAGAGTTTATAACGTAGTTTACAACGGGGATGCTCAGTCTATTGCAGTTGGGATAGGTATTGTAGATAGGACATCAGTTTTAATATCGGAGATTTTCGAGTAGTTTGAATTGGCGCACCAATTAGACCCGAGATAAATATACATACTAACATTGACGCTTGTGCAGTACAAGTTTATTTAAATCCACTTCCAAAGTCTACCCACGCAATGTCGATTATCTAAAAGCAAGGTTCTACAATCGACACTATAGAGGTCTTATAGTCTACAAGTACAACGTATCAATGTCACGTATCGGAAATGCTTGGCCGCACCGCGCCGCAAACTCGCAAGTAATGTGGGACCGACCACGTTCGCTCACCACCGAGCTCAGTAGAGCAAGTTACCAAGAAACTGTCCACTTATCTTTGTTCCAAACCAGTGTAGAACAGTGTTGAAATTATCGGGCGTTGATAAGTACGCGTCAACGATACGGCGATACCACTGATGACATCAGCATGGACGTATCACTCTTGATCGGCAAAATGTTGAATCGATCGACCGTAGATTCGTAAGTTCGCAAGGTGGCAGCAAGCCGTCGCAAGTTGAACTACTGGTTTGAGCGTATCTCGATGAAGGTGGTTAACTGGACGCCTCGGCATTCCGCGAATCGGATCGCACCCACGCAGGCCGCAGTAACCAGACCGATACCGCAAGCTAACGACTCGACGCTGGCCAATGAGCCAAATGAGACGAGGCCTCGTAACTTGGAGTGTTTCGAGCGATCGACCGTCGCCAAGTAGCCATCGAGAGATAAAAATTCAGCAGATATTGTCGTTACCTATTTTTTCCTCTTCAATTCCTGTTCTCAGCATTGAAATTTTGAAAGAACATTTAAATACATGTGTGTATCCATTTTGATAACATTTTTAATATTAACAAGATTATAAGGTACCTTTATACCTCGCAGTGAATAGTATAGTGACAATATAAAGTGGCATTATTTAGTTCGTTTTTTAATTAAATTTCTAGCCTCCTTTTTTGATGTTTATGAACCGGAGAACAGAATTACCCGACAAGGTATGTCATGACATGTTGTCGGGTAATTCTGTTCTTCGGTTCATACTCAATTCAATTCAAATCAATCAAAACTTAATTCAATTCACTTGAATTAAGTTTTATTTCGGTGACGTCACTTCACGAGATAAAGAGCCTTGAAAAGGTGGCACGTGGCAAGATTAATAAACTCGACAGCTCAAAATTAAGCTCATAGAAGCAATACCGAAAGGACTGAAAGCAAATATTATCTTCGCAGCAGGCTGCGTATTTACAAACAGAGCAGAGACAATAGCGTTAACAAGAGCGGCCTAGTTGAGATGAACGTTGGCGTCACACCGCTGTTTGTCGACCCATTTAACTTGATCACCGCCGACGACGCGCCGGCTCTACACAACTCGTGCAAACAGTTTCCAACCCAACTTTGTACCGAATACTTGTTCGAAATTAGCTAAATAAATAACGTGTTAGGTAAACATTATATCATTAAAATTCTAGAGTTCGGAAGCTAAATGAGTGTGTTTGTTTGATTTTTTTGGATAACAAACATTTGCAAAAATTTGGTAGTCGAGGAGTGTTAACGAAACCGATATAATGAGTAAATTAGTGAATTTCATAGTAAAAAGTTAGGGCAGCAAAGGATTTCATTAAGAAGCGAAATCTCTTATTCCCTTTCAATCTTACATAGGTACAACAATCTCATCGAGCAAAAATGGGGTGGCACCGAGGCAGTTACGTTTGTGAGGTGCGTACTTATCGGGCGGTCGGCAGCGGGGGTAGGTCTGTACAGCTAGTGAATGTGTATAGTAAACCGGGTAAGTCTGAGCAAGGTTGGGGAAAGAATGTCCGCACCATTAGCCGAGGGGGCAGACGAACGGGGTGAATGGGCTGTCGAACCCTCCGACGACCTTGACTTCACGAGATTTATCACTTTTCCGGGGTAATCTGAATACAATTAGGCGATGGGCAGCGGGAGGGACCGCACTACGCAACAGGTCCCGACTTAAAGAATCACGGATTTGCCACTTCACTTCTTCATTTCAAAAGTTTTGTTTTTACTGAAATATGGAATACTAAAAATTTTATTCTGATATTTTCATATTACATATTCTTTGCCTGCCTTGTTCTACTGAAGAGCAAAGGATTGTATTCTTCCCTCATTTCCGTTCTTCAATTTTCCTTTTCTTATTCAACCGATGCATATCCCTGGACAAACAAAGTATTTGAATCGACTATCGTGAAAGTAAACATTATCAACAGAATTCATGGGTATATGAAATATCCACGACTATGCGTATAAATGAAAATAAATCTCTTCTGCTCGCAAAAGGGGAGAGTTCGTTGGAGGAGAGGATCATAAATAATATAAACGACCTCATCGATCCTTGAACAAACAAAAAAGTATTCAAACAAGCCAGGACGGATCGTTTACGTGAAAACGATCAAAACAAACATTATGCGGGATGGGGCAAAAAGTGTTCCGTGGTTTTTTTGGCACGAGGTCGTTGGCCTTGCCAAGGACGCGGAGGCACGTGGCCAACTTGCACATAAAGGAATTTGAATGACGGAAAAAAATGGACATACCGACCAAACGAATTTATTGTGTAGGTACGCCACATAAAAATTCAAATTTATTCCGTTCGTGCTTCCGTTTAACATTGTTGACGATGAACTGCTGGGTGGATCGTGTTTACAAAAACAATTTACGACGAAAGTAATCTAATCAGTTATCGGCAGCGTCATATTCAAATTTTAATGATCACTCAAGAAACCAACAGAATCAGCGGTCGATGAAACGAATCATTCCAATTTCCAAGAAGCCACAAACAGGATCAGGAGGAGCGCACGCAAAGGCTTCAGATTGCGATTGCGCGCGATATAAGTTAAAGTAAATATAGGTTCCAAATGTCACGGCGAAGCGAGCGGCAGCATTCGCCTCAGTCCCAAGAGCGAGTCTTATCTTAGTTGATGGCATTCCACTGCGCGGCCGCCGATACGCACGACGGACGACTGCGAAACGCTTTTAGCGCCCGTATACTCTACGACACCACACTCCGTATGACAAATTCGACTTTAAACTTTAGGCCCTAGAGTTGGAAATTGAACAGCAGTAGATACTGTTGGTTCTTTGCGCAAAAGAAACCTTATTAGTCGAAAATTAAAGTCGTTTTCGAAAGTCACGTTGCATGCGGGCGTCGAACAATACGCAATTCACCTTCGAGCGCGTCGAGTTGCGGTATTGCGGCTTCATTGTGTTAAAATAACGATGGAACGAGAATTGGAACCCTACATTTTGATAAACAGACTTTTATTTTTGTTTTGATAAGGAACACCTAACTTGAAATGGAGGCTATAAATAGCCGATTATAAAGTTTGAAGTTATTAATGGATGTAATTAAATATTTAATCATGCTGATTTTCACCAAAAGTTTACTAAGAGTGAAATGCCTTTATTGGATATTTTCATGAGCTTAAGTTTCGTTAATTGCTGATAACATTCAAAATCAGCTCTCGGAGATCAAATAATCTTCAATATCAGTTGTTTTTAACTCTTGTTTCTTCTGATCCCAAGACAATGAGTCAACCGTTCTCAGCGGCGCGTTTTTTCCTCAAGCGTCGTCTATAACAATTTTCTAACGTGAGACTTCACATACCCACTGAGTGTTTGTGGAGAGTCGAGAAGTCCGACAAGCCGAACCGTTGACGTCATGTAGTCATGTAAACCCTCCACCAGCCGTGGTGCTCGTGACAATCTATAGGCGGATGTCGTGTACATCGCCGGCTCAGTGAGAGATAGCTCGAGTGTGGGTGGAACGTGAGCAGTATTGGACGGCGAGGCACGCTCGGCCGGCCGTCCACGAGAGGCACGGAGCCAGGGTGTATTGCGGTCATATAACCGGTATTCGAGTGGAGCGGCGCAGTCGCCGCCGCTCAGCCGGTCGACACTTCGATGTTTTGAGAAAGCCACGTTCGCCTGCTCGGCAACCGGCGACGTTAACAAAACACGATTGCTTTTGCGGTTGACCGTTCGTTACAGCCGGTTAAAGCCAAAACGGCAAATTGCATTTTATGGCATTCGAAACGGGGTGGTGTGGTTAGATTGCGTTGATATCGTTAAAATTACACGACAAGGCAGATACTTACTACAACAACATATTAGTCACCAGTCAGTTACTTTACCACCGCTTCACATGAATAAGAAAACATATTCATGTAAAACCAGGTGCATTTGTGCATAAAGCTGTCTGTTAGAACAGTTAGATATAACTAAGAACTGACTTGACTATCCAAATAATAAGGTTTGAAACTGTATTTAGCTGAGTTGTGTTTTTCCTTGTGTTATCCTCTACCTACTGAATACTGCCCGAATTCTTTGGTATCGCAATATGTCAAATACTGGATGGTGGCTGGGTAGAATCGAAAAGAGTAAGACGAAATTATTGATTTCCAATATAAAAAAATTAAAGTAAAAAACATCACACCTAAATTATTTCACACCAAATGAATATTTCGAAACTTGTTTGACTGTACTATGATACTACCAGTACAAGCAAATCAGAGACAACTGAATTAACCCCATGCCATGTAAACACGTGCCTATTTCAAACAAATCGTCACAGTGGGTAAGTATATAAGATGCGGCGGCCCCGGTGGGTGAACTCGTCAAGGTCACTCCGAGGGAAGCCCGACAAGGGTGTTATGGAATTCTTTGCATTTAGATTTAACTGCTGATGTGACGTCACCGGACCATCCATGACCTACCGTGTAAACGGCGATTGCTTTAGCAGATGTTTCGATTAGTTTGGAAATAAATTAACTACCTACTAAAAATTTCAAAGTTTATGAAGAAGAATTAGGTAAATCGGCAATCTCGGTATTGTTCTGTTTGTTACAAAAAGAATGAGAATAAAATTTGGTAACATAGTCGAAGTCATAAAAGTGCCAAGTATCTTGATGAGAAGTAGCACTAGATCGGGTGACGCACAAGTAAACGTATGAGGCGAACGTTGCAATTTCTTGATTAAAAGGGATAGGGCAATGACATTGAAGTTGGCAGTAGTTATGTAGTTGGCAAGTGTCGGCGTGTCGGGCGGTCAGGCACATAAGAGCGGTTTGTTGGGCCACAGGGATGGAAAGTCCTGTTTTGCGTGCTCCGACCAAAGGTGGGGGGTAAGTTTTTCACGAGGCCCTATATACCGCGACCACCCCAACTCGTACATAAGGTGGGCGGGCTGGGGAGGTTCGCGCCCGCAAAAGGGGCAAAATACGGCGTACTCTGGGCGCTCGCTCTATGTGGGTCAATGTCGGGAAAGCCCGTGTCTACCGGTGACGGAGTATGCACAACGAATCTGATCAACACACCCGTCACAAATCAAAGGATGCGACTAACCCTCCTAAACAATCTCGCCTCTAAAACTATAGCCGTAAGGTTCAAATTTGAAGTGCTTTAGATCGTGTCGAGCGTGTGCTCGATACATCCAACATCGACCACTTATCTTAGCACATTTTCATACGTTTTGGTGCTCTACGTAGACGTTATGACGATCTATTCTGTACTGAATCAGTTTAGCATTGTTCACTATGATGTCTCAAACTTTATAAGTTCTGTAGCGCTTGTGTCATAGTCCGCGTACATCATCAGTAAGCACGCAGTTTTTCCACTTTTCTACATCCACCATCATCTCTACATTTATTTTCTCACACACGTATTCCTTTCGACGTTCATTTGCAATACTTTTTTGGATCGCATCAAAGTTCCATTGATAAGGACACAGAAACTGTTGCCGCCGAAACCACCGAATAAGAAGAATGGTATGGTGAGGGTATGGAAGGGTATAATTGATGCTAGGCTAGTGCTTACCGACAGCCGGTGACATGGATCGCGATCCGCTGGAGCCGGTGGGGCTGGGCGTCGGCCTCAGGTGAGGCGTGGTGGCGCGCCCCGCGCTGCCACTACCGCCCGAGTCATTGCTGTTCTGTCCGTGCAGATCCTGCAACAATACAACACACACCGTTAACGACTCGGTCTGCAAGTGATTGTATGGGCCTAGTCAGACAAGTGTCAATTTCTTAGGCCTTACAAAGGCTTCAGAGATGATTTAACGGCTGATGAATGAACAGCCCCCGTAAGAAACAACGAGGACAGGTTATCCAAATTTACCGGTAACAGTAATGGACTCGTCCATACTCGTCACCGATATTCAAACAGAACAGAGACGACAAATTTGGAGACTTAAGAATAATGAGTAGCGAAGAGCAATAGATTATTTTACAGCTAATATATTCAGAGTACCTAATTCTAAGCAAAAATCTAAAGACAGAAATGGTTAGTGTCTAAATGGTTCCTTGGTTGCAAACCGGTAAATTGGAACAGAGTTTGACGCTGATGAGATGTGCCGTTAACGATTTTATCTAAGAAGGAATCAAATCGTGTTAGAGGGAATATGAATATCCTTACATCCTTAGCGTTTTCATATATAATCCAAATCATAAAGAGTAAACGAGGCGTTCATCTGTTATCCAATGGTATTTACAACTGATTTGCATATTTAGATGACATTGGTGCCGAGTTTGAAGGCGCATTTAAAATTTCTAAACTAGCTAAACCGCGTAAAATTCCTAAATATCTTAAAGCAAGTTTGAAGGTACCACTTTAGGAAATTTAGAAACGTCAAAGTCAATTTTACGAAACGAATGAACGAAATCGACTTATACTACTCAATTTAGAAATTATAACTTGATTCGGTAGTTTGAAGGTACGTTTTTATGTCATTTTAAAATGTTTAAGGTTTATTTTTAAACAAACTTAGGAAGCACCATTTTGAATCCTGCCTAAAAAAGTTAAATTTCAAAGTGAGTTTAAAACAAGTAATTGAGTGTTTTTACTTACAAAACAAATTCTTTGCAAAGTTAAGCACAACGAAAAATGTATGAAAACCTGTAATTGCCCATTAGTCTTTCCTGTTCGGTGCTACATGTGATCAAAGTACATACTATTTTTCGAATAACATCGGTAATAGAAAAGTGTACCTCTGCCGTTTTGGTGTTTTTAGTGGGTTTCTATTGAAAAACCTTAATAACTTTAAACTTGTCAGGAATTTTAACCTATATCTTTAACTTACCCTAGGTAAGGATTTCGGAAAGCACTAGGTCTAGTACCTTAGACCCAGCGCTTTAAATTGCTACAGGGAAACAGAATAATACACTACAAACTACAGTTTATGAATACTTCTTGCTAATGTAATTTACTGTGAATTTTATTAAAATAAATGTGTATTACAAAAAACAACAACTTTTTAAATCTTAGTATTAATATTCGTGGTACTAGACTGGTCAAGTCTTATAAAACAAATTCTTTGCAAAGTTAAGCACAACAAAAAATGTATGAAAACCTGTAATTGCCCAATAGTCTTTCCTGTTCAGCGCTATATGTGATCAAAGTACATACTATTTTTTGAATAACATCAGTAATAGAAAAGTGTATCTACCTCGGCCGTTTTGGTGTTTTTAGTGGGTTTCTATTGAAAACCGTACATCGTAGACCGCATCATTCACATCATTGCTTACCATCAGGCGAGATGGCGGCGCAAGCCTATTTATGACTGAATAAAAAAATAAATAAAAACCTTAATAACTATAAACTTGTCTTGATTTTTAACCTATATCTTTAACTTACACACCCTAGGTAAGGATTTCAGAAAGCACTAGGTCTAGTACCTTAGACCCAGCGCTTATAATTGCTACAGGGAAACAGAATAATACACTACAAACTACAGTTTATAAATATTTCTTGCAAATGTAATTTACTGTGAATTTTATTAAAATAAATGTGTATAAATGTGTACAAAAAATAACAACTTTTTAAATCTTAGTTTTAATCTTCTTATCTTATTAGTCGTTCACTTTTGGTAGACTGGTCAAGGTCTTGGTTGTAATATTACTAGGAGGCTCCTCACTGTCATCGATAGTCCGTCTTGGAATGCTTCTGCATTCCTGGCGGTTGATTGCATCGCAAACACACTGAAGCACGGTGGCCTGTGTGGCATTTTTTATGAGATTGGTCCATCGAGTTGGTGACCAGATCGGGACTGTGCTTGCCTTTAACACGGTACTGCACTACGAGCCTCTCCATCGAATTCTCGTACCTGGAGATATGCCCACAGCACTGCAGTATTCGCACTTGCACAATCGACGAAAGTCTATCTTGTATGTGAAGTTCCTTGAGAATAGAATTGTTTCAATAGTTTGTTTTAGTATTTTTAGAACGAAATAAACTTTTCTGTACATAAAACACTAATTTAAGCGATGTTGTTGCGCTTTCTTTGCCATAACTTGTTTACACCATCATTGAACTGGATTTCGTTTTCTTATTATTTTCATTGCACTGAAAATAAAAATAACATTTAGCTAGCAGGTACGATAAAATTGAAAACATTCAGTTTCAGTGAAAGATAATCACATCTTACGAGTTTAAGCACAGATCACAACATTGATGTGAAAGGTTTTATGGTTCGTTTAATATTATTTTCTGATAGAGCAAGTTAATCCAAGGGATACATATAGTCTTCAATATTTTCTGGACTTCGAGGAGCTAAGTCTTCTTTAATGGGATTAGCTTACCTTTATTTGAATGCGTAGTTATTTTACAAGTTCTTTACTCCATCAGCTTTCTTGCTTTGATACCGTAGTTTGCTTTGTGTAGGTATCTTTGAATTACTTTACACGGACAACAACGATGCGGTTAATAAATAATAAAGCTATTCTTAAATTATCTTCTAATTTGTATACAATTTATATTTCCAAAACAATGAAATCAATCGTATTGATAAATACGATATAGCGAGTGCCAGGTTACAAAATTCAAAAACCACCATTTTTATCGAGTAATTCCATTTGATAAATTTTTGTCGTGAACCAAAACAAAAAATATTTATCAACTTTTTCTACTACAGAAAAGAATGCCTTCACTAGACAAGATTTATTATATGAATCCAACAATTTCTTGTACCTACGTAGTGATATTTTACAAAAATTGAACCATGTGCAAGCAGAGAACACATTTTTACATGATAATTAACTTATTACGTAAACATAGTTAATTCAGGAACACACGAATACTTCTAGTAAAACATTAATGTATGAAGAAAGATAATTACAGAAAATAAAATTAAATAGAAAAATCGGTTAAGAGCTAGCAATATTCGCTATTTCGTTCAGCAAAATTCTTGATTATCTGTGGATGAAATCCAACGATAATCAAGAATTTTGAACGAAACTAGAACGGAAACCGGTCTTTTTTCACAACTTTATTTATCTGTGAATTAAACTTAGCTGAACGAAAACGATTTAAATTCCGTTCAATTTATTAGATAAGTGGTGCCTTCGAACTTGCAATTTTTACACCTGTCATTTAAATTTAAGTATTTTAGCAGATTTAAGATTTTTACGTTGCGCCCTTCAAACTCGACACTATTATCCTGTTAACAAACATACGAGTAAATTAAACAGTAAACCAATTCGATTAGGCGTATCAAATCCTTGACCTCATCCGTGGGAATGGTAACGTAAGACAATAATCTCACGAATGTGCATAATGCTAAGAGATTAAACGCTATGCATTCTCGAGCACCGGTGAAGTACCTTGACACTGCAGCCTCGGCTCTACCGACAATAGCACTGCCGAGTCAATAGAGCACGGCCGTTTGCAATCATACGTACGGTAAAAGGTTTTGAAACAATCATGAATGAGCGTCGTAACGTACACGAACACAAATTAAAAAGATCTTACAAATAACACAAACAAATCTTATTAAAATAAATCATATTTTCAATTTAATTAATCATAAAATTAAGGAGCAATTAGCAATCAAAGCTATTAATGAGATAAACGAGATGGACATGAATCTAAACAAACAGTAACTGATAACGATTAGACAAGACAAAACAATCAGATGATGAGCGGGTACGTACCGTATCGTAAACCAGTCGGCGATCCCTTTCGATTACGAGCAGCGAGTCAGCGACTGTAACCGCGGTTAGATAAAGAGTCGCCGAGAGCAAAATGTCAAACGCACTCGTAAATGTAGAGAGCTTTTCCAAGTTAAAATCGAGTGGTATCGCGTCTCGAGCGAGTGGCGGCAGTGCGAGCGACCCCCCTGCGTGGAGGTTAGCTCGGCTGCGAGAGGCTCCGGCGTCGGTCCGACGGGTCCGGTTGGCGGGCGCGGCGGGTGCGCGGCTGAGGCGCGGGCGGCGCGGCTCCGAGCACGATAACTGCGCCGATGTTTTTGCCGTGCTCCAGCTCGCTCGGTCGCCGCTGCGCGCTCCGGGCGGCAGCGGCGGCCGCGTTCTTCATTTCGAACAGAGTCCATTATCTGCCAGCCCGTCCCGCTCGCACTCGCGGCGAGGTTCGTCGCGCCTCGCCGCACCGGCCGCTGTTTTATTGCCAGCCGACGATTTTAACGTGCGCTCGCAACGTCCGCCGGAGCACAAAAGTTTTTATGGAAATTTCATTCCGAATGCGCCTCGCCCGCTCGCTCGGGAACAACGTCAATATAAAAGCACGATAACGAACGGACGAGTCAATTAATTATTATTGTTGTTGGAAGCTGTCAGGACGTGCTGCTCCCATCTCAACTAGTATAGTGTTGCTTTGCAATGCAAAGCCTGATAGGAACATTCCTCCGCTTTTGTGGATAGCGTTTTTACTTTTAGCAAGGTGTACAAAAAGTTCGTAGACTTTGGTATAAAAGAAGAATTTAACAATGATGAGATTTTGATGTAACGATTACGCTTTCTACCAAATACAAACTAGATACTCTCCGAAGGTAGAGCCATTATAAAACAAGATGTTAGTCCATTACATGCTATGCTATTTTATAGCCGGACTCTTATTTGCTTATAAAGTTGCCGTGCACTTTTTATATGAATACAAGATAGGCAGCAGGCACAGCTATATCTAGTAGTTCTGCGAACAGGAGACCTCGCGAGAACGTTTTTGCGACAATCGGTGTTTTATCTCGACAACCTCTTGACTGATTGTCAAAACTCATATGAAATATATACTAAGTTTTATCAAAATCGGCCGGTAAATGGCGCTGCAGCAAATTTTTCCCCTTTTGAAGGAAATCCCGACGACAAAAAAACAACTATGAAATTGTTGAACCTGTATACCAAGTTTCGTTGAGATTTGTTAAGAAATGCGACCTGTACGCGAATACCAACATACAAACAAACATCAGGACAGATGGCAGCAAATTTAGCCAGTCGTTAGACGCTTCGCTCGCTTGGTCAATCAGGGGCAGCGTAGACGTTTTTAACATAGCCGTAAAAACGAAAGATAAAAGAAACATTTTGAATCTTATTAAGGTTTTAAATATCACAAATCATTTCTCATGGTCTATTAACGTCGACTATTATTAATTGTATAAAGCCACTTGCGAGGCAGCGCGAACTAGTCAGCTGTCACCGGTGATTAGAAATTACGATACGCGGCTTGGTCTATCGGCACAGAATAAGTGATAGTTACTTCGTAGCTATCAGCTCTACAACGGCAGCGGTGCGACCGGAATCGAGATCGGCTCAATTTGACCGACTGCACTTGGCCCAAATCCCGAAGCAAATAAACATAAAATCGGTACTGTCACACTTTTTAGGAACTAAGTCTACATTTAGCAGTATTGTATCACACAAAGAAGTATGGTGATGCCATTACGTAAAATATTAATTGAAACTATAGGAATAATGGCAAAACCGTTTTCTGCGTTGGACGATTTATTCTGAAAAGGTACAGACAAGAAAAATATTGATTTGAAAAAGGTGTTAAAGTTAAATAAAATTTATTGAATCAGGCGTTACTTCGCTAAAGTTCATCTACAAAAATTGTTTCTCAAATTAATTTCTAGGGTTTTCCGCCTTCAAATGGCGGCAGGTACTAAAGCGAATCTAGGGATTTATTTATCCTGAAATATGTACACAGTTGTTTTTATACATTTTTAGCTGCACCCGGCGGTTTCAAGATCAAAATTAGCAAAATCGGTCTAACCATTCTTGAGTTTTAGTCGGACAAACGAACAGGGATTCACTTTAATATATATATAAGAAGAAGAAGAAGATAAGTTCGTTTGAAAATCTTTTTTATTATTATTGAACTAACTTTGTTGGCAACGCAAATTCTGTCTTGGCCTCCGATGCTAAGAGGCGCTCTTAGCATCGGGGGGCCGAGGCACCATAATCTAAAGGCAAAGGCATGTCTGTATACTACTTTTATTGTAGGTACTGTATCTATAGAGTACGCAAACGAAACGAGGTGAAGACAATCACGCGCCCTTGAACCGGAGAAAGACGCACTTGGTTTGTTTGCTTGTCGTATAACTTATATAGTCATTTTCTGTTCAGCATGATCAATGGATATTTAGTTCCAGCCAAACAATATCAATCTACTTATTTACTATTATACTTAGTCAGATTGTTCTAATTATATCTAGTCACTCAAAAGCGGCGATACATTTCTCATCATTACATCTTACATGTCTCTTAGCGAATGTGAACTCTTTTTTTAAAATAAAAATAGTTCTTTTAAAAATATCCACGGTATTATGCTTAACTGACTTTATCTATCAGAGAGAAGCCCAGAGACAGCGGTCCGAGTTTACTTCATGGTGTTTCTAATGAATCACGCGGTCCAGTCTAGGTTATGAGAAAATCGTACCTCTTCTGCTCGTTCTGGTGATTTCTTAACAAGCTCCTCCTCAATTCTCCGTAGACTTTGAAGTCGTTCTGAGCTCCCTTTGATCAACTGGATTCTTATAGACAAGTACTTATACTCTTCTGTAAAGGCTCTTGAAGCCAGATCAGATCCGGCCAGTGGTTCTCGAGTTAAAAGTGTAGGGCTAGACACGACGACGGGAAGTTCAATTTATCTCGAGCTTTCAAGTTTGTTTGCCGTTCATAAAACGTTTTAATTGCTGATAGCAACCTTCCGTCTGCATCGAATGGCTTAATTACGAGATAGGTTCATTAATAAACTGTCTATATTGTCGAAAACAAGCATCAATTATGTTGCGTACGCAAGTAAATTAAGTTAATTGCAGGATAATTTCCAATTGTGTTCGCCTGTGCAGTGGCGAACGGAATAGTCGGATCGGATGTGTTTTTGGAGATTTTTGGACGTAAATTGTAAGCTTACAATTTGAAATCAAGTTTTGTGCAAAAATCAAAAACATTCTTATATGTACAGATTGTACAAAATTGCACAGGACGAACCTGTGCATATTCGAATATTTTTGGTTTGTGATTTGCTATGCATTCTACATTAGATTTAAAAAACATGTTTTGATTACAGCATTAGACGTTCTCAAGTAATTAACTGTGTATATATTCCACAAGACCTACACGATTGAATAATGAAGATTATAAACAGAGTTAAATACAGGATCTAAAGAATTAACCACATGTTAGGTAGTTAGACGGGCATAAAAGCAGAGGGCTAGGTCAGTGGCACGAGGGCACTGACGTGCTCTATAAATAGAGGCACTGACGAGCGTTACGACCACTCTAAATAGCCGCAAATCCTCTGCAGTAGGCGCATCTATGCCGTATAATCGTGATGCTACTCTTGCCCGCTATAGAGAACTGTGAATGCAATTCGTAAAAATGTTTCAAGTTCATTTTTCATATTCGACATCGCTTTATTCACCTGGTAGAACAAAAATGTGTGCGCAGTGCACAAAAAAAATATTCGGACGTAGATAGAAATTAAACATGTTATATTGTTGTTACCTACAACTGTGTTGTGTAAACTAAACATTCGAGTCAACCCACGGATACGTACCAATGTGTCACAGTCACAGTAAAACGACTATTGCATACGCGACGACCGGAGATTAATCGACGTAAATGCGTTCCAAGATCATACTCGAGTTCATCGACCGGCGTGCGAAAATGTTGTCGTAAATAAATAATTCACAAGGCTAGTGTTCTCAGTTGGGCACACGTGGCGTCGGGCACGTGTTGTAGGTACGTAAACATTTACATTACATAACCGGCTCGTCATATCGGAGACCGAGCGCTATTGAGAGCGAATACCGAAGCTTGCACTTGTAATCTACAGCTCATCCGACGAGAACAGAAGAACGACCGCGCACCTTCTGAATCGTGGATAAGAACATGTATATTGGGCAAAGGTGATGCAGACAAGGCGTACAAAACAGCAGTGGAGAATGTATATCAATGTAAGCACTCTCACTATGGATATATTATGTACACTTCTTGTCTCTTAAACAAATTAATGAAAATTGAGAAATCATTAATCGAGCAGTTAAATAATACAGGAATGAATATCATACACATCATAGAGCATAGTTAAACTATGGAATTAAAACATGAAAAAGAAAAATAAAGTTCAATACCGTTTATCAAAATTATAGTTGAAACTACAAACATCAAAAGAAATTGATTACCTAGTTCAACGAGAAATAAAAGGAGGAGAAAATGAAAGGTAAACATGAGGGGTGCCCAGACGCCCGAAGGCATGGCTGCTTGTGACGGGACCGGGTTAAATTATACGAACAAGTACACTTACAAACTCGGATAATTTTGTACAAGTACCACGTGCTCGGGGGACAAAAGGTCGCTAACCCTCGCCCACCCTCATCCCCCTGATCTTACAAACATAACTCTAGATCTCTATTATCAAGAGATATCTATTTCAAGAGAAGTTTTAACGTCTCTCGAACAAATGTCAATGTCTTTCGCTTTCTGAAGATTGCATATTCATGGCTTCCTTCGGGGTGATCTTAAATTTCATTTCAAAGTTAGTGAGATTTCAACTATTAACTCTCAATTTAATTGTGATTTTTCCGATTAATATCCTATTTGCAAGGTGATGTTAAAGTTAGTGAGGAACTAAGAATACGATTCTGTGAAAAAGATTATCTTGAGGTCGCAGCGGCTCCCGGGTGTCTATGTGTGGGTGAGCAACTGAGCAGCGAGTGTATTTGTGTAAAATAGACGGTTCCGCAACGAAGGCAAGTGGTACACACTTTATTGAATGTCTTTATAGGCCACCTGTTACTCGGGTCGGTGTCGACAAAACAGCTGATCAAGCCCGAGCGAATTATTATTATTGTTGTCGGATGTCGGCTCTGGCTTATTTATTTGTGACGAAGGGGGCCGAGGGGGATGGGTGGATGAAGCGACGGAGCTCAACTTTCCCCGACAACTCTACTATTGTTTGATTGTAACGTGACGTTGAACGACGAATAAATTGTCGACGCGGAAACCCACAAAAAACTAGGTTACGACAGCTTCGACACAATACACATTTAGGGAAAGAGTTAACCCACTTAAATACGAGTGGAACTTGTAATTACCCGACGGCACGGGAAGAAGAGTAATATTTTATTCGTTTATAGAAGTTTAACTGATGTATGTTTGTATACGAATATAATGGATCTGCATCAGGCCAAATTATGGAAACACAAGTCATAGAGTTACACAAAATATAACACTAATTCATTTATAAATACTACGGTTTTTAAGTTATTGTTACGTGACTTCTTCGCGTCTAAACGACTCAAAAGATTTCGATACAATTTGTTGTGACAGTAGCTTCCCTTTAGCTTACACAATTACACATGGGATTCTTTTATCTTGATAAATTAACAGCTCCCGTATGATAGCGAATGAAATTGCACGGCGTAGCTAGTAACTAGAACTATGTACATAAAAGTAAAAAATTAGGAAAATATCCATATTTATCTAATACAGGATCAGAAGCATATTATGATGATGGGATTAATAATTTTAAGCCCCGATCAAGCCGGGTCCAAAAGTGATTCATCGGTTTAAGAGTCTCAAAAGCTCTCAACGTTTTAAATGATGAAGTGAATGAAAATCAACTGTGAATGTATTAAGAATTAAGATGTGCTATTTTTTTAACAGCGTTGTATAAACGTTTCTAGATTTTGGTTTTATTCAGAAAGTGTGATTTCAAAAACCTATCACCGAACTATTGTAAATCTATAAGTTAATAGATTTAATGATAGTTTATAATTAAAAAAAAACCGGCCAAGTGCGATTCAGACTCGCGCACGAAAAAAAATAATCAAAAAAAATGGAAAAAAACTCACGTCTGTTGTATGGGAGCCCGCTTAAATATTTATTTTATTCTGTTTTTTAGTATTTGTTGTTATATCGGCAACAGAAATACATCATCTGTAAAAATTTCAACTGTCTAACTATCACAATTCAAGAGATACAGCCTGGTGAGAGACTAGGCTGTATCTTATGAACTGAACGGACAGCAGACGGACAGCGGAGTTTTAGTAATAGGGTCCCGTTTTACCCTTTGGGTACGGAACCCTAAAAAGTAATTCCATCTTTATGGGTGGAAAAGTAGTCTTTTTAAACAAATTACATTTTTCAATAGGGATATCGAATCATATTATACCACTAGACCACTACGTTAGTTTAGTGATAATATGAAAAACATACATCCAAATTTGAAATTTTCTAAACTTGCAACACTAATTTTGGAAATATTATTGCTTGTTGAAGTTTAATGTTTGATATTCTGTCTTTACAAACCGTAACTATGAATACTTGTTTTGGAATCCGTCATTCTGAAGGATAACAAACATAATAAATCAATGATAAAAGGAACGTGTGCGTTGCTACTAAGAACAATGGAAACAAATCTCAGAAACGAAAAACATTTCTATGACTATCGATGTCGTAATATTACATCATATCTTAATCATGCATATCAATCATTATGACGATATGAAAAAAACATGAGGGAACAATGTGTCCAATTAAACGGAGCTCAAACACGTCATCGAAAGGTGTTTCCCGAAGAACGCACGCACACATACACATTCGATCAGCTGACTGCTCCGATTTTAACCCACACCACTGAGCCGACTGAATGTTAGAGAACATAAATAATGACGGCCACCTACCTAGCTATACGTAACACACGTCGTATAATTTGTATGAGCCGCCGACGGAAGGAGGAATGCGTGAAACGCCGCCGTTTTCTCCCGCATCATAGTTTTTACGGTGAGACGAATAAAATCGACGATTCATCCGCGTCGGCTCAGACTGTTAAGACATTATTCAATTGAAATTGTCGAGCGTGAGATCGCATTAAATAATCAGAAACATAATACAAACACATGTGTAAACCGACGATAACAATGTTCTTGAGTAATAGCTTCGAAGCATTATACTTATTAATACAGGGAAACACTAAGGAATAACGAAATACGTCGTAAATATTGAACGGATAATACGAGTATGTTGAGCTTGTGAAATGAAATATAATATACACGCGTTTCTGTATGAGATTTAATAAGGAGACAAGAATGCAATGGTCATGTTCTGCAATGGGATAATAACACATATAACGCCTTTGAATGAAAAACATGTATAAAACTTTTTAGGTCCTTTCATGCAAATAAATTTCAACTCTCAGAATGGTATAGGTTTCCAACAGGCAAAGCTAACGATGCCTAAAGCTTT
This sequence comes from Alcis repandata, assembly GCA_949125135.1. NCBI lineage: Eukaryota > Metazoa > Arthropoda > Insecta > Lepidoptera > Geometridae > Alcis > Alcis repandata. Next base: position 4,741,524 of record OX421240.1, read on the forward strand.
AAAAGTGTTAGTTATCTTTTCGAATCTTCATGTTCATCTATACTAATATTATAAAGAGGAAAGATTTGTATTTTTGTATTTTTGGATGTTTGTGTGGAATAAACTCAAAAACTACTGGAGCGATTTCAAAAATTCTTTCACCATTCGAATGCTACATTATCCCAAAGTAACATAGGCTATTTTTTTTAAAGTATTTTTTTATCCACAGCAAAGCGTGGCAGGGAACAGCTAGTATCACATAAATTTAATAAGAGGACAAGTTTAGTGTCAGGATATAATATTATAATTAAGCTTATATCTTTATCTCATTTAATTACAAGATATTAGGCAAATTAATAAACAATTTTTTTTATCATTCCGAATGCTATGATTAAAACTTAACCTAATTTCTTTGAAAATACAAAATATGGTAAAATGTATAGACGTCTATTTACACTTAAATACAAGCCTACGGAGAATGCCGACGGCAATGTAAACCGCCCCAAGCAAAAGGCTGAACTACAAAATTGACAAAATTAAAATTTAAAATAATGCAGTTGGATCGGAAAAATTATAGATAAGCTGTCGTGAAACATATTTAATTCCTATAGATAAATAACTTAAAGAGGCATAGAGGAATATTAACAAATAATTCTAATAAGGGTTGTTTAACCAAATGTTGCATTTGGAGAGTAGCGAATTCAAGTTACAGCGGTCGCTGGTCATATGATAATAAAAACAAACATCTAGCTGGCTCCGCCACAAAATAGAATCAAGTATTGAGCCAACGCACACAGCGACACGAAGGCGGTCGGATGTCACGCAAACAGGCGAACGGCTCGTCGGCACACCCACACACATCGGCAGTAGATAAGAATCGTCCCATTTTACATCGAGTCATGCGGTCGACGCGATACTTACTGTATTCGCAGGCAGCCTTATGATGACAGCCGTCTTTACTCTTTACCAAAACGACGGCGCCGAAATAATTAGGGCGAGCCTCGTACATGCACTTCTCACACACACACACACACAGACAATATGGCAGATTTCAAACGTCAAGTATTGTTCAAAGGAAAATTTCGGACATGAACCGGCACCAGTGAGTGGGAATGACGAGGAATAGCCGATACAGGCCAACCGAGAAACGAGAGATCCGTGAAGAATATTCTGAATTCGATTGCGCTAGAAGTGCGCGCGTTTCAGTTGGCGCACGGCGACTGGCGCAGGCGAGGCGTGTGGTGCGACGAAGCGGGCGGGCGAGCGATTTCACCGGGCTGATATTGCGACGGCACGCCGCTCGCTCCGACCCATATGTATAGCTAGCAACGAGCGAGGGCACGCCAGCGAGCGGGGGGTCGCATCGAGCTGCACGCATTCTACCAACTATCCGACTCAACCAGTTATTTTGCTGGCTGAAGACTTTGTAATAAGCTATATTTAACAGCATAGAGATATCAAATCTACTTGTAATAATGTTCCTGATCTCATTGGCTTCTTTGTCAATAGCAATAACTGATAAAGCAACGCGCTTAATCATACTACAAAGTAAATAAACAAGTGTAATCTATTCAAGGTCTTACAGACCGAATCAGAAGTTATCTTTGATGTTCCTAATGGAGCTCAGAAATGAATTTAAAATTGTTTCTTGCAAAGACAGCTGGATAGATCAAAATTGTTTGATACTTAAGCAAGCCAAAGCCATTAGTTGTGTTGTGTAGTTCTTGATGCACCAATTAATGATAACACTGAGAAGTGGTTTAATTTAATCGACACATATTGGTTTAAGATATTTGCTAATTGATATTAATACGTGAGTCAAGTTCCAACATCACGTAACTATTTCATTAGGCGATATTGATCGGTTCCGAGCATTAGGTAGTAATATTACCATCTCTACAGTACCTCATTACTGTCGCATCGCAAACATTGATGGCCTATTGGGAATACAGGTCAACGCATATGCGCACTGTGCCCAACTAATACATTTACATAGTTTATTACCTACAACATATTGTATTCCATAAAGCACGATATGAAATGTATCTTCTATGTTAATTCTGTAAAATGTTTGATAGACCTGCGGTTTTAGAGCATTTATTATGTATCGTTAAAAAAGGTACAGCAGCCAAAGATTTTCAGGATCTTATTGAAAGCATTCAAGATAATTCCATTATCTTGAATTCTTTCAATCCTGAGTCATCTAATGATGACGATTTCTTTCCAGATGGGTTTAATTTTTGTTCAAAATCTATTTATTTTTAATGGAAGCCTTAATATAAGCCGGAGCGTTCCGACGTGAAGGCGCCGTCCATAAAGCCTGCGTGGAACTCGTATTATCAAATGTGCAGGATAGCCTTTATGACGTCATCAAACTGGGAATAAGCGTTTTAAGCAACTACGTGAAATGAACGGTTTGAATTTTCGAAGTGTGATTGGACACAACGATGAGGCATCATCCTGGGATTAACAATTTCAAAATGTAGATTGTAGATAATCAAAGACCAACTTCAACGTGTCGTTTCTTGATGACCTTTTTACTACTGCTGAGGATCTACAACAGTGAATAGGCGGAAAAAAAAAATGATTTTGTGCTAAAGTCGAATATAAGCAAAAACTAAAATTTTATAATTTTGTGAAAACGGATGAAACGATATCATTGCCCAAAACAAAAAACTTGCTTAAAAATATTACAATACAATAAAATCATTAGTAGACCCATCGGAATATTAACTCAATGTTTCCAAAACAGTGCGTTCTTGTTTTAATTGCCTGCTCATTAAAATGATTTATTCAGAATCCTCAAATTGGGCGATGTAAGTAATGCACGACGAAACATTTGAGAAACGTAAGTTATTCCCCCGAGCAGACGCACGAAAATATGCAGAGAAGGTAGGGTAGAGCCTCACCGGTGAATTTATCGTTGAGCACAGCAGCGTACCGAAACGCTGCTGTGCTGTGTTGCCAGTGAATACTTCCTAAAGGTATGTTTTTAGGAGAAAAGGGTTTTTTATAAAGTTTGAGGCGAGTCAGCTAGGACCCAGATTAAACTGAGATTGTGCGGCACGATGTACCTAGGCTTTCAATTGGCCTAAATCCTCACATAGTGGGTGCTAGAGCGACACAATCGAAGAAGTCTTAGACAGGAGATAAGAAATTCAGTGTTATGTATTTGGAAAGCAGACGAGCCGTATAGATTTTAAAGTTATTTTTCGGGACACTAAAATTTACTTGTAAAATAATGTCACCTAAGTAATATGTGTAGTGTACACGAAAAATCCTAATAAAAGATTTGTAAGAAGGCGGGTTTAAGTATATCGAATCTGAGGAGTTGTCGAGGAAAATATCATCCATTATAAAAATATGATCAGGCAACATTGTCGGCAAGGGAACCTGTTCTGTAAAGTGGCGGGCAAGAGTAAATTCCGAGGCACGAAGGCAGTCTCTCTGCAAAATAAAAGAAATATGTTTTAGTGGGTTAGCGAGCGTGTTTACGATCGGATTCCGCGGGACCGATTATACCGCCATTAGTTACATAAGCTGCCAGGCCCGGCCCGTAATTAGACAATTTGTCTTGCAGCTGATAGCGTCATAAAAGGTTTGGCAATAACCTATCTATACTCATAGAATTCAGCTCTAGGGCTGGAGTGTTGTCTTTGCCTATTTATCTACCATGTTATTACTGCAGTATTAATTTCAATTTTTTTTATTATATCGCAGACCCAAACAAAAAATATTTCCCAAATCTCCACAGTTGCTTTGTTCAAGAGAATAAAACTTGAAGTCGTTATAATGTAAGATACGTGTGGCGCCATCTGTTGGCTGACGTTGAGTTCGGCGCGGACCGGATGCCCGACCAGTTTCCAAGTGATACCTGAACACCTGCAAGCACACAGCCACCACCTCGGCAAGGCGTATGCATTGAAGTAATAAACGGTGGAAGGAAGTATGGCAACTGTGAGCAAGAAAAGTCGACATGCAACTAAGCGGAAGACGGGACTTAAAACTTACTTTCAAACGTTACGATAGAGTCGCAAAATAAGACTTCAAGTCAGTTCAGCTTTTATGGCAATTTAAAAACAAATCACGTCGAGTGGCAGCAAAACGAGATGTTATGGTAATACGCCGATCACCGATTCAAAATGCAGTCATATGGAGATAGATGCAACCCGGGCTGCGCATCCTGGCGTCCTTGTTTGGCGAAACAATACAGTGCAGTTACGTAACGCACGTAACATAAAGACGCGTCAATGGCATCTCGACCCTGCCTCGGTTCTCGTCACTGACCCACATTACTCACTCGTTCCACGCAATAACAATAACGGTAATTTATTACATAATTTGCAACTGGAAGTGATTACATTACTCTTTCCACTTGAGCGAAACAAAACATTATCAGGTGCTGGCTCGGTGGTTAGTACGAAAATGATGTCTTAAGAGCATGTGCTTATTTCTCTTCGCCAGAATTTGCTTATGAATGTGAGGGTGTGATGGTAATGCAATGATATAAAAGAAAGTTAGCTATTATAGACTTTGTCTACTAAAAGACACCGAAGAAACCAAGCACAACGTTGGCAACGCTAATCACACATGGACAATGCTGCTTTTTGTAAAACATAATACAACAGTCCGAAATCTCGGAAACTCAGAAATCGCATGTTACCACTTGCAGTGTATTGTTATCATGATGATGAATACAATCACTATAATGTCACGTCACACATATATCATGCCATGTCATGAAATAGCTTTGATACTGTGTTGACAAAAAAACACAATGAAACTGTTCAGTGCCCAGCTGATAATGTGAGGCAAGGTGTATTATGTACAGATAAAATCGACCGGTAATATCAACATATCATACGGTAGCAAATAACAATACAGTGACCTTCAACAGTGTCAATGAAACACGACAAAGATAAGGTTTTAAATAGCGTGCTAGATGAGTAAACACGTCACGGTTATTATTTATAGCGTCGACAACTGCCGAAACACTGAATGAACTTTTCTTTTCGTGACGAGAGAGGAGTGGGCGTGTGTGCGTGTCCCGGTGTCGATGTAGGCCATTGCCAAGGTCGAATGTTTAATATAAAGTCTGGCGCCGGGACATTAAAATGGTTGGGCCCTCCCCGGACCCCCCTTATCCCGGGCCCGGCCGGCGCGGCGGTCGCAATCGTTGCACTCGTTATTTATTATCTGGAGGCATCCCCCGCTCACGAACGGCGCCAGTCTTCGATAAATACATACAGATGTACCGGCTGTATAGTACATCAACTATCTGTTACAAAAAAATGTTCCCACCAAATTGTGTTATATCAGCTATGAGGTAGCTCTGAGTGTTGCTGCTGATAATTGCGGCATAAAAAGCACAAGCAGCATGTTCGATTAATATGCAATACCATATTACTTATTTCAAATTAGATTGAAAAATATAGGCGTTAATATAGTATAATATCCATGCCAGTGTCTGACTAAAAAGTTTTGTTCGCACAGCAGAAATCACAGCCACGTGCCTGCCTACGTTGGCTTTGATCTGAAATTCTACTTCACAAAAACATTGTATTAAGTGCCAATGCCGCGCAGCTGACGATTTATCGCCACCCTGACCTATGTTGCGAGTCGACAATCATAGGTACTAGATTAGTATCTGCCCTGCAGATATATGTGGGCGTCGACGTTTGAAGGCCTTTTATCAAAACAGAAAAGTTCTACGTAGCGCGCTGACGTCATTAGAATCACTAGGTAATGTAATACATGTAACGTAATAAATGTTAATGTAAATATTGAGGATCATAATTGACGTAACAACTGTTTTACATGTGTGTATGTTAGAATGTGTAAAAACAAGTTGTAAAGAAAATAACTTCTAGAGTAAACAGTTGGAAAGTAAAACTGAGGTTCAATGAAGAGTAAAAGGAAAGCAAATATCCTACAATCCTACAAATCCTATTCGACGACACAAAGCGTTCTCCTCAGAAACTTGGTACTCTCGCTTTCTAACAAGAAACACTCGGTGCGGTTTCGGTTCAACCTCTGTGCTTGCGACCAACTGATACATAATTTGTACATGTACATGAATAAGGCGCTTGTTAAAGAGATTTATGTTCTTATTCAACTTGCGGCATGTTTGAGGCAAAAGCCAATTTTAATTAATTCAATACATTGAGCTGTCGTGGATATGAATGAAGAATACAAACAAAAGTCGACATAACATTAACCCACATAAAAGTCCATAATTATTAAATCGTCTGGTAAACGTTGGGGATACCCCGTTGGATGGCGGCCAACAGGAAGGGGCCATCTTTAAATAAATTCAGTATAATAATGCGTCGAGCAGCGTAGATCGAAGGTTCGAAGGTCGATTGTAATTCTATCATTATGTTATGTCTTGGCATCCGGCGGTTCTCTAGGAATCTTCAATTTTATTGTCATTAGGGCTGAGCACAAATATGTATAGTTCGAGACCGACTAGGGAAGAGTCATAAAAACTATTGGACGCGTGGCAGCTTCTGAGAATGTACGCGTGTGTTCAGCATGGAGTGAGGCTAGGTATGCATGAGCTGTTTGCAGCGTTGGTCACGAATCGCCGGCCGACGGAGGCCGAGGCGTGCCCGCCCATCGCAATCAGATGACATCATTCCTTGCCGCATATGTACTCCAATTCACTAAACGAACGTACGTAATACTTAATGCAACACTGTTGCACTCAACAATAGTAGAAAACTACTTTCCTTACTAAACTGCACTCCTAAACATTTCGAACACGCCAACGTTTCGACTAATAAATGGTAAATTGAACGTATCCGGCAAAACATTTTAGCCATTTGGCACCGGCTAATGCGCAACAATGAAATCGCAACCTACGGGTTCATGTGTCGTTGTCGAGCGTCGGTCGGTGCCCATGTTATCCGAAGAGAATCTCCAGTGTCACAGGTCGCAAAACGTCACAATGTCACAAAGCAGCTAGTGATTGATGGTTGCGGTGACACTGGTTGCGTCATAGACTCCGGGGGTCGCGGGGTCAATGCCGTCACGATCACAATAACCCACTGCGGGTACTAGGATGTAATAATAATTTCATCCCAGTCGAGGTTTGTTAACCGTCTAGAACGGTCTGTTCCGCATTGTAAATTCTACAGCTAGCACGCTGTAATTGTTTGTCTACTCCGGTTCTCTTACTTGGGGATAAGTTTCTTACCCTGTAGATAAGTTCGTATTCTGGTAAACAACTTTAGAAAGGTTAAAAGTTCATAGAAATAAAGCTTATAATCGCGTCGCTTTGACTCATCTTGTGATATAAACCGGCATCCAACTTTAGGAACTCCATTCTGCGACAGTGAGTCAGTGTTCGACTTTAACAAAGTGAATAAACTTTCCCCGAAACAGCTTACACAGTTCGTAATATTGTTTAGTTGGTGAAAATTCATAAACATCAGAGAATGGTCGGTCTCAGGTTATGTTACGACCACCCAGCACGGTGGAGTGCGCTGGTGGCGGCGGTTCAACCCCGTTCCCTGCTATAAAACGACACGGTCGCTTTTACGACACATCTACAGCATACATCCGCATATTCTAACGTAATAACGATCCGGTAAAGGTCTACGATACGATACGAACAGCAGTTATTCAAGTATTCTATTGACTGGGGACAAACGTAGTTACGCTTACGGCGCTGTATGAAGTTGGAGAAACAGCCCGGTAAAGAGCGCCTTACTGCTTCTGACTCGTGCTGTTTATTTCGCTTCGTGTGTGTGTTTTGCGAATAAATAAAGCAAATATACATACATAGGAGGGATTCCTCTCTACGCTAATATACCTTTAGTTTATACAGGATCTTGTGTAGAAATTTGCCCTTACTCGGAAGCTAGTAGCTATGAAGCTATACCTTTACTAGAATTTAAGCACATAGTCGTGTTTGCTCGTCGGTGTGGCCATACATGCAAATATTTACCCCAGTCTGGCTTACGAATAATTACCAACTCCGGTTTAATTACCTTCATGTGTAAAGCAATTTAATTAGAACTACTATAGTGAGCCCTCCGAGCCTACCTAGCTCTGTCCCTCCCGCCTCTCCGCCGCGGGAGTGCCGGCGCTCGAGTCGCCTACGGGCGGGTGCGCGCCCGACGATTCCTCGCCCCCCGCCAGTCGAAAAATAACCACAGGCGAGAGCGCACGCGCCCGTCCCGCGCACCGACGCTACCGCGGTCAACCATTGTATTTTTCTATTTTCGTGTTTACCGCAATAAATAAATAATAATATAACTGAGAACTGTTGTTATATCTCCAAAGATATAACAACGGGACGGGCGCGTGCGCTCTCGCCTGTGGTTATTTTTCGACTGGCGGGGGGCGAGGAATCGTCGGGCGCGCACCCGCCCGTAGGCGACTCGAGCGCCGGCACTCCCGCGGCGGAGAGGCGGGAGGGACAGAGCTAGGTAGGCTCGGAGGGCTCACTATATCCTCCCCCTCCAAGTCACAAGGACGACCCGGCCGTGACTTGGCTGGTCGTCCGCGACGGCGCGGATGCCTAATCGTTGGGCTATTCCCTACATAAGGGGTCAAAGCGCTGGCATGGTATTTCCCCTTAATCTCTCCGGTAGAATCGACAATTATGAACGACGTCGGAGTAATGACCCTCGAGACACGATACGGCCCTTCACGCCGCGGGGCAAACTTACTGGTAAACCCCTTGGCTGCATTGCTCGCCAAGTGAGTCTCCACCAAAACAAGGTCACCCTCCTTATACGGCGAGACATCCCGGCGTTGCCGATCGCCTACGGTCTTCCTTATGTCCTGTTGGACTTCCACTCGTCGCTTCACATCCATTAGTATGCGGGAAAACTCTTTTAAGTAAGGAGTGATTTGCGGAACGAAATTCTGCTCGGAGACTATTGCTCGTATATCGGTGTGTACGGCTAGCGGTGATCGCATCTCTCGAGCAAAAGTTAGGTAAGCCGCTGAATGTCCTGTCCCCGTGTTGTGTGCGCTGTTCAGAGAAAATCGGACTGCCGGTAGGACGGTTGGCCAACTTCGATGTTCCGGTCCTACCAAGATGGCAAGGAGCTGTTTAAGCTCGCGATTTTTGCGTTCGGCTGGATTGGCTTCAGGATGGTAGACAGGAGTCAAGGACTGTTGAACCCCTAATACATACATGGCCTTCTGCATCACCGCCGATACAAACTGACTTCCGTTGTCGGATATGACACGGCGCGGTAGTCCATAGCGCAAGAAGACTTCTTCGATTAGCGCCTTTGCACACGTCTCAGCAGTTGAGTCACACAGCGCGAACAGTTCGACCCACCGACTCGCGGTGTCTTCCACGAGAAGGATCCACTTTTCCCCTCGATCCCCTTCAGGAAGAGGGCCAAACAGGTCCATGGCAAGAACTTCGAAACGCTGGTGTGGTATTGGAGTCTGGAGAAGGCCCGCAGGCTTCAAATTGGTAGCCTTGTATTTTTGACATTCATTACAAGTCTTCAAGTAATTGGTCACGTATGTCTTCATACCCTTGAAGTAGAATCTTTCTTTAATTTTTCTAAGCGTCCTCTCAACCCCCAGGTGACCCGCAGTTGGCGCGTCATGTAGCTCCTGCATCAGCTCTAAGCGGAGGGATTCTGGTACCACCAACTGCGGTTCTTCAGACTCTCCGTCTGGATCACAGCGATACAGAACCCCCTGCGACAAGTAGTACCCCCTCTCGGTCCATCGCAACGCGGAATCAGGGTTAGAGGTATCCTCAAAGTCATCAATGATCCGTTTAGCTTCTACGTCTCCCAACTGAGCTTCTCGGATCTCTTCGGGCCCCCGTCGTGGCAGATCCACCACCACTGGACAGATGCTGCAGGGCTCCGAGTCAGAGGCAGGTTTCTCCACCTCATCTGTTACAGGGCGGCTCAGCGTATCTGCGACGACATTAACACGGCCCGGGGTATATCCGATGTCCAGGTCATATGACTGAATCTTCATTGCCCATCGGGCTAAACGACCACTGGGCGTCTTCAATGACAGCAACCATTTCAAAGGTTGATGATCCGTCGCTACCGGTACGCGTGCTCCTTCTACGTATCCACGGAACTTTTCCAACGCCCACACCACTGCCAAAGCTTCTCGCTCAGTAGTGTGGTAATTCCGCTCGGCTGGAGTCAATAACCTGCTGGCGTATTCAATAGGCCTTTCCTCCGTAGGACTGGGGCCTTGCATCAACACCGCACCCAGGGCAAATGCGCTAGCATCGGTGCGTAGAATAAACGGTTCATCAAAATTTGGCTGGCGGAGGACGGGGCTTGTAGATAGGCGATGCTTCAACTCCTCGAAAGCTCTTGTCTCGTCCTCCCCCCACAGCCAGCGTCGATCCTTTTTTGTCAAATCAGTGAGAGGGCGTGCAACTTCGGAGAACTGCGGAATAAATTTCCGAAACCAGGAACAAGTCTGCAGGAACGTCTTCAATTCTTTCAGGTTCTTAGGATGTTTCATGTTCAAGACGGCTTCAACCTTCGCAGAATCGGGCTCGATACCACGAGCGGAAATCACATGTCCCAGGTAAGTAACTCTTTCTCTCGCAAACACACACTTTTCCCTGTTCGCTCGCAGGTTGAAAAGTCGAAGTCGATCGAAGACCTGCTGCAGGTCTTTTAAGTGCCGGTCCAGGTCCTCGGAGATAACTAATATGTCGTCTAAATACGTCAGCACGCATACGTCCGTGAGGCCGGACCTCATCCTGTCCATTAAACGCTGGAACGTCGCCGGCGCGTTCTTTAATCCAAATGGCATGCGACAAAACTGAAAAATTCCAAATGGCGTCGTGAACGCAGTCTTGTGGCGGTCCTCAGGAGCCACGACCGTTTGCCAGTACCCAGCCTTTAAGTCGATTGTAGACATCACAGAATTGGCCTTGGTGCTCTTCAGCAACTCGTCGATCACTGGAATGGGGTACTGGTCAGTTCGGGTAACGTGATTCAATTTCCGGTAGTCTACGCAGAAGCGAACTTCGCCGTTCTTCTTCGGAATCAAAACCACTGGTGCAGCCCACTCGGACTCAGCCTCTTCGATCACTCCTTCTTCCAGCATCTTATCCAATTCTTTTCTTATAATTTCCTTTTTCGCAGGCGAAACGCGGTAAGGTGGTCCTGCGATTGGTGCAGCATTTCCGGTGTCAATATGGTGCATTGCGAATTCGGTAGGCCCTCCCCCTGGAGCAAAAATGTCCTCATGGACATTCAGGAGGCTAGATAGTCTGTCCCTTTCTTCCGGGATAAGGTGGGAACCCTCGTCTTCGCGGAGACCCACGGACGCGCAGGCAAGCGGTGAACTATTCTCGTTCTCGAAACTAAGCGGCTGAGGCGTCGCATCGTACTTAAAATACCACACACCTAAACCGAAATCCAAGACCATGCCAACACTTTGAATAAAATTCATGCCTAACAGACTCTCGGTTGCCTGAGGCAACATTATAAAGCTCACCATCAGCTCTATCCCTCGCACCTTAACATTAACGTGTGCTACTTCAACATTTTGAGCACATACACGTCCGTCTGCATATTTAAGCTCAGTAAAAACAGTTTCAAATTTATGACCGTTCTTAAGCAAATGGCGTTTTAAGCTAACACTACCGATCGAATGTTTCGCCCCAGTGTCCACCAATAATTTCCCGATTTCACCGTAAACTTGCACATTAATGACTGGTCGCACTCGCGAACACAAAGTGACGGCACTCGCGGACACTGATTGAAACGACATGACAATTTCTTTCTTTTCCTTGCACGTAGAGCAATTTGATCGAATTACGCCGGGCGCGCCGCATCCATAACACGTTATCGTCGGCTTCGCCTTTTCGACGACAGTGCTGCCATCTTTTGGCTTCCGGTCCTTTAAACGTTGACAGGCCTCTTTAAGGTGTCCAGGCTGCTTGCAATAATTACAGTGGAGTCGTTTCTTAGTCGACGTTGACGACGATGGCGTATGTGACGTCATTGACGTGTGTCCTTCTTTTAAAATGTCTTCGACGCGCCTTGCGCACGTCAACAGTTCGCCGAAGGTATTGAACATAGACCGAGGTACTTTTCCTCGAATCTGGACGTGAAGAAGACCATAAACCATGTCCAATTGAACCTCTTCTGACAATGACGACGACGGCAATTGTGCAATTAACGCTCTTAACGTACAGACAAACAAGTCCGTCGACTCGTGTTTATATTGCTCTCTTTCGAATAATTTTCTATAAATCTGATGGGGCGGCAAACGTGGGCCAAACGTATTCCTTAAAGCCGCAATGGCCTCCGACCAAGTAGCCGTCGAGGCCTTAACGCCTTGCCACCAAGTTGCGGCCAAATTAGTCAAAATCATAGAGAGGCCTCTCAAAGCTATGTCGTCCTCGACGCCGGCGCACTCTTTGTATGTTTCCACGGCGTCGATAAAAGCTAAAACATCGCCTTCGCCGTCAAATCGCGCCGTACACTTCGAAAAGTTATTTCGGTTTGAGGTATATGAGGTAGTGCTTACCGAGGGCTCTCTACTTAGCCTGTTAATTAGCAGCATCAGTTGCTCGTTGGTCATCATGACGGCGGAGGCGGCAGCAGGCGCGCCATCGACTGGCGGCGCACCCGCCACCAACACGTCAGCGACGGGCGGCGAAGAAGCCGCCGGCGCGGCCGCAGCCGCGCGATCGCTACGCGTGCCATGATGATGTGATGAGTCGAAACGTCGGTCCGCAGGCGGTGGGGAAACCCCGTCGGCGGACTCCGCAGACACAGCCCCAGCCTGGGACGGGCTCGCAGCGCGAGATCGCGTTAGCACCATATCGCGATAATAAACAAAGTCAAGTTCGATAGCACGGCACAACTCACTTCGCTATAGGCATCTATCTAACCTACTCCACTACTTGTAGAAGTTAGAACGTTCCAGTACTAGAACCGCGCACGGTCCGCGGGGTACAATTTCACTTGAATCACTTCCCGATACTGAACTAACAAGTAGGTTAAAATACCACGTGCTACGTGAAAGATGCGCTATCGAAACACTTTTGCTCACTTAGTCTGTCGTTTACTACTTTCGTGGTTCGAAGCCGCCGTACGTTGAGCGCCAGATATAACAACAGTTCTCAGTTATATTATTATTTATTTATTGCGGTAAACACGAAAATAGAAAAATACAATGGTTGACCGCGGTAGCGTCGGTGCGCGGGACGGGCGCGTGCGCTCTCGCCTGTGGTTATTTTTCGACTGGCGGGGGGCGAGGAATCGTCGGGCGCGCACCCGCCCGTAGGCGACTCGAGCGCCGGCACTCCCGCGGCGGAGAGGCGGGAGGGACAGAGCTAGGTAGGCTCGGAGGGCTCACTATACTACAAGCATGAACATCACGCTCCATCCCCAGAGAATAAAGGCAAACCTATCTGGCTAATACCAAAGAGTGTAGTGTAGGTAATAAATTAATCGGAGTTAAAAGTTTATGGAGACTAAGAAGTAAATTATGAAGTCCATCAGTCACCTCATTCCTCATCAGTAAATGAATTTCAGTTTTTATTTTTATGGTATAGGCGTTAAACGGTATACACCCATTTGCTAGAATTTCATTTGCCATAATTTTATCTGCTATACTGGTCAACAGACATAATATTGTTTCTCATAATTTTATATGTTATACTCATTGTTTACTATATTAGTCACGTGCTAGAAACTTTGTTTTCCATAAAGTCAATTTCAATAATATCATTTGTTATCATCATTGTCAGGCGTAATTATCATATGCCATAATATCATTTGCCATCGAAATTACTTCTAGAAAAAAATCATAAGATCGGTTTAAACTAAACGATCAATAGGTTAGGTTAGAACATGAAAAACAACGCACGAGCCGAGCGAGCGTAGTGAGCGTGCCGCGGTAGCGGCCGGCGAAGTGCTAGAAAGCCAATCGCTTTTTAGGACAAAGGCGTTAGGTTAATTTTCTACGGAAGCGACTTGGATCAATCATAGTGATAAGTAGGTATTAGAAATAAAAACGATCAATAGGTTAGGTTATGTTAGAACATGAAAAACAACGCACGAGCCGAGCGAGAGTAGCGAGCGTGCCGCGGCAGCGGCCGGCGAAGTGCTAGAAAGCCAATCGCTTTTTAGGACAAAGGCGTTAGGTTAATTTCTACGGAAGCGACATGGATCGATTATAGTGATAAGTAGGTATCAGAAATAAAAACAATTTTAATGGCTTTTTTTTTAATGATTTTTTTTGGGCTTGGATGTATTTGAAATTAATTTAGTATGGCGTTGAAATATTCTGTTAAATAATATTATTGCAATTAATAAAATGGATAATAATACGTATGGCACTCGTATCATTATTAAATCTAATGTACGGGCAAACAAGAGTATGTCACATAACTTTTATGGTAAACAAACAATTCGGGCAAATGAAATTCGGGCAAGTAAAATTCGGGCATTTGAAAATTATTGCTTATATTCTTCGGGCAAACATTAGACAACCGCGTTAAACAAGCAAACGGGACGCCTAATGGTAAGCTATAGTCGTCGCATATGAAAACCTGTGACACCGGAGGCTTCTCAGATACATTGCATAGTGCTGACCGACTAATAGAAAATGTTAGACAAAACTGGATAAGTTAGAAACGACATAGCTGAAAGAGAAATAAAACAACTGATACGAATTAACGGAGGTATACGAGCTCGATAGAGCAATGCGGGTAACGAGGGAGTCAGTAGTTCAAAAAGCACCTATTACAGAATAGTTTGAGTCGGCTGTACGGCGAGGCCGGGCTCGGTTTACGGCCTCGTAACCGGCGATCTAGCGTTTTTACAGCACGATCAAAATGCTTGACTTACGACGCATAATTGGGTTATTTCTTACTGGATTTATTTACTTCTCTTCATATTTCTGGAAGACACGCACTGTGATGTAAAGATGTTATTAATTTCATTTTTATTACTTCAGGTACGTTATTTTAAAGCAGATATGCAAGGACAGCAAAACTAATGGAATGCAAATAATAAATTGCCAATGTTAACGAGTAAGACCAAAATTTCACTGTTTCACCGTCTCAATGAAATGTCTGAACAACAAAAAAAAGCCAGTCATTATGTAAAACTTTTCTCGTTTGAAATAACAATTTGCTATATGATATTTTCAAGCGAATAATTGCATAAAACAAAAACATAACCTGTGATGGCGTTCATTATGCAGGAAATTAATTAATTCAGTTGGTTCATCACAATGGCGTTTGACAGATTACCGACAAAATGGAACACGAGCGAAATTGGAGCGCATAATACAAAATTGAAATAACACGGAAAGGCTTTATCTGGTCCGGTCCGAGAATAAATTATTAAAATGCAACAAAACGAGCGGCCGACCACATTCTGCTCTCGAGCGGCCTCGCGGGCGCATTATCGAAATCGGACCGCAATAATTACATTCGAGCCGAATGCGGCCACTCCATCCATCTGTCCAAACGACTAAATAAAATATACGCAGCGCAGATAAAATTTTATTAATGGAAAATATATTGTTCGTTCTCGGAAACTAGCGAGCGAGCAATTAATTAAATGTGAAACTCAAATAACACATTTCAATCAGTGATGAAATTAAATAAAACCGGCAAATAAAAGTGGGCGGTTGTTTGTATTGATAAAATAATTTCGTACGATAAATCCGTCGAAAAACCTGAATCGGTGGAGAGAGCGAGAGAAAGTAGCGACAGGACAGTAGGTAGTCCAAAGACTGAACAAAAACAAACGGAGTCAATGTGAAATTTGGCGCTCGGGTTGCGCCAGTGCCGGATTATGTAGCACCCTCTGCTTATTCAATTAAAAACGAAACGTACTCGCACACGCCTCCAGCCTGGCTGCTCGCAATTTTGTTGGAACAGTTCCTGTTCACTAAATGAGATTTGCGTTGGGTTAGGGACTGAGCTAAATCCTGAAAATATTTTATGTACTTTCTCTACACTGCGATGGAGGATATGATAAACGCTGATGTAGAGCAATATACACTACATAATCTTCAAACCACACGGATGACACTAGTTCGTTCCAAACAGCTCATCACATTAATAACTACTATTATTGTGCTGATGTGCCTGCATACTTCTGAGTCAAGACAAAAAAAAAGACGTGAAAGGTAGAGTCGATTTACACACCAAGAAACTTCTGCAAAGTATTGCGAAAGATTCGGAGACATAAGGAGAATGTCTCCCGTGAAAGGTTTTTCTTCGAAATTGAAATCTTTGACATCGTCTTGGAGTATGGATAGGCCTCTCTACTTTGAAATTACATTTCATATAAGAACTGTTTTTATATAAACGCTCCAAAAGAAGGAGATTTATAAATATAACATCACGAGGGAATAAAAAGACACAACTGGAAAATGGTCTGAATGACGAACGTTTCATATGTACCAAATAATGAAGATTGGAGGTAATTTGTATAGAAGTTCGCTTCCAGAGTTATCACGTACCTAATGAACAACTTGGATCAGAAATGTGTCAATCTAATTAAAACAAAGAATATTAAAATAGAATATCACAATATTTCATTCATTAAGCGCGTCCCTTGTTCCAGAGAAATGTCTCCTGAAAATGTTCAGATTTTAACTGTATTGAATTTGTTTTTTACATGCGAACGCACGTCCGCCGTCGGCGTCGGCTGATTACGCTGCACGCTGTTACCGTCATTCATTTGTGTCTGCTGGAGACCGCCCCACTCAATCTCGTTTATTATAGAACGTGCATGCACTGTTGCCTCTCTTTTTACATTTGAATATTTCGCTCGGTACATTACTTTTACATTGTTAGTCAACTCCCTTTTCCGAGCGCAGGATGCACATGAGACTCGCGTCGCTTTGCGCATTTGCTAAGAGTGGCGTTAATTGAGTTCTTCTCAGCATTTTCATTGCCTTTTTCTTTTTAGAAATGCTGTTCAGTGAAGGTTTTTCTTTTATATTGTTATTGTCTTTTGTTAACCGTTTGTCACATTATTCTACAGTTGCTTTAGTAACGATTTAATTTATTTTCAGCCTATTTAGTGTCTTACTGTTGGGGAAAGGCCTACTTTCTATTCTTCTAGACCGACCGGTCTTCGAATTTGGTGAGCCAGTGCTTACCGACGATTTCGGTCAGCAAAGATTATTTACTCGATTTTGAATTAATCATAATATAAAGTATTCGTTCGCAAGGAGCATAAAAGAAAATTGAATAACGTGAATTTTAAATCGAAATGTAAATTGTTAAAGCCTGGCTTGAATGTATCACAGGGTGTCTGATTGTGTTCATTCAAATGCGTTTAAATGGTAGTAAAGAGGGTCATATTTTAAAAGATCTTTTTCATTTGCGAAACCGTATACTCGTATTTCTCCGGAGACGTGTCGCTCAGTGTGTCACCGTAAACTGCATTATACACATAAATAACACTTATTAGAACCCATCTCAATACTTGCGTACTATGAATGGGTGGAACTAAATAAATGTAATTTACATGAGTACTCTCTTTTGCGTTCTTTTGAACGTTTAATTTTTACTGCGTAACAGTATTTTATTATTGGTTTTACCGCTGAGAACTCTAAATAAATATATGAAACTAAACCCTTTCGAGACCAGTAATAAATTATGACTATAATTGTACTGTTGGGGCTCAACGTTTCAATACAGCTTATCGTACCGCTTTCGAAGCCTTTCTCAGCAACCTTGTGAACTAGAACAGGTGTCATTGAATATAGTAACCCAGTAAATAAACTTATTAATAAGCTCGTGAATAATTCTGACGTAATAAATCCACGTAACAAGTTGAACCTCCATCCGAACAGCTGACGAATCGATAAAGGAATAAAAAGGTCGCCAACTTACATTTCAAAATTCCTTTTATAGAGCTTTGACAATAAGCCTGGGGTGGCATCCAGGGCCGCACTCGGGCGGGCTCGAGGGGAGCCCTCGAATTCGGTACATTCATTACAAAAAGCGTCACATCGCGGGCCGGGCGCTGGTTTAATAATTCCACTCATTTGGGTTCCCCCGGGCCGTGGGCCGGCGGCGAGACAATGCGAGCCGCGTAACGGTATCAATCAACATCAAACAGCCCCGGCTTTGCCTATACACATCACATCAATATTGGGGCTGGTTATTTGTTACGTTCCCTGAGAGTTTCAAATTTAATTCTGCATTGTAAAAAAATCTGTAAGTACCGCTCCATTTCTATTATGATAGTCTATTTGATCATTGTATTGCAAGTGGTGATCTTTATGCTATAATTTTACGTTAGCGGATTCATTTATTCATTCTTCCGAAGACTACCTTCAGCTAACCGAGCTCATACATATTTGCAAGCTGGAATAAATTGAATCATGCGTGTTTGCTCTAATTCAAATAAACAGACATCGACGTAAAGACACTTCAATTTCCCCCGTTTGTTGTGTTATCGCATAGGAAATTGCTTTTATTTTTCTCTTTGAAACAGTCGAGTAAACAATTTTACGTTTACCGGGTACATAGAGCGAGTGCGGCAGGTTTGAAGGGCCACTTTTGTCGACATCATTGAGCAAACGAGCTTATTGTGAAGTGTCGCCGCGGACGGTGTGCTAGCGCTGAATATGGAGTGCGAGTCCACAAATAGGCAGCGAGGCCGGCCGCCGCCAGTCCGCCACATGTGCACGCTAACGAAGACACCACGTTTATGATAATGTTTATTCATAATTTTCATACCCGTTACGTTTCGGTTACAGAGGACGGTGCACGTGTAGCAGTATGTGTTAGGCGGGCCAGCTACCAAGACTGTTTATCGTCTAATAACGTCTTTAACCTGTTAAAATGTGTACCTACTTACCAGAGACTTCTAATGAATAAGAAACCTAAACAACACGTACGATTATTTAGTTACAATAATGAAGTGTTATCGACTAGTCATTAGAAAAAGAAAAGAGATGCAATTAGATCCGCGCTCACGTTTTCAAACGTGCAAAATGGATTTTGTGCGAGAAGCGAATGTAAAGTTTGGAAATAACCCCCGAGAGTCGCAGGGCGGGGGCAATATTCCAGTAAACGCGAGATTTTATCATCATCATGCTGTAAAAATAAAGGAATATGCCCGTCGAGATGTAATAAAGCGAACACGGCTTCATTACGCGCGGAAACGAGCTCCGCACTTTGTTCTTTACGTGACTAGCTGCGTACATTATTCAGCCATTAGTGTACTTGTACAGCACTTCGGTAATGCAGAACTGGCCTCGGCGCTCACTCATTTCAGTTATTCGCCGGCAAACCGTAATCAATTAACTCGCACCATTCGAAGCGAATTAAAATATACGTCAGTTGAATATCTCAGTTTTGTCCGACGTCATACTGACGTAGTTATCAGGTAGGCAATTTATGCAAACCGGTTTTACGAGATCTATGGCATTTATTCATATCTTTACACTGTGTTTAGTAATACCTAATTTGATTTGACACAGTTTCTTGGATAGTTTTTAATTATACGCATGACTTCAAGGAGCGGAAATGTTTCTTATTGTGCTGTGGTGTCGTGAGTTTTTGTTAATACATATTTTTTCCTCTTTAACAAGGTAAGAAAAGTAGTTAATAACTATAATACCTGCGCCAAATATTTCATCAAAATCATAGTTTTTATCTTAGTGATTTGCATAACAGTTTGGTCACGTTACAGAGCGGAGGTGGATGACTAGTCGGAGGCTGATAGCTTTTTAATAGGCCGCTTCTTGCTTGACTCATCCCAGCAGTCAGTTCTGATTGATTGTTCATTACAATTCCGGGCAAGAAACATGGCAACTCGGTAATAAAATCGTAAAGCATATTTCAATTTCCAGTTCAAGTTTTAAGACTTTTAACTGAATAAACTTTTGAATTATGACCGGTACTTTATTTTATGTTTTACTTTGTATGGAGTATCATTTTGATTGGCGGTTACTGTAATACCACCAAGCACACGGCGATTGTTGTGAAACTCGTTAATACATTTTTTACAGAGTATTCATCAGTTCCTCGAAGAGTGTTTTTGTAACTTTAGCGATTTGCCCTACATCTAGGAGATTGGGCACGCCGAGGTAGGGTGATTTCATTTAAGCTCACGGTATAGAATGTTAATGAAACAAGGATTAGGGCAAATGTACTTACTGAGTCAGGATCGTGGGCGTTCGGTGTGGACGGCTGTGATGGCCTAGGTGGAGGTGGATAACCCTGAAACAAACATATCAAACAGGTCAAATTAAGGTTTTAAAAGCAATGTCTTCCTAGCCGATGTCAAAAATCTATTCCGATAGAATCTTAGCTAAGGGGTTATAAAGAAAGGGTATGCTAAGCCGAAATGGGTTCATAGTATTCATCATTATGAACAACGTTTGCCATAAGACCAACCCGGAATTCGCCAAAAAGAAATCAGCTGTTCCATAGAAAAATGTCAATGACACTCGACAAGACGTATGAAACAGCTGATGTTTTTTCGCGAATTCCGGGTGCAGATTTTCCTCCTAGGCTAGATGTTTTCAATGTTTGACCAGATCCCCAGTTTGGAGGCGAGATTGTGATCAAACACGTCGACCAGCTTACAAAAAAAAAAAAAAAAAATCAAACCTTCAACAGTTTGAAATCAATTACCTACTTATTAACAAAATCACAGCGTTCAGACTAGAGATGATACAACGGACTCCTGACTCAGTCAGAGTCTAACAAATTGGTTAACTCCAAGTCGGGAGCGAGCGGCAATTCGAATTAAATACCAATTTGAAGCGAGCGAGCACGACAAAAAGTTTGCAAGCTTTAACCCCGAGCTAGTTTTGTTCATTGTTGCCGGTTGCCGGCAAAACGGTAGTGGAAAACTCAAACCTTGCACTAAAAACGAGAACAGTGAAAATGGATTCACAAACAACTACATACCAAGTAACTGTGTGTGAATTGAATCATTTTCGGTTACTCAAGAATATTCTGTCCCGAAATTTTAGTTACTCGTAGTAGTAAATAGTTAAGCTGATGCTTAAATTAAAAATAGTCAAAGATGTACATTATTTATCTTGAACTAGCTGACCCGGCAGACTTCGTACTGCCATACAGTACTTCTCTATGGTACTGCCTAATTAAATATAAACACTGCACAAAACACTATTTACAATTTTAAACTTATAATATATTACAATTTATAGGTACGAATTTGTTTCGTGTATCAGTTGACAAAAGCAAACTCATCCATGAAAAAAAAAACACTGACATTGACAGTTTGTTGTTGTTTCAACTTTTTTTTAATTTGATATGACTTGGAGTCAAATCCTTCGAAATTTTAAAACAAATGAATGAACTATTCGATTTCGTTTTCTTTTTTTTGTTTTATCTGTGCTCCAACGCACACTGTTTGGATAGATATGATTGAATTTGAACTTTGTACAGAGGTAATAAAGTGCAAATTGACTCTTGGTCGTTAGGAACATACCTACATTGCTTAAACAACAGTGAGTGCTTGCAATTCAATATGAACTTTATACAATAGCAATAAAGCTCGTTTTAGTTAGAAAACGTTTGTATGGGAAAAAGAAAAGGGCTGTTTTTAGGGTTTTTCAATATTTCTGAGAGATTTTCTTAATATTTTTTTCCGTAAGAACCTTCTCCTAATAATAACAAATACAACAAAAAAAGAATTAGTGAAATCGGTCCAGCCATTCACGCGTGATGCCGTGACCAAGGAAAACGGGTTTCATTTTTATATATATATAAGATAAGATAAATTTGTTTTGATGGCTGCACTGCAGCCAGCACAATACAATTAGAGGACTTTTAACCGGATAAAGCAATTAAGTAAAACGCTGCATTGTCCACTGAAAAAGTTTATCAGAACTCTACAATTGAATACGTGCACAAAAAAATCCATCCAGTTACGGTTAAAAATATAAAGCTTTATAAAGTGAAAAATATCTCTCCGAGCACTTCGTAGAAACTCAGCAAAAGTTGAGCTTAAACTTTAATCTCAAAACATATTTGTCTGCGCAGTCAGTCATAGCAGCGAAACTAAGACGAGAAAATATCCAGCGAAAAGGTTCAAATATTTCCCGTGCAGAAGATTTCAGGAGTTTATTTATAAACGGACCTCTCGACGTCCCTCCAGTTTTATGGTTCCCAAACGTCGCATATTAATGATGTTGTCTCTCATAATAGCCAGTGGACTTTGGCGGAAAATCGCGGCTAATGTCCGATAGCCCGTTATGGGATCGTTATCTTTGCGCCCGTAACTTTGTGACGTTCGTATTTATAGCGGTGATGATGATTATGATTGTTGAGATAGTGAAATAGCACGGTACGATAATAAATATGTCATATCCGTGAATATAAAGATAAGTTGTAAACCAGAGTTAGGTAGAACCAGTGCACATACATGAAGAATACTGACATAACTAAAAATTTACGCTAGGAATGTCTCAAGAGGATTTATTAGAGGAATGCCAGGCTGCTATGATAGCTCCGCTCTGAGAATACCTGTCGGAACGGAACTAGACATCGTGGTTTGCACATCCACCGGCAAAGGTAAGTCCTTTTCAAACTTATAATGAATTGCAAACAGCTACGCGGGGCGTCCCTGATGATATCTCTTTATCAGGGGCCGTGATGCTATTGCCTAGATCCAAGTTTTATAGCCAAATTGAGAGGTTATTACTCACGGTGAATAGGGAATAAACGTTCTGGAAATTGGTCCTTCGTACTCGGGAGCGGGTTATAAAAACTTTTCGGAAGTTCGACGTAGCGTAGGACTTAGAGCAGCTAAGATAATAGAGTAACGGAAGAGTTGCAAATGCAATATTTATGGATATGAAAATTATTTCGACAAGAATATTCGTTAAAGTGTTACGGTTTTCTTTTAACATGACATTATAATTATATTCTTAACACCAACAATTGTTGAACGTAGAGTGCCAGTCAATGTCTGTACTCAAACTCAATCACTTAAACTAGTCAGTATAAATGGCCCACTAAATAATAAATAGTGCCAAAGCAGCATCAACACTAGCTAAAGGGGTAGTCTTTATCAAAACGATCTTACGCATTCACCTCCATCATCACAACGTAGCGGAGTGGCGAAGCACAAAGGACAAGACAAATGTCAGTTTCTCTTCTCTTCACAATTGGATTGCATTATTTTGCGGAGATTGCAAAAGGGGGGACGAGCGGCATAATTTATCCAAGTCGGCAATTCTCGACAGCCCTGGCGTGACTCCGCCGCAGGAGGGAATGCGCGCCCCACAGTCAGCGCTTTAGAGGTTTCCAGTAGAGAGCGGGGCTGCCACAGTAAAGTTCCGAGAATCCGGAGCGTTTTGCACTTTGTTATTACGGGAACGTAGCGAGCTGCCGACGATAAGTCGCTCTTTGTGTACCGACAAAAACAAGGACACCGTCGGAGTAACGACAGTATTCATTCAAATTTCATACTAGCTTCTAAAGCTACTGAAAATGTACCGTTCATAAAAGTAGCATGAAAAGGATTAATTAGCACAGACTACTTTCATCATTATCATCATCATCACCACTTTATTGTATTATCATGCGGGTGAAACTATGGGCAGCTAGTATAAGACAAAATCCCAATTCATCAACATCGTCATAACAGAAAAAAAAACACAAAGATCCAAAGCCAATTTCCCTAATAGATAGTGCATTCAATCCCTACCCTTTAACAAAGAGAGCCTCCCTGAGGCCACAGTTCAGAAAAGCCGCCCAATTAATCGCACGGCCTTTGACAAATATATTTCCTTGACAATAAAATATACGGAGTTTTTACTGGCGATGCGAACGTCGGCTAGCGAACGGGTAGAGCTGTCTCGCGCACGAGGCGCGCCTACTGCGGGGGAATATTAAACGGACGGTGCCGCGCCACCCGTATTATTATCTTGCCATTCTGTCCCAGTTCCCGACTTCAATATACCATAACTACATAAATTTATCGATGAATTACGTGTACGTATATCTCAAAGATCAGAATATAAAGCGTAATTAATTGTAATTGCCTATTAACGTTATTTAATATCGCATCGTGCAGAGGTGAGAGCGATCATTAAAACGTGACTATGTTGTGTATCTCTGGCGAATTTTATGTTGCTTTTATACGAAAGTCCAGTAAATATAATTAGTGATTCCTCATTACTGCGCGGCTGGCGTGGCCCCTCTGGACGTTCGTGCGTCTGCTGGCTTATGGTTATTAATAACGGCGGGCGCCCGTTGTCCCCCCTCCCTCCCTCCCACTCGCCTCCTCCCGCGGCCCCGCTAGCCCCCACGCTGCCGCACGTCTGACATTTTAATTCCGGAGCCGCGGCTATAAGTCCACTGCATGCCTCTCCTATCGACAATTTTTATCGACATTCGTAAGCACTTCTCTATTTGCACTAAACGCAAATGAAGCAGCATATTCAAAGCGATTTATATCTTCAGTCGGCAGCTTTGGGTCTGTGAAATATACGTCAAAGCCTTTTGCTGAGACTCAAGTAATTGAAGTTTTATTATTTCTCATTTTCATGTTTGGGGCTCGCTTGGGATAGCCATCTTATTCCGTGAATATGGAAAATAAAACAATTTACAATCTTGAAATTTTTGTAGGAAAATTGTCAAATCTAAAAGAAAAAATATTCCTAGCAATTCTATTTAAACTTTCTGACTCTTAAATGAAATATCACCTCAAGTCGATAAATGCGTCTGACGTTGTTTACAAAAACGAAGGCTCTTTTAAATTACGTGCCAGAACCGCGAGTGAATGACACTAAATAATCTAAAGATACAAAAATATCGAGAAAATTGGTGTACATCACTAGCAGCGACAACGAATGCTACAATGGCGGTCGGGCGAGCGCAGGTCGAGCGCAACATGGCTGCCTGGTAGGCGGTTCGAGAGAGCGAGACAGAGCTAGAGTTGAGTGCTGATCTCCCGCTCGCACTCGCATGGAGCGCTCGCATCGATCTCCACTCTGTGCGCTCAGCCCCCAGCACCAGAAAGGCGGAACTAACAAAATTACAAAGCGCTTTCCAGCCGCTAATCATAAAATAAGATACGACGTTTCATTTCGACCGTACTACTCTCGAGCGATCGCGATGCTGGAGTGGCCCTTGACTCTCAAAATTCTTTACTGACATCGCCGGGTATTAACCGAGCGCCGCCGGTCCTCGCTAGATTCGTGAAACCTCTAGCTCCAACCGACTTTTAGATTTATGTCGACTAGTTTGTAGAAAACAACAAAACTTTCTCGCTCTCCCTTTGTTTGACTGAGTGACAACTTAAAAAATAAACTCGCTCTGCGAAAGGATTAAGCATCGAATTTTAATTACAAACGTTCTCAAGTTTGATTGGAAACAAGAATTCCTTTTAGAGCGGGAAACGTGAGCGTTGTAGAGCAGCGGGCGGAATGAGGCTAAAGGCATAAAGCTGTACGGCGGGCTCAGTTGGTAGAGCCGAGCCGGTGCTAGGTAGAGCCGTAGAGGCACCGCGCTCCGGTCGGGTTTACGTTAGCATAAATTGTAACTGCCTCGGCCGCGTTTACTTCCAGAGACGGGTATAAAGTCGACAGAAGACGCTCGCTCCCCGAGGCTCCGTTTGTTTCGCTCCGTCGATCACTTGATATCCGACTGAGTGATGTTTAATTTTTGCACCGTAGCTTTATTATCGCTCGCTACCGAGTTGTTTTTAACATACGTTCTGGACTGTCCGTCTATGTTACATTAATCATGTGTCAATAACATGGTCTGTGTATGTACGCATACTTATATAGTTGTGTATTACTACATATTTCTAGTATGTATTTACATTATTTTGGATTTATTAACTGCAATTCATGTGTTATTTATTTCATACAAAAACCAATTATAGCGTTTTGTATATTCCACAATTTTAGAACTTTGTTGCAATGTAAACATGATCTTTGTCCCATTTGTGCTTGTACTATACAGGGGTATACAGAAAGGATATGCTAAGGTGAAAGGGCTCATAGTCATTAAAAACTCCGAAATCGCAAAAAAACAACAGGTGTTTCATAAATTTTGTAGAGAATCATTGAAATATTTATTTTTTTATTTCAATTGGTTAAGAACTGCTTTTTTACTGATTGATAAGTGGTACAAACTGGACTAGCATGCAAGCCCGGTCCGAATCGGCTTGTCTCTGCAGTTCTTTATCAACTGGTATAAGATAGGTGTAGCGCGGCCGTGGCATGGTAATGTTCCAACATATGGTACAGCTCTACAGCTCCATTATCCGAGTGGTCGCTAGGCCGGCCACGTGCAACCCATACTGCACAAAACGGAGATATATGTAAATCGCAAACGGAGCGGGCCAAAAACGGCAACACACGCCAAGATGAATTCTGATCGCGACTCCGCTGAACTATGACGAACTGATCAACCACGACGGCGAACGGTCACGAACTCCATGACGCGCCTGTCTGTCTATGTTTGTTTCAGTCAAACATTTAGGTTTTACGACATCTAATATGAGCTAATACCCAAACCCGGAGATTTAAGCTTGAATGAATATCGGAATTAGACCACTACCGCTAATAGTAATCAATTACTATTAGGGATCGAGTTGACGAAGCAAAGTATGCTGAATCGTATTTGTCGCAAACAAGATCGAAAGAAAACCAATCCAAGGATAAAATACTAAGACGCCGTGTTTACTACACAAAAGCTACTTTCTATAAAATTATTGTTAATGCTAAAGAAAACAAAGCCCATATTCTTCAATGATTACAATAATACTAAAAATGAAGAGGGGGAAGAATAAAGAAACAGGAAAACAAACATAACGAAAGTAAAAGTTGTCCATTATGAGGGGTATGGTATGACCATAGACGGTTTATTGAAATAGTTATGGTCGGGGAAGGTAATTTTTTAAAATTGCGAACAACGAGGGGCTCCGTACATTCGGCAGCAGTTTAATGTGTAGCGATAACAGTAAAGTTCATAGCCAAAGTTCCATCCGCCGAGCACCGTGGATTACTATACTTTCCATATAGAGTGGGTTCAATTTCGTTAAAGCTATACAGATTCGTATCTACAGCGCTGCTGACGCGCAGTGTTCAGATATAAGTGTGCTAGTAAACAATTTCACTAAGATTGCCTTATTTACAAAGTCTGGTAGTAGATTCACAAAATTCTTATGTCAATGACGTTCTTTTCATTTCTGAGAAAAATAAGCTAGAAAAACCATTATTTCGGTTGGCATGAGTGTATAAAAATAAAGTAATATAAAATCGATAAGTCTAAATCGCAAGGAGCCGTTTATCTTGGTTTGGAATGGAGCTACAGAACGTGTGCCGGCCAAGGACTAGCGAGGGGCAAATGGACAATTCATATGAAAATAATATTCATGTTCGTAGAAACAGGCACTTAATACGCCTGCCTGCCTGCTTTATACGAGGTGTACTAAATCAAAAATGCAAAATGTCATATAGGTACTGCATGTCGGCGGAAATAAATTGTGCGCTGATCAAATTTTTTTTTTAATTTTTTTTATGTAATTGAGAGACGAGCAAATCGCTCGCCTGATGTTAAACGTCACGTTTGCCCATAACAGGTCTGCGCTACCCAGAATTTTGAACTCGCAGAATTCAAGACCCTGCGTGGCAAAGCACTGCGCTCGTCACCCTGAGATATGAGTTGTTTAATCTCCCATTTGCCCTGTAATTTCACTGGAAACAATGCCCTTCCAACCGGAACACAGTAATGTTTGCATATTACTGCTTGGCGGTGGAATAACTGGCAAAGGTGTGGTACTTCCCCAGGCGGGCTCTGCAACAGAGCCCTACCACTACTACAGAGCCCTACCACTACTAATATCAAATATATTTAAAATTATCGATTTTGAGTTAACGCAGAAAAATTACCAAACCAAATATAAGATTATCAAAAAAAAAATTGGTATCTTTGCATGGATGACGCAGAGAGATCGTGAGAGACTGGAAGCATTCGAAATGTGGTGTTGGTGACGCATGGAAAGAATTAGCTGGACAGAAAAGAACACAAATCATGAAGTTCTCTACACGATGAAAAAAAAGAGACTTCTCACGATCATCGAGAATGGAAGAGGCAAGAAGTTTGGCCACCTTGGACGTCAAGTCAATCTAATGAAAACTATCATAGAAGGAAAGGTTGAAGAAAGGAGAAGAAAGGAGAAGACCAGGAAGACCAAGGAGAACATTCTTAGATCAGATCAAAGAGAAGGCAGATGTCATGTCGTACAGGAAGGTACACTAGCAGAGGACCGGCAAGGAAATTACTCCACCGATAAGAGCAACACTCTTAAATTTTTAATGAATGAATTTTTGCATTCAGAATACAAGGGCCGCAAGCTAAATTAGGCATTGATGTGACTAAATCCATAGATGAAATGAATTTATTGATACTTACAAAATACTTCCAAAAAAGCTAAAAATTTTTTGGTGACTTCTGTACTGACATCCATAGTTTTAAATATACTTGACGCTATAATATGACAAATTCTCGGTATTATCCAAGACTTTTTATTGGTCGATTATGTAGCAGAGCAGACTTTTAGCGTATTTGGGAAAATCAACTCAGTTGGCCATCTGTAGCTCCTTAGCCGGTGCACCGGCCGTGAAGCAGCAAGCGCCAGCGGGCCAAAATTATCGAAAAATTTCCGCCGCTCGGCGCGGCGCCCGGCGACGTTCGCCGCGATAAACGAAATGCAAACATGACGCACTCGAGCGCAAACTCAACTTATTAACGATATCACATTTAGTGAAAAACGAAAGATAACGAACCAAAATACCGTTTTTATAATGTCACTGTTGTTGCTTAGAACGCTGACTAATCAGAATTGATGATTAGATAGGCAAGTAGATAAATACTAAGATATGTTTTCCATTTTGGTAAAAGTAAATGGTTCAATTAAAGCAAATAAAAATAATTTGATAAATCAACCACACATATTCATCAGACTCTTCTAGGAGGTTCTTGTTGGAGATAGTAAAGTTCTAGAGAGAAGTTATCTCGCAAAACATACTCTCCACTTTGGTATGAGTCTTCCTAGAGATTATATAAAAATAAGAACTAATTAAGTACCCACAAACCCTCCGAGGTCGTATTAAAAGGTAATTAGAAGACAAAAACATTGACAAAGATATAAATAGACCACAGATATTTTTCGTCATTATCACATACCTACAAAAATATTATTGAGCAGATTTATTTTAAGAACGACCTTGATTTACGTAAAGAGGAGTGTTGCTAAGCAATGTTATAATACACGATTACATTGTTTCTTTTATCAATGTAAGTAATCGTTTTATGAATCAAATAGGCTAGTAATAAAGTCATGACGGGCGCTCAATTGAAACTCGTTTTATAAGTTCCAACACGAAGCTTAGTTTCCTCGTCCGAGCAAGTTTTTTGTTGACTTCGTACACTCAACAATTTATGTATGGATTTTAGGTATTGGACAGGGCATTACTATAGCTTATTCTTTATCATTTAAACGTCATATTTTAGACGTCACGAGTTATTATTGCTCGTAGACAAATTTTGTGAATGGCGGCAAATAGGTAAAAAGTTTAAAATTCGAGAATAATTTACATTTTAATGTCGAGTTGTTTTATTATTTCATATGTATTCATCTACTATTTGCTTTACTACATTTTTCTAAGCAAACACATCGTAATCAGCAAGTATTTGGTTAGTCACACGTGTGTAATTATTTTAATCAATTTTAGTATTTTTTTATCTAATTCCATTCAGTGGATGCCTCGAGAACAATTCACAACTAGTAATTACAGAATACATAACAAATTATGTTACAAGCAATACAAATTATCTTAATTAAACTAATCATTATTCAAAACTGTGAATTAAATAATTTTGATGACGGCATCATCAACCAGATTTACCAAATTAGAAAAATAAAAGTTTGGCCGTGTGAAGGCTTATATAGCATTTACAACTTACTATTCACCTACTTGATCTAACTATTATCTGACAAATAATAATTTTAGATTTTTATTTTATTGAATAATGGTTTCACATATGTATTTCCAAACCGTGATTAACAGCCGGCCGAGAATAGAACTCTTCTTGAACTCCGCTAATAAAATCCTGTTCACCTGCCTCTTTCAATTATCTCATCGTCTTTATTTGAATCTTTTAATAGGGTAAGATTTGTAGGTAATTGATGGTTGAACTGTGATGTGTTTTACCTGGTGCTGCGGCGGGGGCTGCGCCCCGTGCGGAGGTAAGTGCGGCGGATGCTGCGTGTCCTGGGTGGGAGACATGGCGCCGGGCGCGCTCTGCGCCGCGCCAGGGCTGGGCGCGCCGGCGGGCTGGCTCGGCGGCTGCGGCGACCCGCCTCGCTCGTAGCCCTGCAGACAACAGAACACATTCATCAATTTAATCATATCTCTAAAATCAAGGTCACTCTCGACACCTCAGTCTACGAAGCACTTCACATTGCTGAGGATAGAAAACGCTTATGCTTAGAGAGGCTACTTGGAAGTGGTGGTCACGACCGTTAGACATGAGGAGCACGATTTTAGTAGGAGAAAAGTCAAGGCATGTAATTCCTTCAGATTTTTTAAAACACCAAAACAAAAATCGTTTCATTCATCAATTCCTCATTTTGCAAACATTGAAGCTACACCACCTCCCACCTCTATGGTACAACTGCCTTCATTCGACCTCTGCTGTTCTTGAACTGTTCGTTGCAATTAACTAAGTGTCTGAAGTTTCCGTCTGCCGTCATACAATTGCGTAAAGTAAGATTTACCTTCTCAACATTCTAAATTTTAACCTCGGTTGATATCAACGGGTTTTGAAAATAAACAGTACAAAAGTTAGAGACTATGATGCCATTTATTCACCAAACTAGCCTGCGACAGTTGCCTTCAACGACAATCTAAATGACAAGGACAATATTGCCGATGATAAGGATGACAAACATAACCCTACTGATAAATTACAGATACACCGGCACGACATTTACCAATGGGCCAAGCATAGCAGTCTCTACTTTCATCAAACCTAAACGCATGTAGCGGCACAATACAACCCGTTAGAAAGGCTCACATATAACACCAAACACCTATCAAGTAAGTATAAAACAATCTGGCACGTGCAAGCACGGGTCGGCGACCACGAGTGGCCTTGACCGTGCATCCATTATGCACACCAGTTTACTTGCAAACGAGTGCACCACAACGCATCTACGCCTACAACAGCCCGCCTATGTAAAATGCTCTATATATAGGTAGGTATGGCTTAGCGTGAACCGTGAAAGAGCTCCGCTACGTTGTACGACGCAATGATTGGTCGTTATGTTACAATGTAAGCATTTACTTCATTGATCAAGAATATGCATAAGTAGGTAATCAAATGTGTTACTAGTACATATGTAATTCGATAAATTAACGACTAACGGAGGTAATTAACAGAGACTGGAAAGGAAATGCTGAGGATTAATCTAAGTGCAAGGCATGCTTGCTTGGGAGATCTTTATCTTCATCATCGGCCTAATGGGTCCTTATGATATTGATTTATGTAGCTAGGTACGTATTGTTTTTATCATTCCTAGAATTCGAATGTATGTCTTTGTGCATAGGACTGAGATTAAAACCAACTTTTCAGTTCATTGAAAGACTTGCCAAATGTTTATCCACAAGCCGTACCTATGCACAATAATGCACATGCATATCAATGAAGCGAGTACCAACAGGCGCATAGACTTGCACCAGACAATCGCATAATGCTTTCACCGAGCCAGTTTCCGCGTCACGATTCAAGGCTGTAGATCAAAGCGGACCTGATATTTACTAATCCAGGTCAAGAGAAGTCATTCACTTTAATGTTTTCCCCCTGCCAGCTGACGATAATTGAATAACAGTGACGTCATTAGTTCACGGCCTCCCTATTACGTTGCATTGTTCTTGATAACGACCCAATACGACGAATGTTCATTATTTATTTACAGTGCAAATACGTTGTTGATTTTTTTGTGATATGAAAAAGTGGATTTGTTACAGAAGCCACAGAATGAATAACAGTACTAAAAGTACAGAAATTTGGCTCAGAATTTTCACAGGATTGCCCTGAATTTTGATTTTTCAGAGCCGAGTGTAAAGTGTTAAAGCTAATCAGCTTAGAGTGGCTGTCCGAGTGATAGTCGCGAAGCTTGGTCTCTTGCTTCTTTGGTAATATGATATTATAATGTAGTAAAACCCGAAACCTATCCAACACCTGTCGAAACTCATTGGTCTATTATAATTTCCATTAGGGTTACGGAATACCACTTGACAGCCGCGCTTCCAACAATATCATAGCAACAAACTCATCTTAGTCTAATTATTGTAAAATTGATAGAGTTTGCGGGTAAGTAAATATTTACTTGAAATGATTTCAGAAATCCGGTTCAAAGTCCAGAAAACACTTATAAAGGAGACGGGGGTGGGTAGGGTGGTTGCCCGCGCCGAAAACAAAATACAAAGAATCCCAAACTTTCACTGAATAATAATTTCGCGGTAAAAGTTTGTCGGAGCAGAGATCAGCAGGAAATCGAGACTAATGCCGAGCAGCCGAGTTGAGCTGAGTTTTAGTAGAATATCCGCGCCAGTCGCCAACCAATCCATCAAAGGAGGGTGCCTGAAACGGGTGTGGGGTACCACCCCCTCGTACCCACATAAATATTGCGGGTAGGTGAGTACAAACCCTTTGACCGAGTTCTGTTTACTTTCGTTTTCGCTCAGCTGACGGGGCCGCCACCCCGCTCGTGCATCACCTCACTATTATTACGATAATTAGAGTGCCATCGACGTTACGGTAACTGTGCGACTCGCTAACTAATTGCGGCAGGGCGACGTAGACAAGTAACGAGCCGGTCGACATGGCGTGACTAACTGAACAACGTCGCTAATCAATATCTTTAGTTAGTACCTACAAACCTACATGTCACAATGTTATTGACATCCATCATTAAAAAGAAATACGGTTTGCACTTGAGTCTTCGAGTGTACTTTGTAGTTGTTATGCGTTCGACCGGGGCGAGCGGTGCGGGTCTCGAGACTTCGTCGCGGTCGGCAAGGTTTTAAAGCCCAACCCTAGGTGCGAACGGGGGTGTCCCCTCAACACTCAAGGTTGCAACGAGTGCGGACGCGGCAGACAGGGCGTAGACGTGCATTATTAGGTGGGTGCCGGAACACCCGCGGGAGCCAAGAGGGTGGTGGGGTGCGCGTACGTCATCACCTGAGGCGCGTCCTTGAAAACGTCGTCGCATTCATTGCACCCGGATGCGGGCCGTATCTCCGAGGAGCAATCGAGCACTCAAGATGCCACCTACCTAGGCACTCGACTATCTTCTCACGGCCACGTCAAACAATTCGCAATCGTATCCGAATGCACATGTACTGTGAATAATTGTTGACAACACATGTACCAGTGCAAAGAACAAACGAAATATTTGACTTTAAGAAGGCATCATTAATTACACTCGTCACCCTCATCAGTCAAAGCCAGTCAAAGTCAAAGCGTAGGACGTCACTGATGTTGCATTATTCAGTCATTTTCGCTGGCAGATATCACACTATAATTGCAAATATATATCGTTGTACGATCCATGATGGCCACAATATAACTTCCTCTGCCGGTTTCGTAGCAAAGCAAGTTAAACTCACATCATTATCCTGGCCATCATGACGGCTGTTTTTCCCAAGAGCACGGCGAGTATTATGTAGTCTCAAATAGCCTTGTTCATCATGAAAGTTGATTTGTACACGAGTTCGCTCCAAGAGCCCTGCTTCAAGCGTACCTCGGGCTCCGTTGCACAACGAGCTTACGTCAGCGAGCGCGCGGAGCGGCTTACGTCATTCGAGCGTGTCTGCGGGGCCCAGGCCAACCTAGAACTTACTGCCATGGTTTTTAGAGCCAAGTTCTTACGCAGCAGCCTTAAGTATGATAGAACGTTTATGTTCACGTGAGTGGATGAGGCTCCGACGCGCCGCCGCCGGCTCAACGATTCTGAGAAACGTTCGAGTCGCCTCTCTAGTTTCGGACTTGAATATGAATCGTATAACACGGCGACGGGGCTTATGTAGATAGGTATTATACGTTTCTCAGAAGACATTTCGTGAGGAACCATAGTATACGTGTATTTGTCTGAGCGGAGCACTTCATCGTTGAATTTATGGCGTATTTACTTTTATGACGTTCATATGATATTCAGGAATAAATGAAAAGAAAATCAGACACACTTGTCGTAAAAGGCAATTCGAATGAAACTTGAGTTTTTTATTAACATTTTTCTGTTCGTTGATAAGGCAATAAATAAATCATTGAGTCATAAATAGACGTAGATTACAATAGACGGAGATTTAACATAATGTCACGGTTATTTGACGCGGTGTCGTGTAGATACAAATGATACAATCATGTGCTTGCCTATGTATGGTATGGAGGGGACAATGACCTGCCGCATTATCTTAGTCATCAATCTGAATTAATCTGCGGGTAGATGCATATCTAAGTTTGTGAGCATAATTGGCGAATGTGGTTTCTATAATCTGATTGAATACCAAATGATGTATGCGACACTTGCTGCACTTGCAGTTTTGTATACAAATAGAACATCTTTACAGATAGAAAGGTGATGACGTATTTGGATAGGGAGAAATTTAGTTTTTTGAGGGGGGGTAGGTGCTTAGCAGATCAAGACTGTCAAGCAATAAAATCATTTAAAGCGGTTATTTTAGTCCAGACTCTAGATTAAAGGTTTCTAGAAAATTAAGGAAGCGTATAGATAGTATAGATTACATAATGTACATTCCATCATTGTTATGAGATGTAGTTCACAGAAAATAAACGTTTATCTACTTGTTTCACTCAACTCCATAACGGCTGAACGGGTTGCAATATGACAAACGCCTATCCTGTCCTACATTAAAAAGAATTGCGGGTTAAACTACAGAGGCGCAGGTAGCTGAATAAGAAATCATACCTCCAAGTTTTACTCTAAAGAATCAAGGTTAGTCATAGTATACATTTCTCATGGAGGTTGTTAACAGACTCGGTTTACCTTTATGCATCCTACGAGAAAGAATTTGACACATTACATCTCCGGCTGATGGTGGGTTGAAACTTAAAAAAATCTCCAATGTGAGTATGTGAGTATCCAATGTGTTTTGCTAAGTACAATCTCAAAACTAAGCGTGGCGAAACAAATGACAACCATTATTATAATAAAATTTCGACTGCCCGTAGGTAGGACTGTACATACGTAGAGGTACAGTATCGAAACAACAAATGGCACTTTTTACAGGAGAGCAATTTAAAGTCGAACACAGAGTTATTAGAGTTATTTAGTGTGGTATCAATTTTATTCGATTTAAAACATGACGATATTTTAATTATTTGTTTTCCTAAAAGTATATTAAGTTTTCGTATAATTGGGTAAAATTAAATTTCGATATCGTTTGTAGCAGCAGCCGGTTTGATTATCATCGCCAATCATGCCCGTTTTGCGCCAATCTTAACCAATATGCAGCTAGCTGGGTGTTAATATAGTAATGTTACCATTAGACATCATAAAAGAGTTTAACCCATTAACAGTCCCATAAACAGAGGGCTGTTCGAACAATTCGCACTGGACGTCTCAATCGAAAATTATTCATTAAACTTTGATGACATGGTATGTGTAATTAAATGAGCTACATCTCTGTAACTTGGGCATTTTTTCGAAAACACCCACAAAAGAAAATAAAGCCATGAAAAATATATACTTTTGTACGAAGTCACTTTGAACAGATTTAATCGTTTCACATAGCTCCCCACTACAGGATACCCTGGGTCGGGGATGCCAGGGAACCAGGGCTGGGCAAAATACATGCTTTGCTTTAATTGATATACAAATTAAAAAATACTGTATCGCAAGTAATTAAAATACGAAATACAAAATATCTCTAAGTAAGGTATTTGAAATATAAAATAATAAATACAGTATTTTAGCTATTTTAATTGAAATACGAAATACACATTCCAAATTACAAAATGAGTAATCTAGACTAGCACGGGCTGAAAAGTAGAGCGTTTTTGGACAATTTTGACGTACAGTATACATAACAGGTGCAGTGTTGCCAACTCTAATAGCTGCTTTTATGCTTTACCATGCTCACGGTCGCTAAATGAAGGTTAAATGTATTTTGAAGCCTCAAGTATTTCAAATACTAATTACAAAATGCCTCGGCATCAGGTACTTCAAATACGAATTACAAATTACATTTTTAGGAAGTAAAAACGCAACGCAATGTAATACGCATTTGGTATTTGTATTTCAATTACGTATTTTAATTACAAGTAATTCAAATACTGACCAACCCTGCATGGAACATACACAAATACAAGGGCAACTAACACCCAGACCAGATATTAATAATTCATCATTCAACCACCTGTCCGGCCGGGAAACGAACGCGCCTCTCGAGCCTTTAAACAGATTTATTTCATAAATAGACTGTAATTTCTAAAAGCCCTTCCCAAGTGACAGTGCCTATATAATTAGCTCCTAAATTAATCCATAATAATAGGCAAATACCTATTTATTTGAGAATAAGACGTCAAGTAGTAAAATTATCAAAAAAATCATGAAATTTCTCATTTGACCGAGTCTACAGATAAGAGAGTAGCTCTGTACACGTCTACGAGTACAATGCATCATCAGCTTCTTCTCTTGTTTTGTGCGTGTACCGTCTCTCTTTAGAAGAAACAGCAATAAAAGCATTTGCGCCAACGCTGAGTTGGCTTTGACATACACGGGGCTCTTAAGCACTCGTACAACTTGGTTTTTATTTTTAGGAAGGACGGCAAGAGGGCAGGATCATAGCAGGCAGCACGTAAAATTGGAACCGTATCGTGAACTTTTAGCGCAAGTCTAAACTGGATCGCCTTAGCTTTACTCTTGCTCTGTCAGCTAGAGAAAAGGTGAGAAAAAGACGATTACATAAATTCAAAATCGCGCTTCAAGTTCTCGGCCCCCGGAAGAGACGGATGGCTCAAGAGGAAACTATACTTTTATCCAGGATTATATGGTTGACGCTTATAATTATAATAATTACTTGAAAGATAATATACTAGCATCCTGACATCCATCACAGCCGAGCCAAGCGGAACGGCGTAATTTTTGCAATAGAATGTCATGTAAGTCTATACGGTGCTATTTTATAGGCTTGCCGTCAATCTTAATTTTGGTAAAGCGGCTCTATATAAAAACTGTTTTGACTGTATTTCCAACTTCTTAAGGTTGGCAGTCAGCTCTCCAAGTATATATACGAATACATTATGAATACTTAGTGGATACCAAACGATGTTGCAAGTGTTAATAGGCGGCGTTTTTATTGTTTACCATCAGGCTGACTGTCTGTCTGTTTGGCGCTCTTCTTTCTTGCTCTTAAAAAAAATGGTGGTAAAGCTTTACTGTATTCTTGGCTAAATTTGAGTGGCTTACCTGATGAGGAGAGAAAGGTGGCCTCGTATTAGGCGCGCCCTGAGGTCCAGGAGGCGGTGGGTACCTCTGGGAGTACGACCCTGGAGGGCCATACGCGCCCGGGGGCTGCTGCGGACCGCCCGGGGCTCCCGCACCGTACGGGGGCCCGCCGTAACCCCGTGGCGGCTGAAACAATACATTATAACATTTTATAATGGCATCAAAATATCGTTTAATTCAGTTCTAACAACAATTAAGGCTTAATGGATAAAGCGTAGCGTAAAACGATGTTTCAATCCTTCGTAAATTGGATAACAATAATGATGATAATGTTCAAAGTTTAAAAATATGTTTTGTAGAGATGCTATTTACAGACTAGCTGCGCCCCGAGGTTCAACCTGCTATCCTACTATAACCGTTAAATTATCCATAGTAAAAAAAGTAGCCTGTATGCTAATCTAGGCCTTAGATTGGATAGCTTATACCCCAGATTCAAGGGTATACCTCAATACCAAACTTCGTTCAAACGCAGAAACGGCTGTAGGTAAAGCGTTTCAGCGTGATTCAGTAACAAAAATCCAAAAGTTCAAACTTTTAACTTTTATTTGATTCTTGTCATAGCTAATTAACGGTGCTGGGTTGCGTAGTTATGAGGAGCAAGTGCTATAATCGTTTCAGTTGCCAACTACTCTCGCTCAATTTAAATTTTCAAGTGCTCTCTAGCAAGAAAAATCTCATCCACAAACAAAGGGTTGGATAATAACTTGTTACATTGATAGTCTAAGTGACCTTGACACCCCACGTCGGAATTTCAACCCTCCCTTTATATCGCACCCTTACTTCAATAAAAATGTTTGTAAAACCGTCTTACAAAGGAGTCCTGAGGATGTGTGCGTTGAACTGCACATGCAACGTTTAAAACTAGGTTAAACGGTCAATGAACCCAAGTTTGAAGGTTTTAGTTGATAGATCTAATTGTGTTTAAAGTTTCGATGTCCTTGTCTAACAGGTTGCAATGACACCGACAGTTTTATTTTTAGTTAGTTTTGATCTGTCAAATAATGTCTTCATACTTGGGTTCAATGACTACAAAGTAAATGTCAGTAATTGGTAGGCTGTCATTTACAACTACTTGCTCGCCCCGAACAGTGAACTCGCGTTCCCTTCATCTCCCCAAACCCTGGACCGTTTACTTTATGCTTTTATCAGAACGACAAAAAGTATTGGAATGAACTTGCCAACTTGACACAATTTCATGAATATCTGATCAAGGTACACAAGTTAAATTAACAATTATATTGAACCAACAAACAAATATACATTATACACATACAAAAGACGATTTAGACTCCCTAGGATACTTAAGCCTTTAGACTCTAGAGGACTTCACTTCGATCGGGCAATAAACGAAGTATAATATACTATACGGGTAGCCAGAGGTAGCTCATTCTTGCTAAAGTACGGAAGAAATGGCTTGAAATAGAGGATGCCTTTACAAGAAGAGGGGTCCTTGTTACATGATAACTAAATAATTATTAAGTGAATATCATTCAATGTAATCAAGAACAGGACAATAAAGGCTTTTTTTTTATTTATTCTAATTTACTAAAGACACTCTTCTTCCTTTACTTTTGAATTAAGCCGTGTCAGAGACCGTCGGCAAGAGTAAAAACTCTGACAAGTCGGACTAGGGAATAGACCTAGACGACATGCAAGCAATTTCCGAAACCGAAACTTAAATACTCCTTATTGTGAAACTGCAAATGTCCCAATGTTCATCAATATAGCTAAACAAACTGTGACAAAATTGTATGAATCTACAAAGAAATTTTATCAGGTGCGCGCGTATTTTACAGAAACTTTATAGAGTTCGAGAAAAATCAGAAACTATATTTTTAAAACAACTGGTAGCGACTAATGTATTATTATTAAAATAGCTGCGCCCCGCGGCTTCACTCATAATCCTACAGAAATCGTAATGCCAGGAATTAAAAGTAGCCTGTATTTTAGGGTATCTAGGGTTTAAGCTTCCTATTTGACAAATTTCATTCAAATCATTCAAGCTCTTTTTGCTTGATTTAGTAACAAAAACACAAAGTTTAACATCTACATAGGTATAATAATACTAGTAGGAATAGTAGGATAATGAATAGGAAACCAAAAAGAAGCTACCACTTTTTAAGAAGGACAAGGTTCTCCCTTGTTTATCATAACAACTTAATATAATTTCACTTTGTATAATTTCAGTTCGTATAAAATCAGTGAAGTTAAGTATTCAGTAAACCAAATATTTGTTTGCTATAATATTATTTGAAACAAACATTCATTTCATGTACGTAATTTTATTTGAAATAATTTTCATTTTGAATAATATTATTTACCATTACCACTAATCAATTTGATCCACTTCGATAAAAGGTATTTTTCATAATTTTATTTATTGTTTTCATTGTGCGAAATAACTTTCTCATGTAAAATATACATGTACAGGGGTCACCCCGCCGCACCATAACATACTGTATGTGTGTATGTTCAACAAACTGTTTTTATTTATTGTAATATTTTTTAGCGTTAACTTATTGGAATTTTATATGAAATAAGTATTATACTACTCGTATTTAAACATTAGCTTAATCGATATTATATCAAACAAATGTTATTGGAAACAAAACTTATGTGAACAGAAATTATACCAAAAGATAGTTATATAAAACGTTGTTCGTCCAAGTGAAATTATATTAAAAGTTGTTATGTGAAACAAGGGAGAACACGCCAAATAACTAGCTATAGGAACAATCGATTGAACCGTTGTCCTACTTTCATCAAGAATACAAGTTTGAAGTCATAACTTTAACAAGCCAAAGGGCACTCGGCAGTCACGATTCTCTTAAGTAGGTAAGTACAGATTTGTCCTTCAAACTAAACTTTGTAGTTGATTTTATAAATATTGGTCTTCATTGGTTCATTCAGGGTCGAGCTACTTTAATACATAAACTCATTGTTCTATGGCTTTTAGATATGCATTGCCTCAACTCTATAACCATTGTTATTAAAACAAAACATGAAAAGTATATTTATCAACTAAAAGTCTAACATTGTAACTTAACGCCGCCAGAATATACATATACAAGTAAGGCGGGTTTACAGTAAATAAAACTTATTTCCTCTTCCTTTCTCAAAATTTTCCTTTTTCCGGTCCATATCTAACCATTTAACAACAAAATTCGCCGTTCGCAGATATAAAACCAGGAATGCTTTCACAATAAATATCTCCCGGCAGGTATACTGTGCCTAAATAATTGACGTCCGAAATAATTCGCTGTGCCAACAAAGTCGCCCGCTTCAGTTTTCAGCTTTCATTTTGTTCTCTATGATGGAAATTCAATTATTCGTACGAGCTCGACTCGGAGCGACGGCGACGTCGGGTTGGGAACGAACGACGGGGAAGCGCTATTACACTTTGATCAATGTTTTATGTCTGAAACTACAGGCTCGTCGTGAAGGTTTCCGGGTGTAGTACGGACTCGGAGGTATGAGACTCGTGTTCGCCAATTAGAGTTACATTTTTACGAACATTGGGGTGTTTTATGGCGGATTCAATGATTTATGGGGGCGGTGTTGCGGGGTGCGGTTAGCGCGGGGTGGAGCGGCGAGGGTTGCGCAGGGTGCAGGCGGCGGGGCGGCGGCGCGCCATTGGCCGCCGCGGCATCGATCGCGCGACGAGCTCCGGCCGGCCCGCCCGCGCCAGCCAGCCTCCACCTACGTTAATAAGTAATCATCCGACCCTGCGATACCTCAGCGAGTTTTCCGGGCGAAGCCGGAGCCGCTGAGACGGGCCTCGCATCGCCCGCCACTGGAGTCGAACAAAGAGGCACCCTATACACTGACAAGAACGATGCTCGTATTGCTTTATGCAGTAATTGAACTAGAGTTTATCCTCTTGTTGCGGTCTTTTTTATTAACTAAAAATCACGAAAGATTAAAAAACTTTTCATTAAGTATCTATCACATAAGGGCTACAAAATATTTAGAAGAAACCTATACATATTTATAAAATGTGATAGCGTACTATCAATGCACACGCTTTATTTAGGCTATATTTTTCATTTTTCTGTACAAAGTTTCATACATTGAAAAGAAAAGTTGTAAAAGTTTCTGAAGTACTTACTCCTAACGAATTAATGTATGAGATTCTTATCTTTTTTAAACAAAAGAATGGAGTACTCCGGGAATAAGCCATCTGGCTTAGCCGGTAGTCGCTTAAGGTCGCTTAAGATTTTTTTATAGATGTTTTTTAGGCATATGGTTCTAAGACTGTCTTTACTTATAATATCATTATTAAATATTGATGACGTTTACCTGCAGCGAGGCTTAATTTTGGCCTAGAAAATAGTCAAACAATTATCCTACTCATACTTAATGCGTTTGAAACTGCTTTTTCAAACGAAAAGCTCCAATAGCTCAGCCAAAAAATCAATAAAATCCTTATGAAAACCCCTACACCGAAAAACTATTCAAATAAAAATATAAACAACTAGCCGGGCGGTTTCACCCGCTGGTATTTTTTTTACTTTTAAACCTTTCCTGAACTTCCACAAATATTTCAAGATCAAAATTAGCGAAATCGGTCCAGCCGTTCTCGAGTTATAGCCAGACAAACGAACAGCGATTCATTTTTATATATAAGAAGATATATACATATATAAATGATATAGTGAGGACAATGAGGAAAGACTGGAAATAACATTTACCGGATATAAAAAGAAACATCTTTATTCAGAAAGGAAACAATGAAGGAAAGTATTGAGAAAAACTTCAGCAAACTCGAGAGAAAGCAAAACCGGATTCTAAAGCCTTTGAAGTCAGACCAATAAAGTGCAGAAGATGATTTTAGCTACGAGTATGACTGGTAATGGAGAGTTAAATATGTTTGAAATAAAACATGCAATCATCAAGTATTTTTATTTTGAAAGAAATGTAAAAAAAAAATGTAGCCTATCACATTCCTGATTTAGCGATGAAATACAACTCGCAAACTAAAATCGGTCAAGCCGTTTAGGAAGTAAAAGATTACATAGAAACTCATTTAAATCATCATTTCCTGGTACCTCTCAACTACCGGAGGTGGCCGTCAGCTTAGCGAACTTATCTATGTCTTAATAAAAGCTGCTCGACGCCTTCCACTTTAACTGAGACTTCTATTTTCTTCAAGTTTATTAATGTTTACCCTTAATTTTGTCGATCATAAAATGGCGAAAGAAAGTTTATGCTACAGCACATTGGCAAGATACGCACCTTCTTTCGACCGTTTGCAAGAGCTCTCGGTTCTTACCGACGCACTGGAGAGCTTTTACATTGTATAGCTTTTGGGTCCGGCTAATGCGGAGCAATCTGTGATAACACAGCATTTTGAAGGCTTTCAAATGCCTCTGGGTACAGAGATCAAGCCTCGGTACCGTACAGAAACGAGTCACACTGTGACTCGTTTTGGTGTGACTCGTTGGGAACCCCTCCACCACACCGGCTATACACAACAATAGAGCATTCTCATTGAGCTTTATTAGGCTTTTTAGGGCATAGTAGTACTACACTTGAAAAACATTACCATCCTTCTTGGGTAGTCAGATAAAAAGCGAAATAAGTAACTCACTGCACTTAGTCTTACGTCTATGTGTTTATTTATACGCAACAGCCGAGTGTAACCGGCAATTTACTCAATGAAATCGACGACGACACAGCTAGAATAATAAATTATGCTAGATTTATAAGCGAGAAGTGCACTGCGACAGTGCAAGTGTGCAACCGTTAGGAATGCGACCGGATTCCAATCCAGCCCGACGACACGACCGCATTCACCCACTTGCATCGCTATTATGTCATTACCACTGGCCTAAACATTAACACATTTTAGCTAAATATAAATATATTAAGCATTGCATTGCATTCCGCTACACGCACTACGTCAAGAAAGCGTGCCATGTAGTCAATCTTTTTACGACTTTCTGATTTGGGACCAGCGCGAAGCGCCCAACAAAGACCACTTTCATTGAAAACCAGTTTATTCCAGTAAATCTTGTGCTTTCATTTTTTCTTTATAGCTTTAGTAAACAATTTCCAAACAACAGAAATAAAATAGTCAAACATTTCACAAAACATTGCTATAAAGTAAAGATTCGGACACACTGCTCGTAACGTTAGTAAACAAAACGACGTTCCAATTGAATTCTAAGATGTGAATATTAAACGGAACTCTATTAATAAACAAGAAGTTCTATTTTACATGTAACCTAAATATAGATTAACGGCGGTGTTAATGACCTGTGACTAACACCAAGGCAAGGCCTGTAATGTATAACATTGGCATTCGTACAAACAGTGGCAGTCGGTGTGCGCCGACGGATACCAGCAAACATTACATAACTTTGATTGTGTTTGTAAAAAGTTGGGGATTCCCTCCACTACAAACAAACGCATCTTACACCGACACGCCACAAATGTGTGAGTGTAACCTTGCCTTCCTTTACATATTAAATGCCGCCGTCGGGCTATCCCTTTGCGTATCTTTACAAAAAAGTCGAGCCATAACTACCTACCTATACTTGTAACCAGAACGAGAGAATGAATGAGATTGACTGTTATTGCTATTATTATCCCGTTCGTCTCATCGGGCTCCTGTGGAACGATAAAAGGTCCACTGACCGGTTTTACTTTTTATGTATTGAGTATCAACAATGGCACGTAAAACGTATTCATTGAATCATCTGTTTTGACTTCCGAGACGCCACGTGCCGAGCATAACAGTACTTACAGAACGTTTCCGACATCAATGAGCTCTACCTTTTATTATTATTACGAGACGTAATACTACTCACTTACATACATATTATGCGATTGTGTAATGTTGAATGAACAAACATTAATACTTTTATGACGCGTGTTTGATAAACCAATATTCTTTATCTCAAGTGTGCGAATGTTATTGTTGAACACGTCGCAAATTTTGATCAAGCAGTCAACTGATATTCTTACTTAGCTCGAACTGCCTATTTTAGAAAGAAATAATTGTAGGACCCTAGAACTTTTTTTAATGTGGATAGCGCTGTTTCCCTCAAATTTCTTTGACGGCGTTTTAGGGTTTGTAGAGAACAAAGATAGCGCTAGGAATTAGATTTGTGAGTATGAACTAGAATAGATTTTAACATCTTTTATGCAAACTCAAAAGAACAAACATTTATAACATTCAAAATAATTCAATACTCGTGATGATTTAATTGCTCATAAGCTCATAACAATCATAACTGAATGTACCGCTTAAAAAGTCGTCATACCTAATCATAACAACACAAAAGAAAAGCGTGCTCTAGCGCC
Source organism: Alcis repandata (assembly GCA_949125135.1). Classification (NCBI taxonomy): domain Eukaryota; kingdom Metazoa; phylum Arthropoda; class Insecta; order Lepidoptera; family Geometridae; genus Alcis; species Alcis repandata. Next base: position 4,786,304 of record OX421240.1, read on the forward strand.
CACGTGACTGTCTAGCAGGAAATAAATATACAAATGTATTTAATTAAAAGAGACTATAAATAGAAAGAACATTACGTCGCGTTATGCGGTCGGTTACGGCAAGTTATTTCGGTCTGTGCCGTCACGAGGCACTGAATGTCAAGCTCGCGGTGTCGCTAACTAGGCGCTGTGGTTAGGCAACAGGTGGCTTGCACAAATGTCTCTTGGCTGACAAACAATCTACTCGTAATGCAGCCATGAGTTGTAACGTTTATTATAAAGCTCAGTTTAAAGTCGCGGAGCTACGCGAACTGGTTCTGATTATTTACGGGCACGAAATTCGCTTTACCGCACCGTAATGAAACAAACCAACATCATGAAGGTATCATAGGCTCCAAAGCTTCCACAAATAGCAAAGCAATCAAGCCATGATGCTGTAGAGTTACTTCCAAGTAAACCTAAATAATAAGCTCAATAGACCGCATGACCATGCTTATTTCACGATGATCGGTTGAGTAGTTAAGGTGTGAAAGCGTAACAAACAAGAAATCTCACTTTTGCATTTATAATATAAGTAAGGACTAGCTAATGCCCGTGACTTTGTACGCGGTGCTGGTTGGCCTCCAGTCTCGTATGTTTCGGCCTCGGGACCAAGACTTGGCCATCGGCCTTGCAAATATAAGATTTCATTCTAGTTAAACAGATGAATGGCTAATGTATGTATAGACGACTAAACATTAATTCATTCAAAAACATTATTTTTTATATAATTAAAAAGTTAATAAAAAAGTTTGAACATTCACCTGTTAAACTCGAAATAACTTGGCTAGTTAGTAAACTTCACACGAAAAGTCACCAAGGAATGTAAACAAACAAAGATCTCGAGTGTAACTGACCTAATAAAGCTACCCCCTTCTCACCCAAGCCGGTTCATTATAGAACTCCTTTTACGGATACATATGTAGTAGGTATAGCTTATACCTACTACTAAATCTGGCTATACGGATCCTTATGAGTGGCGGTCGGAACCCTTTGATTCATTCATCCGCACTGTAGGAACGCTTTTGCAAGAATCCGCCGGAGTACAACAGCTTTCACGAATATTCTGCCGCCGCGCTGAGCACAACAAAGGAGTTAACGAAATTATGTGCACAGTAATTTCGTATACAGAGCAAAATATTACCACAATTGTTATTGTTAAGAGAAAACAAAAATAAGGCTTCAAAGTAGCCCGTAACACTTCACTTACACAAACAAACGAACCTTACAAAACTTCGCAAACCAAAATCGTTTCACATAAATTCGTAAGTCATAATTTATTCGTTTCATCGTTCGAGTTCACATAACTTACTACTACTTACTTACTCTTCTGGCGCAGCGACCCAAAGTGGGTCTTGGCCTCCGACACCAGAGAACGCCATTGACCTCGATCTAGTGCTGTCTCATGCCAGTCGTCGGCTTGGAGTTCGCGCAGGTCGGATCGCACGGCGTCAATCCAGCGGTATCTGGGCCGGCCGACGGGTCGGCGGCCACTTACAACTCCAAGATACGCCTTCTTGACACTACGATCCTCCCCCATTCTAAGTAGGTGACCGGCCCACCGAAGTCTTTGCGCCTTCGTTTCTCCAATGATGTTAGGCTCGGCAATCAGCTCTTCAATTCCAGCGTTCTTCCTCACCCTCCAACTACCGTCATCTCTTTGGGTTGGGCCCAATATTTTGCGCATGATCTTCCGCTCTGCCACCAGGAGCTTGTTCTCTTCCTTCAGGGTTAATGTCCAGGCTTCGCTCCTATACATCAAGATCGGTCTGATAACAGTCTTGTAAATGCGGATCTTGGTTTTTCTACTTAGAAGTCTGGACACCAGCACCCTGTGGAGAGCAGCACTGCATCGGAGAGAGTTATGGATCCGGATATCGATCTCCACTTCTCTCGTATTTGTGTCCGTTACAGTGCATCCTAGATATTTAAAACTCGCAACCCCTTTGAAGGAAATATCTCCATCGCACAGATCTTCACGCTTCTGTCTCGTGTTCTTGTAGCGTTTCATGTGGAGATACTCAGTCTTCTCTTGGTTAACTCTGAGCCCAACTCTACAAGCTTCGGCTGATAGAGCTTTAATAGCATTCACCACTTCACGTTTAGACTGCCCCAAGAGAGCCAGGTCGTCAGCGTACCCTATTACCCTATGCTGTCCATTCAGCCGCACCCCGCCGTCCAATTCCATTAATTTTCTTATGACATGCTCTAGTGCTAAATTGAACAGCATAGGAGATAGGGCATCTCCCTGCTTGAGGCCAGTAACTACTTCAAACTCCTCGGTTAGTTCACCTCCAACCTTCACGCGCATTCTACTTATCTTAGTGGCAACCTTTATCAATACGATAAGCTTCTGTGGAATATTGAAGTTTTTGAGTATGGCATATAGCGACTCTCTATCTACACTGTCATAGGCTTTGCAGAAATCCACGAATAACGAGTGAATGCTTTGTGCGTGTTCCCATTTCTTCTCCATCAGCTGCCTTAAAGAATACACACAAAGATTCAAGAAGAACACAAAGACAAGAAGACAAGAAGACAAAGTTCACATAAAGAAATAGAAAATATATGTACAATTGTACCTACACTTTTGTACAGTATACACCCGAAAACATTACCCTAGAATTATGTTTGGGCAATAACAGATTAAGACCAAATTAAGAAGAAAACAAACATTTCATACAAGGAAATCAAAATACAAGCGGGAATCAGGAAGGCTGGCTCAGCCGATAAGAGCAGGGCTCCATAAGAAGAAAATGTGAGTTAATAGATTCTGATAATTACCAGACGCGGGATCGAATTAGTCCTAACATAGGACTATTCACAGATAACAACATATTTTGACAGGATTAATAATACCATTGAGATGAAAAGGATGTGGATAATAATGATGATGAGGCATTGTTTTGGACAAAAGTAATGTTCTGACCATTAGACTCGTCCTACTCGTCTTCTCACTCCACCTCCTAAATCGTATATCAACTTAAATCAAAACTGTATGACTACTACTTCAGCCCCGCGCATAAACTCGTGCGGTGAATGAAAAATAGCCTATGTGTTAATTCAGGGCGTAAGCCTATTCCAAATTGTATTAAAATCAGTTTAGTAGTTACGGAGATATGTGGTTACAAACATTTACACATACAAACATTCGCATTTAGAATGTTAGTAGGATTCCAATATAAGAAAAAACAAAGATTAACGTTCTTCGGCTGGTCTATTTTAAATAAAATTGGCAGTTAATACCTACCTACACCTACCTATTCCAATGTATGGAAATAGAAATCAAACTTAAAACACATCACGAAAACTAAAGCACATGTAGCACACAAGTAGGTATAATACAATTTAATGGAAGTCATTTACCTTTCTGACGGAGCTCAAGGCAAATCCTTGGCAATGGCCTCTTTTATGAAGATACTTTGCTCACATTTATCGACTTTAGAGTTTGTTGCGTAATATTGACGTCGATTCTCATGTTCCATTTTCTAAACTACCTACTGACTTTGACAGAGCTCAGAAGTTGTTCTTTCTCACGTTTTGCGATAAAAACAGATCTATGCAGGTCATTTTAGGGCTAAGCTGGTCATTTTAGGGCTAATTTTCGTCTTTTGTTATAAACGCGGGAGTGTACTCGAGTATATAGCAAAATGTATCAAAACCACATTAGTTTTCGTAGTTTTAGTTTAGTCAACGGAATAACAGATTTGACGCTTTACATTTTTAATGGTTGCAAACAATCTGCGTCTAAGTTCAACGGGCATCAATCGGGTCAAATGATATTCAGAATGGTTGAGAGATTGAAACTATGAAACTGCGCATTCTACTAAATTGAACGAAAATCTCATACCAATTTACAAGTAAATGATGATTGCGGCTGATAAAATTGATCTGACTGGACTGAAACGTATGGCAATATCTACCTTGGTTTTTGAAACTTTTATTCGTTCTAGTTTTTGTTTCATGTTCATGCTAGTAACAGCCATGTAATCAAAGTCTTTCTGAAATTATTGGAAAAGCGTCTTCTTCCTATCTTACCCGAAAACCTTTACATAGAACTGCAATTTGTATTAATGTTGTCGATAAGATACGGTATTTATGTCAATACAAGAATCAGTAGATACTAGCCAGATGCCTTGACAACTAGCACAACAATTTATACTAAACTAATTAACTGGTACACGCCTTATCTTATCAGTGAAGCGAACCGCGATAAAGAGCTTGACCTAGAGAGCTCCCTTGTTATAAATCTGACGTTTTGATTCGAACGGGCGAGACCGGCGAAGGGAGCCGGCAATTACGTGACGTCACCACGGTTTAACGACCCCATTACAACATTCAACATATTGTATGAATGAATGCAGGCCGCGTGACGAGTGACGTTTTTGTTCGCCAATACTTGCCGTCGTGATGTAAGGTGCGCGCTCTTGTCGCATATTTCAAGATGTGCGGTGACGGCGCGGTGCGGAGGGACGCTGTTGCTACCGTGTCATTTCGGTTTTATGAGGTGGGATTGTTGTGATACAGTTGGTCGAGGTCAACATTTCATTATCGTAAAATGTTTACCGGCTTTTAGGTAGGAATGAAATCGTTTAATCACACAGAAATGTCAACATGTACTTTGCTGAAGGAAAGTCTAGTATTCGAACCAGAAAATATTCTTTCATTTTCTATCTACGCTTGTACAGGGTTATGGCTTACGGTTATAGGCTATGGGACCAACCCGAAATTTACAAAAAAAAAGGTGTTCCATACATTTTGTCGAGTGCCATTAACATCTTTCTATGGAACAGCTGTTTTTTTTTGTGAATTCCGGGTTAGTCCCATAGTAAAAGTTGTTCGAAAATTGATGAGTACTATGAGCCCTGTTCGGTTTATCATACTCTTTTTGTATAACCCTGTCTATAGGTTTGCTGACAAATACATAGATAGGTAGTAAAATACAAATTAGTCCAAATGCACTCATTAGATTAGCAACTCGGTCACAAACACAAACTCGCCGATCTATTTGCGTCTAGACTAAGATCAAAATCGATATATGCCGAGTGAAATTATAATAGAGCCGCAGTTAAGAGGTGAGTGACCCATTGCGGTAGACGATCGAGGTCGGAACCATTATCCAAGCAAAGGCACAATGACACGATTATCCGGCGGGCAGCGGGTCCGAGACTCGCATTGATTTTACGAAATCCACATCACGGCTCAGAACGAACGGCCTCCGTCGGCCCATTCATCTGGTTTAATGTACACACCGCTATTGCGATACGAAAGTGAGAGCGCAGTTTACTCCGCCTGCACTACGCACAGTAGGTACCCCCTCGGTGCTCTAAATACGGAGGTTGGTGTTGAATTAATTGATGATTCGGCCCGCTCTGGGAATTAGAAACTGATTTGGCCTGGATATTGTTGTTTGTTGGTAAACAACGGAGAAGGTCAGACTTTGTTACGTACGTAACATATACACATTAGCTACCTAGCTAGATAATAGTTGGATATGGATTGTCGAATGACGAGATAACTTTTCAAAGTAAGACTAAAGAACTGTATCTAAATAACGAATTTATAGCAATGTTTCATTTACGCTCGACAGTATCGATCAGACCGTGTGCGACAAGCAAGCCACTAGAGTTCAAATTATGTGAATGGAACGCAAAGCCGCGCGGGAGAAAGATCGAAGGAGGTAGCAAAAGCAATTTGAATAAATGGAGGATACCACCCAGATGCAAGACAATTGTGTAGGTAGACAAGCACACACACACAGCTAAATCTAAATATAGCGGGCGCCGATATCAGCGGCTCGCCCTTGAACCAGTCGCACGGAAACATTTTATTATTATTACCGAGCTGTCGGCGAGCTCGAGTATGTCGGGTCGTCGACCCCGCAACCACGTGTCTCCTTATCGACAACTATCTAACACGATTGTGGGTAAACAACATGCCGAGATAAATGACTAATTCCACAATGCTCGCCTATTTGAGCCATTCATAAATAATCAGCGTAACGTCATAGCGATTTCGATTACAATGGCCGTCCGTTACGCGACTGTGCCTTATGAATTTCCAATCGGGGGAGGATGTCGTCTCGCGACGCGACACAACTATAGCTATTCCTGTACACGCCGATAATCAGGTACATGACACGCGTGATTGAGTGACTTGGTTTTCAACGTGAGATATAATAATTGTTATCATAAAATCAACAATATAAAAAGAGAAGAACAATAACGAATCCCACCAAAAACATTGAAATCGTAAAATCATCATTAGTGTCAGTGTTGTGTTTTTGATTGGTTTTTATGACCAATCATTGATAATAATCGGTGTGAAATTAACAATAGGTAGATGAATGGTAACGTTCGCGCGGACAGACGGACGGACAGTCGGCCGCACGGAAGTATTAGCATCGTGGGAAGTGGGACATTGTTACGTAACCGGTATTTGTTCGCCGGCCGGCCTACGGATACATCCTTACAAATGCGTACGACCTTGAATGTGAACTCGAAAGTGTACACAGGCACGTGCTCGATGCATTGTTTTATGGCCGCCAGTTGTGGAACACCACATACAACTCGCGAGATTAAAACGGTTTATGTGCGACGCGAGACTACTTTGTCTCCCGCTGAAAGCTGTTACCGTGTTTACTGTTACATGATATAAAAATGTCGATAGGTGCTAGTTAGCTCAACGCTATCATGTCATGTTTTATGGATGTGAAAAATACCTGATGGAGGGTGCATTTACATTTTAATGATTTCGCAAGTTACTCGACTTACTGAATCAGATGAAGAATTCTGGCTATAAGACTAATCAGTTGGATTTGAAATTGATCAAATCAGTCCGTCTCTACCTATTGCTGAACATAGACCTCTTCTCATTCATGCCATTATTTTCGACTCGCAAATATTACCAATGGAATGACAATATTAACTAGCTAGCCAGCTGGCTGGAGGTATGTATGTATGTCGCTCATCGTCGGCTCTACAAGTACTGCCCAGGAACTGTCCTGGTTCACCTGACAGCAGCATGACCTGATGCTCTATTTAGCTAGGCCATGCTCTATTTAGCTAGGCCATACAAGTAGACACTTTTTTGACTGAAGCGTAACGATCAATAAAGCTTTGTGCCATTGAGACACTTAAGACTTCCACTCAAAAACTTTCACATTGTTAATAATTATTTTCTTGATACTTTTCAGCTACTGGGCATGTTTCAACATAGATCAAGCAGGCATCTTTATATTTAAGAACATAATTATAATGTAAGTGATAATCTCGATTGAAAGATCAATGAAGACCAGTCAGTGATAATCTTGATCAAAATGGACAGTTATGAGGATCAACTGCGGGCTCAGCTATGAGAACTAGATCGTAGGTAAATTGCAGGTGGAAAACGTAGTGGGTGGCTATTGATTTTGACTTCTCTTTACTCAAGATAAGACAAGCACGCCGAGAAGACCTGTGCTTTGCAGTGAGCGGAAAATAGTCGATTGCGATGACAATTGACAAGCGAGATGTTTGTGAATGAATACTTATTCGTTTCAGGCACAAAAACTCCAAAACACATAATCGCACTCAGACAGCGAACGAAAAGGGATTATAGTGTCGAAAACGCTGAAAAGCAGAACGACAGCCAAAAGGGAAACGAAAACACAAAGTTCACGTCATTCCGGATATATACACGTGTCGGCTGTCAAGTTCCATTCACGTTGATTCCGTCAAACACACGTCCCGCCGTCGCTTCTACATAATGTACGAGTACGGGAGCGGAGGCGAAACGGCAGCGGAATTGAGCGGAACCTCGTGGCGCACTACCCTTTACCTCGTTTTGGAACTGTGAGGCGAACGCACAAATCTCCGCCTGGAAAGCGCAGCCTGGAAGCGAGTAATATTTGCCTACACATCAAACTTTCACTATCGCCGTGCGCTTTCGTTTTTATATCAGCTAACGGCGAGCCGGCTTTGTTGTTTCTCCGTTGCTCTTTTTGTTGTATCAGACGGCTGAGCTAACATAGTACTGTGACGGGAAAGGCGGTTTGGTATTTTTCGAGAATCTCGTTTCTATGCCGAGTAAAATCCGAAAACAATTGGAGATGAAGATCATGAAATCTAAGACTGTTACCTAAAACCTCGACAAAGATTGTCTGGAAGAAATAGCTGTAGGGCGATAAGGTCGTTCTTGTACCGAATAATGTTTTCTACTTAGTTATAGTTTTGTTATAATTTCTAATGTACATAAGAGTACAGATTAAGTATATGTATTGTATCGACGCAGGTCTTGGAACAATTAAAACAATAAGAGTTTGTTTGTACACCAAACAGAACGTGTCACACGCTGCCTTCGTTCGCGAGCTCTCGTATACCACAGCGAAAAATAGATAGATAGATAAACTGTTTATTGTACACACCAAAAAAAAACAATTAACCAAAATACCGAGTTAGATATAAAGCTGTGATCAGATCCTTAAAACTTACGGCCTTCCTTCTAAACATTGCTTAGATTGATAAATGCCATTGAATTTTTGCGCAATACAATAATGAAGTGCACTGCACTGTACTAATTGCATTTTCAGCGGTGTTATGAGTAAGATCCATACTCGTATTAAATGGATAACTGAGCTCTACTAGATGAAACAACTCTACAGTTAATTGCCAAAATCCTTTCCTAGTAAAACTATTGAACATGCATTTTGATTTAGGTTTGGAATTGTCCAGTAATAATGAGGCTCTATAACGGTAAGGAAAGTGAAAGAAAATCATTATGGGCCCCGGTCATTTAGTCCAAAACCTCAAATTGTTACGGCAGGGGGAAGGGATTGTCAAAAATTGAAAACACCATCCTACGAATATTATAAATCTGAAAGTTTGAATAATTCGATGTTTATTACTCAATCACAAACAAAACCAGCTGTCCGGATTTCGATGACAATTGGTATAGAAGTAGATTATATCCCTGATTTAGAGGGTATTTATTATACTTATATATTATTTTACTTATTTATTATACTTAGCAGTCCCTATAGCGGATGCTACAGCAACTGTTAAGATTTCAAAATAAACTTCCCGGTTTTATTAACAAAAAATGATCAAAACTTAAGAGAAACAGGATGAAAAAACCTCCCTAACAGTAGGACACTTTCAGAAATCATTATGATGCCCAGCCTTTATTAAAATCTACACTGCCCAACTTTAAACAGAACATTCAACCTTTGCTGATTATACAGGGTTTTTAGGAAAGGGTATGCTAAGCTAAAAAGGACTCATAGTACCCATCATTACAAACAGTAGTGTAGTGGTAGGGCTCTGTTGCAGAGCCCACCTGGGGCAGTACCACACCTTTGCCAGTTATTCCACCGCCAAGCAGTAGTGTGGAAACATTACTGTGTCCCAGTTGGAAGGGCATTGTTTCCAGTGAAATTTCAGGGCAAATAGGAAATTAAACATCTTATATCTCAGGGTGACGAAGGCAGTGCTGTGCCGCACAGGGTCTTGACTTAAAAGAATTCAAAATTCTGTTTGGCGCAGACCTGTTTATGGACAAACGTGACGTTTAACATCTAATTTTCATAAAAAAAAAAACAACTTTTACTATGAGACCAACCCTGAAATCACTAAAAAACAGGGGTTCAGTACATTTTGTCGAGTCAGTTATACCACCTCGATGTAATCTTACTGTGACTGCGGATATTGGTCATTTTAATACAAACGTAGATATTATCATTATTTTCAGAAACTACCCATGCCATTTTGATGTCACTCAAATCAAATTGTTTCAAATTGGTGATGTTTGAGCTGATTTTTTTAAATAGATACTTATGTTAGCTCATTCAAGTAGCATCAAACTTTTTTTTATTTTTTTTTTTATTCAATATTTAAGAGCTTTCTCGTGCACGAGTATGCCGCTCTATAATATAATACAATAAAAATATATTATAATTAGGTTAGTCACGGTTCACTAACTTAAACAACATTCTGGCTGTGTCCGAGAGAGGATCAGCGAGAATGCAGCATCAAACTTAATTTTAATCTTTATCAGGAGTCAACAATCATCATAAATAAATCTACAGATACATAAATTATAAGTCTAAAGACAAATTACGGGCCCAAGTTTGAAGACTTTAGTCAACATCATCAATTTTATCTAAAGTTATTGATATCCTTGTCAAATAGGTTGCAATAACAAAGACAGATATATTTTTATTTTATTTTATTTATTTAGTTTATTTATTTTTAGTTAATTTAGCTCTGTCAAATAAAGCCTTCAAACTTGGGCCGACTCTGGTAATAATTAAAAAATATTCTCAAAGTTTCCCTCCAAAACACTCAACTATACTATTGGTTTCATTCAATGTTTTTCTAAATGAACTGATTTTAGGAAACTTTTTCTGAATCACAATTTACTAAGTTTGTACTTTTAAACACTGACAATGTTTTGACAAATTACACAGGATTTTGTGGGTAAAAAATTTTAAGCATGTCATATTCTAACCCGCACTTGGTCAGTCGGAAATAGAATGTTAGGGTTGAGCCGAGATGTGAGTATTTCATATAATAAGTGAATAAGGATTGTTTAGTGTTATTAAATTAATTCCAATACCATAATTTAATTTTTTAATGTTATTTGGGAGACATTTATCCAACTCAAATTATAATTATCATTGCAACTCAGTCATTTTCATACTTTTTGGGCCACACACATTCCACTATGTTCTGGCTGCACATAAAAGAATTTATAACACTTAACGGTGTATGTGATATGGCATAGAGAAGTTACTGAAGAAACAAGAATCACTACTAATTGTATGAAACACTTTTGGGATTGCATGTCTGGAATTCCTTTATAGTTGGTTTAGTGTGTTTTTAATTAGTTCTGTTTATGACCTTAAATTTTATTTGTTGTGATAGTCATTCATGTCAAATAAATCCATATCCAGTGTAAACTCTTTACAACAAACTAGCTTTTACATGCGGCTTCGCTCGCATTGAAGCCATTAAAAATTTCTAGAATGCTAGATGGCGTTGAAGTGGCTAAATTTTGAGATTTTTTGACAATGTTTTTATATTTTGTAAAAATTTTTTTTTTTACTAAAAAGTATCCTATGTTACTTCTAATACCTCCAAGAATATGTGTACAAAAGTTTCATGATGATTGGTTAAGTAGTTTTCGCGTGAAAGCGTAACAAACAAACTTACATTCACATTTATAATATTAGTAGGGAAGTAGGGATTTCAGGGGCCCAAGCATTTTTTTCATTATAAAGAGTTTTCGTTTCACGGAGGGAAGAATGAATATATGGGTTTTGTGGTAAACCAACCAAATTGAACCAATTTCTTGTTGTAGAAAGTTTTTCGTTATAACGAACAACATTACGCTATATTAATCTTTCTTTAATAGCTTTACCATTTGTCACTATTTTCACCACTGTAAAGGTTGCATTTAGCTTGGTAGATTTAGACTAGATTTGGCAGGTTCAGCTACATCCTGAGCGGGACATCAGTGCAAGACTTTTTGTTTCCATTTCAAATGAGAAGCTTACAAAAAAAAAGTGATTACTTTTGTGAGTTTCACAAAAATCATAATATTGTTTACAGCCTCAGCTGGGTCAAACAGCATCTGTAGTCTTTTTACGCTTTGTTTTACAGAATTTTCGTTAATTAATGGATAACTCGGCAGGTGTTTGCTCAATGATAGAATAATACATCTTAATATATATAAATTACGTATCACGTTGTTTGTCCGCTATAGACTCCTAAACTACTTAACCGATTTCAATCAAATTTGCACACCGGGTGCAGTTCGATCTAACTTAGGAGATAGGATAGCTCACATCTCAATTTATAGTAAAAAAACATGAAAAATTAGAAAATTTAAAAATACTTAAACCATATAGCGCTTTGGACAATGTAAAATTTTTTAATGAAACTTTTGACATTTGACATAGAATTGACGCAATGGCTTTTGACAGGACAACGTCTATCGAGTCAGCTAGTAATATTATAGAATCTAACATAAACTTTGTATATGGTGTACCACCAAAAAAAATTTATTTCTTTTATTCGGCTCTGGGTTAAGGTTTATTTAAATTTAGTTTTTTTCCTAAACCACCCAATTATTGACAAGAACAAAAACATTGTTTTCAAATCGCTATTTTTCAAAGGCAAAGTTTGTGTGACTAAAACGGCCGGATTGATTTTTAAATATTTTGATATAATTTCTGACAATAATTTGGCCTGTTTTTAATTACTCAAAAATTTTGTAAAGAATTTTCCATGAATTAAAAAAAAATTGATTCTGGTTGGCTAGTTTACCTTTTAATTGATATTCTACATAGTTTTGTAATGCATGTTATGCTATTACGAAATGGACAATGTATAAACAAATAAAGGCTAAATATCAGTGATTATAAAGTTGTAGGTAATTGTAATTTAGAGGTTATGTATGCATGGATATAACAACATTTTAGATGCATGTTAAAATTATTCACTTGCATATTAAAAGATTTTCATGACTCCTAATATGTATTTGTAAAGCTAACTAAATCACATATTTTGGGGCCAACATATTGTATCGCAGGTTACATTCACACATAGATAATCCCAATTTACTTGATTCAGACTGTGTCATTTATGGGTTTACCATTTTTTATTTTAAATGCTTACAGGTATCGTAATAGTATCGTGATAGAATGATTAAGACCAATAACTTGTTAGATGTATTCTATTCCAACCCCGTTTCTGGATTTGGTAAGATGGTAAAGTTTTCTAAAAACCTTATTGTTATTGAATACAATAAAAATTGTATACCTTATAAAATTGACGTTGTCTAGGTATGTATTATAGGTTTTTAGAAATATAGATTAAAGATTACACATAGGGAATATGTATTCTTCTATTGAAACAATAAACATAATGTTGTTTAGATATTTTTGCCACCAACTTCTGTTAAGCAAAACAGCAGCAAATCAGATGGGCAAAGTATTGATACCAAATTCTTATGAATACATTAGGTCTCTACTATAAACAAACACTGAACTTACCGTTGAATTTCTATACAGGTTTCCTTGTGGGTTATAAGGAGGCATAGGCCTTTGCGGCGGCCAGCCAGGCCCTGGGCCGTAGCCAGCCGGCGGTTGCTCGTAGCTGTTGGGGTACCGGTGCGGTGGCGCACCACTCGACTGGAGCAACGAGTTGAGCGTAGGCGTGGGTCCCGGCGCTTGTGAGCCTGGTTGCCCAGGGAAAAATCGCGCTTGCTGAGGCCCCGGCGGCCGTGGTTTACCGGGAAAACCTGGCCGCTGGCCGTAATAAGGATCCGCGCCTTCCGGATATCTGTACGGGGCATATTGGTCGGGTCCCGGCCTCTCCCCGCTCCGATCATGACCGGGCGCCTCGCCACCGTCGCGCGGCTGCCCCGGATCGGCCGACATAGGCGATTTACTCTTTGTGTTCACGACGCCATCGGGCGGAACGCGCCCGACGGACTTGTCGGTGCCGTTTTGTAACAAAGCGTTACGAGAATCACTGAGCTGCTCAGATTGATTCTGCTCTACGTTCACTTCGTTTCGTTGAGACTCTGCCTGCGTCGCAGCCATGTTCGGCTGACAACGGCCGTCTCTGCACACTCGCTACAGCGATCGACCGGCTCGCTTACGTTACATCGAAATCGGGCGTCGGATTGCAAAACCGCGACGCGGACACTTCCATCACTATTTGACAATAAACCAGGCACAAATAGTAAGCACGAAACGGACGAAATATCGTTCACCGAAGCAAACACATCGATCACATAATATCTACTCCATTGGCGTAAACGAGGTTAGGGAAAAGGTTACATAGCTAGCAAGCGCTTTTGTCATGTTTAAACAATATTTCTTATCACTATCACGTTTTTACACAGCTCATTGGTCCACTTGAAATATAACACATTCCCAAAACGGTGATCCACAAAAAACTCAAACACTGAACAATACAATCACGAATGTTCCAAAATTATTAGCGTCCGCCATTACAGACTTGAAATTCTGCAGAGCGCTTGTCTTGTCTACGACGCTTTTGCCTATGTTCACTTCAGTAAGAAAAACATTGCGGTAAATCAAATTCTCTATAAAATTTCTACTTTCGTGCATCAACTTCCAAATTACTGTACGTAAAATGGAAATTCTAATACAATTTCACGAAGGTATTACTTATGTGTTTCAAGATATAGGCGCATGTTTACATATTTGTGTACCATCACGACCACGTAGTTAGTACAGTTGTACCAACATTGTGACACTCATGTGAATCAAGTTCCGCTGGCGCCAACTTTTTGATTGCTAACTTCACGTTAGTTAAAAAGCTACTTATTAATTATTATTATAATAATACTCAAGTTAAAATTATCAAATGTATTCTAATTATTTTAATTATTTTTTAAAATTTTATACAGTATTTAAGTTGTAGTATATTTATGTCTTTTAAAGATAATTAATATGAAAGTATCTAATTTGAAGTATTGTGTTCCGGCGTCTTTATACCAACATTATAAATATTTGACAGCTTATTGGCACAGATAACGGTATACCATAGACAATTTTTGTCTCCTATGAAACAATATTGTTTTTTTTATCCGTAACTTATTCCCCACATGGTGTAGCGTTGCCGGTGCGGGTACTTTTACCCGTTTTCGAGTAATTTGGACAACAAACGGGTTAAGTTCGGGTAATGGTGGCTGCAGAGTAATTTCTAGCTACATCACTTCAAAAAAAGTTTTCATAGTTTTCATAGCAAGTAGAACGCGCAGTAACCTACATAGTAATTATTTACCTACAACATTAACTGTGTGTGTTTGTGAGGCTATTACATCCAAAGATACTCCTCATGTGCCAAAGAGATACCCAAAAAACTCTTCGTGGCATAAATTTACCATAAAAATCGATCAAAAGGTTTATGAAGAGCATCGATTGAAGTTTCGAATCAATGACGGATGGACGAGCTACTCGCTTGAAATGTGGTTAATTATTGTTTTGTTTTGTTTGGAAATTTTTAATAGTTTCAAAACTTTGACAGAGTGGTTCCGGGCTTCCGGGCTATAAGAAAACGGTATGCTGAGCTGAAAGGGCTCATAGCTGTGGTGGATTTACCAGCACGCTGAGTAGGCTGGAGACTTGGGCGGCAAGGTAATTTTTAGGACCATCTAAATATTTTGCGCTCGCTACCTTTACGTATTCATGTTAAATGATGAGGCGTTTTTATTATAAAAAAATATCAGTGGTTTTTTCGTAGGTGGTGTTGTAAGAGTAGTTTTTTGCTGGCAAAGCGATTAGATATGGTCACGTTTTATCAATTCTCCAGTGTTTGTTTTGCCGATGTTTCTTTTTTCTTTATAAAAACTAGCTGACTCGACAGACGTTGTCCTGTCAAAAGCCATTGCGTCAATTCTATATCAAATGTCAAAAGTTAATGCTATTGCGTAACTATAGCAACCGTAGTATGTTGATGCTAACTTGTCAATTTAAAGTAAAAATTATCAGTATATTTATAATAATTTGCAATAAAATAATATTGCGGCTTTAAATTGAGATTTAAACTATCCTATCTCTCAAGTTGGATCGAACTGCACATGGTGTGCGAATTTTATTATAATCGGTTAAGTGGTTTAGGAGTCCATTGAGGACAAACATTGTGACACGAGATTTATATATATTAAGATTATATTGTCACAATGATTTGTATTTATTATCCACTAGTGTAATAATACTATTTGGAAATCAGATAGGTAGTTAATTGCCATTATTTTTAATCAGGAATAATTATTTAATCTAAAGGCAACACATGTTTTGTACTTGAACGACCTATTTGTCATATTTCAAAATGACATTGAAGTTGACAACTAAATGTTGAATTTGTTTTTTTTTTTCTTGGGTTTGGACAGGCTTTGGGTTTTGTGACATCAGGTTAAATCGATGCCACCTACCGTACTTTTTGGAACTAATATTTAAATTTTTTTACAAACGCCTCCTAAGGATTTTTTTCAAATTTATGGGCAGCACTGCACTGGTCCTGTATTTGAATGACATAATAAGTCCAGTTCATAATAAGCCAATATGACATTGAAATTGACATCGAAATGTTGATTTTGTTTTTTTTTCTTGAGTTCTATTGGTCGGGCTTTATGCTTTTAGCCCATTTAGAAAAGAAATGATAAGTTTATTTATGAATAAATCCACGTCATATGTAATGTACTTTTTAACTAAAACTTTTTTAAGACGAATTTTTTTCGTGTTATTTTCAAACTTCACTAGATGGCGTTAGCTAAAGCGTCACATGCGAGCACAAAATATATCTAATCGAGCAGTCTCTAGAATATATTCAAAAGGACCCCATGGTCAGAGCCTGTCGCAGACAATTATTTACTAAAAAAAAACTTTGATATGTACATGATCTGGAGGGTCATAATGAGCCTAATAGTTAGTATTTATTTGATTTTAATTCTATCGTCGGAACTAGTTTTTAAAAATTAAAAGCCCTCATTACTCAAAAATATTTGTATCACTATCTATTCAAAGCTTCATTGTCATTCATATAACAGATGTATATAAGGGTGTACAGGTCACAGGTACACCGTATAGTAAATTAAAACAATAGAAATAATAAAACAGAATTATATCTTTTAAAATTGATTTATTTCACGTCTTCATTTATAAGATTTGTTAAATTTTGATGCAAAAATATTGTTATTATTCACTTACACTGTTATTAGAAATAAACTGAAACTAAATTCTTTAGCTGTTCCAATTAATAAAAAATGCCTGTAAATATGAACACGATAAACCTATCGCTAATTTTTTGACTTAATTATATTTTAGATTATTTAATAAGAATTATTAAAACATTAGTATGGTAGATGCTCGTGATCAAGTGGATACAACTTGACAAGCAGGTTTCTTCAGAAATCATCCAAAATAGAGCATTATCACATGAAAACATGCCTATTAATTTTAATTGAGCGAAACACTACAGAATAAATGCCAAAATAAATTCCTAATACAATAACATAATATTTCATTACAAAAATCTATAAAAAGTATTTCTAAATTAGTTATGGCATAAAATTTTAAATTAATAAACTATGAATCTCAAAAATCTAATTTTAAGTAAGTACAATGTAAAACATAATTAACAATGTGATGACAGATCTTGAGGACAAGCTTGATTTAGTATTATTAAATTATATACAGATTTTACCTATTAATTGTGCTAGAAACAACCGACAGACAGAATAACAACTCATAGACAAGTCGAATCCAACATTAAATTCACAAAGCGAGACGTGTTCTTGATTTTTTGTTGTTGTCGGCGTACGTTAGAGCGCTGTGTGAGTAATACGTAAAAAACGCGCTATTTATAATTAGTTTATTTATACTACTTGAAAATAGCGCATTCTTTTCAGCATTACTCAGCTAGCACAGCATTTTTGGTTACAAAATAAGATGCATACTACTTTAACGTTTCGTATCAACATCAAAAAACAAGAACTACCTCATTTAGATCTCACTACCTATTTTCGATTCGACTGGTCTAATCCGCGAAACACACACATTTGTCAATATTGTACGCCAATCACGTTAATTCTCTGAGCCTGCGAGACGACTGGCAAGACACTCCGGGTGTTTGCTCCAAAAGCGCATTATGTATCACACTCAAAGGTAGGTTTTTATATTGGTAGCTTTAAGCGTGCTATGTGCGCTTTAGGCACGATTCGGAACGCGCCGCTACATGAACTTGCATCTTGAATTGCAGTTCTATGATCACTACGATCACTGAAAACTAAGGAAATGTATGGGAATGACATTTCCGTAATCTATTTACAGATTCTATATTCTATTGCAGAAATGTCATTTCAATTTCCCATACATTTTCTTAGTTTTCTCTAGCGTTTTAGATTATGGAACTGCTACTTGGCTAGGGGGTATAAAATTTACGTGATCGAACGTAGAATTTTGACAACTACAACCGATCACTTCGCGAATCTTGAGTAATTTGAAGGTATATTTACATCCAAACAGGGAATGTTTCGTCAACTATAAATTTACACTCGAATTGTTCCGATATGCCACTATTTATACCTTTCGTATTAATACTGTAACAGTCCAAATGTTGCATTTTATAAATAAGGCCATTCACTTAAAACGATGTGTTATACACGAACCCTTTTATTCACAAACCTTCCACAGTCTATGCTATAGAAAAAAAAATACTCTGTCGACTAGCTATCGTTCAGTATCACGCGAACGCGAGACAGAGCACATTTCGACTACGCTACGAACAGTATCGAAACTGCAAAATCAAGATTTTTTTCATTGTACCAATTATACGCATATTTAATATAATTTAAGAAAAACAAATAATGTAAAAAAAATCATGCTTCAATCTAATTTAGGTTAAATTTCGAGTTAAAAAAATTCTCTCCTGCAAATTTGTTATTTCTAGTTTCGATACAGTTCGTAAAGGCAGTCGATTTTATAGCTACAGCCACCGACTTATCCGTGAAATGAAACGGAACTACGTTAGTGCTACAAATATCGGCTCAGTTCATTCATAGACAAGTCGGTCGAGCTGATCTCCTTATGAAAAGTTTTTGAATAAGAGTTAAAATGTTCTGCGCTTATGGTGCATTGAGTTACAATCAGGAGGAGCCAAACTCCGTCATCCATGATAGGTACTTCTGTATGTCTCCTTTGGAGACGGATTTGTTGCACTTGGAAAGTGCCTCCATGAAGTCTTGCTTGGTGACGGGCAGGTCGAGCTCTTCTTTAGCCAGTTGTTTGATCTGCTCGGGCTTGAGGCCGGCGATTTTGCGTCGCATGGACATCATTGATGCATCTCTGTGAAGAAAAAACAATAAATTTATATTATTTGTTTATTAAAATTTGACTCGTTTTGAGTTTTTTTTCCATAATTATTTACTATATATTTTTAGTTTCTTTTTTATCATTATCAGATCGTAGGTAAAATTACGAGGCGCTGTAAAATTATAAAAATATTATAAAAAACTGTATTAAAATCGTGGGTCGATTTTCAAATAAAAACTCAACGTGTGCACTGCATTTTGTTGCACCTTTAGAGGTGGTGAATTAACGTACGATAATGACATTAAAATATGCGCTGTTTTTATCTATTATATTCTCTTTACTAATAAATAGACAGTATCGATAAAAAACCATGTATTGAAAACCACGAAGATACAATATATAGAACCAGAAAAAAATTCAATATATAAAGTACCTGCAAACATTAGTAATATCCGCTCCCGAGTACCCGTCCAGCTTCTTAGCGATCATCCTGATATCGACTTCCTTGTCCACCTGCACCTCCTTCAGGTTGATGTGCAGCAGCGCCTCGCGCCCCTCCTGCGTGGGCAGCGGGATGTAGATGCGCTTCTCGAGCCGCCGCCGGAGGGCCTCGTCGATGTCCCACGGGAAGTTCGTGGCCGCTAGGACCATTACTATCTGAGGATACAACAAAAAATTAACTAAAAAAATGAAATCAATAAAAACTACAAAAAGAAAACGAAGCGTTTTTTTTAATTATACTATATTTTTGCGTGATCGTACTCGCTGTCGGAGCCGCGCCGCGACCAGAGAGAGTTGATTTCGCCGATGAATATCGTTTGTGGGCAACTAGCGTTACCTTGTCAGGTTAGTGACCGGATAGTTACCTTGGCCGGTTCATCCGACATGGAGCCGAGTCCGTCCATCTGCACGAGCAGCTCCGACTTGACGCGGCGCGAGGCCTCGTGCTCGCTGTCGGAGCCGCGCCGCGAGCAGAGGGAGTCGATCTCGTCGATGAATATCGTTGAGGGCGCGTAGAACCGGGCCTGGGGAACATAACAAAACACGTTTGAAAGATAAAAAGATACTACAAAGTTTTCAAGTAAATAACTAAATCGACTTATAGAATTACTTGGATGACATACTTTGTCTAGCAATTTTGGTGAAATTTCTACTGGATTAATTTGAAAGTAATTTTATTCTTTAAAATAAAAAAATCTAAATCCGTTATAAATGACGGAATTATGAGGTGTAATAAATATAATATTATAAATACAACCGAATTGAGTCTTGTTCTCTTGAATTTAATTGTGTCTTGTTGTCTTGTCTTGTTTTTATTTATTTTTTTAGAAGTATCATCATCAGCATGATAATAAACTACTTTTACCTATTGCTGAAATATAGAAGTATTGGTTTAAACATAATCTTACCATTTCAAAGAGCAACCGCACGAGTTTCTCCGACTCCCCGCGATACTTGGAGGTGAGCGTTGAGGATGACACGTTGAAGAACGTAGTGCCGCACTCGGTGGCCACCGCTTTAGCCAGCATGGTCTTACCGGTACCGGGGGGACCTACCATGAGGACACCTTTCCACGGTCGACGAATACCCTAATAACAAATTTTATATTAAAAGTTGTACAAGGTATTATCCGCAAACTGTGTATTTCAAACTAGATATAAACAGTAGGCCTAGCATAAGTTCTGACGTGAAATATGTAGGAGTACTCGAGAGAAAACCGTACGCCATTTACGCCCAAGTCCCCTTACGGGCGTAAATGGCGTACAACGTACATCTCTACAGAGTTTATGCTCTACAGTGCAACAAAAAAAATTATATTGAGCTATAATTATTTTTGCAAAGTCTATATACCATCAGCATTTTAGATTTAAAATAAACATAGGAGCGGAATTTGACAAAGAAAAAAAATATGTAGATGCAACACCAAACTGTATCCTCCGATTTTGTTATCGTCAAATTTCTGCATTGCCTCCCACTATTGACGCAAATTTAAAGACGTGTTCACGTCAAAACCAACTCACTTTGAAGTAGTCGGGCATCCACATGGGCAGTACGACGGCTTCCTCCAGTAACCGCTTCGCCTCCGCCAGGTCGGCGATGTCGTCCCACCGGATGTTGGGGTTCTTTTGTACTATATCTCTTTCTGAAAACATATATTATAAGATCGATAAACAATGATGATAATTTCCACTAGGATTCCTTGTATAGGGGATGCCATGAAACACACAACAACTATGCAAACTTGGGCAGATGTTTGATCCATCATTTAGGGTCGATACACATCTGACGGAAAATGCGTCGCGTATTATCGTACTCGACTATATACTCGACGCACTAGCGCATCATCGGTTGAGTGTGAAAGGTTGGATGTTTTATTAAACATTTCTCTGTTCTGGCGTTACGCGACCGATAATACGCGACGCATTTTCCGTCAGATGTGTATCGACCCTTAAACATCTGCCCGGCCAGGTATCGAACCCAGTACCATAAGGCAGACATACTACCGCCGAAGTAAAAAGGTCTTCAAACAGAAATATTGTTTTGCCTAATTTTCACCGTCCTTCTTTCTCGATTGTCTACCTTCCTGCTCGCTCATTTTCTTGCTTACTAGCCGAGCAAATTAACTAGGTCTTTTTGTCACTCATTATAGTCGTCCTTGTCTAGATATACTTTCATCCTTATCTACTAACCGAATGAGTCAACTAGATCCGAAGTCCCACTTGTTATCTTTGTCGACATTGCAGTCGTCCTTGTCTAGTTATATTTCCGTCCTTGTCTACTCACCGAGCAAGTCGACGAGGTCTCCGTCGGCGGGGCTCGCTGGCTCAAATCTTCTCTCGTCTTCTTTGTGCTTTTCTTCGTCTGTGTCGCCGTTGTTGTTGTCCTTGTCTTGTTTGTCTGATTTGTTGCTTATTTCTTTGTGGGTTGTGTCTTTAACTTTCGCTAAAAAAGGTAAAAGATGATTATAATTAAAACTTTCTTCTATTATACTTATATTGAACAGAGGAAATCGGAAGCGGTTTCTATTGATCCAAGCCGCTTTCGTTCTACGATTTTCGAAAATACATAAAAAAAAACAGTTACATATTCCATACATTTTGCTAAGACCAATGAACGTTTTGTATGGAACTGGAACAGATAATTTTTTTGGAAATTTTCGAAATTTGTCATACAAAGGTTGTTTGGTTCAAGTATCAGGTCGCCTGTGGAAGGTCTTCAGTGATTTAGAGATGAGCCTGCATAATTAACATCAAATGAGCAGTGAGCTAACCTAGCGGGAGAGGGAACGCTGTGAATGATAATAATAAGTAATAAACACTTAGCCTATCAGTAGATTAAGTACAAACAGGTATTATCATTATCACAAAAATACACCTAAATGCAAAATGTAGCCCCTTTGTGACCTGACACTTCGAATCCAACGATCTAGTTTTCTTATTTGTTGTAAAAGCTAAATATGATATTGAATAAAACGAAGGTCTTCCAACATTTTTCGTTAGTAAGTTACCAAACCAGAAGTATTTTTGGTCTAGGCTGTTAGGCTGTTAGTTACGTGTCTGCAAAACCGTTACTAATCCAATGACACGCGCTCAGAATTTTAATTGCTGTGAAGGTAATATCCAATGAAGATGTTTTTCAGTGGCACATTGTTTTGACAGAATATTAAAATAACCATTGATCTGTAATGTCGTTTCTCAAAAAAAATAACATTATTGATGTTTTTCAGATACCTCGCTCTATAGGTACATAAGTCCAACAACTACGTACATAAAAATAACTTGGAACCTTGGACTTGGAACTTGTAATCTTAAAATCGCGAAAATAAAATCGGTTTTAATTTTTATGATTATGCTAGCTGCGGTCCGTGATTTCACCCGCGCGTTGATGATGGTGTAAATTAGCTTTTGTATCAATCTAGGATTATAAGCTTATCTCTAATCGAATATGCAGTTGCGTCCAGCCCTTTCAGGAAGCGTGAAGGAGTAACAAACATACAAAGAAATCTTAAACTGTAAAGATAATATTTATCATTAGCCTGTTTGTCCACTGCTGGACATAGGCTTCTAAAAAACGCCACAGGGCATCCCCCAAGTTTTGGACGCCCTGCGGCCAGGTGGAACGACTTGCGTAAGGCGGCAGGTGGATGCGTAAGGCAGAAGATGCCTTATGTCGTATTTTAGGAAGATAATATTAGTTGTGATCAATTTACCATACTTGTTGATAGATATTGATAGTGGTGCTTACAGAACCTATAGTGCTAATTTGTGGAGCACAGTGTGGAATATAAAATATTGTTTAATTGCCTTACCACTATGAGCTTTATTGCCAGTCAGTTTAGGGTTTCTAACGTCAGAGTTCTTCCGTTGCGATGTCGTGGGGTACCGATTGCTGGGCGCCGACTTCTTGTCTGCGGTGCGCGTCGCGCGAGGGTTGTTTCTTGCTGATTTGAACGGTGGAGGGTTTCTAGAAGAGAAAAAAAAAGATATTTGAATAACTCATTTCAAAACATGCGTTTATTGCATTGTTACAAAATAATAATAAAACCATAACAAATAAAGACACCTAAAAGGAGGTTCATCCTGCATCCCACACACTGCTTAAATCGTCTGTAATGGACTTGAAGGCCATGTACGGTATGGTATTTGTAAAATCGCTGCTGCTCTATGTTAATTTACATATATGAACATCTAATAATCCCTTGCAATCTCTATACTGTGCGAATTTGGATCGATCTCGTCCACTCTATATAATTGGTAAGGTTATAGTGAGGCTAAAGAAGGCGAAACAAGTTAGGTTAGCTGATTTTATGGATTTAAGAGGTTAATACTTTAATAGAGGAATGACAAGCATAACTTCGCATGGCTGTGCAACCTCCCAATACTGCTGCAATCAAAAATTGAAGATGTTTTACACACATAGCTCCCCATTAAAATTCTCCGTGTCCCCTTAAAATATCTGTTCTAGGTCTGGGTGTTAATTGTCCTTGTCTTTGTGTGTGTTTCATGGCATCCCGACATCTAAGTGGGAAGCTATGAGTGTGAAACGTTACTTTTTAACTGACTTCCAAAAAGGAGGAGGTAGTTGAGTATGTTTTTTTTTGTAAGTATTAATCCCCCAATCCGCACTTGGCCAGCGTGGTGAAATATGGAATAATCACCCTTCGAGGGCAGATCTGTATCCACGCAGTGGGAGAATAAAGTAGTCAGTCCACATCACCGTGCAAGTAAAAGAGCGATAATGAACCTGACTGACTTGTGATCCGCGGTGGTGGGCGAGGGCCAGGCGCCGCCCCGGTCCGGCGGCGGCGGCCAGATGTCGGGGTCGAGCTCGTGCGGCGCGGGGCCCCACATGTCTCTTGTTGGCAGGTCTTCATAGGCTGCAAGTAAGGGAAGAACTGGTAAATTTGGGAACACAAAACAGTTTCATCGCAGAATAAACAATAGTTGGTTTTACGCAAATATATTGGAATGGTTGTATAGACAAAAGTTCAACAAGTGGTAGTACATACATATCTTTGGTATGTTACGGGGAGTAAATTTGGCAGCACTACGGGTTTTACTCGTACTAAAAGTCGAGTAAAACAAAATGTTACCAAAACAAGTTAATGGTTTCGCTATCTGAAAGCAGATCGCAGCGTGGCTTGAACTCGGGACAGCGCAAACCGTAATGGGTACAAGGAACCATAATAACAAAGGAATTAGTCATCTTCAGTCTATTTAATATTTGTCCACTGCTGGACTAGGCCTCTCCTTAATAACACTACATGGCTTATTCTTCTGCCTATCGCATCCACGTGTCACCCGCCTTCAGGTCATCGCTCCACCTGGCCGCAGGACAACCTCTGTACTCTCCGTTTGCCGATCTTCATTCTCCACTCAAAAACCCTAACCACAACGATTGCCCGGTTATTCTACAGATTTCGCCAGCCCATTGCGACTTTAGCTTACAGAAGTAGAGTTAGAGTTGGTGAAGGCTTTTAGAAAGGTGCTACAAATATTGAGTGAACGCTAGCTGGATTGTGACAAAGATGTGTCAGACCGCGATAAAGCACGTGTTCCATTGCACTTGGAATCCTTAAGTGGTACAGAGCCGAACGTAGTAAACATCCACCTACTCACACTTCACACGTTTACTTTTTGTACTACCGGGGACGTGCTAATAGCTCGTACTACCTTGACGAAAAACGAGATAAAAAACAAATTGAAGCCTAACATTGCATTAAAAAGCGGTGCCAAAATATATACACAATTCTCAGAAGAACCATCAATGTTTTACTTCTCATCCTAAGGTTGTATGTTGTCTGGTCGGTCTTTGTGATAAGACCGCCTTTTTTGTCTTTCTATAATGTATTTTACTTTGTTTGTGATTTCTTTTTTGTGGTGTTAATAAAAAGTTGTTGTATGGTATCGATAGACGGATTTACAGCTAGCAAAATAAGGTTTTTTTTGTCATTAGTAATTATTATTTCAATGAGAAATCAGTTTTAGATAAAATTACCGTCAATTTGTATGTGAGATAAACTTTTTCTTTATCGTTTATTATGACAAACAACACAGCTGCGCTAATGGCTCCATGTATCCAATTAATCGTACATTTTGAAAGTTTTTAGTCGGAATCGCGGCAACCGAGCTTGGTAACGAACTGAAAGTTGTCTTACTACTTTCAGCCTCGCTCTAGGCCTTATATATACAGGGCTATTCATAAAGGGTATGCTAAGCCGAAAAGGGCTCACAGTACTTATCATTATGAACATCTCTTACAATGGGACCAACCCGAAATTCGCGAAAAAAAATCAGCTGTTCCATACATTTTGTCCAGTGTCATTGACATTTTTCTATGGAACAGCTGAGTTTTTTTTCGCGATTTTCGAGTTGGTCCCATAGTAAAAGTTGTCCATAA
The DNA here is from genome assembly GCA_949125135.1 of Alcis repandata. Lineage (NCBI taxonomy): Eukaryota > Metazoa > Arthropoda > Insecta > Lepidoptera > Geometridae > Alcis > Alcis repandata. The sequence continues at coordinate 4,812,048 of OX421240.1, forward strand.
TGATGAGTACTATGAGCCTTTTTCGGCTTAGCATACCCTTTATGAATAACCCTGTATATAAGGTAGCTTCTGGCCAATTCTGGTTTTTAATTAGCGATTGAGTATGCACATTTGATTGATGGTGGAGTCGTGGTTTATGGAGCTCATTGAGAATGTGGAGTAGGTACTTAGTTTGGATACATTTTTGATTTGTTCCAATTCATGTATTAGGTACGTTGAACTTGATCAACCTGTTATACTCTACTAAGTTTGTATGAGGTGTCAATTCATTTAATGACGTTTGTGTGTAAACTTATCATGGTTCTGTTTAGTTTATTTAGTAGGGATGAGTCGTATTCTAAACTATACGTATCAAGTAAGAGTATTTATAATTAATATTATTATTTGTTTTATACATTGTACATAAAAATACTTCGCGTAAAAATATGTACTTCTTTCGTTCAGATTTGTAATTTTTTAGATAAGGTATTTCAGAAATATCAACGTGTTTTCATTAGAGCACCGCTTTTTATTTATAGTGAATAGTTTTAGTTTTTATCATATCTAAATCTATTATATTTATGATAAATCCAACCACAGTGTTACGATACAACGTTAGATTACAATCCCCTTACAAGTTAATCGAGAACTAATACTGCATATGAAAAACCGTTATTGCTTATCAACTCATTCGCCACGGACTTATGCACTTATTTACAAAGTATTTATAGATATAGCACGGCACACTTTTTTCTTTTAGTTATTTACTTGAATCTGATCCGCTTCCGATAGAAGACCAGGGTATGCAAAGATGATAAGAGATGCGACTACTGTTATAGCAACAATGACATTATTACAAGCTATGCATAAGTTGATAAAAAGTAAGTGTTAGTAGCCTGAAAGATATCGTTGTTAGCGATAATGCGGACAGTTGTTGCATTGATTTTAGTTGTTAAGTTTTAGTTTTTAGTCTGGGTGACGCATACCTGCTATAAGGACTAACGTGACAGTTAACATCAGGCGACCGATTTGTTCGTCTCGTTACTCAATTGTATGCAAAAAGGCATTATCATTTTGTTTGTAATAATCTGGTGTGAACAATAAAGAGTTTATCTACTTGTATCTATCTAAATAAAAAAAGTTATTACTTTTAACTGTAGGATTTTACATCGGACGCTGTAGTTCGATTTAGTCAATCGTTTGAGTGAAGGCGATTCAAAACGTGATCTGCATAACGCAACATAATACAAAACACTTGTGTAAATATTGTCTTATTTTCATTAACGTCTGCGCATAGAATTTACATGAATACGAGTTATACAACATTTTATCGAGAAATTTTCGTTACAAGAAAAATGTTCTGAACATAGATTATTATTGACTAGGATTTCCTGTGTCGGTAGATGTATAATAAATGAAATAAAAATCATTTATTTCAGGCGTAAAAAAAAAGCTATGGGAAAAAAAATTACTTACAGTAAGCCATAGGAGACTCAAAGACAAGAACAACTAACACCATACAGAGATCCAGAGTATATACTTAAATTCATCATCCAAGCATCTCAAAATTCAAGATAAGGCAAGAATAGATAAACACGTAGACATAGTACATTTATCGATTGACGTAAAAAATAATAATTAAATAAAAATAACCCGCAAAAAATTGGAATCATAAAACGATCAAAAACTGTTGCTTCGTGCGAACGTTTTCTCGAATTCGTCAATTAATATCCGACTTGCAGGCGTAACCGATTCTTCGAAGAGCTTAGAGCCAGGGGGTATTCTGGGCCGTTCGAGATTATCTCTGTCACTCTTACTATCATGACATTTCTAATGAGAGACAGTGACCGAGATAATGCTTTACTTGTCAGAATAGGGCACCAGATCGAGTCAACGGAATATCTTCAATCTTCATGCTATTCAGTTGATTGCTCTGAGCCGCCTTTTGAACAGTTATGATGAAAGCGGACAATATTATTTCAATACGCAATGAAAGACGAAACGTCCATGCAAACTGGAACAAATAGCTTATCCCTAAAGAAGCTATTCTGCGGTGGCAATCAGCGGACATCCAAGCAGCGTCCGTGACGTCATCGTCCCGGGAACGGTGATTGGAAATTCACTTTGATATTGATACTGTTTGATTGCAGATTACCGTAGACTTTAAAGTCCATGGAATACTGGATGGATGAAGATGCCGATGAAACAATTTAGGCCATTCTAATCGTAATAAAAAATCAATACATTCACCGTAACTGATAACTTTTGCTTTTATGAACGTAGTTCTGAGAATTTAAACAACTGTTGTTTTGTCTTCGTTTTTCAATCGTGCAGTTCCAGTGTAATCTTCCGTTAATCGCCTGGCTGGATTAGCTTAGGCGTGAAATCAAGCCTTTTTACACGCATTTATCGTAAATACTTTAGATTCTTCAAACCTCACACGTATTAATTCTATCTACAAACATATTGAGTCCCGAATAATTTTACATTAAATTAACGATTAAAGTGTTATTGGGTCTTAAAATCATCGTAAAGTTGATATTATTATTACATCACTTTACACCTTAACTTTGCCTTGCTTTACCAGCTTTCAAACTAACATTCAGTATTTTAAATTGTATCTTCTACCCCTGTAATAGAGTTCAAGTTTCCTTCCGCCCGGTTTTGTTTTTATAACCCAGGACAGCAATAAAGTCCTTGATGGAGTGTTTCTGCGAAGATCTTTTCCAGTTCATGACTCAAGGAACCGAACTGGATTCCAGCTGAATCATACGAACTAAATAAATGAAGTGAACAAGTGAAGCGAATTGAAAGATCTATTTGCAGATATCGCTCAATAATGAGGTCTAGAGTTGAGGATGGTTCTGGTTAGTCACGGTGGATACTTAGTCATCATATGCTACAAGTAAAAAAACTAACTACTAAGTCTGTATATGCCTATGGTTTAAAAGTTATTAGGTCACCTGAGATAGAGATGACTCGGCTGTTGTCATTAAGGTCTTTTGAGCATGTTTTGGTCTACATACTACACAAAACATTGATTAGATCTATACATCTTTTTGGCAAAATACGTGCTAGAGACTAGAGACGCCACTCAACAGCAAAAACACGAGCAAGCCCCCTTATAACAATTAACCGGGGAATATTTTTGTTATAATTAAATTATTATTATTTAATTTTTTTTATTAGTTTTTGTTTGTTTGTTTTGTTTTACGTGAGTATTCCCGTGTTTAATTATAACAAAAATGTGTGAAAACCACGCTAGTTTCCATAGTATAACCGGGGAATATAATTTGAATTTAACGTGTCATCGGACCCACAACAGGACTCAGTTGATAATGCCACCCATGGTCAACCAGTCACCTATCCAAGGACTGATCGTGACGTCCGTTGTGATCGACAACGAACACCTAGTCGCTGACCCCACATAAATGGGATAAGGGTAGGAAGACGATAATAGTCTAGTGTCAATTTCGTGGCATATTGTCAAAGTTCCGGTTTATTACACAGCTGCATATCTTGCAACGAACAGTACATTGTCTGATTGTATGTCAACGTTTTATCATAATCAATACCTAGAACGCCCAGTCCGCGTAGTCAGTAGCGTCACAACAAATAAGATTTTCATTAACAAGCCCATCCTTCCAGGCATTGTGTCGGACAATGGTGGCAGTGACATAACGTCCGATACCATTAGACCATTACGGACGAAGGTTACCATCCTACTGGAGTTCGATGACGCGCGACCAGCTTCTACGAGCCGATGTTTGTGGCTTAGCGTGCCTTTGTCGGCGCTGCGTCGATCGTTCGGGTTGTTAAACGGAATATGAAAAAGTTCTAGAACTACCTGAATAATTTAGCTTTTAGACGTCCTAAAATAATAAACATAGGTGTGTAAAATGTTTGAATAAATAGCTTTATCAGGTAGAGTTAAGGTTTTAGCGTGAATGGCATTTGCGTAGGTCGATGTCACCGCGCACCGAATTGTTTTCTGATTTAGCATAATTTCAGCAAATACCGATAGAAAAATGGCAACAATCGAGTGCACATTTAAACAAACATTCTTTTACAAAACTCATATTCAAAGAGGTTTGTATTCCTTCATCCTAGCACAATATACCTTCTCCGTTCTTTCGTGTGTAAAAAGAAAATTATTTATATACAAAGTGCGCCTTGGAAATTAAATAATTTTCTTTCGCAGGCGCCTTCGGTCGGTATATTCGACCGTGAACCGATCCTGAGACGCCCAATTTACTACGAACCCGAGTGACTTGCGTTATCTATACATTTTCAATTTAAATCAGTAGCTCTACGCTATTGTTATCATTTTAATCGAATTCATAAAACGGCCTTCAGGAATTCGATTAGAATGATAACAATGTCCCATTCGCCTGTAGAGTTCGGTGATCGGTTTTACGGAAAATAGATCGATAGTAGCGGCTAATCGCTTTTCTACACTGAATAAATGATAGTTACTTCGTGTTCAGGCCAGAGTTCACCACTTTTTAATTGCGGGTTCAAGACCATTTGGTTCACGACCAACGTAAACAGAGCTGAGGTCAAAAGCAAAGTTCAAACCAATTATATTCTATAGAAATAAGCTATTTTTCTGTAATTTTACCGGAGCGGTGGCTATTTAGGATTTTTGGAAATTTCGGAATTAAAAATGATCGTCCTTATAATGCACACTACTTTCTTTTAGAAGAACAGCCCGTTTTGTACGGATATTTCGACCCAGCGCGGATAGCAGCTTTCAATCTTTTCTTCGAACTAACATAGTTGTTTATGGCCTGATACTGTCATTGCCTTTTTGTCAAGTTCAGTTCAGTCATATAGCCGTGAAAATGTAACAAACAAGGTTATTTATAATATAAGTTCAATCACAGGTGTTAACCGCTGCTGGTTAGTGACAGGCTACGTCAGTTGGCCTTTCGGCTATAATGACTTGTTATCAACGACTTACCGTGAACTTTGAAAAGGGTTTCACGGAACTGCTACCATTAATCAAAGTAAATATCTGCGTCCCATTTAAAGTTTACGAAAATATCATACACATTTTGACACCGACTTAAATCTTTGATCTAGTTTCATTTTATTGCTTTTCTTCGGAAAACTTCAAACAGGCGGCAACTACTTTTAACTTCGTAAGACCAGTTGCCTGATTCTAATTTATTCGGAAAGTTTCCGTGACTCTCCCCTGGGTTTGCTTTCGCTTCCGATGGAACTGTAAACGCGATTTATGTCACCGTTCGAGTTGATACGTGTACTTTGCTTTCGATTTCAGGTTTGAGGCTTGTAAAATTATTGAATGTTTGTGAAATTTTATAGTTTCGCATAAAAATTCAATTCAATTGGAATGAACTAAAAATATAGTAAATCTGAAATCAGGCTGAGTTATTGGCGCCAGACACTGCCTCTAAAAACCACTTCCAACGGGGCTACTGTTGGGGCAGAAAAAACAAATCGTTTCTTTTTTACTTTACCTTTAATTCTATTTTTTATTTCATCGATTTTTGCCGCAAAATAAATTATAGTCTACCACGATGGTGCTGGCTGTTGCTATAGCAACTGCAGTCGAATAAATTCGTTTTTAGTTAAAGAAAGAAGTTTTCGAATAATAAGAAGTTTCCGTCATAAAAATGTAGCAATTTTGTAGACAAAGTTATTTAAATATTATTAAAAGCAATATAGTATACAATTAGTAATTTTTAGTTATTATTCTTATCTATTAAAATTAATTTTCAGCAAGAACACAAGACATAGCATTTAGGCAAAATAGCGTTTGCGTGTCGCAGAAACTGCTGACGCCTTCTTTAAATATACAAGCCCTTAAACTCTTTGTAAACTTCATTCCAACACCTTATCTATTGTCATTTGACGTAGGAATTTAGTAGTTTTCCATGGTGTCAAACTAGAGGACTAACTAGTCCTAGTCGAGTCAAAGTTGTGAATAAATTATGACTTTTGGAAATAAACTTGTTTGCGTCGAATATTATACCTACTGTATTGTTTCACTGTTTTAATAACATTAATTTTACTTTACCATTCTGGCAATATGTTACATGTCTGATCGATTTTTATACTTTACAAGGATCATTATTTTTAGTAAAATTTCTCTATGGCAAACGAATCAATGAAATTAGCTTGTATATTTTTTGTGTAAGTACCGAAATATTAACTAGCTGATGGCCGGGACTTCGGCCTGGCAGGTTTGGGACAGTAATTACACCATATAAGCACTAAGGGACAGTGCAAAATTCATTCATTCATTTATGATATTAGCCAAGGAATTTTTAAAATAGGTCCTGTAGTTCCGGGGAATTCCTCAAAAAACATACATATACAAACATAGTAACTTTTATTCTTTATAATATTAGTACAGGGTTATAAGGAAAGGGTATACTAAACCGAAAGTGGCTTGTAGTACGCAAATAAAATGAGCTGTTCCATATATTTTGTCGAGGGTCATTGATATTTTTCTATGGACCACCTGATTGTTTTTCGCGAATTCCAGGTTGGTCCCTTACTAATAATGAGTATTATGAGCCCATTTCTGTTTAGCATACCCTTTTTTATGATCCTGTATTAGTTTAGTAGAAGTATAAATACTTATTATGTAATACAATAGGTAATACAATTCAGGGTGCGGCCAAAATAAAGTTCACTGAGATAACGTCACCACGACGAAACGCATGCACGTGTCTAGATAAATTGTTATCAGCGCATAACAATTATCACCTATTGACGTAACATGCTCTGTTGACACTAAGGGTCGATACACATCTGACGGAAAATGCGTCGCGTATTATCGGTCGCGTAACGCCAGAACAGAGAAATGTATGCTAAAACATCTAACCTTTCACACTCAACCGATGATGCGCTAGTGCGTCGAGTATAGTACGCGATTATACGCGACGCATTTTCCGTCAGATGTGTATCGACCCTAAATGCACGTACTAACAGTATGGCGTTAGTTATTACACTTCATTAAAATGTACAGAAGAAAACACACAAGTACATAGGAAGTAGGTGGTACGAGTATAACTTGTATTGATTATTTAGGTTGGTTTTTAATTTAGAAGATTAACTTAAACTATTCAACTAACCAATTCATACGCTACCATTTGGTCTATTGACCATCTAAAAGTGACGCGACCTACTCATCATAGGTAAATATGTCCCCTCACCAATACAGGGCTATAAGGAAAGGATATGCTAAGCCGAAAAAGGCTCATAGTACTCATCATTATGAACAACTCTTACTAAGGGACCAACCCGGAAATCGCAAAAAGAATATCAGCTGGCCCATACATTTTGTCGAGTATCATTTTCCTATTGGACAGCTGTTTATTTTTCGCGAATTCCGGATTGGTCTCACAGTAAAAATTGTCCATAATGAGGAGCACTGCGAGCACTTTTCGGTTAAGCATGCCCTTTCCTTACAACCCTGTAGTGAAATCACCATCACATCCTCATCAATCTTCACACACTTTCATAGCAACTACTACCTATTCTATGCCCTAGGTGTTATATAGCTGAGACAAACACCCGTATTTTCACCTCGACAAATGAGTAGGTACTTTCTCAGAGCTTCGCGACTTGAAAGTAAAATGGCCGTAAATAAGCAAATAGTTTGAACAATGGCTCTTCAATTACGCGGCTATGTAAACTTTTCAAGATGTCTTCATTTTGCGAGTGCACGCGCTAAGTGATGATATTATTTCTTGGCACCGCAACAAGAACATTGTTTTTACAAAACAAAAAACAAAAACCGACTTCAAAAGACCGACTATTGAGTTATTCATCTATTTGTCGCGCACGTACTTAATGCAAATTTAAGACTTATATGGTTTTCTCATGGATACCAGTAGGGTAAAATTGAGAGTTCTAACTCACGTTTATTTGCGGTTGGTAATGGTAACTGTAGTATGAGAATTGTATGGGGAATATGTTTTACCAACCGCAAAAAGTCGATTTAACTTTGTAAAAGTGTTTTTTTTTTTAATTTTTCGACGTGAGAGTTCAAACTCAAGTGTAGGGCTCCGGGGCAAGACGGGTTACGGTGTAGGGCTCCGATGTGGGATGTGTAGGGCTCCGGTGTGTGAGTGTAGGCGGCAAGACGGGCTACGGTAAGTCGGGCTCCGAGTCGGGTCTCCGAAGTAGGGCTCCGATGCGGGTCTACGGTGGGGCAAGCGACGGCGGCGGCGGCGGCGGCGGCGGCGGCGGCTGCGGCGGCGGGGCAAGACGGGCTACGGGGTAAGATGGGCTACGACGGCGGCGGCGGCGGCGGCGGCGGCGGCGGCGGCGGCGGCGGCGGCGGCGGCGGCGGCGGCGGCGGCGGCGGCTGCGACAGCGGCGGCGGGGCAAGACGGGCTACGGGGCAAGACGGGCTACGACGGCTGCTGCGACAGCGGCGGCGGGGCAAGACGGGCTACGACGGCTGCGGCGGCTGCGGCGGCGGGGCGGTGGATGTGTGGTAAGATAGTTACATTGTAACGAGCTGATATCAATGTGGTACATTTAGTATTTTATAACAATAGAGCAAATAGATAATGTGTATCAAACAAAGGATTGACAGGAAATAACAGATATATCTCATAAGTATTTGAAGTCTTTAAAAGCGTTGCAGAATGCAATTGTTATTTTAAACGTGGTTTTCAAAACGAGAACGACAGTCCAGTGCTAATGTGTTTAAAATCAATAAAATGTTATTTACAAGTCTTTTACCTTGGATGATTGTACTCTACTTGGAGAAAGAAAATGGAGTAGATATTATGGAGAAAAATATTTCAAAATCTATAAACGAAGATTTGCGTGAAGTGTGTTCTAGCAACTATCATTATCTGAAGAAGGTAAAGTTACTAGACGTAGACGGCAACCGTTTTATGAAGAATTGGTTGATTAAATTTTATCTCTATGCAGATACTGATAAAAATGAAAGCAGATTGTTTGCACATAAAAAACGCATTGTGTTCTTAAAAAGTGATGATGTTAGGAACAGTAAGAAATTGCTTAATCTACGTTTATGTAGTGATAATCGATTATTACTATTTAAATTGGAAGTTGTACATTCATTCAAAACTCGTGCAAAGCGAAGCAGCAGTGTTACAAATACTTTACAACAAGTTTGGTCATCCGATACATTCCAACAGAAGTATACAGACGAGAAAGGATTAGAGATTACAGTAAAACTTCCGAGAGGTGTAAATAAAAAACGTCATCACCTTGATAAGTCAAAGGAAGATGAAATATATAAGAGTACAACAATACCGGATACGGAATCTATTGATGACGAAATAAAAACTACTCCTGCTAGAACTACTTCAACAGCATCACTATCAACAACAACAACAACATCTTATCTGTTAAGTGAAACATGTCAACGTTATAAGATGACAATTGAAAGTGTGTTATTTTGGAGTCACAATCAGTTGGATAAATTGAGAAAGGGTGAGATAGAAGATTCAGAATGTTCAAACTCTAGTAATGATGATAAGAGATATATTTGCGACGATAATGTAAATACATTAGCTTGGGGTCATTGTAATATTAAATAAAAAAAACATATTGTAAAAACTGTTTTATTTCTCAAATAACACATCATTAGACATTTTTTTCTTCTTAATATATATGTATGGACATAGACTAAAATAATGTAAATGTTCTCGCCAAGGATCGTCGCTCTCTGTCCATTCCTCCAGACCTCCACCGCAATAATAACACATGGTTCTATCTCCCGAGATAGAAGAATCCTGCGTCTGCCAATTTCTCCGGATCTTGATACGAATCCATAGGCCAATTCACGAAACTCTTCACACGAGCTTTTCTCGATGCAAAGTATGGAAACTGAGGTGTAAAGCAGCTATTACCCAACATTTTGTATATTTACTGCAGCGACCGCTCTCTCAAACACCTTATCATATATTAAAAATTAAATTCTAATAATACTACCGCAATTACCACATTGATATCAGCTCGTTACAATGTAACTATCTTACCACACATCCACCGCCCCGCCGCCGCAGCCGTCGTAGCCCGTCTTGCCCCGCCGCCGCTGTCGCAGCAGCCGTCGTAGCCCGTCTTGCCCCGTAGCCCGTCTTGCCCCGCCGCCGCTGTCGCAGCCGCCGCCGCCGCCGCCGCCGCCGCCGTCGTAGCCCATCTTACCCCGTAGCCCGTCTTGCCCCGCCGCCGCAGCCGCCGCCGCCGCCGCCGCCGCCGCCGCCGCCGTCGCTTGCCCCACCGTAGACCCGCATCGGAGCCCTACTTCGGAGACCCGACTCGGAGCCCGACTTACCGTAGCCCGTCTTGCCCCCTACATTCACACACCGGAGCCCTACACATCCCACATCGGAGCCCTACACCGTAACCCGTCTTGCCCCGGAGCCCTACACTTGAGTTTGAACTCTCACGTCGAAAAATTAAAAAAAAAACACTTTTACAAAGTTAAATCGACATTTTGCGGTTGGTAAAACATATTCCCCATACAATTCTCATACTACAGTTACCATTACCAACCGCAAATAAACGTGAGTTAGAACTCTCAATTTTACCCTACTGATACCATTATCAGAACTGGACTAAATTGAAATGGGACCAAATGGGAAGCGTCAGCTTTCTAATAAAAAAAGAATCATCAAAATCGATTCACCCAGTCAAAAGTAAAAAGGTAAACAACAAAAAAGTAAAGGTAACAAACATATAAAAAAAAAAAAAAAAAACACAGTTGAATTGATAACCTCCTCCTTTTTTGAAGCCGGTTAAAAAGAACTGTTTTTACCCCACTTGGCGAAACGGGGTAATGTTTTTCAGGTAGTAATATGTGTAGGTCACGTGAGTATGCAGTATTGACGAGTACGCTGTGAAATCATCGCCAAATCCCAGTAGTCTTAACAGTTGAACTTCTGGGAGCTTACTACTAAATAGACATAATAGTGAGACCACCATTACATGTATGTTTGTTTGTTAGATTCTAGAGAACTCCTACCATCTAATGGACCGTTTTTGGATTGCGATTGCCACGTGTCGTTAGATTGGTATTTATACAGTTCGGGAGCTTTTAGATTTCGAGTAGCTCATTGGAAATGTATTTTACGATTTCATCGATCAAACGCTACGATTTAATGTACCAAGGAAGTATTACGCTACACGAGAAGACAGATAGGATATTTATAAACTCTCATAACTCAAAAAACTGAACATTAATTTTTTTTTGGAAATTGCAAAGGCAGATATCTCACCTAACCAGATACCCAATCATCGTCATAGCATATTTTCCAATCAATATCACATTTTATGCAACATCAAAGGAAGGTATTGATTACCTATTGAAGACCCTGGAAGTACCTATAATGGAAATGAAAGAAGACCCAGTAAATCCGAGCAGTAAGTAATATCCGATTATGTAAGAGGTTAAGTGAAGATTAGTAACACCTACGTCCTACGTTTATTAGCAGATTTAGCTGTAATCCTTAACCACAGAACAAATAATATGGGTAGAGGCTTAAGACTATACTACATATATATATTACGTAACGCGATTTACGTTTATGTGTATGTTTGAAATGTGTTTGTTTACGTTAAACTAAATACTCAGCCTTTTTATTTTTCAAGTTGTTATTTTTATTCATAATGGGAAATACGCTTTTTTTTGAGACGTTTATAAGCATGATTAGTCTTTTCATATGAATTTCATATTTCGTGTGAAAATAAATTAATATCATTTTTTAGCTTCCACAATGTAACTTAGATTATAATTAATTCATATTAGGAACAATCGTAGATTCCGTCGGACATGGTGAAACCCTTGTAGGCGTGAAGAAGAGGACAGCAATATATTTTAGAAATCGATTTAGGTAAGATTAATCGTGTCGTCTTTGTCTTTCAAGTATACGTCTACCTATGGAATAATGTTTTATTAATTCAGTTTTTGAAATATTGCTCTTGGATGTTTGTTACCTACTCAATCACGAATAAACAAGTGAACGGATCTGGATGGAACTTAGTATACTTACATACAAATGGACTACTATTTACCCCGGATAAAATTATGGTTATAATATGGGTGTTTTCAAGTCGAGAGAGAATTGGTCTTAGAGGCAAGCGAGAATTAGTCGTAGACCGCGTCATTGCTTCCCGTCAGGCAAGATGGCGGTCAAACGCTAGCCTATCTTAGAATGAAAAAACGGCGCTGGCGCAGCTACTCTAATATGAGTTTGAAGTGTGATAAAATCACTGTATTGTGTCAACACTTACTTCCCGTCATAGGTGTGATTGCCTTCTCTCCCTCGTGCTGGAACAACTTTAGCGCTGCCATCGTCGCCTTCAGCTGCTCGTACTCGCGAGCCATTTGCTTCTGTACCTGTAACAATACATGCGTCTCTCAATTTCTGGAAACATGTCTGACAAGGATCGATTCCCTTAAGGGCTCCCGCACACGGGCCACCGGCCACAACCACAAAACGCCGCCACCGGCATGTTTCCTATAGTTTTCATACACGACGATTGTAGCGTGTGGCGGCCACCGGCGTCAACCGTGTGCGGCGAGTCCATCTAAAATGTATGAAAACTATAAGAAATATGCCAGTGGTGGCGTTTTGTGGTTGTGGCTGGTGGCCCGTGTGCGGGAACCCTAAAATGTGCTTCGACTTCGATAAATTTTTAAATTGTGGTATTGACTAGAAATTGACAAATCATCATGATAGAGTTGATTAGAGAAAAGAAAAATCAGAATTTGACAAAACTCCAGCTACAATGGCGTTATAGAACTTTACTGAATATCGTAAAAGGTCAATAGGTGGTTACATTTCATACAAAACAATATTTTTAGACGAGTTACAATATATTCAGAACAAACAAACAAAAACACAACAAATCCGAACTGTTTTTAACCGACTTCAAAAAAGGAGGAGGTTATCAATTCGACTGTATGTTTTTTTTATTATGTATTTTTTTTATGTTTGTTACCTCATAACTTTTGACTGGGTGGGTGGGTTGATGATTATTTTTTTATTAGAAAGCTGACGATTCCCATTTGGTCCCATTTCAATTTAGTCCAGTTCTGATGATGGTATCCATGAGAAAACTATATAAGTCTTAAATTTGCATTAAGTACGTGCACGACAAATAGATGAATAACTCAATAGTCGGTCTTTTGAAGTCGGTTTTTGTTTTTTGTTTTGTAAAAATAATGTTCTTGTGTAACAAAAGCAGTACAAAATTATGGTCGATCACTAGAGTGCGAGTACAAAGTAAGTAATACAAGTGGAAGCGGCAGTAATCATTTCAGGGTATTTCATTCTAACAAAGTTCTCACGAGAAATCACATAACACCATGATCTAAGACAACAAAAACAATATGAGGGCAATCCAACGCGCATTCTTCCGAGAACCATTATAAGCTGCTAACCATAATGGAAAAGATACGTACATCGGGTAATTTATCTTCGTGTAGGCACAAAAGTGAAATTTCGATCTTTCACCACGATCACACAATCACAATGGCACAGTAAAAATGCTAAGCACTTCCCACACGAAATGTCAAAAGCGTTGAGTAACACGCCGACTACGATACAACGTATTTAATTTCACCTAATTCGGATTTACGCCTTGACCGACTTGTATAACTAATCTTTAAGAAGTGGGTCGTTACGCGAACAATTAGCGCCTACCTGCGAAATATAGGCCGTTTTATAGTCACGGAAAACGATGCCGTGTTACGATTACAATAAAAGCGGCTGTGGCGTGAACGCCGTTGACAGATGACAGGAGCTAACTGCGACCGTACCGAAATCGGACACCAAGCTGTCTCCATTCAACCGACGTATTGCAGCGGTTCATCGACCCTAAGCACTTCACTTCAGCAACCAGTGCGGCCACAGACTAAACAATAACGACTACTCAAAAGGCGCACGCACCAATAAAACGACACCGCCGAATCGACAATAGAACAAATGTTTGGCGAGAATCCAGCCACTGAATTAGACTAGGTGACCTAAACCGAAAGCCTAGCTCGTACTCTAACCAGCCGTTAATCAAGCGATTAACAGTTTTCAAGACTGTTTATAATAATTCATGATAGTTTATGACAGTAATCAAACTACGTGTTTATGGTGTGATGACAGCCCGATTAATTGGCCGTGCGTTTATGGATAGACCAATTTGTGGCGTGAACCTAATGACAACTAATTCGCTTTGCGTGAACCGGAAGAACAATTTATTATTTTAATGTTTTTGTATGATTATTTAGCCGAGTCGTCCTGCTGGTAGGCGAAAGCTTCCCTCCACTTTTAACGGTTTATCGCTTTTAAAAGCTGAGTGATTACAAAAGGAGTCCAAATAATTTATTAATAGTTATTTGAACTCCTTTCAGTCTGGCTCTTATTTACCTTTTTACAATTAAACTGACTCATTTTTTACCCACTAAATTAGACAAAAAAAAAAAAAATTAGTCTAGTCCACTAAGATAAAATTTGACAAGGAGATAATGAATACAATTAAGACTAATTTTATTTTGGAAAAATATTAATTATGACATTCTTAGGTGAAACCGCGTTTCTCCGCTAGTCAAGTTATAATCAGATTGTGGCAATATCTTGTCAACGCTTTCTATTTACTTTTTATTACAGTTCAAGATTGCCTATGTCTGTTATATTGAGGCAATAAATTGTAATTTGGTTTGACACTTGACATTAGACTTTCTGTAGTTAGGTTAGTCATAGGCTTTTTGCAGTTAGTTAGGTCAGCACTAAAAATTAACCGATTTTGGGATTTCAAATAGAAGTTAATTTACTTTACTCATTTCTATACTATTTTTACTAATTCAAATAAACATTTGTGTTTTTTTTACAACCCTATTATATTTATTTTACCATAAATGATTAAAAATTTTTTTTTTTTTAGTTTTTAAATTAGTTTTCCACTAGACTGTAGATGTAATGTTGCGATGGCGTTATTATGTCTATTAGCGATCAATATCTTGTGAAAGTTCTTTAATGACTGGCTGTGGCAACATTTTTGTTGAAAGTATACCAATTACCAACTCATCTCCAGCTAGAGAAAGATAAAAGATGTATTGGTAATGGGTAATTATTGTATTTTCTAGCCATTATTTTAATAGTCTAAATATTTCAAAGAAATATCAAACCTGCGTTTGTACTATTTACGTATTTTAAGTAGCAACTACACAGAGTTATTTATAAGGTCAAATAAAGGCATACGAACAAAAAAAAAACATTGAAATTATCTTATATATAAAAAAGAATCGCTGTTCGTTAGTCTCGCTAAAACTCGAGAACGGCTGGACCGATTTTGCTAATTTTGATCTTGAAATATTTGTAAAAGTTCAGGGAAGGTTTAAACGGTAACAAACATGAATAATAAGTAAAGAAAAATACTAAAATCGACAATTTAATTTTTGCAATACAAACTGTTCCTACCTGTGAAACATTTGAAGTTCGTCCTATCGGTACGGTAAACTCGGGATGTCCGATCTCTTTTGTCTTTTTAGAAATAAAAATAGTGTCACTTGGTTGTCAAATATTTATAGGTGTGTTCAGAAATTGGTCCGATCTTTTTGGTCTGTTTTGTTGTTTTTTTTTTGTTTTGTTTGCTCTAATACAGGGAAGGTTTAAAAGTTAAAAAAAAGCGGGTGAAACCGCCGGCTGCAGCTAGTATACTCATAATTTTGAACAACTTTTGCGAAGAACAAAACCTGAATACGAGAAAAAAACAGCTGACCCCATTTCATTGACACCAAGGATTAGTGTCAATGAAATATTTTTGGTACTTTTCAGTTTTTTTGGTACATTTTGGTACTTTGATTTCAGGGTTGGTCGCATAGTAAAAGTTGTTCAATACAAGTTTTGTACCTTTTGTGCATAAATCTTTGATAAACTAATCTATGCAATAAAATAATCGAGTTTACGAAACCAGAACACGAATTACTAGTCTCGCTAGTACACAAATATGCTAATACTAAAGGGCTTAGTATAGTAAAAGACGTGAAAGTCTGTCTTTTAATGGTAATGCCGACAGAACAAACAAATTAAACATGCATGCAGTCTGGTCGACGATTATTCATCTTTTGCAGTCCAATACACATGCCAACTGTGACGTTGCGTCATAAGACACGGTTATTACAACAAAAGCTGCATAATGAAACCATTGACTGATAAACGGGGAGATGCGTACATGCGTAGGACTTTGTGTAACATTCTGTCTCGAACTGGAGGACAGCTGGGAGTGTTTTTGTAGTGGTCTGGTCACAAAACAGAGTATATTATATACGGTTATAAGAAAAGGGTACGTTAAGCCGAAATGGCCTCATAGTACTCGTCATTATGAATAATTTAGTATGGGATCAACACGGAATTCGCGAAAAAATAAGCTGTTCTATACATTTTGTCGATAAAAATTGACATTTTTCTAAATAACAGCTGTTTTTTTTGTCTCAAATTTCAGGGTTGGTCTTGTAGTAAAAGTTGTTAATGATGTACCTACTACAAGCTCTTTTCAGCTTAACCATACCCTTTTCATAACACTGTATGTTTTATGGTCTGGTTTTGAATCTCACAACAAAAAGTCAATCAGACAGTGGTTCACAGCTAGAAATGATTTTTTAGAGCTATTTAAAATCTAATCGTTGACGTTTTTTTGGTAAGTGCAGTGATGGTAAGAGGTAGAATTTCGCCATAGCTATTTTTAAGCCATAGGTTTAAATAGCCTGACTGGCTGTCCGATGGTAAGCAGTTACCGTCACCTGGATTCCAGTAACACTTGAGGCGTAACGAATACGTTGCTGACCTTTTAAGACTATTAACCGCCCTTTGAAGCACCCCGTGTTAACATGTGCCACAAGTAAGATCTTGTAACTGCGAGCAACGATACTTTTAGTTCATTGATTAAACTAAGTGAGGTCTAGGGGAACAAATTCGCGTTTGTAAAAACTTACAAACGCGAATTTGTTCCCGTTTGGTATTTTTTTGTAACATATATTTGCCGGATGATAACTTGAATACGGTTGATCCGATCTTGATAAAGTTTTGCAGAGAAGTAATTCATTGTAGTAAATGATTTAAGTTCGAATATGAGCAAAATCGATCGAGAGGTTGTTTTAAGGGCTGTGAGGTCTCAGTTCGCCGCGGGCTACTAGTTACTAGTTTGTTTGGAACTAAATGGTCAGTTCATCAGCAAAAATAAAACATACAGTCGAATTGAAAACCCCCTCCTTTTTTGAAGTCGGTTAATAAATTAGTTCAACGACGTTCTCACGTTTAACAGTCATTAGTATGCGGGCAACGAAGAGACCGTAACGCATCTTCCTTTTTAATTTCAAAGGAAACAGAGCACATTTTAACCAGCATTTAATGAAATATTACCGGTTACGTGAGCGAATGCAAATATAATACACTACAAGAAATGGCGTGAGCCGTGACGGTACAGCATCGTACTTTGTATGGGCCGGAGTTGCCCCTGTTCTACGGCGACCTAGTTAGGTAAAGGGAACAGTAGGTAGTAGGTGCTATTATTTCTTCTGTGGTACAGTCACACAAAATAATAACATTATACTATTATTGACAGCACAAAAAGAGAGACCAAGCAAAAGAAAAAAATAGAGATAGTTACGAAAGGCGATCTTTTCCAAAGATTAAGATCGAAGATAAGAAAAAAATAAGTCCGGACGGTGGTGTAAAATTAATAAGCTGAATAGATTTAACCACCGTAGTATACGGGCTGACTGGTTAGACACTTGACATATTCTAGGTTATCATAGTACTCATTATTATGAACAACTTTTACTATGGGACCAACCCGAAATTCGCGAAAAAAAAATCAGCTCTTCCATAGAAAATGTCAATGACACTTGACAAAATGTATGGAACAGCTGATTTTTTTTTCGCGAATCCCGGGTTGGTCTCATAGTAAAAGTTGTTCATAATAATGAGTACTATGATAACCTAGAATATGTCAAGTGTCTAACCAGTCAGCCGGTAGGTATAAGCTTTTTTTAGGAAACGCTACAAAGAGCATTTCTTGATAAAATTACAATCTAGCCTCAGGCTATTATATAATTTATTATTAACCTTTTATGAGTCCTCGTTTTATTAAACCAGTACAAACAGGCACTCAAGAAGACTGCCTGATGGTCAGCTGTCACCGTCATTTCCCGCAACACCGGAATAGTATTTGTGGAAAGTAGTAGATACTGGAAATTATTTTTAAGATCCTTTTCCAGAATATCTAGTATGGTGTAACTGATGGGAAGGTTTTCTACTTTATTGCATCCATAGACTTAACACTGTCAGTCCTTTAATAATAGCAGTTTAAACGAATATCACCGACGTATTTGAAAGACATGTATAAAAAAAGTAATCGAAGTGATTTAATTTCAAACCTTACAGTTGTATGTATTATGGACTGACTATGTAGTCCCAACGATGGCAACCCTGCCACGGCACTTGGCCTGCCAGTAAAAGTGTAACAATTTAATTACAGAGCAGATCGGTAATTATTCTAATCGCCTATCGATCGGTTCCACTCATTTCCCTTGGAATTCCTCATGTGATAGACAAAAAACTTGATGCAGCACGATAGAGTATATAGAGCAACAATTAACTTGCAGGGTTCCTTTCATTTTACTTTTACCGGAGAAATCAAGCATAACAAAGTGGTGAGTGCAACGGTTCAGATCGCGTGCCAAAAACCTATTACGCGGTGAACTCCATTGAGTATTAGTGTTAATTATGGAGTGATGGGTGGTTTACCCAGACCGTTTATCTTAGTCCTCGCCTGCGCGGTACAGAGGCGCGGGGGACTGAGAGGGCGGCGCGGGCGGTTGCGCCGCGGCGGCGCGCCTCTGTACCGCGCAGGCGAGGACTAAGATAAACAGTTTGGCTATAAGTGTCAGGACTGAATTCAGATGCTACTTGGCTATGGTTATGCTGGTGGACGTCTGATCAATCGATATACATATGTCCAAGTCGATTCGATTTCTTTTAAGCAAGCGTGTTTCATCGTAGACCGCAACATTGCTCACCATCACGCAATGGTGTTGAAATGCAAGACTTAAACCGAATTAAAAAAGTCTTGACCGTTGCCGGATACAATTCAGTTATTAATAGTTATGACCTGTTTGTCGTTTTAGTGGGATTCTTTGTATTTGATTAGATATCTCTTCGATTTTGGCCCACCGGACTCATAATTCCTAAAAATTTTGACTTCCAATCTTTTTGACTCCACTTCTGTGCGACGAGACTATTTCATGCAAATAATAGGTATTTAATTTACCCTGTATTGGGCGACGAACTCTGTAGAGGTGGTCAAACGAGGTAACTTACAAGAAACGAGTGTGTTTGACCGTTTTATTCAAAAATGCTATTGTGGTTCTTCGAGCTAACTGTAGGTACGTATGTACAGTCTGCGACTAGATACATACGTATAGTCGTATATGAAAGTCGTAAAGTAGTTTTTCATTGGATTGGATTGGAAAAATTGTTAAAAATGTATTGAAATAAAATCGTACAGGCCGAGTAGCGCCTGATGCCAATGTATTGTTGATTAATACCTTCTACATTGCGTGAATAAGTATGCAAAGGAATGGCGATGCGATAGCCTCAGTTGCAGATGCAATTATTGTAATGTCCGACCAAATTAGGCAAGAAACTGCATTATGTATTGCTCCATTAAACTGTATTGATCAGCCATTCGACCGTATCACAAGACGTTACGGTCGAATTTTGTTTCAACTAGGCGTGGGCGCAAGATTCGACTTTTTATCGTTCAAACCGGCTGAACTAAACCTGAATGTACGACTCTAGTATTTTCAATAAACTAGTATAAGGGCAATTAAGTCGATCCACAAGAACTGGGGCCAATTCTTGGACGTTCGAGATTACCTCCGTCAGTCTCTCTCGCATGACATTTTTAATGAGAGTGACCGTGACCGAGCTAATATCTAAATCGTCAGAATAAGGTGAGTCTTTAGGTTCTCGGACCGTGAGAGGATTCCATTGAGAAAAACGGTCGTTTTCTCAACCAGGAACCAGCCTACTCTGGAAAGGAATTGCCGTGAAGATGAGCGCTAGATAGTTAAGTTTACAAACGTCTTTGAGGTAACTGATTATCTTACTCTTGTTAACAACTCATTAGGGTAGGGAGCCGAAACATTAGATTGCCTTAAGATTGTAAAATTGAACCATATTTGATAAGCTAAGTAAACCTTGGTAAATCCTGATTGTACGCTTTTCTATACCGCATAAAATCATACGTATTTGACAGTTTTATATGTATGTGGAACAGGATAAACTGAATAAGACAACTTGAAGACGCGACTCTACACGCAAAGAGGAAAACAGATTGGTAAACTGTAAAACAATATAAAGATCTTTTTATATCGGACAAGGTGTTTGAACGACCTAAAAATTACACAAAATGAGTCAAGTAGTCAATGACGAAGATGGAACTTAGTGGAAAGAAGCAATAGTAGATATTCAAAGGGTATGGTATGTTGCATTTTGATATCTTCATTGCGCATTCATTATGTATCCATTATGTTACTTTACAAATATTTTACTACATTTTAGAAGAATTTATTTGATGTTGTTGCATCATAAATAGAGGCATCCAAGGAGATGCGAATCTAGTCACACCACGTATCGGACTACGGCCTTGAGGCCATTTGCCTTCAACGCTTTTACTTTACTCCGAGCGGTCTAAAACACACCCGTTTAACATGGTTCTACATAAAATGTGTCACCATATTTGCATACGGTGGATCGATAAAGTCACTTTACAAGCCACATCTACGTCATACCATTCCTTAGAAATTTGCATTTTGATACTATTATTTGATAGCACGCGATAAGAGTCCTTGTTCTTCAATTATTTAAATCTTGACAAGCTTCTTTAATTACATCAATCGTTGATTAAGGATTTCAATGATTTGTATTATTTTTCACTGTAAACTTGCTGTGAGTCAAAGCAGTTATTTTTTTTTGTTTTTTGGCCTAGCTTTATCCGATTTGTGGTCTAATACGTCATAAACTTAGGACTCTGTCCAGGCGAGAAGGAACTCCGTAAAGCGCCTCGTCATCTAGAGCAGACAGACACATCAAGCAGGCGAAAATCGCCCATATATCGAGTAAATCAAGCCAGCTGGCGTAAAACGGTTTTTTCCTTAAGTGCAGCGAGATGACCTTAAGTTAGAAATACTCGATGGAAAACCGTGAGATGCTTCACATTTACCTCTGTCAGTTCTTAGTACGATAATGAACAAACTGCTAAGAGCGAAACGACTACAGCCTGCCTTTAAAAAGGTACACTTCGAATCTAGCTGTACCTTTTTATCTAGGTTCTAGATGCTAGGCCGTATACTCGTATCTCTCCACAGTGCGTATCTTCAAACAATACGGGCGGAAACTCAACCAAACAAACATTGAATCACCTAGCCATACAAAAACGCCAGTCCGTAACTCTGTACTAAGTGGAAACACTTGTGTTCGCCTGTCGCGTCCTTGCGATCAATAAATTAGTTTTTGTAAGGTGAAACCTGACAAAGGTCTTTTGTATTTCAACAAAGTTAACTGCTAAGGTGGCTGAATGAGGAAACTATTAAAGTAAACGGGAGGTTATCAGTTTTGGTGAGAAAACATGGTAGTGGCTCCTCCACGAAACTGTATAAATGTTGATCGCACGTCAATCGCATTTGCCAATACTGACGTAATGTTAATCTTGTAAACTGTACAGCCTTCAACTAATTTTGATAAGGTTTTTGTACGTTAACATGAGCAAGTGTAGACAAGCGCCTTGACTAAACAGTACTTTTTTAATCTAGTTAAATATGTTTAAAGGGAGTATGATTTTATGTTTTTTAGATAGACTGACTATGACTATACGATAGGTTATTTTGAAGTTACTTCGCTAGTTAAATAGTATAATGAATAGAGTAAGGTAGAGATACTAATGTTATCATTATCATTTAGGAAAACTTCGTCAAACTGAACAGAACATTATGAAATAGGGAATTTATGTCTTAAAATGTTCTATGTAGTATCCATGGTCAACGCTGCAAATTAGCTAAACTATTTATTCAGTACTTTTGGATTTTATCTTGAGAACGTGAATTTTAATACAGCTTTACCAGAGTTAGGTAATAAGTTTTAAATTATACGGGCTGACTGGTTAGACACTTGACATATTCTAGGTTATCATAGTACTCATTATTATGAACAACGTTTACTATGGGACCAACCCGAAATTCGCGAAAAAAAAATCAGCTGTTCCATAGAAAAATGTCAATGACACTTGACAAAATGTATGGAACAGCTGATTTTTTTTTCGCGAATTTCGAGTTGGTCCCATAGTAAAAGTTGTTCATAATGATGAGTACTATGATAACCTAGAATATGTCAAGTGTCTAACCAGTCAGCCGGTATATTACACATAGGAAGATATCGTCTACTATAAAACTAAATGACCCTTCAATGTGTTTACAGTTTTATGCGAAAGAGGTGTACAGATGCAACGCAATTCACAAATTAATTGACTTGGACTTGTTGTGCTGACTGACACTAACTAACGTGTTCCTCAAAGCTAACTAACTTAATAAGTAAGCATGAATAAGCCTCATTAAATCAGAAAATAAAGCACACAGTAAAAAGAGAGACGTGTGGGCGACGCAGTTTGTTTGCACCTATCACACAAGCCTCAGTGATTCAGAAGAACCGTTGACCCGGTCTAAATTAATCCTTAACAAAACTAGGACCTGTGCTAGCAAGAATTAAATTGTTTAGTGCAAAATGTAACCATAAAATTGTAACTGTAAAAAACCCTCAACATCAAAATGGATGAACTGATTTTAATAAAACATGTCCGAGAACCAATGCTGGAAGACAATTATGACGTAAAAATACGTAGCGACGTAGCAGGGGCGCCCCTGACGGGCGTAAATGGCGTACACTTTTCTATTGAATACACGCTACGTATTTTTACGTCGAAGTTGTGCTAGGCACCTTCTTTCAAATAAACAAAACCGCATCCAAATCGATTCACCCGTTTAAGAGTTACGATGCCACAGACACACAGGGGTTAAACTTATAACACCACTCGTTTTGCGGCGGAGCTTAAAAATAGTCATACACACCTATTTTAGAGAATCAAAAACCAATCCAATTCACTTAAACTAACCAAATTGCCAGATGGCCAGACTTTTTTGCAATATTTCAGGAGTAAATTAGACACTGTCTTTATCACTTCAATCTATTAGACAAGGACAATAACACTTTATAATCATTTCAGATTTAATTTACTGTAGAGAATGATACTAAGAGAACAACCACAGACATCAGTTAATTTGTTAGTGAACTAGCAAATATGGTTAAAATAACAACTATGGGTATACAAGGAAAGTTTCGTCAAGTACTTAATGATATTTTCCTTAAAATACATGAGCAGCGCTAAAAACATTCAGACGGCTACAATAACATTTGTTTTTATTTATTTATTAGCGACCTGCCTCGGCTTCGCACGGGTATGAAATATAGGGTTATTCATAAAGGGTATGCTAAGCCAAAAAGGGCTCATAGTACTCATCATTATGAACAACTTTTGCTATGGGACCAATTCGAAATGCGCGAAAAAAAATCAGCTGTTTCATAGAAAAATGTCAATGACACTCGACAAAATGTATGGAATAGCTGATTTTTTTCGTGAATTTCGAGTTGGTCCCATAGTAAAAGTTGTTCATACTGATAAGTGCTATGAGCTCTTTTCGGCTTAGCATACCCTTTATGAATAACCCTGTATAGTCTATGTTACTCGATTATGATGTAGCTTCATATTGTTGAAAGATGTTTAAAATCAGTCCAGTAATTTTTGAGTTTATTTGTTACAAACATCGAAAAATACAAATCTTTATTTACAATCAAATGACCAAAACAAACAAAACAAAATGTGATAGCATTCTACCCATTACAGTGACTTGATGAAAACCGTAATTTCTGACGCCTTATTGTACTTACAATAAGTACTTACTTACTTTACAATAACTATCACGGTTCATGAGACATGGCCTGGTGATAGACGGACAGCGAAGTCTTAGTAATAGGAATAGGGTCCCGTTTTTCGTTTTAGGTACTGAACCCTAAAAAGTAGTGTAGCTGGTAGCCAATACACTGAAGAGATATTATAATTTTTTTTTCTATAGTAATATTATAAAGAGGAAAGATTTGTATTTTTGTATGTTTGTGTGGAATAAATTCAAAAACTACTGAACCGATTTCAAAAATTCTTTCAACATTCGAATGCTACATTATCCCAAACTAACATAGGCTATTTTTTTTTTATCCACAGCGAAGCGTGGGAACAGCTAGTTCTTTACAAAGTTCGAAACCGCTTGTTCTCGATGTTATTGTAGATGTCAGAATGTCTCTAAGCACGGCTTGGGTATACTGGATACAAGGAAATACTTATAAGGGG
Organism: Alcis repandata; assembly: GCA_949125135.1. Lineage (NCBI taxonomy): Eukaryota > Metazoa > Arthropoda > Insecta > Lepidoptera > Geometridae > Alcis > Alcis repandata. The sequence continues at coordinate 4,836,498 of OX421240.1, forward strand.
ACAAAGACTTAAATAGTGATCTATTAAAACATGTAATTGCGAATGTATGTGTGTGCTTCTGTGCTTACATGCATAAATGAACGCTACTAGCTTCCTTTTACGTAGGTTACATAAAAGGCAGCTAGCAATAATAGATAGTTTTATCGATTACTAGTTGCGTCTTGCGGTTTCACCTGCGAGGTGATGATAAAGATGATGATGATGAAAAGAAGACTCTATGTGTTATTCCAAAATTTTAACTATCTACATTCTAAATTTCAATTCAATTTCAATTTCGGTTCAAAGAAATCGGTTTAGTTGTTGCGGAAATATGTGGAAAGTGGCAACACACGAACTCTCACATTTTATGTAATAATATGGCACACGTTTTTCTAATTTTTTTATTAATCCTCTCCATTCTATGGTTGCCTGGAAGAGATCGCTTTTAGCGACAAAACCGCCTGTTATTGCACTAGTTTTCAGCCTTATTATCATTTTGTTTGTAATTTTTATAATAGTAAGAACATGAAAGAGTTTATCTATAAATATATCTATCAGCAATGTAATCTGATTGTTTCTTTTTTTATGTAAACATGAATCAAATGTTTCATTCATTTCATACTTTGTATGCAACATAATTGCATACAAATTGAGATATGCATGAATTGAAATAACTAAATGAATGATAAAAAGATAAACTCTGTATTGTTTATACCAGAAATCTATACTAATAAGAAAATAAAGAAGTAAAGTTTGTGTGTTTGTATATTTGTTAAATTGTAAGGGGTAATCTCGGGATCTACTGAACCGATTTTAAAAATTCTTTCACCAATAGAAAGCCACATTATTGCTGAGTGTCATGGGTTATATAAAAAACCGAAAAATAAAAAGGCTTTTACGTGGTAGTCCGTTTTGCAAAGTGAATCGGAGAAAAAACGGTCCGGACGGCGCGCGATGGCTTCGGGTTTAATTAACATTATGCCCAACGAAGTGGGCAAGGGTCAGCTAGTTATAAATAAAATGATAATAACACTTGTAAAAATAATGCAAACACTGGAAGCTTTATCACTAAGAGGAATAATTTTTAGATTAAGATAAAGAATATAATATGTACATGAAACAGGCTAGGTAACAAGAGAAAAACAGCTATTCCATACATTATGATCAATACCATTTTTCTATGAATCAGCTGTTTCTTTTCTAGATTTCAGGGTTCAATGCCATAGCACAAGTTGTTCTGAAATACCAGTTCTTACTTATACATGTTTATGGGTTCCTACACCCCAAGGTTATACCCTTGTATAGGCCAACTAGAACCTTTTATCTGTTCTCGGTCTGGGTGTTAGTTGTCCTTGTCTGTGTTCCATGGTATCCCTGACACGGTATCCTAGGGGAGCGGAAAACTATTTATTTATTTTGACCTATCATCACCATTCTATTTTCTCAATGTATTTGCATGATGTATTTTTGTTTACATGACTGTATCAATGCAAAAATATGTTACTACAATAACAGAGTGTAAATTGATACCATTGACATTATATCATCACAACAAAGGAAGTGTTTCTCCGAAGCTGCACAATCCGCAATCAATAACCTCTTGTGGTTATAAGAGCATGACTATTGATATACATCTGATCCATAATGAGGAACAATTAATTGGTTTGGGTTTTGACAGCAGAATGTTGGAAGCACTTTTCTGGGAGAGTTTTGTGTCATCCGTTATATGCTTGGCTTTGTCAATATTGTTTTAAGTTTTTAATTTGGTTGTTTGTTCTTATAGCCATGTAGAGACCTTTGGATGGCCTAAATACTCTGCTATCAGGACTTGCTACTTAGTCCATACAAATTGAGTACTGAGTTAAAAAAAAAAAACACATGTACAATTGTCATTATCAATACACCCAAGTCAGTCAGTCAGTCAGTCTCCAAATTGTGTGATTAAAGGTGTTGAAAGCCAAAAATTAAGAGTTGAAGTTGAAAGGTGTTGAACTCTCTATCTATCGAGGCTGTGGTTTTTGAGGAAAAACAATTTGGTCTTGTCAAATCTGTTTAAAAAGTATGTGAGTTGGCATCCTGTAGATTTCCCTGTTAAGTTTAGTAGATTATTTAATGGATATTTTCATATAAAAAATTACTTATTTTTACTTGATATTATGACTTGGGTAAGACACAAGATTTACAATATGCTGTATAAGTAGGTAGGTACAGAAAGTTTAAGAAAGCATCAATCAAGTTTTGTCATCTGACTCATTGGAAATCTTGCATTTAGTATGATCATAAAAAGTTGATGATTCCATCTATAAAACTAATCACAAATCTATGATCTAGATCTTGATCTAGATAATTCTAGAAAATTACTCTGATTAGGTGTAATACAGGTTTATTGTAGGACATGTTGACATTTAATTTGTTATTTGACCACAGACATTATTTTTAATGAGATATTATTAGAGGCTTTTCTAGTAAACACTTCTTAAAGTTACGCAACATTAGTTAGTATCTGGCAGAACTTGTGCAAATGTTGTTTATTTGTTTTTTCCTGCCAGACTAATAACTATGAATTGATTGTCAGGTCAGAGGTACGGAAAAGGACATATACTACTTTTTAACACCATTATTATTATCTTTTTTCCTCAACAGGGATAACTTGCAGCAGCTGGTAAATAATATTTAAAATAATGTTATGATGGGCAAACAATAATGCTTGATAAAAATCTACAAAGTTATGAATGAAAACAGATTCTGCAGTTTGAAAATTGATTGTTCCGCAAATGTAGGTAAGTTCCTAAGGTTGCCTGGAAGAGATCGCTCTTATCGATAAGGCCGCCAGTTGTTGCACTAGTTTTTGTTGTAATCTTTTTGTTTGTAATTTATGGTGTGAACAATAAAGAGTTTATCTATTTATTGTCAGGAATGTCAGATAATTAATGCGAATATTGTAAGCCTAGGAAATAAAGACCTTTAGATATCTTCATTTGTATGCGTTAGCCTTGCGATTGAGTCTCTTTTGCATAATTTATGAGGAATGCCACAGGAAGTTAATTACGTTGTCTTCATAATAACTGAGAGACTCTTGATATAAATTAAATGACTTTAGCAATGATGCTTATAACAATAGGTTGCAGCTATCGGCTTGGAAATAGGCAATACAAACATAAACTATCATAACAAAAATGTGTGCAAGTTGACTAAAATTGTTGGAATATAAATAATACATTGTTTTTATAAAATAAGAGTTTTCAACTATTTTGTTGATTACTATGGGTTATCATCCTTTTATTACAACAAATAGTACTTTGAATTTAATTAAGATTGGCATTGTATTATAGCAGATAGCATGACAAGAGAGCTATACCCAGCTGCTGGAGGGAGAAGTCTGTGAATGATGACCATTGATCATTATTGTATAATTTTTATTATGAATCTGTTTGAAGCCGTCTTAGTTGATGTCCAACGTTTATTGAAGAATTGCGGCTGGCTAGGAAAAGAAGTGTGGCAGAATTTTAAGGAGAAAGTTTTCCAAAGAGTTAATAATTCAAGAATGATGTTGATTATTTAATTAGCAAGCTTTGAGTTCTTTATTGCTTTCGGGAACAAACTGAACATGATTGAAAATTTGAATTGATTTCAACATCATTATTCAGGATAAAATATAAATATAAACAGTACAAGATTAATGTCACTTTGTTAGGACATAAACAAACCAGTGTATTACAAACCAGCGTACTGGGCGGCCTTCCGCCTTCCTTTCCGATGATAATAATTACCTCTCATAAAAGGAAATGCCCCATTCAAGGTGAGCAACTAACAAAATCTTAAGATTCTTTAACAATTTTTAATTTTGTAAAGGCACTTACCAGTTGCCACTTGGACTTCCGTGTGGGGTCTGCGATAGTGATCAGCAGCCTGTGGATCATCTGGACTGTGCCTTCGTAGTAAACGACCGCCGAATCGTAGTTGCCCATCAGAGTCATCTCCCTCGCCAATTTCGTGTTCTCGCAAATTTCCCCGACAGAAACTGCCATTATTGTCATTCCCGCTACGTAATGTAACTTATTCGGACTGAAAATGGGAAGGTTCTTCGCAGAGACCCCCTAGAAGATTACATTCGCGTGTGACATCCAATAATCCGAATGTACCACTTTGCATTTTTACAACATAACCAAAACGACAATCATTGCGTTTTGGTGGCGATTACTTGGAGTGTTGAGAAAGGTTTTATTTGTGAGACGAATCAGTTGTTACATTACGGAATAATATATAATTTACAATTCATATTTTTTTGAGAAAAACAAACTTTACAATTTTTTACAGCTCACACACATTCACAATTCAATTCACAATCGCAAGCAACTGACAACTAGTGATGCACTTAACGATTAAAATAACTGACCGGTCTGACAGATTCGATTTTACGTCACAAAATCGAACGGTATCCGGAATGCATTAAATAATATCGAATGAAAAGTCTACTGGCACTCGATCTCACAAGTAAGCCGGAGGTGAAAATCTGACACTTCCTGAGATTATTTACTCGGACCGTTTGATTGCGCGACCGAGATGACTTGAGTGTAGTCGGAGTAGCAACCGACTTCTATTTTTGCCAGAGGTAAGATGTTAATGTCGTCGGTTACTTAGCGACTATTAAGCTAGGATTTGTCAGATACGTACACGACATGAATTAAAGATGATACATTACATACCTATTTCCTCTGTTATAAAAATAATATGTAATATAATTTAAGACAGTTTAAAGCAACTTTTGAAAACAAAAAAATTACGACCATTATGTGAAAAAATCGAACGGAAAACAAAGTATCGATATTTTATTTGGTTCGTCCTCTCCCTATCATTTATGTTGTCAACAAAATAGCCAATCAATGACGACCTAGACTCTGAATGTTGGTAGCTCCGTTTTCTAGGTTTGATCATATTGTTCAATTCGAACAGAGTCGATTATTAGGGTAGAGTTTTTAATAATCGACTAAGCATTTTTTTTTTTTTTTTTAATATAGTGACCAAAACGCAATGGAGCGAATAGGGAGGCATAATCAACTATAAAAAATAAATTCTCTGACGACGAATAATAGCATCCAGGAAACACAATCTCCCGGAGCATGCCTATAAATCAATAGGCTTTGATTTTTGGGCTTACTATTAATGAGTAATGAATCTAGACGTAGTAGCGTATCATGCAAGGCAAATAAAAGGCATGCTTTCGGGCAAGAAACGAGCATCTGTATCTATCAATACCTTTACTGATTGCCGGCTGAATAAATAATTGAATATGGTGTAGCCATTAGGTATTTCAACCGCCAATGTTTATTATACTAGAACACGAGAAGCCGATACAGACCGTTCTATACGTTTGGCCGCCCGGCTGTTGCACTATTCTACAAGAACCGTTAATTTTTTGGCACAAAAAGTTGGTATAGGCTGCGGTATAGGTATAAGCTCATTTTATACCGCAGACACATTTAAACAAACGCCCGTTTATTCGCAGACTTACTCGCGCTAAAAAAACACTAGCTGTAATCACTAGGTAGGTTTTTTTTATCCAACCCTGAGTCGAACAAAAAAAAAATTAACCAGTTGGTTGAACTATTTTCGAGTTTTTGCGAGGTTAATGCACAGCAATCAAGATTAAATAGAAGATAGATTTCGGCTAAATCAAAAAAGCCGTTATCGCATCGCATCGGCAGGCTCTCACTCATTCACGAAGCTTTCACACTTTTAATATTACTGTGATTTAACAAAACTTTAATAATGAAGAAAAAATCCATCCATTTATATCCCCATAACATGAATCTACCTACATACCTACATAAAGGAATGTTAATAAAACCAACACAATAACAATAAATATTATATTCGTAGCTCTAAATATTATACACGGTATGAAACATACATACATACACTCTTGAAATATACCTACAAAGTTCATTTATTTACAACAATATTTTCATAGTCACAGTTGAGTACGATATCAGAAAAGCATGTCACTATGCACTTATCTAGCAAATACTAGCTAGCGTGGCATTTTTATATTTTTAAGCTTACTAACAAATCGCACACACATGCAATACAAAATTTATGGGCCTTGTAAACACTGCGTATAGTTAATCACTGTTAAAAATGCTCTGACAACTTCTAGCCGACGTGAAATGTCACGGGCGAAAACAAGACGGAGAATTTTAAGAAGTGATTCACTTTATAATACCCTTTTTGCATACCTTAAAATAATGAACCACTTCAAGTTGTCTACCTCACCTCCACTGACACCCGACACACCTTTCGACAGATTCAGGAAAGGTGGACAAAAAAAAAAAGTTTTAGTGACCCATTATTTTTTCAAATATTTTTTTTTTTATGATAACTCAACCATAACTATGAACATTTAAATAACTAATATAATTTGCATATTCTCTGTTTAAACATTTCTTAAAACATTTTATACATAAAATCATTACATTAATGAGAACCGTAATTCATGTGTTAAACTTGCTATTTTTGCGTAAAAAAACTAAAGACATGAAATTTTACACTGCTTACTATTTTACTTGAATTTTATATTTCCTAATACAAAAAAAAAAAACACAAAATATAATAGTTTTCGGACACCCAAAGAAGACGCTACATACCAGATCTGAATACCTTATGAGTAAAACAGATAAGTTATCTGTAATTATACATTTATACAAAAGACAGTACACAGATCGTAGGTCCGAAAAATACTAATGACGAAAATGAAATGATATAAAATCCTACAAAAAATAATTTAGCCCCCATAATTCATAACTAAAAACCTGTGTAAAAACACATTAACAGTAGCACAAAAAATATGACGGCTCCAAGTGTAAAAAAAACACATGGAAATGCCAAAATTTCACCAATTTTTAAAAATGAATAAAATTGCACATTTTCTACGTGCGTCTTTAAACAATAACAAGATATACAAAGAGCCTAACGTTAAAAGACAAAATGGCTTTGCGAAACACGATGTTGCACCTGTGTTTAATTGTTTATGGCAGATTTAGAAAAAATCTAGTGCTGTTTTCTAATAATTTTATTTGAAGTTCTCCTTTTGACCACCTTCATTAAGAGCCGTGTCGTTGTGTAAGCATACTGAACATTCTCCGGCACATGCTTAAAACGAGCACGAAAGGTTGCTATTATTGAGCAATTGCTATTTTAGTAGAATGTATGAAACAATTGCTATTTTAGTAGAATGTATGAAACAATTGCAAGTAGTAAGCAAGATCATTTCTAGTATGCTTACCAATTGACTCGTTTTTTGAGCATGCTTTCCGATGAGCAGATGGAAGTGGCTGTGGGTACGTTGCCTGCACACGTTTATTTAAAACAAGCATGCTTGTCTCACACGTGCGGCTCTGCAGAAAGCATATATGCTCATTGGTAGCAAAGGAGTAAGCTATTTTATTGCACATGCTTTTTACTGTCTGTAGCTTTTTTTTATTAAAAGTTTATTATACTCCAGACGCCACGGTCCATGACTCCGTGAGTTTTTTATCCTTTACTGTATCTAGAAAAATAAATAGATTTTTGTCTCTGTCTAACGTGCAAGCCACTCTGTCATTTATACATATACTTATAAACGAACTCGGTTCACAAAAGCACCAAAAATATATACAAATGATCAACTAACAGAAGAGACAAGATGAAGACTAGTCTGAAAATAAATCGTTGTCGCGAAGTTATAATTATGGCTTTTTATATAAAAAGGGTCTTACTTATAAACACTGCTTAAAGTTAAGTGACATAAGTAATGCGCACTTCATTAGGGGTCCGTACCCAAAGGGTAAAACGGAACTCTATTACCAAGACTCCGCTGTCCGTCTGGCACCAGGCTGTATATCATGAACCGTGATAGAGTTAGACAGTTGAAATGTTCACTGATGGTATTTATATTGCCGCTATAACAACAAATGCTAAAAAACAGAATAAAATAAATATTTCAGGAGGCTCCCATAGAACAAACGTGTTTTTTGCTGTTTTTATAGATAAATGGTACGGAACTCTTCTTGTTTTTGTATTGCTTAGAAGTTTCACGACATTTGTCTATTTAAGCAACGTTTTATAAGTAAGACCGTAAATTAATAACATGAGAATAACATTTCTCCATCTACATTTAAAGCTTAAATAATATCTAATATATCTAAAACAAATAACTAACTAACTATAAAAAAACCGTAAAAAAACTATAACAGAGTATTGGTTTACATTTTGACATTTTTCGTGAACATGTAATAAACGTTTAGTATTTTTACAGATCGACCTTACAATTTACATACACAACTATTAACGTAATTCAGATCCATTAATAGCTGTGTGTGAAGCCATTAATACACTAGGGGCAAATATCCTGGGACACGTGTCGCCAGCGACGTGGGGCAAAGTGGTGCGACGTTGCCGGACTTCACTCGACAAGTCTGGCAACATTGCTCGGCGGTGGGCGAAGTGGCGCGACGTTGCCGGACTTCACTCGACAAGTCTGGCAACATCGCTCGGCGGGTGTCATGATAACGACTGCCTTGTGAAACATAATGTCGTGATGTCGCCCGATTTGTCGGGCGAAGTGGCACTACTTCGCCTGACGTTGCTACCGACATAAATCGCGCGATATCATACAAAATCGCTTGACATGTCGCCTAGATTTGTCTCCTGGTGTATTCCTGGCTTTAGTGTCTTTTTGATTTAGTAGATCTGTAAAAGTAATAAGATATTTAAGCCAATTCTGAAGCCTTTAGTTGCAGATCTAAACTTACTAAAATAACTACACTTATAGTTAATTTAGATCTGTCAAACCTGAAAAGCCTTTAGAATTGGCTGCATTGTACATTAGTAATGTAACAATAAATTATTTTGCGCTTGTCAGTAACTCCTGAAGTAATATACCTACTTTTTTATAGATACCCTAAAAAGCGTTATCACAAGTTTGATGGTCCAACATTTTAAGGATAAAGGTCATAGCAGACATCCGCATTATCAGCCCGGTACCTGATCGGTGTTGCACCAATTTGAGCCTTTCAGTACATCTTTTATTTACTTAATTTTAATTTTATTTGTTTGTGTTTTGTGTGTTTATTTGTATTACAAAATCATACAGCCTTAAGACCAAAACTTTTTGGTCCAAAGCATAAGAACAAGAAAACCAGTTATTTGAGAACCAAATAAAATTGAACTGTTATTGAACAAAATAAAAGTTAAATTCCATTGCTACTTGTTCCTAGATGAGGCAACAGCATTATACATCTGCTATGACATTTATAATGAAAGCATACAAATACAGAAAGCTTTTCTTCTGCATATATCTTTAACCTTTGTCTCTTACTATGCTAGATTTATTTTCTCATCGTACAGACTTCAAACTTAATGGTGTGAAGTTAGGCACGAGACACTGCACAATAGCTATACTTTATTAGATGGGCGCGTGTGTATCACACTTAGCGCTTCCGCCGCCCGCACCTCTCTCAGTCCCCTTTGTCGTCATACCCCCGCGCCTCTGTACCGCGCAGGCGAGGACTAAGATAAACGGTATGGCTATAATACTAGTACTTCGCGGTAAACTGAACCTTGCGCCTTTATCTTCCCAATCCCTCGACCATTTTCGCTTATATGCGAACTTGAAAATTGTATTGGAATGAACTACTTTTACATTTTATTAAGATCGGATTAACCGTTTTCAAATTATCCTCGGGCAAATTTACATACAGTGAGGTTGGTGTTGTATTGACTAATAATTTTAATATGAATCTTGTAGTGATCTAATCTCTACTAATATTATAAATGTGAATATAAGTTTGTTTGTTACGCTTTCACGCGAAAACTACTTAAGCGATGATCATGAAACTTTGTACACATATTCTTGGAGGTATTAGAAATAACATAGGACACTTTTTAGTTTTTTTATGCGGGTGAAACCGCGGGGCGCAGCTAGTAAAATATAAATTCAATACAAGAGTAAAAATAAAAATAGTAAAGTGAGGTTGCTGCGATATTCCAACCGCACTTGCAGACCATTTCAAAGGCACTATTAAGTTTGAATCGCATTCAGCCCCGGATCTACAAATTTTTTTAGGCGGGGCAAAAACTGAAAATGCCGCCCCCCCCTCATATTTATTTTTACCTGTATCATCTATATCAGGGGTCGGCAACCTTTTGGCAGACGCGGGCCGCATAGTAACAATTTGAAATAGTGGCGGGCCGCACTTGTTCAAAATAATCAAACATAACCGTGTTTTTTTTTTCAATGAACCAAATAATTCAATTTTGGAGAGCTTTGTGAATCAAGCACAGTTGCTCAACACAGTGCTTGATAAAGTAAGTTTAAATCTCGTAGTAGTTTTAAAGCACAAATAAATAAAAAAAATCGCGAGAGCAGCGAGCGCGAAATTTTTCGACATTGTTAATTAATTCAAAACATAGAATTTTTACGAATTAAACGTATAACGGAAATCAAGCACCATGAATACGCGAGCGCAGCGAGCGCGAAAATTTGAGATGTTTTTGATCAATTTACGATAGATTTTTACGCGTCAGGCTATTTACAACGAACATTACACAACACTCGCGTCGCGTCGGGTACAAAACTTGTAATATTTTCAATCAATTCAAAAATAATTGTGGCCTTTATAAAATAAATAGTAATGCGCGAACGAAGCGAGCGCAGAAATTTGAAGATCTTTTGTTTTTAGGACGGGCTATTACGTAACGGAGTGTATTGAATAGATATCAGAAATCAAGAATACGCGAGCGCAGCGAGCGCGAAATTTTGAGTTAAATTCTGTCATTTTGAAAATAAAATTTACGCGCGTCACACAAAACACTAAATAATAACGATGTGGAAATTTTTGAGACGTATTTTTAGCAATTTAGGATATGCATATTTATTTTACGAGAGCCTGTTTCCAAACGAAATTGCACTCAAAAATGCGTAAACAGAGCGGAAATAATGCATCTATCGCTGTTCTTTCTGTATTAGCTTATTTATTCAAATAAAACCGTTTTTATTTGACAAATCAATTAACTCCATTTTGGGTAGCTTTGTGTATTAAGTTTTGATATAAAAATTGATAAATAAAAAATGTTTTTGCATAAATTTGCTCTGCCTACAAACAGTGCTCGATTAATAAGCGGAAACTACAAAAAGCCTTTAGTAGGTATGTTGTACGCAGCAAGTCTAAAAGCACAAAATAATCATAATAAGAAATGTTTAGGCATTTTTGATCAATTCAGAACAGATCGATCATATTTGACAAACTATGATGCACAACGGAAATTAAATATCAAGAAAACGCAAGAGCAGCGAGCGCAAAAAAGTGAGACGTTTTTCAGAAATTTAGGACAGGCTGTACAAAGGAAACTACCCACTATTCGTGTTGGTTGAAAACTTTTGATTTCAACCAACCCGAATAGATTGAAGATTTTTTCGGTCAATTCCAAAACACAACAGTCAGCATCTACTTACCGAAAAGAAAAACAAGACGCGAGTAGCGAGCGTATTGATTTTGATTTGGTTGTTATTAAATTAAACACAGGCTATTTAAGGCCAGGCTATTTTATTTTTTTATTTTTTTTAGGCTTTTGTCGGCCTGTTTGGCTCAGCGGTAGTGTATCCGCCTTATAAGCCAGAGGTCCCGGGTTCGATTCCCGGCCGGGCATATGTTTGAATGATGAATTTAAATATCTGTTCTGGGTCTGGGTGCTAGTTGTCCTGTCTTTGTGTGTGTTCCATGGCATCCCCGACACAGGATTTATTCCTAGTGGGGAGCTATGAGTGTGAAACGTTTACGTTTTTTACGTTTACGTTTAATTACGGCGTGTGTGTAATGATTATAATTAATCAAAAATATGCGAGCGCAGCGAGCGCGTTTGTTTTGGCGTCTATGTCCTAGACCTTCAGTTTTTATTCAAACGGTAACTTGATAAAAAACAAGTATTTTCTTTCCTGACAAACAACACACATGTTCATAAAACACTGTCGTGGAGAGAGATCAACGAGGGAGTTTTCGAATATCATCCCTTTCGCACGCACGGTAACCAGACGCGTGCTGCCGCGATCTGCGATTCCTGCGGGCGAGCGGGCGCGTATTTTGACTATGCCCTAGTTGCCCTACGTGCCTCGCGAATAATAAATGTTCGTACAGCACGTCTTACTCCGCGCTCTCGGTATCGGTCGAGTTGATATGGTCATGACTGTACATGATTGTACTATTATTTAATCCGTGGTCAAAGTTTAGTAAATGATGAGTTGTCTATTCGTCTGTAAAGTATGAATTAGGCGCCCCCCTAAGCTTGACGCCCGGGGCATGGGCCCCGGCTCGCCCCCCCCTAGATCCGGGGCTGATCGCATTTTAGCAACAGTGACCGACACGGAGAAAATATTCTGGCATAGTAAGTTTCAGTTACCAATCTATGAACATTTCATTTATTATATACCCATGAGCTTATATTTAGCAAATGTAGCATCTTACAGTGGACGTATTTTGTATTTAGCTTTAATTTTCTTCCTACATTTCAGAATCTCACTTTAATTCGTTTTTTTTAATGTTTGTAGTAAAAAAAATTGAATATTTTTTCATGATAACAAAATTCCAGACTATTTGACTTACTTTGCATTGATCCTTTAATATACTAATTTAACCCAAAATCTAAAAACCGTCGTATATTCTAGCAACCACGTCTAAATTCAATGCTACTAGACAACCAGGGGCCGACTTACCTATTTCTGCTGATCTATCAAGACCTAAATGAGCTGCACCACGAGCGCCGCAGTGAACGTTTATACTGGTCACAGTCAGCTAGCACCAGAACTACATCGCTGATCCATCAAGATCAGACATGACTCACGAGCGCTAAGTCTATACACATACAGATCCAATATCTAACATTGCTGATCTATCAAGACCGATGACTTAAGCTGCACCACAAGCGCCACGGTAGACATCCATATAATGATTATACTCAGCACCTGAACTAACTTAGCTGATCAACCAAGACTTGAAACTCAAGCCACGGCCGCCACACGTAACATTTCGTTGTCAACCAGCTCCTTCAAACTTCGCTGATCTTTAAAGACTCGCCAGTTGAGCCCGGTCACAGTTAGTTGGCGGTATCCTCCAAAGGAGACCGGTCACAGTTCACGTAACAGTTAGTTAGCGGCAGGCTCCCCGTCAGTCGAGCCCGGTCACAGTTAACATAACAGTTAGTTGGTAGGTTCTCAGCCAGTCGCTCCCGGTCACAGTTCACGTAACAGTCACTTAGCGGTCGAGGCCTGTCACAGTTAATATAACAGTTAGTTGGCAGTAACCTCCAAATGTTCTTTAGGCGCGGGCGGCAGTACGTGAACTTGCTTCGCTTTGCTCGCGTGGTACACCTGGCCCGGGCTGAAGGGTTCCAGGCGAGGATGCGCTGAGATGTCCTTCTTAGGATCTGTGGAAATAAAGTTCGTTTATTGAGTTACGTCTGTGTTCAAAAATCTGTTTTCCAATTGATTTTCTAATGTACTAAATCGTAAGAAATCGTTCATCTTTTTTTGAGTTTCTACCTGTGGTTTCGAAGGCTGGCTGGCTGACCTTTTTACGTCGGGGTCAAAAACATAACAAAACGAGATATTTTTTTTACAACAAACTAGGCATGCGTTTTACCACAATCTCACCTGATGGGAAGCGACGATGTGGTCGAAGATGTAGCACGCTTGCCTAGGATATACCTATTCACTTTTCTCTTATTTCGGAAAGACGCCGGCAATGAGTTCCACACCTCTGCCAATCGAATTAAAAAGGTGGAATGGAAACACTTAGTGCGTTTGAACGGAATATCCATCGTGAGAGGGTGTCTCGTTTTTGTACATCTGGTGCTATACAAAATGTCTGGTTGTGTTGTCGCTAAAGAAGATTTAGCTGCCTTTGTATTTAATCATAATCATAATCAGTTTATTGGTAATTTTCATTACAGGTCGCAACAGAAATTAAATAAAAATAATAACTATTAATAGATAATAGATAATGACACAGTGTAAAAACAATAAGAATAACCAAGTCTGAGTAACCAAGACAGCTGAAAAGCCGAAGAGTAGAAAAAGGTAAAGAGAGTTACCTTTGGTATTAGCAGCGATGTATCTCGAGAACCTCACAGTCGGCAGCGGGAGGTAGCCCGCCACCAGCGGCATCACGTCCAGAGACACGCTCGCGGGGCCCGTGGTGGAGGACTCCATTGTTATCACACCTGTGTTTTAAAAAAGAAGCTTACATGAAAAACAATAATTGGTATTTTTTGCAATATTCTAATTGCAAAAAAAAAAACAAGTCAAGAAGAAACTAAGACAGGCGAATAGCACAATAATAAAAAAAAAATTAGCAACCACTTTTTTCACACATACACCAAATGCTATTATAGGCAAACCATTAACTCGCGGGGCCAGGCAGGTGGGTGCGGAGGAACTCTCAGGCGTTTTGGGCGTTCCGCGCCCACCTGCTTCTTGCCCCGCGCCCGCGGGCGTCCCGCGAGTGATATGGTTTGCCATATAACTTATAGTACATGTACGTAGCAATAACACTTGCACTTTGAAAACATAATATGAGTAAAATATAACTCACCCGCGGTTCGTCCTAGGACGGCCCACATCGTCTGATCAGCTAAGACCTCGTACATGAGCGACGTGTATTCAGTTTCGTTTACCTAAAGCAATACAAATAAATATTTGATATACTCGTACCTATATATGAAATTCAATATCTTCGCCTTTCCTCGACCCATTTTGATCATATTATACTTGAACATAATTTGATTGCTTTGAAAATTTCATGAAAGTCGGACTAACAATAAATACAAAGACTCTCTTTTTAACCGACTTCAAAAAAGGAGGAGGTTATCAATTCGACTGTATGTTTTTTTTTTATGTTTGTTACCTCATAACTTTTGACTGGGTGAATCGATTTTGATGATTATTTTTTTATTAGAAAGCTGACGCTTCCAATTTCAATTTAATCCATCTGATAATGGTATCCATGAGAAAACCATATAAGTCTTAAATTTGCATTAAGTACGTGCGCGACAAATAGATGAATAACTCAATAGTCGGTTTGAAGTCGGTTTTTTGTTTTTTTTTTTTTTGTTTTTTGTAAAAATAATTATGTTTGAATGCGATTTGTGCTCTGATACTTCATTTCGGTTAGCGTATTTAAACGAAATCTGGTATGAAGTATCTCTAAACATTGGATAACCACAGAAAACTTTTTATTATGTAAAAATTAACGAATAATGTAAGATCACGGGGAGATGCTAACAAAATTTTAAAATACGTCAACGTTTAAACGGCTGAACAGATTTTCATCAAACATAGCTTAGAACACTCCAGACTAATCAAAATCCTTTCAAACAAAAAAAAAAACAAAATCCAAATCGGTTCATCCGTTCGGGAGCTAGTGCCACAGACAGACATACACACTCACAGGCACGTCAAACTTATAATACCCCGTCGTTTTTGCGTCGGGGGTTGAAAAAATCTTACCCTTTGCACACTCAACTGCAGACAGCAAACCTGCGACGCTCTGCAAAAGTCGGACCCCTTACTGGGTTCTAGCCTCGTTCTGATCACGAACAGAGTCGTATAGTCTTGTATATCGAAGGGGCACGTGAATGGCCTGCTTTGTGCCACGTCCGGCGGCCGGTATTGCACGGAGAAGGCAGCTTTAGTGGGCCCGGCCTTTACTAGCGGGTCGTGTGATAGCTCCCACATGAAGGATGCTGTTGTGCCGTCCGATGATAATGTCTGGAAGAGATTTTTTAAGTTATTTGGTACTTTTAGCTGTAAGCTGGTATTTTGCGTGGATTTGTTTTGATAGTAGAAGTTTAGATGTGTTATTAATTTTGATTTGAATAGCTATGAAGAACTGTAAGAAAAGCGTCATCTAGTGTCGGTTGCTTCGAACTGAAACGCCGGTCGATAAAAATAATACTTTTAGGACATTCGGCGCGAAGGACCAATTTATTTCATTGAGACTCTGGTCCTTCGTGCTAGATAAAAACAACTGTCAATCTTAGACCGCGTGCTCTTAAAAGGCTTGGCTTGGCTGTCTTGTCTTTTTAGCCTAGTCATACTCACCATATGCTCAGTATTTTTGGGGTTCAAATCCGACACGTTACTATTCCCGTCGCATTCCAGCTTCGGTTCCGTCAATATAAATGTTACCAAATGCGCCACCGAAGACTTCAAAGTGACGTGCACGAATTTACGCGTGTGAGACGTGAGGAGACGCCAACTGGACGACATAGGGGGCGTGAAATGGAGAGGAACTTCTGTTATGGACTCCCACCATGGACAGTGCAGCCAGACCTGGGAAAAAAGTATGGTTTAGAAAAGTTGCGTTTATATTAGTTTTTCTCATCAGAAAAGGTAAACCGCAAAAGAACGAGAATTTGTGTGCTGGTTTTGTTGTGATTTACAAAATGTTTCATTATTAAGGCTTTTGATGAGAAATACTCAGCATAAGCGTAAGCAGAACGAGTATGTTTGATAATTTTGATTTTTCAAGCCTAATAGAGACATTTGGGCCTTTCGAGCTTACAGTGGATTCCATCAATATTATTATTTTTAGACGGTTATAAAACTGTAATACCTTTACATCCCCTTATATATCCTTATATATGAGTCTGTGTATTGTTACTTTTAATATTACGTGCAATTCTGTTGGTCCATCAAGTCCATTTGGTCCTTCGAGCCTTTAGACAGATTGGATCAGATTGTCCAAGTTCCAATGTCTTTTAAGTAAGTACTTTGTACCAACAGCCAACAGATCAGCAATCCCAGTTCAGCTTACCGTATGCTCCAAGCTTTTGTCCTTCCTATGCTGTAATGCTGCGAAAAGCGTGAGTGGCGCGCGGCGAGTTTCAAACGGCTCACACGGCGGGATTTGTACCAGTATTTCTCGGGTCATAGCGTCTTCGGAGTCTGATAGCCGGATTAGAAGACCAAGGGATGTTTTTAACTGGATTGTTGAGTTCTAAAATGTGAAGAATTGGTGTTAGGTTTCTAATTTATTATAATGAGAGAAGTTTTCAGCTCGAACTGTTGAGTTCTTAAATGCTTAAGGTTAATATTGGGCTAGTCGTCTTGTAAACGTTAATTAAAAATAACCAAATACAAATGCAAGATTTTATAAGTACCCATGTTTTAAGTTAATATTAGGCCAATTAAATATAACCAGATAAAAATCTCACCTCAATTCTCGTGCTGCCGCTAGTAACAACTAACTCCATCTGTTGTTCCAAACCCGCAACTAAATCCTTTTTCGGATCCACCTTATTCAAAAACACGTGAACACCCTGCGTCACCACTTCAAACCCTACTCTAGCACTTAACAAAGCATTCGATAAAAATTCCAACTTTTCTTCAACAACTAATGAAACTTGGCCAAGTTTGAAAACCCCGCACTGTGTCGCCACAAAATCGAGCACAAATTCGTTTCTACCCGGTTTTAAGACCATATTTTGAAGGGAAAAGCAATTTTGATAGCTATTCCGTGTTGTGACGGATGGTTTTCGGTATTTCGCACTGTCGGAACGTTTTAAAGTCACTTTGGGTTGGTGGCATTCTACAGTCACTTTTTGTAAGGATTTGTCTTCTTTGTAGTGGAGTAGGGATGTTATTTGCAAGGGGTTTAGAAGTGGGTTCTTGGGTTTTAAGTCGTCCAGTCTTATGCTGAAAATAAATAACAGTCATTAGTAAAATGTTGGTGCAGATCATCGAATCTTAAAATGAACGCCTCTCCACACAAAAACACTTTACGTGAATAAAATGTTTTTGTTTTTTTTCAACGACTGAACGACCAAAGATGACGATTGATTGATGATGATTTGTGCATCGAGTCTATACACCTCCTTTGCATGTGAGCATCATTACATTGGAGAGGTGTTCAGTTTTACATCAGACGTACTCTAATTTTTAACCGACTTCCAAAGAGGAGACGGTTCTCAATTAGACTGTTGGTATTTTTTACAATACATATGACGAACGAACAATGTACACACGACAACTCGACGCCACGTGTTACATGAGTATCTGTTGGTGATTTCGAATATTATAGTGATAGTGACCTCACTAGACTTATAAATGGTTAAAAAAACTTACCTAGTCAACATAGATTCGGTTTCTACCGGCGCTTCAGTGGCGCCTCGTTTAGGGGAGCTCGTCTGTGAGCCTACACTACCGCTAACAGTTAAATCAGTCTTCAAACTCTTGAGAGGCGTCCGTTTGTCCAAACTTTTCTCCTCTTGCTGTAATAAATGTCACATTTGAAGTAAAACTAAGTTATAGGTAAAATTATACATCTCTAGCTATAGATTTTTACACAAAAAAATCACCTATTGGGTAAATCACACGCAAAGAGTACAGTGCCCTCGGCCGAGTACTTTTTTGTGTAAACATTATGACGAGGCGAGACAGTCACTAGAAACATGATTTGTTTCCTCGGCCAAGTATGCCCATTTACTGTCTCGTATATTTGTGCAAGCAAGGCTGTGTTGCAAGGTTGTTGGTTAATGTAAAATTAGCTCTATATCACATGTTATCCAAATCCGTTGAGCCGTTTCAGGGTAAGGAATAACAATCATACAGACAGAGACAGACACTCACAAACTTTCATATTTACAATAATAATAAGATAACATGAAACAGAAAAAAATAAATAAAATTGTTGCAAAAAAAATGGAAAAGAAACACATCATTGAATTCTTGCCTTTTGAAATTATGAACTTTGAAAACATGATTATAGAGTACAAATTTAAATGTTTTTTATTGTATTAGTAAAATAGCGGTTCTTAGTCTTTCTCAAGGTAAAAGAAAAACAAAACGACCCACATATTATGTGGGTCGGTTTGTCCTATGGCCTAAAAACGATATGCGGTTTATAATAATATTATACAACCACCACATACCTACAATACATACCTTACAATACTCTATGCTAATCGCCGCTTTGGTACACATAACATCTTTCGGGAAGTAGCTCTCGACCACCAGCCGAGTTTGGACCTTATTGTCAGTGATGTAAATACCACGTTCGGATGGCACCAGACTGGCGGATACGACTTTAAAACACTCGTTTAGTTCTGAGAGAACCGTCTCCGTTTTGGTCGAAAGGTGCTCTTTGATGGACTTCATCATTTCTTCGAAGTAAAAGTTTCTGACTAGGATTTCTAATTCGGCCGTGCTGGCTATAGTTGCAGAGAGCTTTGTATATCTGAAACATAATAAAAAATATATTTAAATGAGCCCTTGAGTTTCTTTTCAATTGATGTTGGTGTTCTCTTTTATAAAAGTTACAAAGTAAGTCAGGAATCGGAACTAACTCTCAACTGAGGCACCCAGAACACATCGCATTCAATGTAAAAATACTCGGAACTATATTTCAACTATAAAAATGTAAAGGGCAACTAGCTCCATGAAAAACTGCCAGGTCACCACTCTGTTGCTATGTCCCTACCCACCTATCCGTATCGTTCATCTTGTGCGCAACCGTAGCCAGCCCTGCTCCTCATATAAGCACAGCGCGTCACTGAAGAACACGACTGCCTTACCCAGCTTCGTATAGGGTTACCTCACAACCCAGTTCCAAATGTACCTGTCCATATCGTTCATCTTGTGCGCAGCAGCGACTAACTCTAGCCTCGTCTGCGCCGCCAGGTCGCGCCAACCCTGCTCTTCATACGAACGCAGCGCGTCGCTGAGGAAAACGACAGCTTTTCCCGTTTCCCCGAGTTCGGTGTAAAACGCTGCTAGATCGCGGCCTATTAGGCGGGCGAATCTGTGGAAAACACACATTTGCTTTTCGGTGAAGGAAAACATCGTGTGGAAACCTGCATACGTTCGGAGAATAAATTCAATGGCGTATGTGAATCCACCAATCCACACTTGGCCAGCGTGTGGAATATGTCCAATATAGGGCCAGCAGAGGGAGGAATAAAGGTTGAGAATGATGATGATGGAACAGAATCGATGTCACTGTTTCGACGCCGGTATTACAGTGATCAAAAAAAGTTAAGACTACAAGTTTTAGGTTTCTTTATTTATCTTAAAACAACATAAACCTTAATGTATTTACCTTAGCCTTCCTATATGCTTATAAGTCCCCATAGCCAATTCCGCCAGCTCCAAATAATATTGCTGGAAGCTGGGTTTACTGCACAGAGCTTCCTTCAGCCGATCCGTGGGAGTCGGATGCTGGTTGTTGGCCTCACTGTCTCCCATGCCAGCTGAGAGCATCACGACCAGGTGGAGCTGTTCTGATGATGGATCTGGAGACCCTGGGAGGAGGCCGCAGAGCTTGCCTAGTTCGTGCAGCTGGAAATAGACGTTATTCGTTGTAGGATAAGGTGTAATTTTGTTTGGCGGTGGTTTCTATGCAAGTATGGGTTGAAGAACCAAAGTAAATGCTGACTCGAACACTTTATTGAAAATTTCTTTATCAACTTTTTATTGCTTGAGTTACCTACGTTCTGAGTTCTGGGTATCTACATTAAAATAAAAAAAATTAAGGTCAGTTACAATACAAACCTCATAAAGAAACCCATGTAACCTCATGTAGAATCTAGGAATAGATAGGAGACGACGATATCGCAGCGTAATATCAGGCAAGCTCATATAATCAAACGAAAGCAAACAGTTATAAAAATCTATTCAAAAGAGAAGCTCGAAGGACCAAAATCGTCCATCTTTATTAGTAGAAGTTTGGCTATTATCAACTTACTTTATCCTTAGCGTTGTGCAGTAACGGCGCTTGCGTCGCTGTACACATTTCTAGAGCATTATTTGAGGCGGCTAGTCTTTCACACGCTCTTAACGTTTCTGCACACGCTAGTTGCGCCCAGCAAGACGCCGCGCCTTCCACTGCTGGTGCGTTGAGGAGAGAGAGTTCTACTAACGTGTTGTGGACGGTGGAGAGGCAGCGAGAGGCTATCTGGAAGGTAGATAGCCGGTCTTTAACCTTTTGAGCGCCAAAGTCAAGGAGGTGCGCCAACGATGTCTATGGTTAACAAAAACACACTCCAATATATTAAAAAAAAAAAAATATTTTTGCGTATTTTTTTTAATTCAACGCCTTGGTTTGTAAGGATAGCCACAAACTAAGCCTACACGGATGAAAGTAGGATATCATCATCATCATCATCGTCAGCCTGTATCGACTCACTGCAGCTGGGTATAGGCCTCCTCTCCCTTGCGCCATTCTTCCCTGTCTCGGGGCTATCTCTTCCACAGATGACCCGCGATGGGTCTGATGTCGTCGACCCATCGGGCTAATGGTCTGCCAACGGAACGTTTGTCCGCAATCGGTAGCCACTCTGTCAGGGCTCTACTCCACCTGCCATCACCACGCCTAGCCACGTGTCCTGCCCAGCGCCACTTTAGTCGCATAATACGGTGTCCGACATCTGTGACTTGTCCTGCGTCGGATTTCCGTATTACGGACTTTATGGCACGCTCCATTGCCCTTTGTGCGACTAAAGTAGGATATGTTTGTAAAATATTTCCTAACACTTGACATATATTATTTTGTTTCATTTGATCACAATTAAAACGTATTTTGAAACTCTTTATTCCCCTCGTTGTGGATACATATATCCATGCAATCAACGCATTCAATGACATGAATCTAACTGCGCTTTGGAACAGCTAGCCTTCACAGATGGCTGGTCAACGTGATATATTGGTTTACACGTTCAAATTACTCTATTTAGAACTAACAAACAAGTCTATTGTTTGTTTGTTTGCTAAACAATTTACTACAGAAATAATTGACTACAAATTAAATTTTAAAAGCACATAACTTATTCGGGGTACCGTCATTTTATATCTGTTCTAAGCGATGTATATTACATAAACTGAAAAATAGTAGCATTTGCCAGTTTTGAAGAATCGCAGCATTTTCGAGTTTAATGCCTACTGCTGATGCTGCATATTTTGGTACTTATTTCAGGTCTTAATAAGACCGAAAAAACCGCGAGTGTACAAAACGGGGACATAAATTCTGAGAGAAGAAGAGAGAGAAGAATGAGCGAGAATGACTTCCCGTGGAACATTATTGGCGACTGCTTGTTGAACTATTGACGAGTTGAAGCATTTTGAATTCAAATTCCATGAGCAAAAACTTCGCTAAATTTAATTCACAAATGAAACGGAGTCAGAGACAAGAATCAGTAAAGATTTTTACAAGTATAAGATATCTAGATAATTACGAAATGCTTGAATTACGACCGAAAAACGATTCGGTACAATTTGAAGTCATAAATTATTCATGTATGAAACTATGAGCAAATACTTGCGTGATTTCTTGTAAACACTGAAATGTGTGTAAACTTTCTTGTACAAATGCATTTAGTTTATTCTATTTCTTGATGTCTCATTTTATCAAAATTATTTTTCGCCAAACTTTGAAAAAAACGCATTTTGTCGAAATAAAATTTAGAGTGAGACAGAAGCAGAATCTGGAAGTTAGTATGACAAAAGCGGTCCATTTCATATAGAAAGTACGATGGTGGCTCCCCAATTATACTCGTACTCTATACAGGGTTGTAAGGAAAGGGCATGCTTAGCCGAAAAGGGCTCATAGTACTCATGAAGACTTTTACTAAGGGACCAACCCGGAATTCCCAAAAAAAAACAGCTGTTCCATACATTTTCAAATGGCGCATTAAATATTTTTTTTCGATCTCAGGGTTCGTTTCATAGTAGAAGTGGTTCATAAATGAGTACTACAAGCCCTTCTCGGCTAAGCATAGCCCTTCCTTGCAACCTTGTATAAGTACTTTACTACGTACTAACCTTGGACAAGTACTTACAAATTGTATATTAAACTTATAAACTAACGAAACATTATTTACACAGGTAAACTCTTTTCAAACTGACATTAAGTCTAGATAAAAATTAAAACAATACCTAAAAAAGGTCCCTGAAAAGCTCGGGGGAACATAGGTGGAGGAGGTCGGATAAAAAAAAAACCTTGTATAAGTAATTTGTTTCAATTTTAACCAATTCAATTTTGCACAGCAGTCTACAAATTGTCAGCCAGTGTGAATGTAAATAAACATGTTATCATGAAGGTGAGCAGTACATGACATGCACCAACTACAATGAGACACCCACATACTGGTCATGAACCTGTAGTACATATTGTTATTATATACTGTGGGTACGCTTCAAATAACATGCCTATTCAACTGCAAAAGATAGTGCCTGAAACTATGAAAACAAACTTGTTGTTGTTTTGTGCATTTAAAAAAAAGCATAGCCGCAGAATAAATATTTTCTTACGATACACACTTTTTGTCCAAATTCATAAATATCAAGTTAGTCATTTGGTCACAAAAACTAACAGTCATACATACCTAAACATCCATTTTTTTGCTGTTTGTTAACAATTAACCAAAAACTAATGAGTAATGCAAAATAATTTCGAAACCATGAGGTATGGGCACATCAGCTATAATGATGCATATGAAATTAATGGGTCGACGACATCAGACCCATTGCGGGCCATGCGTGGATGAGATCGGCCCAAGACAGGGAAAAATGGCACTAGGGAGAGGAGGCAGTGGGTCGATACAGGCTAACGATGATGATGATGATGATGAAATTAATAAATCGACTGCCCCAACAAACACTATCTAGACTACAAATGGCATTTCTTACAGGAGCGCAATTTAAAGTCAAAATGTGAGCTTAGAAAATGTAAAAAAATATTTTTTTTTAGAATTACATATTTGTTTTCCTTGGTATATTAAATATTCGTATAATGATATTCGTACAATGAAAAAAATCGTGATTTTGCAGTTTCGGTAGTGTCCATAACAGCAGTCGTAATATATACTATGAATAAATTAAATTACCTCCCAAGGTTTGAATGTAAGTAATAACATGGCACTTTGTCGCTGGTACAGGTAACTCCTGAAGTCCAGCAAAGAAGCTTGTTTCTTTATAATCATCTCCCTCAAATGTTGTGGCACTAGAGCAGTGAGTCTCACAGCTTGCCATGACGTCACAGGCTGCTTGAATGTCTCGAGCCATTTCGGACTCTCTGCTATGTTGGAATTGAGTACAAATTGGGAAAATAAAGCGTCTAATTCGTCGTACTGAACTAGGGCTTCTTCGTACAATCCTAGCATTTCTAGAACAAATGCTAGTTGTTCCTGTAACCAAAATTAAGTTTTAGTGATACTAAGTTTACTACAGTTTGTGCAATATTTTACATTTCAAAAAGATTTTTCGGTAATTTTGTCAAATGACTCATAAATTCTAAAATCAAAAGTTGTCAAAAGTGTTCATATTTATGATGTTCATTAAATTTTTGTCAAACATAAAAATTGGAACAGCTATTTTGAGGTTTAAATTTAAGAGACAGACGGTCACTTTATCACATATTTATAAAAATTAGTGCGACCTACTATTGCGATGCGGTAATTAGGAAATAATTAAGCTTAATAAATCGAACTTGCCTGTAGTATAAAATATTTACAAAAATCCCACTCAGGGTCATTTCGCTTCTCCCTTTGTTCCCGCATGTACTCTTCAAACTTTATTAATGCTTTGTTGTACGCCACTAATATAAAATGCCTGATCTTTGCCACCAGTGACCTCCATGATTCGGCGCTCCTGGCCTCCGATTTTATTGGGTTTATTACTGATATAAATCTATCTTCCGTCTGCTTCATGCCAAAGTCTCCTTTGATTTTATCTAAGACTGTTGTCCTCGGGAGGAGTTTGTTTGTTTTTCGTATATCATAGGTTTCTACTAAGACTATCATCCAGTCTGTTATGCCTGATTTTTCTAAGTTTTTGAGCCATTGTTCTACGTCTTCTCGGAGTGTTGTTTTGTAATATTCTATGTCCTGTAATAGAAATAATTAATTACTCTTATCAATTATGTAAGGTGCTGATCGAGATAAGACAGGTGATTGTTGTTCAAGACTTAGTGGATTTGTGAACTCTATTATATAGGAACAAATCACAATTTAACTCATTTACTTTATTACTTTTAACAGTCTAGCGTCTCCCCTATAACGCCTTAGTATTAAATTTTGAGGGTGGTGGGTGGTTGGAAGGACTTTTTATGTTGGGTGGTGACTCATTAAAAGATATGTTCTAGGTAAAAGATGATTGCTTTTTTATTATACAGCATGTAAATTCTTTTTCAGTGGAATTTAATGAGAAAAGGTATGTTGGTTCACATTTTCAGAGACTAACGAACACAAATTGTTAATCCTGATTTTACAAAATTAAACTGATACTCACTGCACAGTCAGTCCAATAAACGTGAAATATGGGACGCTTTAATAAATTGAGCTCATTGTGCACTTTGTCCTTGTTGTACTTGATGAAGGATGCTTCTAAGTAAACAGGTTTACTGGCCCGGCCATAGGATCTTCTCCATTCACAGGAATCCTGGGGTATGGCCGCAACCAGGGGAGCCTCCAGGGTACAAAACAGGTTCCAATCTCCTGCGCCTAACAGAATAACACAGTATTTTGTTAGTTTTAGTCTTTCATTAAGGTCCTGTAAAAATGTATCAAAACTTACATGTTACTATCGGTTTATTGTTCATTCCTTCGCGGTCAGTTGAATAACTATCGACGCCCTTCATTTTTCAAGTGTTTTTCATCATCAGCAACTGCTTTTGCGGGCATGACACAAATTACAATCCGCTTATTAAAATACCAAAGGAATCCACCCACTTATCACAGGTAACGAAGTCTGACGGATATACGTGTTCTGATTCTTAGAACTTATTATTTATAAATGGTCGTAGAAAAAACACTAATTATCTCTGAACAATTTCTACCTTAAATTTGGTTTATTTTCGTAGAAAATAAAAACCAAAATTTGACAAAACCCGCTGTCATCAGTCACCCAACTCGACAGATGAATGAAGTTCCGTTTACACATGGTTTACAAACAATTTTACAACAACATTTTTTTCAGTTTTCTATCGAACGAGTTTGTCTAAAACGAAACGTTTTTATCGTGAAAAAAGCCAACCTAAAGAAAAAAATACTACCGGAGCTTCGGTTCGATTAATCGACTAAATGTTATTTTTAAATCGATTTTTTCCGATAGAGTTGTGAAAATATTTTTTGTCTCCACTCTCCTCTTTCATTTAGTCTGTAAATTAAATTGTCTATGAACCGCCAAAATGTCGCTTTCTGTTTTGGTATCATCTCGCAAATAAAGGAAATTATTTTGAATCAATTGTGCTCATGATTTGAGGGAACTAATGCCATATTCTTATTTGTAATATTTAGGTGTATAATCGGACAAATAACAGGTGAGCTACTTGGATCGTTCATATGTTAGATTTCACCATTTGAGATTGAATAATTTCTATTATTTCTATTATTACAATGGAATTTCCTGCAATCTATTTTCACAAATTAGTCCCTGCTATCTGTTATTTTTTTTGCAATTGCTAGCCGACTTACAGAATGCCTCGAAATCTTGTCTAAATGTACTTAATTTGTATCCAATATCAAATTCTTAACCCCACATATCCTTTGAGAATCTCTCATAAATTCCAAAATAATAATTGTACATTATGATTCCCCAGTCTCGTAGTTAAAGTATACGCTTACGTTTATAATCAGATTTCGATATCACTTCCATTAATTGTTATGATTCATACCTTTACCTATCCTGTATCAAATGTCTCACTTGAAGTAAACAGCATTTTAGTAGGCTGTAAGTTGGGCCTTGAGTATTATTTTCTTGAATAAATTCCTATCATCGCTGATGTGATTATTAGAAAATATATCATTATCATACAAACTTATAAAACAGCAATATTACTTTATTATTCAACATCTTTACAAGTTTTCAACACATATATTAGAATTTGGTTATAATATATATGATTTTACTTATTACTATTCTCCATCTATAATAACAATCACACTCCAATTTGGCTTCAAAATGAACTGTTTGTACTATAAATATGTATTAATCCAGATAAAATAACATCTAGTTAGTCCCTGTATCCTAAACTCCTAAAAGTTTGGTAAAACTGGGTTCTCTGTAAAACCTTTTATTAAACCACAAATCTTAGGTCAGCTACTTATCGAAAGTCTGTAGAGTAAGGATGTGTTAAAATGTATAATTTTTACAGAAGAAATTTTGTTTAATTTGTTTGTCATATTTTGAATTTCTTAGAAAATTATTGTCTGTATCCAGCTCGAACTCTAGTATATTCTCACCCTAAGCCTAAGGGAATATAACAGCTTAGCAATCTATCATTCATTATAACACTAGAAGAAGTCTGTAAAGCCTGGTAATTACTCCAGCGACAAGAGCAATGTTCCTAAACATTAAATGAACCTATCATTCATAAATGTTTAACAAACAGTTATTCGGGTTTTGTATATTTAAAGTGTAATATTTCTAGCCATGAACACAACAGCTCCCACCTCAGCCGACGCATGCCTCAGCATCGTCCACTCATTAATGTGCCACCGACAAGGTGGCGAGAGCGAGGGCTTCTCCAAACGGGCCATCGAGTCGCTTGTTAAGAAGCTGAAGGAAAAACGGGATGAGCTGGACTCATTGATCACAGCTATCACAACAAATGGCGCGCATCCGAGTAAATGTGTGACGATACAAAGAACTTTAGATGGCAGACTGCAGGTGAGCTAAATGCGATTGTATTTTTTATACTAAAGTTAAGAAATGGACTATATGGTCAGTCATTGAGTATAGTGACCATGGGTGGTGTTTACAACTGAGTGGTGTTGTGGGTCTGACGATAGTAAATTGTAGTTCCTTGTTTTTTAATTCTAAAATAACAACCACTAACCAATATTAGAGACCTTCAGGCGGTATAGAACCTCTCACGCCAGAGTTAGCCTATCCAAACTCACTTTTTTACCCAACAGTCTAAGAAAAACGGTAATGTTTTTGAGTGCTTCAGATAATTCATGATCATTATCTATATTATTGGTGATTATCTTTTTTCAAATCATGACTATGTCTAGACAACTGCTATCTTAGTTCAAATCATGGCTGTCTAGACATATGAGTATATGGATGATCTCTGGTGTCAGACGTCTGAGCCTATTGCAATACAAGGCTTTAAACCAATTTTATCATATTATACAAAGCTTTACTGGAAACTAATGCGGTTTTGAAACATTTTGTTATAATTAACACTGAAACTATTTGTAATAAACAACTTAATTTGACGCTAGTAATTTGACTGTGATAAGAATGTATAGCAAATAAACAAAGTTTCTTATATCAGAATATCATATCTTCGGCAGTTTTTTTTTTATATACTTTTATTTAACTTCAAATGTAAAATTAGACTTTTAAACCATTTCCCGATATCTGATTGAGCTGACATTTAGTATACCTGTGAAACTCTGATGACAATGTAATGAAACTGTTTTAAGAAAAAAATTGTAACTAGTAAGAAAATAATGATAAAATGAAGTTAAAAAATAATGTTGCTCAGATTTTTTTTTTTTATTGTTTACATCAGAAATCACACACATTGTTAATATGTATTTGAGCCTGTCCCAAAGTTTATAATAATTTTAATACAATTTTTCTCAACCAGGTGGCGGGCCGGAAAGGCTTTCCCCATGTGATATACGCCCGCATCTGGCGATGGCCAGACCTGCACAAGAACGAGCTCAAACATGTGAAGTTCTGTCAGTTTGCGTTTGATCTCAAGTGCGACTCCGTCTGTGTCAACCCTTACCACTATGAGAGGGTTGTGTCGCCGGGGATAGGTCAGTATTTCTACTAAATGTAATGCAATCATTTTAAAGATCACCTGAGCTTTGTTTCGCTAAGTGAGTTACAAGTTGAGCTAGTTTAAATTTGAAGGTACACGAATATTACAGAAAAAGTAAAAGTGGAATTCCGAGGCACATATTCCACTAAAAAAAATAGAGAAGGGATTAAAAGAACAAATATAAAAGTCCATTCAAAGTAAACTTAAAAGCCAAGACTGAATGTTTAAAAGGGTGTTTGTATGTGTGATTGTTATTTTTATCTGCATTTAAATAAGTTGGAAGAACGAATTTTGATGTAGTGTTGAATTGTATAAATAAATTGCACTGTATGATACGAGATATTTTTACACCAGAAAAATATATCCGTAACATACAATATTTGCACGTAACTCAAACCGCAAAGAGCACCAAACTATAATTAAGATTAGACTACTCATCTAAAATTGCAGACCTCTCAGGACTAACACTGCAGTCCGGCCCAAGTCGACTGGTCAAAGATGAATATACCGCAGGCATCAGCGGTAACGGGATGGACATGGACACCACAGAACTGGTCACTATACAACACCACGCCACCAGCCCTAGGCATCACCACTCCACCATCCAACACCACCATCAACAGTTTCCTAATAGCAATATCATTATTAACCAGGGACAAAGTAAGTATTGGACATTTTTTTGGACACAGTAAAACTGTGAACTGTAATATTGTATACTGTGTTGAAAGTAGAAAGTTTTCATGTGAAAGTCTGCTTGTGAAGTTTGTGTTTGATTCTGGACTCTGATTAAAATACGAGTAACTTGTTGTCTTGATGGTTAAAATGGCAAGTTGGATGTACTATTCATCTTACCCACTGGGTTCATTCAGTGAGAGGATAAAATTTTTGACAGCTCAAAAAAATAGATAGCTAAAACAACGCTAAGCTGATAAAAGCTAGCTAGCTTAGTTAAAATTGTAGTTGTCAGTTAAATAATGTTTTCTAAGTGATAGTTTCAAGGTCCATTTTCAAACAACAGAAATGTTGTGAGGTTGTAACTTGTCCTTTTTATTTGGCAGTGCATATTTGATTTTGTTTGCGTTTCTCTCGTCTCGATAGCGCCAGACGGCATTTCGAACTTGTTTTCGCCGACGCTCGGACCAAGAGGACCCATACGACCGCCGGGCGGTCCGCCCCCATTGGGAGTCCCCATTGGGAGTCCTCAAATGGGCCCGCAACAAATGGGCTCTCAACAAATGGGTGGCCGCCCACAGATGGGCCGCTCGCCCGGTCCTCCACAAATGATCTCAAATCACAACACTGGACAAATGACATCCCCACAAATGGGGCCCGGAACGCCTCAAATGGGTCCCGGGACACCTCAAATGGGACCGGGGACGCCTCACATGGGACCACCGACGCCGCAAATGGGGCCGGGAACGCCTCAAATGGGTCCGCCAACGCCGCAAACGCCGGGAACGCCACAAATGGGACCGGGGACGCCTCAAATGGGTCCGGGGACGCCCCAAATGGGACCAGGGATGCCTCAGATGGGGACAAACGTGCCGCAGCTGGCATCGCCACGGATGGCTTCGGCGCCCAATCAAATGTCGCCCGCGACGCCACAAATGCCGACCATAAACCAGGGAATGTCGATTCCAAGCCCACAGCAGATGGTGATGGGCCAAAGAGTGATAGCTCCGAAGTTAGAGCCCCCCGACACGATGGACGCGCGCGCAATGTGGCTGCCTAAACGAATGAACCATCGTAAGCTTTTCTTGTTTTATTTTGCACTGATTTTCTTTTTATCACGGTTTTGTTGCATGGCCTATATCTGTCATTATGTAATACAGCAGTAAATGGTCAATTAGGTACTCGAATTGGAGTAGTTGTGAATTTCTGAAATAGTTGAATAAGGCATAAAGGAATACATTTATTTTACACAACGCATTATGTGTGGAATACAGTGTGGAGTACAGCTACAAACCTATATCCGTAGGCTTAGCATAACTACTACCGAAATAAAAGTAGCAATAGAAAAATGTATGATAAATAGGACAGCAACCCTTTATCAGATGTAAATGAATGCTGCATTTTCAAACATTTCCTTAGTCAAATACTAAATATTTTCGACTAACGTCATGCTAGAGGTGTATCCTAATCAACATAATCTGTTTTCAGTACGTATATCATAATGTGTGGTTTTCAGCGGCAATGCCAGTGAGCATGTCTCCCGGCGGCACCACTCCGTTGCTAGACAACTCCAGTAGCCCATTCTTCCCGGCTGAGCAGACGACGGCAGATACACAGATGACGCAGAGTTTACCCGGTGAGTTTGAATTGTAGTAAGAAAACAGTTAATTTGGTTATAAGCTTGGGATATACCAAGCCGAATGTAAAAGTACTTATAATGGTGAAAAACTTCTACTATGGGAAAACAATGAAATGTCGAAAAAAACCCGCTGATTCTTTGATGAGTATCAATTATGATATGCGTTTTATGTATGGGACAGTTGTTTTTTTTATTTCGCGATTTAATTCTTTGATCATTTAAGTAGCAATAAAGTAACACCATTTACTTGATTTATTTACTAAACAAAATTGAAGATTTTTTTGGAGAAAAAAAACTTAACTTGCTATAAAATAATAGTAAAACTTGCTGTACATGTTACATAATAAAAAAATATTCTTTTGGTATGGAAAAACCAAAGAAATGAAAGTGAATTTTATTTAAAAACCTTTGCGCTACAGTTTATTGTCTCTTGTTCATAGCGGTATCACCGGGTTCCGGATCAGGATCACAACAGAACGGTTTCGGAAACGCAGCCAGCCCTCCCTCCAACCCGCTACCCAGCCCCCGCACGCAGCAACAACAAGGTAAGCATAACATAACAGCAGGTTCACTCATAACATAACAGCAGGTTCACTCATAACATAACAGCAGGTTCACTCATAACATAACAGCAGGTTCACTCATAACATAACAGCAGGTTCACTCATAACATAACAGCAGGTTCACTCATAACATAACAGCAGGTTCACTCATAACATAACAGCAGGTTCACTCATAACATAACAGCAGGTTCACTCATAACATAACAGCAGGTTCACTCATAACATAACAGCAGGTTCACTCATAACATAACAGCAGGTTCACTCATAACTTAACAGCAGGTTCACTCATAACATAACAGCAGGTTCACTCATAACATAACAGCAGGTTCACTCATAACATAACAGCAGGTTCACTCATAACATAACAGCAGGTTCACTCATAACATAACAGCAGGTTCGCTTGATAACCACTTCAGACTTTAGACTAAGTATTTAGTTGTAGGTGTGCTATATCTTCAAATGCTAGACTAGGTGTGTATCATCCTCAAGTAAACACAAGAACATTATTTTTACAAAACAAAAAACAAAAACCGACTTCAAAAGACCGACTATTGAGTTATTCATCTATTTGTCGCGCACGTACTTAATGCAAATTTAAGACTTATATGGTTTTCTCATGGATACCATTATCAGAACTGGACTAAATTGAAATGGGACCAAATGGGAAGCGTCAGCTTTCTAATAAAAAAAGAATCATCAAAATCGATTCACCCAGTCAAAAGTTATGAGGTAACAAACATAAAAAAAAAAAAAAACATACAGACGAATTGATAACCTCCTCCTTTTTTGAAGTCGGTTAAAAAAGTAAGTTAATATGAGCCGAGTGTTGAGTCGAGTGTGAGTGTAACGAGAATTATTCTACTTACTTGACGCCAAGAATTGTATACTATGTGCAGTCAGCTTAGCTCACTGAAAAAACAAAAAACAAACAGCTGAGAAGTCTGTTCTAAAATAATTGGTCCTACCATTTCACCGCTGTAATACAGCATCCTTACTATATACTAATCCTTATACAGCATCTTTGACAAATGCATGATAAAATTAAAGCATCAGAAATGTAACTCCATGTATTTTGCTATTAGCCTTCGCGATATCAGTGTTTTTTTTCGATTTAGGAACGTGGACGGGAAGCAACACTCTGACATACACACAGAGCCTGGCGCCGCCGCCGGCCGCGCCGCCCGGCCCGTTAGACGCGCCAGCGCACCACCACCACTATTGTAAGGAAATGTAATGTTGTTGGACGAAACGCCCAAGACACAGTTTATCCTAAACGATGTTAATGATCACCGACTTAATTTGAGAGAAAAAGTGTCAGTGTTGCCAGTTTTATTTCTACGTTTTATCGGTAATGAAAAGAAAAAACAATAAAAATAAAATCAAATAAAAGCAATCTCTTTATTTTAAACAATTCAATTGAGCTTAGCATACAACAATTTACACCAATGACGACGCACAATTCGTTCATTGCGTCTATACGCTTGAATAAGGGCGGAAACATTAGAGGTGCTTTCAGTTTTTAGACTAGACGATCTACATAATAAGTGGTATGTGTTCCCCAGATAACGGCAACCCTGGAGGTCTACTGTCAAGTCAGCCGGCACCCGAGTACTGGTGCTCCGTGGCGTATTTTGAATTGGACACTCAAGTCGGGGAAACTTTCAAAGTACCCTCCAGCAGACCTAATGTTACGGTAAATATTCTCTTACTAAGCTAAAACATTATCAATTTGTTGTTACTATTTTTTTAACTGATTTTAATGTAAAATTCAAACGGTAAATATTTCTCAATTCAATTTCAATTACTATTACTAATTGGTTCTCAATATTTTTGAAACTAATTTATGTATTTAGATGATTTTTTTGTATCTCTTACACTGAGTTTTATATGTATAGGTGGACGGTTACGTGGATCCTTCAGGTGGCAACAGATTCTGCCTCGGAGCCCTTAGTAATGTTCACAGAACGGAACAGAGCGAACGAGCGAGGTAAGTCACTTTTTCTTAAATGGGACGGGGGCTATAGGTTCTGTACTAGTGTCTCCTATCGGGTGTATCTTGTATTCTCCGCCAGGATTAACTCGAGCGAACCCAATTTTTTTTTGGGGTTTTAATCGCTACGCGATTATACCAGCCCTGTCACAATTATAAACTCAACATTAAACTGAAGTCCCTATGCTTGTGTAGGTGAGTTGGGTAGGTGCCCACGGACAATCGACCCCCGACGCGATGGCACGAGGATCTCGGGAGGTCTGAAAACTGGACAGGCCTAAAAAATTCGAGATAATGTCGATTAACTGCTATACTATTTCGTTCCAGACTGCACATCGGCAAGGGCGTTCAGCTGGACCTACGCGGCGAAGGCGACGTGTGGCTGCGCTGCCTGTCCGACCACTCGGTGTTCGTGCAGTCCTACTACCTGGACCGCGAGGCGGGCCGCGCGCCGGGGGACGCCGTGCACAAGATATACCCCGCCGCCTGTATTAAGGTACCGCGACAAAGGGGCTCTTGGACGGAGGCACCAGACAACGCCATTGATCTCGGTCTTGTCTCTCTCTTGTCAGTCGACGGCGCTGGATTGCCAGCGCTATCTGCGTTAGCCGAGTTGGCGGCCACTTGCAATTGCAGTTTCAAGATCCCACCTTACCCCATCCTAACTAAGTCTACTAAGGAAGCATACTAATTGTAAGGCTACTACATGGTTACACGAAACCGCGATACTAAGTCTAAAAGCTATTTTCAGAGTCGGCTGAATTGTAAACACACTTGCGGACACTTAAAATTCATCTTATCGTTTGTTTTGTAATTAACCATGGTTTTAGAAATGATTTTATTAGTCACCGATTTGTATCCCTACATGCACTTTGCCGTATACATTTGACGAAGTAAATCAATTTATTTAATCATGTTTCTTTTTCCAAGGTGTTTGACCTGCGGCAATGCCACCGGCAGATGCAAACTCAAGCAGCTACTGCGCAGGCGGCCGCGGCCGCTCAGGCCGCCGCCGTGGCGGGCCACATACAGCCGCAGCACCCGACCATGAACAAATGTATGTGCATATGTAAAAAATTGCTTCTGTAAAAAATTGTTTTAGTTAGAAATAGGAAAAGTAAAGGACTAAGAGGACTACTCATGTACTGTTGAGTTGAATAGTCCAACTATGTTCAAATCCCACTCTATTTTTGAGGACTGAGGTTTTGGTGGTTCACAAAACACCTCCCGCACAAGGGTGGCCTTTTTGAATCGCTTGTATGAGTAATAATGAGTATGTTCATGCATATTTTTCGAATTTCTAACGAAATCCTATAGATATTCTAATAGAGATTGTAACTTCACAGCCGCCGTTAATTTTTAATCGTAATCGTGCTATAACTGCAGTGCAAGTACGAAACTTTCGATAAACTGATGACTCGACAAAATCGCATTTTTTTTTTCAGACCATAGTCAATATTCCAAACTTCAAAAAAAAAAATAGTTCCAAAGTCAATTTGTCGATCGACAAAAGTCCTTACTTGTACCGTGCGGTTATACCACTTTTGATATTACATAGTTTGTGTCCCAGGTTTGACCGCCGCGGCCGGTATCGGCGTAGACGACCTCCGAAGGCTCTGCATCGTGCGGCTCTCGTTCGTGAAGGGCTGGGGGCCCGACTACCCGCGCACCTCCATCAAGGAAACTCCGTGCTGGGTCGAAGTGCATCTGCATAGGTAATTTGAACCCTAAAACTGAGGAAGTAAAGCTTTAACTAATGCTGATGCTGTTAACCTTTGGTGCTTTTTTATATACTTGACATTATACTTGAAAAACGCTATCGGCCTTTGTGTGGTAAAATATGAAATAATATTTAAACATTTCTACGGGCATTTCATTTATTTGGTTTTTTATTTATTTTATGCGTAGGCATACAGGCCATGCCGATGTTTTTATGCTATGGCGGCCAGTAATAGGTTAAAAGCTATTCCTCTTAGATTTGCATCTCACAGTCTACAATTTTCATACGATAAATATATGGTCTGTTATCGTTCCAGGGCGCTGCAACTGTTGGACGAGGTACTCCACACGATGCCGATCGACGGTCCGCGGTCGAACATCGAGTAGGAGTTGATCGGCTTCTTTTGAGGCCTCCGCGGGACGCGGCGCGTGGCGTATACATGTTTGTTTCACGGCACTGGGGGTTGGATTGGCCCTGAGGGGGTCGACTTGGCCCTGACTGGGGCCGAATCGCCCCTGACGGGGTGGAATTGGCCCTTGAAGAGTTGCAGCGGCCTTAAAAGGGTCGGATGTAGTGGAAAGAGCTTTGGGGGTTGGATAAAGTGGTTGAGTGTTTGAGTTGGTCAAAACACAATATCGATCTACCCTCAAAGCTGCCAAGTGTATCCTAGTGAAGTGACCTCGAGTGTCGCGGACGCAAGAGCGGGACGCAGCAGTGCGGAGTGAGACGTAAAGTGACGGTTTTGGTTTATTAAGAGTTTGGTTCGAAGACGGATTTGAATATCTTTATCTATGTAGAATTGTAGATAAAGCTATTGAAATCCTGCTTTAGTGGAGAAAGGTATGTTTCGCTGCTTATTTTGAGTAAGTTAGGAAAAAAACGTAACTAGCTGATGTCCAGAACTTTGTGCCCGATGTGGTACTGCTCGGCTTTGGTCCACATATTTACAAATAGAAAGTTTAAGCCAAATCGATTCAGACATTCTCAAATTATGCATTTATCAACAAACTGAACTTAATTGTTATTATCAGTAATATGCAATCTATACTGTCAAAAGGCATTAAATTAAAAATATAGCTACAAATACGTGACAGACTTTTAGGCGGCCTAAAAACTTAACACCTGGGCAAGTGGACAACCATTCGGTCTAAACTAACTACAAAAAATAAGCAGCGCAACATACCATTCTCAACGGAAAGAGTTAAAAAGCCATAAAAACAGCATTTATTTATAGTCATTACAATATTATTTCCTATTTCGGACTCGTCTTCCAAATTATTTCTTTTAATTTAGTCTTCCTATGTTATGATGGTCTCGGCTAGAATTGTAAGGCGCATTGAAACAAACATAATATACGCGATAGAATTACGCGTTTTATTATAAAAAGGTGAACTGTGTTATGTCTTGTATTTATTGCTAATTAGTATCAATCGGGAAACTTATCTTTTATCTTCATCAATATTTAGAAGCGTCTTTAAAAGTCATTAAAAATGTTTATGTCGGTGGAAAAATATCCAGGCTACGGTTTTCTGCAACTGTTTTACTCATGACGTCTGAGGCCCTATTTTGGCGAGTGAGATAATATATCTGTCACTGTCGCTCTCATTAGAAATGTCATGACAGTAAGAGTGACCGAGATAATCTCGAACGACCCAGAATACTCAGAATACCTTGGTCTGAGAATGTTCATATCTTTGGTGCGAGTTTTAAATATAATGGCGTCGAGAATGTGGGGTACATTCTCGACTAGTACAAAAACTATTGTAACTAACGATATAATTATTTTGTATCGAATACGTACTCAGTCATTATTCGATTTCAATTCCATTCGATTAGTTATTTGTGCTAGAGGTACCATGCTCTAATCTAATTTGACAGCACTAAACTATCGGCGTCTCTTTTCGTTTCAGTATGTCAGAAAAGGATGACTTATTTTATAGCTGTCTAAAGTCAAAAACTTGAAAGATTAGTTGCTCAATATTAAAACAACTAAACCATTTATTCATAATACTCGAAAAGCCAAAATTTTATATAAAAAAATCACTTGTACAATTTTTTGTCAGTGAGAAGTTGACAGAATATTTTATAGTATTGATATATCAAGAGTTTATGCATAAAAGGGTAATAAATAAAATCAGTATATTGTATACAAAATTGAGATGGAACAAACTAATCAACATAACGAGATCTCAGTAACTATTTTACTAAACAAACTATGGTGTGATTTTAGTAATTAGATATTCGAGTTGCGATGACAAACTTGGTTTTGCTCAAAAGTACAGTTTCCAATAAGAGATAGAGTGGAATAGACTATTGACAGCTTTTTTTTCTTTTAAAAAATTAAATAACTTCAAAAAAGATCAAATAATAAACCCCTCTTTTTCATTACATAGTAATACAGTAAGTAGATTATAATACTATTGTTTAATTTATTGTTTCAAACGTAACTTACGTTACGTTTGTTATGTTACCGTAACAAACGTATTTGTTGTTTTAAACGTAACATGGCCTGTTATTGTATTACGTGACATTTGACATTTATATTATACATGTCACTTCTCTTATCAGGTAGACACTGTAAGTTTATCACAAAGTTATACGAATATTAGCAGCGATACCAAATAAGGCATGTTTTACTCTAGTTTGAATAGAACAAGACATAATTATGGTTCAACTTGAAAGAAGCCAAATGGATAAGCTTTGTTAGGTTAAGTTAGGTTAAGTGTGGATAAAAAGTTAATTTATGATAGTTTGTAACGTGTTTCTAAGTAATCACAAGTTGGAAAGCGGTTTGGCTATCGTTTACCCGACTGCCCAGAAGGAGGGTAATGTTTTTGACTTGTCACGTTTCTAGTGACAAATTGGGGGTACATGTGCATTAGACGACCCGTTAAATGGTTTGGTCATAGCGGTCTGCCCAGAACAAAAAATATTTTTTTTTAGCTGTGTCAGGGAAATTTTATTTTATGTTGATAAATTGGCGATAAACTCGAATGGGTATTTTTTCCAAAAAATCTTAGTAACGAACCTGTCGAAGATTGTGTTTTAATATATTGAAGTAACACGTGTGTTAACGTGTGGTCGTGATTGCGATTTGGTCGCCTGATGCACGCGAGCCCTCAGCCAAACCGTTTTTTAACTAAATCTAGGTGTTGGGTGGCGTTAGGCAAGGCTGTATATTTGTTAGCGTGATGTGCCTATTTTGTGGAATTGCATGAATACAAATAAAAAATATTAAAAATGGCACCTAAGAAAAAAGAAGTGAAAAATATTTCTAGCTACAATTTTAGAGATTTGAAGAAAACATAGTTTTTATTCTAGATTTTTACAACTATATTTTGTCATATAAAATAATAGGTGTATGTTACACTAAAATAAAATGTAATAAGAGGCACTCTCTTTTGATTTTGTCTTGTGAAACATTCAAACTAAAATAAGTTGTTTTCGAAGAAATTTTGAGCCTGATTACGTTTGGCAATCACAAACGCACTATCCTGCTCGTTCGCGCGTAGAGTGAGTTGGCGCGAAGAGCACGATATGACTGCGGCGAGTGACAGCTATTGTAATCATGTTACTTGTCATAAATACTGTCATGTAGTTTTTTTTGTTTTTAAAAACTGTAGCAAAAGTTTATGCAATTTCGCTAAATCGTTTTCGATGAAACTGTGATGTGCTAACAAAAAGTATAAGATAAGAAACTCACTCAACACTCAACTATTTATAAACTGATTTCTCACGATCCACCGAAAACGGTCGATCTTTTAGATTTAACTTAATTTAAGATGAAAATGACATATTTTGTGTACGAAGACGTACTTTAAGGTGTTGAAATATCTTTAAGGCAATGAGATTTTTTTAGTAGTTTGTTTAGGTATATGCTTTAACTTTATATTTTACTTGCTGATGTACTATTGTGTTATGGTTGGTTTTATAGTTTCTGTTGGACCGGGGGTATTCAAGTTGCTGTCTTATTTTTTATACCGTAGAGTTGTTATTCCTATTTGTGTACTAGTCTACGAGTAAGTGTTTCATCTTTTATAAAAAGTTTTAAATGACAATTGTCATTTGACGATAAAATAGTCATTTATCGGCCTTTTGTGTAAAATATTACAATTTGTGCCATTTAGATTTGTTTTGTAAATGGAAGGATGGCAATTTTGATTTTACCTCGGTTAGGCCATAATTTTACGGAGCAATACCACTTTGGGAACAAATTTTGTAGAATCTGCCTCCACGGTTGTGTTGCCTCGAGTATGTTAAAATTTGCCTAGATGGAGCGAAATACGCGCGTGAATCAATCGTAATCATCGTTATCAAACATCAACGCGTAAGCAATTGATATTATCAAAGAGAATATTAAATGTTCTATAAAAAGCTTGCAAATACCCGTGAAGTATTACCATGCAAGTAAAAGCATATGCCTGTCCTAAGTGAGCATATTCTGCAAGATTAATTCCCTGCAGGTAAATTTGGCACGAGGTCTTCCGTGCGTAATTCACGTCATCTAGGCAACTACTTTGTGTTTTCGATTTTTATTATCATGTAACGACAAATTCGAATCGAGTTTACTCGATAAAATATTAACTAATCATAGTTATTTTCTATTAACACAGAGGAATATTACTGCTTGTAGGGTTTTTTTACATTTTTATCTAATTGATAACATCACAAATGATTTAACTATTAATTTTGTTATTGCTTTATAACGTTTTAGTTTATGCATCGGAATTATACAATTACAAATTGTTACCATTGAATTTGTAAATTCGATTAATATGATTATGCAAGTTTTACTGTAAATAGTACAATTTATTAAGAGTAAAAAATAAAGTATTTTTTACGGAACGTGTGCTCGAAATATTGGTAAAATCTATGAGAAGTTTCTTAGAAATTATATTCTTAATAATTAGAAAGCTTTCACAAAAATTATCAAAAATACCTCTCGATATAGTGATCAAAAAAGGAATTCAAGGGTTTTTAGATTATAAATAAGTGGTAAGGTTTTTAAAGTAATGTTGAAGTTTAAAAAAATAATTGTCAAATTCTACATACCACAGTTATTGGACCGTTAAAATGTCTGGAACAATTTTATTGTGAAACTGGAGTCACCGTTATTTCGTACAATTATGTCGTTGAGGCGTTAAGCTGAGCTTCACCGTAATTTAACATGGCGATTAAGTTAATCACCTATTTAAACAAAAATAGACAGTTCAAAAAATAAATCGTCATGTTAAATTTTGATGCACAAGGGCCTGTCTGTTTGAGATATACCGAAGTTATCCAAAGTTGAATGTTTGATAAGCATTCTAGATTTATCGGGAATAGCATGCTATTTAGTATGCTAATATTCGCAGCTAAATAGCATGCGTTCATCTAGCTTCGTAAATAGTGCTTTTGTAAATAAAGCGTCTGTATTCTTGTTTAAAACAAGCACTTTAAAATGTTTCGTGTCAATATCATCACCATGGCACTATATCCCCTCAACAAGCGAGTGTAAAAAACCTAACTAGAAAGGAGGTAAATAATTATTTATTAAAATGTTTGGCAGCCAGTTCTATCACTAAAGCGTAATTCACCAACATTACCATCTGGAGAATTTTTCCAATAAATTTAAATGAAAATGTCCCGCAAATTGATCCGACGATTTCCACGTAGCTGTCAGTTAATGTCAGTCAGTGTAGGTTAACTACTGGTTAACGACCGATCAAACATGTCGGTGATGTGTCGGCCCAAACACGCAGTTAAAATGTTAACATTGGCGACGATTTGTTAAGTTAAAAGTTGATTTAATTTTAACTGTTGTATCGTGAATTCTCATTTTTGTAGCGATACGATATTTTTGTTGTTTTATTTGGATATTTAATTGTAGTACAACGTTGAAGGGATGTAGACAGTAATGTAGACGTAAGTGCGTAGTTAAGAGTGAGACAATGAAACAAATGAATATAAAGGTTATTCCTCTAATATATTTGGTTTTATTTATGCTATTTTCAGTACGAATAGGTTTAGGTGGTAAATTAAAGGCAAATACTACATATTAGGTACTACTATTCATGTGAAGGTTTTCAGGTTTGGATGTTACTCAATAACGCAAAATGGCTGAACGTATTTGATATGAAGGTTGGTTATTCCATTGATTTACAGATAGATAACTTTTTATTTTATAGATCGATTCCTGCAGTAAGGGGGTGGAACCGCACAGCATACTATGTAAGTACATACCTGCGATCGATTATTGAGGTGTAGGAACAAAATCATGATATTTTTCAGAAAATGTCAACAGATGTACTCAATTGTACTCATGTACAATATCATCTGTTATTGTTGTGATGTATATGAGTTCTAAGAACACACGGCGACTTATCAGCGTCTTTGCATTCTGCATTTACGCGTGCGTGTGAGAATCGAACTAAGTATTCCAAATTACGGACCCAAACGCGCAACTATAATAAATGTTGCCGTGTCTAACCATGTTATGTTTGCAATTTAGCAAAGAAGCAAACAGGTGCAGTATGGTAACGGACACGGTAAGTATTTTATATTCAGAAAATTGTGACAAAGCAGCTAAATCGCAGGTAAACCGGAAGGCGCAGCAAGTGGCTCCATAAACTAGACAGACTTGTTGCTTTTGAAAGAAAAACGGGATGAAGAGCCGCCTATAGCGCCTGCCAACTGCCAAACGTCTAGCTCTTATTGAAAACCAATTTATTTCAGCTTTTAGTATATCGTGAGTAGGTGTACATCCCGCCCCCATGTTTACGGGTGATCTGTGTGGGATAATATTAGTTTCAGATTATTATAGCTGTATTATTCATAGCCACAGGATTTAGCGGCCACAGCTATATTGTCACGTCGTGACGATCTTACGAAATTTTTTTGGGGTAGAAGCGATAGCGGTTTGCGCTATGCCCCACTAGGGTACACTTGGTAGGGCAAAGTGAGTATCCCCGATATACTACTAAACTCAGAAAAAATGCTGGAAAAAATCGTTTTAGGCGGCGATGCCGCCCTTGTAGGTACCTACTGTCAAAATGTATTTCTACTTTTTCTTAGTTTTTTCTAATATGTAATTTGTTTGGACTACAATAGTCTTGTTCTTTTTATACACCTAGGTAAGGTTCCTTTTATATAATTATGTAGTTTTGTTAATCATGTTGATTAGGGAAGTTAGTTTCTTTAAATTGAATTTATATTTCTTTCTACTCTTCTTCTTCTCCAAGTGCCTCTCCACTATTGAAGGTTGATAGCTTCTTAAAATTTTCTTTGTCCAGCGCGAGTCTGATCAGTTGTTGCAACATTTTTAGGGTTCTGAACCTCCTTCGGGGAAGAACCTTTAAGGCGTGACTCCTGTGTCTATCTGTCTGTATGTCACAGCCATTTATTTAATACAGAATAGAAACATTGTTGCGATTTTGAATGTACGGTGATTTTGACTCCACCAAATAAAATAAATATTTCACGTCTACAGCATAGA
The DNA here is from genome assembly GCA_949125135.1 of Alcis repandata. Lineage (NCBI taxonomy): Eukaryota > Metazoa > Arthropoda > Insecta > Lepidoptera > Geometridae > Alcis > Alcis repandata. Next base: position 4,879,334 of record OX421240.1, read on the forward strand.
TACTTAATACTTACAATCAATGAGGTGATGACGTTAGGCTTTGATCAATGCCTATTAATAACCGCAGCATTAATCAGTCTACCGCTTGACATAAGTCTCTCAGGCTCTCATGTTTCACGATCATAATTAATAATGATTGATTCTCCTTTCGCTTCCACCAAGCTCCAAGAATTGGTCATTTCACTATAAATACTCGCGACTCACTCCCGCACCTCGGCACCTATCCAACCACCGCCCGGCGTCATTCCAACTACACGAAGTTAACACAGTGTTCAAAATCATCAATACGCTCTAACCGTCCGACCAACTTAAATTTACAGTTGAGCTTGAGAACCACCAACTTATTTCCTAGAACAAAATCACAGCCGTGCATGGAACTTTTAGTTTCCCTGATTTTCCCACCTGCAAAGATAATTTGGTCTCACAGTCCTATCTGTTCGGAAAATCAGCACAGATTTCTGTGTTGGTTGCCGGAAAATGAGCTCTATTTCTGGAAGTGACACTGGCCCTCACATTTTAATCGCATGACCATTGAGTTTTCTTTCATTAGGACCAGTAATGTCAACTTTCAGTTGACTTGTACCTACTTATAATGTATTATGCTGTTACATTTAACGACCGATGAAACAATAAATTGATCGAGGTTCTTAATTAATGAAATACCTACTTATCAGAGTTTTAGGGATGATCTCATCTCGCAAAGTTAATTAAGTTGTTAAATTAGTTAACATAATTGTGAATGGGTAGTTAAGTTACTCAATGAATAGTCATTAGTTTTATCAAAATCTCATGGACTAGAGAATATGCCTTGAACATTAGAGTCTTACTTATAAACGCTGCTTAAACATGTAATCATTGCTTAAAATTCTCTGAAAAGTTCTCGTTGAGGTGAAAATATCACGTGCGCAAACAAGACGGAGAAGTTTTATGACAAACGTTTAAAAGATAAGTCGTAATTTTTCAAAGACAACACACGTCACGCCGTCATCGGAGACTAACTCCCATTTTAAAGGCTTTTATTTAACTTGAAATGTATGTACATAACTGTGTTTGTTCGGATGGAATCTTGCAACTCAATTTTAAACCACCTCCCGATGTCCGTTTGTGCAATAAAAGCTTCTCTTTAAAAATATTTTTAAAATGAACTAATTTCGTAACAAGTTTCGAATTAATTACCGTAATCCGTAAATACTTGGAAGCGCAGATTCCGGCTAACTACCAAACTTACCTCACAGTTAAACCAAAACAAATTACATTGAAATAAAGTTAAACTAAGAAAGTTATTTATACCGTGACCGATTTCGTAGCGAATTCCAGGAAATCCTTGAAGGTCGGATGTAGGAGCTTGAGGTATGTCTAGGCACAGTGGCCACGTATAGGCATTTGCAGACTATGCTATAATAATTATACAGAAAGAGTGCAAGCTGAAAGCAGCTCATCGTACTAATTTTTATGGGAGCTGAAATCACGGAAAAAAATCTGTTATTCCATAGAAAAAAAAAATTTGGTAGGTACACTCAAAGAAGCAAAGAGACCATGTCGGTTTAGGGCGCTGCGCAAGACAAGTGCTTAAGATAGTAACATAGTTAATATAGCACACTCTGAAGTGGTCGAGTCGACAGCTCGCGAATGCGTCCGTTCTGTCACATATTTTCCCATTATCCGCAACATAGTGGGAACTAGCATTCTTTGCCGGCGGTGCAAAGCAGAGCATGAACCGTTGTGACTTGTGACGGAGTGGCTAGAGTAAGATTAAGGTATTTGTCCCAACTTTGTACCTGATATTTATTCATGTAAAAATACAATAACACTTGATAACAATAGATTTTTGACATCTAAAAAGAAACAACAAAAATAAAAGCAAAAAACTAAAGATTTATTTAAATTTCACTTTAAAAGCAGTTATCTCTTATTAACAACCTAACTATCTTTTATTTAATTATGGTCTTTAAAGGTTGAAACCTATACGTATGTTAACTTCCTTAAAAGTTTTTCCATACAAAAAGTTAATTTGTATGGAAAAAGAGATCGAGATCGAGAGATCGAGGTTTAAAATGTTTGCAAAATCGCTCAGAATTTTCGCTTAGAAATATCTGTGCAAACTTTAAAAAACACCTAGGTAGTGATTTTTGAGTTGGCACGTGTTGTTGACAGCGACAGAGAGGTGATCGTTTAATTTCGGCTTTGTTCTCTCTCACAAATCTGACCTGGGCATTTACTAAACCGAAAGAAGCACATTGCCTCTCATTTACCTAGCAGTTGCTGCCTTGCCAACTCAAACACCGCATTCTGTACTTTGCTTTTAAAAAAAGCACTCTGTTCTACATTTCTGTTGCTTTAGTACAGTCAAAATTCAATAAAATTGTTCAGTTTTAAATGCTTGCTTTTACCACACCCGTGGTACCTGCCAACTTGTTTTCCTTGGTGTAGTCTATGAAGTCAAAGCTTGCAATTTTTTCAACTTATTCACAAGTTTTCTTCGATTGCGTTAAATATTTATAAGTGTCTGTCTGCGAGCGGTGGCGGAATATTCCGAAATAAAGCGTATTTTTAGCCGAGGCCGGCCTTGTTTACATGTTTCACCGAACCACCGAGTTATTTCATGTGTTTCATGATTTTCAGTGGTCATTTGAAATGGCGGTCGTGGACTTTCCAAAAACTTTACCAGTTTTTTTCTGAACAGATTACTGATAAAGCGATTACAGTAAAAAGTAATAAATATCGACCCAAAATAGTTGTAAGGTTTAGAAACTCATTTACTCTGTGTATAAAAAAAGATATTTCAATTTTAAGGCCACATTTTTATAGGTAATAAACTTCGTGGCTGTATTACCAATTTCATTTAATTTAAAATATTGTTATTGACTAGCCTGTATTCTCAGTACCCTGCGGTGTAATTCGCTTGGGTACCTACATTATTCCATACAATGTTGCAAGAAACAAATAGCTCCTTTGGCATGCAAACAACGAAATTAAATAAACAACCAACAAACCAAATAACTAATCTATAACACTGGCGAAATATTGAAACTACAAACTTTCAACAGTGGCTAATAATTTTCTTCAGAAAATTCGATAGTGGCTCCCTAATCCAACTTAACAAATAAGATGGTATTGTACTGAGATATTTGAAGCTCTAGTCTAAATATTAGCCACCTCGCCAGGTAGCCAGGTGAATCATAGCTGTCTGCAATGATCATTGGCAGTTGCCTCGAAACGCAAGGCATTTCCGATCTCACAAAAACTTCGCTAAAATAAAAACTAAATGTTAAGCATTGAGCTATTATCTATCACATACTTGAGATGATTTGATTGTGGCCAGGTGGAGCGACGGCTGGTGGCAAGTGGATGCGTAAGGCAGAAGTTTCTTGTCTTGTGGCGTACCTTAGATGAGATCTATGCTATGTGCAGCAGTTAACAAACATTAAATAAGCCGATGATAATGATGACTTAAGATGACACCACAAAATATTGCTATGTCCCATTTACTAGTGGCATGTGTGCGGTGTGCCACATTTCAAACTGTCACCCGCCAGAAAAATAAAACTTAAACACCCAAAAATTACCGCGAGTGTCTCGTAGTTTACACCCCGATCTTTTGAGGATCTTTTGTTGAAAAATGGAAAGGAATATTATCACTAGCAATCGATAAAGCGAGTGATTAAGTGTATCTGAGTACTGTAACTCAACTAAAATGGAACGTTGCGGCGAAGTATAACACAATCTCCAGTACATATCCATAGTTACTCAAAGATTTTATTAATAAGGAAGGTTTTATTTTTAAATTTGAATAATTTTGTAATGTGAGGTCAGCACTTTAATTGCTATTGCCAAATATACTCGATTACTTACTTGCATAAACTAAAATATTTTTTTTCTCTACTGTATGTCTGTCCTAGAAAAAGTAATTGCCTGCATTTTATTGTCCATTGAATTTACTCGTTTATGTTAGCAAAGCTGTAGACGACATTAAACAGTGCCATTACACACGCTTTTATAAAATACTAAAAGTAAGTGACTACATAGCTTTAGTTCACAGAAAAAGAAAAGCTCGTAGAAAATGTAGAAAATTCAAGATAGATTTTCGTTTCGAGCGACTAGTGTTGGCAAAATAACTGGGAAACTTTCAGTAAGTCTATCTATCGATAGACGCGGGGTATTTATTACCTATCTCGTAGAACGGGAAACACAAATAATAATAAAAACTAATGAGCATCTAATTATTCCTAGTGGGAAGCTATGAGTGTGAAACGTTTAATGTTTATGTTATTTTAATGTGCCTTTCACAAATATCATTAAAAGTCTCCTTTTAAAGTAGGTCGGAATGTTTTTTTTACTAATTAGTAATTAGGTACAAAGCTTCGTTCTTAAGTGTTTGTTTTGTTACTACAACAAAACAAGCCTGACTAATGTAAGGCAAACATACCTAAATCTGATTAGCTAATCATGACTAATTAGGTAAGTAGGAGTACCGACCAAAAATAATTGCGATTTAAAAATATAAAATTAATAACATAATTATCGGTCCACTTTTCATCTTGCGCTGTAGGCGTGAGTCCGAACATCCGCGCTAAAAGTGCATCCAAACAGCTCATCAAGTCATACTTATATCGATACCCAGGTGCGAACTAAACATCGATAGCTGACCGCATCCCTACTCGTCCCGCAGTGTTCCCGCGCTCTCGCACAGACTGCCCGGGCGCCCGGCAGCTTCGAACGAACGAACCGCAACCGCGCGACGCGCGTAACCCAGCAACCTTAATTTATTCCTTTTTTGAAATTCAGTTTATATTTTTATAGTGAGTGGCGAATTGGCGAAGGATTGGATTTTTATTCTGCCTTGTTTCGAGGTGAGTCAGTTGGTTACGTCATGCGTGGAATTGTGCTTTAGTTTTGTCGGAATTTGTTTTATTTTAATGCTTTTAGTAACGTGGAAAGCTGAAAAAAGCTTTTTAAATAAGCTGAGCCATGCTTTATTCATTTCGTGAAGCTTATTGTTTTAATAAGAACTAGATAACTCTATCTACATCTTTTGATAAATTGCTGAGAGCTAAAGTTTCAAAACAAAAAGTAATTTTAATTGTTAAATAGCCGAATGCTTTTTTAATTTTGTATTGGAGCAAAGAAACGTAGTACTCTTCCAGCTGATAACTTTTTAATAACAAAAAACTAGTTCCGACCTTCGAGTTTTCAGTTTTGTAATTATTATTTATTTCTCATACTCTCTTAAACTAATCGATGTTACCTTGGAGTTTTTTATGTGGATTCGTAATTAATATTAAGTCTTTACTAGAAAAACTATAGAGCTTTTATGATGCCGCAAACTTTTCCATAAAGGCCTACGTATCGATTACCAAGGGTAGATATGTCAGGTATCCCAACATCGCAATAAACCAGTCTCTTGACATAGCCCTTTTTCAAAGCTTTCCACTGTGCTCGTGTCTTTTTTCATAATTTTGTGTCATTTTTCATAGGTTGTTGTTTATCATAAATCATAAGACAACAATGTTCTTCTTATTGATTTGATTTTTTTACTAAATTATTCCTATGCTTTTTCGTGTCAGAAGCATTTGGTCGGCGAAAAAGCTCAGACAAGGACAGACAACTAGGGCTCCTAATTTATTATAATATACTAGCTGACCCGACAGTCGTTGTCCTGTCTTAACTATGAATATTGAATTCGAAATGTCTGAAATTTTGCAATGTTCCGCTCAACTTCCTTAATTTTTTCTTTCATAAGAACCTTCTCCGGACAATAATTAACACAACAAAAAAAGAATCAGCGAAATTGTTCCATCCGTTCACGCGTGATGCGATGACCGAGGGAAATAGAGATTCATTTTTAAATATATAGATTATTAAATCGTAAACACTAATTATTTCGTCCTATAACAACAACCTTAAATCCATGTTAGAAGCCTTCAGGCGGCCTAAAAACTCTGATACCAGATTCAGCGACTATACAACTTTACATTAATACCAACAGCTGGCGGTAAAACGCGGAGTTATTCTTTTAGTAAACTGCACTCCGTGGTTTTACCCGCTTTTTTTTCTTTCAAACCACCTCTGTACCTATGTATTAGAGCGAACAAAAGAAATATATATTATCAAGTCGGTCAAACCGTTTCTGAGTTTTAGCGAGACTATGAAAAGCGATTGACTTTTATATATGTATAAGAGAAAAATAATTATATTGTAGTTTGAGGCAGTAGTCCCTACAACTAGATATATAGCTGTCACCTCAGTAGCAGCATCTGGCCCAAACAAATCATCACAATGTCAAAATGACTAACGGGGCACATGTGCCAAGACCTTTCGGCGCGTGTCTACTTCGGTCCGAATAAATATATAACCTAGGTAAATAATTATACATAGGAAATAAAGAAGAAATTCAGTGGCGTATGTGAATCTACCAATCCGCACTTGGCTAGCGTGGTGGAATAGGGCCTAATCGCCCTTCGAGAGTAGATCTGTATCCCAGCAGTGGGAGGATTAAAGATTGAGTAGATGAATAAGAAATAGAGCCTGTCTCTACCCAACTTGACCGGCGCCCTTTTTATTTACCTTAGTGTTTGGTTTATCTAATCGTTTTCATATCAGAAATCAGAAGTAAGTATCAAGTGCCACAATGAAGCCGATTGTGATTCTGATTACCAGTTTGACAATAAGTCCGCTGGCTAGCTTTGGTACCTTGACTTGACGAAAAATTATTTCGCAGAAAATTATCGATTTAATTTACGACGTAGATATCGCAGACGTACTATTATTACCCACATCAGATCAGTTTAGTTCTAGTTTTAAAATTATTTATTAAATACGAAGATAAGTAATGTACAACGGAATTGTTCATGGTCTTGTCAAAAAGCCAGCATGCTTGACGTCGACCAACTTTTTGTTCGAAGTTTAATTTATCAAATTAAGAATTTTCAGTATCACTTAACTTAATAAAAAAATCAGATAAATAAATATACATATGCCGTATGCCGAAACTATGTATTAAAAACATTTTTATTTATCAAATATCACCCCTAATTGTTCCCGGTACAAAGGTACCCCTAACACTGGCAGCATTAACATTGCTCACCAATCTATCATTTGCATAACAAATCGAAATCCCAGCTCAGACACAATACCAAATCTATTTAATTTTATATCCTCTTAAAGATTTTCATTGTCCAAATCACAACAAATCGTTCACTACGATCGCGCGTGACGGCGTGACCATCACGCGCCGCGTTGCACCGCGATGCGCGCGCGCATCTAATTCGATGCTTTGACTCAGTCATTCATTACTCACGGCTTACGTGGCGATGCGTGTAACTGTTATGTGTAATGCTTCACCCTTTGACTTTTTTTTAATGTAATTGAGTAACGAGACGAGCAAATCGCTCGCCTGATATTAAACGTCACGTTTGCCCATAACAGGTCTGCGCCACCCAGAATTTTGAACTCGCAGAATTCAAGACCCTGCGTGGCACAGCACTGCGCTCGTCACCCTGAGATATATAAGTTGTTTAATCTCCCATTTGCCCTGTAATTTCACTGGAAACAATGCTCTTCCGACCGAAACAGTAATGTTTGCACATTACTGCTTGGCGGAGGAATAACTGGCAAAGGTGTGGTACTTCCACAGGCGGGCTCTGCAAAAGAGCCCTACCACTACAAAAATCCGCTTAATAAAGGCTTTAATATCTGCTCTGGGTCTGGGATAGTCTGGGTCTCTGGGTGTTAGTAGTCCTTGTCTTTGTGTGTGTTCCATGGCATCTCCGACACAGGGTATCCTAGTGGGGAGCTATGAGTGTGAAACGTTTATTGTTTATTTATTTATTTAGTTGAAAGGTTTGTTTTCAAAAAGTATTGATGTCCTTGTCTAATAGGTTGCAATAACAGAGACAGATATATTTTTAGTTTATATTAATCTGTCAAATTAAATCTAACTTTGGCCCAATGTATCAGTTCTTCAATAAATAAATACCTATGTAAATGTATAAATCTGAATTTGAATCTAAACATTTGCTTGTGAGTGTTGGATGGTATAGTTGTATTTTTAGACCCTCGAGAGAGTCTCTTAATCTTTTGTCTGCTCTTGTACTTGTAACGACTAATCGTCTGATGCCAAATAATTATTTACAAACAGCCCTATGAGTTTTGAACGCTATTTAACTTTGAGTTTTCGACTGCCATGATCTAGGTATATCGATGCTTTCATCACTATTAAATCATCCCTTCACCAGTAATATCACCTCTTATTATTACGATACAATTTCACTTTACACTATGAATGAAAAGTTCAAACAGTAAAACAGAAGAAACAGATACAACAGACGGTCTTAACACTAAAACTGATACGTATGATCTGTCTTCCCAATTCTTATTGTACAAAAACCTTTCATTTGATTTTCATTAAATTTAACCTGTTTTATTTCAAGATCCCAGTTATCATAAAATTTACGTACCTGGAGAACCTACGCGTACAGGAAAAACGCCATAAAGAATACTTACAGAGTATCATCACCTTCCAAACTATTTTCTCGCTTCAATAAAGGTAACTCACCTGCGCAAGCGACCCAATTCCCCGCTAACAATAACTCGGTCCGTAAACGTGTCATTCCTCGGGTTCTTGCTTCATAATGAGCCGAATGGACCGCCTGATTAGTTGCTACTTACAAACGCTGAAAATAAACGGTAATCCCTGCACATTTGTTTAAAAGGTTTCAGTAATTTAAGAAACAAAGAGCATCGGAGTTTCTGACTCAATCTATGTGAGTAGTTCCGCGTAAAATAGCAAAATGTATTAGAGTAATAATTAGCTCATATATGAATGTACCAGCGGCCCCTTAAGTTTTACTGGTAATCGAAATTGCTTCATTTTGAAACTAGAAGCAAGGTCAAAGTGTCAAAATCAGGCATACTTTATACCTACGAGTATATACATATATATCTCTCTCATATCTCTATCATATAATATATCTATACCGTGGTAAAAATGTATTTATCACGGTATATACCTATAGAGTATATTAAATACCTACGAGTAGGTACCTATCTATTAGAAATAATATTTTGTGTATTTCTTCATATCACAATTTATGATTATGTCCTCTTCTAATACAACGCAAAGACAAAGCCAGCTTTTATTTTTAGTAAGTTTAGATCAGAATCAGTCGCCTTACGCCTTCAGAACTGATTAGTTTGTTTTTTTCAGCCCTCGAACCAAATATACAAAATGAAATAACAAGATAACGTTTAATATTACCGATTCGCGAGCTTTAATAAAACGCAACGATGAAACCGATGGAGCAAAGCAGCTTATTATAGCGATAAAGCAAGATAAGCAGATCAATATGGAACAGTTTAATCGGGTTGTAGTTTAGATTGCCGCGCCGGCGATAGTACGTTTGTTTAGTTGTAGGTACCTACTTGTGCCGCTTAATAGACCTGTGAAAAGATTGCAGTGTTTTGATGGGAACGGAAAAATAGTGCTTTATAATAATAATAATAATAGTATGCTTGGGCCCTGCCCCGCTGCCGGTGGCACTCTAGTTTTTAAGTTTTTTATAATATATTGTTTTTTTTATATTCTAAGTATATTGTAAAAAAATTAAAAATTAAGAAAATAAATGGATATGTGTATAATAATAATCTTTATTTCAGACCACAAAATGTCCATATAGTGTTCTACGTAATACAAAATTAAAATTAAAGATAAAATCAGATATAATAAAAAAAAGAGAGCTTTAGAGAGCGTTTTTTTACTACTAGCTTATGTTTGGGATTGCGTACCTAGCTAACCTAAGCTGGGCTGGCCTTCAGACTCTCATGTGAGATGTTCTTTTTAATCCGTTATACTTGCTCATTTAGGAACTCTTGTGCATACGCTTCTAGGCTCGCCTGTTTAGTGTAGCGACCATCGAATTGCGCAAAGCCAATAAAATGCCAATCGAATTTAAAAAAAAGTGAGACTATACAAATTAAGTAAAATAACCAACCTAAAAACAAAATCACCATCAACAATTTTTATTCACAACCTATTTTTAACCGACTTCAAAAAGGAGGAGGTTATCAATTCGACTGCATGTTTTTTTTATGTCTTTTTACTGGGTGAATCGATTTTGATGATTCTTTTTTTATTAGAAAGCTGACGCTTCCCGTGTGGTCCCATTTCAATTTAGTCCAGTTCTGATAATGGTATCCATGAGAAAACCATATAAGTCTTAAATTTGCATTAAGTACGTGCGCGACAAATAGATGAATAACTCAATAGTCGGTCTTTTGAAGTCGGTTTTTGTTTTTTTGTTTTGTAAAAATAATTATTGATGCTAAACATATCATCATTACTACGAGTAGATTGTGTATTGTCTGTCTGTCGGTCGTCAGAATTCTATTAAAATAGCACTACAGTATATGATTACAATATGTAAACACTGTTACTGCAGCATACAAATACATGTATAAATATATAAGTACACTCTAGGAGTGCTCTATAATCACACAGAGAGTGCCAAATTCTATAACCATATACCCTACTCTGGCGTGAATGTTTATTAGGCAAGATATTTCAGTAGGATGACTGGGTAGGGTAGAGTGTAGGAAAATAGAATATTATGGTGCATATTGTAACACGCAGTGCTATTCTAATTTTTACCCCACTGTTTAGAAATATGATTGTCTGGTTTTTGTCGGTTTCTATTCCTCTATATATTATGTAGATTTTGATTTTTTTTTTCGAAATGTCAGGTGTTAGTTGCATTCGTTTTTTTTATTATTCGGTTGCTGCTAACTTATATTTTGCGTTGAGTTTTGTTTTTCTTAGAATTTTTCTCGCGTTCGTTTTGGGATCGGTGACAAAAATAACAGTTAGAAATGACAAAATCGTTTGCTTGTGTTCAGATTCGTATGTCACACATGAGAACGATTGTGAGCAAAAAACTGTTTTCGATGCCAAAACGAAATGAGCCTTTATACTTAAAAACGTCACGTCAAAATACGTGTAAAAATACCTAAAAACTTACAAGAAACTAATTTATTGGCTTTTCATTTGTAAAATACTTGCATATGAAAAATACATGTATTTTCATTGTCTCACTGCTAAAAGTAATCATCATTCATCTCAGATCACTGCTAAATGCTTTGTAAACCTTCAGCAAGGACGTATGAGCTAACTCTTCGACTTTCTGGAAATAGGCTGCGACCTTCAAGGAACATGTGGTTTTTAGTATCTTTATGAAAACGCAGTGTTTAGGTTTTTAAAGACGTGATCGAATTTATTTTCAGACGGTGCTTGGATTCAAGATTGCCGTTTTGATGCACTTTTGAGGAATTAAAAGATAGAAAAAACAGGTAATTATGACATGATGAGAACATGATAAATGTTATTTGACCTGCAGAGCAAGTAAAAAACTTTGTCGAAATATAATCTGACGTTAAGAGACTCGACGAAATATTTGAAATTTTACATTTTTCAGTTTATAGATACAACTGTGAGAGTCGAGTTCAAATGTTAATATAGATCTCGATCGATAAAGCTCTATACTTGCACTGCCGGAAAATAAGCTTATTATTTCATATTTAGGTATTTTTCGGTACAGTAGTAATGTAGTAAAATTATTCCAATGTAGTTTATTCTAAACCGACGTGGTTTTGACACATTTTTTTATAATTATACTGAACTATCGCGAATCACAAAGCAAGGCTATGCTTGCGCACGAGTGGCACGACACGAGTCACGCTTGTAATCCCTGAAAAAGATCACCGGATATGATCCAAACTAATAGTCAAAGTATTTAAGTCAATAGTACGTCAGTCTTGTATATTTATAGCTTATTCTATTTGTATAGCATGTAGTTTTTTTACTATGGGTTGAATAATTTTGGGTTGTGGGTGATTATATTACGATTAAGTAGTCTATTTAATTTCTAATTTTATATGCTTAACTTCTGGTGTGAACAAAAAATTGTTTATCTTTACTTATTCATATATCTGTATTTGTGCGATCTTGCATTTACTAATGTTCTAACTTCTTACTATGAGGCCATAAAGCACTGCTAAACTTACTCCATGAAGAAAAGAAAAGAAAAAGATAAAATAAAAAAAAATCAAAATTAAAATAAAAAATAGGCTTAGAAAAGAGACAGAAATAATTTTGTTCTCTTTTTGTTTGTCATTGACATTACCGCACAGTCGACACCACAGTACCACTGTCTATCCGCACTGCAGGGTATAAATCTCTTCACTTTACTATTTATTCCTACCGCCACACTTGTCCAGTCTAATATAAATGTACAAAGGTTGAAATTCCTGTCCTGTCTATATATCAAAAAGCGGAATAGGTCAACAATAGCCCACATGCGCATGCGCAATAGTGTCGCGTGTAAAAATAACGCAAGCATTGGCTGGTTTCCAGGTACGGAGCTATGGCTGGACACATCGGCAGAATTCCCAACTACGGCAGGACTCAGGTCAATGTAAGTATATTTGACTTCAGTAATAAGTAGCTTATTAAAAGAGAAAAAGACTCACGGCATTGCAAAACGTCTTTATAGCAAAACATACCTTACTAAAATCGTTACGATTTCAAAATGTTTGATACTCAAATGATCAGAGGTAATTTCCGAAAAAGAGAAACGGATCTTATACCTTGCATTCCAAATCTTTTAAGCTCTGAGGCTTCAGAAGGTCACGCACGTATTCAGACAAATTTAAATAAAAATACATAAAAACATTCTTATTATTCTGGGGCTGTAGAGTAACAAAAAAACTGTGTATTGAAAAATGAATCGATTCCTCAGAGTATGCTGACACGTACGCAAATACATAGTAGCAAAAACAACGTTCTATTTTCTAACAAAATAACAGATCTATTACACAGTGCTGATTGTCTGTGGAAACAATGCAATCTGTTGAAAATCAAAGCGCTACGTCAAAACAGAAAATTCCAAACATTTGTTGAAGTTTACTTTTTAAACGCAACCTCGAAATAAAAAAGCTTGCATATTTCAGTCTAACGTTTTGTTTTCTCAATTTCAGCCAATGGGGAGCGTGGAGCCTCCGGCATGCATACAAAACGCGATGATGACGAAGGATAAGAAGCCTTTCACATACACTCCTGGCGGTTTGGACCTGTCCCAGATTCGTACTCCTAGCATGGCTCGGAGATTGGCTCGCCAAAGGTCTCAGGAAGACCATGAACAGGCCCATCAACAAATAAATAATGGTGGCAACAACTACCGCCCACAGGGAGGCCCAGCTGGTCCAGGTGGACCTCCCCCTCCCCCACCTATGAATATGCCAGCGCCACCCCCACCACCGCCCCCAATAGTCATTCAAGTTCCCGGGGCAAAATCACCTAAGCCAGTAGCTCTTGGAGTACGACCTGAAATCGTTATTCCTGAAAATCCCATTGGAATGCTCAGAAAAACTCACAGCCCGTATCATTGGGAGACTGAGAAGGCGGAGCTGGCTAAAGTTGGAGGTGTTCCTAGATACCAAGAAAAAGTTCCGAGCCCTCTAACAGTAAAAATGCCTCCGTCTACCTTCTCTCAGCAACAACCTCAGACATACACTCCTCAATCACAAAACAACTACCAAAAACATCCAGAAAGTCCCATCCACAGACCCGAAGCCCAATATATGCACCAAAAATCTTCTTCGCCTCTCGCTAATGGGTCTCCACCTACGCGAGAGTTTTTGCAGCGACAAGATTCACAGTTCAACAAGAGTCCCCAACCGTTTGGGGGACAAGCGCCTCATAGTAATAGTAGTACTCCGTATTCACCAACACCTAATAACAATTGGAGGCAGCCCGACAAGAGAGACTCTCCTATTGTTACTAGTCCACAACAATCTCCTCAGGTCAACCGTAGTCCCTTCTCACCGAACACACAGCAGTATTCGCCAAATTATCAGAATCAAAGTCCTGCAAATAACTCTGGACCAATTTTCCACACTCTCCCCAGAGCCGGACAACGAAACCAAGATAACGTTGTTTATAATAATGTAAGCCAACCTAAAGCACAGAGTCCACCTGAACCAGCTCCATGGAGGTCAAATACCCTGACCAGACCTGCGCGTGAACCCCAACCACAAGAAACAAATGTGAACAACAACCAACAATATGTTCCACAAAGGAAATCGAACGAAACCAGTAACAATAACGAAAATAGCTACATTCCTCCTTGGCACGCTAAGCAAGAAAATAAGCAACAACAGTACCAACCACCATGGGTATCACAAGATGCCAATAACAACAAAGTACAGGAAAATAATAGTTCGCCTTGGAGGTCTCCAAATAACGACAGAGGAGCACCTTCTCCACCAAGAAATCAGGCTCCGGAACAACCACGATACCAATCAACGATGTCGATTCCCGTAACTGCACGAAAACCGAACAATCAACCTACTTATAACAATCAACCAAATTACAATAACGCACCAGTCTCACCACCACAAAAAGAAGTGGTGTACGTGAACGAAGAACCTGTATTCTATTGTCCTGGCCCAGGCAGTCCCAACTCGATCCCACCATGGGTGAAAACACAAAAAGAAAAAACCAAAACGCCTCCACCCGAATGGGTTCAGCGGCCTTTGCAAGGCAGACAGAGCGCTCCTAGAGAACTAGTCACGCCACCCAGAGACTCTGAACCAGAATGGATAAAGAAGAGCAACGACTTGCAGCGAGGAGCTCGTGAAGTTGTCAGTCCTCCTAAAAACCAGCAAGCTGCGCAACCTACTTGGTCGACACGCCCTTCAGATAACCGCAAAAGTCTTCCAAAAGACAATGTACCAAACACACTTTCGGGCAGAGTTATTCCAATTCAAATGGAAGTTTCCAGCACGGAGACGAGAGACAACAACAGACAAGGGCACCCACAGCCTCAGTTGAGGATTACTATTGGTATGAACCCACCGTCAGACCAAGCTCGAGCACCCTTCTCACCTCCGACTCAGCGCATTATGAGGGTATTATCGCCACAGCTTGTGCGAATGGATGAGCCTCAGCATGATTTGCCAACCTTGAACAGGAACTTCCCGAGCCAAGACAGTCAGCCGAAGACAAGGATAATTCCTATACAGATAGAAGGAGGAAATGGCGGAGCAAATAAAAGGTAAAAACTTTTAATGAAAACAATAGATGCATTTAACAGAATCTAAAGGATAATTTTATCTGTGAAACCATTCACATTGTTCAAATATCTTATTCCGTCTGAATCGTTGTGCTTCTTGGTTGTCTTTAAATCGAAACAACTACAACTGCACTATCAATTTCTACACTCTATGTTTTATCCAATGTCCATTTGTGTTTGTTTTCTTGTCCTTCAATACCATTTTATTATTTTTGCTGAATCTCCTCTTAGTAACTAGATTTTTGATTCTTTCTGTACCTCTATAGCTCATTCTATTTATATCTTAACTGTAGTAGATCTACTCTAGTACAGGGTCTAATAAAAGGTATGCTGATCATACCTACCACTTCCTTAAAACCCTAAAGTAAAAAGAAAAAAACATAGACTTTGACTTCAGAAAAGTACTTTATAAAAAGTAAAACAATCAAAGTCTGATTATGTTTTTTCGCGTATGAGTCTGCGTTTGACCATCAACTAACTTCTGGTATGAAAGACATGAAACATCTATGTTTTAATTCCACGTACTCATACAATCACGTCTGGAACGTGCAACGTACACTTTCTCACTATATGTCCTCGTTTCAGCTTCGGTGGGCGGTACTAGCAGTTTGCACTGGTCCAAAGTAAACAAAATTTTTACGCGCTTCGTCTGACTCAGTGTTGCTTGCTTTATATTTAGAGCTTCTAATTCTGTTTATTTCACTAATCGAATCGTTTCTCGCTCTGATATCGATTCTTTAACAAGTGATTCGGCAATCACGAGTGCAATTATTTCATTTTCGTCATCATGAATCACATTATCACGAGCTAATTTTGTTTTATTGCCATCTTTCTAGAGTTTTGTGGAATCTATTGGCATTTTTTCAGCTGTGTGCTTATTAAAATTTTTCGGTGTATTTTTACTGATATTTTTAAGCTTTCGTTGTTTAGTAGAGTTTTTTTTTTTGAGTATTTTATTTATTTCTATGGGGTTCGGCACTAATGCTTAGTAATTTATTTAGCAAGGATTTTCAATTTAATAGATTTTCATCATACGTGACTTCTGATCTCTTGATTGTGTTCTTAATTTACATCTAAGCCAAAAACACAAATACAAAAAAAATGTCTGGGATAATCTTTAATGTTCTTGAAATTTAACCTTTTATGTTTGTCGATTAGTAAAATCTAATATTTTAATAAACTCTATCTGCACTTTCAGTGTGCAATTTGTTTGTGGATATTTGAGTAATGACGTCTCATTTAACCAATGAGACGTCTGCCAATTTTTGGCAAAACAAAAACCATCATCCATCGTCATTGACCATCGTATCATTTTACAGACAATACAAAACCACTTTATTGTTACTACAAATTACACAAAAACATACAAGATATAAGCACTATTTTGAGCTCTATCATCATACATTTTATGCTGTCTTACTATGCTTTAACATAAATAGTTATTCGTAAATCATAGGCGAAGCTTTCGTTGTATTTAGCGAACTTTTGGTTTGTCAACATGAACTTACCTACCATAAAATGATTTATACTAACATTATAATTATAATTTCCAGCGTGTACTACCACAAGTTCGCACAAGAAGGCCCACCTCGGCAGTCCAAGGCTTTCAAGGTCCTGCAGATCATCACCGGCACCCAGGACTCGGACAACATCCAGAATATAGAAATCCAGCACGGGTTCTCTGATGTATAGCGTTAAAAGTACTCGTAAGTTTATATAGGCAGAGAGTTTTTCTTATAAAGTCTGCTTTAAGTTAAACATTGCTTAAAGTTCTCCATCTTATTTTCGCACGTGACATTTCACGTCAGCGAGAAGTAGAGCATTTTAAGCACTGACTTACTTTAAGCAGCCATTGAAAGGAAGGCCCGGAGTGGCTGGCTAGCCCTATAATTATGCTAGCTATGTTTAGCATAATTGTTTGAATATATATTTTTCAATATAAGCTAATCAGACAATGCTAGATTCATGAAAGATCAAATAAGACGAATATATTATGCCAATAATTTTACTACCGTCTTTAGTTTGAGGTGAAAAATCAGGCAATTTATTAACTTTGCTGGTTCCTAGAGCCTGTAGATAGATATATTGATATAAGTTTTCTATAAATACTTTCTTGGTTAAGTTGCTATTCAGAACAATATAATTTATTAAAATAAACAACGCGTTAACATCGAATTTAGAAAGTAACTATTTTTATAATCGAATTTCAAGATTTAAAATTTTGTAGATAGGATTTAAACAAATTAAACATAAGGCATATTTATTTTTAATAACAATTTATTTAAATTTTAGGTATGTTAATAAAATCGTAATATAGTCTAGGTTTTTTGAGAAATATGTCGAAACGGCGAATATAATAATGCTAACGTGAACACAGCTAGCTTACCAAAGAAACTACTAGTTGTAATATATTTTTAATATTAATTTAATTTAAATTGTAATAAATTAAATTGGTATACATTTTTAAATTATTATTGTTTTATATATGTGTATGTTATTGTATAATAATTATTATAGTTAAAATGTTACCAAATTTAATTTATAAGTACTCGCTTAGATAATTTATTGTGATTATTGTAGCTTTTTATATTTCATAGCTAAATTGTTCTTTCGATTGTTGAATTATTTTATTGTTATTTATACTCTTTGTTTCATATTTATGCATTTTGAATAGTAAAATATAATACATATGCTTACTTCTTAAATGTTTATTCATAATAATACATACTTTTCATTTTCCTTATATAGTTTTTATTTATATTTTTATATAAATAACTTATTTTATTATAAAATATTTATGTATCGTAATATTACGTGTCTCCTTACCTCTTAACATTTCTAACAATCTCATTAATGAATGTAAAATTATTATTTATATGTTATATACTACACAGATATTTATTTTTTACGACTAACATAACTTCGGAAAACATTTTGGGCATTGGTATTTAGTTATTACTTTTCCGGATTATCCCTTAGAATGTGTTTTGTTATTAACAAAAATTAATAAAAATTAAGCTAAATCTTTGTACAAGTATTTGCAATAATATAACTTGACTTTTAAAAATTACACTTATCATTGTTAGCGACAAGGTATGACAATAATATCTCGCAAACAAAATGGGCCTTTTACTTAGATTCTTACTCAAATAACTTATTTATACTGCTTAAAATGCTCTCACATCTTCTCGCGCACGTGAAATTTCACGTGCGAAATCAAGACGGAAAATTTTGAGCGGTCAGTTTAAGCTGGCTATATTGGTAAGGCCCTACTATATCTACCATAAACAATATCATAGAACTGAATTGATCAATTGTATATTATATTACTTGTGCAAAGTTAAGCAATTATTATAATCAAAGAATCAGACGAAGGGTGTGGCAATCTAGTCAGTGTGATCTTTCTTAGTATTTACACAAATACTACTTAGATATTAACTTATGTTAACTATTATATTGTACGTATTGTATTGCATAGAATAATTATCTAGTTATGTATATTCAGGCATAATGTAATTTTTTAATAAAAGTTAAAAGCCGAAGGTTGTGTTTTCATGAAAAAGAGTGGCAAACACGATAGGCTATGTACATAATCACACATATGCACCACTAAAATGTCAGAAGCGATGTCAGTGTGAAGAGATTCTCAGCAGAGGAAGGTTCATTTTCAGAGTTCTGTACCAAAATGGTAAAAAGGAATCCTTATGGTGAGAGTCCGGTGTCTATCGGTCTATTTGTCATAGCCAATTATATTGAAGTGTCCAAGTGTGTTTTTCAATATCAAATAATTTCGATGGTTTTGCGACAGATGGCGTTTTTGTATATTAGTCATGAGATAAGTAACATGACAGAGACGCGTTTGATTTATGATACTTATAAATACAACTTTAAATCAGGTCATCCTATTAATAAACTGGCTGATAATATTTATCAATTAACGAAGAACAAGATCGTTTATAAAAAAGATTGGTTAATTCTAAATTTAGATATTTTTTTGCAGTTATTTGGGAAGGCTATCTGGTAATCGATCTGGCTTTTCCTGTAAATCTCATGTCAATAAGAGAAGCAATAACTTATTTAATTAGAGATTTGTCTCAGTTCATAGCACTTGGAGAGTAGTACATGAAGGTTTTTTTAATGCGCGAGCACCGCGAGTTTGGGAGTTATCCATCGACATATATTTTTGCCAAATACGACTTTACTTAAAAAAAAACTCATTTTGTCGATGGCAAATGTTATATTTTTCAATCGGTAAAATGTCGTACTTCCACTCGTTATTCAACGTTTTCGATTAAAAGTTCAATTTCGGAAGTAAGTATCGTTATTCAAATAGAAAACAGTCAGAGCTCAAGTTCAGAGCCGAATTTGAGGATACGGAAAAGGGCAACATGCGTCCGAAAGACTAAAAGTTATTTGTTAAAAAAAAATGTTGTTATTTATTTTAACAGACTAAGTACTAAAAGATTGAAGTACCTATGACAAAAAAAAAACATAGAGCTATCTTTGTTAAACGATTGAAATAGTCAATGACTATCTATTGATTTGTCACAAAATACTTAAAAAAAATAATCAAAAACCTTTGTGGCGTGGCGTATTCACATATCTATATTTTGTGTGTGTCTCATCAGTCGTCACTTTGATATTTGTAGTGCGACAAATATTTATAACTAAAAAGCCATGTTCGATTGACCCATAGCCCCTACAACTAGCTCCACCCCTGTCAAATTTGTCAACAAATCGTGCATCGAGTATCACAGCACAAATTGAGCCTACATTGAACTGCGACCAATCCGATCAGTGTGATTGTCTTCCTGTCACGGATTCAACTAGCCATTTATACGTATCTATTCAAGCTGGTCGGTATTAGGTATCGTTATGGAGATTGCTGGCTAAAAGAAACTGACGTCTCATCATCTCTTTCTAAGATTCTGTACTACCTGCCTAACTCTATCTACTGGCTTAGAACCACTCTATATTTTTGTCAGTTTGTTGCATTTTTCTAAAATAAAATAGACTTTTTTTTATTGTATCTGGCAAAATAGAGTCACTGTTCTAGAAGCTTTATTATAGCTTGGCAAACTTTGGTAGATGGAAAAAAGGCGCAAAAATTACCTACTCGGTATCTCTGTTTGATGATTCTTTACTAAATCGCAAAACCCATTTGGCAAAGGAACGAATTGGTGTAGGTAGATACTTGCACCCCAAAAAAATGGAAAAATTGGAAAATCTCGAAGTCTTCAGGTAACATCTACCGTAGGTTTGTATTTTAAGTTCTCTGCAGATTTGTTCTGCAGCTGTTTAATTAATTCCATCAAATAGGTACTAAACCCGTAAAATCTCTTCCGTAACAAAACTCATATCCAGCAATCATCTCCTAATCACGTATCAGTCCGATACGGCCAATTAATCCTCTATTACAGTTCGACAAACTTTTCTACATAGTTGCCAAACTTAAACATTCATGAAAAGCTCTTAGTTTCCTTCAGAAAATGCGACGGCAGCTCTCCCACTCAACTGTATACATAAGTTGGTCGCACAGCACTAGTTTAACGTCTCGCGAGAATTACGCCAGTTCGTTTTATTGACGGGCTCTCGGATAAAAATATTTGAAAGATGTGACGTCGACGCAAAAAATAACGGAGCACATAAATATCATAACTAGAGTAGGGTTATTTTTGAAATTGATGTTAGATAAGTATTAGATAGATTGGTATTGAGCGGCAATTACAGTTGACGTCATACTATATCGAACTATCAGATCACACTATACACTTATGTTAAATATACGGAAGTAACTCCGTCTGTGTATAAAATATATATGTTTTATATAATTATTATTTTGGGTACTATTATCACATACAATATTCAAACACGTACATATAAAAACTCTAATTAATTTAATAATATATTATAATACTAATTTTGGGTTATATTGCGTTTATAAATGTCCTTAATAATAGTTATACTTAAATATCTTCCACGTACACTTACATTATACTTACACTTACATTGTTTACATTTTTATTAAAATATCTGCTCAGATAAGTCGGCTTAACTGATCTTGATGTTTGTTTAAATACCTAGGTAAATATGGATATAAGTATGATGAAGATTCACTTCGAAATTGTCACTGTACGTTAATTTCACTATCATCTATTGATTAAAATTTCTAAATGTAACTAAAGCAATAATAAGTTTTAGTTCGAAGTCAAACCTATCTAACTGATATAAAATCAGCGGTCACATTAACACAAGTATATCGAAGTTCGTTTACGTTCATTTATATCGGCAACTTCGTTTATGGGGATCTATTCGCTATCATCGCAGGTGATGGCGCCGGGCCGCAAGCCGTAATCCCGCGGCCCGCTCGATCATGAAATTGTTAATTAACGCACTGCGGCCCTCGCGACGCGGCACGTGATGTGTGTGTGTGATCTGTCGGTGATTGCGAGGCTTGTCTTTGAATATAATGTCACATTATGCTACAGGTAGAAACAGGTGCAGGTGTGTTACAGGTTGTTGGCTGCTGTCGCTTAGATTCACAAAAAAAAAAAAACGTGAGATGTTTGTCGGATGCGCGGATGGGTGTCCGAGAGTCTTTAAATGCCCTAGTTCTGAAGAAATTTCGGTTAAATTACCCGATCGTTAGACAATAAGTTACAACTATAACAACTAGACAACAAGTTACAATAGGGCTGCTGAATTTGAAAAGCTACGTTAATAAAACCTAACTTAGTTAATTTCTTATTAAACGTTTGTTTTTATAATTGTATTTTCACCGTAATTATTTTTAAATGAATCTTCAAACTACAAGAAAGCAGTTTTGCTTGTGGGAATTGTTTCACAAAACGCTGGCCCCAATACTACGCGTATATTTGCTTATTCCAGTACTTACGACTGTGATCAAAGCCCATTAATAAACTTTTGAAATATCCTCACCGGAATAGACACATTAAAAATAACTCCACTCATAATACATGGAACATACTTAAAAATACGGTAACATCGTTCATCGCTTTCTCCGACGTTCTTTACTTCCTCAAATTCCTCGTAACAACAGCCTTACACAGGTTCCATAGCACGTGTTATATCGAGTTTTTATCACGGACCTCTAAAAATAGCATCGCGTCGTGCGTATTGTTTTCCTGTACACATAAAAATCGTGTTTTATGATGACACTCGCGATTTTAGATCGTTCTTAATCTGGGGGAAATGGGTCGGCGGCGCGCGACTGGAGGCCCTTCGGATTATGCTTTAATATCAAATATAACATTTTATTCGTGAAATTTATTGAAAAATAATGAAACAATACATACAATTTTTTATTTATTTTTTATACCATAGGTGGCAAACAAGCAAACGGGCCGCCTGATGGTAAGTAATCACCGTCGCCGTCGTCTATGGATACCTATAATACTGGAGGCGTCACAGATACGCTGCCGACCTTTTAACAGCCCTTTTCAGAACCCAATGAAATTCAAAGGCAATAAAAGTTAGAAACAGTACTTTCAAGCGCCGATTAATCCAATTTACCGAACAAAATATTAGTTAGCGTTACGTTAGAAGTAAATTACCTACATATTATATGTAATGTTTAATTTCAATATGTTTATAAATAAATCGATTTTGATATTTACAAATAAAAATGAGATCGCGTCTCAGATATATCGCGATTTTAGAATGCCCTAAATGTTTAGTGACAATTTGTGACAAAAATTATTTATTTTTGCAATTAACTTAATAGCTTACATCAAAACTTTACTTTTTCTGAGATTTAAATTATTGAATCATTTATAGTAGCGAATAAATCTATGTTGCCATTATATTGTAGCATAGTCAGAAAAAGCACTCAAATACACGGTAGGTACCTATAGAAAGTATTTCTTATATTTATGTGGATTATATTTTTATCAATAGCTTCTTCTGTTAGTATTTTAGTATGATTTAGAGTTCAGATATATAAGAAAGAAGTAGAAGAAGAAAGAAGATAAGTCTGTGTTCCACTGTCACTCATTTCACATCACACGTTCGTTAAACAACGATATAAAACATTACCTAAACAAATATAGTTTCCGATACGATTTAACCCTACAAATATTGATAAAGTTAACCCTAATCTAACCCATTCTAATTTTACACAGTTTACCGATCCACAAAACCAGATGATCTATTTAATAGTGGTCAAGTTAATGACACGGCTTTGATTGGAAACCAATGTCTTGTTTACTGGCATCGTTAAAGGGCTCTGTATTGAGGAATTGATTAAGAAAATTGAATGGACAGACAAAGGGGTAGGGTTGCCAAATGTTAGTTTTTAGATAGATAACGACTTTATCGTTCACGCCAAATATTACAAGCAGAAGGATACGCTAAAAACTAGTGCAACAACTGGTGGCCTTATCGCTGAAAGCAATCTTTTTACCGAAACGAACTACCGAATTTTTTACGATAATATAATAATAACGCGCAGTGATGAAAAACGGTGGTGACGAATATAATGAAAATTACCTATCTCTATTCCTTTCATATGTTACCGTGCAGCCGTGGAAAGTATCAAAAATACAGAGAAACTTTCGCCTTCCTAATTTGGGCGTGATTTCAGTTCTGTGTTCGATTTGACAAAAATACCGAATTATGAGTTCGGTATACATTTAATTCCAGTAAAATTTTCCATTTACAGTCATTAATTGGTGGAACAATATCAATCAATCACTGAGCTTTTAAAATGAACAGAAACCGTAAATGATACCAAATCAATTTGCGGTGCATTAAAACGGGAAAACTCGGTATAAAGCAATTTCGATGAAGGAATATTAAGAAGAGTTATTGCTGAGTTCAGACGTAAATTACCCGAGATATCGTAGTAAAGACCAATTAACTTTAGGATTATATCTAATTTTATTTCAAGAAGCAGTCACATTTCAAACGTGTTAAATGTTGTATAAACAACTAAAAATTCAGTTTTATTCGTAACAAAATTACGAAAAATTATTTAACTTGCCAATATTTGTTTTGTCTTTGTCTTTTAATGCGTTTAATGAAAAGGGAAGCAATATCTTTGGCTAGGTACGGTTTTCATTTAGTTTTGAAAAACCTTATTTACATCATTATCTTTATACATGTAGATTTAGGTATACAATTATCAATCGTTTTCCACCCACTGCTGGGAGTCTCTTTTCAAAGTATAGGTCTCTATAGGTTCAAAACAAAATCAGCTGTTCCATACAAAAATGTCAAAGACACACTGAAAAAATTTTCACCTCGTACAGAGCATACTGAGAATCACCAAAAAGTACGATGTTTAGCACCAGTTTTTACGGTGACAACTATCATGTAAAAACTAGTACTAGCACCAGTTTTTAGGGTGAGAACCATATATTATGATAGTTGTCACCGTAAAAACTGGTGCTAATCATCGAACTTTTTAGTGATTGTCAATATGCTCCGTACTTTAGGTGAATTCACCGGAATTTTGTTTGCCATTTTTCTCAATGCACTCGACAAACTGTATGGAACAGCTGTTTCTTTAACCAAATTCCGGGTTGGTCCCATAGTGAAAGTTGATCTTATTGATAAGTATTATGAGCATGTTTTAGCTTATCATACCCCTTTCCTTATAGCCTTGTATTGATCAAGAACGTCTTCATCAGCTCATCAAAAAAGTTGTTAGGGTTCCGCAGTAAATTAAACCCTTGTCAGATCGTTTTGTTTAAGTACGAGTATGTCATAGCATAACTGCTATATCTATACTAATATTATAAAGAAGTAAAGTTTGTGTGTTTGTATATTTGTTAAATTGTAAGGGGTAATCTCGGGATCTACTGAACCGATTTTAAAAATTCTTTCACCAATAGAAAGCCACATTATTGCTGAGTGTCATAGGTTATATAAAAAACCGAAAAATAAAAAGGCTTTTACGTGGTAGTCCGTTTTGCAAAGTGAATCGGAGAAAAAACGGTCCGGACGGCGCGCGATGGCTTCGGGTTTAATTAACATTATGCCCAACGAAGTGGGCACAGGTCAGCTAGTCTCTAATATTCTTAGTGCATTATCAGATTCACTGTGCATCATTTCAATCATATAAATAACAGAAACATATACTTAGCAACTATTTTACAACTAGAAACTGCATGTGTATTTGAAGACATTTGTTTTCTGCATTTAGATTTGGCCGGCTAATAAACGTAAATCGATTCTGACAGGCCACAGAGATTTGCAGCCAAAAATTGTTTCAATTATTTGGGAGCATTGACTCTTGAGCTATGCTCTATAATTCCACATCACAAGTACAACTATATGCTTACATGTTTTTGTCTAAAGATTATAAAAACTAGGAGATCAGGCTTACAAAAACTCAATACTCAATATTTATTGCAACTACTAGCTGCTGACCAGTCTTACCTATGTCTTAAATTCCTAATGTTCCGCTCACCTTTCT
This sequence comes from Alcis repandata, assembly GCA_949125135.1. NCBI lineage: Eukaryota > Metazoa > Arthropoda > Insecta > Lepidoptera > Geometridae > Alcis > Alcis repandata. Next base: position 4,904,894 of record OX421240.1, read on the forward strand.
TATTTTTTTCTTTCATAAGGACCTTCTCTCGACAATAATTAACACAACAAAAAAAAAAGCTTTCCAATTTCAAAAAAAGAAGAATAGATTCATTTTTATAAATATAGAAATGAAATGTACGAGTACATGTCTTAATTTACATTTATGATAAAACTGTTTCATATACCAATTTCTCACTAACTTCCGCACAGGACGAGGTTAAATCGCGTTTAGTATTAGGTGGCGTCAATATTCATTCTTGTACCTAATCGTATGAGATCTAATTTTGACGAACTTATTATTTTCGTAATAAAATAAGCGCGATCTGTCTACTGGTTACATGGTCTCTGTTTGTATCACTCTTGTGCCAACAAAAACATTGGATTGAATTTTTTTATCGGACAAGAGTTCGTCTGATGTTGAGCGCCAATTGGCAAAGTGGATTTTCAGCAATTTCTTTCTGTATCTACTAAATGTGAAAATTAGTTTGTTGGTGTGTTTGTCCTCTTATGTAGGAAGAAAGCAACATCAACGGGTTTTACTTATAGGTATTTTTTATCATCTGGAGAATAAAATAGGAAACATTTTCAAGGTCAGAGTGAATAGGTATCTTCTAAGTCTGCGTGCTTCATCTTCGACCACATCGTCGCTTACCATCAGGCGAGTTGGTGGTCAAACGCGGACTTGTTCACGTTAAAAATAATTGACAGACGGACGGACATACGCTAAATTGTCATCATAAGGGTTCATAAGGATTTTTACCATTTTCGTACGGGACCCTAAAACACAAACATACTCACGATTTTACGAGCACTAAATCGCAGAGGATTATTTGTAAAATTCCTCAAAAAGTTCTACCTACCTACCTACTTACTACATAACATACTTATTAAGGTTCGTGGCAAAAGATCAAAGACTTTCAAAATGACCTATGTTACAAATATAATTCTAGTTCCAATTCTTATACTAGGTAATAAATATTGATGATCAAGAAATAAACAGCATTGCTTTGTAATGACTGCCCACATGCCGCATGGCAGGGATCTATTTCAAATGTCATGCACTGAAAACCATTGAAAGCATCATAAATTGTTTTTAATTTAACGGATAACATACTAGCTACGACCCGCCGTTTCACCCACGCATTGTAATTGTAAAATACTGACGATGGTTACGAAGAATTGTATGAGTTATCCACTATAGAACCTCTACTTCATATTTTATCCAATTCTGCAGACTGATTCGAACATCTGAACATCCGAGCTATCCGAACATCGAATGTATTCAACGATTATCTTCGAAAAGTCTTCCGCCTTCGGAAAGAATTCGGAATTTTTCGCGATTCATATCGGAACGTGGTCGGATTTTGACGTGACAACGTCTTATTATTCGATGGAGCCGGCTGCACGCACGAAAAAACATGACGCATGCGGCGTTACCTCGATGAGGCGTTACCTCGCTCTGAGGCGTTCCATTTAAGGCTTGAAGTGCAAGCGAGAGCGCGCAACGAGCGACAAAGAGGCACAATCGGCCTACGCGTTCGGCAGCGTTCGACATCTGTCTCTCTCCTACTTGAGTGAGCAATGCGTCCGCGTACAGCTGCTATACAATAATACATTTACATGTTTTCGTCAAGTATGAAGTGCAGTGAAAAGTGAATGTGGTGTCAATTGTTTATAGGAGGGGTTCCCAACGAGTCACACCAAAACGACAGTGTGACTCGTTGGGAATTTTATAATTGCGGCGATAAAGGTAATGATTTTTTCGATATTAAATATATGTTTAGTGATATATTGTCGTAATTGTATTTATGCGTACAAATAAATGTAACTTGATCAATTCAATTGTGATTTCCATTTACCTCCTTCTCTATATCCGTACAAAATATCTATCAAACAAATAAAATTAAAATTTTCTTTTGAAAAATGAAACCATTCCATCAGTATTTTCTTATGACGTTGTCACGTTCAACTATCGTCAGTAAACTGACTTTACAGACAACCGATTTTTTGTTTTCGAATTTATATGTCGAATCTCGGTAAGATTTGACATATTCTTTCCGGAAGCGGAAGACTTTTCGGAGATAATCGTCGAATACTTATATCGTTATATTTCATCGTGAAAACAAAACAAAAGGTAAGTAAGAAATAGGTATGTAGACAAACACTCACATTTTTAATATTGGTGTGATAGCATTGTTTTGACGGGAGATGTAAAATTATTGGTCGTTAGAACTAAAAACCTCAATGAGAGCAAAGATTTTACAATGACGAAAGTAAATTTAGATCTACCTACTCACATTCATAAAATAATTCTAATATTATACTAAAATAAATGTTTTTTCTCTCAGTTAGTGGTTGTAAAAACTAAATTCGTGTAGGCTGATTGGCTTGCCCCGGCGTCAGAATATTCAGACTGCTTCAAGGTCTTAGACATGGTTTGGTGGTGGTTTGCCATTGGTTGTCGGTTAGGACCACCTTTTTTGTCTTTGCCGTTGTTACCAAGACGGTGTTTTTATTCGCGTGAATGAGTTAACCTATTACCTAAAGCAAGCTTATCGTCAACATACGAGTATACGCCGTTTGTAGTCATTTTCTTCCAGTGGTCGAAGCCCTCTACAGGAAAGACCTTAGCTGAAACATTGGACATTAGGTGTTTCTGAAAGCAAATTCTGTCGCGCCACACGCCAGGCACATTTTTTCGAAATGAAACTTTTCCGCTGTTTCCTCCTCCAAATTTGGACCGATTTTAGTGTTTATTTCAACAGGAGCAAAGGAATGATATGTTCTATGCCTGTCTGTTCTCTTACAGAAATAAAATATGTTCATTCATGCTTCGTTCATCAAAAATACGTCCATGTCGCCATGCTGTTAAAATTGTGATCGCATGTCACTTCCGAAAGAGCTTGTTATTGTCGTAAGTTTTTTTTAGTTTTTTTTTTTACTTTAAACTCTTTATAAATCATCTCTTGTTGATTAAATCATCTGTGGATGAAATTGGACCGACGAAAATGATAGTAGCCAAATTTAGAGGCAAAGTAAAAGCATTCTACATTAGCTGTCTCAAAAGTAGACCGCAGAGTAGACCGAGGTCGCTATAACACACGGTTGTAAACAATCGGATTTCGTAAACAACTATTTTTGTTGATACATTGGCCAATCTCTGACACTACAGGATTGTTAACTGCTAGTCTATTTAACTTGATTTCGAACAACCGCTCTCAATTGCGCAACGTGGGGTTCTTTAAAAGGACAGTTAATAGTCTTAAAAGGTCGGTCAGTGACGTATCCATGATGTCACAGATATCCATAGGTGACGGTGATCACTTACCATCAGGCGGCCCATTTGCTTGTTAACTGCCAATCGTATAAAAAAGGCTAAAACCAAAAACTAACTAAGTATTAAATTAACTTAAAAACAAAATGAAATAATTATATACTACGTTTGCAACACAAAAGAGTAAAAGCTCTCTCTCTCTCTCCTTACAGTGGCAACATCTAAGTGAAAAGTAGGTATAGTGTGATGTAAGCGTCGTCTTTCGATCAAAAGTTTGTCGTTCAAGTTAATTAGACGCAAACATCATTCTACCATAGATTTTTCTGAAACAAATTAAAAAAGATTTGTCATTCCTCTTGTCATGTCTCTAAAATTTGATAAATCATGCGCTAATCGTGACCCTATTTCCCATCGATTTTCTTCATTTACGCAAACATTTATATTGTTTGATAAATGGTCATAATTAAGAGCGGAAATTGGTATATTTAGACATCTTGTGAAGATGTTTTTAGTTTGACGGAAGCTGACAGGGAAGCGGAAGAAATGGCGGTAATTAGCTCGGACAGTAAGAAACGTGACTGAAGAAAGCGGTCGGGGCAGGGGCGGTGCAAGGCTAGAGGAACCGGGGTAAACTAAACTTCTTGTGTAAAAATTTGGGTGGACAAATTTTTAAAATAGTTTTGTGAACTTTTTCTCATGCAATAAGTATTATTAAATGATATCATGCTTAACACACTCTAGAATTAGTTTGCTAAAGAGCTATATATTATATGTATATGAGATATAAAAAATATTTTTGTTTTGATTTCAACAAAATAGGCCTAAGCACAATATCTCGACCATTACCATAATCAATAAAATACACTATCAATAAAAAAGCAAGTTTAAACAGCTGCTTACATGCTTTGTATTTAATACAACTAGATTAGTAACTACATATACGAGTACACTGTAGAGATTCTGAGAGAGTTACTAATCTAGTTGTTACATACACTTAGCTATGTATACAGTTGGCTTAGGCCTGACAAAAACAACCTGTTAAAAATCAATTTTAATCGTTAATGATATTAAGCTTGCACATAATTTGTTTCCTTATCCCCTACCGTCCCGTCCTAAACCCGTCCCTGCGCGTGACGTCCATTGCGCAACGAGCTCAAAATACGCGCGCTGCGCCCGCGCACCGACCTTGACGACGACATTGATAGATCTGGTCGGTTCACGAGCTTTTACTAGTCGAAGCTTATTTCAGATCGTTGGTTATGACGGGACTTTTTTACGTAAAACTCGAACACTTTGGTGTATAGGGCATTATCTATTAAAAACTTTGGAATTTTGATGGTTTGGTACTTTGGTAAACTTTGGTATTTAAAAACGTTAATGAGGCTGTTTTAGCTACAATTCTTATTAATAATAAATGGGAAAGTGAGTTTGTTTGTTACGCATTCACGTCCTTACTACTCAACCGATCATCATTAAATTTTGCATTGTAACACATCAGGGATACAGAAAAGGCGAGATAGCGGTCAAACGCAAACCTATTATTAATAAAAAAAAGCTCTATCGCTATTGCATAATTACCCACAATCAGGCTTGATAGTGGTCAAATGCAAGCTGAAAAGAAAATTGTGATCTATAATTTATAATTATATTATAATATAATTATAATAATATTATACAATTATAATTTGGAATATAAAAGTTTGGTAAAGACCTTCAAAGAAATCTGAAATCTTTATTGTTATAATAATAATGTGTCACCCACTTACTTAGAATATTTTAAACACAAAATACGGCTTCTGAATAATAAAATAATAATATAATACAGCAGTATTTTTAAGAAGATTATGTGAGTACGGAGAATAAAATAAAGAAGGATTTTGCAGTTCTATAAATTTTACAGCTAGAGGCGTAAGGTTAAGATGTTAAAATATTATTAGGCAGTGTCAATACTTTTATTGATGTTTATACTCAAGTTTTCGTAAAGGTACATACTCACTTGAGCATTCACCTGTAATGTAATAAGCGTTACGTTACAATACTGCCTCATTGACAGACGTGCGTTTGCTAGTAATGTAGCAATCTATTAACATATTAGATTTTGAGCATCACGTTACAATATTGTTTTTTTTTTTTTTTTTTTTTTTTTTTTTTTTTTTTTTATGTAATTGAGTGACTAGACGAGCAAATCGCTCGCCTGATGTTAAACGTCACGTTTGCCCATAACAGGTCTGCGCTACCCAGAATTTTGAACTCGCAGAATTCAAAACCCTGCGTGGCACAGCACTGCGCTCGTCACCCTGAGATATAAGTTGTTTAATCTCCTATTTGCCCTGTAATTTCACTGGAAACAATGCCCTTCCAACCGGAACACAGTAATGTTTGCGCATTACTGCTTGGCGGTGGAATAACTGGCAAAGGTGTGGTACTTCCCCAGGCGGGCTCTGCAAAAGAGCCCTACCACTACAAAAACTTGTCTCTCTGTCTCAACTTGTCTCACTGACTGAAGTATTAATAGGCTCGCCTCACTTACCATTGTATTAGGTAGATTACACGTAATGAGTAGTGACGAGACAGTGTCCACGGCCGAGTACTCGGTTTGTATAAACATTTTGACAAGGCGAGTCAGTCACTAGAATCTTATTATAATGTGCCCATTTACTGTCTCGCCACTGTACACGTTACGTGTAATCAACCCTTATTATGATTGTGGATTATATCATTACAAGGCCCGTACTATTAGCTTTAAGCCCGAGTCGCGAATTGAATCGCGTTAGCATTTGTTTCGCTTTTTCTCTAGTTGATAGAGCAAGATGAAAGCCAAAACGATCTAGTTTAGGCTTGAACTCACTGTGGGGTGCTAGGTCGGGTAACCTCCACGTGGTGCACCCTGGGCAACAGCGTGAGGTACTACTGCATAGCTTTTATGCAGTAGTACCGCACGGTGGCCAATAACCCGACACGGTGGGCCCGTCCGCGTGTCCCTCTGACTAGCAGAGGGCACAGCGGATGGTGTGTGGTGGAGTGTGGAGCGTTGGAGGATACGGCGCTCCACGCTTGGCTGGTGGCAGCAATGCCACCAGGGGGGGTTTTCCTTGTGCTCCTCGCCGCGTGTGGGTCGCGGTCGGGAGTGCAAGGAAAGGTGGAGGGGATCGCTCGTTGTCGGGCGTGGTGAAAGCCATGCTCGGCGGCGAGAGATCGTGGCAGGCCGTGGTCTCCTTCTGCGAAGAGGTAATGTCGCAGAAGGGGCCGCGGGGCGGATCGGGGAGGACGACTCCCGCAGGATCCGCTCCGGCGCAGACGACGGGGACGGAGGAGGGGGCGATCCGATCATCGCCTCCTTCCCTCTCCGTAGTGGGGCCACTGGCGGAGGGTCGGGGGGCTCTCCGCTGGCTTGCACCGGCTCCACACGTCTGGGGGCGGCCTTGGGTGACCAGGGCCGTCCCTCTCTTGACGCACGGAAGACGGGGCCGATGGGCCGACCCTGGCTGAGGGTGGCGGAGACTCCGAAAGGGAACCCCGCTGCCCCCGGCCACAAGGGAATGAGGTCAACTTCCCAGTGGTTTTAGTGGGTATGCCGCCGCAGAGCGGAGACTCCCACATAACCCCGGCTCCCCCGGGTTAGGGGTATCCATAAAGGATTTCCACTGGGTCAACAAAAAAAAAAAAAAAAGGCTTGAACTCACTGTACGGACCTAGATTGCGATCTGTAAGGCTGATTGTCCACTGCATGGAGTGGAGAAGAGAAGAGCGGAGCGGTCGCTGTGCCAATATTAACCAATAGAATTGCATAAAAGCCTGCTCCGCTTCCAAGCAGGGAGATTTATGCAAGTCTATTGGTTAATATTTGCACAACGTGGGCAAGTAACGTTTTTTCTCTCTCATTTATTTACAAATGCACCTGAGATGTTCTGTAAACTTGTGACGTCATACCACTTTAAAAGCAAACGCGGTTTTTTAACGCGAAGTCTTCTTCTGTTTTCTAATTTGAAGTTGGCATATAAAACGACTGGGCGGTACGAGTTTAAAAGACCGGACAAAATAAGGCCCCTGTGATGCTTAAATTACACGATAATGCTCTCGGTGGTGAAGAAGCACCTTTATAAGTTTATGTCGGTTTAGCGGTTTCTAGACGCACCACAAATAAAAAGTGTATTTTTCTTTTTTATTGACGAGACGAAAGCTGGATTATGCCAAAAATATTTTGATTTTATGTCGTTCTTGATGTTTTTTATTTTTATTTTACTTGTTTGAAGATAGGCTGAAGACTTGGAAATGTCATAATTATATAATTTGTAGGAGTAATTCCAGAAAACATATGTTTTACTTTAATTATTTGTTTTCAAAACGATTATGTAAATTGTTGTTGGTAAATTTTTAACATTTTTTAAATTATAATAATTTGCAATTACATTTTACAGCAAGCAAAAGCCATATACCTAGTCAGCAGTGAGAAGAAGAGTGAGTTATTCCCAGTAGTCACCCTATCTTTGTCCCCAAGAGTGACAATCACGAATCGTTTTAAAAATTTGTACCTTTTGTATTTGTAAAAAATTGTGTAATGGATGTGACTGATGATTTTTTTATTTTTTTTTTTATTTGACTAAGTGACGAAACGAGCAAATCGCTCGCCTGCTGTTAAACGTCACGTTTGCCCATAACAGGTCTGCGCCACCCAAAATTTTGAACTCGCAGAATTCAAGACCCTGCGCGGCACAGCACTGGGCTCGTCACCCTGAGATATAAGTTGATTAATCTCCCATTTGCCCTGTAATTTCACTGGAAACAATGCCCTTCCAACCGGAACACAGTAATGTTTGCACATTACTGCTTGGCGGTGGAATAACTGGCAAAGGTGTGGTACTTCCCCAGGCGGGCTCTGCAAAAGAGCCCTACCACTACAGTACGATCTACAGACGTATCATATCCACAAAAGAATCGAATTAAAATCGGTGTTTTTTTTAAAATAGGTAAGTAGGTAATTATCAGTGTTGAACAACTGCTAAAAGATGCCGTCAGTAAACAGACAAGTTGTGGGCTTATTTATATCACGCTTAACGTCATGCTGCGATTTCCACTTTTCAACAAGTATTGTCAACAAGTGCTAGTTTATCGCGTATCGGAACGGCGCGGCGATGCTAAGTTGTAGACGGTGGCTTAATACGTTAAAGACACTGCATTGAATTTATTCGCAGTTAAAAAAATACTACATTTTTTTGTGTCTACAGGTCCAACATATGAGTATTATACAGGTCTAAAATAAACGTGAACAAGTTATGATTCCCGATAAAAACGAGCTTATGATCTTCAAACGGTCAAACAGATTTGTTTTTAATCATAGCTAAGAAAGAACTCTTCCGATCAAGTCACTTTTCGAAAAAAAATTAAATCAAAATCGGTTCAGCCGCTTGGGAGCTGCACAGATAGACACACCCAACTTATAACAACACTTACTTCAGGGGTTAAAAAGGGTCTTGTATAGAAACTTGGAGGTTCCGACTTCAAGTCACGACATCGGCACTGGCGTACTGGTTTACACAGTTTTGTATAGGTACAATTTGTGCCAATGCGTTGACTGATGGCGCTCGCTCTAAGCCAATGAGGTGGGACGTCGTTGTTTGCAAGCAAACACGTTGCGTACGTGACCACGCGAGCGGCCATGCAGTTTATATTGAAACTACAAAGTGTAAAAACAGAAATAAAATAATGTTTTGCGCTTTATTTTAGCAAACAGCGCTCCGTGATTTTCTCGATTTCTAGGAAATAACGAATACATTCTCAAGGGACACACAAACATACATTGAATGTTATTGAAAATATGTATAAGGAATACCTTTTATAAGACAGACTAAGCTTGTAAAATATATGTATATTGTAATTGAAAAAGTTATGCTGGGAATGGCTTAAGACGTTGCGTTTACAGAACATAGGACCGAATACTAAAAATGTCTATTTCCGAAAATTACTCTCTCGACCGAAGAAGAAATTCTCGAAGAACATTACAGTCAGTTCCGGGAGCTCGTTAAAAAAAAACACGTTATTATAATAATAATTCCGTGTGCTGCTGTATAATATTTACGCTGCACCTCTACGGTCGTAGAGCATCTACGTAGCTACGAGCTACGTACCTACGTCTGATTTTTTCTTTTAAATGTCGGGATGTTGGTACCTATGTCAACATTTTCCTATGTTTTTTCCAATTAAAAGATTTTGGTGAATTTGGTAAAACAGAAATGTCTCTGAACACTTATAATATCTATCACCTTAATAAATTATATTACCTAATCGTAATAACCGATTATTACGATGTTAGCTCACCAAAAAGTTTATATTTACTCGTTTAATGAGCCACATTTTATTTACAGATCACTAAGAAAATATCACATTTATAAGTTCATCAGTTTCGTCCAAAATATTACAAACAAAACTAGGTATTTCTCTTTCGAAATATTTGACAGCCAAATATTTCAGTTGACCGATTTTCCAAAAAAGCCATACAATAATCCCGATACCCCATGAGATTTATGCCCCTGCATTGGACGGCAGATATTTTCGCTGCTCCAGCATACGTCATTGTATATTAGCCGGTGGGCCATTATCAACGTAATGCGTTCAACAGGCCGTGAAGCGCGGGGCAGAGATGGGCTGAAAACATCGATAAAAATTGCGTTGTTTTTCGGCAAGCGTGGAAAACGTTCTCGATGGCGTTCAAACTACCATGCAGGGGAGGAGTGACATCGTGCGGTTTTAGTGGGCTGGATTCTCATATGACTGCGCTTGTGAACTGTCTCCTTGTGGCATTGCGGTATGCGAGGGTATTTCCCCAAAAAGCAAGCGTGTTTCAACGTATACCGCATTATTTTTTGCCATCAGGTATCACAGCGGTCAAACGCTTAATACGAGTATCATTGAACAAGTATCAATGATCAAAAAAAGTTTTTGTTATTTTCACACAATAAGACAGTTACGGCCATGGTCACTATAATAAGTGAAATTATGTCTAAGTGACTATTTGAATAAAAAGTTATACGTAAACGTTGTAGTTATGAATATTACTTATTGTATTATAAAAGAAATAATGTAAAATATCATGGATTTTGCATAAGATTGTAAATCAAATTTATTCCTTTAAAAAAAATTGATACAAAACATTAATTGCAAAAAGTCAACACTGATTGTGATGTCGGTCGAAAATTGTCTTGTAATTTTATCGATAGCTCCGAATTGTCAACGAATCCCATCCCTAGTCGTGGAAACTCGTACGCGTAATAAAACTGATGAATTTATTTTAAAGTCGAAGGCTACTGGCAACCCTGGAACGTGTTTACGTGATCATACAGTTTAATGGAAAGAACTTCCGTTGTTCGTAAGTAAATCTTATAAATATTGTGACATTAATTATGACCTTCATTTTATCGTTAATGAGATCCAATATTGATAAAGCGATTCATTGATGAGAGATAATCAATGATTGTAATCATTGAAACAATTTCTTTCGTTTTTTTTTCGATTTGATACAGAAAAAAAAACTAAAAAACAAAGGAAGGATTTTTGACCAAAACATTGAATTTAACTTTTGATCAGAAAAGCTTCAGAGTTAATTAGTTAATGTGATTTTATACATAACTGAAATTACTTGTTGTGTAGTGTTTAAATCGTGATACTATAAAACATCAATATAGTAAAACACGTTTGTTTCCCAACTCTCACCTGTTAACTTCTAGACACAACTGCCAAAATACTCTCAATAAGAATTCTTTTTATATTATCTTCCACCAAGATTTGGCGGCGAGCTTTGTTATTATGTCAGCTAGAAATTGTCGAGCAAACTAGAAATACCGAAGGAGCGTATTGGCAATAGCCAATTTGTCACGTGAGTCTAGTTTTTAGTTTTAGACTGGTGTACTCAAGGCTGGGAAACAAAGCCACACTGTTACTAGACCGCGCGGTTGTTGGAAATATAGGATAGAAATCTAGGTTCCATCGATGTTTGTGAAAGTAAAATATGTGAGGAATGAAGATAAAGAAAAGCACAACTCTGTTTATAAATTTTACAAAGACGTTGCTGATTTTGTCGAGTACGGACAGACTGAGTAGAGGCATGTTTGATTGGTAGATTTATACTTTTTAGAAATTTTAAAAGATAGACAAAAATGTTTCGTTTCAGTTAGGAATGCACACTGTTTCAAATTCATACATCATCTAGATATGCGAAGGAGCTGAATGACCTAAATATTGAAAAGGTCAAAGCAATTTCGTTCAGTCCAACTAGCGAATGCATTTATAATTTCAGTTGTGATTTGGGTAATTGACGAAAGAGATTATCCAACTGCGATTTTTGGGACGCGTTCTCGTTCTATGGCAATTAAAAGACAGTTGGCTGACCTGCGATAGGTTATGCATTTTGGATCTAATTCAATTTGTTTTATTTATCGTGAACATGACCGGGAGTGAATTGCGTGACGCTGGAATTGCAGAACAGAACATATACGGTTGGAGTGTTTGAATTCTGGAAACATTCGGCGGCATTAGTGTGCCGGCGGTCGCGCGAACTTGTCGCTTACTGGGTTTTCGCTCAAACAATAAAATTATAAGCGGGTAAAAATAGTCGTGGGAGCGGCTCGCAGGTCAGTCGGCGGAGGAGCGCCCGCCTGGAGGTTCTGGAAACGTGCGCAGCGCCTGCCCCACCGCCGCCGACTGCTCGCAGGTACACCTGGCTCACCTCTCGCAATGTCATTATCACTATTATAATAATACACATGGATAACAAAGCTTCATTCATCGGCCGCCCGTAGGTGCGCCGGCGCCGCCGACCCGCGATCCATACGCGAACGCGCGATCCACGCGCTCCTTCGAAAAAGTGTCACAGTTAATTCCAAAGTCAGCCGTGTAAGTGAACATTCCCCAAAGTAATTACAGAAGTATGTTAATGACCGAGGAAACGGCGCACGCGGTGTAATTTGCATAGAAATTAATAATTTTCTAACTTGGTCGGAACGAGTCGTTTTGATTGAAAATTTGCGTTTTTGATGTTACGTCGCAAAATTGTTATTTTGTCGTGTTGCGGTGAATTCGATTTCATGCGTTTACAGGTACACTGTGGTATAATTTAAATAATGGCAGAATAACATGTTTACGAAAACATTTTGTACAGTATTAACAATTAACATAATTTCGCTTTGTCGAACCTGATACTCAAATAGGTTTAACGATCATCTGAAAGGTTATTTTAAATGTTTGTTTTGTGACATTCAATCTGTTAAATTATCTGTTTTTCTTCGAACTGAAACCTACTTTTTTTCGTTGTTAGTTTTCGTTTAAAAGTTATAACAAAAATATTACCAGTGTGGGTGTTTGCTTCACAACAATCGCCGCGAGACAGACTCATGAAATTCAAACACATTAATCTCATACAAAAATAAATTTAAAAATCTAATTACGTAATCCCGATGAACGCTAGTTAGAGAACGATATTTTTATTAAGGTTGCGTGGGCGCAGACATTTTGTAACATTGCGTCCAGAATTCTGCAATATCAAGGGACAGTTGCAATCTTGACAGTACTTTAACTAACGATCTACACAAAGGATCAGAGCGGCTCTTCAAAAAGGTAATTAAGAACCTACTGCAGTAAAGTTGCTCCATCCACTACATTCACAATTTTTAAACACGTAGTCGAAGTAGACGAGTAGTCGAACTTTATCAACTTGGGCAGAGTTACCTCACGTATTCGAGAGATACTTATTTAAAGTAACCAACGCAGCTATATATTTTATTCGTACAAAATAATTGACTTACTTTTGTTACTGTTCTTTCAATTGATCAAAACCGTTTCACATCGCTTTTCATGCTGATGTAGCTCTCGAAATCAAATCGACTTGTCCGGATTTCATCGACTGACTTCCATTGCCACTGTCTATTTTCGTACAACATAAATCGAGTTCCTATGATGAGCTTTTAAAACAAATGTTAGGTAGTGATTCGGTTCCAAATAAATCAAGAGATAACTGACGGTTGAGAGATCGGCTTAGATACCACTAAAACATGACCTCCTTAATTCTTACGTCAGCAATCAGTTAATTCAGAAGTTTGTAGTGAAATGGTTTTGATTTGCGCATATGCACTAAAAAAATGGTAAGTGCTGTAAATGGTAAGTGGTTTCTTAAAGATTGATTAATCTTTCTTCGTAAAATAAATGTTTTGCCTTTTTGGCTAAGTAAAATAAAAACAAATAATATGTAATCTGGGTGTCTCCAAGTCGCGAGTGAATTGGTTCCTTCTAGGCAAGCGTGCTCCATCGTAGACCCCATCATTGCTTACCATCAGGCGAGATGGCGGTCAAACGCAAGCTTCTAGTTGAATAAAAACAAATAAAATTATACTCGTAGCTGAATAAAATCAAATAAAAAGTAATTGTCTACTCAGATATACATATTTTTAAAAGGTTTCGTTTCATATTGAACTCACTTTTTTGACAGTTCAAACTTACTGGAGAGCTTTTATAAAGTTGACAAAATCAGGCGTTACTTTGCTAAAGGTTTCTTTGTATTTCACTTGAATCTCTAGTGTTTTGATGTAATATTATAAAAAGATATTGTTAAGAAAGACTGAAAGAGGGACCAATTATGGTTAGTTTATTTCAAATCTAAATTCCAACTGTAACGCTTTGTTTTTTGTAAGTTCTTTGAACTGATATCCAATCTCCAGTAGCGGCGGCAAAACACGATATCTCGATCAAAGTTCTGAATCGATCATGAAACAAACATCTCGAACACATTTTTCACTAAACTAGAGAGCTCTATAAATCATATTCGAGAATGAGATCATTAATTGTTTTCAAACTATTCGCGGCTTGTGAACCATCTCCGTTGTTTTCACAATTTTGTATGATATCATCCACAGTTATTATAACTGTGCTAAATAGTGTTTGCACTTTAATATCGTTCTTCAAGCGTACACTTTCCAACTTGCATCATATACGCTTTTTGATGAATCTAGACTTTCTAGACTCTAGATTTTGCATACCTACTTATAAAAGAGCGCCCTAAAAAAACCCAAAGAGATTTTTTTGACAAAAAAAAAGAAAGACGCCTTTCTACCACCCCACCGTAGATTTCCCTTGGATTCGTACAAAACGTGTCGAATCTACGTTTTTTATTCGTACAGCCAAGGAATGGAACAGACTGCCGGCTTCCTGGTTCCCTGAGCGATACAATCTTGGGCTTTTCAAGGTCAGAGTGAATTATCTTCTAAGTCTGCGTGCTTCATCTTCGACCACATCGTCGCTTACCAGTTACCATCAGGCGAGTTGGTGGTCAAACGCGGACGTTAAAAAAAAAAGAGAAAGAGATTTTATCTTTAATGAAATCAGCAAAGTGCGCCTCATAACAACTGTCAAATATTTTCACTACATTAATTGACTATAGTCAAAATATTACAAATTAAAATTAATTTTAACTAACAGAAATTTTTAAAATCTGTTATAAGATCCTGTTGGTTCTAATAATTTATGTTTCGTGAAACTATTAAGCAAAGTGTCTGATATCAATGTGACTAACTGACCACAAATGGATAGTTTGAATTTCCTCTAATTAATTTTAATGATAGGACTATTCAAACGGCCACAAAAAAATTTGTAAAAACAAAGAGCCGCCTTTTTATCCGCCACTATGTGTCCCTAAAGGCATATCTACTTACTCGTAACATTATTTTGTTGTGCAAGAAATTAAATTAAAATTGGTTACATTGCTGTTTGTTTATATAGAAAGGCAAATGTTTACAACGAACACCCGTTTCAAAATTCGTACGAATTTACGCAACTTACGAGTACGAAGTGGTACGACTTACATCTGCAATAGCTTATTAATAATCATTACGCGAACTCAGTTAGCGTTCTTAGTTATTCTGAGAATTTGAATGAGTTAAATTATACAGGGTTAAAAGAAAAGGGCATGATAAGCCGAAACAGACTCATAGTGCTCATCATTATGAACAACTTTTACTATGGGACCAACCTTGAAATCGCGAAAAAATCAGCTGTTCCATAGAAAAAGGCAATGACAGTCGAAAAAATGTATGTTACAGCTGATTTTTTACACGATTTCCGGGCTGGTTGGTCTAGGGTAGGTGGGGGGGGGGGGGGGGGGGGTACAAGCATACCCTTTCCTTATAACCCTGTATACATTAGTATATGTAGTTGTGTTAAAAAAACATGGTTTATTAGTTTTCACTAAATAAAGCTAGACTATTCACGAATGTAAATGAGAACACTTATAGAGCAAATTTTGAAGCATTTAGAGCCGAGAATATTTACCAACTCAGGGCAAATTTTCATACGTGAAAATGTAGCTTGAGAAGTATTATATACATACGAGTAAGTAGGTCAATAGTGTAGAGGTGCCGTAAAATTAGAGTTTGATATTTTGTCATCATTAAACTCGTGATATAATTTATTTTTTGTTTTCATAAAATATTAAAATCATGTCAGGTCAGATAACACAAAAACTAGGTTTCGGTTGTATTTTTAAATAACGTTTCACACTCCTAGCTCCAGCAGTAGATAATAGGTTGAATACACGTAACGAGTACATAACTGTGGCGAGACAGTGCCCTTGGCCGAGTACTCGGTTTGTTACATTTTGACGAGGCGACAGTCACTAGAACCATGATTTGTTTGCTTGACCGAGTGTGCCATTTTACTGTACGCGTTACGTGTAATCAACCTACTAGCATTTGCAAAGAGTGATCAGAGGCTGAAATGTTGATTATGAAGTTTTTCAAGATTTTTGACGTGACAACGTCTTATAAATTGGTTTGCCGGGTGACACTTCAAGAAACTGCGTTACGCTCCGCTCACGTTATGCGCTCACAATGAGAGCGAGTGAGAGGCACGCGTCCCTTCCACTCGGGCATGGTTAGCCCGCCTAAGAGCGAGAGAGACAGAGCGAGAGAGAGAGAGAGTGAGAGAGATAGGCATACACACCGGTTCATGTCTTGCGCTTCTATTTCGCTTAGGCGCCTGCATACAAGTTTACACGTTGCCAGTTAAACGCTGTTTCATTGTACGCAAATGTATTGCAAGTTATTGTATGTATATTTGTATATAAATACGTATGTATGTGTAAAGGTAAAAATAAAATTTTGTTAATATGAAATTCAGTGCGAGATTCTTTGTATAAATTAATGTTTTAAATATAATTCTTTGTATAAATAAATGTTTTAAATTGTTACTATTATTTCATCCTTCTTCCTACTATACGAATGAATATTCACATTAAAATTATTTTACCACTCAAAGTCGTTGTCACGTAAAACTTTCGCCCGTATACCGACTTTACAGGCAACCAATTTTTTGGCTTAATTTTAGCTTTAATACTAAACAAATCAGTTCTCCCGACTTAAAGAAAACAAACCTAAATGGCCACACCAAAGGCCGCTTTGAGCTCAGTTATTTCAATATATCCTTTAGAAACTATGTGGAGGTAAACAAGAACTTTTTCATATTTTCCGGAAAGGTATTTTTAATAATAAATCGTAAACATTTCGTGCTGTTGAAACATTCGCTTAAGCGTCTAAAGCAATATTTATTTTAAAATTCATAACTAAAACATGTTTATTTGTAACGTATTATAGAGTTTGATCGTGAGACGCGTCGAAGTGTTTTATGTTTATTAATAATCTTAGAATGGATTAACCGAAATAGAGTTGCCAATTTTATTTCTAGTTATTTTTCATAATCATTTTTACACAAGAACAACAAGCACAGTCATTTCAATTGAATCAGTTGGTAACGCTTTTTATAGGAGTAATTTGAATCATCAAAGTTAAGCTAATTTCTAAAGGATAGGTCTTTTTCCCTTTTGCAAGTTGAATTCGTTGAAAAATATTTTGTAGTTTATTATAAAATGTGTTGGGATCGAAACTAAACTCGCATCTGACTTGATAATACTTGTAATTAAAATATTTTGAATCTTCACAAAAGCTCACAATTTCACAGAACCATTTTCATAAATTAAAACACAATCAAATAAAACTTGGAAGAATTCATAGAACACGAAAATTAAGTAAGCTTAGTTCTTTAAACAATAAGTAATTGTAACGAAACAAATTGTCTACCAAATTAGCCTCAAGTCGTAATAAAATGCTTTGTTAAATATTTATTTTCCGAAACTATAAGCTCATAAAAGCTACGTCTCACAGTTCTTACCTTCGCTATACAATATTAATGCGTAATTTAACAAAAATAGAGAAATTTGCTTTCATACTTCTGTAAGCACCGAAGTTTGAAAGACGATTATCATAAAAAGCCTGTAAAATGTTTGACAAAAGAAGTTATTTTATGAAATTAAATTTCGTTTTAAGAGTAGTCTGAGATGGTACGTAAATTTAAATAGTTTTAATGGAGTCCGGGTAAAACATTGGGTCTTTAGATACTTATTACTGGCAAACAATAAAATTAAAACTTGCGCGGAGCAGCAGCAGTACAAGTATGGAACTTTATAGATCAACAAATTCATGTTTGAACTCGACTAAATCGTGAAATTTCGTCTAAAGACCAAAACAAAAAAAATATTAACAGTTTTGTGTAGTCTGAACGTTAGTTTATCGATCGGCAAAATGCCATAATTGCGCTGCGGGTGGGATTATAAACAGTTGTAAGGTAAATCTCAAGATACGTTCGTAGGCTGTATTTTCATTTGTCTCGTTGTTTCAGTGCCTCTCCATTAACGAACGTTGGCGGACAATTTCAAAATTTAGAACAGAGGCCGACCAATGTGTTGCAACGTGTCCAATAATCACTTGGACTTTTTAAGGTCAGAGTGAATAGGTATCTCCTAAAACTGCGTGCTTCTTCGACCATATCGCTGCTTCCCGACAGGCCAGTTGGTGGTCAAACGCGGATTTAAATTAATATAAAAAAATTGTCACGTGTTTTTTTTTTTCAATCTATTGACAAGACGAATAACTCGTTTGCCTAATTGTTAAACGTCACGTTTGCCACGTTAAGCAAACTAAATATTATTAGCAAACACTAAGTTAGTGAGCTCTTACCACAAAGTTAAATAAGGGGAAATTTGTCTCAGTAAGCGTTAGGACCCGCAATATTTCGCAAACGAGCCATATATCACGACATTATCGCTTAACCGCCGTATTCATATTAGATCTCGAGACGGCGCGAAGAAGAGAGGCAAGATTGAAGAGGTTGGAAAGTACGATATTACATTTTTTTGTAGTGGTAGGGCTCTTTTGCAGAGCCCGCCTGGGGAAGTATCACACCTTTGCCAGTTATTCCATCGCCAAGCAGTAATGTGCAAACATTACCTACTGTGTTCCGGTTGGAAGGGCATTGTTTCCAGTGAAATTACAGGGCAAATGGGAGATTATCAACTTATATCTCAGGGTGACGAGCGCAGTGCTGTGCCGCGCAGGGTCTTAATTCTGCGAGTTCAAAATTCTGGGTGGCGCAGACCTGTTATGGTCAAACGTGACGTTTAACGTCAGGCGAGCGATTTGTTCGTTTCGTCACTTAATCATAAACACATAAACTTAAACATAAAAAAAAAACCTTACAGACGATAAAAGTTGAAGTAACAAAAGTAAGTAGTAAGTAGTAATAAAATCGCGTGTAATATAATAAAATGTGAAAACCACGTCAGTTTTGATAGGAAATGTAAAGTGCTTGTAAAGTTTTATTGTAAACCTTTTGTGTATTAGTGACATACTTTAACATCTTATATCTCAGTATGACGAGCGCAGTGCTGTGCCGCGCAGGGTCTTGAATTCTAAAAGTTCGAAATTATGGGTGGCGATACCTGTTATGGGCAAACGTGGCGTTTAACATCAGGCGAGCGAGCTGCACGTCTCGTCACTCAATAGCATAAAAAAAAACTTTTTTATTTCGGTTCGATGCGTCCGCCATATCATGGACTTTAGAAGTCACCTTTAGACCGAAACCATGCAGGTATCTTCGACTAAAAGACTAAAATGTGATCTAATGTTCTAAATATTGCTGTTATAGGTACTTTATTCTGAGCACAATACGAAATCCTTTGTCAATATCTCATGGTCGTAGTGTAACTTGACGCTCACATTGTAGCTAAACTCGCGACAGTTTTTGTTGCGCCCTTGTATTTGTCAGATTATAATATTCATTGGTGACCATGAACGAAGGTTCAGATTACTTGCAAACACTTGGAACTCTTATTAATGCTATTTGCTACAATATGTTCACTTTGCTAAGTATGAGTTGGTTTTATTCATTAGTTTGTTTATTCGTATTGTATTTGATGACTTAATTACTTTCGAGGGCAATCAAGAATGAAATCTTTAATAAGTAAAGTAAGTACTCTTAAAAGTTATTTTAGTAATACACCACCATCAATTCTTCATAAACAAGTTCCCATACTCAAACGAAGGTTCTCTGGATAAGATCTCTCTTAGCAATAAGAGATAATAAGATCAAGTGCCCAGTTTTATTGTTTTCCTAAGTTTGTTTTCTTTTTGTGGCGCCAGTAAAACGTTATTGTTTAGTGTTGAGAGGGGTTCCCAACGAGTCACACCAAACGTGTCACAATGTTACTCGTTGGAAATAAAAAAAATCATTCTCAACGAGTAACACCATACCTTTTCACCGTTAGTGTTTGTTAGTGTATAGTACTCCGGTCGAAGCATGGTCCGTTCTCAAATGATGCTATTAGTGCAACCACTCCAGCACTTCGAATGCCCATACATTCGAGTCTAGCACAGGTATGGCATCGTGCCAGAAGCCTAATTCTCGCACCTACGATATCACCTCAGCCAATATCTTCCTCGTCAGAAACTTCTTGAAAGCGTGAGTGATCGAGATGAAACACGTGCCAGAATAACGCTCCTGATGACGTATCGAAGGTGGGCACAGGTGTTGTCTATAAACATTAAACATTGCCAAGTGTTAATGACCTCTGGGAACACCCTAAGATTCTGTGGGCCGATAAATAATATGATAGTACGGTAAATACGGAAGTTTATGAGAATTTAATCATTCCTTGTCATCATCTTATCCTGTTAAATGGAAAGATCGCCCAGCGGCATTTCTTTCAATTAATATCTTTACTAAGGAAGATTCTGTTTTTTCCGCAATTTCATCTCAGAATTAATAAAATAGGGACAAGCTCAAAAGCTTTAACCATTGCTGGGACAAGATTTGGAATCATTGCAGTGTCCTATATTTTTGCGCGTATTTTTATGCAGAGTTAATGTATAATTTTTTTATAATTATATAGTAACGGGGCTTTGATTAAAATCTCAATGTTCAATAATAATATAACTTTCAGAGTTTAACAAAAAGGAAAACTTTTCCCAGTCTTGCATGTAAAATTACATAAATGTTATTTCTAGGTAGTTACACATTGAAGCGTTCCTGAGACTCACAGAGCTATTTAAGCTTTGTACATTGATTGCCTGCTTGTTTTTTCCTAAATTATTACCTGTAGTAATGTTAGAAAAACAAAGCTAAATAATTTACTGAATTACGTGACCAAAGAAAAAATATCCAGAGCAACTATGACCGAAATGAGGAAGTAATTTTCTAAACCTTTTTTAAATCTTGAGCTTTCATGATATTATTTGACGATCATAACGTACCTAAATATACAGGGTTATATGGAAAGGGTATGCTAAGCCAAAAAGGGCTGACTGTACTCATTATTATGAACAACTTTTACAATGGGACCAACCCGGAAATCGCAAAAATAAAATCAGCCGTTCCATACATTTTGTCGAGAGTCATTGACATTTTTCTATGGAACGTCTGATTTTTCTTCCCGTATAACCCTGTAGAGATAAAGTTGCGTCATCGGCAATATATTATTATAACACTAACGTTATTATGGCGCCTAATAATTACGAAAGAGAAAACAAACTCAGCTATGATTTGAAACAACTGGAATCTTATTTAGAGTTCGTCATAACAGTTTTGATAAATTAAACATTCGAAATATTATGCCGGAATTTTTTTATTATTGCCAGAATTTAGACTATCTTTTGAGATATGAAAATACGTAACCTACTTTTAATTGCTGTACACTTCTTTTTGATTTTAGTATCTACTAATGAATTTCATTAGTTTAATTCTTATTAGCCTTTCATTGGTTAATAAAAAATAGGTTAGAGAATGTGAAGAAAACTGAAAATTTATTTTGGCACAAATTTATCGAATTTTCTATTCCAGTTGCTCGTTAAACGCTCATTTGATTCGTAGTTTCCAGTTTAATACTAACAATTTTGAGCGAATTGCTGAAGTAAACACGGCTTTAGTACAGTTTAACTATCGTCTATTCTTACGAGTAGTGCCAATACTTCCTACTGATATTATGTGCTAGCTATTATACTACTTATACACATACTCACACATAATGTTCATCCTGGCTCTAGTTTCCCCGCTGAATACTCTACAGCAACCACACGTTTAGATTGGATAAAAAATAACGATATTTTTTTACTAATACGGTTTTTTTACACTGAGAAAAATGCGCATATGAATTCCGCTAAAAGAATGATTCACTGTTATCACTAAAAAGTAAGATGATTAGCACCATTTTTTACGGTGACAACTTTCATAAACTGGTGCTAATCATCGTACTTTTTGGTGATATCAGTATGCTCCGTACTTTAAGTAAATTCATCATTCTTTTAGCGGATTGTTTTCTCAGTGTAGTACAATTAGAGCGGTATTTTAGTTCTAGGATAATGCTGTTTCCATCGGTAATTTGGGAGAGGTTATCGGCTCCCGAAATACAGTTTTTACTAGTCCGAGAGTCTTAAATAAAGTGTTTGATTTGATTGCGTTACGAAACGAAGATTCAAATCCGATTTACTATTCCGGATTTGAGTGGCAACAAAACAAATAATACTAACAAATAAGCTTTGCCTTTTATAAAAATGTTAGAGTGATCAAAGTCTTTGCAGATCGATAGCTATAGATAAACTCTTTATTGTTCACACCATTTGTAGTGGTAGGGCTCTTTTGCAGAGCCCGCCTGGGGAAGTACCATACCTTTGCCAGTTATTCCACCGCCAAGCAGTAATGTGCAAACATTACTGTGTTCCGGTTGGAAGGGCATTGTTTCCAGTGAAATTACAGGGCAAATGGGAGATTAATCAACTTATATCTCAGGGTGATGAGCGCAGTGCTGTGCCGCGCAGGGTCTTGAATCAAAATTCTGGGTGGCGCAGACCTGTTATGGGCAAACGTGACGTTTAACATCAGGCTAGCGATTTGCTCGTTTCGTCACTTAATCACATAAAAAAAAACACCAGAAATTATTATACAAACAAAAAGGATCATAAAACACTGTTGATGTTTGATTATTGGTTATTATTACTTATAAACACAAAAAAGATAATTTTCTTTGCTGAATATGGTTACAAAGAGTAAGCGAAACTGCATGACGTAGCTAGTGGACTGTCAAGGCGAAAATAACAATGAAGAGTACATGTGTGCAGTCAATTTGCACAAATGTTCAAGATGAACCGGCTGATGAGTTTGAGCAGCCAAATGCATTTAATTTTGGATGCTGAAATTAGCTCGCAGCCAATCTTTAAGGCATTCTGTTCAAGACTAGTTTTAGATTAGTTTTGTTTAAGGTTCTGAAGAAACCACTTGTTTGTGCAAATAAATCTAGAAGCTGAGGAACTGAAGGCTAGAACCTGATAAGAGAAGATTCGTACATGTATTTGTGAGTTGAGTGGTAATATTTGTGAAGTGAAAAAAATCAAGAAGTTTCTGTATGCGGTTTCTTACATAAGTTGTTACGAGAGGTATCAGTTACTTCTAGTTTTATATAGAACCAATGTAGGACGCCATAAAAACTACTAATCTTTTTGAGTTACCAATAGATTCAAAATGCAAAACGCAAAAAAACAAAACGCAAAGTTTGTAGACAAGCAGTTGTGATACAGTACAAACTTGTCCGGCAAAAATATGTCATTCAATTCAATGTGATTTTTGGTCGGATGTAATAAAATTTAATTTGTACCGAAAATGCAATATTTGCGCCAAATGTAGCAATTAATGTATTAATAGACTAAAAGTTAACTAAAGCGCGTGGATATCCATTGTAATTTGATGTTGACAAACATTTGGAGTTCGTCCCAAAATACATGTCCTACAAAGACAAAGATGTTAAGGACGTTCTGGATTAAAATAACGAGTGCAGCCGCGGATTATGTCTTATTAATTTGTTTGCCATTGCAGTTGACATAAACACGCTCTGAAATAGCTCGTGGTTGGCACCAAATTATATTGTCTATTTTGTAACGAGCTTCGCGAAAGTTATGGCTGCACTTAAATTAAGGGTACAAATCAATTCGAAGTTAAATTCTTTGGTTTATTTGAACTGGGCTTTACTTTATTTAAGTTTAAAGTTAAAACCTAAAAGTGAAACAAAACAATACAGCCTTTCGCTTTACTAAATCTGACATTTTAAAAACATTTCCATTATTTTGACAGGTTCATAATTTATCTGTCTATTATTACAAAAACAATAACAAATAGATTTAAAAATAACCCATAACAATACACCTTTCAAAAACCAGACAGGCCGGATGTGCTTTTACCCGGCATAAAACCCTGATATCCGGCCAAAGTCTATCATCTGACATCTCTTATTCTGTCCGTGGCAAGAGGCCAGATATCTAAAATGATTCGGACAATAACGTATTATCTTTTGGTACATTAAACGGATGTTATGCGAAGCTTTAGCTGGTGATGAAATTACTTGCGGAATATTTTGTTCATATTTTTATAGCGGTCACGCTTTTCTTCAGGACTTCTATCCCTATTCCCAAGCGTGCTACATGCCTGGTCTCCTTACATGCTTCCATGCCATGCTTCCATGTACTTATGCCAGAGATAGAAGTAGTTACACAGTTACGTCAGTGTTATGAAGATTTTCGATAACAGAAAACAAAAAAGCCCTGCTATTTTTTGCCTGCCAAGAAAACAACGATAACTATGTCAAGTTTAAAATTACGACGTCCATTGACGACGATTCTGTTATATCATTTTATACTAAATTAAAGACAGCTTTGAAATTGACGCCATTTTTTCTAGCGCATTGTAATAAGGCATGTAGATAAGTTTTGTCTGGGCAGATTGGTTTAGTTTAGTGAGTGATATAATAAAATCGACGCCAATATCATTGTTACGAGAAGTTTTGTCTAAATTAAATATTAGGTGAGCACTTATTGCCAATTAACCTAATTAGTCGCCGGTTTTACTTGATAATAATTTATATATGACTAGCTGCACTCGGAGGTTTCACTTGCTGTTTTTTTACTTTTAAACCTTCCCTGTATTAGAGCGACAAAAACAAAACAAAAAAATAATCATTCAAAGTCCGGCCGGACCGATCTGAATATTGGTTCTCGAGTTATAGCGAGACAAACGAACAGCGATTACTTAATTGTTATAAACAAAGAAGAAGAAGATATATTTTTCTATGAAACAGCTGATTTGTCTCGCGATTTCAGTTTTTTATTGAAGGTTAAAGTAGTTCCAAATAATTAAACCTTACATGTGTTTTCGACTGCACATAAACATACAACTCTATGTATTATGGTTACGCATAATATAGCTTTAACAAACTAGTCCAAATATTGAAGTTTATGCTTAATTAGTTATTGGAACCGTATCAAAAGCCATTACAGATATGTACTTTAAATACGTAATAATCGTAATGGATAGAATTTAGATTTTGGCATTAATACAAGTCTGCATTATCTATATGTATTACTAGCGACCTGCCCCGGCTTTGCACGGGTATAATATATAGCCTATGTTACTCAGGGATAATGTAGCATTCTAATGGTGAAAGAATTTTTGAAATCGGTCTAGTAGTTTTGTGTTTATTCAACACAAACATACAAAAATACAAATCTTTCCTCTTTATAATATTAGTATAGATTAGTATAGATTAGTATAGATGTAGTTGTAGCTTCCTACTTATTACTTAGTATGCACAAGTACCTATGTACATACGAGTACGTGAACTGTAATGCTCCTTCCTACTTATTATTATAAATGCCAAAAAGTTTGACTGTTTGTTATTCAATCCCGTAAAAACGGTCAAACGGGTTTGAATGTAATTTGGTATGAAGCTAGCTTTTACCCTGGATTAATATACAAGGTGTAACGGAAAGGTGTACTAATACTTAAGGGTGTTCTTCTACACGTCAAAGTGAACCAGTTTCGTCACACAAGTTTGCTAAATTCGAGATAAAAAATATCGAGTCTCCATACAAAATATTTAGTCACGTGATCAATTTTCTATAGAGATTCAATATTTCCTTTCTCGAATTTAGCAAACTTTTGTTCTAGAAGTTGTTCACTTTGACGTGTAGAAGAACACCCCTAAGATTACTACACCTTGTATAGGCTACTTTTTATCCCGGAAAATTTAACTGTTCCATTAGGATACCGGGAGAAACCGCAGAGCGCAGCTAGTGCCATTCATTACTAACAACATCGTCAGTTTATTACTGCGCGAAATAATCTAAGGACGTACTATAAAACTACTTCATAACTTCACATAGAGCAGTAAATCATGGCGCTAGCGGTACAATGTAGAGCATAAATAACTAGAGTAGGCGACTTTTATCACAACTAATAATTTACGTAGAGGCGTAAAAGGGTGTCATGATTTTATTACTAAGCTTTTTATGTCGAGATGAGACGAGTAGGTTGTTGGCCTGATGGTACCTACGGCTTGTTGGTAATAATCTGTACTTTACGAGGAACTTCTGCCTTCTTTGTAGTTTTTAATCTTACTGTGAGGCGTGGAAAATGCAATTTTGCGTTTAGAGGGTTAAGAAGTTGTGTTAAGAAGCAAAATTATTGGTTAATTGTATAGATTTCACAAATAACTTACTATGACTGCTACTATACAAACTACATATCTTCTTAATATATATAAATTACGTGTCACGTTGTTTGTCCGCTATAAACTCCTGAATTACTTAACCGATTTCAATCAAATTTGCACACCGTGTGCAGTTCGATCTAACTTAGGAGATAGGATAGCTCACATCTCAATTTATAGTAAAAAAACATGAAAAATTATAAAATTTTAAAATACTTAAACCATATAGCGCTTTGGACAATGTAAACTTTTTTAATGTAACTTTTGACATTTGACATTTGACATAGAATTGACGCAATGGCTTTTGACAGGACAACGTCAGTCGAGTCAGCTAGTAACTATACTAAATAACATTAAAATAATCTAAAAGACCGATGCCTGTTTGTTTTTTCCCAAAAACACTGGCTTCAAAGTTTCAGTTCATGTTAATTATGACAATAAGACTTATTCGGCTTTGCACACCCTTTTCTTTAAGCCCTGAAGATAGCGAGTGAAATCACGGAGACCAGCTATTATAGATTAAGCACAGAACTTTGAGATGTCATTTTCCTTTGGCTTTTGTATAAATTATTATAATTTCTGCGTTCCGCGTTGACCATGGTCACGGCTATCAAAACATATTTTCGTTTGAAAGAAGAATGTCCTTTTTTTTTTTTTTTTGGGGGGTGGGAAATCATCAAATGACCCCTCCCACTCTTTGGGCAGAGCGGAAGGGAGTGTCAGACTTCTACTGACCAAAAACCACCCATGTTCCTTCTACGCCCTTGTGACGCCGAGGCCGCGGTAACTTCTACCCGCAGCCCCGACGGGCATGGGCCCTTTCGGGCCCCTTCCATGTTGCTGACATCTCTTTGAGGCGCGCGTGGAACACGAACGCGCCGTCGACACGGCAAAGAAGAATGTCCTAGCCTCATAAACTATACTTTAACGCAACCCACATTTTTATCCTTGAGCTGAAAAACTGAAAGCCATAATATATTTAATCATCGTTCGTATAAATTTATAACAACGTAAAGTAAAAGTGAATAAAGTGTTGAAAGTTATATTAGTCTTAACTAGTTCAACTCAGATCATTTTGGGATTTTGTAAAGTCGAAATTAGATCAGCAACGAAATTTGTAGAAGTGGTATTCTGTAATCGATTTTCTACTGCAGGATATGTATTTAGAAGCTATTGCAACAAGCCAAATATTGTTCACTTACTACACTTGCAATAAATTGCCGAAAGTTTTTGTTGATCATAAATAGAATATTCTATACGAGTATAAATGCGAAAGTAAGTTTGTTTGTGACTACACTGTCTTATGTGTACATATTTTGTGTAGCTACCATGTCCTGTCGAATAAATAATCTGGCAAACGGAACCGCGGGACCCGACCTGAATCTTACTTGCGTATGCAACCTTTAATCCTCCCATAGCTGGGATACAAGGTCTACCCTCGAAGGGTGATTAGGCCGTATTCCACCACGCTGGCCAAGTGCGGGTTGGCGGATTCACATACGCCATTGAATTTCTTCTCCGGACATATGCAGGTTTCCTCACGATGTTTTCCTTCACCGAAAAAAAAGCCAGTGGTATGTAAATTACATAAGTCTCTAAGAAATCATTAGTACGAGTCGGGGTTTGAACCCACCACCTCAAGAATGCGAAGCAGCTGTTCTCCCACTGATCTACCACGGTTTTTTATAAGTGGAATCTTACTTATAATAGAGTTATTACAGAATTTTTTCATTTTTAATTTTTTTTCTATTTGTTTTGTTAATTTTTATAGTCTAATAATTTTTTTAATATGTTTACATCAGTGCTTGACACTAGTTTTTCAACGAAAGAGATGCAATGTTTCGACTGACCTACGTTACAACATAGGTAATCATATTCCCGTACATGGGTAAACATTTAGATCCCCAACAATGTAGATATATTTTGTCCATACATTTTGTATATTCACGGTACGCTTGACTGACGAGCTGTGAATACGAAAAGTTTATATTAAGATATACAAGGAAACTTTGGGAGAGATATTGCGGTTTAAATATTAGTCTGCGGCAGCAAAGTGGCAGCTACAAATTTTATTTTTGTGCTATTATGTCAACGCGTTTTTTTATGGACGCATTTATGACTCGAAAGCTGTATAACCTGGAAACATTTTTGGGTCTACTTATACAGCCTGTTTATAGTTAGTCACTGCTCTAAATGCTTTGTAAACTTCTCGCTGACGTGAAATGTCACGTGTGAAAATATAAGAGAGATTTTAAGCAACGATTAAGTATAAGCAAGCTTTGTAGGTATATTGTATCAGTACTTAACTTTACTGATAGTTATAAAAGGCTTTTTATTAACTAAACTCAAACGGCCTAAATGTCATTTTACTTTTGTGCAGCACTAACTAATATCACTTAACTTTAAGTACCTAGTGCTTTTAGATAAGACCCAAAAATCTAAGTAAATGCGAGATCAAAATAATTACAAAGAGAAGGTAAAACATACAAAGTCTAGCGAAAGATGGAGTATCAAAAAGGAACCTAAATACCTACTTACCGTTTTTTAACTAGCACTAATCATTACGAAAAAGCTTTTCAGCACTTTATTTTATATACACGTAAGTATTTCCCATATCAATGGTATAGAGGAATTTTGATTATTGATCAGATATCTAAATAGCCTTCTCTCACTCAAGTCTCAGCTGTCGCTAATCTATTTCTTAGTTAACACCCTGTATACAGGGTTATAAAGAAAGGATACGCTAAGCTGAAAAGAGTTTATAGTACTCATCATTATCAACAACTTTTACTATAAGACCAACCTGGAATTCGCGTAAATAAAATCAGCTGTTCCATTGAAAAATGTCCCCCTAAAAGGTGCCTTTTTCTTATAGCCCCAGATACTTACTTTTAAAATCATAAATCCTCTAAGAAATAAAAATGTCGACGAAATCGGTCTACGAAATTGCAACAAAGTAACTTCACGCCAAACTAAATATCCAATCCAATAACCTTTTATTATTGAATCAACTTTTTGCCAACAAAGTAATTTATTTGAATTCGATTGAAATTTTTACTGTGGAAATTAAAAACTGGATTACAGTAGGATTATCGTAATCTGATGAATTCACAAACAAAATACTAGTTTTAATCCTGCCAAAAGGATTATGATAGCGAGTATTCAAATCCTATTTTACGAATATTAATTGTAGTAAATGCGAAAAAAAGGTTAAAAAAATCGAGCGACCAAAAGCCTTGTGCTTACCTCGGCCTGAGAATATAGCTTTGCTATTTCAACGAAGTAATGTCGCTAGTCTTTTGGGTACTTAACTCGCGGAAAGTAACTTAAGCTCTATTTGTTATTTGACTGTAATATTCTATTTTTTTAAGCAATTGATAGACAAGACAAGCACATCGCTCGCCTGACGATATCACCACTCGGAATTTTGAACTTTTAGAATTCAAGACCCTGCGTGACACAGCACTGCACTCGTCACTTAGAATCTACTTAGAATACTATTTTCAGAGAATACTTTAGACTTTCGACACAGTTTTTTTTTTATTTTTTTGTTTTTTTTTTTTAATGTAATTGAGTGACGAGACGAGCAAATCGCTCGCCTGATGTTAAACGTCACGTTTGCCCATAACAGGTCTGCGCCACCCAGAATTTTGAACTTGCAGAATTCAAGACCCTGCGCGGCACAGCACTGCGCTCGTCACCCAGAGATATATAAGTTGTTTTATCTCCCATTTGCCCTGTAATTTCACTGGAAACAATGCAACAGCAACTGGAACAGTACGTAAAGTTTGGATTTTATGGACAAATGTTTTTGTTCTCACGTTGAGCTCAAAATAGAAACTATTTCTATGATTTTAGTAAACGTTTTGGATTAAAAAGTATCAACAAACTGATCACGTGTGATAAAATTTGTGCAATGAAATGTGAAACGTGTGCCTATAATATGGTAGCTAGCAGTAGGTATACGGGGTTAGAGGACAAGAACATTATTTTTACAAAACAAAAACAAAAACCGACTTCAAAAGACCGACTATTGAGTTATTCATCTATTTGTCGCGCACGTACTTAATGCAGATTTAAGACTTATATAGTTTTCTCATGGATACCATTATCAGAACTGGACTAAATTGAAATGGGACCAAATGGGAAGCGTCGGCTTTCTAATAAAAAAATAATCATCAAAATCGATTCACCCAGTCAAAAGTTATGAGGTAACAAACATAAAAAAAAAAAAAACATACAGTCGAATTGATAACCTCCTCCTTTTTTGAAGTCGGTTAAAAAACGTACGCTGAGCTGAAAATGGCTCATAGTACCTACTCATCACCTTGTTCATAGAACTTTTACTATAGAAAAAAATAATTAAATCCTGATAACCCTAAAATAACCTTTAACAATGAAATAGTGAAACAAAACTCAGCTGTTCCCTATCAATTATTTTTTTGTAATTTTAACTTTGGTCCTATAGAAAACAAAAATCACACGCAACAGCCATTTGTGGTTTACCACCCTTTTTTTAACTCTGTTTAATAACTCTCCATCCTCTACACTGCACCATACCTACACTACAGTTCTACATCACACTGAATCCAATATTACCATTTCAAAAGCTCAGAAAAAGCTGCAGTTCAAACAGAGCTCTCTCGAAAAACATACTTGATTCAAAATGTAGTTTGAAAGCTAACCTAAAACGATAAAGAAGTAAAAATATCTGCGTTTCAAGCAGATGCCGTATGATATTATGCATAGGCTATCGATGAAACTTGCCCCAACCTATTTCATAGAACAGCATTTGCCTTTCAGTGGAGATTTTCTCCACATTTCGTGGAGGTTATAAGGTAGTTGTTTGCTGCAAACGTTGGTAACTTAGTTCAATGGACTTCATATAAAAGTATGAAATAAATCTGACCGAAATGTAATTTAATGAGTTGTATTAGCATGGTGTCATTTGAATGCCCAAAGCTCACTATCGAGTTTAAATTTTTTTTCGCCTTGATATTAGGCATTTTATTTTTATTGAGTTGATTTATAGAAATTAAACAAAAAAAAACTTCAAAATTTTCAATATTTGCAAAAAAGTGAGCAAAATTAATTGTCTATTAGCTTATTCGTCTGCGGTTTTTAACAAGACTGCCTGGTTTACTCGCAAACTGATACCCCCATATTTTATCTTAGAAAATGAGCAAAAACGGAACATTATAGCTAGTTCTTATTAAAATATTAATTTCTTGGTAGGTTGTGCAATACCGCTCATTAACTAACGTATAACAACGTACAACAATATACATTATTGTAGACGTATATTTTTAAGGTTCTTACAAAAAGGTTTAACACAAACATTTTATATATACAGTGTCTGCGTAGATGTTTATTATTTTTTTACTCTTAGATGGCTCGACGAATTTAAATACAATTTCGTGGTTTGGTTTAGACTCTAATTTAACACTTTTACTTTCCCCCCCGAAATTAGTAACGATTTAATGTTAAAACACAAATAATATTAATTTAGTTAAAATTAATATTCAAACTACTGAAATAATACATAGTATAGCAGGTAAAACTGCGAAGGGCAACTGGTTTTATGTCAAAAAAAAAAAACCATTTTCTTCGAGAAAATTTATTTAAACCTGTCATCCTCATAAATTGCTCCAAACTTCCAACAAATTTCCTGACAGCTTGTCTAAAGCCACCTACACTGGCGCCACTTGATTTGTCTACTATTTTTAGCCGCTTTCTCGCAAAAAGCGGTTTATTATACTATGATCGGTTCCATTTGCCACGTCGGTGATAACGCTTTAAACGGGGTTAATGCCCTAATGCATAGACTTTTATCTCGTAAGGACTGGGAGAATGAGCAACAAACGGTCAAGATAATGGTGCCAATAAGTGTGCGTCACACCATTGTGTTTTACGATTTTGTTTATAATTGTTGATGTTGATTAATAATTGCTATGATTAAGTAGTACAATTCTTGTATTTTTTTGACTGAATTTAATTATTAGGTACTGCAAATTGTAAAGTGAGGCACAAGATTGTGGAGTTGTAGATTGTGGGGTCACATTTAGTGTGGCCGTTTTCGTGGGAAACATTCGTGTCAAAAGGGTCATCGTATCGTTTAGTGTCAACATTCTAAACAAAAGTTCGGATCGCCGCCTCCACATGTTTATCTCTATGCTCTACTGTTAAAGTGTTGGAGTCTTGCCTAATGCTCTCTGGATGAGGATGATTTGCTACCGGCATTCGTTTGGGAATAGACAAAATGCAGTCCTGGATACGGATGATTAATGATATTTTTGTGTAATAACTTTCAAAAAAATATCAATGAAATCCTCATTCAAGATACGATATTTATTTAACTTTAACATCACTATTTTTTAAATTATTTAAGCAGTTTGGCGTTGTATTGTTAAAAGTATGATTTTATAATAATGCTGTGTACAATATTTTGATAGGATCTCAGATCATCCACTTGATCTGAGGATTGGATATTAAGTTTTTAATTTGTCAATTACTTTTGTACCTTACTTGTCTATATATATTAAAATGAATCACTATTTCCTTTGGTCATCGCATCACGCGTGAACGGATGGAGCAATTTCGCCAATAATTTTTTTGTTGTGTTAATTATTGTCAGGAGAAGGTTCTTATGAAAGAAAAAATTAAGGAAGTTGAGCGGAACATAAAAAAAAATTAAGACAATTCGCATACAATACTCATAGTTAAGACAGGACAACGTGTGTCGGGTCAGCTAGTACAAAATAAAATAGAATGACGCAAGATATGATTATATTTTTTGCAACTTGATAAGGTAAAGCGTCTAAAGAGGTATTTGGTTTCGATAACCGAGATAGTTTATAGTTCTACGTACTGACTACTCGTAGGTAACTACTAGCTGACTTAAAATTAAACTAATCAAGGAGGCAGGAGAGAAAATTTAGGTGGTAATTTTTTTTTAAGATTACATTAATCTACTAGCATAATATAACATAGTAATATGAATCCAATAGAAGATATAAAATTATATTGGCCGTCAGTTGCCATAGACCTTGTGAAGACTAATAAGTTCTTTACAGCATACATAATCGTGTTTTATCAAGTAAAGTAAGATTGTATTGTGTTTAAAATGTTCGCCAATTTACGTACAAAACAAAGTTGTGGCTAACCGTAAATCCCATAATTACGATTTCAAAAATAATGTTGTTTACAAAATAATACAATTAGCTCACACCGAACAAGTAATAGCTCACCACCGAAGTAATTAATCGTGCTTTAGGAAATAAATTATTTTTAGCTATTATTTTTCATTTTTAATTTAATAATTATGGTAATTTAAAAATAATTTATTTTATTTTTATAATTATAAGTTTACTTGCCAACCTTGATTAAATGAATATGTAGGTAACTGAATAATTCATTACAAGTAAAATCAAATAGATCAAGTGGCTAGATTTGTAATTGTTGAAATTATTGAAAAGGATAGACAGTTTGTAAAAAAGTGTAAGGTATCTATCCATTTAATAGGAATAGAGAAAACTAAAGTCATAAACAAATAAATAAATATTATATTATGTTTGAATAATAACTGTAGAAGCCAGTTCAAATATCTTGCAAAGTATAAATAAAACTAAAATTTAATTCATCGATGACATAGGGGTATATAATCTTCTTAATCTTAATATATATAAATCTCGTGTCACAATGTTTGTCCTCAATGTACTCCTAAACCACTTAACCGATTATAATAAAATTCGCACACCATGTGCAGTTCGATCCAACTTGAGAGATAGGATAGTTTAAATCTCAAATTATAGTCGCAATTTTAATTTATTGCAAATTATATATATACTGATAATTTTTACTATAAATTGACAAGTTAGCATCAACATACTACGGTTGCTATAGTTACGCAATGGCTTTTGACAGGACAACGTCTGTCGAGTCAGCTAGTCTATATATATAAAAATGAAACCCGTTTTCCTTGGTCACGGCCTCACGCGTGAATGGCTGGACCGATTTCACTAATTCTTTTTTTGTTGTATTTGTTATTATTAGGAGAAGGTTCTTACGGAAAAAAATATTAAGAAAATCTCTCAGAAATATTGAAAAACCCTAAAAACAGCCCTTTTATTTTTCCCATACAAACGTTTTCTAACTAAAACGAGCTTTATTGCTATTGTATAAAGTTCATATTGAATTGCAAGCACTCACTGTTGTTTAAGCAATGTAGGTATGTTCCTAACGTCCAAGAGTCAATTTGCACTTTATTACCTCTGTACAAAGTTCAAATTCAATCATATCTATCAAAACTTTTTTACTATAAATTGACAAGTTAGCATCAACAAACTACGGTTGCTATAGTTACGCAATAGCATGAGAATAGAGGTTATAACAAAGAGTTCCTATAATTATTCTCAACACCTTTGGTCACGCCATCACGCGTGAACGACTGGACCGATTTCAATTTACTCTACGTTTATCCCAAAGTCTACCCGTGCGAAGCCGGGACGGGCCGCTAGTTGTATATATAAATTACGTGTCACTTTGATCGTCCGCTATAGACTCCTAAACTGCTTAACCGATTTCAATCAAATTTGCACACCGTGTGCAGTTCGATCTAACTTAACAGATAGGATAGTTTTTTTTTTTTTTTTTTTTTTAAGATCTCAATTATAGTGTCTACCCGTGCGAAGCCGGGACGAGCCGCTAGTTATATATAAATCTCACCTAGACACGTGCAAAATAAATGTAGATACTTAGGTAGGTACTAAAACAAAAAATATTTAAACACAAATTATTAGATTCTCCGAAAAGCTCAATTTACTTAAGTTTGCCTTCAACATCGTAATTTCTTAATCGACCTTTTAATTAAAAACATAATTGAGAGCGAAAGTCGGGAAAATAACAAAGAAACGGCAAAATTGAAGTCGTCGAAATTATCCGGGATTGTCGGGCCAGAAATTAGGGAGATTACACACTAATGATCTTAATAAGCGGCAAATATAGGTACCTATTATGGGCTAGGATACTTTGAAGATTGTTTTTATGGAATTGTTTTTTTCTTTTATTAAATCTAAGATCTTATTTAGTAGATATTTTCTGTATTTTATGAATTTAAGTACTTATTTTATAATTACTTTACCATCATATATAACATAGTAATTCTCATTAAGCCAAAAGTTACAAAAAAAAACTTTGAACGTCACTTGTCTTTTGTTTGTAACTGTCATTATTTCCTGTCATTTTCATCTTACCATAGAGAAGCTAGAGCATATAGCTAACCAAGGATCGAGCGTAACTAATAAAGCCCTTTGACTCAATAAAAACCAGAGTTAATCTTCTACCTAATTCCGTTCAACATTTATAACCAAGAGAATGAAAAACAAAAATAAATTCTCAGCTGACCAACTTAGATTTACGATCATTTGAGACACCTAAACTGCTTTTTACAAAAGAGGCACAGAATAGTAGCATAAAAATTCTTTCGTCTATTTGTATGCATTTTATGACAATCGGTTCAAAAATAACTGAAATCTTCCGCGTTTGAAATAGAAGATAAAAGGGTCGAAGACACGACTGAATGCTTGAGTTATAGTCCGCTTGTGCAAATCGATCTGTCGCGCTAACTGGCGGTTTAGTAACCGTTTAGTATACATGTCTACGGTTTTGATACTTTTATTTATATCATCATTATCGGTATAAGAGCGTTGCTTATGTCGGTGGAGCTATTTCCAGGTTTGCTGGTCTTTTGCTAGTGGTATTTATCTATGTTCGACATAATATAGCGTTCTCTTTTGTCTGGTCGTAGAATGGTTTTTTATTTATATAATAGGTATACAGTAATTTTACACAGTATTAGTTTGCTTTTTTGTTGCACCAAGAAACTACTAGAGGTTTGTCGCGGTGCGGTGCAGTGAAAGAGTCTCTGTTTATTAAATAAAGTATGTTCTGTATTTAGTATATTTATTATTCTAAAAAGCCTGTTTCCCTTGTTTCAGAATGGCGACTACAGCGGAGTCAGCGACGACCGAAGTAAAAGTAAGTAAAGCAATACGATAGCGATTCAATTTCCTATTGCATCTTCGTTATTTCCCTTTTGTACAGGAATCGCATTTTCTATTGTTAACCGAGTAACTAACAATGACTACGGTTTCAAGTAGGTACCTATATTTCTTGTAGTTCCACGATCTGCGGTTGGATTTTTGTTTGTTTTTCTTAATTAGTAACGTATGTTATTTTTATTTATTATCCCAGATCCAAACAAAGTTGTTGATTGTTCTAAGTTTATGGTGTACATAATATGTGTATATATCTGTAGCATCGGAGCTTTCAAATGGCAAACCCGATTTCGATTTCGTTTATTTTGTTTGAAATGTAACTTGAACGACAGTATTCTTTGCTACCATTCAAGAAAATCGATCTAGCCGTTCGTTTTTGTCGGGGATTTTAGGAAATCGTTTTAATTGGAATGTTCACGTATGATAAACATGTTATTAATGACAATCATCTTATGTTATATGTGTGTTTGTGTTAGTGTAATGAATCTTGAATCTTAAATGTTAAGTGTCTCTATCTTGTCAAAAAATATAGATACCCACCTAGTTTTCAACTAATCTTTATGCGATCCATTTATCATTGCGATTTCATCGAATTGTTTGCGAAGAAAGTATTCATAAAGTAAAACTATTTAATGTTATTGTGCCTTAGAACAGCTATCATTTATGTAGTCTTAAAACCAGCGTAGGTTTTATTCAAACAAGTACAGGTCTATTTTTAATTCGCCAAAAACCTCTCGTAGGCACCTTTCTAATCATACCTTTACTTAGACGAAGTTAGTTCTATGACTTTTACTTCTAAATAAACCCAAAAAAAAAAACTAAGTAAAAACAATAAGTTACAGTTCTAAACGACAAAATCTTTGGACGATTCCAAATGAGAGAAATTCAAATGAATGAATTACGAAGACCAAGCGAAGCTCAGATATCGATAAAACCTACCTTAAATAAAAGCTAAAGTCGTTACATAAAAACGTTCAATATTGTTTATATTAAACATTCTTTGTTATGAAATAAAAGATGAAAAAGTATATGATACAAAGAAGCAGCCTGAAAGAGAATTTTGCGAATTAAAAATAGCCCTTTATTTGTAAAATAGAGAAAGCGTAAACGTGAAGCAATTTATTTACGTCATGACTTGAAAATGAACAAATAAACCTTCGCAACACTTACTGACTACGATATTTGTTCCGTAGATACAATAAACTCGAACTGAATCGTTAAGCTGAGCTCTACAGAGGGCTGTAGAGCTAATGAAGAGTAATGTAGAGAAATGTAGAGACTGCCAGAGTCAAGGTCGGAGGGTTTTATCTGTTTTCTCTGTTTTCATGTGTTAAGTTTAAGGTACTAAAGTTTGTTCGAATGGGATCGCTGAGCTGAGCGATTAGCACTTTTGAAATGAGTACGATTGTAGCTGTGGAAGGAATTTGTAGTCTTAACAAGGCCCGGGATATCGATTATTTTCATACAGACGTACTAGTAATTTTTTCTTAGTTACCTACTTGTTCGATTTTGATGAAATTTGGGGTGAATTTAAATTGGCAGAATAAATGTTAATTTTGTTTTTTTTTTAGAAAATCTCGATAAAATCATGTTCAACATTGTTTTTCTGTACAAAAAACAAACAATAAAACTCTTATAAATATCATGGAATGTGATCATCGCTTATAATCTTCTGATAAACATCACCGAATGTGATAGAAACTAGACATCGTCGTCTACTAAACGAAGTCATATTTACGTGAATATTTCTGTGTTAATTACAATTAAAATCATGGAATAGGTTGATCAAGACTAGAATAATGCTTCGAGTCCGCGTGAATAAAATATCTTCCACTCATCACAGATTAGTCGCGGGCGCCAAAATTGCATCTCTTGACGTCATAGAACCTGTGACGTCGCAAATATCACCCGAACCGATGAATAGTATGTCGAATAGTTTTGATATGAAGCCAACATTAATACTGCCGATATTCGGACGCGTTGTAAATCACAGGATAACGCTGCGTTTAAGTATAAACGTTGAACGTTAAGTAGCAGTGATTTTGAGGAAAGGAAAAATGGAGTTGTAAAGTGATGGAGAGGGCAAGATGCATTTTTACTGTTACAATTGCAATTCTTCAGAATATTTTATGGGTTTCCATAAACGTCAAAATGTTAACTCACAAACTTATAATAGTTTGTTTTCTGGAACCTGGCCACAATGCTTCCAATATTGTTTTAATGGAGATAAAAAATATGCAATTGATACTTTAGAATGGATGGAATTCGAAAGATAAACTAAAAGAATTTGCGTCATTGCTTCGCAACGCGACATTCCGAAGAAATGCGCGCTGCACGCATTGGCATAGCGCACTTGGTGACGAGTATTGCTATTGCTGGCAACTCTGCGCAAGACGCACATTCCGCTGACATCTGCCGCCCAGCACTGTCGCAGTATCAGAACAATTTATCGTTGACGTACATGCTAATAGATCGAAAGCGGTTCAAGCATGAATGGAACAGTAAACAATAATCGCGAAACTGTCGGAAGTTAGGCGTTGTTTTGACGATTCGCCCAAGACAAATAGTGGACGAGGCGGCCGATATTGGGGTCGGTACCAAAATACATGAGTGGTGTCGACCGGCCGGCAGTAGGCGGCAGGCGGCGCACGCGCCGACCGCGCGCAACTCTGCCCAGATTCTAATGTACCGCCTCATTTACAACCGCGCTATATTTAACCGCTGCGACCAGATTCATATCTGCATGTTCCTACACAAATATAAGTGATCCATCTCCGTGTGATGCGAATTCGAACCGAGTGCCGTTCACTACAGTGTCAGATATAAATGTGTTGACTGGATAAACAAACGTTCGAGGACCGCACGTTCCACCCAGGAAGTAAATATAATATTTTGCGGGAACATCGGACCCAGTGAGTATTATTTCTCGTCTATTTCTACCAACGTTGTCAAATTGCCAAAAATTGGACGGTTTTTTTACTTTTGAAAAATATGTTATAATTTTTTTCGTAAATCGAACGAAGCATGACGGTTTTGATAACGCAAGTGGAATTTATTTCAGCGAGATGAATCCGCCGGCAGCGCTGCACGGCGCGATGAGCCGGGACCGGAAGCCGTTCACGTACACCCCGGGTGGGCTCGACCTCTCAGAGATCAAGTCCTCCCGGATGGCTGCGAGGCTAATGCGGAACGCTATGAGTGAAGGAGTCCCAGAAGTGCCAAAACAATCGATTCAATCGCCACCGATGTTATCGACCCCTATCGCCGTCCCGAATTACAACTGTCTTCCAGTACAAGTATTCCCCGCATTCAATCTACCGGCGAATCCTAAATCGCTTCTCAGAACGAGAAGCAACCCTGCTCAGCCTCGGGACTTACCCATTCAAAAGGCACCGCCACAACAGCCTCAGTTTGTAAACAATTCCGTGACATCCGGCGTGACACAATATGACACATTTAATAGAAATACGCCGACGTACGCACAGATAAACAATAACAGACCTGTGTCGATGTTTGAGTATGGGTCACCGGCGAACACGTATATACCGCCGAATTATGGTAATGATACGTTTACTGTTCCTGATCCTGTTCTTCCGGAAATAAGTTACGAAGCTGAATACTTTCGAGCTCCACCAAAAAACAATGCAGGAAATGAAATGTTTCATAATGAAATCGTAAAAGAAAACAATGTTGGAGATAATATTTTCAAACCATATGTACCAAACTCATATATAGAAACTAGTAAATGCCAAGGATTTCCTGAGGACAGTTTTAAACAACAAGTTAAAGAAGAACACACTGCAGTACCAATTATTGATACCAGTCAATTTGACAGATACTCTGAAAAAATATTTAAGCCTGAAATTGATGGTCAAGAAATTTATTTACCATGTATTGATAGTGATAAATATGAAGATAGTGTTGAGGATTTCTACAAGCCTATAAATGAAAGTAATGATATTACAGTAACTGTTAATAACAATATCAATGGTGAAAGTAAGCTTGATAATGAAAACGAAACTGCTATACAATTATCTGAAAGTGTTGCAAACCGAAAGAATGTTTCTGAACGCGATTTTGTTGCCGAAGTTGAAAATAAAGAAACCATAATTGACTTACATACAAACTCTATTGTAGACTATTCAACTTTTGCTCCTGAAACTAAAGTATCAAAGCCCGCTGAAGATCTTATGGGCGCTGACGATCAAAAGGTTAAAAGACGATTAAAATCATTGTACACTTACTATCTTTATGTTTATGTATCTGTATTTTTAATCTGCTATATGTATTTATTGTACAATGTCAAAGAACTATAACAAATAAGGTACACCTTTATCTAGCATGTCGATTGTGAGTTTACATTACTGAATTTTATTAGCTTTTATATATTTCTAACCAAATTAACAGATGCTTTTAATTTAAGTGATACCTGAATTCAGCTATGTTTTTTTTTCTTTTCAGAAAGAAATTAAAGTGGTTGAAAAGCAAGTAGTTATCAAAAATAAAAATAGTGTGGAAAATCAAAATGGATCAAGTGAACAAAATGGAGACAGTAAAGTTGAAGCTGTCATCAAGTTACCGTCTAAAAAGTCGGCGGCTAAGACAGAAACTAAAGTTGAAGTAACTAAAAAGACTTTACCGGATGGTTCCATTGAAGAAGTTAAAAAGACGATTACAAAAACAACTATTGATGGCAAAACAGAAATCAAAACTAAAACAGAGACAACTATAATACCTAAGGAGGATGACGAAGAAGAAGTAGAAGAAGTTGAGGAAGAGGAAGAAGAAAATGGTGAAGTAGCTCAAGAAGAAATTGTTGAAGAGCCAGTGGTTACTGTAGTGAAAAAATCTACTGAAGAAGCAGTCAAACCTAAAGAAAATGGGCAAGATAATATCACTAAAACTGAAGAGAGATCTGAAACCACTACTACCACTAGTAAAAAAATAGTTGTAGTTCAAGATGACCAAGAAGAAGAAAAAGAAGAAGAGGTAGCTGATGAAGATGAGGAAATTGAAGAAACAGAACCCGTTACTTTTGTAATTAAACAACCTGTAGAAAAGCCTGAACCACCTCAACAAAAAGAAGTCGTTGAAGAACCAGAAGAAGAGGAAGAAGAAGAAGTAGACGAAGTCATACAAGAAGAAGTAAAAGAAGAAAAAGTTGTTGAAAAAAGTAAAGAAGAAATACCAAAACCAGAAGAAAAAGAGGAAGAAGAGGAGGTAGAAGAAGAAGAAGAATATGAAGAAGCTGAAGAAAAAGAGATAACAGAAAAGGAGGCCTCCGAACCTGTAACGGAATCTAAAGACAATAAAGATGACAAGGAACCGGACGTCGTTGAAAATAAAATTGAAGTAGAAGAGAAAGCAGTTGAAGCCACCAAAGAAGTAGAACCTGCAGCTGCCGATGCAAATGACAACAAGCAAGAACAGATTCAAGAAATCACCGAAGAAAAACAGGAAGTTGTGGTGGAAAAGCAAGAGTTTAAACAAGAAATACCAGTTCTACACGAAACAACGCTAACTCCAAAAATAGAGGCATCAGAAAATAAAGTACCATTAAGAGAGCCATCTGTACCGCTTGAAAAGGTCGAAGATGTCGAAATAAAACCAATAGGATTAGGCGACTTCTTAACTAAAACTAGTACAGCAAAAACCGAAATAATCACAAATATATCAGATAAACCCACAGGTTTACTTACAGAAATCAATAGAGTTGAAAACATCGTGACTGTAAACCGCACGACTAAAACATTAGATCGCTCATATGAGGATATTACACAACAAGGTATTCCTACTATAAAAACTTACTTTACACCTCACATTGACAAAATTTCAACATCACCACAACCAGCAAGGCCCTACCAGCCCGTATACCCACCAGAACCAGTGCAAGAAAAACGTCACAGCTTGTTGTTGGAAAGGTTAAGTGTCGAAAGGCAGATGCCTCCTGATATCTACCAAAACAACTACCAATATAGTAACCAAACTGTAGAGCAACAAAGACAGTGGTCGCAAGAACCTCAGGCTGAAGTTCTTACCGTGAGCAATGTAAAACCTAGTCAGATTACTAACCAGCAATGGTATCAGCAGAGAGAAAATGCAATTTACAATAACGTCGCGCCCAGTCCACAGCCGACACAAGCTACCACACCATCTTGGAGCCAGCCTAAACCTCAATCCCAGCCTTTGTACCAGCCTCAGCCCCAATATCACACCCCTTCACCACAACCGCAATATCAGGCACCACCTCAGCCACAGTACCAAGCTTCACCTCAACCCCAGCAACAGTACCAGGCTTCACCACAACCTCAGCAACAGTACCAAGCTTCGCCACAACCTCAGCAACAGTACCAACCTACATATTCTGAAAACATACACGAACAATCATCAAATACCTATCAGAACTCGTACTCAACATACACACCTAAGCCAACCAATTGGGCTACCAACACTACGCCTCTAAGCCCAATTCCCACCATCATCACACCAACCCAGCCAAGTCAGTACAACTATCTTAACAAAGACTCCTCTGAATCTTACCAAAAAACAACGCAAGAATTTTCATCTTCCTCATATGTGCCGCCTCCTTGGGAACAGGACTCCACATACGTAGCACCAGAAGCTCCTCAGAATTTCTACCAAGCACCTCCTCAAACAAGTTCATTTTCACCTGCCAATAACCAAGGCTGGAAACCTAATCTACCTGCTAGCAAGTTTAGCAAGCCTCCACCGACGGCATACATACCACCCAAACCAAACCAGTCTTTCGTCGTGCCTGTATCTAATGTAGAACCTCCAAAAATGCCTGGACGTAAAACTTATTACAGCGAATACGAGAGGCGTTATATTTCCGTCCCTGAGTCCACCTACATACCTGGAGAAAATAGATACCAGCACCAGCCCGACCCATCTCCCGCGTATTACTACGATAACAACGAACCTGCCGAGACGGTCGAGCCTCAATGGCGTAGAGAACTCAGGGAATTTACTGAAAAGTCACAGACTGTGACGACCTCCGAAACAAACGTTAACCCTCCATGGGAAGGCGAGATTAAATACGCTAAGGCTCCCGAACCGTCCTACACGCCAACTCCCACTTGGAGCCAGACTGTTCGGCCTCAATCATGGCGTGAGAGGAGCTTTGAATCAGAGTTTGTGTCTCAGGAGTGGCCGAAAACTAACACATTAGGACGCGGTCGTCCTTTAAGCTCGTATGGGAAGGAGACTATTCCAGAGAGGACCCGAGGTGTCTCCGTGGATAGGTATAACCCGAACAGCTACCAGGCACCGGTGGCTGCGGAGCACCCGCCGGTGCAGACGCACACCCACGTCCCGCCGGCGCCTCACGCGACTGGCTACCACAACCCCAACGTGCCTGCTTATCACGCCCGTGCCTCAGCTGAACCAAGGCAAGTTTATTTTACTCAACTAAATCTTTACAAAAACAGTCTGAAAATACTAGTTACATTCGTAGGCGTACCAGTCAGAACTTACACGAAAATTTCGTAGAGCGAAAACATGTTGGTAGCATAATTACTTATTCATAATTATTATAATGAGTTCCTGGTTCAACGGAAATTAAGATCTATTTTCGTTGGAACAACCCTCATGTAGACTGTTAAATCAACGTGTACAGCGTCACGTAAACAGCATGTAATGTTATGACCCATTAAATGTCCGATTAATTATAGCTTTCCTAATTTACGCCCTGATCTAGAACGTCTCAGTACGTCGTGCCAAAGTATTTGTTTCAAAGTATTCTCTAATTCTGTTGGTAGGGAGAAAAAATACTATGAGGCAGACGACATCATCAGAGCAAGACTTTAATGTTATCTAAGCAGGATGAAAAATAGTGGTGTTCCAAGAGTTTAATCAGGAATTTGATTTATCTATCCTCAAGATGTTTTTTTTCGGTATTTCAGAGAGCAAGTGAGCTACCAGCAGCCGCGGAACCTGAGGGAGGCGCGCGCCAGTCCGTTCCAGTCAAGGTCCTTCAAATACCTTCAATGGATCACAGGAACCGAAGATTAAGGAAATGCTAGGTTTAACTATAGATAAGACTCGCTTATGAACGTTGTTTTACAATGGTTTTACAGTAAAGTGCTTAAGAACAATGTAATTTGATACCAGCATCAGTTACAAACGTAACGTAGCATTTTGTTTCTTGAAACTATTCTTTATGCTCACGATTCCTTATTCAT
Organism: Alcis repandata; assembly: GCA_949125135.1. NCBI lineage: Eukaryota > Metazoa > Arthropoda > Insecta > Lepidoptera > Geometridae > Alcis > Alcis repandata. Next base: position 4,949,299 of record OX421240.1, read on the forward strand.
CTACGCGATGTTGATGTCACATCATAAATTCTTGTGTTCTGTGGTGATTCTAGAGCAATCAACATTTACTGCCTATCTTTGTTCTTGAATGAGAAAACAGGACTAACTTCCTTAGAATGACGTAGATTATACATAATTATGTTGTTCCACTCACTCTTGTTAATTGTATTTGAACTCTTTTAAAAACTGAACTAAGGTTTCCATCTTCGACAACAGTGTCATTATTCTCTCACATATTGAAAGGAAAAAAGATGTGGATGATTTAAGTTTGTCAGATTGAGTAAATTTAGACAGTGGTCCAAAAAATTCGACTTCGTGAGTCAAAGTCTAGAGAATGGTTTCACTTTAGCTAAAACAATGTTCATAAGCCCGGGATGTATGTACTTTATATAAGAATGTGATGGAGCATTGGTATTTTAAAATTAATTTCATTAAAATCCCGTAGTTCTATCTTAGAATATGCGGTGATTTTTAATGGAATTCTAAATTTTTTATGGATGAAACCCGAAAACGATTAGATCGATTTAAATTAAAGGCTTAATCATTAAGTTTAATTTAATCTAATTTAACAGTCGTTTTGTACAGTCAGTTTGTTTAAACGGACCTAGGTATACGTATTAAGTCTTGTTTGCAGATTTATTCATTTAAAATAACACTATAACAAAAGGCCAGGTATTATTGTATTGTCATTCTAGTTTTACAATACTGTTGTTGTTTTCAACAATAATTGTATTAAAGCAAGACAATTTGATTCATCTAATAAATATTCAGAGGCAACAGCGTCCACATTGTTATATAATTTTTTTCTAAACAAAATTTTATAGCACTACATTTTTGCTACCTATCCTTTTTTAACATACATAAATAAAAAGAGATGTAGTATAATGTATTATAGTACTATTGGATTTGTTTCGTTTAAAAAATGGTACATCAGTTTTAAAATCCATATCAACAACGAAAAAGGGATTGACGATTCGCCTAAAAGCATTTTCATATCATGCATTTCAAGTTTTAATAAAAATATTTCCAGATTAGAGAATACTGTATACTAGAACTATACTGGAATGAAATGGCCTAAAGACTTCATTGCCCTAAAATACTCATGTTACGTGATAATTTTTAATTTAATAGACATCTAACCTAGTCAGAAAAATCTTTACTATTTTAGTCTTCAGTAACATACCATATGAAACCTTTTAATGCATTTCTGCTTTATACTAATTAAAAATCACACCACTTCTTATTCAACATCATATTTTTAAAAGTTTGTTTTAAAACCTAAATATATTTTAAAGTAAATTTTAAATTCTACTTAAATTTTAATTCAGTAGTTTGTGTATTTATGAAACTTTGCGCCTTTTGAATTAAAAGAGCGATGTAATGTTCATTAGAGTTGTACACATTTAATATAATTTATTAAATTGAATATTAAATTAAAGTTTAAATTGGAGAATACATGAATCATAGGTGTGTCTAATAAAGTTCCTTGTTTTATTTATTTTAATTTAATTTATAAATAATGCATGGTCCACTAAGTTGTAACAACGTTGTTTCTTATTTTATATTATTTTGTGAGATCATTGTTGAGTTTTTATATTTAAAATAAATTAATGTTAAATTTTGACTACTTTTATTTCTAGTTGTGCCCCGGAGTATTGCCCTTATTTGTCCATACGAGTTATAATAATAAAATAGACATACGAATATAAAAAAAAAAATAATAATAACTTTTCATTACGCACTCATAGATATAATAAGCCTTAGATTCTATTGATTCTGAGCATTACATTCAATAGATTGGTAGTAATATTGATGCACTTTAAAAAATAAATTCTGCTCTAAATCTTTTTCTCCTCTAAAACCCATAGCAGCCTTAATTCAAACAGTACAGGGAGGAATCCAGTAGTAACCATAATTCCTTTTTAAATCCTTGTTGAAATGCAAGAGTGCGGTCACGTCGCGAAGTAAATAAGGATGTACGTCCCCCTACCTCTAGAAAACCTCTTTTGAACCGTAAAAATTTCCTCTTTTTACAACCGTACAACGAAAGGCTTTCGTCGACCAGAAAACTACTTTAATTTAACGTGTAGAGTTTTTACACGTCGACGGACTTGAAATGATTAAAAGCACTTAAAAATGTGGAAATAGTTTTTGTTCATAGGGTAATTAAACAGAAAATATCATTTATTTTTAGGTAAGAGTTATTGCTGTTGTTTTACCTTTTGTTTTAGGCACTAGATGTTAATTTACTTCAGGATTTTATTTAACTCTTTCCAAATAAAAACAAAGGCGGGACACTATTTGACTTAAAATATTGCATGAACCAAATAATATAAGTTTTAATTATTTGTAGCTCACAGATATTTGTTAGATAATTATTGTAGTACAAAACTTGTTTTCCTTCTAGGACCTTAAATCTTTGGGTGTGAAAGACATAAAAATATTTCCAGCATAAAATCTGATTTTAGTTTTATCCTTGGACCCATTGGACCTAAATTTATTATTTTATACGTAGATAAAAAGATGCATTTACGTCAGCAATAATATCCTGGCATAAGCTGTGGTTTCATTTACGTTTAGTCCATCCCCGTTTTGTGAAGACGCCGCTTATGTGTCACATTACACCGGTCCCCGTCCGAGCCGAAAGAGAGCCTGGGTTTGGGCGTTCCTTTATTTCTCAAAGTAAATGCACTACTTTTGTTTTCGAATTTTATTCGGTTTCCATCCATGCTCCCATAGCTCACCACTTTTTGAAATTTATAGCGCTCAGTTAAAAACCTGTAAGCCCTATGTTACGTTAATCACAATCAGAAAAGACAAATTAATTACAAACTAGGCGTGGCTCTTGCGTTAGATTGTGAAGCTGAATTAGGGGAGACCTTTGCTCAGCAATAATGGTGGCATTATGGGTTACCTAAAAAAAAATCTTCTATGTATAGTAACGCAAACATCTATAAAGTTGTATCCCGGCCCGGACGGAGCCCGGTGTGATTGTGAACCTTTCCCCAGAGTTGGCAGCCGTCCAGCGCGTTCTTCACGACGCAGCCTTGTTATCCAATTATTACTTCGCCGAGGATACATATTGCCTATCTTATCACTAACTTGAGCGTAAGTTACGGATTATTGCAGCCAAGAATGCATAGCAATGCTTGGATACGAGGAAATGATAGCGTTTTCTTGTGAGCTTTATTTCGTATAGTTTCTTGATACAGGTTGTTTCGCATCACAAGATAGTCTGCTATTTGAAAGTTGGGACGAGCAATTAGGTTTTTTAATTCAATTTTCTTGAACCTGAGACTAAAAGAGGAGCTTTTACTACCTGTATCTGCTTCAGATTTTTGTTTCAAAAGGATTGTACGTTTTGTTATAATTACTTGGGAATACTCACGTAGGTATAGCACGTTAAACCAGCACGTTAGCATATTAAATCTCGTTAGTTTTCGTAGTTAGGGTTGTGGTTTTCAAAGGGATTTGTAAAGCAAGGACAATTTTTTCAGGATATTTTTTTATGTTTTAGAATGTTTTTTACACTTTGATAAAATTAACTTGATAGAACAAGGCCATTTTGTAAAGCTCTGTAAAGTTCTGCCTGGATCTGTGGTACAAATAATTACTTACCTACACTTATCTTGTTTGAGTTCTGCTAAACTTAGATAAAACTCGTACTTCATAAATAAATCAGTTTTGTAGAAAAAATCTTCTGAAAAATATCTCATGTTCAAATTAATCTCATTTTTGAAAAACACGTGCTAAAGCAACCAATTAATTTTTATAGTTTTTCTCTCAACAAAAAATGCATTTTCTTTTAAACTTCCACGTTAATGCAAAATTTTGCGGCGGAAATGCTTATCTTTTCATGACATTCCTGTTACTTTATAGTCGTACCTCTCTTCTAGAGTTACGTTTATTTTGAACCTTATTCCTTTAAGATACGGTCGCGGGTTTGTTAAAACGGTTGGAATTCACTTAGTTCGCATGCAGTGAAGGCGTGTTTTGGACAAGTTAAAAAATATAACAAGCAATATGCGACGGCTTTTATTGCTGAAAATATGTGAAAATGACGATTAAAAATAAATGAAGGAAATGGGCGCGTCTAGTGCATCACTGGGTCACACAATTTTAACTGTCATTCGAGTAGGTTTGAAAGTATAAAATTATTTTTGACAACTAAATGCAACTGCATTTAGTAAACACAGTCAAATATGTATCACAATCTTTTGTATCTCGTTACTTTACGGGTTATAAAATAGTGTGATACTTCAACTTCAACTCTTAATTTTTGGCTTTTGTGAATTTAGTTATCACAATTTTGCCAGATAGTGTGATACAATACTATAATAACTTTTCGCTGACGTAAAACGTCACGTGCAAAAACAAGACTATTACCTTAAGCAGGCTTTATAAGTTAGGCTCTTTGTAATTAATCATTCACTAATAACAGCAGTGTGATAACTTTCCGAAGTACTTATCTCATTTCGATTTCAAAGTCCTGTCGTATCGAAACTATTATCATTTCGATAACGGAGCAAAGCAATAGTCTTCGATACCTACTCGTAGCTATCGGACAAGACGGGATCCAATCCAAGACTCGAAGCTATTGCCGGCTAAGCCACTTCTGAAATTGCAGAAACTGCAATGACAATGGGAAGTGATAGCCATTTACGGTAAGCCTGTTCTTATATAGGTATAATAATACATAACTGAATCGATTGCGGAGCCACTATCGTTTTTCAAAACAAATATGAAATTGATAATTAAAATTAACACAGTATTTAGTTTTCATGGGAAAATATGGTAGTTTTTCGTTGAAAAATTTTGGTTTCATCATTTGGTCATATCTGAATACAGGGACTAGTGAAAAAAATAAATAACCAATGAAAACGCAAGAACATCATCGCGTTGATAGACTACGTGTTATTGGTCAAAGCGTTTTTTTTTTTTATTTGATTAAGCGACGAAACGAGCAAATCGCTCGCCTGATGTTAACTGATGCCTGATGTCACGTTTGCCCATAACAGGTCTGCGCCACCCAAAATTTTGAACTCGCAGAATTCAAGACCCTGCGCGGCACAGCACTGGGCTCGTCACCCTGAGATATAAGTTGATTAATCTCCCATTTGCCCTGTAATTTCACTGGAAACAATGCCCTTCTAACCGGAACACAGTAATGTTTGCACATTACTGCTTGGCGGTGGAACAACTGGCAAAGGTGTGGTACTTCCCCAGGCGGGCTCTGCAAAAGAGCCCTACCACTACAAAAGTTTGCGTGTGTGCGTTTTTTCATTTATACTTCATAGAGGTACTTATCTATAAAAAATAGTTTCTCAATACCCTCAGTAATTCAGTTCACGTAAGAAAATTATGACGATAAAGTACAATGTAATATCAAGCCTGAATAATAAAGCTGAATCTAAGTTTCATGGCAACACTCAATATCAACAGCACGCGAGAGAAAGAGGGCAACACCCACGAGGATACCCGTGCGAAATTCTCGTTAGGCGATTACGCGTCTAATGTTTTCGATAAAAAGTGTTCACAAGTACATGGGCCTGTGATACATAATTACAAATGTTAAAATTATAATACAATACAAAAGTACAGGTTTTTTAAAAAGGCTCATGCTTACCTTGGTGTTATACCAATTCTATTCATGAAAAAAAAAATATAGTTCAAGTCGAGGTTTAATGCTACTCCAAAAAAAGGCTAACAACTTTGACCCTAGGGCTACTTAATCCTATTCCTATTTATACTCTTAGATCGGTTGAATTTATTTCAACAATGTTGTACACAAACTATTTGGGCCCTTTGAATTTTTAACATAGGAAAAATACACTTAATGAATTATTAGAGTCTGTCTTACGATTTTGGCTTTATGACTGACTAGCTGACCCGTGCCCACTTCGTTGGGCATAATGTTAATTAAACCCGAAGCCATCGCGCGCCGTCCGGACCGTTTTTTCTCCGATTCACTTTGCAAAACGGACTACCACGTAAAAGCCTTTTTATTTTTCGGTTTTTTATATAACCTATGACACTCAGCAATAATGTGGCTTTCTATTGGTGAAAGAATTTTTAAAATCGGTTCAGTAGATCCCGAGATTATCCCTTACAATTTAACAAATATACAAACACACAAACTTTACTTCTTTATAATATTATTATTATCCCCTCATTTATTCATTTTTCTTAAATTTAAATTTTTACAATATTTTTATATAAAAACCTAAAAACATTATAAAAACTTAAACCTAGAGTTCCACCGGCAGCGGGGCAGGGCCCAAGCATACCGGTGGTTAAGACTGTAGAGTGAGGAACCTCACTCTGCAGCCTCAGAGAAGGTGTGCATGCAGTTCTCCGTCATTGTTTGCGTCTAATCACATGCGACGCACTACACCACCGGTAGCGGGGGCCGGGCGCGGAGCAGGTTGCCCCGCAGGCCCCAAGCGTGCCGGCAGCGGTGGACGTCCCCGTCACGCTGGTGTTGGCGGCGGCGGCGGCGTCGCGTCGGCGCGGCGGCCCGTCCTCGTCGCTTGACGCGCTCGTGTCGGGGGGAGTGATGAACTTATCCTCCGACGAGGAGCTCGGAGACGACGGGGCGGGCGGAGGTGGTGGGCGTGCGTTAATCGTATCCGCTTGCAGTCGTTTTTGTAAACGTACATATTTGTATTTTTCATTACTTTTGCCTTGTATTATTTATTTTTTGACGTCTCGTTTATGTCAACTATTGTCAAATCTTGAATTTTTTTGTAAAACTTTGAAAAGGGATTGATATGATTGATATGGTAAAATAAATATAAAATCCGGGCTATTTAAACTTTTGTGCAGTAAATTTTGGTAAAAACATGGATATATAATGGATAAAACAATTAAAATAAAATAACACTACAAAAATCGACTGATAGGTGTCAGCGGTTTTTTTTTTCATATTATTATTATTATTAGTAATTAGTATATTAGTATTAGTATAGATTCAGAACGAGTGCTTCAGAGCTTCAGTGTTTTTAAAGGCCAAAGAAAAAAGTCGTCTGATTTACATATATACAGGGTAAATAAGAAGATGAGATCAGCACAATTAAAATGCTGGTAAAAAAATGAGGATTAAAAGTTTAGCAGTGGATCGATTCGGACAGTTGATCTGATCACGTTCCTCCTTCAACAGTACCATCTATACTCATCAGATGAGTATAGATCGTAAAGTACTACGTAAGTACAAAACTTCATAGATAATGCAAGTGCCAACGTCCTGGGAATGGTGCCTCGGGTACCGTGATAGGGGGGGGACACCAGTGTGAGTTCGTCGGAGATCCTGGTGCCCTTTGTCAAGCTGGCTACCGAGGGAGTTTTAGTGGGTTTAGTTTAGTTTTAGTTTTTTTTTTGTTTTTTAGTTTTACTTAAACTCGGTTGCTCCCCAAAGCAGCCGGGTATCTTTCCAAGATTTCCACCCCGTAAAAAAAGGTAATGTAATTGTGACGTATTAACCTACAATTTCACAAGTGATTGTAGACTTGTTTGCCCTAAACATGCCCTCAGTGGTGCCCCCCGCGGCAGTTCGTTATCAAGCGCCCAGGGAGGCGCCATTATCTTTGACGAGAAAAGAAATAGGTACCCCAAATTGTTCTAATTTATGTGAGCAGCTATTGTTACCTGTGGGAGCGGTTGTACGCTTGTGATTTTTGGATACGTTTGTTGTGGGAAGTTTTTGTTATGTTGGTAAACACGCCTTTCTGGTTTATTTATGTGGACAATGGTTTTTCTGTGTCACAAATTAGAGAAGAAACTTCGCTGACGCTTTACTCAAACGAAACGAAACTATTAACTTCAAAGTTTGTATTTGGACGTTCGTGGTTCAATCACTCAAAAAAGGTGGACTGATTTGAATGAAATTTGAAAGTTCAAAGGTAGCTTAAACTCTGGTTTAACGTATAGACTACTTTTATTCCGAAAAATACGGATGAAACCGCGGGTCATAACTAGTAAAAAATAATCTAAAATAAAATTCTGACGTCAGACACGTAGCTCGTATTTGATAGAAATAAGTTAATATTCAAAATATTTTTAAAAACAAGGAATTATTGCATTTTCATCAGAGCTTAACACGTATACCAAATATTAGCTCAATTGGACATCGGGCAGCGGGCAATAAGTGGTTCAAAATTGAGTTGCAAAATTCCACCCCAACAAACAAAGTTCCATTTTTTTGTTATAAATTAACACGGGAATATTTACGTAAATATTAAGTCGTTTCTACAACTAGTTTCGATCACATTCTGTGATCTTCATCAGGAGATTATAATGACGTAGAGATTACATTTACGTGTTAATTATGACAAAATGTTTCAAACCCCGTTGGTTTCCACAGTTAGTTAATAACGTACGTTGCAAGTTAAATAAAAGCTTTTAAAATGACAAAATTTTTGTTAGGCCTACTGTAAATAGCGGTCAAATCCATCTTAAAATAATGTACCTATAACAAAAGAATGGCTAACTTCAACCAGTTTTACAAAGCTCGAGATTTAATTGAATTCCAACCGAGATTTCCCAAAGGCTGCCTGTCAAGAAACATGCGCCTGGAACTCCTTCAACTTGGTGCATTCGACTGGAGTTACGTTACGTACTACCAATTTATTATTCAGTGCAATGAGGGCGCCACCATTCTATTTCCTGAGTACAGCTGGTAGTTTCTGTAGAAAACTTTAGTTCCATCTTTTGGCCAACTCTTCATATCTGTTACTCTGTAGTTTGGAAGTTTCGGCTCTATTTCGCGGTTTGCATTTGATCCGACACTAGTTTTACCTTTTGCTGCCGGATTTCGATTAAGTGCTTTGATTCAAAACGAATAATAAAAATCATTAAAATATACAAATATTGTATTACATTTAATTATTATTTCTCTAAGCTTTTATTTAAAATTTTGTGTTTGAATTTTGAACCACTTAGCAGTTTCAGATGTCCAAATGAGCTGAAAATTAGTGTACCTAATGTGTAACTCGTGTGCATGACAATGCAATAAAAGCTTGTTTTAAAAATTATTTACCATCAGTTGTATAATGCAAACCTATTTAAATAGACGGGTAGACCTGGTATCCCAGGAGTAGGATGATTTAACGCTGAGTTGATGATAAATTAAAACACCCGGACAAATGAAAGCAAATTTCACCAGCTACTGCAGAAACGCTTCACTCGCTCTGTGAATAAAATTCTACGTTGTGCTATCGTAAGAATATACAGTGCAATCTCGTCCCAATAGCTTCGGTGCTCTGATGTTAGAGGCTCTCAAATTAAGCAATGAAAAGTGGCCATTCCCATATCAGTATTCTATGGCATTTATAAGTAGGTAACCATCTTGCCGGAACAGTCGAAGTTTAGCGAACTGAAGCGTAAAACGCGACGCTATAGCGTGACCAACTAATTCATATAATTGAATGGAGGAGCCACCATCGCATGTCTTAAAGAAAAAGGTGGAAAGTTTTAGTTCAGTCGTTTAGCCAACTTCGCAGATAAGTTGGTCGGGCTGTACTATGTCTAATTTGTTTTTATGATCATGTGTAATGTCTAAAGTTGGTATCTTCTCCGTAACGATACGATATGGGATGGAAACTGTGTCTGTACGAGTAGCACTGCCTCGATACGATATTTAGGTAAAATGTTTCATTAAAGTTTGAAATTGACTTACAAAAAATCTTCGCGAAATTCCGAAAGTTATGGATAGGTATTCTTGTGTCTGTACACTAGGTAGCTTTTTTTTATTTCATGAATTTCAGTTTTTATTGCAAAATTATTTTCTTTGTCCTCGACTTTTAAGTAATTAATACCGAATAATAAACACCGAATTCGAATACGGGAGAAATGCAACGGATTTAAAGAAAGAGAGCTTTCGTCTAACTAAAATACTCATAAATCAATTCATAAACAACAGATTAAAAAACAGAGAGACTACCACGTAATTATACTTAGTTACTTAGTTATTTATTTTTAGGTATAATAATTTAATTTTTGAAATTCGGGCCCGCTTTTGTCACCACCCCTCTACCGCTGACAGTCGCTCTGATCAAAAATGCGTCCCAATAAATTGCCTCAAATACCTGTTCGATGTCCCCAATCACCCCATGGCAAGTGACTCTAATCAAAACTTGAGCGTACCGATGATGCGTGCAAGTTGGCAACTAACTAAAACTTTCGATTAGTTGTAGTGTTGTTACCGCCGGCCTATTGAGCTCCAATCGATCGGAATTGAGCACGATTGTCTATTTTTATGTTTTATCTACTTTCTCGATATTATCGCAGACAATACCTATGTTAATGTGGCGCAATCTGGTCTTGATTAACTTGTATTGGTTTAATGTTAGTTTATCCATAAATGTATCACGAGAACAAAAACATATTTTATTACTGTTAGGGCTCGGTTACGGAGATGCAGAGCGTTGTGCATAGTGCATTTTGTCGTATTTCTTGAATGTTTTCCCTTTTCGGGGAGGCGGCGCACGAAACGGCCCTTGGCCTTGTTCGCGGCATTGCACCCACGATGCGTCGGCGTCGTGCGGCGCGTGGAAATTGATGATATTGATGTCGTCTGTCACCATCTGGCATCGGCTATCTTACAAGCTGCGACACACGCGGCGACGTCCGTAGCGTGCTCTACCGCGGGTAAACAAAACACGCTTGAACACGCTTTAGCATGAACTTTCATACGTTATACCTTATAGCATATTATTATGTTCGATTTTCCCGCACGACGCACTACTGTACGCAACGTGCCACGCTCTGCGTATCCTTAAACGAGGCCTTAATGAGTATTAGCGGTGTGAATGTCACTGTGTACTCTAAAGTTACATTTTTGATATTAGCTTCTTTTTTGTTTGGCTCCTAACTAGTTTTAATGATGAAATAAAAATCAAAGCGCATACTAACGTCTATTTCGTATTATTTTCATTTATTTTTTACTGCGCTGTGCACTAAAAATTTGAGAGTCACTTCGTGGTATTCCAAATCAAGAAATCTCTTTGTAGACTGCCCACTTTTTGAAATTTGAACAGCAATCACTAGGACGCGACGCATCAAAGAGATGTCCAATAACACATTCGAAATTCGAATTTGGCGCCAAAAAGTGTCAACGATTTCGACCATTGCTATATTTGTGTGTTAACTGATGGTTGAGTGGAATACACAAATACGAGTGGTATTAGAAGAACAACTGATAAAATGCTTTAGCTAAAAATATAGAGATACGAGTATAGGTAGGTACCCATTTTTCATAACGACATCCAGTTTTGTATCAGCTATTAAAGACCATTAAAACAGCATTTTGTCAATAAGAGCACTGATTGGTTGAGTAAGCTTTGATGTTCAATGACTTAACCCTCGAATCAGGGCGATGAAGAGTAAAGCGAGATTAAACAAATCGGTCAATCCCACCCGAACTTAACCACAGTCAATCCCATAAATTAAATTAGCTTACCTTATCAAAACAAATCATGTTCTTAATAAAATTAATAACATGTAATTTCTGATGGCGTATTTAGTATTCATCGTTCTTGTTATTTTAGTTATTTAAACTCTTTATTTCTCACGCCATAAATAACAAGGAAAATGACAATAACGCCTAAAAAACTAGTGCAACAACTGGCAGACATTTTTCTGTTTCATACATTTTTCCGAAATAAAAGTGGCTTACGTTCTTATCATCATGCGGACTATTTATTCATTGACGTAGTTGAGTTATGATTAAAGACGCAAAATGGCTCTCAAACACTTTTCACTTACACATTTGTTTTTATTAAAATGTCTAAAAAATGATTTCCCCGCAACGTAGCACTATTATTACGTGCTATGGCAAATAGTAGATTTATATCGAATGTGTGTGCAGCCAGTTTTGTAGGGCTGTCAAGAATATTCTGACTCAGTAAAGCCAGATTTATAAAATTATGAAATCGGATCATCAATCGTTCATGATTCCCCATTCAACCGCGAAATATTCGGGATTGAGTTATTAAATTCTCCCGCCACATAAACGCAAGATTTATTTATTTTAATTTCATTCCGCGGACCGAATCCGATTGACTGAGCGCAATTTATTAGAAAAAGAACGTAATATTCAACCAAATGGAAAAACGCCCTCGGAGATGATAAATCATAAACGGTACGTAATAAACAAAATACCATATTGGTCAGGGAGGGCGCAAACGTATAATTATCGCAACGCAACTCAGTAACCCCTAAATCTCATTATTATTTCTATAAATCCGTAATTTCATTGCCATTTGTCACGTCACATCAACCTTCTGTTTATTCCGCACAAATCAAATAACAAGTACCTAAATATTGAGTTTCAATCCCCAAGGACTTCTAGTTATTAAGGATATCACATGTCGATGGTAGATTTCAAGTTACACTGAAGATTTCTTGGGAATTGTCGGCGCAAATGTCACGCTAAAGTGTCGACTCGGTTTCCGAGCCAAGACTCGATTGTTCTAAGACCCGATCCGGGTCTTCATTGAAATCCTTTCGGATCGGAGGTTTATGACCGTTTGTCGATAGGTCGAACGCGGGTCCTTCGTAGCGTAGGTTGTAAAAATCTTTACGGCAAATAAAACTACGGTAGCGTTAGGGTTAAGTGTGATTAGGGTGTTGTTCGTTCGAACGTTCGGTCTTTCAGATCAACACCTCTATTTGAGGGTTAATGTCCGTGCTCAGTATTCCATGTAAGTAGTAACCCGTTAATATATTAGGTCCTTAATCCTTGGATGTATCCTGTAATAAAGTTGTAAGTCTGTCAGCTGTCTTTATTCGGCTTCTTATTTCCTTCGCATCTATTGACGTCGGTTTATCTTTCCTTCCCTGTAGGTTATTTTATCGTTGCTATGCGCAGCACATTTTCGTTCAAAACAGTTACGAGAATATTTTTGTAGAACTGACTAGTTTGCTTTTTTCATCTTCTATCTTTTTTTTAAATATTTTGTAATCATTTTTTTTTGAGAAATAAATTTTAACAAATCAATTTAGACTATTGATCTGTCTCATTATTTTATTTTTATTAACTTATTTGACACTTTTTTTCCAAATAGATATTTGGTATAAAATATGTTAGCTAAGCACTAAGCAGAAAGTAACAGGTTTTCCAAATATAATTATCACAGAGTAGCCAAAAAACAAGGTGTGACGATGATAAATGCCCCGCAAACTTCGGCCCCGTCGTCGCAAAATGACTAAACTTGAAAATAACACGAAGCTAAAATAATTTACGAGGAAAATTGAGGCACAGTCAGTACTCGAGACTCGCACAAATATTAACATCAACATACAGGGTTATACGGAAAGGGCATGCTAAACCGAAAAGGGCTCATAGTACCTACTCATCATTATAAACAATATTTGTATCCATATGATTTTGTATTACCTAATCTATAACAAATACAATATTTTCCATTATTTAACGATTTTGACTTTATGATTAAGTTTTATTTTGAATCTATATAATTAGTATACATAACACGTAATATACATTTACAGGTCGTCCTGTACCAGAGAGCAAACTCGTGCTTGGCATTTTCATAGAAAACGCAGGTCGCGCATATGTATTTTCTTTTTGATAACAACCGCGTACCCGACCTCTCTCTCTTTTCCTGGCTATGTATACCACATGGTGATGGAGTCAGCCTTCCTTACTTTTCTTCTCCATTTCACTCTGTCCTCAGCATCGTTTTCAGACACCGCGTACCCCAACGAAACTTATTTATTTATTTATATTAGATACCTGCCGCACTTACAGCAACGCCAAGGCGTGCGGCAGGTCAGATGCAGACAATTGTAACATAAAAATTGAAAATTTAAATTACAAAAAATAATAATAATAATAAAACATTTAAAAAAAATAATACTTAATTGTACAATATAAAATTAAAATAGAATTAAAGAAATCAAAGTCGCAACAATATTAAAAGAAAAAAAAATTAAATTAAATCATAAATTAAACATAACAAAATTAAAATAAAAATGTCAAAATTAAATTCAAATACGAGATTGCCAACTTAAATAATTAATACAATACAAACATACAAAATTTTATAGTAAAAATATCAACATCTGGTTGTTGAGCGAGCAGGGTATTGAGCAAATAGATAGCCTGGGCCGTGGGAGCATACTGGGCCGTGCGCGTGCGCGACCACGGAGCCGCCAGCAGGCGCCGCACGTGCGGCCTGAGAACCCGCTCCGGAGTGACGAGGCCGAGACGCGACAGAGTGGTGGGGTTAAACTTGGTAAACCGACCCGCGCAAGTTTGACTACTGTCCAGCCCAGTACTCGCGTAGGTATCTCTGCAAATGTTGTTCCCGTGTCGGCGAGCCGTAAATCTCTATATCCGAGTTAATGCTGTTTGTCCGAGTTTGCGTCGATGTTGATTATGTGATCTCGAGGTTTTCCGCCAGCGTCCGCTCTCCTGAGCAAAGAGCGGTATTTGTGGCGTGTGACCCTAGTAAACCACTGCAAATGTTTACGTAAGGAGGCCCGGCCATTGCTGTCTCTTTCACGCATTTTTTCAGATTTTTGAAGATATAAAATAGCTGAGTAGAAGTAAAAATGGTCGATATTTAGAACTAGCAGAGCTTTGCGGTTCCACCTACATTTTTCGGCATAAAAAGTAGCCTATATCCAAGTAGCCTATATCCAGCAATTATCTATTAGTTTAATCCAGGATATAAGCAAGCTTTATACCCAATTTTATGCGAATCTATTCAGCTACTTTTGCGTAGTTGAGTAAAGCCCGTCACACACGTAGCTATAATATATATTAATATAAATATAGCGAGGCATATTACGATATATTTTCAATACAAATATTGAAGTGACCGCACACGGAGCTATAATATATATTATAGCAAGCCATACTAATTTATATTATAGCAAGGCATATTAATATATATTATAGCTACGTGTGTGACGGGCTTAACTAACATTCAAACACACCTACTTTGCTATTTGTAAAATTAGTAGGAGTGATCCAAATATTCTTACCTATTTTAACTAATTTTATTTTTAGAATTAAAAAATAAATACGTTTAAGTCCACTACCCACGATCGCACGAGTTTTGTTTTGCCAATTCACGTCAGAAAAACAACGGCCTTTTAGTGCGGTGCCAACCTTTTATCTAGGGTTTTGCAGGAAAAACCCCTACTATCAGTTTCTTATGAGCTAGGAATGAAAAATCTGAATAAACAGAAGCTAGTATCGACCACAGCAACACCTTTTTAACCGACTTCAAAAAAGGAGGAGGTTATCAATTCGACTGTATGTTTTTTTTTTTATGTTTGTTACCTCATAACTTTTGACTGGGTGAATCGATTTTGATGATTCTTTTTTTATTAGAAAGCTGACGCTTCCCATTTGGTCCCATTTCAATTTAGTCCAGTTCTGATAATCTGATAATTCTGATAATTCATGAGAAAACCATATAAGTCTTAAATTTGCATTAAGTACGTGCGCGACAAATAGATGAATAACTCAATAGTCGGTCTTTTGAAGTCGGTTTTTGTTTTATGTTTTGTAAAAATAATGTTCTTGTTGTTTATTTTAATATTACTGAACTAGCCCCACTCTACTGTTTCATCCGCGCGGTTATGGAAAACGGTTATCATGATAACCGTTTGGGTTTGGGTGTCTTCAAGTCGCGAGTGAATCGGTTCCTTCTAGGCAAGCGTGCTCCATCGTAGACCGCATCATTGCTTACCATCAATTGAATAAAACCAGGGCACAAGCTATCTCTGTTCCAAATTTTATCAAAATCGGTTTTAGTAGTCATACAAGCACAGCACCCACACACACATGTACCTATATATTTATGTAAAGTATGTATACTTTCGCATTTATAAATATTATATAATAGGCCCAAGTTTGAAGGCTTTATTTGACAGATCAAAAATAACTTAAAATATATCTGTCTTTATCACGGCTATGTATCAGACAGGACGTCAATAGTTTTAGAAAATTTAGATCTGTCATTTATTATTTTTTATTTTTTTTGCCTTCAAACTTGGGCCCAATAGGATGATAAAAGGAAAACCAGCAGTAGGGGTAGCAAATCTACCGCCTTCCCTATTTAAAGTGCAAAGCCCGCAATCGCAATAGATGCAAATAAAGGAAAACCAGAAGTGGGAATATTTCAAACTACCATATTGCGTGGAAATATCTACAAAAACTCGCTAGATCATAAGGGTCATTGCACACGATGCGCACAAGCTTGCACAATACTACAGTGTCTACTGGGTGTATTTGCTTAATAAAGATATATTTAAAACAAAAACTGTGACTAAAATTTTACCACGTTAATGGGCCCAAGTCTGAATGTTTAAGTTGACAGATCTATTTTTTCTAAAAGTATTGATGTCCTTATCTAATAGGTTGCAAAGACAAAGACCGATATATTTTTAGTTTAGATCTGTCAAATAAAGCCTTCAAACTTGGGCCCAATAACTCTGTTAATATCAAGCCTTATAGCTAAGATCGTTATTAGTCGTTCTCTAAAACACTTAATGAAATTCGTAATACAATTTGGGAATTTGTTTTCCTGATATACAGAACCCCTGACATTTAGTAAGTATATCAAATGACCCAGCATTTCACCCTTGTCCTTGAGTAACAATAGACCACCTGGAGGACATTACACTGTCCCACATATTTCATAAAAACACATTTATATTTTGTCTCGACATTGACCCTTAGGAAGAGCACGAACCTCACAATACCTATAAAATGTGAAAGCAGTAAGGGTTTTGCGGCTCGAATTGTGAATGCAAACGTAACTCTGCTACTAGTTGTTACATCTTCAAATCATAATTAATTTGTTTAACCGATATTTATGCTATTTTGAAAGATTATGACAAGATTAAATTAAAAATAAGCTGATACTGTTCAAACGGCTAAACCATTTTTTAATCATAGCTAAGAACACTTTCAATGAAGTCGTCTTACTAACAAAACGATTCAATAAAGATTGATTCAGCCATTTGGGAGCTACGATGCGACAGGTACACACAGCAACAGCAGTGACTAAGTTTAAGCAGAATTTAAAAAGACACCGTAATTGCATACATGTTATTGTTATTGTAAGCCCAGCCCTTACTGTCATCACGTCCTATATCAAGCGTGCCCCTTTCACCTTCAAATAAAGGAGTTTTTCCTATTTCTTTGATGATATCTTCGAGTCACCCATTTTCCGAATAACCTTCAAACGAACACAACCAATACGTTTTCTATTGTTTGGTTCGTATCGGTTTTTCCATAACAGAAAATGGATGGGCAGGTAGTGCGATATTTTACGAAAAGGAGCCTAAATATATTTGTTTGCTGGGTCAAATGGGAAACAGTTTATTTGGAATAAGCTTCTCTTTGTTTTCTTCCGTACTGTTACAAGTGCTATATACGAGTACCTATGTATGCTTTTTGTTTCTATGTTTGTGGGTACATTTCCTTTTTTGATCCATAATATGGTTTGGTCACTTTATCATCTTTGTTTCTGCTAAACTAGTTGCGCTCTGCGGTTTTATTTGCACAGAAAAAAAACGATGATTATGATTAAATGTAGACTATGTCCTTTACTGTATTCTTGACAAAGTGTTTGCAAAATTTCATGACGATCCCAATTGTGGACCAACAAACTCACTTTCGCATTTATATTAGTTAAGTAATTGTGATCTAAGGAGTCGCCGACACGAAATCCTAGTGGGTAGCTGTGAATGTAAAGCATCGATTCAAGATTAGGTTTCTACTATTATACTCGTACCTACTTATATAATCCAGATTTGATTACGAAAGTTTTATCAAGAGCAGATTTAAAGCACAATGACGACCCCATTTAAGTCAGTTCCTCCGTCCCTCTATTGTAATTCTGTAATATAATACAAAACTAGGATAAAGAAACTAACCAAAAAACTTAGTCCTTCCCTAGGCACAAAATTGAAAAACTTACGATACATTTACACGAAATAATAAACACGCCACCGTCTGAAAACTTCTCAAAACTTCACAACACTTCGAAACATTCTATCCATAACAAAGCAACACGATATGTTATTGAATACTCGACACGTAGATTGATGACTTGTGCGTCTTCCATTATAGTTTAGCTATTGGGAACTTACTCGGGCAAGTTTGATGCGAAATGCTGGCAGCGCTTAGAAGTTTACCGGGGCTGATGCAGCGTCTGTCATGCGCGCCTTGTGTGTATTTTAGAACTTTAAATAGCATGGTAAAGACTTGAATTTCGAACAAGATGTTATAGGGTCAACTCAGACTCAAATAGGAAATTAAACATCTTACTCGTATGTCTCAGGGTGACGAGCACGGTCTTGAATTCTAAGATTTAAAATTCTGGGTGGCGCAGACTTGATATGAGCGCAAACATGACGTTTTACATCAGGCGAGCGATTTGCTCGTCTAGTCACTCTAAAAAAAAACTCTTACAGTGACCTTTTGCGGGCGGCTTTTATGCAGAGATCCAAGCAACTTTCGTTTAGAGACTTTTGATTATGCTCAAAAAAATCAGCTGTACTAGACCCACTTCTATCACTCTGTTAGCTACTCTGCGTACATAATATCTCCATTCAAAATCCTGCCTTCTGTCTCATCAATTTAGAGTTCAAAACTAACAAAAGACATCTTACGATACATTCAAGCTGACACGGAACTTTTTGATTCAGTTAAATTGAACTTCAATATTTCCGTGTCGACCTCGTGCAGTCGACTGTCGAATCGAATCAGATGCCTGCTGAGGGATTTCACGCTGAATCCCGCAAGACGCAGATAAACTTAGAGAGAAAGATAGAAGTACGTACGAAAGACGTACTAGGTATATATTATATTTAGTTCATCTGCACTGTGTAGGTACATTAGTACACTGGTAAGTGTTTATAAACGAAAAGCGAATATGACAACTGCGTCATATCATAATATTGCACACGCCGTCCGGACTCTTGAAAATTTTTATTTCTTACGAGCTGCGCCCCCGGTTTTCTATCGCGTTTTTTCGGAATAAAAAGTAGCCTATATGTTAATCCAGGGTATAAGCTACTTTTGCACCAAATTTCATCCCCTTCCTTTCAGGCGTTTAAGCGTGAAGAAGCGTGCAGTGTTCCATCTATCTCTCTAGGTTGATCTGAGCCCGCAGGATCTGTGGATAGAGTCATAGATATTTAGTTCGTGCTAGCAAAATGGTTTACAAATACAAATGTTTATTTTGAAGACAGGTTTTTAAGGTTTATGCAGGGTTTTTCATAACGGGTATGCTAAGCTGAAAAGGGTTATAGTACTTATCATTATGAACAACTTTTACAATGGGACCAACCCAGATTATTAGAGATTGGCCGTTTTATGTTAGCACACTAGATAGTCTAATTGTAAAGAAACTTGGGGTAAAATATTATTTTGTAAATCCTGATAAGTTTTTTAAATATTTTGCTAAACAAACGATTTTAGAGTTTGTTATAAAAAGGTTTACAACTATTTAAAAGTTAATTTAGAAGTACTGTATTTTATGAAACTAAATCAAACGGATTTAGTTCAGTTTCTGTTTAATTATTTTTAAATTTTCTATTTATATTTTTAAAAACATTTAGACTATTTAATAAGTTTAAGACTATTTAAACCTCATGATAACCTCACGTACAATTTTTTATATATTTTTTAAAATTATGCAAAGTTCTACCAATAACAATGTATAAAAGCTATTTATTATAAATATTGTACAGAAAAACCGATTTTTTTCTTCTCACACGTCACACGTTGGTAATCTGCCCGAGGCCCTGAATAACATTAATCTGAAGCCTGAAGCCACGCGTAAATGTAAACTGTAAAGTAAAAAGAAAGGTGCCTGTTCACAGCGTCATTACTATGTTTTCTTTAAAAGCTATATTTAATAAGTATTAAAATTTAATTTAAAGAATTAGGGGCCATTTTTATCTACTACAAGATAACCCAGTAAACATTGTATTTGTATCCTTTGAAGAACTCTTATTCCAGATCAATGGTTGATCATCTAAAACTGATATTTTGATTTTTTCGGCTTTACGCCTGTTTCTTTGGGGTTTTCCTGATTTTCAATTTTTCTAACCTGCAAATAAAATATTAAATTAATGATGTTAATCGGGTCGACCTTTTTTAGTTTTTTGCGAGACTGAGACTTTGATGAAAAAAAAAAGAAAACCGGGTCAAAGCAAAAAAAAATAATCTGTACCCATGTACAGATTAATTTAATTATTAATTTTTCTGAGCCTGCAAGTGAGAAGCAGTAGGTACCAAAATTATTATTTTTTAATAGTGACATTTTTTTTATTAGTTACTCAAGTTCTTCTATTGATTTTTTTTTCTTTTAAAGGACAGGCTAGCGTTGGACTGCCATCTCACCTGATGATAAACATTTGTACAGAGTATCTTAAAAATTACGTAAAAACTAGAAACCTTCAAGTTTTGCGTTTTCAACTCTCAAGTCTTAAGTGTAAACCAATGTCGATAGGTAAAAACATGTCGTTTATATATCGATATTCTCCGGCATGATTGTATCCCGCCGCTTCTTAAATTGAATACGCGATAATCAAAATTCGTTCAAAATTGCCTCGTAATTTTTTGCGATGAAATTGAATCCTTAAGCCTCAAACCTTATTATCTTCGTCTCGATTTTGGTACAAAATTTCCTTTATATGTAAAGCGTAGCGGTAAATTTAAAAATACGTAGGTAAATCTGACGATTACATTCTTTATGCAAAACAAGATGGCGGATATGATTAAACGCAAAGGAAATCTCTGCGAGTGAACATTAAGAGGGCCATAATCATTCTCATCGTTTAACTTAAACACTGTTTTTCTGATTCCGCGATGTCTCACCCACATTTTGCCCGGAACTGTCATAACAGTAGCCACCGTCTCTCTAGCTTATCGACATCGAAAAAAAATCACTCCAATATCTTAAAAAATTGTCAGTGTGTTTGTTACTGCTTCACGCTGAAACAAATGAACGAAATTGGATGAAATTTAGAGTAGATACCTACAGCTTATACCCTATTATCTCATAGGCTATTTAATATCATTATCATCATTGAAGTTTTTTATTTAAACCACGAGGCGCAGTAGGTAGTAAGTTTATGTATTACTTAATTTGTAAACCTATCGATGATCTAGCTACGCTCACCAATCAGTCTTTTCTTTTCTTTCTTTCCCGCGTTCTGCGACCGCCATGGTCCACATCGCATAAACCATTTACCTATTCGTCTTAAGACGTATCTTGCCCAGACGTGCTGACCTCAAAGAACAATTAATTTTAATTTGAAGCTACGGGTAGGTATATGCACTTTACTTTGTTTTTGATCTCTTGATATTTTTACCCTTTTATTTTTGTATCCTACAAAGTTATCTTAACACCGTGATTTGGGCAACTTATCGCTTCCGGCTTATCCTTCCTGCAACTTTCTCCAATTGCAAAGTTAATTAAACTTTAGTAAAGTCGCAGATAATCCTTTCAGATAATAATTTAATGAAATCAAAAGCTTTTTGGGATCCTGGGTCGCATTCGCTCTATAGTCCACAGTCCACACAAACCGTGGGAAAATGGTTGATTTTTGAACCGCTCGTCCGAGTATTTTTGGACTTTTGAACGAAATCCTATTGGAATTTCGTTCGAAAATAATTTCGCATGGAGCGACTTAAAAATTGAGCGTCTGTAACAAAAGCAGAAAATCAAGCATGTTATATTATTGTATATATACTATTTTTTGTGGACACGCCAGCCGCTTTCGGCCTGCGGGACGTTACTGCACGTGAAATACAGTCGATTACGATATCCGATTTAACATACTTCCTACTTAGTAGAATCGTAATTTCTCTTCAACCTGCTACAACAACTTATTAAAATGGCATTTTCATTGTAAGAATCCGCCTAAATGATTTCACTGGCTAGTCAAAAATACTCGTACTGTCAAATAGTAATGGAACACTGCCTTACACTGCTGTATTCTGATTTGAAGGTAGAAATAGTCAAATTACTAGGTGGGTTAATAACCGATGTCCTGGCTCTTCCTGGCTTAGGACGGACGCACTGGATTTTGTCAAACAAAGCCAAAGCTAAAACTAGCAGTTCTTTTGGGAAGGTGTAGCCAGTGTTTAGACGCTCATATTATCGTGAGGTCAGTATCTACTAATATCACCTTTATACATAATTTATCAAAGTATTTTTTTCTTGTTTTGGATAAAGTTCACATATCTTTTATAGCACAAATCTTGTTTGAATTTTTTTGAAACAAAAACTAATATATATAATATTTTGTTATTAATTAACGCAAAAGTATGGAATCTGATACTCCGACTAGTTTTTATCAAATTCGGTGATCTTTTTCAAGGAGTGATTACAAGCGCGCGCTCGCGGTTGCGTCCATCGTAGCACTACTATCCTTTTTCTAACTCTGTATTTCTTCATCATCATCATTAATAAGGTGTAATTTAAAATAAGAAGCCTTTCGAATTTTGTGTTACGTCAAGCGTAAAGGCTGAAAAAGAACCCTTTTGTAAGACAATAGTAAAACAAGTGCGGTTCTGAAAGGATCTACATTTTCATGATGATTCCATTTCTGTGGCTCTGCAGCTGCCCCTTGAGATTGTGGCTATAGAATATGAGGATTGGAATATTAATTTTTTTTTAAGGTTGGTAAGAAGCACAATAAAGTAATGCTGTATACGTAAAAAAAAAAACAAACATACATAAATGATCACATAAAGTATGTCATGTATCTATTTTAATGATGATTCATTCATTCATTCATTCATCAGTAATTATATCCGAGTAATATCCTTAAAGCATTTAGCGAATGTCCGTTCAAACTTAAAGTTAAACACTAGGTACATTATTATCCTCCCACTTTTTAACACCAGCCACTTCCACTCTTTTTTTTGACATCGGACTAGGCATGCGTTTGACCGCAATCTCACCTGATGGGAAGCGATGATGTAGTCGAAGATGTAGCACGCTTGCCTAGGAAAAACCTATTCACTCTATTTTTGAACATCCCCGGGTTGTACTTTCTAGGAAAAACAGACGCGGGTTGTGAGTTCCATACCTCTGCTGTTTGGATTAAAAAAGACGAATCAAAACGCTTAGTGCGGTTACATGGAATTTCTACCGTAAGAGGGTGCCTCTTTTTCGTGCGTCTGGTGCTATTATAAAAAACGGCGAAGGCAGGACAAGGTCATGCAGTTCTTGTTCACACTCTTCTTAGAACAAGTCATCGTCATTTTCACCGCTCAAGCTTGTGAAAACCCTTTTCCGCGATTGTCATGGCTAAACAACGTAAAGACCGTGTTCAGCCACAGTTTATGCAGCAGTTACTACATCCAGCTATATTCTCCAGCGAGGTTATAGAAGGGACATTCGTCATTGTCACCACGATATGCCGCGATGCCTTTAGCATTCATCTGAATAAAAATCATCCGTCAAATGAGGCGTGTTTTCATTTCGGTTGCAATGCCTCGGTATTTTCGTCTATAAATATTTGTAAAATAATATTATGATAACTACGGCCCGGTGTAACTGAATTCAGTAGGCATCAGTCGTTTTACTTTTGAACGCTGCTTAAAGTTAATCAGTGCTTAAAATTCTCTTCTCATCTCTTCTTATAAATTGTTTATTTTTATTGCAATATTTTCTTTAAAACCATTCTTTCTTATAGTGATTAAATTGACTGAATCTACAGAACTATAATAACAGTAAGTACGAGTACATACGTAGGTAATTGCTATAAATAAGAATGCATTTTTTTTTAAGAGAAAATAAAATTTTCTATAATATAAACTAGAACGCAATAGATGCTATTGCTAAGGCAAATATAAAGGCAATAAAAGAACAAAGATACGATATAAATCTCTAGACAGGCAATAGAAAGCTTGTATTGTCTGCATCTGTTACGCCATCCTCTTCCGGCGCCATTCTACTGTCTTCGTCGTCGCAAATCACAATATTTTCCAAATGCACCTCTTTAAAATGCAAAGTTGGAGAAACTTCATAGAACATGTGGGTTTCGGAAGCGCTGGAAGATTTGTTTAACATTGATTTAGTATTTTACAGGTCATGAAATTCGTATTGTGGCTGTAATTTATTTATTTTGTCTTTAGTCAGTTAGTAAGGAGAAGTAAATAAGAAGACTGAGACTGTTTGTGCTTTCTTTTTGAATAAAACATTTGTATTTATTTGTATCTATACTTTTAACTATCTAGTATTTTTGTGGTCTGTTTAAAAACAATACGGTAGACACACTCAGAAAACACGTGAGAACAAAAAGTGCAAAATTTCAAAACTTCGATCGAAACAAACAACCGTAAAAATACTTTAATAGGTACACAAACATCGATTTACACTATTTCCAGAACTTTCCCGATGCTATAGTTTATTTAGTTGTTATCACATCCACCTAATTTCCACGTCTGTCTGTCACCATGTTTTCTGAATTGATAAAACGTTATTCATTGAAACCAAGCCTGTTATTTTTAAACCATTTCCCAAATATAAAACAATTACTTTTTGTAATTAATTTTACACAAATTATCAGGTATATTACACTTAACATGTAGCATTTTTAGCCCAAATTAGCGGCCCGGTACGTGCTTCGCTACGTGTATAAAGTGAAATAATAAAAAAAATATTGGAACATAAAATTCATTTATTCAAACAAAAGAATATTTTACTAATTGCTATTTTAAAACTTAATTTAATTTGGATAAACAATATTTTTTGTTTTTCTATTTTGAGCATGAATAAACAAACGGCTCCCCTAGCCGTTAACAGACTCTGGAACAGGCTACATAAAGTTGGCCTTGTGAACAACATGATTCCTCCAAATTCACACCACAAACGTGAAGTTATAATTAAACACGGGAATACTCACGTAAAAATTAAATCGTCTACTAGACGACGACGACGACTTAATTTTTACGTGAGTATTCTCGTGTTTAATTATAACAAAAAAAAAAAAACGTGAAGTGTTTGCCCTTGGGCCGTGTTGATGGACATCGCAAATGAAAAACGCACAGGATATTGTAATCGTTTGAACTCAAATGGCATACCTATCAGTTGGAATCATAGGGATACGCGGTATCAAACAAGCTTCTCCTTTCGATTTAGCAGCTAAGATCGTAGCTTCAATCAAATTTGGCAATAACTTTTTCACTGCCAATCTGGTACCATTACACAGTTTTGGTGGATTAATATTTCGCAATAATATTTAATCAAAGAACCAGCTTTCAGATTCAAGCAATGCGGTGGCATACCAGCCGGTTCCAATTAATTTAAAAATTCAATTGTATAATTCATTGCCTCATCTTGATTCATAACACTGTCAATTGATTTATATGTCGTGACTACACACCTGGCAGTTTCGCTTGAATTTGAAAATTAATGGCATTGATATGAATGTTCTTCGGTGCTAAAATGGCGCGTTCTCTCAACCAATCATGCATGATTTCTGTAATTCTGAAGAATATTCTAATGGCCGCTCTTCACGTTGGCCATCATTGTGGCGAACATTGTGGCGAATATGTTGGCGAACAGATTGTGACGACATCCACACGATGGAAGGTGGTTCAGTCTGCTTCGGTACAGGCCAATGTACGGACGTAACAATGGATATTGAGGCGATAGTTTTTAGTTATATCCTTATTATGTAAATGTTTTATACTCAATAAAAAAAAATAAAAATAAAAAGTTTAGCTCTGAGTGAAATGAGAAGGGGATAGTTGCGCATGGGTACAGTCACGAGAGAGAGAGAGAGAGACAGAGTCAGAGCTAAACTTACGTGCCGGGAGCTCGCAGCAAACTAACTAGTTAACCAACGTATGGATGCGTCGGCCACAACTGTGCCACAACCCTTTGATCTTTTGTGAAAAACCGACACCACACGGATTTATCGCCAAGTTGTGGGCCATCATTCCAATACATTCCAACTACCCCTTCTTCATGATGGCCATAGTAGTTCGCCATCTATGTTGGCGATCATATTGGCCAACGTGAAGAGCGGCCATAAAAAACACATTCAGTCAATCCATCTATCGATTGCGCAATTGTACAAAAATTTTTCGGTACAGCGATCAATCCGTTGGTACTGTCGATTTGTATTTTGCCATCACCAATTTCTAACAATTGTTTTGAAAACTCATGGGCAGATGGATCATTTTGTAGGTGAATACGAATATTAATGTTCAGTGTCAATTTTTGTACATATCTCCAAAGAACTGATGACTTCAAACAGGCATTTATTTCATCAGCAGGAGTTGATCGAGGAATGACAGGCAATGTTTGACGAAAATCCCCTGAAAGTAATATCAAAGCACCACCAAAAAGCTGTTGAATACCACTTAAATGGCTTGCCTGATTGTGTCATATATATATGTTTTTGCTGAATATTCAATTTGGTTATATTCGATTGTACATTTATGTTTCATACTTTTATATTGAATGCACTCAACAATATGTTTAAAAATATAAACACAAAGCAATATGTAATTATCGCTGACAATTTGCTTTAATCGAAGCACTTCCAAAATGAAATGACCGCATGAATGACATAACAACATGCTTGTACTGTCAACACTGAAAAAAGTTTTAATTTTACACCACAATCCCCATCTGAAAAAAGTTTGAATTTGACAGCAATATCCCCATTAACAAAATGATCCGCCATTTATTGAATTCATTTGATACAAAAAATGTGATATATGATAAATATATGATAATATATATGATGTGATATATATGTGATAATGTGATTTTTACATAATATAGAGATTATATTTTAATATTCACTACATAGTATAAACAAAATATAATACAGATGAGCATCAGTCTCGTAACTAAACTCAACAAAAGCTCATATTTTACGCTGCAAATGTAATCAACGCTACATTAAAAAGTAACAAAACGATAAACATGTCTCATATGACGCGAGAGATTCTAATCACGTGTAAGCAAAACTTTTTAATTTTTATTGTGTCATCAAAAAAATTTTATTGTTCGCGTGGCACAATGTAATTTTTTTAACAAATTGTATTATTGTGTTTGAAAGGTGACTCGGTCGAAAGTGTTTATGTAGCAAGAAAATTCTTTTAGCCATAAAATTTTTTTGGAAAACGAAATTATCAGTTCTATTTATGTTTTTAATTTTAAAGCACTTGTCTTACAAGTACCTACAATATTAATACTTAATCACATCTTTGATATGAGAAATTACCTACATGTTAACCAATATCATGAATGCAAAATAGTGAGTCTGTTTATTTGTTTGTTGGTTTGTCACGCTCTAACGACTCAACCGATAATCATGAATATATGAATATCAAGGGCATCATCAGAATCATTACTGTTTTTTATCTCAGCGCAGGCGAAACCACGGGGCACGTCTAGTTTCTACATAATCATCATTCCCCGCGCCCCTTGGGACGGCCCAGCATTGTAGCAGGTTTAATTTATTGATTCAGGATCCGTAATATTTGCTTTATTACAAAAACGTTAATGAATATTTTAGCGGGTGAGTAACGTGGAGCTAAATTTTTACAATTCAGAAATTACGCGCCATTTGGCAAAGGTTCCAGAGGATGACATACGTTAGGATTACATATTGTGCTTTTATATCATCCGTTATATTATTCGGGACGTGGAACGGACGACCATTTTGTATGAATATTGTCGTTCCTCTGAAATATTTGGACAAAAAATGTGGATTTTTTGCTGGAGTCGGTTTTTTACGAGTTTGTTTGTATTTCTGATGAGTCTTTAGCCTTACGTTGAAGCCTATTGCCTAAACCACTTAGATACTAAAACTAGTTTTATGTCCTATCTGACTTTTGACCACTAGAATATTTGTAGCAAAACTTTGAAAGGCTATACACACAGCTGACACTCCTCTCTTATAGTCGAGATACGAGTTTAAATTAGAACTTTACCTACAGCCGTAAACTTCAGTCGAGGCAGTAAGTGGTAGATAAAGCAAATGTAGGTACAATATGGCATAATAAGTATTGCCATGCCCAATAATGTTCATTTTCCCAGTCTTTATTTACAGCACAACCAAACCATTATTTTGTTTGAACACCGTAAACTTCAATAGTGCCGTGTTCTATCTCCTCTAAAGCGAATGGGGGTCCCATAGCCATAGATGTGGCGGCAAAATTCACTTTAGTAAATTTTCCTGAAACTGTTTGTTTAGGCTCTAGGGTCCAAGGTTTGGTTTAAACCGGGATTCGACGATATAGAGGTGTGGGTCTTCGTACATGAGGCGACCCAGAAATCGGTGACAGCGTCCGAGGCGCGGCTATCAGACTACACTTGAATTATATGAAACAGCGTTATGAATATCTTCGCTTCTCTTAGAATCGTTGGAGTCACGGGGGCGGCGCGGCGGCTGTAGACAAAGAGCAAATAACAGTGACTGTGCAATTTACATTTACGTCGTAAAGTGTACGAACGTCGTTAGAGGGTCTTGATATTCGGGACACACAGAGGCCGCAAATGTTTTGGGAATGTATTGGTACTGACACGATTACTATTGTGGGAGTCTAAGCTCTAGACTCGAGGATTAGTATTAAGGTGAAAGTCATTGTCTATATTATTTTTTTTACCTACAAGCTTTTTTTAACTTGCTTTTGTTTTCTTTTATTTAAATATATCAACCACAAAGAATGTGAAAGAAAAAACGTATCTTATAGTCCATTAAAAAAAAACAGCGTCAACTTCAGCAAAAAAGTTCCAAAATAATTGATATATTTTTCATGCTTAAATATACAGAATAATTCAGAACGAACCTCGTTATAAAGTGCCAAAGTTTCTAAATTCCAGAAAACGGGGATTTGCTAAAAATCTGCCTCGATGTAGTTTAAAGTGGCCAGATGGCCAGATGGCCAGCTCAGCGTTTCTTGAAAGCTTGGGTCGTTTCCAGTCCCTTGGAGGGCTCGATTAGAGATTCTTAGGAAATCTGCGTACCTATTATTTACCTATGTAAAAATTTAGATTTTCTTCCTAAATTGGCACTCACTTTTGTATACCGACTTCAAGATATTTTTGGTAAATGTTGTTAAGGATTACAAGATTTCTCACAGATTTAACGGTTCATGCGGGAGGACAGGGGCAAAATCGCAGTTGAATTTTTTTTTAATTAACCATTCTGCCCCACTACTGGGCAAAGGGCTCCCCCATTTTTTTTCAATTTTATCGGTCTTTGGGTCAGTTATTACTTACAAAAAAAAACCTAGGCAAGCGTGCTATTTCAACCACATCGTCGCTTGACTTGTGGTCAAACACATGCCACCGATATAAAAAAATAGGGCAAAAACATAACTCTGCATACCTAGTCGGGTAAATATAAAAGAAGGTAGGTAATAAATACATCCAAGTCAGCGAGACATGACAAATAACAGTGCAACAGTTGTAAGGCGACCCTTGTAACGCGGTCGCGGTGGCCTCTGACATCCGATCCCCGATTCACTTACCGCTGCTAACGCGAATATTTTATCATACGAATATTTTGAAAATAAAACTTATGGACATAATTTTTTTCAGTTAGTACAATGCGATATGATGAAAGCAAAGCACACGTCTGAAATAAGGGAAGAGATAAATATAGATATTTGTTTGACGTCTGCTGCAAAATCTCAATTTTGGGTTCAAAGGCTTTCTATTCAGATTTCTGGGAACATGTTTTCAAAGCTATCTCATATATCTGTTAAAGGTCAAAGGCCTAAGGGTGACACGTTTCGTTTGTATTTTGATATTTTTTCGTAAAATTGACATTTTAACTTGCTTTAGCTCAATACAGTTCCTGTGGTACTTACTGGTGGCCCTAAAAAACCTAAGTGCTCCGCCCTTGAAA
Organism: Alcis repandata; assembly: GCA_949125135.1. Classification (NCBI taxonomy): domain Eukaryota; kingdom Metazoa; phylum Arthropoda; class Insecta; order Lepidoptera; family Geometridae; genus Alcis; species Alcis repandata. Next base: position 4,979,179 of record OX421240.1, read on the forward strand.
TCCGTTTATATTCAACATATCAAGACCTCCTTAGACATTATTTCCTTCCATTTCCCTTGCATATTTTTAGCTTCCCTTTCCCAAAATGCATGGCTTAGTTTCGGCTTAACATACCCTTTCTATATAACCATGTACACAGCACTGTGTCAGGACAGGTTGATGATGATGTTGAAATGTTCCATGGAATATCCTCAAACCATTCACTAGTTAGAGAACGACGGGTTAGAATTGCTCATTTGTTTTCTAGTATCCCGTCCTGTCACACATTGTAGGATACATTTTATTCCCTCATTTAACAAACAACCCCGTTCAATTATTTACTCCCGTGGTATTTAATCCCGGCACCCTTCAATAAAGGTGTGTATTAAAATCCCTTTACTTGCCTAATTAGTCCCGAACAAAAGGAATAAAACACTAAACGTGTCGGTCCCGCCCCGGAAGGTGCGAGTTACTCAACTTCGGCACAACTTCCCTGGGTAACCAACAAGTACGTACCGTGGTAGTAGTAGGGCGACAAAGAGTTGCTACAAACTAGTGAAATTTCAAAAATACGCTAGCCATCGTACCAGCATCGTTAATTACTGATGATAATCAGGCAAGATGGCGGACAAACGCAAAAAAAAAATCAACTGAAAAACAGTTTTTGGAGATGAACTTCCACGAAGCCTGATTCAATAAATTAGTGAAGTTTTCCACTTAATATACGATTATTTTTTTGCTAATATTTGTATGTGGAATCTTGTAATTGGCCTTATTTGTATATTTATTCACCAGCTTCATAAACCTATCCGTAATGTTCCAAGATTAAAATAAAAAAAATGAAAAAATCAACAAAGTCGTGTAAAAATAAATTGAAGAACATTTGGCGGCTCTCTAACTAGCTGCGCCTTACCATTTCACCCAGTTTCATGGTGAGATGGAAAGTAGCCTAAGTAAATCCTTATTTGTACACTTGACAACGTGTTTTGGTGAGCTGTTAAGCGTGTGAGCGTAATAATCTCATTCTCACAATTTATAATACAATCAATTTATTTTTTTCAGGCAATATAGTTTGCATACAATTTTTTTTGTTTTATATAATTGAGTGACGAGACGAGCAAATCGCTCGCATGATATTAAACGTCACGTTTGCCCATAACAGGTCTGCGCCACCCAGAATTTTGTACTCGTAGAATTCAAGACCCTGCATGGCACAGCTCTGCGCTCGTCACCCTAAGATATAAGTTGTTTAATCCTATTTGCCCTGTAATTTCACTGGAAACAATGCCCTTCCAACCGGAACACAGTACTGTTTGCACATTACTGCTTGGCGGTGGAATAACTGGCAAAGGTGTGGTACTTCCCCAGGCGAGCTCTGCAAAAGAGCCCTACCACTACAAAAATGCAATGCAAGTGCAAATAAATACCTTACAGACAAACTCATTTAATACATATGAACCTTAATGACACGTACTAGTAATATAGGATATTATTTCACTAAGATAGAACTAAGATATTCTATCAGAACGTTCGTTTGATCATCAAACGGCCTGATGGAAATGTCAGAATGAGTAAATATATACCAAAATAAACTTTTTCCGAGAAAGTTCTGTTTATCCGTAATATCATGGCTTGAATTACTGAAAAGTAAACGTTTAAGTGTTACCAAATCGTGGTTACAGCACTGTATTAAAGTTAAGAGTACCTAGAGTAGAGTGTAAAGGTCGAAGTGTCGATCGCGGCCCGGACGTGCCCCGGACACGGCGAGTTGTCAAACATCTGATCTTACAAATTGTACAAATTTAACACGATTTCCGTTTTTATTTTATGATAACTTTTTTATTTTTGTGGCTTATTGTTTATAGTAAAAGTTTATATTATACTACACTTGTTGTATTTGATGTTATTATTGAAAACGTGACTCAACAAAATGCCATTAAAATATTTTCAAATGATTATTTTATTTTACGATCTACTCGAACTCAAACGTCAATTAGTCGATCTATAAAATTCCATACTTGTACTGCAGGATCTTATCAGGCGTAAATATGGTAACTGTACTTTTCATACATGTACGAGTATCTATTGAACGCACAATATCTATATTTTTACAGAGTCAGAATACCTATTACCTAATGTCAGCAACCCATCAAGGTTGATGACTGACAGATCGTTTGTCCGTTATCGGCAACCACTCTGTCACTGCTCTACTCTACCTGCCCTCACCGCACCTAACTCCATACCCTGCCTTATTACACCTATTGTACTAAACCAGTCCTATAGGCCTATAATTATCTACTTACTTACTATATAGATAACTAATTCCCAGGTGGATTCCACGCGCGATCTAATTCGTATCACTTGATTGGGACCATCGGGAATATAGGATTAGGGCCTATTTAGTTTCAATTGAGAGAGGATGCGATCTCTCCAGGGAATACTGGTGATAACTGAGGAGGGAAATAAATATATATCCACTCGTAAGGAAAGTTAGATTTGTCGAACTGAAGAAGGTAAACATCTATTCGTATATGTACCTACTTATTTATCTGGAGAAGAGTTTATTTTTACCGTACCTGTACTAGGTACCTATATCTAAAAAGACTTGTAATTCATATATAATAGTTGTATTGTAATTACTTTTAAGAGTTTTTAAATAAATTATTTGCGAATAAGTCTGGGTTTGACCAGCAACTTGCCTGAAAATTAAGATTAAGCAAAATTAGTATTATAGCCTTTGACGCTTAGATTACTGTCGGTAGGTACCAGTCTTATGCTTTAATTTATCTTTTTCATATTGTATAGAAATAGAGATAAGAGAAAGTTGTGGAGGAAAAGAGTATTGTCAAATTGGAGCAAGAATGCTTGAACAAATTGTGATTTTACGAAAATAATATTGATCATTACAGCGATAGCTCAGTCATTCGACAGGGTGGCGGCCATTTTACTCTTTTTTCCTGATTAACATTGGAACAGACTTTTTCAACTATTTTTCTAAAGTAAATAATACAAAGGTACACAGGGAGGTATTACTAAAACAACATCTTTTACGTCCAAGCACTGAAAAAGTTTTATCTCTCACTAAAATATACAACGTAATGAAATGCCGTAGGCCTAAAACTTTGACCACTTTGCACGGGGTCCTGTCCGGGCCCGGATGGTCCAGACATTGTTTCGTTGGTCTCACCAACAAAATTAACAGAATAATGTTGTTGGTAACTTATAAAATAATCTGTTTCTCGACAGCAGTCTGCTCTGCTTAAGAGCCAGTTGTCATCATACTTCTTTCAAATTGATCATAACATACTTTACATAAAGTTAGCATTGGTGAAAACTCTTAGTTTAACGACAATAAAATGTTTAATGACAGTGTCGCACGTAAAAATGTAACTGGGAACTCAGTTATATGTCATACGATATAAGAAACACATAACGCACTTTACACTCACACCTGCACCTATGCCACCACACCGGCACCAAACCACACCGTCGCTCACCCCACAGCCCACACCGTGTTATTATCTACAATTTTATTTTTTCAATATCAAAACCGTCCCGGTCCGGACGCGCCCCGTCCGCACCCGCAGTAATGTGGATCAGACTTTATTCCGAGACCTACATCCAAGGGACCAGGTAAAGCGTAAATATTTTATGGCGATTGAACGAACTCAGTCAAAACGTTACAATGAACAATAAAATGTTGGGCATCAGTATCGCAAAGAGTTTTTTGATACTTGTACTAAAATACAGCCTCCGTAACGTAGGGGTCGAAAGTACCAGCTTACGGTTTGGAATTTATTTTGTAGTCCTTCTGTGACTTAGATCCATTCTTCTTGGACAACTTTTAACTAACAACTTTGGCTAACAACTTTTAATAAAAATCATATATTTTTAGCATTCTATATCTCTCTAACAAATGTGAATTAAAAAAAATTATACTCGTATCTACCGTGATACCGTGACCGTAAAAACGTGTGTGATATCAGAGAAAGAAATCGCTTTTCAAAATCTTAATCTTTCTAAATGGTGCCCAACATGTAGCAGCTGTTCCAGAACATTAGTAGTTGAAATTGTGTTTATCAATCATGGTGAGGACGCATCACTAAAGTAAGTAACTGTCCAGCAATAGCAAATTGCCACCGTAGCTAAACTCACCATGGAGTACACCATCAGTTTAGTTTAAAATATTAAAAGAGAGACCAAGAAAAAAACATAAAAATAGGAGCATAAATAATGTTTACAAATTTTATTTCGTTCAAAATATTTTAACTAAAAAGTCTTGTTTTGTTGAATAAACCGATCATTAGAGCCAAAAGCATTATCATATCGTATCAAAACTTGTCAAGCTAAAGCTTGTTTCTCAACAGCAAATTACGCAATTTAACTTGCTCAAATTTATATCAACCGTCTAGCAGTAAACCTAACCTAATTTTCTAGTGCCTTGATTATACCTACTGCATGTTAGATCTAGACCAGACCAAGTGACGGCTTAGCGTGGGTTGGCATTCAGGCCGGTTTTCTATCGCGCAGTAACGGGGGGAGGCCCGTTACTCAGTTTTTAGGAAACAAAAGTGAAGTTGTGATAATATTAAAACAAGTAGTTACTAAGGTGGGTGGCTATTTATTTATTGGTATGTTTTTGCAGAACGAGTGATTTAATATGCGAGTGAGTTGCACTAAAAACCGTAATAACCTACCATATATGTACATATTTATATTGCTTCAAAAGTTGAACCAACACAAAAAATATACTTATGATGAAATATATCTGTATTAACCCTAAAAATTGGTTTTTTACAACATTTATGGTTTTTCAGTGGTCATTGTCATTCCTTGATGTTTGGCACCCAGAGCGGAGCGCTCCTGCCGCCCCTCCTTACGCCGCCACTGACTATATGTATGACCCAACTTTCGGGACACTCGACAGGTGGGATAGAAAGTGCCACGCGCTAATTGCGAAGATGACCCAGACGCAGATTAGGTCTCGGACAGGGGACCCACGCACACATACACACCGGTCACAGGGACACAGGTACTCATAGCTTGAGAATTTAGGATTCTCATTTAGTTCTTGATGTAGGGTGCTCCCTGGAGGTAGGATGATCGGAATTTGGTGTTAATAACTAGTCAATGGAAGTCTGGCATAACAACGAGGGTACAAATGTTATACTGGTGTCTATTTGGGTCTCTACAGTGTAGGTACGGACTATTTGGTGTATTAGGGCTCAAATAAAACATGCTAAATTAAATAATGTTAAGTATAGCCGTACGACGGCAGACTAAGATAAAATACTTATGGTACGAGTAAACTTCTAGTGGGAACTTAAAGTAGATCTTGCCCTTCGGTACTCTCAGATCAAGTAGATCGGTAATATAGATAATGCTATTGATGGCAGTGCAAGTCTATAAGTTTATAATCGATAAATTGACGTTTAAACTCGACAAAATCGGTTTTGGAAATATAGAACTGCCTTTATTGAAATACGAGTATCAATCAAGTATGATGATTTTATCTCAGCCACTTATTAATCAATGCATATTCAATACTCCGACTTCTCGACTTTTTCTTTCTTAAATTTTGCCACATAGTAAAATTTGTCCCGTAAATAAAACATTATTTTTATTCACAAAAAACCAACAAACAACCCAAACACATTACCTAACCAAGAATACAAGTGGGACGTAAAAAGGTATGAAAAACTTACTTTCCTTGAGACGATGTAAGCAAAGGGTATCTAGTTGTAAGTAAATAGGATAATGCGGGACGGTCCTTCAAGCAGGTAATGTTGTGGAAGTAATGCTGCCACATACGGCTACCGTTTATTTTGTGTGTGTTAGAAGATTTAGGGAGTTTTGGTAGGTGGAGACGAGAGGGAAAATGACTGGGTAGATTATGGGTAGGTACTTTTGTTTGTAAATTCTGAAACAGTGTTGCTTAGGATCTTTGTTTCCAATCTTAGGTATTCCATACTCAATATTTTATTGCAAACCAATGGGTGCGTACTGACTGACCGAGCAGCCTCGCGCGGCAGACGTTAGGCTCGGGCCGCGGCACGCTCGGGCGAGGCAGCGCGTGCGTTTGCCTCGGGCGAGGCACGTCCTGACTGGCCGAGCATTTGCTTCCCGCGGCAGGCCTCGCGAGGCTGCTCGGTCAGTCAGTACGCACCCATTGTGAAATTATTATGTAAGTCTTATGTAACATATTTAGATAAGTCAAACATGACCCTGATTGGGTAAACTTAGCAACGTGCGGAGCGCTCATTACATAATAGGTTCGTCAGAGAGAAATTTCTCAAGGTCATAATAGCAATTGTTTAATAATATTTGTTTTAGGGCTGTAATGAATTTGAAATGAATTTTCTTCTTATGATTTATAAACAAGATGAAGTTTAAGTATATGTAGGTATATAGTTGAGATGGGGGAGTAAATGACTGGCTAGATTTATACCTACTCATGTGAAACAGTGTAGCTTAGAATTTTGAAAATGAATTTGAAAAGTTGGCGTCTCGCTTCTTCTCTACCTGACGAAGACCTGAAGAAGACGAATGCCAGGGCGATTCAATTTAGGCTCACGCTAAGAACTAAAAACGATACAGATCGTAGATTTTAGACATTAGAAGACGTTTACCTACAGTTGCCAACTAAGACCGTCGATGATGAAGAGTTACAAAGATTATTGTACCTAATTTCACACAACCGCCCGGTCCAATCCAATCTTTCGCGTCCAATTTGGTGCCCATCTCCAAAAACCTAGAATCAAAAACACAAATCATTATGGATTCAGCATCCGTATTTCGGTGAACGTAAAATATCCGGATATTTGCGTATCCGGATGTGTACGAATGTTTCCCTGTTTCGGTTTATGCTCACCGATATCTTTTGGCTGTAAAGCTTTTATAGATGGGGCTGAATGTTTCAACTATTCAATTTTAGAGAGGTGTGGATAGAATTTAGTGTTAAGGTACTGTTGTACATTGTTGTGAAACGTAAGTGTTGGCAGTAAATATTGGTCAGCTATAGAATAGTTTTAGTAGTTTTATATTGTGGCAACTCTCTACATATGTAGCTCTACCTATGACAGTTAACACTTTGACTGCGGCTAATAATCACATGCGCTTGACTTACGAGTAGGTGCGGCTAATAGTCAAATGCGTTGTGTTTTACGCGCCTGGCGTGAGCAGCCGCACTCGCGTCGCACAAAGGAAAACACAACGTATGTGTTTTCCACAGTCAAAGTGTTAAACGCGTTGTTCTGTATTCACACTGCCAAATACGAAATAAACCACAGTGCAGTACCAATTAAAAATAGTTTCATCATTTTTTCTTTTTTACTATAAGACATTTTAGAATGCAGAATCTGAATAATATCTACTAATGGCTTTTCCGTTATGCAGTAGGGGTTGTGTTTCTGCTTTTGTTTGGTTTTATTAATTGTGTTACTAGGACACCGACTGTGCGACGTCCGTCACGTAGGAATAGGACGTTTTTACTATGAAAGGTTTTGTTAGCATGATTGCAATTTAAATGATTGTATTTCTTAAAACTATGGGTTAGTTTTAGTTCTAGTTGCTCACATGGAATCTTACCTAAAATATTATCATCACGGATTTTTGACAACTTTGCCAGGAAAGTTATAAAGTTGTGGTTAACCCATATTCAAATTGTCAATATTTAATTTTTAGCGTTCAGCAGTTAAATTGACGTTACCGACATTATGAGAAGCTTTTTACTAAAACTTTACTATACTGCGAATACTTATCAATACCCTGAGTGAAGATACTTAAAAACTCAATTGTGTTTGTTTTATAATATCTTTCCACAAATCAAAACAGAGACTCAGCAAGCAAGTTGAAAAATAATCCAGTTTTCAGAGATTCACAGATAAAAACAATCAACAGCTCTAAAAGATTAAATTGTCGACATAATTCGTTTTACAGATGGAATAAAATGGAACGAGATGATTCTTTCGCGGGAAAACTCATTTTAGCTATCCTTTGATCGTTTTAACAAATAGGAGGAAAAGTGTCACTTCTCTTATGTGTACGTATCTAGAATGCGTTCTACGGGGAAAGGGTTTTGTGTAGAAGAAAGAAGTACTTTTTCTATTACAACTGGTTTTGTAACGCAGTTTAGAGCTGTGTGTTGTGTTGGGTGTGAGGTGTTGAGGCTCTACCTAAGAGTGTTTTTTCTCTGGCTCTATAGTGCTGTAAATCGAAGATGTGCACATTTTTGTCATACGTAAAATGTGGCTTAGTTCAAAATTTGATTGGAAATGTCAAATTTTATTTTAAATTCTTGTTTTAAGTTCCCAACAAGCAGCAAACAGAATATTTGATTTTATTACTAAATACCTGCTGTTGTATGTCTATTCGAGATTATCTTCAACCTGGATTAACATCAAAATTGACGTGATTATCACTATTGACGTGATTATTTAGAAGGCATTTTAATTAATAAATGATATTGATATCACACTTCAAATGCCTACCTAAAAGCTACTCAATTAAGATAAAAACTGCCTGAACTATGCTTAAAAACAGTTTATTTGCAAGATAACATAAAAGCATAAAAGCATTGAAATCACGATCAAAACAAAATGGATTCAAAAACAATATCGCAAATGGACAATATAGAACATTTCACTGTTTTTATTATACTTCAGGTACTCGACAGCGTTTTAGCGATGAACGGAAAAACCATCTAGATTACGCGCGACTATTTAAAAGCACTTTTGTTAATTTAAAAAATAAAAGCTGAAAATCAGAATTCGATTCGTTTTACACTGAATGCTACGGTAGTCCATTAACTTTTATATGAACACACCTACTATGGACTTTTAAATACTTATATGTATGGTATGTTAAGTACTCGTAACAAAACAGTGTGATTTTCGGTAAACCTCAAACCTGAAACAAAATCGTTGTACTTATTTTATGATTTTTTTACTATTAGAACTATTCCAAAATTGCAAAAATTAGCATCCATACATTTTTGAGTCTCGGCGACCTTTACGATCCTTAATGTTTTGCGAAATCAGGAGTGTTTTTTTAGTATTTAGTCACTTATTTTGTTAAGTAAAACGACCTCGTTTCGGATTTAGGGATTACAGAAAATTACACTGAACTTTTAAGTGTAATTATTTTATAGTATTTGATGTTATTGACCTGGTCGTAACAGCATTAAATAGGTACTTTCATGCGTTAAGCCGAAAACCAATTCTGCAGCAGAAATAAGTTCCCAGGAAATGTTAACCACTCAAACATTTAACTTTTATTATTACGATTTCAACTTTATTATTAATACAAATTGCGGAGCAACTGTGAGAAATAATTACAGGAATATCAAGCGAAGTTCAAAGAAAACCGGCTTAGCTCGATCTACTAACTTCAGAACCGAGGGTGCTACAATTAAACGCAGAAGTTATAGGTATCTGAGAAATCTACTGCCGTGATTAATAAGGCTGGAAGTTTATTTTAAACTCGACGATTCTACTCGGTATCATGCTTTGTCTTTTGTTGGTCGATTTAAAATTGTCAGAGAGAGAACAAGACAAAACCTACGTGATTTTACGACATTCATACTATGGTACTACTATGTACTACTATACGGACTGACTGGTTAGACACTTGACATATTCTAGGTTATCATAGTACTCATTATTATGAACAACTTTTACTATGGGACCAACCCGAAATTCGCAAAAAAAAAATCAGCTGTTCCATAGAAAAATGTCAATGACAAAGTGTATGGAACAGCTGATTTTTTTTCGCGAATTTCGGGTTGGTCCCATAGTAAAAGTTGTTCATAATAATGAGTACTATGATAACCTAGAATATGTCAAGTGTCTAACCAGTCAGCCGGTATACTACTACTAGACTGGAAATATTAAATATAAAAATATCCTCATGTTCCTTTACTTTCCGTATTTCTTATTTACCTTTTAATTTATACCATCAATGAGACAAAAAGTGAAAGATGATATGAAAAAGAAGGGAGTGTATTCTTAGACAGAGAAGTGTACATACTGTACCGACCCCACGTAGGTGGGATAAGGGTAGGCATATGATGATGATGATTAATGAGACAAAAAGTAACATTACCAAAAACCATAAAACCAAAATTTTTATCCTCGAATTACAGACAACTGCGAGTGAAACCTCTTCACTTTTCTACCACAAATGCCATCCAAATATACTTGTATTGTGCTCTCAATATGCTTTACATATTTATGTTCTTAAGAACTATCTCAAGGAACCATGCGAAGCCTTCTGTCTCCTCTCTGTCTCTTTACTACATTGTTTTACAGTACGGGTCGTGGAAAACGTAAAACAGTGTACACATCGGAACATCGTCGCAACAGAGTAAACACGACAAAATTATTGCAAATGTTGGTAAGTATGTTTCGAAGTATGGCATTGCATCATTGCATTTCTGACCGAGCGATGCGAAGATCTCAGATACTAAGGGAACAAATTGGTGATTGCATGTATGTATTTGTATGTTTAACGTATATATGTACATATATATGTCTGACGATAACTTAAGTACCTACAAGTTCGTCCGATCTTTATGACATTTTGGATATAATACTTGTGAAGAAAAGTATATCTTAATTCTTAAAAAGATTATCTTGCTCTTTTCAATGGAATGTAGATATTTACGAATAGCAGCGACTGGAAGCGTAAATCAGAACACAGGCTTATGTGTCTTAGAAGAGGCTATTTATTGCAATGACTTATTTTAATGTAAATATCAATAAAATATACATCAAACAATAAACAATACATTAGTATACTCGTAAATCAAGACCCATAGACAGTCATTACGTAAGCAAGTTTTTAGTGTGGGTCTACGATCCTAAATTGTATCGCTCTGTGGCTTCCGTCTCGCTTTGCCTATTTTAGAAAAATCAAGACAAATGCCAATCCGATCAAATTCAGACTCGCGCTAAGAGCTCAGGGTACTGACCTTAGTACTAACAAATCGTCTCGTTCGCGTCATCCCCGTTTAATCCAATCTTTTGAGCGCAGTTACCACTCACTGCAACGTGTAGGACTTTTCCGGAACTTCTTCAACAAACAGACTGACTCATTGTTTGATTTAATCGCATTTCTCGGAAGGTACGGCGAGATTGTAGACGTTATCTTAGTTAACAGCTTTTGATATGTAGCTTTTGCTTTGAGCTGTGTATCAAAAGTTATGGTGGACTGTCTGGCGTAAGTTTTATCCATTATTCCTATTTACACGTATTTTTCTAGGAAATGAATCACAAACTAATCTTTTGCTGTTATTAAGTATTCAGAATCGTTGTTATTAACATCCATTCTTAAACACTAACCTCTTGCAAAATTATATCACAATTGGCTTAGCCATTCAATCGTGTAAAAAATGCTTTGCAAAAAGTAGAGTAATAAACACGAGCTATCGTATTAAAAAGTTTTGAGTGATAACCAAGTCCATAGTTTTAGTTTCTAGCACTCTAACGCCACTAAAATTAAAACACGAACATGCAAATATATTTAAAGAGTTCTCGTTTGCGTGTTTAAATTCGCAACCACGGACAGTTGAAAACTATTTCTACAAATCAAGAAAATGTAATTCGTTAAAATAACCCTGTGGAAGTAAAACAAGATGCGCAGCGATGCTGAATAACCCGCTGCTCTCCGGCGGGGGATAAATTTGCATTCATACTGTATTTAGAATAACCCCGCCCGGCGAGAACTGAACTGTTGTTATTATGAGAGCTAGCACCCGACCGATACGGTAACTACTAAGTTTTGGGGTGTTTCCACTGGTTTATCGTGTACGTGATTTAAAGAAATGGTTTCTAGATTTCGGATAAAACTTAATCTTAATCTTGGACATAGTTAACGGCATCCAAATAAATGGTTCAGAGAACCCTGATGAAATGAAGAAAACACTCGGACATAGGAAGTTTTCTGACACGTTGAAGAAAGAGTGGGGGTTTTTTGATGTCAAATCAATCCATTACAACTTTGTAGATAACTACTTTTATTTATTTTGTACCAAAACAATGCATATACTCATCACAGTATGTATAATTGTATATATCGCATGTATTTAATTTGTCATAAATGAGCCCCAGACTTTTTAACTACGAAACATAATGAACAAGCATTTTATTACTCTGGTTCGTCATCATGCCTGCTAAAAGGGTATTGCACCATCTAACAATATTATTAATCTCGTTAATAACTTAACTTTATTTTCGTAGTCCAATGGAACACGAACAAACGCAGTATTTAGGTAAGTTTATATGTATCGCCTGTGTTTGGACGGCGGCGGGTCCGTCCCGTCCCGCCATCGATGCGGCGGCGTCGGTGAATTATTTGCCACTGGAAGATATATCGAATATTACCAAATTAAAAGGTAGGTAACTTAAAAATAGGTGAACTACCTATTTTTAGTTGTGTTTTTGGCACCAGAGACGCCTCAAGAGCATCAGTGCCGGCGTACGGTCGTAAGTGCTACGAAAAAAACCTCGTATTTGTTTTTTTATTACAACTGGGAAACTTTTAAACAGTTAACTAAAATCTACAAAAAAGAAGAAGGTGAAGGCGAAGTAGGTTCAGGTAATTCATGTGGGTGGTCTTCCCACATGAATTACCTGAACCTACTTTGCACTGAATACCTGAATTACCGGGTTACCTGAATTTGCCCGACTCTTAAAATCAATAGGAGTAGTTTATGCAAATCGTACCTAAACGTTTACAAAATTGAATATAAGTTGTAAGAAAGAAAGAAAGACTGAGAGAGAAAGTTATAAGTTGTAAGAACCGAATAAGCAGCGTAATACAAATAATTCTCAGTTAATATTTGAGTTGAACAAGAATGTGATATACGATGCTCACAATTTTTTCGACTCCAAAAAATTGCAGCTTTCTTTCAACCCTAATTTACAACCTAAACCATAACAAGAAAGCGCCAACAAGAATTCTCAAATTAACTCCCCAACAAGTAGCCTTCATCAAAAAAGTAACTTACAACTTAGGGTCGAAAGCAGCTTAAATATAAGCTTTAAGAGGCTGGTGTTGCTATACTGTGATTTTTCCTACTTTTGTTGCTAAAAAAGACGGGACAATGCAGATGGCGAAACTTCTGTTTAGTACAGTTTTTATTTGTCTTGCTTTGTGACTTTAAGAAAGTGTTTTAACTCACTTCCAGAGTGAAATAGTAAGATGAAATTGACTTCCAAATACAATTTTCATTATGTACACTTAAGAAAGTAGTATAAAAAAAAGAAAAAAGTACCTAACTAGCTTACAAATTACCATGTAATCCAGTTGATCAATAAAGAAATTCGGATCTGAATCTGGTAGTATTTTAATTTGCTAAAATAAATACAGGACTGAGGGAATACAGCACTCGGAAGTAGGTATAAGTCTGAGGAAAAAAAATTACATGAAAAAATAGCATTTACTAAAGACATCATATAGCAACACTGAAAAACGTTAAGAAGTAACACAACAAGCATAAATTGCGAGCGTAACAGCGGCCTAAGGTTTTAATTTAAGTTCAACCATTCTTCTTAATTTGTTAGTGGAGTTTTAAAGTAGGCTATCGAGTGGACGGGACTTTGTCTTTATTTAGCGCTGAAATACTGTTATGGTTCTTCGGCACGAGTTTCCTACAAGATTTGTAAGTAGTTATTCAGACAATTTATTCGGCTTTAGAAGACTTTTAAGTTCTTTGACCACATAGTTCGGTTTCTTTTCGGCAAGAGACTATTGCAGACTGCACTATTGCTTGCCATCAGGCAAGATGGCAGTCAAACGGCAGCCTATAAATGCAACCATATACCAAATAAAAGCATAGCCCGTAAAGTCCAAAAACATTTAATAACTGATCGTAACTGAGAAAATCAAGATGCGTTGACCTCATAAAGTAAGCTACTTAGAAACTACGTGAAAAAGTTAATATTCTGAATTTCTAATAGGTTAAAAACCTATCATTGAGGCATTTGAAATTAGGACTTACTGACCAACCTAACGAACCTAAAGTAGCTGGTGTTTTGTACTGTACGGTCTGATCTGGGGTCCTTTTTTGCTGCATGCAATATTTTCTTGGCCGCTTTCTGTCTCGTTATAAGAATTTAGACTTTATGAATTATTAATAATTTATCAAGATAAAATTATTCATGCTTAAATGCACGCATAAACAAGCTGTACAAATATATGGGAATGGCTACGTATTCATCCTCGCAAATCTTAAAAACACGTGAGTGTTTCACAAAGTGTTAACAATACGTCAACAGTTTAAGTATCCCGCAGGCCTCCTATATAGAATAACCCGTTCAAAACCGTTGCTAAACATAATTTGGAATGAGAAAGACTCGGGAATTCAAGAGTTACAGAAGCACTCAATATTTATTTCCTTCTTACCTCCCTTCATAATTTTGAGCGAAGTTCCCAAATTACCTGAAACTTGTTAGCAGATGCAAGTACCTGCTGTCTTCACGTTGAACGTAGTTATTTTGTTTACAAACGAGTTGAACTGCTAGTTATGAAAGTAAAAAAGTTCGGTTTACATGATTGTTTCTGCCGTTTGTAGAAAAAATAATTTCGCACAAAACTGCCGGATGGAAATTTGAAAAGATTTCGTATTCGTCACTTGAGAATTAGTTTTTATTTTATGCTAGGCATTTTTGTTATTTTCAACCACAGCGTCGTAAGTTTATATAAGCTATGGTCAAATGCTTAGCCTGTCAATACGCTTACTACTTACAGCGACCCGAACGAAGTACGTGTTGGCTTCCAACAGCAGAAAACGCCATTGATCTTGCGCTGTCTTTAGCCAGTTGTTGGCTTGGAAATTGCATACACGGCGGCTTCAATCTTGCGGTATCTGAGCCTATTTAGCTTTCTATATTAAAACGAGTTCAAAAAGGAGAAGGTTCTTAATGCGACTGATCGTGGTTCTTTTTAACCGACTTTAAAAAAGGAGGAGGTTCTCAATTCGACTGTATGCTTTTTTTATGTTTGTTACCTCATAACTTTTGACTGGGTGATTTGATGATTCTTTTTTTATTAGAAAGCTGACGCTTTCCGTGTGGTCCCATTTCAATTTAGTCCAGTTCTGATAATGGTATCCATGAGAAAACCATATAAGTCTTAAATTTGCATTAAGGACGTGCGCGACAAATATAATAGATAAATAACTCAATAGTCAGTCTCTTGAAGTCGGTTTTTTTTGTAAAAATTATTATTTTAATTATAATTTTAAAGAAAAATCTGCACAAATTTCCACGTGGGTCAAGTACCGTTGTTTATTATGTGGACTCTATAAATTTAGTTTAAACATTACAAAGCTCTATATCAGCATTAGTGTGAACTCATTAACAGCCAGTAGCTCTTTCTAAGCACCCTGTGAAGTGGCCATTCTTGGAACGTACGACGCTCCGGAGGGCGTTGCGAAATATTGGGGTGTGGTTTTGTTGAACAAGACAGCGATTTTTTCAATGTAGCCAGCGGGCCTAGCACAACCTTTGACGTAAAATACATAGCGAGTATTCGATAGCAAAGTGTACGCCATTTAAGCCCGTCAGGAGCCCTTGACAGGTGTAAATGGCGTACACTTTTCCATCTAATTCTCTCTACGCATTTTACGTCAAAAGTTATGCTAGGCCCACAGTATACCTATAGTATGTAGTGTGGAATATTGAAAGTTTTGTAAAATTGCAAAGAATGCCACAGATATAACAAGTCAGCCTGTTTGGCTCAGCGGTAGTGTATCCGCCTTATAAGCCAGAGGTCCCGGGTTTGATTCCCGGCCGGACAGATGTTTGAATGATGAATTTAAATATCTGTTCTGGGTCTGGGTGTTAGTTGTTCTTGTCTTTGTGTGTGTTCCATGGCATCCCCGACACAGGATTTATTCCTAGGGGGAGCTATGAGTGTGAAACGTTATTTATTATTTATTTATCTATCAAATGTTTTGATTATTTGCTAGACAAGTTCTTGCGACTGCTGGGATAAAGGTCTACCGTCGAAGGGTGATTAGGCCGTATTCCAACACGCTAGCCAAGTACGGGTTACTGGAAAATAAGTAGTATCTTTTACTTATTGATACCTACTAATTATTTTTAATAGAAAAAACTGTTTTTAATATAACTTCTAGAATTTTATGAAATTTTCAAATTAAGTCGCGTGACACATGAGATCGATTTGATCTCACATTCAATTAGAGCAAGCTATAGTTATTAGTTGTTGCTAATTTGCTAGGATAGTTCTCAACGCGTTTGAACTTTCAAACCTAACTTGGAAGAGGTCTTTTCGACCTCGCAAAATGTCGCTAATTTAACAAATTTTTTTTTTATGTAATTAAATGACGAGACGAGCAAATCGCTCGCCTGATATTAAACGTCACGTTTGCCCATAACAGGTCTGCGCCACCCAGAATTTTGAACTCGCAGAATTCAAGACCCTGCGTGGCACAGCTTGCGCTAGTTACCTCATTTAGTTACAAACATATCGCGTGTATCTCCACCCAGTCCCGACCTAACCCGCCCAGTGCAGCTAACATAGTAGTTAGCACTTCGTGCAAGTTTCCTCGACTTCCTTTCACACTCTTGCATACTTAAATCCGGCTGGAAATTGGGATAACTGCGGACACACTTGACGCAAATGTAAGAAATCATAAAGCCAGTATTCATAAATCTTCAAAAATATTTTTATTTTTAATTTTTTTTTGATACGGGTGAAAAGAAAACAAATGTTGAAATTTCAAAGTATGTCCGGTTTTTTATTAATTTTATTGAAGTTTAAAACTACAGACGCTAAAATCGTAAATTATTTGGTGCCTCTTCAACTAGTGAAGATTGGCAGTGAGCTCAGCTTATTTTGTCTATAGTGTTTTGTTGTGTGTGCTCGATTCTAAATCAGTAAATAATGTTTACTAGCTTACAAGGCATTACATCATAGGTACTTCTAAATCTATTTTAGGCCTATCTATTCTTTTATGTAACAAGAACATTATTTTTACAAAACAAAAAACAAAAACCGACTTCAAAAGACCGAAAAAAAAAAACATGCAGACGAATTGATAACCTCCTCCTTTTTTGAAGTCGGTTTAAACTGATCGCTATGTTATTTCGACACCTTATTTCTAGTTTCTGACCTATACCTACGAAGCGTCATTTAGTAATAAACGTTACAAACATCAACTTTTTCAAAGTATACCTAGGTATACCAAACCATCAAGCTTTTTATGTCCAAACTCTTCAAAGTATGACAACTTAGGTTTTAAACCCTTAAACTTTATAAAGCGTGACGAGCGACATGATGTTAAAATTCTTAATGGTCCACATAATATGGTAATGTTGTCTCGTAAAGCTACTATGTGGGGCCCGTGGAGCTACGAATTAAGTTATTAAGCTCGTTTAACTTGAAATGCAGGTATTTATGAGATAATTTCCGTTTTATGGTTTGTACTGTGCGTTTTTGGGGTCAGGAAAGGTTCTACAAGGGTTATATGTAGAAATTTTTTTGAGAACTTTGAGAACAAAAATAGGTTAATAGATATAAATAGAATTAGAAAAAATCTATTTCCCGCATAAAGAAACATTTACTCTACGTTTATTCCAAAATGTTTAAAAAATGAATGTCTACCCGTGCGAAGCCGGGACGGGCCGCTAGTCTCTTATAATTTGATTGACAGTAGTGTTACTTGTTGTTTTGTTACGGTCTAGAAGTATTAAATATCTTTTACTACAATTTCAATATACTTATGCCAAAATTTTGGGGCGTAGACTATAGAATTTTATACAATCAAAAGTGGTGTTAAAATTGGAACTTCCCTCATGTTTTTACTGATACTCATGAGTTGCTAAAACACACCCAAACGAATGAATAACCAATATTGAAATTCTCCTATACTAATTATATCAATAATAATTTGTTACCTTTCAGTTTTCTACCAATATATTAAAATATTCTAAAAAATTACAATTTAAAAAGCTGACTTTTTACAAAAAAGCTTAGTAGTCTTGGCTTCAAAAATTAATTTCAATAGCCAACTCTATCAAAATTGCAAACCTCTGCCTTTCATAGTTCTCGGAGCATTCACATGTTTGTTACAAAGTTGGTAACTTAGTTAGAAGCGGACCATTGTATATTGTTGCCAGTAAAGCTTAAATATTCCAGCTATGATTAAAAATAACGCAGTTTTTGATGCAATTGCGTTGTAAAGTAAATAAGAGAACAGATCGACTAGGTTTTTTACTAGCTGCACCCGGCGGTTTCATCTGCTGTTTTTTTTACTTTTAAACCTTCCCTATATTAGAGCAATTATTATTATTATTATTATATATTAGAGCAAACAAAATAGTAAGTTTTTTTTATGTTTGTTTTTATGTTTATTGTTGTTATGTTACCTCATAACTTTTGACGGGGTGAATCGATTTTGATGATTCTTTTTTTATTAGATAGCTGACGCTTCCCATTTGGTCCCATTTCAATTTAGTCCAGTTCTGATAATGGTATCCATGAGAAAACCATATAAGTCTTAAATTTGCATTAAGTACGTGCGCGACAAATAGATAAATAACTCAATAGTCGGTTTGAAGTTGGTTTTTGTTTTTTTTTTGTAAAAATAATTATTATGGTAGCCTGCAGTCATCACATTTATTTGTCTTGATGTGCAGTCCTTATGAAAAGTGCAATGACTCGAGTTTTGGGCCGAATTGAGTTAAGTACATATTCGGAATCAGCAGGACGAGATCTAAATAAAGTTAGTAACAGGCTGGCCAATGGCCATATCTGTAAAAGAACTGGCCATTTGGTTGAATCGAGAGTTGAGACTACGAATCAGACGTAGAGTAGGGTGTCCTACGGAATGTGGTTGGTGGCAAGTGGACGCGTAAGTCAGAAGATCATGTCATAAAACGGTATTTTGAAGTGATCCTACTTCCTAGTTTCTTTGATATCCTATTGCAATATGTCCTATGTCAGCAGATGTGCAATACGATGGTTTAGAAAAGTAAAAATTTCTACGCAATATCTGTAGTTCCAATTATCTTTTGACTTTTCCTAACGACACCGACGCTCTAGCGTACCTTGCTTTTTAACACGTTTTTACTTTTCTGTTTGTTAATTTATTTGGTTGCTCGGTGAAAATTGCAATCCATTTCAAACTAGCTTCCCAAGGTGATAGAGACGTGACAGTTTTTACATGTTTCATCATTTGTATAAACTGTCACGTCCTACATGTTTCAGAACTCTATTAAATTGTATTAATCTGTAGCGTATTTCATGTACTCATTAAG
Organism: Alcis repandata; assembly: GCA_949125135.1. Lineage (NCBI taxonomy): Eukaryota > Metazoa > Arthropoda > Insecta > Lepidoptera > Geometridae > Alcis > Alcis repandata. Next base: position 4,998,441 of record OX421240.1, read on the forward strand.
CTCTTTTGAACAATTTTTAGCGTGCTTAGCGCGCTAATCCATGGGGTTATAGATAGATAAAGACTTAACTAAAACTAAGCTCAATCTATTTGCAAGTAAAGCGCGGAACTAAACAATATTTTAGGAAAAACGTCGAGTAATAGTAGTATTATGACACCATAAACCTAGCACAGCCACACCGCGCATAATTGAAAAACTGCAGCGGCCAACTTGTTACTGCTTCTCATAAATTATAACAACTGAAGTATAACAGCATATTTCAGTGCTTCATAGATTTTTTACGGCTTTGTTGGCGATATTAGAAGCTACGGGATGATGAGTTTAGAGGCTGCTCGTAAAATCTGTGTCTGATATGATATTAAGCAAGTTTAATATTAATATAAGTCGTATTTTTCTTTTATATCAGTGTGTGGGCAACCAGCGCTGGAATATTATCTATGTATACATGTTTAGCGTAGTAATAATGCGTTGGTGGTTATGGTTGTTAGTTTTGATGTAGGTATCATTTCACTTGCTTTTTGTATAAAGCAAGGTTGTGTCTGAGGTTTTGGTTCAGAACTATGCCAGCCTTCTGAGTTCTGACACTATTATTTGGCACTATTATTTATACGCGTAGAAACCAGAAAACAAAATTCGATTGTTTTAATTGTTAGAAATCAAATCAAAATTATTTAGTTTCACAGATCGACGACTTCGGTGGTTTCACACGAGTTCAATTAAACCAAACATTTGGTTACTTGTTACCAATACTTGTTACTTGTTACTTAGTACCATATAGGAATGCTACATGTACTGAACCACATAGCAATGACTCGCGTACTGAAAAGTCAAAACTGATTACAAATACGTTTAGGATGTTCAGAACGCAAAAGTTAATTCAGTCAGCATCATTTCAGTTCATTTCAAGAGAAAAACTACTCGAACTTTTTAACAAAACGTAAAAGAGTGATAAGTCGACCAGTCAGTTTACTTTACTGCTGAATCCAATAATATCAGCGAACAGAGAGCAAACGATCGCTTTCGGCTTGATAACTGTATGGCGAACTCTCTTTTATGAATAATGGGACACAGCGTTAGAAAAGTTGGCCAACATTTTTTAGTCAAATTCGGTAAATAGTTCTTAAGTCATCTGCAATACTGTATCTTTTAGTAGCTGTGTATTGTTAGCAGCAGCCTTGGAAGCTCTTTCTGTGTGTGTGTGTTACTGTATTGTAAAGATATAATTTTTTAGACGGAGTGTGATGGGTTGAGACAACGAAGCATGCAGCCTACTGTTGTCCCATAGCATATTCAATACAGCTTGGCATCCTAAACAAAGTTTTTTAATTCTCTCAAGTAAGACATGATTAATTTAAGAACTATTTTCATATTAAAATTAAAAGTATACTTAGTTCGCAAAGCTTTTTAAGACCATAAGAGAGAGGATCGTAACAAGTTTTACCAACTGGCCTTTATTACTCTACTCTACGGCGTTCTTATGGCGCTTATGATTTGTTTAATCTACTAATTTTATGTCATCTAGCCATTTATATCTCAGTCAATATTATCTACCAAAGCCACAGTATAAAATAAATAACAAAAAGTCCGGCAACAACAGTACGTATCTCGGATCCGATGCTCACCGTAACCGCAAACTGTTATTTTCACAGTGTCTGACTTTCGGACAATAAAGCAATTTAGTTTGCGCCGGCACTGCGGTGCGGTTGTGAGAATATCCGTCCGGAAAACGGTTGGTATTCAAAGGTTATGTAAAAAAGAATTCGGATTGGTTGGGCCGTTCTTCTATTGGCTGCAGGCGCTAGGCGGTCAGATTTGCGACGCGAAAAAGCCCGTTTCTTTTTTAATCCATTAACATTTTCAGACCTTTGTGTAATGAAAAATGTACTTTTACAAAATAAAAAAAAAGCATGATATCTCATCCTCATTTTAGATTTGGAGCCTTATTATGTCCGGTCTTTTAAACTCGTACCGCGCCGCACTAAGATATAATATCTGGGTCGAATTTTCAAAGTATCGTCATATCGTGTTCTATATGCCAACTTCAAATCAGAAAATAGAAGAAAACTTCCCGCGTTTGCGTTTAAAGCGTGGTATGACGTCACACGTTTACAGCAAGACGATTTAAGTGTATCTGTGAATAAGGCCTCTGAGTACAATCTTCGACTAACCAGAAAGCCCGTTAATACATAATACAGACCTATTTTGCGACCCAAAGAGGTCAATGAAACTCATTATTATCCCACATCATGCCAGCTGGGATATAAGCCCACCTGCCACGTCACTTAGCTTAATCCTCGGCTTTTCTTTTCCAGAGGCTGCCAATTATTATAAGGATATATGGAAAGAAAACGGAAGGTAATAACTATTGCTTCTCTTACTTATATCGTCACTTCTACGGGTTGGATTTTCTGACCGTTCCAGAACCATATCGTACGCATATACAGCAATGATAACGCACTTAACATAGTATTTTTCTTAATGCAGGGTTATAAGGAAAGGGTATGCTAAGCCATACTATGCATTAAACTCGAGGTGGTTCCGCTCACTCCACGCTACAACACTATCGATGTCCCTCTGCAGCGCTTCGCAATCTGCACCAGTTTCCACACCCAGAAACAGTTTCAAATCATCAGCAAACATAAGGCACTTAGCCGTCTTGACGACACTCGGCAAATCATTAACCATGATTGTGAATTGGGTCGGACCCAGTGTGCTACCTTGACTAACACCAGAACACGTCACATACGGATCTGAGCGGTAATTAGAGAGCTGGACATATTGTTGCCGATTTGAAAAATAACTAGCAAAAACTTTAAGCAAGTTGGGAGTAAACCCTACTTCCGAAAATTTCCTGAGTAATTCGTCGTTATGGACGCGATCAAACGCTTTTTTGAAATCAAAATAAGCCGCATCTACCTGCTTGTTACTGTCCATTTCTGCAACGGCGTAGTCCACGAAATTTATGTGGTTAGTGGCGGTGGACCTACTTGCCCTAAATCCGTGTTGAGCATCACTCAGCTGCGCGGTGACCTGCCTGGTGATGTCCCGGTTCAGAACCGACTCGAACACTTTGCCGAGTGCCGACAAAACAGCTATAGGCCTATAGTTTTCGACTTTCGATCTAGAACCATCCTTGGGTATAGGAGTGACTCTGGACACCTTCCACTGCGAGGGGTAGGTTGCGGTGCTTAAGGCCAAATTGAATATATATAAAAGTGGTAGTTTCAGAATATCATAAGAATCCTTAACAATATACGGCGGTATGCCATCCGGTCCTGTCGATGAATGCGCCTTTAGTCGCCTAACTGCCCAAAACAAATCGCGCGGACCGACGCTATCCACCGCGATACGAGACGAGCACAGCGAGGACGCCGCCCCGCACTCCGCTACCTCAGTAGACAGGGTCGGAGTATCCGTCAGAAAAACGGATTTGAAATAGGCGGCGAAGGCATTCGCAGCAGCAGTGCCAGAAACGGTACTGTTGGCATATACATATTCATCGTTAGACTGTCGGGTCGATTGTTGGTCCCTAATGAATTTCCAAAATTGTTTCGGATTATTCTTTATACCTACCTCAGTTCGGATCATGTATTTCTTGTAAGACGCATCGATAAGAACTTTTACTTTTTCTCTATAAAATTTAAACATTTCCCAATTAAACTGGTTACCTCGTTCTCTAAATCTTTTTAAATTAAAGTGTTTATTTTTTATGTTACTTATAATCTCCGCAGTATACCACGTAGGGTAATGATACCGTGAGTTAGCATTCAAAGGCCGCTTAAATGGAACACAACTGTCAAAACAGGTACCTAATAGGTCATAAAAATAACTAACCGCCATATCTACATCCGTCTGTAGGTATACCTCATCCCAATCAATAGCGGCAAGGGCAGTATACAAGAAGTAAAAATCGGCTTTTCGAAAGTTCCACTCGCGCGGTACATTATGATCGCGGTCCGGGCTCGGCAGACGAGCGCGTGAGGCGCCATCCCGCGGCCGCGGTTGACGCGCGCTGCGCACACTAACCCATAGTGGCGGGTGATACCCATCCACCTTATCGGGTACTTCTTTCTTTCTTTATAACTCGGTAATTGTGCAATTGTTTAACCCATTTTCAAGTTTTAATTTTTAACCACAAATTACTCTATATAGATAACCTATTCATATCTTTGTTCCGAGAGAAGCTATCAAAGCAAAAAAAAAGTAAGTAGGTTGCGAGCACCGAGACAAACCGTTCTCATTGGTCATCTCAAAGTTAAACTTAATCACGGCTAGAAATAAACCAATAAAAGTATATTAAAGGTTAATAATAAATAGTAATTGTGATCACAGCGTTTTGATGCAAGTGATGCAACCACTCTGAAATAACATATTGTGTAACATTAGTTTGCAAATGTAAGTGGTTTTCTACGGATAGCAAAAAGTCGATTCACTTGATTATGCAATCTGTTTATTTATTTATATCAATTTTTCAAACACCTACTGTTGTCCACCAAAACATGTTTGAGACAATTTAAAACCATTTAATTGAAGAATTAACTATGACCATACTATCTATGGCAGGTAATCTGTGTTTATAACCTATGAAGTTACAATTTCAGTGCAACTAGGACGTTTTAACCAACTTTATCAGCAGTATACGGCATCTGAATGTGTGAGACATTTGGCGCTAGCAAATTCGTTTAGCTCTAGAGTTAGGACTTACTTCACCAAATACGGTTAAATTATGCAGCCAACAAACTGAAGCGTGTCGTGCATATAAATAACTTTTAGATTAAATAGTAAGGTAGTAAAAAATAGAAGTTAGGGCCAGGCGAGTTGATTCGGTGGAGTTGCATTTTTGAAGAGGCTTGGCTTGGCTTAGTGCATTGGCCAGTTAAAGTTTTTGTTTTAAAGTGTTTATATATTATTTTGGTAACGTGGTTTTCGTAATTTTTGATAAGGCTTCTATGATCTGAAATAAAACCAACCAGTTTATTAAAAAAACTAGCAAATGACCATTCATTTTTTCAGAGATCCAGAATATGTTTACTTAGGTATACCTACTCAAGCTTTTATAATATTATTATTCAATTATTATGATAAGGTATTGATGTGGGTCTTAAAAAAAAAATAGTCAATTGTCGATTGATTGTCTTTTATTAACCTATTCTAATCAAACGCTCCCATTTTCAACAAACACTTCGTCTTTCCGAATTCAAAGAAGCGCTATATCTAATGCTGCTATTAACTCGTCGCATCAGAGCGAGGTCCGCCCTATCTTACCCCAGTTTTCATGTAACCAACATAAATTCCTCGAAAACCACAATACTTCTAATGCGTTTCTCAATCCGCAATACCCGGGCCGTTACCCAAGTGGATAATAACACTATTACTCTATCCATAAACCCTATGGAACGGGCTCCATTGTGTTCTGAAACCTTTTAGCAAACTGCCGGCTCCACTGTTATAGGGTAAAGATAATGAAGGCTGTAGAAACGTCTTTCAATGCTTGGACCTAAGATTTTCTTTGTTTAGCTCTACTCACGTATGGTATGACGAAGTTTGAAAAGGGTTTGAAGAGTGAAGCGTGCGGGCTTTGACTGAAGATATAATGAGACAGTTCGAACGACAAGGACGCGTCCAAGTTTTCGTTGGTTTCAAAAACACGCCCACATGTTATTCGTTGAGTCCTTTCGGTGCTGTTGTACTAAACTCTATTTTTTTCATGTCGATGTAGTATGAGTGTGAACCATTCTTTACAATGCACCATTCTGGTAGTCTTTACTGTCACCTATTGATTTACATGGAGACGCGCAAACTTCAGTTAATTGGTCAAATACTAGCAGAACATAACATACCTGCACTAGCAAATCGTTTATACCTAGATAGCGCACTGACTCTATATTATAAAACGTTTATCGAATTGGGGTCACTTGTTAAGATTAGCACACCAGGCCCATCACATTTTTAATAAACTCTATAAGCATCAATAATAAAAATATTAGTGGACTGTTCAAAATATAGCAGAAAATGTAACGGAAAAACAGAAAAAAAGCTCTAAAATCCAGATTTGCTCAGCCTAAAAGAAACTTACCTATTAGCCTTTTAATTGAAAAGGGGTCATATTATTATTTATCTAATAGTTACACGACTAATTAGTAAAGATTATCGTGACAAACAGCAGGAACTACTCTTGCAGAGATCAATTTCACAGAGATCTAGATATCAACTCAGCGAAATCTTGTTTACAAGTTCCGTGTTTCAGACATCAAAGCAAGACTTTGCTAATACGTTTAGATATAATATAGAGATACTAGGTAAAACGGGGCTGCGGTGTTGACTTCACTAAGCTCAGCTAAGCGCATTACATGATGAGCCCCAGTGCCATTCAATTTAGTTGATGAAACCCCTATCTTAGGACCGAAAAACGTGGATACAGTACTAAGGATATTCATTCGAGAGAAAGAGAAGATTGGAGAGTTTTGGTTGTTGGTCGGCTTGGTGAGACCTGCGCCGTAATATGATTTTCACAAACACAAGAAAAATTTTTTTTAACATTAATTTTCCAATAAAAATAATTTAATGAATTCAATCTTATAAAACAAAACATTTTAAGTAGTTAAATAAATTAAATATTTCGTCTACGCTTAGTTATTTTCTTATGATATATTCTTTGACACCGGTATTAGATTGTCTTGCGTATCCGCATAGGCCTCCCCTAGAGCTTGCCACTCTTTTCTATTTTAGGTCATCATTTCCCAATTTTCTATTACCGTAAGATAATCAAGAGGAAATAAAGACTTGGTTTAATTTTACTTTCAATATATAATTGGTTGGTCATTTAGGGTTCAACCAGGTAAAACATCTTTTGATTAAACATAAAAGTGCACCCAAAGTATAAGTATGTAGTCTGTAGCGTCTAGTATCGACAAAATAATTATTCTGCAAAGGATAGCAGAAAATTAGTACGGAACCCTACACTAATCAGGATTAGAGCCAAGTGGAACAAATTACCTTCCGTTGGTGAAATAAAGCTTGCAAGTAGAAATGTATTTATTTTATTATGTTTTAGTAGCGTTTGAATTGTGATTTTGTTTTTACTTTGTTGTGGGAACGATTTTTGTTTAATTCTTTTCTCTTTGCTGGACTTATTACTAATAGTATCTTTCGACTATTAATTCTGATAATTGTAATATTCACGTTAATCGGGAGCTTTTATCCTAATATGAAATAGAGAGTTGTAGAAATTCCATATTCTACAACTGTATTATAGATATTGGTAGTGAGTTGATTACACGTAACGAGTACAGTGGCGAGACAGTAAATAGGCATACTCGACTGAGCAAACAAATCGTGGTTCTAGCGACTGTTTCGCCTCAAACTGTTTACACAAACCGAGTACTCGGCCGAGGGCACTGTCTCGCCACTGCACTCGTTACGTATAATCAACCCAAGCGTGGTAAGTCTCAGGCGAGCGAGTAACTTGTCACTCAGTGGAATAAAGAATAACTAATTCTATTCAATTGCAAAGCTCTATTGTAATCGAAGAGTTTCGACTTAGTAAATAATTCTATATGTCTCTGCCGTGACTTTCAAATCCTCTCCAATTTCAAAACCGTCAAAAACTATTCGATCAGCATGATCTCAAATAAACTTAAAGACAAAGATAAAGCATTGCGTTAAATTTGGGTGAAGCCTATACTTACACAAGCTCTACAGCGCCGCGCGCAGAAGTAGAGGAGTTCTTGGCAGAAGACATTGTTGAGGCGACAAGTATGATGGTCTTTAGGACAAGGTTAAAGCGCTGGCTGATCAGTCAGGCTTTCTATGATATAAACAAGGAATTTATGCAATTGAATTTAATTACCTAATTTTTATGTCTATGTTTATTTTTATATTGTTGACTTTTATTCTTTTATTTATTTTGTTAATGTTTTGTGTTAAAACATACAACATTTTTATGACAGTAATTTGACGTATACTATTAGTACGAATAAAGGAATATGAATATGGCTTCGCCCAAATCTAATGCTCCATCTTTTTCTTTAGGTTTATCTGATGTATGGATACACATTTATAAGCATACCTACGTGTCGCTTTGAAGTAAGATTATTGAATTTCTGAGTAATGCTTTGAATACAAACCATTGTATTCCAGGAATCAGTACAATAAAATAATCTTGTTAAACACAACTTTGCCTCTCGAACCGATCAGTTATTGGGTATTTTGTTTGTAAGTTGGTTGAAGAATTAGCTTTCCACTGAGATTCGAATATTTGAATTGGATATGAATATTTATTATTTCGGATATGATTTTTGAGAGTATTATTGTTTGATGTATTTCCAATGAGTTTACAAGTAGGCTGATATGATGTTACTACATACATGAATATTTTATTTTTATGTTTAAAACTAAGTGATTGATGCGTATTTGAGAAACCCTTGGTCGAGAATAAATAGCATTGGATAGGAAATTATGACTATTTAAGTACTTACTAATTATTTTGTCTTTTACAAATTTTGCTAACAAGGCGTTAACATGTACAGCGCGACCAGTGCCATATAGTTTGGTTCCAGGGTAGGGTAGGTATTTTTCTTAGTATTAATTGAGATGTAGGCCCTCATCAAAGCGTTCCTCAATCCTTGAACAATACCACAATTTGCTCACGTCTCATTCATTACTAGTGTATCGGCTTCAGCGCCCGCCACTGACAGGTGATAGTCGTCAACATTTGTGCCGGTTATAATTCAGATAACTTCAGTACAATACGACAAACTTGTTTCTGCAGTTGTGAGAAAGGAGGCACAGTCACATTTTGTAGATAAAATAGGCTGTCATCCATACAAAATGTTAGTTTCATTATTTAGCCAGCTTTCGAGATAAGTTAGTCGGTCTGTGCTCGAGACCAAGTTAGATTGGTACGTGTGGAACGTACAGAAGGGCTTGGAGTAGGCGAGTACTTTGTTACGATGTGGTCTTTGTAGTGCTGGTAGGTACTATATTTATTGGTAGATGATAAAATATCTTAGACATAAATATATGAAGTAGGTATTGGTGGCTCATCGTGGATGGGTAATCACAATGACTGCAGCATCCACTTTTTTTGGTTTTTCCAATTTACGCGTCTCTTTCTACGGATAGTGCTTTTTAGGTTCTATTGTTGACTAGTTAGCGTCCACAATACATTTGGTAGTCGTAGATAATTTTAGTTGCAACGAGATAAGAATGAATTTAATAGTTTGTTTTCTTGTCTTCAATGTGAGAGTGAACTTCAGACACTGAAAAGCTGGTTCGAAATTATTAGATTTAAAAAAACATTATTGCAAATTGAATTGCTCATTTGCACTGCAATAGATTTCAGGGAAAAAAGGAGCGTTTTTTTTATGAATTCAGCAATCTATGTCTTCCTCTTTTTTTACTAGCATAATTAATGTTTTAATTCCTAACAACAATAAAGAAAAAGAAATCGTACACGCACGTATTAGCATTCCTACCGCACACACACCGTATTCTTTATCCCGAAGGATTCCGCAATTAGTTTTAATTAATGAGAGCGAAACCCCATAGTATTTGTTATGCAAACCCGGGAAGGCCCATACGTCTACATTCTGAGCGAGTCACGTTCCCTTCTAATGTAATAGGTTTTATTCTTTAAGACGTGAATGGCTTCTGTTTTGTTGTTTGTGGTCTACAAATAAGCGACTGTTTACATAAAGATATTAAAATAATAATAATAATAGATTCACACTCATAGCTCCCCACTAGGATAATCTTGTGTCGGGGATGCCATGGAACACACACAAAGACAAGGACAACTAACACCCAGACCCAGAGCAGATATTTAAATTCATCATTCAAACATCTGCCCGGCCGAGAATTGAACTCGGGGCCTCTGGCTTAAAAGGCGAATATATTACCGCTGAGCCAAACAGGTCGTCATCATTTGATTTTGATGACGACCTGTTTGGCTCAGCGGTAAATTACCTATATTTATGAACCTTTAAGGTTCGCGCACATTAGGACGGGCCGCAGAAATTCTTGCGCTGCGGCCTGCCTGTAGTGTGCGATAGTTCATATAATATGTACGAAAGTGATGCAGAAGCATTTTTGTTAGTCGTTTCGGTGTGGAGTGTGCGAGCCTTAAGAAGGACTCTACGTATCTACACGTAAATCGAGTAGTAAATCGAGAGTTTGATAGCCGACAGTTAAGCCAAAACCAAAAATATGACCCTCCCTTTTGCTTTGCTGGAGTCGGGTTAAAACAAATGACCAGCATAAGTATTACACTTGGCTTTTTTGACGTACATTGAAATTTTCATCATCAAAAATTATTTGAATTACGGCCACCTGTTAAAATAGGCCTTTTGATTTGATCACAGATTTTTCCTTATTTGGGTATTTGGAGTTGGGTTCGATTGATTAACTTGGTTTTATTATTTACCTACTAGTTTTATGTTTTAGTAGATATAATTCTTGTGTTTCTATTCTTTAATGTCTTCGGTATACATTCTCGATCTTGAGCTACCGCTTTATCATTCATATTGAAATGATTTATTCACTACAATCATTTCTCGCTTGTTTTCGTCAACTAAGATAATCGCTTCATATTGAATCTTCAAAGTAATTATGAGGCTATGATACGTATCATGCTCATTGCTAGCGATACATTGTTAGTGAACTAGAACTAAGTCGGATTAAGTTACGAAGCGTAAATTTCAAGTTATGCCGAAAGTTATCATTCAGTGTTGCTAGGGGTGTCACTGTCAACTCGCGCTACATTTACTACTAAAAATAATATATGGAATAATAATCATAAAAAAGTTATTAGCTTTGCATTCGTCAACTAGCTTTTTTTATTCTCAAAATCAAAACTATTGAAATTATTGGTATCTACAGAAGTAATTTAATAAATTAAATTAAATACCAGCAGCTGTACATTATTATGAGTACCTATTGCCTAGACTGACTTGACTGGGTTTTAAGGCAATTATTGTTATAAATATATTATACTGATAAACAATTAATTTAAAGAAAATCGCCTCTCTTTTTTTGGTACAGCTTTTGCATTGCAAATGCTCTACTTACGTCTCGCTTTTTTCACTCTTATGAAGCTAAGGTATCGCACCTGTCTCTTTCTAAACAACCAGGAAGGCACGAACCTGTGAGATAAATTAATACTCGATTGCTCAACTCTTTTGGGAAAAGAACTGATTGCGTTTAGAGTTAAGAGGCTACGTTGCAATGGAACGCAGAGCATTTCTGCACAATGAAGAAGTTTAGATTTTTTTTTGTTTTGTTTTTTTTTGCGCTTTGAAGAAAAAAAAACATTTTTTTGCTGCGCCTCGCGGTTGGTCCCTCGTGGTTATGACGATTATGAGAAGTCGCAAATGTCATTTTCTGAAAACGTTCGTCTACAAAATGTTATGTTGCACAATCGTTAAGCGTAACAAACAGACTCAGTTCGGACAATTAGCTAGTATAGTTAGGATTGTCAGCCGCAGCCTGTCTTTGCTAGACGCCGAGTTGTCGCTGCGATAGCTGCTTTTGCAGTTTGCGCTAGCACTTACAGCTGTTTTGAAGTCTGTGAACTGGCAACCCTGTGTAAAGAGCTAATAGATGTTAATACGTTTAATGACGCGGCCGTATCTGCGGTACGCTGAAACGCGCTCGCTTTAATGACTAATCGTAAAATGTCGTTAACTTAACCGGGGAGAAGTTATCGATAGTTGACTGAAAGCTTCGAGATGTTATCCAAATTGATCTACTTAAAAAAATCTAAATTTTTAGCATTAAATTTAATTTCACATTTCATTGGCGACGATATACATACATGGACCGTTCACAGAATGTCTTAAAAATTAATTACGTCATAGTTTAAATTCAAGAAAAAAACTCTAAAGAAGTTCTGTTAAAATATATATTTTTAATTATAAAAGATTAAAAAATACATAAATGTTTTGTATGTACAATATTCATTTTGTTTTATCTCTATTAATAGGTTAAAGGTTTTTGTAGATTGGAACAGATGTGAATTACGTTTGTGGTGATTTCAAATTTTCGATCTTATTCAGTAGATTTAAATTTACCTTGGCTTCATGACAGCTAAATTAACTACTGTACTCTTAACAACACATTTGAGATACGAAGTTCATACAAGATCAGGCAAGATGTTACCGTGTTATTTAATCCTCGACGCAAAAAGAGAGGTTTTATGTGATTATACACAACAAAACTTGGATATCAGTTAATTCCATAAGCACTAATAGCATCTCGTAGATATTTATTAAAACAACAAAAACAAACTAAATTATTTATTTACCAAATCAAAAACTCAGCCAGTTTAAAATTCCACTCACTCCCATAGATTAAAACTGCTGAAATCCCCGAAATTTGAAACAATACGGCAATTAGTTACAATTTTAAATAAACTCGGCTTAGTTCTAATTAACAATGCAAAGCACGGCGCCGTTTCAATGAAGAGTAATTGCAGGATCACAGTTATACTTAAGGGATTTAAAAAAATACTTTTCCAACAATTTCACAACACAGATTTTATATGTCACATAATGTAAAATACAGGTTATACAGAAAGGGTATGTTAAGCCGAAAAGGTCTCGTAGAACTCATCATTATTGACAACTTTTACTATGGGACCAACTCTGAATTCGTCAAAAAAATAATCAGTTGTTTTGTTAATACATTTTTTCGAGTGATAATAACGTTTTTCTATAGAACAGCTGATTTTTTTTCGCGAATTCAGGTTTGGTCCCATAGTAAAAGTTGTTTAAAGTAATGAGTACTAGAAGCCCGTTCCGAGGAAAGCTGATTTCTAAATATAATATAATGGTTTGCTATAGGTAAGAGATGCAGATATTTTTGTTTTTATTTCGATCTTATTTTGAAATTGTGTCGTTATTCCGACAAACAAAATCATTTGCAAGCATCGATCAAAAATAATCCGACTTCGGAGTTTGCAAGGGAAATATTTTAGAATTTCACTAGACGACATCGATTTATTTCAACGTCGAGTTTTCCAATCGCTATTTGTGTTAAAGGAACCGTCATCCCGCACGATTTTGACGAGACAAAGGAGGAGGTAATATAAATAGGTGGGTACCACCGGTCCCACCACTGCGGTGCGAAAGGTCCCATTCAGAAACAGTACTTGGACGATCCCCACCGCGGTCCAAACCGCTTGCGGTGCGACACGACCAAGGACTGCGAAACTGCGTAACTAATCTCCAAACAACGATTTATATTACACGAAATTCTTCATTCATTAGAAGAGATAGTCTTAAGTCTTAGTCTCATACAATCGATTCATTTGTTTAAGATTTACGGTGCCACAGACAGACACACTCTCTCTCTCTCTCTCTCTCTCTCTCTCTCTCTCTCTCTCTCTCACACACACACACACACATACACACCCCTCTTTTTGTGTCGGGGTTCAATAAGCAACAGTTTGACGGTTCTATGCCGTTAGGAGTGTAAGTGGAAACAGCCACAAATAAAACCATTGCATAAAAATGTCGATGACAGGAAATTTCGATAAACAATAAATCTGTATCAGAAAAGGAATCGTCTAGACTTTAACAGACTTTTGTGGACATAAAACGAATTGTCTTAAAGACTGGCTTTAAGAACTGCTATATTATTTTATAGCTTTTCATGTGTGCGTAGACTATATTATTGCTGTCTGCTCATAGGTTATTTTTGATGACCAATTTTGACGACGTTATCTGTCGTGAATTGCATTCGTATAATATTAACAATTAACATAAATATTTTGCACCTATTAGGCGTATTATTTATAATTTTTCTAGGGTCAAATTTTATGGCATGTCCTTATAACGTGGCCCAACAGTGGGTAAATAATAGTCACATTCGATCCATGGTTTCATATTAAGCTTCCGGACTTATGTAAACTTAAGGCACACATTACACACACACAGACATCGCACACATTAAGGCGGGCCGCACCGCACCGCACCGAAGCGGCATTTCAATACAAATTCATGCGCCGCGGCCCGCCTGTAGTGTGCGATAGTTCATATAAAATGTACGAAAGTGATGCAGAAGAATTTTTGTTATGCGTTGCGGAGTATAGCTTACATGCTAAGAACTACAATGAACGCATCATTTTCATTACTTGCCAGTGGACTTGGAAAAGAGAGAACCGAAATATAAACTGGAAGCATTTTTGCACATTGGGACACAAAATATTACAAAAACTAGGATGGCCTTAATGACGCGTCGAGTTGTACCTGGCAAAGGCAAAATCATTTGTAATTTATAAGTTGTCATTTGCGGCGCCCCATGACAAATAGTTTGGCACATTATGGGAACCATTCGTCAAAATCAGTGTAAACGTTGTACGTAAATATTACAAAACTACGATGCTGAAATTGGTTTGCGATTTAATTCCGCACTAAATATTTCAAAACTTTATCTGAGATTATTACTAGATTTTTCTAAAATTAATGAAAAATTGGAGGGTGATCGCGATGTCTAGATGAGATGGGAGAGATCTTAGCCCCGGAGTGGCAAACGAAGAGACCTTTGCCCAGGAGAGTCCACAAAAATAAATTTAAAAAATTGAAATTTAAATTATTCAAGACAATCAGGAATTTCGTAGACTATACATATTTATGAAATTATATTTAGGGTCACAGTAACTTTATTTGTGAACTACTTGTGTCCTATTGAGTATTTATTGCAAAGTTAAGAAACTAAGTTAGGATTTGCTAAAGATCTGAGCTGATTGCAAAAGGTAGAATCATTTTAATTATAGGATGGTGGCAATTGACATACTTAAAAATTATAACGTAAACCGTAGACCACATCAATACTTACCAATAGACCAGATGGCATTCAAACCAAAAAATATTACTGAATAAAACAAAGGATTCAAACTAAATTGGATGAATGTGATTGACAGTATACAAAGATGAATCACCTGTTTCATTATTCATTCACACAATAGTGTGACTGATCCAACCCGTGCTGTGACTGAATCATTTAGCGATCACTAAACGCCCTTGACGGATTAAATTTCACTCATGGCCCATGTGATGTAGATAATAAACTAAACTATAAAGCTAAGCGTATGCTGAGACGCAGCACAGAACAGATTTCAGACAAGAGCAGACAGACGCATGTCGTCGTGGTGCCTACATCACAGCGTACGCAGCTCTGAATACGTTTACACATTACAAAATCTTTTCTGCCCTGCTCTGCGTGGACCTATGTCGTGTGTCTCGTGCATATGCTCAGCCTAAAAGCTACAATTCCATAAACCACCGGCCACAGTGCAGCAGGCCTACATAACAGACATCAAACATTTAAGTTTGTGCGCTCTGTTTGACGACCCGCAATCAAACTGATGTGTGCACGCGTTATCTCGAATGACACTCGAATTACTGTCATTTGCTATGATCTATAAGTTACTAGAGGCAGCGATGTTAATTTTCAAACGTAAACCAACTACGGTCGTCCACGATTTCGATTACGATTTTCCTTTTGTTGAAATTCGACGAGTTTTTCAATTTGATGGAAAACGATTCTTTAAGAATTGTGTAATATGAAAAAGGTATTATAATGACAGTAATCTTTTCTTGGGAAACATTTAGAACATTATTATATTCTATCTCGTACATACTTATGGTTAATATCAAAACAGAAACTCTCTTTTAGATAAAATTATGTCAAGCAAAGCCGTTTGCTTGATTTAGAAAACGTCTGTCAGATTCCACTTTCGTCAGATCACTTCTTTTTTCCCGTATTGTTTATCCACCTACCATCTCTATCTCCCTAATTCAATCTGCAAATTGCTTAAACACAAAACTTACGATCCCGCATCTCTCAAACACTTACACCGTTCCTACATCCATGAGTTTTGTATTCCCATGAATATCGTATGTCCAGCGGCGTGTAATTCTACCACAGCAATACGACCAAAGCCGTCAGACCGTGTGACAATAGCATTGAGGTTCAAACTAATAGTACATTTAGCCATTACTATTTCTATATCACATGTCTCGTGAACAAAAGATTTTGCTATTTCTTATTTATATGAGACCGTTTTTTATGTAATCAAATTAGAGCTTACACGGCTCAGTCACACGTTGGGCGCCAAAAATTAACAATAGTTTTGATGGTCGGACTCCACAGTTTAACCATTTCTATTTTATTATAGTTTATGAACAAGTAATGACACGATAAATAATTTAAAAATTGTGTAGGTTAGACCAATTTATATAACTTTTTAAGCTCGCCCGAGTTGGGCGCCTGTTTTGGTTTTGGATTGTTGTTGTGATAATATATTATACGTAGGTACATAGTAGAATAAAATATCTAAAGATAAAATAAGACTGACTTAGACAAATATCGGTAGTTTAAAAAATAATCCGCTCAGACATCAAAGAGTTCCCAAGAAAGCCGGAATCAGGTGAGGTGAAATTAACGAAGGCTCAAACAAAGGGCGTCTCATTTTCGAATATCTCAGGTTTAGGCCCCAATTAAAAGTTGGACCTTTGTTTTGCAAACCAACTCGGCCGATAACGACTTTACTCACAGCTGGCGATTGATCTTGGCACTCGATTTTTATCTTATGTTTGTATTTTTATTACTTAGTAGTTGGTACTCTCATAGCTTGACTGCCTGCTTTTACTCAAAAAAATGGCTAATTTTAGTGAATTTTAGGATGGTTGTTGTTTTAGAAGGAAATGAGTCTCTGCGTTTGGCTTTACGCCGCAAGTTTCAAATCCGCTAAATAAAATTGAGCTAATTTGACGATTTGATTGAAATAAACATAGCGAAAATCCCATACAAAGTTGCCAATAACCATAGTACGAGTAAGTAATGTTGGAAAGGCATTTCCCACTAGGTACTCGGCTGGCTTAGCCTATCTATAAAAAAACCCATCTGTTATTCTCCCCTGTTATCTAATAAAAACTCTATCACCAAGCACTTTGTGTTCTAGTAAACTCATTCAAAAGTCAAATTCTATAATATTAGATTGTAAACTCATTCCAGCTAAATTATAAATATAATCTAGAATATGGAATCTAGCTTTTAAATGAGTTTGCCAAAACGCTAAACAAGGAGCTATATATGATATTCTACACTTGATGTGTTTACCATCCTCCAGCACAATGTAAACTTTATATGTGGTCAAGCGGAAACTAAAACTTTCAAAATAATCGTAAACAGTGGGTAGTTGCGATGGGTTGATCGCCCAATCTTTTGTTTGCAGCTCGACACGGCGGCGACCATCTTCCGATATTTCCCCTGAATTCAGTGCACTAACTTTTGATCAGGGTAAAAGCTTTTGCAATGTTGGTTATGGTTAAAATGCTTCGATTTCAGAACATTCGACCGAGAAAACAATCCGGTTTAAAAGTAAAATGGAAGATGTTTTTGGAAGAAAAAAGTACTAACAAGGCCGCCTTAAGGTCAGTAACATGTACATTATACAACTATTTTTGTTCTCTCTCAAATAACTAGGAACTGAATAATGGAACTTCAATTTATAATGAAAAGAGTTTTGTAATTGATTCCGGAATACCTAGGAAACCTAACAATGTAAAAATGTAAAGAGCCGGAAAGAATGCAAACAAAAATTTTGAAATGCAAAACTGAGAGTTGAATAAAACAGAACTGCAGTATTAGCAATAATAATTCCTTTTACATAAACGAAGTAACATTTTTACAAAGAACTGCGAGTCAGGGGAAGTTGCTTTTACGCGTTTCTTGACCGTCTTGAGTTACATTCTTAGGGTTAAATCTCACTAAACTATTTTATCTACATTTATTGTAAGTTATTTTTAAGTCTAAGTATCATATTTTGATAGATATAAAGATATAAAGATTTCCATAGCGGCTATTATGTGCAATAGGTTGTATCATACTGATATTAAAGGTACCTACTTATTTTCTACAACATACCTTTTTGATAGTTTTTAGTTTTGTCGTTGCGAACGTATTTTCTTCCACAAGTTTAGAATTTATGAAATTGTAAAGGTTTATTTAGTAGGTAATGTAATCGACAGAATTTTAAATTTAATTTTTAATATTAAGTTTGCTATGTTTAGACGTTATTAATCTCGTGAATTCTAAACGTTTTAAACTAATCCCAAACACTTTACCATTTTTAGTGGGGAGAAGGTACTCTTTAGAGACGAATGCAATTTCATACTGACTGGATCCCACAACCGTCCATATTTCGTGACACTGTAGCTTAACGGGTTCGGATCCCGACGGTTTTTACTGTTATTAAGACGCTCGAGAGTCATAACTTGCAGTATGATTTTTCATTTTCATGCTATTAGGATCATCGAGGACAGTAAAAGTTTATTGGTCTGGACAGTAAAGTTGGCATTCGTGACAATGTTTAGATGCTGATGCAGGGAGGGAAATGAAAAGCGGTTGATAGGTTTAAAAGTGCATGGCAGTCTTCTTTAAGTTTTCACGTCGGTAAAGTAATTTTTATGTTTATTGGAAATTTATCTTACTTTTTTCTTTCTTTTAGCTGCTCTAGCTGTGTTCCGTGATTTTAATCGGACCCTAAAGGAACCGTTAATTTGTTATTGAGGTTAGAAAACTATATATTAGTCATTTCAGGATTGAATACACATCTAATCTAAAACATAATCGAAATCTATTCAACTGTTTCTGCGTGATTGAATAACAAACAAACTTTTTTTCCATTTTTAATATTAGTAGCATAGCATATTATTTCAATCTTAGAAACTTACAAACACTTTATTGACAAAAACTTTAAAAATACATATATTACAGATGTGGACAATGGAGGTTTCCGCTAACAACGATTACTACCAGACAATTCATCTCCATGGCTGCCAATGTCAAGTTATAGCATGCCTTCGGATAGCATAAAAAATATCAATAAAATGCAATTTCGTCGACAAATATTTGACTTTTATTATTGTATTGGTTGAGAAAATAAATCCACACTTTAAATTCAATATAGAATTCATGACTTTTGATACGAAACTTGGAGCCCGAGTTTATAAAATAAAACAATACAAAATGAGCTAACTGTACGACCGCATCCCGTATCGGAGTTAACACACTATTGGCTACGTGTTTGCGGGACAAATACGGTTTCCTATGTTAGGGTTACCAGTTGGTCGAAATTCTGATTATTCTTGTTCATATTTTATTGGCACATTTCGAAATATATGCTCTTATGTGATATGGTAGTGCATTTTTGTTACAATTTAGCCACTACAAAAAGGAAATCACAAACATAGTCAAATATATAAAAGAAAGGTACAACAGGCGAATCGCAGTCCTTAAAAACTCCGACGGGTGGTCCACCCTCCACATACGTGACTAGAGCATTTTAAACTTAACAGTTCTCGGAATCGAATCGTTCCATGCGAGATCTTTTTATGGAATTTCATTATTCCAAAGTCCTCAGACGGATGGCAATTCGTTTAGACGACAGTTTTTAGAATGGAATTATTTCAAACGAATCTTTATGGTTTTTTTTCTGAATTCTTGGATAACGAAATTAATTTACGAAAACGGCTGGAATGGTTTTTATTATCATTAGATTAACTTTCCCATTAATTTTATAATACTCTGTAGATTTTTTTTTTATGCAACCTTTTAATCCTCCCACTGCTGGGATACAGGTCTACCCTCGAAGGGTGATTAGGCCGTATTCCACCACGCTGGCCAAGTGCGGGTTGGTGGATTCACATACACCATTGAATTTCTTCTCCGGTCATATCGCCCTATCCGTGGAAGACTGCCACACTGGCGGTTGTGGCTTTTTTCTTTTATTGCATTTTTGGAATCCTTAAATACATACGCATCTACTCACATTTTCAGAAAATCGGAAAATCCTGTATTTGATATAAAAAAAACACGATTTAAAATTTTGACAAAAAGCCACGCTCCAAAATACTCCGTAGAATACAGCCACTAACGCCACTGCGTCCAAATTTATCCGGCGATTACGGCCACACTCGCCTGCGCGGCCGTGTTCGACGGTAAAAGTTGCTTGGGGAGTCGGCCGACAGGGTCGTAAGCGCATCTGTGCCATTACTTGACGGATTTACCGGGCGTGCGGGCGCGTTTGAGTAATTAAACGTTCCAGGAAATTGGTTAATATGTCACGGGAGGGTGAATAAAATTCAAATATTCTATATTTTGATCTTCATTCTTTATTTGTGCAATAACTTAATGGCTAAAAACAATGCTACTCACAGTAGATAAAATCGAAGAAAAACTTGTTTTCTAATGCTATTGGGAACTGGGTGTACATGAACTACAATTTTTAAAATATGTTACATTACAAGTCACGCGCCCGTCAGAATCAACGCTAAAGGACTAAACAAAAATAAACATCTTTGTATACCTACATTTAAATATAAAAAAAGACAATAAATTAAATAAATAAGTCTATAATTATTTCTTCTACCTTATAAATACTACATAACATATAATTTTAATTAGTTTGTATCATAGAAGTGGCCTCTGCGGTGTAGGCCTCCCCTAAAACTCTCCACTCTTCTCTCTCTCTCTCGTCTTCCTCGTCTGGTCAGTATTGTTCCGTAAATAATATAGGTATGTCTCTCCATCTGTTCTTTTGCTTTCCCTGGTGTCTTTTTTTATCTCTTGAAATACATTCCGTAACTATTTTTGTCCATCTGTTGCTTTCCATCCTACATAATTAGGTATGTAGCCTGCCCATTATCACAGACCACATATTTAAGTAGTGTTATCGTTGTTGTCTTACATCTTAACATACATCAGGTACTTTGATTTTGTTTCTTACAAGTTATATTTAATCTGTCTGTTTTTTTTTATATCTGATAAACTTTTCTGCATTTTTCTCTTGTAGAACTTTTTCTTCATCCATTTAACTCAAATACCATGTTTGACACCCATATGTTAAGCATTTCTTTATGTCTTTATTTCATGATTTTTCCAGTCTGATGAAATTCTTATGTGTACCTCTTTTTCTGTACAATCATTAAAAGAAACCAAATGTCCGAGATGACATAGATGTTCTCATACTCAATTTTTACACCTTCAATGACATGAGACTCACGATTAGTAAGGTAACCTTTATTTTTGTTGCATTTATTTCTAGACCAACCTTCTTGCTCTCTATTACTAGTTTGCTAACCATGGATTCCAAGTCTAATGCATTTTCAGCAAATACCACATTCAGCAAATCGTAAGTGGCTCAGGAAATATTCATCTATCTTCGCTTTTTTGTTTTCCCATTTCAGACTTCTGGAAACACGCTCTATCACAGCCGAGAAGGTTTTTGATGAAATAGGGTCGCCTTGCCTATCTCATTTTTCCATTGGGAACTCCATGCTTTCCCGCTCTAATCACATTCTGGCTATGCCTTTAGAGTATAATTATGTTGCAGATCACGTTAATGTAGGGCTCTTGGCTGGTCAATGCTTTGTTATTTTAGTGCAGTCCAGATCATGTTGTGGTCTACAGAATCGAATGCTTTTGTGTAGTCTATAAAAAGCACATAAATAGCGGTTTCCCGTTTTCATTGGATTTATAATCAATTGAAAGACTACCTATATGTGGTTCATTGTTGAAAACATTTCGAAAACCTGCCTGCTCTCTCGGTTAGTTTTCGTCTAGAGTTATTGTCAACCGGTTGAGTAAAAAAATTGAGAATATTTTATACAAGTTTGTCATTAGGCTGATTGGTTTATAGTTTCTAATGTCACATTGGTCTCCTTTTTATGTACAATATTATTATACAATAGACTTTGACCACTGTGCTGACGTTGTTTTTATTTCAATAACTATGTTAAATAGTTGCTGTAGTGGCTTTATCAACAGCATTCATAATGATTTTAAAATTTCGTTAACTATTTTGTCTTCGGAGGCTTTAATATCCCAGTACAAATTATCTAATATTTTCGTTGGATGTCTTTATTTCCAGAGTTGTAGTTTTATCCAACACGGTTTTAAATTTTAAAATATTGTGTTTCAGAGGTTTTGTCATTAAGAACCCAACCTCGTTTCTTCCATTTGTTCACTTTGTTCCAGGTGTGCGGAATAGAATAAAGTCCGAGTATTCTTCTATGGTTTTTTTTATGTCTGTGGTCTTCTAGTTTCGCATATCCCTAGGATGTCCCAATTTATAGATTTTATAGAAAAACTTAGTTTGGTGATCTTACTGTCTACGATTAGAGTGTTTGCATTAAGAAAAGCCTGAGTCTTCCGGTCTGGTTTAGCGGGTGCTGGCTTACTCCTCTACGGTGACTAAGCGATTTGAAAGAGTCTTTTGGAAGAGCCTTTTGGTTTTTTCTTGGCTAGCAGTTGCTTGGGGGCTAAGCAGTCAAGGTCTTAAGGAACCTGTATGTCTTGCGTCTTATTTATTCTTTTTGGTAGTAGTTTTGTGTTTCTTTCGATTGTTGCACTTCTAGCCCCTGCTTCTTCAGGAGATTCTGACATAAATCTCTTATTGAAGTATTTAGATCCCGTCGCGCGTCTTATTTGTTTGTGTGAGTCTAGTACCAATATTCGGCCATAACAAAGAGCTACTTTATACATCCACAATCAATATACGTGCGTACATACACACATAAATACATACATATCCTTCTTTTTTAGCTTCGTTGCAGTTGGGTAAAAAATAAATCATCTCGCGGTCAGTCGACGCTACTTTATTGAAAACTAGCTTCGACCACGTGGACACTACACTTTAAAAACCGTTTATTTTTTTGGGGTTAAATTTACTTAACCCTCCTTTTTTGAGAGTATGTCAAAAGCGTCATAATGGAATTAGGGACCTTTAAAACCCCCAGATACAATAAATCAGCCCCCTCGGACCATTTTGAATTTGTTATCTTGGATTTTCGTCGCCACCATTTAGTAGCTCTCGCAAACCCCTATAACATTTGGTCAAATACACTACCTTCAATAGTTTCGGGAATATAGACCCTCAAAGTTTGTTTGTTTTATTTTGTGTTGTTTGTTGTTTCAATTTCCCCAAAAAAGTTTAAGGTTTTGGAGTATTTTTAGTCTTGGCGCTTTGGTAAAAGCGTTTTGAATTTTCGAGATAATTAACAATTCCAGCTCGAGAGACTTTTAGAAAATTTTGGGATTCTATTATAAATTTAGTACATCTGTGTAAAGTTTCATTGACGTAGCATCAAAACAAATTTTCTCTTCTTGCCATATTTACCACGCCATTTCACCCTCATGGGGGTTGATTTCCAGAAAATGGTGAAATACGTGATCAATATTTTCTTAAGTCATATTGTAAAATTTTTAAATTCGTGGCATCAAAAAACAAAACAAGCTTCTCCATATACACTTTTACACCCTATTCCACACCTTCAGGGGTTGAATTTCAAAAAATCCTTTCTTAGTACACACCTTTGCTCATCAAAACAAATACACCCTCTAAATTTAAATTTCTACGACCTGTGGTTTGGCTTTAAGTCGTCTGTTAGTCAGTCAGTCAGGACTTGTTATTTATATTTAAAGATTAAAATATATTCTGATATAATTAACACGGGATTACTAACGTCAAATTAAGTCGTTTATAACGACTAGTTTTGATCATATTCGGTGATCTTCATCAGGAGATTACAAGCGTGACGCGCTCGCGGTCAGGTCAAAATAAAAAAAAGTCGCGCATAATTATAATATCTAACATCCAACCATTAACAAAAAAAAAATACAAACATCCGAATTGAGAACCTCCTCCTTTTTTTGGAAGTCGGTTAAAACAACATTGTTTTTCATCTCTTGTACACGAACACTAAAAATTAAACCGCAAATTCTAATATTTTTGTCGTAAGAAGGCCACCACCCAGGTTTTTACGTGGAATAAAGGCGCAATGTCTCTTAAATTCACCGCGTTTCTCATTTCTCACTCGGAAAAAAGCCCTCATGGCGGTTAAGCCGACGTGATCTTGAGAAAATTCCGTGGAGTAAGGTATTAAGGGACAAAACACGTACAAATACTATCGTCAAAAATTAAAAAAAAATATGATTCACTGCCTGTTGTGTCAAGGAATTGTTTAGAATACTAAAAAACATACGTTGTCTAAGAAATTTCCGAGATAATCAGAAAAAACCGCCTCCTGGAAACCTAGGGTTTTGCAACTGTGGCTGTCTTCCACGGATACGACGATATGCAGGTTTCCTCACGATGTTTTCCTTCACCGAAAAGCCAGTGGTATGTAAATTCGTACATAAGTCCCAAAGAACTCATTGGTACGAGTCGGGGTTTGAACCCGCAACCTCGAGAATGCGAAGCGGCTGTTCTCCCACTCTGTAGATTATATAGCTTTATTATTATACTAGCTGTGCTCCGTGGTTTCACTCGTACGGTGATGAATGTGTAGTTTTTTTTGTAAACAAGAACATTATTTTTAAAAAACAAAAAACAAAAACCGACTTCAAAAGACCGACTATTGAGTTATTCATCTATTTGTCGCGCACGTAGCTAATGCAAATTTAAGACTTATATGGTTTTCTCATGGATACTATTAACAGAACTGGACTAAATTGAAATGGGACCAAATGGGAAGCGTCAGCTTTCTAATAAAAAAAGAATCATCAAAATCAATTCACCTAGTCAAAAGTTATGAGGTAACAAACATAAAAAAAAAAAAAAAAAAAAACATACAGTCGAATTGATAACCTCCTCCTTTTTTGAAGTCGGTTAAAAAGAGCGGCAAACAGGCAGACCTATGAACACCTGCTACATTAGCGGCGTTCATGATGCTTTGCCAGTCCGGAGAGGTGCTAGCTGCTGTATGTAGTTAGTGTAGAGTAGCTTATGTGTGAAGGTTTAAGCTATCTCTTCCAAATTTTATCGAAATTGGTTTAGTAGCTACGGAGATATGTGGTAACAAACATACACACCAAAACACACAAACTACTGTTACTAACTGCGCCCTGCGATTTCACCGGCGATCCGGATATAAAAAAAAAGCCTAAATGTTAATCCAGAATATAAGCTACTTTTGTGTCAAATTTCATCCATATCCGTTCAGCCGTTTTTTTCGTGATTGAGTAACAACTTTCACATTTATAACATTACTGGCTGCGTCCCGCGGTTTCACCCGCGTTTTCCGTGTTATGTGTTAATCCAGACCATGAACAACCTTCATTCCAAATTTCATGTAAATCCGTTCAGCCGTTTTTGCGTGAAAGAGCAACAAACATACTCACAAACTTTCTCGTTTATAATATTAGTAGGAAGTAGGAGTAGGATAATAGTAAGAAGTAGAATAGTATTTATATTCTTGTGGTATAGACAATCGTGCCGAAAATGCAGACAGTGCAGGGCGTGCCTCTAGTGTCAGCAGTTTATTGTGGTTCGTACGTGTGGTTCGGACGGGCCGGCGGATTTGGGGCGAGCAGTCATAGGCTAATCCTGAACTGAAGTGCCCCGCCGCTACCAACACTCCTGCTATAGATATCAGAATTAACACTAAAGAATACGAATATATGAGTATTTTTATTATGGCAACACCAACCTGCAATATTGCCCGCTATTTTGTAAACTACCTCAGTTTTCGAAATAAAAGTAAATAAGGTCCGACGTCCACAAACACCGACACGCACTATCCACCTAACCGTATTATTAGTTAACCTGCATTTACACGGTGGAATACGGCCTAAATACGCTTCGAGGGTGGACCTGGTATCCTAGCAGTAGAAACTAACGATGGAGGAGAAATATACTTACTTTTGCATTAGTTATTTGTTGGTAAAGATTTGTTAGTTTAGGTAACTCTTAAACAAATAACAATTTTGAGACACCGAGTTACATAAAATAAATTGAGCTCGATATAACGAGAACTGATTTACCAATATCGACCTTAAAACATAAGAAAACAGAGTGAAAAACAATCCATCCCAAATCATTTATTTACAAGACAAGCCGCTTTGTTAAAGATACAAAAAAAATGCAAAGTACAAAAAACATCTTCTAGTACAAAGTGCTTGTCCTATTTACAAGAATAAATGAGATGGGCGCTACTTAAATGAAGTAAACGGACTTACCTAATGTTACGGAAAAGCAAAAAGGTTGTTAGCTAACTCCGACGAAAATGAGGCACCGATTTACGAATCGCTAAAGTTTGTTCGGAGAAAAACAACATGTTTCTGAATCTTGAATGTCGCAAAAAAGGATCGACGTGGACGGGAAGTATTTTATGAAAACTGACATATTTTGACAGGTTTTTTACCCACGACGGAATTGAAAAGGTCTAAGAATTTCGGATGAGAGATAGAGTATTTCAATACCGTATTCCATCGTACTAATATAATAAATGTGTAAGTTTGGATGTGTGTATGTGAATATTTGTTACGCCTAAGATAGCTCTGTAACTATTGAACTAAATTTGATAAGATTTTAAATGTAGAAAGTTTGGGATGTGAAATAACCTTCTTTTCATCAACACTATCATTTTTATTATGATCGTGCTGGTGAAACCGCGAGGCGGGACTAAATAAGTAGGTATACATTTTTCAGCTTAAATTGTAAGCCACGGATATTTTCCGTACAACAGACGCCAAGCAATATTTTAAGACATACTCGTAGCTTTAAGACGGCTTAAAAACACTGATACTAGCAAAGACACTAACTACTACGTGCAACTACTAAGCCACGTATTCACTGAGCAACAGTGTTTCGGATACACAGTTTCTGAAACATCACGCAAATGTTTCCAGGAACAATGTTTCGGAAACTCTGCCGTCCACACAGTCAGCTGCTTAGGTCATGTCGCCCGAGGAAGTAGTTTTGTTGTGTGGTGTCTAAATTTTTTTCCATAGGTCCATTTCTAGTAAAAAGAAAAGAAAAAAAAAATGTTTATAAACAATTTAAAGACACGTCCACACTCGCACGCACCTGTTTCGCAACTGATTTGTTTTTGTGTTCCCCGCCGCAAGTGGGGAGCACCGAAACATATCGAGAAACACGTAGTGTTTACAGAAACAATATGATATATATCTGAAACATTATGATTTGTTTCAGAAACACGTAGATTTCGTTTCTGAAACAAATTTATAAACATTTGTTACTCAGTGAATACGTGGCTTACCACTTACTAACTAGTAAAGATTAAGTAGATGCTTAGCTCCACTTCTATCCACTCAGCCTTAACTAACTTATTTAGCTCAATCTGTGTTATTTACTTACTAACTTCAAATTACATTGTTACTCCATATATCCACGTCTCTAAACCGCCCACCTTACAGCGAATAAAGCGACCTGTCGAGATTTTATCAACCGTCAGGTACCGGCTTACGCGACCGGCCTCAAATCCAGCTCGGCGCCGGATGACCACGAATCACGCCGGATCTTGGACCTCACGGTACTGACGATAAGACGTTATCGTGACGGTCGCACTTTAAACTTGGAAGAGGTTACAATACAATGCGGAACCTTATTACTACCACAAAAAAAAAAAGAAAAACGAGAAGCAGAAAACAGAAGAAACTCATTAATATTATTCTTTAATTCAGTGATAGGCTTGGGTTTGACCACCATCTCGCTTGATGGTAAGCATTAATGCGGTCTAGCACGCTTGTTTCTATAATTAATCGTTTCTTACGTAAATTTTAGACGTTAAATGGATGGACAAATTAAATTAATTTCTTAATTTGATTGACATGCCTAGTCGGATGAATATTCATGTAAAACAAAACTTTGCTTAAAACCTACGAGTACGTTAGCCGCACAATCTAATTTGATACTAATCTAATTCCAATATACATATAATCTCTGCTGATGCTCTAGTTTTAAGTATTATTATCGTTTTTTTAGTATTTTATCTAAAATTTTATATTTAAGGTCACCCTGACGCGCTAAACCTAAGCTTATACTATTTGGCTTCAATACGAGGCTTATTTAATAAGAAATAAAGAATATTTTGGTAAAGAAAATGCATTCAATAAATTTTCACCTTCTTAAAGTAGCCTGAAGTAGGCCTCGCGTTTATTCAAACTTTGCGTGTTCAACAATTTATCACCAAATCGAAAAAGGCTCTCAGGCGTATTGAACATTTTGATCGATTTCACTGCATTCGTGCAAGCCAATTACTTGCCGTGACGAAGTAGGTCGTATGTTTGGAAACAATAAAATGGCGTCTTTTAGGGGTGTGAATTTTTTTGTCTGTGCTTATGGGATGCTCATAAACGTTGCTTAAAGTTAGTCAATGCTTAAATGCTCTAACAACTTTTCGCTGACGTGAAATGTCACTTGCGAAAACAAGACGGAGAGTTTTAATTAGGGACTAACTTTAAAAAGTGTTCAGAAGTAAGGCTAGATGTTCTCTAATTTTATAGGTAAAGGTTCAAAGTACGGTAACCTAACTAATAACTCAAAATATCATAAATGCAAAAGTATGTCTTGTCTGTAAGTTTGTTACATGTTCACGTACAATAAATAGCTGGACGGAATTAGAAGAAATTTGCAATAGAAATGACTTATACCCAGCATTTACACTTAATCCAAATAAATTTCTGCGAACAATATTTTTGAGCTAGGGCCGGCGTAGAAAATCTTTAATGCCATACGAGTATTAAATGGCATTTATAATATCTTTAGAAAGTATTATCGACGATTTAGCACGCGTCAGACTGGAAGACATCTTTACACTAGAATAGCTATGAATTCTTTCTTGTATGAAAATACTTTTTTCAAGAGGTAACTTTTCATAACAGACTTCGAAACCAAAAATGATAAACCGAGGATTTGAAATATTAAGTCGAGGCTTCGAAACTGATTTTATGTTATGTAGTACAAACAGACTACATTGACAGACCGACACACGACACACAAAGCAGTCAAAAACAGTAGACATCGATTCTATTTTCACATTTTCTAAGCTAATTTAATTTGACACTAGCCGTAGAAAAAAGTAATAAGTTAAATAGTAGTAAAAGTAAAATTAATACCACATTTTTCTTGCTATACTTCCACCATCCACATCTTCACTGCAATCCCAGAAAAACCTAGAGATAAAGATGAAGCACCGCGTTAGATTTGGGTGAAACCAAGAACTCCTCTACTTTCGCGCGTACATTTAAAAGCTCTACATTACGGCGAGTAGGGAGTATTGATATTTCATTTATTTATTTATGAAACGAATTATAGCACGAGTGCATTCAAATGACCTCAAACAGAGCACATGGCGAGGCATTGTGAATGCGTGAGGGGCATTGCATCTGTACTGCCGCTGCCAATAATACTGCATGACGACCACAAGCGCTCTCTCAAGAGCGCTACGACCAAGAAGAGAAAACGAATTATAGCACCTTCACAGTCAATGTCTCATACGTCAATGTGTGAGAGCCGTGGTAGCTCAGTGGGAGAACCGACGCTTCGCATTCTTGAGGTGGCGGGTTCAAACCCCGACTCGTACCAATGAGTTCTTTAGGACTTATGTACGAATTTACATACCACTGGCTTTTCGGTGAAGGAAAACATCGTGAGGAAAACCCGCATATGTCATGCAAAAAGGGCCGATTACCGGCCTAGTTGCGGAAAAAGAGCCCGCTCTTTACGTCAATGTGTGCGCCTTGTGTACGTATTCGCGAAAGTAGAGGAGTTCTTGGCTTCACCCAAATGTAAGGCGATGCTTCATCATTTTCTCTAAGTTTATCTGAGACTGCAATATGGATTGTAGAGTTAAGATTTCCAGAACACCTATTATTTTCACTTAGCCGGCGCCGCGTAGTCAGGGTATTACGTACGAAACAGGTAGCTGCGGAGGACATGCACTTACTTGTAGCTATACATACCTATAGCAGGGTTACTAGGAAAAGGTATGCTAAGCCGAAAAGGGCTCATAATACTAATCATTATGAACAACTTTTACTACGGGACCAAAGCCGATATCGCGAAAAAAAATTTGCTGTTTAAAACAAATTCAAATTCAAATTCAAAATAATTTATTCAAATATGGGTACATCAATGTACACTTATGAATGTCAAATACAATTTTTACGAATAAAATTAAAATTAATACACAATAAATTAAATGTCAAAGAAAATAATATTAATAGAATGTCAAAAATTATATAAAATAATTGCAATGTCAAAATATCAATGTATAAAATAACTACAATAGTAGGTATAATCAGTCAAGTATTATTATTACAGTCTAAATACAATTTACGTAAAGAGACTTTATCACAGATGAAGTCTTCAATTTTGTAGTAAGCCTTTTCAATTAAAAAGTCTTTTAAAATTCTTTGAAAATCTGTGTCTTTCTTATTTACTAGAGTAACAGGCAACAAGTTATAAAATAGTACGCCGTTCATTACAAAAGAGTTGCCAGTTTTGGCTAATCTAATTTTAGGTAGAACAAGTTTAAACTTGTTCCTTGTTATGCTAGTATATTGACTTCATTTGTGATATTTATGAATATTTTTACGCACATACATAATGTTCAAGAAAATATACAAACATGGTAACGTTAAAATTTTCACCTGCGCAAAAACTTGTCTAAGAGATTCTCTATAACCTAGCCTATAAATAGCCCTAACACGTTTTGTCAACGTTTTGTCGAGTGTCTTTTTCTATGGAACAGCTGAATTTTTTCGCGAATCATCACTTAATTTTGTTGCTTATAATGATGAGTACTATGATCCTTTCTCGGCTTTGCATACTCTTTCCTTATAGCCCTGTATTAGCGAACAACTTAGTTGAAATGTACACAACTATAGATTTCAAAATCGCGTGCCCATTTTTCTGATTTTTTTCTTAATTTTTTAATTGGCTGAGTTATTCCTAGCTGTGTTAAGTTATATCTATAACTCATTATGTAGCTGAAAGAGAAACGTATGGCCTATAATCGAACTGGCAACCAAGAAAACGACGCGTTGAAAACCAAGCACTTCTTGCATAAAAAGTTAGGATTGAGTTAAAAAACATGACAATTATCAGGTTTTTTTAAAGTATTTAATCTAATTATAATACAAAATGTTGGCATGAAATAAATAGAGAATAAAACCAAGCACAGTTGCATTTAGCAGATATCCCTGGAGATGCTGTGCTTTTAGAGCATTCTACCGCCGTAATGCAAGTGCCTTGCATTTTGTACGTAGGAAATATTAGCTGGGTTACTTAGCATTATTGTGTTATGAGTTGTATACCTAGCCATTGTAGAAACTAAATAAGTAATGATATACAGGGTTATACAAAAAGGGTATGCTAAGCCAAAAAGAGCTCATAGTACTCATCATTATGAATAAATCGCCCAGTGTGCAGTTCTTGGGGCACAGTGGGCACATGACCAGATGCATCATATTCTGGGGTTACCTAATGTAGTTGAACTTTTTTAACGAATAGGTCCGCGTTTAGGTGGTCGAAGATAAAGCACGCAGACCAAGAAGATGTTTATTCACTCTGCCCTTGAAAAGCCCAAGATTGTATCTCTCATGAAACAAGGAAGCCGGCAGTCTGTTCCATTCCTTGGCTGTGCGAATCAGAAACGTAGTACATAATTACTATTGTGCAAAAAGTGGCACTCAAAAATATAATTGCTTATTTGTGAATGCTCCATGTTCAAAGGCGCTGCTTGCTTGAATATATGGGATAAATTAAAATTTATTTTATCTCGTTTTCCTCGTTTAATAAAAAATTAAAACTGGTCACAGTGGATGCAAAATTATTTAGAAAGTAATTGTATATATTTAATCGCAATCAAAGTAAATCGAAGAACGATAGATGAGTCCAACATATCTTAGAAACCAAAATCGTGAATTCTAGTTCGCTTGCCAGAAACGTAGTCATAGTTACTTAGACGGAAAACAACTAATTAATTTTAGGTGTTATGATAAATTCTTTGTAATCTTCCTTTTACCAGGATCAAAAGATTTTTTACGGAAGGAAAAAGTAAGAAAAACAATTAAAAATTCTTAAAATACTCTTAGAAATATACTTTTGTCCTTGAAGCGGCGCATTATATCGTCCTATAAAAACAGCGCACTGACTTTACCATCGCTTTACGACACGCTCTTAATAAATACAAAAACACCTAGCCATTTGGCGGTGACATTCTGCTCAGTTTCTTTGGTAAATTAGTTTTGGGTGCGGTGCGACAGTTAGCGGGAATAGTAGTGGAATAATTCCTATGTTTATCTACAATGTGATAGTAAATAATTTTACTGATTATATGTTTAATAAAGAGTCATGTTATGTCAATTATGATTATAATTGACATGTAATATTTTCATAATTTCACCTTTTCAATTTAATTTTGTATTGTGTGAAATGTGTTGCTTGTAATATAAACTTGATTTTAAATAAATTATATAAATAAAATAAGCGATTTCTCAATAATTTTAATAGATCTAGATATTTTTGTTCCCTATCAGGCTAACTACAACTATCACAATGATAGTGGCAAGCCCTAGTCGGAGTTTGAAGGCCGCCCGAAAATTATGTTTCTTGTTGCAACAAGACGAGAAAAGCACACGCTACTCTTTCTTACACCACTAGCACCTTTAGGATCCGACCCCACAGCGAGCAGCCTAAGATTCTGAGTTCAGAGGCTGCAAGTCTCCTCAGAGACTGCCGACATCAGTCTGACTGCTAGCGTGCATTCATCAAAGCCATCGCATAGTTCACTCCAAACGCGGAACTTGATTTATGCTATATATTTTGTTCGCGGTAACCTTACCCTATCTGTTTTTTAAATAGGCAGGTAAGGGAGCCTCCCCGTGACAAACTCTAGCCCGCTCGCAATGTGGCTGGAACCTTACACCTATCCCAGGGAAGTCTACACAGTCGCCCGCGCCACCCGCACTCAATGTGATTATCTTTTTCTGACAGCACACACACACACCCTTAATCCCGCACTGCGTGGACACACGGTACAATAAAAACTGTCGTATACAGACGTTTGTTGCCGGCGGGATGGTAGAGTAAGTTATAAGCGGACGCGGAAAAAAGTTTCGCAAAAATGTTTTTCGCGTCGCGTTGTTTTAACATCAAAAAAATATTATTACTGACATAGACCAGGCTTTCATAGAAGTCACTAGCCGGACTACAATAAAATATTTTTTTTTGTCAAATTAAAAAAATATATCGTAACTAACTTAACGGTAAAGCCTACCAAAACAAAAACCGTTTGATTTTCGAAAATTCATTCAGCCAGAATCGTAAGGCCTTTGGCATGGTTTAACGGTTGCTGTTATAGAAATACCATTTAACGTAATAGCCGATTCACGGTGATGCTCTGTTACAAATGCCATCCATGGTCTGGGCTACCCATCCGACGACAGCTGTTCTGCCGTCCTAAAAACAGGGCGATATCTCAAAAAAAAATTTTTTTTGTTTGAAAAATTACGCATTGTGTGAAAAAACAAAAATCAATGTTTTCTTGAGACCGCTCTTGGGCTTACCGCTCTTGGGCTTAGGACGGCAGTGTTGTCCAGCGAAAATACCTATTATATATTATGGTCTCTTCGCTTATGACCTACACCACGCGAGTTTACAGTGACCCGCAGAGAAACAGATGAAAGCTTTCCAGCCAGTCTGGTGTTCATTATGTACTACATGCATACTGGTACAATATTTAGATTATCTCTTTAAATAATAACGTTTCACACTCATAGCTCCCCCAGGATACCCTGTGTCGGGAGAATGCCATGGAATACACACAAAGATAACTCGCTCAACGTGTTTTAAAAGCGACTAGCTCAATATATTCTGAAAGGCAATTTTATCTTATCTTAATATATATAAATCTCGTGTCACAATGTTTGTCCTCAATGGACTCCTAAACCACTTAACCGATTATAATAAAATTCGCACACCATGTGCAGTTCGATCCAACTTGAGAGATAGCATAGTTTAAATCTCAAATTATAGTCGCAATTTTAATTTATTGCAAATTATATATATACTGATAATTTTTACTATAAATTGACGAGTTAGCATCAACATACTACGGTTGCTATAGTTACGCAATGGCTTTTGACAGGACAACGTCTGTCGAGTCAGCTAGTTAATATATATAAATCTCGTGTCACAATGTTTGTCCTCAATGGACTCCTAAACCACTTAACCGATTATAATAAAATTCGCACACCATGTGCAGTTCGATCCAACTTGAGAGATAGGATAGTTTAAATCTCAAATTATAGTCGCAATTTTAATTTATTGCAAAGTATATATATACTGATAATTTTTACTATAAATTGACAAGTTAGCATCAACATACTACGGTTGCTATAGTTACGCAATGGCTTTTGACAGGACAACGTCTGTCGAGTCAGCTAGTAATATTATAAAGTTCTAGTCTAGTATATTTAATATGTGTTAATTTGTCAGATGTAAGTGTCAAATATTTATGTATATTTTACCTATTTATTATTTTACTTGGACGATTGACGACGAACTGTTATGTACCTATAGCAAAAGTATTCTCAAGCGATATTTTATCTTTAATGAAAATGAATTAATGTCTTTCTTTAAACTGAAGACAAGGTCAACTAACACCCAGACCCAGAGCAGATACTTATTTTTTGTTTATTTTATTTTTATTCTTCGTACATATATATATTTTTTAATATTATCGTTCTTTAGGCCTCACATACATATTATATTTAAAGATTGCTAAAAATGCTGATAACTTCTCGCTAATGTGTAATGCCACGTGAAAACAAGCCAGTGATTAAGTTTAAGCAGTCTTTATAAGTGAGATTGTAAATAAGCAGATATATAACTTATTAACACGCTTTTATTAGCTTCACCTGTATGTTTGTGTGTATGTTTGTAACCGACTCCTTTGAGCGCGTTTTTGACCCACTCTAAACGGTCAGATTTCTTTCAAACTTTGTAGATATATCGAGGACCGATGACAATACACTAAACAAAGCGTGTTTTTTAGTTTTTTTAACTATTAACATTTTTCAACAGTTCTCAGTTATTTTCCTAATTGGAACTAACTTAATTGTGTAAGTAGCAAATAAGCGCTTACAGCCTGATCAAGGAATTGCCGTCGCTATTGGATACCACTGTAACATCAAAGACATCACAAACACCTTGCCAACTTTTATAGAGTCTTTTTCAACAATTTCACAATAAAGTCCTTTGTCAATATACCGTGGGTGGATCTCGTTTCACATATTATTATCTCTTCTCGTATGTTCGCAGCAAAAATTATAAAACATTCAATATTCAAATTCTACAGCGTTATAAGGAAAGGGTATACTAAGCCGAAGAGGCTCATATTATTCATCATTGTGAACAACTCTTGGGAACAGCCAGGAATTCGCAAAAAAAAAAACAGCTGTTCCATAGAAAAATGTCAATGACACTAAACAAAATGTATGATATGATTTTTTTTTCGCGAATTCTGGGTTGGTCTCATAGTAAAAGTTGTTCATAATGATGAGTACTATGAGCCCGTTTCGGCTTAGCATACCCTTTATGAATAACCTATATAGAAAAATGCCTGACATTCGATGAAATCGCTAAATACCAGTAGTCTTACCAGTTGAACTACTGGGAATTTCCTTCTCAATAATTTTACTATAGTCACCGCGTTACCAACTGAGTCGTGCGGCCATAAATCATTTCTCTATGTCTATTTCGCTCGCACTTGTCTTATGGAGCCGCATATTGATGTGCGTAAGATGGTTATAGGCGCATATCGATGAGAATAAAATCAGATAGGACGCGTTGCACATTCCTATCCCTATTCCCTATTGACGTTTATGGCCCTACGACTCACTTGGTAACGCGGTGAAAAGACACTTCTGGTAGCTGATTATTTTAATCGATTTTAAAGTTGGTCAAATGCAAAAAAAAATATTAAAAAGAGCTTTCTTCTCGTCTGGTCGAAGCAACACGTGACCAAAATGCTGGCCTCTATCTCGCCCAAAGGGTGAGCATCGCCATACAACGTGGTAATGGGGCCAGCATTTTGGGAACAATTCCCGCAGGTACATTTATCTTAAACATTGCAATGTATGTTTTTTTTAACATAAAACCGTTTAACTTAAAAAGTTTTTTTACCTATTTTTATTAACAAGAATAAGTCTACGTTTGACCACCAACTTATCTTTACAAACAACTTTTACTATGGCAACAAACCTGAACTCGCAAAAAAATAATCAGCAGCTCCATACATTTTGTCGAGTATCAATGACATTTGAATGATGAAAACTATGAGCCCTTTTCGGCTAGCATACCCTTTCCTTATAACCCTGTATTTGTGAAGTACCTGGGTATCACGCTGGACAGCAAACTAAACTGGGCAAACCACCTCCAATGCAAAATAAACAAATCCATCATCTCCTTCTGGCAATGCAGGAAAATGATAGGGAAAACTTGGGGACTAACCCCGAAAATAACAGTATGGCTGTACAACACAGTTATAAGGCCCTCCTTAACATATGGCGCCCTAGTCTGGTGGCCTAGAACTAAACAACACACAACAATAAACAAACTGAAAAAACTCCAGAGACTCGGCTGTGTAGCTGCAACCGGCTGCATGAGAACGGCCCCTACGGCAGCCCTAGAGGCATTACTCGACCTGCCACCACTGCAGCTACACATCCAACAGGAGGCCGCGGCCTCTGCTTACAGACTCCGCGCACTCAATCTCTGGGAACATAACAGGAACGCGACCCACACCACAATCATAGAGGAATGTGCAGAGGGCAACCCAGATATTCTCTCTATTTATGACAGGGTACCTAAACAACACATCTTCACTAAAAGCTACAAAGTACAGCTGTACGAGGAGCCTAGTGTAGACACCAACACACAGGAGCTTAGGATATATACAGATGGCTCTAAAATGAAAACAGGTACAGGTACAGGCGCTTTCTCAGACGAGCTGAATATCCATGTAGCGTTAGCTCTAGGGACACACAGCTCCATCTTCCAAGCGGAATGTGCAGGTATCATCCAAGCAGCAACAGCAATACTAAACAGGAAGGTAACTGGCCACAATATCAGGATACTTTCAGATAGCATGGCAGTTCTTCGAGCACTGCAAAAAGTTGAGCACTCCTCGGGGCTAACAGTTCAATGTCACTGTCTACTGGAAAAGGTCAGTAAACTAAACTCACTGACCCTCCAATGGATAAAAGGACATAGTGGATCCAGAGGAAATGATGCGGCTGATGAATTGGCAAGAAGAGGCTCGGCCATGCGCCCCGTAGGACCGGAGCCAATGATACCTCTGCCTTTCAGCCAAATCAGGTCATGGATTCGCGAGAGAACGCACAAACTACACCAAAAGCTTTGGGCAAGTATGGAGGATTGCAGGCAGTCGAGGGAGGCCTTCCCGGTACTGAACCGGAGAACCTCCCGAAAACTCCTCAGTCTAAAACGGGACAAGCTCCGACTTTTCGTCGGAATAGTCACCGGACATTGCCCATTAAACAAACACCTATTTACTATAGGTGTTACAGATAGCCCCCTGTGCAGAGGATGCATGGAGGCGGAAGAAACGGCCAAGCACGTGCTCATGGAGTGCGAAAGCGTGGCGTCCCAGAGAGCGAAGTTCCTGGGAAAACCGGGAACCCTGCGGGAGGCCTGCAGCGTGACACGCAAGCTGCTGGACTTCCTGGAGGACATCGGGTGGCTGGAGTAGCCGCCGTCACCCGCTCACGCAAAAAGGGCCGACGTACGGCCTAGTTGCGGAAAAGAGCCCGCTCACCAAGTAAGTAAGTAAGTAACCCTGTATTTGTATTATCAGTTTCAGGGTTTGATTGCCAAAAATTACACTTATTTTATACATTTATTTGATCACATAAAAGTATTAAGTATGTAAGTAAGTAAAACCCGGTCACAATATCTGTGCACCTCGCTGGAATGCGGCGCCTCTCCCGCTTCCCCTGTCACCTCTCCGCGCACTCCCCGCCCCGGTGCGACAGTACGGTTAGCATCTTCGTTGCCGATACACGTCCCGACAATTTTGATATTTTCGCTTTGTTGTTGTTTTGTTTTTTAATATTTATTGTTAAGTTTAGACATATGACGTCACGAGGTCAGGTGCACAGATATTGTGACCGGGTTGTAAGTATGTACCTTACATACTAAATGCGTTCTACGGTTTCACTTGGTATTATTTTTATACTTTACTTCAAAAGAATAGCAATGATATTTCAACAGCATTCACTTGTAGATGGCGGTCAAATGCAAGCCTATTTCTGAATAAAAAAACATTTGTTAAAATAGCATTTTTTTGTATAAGTGGTGTGTTTAAAATAAAGATTATATAATTTTGTTATAACACTCACGTAACTCACCTGATGAAGGTCACCGAATGTGATCGAAACTAGTAGTAAACGACTTAACTTTTACGTGAATATTCCCGTATTTACGTGAATATTAACTATAACAAAATGTGTCAAAACCACAGTAAGATTTTTTTTCCAAGATACAATGGAGTCAATGTTTAATTCACGGGCTATCTTTGTTCTAAAGAACAATGGCGACGTCCCATACATTGATTTACCCAGCCTTTTTAACATTTGCAAGCTACGTTCATTAGAGATACTTTTAGCAATGATAACTTATGCTACAAGAATACGTATACAAATAGTATTTAATGTACAGAAGTTGGGAGAAAATAATTGACAAAGGTTAAATTGTGTAGGTACTTAACCTATAATGGTATTATGATTAGAGCCATTTTCAACAAAGATCAAATCACTTGCAAATCTTTAGTCCAGAGGGAACGCCGTGTGTCTCGTGAAAAGCAGAGTCGTTAGAGAGGAATATTATCAGGCCAAATCTTCGGTAAATCAACAAATAATGCAAACACTGCGGAAACTTCGTTCGGTTAGAATAACACGATTGTCGGGATGAAAATGACGTGACATTAGTTGACATTACTGATAGATGACTGACTGAATGCAGCGTATTGCGTTTTATTTCACGAACCTGCAATAATTTGTTAAAAAATTGAACTTTTGAGTCCCTACTTCTAAAAATATACGAGACCTATGAAATAATTAGAGAAATATTATCATTTAAAACAATCATAATAAAATTAATGAACGGGCCTGGTTTTTTTTTATTCAACTGGGTCCACGCGTCGCCATCCTTCTTTCATTCAATTCCGTTGAGCCGTTTCAGCGGGAAGAAATAACAAACATGAACACACACAAACTTTCTCATTGTTACTATACCGTGTTTAACTTGCAATGTATGTTTGTTTAGGTCAAATCTTGAACTGAATATTTAACTACATACTTCCTGATGTCCGATTGAGCTGAAATTTGGTATACTTGTGTAACTCAAATGAGTAGTCTTGTGTATCAGTAGTCTGTTTTTAACCGACTTCAAAAAAGGAGGAGGTTATCAATTCGTCTGTATGTTTTTTTTTTTTTTTTTATGTTTGTTACCATATAACTTTTGACTGGGTGAATCGATTTTGATGATTCTTTTTTTATTAGAAAGCTGACGCTTCCCATTCGGTCCCATTTAAATTTAGTCCAGTTCTGATAATTGTATCCATGAGAAAACCATATAAGTCTTAAATTTGCATTAAGTACGTGCGCGACAAATAGATGAATAACTCAATAGTCGGTCTTTTGAAGTTGGTTTTTGTTTTTTGTTTTGTAAAAATAATGTTCTTGTTTAACTCATTTTTTTGAAGTTTTTTAATAACATTAGGATATTGTAAAAGATACGAATACTAAATCCAGCTAAATATGGCAAAGAAATGTTTATAGATTACATGGAGGGTTCTGGAAACTGGAACTTGCAATACAATCAGTCGATAAATGATAAGCAAGCAGGAACCAAGTAGAGATAATAAAAGTTTTCGTATGTTTTAAAATTTAGAAGGAAGGATTTTAAATAAATATTTTTAAAAACTTTTTTTACTTCCTACGAGTATTTTAATGTCATAATTAAATGGAAATATTTTTAATTCTAGATTATTTTCTATATTTAAATCATCAGATAGCGGGTGAAACTGCGGAGCGCAGTTAGTCGTATATAAATTATATAAAATTAATATTAAGTGACGGACGTGTTATAATTTGGCCACGTCCGATGCAGGGGACTGACTGAAGTGGAGTGCCAGTGATAATCATAAAGGAGTCTGGATCATAAAGGGTTTTAGAATATCGTCGGTTTAGTGCGAGAAGTCGTTAACTGAAAAAAAATCACTAACTGGAAAAGTCACCAACTGTTTTACAATGAAAAGTAACGTAGTTATGATACTTTTTTGTTTATTATTAACACAAATGCTCACGTTTTATTGAGTCTGATACTCCGACTAATTCGATCACATTCGCTGATGTTTTTCGCGGAGTAATTACAAGCGAGATGCGCTTGAAGTCGCGTCCAGCCTATAGTCACCGCGTTACCAACTGAGTCGTAGGGCCTTCGTCGTAGTCGTTAGTCGTATGTTTCTATCTGATTTTATTCTTATCGATATGCGCCTATATAACCATCTTGCGTTACTATGCGGCTCCATAAGACCCACAAAAGTGCGAGCGAGATAAAAAAAAATAGAGAAATGATTTATGGCCGCTCGACTCGTTGGTAACGCGGTGACTACGAGTATAGTACTGATTTTACAGTTAATGACTTTTTGCAGTAAGGCGACGATATTTTAATCATAATTTGTAGAAAATATACAGGGTCCACTCTAAATCACTCTATCATAGACCCTTCTTTTTAAAAAAAACTTTAAGTTTTTGGTTAAATTATGTATACAAAAATCTATAAATTAATGGATAGAAAGCACTCGTTTACAAAAATCCTCAAAAACCTAAATATGAAAAACATTTCGAAAAATAATAATTTTAAATTGAATAAAAACTGCGTGGAGTTGATTGAGAATGGATGTATGGCTTATTTAATTTCACGAAACCAGTAGCGTGCAGTACTTTGAGAATGCCGTGGAGCAGTTTGAAACCAAAATTATTATTAACTAGCGGCCCGTCCCGGCTTCGCACGGGTAGACTTTGGGATAAACGTAGAGTAAATTGAAATCGGTCCAGTCGTTCACGCGTGATGGCGTGACCAAAGGTGTTGAGAATAATTATAGGAACTCTTTGTTATAACCTCTATTCTCATGCTATTGCGTAACTATAGCAACCGTAGTTTGTTGATGCTAACTTGTCAATTTATAGTAAAAATTATCAGTATAAAACGCACACTGTTTTGATGGATATGATTGAATTTGAACTTTGTACAGAGGTAATAAAGTGCAAATTGACTCTTGGACGTTAGGAACATACCTACATTGCTTAAACAACAGTGAGTGCTTACAATTCAATATGAACTTTAAACAATAGCAATAAAGCTCGTTTTAGTTAGAAAACGTTTGTATGGGAAAAATAAAAGGGCTGTTTTTAGGGTTTTTCAATATTTCTGAGAGATTTTCTTAATATTTTTTTCCGTAAGAACCTTGTCCTAATAATAACAAATACAACAAAAAAAGAATTAGTGAAATCGGTCCAGCCATTCACGCGTGAGGCCGTGACCAAGGAAAACCGGTTTCATTTTTATATATATATAAGAATAAGATATAAGATAAGATAAGATAGATAGATTAATTTGACTTTTTTATTCGTGGAGTCATTTGAAACCATTTTTTGGAGTACACCGGGAATAAGCCCAAGAAACAACAGCAATCATTATAATTCACGAAATGGCTTAGACTCATTTGAATGAGAAGCAGAATTGTTTTGATGAGATGATAAAACTAAGAAAAGAGCTTTACGGAATTTTAATTTGAGACCATTTTATAAGAAGATTAAAGTATGGACGAAAGCTTTTGAGTAATTAAAAAGGCAGTTATATATAAGTATGTGGTGGAAAGTTATTTTTGAATTATTACCGAAGAATTTGGTAAGAATAATTTTGTTCCTGGAATTTTTATTTTTTTGTAAAAAAATAAGGAACGATATTTTCTAGGAGTAATGACAAAAAAAAAACTAATAAAAGGTATAAATAAATAATACTATCAGAAAGTTATCTATTAGAAACAGCTTTACAAAAATGCACGAGACTGAATCTACATTTTAAGAAGTTTCGTAAAATTACCTAAAATTACAATATGTACCTAATATAAATCTCGAGGCAGTTTAGAAATATTACTTCTACAAAGTCTATATTTTGAAAAAAAAAAAACGCGATAAAATAATTTGAAAGTAACTACAATATATTTACATAGTTACTTTATTATACTAACAATATCATAAACTAAACCGTATTATACAGGGTTATTCATAAAGGGTATGCTAAGCCGAAAAGGGCTAATAGTACCTACTTATCATTATGAACAACTGTTACTATAGGACCAACCCAGAATTCACAAAAAAAAATCAGCTGTTCCATACATTTTGTCGAGCGTCATTGACTTTTTTCTATGGAACAGCTGATTTTTTTTCGCGAATTTTAGGTTGGTCCCATAGTAAAAGTTGTTCATAATGATGAGTACTACGAGTCCTTTTCGGCTTAGCATACCCTTTATGAATAACCCTGTATAAGTACGTTTTATTAATTGAAGATAATGGACCCAAGATTGAAGGCTTTTTAACAGATCTAAATTTTCTAAAACTATTGACGTCTTTGTCTAATACATTGCAATGATAAAGACAGATATATTTTTAGTAATTTTAGATCTGCCAAATAAATCCTTCAAACTTGGGCCCAATACCTACTTATAATTATGTATAGTACGCTTCATCAAAGCTTTGTACATGATTCGAAAAAAAATCAGGGATGTGTACCTTTCCATTAAGAAAAAGTAAAAAACCACGTCACCTCAAAAAAAATGTGGTTTGGAAGAAATCGCTCTTTGTGGTAAAACAGCTCTTTGTTTCAATCTTATATATTTTTACGTTTAACAAAAATTGTTAAACCTCATCTTTACCAGCGCAAAGACGAGTATAAATCAAAACAATCTATTAAAAAAGCACAACAAAGTAAACAACTCTAAATCTGAAACCGGAAACCAGAAACATCGGTATTGACGCATTGAGAGGCAATGTCAGACGGACGGAGTCCACTTCCGGCGGAATCCGCACGCCATTTCCGGATGAGGGTGCAGGTTTGCAGACGTGAATGGGGTAGTCGGCCGAAAGGGTTGGAGATGACGTTTGGTACTAAACCGGTACTACACACAATGGTTCTAATAGTACCTATTAGTGATAGCGTGTGGTTTAGTATA
The DNA here is from genome assembly GCA_949125135.1 of Alcis repandata. Taxonomy (NCBI): domain Eukaryota; kingdom Metazoa; phylum Arthropoda; class Insecta; order Lepidoptera; family Geometridae; genus Alcis; species Alcis repandata. The sequence continues at coordinate 5,041,574 of OX421240.1, forward strand.
GTTGTTTAGTTTATTGCCAACTAATAAAATAGGTAAAATAAAATAAAATAGGTAAAAGTGTGTTTTGTTTATTTCGCTTTCACGCTTTAACTACTGAACTGATCATCATGAAATTTTGCATTCTCATTATCAGAGATACAGAAAAAGATATAAGGTACTCATTGTTTTTATCACCGCCGTTTTATCGATATCCCGCGGGAGAAACTGCGGGGCGCAGCTATACCACTGTACATGCAACCTATTCGTATTATGGATGCCTGGAAGAGATTGCTCTTAGCTGTAAGGCTACAATTTGCCGTACTAGTTTCTTAGTATTTTCTGTAGTGAACATTTTTTTATGATACTCAATAATGTTTCATCTCACATTGTTTCCAGTGAAATTACAGGGCAAATGGGAGATTAAACAACTTATATCTCAGGGTGACGAGCGCAGTGCTGTGCCGCGCATGGTTTTGAATTCTGCGAGTTCAAAATTCTGGGTAGCGCAGACCTGTTATGGGCAAACGTAACGTTTAACATCAGGCGAGCGATTTGCTCGTCTCGTCACTCAATTACATAAAAAAAAAATGATTTTAACACGCTTTTATTAGCTTCACCTGTATGTTTGTATGTTTGTATGTTTGTATGTTTGTATGTTTGTATGTTTGTATGTTTGTATGTTTGTATGTTTGTATGTTTGTATGTTTGTATGTTTGTATGTTTGTATGTTTGTATGTTTGTATGTTTGTATGTTTGTATGTTTGTATGTTTGTATGTTTGTATGTTTGTATGTTTGTATGTTTGTATGTTTGTATGTTTGTATGTTTGTATGTTTGTATGTTTGTATGTTTGTATGTTTGTATGTTTGTATGTTTGTATGTTTGTATGTTTGTATGTTTGTATGTTTGTATGTTTGTATGTTTGTATGTTTGTATGTTTGTATGTTTGTATGTTTGTATGTTTGTATGTTTGTATGTTTGTATGTTTGTATGTTTGTATGTTTGTATGTTTGTATGTTTGTATGTTTGTATGTTTGTATGTTTGTATGTTTGTATGTTTGTATGTTTGTATGTTTGTATGTTTGTATGTTTGTATGTTTGTATGTTTGTATGTTTGTATGTTTGTATGTTTGTATGTTTGTATGTTTGTATGTTTGTATGTTTGTATGTTTGTATGTTTGTATGTTTGTATGTTTGTATGTTTGTATGTTTGTATGTTTGTATGTTTGTATGTTTGTATGTTTGTATGTTTGTATGTTTGTATGTTTGTATGTTTGTATGTTTGTATGTTTGTATGTTTGTATGTTTGTATGTTTGTATGTTTGTATGTTTGTATGTTTGTATGTTTGTATGTTTGTATGTTTGTATGTTTGTATGTTTGTATGTTTGTATGTTTGTATGTTTGTATGTTTGTATGTAACCGACTCCTTTGAGCGCGTTTTTGACCCACTTTAAACGGTCAGATTTTTTTCAAACTTCGTAGATATATCGAGCACCGATGACAATACACTAAACAAATCGTGTTTTTTAGTTTTTTTAACAATTAATTTTTTTTACGACTAAATTAATATTAGCCAAACCTCGGAACCGGATATGAGAGGCAACAAAATTGAATCGATTGATTATCTGCAATCATTCATTCCTCCCATCGTGCTCTTCTTCTCTGACTAAAGTTAAAAAAAAACTTATCTATGGTTTGGTTTTTGTATACAAATTGTTTTTGGACTTGGACGTTGTTTTTAATATCTAATACTTATTATTTTAAGTAACAAAGCTATATTTAGCCTGACACGCTATTGCGTGACTGGCAAGAGTACTTATAAGCCACTATTATTACCCCTTCAACATCGATTACAGTGCCATCATTTTACTAGGAGTATTCGTGTTTCATTTCGTATATGAAAAAAAATCTACGTCGAAACGGCTGGACCGATTTGATAAAACATGTCTAAGAAACACCGCTACAAATCAGCTTTCCAATAAAAAATTGCATCCAAAACGGTTCACCGGTTTAAGAGGTACGGTGCCATAGATAAATACACAAACATATCAGTAAAAATAGGAGTTTCAATACAATAAAGGGGTGTATCCCACTATTTCCATGGAAATACAAAATAGAAAAAGTGGGACCAGCGTTTTTTTACAAATTATATCCCATTATTTCTATTGCGACTAAAAAAACACAGTTATGTTATTTGAGTTTGCCACTTTTAATGAATAGATTAAAATTATAACACGACTTCTCGGTATACAAAATTATTTTTACAGACAAAAAACAAAAACCGACTTTAAAAGACCGACTATTGAGTTATTCATCTATTTGTCGCGCACGTTCTTAATGCAAATTTAAGACTTATATAGTTTTCTCATGGATACCATTATCAGAACTGGACTAAATTGAAATGGGACCAAATGGGAAGCGTCAGCTTTCTAATAAAAAAAGAATCATCAAAATCGATTCACCCAGTCAAAAGTTATGAGGTAACAAACATAAAAAAAAACATACAGTCGAATTGATAACCTCCTCCTTTTTTGAAGTCGGTTAAAAAATAAATAGCCGTCATACGAGGTGATGGAGCGTTTCTTTTGTCGCAGCCGACAGCAATAGAAATAGTGGGACAATCAATCTGAATCAGGCCCAGTATTTCTATCAATAGAAATACCTAATAGAAATAGTGGGATACACCACAATAAAGAGTACCTATATAAATCTTACATAGTGACACACCATAAGGTCACCTCTTTACGTCGTGATAACTGATAAATATTACATTATCATATAGCCCAATTTTTATCAAGGAAAAGTTAACCATTCCTGCATAACAGCGAGCGAAACCGCGGACCACAACTAGTCGGTTACTAAAATGAATTTCTAAATTAAACTTATATTGCACCCTGAAACCTATCGTTTTCATGAAATTACTGCATAATAAATTCTAAATTAAATTTATATTGCACCCTGAAACCTATCGTTATCATGAAACATAATAAAAGGATATTATGACCTATAACAGCCCCACTTTCTTCCACGCCACCTGCTCATGAATGTAGACCGCTGACCTGCGATTGGTGCTGTTCCATCGATCCAGGTGTCATCCTCAGTTCGCGTATGCTATTGCTCATTAATGATGCATTGGTAGAAGCCACCTGGCGAATCGACGGCGGAAGCGCCTTTAGATATTACGATCATTTTCTTTTAAAATGTTGTTAGGCACTTCTTTGTTAAATATTTTTACTCAGGTAACCTATGCATTTTTTATACTATAAACCGTTATTAGTCCATTTATTTATCCGTTTCTTAAAAAATCGTGTGAAATATTTAAGTTCTCGGACACATAGAAAAAATAGCGTAGGTAAGTACATTAGAAAAAAATGGTAAAATTTAAAATTGGTTACATTCCAGACCGTTGACGATTTCCCAATTTGATTTAGATTTTTCGTAGGAAAAAATCTCTGGGAAGGCACTTATACAAAAAATTTCATTGAAAAAAAAATGGTATAGGGACAGCAATGTAGACGTATTTTTAACGTCCCCAGTTTCTAGTACAGCTCAATTAATATGCCTCAATTATTACAACACAATTTCATGACGCATTTTCGTGAGCTAACGAAGCTGAAACATTGTAGTTTCCAGGTTACACCTTCCTTTGAAACTCACCAAGTAATTCCATTTTAAAAGCAAACGAATTATTTGTTACCACACAGTATGGTTTAAGTACATTTCCTCATTCTAAAAATGGTCAAAAACTTGTATTTTGAAAACTGGTAACGAGCATGGACTAGTCTAAAATTTTATAAATAAAAAAAAACAACGAGCTGAACAAAAACTTAATTGTTTTACAATAAGACCGCTCGAGTACTTATAATTTTACTTGGTCTTAGGTTTTTTCTTGAAATTTGTTTGGTGTGCAATTAAGGTATATCATACTATAAGTATGACGACAAATCAATGTTTACCAATGAAGAAGCGCGGTTTTACAACATACCTACTAACATAATGTTACTCTCTTAAATAAAAAATGTTAACTCATTTCACGCATTTAAAAACATTTATCTCGATATATTTATTTTCGATGATAAGTTATTGTAACTTGTAACCGCAATAGAAAAATAAATGCGTGAAATGGCTCAAAATGTGTGTTTAAAATGCGACGACGAACACATTTTTTTATTAATCCATGTTATCGCATAATTGACATTTAATTTTCTTCGCGATAATAAAGTTTTTAAACCTAAACCTATTCTACCAATAAACACAAAACTATAGGTAAATAGACGTGGTGGTTTGGAAATCTTCTTCTCCTCTGTGTCTATTTGTTATTTTGTTTATCGTTCAGTCTTTTTACGAGTAATTTCTTCTTAAGTGTATTTCCAACAATTAATTTGTCATATCTTATTATTTAGTTTGTTATTGTTCAAACAGCAATGTCACACAAAATAAATACAAAATAAATCTACTTAATCCTTTATCTGTTGGTTACCTTTTATTATTTGTTACTTTTAATTCGAAAGGTGGAAATTAGTGGCAGTCGTATTTATTGTTACGCAAAGACACTTTGTTCTGGACAAGAACATTATTTTTACAAAACAAAAAACAAAAACCGACTTCAAAAGACCGACTATTGAGATATTCATCTATTTGTCGCGCACGTACTTAATGCAAATTTAAGACTTATATGTTTTTCTCATGGATACCATTATAAGAACTGAAATGGGACCAAATGGCGTCAGCTTTCTAATAAAAAAAGAATCATCAAAATCGATTCACCCAGTCAAAAGTTATGAGGTAAAAAGGAAACATAAAAAAAAAACATACAGACAAATTGATAACCTCCTCCTTTTTTGAAGTCGGTTAAAAATGCGTTCAAAATGGAAAAAAAATAGTAGTAGAGGATTTAGAACTCATAACCGAAGCCGAATCTTGGAAAAGTAGGTTTGAAAACTTTGCAGGTTCCTTCAAGGTAAACCTGTTCCATCCCAAACTACAAAGCTGTTTGTATTTCAAAGCAAAATATTATTTTACTCAGAAAATTATTTTAATGTTTAAAAATAATCGTGAGTAAAGCCAGCTACAGCAAAGAAATCATTCTAGGCCTTACGCTATAAAAGGCTTTGTCTTACATAATTAATTAAAAATCGAGCGCGGCCGGTCACGAAAGCATGTCAAAATTATGAGGTCTAATAGTAACAAGCCAGTACTTATCTGTACAGTTGAATGATGGGAGCCACTGTTGTATTCTTCATCAAATCTGAAAAGTCTTTCTTGGAAAATTTTAGTTCCTTCATTTGGCCTACTTTTTGTTTAAGTAGGTCGGTCTGTATAGCAACTCGTATTGTTGACCAATTTTAGTCAATTGTTCTATTACTATCTGCGTTCTACGGTTTCACTCGCGCGGTGATTATGATGATAATGATGGAAAATATGTGTTTTAAAACATTGGCTTTTCCAACCTATTCCAACCAGGGTATAAATAATATACATAATTATATCTATAATATATCAAATTTCAATCATTTTTGTCCAGCCGTTTCAGCGTGAATAAGCCACAAACATACATACATACTTTCGCAATTTTAATATAGTGATTTCAGTCTATTAGATATCATAAAATTTTAATTAGGAAAAGTCGTTCAAAGTTGCACAGTGATTTACAGGGTTAACGATATAGGCTAATAGTAAACAACCGAACGAGACGTGACGGTTTATGATTGTTTTCATAGCATTACGACCGGCTTTTAATATGTTAGTAGAACAAAGTAAAGGTAGAATATATTACGAAAACAGTATTAAAATGCTATATGTATTAAAATATTAATTGATTTATATTTTTTACATTTTACACAAATAAGAATTTATGTTACAAACATCTGGGTGGCACAGACCTGTTTAGGCAAACTAAGATATTTTTAAAACATCTCGCTGCGAATGTAGGCAAACGTGAGATTTAACATCAATTGTATTAAAAATAAATTAAAAATTTTAGCATATTGGAGATATGAACACGATAGGACAGTTTAGACAAGGTTTTTTTAGTTTAGACAAGTAAGGGTAAAAATCTAGCATTCATCAGATCCGCTATACGCATTATAGACTGCAATCCGGAACTTGTAAGTGACAGAAAATTATAACCTAACTACAAAACCCATTATTTAGGGCTTGTACACAAATCGATGCCGCAGAAAATTGCGACGCGAATTTCTGCGATGCGATTTCCGCGGCAAGGAAATTCTTTGCCGCAGAAATCGCATCGCAGAAATTCGCGTCGTGCGTGCTCGCAGATTTTTGGGATGCGACGTCGCACCGCAGTTTTGTGTACAAGCTCTTTGGCCGGGATAACAAGTAGCCTATAGCAGTCTAAGTTGATCCAGGCAATAAGCTACTTCCAAATCAATTTAAAATTTGTAATAGTCAGTTTGCGTGATTGGGTGACAAACACCCAAACATACAAATTTTCAGGTTTATATTATTATTAAGATAGTAAGTGTAGGACTACTAACTTATCTAGACTGAGCCAGAAGAACAACATAAGCAAACTCATACAAACTGAAAAGTAAATAAAACTTGTAAAAACTAGAGTTAACAATTTGTTTGATCTTTTAGAACGCAATAAGAATTTGCTTCACTTTAAATTCACTATCTTTCCACCTAACAATGTAAACTTATTTTTGTGATAAAAAGCGACAAACAAACAAGATTATATTTTACAAGTCAGGGTGCACTCTCAAGAAAACTTGGTAGACATTGTCAGGAACTCGCAAGTTTGGTCCATATGCGGTTTATGCAGATACTCGTGCACAAAATACCTTAATAGCTAACAAAATTAAATAAATATAGGGTTATTCATAAAGGGTATGCTAAGCCGAAAAGGGCTCATAGTACTCATCATTATGAACAACTTCTACTATGGGACCATCCCGAAATTCGCGAAAAAAAAATCAGTTGTTCCATAGAAAAATATCAATGACACTCAACAAAATGTATGGAACAGCTGATTTTTTTTTCGCGAATTTCGAGTTGGTCCCATAGTAAAAGTTGTTCATAATGATGAGTACTATGAGCCCTTTTCGGCTTGGCATACCCTTTATGAATAACCCTGTATACGTTTATTAACTTTTTTTACCGGGATTAAATCTGCGTTTGACCACTAACTCAGAAACTGGCCAAATTTGAAGCACGCAAACTTAGAAAATACCTTATTCACTCTGACCTTGAAAAGCCCAAGATTGTATTTCTCAGTAAAAAGATAGCCGGCCGTTTATTCCATTTCCTGACTACACCTAAATTTGATTTGTATGAATTGATATGATATGAATGTCGTTGGATTTGCATTGTTGTGTGCTTGGTTTCCACGTGTAATATTTCATCTTCTTCCAAGAAATACTGCGAAATCGCTATACGTTGTAATAAAAACCAAATATCGGGTTCCGCTGAGCATTTCACATGATGCACTTCAAACGCCGCTTTGATCTTTTGTATTTCACATACATCGAAGTTTGTAATTTGAAATTGTGTTGTACCCACCATACCCCTCCCCTAATAGGTATGGTTCATATTTCGATGAGTAACGAGTTTTGCTGCTTTTGATTTGCAGTAAATAGGTGTGATACAAGAATAAGTAGAGGCAGCTCGCAGTTTTCCAGTTCGAACCGGTTTATCACAGTTATTGATTCGTTGTGGAGAAAAGATATGAAAACCTGGAAATAAAATAAACAATCACAATTCTAATCTATCATAAAAAATTTAAGTCTATTCAAATAATTAACTAAGAATCACATTTAAACTTTTCATTTTGTACCTAATATTTCTTTATATAACCAACAGAAAAGTTAACCTCGACAAAAAAATTAACCCCTCATTCCTTAGTACGAAGCATTACGCGGCAAAGTGAAAAATGTAACATATTAACTCGAAGCACTTTTCCCACTGACTGTTCGCTAGAACACTACTTGGCACTCGTGCGTTATATGCGTTTTGCATAACACTTAACCATATATTTTAGTAGAAGAGTGCTGTGCGCGACAGTACAGAGAGATTTTTACCAAATATAAAAATGTGAGGTGAAACTGGGCGCTAAGGTTTCAGATTTTTGTGCTGCACTTTGCGGGATAAAGGAAGGGTGTAAAAATGTGTTAGGGAAATATGTCTTTGTGTAACTGAGGTTTTATTTCCGGTGAACGGAGCAGTCTTGGTTGCTACTATTATGTTTATTTTCGCAAGTACCTATAGGTAGTTTTAGTATTTGAATGTATTTAGTATATATATTATTTTTTTATTTTATGTAGGTTTATATGATGATGTTTTTCTTCTATATTGCACACCCCGTTTTTAATAAAAAAAAATTATGTATCCTCTCCATCCTAAGGTTGCCTGGAAGAGATCGCTCTTAGCGATAAGGCCGCCAGTTGTCGCACTAGTTTTTAGGTGTTATAATCCTTCTGTTTGTAATTTATGGTGTGAACAATAAAGAGTTTATCTATCTATCTATCTATGTCTTGACCTAAATAAGTGTAGCATATTTTTCCATAATAAAACATTTTCGTTGTTTTAACTAGCTTTAATATATATGCTTTTACATTAGCTACGTTAGAGGAATATCACAAAACCGCTGAGTCAAAATCACCCTTGCGGCCTTCTGTCTTGTTATACCTTCTTAAATAATTTATCTCTTAAATAATAATCAACTTTGTGATTACATCATGGCTTTCAGTCAAAAAATTGAAATCAATAACAATAATATATAACGATTAAAATATTATTTCATATGCTTTCAGGTGGGTGGCCAAAGCCATTATAATAATATTTCGAACTAAGAAGTCCATGATAAAATTGTGTTGAGAATAAATGGATGTATTAACTCTTGTCATAATAATGTTCTGACTAAACGAATGCTAGACTTATGACTCCAAAGCCCAAAATTTCTAAGTCAGGTGAAGATAGTATTCCAAACATACTCGTAACAAACTAATCCCCAAACTTAAATCGCAAATTTTCAACTTAACCAAAGTTAATGTTAAGAAACTGGCACAGAGCGTTTGCTAATGCAATTTGTGGGTAATTAGTGATTAGTCTGTAGAGAGTAGAGCGTAGAGACAGTCTGTGTGTCGCATTCGGGGATAAGACACAGCCTCGAGGTGGGTTAATTGCTGTTTATGCTCTATTACGTGTGTGAGTGTGTTGATAGTGATAGCAATAGAGACATAGAAATAGTAAATACAAAATATTTTACTGCCTACGCCTCGCATTTTCAACGGCTATCCATTAAGAACCGTTTATTTTACGCGATATAATAGGTATAGGTGTTATAAGCTACATATATCCATGTCAAATTTCATCTAAATCTGTTGATATAAGATGCTTTTCAGATGACCTTTAGTAACTAGTGAAGTTAAACAATCCTATCACATTTAGGTATACTCATTACTCAATGTCCAAAAAAAGCTGCATAGATTTGGATAAAATTTGGTCCAAAGGTTGCTTTTTCTTCGATCTACACTTTTTCCCGGAAACAGATTTCTGCCAGTTTCTTCAAGATAGCAACTTTGTCTGTGGGACTAACCCTGAAATCTCGAAAAAATAATTAGCTGTTTCATAGAAAAATGTCAATGAGACTCAACTGTATCTATGGACTGTATGGGTAACAGTTGTTCATAATGATGAGTACTATAAACTTTTTTCGGCTTAGCATCTCTTTCATTATAACCCTTTATATGTGCTATTTCACCTAAGAGATAACACTAAGAAACTACAGTACCTCAAATACTGCTATAAGGCCTGTTTCCTTCAATACTTCAAGGGCATGTTGTGGTTCACAACTTTCACAACATGAAAGTTAAGGAAAATCAGCAAGAAAAGCAGCACGTGCCGACCTATTACGCCGACAGTCCTTGTGGCTCGGTTTCAGTAATTTAAATGTTTGTTTTCCTCATAAATTAAGAATAGCAGGTATAAACATTCACCTTTTCGAATAGTACGACTCATTTTTGCGTAATTGTTGTGAAAGTCAAGGTTTCATTGGACTGTTGTGTTACTAAATTAGATAAAACAAAAAAAACCACTTTTAATGTGGAAGGGATTAGTTTCTTTAACCCCGAAGCAGTAACAGGGGTGTTATTAGTTTAACTTCAGTGTGTATATCTGTATGTGGCATCGTATGTTAGCTCCCATACGGCTAAACCAATTTTGATTTAATTTTCGTATAAAAAGCAACTTGATCAAAAATGCTCATAGCGTTGATTAATATAAGCATTGATTGAGTTTAAATATTATTTATGAGCTCTTTTCTAGACTGGGATTTTTTAAATTTTAAATTAAATTACTTGTTTAACGTTGATACTCGTAGATTGATCCGTGTTTGACATTCTATAGCAAGCTAAAATTTCTTCAAATACTTGAAGGCAACTTTTTCTTCTGTTCTCCCCTTATCTCCTTCACAAATATCTTAATCCCTATCAACACACGTAATGAGGTCCAAACTACTCCAGAAATTGGACACTAAACGCGTTAGTGCTGCTGGTAATAAGATTTCTAATAAGAAAACATTAGCCCAGCCGGGGAAATTGTGTAGTTATCAGTATGTAGTTAGCGTTTCGCTTCTACGTTTATTACCTACTCTTAAAACAGAACCTGGACTGAAAAGTACTGCTGTTTTAAGAATTTTACGTTTAAAAATTTCATAGAACCAGGTAAGTAAGTACACAAATATACAAAGTTGCGTTTAAGGCGTTACATAAAATAGATGCTCATGTTCTGGCCACGTGTGTCGTATTATAGTCGTCACAAAATAAGAGGCCCGTTTTGACGTTTGTCATTGCGACGTAACTAGTGATGTAACCATACGACTCGGTACTCGATACTCACGATAAATCAATTCAAGTTTGTATGAGTATTTGATCCATTTGATTTTGTATTGTAAAGTACATTGGATTAAGGTTACGATTCGAATTTAACTTAAACTTGAATAGTATATTGAAACGATACGAAATGGTGCGAGAGCTCAATTTGTCTCAAATTTAATATTTTTAGTTATAATAACATTCAAAAAAACAAGAAAAAACGAAAGTGATTGAATCTTCATTCAATAATTTTCATCGGATGATGAGCCAAAGTCGTCAGTTGAGCTATCGTCAATTCAATAATTAATTGGTTACAAGTTACAACATTAATAAATGAAAAAATAAGACTGAGAACGTAACTGTTTTTGAGAGTTTCGTTATAATTTGACATTACATGCTACCATAAAGTATGCGTGAAAAGCGTTCCAAGTTACATTCTACGGTCTTTCTCAAGTGTCCAAACGGGCCTCATATTTTGTGACGACTATAATATTAGTAGAATCAATAAATTGATGACAAAAGAATCTTGTAGCTAATATTAAATTAATGAAATAAGGACAAAAATGACAATTATTATTTTCAATATTACAGTCAATCTTTATTAAATATAGAAGTAGGTATCAATTGCTTAATCATCGTTATATGTCACGAAATAATTGTCAAAGAGAAATTCAGAAATTTCGTAAAAACATTTTTGTGCGAATACTTATGGTAGTTTTTAATTTAGTTTTAAATGCCAATGTTCAAATCTCTAAAGTCTTTGGGAATTTAAGTATATGTACATATATTATAGGGGCCATACAAAAGTTCTCCAATATACCTAATAGGTACCGTCTCAAAGCTGCCGTAGTTCTATCATTGCTTTAACATTGGAGATTACGAGTCGTGTAGAGTTTCTACGAGATTTCATTGAAAATGCGCTTCATTTTTTATATAAAAATAAGTGGCAAACAAGCGACGGGCCACCTAATGGTAAGTGGTCACCGCCGCCTATGGACACTTCCAATACCCGAGGCATCTTCAGTGCGTTGCCTACCTCTGAGGTGTTCATTGCGCTGATGCCAACACTGAAACTGATCTGTACAAACTGTATTACGATTTCTTATAAATTCAGTGATTTTATACCTTAAAAATAATTAAAAGTTAAAAAAACTAAAAAACACGCTTTTTTTAGTGTATTGTCATCGGCCCTCGATATATCTACAAAGTTTGAAAGAAATCTGACCGTTTAAAGTGGGTCAAAAATGCGCTCAAAGGAGTCAGTTACAAACATACACACAAACATACAGGTGAAGCTAATAAAAGCGTGTTAAAAAAGTGAAGGAACGTGCGAGCGAGATAGCGATGCGTCAAAGTCGAGGCCTTAACGCCTCCATCTCAAAGAGAAGTAATATACAAAGTGTATCGGAAAGGTGTAGTAACACTTAAGGGTGTTCTTCGACGTGTAGTCAAAGTGAACAAAGTGAAACAAGTTTGCTAAATTCGAGAAACAAAACATCGAGTCTCCATTCAAAATAATTAGTCACGAGATCAATTTTCTATGGATATTCAATATTTTCTTTCTTGAATTTAGCAAACTTATTTCACAAAAATTGTTAAGAAATACTTAAGATTATTTAATACTTAAGGGTGTTCTTCCACACGTGTAGAAGAACACCCTTAAGTATATTAAGGTAGGTAGGGTGTTCTTCTACACGTGTAGAAGAACACCCTTAAGTATTATCACACCATTCCGTTACACCTTGTACAAATGATACTATTATTTCATAATTATCTTATGTCACCATTACATCATCGCAACCCTATTATTATATTCCCTATTTAGTAAATTAGTAGTACATTTCTAGAAGTGCATTAATGAGTCACTTTCAAAAGATTTATAGTTCCTGAAAGTTTGCAGATTAAGTTTCTTAGTGATAATTGCTCTTCTCATAATTCCAGGTCTTGAGTTCACTAGTCTGAATTAGATGTATATTGTATACCTATAATTTGCAGAGAAATAGAGAATGTTTTACTTAAATAAATACAAGGTGTAACGAAAAGGTGTAATACTTAAGGGTGTTCTTGTACACGTCAAAGTGGACAACTTCTAGAACACAAGTTTGCTAAATTCGAGAAAAAAAATATCGAATCTCCATAGAAAAAAAATTACGTTACTAAATATTTACGGAGACTAGATATTTTTGGTATTTTTGTATATTTAAAACTAAATATCACTATGATTCTACGCCAAATCAATAACAAGAATAACGCAATGATCGCGTTCTATACCGGTATTGTCAGATCAAGAGAATCAATAGCAGTTTAGCAAACGTAGAGCAAGATTAGTTCGGTATTCGAAGAACCCGAACGATGAGAAAACACAGAAGTATAACTTGACTTTCACATTAATATGATAAACAAACAAAATTTCAGGGCAAAAAGAACTTTAACATCTTAAATCTCAGGGTGACGAGCGCAATGCTGTGCGGCGCATTCAAAAGTCTGCGTGGCGCAGACCTAGGTATTACCGGGAAACGTGACGTTTTACATCAAGCGAGCGATTTGCTTGTTTCGTCACTCTTTTGTATAAAAAACAACAGTATAAAAAAAAATGCGGAGTGACCAGTAGCCATCTCTAATTTCACTAGTTGCTAGGCCGCCCAGAGACTTGACATGGCTATACTGTTGTTGTTCATCCGATCCACGGTAGTACTCATTTTTCAATGGTAAAAATGAACTACTGACACTAGCGAGTCTGGCCACAGCACAAGTTACATGTATCGAGACTACCTCAGAACTGGTCAACCTCCGCTAGGCCATACCACATTTTAGAAGTAACTGTTTGTTCTTCTTTCTACAGAAACAGTCTTACTAGATGATAGATGTTATCAAACTTAAAAACTGGACCCATTTACGCAAACAAGAACTAACCCACTGTTTCAGTGAAATTGAATTTAAATTAAATGTTCTAGCTTTTTGAAATCCAATTCTAGCTTTCTACAGGCTAAAACATAAGACTACCATTAGACTACTTTTTCTTTAAACTATAAGTTCTTACGTTTTGCACACTATTTTCAAAAATGTCTCGATTTCTTAATATTGGCTTGCTGTGGGTTAGATCTTGTTTGCGTAAATGGGTCCAACTGTTAGTCTATTAGCTCAAACTTAAGCCATCTGCACCGTTTTCTCCGTGTTTTCACAGGCATCTGCACATCTCTACTCTGTGTCCATAGTCAGCACACAGCCATCTTTCAGCATTTCAGCACGGGCTGGCGAGCATTAGAACGTTCTTTGAAAAGGAATCTGGATAAATGACCTGCAATTTGCATCTTGCAGTACAAATACGGACAAAATGTTGTAAAAACTTTATGACACTTTTGGGTTGTGCCGTGGAAGAATTGATTGGTTTGTGCCTTCGTGCCTAACTATTAATGCTGGATTTGACTGTTGAAATCCTTATAGTTTTGCCATGTCTATCCTTTTGTCTGTTTTGTAAAGGTATTTTTAAGAGGTACTTATTACTTTTAAAAGTAGTCTTTGAAACGACTTTGTGATAACTTACTTTAATATTAAGATTTGTTAGTGTGTGTGTGTGTGGATCAGTTTGAGTTATTTATGACCATTTTCTGTTACCTTATAACTATTTATTATACAGAAAGTGTTTCATTTTTTAAGATTGCGTAAAAATACACAACGATGGCACAAAATATTTTACACACCATACTTTATCCTAACGGACATATAACATTTAAAAGTACACACTTAAATAACTGCGACTATAAGTGTAGTTTGAAATATAATAAGATGTTACATAATTATTTTATTTGTGACGGGTCAGTCCCTTTTACCCCCAGTCTCATTTGCACCCAAGTTTACGGCATTCATGATAAAATTCCTTTTAACCCCGGTTCTCTTACTTTAATCGTTGTTTTGACCAAAGACGTATTGCTTGGAAGTCGGGAAAAAGACTTTTACGTAATATTGAGGAAAACTGTTGCCATAACAAGACTGCTACGCTGCGGTTAACATATAATATGTATTATTCGAAGGAAAATGTAGATTAGGTTAGGTTTGTATAGATGAGGCATGCTGCGGTTAGGATAATTCGACAAGCGTGTGCTATTCATTATACAATTATTATTATTTGTTTTTTTAACATGCAATGTTAGTTGGGTTCAAACCCCGACTCGTATCAATGAGTTCTTTGGGACTCATGTACGAGTGTACCACTGGCTTTTCGGTGAAGGAAAACATCGTGAGGAAACCTGCATACACGAGTATGTCCGTAGAAAAAATTCAATGGCATATGTGAATCCACCAACCCGCACTTAGCCAGCGTGGTGGAATACGGCCCAATCACCCTTCGAGGGTAGACCTGTATCCCAGCAGTGGGAGGATTAAAGGTTGCAAATGATGATGAACTTGCAATGTTAATATGAAGGTATATTCGGGTTAGATCACGCGACTGAATTTTGAACCACTTCCCGACGTCCGGTTGAGCTGAAATTTAGCATACCTCTGTAACTCTGATGACAAGACAAAAAAGCCTGTCTTTCATTATTTTTTTTAAAATTTAATTATTTCTCATAATGTACAGAGAGCACGCTGAAACATCCAGTAGGTAAATGTCAGTTTCTCAACATCCCGGATTCACTTGTTCTATCTCATTTTACCTACGACATTATCATGATTTGTTTGCTCGGCCGAGTATGCCCATTTAGCCATTTACTGTCTGGTCACTGTGCTCGTTACATGTAATCAACTCATAAGACACCAAGACTTCTGAATCATTACTTGGGACTTGCTGGTATCTAGGCGTGTACTTCCACAGTAAACTTAAGCCCTTATCTTTCAAAATAAGGATAAATATCGACATCAAGAGTACATTCACATAAAGTTCCTCGAACGGGCTTGCGGAGTACGAGAATGACACATTAAGTATGACACAGTTACTAACAGGAAAACAGATTCTACCGGCTGTTTCGATTCATAAGGGCGTTTACACATAGGTAGTCGGCGTAGATCAACGTGCTAGTCTCAGATCAGCAAGGTTAAAGCCTCTGTACATATAGAATGCAGTTCGATTATTCGATTACTTCATGTGTAAATGTGTTTATATCGGCTTCATCTATACAAGGTTATGTATAAGGAAATGATATGCGTAACCAAAAAAGGCTCATAGCTCACTATTACCACAAAAATTGTAAACAACGTTTACAATGGGATCAATCCTAAAATTGCTAAAAAGAAATCAGCTGTTCGATGCAGTTTGTCGAACATCATCGACATTTTTCTATGGAGCAACTCATTTTTTTTCCCAAAGTCAGGGTTGTAAAAGTTGTTCATAATGATGAGTACTATGAGCCATTTTCGGATTAGCCTTTACTTATAACCCTGTATTAACAAGAGCCGCACGATCTGCAGATCGTACCGGATGATCGCATCGTATTCTGTGTGCTGACGTGTGTAGTGCTGACGTACGATCCTACATTCTACTACCTCAAACATCAATTCATACACAAACTGAGACTTCGATTGCCCCTACGAAATTTATCCCATTATCGAAAGAGCAAATGGCATTATTTTCAGGAGAGCAATTCCAAGTTAAAATTTGACCTAAATTAAAAAGTTAAAATGTGTCAAATTAATTTATTATTATTAGTTAGTTTGATTTGTTATTTTAGCTTATTTTAAATTTAAGACGTAAATATATGTTAATAAAGATTTAATTATGTTAAATTTATTTATTATTTATTTATTCATTCGATTTAAAAATGTTTTTTTTTCCTGAAAGTATAAATATTCGTATAATGAAAAAAAATCGTGATTTTGCAGTTGCGATACTATTCGTAGGGGCAGCCGATTTCTTTGCAGCCTAAGAACTGTTATATTCCAGACTTTTAAAGACCGGTTTAGATCAGTGGTAGCATGTCCCTATCCCGGGTGCGACTCCCGGTTGGGCAGATGCTTGAATCATGAATTTAAGTATCTGCTCTGGGTCTGGGTGTTAGTAGTCCTTATCTTTGAATGTGTCATGGTCATGGCATCCCCGACACAAAAAAAAAACCTAGTGGGAAAGCTATGCTACATCCTAAATTTTTTTTGAGTTTGATTTCCCATTTTCTCGAGCACCGTTCTGAACAATCGTCAGCTTCGACACCTTTTATTCCAAATGATTGACTGATCGTGTCTTCTATTGTCGTGTTATCCACTATTTCAAGTCGTGAACAAGAAATTTAAAATTCTAGAATTTCAAATGATGCGTTTCAGTCGATATCGATCCACCGATGAATAATTTATTTGGTTTAACTGTAATTTTATCGTGTATGCTGCTGTACCTACTGTTTGCTTATTGATTGTTGAATTAATATATTACTTGAATTTACGTTGGTTAAAAAATATGTATATCATGTTCAAAATATTAAACGTGCTTTTAAAACTAGGAAGTGAAATTCAAGCTCGTTTAATTTAAAGTATTTAGTTTATTGCTTCAATCTTATTTCTACAAAACTTCACATAACGGTAATTATGCCTACTGGTCGATGTTTTTGATTCAACCAAATTAACAGAATACGAGTAACAGAATCGTCTTAAAAATCAAGTCAGTATTAATTTTTTTTAGGAACCCTTCCTCCCTCCTCAAATCGTGCTCCTCATGTCTGAGGGTCGTGACCGCCACCTCCAGATAGTTTTCTCTTACGATGTTGCGCCAACGTTTCCTGTCTTCAGCAATGTATCGTAGACCGAGGTGTCGAGAGTTGAACCCCACTTGCTACCAATTGTCACTGGCCGGTCCCAACCGAATACCAGCGCTGGTTGTTTACAGCCAGCATATGCTGAGTTGGCATCGGTTTTGGCCTGAAGGGCACGAATGCATCTCATTGTCTGTTGATTTGTTAATGTTGTTGATTCTGATATCTGTTTTTTATGTTGGTATCTGTGTTTTTGTAGCTCAAAAATATATATTTTTTGTATTCTGTTATTCATATATTTGTTTGCTCCGTAACATTACTTTATAAATCGTTTTCTTGAATACTAACAAATTATGGACCCTTTGTTGTCTGAATTAAAAGTATTTGAATTAATTGATCATCCATCTTAACAATCAATCAAACTATAAACATTTTATCAAGCGCTTCGCACCCCATTCCGTCATTTCGCCGGTATATAATATTCAAAGGGCAGCGCGGTACCTGCG
The DNA here is from genome assembly GCA_949125135.1 of Alcis repandata. Classification (NCBI taxonomy): domain Eukaryota; kingdom Metazoa; phylum Arthropoda; class Insecta; order Lepidoptera; family Geometridae; genus Alcis; species Alcis repandata. Next base: position 5,059,565 of record OX421240.1, read on the forward strand.
ATCCATAATGCATCGGCTGGCGATGGCACACCTGGCGTCCGCAGACGTACGTACCTATCGATTGCACTAATGCCTGTAATCAGGACGATTGGCGCTTTGTTCCACTTTTGAATTTAGCTTTATTAGTCTTGCTTGTGTTTGAGGTATTAGTCTTGATTATGTTTGAAGTAGTCTTGCTAGTGTTTGAGTGTGTATAGAGGGTTAAAAACGTTTCACACTCATACGTTTCACACTCATAGCTCCCCACTAGGAATAAATCCTGTGTCGGGGATGCCACGGAACACACTCAAAGACAAGGACAACTAACACCCAGACCCAGAACAGATATTTAAATTCATCATTCAAACATCTGCCCGGCCGGGAATCGAACCCGGGACCTCTGGCTTATAAGGCGGATACACTACCGCTGAACCAAACAGGCCGACAAAAAATAGGCATGTTATGCCAAATGAGCTCATAGTACTCATCAACCTTTTACTATGTTTGAGATCTTATTTTTTTGGTGTCAAAAAACAGTTAATGTGTATTGCATTAATATTAACAATTTTTATAGGAAACTGACCCTGAAATCGCGAAAAAAATTCAAATATTTCGTAAAAAAAAAAAGGTCAACGATACTCGACGTAATATATAAATATATAAAATATGACCAAACCTTTTGGTTTTTTTAAAGTTATCTACTGCCTCGATGAGTTTGAAGGCAACTTTGCCATATACAGTGGAGGAAAGGTATTGAAAAAGAGAAGTATAATTATGGTCATATTAAAAAAATATACACAAAAAATCATTAGTTCATTTCGGAGAAACTAGTTAGTTTGCCCCTACTTAAAAATCGCATCAAGAACGACCTAGCTCTCGGAAATACGTACCTAATGTATACATTATACAATGCTGACGTTGTTTGTGTTATCATAGTAATGTCAGTGTGTTGCGTTGCGGAAAACAATTATTCCATAATGTATACGACAATTATTTTGTACTAAAGTATCTAGGTAGGTACTTGTAACTAAGGTGAAGTACTTCTATACTTGTACTTGTAACTTGTAGGTAAGATGAAGAGACTTGTATTCCCTTATCAAGTAGGTAGTGCCACGTAAAGGCAGCTCTAATTTTGTTATCTAAAAACATGAAGGTCTCTGATCTGTTGTTTTAGTTATCCATTTTATTTATTATGCAAACCGGCAATGCTCAATGCAATGTTGTGGAATGCTCTGCATGAGTAGGTGTTCCCTGATAGATATAATAATATGTGTCTGCGAGTCGAGGGTGAATTGGTTTCTTTCAGGCAAGCGTAGCCCATCGTAGATCGCATCAGTGCTTATCATCAGGCAAGGTGGCAGTCAAAAGCCTATCACCAAAAAAATTAGTGTGAAATAGACCGTGTTCAATTTTATACTATATCTATCTATTATTTTGTTCCTAAAAGAACTAAAAAAGTGTATTTTATGTTATTAGCAGTTTTTATTAATCAGGGACATGCTATTACTGAAAATGAATTAGAAACTCTCAAAAACACTTTTATATTTTTTTTTCTACTTTAATTTATTTTCAGTTCATGAAAAAATATGTGTATTACAAATATTACAAACATACTCATCATCATCATCATTTATATCTAAAAAGTGTCACTTAAGGCAATTATGTGGTATATAACCCAATATATAACCCACATAATGGCCATCGCCATTCAGCGTAACGGTTTAAACCCGAAGCAAAGATAACGTTTAAGGTAGCGATAAGAAATCACTGTTTATTTATTTACTCACGTGGAAGCCACGTGGATAACCAACTAGTGGTAAAATAATCACCGGTTAAGGAAAACCGACGTTTATAATTGATTTTCATTGTCAATGCACATGCGTCGCCGATAATTCTGAATCAGGCATTTTAATAAACCAGTTGTTTTAATGAATCATTGCGTCCAAACCTAAATCCGGCTGACGCATTATGAAATGTGAAAACACTGTAACAAAGGATGTGAATGTGTGTTTGGAGAAATTATTAATTATTAAACCAACAGTAATTTATTGAAAATGCTATTGCCCAAACATTTATAGGAGCCTTTGCGCGGCCTAAAAAATCTGTCAGGGTTAGCCACTGTGCCTATTTTTTAATAGGTCTAGTTCCATTTCCCATACAGTCCCATACACTACATTATTTGTTTCGTTATGATTTATTTTCGACCTCGTTTATACAAGAAGTTGTTTATTTTAAAACAGGTACTTACCTAAATATTAAATAGTGAGGACATTACTGAAACTACTTACTCAATAATTTATTAAAATCAGGCGTTACTTCGCGGAAGTTCGTAAAAAAAAAATTAAAAAGTAGTTGAGAAACAATTAAAAAATTAAATTAAATTATTGTTATTACAAATATTATCATATAAAAATTGTGAATACCAAAATATCTTAATTATACTCGATGCTATTTTAAATACGGAAATACACTAGAAATCCATTTGAAAACAGTATTTACTCAATGTGAAACCTTTGTGGTTTTTAAATATGTCACACTGTTGGATATAGGGGATTTTACATAGGGCGTTTAAATAAAGCGCGTTTTTGATATAGAAATAGGGTTTTCCATTAATAGGGAAAAACGTCTTCAGGGAACATAACTACAGGAATTGCAGACCACAACAAACTAGTATGTTGAATGGTTTAAAAAATAAAAGTTATTAGAACTTTTTCCTGTAACGGTGATTATATCGGCTAGATCTGTTACAAATTGCACCGAACGCACTAGGCTCTGTTATCAATAGATAAGATACAAGAATACTGTTCAGTATTTAGGATAGGACATAAAAAGAGTAAGTACCTAAGTAAAAACCTATCAAGTGCGTTAACAAAGGTTAAGTTAAAGTTTATCTTAAAAATAAATAACCATCACCACAGACCGAGTTCTTAGTGTGTAATATACATTTGCAAATGTTGTTTTGCGGTTTTTCTTGAAAAGTTTTTTGAAATCCCAGACGTATTAACTTGGTCGCCTATATCTCTTGATCGCGTAAACCATTAAACTCCAGTACATCGTAGTCACTTTAAATTAATAGTAATTATGGACTGGATTTTGCAGTTATGCTTAGTATTATAACTGGCTCCGTCATTGTTACGTAAAAACTGTCCGAAAAAAATATATAGATCGCGTTCTTCTGATTCCGAATATAAACTTAACTCAATTCGGGCCAAAACCCTTGTATTGCACTTTTTGTAAGGACGGCAGAATTTCCAGTACACGGACTTACGGTAATTTAGTCATTAAGTTTGAGAAAATTTAGTTTGAAATCTGAAGCGACATTTTGTCCAAAAATTCAAAAAATCTCCAAAAACAAACCAACAACTAACGGAATAAAGTAAAGCATGAGTCCATGTAATGCCGCGAGGCACAGCTTTTACTTTATAAAACTTTATCTGAATTCTGAACACAAAATTTTTCTGAATACTGCTATTGTTTTAGTCCAACTTTGAACTCTACAAATCTTCTTACATCAAAACGTCGCAGTTCATAATTTCCTTATAAAATGTCTTCGCAAGGCAGGTAACACTGGGGGCTTTCCAAGAACACTCATACACTCGTACAGAGCTGAATCAAAGGGCTAGTACCTCCTCCAGCGTGACGTTCAATTATTATAGAGTATTTTTTGCAGGCAATAATCTTTCTGGACACAACTTTTTGTTTTACAATGCGACCGAGTGTGACAATTAAGGTAGATATTTTTTCTTAGTGAAATTATAAAATATACCTATTAGTATTTTTTTCTTTAATACAATGACCTGGTAGCAAAACCTAGGAATTATCATGGTTTTGATTCTGTTTGGGTACCAGTACTTAAACTAAAGAAAAGGTGAACCTAAGATTTTAGCTGTTTGTGTTAAATGGACTAAAAATCACAAACAGTAATGATTTTAGAGCTGTCACGCCTAATTTAGTTCAAAAAGTGAACAAAGAAAATCTACGTCAGTCCATCAATCAAAAATATCATGAGCCCAAAAAATATCCTGAGTTCGGCCCACTATTACGTACACAAGCTCGTTTAATAACAAACTCGTCACACACCAGTGCACACCATGCACGTGTGCGCGATTTGATACGCCAATCCACGCACACTAGCACAAGTTTGTCTGTAGCACGGTGCGCGTGCGACGGAATCAACCGCTGCAGTATTACCCCAACCTTCGAACGCGTTCAAGTTCCATTCTTGAATTAATTCCATTTTAAAACGAATTTGGAATGCTTTAGTTTTTTGACCAGTAACTTTTTTTTCTGGCACGGCTTGTTGTGCAGAGACAACATACTGCTGATTGTGTGATTGAAAAGTTTTGTTGAACGTTTTCCTTGTTTATGTTTGATTGCTAGATACGGGTTAATTTCAAGGTTCCGTTCCTTCAGTAGCATTTTACTGTGGTAGTTGTACTGTTAAGTGACAAAATGACGGAGCTAAATGAACGATTTTGCGGTGTGCGGTTACGAACGCTGTGTATGATTATTGGATACCTTCATTTGGTAAGTACTTTTTTTAATGACTAGTTTCTATGAAGTTTTTATACTTAGCTGATTTTTAATTTTATCTGCTAAAATTTATTTTAATTCCCACGCAAACTTAGCTTGTTATTGTATAGTTTGAACCCAACAAAAGTTAAGTTTAAAGGGTGAATTTTGGAAATACATTGATACGTTCAAAGGGTGCGTCTTTTGTGTCTGTCTGGGGAAGCTGTCTGGGGCAGCTGTCGGGTGCAGCTCCCAACAGATTTTAAATTAAGTACCTATGTATCTTCCTATCTGAAAGGTGAATTGATCGAGAGTGTTTTTACCTGAGTCAATGAAATCCGTGCGGCTGTTTTGGGATTTTCAGCTTCGGGTTTTTTTCGTATGGTTTTTAGTGTATTAATATAGTAGATATGAATATGTACATATGTGTAGGTACTAACAGTAAACTAACATTCAAAGTACTGACACACCTACATAATCATATGTAGGAACTGGGAGGTGCATACGAGCTATAAGTAATTACAAATTTATTCTGCGACACACTTTTAATTAACATTTTCTTGTTTCAATTAATTAAATGCAATTAAAACAGAACTATACTGTTGCACTGAGTGTGAATCGGAAAAAAACCCAACAAGTAACACTGTGAGACGTTTGGGTATGACTGGTTGGGAAGCACCCAATTTGTAAAATGCTAGCTTTTATTAGTTTCGGGAAATAAAGCTTTCGCAATAAGATGATCGCTAGCACTACAGGAAATGTTAAATTAAAGCCAACTTAAAACCTGAAAATTTGAAGTTAAGCTGATAAAGTTTAGTAGTTTTACATTCTTACACTTTCTGTTTATAATTCATACTTATTGGCTGAAACTTTTCGCGTCACAAAAGCTAACAAGACAAGTGAAACTCAATTTTCATTCACATTTAGATATGGGGCCGTATTCTTGCGATTGAGACAAATTATCTCGGCCACTGTCGCTCTCATTGCAAATGTCGTTAAAGAGAGACTGCCGGATATAATCTCGAGCGCCTAAGAATGGGGTCCATGAACTATTTACATTTACGATCACACGTCCGCAAACAGAACGGACGTACGTTGATTTGAAAATGACCGCCATCCGGGAGACGGTTAGGCTAATCGTATGCAAAGACTCTGATGACGCAAGTCCCCCTAGTGCAGGGCAGAGCAGATTTTATTATTAATTACTAGCTGCGCCCCGCGGTTTCACCCGCGTTTTCCGGGATAAAAACTAGCCTATGTGTCAATCTAGACTATGAACAATCTTCATTCCAAATTTCATGTAAACCCGTTCAGGCGTTTTTGCGTGAAAGAGGAACAAATATTCTTACAAACTTTCGCGTTTATAATACATATTATAGTAGGATTGATTAGACAAAGAACGTACCGAAAGGCACGCAGGCAGTGCAGGCACGTGCGATGCGAAGCAGACATATGTCTGTCCTGCTCTACGCCCTATGTCTGTCTCGCCTGCTCTGCCCTGCAAAATCGGTTCTGTGCTGTGCTGCGTCTCAGCAGATTTTAGCCGCTTGGTCATGACATGATTTCAAATCCAACATAGACACATCATGTTTCGAAATGTCTTAGAATTTTTGCTGATTTAGGTCCTTTATGATGCGATTGTTTTCTTTTATTAGTCTTCTGTGTTTTACAAGCCTTGCAATCTGAACTTGCAATGTGTGCAGTATAATTAGGTCTTTTGCAATTGAATTAACCTATGTAACTTCGATGACAATGCAATAAGAGTTTGTTTTTATATAATAATAATTTGTATATATGTATCTTGTTATGTTATAGACCTAGTAAGTTAGTTTAGTTTACTACCCTAATTTTATTTTCGTAGGTATCTTTGTGTCAAATGAATACTCATCTTTCTTTCAATGAAACTTTAACATAGCATTAAATGATATTCAGCATAAAACAGCATTAAATGGCATAGCATTCAACGCTTTCAAGTAACAGTGTCAAGTTCCATCCACGTTATTCAAGTGTCGAAACAGTGGTCACTTCTAAGAACTCCTTGTTTACATTTCAGGCGTCCAGTCTGGCGGATATCGCATACCACTTGCTGACCGTCGCGGTAGTGACCGATGGTTTCCAGTGCGAGGTTGACGTTACCAAAGTGAGTACCTATTACATAGATTATACCTATTAGATTCCGCACAGACAATCGAAGTGTATCATCACCATGCATGACACTTTTATTAATCTTGAGTACCTCATACACAGATCATTTCCTATGGATTTCGCACAGACGATCAAAGCGCACTACGCATCAGTTGAAATTCAACTAATTCACGTACTAAGTCATTGTGAAACACGCCGCGCGACTACCGCTATTGTTTATTTGTATGTTAATTGGAATGTGTCAGAACGAATCCGATCCCGGTTGCTATTTGGACAATAAGACTGCCCTTTCAATAGCCAATGAGTACGCTATGTTTCCATTTGTACAACTCGTGCTTTCCTCACACTTTGGCGCGTCTTCGTCAGAATAAAAATGTCAGAGCAGTATCTATAAAAGGTTTACTCTGCGATCTTTATTTTGTCACTGAAACGCTCATATTCAACAACAACGTGCAATCTGGCACGGGGTGTCACGTTGCATACCTAACTCGGCACCAAGGCTAGGAATTCTCTAGAAATACAAACATGAGACCGTTTACTGTACCCACTAGAGATACATTTATTTGTTCTATCTTTACAATAGCAATAAAGTAGTAACTACTGCAAGTAATGACATATCTAAGTGGGATTGTTTACCGGTCACGCTATAGCATTTTCACAAAGAGTAATGTAGTATTATCTTGTTGACGAGTCGAAGGGAATAAATTGGTGCTTGATGCTTGAATGTACATATGTACATACATACGTTTTGTATGATTGAATGTTGGTATATTTGTGCGCCGATAACTTGAGTTGGGATATTCCGATCTTCTTAAAATTTCGCAGGCAAGTAAATTTTAGTAGGTAAGAAATTTAACACGTTCAGTACCACTACGATTTTCATGAAGTCTTCTCGGATGCCGCCTACATTTTACGGTTGACGGTTGAAAAACACTGAACTCGCCATGAGAGTCGTTGGTACTGGAATAAGATATACGTGAACACTCCGGGCGAGTCGTTCAATTGACCGATGAACTTAGGGGCATAGATTTTATCATCCGCCATTTACCTTGATCATCAACCCGCACATCACAAGACATAGATAGAGTGATACAGTCATTTATAACAATTACGCTCTGTCTTTCTCTCTCTCCTCTCACATAATAGACTTTCCTTAAGAGTTACATACTCTTACATCTTTTGTAAGACTCTCATGAAAAGAGATGTATGATGATGTGTGTGAGTAGATGTGCATGTGTGTGTGTGGGATGTGTGTGTGTGTGGGATGTGTGTGTGTGTGAGTGTGATGTGTGTGTATGTAAGAGTAGATTTCTGTTGACATAAGATTTTGATGCAATTTTTTAAAGACCACTTCAAACTATCATTTACGTAACTCCCGCGGAGATCTTTGCTATAAATAGAGATAATAGGTACGATAAACGGTTTGTAGTTTGAACTCATCCAAGTTAAGGAAAAGTAACCGGTACGTCATACGGTACGTCATACGGTCATTAGTTAAACTTACCTTGATCAAATTGACGTTAGTAAATGTTTGTGGTCATATGTAACAGGAACTACTTACAATTTAAATACGTTTTCATTTTGACCATTTGAGTCATTCGATGGAACTAAATAGTATTTATTGACGTATGTGAAATACACAAAGCTGATATGGTTATTATTTAGGGAAATTTAGAATACAAGTCTACGTCAGCCCTATGGTATCCTTATGTAGAATTTATTATTTATATGCATTAATTAAGAAATATTTTGTTTTCCTGTTGTTTAGTGCCTGATTGTACTTTATGGAATGTGAGATATCTTTTCTGTCCTATCCAATTCTATCTTCAAATATCCGAAAATTGAAATGTTTCCCACTGCAGTCCGAATCGACCCCTTACAAAAAGTTCTTGGACGATTCACACCGCGGTTTGAAAGGACCCCTTTAAAACGTTCGGTGCCACCGACTCGCCCGGAGAGTTCACGTAAATCTTATTCCAGTGCCGACGACTCGCATGGCGAGTTAGGCGGCATCCGAGGAGACATCACGAAAATCGTAGTGGTACTGAATGTGTTAAAATGAGCTCTTGTGTAATTCACACCGCGGTGCAAAACGACTGAGGACCTTAAATAAAAGGCATAACCTGACATGCCAACAACCTTGCTTCCTAGAAGCATGGAAGTTTGGAAGAAGTTGCAATTTAGAATTTGGAGGATTTGCAATTTGGGATTTTCTGTATGATTTAGGACCCTTTTAAATAGGAATTCGCTAAATTCAACCCTTGAAAGGGTGACAAAAAATCCGTAATACCGGCGCCGACTAAATTACCAAATAAAGTTACCTATAGAATAATTGACCAACCTAATTTCAAACTTTCGCGATTTTTGCACGTTTTTTTAATTGTATCTAACGGGACTTATCTCGGTAAATATCAGAGGTTGCGCTTTCGACCTCTTCAATCTATTCGAGATTACGCTATTGCAACATGGTTGAACATTCTAGATTTTTTTTTCTAGAGATACCCCATATTTAATATGGTTTTTTGATAGTTAATTTGCTGCCAGTCTCGGTCAATTATTATTCAGTAATATTTATCCTAATACGTGCTCCTAAAGTGCTAAGTCGGAATTGCGTCAAACCGATCCAAAATATTCGCAACAAAGTATTTCGTCTTGAAATTCGAATACGCGATTCTGAGCACTGAGAGAATTTATAAGAAGCCTAGGTTAGACTGAAATAGAAGATCCATTTACAACTCAAACATGTATTTTTAGAAACCACTGCAGATTGGTTATGGGGAACATATAGTGCTTTGTTTATACCATAGTGCTAATAAACGTAAATGTTTCAGTATTTTACGTGCACTACATACATGTCTATTTCCAGGGTTGTTAGGAAAGGGTATGCTATGCCGAAAAAAGCTCATAGTAGTTACTCGTTGATATGAACTTTTACTATGGGACTAATCTGGAAATTGCAAAAAAATAGCTGTTCTATTTATTTTGTCGAGTGCTATTTTTCTAGAAATGGTACAGCTGATTTTTTTTTGTCGATTTCTGCGTTGGTTCCATAGTAAAAGTTGTTCATGGTGATGAGTACTATGACCACTTTTGGTTTAGCACACCCTTTCCTCATAACCTTGTAAATGTGTTTGTTTGGCATCTTGCCTCGCCGGTCTTGATAATTTTGGAATAATCTCGACAAGTCATTTTACTATATTCCACTTGTCTACACAAAAGCCTAAATGAAATAGTAGATGATATGATTTGTTTAGAGGTAATTAAAACTGTAAAAGTTGTTGATAATTTAATATGAACAATAAATTGTTGCGATGACTTTCAGAAGTCTTATTTCACATTCTACACGTTTCACATTTCACACAACTACATCACACTAATAAACGTATATAAAAATTACTGTGTGTATTTATTTTATTTGTGTGTATTTAGTACCTTTTTACGGTAAAATGATTAACTGGTTTGCAAGGAATTAGATTGAAGTTTGATTCATTCTTCTTGTCACGGAAAATGTTATGACAGCTCCAAAGAACCCATCACCACTTGCCTAGACCCTTGCAATTCGTAACGTGTAATAATACTGAAAGCCTCGTAAATATCAAAACCGAAATAACAAATTTTATTTTCCAAAAAAAATTTAAAACTTTTTTTGTTACTTTTTCAACTACTTTAACGCACTATTATTTGCTATTATTTACACTCACACATACGTGTGATTTTATCAGTCAATGCCATCGAGGGTTGAACCTTGTCAAATTTTAAAGTTTGGCTTATGATTACTTGTTAACGTTATTTATCACGCTGAGAATCATAGACCTTGCGGGCTGAATTCTAAATAAGTCTGGGTATGCGCTGTTTCAGTATTACCTACTCATATCACACTTTTTTCTTACCAGTTGTATATATTTCTATAGCCAATAAGTCCACATTATATTTTGTTGCTTTTCATTGACTTAAAAATAGGGATAACTAAACTTATTTTATCATTTGCAGCTCCGCTCACTGACGAGCATCCCGTTCCTAGAGCCGCTTCTCCTGGTGCTGAACCTCGGTACTCATGGCTTCTACCCGTTCCCCCGCCTCGTGATGAGCCAGTACAGCATGTATGTGGAGTACATGGCGGTGCCGTCGGTCCCGAGGTGCTTTCCGGGGATGCTGCACGTCTACATGGTGGATGTTCTCAACTTCTTCATCAATCTCATTTGGTTGAGAATCGTTGGCTCGTACATTGGAGGTTTGCATCAGGTTAGTAAAGTTGCAAAATTATGTTTTTTCAGTAGAATACATTTTCTACACATACACAATTCATGAACATTCATTTTATACTCCACAAAATATTTTTTAATTTCAGGATTTGTTTCCTAGTAGCGATGACTACATAAGCCCTTTTAGGCATAGATACTCGTATCTTGTCGAATACCTAGTTAGGTTGAAAGTTTTCTCAAACATGCTTGGACATTTTGTTTACATACTGTCCATATATTTCCATGACTGTCTTTCCTATCTTCAAAAAAGTAATGAAGCCTTGAAAGCTATTGAAAAACTCACGTTCTGCTCTGCTTCTTTTCGGCCCACGTTTGACACGTTCTATCAACCAACGCCCTTTTGCTGCCTGCCACAGCAATTATCTATGAACCTACTTTTATTGAATTGTGATAAATATAAAACAACATATACAGGATATAAAGCCCTAAAGACCTCATAGTATTAAACGTTATGAACAATATTTACTATGAAAACAGCCCTGAAATCGGGAAATAATACTACGTTATTCTATAGAAAGGTGTCAATGATACAAAATGTATGGCACAACTACTTACTCGATTTTTGTTATAATTAACACGAGAATACTCACGTAAAAATTAAATAGTCTACTACGACTAGTTTCGGTCACATAACAACAACAATAACAAAAACAAAACCCTTTGCAAACTGCTTTGTTAATTATAACAAAAATGTGCGAAAACCACGTTAGTTTAGGCACAACTGATTTTTTTTATCGAGATATTCGGTTTATCTAAAGTATAAATACCACGACGGGACTTCCACTCCTATTTTAATATGGAATTTACACGAGGGGTTTTCCCGCGAATGGCAGACTCATGAAAGTTTAAACAGTGCTACATTTAAGGAATCGGGAAAAATAAGTTCCCACAACACTACAGTAAATACTAGTATGTATGACTGTATGATAACCGTTATATAATAAACTTTATTAAGCTGGGTTCCCATGGGAAAATCCCCTCCTTGTTAATCCCGTACTATGTGATGTAATAGTCTGGCAAATGTTTACAAATTCCATAATATTTTTCTCAACTTGCTACTATTTTTACTGCCTTGTCTATTTTGTTTTGTCCTTAGTTTGTTTATACCTACAAGTGTGCCTATTTTTTTGGGTTGCGTATATTTTTTTACAAAATTAGATTCAAGATTGAAGATTCGATGTATGCAAACGCCATGTGCTGTCGAACTAACCTAATAAAATCTGAGATCATATACTCTAAGCTACGCACAGTCTAAAATACTTTTATTTAAAATAAGACAGAAGAAAAAGATATAAATCATTCTTCTTCATATTAATTTAATCAAATCAACCGTTTAATCATCCCACTACTAGGTGGTGGGATGAAAAACAAATAGGTTGTCTGTAAAGTCGGTTTACGGACGATCGTTTAACGTGACAACGTCATCAAAACATTAATGAAATGATTGTATACTTTTCTCGCTCCGATCGTGACGTCACAATGAGCGTAACGGGACAATGAGCGTAACGGGACTTTTTTGTGCGGGCAGCCGGCGTTCATCGATTTATTAGACGTCGTCACGTCAAAAAACCTAGTACCAAAGATAAAAAATATCTCTTTTGCAGAAAAACCCCGAACCGATGAGAATGTTCTTCAGCCTGTCCATCGTGAAGCTGGTAATGCAGGTCATGTACCTCGGCTACCAGCCGCAGTTCTACGACACTGTCGACTTCGAGACCTCCTGGTTCCTGAAGCTGCTTGATATCAGTGAGTACCTCTATTATATTTAAATACTTCTATAAGTCACGACTTATTATTACTTATTATACAAAAAAGGTTGATTCTTGAAAATGTACAGAAATTAAAATCAACAAACCAACAAACATTTTTTAATATCGATTGAGGCACGACTACAAAAGTTTATTGAGTACTTAGGCATTCAATGTTATTCAACAATTTTTTATCAGTGTTACAATAATAGCATTGTATACATTTTCAAAGGTAATGCCTTTAAAATAATGGTATCTTTATTTAGATCAATTGAAAGCAGTCGTCTTTAATTAAACGGACTGTAACAGTAGCTGACGTATTGATTACACTTTGAACTGGACTATGTCCGACCTTCACAAGACTCTATTTCCATGCACATAAAGGCCTTTTTATACAACGCTATAGTATGGGCTTATTCGGGAAGGGCATAACTAAATCGAAAAGGGTCATAGTATTCATTACTTTGAAGTTTTACTTCGAGACGACCCACGAATTAAAAAACGTCAATTTCACTGAAAAAAAAAATGTCACAAATGTTGTGACAATTAATTAAATGTGTAGAAAAACTGATATTTTTGGTGGCTTCAAAGTTAGTCCAATAGTAAAAGTTGTTCACGATTAAGTTTTTTCTCATTTTAATTTTTTTAACTACTATAACGTAGTCTGAAGCGGCCTTCACTTGATCAATTCTACTTTTTTAACCGACTTCAAAAAAGGAGGAGGTTCTCAATTCAACTGTATGTTTTTTTTATACTAACCTTTTTTTATTTCTTTCCAGTAATAGCAGTATTCTTCCTTGTCATCGTACGCAAGTATACAAACTACCTGAAGGCTGAACTAGTTTCGCAGAGAATCGAGAAGCCGCCTCCTTACATCGAATGTTTGATCGGAACGTTTTCCATCCACAAAGAAGATCCCGAAAACTACGAGAAGAAAGAGTCTGTCATAGATGTTGACGAAGAAAAGAATGAGGAAGAAAAGAACGAAAAAGAGAATACACAGAAAGAAGTACCCAAAGTAAATGGGAAAGAAAACTCTATATACCTAACTGAATGACAGTTCTGAGAGTTTGTAATCGAAGTTGCTGCTGTAAGATGTAATCTGAAGAGGTTGCAGGGTTAAGGTTATTTATCTCTCTTTGTAATTTGTGGTATAAATTCTTCTAGGAAGTAATCTTATCTTGTATATCGAGCAACGAAGTTGTCGAAGAATTGATTCTAATAAAAATAGAAGGCAAAAATAAATGGTATTCCCGACTGTCATTTTTCAACGAATCTCAGGGTATATCATTTGACAGGGCAATAATTTGAATTTAAAAAGATAAGCCACTGATTTTGTTCCCGCCTTCTAATGCATACGATTTGGAAAGCTTTAGTTACCTAAAGTAGAAAGCTAACGATATCGTTGTCTTTTTCATTTGTAGTTCATTAGACGAAGACACCACACGTGGTGTAATTCTGGCATCTAAATTCTTCGATATAGAAATAATTGTTTCGATTGCTTATATTTTGATTAAATATTATGGCATATCTTTAGCGTACTAGCTGATATAGATAAATGTAATGGATTTATAATACTTGAGGCTATCTGTCTACAGAAATTAAATTCAAATTTAAGAATTGAGTGACTGTTTTATCCGTATATTTATCAAAAGAAGTCAGTGCCAGTTTACGAGTAGATTACATATCAAGCATTCGAAATTTTAGGACAAGGTTAGACTTACCTTTATTATATTGTACTTAAGCCTTTCCTATAAATTTTAATATTTTAGTGAAATTGGACCAAAATGAAAAAAGTTCCATAATGCTTATTGCGTTGTAAGTATTTATCTCAGTAGCATAAGAATGACAATAAATTTATGTTGATATTAAAGACCGTCTGTTTCTTATCTAATCTTAAAACCTATAAACATCTGCTTTTCTTATCAGGCAAATAAGTTTCTTAAGTATAGTATCAGTAAGTGCGTTTTCTCTTTATTTGTCTGTTTAATATTTAATTACGAAAATGTGCCGCTGTTTCTTTTAATCGTTCATTGTATCTTATTTTTTTGGTTCCATTATTTTTATTTGATGATAGTCTTTCGTTCATCTTGGCTGATGCGCTTTACAATGGATGATGGTCCGTAGTAAAACAAGGAACCTTTTTAAAATCGTCGTGTCCATCAGTCTGCTTATATTACGATTGTTTTTGTTGGTATGTATAAAATGTGGAGTTCGCCAAATTACATAACGGTTTTGTCAGAATACAGAGCTGTTTTATATTACGATGGATTATCTAGTATAATCTCTAGCTATGGCATAACAAAAACATTGATAGTCATATCTTGAAACTACTTAGACTACGTACGAACTGAACAACAAACTTTCTCGTGTACATTAGTGTTGCGTTTTTGGGATAGCTATCAATTTGACATAACCAAATTCTACTAATACTCTATTACAAAAAAGTAAAATTTGTTTGTATGCAACAAGTAATACCTATCTCAAACTGCTGTGTTAATGCTATAGGCCATGTTTTATAGCATCAAACGTGTAAAGCCGCTGAAGATCGAGCAGCACTAGGCACGATGCATAAGCTAGTAAAAACAAATTTAATTTTCGTTTTCGTTACTAAGTTACCAGTGAAACTGAAATAATTAATTATTTTTTTCCACAACTTCCAGTATTTAGAACAATAGTGTTTCTTAGTGGTAGATTTAGCACATGTTATGAAACCTACATCTCTCAAATCTCAATGTACTCTTTCAAATTGGCTATAATTCGGAGTCAAATGCTAAACCGTAACCAGGCGAGCAGCGAGCAGCGGCGTGTGCGTTTAGCAAATTCTCTCACTTTAGCTCAGTTCATTACTCAGTTTAGTCGAGTCAGCAGATTGCATCGCAGCCGGGATCTCTTGGAATTGTACCAATTTCGCAGGTAGACTGAAATTGCATCTTGCTATTAGTATATTACTGGCTACGCTCGCTGTTTTGCTCATTTTAAATTTCATCCGCAATTTTCTCGAATAAAGAAATCTGTCCTGTGATGAATGCTGTGATTGGGCAGCTATTTCGAATACAAATCATTATCTACATCAAAATACTATTTGATGTACCTACTATGAAATTTTGAGAAATAAATATGATTATTACTATGATCGGTCAGTAATGTGACTGGATCAGCAGTTATTATACATAATTTAATTTGAACACGTGTAGCCTTATCTTAAGTGTGAAAATGAAACTTATTGCAACTACTAATAACGCTAATCTTCGCAATAAAAAAGGCCATATATTCTCTACAAAATAAGTATCGAATACATACACGTAGCTTTTGTTTCCGAAAAACTTAGATTCTGTTTCTGAAACCGTGTTCGTGAGCAATTTTGTAGTGAATTTTGTGGCTTTAGTTAGTGTGATGAAATAAAAATGAAAGTTCTATTGCCAGTCGCCATAAATAATAAATAAACGTTTCACGCTCATAGCTCCCCACTAGGATAGCCTGAGTCGGGGATGCCATGGAACACACACAAAGACAAGGACATCTAACACCCAGATCCAGAGCAGATGTTAAAATTCATCATTCATCAACCACTTGCCCGGCCGGGAATCGAACCTGAGGTTCGATTATATAGCGGATACACTACCGCTGAGCCAAACATGTCGACAGGTTAGTACGTCTTTAGTACGGCGCGGCGTATATATGTATTTGTATACACATGAGTATTTCGTATTCTCTATGGTACAGATTACAATATCCGCTGCTGGAATCTCTCCAAGTTTTGGAAACCGCTGCGCCACGAATCTTATTGCTTCTTTATTATTTTCCTTTTTAATTCAATTTCGAGATATTATCTATCGCGAATAATATTATTTTAAATAAGTCAATTATTCACTTTAGTTTTAGGTTTTCACGTTCAATAAAATATGTCTAAGAACCACTGCTAGAAAGTTAAATAACCAAATAAAAAAACGCATCCGAATCGGTTCACCTGTTTAAGAACTATGATACCACAGACAGACACACAGCGGTCAAACTTAAAACACCTCTCTTTTTGCGTCGGGGTTAAAAAGATTAAAAATAATACGAGTACTGAACAAGAACATTATTTTTACAAAAAAAAAAAAACAAAAACCGACTTCAAAAGACCGACTATTGAGTTATTCATCTATTTGTCGCGCACGTACTTAATGCAAATTCAAGACTTATATGGTTTTCTCATGAATGCCATTATCATAACTGGACTAAATTGAAATGGGACCAAATGGGAAGCGTCAGCTTTCTAATAAAAAAAGAATTATCAAAATCGATTCACCCAGTCAAAAGTTATGAGGTAACAAACATAAAAAAAAAATTAAAAAAAAAAAACATGCGGGCGAATTGATAACCTCCTCCTTTTTTGAAGTCGGTTAAAAATAGAGTTCGCTGAATGAACATCTTTGGTAAGTATTTCGTCCCTAAACTCAATAAACCGAAAATAGCACAGTCTGTCGCCGACAGAACCCTTGTGTACATAATACTTTAAATACCAATCCCCAACCCTCTCCGTATTACATTAACTCAAAATCAAAATTTCGAACGCTTCCAACAATGTTTTCCGTTATCATAAGCACAAAATTAAACGCCTTGAGGTTCACATAATTATAATTTAATCTCTTTGTTGAGGCTTTGCGTAAAGTAAATTAAACGCTGTCGAGGAATAATTGCTAGCACGTAGGGGTAAAGGTTGCGTCTTAAATTGTTAATAAACATGTTAAGATCGGCGTAATGCATACAGAGGTGGGAAGAGACGATACCTACTAGGTCATCATCATCAACATCAGCCTAGCTTATTAAAAGCTTTTATTTAACTTGCAATGTAGGTTTAAATTAAATTTAATTTAATTTAAATTTAAATTAAATTTTTAATTTAAATTAAATTTTTAATATAAATTAAAAATTTAAATTAAATTTAAATATGTTTGTTCGGGTAGAATCTCGCAACTGAATTTTAAACCACTTCCTGATATCCGATTGAGCTGAAATTTGGTTAGCGTATGCTTCTCCGATGACAATGCAATAAAAGATTGTTTTTAAAATTAATTTATATTTGTCTACTGCTGGACATAGGCCTCTCCTAGTGAACGCCACAAGGTACGCTCTTCTGCCTTACGCATCCTCTAGCTACCTGCCGCCTTGGCAGGTCGTCGCTCCACCTCGCCGCAGGGCACTCTGCTCTACGTTTGCCGATCCGTGGTCTTCACTCTAAAACCCGTCTCCCGATTCACTACTCTGATGTTCGATTCTGGCTTCATGAAATTTGAAGTGGGAAAATCTGACTTTTCTCTGAGTTTTAGGTGACGTCATACTGGCTTAGGTGATGAAGCAGTGATGCCGATGAGAAGTAATTCTAAGATGACATTTTGAAATACAAAACGAACAACGTTCAGAGACCTATTTTTGCGCGCTCGAGATTATATCGGTCACTTTCACTAATCTAATCGATTGGGGTTCTAAGGCAAGTATTGTTTAAAATACACTAAAATACTGTTAGAAATAAATTTAAAAAAAAAAACATTTTTAACGAAAGCGACAGTCATCGTGATAATATCTCATTAGCCAAAATAGGGTCCCAAATCGTGATGCTCATGTGTTATTCGAATGATCCTTACGTGGTGATTGTAGAGAAAGCAATGAGTAGCGCTGTTGTTGACATCACTTTGTATGATGTACCTAATGGTGAAATGTAATTTGGGTGTCTTCAAGTTGCGAGTGAATCGGTTCTTTGTAGGCAAGCGTGCTCCATCGTAGACCGCATCATTGCTTTCCAATCTTACCATCCATCAAGCAGGATGGTGGTCAAACGCAAGCCTATAATTAAATTATCAAATTATAAAAAAATGTTGATGACGTGACACTGAAGATGTTGCGAAATTTAATTCAATTCTTGTTTTGTGATTTGGGTACATTATTAACCTGCAATAAATTAATTTTGAAAAATAAAATTGTGTTGCGGGACGTACCTGAACCCGACAGGCACGAGACTCACATTAAGAGAGAGAGACTTAAACCACTAGCAGTGTAACAAAGAAGGCTGTGAATGATTAAATGAAATGAAATGAAATGAAATGAAATGAAATTAAATTAAATGAAATTAAATGAAATTAAATGAAATGAAATGAAATTAAATTAAATTAAATTAAATTAAATTAAATTAAATTAAATTAAATTAAATTAAATTAAATTAAATTAAATTAAATTAAATTAAATTAAATTAAATTAAATTAAATTAAATTAAATAAAATTAAATTAAATTAAATTAAATTAAATTAAATTAAATTAAATTAAATTAAATTAAATTAAATTAAATTAAATTAAATTAAATTAAATTAAATTAAATTAAATTAAATTAAATTAAATTAAATTAAATTAAATTAAATTAAATTAAATTAAATTAAATTAAATTAAATTAAATTAAATTAAATTAAATTAAATTAAATTAAATTAAATTAAATTAAATTAAATTAAATTTATTTAAGTAAGGTACAAAAGTAATTAACATATAGGAAAATATAATAGAATATAAGAAATCACAAATTCACTCAGAGCGAGGTAACGCCTCATCGAGGTAACGGCACACGGTTCATAATGATGAGTACTAAGAGCCCTTTTCGGTTTAGCATACCCTTTATGAATAACCCTATATACTACACATTCAATCGAATATTACCTCCTCACTTCATTGCAGACTACACTTTGAGATTATTCTCCAAATTCTCAACCCCGAAAATTGAAATGAATTTCAAACAGTAAACTTTATTAATACAAAGCTAGAAGTAACTTGATCTTTGTTCACAGTCATCTCAGTCAAGTGGACAAGATAAGTTAAGAAAGTATTTTAACTAAAATTCTTATTCTTGGAGACAATTTTCTCCGCGAATCATTTATTAACCCTGGACGGGAGTGCAGTGTCATAAGGAATCCACTGGAACTTTATTTGAGATGAAAATACCGTTTCTGAGATTTAGATGCTTTGCAGTGTTTTAAATTGGAACGGGAGAGGAAAATGCATGTAGGTACGGAATATTTCCTAATACTTGAATTTAAAAACAGGAATACAATTTTGGAAGATGCGACTTGATGTAAACTTATTGAACTTGACAAGTACCTACCTAAGTCGTGTAGCTTCCTGTTTAAGGCCAGAGATCAGAGAAAACAATGAAATGGTTTCAATTGTGTAATTTCATTTCCGTGTCAGAACAAATAATTAAGTATTAAGTGGTAAAATCTTTAATATATCTAAAGTGAGATTTTTTTTAATATAAGTAAAATACTTTGATCCCAAAAAATGCAATTTAGTTTTGCTACAATATTGTAACTATCAAAGCATCTTTCTATATTTATATAAAAGTGAAGGTCGTGACTGACTGACACATGTACGCACAGCCTAAACCGCTTAAGCTACAAACGTGAAATTTGGACAAAAGTTTTATATCAAAAAGCGGACGCACACTAAGAAAGGAATTTGCCCAATTCAACCCTTAAGAGGGTGAAAAGGGGTGTTTAAGTTTGTATGAAAATTTTTTTTTTCTTTATGCTACGATTATCAAACTTTGCGAATATACTAAAGTTAAAAAAATAATTGACACCTATTTCAACATTTTTTAAAAATCAACCCCTAAAGGGGTGAAACGGAGCAATAAAGTTTGTATGAAGATTTTTTTTTTAATGCTGTGGTTATGAAACTTTGCAAATATACTAAGCTTAAGAAAATAATTGACACTTATTTTTTTGTTTTTTGAAAATCAACCCCTAAAGGGGTGAAACGGAGTATTGAAGTTTGTATGGAGATTTTTTTTTTGATACTGTGGCTACGAAACTTTGCAGATATACTAAGCTAAAAAAAATAATTGACACTTATTTTTTTGTTTTCTGAAAATCAACCCCTAAAGGGGTTAAACGGAGTGTTGAAGTTTGTATAAAATTATTTTTTTCCTAATACTTCGATTATTTAACTTTGCTATTGTAATAAGCTAAAAAAAATATTAGATACCTGTTTCATTATTTTTTGAAAATCCACCCCTGAAAGGGTTAAACAGATAAAAGTGAATGTCGAGACTGACTGACAGATCAACGCACAGCCTAAACCGCTTAAGCTACAAACGTCAAATTTGGACAAAAGTTTTATATTAAAAAGCGGACGCACACTAAGAAAGGAATTTTCCCAATTCAACCCCTAAGGGGGTGAAAAGGGGTGTTTAAGCTTGTATGAAAAAAATATTTTTCTTAATGCTACGATTATTAAACTTTGCGAATATACTAAAGTTAAAGAAATAATCGACACCTATTTCATCATTTTTGAAAATCAACCCCTAAAGGGGTGAAACGAAGTATTGAAGTTTGTATGGAGATTTTTTATTTGATGCCGTGGTTACGAAACTTTGCAAATATAATAAACTAAAAAAAATAATGGACACTTATTTTTTTGTTTTTTGAAAATCAACCCCTAAAGGGGTTAAACGGAGTGTTGAAGTTTGCATGATTTTTTTTTTCCTAATACTACGATTATTTAACATTGCAATTGTACTAAGCTAAAAGAAATATTAGATACCGGTTTCATTATTTTTTAAAAATCAACCCCTAAAAGGGTTAAACAGATACAAGTGAATGTCTAGACTGACTGACAGATCAACGCAAAGCCAAAACCGCTACTAACGTCAAATTTAGACAAAAGTTTTATACCAAAAAGCGGACGCACACTACGAAAGGAATTTTCCCAATTCAACCCCTAAAGGGGTGAAAAGGGGTGTTTAAGTTTGTATGAAAAAAATATTTTTCTTAATGTTACGATTATTAAACTTTGCGAATATACTAAAGTTAAAGAAATAATCGACACCTATTTCATCATTTTTGAAAAATCAACCCCTAAAGGGGTGAAACGGAATATTGAAGTTTGTATGAAGAATTTTTTTTTGATGCTTTGGTTACGAAACTTTGTAAATATTCTAAACTCAAAAAAATAATTGACGCTTAATTTTTTTTTTATTCAACCCCTAAATGGGTTAAACAGAGTGTTGAAGTTTGTATCAAAATATTTTTTTCTCAATACTACGATTACTTAACTTTGCAAATGTACTAAGCTAAAAAAATACTATGTATCTGTTTCATAGTTTTTTTTTTAAATCAACCCTTAAAGGGGTGAAACGGGGTATTAAAGTTTGTTTGGAAATATTTTTTTCTTAATGCTACGATTATTTAACTTTGCAAATGTACTAAACTAAAGAAAATAATAGATACCTGTTTCATTATTTTTGGAAAATCAACCCCTAAAGGGGCGTGGTAAATATAGTACAGAGAGAGAATTGTAATGACTCACTGACAGACAACGCACAGCCTAAACCGCTGGTCGAAGAAATTTGAAATATGGAGGGTGTGTTTGTCTTGATGAGTAAACGTGAACCAAGAAAGATTTTTTTGAAATTCAACCTCTTAGGGGTGAAATAGGGTGTTAAAGTTAGTATGGAGAAGCATTGTTTTTTGACGCCTCGGTATTGAAACTTTACAATAATACGAAGCTTAAAAGAATAACGAACACCAATTTCACCATTTTTGGAAAATCAACCCCTGTGGGGGTGAAATGGCGTGGTAAACATAGTACGGAGAAATAATTTGTTTTGATGCTAACTCAATGAAACTTTACAGATGTACTAAACTTAAGGCAGGTAAACAACATTCTGAAAAAATCTAAAACCTTCGGAAAGTCCAATCCTCGAGGTGGAACTGCTAATTATCTCGAAAACTAAAAACATTTTTACCAAAGCGCTGAGACTAAAAAGTCACCAAAACCTCGGACCTTTCTGGAGCCATTAAAATAACATTAAAAAAATGGCCGCCATACAAACTTTGAGGGCCTATATCTCCGAAACGGTTGAAGATGGGTGGGTGTTTGACTAAATGTCATCGGAGTTAGCTACTTGATGGTGGCGGCGAAAATCCAAATGATTCAAAATGGCCGCCATTTTTCTAAATGATTCGAGGGGGCTGATTTATTTCATCCGGGGGTTTTTTGGGGTCCCTGCTTCAATTTTGTGACGCTTTTTACATGCTCTCAAAAAAGAAGGGTTAAATTAATTATTGGTTCCCGAGGTATAGTCCACGCGGGCGAAGCCGTGGGCGGAAGCTAGTAATGAAATAAATTGGCACAAGGCGAGACACAAAAGACGGGGACGTACTTAAAAAGAGACCAGTGGTCAGCACTGGGCAATTACGGGCTGATAATGATGATGTTTGTAACAACGCAATCATTCATTTTACCTTATTCAAATCCTCGAAGCTAGCCAGAAGTAAGCTGCATTTCGTACCCACATCAAATCCATTATCGAACCCTATTCTTCCGAGTAAAATATTATCTCGGTCACTGTTACTCTCATTAGAAATTTCATGGCAGTGAGAGTGATGGAGATAATCTCGTACGGCCCGGCATATTCTTGCGAGTGAGAGAATAGGTCCAAATTTGAAGACTTTATTAGACAGATCTAAACAAACTAAAAAAATATCTGTCTTTGTCATTGCAACCTATTAGCTAAATAAAGACATCAATATTTTTAGAAAAATTGGATTATTCAACTCAAACCTTTCAACTTGACCCCATTATCTCGGTCACTGTTGCTCTAATTAAAAATGTCATGACATTTTTAAGAGTGAGTGAGAGAGACGGAGATAATCTCGAGCGCCTCAGAAGCAAGCTACATTTTTCGCACCCACATCAAATCCAGTTGTCCCTTTACGCCTGTTACTATCCCTTAAGTAATAGATTACCCACTTATTATTAAACTTACCTACGACATTGCTAAGTGCTTAAACACTTGAAATCAACTTTTACTTGGGTACTTTTTACCACAGTCTGATAACGCTTCAGTAGGATAACAGTTGACGATTCTTAATGCGATCGATTCTGCGTTCGATTTTAATCTGTGGAGTAAAAATATATAGTTTTTAATAGTCTCCAAAAAGATGAGCTCTGAATATTTTTTTGATAGTTTGTTTTAGTTGAATGATCGGTTATAACTGGTTTTTACTTTACAAGGCATGTCTTCCATGTAATTCCATATTTTGCTCAAACGTATTATAATTTTCTGAACTCTTCATACGATAAAATAACAAGTAATATATTACTTGTTATCTGCTGTCTTAATTAAATTAACTTTATTCACCTGTAGTGAACTGGTTCTATGGAACTACAATTGTTGTGAAGCTATAAAATACTCTTATCTCATTGAAAATACAAGGTGTCACGGAAAGGTGCAGTAATACTTAAGGGTGTTCTTCTACACGTCAAAGTGAACAACTTTTGTGAAACAAGTTTGATAAAATTCGAGAAAAAAAATATCGAGTCACCATACAAAATATTTAGTCACGTGATCAATTTTCCATGGAGATTCATTATTTACTTTCTCGAATTTAGCAAACTTGTGTTCTAGAAGTTGTTCACTTTGACGTGTAGAAGAACACCCTTAAGTATTACTGCACCTTTCCGTGACACCTTGTATATTCGAAATCCGAATAGGTACACTAAGTGAATAGGTATGAATAGAAATATCTACTCGTAATTATTACAAAACGTCCAAAAGGCAATAGATGAGCCCTATTGCATTATTGTTGCGTAAAGATCATTATCACAACATTGCATCAGCGCACAAATTAAAATAATCAACCCACTAGATAAACCAATAACAAGATAGAGCTTTGGAGGCGTGGTGGCTTCGATATTTTCCTCATCGATGATGACTGCACGGAATTGTAATCTGTATCACCGCTATCACTGCGATATGCCTTGTCTGATACCGTCCTGCCAAGTCACGGTTACTACACTTTTTGTTCATGCTTGGCTTGGGTGATGGTCACGAAATGAGCCATGCTCTTCGGATAAAGCTTTATCTTAGTAATCTCGTTAATCACCTTAATTATTTGTAAACTTGCTGGGTTTCGCGGTTTCGACCGCTTTGATAGATCGATAAACTCTTTATTGTAACCTCTTTTTATTGTGTGTGTTGTTTTGTTATATGCTGTTGTTGTCTTTGTTTTGTTGTGTTGTTTTTGGTCTCTCTTTGTTGTAACTCTTTATTGTACTCTTGTTTTTTTTTTTTTTTTGTATCTTTGCTATAACAATCTTTAATTTTGCTCGTCTCGTCACTTAAATGCACAAAAAAATAAACTTACTTACCTACTCGTAGTTACAATTTTTTTAGTTATTCTAGCAAAATTCGTTACACTATGACACATTACTTCAAGATTTCGCGAAGAAATTTTCCGAAGAATAAGTGGCATTAGAACCCATGTCACGTAGAGAGTTATGTACCTATCGTTAAAATGTACGCGTTTTAAAGATAAGTGCCTATTTTCTGCTTCAACAAAATGGACTGGACTGTGAAAAAAAAAAGATGTAATACGTTTTTCAGGTTAAAGATAAAAATACAAAATATGTGATAGTTTTATCAATAAACTCAGCTCCTCAATATACTGAGTGCAAGTTATCACATTTCAAATTTTATTTAAATAAGCTCAATTTCATTTTCATAATATGGATTACTTTTACCATGTGTGTTACTTACATACGAGTATGTGTAATGTACGTGTACTTAAGTGCAATTTATGTTATCTTTCACTAAACCTTATATGAATAACTTACCTTAATAAAGTTTTTAAGCGTCAAAAAAACATTAAATGCAAAATTTAAATATTGATGAGAATTTATACGATCTGAAGGCAATGACAGCACAGTGGTTGTTGAGTCCGGACGTCACGCCGCAGGGTGTTTGTGCAAATACCAAGAAAAAGCTTGCTTACGTTTGTTTTCTCATTTTGAGAAGGAAAATATCGGTCGGTGACCGTAGAATTGCGGTCGGGCAGTTTCTATTTTTATTTCAAATATTTAATCTTGTACAAATTTCATTTTAGAACTATTAAATGAATAGGCATTTCTAAAGATAAACATAGTAGTTAGGTCAGTAATGCAATTATCTTTTTAATTTCTTTTTTTATGAAATCACAACCAATTTTACAGGTAACTTATCTTAAAGGTGACTTCCCACTTCCGAAAACCGAAAACCGGTTTCTTAAAATACATCTACATATCTAGCGTCTAGTCGCATCAAAAATGTTACTATAAGATCTGCAATACTCATTTAAGTAGATATTTCTCTTTTTTCTTCATTTATATCTGACATTAATGTCAAGCTTTATTTAAATTACTTCAATACTCTTATTTGTAATTTGGATTACATTACGTTTTCTTGACCAATCTTCTCAAAATACATACACATTTCTAGAAATGTCGACGAACCAGACCTTAGTGCTACACTAAGTTCTGCAATACTCATTTATGAAGACACTAACGTCAGACAGTCGCAGACACCGCTCTAGGGCACAGACGGACTCTAAACTTCATTTTTTACTTTCTGAAGTTTAGAGTTTATTTTAGTTTCCTGAAGTTTGTTTAGGTGTTAATGAACTTAAAAATACAAAATATTCTTCGCAACAATATTAATTTACTAACTAAATATACAGAGTGCAACTTCTAACATATTAAGCATGATTTAAATTAGTTCAATACTCTTATTTGTTTAAATACATTTACATTGCTAGAAATGTCGACGTACCGGACCTTAGTGCTACTCCAAAGTCTGCAATACTCGTACTCATTTATGAAGACACTAACGTCAGACAGTCTCAGACACCGCTCTAGGGTACAGAGACGGACTCTAAACTTCATTTTTCACTCCTTGAAGTTTAATATCATCGTCTAAGTGTCATTTTTGTTATTAATGAACTTGGGAAAGCATTTGAAAACTAAATCGTGTAGACAGAAGCTTTAGGAAATTTAGATTAAGACTTTACTGGTGTCGATTCTGTGCTATTATTTTCTTAAATTAGCTGTAAAATTTAGTTCTAAAATTGTTGCTATACTATTATTTTTACACATTAAAAAAGACGGAGGTAATTTTAGTCCTGTAATCCTGTTAGAGTTGTTTAGAGAGTGACTCAACTGAGACCTTATTCTGGCGAGTGAGGTATCTCGGTCTCTGTTGCTCTCATTACAAATATCATGAGAGTTAGACTGATGGAAATAATCTCGAGCTCCCAAGAATAGGGTCGTGAATTTATTAAATTATTTTGTTTTGTCGCCTCCAAACATTCCACAGCGCTCTTTGTTTTTGCCTATTATAGACAAAAAATATGACTATCATAACTGTTCCTTATCAATGTGTGTGTGACAAACTAATATAAATAAGCACAGCTATAAGTACAATAATAAATATAGTAGTAAAGATAATCATAATAAGTACGTACACAACTAAACATTATGAAATTTCTCATAAAACGGCTCTTCTAATGAAATTTCACTTGAAGACCGCTAGAAGTTAATACCTTCTTCGGAGTTTTCATCTAAGCCATGCGTGAAGCAAGCTTCTTAACTTAACCGCCACTTAGTAACAACTTGGCTGATACTTAAGCTCCAAGCTGTACCTAAGTCAAAGCGACGGACCGAAGTGGCGTTGGAGACAGTGTAGCTGTTTTTAAACCAGACTACTAGACGAAGCAAAAGGAAATGCTATGTTATAATATTACGTAGTAATGTAATGTAATGAAATGTATGAATGAAATGTAATGTAGTAAAGTAATGTAGGTGTAGTATTATTGGTCGTAGTTAATTAGAAACACTTTGAATAATTAGTAACATTTATTTTATGCAGTTTACGTACAGTGAGAATGATATGAAGATGAACGGTATTGCCAATCTAATAAATATATAACATTACTAGATCTGAATCTATGTAGTTTTATGTAGTGGTAGGGCTCTTTTGCAGGGCCCGCCTGGGGAAGTACCACACCTTTGCCAGTTATTCCACCGTCAAACATTACTGTGTTCCGGTTGGAAGGGCATTGTTTCCAGTGAAATTACAGAGCGAATAGGAGATTAAACAACTTATATCTCAGGGTGACGAGCGCAGAGCTGTGCCACGCAGGGTCTTGTATTCTGAGAGTTCAAAATTCTGGGTGGCGCAGACCTGTTATGGGCAAACGTAACGTTTAATATCAGGCGAGCGATTTGCTCGTCTCGTCACTCAATTAAATTAAAAAAAAAATTACAACATCTTTCTTTTTTTTTTAAAACCTAATATTTATATTAACTTTCGACTTGAAATAGAATGAATTACTATATATGTTTGATCATCTGTGGTATATTGTATTGTGCGTCATGCAATAGGACTTTTGAAACAAAATTTGGGTTTTCGAGCCACTTTCGTGCTCACGGTCGTAATTCATAAGCCAGGTTCGCCATTGACGGACACGTCAAGAAGGACGATTGGATTGGATTAGATTGGATGGTTGCCCATCGGTTCCCTCATAACTTCTAAATTACCTATTTAACATAATTTGATAAATAAGGTATCATTGGATGTGTCTTGTTAACTCCTGACGCAAACTAAGGAGTTTTATAAGTTTGACATATTATGTATAATTGTATATGTAGGTATCTGTGTGTCTGACTGTGGCAATGTAACTCCTCGAACCGATTTTAATTTAGTTAGTTTAGCTTTTTGTGTTTAAAGGTGACTTGATTACGATTCTTAGCTATGATTCCAGTTTTTTTTTTTTGTTTAAAGTTTTTTTTCAGTTGGAGATAATGATTTGAAATCTTGATTACTCGCAATCAGATATCATTTGTCTGTGACAACAAAAAAATCAATATTTTGCTGTAAAGCCACAGAATAAATAATAGTAAGTACTAAACGTTAGACAGTTAAGGAACTCGGTGTTACTGAATCATTGCAGATATTATCTTTAGTTTTTCTCAGATTTAGACTAAAGAATTTCACTTCATTCTCCTTCTCATTGATTAAATTGCTCATAGTTGCAATTTTCCAAGATTTAATCATTTATCGTATTGGGTAATTGGCAACTTTTAAAATGTGACATTTAGAATCAAAGTACATATCTGTTTTTTATACCTAGTTATTATTTTTTTTTCATTTAGTTTATTTTTGTATTGTAACCTTTTATCTAGTTACCTTTACTTACTCAACTACTCACCCACTTTGAAACAAATACTTTCTATTATATTCGAAGGTTAGACTTAAACCTCAATTTTAACCTTTAAAAACCCTTTTCAAAGTTTCAGTGTTCGATTCGAAAATACCTAATTGTTATGCATTGAGAAACCTATAGGTACCTTACAGCCGTTGAATGTCTAATACATTCTTCAATGTTCATAAAATACCATATTTTATCTTGGTTTCTTATACCGAAATAAAATACTATATTTTATCTACGAATTTTATAGGTACCTAGAATATGAATTCTAACCTTGAATCCGTTGAACTTATTCTAGTTCAATAACTCGGGGTTAATCTTTATTTCTTAATTTAATTGGTACGTTCTTGCACTCAAAAGGCCGAAGACCTAAAAAAGGACCGTCTCAGAGAACCAAGGAAGTAGATAAAAAATCTTGAGTAGCAACTGGAGATTATTTATTTTCTAACGAAACATCGAACCCAATTTCTTTCAACATTTCGTTTTATAGCGGATGAAATCGCGGGGCGAAGCTAGTTTGAATACTCGATACTCAATACTCAATACTCACTACTTATGTCTATTGCGAAAATACACCAACTCAAAATTCAAAAATTTCAGGCAAAAAGTAGCATCTCGCAAAAAGAGGTGACATTTTATCCGGGCGCTTGGTAACTCAACAAAACTTGTCTGTACAAACAAATCGCCACTTTTCTGAACACAACTCAGTGTATTATGTAAATCTGAGCCTCAGCCAGGCGGTATGTAGCAGGTGCTGTCAGTTTCGACCTATACGAGTAGAGGTGGAGCCACACAGTGAGCGGGATGCGAGGCAACGCGCGGGATAACATTATAACAATAGATTTATAACAAATGTTTATTAAAGCAAAAATATACATATTCATACAAACATACTAAATATTATAAAAGATGAAAAAAACAATTTTTGCCTTAACCAGTCTCAACTCAGCATAATGCTGGTCGTAAACAACCGGCGCTGGTCTTCCGTTACGCCATACCTCTCTCAGAGATACAAATATACGAGCTAATAGCTTAATAGGACAATGGGAAGTAGATCAAAACTCAGTTGCTAGATTTAACCCTAACCGGAGGGGAATTACGGATGTCGGGTTGTGCATTTTAGCCTGCCCAGAATCCGATAACGCAATTTTTTTATGTCGAAGTAGTGTTAGTCCTTAAAAAATAGTTGCTTTTTTGTATATTTTTTTATTTTCTTGAGCGATGTGGTCGTTTAGCCACAAAGTCCTCTAAATAAATTTAAAACAAAAGATTTGGCATAAACAAACAAGCTAACATTTATTGTGTATATTTCTGGATTAGTTTATTTGAGTTTTTAGTTTGTCAATTACTCTTGTACCTTACTTATTTATAATAAACATGGTTGCAAGTTTCGAAAAACTTGAGAAAATTCAAGTCGATTGTTATTGTTTTGCGCTCCCGTGCTGGTACGGGACTCGAGAGCCATGTTCTTCGTCTCGCTCGCCCAATATCTGACCGCACCTTAGTTTTCTGAAGATCTCTGAAACCTGAAAGTTTCTCAACAGTATCTAGATTGTTAGATAAGTATTTCGGCTGTTTACAAACTTGGATCTCAGACAGTCAGACTGCTTTTTAGATAGATTGAAATCGCTTTAGAGATTGTTGCTGAACAAGTTTAGTATAAGATTTATATGTAGTCCGAACAAAATTAATTGTAAAAGTAAAAAATAAATCTAGACACGCGGTAGGGTGTCAAGCCAAGATCAAGTAATTATTGTTTAATGAATTTGTTGCACAAACAATTGCTGGTTCTGGAAATATACCTATTAAAAATTGCCAGACACTTTTCTAATGTTCGTTTTGTTTTGTCGAAACTTTTGGTCCATGGGGTCCTAGTACAAAAAAAAATTGTCAAGAAAATCACACCTCGCTTAGTTGACGCCGCTGGTGATAAGAGGGCTGGCTCATTCCTCGCGCAAAGAATTACACTGGCAATTCAGCGCGGGAATGCAGCCAGCGTTTTTGGTACTTTGCCGCACGGGCAAAACCTACTTTTTGATTTTTAGTTTTGTAAATTTCTTTGTCCTAGTTATTTTAGTTTTTTATTTTAGCTTATTTTAAATTTAAGATGTAAATACTTGTTTAATTATGTTTGTTTTGTTTTTTGGAGTATCCTATACTTCCACAGTTCAAAACCAAGTTGTTTGAAATTTAGCATATGCAATTTTAAAAAAGGTGTTTGAATTAACTGCTTGCTTGCAAAATTTCATGAAAATGGTTATCGTCGAGTAAATATACAAACGTACACATACCGATTTATTCCATCAGGCTCAGGGACCTTCGTTTCGCTTGGTCAATTATATTCTGATCCTAAGTACATAAATAAATGGATATAGGTAATATTTAATTTACAGACAGACTTGCCATAAACACAAACAAAATCTAAATCTTCTAGACATAAACCTTCGTTAGGGATCAAACTACAAATACCAGGAATTTCGACTCCATCTCAAATACTAAAGACTAGATGAAGCTCTATGTAATGAAATT
The DNA here is from genome assembly GCA_949125135.1 of Alcis repandata. NCBI lineage: Eukaryota > Metazoa > Arthropoda > Insecta > Lepidoptera > Geometridae > Alcis > Alcis repandata. The sequence goes on from OX421240.1 coordinate 5,090,793, forward strand.
ATAAGAATTGTTTGTCTTAGTGATTATTTCAGAAAATAAAACAGTTGATTTCATATCTCAAAGTTCAAGGGAAATATGGTTATCGAAATGTTTAGTTTTACTTATTATAATATTAATAATATTTACTTTGAATTATAAAATCATCAAGTTTTAAGAATATCAATTTTTGCGTTAGGACTACTACAAACCATAGTTAGCAACTATGTTAAACTAGCCTCGACAAAATACGACGAAGAACGTAGACTCAATAGAAAATCCACGAAAATTTCAAAACAGTTAGTGATGCAGACGACATAGGCCCCATTTGTTAATTCCAACATAATTTTCAATTTATCTGTATAAGTAAATCTGCCAAAACGAAAACTCGCATGTCGAGGGTTCTGATATCGCATCTAAGATACCTAACCAATAATTTTAATCACATAAATTGAAACTAAAACAAAACTACGTGTGGTAAAAATTAAAACAAAATGATTTGAAATGTACCTTATTATACCTTTCATGATACCCCACGTAAACCAATTAGGCTATTTGACACCATTAAAAATATGCTACGAAATGTGGTCATTCTATTAGGTAATAACATAAAAAAACATATTTATCTCTGTTTTATCCAAAAATATTTATAGATTTTTCAAAATAAATTCAAATTATTTTTTAAAATTCTTCAGCCACAAGAACGCTCTGTGATTGGCTACGCCTCGCGTGACGTCACACGCAGGTAAACATTGTTTAATGCTAAGACACTTTGTGTGATTTTATAATGTACACTTTGGTACAAGTTTGACGTTTGTCAAAGAATAAAGTTTGCTTACTTGCCTGTGACGTCACGCAAATCACATGTCGTCCGCCATTACCGAAACAGCGTTTTTAGCGCGAATATTGTAATTTAAATTTTAACACAGTATTTTACGAAAAATACTGCAAATTTCGTAGAAATATAAATGTGGTGTATTAATCATATGCCAACGAATAATTTAAAACAGTTTTTCAAAATCAGTCAAATAGCCTATTGCTTAGCATTAAAATAGCTCCTCATTGCAGGACCCAATTTTCAAGTAAAGATCTATTTCTCAGCATGCGACGGGCCACCTGAAGCTAGCCATATAAACACCAAACACTATTCACCTTTATCCCTAGCACAGCAATAACTCTGGCGAAGATGCCTTCCAGCAGCCGGTATAGCGGCCGCGCTGAACCGATCCGATCCTGAATGCAAATTAGAGCTGCCGACTGTGCTAATGGATGCACTAGTGCCCCTTTCAATTCATTGGCTGGGCCGCTAAAAGGACGACTTTGTTTTTTGAAATTGTAATGCTTTGTAGAGCTTACGTACTCGTATGTATGAGTATTTGTCTCTGTGAATGTCGGCAGCGGTCAGACAATGATCTAATACTAGTGCCAAGCAAGTAAGTACAAGTAAAGTCTGCTTGGAAAAGAGCAAAAATGTAATAAATAAACAATTTATTTCAGGCGTCATTTCACCCATACGTACACAACAACAAATAAAATAAAATAATGGTTATAGTGGATGCATAAGGCAGAAGATCGTGCCTTGTGGCGTTCATTAGGAGAGGCCTATGTCCAGCAGTGGACAAAAATACGATACGCTGATGATGATGATGATGATGAGTAGATGCAGTATACTAGCAGTGAGATACTGGCAGATATTATGCTAGTGTGTGTTACATTTATACAAAAGCAAAAACAGTAAATACTTACTGAGGCTTCTTTGCCTTTAGCAAATCTTAAGAAAATAACGATTTCAAAAATTGACCATCAGACTAACGATTTTGTAACCAATCCTTTCTTTAAAATAATCCATGTGATACACAATCTAATGATTTTTTTAGTTTCTTACAACAACAAAAAAAGCCCATCAGTCAAGTGTTTTGCTTTTTTTTTACATGGCAGCTAGTTTTAGACGCGATCGCTGGTTGAGTAGCCCGACAGTCTCCTGGCGAATCTTTGAACACGCTTAGAAACTTTAATTAATATCTTCTCCTGCCTCCCCAATACACTAGAGTAACATTGCAGTAACCGAGAATGTAGGTGGAGGGGCAGTTTGCAGGGGAGAGTCAACCTCAATCACCCGGAGAATGGTCTTCAAAATTATTGTTTACGGTAAGTAATAAAAAAATACTTGGTTTTGCCAATTTATGTTTTTTAATATCCGAAATTCCAACATTTTTTTTGGAGTCCGACTCATTAAAACGTGAGCCATGAACAGTCTAGTATAATTATTAAAACAAAATGTAACACATACTGTTTTAAATTTTCTCTAACGATCGCGAAAGTTTAGGAGTTTCATAATTATAGTGATAAAAAGTTAAAACAAAAAAGGACCTGTTTGTTGTTGTTATTTTAAACTCATCTTAACAAAAACATTGACGTTGGGACGAGGCAATTAGTGCTCTCTGTTTGTGCGTCAAACTCAGATCAAGTAGAAAGGCAGATAGAGTCCCGCCTCAGATACAGGTGAAGCCAAAAAAAACTACCCTACTGCCCGTATGCGTATACTTTAAGCACACATTGACGCTTAAAGACTACCCGAATCAATCATCAATTCTTATGTCAGTTGCTTAGAGGACGTGGACAAGAAAAACAAATAGTAATAAGGGTAGTTTTTATGCGTCAATATGTAGGGCGTGTGTGCTTTAAGTATACGTAAACGGGTAGTAGGGTAGTTTTTTTGGCTTCACCTGTATCTAATGCGGGACTCTATCTGCCTTTTTACTTGATCTGAGGCGTCAAAGTAACTTCATAGGCACTTTAAATCCGGCTGCAAGCTAAAAGAAAATTGACATTGAAGTGAAGTGAAAATGCTGAGTCGGGTGATAAAAAGTTCTATAATTAACGAACGCACAATCACTTAAATAAATGTTTAGGCGGTCATTCCAAGACAAGACAGATTTTAAACCGTACAAGAAAGTAAAATAACTAGCAGAAGAACGCCTAGGTTTAAAACTATTCTATCGGCAAAAGCAATTGATTAAAGTTGTAAATATTTTAAAATTAAGTAACACATTAAACAAACTCGGATCGTACTCAATATTTTATACACGCGTAAAAAAAAACAAATTTTACAATATAAAGTCAAAAAGAAAGAGTCCATATGACATAGCATGTTGCTACTTTCATTATTGACCAACGAGTATGACACTACCTCAATAAAACTCAGCAGAACTTCAAGCGGTTCATTCAATACCCTTCACCTCAAAGAAAATAAGAAAAGCAAATACCATCCTTGAAAACGAATAACAGTGTAAACGTATTGGAATTCAGAACGCGCACGGAGATAGTAAAATTTGGCTCCGTATAGAAATACTGTATTTTCATGAAGTGACAAAGATGATACAAATATAAATAACGTGCGCGCTTTGCGCTGGAAAAGAAGCTGTGAGGGTAGAATGGTTTTGTTTGCACTTTTCATACTACATATGCTGAAGACAATGGGCCCAAGTTTGAAGGCATTTTAAGACAGATCTAAACTAACTAAAAATATATCTGTCTTTATCATTGCAAGCCATTAGAAAAGGGTGCCAATAGTTTTAGAAAATTTAGATCTGTCTTAAAAAGCCTTCAAACTTGGGCCTAATGACCAGTAAAAAAATAATGGTATTGTTTATGCCTTCACAATTAAAAAAAATAGAGGCTTGACCACAGAGATAAATACCAAAACGCAGAGATCCGTCTGAAAATGTTATTAAAGGCAAAGAACCCTGAAATAAAAAAGAGTAAGAGAGAGTGAGCGAGTGAGTGAAAGAGTGAGTGCCTAAAAATTTGATTTTGTAAAAGTCTGACTTATCAAAGACAGTTGCTGCTGGTTTAATTACACTTACCTGTTTTATATCTGCTATCTTTATTACCTAATTTAAATAATAAAAAAAAAAAACTTTAGAAACAATAATTTAAATCATTTACTTGTTTTTATTTATTAAACGATATACGTATTCTTACCAAAGACGTCGTTCTTACGTCTTCTTAAGTGACCACATGAAACCTTCGTACTTGATATAAATCCACTGTACTTATATTATATGATTCCAAAGATACAAGTAGGTACACGGTATGTCCGTAAAATATTCACGTCTCTCCAACACGCGACAAAATGTTCTGAAACTTTCTAGAACAATCCAATTGTGGTGGAAACTGTATTAGGTGACGATGCTATCGAAGTTTTTGAATAGAAGTTTTCTTGCGAGTTTTTGCTATATGATTTTTGGAAATCGGCAAGCTTCAGAACAAGTAAACCCTTCCAAGTTCAGAGATAAAATTAAACCGCGAAGCCATTTCAAAACCGTTAAAATATTTCAAGGAAATATTACAATTTAGAACAGATTCTAGCAGTAAAAACGTCCAATAAGACTGGTATAAAACACATAAACGTAAGTTGTGAAGCGAAGGCTTACAGACGGAAAGTTCCAACAAAATTCTATTAAAATGAACATCACAAGTTTGATGGGTCATTCGACAATGTAAGTCTACTGCTTCATTTTGGTCGCTTTGTTTTAGCATTTTTATTTTTTAGAGCGTGACTTTAGAGAACATTATTTGCGATAAAAAAATAACAATAATACGATTTGAAACACCTGAAAGACATCAGATATAATCGTACATCTACATATTTGTTGATTGATTTTAACAACTCCTTCGAGATGCTTATTTTATTCATTACTCAATTATTGGAACTCGTCTATTGCAAACTCACATTAGATGATTGACCTACAAAAAGAAAAAGAACGACTAATGCACACGAATTCATAAAATCAAACAAAATGATCTACGCAGAATGGAGCTTGTCAGTAACTCTAAAATAAACGCACGGAGTAACAAATGTTACTCAAATAAGTAGAATGTAGAAGGGACGCGACGCGACGTAAACCAAGGGGTCTGATTACCAAACCGGTCAGCCGACTTCCTTTGGGGGACTGTCTGGATTAAACTTTTAATTAAGGGATTTCCAGTGCCATAATCATTGTCCTGAGCCCAGTCCTGTGTAATGGTGTAAAAAGTCATTCGTGAAATTAGCCGGGAGCTCAGATTTCATTTTAAAAGTCGGGCTTCAAATGACTTTATTATGTTGTGTTGGGTCCTAAACTAACAGATGGAGTTTTCATTGAAGACTCGAATAAAGGAAAAAAGATGGACATGCCTACTTCGCATACTCGTAACTAGATAACTTTTTATTGAAAACTTTGAAATTAACTACAACAAATATACTGCAAATGTGCCAGCATTACTTTGATCTGGGTTTCTATTAGGCGGTCTTTTCGATTAAAGTAATATCTACCGGGTCCTTTTTGCTTTTAGCGATCTCTATCTACCAAGTGAATCTGAAAACTGAAGCACCAAAATGGCGACTGCGTTTGTTTGTATATGTGTAAGATATCGTTAGGCTTATTACGCTGTGATTGGCTATTAGTATGTGTGAGTTGTGTATTTACAAACGCACCGGCTTACTTTATATACCTCAGTTTACGTGCTCTTAGGGCGGCATCTATCTTTTTTCTTAGATCCATGAGCCAAAGGTTTTAATTGTGTCGTGTTTAATTAGAGATGAAAGTGCTGGAGCGTTGATTGGTGATTTAAAACTATAGTTGTGTTAGCTTTTCAACTGTAATTCAGTGACAGATTGTCTACAAACTTTTGTTGTGCGGTGAAATTGAGTTAAGCTTTGCACTGTTTGTTTATTATAAATAGAATTAACTCAGCTTCGAGGTTTTATTCGTGATATTCTGGAGAGTATCGCTAAATTACATCAATATCGGTTCGGTCGCTTTTTTGTAAGAATATAATCAAACATAATTGTAGAGAGTTAGAGTAGCGGTACACTTATGATTTAATAAAGATAATTATAAAAAATATATAATAAAATATTTAAATGATATTTAAATAGACTTATGATGATGATGAAGCTTATTGAAGCTATATATATAGCTAAGCTTCTATTGTATTATAATTTTATCGCTTCTTAGTTAGGAAACATTTTCAAAGCTTTTTTAAAAGACTTAACCTCAATAAACACCAAAGGTATCCTTAATTGGAAAATTTGCCATCGATACAATTTCATAATATTTAACACCATTTTAAGTTAATATAGAAACAGTATGGGCGTTCGGACCAAGAAAATATCGGAATTTTTAGTAGTCAATAAATGTAGACAATGTTTTTCTGCCGCACTCTGACAAATTAATTTCATACTAGCTGCGCCCCGCGGTTTCACCCACATTTTTCTTGATATAAAGTAGGCCATATATTATGTTAATTCAGTGTATAGCCCGTCGCTTGTTGGTCAATTGCGCCATTCCAAAATTAATTTAGGTACACAATCTGCGCCTAGGAGTGGCTGTGCAGAAAAGTCAGTCAATAATAAGTGAAGTTAATCATAGAGTTTAGGCTCTTCTGAGAGTATTCATTTCGTGAGAACGAAATATGTACAATCTATTTACTGGTTTTGGTCTGTGCGTGTAATTGACTGTATCACCATTCATTATGATTCCTGATGATTTCTTTTCAAAGTCCATACTGTTATCACTCCACGTTCACCTAATCCGATTACAGCGACCGGACGAAATTTTGAGGCAAATATAATGGATTTACACGTTAAAACAAAACGATTCCTTTAATATTAAATTGATTGGTAATTTAAATCGATGCCTCTTTATTGTAGAAGGTTAATTAAGATTGCGCCAGATATTGGGCTACCTTTGCTTTTCTCAACGCCTGTTATCCGTAAGGATGGTGATACACGAGAATGCTGGAATTTTTGTTTAATGTTATTGCTATATATAACGCACAAGCTTTATTTTGTAAATGTCATCCTGTCCTAGCACATAGGACTTTAAGGTTTAGTAGTCAGTGTTTTTTTTTTTTTTTATGTAATTGAGTGACGAGACGAGCAAATCGCTCGCCTGATGTTAAACGTCACGTTTGCCCATAACAGGTCTGCGCCACCCAGAATTTTGAACTCGCAGAATTCACGACCCTGCGTGGCAACAGCACTGCGCTCGTCACCCTGAGATATAAGTGTGTTGAGATACGTACGACTTTTCTAGCTGTTTCCACTCATTTCTGTTTCTTGGCCAAATTACTTTAATATTTGTCTTTATGTCATTTTCAGTAGTTCAGAACTCTATAGCTGTAACGGTACGTACTCGTACATACCTACAAGGGCAGTCAAAGTAGATGATAAGTACGTGATTTTATCGATTGACAAATTTACCATTTACCGTCGACAAAAATAGTTTTGTTAATTCACAACGTCTTATTTGGCATTTATAGTAGGCAAAAAGTATTTTTGTGTTCTTCAGTAACTAATATACAAAATAGTACCCAGCCTAATGTCTGGTGTTTGACACTATTGTTTGCCCATTCTTTAAGTAACAAATAATTAATGTTAAAATTTAATTATTGCGAGCCCCAAGCTTGTATTGCCACAGCGTAGCCAAATATTCATTGGAATGCCTTTGTTTTGTTTCATATTTTATTCATTAATTCAGTTTTGTGTTTTACCAACGTTATTGAAACATTGTTTTATGAATTTTTTTAACTGTATAGTCCAGTTGGAATTGCAATGATTGAAAGTCATTTATTAATCAGTTTTGTGACATAATTGAGTTAAAATATGAATAAATTATAATATATTAATATCAGTTAGTGAGAATAAATGAACAAGAATAATAAATGCGTAACGGGCGCAATAATACCTAGTTAAATTGTTTATTTCATAAAATCGCATTACTTTTTGGAAAAAAACCAACAAGTAACTGTGACACGTTTTGGTGTGACTGTTTGGGAACCCACCATAGTCCAGGCGCTAGAGGTAGTTGAGTATGCATAATGTGAGTACCGAATTTCGCCAACGGATTTAAGTGAAGAAAAGGTCAAAGAATAATAATGTGGATCTTGCCGGTCAATTTTTTGGTCCATTTTTTTTTTACCCCCTCTTCTCTTATTCGTAAAGGGAATGTACCTATTGAGTACATGATATAAAATGCTTGAATTCGCTAGTTTTTCATATGTAACTTTAATTTTTTTATTAATAAAAAAAAAATATAACTTTCATTTTTGTTTTTTTCTTATTATTTAAGAATCCATCCTGACTTTTACCATTAGAAAAAACTATAAATCATTACGAAAATAATCATTAAAATGATTTTATATCATGTACTCAATACATTTCCTTTACGAAGAGAAGAGGGGGTAAAAAAAAAATGGACCAAAAAATTGACCGGCAAGATCCACATTATTATTCTTTGACCTTTTCTTCACTTAAATCCGTTGGCAAAATTCGGTACTCACATTATGCATACTCACTTACTTCTAGCGCCCGGTCTACCAGTGTTATCGGTACGCTTAACAAATCAATCTACTTTCTTTCAAAATAATTCTTAACAGTGCATTCAAATATGTGTGTCACAGCAGGTTCGCAGCAAAAAACCTCGAACGAACCTATTTGTCTAAAATAAATATTATAGTAAAAGAAAAGCATTTTGTAGTCCTTATATCAGAAGGGTTACGAAATGGATATCATTCGTGGGTGAACTTTGTGGCTCTACCGTGTCTGCGGGTCTACACGCCAAGGTTAACATCATGGAACACCTGCGCTATCGTCGGGAATGCGACCAGAATCGCAGTACCAAGATTCGAGCAATGACATTCACATAGACATTATCTATAATATACCATCATTGTTTGAAGTCTAAATATGGCTTGGCTTGGAAATGCTTGAGCCCACGTTAACGGTGGACCACTAGTGGCTTTGCTATGAATAAACTTTAAAAAATTTTTCACACAAACAGTTTTAAAAAAGTAATTTTATTTTTCTTGTGTAAACAAACGGAGACACACTTCACTTAGTGGCGTAGCTGACCGCAGCTAACACGCTTATTTTACTTATTCTTTTTTGTCCCATAACAACAATCGCCTAACTTCAGAGGTCTTCAGGTGATCTAAAAACTCTGACAGCCACAGACAAAGTAGACAAACTCACTCGTTCTAGGCCTAGACAAACTTCCTAGCTACACCCAGTCAACTCGCAGTCGCGCTGATCGCGCTAGTATGACGGTTCCAGGCGCCTGTATCTCCACAACGCCCGGAGCACATCAACTAGAGCAAAACATTTTAACGAGCGTCACAAAACAGAGCGGACGGTGACCATCCGCAGGTGTCCTGTGAGACTGGGATGGACATAATCATCTTCTTCCTATCCTTATCCCATTTTTGGGGTCGGTACAGTATGTACGTTTCCACCATTAATAACTTTTTTTGTAATAGGCTTGCATTTGACAATGCATTTGTAAGCAACGATGCGGTCTATAATCGTCATATCAGTAGCAGCCTATCTAATCCACGCTGGACATAATTCTCTCCATCTCTCCTAGAGAAACGCCACATGACACAATCTTCTCAAGCTTTAGGCATTCAATTGCTAAACGCCGCCTTATGCAGGTCGTCGCTCCAAATCTACTAAAATAGGATGAGTCAATGTTTAAATCACATCACAAGTAACTTTGCAGAAACCTAAGAGTATTTAGAATTAAAGTAGAGTAACGTTAAGTTAAAAAAAAATATTGCATTAGCATCAGCATTAGATTAACTTGGTAATTATTCTATTAATCTTACTAATATTTTAAATGTGAAAGTTTGTATTTTTGTTATTCAATTACGAAAAAACGACTGAACGGATTCAGATGAAATTTTGTACGAAAGTAGCTTATACCCCAGATTAACATATAGTCAACTTTTTATTTCGAAAAACGAAGGTGAAACCGCGGGTCGCAGCTAGTATAATTATAATATTTTATCCCAGTTTATGGCGGATATGTATGGTCCGCACAACAATGACCCTCAGACTGATGTGGGATTAACAATCTGCATGCTACGCCTACTTGAGCTAGAGGACGCTTTGTTTGATTTTCTGACCGTACTGAAGTTTTCTCTTTACTTATTTTGTTTATATTTCGTTTTTATAGGCTGGATCGGGGTAACAAAGATGGTGCTTATACGTTTCGAATTTTATTTTCGATCGGTTCGCTTTATTGACTTTGAATCAGAGTAGCTACTTGGAACGGAAACACGAAAAAATATTAATATTTTATCCCTGATATTTTTCCCGGATTTGCCGTTGACAAAAAGGGTTTCTTCCGTATTCGTTAATGTTATTTTATTTTACCCATGGTTGACTATTTTTCTAAAAATACAAAATGCTCAAGATAAAAAATACCCCTATGCAAAAACGGCTGAATCAACTTTGATAAAACCACCGAACCACCGATACAAAACCGCATCCAAATTTGTTCACCCGGTCCAGAGCCTACCTACGGTGCCACAGATAGAAACACATACAGCGTGCAAACTTATAACACCTCTCTTTTTGCGTCGGGGCTTAAAAATGAAACTACAAATAAAGAGATGCTGAATGAGAAAATGGTGTATAAATATATGACGTAGTATTCCGAAGCTATATTCCAAGCCCTGGCTTCATATGCAATCTTTAATCCTCCCACTGCTGGGATACAGGTCTACCCTCGAAGGGTGATTAGGCCGTATTCCACCACGCTGGCCAAGTGCGGGTGGATTCACATACGCCATTGAATTTCTTCTCCGGACATATACAGATTTCCTCACGATGTTTTCCTTCACCGAAAAGCCAGTGGTATGTTAATTCGTACATAAGTCCCAAAGAACTCATTGGTACGGTTTGAACCCGCCACCTTAAGAATGCAAAGCAGCTGTTCTCCCACTGAGCTACCACGGCTTTTACCCTGGCTTCAGGGTCACCGAATTAGCCCGACAATCACGAACAATGTCAATTTGTAAACAGCAATGGGAGGAAATTGGCTTGCTCTATAGCGGCTATATGGGCTATATTTCGTAGAACTTCATTGTAGCTACATTTGCCAAGAGCAGCAGTAGAACAAAAATTATGGCAAGTAAAGCGACACGGCTATTCTGTAAGCCGACTAGGCAGGATATTAAGAAGTAATTGAGTACAATTCACGTATAGTCTTGGGGAAAATAATTTGGAAAATGCTTTTTCCTAGAGACGAGACCTAACATGTCTAGGTCGATTTTTTGTGTCCGAAAACACAGCAAATTTCATCGATAACGTTAGTCGTTAACGCCATCTCAATATTTATATACAAATATTGCTCGTTTAATAATATTGGACAGAAAAAAAAACAACAGGAAAAGTATTTTACAATGTTCAAAGCCTAATGCTAATGATTTCTATGTTTGAATAAGAAGTAGTGTAAAATAGATCAATTTTTAATTAAAATAATTGGCTGTGACATGCGGACAAATAGACACCGAAGTCTCGCCTTAACGGGTTCTTCCCCAAAAGAGGTTCAGGACCCTAAAAATATAAGCTACGTACCTATTCATACTCATTCATCATTTCATTCATATTCATTCATACTAACCAATTCGGATTTCGTAAGGGAAGAAATACGTCATTGGCAATATTCCAAATGTTAAGGCAGGTTTGGGAAGAAATTAATAACAAAAGAACAAGTATTGCGCTGTTCTTAGATCTTTCAAAAGCCTTTGATTGCGTAGTTCATAAAACTCTACTTTACAAATTAGAAGCAATTGGAATACGTGGAACAGCTTTAAAATTAATCGAGTCTTATCTTAGTAACAGAAACCAATCAACTCTACTTGAAGTATATAATAAGAACACAAAAACAATAGAAAAAGTTCAATCTGATTTCCAAAAGGTCGATAAAGGAGTCCCACAAGGCAGCATTCTTGGACCACTTTTATTTCTTATATATATCAATGAATTGCCGCTTATCACTAACCATCTCTGTGTCATGTTTGCAGATGATGCTACCATTTTCATTTCACAGGAAAATATTAATAACGATTATGAAACAGAAGTAAATAAAACACTAGAATCTATCACAAATTGGTTACAATTAATAAATCTTAAAGTTAATTTAGAGAAAACTAAAATAATTCAATTCAAAAACGTTAAAATGTCCCCCTTGCAATTAAAAATTAAAAATAAAGACAACCTGGTTAAAATAATCAACGAAACCAACTTTTTAGGAGTAACCATAGATTCCCATTTAAATTGGAAGGCTCATTTAAATAAAATAAATAAAACTATTTCAAAATACTGCTATGCCCTGTCAATACTGAGTAGTATCACATCTAAAGCTGTTGCAACAAATGCCTATTACGGTTACGTTTATCCTCAATTAAGCTATGGCATTGTCTTCTGGGGCAACTCAGTTGATATACAGTCAACATTTGTTTTACAAAAGCGTTGCCTTAGATGTATCTATCATCTAGAAAATACAGATTCTCTTCGTAATCTTTTTTATGATAAGAAATTTTTAACTTTAACAGGAATATACATTCTAGAAATTTGTACTTTTGTTAAAAATAACACCGAATATTTCTTCAATATTCAATCTATTCGTGCTGGTAATCTCCGTAGCAAATATAAATATAATATTTGTATTCCTCAAATTAATAATACTATGTACTACAAAAGTTCCTTTATCAGTGCCATTCGAATTTACAATCACCTGCCATCACATCTAAAATGTTTGAGTGGTAATTTATTCAAGAGAAGTTTAAAAGAGTGGTTAATGTCTAAAGTCCATTATAATCTCAACGAGTTCTTTGACAATGTCTAACTCTAGTAGATTTATATAATTACTTTAATGTTTATTACAATATAGGAAATAATATTGTACGTCCGAAATGGATATAAACTGTTGCAACAAATTTTAATTTTAAGACCTTTATACACACAGTTATAAGCAATAAAATTTATTCTTATTCTTATTCTTATACGTACACGTTTAATCCTAGTCGATTGCAAAGCAATCAAAGGAAGGTCTATTTCCTTACTACGCAGAATTAGGGCATGCAAACCGGTTACTCGAGTAACCGAAAAAACCGAGTAACCGGCTGTTTTAAAAACCGGATTTTAAAGATTTAAAAACCGGTTTTTTCGGGTTTTTCGAGTTTTTACATTCATAATGTAAAACTACCACCAAGACATTAATACAGGATCAAGTTACCGTTTCCCAACTCTATTGATCAAATAAATTGATTAGCTGACAACAATACTTACTTATTAGGTATTAGAAAGCAATATTATGTATTAGTAGGCTTTGGTTTGACGTTGTTGTATGAGTTATTGAGTGCCGATGAGTAAAGCGCTGCTAAGCTAATGCAGCGATCTTTACGGGGAATGCCCGCGCGCCACTCGCGCAACTCGCGTCGCCCGCACCTCCCGCGCCAGCCGCGCACAACGTCGCCATTTTATTTGTCAAGCAGTCTCACTCAGTCAAGTGAAGGAAACAGACGCGCTTATGATGCGCACGTATTTGTGTTTTTGAAGTTTTTTCACAATCTAAATATTTTCTACCACAAAATATGTATTTACAAGTTTTTATTTAGCTTGCCCTGTTTGTTTGTTGATGTTGTTCTGGTTCGTTAGGTCAAATCTTGTAACTAAATTATGAACCACTTCCCGACGGCAGTTCCACATATCCCTACTGATCTATCCCTACTGGTAGAGAAGAATGGTTTTTTTCCACCTATTACTACTAGGGGGGAAGCGTGGATATTTTACTTCCACGTATTTCTACTATGATCAAATTGATCAAGTACCAATAGGAAAAAAAATGAAAAGAAAAAAAATTAAAAAGGAATTAGATTTATTTTATTGTATAGATTTTGGATTTAATAATTAGTTTCTGATAAGAAATCAGTAGTAATGTAGGTAATATTACATTTTAACCTAACATATCTAAAAATAATATGTCCAACAGTGATCTCTCCTGTGATCAGTTGCATTTGTACATTTTGTATCACGTAATCACGGGTCACATACTCTTCCTCTCTCTTTTTTGGTGGATTCAGTTTCAGCACGTTCCTGATGGACTTAATGCGATTCTTTTGAACCACGGATTGGCTGTATAATAATTTTAATAATTTGTATAAACTTGGTTTCCGGTAATATTTTAATTATTTTAATTTATAGCCATCTTCTTTCTCGAGTTTCATGTTTTGTTTTAATATAGCTAAATCAACAACCATTAGAATACCGCATTCAGTAGAACCCCGAAAATTTAAAGAACAAGGGAAATGTTAAATAATTTAAATTATCGAGTTTGTAACTTACTAAGGGTTTGAGTTAGAGAGGTTCTAACGATTCATACTTTTACTTATTAGAGGCTCGCTTATTGTAGGCTTGTTACTTAGATTTATTCGTGAGTGAGTATAGTGTACTTAAACCAAATGTTACCTGATTGATCTCGAAAATATAGTCAAGGAACAAGATTTCGAAAATAAACACATATTTTAACTACATGTCAGCCTTTTTTTACTTAAACACACTAATATAATATATATTTTAAGCCCAAATAAAAAAAAAAACTCGAACAACTCGAAAAACCCGAAAAAACCGGTTTTTAAAATTGAAAACCCGAAAAAACCGGGTTTTAAAAACTGTCGGGTTTTGCATGCCCTACGCAGAATGCCATGACTTCTTTGAAGCAATCGAAGAAGGGGTTAACCACAATTATAATTACCTTAAGATTGTAAGCTCGTGACCATAAACACGCGAACTACACCTTATGTTATTAACGAATTAGGCCTATTTTACATAAATACGTCCTACGGTAGATTCGAAAAAACACCTTGATGGTGGACCTTCGTGGTGGTTAGTGGTGGTTTTATAGAATTTTTATATGAGAAAGTAATTTGTATAGTGATCTGATATGTTCTATCCACGACCAAACCAGATATTTAATTTTTAGTACGATTCGAGTAGGTATGTATATCTAATACCTAATATCAAAGACAAAAAAGTAACTATCAACATTAAGTAATAAATTAAGTCCACTTTTCTCCTAAATGTACTAATGTAGTTTCGCGAATTGAAAAAGTTTTTTTTCATCCCTTCCTTCATTTCGTTTTACTTTTACATCCTCAACCCCCCACAACCCGTGAATAAGGTCCGCATGATTATTATCAAACATAAAAAATCTATTACATTTTATACTGTCCTAGGTAATAAGATCTCTGGCCCAGCGCCAGCGGGCTGAATCTTGGGCTAAAGTGTCGCTTTTGCAGTTCATTGGCTAAACAGCTTGCTACATAAGTGAAAAATGGTTTCGGATTACCTCTGATCTGACTATTATAATATTGTAACATGTGTACTTGTAAAGCTAGTCATCTTCTTCTTATAACATATTATATAAAAATGAATCGCTGTTCGTTTGTCTGGCTAAAACTCGAGAATAGTTGGACCGATTTCGCTAATTTTGATCTTGAAATATTTGTGGAAATTCAGGAAGGGTTTAGAAGTAAAAAAAAAAATCCGAAAAAGAATGAACTCTATTTCACCTATTTTCCTCGCCTTCATCATCACTCTCATCTTTCTTTTACTAGCTTTAAACAAACACGTCAATTAAGTGTAATCTAAATAACACCCAAACATCTCTACAAGCATCGTCAATCGCCCATCTCTCCTGTGTCCAACAAAGTTAATGTATTTAACTTAGCCCCGCAACACCGCTCCCAAATATGTACCGGACTGTTATACTCGTAATCATAAAGTCGCGCTTTCCTGCGGATAGGCACTAGGCGGCAATAACACGACTGTGCCTATGAGTTCTAGTATTCCTAAGATAGTATTTAAACTACAATTAGATACTTTTTTTTTAATCACCACAGACTCCACGGTCCGTATTCTCTCTCTCTCTCTCTTCTCAGCCATTTTCAACCATTCTGATGTAGGCCTCCTTCAGACTTTGCCATCTAACTCGGTCTTGTGCTGCTTCCATCCAGTTGTTTCCAGCAATCTTCTTTATATCGTCCTTCCATCTCATTTGCGGTCTTCCTCTAGGTCTCTTTTCGCCCCACGGCCTCCATTCCAATACCGCTTTCCCCCACGATCCATGTTTACGGGCTATGTGTCCTGCCCACTGCCACTTCAGACTTGCCACTCGTTTAACCGCGTCTGTGACCTTACTTCGCTTTCTGAGCCAGGTGTTTGTCTTACGGTCTAACAGTGTGACCCCCACGAGTTTCCTTTCTAGTTTCCTCTGGGCCACCTGTATCTTATTGATATTTTCCCGTGTTAGGACCCAGGTTTCTGCCCCATAAGTAAGTACCGGCAAAACACACTGGTCGAACAACCTGGCTTTCTGTACAGCTGTTATGTTCATTTTGAAAGCGAATTCTAGATTTGCATAGGCAGCCCACATGAGACGTATGCGTCTATCTATCTCATTAACTTGGTTATCTTTCCCCATCCGTATTTCCTGACCCAGGTAAACGTATTTCTCTACTCTTTCAATTACAGTTTGGTTCACTTTAATTGTAGCACGGTCCGTATTAAGTACAATTTAATTTATTAACATTTACAAATTTTTACATCTTAATTTAATTTAATATCAATTAGATACTTTGAAGGTTATTACAGATTGTAGTTTAAAAACCTCCAAGGTATGCTTGTCGTTCTTCAAGAAATGTAATAGGTATTACGAAAACGAAAACTTGACTGAAAACTTTGATTGTTAAAATGTAGCGTAGATGGCCGAAGCGGCCTAACACTACAAATAACAATACAGACCCCTCACATTTCAAAATCGATTAACAGGAGGTTATCACTGATCACTCACATAGGACCCCACAAATCCGAAAATTTAACAGTCAGTCAAATAAATATTTGAAAGTATCGCATATTGTTGCACTCGAGTCGCTGTAATAATTCCCTATACTCTATTAGGAGCTGAGGAATCGTTTCAGCGTTATAAAATGGTTCATTAGAGTGCGGTCAGAAATATACCAACAGCGGCAACAAGCCTAAAAATCTTCTTACGGCGTTGGCAGTATCATTGGTGTAGCTAGGACCGAACTCAAAATTGCTACCGAAATGTCCTAGTTTTTCCACAAATCATGGAAAGCACAGAGGAAACAGTAATGCTATATGCCGATATTAGCGAACAGATAACGACGGTGACCGTAACAGTTATGTGTAATCCTCCTGATATTTAATTAGTTCGGTTCGGTATTACAGCCAATGAGTATGTTTGGACATCATTACAGCATAGAAATTTAGATGGACTGGTTGGTCCTGGTTTCACCGACATTGTCTGTTAATTTGCAATATGTCTCATTTTCTGTTGGTAGTCTGGTAGCGACATTGGTCAACGATTTTGTTAATCGCAGGTTGAAGGATCTGATTGATGTAAGACTAAAGCGAATGATATAGCAAGAGATACCTGTACATCCAGCTAGTAAAGAAAGCTGTAGATAATGATTGCATTCTGAAAATATTTGTTTTCGTTATATCAGTCGACACAGACGAATCTTTGCTACCATTTTATAACTAAATTTGAAATAACTCTTTCAGGTTTTTTATGAGAATTACCGAGACATTAAAAAAAATTGTTAGATAGATAGAGAGATTATTATAATTTAGATAATGGTGCCACAGCATAGACACCAATGCCTTGATACTATTTAGTATTTTATTTAGTTAACCTTAGATTCATTATTTCAGACAGTAAGGAAAATTTTTTAATAAAACAAAATAATTTATTTCAATTTCATCACTTTATTTCAATGTTGAATTGAATATTTTTATTTCTATATAAACAATTTAAAAATTATAGTCTTACACTAATTACATCATGTCAAATTGCAAACTAATACAGATATTCACGACAGTCATCCTCAGTCGATGAATTTCGTAAATTTACGAAATTTAGTAAAAAAGTTATTTTACTTAACCATATTTAGTTAAACAACGATCACTTGTTCACTAACTAAAATTAAATTAAATAGTATAAAAATCTTAATTATAAAAGCATTGTCGGTATTAAAATCAAATTTAAACTGCCGTACAACTTGGTTTAAATAAATAAAGTGTTGGACGAAAAATATAGCACGTCAGAAACCGTTCACACGAAGTGTCAATCTTGACACGATAGTCAATACTTGGAAAAATAACCATGAAAGTAAATGTTCAAATAAAGAATACTCAGAAAACTCTAAAAAATATTTGAATGATTTGTCTATATTTCACAACCTGCTAGATGAAGTCGGAGACAATCAATATACGAACCCAAAATAAATATTTGCTAGTATTAGATAAATGTTGTAACTCCAATTACAAAACTTTCCGACGTACCATATATTTAGCCGATCACTTTTAAACATTTTCCAATGTCATGTAACTTACAGGTTTGGGCGATAATTAAATAAATCATTACAAATTACACTTTACGCTTTAACCCTACCTTAACATTTAAATTTTATGGCAGTGTCACATTCTGAAGGTGCCCATTTTTGGCCGGAACTATACGTCGTAATTACATTATTAAGGTCCGTATTTATAGAGCGTTCCAACTAGATTTCAATCAACTTACACAGGTCCAAGCAGATC
Organism: Alcis repandata; assembly: GCA_949125135.1. NCBI lineage: Eukaryota > Metazoa > Arthropoda > Insecta > Lepidoptera > Geometridae > Alcis > Alcis repandata. The sequence goes on from OX421240.1 coordinate 5,109,223, forward strand.
ACGATATCCTTTCACGTCATCCATCTGCGGATCGTGAGATTTTTGAATCTGGTCTTAACCAATCACCCGTTAAGTAATATTAATATTGCTGATATAATAGTTTTTACTTTGATCCAAAACGTTAAATGTTTTCAACGGTGCGGTGCTCAGGTATTTATTACACCCATTTTTACATTTGGTAAGATATAAAACCATTAAGTGGAAATGGCGGTCAGTCAGAGCATGTTTGCTCATTTGCTTTTGACAACACATTTGGCATCTTTTTTTTTTTATATTGACATGAATAGGGAAGTAAGTTATTTTTAGCTTTTTAGTTAAGATTTTGTTTAAAATATCCTTCTCCCGTAGTAATCGCATCTCGCATCTCAAGATTGTAGATGGAATTGGCCAAAGATACGCAAGGTAACTTAGGCCCGTGAAATCCTAATTTGAACGCAACGCTCTATAAATAAGGTTCTTAATGTCACATAAAAAATGTTCACCGACAGAACCCTAAGTACAATAATTGATCCAATATCTTAACAATATTTATATTATTTTACACACACATAGGTGCATCAATATTTGTATTAATTGGAATGCACTTTAATACTTTACATGTTTTGTAACTGGATAGACTGAAATGACTATAATAATTTATTTTTTTATTCTGGTCCGAACCATATTTTTATAGTTAGGATTTTAGTCCGAGTCGAAATGAAGCCGAATAGGACAATGATTATGGTTACGATTCCATTGTACCAAGTATTGAAATTAAGTGATATTTAAAGTGAAAAATAAAATGTTGTTGTCTTTGTCTGCTAGTAGACTAAATTGAAATAGACGAGGACCAAGCCAAAACTTTCCTATTGTGTATTTCAATAGTTACGCCGAACCACGTCTTTTGGAATAAATCAATCAGATTTAATTTCTATTTGTTCCTATCTACATTTATATTTTCACCGATGCAGACTGCGGTATCAGTTGGAGGTAACCTCTGGTACAACAAAATCGACTCCATAGTTTTTTTTATTGGTCATTCAAAAACCACTCGATGACATCGATAAAATAAAAATTGCAAAAGCTATAAAATGCCACAGTTTATGCTTAACACATCAAATAATTATAGACAAGTTGTTATACATATCTAATGTATGTATATAACATAAGAATTATCGAGAAATTGCTATCATATAATAGGTACGATTATATTGATTATTTGTTAAAGAAATTCAACGGTTACATATACATTATCTTAAAATTCGTTGATATGCATAACGTTAAGACACCTTGTATATTTTTCCTATTATTACTCATACAAAAGTTCAAATTCTTACTTAGAAACTTTAACATATGAAATTCTGTACATATTTACAAGACAAAATATCATCTTAATTATCAACACACTCTCAAGGGTGGAAAGAAAATGGTAGAAAATCTACAGGGTGTAGCCCAAATTTACAGGACAATAAAAAAAATCTTTAGAACACAAGAATTTGCTTTGTAAATATATATTTTAATTTACGTCATTAAGGTCGGAAGTCGACATGATTGAAATAACGTTTTTGTTTGGGTGCCTACTGTCAGCAACCGAGTCGGTGATTTAAAAAGAAAATTATAGGCAAGGCACTTAAATAAAATAATAAATCGTACACAACCGAAAGCTTTTATCTTTTTATTTCAAAAAAATAAACAAAATTGTCTAATCATAAAAATCAATTTAATTCATCAATTAACCTTAAAAAGTTCTACAAAAGTATAAAAAGGTAGCAACCTAAGGTAAAGTTTGGGACTAATAACATTGGATTGCGAAATGGACGAAACAATGGCACTTGAGTATCTGACAACTTGAATGACAGCCCAAACGAGGCCACCGTGTATGAAACAGTAGGTTTCTTCACAGTAAGAACACAAACACAAAAAAAATAATTAAAAGAAATCACAAATTACAATACGGGTTCCGCAAGCCCTCAAACAGCTGCCGGATTATTATCCATAATTTAGTGGACACCTGTATAAAAGATGTGTCCTCCAATCACGCGCTTGTAACTTGACAGCGACCTAGAGCGGACCAATCAGCGTTCAGTAAGTGGACTCGGAGATGTTATTACGTTTTTTTTGCATTTTATATGCTTCTCTGAAGTAACCTACTGTTCAAGCCACTGTGGACATAACCTTACAAAATTACTTAAAACTAAAAATACACGTTGAAACCTCAAATTTAAAGAGCATTTACACTTAGTTCCTAACTTACAACACGCCCGATTGTTATGCCTAAACAACGATAGTTATCAGTCATTTTCTTAAAACATTATTTTAACATTTTTAGGTCAATTTCCCGATGTATTCACTACTTTAAAATTAAATAGTTGAGACATTTAGGCGCTGTACATTGAATTTGTCTACAAATTACAATAAAAAAAGTCATACATTTGTTATCTAGGTGTGAAAAATAAATAAAGTATTAGGCCGCTGGTTAAGCTGCCAAAAGCGATACGACACTTAACTTTTTTTTTAATAAGCTATACCAGGGTCATAAGATATTTGCGAAAGCACACAAAAATTATACATACATCCACCAAAGAACTTTTTCAGTACAAAAAGAAAACAAGTTTTTTTCACAAAAAATAAACAATACAGTATTGCACGACACTTATTTTGTTTACAATTTTATGTGAGCGTTGTACCGATTCAAAGTTCTAGGTTGGTCAGAAAAAACTAAAAAAAAGTTCTGTTGTCAACTCCAGCGCTAAAATTAATTCAAAAACAGTATCACAGACCGTTAAAATGTTAATATTGAAGAGCGCATTGAATGTGATTAAAAAAACCGTCAAAAAAATAAAAAAACATTTTTCCGTATTTTTCATTTCTATACGTATATCAAATCAAATACCACTTTAGGTTTTCAAAATACCATATGGAATCATTTTCTCAATGCGCCCTATAATAGGTGGGAAAATTTAAGGGCATTCTAAAATTTCTAAATTAGGCTTAAATGTTATTACAATTCTAAAAACAAGTAAAAATGCGTTCTATGTTCGTAACATACAGTACATTTTCATTTACTCATAATTATTGTAGAATAGAAAATTACGGACAATATCCAGGAAATTAAATACAGTAAGTAATATTGGTGTTGGTTTCATTATTGATATTGGTCAATATTGAAATTGGCTTCAATAGATCGATGGAAATTCAACTGATTCGTAGAACAGTTCAATTCAAATATTCTCGATACGATCCCTTGGACGAAAATTTCAATACTAAATGTGGTAATTAAATTTTGAACTCGCAAAAACATTTACACCTAATACACACAATAGACATAAATATATGTCTGAAAATTGGACATCCGCGAATAGTGGAAAAACGGTCCGTCCTTCTGACGTCACACCATCAGTCACGTCCTACCAATGGGAGCATAGCGATCCATAACTAAGCAAACGATGGACACGAAACGTTAAGCAATAAGGCATCTTGGTTGCGAACCGAAGCACTGGGCGCGGGCCCTATGTCCGTACACTTAAGGTTCATATTGGCGCGGCTAGACTAGCCAGGCGCGATGCTAGCACCACGACTCCTCGTGCGGCGGCCTCTCGTCCTCGGAGTCTCCGTACATGTCGGCCAGCTTCCGGAAGCGGGGGCCGAATGTCGATAGGTAGTTGAATTTGAGGTCACCGTCATCAGTACCTAAGAAAAAGACGAAAAATTGTTAGATTTCCCTAGTTTTGTAATGTGTTTTGGCTTCGGCACTTTTGTCTATAGATTTTCTTCTGACTATCGCTTTTGCGATTCAAAATCAAAAGGTGAAAGCGACTGCATCTTAGCGTTTCACTTGCAAACAAATATTGACGCTATGTCCTTGAAAATACGGTTGGGTATGGCCTGAATGGAGTGCAATCTGTCCTAAGTGAGCGACAGAAAACGACGACGTGTCGCGACACGGTGCGACGCGTTTTACGGTATATGAGAGGTAGGTATGTCGCTAACTGATCTAAGTGACCAAAAATAAGCTACGAGTAGGAACAGAGAGTCGATATTTTTGCTATATGATAGAAATTTCTCAAACGCGTAGCACCTTATTTCAGAATCGATGATCTCACTCGAACACATTTTAATTCTTACTTGCTAATGTAATACTTTTTCTACTTACAACTGGCTAAAGAGGAGAGCGAGCCGCTAGTATTGCCATCTCCCTCGTACGCGTAGTGACGCACGTCGTCGTACGGGTTGATGTCGGGGTCGCGGTCCAACACAGACTTCTTGTCGTCCAGGAAGCCGGACAGGTCTGGCGCCGCGCCGACTAATGCTGTGGGAGAAACTTATTTAGAAGGTTTGAAGGTTTGGATTGGTTGGTTTTCAGGTTTGGTTTGTTTGGGGTGGCTTCTTTTTCCATCATAAGATTCAGTTACCTGGAAACATAATGATGACTCTACGCCTGGTGGCGTGTGAATGTGCGTGCCTGTTGAGAGTCGAAATGAACTTTTGGGAGTTTCGAAGAATGATCGCGAAGTTCGAAGTTTCCACACCCACACAAACGCAATAGTCAGTTGACTGTATTAAGTATCCACACCCACACAAATGCCACAGTTGTCTTTATTAAAGTAAAAAACTTCTTTGTCCCGCTCACTCCGGTACACGAAAGAGACACATAAATTAATCAATTTACATCAGTTGTAGTTTAGCTTCAGACATTCCACCTATTTAATAGTGATGGTGATGGCAATACTCACGTCCTCGCTGTATGAAGGCGTCCGTATCAGGCGGGCCGTCGTACATCTGCCTCAGTACGTGCAAGTCGTACCCGGCGTCACCTTCGCCGCCGCCTTCATCTTCATAAGCGATGATATTCTCTCTGATGTCGTCGAGTTCTTTCTCTGCCCAAGCGTCTGCTCTTCGTCTGTGGACGACTACCGCCAGGAGCAGTACTGTGGAGCAAAGGAGAAATGTAAGAACGCGAATATTAAAAGTAAAAACTTGATTCACTTTGCATTCGAACCCTGACTGTGGCCAATGGCCTTATTGAGAAAGCATGGTAGCCATGGGAATTGTGCCATCCCGCTTGCTCGTATGGTGCAAGTAAGCTTGCGCGAACGGGAGGGCATGCAACGACCATTGCCACCACGGCTACCCAGGTAATGTGTCACATACAGCTAAATTTCTAATGACAAACTTCAATTGCAGATCGAGAATCAAGTTTGGTTTTTGCCAGGCCCCATACCTCACCTTCTAATCCTGTTTATCTGGCTGTAACTTAAAACAAGGTAAATAACATTTGATCAGCGAGAATTAGCACCAAGAATAGTTGTAGTTCTGTAATGGCGACCGATTTACGCCAACACTAACAATAAATAGCTTCAAAAAATAAGAAAGATGATGTTTAAACTACTTACTGATAAGTATAGCAATGCAGACTAATATGGCGACAAGGAAGTTGGTATCTATCCCGAAGGTGACCGCTGTGAACATGCTCCGCTGACAGCTCGGGTCGGCGTTCTTGTGGACTGATGGCTCACCCAGGTTGTACATCTGTAGGGAATTAATGTTACTTAATATGTGGCCATAAAGAAAGGTAGGTCAACAATCAGACCAGGCCAGACTAAGTGGACCCAATTGGTACAGAACCTGGGCTGATGGAACATCAATAGAGAGGCCTATTACCAGAAGTAGGAGGATAAAGGCTGTAGATGCGGTATCTGTGAAAGTACGATACGGGAGATGTGATGGATTAGGGATAGTGAAGTATGACGGAAAACTAGAGGTCTCCACCAATATTCACGGTAGATTTATCAGCGCGAAAATTTGTTAATGTGCCCCAAATAGATAATACTCAGATTTAAATAGCACACCGCATATAGGCAGGTCAATTCGCTCAAGTCTGAAATAATCCGAGCTTTGAGCGCCGAGCAGCCACCCGCCTGTCATTTACGTGGCCAATTATACTGATTGACCACATTATGAGGCTGTGACACATCTACCACTATACGTAAACCTGTCTTGTCCTGTCGAAATACTGTTGTTTCTACTTTGGAAACTAACGTGGTTTTCACACATTTTTGTTATAATTAAACACGGGAATACTCACGTAAAAATGAAGTCGTAGTAAACTACGACTAGTTTCGATTACCTACATTCGGTGACCTTCATCAGGTGAGTTACAAGCGTGACGCGCTAAGGTTGCGTCTCGCCTGGTATTTTTACGTGATTATTCCCGTATTAATTATAACAAAACTTACAAAATAGTTATTTATTTACAAACGCATGAATAAAGATGAGACGTTAATTTTCTTTTTACACAAACTACTCTTTTCTAGTTCCATTTTTATTCATTTTTATACGACCAGACGACCACTCATATATTTTCTGATTAGAGACTCATGAAAATGTAATAAATGTAAGACCCGCTAAGACCAAAAGCATGTAGCATAAATTCGTCCCCTACGGTCGCCTAGTTATTAGAAACATAATAACTATGATATACGCAAGGGTCAGTTAGTGAGGTTATATAATAATATCATGACAAGCTACTGGCCTAGAATACACGTCTCAATGAAAGTACTTGAGATTATGTTCGTTGCTCTGTCGCGTATTTATTTTTATTAATGATAAGATTTTAACTCATAGCACCGGCTTGATCTTAGACTGGTAAAGGTATTGTTTCATTGAGTAACAAAACAAAAAAAAACACTAATTAAAAAATAAACTTGCTCCCTAGATCATGATAGTATTTTTGGACATAAAAACTAAGCATTGGCAGCCTAACAAACCACGCTCCCCAGGTCGTTCCATCCTACTCAGCTTGTGCGAGATCGAGCAGGACGGCACGATTACTCTTACGAGCTAAAGAAATAATATATGTAGTTATTTCTCGAATCTTTTGATAAAATCATATAAAGAAATCAGTAACAACTGTTACTAACTAGCTTCTGGTATATTTAGACACAGGCAGTAGATCTCACGACTTTTCAATAAATTGATTTTAAAACCAATAAAGCTGCAGTACTGTCAGTTATTCCACAGCATGATCATACCTATCCAAAAATTAGTTTAATGGGTTTTCACTTGATTAAACTACTGAGTAGGGAGTGACACCTTTTATTCAAATATTCCTAGAATTTTCAGTTAACTTTGCACGTGATGCGTGAATTAAATTATTTGAAAATGGATTAGTGAGTAGTAAGTTGCTAGTCAATAGTCATGCCACCCGGTGTCCAATACAAAGTGTCCAATCTACTGGCCTTTGCCAGCAGCGAGCTGCTGTGCGTTTTTCATTTCTTTTTTATTGTAGTTAAGAAATATAGTAACTAAAAATACTTACAAAATCGTTATACGTAAAGTTACTGATACAGCCAACAAAGTTCTGGTTGGTAGGGACGTGCCTCCATCCAAACCCTCGAGCCAAGCTCTGCAGGTCTATGCTAGAACCACCCAGCTGTAGAGGTCCGTTTACTGTAGAAAAATATGAAAAATTATAGCTAAATACATAAAAGTAAGAATTCAATCTGAAGAATTATTACAGTTGGAGACAAGTTGAACCAAAAGAAAATGATGCGAAAAGGCGAAAACATTTGTTTTCGCGCTCGCTACGCTCAGGTTGTTTAAAGCATGACTGAGCAAGTGAGCATGCATTGTTGGACATACCTCTAACTCGCTCTTCCGCGATAAGTTTAGTAAGCCAGAGCGAGATAGAAACATGCCTCACGTCGCGAGACATAGGTACCGGATCATTCAGGACCCGGTAAGCGAAGCGAGCGAATCTGTTTTGGCTATTGAAAAGTTACCCGACTTACCATTGAGAATCTCCCTAGGCCCAGTAGGCGCAGCTAAGCTCATGCAAGTTGACAGCTTGCATCTGTCAACGAACATTTCAATGGAGCTCCTCATGAGCACTATTTCTATGAGATGCGGCTTTCCATCGGACACTTGGACGACGCTGTTGTTGAGCCGCGTGGTGCCGGAGCCGTAGTTCACGAGGAGGACCGGGAAACCGTCCACTAGCTCGAGGGACATGAAGTCTGAGGACAAAAGTTTAAGAATGAGAAAATCTATTTTGTTTTTTTAAAACGTGAAGGCAAAAATACCAGGCAGTTGTTTTATTTTACTTATAAACATATAAAGGGTTATTCATAATGAATATGCTAAGCCGAAAAGGGCTCATAGTACTCATCATTATGAACAACTTTTACTATGGGACCAACCCATTTTGTCGAGTGTCATTGACATTTTTCTATTATTTATTATTTATTGTTTTATCCGAACATGTGTAGCACTCTGTTTTGTACTCGTGGTCACCTATCCGCTGGCTGATCCGATCATACATTCCTCATTACGCTGATCCATTAAGATCGCCTAAGAGCTATGATATAAGTGATATTTTATATGCACGCCTATTACTACTACATCCTCGATTAAATTATCGATTTAATACCTAGTACATACCTATATGCTTCACTTATGAAACACTGGTCATTATCAAGTGATTAAAGTTGGAAGCTTTCTGGTACAGCTCCTTAAATACTCTAGATATATCGACGGTATTTTCAGTATTTTTTCATGCAAAATGATTTTTAAATGATTTTTTTTTTTTTATATAAAATTTTATTTATAAAAACCATCAAAACCCTACTCTAGCAGTAAAATGAGTGAATATTCATTGGTCCATCTAAATTCAGGATTATGTCGGTACTTTGAAGTCGGCCTTAGGAATAGTAATTAGAGATTATGATAGTACTTTTGTGTAGCTATATGAATAAATTATTGTAATAAGGTACTAAATAAGGTAATAAGGTACGAAATTAGCGTTATATGTTAACAAGTACTAAGCATTAGAGTCCATTTTTGTAGTGTTGTCATGAAGTATATTTTCAGGAGAAATTTGAAGAAATATATTTTAATATTTTTTAAAACAAGCTTTTATTACATTGTAATTGGAGTTACACAGCTTTTCCAAATTTAAGCTCAATCGGACACCAAGAAGTGATTCAAAATTCAGTTGCAAGATTTGACTATTGCTAACAAGGCAAGCTCAGTAAAAGCTTTTAATAAATATACTCGTAGCTCGTGATAACATTACGTAACAAAATAAAGAGATCTGTATGGAAGAACCGTAATTAAAAATTAATATGATTATGCCTGCGCAGAACAAGGCCTTCAAAGCTAAATATAACTTCCCCGTGCCTTTTTCATAAGTTGTTACGCCGGCCTACCTATCACGCAACGCTGTCATACATAAATCACCAGGTTGGTACGCCTGTCAGTCATTAAGTGATCATTAAAAAATCATTATGACTACGTTTGTGAAATGGGAATGGTGTGCAGCAAGACGGTGATAAGTTAACAGGCTGGGGTTTACTGGGAGGAGAGAGGTTCTAGTGAAGTCTGGAAACTGGATCGAGTAGACTTTTGTATCGGGTAAAGTCGCATCAAAGATAATAATAGGGTATTCGTGACAGAGTGATGAAACTTTAAATAAAGAGTATTCCTGGGACTGTGAATTAGAACAGACTCAAGGAAACGCAAGACTATTTTGAAATAAAAAAAGTAGATGAAAACTGATGAACAGAAGAATGTCGAGATAAGAACTGAGTAAGCCAATGTGTAGGAATATAGGATATTTCATCATGTGATTTTTTATGCTATGGGGTAGGTAGGACTGTTCCAATGTGGCAGGGCACTGTGAAGTTAGTTTTGTCACTTTTCAAAAAGCCTTATATTATTGTTAAAAGTTGCCTGACGAATTTATTTCTAAAATCACGCACGACTGCAACAGTTAAACACCACTTCTTCGTAGCAGGCGCTAAAGCACAGTTTCGCAAACGGTTGCTTCTCGCAAAATTATGTAAATCCTACCAGGTAAACATTAACAATACATCCCGACCCCAACTTTCGTCCCGCAAAGTTGTACACACGAAAATAAACCATTTCTTAAGCTTTGCCCCATTGTGGCTACAGGAAGTCATTATTCAAGCGGCAACGCCAATCCACGTGACATGTTCATTGTTGCCAACATTGTTAGGTAAATCAGGTTGGTGCTGCAGGGAGATTTGAGCTCGAGCTAGATTTAGTTGGAGACAAGCATACTTACTGTAAACTGCTTAGGGATCTAGAGCAATTCTTATATACGGGAATTAAGATTAAGGAGTTGAGAAGATTGTTCATATTTTTAGTTCTTATATTTAGACAGCGTACGTTTAAAAAGTCAGTTAGTATTAAGTAAGAATTACTCGTTTTGGTTTTTCACGTCGATATGTGTTATGTTTAGCTTTACAGTTCAGTTAAAGACAGGTTTAGCATCTTGAATAAAGTTAGTCGTAAATCAAAACAATACAGCCATATCAAACGAGTTTGATAGCCCGAAAAGGATTGAACTTTCGCGAAAAGAGCAAATCTAAGTGCAAATAATGTAAAAGTTTGTCAAAAACAAAAGCTTTAATACGAGTACAACAATGAAAAGGGTCCAAGAGAAGCCTAATTGGAATCACTTTGTTAGCAAACCCCTCTATAGATAAATATTCACGTTTAATACCACCTGAATACTTAAATTTGACATGACAAATAACATCAACTAACTTCAAACCCAAATCAATAAATTTATCCCCGAGAAACTATTCAGCTACTGTTATGAATTCATCTGCACATCAAAAATTTAACCGCCCCAGCTCTTTAAACTCTATCACTTTCAAATAAAGTTGAATATCATTTGGGATTGAATCCCCGTGAATGCAAGTCAATGCTTTGCTCATTTAATAACGAAGTTTGGTGAGCTCTGTGGTTTTAATCAGTCGTAAAACGAGATAGAGATTGAGGTATTTGGCACAGTCAGTTGCAGAATTAAGTGAGGAGCGAGAAAATGCGCCAAAGAGGTTTTATTAAGGCTTTATAAATAGGTATAATTATGTGAGCTAAGCGCAAAAAAATAGACTGGAGTGATTGCGAAGTTTCTGGGAATTTTAAAAGGGGGTAAGGATAAAATAGTAAGTAAATGTAGATGTGTTTAAATGGTATGAAGGACAGCTGTGAGAGTCTCAAGTAGTACCTATGGATTAACTGTAATGCCGTAGATTTTCAATGCCGTAGGTCGAAGTCTTCGAAGATACCTATCGATTTCCATTGTATTTTATTTTACTATTATAAAATTCTAAATTATTTTCTTACTTCACAAAACAATATATTTTCTAACTTCACAAAACAATATCTTATACCTCTCTTTTCGCATACTTTATCTATTTAGTTTTGTTTCAGAATGATTACCACTGCTGCTGGCTGTACTTCGTGAATTAGTAAGCAAACTTATTAGACACCGGCTTTGAGCTTTTGCTATTAGATTCAGTTATTCTCAGTAGACAAACAAATCTGTGGCATTTGGGAGCGGGTTCTACTTTCGGTCAAACTATTTTAATTCACTATTGTTTCACCAAAACTTAGTTGAAATTTGAATAGAATGTTAGAAGAGAATGCCTGTCACAAGTTTTATAGCAATTATCTCTATTTGCAATGTATGACAGAAGGCAGCTTGCGGTGCTTTAAACACTGAGAACTAATCTGTGACATTGGTGCAAAATGTACTGTAGACACAAAAATCAAGGTGTGTAAAGTTGATGAGAAAAATCTTAGCTTATTTGAGAGGACGTAACAGAAAACATACAAAAAAACTTGCAATTCTCGAGTCGCTTTCTGGTGGAGATAAATAATAAGAACTTATGAAACATGATTTAAATAGGGATGAAAATACGGTTGACAGCAAAACTGGATCCAAGTTCTTAGAGGGACGAATATCATTGTGTCTCAGTATTGCTTTAAGCTTTCCAGTTTGCCTCAATTTTGGTTATCGTTCCGTTTGATAGGTTATCAATTTTTTGATGGAAAATCGACCCACACTTGACCGCACTTTGACCTTATAAATATGTAGATGGATGAGTTTTTTAACTGATAAGAAATAAGTACCTGTAATAAGAACCTTCTATCTCTATAATAAATAGGTTTTATCACTTCTTGATCAATATAATGATTGTGATGATGACATTTTTGTCTAAAAACATTTTATCATTTGTTTCAAATGTCTAACTAAGAAAAAGTAGCTCTAAGTTACAACTAGTCTTTTTTCTTTTAAAAATTCACTTTAACTTCCAGCAACTCCCGACTATTCCCGACTTACAAAAGTGTCACTAACGAATTTAAAGCTGAAATTAGAGCACTGCCAAGTGCAGTTGACACAAATTAAGCCGATCTTTAGAACGATTCGCACCCACTCAGCCGGATTGGCAATTTGGCAGGATACCCTTGGGCTGTTTGCTGAACAAGCACTCAAAACCAACTTATCGCAGACTTGACTGCAGGAGCCACCATAGAATTTTCTTAACAAAACTGTCAGCCGTACAAAGAAAATTTTTAGTTACCTCATTTGGCCACGTGTACTGATTAGTTGGCGTTGTACAAGGTACGAGATTTAAAGTACTGAATTGAATGCGGCAACTTTCTTGAGATGCTTTCAGTGATCTAATTGCACTAATTTGTTTGCAAACGAGTTATTTTTGTTACGGAATGTTTGAAAGTCAATTTATTTGGCAAGAGAAGACGGGTAATTTTATTTCTTGCGAAGCCAATTAGCCTGACTAAATAATTAAAATAGTGTCCAACGTAGCTGTGGAAATTGCAAGCATTATGATAATAAAGCTTCAAAATGAGTGCAACAAAGTTCTAGGTTGTGAATAAAATATGATACTTGGGTTGCCGTAAAATATATTTCAAAAATTTTACACGTCTGACAGTAGAGCACCTATCTCCTATAATACACGTATCAAGGTAGTAAGGCCACAGAATACGTAATAGTACTGGTAAGGCGCGAGATTTTAGTACCTATAAGCAAAATTTTAACAAAGAAAAGTGTAAAAGTTACATAGAATTCTTACCTTGCACATCGAGCAGCGTATTATGCTTCAGCGGTCCCAAGTAAAAGATGAGACTGTTCCTGGTGTGTGACGTCACCGTCAGCGTGACGTGACCTTCGTGGCAGGCCGGCGGCGATCCGTACATCGCCCAGCCGTCACCGTGGAACCCTATAGAGGTCTGCTCACAGTGCGGCCCTGATAGACCTTCGGGGCACTCGCATTTATCGGCGAAGGGGGTTCCTGAAAAATGTAGTTTGTAAGAAAAACAGGTCAAACAAATCGACTCCCGCTACGAACAGTATCGAAACTATGAAAGGATTTTTTACAGGAGAGCAATTTAAAGTCAAAGTTTGACGTAATTTGATAAGTTAAAATGTGAAGTATCAATTTTATTCTATTTAATACATGAAGAATATTTAGTTTTTCTAAAAGTATATTAAATATTCGTATGACAATAATAAAATCGTGATTTTGCAGTCGAAATGAAGCTGGTACTTTCAGCAATGATTAAGTTCTATGAAAAGCTAAAGATATCGTTTTAGTTACAAGGCTGACTGGATTTTAGGGAGTCGTATTGACACGATAAGAGAAAAAGAAGTACGTATTTAGTTCAATAATTAAATTTAGATCCTTAAAGCTATCAAAAGCTAAAAGCTTAACTGCTGTGATAAGGATCTCATTTTAATCATTCAAACAAAATATTTTTCAGGTTCTGATATTCTGATAGGTACCACCAATACCTTGGTAATTTAGTTGTACTTTTACATAAACATTAATACTTTGAAATAAAGTCAAGAATAACATAATTTCAGAGCGGTTTTCGCTTCGATCGCATACAAGTGCATATCTACTCAAAAACTCAAAATACTGCAGAAAAAAGATAAAATAGATAGATGTGTAAAGTGCAGATGTGTATTTGCACTTTTTTAATATGAATGTGTGTCTAAAATAGTTACACAAGTTGGCAACATTCTCGACACCAATAACCTAAGTGGCACAGGCCCTTCATAAAAATTCAATATGATCTTACAAAACTTTGCAACTTCTTAGAAGTAAAAGCTATGGTTCTGGCACGAGTAAAGTATTTTAAAATTCAACGCGCGAGCCAAACCCTTAAACTACGCGGACAATAACACTTGAACACTGTAACTGTTAGTTTTATTTATTTATTCAGTGATCTTTTTATTTTCATGTAATTTTACAAGCTTAGCAGCTGTCTTGGTTGCCTGGTTTATGTTTATGATATGGACGAGTACAGTTCTTATTTTATGAGGTCATGACAGTTTTTTGTAACCACAGTGTCGTTTCTATAGATCTTTGAGTCTTTGGTTGACATCACCTATAGAATTGTTCTAAGAAAGAAATGGTATTGCTGAAAAATTATCAAACTGCTACACCTCTCTGTTTCTGTTTTCGAGATTAAAATTATACCTACTAACTAAATATATACATCTACTGCTTCTTTGAAAAATTCTATCAAAATCTGATTAATCGTTGAACTATAGCGTAGCAACAAACAGACAGAAGAACAGACGGAAGGTATTATGATACAGTGACAGTAAAGTGGAAATTGACCATACTGCAAAGTATTGTAGCAGAATGATACTCTAGCAAAACGTGTGTAAACCACCCACCAAATTTTTTTCCATGTCGAAGGTGTAAACTTACTCTGAATCCAATTCTCAAGACATCAAGATCTAGAATCAAGGTTCAAACTCACCTCCATTCAAACATATCAGCGGCTCATCAACATCGCAAGTGCATTCCGACTCTACCCGCGCCGACACGCCGACGAAACTGGTCGTGTTGGTATACACCGAGAGAGGGACGTTGTTTTTCATCAGCACATTTCTACAGGAGTCCTCGCATTGCTCCTTCTCTATCAGACACTCGTCGATTTTCACCATGTAGATCTTGGCTTGGAGCTCTTCTTCCAGCTGCGAAGGATGAGAGGTTTATTAAAAATTCTAATATACAAGGTTCGGTACCGAAAAGGGCTCATAGTACTCATCATTTTGAACAACTTTTAATATGGGACTAGCCCGGAAATCGCGAAAAAAGTCAGTTGTTCCATAGCAAAATGTATGAAATAGAAGATTGTTTTTTTTTCAACAAATTCAAAGGTGTTTGTGAAACACAAATCTACATTTGGCCAGCGTGGTGGAAAATGGCCTAATCAGTTGATCAATGATCACCCTTCGATGGTAGACCTTTATGTATCCCAGCAGTGGGATTAAAGATTAAGCACTTTATAATATACGTAGTGATGGTCAAACAAAAATGATGTCCTCAGATTATCATTTTTATTTATTATCATTGGCATTATATTAGATCATTATTTTAGAAATATTTAGAAAGATAATGGTTCAAACAGCCTTGAGTTACTGAAGTTCGACGAAAAATGTATTCATGATCGAAAATCGCTTCCATATAGTTCTTCCATAGTTTCAATACGAATGGAAAATATTTTTACCCTTGATTTTGGGTAAATACGCCAGTTTATTTAACTAACAAAACAACGGTATCGGACGCAATGAATAACATTTTATAGGCATTTGTATTCAGCATAAGGGATCAAAAACGCTTTTTTATCTGTACCTAACAGAAATTCAAATAGCCTGGCGTTGTTAGGTTGGACAAAAGGTTCGTTTCGAGGTATGAAGTCAAAACTGTTGGAATTTTGATAAATTGGGTCTTTAATGGTCGAATCCATGAAATTACTATTTGTCTATTTTATAGTTTTTATTACAAAAACACTCACATCAGTACATAGAAATGCAATTTGTAAAAAAATCTAAGCGTAGCCTTATGATGCCTACCCCCAAATAGTGGATATCTCTTGGCTATTTGGAGTCCAAAATGTATTTAAGCAATATAGCTCATATAAGTAGCTTATATCTTATGTTTATATCTTTAGGCAACAAGAAGGCTTCCACCAACGTTAAGTTTCTATCCACCGGCAGTCGTCTTTACCACTGGTGGGTACCTACCACCTCTGGCCTCTAGGTCCTATTTAGCTTTTCGCAGTCAAATGCTACAAAGATTCATGGACAGTTTTATGGATGGCCTACCAACCAATAGCCTAAATCTAGAAGTCTAACAGATCAAGAATCTCCATACCTTCTCCTGTATTCCAATGACCATGCTATCAAGTTTCTCTGGCGGGTAGTACGGCGACCCATGCGCAGAGAACCGCACGTCCAAATACACGTCTTTCACTGTTGGTTTACTGAACACTGTGAAGACATCCACGTTGGCCATTGAGGTGTTGTATAGCTCTGACAGGCGACGGTGAAGCTTGTCCTTTTTGCTTGTGCCCTGTGAACAAATTGGTTATTTAAAAACAAACCGACAAAACATAGCTAAAAACACTCCGTACTAATTCACCTTTCAAACAAAGTCAAAATCGGTTCATCCGTTCGGGAGCTACGATGCCACACACCGACACGTCAAACTTATAACATCCCGTCGTTTTTGCGTGGGGGGTTAAAACTGATTTGTCGATTGTGTCTTTGCAGAATTTACGTCGTGTTTTTGTTAATTTTTTTTGCGTCAAACTAAAGCTACAGCTTCAGTTTTCTTGCATATTGAAAGGATGCAAGTGAAAATTCGAACTGTGGTAACCACAATTACAATGACGTGAAAGAACCACGCAAGTTTGACAATCTCACTAAATGCTATCAAAATATAACCTACTTAAAATATTTTTTCTTTGATTTCTCCGTTTTGAGCCAGTTAAAAGAAGCATAAATCCTTTTGTAGATACTAGCTAAAATATGTCTCAAAGCTCTAAAATCGTTAAAGTTGTACGCCAAGCTCGATTGGCTCAGCGCGTCGGTAAATCAAAGCCGTGACCTTGTCCCGTTGAATTCATCCATAGATGAAGCTCTATAGATACCGTATTACGATATCTTTGATACAACCACAAAAGGAAGAAAGCCGGGTTGCGGGAACTGATAAATTTGGGAAGCATTATCTCTGCCTGTCTCAAGATTACGCGTAGAAATGAATCAATGAAAGTAATTTTATAGGTATGTTTTGCTATGAAAACTAATGTGGTTTTGTTATATTTTGTCATGAACAAGTGATTGTGTGTTCATTACGAGTTGACCGACGCGTATTGCGCTTAGATCATCTTGCATACGGAATCTGCATCGATGCAGTTTGTGCTTCGTTTCTATAGTACGTAATCTATAAAAGGTAATCTCAGGTTCTATCCTTGGCCCGTTAGATTCATCAAGGGATCCATTGAGCTCCGCTAACGAGAGGTAATAGCGCGCGACGAAGAGGGTGTAAAACTGTGCATGGTCGGATAAGATACTGCTGAGCGGATTTGGGGGAGGAATTCACTTTGAAGTTGAACTTTCTTAGTGAAACATTGTGATAGGCTATTTTTGGGTATAACTTCAATCAAAATGAGAGATCTCAAAGATACCCAATTTGCTGCGCCCGAAAAGGGTCCGTTGTCCTTTGTTTCTATGTAACATTTCAAAAACCTTTTGCACTATAGATAGATAGATAGATAAACACTTTAATGTTAACATCAGAAAATACAACTGACGGAAATACTGTACGAAACTGTGTAATAAAAATCTGATACAAGGTTATGAAAAAAATATCTGAGGTACCTAACGTATCTTAGCATTATGATAATGGCTTACGTGCAAATGTGCAAGATCTTGTTTTGACTAAACGTGGGCGCTGGCCTTCGGGTCAACCAGCTACTAAAATCAACCTAAAAAATTTTAGAACTTACATCAGCCTCAGGTACGATGAAGTCCTCAGCGGTAACGTTCACGAATCGGATGGAGCCCGACTTGTCAACCGCTTCTTCTGGGATCTCCTTGATGGTCACGTTTACAGTCGCCTCTACCCAGTGGAAAGGCACTATTGGCTCGTTCTCTTCTGTCACCTGAGGAAATAAATCATGAGTTAGAATAGGATTATTCGGGCAGACTTTCTGTATAAACTGAAGAATCTAGAGAAAATCAAAACCTATATTGCTACACTTACGGTGTGTTTCAAATTAAAAAAAAATATAACAGCTCCAAAGAGAACTAGCGCATTACGAATATTTTTATTTTTCTATCGATTTAATTTTCAGTGGCGTTATTGACATTTTTGGCGCTATCAGCGTACTTCGGACCGCACCAGTGCAGTTTACAATGCCTTCGATTTTGTTCCAACATTTTTCTAAAATAAATTTAACAATATGCCATCCTATTCGGATATTTCATATTGTCGAAGTCTCATATTGTTGTGGCGCTGCTGACTTTTATTAGAATCATACCATATGGTCGACGTCCATGTCATAGCTCACACCTTTTTTGGTAAACCGAGAGATGACACGTTGCCTAGCATTATTTTTTACGGAGAATTAAAAAACGAACGCCTGGCTCCTCTCGACCGATTTCATAAAAAACTGGACACCAAAAGCCGTTCCGTGAAAAACGTGCGTAGGAAATATGGCTCTCATAAAGTTCCACTGCCCAGTTACGGGATTTAGATCGCTATCTAAACTAAAATTGGAAACTGAAACTAAAAGCAGCGTTCGGAAACCGGTAAAAAGGTTATTGCGTTATTGGATATATTGAAAGGCAACAGAGTATAGAGCAACTGTCGTTGATATAATTTTGCGAAAAGTGGTGTGGATTTTGAACAGTTTGGTTTTAATTTGAATTTTGGTTGAGCTATTAGATCAAAGGATCTCTGCTACGGCAAACGGTAGTTTTTAATACAATACCTATTCTCCAAACTGTGCTTTAGAATTTGAATCTGGCGTACTATACAATCGCTTATAGGTACATATAAGGTACATTATTTGACTGAAACTGCAATGTATTATATAAGTATGTAAGTGAGTTTGTTTAGGTCAAACATTGCCACTTTTTAAACACTTCCCGATGTGCTATTGAGTTGAAAATAATTATGGACCTATGTAACTTCAACGACAATGTAATAAAAGCGTATTTAAAAAAATACTTAGTTGTTAGTTTCATCTCTAACTCTTTCTAAACCAGATAAAGCTAGATAAATAGCTGTATTCATTGGTTTTGAAATTCTAAGATAAAAAGTGTTTCTTATGTGGCGTTGAAAAATTTTCTGCTGTATGTAAATCGCGATATGTAAATATCCTTTGCCCAGCAGTGGGACATTACAGGTAAACTAAAAAAAAAAAATGTAAATCGCGATGCCGACGTTACCTGATCGACTGAAATATAACCGTGAAAGATGGTGCACTAAAAAGAAGGCCTAAAGTAAACAGCGGGTGGCAAATGGTTAATGACGGTAGTTTTAAATTAGTTTTATTTCACTCACATTGAACTTCAGCAAATAAGTCCCATTCGGCGTGCCCTCCTTCATGGTGATCATGCCGGTGTTGCTGTGCACGTCGAAGTAGGGGCTCCGTTGTTCGTACGAAGGAAGCCACATGAATCTCTTATCGGGCAGGTCCCAGTCGTCGGGGTCGTCGACGAACACTCGCCCGATTTCCGTGTCTGGTGCTTCGCCCTGCAAAGAAAAAATGTTCTTATAATAGAGGTATATACAGGAGCGTAAGAGCGTTTCATAGTAAACCGCATTATTGCTCCACCATAAGGCGAAATGGTGGTCAAACGGTAGTATGTATTTCATTAATAGGAATCATCCGGATCCAACCGAAATATGAAGGTAAATTATTATTATTATTTTATTTTAAGTTTACTTAATGTTTTCAAAACTGTAGTCAGATATTCCGACTTAATAATTATAACAATGATGTTTAAGCATAACATTTTGATTACGATAAATTTTCAAGTCTTCAGTATCCAGCAGCCTGATTGTCTAACTGACTAGCACTCGAAATCGGCTTCATGTTTCACTCGATAAAAGCTCCGAGTGACAAAATGTAGCCGTTTCCAATTATCAACCACAATACGACCGCTAGACTATCTACTTCAAAGCTTCATTATTTCAAAGCTACACCGATACTTTCACAAAAGAAACAGAAACCATGCCGCAAGAAATATCGCTCAAATCTATCAAGCGACAAACAGGAAAGAAAACACACTAACGATCAGACAAAACTTAGTTGCGACAAGAGTTACCATCCGTCCCGATTTGTCCGGACATGTCTGGACTTATGGGCTTCTGTCCGCTTTTTGGGTTCAAATGGAATACGAGTAATAAAACTTACACAAGCAGTATCAAATCAGTCTATCCCCGTTCGTGTAATGTGCCTGCGCATTGCGCGATTATAAGCGAAACAAAATTGTCGATATGAAGGAGGCGCGAGTCCAATGTCCGGCCTTTTATTGATGTATCCAGACTTTTCCAATTTTCATATGGTAACCCTACTAACTGGGACTCAATTCTTGGGCACTCGAGATTATCTCGATCGCTCTCACTGTCATGCCATTTCTAATATGAGCGACAACCGAGATAATATCTCGCTCTTCAGAATAGGGCCTGTGATGGGAACAGAGAAATAATGAGGAGATGGGAAAAGAGACAATTTATCAGCACGATGGGGAGAAACGGGGAGATTTTGGAAAATACATGACAAAGTTATTAACGTATTTTTAGATAACTGCACAGATATTTTATTTGTGAACAAGTTTTTTGAAAATTGCCAGAAAAAGACCGTATAACTGTTAAAAGAGGATAAAACGTAACAAGTAGATGCAGATTCGACAGAAAGACAGCTATTTTCGTATTTATGACACAATAAAAACAACAAAAAAAAATCCACTTCTGTTTATAACTTTATGTATGTGAAACAAAACAAAATAGTAGCAGAAGTAGAGTGAAATACTCGTATTAAACTCGAAACTGGAATCAATTAAGGTGATATCGGTTATGAAATCGCTACCTGCCACTTAAAGTCAATTGAAAACCAAAAAATCAATAACGACTGTAATGAAACAGTTCTACAATAACAAAACAGTGAATAAAAACTTTATTCGTATAACCCTTTTGTAAAGCTTTACTTCGTATACTTATTGTTTTATAGACTTGGAGCCATTGGCAGATTTTATCACCTCTTAAAAAACTTATTCACTTAATGTTTATATTAGTTTTTTGGTAATCAGTTGTGTTTCAATATTACTAATTACTTGTTAAATTGCAAATTAAGGCAAATCTTCGTATTTTTTTAAGGTCATCTTTTATTTCTAACCAAAACAGAAGTGTATCTATCAATTACAAGTTGAAATAAAGTTTGGTACCTATGGAGATATCGAAATTAAATTTCGTTCCAACGTTATGAAATGAAGTGGGAACAAACAGTCATTCACCCCTTAAACACAAGTTAAAACGGTCAAACGTGACGTCTTGGACCAAATTAAAGAGAAGACAAGTGTCATGTCGTACAACGAGGTAAAAGCACCGCAAAGCCTGGAAATTACTCTATCGCCAAGAGCGATGCTCTCAAATGCGAAATTAACGTAATTGATGACAGCACTTTACTAATAATTTCGTATAATAACAGTAACAAAATCTCACCCTGTCTCCCAACCTACAACTATTAAGGCAATTTTCATCGTAGAGCTGCGTTAATTTTCCAATACATTAAATAATTACACGCACTCGGATATATGAAGCTCTTACTTGTTCGTAATGGGCCATTCGAGCCTCAAATAATTAATAGTAAAAGGGAAAAGATTGCAGGAAAATAGCTGTTATTTGTGTAATGATCACGTTTTTGAATTGTAGTTGACAGATATTGCAAAAAAAAATATTGGCGTCTTTTTCATTACAGTGAAATAGATAGGGACAGCAATAATTTGAATAATTTGATGGTTATCATTATGTATCGATCAGAATTTAGGTTTTATAGCATCTGGATTTTATTTGCCGGAATGCAATATAACAAATCATTTGGACAAGATCTTAAAAACTTATCAAACATAGTAAAATAGCACCCTATACATTTCAAATTAAAATTGTATTTATTGGATTCTATTTTTATTTTTATTTAATTAATTTTATCTTGTTTTACGTTTATATTTATAATGTTATATTTTTAACAATGCCTCTTATAATTTAGTGTAGGATCTGTTACACCTACATTCTGCAAATAAAATTTTGAATCTTGTAATACGTATTTCACGGGACCATTAAAAAAATATTCTATTAGAAAACGATATCATATTTCGTGTAAGATCAAAGGATTCCTTTTTATCAAAAGCAAGCTAACAAAATCAACGTAACTGCTTAAGTTCTTTCCGTCCGTTCATGAGACTGTCTTCTTTTAACTCTTCGACCAATTATCAAGTTTTTTCGAAATGTGCTAGCTTTAGCAATGCGTTCAATCGACGTGGAAACTGACATGCTTTAGTTTCCACTGCTAATTGGGAAACGTTCCCGAAACCTCAAATATTTTCATTAGAATCTAACTCTCGTATGGATCGCTAAATACACAAAGATCGAGTTCGGATGTCGAAATTTTAATGCGATTCATGTTATCATGAAGTTAGTCGTAAAATAACACGTTATCGTGAAGCTAAATAAATAATAACCAACCGTCATTTTCATAAGCTTTCCGTCGGAAAACGTCGTGAGGAAACCGGCATACGTCCGTGAAAAGTACAAGACTAATAGCATAATAACGAAAAACAAAAAGCACTAATATAAAATAATAGAGATCGATAAAATCGTTTCAAAAGTTATCTATCTCAGCGTAATAGCGCAATGCCGAGGGCACTCAACGCAGATTTTCTGATAACAGCGTTTTTCAAATTTTGCTTTTCTGATTACAAGCGCGGGTTTTCAAATGATGGTTATTTCGTCACAATTATATATAGCAGAAACGCTACCAGCTACAATTTCCCAAGCCTACATCTTGAGTTAATGCAATCCGAGACCACTGAGTGAGCAATCTGAGTATATCGTACCGTAATTCAGAAAATCAGGGCAACCCCATAAAAACCCGCCACTAATCCCCGTTTACGTACGCACCGTACTAAACCTACTTTCATTAACGCTAAATTAACATTTTAATAGCGATATATTATTATAAAACGTCAGTAACCGTAAAGGTTTATAGGCTATTGGATATCGACTTAATTATTCAGGCGACGATGGTCGAAAACCGCCGGCAAGGCGCAGATCGGGATAGACCACGTAATGTTTCAGACAAAGCGTGTCTTTCTTTGTTTTTAGTTTTCGACTGTGCTTGAATGGCATTATTTTATAAATATAAAATAGATAAAAGTTTTTTTTTTAAGTAAACGAAGACGATATGGAGCGTACGATATTTAATTGTTATTATATTTTAATTTTGGCAAATGCAACACGCGTACGAGCAAGGACATGACTACACGAGGACCAATAATAGTGAAAACAGATATTTTGCTGCATTATTATTACTATTTAACTTTCCTCGTGTGCAATTTTCACGTTACTTTTAAAAAACTTCATCTTTTTTGAGTATGCCATTCCAATTATTGTAATCTCTACCAAAATTTTACCTTTCATAAACAAAAAAGATATCGCCGTTTTGTTACCTTGCCAAAAAATTCAAAGTTACGTGGCGTTGTCTCTATTTCTGTGTTCGCAACCGCTGAGCACCTCTAAGCCCTTAACACGACCTCAGAAGAGTCTTCGGCTTTTAATCGGATCGTGAACAGATTTTTGGGTGATTTAACAAGCCTTTGAAGGTTACCCTTGATTGTTAATAGAGGGTGGTTTATTAAAAAAAACAGTCTTGGTAAGCGTTATTGCAGATTAAGATAAGAGATGAATCAAAGTTAGAAAGTTAAGAAGATTCTATACTATACTATAGGTACTATAGCTGCGCCCCGTGGTTTTATCCCCAGAGTAATGAATAACGGTTATGATAAAAAGTACCCCTTGTCCACAAGTTCCATATGGTTAAAAATTACGTCTATAGACGCATCCAGGTCAACTTTACTTGCTTTTTTTATTTATTACCTTATGACATTAAAAATAAAAAAAATACGAAAACTTATTTACAATCCTTTTCCACATTACTTTAATAAGTTAAAAATTAAGAGCTTTTTAGTTTCTAAATAAAACAGGTAAGAGAGAATATACTTTCGAAATAATAATACTTCTGCAGAATTCATGTCATGTCTTTGTAGACATGTCATATGAATACAAACATGACATGCCTATTATTTTTTACATGTAAGTCCTGAAGTGTTGAGTGCGCAAAACAGCTTTAAAAAGTAAAACAAAAGCCACGTTGTAAACATATTTAACTGAAACGATAACTTTTGTAACCGACCGTAAATGTCTAATCGGTCATAATTTTGAGACTACAATGAAAAACACTAAAATTGTTTACGGTTTTATGTTAGACTTGCACCGAAAATCCGGCCAAAATCTTTGAATACATACTAGGTATATGCACAATCAGCCGGTCTAGCCAACAAATGCAATCTAGCTTTTCAATTTATTCTGGTTACTACTGAATATTAAATTAAAAATTATTTGCTACGAACCATCAGATTTTAAACTGATAAATGCGAAAGCAACTCTTATCTCCCAGTAAATCAGTCTTTTTGGTCTTTTTCCCTATAACGGACCTCACCGCCTTCCGGCATGTAAAATGTATTATGAGGACGGACATAAGATATTTTTCATACGAAACTTTAAAGAATAACTGGAAAATAACGATAAAAATTGCGCGATGCAACAACGGCATAAAAAGATTCACGTTTATAAAGTATCTTGTAGCTTGGTTATCCGGCAAAAACATCAACCCATCTCTATTTTATATACCTCTAGAGCAATGAATTCACGACGTTCTCATATTTTCATGCTTTTTAAGGCGTCCACGCTGAATACAAATTACTTTATGAAACGTCGAGTTAACTAGACAAAAAGAACTCTTATAAAGCTAGGTTTACTATACTTACAGAACGTTCTGTGAGCTCTTAGTAAAGTGTGCTGAAATATGTTTAAACTTTTTAATGTAACATCTTAAGGAGATGTTAAAAGATCTTTTTGTTTAATAGGCTTCTGGAGAAAGACTTAAGTTCTCTATGCTTCCGAGGAAAATTAATATGACGTTATGATGAAAATTGAAACTTTGACGAGGTAAGTTAGGTAAAGTTGGGACAAATTTTCTTATAATATTAATAGATGATATGAGTATGTTTTTACAAAGTATTGCCATTTCTAGTGTATGGCAATACCTGAGAACCAGTTCTCGACACAGGCACTCCATAATGTCATTTAAACGGCTAAACTGTCTAAACTTGGTCAACACTAGAAAAAGAAACATGGCAAAAAAATATTACAGATTTTTTTACCAGCAAATGTATTAATAATTTAATTTCTTACTTGATAATACTGACCTATCTATCTATACGACTAGATTAAACGATTAGACGGGTTCTAAAGTGGAGACCGCGGATCACCAAACGTAGAGTAGGGCGTCCTACCACGGCCTCCTCCAAAGGCCTAAGTTCAGCAATGAACAGATATTAGATAGACTGATAGTAACCATGAACTATACAACCAACAACAAAACAAATAATCCTCAATTTAGCTTCATTTCGAAGCATCACTAAAAGTTACAACTCGAAATCCCACTAAAATTTTCATCGAATAATTGAATAGTATCAAACATTTCTATCCTATCACAATTGGTGCGAGCGTAATTATTCAAATGCGTGCCTCATCATAAAACCGTTAATTATTCAAACGAAAACCCGATTAATATTAAACTGTTATGTCGCAGTTAACAACTGAAGGTCATAATTAGATTTATGAATAAACACTGAGCGTGTAGTCAAATTAATAAATTAACTTTAACTAGACTAGCGCGACATTTAAATGCTAAATCCTGTCATGTGCTTCTAATTTTCAATGTGAAAGTGTTTTATTGACCAGGTTTCACGTAACAATAGAAGATTTTTGCATGGACATAGTTAAGGGGTCGCAGACTGTCATATGACACTTTTGTTACTTAAAAAATGCAGGGACCCTATTCTTGGGCGCTCGAGATCATCTCCGTCACACGATCTTGATATTTCTAATGAGAGCAACAGTAACTGAGGTAATATCTCACTTGCCAGAATAAGGGACTGTTCAGGTGGGACTGTGTCACAAGGGTGAAAAAACCAAAGCGCGATCTAGTAAAATAACTTGAAAGTCGATATAAGCTGATTGACAATGTAAATTCTTAGAAAATGTTTTCAATAAACATCTGAAAAGCATAGCGAGATACTTTTGAAATAATGATAAAAGAAGAAGGTATATGTTTCAATTTCTCTACCTAAGCCATGACAAAGAAATTAAAAGTTTACCTTTTATGAATGTATAGAAATTGAAAGTAAAACTGTTTACGTACACGTTCAATTAAATAAGAAACAACAAAATAAAGCTTAAAATCAAACAATAAAACGAAAAAGAAAAGAAACCTAAATCATGCTGATCCACCAAAAAAACTGGAAATATAAAAACAACGAAACAATACAATTTAACGTGAGTGCAAGACTTAGTTCAGTGATTCAGTGTCAAAACAACAACAACAAAAATGGCGGATAAGAGTCATTATTTGCAATTTCATACTCACATAATACCGCCAGCTGTATAACTCGTTGTAGTATATTTCCGTCTGGTTGCGTTAAAATAAACTTAACATTAGAATCACGATGAAAGTCATAAAATAAGACGCATTCTAGAATAAGATTCTTTGTAAATAAAGTTATTAAACAACATACGTCCGGAGAAGAAATTCGATATCGTATGTGAATCCAGCAACCTGCAGTGGGCCAGTCTGGTGGAATACGGCACATTTACCCTTCAAGGGGACTTGTATCCCAGCTGTGGGATGACTAAAGGTTAAGTAGAAAATAACACATTTAATGTAGTTAATGTTGTTAACTTTGTGGTAATAAGTAACGAAATTAAATTCGTATGTACAAATATTTATTTTTAAAATATTCGTAATTAATAACTACATAGACCTTGTAGACTTGCAGAGCCAATCTTCAAGCAAAAAAAAAAGACTTTTAGTAAAATCATAAAAATTGCCAGTAACATATTTTTGCTCGCTAAAACTTCTGCCAAAGCCTGTGCTTGTGAAAAATAAGATACTCATTAAAAACTGAAACTTCAAAAGCTAGTAAAGAAGCAAAACGAACTCATTATTAAAAAACTGAATCTCCATAAAATAGCAAAACTTCCAGATAAATAAAACTATAACAGTAAAGCAAGTGAAATAGAGGATCTTTGGCACAAAGAAAATGATGTGTGTCCCTAAAGGGATCAAGGGATTGTTGTACCTTTCAGAGACCATTATGTACATTTCAGTAAAGTAATTGGGCCTCAAATAGGTACGGATTTGTTTACCCCTAGAATTTCCCGGTATTATTCTTCTAGATGAGGTGAATTTCGTTTATTTTCTGTATATTTGTAAGAAAATTCGTCTATGAAAGAAAAGGGTTAATTTTGGGACTTATTTTGCTTCAGAAAGGTTATGAAAATATGTAACTGCGTACATTGATGGAAACATGTAAAGGTCAAACAGACCGAAAAAACCGGTACAGATTATACATCTAGAAAAGAATAAGTACATACAGTGTTATCCTTTCTTACAACAACTATGTAAAAGTATAAAGTTGTATGTAAAATCAATTCTTTGCACAACGATTTTCGAACTTGTCTTTCAATGAAATCAAAACGAAGCTG
Source organism: Alcis repandata (assembly GCA_949125135.1). NCBI lineage: Eukaryota > Metazoa > Arthropoda > Insecta > Lepidoptera > Geometridae > Alcis > Alcis repandata. The sequence continues at coordinate 5,136,732 of OX421240.1, forward strand.
ATAATTTTTAAACTTAGGAAAAAAGCATTTTTAAATAGTCTAGGTAAGCGTAGAGCTTACTATCAGGTCCGCGATTTGCTCGTCCCGTCACTTAGATCTTGAAAAAAGTGAAATACACACATACATGGTCTTAGGCGTCTGTGACAGACGATTTAAGCAGCATCTTTGGATAAATAAGAAGAATTCCGCCACTGGCTTATAAGCCAAGCCGCCTGATGGTAAGCGATCACCGTCGCCTATAGCACCAGATACGTCATGGATACGTTGCCGACCTATTATGACTATTAGCAGCCCAGATAAGTATTGCTGTAGAAAAATAGTGAAATACGCACCTTATAATTATAAACGAATATGTCACTATGTCCAGGGCCCATAGGGTTGTCATTCCTGTCTCCGATGACCACGTGGAGGATGGAGACGCCAGTCAGCCGAGGCGTGCCGGAGTCGGTGATCGCTACCGGAATCCGGTACTCCTTGCGCTGCTCCCGGTCGAAGGAGACCAGGGTCGAGAGGATGTTGCCTGGAAGGAAGATAAATGATCAGTATAGGAAGACGGTAAAGGACGTCATCGTGAGGAAACCTACATACGTCCGGAGAAGAAATTCAATGGCGTATGAGAATCCGCCAATCCGCTCTTGGCCAGCGTGGTGGAATACGGCCTAATCACCCTTCGAAGGTAGACCTTTATCCCAGCAGTGGGAGGATTAAAGGTTGCTGATGATAGGAAAAAGTTGAATTTATCGCCAAGCTCTAATAAGTTAAAGCAGCGTCAAATATAGGCCAGTTCCCAAAACAGACTTGACCTATTTAACGTTTTTGAGCCCTCAATTCAATCAATTGCGATCAATTGAGATATTGTCAATCGTCTAGCCTAAAAATAGAGACAACAATGACTAGAAGGTTATTTAATAGAATATAGGATTTTAAGGAAAGGGTATGCTAAGCCGAAAAGGGCTCATAGTACTCATCATTATGAACAACTTTTACTATGAGACCAACCCGAAATTCGCGAAAAAAAAATCAGCTGTTCCATACATTTTGTCGAGTGTCATTGACATTTTTCTATGGAACAGCTGAGTGTAGAACAGATGACTTATTTCTCGATTCCATGTTTGGTCCCGTTCCATAGTAAAAGTTGTCCATAATGATGAGAACTATGAGCCCATTTCGGCTTGGCATACCCTTTCCTTATAACTCTGTATAGCTTTATTGTAAAGCGAACAAAATCAAATCAATTGTTTTCATTTTGGTAAAGAAAAAAAGAACCAGATGGTGACTATACGAGTAAGTGGTTAATGGTTTCTGCCTTAATTTCAATGTCACATCGAAAAATGTCAACAAAACTAATCGTGTAATTATGAGTTTTTTTTTCATTATTTCCAAAGAAAATTGGCCTGTCTAGTCGCCATCATTACATACAGTTGACATTTGAAAGTGACCTCTCTACGGCCGATAATTTGATTTAAATTGGTTCCCATATTTTATGACTATTATTTAAGAGATATTAGAGTTATAATAGTTTGATTTATAATTCATTGCTGTGAGTGGAGTACACGTAAGTTTTTATCGTTTTTATGACTTTCGGTTTGAAGAGATTGTTGACTTACCTACAACAAACAAGAGGGTAACTAAATATTCAGTAAAATTAATAATGTCAGAGTGTAATTCAAGAGGTCCTTAAAATTTTCTTGACTCCCAGAAGCAGTGTCCCATTCGACAAATGTTATATTACCCCTGAAATATTATTTTTATATAAATTTTAAAAAGTTTGATAAATGCCAAAATATTTACACGACTAAATAAAAAGCACAGACTAAATAAAACACGCCCAGACTTTACTGCAACTGCACCCGCAAGAAATATTACTGAAACCCCAAACATATCAAAAACGCTATCATACTCGTAACTCGTGACTAAGCCACATGAATCCAGTATATTCCCTTCAAATTATAGTATCAGAAAATCGCGGCGGCGCTCTACGAAAGTGCCAAGACTCGTAAAACATCGCAGAGTTTAGAACCGCCACAGACATAAATAATGCCAAGCCAGGCTTGAGCGCAGAAAAAAGATGAAGGCAGCTCGACTAAATACTAACTGAGGCACCAAAATGGCGGCGGCATAAAGTTGTTTGGTCTATTGCCACAGCTGTTGGGTCATGCTCAGAGGGGTTTAACCGCATTGACTTGAAAAAAAGATTTATTAACTCATAAGAATTAAAAAAAATATTAAAATACTACCTACTATACTTTAGGAAGGAACTCATTAACTAAGTATATAAAAGATTCCTCAATGACCAACTTTTATTTATTCTTGCACTGCTGTAATTGGAAGTGTGTGTGAAAGCACTTCTGGTGCTTCAGTTTGTGTTCCAAGAGCGACATCTATGTTTTATCATTCATTCACGGCAACCAACTGGTGAAATTATCAACATGCCAACTCGAACCGACCAAAATCGAATTGGCGCTTGTGAACAAAGTTACGAGTTCTTCGCGCGCCTTTTATTGCATGTTAAGTACATTAATTGAACCAAATTTCGGAACTGGTGCTGAATTAATCGAAACAGTATTCGGACACGAAAATCGGTTCGGTTTTAAGACACGGAGGAAGTTTCGCGAGCAATTTGGCTGCGAGTTGGGATTCAATGGAGTTTGTATTCGAATTGCTCTATTAATAGAAATGCTACTAGCTGTATTATTCCATAGAGTAGGAAATAGTTGGAAAGGGAGTAACGGAGATTAGAGAACTTCAAAGTTAACAGTTATGGGGCGGATGTAATCAGAATGATAGCAATGTTGTGTCAGTCAATTGCTAATTAAAAGCTATAAGGAAGTGACTCTACTCTACAGTATAACCTATAATATAGAAGTAAGTAAACATAATTGTTGTAGAAATAACTGAGTTAGCTGTTTTAATGATAATTTTAATCCTCGACGCAAAAAGCGGGGTGGTTACTCGTAGATAAAAATAAGTTATAAGTTGTTGTGTTTTTTGTAAGTTGTATTATAAGTTTAACGTGTGTATGTGTGTGTCTGTATATGGCATAGGTAGTATAGCTCCCAAACGAATACCCGTTTTTAACACGCTTATATTAGCTTCACCTGTATGTTTGTAACCGACTCATTTGGGCGCGATTTTGACCCACTTTAAACGGCCGGATTTCGTTCAAACTTTGTAGATATATCGAGGATCGATGACAATTAATTATTATACAAAAAAATAAAAAAATATATACTTATAAATAAATTAAAATAATTATATGAAGCTAATAAATTGTGTTTTTGCTCCGAACGCGATTTCTACGATTACTGTTAGCTAAGCTGTGACTCGGTACGCGAATTCTGTGACTACTGCTGGCTAAGCTGTGGTTCTCCTCGGCTACTGGTACATATTCTGCTACGTGCCGCGTTTGTCAAAGAGCGATGACAATGCGTGTTTTTTAGTTTTTTAAACTATTCTTTAATATTAATGCGTTTTTTTGTTCAAAAAGTGATTTGAACGGGAGTGTCTCAGCTATGAATGGTTCAAGATTTATGGTTCCATGCCAGTCTCCTCCACTGCCTTACTGCCGCCTTTACAATGTAGAAAATTGTTAGTGGCGCTCGACCAAATGTATAGAACAGCTGATTTTTCGTGATTTCCGGGTTGAACCCATAGTAAAAGTTGTTCATAATAATGAGTACTATGAGCCCTTTTCGGCTAAGCATTCCCTTTCTTTAAAACTCTGTATAACTTAAAACAAACTACTTAATCTACACCTATTACAACACAAAACAAACAGATCGATTAACCACAGATCATTAAAGGTGTAAAGATACACATACCTTGGATGAGGAACTTGCTTCTAATGTCAATAGCAGCAGACTCGTTGAGGGCGAAGGTGAAAGGAGGTCCGTTTTCAGGAGAATCGTAGTCTTTCGCAGTCAGAATCACAACCTGGCCAGGGGGCTCATTCTCGTACCATATTACGGGTTGAGTCTGAAAAAAAGGGATTTAATTTATAAAAAAATAGAAAGAAATATTTCTTACGGCCTGGCAACACAATGCGCTGCGGCGGCGCTGCGGCGAAAAATATTAAAATGTAAAACTTAAAACCCTAACTTGTTACGTGCAGCAGACTTTTGACTCGTATGTGATATGATTGCGGAGCTGCTTTTCGTAATATGACATTTGAAACAGCGTTGTTGGTGCTGGCGTTTTAAATTTGTTGTTGAAATGACGTCAAACTTATGTCCACATTTTGTTTTGTTTTGTTTTAGGGGAAAAATATGTTTTGTCGTCCTACCACCGCAACGCATCGTGTGATGTGTTCTTTGCAATCCAAACATTGACCCAAAATTAAATCGATATTTGCCTTCTTTCGAATAGAAGTAACGTACATACTGTACCGACTCCTCAAATAAAAGTGCGTAAAGATTTATGTATTATTTAATAAAATATTCTGATAACACCTTTACAGGACTAAGGCGGTGCTACAAAAAAATGTTTGATTTCACCCAAATATAACGAAATGTTCCATTTTTCTCTCAGGTTTATCTTAGACAGACCCCACATAACTAAGATAAGAGTAGGAAGATGATATGCCTATTTTCGTAAAACACAATTATACCTATAGGTGCGTTATCAAATTAGAAAACCTTTAGAAGGCCGTAAACTCAATGAAAACTTCGCACGGGTTCCCGGAGCAGATAAAAGCTTTGTTATCACGATATCGATGTTAAAACCACTTTGTCCGGAGAGATTGCGAGAGGAAGTCTTTATCCAGTCTCGAACAAGGGTGTGCGGTTTTAATCTGATATAACTTGAAGGTAGGGTCACTGGAATAGGTTTGGCTGATAATATTTTTTCTTCTTTTTTTAGTTCGTAATTATAGATGAATTTCATGCTTATTTAACTCCGACAACGAAATATTTCAAGCTATCTCTGACAACATACGGAGTCTCATGTTCAAGCATTAGATATCTGTCCAACAAGAACAAATAATAACAACATAATTTGTGTGGCAATATTTTTACGGACAGCCCTTCAAAATGTGTATTTTTTTAGATTCAATTTAATTTTAACTTTAATTCAAATGTTTGATTATGTGTTTTTAATGCCTGCAATAAATGATTTTATTACTTCTGTTAAACTCCGAAAGTAGGTTAAGTTTTAAGCAATGATTTTTAAATAGGTAAGTTAACACCGTTATTTTTGTGAAGGAAGGTTTTAATATTATGTGTTATTGTTTTATTAAAAAAATACATACTCTACACAGGCTTATTGGCTATAAACATAGCTTTGGACCGTATTTTTTTAGGCCTAAGATAAAAATAGTTAAGAAACACTAAAAACATTTGTAAGTCGTATACCGTAAGTACAGCTTCAAAATAAATTTCATCAACATTTATAAATGCAGCAATAATAGTAAGTTTTGATAATAGCTGGTATTGTTAGTGGCTCATTAAATTCACTGAAGAGCAAGTCTCTTTTGCACCAATTTTCCTTGTTTTTTTACTAAAAACTTCTAAAACACGACTAATATCAACATCAACCCACGTTGACCTTTCTTCGCAAAGTTGTAAAAAGTGTCGACCAAAATCATTTCTTGAATTCGTAATACCCAACCTGAGGGTGAATCCTTAATATCGAAGTACAGACCGACCAACTTATTTATGCAGTTGACAAAATGTTGAAAACAAAACTGTCTGCGATTGGCTGTCAACTCTGTTAGGAACACATGATTGTGGCTCCCCCATTCGAGTGTAATAATAAGTTAGTAGTTCGTAATACGGTTTCCAGCCTCGGATTACATCAGTGGTCCGACTAAAAGCCTCCTTCGGGACCTCGAGAATGGAAATTAAGCAACCTGCCCAATATTGGGTTCCGATATAAGAAATTGAACACCCATAGCTGGTGGATTTGCATAAAAAAATTCCCGGAAACGGTCTAAACTTGGCTTAAGTGGTGTGTGGGAATAAGTGGAAACAAATACAGATATTTTTAGGAGACTTACTTGGGCTTTGGGCGGTTTAAAAAGGGCAAAGCGGTTTATTTCAAGGCAGCCTAGCCTTACTTTAACAAAATTATTTGTACTGCAAATTTACTCTTAAAGACATTTTCGTCTTTCCTTTCAAGGAGATAAAGTTTAAGTTTGGATAAACAAAAAGGGCTTCCTAACTTCTTTGTATATCAAGTTAGGACCGCAATCTTTTCCCCGATCTTAAATCAAAACTTGGCAACCGCCAAACTTTAGGATATATATAGTCCGCTTTCGGTTCCCAATAACCAATATTTACCTGTTCCATCTTACTTCGACCTAAACAAATTTCAGTTTTGCAAACAACCGACCAATCTATAACGTCTAAGGTAGGTGATAAATATGACAATAGCTTTGGTACCTGACGAGAAATAGTGTCCTAGCGTCTCCGATTTTCGTACCCTTGTCAAAGAAATTTCGATGACAGACAGACAAACACGTGATACGAAACAATGTGCCGAATTTACATAATATAATGTAAAACCTTAAAGATAGAAATCGAATGATTTATCGCCTGAAGGTCGTATAAGAAAAAATATACTGATACTAAATTGAAATAGCGAGATATATAAGCACATTTTATATAGGTACCTCAGTAACTTTCAGAAATAGTTTTATTCTACCTAGACTTTAGGTAAGCTTTCATGAAACGTATTACGATAAAAACCTTATTTAGATTATTAACCTCAGCCCTTGAATTTCAATTTAAGATAAGAGGCATATAACCTGATTCCACGAATTTTGTGGAATCGAAAAATGTTTGAGATACTTTTTGTGTGTCCTCTTTAAGCTTCTTGACAATAATTTCGAACTAATATTATATTTATTTGATCGAAGTCTGTTTGAACATTTTTGTAAAAAAACAATGCTAAAACTCAGCAGTGGGTGGAAGGTAAATTTATGAATAATATTCATGAAAATCTTGTTTATATTTGTACGGATTAAATAAAATTTTGGTTTAAATAATGAATACTACAAATTTAGAATATACAGAACCGATTGTAAGGTAAGTGAATTGGATTATTTACGCGACCAAAACCTCTTACCAAGCGTCACTATTGGAAATTTGCTCACCGAAATCCTCAAAGCGAATGTTCATCACGAAACATAACTTAAGCTGGAGGTTCCAAATGATATGCGGCACGGACCGCATTATCGGCGAATGAATAAACGCTGACAAGCGGGGCGTGCGTAATACCGGCCCGATTCCTGGGCTCCTGATAACGGTCTTAATCCCGGGAATGGGAAACTCGACGATGGGAAGATGGGTTTCCGAAGGGGATGGAAATCCGAAGGATGGGCAAATCCGAAAGTCATGGTGATTATTTCGGGAACACGAAATTATGTACGGAACGGTAATAAAGATAAATATTTTGAATTATGTATGAGGCTGTGTAAGTAGTTTGTCGACAAATGGCTGCAAAAGCTCGCTTTACTATCTGTGAAGGCTTTGGTGATATTTGCAACCAGAGAAATACGTAAAAGGCACGTAAATAAATTTGTATCCGAAGAATTGTATTCGAACTGTAATAATTTCGAAATTCAAAACCTGTATAAAATTCGTAACGTTCAGATTTAGCTCGGGCATGCTGCGTTTCACAGCTGTTTTGCCTGCTAAACGCTAAACGTACACCATTCTACATACCTAATCGTTTACCGTGCAAATTAACAATCTCAAATTCATGACAATTACTTAGTGAGTATCTATTTAACTAACACACGTGCTAAACATTACAATTTTTATTGGAATCTATGAGAAGAACTGCGCTTTGATTGATTAAAACTGATCTACATTGAGGTATAAAGGAAAAGTGAATTCTTAGTCCCGGAACTTTTTGTACTTGACCTCTGAGCAATTTAATGGGCTAGTACGCCTCAGGACTTTTACCTACTTTATCCTTCAAAAAAAAGCGGTGGTGGAAGCATCTAAAAAAACTGAGTAATTTCAAGGTAGAAACACTAGAAACTCATTTAAAAAGCAGTTTTAACGTAACTAACATTAGCTAAATCCATTTAATCTGTAACAGTATCCAGCCGCAAATCGATCAGGTATTTACTCAAACGTACGAGAGAGTACGAGGGGCGTTCATTTGCATAAAAAATTGACAGCCTCGCCGAGGCGTCCGTCGTTCTTAATCATTACTCGAAATTCCAATTCCCTGGAGGACGGGAAGTGGAAACCGAGAATTCTTTTTAGGGGTGGAAATACGAAGGTGCATTTTTTAGCTTATAACGACTCTGTTGTCAGAATGAACAATTGGGTGTTGGAATTTGAGCTGTGATAAATAAGGTCAGGACTAAAACCGGAATGATTTAAATTAAGATGGGAAAAGAAAGCTGAAGAATCACGTTGTTATTAAATTTTGGTTGGCTACATTTTATCCTTGTTTAGGACCAGCGGTTTAGGCTTTGCGTTGTCTCTGAGTCAGTAAGTCTGGATTTTATTTTGTATTTTAACTCAGTATTTTAGTACCTACTAAGTATTTTTTTGTTTTTAAATTAGTATTTTTCTCTAAAATACATACTGTACATACTATAAGTATCTATATTTCTTTCTTTTTTTCTTCATCCACAGACCACATAATGGCGATTGTGTAAAACATTTGACAGTTTTTAAGATTTGATGAAAAACTTTGTGTACAGTTTAACTTCGTAAATATCATTAGTAATTATATCCCTCCTTCTTGTTCTAAAAGCACTTACGTAAGTGGCTGGTAAAATATATTATAGCTATAAGAACAAAACATACTACAATGACCAGACTACTCGTACGTAGAGAGCAATTCAACAAAGAAACTATGCAGTATCCCAACGCAAATAAAGACCTTATTTCAAAAACTCAGCGAGTTACATTACTGCCAGCTTTACCAGCAATTTGAGACTCATTCCAATTGATACTAAAGCGAGCTCGGGTGTATATTGCATGCACTAAACCGTTTTCTGCAAAGGCTTTGCATTACCGCTAAAGGATTTATTGAAATGTATCGACAGCCATACTTTGAAACGGTCGGCTAAGTGCACTGAAAAGTTCTTTGTTCGCGAAATTGCAACATGACTAGTTATTTTTATTGTTATACATAAACGGTTCGAACGAGTCTTGAGCTTTTAAACAACTAAGTATGAGAACGAGCAGGCTATTTTGTACATTAGCTCCCTAAATAAAACGTGTAGTAACAGCAATAAAATTAGAACACGTAAATTGAGTCTTGAACAAAATTCACGAAAAGAGTTTCCCAAGTAATTTGAACTCTATACCGTAACAACAATGCCTAATGTAAGTTATTTGTACACAAATTACTAAAATAGTAAAAAATAATAGTAAAATAATAGTAAAAATAATAATAGTAATAATAGTAAAATAGTAAAATAGTTTTATTAATAAAATATTAATAAAACCATGGTTTTAGGTTTCGGTTTTCAGTAAGGCTTTAGTTATTTGGTTTGAACATTTTCCAGCGGTTACCCGTCAGCTGATATCCATTACTTTAATTACCTTTGAACGATCGGCGTTGAATAAGATTGGCGCAACCAGATAAGTTTAGCGAAGGAGGGATAAAGCCTATGCCCTGCAGAGCTGAATGAGCTGCCAATAATGATTAAGATGAAAACTTTCTTCTGTCTTTATCAATAGAGTTCAGATTTTCATAGCAAGTAAACGACAACCGCGGGGTATTTATTTCAAGGCTGCTATTATACGAACGAGTAAGGTTAAATATTACAGGAAATGTACCTATATTCTATATTCCCATTTCAATAAACAGTAATGCAGAAAATAAGGAGTTTATTTATTTTGTTGTCTGTTCACTAACATATTTCTGTCAATAAAGCATGGTTGCAAACAGTATGGACTCTTGAAGATATTTTTTTATCGTTTACTTGGTACACAACCTGGGTGCATAGTTAGAGAAATAGTATACCAAAATGATTACCTGGATGGATCCTTTTGGAATAAATAAATAAAATGAGGTGGAAACTTTAAGAGTTGTGTTTGGAATAGACCTTTCGCATTTGATGATCTAAGCAATACAATTAAAAATATTTTGTCTTGATGTTCGTCTCGTCTCGTTTATCATCAGTTGACAGAGCATTTTAAATAACATCATATAATACATTAGCTTAGTGTTTATTGCATCAGATGGAAAGTTTTTATGAATAAATTTACACTTGAAATCAACATTAAAAAAAACTGTAAAAATAGTATGTCCTTACTGACAACTCTGTATTCATGTCAACGTCGAACCGACCATATTTTCTTCCTGAATATGGATTTTCCTGTTCACGAAAAGGTTAATTCATTTCGGAGGTTCCATGAAATGATATTGATGAAAACCCACGCATCGGAATAGATAATAGCACAACACAATAATAATGTAGAAATAATATGTTCGGAAAGGTTGCTCGAGGTTGGTACCGGGTATGAGCTTTGCTAGATCGAGAAGTGGATAGGTAGGTGTTTTAGTATTAGATAGATTTTGGATAGCTAAAACGGTAAACAAAATAAACAATATAAAAATAATTAAAATTAAAATATAAAAAAATAAATAGAAATAATTAGGCACATATGTTCCTAATTATATTTTAAATAACTTTACTGATGCAATTACTAAATCTTTTACTCATTTGCATTAAAATCTACGTAAAGCCTCATTTAAAATCTAAAACTGGATCCGATGTTTAAGCTTTACTTAATATGTGGACTTTTACGAATCCAAAAAAATGTTTTATGCACTGACTGATAAATGCATTATTTTAGCTTGCACTATTATTTGTTCTGTACTTTTTGGAGAAAATAAAAACGATACGTACATAGAGTAGTACTGTATTTCATGTCAAAACAAATTAGCAGACCCAAAACAGATGTCACAATTCTTTCTTTAAATATGTATGTTATTCGTCTTCTCGGGCCTTCTCCACATAAGGCAGACCTACCTTCCAGTGATGCCATACCGGTCAACTGTTTATATGTATGTACTTACATTTGTTAAGAATGGTGCGTTGTCGTTGATGTCAGTCAGCTCCAGAATAACTTCGGTGGTGGACCGTAAGCTGTCCGAGCCGAGTCTGCCTCCGTGATCCGCTGCCATGATCAGGATCTGCCACCTGGATAAAGATTTACAGTAATTTTAGATTTAAGTCCTACTATGCTACTTCTTACTAATATTATCAATGTGTAAGTATGTATGTTTGATACTTAATCACGCAAAAAAGGCTGTGAAGGTTGCTTGTATAATAGCTTGAATTTACACGTAGGCTTCTTTTTATCCTAGAGAAGTTTACGGTTCCTGGAACTATCTATTCTATCTGTAATTCTGTACATATAGGTTTGTAAATTTAGTAAAATTGTAGACTTGCCATGTTTGTGCGCGCATTACGCAAAAATGGCTAAACGGATTTATATGTGCTAGATATGAGCGTAGTTTTATTCCCAGGATTAATAAATAGGCTACTTTTTATCCAATTTATTAACGACTTCTGGAAGGATAGCGGGGAAACCGCGAACTGCAGCTGGTTGTAATTTCTATGAAATATTTAATATGGTCTAACCTTGTGAAACCTAAGGGCTGATCGCGGTCCAATGGCTTGGTCAACCTGAGACAGCCGTCATTGTCGATCTGCAAGAACTCCTTCTGTTCGTGCTTGACTAAGGAGTATACTATATTCTGCGGGGCGCTCCTGTCTTTTATATCTGGGTCGTACGCTTCCACCTAGAAACACAAGAACATTTTCATATATTTATTTAAGCATATATATACACAGATTCGTATTTCTGCCTAGAATGGAAATAGGCTTACTTAAGGTTCTCGAAACACACTATAATGTGCTTGGATATAAGATTTTTACTTGAGGGTTGCCAGGCGAGACTAACAGAACCACCATTTTACATATAACCTAGATACGAGTTCTCTCATTATATTGTCATTTACAAAAAGCCCAAGCTCGTTTAGACACACTCACACAACTCAGAAAGTTCTGAATCTACAAAATTCGGCGTAGTATTCGAACGCGCGTTTACCATTGATCCATCTTAGCATCAAAAAATATGACAAAAATTACCTTGACAATACATCCTTCGTACAGCTTCTCTTCCTCAATAGTTTTGGTATAGTTGGCTAAGAAGACAGGAGGGTTGTCATTCAAGTTCTCAATATTGATGATGACTTTAGCATAGTCTTCGTAGATGCCGTCGAAGGCTCTTACGTCAAGGCTGTAGCTGGTGATGTTTTCGTAATCGAGTTCGTTGTTGACTCGGATTTCGCCGGTGAAGTTACGGATGACGAAAGCGTCGTATGTGTTGCCGGCGACTATACTGTATGTTACCACGGAAGCTGTGTACAGAATAAAAAATAAAATATAAACAATTCAAAGGCAAGATGAATTAATAGGAACTTTTTATGCTTCACATTCACTAAATATTATTGTGCACCTACAGAAAAGCTGAAATTTCCGACTTTTTTTTTAATTAGTGCTTGTTCATATGGTGCAATACAATAATAGCATTAAATGTTACGTAAAATTGAAAACGAATGCTTAATTATCAATTTTAACACAATCATCTAAAATCGGGTTCACTATGCCATGACGAAACACGTTTCACCTATTACGTGTCAACAGTTATTTATTTCGTTAATTTAAGAGAATAATTCTTAAACTTACCAGTATCTATATCTACAGCATTAACCACAGTGACTAGCTCGTTGATATTAGCATTCTCTGCTATTGACTCTGCCACGTACGTATCTTGAGTGAAATGAGGTGGATTGTCGTTCTTATCTGCTATTTCTATCAGAAACACTTGCTGACCAGCATTATGCTTTCCAGGAATCAAAGCAGATTCAGAATTATCTGTAGCTATAATTTTGATGTTGTAGAAACTTCTTTCTTCTCTGTCAAACATTTTCAATGTGGTAATGTTGCCAGTTATGGGGTCTATAGCAAAGGGATCTGATGGGTCGCCGAGTTCGTAACTGATTTGATTGTTGGCTGATGTGCCATCAGCGTCAAATGCTCTGACTTGCATCACAGGGGTGCCAGGGTTCTCGTTTTCTAGAACACTGCCTGATCTGATTTCACTGAAGATAGGTATGTTATCGTTCACATCCTCTACTTCGATTTGGATTATGGTTTCTGCGGCTAGTTTGTAGTTGTTCTGAAAACAATTGCGATTTATTTTAGTATTACAAATTATGTATTGTTTAAGATGAATGGGTAACCTTTGTATCTTTTAAAACAAAGACATTTAAAATAAAACGTACAGAATACAAATCATGGCGATTAATAAAATTCATAAATAAGACACAAACATTAATTTATTTGCAAGATTCAGTTGCACGAATACTTAAGGTAAGACGTACCCACAAAACTCAACTGAAATACGGAATATTTTTCTTTCCTTACCTGTATTCTTACAGTGAGCGTGTAATCCGTAATTTTCTCGTAATCCAAGTGGTTCCCCAGTTTAATATAGGCGGAATTTGCCTCCGGTTCCAGCACAAAGGTGTGCCATTTGTTGGTTTGCTCGGTCTGACCTTGGACCAGTTCAAATTGCAGCTTTTGCTCTTCTGGGATGTTTGAGCTGTAAATAAATATGGAGAAAATGTTAGTGAACTTTATTGACGTAGTAGCACTAAGCACAACGGGTGCACAGACTTTCCTACACATTTTTCAGTATACCGGAAAGTAATGAGGACAAAAATGTAGGTTACTGTGAATGTTTAAACTAAATATTTAGTAGGAAAAAGGTAATGAAACAGTTATGAAATTCTTATATTCGCATCCTTTAGAGGCACGCTTCGAAAAAGCAAAGAGCTCCAAACTTAATCAACTTGTGTTAGAAACTTCAAAGACAATGAATACTTTATAAAGTCCCGAAGGTTTTCAAATTCGCATTTAACTTAGTCAAATTAAATGGTACTTACACAGCCCTCACTGTTGCTATAGGCGTATTGAAATCAGCGTAATTTTCTTTTAATCTTATCGGTTCGTCGGGAACTTCTATGAAAGATGGGCTCTTCTTGTTAGATTCCACAACTTGGATGTCTAAAGTTATGGAACTTTGTTGAGGAGGATCGCCCATATCTTTTACTATCGCGCTTAGTTTGAACTTGTAACCCGGCACTTTCTGTGAAACAAAAGGGATTTATTTATAAAAGTTAGTTGTGTGGCTTCTGTAAAAATATTATGAGGAGTCGAGAAAGTTTGAAAACATCGTTTGTTCACTTAGTAAGTTTTTATGCAGTTTCGACTACATACAGTTGAGCTCCATTTGCTTATAAAACAAACATTGGTATTTTCGAGTCTAGTATTTAGAAAGAGTGTGAAGAATGATTTGTGTATCAGAGTTATTTTAATTAAATAAAATAATATTCATACAATACTTACGTCTATAGTTTTATTTAAAAATATGACTCCATTGTCAGGATCTATGTTAAAATATGCTTGGTCCGGCGAGTTAGAGTCCAGACTGTAATGGACAATGGAATTGTTTCCATCGTCTATGTCCGTTGCTGATATCCTCATGACTTCTCTTCCATATGGTAGATCTTGAGGCACTGACTCCGAATACGACTGTATACAAAACAAAATATAAGATATCTTGCAGTAACTATAGCATAATTGCAGAAATAGCTAGTAAAGAAGAATGGTACACACTAGCAATGGTAGAAGAATCTGGTGGAGAAAACACTATTAAGATAAGTTTTTGAAGGAAGACACATCTTAGGGCTAAAATTAGTATTCACTTAGCAGCTAAACAAGAGACATATCTCTGAAATGTTCTACGCGAAGCATGCCGAAAGCTAAGAGAAAGATTTTATATTTATTCGAAATAATTATAATCGTGCAGTGTGATAAAATGCGCCTAAGGGGGAAAGAGCGGCCTAGCTAAAGAAAACACGTCAACTACAAATGTGCAAAGAAAGTGTATTAAACGACACACGAACATTTAAAGTATATTACCAATAACGCCTTGAGCGGCGGCCTATGATCCTAAATCAGACATGCAGGAACATGCAAGTAAAGAAATAGATATTTCAAAATAGATTTTCGATCGATACCATTGCTTAAAGTCCAAAGAATATGATTTTAAGTAAGCAATGGTAACGATCGGAATAGAACACGTAAAATTAGTGACAGTTTTATTTTGTGCGAAACGCTTTCTCTCATTGTGATTATTTTCATTTGCTTTTGACAAACCTTCCATACGTCTCCACGGAAGACCTTGGAAAAACAGGCAAGCGTTAATATAGTCTGCATCACGGTTTTGGGCTAATGAACGAACATTTTGTTAGTCACAGTTTATTTTTTAAATAATACCTAAATTGGAAAATAGATATCAACCTTTTTGCGGAAGGTTCGTTGAGACATTAAGGTCATAAGTAGAAGAAAATCAGAGGAACCATCGGTAATAGACATGCAGCCGACGTTACTCTTTACAACTTAATTTTAGAGGTTTTAAACTAAAACTGCGCTCTACCAAAATTTTCATTTTGTGCTTTTCTGGCTTATTCGTGTTTTTTTTTTAAATTATTTACCATTTCCAATTGCAAATAATGTATGAAGTAAAAATTTATAGAGGTGAGCGTAATTTTAGTTTAGATGTTCTAGCCTATATAGCTTATGATAGCATATTCTAGAACTATATATAGAAATAGTTCTTTTACGATACTCACAACTTTGTCGAAGACTGGCTGATTGTCATTGACGTCTTCAATCAATATTTTAATTGTACAAGCGTCGTCCAACTGCGGTTGTCCGTTGTCACTTGCTCGAACTGTTATGTAGGCCTCTTTTTCTCGAGATGGCTCGTCGTGGTCGAATATCTGTGCCACATCATTATTATTAACAATATTATTACTCTGAGCATTATAAGAAGTAAGTGCACCCACCTCTAGTCCATGCTATTTAATATCTGCTTTAGAATGAAATTAAAGGTTTCAATTAAGATTAACAAGATTGATGATATCATATATCATTAAAAAATTACAAAGGCTTTTCAGAAATATGTTTTCAATTGAAATCGTGTCAGGCACATAAAGAAAAACAATTCAATTCGAAAAACAGAATTTTGAAGATAAACTCCTGCAAAGTAATGCTTTGATTCAATTAAAAAATAATTTTCTGAAAGAACCGTGTGTTATAAGGTATACAGAGTAGATAGGTTATAAATGGTATGAGATACTGACATCGGCCGTCGTTATTCTTCCTGTCTCAGGGTCGACGTGAAACCTCTCCTTCTCGCCAGGAGTGGAAACGAATTTGTAGGTGACTGTACCACCCATATCGGGCGGATCTCTATCTTCTGCTTTTACCTGTAAACATGAGTTAACAATGTTATTACGAGAAATAAAAACAATGGATAACAATCTATATTAATATTATAAACAGAAAAAGTATGTCTGTAGTGGGTATTTCCGGATCTACTGAACTCATTCAAATTACTTCACCAATGAAAAACTCCGAAAATAGCTAGACTATCACTGAACGCTATAGGGCATGTATCTGTATGTATACGTAAGTCAATCAGTGTTTTATATAATTAAAAATTGTGCTGAATTGTAAAATCTCCTCCGGCGATTGCATTTTGTTTAACGTTGGATTAAAAATAACGAAGTAACTTCGTATGAGAAATATTAATTTTCTGTACATAGTGAGTACGTGTCGTGTGAAAATCTCGAGGTAAATAAACATGAATGATTGATCAAACGAAAATGATTCTGTGACTGTGTAATATTTTAAGAGCTTTCCTTCATTAAACATCAAAGTGAATCTATAGATATTTTTGCGAATATTTTTTTTTTGTAATATCTCGAGTGAGTTATTAGGTAACTTAGTGACTAGATAATACTCACCATTAATGGAATCACTGAATAATAAAAATTTGATTATCTATAGACCAAGTCCTATGCCTCAAAAACCTCTAGTATTTACATTCCAAAATTGGAAGTTTTGGTTTTCTGTGATAAAATTGAGAACTTTTTATGGAACATAGGAAATTAATTAGAAATTTAACAATTGAGAATTTTGGTCAAGACAATTGTAAAATACTAGATCGTTTTGGAATATAGACATTAGACACCGAGGATAAAGTGAATTTCGTCCAGTGAGTTGATTTATTAGATAGTCGTTTTCGGAGTGAGTCTCACGGAGGTCAAAGTAACTTTACGACAATCCTTATTAATTTCATAAATGCGAAAGTGTGTTTTTGTTACACGCCTTAACAACTCAGCCGATCATCATGCAATTTTGCATACACTTTGTTAGGGGTACAGAGAAAGACATAAGACATTTTAATAGGCTTTGGGCTTGTGGCTATGATAATGATACCATCACCATCAAGCCAACCAAAGGCCGAGCAGTACCGGGTACGAAGATCCGATCCTCAGCTAGTTCTACCATAAATGCGATCGATATCTTTAAGACAAGACAAGACAAGAGGCAAGATATTATCTGTTCTGGGGCTGGGTGTTAGATGTCCTTGTCTTTGTGTGTGTTCCATGGCATCTCCGACACAGGGAATCTTAGGAGCTATGAGTGTGAAATGGTATTATAACATATAGGTTTGTGCTGAGAGCGTAAATGAGCATTACATGCGTAGTTATTTTTCTATGCATTTGTATTTCTTCGTATACATACACCGAGTTTGTATGCATACACCCTATTTTGCAATTTCAAATATATCTGGCCATCATAACCATTGTCTAATTATTTTTTTGAGTTTTATAGGTATAAGAGATAAGTTACTTACAGTGAACACATAAGTTCCTACAGGCTGCTCCTCCTTCACCGTGGGCCGGTAGTTGAGGCATTCTGTGAAGAGTGGTTTGTGGTTGTCCTTGACAGCTAGCTTCATCGACGTCGACGGTATGTACTGAAACGTAGTTACTTGTGCTACTACATTGTTAATGATATACAGGAAGAGAAATGTCTTGCCAGATTTAAAATTAGGTTTCTGAGTCAAATAAACCGTTGTCAGCAAACCTTAAACTGAAATATTTGGGTGTATTTTAGTCATCGAATCGTCTGATGGTATATGGAACATGTGGAAAAGTTCTACATATAGTCTAGTTTGACAAATAGTAAGGTAAGATAGGGAACCAATTTTATAGTAAGTTGGGTTTAAAAGTGAGGTGCAAAAACTTTGATAAAATTAAGTCAAAAAATAGTCTTATGTGGCATCCGCCTGAATTAATGAGACATACTCAAGTTCATAAATTAATACAGTTGGCTAAGTGAGATGGAAAAAAAGAATTTAGGTACAGTTATAACTTTATGTCCTAATTTTACGGAGAGCGAAGACATTTTACAACTAAGTATTACAAATTGCATTACCTGAGTCCAATGAGTTTTGAGTGAAACATAATAATTGAATGAATATAGTAAGGATAAATGTAACACAATTTGGCAAGACATTTCTGAGATTGATTTATTCAACGTATTTTACAAAATCAATAGAAATTGTCTTTAAATTTTGTGATGACACTTAAAATATGTTTCCAATATGTTAGAGTAAATAATATACGAGAAAGTCTGTGTATATCAAAATTATGTATATAAATATGTGTATACCTTGTATCTATCCTGTGTAGCATGTTAGAGGGCATCAGAATAAAAGTGATAAGTAGAACATGGTATCATGAACATAAATAATATAACAATAACTTCCATAATATCCATGTCAATGCAAAACATCATGCATACAACTATTATATTAACGAAGCGTAAAATAATTACGAAATCTATCAGGGAGAAGCTTTAGGGACCGGGTGATGTGGTGATAGTGATATACGAGTAAGTGATGTGAGGTGATGGTGGTGATAACTTACGGGCGACGCATGAGCTGGGAGGTGTCTGGAGTGCCTTAACCTGGTGACGTGGTGTGACTGGTAGTCTCGTGCTGTGGACAAGAGAGAGGGAAATTAGAAGAGTGTCAAAAAACTTTAACTATGCCAAGTCGAGTCGAGTGGACGATTTGCTCGTCTCGTCACTCAATTTCATAAAAAAGTCAAAGCAAAGGTAACCAATGCGTTGAAGAAGAAGCCTTAGTTGCATAACGTCCTAACTATTTAATGAGGCAAAGCAGTAAAGGCAAAATACGTAGGTGCTTTGTTTGCTTTAGTTTTATTAATGGTTTCAATCTTTCTGCGGCTTCTACTAAAATTATATAATTCGTTTTAATTTTATTCCTAGTTTATTTGTAGATAGAGTACTGAAAAGTTAATTTCAAGTTCTGAATTCAAAGACTTAGTTCTATTGAATGAGCTTAAAAGTTTCTACCAGTGAAGTTTCTTCCCCTTTGTATTTAGACCTCAATACATAAAATATATTTACATCTTAAATTTAAAATAACAAACTAAACTAAATAGAACTAAGAAATTTACAAAAAATTAATAATCAAAAAGTAGTTTTTGCCCGTGTGGCAAAGTACCAAGAACGCTGGCTGCATTCCCGCGCTGAATTGCCAGTGAAATTCTTTGCGCGAGGAATGAGCCAGCCCTCTTATCACTATTATGACTATCTCTTATGACCTCAATTAACTTATGTTCAAGTTCAAATCTTACACGTGTTTTAACATTGATTGGTATTGTGCTAATGAATTACTATACATAAACAACCAGCCTAAATCCGTTAGAATATCATCCGATCCTTCTCAAGCATATCTCTAAACACTCGTAATAACAGACTCCAGGGACCCTATTCTTGAGCGCTCGAGATTTTCTCCTTCACTCTCACTCTCTTGACATTTCTAATGAGAGCGACAGTAATCGAGATAATATCTCACTCGCAAGAATAGGGCTCCTAGGAGACTGAATCATTTCACGCGTTCCAAGTAAGGAAGCCGGATTATCTTACAAGCATGCAGAGGTGTAATATCAGTTAGTTCAGATTACTGTACACCGTGTTTACACTGTTCGCGATATCTATGTGATATATGAATGGTGGAGCAGTAGCTCAGTTGCTCATCCGAGTTGTATTTGACTGTGACTTTTTTTTTGGATAGATTATTGTTAGTTTGGTCCAAACGGCAACAAATATTGGTCACAAGGCCTGGAGTAATCATGTCGTTAACTTTTAGTTCAATAAAGGTGAAATTAAACGACACGCGATAACGCAGGCCGAAACCAGCGCGGCCCGCGGTTTGCTGCACCGTCTGAGCACAAATGAAATGCGCGCGCGCGTTTGTACACGTATATTGTCGTATATATATTTTATATATTATATAAGTGGATAGAGTAGGTGTGTGACTGATTAGGAGCGATCCGCGCGTAGAACGGATGGCACGGCACGTGTGCGTGTGAGCTTGCGCTATTTAACTGCATCATTAAAAATCAATATTCGTAGTGGTACCCAGTATGGCTTCTTAGAATTTTCAGTGAAGTTGAGTTACTCTTTAAATAAGTACTGTACCTACTGTAACTGTAAATGAAGATAACATAGATAACGTTTAATGCGAGGCAGCGTTCCTGTTTGTTAAGATTACATGTCTAAACGCTTTGTAAAAGCTTTCTTTGCGACTTGAGTTCTGATTGTTTTGATGTACAAGTTACGGAGTTGATTAATCTGATTTGTTTTGCTTCTCCGAAGCTAATGAGCCAAGCTTGAAATGTTTAGACTGAGCATTTTTGTAGGCGTGTATTTTCATTCTTACAGTTACATCACAGATACATCAGCTCTTGATTTTTGTTTCATGTAAGATATACAATGACAATGGTTAATTTGGCCTACAGTTAAGAATTAACTAGTAAAGATTATACTCTAGCTAAGATTTCTTTTGAATTAGGAACGATCCAATTAGACAAGAAAATCCGGTTACCACGGCCAGTAAGTCCGACGCGACACAAAGCTCTTTTGCCACTGTCGTAAAAAGAACTCTACTGTAATGTACACGTAAGTACTAGCACTCTAAGACTAAACGACAACATCCTTGCGTTGTACGCTTGTTTCAGAAGAACTTATCATCAGCAAGGTATTTACGCAATATTGGCTCTGGACATTCACTCTTTGATCCTATAGAAGCAGTAAAATTGTTTGCTACAAAGTTTTGTTGCAATACAGCCGTCTTATTTAGGTCAGGAATGGAAGACGATCTACGTACGTCAAGACAAAAGCTCTAGTTCTAGTTGGTTCATCTCGATCCCCTTTAGTATTCAGGAGCAGTATTCAGCTATTCAAGTACAGCGAGGCTTACACAAGATTGGAATAAAACAATACGCGTCGACAAACGCTCAGTTCGCTTGGCTCCGCTCTGCACGCTTCGCTCAATTCGCTCACATGGGGCCTGTCAACCGAAACCCAAGCATCAAACTGCATTGTGTCCAACAATACTGCAAAAGCGATGTGGCTGGGAGATATTGGAAGATCGTTTTACGAGCTGTAATCCAAATTATATTTCAAACTAATTGAACTATTAAAAGATTTTTACTTTACAGAATCTTGCAACATTCTTGAAGCTAATATTTTTAAGTTTAAATTAAACATTCAACCTTATGCGAAGATACTATATAAAATTATGAGTTGGTACCATTTGAGTGGAGGACATAAAATATTTATTTTTTTGTACATCGTGCGTCGCTTTTCCGAAGCTGAACGCGCTGTGACCTGATAAGGTCTTTATATACGACTAGCGGCGCCCTGAGGTTTCACCCGCGTTTTCCGGGATAAAAAGAAGCGTATGTGTATCCAGACCATGAACAACCTTCATTCCAAATTTCATGTAAATCTGTTTAGCCGTTTCTGTGTGAAAGAGTAATAAACATACATCCTTAATAACTACAAACTTTCGCGTTTATAATATGAGTAGGCTAGTATGTTCTATCATTTATTTCTTTTTTCAGCTTCGAACTATTTCCATGAAGTTTACATAGTTTAGAAACACGAGTGATCAAATCAAGCAGCGTCTCCTCGCCTGCCTTTGTTCTTGGAAAGCATACTCGGTCCTCGGTTGCTCACACGAGTACCAGGCAGTTGTCTAACACCTCTGTATGTCCCATCGCCTTTTGAGATAGATGCGCTATGGCTTTGCTAAGCCGAAGCTGAATGGCTAATGCATCTGGATTCTATAATACTAGGTATTGAAACGACCCGTTTGCTTATTTGCCACCTAAGTGTAAAATTTCTATAAACTCAGTCTTTATAAATTAAATTTCCTGTGTTCTTTTTCAGAGATTTTCCTTTTTTCTCTGATATTTCTGTAATTTCATGCATGTACCGCATCGGTTGTTTTAGCCGTTTAGCCAAATTGAGATATTTTTCCTCGTAAAGTTATTTTGTGAAAATTGCAAATTGCAAATTACGCGACCTTTTGTATTACACTTCCAAATAAATGTGAAATGGGCTCCTGCAATGTTTTTAATACTACTTAATACTTACTACTTTAATACGATTTAATACTATAAAAAGGGGTTCTACAAAAGGCGTTAATAGAATTCTAAAAGGTCGGTCACGTATAAATGATCCTTTTAGTGTTACAGGTTTCCAGGGGCGTCGGTGATTGCCTACAATCAGGCGACAACGGCTCGTTTGCTTGTTTATCAACCATAGATCCATAACATAAAAATATACCACTGAATAAAAATAAACTCCAACCATTTCAATTACAGAACCCAACAATAAATCTGTCCTATTTTTAAACAAAGGATACTGTGAAAGCATTCCTCTGTTTCATTTTTTCAAACAATATTTTACGCAGCCAAAGTCGTAGTGATCGAATTCACCGATTTATTTTAAGCTGTTTCGAAGCCTGATGAATGAAGCCATAGACATTGTAAATTATGTGAATTTGAGAGGGTCGATAGTTTTAAATCCATTTCACTGAAAATGTTTAAAAAAATGTTCAGATCCAAGCATCCCAGAAATCAGACCCTTCTATGAAAACACTGTTCTATACTGAGGTTCTACAGAAACTTTTACTCGTATCACGCTTAAAAGCATGATCGTAGTCAGAAGTCAGTAAGAAGTTAAAAGATAAGGTAATTAATAAATAACATAGCTTAGCGAGCGTTTGTATAAATAATAGGATAATCTTTATGATGAGTGAAAGACACATACTTATTGTTCTTTTGCTACTGAATCTTAGATAGATAAACCAGAACTGAATGAGACAAGCAAGTGGCTCGTCAGATGGAAAGCGTCACGCTTGCACCCAGAGGTTTGGAAAATAAAGTGCTACGCGGCAATGCTGCTGCGCTCAGCCAGAGATAATAAAACGTTAGATCTCTTTATGCCCAGTAGTTTCACTGGAAACATTGCCCTTCACTCCGGAACTAAGTCATGTG
The DNA here is from genome assembly GCA_949125135.1 of Alcis repandata. Classification (NCBI taxonomy): domain Eukaryota; kingdom Metazoa; phylum Arthropoda; class Insecta; order Lepidoptera; family Geometridae; genus Alcis; species Alcis repandata. The sequence goes on from OX421240.1 coordinate 5,160,018, forward strand.
TGCATACTACGGCGGTCGTATAAAAGGTGCGGTACTTCACCAGGCGAACGCTGCAGAAGAGTCCTATCACCACAAAACTAAATACTTTGTCTACTTATGACTGAAACATTTACATAAGAATTAACCGCCAAACCAGCATTCACCCGATATAAGTGCTAACAGCTAAATAGACTATTCAATAATATTTTTAAAACCACTTCAATGTTCGAGTCAACGCACCTCAAAACATATCTCTTTTGAACTTCAACTTTTGTCTTCCTGATTTCTGCAGTGATATCTCTTTTTAGTTTCATTTCTATCAAATTTTCTCGCAAAATAGCCTAGTTTCAATAGACTTTCAAAGCACTACGTAATACCTGTTGAGGGACAAGACAAAACCGATTCACTTATACAAAATTCACTAGACTGGGGCACGTACAAAGGTTTTATTATCAGGCCGTTCTCCAGGTAACACATTGTCCTTTAAAGAGGATCTATCAAGGCCTCCAGGTATTGTACGCTGGGGTAGTTAGTAGATGCGATGACAGTTACATAACTCAGGCAGTCTAGAAATTAGTTCATCTTCGTAAGGAGAAAAAAAATATGTAAAAATGATGTATTTATAAATTACTAGCTGACTCGACAGACGTTGTCCTGTCAAAAGCCATTGCGTAACTATAGCAACCGTAGTATGTTGATGCTAACTTGTCAATTTATAGTAAAAATTATCAGTATATATATAATTTGCAATAAATTAAAATTGCGACTATAATTTGAGATTTAAACTATCCTATCTCTCAAGTTGGATCAAACTGCACATGGTGTGCGAATTTTATTATAATCGGTTAAGTGGTTTAGGAGTCCATTGAGGACAAACATTGTGACACGAGATTTATATATATTAAGATATAAAATTATTATAAATTGTTAAAATATTATACTTTATAGGTATACCCATACAACTCCATAAGACGGTCACGGAACGAGCTACGAGTAGGGTAAAGCGCATACGATTGGACGACTCCGAAAATTTCGACCTGCTCGTCTGTAGTCACTAACTACCAACCAAGTTTAGACAAATGAATTGACAAGGCTATGCTAATACGAACGTACTATTTTCGTAAAACCAATATATTTGTAAACGTTTATGATCTGTGGCGCCTTTTTAACTCTTGTAACGTAACCTAAAACCAACTGTCAGTTCGGTTTGCGACCGTCAATACTTCAAGCAAAATTTCAAACATGACGTAACTGTAAGTGCCTTTTCACACGTACCGGTTGCCGGGTAGCCGGCGCCGGATACCCGGTGTCAAATGTACCCGCCTGCCGGATAAATAACGCCGGTACATGTGAAAGCTATGTACCATGCCCATACACTTCACCACCGGGTAACCGGCGCCGGCTACCCGACAACCGGTACGTGTGAAAAGGCACTAAGCCATCGTTAGGGACCAGACGTATTAGTGTGTGTGATTCGATCTATCCACTTGACTAAACTTCCAGCACTGTAACGCAGCACCGAGGCGAGGATCGGGCCGGAATTATCGTATAAATGGAAAATAGCACGCAAGGTTTCCCTCAAAGGGCTGAAGCTTTGATGTGTAGAAAATTGGTAAGTAGATGGTAGATCAAATACGAATAATGACAAATTATGAAGGATTGTTGGTATTTTTTTGACAATATTTTTCTTCACGTGACGAAAATAGATAGAAAAATAACACATACCTACGAGTACTTTTAAGTAAACAAAGACATTTTATCATTCGACCCAAGTTAACCTAAGGTTGTGAATGCCACTCGCGGTCATTATAACACAATGATCTGCATATCTGCTTAAACTCAAATTTTCCATTACTTTGGTGATATGTTACGACTTACGACCCTAGTTGAGAGTTGAGATACAAGCTACCAAGCTCCTTGGTCAAATATTGAACCATGAATGCATTGTGTAAATACCAGTTTCTGTCAGTAAACACTTGGTACCTAACCTACGTCACCAATGATATATCCTGACTCCAATATTATAAAATTATGTGAAATTAAGTTTATTAGTCCGCTTCTTACGGTGTCGCGCCCTTTTAAAAAAAAATATTATGCACGTTTTACAACTTGCTCATATTATAAAGTGCCCGTTTTTATCGCTCGACGCAAAAACGACGGGGTGTTATAAGTTTGACGTGTCTCTCTGTGTGTGTGCCTGTAGCATCGTAGCTCCCGAACGGACGAACCGATTTTGATGTTGCTTTTTGTTTTTGTTTGAAAGGTGAATTAGTCGAGAGCGTTCTTATAATGTTTGATGAAAATGTCGAGGGTTTTTTTAATTTTCAATTCATATCTTGTTGAAAGTGTTCTTTGCGAAAAATGGGGGGGGGGGGGGGGGAATGGGGACTTTGACATAATGATCAACATTTTTACACTAGCCGTGATTTTGTGCATGTAATTTCTAAATACCTAAGCAAAGTGACATTGGACATTATAAATGACACTGTACCACCATTTATTGAAACGCTCACGTATCATGCGATCCCAGAGGACGGCCATGTGTTCTACAAACAGGACATAGGCCATTGTGCGAGCAAAATAATTAATGTTCCTCTAACACGAACGTTATTAGAGGATGCGGAAAATGGTGGTGGAAAAAAGAGAGATACAGGGTCGTCTGCTATCTCTTTCACGCATTGAAGATATCAAATGATTAAGTAGAGATCATAAAAACCTGATGAAATCATTTTTTTGTTTTGGTATCTTGTTTTTGGACGGAGGAAAAAAACTGTTATTATTTTAAGTCCTACTTGAAATTTCTTCTTATACAGCGTTATAAAAAAAAGCCGAAAACCGCCGAAAAGGCCGAAAAGGCTCATAGTACTCATTATTATGAAGAACTTTTATTACGGGACTAAATCGGAATTCGCGAAAAGAAAATCACACAAAAATGTCAATGACACTCGACAAAATGTGCGGAACAGCTGTTTTTTTTTTCGCGAATTCCGGGTTGGTTTTTGAATTCCCTTTTCGGCTTAGCATTCCGTTCCCGTATAACCCTGTATAATAGATTTCAAGTAGTTTTATCAATACTGAACTTTGAACATGTTATGATCGGGCTATGTGGAATGCTTGGCCATGGTCTTGGCCTTATGGGTTGATTACAATGGCGAGACAGTAAATGGGCATACTCGGCCGAGAAAACAAATCATGGTTTTAGTGACTGTCTCGCCTCGTCACAATGTTTATACAAACCGAGTACTCGGCCGAAGGCACTGTCTCGCTAATGTACTTGTTACGTGTAATCAACCCATTAGCTCTGGCCTGCATTCAACAGAAAACTGAAATGACAAAGCAAATATCCGTCTAGCCCATTTATGAACTTTAACTTCTCATTTAAGACAACACTTAAAATATTAAAAAGTTCTTTAAAAATAGCCCGAGCAGAATAAGGAATAAGTCAAGAAATAAAACTCAACTCCTGAAGAAAGAATAAAACTAAAATAATAACCGGAAAGGCTAATATACCGGTACCGCGACAGTTCCATTTAAGTTTCTACTAAAGAGTTAGTAGCGGTGATTCAGGTAAACAGAGGAACGTGAGGGAATTTATTAACGGGATATAATAAAATAGGGAAGTTAGTATTAGAGATGACGTTTCATCGATATTTCAAATACAAGTTCTTAGGCGTCATCCTTACCACAAAGGAGAGAATCGCGACAAGTCTTTTTTTTAATTAATTTGCATTATGCTCGCCTCAGTCACCAGTTTGAATTTCAGACCAAAGTTTGTATGGAATTTATTGACACGGCGAGACTATCGCTGCAATTTCCTCGTCCGTGGAGGTGAAACCTTAGGGAAAATTACAAAAATGTCTTCAATGATCAGACCTGTCATTTTTAGCTACTAATAAGTCTGGAGCTGCGATATACATTTTTTTTGCAATATCTTCTTTCTTTCTTTCTTATCTTCTTTTAGTCCATTACTCACATAAAAATAAGGATGCAGTCTAAACTGCAACTAGATTGGATACGAGAGAGAAAATACAGAACAATTCAAACGAACGCATCTCTGCTCATGAATTACTCAAAGTTCAGACGTTTCTACAGACATAGCTTCCTCTTTTTGTTGAGTAATGTTGTTCATGTGAAGAATGAATATTAACAAAGTTAAAACAATCGATAAAATTCCCAAGCATTCGCATCCCTAGAAAAACTAAGGTATATTCTACACAAGCTATTCAAAGACACGACTACATCGCGTGCGTCTGACACCGGAACCTAGCTTTTTTCTCGGCGATCCTTTGTTGAGCTTCCTTTGGCTAACGGTGGGCTAGGGCTGCTCTGAGGATCTTTAGAAATAATGAGAAAACTCTTAATTATAATTAAATTATGAATAGATTTTATTTTTATGTTTTTTTTCTCTTTTAATTCGTATTAAGAGGACGCGGCGGTGAGTGCGTTACGCTTGTGATCATTCCTTCAAAATATCGAATTTGATCGAAACTATTTATAGCAAAGTATCGAAAATTCATCGAACTGCCCACGTAAGATTCAATCTTACGTGGGCAGTTCGATGAATTATTAACAAAAAAAATTGCAATTATTTTATTTTATTGTCTGTGATTCTGATGTTGGCTGAACTGATGTTATTTTCAGATTTACAGAATGCAAAAGAACGGGGTTTATTTTTGTTTACAAAAATTTACCAAAATGCGATTTTTATCGTTACCTACATTAAATAAAATTAAATTTATGTATTTATTAAGAAATTTTGAAAAACTGACATAAATGCAACAAACGTTGGTTTTAAAATCGATTCCGTTTTTATTTACTAACCGTTTTACTATAAAAGCTAACGCGATTATTTCTCACCGTCTTAAAAAATACGAACTTGTCAACCCTAGGCTGTACCGGCCCAAGAGTAGTGGGGTGGGGTCCCATTGTGTGGGGCCAATTTGAATATTCAAGTGTGGGCAAGCTCCGTAATAGATGTCGATGGCGAGAGGGTTAAGTTTTTTTAAGTCGTCTTTATTGACTCAAGGAAAGTAATTAGCTTTAAAGCGGAGCAGATTGAGAAATAAACGTTTAATTAAAAAGGGGTAGAAAATTATGTCGATACCGTTGTACTAATTTTGACGGGTCTATAATTATTGCCATCCCTAGCTTCCATATCAACAAGAAAAGAGATAGATTATTTTAGTGCTAGTCAATTCGTTTTGTTTAGAGATGGCGCCATAGTATTAATGTCACTGTCTAGAAAAAAGTAGAAAATATTAAAACAATAAAATAGATATAAATAGAAGTTTTTTTTTTCAAGTTAAGCATTCTTGAGAGTACCTTTTTACATACATTGAACAGATAACGTACTTCTAGGTTCTTTTAATAATTTCAAATTAATACAAAGCTAATAATAGCAAATAATTCAATATAAGTGTCACTTGGAACATAATTTAGCTGATATTTAAGTAATAAATTTTATAGGTCACAAGTCAAATAGTTTTTCAAATAACCTTGCATTTTATACTATAAAATTCTAAGTACCTAGGACTTAGAAGCCAATATAATTAAGTCTTTGAGGGCCTGAATATTCACCGTCACTATTGGAAATTAAGTGCGTTTCATTCAAACGTATTTACTTAATTAGAATTTCAGACTTAATTACGTTTTGGTCTGAAGTGACATTAATTTCATTTTTCATTATTCACTTCTTAAAATACATTTTAATGACACTAACATTATTAATGGGAAAATTAATTAGTGACTAAGAGTGTGTGTGTGTGTGTGTTTGTTACTTCTTCAAGCTGAAACGGCTCAACGGATTTGGATGAAATTTGGTATGACAGTGTAGCTTAAACCTTGGATTAAAACAACAATTTTTATCCAAGAAAAATTAGATAAAATATAGGACCATCGCCATGATGACAAATACCAATATTTTACTAAGAACAAAACACTAAATACGTCCAACAAGGAACCCTAGAAATGGTAAGTGCTCCAAAAGCCCCAATATTCCGATCTCAATAAAAAATATCGACAACATTAAAGTCCCAACCCTAAAACAAAAGCATTTGGAGGTTTGTTCTTTATGATTATTATCAAAAGTGAGAAAGCGGCCTAGGTTATCGCGGGCAGCGATAAGACCGCCCTAAAGACGAGTTATTATGCTAAATTTTATGTCTGTAAATTACCCCATACCGTAGGGGAAAAGTAAACAGGGAAAAAAGGCCTTGAATATTTTATTCGAGTCAATGCGACTTGATTTTCCTTGACAACCGTTTTGTTTGTACTGTGCTACTTTATTTTGGTCGGAGAGGCAGAAAAGAGCGAAAAATATAAGAGTATGAACGAGTAGGTGAGGGCTTTGTTTATTTTACAGGAAGGGAATACTAATGAAACTCATTTCGTAGGTGTAATAATAGAAACCTACGAAGATACTGTTTTCGTTCCATTTCTTGGCTCTGCCGATTTAATCAGCTGTCGCGTTTCCAAATTTATTTGAAGTGACTTTGTTTCTATGCTCGATATAAGTTCATTTTATCATTTTTGTATACAAACGTAATCGTCAGAAGTAAGTCGTCTCACTGTCTGTTTCATACGGCTAAACCGATTTGTGCGAATTTTGTGAACTAGATTCGTTTCGTTCGGCTCGTTTTTGTTTTAGAGAAGTGATAGTCAAAATCTATGCTCGACGTATGCATTAGGGGTCGTTTTAAAGAAATTTATCAGGGAACTAGAGTTACAAAATTGCATAGCTCTGTGTCAGTAAATTGAAATTGTTTTGGATTAGATAAATCGGCTATGGAACTGATAGTCGATGGGGTAAGCGTTTCCTAAAGAGGTCCGCTTTTTCCGTTTTTGCTTTATCGGCAAGCGTAGCGTAAGAGGCCCTGCGGTGGAGTGATGATAAGTGTGATGATGGAGCAGTTGGGAGTGATTCCAAATGAAAACTCAGAATTGGCGTTTGTGGCGTGCTTTAGGAGAGGTTGGTGTCAAGTTTGAACTTATATGGGCTGATAAAGATAATGCTTACATTTTTGGAACTTTTTGATTGCCAAAATAGTCTGACTTACAGCCGTTTACGGAGAATAAATAGCTGCTCAAGCCACAGAGGTCAAACGATCTTAAATGCGCGTAGTCTAAAAATAAAAATTAACTATTAAAAACAAGCTCAATCTGACATCGGGAAGTGGTTTAATTCAGTTGCAAAATTTGATTCATAATATAAAGAAAGGCAAATAAAATAAAAGCTTGCAAAATAGGAATCGCCAAGTCCCAAGCAATCATAATTCAAAATCTGCTTCATTCTTGAAAAGTTCACAAGATTAGATAACTCAGTTTTCTAGTACGAAACTTGTCTCTACTTCGTGACCTCACACGTTTCACGTAATATTTTGTAAACCCTCAAGTCAGAAGTCCGTGACCCCGGTTGCGGGTAGCCAACCGTGCAAGCCCCGTGGGAACCGGCCTTACCCTTGGCCCTTCGTGACTCTAGGATGAATATTTATATGATAGGGAATGGTGTTGAAATCGCCGATAGAAATGGAATGGTGATGGAGTGACGAGAAATATGTACTTATTATAAGTGATGGTTATGTGGTAATGGGTCGTCAATAATAAGTTATGATCTACGAATAAGGTTTGTGGGGTAAAATAATGTTGATTGTCACGTTCGATGCTGTTACGTCTTGCGCTCTGCCCGAGTGGGTGTTTCCCGATAGATATAATCTGGGTTTTTTTTTTTATGTAATTGAGTGACGAGACGAGCAAATCGCTCGCCTGATGTTAAACGTCACGTTTGCCCATAACAGGTCTGCGCCACCCAGAATTTTGAACTCGCAGAATTCAAAACCCTGCATGGCACAGCACTGCGCTCGTCACCCTAAGATATAAGTTGTTTAATCTCCCATTTGCCCTGTAATTTCACTGGAAACAATGCCCTTCCAACCGGAACACAGTAATGTTTGCACATTACTGCTTGGCGGTGGAATAACTGGCAAAGGTGTGCTACTTCCCCAGGCGGGCTCTGCAAAAGAGCCCTACCACTACAAAAGTGTCTACAAGTCGCGAGTGAATCGGTTTTTTCTAGGCAAGCAATGATATAGACATCATAGACCGATCTCATCTGTTGCTTACCATCAGATGAGACGGCGGTCAAACGCAAGCTTCTTACTGAATAAATAAAATATATATTGGCAGATAAATAGTTGTAAATAATATTTAAAATATATTTAATAAGTGTGTCTTGCAATGATAGAATTTTTTTAATCATAAACACTTACAACAAAAATGTAAAATTAAAAAGTTAATATGATAGGTACATATTAATTTAAAACATTTCTACAAATCTCAAAAGTTTTAAAATTAAACTCATAGCAATATTTTCCTACGTTTTTCCAGTACACTATAGTACACTAAGTAACTCTACATTTCACATTTTTCTGGAGATAGAAATAGAGATACAAATTCTGTGCTTTTAATATAATTAAAAGCACAGAATTTCCCAATAAAAAAAGTCCTCTTCAAAAAGTGGGCAAGCTTCATCCCCAAAAAACACCATGAAATATCAAGGACGTATAACATGATTAATATGCCATGAATGCTCAACCAAAATTACGAGCTAACGAGGTAGTCTCGGTAAAACTTCCAAATAACCGCGGGGACTTTGACATACCCATTAATATGAAATAGGCTGGTGTTGTAAGTCCTTTGATCGTGTATCTATTGGGTTAGGCGGAAAGGGCGTAAGCCGAAAAGGGGTCATAGCACTCGTGTACAACTTCTATATTCTTCATTTAGTTCCATAGGACCTTGCTTGATATTGTCAGGATGTGCATATAACTGGAAAGGTCATTGATCCAAATCATACCCTTTCCAGTTAACCCACATGCACGTGCTGGTAAACGCTGTATACTATAGCTAGTCAATAGAGTCGAGACTATGTTTTGATTATTTTTCCTCGCTCCACGTTCAGAATCACCGAATCGATTTTAATATTTTTCGATGCTGAACAAAGCACATCTGAAAATCAGTGTTTTTCATTAAGTTGAGTCGTGTACCTTTTTTAGGTTTCAGTTGTTTTAATATTTTAGTCTAAAATAAGGGTAAAATCTTTCTTTGGTAAAAAATAATCCTAAAATTATTCTATAAGTGACAAGCTAACTTGCTAGCAAAGTCTCAGTAGAAGTATAGTTATAAACATGTGAGTTATTTTATTATCGGATGTGTCAACAAATCGGGTCATTGGTTGATCTATTTTTTACGTCATAGAAAACAAACAAGCCACCTGGGACCCTATTCTTGAGCGCTTCAGATTTTCTCCGTCACTCTCACTCTCATGACATTTCTAATGAGAGCGACAGTGACCGAGATAATATCTCTCTCGCCAGAAGGGCTCCTGATAGTAAGCAATCATCGTCCGGAGACACCATAGTATTTATTCTTTCTGCTACAGCAATCGCGAGAACGAAGTTAAGTTAGATAGATAGATAAACTCTTTATTGTACACACCAAAATTTACAGACAAAAAGGACCATAACATAAAAACAACTAGCGGCCTTATCGCTAAGAGCGATCTCTTACAAGCAACCTTAGGATAGAGAGGATACATAGAAACAATAGAAAAACGGGGTGAGCAATAAGAAAAAGAGGAGGTGGAGGTTAAGTTCGTAGTTTATAGGAAGTAAATGAGGCGACTCGTTCCACTTCGTTCTACTTCCTCCAAATACTTAAATTGCAATAAATTAATTAGCAAACAGTCCCGAAAACGCTGCATCCCTACAGTCCTAAATATCCGTAACGAAGATTAATCGCTCGGTGTTTAATGATAATGAAAACAAAGTGCCGCTAACGAGGGCGGTCGGTAACACGGAAAATTGAATTCGCACTGTTTTCATTAAGCAGTAATTACTTACTCTAGTTCTAGTATGAGGTATTGGTTGGATAAAGCGATAATTCGAAACGTAAGATTGGTAGGGCTGTCGGTGTGAGTTCGGCTTTCGATCGAGTCGGATCGCTTTGTGACGATCTGCCTGAAGAGGCGTATTAGCATTGTGAACGAACAGAACTTTATTTTACCGATCGTCAACAGTCAACAGAGTTGACTGGGTGTTACCGAGCGGGAATGACTCGAGGAACGGTAGCCCTGCACGCTGCAAGCCCCTGTATAGCATTGCTGCGACTACAGCTACTCAGACGGACTAGGGTTACCATCCGTCCGGATTTGTGAGGGCAAGTCCGGCTTTATGAGCTTCTGTCCGGACTTTGTCCGGCTTTTTGGGTTCAAATGAAATACGAGTAATAAAACTTACACAAGCAATATCGCAAGTAGTGTGCGATTTATAGGCGAAATAAAAAGTGTCGGCATGAAGGAGGCGCGAGTCCAATGTCCGGACTTTTATTGATGTGTCAGGCTTTTTGCCCAGACTTTTCAAATTAACATATGGTAACCCTAGACGTGCTCGACTAAGAGACGATCGATAAGCACTTGATTAGGACGTGCTTTACGATTATACGTTTATAGCCTTAGAAACAGGTAAATCATAATGCCTTCCTATAAGGTAGAGAGATTATTTCAGTAAGTGGTAAGTGTAGAGAACCCCAAGAACTCCATTGCCTTATTAATTTTATACAATAGGTGATAAACAAGCAGATGGACCGCCTGATGGTAAGCGATCATCATCGCATAGCACAACCTTTAGAAGAAAGCCCTGTAGAAGTGTAGATACTACCTGTAACGGTTTCCAGTCGCCAGCGAGTATATTAAAAAAAACAAGCATTTATTTTAGATACTGATCTTGGACGGATAAATATGCCGCAAATTGCAAATTAATAGATTTGATAAAAATCTGTTAATGTTAAGTTATATATGTAGTCTCTAATATGGTCTCTAAAAGCTCCCTAATATATCTGGAAGCAGAAACAAAAAGTAAATTTACATTTTCCATTGTTTTACTTGTACAAATAGGTAAGTAGATATCTTTTGATTTAAAATAACACAAGTCTAGATGTGTTTTAATAAGCGAAATAAACTTTTTCCGAATTTCTCCAAAGTACTTCTATATTTTTTTGAAAATACCTTTAATATTATTTTTGAAATATGGTAATTGCTTTCATTGTAGTTTAATTGTTGTGATAAAATTTTAATTGTTATGGGCATACCTACTACCTGGGTTCGAGATATTCTCACGTTTTAAAAAAACCTAGTATTCCACCGCCGCGCCGTTCTCAAGTCAGCTAATATATTTTTTTTATTAATTTGACCAGAAACATTGTGTTACAAAACATTATAAAAATTAAAAAATTAATTTTATCTCAAAATGCGGGTAAACCCGCAGCTAGTTCTTACTAAAACTACTAATCCATCGACCCATACCCACGTAGGTGTCACACTATCCCGCACAAAATTAAACCTTTAAATAATTTAACCCAATACTCGGATTACGTCTAAAATACAACCGCACAATTCCTAGGGAAGTCACGTGCGGTAAAATCGGCGAGAAATTCAATAAACTAGTTAAGGGTCCGCAAGGGCCCGTCGGCTAATCTCAGCCGGTTAATGGATCCCTTCGAAGCCTATTAAATCTTCGAACCGTGATACCTACTGGCCGTGTATAACATAAACAGCGCATTGTTTGTTGTAGATTTATCTATGATACTCTGAAAGCTTTCTTTGCTGGAGAAAATACATAATAATATAAGGTTATAAGGAAAGGGTATGCTAAGCCGAACAGGGATCATAGTACTTTTAATTTTGATCAACTTTTACCATGGGAGCAACCCGAAATTCGCGAAAAATAAATCAACTGTTCCATTAAAAAAAAATGTTAATGACCCTCGACAAAATCTATGGACCAGATTTTTTTCCGCGAATTCCAGGTTGAACCCATACTAAAAGTTGTTCATAATAATGAGTACTATAACCCCTTTTCAGATTAGCATACCCTTTCCTTATAACCCTGTATAAAATAAAACTAGAGACAGCTCTCGCTTCACCATCGTTAACTGGCCTCGTACAAACACCAAGCTTCTACTATGAATCTTTCACGTTACGTTGTTTTTACGCTCGGTTATAAAATTGTACGTAAGATTTCCGGCACGATTGTGTCGCGCCGTTGTGAGTCAATCATTGTTTTATTAGGAACAGCCATCTTTTGTAGGACTGAAAAACAATATTTGTGGGGTTAGAGTTAATGGGATTTTTAATTTATGGTTTCAAGGTACGTTTGAATAATTAACTAAAATATGGTAAATGTAAAACAAGGGATAAATAAGAATTCCTCAAAGACTTTCAAAAACCAAGACGGTAAGTAAAAATCTTAGGAATATTTGCTAAAACAACTTGATTTTTTTGTGTCATAATTATTTTAACAAAAGGCGAGGAGGACCAATTCGCACGGGTGCTCTAAGTGGACTACTTCAAAAACCTCACTCAACTAAAACCAAAGTAAAATTCTCAATTCGAGTACAAAAACAATCTACTAGGTACATTTGTTTTAAAAAAATATATAAATTAATGATATATTTACATATTTGTTAAAAATTAGTAACACTTGGCTTCTGATATTTACAGAAATTAAAGAACTATACATGCTCTATAAGCCCAAGTTTGAAGGCTTTTTAAGACAGATCTAAATTTTCTAAAACTATTGGCATCCTTGTCTAATGGCTTGCAATGATAAAGACAGATATATTTTTAGCCGACTTCAAAAAAGGAGGAGGTTATCAATTCGTCTGTATGTTTTTTTTTTTTTATGTTTGTTACCTCATAACTTTTGACTGGGTGAATCGATTTTGATGATTCCTTTTTTATTAGAAAGCTGACGCTTCCCATTTGGTCCCATTTCAATTTAGTCCAGTTCTGATAATGGTATCCATGAGAAAACCATATAAGTCTTAAATTTCCATTAAGTACGTGCGCGACAAATAGATGAATAACTCAATAGTCGGTCTTTTGAAGTCGGTTTTTGTTTTTTGTTTTGTAAAAATAATGAACTTGTTAGTTAGTTTAGATCTGTCTTAAAATGCCTTCAAACTTGGGCCCTATGTGCTGTTTCTGTGTGTATGTTGTAGCTCAGAAAATTCAACAGCCCGCATTCGAGTCACAAATAATGTGAAATTTCCTCGTACGAATGCCTACTAATATCTTGGAGATAAGTCGGCGTGTCACCGCGAATACAAGCTTTATTTTATCCCACCCGGATTTGGTCCCGTTCCAAGGCGTTTTGTGAACACTGATATATACTGCTACCCTTTTGTTAGAAGATTTAAACTACATACAGAATATGTTCCCGTAAGAATGTATGGCAGTACCACAATTGAACAATAGGAGATTTACTAGGAGTCTATACTAGAGTTGTATAGTACAAGGAAGGGGAGATCGGATTAGACGCGTCATGATGAAATGGACAATAAATAATCTGTCTTGGTACAGGTTATATCCATTTCGTGCCAAAAAAGTATGCAGAATACTCGATATCTATGACATTGCAGATATAATTTCGGAGATCTTATCTCAATTGTTATTGAAAATTAAAATGTAATTAAATTAAAAACTAAACCAATAAAACTAAACTAATCTAAAAGGCCGCTGCCTGCGGGAATTGTTCCCAAAATGCTGGCCCCATTACCACGTTGTATGGCGATGCTCACCCTTTGGGCGAGATAGAGGCCAGCATTTTGGTCACGTGTTGCTTCGACCAGACGAGAAGAAAGCTCTTTATAAATTTTTTTAGCGCCCGGCCCCCACGGTCCCAAGGTTTCGACCCCAAAAGGCTCAAACATATAGCCGCTGTCTAGCGTACTATACTTACGCCTTTTGAGGCCTTCCGCAGATTCTGCCGCCGCGCCAGCCATATTCTGAGTTCCGGAAAGATGTGACGGCGCAAGTGTTATTAAACACTGAAGAAGCAAAGATCTACCATAAGTGAAACTTCACTGTGAAAACTAACATCGTTTTGACGCATTTTGTTAAATGAACGAACACCCCAAGACCCCATATTATTACAAGTTACATTAGAACACGCACTTCCCAAAATGTCCAACGGACCAAAATTAGCACTTCCCAATAAGTTTATCTCTCACAACGAACATTACTTATTAACTTGCTTATTAATCGACAATCCACCAGATTTGCACAAATGACATCATATTTGTACTAATATTACTAATATCAAAGTTCACTTCATCTCCAAACACTTTCTATAAGCACTACGCATAAAAAACATACTCTATCTAAGTTCTTCGCATCAGAAACACACTCAAGCTCCACGTATCAAAAACATACATTTTCTACGCTCTACGCATCAGAAACACAGCAACAATAGTGACAATGCAAAGGTCCCTACTGAGACAATGTAGTCTGAACTGCTTCCTCCATATGATACGTTTTAGTGACAGTTTCGTTCCGTACACGGTAACGTACTTAACTTATTGTCTGAGAGTGTTCAGTCGTGGCTCCGATACACGACGTTGATGGATGTATGTTTTAAACAATGGCGCTGGAGGAGCGTCTTGTACTATTACATACTAGAATTGAATTATAATAATGGACATTTGGAAATGGGTGGGTTGGGTATTTCATAACTTTTTACTGTGGCTATAGTCGGGGGGAAGGCAGTGGATGAGACTGACACAGGACCGAAAAAGATGGCGCGCTGAAGAGGAGAGCTATGTGGGTGGAAACCGTGTTAATAATATCAAAATATCGGAAAATGTTTTAATTTCGTAAATGGGTTTGTTTGTTGGTTTCTTGTTTGTTACGCTTTCACACCTTACCTACTCAACTTACTGAAATTTGGAATACACATTGTTAGAGGTACAAAAAACACATCACTATCACTGTTATTCTTATCTGCGCGGGTGAAGACGAGGGGCGCAGCTAGTAAGGATAAGTTTGAAGTTTGATTATATTTACACTGGAATGACCGGAAATAAGCATCCTAAGCAATAGATTTTGAGACATTAAATGAGATGATCCATTTTATAGTCTTATTAAACTTAAATGCACCATAAAAAGTACAAATACAAATTTAGAAACAGCATAACAACGGATGTTAAAAATAGCAAAACAAGTTGAAATAATGTGGATGTTCCTACAGATGCAGACAGGTGCATTTGACGGGCAGACTTACGAACATCTAGATCTGGCTTTTACTCGTATCTTGAATCAAGTAAGTCTTCTGGGAGAGTAACGTTTTGTATTTTAGTTTACGATACTTTCATACAGAAAAAATAATCGCGCCTGGCAAGACAGCCGCGAGCGTGTCTCACTTGTAAACACTCCTTGACACAGCACAGAATGATCAGAACTATAGCCGGAATATCTGACTCCATCTTACGCAAGTCCCGTGTATTTATAACAAAATGTGTCCAGACCACTTTAGTTTTCATAGTAGAAAGAAGTTACCTTATTTTCTATTTTAAGAAATCTAGGTTGTAATATTTCGCTGCAGTATTTTTCAAAGCACGCGTTAAGTCAGAAAGTTGGAGCATAAAGTTGTATATGAAGATAGCGACACAGTTCTAAGTCGCTGTGTCATAAACAGATACCATGTACAATTTCTGCTCGTTGCATTCTCGAATAACATGTAGACTGGTATCTTGATTTCATTCTACACTATCTGCGCTCTATAGTTTCACTGTAAGGATGATTTCTTGGGAACTGCTGATTACTCGATAGAAGAACTACTCTTTGGTGCTTTTTGAAAAATACCTCCAAAACTCACGATCCTTAGATTTGTTATAATAGTTAGAAAAGGACAAAAAAGCAAACAAAAACATTTTAGTAAAAAACAATATTAGCACAAACACAAACTATGTAAGGGTTTGTTTGTCGTCGATAATAATGTAGGCTTCAAATACTGCCCTTTAACCACCCTTTAACAAATTTATTTAATTTTCTCATAGTTTGTGAAAACTCAAAAAAAAGTATTCAAACGTAAACTAATCTGTTCCTAAATTGCAAAAGACACCACCAAAGAAAACAAAAAACTTTCTGATATAAATAAAAATCCAACCCAACGAGTTTACCCAAAAATAGACCCTCGGTATTATGGTAATGCCGTCCTGAGCTCATCTGAATCCGGGACATGTTCGCGGCGTGTCCAAATGCCGTGTACAGGTGGATGCGAGCCCTTAAATATGTACATTTAATTATGTTGGGGTATTTGTGTACTCATAGACGCCTGTGACGCGGCCTAGATAACTTGAAAATTCGAGGAAATTATGTTTGGACGGGATTTATGATTCAATATTGCACACCCCGTTTTTCAAATTTTTTTATCTATCCTCTCCATCCCAAGGTTGCCTGGAGATCGCTCTTAGCTATAAGGTCGCCAGTTGTCGCACTAGTTTTAGGTATTATAATCCTTTTGTTTGTAATTTATGGTGTGAACAATAAAAAGTTTATCTATCTATTTATAGGGTAGAATGTTAGAACAAAGGGTCCTAAGTCCAGGGATCCTATTTCTGGGCGCTCGAGATTATCTTGGTCACTCTCAATGTCTTGACATTTCTAATGAGAGCGACAGAGACCGAAATAATATCTCACTCGCAAGAATAGGGTCCCTGCGACGCGGCGTAGGTAACTAGAAAATTCAAGGAAATTATGTTAGGAAGGGATTTATGGGGGAAAATGTCAGAAAAAAAGAAGTCTAAGTCCTACGTGGGATATTTGATGACGTGACTTTTTTTATGTGAACTTCAAGGTTTTGTGTGTTAACTTCAAGGTTTATTTGGATGAGGGGTAAGACATTTACGAAGTAGTAGATTTTTACTAAAATATTATGTACTTTTATAATTTAATTATTTTTAATCATTAAATATTACATACGAGTATTCTGAACATATCTTAAATCACACATCAGTGACGATTCATCTTAATCAAGTTTCAAACATTAGTTCGTAACTCTCAAAAAACTTAGCATCTAATTCGAATTACGCTGCATTATTTGATATGCACAAGATTGCTCAAATATCTTCAAACCATTGCGATCAACCCCAGAATTTATTGATTATACTGTAATTGAGAATTTAGAGAAGTATTTGTTTAGTAATTAAATGACAAAGATATGAAGATAGTTCGTGTGCATATTATCTTAATTGAAACTTGGAGTGCGAATGAAGATCATACCACAGATAATGATTTAGTTGTTATAATCAGTACTAATTAAGGTTTAATCAGTTCGAAGACAGATTATTAAGACTCGGCAAGTAGGGTTTATTGAGTCTAGATAGCTATAAGCTCATTTGCGTCAATTTGGATGAAATATTAACTTCGTTATGAATAAAGTTCAGATAAGAGGCCTTACTTACAAAGCTCGCTTAAAGATCCGTCCGCTCCGTCTGGTTTTTGGAAAGCATTATAAGAAGTGACTAACTTTAAGCAACGTTTATGAGCAAGATGTCTAACTAAAGATAATTACAGCCCGATTTCGATATCGAGCTGAGACGAGAAAAGTTTCAATTACTATATAAATCTAAGCTAGTGTAAGAATGCGTACTAGATTCTTAGTCCGTTTCGGTCCAGTCTACGTAACCTGGCAGTATTTATCTTTTTTCTTCCTATTGTCAATACCAAGTAAATTAAATTCATAGTTTATTAAATTTATATTCCCCCTATATTCATAGTTTATTAAATTCATATTCCCCCTATAAATAATAGCTCACAACCTTCAATGAGCTGAATATATTTTCGAATCATATCTAAAAACTCGCTCGACCTTTTAAGCGACCCAATCAAAATCGGTTCAGCCGTTTGATAGCTGCTACTGAAAGCTGAAAGGTTGCCACAGACAGACACACAGATATACACGTTCAACTTATAACACCCTCTGCTTGTATCGGGTGTTAAAAATAGATTACGACGACATATTGGATTATACCATCATTTACCTAAGTTAAGTTTTAAAGGTTTAATCTGTATAAATCTGTCATCTAGCACGTGTCTGTATAAATCTGTCATCTAACACGTGCCTGTATAAATCTGTCATCTAACACGTGCCTGTATAAATCTGTCATCTAACACATCAAAATCTTGTCCAACTATCCCATTCAGTGTTTAACAAATGACTGATGGATCTTCTCCCCACACAAGCCACACCATTCACCTATCACCGCTGCACTACCATTAGCTCTCTAACATAACAAACTCACTGCACTAAAGACGTATTTATTTGTAAAACAATCTGTTTTCTTAAGCAGTCTGAGTCTGCTTCAGTTTTATTGTGGCGGCTACACGAGACGTGCTATAAAATTGTGAACAGGTGGTGCATGTAAGCTGCATTGTGAGTTGCCTTTGTCGCACTTTATGGGAAAAACAGATTTAAAATATACAGGACACTGAAAAGGTTTGTGTATTTTTAGAAGCTTTAATTCGAATAGCAATACGATAGTTTATTGTTTAGATTCAATAGTGCAACTGAATTTTAAGCCACTTCCCAATGATTGATTGTGCTGAAATTTGGCAAGCCTGTTTAACTCCGACGATAATGCATTATTAATTTTTTTTAATCTTAATCTGTTAACAGCCGTTAATTCTGACGATTTTATTTAAGACGTAATTTCTTGTCCTTGCCATTTGTAACAAAAGAGACGAATTTTCCAAGAATGCAGTAACTAAATTCAAACTTTAAATTGCACCGCTTTTCGCATTCCCAAAAAAAAACATGAAAATATGAAATATCACATTTCCAACATCCACATAAATCTCTCCATCAATACCAGGGTATATGTGGATTTGATTTCTCAACGTCATTGCTTTTTAAATTCACGGAAAGGAGTGACATCACAACATTTAACCTCTTCAACAGAAAGCTGCTACAAGAGTTCATTATATCTCGATAAACAAAGTCTCCAACTCCAACGCCTCTCAATATTCATATTTTGAGGAATTTTAAAGACTTCAAAGGCTTGTTTATGCTAAACAAAGCATCTGAGCGCTCGACCGTTTACGCAAGCCAATTAACATACTTCTTAAGAGGATAGTATGCCAACGCAGTCTTCGTTCGTAAGTTTGTATGTACTTAGAAAACGTAAAACACTATCACTATAACTCCGTTTTCCATAAATGGGCTAACGAGTTCAAAACGATTCAGCTCGTGAGTGTTATGATTAGTCAGACCGAAAGGGCATTGAACGTAGCCATTATCTCATCGGATACTATAAGAAGACTGTTCCTATGGGGAGAAGGACAAAAAGGAACTTTTAAAAAAGTATTATGCCGTGACGCAGCGCGTCCAGTTTTGCAGTAACGAAAAAATATTGGCGAGTGTTTATGGTAAAAAATTTCATAAGGAACCAGCACCAAACTGTGTTCATGAGACGTGAGTTTATTCTCGATTTTTGCGTTTGGCTGATATCTTGTTTTTCCATACTTTAAGAAAAAAGAAAGCTTATCTTTTTGTGCCAATGATATCCAAAAAACTCATCAAATTCGGATAACATTTAGGGGTAGTAAAACGGTTGTGACATTTGCATGGGTAAAACGCTCGGTATAATCTTGTCTTTAAACACTCTGCACAATATTTTACTGGATAACCTCCGCAATATAGCTCTAAATATCAGGCGGTAAATTTCTCAATTTTAGCTCGTCTTATCTTGAATTATTCGCATTCTTCACGAAGCTTAGGCGAAGCTTAAAATGGCTTCAGTTATGCGAATAATATTTTAGCATCTATACAACATGTAGGGTCGTTTCTGCTCGTCGCAATTTATAATTCCGGAAAAATGTTGAACAAAAAGTGGGAGACGACAGAGGAATTGAAGTGTTGGTTTTGTTTAAATCAAAGCGATCGCGACAGTAAGTTTTCTTAAAGCTCGATTTTATATAGTTCATAATTATTATGCGGCGTTGTAGACGTAGGTAAATAGGTCTTTTAATTTTTTGATTCTCAATCAGCTAGCGGATTCATCCCCTATCTTACAGGAAACGTTAACATTTCAGAGATAAAACCTCTTTTCACAGTTTTTGCGTAATTGAGTAACAAACATACAAACTTTCACATTTATAATATTGAAAGGATTCATTAAACAAAATCGGACCAAATACCTTTTCACAGATGAATAATGCTGTTGCGTCAATTATTCATCGATTTATTTCGGACTTAGTCGACACTAAAATGTTGTAGTTTTTTCAAATTAATTACCTCTAGGTATATAGCATGATATAGGACTGCACGATGTCACCTGCAGTCCTGCGTCTAACTCATCATTAGTTTACAATTCTAGTTCTACTCAGATTAAACTATATAGTCTAATAAACAAGATTCTAGTTCTAGAATCACCTAGTTCTAGTCTACAAACGTTCCTAATTGGCATACGCTTTTACAGCATAAAGCAGCTCTGCAATCCGGACATTAAAACGCTAATAAGTTTAAAGCGAAACCGGAAGTTCAGGAAATGACTTCAGTTAATGCACAGGGGCAATGAAATTACAGAAGGGAAGTGTAAGAAGACAGTCTACAAAGTATGCTCGGATGGGAGACTATTGTTTTAAAGTAAGCAATAAAATTTAATTAGCTAACAGAGCATTAGAAGCACTCGCGTCGGGATAGTGAGACTTTTGGGAGACATACACGATGTGCTTGTTTTTAACTAAGTCAGGAGTACATTTTCAAAGGCGTAAGTGTAATTTAATGGGCGTTATTTTAGGCTAATCAAAGGCTATTTTAAATTGTGAAGGTTTTCAATACGTATGAGTAACTCACATAAACTCTTTCACACAACTGACACTCGCAAATCCGAAAAAAAAAAATTTTTTCTTCGTTTTTATAACTTATTTTCCCTATCAGAACAAGAATTAATGGTACTAATAATTTTTAGTACAAATTCCTGTTTTTGTTTAAGACTTTTAATGACCTGCATGTAAGTACAAAATATTTTTTTTTTCCAAGTATCGGATATCAGAATACCTGCTAGTTTGTTCCCCTGATCGTTAAGACGCGCATTCCTCAACGCTGCATCACTAGATGACGCACCCATACCTGCAACAAAGAATCTCTTATTACTAAACAGATAAAGGTAAAGGCATACTGTGAATTCTATAGAAGTATGTTATAAAAGGTGTTGGGGAAAATATGGTGTATTTGTATGGAAGTTCTTTTCAGCTTTGTCAAAATTTCGCGGACACGTTTCGCGCGTAAAAAGCAATTCACGTTTTAGCCAAAAATAGGCTTAATATGAATTTGAGAAAAAAGTGAAAAACTCCTTATTAATAAGGAGATTTTTACAGCACTGATATAGCTCAGGGTGTTGGTATGGTGAAGCGGCTGGGTCGTGGTCATATTCATCCTTTACGGAGTAAGTCCCAGAAGTATTGTCTTCCTTGATGTATCTTTCAATGGCAAATGATAACGAGCAAAAATGTGGTGTCACTGACGTAGATGTTTTTGTGTTTTGTTGTGTTTTGAGTGAAGTGAACCGCAATCAACCAACGATGATACTGAATAAGTTGTTTAAAAGTTAACAACCTCAATGTTTAAAAGTTGTCTGGACGAGATCGCTTTTAGCGATAATACCGCCTTTTAAGCCTCTCTCTTATGTTTGTACTTTACTGTATTTGAGATTTCCTTGTGTGCGGTGTCAGTAAAGAGTATCCTAGCTCGTTTTACCAGAGTAAATCGTTTCTTTTCGAATCGTACAATTCAAGTCTCCAACAAACGTAACAACGTTAGATCTAGACTACTTTCCAAGTCTACTTTACGACACTCACTTAGCGCAGGATTACGGCCATTTCAGTCTCACAACTAAGGGTTCCCGACTTGAGCCATTATGACTTGCCCAATAAGGCCATAACCGTTTCCTCGGCTGGTGGAAAAAGTCCTGAATATATAAACTGGAATTCATAACTGTGAGAGCTCGTTTCTACTATGTTGCGGCTTTGGGAGTGAGAACCGAATAGTCACTTACATACGAGTGTATATAGGGTTATTCATAAAGGGTATGCTAAGCCGAAAAGGGCTCATAGTACTCATCATTATGAAAAACTTTTACTATGGGACCAACCCAAAATTCGCAAAACAATAAACCTGCTGTTCCATACATTTTGTTGTGTCATTGACATTTTTCTAGCTAGGATTGACATTGACCAGTTTGGATGTTTGTGAGTTTGGACGTTTGATACTCAGTCACGCAATTCGTCCTGGAAAATACGGGTGAAACTGCGGGTTCCAACGAGTTGATTAATAGATGATCCACATTATAATCCGACATTATAGGAATAGTCTGTAAGCCGTCTCGGGTGTGGGGCAATTTTCGGTGTACGAAGCTTGTTAAATATGCATGTAGTATTTGGAATCAAGCTCCTGAATAAGTGTAACCGCACTTGACTTGTTATTGCTTTGCGCCAAAAAATTAAGCCGGAAACGTATTTTTCGTTATATCATTCGTAGTTAGCAATGAAAAATAGGGGCTACCTTTTTTGAAGTCGGTAATAAAATATAGCTACTTGTAAATCTATTTGTATCTTATAACAAAATATTTATTAACATTTATAACAGCTCTACAAAAAAATAAGATAAAGATAGTAAGTGTAAAACAGTTTTTAGCAAAGAAGATATGAAGTTCGGCTCGATAAGCATTTGATAAAGTTAAAAGGCATTTAATGTGCTTTAGGTTTTGTGGTATATACCTACTTGCTTGGCAGTGAGATAAGGAAAGCTGTGTGGTAGGTAAGTTACAACTTACTAGGCCAACTGTAACATGTTGAAAGTCTTTAAAATCCGCAAAATGTTGAAAGAGCTCCTACCGCATGTTTCTATGCAACTGAAGTTCTTTAACATGGGGCAACATAGGGAAGTTAATAAAGTCTTAAAAGGTCGGCAATTTTTCTGTGATGCCTCCGGTGTTAGGCGACTCGCTTCAGGCAGCGCGTCTGCTTATTTGCCACCTATAACAAACAGTTCAGTGACAAACACAGTTTCCTTCGCCAAACTGTTATATCCGCACCAAGCCAATCAATATTTTAAATCTAATTCCAGCAAGATGAAGCAAACGTTGCCCGAACACGACTTGAGAGGATTTACCGTCTCGTTTGCATAATTCCAATTATTAATAACGATAGCGATTATAACAAAGAAACTTCGAAGCTTGACTTGGCCCTTCCTTCCCGGTTTCGGCACCAATATTGTTCCCCGAATGGACAAAGACGCGCGATAATTGAAATTTGTATTAAACCCTTTAGTAAAATATTCAATACTTGAATTATTTAAGCTATTGGAAAGGTCTTTGATGTTGCGCAGGTTCTTGAAATATTGAGCGCCAAGTACGGTGTGAGTGATATTAGGAAATGGATGGGCCGTTTTACGTCGAAGATATGTTTTATTATAAATAGAAGGGTGACGATAACGTTCGATTGGCTTAAAATAGATTGTATATCGACTGCCTTATTTATAAATGATTAGTTAGTTGGTTAGTTTAAAAACGTTGGTTAACTTCTGCGCAATTCAAAATCGAGTGCACTTTTAACACTTTGACTGCGGGAAACACATACCTTGTGTTTTCCTTTGTGCGACGCGAGTGCGGCTGCACACGCCAGGCGCGTAAAAGACAACGCATTTAAAACTATTAGCCGCACCTAAGGCAAGCGCATGTGATGATTAGCCGTAGTCAAAGTGTTAACGAAGAACTTATACTCAGTACTTTTAACGAATGTCACTTTACTTTAGTGTATGCGTCCTTTAAGTTTCTTAGCGCGATGTGGTAGTTTTTATACGTCACACAAATCTGATAGTTAGTCATTTTTGAGACTAAACGGTTATGCCGAATTTGATGAAATTTAACTATAAAATAGTGTGTGCCATGAGTACGGATTAAGGGCGTTTTGATTTCCTAAAATGGGAATAAACTTACTTCACAAGGACGTATTAAGTAAAGATAGTAATAAAATACAGTTTTCGGAGTCAAAAACTTTTATAGCAAACAGTTCTAAGCTTTACCTATCACAGTAACTCTTTATACAAGCAGTCAGCAATTGAATCGATTCTTATTTATCTTTAATAGAGGTCGTGTACATATAAACAGGTTTTGAATCCCGAAAAGTAGGGCCAGGTGGTTCTGCCATTATGTTAAAAACCTGCCCGAAACGACAGGTGCTACAAACTTTATACTCAGTCAGCTGCAAACGAAAATTTCAATTTTTTTATCGATCTTGTGGCTACGGAATAAGGTCGAAAGTTTTAGGATGTTTTTGAAGTGGGTTGTATAGTTGAATCTGTAGAATTTGATAGGCCGCGCAATGGGCAGATGGTCGCAAATGTGGCTCGTCTCTCTGAATGTTTGCTCATTTTAAGCTGGTTATAGAGCTTTTGAGTTTTAAAGTGTTGGACATTTTCATACGACCACTATTCGTACTTTTCTAGCATCATTTGGAATGGAACGATTTTTTTATTGTGTAGATAAATCTGCTTTTATTTTTATTTTTAAGGTTCACCTACACTACGTATACAAAAATATGCATGCAATTTTTGCATCTGTTCTCATACACGGTCTCCTATAAAATTTTATCAGGCTCATAGTTCAAAGTATTGAACAACAGTATTTTTAACTTTATTTGTGGAAACACTGCTAAGAGTGCCTACATCTATTGCATAAAAGAGAGGAAGCCTTTCCTCTCTCTTATGCAATTTCACCCTGTCGGGGCCACTGGAAAACTAACATAAACTCAATTAATGTATTTATAAGATGACGCAGCAAAATTTAGAATTCCAATTTCGCTCAACATTTGAAGCGGGTTGCAATCGGATTTTTTTATTACAAGCAATCCTATACAAAGTAGGTTACTTAGCTATGAGGTTACTATTAGAAAGGGTTAAGGTCCACTTTTCTAAAGCTGCATAAGGTGAGAAGTCAAGTCCAGTGACTCAGCGTCATAAACATCTGGCCCGGTTTTTATGGTCGTGCATCAAATTCCAGCCACAAAAAGGTCAGAAGTTTGTTGTAAGGCGAGGCTGGGACCTTTGCTGATATCAAGAATATAAATGACCCAGTTGTAGAGAAATTATCTATGCTCGCTTATAATAAAGGAGGTTACACAACGAGTGTTATTTATAAGAAAAAAATAATAGTTTGACTGCAAAAGGTAGCTTATGACACTCCGGATATAAGTATAGATGAATCTGTTGACACCACGCTATGCAATAGCAGTTGACTTTACGAAGAGGGCAACTATTGTTCAGTTTAAACAGTAACAGTAGGTACAGCAAAATGTGGTCCGTCAGCTCCAAAACTGATTACAGCAAAAGGAAAATTATTGACCATGACAAAAAGGTTAAGATCCATTGCTCTATCGAGAAGTGTCCCTACCTTTGTTTTCACGGGATTACTCAAGTATTATAGAATAAGTTTTTAATAGTAAAATGGCCCCCTAACTTAAAAATATATTTATTTAAATTATGCATTTTCAAAAGTTAACAAGTTCGTAAAATGATCACGAACTATCTATTAATATTGATAACACAGAAGCGAAGTAAAACAACCATTACTGCCAGCTCAGTTAGAGTTTGGATTGTATTAGCATAATCCGATTTTCAAACCAACAGAAAGCACGTTACCCGGAATAAAATATAAACAGGTATAAATAAACAGGTAAAACCGGAAAAAACTAGTTCATTTGTGCAATTTGCCTTAATCTGATTTTAAATTCCCGCGCGTTTAGCATTCGTTTTTTAAAGGGTTGCCATCTTTATCAGGAAATTCTGAAAGCAATTTGCATCGTAAAATGATATCAAATATAGTGGTAGTTTCTGACGGTAGTTTTGTCCCTGTCTTAGAGGAATCGACATTTATCTAGGATAAAAAGCAGCTTTGTTATCAAAATTACCTTTTTAATTACTTTTATTGGTATAATATAATATAATATAATATAATATAATATAATATAATATAATATAATATAATATAATATAATATAATATAATATAATATAATATAATATAATATAATATAATATAATATAATATAATATAATATAATATAATATAATATAATATAATATAATATAATATAATATAATATAATATAATATAATATGTACAACTAAATCATACGAGACCAATACAGAGTTTTTTATTACAAAATGCACAATTATCTTCCTACAAAAATATTTCAATCAAACCCGTTCAGCGGTCACGTAGTTTAGCGGAACTCATGTATCTTTACAAAAGCGATTTATCTAGCATTTATAGAGACACACAGTCGGAAAATATATCTAACTGAAACATGTAAAGACGTGGAGAAAGCCCTATACAGGTAAAGAGCTTGCTTTGCCTGTAAAACAGATTTAAAAGGAATTTCCGTTCCAGATACAAATGTAACGTAATAGCAACCCTAGGGCAGTAATAAAGCGGCGGACGCTTGAATCACCATTCCGAAGGTAAAAATGTAAAGCGGTGCAACTGCGTATTGAGCGTTTAGCACGAAAGGACCGATGTTCTCTCACTGAATGCGGTTAACAGCTTTTGAAATATATGTTTTCAAGTTTATTTTTAAGAGCATTTAATAACAGTGTTTGTATAACTATCTGACTATTTTAGGGAAGAGCGCAGTGCATTGTCGAGCAGGGAACTACTTACGTATTTTACCGAATAATTTAATAATTTTTTTTTTAATAAAAGTATTTTTAGAAACAAACTTTTGTTGCCATTGAAATTGCGCAGGTATACCCTGGCTCAATTGGACACCGGGAAGTGGTTCAAAATTCAGTTACATTGCATGATTTGACCTGTACGAACAAGGCAAATTTAAAAGCTTATAACTTTGAAATTGTTGCACACCTTCTATTTGTGAATTTACATTTCATGTATTCAAGTTACGTACACACACATTCACAATATCAATTAAATACGGAGAGCAAATGAGAAAAGTAAACGCTGAATGTTTGCTTTACAAAGTGGGTTAGTATCGTATGATACATCGAAGAATCTGTAGTACCGTTACGAGAACCTTTAAACGTTGGTTAATTAATCATTAGTTAAGGGGGAGACGTCCGATCAACTGTTATTATCTCTTTCGCCCATTTTTACGTTTGTTATAATTTTAAAAGACTGAGTCGGTATTAAAAAAATAGTAGTAGAGATAAAATTATAAAAATAAATGCTTTAAGTGCTTTGAAGAAACCTTTGTTTTGAAATCTATTAGTTTGAGAGAGCGAGGCGAATAAATCTAAGGAACCAGTTTTCTTATTACCTTCTTCGTATCTAAATGATATGTTTTGTAATATTTTTACAGTTATGCAAACGATTTCATTTGTTAATTTTTACATTATTTTATCTGTATTTATTAAAAAAAATCTGATACTCTTTATTTCCACTTCGTGAATTTATATCTTCAACAATGCGCGAAAGAAATAGCTGACAGCCGTTTATCACCGCCTTAATACTTCGAACGAAATAACTGTAGAACGAAGCTACGTTGATATGTGGTGTAACAATAATAATTTCTAGAATATCTATAAACTAGTTTTATTACATGTATTTCAATATATGTTTATGAGAATTATTTAATTAGAAATCAGAAATCGTTTGTGCACATTAAATATTATGCAATCCTTCATTAAAATTTCAATTATATTTGCAATTAAATACAATATTCTGTTTACGTAGTTGTAGTGTTGTTAGTAACCTATGGTTCGAATAAATAAATTGAATAGAATTTGCTAGGTTAGAAGGCTAGATGATTAGGCTAGCTTGATTGGTAGGTACATGAAAAGGACATGTCTTAAGTATTTTTTTGGGCCTATACTTAATTGAGACTTATTTAAAACAAAAAAAAAAAACATTTTGTTTTAATTCAGGCATTTTGGCCCATTTAAACCAACATCTTACAGACCAACATAAAAACATAAGATTATTATAAAATGAAATTGAAATATTATTTGATAATTTTTTTTTGAGCGCTTTTTATTGTTTGTTTAATATGGAAGTATTTTTGGTGAGCAATTCAATGCCATCCTTTTCTAATGGACAAATGACAAACCTCCCGATAAGAGTACACAATGGCCTCCTATCTCAGTTTTAAGTACATAAACGGTTCTGAAAATTCCCTAACGACTGTACCGTACCAAATTGCTCCGGCAATAAGAAAACTCGATTATCTCTTTGTTCTTTCACCATTGGGACTCGAATGGGCGATATTATTGCGTGGGCACAACTGACACCTCATCTCGAGATTATCGGTCACTCTTACTCCAATGACTTTCCTAATGACATAGACAGGGATAGAGGTAGTATCGAGTGCGAAGAATGCGGTTCCTGGCGTGACCTTTTACCGATTTCTAGTTGACATGTCATGTTTTGGATTTAAACAGAAAAGGGCTTTCAAAGGCCGAGCGAGGGGTGATTCAGTGAAAGTTTCTGGGAAGGTTTGAAGAGCTATTAAGTTTTACGAAGAGTGTTCTGTACAGGAATAGTGGAATAGGTAAAGATCTAGAATATTGATTAGATTTACTGCAACTATATTATGACTGCGGCCCTGGATTTTTGAAAAGGCTAAGCGAGTCTCTGGTGTAGGGAACTTTTATATATTTTAAACGATAACTTGAGTACGACCGATCGGAGTGCCTTTTTTTGCACCACCAAAAAAAACCAACCCACAAAAAAAAAGCACCAGGCCCTCAGATCTTCATGAAATTCTGTAGGCTAGTTTTAACAAATACAAGTCACAAATTCGATTATTATTAAATCAATCGAGTTAAGATACGGGTCGCGAGGTCACAGTTCGGGGCGAACCACTAGTATAAAATCTTTCAACGAAAACAATTACTGGAGCGAGTCAAGTCAACTAAGAATAAAAATTAATCTTTGTCAGAAGAGCTTATGGAAAATAGAATTGTCCGAAATTATATTTTTCCTACGTATATCCCGGGGCGTAATGAAAAGAACGTCTTAGTTGTAGTTACCATGGTTTCAAGAAAAGTAGGACATTTAGGGATTACATTTTTAATGGATGGAATTTTTGGTTACTATGGCAACCAATTAACAATTATTTTGTTTTAGGTATTCTTCCTACTAATAAGTCATTTATCTATACTAATCTATACTAATACTAATAATAATTAATAATTAATAATAATAATATAATAATAATATAATAATAATAATAATATTATAAAGAAGTAAAGTTTGTGTGTTTGTATATTTGTTAAATTGTAAGGGGTAATCTCGGGATCTACTGAACCGATTTTAAAAATTCTTTCACCAATAGAAAGCCACATTATTGCTGAGTGTCATAGGTTATATAAAAAACCGAAAAATAAAAAGGCTTTTACGTGGTAGTCCGTTTTGCAAAGTGAATCGGAGAAAAAACGGTCCGGGCGGCGCGCGATGGCTTCGGGTTTAATTAACATTATGCCCAACGAAGTGGGCAAGGGTCAGCTAGTGTACTATACGAACCTCAGATCAAGTAGAAAGGGTTAGTAGCAGTAGGGTATAATTTGGCTTCACCTGGATCTAAGGGAGCACTATATCTGATTTCTACTTGACTTTTTATCATCACCGCTTTTCATCAATGCGCGGATGCGACCATGGGGCACCGCTGTTATTCTTATGTTTCTCATCATCTAGCACCAACAGTTTCCGGTACAGCTTCTTGGCATAAGCATCTCAAGCCTTAGGCCATTTGTCTTGTGATAATTGGGCCTGTAATGTTGACATTTCGACCACCCCTCTTGAAGCTAGACCATACGCTCTAACGTGGTTAGTGTTTGTTTTAAACAAGATTAATTCGTAATACATGGTTATAAGAACAGGACTGCAAGTTTTTTATGTAAATTAAATAAATAAGGAAAATATGCTAAGCCAAATAGGACTCGTAGTACTCATCATTATGAACAACTTTTACTATGAGGTCAAACTGAAAACGCGAAAAAATCAACTGTTCCATTCATTTTGTCGAGTGTCGTTGATATATTTCTATGAAACAGTCGATTTTTTTGTCGATTTCAATGTTGGTCCCATAGTAAAGGTAGTTTTTAATTATGAGTACTATGAACCCTTTTCGGCTTTGCATACCCTTTCCTTATAGCCCTGTATTGTCAGATGACACGTTCAAACTTCCAACATCCATATTTATCCAGTAAGTCTGAGTCTAAAGGACTGAGACTGGTCTTTGGTCCAGGAAAAAACAACAAGAGTGACATCCTAAACTTTAGCACAAAAACACTAATAAAGACCTGAATCTCACCGCGAGAGTTGAGTTACTGGCCCAATATTAGCTTTATTTTTTAGACTGTGGCTTTTACGTCAAATAATATTTTCGAGGCTTCGAGCTCGAGAATTAAATTCAAAGTGATAAGAATGCTCAGTAGACTTAAATAAAAATTTTGTATTACTTTCACGTTTATTTTTTTTTATTAAAATAGTAGGAGTCATAGAAATCTAAAATCACCTTCAAAAATGCTACTTTATGAACTTTGATAACAACTTTTGATAACAAGACAAATAAAGAAATGACCGGAAATGACCAGTCAACAGAATAATGATGATGATTTCGTAAAGCACAAAGATCCCAAAATACAAATGAACTCAATGATGACGAAGAAATCAATACTATTTATTGACTTGTATTATATTGGCTTATGTTTACTTACCCTCGAATCGTATCTGTCGTCCCAATAGTAAACACAGGGGTCATGCCACTGATAAGCATTCAATAACCCGGCGCTATCGGTTATGCAAATAATAGTATCGGATGCGCACATTCTGTAATAGGTTCAACCGTTCTGTTTGATTTTTATCCGACTACAGCGAGTCTAGAAGAAGAGGCGGTTTTATCTTGTTTTGAGAGTGTGGTTAAGATTTGTGTTTTACAAGATCTTCGTTAACTGTGAATTGATTTAAATGTTTTTTTTGTATAGTCTTTACTTTTGAGGTAGTCATTTTCAAGAGCTTAATTGGAAACAAATAAAATTCGTTGCTATTGCTATATTCAATATTATATTGTATATTATATTTATTTCATAATATGTCAGATTACACGTCAATCATAACATAATTAATTCTTACAATAATGTAAAAAATTATATAGCATAGTATACAATTCAATTATATAATAAATAAGTATAAACGATGTCAAGTATAATAATTTTGTCACATGAAATTAAAATGAAATAAAATTAATTCAAATATTAAATTTATAAAATTCATTAAAATCATAGAAGGCGATGAGCCATTGTTTTAATTTGCTCTTGAAAGATTGCAGTTTAGGTAATGAGGTAATTTCTAAATCGATATACATACATATTTATGTATAAAATGGTGAATGAATATACCTAGAGTGATCTCATAGTAAAATAAGTGACAGTTTCGAGAAGTGCCCTTTTTGAGACATTCACGGTGTGCGAAGTGCATCAACTTAGAAACGCTCCCTTTAGATTTTGTACGCGTTATTTTCGACCTTGTGAGCATTTTAAAAAGTGTGCACTGACCTCTTTTCAGCTTAGTTTACTTTTTCGCTCACGACCCGTGGCCCGACTGCTATGTCCAACTTTTCGACTCATACGAAGCCAATAGGCGTGACGAAAGATTTTAAAATCCTCTTCCATAATGTGAGTACACATTTACTATTTACAAAAAAGCCTTTATTTCGGTAATAAACTTAAGTTTAACGAAGTTTGAAGCCATTTTTCACATATTTTTTCAACAGTGCCCGAAAACAGCTTGCTTGTATCATGGCGTCGATTTGACGTCACGGCTAGTAAACATGTCATTGTGTCTATGCGTAATGAGCGGCGGATGACCTGAGTTCACTGAGGCGTGACGTCATACGCTGTGATTGTTGTTTCTGACAAGATGGCCGATTGCTGTATTTTAATGTTTTAATTTATTGAAAATCTTAATAATCTGTTTTTTAAAAATAAAACTAAACATGTGTTTTAAATTTTTTTAATCTGGCTAGTCCCCTGAAAGCATTGAATCGGCGATTTTTTGATACTGTCGTCATGCCTATTCTCGATTGACGAAGATCTTTTACAGCACACACCCAAAACAATGTAAAACCGCCTCTTTTTCTAGCTTCGTCGGGTTCGGTTAAACAGACACAGGGTTCTGTATCTCCCAACCATACTGCTAGAGCTAATGTGCTCTAATAAAGGACCGCTTGTCTAACTAGAGTACGTGATCTGGTTTTAATTTATCTTAATGATCCCTAAGGCGCCGCACATACGTCATTGTGATGAACACTGTCCTTGTTTGTAGAGAAGGGTTGGATAAATTAGTTAATGTTCGTAGAGTTATGGTCAGGTAGAGGGTTCGTAGGTTAGTCTGTTATTGTATTCAGATTCTCTGTAGTCATTGAAGTATAGGTGTAGCAGAAAGGTGGGGTAATACTTTAACAGTCCATGCCGAGACTTCCACGACAAGGCTGATTTAGAATTCATGCCGCAAAGTCTTCTTATCGTCAGCTTTTAGATCACAAGTTTTCAAAAGTTAAACTTTTAACTAAACTTGACCAGGAGCAATCCTAAAAGCTTATCAGCAGGCATATGGCCTTGGTAAAGGCGGCAAATGTTAGATATGGGTAGTAACAATGTATCGGTCAAAGAGCACTTATTAGGGTTTTTAAAGCATTTACGAATTATGTAGTTATCTTTTTAAATTGTACCGGAAATAAAACGTTGGTATCCTACTTCCTACTTAATATTATAAACGCGAAAGTTTGTAAGAATGTACGTATTTCTTACTCTTTCACGCTAAAACGGCTGAACAGATTTACATGAAATTTGAAATGAAGGTTGTTTATGGTCTGGATTAACACATAGGCTACTTTTAATCTCAGAAAACGGTGAAACCGTGAGGCGCAGCTAGTATGAATATACTTAAACGTAATACATACACATCTTTCAATATTGTCTCACCTTTCTGTAGCACCTTGTTTTATCTAGAGGGGATCCGAAGGCGCCCATTATGTCCTCATGTTCGTCGTTACGTTCCCATCGCCCCATTATGTTTGGTACTCGTAGATTGGTGTTACTCGTCGACTACTGTGTCGCATTGTAGGCTCGTACGTGGGCGTCGCGTGTGTGAGTTGGTTCTCGGAAGCTGGGTGACGGACACGTGACGTCTGCGATAGACCCTTAGGCTATAGATAGATAGATAGATAGATAAACTCTTTATTGTTCACACCATAAATTACAAACAAAAGAATTATAACACATAAAACTAGTGCGACAACTGGCGGCCGGGTTATGAGGAAAGGGTATGCTCATATTATTCATCATTGTAGACAACTTGTACTATGGGTGATATCCGGAATTCGCGAAAAGAAATCAGCTGTTCCATACATTTTGTCGAGTCATTGACATTTTTCTATGGAACATCAGATTTTTTTCCACCCCAAAACAAATAAGAATAATCTTCGAAATTTCTTTGAAGTAAATCTTTTTCGTTGTTACCAGGCGACTAAAAATCACCCTGTATATATTATTCAGAAAGTTCCAGTAACACTCTCCGCAGTTCACGTCATGACCCTGACCCTTTAAAGGTCATCATAGGTCCTGTGTTTGTATTTGTAACACAGGACGTACAAACATTTGTTATTTGCTTCTAACTCATCGTCAACTCGGAATAAGCTTTATTGACCCGAATGTGGGAGGTGTTCAAACTTTACATAATAGGCTTGTGACAAACTTAGAAGTAAAAAGCAGATATAGTGCTGCCTAAGACCCAAGTGAAGCCAAAAACTACCCTACTGCCCGTGCACGTTTTCGCGCGCTTAGTGACGCATAAAAACTACCCGAATGTCAAAATGTCTTGACAATTGTACTTATTCGAAGTTATAACCTAAAAATTATGATGTTTATGTGTTCCATGAGATGTTATTTACGATAAGTTCACACGTGGAAAGTTATTCCATCGGACGTCTTTTTTACTTTTGCGTAATTTTTGCTGTGTTTTATTTATTTATTTTTCCTGTTCACGTTTTCTGATCAACTGACGTAAGAACTGACGATTGATTCGGGAATTTTTTATGCGTCAATATGTGCTTGAAGTGTACGAACACGGGCGGTACGGTAGTTTTTGGCTTCACTAGGATCTAAGGCTATATCTGCATTCTACTTGATCTGAGGTGAGAGATCACCTAATCTCTATTTGGGCTGGTTTTTGGATTGGTTGACCTTTGACATACAAAATAGGACGATGGGATGACGTGGCGTTGAAATCATAAAGTAATTAAAGTATTTTTTGTTATAATTAAACACTCACGTAAAAATTAAGTCACGTAAACACGTAACACTCACGTAAAAATTAAGTCGTCTACTACGACTACTTTCGGTCACATCCGTGTTTAATTATAACCAAAATGTATGAAAACGTTACTTTCCATAGTAAAGTAGGTAACTCAGTTATACCTCTACACATGATATAAAAGATGCACCATATAGAACATATAGAGATCTGCGAACTGATTTCAAATGGACAGACGGTGACCACGCAATTGCAATACAAAAGCGATCAAGGTACGGCATAAGTTTAAGAAGACAAGTACCTTGTTTGGACGACATTGAACTTTCTGACACGAAACAAATAAGAAGCTTTGAACGGTGCGTTTGTTAAGTATATGTATTTGAAATAGGCATGAATGTAAAAATGTTGGACTTTACAAAATTTTAACAAGTATTTTCAAACAGTAATTAGATACCTACCCAAAAACATCTACACTCCATTCCTATCTACCACAAAAAGACGTAAATAAATACCAGTAAGATAACACTGACAAAGAGATAAAATGTCACTTCTATAGAAACCTGTCCACGGCTGCTGTAAAAAATTTAAAATAATGCTTTCAAAGAGTCTCAAAAGTAAAGGACAGTTTCGCTGAGCTTTTGTCAGCCCCGTTTAAAATTTTATAGCGCTGTGTTATAGCGTTCTATGCCACAACATATTTTGCATAAACAGTATGGAGAATGATGATAATTATTTATTTAGACGCGTGTAAATGTACGATAAGTGTAATTTGGACTACTCCATCGTTCATTGCAATATGGGGGACTGAACCTTTTTTTGCGATTGAAACTGACCAGCAAAGAAGTTGTCTACTGTACGGCGAATAACTCGTAATTAAGGTCTGAATTTGATATTTGCTCAAGAAATATATTCTTAGCTTTTTTCAGCATTGCGATGATTGGAGGTTACGGCTACTGCGTATCTATCTGTACTCAGTCCATACTGCAGAGATTTGTACCGCTGTCAAAACATAGATCACTTCGGATTACAAGGAGGAATGAAGCCTCCTCATTATATATTCAATTCGCGAAACGCAGAGAGCATAAATCTGGGAAGGCATTCGTAAATCAAACTTTTTGTCTTCGAATCAATAATTCAGCAGTTACGACGACACTGTACCGTATTCAGAATATTTGGCGTGAATCCATCAAAAATGGATCGTTGTGAAATATGAGACGTGAATGAACGGAACAATCTGTCATTGGCAACGTTGGGAAGGGTTGTTGGTGTTGGTAATGTTGGTGGTTTTATTTGCATTTATTATTGAAAGCGGCTTGCGTCTTATTGCTGCTGACGCTAAGATAAGGCGAAAATATTCCTTTAATCACGCCAATATAGCAAATTGTATGCGAGTGTTTATTTCTGGATCGTTTTTGGATCCAGATTTAGATGACATTTAGAGGTATTTTTATCACGGTGAAACAGAAGATGTTTATTGAACAGAGCGAAGCAAGCTATCATGATGAACTCCATGTCGATTTCGGCTACGGCGACCATACATTCTGTTGCTGGGTTATAAAGATAAGCGTAGACACTAGTATCGAGACTGGACACAACATTACACAATACCCTAATTATTACTTAACAGAAAACAGGAGGACATCGACCAGAATCCAAGCTAGGTCAAATTAACAAACCCCACAAAGAAAACCTACGATTTGTCCATAAAATAGAAAGTAAACAACGCCAAAAGCCGTCGCTAAGCCGAAAACAGCAGGACCCAGCAAATTGTAGGGACTTAACAGATTAACAAGTCTGGCACGAAGCAGAATAGGGCTTTATGCCTTTATGGAATTTTCGAGGCTAAGAGGAAGTATTTTTAATTACGCGTCCGTTAGCGCAGCGAAGAGATTTTTGTTTAATGGTGTGTGTTTTTGTTCTGATCTTGCATGCGGCCCTTCGTTTTGGATCCAACAAAAAATTCGCACAATTTGTAAAACCTCGGCTAGTTAAACCGTATTGAGCATGTCAATCTGATGTTCAATGATAAAATCACACCCGCACCTTTCTTAGCGTTGAGTAGATTAGATAATGGAACCTTCGATAAGCTAGAACTGGTCTATACTAAAACGAGGTTTGTCAACTTTTCGCTGACGAGAATCTAAACGCGCGATAGAAAGTGACACCAACCAGACGCCATCCAGACAAATAGACACAACAGACAGTATGTCAAAGGTAAAAGAACTGCGCCTGGTTGACGTAGGTGTTAATTGAGTATCTCTTCGCTGAATTTCTTACAAATTTCTCGGAAACGCTTACCCATTGATACGCGATCGAATGATTTATGCTTACCAACAGACGGCCTTTCTGAAGGGCGTATTTTTATTTCTCATAAACAATTTATGAGCTATCAAGGTCCCAGCCCTCACCGGCCATCGAGCGCGATCACATGAGAATAGAGCCTTGTGTTGTACAAACCCTTCACGAGTAAAGGTGTTTCCAATTCTGTCGTGAAAAATAAGGCGAGGAATTTAATAAAGGCAATGTAATATCCAAGTTGAGGGGATCTCGACGAAATAGAAAATTAAGATCCACTTTTGTGTTACCGCTGTTCGCGATTCTCACCCGAGGTATTGTCTAATTTCGTTTTTCCGCAGATACCGAGCTTAATGTACTTGTGGATGGGTTCGCAGTAATTTGGAGTGTTAATGTTTCACTCTTGTTTCGTTTACTTTTTGGATAAACATTTAACTACACTTTAGATCTAGAGGTGCGCGAAATTGTAATGGCGGCGGTTAATTTTAAATTAAATGAAAGAGAAGTTCAGTGATTGTAAAATTAGCCAGACCAATTTACTGTTTAACGCGACTGCGCTAAGGTGTGGTTTTCAGTGTTAATTTTATTTGTAGATGTGTCTTTTCTTTCGTATTTAAAAAAAGCCTTGCTTTTGTTTGCGAAGTAGTTTCCATCCTTCTCAATCTTCAGCATGTATTTGTCTTTATTTCACTATAACTTCTGAACACCTGAATTAAATACGATACCTATTTTATTTTTTTTGCTTGGGTATAAGTAATTCTAGGTCGTTTGCATTTATTATTATATTAGATCACGTTTGGGTTACCCTATTGCCTGATTATCAAACTAATAGGTACTCCAAGACAAAAATCTTTGATTACTCACCTTTCATTTAAAACTGAAATCAACATGAATGATTGAAAATGAATTTTCATTTCATTTGAAATTTAGATGAAATAGTGCTCATTGAAATTCAAATATTCCATCTCTCAAAATTCATACAACTTTTACCTTCAGAAAATGATATTAGAATATTTACATCCACTTTTAAGCCTCTTAGGCCAAGAAACAAGTACGCCCGTGCTTAGTACAAATTAATAACACAAGCTATGTGTTTATTTAATCAGAGCGGTTTAATTTCGTTCCGTGATAGAGTTTTAAATTAAATTTACTTCAATCTTTTTAGCCGGTTGCCTAGCTACCATCTTTACTGGTTTCAGTGGAGAAAGGTTGCTAATTTAATTAAGAAAAATAATGTTGTTACGTCAAGTTTTTGTGTTTAAACTTGCGGACTTTTTTTGCGCGTGTTGCAAATTACCTTTACTTAAAACCGCGAATGTATAAGTCAGTCATTAAACTTTTGGATGGGGCTTGATTTTTGTCGTACACGCAAAGTCTAACTAGTTTGTTCTAGTTTTTAAAATCAGAATTGGATTATTGACTTTTATTTTCGATAAACTATAGTATTTTTAACGTTTGTGCATTTTTTTAATATGACTATTAATAACTATGTTCATATCCAACGAAAAAAGACAGACTTTGACTTACTAAACACACATTCAAATAGAAATATACCAAAATAAATCATTTAACCTACCTACAAGCTTAATTCGTTTTTGACTAAATTAATCACTACTTCCCAAATAATTCTGCGCATTCACGGACACTTTCTCAAATGATTGATGATGTGTAACTAACAACTGAAACTTTTGCCGCTGAAACGATCGATCTTAAACTTTATGCTGTGTAGCATAAGAGTGTAGTTAGCTGTAAGGGTAGGTTTGTTAGTAGTGACGTATGCGACGTCAGGGCTGCAGCGTTGGCAAATGATGCACTTAAACATATTGCCGTTGAGCCGCGTATGTTGTTTTAACAATGTATGCGCCCTTAATTGATCCTGTGGACATAATGGATTGCGCTAATGCGAACGAAATGCAGTTAAGGTGATATTCATAGAGCTTGTAAATTGAAGTGGCGTTTTAGCTAATATCCTGTTTCATACTAAAAATATTAATCGGAAAAAGTGGGTTTTTCGTATGTCTACAATTTTACCCACTTCAAGATAAATACAAAGATAATCCATAGCTTGAAAAGGAAGCAAAGTATCATAATGATACTGGTTTAGTATATTATGCTTACGCACATATCTGTCGAAAATCGATTAGGCACTCTCATTTGTAAAAAAAAAAAAAATATACGAAACGTAAATTCCGCGACACGCACATTTTACCAAACAGGTACAGATACAAAAACAGATTTTATTCAAACCATCTAAAACTAGCAAAAATTGATTCCTAGAAATCGTTTCAACCCAAACCAAAAATGTAAAACCATAAACTCAGAGTGCTTTAAACCAATATTCAACAGTCCCAATTCGTATTTACATTTATTATTTTTGTACCAAAAATACTGGCACAAACAACTCTTATTAATTAAATTATTCCATTACCATTCATTAAAGCGTACCATTTCTGATTTGTCACGCCACCCTTAAGCTTTAAAAACATTATAGAACATTATTTTTATCAGGTGTGGGTCGCATATTAATTTTTATGAATTTAAAGTGCAGTCAGCACGCAGTAGACACATAAATATTCATTTGTGATGACTGGAGGGTGAAATAAGACTTTTTTTCGATAATTAGCTTGCGTTTTAAAGCTATCTTGCCTGATAGTGAAGAATGATGCGGACTACAATGGAGTCTTTGTCTTTTTTAAATCAAAGGATGGAGCACGCTTGCCTAGAAGAAACCGATTCACTCTCGACTTGAAAACACACGTATTATATCTAAACAATTTTTTTAATCATTTTTCTGCTCTTGGCGATCCGAAGTTTAAAAGTAACTCTTCTATATTCTAAACTTATCTTCTATCAGAAGCAGAGAGCCCGCTTACTTAGAAGAAATCGATTCACTCACGACTTGAAGACACCCACCCATATTTCTATTAGGGAACATCCACTCTCGATTGAGATATCATACATAATGAAATCAAAATTAATTAACTTTATTATGATTAAATTAAAACAGACGTACCCATATGTGTAATAAAAATGAACGGAGTTAATACTCGTCTATTAAGCTAAATTATAGACATAAAACTTTAAATGCGTGCTACGAAAAATAAATATGATTCACGAATAGTGAATACTGAAGACATGCAATAATAATATCTGAAACGGCCGATTAGTAAAATTAAAACTTTTTTCTTGCCTGGATTAGGTCTCAAACTCTTACCCAATTTTTTTCATAATACACAATTAAAAAACTTATGAGAGTTCAAAAGTTACTTAGTTCGAGTTTTAAAAAAAGCATTTTATAGGTATGAAAACTTATTTCATAACTGTCTACGGTCGAAATGAAACTGCAGAAGTATTAAATAAATACAGCTACGATTTCCAGCGCATTTTCAGTAGCAAAAGGTGCTTACTCCAAAACGTTTATCGGATAAAAGCTTTAAAACTGCTCGTGGAAACCATGCAACCGAAAAATAGGAAAGTATTGAAGTAAACAACGCGGTTATCGATGCATTTTCTACTTGCGCCAAGTGATCGCTGGGCCAATGTTGCAGGTAAATCCATTAGACTTAGGGTTGTCTAGAACTGTAGGAAAATAACTTATTGAGGAAGTTCGTACAGGCCAAGCAGCTAGTCCTGTAGGCTTAACATAGGCCATGCGTGTTCAGTGTTCATATATTTTATATTTTTCTGTGTCTCCCCTAATGAGCTTGAAGTTTCTTTTTTCTTTCAATCGCCCGCCTATTGTCTTTCAGCCGTTTTAATCTCCTTCTAGCTGTGACAAAGCTAGAATAGGGTTATACCTACCTATTTCCCTTTTTGCGGGATAAAAACTGTTGGCAGATTGAATACGACCCAAGCTAACCTTGCTGGTTCCGTAAATTGCTTAAAAACTACGGGCATAGCTATCAAATTATAAGGAACTAAATATTAACGCGAACGTACTAAAATAAACGAAAACTTACGCCGTCATCTATTCTTAACTAGATACAGAATCCCCTTCAAAATAGCTGAAAAACACATCAGCCGAAAGTTAAGCCAACCCAACTAATCTTCCCATCCCAAACGCATAAAACCCCTATTAAGATTTTTGCTAAATCCTCAATTTTGCTTCGACAACCCTAATTACGGAGTCTCCTAAAGTGGTCGACAATGGCCGATATGGAGTTTTGATATGAGAACATGTTATTATATAGAATGGAACGTAAAACTGAACGTAAAGTGGGACGTAAAATGGAACGTAAGAGCTGATAAGTGCAACAGGAACTTTTCTCTATCGTTATATTTTCTCGTTGATCCGGAAGCAGACGTTTCCTCGCGCTTTGTTGAATGGTATTGAAATAGAACTGATACGGGTTTTAACTCTATAAGAGCATATGAATATATTGGAAGTTGAATATATTCATACGTTGTTAGGACTGGATTTGTTTATTCTGCATAATGGGCACTTCTATGCTCCAGTTTTAGTAATAGCTTTATCCTATCCTACTAGTATTATAAATGCGAAAGTTTGTGTGTGTTTTAGAACATATAAAGAGATAAAGCGAGGTTTTATTAGGTAACGTTAAGTCAAAACCACGTTAGTTTTGATATTTAGTACAATTTATAAAAATACCTTCGTATGTAACTCAACGATATTATGTAGAAGCAGTTAGTTAGAAATATTAATTGTCGAGTCTTTGTTAATGGAAATTTATAATTAGCTTTATTTACATATACCTATATATTTATCAATACCATAAATCTAGCAGTAAGATTCCCTGATATGGTAAAATAAATAAAATAAAATATTTTGTTTGTCACTTTGTGTAAAAATATGGTACCTAAAAATGTAATAATAAATCACAAGGAGTAAATTTCTAAATACAATATTATTATTGAAATATTTAAGTAAAGACTTGCGCTATCTTCAAATATAGCAAAATGTGAAAGTGCAACTCTCGCTAACGACATTCAGTTTCTAGCATCAACCATTTCCTTTCGTATATGTACCTAGTGACGTTCAAGAATCCATTTAAGATAGGAATGAAACTCGTTTTCCATTTTGAACAAATCTGATTTTGATTACCGATCGATATAGCATGAAGAGTATTAAAGAGTGAAAACAAACTGACTTTGAAATATATTTTTTTTTTGCTCGTGATCGCTTTGCGTTTGACCGCCATCTTTGCTGATGGTGAACTATGCGG
The DNA here is from genome assembly GCA_949125135.1 of Alcis repandata. Taxonomy (NCBI): domain Eukaryota; kingdom Metazoa; phylum Arthropoda; class Insecta; order Lepidoptera; family Geometridae; genus Alcis; species Alcis repandata. The sequence continues at coordinate 5,201,632 of OX421240.1, forward strand.
TATACAGTGAAGCACGCTTGCCTAGATGAAACCGATTCACTTATATTCAATACGATTATTATTATGTATGCCTCTCTTGTACCAATGTTGGGTAAAGACCACCCCACCTCTTTCCATTTGTCTCTGTTTTGAGATACAATTGGATAGTTTTTCTGATGCTTATCGAGGTCGTCCCGCCATCACTTCCTTGGTCTACCCCAAGACTTGGGGATACGACCGCAAAAGTACTTGGGGTTCGGTCTGATACCTGATTGGTAGTTTGGACCCAAAGATCATTCGACATGCGACAGAATATTAAATACTACCGTTGATTAGTTACTTTTTTCCTATTATATGTACTAATATATCAGAAGAATTGTCCTGTACAATAATGGATGGATGGACATTGGACATGATAATTCACGCTCCATTTCTCAAGTAGTGCTACTTATTGATACTAAGAAGTGCTAACATAATGTAGGGGGCATCCAATAATTATGTCACACGTAATGGGGTAATGTGGGGGGGGGAGGGAGACTGATTGTGGTATTGTGTAAGATTAGGGTGGGAGGAGTTCCAAGTTTGTGAATCACATTTTAAATCTAAAATATCTAAGTATTAAAAGCAAAAATTTTAAAATTTCAGAAAAAAAGGGACGGAACGAGGGGGGAGGTCGTACAGATATGACCAGCTGTGACAAGGACGGGGAGGGGAGGGTTACAAAATCATGAAATGCGTGTTAATGTATGGATGTCCCGTATCAGTAAACGAGATGAGCTATCTGCATTGATTAATTATTATAACAAACTAGATACAAGAGTACATGCTTGCTTGGTATAATATAGGCTATTGTCGGTGACTATCAGTTTACTAATTACGAATAATTATATTAGTACGACACTGAACGCAAAGACATCATTAATTAGATCTGAAATTTGAGCAATTTTAGGTATTCGATGTGGGTTTGATTTATGTAGGTATTAAACCGGTTATTATGATGGTGACATTGCAAAATTAAAGGCGTGACATGATAAAATATATTTTAAGATTTGGGTAATAATCTTTTATTAAAAACTTTTCTAATGGCCTTGTTTGCTCTTTGAACATCGCTTTGAACTCAAAAAAAATTTAATAAAAAAAAAAATTGGATTGGATTTGGTTGTCGATAAAAATTAAAGAAACCCGGTGACAATAAAACTCCCCTTACTTAACAATAACAAGAGCTTATACTACTAAGCAATATACCGGACGTATTTAGACAACAAACATGTTTTGAGAGGGTGGCCCTGTCCAGTACCTATGTGATACTGAACCCAAATATGTAAAGAGAATTAAATTTTATTATTTTTTAAACCTGCCTAAACAAACCGATGGAAACAAACATGACTTTGTCCGAGCGACCGTCGCATTGTGCCGAATCGCGCGACGTGAGGTCAGCTGTCGCTCGGAGTTCCAAAGTCTAGATACAAAACTTTTGATAAATCATACATTTACGTTTAAATATCTGGTTTGGGTCTGGGTGTTAGTTGTCCCTGTCATTGTGTATGTTCCATGGCATCTCCGACACAGGTTATCCTAGTGGAGAGCTATGAGTGTGTCCTATTTTCCGCACCACGTTAACCTAAATTAACACATTCTTGAATATGTCCGTCCGATCATCTATTCTAGAGATAGGCACACCTGGTAGTAAAATCGAATCTCACTACTTAAATTATTTATCTACTAATAATTAAATCTAAAACGATAAATAAATAAACTAAAAGAAAGAAACAAGAAGAAATCAGAATTAAGACTTGAAGCCAAGAAACCCAACAACTAAACAAAACAAAAACAAGTCTATTCAAAGTCGAAATACCAAGCAACAGATAACGGAAAAGTCCACTAATTGAGTGGAAAGGAATTCACCAACCGAAAACCAAGATCAGTAAGCAATCTCCTTTAATCGTCTCGTGATCAAAAGTGGGAAATAGGTACAAAGGTATAAGCAATCAATCGAAAATAAGTGCGTTTTCGCGTTAAGTGCTCTCGGTAAAATATATTTCGGCAGCAAATAATGGCCATGGGGTCCCGGTCTTGATATACGGTCCATTTAATGCCGTAACAATATGAGAGCAAATGAAAGTATTCGTTCCGGTCTATTAAGAAGCGTGAAATAATTGTAGGGTTGTGGATTCAATGAAGTGTTTGCCAGGTGGTAGGGGATTTGCTGAATGACTTTTAGGGTTCATTGTTCAATTGACAGACATAATTTTTTTCTTAAGCTCTTAGGGTTAATTTAAATGTCTAGAAAAATGACGAAAAAACACAGTCTGATCGATAAGTTCTGTTTTAAAATTACCTGTGGTTTGTAACTTTTTACGTTAAGGAATAAAAAAGATTCGACAAATGTTTGGATTTCGATCATAATTTAATGAAAACAAGTCGAGTTTGAACATCTAACTAAATTGGCTAATAAATTTATGACCATACTATAACTTTTAATAATTTTGTTTACTTGCAAAGTATGGAATTTTAAAACGCAGACGGGAATATCACAAAGCCCAAAAGATTATAGCTGCAAGATTTCAGAAGCAATTCAATAAAACTCTAAGTGAAAAGTTATTTTTGGCTTGTCAACAAAAAGCGTTGTGAGACTTACGACTCCGAGTATACGTCTATTGGAGAGCAATGATGTGTAAGGAAAACGTGTCACCAAATACTACGCTCGAATGACTTCTTCCTCGCAATATTTTTATTTGTATTGTTTTATGGGAGACTTGCTGCGATTTGCGGTTTGACTTGCTAAGCTGGCGATGTGAGAGGCCTTCAAGCGGGCTAAAAACTCTCGACACCAGAGCTAGAACCTAGCCACTAGACCTATACGAACACGAACTACTTTATTAACTGCTATCCTAGAGAATGCATATTTTTTTCCGGAAAAATAAATTTCCTATACGTTAATCCGTAAATATGATACCAAGTTTAAAAAGGTAATCAGAAAATTGGTCGTCTGTAAAGTCGGTTTACGGACGATAATTTAACGTGACAACGTCGTAACAAAACATTGATGAAATGATTGCATACTTTTCTCGCTCCGATCGTAACGTTACAATGAGCGTAACGGGACACGTAACGGGACACTTTTTCGTGCATGCAGCCAGCGTTCATCGATTTATTAGACGTTGTCACATCAAAAATCAGTTCAGTAGTTTTGGTATGATGAACAAAGGGACATACAATTTTCCTCGTCTACAGTTTTATTATATTGTATACAGATAACTTATCAAAGAAACCTGCAGAAAGGCCACATTTGAATTGAGAAAAATTATGTCGTTCAGTCTATGACAGCTAGTATTTTTATGTCCAGCCATAAAATTTATGATAGGCGTATTTGACATTTCAGATGCAAAGGAAATAAAAATATTTTATGTTCGATTGGGACAGGCGGGACGTTTGACATAGGTACTTTAAGTACGCAGTACCTTTTTGATTCCTACGTATTTTCGAATAAATTTATTTTTATTAACAGAAACCAGAAACCAAGATGGAGCAAATAAATACGCAGAAGATCACTCAGAAGAAGGTAATGTTTACTTATGTATGTATGATTGTGTGTGCCTATGATTTGCTACGTAAAAAATGAGGTTGAGTATTTAAAATTTTGTAAGACGCGAAGATGATTATTTTTTTAATTTTGTGATACGTGACGTGCTCAAAATTAAAGTCCTTAGATTTGTATTACTGATCACATAAGGTTTATTTTGCAGTCAGGTTTGTTTATTATATACTGGGCCCAAGTTTAAAGGTTTTATTTGACAGATCTAATTTTTCTAAAAGCTGAAGCTGCCCTTGTCTAAGAGGTTGGCATTATAAGGACAGCTATATTTTGATATGTCGAATAAAGCCTTCCTTGGGCCTATTTCCTTGTTTTCAACTCTCAAATTCCAATTCTCAAAGAGACACAAAGAGAAGTCTACTGAACCAGTAGTGAATTCCAAAAATAGAGTGCACAATGAAATAGTGTTGGCCATCGGACATTGTTCAAACATACCCGACGTTCGAGTCCGGGTTTGGGCTCCCATGATCCAGCAATAATCCGCGCGTGCAAATGCTCTTTTTTGCGATCCATGCGATGGGCAGATAAGCTCCGAACATTTACTGACACAGTGTAGATATAGTGAGAAGACTAACTATACAAAGTAGATAAGTTAGTATTCAAGGTGAGAAGACCAAATCTACACAAAACGGATAAGTAGATCTTCAAGTAGCGGTGAATCCGTTTCTTTTATGCTAGCGTACTGCAGACCGAATTTTTGTTTACTACCAGGTAAGACTGCGTGGCGGTCAAACGCAAGTATACCATCATCAACCGGTTATCGCCTACTGCTAAGTATAGGCCTCTCTTCTTGTACGCCACTCATACCGGTCTTATGCCAATCTTATCTAGGTTCGACCAGGTTTAATGTATCGTCGACCAAAGCTGATGGGCGACCTCTTATACCGGCACGCAAACGCCAAAGCATATCACTGAATGTAAAAAAAAGTTTGTTTCCCCAAAGATATAAGCTACATTAGGCTAATGTATACTCAAATTAACTAAATTACTTGAAATGTGTTACGCGGATGTGACTTTTTGTGCAGAGCTAACTCTAGCTCTAACGGGGACTTTGTAAGACAAAAACCTGAACTTATCAATAAAATAAAAGATTATAAAAACAACAAATATAAACGCATCTACAATATACTGAGAGAAATGGAAAAGTTTTATTGATAAAGAGATTTTTTGTGATGTGTCTCTACTGTTCGATTTGAGCTGAGTTGATTGAACGCTGAGCTGAGCTCTTTCACATTGGGGGTTTGACATGGAATGTGGGCTTTTTAGACACCAATGCAGTATGTAGCTTAACTAGGTTGTCCACATTTTATGTACTTCATGACTTTATTAGCAGCTATTATGGGACCACTTTGTAGATTTACAAGGTAACGAAGTTTGAAGGCTTTTTAAGACAGATCTAAATTTTCTAAAACTATTGGCATCCTTGTCTAATGGCTTGCAATGATAAAGACAAATATATTTTTAGTTAGTTTAGATCTGTCTTAAAATGCCTTCAAACTTGGGCCTAGTGTGGTAATACTTAAGGGTGTTTTTCTAGACGCCAAAGTGAACAACTTCTAGAACACAAGTTTGCTAAATTCGAGAAAAGAAATATCGAGTCTCCATACAAAATATTTAGTCACGTGATCAATTCTTTAAGGAGATTCGATATTTTTTTTCTCGAATTTAGTGAACTTTTTTTTTTTTTTTTATTAAAATACATAAAATATATTTACATCTTAAATTTAATATAACAAACTAAACTAAATAGAACTAAGAAATTTACAAAAAATTAATAATCAAAAAGTAGTTTTTGCCCGTGTGGCAAGCAAAGTACCAAGAACGCTGGCTGCATTCCCGCGCTGAATTGCCAGTGAAATTCTTTGCGCGAGGAATGAGCCATCCCTCTTATCACCAGCGGCGTCAACTAAGCGCGGTGTGATTTGTTTGACAAATTTTTTAGTACTAGAACCCCATGGACCAAAAGTTTCGACGCCAAGCGGAAGAAATATGTACTCATTCGAAAGAGACGCATATTTGCGCCGCTTGGCGTCTTCTGCGGCATCCGCCGCGGCTCCGGCCCTCTGCTTTGTCCCGCTGAGGTGAGAAGGGGCTAAAGTATCGACGCATGTAGCGTCCCATACGAGAGCCTTTCCCCGCTCCCAGGGGATCAAAGTTAGGCCGTCAGGGCGCTTGCCATCATCCCGGACTATCCCTACTGGTTCTAAAATAGTCGGGATGTTGATGGTGGCAAGCGCTCGCTTGATGATGTCGTTCAAGGAGCCGTGGCGAGAAAATCTACCGGCAATTAAAATTTAGTGAACTTGTGTTTTAGAAGTTATTCACTTTGACGTGTAGATGAACACCCTTAAATATTACACCTTTCCGTGACACCTTATATAATGTAGGCAAGACTAACTAACTAAGCTAGCTAAACATTGAAGGCCTATTACTTAAGCCACGTATTCACTGAGCAACAATTGTTTATAAACTCTGTTTCAGAAACGAAATCTACGTGTTTCTGAAACAAATCATAATGTTTCAGAAACATATCATTTTGTTTCTGTAAACACTACGTGTTTCTCGATATGTTAACGTAGTGTATACAGAAACAAAATGATATGTTTCTGAAACAGAGTTTAACAATTGTTGCTCAGTGAATACGTGGCTTTATAAAGTTTTCTGAAAGTTAAGTGACATTACTTAGTACTGTGCGCCACTTTTTAATTTAGTTAAATGACATTTGTCAAGCTAAACAAATGCTAAGCAGCGTTTATAAATGATGCCGTGTTTTTACTGACGTATATTTTGTCGATGCCATCGATTCGTATAATTTCCTTTTCATTATTGTTTATATGAATATACTGGAACCCTCAGAGAAGGGCAGATTGCAACCGTCATTCTCTCTGATATTAATCGAACGAATTTTATTATTACTTTTGTTCGTTTTCATACCATTTGTGTTTGCTTCCGTCCAGCTGCCTGTTATTACGACTCCCCTAACTCCCTCTTTAATATTTACACAATATATCTTCTATTATTTCAGCTATACCTTACTTTGCAGTGAGATTAGAAAATATGAATTTGGTGTAGTTTATTCATTGTGTTTACTTGCGGGGTTACGATGCCGAGTTTGGTTTTTCGTATGTCAACAAATATGTATCGAAAGGGTCCCAAGGGTAGAAATATCTTCAGAACTAATATTGTATATCATTCGACTACAGTGAGGGTTGGGACCCTCGTAATAAAGTGCAACGAAATTCTTGAAGCAAAATGTTCATTTGGTAACATTTTGAAGCCATCAAATTCTTTTTCAGTAATTACAATCCGAACAAATTAATTCTCACTTGAAATCAAAAGGCAGTATTTTTACAACGGTTTATCAATAATTACAACAACATCATATAAAACTGCAAAAACCGCGTTGTAATCTCGTCTATAATTTACCTACTAGGTATTTTGATGAATTATTGGCCATTTTTTAAACTTTTTGACCAAGCCTTACTAAACAAAAAAATAACCATAACTAAACAATTAAATTAAAACAATTAAAAACACAGGACCGGGATGAGTGGCGTTCAAGAAGAGAGGCCTATGCTCAGTAACTGTAGTGGGCGATAGCGGGCTGATGATGATGATGATGATGAAACAATTAAAACTGTCGTACTCTTATCTCCTACTCCGCGCACTGTGTTAAAAATAACAACCGACCTACGCTGCTGTCGTAAGCCCAAGAACGGTTGCTTAAAAAAAACAGGACATGGCACTTTATACAGGAAAACTCTTACGCTCGCATATTTGCGTTCAGACTTCAGAATACATCTGTATTTTCAGAACTGCCACGGTTCTAAAACCTAGTTTAGAGCGGTAACATGTGAACTCGGTCGAGGCCAGTTATTAAATTTCTCGTTTTTGGCATGCGTTAATTTTGGAGGCGAGCCACTGCAGCAGCTAAAACCAACTAGCAACACAAAAAGTAATTTTTGTACTATTTTCAAAAACAAGCTTTTATTGCATAGTCATCGGAGCTACACACGTATAAAAAATTTCAGCTCAATCGGACAACGGAAAGTGGTTCAAAATTGAGTACAAGAATCCACCCGAACAGACATACTTACATACATTGCAAGGTAAATAAAAGCTTTAAAAAATACGATTATAAGCAACCAGCGTGAAAATATTACTGCAATGTCTGGAACAACTTAACAAGTTCACACCTCATAAGAAAGAGAAAAAGTAAGTCGTTATCATTCCCTTACTTGAACTGGGAAAAGTTACACTTTACACGCCTTTAAAAACTTCTCACGGTAACATGATTCATATCGAACGTAGAACTTACTCATATTGAAGTTTTTGTGATTCTCGGACCATTGATAGAGTAATCAGTGCAATCATTTCGCTTGAAGAAATAAGTTCAGCTACAAGCAGCACTTTGAAAGCATGATACGTGTTTTGTAAAAATACTAATATATGTATATTGTATATATGACAATTATTTAAAATTCTTGCACACAGGAAATAAAAATTACAGTACCTTTAAAAAAAGAAACGTCCAAGGAGTTACTTTCGTTAAATCTCAGATCTTTTCATTCTGACTGTTACCACAAATTTTTGAGTCCGTCTGAACAAGTTCGTTGATCTTCTAGATCATTTATGAACTTTTGCCGCCCAAATAAGATATCTGCGCTTTCCAACGTTTGTTTCTTCGAGTTTTCTTCTGATTATAGAAAAGCGCTTGCAAACCTTTATATTCAACTATTGTTGTGTTTGATCGTCATGCTTGATAGTAAGCAATGATGCTATCTACGATGGAGCACGCTCGCCTTGAACAAACCGATTCACTCTTCAACTTGACGACACCCATATTATATCTTTCAGATTGGGTAGAATATGTAGGATAAATACTGCGAAACAGAATACAAGCAGTGGTAATTGGAGTCCGATGACACTTGCAATTTAAACTTGAGCCTCGTCCCGCCAGCGACACGTTAATGACCCTTTTAATTGGGGTCCTCACACCGATGGTCATATTTTGACAAAATATACAACCGAAAATTAACTGTAACCTGTTTAGGAGAAGAGTCAAAGTGCTCTAAAAGAAGACGTGGTTAAATAAAGAGCTAACGATAAATGTCTCTAAACAAAGTGACAGATGAACTCTGCGATGCAAACGTTTTTAGCCGAAATGACAATATTTACAGCATTTTTTACATTTTTTGTTTTTACATACTAAACTTTCATATTGTTAACTTTACTGGGACATTGCAAGCAAACCAAATCTGTTTATAAAAGTTAATAGAGTGCTTGTGAGTCTTGCACTATGCGAACCTGTGTCGCGGGAACCGCGACAGTTGCACTTAAATAGTGTAATAGTTTTACGCGTAACGTGTATTTAATTGTACGAACCCTTCAAGTGAACACCTTATGAGTCACAGGTTTTTTTAAAAAACGCGCACGACATGCATTGTACGCCGATGTTACATTAAACATGGGGTAGGTTAGGTACTAAAAATTACGTCATACGTCAAACTTGACAAGAAGGGTCGGAGTCTCTGATTAATGACAACATGGAACCGCGGTCCCCTAAAATTAGACTTGATATTGCTTATCTAACCGGTAATATGTTTTTGATGTGAAATTAAGAAATTGATGTACAATAATGAACATACAGAGGTTAGTACTGCGGTGCTTGTCGCATCGCGGAGTGGTCAGAAGTGGTCCTAGTGTCATTTTTTAAAGAATGTTTCTGCAAATAAAACCAAATTTGACACGTTTATGTGAAATAGTTTTTTTAATTACGAGGAGGTCAAAAATGGCTCCAAATGGTTCGTGTAATATTACACACGGTGCTGCTCGCCAGTTCTGTTACTTGAACTTGGACCGCTACCGCTGCCGCGTGTCTAAATTGTGAAAAAACAAAGTGTGAATTGCTTTAGATAGACTGATAAACTCTTCATTGTTCAAACCACAAATTACACATTAATTAATTTTGACGAAAATATCTTGAAGAAATAATTAAGAGCTTGAACATTATTAAGGAAGCTTCTGGAATACTTTGGTTGGTGGTTGATAATTAAAAAATAATTAAATATAATCTGGGTGTCTCTAACTCAGTGTTTTTTCTAGGCAAGCAAGCTGTCGTCGACCGCGTCATGGCTTACCATCAGGCAAGATGGCTGTCAACCGCAACTCCTAGTCAACTGAATAATAAAAAATAATCTCGCTTTCCGAACCTATTGTAGTGGTCAAAGAATTTCCTACCCTATTTATTGCCAATTATTTTGAAAAGTTTCTCTTCACCAAAGAATTAGGTAGAATATTACTGGCGTTGCCATTGGAGCCGCAACAGAATTTAACAGGCCACTAAACTCTATTAACTTCGGTGATATCCGCGTATACAGAACAGGCTATTGGCAAATAGTTTATTATTAATGTTCCCTGATTTTTAGGGTTGTCACTCTAAAGCAGATTTACTGCACAACAAGAATCACGGTCACAATTCACACGGATTTATTCTTGATAAAAAAAACATCCATTAAAAAGTTAGGAGTTAAAAATTGATCTGCAAAAATCTCGGCAAAGGTCATTAAATCTGTTTTTGTTTTCTTTAAGATTTAAATATTAGCTAGATTCGATTTAGTATTAAAGATGCATGCAACTAATAAGATACGGCAGCATTAGCATTATTAAGCATTAGCAAAGTACCGTTCACCAGATTACTTAGGGCTGATAACTGATAATGACCTTTATTATTTAATCCGGTACCTCAACGGTTTTAAAATATATGATTAGGTATATACTTCTTAAAACAGTTTGCTTACTATTTTTTTAATTTTTAGTTTCAAATTTTGACAACCCTACGTGAACGCGATAGTGGCTCGTCTAGCTTTCGAACATTTCCGATTCATAACAATTTAGCAATGTTGTCCTAATTCCAGTGAACAATGCTGTTCTGATTCAGATTCACCTGTAAATTTTCATGACGTTATGACCAATAATGGTGACAATTATTATGTTGACTGTTGGTCTAGCATGAGTTATGTATGTGGTAACACAGGAATCCGAAAATTTGTTCAAATTTTCAGCTCAGTGCGATTTTTTGTAACCTTTCCTTACTTTTTGAGATTACTTGACCGGGGTAGTAGCGAGGTCCGGTAGAAAAATGTTTGAACAAATGCAGTTTCTATTTGTGTTGATAGGGGTCGCTGTCTTATTTTTTTATGGATTTTTCAATCGAATACTCGCACGTGTTTCGCGAGAGAATTCATACTGCGGCTCGTCTGTTTTGTATTGAGGTATTGTAGATAAAATTTTCTAAACTTAACTTAAAACAACGAAATAAAATAATAAACGGAGAATCATTTGATGTTGGCGATAGTAAATAGGTTAAGTAAAGTTAAAAAAATAATTGTCAGTTTTACAACTCAACAAAGTTTTGAATCGATTCCGGATACCAGTGATGTGTTCTGAAAAGTAAAAAGTACTGAATACCAGAATCAGGGTAAATCATAGCTCCCAATTAAGCGTAATCGTAGCTGCATTCAGCTTTTTTACGTTATCGGAAAAATATCACCGTAATTGTGGCCTGAACTTTTTTCATGCCAACTTTAAAATGCACTCACTAGCGGAATGTCCGTGAAGTGCTGGCGTGTTCCAAATCCGAATTTCAAAACGCATTCTCTGGATGGAGCAATCTCGGGCATTCTAGTGCTCCGTACGTGGCTTACGGACTTCGTAAGCCACTCTTCGCGTTTGCCGTTACGACCGCACGTGACCGCCATCCAACATGAGATTAGCAACACTTATAAGCGACATTTTATTTGAATTTAACACTCAGTCAACCGTGAAAATGTGTGGAGGCAATCTCGGTTGATTTTATGCACTTTGCTTGACGGACCATTTGAACGCAGGAGGTTATATCGGCTTCACGTGGTCCTTAGTAGCCGATCCTACGAAGCAAGGTTTTATTAGCATACCCAATGTACCTACTCGTATTCTGATATCATCATATGTATTCGTGAAAAACTTCAGTTTCGTTTTTATTATTAACCTAACAATCTGTCCAATAAGTCCGCCAGCTGTTACATTTATTTATAGACGTTACTAAGTATTAACTTTTTTCTGGTGAGAAGAATAACGGAATCAGTTTCGCAAAACATGTCAATTCGCCTCTAGCCTCGGACCATAATGTAGTTACTAGTTGCAAAGCTATTAGTAACATCCATTTTAATACAACAAGTCTTAATAATACTGCAAGTCTTAAAAAGGCTTCAAGACGGGGTAATTCCACCGGTTTCATACTCGTCTTTAGCTTGTATGACGCATCGCCGGACGCGTTTCTTATACGGAATTCACCCTCATTAGGGACAGTCTAGTTTCTTAGGTCTCATTAGTTCTTCCTATTGAGTGAAGTAGGAAATCTAGAAAAGAAAAGCACATTTGACAAGATTGTTAAGCCAAATGAGCTTTGTTGAAAACATGTTTTGGCAATACACAAAACATACAAAACAATGCATATTACTTAAGAAGGTATTTGACTATAAATATGACCAGTAGTTACCTAAGGTACCAAAGTTTTTTTTTATAAAAAGTTCAAGCGACCTAACATGGCTAGATAATTATCATTGCTTTTCAAAGACATCACATCGCTAGTCTTTTGGGTACTTTACCCGCGGAAAGGGACTTGAGCTCTGTTTTCATTTGTGATATATTTTTTCTTTTTTTAGGTTTACGTATAGGTAGGAAGTTACATCATTTTATTTTTTAATATTATTATTTTCATTATTAGGGTAATGCAACAGAAAAGAAGTAGTTCTAACCCGTCGCTGTGCATAGCCAATAAACGAAGTCTGCCGAGGATGTCAAACGGTGGAACATTGCCTCAATTCAAACCTTTTCAGCTCTAATAAAGTCGCCTTGTAAATAAATAAATCACGCAGGCAGTGTAGCGTAAGGCCCTTCGTACATGAGGTGACACATGTCGAATACCGTTGATCTTCACGCAGTTAGTGCGCTTGAATGGATCTTCTTATATGAATCGACAAAATGTTGGCGATGCGTGCCGAATTTGTGTGGAAAGCTCGGCTTAAGAACGATTGACGATGGTTGCGTTTCAGAAAAAAATGCTAGGAGTAAAAAATATTTTAAAGTGTAACATATGCTCGTATTATATCGACTGTTTAAAAATGAAAGTGACGAAAGTCGCGACGCTATTCAAGCTACCAATGTCGCCTTGTATACGAAAGATCTAAAAGTAACAATGAGTCCACCCCTTCAAAATCTCCAAACAGTAGGTACCTACTTCTTATAAAACTCTTATTAGCGTTATTTACAGTGGCAAGTGCGACCCCTGATGACAGGGGGTGCAAAGTGGCCCACATCTTATTACAGCCCCCTGTATTCCCATAAATAACTCCGTACGAACTATTTGATTAGAACGCGGGGGTGGCGAGGGAAATCCCCCTTTTATTGGGCTTAAATGCATTTAGAAAATGGGATTCCGTCCGTCGCTCTGTATGATATATTCGTTTCCGTGTATACCCTATTAAAACTAAGGAATTTAATATTTGGTTATGGATTTCATTACCGCAAATCCCATTTGAGGCACGCGTCTGTTACAAATCTAAATCTGTTCGAAATTAATTAATCTGGTAATGATTTACTGCCGTGTTTTTGGAGTAAACTTTTCATTAATGATTTGGTTCGGGTAGATGGTTTTAAACTGTTTTAAAACGTTTAACAGGATAGCTCCGACGTTTGTTGTAGAACGATTTTTGTTTAGCGTCGCCGCAGCGTCGTCAGATACCTCTTGAGGACCTGAAAAGTTGATACGTTGATATTTGAGGTAGGCGGCGCGCGGCGGTGACCACTTACCATCAGGTAGCCCGTCGCTTGTTTGCCACTTATTTTTGTAAACATACGCTAGTAGGAATCCCATACCCCGAAACATATATTTTCAAGCCCTCCTAGCTCATATTTCTGCTCTTAACATCAATTTCACGCTACACGTCACGGTCTACACATCTAATGGCGCGAATCAAAAGTGACGTCATTAAACAGCATATGTTGCCCTCAGGAACATAGGGTGTTAATGTCCAGCGGTCCCCTCCGTTTATAGAAATACTGTTAATTGCGTTGCTGTTTTGTAGTGGTTATTTTATGTGCGAAATCACAGATGTTTAAGAAAAATAATAGGAATGGAGTAAGAGCGTTTATATGACTCATTGTTCCTTTAAAATTATACTCGTAGCTTTCGAAAATGTTAGTGTAGTCCGCATGAAAAAGTACAACTGATATGCCATGTACACATGACAGCATTGGTTCCTTTTCAAACCCCCTTCTGGACATACACATATCTGCCTCATTCTTAGCACATCATTCTATCGGATCCTGTGACCTCATCATTAATTTTACTTAGCATCTGTTTGACCAGTAGCCGAGAGTATAACCTAATTTAAAAAAACCAATCTCCTCTAAGTACGAGTATTGCAGTACCTACAGCAATTTTCATCATAGCTTAGATTCCCCACAAACCTCATTGCCATTGCATTCATTCCAATTCTTCCATCTCACTCCAGCATGATCAGACCACTTCAAGCCCCTTGCAACCGCTAAGACCCCCGTTTCTTTCCACAAAAGAAATAAATACAAATTAAAGGGCAAGCAGTACCCCGAGCTAATCAAAGAATACATCTACGTGCAGCCCCCGTACAATCAGCTAAAAGCAAACCCTCGTATTTGACAGGCCGTGACCGATTCCGGACATTGATAGTACAGAATAAATGCTTCTTATACACTCTGTAGCTGCCGGTTCATTCTTTGTTATTTATTTACTTTTGTTTGAGGAAGAAACTCTCATCTTTAAAATGAGACGCGCTTCCCATAAGTCAAAGTCCAAACTATAATAAAAGTCAATTCTGTCGAACTGTCTTCTAGCTAATTTGACAGTTAAAATTGAGATAAATAAAGATAAAGAGATCAAGGTGAAATATTTGTCTTCGTACGTATTTTTTTATAGTATTGTGGAAGTGAAAGATGGCAACAATTTTAGAGCTTTTTTTTTTTTTTTTTATTCAGAAAATAATAAAAAAACAACAAAACAACAATCATTGCAGTTTGAATCCCCCTTGCAATCACATGAAAGGAAATTCGCGAGTAGCTATATAGTTACGAGCTCGTGTTTAATCCCTAATTTGGGGCGTGAACGGACCCCCAGGGGGCTCGCAATGAGCCAATATTAAATTGGCAACATTGGAGCATAATTGCATTTTATTACTATCCCGCGGGCGGTGCCCCGTCGAGGCCCTATTCAATATAGGCAGGAATTACCGTAGGTATTGTGAATAGATTTCGACGAGTTAATACTAAATGGTTCAATTGCACAGAACATAAACGGTGTAGGTATTAAGCGAACCGCTAGAGTGTGGAATGCTTTGGTCCACTGGGCGTTTCTCGATGGTATTTAGTGTCTTCAAGACGCGAGCGAATCGGTTTGTTCTAAGCAAGCGTGCTCTATAGTAGACCAGATCGTTGCTTGCCATCAGGCAAGATGGCGGTCAAACGTAAAATTATCATGGAATTAAAAAAAATATATAAACGTTATTATAGATGCTAAGCAAGCGAACGAAACTCACAAATTTTATTAAAGTCGAGATACAAAAAGATTAGAAAAGCTGAGGTTTTGTGCCAGTGCCAAGCGACACAACAACGAGCGCGTCACGCCTGTAACTCACCTGATGAAGGTCGTGATGAGTATGCTCGTGTTAATTACATATGTATAACAAAATGTGTCAAAACCACGTCAGTTTCCACAGAATAATATTTATTTCAATAACTGTGTAGGTACTAAGCTTACCCTTTGCAGGCAAAAGTTATCAACAAGACTACAGCTTCCTAAGCACTTGCTTATGACTGCATAACGAATGCTACCTTTTACGTTTGTTACGTCATTTGAAACATCCCATGCAGAGCCACAGATTAATAGCAGTTTAATACGAACGTTCCAATGTTTCTGCTCAATAGGGAGCCATATCGTAGATTATGAACGGAGTATTCAATTAGGGGTCTTTGACCTGAATATCAGTGCTCGATGTTAGCTGATTTAGGCAATCATGAGGAATTTATTCCAGTGAATAAAACTGGCTTTTTATTAGTTCTCGTCTGTTATGATTAGTCTGGAAGTTTCGTTTTGTTTTCGCGAATAACACGTACAGTGATTAGTTTTTGTTCGTGCTCTCGTATGAAGCCGCAACAAAGTTACTATAGCAGTAATGCGATACATTGCAAATAGATGTCGCGACAACTTTGATTCGATGACGGTATGATTTTGGACGTTGGTGGATGCAGGAAGGAAAAGACAAAAATGGGGAGTTGTATCGTTTTTAATTAGTAGCTTTAGTTTGAGTAGCTTTGTATTTAACTTGGCATAGTTTTATTTAACTTGGGAGTTTTATGTCCAGCGGTGGCCTGTATGGTGATGATGTTGATGAAAAAAGAAGTAAAGAAGAAGTGTAAGTGTTTTTATATCGGTCGTAATGCTTAGTCCAGTAGTTCAATTGCGTTATTATTTTCACAAAAATAAACCTATATCAATCGCCCAAATAAGTACCAACACAGAAAGACTATTTACAATGTTTTAGTCATCGCTTACGCACTTTGAAATTGTATTAGAACGCTGAATCAGGTTGAACTAAACGCAGTAACATAAACAAATACATACTCTAAATAGTGTGGTACCGCAAATACGCCCTTGGCGTACTCCACTTACCTGTAAAACAGAAATTTGTATCAATACACGTGGAACAGACGTACATATAAATACTCAAGGTCAACGAACCCGGGATCGTACGAAAACCAGACGCATGTTATACATACTTCAAAGAACTTTTGGAAGTTTCACGAGGATATGAAGCTACCAAATTCAGATGGAATTGTTGGGAAACAAACGTTGATAATATTCATAGATTTTTTAATTACCAGGGTAATGGGGGGTTCGAGAAGTGAAGTCAGAAAAAAATCTTTAGGTTTTACAGGACAGAAGTATTTGCTGCCAAAGAATATATGCACAGACAGAGATGATGATAATATATAGTTAAATACATTACGAAATACAAATAATTGTGTAAGCTTAAAATGTACAGTAACAAATTCTGCTCCAACCACCAAACTGGGTAAGCAACCGTATCTTAGTTGTTTAGGCTTCCCAAACTTGAATTTAAAGTTCTTAATTTGCGAGAAGTATTTCTGGTAATAAAATAAATTAAGTTAAATTAAAACAAAGTCATATAAATTAAGATGAAAAATTGTGTACTCGTATCAATATCACCTAAACGTAAGACGATAAAGATAAATGAACAAGTTTTTTTTATGTAATTGAGTGACGAGACGAGCAAATCGCTCGCCTGATGTTAAACGTCACGTTTGTCCATAACAGGTCTGCGCCACCCATCGATCTAGTATAATCCGACTTCGGTGGCGCCACCCAGAATTTTGAAGTCGCAGAATTCAAGACCCTGCGCGGCACAGCACTGCGCTCGTCACCCTGAGATATAGGTTGTTAGATATAAGTTTTGTACTATACTATTTGTACTAGTAAAATCATGTACTTTTTATAGGTACATCTATGCGTTATCCTGTTTAACTTTAAGCAGCAGATTAAGTACTAATCAGAGAATTAAAGTATCGTTTTACAGTTCACCGAGTTCTGAACCTTAAAACATTAAACCAGGATTAAACCAAAGAATCCAATAGCTAAAAAGGCTTTGGGATAGATAGTCGGATTATTTTAAACCTCTTTTTCCCGGTTCTCGGTTTTAACCTTTTCTGCGTCTTAATTGATCTACGGCTCCTCGGCGAAAGGAAAAGCGAAATTACGAGTGTTTTGAAAGTAGGTAGAAGTTTTTGTTAATCGACTTTGTTTATAAAGTTAAGCTGAGCGAGACGATTCTTCAGGCTACACGTAAATTTCGCTTAGGATCTTGATAAAAGTTGTTAAATTTCTAAATAAATAGTACCCCGAAACCGTAGCTTCCCTTGATCATCACGAGGAACTTTCTCTACAATACATACCAATATTTTTATAAATTAATGAAATAATAATGTTTCCGCCATATTATTATTTTTTTAATTATAAAGAACAATATGTCGTAAACAATGTTATTGTTCACTTATGCTATCCCACTTCTGAACAAATGTCTGCCATCTCTTTCCAGAAATTACTTGACAGATTCAACTCGTCAGCCAATAATACATCAAAGTAGACTCGCCAGAGTTTTTCAGCCTGCCTCGTCTCTTTTACTCGTTTTTAGGCACTCACTGCGTAATTTTCGCGGTTACAATCGTAATTATAAAAAATATGTTTATACTGCAACTACTAGGGGTTGGCTGTTGGCGCAATGAACTTTCTTATTACCCGTGCCAAGCAAAACGATCTTTTCCACGCTGCCAATACTCGTCGTTCACGGATACTTCACAACCAACAGTTAATTCTCCTTGAATTGCATAATGCATTGTTTACCTTGACTGCAACTCAATAACTTGATAACCTAAGTCATTATATCTTTGGACGCAGCGCAATACATTTTACTTAAGAGTTCTTAACGTCAAATATGAGTAATGACTTAATACTCTAAGAATGTCTGGAACCTGGCCAGTATTTTTAGACCCTCTAGGGCTGCTGCTACGCGTCATCAGAATATGAAGTACGATGTCTTGAAAAAAAAATTAAAATGTTTTTTTCCTTTTTTTTTTAAATTGCATTATACTAATTGAAAGCGGTTTCATTCACAGTTTACAAGAATAAACATTATATAGTATGCTACCTATATACCCGTTGGTTACTAGGTATTTTATTGTTAAATGTTATAAAACGTGCTTCGGCCGTTTGATCCTAATCATATTTACAATTTTATATTCTATACTAATATTATAAAGAGGAAAGATTTGTATTCTTGTATGTTTGTGTTGAATAAACACAAAAACTATTAGACCGATTTCAAAAATTCTTTCACCATTAGATTGCTACATTATCCCTGAGTAACATAGGCTATATTTTATACCCGTGCAAAGCCGGGGCAGGTCGCTAGTATGATATAAAGTAATATTACACTTGTTATTTCTGCAATCTTTTCTATACCGAGTTTCGAATTGCATTCGACGTGATTTATGTGATACTCGTATATGTATTTCATACGTAACTTAAACCGTGCCGTACAAGTTCTAAGCCCGTGGCAACCCTACGTCGTCTTCTTAAAACAATTAGGTATCTTTTTACCAAGTCCCCGACCTAAAAGGAACGATGCCAAAAAGGAAATAGTTTTAGACGAGGCCTTTATTACCCCAGTAATTTAAGAAGTTCGTTAGACTAATTTTTCGTATCACTTAAGTGCTGTGGAATTTATTTAGTCAGGGCGCAATTAGGACTTTAGTTTTAGGGCCAAAGGCAAATAATTGGATAAAAGATAGAGTGCCTCAACACTTTTTTTTTTGTGTTTGCTCTAGCCTTAACTTAGCCTATAAGTTTACGCTGACATTCATACACATACGCTGACAGACAGTCATCTGCCTACCCTTATATATGTGGGTTCGGTTCAGTATGCACGTAAAGTCGTACTTTTATCCTATCCTATTATAAATGCCAAAGTGTGTTTGTGTGAATGTTTGATACCACGTATCTTCGTAACTGCTTAACTGATTTTGATAAAATTTGGAATGTAAATACCAAACGCCAGTCTTCGTCATTAACCGTCTTCATCGTGGGTGAAACTGCGGGCGCATCGATTTAGACAGTATTTACCAAAAAATATTTTAGGGGGAAACTTAGTCAGTCTTCTCTCTCGCCCTAACTACGTCCTCGCAAGTTTTATCGAATTGGCACAAACGCTAACATTAACCTCCAGGCAGCTGGAGGTGAATCAATCAATGGTAGGCTTAATTGGGCTTAGTGTTATTTCAGGAACTTCGGAATGTTTTTCAAATTACCTTTCGACTTGATAAATTTTATTCGAAACATAGATCCTGGGAAATAGAAGATTACTGATTTTATTTTCCTATCTAATGGTTCTGTAACTTTTGGCACATTATACCTCTACAGGGTTATTTATAAAGGGTATGCTAAGCCGAAAAGGGCTCATAGTACTCATCATTATGAACAGCTTTTAATATAAGACCAACCCGAAATTCGCGATAAAAACAAGCTGTTCCATAGAAAAATGTCAATGACACTCGACAAAGTGTATGAAACGGCCGATTTTTTTTTCGCGAATTCTGGGTTGGTCCCAAAGTGAAAGTAGTTCATAATGATGAGTACTATGAGCCCTTTTCGGCTCAGCATACTCTTTATGAATAACCCTGTATTATTCTGTTCAATGAGCGCTACGTTGGGTAGGGTGGCACGTTAAATTGTAGGTCCTATATTTTGTTCTTTAACAACTGCCAAGACATATCAGCAGCCTTCAAGCGACCTAAAAACTGTGACACCAGGACCACTCGACTTATACCAGAAGAATGAAGAATGAAGAAATTTTATTGTTTTATTAATATGTATGTTAGTTTGTAAGGTATTTATTTTCTATGGGCCTCTGTAACTTGCATTGCATGCAAGTTATATTGCCTGAAATAAACGGATTATTATTATTATTATACGAGCTTACTTACTTATCAGTTTTTATAAATTACATTAATAGGTACTGAATGATAAGTCCTGGAATCAGTTTTCAGATCCCCACCCAACCATACTTTTCAAAACATACTATAAAGTAACACCAGAAATTATCTGTTTTCCAGAAAATGCAAGAACACAAAACAGAAATTACAGTACGTAAACAACAAAAAACCGAATTCCTGTACTCAGAACGGAAGCCCAGTTAACGTTACTGGGAAAGTCGACAAGTTCGGTCGAAGAACTGTACTCTAGGTACTCACTGAAACAATGCCTTACTCCTGACAAATGCCTCCGTTCCTTTACACGGAATCCTATTAATTCTGACAAATCCAATGTAAGAAGCCAGGTAATCTCGAAATTAATGCTTTGAGCCGTATCGAAAGAATACAAATTTCTTTTCGTATTTCGATAAACTTTTCTTTTTAATCTTGGCTCACATGTCTGAAATTTTCGAGCGCCACGAGGTCGTTAAGAATGTTTTTGGATGAAATAAACAAATAAAATAAGATCGAGAGATTGTCTTCTGAAAATATCTTACACGGATTTTCATATGAAATTTCTAGCGTTATATTTATAACAAGGCAAATGTAGATTGTCAGAAGAACTACCAGCCGGATAACTACTATTATGGGTAAAAAATCAATTCACTGAAATAATGATTTTTTTTTACTTATTTTTATACAGGGTTTTACTATGCAGTATTTTTACTACCAACCGCAGTGTATAACGGCTATTTAAATTCAGACCATAAGGCTGGGCTCTCAGTCTATGGGAAGTAAGGAACCCTACAGTAGCGTAGCGTGTTATCTTCAGATTTCCCAGTTTTTAACCACATTAAGCTACAGTATGGTGTATCACGTGATCGAGAACACAGAATAGTAAAGAACAGAACAATTAAAACTGCAACAATAGGCAATATCATGTGCTTATTCATGGTTATAAGGGAAGAGTATGGTAAGCCAAGATGGCTCACAGTATTTATGATTATGAATCCCTTTTACTATGAGGTAACCCCGAAATCGTAAAATACAAAAACAAACCAAAACCATTGTTCCATACAAAAATGACAATGTCAGTCGACAAAAAGCTGATTTTTTTTTCGTGATTTTCTGATTGCTGCTATAGTAAAAGTTGGGGCTACCTCACCGTTTTTGCGTACAAGCAACAAACAACATCCGAACATGCAAACTTTGACATTAATATTAGTAGGATTAGTAAAAAGTCTACGTGACCCAGGTTACAAATCTGTTCCTCAGCAATCTGCACCAATAAATAACCGATAGGCAAGCGGTGAGCATCGCGAATCGCGTGATAACGTTCATTAGGCGGCAATAGCCCGCAGAAATAGTTTTTGTGTCGAATAACGCGGGAATGGATGACTGTGCTGAACGGAACCATGATGGGAACTAAACTTGATTCTTTATTATACAGGGAACGAAATGTGATTTTTATTATCTTGCTGAAATGTCTTTAAGTATAAATTAAATAAAGATAGATAAAAGGCGATACCTTATTATGGTTTTTCTTTTTCTTAAAGGTTTTATTATATTGTATTGTAGATAGTTCTAAGCAAAAAACTTGATGCAGACGATATTTAATTAGAATGGTCAATTGGTTACACTAATCGTTAAGATATATAAAAACACCATTCTGTCTATCTACCTTTTTCCTGTGTATCTATTTGTTACATTTTAATTAATAAACAGTTAACTAATCTCCGTGAAATTTAGTAAAAAAGTTGGGTGCTATATGAAAATAGACTTGAGATCTTAATCTTTTAAAAAAATAATAGGCCCAAGTTTGGAGGCTTTTTAAGACAGATCTAAATTTTCTAAAACTATTGGCGGCTTGCAATGATAAAGACAGATATATTTTTAGTTAGTTTAGATCTGTCTTAAAATGCCTTCAAACTTGGGCCTATTGACCTTTTATCTTAAAATAATAGTAGTAAACTGGTCTCGTTCTCCACATTCGACGACATTGTCGCTTGGTGTCAACGCAGTAACGCTAAACCAAATATCATGAAATCTTGGTAAATATTTGGGACTACAATAATATACGTTAAAAATCGAATCTGGAAGTTTCTCCGGCATTTATTAAAACAATCAGAACAAAACTGCAGCATTACGAATGCAGCTTTTAAAATGGAACTGCCAAAAATGGAACAAACCAATCAACAATGCACGTTAATTGGAACCTATCGGTGGACATTCCATAGACATCCTGCTTGAAATCTGACGCAAATAACAAACGACTTCAATAATATACGCTGGCGCAACAAAATACAGAAGTGAAAAATCATCTCTTTCTTGATCACACCAGAAACCAAAAAAATAAAATGAAAATAATGCTCAAAACCAGTGAAACAACAGACAGCCTTAGTACTTTAGTCGAATGTAATTTTATTTCGTCTTAGTTTTTTTTTTCTTGTAATTTGTGTGGTGTACAATAAAGATACATAAATTTCTCTTATCGCTAAGTGCGTACGTAAGTACAAATAAGATATCATGAAAATAATCCGAGGCTAGATGTAATGGCTTGAGAAAAGTCTGGTCTTACATTATATATCTGGTTTTCTAGGAAACAAATACTGACAGTGCTATTCCCTGCTCAAAACGCTTGCTAGCTTTATACATTATTAAGCTTTACGAATATAATAAGTATAACGAAAGTAATTAAAAATAATTCTTGAATATGAGTTACATTGATTATATTGATTTATATCTCTACAGAGCTACGATGCCACTGACAAACACACATACAGACACGTCAAACTTCACGTCAAACAAAATAAATAATTAGGCCGCTTTTTCGCCACGCCGGTCGTAGTCTGATACAGACAACGTAGCGACGGTTGCACCCCTCAATTTCAACTCTCTGTTCCCAATTCTCGCGAAAAATTCAAAAGGAACACAAGCGAAATTGGCGACGGGATTCCATTCACATAGACATCGCAATATGTGACTGCAGTACCTTTACTTTGTAGAAATGCTGAGTTGCGCTCTTTTTGATCTGACTGTCACAATCGGTACGATAAACTTTATGAAAACTTCAAAAGGGCTGATAATAGAGTCTTGAAAAGAAGGCAAGGTTTTTTTATTACGAATAAATATACGTAAGTATATACATAATTATGTATAAGTATAAATAAATAAGTCCGAGCCTTCGATCGCTTACCATTTGCAATGGAGATCTCTTACCGTCAGACGACCCGTTGCTTATTTGCCACATATAAATATGGCATAAAAAAGATTGCTTCCAAAATATTCAAGAAAATCATATAGACTAAAATGCCTAGTATTAGCAAAGTGCTAATCCAAAGCCTACGAATTAAATTTAACAAAATTAACACAAATATTCAAAGTCCGCAAAATTGCGCACTACGGGTAGAGCACCAAAATGACGACTACAGCTTGTTTTTGGCACGCCTCGCGCCTGTCATAAGCACCGACCTAATTTATTAAAACCTAGCTCAGTCTAGTCCAAAAGTTAGTCACTGGAACCATCTACAGACTGCGGCTGTTCCAGTGTTCCAGCCACAGATTACGTTCCAGTCTCCAGGCCGGCGGCGTTTTGTTTCTGTTCTGCCCTGATTGTTGGCGGTCAACGACAAGCCGCTAACGGTAAAGCACGAGACAATAAAACAGCTTTGGCGATGATACCTTTTGAATTTAAATTTCGCAGCTGTCTCTAGCTATCTATCTTTTTGGATACTTAATTAAGTCGAGATGTTGGAAACAAAAGGTGGCAAAAGTAACAATATTTTTGGACTCTTATATATTTTGTTGAACATTCTAAAAAGATGGTCAAATTGTATGGCTGCAAATATTTGTCTATCATTCTACAATAAAAAGCCGCAAAAATCCTAAAGAAAAACATCGAAATGGTCATTCCTAAATTTCGGCGACCTTACCAATTGCAGGATTAAAAGAAGGAAATAAATTAACCTTTTCCCAGCTCAAAATTAACAAGTCAAATAAACAGGAGTCGGCTATAAAACCGGCGTCGTTTGAACACAATCCTCTAAGTAAACCAAACTGACAAAACACTCGGCGAGCTCTTAAAAAAACATGAACCACGGCACGGTGCTCCCGAAAGGCACCGGTCCGGACCTTTTATTGCATTGCAATTTTGAGAATGGAACTGCTTGGTCAACCCGAGGGAATTGTAAGATAAGACAGAACTTGAACTTTGCACAAAATAAGACAGCTAGAAGTGATCAAGAAATATTTTACAATCGAACTGGTAATTAGAATAGTCATTTTAGAGTGGTGCTAATGAGTGTGAAACGTTATTTATTTATTTTAATTACATCATAGACATGCGTTTGCCCGCTATCTCGCCTGATGGTAAGCAACGAACCTGACTGATCTTGGCGAGCTTATTATATAGTGTCAAATAAGCCAATCCGTCAATCAGTCAATACAGCCACTGGTAGTAGTTAATCGTTTAAGAAACGACGCTACCTCAGTAACTGTTTTCTCCTGTTTTATTATTCTAGAGTTTGGAGGTCGCTCGTCCACTCCCTACTGATTGTAAGAGCAGTGTTATGACACTCTTAACCCGATTTCAAGTCAGACTTGTCTACTTGGCACTACGTAGCTTGACAATTTGACACAACTGTGTACACTGTACAGTACATGTACATTGTACAAGTGTACAAGCTGTCCCGTGTCCCGTGCCATTTTGAAATTCTTGCATTCCATTTTGTTCCATTTTCAATTTCAACGTTTAACTTTTTTCGAAATGGCAATAGCGTGATTTACGCCAATTTTGCAAACATTGCAACATTTTGCTGTGATTTTAACCGTTTGGAGTCACGATTTGTTGCGCAAATGACAATTTATCAGGGTTTAAAGACGAGATCATGACTAATTTTGGGGGTAATTATTAATCCCATTGATTCGCTATTTCTTCTTTGTTGGTTCTTTTTCAGCGGGTATCGCCCAGTTTATTTACGTGATTTATTTTGATCATATTTTGGAGGTTATTATTTATATGTACCATCGTTATCATTCTTTCATATAAGTTCTTTTATATAGTAGATAGTAATTTAAGAACTAGAGCTCCATTGACCCAAAAATCTATCACTACAATCAAATGAAACGTATCTTCCAGTTCATTTCCGTAACATTTTTGCATGTCTAACTATACCATAACCAGCCCAAGTAGAGCCCCAGGACCTTTAGCATTTTCACTTAAACTTGACTGATGTACGAGGTCAAACGGATAAAGGGTCCTTTTGGAGTCCCGTCACGGCGTATCAATAAATATGAAGCTATCGGATGGCATCAAATCTCACAAACCGATACGAGTTCTGGAGTTCTGTGAAGTTAGGGTATTGCTGTGCTGCTCTTGCATAGTAATGGTAAGAGTTGAACTTTATTTATAGATCGGACACGTGATGGCTGTAGCTTCCGGATCGTACTATCGGATTAGTAGCTTTTTTTTATATTTTTTCAACGTCGGTGAGCGACGATGCAGCCTAAGACGAAGCACGCAGGCTTAGAAGATTCACTCTGACCTTGAAAACCCCAAAATTATATCTTTTAGAAAACAACTCACATTTGCATTTAATATTAATTAGGACAATATATTCCCCTAAACCAATAATGATTTAGTTTTTTTTAAAGGTGTCTTGTTTGAAAGTAACACAGCTATGATTAAAAAAAATCCTTCAGCCATTTAAAAAATCATCAGATTCCCGGCCACTTTTTTAATTCTCAATTTATACTTGTTTTGTTATAAGCAATTGAGGAACGAGCCACTTAGAATTTTCCTTATTCCGAAAGAACGGAACAACATTTTTAAGCCTCGCTTTGTTAATTACTAAAGTTATCACCGTTAGCTAATTCACGATGATAAAGTTTGTTAGGGGCCATTTATTAATTACTTAAAGATGATTTTGGCGATTTTAGACCCCCACGTAAGAAACTTCAGATTTCTCGAACACGCTCCCCCCCCCCCCCCCCCGCCCTCCTTCTACTTACGCAAGACTTTGTCTTGTTTTTCAGAATAATAAAATGATTTAAGAAAATAATCAGTTGCACTAAAGACGTAAATCAAAGATTCTTTTGACAAATCATTCAGGCTAGATTTGGTTACTTTCTACCAGCTATAGATTACTTATTATAAGAAATTAGTACATATTTATTAGATAACCAAGTAAATACTGGATAAAAACTAGTAGTCCTAATTTTAAATTTTCACTTATAAAATCTATATATATAAAAATGAAACCCGTTTTCCTTGGTCACGGCCTCACGCGTGAATGGCTGGACCGATTTCACTAATTCTTTTTTGTTGTATTTGTTATTATTAGGAGAAGGTTCTTACGGAAAAAAATATTAAGAAAATCTCTCAGAAATATTGAAAAACCCTAAAAACAGCCCTTTTATTTTTCCCATACGTTTTCTAACTAAAACGAGCTTTATTGCTATTGTATAAAGTTCATATTGAATTGCAAGCACTCACTGTTGTTTAAGCAATGTAGGTATGTTCCTAACGTCCAAGAGTCAATTTGCACTTTATTACCTCTGTACAAAGTTCAAATTCAATCATATCTATCAAAACAGTGTGCGTTTTATACTGATAATTTTTACTATAAATTGACAAGTTAGCATCAACAAACTACGGTTGCTATAGTTACGCAATAGCATGAGAATAGAGGTTATAACAATAATAATAACTATAACAATAACTATAATTATTCTCAACACCTTTGGTCACGCCATCACGCGTGAACGACTGGACCGATTTCAATTTACTCTACGTTTATCCCAAAGTCTACCCGTGCGAAGCAGGGACGGGCCGCTAGTATTACATAAAAATGGATTTTACCCCCTTCCCCCTCAAGATAAGATCATGTAGAGATTTTTTACCCCTCCCTCCCCCTAGAGATCCTTACGTAATTAATGAACGGCCGCTTAGAACGAAGTTTTGTTGTCCTTTAATTTTTGATATCAGTCTATCCCTCGAGGCAGTTTGTCATCATTTTCCCGTGCATTATGAAGATGAGCATTATTAGTTTCTTTTTGTTTATCCAATCTACGTCAAATTGTGTTGTTACGGGTAGGTAAGTAGGTCGTTACTTTAGTTGTTACGACAGTAAATTCATTTTTGTGAGTAGGTCTCTGTTTTGTATTAAATTCATTTAGGAGATTATTCTTCGTGTTTATTTTTTGTTATTGGAATTTTGTTTATGTCCGTGATGTTAATGGTCAAGAAATTAAGGTTTGTTGGGAAGATATTGCTTAAATAACTTTTTTGTACCTATCCTAGGTACTAGTATTTTAAATTTATGAATATATGTGTGTGTGTGAATGTTTGTTTTCATGTATCTCCGTTACCACTGAACCGATTAAGATGAAAATTAGAATAGAAATAGTTCATTCCTGCATTAACACAGTTACATCATTACTTCATCAACACCGTTTTTCATCAACGCGCAAATGAAACTACGGGGCACAACAAGTCTTTCATATTTTCAAGCGTTTATTTATTTGAGCTGAAGAAAGTATTTAAGTTGCATTGTATTGTTTTAAACTGACTTCAAAAAAGGAGGAGGTTATGAATTCGACTGTTTTTTTTTTTGTTACCTCATACCTAACTTTTGACTGGGTGAATCGATTCTGATGATTCTTTTTTTATAAGGAAGCTGACGCTTCCCGTGTGGTCCCATTTCAGTGTAGTCCAGTTCTGATAATGGTATCCATGAGAAATACCATATAAGTCTTAAATTTGCATTAAGTACGTGCGCGACAAATAGATGAATAACTCAATAGTCGGTCTTTTGAAGTCGGTTTTTGTTTTGTAAAAATTATTATTACGTGTTCACATTTAAACAAATTTTTGGTCTTTTTTTGTCTAACGCATGACGCATAATCTCTAGTTTGTTATATAAACAATTTTGTGATGGCAGTAAATTTGTTGTAATCTAAGCGACTTGTTTTTACTACTGCTAGAAGTTTAAACTGCTTTGAACGAGAGTCGACAAAGTATTTTATTCCTCTGTTTTGTTCTGGGCTAGAAGCAGTGCCTGTCGTATTTCATCAAGTGACTAATAAAAAACTAAAGAAACTTTTATCGCAACACTGTATCTATCTCGGATGCTTTATACAGTTAATGCTAATAGAATACTTAAATCCGTGTATAAGCTGGTATCTATATATCAATAAAAGAAACAGATCTATATATATATGTTGGTTATGTTGGTTTGTGTACGCTTCAAAAACTCAAAAAGTTCTGCACCGATCGAGCTGAAATTTTAGCATGATATAGGTATAATACGCATCAAGGATTTTTTTTTATCCACAGTGAAGCGTGGCAGGGAACAGCTAGTATTTTATATGATTAAATTTCAGAAATGTTGCAATTTGGGATCAACTACGAGAACTCGTACATAGGTAAGTAATTACTTAGCGATAAATAGTGTAATTAAATTAAATTTTATATTAAAGTATCTAACGATAGAGACGAATGAAGGAAACATATATACATATGTATCGGACCCGAGACACGACATAAATGAGATACGAGTAGAGATTTTGATGATAATGATTTAAATTGCATAACTAATATTCTGACGGTTTATTACTAGAGCTTATTTAATTCCTGTAGTCAAACTAGTTTCTCTGTAAAAACGTACAGTGGTTTATTTTAAAGAAAAATCTCCGAATGTTTACTAGTGAGAGGTGTTTTGCCACAGTCCTGAAAGCAAGTTGCCGTCAAAGCATTAATAAAACAACGTCTTTGTGAGGCACCTGCTTTGTACACTGTATAGTCTGCTACTCCTCAGGCTCAAAGAAAACTGGCTCATTAAAACTGTTTCTATAATCCTGCTCTCAACCTGCTTAGCTGCTAAAGTATGAATTATAAGGTCTGGGAACTGCCTTTGAGTTAACAGGCGATTAATTTAAATTCTCCTCGGATGGTCGGGAAAGGATTTTAGTTGCACACGTGTATAATTAAGCTTGGACGCATCGATATAGGATGTATATAAACCTAATGTATGGTTTTTGTGTTGATGGACCTGGACGTTAACCGCGATGATTGGCGACTGAATTGATACTGTTAACTTTGGAATATAATTACTATCACAAGCGGTTTTGGTCTTTTTTTAATTCGATGATGGGCTTGCGTTTGTCAGCTATCTTGTTTGATGGTGAGCAATGATGCGGTCTACGATAGAGAAAAAAAAAAAAGCAAATCAATTCACTCTCGATTTGAAGACACCCATATCATATCTATTGGGGATCACCCACTCAGGCAGAGCATTCCACACTCAGGCGGACCTCTATACTCCTGACACCAGAGCTAGATTCGGCCTATGCTAACTTACTCACTTACTTCACTTTATATCGAAACTGAAATATTCACCTATTAGTTTTACATTCTTTTGTAGAATGAAGAGTATGCAATAAAAACTGTCGAACGCCTTTTTGTGCTACAACAACAAATAACCTCATTTCTAAATTAGGCCACGAACTGTTAGAATTCCTGGGCCTAAGCACACGAAATCATGTCAACAAGGCACAAAATCCTCTAATCTCTTCGACAAATGCAGGCTGTAGTTTGAGAGCCGTTAGCCATTCCAGACCCCACTTGAGCGTCAACTAGGGGTCGAGAGATGTCATTATCGAGACCTTCGCCTAAAAAACTCCGGTATTTTTTTTTTACAATTTATCCACTGCGGGACGAAATCCCTTTACCGACGTCAGAAATCCTCGGGACGAGGCTTTGTCAAAAAATATCCTGTCTTTTATTAAATAAGTAATATCTCTTCCACGTGAACCGTTGGATGAGATTTTTATGCTTAGTGTTTAATATATGGGATGCTAGGGATACTGTAGTATCCAGCTGTTGGATAAGGAAGGCAGACACTAAAGCTTTGTAGGTTTGTACATATATGTCAAGTGTTTGGTGTCGAAGTTTTTAGGCCGACTGAAGGTCTTGGCGGTTGTTGTTGTTATAACCGGCCTACAATGCATATAAGCTGGTTCAACCTTTTCCAGAGTATTTTTCAGCCTCTCGCCAGTCTTTCAAATGATATAATTTCCAAAAAATGATTTGCATCTTTTCGTAATAAAATAAAGCAAGGTAATAATGATAATGGCAATAAATTTACTCGTTCGTAATGTTATGTACGTATTTCTGAAGGAACGAGAGTCCGAGACACGTGAATGTTACCATTCGACGTATTTCCAAACGGTATCAAAGAGAATCTCGTTTTGGAATACCAATGCGCTACTATAAAAGAGCAAAGAAAATAATAAAGGAAATACGCAGCCTTTTTGCTGGACAGGCGAGCAAATTTCGCCTGATGAATAGAGTACTTGTGGCAACATAAAAGGCTCATCAATAATGATGATGCTTCCATCAACTAAATGGAAAGGACTCGGCAGTATTACTTAAGAAATTAATATTTCGGACCGGTTGTCGCGGAGCCTTCGAGCCGGGGTGTGTCAATGCTGACACTTGTGACGTATGACTGTAGTACCCATATACAAGGAGCTGAAATTCATATATTCTATGATATTGGAGTGGCTTTGCAGACTAGGGTCCTTGGTTATTGAAATATAATGAAGCCTTCTAAGTAGTTAGCGTGATGATCTCGGGATTGGATTTCGATAGATCAACGAAAATGTGCTCACTAATATGTGTTGTTGATATTTTGTCTATGTTGGAAGCATAAATTGTGTTAGACCAAAGAGACCAAAGACCAACGAGACCAAAGAGAGATAACGCTGAATATAAAAAGTTTTAGCTCAAAAAAGTATAAAAAAGACCCTTTAATCTTCAAAGAGCAAATGATCTGCAGTTATCCGAGTGAAATTGTTTTGTAAAGCGACAGTACACCATCCACACTCTACAGAGATGATTTATGGCATCGGAAGTCGGTAATTGATTGGCCGTTGTGCCGTCTGCGAGGAAATAGAGCCTGAAATGCTGCAGCAATAGATACCGGGAATTTGAAATATTGTTCTTGAAGGCTTGTCACTAAACCTGTTGGAATCATGAGAATATCGCGAATGAAACGATATTTCCAAAATCCAGTGCGAAACACACGATTTTTCTTTTAAGGCTGAAATACTTTATTTCTCAGAAGCGGGATTTGGCTCTTCAAAATATTATTTCCAGAAAAATAACTCCCCGATTTCTATTATCAGCCATCCCAACTTTTTATCGGCCTGATTTACCAACTAATGAACGATAAAGTCCGATTTCGTCCTATTTTATTCCCCAAAAATTATTGGCCATGAATTATCGGTACATCCTTCGAGACAGCCGACAAGGAGTGACGTCCGGGATGATTTATAAGAAAGCCGAAAATTGATTGGACCGTTCCTGTTAACCGAAATATGTCCGGGAAACAAAGGGAAAACCGAAAATGGGGACGGTAACAATAGACGGTAGACGTAAATATCAATTTGAACTATCAATAACGTACAGTGGTTTATATGTTTTGGAGGTAGATTTATTAGGAATCATTAGTTATAGTTGGGGAAGTAGTCGAGTCTATTGTCTGATCTATCTCAATCCGAGGTTTGCTAGTTTGTATAGTTGATGTACGAATGAGACGCGTCACGTTCCGTAAATTGATGGATGATATCTTTGCGTCTGTCTATGGAAAGCAGTTACGAAGATTCATGAAAACTTTTAAGTAACTTTTTAGTTAACTATTTACTAAAATATCGTCCATGGGTTTAAATTTTCGGTAATATTTTGAAACTAAAAATTAGGAACATTTTCGTCCCATATAAAAGTGCATAATGCCGTATTTCGTTATTTACATAATAATTATGGTATGCAATGTAGGTACCTATATAATGCATCTATGCCATACATGCATACGTAAGTGGTATAAAAATCAGCGTACATGATATTTTTCTTTTTTACTGACTGTTGAGGTGGATTGATTTAAATATAACAATCCTATGAAGATTATTTAAAAAAATGGACCAGATTTAAATAGGATTGGGCGGGAATTAAAGCATGTGAAGCGAATGCATTCTGACAGGCTGATATGGGTCCAAATTTTGATACAGTACATTCCAGAAGGGTGATACAGCCGAAGG
The DNA here is from genome assembly GCA_949125135.1 of Alcis repandata. Lineage (NCBI taxonomy): Eukaryota > Metazoa > Arthropoda > Insecta > Lepidoptera > Geometridae > Alcis > Alcis repandata. Next base: position 5,233,922 of record OX421240.1, read on the forward strand.
TCCAGACTACAGTATGACGATTCAAACGCTTTTAAACAAGACTGGCTGGAATTCTGGAATAAAGACTTCTGTGCAAAATATATTATTTAGTCACGTGATCAATTTTCTACCTTGTATAACGAAATTCAATTTCAATACCTAGATCTTTGCATGTATGGTATCGTAATTCTATTTTAAGCTGTACCTGCCTTCTGGCCTTACCTTTACTTTGTTACCATTGATCCTCTATTCCGCCCACTACTGCTAATGTGTTCCTTACCTTTATAAATTAATTGAATAAATTTTGAAAATTGAACCGGTTTTTTCCGGATCATCAGCCGAGAATTCGGTTGAAAGCCAACGAAGCGCGTACATTTCTACTAGATTTCAGATTAAAATAAAAGGGAATCCCACCAATAAACGTGGAACGGCCAATTTCCGCTGGGGTCTACCTTCGATTTTGAGGTCGAAACACTTGAAGCACTTGGAGTATTTGAAATATTCTATTGCCAACTCACTCCTTCGGATTCATTATTCATTATTAAAATCGAATTTGATAGAATTTGAGCCTGCTTAAATAGATCGAGAATTCCTAGAATCTAGACGGACGCAATTATGTAAGCCTACGCAAAGTATTTTATCCTAATAATATTATAACCGCGAAAGTTTGTACGTTTGTTGCTCTTTCACGCAAAAACGGCTGAGCGGATTTACATGAAATTTGGAATGAAGGTTGTTGATGGTCTGGATTAACACATGGGCTACTTTTTATTCCGGAAAACGCGGGTGAAACTGCGGAGCGCAGCTAGTCTAGAATAAAGCTTTGAACTTTGTAATGAACATTATATTATTAACAGACGTAATTTTCAAACGAATATTTCTTTTTCATGATAAGCTTGATGATGAGTTTGACCAACATCTCGCCTGATGGTGAGCTATGACTCAGTCCACGATGGAGCACGCTTTCATAAAACAAAATGAATCACTTTTACCTTGAAGACACCTATACGCCTAATAATATCTATTGCGAAACATACTACTCGTATTTGAGCAGAGCATTCCAAACTCTGGCGGTTCGCACAACAAAAGTGGAATTAAAGCGGGTTTTTGGTCTGTCAAGCATAAAACGACGCTTTTCTGTGCAGTTAATGGTTCGATAGAGTTGAAAAGTAACTCATATTCTAAACCAATCTGATATTAGAAACATGCAGTCTTTTTATTAAGCTTAACTTTACTAAACTGGTGTCTTCCAAGTTATGTTACTTGAGACACCAAGACGTCCACAAAAGTTACTTTGCTCGGAAAATTCGAAGTTAACTCTAATCCACAAGTTAGTGATAACTTGGTAAGTTAATAAGTCGAGCGCTTCGAACCCGATCGGCTATCAAATTGCAATACTGCGTCGCTACGGCTTCTGTCGATCAAGTTAGTGCCAGGAATTATACTTTAACTTAGTTCTTGGGGTTAGGTAACGCGATTTACCATTATACCTACATACATTTATTTAACGGTATCATGCCAGTTATGATTAATTATTAGTTATAATTACAATTGGATCTAAGCCTTTAAAAAGATTACATCTGTAACAATAGAGGAAAGATAAACAGTGACAAATACAAATATTTTTTTCATGTTTTTTATTTTCCGTTTTAGATTTTTTGTACACCCTTCGATCACGAAAGGTATACTATAATAAGCTGTATACCTCTACGTTATGATTAATATTTTTTAGAAACAGCTGTTTTTTTTTCTGTATAAATTGGGGTCAAACTTTTACTCGATTAGTATAATGCAATAGAGATGACCACAAATGATTATTAGGCCTCTTCGATTTGTTTTGCTTTTAAAAAGAGCTAAACAAAAACGTTTTTGCTTTAAGCACTTGCGTTCAGACGCTCTTGTTTGAAGCATTTGCAAGAACTCTTTGATCGCTCAAACGGTAACCCGTTTCTATTTTACTAGGCTGTTGGTTTAGGACCTCGCGTTAGTTTCGACCACTTTCGACCGCGAATGAACAAGCCAATTATACAACTGTTATTCGCAAAATCAACACTCGCAAGATTGGGAACGTTTTTGAATTGCGCAAGTTGTTTGCTGGAATTTGTTGTGACAACAATGCGGTGCCGAGACGGGTTGTCTTGGTTCAGTTTTGAATGTTGTCATTAAAGTCAACAATACCATTGCCACTGGAACAGTTGTGCCAGTGGCTCAGAGCCTCGCTACGTAGTTTTAAGGAGCTGGGTTGGCTCGGGTGATTACTGGCAAGGGGAAACGCACAATGCATCTTTTGAGGGACGCCAGTGCGGGACCATCACCCAATTCTAAATAGGAATAGTATGGAAAAATGCGTAGTGTGTATTTGATACAAAAAATGTATGAAAAATGCAGTTTGCATTTACGGGCGCTCTCTCATATATCTTTCAGATACGTACAAACCTGCATATTCTTCGACATAAGTCATGCTAGAGTACTAGAGTCACTTTTGTCTCATAAAATATTTTTAACGACTAATTTGCTGCCGAAAAGACACGCTTACTGAAGAGAAAAACAGAACTCCGATCAAAAGGACTCAAATAATTTAGAATGAAAAACTTGTATACAATTAAAACGACTGCTAAAAACTACAAACGAAAAAAAATCAGAAGGGAAACAAAAAGTTAAACCAAAACAGCAATTACCTATTTTTAGAGTAAACAGATTTGTCTGTCATCTTCTAAATCTATATAGACAAAGAGTATCGCCAACAAGCATGACGAATTTAGGCTCACCGAGCCGGCACAGCGTTTAGAAATTAGTGCCAAGAAAACTGTAAACTTGCTCGGATAAAATCGCGTCACCAGCAAATTGAGCAATCACATACTGTTATAACGGACCCATTTATACATACCTATACAGGGATATAAGGAAAGGGTATGCTAAGCCGAAGGGGCACATAGTGCTAATCATTATGGACAGGTTTTACTATTCAAAAATTCCTGAAATCGTGACCAAAAAAAATCAGCTGGTCCATAGAAAAATTACAAACATACTCGACAAAATGCAAAATGGCAAAACAGTTGATATTTTTTCTATGATTTCAGGGTTGGTTCCATAGTAAAAGTAGTTCACAATCATGAGCACTATGGGCCCCTTTCAGCTTAGCATACCCTTTCGTCATAACCCTGTATTTATACGCCGGCATAAATATCGCATTCCTTGCCAGAGCCAGCAAAAAAAGAAAAAGTCGCGAGACTTGCAAGGGTTGCGCCCGCGCGTTCTAAGATCCAAAGATATGGACCTTCTTCGGCCGAGTTATTCCGGACGTGTTCGGAGATGCCAGGTCATTCCCTTCCATTAATTGCCATCCCTTATCCTCTTTGGGACTTTACAATCTATCTCTCTTCTTCACTCCTATTTGAATATGTAACTTTATAAGTAGACAGCTTAGAAAAACGGTGAGGGCATTATATCATTTGTTGAAGGGGAACCTTCTCTACGATGAGACTTGCAGGTAACCAAAATTAGTCCGTAGGTTTGTCTGTGTCTTTAAAAAATACTGAGAAATATCACCATACTGAAATAGCAAACCTTTTTAGGAATTTCATGTTTGTTGCTCGTATGCACATGGAACCATGCTGTTGTGGATATTAAAATTCAATGTTTAGCTATTTAATAAGGAACTTATTGCGAAAGCTGTGCAAACGAGGTCACTTAAAAATTATGACAATTTCTAATGTTGTTTTCGTGGGAAATATGTTATTAAACCGTAAAAAGCGGTTGAAGTTATAGCAGCTGATCACGGCGGTACTTCAGCATAAGTATATTCTAGACGTAAACAATGATATATTATAAATCTCATTGGACGTAAACCAAATTTAACGACGCTTGCTCTCCAAAATCTATCAAACTCACGATAAAATAGGAATATACAAACCGTACCAAATCTTTATTCTACTAGCCTCGCGGCTTCACCCACGCGGCGATGCAAAAAGATGATAATTTTGATAATGAAAATTAGCGTGTCTTTTCTGTACCCCTGAGACTTCCTTGTATGCAAAGTTTCATGCGTGTCTTTTCTGTACCCCTGACTTCCTTGAATGCAAAGTTTCATGACGATTGGTTAAGTAGTTAAAGCGTGAAAACGTAAAAAAAACATTCTTTGTAAAAATAAAACAGATAAACAAACAAAACAGATTCACTTTTGCATTTATAATATCGGCTAAGATTTCTGAGCAGTAAAGTTAAAATTTAAATTTCCTAAAGAAGCATACCCAGTCGCGAGAGCTAGTCACGTCACGATAGCATAAATTGAATTAATATGGGCATCAATTTGTTAGGATATAGGCGGTCGACGCTCCCATATTTGGTCCAGGAGGCAACTTAAGCTGGTCATTTAGTAAGAGATTGAATTTTAATGAGACTTGGGATACTGTCAGCGAATGTATAGACGTCTTTACATGAACGTCTTTTATGGATTTTATAAAAAATGTTTTTTGTTAAAACAAAAATGGACCACATACTTGCAGTTGTGCGTGCAGCTTTGGACTTTTTGACTTCTTATTGTCGATTTTACAAAGCACTAATTTATTTGAGCAGAATTTTAACTAGTTTTGTTACACAATCGCTGAAAAAGCTTTAAGTTTGCAAGACACCTGGATATTAATAATATTGTTATGAATATTTACTATTAAAAATTTTGCCCGCCACTGGCAATACATCACCGAAAAACTGACATGACACGGAAGACCTCTTCATGCTTTATGCATTTCTGGTACTTAGACTGACCGAGTTTTAGGAGTCGGCCACTAACATTTTTTGAAGTAGGCGACAGGTCCACGCTGAATTTGAGACATGGACGAGTCGACCACTAACGTTTTTTTAAGGGAGCGACTGGACCACAGGCGAGTTTTAGACGTGGACGAGTCGACAACTAAAGTTTTTTGTAAGGGGCGAATGGTTCACTGGCGAGTTTGCGACGTGGACGAGTCGACCACTAACGTTTTTTGTAGGGGGCGAATGGTCCACTGGCGAGTTTACGACGTGGACGAGTCGACCACTAACGTTTTTTAAAGGGGGCGACTGGTCCACTGGCGAGTTTGCGACGTGGGCGAGTCGCCCTCTTAGCCTCTTACCCACAAAAAAGTGGAAACTTATGAATATGTCCTCAACAATGTCGGTTTACCAAAATGAAGTAACACATCAGTGAGTAATTTTCTGACAAATTAGCGATAGCCACAGCGATTAGCATGGCGTGGATGACGAATGGACTCACGGACCACGAAGGTTCGTAGATTAGTTTACGATTTGGGTCAACTATGGATACAAGATATTTATGTCTTATTTTACTAAACTCTCGTATTTTTTGGATTATTTATTAGGTCATAGTGAAAATTAGCATATTTCCACTTGAGTTTAGCTTATATTTCGGAGGCGTGTTTTTTTTTAACGTGAAAAAGTCCGCGTTTGACCACCAACTCGCCTGATGGTAAGCGACGATGCGGTCGAAGATGGAGCATGCAGACTTAGAAGATCTATTCACTCTGACCTTGAAAAGACCAAGATTATATCTGTGTTTGTATTGTGTTTTGTTGTGTGATTATAAACATAACTATTAAAGTACTAGTTAGATCTATTCTGTTAGTTAGTGTAAGCGATTAAAAGGAAAAAAGACGTCTATGTGAATCGAACTACAGTAATATTATAGGACAAAGATAATAAGCTAAATTGTAACTTCCTAACGACAGAAGAATTTCATCCAAGCTTAGTTTTAGAAAAAGAATTTTCGCCACGAATTTTAAGATTAATGAGTTTTTTAGGGGGTCAGTTAAACCAGAGAACGCTTCGCTCCGAGCTTAATTTAAATTCCGAAGAGCTTCGACAAAAAATAATGAGAGATGACGTCACTTCATGGTAAACATCCAGCCGGAACTAATTCCATAGAGCGCTTAAGCGACTTTTTAATTTAACGAGATTAAAAAAACAACGAATGTCGTAGTGTTCCGGAGTTAATGAGGCCGGGTGTGACAGCTACCTAACCTGTGGCTTTCCCGTAGGAAGTATTAGTTAAGCTGTGGCGCTACCTTAGTAAGTATGACCGGAACTGTGGCTTTATCCAGCTGTCAGCGTCAATGACCTCATTACTAGCGTATGATGAATGTAGTGAGCCGTTAAAAGACTTGTCCATTAAACCATGGTGTGGACCATTAAGGCAAGTAGAGCCAGCTATTACTTACATTTTTGTAACCATGTCACATTGAGGCGATTTCAATTTCCATAGCCATTCCTAGAGAATTTGGGCAATTCTACTGTGACAAGGTACTAAGTGGATCAATATTTTTTCGCGGTCGAACGCTCGAAGCTATTTTAGGTATTGTCTAGGGATGTGAGGGATTGAAGGTAAGCTGATAGAATTGGAGAAATATTTACGTTAAGAAGCCCATTATGGAACCCTATTACTGAATAGTCGATTTACGGTAAGTACATAAAAGAAGGTTTATTTTTTCCTTATGATATCGAAAGATTAAGCGTAGTTGCGATATCTATACTATCAAGTAACAAGTAAAAAGTTCTAAAAAATTGTTACCCGCATATGGATTTTTTGTAATTTTAATAAAGCCAAGCCAGTGACACTCGCTAATCTAACGACTATTTTCATTTATATTATATTCATTAAAAACACTTTAGCCGTTTAGACAGAACATAGGGTTGGGATGGACATGCATCGTACATTCATATAGGTCGAACACACCTTATTAAAAGCTTTTATTAAACTAGCAACGTATGTAAATGTTTGTACGGTTGGAATCTTGTAACTCAATTTTGAACCACTTCCCGATGGTCGATTGAGCTGAAATTTGGTATACGCGTGTAACTGCATGACGATGCATTTAAGTTGGTTTTAGAAAATATTTTTAAAAATTAACTTATATACAGTTATTTGGCTTGAAAAAATGCATTCCTTCAAGCTAGCCAGCACATCCACGAGTATAAAATGACGTCACCGATCATCTATTGTTTTACCACAAAAGGCCACGCTCAATGCTCATTGGAGGAACAACTAGTCACGATCCGGTCACATTTATAGTGCATTTATATTTATAGTCGCCATCTCCGCTGCACGAATGCAATAAATCAAGATATCTTCGCGTTATCTTACTGCATAGAATTTAAATTCACGCTTAGTTAGGACAGGTAGAGAAATGTGAATAGTAAAATTGTGGTGGCTTTTGAATTAGAAGTTAAGTACTGCGTGTCGCTTTATTTGATTAGCAGATTAGCTACACCCGCGGCGCCAATCGCTTAAAAGCAGTTAAATTGCATCGGTGTCGCATAGTATTTCTGATAATGTCGTCATTTGAATTTTTATCTTATTCCCTAAAGGTTAGGTAGGTATTCATTCGGAACGGAACATGGCACGAACAAACTTTTTCGCTGTCAACCAAATTTTGAATATCCACCTTATTTTGAGGTAGCTTTGAAGAATATTCAAAGGGATCATTCGAGATCAAACCAATACGATAGAACTTTTTCAGCGTTTACGATTCCGCTACAGATTTAAATTCATATTATACTAATGAACCATCTGTATTTTTTTTAGTTTTAAAAAGTATTACGAGAAATGTGTTAAAAATAGATGTACCATAAATAAACTAATAAAAAGAAACAGATTGAGTTAAAAAAAGATAAGTACAACAAAGAAAAGGCGATGGGAAAGTGTGACCCCAGTTAGAAAACTAGAAAGCGGAGTGCAAGCAGGAACGCATTCCCCAAGGATCGGCCCTAGCTAGCACAATAAACATCGAAAACACACGTTCGGGTCGTAGGAACTTGTTAGTTTCGAATTATGGGAAATGCGCATTTACAACTAAAGTCGAGAACTCGGACTAAAGTCATATGAATGTTTGCGGCGAGGGCGAGGGCGAAACGGCACGTGCTTCTTGTTGTGGTACGTCCATCTATCTACTGCTTTAATAAGACTTCGTAATCGATCATAATTTATAATTTTGCGTATTATTGATAAATTTAATAATCTGCTTTGGGTCTGGGTGTAGTGTTAAGTGTCTCTGTGTTCCATGGCATTCGCGACACAGGTTATCCTAGTCCCGAGCTATGAGTGAAAACCTTATCATTTTTTTTTGTTTTTATGGTGTCGTAATGTCGAAAATGATAAGAGGAGCAAGGTACAAAGCCTGATCTTGATTGTTTGTCCACGCTTGCCAGTGACAGTTATAGGTTGCAAGCACGGATAATTCAGAACTTTATAGTTTAAAATCTGACGCTGCGCTTGCCTCACTAAGCTCATATAAAACATTTTTCTTTTATTTCACTGGAGGCATTGCCTTCAATTCAACAGAGTAATATTAGCACGTTACTGCTTAGAGAAAGAATAACTGGCAAAGGTGCGATTTTGAATTATAATTTAGAATGGAAAAAATGCAGATTTTTTCTGAAAGAAATGCAGTAGGCCTAAATCAGACTGAATAAAATAAATTAAACCAAATTTAGAAACAGTAAAATTATAATAATTTGCAACATCAAAATGATCGCTTTGTCTCTCTCTCTCTCTCTCTCTCTCTCAAATTATATCTGTAGAAAAAGAAACAGCTTCCTTTTCTTCAAAGAGCAGGCAATAAATGTTTTGCCTTGAATTTTGCTCCATGAAACTCTTGTTGGTACCGATCGATGTTTGTGTTTGCTTTCACTATAACCGTATTGATAAATACAGTATCATAATTTACGACACTTTAGTACTTTTTAAGAGAACGGTGCTCCTAGATTTTTAAGTTGAATAGAAAATGAACAGTATTTTGAAACATCGTCTTGAGGATATTTATTGAAATAAGCAAGACGAATTTTAATCAAAATCTCTGACTTTTCGCGTAATGTGAACCAAGAAAACATGCACATGCAATGCAGATCACAGGAAGTACAGAACATAGAACATAGGTTGCTCTCTTCAGGCCCTAGACCCTTTTGCTTGCTCTCTGATGTATAAGGAGCTAAGCGCGATACAACTTACAGTATCAGCCTTCTAATGTCGTCGGTCTACCTCATTCTTATTCCTCAAATTCCCTTCTCTACCTTGTAAGTGAAATGTGTAAGTGACGAAAAGTGATGAAGTGAAAAGTGGTAAAGTGTGTAAGTGATTGAGTAGGAATTGTGAAGATCTACTCCATCTACCGACTACATACAGAAGTCTACTGTATTTATTTATTTTAAGTTTATTAAGCTATTGTATAGCTTCTATCGCGGGCCTTGAGTCCAGAAATTCCGTAACGAAAATAACCTTAGCCTAAGACCACCCACTCCGACCGGCACAGCGGTGATACTTAACTTTTAATGACTTTGAAATATGACGCTTGTCTCTTTAGTTCAGCAACTCGCCTCTAGGTGGCATTGGTTAATGAAATAATTATAATTAGATATATGTAATTGCATGATAAAAAATGCTATGCAATAGCTTTACCGCGGCAGTCCCCGAGTGCCACACGTCTTTTTTTTAAATTGAAGAGCCAAGTATCTGGCAATCCTTACACATTTCGCTTGCACGGTAGGTTTCAATTTGTTGTATTTGATTTTCGTTTATGTGTTTCGGTGGCATCGCTCTCGCGGACGTGAGCATCTAATAGAGGGTATTTGTTCGTATCTGGGTAATGTTGAAAGCTTTTTGTTTTATTATTCGGTACAGATGTCATGTGGGTAGTAAATTTTGGCGGAGTTAGGATTTTGGGAGTTGGGACTGATCGATTTTACTTCGTGTTGTAGATATGGTTTATTCGATTTTGATTATTGTTCAAATAATAGTTCCTTAAAGGTTAGGTTAGTTACCTTAAATGTTCCTTTTTCTTCTAATATCTAGTGATAATGGCAAAGGTAGAGAAATCAAAGTTTTATACCCTGATACTTTTTACCTATAAATGTCATATTTACCGTGATCTGCTGAACTGTTAACACCCTTACCTGTAACGAAACAATGTTAGAATTAAATACAGTAAATAATATAGGTATAGTTAAATATACTCTTTTTGGTGTTTACGTTTTTTTAAGTTTTTTTATTGTTCACTTCAGAAATTCCAAACAAAAGGATAACACTTAAAACTAGTGTAATTAGAATTAGGTTAGATTGCGTGCGGCGAATGTGAGCACCGCGATAAACCTGTAGTGGTTTCTTGGTGCAACAACAAAAAATTGCAAATAACTATGTACTGAATAAATAAATAAATAATAATAGTATGTAATTAACAAAAGAAAGCCACAAGCAACGTGTTTTTTTAACAAGATCATGAAAAGTTTTGTAGGTGTCATTTAAGACAATAATGCCCTAGGTAAACTTTACTGACTGACATTTTTATAATACTATCTGCGACGAGCGGTTTCATCCGTTTTGCTATATCACCCCTGTATTGAGTTGAGAGGAACAAAACAAAAAATAAATTATTCAAATAGATCGATTAACTCACAGCGATTGATTTCTAGACATATGAGAAAGATAACAAACATATGCTATAGTTACACATACAGGTCATACAGGTACCTGTAGGTGCTACATAATTTTGTTCTTTGTATATGCCTGAAACCAATGACCTTGACTTTCTCTGGGAATTATAAATACTCGTGTATGGAAAGCCTTATATGTTATTGCTTCTATCTATGGCTTTATCGAAGCCTCATCGATATTTCAAGTCATAAAGTATGATCTATACCCTAATCAAATTCCGACTTAGAAAATTGAAAACCGAAATAATAGCTGAAACTTTTGCAATAAAGCCTCTTCCATAAAATACTTACTTTTCCTCCATTAATCAATGACTGAGCCACTAAGAAATATTAGGTTTGTGATATTAGTGGATCTGTGGTTTGATGGATTACGAGGAACCTAGATTTTGAGGGACGGCCGAGCCATCCATCACAGTCTGAGAGGTGGGATGCAAGTACGGCCTTAATTAAAGCAACATGAATGCCGAAAAGAGACAGCGATTATTTATCTTAATTAAGTTTATCGGGTACCGAGCGTATAAATGGAAATAAAGAAGTTTATACAAGTTTATGTATAGGCAGGGACTGTGTCAGTTTCTAGGCCGCCCAGAGACAATTGCACTTTTTTTTTAAGCCAAAAGGAAAGTACAAAAGCGTGATTAAATGAGTTAAGGCCGATTACTTGCCCTCTTAGAGAAAAAACAAGTTGCTGCGCTAAACATACGAGTAGGTACCTGGCGAAAAGAGCAGGCATGCTCCAACGACAGGAAAATTAGCTTTTGTGGTATCATTTTAGATAGATGTATTAGATGTTAAACTTTGTACAGTACGCAACGATACCAGCCATTAATAAAATTAGAGAGAAAAATAGAATAAAAAATAGAGTATTGCTGGAAGAAAATATTCCAGCAGAAGACATCTCCGGAGAGCCTTCGAAATGTCAATTTTGTTTAAGATCGCGCCGTCTTATTACCCTCGGCATCTAAAGGGTTATCAAACAAGGGGACCATAAATTTGATTTTAATTGAACGAACGATGTCGTCAAATGATTCAATGGAGTTCTGACGAGCAATGAAATTAACCGTCAATCTTTGTAACAGTCTTCATTGGATGAATTTATCTGATTTTTATTTTGTTTGGCGGTTGTTTGTTTCGAAAATGCGATTGATATCAATAGCTGTGCCTCGCAGTTTCGTATACTGCAGGAACCGTTAATTTTGCGAGATAAAAAGAACATTATTTTTACAAAACAAAAAACAAAAACCGACTTCAAGAGACCGACTATTGAGTTATTCATCTATTTGTCGCGCACGTACTTAATGCTAAGACTTATATGGTTTTCTCATGGATACCATTATCAGAACTGGACTAAATTGAAATGGGACCAAATGGGAAGCGTCAGATTTCTAATAAAAAAAGAATCATCAAAATCGATTCACCCAGTCAAAAGTTATGAGGTTAACAAACATAAAAAATAAATAAAAAAAAAAAAAAAAACATACAGTCGAATTGATAACCTCCTCCTTTTTTAAGTCGGTAAAAGTAGCCTTTGTCTTAATTTGCGGAATAAGCTACCTCCACACTAAATTTTATACAAAGTAAACCGTTTTGTTATTTTTTTGTGTAACTAGTAAACATCTAAACATTTAAGCACCAAAACACACAAACTATCACATTTATTATCTTAATTTAAATAAATTACGTGTCACGTTGTTTGTCCGCTATAGACTCCTAAAATACTTAACCGATTTCAATCAAATTTGCACACCGGGTGCAGTTCGATCTAACTTAGGAGATAGGATAGCTCACATCTCAATTTATAGTAAAAAAACATGAAAAATTAGAAAATTTAAAAATACCTAAACCATAATTTAACTGTAGGGCTTTGGACAATGTAAACTTTTTTAATGTAACTTTTGACATTTGACATAGAATTGACGCAATGACTTTTGACAGGACAACGTCTGTCGAGTCAGCTAGACTATAAAGCTAGGTCATAAGCCAATTCTGAAGGCTTTCTAAACTTCTGAATTAAACTTAATTAAAACAGTTGTCTCTGTCGCTGCGGTCCATTAGACGAGGACGTCAATACTGCTCGTCAATTTAGACCTGTTAAAGCCTTCAAAATGGGCTTGATTATACGTTGAAATAAAACTGGCAATTGATATCAATTTGACATCGTTTTTGGGTTTTAATAACTAACTTTGAAACGACCTGATAGGTCAAATGAGTTTGAAAGCGGGTCCAAAATAGAACACATTCTAAAGTAAAGATACAAGAATACTGAAGGTTAATCGATATTCTTGTTATTGTTTTGGTATCGAAGCACAAATTGTTTGTTAAACAGAATCTCTCTTATTGATTCATTATCACGTGCCGACGCTGATATTTCAAACTTTACTTTAAAACGGATTTTGGAGATCGATTTTAAAGGTTTATTAGAATTAAACTAATAACACTGCGCTAGAAGTTTTAGCTTAAGACAAAATGCTGCGATACGATTAATTATTTTAACTCGAGCACAAAAGACATGATTAATTGCATAACAGTTTATATATTTACCAAAACGAATATCAATAACTAAAATATGAACACAAATCACATAGCGTGATTCGTGTTTGTGTTCAATATAAGTTGATAACAAAAAGAAACACGAATAATTAAAACATTTGCAAGTAAAATTTTGCACAATTTTAAATTTCTTTCTTACATTCGTAGCATTCTATTGTTCCGCAGATATGAAACGGATACATGTAAATTAAACTGATGCACACGTACTGAGGAATGAGCAATAAACGCTGCGTACATGCCGACGTAACCCAAATGCTCGGGATGTGGTAGACAGAGAACACATCCTAAACAACAAACACACCACGGAAATATGAACTTAAACAACCTCTTTATTAAGTCCTAGTTGGTTTACACGTGTACCTCGAAGTTTGGTTCACCACACGTCATGCGTGCTTCCGGACTAGTGCTATATTGTTTACTTCCGGAATTTAAGTTACGTTCCCGGATAGCACCAATTTTTATTCCGGTTGGGAAACGGAGAAAGTTCACCAGCTTGAAGCAATTTGCCGGGAACATCAAATAAAGTAAGAATGCAAATGTTAGGAAGTTCGAAGCTCATGTTTCTTGGGCAAGTAATCAGCGTATTAGAGGCGGTATTTGTTGATAGGTACCTTATACGTGATACGTACACTTAAAAACCATAAAGGTTTTGCTAACTTTGGAGAGAATGCTATCTGCCTAGATATCTAGACCGCGACCGCCTTCCAACCTTCCTTGTATGGAATCGAGACTAACCATCCCTTACTGAGACCGCCTCCCAACCTTCGTCCCAAATGTCACCGAAATGCCAGTTTTGGTTTCGAAACATGGCATCCTTGCGATTTACAACCGCTAACAGCGGGGATAACAGGGTGTCGATACCGTATGTGGCGGGCTGCCAAACGCGTTGTGGCGGGACCACGATGTGAAAGTGCATGTCGTTTATCAGCGGAGCAATCCTAAGCATGTTACGGTACTTTTGGACAATTTGTTGTTATCTAAAACATTCTGTTTAACAATAACAATACAGAGTTGTAAGGCAAGGGCTCATAGTACTCATCATTATGAACTACTTATACTATGGGATCAACCCGGAATTTGCGAAAAAAATCAGCGGTTCCATTTGTCGAGTGTCATCGACATTTTTTTATGGAACAGCTGATTACTTTACTTGAATTTCGACATAGTATAAGTGGTTCATAATGATGAGTACTAAAAGCTCTTTTCGGCTGAACATACTCTTTACTTATAACCCTGTATTATTTGGTAACTTTATTTGGTTTTATTTGCATGAAACAAGGTTTTTATTTTGTAGCATACCGAAGATATAAAGATTACAAATAACTATTGATACCTTATGTATATGCATTTACGTATCTCTATATGTTATTTAGTGACACTTGAACGGCTCAATCTTCCTTATTTTTTTTCCTCGAAATATTTACTCGGATCTTCATATCAGCTACGCATAATCACACAAGTTTCTCTACCGTAAAACATCTAAAATATATCAAATGCGAGAATATATAAAACTGCGACTTATGGAACTTGCTGATATACGGAAAAATAGCAATCGGAGTCGTAATCTTTCTCGTCGTATACAATTTTAAGGTTGACGTTTCTGAAGACCGACTGTTATGAAAGCACAGTCTATCTCGTTCTAGCTTGCACAGAATTTGTTTTCTATTCTACTCACTCTTGCAGTTTTTATGGGGACCATCTGTCGTCTGCTTTAAACCTTTAAACTATTAAACTTTACCTATCATAGACCGCATCATTGCTTACCAGTAGGCAAAATGGCGGTCAAACGCAAGCAATGAAAAAAAAAGTTGAATAAAAAATTTCTGAACAAACAATTATAATGGTGAAGATTTTATCGTCAATTTTTCATAAGCTATGCAAAGAAGTAGGCTGCATCATTGCTCCACCAATAAGGCAAGCCAACCACTAGCAAGTCGCGAGTGAGTCGGTTTCTTCTAGACAAGCATGCTCCTTCGTAGACCGTATCGTTGCTTACCATCAGGCAAGATGGCGGTCAAAGACAAGCCTATTACTGAATAAAAAAAAAGGAAAAAAAAAGGAAAAAAAAAGGAAAAAGCAAAGTCGCAGGAAGCTTTTTGTATGTCCAATATTTCTGTTCACGTTTTTCATACGTCGCTCCAGCCCTCATGCAGAGAGTATTAACGTTGGTATTTGGAATAAGCCAGCATTGTGCGTGTAGGCATGATTGAATATCGGATATCCCGTTTTTCATCTCGGGATTTTTCCGTTGCTCACGAAATAAGTCGGAAATGTGTTTAAGGTATACAACTAAATCCTTTTCTGATTGAAAATGAAGGGGAGCGTTTTGAGGTGGAAATTAACAACGTGAGCGAAATGGAGTGCAAGGTTTTTAAATGGTTGACACTTTGACAGACTAGGGGTGGCCGTAGCGTAGCTCATCTGTTGTTTGTTAAGGATTATTATTGGAAATTTCCAAACCCATCGATATCTAGCATAAGCCTCGGACTTAAACTATCGATTGCAGTTTCTCCATCTCGTCCTAATCCCTAGAAAACTTCATCTTTCCGTAAAGACGAGAAGTTCAGTCTAATGAGGCCCCTCTAATCTCCCCTACGCTTCATAGCTTAGCTACTCGCGAGTTTAAAGCCTCTATAAATTAGGGTAGGTTTAAAATGAGATATTTGTTTATGTGCAAGGCGAAAACCCTTTATTACGGACCGTACATGATTAAAGATAATACACAAAGGGACGGATGCAAATTAACTTTGTCTTGGTTTGTCCTATTTACACAGCGCTAATGAGGTCAAGTTAAGTCGGTGCGTTTAACACTTTCAGCTTAGTTAAATTTTTGCGACGAAGACTGATGGAGTGACAGTTGAGATAAGACAACAGCGATTTAAAATTGTCCTAAAGCTAATATTGTTGCTTGATTTTTAACGAGACTCTTTTGAAAATCAAACCTCATATCTTGCGACAGACTACGGAGATTTTAGCGGTATGGTGAAGTGGGGCGAAAAAAAACATTGACGTATAAAAATTAAAATATCCTTGAAAGCGTTTCACTTTCCACATGAAACTAATAAAATAAATTACTTTTTCGTGTATTTAAATACATCTATTTCTATCGTTTTATGCCAAGTTTCAAAGATGTTTGAAATCTGCGACGCGAGAAATCGTTTCTTCCGAAATATTTAGATCCCCCACATAGTTTGCATAATACAATTTGCAAATGTTTAACATTAATTTCCTTAACAATTTTACGGGAATTAAACTGTTAGTAAATATTCAAAACGTTTGCCAGACCAGTAAATAAATAAAGGGAGTGGATTGACTGAGTTTCGGGATGGGGGGATGTTTTTGTTGTAGGCTAGAGAATAATGGTTAGTTACCATTTGGGATTTGAAATGCAATTTACTTAGTCTTCGTATGGGTATAGGGTTAAGGAAAGGGTATGCCAAGCTAAAAACGACTCGTAGTACTCATCATTATAGACAACTTATCTATGGAAGCAAACTTGAAATTGAGAAATAAATCAGTTGTTACATTAAAAATTTCAAAGACAAGAAATCTACAACCCGGTCACAATCTGTGCACCTCGCTGGAATGCGGCGCCTCTCCCGCTTCCCCTGTCACCTCTCCGCGCACTCCCCGGTGCGACAGTACGGTTAGCATCTTCGTTGCCGATACACGTCCCGATAATTTTGAGATATTTTCGCTTTGTTGTTGTTTTGTTTTTTTATTTATTGTTAAGTTTAGACATATGACGTCACGAGGTCAGGTGCACAGATATTGTGACCGGGATAAAACAGCTGTTCTAGGTGTTCCACACATTTTTTGACATTGACATTTTATAACATTCGCGATTTCAGATTTGATCTCAAATTAAAAGTTGTTCATAATGATGAGTACTATGAGCCCTTTTCAGGTTTGCTTACCCTTTCTTTGTAGCTCTGTATTGAACTTCCCATGGAATCTTAAGTGTCTGCAGTCTTGGGTTACGTGTTTAACTGTTTACGAGGCTCAACATTTCACGATTCGTTGTTTACTGTTTACTGCTACTCTTTGGGAGGGCTGAGATTTCTGTTTCTTCGCTTAATGACCTTTAGTTTTGCTCAACTCGTAGAAACCAGCACAATTACGTGTAACATACAGGATTATTCATAAAGGGTATGCTAAGCCGAAAAGGGGCTTATAGTTATGAACAACTTTTACTATGGAACCAACCCGAAATTAGAGAAAAAGAAATCAGCTGTTCCATAGAAAAATGTCAATGACATTCGACAAAATGTATGGAACAGCTGTTTTTCTTATCGCGAATTTCGGGTTAGTCCCATAGTAAAAGTTGTTCATAATGATGAGTACTATGAGCCCTTCTCGGCTTAGCATACCCTTTATGAATAACCCTATGTGTGTGAGTGTGTAACTAAATACGTGATAGGCTTGCGTTTGTTCGCCATCTCACCTGATGATAGGCATTGATGCGGTCTACCATAGACCACGCTTGCTTAGAAGAAACTTATTGACAAGAGAAGTTCTCATTTAAGCTTTGATCGTATTTATAGGTTTTTAATAATCTCAAAAACAATAGTGTATAACATTTTATGTATGAGGTGGGCGTTGCTACCCGCGACACAGTTATTTAACTACTGCAGGTAGCATCGTTTCTTCTTGTTTTTAGCCAGTAAGTTTTTGCACGAATAAAGAATTTGAATTTGAATTTTGAATTTGAATTTTCTGTATGTTTTATTCAAATTGACATGATTAATATTCTCTTATTATTAGTGAGTGTTCATGAGAGGTTGTGGTTGATTGGTGATAAGTATTGAAAGTCATCAGTCATTCCGGCGGCAAACATTGCTCTGCCAATGCTTTAAAATTTACCCCGGTTCATAGCGGCACAATAATAAATGGGTACTACCAACTTTTTACCTTTCCCAGAAAAATCCTTTGCGTAGCACCGTCCATTTTTCATTCAGCAAATATGTGAGCCACGTAGCGTTTACTAATTGCATAAAACGATTTTATAAAACGGTTACCGGTTCGCAGAACCGTTCAAGTGGTGTGAGTTGTTTACACCTATTTTGCATATAGATTGTCACGGACGCCATGAATTTCTAATACGTAATGTATTTTACTGGTAGCAACTTTTGAAGGTGACGCGTGGCGAGGACTTTTATGAGTTCTGGTTTCAGTCACAGATTATGTAGTAGTCGGATGAATTTAATACAACTCTGTAGAAGCTTTTACAAGTATCGGAAATAAGTTTCGACTCGGAATATAAATAAGAAGATAAAAACGTCTTAGAAATACAGAAATCAAAGTTAAAATAAAAAAGTTACCGTAATTATCGTGTCTAATTTTTTTTGATAAGTTCTTATGAAGTTTTAAAACAGAAAATTTTGTTTTAAATTACCACCAAAAAGTTTCGAAACTTTCAGTCCTGAAATTTATGCCGAGTTTTCGTGACGCATTTTTTTCATTTTTGCTCATCAGAAATAGAGAACCGCCTTTGTAAAGGAACCAATTATTTTTTTGCATGACCGAATTTTCATTAACAGTTGAATTAATTCGGTTTTTTACGGATCAAAGATATCAATTAATTTGATAGCCATCAATGAGTTATCGTTGTATGGGCGGTATAGATCGTGGTCAGTTAAAAATTACAAAGATAAGAATAATAAACGAACGGAATTAATTTCTCTTCCTGCAACTTTGAACACTTTTTAACAACTAGCTACGCCCCGCGTTTTGACCCGTTCTTCTTGAGGCAACTGTTAATTATTATGAGATAAAAAGTAGTAATATGTGTAAATCCAGAGAATTAGGAACCTCCAAATGAAATTTCCACCTAACTCCATTCAGTAGTTTATTATTGTATAACAAACATCGTACAAACTTTCACATTTATAATGAGTAGAATTTATTATCGTATCGAACTTCGCTTATAAAATAGTAGAATCATATTTTTCCAAGTAATTCCTATAAATGCATATAATCTCCACTAACTAGCAGAGATAAGGAAGTTTCCCCTACGTATATACATCAACATGTAAGGATAGAATAAGTTTTCACTCTCTTATCCTTAACAAGTAAAATAAATATGTAAATGTACCATAGAAAGTTCAATGTCCCCATTAAAATGATTACAAAATATACTTACCCACTTAAAACTGCAAAATATTACATTCAAAAATATGCTAAGTACTGTATTCAATGTATTCATTTATCTGACACACGTGTCTGATATTAATTCATAAATTTATTCAAAAAAAAACTCAATGCACAATAGCTTAATTAACATGCCGAATGTCAAAAAAGCTAAGCTTATAACTAGTACACTTGTTGCAATAAATTAGGGGTGACAAAAAGCCAAAATCGGATTTAGTGGGGTGCTTTCGCGTTTAGTAGGGTGATTTTGCTTTTTAGTGGGGTTCTACAGGGTGTTTGGCGCTGTAACACAATCATGGTTCGTTAAATCACAAATAGAACACACGAGGGACGATTCTGCGACATATTTTAGTTGGCGCCCCGCAGAGTTGTGATCAACCCTAATTTTGGTTAGGGTTGTCCCTGCGTAAAAAACTAGTCTTATTTTTAAAGAGTAAAAAAGTAGTCTTAATAGATAGTAAGGTAACATTTAATGATTTTAGTAAATATGTATTTAGTATTGAATTATGAGTAGTTTTTGTTCTAATAAATCACAGGAGATTTCGATTCTAAATGCAAGTGAATATTTTATCTAACAGCTCTAGGACACCAATTCTCTTGCATATCAAATTGCAACTACGAGTACAGAGACACTGTGATGCAAATGGCATATTCTTATGTTGCGTTCATGACATTTGAGTGGGAAAATTGTTTTCATTTTTATTGAAATAGAGGTAGACGGTGTTGGATTGTCATCATTCAGTTCTTGACATTTTCCTTAACAGGACGGAGAGTGACAACCCTAGTCAATCTTAATGACAAATGAATAAAAAATGCAAAACGCTCGACGATGCGGAAGAATGACTTCGAATGGTAAATAAATTTGAAACAGGTGTACTGAAGGGGTTTTTAAGGGTTGAACTTAACCGGTTACCCAGTTCGGTAGATACTATAAAACATAATGGTAGAGGTAAGTACGTCATGAATCGATCTTTTTATAGCCACCGTTACAAGAAATAAGTAGTATTTTTTTGCGTTACGTTTTACGTTACGTTTTGTTGCAACGATAAAATGTAACGTTTTTATGTGAGCGCATTTTGTTGGTTATTTATGGTAGGTACAAGCATATTTGGTTATAGTGAGGTGACAAATAGGTACCTCGTAACTGAATATATTTCAAGTCAATACGGAATACTACATCATACGGAATATTTAAAACACCTTGTAAAGTATTTCTATTTTTACGAAATTTATTTATTGAGTATTTCCAAAAACAAACATTTTTGTTTGAATTTTTAAGCTCCAAAGATAAGCTCCTAATATATAATAATAATATATAAGCTTTTTAAGTTTTTATAATAGATGAGCTTTTTAAGCTCCTCGTATATCAATATACAGATATTGGGTCTAATACAAAAGTGTCAAAGTTTCTCTCTCATGACCCAACTTGGAGTTTGTCAAATTACCTCTACAGTTACTACGATTTAACTTTGGTTCTACCTTTGGTTCGGATATTTTTGAACTAAAAAAATTCTGAGACTAAAACTAAGTCTTTGGATCTAAAATCCAAGCGGTTCGGTTTTTTTAAACGACCTAGAACCATTTCACTCAATGTATACGTCTACGGGGCAGGATACGAGATAGGGAAGAAACGAAGGGCTGAAAGGCCACAAAAACTCTACAAGTGGTTTGAACTAGGGCAAACTTATCATTTAAGGAAATGATTCTGAATAGCCCGACTATATACATATATAATGCAACTGAACCGTAGCGCTTTCTTACGGTTCTTTGCAAGTTTGTTATTTATAGAGTTCCGAATCCGGTTAGTTTCTGCTTCGCTCGAAGTTGTTTGTAATAAGTTTAGAAATAGGTCTCGTACTGCTTTAGCGAAAGTAGGTCCACGTGGCGAGAAATATGACTTTACGCTATAAGTATGCCTTTTTAGCTCATGATCTATTTTTAAAAAAGACTATTGAGAATTTAGTCCCAGGTCGTTTTGGGTAGCGCGGTCACGTGCGATTCTATCACATGCGTATTTTACACGTATACTCGTGGGCATGGCTATAAACAACTGTGCTGGGACCAAAAACTTAAACCAGCCACAAAGCTACTCTTGCGGTCACCTACTCGTATATATTTCTGAACTGACCGTTCTTCGAACGAAAAAATGTTTCCGTAACAAGATTTTGATGATTATCATGCAATAACTCCTGGTTTCACAAGTACAACAACAGTTATTCAAAGCCCATCCAAACAGCTCATTGTCACAACTTCATAAGCCACTGCTGTCCCGCATAACCCCTAATTGTCGCCAAACTTCAGTTACAATGATAGCAATTAACATTTTGCCACCGTCCCGAACTCTCGTGTGAGGAAACTTTCAAGTTGCCACTAAATTAAGGCTGGTTTTGTTCGAGAACTCGCGAGGATA
Organism: Alcis repandata; assembly: GCA_949125135.1. Classification (NCBI taxonomy): domain Eukaryota; kingdom Metazoa; phylum Arthropoda; class Insecta; order Lepidoptera; family Geometridae; genus Alcis; species Alcis repandata. The sequence goes on from OX421240.1 coordinate 5,255,487, forward strand.
GTGTGACCGACAGTTAAAACACGTACAATTATGTAGGTAACTTTTGCCGGAGCTGATTTGACGAATTTGTTTGAATTAGTAAACTTTCTGCCGTTATCACACCGGACAACTTAGCAAGCGGCAACAACTTACCGTTTGCTTTACTGCTTGTTTGCTATACTATTTTTTTATTTGAGACATTCGGCTACCAATTCGCCTGATGGAAGTGGCGATTTGCCTTATGGAAAGTGATGTTTAGTTCGGCATCAGTTCAGTTTCATAACTGTGGTTGTAATGACGGAGAATAGACCGTATAAAATATTGCTGCTTCTGTAAAGTTTGATAATGGAGTAAATCATGCAACATTTATGGCTATCTAAAATGTTTGGAAAATACATTAAAGTTTTATTACGAAGCTTGATATCTGGTAGCGCTCATAATTTTGAATGTAGGTCAGTGACCTCACAGAGGATTCACAGAGCTAGTTGTAAAGGGTATGCTAAATAGACAGTGGCTTGTAGTAGTCGTAGTAATACAACTTTTTCGGTGGGACCAACACTGAAATCGCGAAAAAGCATGAAATACTACATAGAAGAAGATAATTTCACATTCATACACATATTGAATAGGTTGGGCCTAACAAGTATTTATTTTGCTATTTAGGTTTGTCTTAAAGCAAAAGTACTTCAAAATGATGAGTTGATTCTCTTTCGGCTTAACATACCCTTTCCGAATAACCCTCAACTGGCAACCCTGCTCGGGTAAAAAACAGTTGGCACGACCCTCGATTCTCTAAGGCGGCCAGTAATATCGGTAATTAGTGCTGGCGTATGTGTGTGTGTTGTTTGCATAGGATCGGCAGAGCGAGGCTGTGCAGCCTCAAAGGAATAGCAGGCTTTGATGATACGAGATGACAAATAGAGGCAAACTTCGTGGTGTAGTGGCTCAGTAAGCAGAACTTATACCTACAAAGATTTTTTATGCGACGATACATGAAGATGTGATTGATGACGAAATGTGAAGACGTGACAAATGTGAAGACCATGTAACAAAATGTGTGTGAAATTAACAAGTAAGTTTCAAGGTGACAGCTTTTGTAAGTCCTTAAGAAAATCGGGTATGATTTTGACAGACAGACCTAAGTTAAGAAGATGCGACGAAATGTGAAGATATTAAGATGCAAATAACGTGAAGAATAGTGAAGATCATACAAAAAAATGTGTGCGCTTATCTAGCTGCATGATAAATTTCAAGTTGTCAGCTTTTATAGTCTCAGATAAAATCTGGTATGATATACTAACTCATTGAAATCTTACTTGAGTTTTTTTTACTGTCTTCGTACGAAACCCAATAAAAATTACAGATCGATTAGACTTATCAACTTCTTTGACAATTATTTTCTGTGGTGCGTGGGTGTTAGGTTAGTTTTATGGTACCGTAGTTTAACAATTAAATAGTATTATTAAATTTACAATTGATGGTTTTAATACCACATAGACCTTGGCCCTTAAACCCGACCCTAATATTGTTAAAGCGAAAATGACCTAACCTTCAATGTTATTTCTGGTCAATAAATGTTTCTGATAACTGTCCCAATTAATTTTACTTAGTCGATTTTGTGAACAAAATTATCAAAGTTAAGTGAGTTTTTTTTTATTTGCATTGAAATACTTACGGTCTAAGACATGCTGGAAAAATGCGAGAAAAGGCTGAATTAGCGGACACGAGGCATAGTGACGATTTTTATTCAAACAGGTAAGCGCTTTTTAACCGACTTCAAAAAAGGAGGAGGTTATCAATTCGACTGTATGTTTTTTTTTTTTATTTTTTTTTTATGTTTGTTACCTCATAACTTTTGACTGGGTGAATCGATTTTGATGATTCTTTTTTTATTAGAAAGCTGACGCTTCCCATTTGGTCCCATTTCAATTTAGTCCAGTTCTGATAATGGTATCCATGAGAAAACCATATAAGTCTTAAATTTGCATTAAGTACGTGCGCGACAAATAGATGAATAACTCAATAGTCGGTCTCTTGAAGTCGGTTTTTGTTTTTTGTTTTGTAAAATAATGTTCTTGTTTATTAAGAAGTATGCTTGAGAACTTAGTCATTAAGAACTGCCCTTGAATTTAAATTAATTGGCACAACTGTTACGTATTCAATTCAATTGATTCAATACTTCCAATTTCGTCAATTTATACAGGTTGATAACATTGTATTTTCCTCAAAAATATATCAAATTCTAGGAAAACGTGTAGAAACTATATCTTCGTGAAATCATTTTCGCGAGAGTAAGCGAGTTGGTACTCTGTTAATTTGAGATTTGTATAGTTCTATACAAAACCGAAAGATCTTGTTAAGAAGATTCATATTTTTAGCAGGTTTATTAGTTCGCAATTTGAATTAAAAAAATACTAATACACATACGCACATATTTGGTTTGCCTTCGTGACTTAAACGGCCGAAAGATTTTGAATCACTTTTTATTTTCGTCATAATGCGACGAAAATTGGCCGTTTGAAGATTAACCATCCTTATCTATTTAGGTTTTTTGTATGCAATTTAAGTTTTTTTTTTTATTTGTTAGCATAGTTATACAAGCAGCACCCAGACAAGCCATTATCAATATCTAGGCCATCGTCGGCGACAGAATCACTGAACCGAAACTAATATACCTATTTCCGCTGCTATTCATAGCGCTGTCCCTCTCTAATCCTTTCACTTTTTATTGTTCTTGCACTATCCGTGAAACTGTGAAACTCGAGTTGAAGTGGAAAAGTTGATTGTTCCTCGACTTCCTGTTGCGAGGGTTTATATTGGAGAAATTGAGTGGAGGGAAGTAGAAGAGCATTGATATTTCATCGTCTTAGTGAAATAAGTCATTAAATAAAATAAATAAATAACGTTTCACATTCATAGCTCTAGGATATCTTGTGACCCCAGACCCAGTAGGTACAGATATTAAATTCATCATTCAAACATCTGCCCGGCTGGGAATCGAACCCGGGACCTCTGGCTTTTAAGGCGGATATACTACCGCCAAACATGGCGTCATTGACTGCCAAAAGTTACTACCTATTTTGCTATGGAAATTAACTGCGATTAGATCATATTCGGTGATCTTCATCAGGAGATTACAAGCGTGACGCGCTCGCGGTTACGTCTCGCCTGGCACTACACAACTTAAATTTTACGCCAGTAATCATAACAAAAAGAGTTATTGTAATGTAGCAACCTCTGAATTGTAAATACAATTGTGATACAATGAATAGGCCGCGCAATGAAGGTATCAATGCAACGACTCATAATCGAATGGTATTTCCAGAATCGAATTAACTGGAAGCAGACTTAGTTCCCTGAGGTATCGATTACTGTTATGTTTACTGAAACTGAAATATGATAGCAACAAAGTTAAAGTTTAGAGATTGGCGGGAAGCGGGATTCAATGCAAGCTCCGGTTGGTTTTTGCCGTTTATAGATGTTTATTTTGAAAAGAAGCTATCTTTTGGCATACTCTTTATACAGCATTATACTCAAGGAAGGGTATGCTAAGCCGAAAAGCGCTCATAGTATATGTATACTCATCTTTATGAACAACTTTTACTATGAGAACAACTCAGAATTCGCGAAAAAAAATTTGCTATTACATGGTTTTTGTCGGGGTGTCATTGACAGTTTTCTATGGTACAGCTGATTTGTTTGGCGAATTCCGGATTTGTCCATAGTAAAAGTTGTTCATATTGATGAGTACTATGAGCCCTTTTCGGCTTCTAAAATAAACTAATCATAAAAAAAATAAAAAATCTAAAGCAACAAAATAAAATTCCACTACCTATCAGCAATCCCTAATTCACTATCAATACTTAAATAAGACGAAATACCAGGCTGACTAATTGATTTGTATATCTACGTTTATTTGGTTCATTAATTAACAAAGCTATTAGTTAATCGCCTTATAAATAATGAGGCAAGTAAATGTTTATCTGTTTTATGTTCGCTACATCGTAATTAGCAAATACGGCAGTAATTTACTTCATTGATTTAATTGGATAAATAACTTGACGTTATTAGTCACACGAGTAACAACAAGCAGCGGTATTTATTGCCAGGACAAAAAGATAATTAAAAAAGGTATAACATGGAATGCTAAGCCGAAAAAAGCTCAAAGTACTTATCATTATAATGTCTATGGTGCAAACAATAAAGTCGTGAAATCACTTGTTGCATGAGATTTAAGTGTTATAATCCCTTTTGTTTGTAATTTTTGGTGTGAACAATAAAAAGTTTATCTAGCTATCATCTACCATAAGGCGGGAAACCTGCTCATTTCATCACTATTTCACAAAAAATAGAACTACTAATTTTTATGAAAAGGAAATATTCTTATTAAGTCCCTGTTTGACTCACTGTGCAAAACCAGTGGCATTAATCTAATTTTTAATTGCATTTTTAATGCTCCTGGCAACACCTTGCCAATTCATTTCAACTTTACTTCTCTCTGACAAAATTTATTCCGTCATTTGTCACTAAGAATACCGTCCTAATGATTTAACTAAGCTCTACATCGTTAACAGTGTAACAGGTTGTAATTGGCGTTAACAAACACAGGCGTCGGGTTAACGCGTTACGATCATATGTACACTAGCCTTTACTATGCGGTGTACTCTACAGTTGACGAGAAAATGTGTTTTACCATCGAAAATAGCCATAAATGGCTTGTGAAATCAGTTCAACACAGCTAACGCCCGCAGCTCTACCTTTTAGGTAATAAACACTAGGTTGCATAAAAGCTAACCTTCTCCCATTAATTTTTCGCTGAAGGCAAAGAACATGACGTGACGCTATCTCGCTCGCTTATTTCAACATTTTCAAAAGAATTAAAATCACTGAATAAAATTATCAAAAATAACCTCGGTCCGGTTGCTCAGAATAATATCACAAAGTACGAGTAACAAAAAAATCATTTTGATGCCGTTGTACTACCGAATGTAATTTTACGTAGTCTTAGATTTATTTTCTTATTTATTTGGTATGAAATAAAGCTAAATTCAATTCTATTCTATACCTAAGCGTTTACAGTCCATTATTGGACTTTAGCTCAATTTAACCCCCGATTAGTTTTCAGGTATAATATCCCACTTCTGTGCCCCCCAGTACGGCATACGAGCGGGAATTCCATGCCGACGCCTAATGAGGCCTAACGCGGCCACGGGCGAGGCACGCGGCGTAAACTCTAGTTAATCTCATTGGAAAACGTGACACGAAGGCCTATTTTAGAGTTTAGTTAAACTCACAGGCCATTTTCTTATGTACTTGTCTTTATTTTACAGTAACTTTTTTGTTGTTTGTTAAGTAACAGCCTGCGGTTGTTAAAATTATTTTTACTTTTTTTTTCTTACTTTTAAATAATAAATAAGAAGTTAATGAACATACATACATACGTACCGGTCAATAACATAACCTTTTCTTTTGCTTATACATATAGTCCGGTAAAACCAGACGACAAAAGCGGATGTGCTGTATGTACTGTACTGTACTATTTTCACGTCAAAATCAGTAACTACCTCTACATAACACATTCAGAAAGCATATTCCCGTACACATAATAATTAGAAACATCACAACAAAATTAACAAAATCCTCCGAATATGCAACAAAAAACCAGACTTTCAATAGAATAAGGCTAAGTCAAGTATCTGCTTGAATGTAAATAATCCGAGATTTAAAAAGGAAAATAAAAACCTTTAGCAATTTGAAGGGCTTTCGGGATCCGATCTTTTCGGAGATGTTTTGTCTTTCGAGGGTTCTCGTCTCTATGACTAAATTAGCCCCGGACTCGGAAATACTGGTTTATTTTTAAACAGAAATACGTCATGAGGTTTATTTTTTATTTTTAAACTCGCCGCGCTTCGAGGTTTCCCGTAGGGTTGAAAAACGGTGGTAAAGTACCTACCCTACGTGGTAATCTATGGCTAAAACTATCTCTATTTCAAAGTTTATAAAAACGTTTTAGTAGTTACGGAGATATGTACGTGGACAAAAACATTCACACATACACGCACAAATTTTCGCATTCATAATACTAGCAGGATATGATATGGATGTGGAAAAATGCACTTGGCACTGAGTTTGTTTTTCAGGCTTTCAAGTAGCCTAAAAACTCTGAAACCCAGACCCGTACCATGAGCTCTTAGCGCGAGCCTAAATTGAATCGCGTTGGCTTTTGTCTCGTTTTTTCTCTAGCTGACATAGTGAGAAAAAAGCCAGGGGATGCAGTTTAGGCTCGCTCTAAGAACTCATACTTAGCACGGATCCAAGGTTAGCTACTCGGCTATACAAACTTACTTACACCTTACCCCTTTCTATCCCTAATCAATTTCATTTTAAGTTGCGAACAGGCAACTATCTTTCTATATTTAAATCTGATTTTAATATTCATACCACAGACCTTCTTACCATGTTGAGTGCAGTATTAAAGGTAGCTCAGCCATTTTAATATCCGAAAGCGATATGAATTCGCTACCAATTTAGCGAACAAGGCATGTAGCAAACTAAACATTCCAATTCAGTACCAAGGTCTTGTGAATCTGGCAATAAAATTATTCAAGATAGTTATTATCATTTCGTCTAGACATGCTAGGATTGCCAGAAGTTGCATTTAATGAGGGTGACGCGTATTTTAAACTGGCAAGCAAAAGTATGACACGGTTGAGTTCGGTTCTTAAAAGCAATTGGTAATGCAATGGTAGATAATTAATAGAATAGTCAGAATAGTGCAAAGAACACCAAAAACCAAAAACATGACTGACAAGTTGTCTATTTGATATTTGATAACGAAGGTCTTAAACCTAACATAAATCCTAAAAACACTTACATATATGTTAGATTTTATTTTGGTCGTAACGCACTTTTTGAAGAATTAATAAAATTATTGAAACTTTTTTTTTAAATTGAGTATTTTTAAAAGTCGACAAGTAAGCATTTCTGCAAATTAAGTTTAAAAAAAGTACCTAGTGTCCGAAAATTTGAATAAAACGTGTATGAAAACTATGAAGATGATTTGACATCCGGAACGCTGCTGAGTGCAAAAGATGTACGCTTTTTATCTGTGTCACTTTGTTAGACTTAAAAAGAAAAAGTTTTGAAACTTAATCACTTAAGTTCAAGTTAAAGCCACTTTCATTTCCAGATTAAGTTTTAAAGGAAAATTAAAGTGGATTTACCAGAGAAAGTGTGGACATTTATAGTTTAAGTCGTGATAAATTCGTTAGCAGTTCGACTTAATTAGTACTAACTTTAAAGCGATTTAGTCCGAATTACATTGTGACTATAAACCTTAACTTTTATTGCGCTTTTTAGTATCTTTTTGACATGGTCTGCAAGCTAATGCCTAAAGATAAACCTAAAACCTAGAAATCGTTTAAAACTTCAAACCATGATTTTATAAGCTTTTACTAAGCCTTTGTAGCGTATAAATAATTAAAACGGTCTTTTACTGATTTTAATTAAAAGTTAGTTTCAATTAGTTGGAGTGCACGAAGGGTTCCATACCATTATCTTTAAAAACGGCAAAAAAAACACGTTTGTGGGACCCTCCTTAAATATTTATTTTATTCCATTTTTTTTGTATTTGTTGTTATAGCGGCAACAACGAAAACGCTGGCTGAAGACCGTCAAACCTAGATATCAAAGAAGACAAGCTCTTTATTAAAGTTTTTCAGCAAAGTAGAGCATCTTGAACGAGCTAAATTAGCCAGATCCGTCGGCCTGCATTACGCTTCAATTAACGCTTATTGAGATGCAGGTAGGTATCTTACATTTTGAATTCTGTCCCAACTGTCCACTTTCCATAGGCAGAAGAAGGCTAGCAAACTAGATAAACATAAGTTAAAAAGGCAGCGGCCTTTTAGATTAGTTTAGTTTAGTTGTATTGGTTTAGTTTTTTAATTTAATTATATTTTAATATTCAAATGTATGTTCATAAGTTAAAAATATTTCCGTGAATATACTGTACTGTTACGGGATGCAGAAAATGAGTCGGTAAATTAAATGAAAGCTTGTAAAATCAAACCTAACCGCTTAGCACACTGCCAACCTGCTAACCTTATGATATGCCTCTACTTGCAATGTTTGCCAGGTTTGTACTAAAAACAAAAACTAACCAAACAAAACTAACTTAGTAGCTTTTAACTAACGTAGCTTTTTGGAGATTTAAAGGCTAAAAGTAACAAAAAAATGCTCAGTTTCAGCATTTCAGTTTTTCGCTCTACAGCGACGATATCATATGTGTCCTGGTGGAAAACCAGAGAGGTAATCAGTAAATAAGGAATAGGTATACGTTACATTATTAGACGAATTTATAAATCAGGTCAAGGTTTTACAGGTAACTCAATCTCACCTACGCCCTTTACCCAGAGTAAACTCAAGTCTCAGATAAACCCAGACAGAAAGATGGAGCACTGCGTTAGATTTCGCTGAAGCCAAGAACTCCTCTACTTTCGCGCGTACGTTCGCAAGCTCTACAGTACTGCGAGTAGAAGAGCATTGATATGTCAATATATGCGTCTTGTACGTACGCGCGAAAGTACCTAGAGGAAATCTAGGCTTCACCCAAATCTAACAGTGTTCCATCTTTCTTTCTAGTTTATCTGCGACTAAAGTATAAAACGAGTATGGATGGAATTCAAATTTATTTATGTTTTCGCATCGAAGGATTACCCGATGAATATAAACGAGATATTGATATCGGCACTCTGAATGTTGAGAAGTTAAAACGTTAGGATGATAAATGCGTTCGGGTACATCTCTGAAAGATAAATGTGCAACGATTTGTTAAGATAATCCGGATTATGATTAAAGTTGACTATGGACTAAAATTGGAATTTGTTGATTAATTATATTTACTGGTTTTATTTCTTGAGGAATTTGCTTTTTCATCGATTCAAAATAAGAGAAATTTTTCAGTTTGATTATTTTTTTATATTTTAACTCATAATAATTTAGATTAAATTAGAAATTAGAAAAAACAATTTAGAACCGAAAAGTTCTTCTTAATTTAAAACGGATATATTACTTACTTTCAGACATCGATCTCCGACTTCGGTGCTTTCAGATTGATCCTTAAGAAATTTCATCGACTTGATTGAGTTTTTGGGTTTTGAATCAAAATAACAGCCAAAAATGTCATTTAAGTATTGAAAGTTAGTTTGACGAGTTAGTGACATGAGTTTGAGTAGCGTACCAGAAGAAGGGCCAGAAATGATAGTCAGAGTCGCGGGTCGAACCTGGACTCGATTGGCATGTGACCGAGGCATATGGCACTCAATACTCAATACTCAATACTTTATTGCAAAACATTATGGTTTTGTATGTAGGTCTTAAATCTATACTTCTATACTAATATTATAAAGAAGTAAAGTTTGTGTGTTTGTATATTTGTTAAATTGTAAGGGGTAATCTCGGGATCTACTGAACCGATTTTAAAAATTCTTTCACCAATAGAAAGCCACATTATTGCTGAGTGTCATATAAAAAACCGAAAAATAAAAAGGCTTTTACGTGGTAGTCCGTTTTGCAAAGTGAATCGGAGAAAAAACGGTCCGAACGGCGCGCGATGGCTTCGGGTTTAATTAACATTATGCCCAACGAAGTGGGCAAGGGTCAGCTAGTAACATATATGTTTAAAAGTCACACATAATGACCCTGATAGGGTATAAGCAATGTTGTGCGGAGCGGGTTCATTTCATAATAGCTTCGTCAGAAAGAAATTCCTCTAGTTCATAATAAGATTTGTTTAATAGTATTTCCTTTAGAGTTTTTACGAATTTAGAATTGTCTTCTATGTCTTTCAATTTTGTGGGAAGTTTATTATATATTTTAACGGCCATAGGGTTAGGGCCCGAGCTGTGCATAGCTAGCCTAGAGGTAGGTAGAATTAGTTTGTGTTTATAGTCAGGTCTTATTAGATAGGTACGCTTGTCAGTCAGTTTTATGAAAAATTGTGGGTATTTTCTTACGAACTTACATGTTTCTAAAATGTACAGAGATATAATTGTCAGGATTTTAAATTGTATGAAGTAGGGTCTATGGAGGTTTAATATGTCAATGTTTGGGAGTTTTATACCGGCGACAACAGGAGCGAGGCCAATACTTAGAGGGAGAGAGAAAGCTGTGGATGATGATGATGATGATATAAATCTAAAGCCTACAACTACTTTTACGCTACTTTTCTCGGTCATAATGTCATAAATCTCTCTTACCAATCGATCTGCGAACATTTCCGCCCTAAAGCCTGCAAGCAATGATATCGAGCGCAGAAAATCATTAATCACCCCAACTTCCCCACCGTCACGTTCACTCCAGTTAAAAAGGCTTATAAAACATTACCTATTTATGCGAGCAAACTTTGGCTCGCAACTAGCGAGAGTTGCAGGTTCGAATGAATATGTTAACCAATCGCAAGTTAGTAGATTTAGTATTCATCGTTAGCCGTATATGTATTAGGTACGAATAAGTGGTATGGGGAATAACTGTAAGGAGTAATAGGAAGATATGGGGGCGATTTAGTTTAAGTATCGATAAATAAAGCTTTTGAATTTAGATGCGCTGGAGAAACACTGCATGAATAAACAACGTATCGGATGATGTTTATTTGGTGCCTATTAGCCACAAAGCCTTTTGCACACTGAAATATATATATATATTTTTTATGTACGAGACGAGCAAATCGCTCGCCTGATGTTTAACATCACGTTTGCCCATAACAGGTCTGCGCCACCCAGAATTTTAAGACCCTGCGCGGCACAGCACTGCGCTCGTCACCCTGAGATATAAGTTGTTTAATCTCCCATTTGCCCTGTAATTTCACTGGAAACAATGCCCTTCCAACCGGAACACAGTAATGTTTGCACATTACTGCTTGGCGGTGGAATAACTGGCAAAGGTGTGGTACTTCCCCAGGCGGGCTCTGCAAAAGAGCCCTACCACTACAAAAAGATAGGATAAGATACGTAAAAATCGAGAACAGCTCTTCTCACGTCTGGCGATGGCAGTTCATTTATAATTCAGTAAATGCTCTGACTATCGGAAGAAAATGTCCCTATGGGACATTGTTGACTCCAAGAAAGTTAAGCAAGTGGCAGTTAAGATCTAGGCTAATAAGTAGAGCCATATATAAATACTCGTAGCAGCGTAAGTATCGCTATTTAGCGAATTTGCGAGTAAACAACATTTGTGCATCTCGATTTATAGCGCAAAACAAACACATTCCGCTACTTCCTCTCCGCACTTCCCTTGGTACTGGAGCCTAATTTTGGCGAGTCTCGGTCCCTGTTGCTCTCATTACAAATGGTATAAGAGTGAGAGTGACCGAGATAATCTCGAGTGCCCAAGAATAAGGTCCCAAGTAAGGCAATCGATCGGGCGCTTGAAAAATAACGAGTGGGGAGATTTATGGCGTAACCATCCTTCCGTGGAAATGGTCGGGGAATCTATCTGGCTGTCAACTTTTGAAACGAGGTAATGACCGGTTTTGTACAAGCAATTCGCTTGGAAAGGAAATGTGCTCTTTTTCGGATAAGGGAATTTGTCAATGCCGTATCTGGCGAAGATGGTCTAGTGCCTTAATGCCTCAAGCCTTGAGAAAAGCCTTAAGAAATGCTATCTTTGCCCTGTATTTAACACACTATTTAGCGAATCAAATTATCAGGCAACAGATTTCTTTTTCTGACACCGCTTTTTTGTGGACACAAGTAACGAAGACAAAAGCAATATCGGTTGTTTGAGCATCAACCGTATAAGTGCTTGGCTTATTTCGATTTACGTAAACCAAATAAGTGTAGATCTAGCCGGGCTTTCTAGATCAAAGAAACTCGTAGCTAATCCTAATAAACCTCAGATCATCGGCTCACCGCATCGAGCCGTAACTTCTAAGTTTCAATCGATGTAGGATCCTAAGCAAACCTAACTCCAGCTGTACACTCTCGTATCGCCAAGACACACTAAAACTGACTGAAGCTCGGAAAGCGCACGACATACTAATTGTACTGGTGGAAACCGAACATCGCGTTTTAAAAAGGGCACCTACATACACCTCTCCAGGCTGATAAAGCATCATCAACACCGCTAGTGTTGCAGGTGTTCATAGACAGCGGTTTTGTTTACTATCAGGCTGACCGCGTGCCTGCTTGCGGCCTTTTTATATATAAAAAACATGTGAACGAACGCAAGCAAACGCGATTTCTACGAAATATTTTATTCCGTATTGCGAGCAATCGCGCTGTCTCGTATCATTTCAGCGAGAGTGTACAGCCGGGGCACAGAATAAAATAACAGTCCTACAAGCCGGGGTAAGTGAATTCTAAGTACTTTCAGGTAATATAACACGTGACATGGAGCCTCGTGATTCGCGCGAGGAATTTTAAATTGAAAAGTTGCATTAGTAGCTTAGGGAGCAAGTATTTTTTTATTACGTTTTGACGTTTTGAGTAAGTACATAGAAGTAATTTGACAAACGGAAGACTTGACAAAAAGATAATTTGACTAATATGTACTGCAATTAGAGGAAAAAGACTTGTCGTAACAATGACTTGACTGACAGCTGTCAGACTTAACTGCTAGCAAGTTTGACTTATGTCATAACCCGTAACCCGTAGTATGGTTTACAAATTGTAATCGCTGGAAACAATATTACTAGTCCTATTCTTCAGTTATTGTACCTGTAATTAATGTAATTATTTGGTCATATCACAAACTGATAATGAATAACACTCATGGATTATTATAGCTCACCTATATTAAAGCAATGGACGTCCCGGTCACGGTCTGTCGGTCCCGTACTTTTTCAATGAGCGACTACGAGAGGTATTTAGGTAATAACTCAATAGTCATCTATCAAACTGTAGCACCTGATAGTTTATTCTAAATTGAAACGAAATCACAAGTCTTGAATCGCTCTAAGTCTCTGTTACTAGATTTAACACTCAACCCGAGTAAGAAACAAACAAACAACTGTGGTTTTCATAAGTAGAATACCTACCTACTAACTGAGGCACCTACTGACAACAGCTGTCGTTTTGATGAGAACAATAAAGATTTTTATATCTCTCTATACATACACTAACTTAGGTACCTACTTATTTTTCATGCCATTTATTCGCTACATTTGCCAGAAACGACTAGCAATTCAATATTCTCCGGCTGATTGAGTCAGTTTTTGTCTGCAAGCAGAAAAAAGTGAGAAATTCAGCACCTGAGCCTGAAACGTAGATCAAACTACTCAGCATATTTTAATATTGAACTGGCTAAGAAACCTGTTGCTTTCTTTTTATTCCACGCGTTTTTTCGAAGGTCGCTTTTCTAGTCATTCACCCGATAAGGCGATATCAATGACAGATATATTTAAAAATATTTTAAAGTTACATAAGGTTTATGTCGTGAAGTCGGTACAGTACGACGATATGTAATTTTTTTGATTCATATCTCTTCGTATTCATATCATTTATCACATCTAGATCAATCAGTCAAATTAATCGTCAAATCCCAGTAGTTTTACCGAATAGTCTTACCAGTTGGACTCGGGAATTTCCTTCCCAATAAACTTACTGATAGTAAGACTTCGTATGTTATTCTACTAATATTATAAATGTCAAACTTGAACTCAAAACTGTTTGTGAGATAGGCATGGATGTTTGTTGCTCAATCACACAAAAACTGATGAACAGATTTGGATGAAATTTGATGTGAAGCTAGATTATCCCAGATCAATATACGTTATACAGGTTACTTTTTATCCTGGGAACGCGGGTAAATCAGGGCATAACTAATCTTTTATAGATGTTTCAGGTTCTTTGCGAGAAAACTGAGCTCCCGCAGGCTAGACTGGTTAAATGAAGGCGTATTTCTGCCTTTATCTTTCCATTAGACAACAAGCTAATACTAATTCAGACATTACTTGTGTTCCTTCTCTTTGACTATCGTTTCCCGTCAAAGGCTAAACGTACCTGAAAACAAACAAACGATGTTAACGCTGACAATTTAAATTATGAAATTACCATTTCATGCGCAGAAATACAGTCGGATCCGAATTTAGATAGCGAATGGCGTTTTAAGTTCCTATTTTCGAAGCGTAGCTAGACGTCAATGTTATTCTGTGTTCAAATCTGGATGGGTTTCGTTTGAAACAGAATTAATGTATACTTGCTAGAATGTTTCTAGAAATTTCTATTCGCTTTGAAGAAGGACACAGTGTTGGCTTTGGTAACATTTTAAGATGGTAAATTAATTTGAAAAGATAGACCTTAACTAGCCTTTAAACATAAATATGTATTTACAAAGGTAGCCCAACAGAGTTTGGAGGAAACTTAGTAGGTAAAAAGTAATATCTTAGTGAAGTAATTATACTTTATTTTTTAATTAGGCCAGAATAATATTTAAGCCGATTCTATCAATCATAGCTAAGAATACTCGATCGACTAAACTTTCAAATAAAAAAAATATTACATAGGTTCAGCCGTTTGGGAGCTACGATGCCACAAACACAATATATATACATAATAAGCTTAACACCCTTTCCCTTCTCGTTGCCTCAACCGTTTTCATGTTTACTTTTTAAAAGTTGTATACTTCTCAAATAAATGAATGTAAATAAATTAATGTTTTCGCGTCGGGGGTTCAAAATGAAAACGCGTAGTGAAAATGGGCAAAAAAATTATCAAAAAGTGTTATAGTAAGGCAGTTCTAAATTTAAATAAACATGTTACAAAGCCCTAAATCCTATTTTAACTGTCGTCATAGATGAAGTCATGAAGGTATGTCAACTTGCCATAGGGTAATTAAAGTTATATGCAAGGTTATTCATAAAGGGTTTGCTAAGCCGAAAAGGGCTCATAGAACGCATCATTATGAACAACTTTTACTATGGGACCAACCCATACATTTTGTCGAGTGTCATTGACATTTTTCTATGGAACAGCTGATTTTTTTTTCGCGAATTTTGGGTTGGTCCCATAGTAAAAATTATTCATAATGATGAGTAGTATGAGCCCTTTTCGGGTTAGCATACCCTTTATGAATAACCCTGTATAGCTAATACATATTTATTTGTATACCAACTACGATGCCGCAGTAACAAAACCGCAACAAGACGGAATTCAGGTCAAGATTAACATTCATACTCGAAACACGTGTACTTACAGATATGATTTATGCTTATGTTAAATAGCTGAATTTAGCTAACATATACATATGTCATATTTAGCGTTATGCGGAACGGGTATGCTAGGGCGAAAGGGGATCATTGTACTTGTATTTTTATCGTCCTGTTTAACATAAGTACCAATGCTAAACTCAATGACTTTAATTTTTTACGATCAACTTTTACAATGAGATGAAAAACATAAGCTGTTTCATTTTCTATCGAATGTCAGTTACTTTTTTCTACCTATTTGTGTGGTTTTAGGGTCCTACAGTACAGACTACAAAGTTTATAATAATGAGTTCAATGACGTTTCCTGATTTTGCACTTTATCCAATCATACTGTACAAGTTTCGAATAATTTTGTTTCCAAAACGAAACAGATGTCCGAAAACATCCCAATTTGATCACATGCAAATATAAACATCGCACAACATGTGGCGTGAAACAAATCAGGATATCAAATGTTTCATTCCAGTCTTGTCGTCTAGATTTTAAGCACACGTGTGTGACAAATCACTTTTTTTGTGACGAAAAAATAAACACTTGAAACCAAATGTAGATGATTTAATATTATCTGAAGATTGTCGAAAAAATTAAATGAGAGTGATAGCCAAATTTGAACTTTCGAGTTCAAGAAAGCAGCTACAGAAAGGGTATTAATTTTTTACAACATCAAACAATTTTTAACCGACTTCAAAAAAGGAGGAGGTTATCAATTCATCTGTATGTTTTTTTTTTTTTTTTTTTTTTTTTTTTTTATGTTTGTTACCTCATAACTTTTGACTGGGTGAATCGATTTTGACAATTCTTTTTTTATTAGAAAGCTGACGCTTCCCATTTGGTCCCATTTCAATTTAGACCAGTTCTGATAATGGTATCCATGAGAAAACCATATAAGTCTTAAATTTGCATTAAGTACGTGCGCGACAAATAGATGAATAACTCAATAGTCGGTCTTTTGAAGTCGGTTTTTGTTTTTTGTTTTGTAAAAATAATGTTCTTGTTAGGCAAAAGACTTAGATTATATTATAGAGGTAAATATAGTAGAAAATGCATTACGTGAATTCCGTGTACAGTTTTAAATTATAGAATAAAAACCAAAGGACTTCGGGCGCCTTGAAATCTCTGTCACTAGGCTGTTTACTCTGTCTATACGTCCTTACTCAAAAGAAGTATGTAAAATCAACCGCAGAGTACGAATCCAGAATATGCATCGAGAAACGTCACACTCGCGACTTTTGCAATTCAATCCTGCCCCAGCGCCGTTTGAAGTGGCAGCTTGTTGCGAGCGCGCCCGAATGCAAGCACACGGCTTATTGAGTTACCACCGCTGTGATGTAGCGTAAGAGCTTTGTAGTTCTGGTTACATCCACTCAGAGGTGCATGATATTTCAGCGAGGAAGAAATCGAAAACGAACACGAACGAATAATGAACTAGTGGCATAATTTAGACTGTAGGTAAATCTGCTTTTGCAACTGCAAAAATTGGATTTTTGCAAGTATTTTTTTCCGTGTCAATAACTACGATAAGCTTTTCGGCAAGTATTGGAAACAGTTTCAGTCTATGACACACTTAATCAGTAATTCATTATGCATTCTTTATGGTCATTCGCCATCGATTATTTATTACCTATTGTTTGTTTTTGACACTGGCTTTTTTCCTAAAGGCAGTGATCCAACATTAACACCAAGACGATATGATTAGCGCACCCAAAACAGAAACAATTTTTTCTACTCACATCGATAGTCTTGTTGTCAAAGTATACAGAAGCACTTACACTACGGCACTATCAATAGAGCAAACTTTGCCAACTTACCGATCGCCTCCACGTTCTAGACGTCCAATCGAGATATCGAATGGACTCAATCGACTGAATCGACCAATCGAATTCAATCGCCAGGACAGATAGCGCCAACCGTCCCATTCCAGCTGCTAAATATTTCCTTTGCTTTGTGCAACGCCTGTTTTGTTTGCGAATGACATCGAGCGCGATGAACGAAGTGAACCGATACGAGCGTGCTGGAGCAACCGAAACGAGACAATCGATTAACTTTTTTAAACCAAATCTGGCATATCAACATTACTCGCATTGTTCACTTTCGAACGAATTTTTATTTTCCGATTAAAGTTTGTTTTACGAATTTTCAGTGGAGCTTTTGAGCCTACGCTTCAGAATTGTGTAAACAGATTTTATGAACACTCAAATGTCAAACTTTCGTGCCATCACGGAATGGTAATGTTAAATAAACTAGAGTAGGGCCTCTTTGCGGAATTGAGCTCGAAATCCACTAGGTCTAAACTGGTAAAAGCTGCTTTAATGTCCTCAGTCCTATAAGTCGACCTCAATCAGTGTTATATTCTCTTTTTCATCACTTTTGTCTCAGTCATGAAGCAGAATATTTAGATTGTGATTCGAATATTGCGTCTTCACAACTTGCGGTGAAGAACCACCACACAGTGTACACTGTACAGGTGGTGTGTGATTGTGGGCACCGCACCGCGGAGTCCGCACCATTTGAAATGTTAATTTGGCCCGTCCTTACCGAATAATGTACTCGTATCTGTCAATGATCTCAGTCTTGTTTAGCCTGTGAGATCGACTTAGCGAAATCTCCCGAGACTTGAAAATCAGCGCGCGATAATTGGATTAAACAGTCGAAAGGAGATGAAGTAGACATAATTAGAAACTCCTATAATTTAATATTTCTTTCATTTAATATTCCGATGGGTGTGAGAAAATCAAATTGTTGCCAAAAGGCGACCAACAAGTTGCGGAGTGGCTTAGCCAACTTATCTTGGGATTTGGAAGTTGGATGTCGGCTAACCCGTAGAGATTGATGTTTGGCAACGCCCGGGGCGTTTGTCCGCGCCCTCATTCGTTAACGCACCCAATCTAACTTTCCTTTCACTTCAGAAAATCTAAACATGCTTTTTATGAGACAATCATTCGCTGGAGAAATGTACCAACTTTTTACGGCTGTAAAGTTAATAAACCCTCGAACCAAAGCCTGGATTTCAGATTTTATTGTCAGAATCGGGAGCCTTTGTTAACTGTACAATGTAGCGCAAGAGATAGGAGACGAGATGATTAAACTCAAAGGCAAAGGAAGCGGGAATGTTCCGACAAAATCGCTTCTTAGAGATTTCAGTTTCATACGACTGAAACCGCCTAATACTTATAAACGATGTTTAGCAGTCGCTAATATTAATATTAACAAATGTTATTTAGCTTGTGCGCGATACAAAAATGTAGTGCACAGTACTAAACAATGTTTTTTTTTTTAACAAACAAGTTTGCGTTTGACCACCAACTCGCCTGATGTTAACCGACGATCAAGATGAAGCAGATCTAAAAGATACCTATTCACTCTGAACTTGAAAATTCCAAGATTGAATCTCTCAGAAGTCTCCGGAAACAAAGAAGCCGGCAGTCTGTACTATTCTATTCCAGCTGTACGAATCAGAGACGTATATAAATATTTAACTAAACGAAAACTTTTTAAGTGAAGCCTATATCCATGCCAGTTTAAGCGAAGCATAAGAAACATGTGATTTTATACAGCTTATGTCGTAATGCAGGCCTGTCTTACACCCTAAAAGATCTCGATAAGACGAACAGCCTCTAATCTTATGATTTCAGACTTTCCGCCACTAAACGCGTATAAAATCCAAGAAACAAAAGCAAACAACCTTCCTCAAGCTAATCTGTTAGTAATAACTCAGGCAGAAGATTTTTTTATCAATTTCCCGAAATCAGCCGAGGCGGGCCGAGGCGTCCCGAATACGAAATGACGATGTCTTGTGTAAGGGAATCGTTTGAACCGCAAGGGCCGCAAACTTTTATCGGATTACCTAAAAGGGTTTCCTCGTTTTGGTAATTATTTCAAGAAATGTATTGTTTTGTGTTTTACTACGTGACCTTGTTTGAAGCGTTTGAGGACTCAAGGCGAAATTAGATTAAGTGTGATTTTTTCCTGGAATAGGTACGACATCAAATTCTACGCATTTTTGCGGCATTTGACAGAGCAATGTTTATATCTATTTTGATTTGAGTTGAAAAATCTGTTGTGCGAACTTTTTTTTAAACCCTCGTGAATACGGCGCCTTAGTGACTTCATTCATTTCATTTTTAAATTAATTCAAGCAAATTTTAAGGCACTCGAGTTTGTTTCTGTCCCCGTCACTCACACGTCCATCCCGATAAGAGCGACACGACACGACGAAAAATAATATCCATTGCTTGAATTGAAACTAGCACAATATGTCAAAAACCCTTTGCATGCAGATTTTAGCATATTTTAGGTCAGTAA
Source organism: Alcis repandata (assembly GCA_949125135.1). Lineage (NCBI taxonomy): Eukaryota > Metazoa > Arthropoda > Insecta > Lepidoptera > Geometridae > Alcis > Alcis repandata. The sequence goes on from OX421240.1 coordinate 5,274,973, forward strand.
TACCATAATGACCCTGACAGCAACACTGTGCGGAGCGGATCAATCTAATCCATAAATGATTCATCTGTAAAAAAATTCGTCAAGGGTTACTTTGTCGAGTATGTCTTTTAGGGTTTTAGCTAATGTCACCTTTTCTTCAAGATTATATTCTTCTAGGATAAGGTTATTTTGTACTTACTACACTAAAACATTTTCATTTAACCTAACCAAAACTTAAGTAGTTTTGGTTACCTTATCACCAAAAAGTACTTACCTCTTGTATAGTCGATAGGACTTGGTACTTATAAATAAATCTTTGAAAGGTTTTCCCAAGGTTTTCCCTCTCTGTGTGAAATATCATCGGGTCCCGATATCAGGGCACGGTCAGACCTCTGACCGTCGGTTTATCTTCGCCTCCATCAGGTCCCGGGACCTTTGCCAGAATTTATTTCAATAACGCATATTTGACCCAACAGTTTTGTGGCTTATAAAAGCTGTAGTTACAGGTTAGGCGGTGAAAGTGGTGATTTTCCGTCCGGAGGTTTATGTGTGGAAACGTGTAATTTCACACTGGGAATATAGGTCATTTGAATATTTGATGGCTTTCGAGCTAATTATGTAAATTCAGCGCCTTGGCAGTAACTACTGTTCGTATTGCGCTATTGAGTGAAGTGTTTTAATCGGCGTACCTCAGGGAGGGATTATGGGTCCACAGTTATTCATATTATATATCTTTACTTATTGCAAGGTTAAGTATAATAGTACAACAAGCGCTTAGTTGTATCTAATGTAACTCCTAAAAAAACTTCCGATGAAACAAACACATAAACAAAATTTTCAAGTGGCTTTGCCGATTTTCTTGAATTATATCTAAAAACATTCTCGATCGAATCACATTTCAAACAAAAAACAGAATTAAAATCAATTTAGCCATTTGAGAGCTACGTTTCAAAGACACACAGATACACACTTTTTCTTAAACCTTACAATACACTTTTACTTCTTTTTGCGTCGGCGGTTAAAATAGTCATTAGTTTCATTACTCGGAAAGGCTTCATAATTTTTCATTTTTAACACTTAAAACTACGTGCGACTGAATTACGGAACATAAATATTCAGGTTTAATTATGAAACCGCAATATCCAATCCACAGTAATGCCATTCAGTTCACTCGAATCACGCGAGGAATGTCAAACAATGGTATATTCCGAGCCGTTCGATATTTCCTCCCAGTCACTCACTGTCATGACATTTCTGACGAGGGCGACCGTGACGGACATAGTATGTCGCTGGCCAGAATAGGACCCAATAACTGGAACCAGGCTGAGAACGCACCAGATCGAGTCAGTACATTCTTCCAGGAAATCAAATATATGCACGTAGGTACCAGGTAGTCACAGCGGCACAGTTAGTGATAAGCATTTTTCTTAGAATTAGAGATTGCAAGCCTGGTGAGAAACTGGTGTATAATCTTTCTCTAATCTCGCGGTATCGTTTCTCCTTAAATCACAGACCATTCTTCAGGTCCTAACGAAATCAATGCAGAACAACGCGTTTTCAGGCATTTTTGTCTTATTTGAGTCTTACGTCAATAAACAACTTTCAGTGTTACCTTATCACAGAAACAAGCAATATTACATTTGTCTGTGAAAAAAATAGTGTGAAAAAGGAATACTTAAAATGAAAAATCTAAACTAAGCAAGTGTATGTATTAATAACTAGAAGGAACTCACTGAACAATAAATAAAACAACGTAGACGAGTAATCTCACCAACTACATAGTTTACTATCATGTAAATTACCTAATCTCTATTCCAACAATTCAGGCATAACCAATTTTGCAATATTACCGAAGCACGAAATTCCACTTTTCGTTCCAAAAATAGGCGCAAATGTTAGTGCAAACTCCGGCAACTGTCAATCTCTTACTCAAATTACACGAACCCACATAGTAAGCGGGGACACGTAGGCGTTTACGATGTTAGGCGCCAGGAATGGACTCCAGAATAAGATGTGGGCTGAATTTTACGAGAGAAAATTTAAGTGGTTGCTTTAAGACGTGGTTTACCAAAACAACAACGTCAAATATGGCACAGAATATTTGAGACAGGAATTTGAGATATGTAGTATAGAAGTTTTTAATTTTTATCTACCTACTACTTTACATAACAGTACTCTAACTTTGGTAAAACTTGAAAACGTGGATGTTCTGAAGACACTTTGAATTTGATACTAAAATAGCCCTTTTGCGGAGATTTTTTGCTACTAATTATCTTGTCCTTAAACCATTTTTGTCTTCGATAAGGCTAATAAACATTATCTCTTCACCATATCCTTTCTTACTTGACACAGAACAGCTCGCCAGATAGACCGAGCTAACCGCCCCATCTCCCCCATTTACCCCCTAGCTCCGTACCTGTCCGATATCCTAAAAAGCGTTTGTTTTCCCACTCGGAAGTACAGCCCATTAGAATTGCTAATCAGGGGAACTTAATCCGGTGGCCAACATTCAGGACTGGGTTCTGGGAACATTCATGAGGCCGTGTTTGAATCAATAACGGCGATTGAGTCAAAAACAGACGCAGGATTACGTTGGGCGGAATTGGATTGACAGAATTGCTAAGCCGCTTTTTAAAATTCGCGTTGGGTGTTTTATTTGGCTGCATATGAAGGTTACTAAAATTGAGCCAGTACTGAATCAGGATCTGTTCACGTTTTTAATTGTGATGGTTTTGACGAATATGGATCAAAGCAGACGCAGGAATTGAACGTATTGAACGATGAGCAGAATGACAATTTCGTTATGATGGAGTTCTTGTCAAGGCCCCTGAAGGTATCAAATATGAGGTCCGCCAATGCAGTGAGAGGATGTGAAATGTCAAATGAGTAAAATTCTGAAAATTTGAGTTGATTAACCAGGGTGTTACGGGAAGGACTTTACAATGAGATTAAATAGTTCGATTTTATAAAGGCATGTTATTGTTGCAAAGAATCTTGTAGTACAAAATAAGTAAAGCTAGACAATAAACAACATTAGTGATAATACAGTACAGGAAAAAGGCGTTAAAACAACACTAATATAAACAACACCGCAAAGGGTTCACATTTTTCGTTGGATTCCGAAAATTCCGGAAGATTCTCACTCCACACATTGTACTGGATTCCAAGTTATGTTAAATGTACGTTAGACTCATTTTAATAAAATTACGTGTTGATGTGGCGACAGGTGCTCCACATTTGTCTGTTGGGAATAAAAATATTTTTATGGCTTGAAAAAGTGGCACAAAGTTATTATGGCCCGCGACAGAGTCGCGTGTGCATTGCCATAAAGTGCTATGTCCTTCATAAAGATTACAACCATGCCACTTGATATTCACGAGCCATAGAGGTGAGAATTGTATATGAAAGTCTTTATGGTGTGTTCGTTTGTTTGATAGATGATAAACATTTTGTAGGCGATACCGCGATTTCAGATAATACGTCCAATTTCGTGGGGAACTGTGATTGCTTAAACTTAGAAAGTAGATAGATAGATAGATAGATAAACTCTTTATTGTTCACACCATAAATTACAAACAAAAGGATTAAAGCACCTAAAACTAGTGCAACAACTGGCGGCCTTATCGCTAAGAGCGATCTCTTCCAGGCAACCTTAGGATGGAGAGGATAGATAAAAAATATAAAAACGGGGTGTGCAATATTGAAGAATACTCATATAAACCTACATAAAAAATAATAATAATAAATACTTAGAAATACAAAAGTAAACCAACTAAGTAAAGTAAACTAAAGTACCTAAGTAACTAAGACCAAACTAAGTAACTAAGTTAAGTATACTTAAAGTAAATGTCAGTATCGTAATAAAAACCTGATTGAGGGTTCAGAAAATTAAAAGCCATGTTGTTATTGCAATAAAATTTAGCGCTTAACAACAACGACGCTTTGATAACAACTAAGTCTTTGAGAATGACGAATAACAATGCATTTACCTAGCATAAAAATTCAATAACACTTGATTGAGTCAAAAGAAAGCCCCTTTATTAAGACTCGAAAGTTTTTGCGGCAAAGTATGAGACCCTCCAAATGTTACTCCATTTCTTACACCAGAAGGGAGCATATTTTATTAGGTGCGTACATAATCCTACAAAATTTATTGCTCGTGTCAAACGAGTGAGAACACTGGTTCAAGTTAGTAGTAAGTAAAAACTGAAAGCAAAAAATCAGCCCACAAAAACACGGATAAATTACTGAAGCCGAGTCAAGGACTCGAGACTGAAGTTACATTAGAGGTTTAGATAAGGTGGCATCGACAAAAACATGCAGATACTAGAAAGTGGAAGTAAAAAGTATTAGACATAAATTACATTGAAGTGTTCCATTCAGTGCGATAAGGCACCCTTAGGGTGGGAACTTTATGAACTTGCCAAAGTAGACGGGCGAGTCAGTAGGCATTGAGGTTTCAGTGGGATATGTCAAAGTTATCTGATATAGGTCACCGGCGAGTCGTTTACAAAGGTCGAAATCACTTGCAGTCTCGTAAAGTTGGACTATTAGTTTGTGATAAGGGAAAAGGCTAGCATGTCTCAGGAAACCGTAAATTGGAAATAAAATACAGCTAACTGCTATACAGAGGTCAACATTATTAGGAGGCGCTGCCCGAAAGTTGTGAATGTTTGTGTAGTCAATTGGTCTAAAAGAAAAGAATAACATTGTATTACTGACGTGCCCGACGAAGTAGTTATAACTTTATAAGGCCAATAAAAATATTATATGCTATTTATTCTATTATCAGAGTGGTTGATAAAATTCCCAATTTATCTCGAGTAAAATTAAATTAAATTAAAATTCTCAATTAAAATTAACTTTATTTTTTTTTCACACTCATAGCTCCCCACTAGGATAAATCCTGTGTCGGGGGTGGAACACACAAAGACAAGGACAACTAACACCCAGACCCAGAACAGATATTTAAATTCATCATTCAAACATCTGCCCGGCCGGGAATCGAACCTGAGACCTCTGGCTTATAAGGCGGATATTATTACCGCTGAGCCAACAGGCCGTCCTTGGCGTCAATTATGATACATTATTTTGTATAACAATGATCTACATCTCAGAGTCGGCAGTTAGAAGTGGGATTAAACTCGTGTCTCTCTGTATAATATATATTCGCACGGTAGAAATTCTTGCTTCTCATTCGTGCTAATGTCCTGAGAAGCTTTTGCTCTTAGGAATACAATCTAATGTCGCTTTAGTTATCTCTTTGTTTACAGAAAGTCAGACCAATTGTTCTCGGTATCCTGGATTGCCTGACATCAAGCACAAAACATTTGAGGTGCTTTATTTTTCGGTTACAAATGGATTTGTTTTATTATTCCCTTTTTTATTACGGCTCTAACTTACACAGAGTAATTTATTACTCGCCATTTTAACAGCCGAGAAAAATCTTATTTTAAAGGGCGTTCAGGAAATGTACGACCTTTTTTATGTGCGCAGTATTTTTTGATAATTTTGACAGATGCGGATACTAAAAAACATTGACGTGGAAGCTTTCTAAGCGCTTATAAAATACACATCTCAATAAACTCTTCAAAATAAACTGATCAAACCACGAGACGACTTGAGTTAATGTTCAAAACGACAGATGTAAGACAAAATCAGATCAGAATCTAATTAGGTTTGAAGTGCAATCTAATGATCAATTTGAACTTGAAACTTCCAAAGTTTCTCGAAAGGCGAATTTGATTTGAATTTAGCCTTTATTACTCGTTCTATTTTATACTTATGCTATTACTCGTTCTATCTTTAAAATTTTCCAATCAGAATAAATTGCTCTTTAGGCCTGTTTGAAGCATACGTTAGTCACAGAATTCTCGCTTTGGTTAAAGTGTTTAAGCTCAAACCGCTTGATATGGAAATTGAAGTTATCAAGAATGAATTCAATTTGACTCGTAAAATTTAAATAAGAGAATCTTAGGTCGTGCTCTTGTAGAGAATTTTATTACTATAGTTTCTGAATCTATCTAGAGACAAATATGGTATAGTAAAGTTAACAACCCCTCAAGGCGCTAGGGAAAAGTAGATGGTACAAGCGAAAAGCCATCTATGTAATGGACAGACCAAATCAGTCTGCTCTCGACAGTTTTTTACATGAATCAGGAGAATTAAGTAGTAGAAAATATGGTAGAACAATTGAATATTTTTGTAGTACATTATATTTGTTCTTGGATGTACTGACGATGGTAACTCTGCCATAAGCGACACGACCACACGACAAAGAACAAGTAAGTGAAGTCACTCTTGGCAGTGAAGGTATTTGAACGTCAATTTATTTAGCCACGAGCGGCAAACGGAATCAATCAAAATACACAATTTCGTCTCTTGTAGATATTACTAGGAGAATGATGACAATGAGTCCGTAAAGTGTTACTCACGAAAACCTTTATATATATATATATTTTAACTACATATTTAAATGCTTTTGAATCTGACTGTACACAGGTATTGTCTGAATCCCGGCCGTTAGAACAGTTATTCGCGGCATTCTAACAGGAGATGCTATCGCGATACGTGTGTTTATGGAGACGGAGCCGTAATTGTTCGCAAAGCGGGGCAAATTATAGCTCGCAAGAAGTATGGCGCGGAAATATTTCTATTCAAATCGCGGGGTTGGAAGGACTGTATGCGAAGTAGGAAAGCATGGAAAGGACTGAAAATCGTACTGGAAATGGCTGTTAATTTTCATCACCTTTCAACACTAGTGAAACATATTTAAGACAGAAAGTGCAAGGTATCGGAGGACGAGATAAATAGAATCAAAATAGGTATAGAGAATATCTGACTAGAAGATAGCGATGTTAAAACTTATTTGTTGGTTTAGTACTAAGGTTTAGTTTTACATTTAGATCATAAACTGAAGATTCTCTTTCCCACTACAACATTACATTCCAAGTTCCAAGACTTATGACCAGTAAACAATTCAGACGCTATCTAAATAAAGTTTTAGGATCCCTAACCACAGTACTAAATGATCATTACTATTAGTGGCCGCCGCCGCCGCTTCTAGTACCCTGGTAATTCCATCCACAGTAGCATTCGTTACCACTACATATTGTATACCAGTGAATAATAACCCACAACACACTCGGGGATGAATTTCATTATGCCTTTATGTTTGAGAGCGAGAAATTCTTTTGTGCCTGTTGTTTTACTCAGATTTTTTATTTCATTTAAATTCGAGACGGTGAACCGAGGCTGCTTTGTAGGAAGGTTTTATTTTTACGAGTCCAAGGCCGTTTTCCTTTTTACGGACCACTTTTGGTACGTTTGACGGCTCGCGCTTTTCTTTCGTCTATTGACGTCGGTGTTTTATCAGGTCTGGTCGGTTCTTTAAGTGTAATTTAATATATGGGGAGGGATCGGTCGCGGCTCGTTGACGGGTTACCGTTGATGTAATATTTACAATTTGACGTATTTTTGCAAAAATGCGTAAAATACAGAAACGAGGGTAGCAACTAGCAAGTCCGTATAGATGGATCGATCAACCAGTGGCAGGATTAAAGGTCACATGCGAGCTTTTGATATGGATTGACGAATGTTGTTCTAAATACAAACAAACAAAAGTTAAATATTATCCATCCAAATCATAGCAAGCGGTTAGTAATAAATGCCAGTCCAATCCATTCGATGACCATAACACCCGATGCTAATCACTGATCTGTTAATAACGTCATAAGCGCAACGGAAATTATATGACATAAAATTAATATGGGACCACCAAACAAACTTATGACCTCTGAATTATGACCTACTCCTCGTACAAAACAAAACAACGATCATCAAAATCTGTTCATAATTAACGGTGTAATCGCGTAACATATAATACATACAAAAAAAAGCAACAAACAGTCGAATTAATAACCGTCTCCTTTTTGGAAGTCGGTTCAAATAGCTTACCCCCGAGTGAAAGAGAAAGCAAATACGCTTTCCTTGCACGTACGAAGCCGCCTGGTTTATGTTACCCCAATTATTTCCTCTTCAGAAACAATAACAGACTCAAGGTAACGCCATATCATCCACATACACAGCAATGTCAAAACGCGCTATAAGCACTTCAAAACTATCAAGGAACAATAGTTTGAAAGACTGTTACATGAGGATCATAAATTACCTCAAACGTTCTAGACTAAGAGTTATCAGGCGATTTAACTAAGATGTCTTAAGTAGCAAAGCCAAACTTCGCAGAAAGATGAACTTCAGTTTGGAATTTCATCTGAGAGTTGGAATTAATTTGCAATTACAATTCAAGGAACTGTTTAGCAGATTTTGTGTTTTTAACATTTCTGCTACTAGTGTTGATCTTAAATCTACTTTACTGAGTAACAGCAGTAAAATTTAAATACAAGACAACGATATGATAGGAGTTCTTTGGTTTAACAAATTTGGTATAATTATTTATAGCTTGCATAGCTAATATGAAAACAAAATATCTGACAACAAAAAGACACAAACACTCACAAAGATTCAAACATTCACTAAAAAAAGCAAGTACTAAACAAAAACGGGTTCTGAAACGTTCTTCTATTTAAAGCGTGGACGTTAAATTTGCAAGTAATGTTAAAAAGAGTCCAATTGAACAAATAGAGAAACAAGTACAACTCAAACACATCAGTAAAATCGGCCACCCGCTCCTCGCCTAATAGGCTCTGTTTAGATGAACCAGCACAAAGACCTGCAAGTCACCAGCCACATTACTCATTCGAACGAAGGTACTGTCATGTTTCCGTACCACTTATGTTTAATAGAAAGTTTCGATAGTTACAAACAAGCTCTTCGGAACACGCCTATATAATCGAAGTACTTAGTGTTATTGGATAATTATAGACAACAAGATAAAAGCCTTTTCAAATAGTAGCTTTGTCGTCAAAGGTCGTTTTGTTGGAAGTTAGGGAAGACGTTTATGTGGCGTGATTATTTTTATCTTACTATGAGAACTGACATGGTTTTTACGTGACTACGATAGTTTTAACGTAATAATTTTTATCTTTTTATTTCTTTCGTTGACGACGACATTGACATTTGGTCAAATTGAGACCATTTGAACTGCTGACGGACACTTATCTTAGCTTACTTCAGAAAGCATATTATTGTAAAGATGATAGTAGAATTTAAACTTAGTCTCACAGATACAAATCTACGGCCAGCATATGAAGTTTCACGTATTTAATTTGAACTTTTCAAACAGGTGATCCGACACTAAATTGCATACCGCTGCAATGCCAATCAAAATACGAGTATGTCGGTTATTTCGATTGACACAATCGGTCATATCGCCAGTCTAATATTAAACTCATCACAACGCAATAAATTGCATTGGGATAGCGTGAAACAATACATAGATTGAAGCATATAGGTTAATATAATTACATAGATTCGTGACATTTCCTACAATATATGTAAATTACTAATATTGCGCGGCGCGGTTTCCTATATTATTTTCTAAATTCGGTTCCTAAATTACCGTATCCGACAGGAACCTTCTTTCATCATATTTCATTCAAATACGATCATTCCATCGAAATCCGTTCAGCCGTTTTTTCGTGATATATTTTTATTTTATGCCATAGGTTACAACAAGCAAACGTGTCGCCTGGTGGTAAGCGGTCACCGTTGCTTATAGATACTTAGAGGAACAAACATCGAAACATCTAAACATCCAAACATTAACGATCACATATTTTAATAATAAAAATATATGTATACATATACGAGTATATTTATTTGGTACAGTTACTAATCTTACCAATATGTATTAAGTTATTAACATTAACACCAGCAGTTAGAACTTGAAATTTTACTGTAGTATTTTATTACTAACACACACGGCACGAATCAATTTCTAAGAAAACGTTCAAACGTGTGAATGAAACCGCTTTTGTTTCTCCGTCTTGAGAAACTACTACGGTTTCAGTTTTCAGATTACGTGAGCGTAACTCAAACAATGAATACTGAATTAGCCATTTAAATTCCGACAAAGTATTACTAATATTTACAGCTAAATTTAGTTTTAAAGTCTCGTTTGTGTTTAAATTTATTTTAGAATCGCGCATATTTTATTATCAACTAGCTGACGCCCGGCGGTTTCACTCGTTAGTTTTTTTTTTACATTCATACCTTCCCTGTATCATTCAGCTCAGCTCATTTTTTTCGCGAATTCCTGGTTGCTCCCATTGTAAAAGTTGTTCATAATGATGAGTACTATGAGCCCTTTTCGGCTTAGCATACCCTTTCTATATAACCCTGTAGAACAAAGTATTGTAGTTTGTAGGGAGCTATAAATTATTTGTTCAAGACATAGGCAAACGTTATATACGCTGTCGTAGGTAGATATGTAACGTTAATGAGACAATCAGTCACTCGAATGACGATATGCGACAACTATGAATACCTAGTTAATCTAGTTATACCTATTAGAGATTGATACTCGTATGTGTATTGTGCAGTAGCTGGTTGTATTATACCTCTAAATAACCGAAGATAGTCGAATGTACTGTTGCTGTGTCAAAAATAATTAAAAAAAAAATTAAATCTTTATAATATTTCATTACCAAAATTTAATATATTTCAAAATAAAATGTCAGATAATTTAAATCGAAAATAAAAAAAAACATCGAATTTATAAATTTAGAGAAAATCTTGAAGATACCAACACAGCTGCAAAAGCCGTATCCATACTTACATATATAGTACAATTTAGAAGTTCACTACCATTTCCCAAACACGGCGCTTAAGTTCCGTAGCCTTCCAAAGATGTCGAATTCCACGTACTGTTTACCGAAACTCTCGAAGATTCTCTAAAGTACGCACTCCTAAGTTCTTCGTATCGGAGCTTATGGTTAAATTCCCGGGCCTTTCATAATAAAATTATAAGTCGAATTAACTAACTTTTCCCATCCATTCGCTTACGACACTCGTCTGAAATATTTTGCCAACTCGCTGATGTCCTTCTAATTGTAAATTCATTACGATACTTTAAATTTATTACGGTTTCCTAATTCGCGACGATATTTTAAATTAATTATTGCTTTCAAATTCGTTACAGTTGAAATCGTCCGTGAATTGTTGGCTAAATTGATTTTTCGTTGATCGAACTTGAAAATCTTGGAAACTTGGACAAGCACTAATATCACTTACAACTATAATTTGAAGTGATAAAAGCTATAATAGACATACAATAAATTACACCAGTTATTTGAAGACAAACGCTATACAAATATTAGAACGAAACAACATTCAAACAAAAATAACAGTGTTTATCGTTAAAATTTATTATTAAATTTTATTAAAGTTTGTGTATTGTGGCTTAGTCCTGCAGCCCTATTGGATAATTTTTGAAGTTTAAGGATCGAACTTCAGGCTGTTGTCAAAATCAGCCGACACGAATTTTTCTGTGAAAACACAGTTCAGTACACTCACCCGACTTCAAAATCATGAAGTTCGAAAATTAAAGACTAGTATAAAGACTGACATCAGGCTTGAGGATTACCAGATTGGCCCATTTCGAATATCATGAAGCCCGAATTTAACATCGAAATAACCGAATGGGCCGCCGCTGTATGAGTTGGTTTGATGTAGAAATAAGTCCAAGTAATAATAATCACAGCTAAACTACAAACGAAAAACAACTTTACGTAGAATACATTAAACCCAAAAATACTGTAGGAACCTACTCTATAATCATTACACAGTAACAGGCACTCTACAGCTAATCCCACTTCGTATTTGAACTCAATGTGTCAGCTCTATTTTCCTTTGACGAATCTTACGAGATATGTCAAGGAAGGTACAATCAATTTACATAATCCTCGCGGTGTTTTGTCGCAAACTAAAAACCACACCACTAGTGTCTTAGATGTGTTTCTATTCTACGGATTCTACCATTGTCAATGTTCACATTACCGGCACTAACTTATTCTAAATGTATTTTCTTCCAAGATAGTTTTTGTAGTGGTAGGGCTCTTTTGCAGAGCCCGCCTGGGGAAGTACCACACCTTTGCCAGTTATTCCACCGCCAAGCAGTAATGTGCAAACATTGCTGTGTTCCGGTTGGAAGGGCATTGTTTCCAGTGAAATTACAGGGCAAATGGGAGATTAAACAACTTATATCTCAGGGTGACGAGCGCAGTGCTGTGCCGCGCAGGGTCTTGAATTCTGTGAGTTCAAAATTCTGGGTAGCGCAGACCTGTTATGGGCAAACGTGACGTTTAACATCAGGCGAGAGATTTACTCGTCTCGTCACTCAATTACTTAAAAAAAAAAAAAAAAATAGTATTCGCCCATTTCGAATTCATAAAGCAAGAATCGAGCATTGAAAAAGTTAGCTGATAGGACCGCCGGCGCCGTTCAGTGAATCAACTTGAGTAATAATTGTTATAGAAACAAACGTGGATACACGGGTACAAGGGTAGTCTCGGACAATGATAACAAATTGTGTCAAATCAGTGATTATAAGCGTGACGTGCGTATGACTACGTCCTGCCGAGCACTCCTTGAAAAAGATTACTGAAAAAATAAAACTATATTCAGTCAAGTCAGTTGGTCAGTTCAGTCAGTCGAGTATGCAACTCAATAAAACATACTATTATTTATTCTGCGATAAAACGTGAGTGGTCCATTGTAATTTAAACAAAAATACTCTTATCGGTAAAGTTCATCGAGCAGATAACACGCACTCATGATACAGTAGGCCCAATTTTCCGACTTACCTGTTCAATTACAGAGAACGAACATTAGTTAACATCTTCTTCCGCGTAACTTCCATCAATACAATGCCGGCTTAATTAAAGGCTAATTTTCTCACGTTCACTCCCCGAATGAGCTTTTAATTACCGACACCCTTTTGATACCCCAATAAGATTCGCCAATTTCGACAATTAATACAAAGTGTCTCGGCTAAATTAATTTCTAGGGGGACCATAATTTCCCAAAAGTTAATGAACGTTTAATCAAAGGGCTAATCTAGCGATCCACTATTATTAAACCCGTGTTTTACGATTACGCCGACCCTACAGGAAAAATAGGTTTGAGAATTTAATAGAGTAAGTAACCGACCTTTTTTGTGATGTACAGCCATAATTTTTATGATTCATATTTAGGGTTCCGTGCCCGCCGCTTCCCGCTTCTTCGATGTATGTTTATCTCGTAAACCACATATTACGCTTTATGTGACCGTTAGCTAGTAAAGTAAGTTATGGTTGATATTATGCAGATTTTAATGTTTTGTGTCGAATATAAAACATATTATTTTGGGTTGAGACGTCAAAATATATAAACTTGGATTATATCGTAACACACTTTATTTTCTACTTCACTGTATATATGTATACTAGATAATAAAAAACAGCTACATGTATACATATGGAGCAAGATTTATTTAATTGAAATATGTAAGGTTACCCCATCCCGCAACATTTTTAATTAACAAAATTAACATCTTTTGCGAAGGTCGGTACTTGGTACAAAATAAGCACCCTCCAGGATGGCACACCGCAATCACCACTCGACGTTAATTTTCTTGTGAATGTTTCGTACAATTAAAGTTGAAGTAAGACATCAAGGGCCGAAGTGGGCTGGCACAAGGCTGCCAACCGCTTCCTGAAGATACCCGCCGCACCGCAACGGGGCCTTTATAATTAATACTATACGGAACACTTTGTATCTATTATGTATTCGTGTTTTGGATGTAGTTGTCAGGAAAATGCGGAGAAAAGAGGCTATTTAAATGTACTTAAACGATTTTCGGATTTGGGTCGCTATAACATTTACAGAGAACCAATATACAGTACATACTTAAATCCTTCATCTATCTTTTGCCTGAAATAAATACGTCAGAAATAAATCTATTTTATTAAATAAATAGGCAGGTCTGTTTATTTCTTTGGAAGTTTCTACTACATCCAATATAGAGGATAGATGATATAGATGTTATATTCATATATTATATGTAAATATATGCGATCCATCCATTTAACCAGAATCGCGGGTCGAACCTGGACAAGATTGACACAAGACCGGGATGAGTGGCGTACAAGAAGAGGCCTATGCTCAGTAGTAGGCGATAGCGGGCTGATGATGATGATGATGATGATATACAATCCATACCTACTAGTAATTCCAGTAACTTTACAAGATCTGATAAGTCAACATCAAATTAGCAAACTTCATCGTCGTAAACTAATTAACATCACTGAAATTTGAGAGATAGTTTACTATTGACACATCTATTTATATTTATAGATGTGTCTACGAGTTTCCTGTCTAGACGGTCTCCAGACACTGGAAAAAATAACCGTCGTCCGGTCGGAAGTTAGTCGAAGTACGTCTCTATTTAATAAGTCGGTCGTGGAATTTTAATTAGATGAATAAATCCGCCTTTCGTAGCTCGTCGCCATCTTACTGTCCAACTAGTACTCTAGACTACTTCTGGAGAAATAAATAGTACGTTTTCGATAGTTTTTTTTCTACATCTTTTTTTCATACATTTTTATATTTTTTTTTATATTAGCTGTTCCCTGCCACGCTTCGCTGTGGATAAAAAAAAATAGATAAAAACCATCCTTGATGCGGATTTATATATCATGCCAAAATTTCAGCTCGATCGGTGCAGAACTTTTTGAGTTTTTGAAGCGTACACAAACCAACATAACATTTATATATATATATATATATATATATATAGATATACTAGCTGACTCGACAGACGTTGTCCTGTCAAAAGCCATTGCGTAACTATAGCAACCGTAGTATGTTGATGCTAACTAAAAATTATCAGTATATATATAATTTGCAATAAATTAAAATTGCGACTATAATTTGAGATTTAAACTATCCTATCTCTCAAGTTGGATCGAACTGCACATGGTGTGCGAATTTTATTATAATCGGTTAAGTGGTTTAGGAGTCCATTGAGGACAAACATTGTGACACGAGATTTATATATATTTAAGATGTATGAGTACTGTGAAAAATCACGGGGTTGCTTAAATGTTTTTTTTTTATATACGACCTTGATCTAGGATTATGATTTGTAAATCATATAAATATTGCAGTATATAAATCGAAATGTGGTACCTATACTTACACACCTTTCAATGTTTTCACATCTTTCTGTAACACTGTATAATTATTAATCACTGTAAAAATATGTAGCCAAATGCAAAAACAAACAGGGCGAGCTAAATCAAAAGCTTGTAAAAATATCTGCGAATATGATCAAAACCGTAGTCAGGATATCCGACTCACATCAAGCCAACCAAACGTGAGTAATTGTGTAATTATTATTTTTACAATATGAACTTGGTATTTTTCGAGTTCCAACGTAACGCTGTAAGCTATTTACTCGTATATACAGTATATACCTATAGTTGGCAGTCTATACCTATTGTTATGTAAGTCACCGACTCGGAAATCGATATGGGTAATAATCTATACCAATTTCACTACAATACAATTAGGTTTCGGCTATTATTTCAGTATCACCGTATCATTCTTTAGAATGACTTATGAGTAACCAAAAATTTAAAATTGAGTTTTGTTTGGTGGCTTATGACAAAAGCCTTATTTATTAAATTAACTGCACTCTGCGGTTTCACCTACTATTTTGCATGAATCGTCAGTTTTTCCAGGATAAGTCGCCTATGTCTGAATTCAGCTATATCCGTACGAAATTTCATCCAAATAATTATATTCAGTCGCTTTTGTATAATGAAATAACAAGTATTACACACACTTGTTCGCATTTACAAAGTAGGATTTATATTACAAAATGTTTCAATTGTACTAAAAGCTATGGCAAAACCACTAACTTACTAAAGTAGTGAAAACGAGAAAAAACTGCAAATAAAATAATTTGCACTGAAAAGCTCTCTCTATGCAATTCTAAAAAGTTTTTACGATAATAACTCAAAAGGTAAACAAAAGGAAAGTTTTAATTATGATACAAAAACACCAATTCACTTGTTAATAAAGCCTAGGTCAGACACAATGGCTCGTTTGTACACCAGTGAAAATAACCCACATACACAGACTAGGCGGGTACAGATAGATAACTAGAACTGACGAGAAACCGCAATACATATTTGATTGGGTAAAATAGTTATATTTTACTTGGGTAACATGATTATGAAATGCTAAAATCAACATATAACATTAAGCGGACTGTCATTTTTTCTTGACTTGATTTTTTTTTCTGTAATTTTTTTTTCTTTTTTCGCTGTACAACTCTACCTTGAAAGACAATAATGACATAATGACGTTTTTGATATTAAGGTTTGTTATAAATTGGAATTAAAAGAAACGCAGTTAGTTTTGTAATATTAAAGAATGACACGACAGAATTGACACCATGACTCAAATGTACACACATAGGTAACTGTGGACAGATTGGGTCTGTTTTATAAGTTTGTCGATTTTTACAATTTTAACATAGTTATGCCTCTGTACTCTTTCTTATGCTACACATGAACAACGCATCACCGTAGGTTTTGCACGTCTACCTGAAGTCATCTTACATTTGCAACTTGCTTGCTATTATAGCCTTTGTTACCTTTTGATAATGGTTATTATGGCTTGTAACATAAAGCTACATGATAGGCCGGTTTTCTTAGGAATTATCG
Organism: Alcis repandata; assembly: GCA_949125135.1. Lineage (NCBI taxonomy): Eukaryota > Metazoa > Arthropoda > Insecta > Lepidoptera > Geometridae > Alcis > Alcis repandata. The sequence continues at coordinate 5,291,625 of OX421240.1, forward strand.
TATTCTTAATGACTTTATACTAGTGTTTAGATTTGCTGCTGCGTGGATTACATAGCTGATCCTTAGTAATCCTAATTTATATTATGTTTGCAAAAGTGAGTTTGTTTGTGACGCTTTCACGCTTTTACTACTCAACCGATCATTATGAAGTTTTGCATACATGTTGTCAGGGGTACAGAAAAGGACATTGGCTACTTTTTATGATCATCATCATCACCGTTTTTCGTCATCGCGCGGTTGAAACTGCAGGATACTGCCCATAGGTACGATCGTATAATTTTAATTTCATAAAAAAGTTACTGCGAATTATTTTTCTTATTCTTATATTTTATTTCATTTTTGGCGTTACGTTTGTATTCGTAAAACTCACACAAACACAACATACACAAATTGTTCACACAAAAACTAATAAAAATATTTTGTTACTACATTAAATTCTATTCATTCTGATCTTCGAGTATTGCGCGTAAAACATTGTTTCGATAAACCACAAAAGTTTCTCTTCCCACAAACTCCTAACATATCACTAATAACAATAAAATACGTTACACAATTCCTATTCCGATGAATGGCTTGATCCCACAAATAAAAGGCAGAACTAAATCCCAAGAAAACTATAATATATTTGAACATTAAAAAATTCTGTCCGCGTTATCGTGTATGACCGTGACACCATGCGGGTGCTTGTCCATTGTACTACGGTTCAAACGTAAACAGCAAATAATGAATGAACAAAAGGAACAATAGTTGGAGTTTTTAATTGTGACTGAAATTATATTGTTTGAGCGTAACCGACGAAAATGTTTATGATGAACATATTTTATAATGCACGGGGTTAGTTTGATGCACGTTTGTCACAGATTACCTTCAAAAGGTTTAGGTATTCTAGCAGCATTTTACCCGCTATCCTATCAACAATTTTGATGTTTCAGGATAAAAAGTCTAAAACACTTAATTGTAAATCCACCACAAAAACTTTATTTTATTTAATTTAGGTGCCAATGTCACCCAGACAGGTTCAACTGCCCTTTCATCAACAAAAAACCTGATAAATTGAACGAACCACTTTGCCTACAGCGTTTTTGCTAAACTTCTCGCATTTTCATGCTTTCCCCACGTGCACCAAAACCTAACCTACAACCGTTTCTCGTATCGTACCGTCCATCTGAATGGATACCGGTCTCGAGCAACTCGCGCCGACTACGGAGGTTGTCGGGCGGCCCCCGGTCGACGACCCCGCTGACCGACGCCCGCGCACCTTTTCATTCGCTAAAGTAAGCACTCACTGCTGCATAACCTGTGCGTAAGATCTAGAAACTAACCTTTTTTAACACGCTTTTATTAGTTTCACCTGTATGTATGTATGTAACCGACTCCTTTGAGCTCGATTTTGCCCTACTTTGAACGATCAGATTTAATTCAAACTTTGCACACCTGTTAAAGACCGATGACAATGCGTGTTTTTTAGTTTTTTAAACTATAATATATTTTTTTTAGAAATAGGCTTGGATTTGACCGCCATCATCCTTGCCTAGAAGAAACCGTTTTACTCTCGATTTGAAGACACCTAGATTATATCTATCGGGAAACACCCAACCTAACCTAACTTTTTCAATAACTAGCTGTGCTTTGCGGTTGCACCCACGCGATGGGAAGTAGCCAATGTGCTACTCCAGGACATAAGCCATCTCTATTACAAATTTTATTAAATTCGGTTTAGTGGTTACGGGCGATACGCAGTAAGAAACATTTACACTAACTTTTATAATTTTAGTGGGAAGGAAGAATAAGATGGTAGGATAAATCAGTGTTTTACTACCAGTTCGCCTCTTGCCTCTTGTCGAAGATGAAGCACGCAGAAGATAACTGTCACTCTTACCTTACTCTTATCCAAAGGTTGTCTGGAAGAGATTTTAGCAATTAGGCTGTTTTTGTGCCATTCTTTTATTGTTTTACTGTGTTTGTGACTTTCTTTTTGTAGTATCAATATCAATTAAGTACAACATAATTAATTATTATGTTGTATGGTAACTTATGACGTAGTAACTCACACTATATCCTAATCTATAAGCACGCAAGACCTAGATACCGATATAACTAGTAACGTAATCTAGAACAGCGATTCCTAAAGTGGTTCTGTGAAATTACACTTATCATTGAATCGTCGAATTTTAGGCTGTATCGTCGAATATTAGGTTGTCAATAAATTCTACAGTAACTTTGTGATGTGTGGTTTCTTCAAATAAAGTTTGTCGAATATTCCGTTGCCTAAAAGTTTAGGAAATGATGGTCAAGAAACTGACACTGGAACCCAATTCTTGGGAGCTCGAGATTATCTCCCTCATTCTCACTCTCATAACATTTCTAATGAGAGAAACAGTGACTGATATAATATCTCATTTGCCAGAATGTTTTGCCGAGAATAGCCCTATTCTTTTTTTAAACTCCAGTCAGGAGAAAACTGAATTAACCACCTTCTACGAGCTACCTCAGAACCAGAGAATACTGAATAGTTTCCTCACTCAACTATTCAGAAACTGTGTAGTAAACTGGGACATAAATAAAACACGCGCACGTTTCACGTGTGATTTTTTGCGCCTTTTCAACGGTTGTCGGTCCTGATTAGTTCAATTAGTAGAGTAAAAAGTTAGTTCATTACACTCAACTGATTGGTGACAATATCAATGAAAAGTTTGTAAGGATCATAAGAACACTTAGTCCTGACGCATACAGCCAATTATTATTTTTTTTCCTTTGAGTGAAAATTGCTTTCCTGATGTTAAACATAGGACTCACCGCGTCTTGTCACGTTTGTGTAGCTCATAATTCACTGAGCTACTCTCTTATAGATCTATCAAATCACAAACGATAGCTTAAGCTGCCCTGAGGGCACTATTTTCGTGCGAGAGGAATACACGGGATCAGTCAACTGGTTATATCGTCGATCGAATCAAACACCATAATAAAGCAATAAGACAGTCATAAAGATTTCTATCTCTATAAACATGGATGTTAACAAGCTTGGTTATTTTATTCGCTAGCCAATAGAGAATAGACAAGATATTCGCCCACCTTGGCAATAAATTAAAGCAAGGTTTAAGTGGACAGGGAATTGCCCATGTCATGCGATAGGCTTGCGTTTTATACAGGGTAAGGAAAGGTAAATGCTAAGCCGAAAAACGCTCATAGTACTAATTATGAACAACTTTGAATATGGGACCAAACCTGAAAACAAGAAAAAAACAGCTGTTCCATACATTGTGTTATTGACATTTTTCTATGGGACAACTGATTTTTCACGATTTCATTGTGGGCCCCATTGTAATAATGAACCTTTTTCGGCTTAGCATACCCTTTCCTTATAAAGTTTTAACCCTGTATTTAGGGAAATAAATTCATCATCATCATCAGCCTATCTAATGCTTGTCCACTGCTGGACATAGGCCTCTCCTAACGAACGCCACAAGGCACGATCTTCTGCCTCACGCATCCACTTGCCACCTGCCGCCTTACGCAGGTCGTCGCTCCACCTGGCCGCAGGGCGCCCTACTCTACGTTTGCCGATCCGTGGTCTCCACTCTAGAACCCGTCTACCCCAACGGTTGTCGGTTCTCCTACAGATATGGCCAGCCCATTGCCACTTCAGCTTGCTAATCCTCTGAGCTATGTCGGTTACTTTGGAAATAAATTAACCATACGTTAATACTGCGGGGGATAAGACAGAAGAGGTGCCTGTGACATGGATTAAATAATAGTTTCTGACATCGTGAAATGTTAGCAGATTTTTAACCGACTTCAAAAAAGGAGGAGGTTATCAATTCGTCTGTATGTTTTTTTTTTTTTTTATGTTTGTTACCTCATAACTTTTGACTGGGTGAAGCGATTTTGATGATTCTTTTTTTATTAGAAAGCTGACGCTTCCCATTTGGTCCCATTTCAATTTAGCCCAGTTCTGATAATGGTATCCATGAGAAAACCACATAAGTCTTAAATTTGCATTAAGTACGTGCGCGACAAATAGATGAATAACTCATTAGTCGGTCTTTTGAAGTCGGTTTTTGTTTTTTGTTTTGTAAAAATATGTTCTTGTTTTGTATTTTTTCTGGCTGGTTTCTACCCAGAATTAGAAACTGGCTCTCAAATGATGTTTCTAGATCACTCTTTTGGGTGCTTGGAATCTGATTTTATAGAGTGATAGGAGACCTTCAGCTCGCTGGTTGGATGGCATTGTCAAGGAAAGTCAGGAAAAAGTGTGTGAAAAATGGTTGTTAGATGAGAATGGCTACTAGATGCCTAGTATTGTCACTAAATAACTATTAAACAATATATTCTCTTTCTTTATCTTCCCAGCTACGTACTATGTATCCCACTGGGTGGTAAGGTCAGCCTTTTTTCACTTTCCCCTTCCACTTCGCTTTATCTTTGAACTCGCTCGTGTTTTTCAGAACTGTATTTTCCCACCTCGTCTTGAGTTTTCCTTTGGATCTTCGACTATGGAAAGTTGTAGTGCTAAATAGCTATTATACCAAACTACAAAACCACTTCTCTTAGCCTTCTCTTTTCAAAGTTTCTTGCATAAAAGGTTGCCAGTACATTCAATTAGGCACTTGACTTCTAAAATAAGCTGTCCCATTTTATTGAAGTGCCCAAAAGAACCCGAGGCTTAGTAACGGTCTATAAATAACAGGACGAACAATATTTTCTACTTTAGCCAGAGTTGCCAGAATTAACCTATTCACGCAAACGTTATTTTTAAATCTTTTACTTTAGTAAAACTTTTTCATGAAAACGTTTCAGTATTTTTTTACTCGCGAAACGTTTTTGTGCTTTAGATAACTTTTTATTTTTTAGGTTCCGTCGTATTTTTATTTTGTTCGTTCTAAATACCTACGTCTGAATGCGTCGGGGCAACAATGGTCTTGTGATCTCATAACTTTCCAAGAGAGAGTGGTGAACTGGTGACAGACGCTACATTTTTGACTTATGCTGAAAATGCTCATGCTCATGTTGAAGGATTTTGATTTGAACTTATTTTATACCTGGGTTTTAATATCTGTTTAGATACCTGATAATGAACCTGCCATTGCTATCGAAAGAACTATACATTAAATAATATGCAAGCTGCTTGCTTTTGATGACATGAAATTGAGCACTGACAAAAGAGAATTTGAAAATAAAATGACGCCTGAAATATTTATATATTTTTTTAATTACTGCTTTTTGCGCAGAAATGATTCGATCTGGCAACACAGCTTTTCTTGTAAAAATCCCCAGCAATGAAACTTGTTACACATCGCGTGCTTAGTAATTAGGTGTATTTTCCTCATACTTAGGAATGTGAAAGCTTTAAAAAGAAAATGCTTTAATTAGCTAGTTTAGTGCTCTACAAAAGAGTTAAAATTAGGACTAAATTAAGAATTGGATAAATATAGTTTTAGCGTTGCCGACTATTTTATTTTAAAGTAGAATTATGTGGGCAGTTTATCTTAGATCTGTATCTAAGATAAACTGCCCTACCAAAATTAAGCCGTAATTTGAAGTTCCTGAAAAATTGGCTTTAACATACAGACATATAGACTGTCGCTCAACTAAACGTTATTTTTTACCAATATGCTATTTTATAGTAGCTATTTTATTTATCAAAGTTCTAGTCGTAGTAACTATTCTATCGCGCCGATTTTTGGCGCAGGGAAACCTCAATAATCTATACTAATATTATAAAGAGGAAAGATTTGTATTTTTGTATGTTTGTGTGGAATAAACTCAACAACTACTGGACCGATTTCAAAAATTCTTTCACCATTCGAATGCTACATTATCCCAAAGTAACATAGGCTATTTTTTTTTTATCCACAGCGAAGCGTGGCAGGGAACAGCTAGTAATCAATAAACCGTTCGATCTGTTCCAAATACATATGATTAAGATCATTCGACTCTTTAATATAACCGGTTAAATGACATTTTTTTATCAGATTTTAAACTAAAAACTTAACTTAGTATTTATTTAAAGCAAACTCGCCGTGACCAATATGGCTGTAGAGAGTATTTTCGCTTGCAAATCCTAGCTGTCATTCCAAACTATTCTCATATTATTCCGGATGTCTAGTGCAGGCAAAAGTGAGCTTTAAACCTATCTTCAGTTTGTAGCTAGGGGAATATGGGTGCTGAAACGCAGAGTAAAATTGTAGACACAGAATAAAAATGCAGTAAGATAACATTTAATTAGGAACAAATAAGTTGTGTTATAAAAGTTTCGATTTTGAACATAATATTAAGAAAGAGTGAGGAATAATTTGTAATTGTCATGTTTTTCGCCTGTTGATTTATATTTATCTACTTCAATAATAAAAATAGAATAGAATCACCCTGAACGAAATTATCACAACAAAGAAATGTGTAGTTCTTTCCGTATGTGACTATTAAAGATTAATACCAAATTGAACGTAATCGGTCCTTACGTTACGTAGACGTCATTCTGAAATTATTTAATAGTACCAGCTAAGTGATTAGTGGTTACGCTATAATTAAGTATGTCACCGTATAATAGCTAAGCGATTGAAGGCAATTTGCACCTTAACTGTATGTATATAAGGTATGGATAAATGTGATTGTTATTTTATTTGTGAAGCGGGCTAAAGCTAAGAATTAGGCTAACGTCCGCTAATGCTTCGGCCAATTTTGGTAATAATATTTTGTTTCTTGTCTATTTAGCAGTTACACACTGTTTTTAGCATCGATCACAATCAAGCATGACGTCACGCTCACGACACGTCATTGTTTTTTTATTTGAAGATAGGCATTGTTTCAACCACTTTTTTGCGACATAGTGAGACAACACTTAAAGGAGACAAAATATCAATCTCGTTAGCATAAAAATCGCGCTGCTAAAAAACGGTATTGCAACTTATCTTACTGTCATCCATGCACTGTGGTCTAAAACGACTAGACTAGCCTCTAAACCGGTTTCGGTCGTGGTCTGCTATGCACGACTCTCTATTGTCTACTGAAATCACTTTGTGGTAAATACAGCACTAACTCCTTATAAAAGACTTTGCACTGGGACCGTGACTTGATTAAACTAAAATGTAAGTTTGGTGAAAATGAACTTAATGCTTTGAATGGTACATTGCATAATTGTTTAATGGTTTTAAACGTTTGGACTTTTGAAAAAGTATTTATGTATTATTACGTTGTGGCTAGCCTCAAAATATCCGTATTTTGGCCACCTTGAACATAACCTAACATGGTCTAACGATCTTTATCTAGACATCTTTAGATTTGATAAGATTTCAACTCGAAAAGATCCCAAAAGCATAATATTATTCATGTTCAATGTTCATGCATGTGAATGAAACTCTGAGACCAGCTAATATAGCATAGCATGCGAAAAATCTTCTCGATATTTTTTTGTCGTACAAGAATGTGACGAGGCTACGTGTAAGATATGTCTGTCTCAATAAAAAGGTAGACAAAGTTTTGTCGTGACACGAGATAGGCAGGCTAGAAACTCTACTCTGCAACTGCTATCGTTTCAGCATAGTCAACGAAATAAAAAAATGTAAACAGTTTTTATTGCACTGACATTGGAGTTACGCACGTATACCGAATTTCAGCTCATTCTGACATCGTGAAGCGGTTCAAAATTTAGATGCAAAACTTGACTCAAAAAACAAATCAACAACAAACAGGACAAGCTAAACAAAAGCTTCTCTTCTAAACAACCTGTTTACAAAATTGTGGCATGCTGTCAGTCGGACCGAATGCTTTCCAAGCAACATGCGGCAAAACGGCGCCATGCTTCATATCCTCTAATCTTTATCCACGCATTAACTGCACCAGGTAACCTATTGGCTAGCAGCCAATCTAGCGACGGTACAGCCATAATAAAATATAAGTACCCCACAACCTGACAGGACGATAACGCTGGCTATTACCGCTATACAAGCAGTAACCTTACTTTGGAAGTGTTTGCAAGACCTTCCTAAGTCTAACGGTCTTATTAGAAAAATCCTATAGGTCTGTTTTATAAAATTGCTGTCTCGTATTGGCGCATGGCACATCTCGTCAGTTAGAAGGCGATAGAGCTTACGGTAAGGATTAGCTTATCGAATTGTGAATATGGCTAGGTATAAGTTTTTATTGCATTGAAATACTAGCTTTCTCTCAAAACATGCACACAATAAACAACGCTCATCTACTGGAAATAAACATTTACATATTTATTTGTGATAAAAATGTCCTTTCCAAAATAAAATTGTGACTAGCACTGCCCACACGCTTATTAAAGAAAATTCTAAATGAACTCGATTGCAATAATGCAACCACAAAAAAATTGACCCGAAAACAATGAGTAAAATGTTTTCCTGTCTCTTTAAAAATTTGATCTCTCTTCTCTATTGGTTTCTTTTGCTATCATAGGTCGCGTAGAATCGTAATTTATATTAATATCGTAATGAATAGTCATTTTTCTTCCTTCTCTACTTTATCTAACATCGTCCTCTGATACTTACTCGGTGCCTACTAAAAGTGATGAACTGCGGTTCCTAAATGGAAAATATCAGGATCAAGATACCTCCCGTTTAGTGGTCGTAAAACAACCACTACCGTCCAGTGATAACAGTTAACATGATCCGCCGAGAACGGCGTATTTTTAGAACCACTCTCTTTCTAGATTAGCAATCTTCTATAGTAGCCTATTAGGTAGCACTTACTCTTAACGGCGTAGATTGAACAACAGTTACTAAGGATGTGCCGTAGATTAGGTTATGACTATGATGGTTTGGTAATGGCTCGTGATGGGGTAATTGATATACAGGGTTGTGAGGAAAGGGTATGCCAAGCAGAAAAGAGCTCATAGTAATCACCATCATGAACAACTTTTATTATGGGACCTACTCAGGCATCGCGAAAAAAAAAACTAGCTGTTTTATACAATTTTTTGATCGTCATTGAGATTGTTCAATGGAACATCTAATTTTTTTTCTCGATTTCAGTATTGGTTCCATATTAAAAGTTGTTTATATTGACGAGTACAATGAGCCTTTTTCAGCTCGATATATCATTTAATTACGACCCTGTATACTACTCGTACATATACTAAAGAATAACGGTGCCAAGGACAACCCTTGAACAAGACCTAGAATACGCAAATTGCAATTTAATGCCGCAAGAATCTAAACTAGAAAATTATCAAGCAAGTTAAGCGAAGTTAAGAAATACATAAATATAGCGCCCGCTGGAAGGAATCGCAACTTTCTAAGTAATCTAATAGTAGTAGTGAATCTTTTTATAAATGGGTTTTAGTGCGCATTATACATTTACATAGAAATAGCTTTTATTTCCCACTGATCAGTGTCTGTTTTAATATGCCATCTAGAAGCACTATTATATCACTACCACGTGCAATATTATCACTTAGTCTTTCTCGTTAACAAAGTCATAAGCGAAAATGAGCGAGATAACATCGCGTGTGTCAAAAAAAGGCCTTAAGTCATAATTTTGCTATCAATATCTTTAGTCTGCTTCAAATAAAAATATAAATCTTTTCTATCTTATAATAAAAAGAGAGGTGATATACTCAGAAGTGGGATGTGCCACTTTTGAGTATGTCACTTCACTTTATATTACACCGAGGCAGGTGCTATATCTATAAGGGTGACGAATCAACATCGAGCTGTGCTGCGCTGTACTGCGCTGTGCTATGTTTGGTCAACTCGCTCGTCTAATATTTCAATGAGGATAGAAACAAACCATGCTGTGCTGCGCTGTGTGAGGCTACGCTCTGTTTAAAAACGCAGCAGTCTCGAGCGAGGCGCGCTACCCGCCGTGCTGAGCCGCGCTGTGCCGAACTGTGCTATGTTTTTTATGGATTTTTATGTGCTGATTACTTTTTTGGTGGACGGACAACGTAGTTCTAGTTTAGCTTAGCTTAGTTCAGTGAGTTTAGTTTTCATTTAGTTTAGCCGGCGCTGGACGTTCGGCTTTATACTGAGCTAAGCAAAGCGCAGCACAGCTTGATGTTGATTCTTAAAAAAACGTAGCTTAAGAAACACAGCACAGCACAGCTCAGTACAGCGCAGCACAGCTCGATGTTGATTCGTCACCCTAAAAGTGCTGCTTGCACTGAGATAAATGCATCGTACTTTTTAGTAATATCAGTCAGTATGCTTCTAAGTGAATTCATAACTTAAAGCAGAATTAAGATGGCAATTTTTCTCAGTGTTCTTGCGAAATAAAACTAATATTAATTAAATTAAAAACTAAACCAATTTAAAAAACCGCTTCTATCTAAAACTGATATTCTGTAACGAGCTATGCCACGCCTATTGTTTAGCTAGTAGTCCGTAGTCTAGATAAATAAGTAATCAAAACTATTAGCGCCAGTCGTTTAAGATCAAAAGCCGGCGACTGACTTGAGCATTTTGCCGTAACGTAGCATTCGAAGCGAGCGTGGTGGAGCACGCGGCGCTATGAGCGAGCGGATCGGCTCGCTGTACTGACCTGCAACATTTCGTCGTAACGTAACGTTACGTTACGACGAAATGTTACAGGTCAGTCGCCGGCTAAGGAGTACGATTTATAGCCCAGGTTATCGATGTCTGACGTCACGATTGACTGTTGATTAGGTATTGTGAAATTGAACGTATTTAACAAAATTAAATGAGTAAAAAGTAACTTTGCGTTTTCTTCGAGGTTTTTCTATGTTCTTACTATAATTTGAACCTTTCTAAACTCATGTTTCGGTTTTTGCTTGTCAAATTTCATTAAGATTGGTTTAATCGCTTGGACAAGACAAGGTAACAGCGACAGAAGAAGATAGGTAGGATCTTTCATTATTTTCAAATAGACAGGGATAGATAATATTATACTTTTGCATTTAGGGAAGAGCAATGAAAGTAGAGTGAGAAGTAGTGAGTACTTAGTGAGAGAAAATGCGGCTGAAACCGGGGCGCAGCTAGTCACAAATATTAATGAGAAGTGAGTGAGTTTACTAGTTTAGTTATCTACAAGCGTGTCACATTGCAACTTCGCAAATGAGGTTACTAATTCAACTCTTACTTTCCCATTACCATGACACGGTCAGTTATCTCGAGTAAGCACGCCATCTATCGACAATAGCGACAGTTATGCGTGTTTGTACTACAATACGCCACAAATTACAATAGACTGTACAATCAAGCTGTACACATACTGTGGGCACAGAATATGAGAGAAAGACAAGTGCAAAAAGTTAGCGAAAAACGACATTTTTATTTTAAACAAGTTGCGTCCCACTGTTTCACCCGGTATTGTACAAGAATCAGAGAGAATCAGATCTTCTGAGATGAAAAGTAGCCTATGTGTAAATCCAGAGTGTAAGCTACCGACATTTAAAACCGTTGAGCCTTTTTTGCAAGATAAAGTAATAAACATACAATCTTTTATATTTTATAATATTAGTTAGAAGGATATTTTGGAACACACATAGTAATACTCGTAGTTTCAGCAAACACAAGTTACGAGATTATTGTAATTGTAAGTGTAAGCTGAAATACAGATTACGCCATAGTTAGTACGAGATCCCGACTTCGGTGTACGCGATGGAGTTCAGATATTCTTCTTACAGTCTTTTCAGAGTTGAGTATCTGTTATATTCTGCAGCTAAGCGTAAACCAAGCATGTCAAGGTCCGATAATAAAGCCAGCATTCTAACTGGTTTACAGGCTAAGTATAAGTCAGTTAGACTGGCTTAGGTTCAAGTGTTTGAAAGTTTGATCCTATCTATGAACTAACTAACTAACTAATTGACGATTTCAGGCAATTCTGTAGACAACAAAAAAACATTCAAATTGAAATGATTCAATTTGGACAGTGACATCTCTATGAGATAGTAAGGAAATCTTTGACGCGATCGGCCAAGCTTGCGAATATCAGATATGAAAGCAGATTTGTCGCCATCTGCCGCAAGATGAGATTGAGATATGATGAACATTGCAATGCTTTGAAATAAGTGAATGATTCGTTCATTATGTTGGTACTTCAACTTTTGCTTCGCGTGCGAAACTTTTGCGTCTTAGAAAACAAATAACTGCGCCCCCGGTTTGACCCGTGCGGTTATGATGATGATGATGAAAAGTAGCCTATGTGTTAATCCAAGCATAAGATTTCTCTACTCTAAGTTTATCAAAATCGGTTAAGTTACAGAAATACGTGGTATCACACACACAAATTTTTGCGTTTATAATATTAGTAAGATATTTCTCAATCTTTCACGACTATTCCAAAATTCTAATACTAGTAAAGTTCCAAAGCACAGATTAGACAATAGTTACTACGTTAACCAAAGTGTTCAGAGACATTCTAAGCATCTCAGAATGGTGTTAGAATGTAGGTTGAGTATCCATTACGTTTAATTTAGACCGCAAATGTATAGTTAACCTTTAATTAGCCTGGGCGGCTGCAAGAAATGTTCAATTGAACAAAGCTCCGACTTAACACGTGACAACAGCATCTGTATAAACCGGAAGTGGTGAAGGGATATTCTGGTGAGTGAAATATAGCGGTCACTGTCGTTCTCGATAGAATTGTCTTGAGAGTGAGAGTGACGAAGATAATGTCGAGCTGCCAGGAATAGGGTCGCAAAATCGCAGCGGTGGCTACTCGTACCTCTTGCCAGTGGAACAATTATACTCGGTCCAGTCCAGACCATATTTGCTATTTTATCAAAACACAAGTAAAAAGTAAAAAAAAAAATACGACTACGAAAAATAGGTACACTTTAACGCTAAAACTCCGGTATTTAGATTTTTTGTATTGTAAAAAAATTACACATGAAAAACAATTGCAATATCTAGTGACACGCACAATAAAGACAAATCAAATGACTTATCATTAATCAAAATCGATTCAGCCATTTAGTAGCAAGGACGGATTTACACTATACAGGTCAAACATATAACTCTTCTTTTTTGGCATCGCCGTAGTAGGGTATAAATAATGAAAACCGTATGTTCCGATAACTTTTGTTTGGATAGATTTGTAGCCTGATAGCGGCTAAAATATTAAAATAAAATGTTTTGGTTCATCTTTTTACCATCTACTGCGGCTGTAGGAGCTAATATCAACTTGGACTGAGTATAGGTAAATATTTAAGCTTGTCTTGTTTTGTTGTTTTTTTTTCTTGTCTTGTCTCTTTCTTATTCAAGTGCCTGAGACCAAAATATAATTACCTTTGAAATCTATTTTACCTACATCATAAAATACCTTCATTTATATGCCTTCTTCTTAGGGTTTCTTCATTTTCCTAAGGCAGAATACGTAGTTTTATCTTACCTGAAACAAGAAAATACATAAAATTAGCTTATAGAAATAATATTTTTTATCTAAGGAGAGCTGTATTCAGATACGACTGAAAAATATGTCCTCAACGCTGCTATTTCAGCCTCTGCTTTTATACCTCTGGCAAAAAACAAAGTCCTTGACCCGAGTTTTGCAAATAGCTAAAGCTAATAATGTAGGAGGTAAGTATTGAAAATGGAAACCAATAAACACGCTCGGAAATCCATATTAGTAAAGTTCAACACTAAGAAAACCGTAGTTGTATTGTAACACGTATTACCACTATGTACAGTTACCGACAAATAATGATGCGAACACTCTAGGTGTAGGGTTATAAGGAAAGGGGATGCTAAGACGAAAAGGGCGCATAGTACTCATCATTATAAACAACTTTTAGTACGGGACCGATCCGGAAATCGCGAAATAAAATCAGTTGTCCCATAGAAAAATGTCAACGACACTCGACAAAATAACTGATTATTTTTTTGCGATTTCAAGGTTGGTTCCATAGAAAAAGTTATTCATAATTATAAGCACTATGGGCCCTTTTCGGCTTAGCATACCATCACCTTCTAACTCTGTATTGCGTCGGTTACTCCGACCAGTTCCAAAAACTACGTTAGCGCGTCACCTTTGTAAACTCGCCTGATGAAGGTCACCGAATGTGACCGAAACTAGTCGTAGTAGACGACTTAATTTTTACGTGAGTATTCCCGTGTTTAATTATAACAAAAATGTGTGAAAACCACGTTAGTTTCCATAGTAAAACTACGTTAGTTTAGTAGTTCAGTAGTTCAAAAATTAGTGGAAAGAAAACAATATTTCTACCTTTTGCTTCTCACTGTACAAACGTTCTAATTCAATTAGTGTTTAGTTAGTTGCCCCCGATGCCGGTAACGGGATTTCTGAGGATAACTTACATGAAATAAGTTATTTCTTTAACTAGTACGCCGGGTGCGGAAACTAGATATCAATGGCACGAATTAGTGGGAAAATGGTATTTTAGATCTAAACATATGGCTGGCAAACGGATGATGGATGATTTTGATGATGATTTTAATGATTTGATGATTTTTGTATTCGGTGGTTCAAGAGAGGCTGCCAAAATATCAAGGACATATTTATCACAGTATCAGTCGTGAGCCAGTTTTTTAGTTTTAAAGGTTTAACAAACAAACTCAACCCAAAACAGATGATACAGAAACAACAGCAACGAACACCACGACAAAATTTGATGGTGATGATGATGTTATAGAAGTTCAAGTTGAAGCAGGCTAGTAGCTCTAGAACGTGCCGAACCACTGTGCCTTTGCATGGATGGAGACGGTGTGGCGCCGCCTTGTATGGAAGACGGCCTTAGGACGACTTAAGGGTTTAAATCGCCAACCTTCAAAAAGCTTCAAAAATATTCATCAGCGAAAAAACATTCCTATCAACTAAACGGGAAAACATGTTCATTGAAAGATACACAGATGGTGGATACATAAATATCTTCGTATTATACATAGCGTTTGAAAGAAGATATTAATTGATAAACAGTTTACTTAACCCGGCAAGATCAAACGCTCACAATTAATTAGATTAACTTTTTGCTGAGGAAACATCAAAAAGGTTGTAACGTACCATAATTTAACCGTGGTGTTGGATCGCAAGATAGGAAGTGCACCAAACTGTATAAAATTATATAAAGTCGGAAAATACTTGACTTTTAAAAAACATGAAATGACGGCCATTTCAGATAGGTATACCTATATATTTATACTTAGCTGCTCGGTTGATGAATAATGATGATGATGATAAAAAGTCTATGTCCTTTTCTGTACCCCTGACAACGTGCGTGCAAAATTTCATGATTAGATCATCATGAAATTTTTTTCGGTTGAATAGTTAAGGTGTGAGAAGCGTATAAAAAATAAACACTCTTTTTCTCTTTCTTTTGCATCTTAAACTATAAATTGGGATTTATGAACTTTGCTTAAAAAAACATATATTATTTTACATTATGCAGGTTAGACGAAAAAGGTATAATAAGCCGAAAAGGGAATATTATACTCATATTTTCATCGTGAGCAACTTTTACTAAGAGATCAACCCTGAAACAGCGAATAAATCTGTTGTTCCACTGAATAACGTCATCGACATTCAAAACGCTGCAAACAAGAACATTATTTTTACAAAACAAAAAACAAAAACCGACTTCAAAAGACCGACTATTGAGTTATTCATCTATTTGTCGCGCACGTACTTAATGGAAATTTAAGACTTATATGGTTTTCTCATGGATACCATTATCAGAACTGGACTAAATTGAAATGGGACCAAATTGAAAGCGTCAGCTTTCTAATAAAAAAAAAATCATCAAAATCGATTCACCCAGTCAAAAGTTATGAGGTAACAAACATAAAAAAAAAAAAAAAAAAAAACATACAGACGAATTGATAACCTCCTCCTTTTTTGAAGTCTGTTAAAAACAAGTATTCTTCGCATATTATATATTGAATTATATACGTGATTTATACATTATACAAGGTCTACTAGCTCGTAAACCCTAGATCGTAAAACTTTTCTATAGCATGCAGAACGAACAAAAAAACAGTGGAGCAAAACAAATAAGATTTGCAAACTGCTCGCTTTACCTACGAGGTTTTATCCACATGGAAACATGGAAATGTTTATTGTCTTGCTATCTGTCCTTGCCATAATGGCGCCAATGATTAATCCAATGCAGGACAAGCCGATCCTTCATGTGACTCAGCTGACCACGAGAGATCGTGACTTGTGACTCACGGACTCTGAACATGACTCAAATCTTGCATCCCTCTCCGACGTAAGCCAAGAGACGAAGATGCATCAACATGATTGTAAGTAACGAATTGAAAGTGGACTTTCTTAAATCTGGGTCGGTAAAGATCAGATTGCTTTGATTTTAATGTTTCTAATTTTGAACGGTAATGTGCATTAGCGTCTGGTCGGAACTAATCCAAATTGGTTCTATTTGGTACACTCATCAGTCTTCTATGAATCAAGTTCTGGCATTCATGTTGCGTAATACCAATTTCCGTTTGGGTTTAAGGATTTTTTTTAAAGCTCGCTGGATGTTACATATATATAAGGTTATAGTTTCAGTTCTAACAGATGTACGTACGTAAAAACCAAGTAAGTATAGTACGAGTATGTAGTATGAATTTGTAATTACCGTTGTCCCCATACTTGAGTATGTCATTGGCTTCTACCCGATTTAACAAACACATCGTATTTTTACCCGGAAGATCGTCATCTAATATCAGCATACTCCGGGCACATAATAAATAATCTCCTATTACCATTTCAAAATGATTTCCCCACGTCAAAGCTCACGCAAAAACTAAACCCAAAAGGCAGCAAAAATTCACATCACACGTCTATAACAGAGGCTACAAAAAGTCTGATGAAAATGTAACCCGAAGCTAGCGGAAAATACCTATCTAGAGTGGAATATAGTGCGTGAAAGCGCGTGTGGGTAAACACATAGCAATATGTCAGAAGGGCGGCAAAATCGTCGTAAAAACCATATAATAGCATTATTAGGGTCGAGATACGAGGACTTTCGCAGATTACTGGACTTGGGAATCTCTGGGGAACTAATTGTGATGAACGGAATTTTTGAAATGTTTAAAACTTTCTCTTCTGAAATGTCAGTTCAAATTTTGGATACACATAGGATTTTAAGAATAAATGGAACATATAGAGATAATAGATATTATTAGAGGATACTTTTTCCTAGCAATGAGAGACAACCGATCAAAGTCAAAGTCCGGAACCGTATGAATAGTTTATTGAAACTCTTTCGTTGAAAACAGGAGTGCATTAAAACAGCATATATTATACCAGACCTAGAGTTCTGGAGCTTAGCTCTAAAGAAACTTCTTTAGGGTTGCATTAAGCAAATACATAGCTCTAGTCGTCTCGTAGTCCGGTCATCCAGCGGTCACGGTCAACTAATCTCCCCATTTATCTCCAAACAAGTCTAAAACGTGCGGTAACAAAATAGAAACCTACAGCTAAAACCCTACATTTATGCGTTACCATTTTAATACCAACTTAAAGAGAACGCAGTAATTCTATAAGGCACGAAGAGAAAGGTGGAAATATTGAATTACTCCGAGACAAGATAATATTCTCAGACTCGAATCTTGAATGACAATTGCGAGGTAAAATTCTATTGTTTTATTTCTGAAAAATGGTTCTGCTGACATCAAAGACTTGAAATGTGGAAAGTAACTGCGAGGTTGAACATGAACAATGCTCTATAAACGTCCCTCGTATATTTTTTCATTGCCTTTAAGATATAAGGACCCATATTTCTCTATTTTTTTTATAAGGCTATTACTAAATGCTGACAGGTAATGATTCGATCATAGTATTATAGCGTTTATCGAGAGAACATTCTTAGCAGGTTTATAGCTTTAGGTCTTAACTATGTTTTATTAGTGTTGAGTCTAAATTTATTCATGACTAGACGCGCCCGCGGTTTCTCCCGCTCAGTAATGAAAACGGGAATGAAAACGATGAAAAGAAGCCTTAGTCTTTATCTGTACCTTGACAACGTCGACAACGTGTATGCAAAATTTCATGATGATCGATCGAGTAGTTAAGCGTGAAAGCGTAACAAACAAACAAACTAAATTTTACATCAACAATGTTAGTTAAGATTATGATTAAGATTATATTATTTTTATTACTTCAGTATTGTTCTTAACTTTTTTTCTCATAAATAACTGTGTGTAACTCTATGTTTGACTACTTGCACTGTTATGTTGTTTCATTGCCACATAACAGTGCAAGGAGGGAGGGGGGGGGGGGGGGTGTGCAGGTTGTTGTTGGTAGGTTGGTTTGTTATTTCTAAGTTGTATGAAATGTTGATTACCAATAATAATCTATTTAAAAAACAATAGGTGAGCTACTAAACAAACAACAGGAAAAAAATGGAATCCGTATCCTATGGCATCAGTTACTTATGGTTCTGCCATCGACACAAATTGGGCAGTCCGTTCTGTATTTATTACGTGAGAAGTCACACTTGCCCATAATTGGTTTTTACTATTTATTGGGTATATGATCACATCAAATCACACTAAAATTTTAAATGAGAAAAATTGTGAGTGAATTTGTGTGTTTGTTACTTTTTCACGATGGAATTGTTTTAAGGATTTGGATAAAAAATTACATGGAGATAGCTTCAACTTTGAATTAACTCAATTAACCCATAGCCTACCTTTTCTCCGATAAGTTAGCGGTTCCTGTAAAAGAGCGCATAAAACTGCGAGACACAGCTAATAAAAAATTCACTTCATGGCCGACCAAAACCGATTTCAGTCATTCACTGAAACCCAATCATCCCTGCAAAATGAATACTGTCTAGTTTTCCAAATCACCGCCTATCGACCTAAACAAATAGACGTGTCTAAACACCTATCCATAAACGACAGATCCGTACTGAGTCTCCTTTGCGGAATACAAACCTCGCGTGTTATATGAATTTCAATTTCCAAGCCGTCAGGAGGTAAAGACAGATCTCAGTAATAAATCGACACAGCTCATCCAATAAAGTTTCCGCGTCTTCTATTCTTAGCACATGTTGCACCAATCGATATCAGATTTGAAACCGTGCAATATCTGCTATCGGGACTTATCTTCGCCGTATCAGCGGGCAGACACCTCGAGTAACCATATAACGAAGACCTGTTGCGCTGATGTATGGACAGGTAATATTGCCAATATCGTGTGCCTTTCCGAGCTGGTTAGGTTTTTCTAACTGAATGGGTTCAGCCTTGGATGGATGCAATTATGTATGCAAGGTGCGTTGGAATGTGCGGTGGCATAATGGGTGTGAGTAGGATAGAGCATGTTGCCTAGTTTACTGTACTATAGAATTATAATTATAATTCAATTATACTATTATAGATAGGTATAATTGAAAAATTTTATAAGTCAGCTCATTAAGTGAATTCAAAAACAATTAAATATTTTATGCATAACATACTACATGATAGCTTACAAAAATTGTATTATAAGCGGTTTATTATTTTGTAAATAATTTTACATTACAATAAGTAAACTTACAGAGTGGGTGCCCTCTAAGACCGCAAGACGACACCGAGACAGCTCAGTATGCTCCCACGAATCGGGCCATTAATCTGCTCAACGATCTGATTGGTCAGGAACCAGACTTAGATTTGTTTTGTACCCGTTACAATCGTTTTATTGAAGCATGTATTCGTTTTTTAAGTAATTTTAATGTTAACACCTAGTTTAAGATTTGTTATTGTGGCTTGCTGTGCGCATTGGCTTTGCTGTAAGCATAGCAAGCATTTGAAAGTAAATAAATAAATAAATAAGAACTCGAAGAAATTAGGAGAGACCTTCGCCCACCAGTGAGACAGCAAAGGTGAAATAAAATATAAGTAAACATTTCATTTTCTGCGAATGCTCTACAAAGTCGTAGAAAAAATCTAAGAGCAGTCTTGACTATCAAAAATCATGGGAAATTCAATATAACCACAACAACTAAAACAATAGATTAAAAGTAATTAACCCACAAAAATGACAACGTTGTCTCCAGATGCCCAAGAGGTGAAACTGGGAAGAAACAGACAGCCCATTGTTCTTACTTCTTACGAAAACAAAGTTCCGACGGCAGCCCTAATATTAGGTGCCTTGTTGAATTAATTGTATAATTACTCATCTGAGAGGAGGCAACTTAGACAAGGCAGTACATAAGCTGACTCTTCTGGAAGTTCAAAAAGCCTGCGTACTTGACCTGAAAGTGTCAATAAGTCTCAATTTGCTTTGGAGACCAGATGTATAGGAGTCGGTAGTAAACAAAGTTTCGCAGTAATAACCGTATCCCTAGAGACACACACTAAATAGATCTTCGTTGATTGTGCTAAACGAATTTAGAGCAAATTCAAAATAATTTATTTACATCACATCACTGAATCATCATTCTCATAAGGTACTATTTTCATTATGAAGTGTTTTAAGTACATTTATTTAGCTCCACTGACTCCGGGGTCCGTGACGCTTGTCATATTTTACATGCAAGTATTATTAACTCATTATTTTACACTATGAAGTTTAGGTTTCAGTATGACAGGTAAACTTTTTGCAATCCCATGCTACGCTCTTTATATGCTGATAGGTCAGTCCAGTCCACTTCGTAATGTCGTCCAGCTATTAGATAAATAAATGCATCAATGATAAAAAAACATAACGTAGGTGTAAAATGTAGGACGAAAGCACGCACTTTGAATCAGCAGGTTCTTATAATGCAACTAGCGGACACAAATGTAAATGCATCGTGAGACGAAAAGCACACCAGGGAGAGGATAAAATCGAGCCCTTATATGCCATTAGCCAGAACCACTCCGACGAGGAACCTAATTTAAAAACTTGTAATTAACTGTTTTTAACCCTCGACGCATAAACGACGGGGTAAGTATTATAAGTTTAACTTATCTGTGTGTATGTGTGAAAGGTGAATTAGTCGGGAGTGTTCTTAGCTAAGTTTGATGAAAAGCCAGTCGGTTCAGCCGTTTCAACGTTTGGGGTTTATTAAAATTTAATCTTTATATTTTCAGGCATTAGGTTAGGTACTGACTACATGGAAACGAACAAAAAGTGACAACACAAAATTACGTGACGATATTTGTATTGACTTTGTTACACGTTTGGTTACACGCTATAAAAGTTTGACTATTTTACATTTAATTTGATTAAATTTTGATGTTTGAGGTTTTACGCGTGCCATAAATGATTTTTATTTTATAGACGTATATATTTATTTTCAATACCAAATTATTATACTCAAACAGACTGCGGTTCGATTCAGGGTTGAGACAAATTATTCTCATGATTATTGTGTTGACATATTTCGCATTACTTTTTTAGAAGTTAAGATACTGTATTTACTTCAAGAATGTTTGAGAAGTCTGCAACGTCTTTAGTGAGAATAAGCTATTATTAAACAAGGTAAAAGTTTGTAAAGGAAACAACAGGAATTCCTAAAACTGTCATTGCGGAGGCGCTGCCTTCAGAAATATTTTTGAGACCGCCACAGGTTTAATTAAAAGGATTATTTATAGCCGCATTACCCTTAAAGAACATCAGTTAAAGTTTGGTACTAATTGAGACCTTACATTTTTGCGAAAATATCACAAAATTTCGCAATCATACAAAAGTACAAGAAATTAAAAAACTAAAAAACACGCATTGTCATCGGTCTTTAACAGGTTTGAATTAAATCTGATCGTTCAAAGTAGGGCAAAATCGAGCTCAAAGGAGTCGGTTACATACATACATACAATACAGGTGAAACTAATAAAAGCGTGTTAAAAAGGGGAAGTTTTAGAGTTAATTAACTCAACTTAAGTTATCCAGTTACGTTCTGTTAATTTTGTAATTAAAAAATAGTAAAACAAGTGATAAGAGATCAGCTCTAGACATGGTGGTATCTAGTTTTCAACAACATATTTACTGTATTTTTTTAAACGTGACTAAGATTGCGTTTACACCACCAACTCGCCTGATGTTAAGTGACCATGTGGTCGAAGATTGAGCACGCAGACCTAAAAGATACCTATTCACTCTGACCTTAAAAAGCCCAAGATTGCATCTCTCAGGAAACAAGGAGGCCGGGAGTCTGTTCCATTCCCTGGTTGTACGAATTAGGTCATGAACCTATGAAGCATATTTTTCTAAATGTTTGCGGTAAAAAATTGACAGACAACTGTTATTATAATATACACGTATATGTACACTGTACGGTGTAAAATTGTAGATAACAAGAAGTATTATTTTTCATTATTATTCTATCAAGTAATTCAGGTAAGTACTTAGTTTATTCCCCCGCCTCCGCGTTAGATATTTCATAGAAACTTAAGATCATAACAAAACTTAATTACAGGCAAGCCGTTCTTCAAAGGCCGTAAAAATAATTAAAGACGAAGATAAATACAGACTTTAAAGACTGAGCCACAGTTTCAAGGACTACAATAGAAGCACAATACAGCTTATACAGTTTAGTAGGAAAGGGTTTGCTAAGCCGAAAAGGGCTCATAGTACTCAAAATTATGAATAACTTTTACTATGGGACCAAGTCTGAAATCGCGGAAAAAAAACAGCTATCTATAGAACAAGAACATTATTTTAACAAAACAAAAAACAAAAACCGACTTCAAAAGACCGACTATTGAGTTATTCATCTATTTGTCGCGCACGTACTTAATGCAAATTCAAGACTTATATGGTTTTCTCATGAATGCCATTATCAGAACTGGACTAAATTGAAATGGGACCAAATGGGAAGCGTCAGCTTTCTAATAAAAAAAGAATTATCAAAATCGATTCACCCAGTCAAAAGTTATGAGGTAACAAACATAAAAAAAAAATAAAAAAAAATAAATAAAAAAAACATACAGACGAATTGATTACCTCCTCCTTTTTTGAAGTCGGTTAAAAATGTCAACGACTCTCGACAATATGTTTGCACCTGATTTTTTATTCTCGATTTCCGGTTTGCTCCCATAGTTTACCTTTTCATAATGAATACTTTTCGGCTTAGTATAACATTTCCTTTATAGCTCTGTATACAGCCTTCCTTTTATTTATTTCATTACTTCAAACTCAGCCTACTCAATCTCTCAGTACGCTTCCAGATTATGAATGTGAAATATTTAAGCTCCCATAACGGAACTAAACTGACGTAATTCCTTTATTTAGGTCTTTATTCGACCTCGCCTATAGAGTTTAAGTACCAAAGCGCAATATAAAAGGCAATAATAAAAAAGTGAGAGCTTTTAACCCCTCGTAAAGATAATAACCGTACAAGTCTTGGAATAGAATACACCTCAAACTTCGGGGTGGTTCAGGGAAGTTGGATAAACACTTTAATGGCAGTGTAGGGACGAAATATCAGTCGAAGAACAAGTCTATTCGGAAACGGCTTGCACATTATAAAACTAGAAGTTAAACTATAGTAAAATTAGTAAAGAGAACACAAACAAACTAACCAATGCTAAAATACAACCACATCGGTAGCTAAAAAAATCGTTTTGGAAATGATTAACAGTTTCAGATTTCTAATTATAAGATGGCTGAGAAGTATGTGCTTAAATGACCAAACTTTGATTTTATCGCAAACACGCTGTTAGTAAACGACGATGTGGTCGGGGATAAAGTACTAACTTAGAAGATACCTATTCACTCTGACCTTGAAAAGCCAAGATTGAATCTCCCAGGAATCAAGGACGAAACTCGTGCAATTTGAAACGTTAGACGTGAAGGCGAGGACAAGGACAGAGTATTCCGTACATAATACGGTAAATATCTCTACCATTCAGCATTCAATATCCGTATTGTACCGTTTCACTTCCTGAAAAATTACTGCGCAATCAATCCTATTGACGACTCTCGGAAATAATCGGTTTGTCGCAACTTTTGCTAATTTTGGGCAACGAATAACATATTTTATTCGTAGATTTGGGTAATTTTGCAACCAGCGTGACGTCACTGGTAAATGTCGCAATCTTTGATTCAAAAGAGCTACTCGTAGTAGGTGTAGGTCGGAGCTCGGAGGCTTAATCATCAGAAAGTCCCACGCACATTTGTTTTTGTGAGATTCACTAATTTCGTTATTGTTACGGTAAAGTGGAACAGAAGTTAGCTGACGGCCCAAAATATGTAGGTTGTAAAATGTTTAAGAAAATTTATGGTAATATTTTGAGTAAAGAATCATTATTCCTTACTTCTGTTTGTTATGTCACTCCCACACACGGAAAGAAATTTGCTAATACGCCTACAGAACTTTGAGGAAAATATTTATTAGACTGGATAACAGGTATTTTTAGTTATTTAAATTGAAAGACTAATTATTATAACAAATAATTGGCTGTGTCATTTAAACATACAGACAGACAAGAATCCGACTCTACTTACCATAAGGGTTCCATTTAACGATTTTTGCACAGAACCCTAAAAATAAAAGCGAAACGCAGGAAACAGATAATAATGGAAATATGCCTGTTCAATACACTGATATTTTTACGAAGTTTGGAAATAGCGTTTGTTTTTATTAGAGGTCGGTCTTAAACAAGCGGTCTTCTCAAGCGGCCCAGTCGAGCACGTCTCAATGCTAAATCTAGCCTAACAATATTGTCTCCTATCTAACGTTATCTCAGCCCACCCATTAACCCGAGAGCAGGGCACCAAGGGATAGATATAAAGATAAATAGCCCGATTTATTTCCAAACGCATTAAAACTTTTCCAAGCTTTCCCCCTTTTCCAACTTGACCTCCGGAACCTCCGGAATTCAGGCTTTATTTCCTTAAAGTAGTTTTTCCTCATTCCTTCCAGGGTAATGGAAACTTATGGCTGTGGAAACTCGTTTATTCCGGTCATAAGGCAACAAATTCTTTCGATTTCATATTATGTGCTCGTTAAGAAATGTTTCTTTTATTAAACGCTGGCGTAGTTTCACGCAAAAACGGTATAAAATAAGTACGTTTGTGTTTGACAATTAGTAGTATTTAAATCGGCGTATTATTAGACTCGTACAGATTTTAGCGCAACACAATATGCAAAATCTCGCGTGCTGAAGCCAATACTATTTCCATACTAAGCTAGTATGGTATTTCATTCAAAAGAAGCCAGCTAAAAATACCATAGAATTTATACGTACTCATTTTCTATTCCACTAGCGAAATGCTGACTTTTATATCCCTAATTTATGTTCAAGTCTTTGTGTATAACAGTACGGGCCAATTAAATACAAAACTTGGGACTGTAAATTAGATTGGACAGATAAACAAACGCCTTATTAACTTCTGTTGTTTTAGAGCTTAGAATTCTAATGAAACGGGTTATGAAGCCTTTCTCATAGCAAAAATTCAGTAAGAAATCGCAGCAAAATAAATAAATAAAATAAATAAACGTTTCACACTCATAGCTCCGGGACTAGCAATAAATCCTGTGTCAGAGATGCCATGGAACACACACAAAGACTAGGACAACTAACACCCAGACCCAGAACAGATATTTAAATTCATCATTCAAACATCAGCCCGGCCAGGAATCGGACCCGGGACCTCTGGGTTATAAGACGGATACACTACCGCTGAGCCAAACAGGCCGACAAAAAAAAACCTAGGTTTGTTCTTAACGCGTTTTTGAAATGGCAACAAAACTACCGGGTTGTCGGAGTTGGAAAACTTTGAGCACTTGTTATGCAACATCATCTTGTATAAAGTTTGCTTCGAGGCATAGATCATAATTCTACAGAGTTCCTTCATGTTCACGTACAGGATATTTCAGAAAGGGTATTATGCGAAACTTTATTCAGCGTTTTGAACATTTTCTAGAGATAGTAAAGAATCAAGTGAGATGGGGGAGGCCTTTGCCCAGCACTGGGACACAATAGGCTGAGGAAAAAAAAGTGTAGAATCACAAAAGCCGTTTAAAAAAGTATTTTTCTTTTCGCGAATAAGTCTACGTTTGATCACCAACTCGCCTGTTGGTAAGCGACGCTGCGATCGAAAATGAAGCACGCAAACCTAGAAGATACCTATTAACTCTGACCCTAAAAAGCCCAAGATTGTATCTTTTTAACGTACTGATATTAAGTATTCCAGACAAGAAATAACTCCTTATTCTATCTCTAAAAGTGGCTCATAATAACAACTTTTAACTTAGCATACCCTTTCCACCTAACCTTGTATAACATATGTACTGTACAAGAAAATACGTACGTCTTGCCGTATCACATTTCTCGGTGCAACCACCTCTGCCCCAAGAGGAAGACCGTCTAAAATTATCGAGTAATGCAATAAGTAGTTACTTATTAGAGAGGTGACTGGTAGCCTGCGGTTAGAATCGATACTCGATACGGCTAAGACTAGTCTATGAAGATCTACTACATAGTCTACGTCTATATAGGTACAGTGTAAGTGTAACTATGTCGGGTAGTTTATGACTTGTATTAAAGCTAGAATAGAGGCGTTTGAACATAGACTTTAGTAAATCGGGTGGTAAACACTTCGATAACCGCTAAATTGGAGTATGGCATGCCTATTTTTATAAGCTTTTATTAGCTTGTGTTAGTTTGTTCGTTTAGGTCAAATCTTGCAACTGAATTTCAAACCTCTTCCTGACGTCTGATTGAGCTGAAATTTTAATATTATTTGAAATTTATGTCAATCGTGTATTAATTATTTTTGATCAATAAAGTGCGCCTTTTAATTTAAAATTACAATCGGACTATGTATTACACGAAGATAAGCTTAACCTTGACGAATTACTGGATACCGATTGAAGTCAAGTGTATTAAAAGTAAGTAATGTACTATAGCGTACTTGTAGGTTAGGTTTTGCTACGGTTTTACCCATTTCGTAGCGGTTTTCCTTAAAACAAAACTAGGTTTTCTATGAGCTAATCTATCGACTATAGGTATTCAACGGTATAAAAGAGCTGAATAATAAAGTAATATAATATATGTTGTAGTAGTATACTGATTATTATTATTTTCAGACTGAGTCAACTGTAAAATATAGAATAGAATAGAAGATATTTGTACAAAAAATTAGACCTATAGATCTGTAATCCAAAATTACTTGCGAAAACTCTTCTTCCATACGCTTTCACATCACTACACTCATCTCTAACTCCTTCCTGCCCCAGAAACCTAAAAGCCAACGAAACAAGCAACCTAATCAAACGCCAATTATTTCACACTGCATCCAGAAATACTGCAGACTAATCTTCTTTACTTTAGAAAACTAGAAAACAACTCTCCAACACAATTATTTGTAACCGTACTACGAACTACTATCGAATAAGGAATCTTTAGTTTCCAATCCAATTTGCTGGAATTCCCTCGCGTGTTTTAGTGGAAGCGATTTATTTTGATTATGGCTGTTCAAGGTGGAAAACAAGCGATAAATTAAGTACGACGTCTTAATTAGAGACAGTGTTTCTAATCCCATTAACAGCGGTGATGACAGGCCCGGTTCGCTAGATATTGATGTATGGTGGGGCGTGATTGGATTGCTCAATTCAGGTGAATTTGTGGCGAGGGCAACTGTTTTTGATTTCTTATCATATTAACCTTTTGAGCCCAAACTTGACGAGCGCTAAGGGGCTTGACGACGACGACGTCTATACAAGGTGTAACGGAAAGGTGTAATACTTAAGGGTGTTCTAACTTCTACACGTCGAAGTTAACAACTTCTAGAACAAAAGTTTGCTTAGACGACGACGACGTCTATACAAGGTGTAACGGAAAGGTGTAATACTTAAGAGTGTTCTTCTACGCGTGAAAGTGAACAACTTCTAGAACAAAAGTTTGCTGAATTCGAGGAAGAAAATATCGAATCTCCATAGAAAATTGATCACGGGACTAATGGAGACTCAATATTTTTTTCTCGAATTAGCAAACTTGTGTCACAAAAGTTGTTCACTTTGACGTGTAGAAGAACACCCTTAAGTATTACTACACCTTTCCGTTTCACATTGTATTGACAAAAATGTACCTTGCCAAAATTATTAAATAGGGTTTTACCTACAAAGACTGCTTAGAGTTAGTCCCTGTTTAAAATGATCTGACGAATTCTTGCTGACGTGAAATGAAACTTTTAAGCATTGATTGAAGTTTAAGCAGGCTTTATAAGTTAGGCCCTTACTCTAGATCTAGATAAATAAATAGGCTACATTTTATATCAAAAAATTAACAATTCCTGTAGAATGGCAGGTAATCCGCGGGGTGCAACTAGTGCTATATAAATATGATGGATCGTATAATGTTAAAATTTGCTCTGTTTCAGGACTCTTGTAAGAAACTTCAAAAGCCGATTGTTGAAGATTTTAGTAAGTATCTTCATCATAAATATTAGAGTTTATTTAATGGAATTTGTTTGGAACCTTTTTGTTCGCTTAGAATTCTTAGATAATGCCAACATTATCTGAAAGTTTCAGTTAAATTGCTGCGAAACTTCCAATATTTTGTATCTAAACCGAGACCAAAATAACACTTTTACTTACGAAGTCTTCAATTATTTCCAGAATAAATAGAACAGGGACCCTATTCTGACGAGTGAGATACTACCTCTATATCCGTCACTGTCGCTTTTATTAGAAATATCATCACAATGAGAGTGACAGAGATAATCTCGAGCGCCCAAGAATAAAGTTCGAGTTGCTAAGCGATAAACGAAAATTAGCCTTAAAATATGCTTTAATAGCTATTGAGGAATTCTTCTGAGATCTCGGAACACATTTAATTGGCAGTAAAAATATGAAAATCGTTTCATAAAAATCATGACTCATTATTCGAAACAAAGGGAATTTATAACTTTTATAAGCCAGGTTGGGAACGAAAGCTTTGGCTAACAAAAGGAGGGTCGAGAGTCGCTCCCCCGTGATATTAAGAAGAATCTCCTATCCTAAACAAAAACACAGTAAGTAACATTTGTAAAAAAAATAATAGTGTTCGTCACGCTGTTGCAGTAAACCTTCTTACTAGATGGTATCATTAGTCTTATTTTTGTAGTAGTCTCTTTATCTTTTAGATTTCAAAAAGCTAAAACACAAGTGCTAGTACAGTATGATACTGATATTGACTAACTGACTATACTGATACTAACATATATGTATTTAAAAACTAAATGAACTATTATTATTATTATATTATTATATTCCTTACTAGGTTCAAAATAGTTGATCATATTCAGTGTTAGTTTTTGTTTAGTGGCAAGCAGTGTTTGACCATATGAAGGAACTTTACCTGGGGCATTACCAGTGCGTTGTAAATAACGGACAGTATTTTTAATGGTAGACTTTTAAAACTACTGCTCTTAAATGGGCCTAATATACGGAATATTTTTTTGTGAGTTCTGTAAAATTAGCCAAATTTTACTTACCGTGTTTTAGTCTCGGACAGCCGCGACGATGTTAAATTAGAGACGGAAATTAAAAGTATCAATGGTGTATCAGTCGAGGAATTATTATTCTGATTCGAGCCGGGTCTATTGTAACTTTTATGAACAGGATTAGCATAATGCTGAACCTTTTTCAGACTATAAAGTATCATTGTTTTATTTTGCATGGCTAGAATACTTAATTGGCGACTTTGTAGTCTCTATTTTGGTATAAATTGCGATTTAATTACGTGTTAAGCCATTAAGGGTGCTTGGTTTCGTGATTTTGGTACTTATACCACTTTATGTGCAGTGCTTCTGAAATGACAATGTTATTTTTGACATTTAGGGTGCACGTAGGAAAATGTTCGCAGATGTTCATGCTTTATGTTACTTGAGCTCGCATGGATCTTTCCTAACTAGTACTATTACTGCGAAAGTTTGTTTGTTACGCTTTCACGCCTTAACTGCTCAACCGATAATCATGAAATTTTGCACACACTTTGTCAGGGGTACAGAAAAGAACATAGACGCTAGTAAATCATCACTTTCTTACCCTTATCCGACGAATGTGGGGTCGATACAGTATGTAGTTGTAGAAGTAGCTAGCATCTGCTTTGAAAAAAAGGGTTCGTCAACTTCAACAAATTATCTTCTTTGACAATCAACTTATGTATCTGTGAACGGATTCAAATCTTTGTACTAGTTACGAGTACAACTAGAAATACTATATTTCCTTGACACCAATATTCTTCAGGCTCAGTCCTTATAAATAAGTTTAATGGCAACAATCGACTTGTTGTTCCCATCTTCAATCACAGAGTTATGCGACCGTGAACGGCTCGCCATGAAACGAGAGTTAAACATGCAAGATTTAACTGCCCCACCTTAATTAGGGCTGTGTTAACGCGAAACCTTGATAACTGTCGTGTTGACTGTTTGTTGACATAAAATATATATGATATCGTTTTATGCGTAGGTTTCAGACATACAATAGCCTTATACGTCTGACAGACGATTTAAGCAGCTTTTGTGTGATAACTTCTTTGTGACTGTTGCTACCAGAGTTCATGTCTATTTAGTAACTATGGCGTTTTGATATCAAGGCCAGTCAACTGAATTGTCTTTCTATGAAAAGAACATTCTGATAAAGACCCTTTTAAACCAATACGAAAGCGGCTAGATGAGATTCAGATGTGTGTTGCTGTAGATAGATCAGTGTAGCTTTGATTTTATGTTAACGTTTGAGTATCAATCTTATTATGTGCATATAGTTTGGCGTTGTTTTATTCCTTACTGCATATATTCATATATCACAAGTACAACTCAAACTGCATCTTATCGCTCGCTGCTACGCAGAGTTCTCGTTTGTATCTCTGCAACTCGACACCGAGTGTGCGAAGCTTCGAGAAAAATATGAGAAAACTAGCTGCAATAAAACGGTAGGTAATGATGAAGAATAATAGGCTATATTATGGTGTTTTGTACCCTTGACAACGCGTTTGCAATATTTCATTTCATCGGTTCAGTAGTTATGGGGGGAAAGCGTAACAAACAAAGTAAACTTACCTTTGCATTTACACAATTAGTTAGGTGAGGTTTGTAGCCTGTATAGTCTGAGCTGACGCAGTGACTACAAGCATAGTGTGCACTGGCACTAAAAAAACTAGAGCACGTACAAGTTTTCTATACCACTATGTATAAGCACTCGGCAGACAATAAAGATAAGGACACACTACAATATACATAACATAGCCTGCAAAAGTGATTTGTTCTTCCTTAAATTAGGCACAACGTAATTTCAAAGCACCAACGAAAAATTACTCATTCTCCGTCCTTGAACTCCCCAAACAATCAAGCTGTGAAAGCGTCCTAAATCACACATGGAAATAAGCAAGAATTTCAGCGAAAGGTTAATTTATGTAGGTCGGAATCGTACTAACTGGATACTGGAAAAATGGGGAATTTCCCTCAGAACTATTTGTCATACGATACGAGGCGAGACGTGACGGGGTTGTGTAGTAGCGAATTAGTAAACGTACGATAGGGATGCAGTGAAATCCGGATAGTATCCGGCAAAAATGTAGACATCTTTAATTTTGTAATATCGCGAATTCGCGATATTCTGCCTATTTTATTTGAATTTACTGACAAGTATTTGTCGTCTGTGCAAGTATCTAATGGCAATCAAAACACTGGGTTTTTTTTTTATTGAGTATATAAGATAAAATTTATACAAGGTATTATCATTTCTTTGCATACTTATTGCATAGCCCGAGCCACAAAAATATGTCTGAAAGTGTTATAATTGTACTCGTACGTCTATATTTACTTGTCATTTTATTTCTTGAGGTTATGGAAGCCACGGTTAAAATGTAACCACAGTTTACTTTATCTTAGCCTTAGTTACGCAATAGTGTTTTAAGCAAACAACACGAATTAGTAATATACCTACAAATCCTAAGTCATATTGTTAAAATGCGACAAAAAATCCGGCATAAACTTTACCGCCAAATTATCCGGCAAGATCACAACCCGTATCATATCTATTGCATATCTTGGGAACAATCTAGACGGAAACACTTTGTCTAGGGCCTGCTCGGGGGAACGGAGATAATGGAGGCTATCTCCAGCGTTTTGGAGTATTGAACATGTTGTATATTAACTGAACTGTACATTATGCTCGGAACGCAGAGTTAATGTGAAAAGCTTGTATTTTGGCCGATAACCAAATTACGATCACAAACTATTTCTACGCGAAGAAAGAGATCTCAGTAGACTTCTTAAGCTATCAGAGACTAGGAAGATTTGTTGCGGCGGCGTGTGTTCAGAAATGTAAAAGTATAAACCACTGCGATAAATAAACTCAAATAAGAATTGAATATAAGACAGAATCTTTGAACTTTTAAAGTTTGTTAACCTTAAAATCGTTTTGTTTAAAAAAATGTTTTTGAAACGTACTTTACTATCTTCCTTCCTTCTATCTTATAGGTTCATAAAGGGTATGCTAAGCCGAAAAGGGCTCATAGTACTCATCATTATTAACAACTTTTGCTATGAGACCAACCCGAAATTCGCGAAAAAAAAATCAGCTGTTCCATAGAAAAATGTCAATGACGCTCAACAAAATGTATGGAACAGCTGTTTTTTTCGCGAATTTCGATTTGGTCCCTTAGTAAAAGTGGTTCATAATGATGAGTACTATAAGCTTTTTTCGGCTTAGCATACCCTTTATGAATAACCCTGTTTAAATAAAAAATTAGTAAAGATAAAGCTTGTGTGCAAATACACACAACCTACTTTTATCCCGGAAAAAATTACGTTTCCTGAAAGATAACAGATAAAACGTAAATAGTAGTAAACAGCTCGTGAATAATAAATGAGACCACCGAAAAGAAAGGCATGACCTGCGTGAAATATTTAACGCAGCAACGCCGATGATTCATTGCAAACAATCAACAATGCCGTAACAGTATATCGGCGAACGTTTTATCATTGCTTTTTGCCTGTTTACTTTCACCCAGCTTTCTGAACTCCGGCCAATTAGCACCCGCCTCATTTCCATCGATTTGGGTGAAATCATCGGTTAAGAGATTTTGATTCATCCTGTTAGTGTTAGACGCAGTTTCTTTTCTTAATGAAGTCGATTACTTAGTACTGCATTTTCTCTACAAATGAACATTTTGTAAGTACCTTGTTATTTTTGTGTTTTTTTTTTGCGATTAGCTTGACGAACTAATCGTATAAATAAAGGTATCAAACAGAATAAGTTATATCCATTTTGCATTTATAATAAGTGTATAATTTATAGCCTGTTGCGATTATTTAGGCGATGTACTGAGGCAGTTATGCAAGAGAGAGGCTTTTCCTGCAGTGGAAGATGATGATGATGATGGTGGCATGTGCATTAGGCATTTAGGTTATCAAATATACCTTTAGAAAACATAGTTAATATACTCGTACCTACTATTAATTATTATACATACAAAGGTAAGGTTACACAAGTAGATGATACACAAAAACTGCACGTGTTATTGCGGTCAAAAGTCACGTCTGCATAGATAAAGCCTCTAGTTTTGATTACAGCATGACTAATTGTTGATGCTGAGTTAACAAACACGTAAATCAGGCCACAGTCAATGCACTAGATATATACAATACACTGCTATAGTTATAGGTTTTAGATGAATAGAAACAACAGAGCAACGGGTGACTTGAGAAGGTTGTTAAAAAATGGAGTCTTAAAAAGGTCGACAACGTATGTAATGCCTCTGGTGTTACGAGTATCTGTAGGTATAGGTGACGGTGATCGCTTACCATCGAGCGACCTGCTAGCTTGTGTGCTAGCTACGTCATAATGTTTTGCAAGTGTATGCGTTCAGTAAATATTATGTACATGTTTGTGACTTCATGTAGCCTAAACCGATTTTATAATATGAGGTTTAGTCAGAGCGTCTTTTTGTTCAAGAGTTCCACATTACTACATTTGTGGTTGGGTTTGTTTTGTTTTGTATTGTGATAATACTTATAGCATTTAGGTATTTCGCTCTACCATATTACATGCTAATGGCCAATGGCTGTTCAATAAGTTCATGGACATATTTTGCTTTATTTAATTTATCGTCCTGTTTTCGCTAACGCAGTGCTACATCATCTTGAACAGCCATCTTTGTCCAACTACAGAATCTACGCCTTTCTGTTGCTATTTATGTGTTTTTTTTTTTAAATCTAATAAATAAATAAATAAATGGGTCGGGGATGCCATGTAACACACACAAAGACGAGGACAACTAACACCCAGACCCAGAACAGATATTTACAATCACCATTCAAACATCTGCCCGGCCGGGAATAGAACCCGGGGCCTCTGGCTCAAAAGGCGGAGACTTATTTGATTTTATTAACAGACTTTAAAAAGTAAGACGGTGTATTCTTTTTTACCACTAAAGTAATTACATACCTGCCAAAGATTCTAGAGTATGGTGGTTTGTTACCTGCCTCGTCCATCCCCTTTCAATTAATCCCGTTTTAATGCAGCCTTGACTTGCCCAGCTTTATTACTCTTAGAAATTACCTGCAACAAAACAAAACATAACTTAAAAAACTGCATTGTTTATTTTTATTGCCTTTCCAAAGCCGCTAAAATCCCTGCACGAAAATAGTGGCCGCACTTCCCGGCCAAATTCTTTTTTTCTTAAAACCATGGAGCGTAATAGAGCGCCATAAATAAAGCTCGTCGCCGCCATAACCGGCGTTCTCACATATTTTCGGTTAGCACGTAACGGCTCGCCTTATTCCGTGCAAAATTGACGCTCTAAAAGCATCTGAATCGAGGGAAATCGTATGTTGTTAAATAAAGGACCAACCGATCAAGTACTTTCGACGAGCAATATGCCTATGTATGTTATATTGCCCAATTAATTATAAAGAAAAATTGCATCAATTGCATGATGTTTGTTGCATGTCTCCGACCTGTGTCGGAGGAGAATACTGAAGAACATATAAAAAAAGTACTTAAGAGGTTGTTGTTAGGTTAAGATTTTTACTAATCACAAGTACAACTAAACACTATTGGTTGGTCTATAAGTTCCGATCTCCTTTTACTAACATGCGTACATTTTGCTGCAAGTTGTGATAAATAAATAAGATTCTAATAATACGGGTTCAAGATTAATTTATTTCAATCTTAAAATATACCGCTTCATGCTATCTCTTTCGTTACTATAAAGCGAGAGAAAACCTAAAAAAATGTCCTCGAAAGAAAAGAGGTAGGCCCCCGTGATTCACGCCAAAATTGACGCTCTGAAAGTGATATTAATTTTCAGGGACCAACCCGCATCGGTGTATTTAATTTGCCTAATTGACAGGGAAACGTTAGCCGCCATTTCGATGTTCCGTAGTTAAGTAATGAATGCCCGCGATGAGATTTTTATGTTAAAGAATTGTGATTTATGTTCTGCAAAGGTACTCGGGATAATTAAGGGTCGTCGCTTCGTTACCCCTTTTTAGGGTTTAGGTTTGAAAAAAGTTTAATAGGATTTATTATTTTTTAACTACCAATGTGCTGTAGCATGTTCTAAGAGTCTAGATCTAGATTAAATATTTATCCTATAGAAGGCGGAAACGAACAATTTATTAACATATAATATACTAGCGGCCCGTCCCGGCTTCGCTCGGGTGGATATTCATTTTTTAAACATTTTGGGATAAACGTAGATTAAATGCGTCTTTATGCGGGTGATAAGTAGATTTTTTTTAAATTATTATTTATATTTTCTCTTATAATTTTTTACATTTTTATCTATAAACGTATTTTTATTCTCATCTATCGTAACTTTATTTTTTATTTATTGTCCCATTTTATTTATATTGTGTTTAAGATTAAATACTTTATTTATTTTTTTAGGTTTTTGGTTGCAATTTTTTTACTTGATCTTATTTTGTTTAGGATCCCTAATTTTTTCAGGTAATAAATATAGCCTATGACACTCAGCAATAATGTGGCTTTCTATTGGTGAAAGAATTTTTAAAATCGGTTCAGTAGATCCCGAGATTACCCCTTACAATTTAACAAATATACAAACACACAAACTTTACTTCTTTATAATATTAGTATAGATATACATATTCGTACATACATAACACATACAAGTAAATTGGCTTCTCTCTTTTCATTTCTTTTTTTTTATTTCAAAAATAAAGCCCGGAAATATAACAGAAGCTGCATTTTAAAAATTTCTTAAATCAAATAACACACGTAAATGAAAAGCATTGGCTTATATTTACCCAAGCAGACCGTTTACAAAGCTAAAGAGAACGGAAATAAAATCTCGGAACAAAAAAAAATGTGCGGAGCCAATACTGCAACTCTGTCTTATTACAGTACATTCACTTGTACTTGTAAACACACACCGAAGTCGGATTATTATAGATCGATGTTAACACACGACAAGGGGACAAAAAGGGGTTGTTGAGAAATAAATAGCAGGTATAAAACCCAGCAGTTCAAAGGAACTTTGTTTAAAAACTAAAGTTATAAAAACGACATAATTAGAAGAAAATATAGGAATACTTGAACAACCGCTAGTTTTATTGCCCTAAATGACTACGAACTCGGTAGTTAAATTCATGCGAATTGTAAAGCTATGAAGTGCCTTTGCTTGGAAGTCTTAATTTAGACGCTAGAAGACCTACTTACATTTGTTTTGAAATTATTTCAAGCTTAGGTACTGCGTTTCTCCGTTTGCACTATATCCTGCAGCCCCTAGCACGGGTCATGGACAAAATGTGTTTCCACCGTTTTTATGCATATGCATGTTTATTATGCATATATATGTGTCGAACCTGTGTCCAAGTTTGAAGGTTTTATTTAACAGATCCTAAAATAACTAAAATATATCTTTCTTTGTCATTGCAACCTATTAGACAAGGAGAACAACACTTTTAGAAAAATCAGACCTGTCAACTAATGCATTCAAGTTTGGGCCCATACGGGTACATTTATAACATTTAATTAGGAATAGTAGGATTGATAATTGTCAAACTGATGATACATTTAAATGTACTTGTGACTTGTAGATATTGTAGAATCATCATCATTATAATCTACAGTTTCTGACCACTGTTGCATCTGTTTCCGTCCTATGCCAGTCTCATACACTTCCTTCTTGCCTTTACAATGTCATCCGACCAGCGAACCTATGGTCTAATGCCATTATTGTAGTATACATATGAATAATCTATCAATAAAAGTCCATGTTTCTTCCAAACTACTCGATGTCGAAGCTATTTAAAAAAAGGCCATGTTAAGTCCAAGTGACGTTCGAAAACTTGAATCCAGCTTTCAGCAAAATCCCCGCCTAGACTGGGACATCTGTCCAGCCCATTTTTTAATCTTTTAATGAGCTTATCGACCATCGCAGCTGTCCTTTACAGCTTATGAAGATTTATTGTAGCTGGAAAGTGAGAGTAAATGGCCCTGCATAATCAATCCTCAGAGAATGACAAGTTAATCTGCTGTGTAAGTCCTTCGAATAGAGCCACGTTCATTAACTTGCTGCTAACTACAAATTAAAACGTCACTGTGATAGATTTTGAACTAAAACATGGTGGAATATAGTTTTTAAATAAAATACTCGGTGTTGACGTCAAAAGGATTTGGGAAATAGCTTTTTACAGACGATCAAGCACAGTGATTACTTTTCGATGAATTCGGTTGGTTTCTTTTATGTTTATACTAGGTGCGTCTCGTGGTTTACCCGGTATCCTTTTATTTTTCTGGTGACGGAGGAAAATCTTCCTATTCTACAGGAACCGTTAATTTTTGAGAGATAGAAAGTATCCTATATGATGACGTGTGACAAGTGCCATAAAATCCGTTAAGTAGTTTTAGCGTGATGTGGTAACAAAGTGACAGACAGGTTTTTTTAGTCTATAGTTAGTGTTTAATGTGTAGACGATTATGTAAGCCTGTAGAGAAATTTGAATTTCGAATGACAAATCAGAACAAACACGCCTTTATGAATATTGAAAACCGCAGACCTGTCTAAGCTTCCAAGAGAAATAATGGGTTTTAGTACGTGAGACAATGCAGAAAACATCAACATGCCACGTCGGTTAGCGAATTTAAATTCGGAACACGTGATTTTTTTCGCCAGTTGACTTCCTGAGGCTGTGG
The DNA here is from genome assembly GCA_949125135.1 of Alcis repandata. NCBI lineage: Eukaryota > Metazoa > Arthropoda > Insecta > Lepidoptera > Geometridae > Alcis > Alcis repandata. The sequence continues at coordinate 5,329,564 of OX421240.1, forward strand.
TGACGACGCTAAAATATGCGAGATCGTAACTCTACAGTTTTAATGTTCCTGTGATTTTTCTTTATTTTAATCCGAGCGGAGATGTCGCTCACCGTTTATTACGCTGAGAAGTTTACAAGACACTTTTTCTTGACGCTTACGTGACTTTGCAACATAATCATTTGTTTCTTGGATAAAGAATCTGGAGGATACAAAGGTCGGGTTCCTAGTGCCGTTCAAACTTCCAAACTGACAAAAGCCAGAAAAGATGGACACAGACTAAAACTTTCAGCGACGGACTCGTGGTCACACCGTTTTGCTACACCAGTGTGACTACGAGTAATATAAATTCCTCGTGGTTACACTACTCTGAAAAGGATCGAGATTGCAAGATACTGGACGAATAAATTAATAGGTTAGGTTATGTTAGAACATGAAAAACAACGCACGAGCCGAGCGAGCGTAGCGAGCGTGCCGCGGCAGCGGCCGGCGAAGTGCTAGAAAGCTAAGTAGTGTAACCACGAGGAATATAAATTACTCGTAGTCACACTGGTGTAGCAAAACGGTGTGACCACGAGTCCGTCGTCAAACTTTCCTGTCTGTAGTAGGCCTATTTAGCCAAACTATTTAAATCGATCAAAGCAAAGAAATCGGAAGATCTCTGGGGATTATCAGTCTGTTTCGTTGCTGAAATAATATATAACTTAGCTCCTTATTTAGCCCATATATTTAACTGCAGTGTCGACAGTAATGAGTTCCCCGATCTTATGAAGTGTAGCAAGATTATACCTTTGTTCAAAAGTGGTAGTAAGAAAGACCCTAGTAATTTCAGACCAATATCTATCTTACCATGTCTTAGCAAAATATTTGAAAAAATAATGTTAAATCAGTTAGCTTCATTCTTCTGTATTAATAATTTATTATTTAATAAGCAATTTGGTTTTTCTAAGGGCTGTTCAACTGTGGACGCAGCCTCGAATCTCGTAGAGAGCATCTACGAGGCTTGGGAGTCTCAGCATGATTCTTTAGGTATCTTTTGCGATTTGTCGAAAGCGTTTGATTGTGTGAACCATGAAATTCTATTATGTAAACTTTCACACTATGGTGTGACAGGTGATGCGTTAATGTTGATGAAATCATATCTGTGTGGTAGAACCCAAAATGTTGACATAAATGGGGTTCGATCGGAGTCGGCTAACGTTTCAATCGGGGTCCCTCAGGGTTCAATTCTTGGCCCATTCCTCTTTCTAGTCTATATCAATGACCTGCCTTTCTTAGCGCGTAAGCATTGTGAAATTATTTTGTTTGCCGACGATACATCTCTGTTATTTAGAATCAATAGGAAAAACTATGATATATCCAAAATCAATTTGTCGCTTAGTTTAATTAATAGGTGGTTTAGCGTCAATAACTTAATGCTAAATGCCAAGAAAACGAAAGCTATTAAATTCACATTGACTAATAATCCTTCCTTGCCTAGTATAGTTATTGACGACGATCAACTTACTTTGTCGAAGGATGCTAAGTTTCTTGGCCTTATCGTTGACAGCAAACTTCAATGGGGAGCACATATCAAGGAACTGTCTAGCAAATTGAGTTCCGCAGCATTTGCAGTGCGGAAAATAAGAGAACTATCAGACATTAAAACTGCAAGAATTGTTTATTTCAGTTACTTCCACTCTGTTATGTCGTATGGATTATTGCTTTGGGGTAATGCAGCAGACGTAAATAGCATCTTTATTTTACAAAAACGCGCTGTTAGGGCTATTTATAGGCTAGGTTATAGAGAATCTCTTAGACAAGTTTTTGCGCAGGTGAAAATTTTAACGTTACCATGTTTGTATATTTTCTTGAACATTATGTATGTACGTAAAAATATTCATAAATATCACAAACGAAGTCAATATACTAGCATAACAAGGAACAAGTTTAAACTTGTTCTACCTAAAATTAGATTAGCCAAAACTGGCAACTCTTTTGTAATGAACGGCGTACTATTTTATAACTTGTTGCCTGTTACTCTAGTAAATAAGAAAGACACAGATTTTCAAAGAATTTTAAAAGACTTTTTAATTGAAAAGGCTTACTACAAAATTGAAGACTTCATCTGTGATAAAGTCTCTTTACGTAAATTGTATTTAGACTGTAATAATAATACTTGACTAATTATACCTACTATTGTAGTTATTTTACATTGATATTTTGACATTGCAATTATTTTATATAATTTTTGACATTCTAATAATATTATTTTCTTTGACATTTAATTTATTGTGTATTAATTTATTCGTAAAAATTGTATTTGACATTCATAAGTGTACATTGATGTACCCATATTTGAATAAATTATTTTGAATTTGAATTTTGAAACAGCTAAATAGTACTTAAGGGTAGTTTACAAAATATTTTCTTATACTATCAGTTACAAGTCTCTATCCATTTTTAATCTATTCAGATATAATACCTAATTTTATACCTTTAGTATTTTGAATTTCACTTTTTACTTATTTTTATTTAGTTTACTTACTACACCTTCCTACTTACCTCGTTGTTTCGGACCTTTCAAATAACCTCTGACGTTTCCGACGATGTGAACTATCACAAGTCACAACCCATGCTCGGAACTCGTCAAACTACCAAAGTCCTAATTCTTGCGAACAATCCCCTGAGCTGTCATGCATGCGTTCATCAAGTCCGTATTCAGTGAACAAACAAGGGACCGCAGGGTAAACGAGTCATATCCAACGCCCATACTCAAGCTGGCGTTACGACGCAATGTACCATAAAAACTGAAGATAAGCCCGCCTTACTTTTATCACCATAGATTTCCGTTGTTGAGGACGAGACGGTTTGGGCCAGCCGGGATTTTTGTGTTTCAGAATCACTCTACGATGATGAAGTTAGCTGAAATGATTGGACTTTGTTGATATTTAAAATTTAGGTTTAGCTATTTTGTGGGCACGGCGGTGTAACATATTGACGAGTGTATTTTATTTATTTATTAATATCAATTTCTCAAACACTAACAGTTGAGTTCAGAGTTCTTTGATTATTTAGCTATTAAATTAGAGAGGGTAGTAAAATTTAGAAGAAATAGAAATTCGGTGTTCGGTTACTGGACTTGAGGTTACATAGAAAAAGGTCCTCCAGTATCATTCTGGACCTAAGTTCGAACGATTAGAAGAAATTGTGTAACATAAGTACCAAGAACTTAAAACACGCATTCTTTCTACAGACGTGTTTGGGGCGCAGGGTTTCTGACCTTCAAACTTCAAGTTTACACAGGTGCTGTAAAGTTATTTGAGAGTTGAAACTGGCAACTTATTTTCGAGACAACATTATTTTTTGTCGCCTCATTTCTTTTTTGTTTTGTTTGTTGTTCAATTGAGTGGAAATTCCTCAATTCACATTTCTTTCCATTTTACGTCGATATAAACCCGCTATGTGCAGTGGTTCATTTACCAGAAGCTCATAAAATCGGCTTGGCTTTGACGATGTATTGCGAAACTCGAATAAAATGAATCTCGAATTTACCTACGTATGTTGCTTTGAAAACCAAGAAAGAGAACTAAAATAGAAAAGCAGCATATTTTTTTAACTTTGGCAGACTTATTATCCCTCATTATTTTTTTCATCTCCTGGTCCAATTTGGATGATTCCTCAGTATTCCTAGATTTCTGAGGCTTCCTAAAGTTTTTTTAGAATTTCTGGGTATTCCTAGGTGATGTAAATACAGCGCTGTTCCCGCTAATACTTCTATATCTACCAAGTAAAATAGAGAACATTAGTTTCCGTGTGCAAATGGAAACGTGAAGTCATAAGCTAGCCGAAGTAAAGTTGTTTACTACCCGTAAACGTAATCAATAAACCTAAGTTATGAGGCGGCCGACTTTTCAGTGGTGCTTACGAGCTAGCCAAATATGGAAGCGTTAAATTAGGCAATATTCTATAAAAAGATGGATTATTAAATTTATGAACGCTTACTTTATATTGCTCGAGAAATGGTAGGACAACGTTGGAACTTCAAAGCTTTTTTAACCCGATAAAGATTTAAGCGATTTTGATACATACTCGTATGCGTATAGAAGTCAAAACTGAAGAATTTAAGAGATCTTATAGAACCGACTTACGTTGGTTTAACGTGAATATTTATATGGGATCATTCCAGTCGTGCAGGAGTAAATTAAATATGTAATCGAATATTTCACCCCTGTAACATATTATGTAGACCTACCTACTTAAGATGTTTTACAACTGTGTTTTGCTGAATAACGTCTCCGACCTTTGCTGGAGGAGTAGTAGCAAAATAAAAAAAGACCTACCTTCTATAGTATCTATTCATAGTGCTCCTAGTACATATTTAAACCGCTTCTGATCTGGCCCAATCATACCACCACCAATCAATTTACCAAGTATGGCAGTAGCAAGACTTGCCTTTCAAATATGAGACAGAATTTTTTCCGCTTACTCATAATAAATTACATAGCGACCGTTTGTTTATTCAGTCAATAAGGTACTCGTATCGTCGTACAAGTGTACAATGCTATTGGATGTACGTGCGTGTATTTGTATTTTTAGAACAATAGTAGTGTGCGTAGAGGCACGGCATAACGTTTTTATTAGGCATCTATGGAATCTTTGGAGACAGTGCCGTTTTGAATTTTTTCGCTTCTACATGAAACAGAGTTTTTTGTTGTGTTTGACAAAAAAAGAAGTTAAATTTTATTCACGATCGATTACGATGATAGCGTCTGTGATGGTTGTAAGATTTTGCTCGATAAATCGAAACCTAACACGAGAACTCATTGCCTCGACATACCTGATCTAAGTTTATAGGCAATTGCAATATGCAAAAATTGGGTAATTTTATAATAAACTAGCGGCCCGTCCCTGCTTCGCACGGGTAGACATTCATTTTTTAAACATTTTTGTCCGATAAAACCCAAATATCTTACGGAACCCTATTTTTTTCCAAAATAAAATTTAGCCTATGTTACTCGTGGATAATGTAGCTTTCGAATGATGAAAGAATTTTTAAAAACAAAATTACAACCAAACAAACAAAGTTTTCCTCTTTATAATATTAGTGTCGATTAATTCATGTAAAAAATATTTTTTAAAACAAGCTTTTATTTCTTTGCCATCGAGTTACATACGTGTGTACACCAAATTTCAGCCATGAGTGGCAAGATTCCACCCGAACAAACATGGTTAGATACATACATTGCAAGTTAAATTAAGCCTTTAGTAATCTGAAATAGGCTCGAATGATTAAATAATGCAGTTAAAAAACCCATAATCATTTATGTGCGATCTAACAGAAAATGTTCTGAGAAATACAAGAAAACCGTTGAACAAATCAGCAACAAATTGGTCACGCTTAGAATTGATAGGTATGGGAACACGATGCTGAGAACGAAAATGTTGCAGAGATTTTATAGAATCGTGAATGCGATAATGGTTTATTAGCTGAAAGGGCCACAGCACGTGGCATGAGACTTGTAAGTAAATATTGAAACTAGCTGCGCCCAGGGTTGAAGATTACAATGAAAAGTAACCTGTCTTTTTTTGTACCTCTGACAACGTTAACGCAAAATTTCACGATGATCGATTGAATAGTTAAGGCGTGGAAGAGTAACAAATGAACTAACAAACTCATTTTCTCATTTGTAATATTAGTTAGGATGCCAGGCTTCCGTACTGCTTGTAACGTGTCATCTAATCTATATTTCAGCACATTGCACCTCGCACGCCACTCCCGCTTGTATTCACAGCAGCGTGCTGGCAACATTAATAATGTTTCCAATGTACTTTTTTAATTTCTCCCAATTCCGAATACTGAAACAGTTTTCCCGGAAACAAAGAGAGAGGTTTCATGAAGACAAGCATGCAATATCCTCCGAGTACTTTTTACGTCAAAATTAGAACGCTTTGATCGTTGGAATATTCTAAAATTGTCGGTTCATGTCAGCGAGACTGCGACGTGAGATAATTCAGTTACAAAGTTCCTCAATAAATTCATTTCCGGGAAATCCCAGGGAAAAACAAGTCTCAAAATGAAAAGAAAACAGGCAGGTGGAAAGAATGGAAATTGGGTACCTATTTGAGATTGCAGATTTTACTCTCTCCGCGAAAATCTCCGAGCAAGCCGACGTATTCATTTAAATTAGCAATTTTCCTTTTCGTTTTCTTTTTTTTTTATATTTAAATCTCCGTTTTTGGGATTAGAGAACTGAGCTTGGAGTCAAGGTCAGAAATATTGAGAGAAAAGAGCTTCCTATTCCAATATTCCCGGTGATTTCATAAAGATAGCAAAACAATAACAGATCCATTTCATTTCAAGAACAGAGTAGCTAGCCATTGGGATATAAAGTACATCGTATACAATATCGACGATAGCTAGCCGTGTCTTAATTACCATGACGTGTTATTTTGTTCCAGAATACCTAAACGCTAGTAAAGCTGCCACAAACCTCAAACTCACCATTCAAACCAACCAGCAAGAACATAAACATGTCCTAAACAGCCAAACTTTTCATAATAATGACGACAAACGCTTTAAAGGCTCCACTTCCGCAGTTGTAAGCAATAAAGAGGCTCTATTGCGACAACAAGCAAAGGAAATTTAATAAAAACGGCACAAGTGACCCGTTTGGCCAACTACCAAGTTCGCGCCAACTCTACTCCGAAGGCAATCCGAATTGTTTTCAAATTGTAAAGCGCTAAGTGCTCTGAAGACTAGGAATTTCACGAGTGCGGTAACCCAATTCAATAAAATTAAGTAGTTTAAGTACCTAGTCAAATGGGTTTGACTTTGAGCTAGGAAGTTTGCGAAATCTACTTTGAGCGTCATTAGAAGCATTCCTTTAAATAGGTGGCAGTTTGTGGCTGGAAATAGTTAGTAAGTGCTCTTAATCAGTACATATTTGCTGTCCTTATACAAGAGTATAAACAAGACAAGTAAGTAAGATAAGTATAGACAAGAGTCTTTAACCTAAAAAAACATTAACAGCTTAAACTATTGTTCCAATATCTATGCAGCGTCCACTTCTTCCTGTAACCTTTCTTCTTTTGTTTTGTTTTCTGAACCGCCTTTCTTGTCCGTATTTTATATTTAGCACGGATTGCAGCTCAATAACAAAACCGAATCCAACTAACTACTGCTTATTGTAAATAAACAAATTTACCCAAGAATAACTATCCTATAATATAAGTTTGGGTTTAAGTTTATTGAGCATCAAAAGTATAAATTAACGGATTTAAACACCATTTCACACGATGAATCAATCTCGGAACCAGTTACCTCGGATGAGTATAACAGTATTCCAATCGACTCTGAGTCCGTGGTGAGTAACACGAAACTGAACAAGAAATCAAAACTTTGCTAGGGTTAGCAGTGTGGCCTATTTTTGCTGGGTTATTGATTTAACGTGGATTGAACTTTATTTTCTAAAGTTTTATTCAGGCGACTTACAAATATATTTTCCTACTATCTATGTTGCTTCTTGTTTTAATTTTATAATTGAGAAAGTCTTTGGTTGAATGTTTGTTATTCAATCACGTAAAAACGCTTCAACGGATGTCTGGTATTGAAGTAGCTTATACTATGAATTAGCACATACATATACATATATTAGTTACTAGCGACCTGCCCCGGCTTTGCACGGGTATAAAATATAGCCTTTGTTACTCAGGGATAATGTAGCATTCCAATGGTGAAAGAATTTTTGAAATCGGTCCAGTAGTTTTTGAGTTTATTCAACACAAACATACAAAAATACAAATCTTTCCTCTTTATAATATTAGTATAGATGAAAGAAGAAACATGGGCCATTTTTTTGGACAAAAGCGGGTGAAACCGCGGGGTGCAGCTAGTGGTAACATTATATGAAGTACAATATCATCACACATTTTTTTGTAAATTGATCGCTATTTTATATTTTTACGACCAATACTTCGTTTCGACAAAGTAGCGTTTTTCAAAGAGACATTTTGCGATAATCATGGTCCTTGTGATACGCCAACGCCACCTTCTGAAGTCTCACGTAAAAGATATCCCTGTCATTTCGATAGGTATTTATTTTTTGCGTATTATAATACGCAACCGGTATAACACCCACAAGGAATTGGCAAATGATTGAAAAAGGAAAAGGGCAAAAGGATATCTATGTTATTGCTCAAAACATTCCAATTTTGAAAGCTAAATTTGGTCTTCAACTTTTTAATCCTCTTCCAAAAGCCGATGACCATACAAGAAATCAAAACTCTTCGCAGGAATGAGGGCAACGCTCCACTTTCCGGCCGAAACCGGTTCTGGGACCAACTCCGACCGCTACTCTACCGGGTACGGATTACCTACCAGCTTTTTTGACGGATTTTCAATGAATTATTGTACGAGTCATCGTACGGAGGACTAAGTAGGTTATAAATGCTTGAGGACACATTGAATTTAATTTTAGCTCGGAGATTAGTTGCTAGTCATTGTGCCTTGTGTTTCTTTGGCTGTGGACGGTGGAGTTTACAATCCCGCGTGGATATATTGAGTTTGTGACTTATGACATTGCCCTTCCACCATTATCTACAAGAATACAAGTAGGCATGTATCATGTAATACTCGAAGAATACGTTTTTTTTTTTTTTTTTTTTTTTTTATGTAATTCAGTAACGAGACGAGCAAATCGCTAGCCTGATGTTAAACGAAAGTTTAAAATCAGGCTAGCGATAAAGAAAAAAGTTTAAAGTTAAAAGAAAGTTTACGAGATATCTTGCATACTAACTTGTAATGTTTTTTGGTAATATTTTTTGTCATTTCTGAATTTGTTTCAAAATCATATGTAACAAAACGTATGCCAATTCAGCAGAACTCATGCTTCCATTAGGGCTGCGGTTATGTTAAAGCCCGAAACAATATAAAGTCAGCATCTGCGTAAACGGACGATATTTTTCGACCGTGGAATATTGGTCTTCTGCGCCCGGTATCGGTTCCAAATTTTTTTTTTCAGCTAATCCTCAAATATATTTTCAGAATAAAAAAAATCGTTTCTAACTTCCAGCTCCAAAAGCTTAGATAAGCCTTTAGTGAAAGATAGGGCACTGAGGTTTGAGTGAAGCTAAGAAGTCCTATTTTCGCGCGAATATGAGATCTACAGTGCCGCGTTGGGAAGTATTGCTATTTAAATGTGTGCGTCTTGTGTACATACGCGCGAAAGTAGAGGAGCACCCCAAATCTAGTGCAGTGCTCCATCTTTCTTTAGTTTTATCTAAGCTCCAAGCTTTAAGTTTGAAAGCTTTGACTGGATTTCCATTGACATGTTTATTAAGATTGAACAATAAATAAAACTAGGAACCAATCACGTGGCTCGCTTCGTGTCACCGGATTTGTCTGATATCGCCAATGTGGACACTGGGCGCATTCGCTCCGAACGCGTCCAATAAAATTTGAAATTTAATTATTCACGACACAACGTGAATTTATTTTTGACACCGCGCTGTCGTACGGACTAAAAACAATATTTTATGGTGATGCAGATCATACTGAAACGAAGTTACTACACTGCTTAAACGGGTTACAAAATCATCGAGTTTGTTGAAACTATGGAATCTTTCAAAAGATTTAGACACGTTTTCTTTTACAGTTTTTTTTTTTTTTTTATGTGATTAAGTGACGAAACGAGCAAATCGCTCGCCTGATGTTAAACGTCACGTTTGCCCATAACAGGTCTGCGCCACCCAGAATTTTGAACTCGCAGAATTCAAAACCCTGCGTGGCACAGCACTGCGCTCGTCACCCTGAGATATAAGTTGATTAATCTCCCATTTGCCCTGTAATTTCACTGGAAACAATGCCCTTCCAACCGGAACACAGTAATGTTTGCACATTACTGCTTGGCGGTGGAATAACTGGCAATGGTGTGGTACTTCCCCAGGCGGGCTCTGCAAAAAAGCCCTACCACTACTAAACTTAGTTAACTTAACACTAGTTAACTTGACAGCAAAGTAAATAAATACTCTTTAGGTTCCTAAGACTTTTAACTCTTTTTTCCATTTAAATTTCTCTACATTTCTACTTATCACAAAGCTAATGCTCTGTCAAGTTATCAAACATCATACGAGTGTCACTAAAGTCACGGCACGGGCCTCTAAAGTAATGCACCGTTACATTTAACGACTGAGTGAGTAGGTCTTACCTATGACTCATTAAAGGCCTTTTCAGACTGCGCTATAATCGCATAATAGCTTCATAACTTACCCCACACTACCCGGCGATATGATAATGTGGAGCGTCGAGTATCGTCAGGTAAAGAACATGGTCATACAAAATTTATGCCAGTGATATTGGTGTTTTATATTACATACTCGCATAATGTCGCAGGGGAGGGAAATAGCAATGCAGAGTGCATAAAGCTACGATGCGATATGCTTGTTGCGAACTCTTTCGCTCTCAATGCGGCTTCTGTGGCCGCGCCGTTATTTTTGATTTAAAAAGTAACTTTTTAGTTTTTTCTTTTATAACATGTGAAGGAAAATAAGTAGAGACCGGCCCTAGCATTTTTCGTGGAGACAAAATATATAATTTCAAACAGCTCCAGCAGCAGTCGTATTACTTATTTCCTGAACTAAGTTGCGTGAGAAAAGTTCCGCGTTATCACCCCTCTTACTGAACCCGATTGACCAGTCCCTTACAGCTGTCAAACCGGAAACAGGACCGGATCTTTCTGGATATCTTAGGCTAGGCTATAGCGACTAAAATTTTGCGTAGACAGGTGACTCATTAAAAAGTCATTAATAGCTCAATCTGAAAAAGTCTAGACTCTACGCTGAGAACTCACTTTGTTTACAATTTTCTTGCATTATTTCACAGCCGCCTGCGAAACAATAACAATGACTATTATATCGTCAAATTACAGTACGGGCTATGTAATCGATTTTTGTTTGCTGGCTCAGATTAAGTAGAAAGGCAGATAGAGTCCCGCCTTAGATACAGGTGAAGCCAAAAAACTACCCTACTGCCCGTGGACGTCTACTTCAAGCACACATCGCGTAAAAACTACCCAAATCAATCGTCGATTCTTACGTCAGTTTCTCAGAGAACGTGGACAAGAAAAATAAGTAATAATAAATTAGGGTAGTTTTAATGCGTCAATATATGCTTGTGGTATACGAACACGGGCAGTAGGGTAGTTTTTTTTTTACTTCACCTGTATCTAAGGCGGGAATCTATCTGCCTTTCTACTTGATCTGAGTTTGCTGGATACAGTTTTCTCATCGCTCTATCGATGATCGTTCATGAGAATTCAAAGCATGTGTGCCGGATTGATCTGGGTAAGCGATAAAGCGTAGATACTATTACTAGAACGGTTGGATCGCGCATACCGAGATTTCTTGCGCTGATTTCGACTGCCTCTACGAACAGAATCGGAACTGCAAATGACGTTTTTTACAGGAGAACAATTTAAAGTCAAAATTAGAGATAAATTAATAAGTTGGAATGTGCAGTATCAACTTCATTCGATTTAAAAAAAATGTCAAAAAAATTGTTTTAACTGTAGTTTTTTGCAGTTTCGATACTGTACCTACGTAGGGGCAGTCGATTTGTTCGTGACGTTGGATGTGCCTTTACTTGTATTATAAATTCAAAATTAAGCCATGTCAGAGGATTTATCTCTCTCTCTCTCTCTCTCTCACTTGCCTGCTAGGTTTCTCATAGTGGAGATAGCCTTCTTTACTTCAGGTGGTCTAAAAACTCTTAAGACAAGGGAACTTGGCCTATTTATAGAAAATTCCTTTTTTTTGGTACGAAATTAAGTAACAAAGTTGTCTCTTAGGTCCTTTATTTAGACTTTTTTATCGATTCGACTTGACAAATCACAATCATTGAGCTGCAAACAATTTCTTACCATTCCTGCCTTACTTCACCGATTTACTGGATTAAGGGTTTATCATTTAACGAGGCAAGGCTGAACACTCGAACGAACGCGAAAAAGGGCTTTACCTCCATTAAAGGCTGTAAATGTCAGTGATCAGAATTATGAAGTAGGCATGATTCAATACGTATTTTTGCCGTTTTACTTGTACCGCCACCTGTTTATTTACGAATAAAAAACAGCTACAAATTACAGGCCTGACTCAGATTGTTATGAAATAAAAATATCTCGACTCGCTAAAGTTTCAAAGAATAACTTGCGAAACAAAAAAAAATATAGTTTAAAAAACCTAAAAAAACACACATTGTCATCGGTCTTTGACGGGTGTGCAAAGTTTGTATTAAATCTGATCGTTCAAAGTAAAGTTCAAAATCGAGCTCAAAGGAGTCGGTTACATACATATGTACATACAAGTGAAACTAATAAAAGCTTAATAATAAGTACATTCGGAGTAAATATTAAACCCATTGTCATTGTCACGCATGACAGTTTACACCAGTGCTTGTCGGGCCAATATTCTGTGTCCACTCCAGACAATATAAGCCTTTGATAGACCCTAACTATTCCCCTTACACGAAACTAGTATCCTCAGGGCAGCATAATCTATTTATGATTGGACGGCACTCCAAACTAGCCTAGTAAGCGCGTATACTTACCTCGTCTCACGACCGACGAGGTTAGCTGTATAACTGTGTATGAGTTTATTTCAGTCGCATAGCAATGTACTTAGTACATTGCTATGAGTTTATTTGAGTCGCTAGACGCTTCGCCGTTCGCACCGCGCGAATATTCGCATCGGCGAATGTCCCGTGGCCAGGCGGTTAGATACGTTAAAGATACTTTGTCTATAGTACAGTGGGCCTAGCACAACTTCGACGTAAAAATACGAGTACGTAGCGAGTATTCGATAGAAAAGTGTACGCCATTTACACCCGTCAGGAGCACACTTCACAGTCGTAAATGGCGTACACTTTTCTATCGAAAACTCGCTACGTATTTTTACGTCAAAGTTGTCTTAGCCCCACTGGTCTATCCGCATAAACCCCGCCAACGGTAGTCTGTTCAAATGACTAAGAAATTACATTCCATTTCCTGCAAAAACTTCTAAAATTGAAACAATTGCACAACAGCTCATTTATTTCAGTTTACCATCCAGAGATTTCGCCTTATTCTGTTACTCGATATAGATACGTCTCACCGGATGACGACAATTTGTCCATTTATAATGACAAGTGAGAAGCACGCAAGGGATGCATCAGGCTCGGAATAATTCACTTGACATTTGACGAGGTAAGTGCCAGTTTAAAGTTCGAGACACTCGGGAAGTTTGGAATGGTAATGAAGTAGCTGGAATTGGATTTTACTCTATTTCCCACGGTTTGGACGAGGACAAGCTTCTCTTACTTATTCATCTTTGAGGAAGTCTTGAAGGCAACACAGGAAAAACAAGAATGTTATGTGTTTTCTAGATGATCTACAAATTATTAAATAATTCTAACTGCACGTCTCCTGTGTAGTCCCGTGAAATTTTGACAGCATTCGAATTTTTCCTAAATTCAGTTCAAATTCAAAGTCATAAAATATCTAGCCAAGTTAATTCTATAGCATAATATTGCGTTATTCGTGGCTCACGCCAGCGCCGCCACCAAAATACCTAGACTTTGGCTGGCTTTATTTTAGCCTTAAAATAATTTCAAGCCCATTACAGTACTCGGAAGCGCACGAAATCTGACAGATGCGCGCCAGATTACAAGGTAGACTGGCCAACAAAGGAGTTGGTAAAAAAAGGTTGGAGCCAAGTTTAACAAGCTGCGGAGTGTTTTTTTTATCCCGACAGCAGGTGGTTAAAAACGCTTGCCATTGGCCGATTCAAGGGCAAAGACTACCCCTAACTTTGAATGACACACGTTTTCAACAAACTTGGCTTTATAGACTTCAAGACATGCAACGTCATTAAATCTGATGTCTGCGTTTCTAGTCAGTGATTTTATGGTACGAGGGTCGTATGCCAGACTGTAGATACCAATAAACGTACAATGTAGCTTTGTAGTGTCGCTAAGGGAAAATTTTGCAGCATTAAGTTCTGTTTTTTGCGAGCGTGTAGTCTGTGCGATTTGAAATTGCGCTGCTTTTAAAATGCACGTTTGAGTACGTGTACTATCACCTATTCTGTGTTGCTGTTTTGAGTACAATGACTACAATACTGCGCTGCCGTGTGTGAGCTAAAACGCAGTGAACTGAACTGTCATGTGACAATTTGTAGTAAAGTCCCAGGCACGTGAGCCTCGTAATAGTGGTCGTGTAGTGACGGATAAAGGCACCCATTTTGTCCACTGCAGTTAATGTAGGTTGCTTGTAACTTGTAAGGCTTCGCCTGTCTGAAAGGCAATAAAAGCGGCAAGTTGGCCAGTCGTTCGATACCGTTCGATCTTAACCCGTGACTCACCGCGAAATCGCAACAAAATTGCGACACGGTGTTGCAAGATTTACGGACTTTTGCCAAACATTTGTCTTTGTCGATATAAGTCTTTGCGGCGCCGAGTTTTAAGTGCATTTCCTAATGCGTTTTGTTAGTTACATTTTTAATGTCATGTATTTCAATAGCAGAAGTCTATAAGTGCCTCCTGATAAATGGTACGATTAAGATATGGATCAATTTATCGTATCATTCTATTAAATAAATGGCTATGTATCTGCATGATGATAATAGTATGATTTTCCATAATCAGCAATTTTTAGAACATTACCTGGCAACACTTAAACGCGAATTTGTTTCGTTGGTCGCTCATGTATGTTTCGACGAATCACCTCCGCTGTTTGTTTATTTATTTTCGCTGACAACATTAAACTGCTTTTAAAACGCAAAAACGACTTATGCATATTAATTCAACCCGAATAACATACGAGTAGTACAGTTTGTTATTTTAAAAGTAGGTAAACCAATTTATACTCTAAGTGTATACTTACTTCCGTTGTAAGGTTATAATCAAATCTACAGGGGTCAGAAATAACCACATAACTTGACAAAAAAACTATAGGTAAGTACCTTACAATAATTAATACCTGGCAATACCGAATTATTTTTTTCAAATATTTTGTTGATCAGAAGGCATTAAATATTGAAGATGGCAGCTTACCGAAGTGAACAGGGGAATTTTATTAAACTCCCTCCAAAGTTCGAGGTATCTCCAACTTTGGAGACGGGGACTAAATGGGCACTTAAGGAGGAATTTTATACTCCATGTTTGTTTACATACTTTGAGCGCGCTTACGGAAGCGATTTAAAATGCAAGGTAACAAAACATGCATCCTTGCGCTTGAAATTTGTTGTTGCAATTGTTAATTGTATGGCAAAGTGAGATTAATAGATGGAATAAAAAACAACCAGTAAAACATCTCAACTCAACCCTTGCGCTGGGCAAAGATCACCTCTATGTTTTTTGGTGTTTGACAAAAGTAGTAACAGAAATTATAATGTTTTTTTTTACATGACTCCCATGATCTGTTTTATCACCTTTCTCACTTCTATATGTAGACGGACCTAGTTTAAATCGATTCGAAATTGTTGTAATCGCCTGTCATCAGTCATTTTGAGTCATCGGCTAACAACTTGTGAGGAAATTAAAACACTTTTTTATAATTACTTGCCTAGGTATTAAGTAAAACGACAGAAAATACAGTAGGCGTCATGATAACCTCGGTGACCTTTTATGTTTCGATATTTTTATCAATGCTAGGTAGCCGTAAAATTATCTTGCCGCCACTCCTTAGCGTATTATCAGGGTACAACCTGATAAGGACATTACAGCACCGACCGAGTGGGACACTGATAAAATAATTCAATTTATGTTTCCTATCTTTTAACATACTAATATTAGAGGTGTTAGATATACGCGTGTACATAAGACGTCATGAACCAATGTGTGAGTATTAAAAAAAATGTTTTGGATAAAGCATCCACCTGCCATACGCAAGCTAAAAAGCAGTAGATAAATGGTTAACTGACATTTTACCATAATAATAATGTTTACTGACATTTGACCATAATGTCAGTTGACTGTTTTTGAACTTAAACATTTTCTGATATCTATTTTATATTGGTTCTTGATTTCATTTTATACTCACTCGTTTCAAGGCAATATCAATTAAAGGATTCACTTTTGGTTGTTATACAAATGTAATGAAGCGCTTCTCTGCTTTAAATTAATCAAACTTACTCGTAACACATCAATAAATCATATACATGGCATGACGGTAATTTCACGTGCTCATTTACTGCAACACTACATTTCCACCAAAATTAAATGAGATGAAAGGGAGAATAAATTCAACCCTATAAATTCACAACATGAATGCGAATCATCACAATACGGGAAATATTGTTTATGAGTAGGGTTGTCACAAACAGGAAACCAGTATCGGAACGGAAAGCGGTATCCCTGGAACAGAACATCCCCAATACACACTTTCATAACATGCCACTGTTTCATGAAAACATGTGTCTGACACGAGACGCGTGTCTGAAAAAAAAGAATCTCTGAATAAAATAATATCTCGACGCGTTAGCGCCATATGCTGCATAAAGACGTAACTATATTACGTTTCAAAACGTAACTTACGGCTTTAGTAATGCGTTCATACATTTAACATGTCAGTTACGACTTTCTTCCAGTGTGACACGTTTTCCTAATCGAGCAGATCATTCCCCAATAAAGTTATGTTACGACTTGTTAATAACACTAATGCTTGAGAGACTGCCAAATGTAATTATGATGAATGTTTGAAGTTTGTCATGATTGATGTAATGAAAACTTAGACATTGGTAATGGATAGAGGGCGAATGACTTAGATTTGCAGTTATTAGATAGATTTCTACTATAAATAAAAAATCAAGACAACGATTCATCAAGCCATCTAACAAAGAATGTCTAGACTTTTTCCTGCCTGGAATTATCACTCAGAAGTATCAAGGACAAAGCCTACTAAAGTCCAACCGTAATTCACAAAGCACTACGTGAAAATGGTCTCTATCTGCAGAAACTGTCTTAGGAGGAGCATGAGTCATTTCAGTCCGGCTCGAAGGACCATGCACGTTTCAACTTCAAGTCACGAAGTGGCAAGGCGAATATAAAATGACCAGTTGAGATGCTGACCTTCATAACTTCTAAGAAAAGGCAATCTTGTGTTAGTTGGAGATATTGGAGAATGATGACTAAGGTTTTAAATTACATGCTAAAATACCCAGTTATATAAATTAATTATTGGTTTTTATATCGCATCATCTCCTTTATCGCACTTTTATTACGTTAGTTTAAAAAAGCTTCATGCTTGCAATGAGATAGTTTTAATAAAAATCTGAATTAAAATTCTCGAAGCATCTAAAACGGAAACTGACCTAATCTACCCGCTGCGCTGGCGACATGGCACTTATAAAACGCTCCGTGTCTCAGCCTAGCTCTCTCCAAGAGATATCAAAAGATGAAGTATTCTATATCAATTTGCGCATTCGTGCAAAGTATATTTAAGCAGCCCCGTTCCCGGTCTTAGCTTTTTAATGGCACCATTTATGGGGGATGGGGGTGAAATATCCGTATAAAGGAAGACGGACCAAGAATTCCTTATGATGATTATACTCGTGATCCGAATACTCCCTTGCTATTAAAATTAAAGCTCCCAGCATATTCGACTTCGTTTGTCGCTTTATTCAATAAGAACGGCGTTTGAAAAGATTACAGACATGATTGTGATACCATTAGCCCGATTCAGCAAAACGAAATCTTCGTTGGGCGAATGGACATTGATTGGCCATTGTGGTCAGCAACAATAAGCAATCACTCTGTCCATACGGGTCTAGTGCTAATAGTGGTGGCGCGAAACGCTCTTCATTTTCACAGCACTCAAATGAGGGCACTTGACTCCGCTCGTCAGTTGCGTCTGACACATACTTCGCTTCCATAATTTATACCGTCCGGACTCCGAAGTGACCAATAATGATTTTGGCCTTACTTTAACCAAGTATAATCTGCTTTTGTCCGAGTCTGGGTACTTTGGCTGTGTGCATTGTTTGAAATACTTTGTTGAGACCTGTTTGTCCTGTAGAGAGGTCTATAACTCGGAGCGCATCAGACGAAACGAAACAATAGACTATGTTTTGAATTCCATTCATGAGAAGCGCTTGTGTAAGTCCATGGGTATGACATTTTCTTCCTGCACGATAAAGGATATGTTACATACAGCACCGAAAGGTTTACTCTGCATGAGGAATAGTTACTGTTATTTATGATTTTATAAGTCTTTTACACCCAGTCGTTGACAACCATCCACTCCCATTGATGTGCCATAATTGGCACCATTAGCGGACGCAATAAAATGATCCAACAAGCCATCAAAGCATTAACAACTACAAACTAGTTTCCTTCGGTCCCATTCACGCCGCTTTGATATCAAGCCCCATTGTGAAAGCAAAAAGCAATCGGAAGTGATCGAGAACCGCTTCAACGGATTTGAAAGAAGACTCTCACTATACCACATTTTTCTATTTTTTCTAACTTTGATATCTGTTCTTTATTTCTGGACAAAGTGCACGCTACTATCAAATTTATTTTTTTGAAAGAAAATAGATCAACATTTCAGCATCCCAAACATTTAAGGATGGATGCCGTCGACATCGCTGAATAAACTATGGAAAGTTACCGCTTTTAAAATCAATTAAAATTCTGTCACCAAAGGCGTCCCAGGCTCTGGAGAGTTTATTTTTAAAGCTGGCAATGGTTCGCTTGGCGATAACTGGGCCCAGGGGGATATTATGGGCGATGTTCGTTTAATAGCCAACCATTGTACCTTCTGAATGTTCGTTATTCTTCACTTCTGCTGATCGGACTTACCGAGGGACAAATCTGTTTATTTTAGGTATAATTTGTAGGTTCATATTTTTAGACGATTTTAACTGATACTCATAGTAAAAAAAGGGAAAGGAAGTCTCAAATCAGAGAATGGAAGCAGTTTCATAAAATTCCTCAGCGCTTACTTTATGGTTCTTCACAAAGTTGGTGTATTAGAAGGACATTTTTCGAATAATAGGTACATTTGTAGCAAGACTAGGTATAATACATGCAATATGATAACATCTAGATAGTTTCTCAAGAAACTTTCATCGCTCCTTGATATTGAGCCGTTACTAAATGTCGTTAAATTTAAATTCATCTATATTCTAATGATGGTACTAACAGAATAATATCTCTAATGTCCATGTTCGCGTGAGAAATAACCTGTTTCAACGTACGTTTTTTATTGACTCGTGTGTCATGTAACATGAGTTTGTTTTGTCGCGGATATGAAAGCTTCTGTCTGTATGCCATCAAATAAGGTGTGCTTATTTAGGCATCGTGGCATCGGGCAATAGGAAGTTAGGGCTTCGCAACTTCGGCGGTCGCTATTGTGGGTCAGACTGCACCCCAGGGGCGCATATCGACGATGTACCTCTAATAGGGATCTATTGTGTTTGCCCCGACTTAATTACAGCTGTTGCAGCAATATTCGTGTTGTACTACGTTGGGAAGTTGGGATCCAGTTTTACTTGATTAAAGTTATTCGGGAATTATGTTTTCAGTTCTGAAATGATGATTTAACGACTTTTACATGCATAAATATTTTCATGCCATAAAAAGGAATAAAAAGGAGTACTTAAATATACTGTACTTACATCCGTAACTGGGTTCTTGTTTCCAAAATAACCGTGTTTGACATTTTTGTTTAAAAAACTGTCAAAAAACGACGTGAATAGGCATCCAACCAAGCTTTTGAAATTGGAGTTAGTTCAATGATGTGTCTGTTTTTTCCGGGATGCAGGCAGTGACATAATAGAAAACTAGTTTATTAAGTGAAGTGGAACCAACAACAGCTGGTCTTATCGGATTGGAAAATATAATCCTAGTTTCCTCTCAGAATTTTTCTCTAGCCGTAAAAAGTAACGGGCAATTTGAGGGAATGGAAACACATTACTATATAATTGCGAGTGTTTTTCAAAGGCAATAACAATCAATGTTGCAGTTGCAGCTTAATCCAGCTTAGAATGTTCGAAAACATTGTACAGCAGCAAACTAAGTGCTTTCTTGTTTTACTCGTATTTATAGGATTTCTTTGTTAAAATGATACGTTAGACTTGCATTAATCTTATGAATCGAGTTAAACTGTTGAACTGTGCAGAAAAACTAGATTGGCAAGCTGACATAATGTGATTATAAAATCACATTTTACCAGTCTGACCATGCTAAGATAAAGTAGATATCGTCTAAAATAGAATTTTTCTAGTGACAACTTTTAAGTTATCAGGTCGACAAACATCATCACAATATCATCAACTTTCTATATAGTATATATTCTTTCTATATGTAGCAACTCTTCGCCACCGCTAAATAGAACTTCGACTCCCACTCTCAATTACGTGTTTGTCGTTTATCAGGTACATAATTATTCCAGCTAAACTCTTTAGTCTCTCACCTGAGACCGCATCAGGCGTGAAGCGAGCGAGACTCGACGACAGCACCTTCATAAGCGTTACGTCATTCGCTCTGCATATTTCGGAGTGCCTCGGTACGTCGCTGTTAAAGCCAAACACTAGTCCAAATTTACGGTGAAAAAGAGCTTCGATTAATGTGCCAAACAAGCAAATAGGTCCCGGTGAAATATCATGCATTGTATTTCACATGAGTCTCGTATTTCAGCCCATCCCAGCGGAGACAGTAAGATTAACAGTCTGCAGTAGAAATACACAAATCGTGTCTGCCCATCCGGAATTTGTTCTCTTTAATTCCTAACCTAGATAAGTATTGAGGACAAGGACACTATACGAAGCATAAAAGAAAAGCATTGTGTGCAAATAAAATAAGCGCGACTAGAGAAGAATTCAAGCACTATTAAAGTGTCTAAGGAAAAAGATTGTTTTTAATACTTACTTCTTCGTAATTATATTCTGCGGTTTTTGTTTTATCATTTTAGCTTTCTTTTATCCAAAGCACTGCTGAATTGACGGCTGAGTTCTCAATCAATCTCATCTTGCGTACTATGGAAATTATGTGCATCTTAGTCAAGACACAACATGTTTGCGAAAAAACTGAGGTCAAATATTACTAGACAAAATAGCCAGGTACGATGAACCCCGCCATAGAGGATGTTCCAAAAATAATTCGCCGACAAACACGTTTGCCGAAGGTAGTAAGGTAATATCGATAGTCGGTAATTCGATCATGGTTGCAAGTTGGCAGCGCCTGTCAAGCTAAGTAGGTACATCTAATGGAAATCCTGTGTTCTTCTAAGTAGACGCTACGCGGATGCCTTTATACTACAACTTGGATTTTTAGTTCCGAGTATGCAAGTAGGTGAATGGATAGTACGCAAAAGTGTTAACCTAAATGTTTAACTCATTTACTCATCCATACTAAATTTGATTTTTTTAGGTTACGGCGGCATTTTTATAATCTACGACTGCTGACTACCGATACCGTATATATAATCCAAAAAAGCAGTCACTGCCATTTGACCATAATACGCAAGTTAACTGCTTTTTAGCGAATGGACGGCAGATCTATATTTAAGCATGATGTGATTGACCAGGTCCATATAAATTTGGTACCCAAAATTTCGTCTCATTTGACAAAGGTCCAGTCCCATAGTCCCAAACTACGAGTAACTACATAAAGTGGACTGACCTTTGCCCAGTAATTAGCCATCAGCGTCAAAACCGCCAAATCGCGCAGGCAATTACCGACGAATTAAGCCAGAATTGGAGAACCGTCAAATTCGGAAAGCAGTTCGCGTGATGGCGGTCACGTAAGTTGGAGTTTGTAACAAAACTTGAGCAGTTTTGTCTTTGTTTATTATTTTGTTTATCGAGTACGTACCTACGAGTATGTGTTTTATAATAAACTATTATTAGGTACTTAATACTTTTTTTTTCTTTATCAGTTTACCGAAGTAAAGCCATGGTTAAATCCGGTCGGTTTTCAGATAAGTGACAGCAAATGACGTCAAGCAATATCCGCAAGTCCTCCGAGCTACGATAGCGCTCAGTTGTGAATGCCACTTGCGGTCACCTATCCCAAATTAACAAATTCTTAGGTTGCTTTACTTCAGTCATCTTCAGACCAGCTAGTCGAGCAACGTACTAATAAAGTTAGTGTTTTTATATCAATAAAGTTGTACCAGTTTTGTTATCACAACATCGATAAGAGGCAGCCAACCGCCGCCGCACATCGTTATCGACCTGAGACTTTCTTGAAATAAGTACACACAGATTAATAATAGTTACTAGGTAATACTTACTTTTGTGGTTAGTAAGAGTAGCTGCGCCTGCGCAATTTAATAATTTATAACTGTCGAATCGTAGGGTTGTCGAACTCAAAGAGAATTTGATTCGCACGTCATGTTTATTCTTTATCAATCAGTAGGTTTGGATTCGATGTATTTGCTATCGAGTCATCACGATTACAGTGCGACCACCATATCTGTAGAATTAGTTGTATAGCGCTATGATCGTATTTTCTACAAGCCAAGTTAGAAAAATTTTAGTTCATTCATTTGACCACCACTAGAATGAGTCATCAATTCCTATTCTTAACAATTGGTTTTCGTGGTAATGACATTTGTTTAGAAGTATCTATCTGCTTATTCATAGCTTGCGCAAGGTCGTGAAATATGTATCAAAAAATATCAGACAACAAGGTCAAACTATGTACTTCGTATAATTGGAGTAGTAACATCGATTAATAAGTTGGAGACAAAGGATGAAAGTATGAAGTGGTTTCACTCGAAGATCTTGATTTAAGTTTTCTTCCCGTCAGTAACCTACTTAAGCTCTAACGGAGACTATTGCGTAGTAACTATTACTTATTCAGCGTTATTTCATTTCACACACACATTACATGATCCAGATACTTTTTCAAAATAAGATTCAGAAGTTGTAACTGTATCCATTTGTAGACTTAAACTTAATTGTCCCATACCAGCCTTGATATTGCATAGCATTCCAAAGTAACACCAACCGTCATTGAAAAGTCCGGTCACAGTGACGTCATCGCTCAAGCAGCCGTGTCACAGAAGCCATACTTCGGAGTCACACTCTGGCTTGACCGCAACCATTCGTTACTAATACACCGCTGCTTTATTAAACAACAGTATAAAACCGCCAGTGCTGAAACAGTAATTGTTCTCGCTCTTTGAATATACATATTGTCTACCACGAATGTACGTTACACATTGCTGATAGTATTTATAACATCTTGAAATTACGTGGCACTCAAACCGCGATGGTTGTAACAATGTAAGGGACATAAAAGTCGTTTTTTAACTACCCAGTGACGGGGCTAACTATTATTTATTCTGTGGCTGAGGTGAGTGCAAGGAGCATAAATTAAGGGTAATGAATGACTTATTGTCCGAGACAGGAAATTATTATTGCTGGTCGGGTTACAAAGGGTCGCTCACGATCGGAATGCGCGTTCAAGTTTTTACTCAAAAAACTTGTAAAAGTTGGCCATAATTATTGTAATTATTACATTTTAGAGCTATACCACAGAAAATTTCAAAAGCTTCAAGCGAAGTCTTTCGTGACTTGACCATATTAAAAATAATTTTACTAAGCGGACGGCTTAGGTACTGCATATGTATAATGCAATCTTTAAACAAATCCAGAAGCGACTCTAATCCCTATAACACCCATAAATATACTCATGTTGGTAATTGAATAAAATTACCATTCCCCAGTTCCCTGCATTCAGTTAATTCATTCGACGTCTGCGGGCGCAGTAATGCAGTCAACTTTTCCATACAAATGTTTTACATTCACGCTAGAACTTGCCGAGTTTGTATCAAGGAATAGTGGAGGTAAGGAACAGAAGTTAATTCCGCGGTTCAGTAAGCATTTTAGTAGAATTGTAGCTGAAAGACTGGGATATGCGGTGCGAAAGGAAAAGCGTCAATTTATAAAATGACTTTACTGACTACAAAGTCTCAAAATTCAAATTCAAAATAATTTATTCAAATATGGGTACATCAATGTACACTTATGAATGTCAAATACAATTTTTACGAATAAATTAATACACATTATATTAAATGTCAAAGAAAATAATATTATTAGAATGTCAAAAATTATATAAAATAATTGCAATGTCAAAATATCAATGTATAAAATAACTACAATAGTAGGTATAATCAGTCAAGTATTATTATTACAGTCTAAATACAATTTACGTAAAGAGACTTTATCACAGATGAAGTCTTCAATTTTGTAGTAAGCCTTTTCAATTAAAAAGTCTTTTAAAATTCTTTGAAAATCTGTGTCTTTCTTATTTACTAGAGTAACAGGCAACAAGTTATAAAATAGTACGCCGTTCATTACAAAAGAGTTGCCAGTTTTGGCTAATCTAATTTTAGGTAGAACAAGTTTAAACTTGTTCCTTGTTATGCTAGTATATTGACTTCGTTTGTGATATTTATGAATATTTTTACGCACATACATAATGTTCAAGAAAATATACAAACATGGTAATGTTAAAATTTTCACCTGCGCAAAAACTTGTCTAAGAGATTCTCTATTCTAGATAGTCTGTTGGTCAGTGACTGATAAATTGACATAACTATGTCAATTAACTGCTTTTTAGCTAGCAAAAGGCAGTTATACCATATTAAGATTAACGGAATAAATATAAAAAAAAAAAACGATAAATAATTACTCACTACAATGAGTTAGTTTTAGCTTGTACTGGATGAAATTTTAGGTACGTTATTTATAATCATGGATTAGTAAGAACTGAACTTTTTTATGAATGAGTCCATTCATAAGAAATAGTGCTATTGTTTATTAGCTCATGAAAGGACAAATTATGCTGTTCCGTAGTCAGTAGGTTAACTGTAAATCATTTCCATTCATATCCCGCAACGATGGTTTGAGTCATTTAAAATTATCCTCCACGATGATAACAATAATTAGAGGCAATTCCTTTTAAAACCATTTTTTTCAAAATCGTTATTTGAATTCTTAATTTACCTTACCTAAACTTTTTTTATTCAATTATTTATAGCGACCTAAAATGACTCTTTTTAACACGCTTTTATTAGCTTCACCTGTATGTTTGTATGTTTGTATGTTTGTATGTTTGTTTGTATGTAACCGACTCCTTTGAGCGCGTTTTTGACCCACTTTAAACGGTCAGATTTCTTTCAAACTTTGTAGATATATCGAGGACCGATGACAATACACTAAACAAATCGTGTTTTTTAGTTTTTTTAACTATAAATTTTTTTAACACGCTTTTTCTATAAAGTTTCTTTAACTTTTAATACCGTTTAACTTACAAATGGTAATTTCGTCATTCGTGTCAGAGAACAGAGTGGCGCAGTGGAAGCGTGCTGGGCTCATAACCCAGAGGTCCCTGGATCGAAACCACGCGCTAGAAATCTTTTTGCTCAATATTTTTTGTTAAACATCAATTTTATTTTATGAGGTCTGAGGATCGAAACCACGCGGCTACAAATCTTTTTGCTCAATATTTTTTGTTACGCATCAATTTTATTTTTAATTTGCTTGAGCAGACGGCCAAAATCGGATAACACCAACACATTTGTACATATTAAGGATGGTTAGCAAATCGAACTAAAAAGCGAAAAATAAATAATAGTTAAAAAAAAACTAAAAAAACACGCTTTTTATAAAAAACCGAACTTAAAAAATGGAAAATAAAATTTTATAAATTTAAATTAAGAATAGGGTTGAAAATTTCAATAAATATAAATTAATAATAGTGTAAATAAATAAATATATGTATTTTATTTTTAAAAAAGCGTGGGGTGCTTTCTAAGATATTATCAAAATGCTAATCACTCTACTCATGTCTGTCAATACAAAATGTATCTACAAAATATATATAATATCTATTGACCCATGCACCCCACGCTTTTTAAAAATAAAATACATATATTTATTTATTTACACTATTATTAATTTATATTTATTGAAATTTTCAACCCTATTCTTAATTTAAATTTATAAAATTTTATTTTCCATTTTTTTAGTTCGGTTTTTTATAAAAAGCGTGTTTTTTTAGTTTTTTTTTAACTATTATTTATTTTTATTATTAATAGGCATGCGTTTGACCGCCATCTCGTCTGATGGTAAGTAAATATGATATAGGCGGCATGTAAACAAAAACTGTAGTCACGGATAAGAAAGTCCACGTCCTCGGAAAAGTCCATGGACCACATAGAAAGTACGAAACAGAAGTCCTCCGATTTCAAATCCGTCTTCTAATAGTTATTTAAGAAAAGCATTATTGTGTTTTTGCTGTTCCATTAAATATAATTTGAAAAGCATGACTTATTGAAAGGTAGTAATCCTCTACTTAAAGAGTTTTGCATACAAGCCGCCATTGTTCTCAGCATGGCTTTGCTAACTTGGAGCTTGATATAAGAAGGTCTTTACTCTACGGGTTACGTGCTTTTTTATTCTAAAAAAAAATTAAATAAACTGTTAATTGTGTTTAAAAAATGCATTTTGCAAGAGAAATCTCAAATATTATAAACTTGTTTTGATTTATTGAAATATGAAATCTAGAAATAAGAATTCAATTTCTTGAATGAAAACCTGTTTAGATAAAACGAGAAATTAATATAAAACACCTAAAACATGACACGTAATTCCCGGCATAGATGGGTGTATTTTTTAAAAGATAATATTAATGTATGTATACTTTGGATTATTAGATGTGCGAGATCGCGTAAAAACCATTTTTGAAATGTTTTTAATAAAATATCCTAATAGGAAGTCAATAAAGCTAAAAGTTACTTTAGCAGCCTCCAGAAAAGGTCGCAACTCGTAATGATAGTGTTTTTTTATTTTTTTAAATGCAGTTAATTCTTGCACCAAATTTGATCATAATATTATGTCAGTTAATTAACGGCATCTTTACTTACGCACGGCAGAATTTTTGCCGTTTCATAAAGTTAAAATGGAATGCATTTTGTCCGAATACTGATTCTTTCATTACGTTACTGATGACGCTCGTGCAGCAAATAAAATATCATAAATTGTCCGATGCATTTATTGGCCTCGTTGTAAATTTTCTAACCAGTAATGAATGGTGCGATGACTCATAGTCTTCTCATAGAAGTACCTACAGAGGTATTAGGTAGGTATTTATATTGGAGGCGAGCGAACATTTTCTGAGAAATAACTGATTGTCAGGTCTCATAAAAACGACAGTAGACTAGACAATAATTGCTTTGACTAAGCCTGCCTAAATGAGTAAAACTTAAGCAATTTTGCGTATTTTATCGCTTGCCTTGCCTTTTAAGCTACCTATTTATGTTGTTACAATTACAAGTTGACGTGTTTTTTTGCTTACCTCACACGACGTAATTATAAAACACATAATTTACGCCAGAGCAATCGTTTTCAGTGAGTCGTTTAGGGTTTTTAACGGTTATACCTACTGAATTTCGAATCCAGATTAAAAGATACGCTTTTAATCTGGATTCGAAATTCAAATTGAAAAAAAATTAACTACCGGACCTATTCTACCTCTAGAAGTAATTTCAGTGATAGAAAGCTACACTCTTTTCTATCTACATACCTATTATGTATTTAAAACGTTGGAGTACCCACGGCTACGTATCATTTATTACGTCAGTGAGCAAAACCTAGTTATGGTTAAATATGACTAGACTTAGAGCTAGGTATAGTTCCGCGATAAATAGTTGTGTACGTATACTCCAGGACCAATCAGGGTGGTAACGGCGACTTTCGCCATTCAGCTCTAAGGTTACGATACCTATTGTTAAGTTAATTCGAGTTAACAATGGGCTGGGTTACCTATGTCGTGGTCACGATCACCTTTCACCAGGCAAAATGACTTTATCGGACATCTTTCATAGTTAATGGTCACCCATTGTAAGTGCTTCGTTATTTTATAACGGTGTCTTGTGATGTACGGAATTAAGACAGTTAAAGTTACTGATTCAGTTCGAAGGATTTTCGGCGACGGTTATATTATATTGATAAGTAAGTAGATAACTTTAAAAAATAAATAATACCTGATAAATAAGCTTGAAAAAGTTTTACTGACTTTTGACCATGACTATTGACTATGGTAAAATGTCAGTATGGTCAAAAGTCAGTCAACTGCTCTCTAGCTTAAGCATGGCATGAAATTATATTTATTATTGCACTTTTGTTTAGTAGGTATAAAAGTGATTAGAGTTCTTAAATAACATACATTTTCAAGTGTTTGTGATAAAATACACGGAACACTAACGGAAATAAATGCTTACCTACGTAAAACGTCTTTATCATACAATCACGCACTATCCGATGAATTTTATCGGTTGGGATCCGGCCTTTTACTTAGAAAATTTACTTAGTGTCCACTGTTATTTATCTACCTGTGTGTGTAACTACTTGTGATTATGTGGGTGTTTTACCTACACTATCTGCGCCGGTCATTCAGGCATTTCGCAGTAACCGACAGGTAAGTAAGTAGGTAGAGTACGTTTCGTTCGAAGTCACGTCCCATTTCGCAAGGGAGCGTCCAAAATGTTCTTAGGAGCGCACAAAAGGCCATAGAACAAAGCCGTGCAACACGAGCACAGGTAGAAAGAGGTTTTTACCTTTTGTATACTGCGCTGACGCCACTGCGAGCGAACAAACCAGCAACGCTGCGACCATGCCCCTCTCACTCCCGCGCACGATCATGGTCCTCGATCCCATTTTATTACAATTTCAAACACGTCACTATTGTAAAAACTTGTCACTGACTCCAATCACGCTCTCACGATGTCTTGTAACACATAACACGCACACTATCACACTAAATAAACGCACACCCATTTGAAAAATGTTCGTTTATCCGATAAGGTAGCTCGCCGTTTCACTAACGTGGGACGAAGCATGCAGGTAAAACGAGTAAGCCTATTAAGTTTCAATGACTTAAAACTACTTATACGAAGCGTTTCACGACGGCTAAACACTATACACGGCGTCCGATACAGTAGTTCTTTACGGTAATGTGTTTGGAAACTTCACGTATTTTCGTAAAATTATTTCGAAGTTGAGAGCGCAAACGGCGCGACGCAAGACACGACCGGCCGGCGCATCGCTCGCCTCTGACTGACGCGAAGTGAGCGAACAATCAACAAGTTGCGAAGAGCGCGCGAGTCGGGCCGTTGTGCTCGGAGCATGCGCGTTTCGGGGCTATGTTCAGAGCCGACCGGTCAACAATGTTGACACCGCCGCCGTCCCGCGCCCCGCTGCCGCCGCTGCGCTGCCGCCCCGCCCCGCTACCGCCCGACCGCGAAACCGGCAAACATGCCAACCGGTTCGTTTTCGCGCAAAAACGAGAAGACAGGACCGCGACCCCACAGAGCCTGTTCCAAGTCTGCTCTATCTGCCGTCCAATGTAAAAATAAACTCCTAGATACAGTAGAAAATGTTTGTTAATAGTTTTGTCTATTTAGTAACGGTGCGCTTAGGTCTAATCTAAGGTAAAAGCTAATAAAACGAACTAAAACTACTAATACTTTTATAGCTTTGGACATTAGAATTATAAAACCTAAATTAACATTTTAAAATACAATCTTTGATTTCCATCGGATGTGGGTCTCCTTGAGTGCTTGCTTGGCAGCTACCGCCACTCGATGGCAGCACTTGAATATCATCCTCGTCCTGAAAAATATGTCAGGTTTACTTAATATTTACTTGCAGAAAACCATAAACATTAAACATCAATCATAGGCGGCGGCAAAGAAATTCTACCAGGGCGGCGGAGACCACTTGCTATCATGTGGTATGTCGCTTGTTAACCAACTATTTTAATAAAAAAACTGCATCTCACTTTTTTATCCAAGTATACAGATAATTTCTTAGGAAGCATACTTTTTCTGGTATAAAAGATATAAATTACACAGCATACCACTGTAAAAAACAATATAATACTTAGTCGTCCAACATCTCTCCTACTCTCACACGCCGCGACTCGATCCGCTAAAGTTTAAACCGTTGTTGACGAAAATACTTATCTATGCTATTTTCGACAGTATTTTCGTGAGAGGGAAACGAGTTTCGTTGTTTCGTCGAGTACGAGTTGTCAGCCGGTTATATGGTCTGTGGCTTGAACAGACTTTGTGTACTGAATATAGTATAATACGTTTTTTAACCGACTTCAAAAAAGGAGGAGGTTATCAATTCGACTGTATGTTTTTTTTTTTGTATGTTTGTTACCTCATAGCTTTTGACTGGGGTGAATCGATTTTGATGATTCTTTTTTTTTTATTAGAAAGCTGACGCTTCCCATTTGGTCCCATTTCATTTAGTCCAGTTCTGATAATGGTATCCATGAGAAAAACCATATACTTAAGTCTTAAATTTGCATTAGGTAAGTACGTGCGCGACAAATAGATGAATAACTCAATAGTCGGTCTTTTGAAGTCGGTTTTTGTTTTTTGTAAAAATAATTATACTATGATTTAATAATGAAAACACTTTGAAAACAGAAATAAATCGATTTTACATGAATTACTTTTTTTTCTAGATATTTTGATTTGAAAACTACTGAACCGATTTTAATGATCTGTGGAACCAATCTGAAAGTATAGTTGCATGGGTGCAAATATAAAAAAATACAATTTATAAAAGTCGATGTCTTCAGGTACATAAATAAATAATAATTCAAAGATAACCTTCAGAAAACCTAAAAAAATCCCAATCCCAACCGAACTGAGAACCTCCTTTTTTGAAGTTGGTTAATGGAAATTTTCAAAATACACTATAGTTACATCAATCCCATAACGGTGCCCGTTAACGTTAATCCAGGTCCGTGTCTGGGCACCGATCCCGCACCAGCCCACATCCGGCACGCACGGCGACCACTCGCTCCACTCGCCACGGCAGTCAGCATTCAGCCTCGACTCCGCCAGTACTGGATCTGCTTGTGGTTCACTGTAAAATGCCAAAAAAAGTTTAAAAACTATATTCACCTTTAGGCCTCTCTCCTGTTGTATGTCTCGGTCATATGTAAATCTGGACTAACCCTGAAATCGTAAAAAAAAAATCAGCTGTTCCATAGAAAAATGTCAATGAAACTTGACAAAACGTATGGAACAGCTGATTTTTTTTCGCAATTTTCGGGTCGGTGTCATAGTAAAAGTTTTTCATAATGATGAGTACCTTGAGTCTTTTTCGACTTATACAGATACTTTATACCCTTTCCTTATACCTTTTCCTTGTGTTAACACGTAGGTAGAACGGAAAAACAGGAAAACCAACGGTTCCTTTAGGATAGCGGGCAGGGTGCTGCTCGTAGTTAATAAGTAGGTATATTATTTTTCTCGAATTTTAAAAATATTTATCCAAACTTACTCTTCTGGCTCTACTGCCATTTCATCTTCCCCATCAGCATTGTCAGAATCATCTACAAGAACACAAACCAAATCGAATTAAAAACCAATAGGTAACCCTTTAAACTTTGAAATTCTGTACCTTTTTCTGAGACTTCATTATTTTGCTTCTATGCTAAATCCTAACACATAATACTCATATTATAACCACATACAAGTCGCGCTCCGCGATTTTCCTCGCGTTTTCCGAAAAAATAACAGCTGTTCCACAAAGACCTAAACTCTCAAACATCCAGACTTTGCCATTTATAATTATGAATCAGTATTATTATACCTTCTTCAGAGCATTCCGAAGGATCCAGCGGGTACACGTCCAGTCTTCGTACTTCTAGGAAAGCGAATGGCTTCAAATCATTCAGGTTGGTTTGGAAAAACGGAGACGCAGCGTTGAAAGAACCGACCTCCACGCGCTCGATGTTGCCCTCTGGATTGGTCACAGACGTCGGGGACTGAAACAAAGTTATTACTAAAGGCTTTAAGGCACAAAGAGTATAGAAGTAAGTTTAATAGTACGCGTGCTCGAATAACGCAGACATTGACATCGCACACGGACTAGAGTCTCGGATCCAGAAACCAACAGTTTATTTGACATTTTTCAGAATCAAGAGATTATAATACGGACGCAAGTTTGTAGTACACTACCAATGTAAACGCTATACAGGAATAATTTCAATTCCCCATTTAACAATCTCAATGAACTTCCCAAGTCTAATTTCCAAATTACGTCTACCCAGGAACATGCCATTTATCATTCAGCCCTAAGCTTGTCTAGGGTACGCCTGATTCCACTCAAAAGCGCAATATTTCTATTTCTGTCCCATCCCATCGTCGCCCTTATAACCCACTTGGGGAATCCTGAAACATCAGTCTTCCGTCAGTCGCGGGGAGCGAGCACAGTGATTGATTGGTATTCCGATGTGTTTAAAAGCACTCCAGCGCTAACGTGTTTGACAAATAAGCGCTGTTTTGTTTACGGGTGGTTTGGTGATGGGTGAATTTTGTTAGGTTAGAACGATAACATTGAATCGAGGGACGAGTATTACAAATTAAGTACCTTACAAATCTTTAAGTGCTTGATTAATAGAACCGCTCTGTAACGAATGTCTTTGCATAGATAATGGCCAAAGCACACGAAAAAGTTTTCACACACACAATACATAAGTACATAGCGTTGACAAGACAATATTTCTTCAGAACCCTATTTATTCATGATAGCCTCGCGATGATACAAAGCTCATAGTATTCCAACCAGCTTTCACTCTTGATTTTGCACAGTATTAATTTCTTCGTGTGTATAAAGCAATCAGCCGAGAAAACTGTAGGTACCTCGTAAGAAACTCCATCCATAACTCCCGCATCCCAAGGATACAAGGGTAGCTCGTGATATTCCAGCCAACCATCGCTCGTGCACAGTTCGAACTTCTTTGTGCCTAGGAACCAATCAGGAGAAGGTCGCATGGCGACCACTATGGTGAAGAGGTGGTGGATTCTGTCGACCCTGAAGAGTGCATGAGACCATTTATGCATGTCTGGGTGACGGCGCTGCTTGCCTCGGATCAGAGTTCGAGTACCGCCTGTTTCAGACATCTGGAATTTAAGTTAATAGTTGGGCATGGAAGAAACTCAATGACACATGTGAATCTAATAACCTGCGCTTTGCCAGCGTGGTGGGAAATGGCCTAATCATAATCACATCTCAAAGGTAGACCTGGTATCCCTGCAGTAGGATTAGCAAACATTTAGTTAAACAGATAAAAGTTTGGGAATAGATTTTCTTATATCACTTTCACTAGCCTATTTAACATTTCTCTTTGGATGTGTTTTCTGGTTTCCGACAAATTAAGTCGCTGCACTACTCGGTCAAAGTTGTAGAATATCTTTTAGAGTCTAATCATAAGCGGACTTATAAAAAGTAATGACATAAAATTATGAAAAGTATTTCGGTCTAGTATGCCTATAAACCGTGGTAGCTCAGTGGGAGAACAGCCGCTTCACATTATTGAGGTGGCTCAAACCCCATCTCATACTAATGAGTTCTTTAGAACTCATGTACGAATTTACATACCACTGGCTTTTCGGTGAAGGAAAACATCGTGAGGAAACCTGCATACGTCCGGAGAAGAAATTCAATGGTGTATGTGATTCCACCAACCCGCACTTGGCCAGCGTGGTAGAATACGGCCTAATCACCCTTCGAAGGTAGACCTGTATCCCAGCAGTGGGACGATTAAAGGTTGCTCAGGATGCCTAAACTTGTCCAATTTCTTAGCCATCATGCCTAGGTAGGCTTAGGTCCGTTGCCGGAGAGTTAATTTATATCACGTAACCGTTGAAACCAAAACTTGTGTCATTCCACTCTAAAAAAAAACTTACATGCGAAATAATATCCCTTTGAAGCTCAGATACATTCGCATCCCTAGCCAGCTCTGCCATGCCAAGGCTGGCCCTAACACCTCGTTTCCACAGAGTGAAGTTGTAGTCATGAGAGGCCCCTATCATGTAGCTGTAGCCGTTTTCGTCTGGCTTACTGGGGTAGTGTAGCGGGTGCTCCAGTCGAGACCAGCGGCCTTTAAATATTACCTGAAAATAAGAAATTTAAACAACTAAGTGATCTAAGCACGAGGTGACGTCTTATACACATAGATGTTCTTTCTTCATACAGAGCAAAGTCGTAAGAAATATTCGGCCTGTTTCATCTGCTTCGATTCATTCATTATTTTATTATTATATTATATTATATTATATTATTTTATTATTATTAAGTAAAGCATATCCACGGTGATGGTGACAGACAACATTGCCAATTGCCATTGCGCGTTGGATGACATAAATTCAGGATTATATTGAAGCTTACAGTTTAAGTAGCCAGAAACACGTATTCATAATTCTTAACAACTATTACCATAGACCAACGCTAAAAAAGCAAAAGTTCCATACAAACTCAAAGAAATAGCACTAGTATTTTTTATTCGTTGTTTTAGCTTTAGCCCGCCTGGGGAAGTACCACACCTTTGCCAGTTATTCCACCGCCAAGCAGTAATGTGCAAACGTTACTGTGTTCCGGTTGGAAGGGCATTGTTTCCAGTGAAATTACAGGGCAAATGGGAGATTAAACAACTTATATCTCAGGGTGACGAGCGCAGTGCTGTGCCATGCAGGGTCTTGAATTCTGCGAGTTCAAAATTCTTGGTGGCGCAGACCTGTTATGGGCAAACGTGACGTTTAATATCAGGCGAGCGATTTGCTCGTCTCGTCGCTCAATTACATTAAAAAATAGCTCTCCAGAACTATGAGAACTGTAAAAGTTTTCGGCTGACTACTCAAGCATATCATATATTACCGGCTGAGTCTATTAATACGGGTACTGTACGAACAATTTATGATTATTAATACGGTTACCATATTAAAAAAAAAAAAAACCTAACCGGACACGATTAGTACATTTTTTTGGAAATAACATCAATTTTCTCAAAATTTTTGCAAACTTTGAAAAATCGTAGCGTCTTCAAAATTTCAAATTGAATTTTTATATTATTTTATACGTTTTATTCGCGTCGCGCTGCATACTTGGATTCCTATTTTTAAGATTCCTATTATTAGCTTGTTACCATAATTATATTTAATTATCCAATTCATTCTTAATTAAAAAAAAATTGAATGAATGTATGAATAAATATAATTTATTCGTCCAGTACCCCGTACAAATAGTCACTTCGTATATTACCTACTATCTAGAGGTAGTATGTACCTATAACTATTGTTTATGTTTTTATAGAAGGCACTTACTTCATACCGAGCTTCACTGCAGAGAGAGCAGTTGGGGCTGGGCGCGTAAGGGGGGTCGTCTTTAGGCGGCGCCTGGTCTCGCTCCAGGATGATGGTGAGGTTGTCCCCGGTGTACCAAGCTTCGCGGTTCTCGGCCACCATCGCACGGATGCGTACTTTTTGCCCATTATTTGGGGATACCCAATGAACCTGAGAAAACATTATTTAACTATTTAACTTAATTAACTCAAATTGAAGTATGACAAATGATTTCACGAATATTTGAAAAAAATACTCCTATGATTTTTAATAAATAGATTTTGCTAAATCCTGAATATTTTCTGGTCTTAATGTGAAATGTGAAACATGTAAAAAGTATGTTTACAAATATTAAAATTTAAGAACTTGAAAAAAATATGTGTTCTTTTTAACCGACTTCAAAAAGGAGGAGGTTATCAATTCGACTGTATGTTTTTTTTATGTTTGTTACCTCATAACTTTTGACTGGGTGAATCGATTTTGATGATTCTTTTTTTATTAGAAAGCTGACGCTTCCCATTTGGTCCCAGTTCAATTTAGTCCAGTTCTGATAATGGTATCCATGAGAAAACCATATAAGTCTTAAATTTGCATTAAGTACGTGCGCGACAAATAGATGAATAACTCAATAGTCGGTCTTTTGAAGTCGGTCTTTGTTTTTTTGTTTTTTGTAAAAATAATTCCTAAATGTCGCCAATGGTAACGAACATATTTAAAAATACATTTACGGAAAAAGTCACGACTCACAAACCTCTACTTTATTCTTCGGGGTATTATCGAAGCTCTCAACAGTGTTGGCACACCTCTCGCTGTACCGCGACTTGTTGGGGTCCAGAGTCTTCAAACTACCCACATCTACCTTCCTGTTACCGAAGTTGTAGATATTCTCATCCACTTCCGGATCCTCGGCCGTAATCATGAACCAGGTAAAATTCTTATTGGCGCTATCTGTCGCTTCGAGTGTCACTGGAAATTATGAGTAAAAAAATTGTGAATTAAAAAAAATAAAAAAAAACAAAACCGAATTGAGAATCTCTTCCTTTTTTTTAAGTCGGCTTATAAGTCGATAGTACTCATTTATAGTGCGGTTATTATAATTACTTTTATGTTTAAAACGTCCCTGTCAATAATAAATCCTTTCTGTTTATTAGTTGTCTGGAAAAGAACGCTCTTGGCGATAAAGCCGCAACTTGTGGCACTAGTCTTTTCTGTTCTTGCAACCTAAAAATCAACGTTTGTACAAAAAAAAACATATCTATTTGAAAAACAAAGTTTCTCATAAAAAGTCTGAACTCAATCATAGGACTCTTTTTGTCGTTGTCGAGTGCCTACACCAATTTGGAAGTGGTAATTTTCTTCGCGCGTAATGCTATCACAATTTAATTAGGCGCAAAGTTCAAATGAAACAAGTCAATACTGAATTATTTGTTTGTTAGATAAA
This sequence comes from Alcis repandata, assembly GCA_949125135.1. NCBI lineage: Eukaryota > Metazoa > Arthropoda > Insecta > Lepidoptera > Geometridae > Alcis > Alcis repandata. Next base: position 5,366,155 of record OX421240.1, read on the forward strand.
CGTTGAAATTATAATTATCTTTGGCTCAATGAAAGCTTAGCTTAGCTTATCAACCACGGGAGGTCCCCGGTTCAATTCTCGGCTTGGCTGATATTTTAATGTCTAAGGTCTAGGTGTTGGTTGGTTGGTCTATGAGTATACTTCATGACACAGGTAAATCCAACATAACCCCGAGTGTGAAGCGTGCTAAATATTCACATTAAAACCTTAATATCTTACACACATAAGTCTGCAAGGCAATGAACGTGTTGTTCCTAGCATTGCCTATGTTTAGCCGGAACAAAGACTTGTCCGTGATGGGCTCTAAGACTGTCGCTTGTGGGGGAGTGTGGTCACATTTCCTGGACTGCGCTGAAGTGCTGACCGCTGCAGTCAGCACTATAACTATGTATTTCAAATACCTGGAAAAAAAATAATTTGTAAATTTTTATTTTTTTTAGTAGCAGTGAAAAGACTAGATCTATGCTAGATGGAAGGAGCTGATTTGTATTAATCGCATCCGTTTTCTAGTGATGGAGGGGGAAGAAAAAGTGGAAGATAATCGAGAGATACCTATGTTGGGTTGTGCTGGAGTGGGTAATACAGGGTGCTATTCTTGATGAAGAAATTATTTGTTAAGGCGCCAACAATTAACTAATAGGTATGTGGTGTGGTTTATTATATCACGCTTTGAAAAACCGTCTTTTCCTGCCACTTCCTCTTTGAACTCAGTTTCACTTAACTACCGAACCGAAGTACAGGAGCCATAAATTTTCCAAAATAAAATATTCCATAGCAGTCCGTTACTCCACGGTCCGGTTAAAAATAATTGAATTTATTAATTGAACAATATAATTAATGAACTTTGCCTGATATAAAATTAATGTTTATATTTAAACTATTAGCGGCTCGTCCCGGCTTCGCACGGGTAGACACTATAAATTGAGATCTTAAAAAAAAAAACTAAAAACTATCCCATTTGTTAAGTTGGATCGAACTGCACACGGTGTGCTGATTGAAATCGGTTAAGTAGTTTAGGAGTCTTTAACGGATAAACAACGTGACACGTAATTTATATGTATTAAGATAATAAATATCAACGGTAGTTTGCAGTTTGAGTTATTTTGCGTCTAGCGTAGAATTCTTCAAAACCGTTTCAAGAGAACTGGCACAACACAATATACCAACAATATTAATATCACTCACAATCCACATAGAGCGCAATGACCTACATAAACCAAAACACAAACACTCGAAACACAAATACTCACATTTTGAAAACAAACTGGATTTTTGCTGTTTCAACTTTACCCGTTTCATGAATCAGGGAACTAGCGGCAGGTTGTTGCAAAACTATCGCAGTTGCACAAGTATTTGCCCGCTTTTGTTAGCGGAGGTATTTCCTTGAGTCACGACAAATTGGTGCAAATTCAATTCGAACGAACTATTAGGTTATCTCGCCGTCAACTGAATGTGGTCTACTCGAAATAAACAGCCGACGCGGTGGAGAGATGCGGCAGTTACGTAGGTTCTGATATTTTATTTTAGTCGCGTCGACCGTCGCGTCTTCGTCGCGTCGTCAGCGATCGTGACGCTGACTCCATCGCCACGCGTAGCTGATTGGTGTAGTGGTCAGCGCTTTATGATCGTGTAACCATAGGTGTAACCATGAAACGGCTGCTTAGTTAGTCACGAAATATATTAAACATTTTTTTAACGCGAATAAGTCCGCGTTTGACCACCAATGTTAGTAATAAGCACACAGATGTAGTGTGGTCAAAACAGAATCACAGAATTGAAATATAATTATATCTGTTCACTTTGCCAAGCCCTAAATTGTAACCTTGTCGTTACAGATATTTCTTTTAAAGTTAATAATTACTAAGAAACCACCGACGAACGTACATAGTGTATCTCTGTATAAACTTCAGTTACTGATTCAAAGTCTAATATAGAGTTTGTTTGGAAAGTTTGGAACTGGGCCAGAGTTAGCAGTCTGTTTAGTAGTAACTCGTTATTAATCTGTTATTGTGAGGAAAGCGGCCGAATGTACCTATTTCTGGTGACCGATGATCACACGCGATTCTCCGTAACGGGCTTACTGGAGAATTATGGGCATAACGAAAACCCGGAATGTCTGACGATATTAAAGTAAGTTCTTATAGGCCCATTGGCTAGGCCTGCAGGACGCCGGGACTAAATATTTCTTCTCTTTTTGTCGTGCGAGAACGTGACAACGCTACGTGCAAAGTATATATGCCTCTCGCGATAAAACGACTCAAAAATTGAGTCGCAGCGCGCATTAGTCTTACTGAGGTCAGAGTTTAGGCCGCCTGAGATATTAAAGTTGTAAATTCTACTACCGCCAAACACATATACTTTTTCAGCCTAGCTGAATTCATGCATACAGTTCTTTCATCGCTTAATCTTAATCTTAGCAGTTTTTAATCCATGCTCTTAGTTCTTTATCCTTCTGTTTGTAATTTATGATGTGAACAATAAAGAGTTTATCTATCTGCCTCTCATACGTACAAATGTATAACTCTCCATTTTTTAACCGACTTCAAAAAAGGAGGAGGTTATCAATTCGACTGTATGTTTTTTTATGTTTGTTACCTCATAACTTTTGACTAAGTGAATCGATTTTAATGATTCTTTTTTTATTAGAAAGCTGACGCTTCCCATTTGGTCCCATTTCAATTTAGTCCAGTTCTGATAATGGTATCCATGAGAAAACCATATAAGTCTTAAAATTGCATTAAGTACGTGCGCGACAAATAGATGAATAACTCAATAGACCGACTATTGAAGTCGGTTTTTGTTTTTTTGTTTTGTAAAAATAATAATTTTATGCTATTATAGGCTTGCGTTTGACCGTTAGCAAAAAATGAATAATGGTGAGTAAAAAAATAAAAATAAATGCTTCCAAAAATGAAAGTACACTAGCTTAAAGGGTTCATTATTTGACACAAAATCTTGAATTTAACAACATTTTATTCTACAAATCTCTTTCATCCGTAAACTTAATTAGGTCAAAGTGCACGTGCTATTTATATATTAAAATTTCGAATGAAAGCGTAAAGCGGTCAACTTGTAAACTTTTCTTTTTATTAGGGATTCTTCCATTTTCATGGAAAAGTGTTGGGTAAGTACTTATGTAAAGAAATTATTGTACAGTTTTGCATGCACAATTCCTTTTTAACCAAGGTTTGTACTAGGGTTTCCAGAACCGGTACTGATTTCAAGAACCGGGATTTCGGTACTTTCCTTCGAAAGAACCGGGAAATCCCGGTTCTTTTTCGGTACTAGCAATTTTTTTTCTCATTTGTGCAAAATATGCAAAAAAGTTAGTTTTTAACGATCTAAAAGAGGTAGGAAGTAGTAGGAACCAAAAAGGAAAGAGATCAACATTCAGAAGGTAATTTTTTTATTGTTAAAATATCTATTACCAACTCTAAGTAAATCACTAATCATAGTTTTAAGGTTGTATGTAACCTTATCTTAAAAACCAAAATATGAAAATAGTAACAAACTGTTTGACACATGTGTAATCACATTTTACAAACTCGTAAACTTAAAAAAGAACATTATTAAAAGAATAGCTACTATTAGTCACATGTCAATTGTCTATTTCAAGGAGAATATAATGAGACGTACTTGTAATTGTAATGATCCAAATTAAATCAGTCTAAATTTTTAAGTCTTCACATTCCACAAATTGTCGAAAAGGATATCCTCTCAAAGAAACCATGCGAGAAATCATAATTTCCATAGATGGATTAGTATCAGATTGATAAAATTCTGTTAGTTTAGCTTTTTTATTCGGCACTTTTTGAGTAGGAGTACTCGTACTTGTAGAAGGGATCGAAATGTCAACGTTTTCGCCAACTTTTTCTTCATCGGAGGTTTTTGTCGTTAAGTTCACTTGATGTACATTTTTTAAATGTTTTTGCAGTCCGCTTGTGCTACCTCCTTCACATTTCAAAATTCTTTGGCATTTGGTACATTTTGCTGATGTTTTATTCTGACTCCGGAGGAAGTAATGCCATACAGATGCGCTGTTGCCTGCCTTTTTAGCAATTTCTTTGAAATCCATGGCCTACAAAAAAACATGTCATCATTTATTGTTTTATTGAAAACTAGCAAGCACTCTTAAACAATCATAAAAGTTAATTACGTTAACATTCTATTTTGCATTTTGTTTTACAATTTTTAGAAGCACGTATTTTTTTCGATTAAATGAAGTATTATATGACAGCAGTTAAATTTGAAAAAAATACTTACAATCAACGATCCTCATAGCAGTTAACACAACACAGCGTTGCACCGCTTGCTAGCCGCGCACATAGATCTCCGTCAAGCATTGAAATAAGGTGAATTTCGTTTATAACGACAATGAAGCTAAATTCGACACAAGTTAACACAGCGATGGTTAGTGAGTAACTGCGAAATTCCTAAAAACTTTACTTTGCTAACTATTCATAAACTGCAGTTGTTAATAGCTGTTAATAGCCGGGTCATTGTGTATAGAATAAACAGACAGCCGTGGTCGCACTACCTGAATGGGATTTCTAGGAACTAGCGAGAAATGGGTCAATAAAATTAGTCGCTTTAGCAGAAACTGGCGTAACATCAGAAGTCAATAGTCGTAATAGCCGCATTATTTTCCTAAAAGTATACTTTAAATTCAAGGGACTTGGGTGTAAAATCGCTATAACTTAAAAGTCGTTACAATAGAGGACGCTGTAAATTAAATCCAATGTAACTAGATTGCATTTGAGTATTGCAAACAAAATTTGATACTAGCGGCAAAAGTACCGAAAATCCCGAAAGAACCGGGATTTAATTTTGAAATCCCGGTTCTTTTCAGACGCCAAAAGAACCGGGAAATCCCGGTTCTTTTGGAACCGGGATTTCCCGGTTGGAAACCCTAGTTTGTACCCTGTTTTTTTTTTTTCCAAATGACCAGAATGGCTCAGTTGTAGCGTATCTACCTTCTGCACTGGAAGTTGTAGGTTCGATTTCCGACCACGCCTATTATTAATTATTAGAATTTGAATCGTGTTACTCTAAATATCTTATAACCTATTATTATTTATTTATTTATATAGGTTACATTAACACATTCAAATAAAAAAGTTGAAAACAAACAAAACTCATATAAAATATAAAATGGCCACTTAGTGGGACATAGAAGTATTGTATGTCATATCTAGTGATTAACTGATTTTGCAATGACCGGGTCTTACTTATAACTTACTTACTTAAACTACTTTAAACTGAATCATTGCTTAAAATCTCATCCGTCTTGTTTTCACGCGTGACATATTTTCACGCCAGCGAGAAGTTGTTTGAGCATTTTAAGCGTAGTTATTAAGTTTAAGCAGTGTTTAAAAGTAAGACCTTAAGTGTCAAAATAAAAGCGACTTCGATTACCAGTCAGCTATACAATAAAGCCGCTGCTGCAGTTCTATTAAGTAAGCGATGACTTTTATTATGCCTGTCAAAATTAACTCCTTCAATTTAATTTCCTTTTGTTTATTTTACCTTCGCTATCATTTCTGTTTAACAATGCCAGGTTTTAATTCCCACAAAATTATTCGTAAAGTTAAATGGAAAATTTGAAACAATCATTATTCGATTAATTGGTGCGATCCGAATGTAATTTCGAATGTGTATGGTAATTATTATTGTTGATTAAATAAAAATAAACTGACTGTTAATTTTCATATTTATGATCTTTTTAAAGTTCGTACGAGGTTAAACAGTTTTAAAAATAAATAACAGTAAAAATATTTATCATATCCTCAGAACTGGTATTCCATTTCCGAAATGACTTGAATACTGGTAAAGTGGTAGTGCTCTTTCCGACAAACACTACTTAGAAATCTACGTTACGTAAACATTTCGGAAAATCAAGCCAAGTCGTTCTTTCGAATTGCTCTCGGTAGCGCAAGGACGATCAAATAGTATCGTTAATAAATTAGAAGAAAAAATATAAATATACTTACTATAAAAAAGTTTTGGAGAACATCATCTTTGTGGGAATTCGTTTTTGGTGGTGACTCAATTATTCAAAAAAAGGATATACAATTTATTGAAAATGTGTCATCAAACTCTTATTCATGCCTTTGGGGTGTTCTGGGGCGTTCGAGATTATCTCGGTCACTCTCATCGTCATGACATTTCTAATGAGAGCGACAAAGACCTAGATAATATAATTCTCGACAGAATATGGTCCCGTTTTTGCTTCCGGAAATGCAGTGGCGGTCAAATAGTCACATATAATTATAAAATCAAAAATGAGAAAGAAATAACTCTAAAAATACCCTAAAATAAAAAAAACCCTACAAACCTTACCCTAAAATTGTAGAATGGTACATATAAACAAAACTTATTTATTTAACCGATCTAATCCTTGAAAATGAATTTTATTCCGTACTTTTGTAAATTATTAATATATTATTGATGAAATGAAAATGATATTAAAGTCACGTACAGGTTCCAAAATTACTGTAGGTAATAACTGTACCCATACTTATTTTAATTCATGTCGTAAAGTTATATGTCTGACGTAAGAGGGTGAAATGTATTGGGGTAGCTAAGAGTATTATGGTTTAAAATACTTCGAGTGCTATGATTTTTGCTGTTTTTTCTCTCACAAAAAGAAAGATACAGAAAAAAAATCAAATAATGACCTAACTAGTTGCGTCCCGCGTGGTGATGATGATGATAATGAATAGATGCATTTGTCTGTTCCAGGGTATAAACTATAGGGAGAGAACCTCTCGTCCCAGCCGCCGCCGTGGGAGGCGCTCCGGGCGTCGGGGGTCACGTGACGACCTCCGGCCACCGTAGACGCGGGCCTGTGGACGGTGAGCTATTGGGCTAGCTCGCTGTCCGTCCGTCTTATGACGACACAGGTCGTGTCGACGGCGCGTTCGTGTTCCACGCGCGCCTCAAAGAGATGTCAGCAACATGGAAGGGGCCCGAGAGGGCCCATGCCCGTCGGGGCTGCGGGTAGAAGTTACCGCGGCCTCGGCGTCACAAGGGCGTAGAAGGAACATGGGTGGTTTTTGGTCAGTAGAAGTCTGACACTCCCTTCCGCTCTGCCCAAGAGTGGGAGGGGTCATTTGATGATTTCCCACCCCCCAAAAAAAAAAAAAAAAAAGGGTATAAACTATCTTTATTCCGAGGTTCATACAATTCTGTTAGGTTGATTAAGCGTGAAGGAGTAACAAACGTTCACCAAAAAACTTTCGCATAGGTTATACTTATGATAGTATTCCACCGAAGGTCTTTTCTCCGAGCTACATGAGGCGGTTTAAAAAGGATGTCTACTATAACTCTCCAAGCTGGCAAATCAAGATCAGGCTGACCATCTGCATGTATGCAGCTTTTTTTATTAAAAAAACCATCGAAATTTTCATTTGTTTGAAAGAAAAAATAGACAGAGAAGATGGGATAAACAGAGCGACAGAAAGTGTTACTAGCTGTGCAAAAAGAGAAGAGTCGTAGGAACTGAGTGCTTCTGCGTATGCTAATTTACTGTTTTTGTTGCGTTGATGGAACTGCTCTAACATCATTCCAACTATTCCCACTAGTTCAGTTGTCCAGTTCAGTTGACTGAACTAGTGAGATTTCTTTTCTCGTTTGTTCAGTCGACTGGACTAGTTAGATTTTTTTTTCTCGTTTGTTCAGTTCAGAAATAGAAATAAATAAAAATAAATAACCTTTTTGGAAAAACTTCGTGTAAATTAAATTAATAATACTTAATAAATGTAACAAGGTGCAAAAGCTAGTCTTATTTTCAATTGAACAAACGAGAAAAGAAATCTCACTTGTTCAGTCAACTGAACTGGACAACTGAACTAGTGGGAATAGTTGCATCATTCATAGATTGTGGAGTCAGAGGACGCATGACAGTTTCGTGTTGCTACAAAATTGAGTTGCCATTTAATCTGAACGTTAGCTCACCGTAATGCCACGACTCTTTTCTTTTTGCACACTAACATTCAGAAGGGTAATTACTTTCTCGTTTCAATATTAGTGTATATGTCTAGGTGTAGTCTCTCAGTAACTTTCAATAGCTTCTACACGTCGATTGAGGCCAGGCTCTAATTGAAAACAACTTAGGTACAGACGTGAGCAGAAACCCTCGCCTCGTCGGAGAAAATTAGAACTGAGATACCTTAGTACTTAGATTACCTAGATAGAAAGATGGAGCACTGTGCTACGAGTAGATTTGGGTGAAGCTGGTTGTGAATAGAGTCTTAAAATGTTGGCAGCGTATCCGTGATGCTTCCAGTGTTACAGGTATCCATAAACGACGGTGATCGCTTGTTTTAAACCTATGAACCTATTAAACCTAAGTTAAGAACCCTACTTTCTCGTGTACGTACACTAGCTCTCCAGTACCGCGAGTAGTTATTATGGGGATATTGAAAAAATCAAAGGAATTTCTAGCTTTGCCCAAATCCCACGCAGTGCTCTATCTTTCCTTTGGGTTTATCTGAGTCTTAGCAACGGAGTCGTGTGTTTCGGAGTTTATTCTTTGTAATACCTACCTTGAAAGATCTTGATGGGAACTGTACCAAGTAAAAAGTGATAAAAGCATAAGGTAATGAAGTAATTATATTATGTATGATTAATTTTATTCGTAAAATTTGTAGCTGACATTCATAAGGGTACATTAATGTTACTCATGTAATATTTGAATTTGAATGGAAGAGCTGTGTTTTTCTAAAATTTAAGATTTTTTCACAATCATATTTTCTACTCTTTACCCAGTTTATATTTCAGAAAACAGTACAAATTTCGGCGCAAATTCTTAATAAACGAACAGAAGTCGATAGACTGTACATTTTATATTCTTCTAAGTATTTCCGAGCAAACTTTAATGTCCAATTAGAAGCAAAATTGATGGCCGGAAATTTTGTACCGCATTTTTTACTCTGTGCCCGTTAGACGCTGTTAGTTCAAGCTGAATTTAGGTAAATTGATTCTTTTATTGCTTGTCATTAACGTAACACTAGGGTTGGTACTGTAAGCCTTGCAAATTAGTTAACTGCGCCCCTCCCCTAAAATAGAGTGAAGTTATGGAGCAAGCTTTTAAATGTTTACGGAATTGAAAAAAAGTGAAGAAAATTGCGATTTTTTGTAAAAATTTAATCGCTTAGGTTACGACTTACGACAATTTGGTGTGTTTGTCTGAGTCTGTGTTGATTTTATTTTTGAGTGCAAGCCCCTAAAAAACGTATTCACATTTTGCGTAAGTAATGACTACTTTTACGAGAATAATATTATGTCGGCAGAATTAGTATAGAAAATTAAGAACCGTAAGTGCGAAATTATAAACACATTCAGTGATTCTATTGTTAAAAGCATTTTTTTAAAGCTTGTTGTAATGTTCAGGCTCGACGGTTTTCAGCTAGTACATTACATCTGGTTACGACATGACATCTGCCTACTCTTTTTATCTGGTCTCAGAATGGTCTCCTTAGACTTTCTGATACTCTCCTACTTTACCCTCTATGGTACACTGAGAAAACTAGTACCTACTGGCACCAGTTTTTAGGGCGACAACCATAAATCATGATGGTTGTCATTGTAAAAACTGGTGCTAATCATCGTACTATTTGGTGATTATCAGTATGCTCCGTGCTTTATGGCCGGTTTACATTATTCCAGTCCAGTGATCTAGCGAGATTCCAGTCCACTGCTGGACTGGATCTGTAACGTCTACATTATTCCAGTTATTTAGAAGCCGTTGAAGTGTGAACACTACAGTGACAATGATTTCAAGAAGAGATAAGTTTCGAAAATGTTCTCGCAAAAAAAAGTCCACAAAAACAACCAACACGTGTGTACTTCGTCAGCACTGGAATGGCACTGGATTGGCCGTCTACATTATTCCAGTTGCACTGGATTGATCGCACTGGATTCAAAAGTAGACCGCGAATCCAGTTACTGGACTGGAATGCTTACTGAATTCAGTTCATTCCAGTGCCGGTTTACATTTTTCCAGTAAGCAATCCAGTACTGGACTGGATCGCTGGACTGGAATAATGTAAACCGGCCATTGGGTGAATCCATCGGAATTTTGATGGCCATTTTTCTCAGTGTGGTTGGTTGTCATTAATTTGTCATGTAGGTACAGAATACAGAATAGCTTATTTATGTAACAAGGACAAATAGAAAATTGTCACAATTGAACGTGGTGTGGTAATTATAAAACAACAATATGCTCGTTGCACATAAATACTGCTAATTGCGTATTTATACGATTCGCTCAGTTCCGATCAGGCATCCTGAATTAGCGTGAGTCCGGCTGATCCTCATCATTATTCCGTGGGAAAAACCGCGTCGCAATTTACCATTACACTGTTTAAACACACATGAATAAAAACACATTACACACTATTTAATGTAAGCTGTGGAAACACCACGTTTTGGTTATAATTAATCATTTATACTTTGCGGCCGCGCTCGATGCAATCGATCTCTGTAAATGTTGCAAAGTGAAAATGTTTGGAATTTACTGATTTTATAGTTTTGGCAGTTTAAAGCTCTTTTTTTATTTGGACTTGTGCAAGATAGGTACAGAAGGGTGCACTTGGTATATATATTATATAATAACTTTTGTTACCCACAGTGGCGGTGCGGCAGCGAATTTCGCTTAGATCACAGTTGATCTTTACTTTAAGCATTATACAAGTTAAGTAGCAAGAGTTTTTGATTGTAATTTGTTTTCTGTATTTCTTTTGTTACAGTTTTATCTAGTTAGTTCAGTTAGTAGAGTAAGATTTACTTGGTTTGGTTTGGTTGGTTTGGTTTTACCTAGTTTAATTTTTGTGTACTTTCCTTCAGTTCAAATAATAACACATGTTTATGTATTTCTACATTTTTCTACTTTATTTTTTCTTTACTTTACGTTTTTACTTTTCTACTTTATACTAAGCAGTTTAACAAATTAAATTGACTTCAAAAAGTTAATTGTCATGTTTTGGCTGTCCAACTCATGTGTATGAAGCCAGGTCAATGCGTGGTCAACGGTCGACGTAAAGGTTAGTCTCAAAATATATCAATGTTTTGCATATTTATGTATCCCTTGCATGTATTATACAGGGTTATTCATAAAGGGTATGCTAAGCTGAAAAGAGCTCATAGTACTTATTCAACCCGAAATTCCCGAAAAAAAACAGCTGTTCCATAGAAAAATGTCAATGACACTCGACAAAATGTATGGAACAGCTGATTTTTGTTTCGCGAATTCTGGGTTGGTTCCTTAGTAAAAGTTGTTCTTAATGATAAGTACTATGAGCCCTTTTCGGCTTAGCATACCCTTTATGAATAACCCTGTATAACAGAAAGGTACAGCAGGTTCTGTAGTTGTAAATCAACGATAAAAATCAGGTTTAACTTACCAGCAACGAGGCAAAAACTTGGGAAACTTTTTTGCATAGACATTACGAATGCGGTATTTTTGATAAGGTTTGTTTATAACACCTTCTAACTAGTTGATCCACGGAGTTGTGAAAGTAACTGGAAATGCCATTTGAGTAGTTCGAATCGAGTTACGGTTATCCCGTTTAGGAAGCATTTTTTAACATTTTTCGCTCGAAACATGCAATGTAAATGGTATTGTACTTTACCCACAGCTGCTGTTGTTTTTGGCAAAAGGGAAATTGAAAAAAAAGGTGATTTCAGACATTATATTTATAATACTTAATGCTTTTTACTGACAAAAATTTTCAAGGAAGGAATTGTATTGTGTTTGGGGGTTTCACATCTCCTTGTTTTTATGTTCTGAGGTATGTTGGAATGAAAAACACTGAACTTTTAGCTCACAAATATTTTCAAAGAATGTCTCATACCTACCGTTTTTGGTGTTTCTACATCTACTTATTTTTATATTCCGTGGTAAGTTTGAATGGAAAACATCATGAAAAACCATAATTAATAGCACTGCATTCTTGGTAGTTGATTGTTTAATCGGTTAGGAGTAAGTGCCGGGCCACACGGTGCGGTGCGGCTCCGGCGCGGCGCCTGAGCGGTGCCGCAACGTTTTCCTACTTATAAAAATGTATGGTATGCCACACGGTACGTCCGGCACCGCTCCGGCGCACGCAGGCGCACCGGACAACGGCGCGAGGCAGACGAAGCGGGGAGGGGTGCGGAGTGATGCGGTGCGGTGCGGTGCCGCACCGTGTGGCCTGGCCCTAAGTCGTGTGAAAAGTCTGTTTAACGCATGAATCATGCCTTCAACAAGAAACCTTCGTTAATTACAATAACCATTCATTAGCTATTACGAATTGGATTATTTTTATTATTTACTTTTTCATTTGATTTTTTAATTGTAACTGTTTAAGTAATTTAATTAATTTAATTTGTGTTTGTGACTGACTTATTTTTGTGATTATGAATCTGTGACATTTGAAATAAATTAATTTGAATTTGAATAACCCGTTTACTTGAGGTTTCTACTATTTTGACCCGACACAAACATGTACAGGGGCCCTATTCTTAAGCGCTCGAGATTGTCTCCGTCCTACTCTTATGACATTCTAATGAGACTGACAGTGCCCGAGATAATATCTCAGTCGCCTTAATAGGGCACCTGACCCGATATAGTGCTCGTGTGTATTTCTGGCTTGTAGCATCGTAGCTCCCAAACAGCTGCACCGATTTTGATTAAGTTTTCTTGTTTAAACAGTAACTTAAGCTAGAGTGTTCTTGTCTATGATTAAAAAAAATATATGAAGCCGTCCGAAGATGATTGGTTATATTGGCTCTTCTCTTGATTTATCAGCTCTCCAGAAACTTGAGTTGACTTGTTAGAAATAATACAAAGTTAAAACCATAATTATACCAAAAATTTCAGTTTACCGTCGCAAAGACATTTTTTTTCTAACTTTGTGGCTGTACACGGATTGTGCATTCAGCCAGTGTATTCTTGAGTAGAACTCAGAGCATCCACATGCGGTCGAATCCGGAGGGAAGTTCGAGTCACGTTTTATATTGCACCAGGCAGTGTAACTGTAATTCTGTAGAATAGTTGGTAAACTATTTATAATTTCCTTCTTCCGTGGCCCTTATAGCAAAGCATAATAAAATTAGTACAACTAGGTACAGACAGACGAACATAGAACCTCCTCCTTTTTGGAAGTCGGTTAATAATATGATCGTTGGTTTTAGGAACCGTAAGTGGTATTAATAACTACGTGCTACCGTGACTCAGATTTGTTAATAAACACAATAAACGATGTCTTTTGGCGTTTGATATCAAATCAATCAATCAATCAATATTTATTAAATAATACAGATTGTAGGTCTCTTACATGAGATTGGTACAATTAATTGAATTGAATTTAATGATATTTAATATAAAGCCTTAATTAAATTTCGCACAGATGTCTGCGCTAGGCTGAAAACCTGTGTTACAGTCATCTACAATAGTGTCTTTTTGTTAATTTTGTGCGAGTAAGCCACTATTTTATATTTAATTCTACTAAAATACCTTTACCGGTATTATAGGTACATTGGCCTTTAGTGGTCGATTTTATTATACTTAGTTGCTTTTCTGTATTTATATAGAGTTACTCGAGTCTCGAGCTATCGAGATCCATATAAAAACAAAAGCTCTACCCAACAACAGCTCGAAAGAACACAGATGCAATTAATAACGTCCCTTAAAGAAAGCCCGGCTAAAGTGTCACCACTTAATATGACATGTCCCGGGACATTCAGGACATATTAATGCGCTTCATTGAGTATACGTAAACATATCCGGGAATAACATCGTTGGGTCGACGTTTTTTGGTGCAGATAGAGATTAAGTCGGCGGCTTTTATACAGAACAGACAAACGTACAGACAGTAATAGATTTCTTAGTTTGCGATAGAACTCTAAACATGAACTGAAATACATTTGGGTTTGTGAAACTCTTTTCAGGGGCCAACTCTGGCAAGTAAGGTCTTATCTCGGTCACTGCCGCTCTAATTAGATATGCCTTGAGAGTAAGAAGGACGGAGATAATCTCGAGCGCCTAAGATAGGTTCCCTGAGTCTTTTTGGGAAATACCAAAACGTTGCCTGCTGTTTAACTTCAGCAGTAGCATTGTAAAGGTGGCAGGCAGTGTATGAAACTGGCATAGCACCGGAAAATCTGACATGCTGAAGAGGAGATCTATACTCAGCGACGAGACTAGTACGAGCATAGACAGTTAGTCTCTCCACTGGTTTATCCGAGCGTATAGAAATAACTAAGCCAGAATTTGGCTGTTTGTCTCTCTCACAGAATTTGCTTGGTGTGAAATAAAGCTTAATTCTATTCCATTCCATTTCATTCTATTCTATTAACGGTTATAAACAATTTGTCCACGGCCCATGCTGCCTGCAGTGAATGGAAAACGGTTTATTATGAAGATTATGATAACAATAATCAATAGTTCAAAAAAACTAAAAAACACGCTTTGTAGTGTATTGTCATCGGTCCTCGATATATGTGCAAAGTTTGAACGAAATCTGGCCGTTTAAAGTGGGTCAAAATCGCGCCGAAAGGAGTCGGTTACAAACATACAAACAAACAAGTGAAGCTAATAAAAAGCGTGTAAAAAGCGATCGAGAGCGAGCGAGAGGACAAGCAATCAAGCATGTACAAATTAACTGGCGTGAAAAGGATAGCAATGGATTACTAACACAATCTAAATTGCGATCAACTTTACATAATTAGCGTGCATAGTTTGGAAAATTTGCTGTTGTGGATTGCAGAGCAATGTTTCCACTGGAATTATAGAGCACAGAGAGATTTAAAGTCTAATATCTCTGCGTGACGAGCGTAGTGCATTACCGCGGGATTTTGTGCTGTTTAAGTTATGTTCAAAATTCTGAGTAGAAATGCTAGGCCCAGCATGAATTTCTGTCGAAAAATACATAGCAAGTTTGCGATAGCAAAATGTATGAACAAATATGTAGTTAACACATTACATTATTCCATTACATTATTTTATTACATTATTTGTACAGCCAAGAAATGGAACAGACTGCCGGCTTCCTGGTTCCCTGAGCGATACAATCTTGGGCTTTTCAAGGTCAGAGTGAATCAGTCTGCGTGCTTCATCTTCGACCACATCGTCGCTTACCATCAGGCGAGTTGGTGGTCAAACGCGGACATGTTCAAGTAAAAGAAAAGGTCTCATTTACGGCAACAGAAGTCGCTGTTCCATTTTTCATTCATTGTCCATGTTATGCTACTAAAATAATAAATGTCAAAATTTGGATGTTTGGTTGCTTGTTGCTCAATCACGCTAAAATGGCAGAACCATTTTGGATGTGATAAAAAAGTTGCTCATGTCCTGGAATTACGTATGGCTACTTTTTTACGAAAATGAGGTTAAAACTGCGAGAGCAGGTAGTTTAACATGATTATATCAATTAATTGAATAATCTTCACGTATTTTATGATAAAATTTCACGATAGGCCAATACAGCACGCGTGACGCTGTTTTTTTAACCGACTTCAAAAAAGGAGGAGGTTATCAAATTCGTCTGTATGTTTTTTAATTTTTTTTTTATGTTTGTTACCTCATAACTTATAGATGAATAACTCAATAGTCGGTCTTTTGAAGTCGGTTTTTGTTTTTTGTTTTGTAAAAATAATGTTCTTGTATTATTAACCTTTCTTTTATATTCGTTTGTCATGTCGTACATGGTGGCATTTTTTTTTGACGTCAATTTTCCACCTCTCGGTGTAAATAGTGCTAAAAGCAATACAAGAAATAAAGTGGTATCAAAACATCTCATGTTATGTCACTCGTTACAAGGCGATGTATTAACAAAACCGGTTTTCCTCTACCGATTACTTCCTTAAGGAAACATTTGCGGTACACTTTCCGTCATAACGATGTGCGACGCCGGTCCATTTATTAAACGAACTAACTATAGTGGTAAAACTTACTAAGATTACGTTTTTTTTTTTATTCTATCAGTATTGCTTGCCTTTGACCGCCATCTTGCCTGATGGTAAGCAACGATACGGTCTACGATGGAGCATGCTTGCCTAGAAGAAACCGATTAACTCGCGACTTGAAGACACCTAGATCTATCGGGAAACACCCACTCAGGCAAAGCGTTCCACACCCACATATATATATATAGTGGTAGGGCTCTTTTGCAGAGCCCGCCTGGGGAAGTACCACACCTTTGCCAGTTATTCCACCGCCAAACAGTAATGTGCAAACATTACTGTGTTCCGGTTGGAAGGGCATTGTTTCTGTTATTAATTATATCGAAATCGTATTAAGTCTAGTTAGTCTATGGTTCAAGTTATGTCTATGGTATAATTTTTGTCTGTACTCCCTGTTCAAATAAAGCTGTCTAAGTGAGCACATCGTTTTACTTAAATTTTACTTTAATAATAGGTTATGGGCCCAGCCCAGCGTGTCAATTTTAGCTAGTAATTAGGGACAGTCGTAATTTTCAGTTTTTAGCTCAGTTTTTAGTTTTTAGCGTAGGTCGCGAGTGATAACCTAAAAATTTATCATGTCGACGAACTATCTGGTAAATGTACCGAAGCTGAAAGGGCGGGAAAATTACACGGAATGGTGCTTCGCCGCGGAGAATTTTCTGATCTTGGAAAACATGGAGCATTGTATAAAACCTGTTACCGGGAAGATCACAGAAGCCGCTGATGATGCGAGGACTAAGGCTAAATTGATTCTCACTATCGACTCGAGCTTGTACGTGCACATAAAGGAGGTTAAAACGTCGTTGGAGCTGTGGAACAAGCTCAAGGCTTTATTCGACGACTCCGGTTTCACTAGACGCATCAGTTTATTGAGAAATCTTATTTCGATTCGTCTCGAAAATTGCAGTTCTATGACCAGTTATGTGACACAGCTAGTGGAAACAGGACAAAAGCTAAGTGGAACGGGATTCCAAATTAGTGATGAGTGGATCGGGTGTCTTTTGCTGGCTGGTTTAACCGAAAAATATGCACCAATGATAATGGCGATTGAGCATTCGGGGATCGCCATCACCACCGACGCCATTAAATCTAAGTTGATGGATTTGGATGAAAACAATGGCGGCGACGCTAACGGGGCATTTGCAAGCTTTAGAAAAAATACGGTTGGCAGCATTGGTCGTGGCGGAAACAAAGACAACGGACATTCGCAAACGTCAACGTCAATGTCAAAGTCAAAGAAAATACTGCGGTGTTACAGATGTAAACAAATTGGACACTATCGGAATCAATGTACTGTTGACAAAGATTCTTCAGATACTAAATCGAGTGAACGTAAACAGACAAACGCATTCAATGCAGTGTTCTTGAATGGCAGTTTTTCGAGAAATGATTGGTATGTTGACTCAGGAGCGAGCGCCTGGCGGGAAAGGCGACTGCGCCGGGTCCCGACGGGATCCCAGGTCGGGTCCTTCGGATCGCCCTAAGGGAGATGGGCGATCAGCTTCGGGACCTCTTCGACGCATGCCTCTCGTCGGGGAGGTTCCCGAAGCCGTGGAAGGACGGCCGATTGTGCCTGCTCCAAAAGGAGGGTCGACCTAGCGACTCGCCTTCTGGATACAGGCCAATCGTGCTGCTGGATGACACGGGGAAGCTGCTAGAGAGGGTGGTGGCTTCCCGTGTCATCCAGCACCTGGAAGGAACTGGGCCTGGTTTGTCGCAGGCCCAGTTCGGGTTCAGAGCGGGGCGGTCCACTGTGGACGCCCTGCTCTGGCTCAAGGGGTGGACGCAGGATGCGGTCGGTGAGGGGGACAAGGCGTTGGCTGTCTCGCTGGACATCGCCAACGCCTTCAACAGCCTCCCGCACGGAACAATACAGGAGGCGCTCCGGTACCACGGAGTGCCCCTGTATCTGCGGAGGCTGTTGGCCGACTACCTCCAGGACCGCGAGGTCCTGGTGGAAGGACGTGACGGTTTGAGGCGCCGTTGCGTCTCCTGCGGGGTTCCACAGGGGTCGGTATTGGGACCGCTTCTGTGGAACATCGGCTACGACTGGGTGCTGCGTGGCACGCTTCCCGACAGTGTGCGGTTGGCGTGCTACGCGGACGACACCCTGGTCGTAGCCAGGGGGAGGGACCTCAGGGAGACGGTGCGGTTGGCCTCAGTGACCACGACACTTGTGGTCGACCGCATCCGCTCCCTGGGGCTGGAGGTTGCCCTCTCCAAGACCGAGGCCCTATTGTTCCATGGGCCTCGGGGGGGGCCCCCTCCAGGCACGAAGGTAGTGCTGGACGGGGTCTCGGTCCGGGTTGGGACCCGGATGAAATATCTGGGTCTCATCCTGGACGGGAGGTGGACTTTTGGGGCACATTTCGTCCAGCTTGCCCCAAAAGTCCTGGGAGCCGCTGCCGCTCTGGGGAGGCTGCTGCCCAACACGGGCGGCCCGAGCGCCACATGCCGTCGTCTGTACTCCGGAGTAATCCGGAGTATGGCCCTGTACGGGGCACCGGTCTGGGCGGACGCCCTAGGTCCCTGCTGCGACGTCCGCAGCGGGTCATCGCGACGAGGGCGATACGCGGTTACCGGACGGTGTCCTGGACAGCGGCCTGCGTGCTGGCCAGTGATCCCCCCTGGGAGCTCCAAGCGGAGGTCCTCGCCGAGGTTTACCACCTCGTGGCGGCGGGGAGATCCCGCGGGGAGTTTATCGGGGGAGAGGAGGTCAGGCGCATGCGACGGCATGCGCGGGCCGTCATGTTGAGGCGGTGGACGGAGGACCTGGCCCCACCTGTGCCTGGTAAGCAGACGGTGGAGGCCATTCGACCGGTCCTCCGGGATTGGACGCGGCGGCGGTTCGGGTCGCTGACCTTCCGACTTGTGCAGGTGCTTTCCGGGCATGGGTGCTTCGGAAAGTACCTGCACAAGATCGCGAGACGGGAGGCGACCCCGGCCTGTCACGAGTGTGGAGCGCCGGAGGATACGGCGCTCCACACGCTGGAAGCGTGTGCCGCATGGGGCCCCCAGCGGCATACGCTTTCGGCCTATATAGGCGGGGATCTCTCGTTGCCGAGCGTGGTGAAAGCCATGCTCAGCAGCGAGCGATCGTGGCAGGCCGTGGTCTCCTTCTGCGAAGAGGTGATGACGCAGAAGGAGGCCGCGGAGCGGATCAGGGAGGACGACCCCCGCTCTGACCCGCTCCGGCGCAGACGGACAGGGGGAGCGAGGAGGCGGTTTGCCCGTCTCCTCGCCCCTATGCAGTGGGGTTGCCGGGAGAGTCGGGGGACTCTCCCGGCCTGCACGACCCCACACCGTCTGGGGGGTGATCCTGGGGAACAGGGTCACCCCTCCATAGGCGCAGGGGGCCCTAATCGGGCCCATCGTCGGGGCGAGGTGGTGAATGCTAACGCGACCCCACCTCGCCCCATCTCAGGCGGATGACGAACGCCCCAGTGGTTTTAGTGGGTATGCCGCCACTAGGGCGGAGACTCCCACATAACCACCCTGCCTCCCCCGGGGCGGGCGTGGTATCCATAAAGGATTTCCACTGGGTAAACAAAAAAAAAAAAAAAAAAAAAAGGAGCGAGCGCCCACTTAACCTCAAATGGACATTGGATTAAAAATGTCTCAACCGAATATTCTATTAAAGAAATTGTTGTTGCTAACGAAGAAAAGCTCAGCGTGAAGTGCTCGGGTGATGTGCAAATTGCTACGGTTACTGACGACAGTGAATACGACGTGATTGTCAAAGGAGTGTTGTGTGTGCCAAAGTTAACCACAAACTTGTTATCTGTCAGTCAATTGGTTAAAAATGGTAACCGAGTTGTGTTTACTACCAGTGGATGTAACATTTATAACAGAAATGAACAGTTGGTGGCCATGGCGTCATTGACAAATGGTGTTTACAAATTGAGAACTTCTGAAAGCACACTGGCTACAATGTTTGTATCTGTGGATACATGGCATCGCAGATTAGGCCATGTAAACAGCATGTACTTGAACAAGATGCCTGATGCAGTGAGTGGCATGGAACTGGAGAAGAAGAGTGACATTTCCCAGTCGTCATGTATTGTTTGTTGTGAAGGCAAACAGTCACGCCTTCCTTTTGGACATGCTGGTTCTAGAAGTAGTGAATTGTTGGGTATAATTCACAGCGATGTATGTGGTCCTATGGAAAATGCTTCGATTAGTGGTTCCAGGTATTTCATTTTGTTTATTGATGATTACAGTCGGATGACCTACATATATTTCATGAAGCAGAAAAGTGAAGCATTTCAATGTTTCCAGGATTATAAGGCCAAAGTAGAGAACCAGTTGAACAGAAAAATTAAAACACTTCGTAGTGACAATGGAAAGGAATTTTGCTGCAGAAGTTTTGATGATTATTTGAAGAAAAATGGCATTATGCACCAGAAGTCGAATCCTTACACGCCAGAACAAAATGGATTGGCGGAGCGTTATAATCGTACAATTGTCGAGAAGGCAAAATGTTTATTATTTGATGCCAAGCTGAGCAAAGAATTTTGGGCTGAAGCATCAAATACAGCTGTCTACCTGCATAATCGTACTGTTCTTCCAGTGCTGAATGATAAAACTCCTTATGAGATTTGGTCAGGACGTAAGCCAGACATAGGTCATTTAAGAATATTTGGCAGTCGTGTGATGGTGCATGTGGCGAAGGAAAAGCGCCTAAAATGGGACAAAAAGTCAGAGAAAAAGATACTTGTGGGCTACCCAGAAGACATAAAAGGGTATAGAGTTTATTGTCCCATCACTAAAAAGGTCAGTACCAGTAGAGACGTTATTATAATGGAAGAAATATCTATACCTGTGACAGAAAACAAAGAATGTAATGAAGAGAGTCTTGGTTCAGTGGGGGACATATCTTCGGGAGACTTGGAAGATAATGTGGATGAAACTTATATTCACAAGTCTGATGTGACATATATACCCAGTGAGTATGAAAGTGCTTCATCATCTGAATCAGGAGAATCAGAGCATGATGAAAAACCTGTCAGGTTGCGGCAGAAACCAGAGCGATATGGATATTCAAACATGTGTGCTGAATCTAATGTGAAGGCATGGGATGATGCTAACGATGCTGGTGATCTGACAGTACAGGAAGCATTGGCAGGACCGGAGAAAGAGCTGTGGTTAAGTGCAATTAGGGAAGAACTAAAGTGTTTTAGTGAAAATGATGCATGGGAGTTGGTAGATGCTCCCAGTGCAGGTACGGTAGTGAAGTGCAAGTGGGTACTTAAAAAGAAATACTGTAACGAACAAGTGAGATATCGTGCTAGATTAGTTGCGAAGGGATTTACACAAAGACCTGGTGTGGATTATTATGAGACTTTTTCTCCTGTTATAAGACATTCAACTTTGCGTTATCTATTTGCATTGAGTGTACAGTTAAATATGGACATTACTCACCTGGATGTCACTACAGCATTTCTCAATGGTCATTTAAAGGAGACCATATTTATGCAGTTACCTGAATGTTTTCCTAATGTTAATTGTAACAAAGTTCTTAGATTAAAAAAGGCTATTTATGGCCTAAAACAGGCTTCTCTTGCCTGGTATGATAGAGTAAATGAAACTTTATGTAATTTAGGTTATGTCAAGAGTAAAGTTGAGCCTTGTGTATTTTTAAAGGAATGTCAAAATAATAGAAAGGTAATAGTTGGTCTTTATGTCGACGATTTCCTTATTTTTTCAAATGTGAAGTCTGAAACTGATAAGTTAATTGAAGCTTTAAATGCTGAATTTAAAATCAAAAATCTTGGTGATGTGAAACAGTACCTAGGCATGCGAGTTAATGTTGATAGAAAAAACTGTGTTGTTACCCTTGATCAGGAACAGTATATAGAGCAATTGATGCACAAGTTTAACATGTCAGACTGTCACACAGCAGAAACACCTATTGAATGTAAATTGAATATTGAAAAACCTAGTGTGTGTAAAGATAATATTCCATATCAACGGTTAATAGGGTGTTTAATGTATCTTGCAGTGTTGACTAGGCCAGACATAGCATATTCTGTCAGTTACTTATCTCAGTTCAATAATTACTATTCAGATGTTCATTTTTCTTATGCTAAAAGAGTGCTAAGATACCTGTATAAGACTAAACATTATTGTTTGAAGTACTCCCAAGGAACAGCAGATTTGGTCGGTTATGTAGACGCCGATTGGGCAAGTGACACGTCAGATAGACGGTCATATACTGGTTTTAGTTTTTTGAAAAGTGGGTCTGCTATTTCCTGGGAGAGTAGAAAACAACGCACAGTGGCGTTGAGTAGCTGTGAAGCTGAATACATGGCTTTATCGGAAGCGTGTCGAGAGGCCATTCATTTGCGTAGACTAGAAATGGAAATAGTTGGATTTTGTAATAAAGTAATATTGTTTAATGATAGCCAAAGTGCTTTAAAACTTGCCAATAGTCATCAGTCATACAAGCGGTCCAAACACATAGATGTGCGTTACAATTTTATAAAAGAAGTAATTGATAATGAGATTGTTGAAACTAAATATGTAGGGACTTCCGAGATGCCTGCTGATTTATTGACAAAAGGTTTGCCCAGAGCAAAACATTATAAATTCATGGAGACTTTGGGACTCCTTAAAATTTAGTTTTGTTTGTATACCTATATATATTTTTCCTGGTTATGTATTTCGATATAGTGGGGGTGTTATTATTTATATCGAAATCGTATTAAGTCTAGTTAGTCTATGGTTCAAGTTATGTCTATGGTATAATTTTTGTCTGTACTCCCTGTTCAAATAAAGCTGTCTAAGTGAGCACATCGTTTTACTTAAATTTTACTTTAATAATAGTTTCCAGTGAAATTACAGGGCAAATGGGAGATTAAACAACTTATATCTCAGGGTGACGAGCGCAGTGCTGTGCCACGCAGGGTCTTGAATTCTGCGAGTTCAAAATTCTGGGTGACGCAGACCTGTTATGGGGAAATGTGACGTTTAACATCAGGCGAGCGATTTGCTCGTGTTGTCACTTAATCAAATAAAAAAAAAAAAAAAAACACCCTAGCGGTTCGCACAATAAAGGTGGAATCAAAGCGTTTCGTACGAGTTTTCGAGCGAGCGAGTTTTTTTACTAAGATTACGTACGCACAAAATCCTGTTAATTTTGTAGTGCGAAACTTTGAGTGTGTGTGAATGCTTGTTACCAGGTATCTCAGTGACATCATACACAAAAACTTACTAAGCCAATTTTGAAAAATTACTAAACCGACTTTGATACATTTTGAGATAGAGATAACTTATGCCCCGAGTTATCACCAAGGCTTCTTTTCTTCATCACCGTATTTGCGTAATAGCCAAAATTTTGAACTAAAATTTTATTTTATTTAGTGTATGTTATTAAAAAAAACAATAAATTCCTAATATACGTACTTTTACTTCCAGAGTTCCAGACGTAACGCTAGTAAAGCATTATAAATATACAGTGAGATTCCTAACTTATTTAAATTTTCCCGCAAATATTGCAAAAAAGTATTCTATTTTATAGTAAAGAGAGACTTGACTTTTACACCTGCAAATAAAACAAAGTACACCAGCCATGTTTCACCAAACTTCTAACCGAAGATAAAGCAAGAATTCGTTTTGTAACAATCGGTGAAGTTTGCCTTAACAATGCGGACTTCAAATAGTTTCGGAATAACTGCCTTATTGTTTCGGAATTTCAGAACAAGGAGAATTATGTCAATATTGACCTTCAGAAATCTACAGCGGAGTTGAATGGCTTAATATTTAATGCCATTGTAATCCATTTTCGGTTATTCGGTGTAGATTTGATGATATTAGTTTCGAGACAACTCGTAGTTTCTGCGATGATTACGAGTATCTGACAATTGAACTCGTAATTGGGCTTGTTAACATTTCATTTCCTGAAGCTTGTTACTCGCGCTAACTAGATAATGTAGTTGTGTAACGAGTATGTAGTATCACACTGCTATAAATGCGAAAGTTTGTCTGCATGTTTATTGCTCTTTCACGCTGAAACGGCTGGACTGAATTGTATGAAAGTTGGGATAGAGATAACTTATACCTTGAATAAACATATATAATTATGCCTGGATCATCATTATTATTATTGTATCATTGTATCGAAATCAGAAAGGCTACAAAGTGGCTACAAACTACTCTACAGAAAAGAGAAGGGTTCTAAGAAGACTTTGAAATATTGACAGAAAACTACAAAAGCAAGTTCATACCAAACGCGCTAAGCTTCCCAAGGAGCTTCCCAAGGAGGTCAAAAGACGTTATTGCCAGTTCAGACTCTAGCAATTTTCTTTGTCAGTAGAAGTTACATCGTATCGTACAATTTTTTGGAATCGATATTTATACTCCGACTATTATTTTAGAAACTTGAACCGTAGGATTAGATAGAAAGATAGATAGATAAACTCTTTATTGTTCACACCATAAATTACAAACAAAAGGATTATAGCACCTAAAACTAGTGCGACAACTGGCGGCCTTATCGCTAAAAGCGATCTCTTCCAAGCAACCTTAGGATGGAGAGGATAGATAAAAAATATAATAAATAATAGTTAAAAAAAAACTAAAAAAACACGCTTTTTATAAAAAACCGAACTAAAAAAATAGAAAATAAAATTTTATAAATTTAAATTAAGAATAGGGTTGAAAATTTCAATAAATATAAATTAATAATAGTGTAAATAAATAAATATATGTATTTTATTTTTAAAAAGCGTGGGGTGCAATGGGTCAATAGATATTATATATATTTTGTAGATACATTTTGTATTGACAGACATGAGTAGAGTGATTAGCATTTTGATAATATCTTAGAAAGCATTCCACGCTTTTTAAAAAATAAAATACATATATTTATTTATTTACACTATTATTAATTTATATTTATTGAAATTTTCAACCCTATTCTTAATTTAAATTTATAAAATTTTATTTTTTTAGTTCGGTTTTTTATAAAAAGCGTGTTTTTTTAGTTTTTTTTTAACTATTATTTATTTTTCGCTTTTTAGTTCGATTTGCTAACTATTAACCATCCTTAATAATATGTACAAATGTGTTGGTGTTATCCGATTTTGGCCGTCTGCTCAAGCAAATTAAAAATAAAATTGATGCGTAACAAAAAATATTGAGCAAAAAGATTTGTAGCCGCGTGGTTTCGATCCTCAGACCTCATAAAATAAAATTGATGCGTAACAAAAAATATTGAGCAAAAAGATTTCTAGCGCGTGGTTTCGATCCAGGGACCTCTGGGTTAGGAGCCCAGCACGCTTCCACTGCGCCACTCTATTCTCTGACACGAATGACGAAATTATCATTTGTAAGTTAAACGGTATTAAAAGTTAAAGAAACTTTATAGAAAAAGCGTGTTAAAAAAATTAATAGTTAAAAAAACTAAAAAACACGATTTGTTTAGTGTATTGTCATCGGTCCTCGATATATCTACAAAAGTTTGAAAGAAATCTGACCGTTTAAAGTGGGTCAAAAACGCGCTCAAAGGAGTCGGTTACATACAAACATACAAACATACAGGTGAAGCTAATAAAAGCGTGTTAAAAACGGGGTGTGCAATATTGAAGAATACTCAAATAGACCTACATAAAAAATAATCATAATAAATACTTAGAACCTGAGACCCACACACACCCGAGACCTACACTTAGCTTGAATTACATTTTCAGCTAGTTTTGAATGAACTTTAAAATATATATATTCTGCTTAACCTATATATATATCTCACAAGTATGACTTAAGCTTTTATTCAAGCTACTCGACTTAGTTTCTAAGCTGTAGGTAAAACTCGAACAAACCATAAACTTCCTGTTTTCACAGAATTGCCTACAAATAGGTATTTGCCAATATATTGAGGACACGACACCTGCAGCATCACGCTTTCAATACATTTTATAAGATCGCTGACGCGTCGTGATTTTTATTGAAAAAGCCCCTTCTTTATACAGGATGGGGAGGGGAATGATTTTATTAGCTTTGAGGTTGTGGAAGCATGGAGTGAGTACGAAATAAGTAAAAAAGAAAGATTGAAAATCTTTGTTTTACTTTTTGATTTAAACAGATATATATAAGTGGCTTTTCTGGCAGTTCTGAACAAAAGCTTTTCTAATCTTAATTCTACTAAAAACATATTTATGCACATGTTTCTAGTTACACAGGTAGGTAAGTATACCAAATTTTGGCTCAATCGGAATTCAGAAAGAAGGAGAAAGTGGTTCAAATTAAGTTGCAAGATTTGTCCTAAACAAACATTGCAAGTTAAATAAAAGCTTGTAAAACAATATTAATCTTTTAAACTCTTATATTTTATTAGGGCAAGTCATTTGGCCTATATTAACTTAATTATGCCCAGAATAGGAACACGGGCGAGATGGCGTTCAAACGCAAATCTATTAAATAAATTAAAAAAAGAGATTAATTTCATTGCTTAAACTTATTGTCTACGGGTTCAGTTTGTCATCAGTCAGAATTCAGAATCAATTAATTGCCTTATCAACTCCATTCAAACTCCAGTTTTCGATAAACTCATTACGCTTTCGAGACAAGAACAAAACAAATCACCGATAAAGTTAAAACGAAAAGCACGTAAGCGACATCTGACCACTTTTTCTCCCCCTTAAAGGAATATACGGACAGCTTTGCTTGAAGCACAAAAACAGTTAACTACAAATTAGCGTCGGACAGTGATTACGGCCCGCTGTCCCCTGTAATTACCCGGCAATTAGTAAGTAGGGGAGGTAAGTACGGGTGTTTGCTTACGGGAAAAAACTGGCCTGCTCTACCTTTTGTTTGAACCGTGAATGTAAAATGAACATTTGAAGTGACCGAAGAATTATTATTTTTACAAAACAAAAAAACAAAAACCGACTTCAAAAGACCTACTATTGAGTTATTCATCTATTTGTCGCGCACGTACTTAATGCAAATTTAAGACTTATATGGTTTTCTCATGGATACCATTATCAGAACTGGACTAAATTGAAATGGGATCACACGGGAAGCGTCAGCTTTCTAATAAAAAAATAATCATCAAAATCGATTCACCCAGTCAAAAGTTATGAGGTAACCAACATAAAAAAAAAACATACAGTCGAATTGATAACCTCCTCCTATTTTGAAGTCGGTTAAAAAAGAAAAAGTCGCAGGACGTGATTGAAACAGTTGAAGTATCCGACTCAATCCCACGTGAGTAGTGCCGTGTATTTATAATACATAGGCTATTTTTGAGGTCTCTGCAGAATTCCGGAGGAAACCGCGGGGCGTAGCTTGTGTATATTAAGTCGTAACGAGGTTTGCGTTATACTATTATGAACCTTCCATGTCTTTTACAGACAGTTTTTTTTACAGAGATTACAATTAGATTAGATTTAGATAGTTTTTTTTCAGTTTAGATTTTTTACAATAACATTTACAATCCGTAAATATTGTAAAAAGTCTGTATTCCAAAAAGTAATGGTTCTGTGTCAATAGGCCCAAGTTTGAAGGCTTTTTAAGACAGATCTAAATTTTTTAAAACTATTGGCATCCTTGTCTAATGGCTTGCAATGATAAAGGCAGATATATTTTTAGTTAGTTTAGATCTGTCTTAAAATGCCTTCAAACTTGGGCCCATTATGTGTGGAAATCGTTTGGCCGTCGCGATGATTAATTTCAAAGTGGATGGAGCAGTAAGTTACGCGATATAGCAGCTGCTCTTTCCTAACTAACTCTGTATATTCTGTGATAAATTAGCTAAATCTCATTATAGATTAATTTGCAGTAATCCCTAAAGCTGTTTCCATGATGTTACTCGCAATAATAATCAAGGCTTACAAAGCGATTTGAAAAGATTAACTAATATTATAGAGGTAATTGTGAAAGTTCGCATGTATGTTTGTTACTCTCTCACGTTCAAAGGGCTGGACGTAATACGATGAAATTTGGGATAGAGATAGCTCATACTCTGAGTTAACACAGGTTACTTGACATCATTATCATCATCACCTTTTTTTATCACTGTGGGGGTCAAACTGCGAAGCACAGCTAGTTGCTTCTATAAATTAAATGAATATGAAGAAACTGTTAATAAACACTAGACAATTTTTTTTGTCGTAGGTGTTTTGTTTTTAATAGCATTTTATAACCACTGAGCTACTGTGTACTACATATTGGAGATGAGGTCACACTTCACCGCAATGCTTTGATCACCTGGGGATAGAAACGCACTTGAAATGGGGTTCGAGTGGAACGCGTGGTTTTATCTAACGAGTTGGAATGGAACGTGCCACGTGCCACTAATTAATAAAATATAGTACAACACAAGCACGAAAAACCACAGCATCGAAAAGTATAGCATAGGATCACAAAAAGCTTAGCTTACTGGTCAATAAGCTAGGTTTTCCACACTTCAATATGAAGGCACCTGATAAATAGAACATAGCAATGTTCTACGTTGTCATCTCTAACACGTAAAACATAGTATTTCAATGTATGTAATTAACTAGCCTGGTCATGTAAATTAGGTCCGAAGCCCATACATCTAGAGTGATATACGAGGTGTTAATTTCAACTAGTTTAAATTTAATGTAATGAAACAAACACGAAACTAAACAGTCATTAGAACTCAACCGCACTCGATCTGCTCCATTTATCCAATACTTCAGTTACATGTGTTTATTTAGGTAAAACATTGTATTACGAAATTAAACGCGCTACAAAATAATTAGATTTAGATTATTTATTTGTTTTCTATCAGTGTTGAATGTAGCAATTATTTCGATGCTTGGGTTGATAAATTGCTGAGCTTTACTTATTTACAGCCGGCGAGAGCGACGCGACAAGTGATATGGCAGTTGATCAGTCGACTCAAACGGTAGCTTTGTCATAAAAACCATAACAGCTTAAAATCTCAGACACCACTATAAATACGAAATCTACGAAACTATCATTATATGTTTTGCTTTCCCTTTTGCTCATACGAAATGAATACAAGAAAATTATTTTTACAAAACAAAAACCGACTTCAAAAGACCGACTATTGAGTTATTCATCTATTTGTCGCTCACGTACTTAATGCAAATTTAAGACTTATATGGTTTTCTCATGGATACCATTATCAGAACTGGACCAAATTGAAATGGGACCAAATGGGAAGCTTCAGCTTTCTAATAAAAAAAGAATCATCAAAATCGATTCACCCAGTCAAAAGTTATGAGGTAACAAATATTAAAAAAAAAAAAAACATACAGACGAATTGATAACCTCCTCCTTTTTTGAAGTCGGTTAAAAATAGAATAAATAGTCGTCATCACAGTCATTGCGTTTCCGTATGTATTTCTAGCCGCATCGTTACAATTCACGTCTTGTCGCTAGTCGCAGTCTTTGGTCGCCGGTCGCTGTCTTTTGTCGTAAGACGCTGTCTTTTGTCTCTGGTCGCTACTTTTGGTCGGCGGTCGCTAACTCTTGTCGCCGGTCGCTGCCACTTATCGCCAGTCGCTACCCTTTGTCTGCGGTCGCTGTCGCTTCTCGCCAATCGCTGTCACACGTCGACGGTCGCCAATAATGAAATATTCAACTATTTGATTGTTATAATTATAAATTGTTTATTCATTTATGTTGTATTTGAATATTTTAGTGTGAAAATTAATAATTCCGAGAAGTATTTTGGGATTGGAATAATTGCGCTCATTGTTTGGATGACAAGTCAAAGGGTCAAAGGTGAGGGGGGTATTCGTTTGTATCAGAACTAGTTTCTGCTCACGGCTTCGCCCGCATAGCCTACAATAAATAATATCGAGTTCGTCCCATAGTAAAAGTTGTTTATAATAAATAACAAGAACATTATTTTTACAAAACAAAAAACAAAAACCGACTTCAAAAGACTGACTATTGAGTTATTCATCTATTTGTCGCGCACGTACTTAATGCAAATTTAAGACTTATATGGTTTTCTCATGGATGCCATTATCAGAACTGGACTAAATTGAAATGGGACCAAATGGGAAGCGTCAGCTTTCTAATAAAAAAAGAATTATCAAAATCGATTCACCCAGTCAAAAGTTATGAGGTAACAAAAATAAAAAAAAAAACATACAGACGAATTGATAACCTCCTCCTTTTTTGAAGTCGGTTAAAAAAACGAACGTTTCACATTCACAGCTCCCCACTAGGAATAAATCCTGTGTCGGGGATGCCATGGAACACACACAAAGACAAGGACAACTAACACCCAGACCCAGAACAGATATTTAGATTCATCATTCAAACATCTGCCCGGCCGGGAAAGGCGAATACACTACCGCTAAGCCAAACAGGCCGATTAAAACGAATGATGATGATATGATAATGATGAGTACTAAAGTCCTTTTCAACTTAGCATACACTTTCCTTAAAACCCTGTATAAATAATATATATCTATTTGAAATCAAATTTAGCTAATTAATCTACAAACATATCATCTTGAAACATTGTCTTATATTCGGTTTCGAGTTCTCAACCAAAGTTCACGGCCCGCTTCCGTCAGGCGCTATCTGAGCCTCCAGTTCATTGATCAGTTAAGGCGAAGTTTATCGATCAGTTAAGACGAAGTTAATCGCACTGCTTGCTCGTGTTTGAAGCCCTTAACTAACTAGATTGGAGAGCTTAGAACGGTTCTGACATTTAGGTGAACTCGATAGCACTAGTTCGGAGTACACTGTATGATCAATAACTGCGTAGTAATAATAAATGTTGTGTCTACAGTAAATTGCTGCGTTTGTCCGTTATTGTGTGGTTTACCTTGTTTTCGACAGTTACTCATTATATACCTACCAAATGTTACTCAAATTAGTTCCGCCGTCATCAATAAGTAAACCACTCATAAACAAAGTAATATCTATTTAATAGAATATAATAAATAAATAAATAACATATAATAGAAGATTGTGAAAATTATAAAACTAGCAGGAGTTGTGCTACGTATGGTTGCTACGAAAATGTTAGCTACGCTTCGTAGCTACTACGGACGTAGCTGATTTAACTACTCGTAGCACTTGACGGTTTTAATGATTTATTCATTGATTCACACTTTTATATTAATTCGTTTCCTCGTTACTTTTAAAAATATAACAGGTAATAATGAGACATTAGGGAATGTAAAATACTTATATGACCTATAATATATGATAATTGATATCTACTCGTATGTGATATATTTAGGACTAATATCATAGTAAAAAAACGAAAAAGTAACAAAGTTATATGAAGGTTTTACTTACATTACAACGTATCTTTGAAATGATTAAATTAGAAGTGTTCTTTAATAAGGAGTAGCGTTCTAAAGAAATTTAGATTCTCGCTGGCCCAGACGCGGAGAAGTTAATTAAGTAAGAACACTCCTTACTCCGTGAACACTTGTAGTGTAGGAGCTAGGGGACATTTTTCGACGAGTCTTTTGACTTTTTTAATGAAATGACATTCTTATGAAAAGTGAAAAAAAAGTAATTTATATTTGTTGCGTAGTTTGTTTTATTTGTTAAGTATCGCACTTCTTAAATTAGGGTCATAGAAGGATCATTTGCGCAAAAAGAGACATATTAATTCAAAGTTTCCTTCTAAAAATATCTAGCGTTATACAAAGTGGTCTGAATTTATTTTTGTATTATTACTTTACAAAAAAACTTGTACGGATGCACCACTTGATTAGAATGAAGTACGCAAAAATTGTATTAACAGGTAAGAAGTTGCTCTCCTTAATAATAAACACATGATAGATCTTATTTACATCTTAAAGTAAAGAAATAAATAACAAACCGAAAAATAAATAAAAAAATAACGCGTTTTGTCTTTTTTTTTCAAATCTTTAAACTTGCTTAGTTAAGACAAAAAAACAAAGTAAACATACACCATTTTACACCACTTACACTACACACCACGCTTCCATCTCTTAAATAACGATCCAGTTTTAAAGTGAAAACAAAATATTACACCAACTTGTTGTCCCCAAACCGAAAAAATCTATACCTACTATGAATTCATCATCGTCAAAATCAACCGTTTTTCACCTACTGCTGAGTATAGGTCTACTATGAATTATAATTAAAAATATATATTACCAGTTCAACAAACTTAATACTTTGATTTGATATTAATACTCCAATATAATAATGAATGAAAAAATAGAAATAAAAAATAAATAATTGTAACATTATTTTTTCCATCAGCTCTCCCACTACTTCTTTGTAAAAGCGGAAACCTCGCGGTTAGCCGTTACTCTAGTTTTTTCACGTCTCAGTCACTTGACAGTGAATGAAATTAAAAATACACTTTTATATTTTTTAATAAAATGAAAGCGTTTTAATCAACGGTTGTGTACTTTTTTAATTTGCGTAGTGTGGACAAAAACCGTACCGTTTGGCTTTTACTAGTTTACAAGTATATTTACGTTGGATCTGTTGTTATACAGGGTTATTCATAAAGGGTATGTTAAGCCGAAAAGAGCTCATAGCACTCATCATTATGAACAACTTTTGCTAACGGACCAACCCAGAATTCGTAAAAAAAAATTAGCTGTTCCATACATTTTGTCGAGTATCATTGACATTTTTCTATGGAACAGCTGATTTTTTTTTCGCGAATTTCGGGTTTGTCCCATAGTAGAAGTTGTTCATAATGATGAGTACTATGAGCCCTTTTCGGCTTAGCATACCCTTTATGAATAACCCTGTAGAGGCCTTTTACAATTTCTTAGCTATGTCAGAGGCCTTCAGGCGGCCTAAAAACTTTGGCATTAGGGCTAGCCATTTATACGAGCTTACTTATTTATTACAATTTTTCAGTAAGTAGATACATTTTATTTTTAGTTGAACTTTGAAAGTCGTAATGCTGTGAGTTGTGGTGGTTTATCGCCATTGTCCATATTGCTAAGAGCGACTTCTTCCAGGCAATCTTAGGATGAAGAAATATAAATGGGAGATTAAACAACTTATATCTCAGGGTGACGAGCGCAGTGCTGTGCCGCGCAGGGTCTTGAATTCTGCGAGTTCAAAATTCTGGGTGGTGCAGACCTGTTATGGGCAAACGTGACGTTTAATATCAGGCGAGCGATTTGCTCGTCTCGTCACTCAATCACATAAAAAAAAATACGTAGACGACATAAAAACGAGGTTTAACGGAAAAAATGTGCCATATAAACCTGTATGGACCTTTTTTATTCGCACAAGTTCTATACATTGATTGAATCAATATTCAAACTTTCATGTGGAAGTTGGCAACCTCAGATAATGTCTATGTTGGCAACGTTCAAACGTTCGAGGCGGTTCTTGGTTGACGTTCAATCTTTCAAAGTAGTCTTTTAAAAAACGCGTTGATATACAATATAGGGAGAGAGTACAAAGTGTTTCCGAGCCGACCCCCAGCATTGGCTTTATGGAAGCGTTGGGGAACAGATTTTGAAATGTACACTCTGTAATGTAATGTAACTGCCGTGGTGATGTTGGTGCAAATGTTCGCAATTACGCATGTTTTTAAATTGTATAGAAGAAGATGGAGAACAAATTGCTATTTTTGACAAAGAGGTGAAAATAGTAAATGTTTCGTTGTATGCGTTGTGACTGCCTAACAACCAGACTCAGATTTAGAATTTTGTGCAAGGAGAGAAGATATTTTTTCGTAGAATAAGCGAGCGA
Organism: Alcis repandata; assembly: GCA_949125135.1. Taxonomy (NCBI): domain Eukaryota; kingdom Metazoa; phylum Arthropoda; class Insecta; order Lepidoptera; family Geometridae; genus Alcis; species Alcis repandata. Next base: position 5,399,764 of record OX421240.1, read on the forward strand.
GGCGATCGCTAGTTTCTGAGATGTACCTAAGTATGTCAAAATGAACGTAGCGCGAGATTTTGAGATGTAGATCAAAATAAAAAAATATATGTAGTTTAAAAAACTAAAAAACACGCATTGTCATCGGTCTTTAACAGGTGTGCAAAGTTTGAATTAAATCTGATCGTTCAAAGTAGGGCCAAATCGAGCTCAAAGGAATTGGTTACATATAAATGTACATAGAGGTGAAACTAATACATAAAAGCGTGTAATGAAAGTACTTCAGTGACTCAGGAAAGAGGCAATTGCACCCGTTGCCCCTTGCCTTAGTATCCACGTTTGGTGCTCATGTTGCTCGAACAATGAATACTCTTTTATACGCCTCTAAGCTCAACTTACAGCTCTACGCATTCAGTTTCGAACCACTCACAGAACGTCACTCTACTCACTCCATTTAAAGTGATTAAGCTCTACACTAAAATCTATCCAATTGTAAAAAACTTCATCAAAACACATGTGGATAGCTTATATTCTTATACATCTTTGCCATTGGAGTAATAGTCCCAGCGGCCCAGAGCTTTGCTCCGTTATTTGGCTCGTAGATCGCTGGCAAAGGGGAAACGCACAATGCACCCTTCACGGGACGCCAAAGTGGGACCTATCGCCCCATATCGAATAAGAATAAGGTTTATAAAGACTAATAAAAAAATAAGCTTATAACGTTACCCGCTATCACTACAACCACGCCTACGCACACAATTACACACCTTTGATGTGTGAGCGGAGAGAATTTTATAATGGACGAAAAAATATTTCGCCAACAATTTGTCTCTCCTGAAGGATAGCTGTAACTAATGTTTACATATTGGATTTATAGTTGGATCCCGTTTCATCCGTTCTTTCCGAAAAAAAAATGGGTCCAAATGGAAATGAATGGAAATCCAGGGTATAAGCTAGCTTTATACCAAATTTCATTCAAATCTGTTCAACCAATTTGGCGTGATTGAGCAACAAACATCCAAACTTTGACATTTATAATATTAGTAGTAAAGACACGAATACAATATTCACTGTTCGTTCTCGAATCTCAATCGGATCCAATTTTTTTATGGACTTCAAAAAAGAAGTTTAAGCATTCTATGTATTTATTTGTATTTGTGTAGGTATGAATCTTTTTTGGCATCATCTTGATTCTATGTTCTCAAAATCTTATGCCGCTCAACACGATAGCCATAAAAGCTAATTTCTAAATAATTTTATTAGATTATTTAGACATTCCTCCGCATGTTTGTTACAAGTTAAGGTTATCTTGGTAAAATTAGGCAAACGTAATTCCTAGGCAAGCGTACTACATCTTCGACCACATCGTCGATTCCCATCAGTTGAGATTGTGGGCATGTCTAGTTTGACGTAAATAAAAAAAGCAATACCGTATAGGTATCAAGACGGGAATTATGAAATATTTTTATCCAGCAAAATCGGGAAAAATGTAATATGGTAACACTGCAACTATATTACAAACACCACATGCCACAGCTAGAAAAATAATAAACAGGAAGTCACCACCCACCACAACCAGGTCACAAAACTGAACGAGCTCAACTCAGAGCAAAAAGTGTCCGAGCAATAAATTACTGCTTCACAATCTAATTTTGTGTTTGCCCCCGACTCCGGTTGAAAGTTAAGAGGATGACACCGAATTTCGTTCTAGGTCACTTTAACATTTATTATTTTTATCTAAAAATTACAACAATAAAAGCGTACATATTAGAAAAACTATTCTTATAAAAAATAGAAAAGAAATAAAATATTTTCTTATTAGAAAATTCCAAATGTGTCCAAATGATTTTAATAATGCTTAAAATGTTCGTTAGTCAGTTCTGTTGTTATTAATGTGTAAATATTATAAGTTAAATTGGAAGTGTGAAAACTTGAATGTGATTTTAAGTTTAAAAAAATAATTATTTAACGAAAACGTTTTATAACACAAACATTTTCAATACCTAATACAGCTAATGTTAATGTTTATTGTGTCTTGAATTATAACAGAGGGCGTAATGTGCCAAAGCATCCGTAATACTTTTTATCAATTTACTCAGTTTCTGCAATTACAACGTAGGTACATTGTGCAGTACACTGCAGTGCAACTGTTTTACACTTTCTTTTTCCACTAACTGTAATAGCACAGTAACTCGGTTATTGGAAGAACTTCAGCAGTCTTTTGTTTGTTTTTGATACATCATGTTAGCAGAAATTTTTTTAAATTAGTTTGTGATTTTTCGAAATTAGTTTGTGAGCACTTCTGGTCACGAGTATACTTTTTTTCCAACTATGTTTTGACGGTGATGGGTTGATTACACGTAACGAGTAGTGTAATGAGACAGTAAATGGGCATACTCGGCCGAGCAAGTAAATCATAGTTCTTGTGACTGTCTCGCCTCGTCAAACTGTTTATACAAACCGAGTACTCGGCCAAGTGCACTTTCTCGCCACTGCATTCGTTACGTGTAACCAACCCATAACATAGTGTATTGCATCGAATACCTTTTTATAGTAATAATTATAAATGTAGCTAATTACCATAATGTAAGATTGGTTAACGCAACGAAGACGCAGTATCAATGCTCTGTAAGCTCAAATGGAAGTGGGCGGGCCACCTAGCTCGTGCAAAAGACGGCAGATGGAGCGAACGTATCGTCCACTGGTATCCGAGAGACCAGACTCGGAACAGAGGACGACCTCGGAGAAGATGGTGTGACGACATCGTGGAGGTTGCAGGAGCAACCTGGACTCGTATGGCGCAAGACCGGGAAAAATGGCAAGGCATGGAGGAGGCCTTAACCCACATTTGGGTGCCCTAGATAAAAAGCACTAATTTTAATTTATTTTCAACTAGCGGCCCGTCCCGGCTTCGCACGGGTAGACTTTGGGATAAACGTAGAGTAAATTGAAATCGGTCCAGTCGTTCACGCGTGATGGCGTGACCAAAGGTGTTGAGAATAATAATTATAGGAACTCTTTGTTATAACCTCTATTCTCATGCTATTGCGTAACTATAGCAACCGTAGTTTGTTGATGCTAACTTGTCAATTTATAGTAAAAATTATCAGTATAAAACGCACACTGTTTTGATAGATATGATTGAATTTGAACTTTGTACAGAGGTAATAAAGTGCAAATTGACTCTTGGACGTTAGGAACATACCTACATTGCTTAAACAACAGTGAGTGCTTGCAATTCAATATGAACTTTATACAATAGCAATAAAGCTCAACGTTTGTATGGGAAAAATAAAAGGGCTGTTTTTAGGGTTTTTCAATATTTCTGAGAGATTTTCTTAATATTTTTTTCCGTAAGAACCTTCTCCTAATAATAACAAATACAACAAAAAAAGAATTAGAGAAATCGGTCCAGCCAATCACGCGTGAGGCCGTGACCAAGGAAAACGGGTTTCATTTTTATATATATATAGATAGATATACCTACGTTACATAACTTAAACTTTTTATTTTAATATTGTAATTTTTATGTTTCTAGGGAATAAAGGCTATTTTATTTTATTTTTAAGATTGGTTAACAACAACGTAATTTTCCTGCTGTAATCATATTTCTTAGTTGTAATGAAGTTTGAAATGCCTTTCGCTTCATCAGTATTACAGCTTTCTTCTTACAGACAGTATATAACACTAAAAAGGACTAAAAAAGGACTCGAAAATTACAACTGTCAATAAATCAAAGCTAAAACCAAAAATTCAATTGGTGATATCTAAAATGAAGAAACAATTGATAGAGCAAACAACGGAAGATATGAGAGATTATATAGTTACAAATATAAATGGTAACTATTATATTGGCAGTAACTATTACAGTAGAGCCGATGGTACGATTCCATTTACCGAAGAAGAGAAAATATATCTGCGAAGAATTGTAGCTATACTAACATTCACGAAGATATCAGCTGCACTTTTGTCTGTGATAGTATGTGTTTTGGCATTTATCACCTGGATCAAAGCACCAAAATGGCGTACGTTCAAAAACTTTGTATATCTCAATCTGATATGTTGCTATACAATGGCATATGCAGTTGGTTTCATGTCACAACTCGACATGGATCATAAGTATTGTGACGTTTTTTCATCGCTAACATGTTCCGTCTGGTGTGCATTTATTGGCTGGTTATTTATCGCTTCTGTTAGCACTTATATGGATATTGTGAAAGTGTTTTCTATACAAATTTCGCGAAAAAATCTAAAAGCTTTTGTTTTTGTTTGGGGTGTCTCCTTGTGTAACACCTTGCTTGTATATTCTGCCAGTTTGGTTAAATCGACCAATTTTAAGATTGTCATTTATGTATATTTGATGTATATTTGTACCTTTTTGGTTGCGCCTTTGGCGCTTTTATGTAACTTTCTTATTTATGTAAAAGTTGTACATAGTCTTTTTAATGTAACTAGGCATGTAAATAGGCCTGAATATACAAAGAAGGTGCAAGTAGCAACGTTTACGTTTTTAATGAGTGGATCTATAATGTTGCCTTCAGTTGTTATACAAATGGTGGCAACAGTTCACTTCGACTTACTATCATTCTCGTATTTTGCTGCTTGTTGCATAATTAATAGTGATATTCAAGTAATGATAATAAATGTCTGTTTTTTGATATTAAAATCAAACCGTTTAGTATGGCGTGAGATGAGACGTTGCAGTAGAACCGAAAACGCATTTGCATAATCGTAGAAAACTTACTGCAGTTCCCTGAAAAAAAAAACAGCAATTATTTAACCACAAAAAACACTTCAGAACTTACTCAAAAACCCTGAAACGATGCAAAGCAAGAAATAAATAAATTAAAGTAAGTTAACTTTAAAAAAAATACCCTGTTCAGAAATATCGTTAAATCCATAGATAGAGACACTTTTTGAAAAGTCCTACATACAAGACACTACGACAAGACAAGACTTTAAGAAGATAAGTGGTAGATGGTTATTTCTTTTAGAATATTTGAAGTTCATTAATATTAATAAATATTTTATAGTTAAGTAAGATGAGTTTAATATTGCTATAACGCTATAATTTTAATTTATGTAAGAATGTACCTAAATGTTTAAATATAGGTATTGTCTCCAAATTTGCAGCGCCCTTAAAAAGTTCTTGCACCAACATTTAGTTTGTAAGAACATATATAATTATGTATACCTATAATACATTTACAATAAAATTTTAATATAATGAATTTTGCTGTTTTTTTTTTTTAAATTTTAAGCTTCGATAAAAAAGACAATAATTATGTGGGTAATTTAGCCTTCAGTAACCAATATCTATTTGTGAAATTATACTATAACCCCCGACTATTCAGAATATAAAAGAATTGAATAGAATATTGGTTTATTGCAAGCCAAATAAATTACAAGAAGAAAACTAAGACTGTGACTCAGTAGAGTTACATTCGGCAGTACAAAGGCGATCCTTTCGTCTAAAGATTTTTTTTCCAGACATCCTGGATGGATGGATCCAGGATGGACAGGATTGAAAGGATTGGGACATTGGTCAGTGCTGCACTGCACATAAATACATAATACATAAATAGTTCTGAGAAATATATTTTTGTAATTATAAATAACAAGAGAAATGCCACAGCTTCGCACGGGTATGAATTATATAGCCTATCTTCTTAATATATATAAATCTCGTGTCACAATGTTTGTCCTCAATGGACTCCTAAACCACTTAACCGATTATAATAAAATTCGCACACCATGTGCAGTTCGATCCAACTTGAGAGATAGGATAGTTTAAATCTCAAATTATAGTCGCAATTTTAATTTATTGCAAATTATATATATACTGATAATTTTTACTATAAATTGACAAGTTAGCATCAACATACTACGGTTGCTATAGTTAGGCAATGGCTTTTGACAGGACAACGTCTGTCGAGTCAGCTAGTAACCTCTATAATTATGTTACTCGCTAATGATGTAGCTTTATATTGGTGAAAGATTTTTTTATAATCGGTACAGTAGTTTTTGAGTTTATTCGTTACAAGCATCCAAAAATACCTATTCAAAGCTTTCCTCTTAATAATATTAGTGTAGATATACTCGTATATAATAAAACGCAATCCAAAAATTGAAAAATCAACTAAATTCTTGTCTTATTTTTTTGCTAAAGTTATGAGCAACTTCGCTTTTATCCCTAATAAGTGACATTTAAACATTAAGTATGCTAATTAATCAAATCCCTACTTTGAATCATGAAACTAATATTGAAGTAAAATTGTTTTGTTACATACAGTTCCATAGAAAAATGTCAATGACACTCGGCAAAATGTATAGAACAGCTGATTTTTTTCTGGATTTCTGGGTTGATCCCGTAGTAAAAATTGTTCATAATGAAGCCTTCATAATAAGCCTTTTTGTACTTAGCATAACCCTTTCTTATCCTTACCTCTCTTTATAATCTTGTATAGGTATGGTTCGTGTAGAAAGCTGGTGAAATCAAATCTGTGTGCCTAGCACAGCTTTGACGTAAAAATACTTACCTAGTATTTTTACGTCAGAATCGCTCATGAAAGGCGTAAATGGCGTACACTGTAAATGGCGTGTGTAAACATTACTGTGTTCCGGTTGGAAGGGCATTGTTTCCAGTGTAATTACAGGGCAAATGGGAGATTAAACAACTTAAATCTCAGGGTGACGAGCGCAGTGCTGTGCCGCGCAGGGTCTTGAATTCTGCGAGTTCAAAATTCTGGGTGGCGCAGACCTGTTATGGGCAAACGTGACATTTAACATCAGGCGAGCGATTTGCTCGTCTCGTCACTCAATTACATAAAAAAAAAAAAAAAACTTTTCTATCGAATATTCGCTACATAGTTTTATCAAAGTTGTGGTAGGCACACTGAATCCGTTCAGTTACGGAGTTAAGTTTTGAACTTTGTTGATGTTGATTCTTTACAAGCTTTTATTTAACTTGCAATGTTTGATTGAATTAAATCTTGCAACTGAATCTTGAACCATTTCCCGATGGCCGATTGAGTTGTACCTAATTGGTATAAGTTACCTATGTAACTCCGATGACAATGAAAAAAGGTTTTTTTAAATAATTTGCAGTATATTTAACTTATTTTAATATAACATTTCTTACTTACAATTTCAATTTCACACTTTCAAACATTTAATATTAAAGTGTTAATTTATTAAATTACAAAAAATATTTTTCAAAACTAAAGTCGATAAAGATGAGATGACTAATGAACATTGTAATAACTAATGTTATTACAATGTTCATTATGTTCAATGTTATTTTCCTGTTTTTTGTTTGTTTACTCATTAATTTCCAACGGGTTCATTATTAGGTATAACCTCGCATCTTAAAATAAACTCAAGGCTAAACACTGATTATATTATTACTCAGGTTTATTAAATAATGTATTAAATAATATTGGTGACAAATACAAGGATAATTCCAAGAAAATTAAATACAAAACCATAAACTGAGAGCTTAAAAGTAAAATAAAGTAATATTAAAATGTTACAAATATTTTATTTAAGTTTGATAGTCTTTAACTTTCGATGTTTTAGGGTTCCGTACCCAAAAAGTAAAACGGGACCCTATTACTAAGACACTGCTGTCCGTCCGTCTGTCACCAGGCTGAATCTCATGAACCGTAATAGTTAGATAGTTGGCATTTTCACAGATGATAATATTTCTGTTGCCGCTATACAAAAAACAGAATAAAATAAATATTTAAGGGGCAAATCTACAACAAACGTAATTTTTTGCCGTTTTTATCTTTATTTCATACGGAACCTTTGGGCACGAGTCGACTCGCACTTGGCCGTTTTTTAATCGCAAAAACAATATTGATTAAGTTACTTTTCAAACAAAAAAAAGATTATAAACGTGCCTGGCATGAACAAGTTGACATCTCGACTTGTCGGTTTTTTTATTTTGTTGGCTCAATGCATTTTTTGCAAATGAAATTTATATGTAAAAATAATAGTTAAAAAAAACTAAAAAAACACGCTTTTTATAAAAAATCGAACTAAAAAAATAGAAAATAAAATTTTATAAATTTAAATTAAGAATAGGGTTGAAAATTTCAATAAATATAAATTAATAATAGTGTAAATAAATAAATATATGTATTTTATTTTTAAAAAGCGTGGGGTGCATGGGTCAATAAGTAGATATTATATATTTTGTAGATACATTTTGTATTGACAGACATGAGTAGAGTGATTAGCATTTTGATAATATCTTAGAAAGCACCCCACGCTTTTTTAAAAATAAAATACATATATTTATTTATTTACACTATTATTAATTTATATTTATTGAAATTTTCAACCCTATTCTTAATTTAAATTTATAAAATTTTATTTTCTATTTTTTTAGTTCGATTTTTTATAAAAAGCGTGTTTTTTTAGTTTTTTTTAACTATTATTTATTTTTCGCTTTTTAGTTCGATTTGCTAACTATTAACCATCCATAATATGTACAAATGTGTTGGTGTTATCCGATTTTGGCCGTCTGCTCAAGCAAATTAAAAATAAAATTGATGCATAACAAAAAATACTGAGCAAAAAGATTTGTAGCCGCGTGGTTTCGATCCTCAGACCTCATAAAATAAAATTGATGCGTAACAAAAAATATTGAGCAAAAAGATTTCTAGCGCGTGGTTTCGATCCAGGGACCTCTGGGTTATGAGCCCAGCACGCTTCCACTGCGCCACTCTGTTCTCTGACTCGAATGACGAAACTACCATTTGTAAGTTAAACGGTATTAAAAGTTAAAGAAACTTTATAGAAAAAGCGTGTTAAAAAAATTAATAGTTAAAAAAACTAAAAAACACGATTTGTTTAGTGTATTGTCATCGGTCCTCGATATATCTACAAAGTTTGAAAGAAATCTGACCGTTTAAAGTGGGTCAAAAACGCGCTCAAAGGAGTCGGTTACATACAAACATACAAACATACAAACATACAAACATACAAACATACAAACATACAAACATACAAACATACAAACATACAAACATACAGGTGAAGCTAATAAAAGCGTGTTAAAAAATTGACAGCTCATAATATACATAATTTTTGGAGAAATCTTAGTCAGTAAACTCGTATTTTGCCGATTTACCAAAGAAGGTCAAACTTTAAAATGGCCGCCCTATAAAATTGGCATTTTTGACATGTCAACATATTATATTCACGCCAGGCACGGAAAATGAAATCGGTTCAACCGTTTGGGAGCTACGATGTAGTTGACCGATCTAATGTTCTGAATTTATTTTTAAATAATTTATTGATATGAATGGATATGTAAAACATTAAAATGGCAATGGACAGGACATATTATGTTAAGAGAGAAGAATGGAAAATGGACAAAAATAATTTCAGAATGGTACCCCAGAGATGGAAAAAGAAACCAAGGGAGACAAACAAAACGCTGAGAAGATGACATCAAGAGAACAGCTGGTCCAGAATGGATGAGGATTGCGAGAGATAGAGAAAAGTGGAAAGCTTTAGGGGAGGCCTTTGTCGAAGGACAAGCTGGGACAAGGACGAAGGACAAATTGTAACTCAGCAATAAAGGCTTATTTTATTTATTTATTTTATTATTGATATGAACAACAATACATTTAGTTAATTTAGGACTGTCAACAAAAGCCTTCATTTACAAATTGGCTTTACTAAATATGTCTGTTTGAATTTCGTATAACTTTATTCAACTGTCGTATCTACAAAACAGTACGGTTGGCAGCCATTACAATATTTGTTAAATTGTAGCTGTTTGACAATGATAATGTAAACGCTGCGGTTACGCGCGTCGACGCTGCGGTCGTGCGGCGGTCGCGCGGCGCCGCACGACCGCACTGATGTTCTATTTCGTGTTAACATTGTTGTCATACTCAATTATTCATATAAAAAGGTAAGTTGGTAAAGCTCTAGTGGCTAGTAGTGATATCTTAAAATTTCTGATAGAGGTACTAATCAATTTAAGTTTGTGCATTCATTTTTGTACCTATCTTTTTTTTTAAATAGGTCCGAATTAAAAAATTAATAAAAGATTTTTGTTTTTTTTTTTTCAAATTTCTATTGTTAGCGCATATAATAGTTGTACTTTTTTATAATTTGAACGGAATTTAGCACCTACTTTTAACTTTCTATTTTTATTTTATACTTTGATTGGTTAGAAACTCACAAAAATATCTCAAGGGTGACTTATTCGTAGACGCTGTAAAATTCGTTATTTTTTTAATACCTAATCATAAAGTGTCTTCAGAGACAACTTAGATAATTTTTATCCGAATATAAACTTTACCCAATTTCGCTTCAATTCAGATAAAACAAATTAGATTTCACAAAACTTTTTCACTCTAGATTTTATTTACAAACTTTTAATACGTTCCCAATTTCAAGATAGACTTTTCAATCTTCGAATGAATATTTTTCGGCTTTATGTGGTAGCTACTTAAGTAAGGCAAAAATTGGAGCAAGAAAAAAGGTACAAAACATACATAGAACATCCGCCTTTTTGAAGTCGGTTAAAAATACAGTTCAACCATAATTCTTTAAAGATTGTTAAAATTTAAGTAATTTATAAATCAACGGAGGATTCGATTAGTCTTCACATGGGTGAACGTGAATGGTTCCTGTGAGTTTTGCAGATAAGCTATAATGGTTTTTGTTATAGAAAGAAAGATAGAAAGACACCACTACAAAAATAATTTAATTTAAAAGACTAGCATTTTTTATAAAAAACAAACTATGTAGAATCTTGAAAATCGTGTCAAAAGACACAGATGTTGAGTACCGGACATTTTATTTTCTGATGGGATGGTTTATCGTGTATGGTATTTATTTCGATTAAATTTTCTTGTGAAATAAAAAACTTAAAAACAAAAATGCTGGATGTCTTCTGATGCCCCATAACAATGACTAATAAGCAACTCACTAAAAATATGTAAACTTTCTTTGTCACTTCAGATACTCTATGTAAGTAGTAATAATAGAGCTAATCTCCCTTCAAGCCAAAGTTTACATTATTCCAATTCAATTCAAAAACCTCGCGACATTTTCCAAATAACTACTTCTAAGACATATTCCGAACACTTTACGATTTTTCGCTCAGTATATTTGTACGGCAACTCATAAAACTTGACTTAGGCCACTGCTTAGGCTCTCGAGATATATTGGGGAGGTGATATTGAAAATCCAAGTTGCACGCCCCTGTATTTGGAGATCACTTCAAGCCGAACGTATGAAAACGTCTGGGAATTGAAAGCAGGAGAGCGGAGCGAGCGAAACGCCGCGTGTTGCTGGGACTCGCTGTTTACTTTAAAGGATAATAATCTTGGAAATTCGATGACGAAGCAAGGACGAAGACGTGGGTAAATGGATCTCTAGACTCAAGTTGAGGTGGGCGGGACAGTTGGCTAGAAGGGAAGATGGGACGATAGCGATGGGCCGAAGCAATCACAGAATGGTGGCCGAAACGGAAAGCGATCACTGGGCAGAGCAGCAGCTCGCTGGTCGGATATATTGTCAAGGCGACAGAAGCCAGTGGATGACATTAACACAAGACTGGAGAAATGGCGTTCTGTAGAGTAATTATATGCTCTACTGTGGGTAGACATGGATGATGATGATAATGATCTCAGATTTCTTAAAAAGATTACTGATTTAAACTAAAATAAAAAAAAACTATATTTACTTTATTCCCGACAAGCCAACTGAAAAGCGACGTACTGTAAACGACTGAAACCGCTACTAGTTATTCTACTTAAAGTTTGTCGTATTTTTAACCGACTTCAAAAAAGGAGGAGGTTATCAATTCGACTGTGTTTTTTTTTATGTTTGTTACCTCATAACTTTTGACTGGGTGAATCGATTTTGATGATTCTTTTTTTATTAGAAAGCTGACGCTTCTTATTTGGTCCCATTTCAATTTAGTCCAGTTCTGATAATGGTATCCATGAGAAAACTATATAAGTCTTAAATTTGCATTAAGTACGTGCGCGACAAATAGATGAATAACTCAATAGTCGGTCTTTTGAAGTCGGTTTTTGTTTTTTGTTTTGTAAAAATAATGTTCTTGTCTTGCACTGTAAAGCAATATTGCAGTTGACGGCTGGGCATGCAGTCGAGCGGCGTGATGACGGTTCTAGTGATTAATATCTCGGAATATATTCGTATGCTAACATGTGCTGGCAACGTGGCATCATGAATAGTAATATAAATCAAGAAACAGACATTCGTACCAGTATATCTAAAGTAACGGACTATCCGTTCAGTCTTTCGAATGACCGTGGGTGGTATAAGCAGCGCTACAGCGACTCAACTGATCTAAACGTTATAGCATAATTGAAAGCCCCTGATTTTTAACCTTTGTTTTTTTATAAACCTATTTCCCTACTTATGTTATAATTATTTGATACATCTAGATTCTTAGATTATCACACCAGTATGACAAACAAGATTTCATCTAGGAAAATAGGTTTTGTTGAGTGTCATTGACATTTTTCTATGGAACAGCTGATTTTGTTTTCGCGAATTCCGAGTTGGTCCCATAGTAAAAGTTGATCATAATGAAAAGTATTATGCGCCATTTTCGAAACCCTTTCTTTTAACACTGTAAAGGCGTTACTCTACAAAACTCACATGAAAAATATAGTAGGTACCTAAACTTGCCAGACGCACTAACGCAGATCGAGATATATTCGGCTAAAATCTACCTATAAACAAAGTTGTTTCCTATTTCGAAATGCAAATCTTCGCGGCTCCAACAACGCAAACAAAATAAAACTTTTATATACGCTGAAGATATAAAACTTTATGTTCTTCCTAAATGTTTTATCAAGTACTTCCACTATTATTATCGAGCAGGTTTACGTTTTATTTACGTTTTCCATATTTTAGAGGGGTGTAAACAGTGCGTAGATCTCACTAGCTCAAGTGATGGTTAGGTATCTTACTGTAACTAAACTTTACTGTGGTCATAAAGTGGTTTGAATATTGTTCGCAAAAGTATGGCGATAACAAATAGTATTTTATGTAGTACAAATAACAAAAAAAAAAACAAGATTAAAGATTTTTTTTAACAAATTTACAGATAAATATTTAGCTAAGTATGTTGTAAAAGAGGCCCATGGTCAGCACAGGGCTGAAATGATATACGGAAGTTGCAATTTTATAAAAAGACGTACAAAAAAGCTACCACCCAGCCCACCACCAAGTACTAGACCCAGGTTCATAATAGGTAGGTACTACTCGTAGTACCTACCTATTATGAACAGTAACAGTTTCAACTAACAGTAACAGTTTTTACTATGGGACCAATCAAATAGCGAAAAAAGTCAACATAGCCGTAAGTGCCTTAGTGAAACGGCCAACGGGGTGAAAAAGTATGGTGAAGAGTGGGTAAAAATGTGTAGTAGAAGTTAGTTTTCTAAATCATGCTGTTGAATACATTTATAGCAAACAATTTAATTGAAACATTTTAAAACTGATTACTGAGTTGATAGATAAACTATCTACCTACCACCTACCTCAGCTGCCTAAACCGACCTCACCTACCACATCTACCACATTTACAACACACTTACACCTTACATACCTACTACACTCTTACATCCACTACATAACACAGTATCAGTGTCGTGTCGTTACAAAAATGAGGCCTGTATCACGTGAAGCATCGCCCGATATGAATAATTTAACCATTACTAACATTTTCAATTTCCCGTAGAGGGAATTTTTGGATTACTATCCTGAGTTTGATCGAAATAATTGGCAGGTGTCGATCCAAAATACACGCGCGCGAAACAATCATTTTTCAATATTTATGTTATAATAGCTTCATGGTTATTAAAGGCACGCACTTAAAGTTAAATACATTTCAACTTTATTTTTCTTTAGATTGGAATCCTAGTATTACGAGAAAGTTTGCACGTTTACGCAAAAACGGTTTAACAGATTTAGATAGAATTTGCAATGGAGGTAGTTTATAGGCCCAAGTTTGAAGGCTTTTTAAGACAGATCTAAATTTCCTAAAACTATTGGCATCCTTGTCTAATAGCTTGCAATGATAAGGACAGATATATTTTTAGTTAGTTTAGATCTGTCTTAAAATGCCTTCAAACTTGGGCCTAGTGTCCTGATAAACATATAAGCAACTTTTTATCCCGGAAAAGTTATTTCTTATTAATAATAATAATTATCCTTAATCCTGTAAAATAGCAAGTGAAACCACGGCGCGCAGCTAGTTAAGTCCGTAAATATAGAAACCACAGCGAGAAGGCTTTCTTAAAGTTAGAAACAAGCTGAAAAAGTTTATTCTCACTTACAACACAAAGCAACAGAAAAGCGTAATAGATAGAGCCTAACCGCACTCTGCTCGCACTCGAGCGAAAACATCAACTACCCGCCGTTTAACAAAACACGGGACAAACGCCATGATATATTGTCCGTAAGTTTTCCTTCGAGTTATAGTTTCATATTCTGCTGTTAATAAATTTCATTATAACTTGCCACCCGAGCTGCGGGACGCTTCTTTGAGTTAATTAAAAAGTGATGCAGGACGCCCATCTAATTGTGTACGTGGAGCCACACACTTGGAAGGGACGGGCGGGCTTGAGCGAAGCGAGCGAAATCATAAAACAACACGCGTGACAAGCGCGCGCGTCTCACTCGTACTCTCGACAGTTAATTTCGGTTATGATATCGTGAATTTCATTCCTTGAACGTTGTTATGATGAGTGAAGCGAAGTTTTTAATTAGAGCGCGTGTTTGTGCTGAAACGATTTTCCGTACGCAACTTGTACCACGAGTATGTGACAAAATAATTAACCAACATTCGAGAACAAAAACACGGGATGTAATCATGACCCCTGGTATATTAGAGGTTGTAGCAGTTGTAGGTTTCTTGCTTTTATTTAGCATTCATTTTCTTATGGTACATATACATTTGTTTTAGTCTATTCGTATGTACTAAATTTGCATGTTGTTTAAACCCTTTTTTCACTTTTGATTTGAATACGTTTTTATCCACACTCATTTATTTTAAAAACACTGTGTAGATTTTCATGTTTCATTTTAATCCAATATAGTTTAATGTAAATAATATTGTAGCTACTCGCTCAAAAAACCAAGTAACTCGGATTCATAAACTAAACCAACAAAAAGTTCCGGCTATAAGGGCGGCGTTACACCAAACGACAGTTTAAACGGTTCCGGGCCGCACAAGTAAATTACTCGCTCATTGTGGCCCGGTACTCGTCTTGTTTGGTTACTCAACTTGGTTACCGCGTGTCGCACACAGGATGTCGGAGCCCTTAGAATAGGGCTTGCTCTTTACGATTACTAATATCGATAAATGATCAAGCATCGATAAATTACCAAGCGATTACTAATACTGGAGCCAAGTATCGATAAATTATATTTTATTACTCTATATACTCGTAAATCGGGAATAATATTCAATTAAGAGAAGATTTAAATACATTTTTGATGTTTTAGAAAGCTTTGTGCTTATTTGGAGATTAGCGAAATATTATAGGAGTTTGTTATTTTACGTGTTTGACTTCATGCGTTTTTGTTGTCCCGTGTACATCAGCTGGCGTCTGATTCTCTTCTTTCTCCCTTGCTATCTACTCAAATATTTAAGGCTACTAGCTGCTCCTCATAGCTCCTCTATCCTATTTCTACAAAAACCGTTCCTATACCTACTTATTTGATTCAGACAAAAATAGCTACCTCCACATCTCATTTAAAAATGGAAATATGTAATAGCTTATGTGTTAATCCAGAGCATAAGCTGTCACTAGTAAAAGTTTCATAAAAAGTAGTTATGGAGATACGTGGTACCAAATATTCACACACAATCTTTCTAATTTATAATTGATTTAAAATACAATAAAAGTAGGTAGGACACGTTGTACCAAAGTTAATTAAAATACCAATACCTACAGAACGAAAAGCTTTGTAATTAATTGTATTTAATAATCTCGATTCTCGAGTTGAAGACGAGTATTCGTGGAATTCGTACGAGTATCGATAAGTAGTACGAAATCGATACTGTCAAGTACGCAAAATATCGGCAACATCCCTTCAACGAACTTGTTCAATCAAAATTTAAGTTGATATTGGAAAAGTTCCAGATTGATGCGTAATTCTACGAGCTGAGCACTCGAGTATGGAAGAAATCGCTGCAAGATGTAAACTCGCCGGTTTCGGAAACTTGGAAACTAGGATCCGTTTTCGGTGTTTGTTTACGTGAAGCGGATAAACTTGTTTTTCTTGGAGCCCGAAAAATAAAAATTAGAAAGTTTTTAAGAGGTAAGAAAAATTTTACCTGTTTGTAATCCAGTGAAAATTTTTTGCTTTGAATTTGTTATGTTGGAAAGTGATATTTACTTTATATTCTCTAATTAATTGTAAATAGAACTATTCACGTTTAGCACACAGTCATGGCACCATGGCGAGATATTTGGGAAGGGTATGTAAGGATATATCCCGGAATGGGGTTTAGTACTTTTTTTAAAGAGCAACTTTGACTACGCCAGAAATCCTGAAAAAAGCTGCTGCATACATTTCGTTGGGTGTAAATTAATTACTTTTCATAAAAACATCTGAGTTTCTTAGCTTTTAGTATTTTAATAAAAGCTGTTCAAAAGTTTAGTAAAAGTTGTTGTTGTTGTTTTAGAAAAACGCTCTGATTCGGTCCAGAAATCTTAGCCGAGAATAGTATTCAATAGATAGATTTTAACTCCACGAGAAAAAAAAAACGTGCCGAAACCAGTTCACCTAGCATCCGTGCCGTGACAAGAGGCAAGATTGTGTTGGTGGTGGTTTACTTCTGTAGTCACAATCGTTGGACAGAGTTTAAAGTCGCGTAGATACGCGGTTATACAGAAAGGGTATGCTAAGCCGAAAAGGGCTCAAAGTTCTCATAATTACGAACAACTTTTACTACGGGACCAACCGGAATTCGCGAAAAAAATCAGCTGTTCCATACCTTTTGTCGAGTGTCATTGATATTTGTCTACGGAACAGCTGATTTTTTTTCGCGAACCTTTTTCGGCTTAGCCTTTCTGTATAACTCTGTCTTTAAATCTATTTCACACATACTTTCACCAGTAGCCGCGTCACTAAGCACTGAATGTGTCAATTTGCGGCTGCAGATATCCACACATCACTCTGCGACACATCCAACGAATATATTGCATTATAGCGGTTGTCAAAATGCACAGAAAATTCGGTGTCGGTGAAAATGTGCGATAAATCGAATTATGCGGTCCCACAAACATGAATACGAGCGACATTCATTGATATTATTTTACCATTTTTATATTACCTACTGAATATGTGCCATTTAAAATAAACGACTCAATTTAAAAACAGATTGCATAGGTTCTCATTGCTTACATCAGAAATTATAAACGAAGGAAAATAAAGCCTACAATATTCTAAAATTGGCGGCCTTATCGCTAAGAGCGATCTTTTAGCAAATATGTATTTGATTGTGGATTTGTGGGTCATAGTTAATATTGACCGAGCGAGCGTAGCGAGCGAAGCGTCTCTGCAACGACTTTCATCTGTCCGGATGTTTGTTTCTTTGTTTGTTTGTTGGTACTCGCGTGTAGGTCGCAGTTCTCAATAAATCTCGACGAAACTTGATATACAGGCTAAACGATTTAATAGACTTTTTGTCGTCGGGATTTTTTGATTGGGGGGTATTTCCCTCAAAAAAGGGGGAAATTTGCTGCAGCGTTTTTTACCGACCGATTTTGATAAAATTTGGCATAAGTATTTGGTACCTAATTCTAGACAAGAATTTCAAATATGAGTAAAATCAGCCAAGAGGTTGTTAGGTTGTGAGATAAAACACTGTGATGACACACAGAATGTGGTGAACTTCGTCGAGATTTGTTGAGAAATGTGACATGTACGCGAGTACCAACATACAAACATCCGGACTCTCGCGAGGTCTACTGTTCGCAGAACTACTAGTTCTCATTGTGGGAGCGACACGACCTGCACTGACGTCCCGATTGAGGTGTTTTGTGCAATACCTATTCTTCTACCGTTTTGCCAGGTGTTGTTGTATAGGAAACTAAACCTGCTTTTGTGGAGTTTCTTCGAAGAATCCCGACGTTAATCTTATTTCTTCTGTGACCGTGCAGTGCTGTAGCAAATGCTCCACGGTCTCAGTTTGGTGCAGAAAGACATACAGGTCTGTACCTATATAGTTATATTTGTGCAAATGATGATGATAGTATTTCATCATAAGAACTCGGAACTACTCACGTATAATTGAGTAGCAAACTCCGAATATACTTAGTTTCGATCACATCTGATGACCTTTTTCAGGGAGTGTTTGCAATATCGCGTATATAAGCGGTGTTATAAATTTACTTTGAAAGGATTTATTCAACTGCAGACGCTGGATGGATTTTAAGTACATCTGAACTACATCGGTATTGTAGGAACGTACGCCATTCATACTCCACATATTTTCATATTCCATTCTCAACGTTTGAATAAGCATGCAAAAACATTGAATTAGTTCCCTTTTGAAAACTACTGGTACGGTCAGCTAGTGGTTTTTGGTTAACGGTATTTGGGTTATGCCTAACGATTTCGATGAAATGGTATTTGACTACACAATACAAAATACAAAATACAGGGTTTTAAGGAAAGGGTATGCTAAGCCGGAAATGGCTTATAGTGCTGGCTATTATGAACAACTTTTACTATGGCACCCACTCTGAAGTTGAGAAAAAAACCAGCTGTTTCTTAAAGGAGAGTCACATTACTATTCAGTCATACATTTACGTATATGTAGTAATTAACAACTTTTTATCCAAATATTATCAAATTAAAATCTTAAACAGAAATCAAAATCTCAAATGAGTAACCAATCCATATATGGAATAGGTAGGAATAGGAATATATGGAATACAAGCATAAATCATCATATCAATGAAAAAAATGGACTTAACATATCCAAGAGATCAAATAAATTTAATAAAATATTGTGATAAATGATATAAGTTGCTTAATTCACTTGCAAAAGTCACAGATCCAAGTATAAAACTCTGGACCAGCACAATCATAATGTGCCCAAAGAAACCTGGATAACATACATAATGTGTAAGCATTATGCACTTAATCCAGCTTTCTTCACTTTTATCGATGGAATAAAGTCTTAGACGGAACATACATTCTGCATCAGTAGAGTCAGGTGATACATGGTCCATAATTTATCATTTTCATTCATCATCACGACCGACTGTCCATATTTGGATTTTTATACTAGTTCAAACTCGTATTATCTCATATTTTTCCAAGTCAGAATATTTCAATTACAGAAGGTCACAAAATGTTAAGAGAAACTTAATATCCATATACTCAATAGTATAAAACTTATGTATACTTAACTTACATGATAACTGGTAATACTCATTATATTACATACCTATAAAATTTTCTGCATGACAAAACACACCTGCCACACATATAGAGCGTTCGCACAACTGAAACGATGGTGTGAGTGCGGCAGTAAAGCGACCGAATGAAATAGAAAATGTGTTGTGTTTCAAACTTATAATTTTGGAGAAATTAAGGGATTCCATATTTGGATACCATTCCATATTTGGTGACTTTCCTTTACATTTTACTAAGTGTCACTGACGTTTTTCTATGGAACAGCTGATTTTTTTGTACCTGATGCAGTGGTTGAGGCACCCATGGGTGAGCCACCATGGCCACCATGCATATGTATGAGAAAATAGTTTGAATTGAAACTCGGTACCGTGAATTAAAACGCATTTATTAGTTCTGTTTTACAAATATTGACAAAACACATTGATATTTTTGAAAAAAAAAATTGGTTTGGTATTTCGGATCGGAGATTTATGATTACATATTTTTGGGAAGTTATTAGGCTTTCACTGGTTCCTCTTGTTGTTGTTCCGTTTGTTGCTGTTGTTGTTGTTCTGATTGTTGCTGTACTTGTTGTTCGTTTTGCGTTACTGGAATTTGCGATTGGACCACTTGGTCCATGGCTTGTGCTTGCCCATATTGCGATTGGTCATATTGCGGCTGAACATATTGCGGTTGAACATATTGCGGTTGAACATATTGCGGTTGGACATATTGCGGTTGCGCATATTGTGGTTGCCCATATTGAGGCTGCATATATTGACCATATTGATATTGAGGTTGAACATATTGCGGTGGGGCAAATTGCGGTTGCCCATATTGCGGTTGTCCATATTGCGGTTGTCCATACTGTGGTTGAGCCACTTGCCATTGTGGGTTTGGCATATAACCATTAGGACTATAAGCGTAGGGGCCAGGAGCTGGCACCTGAACCTGTTGTGCTACATTTTGGTTTCCACTTATTGGGGCAGGAGCCAATCCAGCCAGTTTCCTGGCAGCATCACCGGTTTTGACTCGAAGTTTTGGGGATAGCATGAATTTATTCTTTAACACAGAATTTGGTGTGAAGCCTAGTAACCAAGTACCATTACTGTTGCGACCAATTGCCGCTTGTGCACTAGGGTTCCAGGAGTTATCTATAAGCGTTTTCAATGAAGCATCGCCAGCTATGACTTTGTCGCCAACTTTTGCGTGGCCGACGGCGACTAGAGTCGGCGCCCAAGAAGCTCCGAAGATGCCGCCTCCAGTTCCATTAACCGACAACCCATCTCGATCAACTTTCAAATTTCCTCCAACTGTACCATTCATAGTACTTTCGTAACCCACTGTTCCACCAATATCAATCCATGATTCTGGAGCACCTGCGCGTATAATTTTACACATTAATAAAATTGGAATTTATGTGTTAGATTATAAGATGTATGATGATCTTCGATCTAGATTCTTGATCGAAGATGATGATGTATTGAATTATAAGTAATCATTTCTGGCATTATTTTTTAGTTTTTAGATTCAATTTACATAATTATATGTGATATAAGTGGTGTAGATTACTAGAAATAAATAAAATTAAAAAAAAAAAAAGAATTTAATTAGTATTTGTATAGCTGCCTAACTAATTAGTAATGATTATATACTTACAATAACACCCAGCTACCAGCACCAGCAGCGGCAATAAGATTGGACTCATCTGAAACAATTTAAAAAACACATAAATGAAACACTGATTTAGCAAATTAACCTGCAACCTGCAAGTCAGAGCTAATAATTTTAGCAATTTATTTTATTTTAGACTTCCACCATCAATCACACATACAATAATGTTGCTAAAATTATTAGCTCTGACTTGCAGGTTGCAGGTTAATTTGCTAAATCAGTGTTTCATTATTGAAGGCAAATAGATTGTTCACAAAAATTAACTTAGTTGGAATCAGCCACTTTGTAAAGCTACGGTGCGACTAGCACGGGCCGTGGACCATTTTCCTCTTTCTCACTTTTTCTTGCTCCTGGATATAAAAACGGTAGAAAGACAATTTATCCATGGCCTGTGCTAGGCGGACATGTTATTAGGGGGTCATGTTCTGACATCAGTTGAGCAGTGAATAAACGGTTAGTTATTCAACATGTGTTAAAATATGGAAAACACATATACAGGGTTATTCATAAAGGGTATGCTAAGTATCATTATCAACAACTTTTACTATGGGACCAACCCAGAATTCGAAAAAAAATCAACTGTTCCATACATTTTGTCGAGTGTCATTGACATTTTCTATGGAACAGCTGATTTTTTTGCGAATTTCGTGTTGGTTCCATAGTAAAAGTTGTTCATAATGATGAGTACTATGAGCTCTTTTCGGCTTAGCATACCCTTTATAAATAACCCTGTATAAAGTAATAAAACAATAAGTAATAATAAAACTTACTGCTGCTTTTTTTGAGGGGTGTTGATGTTGATACTTCACAAGGTTTATGCTAGGTGTCCACTGGTTCTGTAGCCATTTCAAATCCTGCACCAGTTTATATACAAAATTGCACGGGTATGACCCTACAAGACGGAATTAAGCATGTCATCATTTACCTTGCATTCGATACAAAACAATAGGGTGAATAAAAATAACTTTATCTACTTTTAATAAAGCTAATTGTTAGGTACATTGGATTACTTTTACAAGATCGATTTATTTTTAGTAATGGCATGTTGTTTCAACAGCTATTTTATTTTGAGGACATTGTTTATTTTTATTTCTAACTCAATAGCAAGTACAATATATAAGTAAGCAGACAGGCAGACACAAGTATTCAGGGTTATAAGGAAAGGGTATTAAGACGAAATGAGCTCATAGTACACATCACTATGAACAACTTTTACTATGGGACCAACCCTGATATAGCGAAAAAATATCAAATGTACCTTCTACCATACACTTTCTCGAGTGTAATTGACTTTTTTATATGAAACAGCTGATTTGTTTTTTCTTGTGGTGCTTTGGTGGTTTTGGTTGTACACTTACAACCAGTGATTCTTCCCATTTACAACCTCGTGTGCGATGACAGACTTGGGACAATTACATATGTATGTTATGTGTTATTTGCGCAAACATTATCTAAACTTTGGCTGATCATAATTGTACTAATAAGTTAAGGGAAAAGTAAATAATAAAATTAGAAGCCTGACGCTTGACGCAAAATCTTAAAAAATTAAACACTTTTGACGTGACAACGTCTTATAAATTGGTTTGCCGGGTGACACTTCAAGAAACTGCGTTACGCTCCGCTCACGTTATGCGCTCACAATGAGAGCGAGTGAGAGGCACGCGTCCCTTCCACTCGGGCATGGTTAGCCCGCCTAAAATTTTGTTAATATGAAATTCAGTGCGAGATTCTTTGTATAAATTAATGTTTTAAATATAATTCTTTGTATAAATAAATGTTTTAAATTGTTACTATTATTTCATCCTTCTTCCTACTATACGAATGAATATTCACATTAAAATTATTTTACCACTCAAAGTCGTTGTCACGTAAAACTTTCGCCCGTACACCGACTTTACACAGGCAACCAATTTTTTCAATGTATTTTTTTTCAAAAACATACTAAACGCTATAAGAAAAGCTCAACGAATTCCTGGTTTATTTTGTGTTTGTCCACTGCTGAACATAGGCCCCTCCTACAGAACGCTAAAAGGCACGATCTCCTGCTTTACGCATCAACGAACTACTTGTCGCCTAACGGTCGTCGTACCACCTGGTCACAGGGCGCCCTACTCTATTTTTGCCGACCCGTGGTCTCCACTCTAGAATCCTACCACTCCCCCTACCGTTGTCGGTTTAAAAAAAAGCTTGTTTTAGGGGGCATAATATTACGCACCGCTATCTCGCTTGCTCATTTCAATATTTTTGATGTAATAAAATTACTGAATAGATATGAAAAATCGCAATCGGTCAAGTTTCTGAAAATAATATCACAAAGTTTCAACTTTAAAAATCATTTTGATCCTAACAAGCTTTCATTCATAAAAATGGGCAAAACACAATTTTTCATAACTTTTCTAACAAGATTTTTCAAAACTTCATTCAGCAATTTTATAATTTCAAAAATTCAACATTTTTGAGCAATTGAGATAGCGGTGCGTCATGTTCTGCTCCTCAAAATATGAAATAGATTAAATAGTTCTTGCTTCGCTATCGCTACGAGTACATCAAATACTAACTGTTGCCCAGGTCTCCGTGCTCGGTGCTCGGTGGTCGTGCTGTTGGTGTGGTGTTGGTGTTGATGTTGGTGTGGTGTTGGTGTGGTGTTGGTGTGGTGTTGGTGTGGTGTTGGTGTGGTGTTGGTGTGGTGTTGGTGTGGTGTTGGTGTGGTGTTGGTGTGGTGTTGGTGTGGTGTTGGTGTGGTGTTGGTGTGGTGTTGGTGTGGTGTTGGTGTGGTGTTGGTGTGGTGTTGGTGTGGTGTTGGTGTGGTGTTGGTGTGGTGTTGGTGTGGTGTTGGTGTGGTGTTGGTGTGTACGGTGTGCTCGAGTTGTGGTGTGATTCTGTCTCACAAGTTTAGGGCTATAAAATATAGCCTTTGGCACTCAGGGATAGTGTAGCTTCAGCTTCAGCTTAAAATCGGATTATTCGTTCCGGAGATTACCCTCTTCAAATATACGAATAAATATATTTTTGTATACTATATACCTACTTACAGCTTGCTATTGTTATTTGTTACATCATGGTCGTATTTTGGTATATTCTGAGGTAAGATTCCAAGCATTGGCAAGCTTTGTCTATAAAGTCTTTACGTTTTAAAAAGGGAGTCTAGAAGCACCTCTCCAGGCTGGTAAAGCATCATCAACGCCGCTTGTGTTGCAGATGTTCATATTGGCGGTGGTTTAGCTTACCATCAGGCTGACCGGCTGCCTGTTTGCCGCTCTTATAAATAAAACTAGCTGCACCCGGCTGCTGCTGTTTTTTTTTTACTTTTAAACCTTTCCTGAACTTCCACAAATAGTTTAAGATCAAACTTATCGAAATCGGTCCAGCCGTTCTCAAGTTATAGCCAGACAAACGTACAGCAATTCATTTTTATAAATAAGAAGAAGAAGATAAAAGCTTAAGATGTACTTAGAGTATATCTAAATAGCTTATAACGGTCCGATGCAGGGTGATGACTTCCTCTTGTTCAGGTCATTTATTCCTGTGCGCCAGATCAATTAATTTTCAAAATTCTAGACGATTCTACTGGCTAAAAGGCTGGTCTGGTTCTACGTCGCCCGTCGGCCGTTTCGTTGATACCATTCGGTGACTGCCTGGACGAGTTGACATCCCGTTTAGCGAAGTGTCTCGGCTATCAGTAGCAAGCATGATCTACTCGTATCTATGATTAATTATATCGAAATGTTATTTTTAAGTTTTTTTTTTCACATGATGCCTGTATTATCAAGTTGTAATGTTTTGGCATTTTTGTATTCATGAGAATACAAAAATTACATCAATATGCATTTTTATTTTATTTTATTCAATAGTTTTATAAACTACAAATAGGTTTTAATATTATTAATTTTTAGCTTTGTATGACCTCTAATTATAATTAACAGTGAACTAGCTGCGCCTCTCGGTGTCATCCGCTATTCTAATCCATTCTGTTTTACATAACAGGAACCGTCATATTTTTTGGGATGAAAAGTAAAAGCCACCTCCGTACCAAATCTCATCAGACATTTAGAGATAGGTTCCACCAAGTGGATACCTTGGATAGGCTTTTAGCATTAAACACGCAACTCTTTGTTTAACTTGATATTGTAGTTAGAAATTGATGTGTAGTTATGATCGAGTGAGAGCGTTGCGGCACCTATAAGTGAACATGGCGGCTGTCCAAAATCAAAACCTAGCAAGAGCATCTGAGCAAATTTTATAGGAGAAGGAAAAGAAACATTTTCTTTGACCATTAAGAACACAAAATCTTTTTTGTACTGTTTTCATTTTGATATTTATAAATGCAACTCTTTGTTTTACTTGAAATTGTAGTTAGAAATTGATGTGTAGTTTTGATCGAGTGAGAGCGTTGCGGCACCTATAAGTGAACATGGGCTCCATACATTATGACTAAATAGGTAGAATGATGATGATGTATTTCATGTCGATTTCAGCTACGGCGACCATATATGTTGCTGAGTTACATATAGGTTGAATATGAGTAGAATGTAAAGTCCAAAAATTTATTATCTGTATTTCTTTGTATTTTTTAATTAGATATCTAGTAGTAGTAACTGTAGGTACATTATTTTGAGAACCTATTTCGTAGACAAACCCGACTGGGTTTAATGGCAATTATTGTTTAAAAATATACTCTAATACTGTAATAAATAAAATAATACATAAAATCAGATAAAAACGCATTTATTTCACAATTATTGACATATGGACAATTGGACATCTTTAAAAAAATAAAACGATTTAGGAGCAGTTTATTGAGCATATATACTCGTATTATATTTGGGAAGTTATTGGGCATTCACTTGTTCTTGTTGTTGCTGGAGCAATTATTGTTGCAATGGTTGTTCGTTTTGCAGCACTGGGCTTTGTGATTGATCAATGACTTGGGCATATTGCGGTTGTCCATATTGCGGTTGGGCATATTGCGGTTGCCCATACTGAGGCTGCAAATATTGTGGTTGGCCATATTGAGGTTGCCCATATTGAGGTTGCAAATATTGTGGTTGGCCATATTGAGGTTGCCCATATTGAGGTTGGCCATATTGTGGTTGTCCATATTGCGGTTGGGGCATTTGCCATTGGGGGTTCGGCATATAGCTATTAATGCCAGAAACAGCATTAGGATTGAACCCATAGGGATAAGGAGCGTAAGGGCCAGGAGCGCCTGGCATCTGAGCCTGTTGTGGAAGGACCTTTTGTTCTTCACTTACTGGGGCAAGAGGCAATCCAGCCATTTTCCTGGCCTCGTCACCGGTTTTTACTTTAAGAACGGGGGTTAGCAGGAATTTGTTTTTCAACACAGATTCTGGTCTGCCACCCAGCAACCAAGTTCCGTTACTGTTGCGGCCAATTGCCCCTTCAAATCCAGGTTGCCAGGAGTTATCTATATTCGTTTTCAATGAAGCATCGCCAGCTATAGCTCTTTCTCCAACTTGTGCGTGACCGCGAGCGATTAAAGTTGGTGCCCAGGAGGCTCCGATGATACCTTTGGCTGTTCCATTAACTGAAAGTCCGTCTCGTTGAGCTTTCAAATCTCCGCCAATGGTGCCGTTCATGACGCTTTCGTATCCGAAGTCTCCTCCAATATCGATCAATGAACCCGGAGCACCTGCGCACATCATTTGTAGATTAGTAATCAAAAATAACTACATTTTATGATTGTGACATAAAAAGATTATAGAAAATAAAATATTTCAGACTCATCTCATCATACTCACAATAGCACTCTGCTATCAGCACCAGTAGTGGCAACCAGATCGGACTCATCTGTAGTTATATAAAATACACATAAAATTGGCGTCATTATCGGAGAAAAATATCGATACGATACGTGAGCAAAACTATTTTCACGTCGTTGGAGATGGGAAAAAGTACCATATACCAAGCGTATTTACTTAATCGAAAATGTTTTTATTTTTCGATACTTTCCCTTCATGTAAATTATAAGGTAAGATACAAACAAACTAAAAACAAAAAAAAAAAACATAAAACAATAAATTTCCTCCGTCCAGCACTGCGGTTATTTGAAGTTTCTTGTTTTTATCGTAAAATTAAATAACGGAGTTTGTCAGCCACGTTTGATACCACAAAAAAGGGTAAACTAACATCAGTTAAATTGTTTGTTTAATCGTCTAGCCTTTTAAAGGATATAAAACTAATTAATAAAATTAAACTTACTGTTGCCCTTTTCCGATGGATATTGTTTCACAGGATATAATATGCAAGGTACACAACAGAGTGCACACTGTTGTCATTTAAAATTCTGTCTCAGTTTATATACAAACTTGAATGGGTATGCACCTACAATATGGATTTACCCATGCCATCATGTTTAAACATATTGCGTTGGATTCAACAGTAATACTTAATAAGGAAAGTAAAAATAGCTTTAGTACCTAATGCTAATTGTTCCTACGTTCAATTAGTTTATTTATATATGAATTTTATTTTAAAGTAGCACAACCATGTCGTTTTTTAATCCGTGACATATTTCAATGTCTATTCTATACACGGCTATAAGTTTGATATGCTAAGCCGAAAAGGGTTTAAATAGTTTTTATCAATATAAACAACGTTTATTGTGGCACTAACCCTAAAATCGCGAAAAATTTTAACTCAATATATTGTCGTTAGTAACTAAGAGAAGTGTTTTTCGTTTTTGATATTATGCGACTAAATAAAATAGGTGACAAGGTGTAATAGGTGATCATTAGAGTTGCAAATGCGTGATTTCGAATACATAATGATTACTAGCGCTTGTTTAGTTTTTTATGACAAAAAAATCAGCAGTTTCAGTTTTAGTATAATAAAATTCAGTTATCTGTTACATCTTGTACAAGTTACCAATACATCTCACCTGAAATTTAGGTCATCAAACAGCCCAATTTCATCATCATCATTTTCTTACCCTTATCCCACCTACTCGGGTTCGGTATCTACAAGTGTACATTGCTTCCATTCATCTCTATCATTCGTCATACCTGAATTCCTTTCTTTTTAACCCTAGATCACAAACCACACGTCAAAATGGCGACTCGTACCTTGCGCATTTCGTGTGTGATGATAACGTTACTCGAAATTAGGATTAGTGATCTAGGGTTAAGATCATTCCATACCGTTCATTCAAAATTAAAAAAAAAACAAAATTCAAAATATTTTTTTCGGAAAAAGTGTTCCGAAAACCTTCCAAACTTGGTGTGAAGAACCCGTGTCTTGGTCATGTTCATTCACCCATATTTTACCTCCCAATTTATGGAAAGAAAATTCATAGACCGTAATAAACCGGTACTGAGGATTAACAAACTGCCTACAGGTCATATTTTAAATAAAGCTATTAATTAATAAAAAAGTGAAGCCAAAGTCCGGGGCTGCCTTGGAAATAAGCTAACTTTCTAATTTTCATCACGGCCCAATGGAACGTTTAATTAAGTCAGTTTTTGGCCTTTTTCTTTTCTCTCTTGTAACAATAATTACAAGTTTCCCCACTTCTTTGATCTAATTTTGTATGTACTCAAATGCCGGTTATTAAGCATGATGAAAAGAAGGTAATTAGATTGAATAAATACTATTTAGGGGGTTTTAATTTTCAAAAATGTAGGGTGGATCAGAAGGGGAGTCAACAGGGAAAATAAGGTCAGTAAGCGTAATGTTTTAAAATAGATAATTAAGCTAATTGAAGTCTTTAGTTGGTAGATCTAACTAAACCCTAAAATAAAGCTGTCTTTGTCATTGCGGTATATCAGATAAGAACGTCAATAGTTTTGGTAAGTTTCGACCTGTTAATAAAAGCTCTCAGAAGCTTGATTGTTCCAGTGTGCCTATGTTATGTTAATACTTACTTATTATAGTTACAACTGAAGGCTATCGGCATGACAGATGATTATGGCTACTTATTCTGTACAATCTTACCTACTTGCATGTTTAGGTCTGGTGTGTATTTTTCTATGAGTGTGAAACGTTAAAAAAAATTAAATTTTAAATTTATGTATATACCTACTAAATAATAATTTAAGCCGTAATTAAATAATAATGGTAAGGAAATATTCCTATTTTTATCCCAGGAAAAACGCATCACATGTTTCTAATAGTATTCATTTACTATATTTATTCAGTAAATACCTACATGGTCAGTAAATATATCGAAAACTTAGTCAAGTTTCGTTTTAAATTTCCTTATTTTGCAATTCTGATATCATATTCGAAGATAGAATAATTTTATGTGCGAATAATGAAATTTTGAAACATTTTTGCCCTGTTCAAAAAATTCATTTGAAAGATACCTATTTTTATTGGCGGAAACTTGAATTGGCTTATAGGTAAAGTAATATATATATTATGTATGGTGAGTCTGTAAGTTTTCTAAATAATTATATCCTACTTAATACTGATTATGAATGCGAAAGTTGTGTGAATGTTTATTACCAAGTGGTACCACTTATCTTCGCAGCTATAATACCTACTACACAGATTTCGATGAAATTTTAAATGTAGATAATTTAGATTCTGGAAAGGCTACTTTTCATAATCATCATTGTCACCACGGTTTTCCATTAACGCGCTGTTGAAATCGCGGAGCGCAGCTAATGAGAAATAGAAAATAAATAGATGTAACTGTGATTTTCAATTAAGTTTTATCAATTTCCTTTTTTGAAGGTATCAAATAGCAAAATAAAGAGAGTCGCCAATCAAAACAGTCTAAAAGTGTAGAGGCGTCCACAATGGCTAATTGCGTTTTATAAAAACTCGGCTTTTGTTCTCGAAAAATAATTTAATTTTAATGAAGAGTCAGCTTTGATCGGCCGCGTCATTTCGTTTGACGGAGAATGAAGTGAATGAATGAGAAATAACTTTTGAATTTTTATACAAACTGTCCATTGGAACTGACGAATTCAGGACTGAGATAATATTTTTAAAATAAATTATCATCAGTTACTTACGTACCTGAAATATGGTTATTTCAGCTCAAGCGGACTTCGGGAACTGGATAAAAATTCAGTTGCAATAAAATCAAAGGACATTTCGTCGATAATCATTGACATATTTTTTTGCTGATTTTGGTTTTCGCCATTTTTAGGGTCCCATAATTAAAGTGGTTCACGATGATGATCTAATTAATAATGATCATAACGATCTATTAGTCCTTTTCTAACCTCCTAGCTCGCCTGCTCCTAGCTTTCCTGACTTAGAATATCCTTTCCTTTTAACCCTGTATACATACAGATATACCGTTACAGACCTCTAGACTAGATTACATGAAATTACCCTGAGAGTTACTACAATTATCTCGAGGCTGGCAATAAATTATAGCGAGCACTAATATCTAATAATTACCTGCCAAATCAACTGTCTGTGACACAGCATCATAACATTACAGTAATAGGTTTGTATATCACATCTAATTGAAACACCTAATACGATCTCAAAGTTAGAGCTACAAACTAAGCCTGTTGTCGTTGAAATTAAGTTTTAGCCACAATAGAACCTAATTGGGACATAAAAGCTGTACTTGGCTAATGTATAGAAAACCTTTTCTTAGTTTTTGATTTTTTTTATGCTATTTAGTGACGAGGCGAGCAAATCACTAGCCTGATGTTAAACTTCACGTTTGCGCATAACAGGTCTGCACTACCCAGAATTTTGAACTTATACAATTCAAAACCCTGCACGGCACAGCACTGCTCGCCACCCTGAGATATAAGATAAATAAAAAAATATATATATAAAACCTCTGACGGAGTGTACATGTAAAGGTTTGATGATAATCAGTTGAGTTTCGTAAAACTTACTAATACTCGGTAACATATAATAAATGTTCAAACGTCAAAGTTCATGAGTTTGGATGTTTATTGCTCACGCAAAAACGGCCGATTGGATTTAGATGAAATTTTGTGAAGAGGAAGCTTAACATATTCTTTTTCATCTCGGAAATTCCGAATGAAACCGCGGGGCACGACTAGTTAATACCATTAGTTAGCAGTGGCGGATCCAGGGAGCAGGGGAGGGGGTTGCTAAGGACCTACAACAACTTATATCTCAGGGTGACGAGCGCAGTGCTGTGCCACGCAGGGTTTTGAATTCTGCGAGTTCAAAATTCTGGGTAGCGCAGACCTGTTAAGGGCAAACGTGACGTTTAACATCAGGCGAGCGATTTGCTCGTCTCGTCACTCAATTACATAAAAAAAAAGAGCTTAAGCCCCTTAAAAGCACCTCAAATACCTGTAAACCTACGCTTGTGTTTTAGTGCCCTTAATTACCGGGCTTAAAAAAACAAAATCCTGGATCTGCCACTGTTTGTTAGGCTAGAATACACTGACTGTCCAACAATATACCTCATCCTAACTATACGTCGCGCCTCTGCTATTTGCAATTGTCGAATTATTAGCTCCAGTAATTACTAATGCCAGGTAGTTAATGGACAGTCCCTAATTAATCGAATTGATAACTTTACATTAATTTCTATTGTAATAATTAATATTCATATTACATATAGTATTACATATTACATCATAGTACCTACTCATCATTTTGAACAACTTTTACTATGGGACCGTCACAGAAATCGCGAAAAAAAAAATTTGCTGTTCCACGGACAAATGTCAATGACACTCGACAAAATATGTGTACAGGGTTATTTATACAGGGTATGCTGAGCCGAAAAGGGCTCATAGTACTCATCATTATGAACAACTTTTACTATGGGACCAACCCTGAATTCGCGAAAATAAAATCAGCTGTTCTATGCATTTTGTCGAGTATCATTGACATTTTTCTATGGAACAGCTGATTTTTTTTCGCACATTCGGGTTGGTCCCATAGTAAAGGTTGTTCATAATTATGAGTACTATGAGCGCTTTTCGGCTTAGCATACCCTTTATGAATATCACTGTATATCTAATTCCGGGTTGTTTCCATATTAAAAGTGGTGCAAGATTTCATCCGAACAAACATAGCTACATACTACATTGCAAGTTAATTAAAAACTCTTTTCACGTTACCAAAACCCCGAAACTCTCTAAAGATTCTCCAACGCATAAAGTTCTAATTCCTAACAAAAATGCAAAAAGCGCGCAGTAAATTTGCAACAGTAATTCGCGGAGATATCTTCCAGTAATTATTTACTAGTACTCCGGCGTCGCACCCTGGGAGCATCGTATTTCACCACCTGGAGCCTTATTCTGGAGAGTGAGAAATAGTCTCGGTCACTGTCGCTCTCATTAGAAATGTCATGAGAGTGAGAGTGACGGAGGTAATCTCGAGCGCCTAAGAATAGGGTCCTTGTATAACTATAATAACGGGAAATTCTGCCGCGGAAATTTATTAGTCTGAGGTATGAAGCTTATATCACTGTAACGCAGTAGGTAAACTTCATTCTGTGCTTACAAACATATTTGCATCTATATTTAGAAGAAAAATAAACTGTGCCTTAATGGAGGTATCCTAATTCGTGTGCTTGCATCTATTTGTATCATAAGACGTAGTCTTCTATCTATCTATACAGAGACTGAGTTATATGGAAAGGCTATGCTAAATCGAAATGGGCTCATAGTACTCATCATTATGAACAACTTTTACAGTAGGATTAACTCGGAAATCGAGAAAAAAAATCAGCTGTTGCATAGAAAATAAAAAACTCGGCAAAATGTAAGGAACAGCTGATGTTTGTTGCGATTTCCGGGTTGGTCCTATAGTGATTCATTATGATAAGTACTACGACTCCTTTTCGGCTTTTTCCCTTTCCTTATAACCCTGTATAGGTACGTCCATCTATCTAGCAATCATAATCTCTTCAATAAGTTGCATTTAACCCATTCATAATAACACTCTACTCTCTAAAAACACCCAAGTTCTTCCAAAACCTACCAATCAGAATTTAATTCTAAACAGATCCAGCGCCCACAACTTTAACACGAAAACCGACCAAAGGCGGTAAAGAAAATTTATGAATTGGATTTCGCAAGTGAATTTTTTGCCAGTTTATTCTAGCTCCCGTCCGGCAGTCAAAGGACTATTGTTCATTGAACGGTTATTTTTCGAAACGTGCTTCGGATTTTGAAAATTCAGCTTTAGAATACCGCGCAGGCAATATTTTCGATGATACATTGTTATGTAAATTGGCCGTGTCGAAGTGGCGTGTAAAAGAAAAATGGCAGCCAGCAGGAAACGGAAGCACTGCCTAAACTTTTTGGTCGCGGCGCAGGTATCTCACTTTACATAATGCAGTGTTTGCCTCGCACCTTGGTTTTATAAACATTTTATGAGTGCGCTTGGATTCCCTTGCAACTGTAGCCAAGCAAAAATATACCTACATTGTAAAGGACTTTTGGACACGACAAGATTATGAGAGCCGAGGATATCTAGCGGTTACTCACAGTCACTGTTAGGTTGTTATGTATATTACTTACTAATTGATGCTCAGAACTTCGCATCTGGCGCAACTCAGACTTGGATTTTGCAGGTTTGGGGCAATAAAATATAGCACTCAGACTAGCTACACTACCCCCTGCATATTATTATTTTATTTTTTCAAAATAATAATAAGCGGACCACTTGCGGTTTCTTTTCAAGTAGCGCTGTGTTTAGAATGTCTGTACAATGGGCAAGGAGTAGGAAGCGTTTGTCGACTATTTTTCTGTCGAAAACTCAATCGTAACTTTAAATTCTAGATTTCACTTTTAAGATAGAGGACTTACATTTTCGGCCAATCCATCGTATTGGTAATTTTTTTTTGTTTGTTACTTCTTACCACTTAAACGGATTCCGTCCGTTTATACACGTACCTAAGCATATTTCTATCGCCAAACCTGTAGTTTCCTGTAGTGTCCTTTATCAAACAATCGACTAATCGTATTTAGTCATCGGCATGAAAAAAAACCTATATCGATGTAATACTAATCACAATACAGGGAACAGACATAACACGACAATAAACTTTAAATGCATTTTATTTAAAATATATATTTCATTATTACATAGATACAAATTGAAGTACCTACGAGTACAAAACGGAACTATGTTCCAAAAGATAGTTCATAGATCAAAAAAATATCAAAAATAGATCAGATAAAATTAATCAAATATTTGAAGTTAATTGATAATTATAAGTAATATTTAGTGTTACTGTCATATTTTTAAAGGAAAGCGGCCAACCGGGGAGCATTGGCACAATGGGGGGACATTGGCAAGCCGGGGAAATTGGTATATTGGAGGGGCATTGGCAGAACGGGGACATTGGTATGTATTGGGAAAATGGCATTATGGAACCTTGGGGTACATAGGGGGGAATTGACATATCAGGAGACATAGGGATATTGGCGGGCAGTGGTAAATTGGGGTATGTTTGCAAACCGGGGAGTGTTGGCCAATAAGGCAGTTTTTCCAAATTGGGGAGTGTTGGCAAATTAGAAAGCTTTGGCATATCGGGTAGTGTTGGCAAATTAGGATTTGGCGTATCCGTGAACGTTGCCGCGATAGAATAATTGTTTTCGTCACTTATTGGTTTGTCGGAAAACAGATCCCGTGATCCATCTAGTGTATCTTGTACATCGCCTCCAGCCGTTAAACCCCATTTACTCAATAAGTTGTCCAATTCTAAATCATCATCCTTCGTAGAGGGATTTGGAGCACCTGTGTGTAAATTATTTTACAGTTACAAACTATTTATTTGGATACGGTTATAGTAATTTTAATAGTGATGATGATGATGATGATGATGGCGGTGACGATGCTGAAAAATAGTACACTAGGAAGCATATCTACTAGTTTTGTAGTAATCAAAGCCGAATGCTGACCGATTCTGGGAAGTGAGGAATTGTAAGACACATACAAGTACATGAATGTTACAAGTCTAGACGAATCTTTACGCGCTCTATTGATCAAACAATCAACCTTGTTTTAATTGTGCTAAGCAAAAAATTAAATAACCTGCCCGCAGGTTTAGCATGCGCCGTGGACAAATAGTCTGTCCACCGTGTTTATCCCGCGAGTAAAAGACAAACATATCCAGTTTTGTACGTGTGGATAAAACATGGGAACACCATTGATCCACGGCTCGTACTAAGCTTGCTGATTGAGTGATCTTTGGTAATTGGCATATCGGTCATGGAGGGAAAGAGTTTTAACGTATCCGTGAACTTACCCGTAGTAGTGTTGATTACGTGACTTATTACTTTGTCGGAGAACAGGTCTTGTAATCCATGTAGTGTATCCTGTACATCGTCTCCAGCCGCAATATTCGAAAAACTTGATACTATGTCTTTCAATTCCGAATCATCATCCTTCAATTTCTCCATATTCGGAGCATCTGTGTGTAAATTTTTTTACAGTTAAATTATATTTATTTGTACACAGTTATAGTAATTTCAATAGTGCAAATGATGATGATAGTGGTGACGATTACTTTTTATGCTATATATATATATAGTATATATATATATATATATAGTATATATATATATATATATATATATACTATATATATATATATATATAGTATATATATATATATATATACTATATATATATATATATATATAGTATATATATATATATATATAGTGTGACGAGACGAGCAAATTGCTCGCCTGATGTTAAACGTCACGTATGCCTATAAAAGGTCTGCGCCACGCAGAATTTTGAACTCTTAGTATTCAAGACCCTTCACGACCCAGCACTGCGCTCGTCACCCTGAGATTTGTATAAGATGTTTAATCTCCTATTTGCTCTAAAAATAGTACACTACGAAGCATACTACTAGTTTTTAGTAATCAAAGCTGAATGTTGACCGATTCGGGAAAGTAAGGAGGTGTAAGATATACAAGTTCATGAATCATACAAGTCTGGACGCACCTTTACGCGGTCTAATCAAACAATCAGCTTTGTTCTTATTGTGCTAAGTACCTATACCTCTAGAATTAAATAACCTACTTGGTGTGGGCCGTGTAAAAATTATTTGTTCACAGTGAGTGTTTATCCCGCTAGTAAAAGACAAACATATCCATATTCCAGCGTTTCTACGTGTGGATAAAAACATGGGAACACAATATTATCCACGGCTCTTACTAGGCCTGCTGATCGTGTGAAATTTTGGCATATCATTGGTAATTGTCATATCCGGGAGTGTTAGCATATCGGTCATGGAGGGAAAGAGTTTTAACGTATACGTAAACTTACCCGTAGTAGTGATGATTTTGTCACTTATTACTTTGTCGGAGAACAGGTCCTGTAATCCATGTAGTGTATCCTGTACGTCATGTACGTGTACAGCATCCACAGATTTACTGAATAAGTCTTTCAACTCCATAACACCATCCTTCATATTAGGATTTGGAGCACCTGTGTATAAATTATTTTACAGTTTAATAAAAATAGCGATGATGATGGTGTGGTGGTGATGATGCTGAAAAATAGTACACTAGGAAGCATATCTACTAGTTTTTTGTAATCAAAGCCAAATGTCGTCCTATTCTGGAAAGTAAGTAATTGTAAGATATACAAGTTCATGAATGTTACAAGTTTGGACGCACCTTTACGAGGTCTAATCAAACAATCAATCTTGTTTTAGTAGTGCTAAGTAAAAAAATAAAATAACCTGCTTGTAGGTTTAGCCTGGGCCATGGACAAATTATTTATCCACAGTGAGTTTATCCCGCGAGTAAAAGACAAACATATCCATATTCTAGCGTTTCTACGTGCGGATAAAAACATGGGAACACAGCGTGTATACTCACTATAACATCCAGCCACCAGCATCAGCCAGAACGAGAAAGCAGGGCCCATCTGAAAAAAAACTAAAACTTAGCTGAGACTAAAATCCCATTTCCAGAAATTTAGTTAATTCCAGGAATAATTTTTATTGGTTGTAGGAATGAAAAGTTATATTTCGTTATTTCGAATTTTGTTTATTTTAATTTGAGCTAAAACCTCTAAAGTTAAGTTAAATTTGAACATTGAAAGGTACGTCTTTTTAAAAGTTTTTACAGTTTCAAGGGACCAACGAAACACGAAACGTATTATTCCTTGAATCCTCTTTTTCAGACTCGAGAAGACAAGACAAGATTGGCACATTACCGGAATGAGTGGCGTACAAGAAGCGAGGCCCACGGCCCATGCTCAGTAGTGGGCGATAACGGGCTGATAATGAAGATGATATTAAAGTTTGAATAGAATTTATTTGGAATTTTAAATCAACATAGCAGCCTTATTATAATATGTACTAAATATTGATAAATAAAAAACTCTTAAAACAGCAATTAATTTGGTAACCTACTTCTTAATTTAACTAAAACTAACCACAACATAAAAAATAATATTTATAATAAAACATACACAAGAGTAGTAAGGAATACTAAAACTTACCATAGTCATTTTCTATTGATGATAAATAGAGTCACTGCTGTATAACTTATGCTTCAGGTTCACAGTGATACTGAGATCAATCCAACAGCACCAGTTTATATATTAAATTATAAGCACCTAAAATATAGGGGTACCTATAATTCATGTTATCAAGCACTTCCAGTAAATAACAATTAAAAAAATAAAATTTCCAGTAGGTAAAAGGAAAAAAACAAAAACACATTTATTAATTATCAATAATAGTTAGTTATTTTAAATAGGTACCTAAGATTTGAACTCATTGTCTAAGTGACCAAGATTGTTTTTTGTAAGTTATAACAGATTACATTATACCTATGTATAAAAGTCGTATTTATTTATCTACAGAAAGGGGCGGACAAAGATAACGAAATAAACCCAAACGATAAGAATATTAGTTTTTACCGTCGTACCAACTAACAGCAGATTATGGTATCAATAGACTACGCTCACAATGCAAGGCATCTTACCTGATGAGATATCAGAATAGAGGCATGATGGAGCGATAGCGTTCGCTTAGAAACCTAACCTTGGCAGGTTACCATTTTCCAACTCTTTCTTTTTTAATAAATCTTGAGGTTGCTAAACAGAAAATTGGCCAGGCAGATGGACTAAAAGAGGCAACCTTATAATATATTCACCACTGGCCCCTTCAGAGCT
The DNA here is from genome assembly GCA_949125135.1 of Alcis repandata. Taxonomy (NCBI): domain Eukaryota; kingdom Metazoa; phylum Arthropoda; class Insecta; order Lepidoptera; family Geometridae; genus Alcis; species Alcis repandata. The sequence goes on from OX421240.1 coordinate 5,437,918, forward strand.
ATCACCGTGCATTGGTTGCATCCTGTAATCTGATGCAGTAAATTACACCCTTTCTTTGCCTCAGTAATCTAGCCTAGATTTTGAACATACTAAGGCAATTCCAGTGGGATAAGGTCTCACAAATAGATCTTTTTTGATAGGTCTAACTTTCAATCTGTAAATGTTATAAAATAATTTAAGGATCCATGGGAGAGGTATAACTAAAATTAACGGCAAAAAAATCACTTTTGTTGTTGTATTTGTTTTTAGCGGCAACAGGAATATCATCTGTGAAAATTTCAATTATCTAACGGACAGACAGACAGACAGATGGACGGACAGCGGAGTCTTAGTAATAGGGTCCCGTTTTACCCTTTGGGTACAGAACCCTAAAGAAAGGTAAGGTTCTTCCATGCTAGAAAAATGAAAACCTACTATGGTTTTTAGATATTACTAAGTGATCATCATAGAGCCATCATAGTTCTATCACAGAATAATAGTAGTGCTGTTTTAATATCTTATGATTAGATTTCTTGCAATGGGAGCTTAGTACTACTACATCTATGAATAATGTTGAAGCTCGTTCGTTTCGCTCGCTCGGTGGTACACAATACGCGAAGCGAGCCGACCATTGTGTACTTTCCATTGTAAGATGCTTCAATAAGCTCAAGAATAAGAGGCTGCCGCGTATGTGTGACCTACAAATGTATATTGTTAGCGGTTTTCGTTTGTTTAAAGCCGCTTTGAGAAATGACGCAGTTTATCGCTCGCACAGTCAAGAAATTTTAATTGTCTTACAATTTTTATTCTACTAATATTATAAACGCAAGTTTGTGAGGATGTATGATTGTCGCTCTTTCACGCAAAAACGGCTGAACAGATTTACATTAAATTTGGAATGAAGGGTTGTTCATGGTCAGGATAAACACATGGCTACTTTTTATCCCGGAAAACTCATGTTATGATAACTTTTTGACCGCGAGTGAAACCGCGGGGCTCAGCTAGTATTCCATAAAAATAAATTAATTGCTGTGGAAAAAAATAGAAATTGGTTCAAGCCATTTTTTGTGTCTCAATACTGGGTGATTTAGGAAGAAAAATGGCGGTACCTCAAGGATAGCAGACGAAGCTACGGAGCGTAGATACTATCTACTATTTATTTGAAGTCGTCATTATCGTTCGCTGATTGTGTTTTATCCTAAGGGAACCGATTATTTAAAAGGGTATACCTAGTGTGGTCTGTGTGCTAATTCAGGATAAAAGCTACCTGTGTACACAATTTTGTCCAAATTCATAAAGCAGTTTCAGCGTGAAGAAGTAACAAATATTCGAACCATCTAGAATTAATAGGGTTCGTGTTATTCACTAGCTGAGCTGTTGTTTCGCAAACGCGATGATGATTATAATGATGATAAGTAGAGTCAATCTGTTAACATGTGTTAAATAATTAATGTTATACGTTTAAATAAAATACAAACTAAATTTTACTCAAATTTTTTTTTATTAATATAATATATAATCAAACAATAAACACAACTATGAGGGTTTTAACTTTTGGTACTTGGTAGTCACTAAAAATGTATGATAACTCTCATTATCACTTTTCTATTCATGTCTTATTTAAATTAATAAATATTTAATGAAACGCATTTAAAAATATTTAAAATCATTGAGTTAATCTCTCGACTAATCACCAAAATTTAAAAGTTACACGTGTAGAGACGTGACATGATTAACAACTTTCTTGAACAGTTAATTACATAATTTTCCAGCTTCAATCATAAATGAATAAAGAATATAAGCATGTAATTCGTATAAAACATACTTAATAGGTAGGTATATCAAATACAATAATTCAGAATAAAACCAGGTGACTGATAGATCTGAAAATTGAAAGTACGTGATAAAGGAATAGCAACAGACCAACAGTTGCCTTCACAAATCATATTGGTTGAAATAAATTACAATGTTTTAAGAATTAGTAGACTTATGGCTAATATTGGGTAAGTACAGGCCAAAAATGGTGACGCATTAGCTTTAGGCGTATTGAAAGGTATTGCTGACATGTCAAGCATGCTGCCAGGAAGATTTGGTATAGGAACAGGGTAAGGAGAACGTATTTGCGCACCACCTGGCCCTGGTATACCTGTCATGCCAGGCACGCCCAAAGGAACATTTGATATAACAGCAGAGTAAGGAGAACGTAGTATTTGCGCACCGCCTGGACCTGGTATACCTGACATGCCAGGCACGCCCAAAGGAACATTTGATGTAGCAGCAGGGTAAGGAGAACGTATTTGCGCACCACCTGGCCTTGGTATACCTGATATGCCAGGCACGTTCAAAGGAACATTTGATATAGCAGCAGGGTAAGGATAACGTATTTGCGCACCGCCTGGACCTGGTATACCTGACATGCCAGGCACGTTCAAAGGAACATTTGATGTAGCAGCAGGGTAAGGAGAACGTATTTGCGCACCACCTGGCCTTGGTATACCTGACATGCCAGGCACGTTCAAAGGAACATTTGATATAGCAGCAGGGTAAGGATAACGTATTTGCGCACCACCTGGCCCTGGTATACCTGATATGCCAGGCACGCCCAAAGGAACATTCGGTATAAACGGACGTATTGGCCCACTGGGACCAACTGGCATGTTAATAGGATTGCGCCGTTGTCTAGTTTTTTTACTGGTCTCAGTAGGTGCTCCAACATCAGTTTGGACTAGTTGTTTGAGGTTTGTCTCTGCATGAGATTCTTCTGAAGATCTTTCGATATCCCTCTTAAATCTGGGTACACGGTTGACAGCATCGGTAGCTACTAATTGTGCTTCTTCTTGTTTCCATGATTCGTCTTGTGTATTCTTGAAATGTTCGCCAATTGAACTGTTTTCATGATCTTCAGTTTGTAATGTACCGTTTTCAATTAATATTCTGGGATTACCTGCGAATACAGAATTGAATACATGAATATATTACTAAGTTATGAATGCCATATTATTTCGATCGTCATGACTAATTAATTTGCTGTGCTTTAGTAAACAAATGTTGCCACTTTTTTGGAATATCTAACCACTTTAGCTAAGTAGTCATGCTAAGTGGTAATATAGTTACCAAGGATATTAGCAAAGCCCCGCGACTTCACCTGCTATTCTATTCTACAGGAAAGTATTTGTCAGCGCAGGCCGAGACCGTCAATATTCCATTTAATAAGTGTCGGAAAACACACAAATAAAAAGAAGTCCTAGATCAAACCCTATTGACACGGTTAGTATTTACATTTAGGCAACTCAAGAACCCGTATACGCACAATAACAAGCTGCAACCAGCATCAGCCATAGCCACAAAACCAGGCCCATCTGAAACCAAACAAATTCTGATAATATACAACCAATATATTGAAAGCCTAGTTACCCTAGGTAAGTACAGTCATACTTCCATCTGTTAAATACCTATATGATTTTTTCATAAACTTTTAATTTTAGAATCAAATCAAAACGATTCACAAAAAAAATTTCATGTAAAAATATAACTAAGATAAACTGTTGCACACTGCCCACTGGTATTACCAGCTGAATCACTAGCTATTATTATCAGCTCTTGGGCAATAGTTACCGCAAAACCTAAAAATTCAGAAGTGGGATAAAAACCTACGCTTACTGTCTATTCAGATTCAAATATATTTATTGAACAACTGATACATTGTAATTTATAAGTTAGATGTTAGTGCATTAGTTGGAATTGTCAGTTTACCCACATCAGGCATTCAATATGTACACAGTCAAATAGTTTTAGTAATTTAAAAAAAATTAACAATTTCCAATTCAATTTTAAATTCTATGCATACTTATTATGTCAAATAATTTTAATTAAATGTCAATAGTATTCAATTAAGATAATATCATGTCAATCCTGTAGATCTATCTCTATTCACAAACTTAACTTAACTTATAACTCACCGTTGCCATTTTTACCGCACGGTTTTGCACCACAATATGTATGCAAGATATTAACTGATGCTGTGACCGATTCAAACTGTATACTAGTATATATACAACATCGGTACATCATTAATATCTCTGGCCATTATTATGAGCTAGATATCAAAATAGAACCTATCGACAACAATAATAAGGTAAACAATGAATATAAACTTTCTAATAATCAAAATGAAGTAACTAGGATTATCATACTATTTATTTTTAGTTAGTTACTGTTTATGTAACGTTTTATAATTATTTAGAAGCTATTACTGCAGTTGTCTCATATTGTTGCGCTCAAGTTCTTTCATCAACTTTTGACCGAAGATAGAATATTTTATTTTTGCTCGTCGGATTTGCGGCTATTATGGCATTGCACTAAAGAACTTTGACGCTAGAAACTTTGCTAACTTTGCTTAACTTTGCGATAAGGCCGCCAGTTGTCGCACTAGTTTTATGTGTTATAATTCTTTTGTTTGTAATTTATGGTGTGAACAATAAAGAGTTTATCTATCTATCTATCTATCTAGCAGCTTGATCTATTCTAGCAAAGATTGAATAAATTATTTGGTGCGGTTAATACGTAAAATTATCCGTAAAATGCATGTATGTAGTGTGTGTACCTGTGCAGTGTGTGTATTCTAAGAGCTAAGTGACCGTGCAAATAATGTAAGACACTTAGTGAAATTGACTTTTTCTTGTTGTCGGTGCTTGCTGTAGACTTTGCAGAATGTTGAATATAAAAAAAAAAACAAGTAGTACTTATGGTTGTAGTTCCTTAACTTTACTTAGCGTTTAATTCGCTTACGCATTCACTAATCTTTCAGAATACGCATTTTGAATTCAAGTTACACCATAATAACGTCATATCACGCCTATAGAAGGATGGCGACGCGTGACCCAGTTGTATAAAAAAAAAACCAGGCCCCGTTCATTAATGTTATTATGATTGTTTTAAATGATAATATTTCTCTAATTATTTTATAGGTCTCGTATATTTTTAGAAGTAGGGACTCAAAAGTTTAATTTTTTAACAAATTATTGCAGGTTCGTGAAATAAAACGCAATACCAGCGTATTGCGTTTTATTTCATTCTGTCGTCAGTCATCTATCAGTAATGTCAACTAATGTCACGTCATTTTCAGTAGTCAACCGTCATCCCGACAATCGTGTTATTCTAAAGGCTACACCACACCACACCGGCACTGCCGCCGGCAGGCCGGCGGGTATTCAAGCCGCCGGGCTTGCTGCACACACGACCCGGCGCCGGCATGGCCGCCGGGGTGTAATGGTGCTATACGGCATGTGCCGGCGGCTTGCATATGCCGGCGGCATGGCCGCTCGGCAAAAACCCGGCGGCACTGTGTGTAGTAGCCTTAACCGAACGAAGTTTCCGCAGTGTTTGCATTATTTGTTGATTTACCGAAGATTTGGCCTGATAATATTCCTCTCTGACGACTCTGCTTTTCACGAGACACACGGCATTCCCTCTGGACTAAAGATTTGCAAGTGATCTTTGTTGAAAATGGCTCTGCGGTGTATAAATTGCCGGTTACGCATAACTCGTATTCAAAAACATTAATCATGTAAATAAAGCAAGCTATTAGTGAAACGCATTTTTTAGACTTATACTCGTATTTATACCTGACGCAATCACAATACAGCTGGGTTTACAGTAGGTATGTAGTTATTTAGGTAATAATCATAATAACATTATAGGTTAAGTACCTACACAATTTAACCTTTGTCAATTATTTTCTCCCAACTTCTGTACATTAAATACTATTTGTATACGTATTCTTGTAGCATAAGTTATCATTGCTAAAAGTATCTCTAATGAACGTAGCTTGCAAATGTTAAAAAGGCTGGGTAAATCAGTGTATGGGACGTCGCCATTGTTCTTTAGGCAGCAAATTGGTCTCCAATTACTATCGCAATGTCATAGTGATTCGGATCCCGTAAATCATACGAATCGGTCGAGAGCGATTGGATTAGCGTTTTGTTGGACAAATGGGGCTGCGGCGTGCCGGCTGCCTCATGAATGTATGAATATTGAAAGGCTGTCGGCATGAGCCTTCGTTGATCAAATGTTGAGTACATTAGGTTTGGGATGTGCTTGTGCGTGGATTGGCGGAAAGAGACTTGGTGATTGAGGCGTTTTGTGCGATGAGTCAATAAAAAAGTGGTTTTTACAGTCAAGCCGAGCGTCGATGGAGATAAGGAAATGACAATTTACACGTACAGCTGGTTGGCGCGGGGGTCAGTGCTGAGTTTTAAGGGTGACTATAAATCGGGTCAAAATACCCAAGATCCAAGATGTTTACAATCAATATTCGACGTCGACATCGAAGGGGCTACTCATTACATTTAATTGTTTTGATACGTTTTTGATTTCGAATTATGTATTTTATAACGTAGTCATTTTTTTTTATTGTTTTACTAAATTGTAGGTAATTGTCGTAAATATTTTTTTACCATTTTTCTAGTAAAACAAATCTTAAGACAAGAATTGAAAAAAAAAATTAAACATAGGTTCAACTTCGTTTATAGTAATGTAGCTAGAGCTAAAAACTCTGCCAGAAGGGCTATACGAGCTTACTTAGTTACAAGAGCAGTTGACGCCGTACACTCAAGTTGTGTAAATCCATGATGTCTCTTACGGCGTGTTCTAAACTTTTATTGGTATTAGAAAAGTTTGATCGACCGGTCTTTACACGCTTTATAATTAGGTTCGCCTTAATGTTAGGTGTTTAAATAATAAATATATGATCCAGAAAAAAATACATAATTATGCTTACAGTTCTTTGACTAAAACTTTGACGAAAAATACGTACCTATTACGCCTGTGAGGGGCGATTCTGACAGGAGTAAATGGCGTACACTTTTCTATCGAATACTAGCTTCGTATTTTTACGTCAAAGTTGTGCTAGGCACAAAGTTGACACAGTACAGTTACTCTACCTGGATAACATTAATTTGGTCTATTTTTAATTCCACGCTAGGTGTGTTTCGTCATCAACAACCAAGAGCCGTGGTCAACCGCCTAGCCTGTTGAATTTTATTTTATTATAATACTTTTACATTTTCTTATAATTTTTACAATGAAATTAAGATTAAAAATGTCAATAACTGCTTCATAGAAATATGTTAATGACTCGAAAATTACATTTTAAAACAGCAAATTTTTTTGTGATTTCAGGGTTGAATCGATATTCATTGTTCATGATGAGCACCATGAGCAATTTTCGGCCTAGCGTATTCTTTTCTTATTAACCTGTATTATATTTCTGTCTGAAAACATAAATGTCTATTAAATAGTCTGATACACTACTTTGTAATGAGTCATGCATTGTTAAACTTCAATTCCAAGTCACAGCCGCGGCGATCTTAGAGGTAGAGTAATGGGTTGATTACACTTAATGAGTACTGTAGCGAGATAGTAAATGTGCACACTCGGCCGAGCAAACAAACCATGGTTCGAGTGACTGTCTCGCCTCGTCAAACTATTTATACGAACTGAATACTCGGCCGAGGGTACTGTCTCGTCACTGTACTCGTTGCGTGTAATCAAGCCATAAGAGCAAAGAAGATAATTTGATTTCGGGCAAGAGAATGACACGTCCATGAACATTTTGACTTCAACCGGTATCTCATACATATTGAGTTTACTTTTAAACGAATCATTTTCTTCCACGAAAAGTCATCTTTCTTTTTGATTTTCTTTAAAGAAATGACGCCAACATTTCCGTTCAGTTTTTCTCCCGTTTTTATCGTAAGATCTTAGAATAACTTCCCTCTGAGAATACTCGACTGTCAGTTGAAGTATCCATTGGGAACGGAGAGGTTTTTACAGAGTTCTGCTAGTTTACGCCCGTTTTGAACTGTTTGAATTAAAAGTTTATAATCCGCTGAATGGATGAGAGTTAGACGGGTGTTATCGGATAAAATGACGTTCGAAGATCGTGGTATTCATTGAGCACTGGCTAGCTTTACCCGAGCTGTGATGTAATGACGAAGATGAAAAGTAGGTACCTAGGTAGGTATAAACTATAAACAATAAAAAAAAGAAATTAACTATAAGGTATAAACTATTATATATGTACCTATCTATTTCAAATTTCATTCAGCTGTTTTAGCATGAAAAAGTATCAAACATATCCACATTCTAGCTTTGTCACATTTACGTGGATAAAAACAGGTGAGAGACAACCCGTCTTCGGCTCATGTTAGGCCTACTGAAAGCCTCTGACATGGCCTGCATAGAAACAACATGCATTGCACATTTTGGTTCAAAAATCAAGGGCCCTATTCTTGCAAGTGAGATATTATATCGGTCACTATCGCTCTCATTAGAAATGTCATGACATTGAGAGTGACCCAGATAAACTCGAGCGCCCAAGAATAGGATCCATCAGACACAAACCTGCAGTTATATCAGTGTGATGTGACTTGACTTTGCACTTTCCCCGTTCTCTTCCTGGCATAACCCCAAATTTGCCGTCAATATGTTCTTGTTCACGGCTCCGTATTATCCCGGCTTATTTACCTATCCACGAACAGAGTTGCATCCTATCGGAAACTATAAATCATCCTATTAATTAGGCCGATAATGCGTATTACGAGCCGGGATAGGTTACAAAGTATTTACTAACGATGTTCCGATAGCCTTGTTTGAAAGCCTGTCCCTAATACCAGCTCGGTATGGTTATCATTTTAGACTACACAGTCGATTTACAGAATAGCTTGCCAGCATAAGTAATTAATTAAATTACAAAACTCCGATCACAAAAGAACTTATATCCTTCAAACGGCTGCATAGATTTTCTTGAATATTTTAGCCAAGAAAACTCTCGATCAAGCCACTCTTTAAACAACAACAAAAAACCGCAACAAAATCAGTGCATTTTTTCCGGAGCTACGATTTCACTCAAATACACACACGCTACACGTTTCGATCGACACAACTATTTCATTTGTTCGATGCAATATAAACTATTCTATCCCGCTGCTTTTTACATCGGAGTAGACATGCGTTTGACCACAAACCCACCTGATGGAAAGCAACTACGATGTTGAAGATATAGCACGCTTGCCCAAAAAAACCTATTCACTCTATTTTTGCACTTTTTCTACTTATGAAAATGTTACAACATCCAGCAATCATCACAAAGACAGAGCAAACAAACAAAACATTATTATCAAATGCAATTATGCAGAACAGCGCGGGTCGAGTAGATCACTATTCGTTCTAATTTGGATATTCCCATACGCTGCGTTTCGGTGCAGGCAATATCCTCGTGATAGTTGTTATTTATTGCTCAATATAACTAACACTTACGCTGTAATGTTGGACTGAAGATGGCAGTGAATGAAGTTCGAAGATAGCGAAGGGAGCAGATTTACATCCACCAGCCTGACTAATATGAGCCGTTTACAAAATTTCTTTCCACTTATCTCGCAAGAAATTGACATAAACAGAATCAAACCGTCCACACTCCAGGAATATTTCACATCTCATCCAAAGGTTGTCTAGGAGAGATCGCTCTTAGCGATGAGACCGTCTTTGTGCCTTTCTTTTATGTTTTTACTGTTTGTGATTTCCTTTTATGGTGTCAATAAAGAGTTATTGTGTAATCCAGCTTTCGTTTTTATCCACGCCTAGATGTGACCGACGCGTGGATAAAAACGGTGGAAAGACAAATTTTCCACGGCCCACGGTAGGCGGGGAGGGGCAAATACATGGGCTGCTCGTACCATAGCCCCAAGTCACGACTGCAGTACTGCATTTGATAAAAAAAAACATTTCAGAATCTCCTCACTTTGTTCGTATACTGTTTGAAAACAAAATTCCCCCTTTAACGGAATGCTGGATCAGCACCTGACTGACACAATTCTTGATTGATGTGTTTGGTGGTTTCGAAACGAGGAACGTGTGAATTACCTACTAAATCTTTATCGCTCAGCCAAAAACGTGGTGTGTGTACTTAAATGAATAAAATAGCAAAATTACTCACTCAAATTTTTGTCTGATTAAAAGTGGCCAATGTATCTGAACCTTGACTCTAGATCCAGAATTGAGCTTTAACAGACAACAAATACAACAGCAAATAAACAACAACAAAAAACAGACACAATAGATACAAAAAAACAGAATCAAATTTTCATAGAGGTACATTTATTTTGCTATCGAATAGGTATTTAACAATATTTTTTTTACATTTTATGCAAACTTAAATTATTTTGATTTTCAAAGACACCATCAACTGGTTTCCACCGTACGTAGTTCCAAAACGTAGCTAATTATGCGCATATGGTAATTCAGAACGACCCGCGGGCCAGGCGCGTATGAAAAGGTTAGAAAACCCGATTTTGGCTTTAGCCGTTCTGGAAGTGCATTGAATATTTTAGAAGTGCGGCAAGGCAAGCTTACTTGTTTCTTAAACTTGGCTCTTTATGGAAATTCTTAGCCCATTTTCGCTATTTTGGTAGGTATGCTACGATACGTACTCTATAAAAAAAAAAGACGTGTGGCACTCGGGGACTGCCGCGGTAAAGCTATTGCATAGCATATTTTTTGCAAATAGATAGAAGAAGATAGAAGCTATGCAATAGTTTAAAAATACTGATTGTACTGCAAATGAGTAAAAAGAAAGACAGTATTTTTTCTCTCCTGAAAAGTAGCAAAATTCAACCTAGAGATTTCTCTACCACGCTGCCTTCTCTATGTGAAGAAATATCTTACGAGCCAATAATGAAGAAGGTTCCATAATTAAAGTCATGCATACTTAAATGAATTATTCCAAAATTTAAATGCAAACACGTTAGGCCCGCCCTATCCCAATATACTGAAACCTTGCCAGCCAGTACCCATTAAAAAGCTACCGAATGTCAAATTAGATTACTTTTTTATTATTCCAGCCAGCATACTTTTCTGTCATAGGTGGATAAATGGAGGAACTATTTTTTTCTAAGAAAGACTGTCATTTTTGTTTTGGAAGTGCAATAGTGGCGCCTCCATTGAACTATTTTTTGACTTCGGTGGGGGTGTCAGGTTTTTTTGGAACGGAATTTCTGCATTCCACGCTCAAGGCCCGCGATAAAATCAATGCAATAGCTTAAAAGTTTAACAAACTTTCTTATGCTTAAACTAAAAGTATAACAAAAGCGTGCAATGTTATACTAGGTATGAAGTAGCCAAATCAGCTATACCATTTCATATTGAAGACCTCATCATTTGGCTTAGTGCGGTAATATATCCGCCTTACAAGTCAGAGGTTCCGGGTTGGATTCCCGGCCGGGCAGATGTTTGAATGATAAATTTAAATATCTGTTCTGGGTCTGGGTGTTACTTGTCTTTGTCTTTGTGTGTTCCGTGGCATCCCCGACACAGGATTTTCCTAGTGGGGAGCTATGAGTGTGAAACGTTTACGTTTATTCTACAGAACCCGATAATTTAGTTAAAATTATTGTTACCTAATAGTTATAACTTTTCGGAAACCTTCCAGCGATTTAAAACGCGTCAACAGGTTAGGCAAACAAATAACCCAATTTCTAAAATACATAACTATGACGTCACTTTTGTTGTGCCACTTACCCACTCAACTAATCTGACAAGACTCGAATTATTCGTATCTTTTTACCTACGGTTCTGAATCTACTTCAGGGAAGAACCCTAAAGACGAGACTCTGGTATCTGTCTGTCTCACAGGCAGTTTTTATTTATTTTTGTAATGTCAACAATTGTACATTAGAGCTGTCAAATAAAGTTTAGTAAAATTAATAAAAAAATCGACACTTATATCACGCTCAAATAGGTAAACCGTATTTTAATCATCAAAATGAATTGTCTGAAAAATGCTGCAGCTTTGAGATCTGGATTCCATGCTAGCAATATGTAACTGCTGTATATCTGGCGGTTTGTGTTCATCTGTGTTTACTGTTGGCCAGCCATATCTGGCGGAAACTGATGACGCATTCGAGAATTTCAGTTTAGTGCGTAGTAAATAAATGTTACATAATTAATTGAACTTGAACGTGACTAGCACAGGATTGAGGTAGAAAGTACAGTTAGTGAGAAGCCATACCAGCCATACGCAGCAAGGTATAAAAGGTATATAAGGTAAAGAAAGCTGCGAACGATGATGATGTTAATATTTTTAGTTGCTACATTTGATATAACAAATGACAACATTTTATAAAAATACGTGTATTCGCTGTAACTACCACGTAAGTGGGATAAAGGTAAGAAAATGATAATTATTACATAATAATCCGATTTTAAGGGCCGATTTTCTTCAGAATCCACTAAACGTTTTATCTATACTAATATTATAAAGAGGAAAGATTTGTATTTTTAACCCCCGACGCAAAAGAGGGGTGTTATAAGTTTGACGTGTCTGTTTGTCTGTCTGTCTGTCTGTCTGTCTGTCTGTCTGTCTGTCTGTCTGTCTGTCTGTGGCATCATAGCGCCCGAACCACTGAACCGATTTCAGTTTAGTTTTTTTTGGATGAAAGGAGACTTAATCGAGAGTGTTCTTAGCTATGTTTTATAAAAATCGATTGAGCCGTTTAAGAGTTATGGTGGATTAAAGTGGGGATGGAAGAACCAAAATTCTACAAATGTGCCCAAAATGGTTGTCAAATGAAAGATAAGATATTTTATCAGTGGTAGGACTGTCTAGATTTTTTTTTATTAATAATTAAAAAAAAAATAAAAAAAAATAATAAATAAAAAAAAAAAAACCAATTAATATACCAATGTTGGTACTAACATACAAAAAGTATTAAATAAAAACTTAAATTAAAAATTTAAAAAACCCCCTACACAAAAACCTACCTAAAAAAAGTACGAAATAATAATTTGAACATAAAAACTAAAACACCGCTAAAAATATTAATAATTACAACAAAATATTAGTTAGTTACAAAGAAAACGTCGCGTCGGGGGGACCGTTTCTAAATATTAGTATTTACAACTAAGCTACCACGATGAGTAGGTAGGTAGAGTAGGTTTTTGTGTCGGGGGTTTTTTAAATTTTTAATTTAAGTTTTTATTGTATGTTTGTGTTGAACAAACACAAAAACTACTAGACCGATTTCAAAAATTCTTTCACCATTAGATTGCTACATTATCCCTGAGTAACATAGGCTATATTTTATACCCGTGCAAAGCCGGGGCAGGTCGCTAGTTAGAAATATAATACAAATTCCGTTACATTCTAGGCTTTTATTCATAAAATTCGTCAAAACAGTTGCATACATTTTTGCTATTCATTACGAATCCCAAAGAGTCGTTACTAACTTAAACATCAAACATTAAACTTAAACACTCTTTTAACCTAAACATTCTAATACTCTAACTGAAACCTTAGACTAAAATAAAATTATTTTAGTCCAAGACTGAAACTTGACAATCTTTTGTATATTTTATAAAAAATATCTATTGTGCCAATAACTAAGAATCCTAAGACAGGCTTCAGCCCTTATCCTATTGTGTGTCTTATCGAAACCCGAGATTTTTCTATAAATGCATGACAAAAGCCTCTCTCTCGCTTGTCCTGTTTACAAAGAACTCCATCTACTGCTTACAATGCTTAGACAACTCGAGTATTTTCATACTTTATTATACTGGATAAGCAAAATTTGAAAGCAGGGCAAGGATGGGTAATTTCAAGTCTGCTTATTCAGCCGAATACTACAGGTAAGAAGCCTTTAAATCAGTGAGCCAATAGAGCTAATGGGCTCGAGTTTGTAGGCTTTATAGACAGATCTAAAGTAACCAAAAATAAATCAGTTTTTGTCATGTCCTATTTCCAGGCATGGCCGTGGAGGCTTTTCAAATACCTTTAGATTTAAAACATTACTTTTACAAAACAAAAAACTAAAACCGACTTCAAAAGACCGACTATTGAGTTATTCATCTATTTGTCGCGCACGTACTTAATGCAAATTTAAGACTTATATGGTTTTCTCATGGATACCATTATCAGAACTGGACTAAATTGAAATGGGACCAAATGGGAAGCGTCAGCTTTCTAATAAAAAAAGAATCATCAAAATCGATTCACCCAGTCAAAAGTTATGAGGTAACAAACATAAAAAAATTAAAAAAAACATAGTCGAATTGATAACCTCCTTTTTTGAAGTCGGTTAAAAATAGCACAAAATCTGTACTATCAACGCCAATATACAATTTTGTATTCTTCAGCATTGCAATTTACTAGACAAAGACATCAATACTATAATAAAAATTAGATTTGTTAACTAAAACCTTATATTTAGGGTTGAGTTTAGCTAAGCTTACGTGAATGCTTAACTTGTAATCTAAAATGCTAATAAACTAAAATACTACAAAACATACGCACAATTCAGCGTTAGTAGACCACTAAATAATCTCGTACAAGTTTTCAGGAAGCGTAACATCAGGCTAGCGTCTTGCTTGTCTTGTTATTGTGTCGCATTAAAAAAAACAATCTTTTGGCCGCTCGAAGGCCTCTGACATAGCTTGTTTAATAGCTGTGTTTCGTTTCGATTTAACTCTTGGACCTTTCAGGGTCAAAGTGAGAAGATATCTTCTAAATCTGCGTGCATCATCTCCGAACACGTCGTCGTTTACCAACAAGCGAGTTGGTGGTCAAAAGAGGATTTATTAGTTTAAAAACAAAAAAAATATCAGGTAACATTCAACGGATCCCATCCCTAGAACGGGTGTTTTGTGCAAATAACGAGGTGATTCTTCCTATCCCTTAGTAATATAAAAAATGAGAAATGTGTTTGTTTGTGCCTCTTTTACGCGGCAATAGAGTAACAAATTGGCGTGATTTTGCTTAAACATATTTTCTAAGAACAAAGTTCAATATGCATAATTGTGCTTACTCGTATTAATATAGGAAAAAAACTGAAATAGGTAAAAAAATCTTTATTGAAATCGAAATTGCTTCCTAATAAGTTTCTAAGGAATTGTCTCTGCAGAAAAAATCGCGGGACGCAGCTAGTCATAGTTATAAATTACACGAAACTTCTATCTTTTACTAATTGTATGCGTCATGGCCAAATAGCAAAAATATTGTACAAATTTTGTAAAGTTGAGAAAACTCTTAAGAAACAATTTAAAAAGGATTATACTTGAATTAAAATTCCTAAATTTAAAGATATTGTTATAGTATTATTAGGAACACGTCAAAATTGACGAGTCAAGTACGAGATTCATGATTATTTTATCTGAAGTTTATTTATGCCATATTAGGCCTTATCTCGTAAGAACAATGCCTAATTTAGCTTGCAGCCTAAATGCACAGATTACTGAAATAGTTCTCCTACTAAAATACTCCTTAGCTTTAATTTTATCAGAGATATTTTTAACACTGTTCTATTTTATGTACATTGACAGGCTTGCCTTTGACCGCCATCTCGTCTAATGGTATATAAGCAATGATGCGGTCTATGAAGCACGCTAGCCTCGAAGAAACCGATTCACTCGCAACTTGAAGACACTTGGTTTGTAGTGGTAGGGCTCTTATGCGGAGCCCGCCTGGGGAAGTACCACACCTTTGCCAGTTATTCCACCGCCAAGCAGTAATGTGCAAACATTACTGTGTTCCGGTTGGAAGAGCATTGTTTCCAGTGACATTACAGGGCAAATGGGAGATTAAACAACTTATATCTCAGGGTGACGAGCGCAGTGCTGTGCCGCGCAGGGTCTTGAATTCTGCGAGTTCAAAATTCCGGGTGGTGCAGACCTGTTATGGCCAAACGTGACGTTTAACATCAGGCGAGCGATTTGCTCGTCTCGTCACTCAATTACATAAAAAAAAATACACCCAGATTATGTCTATCAGGAAACTCCCGCTTCTAATAGTTATTATATTAGTACTGTTTTTTTTTTTTACCAAAGATATTAAACACCACAACAACAACAATAATAATAACACAATAGAAAAGCCATGTAAATATTAATAAGGGTTACAGTACCTACAGAGTTTGCTGTTTATACTTAATTGCATGGATCTTTGTTTATGCCTCTTTTTATGCAGTAGTAAGGCTTATTATACACTTTTCAAAAATACTCATTTTGTCACTTCCAACTCTTAATTGCTTCCCCCAAGCTGTGTTTTCATTCGGAAACTTCCAGAGAAGTCATGTAAAGTCAAAGTTTTAAAAGACAAAGCACAGAACACAATAGCTACAACACCCCGTTTTAACACGTGCATAATCAAAGCCAGTTTTGTTTTAGCTTCGAGAAAAATCGTAACAAAGGTGAACAATATCAAAAAGGTTTGTGTTTATTAGGCTTCATGTACTGTAAAATTCAATTACAGTGGTGAATAGGGACCGGGTTACTAAACAAAACAAAATTCGTCGTAACCAGATTCCCCTTTCATGAATAGTTAGATAACGCTTCTCACCCATGGCTCATAGAATTCCTTGTGGTGAAAATGCCATAGAATAACTACAAAGACTACTAACACCCAGTTTCAGAGCAGAAAATGGAATTAATTTAATATTTTTTGTGACTGAAATTGAGTGAGATAACTTAACGTAACGTAACTTAACTTAAGGTCGAAATGTGCAGCCCAGTATCCTTAGTCCGAGTTTAGTTTTCGAAACGATCCAACGTTTTGTAAGGACATGAAGCAACTATTATAATGCATGGAGCTTTACGAAACATTTGATCGTTTTCGAAAACTATCAAAACTCAGACTAAGGGTACAGTAGTACAGTAAAGGGTTTCTAAGTCGAAAGTGTATCGGTTTAGGCAAGTATCCATCTTTGAAAGCATCATTGCTTACCATCAGGCGAATTGAAGTCAAACGCAAAGAAAACTTAAAGAGGAAACAGAAAGAATGAGCGTCCTTCAGTAACAGACACGTTTTAAGAGGATGCGCTTTCATTCAGCTTTCACCAATGTTATAGCAGATGTCAGAAAGGTGGTACATAACGTTCAATCCAACCAAAGTAATTAATAAATACCGACTTACAACACACATAAAACATAAAAGTTAGCTCCCAAAAGCTTAATAAAACCAGTTTGCATAAACCAGCGTGCGCCTGCTCCGTGTTTACAAACATAAATCGTTCGTGATTAAACACTCCGCACGACTAACGTGGCGTCATGTCACGTCACGCTTATCTGTGTGACGTGACGCCGTCAATGTTGTGTCATGCCTTATGAGTTAGTGTGTTTACGGCTTTATAAGTTGGAAAATTATGTCGATTTTGTGGCGTTGACCATTTGTTCTTACATTCTGGGTTTGCGACCATAACTTTTAATACAAAAAAGTGATTGATTGTAGAAAATGGGTCATTATATTTAGGTACTGTTAATTTTATTTGGAAACGTTACATAAGTTTTCAATGCTATAAAGTCATCTGTTAAATGCTCGGCGACGAGTGTCCAGCAGAAAAAAAAAGTACAAAAATATAGTGAAAATGGAGACGATTCCGATAACTAAATAGATAGACAATTAGCAAATTGGTCAACTGAACATTTCTGTAAGGGTAATTTTATGAGCACAAATTAATATGCAACAAATGGATTTATATTAAAAAAAAAACAATATACGAGTAGCAGAGTAGTAGTAGTAGTACAGAAAACACAGAGTACATTTTCCTGCCAACTAAGGTTGATCAATCTTAATACTTTAATTGGTCAGCCGCTGCCACATGCAACCACTAAAAAAAGGCCGACCCCCTCGCTGTTTTATTATAGAAAATGCGTTTATTACACTTTTTATTTTTCCTGAATGCGTGTTATAATTAGGTCAATAATTTTATTTTAATTTTATTGCACACATGCGGTTTTTAAATATTTCCCCGAATGAGTTTGCGTGAGGCGTGGCGGCACGCACAGGGCCATATAACCACTGAAGCAAAAAGAGAGGGTTATTACAATACAATACTATAACTCTCTTTATTGACACCACAAAAATGAAATCTCAAACATAGTAAAACACATAATAGAAAAGCACAAAAGGCAGTCTTATCGCCAAGACCGATCTCGTCCAGACAACTTTTGAATGATAGTGATGACAAAAAAACAAAGAGAAACGAGGCGACGAGATGTTATAAGTTTAATGTGTGTATCTGTGTGTAGAAATTGCTTTAAGCGATAAGGCCGGCCTTGTGCAACTGAATGACTTAATTCAATCTGTATTTATTTTTCTTGTGCAAATTAAGTTTTAAGTTTATTCTTTTTCTTCTTCTGTATGTCTGTTTTGTCTTGTCGCTATTAGATAATTGATTTCATGACAAAAGTTGTTTAAATGCAATGGAATAGAATACATCAGGGGTCCAACCAGGCAACGTGTGTAAATGTACAATAAAACATTCAGAATACCCGACCGAGTAAATATTTAATCCTCACACATTTTCAAGAGATCTCCTAATGCGAAGAATTTAAAATAAAAGGCAGCAGAGCGTTGTAGCTACACATATAATCCAATTACAAGTATCACAGTAATCGCGCGTCGGAATTCCGGCGATTATAATAATGCTCACATTATACCTGCCGGACAGAATACTGCAGAATCTGAGCTCGGAAAAAGGGCTTCTCTATTTCACATACTTTTTCATCCTCAAGGTAAAAATTACTCGTAAAATAAAATAGCCTTCATTTCCCTTAATAGTTAAAACAGTTGGAATTTAGAGTACATAATTTAACGCAAATCCTACGAATATTATAAATGTGAAAGTTTTTAAGAATGTTTGTTGCTCTTTCACGCAAAACCGGCTGAACGGATTTACATGAAATTCGGAATGAAGGTTGTTCATAGTCTGGATTAACACAGGCTACTTTTTATCCCGGAAAACGGGGGTGAAATCACGTGGCCGACGACGTTAGTATAAGGATGATATAGATTTAGGGTGCTCCCGAATATGGGTTAAGGTCGCCTCTATGCTTTGCGGTCTTGTGCTAGACGAGTCGTTGCTTCTGCAAACTATATGATGTCGTCGTACCATCTTCTCCGAGGTGGTCCTCAGTTCCAAGGGTTGTCTCTTGTAGTGGACGATGCGTTCACTTTATTTGGCCCCCAGGCTAGATGGCCAACTTCCATTTGAGCTTACAAAGCATTGTTGTAGAAGTTTTGTAGTTTGGTTTAATTTCGGAAAAGCATGAATATACTATGCATCATAATTTTGTTTTTTCTTAAGTGGGTAAAAAAGTAAAAAAGTAGATGGTAGCAGATAATGTCCGTTAGTTTATATGTTGTTTATGTGTAACTTAGTAACTGTTTAAATGTTTACTATAGAGAGATATTTCTGAGCATATTCAGCTCTCTTGGGACGATATTAAAAATAATACACCGCCTGTCGAGCGTCGATTACCCAATTTTCAGTAAAAAGGGATTTTTCCCTCGCTTTGGGAATACCATAATTCAACGAAATAAGGTCAGGACAGAATATGCAAGCCAAGCAATAAAAATCTAGGATAAGTGTGAATTATGGTACATAAAAATATATTTTTATGTAGGTACTTACCATAATTCTTTTTATTTTATTTTTTTTTTTTTGTTTTTTTATGTAGCAGTTTTACTTTTTGTTAAATTTTAAATTATTTTATAAACTTCGAAAAAATTAAAATGGAAAATAAATTCTTTAACATTCTTCAGTAGGATATTTTGACAGCTACTCGTGTGAGTAAACCTACGAATTTGGACGAAATTTCGTATAGAGGCAGCTCATCCCTTAGATAAACAAAAAGGCTACTTTATATCCCAGAAACTGTAAAAAAGTAAAACTGCTGGCCGCAGTTAGTTTTAAGAACATTTTTAAATTCGAGTAGCCGGGTTAAGCTATGTAGCGCAGCTAGTTATTTATGTTTTTGTAGAGATTAAATGATAACAATATAAGCCCGCAAATGGAAGTGGGCTGGCCACCTAGCTCGGACAAAATGTCAGATGGAGTGAACGCATTGTCATCAGAATCCGGGGAAAAAACAGCGAGTGAAACCGCCGGGTGCAGCTAGTAATTAATAATTTTAACTGTGTTAACTAAATAAAGACCATTTTATTTTGTATTTAGAGAGATCAAACGACCAAAGGGCTGCTTACCTCGGCCAAAGAATTAGTATTGCTATTCAACGAGGTAACGTCGCCAGCCTTTTGGGTACTTTTTTTTTTTTGACCTAAGCTCTGTTTTTAAACGGTTTTATTTAGCTCACCCCGTTTGTTTTATTTATTATTTATTATTCTTGGGTCAAATTTAGTAATTCAAATTTCACCCTCTTCCTGTCAACCGATTAATCTGAAATTTTGTATACACTTTGGATTTTGGTGACAATACAATTATGTTTATTCATTATCATTATAAATTCAAGATGGCCGCCGCTACAAAATGGCGGATAACGTAGGTTTTATCAATCCCATCAATATGGGTATCAAATGAAAGGGCTCAACAAGCAGAATACAATATACTATAAAAAATTGAAATACAAGATGGCGGCCGCTACAAAATGGCGGATAACGTAGGTTTTATCGATCCCATCAATATGGGTATCAAATGAAAGGGCTCAACAAGCAGAATACAATATACTATAAAAAATTGAAATACAAGATGGCGGCCGCTACAAAATGGCGGATAACGTAGGTTTTATCGATCCCATCAATATGGGTATCAAATGAAAGTGCTCAACCAGTATAATACAATGTACTATATAAAATAAAAACTAAAAACTAGAAAATAAAAATAGGTAAAAAAAATTTTTAAGTTAAACGGTTTTATGTTAAAAAAATGTACTAAAAACCAAAAAATAATAAAATAGATACAGTGAATACAGTCGTGGGAATTAAGTTAAACCGTGGGACGTGCCCCACGGTTTTATTTTAGTCTAGTCTATGCATATGTTTATAATTCCCACGACTGTATCTATTTTATTATTTTTTGGTTTTTAGTACATTTTTTTTAACATAAAACCGTTTAACTTAATTTTATGTGATTTTCTATTTTGTATATGTGAATTATGTTTTTTATTTTTTCATTTTAAGAGACTAAATGCACCCGGCGGTTTCACGCGTTTATTTTTTTATTTTTAAACCTTTCCTAAACTTTTACAAATATTTCAAGATCACAATTAGCGAAATTGGTCCAATCATTCTCTAGTTTTAGCCAGACAAACGAACAGCGATCTATTTATATGTCTAAGAGAGGATAGCAAAAAACTCAACCTAGCTTCCAGAATCTAGGTGGCGTCTACGTCATCTCTAATTCTAGCTTAGTCTAAAGTCCTCAATAAACCCGGCGTGTGGCGACCGTTTGCCTAATGACTGTAACAGAGTGAGCGAGAAGTGCCCGCCGACTTTATTACGCCTTTTTAGTCGAAATGATGATAATTTTGCTGCAAAGTGGTTTTTACAGCGAATACGCCAACTTAAGATCGTGGTTAAAAAATGTAGGCGCAGGAAAGCGGACGGTTAAATAAATTTTACGGTTTTGCTAAAATTATACGGAAATATTCACGTATAGGACCGAAGTCGCGTATAGGCCACAAGGCTCCATTCTGGCGAGTAGGTAATATTTTATCTCGGTCACTGTCGCTTTTAACAGAAATGTCGTTCAAAAATTATCTATTAGATTATTAGATAATTCCGAACGGCGCAGAAGAACCTCCCTGGATCCAATTAGAGTCGGATACCCTGATTCACTCCCATCCGGAGATTTTTACTAATATTTGTCAAAACCACGTAAATTTTAATGGTTCCGGGAAACCACGCTCGTAATTTTGGTCTCGATCATCGCCAGCGGGGACG
This sequence comes from Alcis repandata, assembly GCA_949125135.1. Lineage (NCBI taxonomy): Eukaryota > Metazoa > Arthropoda > Insecta > Lepidoptera > Geometridae > Alcis > Alcis repandata. Next base: position 5,459,621 of record OX421240.1, read on the forward strand.
AAGCCGGTGGCAACATCGATTTGAGATGTAGCCCAATTTTTTGTTCACGTCGATGGTTGGCAAAAAAACGAAATATACGAAAATTGTACTATTCTCCAAACTGCTCTACAGTAAAAATATTATTTTGTAACAACAACCGGTAGGTCAAAACAAGTTAACTTTGAATCGACTAGAACTAGAAAAAACACAAAAACTAGCCACCGGTAAGTATTTTAACAGTTTCTATGTCTCACCAATCAGGCTATTTTTTAAATAACTCGTCGTAAATAACCGTATTATTGTATATTGTTGCAATATTAAAACGGTCAAAACGTAAAGCTAAACGCATTTAACTGTTATTAGGGAATAGCAGTAAAATACTGTCATACGTCTAGATCCACTTTAGCAGTGTCCGCAGAAGTGACAGCTGGCGTAAAAGCTTTCAAAAGGAAATTATCATTTACCTAGCCTCGGCTTAGCCAAAAATACGTCAACTAGAATTTTAAAAGCACTCCGCTTGGTAATCGCACAGAAATATTTATCTAGCTCTGAGTGCAATATCCAAATATCGCATACGCCTTTTGTAATATTCATTTGGATGTGAAACCGCTGCGACAGCGCGACACGCCGTCGCCCGCCGCGTGACAATTTCAAATGCATCGCGATCTAGCGCGTGACAGCGACATGAGTTGACACGTGTCACGCGGCGCGAGAACGTCTGACCTACTCTGCTACTCGCTTTGCTACTTTGATTCTAGCTCATTGGGTGCTAGTGTGGACCATTTGGATTCCAAAGGTGAGATAGATACAAAACTAAAGGGTTAAAAAGGTTCAAAATCATTAAACCAACCAAGTAGGTAAGTACAATTTTAGAAAAAATAACTCACCATTTGAAATATGAATACGATCTGTCAATTCAAAGTGATTCTTAAAATAACTCATAAAATCCATTATAGAATTACTACCTCGCAATTTTATGAAATACTCGTATTCAACAGGATTCGTACTTTTCCGGGGAAAAGAGAAGCCGTGTGTTCATATCTAGTATACAGGGATACAGAGTTATTCTTCAGATTCAGATTTCAGATTCAGATTATATGAGACCAACCCGAAATTCGCGAAAAAAAATCAGCTGTCCCATATATTTTGTCGAGTGTCATTGACATTTTTGTATGGAACAGCTGTTTTTTTTTTCGCGAATTTCAGGTTGTTCCCATAGTAAAAGTTGTTTATAATGATGAGTAGGTCCTATGAGCCCTTTTCGGCTTAGCATACCCTTTATGAATAGCCCTGTATACAACTCGGATTATTACAGATCTAAACTGCATGCCAATTCATTCTGGTGTTCTAAACTTGACCAACTAAATAAAAAAAAAACCTATTCACTCACAAACGTTATACCAATTTTTGCATTGAAAATTGTAGGTATTCAAGTATTCATATCAGACAGCTGCCTATTCTATTTATGGGCCGATAGGTATATCTCTCCAAAAATAAAATAACGGGATTATACCTAACAATCAGCAAAAATGGTTTCATTGTAAACGCCTGAAAGCTTCTAATTTATTCGTGGCCTCGCACCTGCTGACACGCGAGATGTGAGCCCGTCAGCGTGTCAAAAACTTTCTTCGCTAACGCTTACATGACGCGTACATTTGTACCTCGCTACATGCTCTAACTTCTCTTCAAACGAAATATAATTTTGATACGAAATGAGAAAAAGTTGAAACAAAATAAGCATTCCCTAGCTACTGCTAGACGCAGCGCTGTTTCGTAGAGTTCGTAGCAGTTTTAGTCGCTACGCCTCGTAGCTACGCTACAGTCGTAGCACCCAGAGGCAAAAATTTAAATACAACTGAATTAGCAAAATTCAAATAGTTCTACATAATAATTAACACAAAGTTTTCACTAAATCAACTAACAAATAATTACTACGGGTACTAATAAAATAAATAATTATATTAATTGAAACGAAAATTTAGTAATTGCTGGAAGTAGATACATACTCGTATTATTATAATTTGATTAAATGCATTACGCTAGCAGTTATTAAATTATAATGAAATAGATATTTAGTATGCCCTCGGGATATCTAATACTGGTTAAATTGTTTTTAGAGTTGCTGCAATTGAGTATCAATAGGTACTCGTATTATGAGTATTAGGAAATGTTTTTTTATGGTATAATAGTAATTCATTGTAAAATTTATGTTTAAAAAGCTTTGTGTTTTAAATAATAGTAAAACTAACTATAAAATACCTGAATATTTTATCAACATAACGAAAAAAAAAATGTTTACAGAATGACTATACCCTAAAAATATGTTATAATATCTTGATGAGAAACGGACAATCAGTAAGTTAGTATAAAACTATTATATAAATTATGCCGAGACGGCCAATAGATTATTTTATTGGCCGTCACGGCATAAATACATACAAGACATTAAAAAAACAACTTAAAAATGTTCAAGTATGAATGAGTAATTTTTTTTTTTTTTTTTTTTTATGTAATTGAGTGACGAGACATAATTACATAATACTTACGAGTATATCAAGTACTAGCGACCTGCGCCGACTTTGCACGGGTATAAAATATAGCCTATGTTACTAAGGGATAATGTAGCAATCTAATGGTGAAAGAATTTTTGAAATCGGTCCAGTAGTTTTTGTGTTTATTCAACACAAACATACAAAAATACAAATCTTTCCTCTTTATAATATTAGTATAGATAAATGCCCGCGTCGTTGGCGCCCAAAGCCCGTTGGCGCTTCTCAAGTAGGTATACGATACTTTAGCGCTCAAAATGTTAACTAAGAAGGTACTAAAAACGATTAATACTTAATTTACAATTTCACTACCAAATAAGTTACAATCGCACATTGTGATCTATTACGGTAGTGGTCACGCGCCATCACGCCGCCGCCGGCAGAGGCTCGTCACCGTGACGCGGCTTGTAGTGGCTGCTGAGTGACGCGTGACATGACGGGCCTTCTGACGTTGAGCCTTGACATTCGGACCTTTGACTCGATGGACGTTGTACCGTCCCTTCGTGCCTCAGACAAATCGACTGCTGCTACGAACAGTTTCGAAACTGCAAAATCACGATTTTGAGTTTGTATTAATCAGTCTTTTGAGATTTACTCGTAGTGACTTCTCAAAGCGTTGCACAGTACATGAAAGAATGTCAATTTATAATATATTTTTTTTAAACTAGCTTTTTAAAACGGTGATGATGATAATGATGAAAGTAATTTATATCCTTTTGAATCCTTGACAACGTTTATGCAAGATTTTATGATGATCAGTTAAGTAGTTGAGGCGTGAAAGCGTAACAAACAAACAAACTCATTTTGGCATTTATAATAAATAGTTATGGAAGTAGAGATATTGAAATATGTGTGTAAGATAGGTATTCATGTATAGATCTTGAACAAATAATCTTCAATCGATCTTTTGATTTGTAGTACTGTTCATCGTGTCTATGAAATATTAGTTTTTATCTAGACAAGCTGCTTGTGTGTGTTTAGGAAACGTCGGCTCGCATGCTGGCAACACTTCCGTTTCGTTAGGCCTCCAAGCCTCCATAATACACGCCCGGCATGAATCGCGGTGATTTATGACCTGGCAATATCGACTTTTACACAACTATACAACTTTAATAATAGCTGGGAAAGTTATTTGATTTATTTTCGTTAAGTTGGTACGTTTAGAATGTGCGGCCAAAGAGAGCAGGAGTCAGCCGGCTGTAATAGAAAATACATGTCTTACTTGTAAGTAGGTATGTTCAATGAAAATATAGTTTTATTATGAAAGTTTAAGTATAAAAAAATCTTTAACTTCTTTTTTCTTGGGTTTTGCAGTGTTGCCACAATTTGCCAAAATAGACAATTTGGACGAACGAGATAGAAAAATGTGGATCACATGATATTTTTCAGTTTGTCGAAAATACAAAGAGGTGTTGAAGGAAAGTTATCACGACAACTGTTGCGTAATTTCAAAATTTGTTTAGCATCATTGTTTCATCACGAGTACGATCTTCTGCCTTCATCATGCAGTTTATCATACAACGAACGCACTTGCATGGTCACTGCATTCCCACAAGCGTCCACAAGCGGCCGTATTTCAGCGCTGAAGCGGCGGCGTCAGCGGCAAACCCGCTAGAGTGGAAAAGCCCTTACGCTCACAGTACTGAACCAATTAATCTGTAGAATTGAAGGTAGACTAACAATCGAATTTTCTAATTAGAATTTTTTTAAGTTCGCGTAGTACAATTACTATGTCTTATTAATATCCAACTTCTTCTAATCTTATTTATATTCTATCTTCTTCTAATATTATTTATATTTGCGAAAGTTTGTGTGTGTTTGTTAAAACGTATCTCTGTAACTACCAAACAGATTTTGATAAAATTTGGACCAGAGATAGCATAGGGTACTTTTCAACAACACAGTTTTTCACCACCGCACGGATGACACCTTGGGGCGCATCTACATACTTATAAACGTGAAAGTTAGTATATTATTGTTATTTACATTTTAGTATTACATATTATTTGATAGTTTTTGTACTAGAGATACAGTTGCGCTCATTGATTTTTTTAGTACCGTCATTTGGTCAACTGAATTAATAAATTGGTCGGTCTCTACCTAGTGCCTGTTGATTTAGTTTTGCGAGTCAGTTGCTAAAAAGCTGATTTGTTTATCTTCAACTTGAGTACTTAGATCACAGTAGGACTATAAAATTCTACTGTACGTTTTAAAAAGTAAAAATTTAAAAGAAGTTTTTTGTTGTATTATAGTGGAGACGATTTATTAACGAGTCCCTATTTTTGTCAAATAAAGTTATCGTTGTATGATCACTCGTCTGTCTTTATTTGCAACTGTCGTTTCTCTTTTGATACTTTAGCAGGTATAGCATCTTTAAGTTTATTTGAATTTTCTCTGTTCAGCGCATGATATTCAGTGGAGTGCAGACACGTCCGCAACATTGCAGCCGTGGCAGAATATCTCGGACCAGTCGGACCCGGCACGGAGCAGGTCTTGAGTTCACTTCGCCACTAAACTATTTACTGTTTGTAATGTTGGTAGAACTTACTGAAAACAATTCCAGCGTGCCAACATTACAAAAGCGTAGCAATTCGCTGGTGTTTGTAATTTGAAGAAATGTGTTCATTTAGTTGGTACCTACGTACTCGTATGTGGCTATGGTTAATATGAAGAATTAAATAATAGATTAGAATTCATTACGGTTTCACATACGTAAACATTCGTAGTTCGTTTCTTTTCGATTCGTAATTGGGTTTTGTTCCCTGGGAGTGAACATTCCGATTTTTTTTAATTTGAGCTTTCACTGCCGAGAGAAGAAAATTACACTACTTTTTTCTATCCATGTTGTAAAAGTGTTGACACTGATCGAGAATACTAACACTCCAAACTTGGCTTGTCTAACTACAACCATTGGCCTAGTAATAAAATTACAACAATCATCCAAATCATCCAACTAGATACAATATCAACCAGCTTTTTAAGCCCATCAGCTAAACTAAAGTCCGTACACCACCGCTGTCAGTCAAACTCTCTCACTGTTCGGCAGTTGCCGTACTCTCCGAGTGAGGGAGTGAGGTCGCACAGGTCGCGCCCTCTAATCTCATTATCGAGAAACTCGAACCCTCCACCCGACCTGCTGGGGTAACTGCCAAATTGTACTTTAAATAATGCGGAAATTGTCGGTTTTAAAATAAGTCAAGTACAGAATATCGAGTTGAAAACAAGTAAATTTTACACATACTCGTACCTATATATAAATATCAATTTCAGCTCAATCAGACATCAGGAAGCGGTTCAAAATTCAGTTACAAGATTTTACCCAAATAAACAAAAAACAAACAAACGCTAAATAAAAGCTTGTAAAATAGGGAACAGAATTACGATCAAATTAGCCTCATACGAAGCCTTTCTATCCTCATACTGCGCTAATATATTGCTTTCTTAGAGTCTTATATTCGGTAAGTTCTATTTTTGGCGCCATAAGCCGCGATTATTGTAATTAGCGATGGCTAAGGCGGCTTATTGTCAAGCGGCTGTTGGAGATTTATGAACGTAGATTTATGGCCCTCTTTGTTCCATTGGCTAGTATTTTTTAGCTTCTTCTAAGAATACGCTTTATGAACGAAAACTTTGTGTCAATAAGACAGGAAACTAATCTGAAGTTACCAAACAGTTGTGTTGAGATTTCAGTTTTACTTCAGGATTTCAGGGTTCGAGTATTTATAGACTATTTACTCGACCTATACGAAGTTACTTACGGTTATTAGATACTTATTTGTGTATAATAAGATTATTTTAAAGTGTGAGTGGTTAAATGGCATAACATATTTACATCAGTAATTCACATCTGAACGTTGCTTGGCAGTAAATAATATGAAGTTCAAATACAAATTTTGCAAACACACTACTAAAACACTAAGTAAAGCAACCTGTAGGTATCATATATCAAACAAGCTTTTATTAAATTGTCGTCTTAGTTACACACAAATTTCAGCTCAATCGGACATAGTGAAGTGATTCAAAATTGAGTTGCAAAAGTCCATCCGAACAAATATAGTTACCTACATAGATACATAGTTACATACATATAGAGAAGCCGTGGTAGCTCAGTGGGAGAACAGCCGCTTCAAATTCTTGAGGTGGCGGGTTCAAACCCCGACTCGTACCAATGAGTTCTTTGGGACTTATGTACGAATTTACAAACCACTGGCTTTTCGGTGAAGGAAAACATCGTGAGGAAACCTGCATATGTCCGGAGAAGGAATTCAATGGCGTATGTGAATCCACCAACCCGCACTTGGCCAGCGTGGTGGAATACGGCCTAATCACCCTTCGAGAGTAGACCTGTATCCCAGCAGTGGGAGGATTTAAGGTTGCATATGATACATATAGGTACATTGCAAGTTAAATAACGGACTTATTCGATACAAAAAACTCTCGAATTTATTCGCGGCCCGTGTTAGGCTGGTTGAGGGTGTTAAAGTCAAACAATGATTTTCACCAGAATTACAGAGATTTTTAACATTCCATACCACAGCTGGAAATTAAAACGGAATAATCCTCTCGATTAGCAGTCATAAAGAGCATGTCGGCGGAATTAATTATACAGTAATCCGAGCTGGTATTAACCGGGGCACACTCAGGCACCCTAATCTAATTCAAGGAACACTCCGATGTCGAGGCTGGCTACTACGTGTGTGTGTGTAGCGAAATTTCGAGAACAAGCTCGGTAATTCGATCTCGAGTTGTTTAAATGTCAACGTTAAGATGTAGGTGCAAATTAAGAATATACAGGAGGTGCGGAACGTTGGGCCGTTTTGATTAATCGGTGCAAAATATTACCTTCATCGGATTTAAAAAAAATATATGAAATCACCAAAGAGAACTCTTCGGTTGCTCAAATTAAAGTTTTAACAGTTTAATTTATTTTATTTTATTTCCACTTAACAAAAACTTAACATCATGAAAAATTTTTAACGTGCAAATGAGATAGCTTACGACCATTTCTCTATCGCTTGAATATATTCGGTGCTTGAATAATATATATTTTTTTTTATTTGGGACTTTTGAACCTATTGTTAATATCATAACCACCGTAACCTTATACTTTATTTATTATACAAGCTGCCGACCTCTTTACTGAGTGAGACAAGTAGATGGACAAAGACACGTTTTTGTGGTTTGGTAAAGGTGTCACTGAAGTATGACATAATATAATATAGAGAAAAATCGTATAAGATGGTCGTAAGGGTCTGTAGAAGAAATTCAATGGCGTACGTGAATTCCAACAATCCGCACTTGGCCAGCGTGGTGGACTACGGCCTAATCACTCTTCGAAAGTAGACCTGTATCCCAGCAGTGGGACGATTAAAGGTTGCATATGATGATGATGATGACGGGGCTGTATTTATGTATTCATGTCATTGTGAAAAACAATGTAGATTATTATAGATATTTCCACTGAAGAAATGCGCCTATTTGACACATTCTTCATTAATTCCAAAGAGCTTACTGTAAGACTAGGTATACGACAAGAAAGCTATTTACACACTAGTTAGTATGAGCGAGAATACGGAAGGATGGCTTAGTTTGAGGTTTTAGCGATTTTAAGATGTATGTTCTACTTTATGTATTTCATTGACATATCCTTATGACCTTATGTTTATCTCTTTGACTCGACTGATTTCATGTAAATGAGATATGCAATATCAATGCCCCATAAAGAAATTAATCCAAACAAAACGGCATAATTTATGCCTCTTACTTGCACTATCAATAGTGTGCGTAGTGCAAGTGAGATAACATGATTAGCGCTGCTTCGTTTAGATTCCTTTCTTTATTTTCGCAGCTTACAATACCTACAATCGATTTTGACGCATCCTGTAAATGACTAGTAGGTACTCGTAGGTCGAGATTTATCTTGCCTAATTAGAATACGCGAGACATCGAGTTGTTTTTTTTTTTATTTCGTTAGATAATTAAAATACGTGTCGATCTCAGCTCGACGATTTTACAACTTTCCGAATTACAGAAAAGACCTCTTCAAAATAACAAAGTCATTAAGAGTTAATTTAATGTTGGAATTAAAATTCTAATATCCTTTGCAGACATTTTCGAATAAACTTCCTAAAAATTAAACGCGGGTAATTTCCATGATAAAGCGAAATTTCTCGTTTAATATTGTCTCAGATTATTTTGATCTTATCCTAAGGACTAAATTAGGTAGCCAAGGGAAGAAATGGGATAATGATTAATGTTGAGGATGAAGACAATGTAATTTTGGCATGAAATGAAATCTATAGGTAATCATCGCAATGATACAGAGGCGGAAGTAATTAAGTCTCTTGTCTTTTGTTATTTTATTTAAGCTGTGACAGAGTCAGTCTTGATGAAATTGGTAAACAAGAATGTACCTAATACATGTAGAACAGACAGAATACTTTTTGACCAAAAATATGGGACAACTAGAAAACCCGTATTTGCTTTGTATTAACTTCAAAGAAGGAGGTTATTTTTGAACCTATTGCTATTTTCAATCATGCACCTCAGGTATTGTTTTACTTTTATCTGTTTTTAACAAGTATTACATTTAAAAGTATATTATTATCCATTAATAGGCTGTTTCCAAGAAGTCCTTTTCGGTTTTTAGAATTACTTTTTTCTTTTCAAACTGTAATGCCTATTTGCCACGGGCTCGTTCCCATTCCTTTATCCTAGCCCCGGGTTGTATTAAGTCAGTACAATCGTACTGTTCTTTTTGATAGATATAATTACAACAAGACCGTGGTCTCTTACAAACAAAGACAAATTCAAGAAGTCAAGACAAATTCCCTCTTAAACCAATTCTCATCAATTTTGTATCACGCCACCGTAGCTCGTAAAATCGAAAAATCAAACCGACTCCAAGCGAGAAGTAAGTGGTTGTAAAGATATAAAGCCGTAAATTCTCAAGCGATTTCCTTCGTATAGTAATAGTGAGTCCTACAAATCGTGCGATATAGTGCTATACATTTAAACTGGCTTGATTTACAGCAGGCCGTAAATAATATCTCTTCACCCACTATTTCGTACAAATTCGTAATAACTCATATTCAGACTTCGGTATTGACTGTGTCAGCTATATAAGTACCTCTATGTATTGTGTAATGGTAATTGTCTTACTGTAGGCTTAAGTAGGTCGTAGTATAGAGGCTACGTTCTATAATATGGTTAGGTAGGGTTAAGTGCCCTTACTGCTTATTACTATGCTATACTGTGCAGACCTGTATAGCTAGCACAAATTTTGACGAACAAGAACATTATTTTTACAAAACAAAAAACAAAAACCTGCATGATTTTTAATTATGTATAGTATAAATTTAATCACCTTAATGTCATTTACTCGATTTTGTATCATTTGGTATTTAATTTGATAAACAGTCTTTTGATTAAAATGGTCACCGGAAACATGTCGCCCCGCCCAGTAAACGCAATAGCGCTAAAGGAAGAACGATTGTAAAGTAGAGGGGATAAGACTTGGCGAGGTGGCATGTTGAGAAGTGAAAGGCAATTCGGTTTTAGCTTTAGTTTCGATCAGACGTCGATGTAATACTGTTACTGTGAATATAATTGTGATATATAAAGTGTTTTATAAATATATATACCATCCTGGCGTGAAAAGAGGCGTTTTCTTTATAAACCGACTTCAAAAGACCGACTATTGAGTTATTCATCTATTTGTCGCGCACGTACTTAATGCAAATTTAAGACTTATATGGTTTTCTCTTGGATTATATGGTCTTCTCTCTCTTGGACTTATATAGCTTTCTCAGAACTAGACTAAATTGAAATGGGACCAAATGGGAAGCGTCAGCTTTCTAATAAAAAAAGAATCATCAAAATCGATTCACCCAGTCAAAAGTTATGAGGTAACAAACATAAAAAAAAATTAAAAAAAAACATACAGTCGAATTGATAACCTCCTCCTTTTTTGAAGTCGGTTAAAAATACATAGCGAGTATTCGATAAAAAAAATTAAAAACAAAACAGTTTCTATTCACGCTCGACAGGCGCTGCCCATTTTGCATGCATTTATCTATCACCGCTACGTAGTGACGTCATAATTTTTTCCACGCATACTATTTTGTGGTCCATGTTTTCAAACAACACTGCTTTTTTAAGCAATCATGTAAAAACTCCAATAACATCAAGATACCACACTATCCCTCTAAACACATGTCATAAAATAAATAGCATTCTAATTAAATCAATTTGTTAATTACTAGCAATGCTCTATGGTTTCTTTTGATATTTTTCGGGTCTCCAGTTTCTGTATCTATCGAATGTTCATTCGCGTATTTGCGACTTGATACTTCATACCTACGAGTCTTAGTTTCATATTTATATGCAAACACTTACGCATTCGTACTTGATACGAATAAACCTTTGTCCCACGTATATTTCATTGTTGATTCGATTATCTTTATTGTAAGCCAGCCTATAAATTTCTCGAACATTCCTTTACGATAGATTTCGTTTGTTATATCTCAAAATGTTGTTATGATCTCTCGTAAGCGGGTAAACAAGGAACGAGAGAGATACGCTTTGTTGGATGCCATCGATAAAACAGATCGGTCTTCAGAAAGCGATGGAAATGTGCTTCTGTCAAAACATCAGTGAAAAATTGGACATGGTCGAGTTCCCCTACTATAAGTTTAATATTATATTTATGCAGAAGTTCTACAAAATACCAAATCTCTGCATCTATTTTATACCTATTTTTTACATAGATCTTTGAGAGCATGGAGCATGCGTTTGACCACAATCTCATGTGAACTCGAGAACGCTTGAGACTATAGCACGCTTGTCTTCTCAGGAAGTACTTCTTTCTATTCATCAAAAATGACGCATGCAAAACCTATCTGAACCGTTTATACAGCCACATACTTAGTTTCTAATTAATAGTAGAAGGTAGTAAAAAAAATTAAGAGTTTTACTTAATTTAAGATAACTAACTTTAAGTTATTATGGAAGGGTGGCATCACCCGACCAAAGTAGATTATCTACCGAGATAGATAGACAGATAAACTCTTTTATCTACACTAATGTTATAACATTCTACTTATGTTTCCAATACTGGTGTTATAATGACTACTGTTATAGCACAGACAACATTTAAGCGATGTTATAATGAGTCGATCGATGTCGTAATGAGTCATTATAACATCGCGCTCTCGCTCCTGATTGGCCGCCTGCGCGCATGCGCGGCGCTCGCTCCGCCGCCCTGCGTGCGCATGCGCGCTCGCTCCTGATTGCGCGCCAAGTTCACTGTGACAATACACGTTTTTATTAGTGAAGATAAACGTATTTTATCAAGTATTGGAAACATAAGTAGAATGTAACAGCATTAGTGTAGATAAAGTAGTGTATGCAACTGCATATAACACAGGTATTAAAACACTCGTTACTATTATGAAACTCGCTCCGCTCGTTTCATAAACACACTCGTGTTTTAATACCCTTCATTATATGACAGTTGCATAAACTACTATATTGTTCACACCATAAATTACAAACAAAAGGATTATAACACCTAAAACTAGTGCGACGAGTATAATATGAGTTAAAAAAGTTTGGAACTATTCGTTTCATTACACCAATTTCTGAACAGGCACATGGTGAGAGCTATGTACTTGTGTAGTGTTTCTTATTTTAATGGAATATTAATTTCTATTTCAGGTAACTACTCCTATAATTTATTTTCCAAGAACTAACAACATCAAAACACGTTATCGAACAGGTGAAATCACAGTGGGACGAGGCTGAGGTAGGTGTCGATGTAACGATCAGACACAGGAACCGCCCCCAGGGACATGTAAGCGACCTGAAGCTCTGTTCTTGCGAGCCAGATATTATCTCGGTCACCGTCGCTCTCATTACAAATGGCATGAGAGTGAGGGTGACGGAGATAATCTCGAGGGCCCAGGAATAGTCCCTGCACTGTAACATCCACGTCTTCGACACTCAGGCTAATTTGACGGTTACGTAAACTGCTACAGTTTTTGTTCTCATTTAAGGCCGTCCCAGGTCACAGGTACGAGTACACACGTGTCTTTTAAATAATAAAGTCACTTAAGGATCTATCATGTAATTTGAGAATCTTTAAAGTAAGAAATCACTGAACGAAAATTGTAATAAACATTTTTTCATACATTAATTATTTAACAAGGTGATCCTTCTCTGTGAACGGTTTCTTTCTTTCTCGGCCAATACAAATTTAGTTACTTGTGCTTTAAATTGCATTTTCACTTTTAAAAAATAATAATTAATAAAATAAAAAGCCATATTCAACATAGTCTCACTGGGCACTTTTATAAACTGTTCAACTTATCAATCAAATAACCAATTGATGAAACAAAAAAAACCTTCTGAAAACTACTTAAAATTACTATAACAGTTTTGCTTAGATGAGGGAACTAGATTCTACTCCGAAAGAGAAGTATTCTAATTATAAAATAAACATGTTAATGTTACGACTGCTCTTATATTATGGACTCAGCAAAGATAAATACTGCGAAGATATTATTTGTCTCACTCGGAAACCAGACTACGTGACTAACGTGACCCAGCAAAGGTACAGAGTGGCCATCATTGGGTAAAGTACGAGTACGTTATTTAACGATGCGAGCGATGCTAACATATCTACAATGTGTCATTACAAGCGTGTAATAGGACAGGAAGATACGAATGGTATCTACCCAGAGAGTTGTAAACTACTCTCCAGTCTGGTTGAACCACATTCAACTTGTAAACTTATCGATGCAGTAGATATTTGGGGAAAGTTTACAATTTAGATTCGGTTTGGTTTGGTTTGGTTTCGGTTCGTTAATGCACCAATCAATTAGTGTTTTTGTGTTGTTTGTTATTATAAGCCAGAGGTCCCGGGTTCGATTCCCGGTCGGGCAGATGTTTATATATCTGTTCTGGGTCTGGGTGTTAGTTGTCCTTGTCTTTGTGTATGTTCCATGGCATCCCCGACACAGGAATTTGTCCTAGTGGCAGCTATGAGTGTGAAACGTTATTTATTTTTTTATTTATTTAGTTTGCTAGTCAGGTGTACACTGTGTCATTTACACTGTAAGATTCTCTAAATTTGTACACCGCGCCAGGCAAGGGTGTAAGTTATATTTCTTTAAGCATTTAAGACCTTTTAAACTACTATGTAAGTGAGTACCGTACCTATAAACACTGCCTGAAAAATATATATAAGAAAAGATAAATATACTGCCTGAATCTGAATCTAATCGAATCTACCTAATTACAATACTTTGCTTATATTGATTAAAAGCAGTCCTAGAATGATGGCCATGATGGCTAGAATGATGACAATGATGGATGATAGATAGATGATGTTGATGGCAGAAAGCTATCACCGGTCAAAACTTTAACTCGCATCGGATGACATCGTAGAAGCAGCAGGAAGCAGTGGATGAACGGGCGTGGTATAGCAAGCTGAAGAGGAGTCCTATATTCAACAGTAGGTGGAAATTGGTTGATGATTCATTAAAACGTCCTATGCCTATCTGCTTCCATCACTGACGCGTCAAGCTGCCACTCCAGCGTCCGTATCGCTTTTTCATAACAGCTCCACTTTATCACGCCAGATACGAGACACGGCTTTCAGCATTTCAGGCGTTTCAGCATACGATACGCCGGCCTGGCTGACAGGTGGAATTACTACAAATACACAATATAGATGGTAAAATCAAGATAAGACCCGCTGATTAAACGCGCAAAATAAATCCGAAACCTCTGTAAATAGTGGGACCGTGAGCCGAATTCATTTTACGTAATTGGTAGGTATTTCATTTATGTCATTGGTAAAATGGGCTGGCTATTTTTCTTTAGCCACCGGACGTTTCATAAAGGGTGGCTATATTTCAGCCTCGTTTGGTCCGGTTCAAACTTTGCTCGACAAACGGACCGCAACGACGTTTAAAGAATTTATTGCACTTGTCATACAAATATCTAACGATATTTTTGTGCCTTAACATGTTTATGAAAATAAAGAATTTTGCTAGCATTTTTGTTTTGTGCCTATACTTATTATTAGGAACGACTCGCAGACAAAACTAGAAAGAAAGATGGAGCACTGCGTTAGATTGGATGAAGCCAAGAACTCCTCTACCTTCGCGCGTACGTACTCAAGCTCTACAGCGCCGTAAGTAGAAAAGTACTTATATGACAATGTGTGTGTCTTATGTGTTATCCGAGAAAGTAGAGGAGTTCTTTTCTTCAGCCAAATCTAACGCAGTGCTCCATCTTGCTCTCTAGGTTTATCTGAGGTAAGTACTAGTGTAGTTTTTCAACTTTTTTAACCACTACCGCGCTAAAAGTATATGCTCCCATTTTTTTATGCAGATCTTGCTCCAGATTTTTGCAAAAAGTATCTTCAATTCAAGTACAGTTTAATATGGCAATAATTATAAAATCACAGATCAGTAAAAATTCAATTAATATTGCTAAATCAGCGTACTTTCTAGCGACCAGTCAATAAAGACCTCTGCAATAACCGCAGAAATCGGTACTATTCTATGAACACAAAAAGCTGCAAAGTTCAGGCTAAGTTGGCGATGATGTACTCGTATCAATTAATCGAGAATCGTGTGTTGAATTTGGAAAAATCACCTAATAATTTCTGCGAACTTTGTGAATTTAAATGCTTGAATAATCAAAAGAAAAGTCTTTCGATGCTTTTCCCGTGTATAACAAAAATGCTCAATAGGTTTAAATTTTCTATTACAAAATTCATAAAGTCAAATTGTGAAAAGGGCCAAGTGCGTGTGTGAAATGGTATGTGCTGTGTGAGATTTTTTATATCTAAACATATGATACTGACAAAATACAAATCACTTAAAATTACGAGTAACTAAGTTATATAGCATAATTATACATTTTTCGTGGTAAAAATCGTGTTTTAAACTTAAAACACGATTTAAAACTTAAAAACGTAAAGCCGTTTACGAAATTTATAAGAATCAAGGCTAGCTAACAATTACTGAGTTTATCAATTCGTATAGGTTTTAAACGGCTTTGATATGTCAGATAAACTTCTGTTTTATATCTGTTATCCAGTATCGGTTTTATTTATATCGCTGGTCAAAGCTTATTTCTGCGGCGTTTTGTTTCGGAGACATGCTTGGGGTCGCGATAAGCGGGGTCAGTTTCCTCGTACGTGATGTGGAGAGAGTGTTTTCATACGAGCCGATAACTGGCAACGCCATTGTGTAAGACACTAAAATATGGCAATTTCTTTGTAGCATTTTTTTAATAATAATAATAATAATAATCCGTTTATTTCAGGCAATATAACCCATGATAAGATAAGATAAGATAAGCTGATCTATGATAAGATTATGTATGGATGTTTTCAACCAGAAAATGCTGATATTTGCTATATAAATTGCATATATTAATCAAGCAGTAGGTATATCTTTCTTTTTATGCAATAATACGAATTGTATTGTGACCTTTCTTTTTAACACGCTTTTATTTAAGTTTAGTTTGTTTTATTTCATTCTTTGTGTGCAACGATTTTTGGCGCAAATAAATTTTCTGTTTTTTTATACAATTACAAAAGAAAAACTTAAGTAGTATTAAAAAAGTATCTTCAACTCGATGGAGAACTACGGCTCCCTGCCATTTCCTTGCAAATTTCTTAATCCTGAAAAATTAAAATAGAAAAGTCGGATCGTGTGAGAGCGCCCGCCCAAAGGCTCCTTGTGTCAATTGTTATCAATGTTCCTCCGTATGTGACCGAGAAGTAACTAATTGCATTGTGTTCTTTTGTCCCTTCTTGCTCATTACGATGTTCGTTTGCTGGATGTGTTATATACCACGTCTTCCTCAAGTCTTTGATCATCAAGTACATTTCAACGACCAAAACATCCTCAAATTACTCAAGTTACATATACAATTTTACTGAAATTTGTAATAAGTACTGTGTAATGTGTACAGTTTACTTGAATAAGTACTTCCTTTGAGAATTCAGTAAATATCAGACGAAATGCATTTGGTAACTTTGAAAAACTTCGGCGTTTCGACGAAATTAAATTCATAGTTTCTACCGGTTCGTAAAACTGGCTATTTACTAGTTATTTATTTAGTGGGTAAGTTTTTTACTGGCTATTTCTGGTTTTTATTTACTGGCTTGGTTCATTTACTGGCTATTTTTTTTTTTTTTGTTAACTTTTGCAGTATTCACTTTCGCTTATATTATTAGATTTCCAAGTAGCAAACAGATCACTGAACTTATCACACCGTGAAGTTTGATAATACGACGTGAAGGTAAGTAGGTTTGACTGAATGCAGAGATATCTCTGACGTGCACTGCAATTTGAAGCGTATGTAAACACATCAATATTAAATTTCCATTCAGGCAAATAGCTCGAGAGCTGTACATTACTCCCAGATATAATTGATTGCGGATTAGAAGCACATCTGCAGAGTGAGTGGCTGAGAATAATCCCCTGTCAAACAGTAATCGAGCATTAGAAACATTACTGCGACTGGAGCGAGCGGGCGCGTTCGGACGAGATAGTGATCTTTCAAGTAAGTTTAGTTACGTTTCATTGTTTTCTTTATATTTAAGCCATCCTAAAATACATAGCAGCAAGCGAGCAGCTTTAAAAACACTAGCATAGTATTTTTTTTATGCTGTTGAGTGACGAGACGAGCAAATCGCTCGCTTTATGTTAAACGTCACTTAGTTAGTAGCATAGTCTTTTCTGATTGTTGCGACTTGTCCTTTGGATGAGTTTCAGACGGGGACGATTCGCCTACTAACCCGAAACGACTCAGTAAAGCGAGTAAAATTCCATCCAGCTCACAGCCCTTCTTACCTACAACACCACTCTCGCGCGAACTACTCAAGTCGAAGGTCCAAGCGCGCCATCTCCCGGCGCCAGCGAGCAGCCTCGAAAGCACTCACGGTATTTCCCCCGACACCCGTGACGTCACTTGGCCTTGATTGACGCGGGACAAATCCTTCCGATAGTTTACGTGCCACTCGATTTGCATATTGAAATTTTGTGACATTTTCAGTTTGACATTTTGATGTGTCACGAAAAAGAAGTGAATCGAAAGTGTAGCGATGAATCGGTTCCTGCTAGGCAAGCGTGCTCCATCGTAGACCGCATCATTGCTTACCATCAGGGGAGATGGCGGTCAAACGCTATACAATAAACAAAAGTCAGAACACAAATAATATTTGTCCTATTTTGAAATCGTTCAAAATAAGGGTCTTACAGGGTCTTATTTATAAACAGTGCTTGAAGTTAAGTGTCAGTAGTTAGTACTGCGCTTCTACTTACTGATATTAGTGCTAGTGCTGTGTTATATTTCTTATAGAGCAGAAGTTCAATAACGTCAGTCTATGCAACATTTACAAGTCTTAGATTGTTAATAAATAGATAATTAAATTCTTTGGTTACGTCAAAGTGTCACAACCATTGAAAAAGTTTCAATAAGTTTCATTTTTTGAAGCGGTTGCTACCAATTACATTTTTAAGTTTATTTTTTCTTTGGACGGTTTTGCTTCCCCCATAAGATAAAGAAAAAAAGATAATAACTGATTTTAAATCGCGTTTTCAGGGTTGCCTGTTTACTAAAGTTGTTCATAATGATGAGCATCATATGAGCCCCTTTCGGCTTAGCATACCCTTCCCTTATAGCCCTGTACTACTCACTAGTCTACGTAATCCAATCAAAAATTTAAATTGATTACATTTATAAATGTTTAAAAGTATTTAATTTAAACACAACCGTAAAAGTTTCATTAATTCCATTCGGGAAATGTTTTATTTTATGAATCCAATGTGCATAAATTTGTTTTTGTATCAATTGTTATTTTATCTTTTATGCAACTACTAATTCGGGAGTCAAATGGAATAAATGAAAATGAGTCGAGCGACACTGTTGACGAGTAAGCGACTTTGTCTGACTTTCGGCCTCTAATGATTTTCTGGTCTCTCACGCTTCCAGTTCCAAATTCAGAGACTTGTCAAACTGGCAACAATGAAAACGCGAAGTAAGTTTTAATTTATCAATCAAACTTCCCTCCGCTGACACCTTCATTCTTTTCAATAACCGCAAATAAAGCTGCAAGTTTCCACCTCAATCACGGTACGCCGCAGTTCTCAAACCGGGAAATTGTTGACGAAATTAAATAGCTTCCAAAAGCCGGATATCGGAATCATCCGGTACATTCCGGAAAGGATATCGGTGTTCTTTGGATCCTTGGGAAACTTTTAATTTTATTGACGCCGAGATATCCGTAGATAACGCCGGCGTTTGATGCCGGGTTTACCGGTAAGCTGGCCGATTTACGGATATCGGTGCCGGAAAATCGGGCCGGAGTGATTGTTATGGGAAGTTGTGCGTTGACTTTTTTAATTATTTTTACGCTTTAGAAGGTCGGAAATTTAATTATGTTGTGCCAAGTTTATCTGAAATTCTTTTTAATTTTCCTCTTGACTAATCCCTGGCCTATATTAAAGCTTGGGTAGAGCTACACTTGTAGTCTAATAATTAATTAAATAAACGGTTAAGTGCCAAGTAAACTAAATGTTATTAAAGGTGAGCATCGTCACCTCAAACTACTTACTGTTGAAACTAAACAGGGTAATAAGGAAAGGGTATGCTTACCAAAACAGGCCGTAGTACTCATCAGGACAACTTTTATTATTGGAACAAGCCTGAAATCGCGAAAAAAAAGCTTTTCCATAGAAAAATGTCAATGATTCTCGACAAAGTGTATGGAACAGCTGAATTTTATTTCGCGATTTTAGAATTGGTCCATAGTAAAAGTTGTTCATAATGATAAATATTAAGAGCCGTTTTCGGCTTAGCATAAACTTTCTGTATAGCCCTGTATTACAAAGTCTAGTTAGCACCTTCACAACTAAACTCTCTCTAACACAGAATTCAAAACGTTATTCACCAAACTAAATTGGTCCCAGTCCCTCGCATACGTTTAAAATCACACTACCAATCCGGTATTTAAATAACGTCCCAGTGAAATCTGAACCCGGACAGGCAAACAAACAATCAGTCGAAATAAAGAATCAGCAATCTGATAAATTGGCACGCATCGGTCGGTCCCACCGCGAGCCATTTGAATATTTCATAGGTGCAAAACAGTGTCCCGGGAAATACGCAAAGCTGGGGCACTGGCCCTGGGCTAGAGAGCCGTGGAAGACAGTGAATGAGCTTGTGCTGGCTAAAAACTGATATTGAAGTTTTCTCTTAGTTTTTGAGAAAATTGAGAACGAGACCAAGATTTATTGTTCATTGAACTCTTTCTCAATCGATTCGAATTGATTTGAATTGTTTTTTTATGACTCTTTCTTTTAAGACTTTTTCAATTATTATTTTTTCTTTTCCTCTCTCTCAATCTTTCATTGATTGATTTTCTTTTTATGACTTCTTCTTCTTTGAACACTTCTTTCATTTTTTAGACTAGGTGTAATAAAGAGGCAATAAAAATTATAACACAGGTTAGAATAACCAAATGGTGAACGTTAAAAAAAAAACAGACAAACATACCCACCTCAACAAATGACTCGAAAATAACCAATATGAAGCCCGTTTTGTAATTAATGTAACTCTACTTAGTCTTTCTTTTTTCTTGTAATTTTTTGATGTGCAACAAAGCTATTTTCTATTGTACCTTCTCATAGAAAAAACACAAGCAAACTGACGCCTAGCCTAAGCAAAATCATCTCAAAAACGAGACTCAAAATCTCCGACTAAACTGACACAGTCAGATCCTCGTATTTCCCACGCATAGTTTATCTCCTACTCTAACACATGTACCGGTCACGGAACACGCACGACAGTCCGGTATCCGGGTACTTCAGTCCCGGACAGCAGGACATTCCGCACCCGTAAGCAATTATTCCCTGGACTGCGCGCAATTGTCCTTCCGCAAACATTTAGCAATCTTTTGTGTCCACGCGAAATAATAGTTGCATAGCAATATTGTAGAAATACAGTAGGGGGAAATAACAGTGGAAATTCCAGGAACAGGATAGCGAAGACTATAACCTAAATAGTGAATGTCTGAATGTATAATAATGTACTTACAATATCATTACATCAGTAAGATTTAGAATACTACTAATATTCCAAAAAGGAAGAGTGTAAAGAGTTTGCCCGGCGGTTAAAAAATGGATAGGTGCTCTTCGTGGACTAGGCTAGGTGCTCTTCGCGCAGGTGCTATTCGGACGGGTGCTCTAGGTGGACTACTTCGTTATAACCGCGCTCAGGAGCAAGCATTTAATTAATCTGTCATGTTTGTATGTATGTTCGGTTCAAATTTTACAACTGAATTTTAAATCACTTTCCGACGTTCAAATTGTTGGCATGTTATTATAAAAATTAAATAACTTATTTTAGAACAACTGTAACGTCGATGCTCTGCACTTTGCAGATGAAAAAACTGCAGAATCCTTACTGCCATACTACTCATAAAACTACATATTGCGTTTTGTATCGGACCAGAGTCTGCGTTAATATTTTTTCACGCTACAGCGGTGTTTTTATTGACAAAGGTAATGTTTATTCGGCCGCGTTGCGTTTTAGTGTAACTTTCAGGTGGAATGGTTCTACTAATTGAGGCAACAGTCCGAATTACTTCCTAAAATGAAAATGAATGTTTTGCTTTCCATATTAACGGAAGTAACATATATAAAAGAGAGTATCTATACATAATGGGATATCACTAACATGAGAAATGCAAAAGTAATTGGATGTTTATTTCGGTTTTGCTTATTTATTTATTTTATTTACGTTCAAAAACTGACTGTCTGTTGCCTTTTCATGATTAAGCAGCTGAACCGGTTTTAATGAAGTTGAACAAGGAAGTAGAAAAGTAGAAGGATTATGAAGACAAACATAGGATACGACAAAACTGGCAGTTACAGAAATAGCCTTAGCAATATACGAGATGTAATTATTTTGGGTTTTAAGGAATCTAAATTAAAGGTATAAATGCAAAAGTTCATCATTATCATCATCTTTAACTATTTTCCATACACTGCTGAATATAGGTCCAATATTCAGCTTACCATATTATGTAATATGTAACACAATACGACACAAATATCCATAGTTTCATAATAAGCTATAATCAGCTGAAAGGACCAAGTAAAACTCAACGGATCGGTAATAATTAGAAACAAGGCAAGGTGGCAGTCCTGTAATATTATCATTATTACAATGTTTCCCATAATTTTGCGACGATCAAACTTGTCCAATTTCGTGACGGCCCAACTCCGGCTCATTATAACTTCACCTGCGAAACTTGCTTAGCTCCAAAACATTCTTAATTAATTCTTTGTGCAAATAATGGGAACTTTTCGTGGATTTGTTGACACGAAACATTACTGGACAAATGGTGCGTGGAGTGACCAGTTTGGGAGTAACAGTAGGTTGACTCTTGCATGCGGGATGTTAACTACGATCATCGATCAAGTATGACTACGATACATTGTATTTACTGGTATTACCTAACTTTATTTCAATCTTACAGTGGACATTTTCTCTTTCCCTCTCTCCTGAGATAAGAAGAAAAGACAAGTAAGAAAAAATACTGGCTGTGACTGTGACAGATTGACCGTCAGACATCGAACTCTCGTCATAGAGGTTCCTTTTTACCATTTCGTCACGGAATCCGAAAGATACTCTCTAAAACATTGTGTTACCTCTGGTTTTACAGAGAATACATCGGGTTTTTGACCGAGAGTGTTTGTCAAAAAAGGTCACATCATGTTAGATCGATCAGTGATCATTTTTCCCGAATAATTGACGATGATTGAGTTGTTATTCTGTTTCCCATACACTGTGGCCGGGCTATAGAGTTCGGCTCGCAACTCAAACACACAATCAGTCTAGTTAGTTGTTCTTCGAAGATGTTTGACCGCTTGTGGCATAAATGTTAAAATAAGGGCACTCTTGTTTGGTAGTTGGACGTAAACCAATTGTTAAATATTGACCAATGGGCTTAGGTCTCAGAACTTTGTCCAGTTGTAACATTGTAGTCAGACATCAGACAATATTTATCAGTCTGGAATGTTCGAATCTAGGGCCTTAGACCTTTGCTTCTATCAGACCGCTTGGTCAAATCAATTACAAAAAAAAATGTGATTGATCACATCTTTTTGTGAAATACTAGATCGACCGCCGCAATCGCTGTTTAATATGTTTCTCTCTTTATATTTTGTAGACAAACTAAGTAAAAAAATTACGGATATCTTTTTCTCATTTCTCTATCAATTAACTCATCATCGGCTTTCTCTATTCCTTTGCTGGTTATTATAGCTTTAACCATCTGCCTTCAAGCTGTGCAAATCGTGCCCAGGTTCTCACCCACAATTATGATAACCCAACTCTAACATGGGACCCTATTCTTGGGCGTTCGAGATTATCTCAGTCGCTCTTACTGTTAACATTTCTAATGAGAAATAATATGTCACTCGTCAGAATAAGGTTCCTGGCCTTATCACCTTGCAACAAGCCCCTTGTCCGTCACTCCGTCACCGGATGCCACAGCTTTCCACTGATGTGATGACAACCTTACTCCAGCTGTCATCAATGCCTAGCAACGTCCTGGCCGGATACTCGAACCCTTGGAATTACTTGGACCCTGTAAATTCTATTACTGCAACAAAGGCTGGCACAATCCGTCAGTGGAGCCCCAATTCTCGTCGGTTCGTTAGCCGATCGGCTAAGTGATATGCAATCGGACACGCAGATCTCATCTCAATCCGAGTCAAGTCTGGCCAGGGGATGAATTG
The DNA here is from genome assembly GCA_949125135.1 of Alcis repandata. NCBI lineage: Eukaryota > Metazoa > Arthropoda > Insecta > Lepidoptera > Geometridae > Alcis > Alcis repandata. Next base: position 5,482,983 of record OX421240.1, read on the forward strand.
GCACATCTGTTTCGGACAGGGCCGGATGTGACGTGTGACTTGAAGTGAATTATACGGGGGCTGATACTGGCTTTTTGGGGGCAACTGAAACAAGTAAGACGTTGATGTTACGATTGTCACAATTTGTTAACAAGTCTCTGACACAAACTAGACAATTATAGTAATATTGTCTGAAATTCTGAAAAGATTTGAATATCTTGATTATTTGGTGATTCACATACATATTTAGATATTATATTATATTTAGATTACTAGATACTGGGATCTTGGGAAATATCCCTACCCTTTTTGTAGGATATCGAGAATCAGAATCACTTGACAGCTTGTATCAAATAATAAGATAATGCGCAACACGAGAAATAGTTTAAAACTCGGAACTTGCAACAAAAATATTCACATCGAAAGTATGAATGAAAAGTTAAGACTTAGCTACAACTACTGAACTACACAAGTCTCAAAATACTTTTTTAACATCTGGATGTATGAACTCAAAGTTCGTACTTCTTAATTCACCCCTACTGGTCCACCTTAATCCAGCACTCTTCAACCAATTTAGTTTCAATTTGAACCTCTCCCGCATGTCTCTACGTATTTGCATGTAGATTTATACACATTTTTTGCGACCCCTGTGGCTAGGGCGGCGCTGGGCGGGCGGATTTCAGGCCGTCGCTGGCATTATTCCAGTTATTATAATTTTTGGATACAATACGTTTGTGTAATTTGGCGTGTGATGTTTTTATTACCGGTTTACGGTATATAACGTTGGCTGGAGTTGAATTATTTCGCTCGTTCTGGTACTTGGCTTTTAACGTGACGTGGCCTTTTTCTAATTCGTTGGTTAGAGTTTCATCATCAGATGCCATCTTTACTCGTATATTGAAGTTTAGAGTTCAGTAGGCTAAACTTTTAACGATCCCGTGCACTTTAAATGCTGATATGAGTCCAGCCCACGTTTTAATGTCGTCCAGCCTTATCCGTCTCTGACGTCCTCTTCCCTGAAATTCTGCCCTGGAAATTCGTATAGAAGAGTAGAAGTACACATATTATAATTATATGAATACATTTCAAAAGCAAACTTTCCAAATGGAATTTTAATTGTGATTTTTCACTATAGTAGTTCAATGTCAAGTAACAGCATAAATTAATATAACAGAATATATCAAAATACATCGACATAATAACTAGATACGAGTAGATAGATGGACAACTTTATTGTTGACACCAAAAACAAGCAAAACTACATTTTAAACTCGTGTAACAGCTGACTACCTTGTCGCTTAGAGTGATCTTTTCTAGGCAACTTTAAGAAGGAGTGAATACGTAAAATAGATAGAAAAATATTGTGTAATAACTATCTATCCATCTATCTATTGTGTCTATAAATCTTCCTTACTTAAGTATTGTAACAAACCTGCTATCCCGATGCTTTCTTGACTTGGATTTTTCTCGCATTTTCTTCCCCACAACGCGCAACGGGAGTCTATTGTTTGTATCCACAACCTAGATGTCTGAATGAAACAGACGGGACTGCAAAAAAAAAAACAGATACTTGGATCTGTAATGGGGATTGCAAATCTTGGTAATGATGAAAAGTAAGTTCGTAATCTACCTATTCCTAAATCTTTTCATTTTTTCTTTTATATTTTAATGGGAAAGTGAGTTTGTTTGTATGCTTTCACGCTTTAACTTCTCAGACGTCGTGAAATCATCATGAAATTTTGTATACACGTTATCAGGTGTACAGAAAGGTACTTAGAATTACAATTAGGCTGCTTTTCATCATTATTATGACCGTTTTTCATCAGCCCGTGGGGTAAACCGTGGAGTACAGCTATTCACATTGTAAATTTATCAATTTATCCTATATTTAGACAAACATATCATTATAATATTCTATAAAACTAAATGTATTTCAGCAACTTACTAATCCGCGTTGTTTTCCTGTAAAAGTTTTCCTTTTAATAGGACTTTATTTAGTCTGCTACAGTGAGCTATTGTTTAATTAGATACCTATATAATTATGCTTAGTAAACAATACAAAAGTATAATTTAAGTCAATTTGGATACACAAAACGCTTACAAAAAAACCATATACTATACATACTTAGTACATTTCTTAATAATAGGTTGGGGAAAAAGTTTCTTCGCATTTTTAAGTAGGTAAATTCAAAACATTTTTTAATACATTATAATAAGTTAATAACAATAAACTTAAGATTTTAAAAGTCGGTGTTATTAATGACGACTGAACCGATTTTCATCAAAACACTCCCGACTAATTCACTTGTCAAACAAAAAGAAACAAAATCAAAATCGGTTCATCCGTTCGGGAGCTACGATGCCACAGGCACACACGCAGACCCGTCAAACTTATAACACCCCGTCGTTTTTGCGTCGAGGGTAAAAAAACGATTCTGCTCAACGATCGCAAGGAAAGGTTTTTCTGGATTATTATAACTACATATCCGTCAACGTTTTTTAAACATTTTCCTGATAAAATCCCGTATAAAATATGACGGAATAAGGTCGTCGCGTCGTAGCGCTCGCGTCAACATTTTGTGAACCCGGATCTGATTTCCCCGGGGCGACCGCGGCTTAGGTTTTAATGTTCATTCACAAAATAAATAGCTTTTGTCTCATTTTTTAAATGAGTACTTCACTTAATTTCCGCTAAAATTAAGTGTGGCACCTACTTAACATTTTTGACTTTTTAATAAGGCTTGGCGAGACTGACTTTTACGGTTACTTTTACTTGTTTCTCGGCAGATAAATCATTACGTATGTTTCTAAAATTAAATAAATTTTAAATCATTATTGTTAAGGTCTCTACAATACTGTTAAAAATGTTTAACGGTATGATTACATCGGTTTTTACATATAAAAATTATTTCATGATATTTATTTTTTTTTATTTAGATTCCAGTCCGGATCACAGTACCCAATAAAGACGTAATATTCACTTCGCAGAAGACTATTCAAATCTTATATTTAGGTATATTAGAAAGACTTGGTTGTCACCCATTACAACATGGCTGTCGTCTGTGATCTGCGACGAGGTTCAACTTCAAAGCCCTTTGTTCCCGCCTTTATTGTGCCTGTCCTATAAATTTACCTGTATCTGTTCACAGCCTGATAAACGGAAATTATTCGTAGCGACCATATTCGGCGAATATTCGTTCGTTATCTCGAACGTTCGTAGATCAATCTAATGGACTGCTGAAGAATCTGAAATTGTAGGCGAAATAGGGTGATTCTATTGAGAAGCAAATACAAGAGATGAGATTCTAAAGGTGTATCCACACCGAAGTTAACTTTTGTGTGGCAACACGGTAACATTAGGTAGGCAACTATCTGTAACTTTTGTGGCTTTTGTGGTAACTTTTTGCTATCCGATGTTGTTCAGTAACGCTCGGAAACGTTGTTCTACAAAAAATAACTGCGGCGTGAGAGCACCTTTATAACTCACGCCAACTCGTGTTCGATATATATTAGCTACAAGTTCAAAAATGGTACTTACCTACTTTATATGAGGACCACTTTCATTAGGTACTTAAACACCAAAAAGAAATAAAAAATAATAATTTAATTCCGGTACGAATAAACGACTGAATTGTCAACTAAAGTTGTAAAAAGTCCGAAATGAACCAAGCCAGTTCAGTAACATTTCATCTGCCGAGCACACCCTCTCCCTCTTCTACACGTTTCAATGAAAAACTTAAACAATTAACATTCCCAATTCAATTTTCTTTAACTGTAATCCCATTCCGGACAGCGGGAACCTCTCGAGAGCAGACTAGTAGCATTATCTAGTAGCTGAGGACTGAAAATGGTAGAAATCTGACGGTATTTAACCGGTAGGAGAGAAGGCAACCAGTGTGTGTGTGTGTGATTTATATTGTCTAACATATAAATGTGTTATCTGTCTTCAATGTCTAGTAGCGTAGTAGTAGTTGTTTTAATTTAATGCAATCGGCCTCAATTATTCTTAAGAGTAGGTACCTACATATCAAACGTTGTTTCGTTTTTTTTTTCAGCCAATAAGTACAAAAAAAGTAATAGCAGAAATGAGCATGTAACAGAAAACCTGACTTATCCCAAACTGAGTTAGAAATATATATATTATAATTATATTTTACTCGTAAATAACATTCAAAGACATTTGTTCACTTGAGCCGTCATTTCTTTACTTACCCAGTTTATAGTTTTTTTTTTAGTTTTTTATTTCTAAATTTATCCGGTTACTCAGTCCTACCTTGTGTAAGTAGAGTAGCTAGGTGCTAGGAGTAGTAGCGAGTGCTCTGACGATACGCTAGTGAAAATACAGCTAGTTTCGAGCTGCGGAGCAGGAGGCGGGCCGACCTGACTGTTCTCGGGTGGATGGTTCACATTGTACGAATCACCTCATGTCCCTGACGCGTGCAGTGAGCGTACTTTGTTGTGCCTAAAATATGGTATGTTAGGAAAACACGTACGGAAAATCATTGTTTTGAAAGTTTGCGAAAGTATGCATGTTTGTTAGGTTAGGTTAGAAGGTTACGATTTGGATTAAATTTTGTATGTAGTATAAACCTTGGAAAAAATCTATTATTTGGAAATCTATTTTTGTCCTGAATTATTTTTGTCGTACAGGTTAGTGAATGAGGCTGCGGAACTAGGTTGAAACACACTGTTTTTAACTATAGTTCCGAATAGCTTCCGAATATTCTTGGATGGGTTACGTAAAGGCAATCGCGCAAAGGCAGTCGGTCGTGTAACACACATAGGTAATATATTATCTGGTATATAATGTGATATTTTTAAAACGTTTGGAATTTGAATAAGCATTACAGCTCGACTTTTGTAAAAATATTTTACACTACGTATACAGCTACAAAACAATCTGTGAACTAATTTTCCAATTTTCGCAGTGACATTTCAAAAATAAAAAAAGTATTTTATTCATATTAAATTGGGATATCCGCAACAAAATTTCTCGTCGTTTTCCTTTATTTACAGTTCACGATATCCCTCTTGATTTCTCGTTCCTCACCTACTTCGTAAAAAGCGCTTAATCTTTGGACTCGTCCAGCATCTAAATTAGCAATTGGTAGTAACATAAATTGATGTCCTCTTTTAATTACGAGGTACTTCATTATTGTTATGTCCCTCCTGGGAGATATAAAGAAAGAATTGTCTTCCGTTGGAGCGTTTCAGCCGAGGTCCGTTTCATTAGTCGACTTTACGACAATAAGGCTTCTGCAAACGACATGCATGTAGATAATAAAATTAACATAAAAGTCCTTCTCGTAGAAAACCGCACGTACCTCCATTGTTTAGCCTATTCCAACTAAAAAGCCTCGGAAATAAGGCACGTTTCGCACGCGAAGGCTCTCTTTATGGAATGTTTTGAAGTAATGTCTGAATTGTCCAAATATTTAACTCTGGCTGCGTGGTTTAAAATGAAATTTCGCTTATTGTTAATAGCAGCTGAATACGAAAGTAAGATAGGTAAGAAAGGTAGGATATGTAGGTACGCGATAGATGCCTCAAGCGGCTCAAGCCACGTCGCTCCTCCGATTCTGTCACCAAACTGAATTTGCAATATTTCTGTATGCTGCCAAATTCGTGAATCGAATCAAAGTTGCGAGATTCCGCCCCTCGAGATCCGCGACTGTGTTTGCGAGACCGAGATTTATCTTTTCACAAGCAGAAATTGTGTTTACTATTTTTATGGTGGATTCCTCTAAACTCCTCAAGGCGAGGGAGTTGAGACTGTTCGCGGCGAGACCGCGGCGCCGACGGAACCAAATATTGAATTTTATATAAAGTCGAGACGAACTTGTGTACAACTTCGGCTGCATTCCACTTATGAAATTGCTTTTCATTTGAAGCAGTGCGGAGTACGCAACCTACTTTAAATTATATTTTACTCCGCGCGTTAACATACATCCAACAAAAGTGTGGGTAGTTTGCGCGCGCAAAAACAATGGATTTGCATTACAAAGGCCCGCTCTGTGTGCATCCTAATGAACGGTAATTGTTTAAATCCACAAGAAAGAGGGGAGCGTTGAATACGCAAGAACTTACAAACAGTTAATTACATTAAATACACACGTTCTTTTTGCGAGAGAAACGGAAACATCGGTAGTTCCGCCGACCTAATTACACTGGTTTTATTGTGGAGTTCTCCGCTACACTATCTCCTGCATCTACATGAATATTTAATGATGAAAAAAATATTCTATTCGTCATTAAGACACAGTACAAAATACTTAAGTTACGTAATATGAAAAACGATCAACTTTGATAATGCACTGGTAGATTATTTCTCTATAACTACAGGGCTAGGTTAGGTATGTACTCGTAGGTAGACGAAGTAGGTTTGGTTTCTTTCAATCTTCCATTTGTATTTCCGCAGCGCTTCTCAATTCGGCGGTAATGTAACGTGTCACGAATACGTATTACCTGCATATGATAATGCACTTTACTGCGAGGCATCGCTGCATTATGCATAAAGCTTATAACACATTCATAGACAGTGCGCCGAAATCCTCAGTTGACGGACAAAAGCGAGTAATTTCTGGCATAGGTCGGGGATTAGTCGTTATTACACCTGAATATAACATCACAGGCGATGCGTCGGCCCGTCTGTACAAGCCTTTTGTCGTCGGCCAAACCCGCGGACAAAATACAAAAGGAGGTGGTACATATAACCAAAGATTTGATTTTAGAAAAGATTACACTAATCATGTTAAGAAACTAATTATAATGATACAAAGTAAATCTTTCTGCCGATACTAAGTTTCCTAGCTAGATTTTATCCAGTGCAATCTTCCACCGCAATATACACCAGTTAGTATCTACTCTATTTTATATTTTGTGTTTTTTTTTAATAGAGTGATCTGGCACAAGAAGACTTAAATAGAATTCGGAAGCTCTACTTGTCGACTCGACTACTTGTTATGTGCTACTATATCGACGTGGTTTCATTCATTTTTCGTGATTCATCAAGCAAAAAGTTTAGATTTTTTAATAGAATGTTAATATAATAGATTCTATTATAAATTAGAAATTGTTAGACGCCATTTTGATACGATGCGTACTCGCCTCAGGTAGCGTCATCGACATGAAAAAAGATTGCATCCCATATCGATGTGTAGCGTATGACCAGCATCGCCAGTAGCAGACGACTGATGTCTACTGTATACTGAAAATGGCGTATTTGTGCAGCGGCTACTAACGAGCACCTATACCTAGGTACCTATAGTAAGATACACGTACAATGCCTAAGTCACTCGGCGATTGCCTTGGTCAAGGGCAATGTTCACCCAGTGCAGCGTCACGCACGCCGTGAATATCCGCTCCATGGTCCGACCGCTCGCCGGCACATGTGTAATTACGCTTCATCCGCTCTGATGATGCAGTTAGAATTAGCTTTGTGTCATTGGAACGCTCGCTGTCAGTTTGATGACCGCTAATTAGTCGTGTGCAGTTGGGTATATATCCGGAAATTATTACGATCACTCATTAGAGTTTATGGCCCTGAAATCGTCGTCTTGCTGTAAAATGAAAACTGTGAAAATAAACATTGCGAAGCTACGCAGACTGTTTGAAAGTCTAAATGAGGTGGAGCAATTAAATAAATTAGTTTGAACTTTTATAAGTAGTTTTTAAAGACTAGTTAGTAACTAGTTTTCAGAGGCAGTTAGTACTGAAGAAATCATCACTACATCAAGCAGCAGCAGCGTCTATACTACGGACACTTTTTTTGCCAAATACAGGCAAATTATATTTGAAATCTTGCCGCGTAGCATCCGAAAGCGCCAATCAGCATCGCAATAAATTCTACAGAAGTCAAAAGTTAAAGCGAAATATAACACCAATCAACGTTAATTGACCTCAGTAAACACGGAACAAAGAAACTCGATTCTAAATTCCCCGCGTCCTGGCGTCCAGTCTTGGAAGTTGGTAACTCGCGATGAGTTATCCGGATCGTGGTGCGGTCCGACCGCACTGCAGCTCAGGGTTGCGTACTGTTCTAACTGTTACATAGAGCTAGATATCTCGGAAACGTGGTCTTAACGAAGTAAACATACGGGATGACAGATTAGACGTTTGACACTATTCTAAGATATCAGTGTACAAAATTAGGTACACTGAAATCCTAGAATAGGACCATAACGATGGTAACAACATTTACCATCGAGTAAAAGTAATTACCTACGTGTTCACTGACACGAAATGTTTAGAACAGCTGATTTACGAGATTTCATCATTTTGATAAAACCCTATAACAGATCTAATTTGACTAAATACGCTAATGCCCTCCTCAAATAAACTGCTTTATTTTTCTGTCAAGAAAATCCTTTAGTTTAAAAAAAAAAAGGGAAAAAAGAAAAACCTTAGAATTTGGTCGTATTATTTTACTAATATCCATGATGTGTTCCTTCTTATTCTTATAAGTGCAATTGGTGCTGCATCGCCGCCTCGCTACCTTTTCTTCGTCGTGTAGATGATCTATTTCAATCTATACTGGAGTTCCACAAGGGATGCATTTTGCAAATGTGCATTTTCTCTTTGCTAGAGGTCATTCGAAGCATTTCCGCTCCTTGAAATACCGGAACGTAGCTCTGTACCCTTAGAATGAGTTTTGATAGTTTTCGATAACTATCAACCGTTTTGAAAAGCTCCATACATTTACAATAGTTCCTTCACGCTTGACTGTTATGTATGGATCTATGGGAAGGTAGTTCATAGTCTGGGTAAATGATAAGTAGGTATTATTGTTAGTATATTCACTATGTTTATATGTTTATTACGTATTGAAATAAAGGATTAAAATATAAATATAAAAGAATGTTGCGGAGCAATCTTCACGTCACCAGTCGCTTAGTTCAAACTTGACGCGGCCACGACGCATGCGTAGTACTCTCGCGCATCGGCGCGGCCGACTTGACAGCAGCGGTTTGCACATAGGCGATGAGCGTTTTATAGACTCTTAGGACACCCCACATTACTCCCTTCCAGAGACTGTTCCTACAGTCGATAGTAATCTGGGAATCTTACTGTACGTCCTGATCTAGTCTTTCTCTGTATGTTTTCTGGTGGAGGTGTGTCATCGAGAGATTCATTTAGAGTTTTGTTGCTGTCATCTAATATGTAGGCCGGCTTCAAGCGATCTACCGATACTGTGACAGGTTTGCCTTTTACTAACAATTTGTACACTTTTTCAGATCTCTCCAGGACTGCATGTGGACCCGTGTATGCAGGTTGCAAGGAAGGTCGTACTGCGTCTTCTCTCAAAAATACATGGCTGGCAGTGGGTAAGTCCTTGAAAACAAATATGGATGGCTTAGTGTGTCTCGAAGCAGGCGTTGGTTTCAGATCGTTGGCGAACGAGCGTAATCTGGCAGTGTATTCTGTGATATCTGTTGTTCCAGCTTTGCTTGGGTCAAAAAATTCTCCCGGTAAGCGTAGCGGCTCTCCATACACAAGTTCTGCAGTGCTCGCTCGGATGTCTTCCTTGTACGCGCTTCGAATACCAAGTAACACCAAAGGTAAGGCTTCCATCCAGTTATCAGTGGCATGACAGGTAATTGCAGTTTTTAGTTGTCTGTGGAATCTCTCTATGGCTCCATTGCATGCAGGATGATATGCAGTGGTCTTTTTATGATGAAATCCTGTTATTTTGGATAGATGTTGGAATAAGGACGATTCGAACTGTCTGCCGCGGTCTGTTACAATGTCCACGGGGGATCCAAATCTCGATATCCATCCTGTAAGTAAGGCTTTTGCTACTGTTTCAGCCGTCGCATCGGGTATTGGTATCACCTCAGGCCATCGAGTAAAGCGATCTATGGCGGTGAGGCAATAACGATTTCCATTACAGATTGGTAGCGGTCCGATGAGGTCAATATGCACGTGGATAAAGCGTGCTCGTGGCAGCTGGTAGGTGCCTAACGGGGAAGATACATGCCTAGATATCTTAGAACGTTGACAAGCTAGACATGAACGTGCCCACTCTCTGCAGTCTTTCTTTACGCCGGGCCATACGTAGCGTTCTGCTACTAATCTAATTGTTGCATTGGCTCCGGGATGGCTTAATGCGTGCAAGCTATCGAAAACTTGCTTTCGCATATCCTTCGTGACATAAGGTCTTGAAATGAGTGTGCTGATGTCGCAATATAATTCAGCACGAGTTCCAGGTATCTTTACCTTTTCTAGTCGTAATGACGTTCCTCTCTCCAGCATTTCCTTAAGTTCTGGATCTGATGCCTGTGACTTAGCAAGCTGTGAGTAATCTATGGATAGCTCTAGCTCTTCAACCCTGCTCAGTGTGTCAGCGACCAAGTTATCTTTCCCTGAGATGTGCCTCAAGTCCGTAGTAAACTGAGATATGAAGTCTAGATGACGAAACTGTCTCGGCGAACACTTGTCTTTGCGCTGATGAAAGGCGAAACACAGAGGTTTATGGTCGGTGTAAATTGTGAAGTCTCGAGCTTCGACCATGTGTCTAAAGTATTTCAACGCTTCATAAATTGCGAGGAGTTCTCGATCGTAAGGAGAATATTTTCGCTGCGCTGGGCTCAACTTGCGTGAAAAGAAGGCAAGCGGTTGCCAAGCATTACCTTGGTACTGTTGTAAAGCGGCACCAATTGCAGTATCTGATGCATCTGTGACCAGGCCTAGTTTAGATTGGCAATCTGGATGCGCAAGGAGTGCAGCACGGCAGAGGCTTTCTTTGCAATTCTCGAAGGCTTTCAGAGAATCCCCACATAGATCAATAGGATGGGAACCCTTTACAGAGCCAGTCATTAGATCGTGCAGTGGCACTTGGACTTCGGCAGCGTTGGGAATAAACCTCCTGTAGAAATTCAGCATCCCCAAAAATCTGCGAAGTTCTTTGACGGTCTTGGGAGGTGGAAATGTTTTAATTGCTTCCACTTTCTCATCTAGAGGCTTGATTCCATTGGCTGATATGTGGTAGCCCAGAAATTTGACTTCAGATTTTCCAAAGTTGCACTTAGATGTGTTGATGATGATCCCATGTTCCCTTAGTCTGGTGAAGAGTATACGAAGGTGTTCTTCGTGAATATCCTCACTTCTTGAGAAGACCAAAAAATCGTCGATGTATGGGTAGACAAAATCCAGTCCACGTGTCATTTCATCGACAAAACGCTGGAACGTTTGCCCGGCATTACGCAAACCAAACGTCATGTATGGAAATTCATATAATCCGAACGGTGTCGTGATTGCGGTCTTGTGAATGTCTTCAGGGTTCATTGGAATTTGATGGAATGCTTTTACAAGGTCGATTGTCGAAAATATTTTACAGCCTGATATGCTGTGTGTGAAGTCATGCACATGTCTAATTGGATATCTATCAGGTATGGTGCGAGCATTTAGCATTCGGTAATCTCCGCAAGGCCGCCATCCGCTGTCTTTCTTAGGTGCGAGATGTAGTGGTGAGGCCCAGGAGCTTTCCGATGGCCGTGCGACACCTGATTTCAGCATGGACTCGATTTCAGCTTTCGCAATTTTAAGTTTGTCTGGCGCTAGGCGGCGTGGGTTGCAGGATATTGGCTGTCCTGGCGTAGTTCTTATGAAGTGAACGGTACGGTGTTTGACTTCAGCTTGCTTTCCGGATGGGTTCGTTATCTCTGTAAATTCTTTCAGGATTTGATCGTAGCGAGACTCTCCGATTGGTATCTTGATTGAAGATATCGCAGTCGACGAGTGTGCTGATGAACCCACAACGTAGAGTGTTGTCGTGTTGTCCAGTAGGCGTTGGTTGCGTATGTCTACTAGAAGACCGTAGAACTTTAGGAAATCAGCTCCAATGATAGCCTTCGTGACGTCACCAACGATGAAACGCCATGGAAAATTGCGTCGTAATCCCAAGTTTAAATCCAGGTTAGTGTATCCGTACGTGCTGATAGAAGTACCGTTAGCAGCAGAAAGTTCGAAGTCAGATTTCGAACGACGCTCTTGTAGTGAACGTCGAGGGAAGACACAAACGTCGCTTCCTGTATCGACAAGAAATTGCATCTTCGACCGACGATCTACGACGAACAGGCGACCAGACGAGTTGGGACGGTCGTTTGTCGCCATTACCGACCTCCCTGAGAGTTTCCCGCCTGATAATTACACGGCTTTACGCAGGTCTTTGCTTTCGATCCATACTTCCAGTGGTACCAACAGTTCGGGAACTTTCTGTAGTTGGAATCAGATCTGCTTCCAGGGCGGCTGCGACTTCTTTGGCGGGTCTGTGGGCGAGATTGACGATCCAGCAGTGTCTTCACCTGCCTGCGAAGCTCGGCTATTTCAATGGTCATAGCGTCTAGCGATGAACCAGGTGCGGTTGCAGCTGCTACTTGCGGTGTGGCAGGCGCGATATCTTGGATTCGATCTGCCAAGTCGGATAGTACTTCCAGTGACGCCGTCGACTGAGCGGCTATCACCGTCTGTACGCTGCGTGGAAGTCTACTCGTCCAGATGGTCTTAATGAAATCTTCTGGAACGTTCGGTCCCGCTAGGCTTTGTAAATGCCTGAGGAACTGTGATGGTCGACGATCTCCTAATTCTTCATGCATGAGAAGTTGTTTAACTTGCTTCTCACGTGAAGCACTCAGGCGTTTGATGAGCTCCGTCTTCAATTTTTCATATTTTTCCGTCAGTGGAGGGGATATAATGATATCCTTCACCTCCTTCGAAAATTGGTGGTCAAGCTGTCCTATGACATAATTAAACTTCGTCGCGTCAGATGTAATGTTCGACACAGCAAACTGCCCTTCGACTTGCGCGAACCATATCTCGGGCTCTTCTGGCCAGAAGGGTGGGACGCGTATCCCCACCCTAAACAGCTCGGTGGAGGCAGTTGGAGCACTTTCTGCATCTTTCCACGATGACGTCATTTTGACGTCAGCGAAAATTTAGAAAATCGCTATTAGCTTATGGCTTGTACCACCATAGATTTTTACAAACGGAGATATTTCAATTCACCCAAACTATAATTTTCCCAAATTGTTTTCCAATTAGCACACTTGAAATGTTTTATTATGCACTGTTTAGGACACTGAAAATGTTTGCATTTGTCCTAGACTCACTTTTCAGTTCATAAGAGGGGTCACCAGTTATGGGAAGGTAGTTCATAGTCTGGGTAAATGATAAGTAGGTATTATTGTTAGTATATTCACTATGTTTATATGTTTATTACGTATTGAAATAAAGGATTAAAATATAAATATAAAAGAATGTTGCGGAGCAATCTTCACGTCACCAGTCGCTTAGTTCAAACTTGACGCGGCCACGACGCATGCGTAGTACTTTCGCGCATCGGCGCGGCCGACTTGACAGCAGCGGTTTGCACATAGGCGATGAGCGTTTTATAGACTCTTAGGACACCCCACAGATCCTTGCAAAACTTTTGATAGCTGCGAAACCTATCAAAACTCATACTAAGGGTAGATACAGGTCCGTTAACACAACAGCTCAAGTAGCGCAGGTAGATGTAGATTATGTATTATGGATTATGTGGTAATTGTTGATGATTATAAGCAGCAGACAATCTGTTTTTTTTTTTTGTCACATGAAATATTTTGGTTTTCCACACTGGCAACCCTGCAGCTCCAATAGGCGACACGGCACAACCGTCCGGGATAGAATTAAACATACACTACACACGCCACGTACACGCCGACTACCGGAAATTTGAGAATGTTCGGGTTTAACCCTCCACAAATTATGTTTGCCGACAGTTATTGTAACTGTATGAAAATGTTGAGTCAGGCTAACAGTTTACATTTAAAATGTGCACCGAGTTCCTTGAATTAAGATACGAGGTTTAGGCAACATTATTGACTGTAATGTTTATATTATACAGGGTTATTCATAAAGGGTATGCTAAGCCGAAAAGGTATCATAGTACTCATCATTATAAACAAGTTTTACTATGGGACCAACACGAAATTCGCGAAAAAGAAATCAGCTGTTCCATACATTTTGTCGAGTGTCATTCACATTTTTCTATGAACAGCTGAATTTTTTTTCGCGAATTTCGTGGTGGTCCCATAGTAAAAGTTGTTCATAATGATGAGTACTATGAGCCCTTTTTGGCTTAGCATACCCTTTATGAATAACTCTGCAGAGAAAAGAATAATAAAATCAAAAAAAGATATGTTGTGACCGACACGGCTTAACAAGGACTTCAAGTTAAACTTGCCATCTGAAACAAGATGGAACCAGGTTGTAAGTACAATTCGTGGTCACCTATTTAAAATTGACGAGCTGGTCTCTACAGTACGAGCGCTACAAGACAAGTTCTACGCCACGAATGCTACGCCATGCCATGAACCGCCTTGACCAAGACTGCTATTATTATTATTACTAAATCCAACAATAGGCCCAAGTTTGAAGGCTTTTTAAGACAGATCTAAATTTTCTAAAACTATTGGCATCCTTGTCTAATGGCTTGCAATGATACAGACAGATATATTTTTAGTTAGTTTAGATCTGTCTTAAAATGCCTTCAAACTTGGGCCCAATGTGTAAGGCGCTATGTTTAGCGGCTCACGGTCCTACTTATAACCCTTAAACTAAATCACTGAATTAAATGCTCTAATAACTTTTCGCCGACGTTAAATGCCACTTGCAAATAAATTACCAAGATTTTAAGCTGGTTCTGTAAGTAAGACCTTTATTATTATAGATCTGTGTTTTTTTATTCCTTGATGAGATTGTGTTTGACCGCCATCGCGCCTGATGGCAAGCAATGATTATGGTTTACGACAAAGCACGCATGCCTAGAAGATCCCAATTCAGTCTCGATTTGAAGACATCTACCTATAAAGAAAAATAGTAAGAATTTATCTAACAGTTAAATAAACTCTTAATGTTATGTAATGTTAATACCTAGTTAGAATCTGACTATTAACATTTCATTAGTAAACATTTTAGACCAGTGCATTAGTTTTGTGATACTTATTAAATAGGTGACCTGTTTTTAAACAATTCAAGTCATGAAATCATTTCATGAAATACTATTTCTAATATCTATTTTTGATCGTGATTTTTTCAGTACCTATTACTAAAAACAATTGCTTTATACAAATTAAAAAGAATAGCTATTGTAAAATGATATCACTTACTATCACTTCAAGTATAGTGTATACTATTTACCTTGTTATTGCAATATTTATTAAAATAATTAAATAAAGATACACAATGGCATAGTTTTATCCACGTTTTAGGTATTTTAATACCTATACGATTTTGTATATAAACTGGTGCTGAATTTGAAATGGCCACAGAATCAGTGTACTCATCTGCCACAGATCTTCGGTCCATCGATACTCGGAAAAAGGCAACGGTGAGTTTTATGTATGTATAAAACTAGCTGACCCGGCAAACGTTGTTTTGCCATATAAATTAATAGGGGTTGGTGATAGAAGGGTGAAAATTTAGGGTTGTATGTATTTTTTAATGCCACATAAGCAACAATATAAGAAATAAAAATTTTGTCCAAAAAATAAAAATAAATGTTTGGGGTGGGACAACCCTTATCACTAAAGGGTATGAAAAATAGATGTTGGCCGATTCTCAGACCTACTCAATATGCATATAAAATTTCATAGAAATTGGTCAAACCGTTTCGGAGGAGTATGGGAACTAACATTGTGACACGAGAATTTTATATATAAGATTAACTGGATCCCGCAGTTTCATCCCCTACAGGAATGGTTAAAATTTCCGGGAAAAAGTGAATATCCTGTTAATCCAGGGTACAAGCTAAATAAAAAAAAACGTTTAAACTACCTTTAAACTAAATCCGTTACGCCGTTTTCGTGTGATAGAGTAACAAACATCTAAACATCCATTTATACACTCTTTTAAAGTTTACAGGGTTATACGGAAAGGGTGTGCTAAGCCGAAAAGGGCTCATGAACAACTTTTACTATGGGGCAAACCCGGAATTCGCGTAAAAAAATCAGCTGTTCCATAGAAAAATGTCAATGAAAATGCGGTAAAAGTTTGTTTTAAAAAACATTTTTTAAACATTATTGTTTCAGATGGTTCCGATCTTGTTGCCGCTGCTGATGCTAGTAGCAAGGTGTTACAGTGAGTATTCATTTTTAAAACTTCGAAAAACTTGTTTAAACTTTGTGTCTAAAGGTAGGAAAACAGGGGATGATTGATTGTTCACTCACTGATTGTAATGTATGAACATTGAACACGCATAACTTTTTACAGAGTGGTCCGATTTTGATATTTTTTTTACTGGATACGGTATACCTCGAAGTTGGTCTCATATAAATTTGGAAAAAATCTCACCCTAAGGGTGGGGAAATAGAGGTGATTTAACCGTTAATACCTAGTAATGAGTTAGGTAGCTATTTAAAAAAAAACATTAAAAATTAGTCTTGTAGTTATTAGTAGATTGTAGCCACAAAAAACTATAAAATATTTTTTTTATACAAAAAAATTAAACCGTCGAAAGAACTGAAAAGCAAAATATTATGTAATAAACCTTTTTTTATTTAACCTTAATAACTAAGTTAGTAATTTTGAGTCGGCGCCAAACAAGCAAATTAATGAATTATTGGACGTAAAACGTGATCTGCGCCGCAAAATTGCTTAGGTATGATTACATTAGTTTAAGATATTAAGGTCTAATAAAAAGAGTTTATTATTTTATGGCGAGACTGCGGTGTCTGTCTGTATGTCACAGACAATTAACTTAGGAACTGTATCAAGTATCTTATGTAAGTATCTTAACTAAGTAATTGGTCTTTGATTGGGTCCAGAAATGGGGACCTATAATTTTAAATAAATAAAGCGATTTGGTTAAGTAACAAACGTCCCAATACACAAACTTTTCAGCAGGACAGTGAATAAATAATAAAGTATGAATTGATGTGTTTTACAGGTTCTCCAACACCATGGAAAATAGGTGGAAAATATGGAACCTCTCAGATTATCAATGGGTCGTTTGGTGGAGTCGTGTCTGGTGTACGAGACGGACTTTCCTTTAATACAACTGGTGAAGCAGTCTTCGACACATTGTGGAAACCTAAACTGAATGCTCAAACATATTATGGCTCAGGAGAAGACATAAAAGTACTCGACGCCTCTTTGGACGGAACAGTATACAATTCCTTGCGACCTGCTTTTCAAACGGCATTAGGCAGAAACATTAACGGGACTTGGGTAGCAGGGCTTACAGGACAACCTGGGTTTAATGGTACGTACGACATTACCCCCATGATTCAATATGAAAAAGGAGATAAGGCCTTGAAAATCCTTGGAATGTCTCCCACTGGAAGCGAGAACAAGAGTGAAGCCGCAGCACCGGCCCCGGTGAATGGTGCTCCTGACTACTACGGAATGGTAAAGCCTCATGGGCCCAATCCTACTGGACCCTATCCTCAACAGTTAAACCCCTATGCCCTTAATACTTATGGAGCTCCTACGCCTTATGGCTATTCACCCAATTCATTCGACCCCAGAATATATGGTGCCTCTACTCCTAATATAGCCTATGGCAATTTTGCTCCTAATGCTTATGGTGCCCCTACTCCTAATATGGCCTATGGCAATTATGCTCCAAATGTTTATGGTGCCCCTAATTCTTACGCTCTAAATAATTACCCCTATATGCCTGAAAATTATGGTACTCCCAATCCTAATGCGGCCTATTATGCCAATCCGCAAGGCATGGGCCAATGGCAAATGCCCCAACCGCAAGTGGCTGATTCGCAGCTGGCCCAGTCGCAACTGGCTCAGTTGCAACTGGCCCAGTCACAACTGTCCCAGTCGCAACTGGCTCAGTTGCAACTGGCCCAGTCGCAACTGGCCCAGTCGCAACTGGCTCAGTCGCAAGTGCCTCAATAGAATGATGTGCTTTTTTTTTTGATCTCCCTCCCTTCACCCAAGCCAGGCAATCAAAGAAGAATAAGGTAAAGGCTTAGACCTGTTTTTCTCTTTTCAAAATATAACTTCTGCTTCTTTATTTTTTCAATTATTATGAACATATTCAAGCGTTTTAAAGAAACTTTGTAAAACGGTGTTTGTGTATGTTGATGTATAATTATGTATAATAGAACTAATAAACGCATTTATATCAGAAGCGTAGTGTTTACTTCTACCTTAGGTATGTTTCTGCGTACTGCATGAAATGCAAATTAAAATCCGAAAATAGGCCAAAAATGTGTGTGTGTGTAAAAAACTGTAACCCAATTTCGAAAAACGGATAGATTTTAACAAAAAAAAGTCACCATTTTAATTTTTTATAACTTTAATATAATTACTTAGTGACACTTGCGTAATAAAGCCCGTCACACACGTAGCTATAATATATAGTAATATGCCTTGCTATAATATATATTATAGCAAGCTACCACACACGGAGACGATGCCATATATATTTTGCCTTCATTTCATTGATGGTCGGCCAAGCGTTTGCACGCGTTTTATAAAACAGGGTGTTTTGATTACTAATTAGATAATTATGAATTCAAGAAGTAGGTACATGGTTAATGGATTTAATTGACAGTTCTTCAGAGGACGATTCTGATGCCGCTTTTGATATGTCAGTTGCCCCCTATCAGGCTCAAAAACTAGAACTAAATGGATTGAATCGCATCTAGAAAATAAAAAAAAACTCGTGGCGAATTTAATTTGTATCGTGAACTATCCTCAAAAAAATCGCTCAATATTTTAGGAGTTCAAAATCGTCATTTGTAGATCTTCATGAATTAATAAAAAATGATATAAGCAGAAAAGACACAATCATGCGCAAAAGTATTAGTTCTGAAGAACGACTTGCTGTGTGTTTTAGGTAAGGAAAACATTTTAAAAACTTTTAAATTAATCTTTTATTTTCTTTAAAGTTAAGAAATACTTTGCATTTAAATACTTAGTTAAAGGAAAACATTTTAAAACTTTTAAATCAAATTGGAACATGCTGTACATTCCAAATATGTTGTAATATGTCTTGCTATACCATAATATACAGTAATATATATTAATATGCGATGCTATAAATTACGGTATATTTTGGTGACGTCATAGAAATATATATTATAGCTCCGTGTGCGGTCACTTCAATATTTGTATTGAAAATATATCGTAATATGCCTCGCTATATTTATATTAATAAATATTATAGCTACGTGTGTGACGGGCTTAAAGGTGGACCCGACAATTTTATTTTTCGTTCATCAAAATCGTTTCATCTGTTTAGTATGTTAGATACCAGGAAACATAGACGAATCGTCGTCGTCGTAGTATTGTGGATATATAGGTAAGGGACGTCTATTGTCTTTGGCTAAAATTAATGAAAATTAAGACTATTCAAATGACGTAGTTTTATCTACTACAAACAAACAAGTTTGTTAAATATGCAAATTACAATAACAAAAGTTTGTCGTTGTTATTTGCTTGTATTTTATTATTGTTCCATTTTTTTATATTTCACACTTTTAAAACAAAAATTGAATTAGCGGAGTAGGCACAACTATTTCCCACCACATATCAAAAGGGAAGTTCTTAATTGTATATTTATTAGACAAGAGTAATTTCACAGATTTACGGCCTCGGGTTCCCCAATAAATCATTTGAATAATTCGGCCATTACGAACGGCAGCCAGGTTGGACTATTACTCATTCTTGGATTAGTAATTAACAATAACAAATGATAGTGTTTGTCGTACAGATTGTGACCAACATTTAGAATGTCTCATTTTCACAAAGGGTGGCAGAGTTTCCAACGAGTAGGTACGGCATATGCAATACAAACCGATATAGAAGAGTTACAATTTAAAGAGTAGGTACGTAACATATACTAAGCCGAAAAGGACTCATAGAAATCATCATGAACAACTTTTACTGTGGGTCCAACTAAAAACGCGAATAAAAATCATTGGTACCATGTATTTTATCTTGTTTTTTTCTTAATCTATAATTTAAATTAATTAAATAATATTTAATTGTAATTATAATTAATGTTACATTAATTATGGTTTTGTGAAATTGCAGCAACCATTAGACACTGAATCTAATAAATATCTCCATCCAGCCAATAAATTATTCAAAGTTATTAGCAAACCAAATATTAATCAACTAACACAATGCAACGCACTTAGCTCTAACAAAACATTATTACAGAAATTCGTTACAGATAGCGTCGATCTAAAATGATACATGGATGAAAGGAAAAAGAGACCCACTGCACGGGCGTTTTGCGTGGTGTGCAATCTGCATTATGCGATTTAACCGTTTTTAAAGACAGAAAACTCATTATTGTTCAGAAGAAACGATAACGCGAGTTTTCACCGAATGCCACTATTGTAGCCGTAACATTAGATAGATAGATAAACTCATTATTATTTACACCAGAAATTAGACACAAATGGATAACACTTACAACTAGTGCAACAACTGGCGGCTTCATCGCTTAGAGCGATCTCTTGCAGGCAACCTTAGGATGTTGAGGACACAGAATAAATAGAAAAACGGGGGAAACATTAGAGAGTTTAAATATGTCAACTAAGCCTTGAGAATCGGCTTGATGCTTCTGCTAATGTGTAACACTATTTACGCTGCTTCCATTTTGATGCCTCAGTTTCTGAAGCGATGCTCGGTCCATCTCTTTGTCATTGTTCATGGCTTATTGTTCCGCCGTAGCTGTGGCTCGATACAACTGATTAGTGAATGTATTTATGTCATTACTCTCACGGACTGCGATTGCATTAGCCTTATTACATAGGGTTATAAGGAAAGAATATACTTAGCTGAAAAATGACCCATTAATTTAAACAATTGTTAATTTTGGACCACCGCTGAAACCGAAAAGGCAGCTGTTCAATAAAGAAATGACAATGTCGCTAAAATGTAAGGACATTAAATAATAGTGCATCAGAATGTCTCGAACAAAAGTCTCGTTATTTCCCTTATCTTTCCAGTCTACGTCGCAAAACACAAATGCAAGAAGAAAATAGCATTCCTAAAACATTCAGGAGCACTTTGCAAGTAGACAGTCACTAAATAAAAACATCTCGAATGCAAATGCTCCTTATTTTCTTACTCATAAGTGCAGAGAATAGCTCTAACGCGAAAAACTTTTCAAGAAAATCGGCATAGCCAAAACCAAGAGTCATTAACAGTCGAAGTAGTTTATAAAGTGTTATTGTTTAGTTGGGATGCAGTTGCCGTAACTACAGCAACACTGCCGTTACTACGGCAACAATGCCACTGCCACCCGAATTCTGTTGAAACCAGTTTACCCTGAGATCCCTTGCCCCGGGCAAAACCTGCATCTAAAACGCAGCGGGGGTAGTCTCAAGTCAAGCGAGCAGATCTTAATACAGTATTCACTGCATGTAGACTAAAGTTCATAGCCAGGTCGTAACCCGCGAATGAAAATTAAATCGACACTAGGGGTGCATACAGGATTTTATAGCGAACCAAAATAAACCTCAGTTTTTGTTTCAAATGTATTTTTGATTGCACCGCTTTGCTACAGTGCGATCTAATGGGAAAATTTGGAATGATTACGAAGAGGGACCGAGTGAAGGGCAATTACGTTTTCAACAGAATAATAGTTAAAAAAAAACTAAAAAAACACGCTTTTTATAAAAAACCGAACTAAAAAAATAGAAAATAAAATTTTATAAATTTAAATTAAGAATAGGGTTGAAAATTTCAATAAATATAAATTAATAATAGTGTAAATAAATAAATATATGTATTTTATTTTTAAAAAGCGTGGGGTGCATGGGTCAATAGATATTATATATTTTGCAGATACATTTTGTATTGACAGACATGAGTAGAGTGATTAGCATTTTGATAATATCTTAGAAAGCACCCCACGCTTTTTTAAAAATAAAATACATATATTTATTTATTTACACTATTATTAATTTATATTTATTGAAATTTTCAACCCTATTCTTAATTTAAATTTATAAAATTTTATTTTCTATTTTTTTAGTTCGGTTTTTTATAAAAAGCGTGTTTTTTTAGTTTTTTTTTAACTATTATTTATTTTTCGCTTTTTAGTTCGATTTGCTAACTACTTATTAACCATTATTAATGTGTACAAATGTGTTGGTGTTATCCGATTTTGGCCGTCTGCTCAAGCAAATTAAAAATAAAATTGATGCGTAACAAAAAATATTGAGCAAAAAGATTTGTAGCCGCATGGTTTCGATCCTCAGACCTCATAAAATAAAATTGATGCGTAACAAAAAAATGTTGAGCAAAAAGATTTCTAGCGCGTGGTTTCGATCCAGGGACCTCTGGGTTATGAGCCCAGCACGCTTCCACTGCGCCACTCTGTTCTCTGAAACGAATGACGAAATTACCATTTGTAAGTTAAACGGTATTAAAAGTTAAAGAAACTATATAGAAAAAGCGTGTTAAACAAATTAATAGTTAAAAAAACTAAAAAACACGATTTGTTTAGTGTATTGTCATCGGTCCTCGATATATCTACAAAGTTTGAAAGAAATCTGACCGTTTAAAGTGGGTCAAAAACGCGCTCAAAGGAGTCGGTTACATACAAACATACAAACATACAAACATACAAACATACAAACATACAAACATACAAACATACAGGTGAAGCTAATAAAAGCGTGTTAAAAAGACTAGTGACAGTCATGAGCGCCGCGCCGGTTAGACTACTCGCTTCATGCTAGCAAGAGCGAAAAATCAAGGAGGTTGTTTGACTCAATTTAGCCAGTCCAGGTCGAAAACCACTTTTTCCCTCATTAAATACTGCAATTGTTCGGTAGTGACTCCTTCGCAACTCTATAAAAAAGGTGGAAACATTGTATCTACTTAACCTACAAAATTACCCTCAATTTCACAATTTCAAGAGTAAAACATTCATACCTACAGATTAAATTTACAAATTGCCTTCCACACAAATAAGTCCGTAAACAAACCTTTCAATGAATACCAATTAACTTGTTACTGATATCAAACCGATTTTATTGAAAAAGTTGACGCGAGTTTGCGGAACGCACCAAAGTTAATATTGCCTGTTATATCGAGTTAATATAGCGCTGTTCATAGCAACTTCGCTCCAAACGTTACGTTATAACACAGGTGATAGAACCAGTTGATCGCCAATGCAGAAATTTTATTAAATTATCATTATTAATTAATATTAAATCTCTTTAAAATACTATCTGATTCTCTTCGTCGGCCGCGAGATGAGCAAACATTGCGCTTAGGGTTGGGTAGCTCAAAATTAATTAATAAGTCAAATAATGGCATAGGCGATTTAAAAGAGTCTCTTTGAGTGTATTATTTTCAAGAGAGAAAATTCTGTACAAGCAGTCTACTGGTAATATGGTCTGTGTTAAAAGATGATCATATCGTGTGTGGGTACTTAAAGGTAATAACGGTAAAGTTGTATAAGAGGTATAAAGTTTTATATTAACTTAGACTAAGGCTTAAATAAAATAAGCGAGGCAGATGGCTCAGCAATAAGCGAACATGACAGAATTTTGAACGCTTGAAAATTTAATTTAATACAAAATTCTCGAAATAGTACATATTCGAAACTTACCTACGTATAGTTCTATACATATCAAAACTTTAGGTAGGTAGGCTTATTTTACAAACGACTGTAAACTCAATAATATATCAAAACTAGCTGACTCGACAGACGTTGTCCTGTCAAAAGCCATTGCGTCAATTCTATGTCAAATATTGCGTAACTATAGCAACCGTAGTATGTTGATGCTAACTTGTCAATTTATAGTAAAAATTATCAGTATATATATAATTTGCAATAAATTAAAATTGCGACTATAATTTGAGATTTAAACTATCCTATCTCTCAAGTTGGATCGAACTGCACATGGTGTGCGAATTTTATTATAATCGGTTAAGTGGTTTAGGAGTCCATTGAGGACAAACATTGTGACACGAGATTTATATATATTAAGATAATGACCAAATTTGCACGCAATTTTACACAGGTGGTTACCAAATACTTACTTGTAGTCTTAGAAGTCTGCAGTTCTAGCGGTTTTAGCCATGGTCTCGTAATTTTAGTCTTTATTTTTATTCAGTAGTTTTTCAGCACTGAAGCGCGGCGTATCGGCCAACTCCGATGTTTGATTCTAGGCCATAAAATCTAAAAGAGACCAATTTAGCTTTCCTCAAGCCCGTAGTAATGTCACTCTGGCCTTCAATTTTCGAAGTGCATGATTTTTAACCGACTACAAAAAGGAGGAGGTTATCAATTCGTCTGTATGTTTTTTTTTTATTTTTTTTTTTTTTTTATGTGTTACCTCATAATTTTTGACTGGGTGAAGCGATTTTGTTGATTCTTTTTTTATTAGAAAGCTGACGCTTCCCATTTGGTCCCATTTCAATTTAGTCCAGTTCTGATTATGGTATCCATGAGAAAACCATATAAGTCTTAAATTTGCATTAAGTACGTGCGCGACAAATAAATTGTGTTTTGACATAAAATTCGTACCTACTTTTAGGCAAATTTTGACGAGAACCTGAAGTTCTATCCTCTAGCTTCTAAAATTAGGCGATGGGGCTGCCGATGTCCAATGTTTACAAAAGTCATTGAGGAATCTACATAAAAGGCGCCAAATTTTACACTATCTTTAAGCGTTAGTAATGGCACTGGCAGCGGCGGATCCCCTATAAACAAAATCCTGGATCCGCCACTAAGCACTGGTAATAGGCATCATTTTATTTTGATTTGCTTGTTTTGGCGAAACAATACAGAGTTTTTCTATCTATCTACAAAATCGAACTTGAATATAGACCCAACCTTTCAATCTAGAAGATACATAGGAGCCTAAGCACGCGACACGGAAACTTGGCCGAACTTGAAGTTAGATTCGATTCTCAAACTTTAGCTTGGAAATATAGCCAAGAAAATCCACTTACTTTACGTACAATGTTACGGAAAGAAATATGGATACGTACTTACTGACATACTTTAGTAGGAACTAACTTAATCAAGTAGATTGGTGGATAGATAACTCTTTATATTAAGTCGCTCTTCGTTGTGTCCTCTTCGTCCTAAGGATGCCTGGAAGAGATCCTGCCTGAAACAGTAGGTAACCTAAAGCCATTGGCCTATTTCATTATGAGTAGGTTATTTACTAAGTAAAGATGACGTCGAAATACATACGATGTCCCATGTAATAGTAGCACATGCTCATTGCTTTATCTGAGAACACATGTAGCCCAGTTTACTAGATCACTCGCTAGAAAAATAAAACTTATTTGCATAAAAATATGACCGGGATGTCTCTCAGTAGATGAAACAACTGAACAACTGACCTACTCAGAAAGCGTCCAGCGAGTGACTGATTGAAGTTGAGTAACTTAACTTAATTCAGTCGGTGAAGTATATCGCCATCTGCAGTACATCGCACATAGTAACTCAACGTCTGAGACTAGTACAAAATACTTAAACGTACGCTAATGAAAACCGGACACTGCCCAACTAAAAATAGCAGACTTACCTCAGACCACTACAAACAGAGGGGCCCCGGGCCCTAATTACAGGGACTTAGTTTGTAAGCTAATCCAAGCTTACTCTAAACTGCCAACTTTCCTTTTACCTGGTTTATGCAAACACTTTTTGAAATCAGTCGCCGTGTGTCCGTGCACTATACGAGCTATTTTAAGCAGATGGAGAGCCGACCTTAGGGAAATCTCTGTCAGAAATTGTTTTGAAATGGCTCATTTTGAAGTTTGCTACACCTGAGGGACAGGATTAGAGTTAGGATCATGTTACGAGCTTGTATAGGGAACTGCTTGCGATGCCACGTCGCTGCATGCAGGTTTCAGCTTTGACATATTGCAATTTTGTTGTAAAAGCAGATAGAGACAATGCATTGATCTATAACTTTTGATAGATCTGAAAATGTTGCCATCGTTTTTACACGTATTAAAATTAAAAGACATAAAGATTATTTTGAGGCTCCTGTTAGATCGGAAAAAGAAAAAAAATAGACTTTCTGACCTTCATTTTTGTAATCTTCTAATCGCGGTCCGCAGTTTTAGCGTGGCGGGAAAAGCGGCGATGATGTTTGTAATGGTGATAATGAAGTGTAGCCTTTGTGTAAATCCAGGGTATAAGCTACTTCCGTACCATATATCGTCCAAATCCGTCTAGCTCTTTTAGCATCAAAGAGCAACAAACACACAGATTAACTTTACTATGGAAACTAACGTAGTTTTGACACATTTTGTGAAATACTCACGTTAAATTAAGTCGTTACTAGGTACATTACCAGTTTTGATTATAACAGATTAGCTTTCGTTATAATACAGATATTAATTTAATTAGTAGGAAAGTACGATTACCTATTGTAGGTTTTACTTATTACAATCTTTTAACTGGACAATTTGATAGTGACCAGAATTTCCGATGAAATTGGAACCCGGCAGCTGCAAATATGCAGTAGGTACGTCGTCTCGCCGACTTTACAAACTCAATGTCGGCAGTATCCGGAGAGCTAACTAACTTTAAAGCCTGGTTAAAGCCCGTCCTCTGTTCTCTGTGACCGCCCGATGCCTTCGATC
The DNA here is from genome assembly GCA_949125135.1 of Alcis repandata. NCBI lineage: Eukaryota > Metazoa > Arthropoda > Insecta > Lepidoptera > Geometridae > Alcis > Alcis repandata. Next base: position 5,509,539 of record OX421240.1, read on the forward strand.
TTGAGGTGTAACTTTGTTTTCTCAGTGGATTATTCGAGAATTTGGCTTCGGGGGTTACGGTATCGAGATAATGCAAATAAGTATGCACGATATACCAGACCTAACAAGCGACGTAGCTGACATAATTTATTTCCAGAAATTCGATAATTAGGTAGGTATGTGCCAGAGTGCGTCACGGTAGTAATCTCCCTAATGAAGATCACCGAATGTGATCTAAACGAGTCAAGAGTAACCGACTGAATGTGACATGTGTTTCCGTATTCATTAAGTATAATAAAATTACGTACTCTTTCACATCCGCTTGATAAACTAATCTGTTCGATTTAAGAATAAGATGAGCGCTGCCGTAGTTCGGAGGACACGTTAAATTTTAGGCTCCCACAAAAATAACCGACAAGCCATGTCAGAGGCCTTCAGGCGATCTAAAAGTTCTGACACCAGGGCCACCTACTCGGCCTAATGAACTTAGTAAACTTACGTTTTGGATCGTCAATTTTTGATATCTGTTTCGATGAATTAGGTATTTACTATTTGTGCCAGGGTATAAGATAGGGTTGACCGCGTTCCTAAATATACCAAAGTCATACTAACACTATTATTTATTCTGTGGTTCTGGCTATACGTTAATATGTACTTAGTAACAAATTATGGTTTTCTGCAACAAACCCAGCTATCAGAGTACTTCCGGTCGGGTTCCCGGCGACACAGGGCTGTGATTAATCTGTATTATTGTCTTACCGCCATATTCGTAGTTTTGTGCTGTTGGCGGCGTGCCAGCCCTGTAATGTATCTGAACGGTTACTTCCACCCGAATAATCGTTGTTCAATGATTACACAAATCGAATAATGGTGCGTATTTATTTTTGAATTTATGAGTAATTAGTAAGTACAGTTTTAGTGGAAATTCATTAATTAATTTAGAGAAATAAGGTCTGAGAAATATTTTATTAGAAATACCAAAACGCTTAGGTAGATACCTATACGCACTAAAGTTTAATTGGCAAAGATTTTTTTTTTACAAGCTTAAGAGGCCCAGGACTTCATACCCGGTGAGCTGATGTTCCTGTTGCCTTCGCCCTCATATGCTCGGAACTCAGCTTGTAGCCTCGTCTTTCCAATTTTTCTTCCCCAGAAAACTTTCCACAGGCTGTTGCGAATTAAAAAAAATCGTTCCAGCGTTTCTCAAGTGATGCCAACTTTCCAAAGAACATTAGTTCATTTTTATTTAAATTTCGTTTACTGAAAAAGGTTTTTATTAACTGTAACAAGATGAGTTGGACAAGCGATTACTGTATAAACCGCCCTATCCCTATTAGACACTTAGTACCTATATCTATCCATATTGTTCCATATATAATATGTATGCCAACCTACCCTCACAATAGCTGAATATTTATCGATACTTTTTACACAGCGAGTAGTTAGCTACAAATTGTCCGCCGATTCGAGCATCCGGCAATTTTGCCAACAATTTCGATGTTTGTTGTCCTGATTCACAAAATGCTTGACGTGCCGCGAATTTTGATAAGCTTTCGTATTGAATCGATTTATGTACTTTTTCGGAGCTATTTGTGTTCTACCAGTGTTTAAAAAATACGATAGATTTATTTGATAGACGCAGACCTAGACTAGACCAAAGCCTAGACCGTACCTACTTGTCTACGTATACGTGGCTTCTAGGTAAGGTATCTACTCTAGTTAGAATGGTATTCACAATAACTTAAGACTCATAGCATAGTAGGTACATAATTATATCTTAATATAACGTACCTCAATAATAACGAATTCCTCGATTTAACTAATTCTTCGTAATCCCCTTGAATTGCCCATAAGAGTCAATATAAAATATACCTTTACATTGCGAACATTTTTTGCGAACAACCTCTTTATAACGAATTTTCAACTATCAAGACCACCTATACCTCTAATTAACGAATTTTGTCAACCCAAAACCTTTATATAAAGTTCCCACCAATAATCATAAAGTATGTGATTCATGTCGCGACTCGCGACATGTTTCGACACACTTTTGTTCGTAAAACAATCATTGTTGTTTGATGGAAAGTAATGTAAACACTTCTGCTCGTCACTATTGTTAAAGATTTAAGTTAAAATGGCTCAGAAACGTAAAAGGTGTTCCTTATCGGTTGCAGAAAAGCGATTTTTTTTTCCTCTTTAAAACGAATTATAGACCAACCTAACCTCAACTTTACAAACCTCAGAAAACGAATATTTTCTTGTTCCCCTCCGATTTGTTATATCGAGGTTGCACTGTATGTACACACATAAGATTAAAATAAAAAACATAAATAGCTTCTACAATTAGCTTAATATTATGATAGTCGATTTAACTTATTATAAAATTACGTTAAAATCTCCTTTTTTGACCTCGCGTCGGTATAGTTAACATTGATGAATAGATAGAACGCCTAAAGCCAAATGTTAGAAAAAATTAAAAAAGCAACTGTCAAAGTCACTTATGTCATTGTTAAAGACGTCAAAAATCCAAAAGAAATAATTGTAAACATAACCTCACAAAATTTATCCATTTTGAGACCGAATAATATAAAAATAAAATATTCCAGTTTGATATGATGAATACTGTCGAAGTTAGCTAATCACAAGACAAATGAAATGAAGAGTATTCTAAGGAGAACGAATATTGAGCCTCTTTCAATAATGGCGTTAAACTTGAAGCCTATACAAATCTCTCGACCCTTCGCTGTGATATCTAGGGGTTACTGTGAGAAAAAGGAAAAAACTATTTACGAGCGCGAAGAAGAAGGTGCAAAACTACGGACAGTGTATGGAAAACCATACCCTGAGTGGCGCAAACCTTGGATACAAAGAACAGGTGAATGGAAAAGCAAGTTCTCAGTCTTCATGGAAAAGAACCCCAATCCAGATATACTGAATGCCATGTCTCAAATACCAGACATAACCTTCGACAAAGTTAAAGAGTGGTGGAAATCCATGAAGGAAAAACAGGAGACACATAACCAGCAATTTATACCAAAAAGAGTAGCTATGCTAGGTTCAAATTTAGCAGCTATGCACTTTTTTCTTTATAGACAAAGCGCTATTAGGTAACTGATTCTTATTATCTGAATAGTTTAAAACATTTGGATATATTTGGTTTAAGTCACTTTTCCCATATGCTGTTGATTATTAATTTTATAAATTTACTTTGAGTTTTAGGGGTTGAATCGGTACTTATTTAATTTTATCTTCCAGGCTAAAAGACTCCCAGCTTTGGATCAAAGGTGAAATCACAGAACTTAAAATCCCAGACAATTTTGTGGATGGATACTTTGTGGAAGCTGTGGACTGCACCAATTTCCATCATAACGGAATCAGATATGAAGGAATCAAGAACTTATCTGGACTGAATTTCTTAAAATGGTTAAGTTTAAAAAACAACAAGCATGTTGACGTATGGTGCCTTGATAGATTGGCCGGCCAGAATGGCAAGTCCTTAGAGTATTTAGACATTACAGGCTGCAATTTATGTGTCGGAGGAGTAGTAGCTTTGGCTAAAATGTCAGCGCTAAAGTTTTTAGTTATCACTGACCCTGGAGACGATATTAATGTACAAACAGCTTTATCTATGCTAGAACAAGGGAATCCTAAGTTACTCATAAAAGCTGTATAGTGGAGTTTAGTGATGAAATTGTTTGGTTGATATTGACAGTTATAATAAATTTGTTATTTAGATGTTGTTTTTCTATATTGACCTTATTAAGCCCTGGACTATAGCAAATTATTTTAACTGCTGAAAACACATGCGGCTACACACGACAGGCGCGTAAAACACAATGCACGTGATTATTAGCAGCAGTTAAAGTGTTAAGAATTGCATGTCCATTGCAGTGATGTCTACCTTAAAACCTATACATTATCTAACTTTGTATGTTGATAGCATTAATTGTCAAATTGTGACTTAGCCTGCAATACAAGTGCTATTTTTAACACGCTTTTATTAGCTTCACCTGTATGTTTGTATGTTTGTATGTAACCGACTCCTTTGAGCGCGTTTTTGACCCACTTTAAACGGTCAGATTTCTTTCAAACTTTGTAGATATATCTAGGACCGATGACAATACACTAAACAAATCGTGTTTTTTAGTTTTTTTAACTATTAATTTTTTTAACACGCTTTTTCTATAAAGTTTCTTTAACTTTTAATACCGTTTAACTTACAAGTGGTAGTTTCGTCATTCGAGTCAGAGAACAGAGTGGCGCAGTGGAAGCGTGCTGGGCTCATAACCCAGAGGTCCCTGGATCGAAACCACGCGCTAGAAATCTTTTTGCTCAATATTTTTTGTTACGCATCAATTTTATTTTATGAGGTCTGAGGATCGAAACCACGCGGCTACAAATCTTTTTGCTCAATATTTTTTGTTATGCATCAATTTTATTTTTAATTTGCTTGAGCAGACGGCCAAAATCGGATAACACCAACACATTTGTACATATTAAGGATGGTTAATAGTTAGCAAATCGAACTAAAAAGCGAAAAATAAATAATAGTTAAAAAAAACTAAAAAAACACGCTTTTTATAAAAAACCGAACTAAAAAAATAGAAAATAAAATTTTATAAATTTAAATTAAGAATAGGGTTGAAAATTTCAATAAATATAAATTAATAATAGTGTAAATAAATAAATATATGTATTTTATTTTTAAAAAAGCGTGGGGTGCTTTCTAAGATATTATCAAAATGCTAATCACTCTACTCATGTCTGTCAATACAAAATGTATCTACAAAATATATAATATCTACTTATTGACCCATGCACCCCACGCTTTTTAAAAATAAAATACATATAATTATTTATTTACACTATTATTAATTTATATTTATTGAAATTTTCAACCCTATTCTTAATTTAAATTTATAAAATTTTATTTTCTATTTTTTTAGTTCGGTTTTTTATAAAAAGCGTGTTTTTAACACGCTTTTATTAGCTTCACCTGTATGTTTGTATGTTTGTATGTTTGTATGTAACCGACTCCTTTGAGCGCGTTTTTGACCCACTTTAAACGGTCAGATTTCTTTCAAACTTTGTAGATATATCTAGGACCGATGACAATACACTAAACAAATCGTGTTTTTTAGTTTTTTTAACTATTAATTTTTTTAACACGCTTTTTCTATAAAGTTTCTTTAACTTTTAAAACCGTTTAACTTACAAATGGTAATTTCGTCATTCGTGTCAGAGAACAGAGTGGCGCAGTGGAAGCGTGCTGGGCTCATAACCCAGAGGTCCCTGGATCGAAACCACGCGCTAGAAATCTTTTTGCTCAATATTTTTTGTTACGCATCAATTTTATTTTATGAGGTCTGAGGATCGAAACCACGCGGCTACAAATCTTTTTGCTCAATATTTTTTGTTATGCATCAATTTTATTTTTAATTTGCTTGAGCAGACGGCCAAAATCGGATAACACCAACACATTTGTACATATTAAGGATGGTTAATAGTTAGCAAATCGAACTAAAAAGCGAAAAATAAATAATAGTTAAAAAAAAACTAAAAAAACACGCTTTTTATAAAAAACCGAACTAAAAAAATAGAAAATAAAATTTTATAAATTTAAATTAAGAATAGGGTTGAAAATTTCAATAAATATAAATTAATAATAGTGTAAATAAATAAATATATGTATTTTATTTTTAAAAAAGCGTGGGGTGCTTTCTAAGATATTATCAAAATGCTAATCACTCTACTCATGTCTGTCAATACAAAATGTATCTACAAAATATATAATATCTACTTATTGACCCATGCACCCCACGCTTTTTAAAAATAAAATACATATAATTATTTATTTACACTATTATTAATTTATATTTATTGAAATTTTCAACCCTATTCTTAATTTAAATTTATAAAATTTTATTTTCTATTTTTTTAGTTCGGTTTTTTATAAAAAGCGTGTTTTTAACACGCTTTTATTAGCTTCACCTGTATGTTTGTATGTTTGTATGTAACCGACTCCTTTGAGCGCGTTTTTGACCCACTTTAAACGGTCAGATTTCTTTCAAACTTTGTAGATATATCTAGGACCGATGACAATACACTAAACAAATCGTGTTTTTTAGTTTTTTTAACTATTAATTTTTTTAACACGCTTTTTCTATAAAGTTTCTTTAACTTTTAAAACCGTTTAACTTACAAATGGTAATTTCGTCATTCGTGTCAGAGAACAGAGTGGCGCAGTGGAAGCGTGCTGGGCTCATAACCCAGAGGTCCCTGGATCGAAACCACGCGCTAGAAATCTTTTTGCTCAATATTTTTTGTTACGCATCAATTTTATTTTATGAGGTCTGAGGATCGAAACCACGCGGCTACAAATCTTTTTGCTCAATATTTTTTGTTATGCATCAATTTTATTTTTAATTTGCTTGAGCAGACGGCCAAAATCGGATAACACCAACACATTTGTACATATTAAGGATGGTTAATAGTTAGCAAATCGAACTAAAAAGCGAAAAATAAATAATAGTTAAAAAAAACTAAAAAAACACGCTTTTTATAAAAAACCGAACTAAAAAAATAGAAAATAAAATTTTATAAATTTAAATTAAGAATAGGGTTGAAAATTTCAATAAATATAAATTAATAATAGTGTAAATAAATAAATATATGTATTTTATTTTTAAAAAAGCGTGGGGTGCTTTCTAAGATATTATCAAAATGCTAATCACTCTACTCATGTCTGTCAATACAAAATGTATCTACAAAATATATAATATCTACTTATTGACCCATGCACCCCACGCTTTTTAAAAATAAAATACATATATTTATTTATTTACACTATTATTAATTTATATTTATTGAAATTTTCAACCCTATTCTTAATTTAAATTTATAAAATTTTATTTTCTATTTTTTTAGTTCGGTTTTTTATAAAAAGCGTGTTTTTTTAGTTTTTTTTAACTATTATTTATTTTAGTTTTTTTTAACTATTATTTTAGCTTTTTTTTTTTAATAGTCCAGCATTTGTTTTCCTCACAGGATGTGCAAAAATGTGAGTATGACCACGAGGATATGTATAACGCCGGTGCTATCCTTCTCTACCTTGAGTTCATGCCCAGGGCGTTTAGTAATAGTTTCCTAAAAGGTTTTAAATAAAATACAGTATTGTTTTCGAGGTTTTAATGCTTTAACATAAGTTCGTACTATGTATGATCCAAAATGCTTGACCAAACTGCCCACAATGCTATGGTTTGTTTTTAATGTTACTGCACACAAAGAAAATGTTTTTTCATCTTAGGTGCCACTGATTGGTCCATTAGTGGTTCTGACAATTTTAGAAACCTGTTACATGTGGTTAAGATTTTAGATACTGTATCCTTAATTTTGTCTAATCCAATCTAACATACATTAAATTGAACACTTAAATCTAAATAAATCATCTAAACAAGTTATTTACATTTAAGACATTTGACTAAACAATTACGCTAATGCCTAATGTAGAAGAAATAAATAACGAATATGAAATGCTCCATAAAATGTTCTTCTGAAATAATTGCTAATATTTCTTAAAATATAACATTTAACTTGTTATGTTATGCAACAAAGTTAATTCAGTCTAATAAAACTGCTCATGTATTGGTTATTGACTGACAAAGCTATGATTAGAGTAGCGATCAGCAGTTGTATTGCGAACACTGTCAAAATGTATTAGCATTGGACTGATAAAGAATGCTGTGAATCAAATGTCCATCTTAACATCCTTAAAATAAAGTGGATTTATTCTAAGAGCTTAAAAGCTCGCACGCGTTGTTCTGCTCCACATCATTACAAAATCTACGTTGTTTCTGGAATATCACACATGTAAAGTTTTACATGTCATTGTGTGATATTTCAGTGGGAACATTATTCATCGACGTGATGAGATTGAATTTTGACAATGTTCGAAATATCAATCACAAGTAATTCTAATAATTATGGTCTGTGCCTGAAGATAGTCTAATCGTCAATAAGCATAACCCGTTTCATCAAAGAAACGAAGCAGAGCTAAATCATGTTCTCTCAGTCGCACAATCGTAAAACATTGTAAGTTCGAGTGAGAAGACATGTTTAGCACCGATCCGATTCTTATGACGCGGCTCACACCACGTTTGTAAGTCAATAAGGCACTCCTCATTCATATCGCAGATTATTTTTTATTTTATTTTTCATATTTGTTATTAAAGTATTATAACATACCAACTCTCTTCAAACTCAACACTTGAACAAAAAGGCAAACTTAAATGGACAGTATAAAGAACAAATTGAAACACTTAGTACAAACATCTCATTCATAAACCGTGAAACAAAACTATCTATTTCTCATTAAAATAGTGTTTTCATATGAAAATATTATCTATCAAATAGACAAAAAATGTAAAAGGTATTTTTTAATATTTTTATAAGAAGCATATTTAGGCGTGCGTTTAATTATGAATTATAAAAAGATTTCGTGAATTCGTGGATAAAATACGGATGGTTAATGCAACCATATTGATAAATAAAACACAGTACAAAAACAATAGCTACACTCTGTACTATTAAACTATGGACACGAACAGGACGATCTTACTTTATGTCAAAGCTCATTCGCAATACAATTGATGAAAATTGTAAACCATCATCATCAACGATCATGGCGTACCTACTTAGATTTGTAATTGTTAAAGTATTTTTTTAGTTTTACAATACGTTATAACATTTTATTTGACACCACTAAAAGAAAGCATAAACTCAGAAAGACTTATTTGGCAGCACTAAAGATATCTAAATCTCTTTCCATTTTAATATTTTTATCACACAAATTTAGTCATATTTTGTTTTTAAAATTAAGCCGAACTTATTAAATCTCGGAAAATGCGGATGAAACCAGAGTACAAGTGTTACTACTGTTTTGGAACTGTGCTCTATTCGGACATCAAAAAATAATAATAATCTAACTATTATCATAAAATTTATTTATTTTCGATTAAAGTTTAAAAATCGTGCGTCTATCAAATAAATAAATATGAATACCGTATGTACCAATATTAAAATTTTATTTTCTTATACTTAGATTAAAAAGTGGATGCGATCTTTTGACAAATTAAATCGGTATTATGAAATGATAGATAGGAAGTAAAATACAATGCTATTTCCTTATTTTGAATTAATTACTTTTCAAGATAGAATAAGTCGTTTCATTTAGATTTTAGGCCAACGTCTCATAGGCACTGAACAAATATAAAGGCATAACATGATAATACACACTTCAGTGTATAATGTATATAGAACCTCTCTGGCACAAATATGTATAAAAATATTCAATAATTAATTCAAATTACGGACGTATATGAATATTGCTATGTTTGTATATAATGTACGACTAACTGGTAACAACTGTACTATTATATTATATGATAAAATGTATATGTATGCCATATTTTGTTCTGAGTAGACAAATATTTGTTACAATCTTGCATGGATTGGGTAAGGGTTTTTTCTGGCGCGGTCGTGATTATCTGTCACTGTTGCTCTCATTAGATATGGCATGAGAGTGAATATGATATAATCTCGACCGCACCAGAATAGGGATCCAAAACATTATGTTAGCTCAGAACAATAATGCGGAAAACAACAAAGATAAGGACAACCAAAACCTTTTATAGCATTCCTGTTTAAATCTTACAATTCTCATTCTCTCTCTACGAAAGAGCAAAAGAGATGAAAGATTTGAATAAGACTGAAACAAGAATACTTACTTGAAACAGTTCCCTCCTTTGGTGCAGTCGGGTAAAAGGTTGAGGTAGGGCCCCAGAAATTGACTATGTAGAACTCGAGTACCAAATCCCGATATAATAAGCCTAATAATATTAAATGTTTTAAAAACTGTGTTAGCAACCAGTTCTACAGGGTATATTTGACTATAAAAACAGTTTTGTAATCGGACCTTGGTACACAGTATAATTATAGATCAGTAAGGACTTTGGTACAACTGGTCAATTCAAAATCAAACAGCTCCGTCTCTTACAATATCGGCTGCTAAAATGCCATAAGCACTTTGTACCTTTGACCTGTTTGTACGAATCGCCCTTACTGCTTTATTACGTAGTGCTAAATGTTCTAGATGCGACTATAATATTTAACAGTGCGAAAATATTTCTTATATTTTATAATTTTAGTAAATTCTTCTCAGTTCCGGACTCCTAAAGCAATTACCTAAACACTATCAACTTCGAAGAGATCATTTAAAAATACAATTTTGATATACATAACATTTGTATTCGCCGAAACTTGTATAAATTATAGAATCTTTTTTTATCTATTCAATTATTATTTATCTAAATAAAAACCTTAATTACTTTGAGAGCCGGGAATACTTAGAGCTAGTTTAAAAATAAATCTAGTATTTACATTGAGATTATAAATGTATTGATCTATCTAGTGTCGTTAATGGTTTGAGCTTTTTGTCTCAATCAGTTAGAATGTTAATTATCTAAACATACAAACAGTTCGAAAACTACATAAGAAAACTTCATATACGAATTTTACTTACTAAATGAGATGAAGTAAAAAAAACATTAATTTACTCCTGGGAAGTTGTCCTACTGTTTATATTGCGCTACCGTTATGTTATGAAAGATGAATCACTATTTCTCTAAGGATTATTGTTATTTTCAAAATAAATCATTCAAACATGGCATCCTTTAAAATCACTCCGCAATTCCGTACAAAATTCCCGTACGTCATTAAAAATAAATAAGTAGATATTTGATAAAACAGAAAAATCATTCATGGAAGACTAACATCACAACATAAAAATATAAACGATACGAAATAATAGACTTTATTTGTATTGAATTTGCACCAAATTTCATTGCCTTCACTTACACGGCTAAGGATTGCTATACACAATTCCCGGCGAAAAATATAGCACGTCGGTAAAATTAATCCCAATATGATGCAAAAAAGTGCTCATGATTGGGATAGATATGATTACCTACATTCCGGCGTGCCATATACTTGGCAGACACTGTAAAAGCGAATATCCATCCGCTACCGATATCGCAAGCAGTGTAAAGGGAACGTGTATAAAACAACTATCGATTCCGATATCTAAATAACACAACCCTATTTCTATAGCACTACGTTTCACTTTTGAATACTTGAATCATTCACTATTACTATCAAAGTCCGCGTCAAAAAAGTGGCATCTTTTCGTAAATGCTCAAAAGGCTTTCGTTTTAACTCGCGTCGAATAATTTTGCGACAAATACCAAAAATATATATCTCAGTTCGTTTAAGCTACCATATTGTACAATATCTCACCGCTAAGCCATGTCAATATAAAGAATATATTTATAAATAACATCTTATATTTATTTTTTACAAATTAAGCAATGTTGCCAGTAGGCCGTGTCCATACGATCGCGCGTTACTGTTACATACAGGCAATTTTCATTAATTCCATTAAGGCTAAATTTTAATAACACGCGATCGTCTAAACTCGGCCTTACTCTTCCCGGTGATACACACACTACATAATAATTGAAACTAACTAAACTTCTCACAACCCTACCCCGTAGACAATTTCAGACAATACATTAGCAGAATAGAGCTTATAGGAACCCGCGCCAACCAATGACACGCCAGTGCCGCTGTCGAGACTTTAAGCGGATCAATCAGCGCGGTTCCAGCCCCTGCATTGCTTCTTTTAGCAAGTTATCTGACCTTTGTATTGCAATAGAATCTGATCTAATGACACGGCTTCCGTTGTGCCATTCTCTGACCCATATTACTTTGACAGCACTAAAATTACCTGCATCTCTTTTCATTTTCACATCTGAGAAAAGGATGGCACCATTTTTAGAGCTGTCAAATTTAATTTATAAAATGGCAACAGTATTGTGTATTGTCCACAGGTTAAAAAGTCATTACCTCATGTAGTGCGTCTATCACGCATCAATCTCAACTAAGTACAATCGCTTCGAAAAGCTACTTCCAAAAACCGAGTCGTTATCGTTCGTATACGCGACAATAAAAAGAATCGTATTAATAAACAACTATTTCATAAGCTTATTTAATTTTAACAATTAAACGTGACAAAGACTTAAAATACACATTGAGATCGTGCCCGTAATGACGATGTGCTAATAAAACCGATGAAAGCTTTTTTCGATGAATATCTCTAAATTGGCAAAGATCTGTATTAAACTGCATGATGAAGAAGCTAGTAATCTTATTTTTATAAAATGGAAGATTGAGAAATATTAAACTCGCTAGTTCCGAAATAAAGACACTGTGCCGTGTGTTCTTCGACTGGAAATGTTTTGTCACAAGCGAAAACGAGACAAGACATTTTAGCAACAACAGGCCCAACAGTATCGAAATAATTCATTTAAATTAGCTAATAGAAAAAGCGACACTGCCGCCACTAGTGGTGAATTACGGAACTAGTGAGCTTTAGAGTTTAGACTACCACAGACTATGGTACGAATCGAAGCTTACTTACTTATTAATTAGACTGCGGTCTGAAATACGCCGACAGCACTACCAAAACCAAAACACAAAACAAATATCTCTCAACGATATTTTTTTCCAATTTTTTGGGTCTTTGGGTTTGATAGGACCGTAGCCATATTCCGGACCACGCTCTTAGTTACAATAATATATATTCGCGGCCAACAATCAGGCCACGGTAGCATTTAGACATAATAAAAATTTACTTCAATATATTTTCCATAACACATCTTCACATCGCCAATCAAGACTTACGCTACCAATTATTAGTTTTTATATTTTTTTTCTCGTTTTTTTACTAAAAATTAGAATTTTTTTGGAGAATAATAAAATACTTTAATGTTTACATTTTAAATTAATCTAATCACTGTTACTCTTATCGTGCCGGATCATTTTTATCTTTTTTTTATGATCATTGTTATTTGTATGATGCCAGAACATTGTTATATTTTTTTATGATCATTGTTACTCATATCATGCCGAAGCATTGTAATCTTTTTCATAATCATTGTTACTCATATCGTGTCGGAGCATAATCTTTTCTTTATGATCATTGCAATGCTCCGACATGATGTGAGTAACTCACATCATGTCGGAGCATTGCAACCATTTCTTATGATCATTGTTACTCATACCATGCCGGAGCATTGTAACCTTTTTGTGATCATTGTTCCTCATATCATTGTTTTTTCGTTAGTTTAGTTTAACTCCATTTGTTTATAGTGTGCGTCTCGCGTATAATAAGCAATTGTTAAAGGCCTAAATCTCTGGTATTGGAGCTGACCTTTATGCTAACTAGAACTTGCGATTTTTTTTTTAATATCACATCGCACCAAGTGGCCGAGAGACGATCAATTTCGTGTTCCTTGTCGCACACATGATACGCTTCTTTATTTATTGACTTTATCTTTTTCCGATAGAAATCTTTACCATTTACTTAGCAGTTGGCTAAGTTGTGAAAGTGGCCAGTAAACACTACCGGTAGTCTGTAGGTACAATACATGTTTCGAATATCTACGTTTTAAATTTAGTGATTGGCAGTTATTATTTGCTACTTTATGGCCTTTTTAGACCTGTAATAATCCGACTATACTATGCGATGTATTGCGTGTCCGGACCGTTAACTTTAGCAGTCAAACAATTAACTCTAGATATTACATCAAACATTGTGAGAGTGTGCGTGTTTTTCAAGATATTAAGTTGTACAATTTTAAACTCGAAATATTGGTAATAATATAATGGTTTGTCTATTCCCTGCACTTAAGTACCTACTCGACCTAGTATCTGGTATTGAACTGGAAGTAGTGTTGTTCCGCCAACTGCTAAACCATTGCTGTCTATCGCTGCACCACAATGGAAATGGTGTACCCGCATCGCTAACTGGCCGTCGATGTGGGCTGCAACGCCGCGGATACTACGGGTGAATTCACGTCTGGAATTAACATAGCGTAGTCTCGTCATGTGCTTAGTGGGAAGTCTGAATATTTAGCCTATTTATAGCCTTGCGTAAGAAATACCTTAAAAACATGTTTCGTAAATTATGAAGCAAATATTCACAACTTCGTTCACTGACACTGACAATTTTCATTTCCTATACCCTCGCGTTCGTTTCGGAATCGGTCGCAAAAAATAACTGTTGAAAAACAAAATCGTTAGCATGTGTGCACGTTCGTACGTCATACATGCGAACGATTGTGAAGGAAATTGTCGTTTTTAATTGTTTTTGATCCCAAAACGAACGCAAGTTCAAATTTATCGAGATAGATGGTTTGATCTGTCCATTGTCATGCCCCATGCAAAAGAAACTTCTCCCCATTTTCAATCTCTACCCCTTTCAGAAATTATTTAACTAGGATTACAAAAGCTCGCCCTAATGCCGGGGCACTAGAATACGACATCGGTATCCCCAGCCTGTAGTAAGAGCCTACTAAAAGGGGGCCTCTGGGCTCGGGGGTGGTTGGAGGTGGGGCTGCAACCACCCATCCAAACGAGCCCGGGTGAGAACGACAACGTCGGGTGGCCCGCGTTGTCGCCGCTCCGAAGATGCTTCGGGACAGCATCAAGCTATCTCGGGGCGAACGAAAGCGCGGTGCTGAGGGCTCCGGTGAGTTCTTAGAGAGAGCTCGGAGCCCTCGTTAAGCATCAAGGTAGGCCACCGGGGGGGGGGGGGGGGGGGGTTTAGTGGATACAATCCCACATAACCCGGCTGCACCCCATTGCGGCCGGGCATCTTGCGAAGATTTCCCCCTCGTATATAAAAAAAAAGGATTACAAAAGCATTCTTACTCGTTGGAGTGTTGACTTCGGAGTGAGGCGTGAGATTGGACTGCGCCATCAGCTTCTGCCGGACCTCGCGAATCTTCAGCTGCAGAGACATCTTCGTCGGGAATATGCTGTTGTGTGTGGCCTGGAAAGGAATAGTAAATGAAGCTCGAAACTCTACTTTGTAATCAACTTGTCTGTAGAAGTTTACTAAATCCCATCAAAAACATAAATGTAAAATGAGAGCCAAGTTCAATATTATGATATATGATATGCCTTGGTTGCTGACTTCAATGACAAAAGAAGTATAAGTGGCTCCACCGGTCCCAGGTCAGTGGACGGTGGAGGCCATTCGACCGGTCCTCCGGGGGTGGATGCGGCGGCGGTTCGGGTCGCTGACGTTCCGACTGGTGCAGGTGCTTTCCGGGCACGGTTTTTCGGGAAGTACCTGCATCAGATTGCGAGACGCGAGGCGACCCCGGCCTGCCACGAGTGTGGAGCGCCAGAAGACACGGCGCTCCACACGCTGGAGGCGTGTGCCGCATGGGGCCCGCAGCGGCACACGCTTTCAGCAATCGTGGGCGGAGATCTCTCGTTGCCGAGCGTTGTTAGGGCGATGCTCCGCAACGAGAGATCATGGGCAGGCCGTGACCTCCTTCTGCGAGGCGGTAATGTCGCAGAAGGAGGCCGCGGTGCGGATCAGGGAGGACGACCCCCGCTCTGATCCGCTCCGGCGCAGACGACGGGGAGGGAGGAGGGGGTGATTCGCTCGCCTCCTTCCCTCTCCGTAGTGGGGCCACTGGCGGTGGGACTCTCCGCCGGCTTGCACCGGCACCACACGTCTGGGGGGCGGCCTTGGTGAGCAAGGCCGTCCCTACCTTGGCGCACGGGGGCCCGGTTCTGATCCGGGCCTGCCGCCGGAGCGAGATGGAGACTGCTAAAGCGCCCCCATCTCGCTCCACAATGGCGGAGGACTGCTCACCGCGGGGGTTTTAGTCGGTATGGGCACCGGTACCCACCATCTTCACCGGTGTCGAGCCCGACATACCCCCACTCGTCTCCCCCGGCGGGAGGGGGATGCGTAAATGCATTTTCCCGCGTCAAAAAAAAAAAAAGGTAAGGTAAACCTAAGGTCATGTACGATTTTTTATGTTCGATGGCTAGTTTCCTACCAGCGAGCCAAATTTTCGAAATAATAAAATAATAACCGACAAGTAACAGATTTAGAACTTGCGAAGGCTATAATTTAATTCGTTAAACAATGACAGAAGAAGAGTTTATTCTGAATCTTCGATAGAGACGTGGTCGTCCCTATTAACACCACAGGTGATTTGACCAATTTATGCTATGAACAAATTTTAATTTTTTTCAGCCTTCTCCCAGAACATGCCGTGCTCCTGGAACAGCTTCAGCACCAGGTTGCGGCGCTGCTCCAGCACGCGCCGGTGGCCCGCCTCGCAGTAGGTAGTTACCTGGAAGTGCGTGGTGGCTTGCGTGGTGGGGAACATGCCGTGCTCCTGGAACAGCTTCAGCACCAGGTTGCGGCGCTGCTCCAGCACGCGCCGGTGGCCCGCCTCGCAGTAGGTAGTTACCTGGAAGTGCGTGGTGGCTTGCGTGGTGGGGAACATGCCGTGCTCCTGGAACAGCTTCAGCACCAGGTTGCGGCGCTGCTCCAGCACGCGCCGGTGGCCCGCCTCGCAGTAGGTAGTTACCTGGAAGTGCGTGGTGGCTTGCGTGGTGGGGAACATGCCGTGCTCCTGGAACAGCTTCAGCACCAGGTTGCGGCGCTGCTCCAGCACGCGCCGGTGGCCCGCCTCGCAGTAGGTAGTTACCTGGAAGTGCGTGGTGGCTTGCGTGGTGGGGAACATGCCGTGCTCCTGGAACAGCTTCAGCACCAGGTTGCGGCGCTGCTCCAGCACGCGGCGGTGGCCCGCCTCGCAGTAGGTAGTTACCTGGAAGTGCGTGGTGGCTTGCGTGGTGGGGAACATGCCGTGCTCCTGGAACAGCTTCAGCACCAGGTTGCGGCGCTGCTCCAGCACGCGCCGGTGGCCCGCCTCGCAGTAGGTAGTTACCTGGAAGTGCGTGGTGGCTTGCGTGGTGGGGAACATGCCGTGCTCCTGGAACAGCTTCAGCACCAGGTTGCGGCGCTGCTCCAGCACGCGCCGGTGGCCCGCCTCGCAGTAGGTAGTTACCTGGAAGTGCGTGGTGGCTTGCGTGGTGGGGAACATGCCGTGCTCCTGGAACAGCTTCAGCACCAGGTTGCGGCGCTGCTCCAGCACGCGGCGGTGGCCCGCCTCGCAGTAGGTAGTTACCTGGAAGTGCGTGGTGGCTTGCGTGGTGGGGAACATGCCGTGCTCCTGGAACAGCTTCAGCACCAGGTTGCGGCGCTGCTCCAGCACGCGCCGGTGGCCCGCCTCGCAGTAGGTAGTTACCTGGAAGTGCGTGGTGGCTTGCGTGGTGGGGAACATGCCGTGCTCCTGGAACAGCTTCAGCACCAGGTTGCGGCGCTGCTCCAGCACGCGCCGGTGGCCCGCCTCGCCGCGCGCGCCCGCGCCCGACGCCGAGTGCGGCGTGTGCGGAGACATCACGTCCTCGATGCTCTCCGACGCTGGAATAGTTAGACGCTTTTAGTGAAACGCTCGTGGCTCATAGAGATAACCGACTACCGACTCAAGAGTGCAAAGTGAAATTATTACTTATCAAAAAAAACTTGCTGGAGATCGTAACAAAACTGTAGAAAGCATGTCGGTTAAAAAACTGAATAGCATCAGGTAAAGTAACATATTTGTGTTGTGTCTGAATAGTTGGGATTTTTATTTCTATTTGCAAAATGTAAAATCTTATATCAAAAAAAGACAGGATAGACCGGATTTCAATTAGCAAAAAGTTATGGTACATATTTAATGCTAAATGTAAAGAAGACGCAACTAACCTCTAAATGTGTCCAGATTGAAATCGGGTCCAAAGAAGGTGTTTCCGACTAGTTTGTTGGTAGTAGTGTGCGGCGTGCCGTACGACAGCGGGGTGGGAATGCCGCCTCCGTTCACCGCCTCCGCTTCCATTGGCGTCACTACTGTTTCTTCTTCTGTAGGGGAAATTAATATTTTGGTTAGTTACATAATCTGAAAGGAACTTTCAACCGCTTTGGAAATTCAATCCTTCACAACAATACGGCATAAAACTCTGTTTTAAAACGAATTGTAATGGATAACTAAAATAATATGGACGCAAAAAATTCAGTGGTATCAAAATTATTGGGTAGTTTCATTATATCTCAACAACTTTTCCACCCTGGTGGATAATAGTGGAATGTTAAAAAAGACTACGGCCTCACTAATACATTGAGACGGTGCAAATCACACATAAAGTTTTTGTTGATTCTATTCCACCTAGGATTTTTCTTAGATTTAATAGTGTTTCGCTAACAATGTGGTGTTCTAAATTGTGACAGATTTTGGACTAGTTCTTAGAGTAAGCACACAGTGAGATTTTTGTAGAATGAAAATCAGATGACGCCTACTCAAGATGACAGTTAAAAAGATATCTATACAAAGCAGTGCCAGCACTGCCACTACTATGTTATCATCCAAGGTCTTTATATACCAACTAGCTGCGCCCCGCGGCTTCACCCGCGTTTTCCGGGATAAAAAGTAGCCTATGTGTTAATCCAGACCATGAACAACCTTCATTCCAAATTTCATGTAAATCCGTTCAGCCGTTTTTGCGTGAAAGAGTAACAAACATCCATACATACATCCATACTTACAAACTTTCGCCTTTATAATAGTAGTAGGATATAAAGAATAACCCGTGACGATACAGGCAGTACTAAGAACAACCCAATACAGTTCAAGCAGTAGCACATCTACTTCAATTATTTGACTCTGAAATATAACTAAAAGTGCATAATCCCTCACCCTTCCCAATGTTGTGCTTCTTCCTCATATATAGCTGTGGGCTGCGCGGCACCACCATGGCGCTGGGGCTGCACGCCTCCGGCTTGAACCGCGGCAGCGTACTGAACTTCTGCTCGAAATTCACTTGTTCTAACACCCTGCAAACAAAAAAGATATTACAAATACATTAATTTATTGACTTTAAAAATGTTTACAGAAAAAGTTGTGCTCTCACTGCCAAACTGTCAAACTGGCCAAACATTAGAATCAATCAACAATCTTGAGAGATACAATCTTGGATTTTTCGAGGTCAGAGGGAATGGGTACCTTCTAATTCAGCATGCTTCATTTTCGACCGCATCGTCGCTTACCATCGGGCGAGTTGGTGGTCAAACGCGGACTTATTCGCGTTTAAATAAAAATGATTCATAGTGAAGTCAGTTCAGTCAGTCAGAAGAGGTCAGTTACATTTTGCAAGTCATTACCATTTCATTCATAATTATGTCAGAGGTTGATAACACTTTTTACAGCACGTTTTACACTTTTTGCGATCCCAAGCTGTTTATCAAATGCGGAAGGCTAAGCCAGTCAGCTCAGTTTGCCCTTCTTTTGCCTTTCTAGAAATTCTACTAATACCAGAAATATTCAAGTTTGTATGTTTGGTCAATCACGTAAAAATGGCTGCACGGAACACTATGACATCTTTTATTAGACCACGAGCAATACCACATTTTTCATGAGAAAGTCTCAGTAAGAAAGTATACGTACTTGTCCCGTCCATCTTCATTTCCTTTCTTAAACAGACTCTTCTTATGGCTCGGACTCGGCAGGTCGGCCTGTTTCGGCGACGAGGGAGTCTCCTCACCGGAACTGGTGCTGCCCGGGCCCGCGGCGGGCGGCGGGCCGCTCTCGGAGCGGGGTATGTTGGCCTCGGAACCGTTGGAGCCGGTTGATGTGCCTGGGAACGGGAGGTTGGGTAAAATTTGGGTCTGAAATTAGTTTGTAGCGTTTTTTGGCTGGAATATCGCATCTAGTACAAACGGAATATTATCATTGAAAACTAGAAATCAACTGGTTTTTTTATTTTCTCTGTAGTTTTCTTAAAATATAATTTAACATGAATGTGAAACTTCAGAAAAAATTAACGAAACGTAAAACGAACAAGATACTTGAGATTTATTACAAAATTTCTGCAATTTTTGTATCTAAAGTCGTGCAAAAAACGCCTTTCATTTGAACCTTACCTCGACTTAGCCGTTTCTGCAGCGGCGCTCGGCCGAGCTGTGCGGGAGTTGGCGCCAGAGGGAAGGGCCGCGGCTCTTCTATCGGGGTCTCCCATTGTCTGTTGACAACATACGAATTAATACAATTGTTACAAACTTAGAATTATTAAGACTACCAGTTATTACACTAGGTTTTAAACGTCTTTGTTAGTAATATATGGATTATGGCGTCAACAATAAAGTTTTGTTTTATCCCATAGGAGGCAAATATGCAGACGGGCTGCCTGATGGCAAGCGATCACCGTCACTTTTCCAAGTTAGTAGTCGTAAAAATAGAATTACAAATTGTTAATTATTATTATTGTTTTAAAATCTATATTAGACTGAGTACATTTTAATATTGAATGTCCGATGAAGATACACTAATAAAAAGCTTGTAAATTACAATGTGTCAGTTGTTCAATAAATATATCTCAATCTGCCTATAATAGATATTTTTAACACCGTAGGTGTCTATCTGTCTAATTACACATATAACTCGTAAAGAGTAACTATACTCACGGGGCCGGTTTTGGGACGGTGTGGTTGTTGCTTTGCGAAACTATCACAGATTGCCCACTTTGTACGTTTTGGCTTGGAGTCTTGTTCGTCTCTATTTCTGTAACAAACACATAACAAATACATGGTTAAAACATAGTTTTTCAGAGGTGGTCATGCGAGTAAGTATAGGTTTAACTCAGCGGTGAGTGGATTGAATTAATTCAGGTGTTATAAAAAGCTTCATAGCAACATGCAGCATACTGTGTTGTCAAAGTTGGTAACCCTATCATGCAATAGGATTTGGGGTCAGCATAAATCAAAGACAATCAAAATCTGATGAACACAGAAAAAAGGTTTTTTGCTTTTTTTGAAACTCTAAATAAAAATATGTAAAAATGTCTAGAAAAAATTTAGTCGGACTAAAAAATAATTAATAGAGACATATTATTTATTAGAAAATTACTAAAATTGAACAAAAAATTTGGATTTATATCTTTAAAAATATTATACGACAAACAAGTCCAGAGCGAATATGTATTCGCGAGATTATTCTGTCTGTCAGCAGCCGACAAATAAAATGTGCGTGAAGCAGACGAAGCAGTGGTCCGGCGAGGTGCGAAGGTCAGGATGTGCGAAGGCAACATGCGTATCTAAGGGAAAAACTGTAAACTATCTATAAAAAACTGTAGAAAACAGTAAAACCAATAAAAAAAATCTACAGTTTTGGCCAAACGCCTTGTTTTAATAAAAAAAAATCACAAAAAAAACAGCAACGGCAAACAGAGAGAGCTTCAAAAACTTTAGGTTGCACTGTAAAGTAAAGCGTTTTTAAAAAACTGAAACAGCTTCCAAAAATCTTTAGATCTACTGCTAAAACAGTAGGGCTGGCAAAGCATTATTTTAAAACAGAGACAGCGTCCAAAAAACTAGATGTACTGCTAAAACCGTAGGGTTGGCTACACTGGGTACACTGGGTACAGTCGGACTTGCCTGCGCCGTGCTCGTAGGGCACGTAGAGGCGCTGCAGCTGCACGTAGTGGAGCGGAGCGGGCGCGGCCGCGGGGGCCTCGCTCGCCTTCAGCAGGAAGTTGCCGGCCGCGTCCAGCGACAGCGTCAGCGGGCCCGACATACCTGCAGTGCGCAGCACGTCACAACACGGGGCGGGGGCGGGGGACACTAGGGCGAGCCTCGTCATCGAGATAAGTGCGACGTTGTTTGTTTTACCAGACTGCCCAGAAGGACTCGTCAAGATAAGTGCGACGTATGTATGTTTGTTTAACCCAACTGCCTAGAAGGAGATGTGTTTTTAGGTTTCCGAACCAAAATAGAATTAACCCTTAAGGTGAGACACCGATGTGTGTCTGTATGTCTCAGCCAATTATTGTATTTAATGACAGGTTTGCGTTTGACCTCCACCTCTTTTTTTACATCGAAGTAGGTATGCGTTTGACAACCATTTCACCAGATGGGAGGCGACGATGTGGTTGAAAATATACCGTAACACTCTTGCTTAGGAAAAATCTATTCTTTTTCTCCACATCTCACTTAATGGTAAGCAATGATGTGGTTTACAATGTTTTCCGGATAAATTTAAGTATGTCAGTAAGTAACTGTGTTTGTTTATTCCTCTGTGACATATCGCTGTAACGGCTTTATTGAATTTATTTTCAAAATTTAGCAGTCAGGGCTTTTGTTTTTAATTCAATTATTTATTTTCACTTTCCCGATGACGATAACACTTCCTAGTGATATTCATTGACATGTACCATATAACAAATAACCCATATTCCAATGTCCCACATCCCAGTAAAATGCTATGAAACCCATTTGAAAACGGCGACTACCAAATAAACCACAATTTCTTACAGAACCCAAAAGCATCAGTGGTCTACCCTGATTAACTATCCCTTAAACACAATATTATTTCAAGTCCGACTACGCATTAACAAACTCTCATTTATTCGTCTTTTTATTCACCCCACAAAGCGCCATCATTCTTCATAACCATTTATGTACTCGTACCATACAAACAGCAGACATTCGCGAGGCATAGATAAACTCAATATTTTAGGACAATATGCAAAATAAATTCTACCAACTTTTACTCTTCAGTTAACGGTATCAATGAAGGATAAAGATATCATAAAAAGGCCAACGGCTCTAAAATACAGTTTGTACTTCTTCTAGTTCGAGCCTTGTGGTTACATTGTAATTCATTACTGTTAAGCTATGCCACAAATCAACTATACAATTTAATTTGATTTGAAATAGCTACGATTTTGTATCGGCTTGGATGAGTTCTGACAATTAAAAGTCAGTATTGAATTGAATTTATGATTGAATTGAAATAAAATTTAATTGTGGTAATGGGGCCAGCATTTTGGGAACAATTCCCACAGGCAGCGGTCTTTTAGATTAGTTTAGTTTTGATTTTAGTATATTCATTTTTAATTTTCCTAAGTACTTGTATAACTGAAGCCTCTATAATAAACAATTATTGAACTGAGAGTAAGTTGGTGGAACTACAAGCCAGTATTTCAGTCACCTCTAACTCTAAGTAAAATGTCGATAGATAAAGTACCTGCAGCATTATCAGTCCGTTTGACGAAAGTGACGCTCTTGACGAGACCGGAGGAGGATGACGACTGGGTCACCGTCATACCGGACTGGGCCATGGACTGGGAGACTCCGCCGCCGGCCATGGACTGCGACATTGATACCTGAAGAAAATAATAAAATTTTAATATAACAAATAATTAAATGTTAAATACAAACCCCCGAATAGAAAAGAGCTGATATTTTTTTAATTGTTCTTTTTTATTATAGGATTAATCAACAGCAGTGTTATGCAAATGATAATGACATGTTTTGAGCCATGAATTCACGGCCCTGTGACATATTTCCAATGAATTAGAAATAATCCCAATTTCAGTTTGTTTTAATTTTTACGGTTTTTTAACTGAACTTCAACTATTATTGTGAAAGACTCGATAGGTTCACTTATTGAATCTAGAAGAACAGAACTTATGACAAAAAGTATATAAAAGTTTGTAATTTAATTTTTTTTACACTCTTCAATGTGTAACATTTTCTATTATGAACAAATAACTATGGGCTATTGTTTAACTTACCTGATGAGGCATAGAGATACCACTAGATATGAGCTGCAGGTTGCTAGTGGGCGAGTTGATGATCGATGCGATAGCGTTGTCCAACGCAGCCTGCGTGGACAAACTCGGGGCGCTCAGGGAAATACCCTGAACGCTGCTAGTGATGCTCTGCGTGCTGTTGGCAAGTGACACCGGGTGTGGGGAGTTACCCACTTGACCCATGTTCTTGTTTAGGGACGAGAATGCGCCCCATTGTCTGTGGTTATCGCCTGGGGAAGACCAAGAATCGGTGAGTCAAACAAGAATTTAGTTATATCTTTGGATATCATACCATATGATATCAACTTTAGTACATTGCCCGCAGACAGTAAGGAAAGGAACAAACACGATCAAAAGTGAAAAAAACAAATCATGAATTTAGGAGAAACCAGGGCACACAAAGTGGGATTAATGCCTTATAATTGTCGTCAAAGCCTGTTTACATAGAAAGACTATTTCAGTAATGACTATTGAGTATGTATAAGAGAAAAAATTAAATAAAATAAATTAAGGTTACCTGTGTCAGCGTGCGTAGATTTGAATGCTCCGCCCGTAGGCTGGAACACTTTGGAGCCGCCCGGACTCGACGCGGTGATGCCACCGAGGAGGTTGTCTGACGACCCAGCCCTAACAAACAATTACGACTTAGTTATTTACTGAAAGACGGATAGTAAATGAATAAATGTAGAAGTGTTTATAAAAATATGTAGAACATATTTAGAAGGAAAGAGGTTCGTGTTATTAAAATTTACGCAATAATAAAATTAGTGTGGATGTTGTTAATTAGCCTTCTCACGAATTTACTTTTTTTCATACGAGTACATTTTAAACAAAAGCTATCCAAATTAGCTGTTTAACTAGTCGTTATTTTTTTATTGGATGTTTGCATTTGACCACCGTCTTGCCTGATGGTGAGCAATGATGCAATCTACGTTGGAGCACGCTTGTCTAGAAGAAACCGATTCACTCTTAGACTTCGAAGACACCCACATTATAACAATCGCGAAATCACGTAGGCAGAGCATCTTGTTTCTAAAAATATTTTTAATTTTCAATTTTATATTTACCTAGCTTTAATAGGCTTGGGTCGGCGAGTGTGGTCGTGGTGCGTCAGGTAGTCGCGCGCCTCAATTCCTTCAGAATCCGAGTCCGTCACCTTTTCGCCGCATTTCAGGTCGATCTCAGGGTTGAGAGGCGGCGGCGGCGGCTCGTCGCATATTACCGTTTGGGATATCTGTTGATACATAGGTAATTTATCAGGAATTATTTTTCTACTCAATTAGTAGACTTCCTACTTATTCTTTTGGTAGAATAGCGCCGGAATTATTTTTTCAACTTCTATTATTAGAACAAACAGCAGATGGTAACGGGTAGTGTTTTATTATTAACCTTTAAAAAATGCCCAATCAACTATTTTCAAAACCATAGATTCAACAATTAGTTTCTACTATTTATTAATTAACAGTTTAAATATAAATTATCAGATTTCTCTATTTACTACTATATTAAATCTGACCAAATGGCAACTCACTTTGCCGAATTATCTCAAAATTAAACCCATATAACTACATTCCATTTCTTCCCCTCTTTATATTCCACTCCCATCCCATCCCTTCTAAGTATGCTACTCATCATCATCTGTGCCTCCCCTCTATATATTCCTCTCACATTCCACTTGTTCGTTCTACATGTCCCACTCACCACCATCTGGTCG
Organism: Alcis repandata; assembly: GCA_949125135.1. Lineage (NCBI taxonomy): Eukaryota > Metazoa > Arthropoda > Insecta > Lepidoptera > Geometridae > Alcis > Alcis repandata. Next base: position 5,534,845 of record OX421240.1, read on the forward strand.
TCGTCGCTGAGCTGCGGTGACCCGAGGTGCGTGTACGGTGCTCCGGCCGGCAGCTCGCTCGGCTTCAGAGCGCTGTTGCCCACTTCGGACGGAGTACGGGGGCTCTGAGAAAAGAAATGTTTTACTTTAGTTTGATGAACTAAGCTTTTTAGCTAATCATAGCTCTAAACAACACAAATTAATGATGTATTAGAAGAAATTAATTATCATCAAGGACAAAATGCACAGAATAAGTATCTTCTAGGTCTGGTCCTATATCTTCAACCACATCCTCGCTTACCAACTAGCGAGTTAGGGGTCAAGCACTGACTTATTCGTTTGCTTATTAATACAGTGCACCATCTTTTTCGGTCCTGTGTTAGTCTCATCCCCCGCCTTTCTGTCCTACTTTGAATTTCTTACTTCTAGTGAATACATACCTGCGGTATGGACCCAGTTGGATCCCGGCTGCTCGAAGATTTCCTGCGATCCTTGTTGCACCATTTCCATTCTGGGTGCGCTTTGAAATGAGCTTCTTTTACCTGAAATATTTAAAAAGACATTACAAATCAAAACTTTATAACTGTTGTCTTCAGTTTTTTTAAATTGATTTGTATGTTTTATTTTTGTTTAGCGCATATTGTAGAATGCCGTTAATCTTCGTTTAAAGACAGCTCTGAGTTGCTAAGTTCTGAGCCGCACTACATCATTTGGCCAGGTTCTTAGGCATTCGGAGACAGATTTAAGGGCAATAGACAAGCTTGAGGGTAGAATGTCTCTGACCTAGTTAATAGGCACTAAAAAGGTTCACTGACCTCGCTAGCAAGCTCGTTGTACTTCTGCTTCTCTTCCGGTTTGAGCGAGTACCACCACTCGCCGAGTATCTTGCTGACGGTGCGGTTGTCTTGATTGGGATGCATTTGGTGCACAGTCTGGCGATGACGCTTCGAGAATATCATGAACGCGTTCATGGGACGACGGATACGGCGCTCCTTCTGGAACAAAAATCAGGCATATAGAAGTGTCGAACCAAAATGTAGGAAAAAATATTTGCAAGACCAAGAGTAATTATTAACCACATAGCGGCTAGTAATCTAGCTTGATCTGAGCTATTGATGTGCCGATTTGAGATCAGTTTTGTCAAAAGTACACTATGCTCAGTGTCTTTTGTTCTTTTTTTTTTCTGTTTCTGTATTTTTAGACTGCACGTTTACTGAAGCGGAACGAAGTACAAAAGAGTTGCATAACAACGCCGCGAGGTGAGAGTTTTGCGCTTTAGTATCAGGTGATATTATGGCGATTTTTTTCTGTGGCCCCGAAGTTTTTTTTTATGCAATTTAGGCACGAGATGAGCAAATCGCTTGCCTAATGTTAAACGTAACGATTGCCCATAACAGGTCTGCGCTACCCAGAATTTTGAGCTCTTAACAATTCAAGACCCTGCGCACAAACATCACAAAGGGTGTCCTTTTTTTATGGAGTACCTTTTCGTTGGTAGTAGCCGGCGAGTTTAGTGCGTTGTTGTTCTGCAAATGACGTTTCGTGTCCTCAACTCCAGGGTCCTCGCATTCGAAGACTTCGTCATCCTCGTCCGTGCACATTGACGTTACTGTACACAAAATAGAACAAAATTATGATAAAAAATAGAAATCGAGATAGAATATTAGAATATACTATATTATAGCATTATTGCACACCAAACCAATTACAAGAATAAGTAAGACTAAGGAGAAATAAACTTTTTTTTTTCAATTTTTAAGACGATGGGATGATTGGTTACGTCAAATATACAATTTTTGTCTTACCTGTAGGTTAAAAAACTTAACAATATTTGAAAAATAATTAGTTTTATTAGCGGGTGTAAACTACCGTGCAACAATTACACTATCGGAGCCATGTGCTGCAGACTGTAAGAGATCGCTCTTGGCGATAAGGCCACCAATTGTTGCCCTAGTTTTAAGAGTTATTATCCTTTTGCTTGTAATTTCTGGTGTGAACAATGATAAGTATCGACAGTAACTCACCATTGTTCTCAGTCTTGATCTGATCCTCAGTCTTGATATGCGCAGGCGTGTGCGGCGTGTGAGGCGTGTGTGGCGTATGTGGCGTGTGCGGCGTGCGTGGCGTCCGTGGTGAGGGGGAGGCGGGGGGCACGGCTGGTGGGGGGGAGGTCGCCGCTAGTAAGGGGACTAGGGACTGCCAGGGAAACGCGCCGGATGACACGTTGCCGGACACTGGAATACAAGAACAGATATTATACATGACTACATAATTATTCACATATTAAAACACTATTTGTGAAAAGAGCTTGAAAGATTTTGAACAGAAATGTGCAGAAAAGATTTCAGAGCTAGAAAAAAAATATATCATTACAGTTTCCTTCACACAGACTTTTGGTACTCTTAAGAAACAAGTTATATCGGCATAGTTTTATTTTACATGGAGAACAAAGTGAACAAACAGCAAAAACACTTTTGCTGACAATATACTGTGTCAATCTCTCAATAGCAAAATGTTTTCAAAATTCATGGACAGCATTTTCCTACGCGTTTTCATGTACTTAGCTGAAATGGTAAGGTGTGAATAAACTGTTTATTTTAATAGTAATTAACATAGCCAAATAGGCGTGACGAAAGATTTTAAAATCCTCTTCCATAATGTGAGTACACATTTACTATTTACAAAAAAGCCTTTATTTCGGTAATAAACTTAAGTTTAACGAAGTTTGAAGCCATTTTTCACAATATTCTTTCAACAGTGCCCGAAAACAGCTTGCTTGTGTCATGGCGTCGATTTGACGTCACAGCATTGTGTCATGTCATTGTGTCTATGCGTGATGAGCGGCGGATGACCTGAGTTCACTTAGGCATGACGTCATACGCTGTGATCGTTGTTTCTGACAAGATGGCCGATTGCTGTATTTTAATGTTTTAATTTATTGAATATATGAATATAATCTGTTTTTTAAAAATAAAACTAAACATGTGTTTTAAATTTTTTTAATCTGGCTAGTCCCCTGAAAGCATTGAATCGGTGATTTTTTGATACTGTCGTCATGCCTATTCTAGCCAAGTCTCACCTATGATAGCTGTGTGCGAAGTGGGCGGGGGCAGTACCGGTAGCAACTGATTGGGGTGCACTATTACTGCACTACTATTACTCATATTCACATTATTATTTACCTGCAACAAAATGGAAATTGGATCAAACACGTGAAATTAAAAATGGAAAAAACAGAAAATTTTTATGCTTGATTGCACTTTGGAATCCAAGATTTCTAAATAGAGGGCAACGATTTTCTGCCCACAGCTTTGGACGTAAAATACGTAGAGACTATTCGATAGAAATTGTACGCCATTTACGCCTGTCTGGAGCGCCAATGACAGGTGTAAATGGCGTACACTTTTCTGTCTATTGGCCCACTGAAGACGAAAGTACATAACATAACACAACACACAAGTGACATAAGTTAATTTGCAATGTTATAAACTAAAAAAAAAACAACTTGGTGATGGTGTGATATGTGCATTGTGATAGTACTTGCCATTGGTGAAAGAATTTTTAAGCTCAGACCAGTTGTTTCAGAGATTACCCTCAAAAAACATACATTTAAACTTACATTACATTTTAACATACATTTAAACTTTACCTTTTTAAAATTTAAGTATAGTATAGATATCATTATCTAAGTTTAATTACTATTAGGCACAAATGTAAAAACATTTCGAGAAATAAATCTATATTATATAAAAATGTTATGTTGGTTTGTGTACGCTTCAAAAACTCAAAAAGTTCTGCACCGATCGAGCTCAAATTTTAGCATGATATACGAGTATAATACGCATCAACGATTGTTTTTATCTAATTTTTTTTTATCCACAGCGAAGCGTGGCAGGTAACAGCTAGTATTAATATTAAAAATAAAACAGATATGTTTGTTTTTTAGTTTTTGTAATATTTTTTGTCACTTATATTTTATGTAAATGAAACAAATCAATAGTGCATAATAAGATGATTCAGGACTAACTAACTATAGTAGTGGTTAACTTAAGACAGTTTAGCATACTTACATTAACATTAATATGATCGCCGTTGTCCATACTCCTATGTTCAATCTCGGGCTCCATGTTGATCAGTTGTTGGCTGATGTGGTTTACCTTCTGTTCTATCTGAAATAGAATATAGTCAGGCGAAACACAACTTGCTGCTTTAATCGAGGTTTCCGATTTTTTATGTGATTCGTTTTAAGTTTCTGGTATTGCCAAACCGCATATGCTCACCATAAAGCGCCATCGGAAAAAGGTTTTCAAAGGGACTTTATAGTAATTAAGTTGTAAAATATAGAAAATAGAAGAACACTAAACTTCTCTTATTTCTTTTTTCACAAAACTATTGGCACTTCAGATATCATTTCATATGTAATTTTTTAATATTTTTATATTTAAGAAAGGAATTTTAGCACGCTTCTCAAACAGTTTCCATTATTTGTAATTGACTATTGGACACATTTTTAGAATAGAATAGAACAAAATATATGCTATTAGTTATTGTCTAAATTAAAGAAAAGAAAGAATTTTAATACATCAAATTATTTGTAAAGCTCATTACTAGATTCACACTTACTTGAACAGTCTCCGCGGGCTCGTTCTTAATCACCACAAACTTCTTGTCCGGTATCACGTAGAACCTCTTTATCGCGTCCTTTCCCCCGGGCTCCACGACCGACAGTAGCCGCGCCTGGAGCGGTGCCGGCTTCAAAATCCTTTTATCTTCTACCCTCGATTCCGTCAGTTCAGGCGGTCGGTCCATGACGTTTCTTAACACGTTACTTGGAGGCAAATCCTCGTCATATTCCGACCGTCTACCAAAATTTTCCACGTGATTATTCAGAGGGGGCGACATTTCGCGATGCGCTATTTCGCGGTATTCGTGTATGCCGTTCCTTAGGTGTAAGGGTTGACGGTATATGTCGTCGATTCCGTTGCTGACTGGAATGTTTCGAACCATGAGGTTGTGAGCGAATTCGCTTGGGTTCCTTATGTTGTTGGAAATGCTAGTCTGAATGTTTTGGCTGTTGATGTTGTTGAGGTTTAGAGAAATGGAGGGGAGGGTGAGGCTGGAGATAGCAGTGGTTGGAGCGTTGATGCTCGTTTGGATGCTGTTTTGAAGGGAAAGCCCCGTTTGAATGTTGATTATGTTCGGTTGAGAGACGTTGGTTTGTAGTATTGCTGGCCCATTGCGGTTCTCCACCTATGAAGGGAAAAGGAACTTTATAATATACTATAATTAATCTAAATAAATTCCTATATAAAACGAATAAGGCAATTATACAAGGTAGGACTGAACTGCTATAGTAAACCGATAAGCTGTTGTTGTAGTTAGTTATTTGGGTTATATACAAAACAATATTTTGTAGTAGAAATAATTCACATACCTGGTAATGGTAGTTGTTGGGTGAAACCCGTATGACGCTGGTGGCGACACTGTTCACGGGTGACGTAACTCTACTCGGACGAACCAACTCTGGCCTGCAAAGGAATAATATAATTATGTATTTGTAGGGGCATCAGGATTCATCGAGCTTTCCTGGGATATATTGCGGGCGATATGTGGGTGTTCGCCTGACAGGGTTGTCAGGCGTAAATGCAAACTACATTTATGTTCATAAAATTTTCTATTGAATACTCACTACGTAATTCACGCCAGAATGTATGCTAAGCCTACAGTCTAATAAACAATTTTTTTTCTATTTTTTTTTTATTATTATCGTACCGTATGAGGTGGTGGTGGTGCGGCGGCGCGGAGTGCGGTGGCTGCGGCGAAGATATCGGCACGAAGACGTTGCTACGCAGCCCCGACTGGGGCGAAGCGCCGCCGACGGGCGAAGCACCCGGGCTGCCTGATCGCGAGCTGCCCAGAGACACTGAAGGACATACAGCTTAATGAATAAATGTGCCAATGCAAAACCTTGAACCTCGTTCCGTACCTATCGTATTTTCAGCGCTGTGGGGCTAGCACAACTTTGACGTAAAAATACGTAGCGAGTTTTCGATAGAAAAGTGTACGCCATTTAAGACTGTCAAGTGTGCTGCTGACGGGTGGAAATGGCGTACACTTTTCTATCGAATACTCGCTACGTATTTTTACGTCAAAGTTGTGCTAGGCCCACAGATCCCTAAAATAGTAGCAAAGATAAAATTATAATAGCATAACAAAATGAAAATGTTTTTTGCGCTGTATATTTCTGCAAATTGCTATACCTACTTTCAAGAACACACTTTGCATTACATTCATGAAATCACTGAATTGGACCAGTTTTTTGACCCTTTCTAGTTATTTCTCATTCTTACTGCTGATTTTTTAAAATGTAATTGGAAAAAAACAGTAGCTAATCATCCAAAACCATTCATAATTTTACTGCACTCACCCAGCATATTAGCGGCCTCGGTCTCATCAGGATCGAATCGCCCCGTGACGCGGTAGTGCGGCGGTGTCGTGTCAGATTCCCGGGAGGTTTCATCTCCTTCTATACCGGTACCGCTTGACGACAGCGATTTACTGCTGCTTCTGTAATGAAAGAGTTTTTCTGTGAATAAGCTGTCACTTGTTAAGCCAACCAACCCGGCTAAACAAAATCAAACGCTATTCAGTCTAAGAAGTTCTTCGAACTTCTTGTATTAAGTGGCTGTGTAATTAAAAACAGTGTGAGCACGTATGCCTTAACGGAAAACGAATAGCCTTTTGTGAACGGCAGATACCGTTAAATGCTCGCTTAAGGTGGTAACTAGCTGCCTTAACTTTATGAACAGTCATATCTGAAACATTTTGTATCAAATATACTAAGAATAACAAACAAATATAAAACAAACCTCTGCTGCGGCGTATGCCCCGAGCCCTGCGTCAGGGGCGTATTCGAGGAGCGAGTAACGCCCCGCAGTGACAAGTGGCGCGAGCAGTACCCCCGCCGCTGGCTCTCCTTAGTGCAGCCTTCTTTGGAGCAGAGGCGCCGCCACTGCTTCCCGTTAAACTTCTTGCGGATGCCCGTCGGAGTTGAGACGACGTCACCCTTCTTGTATTTGTGCGGGGTTGCCGCTTGAGATCTGAAAATGTTGAGATGGATTTTAATATAGAAGATTTGAAAAAATATAACGCTGTAATATATAACATTCTTAGACCAGCATAAGAACGAAGCCTAAATGTATGAATGAGAAAATAGTCTATTTAATCATAGATAGACAGCTTGAGCGACATTTAATAGATTATTATATAGACAGTAGATAAATTAAATAGTGAATAGTGAAGTTTCACTATTGCGACTGCAGTTGTGCTATTCCAAATTCAAGATATATCATTGGTCAAGTACTTCATCTTACTGCATTTTTTTTTTATCAAGGAAGTACATTTTCCTTACCTAGGAGTAGGAGGTTGAGATCTGGGAGTGAGACTGCGCTCGAGCAAGCTGGAGGTGCTGCCGCGACTCTGCAGGCTGCTGCGCTTGCTGTTACTGCAGTCTGGAAAACAGAACTAATTAGCACGATATAGAAGAGTCAGTTGCACTCGGAGTTAAAAAAAAAGATTCAAATAAAAAAGAAAAAAAAAATCGAATTTCAAAATTAGTTTAAAGCCAGAAATTCAGAAATGCGGTTACTTTTTTTAAATATTCATATTGTTGCACCAAGCAGGTTGTTATTACTCGAACTTCTTGAAGAAAGATTCAACAATGTTGCCAATTTTACTTCTTTTAGAAGGGCTTTTTTCAAGAATAGAGGTAATCTTTGTGTATATAACCGTCTTCGAGTATGTGTGTGTGTGTGTGTACGGTATACCTAAGTACTCACCAACGTGAGAAACATCGTTAGGGAACATGATATCCTCCCTGCGCAAATCGTCGTCGCTCTCGCCGTAGTCGTCGAAAGCTCTCTTGCGCATTTCGTCCATAGAAGTGTTGGAAAGTGCGCCCACAGTCACGACGCTCGCGCCCAGTCCAGGGTTCGGAGACGACGTGTAGAAGTTATCGCCGCCCATCTACGATAACATAATAGATAAGATTTTATATATTTGCACGATTTACGTCATCGATGACGTGGGTTACGTAAAATGTAAATATTTATCGTTTTATCAGTATTTTTCTTGTATAAGCTACTAGCTGGGAGACTGCAATTAGAAATGTTTTCTTTATCGATTTTCAGAATTAGATTACATTAACAATTTCGGGTGTTAAAGTGACAATATAATTTTACAGTACGGTAACATACAAAAGTAACCCACGGGAATAGAATCACATAATTCTAACTTGGACCACACGCCTTGCCTGGCTCGTACCGACCCTGCCCTGATTTGCACTGACCCCAACTTGACTTGTACCATTGACGTGAGAAAAAATTTGGGTTTTTAATTATATCGATCACTTGTACCCACCCAAGCCTGACTCTAACCCGACTTGCACCGACGCGACCCCGGCCTGACCCACACCGACCCCCTCTCACCTGTGTAGGCATGTGCGGGATGCGCATCTGATGCGCGTGGAGTGCTGCCTGCGCGTGAGAATCAGCGTCTTCTAGTTCGTCCGCCCACGGCGGCTGCAGTAGGCGGATGTCGGACCTTCGCACTTCGAGCGTGTCTTTACCGGAGCAGAGCTCGCCGTCTACTACCTGTAATAAATAAATACAGCGTGTGATTAGGAACCTAGCCAAAAATATTAGTCGCAATGAAACAACGCACAAACGGAGAAAGTAGATAAATAGTAACACAGTGGTCACGGCTTAGACCATGCAGAGACTTAATGCCGATTGAGAGACGCCCAAGCACCGTTTCCTGGGCGGAGTTGTAACAAAAATCTTGTTGAAAAAAAAAAGGTATGAGGTCTAAACTTAAATTCAAATGGTCAAAAGAATATGTCAGTCAAAAAAATATGAAGGTATTCTTACCCGGACTCGTATCCTGATAGGCGAATTGAGCACCTGCAGAACGAATGCCTTCACAAAGACGTTCTGTATATTCTCCCTGCTCGAGTCCGTAGTGCGCACTACACACGCCGACCCTATCGGCAGATGGCTCATTTGCGGGCTAGCATCGCTGATCACATCAAACTTATGCATCCCGAACACATCGCAATATTCCAAGGGATCATTTTCAAACCCGTCCAGTTCCACGATCACTTTGCAGCCTTCCGCCTGTCGTATCACCCCTGGTATGTAATAGCCGCGCTGTTTTGCCAGCACTCTATGGTCCCGCCATTCTGACAAGTCAATGTTGGGATATATGGAGAAAGATTGCCGATCTGTCGGCGGGGACGGATGCTGCGCTATGATTGGCGAAGGTTGCAACACGGTGCGCTGGTAGTTTTGGCTTGGAGGCGGGTAGTCGATGGCGTGTGGTGCCGGGACTGTGTTGTTGTTCGCGCAATTCTGCTCCTCGTGTGATGATGGGTCGTACTTCCGTTTCTTGGGTAGGTTACGCACGGGGGCTTGAGTAGGGGTTTGCTGGGAGCTCGGCTGCGGAGCGCTCCCGCTGCTCGCGTTTCCAAGATTGGTTGGATTGGCCATGGTTATGTTCGAACTGGGGTTCGAAGAAGATTGGGACAGGCTCACTGTGCCGACACTGCTGATCACGGATGCAGGGATCTAAAAGAGATTAGGACTTTTTTTAGTATCAATGTAAAGTCAGTGATTCCTATTCCGACCTTGGTGCTGTTTTCCTATTCGCGTATTTCATTAAGGAAAACTGTGTTATTTGTATAAATGGTTTGAATATTTATAGCGGTCAATTGTACAAACAATACATCTCTTACCTGTATTTTTTCGGAGCCATTTAGGGCTATATTAACATTACCAGCACTCTGAACAGGCATTGGAGTCTATTTTGTTTTCCGTGGTTTGGGTTTCAGTTGTCTGTAATTTGTGATCGTAAATCTACCGAAAAGTACCGGCCGGCGCGGCGTGGGCGCATGTGGACGACGCCATTTGACCCCAACTTAACCTCAACCATTTTTGTTCCTGAAAATGACGTCGACTGCACCGAATTCGGCGTTCAACATCGAAAAACTCGCTGGCCGATCCAACTATGCGAGTTGGAAATTTGCTGTGAAATCGTATTTGCAACATGAAGATTTGTGGACGTGTATCGAGCCCGCGACCGGCATGGCCATAGATCCTGCCAAAGACACGAAAGCGAGAACAAAAATCATTTTGCTCCTGGATCCGATGAATTATGTTCATATTCAGGATGCGAAGACTGCGAGAGAAACTTGGGAGAAGCTCGAGAAAGCATTCGACGACAATGGATTGACAAGGAAAGTGGGATTGCTACGCGATCTTGTGACCACATCGCTTGATAGTTGTAGTTCTATTGAAGAGTACGTGAACAAGATTATGAGCACAGCCCATAAGTTAAGGGGCATCGGCTTCAGTGTAGAAGATCAGTGGATTGGTGTATTAATGCTCGCAGGTCTGCCCGACATATACAAACCGATGATAATGGGTTTAGAAAGCTCCGGGATAGCGATTACGGCAGATTCTATAAAGACGAAGCTCATACAAGAGGTTAAAAGTGAAAATCCCTCTGCCTTTTACTCGAACAAGAAGCCAATGAAGTCAAAGAATTCCTCAAACAAGTCGATTCAATCCTCCGGTCCCCGGTGTTTTAATTGTAATCAGCATGGGCATATAGCCAAGTACTGCAAGGCACCGAAAAAGGCAAAACAAGTGCGAGATAACTCTGGTTTTGTTGCAGCTTTTTCAGCATTCAATGAGCTTAATGAAGATCAGTGGTATCTGGACTCCGGTGCAGCCATGCATATGACTAAGAGAAGCGATTGGCTGTATGATGTCCAGAGGGCTCCGGTTACAAACGTTACAGTAGCAAACAAGTCTCCAATGCCTGTTCAGAGTGCTGGTAATGTTAATATAGCCCTAAATGGCTCCGAAAAAATACAGGTAAGAGATGTATTGTTTGTACCAAGTATTGCCGTAAATTTGCTCTCAGTAAGTGCCATGAGCAAAAATGGTTGTAAATTAATATTTGATAACCAAGGATGTGATGTTTACAATGCTCAGGGTGTACACATATGTTCAGCAAGCATGGTAAACAATCTGTACAGATTGAATATTGATACAGAGATCACTGCTAATATGATTTCTACTGGGATTACAGATGACTCCGTGTTATGGCACCGACGCATGGGCCATTTAAACTTTGCTGATGTACAGAAGCTTCCTCAATGTGCCGAAGGTCTATCTCTGCCTGTGAGTACTAATAAAGCCAATATAACATGTGAAACATGTCTTAAGGGAAAGCATACTAGGACACCATTTCCAAAAGAAGGTTCCAGAGCTACTCAGCCCTTAGAAATTTTACACTCTGACTTGTGTGGCCCCATGGAGACCCCGTCATTGGGAGGTAAGAAGTATTTTATAACATTCATAGACGATTACACAAGAAAAGTGTTTGTCTACTTTCTTACAAACAAACTAGACATAATTGAAGTTTTCAAAGATTTTCAAAAGAAAGTAGAGAATGAACTGAGTTATAAAATCAAATGTGTGCGAACTGATAGAGGCACAGAGTATTGTAATAAATATTTTGAAAAATATCTGAAAGATTGTGGAATAGTCCATCAGACAACGGCTCCGTATACACCACAACAGAATGGACTTTCAGAAAGAATGAATAGGACTTTGGTGGAACGTGCAAGGTGTATGATCTTTGATGCTAGTTTAAGCAAAGGTTACTGGGCTGAAGCAGTTGCTGCAGCTGCTTACATAATCAACAGATCTCCAACACAATCACTAGGTGGCAAAACACCATATGAAATGTGGAGTAGGAAAAAGCCAGACTTGTCACACCTCAGAATTTTCGGCTCTGAAGCAATGGTGCATACGCCGAAAGAGCAACGCCGAAAATGGGATGCCAAGTCCAGTAAATTCATATTCACAGGGTACTGTGAAAACTCAAAAGCTTACAGATTAATGGACTTCAGATCACATAAAGTTATAGTGAGCAGAGATGTCACTTTTCTAGAGAAAAAACAAGAGTTAGGTATTAATGTACCAACTGGAGTTTCAGGCCAGCAGACATCTCCCGAGAAGAATGACAGTGGCATCAGCAGCCATGACATGACACTCACGCCTGGTTCAGAGTATAGGAGAGGATCAGCTGCACAAGTACCTCTCACAACCAGTAAAGTCACAGAAAAGGCTATAACTGACAACAGCAGTGAGTATGATACAGGGGATAGCGATAATAATACCTCAGATACCCCTCGCAGGCCTCAGATATCACCAGCTTCACGTGATAAGGTAACAATAAGGAATTATAAACAAAATCAGTCAGAGGAAGATGAAGACTTGGATCCGGCAAGCTATCTATGTTACAGTAATCTAAATGATCCGCAGACAGAGGAAGAGGCTCTTTCTTCAGAGAATGCTGCACACTGGAGAAGGGCAATGGATGAAGAGTATGAGTCTTTAGCCAAAAATCAAACGTGGAGTTTGACTGAAAAGCCTTCAGATAAAAGAGTCATTCCATGTAAGTGGGTTTTTAAAACTAAAACAGATCAGAAAGGTAACATAGTACGTTTCAAGGCAAGATTGGTGATAAAAGGATGTATACAGAAGAAGGGACTAGAATTTGATGAAGTTTACTCACCTGTGGTACGTTATACATCTATGAGATACCTACTGGCTCTGGCAGTGAAATATAATTTAGAAATCGACCAAATGGACGCCGTTTCTGCATTTCTTCAAGGAGATATTGACAGGGAGATATACATGGAGCAGCCTCCAACATATGAGGAAGGAACAAAAGTATGTAAACTACACAAGTCTATTTATGGACTCCGACAAGCAAGCAGGCTGTGGAATTTAAAATTGGACACTGTTCTACAGGAAATTGGCTTGAAGCGCTCACAGGTAGATCCTTGTGTATATTATAATAAGAAAGAAATGATATATATTGCAGTATGGGTTGATGACCTCATAATCCTAACTTCCAAGAAAGAGACTACAATTATGATTAAAGAAAAACTAAAGTTAAATTTTAGTATGAAAGATCTTGGAGAAGTTAAACAATGTATTGGCTTAAATATAACAAGAAACAGAGGCACAGGAGAGCTTTTCATAGACCAAGAGAAGTACATCAGATCGATTTTAGACAAATTTGGTATGTCAGAATGTAAACCAGTTAGAACACCAATAGAAGTTGGTATAAAATTTGTAAAAAACAATGAAAGAGCAAAGGTAGATTTCCCTTATCAACAGGCAATTGGGTGCTTGATATATTTAGCACAAGCTACAAGACCTGATATTGCTTTTGCAGTGAATACTTTGAGCAGATATAATAATAATCCACATCCAGACCACTGGCTCGCTGTAAAAAGGATTTTAAGATATCTTCAAGGGACCCGAGGATTAAAATTGAGATATCACCAAGATGGTACCCAGAACATAATGGCATATTGTGATGCAGACTGGGGAGGCGATCTAGAAACCAGAAAGAGTTGCTCCGGTTACATTTTTATGTTTCAGGGCGGAGGGATTTCCTGGAATTCGCGTAGACAACAAACCACAGCATTGTCGACTACAGAATCAGAGTACATGGCGATGAGTTCTGCTGTGCAGGAAGCCCTATGGTTCCGGCAGCTCCTGATTGAGCTAGGTCATCAGGACTCTGGTGATATAATTTCGATACATTGTGACAATCAAAGTGCTATCAAACTGTCATTGAGTGATAGTTATAAGCCTAGAACTAAGCATATTGATATAAGGTTTCATTTTATCAAAGACTATGTAAATATATCATATATAAAGTTTACATTTGTAAAAAGTGCAGATATGGTCGCTGATATTTTAACAAAAGGCACTTCAATTGAAAAACATGTTTATTGTACTTTAAATATGGGTCTGCGTTCAGGAGAGGATGTTAATAATGTAATTATGTAGTTGTGAACGCAACCATTCATTCGACTGTGTTAATAATGTAATTATGTAGTTGTGAACGCAACCATTCATTCTACTGTCACTTTTGACAGCACAACATCTGCCCTTCTTGTCTTGTAATAACTCTCGCTTGTAACGCTGTGTAAAAATAGAACCGATTCACATAAATATTACTCACTAGTTTTATTTATCATACAAAACCCACCACAAATCTAACATGGTAGCAGAGCGTGGTTGGGTTTCAGTTGTCTGTAATTTGTGATCGTAAATCTAACATGGTAGCAGAGCGTGGTTTCGTAAATCTACCGAAAAGTACCGGCCGGCGCGGCGTGGGCGCATGTGGACGACGCCATTTGACCCCAACTTAACCTCAACCATTTTTGTTCCTGAAAATGACGTCGACTGCACCGAATTCGGCGTTCAACATCGAAAAACTCGCTGGCCGATCCAACTATGCGAGTTGGAAATTTGCTGTGAAATCGTATTTGCAACATGAAGATTTGTGGACGTGTATCGAGCCCGCGACCGGCATGGCCATAGATCCTGCCAAAGACACGAAAGCGAGAACAAAAATCATTTTGCTCCTGGATCCGATGAATTATGTTCATATTCAGGATGCGAAGACTGCGAGAGAAACTTGGGAGAAGCTCGAGAAAGCATTCGACGACAATGGATTGACAAGGAAAGTGGGATTGCTACGCGATCTTGTGACCACATCGCTTGATAGTTGTAGTTCTATTGAAGAGTACGTGAACAAGATTATGAGCACAGCCCATAAGTTAAGGGGCATCGGCTTCAGTGTAGAAGATCAGTGGATTGGTGTATTAATGCTCGCAGGTCTGCCCGACATATACAAACCGATGATAATGGGTTTAGAAAGCTCCGGGATAGCGATTACGGCAGATTCTATAAAGACGAAGCTCATACAAGAGGTTAAAAGTGAAAATCCCTCTGCCTTTTACTCGAACAAGAAGCCAATGAAGTCAAAGAATTCCTCAAACAAGTCGATTCAATCCTCCGGTCCCCGGTGTTTTAATTGTAATCAGCATGGGCATATAGCCAAGTACTGCAAGGCACCGAAAAAGGCAAAACAAGTGCGAGATAACTCTGGTTTTGTTGCAGCTTTTTCAGCATTCAATGAGCTTAATGAAGATCAGTGGTATCTGGACTCCGGTGCAGCCATGCATATGACTAAGAGAAGCGATTGGCTGTATGATGTCCAGAGGGCTCCGGTTACAAACGTTACAGTAGCAAACAAGTCTCCAATGCCTGTTCAGAGTGCTGGTAATGTTAATATAGCCCTAAATGGCTCCGAAAAAATACAGGTAAGAGATGTATTGTTTGTACCAAGTATTGCCGTAAATTTGCTCTCAGTAAGTGCCATGAGCAAAAATGGTTGTAAATTAATATTTGATAACCAAGGATGTGATGTTTACAATGCTCAGGGTGTACACATATGTTCAGCAAGCATGGTAAACAATCTGTACAGATTGAATATTGATACAGAGATCACTGCTAATATGATTTCTACTGGGATTACAGATGACTCCGTGTTATGGCACCGACGCATGGGCCATTTAAACTTTGCTGATGTACAGAAGCTTCCTCAATGTGCCGAAGGTCTATCTCTGCCTGTGAGTACTAATAAAGCCAATATAACATGTGAAACATGTCTTAAGGGAAAGCATACTAGGACACCATTTCCAAAAGAAGGTTCCAGAGCTACTCAGCCCTTAGAAATTTTACACTCTGACTTGTGTGGCCCCATGGAGACCCCGTCATTGGGAGGTAAGAAGTATTTTATAACATTCATAGACGATTACACAAGAAAAGTGTTTGTCTACTTTCTTACAAACAAACTAGACATAATTGAAGTTTTCAAAGATTTTCAAAAGAAAGTAGAGAATGAACTGAGTTATAAAATCAAATGTGTGCGAACTGATAGAGGCACAGAGTATTGTAATAAATATTTTGAAAAATATCTGAAAGATTGTGGAATAGTCCATCAGACAACGGCTCCGTATACACCACAACAGAATGGACTTTCAGAAAGAATGAATAGGACTTTGGTGGAACGTGCAAGGTGTATGATCTTTGATGCTAGTTTAAGCAAAGGTTACTGGGCTGAAGCAGTTGCTGCAGCTGCTTACATAATCAACAGATCTCCAACACAATCACTAGGTGGCAAAACACCATATGAAATGTGGAGTAGGAAAAAGCCAGACTTGTCACACCTCAGAATTTTCGGCTCTGAAGCAATGGTGCATACGCCGAAAGAGCAACGCCGAAAATGGGATGCCAAGTCCAGTAAATTCATATTCACAGGGTACTGTGAAAACTCAAAAGCTTACAGATTAATGGACTTCAGATCACATAAAGTTATAGTGAGCAGAGATGTCACTTTTCTAGAGAAAAAACAAGAGTTAGGTATTAATGTACCAACTGGAGTTTCAGGCCAGCAGACATCTCCCGAGAAGAATGACAGTGGCATCAGCAGCCATGACATGACACTCACGCCTGGTTCAGAGTATAGGAGAGGATCAGCTGCACAAGTACCTCTCACAACCAGTAAAGTCACAGAAAAGGCTATAACTGACAACAGCAGTGAGTATGATACAGGGGATAGCGATAATAATACCTCAGATACCCCTCGCAGGCCTCAGATATCACCAGCTTCACGTGATAAGGTAACAATAAGGAATTATAAACAAAATCAGTCAGAGGAAGATGAAGACTTGGATCCGGCAAGCTATCTATGTTACAGTAATCTAAATGATCCGCAGACAGAGGAAGAGGCTCTTTCTTCAGAGAATGCTGCACACTGGAGAAGGGCAATGGATGAAGAGTATGAGTCTTTAGCCAAAAATCAAACGTGGAGTTTGACTGAAAAGCCTTCAGATAAAAGAGTCATTCCATGTAAGTGGGTTTTTAAAACTAAAACAGATCAGAAAGGTAACATAGTACGTTTCAAGGCAAGATTGGTGATAAAAGGATGTATACAGAAGAAGGGACTAGAATTTGATGAAGTTTACTCACCTGTGGTACGTTATACATCTATGAGATACCTACTGGCTCTGGCAGTGAAATATAATTTAGAAATCGACCAAATGGACGCCGTTTCTGCATTTCTTCAAGGAGATATTGACAGGGAGATATACATGGAGCAGCCTCCAACATATGAGGAAGGAACAAAAGTATGTAAACTACACAAGTCTATTTATGGACTCCGACAAGCAAGCAGGCTGTGGAATTTAAAATTGGACACTGTTCTACAGGAAATTGGCTTGAAGCGCTCACAGGTAGATCCTTGTGTATATTATAATAAGAAAGAAATGATATATATTGCAGTATGGGTTGATGACCTCATAATCCTAACTTCCAAGAAAGAGACTACAATTATGATTAAAGAAAAACTAAAGTTAAATTTTAGTATGAAAGATCTTGGAGAAGTTAAACAATGTATTGGCTTAAATATAACAAGAAACAGAGGCACAGGAGAGCTTTTCATAGACCAAGAGAAGTACATCAGATCGATTTTAGACAAATTTGGTATGTCAGAATGTAAACCAGTTAGAACACCAATAGAAGTTGGTATAAAATTTGTAAGAAAGTAGACAAACACTTTTCTTGTGTAATCGTCTATGAATGAAAAAAAAAAAACCGAATCAAAATAGAACCGATTCACATAAATATTACTCACTAGTTTTATTTATCATACAAAACCCACCACAAATCTAACATGGTAGCAGAGCGTGGTTGGGTTTCAGTTGTCTGTAATTTGTGATCGTAAATCTACCGAAAAGTACCGGCCGGCGCGGCGTGGGCGCATGTGGACGACGCCATTTGACCCCAACTTAACCTCAACCATTTTTGTTCCTGAAAATGACGTCGACTGCACCGAATTCGGCGTTCAACATCGAAAAACTCGCTGGCCGATCCAACTATGCGAGTTGGAAATTTGCTGTGAAATCGTATTTGCAACATGAAGATTTGTGGACGTGTATCGAGCCCGCGACCGGCATGGCCATAGATCCTGCCAAAGACACGAAAGCGAGAACAAAAATCATTTTGCTCCTGGATCCGATGAATTATGTTCATATTCAGGATGCGAAGACTGCGAGAGAAACTTGGGAGAAGCTCGAGAAAGCATTCGACGACAATGGATTGACAAGGAAAGTGGGATTGCTACGCGATCTTGTGACCACATCGCTTGATAGTTGTAGTTCTATTGAAGAGTACGTGAACAAGATTATGAGCACAGCCCATAAGTTAAGGGGCATCGGCTTCAGTGTAGAAGATCAGTGGATTGGTGTATTAATGCTCGCAGGTCTGCCCGACATATACAAACCGATGATAATGGGTTTAGAAAGCTCCGGGATAGCGATTACGGCAGATTCTATAAAGACGAAGCTCATACAAGAGGTTAAAAGTGAAAATCCCTCTGCCTTTTACTCGAACAAGAAGCCAATGAAGTCAAAGAATTCCTCAAACAAGTCGATTCAATCCTCCGGTCCCCGGTGTTTTAATTGTAATCAGCATGGGCATATAGCCAAGTACTGCAAGGCACCGAAAAAGGCAAAACAAGTGCGAGATAACTCTGGTTTTGTTGCAGCTTTTTCAGCATTCAATGAGCTTAATGAAGATCAGTGGTATCTGGACTCCGGTGCAGCCATGCATATGACTAAGAGAAGCGATTGGCTGTATGATGTCCAGAGGGCTCCGGTTACAAACGTTACAGTAGCAAACAAGTCTCCAATGCCTGTTCAGAGTGCTGGTAATGTTAATATAGCCCTAAATGGCTCCGAAAAAATACAGGTAAGAGATGTATTGTTTGTACCAAGTATTGCCGTAAATTTGCTCTCAGTAAGTGCCATGAGCAAAAATGGTTGTAAATTAATATTTGATAACCAAGGATGTGATGTTTACAATGCTCAGGGTGTACACATATGTTCAGCAAGCATGGTAAACAATCTGTACAGATTGAATATTGATACAGAGATCACTGCTAATATGATTTCTACTGGGATTACAGATGACTCCGTGTTATGGCACCGACGCATGGGCCATTTAAACTTTGCTGATGTACAGAAGCTTCCTCAATGTGCCGAAGGTCTATCTCTGCCTGTGAGTACTAATAAAGCCAATATAACATGTGAAACATGTCTTAAGGGAAAGCATACTAGGACACCATTTCCAAAAGAAGGTTCCAGAGCTACTCAGCCCTTAGAAATTTTACACTCTGACTTGTGTGGCCCCATGGAGACCCCGTCATTGGGAGGTAAGAAGTATTTTATAACATTCATAGACGATTACACAAGAAAAGTGTTTGTCTACTTTCTTACAAACAAACTAGACATAATTGAAGTTTTCAAAGATTTTCAAAAGAAAGTAGAGAATGAACTGAGTTATAAAATCAAATGTGTGCGAACTGATAGAGGCACAGAGTATTGTAATAAATATTTTGAAAAATATCTGAAAGATTGTGGAATAGTCCATCAGACAACGGCTCCGTATACACCACAACAGAATGGACTTTCAGAAAGAATGAATAGGACTTTGGTGGAACGTGCAAGGTGTATGATCTTTGATGCTAGTTTAAGCAAAGGTTACTGGGCTGAAGCAGTTGCTGCAGCTGCTTACATAATCAACAGATCTCCAACACAATCACTAGGTGGCAAAACACCATATGAAATGTGGAGTAGGAAAAAGCCAGACTTGTCACACCTCAGAATTTTCGGCTCTGAAGCAATGGTGCATACGCCGAAAGAGCAACGCCGAAAATGGGATGCCAAGTCCAGTAAATTCATATTCACAGGGTACTGTGAAAACTCAAAAGCTTACAGATTAATGGACTTCAGATCACATAAAGTTATAGTGAGCAGAGATGTCACTTTTCTAGAGAAAAAACAAGAGTTAGGTATTAATGTACCAACTGGAGTTTCAGGCCAGCAGACATCTCCCGAGAAGAATGACAGTGGCATCAGCAGCCATGACATGACACTCACGCCTGGTTCAGAGTATAGGAGAGGATCAGCTGCACAAGTACCTCTCACAACCAGTAAAGTCACAGAAAAGGCTATAACTGACAACAGCAGTGAGTATGATACAGGGGATAGCGATAATAATACCTCAGATACCCCTCGCAGGCCTCAGATATCACCAGCTTCACGTGATAAGGTAACAATAAGGAATTATAAACAAAATCAGTCAGAGGAAGATGAAGACTTGGATCCGGCAAGCTATCTATGTTACAGTAATCTAAATGATCCGCAGACAGAGGAAGAGGCTCTTTCTTCAGAGAATGCTGCACACTGGAGAAGGGCAATGGATGAAGAGTATGAGTCTTTAGCCAAAAAATCAAACGTGGAGTTTGACTGAAAAGCCTTCAGATAAAAGAGTCATTCCATGTAAGTGGGTTTTTAAAACTAAAACAGATCAGAAAGGTAACATAGTACGTTTCAAGGCAAGATTGGTGATAAAAGGATGTATACAGAAGAAGGGACTAGAATTTGATGAAGTTTACTCACCTGTGGTACGTTATACATCTATGAGATACCTACTGGCTCTGGCAGTGAAATATAATTTAGAAATCGACCAAATGGACGCCGTTTCTGCATTTCTTCAAGGAGATATTGACAGGGAGATATACATGGAGCAGCCTCCAACATATGAGGAAGGAACAAAAGTATGTAAACTACACAAGTCTATTTATGGACTCCGACAAGCAAGCAGGCTGTGGAATTTAAAATTGGACACTGTTCTACAGGAAATTGGCTTGAAGCGCTCACAGGTAGATCCTTGTGTATATTATAATAAGAAAGAAATGATATATATTGCAGTATGGGTTGATGACCTCATAATCCTAACTTCCAAGAAAGAGACTACAATTATGATTAAAGAAAAACTAAAGTTAAATTTTAGTATGAAAGATCTTGGAGAAGTTAAACAATGTATTGGCTTAAATATAACAAGAAACAGAGGCACAGGAGAGCTTTTCATAGACCAAGAGAAGTACATCAGATCGATTTTAGACAAATTTGGTATGTCAGAATGTAAACCAGTTAGAACACCAATAGAAGTTGGTATAAAATTTGTAAAAAACAATGAAAGAGCAAAGGTAGATTTCCCTTATCAACAGGCAATTGGGTGCTTGATATATTTAGCACAAGCTACAAGACCTGATATTGCTTTTGCAGTGAATACTTTGAGCAGATATAATAATAATCCACATCCAGACCACTGGCTCGCTGTAAAAAGGATTTTAAGATATCTTCAAGGGACCCGAGGATTAAAATTGAGATATCACCAAGATGGTACCCAGAACATAATGGCATATTGTGATGCAGACTGGGGAGGCGATCTAGAAACCAGAAAGAGTTGCTCCGGTTACATTTTTATGTTTCAGGGCGGAGGGATTTCCTGGAATTCGCGTAGACAACAAACCACAGCATTGTCGACTACAGAATCAGAGTACATGGCGATGAGTTCTGCTGTGCAGGAAGCCCTATGGTTCCGGCAGCTCCTGATTGAGCTAGGTCATCAGGACTCTGGTGATATAATTTCGATACATTGTGACAATCAAAGTGCTATCAAACTGTCATTGAGTGATAGTTATAAGCCTAGAACTAAGCATATTGATATAAGGTTTCATTTTATCAAAGACTATGTAAATAAATCATATATAAAGTTTACATTTGTAAAAAGTGCAGATATGGTCGCTGATATTTTAACAAAAGGCACTTCAATTGAAAAACATGTTTATTGTACTTTAAATATGGGTCTGCGTTCAGGAGAGGATGTTAATAATGTAATTATGTAGTTGTGAACGCAACCATTCATTCGACTGTGTTAATAATGTAATTATGTAGTTGTGAACGCAACCATTCATTCGACTGTCACTTTTGACAGCACAACATCTGCCCTTCCTTCTTGTAATAACTCTCGCTTGTAACGCTGTGTAAAAATAGAACCGATTCACATAAATATTACTCACTAGTTTTATTTATCATACAAAACCCACCACAAATCTAACATCAATTAAAAAGAGTGGAATCCTATCCCAGAGATAAAAATGAATGTAGGCTGTTCGATCATGATAAAATGAGTTTCAATTCAAGGCCAAAAATTAATACTAATAGAACAGTATAGCGTTAGAGAATGCTTTTTTATAGTTTTTTGAACCCAGTTTGTAACTCCGGAAAGTACAAATTGCATTGTTAGTCGACACAGACATATCACCAAGCGGAAAGACAATGAGGAAGGAAGTTCAAGTAATGAGTTCCACATTCAGGTATTATCTTTAGAGATAAGTGCACTAGGACCACGGTCACGGTTATGTTTTTCACCCGTAATGTAATATTTCCTTCTAAAGGAACTTTATTTTCTAACCAGAGGAGTAGGTAATTTTTTTATCGTTCGTAATAAGTTTTTTCCTTTTGAACAAAATCCTATGGAAATTCCGTTCAAAATACAAAAACAATACGTTTGCGAAAGATTAAAAAAAATAGAGGCCCTTCAGACATTCTGACAGGAAGACAACGAAACTTAAAGTGGCGAGGAGCAAAGCTGAGCTAGAAACTAGTAACAAGTCGGCTAGCAACGAGATTTTTAATACCTCCTGTCGCCTGCAGTATACCTACACTGGTAGAGCAAGTTCCGTCAAACAGTATATTAAAAAACTACATTTTTATTGCAGGCATTAATATTAGTGGTTCTCGGTTTTACGTTTCTTGAGCTGGTAACTAGTTGAAAGCTAGTGGCACTCATCATCAGAATAGATACCGAAAACTGATGGCCAAGACTGATCATCACACCCTTTCATATCCCACTATACCAACTGCTCTCGGTCCTGGATTAAAGTACCGAAGGCCTGACGGCTGCCTCAAGTATAAATGAAAGGATACGGAATGCTCGACAAATGTCGACCGTACCGTCCTTCAGAATATATTTCCGATAGTTGTTCGTCATCATTACTACGTCAGCAATCGCACAGGCAAAACCCTCGGTCTCCTCAAAGAGGTCTCCAAAGCGCAGCCAGTTCAGCGATGCGATCTCCCGTGCAGCTCCTTGCATCTCCATACGTTCCTCATTATCTTCTTATATATAAAAATTAATCGCTGTTCGTTTGTCTGGCTATAACTCGAGAATAGTTGGATCGATTTCGCTTATTTTGATCTTGAAATATTTGGGAAAGTTCGGGGAATAACAAAGTAAAAAAAAAACAGCGGGTGAAACCGCCGGGTGCAGCTAGTTATTAATAAAGTTAGTTAATGTACCTGATCATCAATGTCAGGGTAGAGCGAGTGCGAGCGGTAGAGCGGCGCTCGGGCGGCGACGGAGGCCTGCGGCTGCTGTGAGCCGCCCGCGTGCGCTCGCTGCATCACCGCCCCTCACTCATTGCGACCACACATGACACACCCTGAAAACAAAGAAACACTATTTTATAATAAATATTTTTAAAAACAAGCTTATTGCCATCGTTTGAGTTACACACGTATACCAAATTTCAGCTCAATTGGACATCGGGAAGTGGTTTAAAATTGAGTTGCGAGATTCCACCCGAACAAACATAGTTACTACATTGCAAGTTAAATAATGGCTTTAAAAAAAATGTTCACATAAATACATAGGCTTTCATATAGACATAATTATAATGACCAGTCCTGGGGCCCTATCAGTCCCTTCAGTATTCTTATTTTAATCTTACAATGAGCTTCATCGCAGTAGAATTGTGGAGCGAAAGAAAAACTAATCTAGATCGCGAGAGGCCCCTAGAATTTATGAGCTATGGATCGTAAGATTCGCATACAAGCGTCATAAGTAGTTAGTTAACATACGAATTACAATATTGAGACTTGATTGACTATTATAAATTGTTTCTTATTTCTAAGTGGTAAAGTTCCAAGTTTTTTCTTGTTTCAAGTCTTCTCAAGAAGCCTAGAATTACGTACGCACTTATTTAGTTTGTGGTGATGATTCTTGACAATTGATAATTTGACTGACGTCAAGGAGCACGGATGTTGGCGGTCACAACCAATAAATTAAATAATCAGTGGCACTAAGACGACAGGATCTATGAACACTACGACCATAGTCCAGGGTAGGTAATGAGTACCTATTTCTATATAGCATGATGATAGGTATAACGAATTAGAATCTAAAATACGTCCGGCGACGTTTGCACGTTTCCTTTTGTGGAAGAACAATCGATGCCGTGGCGGCGCTTCAGAACTAGGGAAATCCCTAGTCAAAAGAATGAAATTGAATGAATAGAAGAAGACATAACAATCTATCCGATATAAATATAATACATCTATTTTTTGCGAATAGGTTTTCAATCGGTTTTTATTTAAATCTAGAATGTTATAAAATTACTATTATTACATTTTTTTTACTCGGTTCATAACTGCAAGTAAGCCAGTGCCATTTACCGATCACGTGTTTCTTCCAATTAAAAATAAAACGTGTGGTAAAATCGATAACAGAAATGGCAGTGAAATAGACGAAACAAACGATATTCTTGTTAAACTGGGGCTGTATAAGCACAGTACTTTGATTCAACTAAATGAACAACCCTAAGAATATCCTGAGCTACCATGGGACAGATGATACGTTACACGCTGCCGTCATAAGCCCAAGAGCGGGATTAAAAAAATATATTTCTGTTTTTACGCATCAGATGAAAAAACAGAAAACCGCCCTTGGACTTATGACGGCAGTACGGTAGACTGGTGTTTGTCCTATAACAATAACCGTCAGAGATCTTCAGACTGTCTGAACTACACTTACTGCAATGCAACTTGGCCTTTACGAGTTTACGTAGAATGCAATTCTTTCGCGATCGAGATTATCTCGTCACTGTCCCGCATCATTACGAATTACAAAAAAACGTAACAGAATAAGGCCCCAGCTCCCAAGAGGAATTCGTTGGTAAACGACTATTCTTTTTCCATTCCTCTCTCTCCACCGACATCTCTACATTCACTCCCCTCACTCACACTCAAATCTCTTTTAAAGTCCGCGCTTATTTTTTGCCGCCCTACTTTCATTGTCCTACCCTCGCGCAGTAAAAGGTTTTGGCTTTGTTTTTTTGTGACTAGCCGGCTGCTGACGACAACCCTTGGAAATGCACTCATTGGTGGATAATTTCACTGGAATATTTCCTACCGTTGGAAAATAGCGTTGGTACTTTGAATTGAATGTACCCAACATTCAACAATTTTCAATCTTTTCAAAATTATATTCCCTAGGTTTAATTGGCTCTTTTCATAGACACAATAAAAGGTCACATGTTAAAGGAGAAGATAAAAATTGTAGTTAAATATTTCTGCTGTAGTCACAGTAGGTATAGGTAGAGTCAGGTTATAAAGTCTACACAAAGGCAATAAAACAAGTAGATCGCGTATGCTGAAGAATTTTCTTTAAGATACAACTCACTGCGTCTGACGAAGTAATAATAGCGCTTAAAATTCATGCACGTATGTGATTCAATTGACGACTTTAGGCTATTTTCAGCGTATTATATTCGTGAGAGGGAAATAGGTAGGTAACTAGGTACGGTTTGTCTACTGGTTGTATTATGAATTATGGAAGAGGCCATTGACCTCCGAAACGCAGTAAAAACTAGTTCGAAGCCAATGGATTCACACACATTTATAGTACAAAATTCGAGACAACGAAGATTTAAATTTGCGGTTTGAAATATACAGATTTGACCGTCCCGAGCACAATATAGTTCATTAATTCAAAGTAAAAGCCAGCGGTCCGAAACGATCAGGTGGAGTGATTAAAATGACATCATCACATCACCGGTGGCGACCGCTGATGACACACTATGAACTCTTCACGGGGTGTCTTTAGTGCCAAAATATTTTTTGAAAACATATGTTCCAAGCCTAAGGCTCGGTGCGATACAAACGAGGTCTTTTACTCCTTTGCCAATTTAGATACAAATACTTATCGTAGGAAAATGCGTGACGTATAAGGAAAACCACCACAAAATGTGCATGTTTACAGAAAAATGAGATACCTGCTCAATGTGTGATTTAATTCGCTTTTTTTCAGAATGGGATTCAGGAATTAAGTCCCTGTTATATCTAGACGGCATGGCTATCTCTAGCATACCTTTTTTAGGTTTTTGAACCACCTTCAGGGAAGAACTCTTATGGCGAAGCCTCGGTGTCTATCTGTCCGTATGTCACAGCCAATTATTATTGATGTTCCTGGATTCGTCATGCATTCTTAGCGCTGGCTTCATTGGATCGCTCTGACTCTCGTCTCGTTCTGCTAGACAAAAGCCAACGCGATTCATTTCATACTCGCGCTAAAAGCTCATGGTACGGGCCCTGACCTTATATTGAAATTTTGAACACTCTGTACAAGCCTAATAACGTATTCCAGTCGCGTAGTCAATCATAGATTGTAAATCTGTAACGAGACCGATAGCAGCTTTTTAACATTGAGATCATGTTTGTTAGGCGATAAATGATTCGGGGAAATCCTTGAGCGATACGACATCCAAATAGCAACAAAACTCAATACGAAACTAAGTTATGAGTCAAGTTCCAAATGTTCTAGGTGACAAGCTTCACAAAAAAGTGCAAAAACAAAAAATACTGACGCATGTTGGATATGAAGATTCTGAGCCTAATCATAATAATAAAAGAACGACAAAACCGCAAGCTGGGACAGGCAGGGGCCGTAGCGCGAACTCTTGACGCGAACCTGAACTAAATCGCATTGGCTTTTGTCTCGGTTTTTCTATAGCTGAGTGAGATGAAAAAAAAGCTAGCGAGTTGAATAAAAATCTGAATCTGTATTCTTTTTAACCGACTTCAAAAAAGGAGGAGGTTATCAATTCGTCAGTATGTTTTTTTTTTTATTTTTTTTTTTATGTTTGTTACTTACCTCATAACTTTTGACTGGGTGAATCGATTTTGATGATTCTTTTGTTTATTAGAAAGCTGACGCTTCCCACTTGGTCCCATTTCAATTTAGTCCAGTTCTGATAATGGTATCCATGAGAAAACCATATAAATCTTAAATTTGCATTAAGTACGTGCGCGACAAATAGATGAATAACTCAATAGTCGGTCTTTTGAAGTCGGTTTTTGTTTTTTGTTTTATAAAAATAATGTTCTTGTTCTTGAGTCGAGTAATAATCATTCATAAAACTTGTTATAACAATCTAATTACTAAAATCAGACCGAGCTAGGTATACGATATTACTAGTTTATTTTATGATGGGTAGCGAAATAGAGAGAACTTGTTTTGCCAAAATATAATCTCATATTATATTCATATTATATATTTCAATATGCAGATGATTATGAGAGTATGCAGATTGTAGAGTAGGTTTCTAATAAAAGAGGCACAAATAGAGCAAGTGAAATAGCTGCATTTTTTATGTTTCATACCAAAAAGGGGACGAAAAATAAATTAAATTCTGTAAATACGGTAGAATTGTTGGGCTCCCGATAAACAAAGAAAATTAATAAAGCCGACTAGTAACTACAAAACCAACTCTTAGAAAAGAAGAATACGAGTAAGTTCCAAAATGGTGTAATGGAATTTATAAGTGATTCTATTTTGGTATCTTTTGGTATCTCTGTTTTAATATCGATCCTACGAAAAAATTGATTAGGACAGAAATTGTAGGAAATTCAATTTCAAACAACTTTGGTTATAACCATTTTTCGTGTAAAATTGAAAATAAACGAGTTATTTAAAAAACAAAAAACCACCCTTAAAATCAAGATGGCGGAAAATGCAAGACCACTGGTAATTCGAAAAACGTAACGTAGACTCCCAGTGACCCCCTCTAACGAATTCCGAAGGAAAAATTCTACTTATAATTTTTCCTAGGTTTGGTTCGTTTTTCGTCCAATTCCACTGTGTTAATACAGGTAAAACATAATGTAGTGATTCAACATTCAAGTTTAACATTTATTTATTATCACGCAACGAAAAATATTAATTTAACTAGCTGTTCCCTGCCACGCTTCGCTGTGGATAAAAAAAAAACAGATAAAAACAATCCTTGATGCGTATTATACTCGTATATCATGCTAAAATTTCAGCTCGATCGGTGCAGAACTTTTTGAGTTTTTGAAGCGTACACAAACCAACATAACATTTTTATATATATAGATTATCCAGTATCTGATAATGAAAGTAATATGTTAACCCTCTACGACCGACTGTTGTTCGCAATTCGGCGATTTATTAAAATGTTTCATAACGTGTAAATGAGACTAAAAAGGGGCCTCAACAAGCAAGAAATTGAGGAAAACCTGGAATATTCAGTAATTCCAACTGCTCTATTACAACTTTACAACATTAATTTCTGTCTATCACAGAAAGTACAGTACATATAACCGTAAGGGATTGCCCATTAATCAAGTGAGGCTCGAGAGGGGGAGGGAGTTCGGAAAACATCACGAAATATGACGAGGAGGGCGCGGGGGGGTGAAGTGAAATATCCCATGTATTTTTTTGGTAAACTCTATAATATGTAAAGACAATTTGTAAAAAAAATATACATACACGTGATATTTGCAGGGAGAGGGGGCTTATTTATAACCTCACCATGTATCACCAGTGGGGAGGGCGGGATGAAAAAGTTGCTAAAAAACATCACGTGATTAATGGACAACCCCTAAGAAAAAAGTACTCGGAAAGTACTTTACGGCGCGATTCATGTAATCTGTAAAATGTACTTAATCACCACACCATTAGGCATAAATTCGTGCCAGCAAGTTGTGAACGAATTTATGTAGGTATGTTGCACTTAGACTTGAGGACTTAATATCCCATACTGTGTAACAAACCGGGTACTGTTCGACCTAAATCAAATTTTAGGGTAATTTCGCGACAATGTTGCGTAATTTTACAATCTTGCAGATTATAAAAGTAACTTCGTAATTCGTATAGACTCCATCTACTGTCAAAGTTTTAAAGCCGCGCAATGACCAGCGGGGTAATTGAACAAAATTACTAAAAGAAATAACAACTTAATAAAATTGTACTCGTCATCTTTCTCACGGTAGTTAAGTCGCATTCAGTTGCCAAATATGACTCGCGGTCACCTATTCGGTGAATGACTGAACAATGGCTTGTCCATTGTTTAATCCAGATCTTTTAAAAACACTTATTTAAGCTACGCCACAAGTTTTGCTGAAATACAAGATTTACAGATTCAAATTTATACATAACTTCGCCTGATTCAATCCAATCTCTGAATTACTCGGTTTTATCGGAAAAAATCTTTCCTTTTCCGTATTAATGCATTCACATTCGAAGCTCATCTATTTCAAGTTAATCCGAAATAGATTTAGCTCGGATCAATAACCTGGGGCTAGGAGGTCTACCTTTTGTTTCGTTTTTGCGGCGCCTGGATAAAAAGTACGAAGCTGAAATGAATAATTTAGGCACTTATTTAGGTTCTAACTTTAGGTTCGCTTCAGAATTGCAGGTCCATTTAGAGCTGGAACGGAGCTTCGAAATTCAAACGTATTTTATTCCGTAGAGGTAAAATAATTGGCTGTGACATACTGACAGACAGACGTACCTACGAGTCTCGCTTTAAGAGTTCTTTCCCGAAGGAGGTTCAGAACACTAAAAAAAGGTATTTGTACATTTGTTCGGTGGAGCGGTATTCCACAAATTAGGTGCATATAAGGACTTGTATCTTGAGGATTAAGCCTTGCCGTCGTTTAACCCTTTGATCATCAAGCAATTTAACTAATTATACTGATTGACACACATGTGGATTCCGCAAAAACCTTGGTACTTTTAACTTGCATTGGATGACTTTACCACGCCCTTCAGTTTCATTATCGTCATAGTACCGACGCAGTGCAGGGTATGGGCCACCATTATTTAGTGCCTTTGTTAGGTCTAGGGCCAATCTCATGTACGTGTGACCCGCGATGGGTCTGATATCGGGGACCTATCGGGCTGGCGCTCTACCGGCGGAGCCGGTTATGGGTTGATTACACGTAACGAGTACAGTGGCGAGACAGTAAATAGGCACACTCGGCAGAGCAAACATATGATGGTTCTAGTGACTGTCTCGCCTCGTCAAAATACTTATACAGACCGAGTACTCGGCCGAGGGCACTGCCTTGTCACACTCGTTACGTGTAATCAACCCATTACCATTTATCTTAATTTATATAGTGACAGTGTACATTTTTCTAAGAATGCAAAATGATGAAGTCTCAGGAAAGACTCGCAAACTTGTAATAATAGTAAGAATGTATAGGCTGAGTAGCTAGCCTTTGTGTCAGTTTTTGAACCAACATGGCTTAGCAAAGAAAGTTGACAAAGAATAATCACTTTTTATGTTTTTGGATACTTAATAACTTTAGAGAGATGTCCACAGCAAGTGGCTAAAGCTAAACCCAGCTTCTATTAGGAAATATAGTTATGTAGTATAGATAAGTACACATCATTTAGGTAAGTTATAAAGATTGTGTACTCACCAGGTCGCTGGGTCGACGACATAATAAAAATCGCCGAACTTACACTAGATTGGCACAGAGCTGCGATGAGTGGCGTACAGGACAGGCCAGAGGCCTATCCTCAGCAGTGGGCGAAAACCAGCTGATGATGATGATTTTGTTAATTTAGGTAGTTTATAATGAACTGTAACTGTTTAAAGTATTTCTTTAAAACATTTCAACATATTTTCTAGTAATCAATCACATAGGCTGTTTTATCTGCCCCCAATACTTGTAGTACTCAGGCAATATATTATAATTGTAACCAGTGACTAATCTCAGCGGACTACCAATCTACTATTATACCTTTTTAGATACTGAACTGAACAAGTTCAAACATGTCCAGTAGCCGTTGAGGTCCGTCTTTGTCTGATGGGTTTCCATTCTCACTCGCTCAATTTATTGTTTTATGTAGATGGAGTGAGATAGCAGATCTATAGTAATATTGTGTTAGGGCTGTCAATTTGTTCTTTGATCATTTTAGTTTTTTTAAGGGCTATAATATAGGTATAGGTGTATATGCTAAGTCAAATTGGTTTTTGTATACATATTTTACTTAACTTTTGAAAAGCATTTTTTTAACTTCAGGATTATGTTTAGTAAAAGTTTACACTATATCTTTGTCTATGCTTATAGTAGCTAGAACTTGGAGTATAATGTTCATAGATTGCTATTAAAATAGAAGGGATATGAATAGGTACCTATTTATCCTATCTATAATTTTCTGAGTTGTCATTTCAAACATGTTTTTTTTAAGTAGCTCGTAGTTCTCTTGTTTTGTGCTACTAACTTTGTTTAAACAACACTACTTTTATAACAATGTATAACTTTAATTCAAAATCATTGTAAATAAGAATTAAAAAAGCTCTAATAAAAGTCTGTAGGCGAGTAGCCCTGATTTCAATTTTTAGGATGCCTGATGACCTCTGACATGGCTCAGCAGTGCTGTTATAGGGCAAACAACCGTGACAAATATGAAGCAATACACAAATAGGCAGAGTACCTACTCACCCATAATGTGTACTCATTGATACTACATGTCAGAAATCAATGTCTTGGTTACCCCAGCTCAGGCTGACACCCTTTGTTTACTCGCAACACAACCTATGACTCATGCGTGCAGTTAGTGTGAAATGAAATCTTTGGCAGGAACAGGTTTGGTTTCCTTTGGGGACCCATTTGCAAGCTGTTACACGGCCAGTCTGCTGCATAGATTTACTGGTAGTTTTTTTATGATAATTAGTGTAATGTTTTAACACATCCTGTTATAAAAAGATTTCCATTGTATTAAATAATGAAAACTTTATTAAACGACAATAATTGGTAGTGATGCAATACAAATATTTGATGGGGTAAATAGCAAATTTAATAATAGGTACTTAGGCCTATAAATATGTAACTACAGTATTTGTATAAATACGTCTACTCAGCCTTTAATCCCCCCACTGCTGGGATACAGGTCTACCCTCGAAGGGTGATTAGGCCATATTCCACCACGCTGGCCAAGTGCGGGTTGGTGGATTCACATTCGCCTTTGAATTTCTTCTCCGGACATATGCAGGTTTCCTCGCGATGTTTTCCTTCACCGTAAAGCCAGTGGTATGTAAATTCGTACATAAGTTCGAAAGAACTCATTGGTACGAGTCGGGGTTTGAACCCGCCACCTCAAGAATGTGAAGCTGCTGTTTTCCCACTGAGCTACCAAGGCTTTTATAAATATACTAATATAAATATTATTATATAATTATAAATATACTAATATAAAATACGTATTTATGTACATCAATAAATATGGTGTTTTTATAAATACTTAGTTACAAAAATAACTTCCAATAGGTGTATTCGGATATCTATTTCCTTCTGGTACCTAACTCTATTCTATAATAATAATGGGTATTATTCAGCACTTAGTGTGTGCTACAGTAAACATTCAATATTTTTCTTATCTTTACATACTTTTTTTTTGGTTTTTGGCCTAATGGGTTTTGGGGGCAAATTCGCCATAAATAGTGTAGTGAGAGAATAGTAGATTGACCTATTAAATACGGAAAATAATACTGATGGGTTAGTGGTTTTGACCTGATTTTCTATCCATAGAAAAACTATCAAGATGATAA
The DNA here is from genome assembly GCA_949125135.1 of Alcis repandata. Classification (NCBI taxonomy): domain Eukaryota; kingdom Metazoa; phylum Arthropoda; class Insecta; order Lepidoptera; family Geometridae; genus Alcis; species Alcis repandata. Next base: position 5,567,377 of record OX421240.1, read on the forward strand.
ACTGTTATGAAAATATGTGACTCTATCCCGCTGTTTAAAGCAGCACAAACAGTGCAGCGGAGCTACAGCAGACAGCAAAGGGTTATTTAAGACTGATGATGTGTTCAAATATACTAATTAGATATCTATGTAGGTAGATACTAGATATCCATAAAGGTAGATATTCACAAAGGCTTAAATCCATGTAGCACAAACCAATAGGTAGATTAGGTTTGTGTGTACCGATACCATACCATTTACACTGAAAGCCCAAAGTAAATAACAATAATCAAACAAATAGTAGCACTGTTTGTGCTACTACGACGGCCTGTTTGGCTCAGTGGTAACATAACCGCCTTCTAAGCCAGAGGGCCCGGGTTTTATTCTCGGCCGGGCAGATTAATTTAAATATCTGTTCCGGGTCTGGGTGTTAGTTCTCCCAGTCTTTGTGTGTGTTCCATGGCATCCCCGACACAGGATTTATCCTAGTGGGGAGGTATGAGTGTGAAACGTTTATTTATTTATATTTATTAAGGGCAACTTCGTTGGTGGCTGAAAGACTACTTGCAACTAAACAGGCTAATTTATTTATCTTATAGAGTTCAGCAAAGTTAATTAACAATTCATATACCTATCAGACAGATGTTTAGAAATACACTAATCATACACTTGTCATAATAAAGTTCTTTAGAATATTGTAGAAGACTAATTATATCATTATTGCTAATAGGGACTTCTTAGAATTCAATAGTACCTAGGTATATACGGTGCAGTTTTAACCAGAAACATCTAACCAGCCTGGTTTAGCTGAAGTGTGCTATCTCATTTTCGTATGTGACATTTCTCAACAGTGAGAAGAAGACAAAGCATTTTACTGTGGATTGGCTTTTCGAACATCTGTGACATTATAGGTGGTGTATGTATAGCAAAATACCTAGTACAACTGGGCTATAAGACAGGTGCAGTAAACTAGTATTTTTTACATAAACAGGGACAGGTCCAAGGTATTACAGCTTGAATGATCTCATTGATAGCATGCCTACATTGTAAACATCTGCTGGCAATGCAGCAATGTGCGTGTACCAAGTTTATATGAATAAAATTTAAGCTTTTTGGTTGAGTAGCTGTATTTCGCGGATACGCCTGCTATCTTACAGATATTATTAATTTTAGCAGAATAAAAGCCAGTATTAAACCAGGATACAAGCTACTGTCAGTACTGTCATACTCAATTTCATTCAAATCTATTGGGCGGTTTTATTTATATGGTTGAGAATGTAAAACACTTATTCACTTACAAACTGTAGCGTTAATAAAGGTGTAATTTTAGTTGGTGTGAACATAGCCTAACTGCTCTTATCTATGACTCCATAATAGGTAAAAAATACAGAAAAACAACTACAAAGAGAACAAAATTCAAATGTAAGAGCCTTACGATGTATCTGTAGTGAACTATGTGCAACACAATCATACACAGCGATTACAAACACTGATAAAATTAATCAGCATACTAAAATTGCCACATACCTACAGCATAGATTCATACCTAGCATGACAAGCTAGACACAAAAAAACATCTCTATCACTAGATAAAAGTAGGTAACATATTGCACCTCTGTGCTTGATGTAGGGTGTAGGCAACAAACTCACCATAAGTTGATTTGGAATATGAACCATCTTGAACCATTGGCATTGAAAAACAAACGAAACAGCGAGTAAAGATGTCTAAAGACAGTCTTTTCACATTTTAATCACCGAGAAGCAGTGCAGTAGTGTCAGTTGCTTGTATGTAATCAGCTGATAAGGGGCACGCAAACGCATCGATGGACGTACGCACTTCGCCGCTGGCCTCACCAGCGGGGCGCATGCTTACAAACCGAAGTAAAATCAATTAACTACTAGGAGTAGTGTAGTTGTAAGTGTGTAAGAGTGTAACGGCGATGAAACGTGCCACACCACGGCTGCGCGATGCACAAAATCGAACACCATTACTTATTCACTGTTGCATGTTTATTGTCATGTGCGGTGCGGCCTACATGCGCAGACTGCACAGCTACAACTTCTACCAATACGCGAGCCGTGAGCTCGGGCGGTACTCACCGTGGCTTTCCATTGTCCCGAACTTGACGCACTGTGTAAACAACTAAACCACTAATAAAACAAAATGGAAGTCCGCCTCGCCCGCGCGAGATGAGAAATTTTTATGAGCGAACCATGAACGCTTCGAGTTGTAAAACGTCGTTACACAGTACACTATCGTAGTATTTTAGCAGCCCCCCCTCCAATTTGTTATCACCGTCACCAGATTAGATGACACACGATCACAAAACTACAATAATGAATGTTCACCACACGGAAATAACACAATATGAGTTAAATAAATGACAATCGACACAAAATTAATGTTCACTTGAAAATAATAATCATTGAAGCGTTTGGTTTGACGTCCCGACACAACACCCACATCAAAAAATTCTACATAGCGACTGGGCCAGGCTACCAGCCAGCTTTCAATAATTTCCACTCGAACTATCCCCGTTTCACTCGTGCACCATTCATTTAATTATTTCTCAATACGTGCGAGTGAGATGGCACTACAAAAATATTTCCTATGTATGAATAGAATCGGAGTTGTGAAGTACCTATCCCTCTCCCCGGCGATGATCATACCCGAGTTGAATGGACCCGAGAAGCGCTCAACCATTGGATCGATGCAGGTCACGTGACACAAATATGTAGCACTCAGATAGCGCGCCAATATTCGAATTTTGACTTGTGAATTTCCCGAGACTTGGAAATTAAAAGCAAGCAGACAGTCGACTTGATGGCAAGTGGTTACTGTCGTTGCATAAATTATTCGATTACAAGATATTGTTTTACTATTTATAGAAATAGCTCTTCAATTTTGTTTTGAGGAAGACAATGTAATCTTTTGAAATAACTTTATTTCATGGGTAAGTGAATAAATTTAAAACTAGACAATAAATAATACACGAATCCTCGAATAAGATTTAAGACAGATTAGACCGACCACCACGGGACGAGTTGTGAACAAAGAAAACCACGCATACGCAATAATAATGTGAGAGCGAAGCGAACGCTGAAATTCTAGGAAGTATTTGGTCAATTTAAAAGCAGATTTTTAAGGAGTCACGGTCAAGTCATTTAACTTAAAACACAAGCACTGTTAGTGCGTAACATTTTAAGATGTTTTTGATTAATCTATGGCAGATTTATTACGTAATGGACTGAATACAAAAAAAAATGTAGTAGCAATACACTAGCGCGAAAATTTAAGGGGTGTTTATGTTTAGTTTGATTATTAGATGATGGGCTGAGTACAATGGAAATCTTGTATTAGAAATGCGTTTTGAACTGTTTTAATCATTTGTGGTCAACATAACGCACAGGTTCAGGTTGTTAGTCGGGGAGGGGCGAAATTGTACCTTTCCCCCATATGTTGCTGGAACCTGTTACCCATATTGTGTCATAATATGGCTTCTTTGCCACAACAATAACAATGGTTTTATTACAAGCCTACAGTAGTATACAATAAGGGTGACAGGTGTGTCTTTCGATTCAATCCTTACTCAACAACCATAGGGAAAATAAAAAAAACAAGTTTTAGTATTATTTTATTGTGTACGAAAATATATCCTACTTACTTAAATTAAGTAATGACTATAAAACAAGTCGGTCACTACAGAAATATAAGACAATACTTGGTACATATTTATTATATTTTTTGCATTTTACTATAATTATTACGTGCCACAAACTATGCCAAAAGAAGTAATTTTAACATTGCGATTATTCAAGAATTTTTCTATTAGAAAACTTAAAATAAGTTAGTTACATAAAGTCTTACAACTCATAATACTAGAATAAGGTTCGGAATAAAATTATTATAATTATGATGTGTTAATTATTTGCAGTAAAAGCTTTTCGTCTAAGCTTAATTAGAATTGGAACGAGAGTTAAATGCCAAGGCCAAAGACGGACACAATGCAGTACATAGTTTTGTTTTCCCAGCGAACTGTGCAGGAGCCATCGGTATTATTGTCCCAGAAACAAGAAGACGCTGTGTGCAGTCCTGCTCCATTCTTTTGCATTATCGTGCAAGTAACTGTAACAGTAAAAAAATTACATGATTATTCAAGCTTTGGTGAATATCTTGGCCATCAGACACATTCGTTGCTAAGCGATGCAACTAATACGTTTATCGTATATGCTGAATGCTCGCTATGCATACATACCTATGTATTTATACGGTTTTTGTAACTTGGTCAACTGGCCCAAACAAGATTCCACGACAGCAGAGGTCCATTGGTTAACTTTGTTGTGTTGATAAGCGGTACCGCCGATCGAGTTTTCTATTGCTTCCTTGATAATTTTGCTCACATCGTCCACAATGAATTGATTCTGAAACACGTCATGGTCCGGTATGTTAATCAATATCCCTCTATTTTATAATGATGCTAGCCCTGCTACACTTACTTCTTCGGTCAAATCGTTGCATTCTTTCACCTCCATAATTTATTTCCAAATCTTGCCAGATTTACTCAAATGCCGTGATTTTTGAGCGGAAAAACAACAATTTTTTGACGCTATGTAGGATGAGAAATCTAACAGTAATTGACGCAGGGTTGCCCGGTATTTTTTTATTTCTTTCCCAAATGGTTTTTTCCCCTTAACGATATTTTTCGGAAGAAAATCCCCAAAATCGATTTGGACAACAAGTGACTTATACCCAAAGAATAAGTGCTGAATTGCTGATATGCAAACGTAACAAAAACAGTCTTTGGCATAAACAGTGGTCCAGTGGAACACAGGCAGATGTTGTTTTTTCAGTGTCAGGTATGTAAAACGTAAAACCACGTCTAAAGTATTGTGTATTTGAGTAAAACACCATAGTTCAAACCTCCTTAATTCCCCAAGCTGATATTTTTTATTCCCAAACATTTTCCTAACCATGTGGTTTCCAAGACGCACCCTAAGTGCAAAATTTTTCCCCAAAATCACGAGTAAGCCCAACCATCTGGCAACCTTAAATTGACGTTTAAGTTTTTTTTTCGGTTTTTGTCTATGGTATCAAGCAAACACTAGTGATGCGAGTCAACTTATATAATTTAACTAGCTTTTAAAATCGACTAAATGTGAGTTTGATATATTCCACAACCGGAAATAGTTTTTGGTGAAAAAGTGTTTTGGCAACACTGCTACAAATTTGACAGTTTGACAAATGTCAAATCATTTTTATTGTCTTTTTGCAAGATGAACACGGATATTTTAATCTCCGTGTTTAAGAATTAAATAATGGCTTCATCAGTGCAAAATAGTAGAGTATCGTCTCCTGGATATTGTGCATCCTGCCGTGCATGCAACATGTGGTGTTGGCGAGCGTTCAAGTGGTTACCAGTGCTATTGATAGTGTCCATTATTACATGGAGCTATTTCGCATACGTGATTCAGTTGTGCATTTGTTAGTATCTTATGAATAACAACACTATAATATAGCAGTGAAAACGATACGTAAATTTAACAGAAACATTGCTTTACAGTTACCATCCAGAGTACAGTGCAACAATGTGTGTATATGGTAGTTTACCATATTCTGCTCATCATGTTCGGCTGGTCTTATTGGCGAACCATTTTCACGAACATCGATCCTATACCAGAAAAGGTAAAACCTTTGTGTATTTCACGACACCTGCTTGTCTTTGTGGAATGTAAATATTAGCTTACATTATTAAATATTCTCTAATTCCCAACTCTGAAACATATCGATACAAATTAAAACTTTTAAGAAAAATCTTTAAGTTTGTACCTACATTGCAACATCTCTGAAGTGTACCAGCTTTCTATGTAGGTACACAGCTTAAAGCTGAAAGCAATAAGCATCAAAACACACTATTCTGTTGTAGTCCTACTCCTACAATCCTATCCATATCTAAAAAAAGGTATGAACCCATAGACTAGCTATCTATGTATGGGGTGAAAGTAGGTCACAATGAAGATTGAACACTATGTTTACTATACAAGACAACAGTGGGGGTCAGCTCAATAATAGAATCATAAAGGATGCAAATAATTTCAATTGGAAAGTTAGTTTGAATATAAATTAGAGAGGTGCATACCTATAAGAATACAAACTAATGAATAAGAAGTATGAAGTTGACCTAAATTTGATATTTTCAATAATTGTCTATGACTTTTATGGATAAATGAATCTGACACAAGTAAACCACTATGTAACAAACATTAAAGGAAGAAAAAAATATCTTTTCCTCATATTTTCTTTCATAGTCCACTGTCTGTGGCTTTCAAGTGTGATAATTTTATAACATCTATATCAATGTAGTTTTATGGCTCTGCGAGGGAAAGGCCTACGCCTAGTCAAGTGATAAATAAGGCTGTGGAAAATCATCATGAAAAAACTTTGAAATTGTCTATGAATGCCATTTTTTTCAACAATTACAAGCTATATACGTCCAATGCTCTGTCTACTGCATATCTAAGTGTGCCAAAGTTTGAGTTGGAAAAGGTTATCAGATTCATGGGTCATAATTATTTATAAATAGACCACTCAAAAGCTAAGCCCCTTTACTTGTTTATAACAGCACAAAAAAGTGTATGTTTCGAATGTACTTTGAGGACAATAAAGTTGGTAATAATTTTATAAATAGTACTGAACTTAACCTCTTCAATGTCAAACAACCGGAGACCGAAAATCTAAAAGCCAATTTATTATTGTTATAAACCCTAAGCCGCGCCCTACTGACCGCCCAGACATGTTTAAGACATTTGGGAAGTTATGACAAATATGTCAAAACCTCACATTAAAACTGCGTCAAACTGTTTGGACAATAGGTTGTATAGACTCCGACAAACATACAGTCAGATAAGTACACCCGAAAAATATTTTGAGAAGCTAGGTAAAAAGAAATGTGGACTAAACTGCCGTTAATTGGTTAATGACCCTAACCTACATTAACTGTCATTTAGCACTAATTTGAAGTAAACTAGTGTACTAATAACACAATTACTCACTCAATGAAGCGATGAAGATCATGAGTCATGGTGACTTAAGCATTGTACTATTCATGCATTATGTTTTCCTCTTCATTTTATCCCCATTGTAAGTTTATAAGTATATACGTATGATCTAATTATTATTATTATTGAGCTGCAATACTGCATAAATAAAATTGTGTACAGATTAGCCCATCTCATCCTATCGTCGGGCCAAGGTCTGTCCATTCCCTCTTTCTTTGCCTCTATTGACCGCTATTGTAAGCCAATTCCTTTCGAATATCAAGTTATTAGTACAGGAATACTCACGAAAAAAAAAATTACTCACGAAAAAAGTAAGTCGTCTGCTACGACTAGAAAAAACGACGACGACTAAAATGTGTGAAAACCACATTAGTTTCCATAGTCAAGTTATTAGTATTAAGTATTTTATTTTATTGGTGTAAATGTTGTAACTGACATTCATAAGTGTACATTAATGCACGCATAATTGAATAAATGAATTAAGTTCTAGCCAGCCTTTAAAACATATTCTTGACTTAATTAACTGCTCTAGACGACTTTTAATAATTTGACATTTTATGTTTTCAACAAAAATATTTACATTTATTAACACAATAGGAAAGAACAAACAATAAAATGTTAAAGATAATAAAATATAAATATAGATATGTATAGTATTAGTGTAATGCAAGTATTTATAATGTGAATTCTTATGTTTTCAGTACAAATTGCCCCAGGCTGATCTAGAGAAATTATTGAGTGCTGAAACGGAAGATGTTCAAATATCGATTTTGGAGAATTTTGCCAAAGACCTGCCTATAGTCACTAGGTAACTAAATTTTATATTAATAAACCAAACATACAAGCTATATTAACAACAAAACATTATCATTATTAAGTTAACATTAACATTATTTTTACATTTTTAGCCTATCATACTGATAGCTTAATAATAATAGTTCATATTCTAACTCATCATCATTCATTTATTTTTTTTCCCTTTTATTTGTTCATTGTAATTTTTTTTGCAATACCCAAAATGCATATAATATGTATTTAGTGTCTGTGTGTATGATTTTAATGAATATTATCTCAATTCTAGACTCCGCATTATGATTAGACGAATCAGCGCACGTTTCTTTACGCTTCCAAGCAAAAAAGAGATAATAAACCAGTTTGGCAATACCATACCTGTGTTAACGAGGTTTGGTTGTTTGTTTACCTAGAATTGAGACAGTATCTACCTTGTAGCATAGGTAATAGACTGACATAAATCAGTAACTTAGAGTTATAGATTAATATAATTTATTGACAGGTCTTAGAGTAACATAAAGTATTAACTTCGAGTGGTAGACTAACATAAAATATTAGTATAGACTTTATTAAACATAGACAGATAGATAAAGAGTAATAATAGTTGAAATCATAAATATTATTCAGTGGTTTGGATGACATGTCAAATTGTAGTCCGCAGTTATTTTATTGTATTTTCACAAAATGTCAAATTACACGTCAGTAATAGTATGTCTTACAATAAAGTCGATTCTTATAAAGTAGTGTACAAAAAATTAAATTAATAAATTAGTATAAACGTCAAATAAAATAAAATCAAATATAAAATTTATAAAATTCGTTGAAATCATAAAGGCTTTTCCAATGAGCCATTTTTTAATTTGCTTTTATAAGCTTGCAGTTTAGATAGTGAAGTTATTTATGTCGGCAAGTGATTATAAACAATTAGACCCATGACATGCGTCAATTTGGAGGACTTCTCGAGGGAATGCGGGAACATATTTGTCCTGTAACAACCAGTATCAGACGTTTTCAAGCGGCCTAAAAACTGCAATCAGGGTTATGACTTAGCTAGTAAAAGTTATTCTGATACTTAGTTCAAATTACATATTGGGTTAGATAGCAAACCTAAACTATAGAGTAAATAATACAGCTTGTGGTTGAAAGATAAGGAGATAGAATTTCTGGCCCAGTTTTGAAGACCAACTGATTATGTTATTGATAAAGCGAAAGTGATTTAGTTAGTCTGTATGTAGCTACGTAACCTCTTTGCAACTTAAGTAAGCTTAAAAAAAATGGTGGACCATGCTTGGTGAAATCTAACAATGAAGTAGTGTACGTCATCAAGATAGATTTTGTGATTTATAATACCAAAGAATAAGATTATTAAGCTAAAATTATAAATGTCTGTAAAAACGAATTGCATCGCCACCGGTTTTCATCACCACACCCTAGAAACAGCGGGGGCGCAGTGGGTCTAGCACAACTTTGACGTAAAAATACGTAGCGAGTACTCGATAGAAAAGTGTACGCCATTTACGCCCGTCACGGGTGCCCGTCACGGACCCTTTGCTATCTAATGCAACATGCTACGAGGGTTTAGCCGATATGTTTCCGACTAACACTCCTATCTATCTACGTTCCTATTAGAACCCGAGACGCAGTGATTACAGTTCGGTAACCTGTCTATGTGATTACAGTGATTACAGTGGGACAGGCACCTCAGCGTCCACGGAGTTCCCTACCTAATACTGAGCTAGCTGGGAGAGACTTCACTTGTAAATAAAACCACGATACACTGATACAAAAATACTGAACTTTATTCAAACAATCTATTTACTAAAGTACACATTTTAATACTGCACTTCGTACTAACATCATGGAGCGAGCCTGTGCTCAAACGTAAACTTCTTAGCTGCCGCGGCCGCGCCTTCATATAAATAAACGCGTTGAGGAATCGCGCGCCAGTCGCTCGCGAAACACCGCGCCGGAATGTCGTCGCCTGCTCATCGCTCCACTGAACGCGCCGATGACGCGCGCGCCGCCACCACGTAAATATCGGCGCGCGCCGCTCGCCTCCTCAGTATGCCGCGGCGCTCGTGCGGTGCGCACGTATGACTACATGGATGAGATGTAGTGTAGTATGTAGGTCACTACATCACTCTCCCCCTATTGCGAGAGCGAAGCGTACAGGGGGCCTGGATACTTTTTTTTTTTTTTTTTTTTTTATGTAATTGAGTGACGAGACGAGTAAATCGCACGCCTGATGTTAACGTCACGTTTGCCCATAACAGGTCTGCGCTACCCAGAATTTTGAACTCACAAAATTCAAGACCCTGCGCGGCACAGCACTGCGCTCGTCACCCTGAGATATAAGTTGTTTAAACTCCCATTTGCCCTGTAATTTCACTGGAAACAATGCCCTTCCAACCGGAACACAGTAATGTTTGCACATTACTGCTTGGCGGTGGAATAACTGGCAAAGGTGTGGTACTTCCCCAGGCGGGCTCTGCAAAAGAGCCCTACCACTACAACTCTTCCCGACTTGGTCACGAAGGTGGTTTTTTCTTTTCCAGGCGATGGTTCCGAATCTTCGTTAATGTAAAACGCTGGCTTCAATCTGTCTATCGAAATGTTGTCTCTTCTGTTGCGTAGCTGAATCTTGTAAAATTTATCGCTGCGATCTAGCACGCGATATGGGCCGTCGTAAGCAGGTGTTAATGGTCGTCTATGCGCGTCGTTTCGAACGAATACGTGCGTGCTATTCGGCAGCTCATGGTGCATGAAGGTAGCGCGTGACTGGTTTGCCTTTCTTTGAGCTTGGGCTTTCTTGAGGGCTTCGGTCAGCTGATCCATGAAATGTGATGGTGAAAAACTCTGTTTCACAGGTTCACCGTGGAATTCTCCGGGTAGCCGTACTGTTTGACCGTAAAGAAGTTCTGCTGCGCTGGCGCCTATGTCTTCTTTGATGGCTGTCCGTAGCCCGAGCAATACTGTAGGTAGTTCATGAACCCAGGTCGTAGTGTTGAGCCTTGCTGTTAGTGATGCTTTCAGTGTCCGGTGCCACCGTTCGATCATTCCATTTGCTTGAGGATGGTAAGCGCAACTGCGACAGTGTTCAATTCCCATCCGATGCATTAGTTTCTTGAACAAATCTGATTCAAATTGAGCTCCTCGGTCGCTAGATATTCGAGATGGTGGTCCAAATCTCGAAATCCATCCCGTATAAAGTGTTTCCGCGACTCTTTCTGCGGTAATTTCAGACATTGGGAATGCTTCTGGCCACTTGGTTGCCCGGTCAATCATTGTCAGCAAATATCGATAGCCCTCTGCAGATGTTGGCAAGGGTCCGACGATATCGATGTGCAAGTGAGCCAGTCGTTGTACTTCCTCAAATGCTCCGATCGGTGATTGCGTGTGTCGTTGTATCTTGGTGCGTTGACACTGGATGCATGTTTTTGTCCAATTATTCACGTCACTGTTCATTGATGGCCAAAAATATCGTGCAGTGACTAATTTTCGTGTAGCTCTAACGCCTGGGTGGCTTAGATCATGGATGGCCTGATGCGCAGGTCTTCTAAATTTTTCTGTTAAGAAAGGTCGAGCGGTTCCTGTGGACATTTCGCATGTTATCTTCGCAGAAGTGCCGGGAACGTTAATCTCTCTTAGGTCATGTTTACTTTCCTCTTTCATGCGCTTTAGGCTCGTATCGCCATTTTGACTCGCGGCTAGGTCGTCGTAGTTGATCGGTGATGGACAAGTTATTGCTTCGATAGATATTCTTGATAGAGCATCCGCTACTCCATTCAACTTCCCTGAGATGTGCTGTATATTCGAAGTAAATTGTCCTATGAACTCCAAGTATCTGGTCCTCAGCGGTGTTTCGTTTTTACTGACGGCGGTCAGAGCACTGAGAAGTGGCTTATGATCGGTGTAGATGATTAACTCGCGTCCTTCAAACATTCTCCGAAAATGACGGACTGCCATGTAAATGGACAAAAGCTCCCTGTCATATGTGCTATATTTCTTCTGTGCCTCGTTGAACTTTTTCGAGAAAAAACCAAGTGGTTTCCATCTGCCATTTATGTGTTGTTGCAGTACGGCGCCGGCGCAATTTTCAGACGCATCCGTCATTAACGCATAAGGTGCGCTTATAGATGGGTGCGAAAGACGGGTTGCGTTCACGATGTCTTGTTTGCACTTCTCAAACGCCTTGATGGTATCGACGTTCCAAGCTATTTTCCGTTTATCATTCTTCTTTGCATTGTGGAGGTAATCGTTGAGTTTTCTTTGGTTTTCTGCCGCATGTGGAATTCCTTCTCTATAAAAATTTATCATTCCCAAGAATCGCCGGAGATCGTTGATTGTTTCTGGTAACGGATACGCTTGTATAGCTTGGACTTTCTCTTCAGTAGGCGTGATACCCTCTGTTGTTATAGTGTATCCTAAGAAATCTAACCTTCTTTGCCCGAAAACGCATTTTGCCACGTTGATTTGTAGGCCGTTGTCGTTCAATCTTTTGAACACCTCTTCTAGATCCTGTTGGTGAGTCGTCTCGTCTGCTGAAGCCACCAGCACATCATCGACAAAGCAAAACACTGGCAGACCTCGCATGACATTATCGATGTGTCTTTGAAAGGTTTGGCCTGCATTCCGTAACCCAAAACACATTCTTGAAAACTCGAAAAGTCCGAAAGGCGTTATCACTGCTGTCTTTTTAATGTCTTCGTCACGATTTCGAACTAAGTAGTAAGCCTTCTTCAAATCGATTTTAGAAAATATCTTCTTGCCCTGTAGATTGTAAGTAAAATCATGCAAACGTGGTATAGGGTACCGGTCCGGAACAGTGATGGCGTTCAAACGCCGATAGTCACCGCAAGCTCTATATGTCCCATCTTTCTTCAAAACCATGTGTAAGGGGCTGGCCCATGGACTTTTGGATGGTCGACATATTCCTTGGTTGAGCATTTCTTGGAATTCCTCTTTTGCTGCCTTGTACTTATGAGGTGGAAGAGGTCGCGCTTTTGCGTAAACTGGTGCGCCGGTTGTTTCGATGTGATGCTCGACTTCGCTATGACAAATCTTCGGTAGAGTTGGTCTTGTAATATCGGGGAACCTTGCGAGTTGGTTGTGATAAGGTTTGCTGTCATCAATGGTGCGAATGCTCCCCTCTGTTAACGGCGTCAAGTAACCGCGTACGTGCATGTTCGTTTTCCGATCAATAATCTTCCTGCCGCGTAAGTCAACGAGTAGATCGTGGTGATGAAGAAAATCAGCGCCTATGATCGGCCGACTGACTGCTGCCATCACGAATGTCCAACTGTAGGGGCGCCTCAATCCCAGGTTGAGTGATATGGTGCGCTCCCCGTACGTCGGAATTGGCGTTTTGTTGGCGGCGTATAGGTAGTTGTCTGGACTGTGGTCCCTCTTGTCTGATGGACGCGCTGGCAGTACTGAGACATTGGCTCCTGTGTCTATGAGAAAATGTAGTCCCGAAGATTCATCCTTAATAAATAGGCGGTATGCAAATAATTCGTCGACATTAGCTCCCGCTACAGCTTCAGTCGTCACTAGTTTCCCGATCTCTCCTGGCCGCCATTGTTCTTGGTGTGAAAGTTACACGGACTTCGGCATCTGTAGGCTGCGCGGCCAAACTTGCGGTGAAAATAACAGGTACCCAATGTGTCGTTGCCATCGTATCGTCTCGAGGCAGAATTTGAACGTGAACGATTTCTTCTGCGGTAGGGCTGCCTACGATAGTTGTGTGAATCCGCCCTTAGGGCTGCGACTTCCTTCGTCAACGCCTCGATCATGCCAATAACGTCGTGGTTTGGTAGTAACGCTGCTGGTTGTTGCTGTGAGGTAGACGCGTGGCTTTGGCAGGAGCACACGCTGTTAACTTCTCTTGTCTGTTCGTGCATTTTATCCGCCATTTTTGCTAATGCATCTAGGGACGACTCTTGACTAACCGACAAAACAGCTCTCGTTGATTTGGGCAAATGTCCCATCCACAACATTCGTAAAGTATCATCAGGTACCTTGCTACGTGCTAAATCTCTCATGCGACGTAATAGTTGCGAAGGTCGTTGATCACCTAGATCAATTTCATTCAACAGTTTCTTTAACTGGATTTCCTCGGATTCTTCGTATACTGCTAACAAACGGTTCTTGATAGTTTCGTATCTCCCGGTGTGAGGTGGCGCTAAAATGATGTCGCTTATTTGCTCCACATCAGTTTTCTCAAGTTGCGCGACGACCATGCCGAATTTGTTCTCGTCTCCCAGCTTCTGACTCGCAATCATCGTTTCAAATTGGGCGAACCATAATCTGGGTTTGTCACGCCAGAACTGTGGGATTCGAGATCTGATCCCAATCATCTCTAATGCTTTACTCTCCGCTCCTTCGGCCATCGTGCTAGTACTGCTAGTGTTCTTATTCGGGGTCACCAATTTAGCCGATATGTTTCCGACTAACACTCCTATCTATCTACGTTCCTATTAGAACCCGAGACGCAGTGATTACAGTTCGGTAACCTGTCTATGTGATTACAGTGATTACAGTGGGACAGGCACCTCAGCGTCCACGGAGTTCCCTACCTAATACTGAGCTAGCTGGGAGAGACTTCACTTGTAAATAAAACCACGATACACTGATACAAAAATACTGAACTTTATTCAAACAATCTATTTACTAAAGTACACATTTTAATACTGCACTTCGTACTAACATCATGGAGCGAGCCTGTGCTCAAACGTAAACTTCTTAGCTGCCGCGGCCGCGCCTTCATATAAATAAACGCGTTGAGGAATCGCGCGCCAGTCGCTCGCGAAACACCGCGCCGGAATGTCGTCGCCTGCTCATCGCTCCACTGAACGCGCCGATGACGCGCGCGCCGCCACCACGTAAATATCGGCGCGCGCCGCTCGCCTCCTCAGTATGCCGCGGCGCTCGTGCGGTGCGCACGTATGACTACATGGATGAGATGTAGTGTAGTATGTAGGTCACTACAAGGGCACCGATACAAGTTCTTCGAGAGATCTTGGTGCCCTCCATACGGCACAAAGGCGGGCTACCGAGGGGGTTCAGTAGGTCAATCCCTACATAACCAGGATGTACCCCAATACAACCGGGTATCTTCAAAAAATACTCGGATGTACCCCAACACAATCGGGTATCTTCAATAGATACCCAGTTGTATTAGGGTACATCCCAAAGGTAAAAAAGGCCCACTGCTAGTATAAAAATTAAACTTTATAGTAAAAAAACATGTGCTTACAGAACAATGTCAGGCTCCGTCCGCTACTGCAACCGCTGCGTGCTAGTGAAGCCGGACCGCGCGCACCACTGCTCCATCTGCGCGCGCTGCGTCCGCAAGATGGACCACCACTGCCCGTGGGTCAACAACTGCGTCTGCTTCTACAACTACAAGTTCTTTATGCTGTTCCTGGGATACGCGCTTGTTTACTGCATGTTTATCACGGGGACTACGCTGCCGTACTTTATCAAGTTTTGGAAGGTACGTTTTTTTTAAACGGTTTTATTTAGCTCACCCCGTTTGTTTCTTGGGTCAAATTTAGTAATTCAAATTTCACCCTCTTCCTGTCAACCGATTATTTGTTTTATAAGCTACAAACTTTTACTTATTGCACGTAACGAGTACAGTGGCGAGACAGTGCCCGTGGTGAGTACACGGTTTGTATCAAAAATTTGAGGAGGCGTCAGTCACTAGAACCATGATTTGTTTGCTCGGTTGAGTGTGCCCATTTACTGTCTTTACTTTCATGTCTGAATTTTATTCTTATTATCATTTCAAAATTTCAAAGGATCGAGGTACAAAAAGACTATTACAGCCTTGGTTACTGTTAGGGTTTTCCAATTAATCATTGTGATTCACAGTTTGAGGCAGTAAACATGCAGCGTAGACTCTAGCTTATAAAAGGTGCGTTACAACAAATTATGGACTCTATCTACATTAAAAGTGAAATCAAATTCCTTTGGACTCGGTCAACTCTGCTAAGTTAAACGCAAACCTATCGAACAAAAACAAACAAGTTGCAAGACTGCGCGTATGCAAGTGTGTGCCAATCTAAAGTATCA
Source organism: Alcis repandata (assembly GCA_949125135.1). Lineage (NCBI taxonomy): Eukaryota > Metazoa > Arthropoda > Insecta > Lepidoptera > Geometridae > Alcis > Alcis repandata. The sequence continues at coordinate 5,583,280 of OX421240.1, forward strand.
AAACGCTTATTCGCAGTATCTTTTCTGCATGTTTACTGCAACGATTTTCGATTTGATCGATCTATCCGCGGCCTTCACACAATAACCCCTTGAAATTGACAATCTGTGTCATTGTTCCGAATAAATCCGCGTTTAACCAGCAACACCCTTGTTTGACCCGTGACGTTTTACATCGTGACGTGATTTACTCGTCTCGTCACTCAATAGCATAAAAAAAACCAACTCGCTTGTTGGTAAGCAACGTAATTTTGTAGAATTCTGAAGCTTTTTTCTACTTTACTATATTGCAGATGTATCAGCAATACAGATTAGCCAACTGCGATCACCTATTGCAAAATGGCACGTTTTCCCAAGTGTGCATGGACTTGCTCAGTGTAAACTTTCTTTCCTTTTATCATTACTAACAGTATGGACACTGACTGAATAAGCGATAGATAGACGCACACTAGCATACGCGCTGATTTGTTTTACTGATGGCTTCGTAATGAAATGTCAAAAATATTTTGGAAGTGCATCAGTGTCCATACTGTCATACCTATAGTAGGCCCAAGTTTGAAGGCTTTTTAAGACAGATCTAAATTTCCTAAAACTATTGGCATCCTTGTCTAATGGCTTGCAATGATAAAGACAGATATATTTTTAGTTTAGATCTGTCTTAAAATGCCTTCAAACTTGGGCCTAGTTTTTACTTAAATAGCGTAGATTGAATATAGGTTTTTTGTTAATCATAAAGTAAGGATCAAAGTTCATAATATTATTATTGCCATTAGTAGTTAATCTACTTTAAGTTATTTATAATTAGGTACGTTAACAGAACACAATGTGTCGTTTCGAGTAGAATTTGTGAATTTTGTAGTCTTGTTCTGTCAGTAGTGCCAAAGAGATTATATATTTATTTTGTTCGCGGTTGTACCAACTTAGGGTAAACTAAAGTATACATTATATACTGGCAGTATAAAACATATCTACCTATCCTATATAAATATATAGGCTATATATATATAAAGATGTAGATATGTTTTCTTGATTGATTAGAGTGAATCACCTGATACCATTAAACATTTGAGTATACCTAACCTAGTATGACCTTCAGAGATAAATACTTGCACCCTCACCGTAGATCTACAAAACGATGGATATACAGGATCAACTCTAAAACAGCGCAGATCATTGAAGTAAACAAACAAATAATAAGCATTGATCCAAGCAACTTTAGTTCCATGAATTCGAAAATTGACAAAATAAAAATTAGCTGTTCCATCCTTTTTGTTCAATATTCATGAACTTTTTGTATGGCTGATAACAGCTGATTTTTAGGGTACTGAACCTCCTTCGGGGAAGAACCCTCAAGGCGAGACTTCAGTGTCAGTCTCTCTGTATGTCACAGCCAATTATGTCAGGAACTATAAAAGCTAGCAGTCTGAAATTTGACATGTCGCTAGATAAGGTTAACCACTACAATTCGTAGAACAAAAACATGCTGAGAAATTACAGGTCTTTACCTGAAATAGAGACCTAAAATTTTAAAGGCAAGGTATGTGGTCAATGGTCATGTATATTAGATGAAAGGTACTAATTTGGACATTTCTAAACATTTATTTTTTATTTTTACCATGCATAGTTTTTTTTAGTATCAAATTCTATAAAAAAAAATGACCCTTTAGAATTGACCCTGGATAGGAAAATATCAAAATTATCCAACTTGGCGCAAGTAGAAGTAAGTATGTACATTAAGTACATATCAATGCTACAGTTAACATACAAGTGCTCGTACTCGATAACTTAGATAGTTATAATTGGCATTTACGTCATTCCGTATTTTTTTAGTACATTCCAAAAAACCAGATAGCACAATATTAATATTGGACATAAATTATACCTTGTATATGTCACAACATGCAACCTTACGTATCACGTAATAGAGTATTAATTCGTGTTTATTGTGATTCATATTTCCTTATATGTGACTCACACATTTTACTATACTTTTAGGTAGTTTCCTCGTATTCGTATAAGTACATAATATCCTAGTTTTTATAGGAAATGTTTAAAAATGGGCGTGGTTTTGCAGAAACTTTCCTATATCGTTTTTATTGACCTAAATAAGGAAAATTAGGCCAATCGCTAGTTAGAATATCTTACGACAGAAGTAGTAAACAACTGAGCTATATAATATTAACTATAAATATACTATAACTGCATGTTTGTTGTGGTTTGTGGTAATTATTCCGGTAAGGCAATGATTCCAGTGAAATTAATCAGAATAAAGGGATTGAAACATTTACGGCTGTAATTATAAAAGTAGCTTAGCCTGACATAATTATGTAATTTAAGCCACGTACCACGTAACTACGTTATTTTTCATTGTAAAAATGTCATTAAACTTTCGCGAAATATAGGTAATACAATAAAATTGTGCGCAGTACCACAGAATACCGAGAAACTAACTAGTGTCACTTAAATATCTCTATAAGTCTCTCTAATCTCAGAGAAAGCGCTGTGTGTGGTGTGTGTGTGTGAGTGTGCTGTGTGTGTGTGGTGTGTGTGTGTGTGTGTGCTGTGTGTGTGTGGTGTGTGTGTGTGCTGTGTGTGTGTGGAAGTGTGGTTTTGAACTGTTGAACATTTACAATTTGATAACACTGAAGGACTCCGTTAGGGCAAACTGTTGTAAAAATTATTTTACACTACCTATACCGATATTATACACAGTTTTGAGCAATAATGTTTTTTTATTTTATTTATGAACTTATATGGCAAGTGACGCTTACCATCAGACGAGCGACTTGCTCGTCTCGCCCCACAGTTTCATAACAAAGATAACATCCACAAAATATGTTTAAAGTTAGGTATTTAATATCAAGAATACGATTATAAGTTTATTGAACTTTGAACTCAACGTTTTCTTGAATTATCTGTTGCAATGGGAATGTCTTAATTAAATTTGTCGTATCTTGTGATATTGCTGATAAACCGGTGTATAACGCGTTATCGCGAGATATGCATGTTTTCACAACTTACCCGGAAGTACGACAAGCTTATCTGTGGACTTGTGTGATGGAGCCACATTCGTTTTTTCTGAACAAAACTGACGTTCGCTGGTGGGGATTTGTTAGTTCACGATTTGCTCACCTTTACAAAGCTGGTTGTACTGTAGACGTTTTAGATTGCAAAGTGAAAGATGAGGTTTACGGATGTTATTTTCTCGAATATTTCCATAGAGATTTAAAGACTTACAAAGGCAGAAGTAACTACATATATATGTACCTACTTCTGATTTGTTTTGGTTAACATTTGTGTTTGTCAAACTTCTTGTCGCCGATAAAAAGCCAAATTATATTTAATTGACAATATTGAGATACATAACTGAATGTTTTTAAGATCACTTGACAGATTTGTTCATATTCGAACATAAAAATAGTATTTGATGAATTACTTTCCTACAAACTGTCATTTAATCGAATGGATGGTACTCAAGTTATGAAGTTATACCTCTATGTAGGATCAGTACAGTGTGTACGACTCCGCCATTCATCTCTATCATTCGTCATATTTGATTCACTATCTTTATACAGGGGTTTAAGAAAAGGATAGGCTAAGCCGAAAAGGGCTTATTATAGTACTCACCATTATGAACAACTTTTACAATGGGCCAACCCGGAAATCGCGCAACAAAAATCAGCTGTTTCATACATTTTGAAGCTGTTTTTTCGTGATATCCGAGTTGGTCCCATAGTAGATAAAAGTTGTTCATAATGATGCATACCCTTTTCTTATAACCCTGTTTTCATGTCATCTTTCAAGCAGTTTACCTTGGTGTCACCTGTTCACTTTGGTCGTCCTCGACCGCTATACCCGTTCACACTCAAGTGCATAATATTATTTTTTGATGTGGTCCTCCTCTCTTCGCATAATAAACGTTTCACACTCATAGCCCCCACTAGGAATAAATCCTGTGTCGGGGATGCCACGGAAGACACACAAAAACAAGGACAACTAACACCCAGACCCAGAACAGATATTTAAATTCATCATTCAAACATCTGCCCGGCCGGGAATCGAACCCGGGACCTCTGGCTTATAAGGCGGCTACACTACCGCTGAGCCAAACAGGTCGATAATATGCCCGTACCACGATAGACAGTAGTCACGTTTTTACAAAAATCACAAGCTAATGTTTAATTTTCAGGGAGACTTCGGACCGACGCCGTCAATGGGCCGGTACCACATTGTGTTTGCTTTCTTCGTATCGCTGATGTTCGGGATATCGCTGGGATCGCTGTTCGGATACCACTGCTATCTAGTCTGTCATAATAGAACCACCTTGGGTAAGTTTTTACCGATTTTTCTAATAATTATAACGTTTCAGACTCGTAGCTCAGTTCAGTCTTGAACTGTAGGAGTTCAAAATTCTGGGTGACGCAGACCTGTTATGGGCAAACGTTGCGTTTAACATCAGGCGAGGCGATTTGCTCGTCTCGTATTGAGTGCAAAACCATAAAAAAATAGGATTCCCTGTGTTAGGAACGCCATCGATCACACACTAAGACAAGGTCAACTAAAACCGTAACTAACAGAACAGATCTACCGGGCAATGTAGACGTATTGGTTTCAATTCGGTTGTATCATTTTAATTTAACTAAATTTGACAGCTCTGAAATGTTTCCATCATTTTTCACACAATAAAATTAAGAGACCCCACTTTTAATTTTAACATATGAAAAGCCTCCCCGACTCTCGGGGAGGCTTTTGTGTTTCGATAGCTTCGAATTTGCCGTAAATTTCATGGAAATCCGTTCAGCCGTTACTAATTTTCACATTTATATCACATGTAGGAAGTATGATTATGATAGGTGTTAAAATCTCCCCATACTCATGAACAATTACAAGTTTATGTAACTTATAAATCTAGACTGGCAACTATAGATACTTTTGGCATTGTATAGGAGTGACTGCAATCCACTGATCCGTGTTAAATGTCAAGACTTATTTGTTTGCCAGTGGTCGGCAACTTGTCTTTTTGTCAGAGGCCAGCAGTTTGCTTGCTTGTCAGTGGCTGTAACTGGGTTGTCAGTGGCCGTAACTGGGTTGTCAGTGGCCGTAACTGGGTTGTCAGTGGCCGTAACTGGGTTGTCAGTAGCCAGTAGCTTCTTTGTCAGTGGTCAGCAGCTTGCTAGCTTGTCAGTGGCCAGCAACTAAAAACACAGTTTGTTTTCAGATTTCCTCGCTAGATACCAGCGTCTGGGCGGTCCAACCAGTCAAATAATTAGCCATATGCTTAAAACACTGGTCAATGGTAATTGCAGTCACTTCCCGCTTAGGTAGCAGTACCAGTTGAATTAGAGTATTATGCTTTAATAATCATATCTTTAGAGTTGAATGTCGTTAGGTTATCATTTTAAAGATAGAAAATCGAGTAAACCGATCTAGTTTTTTGTAAAAATTTCGATGTAGAGATTGTAATATCAGTTATTGTGAAGACGTATTGTACTCATTTATTACAGTTATTCACTTTTTGGTCCAGCTGCTACATTCTAGAAGGGTTTTCTTTGCTGTTTAAGATTATCTCGGTCACTCTCACTGTCATGACATTTCTAATAAGAGTGACAGTGGCCTAGATAATATCTCACTCACTCAAATAAGGGCCACTGATCCCAGTCGATTTCGACCCGAGATATGCATTCAAATTTGATTCTAATTTCTTTATTGTTAACGTTTAAATTTGCAGAAGCGTTCCGGGCGCCGATGTTCCGCGGCGGCGCGGATAAGCACGGCTTTTCTTTGGGTTGTTTCAACAACTTCAAGGAAGTGTTCGGCCCGAGCCCCAACCTCTGGCTGATGCCAGTCTTCACCAGGTAAGAATTACCCTTAACCTCTCCCGGATGTTGAGTCATTCTCAGACAAACGTAGTAGGAAATACATATATTTGGAGCTACTTGTTTGATTTTGATTACGCTTGATAATTGTATTGTATTTGTATTGTATGAATATAAATGGTTTTAAAACGAATTACACACAACATTAAAACATACATTATTAAAATAGTCGCCATGGTTTGCGCTGACCAATTATTTTTTTCTTTGGCTTATGACGACGTCTTTTATAACCATTTTTTAATTAAGTACATTTTTTTTGTAAAGGTTCATCAAAATTGGATGAGTAGTTTCTGAAAAAAGCACTAGTAGGTTTGTTTGAAAATGATCGTTGTGTTAAATACTGTCCCTTTTATTAACAAACGTCTGATAAGGCTAGTTTATCTAAAATGTATTTTGTCAACTTCTCGCAATAAAGCGACAGTAAAATTTAACACTGACAGAGACGCTTTGACACTGACAGTGACATTTGAGTTTTAATTAGTGACACTTGAGCTAGGTATCACTCGCTAAGAAATACGTTTTAGCTATTAAAACATGTCTCTCAGACGTTTCGGAATAACAGGTTATTATACCACGGGTTTGCGACCCATTGAATATGACAAAACTGATCTTTGAACCTGACGGATAGCATGATTTTATGTGTAGACACAAGCACGTAAAGTTAAAGAAGTAATCAGTGTGTGTGTTTAGCAAAGATGTGTGGGTATCCGTGTGCATGCTTGTAAAGGTGTGAATAAAAAAAGAAGTGAATGACAATTAACAGTAACTTAATATCTCTGTGTGTTTAGTCTAGCCTAGACACAGGTTTTTCGACTGCAGCCTGTGAAATGATCTGCAAGCTCATTACATCTTATGGTACTAATATTAAGGTTCAATATCTACTAAAAGCGGATGTGAATGTTACCATAAAAATATACTCATCAGTACTCACCACTTCTAACACTCAACACAAAACAAATAAGTAAGAATAACATTAAAGTAACTGACTACAAACCGCGTCATTAAAGAAATGAATCGTAACGAAGCAACGCAATTCTTGTCTTCTCTTTCGCACAATCGCACAATAGTGCCAGTGCGAATGAGATGATACGATTAGCGCAGCTTCGCTTAGATTCGTTTCTCTATAAACGCGGCTTATAATCATAATAGAACCTGACTAAACTAATCCATTTACATTTTGCTTATCACCTTGTATAAAATGCATATCCACAGTCAGACGTGAGCTAGTTAAGTACCTACACATATCTTAATTATTTTATTCTCTTCACCACCTTTGCTAGTTATTATTATTATTTTTTTTATATCCTAAAGCGCGGACGAATCTTTGGTTTACCTTAAAACGAAGTCGCATGAAATGATTTCTACATTATTTATTTATTGACTCCAAAGCGTATGAAAAGTCTGAAATAGAAATAAAAACACGGCGACCAAATACGGAAATTTCCATAAATCATTATCTATAAAAAAGCGGCAAAAAAATCACGTTTGTTGTATGGGAGCCCCCTTAAATATTAATTTCATTTATGTTTTTTAGTATTTGTTGTTATAACAGCAACAGAAATACATCATCTGTGAAAACTTTAACTTTAACTTCACGGTTTATGAGATACAGCCTGGTGACAGACGGACAGCGGAGTCTTAGTAATAGGGTCCCGTTTTAAAAAACAAAGGAAGCTTGTTTAAAAATGAATTCAAAATAGGAACAGTATGCACCAAGGATTCGTCCGCGCTTCCCTCAACAAGTATCGTTCCTTAGCCTGGGCGACGGGTGTGAATTCCCCGTGAAGAGAGAGCACCAGCTACAAACGTTCACGGCGCCGCCGCCCGACCCGCACGGATACGAGTCCATGGGTACCACGCGATCCAGGTCAGAGCAAGACTCAGCCGACTTGAGACACATACCTTGAGGATATTACTGTAGACAACAGACTTATGTAGGCGTTTTCTTCAGTCTAACTATGTATAATACTATTTTCTGATCTTAAACTGTTTTATGCTGTTCTTTCTGCTGTTCATACCATCATCATCAGCCTCGTATTTTTGTCCAGTGCTGGACATGGGCTGTTCCTAAAGAACGCAACAAGGCATGATCTTCTGCCTTACGCATCCACTTATACCTGCCGCCTTACGCAGGTCGTCGCTCCACCTCACTGCTCACGTTTACTGCCATTGTAATTTTCATCGGGCTAGGAATCTTGGCTTCTATCAATTTTAGCGGTCTTTTCACACTGTCCTGCTAGTTCCCATTTCAGATATGAATTGTTAATGTAAATCAGGTGTTGTAGTTTGGTCGTCAAAGAGCGGGATTCCAGTGTTATTTGATTTCCAGTGTCCAGATTTGCTATGTCTAAACTAAACTTTGGCAGTTCTTAATCTTTCCTACCTCTTAACATCACCAACATTTTTGTCCCTATAGTCGTCACAAAATAAGAGGACCGTTTGGACACTTGAGAAAGGCTGTAGAATGTAACTTGGAACGCTTTTCGCGCATACTTTATGGTAGCATGTAATGTCAAATTATAACGAAACTCTCAAAAACAGTTACGTTCTCAGTCTTCTTTTTTCAAATATTAGTGTTGTAACTTCCAATTAATTATTGAATTGACGATAGCTCAACTGACGATTTTGGCTCATCATCCGAAGAAAATTATTGAATGAAGATTCAATCACTTTCGTTTTTTCTTGGGTTTTTGTGATTGAATGAATGGTATTGTAACTAAAAATATTAAATTAAAGACAAATTGACCTCTCGCACCATTTCGTATCATTTCAATATACCTATAATATTCAAGTTTAAGTTACATTTTCGAATCGTAACTTTTATCCAATGTACTTTACAATTTAAAATCAAATCGATCAAATACTCATACAAACTTGAATTGATTTATCGTGAGTATCGAATACCGAGTCGTATGGTGACATCACTAGTTACGTCGCAATGAGAAACGTCCAAACGGGCTTCTTATTTTGTGACGACTATAGCAGTGAACGTTGACGTTTTCTATTTGACATACGCCACTGAGATCCGTTATCAGCTATGCAGCACACACATACATTCTCACACACAATAGTTATGGCGCTATAAATTAGTTTAACTTTAGAAAATGGTAATTTGTTTCCATCGTAATACTGGTAACCCATCACAACCAAGAGTTCATTTCAATAACAGTCTACCATCCTTTATTTACATAGTTGGACTGTTAAGAAAAAACGCAGTATACAAATATCTAACCGACGCGACTTTTAATTCTTTACCTTTCATCGTTTTAGCAGAAGCTAGTTTTTTTAACTCAATTTTTTGGCCTTGTTGCTGCGGCTTGCCATGCTAAAAAAGCTTGCATTGCTCTGTTCATCTCGCATATTACAGATCCAGTTGCAACGCTCTAGGTTAAACTGAATTCAAACCAATGTGTCTTTTACGGTCCGGTCGTAGCCCTTAAATTAAAGTATTTAATGATTGATTCATTGGTCTAGGCAGGTTTTAACTGCAAATGCGTAAATGGGTCTCAGAATATTTATGCAAAGTAATGCAACCTTGTTCAAGCATGGTACCTTTAATGAGCATCCGGGGTTTAGCGCATGGTACCTTTAATGAGCAGCCGAGGTTTTAGCGTACCGTACCTCTAATGAGCAGCCGAGGTTTTAGCGTACGGTACCTTTAATGAGCAGCGGGGTTTAGCGTACGGTACTTTTTATGAGCAGCCGGATATTTAGCGCATGGTATCTTTAATGAGTAGCCGGATTTAAGCGCACGATACCTTTATGGAGCAGCTAGGGTTTTAGCGCATGGTACTTTTTATGAGCAGCTTTGTTCTTGCCTCTTTGTAAGTTTTTTATCTATTAAAGTTTCTTGTGTAAATATGTGGGAGACGCTTCCTACAATATTATTTAAATAAATAACATTATACGACAATAATAATTTAATAGTAGACGGAGCAGTGAACATTATATAACTAGTAAACTTGTTTTACTGGTTTATTGTGTTAGTCTCACTCGAATATACGAGAAAAACATACTCTATCTGTACTAATCATAGGTGGTGTTAGGTGTTATTGGGTCAGAGAGAATTGGTATGACCAAGGTTTGTCTTTAATAATTTTAGTAAGATATTTTATAGTAGCCAAAACAACGAATTACTCTCTATTAACTAATTGAAGTAAATTTTAGAATTATATACATTTGCTATTAAAATGAATAACAATTTTATATTTGTAGTTATATATTTGATGAAATATACACAAAATAATTAGGTGCATAGGTCGTATGTAGTTTAGGTAGTAAATAAACAAATTTTAATTGTGCATGAATTTGGCTACGTTTTTCTGCAATATAAACGCAGAATTCCACTTATTGAATATCCGTTCCATTATAATTACGTCGTAGGTCCAATAATAGCAAAAACATAATTTTATATCGATGCATAAAAGGTAAATTACCTAAACTTATTTGATCAAGTTTGAAAAAAAAGAAGCATTATTTCAAACTATTATTTTCTTCTTTTTTACATATTGTTATTGTACTGTTTGCAAGGTTTATATAGATTCAAGCCAATTTGAATGACAGAAACTTGCTTACAAAAGTATTGTAGAATCACAATTTTACTCCCATTCCATGATATAATATAAGAATTATTTAGGGTTACACAAAAATTCATATAAAAGTTCTTGTCTATAGAAATATGCTCAAGTTATGCAAAGTTTTGGCTGACGTGTGTTTAGAGTTTTGAATAAAATTGTTTTCAAGATATTATTCCAGTAATGAAATACGCAAATTGCTTTTTATGCATTTATGATTTCTGTACTATATACAACACACAAGACTGATAAACTTATAACGAATAATGTTCATATTTTGTAAGTATTTCGTATTTCTGTGCACAATAAAATATTTTGTTCTTTGATTTTGTATTTTTATTTGTTTTTTAATGGAGTTACACTGATGCTTTACAGTCACCTAGTAGGCTAAAAAGCTTATAGATTGTAATAAGTAAAGTAGTATTATAGAATTAATTAGCAAGCAAATGGAGCCGAAAAAAAAAACATTTTCATAAAAATTATTGATTATGTTTTTTAGAATAATATTGACAAGCTTTTACTAATGGCATAGGTCTGTGTGCTGTGTATTCGGAACCTAATTATTATAAGTATATTTTTTATTATGAATCTTATATGTGCATGCTTTGGGTGCTAAATAATTATAAGTTAATCATATTAGCGCTGTTCTTGTTTTAATATTCTTCAATTTTGTTTTATTTAGTTCGAAATATTGATTCGCTCATATTAACTAACAGTTTATTACCTATTCTTGTAAAGAATATTCTCATAATTCTATTCTCGCATACTATTTCTCACATAAAATATTCTTCATTTCTTTCATTCATTTTTGTTGTATCTGTGGCGCCCATACTTCGATTTTATTCCAAATTTCATTAGTTACTAGTTTATGTAGAAGTAAGTTATTTTATTATATTTTAGCGTGGAGATGGCGCGCGAGACTGAGCGTTGGCGACTTTGCCCCCGTAAAGGACGGACCGTCCCCCAAATAGTATAAGGAAATATTAACATTTCGCTACATTTTATTACGATTACGATTTTTACGATATAAAATAAATTTGTTCGACTAATGTAATGCTTTTCATTCATTGGCAGTTTCAGTCATCCCGAACAGAAAGTGGTCAAAATTTAAAGTCATTCACTTCTTTTTTTGTATTTTATAAGTATAAGTCGGTGTCCTTTTGCATGCTAATGTTGATAGTGCAGTAGTTAGTAAGCTGTAGTAATTAGTAATTATGCGTTTAGTGGTATAGAACGGAGCGAAGGTATATCCAAGTAATAATGTAGGTAGGCGACCTATTTTATTTCGACGTACTCGTAACTTTTATCTATGCTATTTTTATCAGGAATCAGAAATGTTTATTGACTTTAAAAATATTGAATGTTACAAGGTAAGTCACTTTTAGAAGGTAAAGTTTGTATGTATGTTTGCAAAGGGCAATATCTGGAACTAGAGGCCTGACTTCAAAAAGTCTAACCCATGCAAATCTCCGCCATCTCAGAGTGTTATAGGCTATATTTTATAGCCCCAAATCTGAAAGGCCCAATGCTGAGTAGCACCGGGCATTAGCTAGTTAATTAATAAAATATGTCAAAGTCTTGAAATCTAATTACCGCGTTAAAGGACCCCTAGACCAAGGTCACCTAGACTAGATCTTGTACAGTAATAATTGTAATGATTTTTTAAGTAAAAATAGTAGTAGTAATACAGGGTTATAATAATCTTAATATATATAAATCTCGTGTCACAATGTTTGTCCTCAATGGACTCCTAAACCACTTAACCGATTATAATAAAATTCGCACACCATGTGCAGTTCGATCCAACTTGAGAGATAGGATAGTTTAAATCTCAAATTATAGTCGCAATTTTAATTTATTGCAAATTATATATATACTGATAATTTTTACTATAAATTGACAAGTTAGCATCAACATACTACGGTTGCTATAGTTACGCAATGGCTTTTGACAGGACAACGTCTGTCGAGTCAGCTAGTAATAATAATAAATCTGTTTATTGGGAACAAATAACAAAAATAACAAGTAACATTGAGAATCGATGACACCTGCAGAAGTATAAAACTGTGTTGCAGGTGTCAACGCCCTCCTCCGAGAATTTTACAATAGTTCCAATTTGCAATGAGTATGGATAGAAAAAAATATAAATAACAAAATGATTAATAAGTAGGTAGGTATACAATATAAAGACAAAAAAGGCAGGATGGGATGTCATGAGCTTTTATGAATAAGCGGGTGTGTTTATGAGTGGGTGTGGGTGTGTGTGTGTGTGTATTGTCTCTGCAATACACAAGTCCTCGAAAGAGTTAGGATTTGCAGAGACAGTACGTGTATCTGTGTGTGTTAGGAGAAAGTGGGGGTGTGTATGTGAAATGGTGCGTAAGTGTGAAGTGTGAGTGTCTGTTATTTTAAAACTACTAAGAGGTCTTCAGTGTCTTGGTAAGATAGCGACAGAAGAAATTCAGAACAAATTTGTTTGCATTTACGAAATGTAAGCGAATAAATATTTAATTTTCTATTTAAATCATTGTACAACATAGAACTAATGTAATTATAATGCCGGCTCGCAACTGCTGTCCTTGTTTTTTCGATAGTGCAAATTTTATCGGACCTTCGTTTTGTATTCACGAGGATATAAGGATGGGTATTCTAACCCGAAAGAGGCTTATAGTACTCATTATTAGGTATGAACAATTTTTGATATAGAACCAACCCGGAATGTGCAAAAAAAAATACAGCAGCAGGTTGATTCAGCTATCTGAACATCAAATGGATTCGACTATTATCTTCGAAAAGTCTTCCGCCTTCGGAAAGGATATGTCAAATCTTTCCGAGATTTGACATATAAATTCGAATTATTTCCGAAGGCGGAAAACTTTTCGAAGATAATCGTCGAATACATTCGATGTTCGGATAGCTGAATCAGCCTACTGATCCATAGAAATATGTTAATGACACTTGACAAAATGTATCGAACAGTGGGGCTAGCACAACTTTGACGTAAAAATACGTAGCGAGAATTCAATAGAAAAGTGTACGCCATTTACACCCGTCAGGAGCACACTTGACAGTCGTAAATGGCGTACACTTTTCTATCGAAAACTCGCTACGTATTTGTACGTCAAAGTTGTGCTAGCTCCACAGCTGATTTTCTTTTCGTGAATTCCGGGTTGGTCCTATAGTAAAAGTCATTCATAATAATGAATACCTACTATGAGTGGTTTTTCGGCTTTATATTCCCTTTTCTTAAAACGCTGTATTACTTGCAATTCCATTATTACACTTGCTAACAGTATTACTACCAAAAACAACTGTAAAAGTATAGAAATAGGATTTAAAATGCTAATTTAAAGCGCTTGATACTTACCTCCGTTCTTATACCTACCTGAGCTATGGTTTAAGAATATCGTGCCTATAGGATATAGATTAATATAGCATCGTTAATTACTATAGTCTGGAGTATTTTGAAATATTAAAATGCCGCGTTTTGCCTTACTAATTAGATATTTCAGTACCTATTTACTCCTATATTTTACACATGCTTTTAGTCTTTATACTTTCAGTTTAGTAGAAATCAGCACGGTTGCTAACTCGTACTGCACTGAATTATTTTAAGAGCACACCAGAAAACTTATAAAACAAATCGATTAATAAGACATCTAACACGTTACAGTTCATTATAATCTATACAGGATAACGCTTTACCTACATTTAAATTGCCTAATAGAAATGGGCGATATATTCGCCATAAATAATTGTTCTAGTGCGACCAACTCTCTATTTAGAAGTGGCCAGAACTGGCATAGTTTTATTCAATAATTCGATGCTGGTTTTCTCCACCTATCGTTTCCATTTTGCAATTTGAAAATTCCGACAAAACGTGCATGGCACATTTAATAAAATGTATTTATTTTTTAAACAAAAATAAATACGGAATTTTATTTTTAAAAAATCATTGAAATATCATTTGATGTCTTGATAAAAAGTGTAGATTCCGTAAACGTTTGAAAAGCTGGCAACTCTATCTCTGCCTGGTTGGTCTCACTATTGCACCATTTAATCTTACAATTAATAAAAGATAAGTATCTACACTGTTATAAAATCAGCACACAACACACCAACAGTAGCAAAAAAAGCCGACAAAAGCAATTTAACAATAACCTAACCAATCGTATAGTTTCGGCGACGGGATTGTCTTCCCTATTCCGCGACAAGACGAGGAGTCGGAGTCGCTGCTGAGCTCCGAGCGGTGGGAGCGCTGGGGCGAGCCGCGAGTCCGGCCCTTTGACGAGCGAGGCAGCTCCTCCTTCGACGAACTCTGAAGAAACTGGCGGAAACTGAACCTTCTAGCTTGAGTTTGATCAAACTATCTGGCCCTGCAGTGGTTCCATTTCGGAAAAAGGTGAACTTCGGAAATATATCGAAATTGGATCTGATTTTTTATAGAGTAGCTGATTGACTGACAAGTTGACAACTTTCGATTACAAAACTTCGTAAAATCAATAGTTAGCGAGTAAAAAAAATCATTTATTTTTTGAATAAAAATTATTTTTTTTTAAGTCCACTTTTTCCGAAATGGAGCCACTGTGCTCCGCTTTTATAAAAAGTTTGCTATTTTCACCAGTGATTACCTCTATAGAAACCGCTTTTTAAGATTTTGTTTTGACTCGTACACCAAAGTTCGAAGAAAGCGCGGTTTGCTGGGACTATGTGCTTGAACACGTTGACTCGCGGGCGCGGGCGCGGGCGCGGTCACGAAATATCAAACATACAGCATACTATGCAAGTGTTCACGTACAAAACGCAGGTGCGGCGAAAGTAGCGGGCCAGCTAGCGATTCGCGCGCGCGGCGCGCGCGGCTATATCAAACGAGTGAGACGTTTGTGTGTGTTCACGTCGAACTAGCGGCGGAGCGCGCGATTCACTCGCGACGCCAAGTAAGTTCAACCAGTTTGAAACGTCAACTCGCGCAAACGCCTGGCGGCCAATGTGAACACGAGTTCGCCACTTCTCCGCGCCCGCGCCCGCGCCCGCGCCCGCGCCTTCCAACGTGGACAAGCACTAAGACAAAACGTTACCATTGGCTAACCGCGTCTAGCAATAAACTAATGAGCCTGAATATTTTCCTATAAAAAGTCGTGAGAGCGGTATCTAAATATAAGGTAACCTGTAGTTTTTTCGCGCGGAACCAGATACGTTGATCTACACAGACTACAGAACAGACTACTACAGAATCTACTTTGAGGACCTGTAATTTGACTGCATTTCAAGTATTTGCTCCTTATTTATAGCTGTTAGCAGTAAAATGAATTGTCGTAAAAATATACACGGTGTATAACTAAATTATTTTTCATCAGATCATTAGTAATTTAATTATGAATTCCTTATTTTTAGCTGTTAGTAAAATGAATTGTCGCAAAAATGTACGTATAGCTAACTAAATTATTTTTCATCAGATCATTAGTAATTTAATTATGAATTCCTTATTTTTAGCTGTTAGTAAAAAGAATTGTCGCAAAAATGTACGTATAGCTAACTAAATTATTTTTCATCAGATCATTAGTAATTTTATTATGAATTTGAATGATTTTCTACGTTATGATATTCGTAGAAAAATTGTTTATTGGTTTGAAGCAAAACTAAGGTACTATACCTGTAATAACAAAAACCATTTACGATAACGTGCAAAGAAGGAAATTACAAGAGAAATGGAAGAGGCATCTGTATTAAGGAGGCTATGTAAATAATTTTAGCGCATAGGAGTAGTAGGCCTAGCACAAGTTTGACATAAACTTACGTAGCGAGTATTCGATATAAAAGTTATGAGGTAACAAACATAAAAAAAACATACAGTCGAATTTATAACCTCCTCCTTTTTTGAAGTCGGTTAAAAAGTGTATGCCATTTACGCCTGTCGAGAACGCCCCTGACGGGCGTAAATGGCGTACACTTTTCTATCAAATACTCGCTACGTAAGTTTATGTCAAACTTGTGCTAGGTACACTGTTTTTTTTGCATTTGTGTGGCGTTTAATAATGCCTTAAGCATTATTAATTAGACTACATTTCATAGCATGATAAGTTTTTCATTCTTATATGAGTCTATTAGGAATTTCCGCCAATCTTAATGATATTTAGTAAGGCTATTCAGTTTGAAATTGGTTGGAAAAACTATTGAAAATATACCTACAATGATGAGTCTAAGGCGGGTGGAAATAAAATCAGTGCGTCTAGTACAACTTTGACGTCAAAATACGTACGCTACGTATTCATTTACTACTCGCTACGTATTTTTACGTCAAAGTTGTGCTACGCACTCAGTTGTCTTACTAGGAAGTGGAATAGAAATTCTGTGGTAGTTTTATTGGTAAGACTTCGGTAAGATGAACTGTGAACGGCCCTTTTTAACTATAAAACCATGATCCTTCCGATTACGTCTTTTAACGTCACAAATAGAGCTCGGCGATTATTATAGTTAAGTAAAATTAAGTATTTTTACCTACATAAAGCGTAAAGAAAGCATGACTGAATCACCAAGCTTCGGAAATAAGCAATATTTTATTAAAATATCTATGGTAAATTTTATCAGGTAAAATGGTGCTGAGATTAGGTAAAGATGGATAAGATACGCTCTGGTGGCAGGTTTCATACTCAAAGCGAAAAGGAGTTCGAGCATTTCGGCCTAGTCAGAAATTCTAGTATCTATGGCATAGTGAAGAGAAGAGCAGAGAGGTGGGTTCAAATTGTCTGGAACCTGCAGTCAAAGTATGGAACTTTATCGATCGTCAAATTGACGCTTGAACTCGACTTGAAAATTGAAAATCGTGAAAATTTCACAATTTTGTCTATGGTCTAAACAAAAATGTAAAATTTTAATGGTCGAGTCTAAACGTTATTGATCGACAGTGACATACTTCCACGATTGGCGCGTGACCGATGGAGTCGGCAACAGAGAGGCAAGTAAACAGTGTGAGAAAGAAGGCAATGGTATAGAAAGTGTCATAAAATCATCAGTAGGCCTAGTACAACTTCTGATGTAAAATACGAGTACGTAGCGAGTATTCAGTAGAATAGTGTACCTACGCCATTTACGCCTATCAAGGGCGCAACTGACGGGTTATGCTAGGCCCACAGATGTCACATATCTACATTCTACATGTTTTTTTGAAAAACAATTGACATGCTATGAGCAGCACAGGTGCGAGACCAGTTTTATTCAAGATTTCGCACCCAACCTTTGTGCAAGCGTCTTCACTTATCCATACATATAGAAAATGTTCTAACCCCTTTGTGGTACTGATTTGCTGCAGGAATGATACCTAAATTTACTCGGAAAGACAAGTCAACAATTTTGGAATCATCGACAAGCAGAATATAAAGATCTTCACAATGCCTAATAGGATTCCCAAAGTTTTGATATGTAACCTGCCGTATGATTTGCCTTAAAATTGAAACCGTCGCGTCGTCTATCTATTTAGACTCCATTTCTATTACTTAAACCATAATTGTTTTGCAACTTGGATACAGGTCTACCCTCGAAGGGTGATTAGGCCATATTCCATTACGCTGCATGGCCAAGTGCGGATTGATAGATTCACATACCTACGCTATTGAATTTATTCTCCGAACGTATGCAGGTTTCCTCGCGATGTTTTTCTGCACCAAAAAGCTAGTGGTATGTAAATTCGTACATAAGTTCGAAATAACTCATTAGTACGAGTCGGGGTCTGAACTCGCCACCTCAAGAATGCGAAGCGGCTGTTCTCCCACTGAGCTACCACTGCTTTTTTATATGAAACTGGAGTAGTTTAATGAAAAAACCCTACAGTGTAGGTATTAGAGTACAAGTCTATGTTTCCTATAAATATCTTCTGGTAAAAATGTCTAACCATTCCTTTCTCCGCTTTTAGAAGTAATCAGAAAATTAGTCGTAAATTTTTACGTACGCATTGTAAATTTGTGCTTTTGAAAGACTGCAAACAAAAATGATATCATAACTATATATTCTATCAAAAGTATTATAATATTAAAAGAAACATGTATTGTCCGTTTCTTATTGGTTTAATTATTTAAACAAATATGGCGTTTTCCGACCAATCACCGCTCTGAATTTTGTGGCTTGTGAGTCTCATTGGTCATCTCTTATTGCTACCGCCATGTTTGTTTACATAATTTGACAATGTCCATCAAAAAGAGAAATTGCCTTGTATTATCCTAAGAATGACTGGTTTTCTTTGTCTTTATTTTGTTAATAGCTGCGACTCGCAGTTTTTCTTGCTATCCTACAGGAACCATCAACTTTCGAGACAAAAGGTAATCTGTATGAATCCGAGATATAAGTTACAGAAACAGTAATGAATGTGTATTTTGCATTTAAAACATTAGTGTGGTGTGATAATTAGGTATTTATATTGCAGAGTATCTTTGAATCACTAAAATAGGTAAAGTTAGCTTATATCTTTAGAATGATGTGATTTTGTTTTTTTATCTTGTAAATGCAAAGAATTTATCCAACCTAGTCAACTGTATGTTTTCTTCAGATCATTATTTTCTATCTTATAGCTTTGTACTTATTTTCCCTAACTTTTGTTTGTTATTTTTTATCAATTTTACTTAAAACATTTATTTCTATTTACTTACTGGTTAAACTACTATATCTTATTATTTACTGTGTCTTGTAAATAGCTTAGTTTGTGGCGATAAATAAAATGTCCACGTTTCTGAAAAATTAACACAAATATTATAGCGAAGACAAAATATGTGAAATAATTAGTGTAATTTTAAGTACATACAATTGATGTTTGAAATAAATTGAAGTATTAAATGTGTTTCTTTTTGTTTCTATTTCACCGAGTATAACTTTCAGTCTCAAAGTAGTTATTACTCGTTATCTGGTTTAAACTAGCACAGCTGTGGATTTACTGGACAGCTGGACTACCAAATTACATTACTTATTGGACTAGCATTTTTTAAAGTAAACTCTGAAACTCATACTCTAAATATTCGAAAAACTTACTGAAACTTCGAATTAGAGCGATTTTGTAATTACATTGTTACTCGTACTTAGAAAAAAACTACTATCAGCAAACATTGCTGTTTCAACCACTGACAGTTCTGAAATTTTTCGCCATATTTGTTTACATGGCTGGACATCTAGTTCTGTCAAATAGCAAATAGCAAAAAGAAACCAAGAAGAAAAGAGAAACAAAATGAATTCATACAGATACTGTTTATTCAATTAATTGGTGGGTATGAAATAGATATTGATTAATCACAGGATATTCTCGGACAATTGGCCAAAACCAAGTAGCCTCAACAATTTAACAATGACTTGGCCAGAACATTAGAAAAAAAAAATTATCACATTAAAAAACATAAGCACTAACGGAGGTAGGACGTGTTTTTATAGCCACATGTAATAAATGTTACTACATTGCCATGTATAACTTCATTGTACTTTTCTCGAATCACACTTTTTGACAAACTTATTTCTAGTGTTGGCCAAATAGGAAAACTAAAATGTTCCACAAAGTGTTATACAATTGCTTCAGAAAACGCAACAGTGGCTCCCACAAACAGTTGCACCTTACGAGGTGCAACCTAACAAATTACTCAAATAAAATCAACATTTTAAAACTAGAATCAATCAAATGCTCAAAGCTGCCAGCATTTCTCTGACACCAGACGCATGCTCCATTTTCATCAGATCTCTAAAGGCGCGTACACACGTGGCCTCTTTCTCTAGATTCCTAGATATTTGTTGCGCTCTCCGAGTGATCTCTTTTGGTATTCCCGCTAAGCGAGCCGCGTTGAAGCCGTAGGACTTTGGACAGGCGCCAGGTGACAGTTTGTAGAGGAAGGTGATGGTCTCCTCTGGAATGTGGTCTTCGGTTTCGGCTGTCGATTCGTCTGTTTCCACTATGCAGGCCTGGAATGAAGATGAAAATATATACTTGATATTTGGAGATCAAACTGAATAGGCCTGTTCCGCAAGAGTTACAGTAGATATTATCATAATTTAAGTTAGTTTTAATGGTAAGTTCGTATGGGCTGGATATTAATGCTAAGTTTTCAGAGTGAACTTGTTTAGGACAAATTTTATGAGCATTGATGATATTATTATATGAGATGACTTTAGCTCAAAGTAACTTAACGATTCCGCATAAAAGAAAAAAAAAAGACGTTAATGTTAGATCAGGTTAGTGCTGCTATCATGCTAAGAATCGCCGCTAACGTAAAAGCAATCGGTCTTTCAGTCAATTCAAGCACCAAATTGTAGTAAAGACTCCGCAGTAACTCACCATGTGCCCCAAAACAACGCCATCATGCGCCGATAGGTGGCCCACGAGCGCGTGGTAGTGCGTCGAGAATATCACTCGCGGTCCCCGCGCCGCCAACTCTACGGCGACGCCGGACGCTATAGCCGTGCCGTCGTACGTCGACGTGCCGCGACCTGACGGAGAAAACATCACAGTTTAATACGTTTCCGATTTTTTTTTGCCAATGATTGGCAAAATTGAGATCAATAGCATTTTTTGGTGCCAGAGGCCAAGACCCACTCTCGGTTGCTGCACCAGAGAATTAAGTAAGTGTATAATACGATTCAAACTTAATGGCGACTGTAAACTAGCGCCCGCACACACTAAATATTCGCTATTGCGCCGCGCCTCACGAAATCACAACCTAACTTCAGAGCCACCATAAAGTCTGAATCGCCTGCGAAACACTAAAAAAGCAGAAACTACTGCAGATCACAGGACAATTCTCATTCCAAATACTCGTAATAGTCGTAATACTTACACCTCTACTCTTTCCCGCAATTTCAAGAAAACCTTTAGCTTTTCACGTACCTAATTCATCAAGCAACACAAGCGAGTGGACACCAGCATGCGTCACTATAGCGGCCGTCTCGCTCATCTCCACGAGGAAGGTGGACTGTCCCGACAGGATGTCGTCGGAGGCGCCGAGCCGGGTGAAGATGCGGTCTATTAGAGACACGCTGCATTGCGCTGCCGGGACGTAGCTGCCCTGAAAGTGTTTTAAATCAAATATTTTATGCAATAGCTTAATATTAACCAATTTACAATGATCCAAAGGCTCTCAAACTAGTAAAAATAATGGTTCAGAAGCCCGTGGCCTCTTCCAAAATCGGTTCTAGCTTTAACTACACTAGCTGCGCGCTGCGGCTTGAACTGTTATCCTCTCTCTGTTATGATGATGAAAATAAAACAAAGATTTATCTGTACCTAATCTAAATCTGTTTTCTTACGGTGTTGGTTTCCTACTTTCGCGTTTATGATATTCAGGGTTCAAGCCAATGTAAGACCACGACACGAAGAGCCACGACTAAATACTAAACACTTTGACTGCGGCTAATAATCACATGCGCTTGCCCCAGGCGCGGCTAATAGTCAAACGCGTTTTACGCGCCTGGCGTGTGCAGCCGCATTCGCGTCGCGCAAAGGAAAACACAATGTACCTACATATGTGTTTTTTTTTTTTTTTTTATTTGATTGAGTGACGAGACGAGCAAATCGCTCGCCTGATGTTAAACGTCACGTTTGCCCATAACAGGTCTGCGCCACCCAGAATTTTGAACTCGCAGAATTCAAGACCCTGCGCGGCACAGCACTGCGCTCGTCACCCTGAGATATAAGTTGTTTAATCTCCCATTTGCCCTGTAATTTCACTGGAAACAATGCCCTCCCGCAGCCAAAGTGTTAAACAAAATGACCTACATAATTTCATCTTTTTAATTTGCTTTTTTTTACTTACTAAATGCGCCAACACAGCTAGCAAGCCCACTTGTCTCATCAGCGTAGACTTGCCCCCCATATTAGGTCCGGTGAGCAACAGTAAGGTCCCGGTGTCACCGCCGAGCGTTGTGTCGTTAGGTATGAAGTCGTTGTTCACGATGCATGGGTGACGACCTTCTACGATGCTTATGTATGGCTGAAAGTGTTAATTAGTAGTTAAATTAGAGTAGATTGGATTGTACCTCTACATTGAAATGGTTAAAGGTATCATTGCCAAATTATGAAGATTAACAGTATTACAGTAGTAAATTGTTAACAAAATTGTAAACTTGCATTGATGCTAGGTTCGGAGAGGCTATCAAAGGCTTGTGCTATCACTGTGTGAATTGGCCGAGTTTTTTTAAATCGTGAGTAGATCATAATGGGTTGGGATGCTCATGCTACTAGCTACACCAGTATTGGCCAAGCATGGCCAGTCAATAAACTAATAAGTAGCTAGAGTTCAATGCGAGACCTATCAAAAAACCAGGTCAAGAAAATTTTGTAACAAAAATAAATAATTAAGTAACTCTCCATTCAAACACAGTTTTGGGAAAGAAGAGTTTAGGACGTTGGACGGGGGGTGTGTAGATAGATAAACTCTATTCATAAGACCAGGAATTAAAAGCAGAAGGATCATAACGCTTAAAACTTAAGGTGTTTTTTTACCTTGGCATCTCCATCAAAAGTAACATCAGGTAAACACACATCACCACTCTGCTGCCTCGCGAACTCCGTAAACGCTAGCAATATATCCAAAGTAGCTAAACACTGCACAGCCGCTTCCCACTGGTTGTATTTAGCGGAGAACCTCTCGAATATTCTACGGCTCAGATCTTTTAGAACTTTCGACTTTTGCTCCTCTGCTGCTTGCATTCGGGATAGTAAATCCTGGAAGATTTGAAGGCAGGATTAGAAGGTATTGTTTTAGTTATCGTTTTTATTTTGTAACAAAAAAGCTCCATGTCATTTTAACAAAAAATAATAATTTAACAGTACTTATTAAAATTAATAAATAATAATTACGATATTTACGAGTATTATCGGCGTAAAACTCTTGAATGTTTTAAAATGGCACCCCAATACCCAATACTCTCGTGTAAGGCTTCAGCGGAGATGACAATTCAAAGGAATTGCGATAGTTTGGTATCGTTTGTAAAATTAGTTTTTAATACTCAATACGACCGTTTTTCGCGATGTGTCTTGTAATTAAGACCCTTTTGGGTTTTGTTATTTTCTTACCTTTAGTCATGAGGCATTGAAACATAAGAAGACAAATCGATATCATTAATCGATCTGTTCTCTTATTGGTAGGACTATAATCTTTTATCTCATGTGCATGTGTAGCTACGAGTATGTCAACCAATTTTGTATAGTGCCTATACAGATTCTTTACAATCTATTTACAGATTCCAAAAAAATGTTATTTATTAAAAACCTACCTTAGTTTCAGCGGTAGAAAACCTCTTGTATCCTTTTCTGGCGCTCTCTAAACTATATTTCGGTCCTGCTCTAGCCGCGGCCCCTTCCGCCACCTCGATTTGGTATCGCTTCTTATCTGACCCCACGTATGTACACTGCAATTAAGATTATTAGGTTAATTTAGAATTTTGGTAGACAGATACGGGTCCATAAGCTTAGTTTAGGATTCATCGCCAAACATGCTTCTGATTTGTTTACATTGCTGTTAAAGTAGCCTAGAAGAGATCGCTTATCGCAATAAGACTGCCAGTCGTACCATGTACTCCCATAAATAGGGGAAAAAATTACTTAAAACTTATGTGTGTGTGTGTGTGTGTTTATTACTAAAAACTATAAACTGGGGGCCTTAAAGCGATATCTTTCAGGCAAACTTAGGCAGGAGAGAATTCTCGCCACAAATACTATTGCTGACTGACTCTGGCTTTGAAGTATTTCTCCTGCGTGGCCAGGTACTCCTTTAGGTCTTCTTCTATCTCCTTGATGGTTTCCAAAGTAGTGTCGTATTCTTGGTCTACCCCCTCGCCGGGTAGTATGCGGCCTTCTTTTTCAGCTTCTTTTTGGTTGAAGGCTTCCTACAAACAATCTATATATATAAAAATGTTATATTGGTTTGTGTACGCTTCAAAAACTCAAAAAGTTCTGCACCGATCGAGCTGAAATTTTAGCATGATATAAAATACGCATCAAGGATTGTTTTTATCATTTTTTTTTCTTTTTTTATCCACAGCGAACAGGGAACAGCTAGTAATTAATAATTACAATAATTGGTGATAAATAAACTTTAATTGCAACAGCTGGACTCAAAATTATTTAGATCGTGAATATCGCGTTATGAGTTGAAGAAAGATAGGAAGGCCGCAGTGGGCGGAATAGGCTAAAAATAAAAGTTAATTACTTTTACTATTTAAATTACACTATTAGAGTATATACAATAATACTATTAGAGTTCTCATAGCCACCTTCCAGTTCCATCATCAGATCAGTTCCATGTCAGAACAATATTGTTGTCTTATTCGATTTAAATATAAGTACATGTATTATCAGCGCAATCCGAAACCAGAAAGTGGAAAATATAACAGCGTTTAAAACGCTTTTGATACTTTGAGATGGATAGGACATTTGACTCAATACTTTATCGTGCTGATGTAAATAGAAAATTAGCAGCAAAACTAGCTACAACTTTAAAAAGTACCTTAAAAAACTTCAACGTCTCCCTATAATCAGGGTACTTTCCATCAGGAGCTAGTTGCATCACCCTTTTCAACAGCTTAGCGTCGACTTGAGAGAACAGCTCTACCAGTTTCAGGGCTGAGTTGAATCCATTCAGAACCGAAATGAAGTCGAGGACTTTGCGTTTGGAATAGGTCTTCTCTTCGTAGAATATTGCGCGGGCGTCGGGGTGCTGCTCGGACTTCTTGAGGTTGCCTAGAGCGTGTACTCTGAAAATCGAAGAGTTAATTTATTGAATCGGGCGTTACTTCGCGGAAGTTCATCTTGAAATAACTAATAATAAATAATCCAAAACAACTAATAATAAGTAATTACTAACAAAAAAAAAACTAATAATTGAAAACACTAATAACTAAACTAACTATATTAAATAACTAAAAAATCTTCGAAAAAGTTGATAAAGTGAAAATATAAAACTTTGTCGATATAAACAGCCGTTCAAACTAGACAAAATTTAAAAAAAAATACAATTTTGTTCGGACTATAGAGAAAATTATAAAACTTTCAAGATTTAGTCGAGTTCATATTTCAATTTGTCGATCGATATCGTGGGAACAAAACAGATTGTATACCGCACTCGTTCACACGCGTATGAAACAAAACGAATAGAGCTTATAACAACTTTGTGAGAGTGAAAAGAACAAGAAAACATTTTTGCTTGAAGCAGAGATAGTCCACCAACTACATACACTGAAAAATATGGTATGTTTAATTTCAAAGCGCATCAAGTAATTACTGCTTACTTAGCCAAAAGCCTCTCCAAGTCAGGTAAGGTAGTCAGAATGTTCTTGGCGTCCTGGCACATTTCCTGGTCTTCGAACAGAGTTCTCACAGCTTCCTGTCTTTCTTTTATCACGTTTAGGTTACAGCTTGGCGCGCAAACCCATTGGTACAGTAATCTGTAAATAAATAAAAAACTAGGTAATTTTTAGAGTAAAAAATACATTTGTATTGTATTACACAGCCAGAATTGTATGTAGGAAAATCTGCTGTACAGACCATGATTTAAGGCTCACTTTACAACTTCAGGCCACGTTCAGACTCAGGAGAAGTGTAAATCATAGGATACCAGAAAACGAAATTACCTTTTCCCAAAAGCAGTCGAACAGAAGTTCAACCTATCATAAAGACATCCTTCATCCTGAACAATCCTCAAATTCTTCAGCGTGATCGCGTCTAGCACCATCGTACTGCCGCCTTCCCATCTATTCTCAACCTTGAGCTCCTGCGATAGGGTCTTGTTTAGCACGTCAGGGGGCGCGTATGTTGCGAACTGGCACATGCCTAGTATCTGTATGTCGAGGAGGCAGGCGGTGAGGTAGGTGACGCAGCCGCTGAGCGCTCTTAGCGCGAGATGGCAGTTTGGAGCGGGGGTCAAGCCCAGCGCGTCACCTGGGGATTTGATAGATAGATAGATAAACTCTTTATTGTTCACACCAGAAATTACAAACCATTTAATTGCTGTTTTAAATACTGATGCTCGAGGATAAAACATATCACAGGGATAGAACAAAAACAAAAGGTTACAAATTGCGCTGGAGTTTTAGTTTTGGTCTTGTAAGTTTTTTTTATTCAATTATAGGCTTGCGTTTGACCACCATCCAGCATCCTACCTGTTCTTGTAAGTAAGATGAAATTGGAGTGATCAGGTTTTAGTATAGCTTTCATCCATATCCGTTGCCGCTTCAAATTAGCCGTTGCGTGATTGAATAACGAAAACACAAACTTTGTAAACATCATGGTCTGAAATAAAAATGCAATGTCCAATTGAATCGTCTTTTATCGTGACAACTTGCCTTCATGCAGAAACTCTTTAAGTCCTTCGGGCCAGTCTCCGTCCGCATCAGTCCTGTAATACTTCTCAGCGAGAGCCTTCAGAGTCTTTTCCGGCGTCCACAGAGGAGTAGCTTCGCGGCGAGCACCGGGGCAGTGCGCGGAGAGTAGCTTGTTTGTACGGGGAGTTGTCTTACGGTCGTACACTACCTGAATAGTAAACAAGAACATTATTTTTACAAAACAAAAACCGACTTCAAAAGACCGACTATTGAGTTATTCATCTATTTGTCGCGCACGTACTTAATGCAAATTTAAGACTTATATGGTTTTCTCATGGATACCATTTGTAGAACTGGACTAAATTGAAATGGGACCAAATGGGAAGCGTCAGCTTTCTAATAAAAAAAGAATCATCAAAATCGATTCACCCAGTCAAAAGTTACTAGGTAACAAACAAAAAAAAAAAACAGACAAATTGATAACCTCCTCCTTTTTTGAAGTCGGTTAAAAAGTACACTACAATAAATAGCTTTGTATTGTGAAGAGAGGAAGGAAAACAGAGAGGCCTTTGCCCAGAACGATATAGGCTTGTGGCGAACGACTTCGCTATCGAGGCGGCCACTTCGCCACAGGTTAAAATAATGAATACCTGAATCGAAGCTCAAAATCAGAATTATACGAGCAAGCATCGAGTGTATAATGAAAATGAGTACCAGAGTTTGAATATTGTAAGAAGTTTTTTCGATGAAAACCTCCTAGTTTTCCTAAATAAAAAAAATATTGTAAAACTAGATCGTTAATACGTGTAACTAAATTAATAATTAATTTACTTTGTGTTTAATAAAGAATATCTTATTTATACCCGGGATGAAAGGGGTGTGATATATCCATCATCTGTTCATGACATAAAACTGCGTATTATACAGGGTTATTCATAAAGGGTATGCTAAGCCGAAGAAGGCTCATAGTACTAATCATTATGAACAACTTTTACTATGGGACCAACCAGAAATTCACAAAAAAAAAATTAGCTGTTCCATAGAAAAATGTCAATAACACTCGACAAAATTTATGGAACAGCTGACTTTTTTTTCGCGAATTTTGAATTGATCCCATAGTAAAAGTTATTCATAACTAGCGGCCCGTCCCGGCTTCGCACGGGTAGACTTTGGGATAAACGTAGAGTAAATTGAAATCGGTCCAGTCGTTCACGCGTGATGGCGTGACCAAAGGTGTTGAGAATAATTATAGGAACTCTTTGTTATAACCTCTATTCTCATGCTATTGCGTTACTATAGCAACCGTAGTTTGTTGATGCTAACTTGTCAATTTATAGTAAAAATTATCAGTATAAAACGCACACTGTTTTGATAGATATGATTGAATTTGAACTTTGTACAGAGGTAATAAAGTGCAAATTGACTCTTGGACGTTAGGAACATACCTACATTGCTTAAACAACAGTGAGTGCTTGCAATTCAATATGAACTTTATACAATAGCAATAAAGCTCGTTTTAGTTAGAAAACGTTTGTATGGGAAAAATAAAAGGGCTGTTTTTAGGGTTTTTCAATATTTCCGAGAGATTTTCTTAATATTTTTTTCCGTAAGAACCTTCTCCTAATAATAACAAATACAACAAAAAAAGAATTAGTGAAATCGGTCCAGCCATTCACGCGTGAGGCCGTGACCAAGGAAAACGGGTTTCATTTTTATATATATAGATGATGATGAGTACTATGAGCCCTTTTCGGCTTAGCATACCCTTTATGAATAACCCTTTGTGTTCGGGTTACGGTGTAGGAAGTCTCACTCACAAGTGCAGGTGGGTAGTGCGCGAGTGTGGTGAGTAGTCTGGAAGAATGCTTGTCGTCCGCGAACTGCCCGAGCTGGAACAGCCCGATAGAAGTATCCACGAAGCAAACTCCGTACGTGCTACACCCGTTCAACTCCTGAAAACATTATTTTTATAATTAAAACGGGAACAATCACGTAAAAACAAAAAAATAAAACCAATGTTCAAAACCACGTTAGTAAGATATTTTTTTGGAAATAATATCAATTTTTATGTGAGCTTCTCAATACAGTGCGACACTGGGGCAATGCAAAAACACTATTAACACCATTAATAGAAAGCGTAAAACAAATAGACCGATATAGGCAGTAGGCACAAAAGCCACTCTTATCGTTAAAAGCGATCTCTGATCTCTCTAACGTAAAGAAACAAACCTCCTCAGCGATAGCCATCATGTAATTGGCAGTAGCGTCCCCAGGGCCAGGGTCCTGCAGACCACACACTTGGGTCCCACGCACCGTGACTTGGCAGATCTCACGCCGCACTACCTTGTCCCATTTCGTGGTTAGACCTTCTGTAAGAGGGAGGGGAGGTAATAAACATCTTTAATTCTTTTCTTATTCAGTTAAATGACAGGGGATTGCGAATCATTACGGAGTATTAGGGATTTGTAAGAATATGGTGGCAGGAAAGTTTGAAACCAATCGCCAGGGGAAGTACTTTACGTTTGGCAGTCACGCTCAACAGTAGAGCTTGCAATACAGTATACAAAACATTTAAAATAACAATTGCTAGTACAAGAGCGATTATTATCGCCTATAGCAATTTTTTCCTGAAACTTAGGTCGG
Source organism: Alcis repandata (assembly GCA_949125135.1). NCBI lineage: Eukaryota > Metazoa > Arthropoda > Insecta > Lepidoptera > Geometridae > Alcis > Alcis repandata. The sequence goes on from OX421240.1 coordinate 5,612,651, forward strand.
TAAGTTTGAAATATGGTCGGTGGTGTACATAAAATCTAAATGGTTGATGCTGGATTAACACATAGGCCACTTTTTACCCCAGAAAAATTAGCGGTCCCTGTGAAAGTGGGAGGATCCGCGAAGCGCATCGCCCTAAAACTAAAACTGTTTGGTAAATATTTAGTACTTTACTTACTCTGTTTGCACCTCTCCTGCATCATATCAGGTGTCTCCGTCTGCTCGACGCGTGCTACTTTGTACCCCTTCGAGACTAGGGTCGACGCCATCCTGCCGTACGCACTTTCCGGGAAACCAGAATGCGCGAATTCACCCTTAAAGACAAACAAGATAGTTTTGAAAACAAGGATTCAACTGGTTCACAAAAAAAAACTAATTACAAGAAAGGAAGCTGAGACATACCTTCATGTAAGAGAATCCAAGTTCATTGACTCCTACTGCAGCATCCATGTGGTACAACTCGTAGAATTTGCCGACTTTGAAGAACAGGACACAATCATAGTTTGTAGATTTCATCTCCCACCATTGGCGATGAGCCTGAAATGAGTTATTCAACTCATTAATGAGTGAATTATTTATTAATATTTTTGCTATGGTGAGCAATCACGAATTATTAAGGGATGGAGTAGAACATCAAAGTGGGATTAATTGTTTTCTCTTTTTTTATATTCTAATACAATCTTCTATCATCCTCTACGAGCGGCACTAAAACGTCTTCAGCGATCAGCCCGTTATAAACACAAAAGACAAATCAAGATCATAAATAAATATTGGAGCAAACGGGTCACCTAGGGCTAACCCCACTTATCTTATCTAAGTAAATTTTAAGAACTTACAGGAGTCTGTGCATTGTGGAAGTTAGGTGGAACAAATAGAGTAGTAGGATCATAATCAGGGTGGTCAGGCCTCCTCTTCATAGCATCTCGGATCTTGTCCGGCTTAAGCCAGTCCAGTTTACAGTGAACCCAATTGTCAACATCGGCAATGGGTGCTTTTTCCTCTGAGGGTTTTTCTTTTGCTGTTTGTTGAGTCCTATAAATTTGTATAGTTTGTTATTATGTAAACAGAAATAATTATTAATTAAAACTAAGTTTATTGTGTTTCAGTGTTTCACCATGCACTAACGGCTGTTTAATTTTCTAAATTAGGCGTTAACTTTAATAGCTGGTTTAGGGGTCCGTTAAGTCGCTAAAAGGCGATCAGTGTGCCTAGCACAACTTTGACGTAAAATACGTAGCGCGATTCGATGTTTAAAGTGTACGCCATTTACCTACGCCTGTCAGGAGCGATTCTGACGGGCGTAAATGGCGTCAAAGTTGTGCTAGGCACAGTTTGCCATCAAAGCTGTCAGGACAGGATGGACACGGCGTATAACTTTATTTTCGAAAATGAAGATACCTATTTTAGAAAAATTGAATTGGATAATATTGTACAACGTCCCAAAATTTTCAAAGAACGGCACGATTATTTCGAAATATGTATATGATGATGTCTATTTTTGCAAAAGATTTCGTTTGTCGAAAATCTGTTTTGGATGTGTTGGAATTTAATTGAAGATAAACTTGAATATCCATCAGACCTATAAGTATTAAGTAATATACCTATGTATATACCTTATCTATACCTTATCTCTTTTACATAGGCACCTCAATGAGGTGACTTTATTCAATAATAATGAAAAAAATAAATTTATAAACACAAATTTTTATAATTTTTTAATAACTTTAATTAATAAATAAGATTACAATGTATTTGTATTTGTTTTAATTTATTTTACACTGCAATTAAAATAAAAGAATATTTTGTTGCATAGTTATTATTACTAATTACTTATTTTATTTTTTACGAAAAATAATAATTATTATTTTTTTAGTTTTTCTAGCTGTATATCTAAAGTTTCACTTTTAATTTTTTCTTGTTTCAGTTGTTCTAACAAAATAAGTTGCTTGATATCTGCCTCAGCTTCGACATTTTTTTTCACGACTTCTACCAGTTCCAAAATACTGTGCAGTAATTTGTCATGTACAGAAGTCTTAGGTCTTTTTCGCTGTAACCATGATGGACTTTCTTTTTTCTTGGTAACCAGTGTATAAACTTTCTTCGGAGTATCCTGAAACAAACATGGGATATACATAAATACAAATTCTAACAATTTTACTATAGGTATATTTATAAGTAACTGACAAACTGTTGATCGTAGCTACAGGTTATAACAATAGGTACCTACCGCTAGTACTAAATTCGTGGATTCGTCTTCTTTCGGTATTTGGCTTTGACTTATTTCTTGAAGTCGGGCACTGAATTCATTCTAGAATAAAAAACAATTATGTTTATACAGGGTTCAAAAAAAATCAGCTGTTCCATAGAAAAATGTCAATGACACTCGACAAAATCTATGGAACAGCTGTTTTTTTTTTCGCGAATTTCGGGTTGGTCCCATAGCAAAAGTTGTTGTTTATGATGTTAGGTATCTAGACCTGCGAGGTTGCTGGTGTTTCTGAAATAACCCTGTATATACAAGGGCAACGAAATAGCTACCGCATTATTTAATTAATTGCAGACAATACATAATTTATCCTAACTAATGTACCTACATTAGGAAAACATCGTGAGGAAACCTGCATACTGTCCGGAGAAGAAATTCAATGGTATGTGAATCCACCAACCTGCACTTGGCCAGCGTGGTGGAATGCGGCCTAACCTAGACCTGTATCCCAGCAGTAGGACGATTAACGGTTGATTATGCAGATGATAAATGTACTTACCTCTGGTATTAATTTCAGATATTTGTCTCTTAATTTTCCACTTTCGCACATTCCTGAAGGTCCAGTAACTTCATTCTACAACAAGAAAATATTAATCATGAAAAACTACAATGCCTGTTTCATGTCAATCCTTGTGTAATACAAAAACTTACGTCTAATATTTGAAATTCCCCAACCAATTCTTTATCATAGCTTGTGTTTGCCGCTTGTTCCCCAAATCCAGCATCTGAATCAAATGCACTTTCCAGTCCATCCAGTGTTGAATCAAGTGGTATTTTTACTTGGCCTTGGTGGTCCAGTCCATGTGGCGAAAGGTTGGACCTGCCTTCTTCTGCAAAAAGTATATGTAGATAGAGTTAAAAAACACTGTATGTAACATGTAATTATATATTTGTACTAGCTGACTCGACAGACGTTGTCCTGTCAAAAGCCATTGCGTCAATTCTATGTCAAATATTGCGTAACTATAGCAACCGTAGTATGTTGATGCTAACTTGTCAATTTATAGTAAAAATTATCAGTATATATATAATTTGCAATAAATTAAAATTGCGACTATAATTTGAGATTTAAACTATCCTATCTCTCAAGTTGGATCGAACTGCACATGGTGTGCGAATTTTATTATAATCGGTTAAGTGGTTTAGGAGTCCATTGAGGACAAACATTGTGACACGAGATTTATATATATTAAGATATTATGTATGAACTGTATCACTTGATTAATAATAATTAATTTGACACCAGCAGTTGGCAACCAGCAATGATTGTTTAAAAATATACTGTAATAAATAAATAAATAATAATAGTTCCTACCTGTTAGTAGCATTTCTTTCTTCACTGCAGCTCCTTTAAGGTCAGTGACCGCAGCTTTTGCCTTTCTGGCGTTTCTTTCCCAACACTTCTTTAACTGCTGAGTGTTTCTAACACAGAAAGAGCTTATGGAATTAAACTCTTCAGTTAGTTTACTCCATCCCTTTATTTTTTAATTTGACGTAACAGTGTCACAACACAACACAACACTGACATTTAAAAATGGAATCAATGGGCCAAAACCCAGCATGTCACAAAATGCACGATAAAACAAATAAAACACCATGCAAAACATAAAAACAACCTCAAGTCAAATAACTCAATTATACAAGTATAATCAATCAGCTAATTAAAAAATAGCTGTGTTGCATAAATGGCATATAAAAAATACCATTTCACTCATTGCTCCCCTGCATTGTGTCGGGGATGCCATGAAACACACAAAGACAAGGACAACTTACACCCAGACCCAGCACAGATATTTAAATTCAGTAGCTATGCCTAACAAGAGCTTTATTATACAACTAGTGAAAATAATATGCTTATGGGCCCAAGTTTGAAGGCATTTTAAGACAGATCTAAACTAACTAAAAACATATCTGTCTTTATCATTGCAAGCCATTAGACAAGGATGCCAATAGTTTTAGAAAATTTAGATCTGTCTTAAAAAGCCTTCAAACTTGGGCCTTATCTGTAACAATGACATCACAAACAATGACATCCTTAGATTTTGAACCAACCCTTTTCAAATCATTCAATCGACATTCTCAATTCTTTGATTTAGTAATTGTCTGTTACTTTTTCATCATGAGACGTAAAATATTTTAACGGTAATTTTAATGTAAAAGACTATGTATTTGAAAAAGTTTGGTGAAATTAGCTCTTGGGGTCTTATTTATAAACGCTGCTTACATTGACAAATATCATAATAACAAAAAACGAGAGAGTTCAAGAGATACAGCCAGGTGACAGATGCACAAACACAGACAGACAGGGGAGTCTTAGTAATAGGGTCCCATTTTACCCTTTGGGTACAGAACCCTAAAAAGTAGTGCATAGTACTAACTAATGTCACATATCACAACACGTTCGGTGCCACCAACTCCCCGGAGTTTATGTAAATCTCCCGTGCCGACGACTCACATGGCGAGTTCAGTGTTTTTCAACCGTCAACCATAAAATGTAGGCGGCATCCGAGAAGACATCATGAAAATCGTAGTGGTACTGAATGTGTTAAGCAGTGTTTATAAGTAAGGGTGGCCCTTATAGTTAATTTATACTCACTCATTAGTAGGATGTGCCTTAGTTGGTTTGCTGCTCTTAGGCGTTTCAGGCTTGGCTTTAGTTTGTTTGCTGCTTTTAGGCGACTGATTTGCTTCATATTTAAAACTGTCATGTAATTTTTTCTCTATGGATATCTTCTCTTTTGGTTTTTCAATGTTATCTGCTGAAGAAGTGTAAAATTAACAAGATTAGGCTCTATTGTAGATTTTCAAAAGTAATTGCTTAATTTAAAAGTTTTATGACATCTTCTTTGTTCATATTTAAAATGGAATTGCTGTTTGTTAGTCTTGCTAACACTCGAGAAAGGCTGGACCGATTAAAATTTTTAATTTTTTTTTGTACACTCTAATACAAAGAATGTTTAAAAGTAAAAAAAACAGCAGTTGAAAAAGTAAATAAATTGTGAGTGCTTAGCACAACTCTACAGTTGCTTAGCTCTTCTCTAACTCTCTACTGCTGTTACATTGTTGCCACTATGCCTTCAGTGATTCTTTGTTATTTTGTACCTTTGTTCTCAGTATCAGAATCATCAGAATCTACAGGATTAATTCGAATTCTCTTTCTCTTCTTGGCTGGTGCAATTCGAACCTCCTCTTCACTGTCGCTGTTTTGTTTATTTACTTCAGGGGAAGCTGTGGGTTGTCTTTCTCTTTTCTTTTCTGCAAAAAGATAGTTTTCAGATTAATTCCTCATATAGATTGTGGATATGAGTATCAGAAAAGTACTTTCAATTCAAGTACCCTCACCCTAAACATAAGATGTACCAATCTTGATTCACCTTTTACCCAAGTACAATTTACGAAGTGCCACTTTCTCATCCTTCTAAAAGCTTTGTGGTTTTACTTCTACTATCTGGAGATAAGTAAAACCGAAAACATGTTTCCTTTTAATTATAATCTTATCTTATTGTTTTATTACGCGTAATAACATCAGCCGGCACATCAAAGCCAGGACTTAAAGAGTGTAAGTATGCCACAAAGTATGTATATTTTTAAGGAAAATATTATGCTTGAGGGACCATACTATGCAGTGTTGTAGTCAAAGATTAAAGGGTAGTACTTACTCTCAGTTATCTTGTTTTCTTCGAATTTGTTTAAATTGTTTAGCTTAGGTTCGTCATCACTCTTCTTAGGTTTTTTGGTGGCCGGAGGGGTTTTGGTAAAGTAGTTGAAGAGGGTATTGGAAGCACCTGTGCTGTTGCGCTTCGACATCATGTACTAGCACAACAGCAACTTTTATTTCTGTTTAAACGTAATTATTTAATTTAGTGTCGGAGCGAACCACACATTTCTACATCTACAAGTTTTAGCGCACTTTTTATTTTGACATAAAATTATATATTGACACTTGACAGTGACTTTATTATTACTCAATTTCGCCATAGTTTTTCTTTTCTTACTTGATGGGCAAGTTAGAACTATTAAGACTATACTTAGGCCCTTGTTTCATTAAAATTCAGAAGTATTTTACCATGGAGTTTTAGAAAAGATTCACAACATTTACGTTCACATCGACGTTTCAGAACTTTATAAAGTTTTCCTATATTCTCATACATGTTGAAGATAACTATTTTTGATGTTAATAAGTTTCATACTTCATAACATTCTGGAACAGCTAACGGGTTTGAATGTCTGATATAGAAGTAGCCGTTATACCCTGGATGAACAGGCTGTTTTACTAAGGGCTAAAAAGTATAACCCAAAATAAAGATAGCTCGTGCAGATTAATGTGTGAATGTTTGTTGCCACGTATCTCCGAAATTACTGAACCGTTTTTCCTTAGAGCATTGAACCAGACGTCTGGTTTAATGCTCTAAGCGTTTTTCTATAAAATTTGGAATAAACTATAAAGCCTATATTAAGCCGGGGGATAACTGCCGAAAATAAAATAAACTGTATAATAGGTATTAAAGTTTTGTCACTTTTATTCATAAAAATCTTACAGGCAACTACCAGTTCACAAGTCCGTAAGTACTAACAAAATATCTTATCAATAATTTTGGTTGCAAAATGGCAGTTTTATAACCATCGTTAGGACCGACTCCCCGGCCAGAGCTACCTTAGACTATCAGAGTTATATTATTTATAAACCAGGCCCTTAAGCGCGCATTATTAATATTTTTAAAGAAAAAAAAAACAAAGAATTTAAAAAATAAGGAACAATCAATTCAACAACGTTGGAAATCTTAAGTAAATGCGCGATTGTGTGATATGGGTAATTAGACCTCTTCACACCACACTGTTATACATATTATTCTAAGACATTCCCTATTTTTCGGAATATACAGTGCGCCACAGTTATATATGCATGTGGTTAAAATGACGACGGGGCGGGCACACAAAATAAAACAAGCCATCAGCTATTGTGGTTCCACTTCTAACAGTTCACAACAACAACTTCTAACACTTCTAACTATGGAATAGTTAATGTAGGACAGATAGCAAAATGTGAACATGTCGATACAAATGTATGCGAGTAATATCGTACTTCTATGAAACCAGTGGGTCTAGCACAACTTTGACGTAAAAATACGGAGCGAGTTTTCGATAGAAAAGTGTACACCATTTACGACTGTCAAGTGTGCTTCCGACGGGTGCAAATGGCGTACACTTTTCTATCGAATACTCGCTACGTATTTTTACGTCAAAGTTGTGCTAGACCCACAGGTTAAAAAATTATGTCGCGGTGCTAGCCCAGTAAACTATGACGCTGTCTGTGGCAGTAAACTGACGCTTACAGCGTCATAGTGCTATTGCTAATGTTGCTGAGGTCCGAAATATTTGAATACACTCGCGGTTATTGGCGTTCTATCAAATCGTCAGTGAATAATGCACCGGCCCTGAGCATGGCAACAATACTTTGACGAAAGACGAAGAATTATCTAATAGGTAAATTCAGACCACTTCTTTTCTTATGATATTTTCTAGCGAAGTCTGAAGAGGTCCCATTTCACGTCCAATTTTTTGGAATGCCGTACGTTAAGAATGTATTACAAACATTAAAAAAGTTATATAGTTTCCTCTAAAATATCTTCGTACAGGAAACAGTCAAACAAATAAAATAAAACAATTTACAATTTGTTATAATATTGTGTCGGCTATAAACTCTCGTTTTTGGTCCGTGTTGGCGAGTGCCGGCATTATATTCAATACACAAAAATAACTAAAAAGAATAAATAACCTCTAAACATCTTAGAATCTAACAAAATATCTTTAAGTAAATAAATTTTCTATAGTAGAGAATACCTACACACAATATAATATTTATTATAGCATATTATTTGTATTTAAAATAACAATTATAAACGTACATCCATAGTACCAAATTAATAATCCAGTAACATAGCACACAAATAGTTTTGTGACATTCAATAAACCACATCAGTTTCGAATTGATACCTACACATTGTTTTTCCATAAAAAGTGTGGGAAACACAAACAAGACGAAAACAAACCACAAAGAACTTGTTTTTTCATTACGCCCAAAAAAATAAAAGGGTGGCACAAGGCATCGTACAGTGTGCACAACTTTGATGTAAAAATACGTAGCGAGTACCTACTCGTATTTGATAGAAAAGTGTAAGGTATTTACGCATATCAGGGGCGATTCTGACGAGCATAAATGACGTACACTTTTCGATCGTTTGCATACTAAAGTATCCACGGACGTAAGACGCAATATTTTTTGAATTTTGTATTTACGGTCGTGCAATTGGTTCCGACATTACGAACATAGCCGCTATTTTCATTTCTTTTTTTACGTTCTGTATTTCCCGTGGCGCAAGTGGTTACGATCCTTTGCACCAGTCCTCAATCCACATCCTTACATAATGATTTGAGGTTCAGAAACGGAGAGGGCTATAGACTTGTGCGGCAACACTTGGCCTCCATTGATACTTAACCGCAATTTTCTTTTCTTTTTTTTAAATATTGTTTTTCCCGTGGCGCAAGTGGTTACGATCCTTTGCACCAGTCCTCAATCCAGAGCCTTACATAATGATTTGAGGTTCAGGCACGGAGAGTGCTATAGACTTGTGCGGCAACACTTGGCCTCCGTTGATGTATAGTTCGTCTTTGACTATAACATCTTCTCCTAGCACAGTGGTGTTTTCCATCCGCACCCAGCGGCCGACGACGGAGCGCCAGCCCACTATGCAGCCGTCGAGCCACGCGTGCTGTCTGACCACGGCGCCGCGGAGGATTGTGCTGCGCTTGATGCATGCACCTGTAAGGGAGACATTTTTGTGTTATAGAGATTAAAAAAAAACCGACTGCTTAATTAATTTGGATGACTTATTTCTTTATTATTTTTTTTTAATATCATATTAAATAACTGAACTTTTCTTTGGTGGAATTTCTGTGGGGCCAATCTAAAAGTATAATTATTATTAAAATATAATTGATCAACCGAATCAAAAAATCCGTTTAAAAAAAGGATTTTAACAATTGGTTTACTAATTACGGAGTTCTAAGGTCACCAACAAAAAAAACAACCTTTCTTTTACCAAGGGGTACATCTAGTCAGCAATAAAATTTTATTGAAACCGCATTCCTCAAACATGTCATCCGTCCCACAGTAGCACTTGTTAAAATAAGGGTACTTGTAGGTACTTACCATCTTCAATAACAACATCAGGGCCAACAGTGACGTTGGGTCCTATCCGGCATCCCTTGCCGATGGTCGCTGTCGCGTCGATCAGTACGTTCCCAACCACGCAGGGAGCGTCGTACAGCTTGTTCGAGTTCTTCTGACGTAGACTGGTGAGGTATAGGCACATTCCTGCAAAGAGTGAGAAAGGTTTGTTGAGTCAAGTAATTAATTTAAAAATATTCCCGACTAGAAAACAGATGAAAAAAACCAAAAAGTTCAACCTGGGGTTATTTAAAAGATGAGTGAATAGGTATTTTCTAGGCAAGCGTGCTATATCTTCGACCACTTCGTCGCTTTCCATCAGGATCAGGTGAGGTTGTGGTCAAACGCATGTCCAGAGTGTAAAAAGAATAATAAGATGGTAATCTTCACGCGGTTCAACGGATTTTCTTTCATCTTAGCTAAGAATACTTGCGATCAAGTCATGTTTCAAACCATATTACAGGTTCAAATTCGGTTCGGTACAATGCCACATGTTACACCTCTCTTTTTGCGGAGGCATAAACACAGTGCACCATATAATAATAATAATAATCATTTATTCAGGCAATTACAGCCACACACACACTAAATATTGTAATCAAATAAAATTAAATTTAAAATAAAAATAAAATGTCAAATAATAATACAAAATAAAAATATACAAAAAATAAAAGAATCAAAAAAAAACAAAAAAAAATGCCAGTGACAAACAAGCAGACGGCCTATTAGTATGGCGATTATGGTCACTTATGGATACTTGTAACACTGGAGGCATCACAGATACATTTCCAGCATTTTAAGACTCTTTTATCAGCCTATTTGAAGAACCCCATGTTGTATGTAGTTACTCAGAAATAACTTAACTTACTTACTTACTTTACTTAACTTTGTACTTAACTTACTTGTTTAGATTAGATAGTACATTATACAGAAAATCGTAAAGTTAATTTGTCTGTAAACGACAATAGTCACTGACCCCGGTTTCGGTGGAGATAAATAAATGTATAAAAATCTTTAGATAACTTTTTTTTTAAGTACATTTCCATTTATTTATTCAGTTACGTGGAATAATGATGTCATTGATTACAGAATTAGATAAAATCCGACATGCAATTAAAATATGTGATTTAGAGTTTAATTAAAAATATAGATTAGTATTAGTAGATAGTAATTCAATTAAATATTGATTTTAATCAGGTACTTATCTTACTTTATGGAATCTTTTAATATTGATGAACTAATGTTTTTGATAAAACGGGGATTTTTGCGTTACAATTAGCTGCGGCTCGCGGTTTAACCCCCTACAGTAACCGTTATTTATTCTGTCCTCAAATTATATTATGTTAATTAAATCCAGCCATCCAAATTGGACCCAAACTTGTTATGGCGTTTTAGCGTAAAAAAGCAATCTTAATATATGTAAATCTCGTGTCACAATGTTTGTCCTCAATGGACTCCTAAACCACTTAACCGATTATAATAAAATTCGCACACCATGTGCAGTTCGATCCAACTTGAGAGATAGGATAGTTTAAATCTCAAATTATAGTCGCAATTTTAATTTATTGCAAATTATATATATACTGATAATTTTTACTAAGCATCAACATACTACGGTTGCTATAGTTACGCAATGGCTTTTGACAGGACAACGTCTGTCGAGTCAGCTAGTAAATATATAAAAACACACCCCCACACAGATATTTTATATGGAATAGCTGAAATTTTTTCTCGATTTCAGTGTTGGTCCAATAGTAAAGTTATTCATAATGATGAGTACTATGAGTCCTATTAACATACCCTTCTTTATAACCCTGCATAGTTAAGGCGTAAAAGTGGAACAAAGTCATTTCCGCATTTTTAATATCAGTAACGATTGCGATAGACAAAATTTTATTACCAGTTAAGAAATCCTTCGGTTGCCCCACATCCATCCAGAACCCTTGCAGTTCCATCGCATGGAGCTGACCATCTTTGGCCATGAAAGGGAACACTTCCTTCTCTATAGACATTGGTCGGAGTTCTATCCTGCTGAGCACTGATGGGTTGAGGATGTACATGCCTGTAAAAATATTAAAAAAAGAATTAGCTGCGTCAATTACACCATCTATGCCATGCCTGGATCAGACCAGCCCGGACCGGTCATGACCAGACCATGCTACCGGAGCTGTTGTGCCAATGACCCTGAGGCTTGCTTCAATAAATTTATGGAGGTGGGTTGGCTCTGATAAAGGAGATGTATGTTTCTCCTTTGTCAAAGCCAGCCCACCTTTCGGGACCCACACCTTATGGGACGCCGGTGCGGGACTTATAGCCCCCATCTATCTATCTATATTTATAAAAATGAAACCCGTTTTCCTTGGTCACGGCCTCACGCGTGAATGGCTGGACCGATTTCACTAATTCTTTTTTTGTTGTATTTGTTATTATTAGGAGAAGGTTCTCACGGAAAAATTTTTTAAGAAAATCTCTCAGAAATATTGAAAAACCCTAAAAACAGCCCTTTTATTTTTCCCATACAAACGTTTTCTAACTAAAACGAGCTTTATTGCTATTGTATAAAGTTCATATTGAATTGCAAGCACTCACTGTTGTTTAAGCAATGTAGGTATGTTCCTAACGTCCAAGAGTCAATTTGCACTTTATTACCTCTGTACAAAATTCAAATTCAATCATATCTATCAAAACAGTGTGCGTTTTATACTGATAATTTTTACTATAAATTGACAAGTTAGCATCAACAAACTACGGTTGCTATAGTTACGCAATAGCATGAGAATAGAGGTTATAACAAAGAGTTCCTATAATTATTCTCAACACCTTTGGTCACGCCATCACGCGTGAACGACTGGACCGATTTCAATTTACTCTACGTTTATCCCAAAGTCTACCCGTGCGAAGCCGGGACGGGCCGCTAGTATCGAATAAAAATTAGCTACTTTATACAGAGAGACAAACAAAAGGATAAGACTACAAGTACAGTCAGAGTCTAGTCTAGTCTCTCACTATAAGAGATCCTTTTCACCACTATGGTATGGAACCCTTGGAACTAAATTGAGAAAGTATTCAGAAGTAGCATTGTTTTACAGTTTGTTTGCTATAAAAATTGTTTATAGTGTAAAAATAACAGGAAAATAATTTATTGTTAAGTTTAAGTTTTAAGTTTTTCAAATTTATAAGTTGCAGAGCTAATACATTAAAAAATGAGATGTTTTTATTCTGTCTTTTGCAACTGTTTTGAACATCCTTGATGAATGTAGACATTCATGGATAGAAAAACTCTTTATAATCAAAGACTGAAGATTGTTCAACTTCGGTAAAGATCAATTAACCTTCACTTTTTCACAACAAAATGGCTGAACCAATTTTATTATAGGATTAACAATTCCAGTTATTAATTTACCAAGTATCTTCTGCCTGATAAGACTGACTGACTAAGTCACGAAAAAGACGTAAAACTTTATGAGCATGCTTAAAGCATAGTCATAAAACTAAAAACCAATATTAAGAGAATAGCTTTTATAGTTTGCCTCATTCGTTATGCGACTATATCTACAGGGTTATTCATAAAGGGTATGCTAAGCCGAAAAGGGCTCATAGTACTCATCATAATGGACAACTGAGCCCTTTTCGGCTTAGCATACCCTTTATGAATAACCCTATATAACAGCGAGGGTAAGAAACACAGAAGATTAATAGCCATGAGTTAGAGTGAGAGATCAGTATCCGCATATTGAAAGCATGTCAACTATACACGCTAATGGCATTGTTCTGTTGAAACGATGTAAAACAAATCTATAAAATTATTGCCATCCTATTCTCATATTTTATAATGAATAGAGATGTAGATAAATAACTAGTCCTATCAGATTAGTGGGATAACTCTTAGCGACAAGGCCGCCAGACGCCGCACTAGTTTTTGAGCATTATTATCCTTTCTTTGTAATTTCTGGTGTAAACAATAAAGAATTTATTCATTCCCTTCACTTAGGGAGTGATACTAAACAACTATAATTATAGCAACAAGCTTTAGAATTACATTTTTCTTACCAGCATTAATTTTATTTGATATGAACTCTTGCGGTTTCTCTATGAAGCTCTCTATTTCTCCATCCTCTTTGTAACAGACCACTCCGTACTTCGATGGCTCTTCTACTTTGGTCACAACTATGGTGCCTTCCTGAAATTATGATGAATTAATGTTACTACTTACATTATGCGTTGTGTATAAGAAGTATTAGGGTATTATGTTACGACTTAATAAGCTCTTTACCACAATTAACACTTTGGCTGCGGCTAGTTATCACATGTGCTGGCCCCAGGCGCGGCTAATAGTCAAACGCCTTGTTTTTTACGCGCCTGGCGTGTGCAGCCGCACTCGCGTCTTTCAAGGAAAAACACTAGGAATTTGTTTCCCGTAGCCAAAGTGTTAAGTAAAAGAGACTTCTAAACAAGCTACTAGTGTCAAACGGAAAATATCTCAAAACCTTCGTCAAAATATAGAAAATGAACTAGCATAGAACATGTAAGAAATAATAAACTAGCATATCATCTCATTCCTTCAAGAACTGATACATTCAAGTAATAGTATGTACAGTTAGCAACAGTTATAATACAGTTGCAATTTAAAATATATTGGCCTTCAGTATCTAATTAGAATAAAAAGCTGTTAATTTTAATTTAATAATTGCTCAGAAGTGTCATTTGGCAATGATTGTTAAAAGGAAAAGGAAAGTTGCTACTACTGACTGTACATACAGTACTAGCATAGATTCATACATTCTCGTTAGTTGAGTCAACATTGTATTAATCACACAGGATATTAGCTATCAGATATATTTAGCTATCTTTATGTTTGTATATCTATACCTAGTAAAAGTATCTTATTTTCTAACAGAAAACATGTTTAAAGATGACTTTCTGCAAGTAACACCTATTTTTATAAATCAACTAATTGGCTAAATACGTAACAAAATTCTTATCAGTTACTAGCTGACCCTTGCCCACTTCGTTGGGCATAATGTTAATTAAACCCGAAGCCATCACGCGCCGTTCGGACCGTTTTTTCTCCGATTCACTTTGCAAAACGGACTACCACGTAAAAGCCTTTTATTTTTCGGTTTTTTATATAACCTATGACACTCAGCAATAATGTGGCTTTCTATTGGTGAAAGAATTTTTAAAATCGGTTCAGTAGATCCCGAGATTACCCCTTACAATTTAACAAATATACAAACACACAAACTTTACTTCTTTATAATATTAGTATAGATTTCAATGATTTAATCAATAACCAAAGTTGCTGTTTAAGTGCTCAGTTACCATCATGTAGTATGTAACATTTGTTATCAGTTTTTGTTAAACATGCATTTTAAAACTGTTTTATTGACCTATAAACTATGTAGATAACAATCATACCTTTCCATGACTTCTATGGTACTTCGCAAGCTCTTTGAAGGGAAAATCACAGATGACATCGGAGTTTAGTACGAAGAATGGTTCAGGACTCGTGGTGAGCAGTTCTCGGGCCAGGGCTAAAGGTCCAGCAGTGCCGAGGGGCTCCGTTTCATGTGAGAATGTTAGTGATACTCCAAGCTTTGACACCTCCTCTGTCAACTCTTTTTCCATGTCATCCGCTCTGTATGATACTGCCAAGATGACCTACACCAAAAAAGCTTATTGGTAATCGAAAAATAATGTACATTGGAAAATAAAAGGCTGACAAATATTTGGAATTCAAATTATTATTTTACCTCAAATGTAAAAATATATTTCCAGTTACGTTTTGTGTGATGTTATTTACACAACTTCGGCTTTGAATAGACCTTTTCTATAAAGTGTTGAGAGTTAAACAGATCTTATTAATAATTTTAATACTGTTAGTTTTGAAATTGGTTGGTTTTTTCTTAGAGTATAAATTACCTGGGTGACTCCAGCTTCAACTAAAGCTTCGATTTGATGCAAGAGAATGGGCTTGTTAGCAAACTCCACTAGGGGCTTTGGTCTGCTCAAAGTTAGAGGTCTCAAGCGTGTCCCATAGCCCCCAACTAAAATTAGCGCCCTGATTTCTCCCAGCTTCTTATCTGTTCCACACATATTGCTAATTTACAATTTAATTAAAATAATTATCCGGTAGGTATGGCACGTAGCGGTCGTAACGTCGCGTCGTTACGTTTTATCGCGCGGATATATTACTGCTGCAAGTTTATATACGTGGCCACACTTTATTACGAAACTTTGAATGTTACTAAATGTACAACAAAACAGATTAAAGAATTTTAATATAAACGGCAAAACAGATTAATAATACGTGCAATTCGTGAGATACATAGGTAGAATGAAAACAATGAAACACTGGCAATAGAATAGTTAGATAGGTACACGTCATGTCACAACAAAGATGACGCTGACATTGACAACGACAGACTATACAGAAACTAAAAAAAAAACATTTAGGGCTCTCTGACCGGAAATGCAGTGATGAACCTCCATAATTTTTCACAAAACGTCGAGAGTTAAATCATAATCGACTAAATTTCCTAACGATAAAAAGCTGGTAGCACTTGTTTTGTTGTAAATTTGTATGATTAAATTAATTGGGTTCCGTAGTAAACTGTAAAATCCTTTTGGTTAGCTTGAACTCCGGTATGATGTAGTTACAATCGTGCTAGAGGAATCGCCTATAATTTAGGTTTTATAGTTGTTCAATAATAATTCCAAATTTTTACCATGGCATTTTCATTTAAAATAAGTAGGTACTGTTTTACTGCGTACGATTTTTTCGCACAGAAAACTAAACAAAAACAATGATTTTATCTTCTTCAAAATAGAAAGCTGGCAACACTGGTCTGTCAGTTTCAGTTACGTAATGGCTTTTGAACAAGCTGTCAGTGTCACTTAATTATTTTTCGTCCTTCCCCTTTTCCAAACTATATAAATATCTTTAGTTAGTTACAATGGCGGTTCCAACGAGGATTTTGTGTAGACTAAAAGGTAAAGTCTCAAACATATTACTGATAATTTACACCTCTCCAAAAATTCTCATATCAAACCATATGTTAGGTTAGATGATATTCTTATGATAACCTAAGATAAACTTGTAGTTAAATTTGTGCCCATTACCTAAATTATTTCTTAGCAGTCGAAATATTCGAGTAATAAGCTAGTCACCACCACCACCACCATTTATAAAAATTATGTAAATAGTTTTATTACGTAGCGTCAATGTCGTATTCATTAGGTCTCAGTAACCGAGACCTTCATCTAAAAATACCTATTCTATTCTCAGATTGATAACTTTGTCATTCACATTTCGTCAATAGTAGCCAAATACATAGTTTTTTGTACCAACAGTTCTTAGTGCATGTAAAGTAAAACTACATAAACTGTTTGGATACTGGATCAATAAGTTGACCTTTGGCACTGCCATTCCATTAGATAGAGCAACATTTGGTTCAATCATTGGTTGACCTCAACTGCATTGTTACCTGCAACATTATTAATTCATGCACAGTTTATTACATGGAATAGGTACATCTTATAATGGACTTGTTATCCACTTTTCCTAAATGGAACAAACAATACTGGCAACTGATAAAAAATGTTTTACTTTTACAGTACCAAAGTTTATTATCACATGAAGATTTATTTTATCATATTTATGATGTTTTTGTTCTGTGCTCAATGAATAAACAGTTTATGTATTTTCAAATAGATTGTAACTTAACACAATAATTTAAGTATAGGGTAAACAACTTTCTGATTAAGATTTATAACTGTACTATTGATACTTCTATAGATGGACTTAAGTTCACCAATGTCAGACACTCATCCGGTGCAATTCCATACCACGAGACACGAAAGAACTTGGTTTTGACGAAAGAAACTAAGGTCATAGTCCAAGGGTTCACTGGCAAACAGGGTACCTTTCACAGCCAGCAAGCATTGGACTATGGAACCAATGTTGTTGGTGGAGTCTCACCCAAGAAGGCGGGGCAGGAGCATCTCGGGAAGCCTGTCTTCAAAACCGTAAGGGAAGCAATTGAAAAGACTCAATGTCATGCGTCGGTGATCTACGTGCCTCCACCGGGAGCTGCATCGGCGATATTGGAAGCCATTGAGGCTGAAGTACCACTTATTGTGTGCATCACTGAGGGGGTGCCACAGCATGTTAGTATCTTTTAAATAATGTTATAAGTACTTTAATAATTTGGTAATTAGAATCATACAACTAGCTACAGTCTTAATTCATAGTCAGACAATTCATTTCCAACAACCTACCTAAGCAGCTACTGTATGTTTTCAAGAGTATACTACCACCTTTGTTGTCTCTTTATTTTATGTTTTTGGTTTCGGCTTATTTTGAAAAGAGTGAAATACTTAAACTAGACTGGTTTATTATGTCTTTCCAACATGACTTTGATCAAGAAATCAATTACAAAACAAAATGGACAGTGTTTTTTTAAGTATGACATTCTAGAGTGTTAACAAACATCTATGTATAACATCTCCTTGTATTTTTCCAGGATATGGTCCGTGTAAAGCATGCTTTGCTGCGGCAGAACAAGTCTCGACTGGTTGGGCCTAACTGCCCGGGCATCATTGCACCGGGCCGCTGCAAGATCGGTATCATGCCGGCAGCAGTGCACCAGGAAGGCATGATCGGCGTCGTCTCGCGCTCGGGTACTCTTACTTACGAGGCCTGCCATCAAACCAGTTTGGTAAGATTATTCGTACTTTGTTATTTTGTCCACGGGTCTATAGTTTAATTTGTATGGTTCCGTAATGAATGGTGAAGTGTTCCGGGTAGCTGTGCATTGTAGAATGGGATACAAGAAGTGTGTGGCAGGCAGGTAGCTGCGCAGTGTGCAAGTGGACAGTCTGCCTTGGGACACCAAAAGTATTCTGTGTTCCATGTGTTTGTGTACTGGTGCTGATTGAGTTCATACCCCTAAGTTGTTTCTGTACTCAGCTATTGGAGAGTGGGATAGGAACAATCGTTTACAAACTTTTACACCTAATTTGTTTTATCTGACTTCAAGATAAGATAGGTTATTTTTATTATCGACTTTTATCTCTGAAGTTTATGAACCTGCAATTTCAAACCTAGATACTGAGATATGCCATATATGACTGCATATATGCTGATATATGACGGCCTGTTTGGCTCAGCCTTATAAGCCAGAGGTCCCGGGTTCGATTCCCGGTCGGGCAGATGTTTGAATGATGAATTTAAATATCTGTTCTGGGTCTGGGTGTTAGTTGTCCTTGTCTTTGTGTATGTTCCATGGCATCCCCGACACAGGAATTTATCCTAGTGGGGAGCTATGAGTGTGAAACATTATTTATTATTATTTATTATCTGTTGTACAATTTTCTCAGCTAAAGTCTAAAATTGTTGCGTCCTTTTCTCTTATATTGCAAAGAAAAAAGATGCAAGTAACAGTTTTGCTAGATTGGACTAGTTTAGGTAGAAGTACAATACAATCAAGGCCAACAATAGCTTTCGAGGAGGACCCAAATCAACAGTACCAGATATAACTGGATGTTAGCACTTTGAACAATAGGTTTGTGCTGGACAGTGGGTCAAGCTAAACTGGTTAGTCAAAAGATGCTGGATTGCCGAAATAACTTACTTGGACACTTAGTAATTTATCTTATCTTAATTTAATTATCTACTTAAATCGAAAAACTAAGTACACTTGTCCATCTTCTAATGTTTTTTTTTGAAATGGTTTTGGTGTTTATTATCTTTGTTATCTTGTGTCATGATAGGCTCGCGGAAGATTGTTTGTTGTAGGTGTTGTATAAAATGTTATGAAAACTTTAAAAGTTACATAATAATTAAATCCCCATTTTTCTTAGCTAGGGCAAAAACTTTTTATACGCGCCCTTCAGGTCTGGGGTCCCTTTTCCCTATTCAATTCTTACGTCCACTACAAATTTTAAAACAAAGTAAATATTAGGTAATAGTTTCACGAGACTACTGCAAATGATATTATGTAAAACGTATATTTACCCAAAACTACGTACTATTATGTATCAAGGTAGCTGCGTCACGAATTAGCGAGCTTGTCGGTCTTTCAACAGCCTTGACCACAGTATCAAATAGTTGCCTTGATCATGATGTCTCTTTATAAGAAACTAGCTGCGCCCCGCGGTTTCACCCGCGTTTTCCGGAATAAAAAGTAGTCTATGTGTTAATCCAGACCATGAACAACCTTCATTTCAAATTTCGTCTAAATCCGTTCGGGAGTTTTTACGTGAAAGATTAACAAACATACATACGCACAAAACTTTCGCGTTAGTAATATTAGTAGGTATAAATTTAAAAAACCTCGATTAGAAAAAAAAATCTTCAAATGGCTGAACCGATTTGGTGCCATTTAAATATTACGTAAGCACCCAATAGGGATAGGGCGAGGGATCTAAAAATCTGCTTACGTAAAAGTTGAATGATCCCTTTTCTTGAATCATAGCTAAAAGATTCGATCAAGTCACTCTTCGAGCATAAAAATACTAAATAGAAATCGGTTCAGTCGTTTGAGAGCTACGATACCACAGACAGACAGACACGCGCACACACACACACACACACACACGTTAAACTTAAAACACTTCTAGGTACTCTTTTAGCGTCGGCGTCGGTTAAAAAGCACCTATTTCTGTAACTATAAAAGATATAAATATCAACCCATGATACCAACCTTGCTTTAACATCTGTTTTTGCGTTTTTCCAGACTGGCCTTGGGCAGTCGCTGTGCGTCGGCATCGGCGGTGACCCGTTCAACGGCACCGACTTCATCGACTGTCTCGAGGTGTTCCTCAAGGACCCCAAGACTAAGGGCATCATCCTCATCGGTGAGATCGGAGGAAACGCCGAAGAGTTGGCCTCGGACTATCTGACACAGCACAACACGGTTAGTACAAATTTAATAGTTGGAATAACAATTATTTTCAGCATTTACTTGTGAAACATTAGGGTTCTCCAACGACTTCCTACGCCAAAGATATCTAGCATAGTGCGAGCGCTTTCAGTCAAAGTATTGGTACAAAGTGCTTGTAAGAATGCTCCACCCACCAATAGCAGGCCATTATCGATGTCATAGATGTCTATTGGGTGTCGAAACGTTGGCCTTTCCTATTAATATTTGGGCCCGCTATTGAAATCCCGATTCAGTTTTACCAACCTTCCATTTTACCCTTGGCCGATGATTCCCAACTGCTCAATCGAAAGACACACGGCTAAAGTAACCTGAACAAATGGTCATTGCCTGAAAAACTTGAGAAGGATTACGTGCATCCTTCTCAATTTGCATAGATACATGCATCCTGCTCTGGCAGTCTGGCACATTCGTGAACTATCATAAGTTAATTGCACCCTGTCCAAGAGTCCTGAATCTTGACTCCGTCTCCTCGTAGCCTTGCGATTTTAAAATTGTCATGCACCTACTTCGAATAACTACTCAGCTTTAGGAGTCTACTGTTTTGTATACTTTTTTGATAGTATATTATAGAATAAGCAGAATAGAATGTATTTTTTTATGATCTGAAGAATTTAATGTTCGGGGTGTAGACTCTTAAAAATAGTTACAAGAAATATAACCCTGGTACTCAAATTCTAGTGGTGCTACCTATATCTCAGACCCACAGAACGATCTGAAGATGACCATAACAGTTGTGTATTATTTAGATTACAGTCTGTCTGAATCCATCCAAATCAGATAAACATGTTGTTG
Source organism: Alcis repandata (assembly GCA_949125135.1). NCBI lineage: Eukaryota > Metazoa > Arthropoda > Insecta > Lepidoptera > Geometridae > Alcis > Alcis repandata. The sequence goes on from OX421240.1 coordinate 5,633,880, forward strand.
AGCTACTTTACCTAAAAAACGTTCCTATTTCTCATACTTTCGCATTTACGTAAAAGGCATACATTTTTGTAGCGAATACTCCCTACGTATTTTACGTCATAGAGTTTATGCTGGCCTACTAGTATACCTGAAGTTTACCTAATACATAGGTATTATACCTACCTTACGCCTTATGGGTTGATGACACGAAACGAGCACAGTAGCGAGACAGTAAATGGGCACACTCGACCGAGCAAACAAATCATGGTTCTAGTGGCTGTCTCACCTCGTCAAACTATTTACGCAAACCGAGGGCACTATCTCGCCGCTGTACTCGTTACGTGTATTCAACTCTTTAGCTTGATAAGTTTGATTTTAATTTGTGTTGCCAAACTCTAATTCCGCTTTTTTATCCGTACAGCCCAAGGTAAAGATTAGACGCCACCGGTCTTCCGACAGAAAATGAGTTATAATTTTATTATTTTTCTTTCTTCATGTAGAATGTTAGAAATAGTTAGCATGAATCTGAACGAGCACTATTTACTTCATTATGTACCTATGAATGATGCATATTTCGACTATTTATATTTATCTTTCTAATATTTATTTAGTAGATAAGTACTTAGAACTTTTCTGTTTCTGTGCATTCAAATTTCGTTGAAAATGCTTGTGTTGATCAGAATAGAATTTCAAGTTCATTTCATTTACACAGATATGAGCATATACATAATACCATGTATTTGAATGTTATCTTTGTCTTGATGCTAAAATATCCACTATTCAAATACAAAGTTATTATTGCATTGTTATGTCAAAGAGGTCATTTACATTGTAGTTTTGCTATTCAACCTTCATCAGTATTTTTGTTTTTTTTTTTAAATAAATTTAGAACTATGCAAATTGTGTATTGGAAACTAGATAGCTGGACAGTACGAAAACATGCCCACCTTTGCCTGTCGCTTGTTTGTTATTATTTTAAAGAAAGCAGTCCAATGGGGCATTACAAGTATTACAACCATTGTTTCTCTCTGCAACTCATAATTGCCGGTCCCTAAACAATTTTAAACAGTACAAATCTTCTGCGTTTGATGGTCTATTTAACATTGGCGAATTAGTGAAGAATCTTCACAAGAGTCACAAACAAAGAGTTAAAGTTGAACCATTGTAAGTTATCGCTGCCCCCATTGTACGTTCGGCAGAAATTGAAGGAAAACTTTCTGCGTTGTCACAGAATAAATAATATAATAGTAAAAGTAAAAAAGACACTTTAAGATGATCGCTCTGTCACTTTCGCACTCATTAGAGGCACATTAAACTAAAGTGAACTGGCTAAATACGAACTGAACATTTACACGTAATATCTAAGTATATTATGTGTTTTACATAGTAAGCGATTGGGAGAAACGGTGGAGCGCGTCTACGTAGATTGAACTATCTGTACCTATCTTAATATATCACTCCGATTCTCTTCCATCACTGTGCTCAAACTACAGTACGACAAGGTCAAAAGTGGATCTACAACTATCGATTTTATATACTCAAAAGTCAAATGTAGTGACATCGCCCAGCCGTGTTGTACTGTAGATATCTATCTCTGTGTTGTTACGTTAAAAAGCTGGTTGATTAACGTTTAAATGTTTCGTTTTCGTATTCCAGGGTCAAAAAGCGAAGCCTGTGGTTTCGTTCATCGCGGGGCTGACGGCTCCGCCCGGGCGGCGGATGGGTCACGCCGGCGCCATCATCTCAGGCGGCAAAGGAGGCGCCATGGACAAAATCAAAGCCCTAGAAAAAGCAAACGTTATCGTCACTCGCTCACCGGCCAAAATGGGTGTGGAACTCCACAAAGAAATGAAACGTTTAGAAATAATTTAAACTCATATACATTATGCAAAGTCTTTGTCTATCCTGTATAGTTTGTTAGTGAATATATCTCTATTATTTATTTACTGTTGTTGTTTCAGTCAGCTTTTGCTTATGACTGTGGCCGGAAGGAGAAATATAATTTTGCTGACGTTATGTAGTCTTTTTCGAATATGAACGGTTGAGACAGTAAAGTATACCTACCAGTTGATATTTCTATTGTAAGTGATAAGGAAATGTTAAAATTCTTGAATGTCTCGCACGAAATTGTTAGCAGTGCACTTGTATAGAAATAAGCAAACTATTTAATAAGTAAGTGTTACCTTGCTAAACAGAAATTTCCAGTCTATCTAATAAGTTATTAAAACTCGTGAAATTGTCTTGCTACAACGCTTTATCCGAACGATTATGGTTGGGAGGAGAATCATGTAAACTTGAAATACATGTATATTATAAAGGAAACAAATCGTTTTTTATTATTTATGTTTTTATTAGGTGTTATAAAGAAGGCGCGACATAGATGCGCATCTAAAGTATGAGAATGTCTGAAAGGTAAAGAGACCTGTGATAGGTTATAAGGTACATAATATTTTTTTGAATTCAAGTCTTCCACAGTATTTAACTATGAGTAATCTTACAAAACTATCAATGTAGACAAGTATTGATTACGAAAAATAGTCTCTAGGACAAACAGGTATGCACTGCCATGCAAAAAAAAACTAGCGAACTATTACATATTATACAAATGATGTATTTATTCTCAGAAAAATGTAACTTGTCTATGTCTATCACAGCATTCAATAAGTAACTTAACGATTAATTACTAACATAAGTTATAGGAATCCAATACATCTAAGATGTCATTAGGCCGAAATAACACTGGCAGGATTGCTTGTGAGACATTTGGCTTATAATGTAATATTAAAGAAACATTAGTTTATTATGTATTTCCATTTGAATATCCACAAATTAGGTTCAGGCCAGGGATATTGGTTGTGCTACATGGTTACTTTTATTATATGCTTTACACAAATTGCTATTTTACATCAAATCAAGCCAAACTTGTAATAGTAATAGAATACCTACCAGTATGATTTTCGTCTTAGCAGCATTAGTAATTCGAGTTTTCTACACTATAAGTAGCTCACACGCCATACATATCACACAGATAAACAACAAAAACCCAGGCTTAAAAGACCCACCATGTAGGTTCCTGGTTAACTTGGTGGGGTAGGTTAAAAATACTGTTCTAAGTCTACCATCTGTCTCTGCCCCGTCCTCCCCGACCGCCACCCCTCCCCCTGCCCCCGCGCCCCCCGCCTCCGTCTTCCCGCTCCCTCCTCAACCGCATATTATCGAACCTCTCTGCCATCTGTACCAATTCGTCTGGAATCTCTTGATTTGCTTCCTCTAAAATTTTCATCAGATCTCTTGCATGTGCCCAGTCTTTTCTGGTGACGAAAGACAGTGCTACACCTGTTCGGCCGGCGCGACCCGTCCTGCCCACTCTGTGCACATACTCTTCAATGTGGCGAGGAAAGTCTAAGTTCACAACATGTGTCAGATCCTTAATATCTATGCCTCTTGATGCAACATCTGTTGCAATTAGGATATTCACTGTGCCATCCACCATGTCCTCCAAAGCTGCCTCCCTGTCTGATTGTTCTCGATCACCATGCAATGACTGGCATGCTATTCCTTTCACAGCCAAATCAGTGGCGATGTGTGAAGCTGTGGCTTTCTTGCCACAGAATATGATGACCTTATCATTGACATCCATGTTGTCCAAAAATTCAAATAGAACTGCTTCCTTGTCATCTTCTTCTACAAATTGGATTTGCTGAGTGACAGTATGAACAGCTGCCAGGTCTAGAGAACCAACATTAACTTGAATAGGGTCCTTCATGTAAGACTCTGCCAGTCGACGTACACCATTTGGCCAGGTAGCCGAGGTCATCACAGTTTGCCGGTCTGGCCTGACGTCAAATAGGGACTTGCGAATTTGAGGCTCAAAACCCATGTCCAACATTCGATCAGCTTCATCCAGTACAATGTAGGAAAAGTTGATGATGTTCAAATGCCTAGCCATGACTAAGTCATTCAGTCTGCCCGGTGTCGCTATCACTATGTCTACACCTTTAGCTACCACTTTGATCTGCTCCTTGCGGTCTCCGCCTCCATATAGGCACACAGACTTAATGCCCTTGTATGTATATTTAGAAACTTCTTTATCTATTTGTAAAGCCAGTTCCCTAGTTGGTGCCATTATGAGCACAACAGGCCCGTCACGTTGATCTCGAGGAATCGTCTGGCCATCAATGTGGATGAGGGCTGGCAAAAGAAAAGCTAATGTTTTTCCTGTGCCCGTTTGAGCTATGCCAATCATGTCATCACCTCTTAGCAATATAGGCCATGCTTGACTTTGTATGGGAGAAGGAGTTTTGAAGTCCTGTTTGTAGATTTCTTCTAGTATCTCAGGATAATGCTGAAAAGCCTGTTCAAATGTTTGGACTGGGTTTGGAATAGGTCTTAACCCTGGCTTTTCATCAAATGTCCGCTTTACCTGAATGTCATTATTTTCTTTACGCCAGCGAGCTACAACATCAGGGGGCATTTTTTGCACATCTGGATCTTCATTGTAAAAGTCTTTAACAATAGGTAGCAGATTATCCCACCTCTCCTTTTGTTTTTGATCATGAAACGCATTGAGTTTGTCCCAGTCCATGACCTCCTCACCCGTTTCGCTAATTTTCATAAATTCTCCAGAACCATTGCTATTATGTTCTTTACGAGGCGGCGGCGGCTTATCTTCAATAAGTTCGTTTATCAGGCTCTCTACTTTGGCGATTGCATCTTCAGACCCAATCAAAGTGATATCGGTTTCGTTTCCGTCGGATTCACCGATTTTAATTTTTACACCAGTGTCGGACTCGAGCTCTCGAATTTTGGATCCTCCTCTGCCGATGATTCGACCGACCATTTGCGGCGGGACGTTTATAACTTTTTTAGGGCCATCTTGTCTCTGAAAATTGCGTCGATCGTTGCGGTCCCGGTTGTCACCATTTTGTTCCCAGTCATTGCGGTTGCCGCCACGCCGGTAGTCGGTGCGGTTGTCATTACGCCTAAAGTCGTCTCGATTGTCATTACGACGATAATCATCTCCGTCCGACGTTCCACGTGCTCTCCAGTTATTGTCTCTTTCAGCATTACCGCGTCCTCGGCTGCCTCCAGGAGTTGGGCGAAATACTTGGGTGTTATAGTTCTGCCTTTCTGGTTGAGCTTGTCGTGGCGGTGGTGGTTCTGGATCTTCTTCCCAATCACTCATATTCACGCGTGTATTAACCAAGTATGTAATATGAAAACAAAATTAATAATTAATTTTTATTACAATAGGTACGAACGAAACGAACGAAACTAAACGAAATAGGGATGGCGATCTGAGATCGATTAATCGAAGAATCGATTTTTCGAGCAGAAAATATCGATTTTTTAAATCGATATGAAGTACTGTGTCGATTCACTGAATCGATATATCACCCTTGAAAATCGACATTCGATTTTTTCTGTTTTGGTATATATATTTTGGTATATTTTGATATAAGGAATTGATAACTATGCATTGTTTACCCACGGATTATTAGTAAAGGGAGTGTGTAACGCCTATTCATAGCTTACTCACTGTATAGTAATACAGTTGTTACACAGATGTTTAACTTTTTTTTATTAGTAAGGCCGTTAGTACTTAGTATATAAATACTTTTTTTTTTATAGTTGATCTTATAGTTTGATACGGTAATAAAAATAATTGCTATTTTTGAATTCCCTGATTTTATTGATAAGATATCGTTAATTGCAATATTAATCTTGTTTTTAGTAAAATTGATACAAATTTACATTGTAAACGCAAACTTGAAAAAAAGATCGATTTTTTAAGAATCGATTTTGTAGGCCTCGATTTTTTCGTGAATCGATTCATTAGACTACGATTCGAATCGATTTAAAAATCGATCTTTTTCGTAAAGAATCGCCATCCCTAAAACGAAACTCCTGACTTTTTTGGTTATTCAATTTCATTGACTTTGTTTGTCAAATGTCAAACGAATATAAGGCATTAAAAAAAAAAAATTGGTTGCCTGTAAAGTCGGTATACGGGCGAAAGTTTTACGTGACAACGACTTATGTCTGTCTCTCTCGCTCTTAGGCGGGCTAACCATGCCCGAGTGGAAGGGACACGTGCCTCTCACTCGCTCTCATTGTGAGCGCATAACGTGAGCGGAGCGTAACGCAGTTTCTTGAAGTGTCACCCGGCAAACCAATTTATAAGACGTTGTCACGTCAAAATCGTAGCGTTGTAAAGCTGGGGCCATACTTGCGTTTAACGTCAATGCCCATTATCTCGATAATTATTTGCGATAATTTTTAACGCATTAAAGTGGGTGGCTACTCTATATAGGTCAACATGAATGCTCATTATTGGCGATAAAAACGGCGTTGAATTTACTTCAATTCAGGCAAGATGGACGTCGACAGAGCTCTATATTTCATGGGTGTAAATTTATATTATTTGACTTTATTGAATTATTATCGATTAAAGAGAAAACGGAAACAAAGAAAAAGAAGATGGTGGATTATACAAATGCACAGAGATCTCTCGTTGCCAAGCGTGGTGAAAGCCATGCTCAGCAGCGAGAGATCGTGGCAGGCCGTGGTCTCCTTCTGCGAAGAGGTGATGACGCAGAAGGAGGCCGCGGAGCGGGGCAGAGAGGACGACGCCCGATCTGACCCGCCCCGGCGCAGACGGACAGGGGGAGCGAGGAGGCGGTTCGCCCGTCTCCTCGCTCCTTTGCCGTGGGGTTGCCGGGAGAGTCGGGGGCTCTCCCGGCCTGCACGACCCCACTCTGTCTGGGGGGTGATCCTGGGGAACAGGGTCACCCCTCCATAGGCACAGGGGGCCCTAATCGGGCCCATCGTTGGGGCGAGGTGGTGAATGCTAACGCGACTCCACCTCGCCCCATCTCAGGCGGATGACGAACGCCCCAGTGGTTTTAGTGGGTATGCCACCGCAGGGCGGAGACTCCCACATAACCCGAGGTCCCCCCGGGCCGAGGGTATCCTTAAAGGATTTCCACTGGGTAAACAAAAAAAAAAAAAAAAGGCCGCCGCCGCTATGTTAGGCTTCGACCTCCGATTAAAACTTCGATTTAAAAGATTCGGAGCCGGAGGTGTATTATTAATCGGAAGTTCCAACTTATCGGAGTCGGAGTCGAAGCTCCGTAACATCCTTGCTCCAAATAGTAGATTACGACAACTACGAGACGTAGTAACGTAGTAATTTATAATCTGTCTGCCAACCTTGGCATTCATCACGGCGACGGGGACAAAAACAAAATGTCTGTCTCTCTTTTTTAACCGTGTTCGGAGGTGTTCGGCACTTCCAAGCTTGCTCTTTTGTACGAAGCAGCAACAATGGTTCCTTAATATGTTTAATCTGAGATCTTTTTGTAACATATCTGTGGTCTGTACGCAGCTTTATTTCAAGAAAATCTGACGCTGACGTTGACATATAATATGACTTATGACACATACATATATCATTAATTGTGATTGCTAGTAGTTTTATTTATAGTCTGTGGTGTATCGCGGCGACGAGTGGACGCGTCCGTCCATTGCTCGTCTTATTTTACTTGCCGTCGAAATAAATAAAATTCAAGGAATAGGGACTCTCGAATATAAATTTCCGAAATTATATTTAGCGTATGAATATTCAGCAGAATATTTCTTATTGTCGGTTATAATTGCAGTATACCACTACCTACTCAAGATGCTTGTGAACCTTTAATTCAACGTAAATCAAAATTGAAACACCCGATAAAAAATAGGAAAAATGAGTAATTGGGCCAGAAGAATGCATCGGCGAGCAGCTACATTGAGCAATGTAGTCACTTCTTGCGGGCATCCCAATTCTTTGCCTTACCCTAGGCGACTGGAAAAAGTGAAGTTCGGCGCCCCATTGCACGAAGTATGCAAGGACGACATACCGGGGCCCTTGCTTGTTAGTATCTTGGTAACAATCTTGTGTCTGCTTTGTTTTCTAGAATTTCATGTTTCATTATAACTATCATAGTGAACTGTGCTTGGTCGGTTATTTGTAAATGCAAAGTCTTTGTGTTATAAAAATGTGGTGGTTGTCAGGTTCTGATATTGAAGCTGAACAAGGAAGCGCCGCTCCGTCGCGATGTTTTCCGCGCGCCTGGACATCAGGGAGCTATGAAAAAGCTCATTCACTTCCTGCAAACTGGCCGGTTGGTCAATGTAGACAACTACTCCGTGTATACTATTGCAAGTGTGCTGAAGAAGTTCCTCAGGTAAATTTTTAACTTGTTCAATATCTTTGAAAAGCCTAGAACCTAAAAAATAAGTCTTTTTTTCAATGGACTCTGCAGCTTGGTTAATGAGGTTTTATAAAAAATTTGATGTTTGAAAAGTACCTAAATCTTTCAGACTTGTTTTAAAAATAATTTCAATTTTATATTCTTTCTCTTGGAGCTTTAAATTCTCGTTAGATTTTCTCAATTTTAAACAGAAACCTTCACTGTCCTGCTATTCACCATTGCTTTATGTTGTAAACAAATAAACTAGATAAGTACAAATACAATAATAGCATTGATAAGATATCAGCTTTGCATGATATCAAATCTTTTATATTAAAAAATCTATTTCCTGTGTCCAAATAATAATATGTTTATTTATAACATAGCATGTTTTATCGGTCCCAGTTAACCTATCAATTTTGGCTTTAACACTTTGGCTGTGGGAAACACATACCTTGTGTTTTCCTTTGCGCAACGCGAGTACGGCTGCACACGCCAGGCGCGTAAAAACAAGTCTTTTGACTATTAGCCGCGCCTGGGGCAAGCGCATGTGATTTCTAGCTGCAGCCAAGGTGTTAAGAGGCTCGGCCGATTTGGATAGGTTAGCAAGAAGAAATTCGGTGTGAGCGGTCTTGAATTTTAAAAGTTCAAAATTCGGGGTGGCACAGACCTGTTATGGGAAAATGTGATATTTAACGTCAGGCCAGCGATTTGCTCATCTCATCACTCAATAGCATAGAAAATATAATAAAAAATGAACAAGACACCCCAAGCAGCATATTACTTCAAATCTTATCACCCCACTTAGAATTATTAGACTTACCTCTTCATAATTGTATCAATTGTAAATTTTACCTACTAGGTTTAAATTGGTTAAACCGTTTTAACCAATAACGAAAGTGTCCAATGAGGTAGGCATTTAAAAATGATGTAAAGCAAGTGTTGTAATTGGGATTTTTACATTTTAAATGCATTTTTATAGACATTTTTTACAGACTTTAAAACCAGCTAAAATATACTATTTGTCTTTCAAAAATATACCTTTTTTTTTTTTAATTAACCTATGCTGTCCCACTGCTGGGCAAAGGTCTCCCCCAATTTTTTCCAGTTACTGCGGTCTTGAGCCAGCGCCGTCCAGTCTTTTTCAAACCGCCCGAGTTCGTCGCGCCATCGCGTCGGGGGGCGACCTGGGGGTCGACTGTCCAGGGGCACCCACTCTGTGGAGACCTTTGCCCATCTGTCCGGGTGCACCTCTATGACAATTTATTGAATCAGGTGTTACTTTGCCTGTTCACTTCGCTCCTTGAAGGCAGAAATACACTAGAAATACATTTGGACGTGACGTTTAACATCAGGCGAGCGATTTGCTTGTCTCGTCATTCAATTACATAAAAAAAAATAAAAAAAAATTTGGAAACAGTTACCTACCCTAATTGTGTCCCATATCATTGATTGGCACTTCTGGCTGGTGAATTCTGGCAAACTGAAATTTGAGAAGTCCAGTCCTAAGTGCTACTGCTACCAGATACCAAAGTGAGCTGAGTTGTATGTCAAAAAGAATTTACCTGCAATTTGCCATGGCTATAGCCATTAAAAGGCATACATAAAATACAAAAACTTAAAAATACATAAAAAATTTGTTTGAAATTAGTTATTTGAAGATGAACTTTCGCGAAGTAACGCCTGATTCAATAAATTGCCATTAAAAGGATTAATGAATCCTTTTACTTTATTAGTTCAGTTTGTAATTGCTCCAACATATGCTAGAGACATGCAAGACAGAAATCTAGACAGTCATAGACTGTACTTTATTTACATTTTTGTTTCATAATTTTTTTTTGTCATTGTCTTAGGAAAATACCAGGTGGGGTGTTTGGTCGCGACGGGGAGATGCACCTCTTTGCTGCCGTGGAGCTGCCAGAAGAACAACAAGTTGATGAAATACGCAGGTATTTTTAAACTACTGTGTGTGTTTACAAAGTTAGTCCAAATATAAAAATTCTAATAATACTAGGCCCAAGTTTGAAGGCATTTTAAGACAGATCTAAACTAACTAAAAATATATCTGTCTTTATTATTGCAAGCCATTAGACAAGGATGCCAATAGTTTTAGAAAATTTAGATCTGTCTTAAAAAGCCTTCAATCTTGGGCCTATTATCTAACTCGTAATAATACTAATCCTACTAAATATTATAAACGCGAAAGTTTGTAAGAACGTATGGATGAATTTATGTTTGTTACTCTTTCACTCAAAAACGTCTGAACGGATTCAGATGAAATTTGGTACGAAAGTAGCTTATACCCTGGATTAACATATAGGCTACTTTTTATCCCGGAAAACGCGGGTGAAACCATGGGGCGCAGCTAGTAATAAATAAACCTGTAAAATACAAATTAAAAATAAAATATTAAGTGAAATTCGAGTGAAAACCTACATTACTTTCTTCAACAATGTCTAATAGCAACTTTATAAATACTTACAATTTTATTCACTAACTTTCTTTCTGAAATTCTACTTCTACCGAAATTTGCCGCTCAAGTCATAAAAGTTATCAGCACCCACAAGTAGTAAAATAAGTAGTTACCTACAGTTGCTCAATTGTTTTATTTCGCGCGCCAAAGTTCGCATCGCATCGTAATGTATAATACCCGTTCATTTACATGTATTTGCAAATAAATTTTCTTCCTTTATAGGCGCGTGCCAAACCACACATACAGTTGTTAAAATAAGTTTTAAGCGAGTCGTTAAAAAAAAAACAAGATATGAAAGGGAAGTAAAACGAGGGAGGACAATTAAACATCACATTTACATAAGGGGTAAGGGGCCCCTAATATATGATGTGGTTCCTTCGGCTTCGTCCACTTTTGGAGAAACCCCGATTGAGAAGTTCGGCGGACGTCTTTTTAGTGCAACGACTTTTTTTTGAAGGACAATGTTTCCAGTCAAATTTCAGGGCAAATAGAAGATTAGACATCTTTTATCTAATGGTGACGAGCGTAGTGCTGTGCCGCTGGTGCGTGCTGGGTCTTGAATTGTTACGAGTCCAGAATTCTGGGTGGCGCAGACCTGTTATGAGCAAACGTAATGTTTAACGTCAGACGAGCGATTTGCTCGTCTCGTCACTCAATTGTTTAAAAAAAACGATGATAGCAGCGAGTTTCCATCTCAGACTAGGAATGTTAATAATCTTGGACCACACCTCCACGTGAGTTATGGTCAAACGTCTAGCCTGTTGACTATAAAAAACGTCATGCACGTCTGTGAAACCTGTCATAAAATGGATTTACATAACACGATGTCATTCGATGAATCACCGCACGGCTGGTTCAAGTAGGCTGGTAGTCATAATTATTATTATTATAAGTTCTGCAACGCCGCTCCATTGTTCATTACCTTCAGAACTTATTTAGTTATTTGAAACCGATAACATATCTCCAAAAACTTTATTTTATTATTATAAGACTAATGTCCGGGATACACGAGGATAGTTTTCAAGCTAGGATAGCAGGCTAGTGTGAGTAAGCTAGCAAGCTAGTAACCCTACCTTCATGTATACAGAAGAATCTTAATTTCTGGGCTAGAAAGCGAACGTCTCAAGCTACTATATCTATTTTTTCAGCAAGTCAGGACATTATACCGAGTTTCTAGCTCGCTAGCATAAAAAATAGCTTGAAAAAATAGCCTCGTGCAACTCGGGCATAAAAGATAAGATTTAAAAACTGTGATGTTTGATCACGCTTTCACGTTGTGCTTCACTTGGTAAGAGTATAGAAAGACCATATTGGGCAAGCAAAGGTCGCTAGGACATCAACCTTCAGGCGGGTCCTGCTAAATCAGTTTAAATACCCACCAACCCAAACGGAACCCAGAATATCACATTCGCATTGTTCGCACAGTAATGTACGGCTTTCACAATACCACAGTATTATGGGCATGTATGGGAACAATGGTTGTTTATAGATACGCCCGGAATTCTGATGCGGGAAATTGATGCGCCGGCGCATGGTAACATTGGTAACGGTGCAGTACGCAATACACAAATTGTATGCCATTAAAAAGATAGCGCGCAGCTCTTTTGTCATTGTTTCGACAGTTTTTGAAGGCCAACTTGTTGGTAATACTTTTTGAACCGTGACTGATCCACGTCTGGCCTTTACCTTTGTAATTGTATACTTTATCTGAGCAGTTCTCGAAGTAATTTCATGCTCATGATTTCGAGTCGAGGAAGTCGTCGGATAAAACATTTCTGGAAGAAAATGTAATTGTAATTTTGTTTTATACTCCTAACAAATAATAGTTGAACTCGATGGGAAGAGAAATTCCCAACGAGTAACAGTGTGACTCGTTTGGTGTTGCTGGTTGGGAACCCACCCTATAAACCTGCTTTTAATTGTGTAACGGGACTTATAGTAATTTCGCAATACCTAGTCGTTGTTAGTAGTCATGCAATACATGTTGCCATTACAACATTGTCGAACGAAACATGGAGAGACGTTTATCTAATTAATATTTTAAGAAGTACTGTAACTAAGTTTTAAGTACTGTAACTATCGATGTACTTAGTATGCCTAATAGGCAACACATGATCTAAAAGTGACAATAATTTACATATTAACCTTTTGTGCATGCGCATCCCAATGTGTGCACAATCCATTCGTGTTTTATGCAAATAAATCAACTTTATCTTTCTTTATCTTTACTCAACTAACAAATTAGTGGAAATTACAGCTTGAAAATCTAATTTACACTGTTTTAGAACTAAGACGTACTTTGACACCGTTATAAACCTCAAAGCTCAAACCGTTAGCTGTAATGTCCACCAGTCTGTTATCTTTTAACTTCGTAAGTAACGCACAGGGCACAACACATTAAAAGGGTCATACTCATATCATATCGTCCTTACGCTGTAAGGTCGCGTAATTTTCAAATCAAGAACACAATGCGAGCCGTTTCTGTATTGTATAATAGGGTGTCGTGTCATGATCGCGTTAGCATGCTCGTTGGAGCGCGACTGCGCCGCCCATGCGCTCCGTCACTCCTCATTCATAGCTCTCCAGTTATTTGTATTGTAAGACAAAAAGCTTGACAAATGGGGATTGAGTTATCTTCAAAGGCGGTGACGGGGATCTTCAATCTTCATTTAGCTGAATGACGTTGTAGCATGTTGTAAACATGATCATAATAGATGTCATGGTCAAATAATGTTAACTCACTAAATGCGTCCCGCGGTTTCAACCGCAGTTCTTCAGGAACCGTAAATTTTTCTAGCATAAAAATAGCCTGCCTTTTCATTAAAATAAGTGGCAAACAAGCGACGGGCCACTTAATGGTAAATGGTCACCGACTCCTAAGGACATCTCCAATACCCAAGGCATCCGTGTTAATCCACAGGGAGTGAGCTAGCTTCATACCAAATTTCATCCAAATCAGTTCAGCCGTTTTGTGTGATTGAGTAGCAAACATCCAAACCGTTATATATTTATAATATTTGTATTGTAGTATTGATAGAATTTCAAATTTTCTATGAACTCTTTAGCCGTAAATCTGTTAATGATGGTTTTCCAGTGATCCTAAATCATTAGTCATCGACGTACAGAATATAATTATATCGATGCTTAGAATTACCGAAGTCAACCAACTGTGAACATTAAAATGTTATCTCGAAAACGGAAAACGAACCCGCATGGCTATTACCATGGGCAACGACCATAATGCCATGGAAAGTAAAGGGGGAACTGAACAAACATTACACCAATGTAAATGGTTCGTCGTCATCTCGTCATTCACCATAACAAAAAATATTACGGTATTACGATGGTAAAATTACAAATTCAACATAACGTGTACTATTGAAATATCGTGTTCCTATTCGTTGATCAAATTATTTCGGAATTGGTACTAGACTATGAAAATAACGTGGTTTTAACCACCCACGCAAACAGCGGGGTGTTATAAGATCAAATCTAAATATGTATTTATGTATCTGTCTGTGGCATTGTAGATTCCAAACGGCTGAACCGAACTTGATTAATTATTATTTGTTTTGTTTAAAAGGTAATCTAATCGAAAGTGTTTAAGCTGATGAATGAAGAGAATGATTTAACTTCTTTAAGATTAATTTTTTTCAAATTTTTATTACGGGATTACTCTGATGTTATTGTAGAGTCGAATGCACCGCTACGATAACACCGATAGTCGATACATGAGTAGTCCCCTGTAAGTGAAACAAACGGTACTAAACTATTCATAGTTCTGATAAAGATGACACAGTAGCACAGAACCTCGCTGACGATACACGATACCCCACCTTGCAACTCTTATCGTCTAAAGCTCATTGAATTACCGTCTCGCAACGACTACCGGCTACTGCCCAAGTTTATAGACGTCTGCGTCACACACAAGTCCGCGTAATTTTACATGCAGGTGTAACACTGTTACGATGAGGTCGACGACCTCGGTTCATTATGTAAATTTTCCTGTTCAAATTAGGTCGCATTGATAAAATTTACATTGCTGTAAAGCCTGTACCTATTAGTTATTTTGCATTGATAGTTTATTTTCCTTGTTTTTGTATTTAGTTTGCCATTTATAATGGGCTATGGGCTTGTTTATATACATTCGTTTGCCGACAGCTTCACAGCAGATTTGACCTTTTTCGCATTTAGAACTTTTCACCGTCGATGTTGCCAGAATTTTTCGAGTTCCCAACTTTCTCCAATACCCGAAGGTTGTTACCTACTTTGTTGAGTACAGTGCTCTATGAGTGCTCTACATTTCGCGCTTTTAGTACGTAGTCGTGTTATTTATTAGTGTAGCCGTAAATCATGCCGTTCCTACGTATTGAATTACAAAAAGACGACACAAGTTCCAGGAACCTTGCACTATAAATGTTATGTGTAATGCAAATATTTTTGGAAGCGACAGACGACGATATCAAGGTAAAGTGGCGAGACGAAGTGTTGTATGAGATATTAGCTAGAAGGTGTCGCAGATTTTTGATTTCTCTTCTATTTATTGGTCACTTTACAAGTAGTCACATTAATCACTGATAACACCTGGACATACAACTATCACACTAATATTATAAATGCGAAAGATTGTCTGTATGTTAATAACTCCTTCAAACTGAAACTGCTAGACAGAATTGAATAAAATTGGAATAGAAACTCTAATAGAGATACCGACAGGATATAAACCCTGGGTTAACACTGAGGCTACTGATGAAACTGTAATTCTCAAGGCCATGGTTGACACTTGAAAGCGCAGTCGAGTCTTGTCGAGCGCAGTGCTGTGCCGCGCAGGGTCTTGAAACCTGCGCGGCACAGCATTATTGTTAATTTGTTATAGGTTCAAAATTCTGGGTGGCGCAGACCCGTTAAGGGCAAACGTGACGATTCATATCAGGCGAGCGAGTTACTTGCCTCGTAACTAAATTGTATAAAAAAAGCTACATCTTGCAGCGTAACGTCCAAACTTCTAGTGTTACGACTGAACTACAATCGTTTCAAAGACAGACCAGTCATCGTAATAATTTTGTCAACAGATTACTGCTGTCGCTCCCGGTCTGCACGCAGAGACTGCTGGTGCTCTTGTTCGGCACGTTTCGAGTCATGGCGTCTAATGCTGAAAAAGCAGGTAAAATATCTATGTTTAGCTTTTCTACGGATCATTCTTGCCAAAATGTATAAAGTAAGAAAGCCAGTAAAGTAAGTGTAGCGTAAGTTTTTATAGCATTTCAAACTCATAGTTTCGTTGTTAGTAGCTGGTTGCAGATAAATGCAGTCCGGGTCTTTAATTTCACCCGTGATGTACTATTAATAGTGGCACGGAGCTTGGGTAATTTTTCACTTACCATACTTACTTCACTTGGCTGTTATTCACAAACTTGTCCAATTTTGATCAATAATATATGCAATCAAATTTGCAAAATCTCCCATATTGAAACTTACATACATTACACAGTACACACTGTCATACTTTTACATACGAAAAACATTACCTTCCTTTCAAGTAAAAAGATTAGAAATAATCCGTTTTATCATTTAACATTCCCAACGTTTACTTTAACATTGCGAACATTGCGCCTTACATCAAGGATGCGAGATACTTCCGTTAAGCTTCAGGCCTAATTACAGCAAATAATGAGTAATCGTACACAGAATTATCTCAATTCTGGGTTCCTATTCTGGTAAATGCGGTATCAACTTCTCGGTTACTGTCTCGTTTCTTAGGAAAGTCATCAGAGTGAGAGTGACCGAGATAATATCGTATATGTGTCAGAATACAGCCCTACTTCTTCATATCGTGTGCAAAATATTTGCTATCCGACATCAAGAATATTATCTAATAAATATTATAGTAATGAGTAACTTTCCACGACGAAGGACGAACGGATGTTGAAGTATGACGTCATTTAATTTCCCACATTTCTTGAAAGGGTTTAGCTCTATTTGTCTTTGAACATGTGCTGCGAGTTACCATATCTGATGGCATAATCTTGTAGGGTTAGCTTTGGGAGCGCTTGGGAATTCTTAGTAATATGTAGCTTGCTTCTATGATGAACTTCTCGAGTTGTCGTTGTTCTTTGCTGAATGTCGTGATTTTCCAGGGTCTTCAATCGCCACTATGTTTCTATTTCTGACCGTCTGAGACTAGTAGAAAACTTCTCAGTATTCAGTTTCTTTGACACTGAAAGTGTTGGAATCATTTTATTGAGGTCTTAGCACTTTCCGTTTTACCACACGGTCATGACGATTCTTGTTAGATCGTAACTATTAAGGTTTTAAGATTGATTTCACATAACAATCATTTATAAATCTATTATTTTATTGAAAAAATATTAATTTAAAACAAAAATAAATCCTAATGGTCTTGCGTTTGACTACATCGTGTCGAAAAAAAGGTGATGATGATATATCCGAACCACTATGCGCCTTGATGTCTAACAGTCTGTAAAACGTGGCAGCCCTGCGCACACACGGCCACCTTTGTAAAGAAAAGTCCGTCTAATGACATTAACGATCGCAATGCAGTTTACAACCCGAGCGTGGACGAAGAAAAAATGGTATTGCCTATTTAGTACAGGACTAGGGCTGTTGGAATCCTGAGTGGTGGTTGAACAGGTCAACCCTGAACTCGGGTTCAAGCCAGTTTGATGCTATTGAAAGAGTTTACGACTGGTTACAGCGTCATTTAGCCAATTGAACTTTGCTTCTTTTTGTGACATCTTATATTAATTAAGCAAAGAAGTGTTTTGGGATAAAATATCGTGTGTGCTGGTGCATCTTTATGATCTTTATGATAGTAGTTTTTGAGGAAATCTTCCTCATTGTCTGTTTGCGAGTAGAAGATCGTCGTCTTTTCAGATACCAGCAAACCGACATAAAACAAAGACACAGTCACTTTGCATTGCATTGAAATACTCGTATCAGTGTGATTTAACTGAGATGCAAGGATGGCATTGATTACCAAATGAATGATTACATTATTCCTAAGTAATCTTAGAAACAAGTCCGTTTCCCACTCAACAATGCACACCTAAAACTGTTGACATAACACGTAACGAGGAAGCGGCGCGACCGCTCGAGCGCATCATGAATCTCAAAATTGAGCAACATAAACCTCATGAAGACGCTCTGAAGATTAAATAATCACAATTAATGCGAAGCGGTTGCATCACGCCGCCGCCCACGCGATATAGCGTGCAATTGCCATAATTAGTGGCGTATTTTTTTTTATTTTTGGTCTGTTAGTGCCGGCGACGGCGACGATGTGTTTGCTTTTGTTTAGTCTTTGTGTGAATGGGGTTTTGGATGTGGGTTTAATGGATAAAGATAGGTGTGTTTGGGTTGGATGTCAGGGCCTCGTGTAATGCTCGTCTCCAGTTGTAAAAGTTGGATAGAGTGAGGTATTTTAGCCATGTAGTTTTAGTACAGATTCGATCCTGTGTGGTTAGATATATGTAATACTAATGCAAAAAGATTTAGTATTTGGAGCGCTTGTCATTTGTTTTTACACTGCGTTGCTAATTTATAAAAGCTATTCAAGCTCAATTAAACCTATCCACCGATGCCCACTGATGTTTGAAGTCTGAATGTTACCTCAAACTAGAGGCGTCTCTTTTGTTTTTGACAATAGATAAGTACTATTCAAAAGTAGCATAAAATGATGTTAATTGTCCGTCTACTGTTAAAGTAACCGCGCCCTTCCTTTGGGACATGCATTGCTTCGATAATATTAAATAAGTGGCATGCTATTGTCGGTCATGCCTTACTGGTCATTGAGCTCCATATTAGTCCCTACATCTGCATCTAACATGCGTCCTACGTCACTCATCGTATCAGACATCAGACAAGTATGCACAGCACCTTAACTTGTCGAAGTTCTGCTTATAATGGTTTGCTACTGCAAAACGCAGTGAACCTTATGACTGGAGGCTAAAGGATCAGATTTCCATGACATGATTGTTTAGCTCGAATGCTTTTGCCAAGTTGGGAGTCTGACGTAGTAATGACAAAGGACTGATAACATTTAAATGAATATCGTCTGGCCATAAAAATATACGGGCTGTGTGTGTGTCATGGAAAGATGGATAAGGTCGGGAGAATATCCTAGTCCTGTGTTAGTAGATGTACTAGCAGCTAGTGCTGGTTGTTTTCATTACATAATGAATCCTTGTATTTCTTGTGTTACAATGAAATGATGTAATGTAAGATTCAAGAAAATATTGAGTAGTTTCTTTGCTCTTTTTCAACTTCAATTAATTGATGTAGAAAACTCAATTAGTTTTTTATAATATCCGTTTTTGTTTTACGAATATTTGCAGCAGTAAACTATTTTGTTATCTTTGCGTGCAAACTGATTAAATCATATTCATGGATTGCTAATGGAACTATTACCACAGAGTAATTAGTAGTACATACTACGCGACACCGAAAGTCGTAAAAGTATATCAACCAGCAACTTTGTAGTGACTTACGCCATTTCTCTACAAACATGGAATGTAAACAATAGTTCATTAACCATGCCTTGCGTGAACTGCAAATGGACGTAATTCGCTTTTTCATACGAACTCACTTTCAGTTTGAAGCTAATTCGCCGGCTCTAGTTCTAATTGTCGTCGGCAATCAGTTTTTTAGGACACTAAAATTAGACACGCTAGGCTAGCACTCACACATATGCGGTATGAAGGTATCACTTGGACAATTAGTAATTAAGTAAGTATCCTATAAATCACACTAATATTTTATGCGAAAGTTTGTTTGCATGTTAGTCACCCTCATCATGTAATGTCTGGAATTGGATGACATACACGTCGCTTACCATCAAGCGAGATTGTGGTCAAACGCGGACTTATTCGCGCTAATAGATATTTGGATAGCTCTACAATAGAGATAGCTTTACCCTGAATTAACACATAGGCTACTTTTCTTTATCAACAATCAACAACACTAGCTGTTCGGATGCCACGCTTCGCTGTGGATAAAAAAATTAAAATATATATAGCCTATGTTACTTTGGGATAATGTAGCATTCGAATGGTGAAATAATTTTTGAAATCGGTCCAGTAGTTTTTGAGTTTATTCCACACAAACATACAAAAATACAAATCTTTCCTCTTTATAATATTAGTATATATAAACGTTTTTCATCATTGCGCGGATGAAACCGCAGGGCCCAGCTAGTAATACCTATTATAAATGCGAAAGTGAGTTTGTTTGTTACACTTTCACGCTGCAACTGCTCAACCGATCATCATTAAATTTTGCATACACGTTTTCAAGGGTACAAATTTAACATCGACCATTTTTTATTATCATCATAGTCATTTTTATCGTCGTGAGGGTAAAACCGCGGGGTCTATCTAGCTAGTTATTAACAGCCAGTAAGTAGGTATTTACAATGCTACTAAACATAATATTTCATTCGAGGAATACTTCGTATTTAGTCCACTGCATTGCGGAATCTAGTGTTACGGCCGTATGCGCTCCGGAGAATGATCTTTCATCTGTTCAAGTTAAACCAGGTCATCCGAACCAGTGATTTCAATCGTACCTCGAACTGCATGCAGCGTAGATCTATGCTGCGTAATACCAGGTCTTAGGTTCAAAGACAAAGGTCGATAGTTTTGGGGTCAGGCATTATGTTCAGTTCGATTCAAATTTCAATGCTGCACATTTGCCACACAATTTCGTACGTAAACTTTTGTAGGAAACTTGAATTCTTAAGATTTTATCTATGAGGACTGCCTGGAAAATGAAAAACCCATTGTCAAACTCAATTTTTAACCTTCATCACAAAAAGGATTGCTTCTTCCAACAAACTTTTTTATACAGCGTTTTTTATAAAACGTTACGTTATATTGCTAAGAAACCTTCATCTTCTACTAGAACTTCTTTTATATTACGCCGCGCTTATGATTGTTGGGAAACCGCCCAGTTGTCGTTGCCGCCTTGGTACTGGCTGAAGTGAAAAATTATAATCATTATTCGAATATGGGTACATCAATGTAGTGTACATGTATGAATGTCAAATAAAAAAAAATACGAATAAATTAAAACGCAACAAAAAAAAAATGCGATCTAAGTTAAGAATCAATTTGCTGCCTATTCACGCTATGTAAAGATTGAAATTGATTGTTTTGATATTCTAGGTACAGGTATGACATCGGAAGCCCTGGGCGTGTCGGTAGCGCCATCCTTCTTCCACTCTTGCGTATCCGACGGCAAAACGGCCACAATGGAGGACGTACAAAGATTCAAGGTCAGTTGCGACATCTGTCATACGATTAGGCATACTTTCTATAGGGTTGTCAAAAAATATGACCGTTCAATTTAAACTAGATTTTATGACGCAAATTTTGTACCAAATTGATGACTAGTTTCGTATCACCAATGAGATAGGGTACTGTTTGTATAAAAAATAAGGTATTTGATAGTTAGATATGTCCGATATTTTATTGACGGAAAGAGAAATCTATGTTTAAATATAGAATGTAAAAATAGATTGAATGTTATAAAAATACAGGGTTTTTATAAGGTGAGGGTAAGCTAAGCTGAAAAGGGCTCGTAGTATTCATTATAATGAACAACTTTTACTATGGGACCAACCTTAAAACCGCAAAAAAAAATTGCTGTTCCATAGATAATTATTATTGTCAATGACTCGACAAAATGTGTGAAACAGGTGTTTTTTCTTGATTTCCGGGTTGTTCCGATAGTAAAAGTTGTTTATAATGATGAGTAGTATGAACCCTTTTCGGCTTAGCATACTCTTTTCTTCCAACCCTGCAAATAAAATGTTCTATTTAAACTGCATTGTAGCAGCCCTACTGCAGTTATACAAGGTGTAATGAGCCATGCATAGGGTCACGTGAAGTCATGTCGTGTTTCCACTCTGATTTCATGCACTGAATGCTGCATAATTACGCCTTGTAACAACTAGAGCAACTAGACTCGTCTTAGCTAATGTACCTAGACCTATACAGGGTTATACAGAAAGGGTATGCTAAGCCGAAACAGGCTCATAGTACTCAAAATAATGTACAACTTTTACTATAGGGCCAACCCTAAAATCGCGAAAAAAATCAGCTGTTACATACATTTTGTAGAGTGTCATTGATATTTTTGTATGGAACAGCTGATTTTTTTTTCTCGATTTTAGGGTAGGTTTATGAGTACGAGGAGCCTGTTTCGGCTTAGCATATCCTTTCCTCATAACCCTGTGTATACATGTATATAGGTCTAGGTACATTAGATATTACCTACACCTACTGTGGTTTCTACACCTTACTTTTTATCTCGCTTTATCTATCAAGATATCTCGAGCGAGGATTATGAGGCACTATTAAAAAATCGTCATCCGAAGTGGTTCTTTAGATATTCCAACAATACGTCGCCATTAAGATCGCATTGATAACACTTATCCTATTATCGTACAAAGCAATAAACAGCTTTTTTATCGGCTTATTGTAAGTGTATTTTCTAATAGAGTTCCTTATCTGATAAGAGAGTTGTATATCGTCTTGCGCTTACGGTCCGATAATATCTAATGCAAAAATAACAGTTCTGTAATAACTTTTAGAAATCCGACTTAAGAATTATTTGGATGACAAAATACAATGGAATTGAAAAAAAAATCCAAAAATTGTAAATCCCAAATTTTCTTGTTTATACCCGACGCGATTTGAAGGCGGAAATACACTAGAAATACATTTGAAAACAGTTATTTAGAACCTCCTTTTTTGGAGTCGGTTAAACATCTGTAAGTATAATAATTTAAAACATAATAGGGGTGGATATTTTTAAGTTTTAAGTTAGTATTATTAGTCTAATTATCACATAATTTTATGACTATCTCTTTTTCGCGTGTACGATATCAGGTCATTACGTCCTTGTTATATGTATTCGTAGTGTGACTCACAGCGTTTAGTTTGTATATAGCTTTAGAATACAATGTTCACTAAAATTGTCTATAACATGCGGCAAAGGCTGAAGTTAGCGTGAGTATAAATGGTTACAAAAAGTTACACCCTTTATGTAGCTGCTGTATTCGGCTTTTACTCGGCGCATTTCGTATTGTATTGTCGAAAGCAAAACTAGCACGTGAACCGTGTGATTATAAAGTAGTTACCTCGTTCCAATAAAATAGAATTAGTAAAATAAGGTTAATGAAGTCTTTATTGTTCACCAAAAATACGAATCTGAAACTACAAAAAAAAATCACATTGGATAGTACAAGGGCTTTATCGCCTAAAGCGATGTTCGAACCAAAAGGCCGAAATGCTGCTCTAAGTTTAAAAAATACTTAACGTAATTTATTGGGACGATGTAAATTCTGTTTCTTGTAGTGCGCCAAACGTATTGCTTTTCTTTTGCTTCTATCTTCAAGCCAATCATGCTACATCAGAATTTCCAAAAAAAATATTCCTAGTATGTATGACCAGTATGGGAATTGCATTGTTTTTATCCAGTTACCAACTTCTTTTCTGAGTACTGAAATTTTGAATATTCTTTCTTTTTGTCACGTAATTTCTAAGTAGCATCGACACAAGTATTCTTAGAATAGCGATAGTATTTATTTTTAGTAGATACACTCAAGGACCTTGATAAGTCTTTTGAATTAGCTTATCTATTGCATCACATCTTTACCGTGTGGTTTAGTATACAAGGTACAGTCGATTAGTTTGAGTTACGCACACTCACGTTTAAAAATATGCAAAGTTTGTTATGAATGAGCCATGGTAACCAGAGTTAAAACTGTGTGCATGTATTGATAGATTGAAATCGGTTTCTCAGTAAGTAGCCTTACTGTTTGTACAATGTAATCCAGGTCGCTGATAAGAGCTTGATTCATGAATTCGGTTACGGTTACTCACTTCCTGCTTAGGACTGAATCATCTAAACTTAATTGAATTAACTAATTTATGAGCTGACGATACATTCCTTGATATTGTAGTGACATCTTTTTGTGGAACATATTGAATAATATGAAAGGGTCTTGAAGGCTCCTTGAAAAAGCGTGGCAAGGCAGTCCACAGAGGTACCTAAAGTAAATCTTGAAATAGAAATCGTTTCTGCCCATCATCATTCTGCTATTGTTTTGTCGTGACGTGACCGAAACTTTTACTGTTTTGTGCTAAATCTATAAACAGCTTTCGAGCTTAGCCTGTCTATGAATCTACAAAGCTCTCTAAAAGCTCTGCGAATTCTTCAAATCATGCCCTATTTCGCACAGAAATTACTCATCTTTTCACACACTTACTAGATGAGCTTCTAATATGAGATCCTAATATAAAAAACATAGTATAACATAGAATAGTACTCTCTAATTTTTGAGGCATTATATCAAAAACGTGACAAGCCTATTTAACTTTTTAGAGAAATAGGAAGCCTGTCACGTTTTACTCTACTAATTAGCGGAGAATGGTAGAGGTAAATGGTTCGAAAAATGTAACAATGTGACATCACCAAACTTCCTGTTTATTCGAGCGCCAAAAGTGCTATATTGTTCAGTAAAATTGTTCAAACTTTCATTCCAGCTTGTCATTGAAAATTAAGATTACAGTTTTATATTTGACGCCTATCATAGAGTGTGTGAAACAGATATGATTTCCATATTCTTCAAAGTTGTCATATCACCAGGTGGCTACCCGCATAATGCGCCAGTTGATCGAGCAGTTCAGCGCAGGAGATCTGTTCGGGCGTGACAACTACGCGTATTACGCGCGTGTCACGGGCCGTATACTGCGCGTGAAGGACGAGTGGATATGTTCCTTCAGGGACCCGCCGCCGCCGCGGCACCATCGTGACCAAGAAGCATATGCCAGTGAGTATCAATGCTATAACTGTGTTAACGGGCTACGTTCTGCACCTGAAAAACGACTAAAGGTTGAATAAATAAAATCTTTTAACCTGGAGGCATAAAATGTAAATAAACATTAATATACCTTTCATATAAATTCAGAGGCAACAGAAAGTGTCGTTAACAATACGTTTGAGCGTGTTAAAATTACGTGGCGGCTATTACTTATTCTGTAACATTGTCCTTGTACAGGGTAACGAACTGATGCAAAACCCATCCGCAAATTATCTTCAATTAAACCTGAAATCCCATGTGAATCGCTCATGTTTTGCCATGTTTTTACAAACACGAAATTCAAGAGCCTTTTGTTTTGAAGAATGGACACAATCGCGCATTGTTTCCAATCTTTTTGCCGTTCTTGTAAAAACGCTGTGATGAAACGCGAGATCCACTTATTCGGAGTTATCTTTAGACGTTATCTCGCTTATTGCTGCAATTGAAGTGGATTAATTAAAGACTCGAGCTTGTTATGTATGAAAATAAAATATCTAGTAAAGATAATTATCGCACTGAAGATTATCTAGGTATGTACCAAGGTGGTTATTTAACAAGTAGACTGAGCCACCTCATTTGGAGAGGTACGAGTATAAAAAACAATTCTGTGTATTTATGAGTCTTAGGCCAGAACGTATAAGAACAACTATTCAAGTTTGTAGTGACATTTCTTAGTCATAAATTAATATTCAGCGCACTTTAGCACCGGCAGGCAGGCAAATACCTAAACTCGAGAGACAGCGTTGCTTAAACGCCTAGATACTATTTGTAAATTTTGACATTACGACATTTTATTTTCGACCTTATCCCATTGCTAATAATTAAGTTTTTTGTTTAGCATGTGTAGAAGAAAAAGTTAGACACAAATGTAAGAGATGGTAACGTAGTGTTTTTTTCTATTCCAGGGCAATTGTCATTGGAAGCGGAAAAGACGTGGCTACAGTGCGAATGCGATCGTTGGGGAAATAAATTCAACTTAGAAGGTATTTATAACAATTAATTAATAAGAATGTGCCCAACCACAAACATTTGTCGAAATTAATAAGCCAAGTTCTGACTTGCTGAGAATGCATCTCGAGGCACTCTTCTGTTTCGGTCTAAACAGTGATGAGCTTAGCTGCCAGAGCAGGATAGAAGAGTGCGTCACGAGTGTGAGACTCACGGCATACTCAGTCAGTGAAGACTCGGCTAATGTCCAAGATTTACATAAATTAAAAGCAAATGTTTTGACAAATATTTGGACATCTTTGTTATCAAATACAATGGGCATCAAGTATTATTAAGATATTACAGATAAAGGTGTTTTCGCAGGTCTCCCAAAAGATCGTTTAAGTTTTTAAAAATCAAGTTCAAAAGTAAAGACAAAATTTTGTGTGCTAATATTGGTGAGTCCAAAAATAGAGTACTACCGTATTTAACAGAGTATTTACAATATTTACATGTTGTTATAAATTGGTATAAGGTAGCACATGTAGGTAGTCTAATTCGTTTGTACTATACTCATAGATTCAAAAAATATCACCAATTAATTTTTACACCAAGTAAATTTGTTATGACTTATGACGCACTTGTAGTTATGTACTAATTGAACATCTTTACTTTATTTAATAGATTGACCTATAGTTTTTAAACTAAATATACGAAGCTGGTAACTAAATACTTTCTTGACAATAGCAAAATAATGTACCCCAGTTTCAATTTTGGCTGCAAGAAGTTGAAGAAGTTTGTCGCTCATTAAATCTACTAGGCTGTTCTTGTCATCCTCATCAATTAGTGAGTGTGTTGTCCAGGGTTGTCAAAGTCGGAGGAGTGCCAGTCGATGCCGGCGCTGCAGGGCGCGGCGGGAGGCGCGGGTGCGGGCGGCGCGCTGGGGCTCGGCATCATCCCTGAGCACAGCCTGCTGGACTCCTGCACGCGCCTCTCCATCTCGCTCGAGGAGAGCGTCTTCAAGGTACAAAGCTACAGGAAACTATAAAAAGAACTCTACATCTACAGTCCATACCATATTTAGTCCTTTCTCTAAAAAAATATAGCTACAAGGAACCTTAAAAAGTACTCTACGACCTAAATCCATATCATATTTAGTCCTTTCTCTAGAAAAATGTAGCTTCAAGAAACCTTAACAAGAACATTATTTTACAAAACAAAAAACAAAAACCGACTTCAAGAGACCGACTATTGATAGTTATTCATCTATTTGTCGCGCACGTACTTAATGCAAATTTAAGACTTATATGGTTTTCTCATGGATACCATTTGTAGAACTGGACTAAATTGAAATGGGACCAAATGGGAAGCGTCAGCTTTCTAATAAAAAAAGAATCATCAAAATCGATTCACCCAGTCAAAAGTTATGAGGTAACAAACATAAAAAAAATGATAAAAAAAAAACATACAGTCGAATTGATAACCTCCTCCTTTTTTGAAGTCGGTTAAAAAGTACTCTACGACCTAAAAATCCATGCCATATTTTGTTCTTTCTCTGAAAAAATGTCCCATAATAGTAGATATTCTTGCTCGTAGTCAGTGAGAATCGATACCATATTTTGTCCTCCTTCTAAAAATGTTGTATAAAGGCAGCTGTCCTACCGGGATTCAAGTTAGCAAACAATAAGGAACGGGTAATACCGAGATATGAGACCATAGTTTGAGCGGCAGCTAGATCTAACTCTATAATTAACATTAAACAAACTAATACAGACCTATTTGTATGAGATTCCCTTTGCCCTTTATATATTAGTGCCAAATGCCTTTGGATGGCTTTACAAATCAAGCATTTACCATTTTATTATGCTCGCTTACTTAACCTTCACGATTAGAAAGCATGTCGATTATAATATAATACTTTGGGACAGCTTAAAAACTTTAGTGCCTACTTATTAAGTAGGCCCCAACCCCAAGAATACAAGCATGTGTGGTTATCTTACAAATGTCTTGTTCAAATTCACTCACACACATTGGCACAGGAAATCCTAGTTTGGAACTGAGTCCGAAACGTCATATAAAAATTCCAGGTGTCAGTAAGCTCGTCGTCCCAGTCGTCCCGCAGCAATTCCAGCCCGCACATGACTCTGGAAGAGTTGCGCGCCATCAACAAATACGCGGAGAGTACCAAGAGCCTCTCCTACCTCCCTCAGGTAAGAACCGAGCCACGCCTCGACCGCCCCATCCGCGTTACAAGTTTTCTGTCCTTTGTTCTAAGATCTTTTAAACTAAGCTCTTTTAAGCTATTTTAAACTAAAGAACCATGATGTATTTCAAACGAATGCCACCTGTATATTTTCGCTGAGACAGTGTGAGAGCTTCAGACTAAGAGTCTTTGAGTCTCGCGTGATCTAGTTGTTTTAGAACTATCTTCATGTTGTTTCGGCAAAAGTATCCAGCTGGCATGGAAGTAAACTCTGTCTTCTTGGTTATCACAACATGTTTCATTGGTTCTGTTTAAAATAGATTGACCTTTTGACGGTAGTAAGAAATCTTGTTGATTGATCGAGTAGTTCGATTCTTATGTATCTCTGATACAACTTACACTGCTCATAGATTTTGACTGCAACAAAAAAAACCTGACATGCTAACTAAAAACATGCTATAAAACCTTAAAACTTGTCATGCAATAACGAGCTTTATTCGAAGGGATTACTGTTGATATTTTCTACAGCAACTGTGTATAAAAGACATACTTATCTTTAAATTCTAGCGCTCACTGAAGGACGTATTGTTTAAGTGATGGTGATAAGAGTTTATTTTGACCCACCTGTAGAGTCCACCGTCTGTCTCCCCTTTGTTCTATCTGAGAAATACAGACCATTGACAAATTTAACGCACGTTTTACCAGCGACTCGACAGCTTTTATAGGAAGATATTTTTATGCCAATGTGTTGACTGAACAAGAACATTATTTTTACAAAACAAAAACCGACTTCAAAAGACCGACTATTGAGTTATTCATCTATTTGTCGCGCACGTACTTAATGCAAATTTAAGACTTATATGGTTTTCTCAAGGATTCCATTATCACAGGGGTGGCCAACAGGTCGATCGCGATCGACCGGTCGATCGCGACTGTTAGTCAAGTCGATCGTGGCAAGGCAAAAAATATAAATACGTAGACCAGACTGCCCAACGTAATCACCTACTGCTGGACGAATCAATGTCAAACAGCGTCTATGATAGTTGACATAGAGAAGAAAAAATTTGGACAATTTGTTAACATCAACTATCATATGGAAAAACATCCTACCTACAATTTCAATTCTAAGAAATATACGACAGAAATTAGGGCAGTGGTAGCAGACTTCGAAATTCGCTTTGGTGATTTCAGAAAAATTGAGAACTTGGTTCAATTCATCAGTTATCCGTTCAATGATTCCATTGATCATAGTGATATCTATGAATTGGCTAAAAAATTTGCAGATACATTTCAAATGGAGGACATGATGTTACAAAACGAAATTATTACTCTGCGCTGCGACATATTTCTTAAAGCAAGGTCATCCTCAGGTCAAGATTTCTGGGCATTGGTTTCCAACGAAAAATATCCAAATTTGAAGAAATGTGTTGAACAACTTCATTCGTGTTTTGGTTCAACATATTTATGTGAGTCGGCATTTTCCTACTTAAAGCAAACAAAAAGTAAACACCGTTCTCGCTTGACAGACGCTCATACATTGGATTCTTTAAGGTTGGCAATCTCCAACTACAAACCTGATTATGCTAAATTAGTGGAAGATACTCAGACGCAATGCTCACACTAATATATATGTAAATAAGTAGTTAGTATGTATAATTTTCACATTTATGTTTATTCTCTTAATAAAATAAAAAAATGCTACATGATTGTGTGCTGAACTATGCTGTTTCATTTAAGATTGCTAGAAGTATGTAATTGGTAGATCGCACAGGGTCTCGTTAGTAAACAAGAGATCTTGGGTCCAATTAAGTTGGCCACCCCTGCATTATCAGAACTGGACTAAATTGAAATGGGACCAAATGGGAAGCGTCAGCTTTCTAATAAAAAAAGAATCATCAAAAGGGATTCACCCAGTCAAAAGTTATGAGGTAACAAACAAAAAAAAAAACAAACAGTCGAATTGATAACCTCCTCCTTTTTTGAAGTCGGTTAAAAAGTTCTTCCTATGAGGTGTTTATGCCGTTGGAAGTCGTTGGCGTATACATGCGCACATAAACATATGACTTAAATCACCGAAACACTGGCTACTTTATACTATTCACTTCTGCCAGTTGCCATTGGTCCGTATTTCAAAGACAAATGCATGACAATCGTATGTCTCCCTTCAAAACATGTAGGTCAACCTGTGGCTGTTCTGTTAGCGTAGATTAATCTTCTCACCTACTGATATCTTGTATGTCTTGCCCAAGGGTTCACTAGGACACCACGAGACTTGACTCATGAGTAAGCAAAACGTCACGAGATTTGCTTGTTTTAGAACTGTGTGTCGGTCACAAGCTGTTTGAATACACTGATGCTTTAGCCGCACAATACGGGTGCAAAGTCTTCTATTTTATCAATTTAGATTTAATAACTGTATACGGATCAGAACGATATACCTCAAGTTCAAATTTGTGTTGTGTATAAATTTAGGGAATTTTTGAATATTTATGGTAATGGTATTTATTGTGGTGACCCCGTTTGTGAACGATGTATGCTGTAGGCGAACATCCCATGTTTCTAGTAACTAACATTATGGAAGTAGTTACTAATGTAATAATGAAACTAACATTCTCGTTTCATGTTAACTGATTAACTCGTAACAAGATTAGGGTGGGTAGTTTAACAATTCATCAACATCATCTTTGAAGCCAATCTTTCAAACCATGTAAAAGTGTTCACGGTTATTAAGTGTTTAGGATTAGTTAGGGAGCTTTCCGGGAGGGACGAAATCTTCGCTTTATATTACTTTACATTTAAATGTCTAACGATTTTTAAAGTCTGTTGTAGGCTCGTTGTTTGACCACAGTTCTCTTATTGTTAAGCGATGGTGTAATATAATCGAAGGCGATAAACATAGGTCTAGGCTCTAGGTCCTGTCACCCCGAACTCCATTATGGGTTGAAATGTTGCTAAACTGCACGCGTAACCCCTCGGTTAGGCGCACAGCGACACGTCTCCAACTTGAGGGTGGTAGTAAAACGAGATTTGAAAGTCGATGATAATTCGAAATCGAAGGACCTTCATTGTGCGCACTGCTAAGAGAGTGGAACGCTCGGCCCGAGTGGGTATTTCCGGGTAGCTATAATCTGGGGGTCTTCAGGTCGCGAGTGAACGGTTTCTCCTAGGCGAGCGTACTCCATCGTAGACCGCATCATCGCTTACCACTAGGCGAGATGGCGGTCAAACGCAAAAACCTATCATAGAAAAAGGAAGGTTTCGTCGCTCTCCGAAAGAGTTAGAGAGTAAAGAGTGGATGCGGCGCGGAGCAGTCGCGCGCCGGCCGCGGCCGCGGTGCGCGAGTGACGGGTGCTGGTGCGCAGGTGCACGAGCGGCAGCGCGCGCGCATGCGCACGCGCTCCGAGTGGTTCCTGCAGCCGGCCGCGTCGCTGGACGCCGGCCGCGCGCGCGCCGGTACGCCCCCGCCCCCCGCCCGCGCCCCCGCGCCCCGCGCCTGCGCGGCCCAGGCCCGCCAGGAGAGCAAGGCGCTCTACGTGCTTGTCGCCTGCCTAGAATTTTTGTTTTGAAACTCGCGCACCGGTACTGTGTCTGTGTTCGTTCGCTTCGGTGCGGAGGACTAACCGACGCCGGTCGAAGGCTTCGCTCTCCGACCGCCGAGTCTGGAGTACGCGACGGGGAAATTTACGACTGACGAATCGAAATGATGATTAGTGACTCTGCGACTTGGGAGGGACTTAGTTTTGTCCCGAGGGCGTCCGTCCCTCGTCGAAGTTGCAAGAGATCGAAGCCTTCGAAGCTTGTACTTACAACATGGTATTTACGGGGCTCGCTTCACGCTCGCTTGGTGTCGTGGCATGACACGTTGTGCTTCGACGCATAACCGCACGTTTCGTGTCTATATAGCATGTTTTCTTAATCTCATCGCTAGATATGTATTATATCGTAGATATATATTATGTACACAACATTCTTTTGATTCTTCACTTGTCTCACGTGTAACACAAAAATAATTTTCCATTTTCAAACTAGAAAAATACTAGAGGTATAAATAAACTTATTACCATAGAGGTGTTATTTAGGTTGTGTTATGAGAAATTTAAGCTTATTTAATTTGTATTTTTAAAGCTACTCTAAAAAAAAATATTTTTCTATGATTACAATGAGTTTTGTAGCAATTGAGGTATGAGGTATTTATGGGCTTAAAGACGGAAATATTAATTTTTGCAGGTAGAACAGTATGTTATTGTAGCATGTGATGTGTAAGCAACGGCTACGAATATAATTTTGGCATGTTCGATGTCGTACAATGTTATGCACATCACAACATTCAAACGCTTGTTTTCTCAACTTATCATGGAACTTTGTATATCATACGCAAATGAAAGATTGTGACATTAACTGCAAATTCATGTAAAGCTTTACTGACCTAATGGTCGACAAATACCAGCCATTTCATCATCACAGTGTTGTTTGTTTGTTTGTTTCTACAAAATTGGTGTATCATGACAAGCCAACTTTATTTAATTTTCAAGTAAATGTAGAGCAAAATGTTATAGTGAACTTTAATATTGATGGCATTCAAAAATACTCAATTTCATAGCATTTTTGTAGCTGAAATTGTCTCATAGTTAATTCAGAGCTTTTCATAGTTTAAAAGAAAAACTCTTTCAGTCACGCTATTTTGGTTCATTCTATATAGCTGTTCATTTGGTCGCTTATTTGGAATTTTCAATTCGTCGTTACATTTCAAGTGTTTTTGGATTGTCATGACATGATCAATACGTAATATTGTGTAGAATCATTTATGAAATAATAACTTTTGTTGTTACATGTACTCAGGTCACACATAGCGTGATACCATACAATAATACGTACTCTCATAATATACAGGCATGACATATGCGTACACACCGAGTGATAAACTCCATTCAACTGCCTTATGTCACCAAGAAAGTAGATTATTTGTCTTTCACAAACATGCTCAGACCTGTTTATGACTGTCGCGAATATTCTTAATGGTCTAGAATAGTAATTACTTACTAGTCTTTCAATTATGTCATTGACGTCCTTAGTTTTGCTCGTGACATCAAAAGTATCTATTGACTGCCACGACAATACGATATATCTCAAATATCTTAAAAGTCTATCTGCATGATTAATCCACACCGGTTGTCGATAAGTTTTTCGCTCTTTTGATTCAATTTGTCGCCTATGTTAGCTTACAAAGAAACTTTCCATTATTTAGACGCAAAATTTGACTGTTGTATCCCTCGGTGTGTATTCGTTCGTACTCGTATTGTCTCCCTCACACAGACGTGGCTTACGGCCGACCAGCAGACTCCTAATAATGAAGAACGAAACTATTAAATCGAGAATGGTGATTAAAGTGGACGCAAACGCTTGTCAGCCATCTCTTTCGCGCATTGCAGCGATAAAACCACTAAGTTAAAAAAAAACCTTAGTAGATTTTTTTATAAATTCAAGCTCAGTGATTTTATGTCTTGTGAATCTTCTTATATATAAAAATGAATCGCTGTTCGTTAGTCTCGCTAAAACTCTGGAACGGCTGGACCGATTTCGCTAATTTTGATCTTGAAATATTTGTATAAGTTCAGGGAAGGTTTAAAAGTAAAAAAAAAACAGCGGGTGAAACCGCCGGGTGCAGCTAGTGTAAAATAAAAATGCGCAAAAAAAGCTGACAACCGTTCATCAATTTTAATCGCCGTTTTCGATTCAATGGTTTCGGTCACGATGATGGTCGTCTACTGAGGCTGGCCTGGTGGTCTATAAGCCGCGTCTGTGTGCGCGAGCCCCCCTCACCCCCTCACCCCGGCCCCGGCCCGCGCAGGTGGCGAGCGCCGCAGCTCGCGGCGCCGGTCCCGGCGCGCGCGCGTGTGCGGCGGCGGCGGCGGCGGCGGCCCCGCGTGCCGTGCGCTCACGCACTCCGACACTGAAATCCCGCTCGCTCTCCAGCCTCGTAAAGTGACCGCCTGACCTCTGCGAGACTGTGCCCTCGGTCTGTCCGCCTCCAGGTAACCCTGCGACCGACCACACATCCTGCGACCCACACATCACGAATCTTCATATCATAGTACTTTAACTGTTGAGGACAGCAGATGAATTTGACATCTGCTCTGAGTCGACCGCTGATACTAGTATAATATCACACCATCTCGAATCATCATATCGTAGTACTTATGTGTCGAAAACAGTAGGCAAAGAAATCTACTCTAAGTCGACCGCTCATCCAGACTGACACATGACGAATCTTCATATCATAGTACTTTAACTGTTGAGGACAGTAGATGAATTTGGCATCGGCTCTAAGTCGACCACTCATTCTGCGACCTTCACACCATCTCGAATCATCATATCGTAGATCTCAAGTGTCGAAGACAATAATTGGCAAATTTAGCATCAGCACTAAATCAACCGCTGATGCTGTATTCTTCATATCAACACGAATCATCATATCGTAGTTCTTAAATGTCAAGGACAGTAGCCAAATTTAACATCTACTCCAAGTCGACCGCTCATTCTACGATTCTCGACAAAATTTCATTAAATTAAAGAACTTGTCGATGCAACCATATAAATGTACTGAAACGCCAACTAAAGAAAGCAAATAAGCGTTTGGTAATGATGCGACTATCCATTGTTACACTTCACGAACCATTGTCGATCAATCGAAATTAGAATTGCATTTACTGAAATACTCTCGATAGCACTTTACAGGCCTCGAATCAATGCATGAATTTATATAATTGTGACCCATCCATGCAGGTTCAGTTCACTCATAACTTTTCAGGCAATTTATAGGTGACGTCTTTTGATTATGTGTACTTTCTTCAAAAGCATGCGTCTGTATTTGTTCAAAATAAAACGGATATTTAGTAGTAAATATTTACTAGACTTTTTCTGTAATAGGTCAGCATCGCTGGGCACCTGTTTTACGCTCGATTTCTGAGAGAGGCCCGTGAGGCAATTTTGGCACTTTGGAAACATACAATGTCAAACAACGATCTATTTCTAACAAAATACCCCGTATTCTAAGCTTATATTAGAAAATTTAATGAGAGTTGTCAGTTTTTCTTATATTGTGATTTGGGATCTTGAATTACCTGCATTTCCTGTAGACATTATAACGGAT
Source organism: Alcis repandata (assembly GCA_949125135.1). Taxonomy (NCBI): domain Eukaryota; kingdom Metazoa; phylum Arthropoda; class Insecta; order Lepidoptera; family Geometridae; genus Alcis; species Alcis repandata. Next base: position 5,668,728 of record OX421240.1, read on the forward strand.
GAGTTTAGATAGAATTTGGTGCCAAATGAAGCTTTCTGGGCCGCTTCATATTTTAAGTTAGCTTTGTTATAAATGTGGGCGTAGTATCAAACGTTTTTATATGCAATTCCTTGTAGCTTTACATAAAGAATTGATGTTATACAATAAGTCTTCCCCCCAATAGTGAATTGGACCTGTTTAAGTAATACTAGTTTTTTAGTATTCAAAAATTCAAGCAGAGACTGTGCGAATTTTCAAAAGGAACTTGAATACTATGAAAATTAAATAAATAAAAGAATTTTCAAAAATGAAGCTCTCTACTGCAACTGTAAAGTAGGTGATACTTTTTTACTTTTATAAACGGCATCTAAAATAAAAGGCGATTTACTTAAATCATTGCAAGCCTTTTCGATGTTTGTAGAACAAAAGTATTTTTAGTCATTCTATCGAGTATTGGTCGATTTTAAATTTAGTTTTTGTACCAGTATTTGCCGTACCCACAAAGCCAATTCTAAGCCAGCCAAGGCTTTGAGTAAAGTTAGGATATTCAGTGTGGCCTTCTTTAATTCCTCTCAGGATACAGGACTATGTAATGAAGACTCCAGAAAACAGGACATTAAAGTTATGACAGGGAAATAATATCAAAACATATGTAACTGTTTTGAAATAATTATCAAAACATATTTTTATCTCATAGGATGCAGTCGTTAAAAGTATGTAAAGTTAGCGAGGTTAAACCAAGTCTATATAAAATATGCTAAAAAAAGCTTTATTCAACTTGTAATTCTTATGAATCGTATGTGTAGTTACAGTGTCATTTTTATAGTTGTACTAAATACATTCCTGTATATAAATTGACTAGATAGTTAATTATTAATTATAGAATATTATACATTCGTAACTTCGGATTTATATAGATTTACAATCGGTTTAAGTTAGACGTATAAAGAAATTTATAAAATATTGTGTACTTTATTGAACGTTTAACATTCTTTGTATTTGCATTTTTTCTACCTCATACACATTATCTACTTATTATTATTAATTTTTTCTCGTACTGACCGAGTGAGAATTTTGATTCCTAAGTTATGCCAAATTCGACAGTTGCATTTTGGCTCTTGTAGTAAAAATCTGTGAAGAGGTGCGCGAGCGCCTTTAACCTGTCTCCTTAAACAAGTGCGTGCATTATATGAGCCAAATCTAAAAGACTGAATTATCTTTTCGATTCCTACATGACATTTAAATAAATTTATAGTATTATATACTTCTCCCTCTCAGGTATTTCGGAAACGTTGTCTATTATTAAATGGTACAAATAGATTCGCGATATACTTATCAGTCAAATTTTTGAGTAATTTATATACTTAAATTAACATTTATTGGAATATATTCGAAATGTATTTACATAATTAGGTGCTAGTTTTTTTATAATAAACGATAATATTGTATTTATGTCAATTACATTTTTGTTCCTCGTTGACATAAAATTTAGGTTTTAGTTTAAAGTATTTTCATTATTACGTTCTTCCATTTATTTTTATTGACTATATGATTGAGTTTTGTTAGTACTATTCACATTTTTGTTGTACATGTATTTGAAGTCATATAACATTATTCTTTACATTTATATGCACAGCATTTCGCACATTTGACTATAAAGTATTGTTGTAAGTATATATTTTTAAGACTGTTTTAGGTTAATTTAATTTCAATGCAAGTCATGTTAACAAAATAACGTGTAATTCAAAATTGTATTAGGTAGTTCAATGTATGTATTTAGGTTAGTACCCAAGATAATGCGACGTGTAAACGGCAGCTCAAAATATTAATTTGTTATTATTAATTTAAAATTTTAAGTTGATCCGTATAGAATTGAACAGGTAACGTCTGTTTGTTCCGTAGCAATATTCAAAGTAACTACTGTGGGCCTAGCACAACTTTGACGTAAAAATACGTAGCGAGTATTCGATAGAAAAGTGTACGCCATTTACACCCGTCAGGAGCACACTTGACAGTCGTAAATGGCGTACACTTTTCTATCGAAAACTCGCTACGTATTTTTACGTCAAAGTTGTGCTAGCCCCACTGGTTATGTATAATCATTTGTGAAGTGTCTTATTTATGACGTCCAAAGTCATAATATACAGTTTGTTCTAGAAAGTACGGCAGTACTTTGGACGACAATTCGTTGAAGTATTAGTTGTCGTTTAAACAGAGTGTGTTCAATTAGTTATATTTTATTACAGGATATGTACATAATTCTATCTGAAGATAAATTCTGCATTAAATTGATAGCGTGGTAGAGATCGTCTAGTCTTAAACTGAACGCTCCTCCAATAAGTCTGCTCTTAGCAAAATATATGTATTGAAGCAATACAGAAATGGTCATCGTCGTTAGTCGTAACTGTGTTTATTTTGCCATTTTGAGAATTAGCATTTTTTAAATTGGCCATTTGAGAATTAGGCGTTTTTAGAATTGGTCATTTAGAATAAGGCTTTTTAGACGTGCCCATTTCGAGAATTTGTCATTTTAAGACTTATTTCATTTTGAGAATTGGCCATTTTACGCCTAAAGCGTTCAGCCGCCGGCACGCACAAGTATTGTTGAGAGGAGGAGCGTTCGTTTTAAGATTGGATGATCTCTACGTTCATTTGCGTAAGTTTGGTGGCAGTTGAGTGAAAATAAATTGGCTTGCAATTATTGGATTTGCTCGTCCAAGTTCCTGTGTTCATGATTAGCGTTAGGATATGAAACGAACGCGTCGTAGTTTAAAATGTTTATTACATTTGAAAATAAATATTTAAGTGTGAATTATTATCGTACTGGTTGTTGTCATCACAATTTTATAATAAAAATCGATAGCTTTCGTTCGGCTACCGAATGATCTGACCGATTGTGATAGCATCACTGTTTTTACCAAAATTTTGTAATTATCCTAAATTTTGTTATAATTCAAGTGCGTCCTTTTTTTATTTTTACATTTATTATATAATAGTAGGAACCTATGATCTAACACTTTGTACAATAATTTGCTCTGAGGTCTAGGTAGTGTATTTTTTAATTTTATAAGACTGTTCATTATAATTGCGTTATATTTTAAATAATGTTATTTTAATACTAACACTCGAATACATTGTCTTACTTATCATTCCACCGATTTAAGTATTCAAGAAAACCAGTTGCGTTGAAGTATTATTTTCAGTCTAAGAAAAGGAAGTTTGTGTTTATAATGAAAGTTCGAGGGTTGGGAATAAAATTGGAGTCATATGTTAGGTGCTCGGAATGTACTGCAAGCTCTTAGCGCGACCCTAAACTGAATCGCCTTGGCTTTTATCTCGCTCCATATGCTAGAGAAAAGCCAACACAATTCAGGGACCCTATTCTTGGGCGCTCGACATTGTCTCCCGTCAACACTTATCGAGATATCTCACTTACCAGAACAGGCCCCTGTTCAGGCTTGCGCTTTGCTTTCAGTAAGCATTCAAAAACTTTATCAGTTCAAAATAAGAGCTAGCATATGGCTCGCTGTACAGAATCGTGGCAGGAACGTAAGTTTTAATTTGGCCTTCTTATATAAAGTCAAGAATAATTCGGATGTCTCGCTTCTTACTGCTTATGTTTCGATCGTTTTGTGAAAGTATTTGTTTCCCCATATAAGATGTTTAGTTCAGTTGTATTATATTGGAATTGAAGATTCCTATAGTATCATATAGCAATGTTATTCTCTTGTGTATGGTAAATTCAGTTTGTATTTTGTCATATTATTATTGCACATTTTGTACACAAACTATAAAAGATTACACGAAATAAAAGTTTAACAAATAAATGTTTTTTAAATTTATTGGCTCCTATGCTTTTTTCAGCAGGCGTTTTCATCGCTCGTAGAGAGTATCGTAGTGATATTGGGCCCAACTTTGAAGACTTTAGTTGACAAATATTTTTTTTCTAAAAGTATTGATGTCCTAATCTAATAGGTTGCAATGACAAAGACAGATATATTTTTAGTTAGTTTAGATCTGTCAAGTTAAAGCCTTCTAACTTTGGCCATTCTCTCACTAAAGGTACTGTAACAGGAGCGGAGCGAGAGCAGGATGCATGTATTTAATAGAACATAAAAATATTCAAATGAAAATAAAAAAAATTAAAAACTCAAATTCAATATTTCTGCAAATAAAATCTTGAACATGTATCCCGCTCTTACGTGCACCCCCATCTCAACTTGTGCAACTTTCTTGCACCATAAAGTATTAGGTAGTAATTAAAATCCAATTTTTGATATACTAAAACAATATAATATTTAAAATATTTTAATAATTATATGGTACATACATCACAAAAAATAAATGGCAAGAATATATTGATATTCATTTGTTCTTAAAACTACAACAACTGTCTAACATTAAGTGACATTTTAGTCGGTAATGCGTACTTCATTTTTAGGGTCCTGAACCTTCGGGGAAGAACCTAAATGGTTAAACTCTAGTGTCTGTCTGTCTATATGTCACGGCCAATTAATGTATTACGCAGAAGTTAAATAACCTTTGTCAATCTAAGCAACGGTTAAAGGTAAGGCTATTTGTGCAGAACAAATTTTTCTTCTAAAATATGACACTATTTCGATTTCTCATTGCTGAGGTTTGCTATCACAGACTATTACATAATATCCTTCACTTTTTCTCCTTTAACATACACCTGTACTATATTCCTATCGTCGCCTCCATAAGTGAATCTTTGCCCGAGGTTGACCACATACTCCTTGCAGTCCGGTTCCAGTTCTGGAAACTCGGGGAAGTGTGTGATTGGTCCATCCTTCGGGTAAACGTCAATTAGGAGAGCGTCAAATTCTTTACCCACTTCCAGAGATCCGATTTTGTCGTCTAAGTTCAGTGCTGTGGGATAATAAACTTTATTAGAAAAGGAATTAGGTTGTAAATGATAAAAAGTTGTAGTTAAAGAGAATCGTCAATCCTCCATAGAATTGCAATTTAAAAAGCTGAGATAGTTATTTTTAGTTAGTTGAGTAAGAGATAGTTAGATTTGGTAAGCTGTCAAGTTCATTTACAACGCGTTATGCGGCTAATCAAGAAAGCTCCTAGACTACAAAATGTTTGCGAGTGGCATGGACCATGTAGACATTTCCACTCAAGAATATCCATAAATTTTCCAGGTGTCCCAATGACAAGTCTTATCAATCGAACTGCGTATCTTTGGCCTAAATCTTTGTTTTTTAATAGATTAAATAGAAAGGTTAGTTACGTAAGTATATTTGATAGAGTAGTAGGCCTAGCATAAATTCTGGCATAAAATACGTTGTAAGTATTCGTTAGACCAAAATGACAGCGCCCCTTTTGGGCGTAAATATAAACTGCATAAATTCATACATTTTTCTATCGAATCCTGCTAAAATCGTGTTCCTCATGTCTGAGGGTCGTGACCACCACCTCCAAGTAGCTTCTCGCTAAGTATTTTACGTAAGAATTTATGCTATTTATAGGTACATATATGCCATATGTTAATCATTTCTGATAAAAAAATAATTTTAAAAATATTTTTAAAAACAAGCTTTTATTGCATCGTCGTCTGAGTTACATACGTATATCAAATTTCAGGTCAATCGGACACCGGAAAGTGGTTCAAAATTGAGTTGCAAGATTCCACCCGAACAAACACTGCAAGTTAAATAAACGCTACTAAAAATATGGAGTTATGGTACCTTTAGCTCCCCCCAGAGTTGCCATATAAAACGCATCATCGCTGGTTATCCTGGTGTCGCTGTCCACGAATGTGGCCACGTCGAGTGCGCGCCGCATCGCGTCGAGGATAGAAGAATTGTCTCCGCCGGATACATCTGGAAGGTAAGACCAGATTAGGCCAAAAAGTTGTTGGATAGGTCTTGGCTCTTCCCTTTATTTTAAACTATATTCTTATAGGTTATTTGTAAAAGGTAACTTATGTATGTCTTGGACTAATACATAGGCTATACTATACTGTAATCCCGAAAAAATCAACGGCTCTTGTAAGATAGCGTGTGAAACCGCGGGGACGCAGCTAGTCTATAAATGGCACGTTAGGTTGGCTATTCCTTATAAATAGCAGTTAGCACGGGCCATGGACAGTGGACATATTTTGTCTTTCCACCGTTTATATCCACCCAAAGCTGACAAAGCTAGAATATGGATATGTTGTCGCAGCAGCTTGCTCACCGAGACTAGCCGCGTGTTGGACGAGGGGCAGTGAGTCACGGCAACCCCTTTCATCGCTATCAACTTTATTAATAAACTATGTGTGTATTGCACCTATTTATTTATATACAGTACCCGGCGATAAATATTGCACATCGACCTTCGGAAGAGACAAGAGACTTCGTAGAGCGTTGTCTCTGTCGCACGAAAAACAAACAGTCCAGTATCTATTAGGAGGTAGTGTGCGACAGAAATAATGCTCCACGAAGCCGAAATTAGCCGATTGTCTCTATCCAAAGGTCGATGTGCAATATTTATCGCCGGGTACTGTATGTGTAGTACCTGTCCCCAAGCCCACAGTGACCCCGTGCCGCAGCAGCCTGCTCACCGGACACGAGCCCGAGACTAGCCGCGTGTTGGACGCGGGGCAGTGCGCCACGGAAACCCCTTTCAGCGCTAGCAGCTTCATTTCTTCTTCGCTCAGGTGGACGGCATGCGCCATAATGCACTGGAAATAAAGATTTTAATTTATTTGTTTTTTTAACACTTTGACTGCGAGAAACACATACCTTGTGTTCCGCGAGTGCGGCTGCACACGCCAGGCGCGTAAAACATAACGTATTTAACTATTAGCCGCCCCTAAGGCAAGCGCATGTGATTATTAGCCGCAGTCAAAGTGTTAAATCCACAGAAATTCTCTAACTTGCATGATGTAGGTAAGCGTTAAGAGTTTCCAGATTATTCGATAAAATCGGTGCCCGACGCCGATACGATATTGGGGCAAGTAAATGTCTGAATCATGTACCTGTCTTTCAGATTGTTCGCTACGATATCGGATATCAGCATGTACAAACTCATACTTTACTCCGTATCGACGTCAGCGATATCGTATCGGATAATCTAAAAACGCCATTAGTTTGGCCGAAGATTGAGTAGGTAGGTACATCTATCTAAAGAAAAAAATATTTCAATACAAAACATGGAATAATATTTAGACATTTCTGTAAAATGCGGTAAAACTCGAGTATAATAGTGTACAGGGTTATACGGAAAGGGCTAAGCCGAAAAGCCGAAAAGGGCTCATAGTATCATTATGAACAACTTTTACTATCCGGCCTACCTGCATTCGCGAAAAATTCAGCTATTCCATAGAAAAATGTCGATGATACTCGACAGCGAATACTTTTTCGAGTAATAATAATACCGGGGAAGCGTAAGGTTGGAAGACGAAAGATGTCGTGGCTCCGTAACATCAGGGAGTGGACTGGGATAAAGACGGTGGAACAACTGTTCAGACTCGCGCTGGACAAAGAGAATTTTAAGAAGCTGACTGCCAACCTTGAATAGTGGAGAGGCACTTGGAGAAGAAGAAGAGATGAGTCCTTTTCGGCTTAGTATACCCTTTCTGTATAACCCAGTAAAGTTGGTATTGCACGTTAATATCTACCTTGTCAGTTAAAATGTTACTCTTATCATAAACATCTGAATAGCTGTTACAGCCAGGGTTCTTCTCCAGGACATATTCGATTTCTTTCAGGTTTTCTGAGATGTGACTCTGAAACAAACGAGAACATATAATAATATCAGACACTCCAGCTGAATATCATTCAGGCTGCTGATTGAACGGCGCCGCTTAATGAAAAGGCTAGGCAGTTAATCAAACGGCTAATTAAGCTAGTTCGCTGCGACACATCCATTGCAAACATAATTAAGCCTTAACACTTTAACTGCTGCTAATAATCACATGTTTGCTTAACTGCGGCCAATAATATAATGCGTTGTGTTTTACGCGCCTGGCGTGTGCAGCCGCACTCGCGTCGCGCAAAGGAAAACACAAGGTATTGTTTCCCGCAGTCAAAGTGTTAAGTCTAAAAAAAGATAAAGATAATTACAATAACACCAACCTGTATAAGGCAGTTATATTTTTTGGCAATGTGTGCCAAGCTAGTCATAAGTTCTTGATTACAGCTAACTGCAAATCTCGGAGAAACAACTGGCTGTACCAAGTCATTCTGAGGGAAGAAATACTTCGATTATTTTTTGCAGGGTACTACATAGTACAATGTAAAATATTTTTTAATACATTAAAAATCGGCAGAATAAAAAAAACAAAACCACATACATACATAATTACATTTACACCAAATACCACTTAATGCATTCTAAAATGTAAACCACTTTTTAACCGACTTCCAAAAAGGAGGCGGTTTTCAATTCGACTATAGGTTTTTTTTTATCATTCTTTATTCAAGTTTTCTTAACTCTTGTCATAAAAATTAATTTTGGCTAAAAATGCTTAGGTTAATCCGAGAATTTTGTGGTAGTAGGCCCTAGTTTGAAGGCATTTTAAGACAGATCTAAACTAACTAATAATATATCTGTCTTTATCATTGCAAGCCATTAGACAAGGATGCCAATAGTTTTAGAAAATTTAGATCTGTCTTAAAAGCCTTCAAACTTGGGCCTAGTACTGATACAAACCTTGAACTCTAAAACTTTTCTAACAAATTGCCCCGTTTCAACCACTTCTCTTTCTGTGGTGTTGTAATAATCGTGATTATTTTTCTCGTTCATGCTGACTTTGCCCACTAGTGCCCTCTGGCGGTGTCTGATGGCACTCTTGACAAGTTCCAGGGTCCCTTCGAGATGTATTGTGCCAAAGTAGCAGGCCGTTGTGGTCCCATTGTTTAGTAACCTTTTCTGAAACGGGCAGGATTTTTGATTAAGACTTTTCACCTGTTTGTTTTCACCTGAATGTTTCTCTGTTGATTTTACAATAAAAGTATCCTTGACTTTATTGACTTTTCAGACTGACGTAGACAATAGCTGAATTGATCTTGATGAAATTTGCCAAAGAAACAGCGTAAATCACGAGGATAGACCTAGGAAATTTTTTACACTAAAAATAACATTTGCTATTACAAAATATCTTTAGATTTATATTTTTTATTTTCATATAACAGTTTGAACCATATGTTTACAATTTCTTATCAGAACCTTGATTATGCGAGCAAAATCATTGTTGCCACCCAAGGCGAAGATATTGTTACAATGTTCTTCAATTGATAAGGAATACGTACCACGACTTTGTCATACACTCGTGAAGCAAACTCAACGTCACTGTATTTCTTTTCTAGTGGAAACGTGTATGAGTCCAACCATTCTAACAGCGGTTTATCCAACCCCAGGCCGAGGTTAGGAAACTGCGGGGCGTGTGTATGGCAATCTACAAACCCCGGCATCAGAAACTGGTTTTCATTCATTTGTGTTATTTCATACTGAGCAAGCGAATTATTCTTTTTGAATTCTTCGAATAAATTCTGGTCTTGAATGCGAGTAATCTGAAAAATTAAAAATAAGTATTATTGTTATTAAATAAAACTTGTGGTGATGTGTTTATAGGTAATTTGGTTATTCTACAATATTGTAAATGTCTATGTTTGTACGTTTGGATATTTGTTGCTCAATGAAAACGGCTAAACAAATATAGATGAAATTTAGTATGAAGGTAGCTTATGCCCTGGATTATCATATATTATAAGCTACTTTTAATTAGGAAAATGCATGGGCACAGCTAGGTTAATATAAAACATAATAAATAAATTATAAGTTGTTTTAGTTAAAAATTAGGAAAGTAAGTATTGTAACTATGTACCTACTTTAAACACATGCAATAGGGATACTGGGATATAATAGTGAAGTAGATACTTACTATTCCATTTTCCACAGTTAAATAGGCATTAATAAGTATGCCTTTTGGATTTACAATATTACCCGCAAAAATAAAACTTTTAGCAGTCATTTTTAAAAAGTTTCAAAGCTGCAGCTAATTTTTAACTGGGCTGAGCGAGATTGAAGTGAAGACACTGAACTTCCAGGAAGGCACAATAATTTCGAAGTTTTTTTTTATAACTTTAAATTATTTTGTTTTTGAAGCGTAGTGACTAAAGTAGTAAGTAAAATCGAAATGCGAGAGAAGGAACTGAAAGTCTGAAACTGACTGAAACGGGCTTTACAGGCGGGAGGTACGAAATCAGACAGGTTGACAGTTTGACAGGTTAGCGGAAGTAGAGTTGCCAGGTTTGATTTTTCATAAGCCTATAACGATTGTTGTTTCCCAAATTATTATATAAAAATAAAAAAAACCCTTAAAATCGCTTTGAACGAAAAGTGACTTAATAAACGAAGAGAATAACGCTGGGCAGGTGTCATGTTTGTAGGGAACGAAGATTAGACAGGAATACAATACAGCGCGACTTCCTCAGAGCGAGAATACGAGATTTATAAATGTTTTTTTTTTTTTAAATGAAAATAGATTTAGATCACTAACGAGTAGTTAAACATGACGTTAACTAATATAATTATATCAAAAACGAATATTAGTAAAAATTGGTTGTCTCTAAAGTCGGTTTACGAACGATAGTTTATCGTATCAACGTTACAACAAAACATTAATGAAATGATTGCATACTTTTCTCGCTCCGATCGTAACAGGACACTTTTTCGTGCTTGCAGCCGACGTTCATAGATTTATTAGACGTTGTTACTTTAAAACTCTGGGGTTCTATGTATGATGTTAGATAAACACAAATGTCATTTCTCACAAAAATCCCGTAAGTAAAGCTAAATTTTTTCCCCAAAATCGTGAGAAAAACCCCCAGTCATGCAGCCCTGTCATAAAAACAAAGGGAAAGCAAAGAACTGTCGTTGTCAATTTTGAGTTTTCCGTTGTTATTTTTTTTTCTTTTGGCTCTACATTTATTTCAAGGCTTCAGCACTACAGGGCCTGTAGTACAGGCATGCCACATACGACCACTCGACAGACTGCTAATAAAATCCATGACCAGATTAGTTTAATTATGTATGTAACACATAAATTATTACATCGCACAGAATTGGAAACAAGAGCACACTTTTTACATTTATTAAGTAATACAATTATTATAAATTTGGTTCCAAGCATTTCTGTACATCTACACTTGGTTCATAAATATGTATAAGCCATAAAGGAACGCAGTTTGGAAACATTACGGGAACCACAGCGAAGAATGGCGTCGAACTAACACTAGAAATCACTAAGCAAACCGCTCACTTTTACAATAGCAAAACACTAGTACACATCGAGCTATCAAAAAAACACGCTAACAAATATTATTCTGTCGCGTGTCTCGCCTGTCCATTGTAATTTCATCCCAAAACAGCGCAAACGCGTGCATTTTGTCTGGGTGAGTAAAGAATCTTTCTGTCATAGCCTCGTCGCATTGATTCTGTACATGAGCTGGTACCAGGTGGCTCGTGCATGTTCCGCGCCCGACTGCCACGCCATGAAGGAGCCTGCGCGAGCGCTTTGCACCCAGAACATTGAGTTGGAGGTAAACGCACGAGCAAGAGCCTCTTCTAGGCGGTTGTTGACGCGACGTGCCTCTTCCATCGCCTGCAACAAAGGAATGATGACATTTTTAAGGTCTAGCTAACTAGTTGAGTAACTAGTCCTTTTTGTAAGAGTTTTTATTATAGTGTGGCAATACGAGCCCACCTCGCGCGCTCTTATGCCTCGTCAATTACGAACGCATTTGTACGTCAATAGGGCTATTGCCAATATGTTCCTACCTATAATTTGCTACGCGAAAAAGATTTATGTTACCTACCGAAATATTGTTAAAATCCCAAATATGTGTGTAGTGTACCAATACTAACTTGATTGGATAAGTTTATTGATGGCTGTAGCCGTCCTGAGAGTCTCAAAGAGTTTGCTTTTAGCAGCATCCAGCGAGGGTATATGGTTCGCATCAGCCGAGCGTCTCTCTCCAGCCTCATCAGCTCTCGGTCGGCGATGGATCGCAGCTCCATCAGGTCTACCACCTTAACAAATAAAAAAGTTAATCAAGCTAGCCCTGGAATTAGCCGGCTCGAAGTACAGGATAATCATATACGATAGGTTATTCTGCCCTTAGGGCATTAATATTTTCATGAGAGAAGAATAGATGTGATCTGTCAACGGGTTCTTCGGTTTGTGGCGCGAATGGATGCTTACATTGCTTTATCGCAGTTGCAACATTGTGTAACGTCGTAGTCATGGTCCATTGGGGTAGGTTAAGTATTTAACCTAAGGTCATACTGTATTGTCTAGTCCAGCTATGTAGCTAAAGAGCTACATGCTTTCTACAAATAAATAATGAGTATGAGAACCGTGTAAATTAATAATATACCTTTCTAAGATCGTCGACTTTTCTAGCTAAGCTTTCTAACATTCCATCAGCTAGCCTCATTGCACTAAAGGTATTGGTAAATGTGCCATCATTTTCATCATTTGATACCCAACTCAATGCTTCTGATTCGAAGCGCTTTGCTTTTTTTTCTGAATCGGCTCTAAGCCAATATGTCCAAAGGTTGACGATTAGGCGGCGCCGACCAGGGCCGGCCGATTTTCCTTTGCTCAACGCATATTCAGCGTACATGCTAATATCATGGGGGCTTTCTAACTGAAAACCAGCGTCTAATATCATGTCCATGCAAAGTGCGTAGTACCACGTCTCACAATTATATGAAACACGAGCCTGACTCAGACGCATCACCAGAAGTAATACGTCTATAGATTCTTCTATACGTCGTCGGGCAAGCAAAACGTAAAATAGATCGGGAATGATGTCTAAAGCTACACTGTCGGCTTGGAGGAATCTGCTCACGGTGAGGGCGCGGAAGCCCGAGTGTATGGTAGCTGCAAGCTGCCCCCTCGCTAAGCGTGCTCTAAAAGTCCCCATAAAAAGTTTTCCAACTGCATACAGTTCATCAGCGGTAATTGGACGACCCAGTTTTTGTAATGAGGAGCAAATCATTTTTTCGATATCGGCAGTGGCGTCGGGCGCCCCGCGGTCGATTTCTACTTGAATGGCGTTGCTATATGCATCACACATGTCGACCACGTTACATTCTACCTCTTGTACTATTTCCAAGGCTTTGTGTGATGCTAATTTCGAAAGTCTATACTCTCCCATGGACGAGAACAACAGCGTTGCAACATTGAGGCAATACACAGAATCTGACAAAAGCATCAGTGTGTTTATCCGGTAATTCTGTTGCTTCATTTTGAAGTACTTGACAAAAGTTTTCAAAGACAAAAGTGCTGAGACTTTGTCTAGATTTATGCGATAAATTTTTAATGCTCGTTCGAGTTCTATTTTAGCACCAGCAATCCTACCACTCGTTAGGCAGGCGGCAGCTCGTAATGAGTAAATTTTACCCAAATATCTCTTCATGTCAAATTTGTTCAATATTGTCTTATTATCCATACACATAGTTTCTGCATCTTCAAGTTTAGAAAATACAGTATCTACATTATCACCTAGCAAATTTAAATAGGAAAATGTTATTGTAAATTCTATAGCTTTGTTCTTTAAATCGGCGTGTATTGCATGATGGATTAGTTGTCCGTAAATAGCAACATTTAAATCAGTACAAGTGCACTTGCTAAAGTTTATTTCCGATATTCCACGTTCAATTGTAATATTTAATGACCTTTTGCTTCTGTCTTTCTGCGCCTGGTTTTCATCAATGTTGTCCAGGCTATCAACAATGCCTAATTTATGCCAATCACTTAAATATTCAGCTTGTGTTACTTCGCGAAGCATGTCAAAGATTTTGTTTGGTTCTTTAGCTTCAATTTCAGACTTTGTTAAATTGAAATTTGTCATAGTAACTCTCTTTAAAGTTTTAGAACTCGTAATTTCTTGACTGGGTTTACTTTTCAGTATTGGAGTATATTGCATTTTTATGTTAATTAAACTAAAGTTAGTTGATTCTTCATGAGTTACCACATCGCTAGCTGGTTTCGTAAAGTTGGCTTCTATTTTATTTGCATCCAATGTTGCTGATTTGCTCCTAACTAAATTTTTACTTTCCATTGGATCATCATCTTTATATTTTAAATCAGAAAGTGCTTTACTAAATTCTTGTGATTCATTCGACGAGCTACTTTGATCTTTAGGTATGTCATTACTGCCATAGCTGATTAATGATTCGCTTGGTTGTAGACTCGTTATAGATTGAACTATCATAATAGCACCTCCACACGTTGGACACTTCTGTCTATTATTTTCTAAATAGTTGACAATTCGCGAGTGAAATTCTTTTTTCTGGTTTATTGGTAACAATTCGTAGCACGTCTTTCTAGAACTTTTATTTTTGAATCTCATTACTTTGCAAAATGCATATTTTGGAAGGTTTTCGGGACTGTTTTCTGAATCGTATTCAAAAGAACACCCGCATGCTAAATTTGAGTCGACGGGTGAACGTGTAGTTGTGTTTGAAGAACCTTGACTATTGTACCTTTGACCAGCCAAGGTAGCACATGCAAGGATTTGCATGGCAAAAAGCCTTTTTATAGCTTTTGCCGTAGTTAACCAGTTATTTTCATACATAATGCTTTCTAACAGAGTTCTTGATAGTATGTTTCCAATCACTGACGCAATTTTTAGCAGCAGCTGCTGGTATGGCGTTAGAGAATCTATTTGTATCATTATAAGAGCATCCAGATTTTGTACATTTATGTTTGTATTTAGTTCATTTTTATCAGTGACGATGCATATACTAATTTCTTCAGTTGCATTTTGTTGTATAAGGTCATTTAACGTTTCTTGATCTCTTGTATCAAGAGCTTTTGGATGTAGTAAAGTGTTGTCTGGGTATACTAGATCCTCGTTTTCAAAATCGTTTTTCTCTTGTTCTTTTACTTTATTCAACTCCAGAGCACCGTTCGAGAATAGATGAGTAATAAAACTTTCCACTAATCCTGGTAAACCATTGCATTTGGATATCAGTGCATCGCATAGGTCTTTTGGTACTGCGGTGACGTCAAGAATTTGACAAGCAAGTGCTGGAATCCATACACACTCCAGCCCGCCTAGCACTATCTTTCGAACACTGTCGTTAATAAAAGCGCTGTAGAGCCAATTATTTACCGAATTATATTTACCACGAGTGACTGTCATGACAAAAAATATTTTCATAGAGCAGAACATAAGTGAAATGAATTCCCACGACGATTGGTCCAAATTTTGTAAATCGTCTAAAAATATGACATGAATATCTTGAATTGCAGCAATCAGTTTTGAAAAGATAACTTTTCCCTTGTCTTTCCGTTTCTTTTCATCTTGCATGTACATACCTTCATGGTATGCGAAACGTACTTTGATGATATTATTTAGGTAGCATAGATCTTCATTATAGACTTGTAACAGTTGAACTACTTTTTCTTCTTTCATGAACCCTGCTATAGGCTCTTTGAGGCCTAAAATGCGGTTTGTAATTTGACTTAGAGCTAAGTACGGAGTGGCAGAGTGTATTGATGATAAGCAAATGTAGCAAACTCGGTGTTCTTTATTTCTTGCGTGTCTTGCCATCCATTCTAACAATCTACTCTTTCCTATACGTGCTTCGCCAACCAGTAGAAGCGCATCAAAGTCTCTGTAAATTGTCGAGTGAGAGTCTTCTAACCAATTCCGGAAGTATTCCATTTCATCGGATCGGTCGAGAAGCGGTTGTGTCATCGGTATGTCGTACAGCTCTTTGACCCTCATTTCTTCAGTATACTCGTAGATCTTGCCAACATTACCAATTCCTTTTAGCTCTGTTTCAGGTTGGAGAGTAAAGCCATTTGAAGACATTTTACTTTTTATAAATGTAGTCTCGTCGCACGTGACTTTATTTCGAAATTTACACATGAGCCTGGCTGCTTTGTTCACTATGGCCCCGATAACCGTAAACTCTCTTCTTAGAGGATGACCTACGACACCGCAGTAGACCTGTCCTGTTGTAACTCCGACAGAAACTTCTTGGACACCGTCTAGGGCTGACAATGATCTCCTGATGCTATATCCACATTTCAATGCTGCTTGAGCTTCAGATTCATGCTTAAAACCTCGCAACCCAAAAACTACAAGAATCATTATATCTTTATCGAAAAGAATTATTTTGTTCACGCAGCCCATAGACTTGTAAACGATTTCACATGTAATTTGGTACGCATTGTTTACAATTGTAACCAGTTGTGGAAATGGACAATCTCTAGGCTTCAGTGTTAAGAATAAAATTGAGACTAATCTCATTTCGGTCAAATATTCGAGAGGTTGATGAGCATCAATTTGTGTGAGTACAGGTCTTATCATGAATTTACGGATTTCAGACCCGATATTGTTTTCTTCGGCTTGCAAAATTGTTTTGCGAAGTTCTAGGGCCTCATTTTTTTTCAACACATCTGCAGCGCTTAGATTGCTAGAAGAATCCCATAGGGTATCGGGAAGATTTTCAAGAGCACTGAAAGGTCTCTTCATTTGTTTGGTCATACCTGAAAATCCGAGAAACGGTCTGGTGACGTCTTTTTCATGTGGATCGTAGAGAATAGACTTAATTGTTACGTGTCCATCACTGTGCACTATATGATCGTAGTTTCTAGAGTAACAGTGAGCCCAAGCATTCGGAGTTAATTTTACTTCCCCAGAGGAACAAAGACTCTCCGCCAGTTTGGCTTCTAGAACAGGCAGTCCTATCATGACATAATTCATATCAATTCCAGTTCCGATAGGTGCAAATATAAGGTTACCTGCTGAAATGGCCAATTTAACTTTTAAGCTGACTTTGACGTCTGTTTCGTAAGAGGAATACGAGTGTTGTATGATCAAAGCGCATGCTATAGCTGTGTGGATGGTATGGCTAAGAAACGCTCGCTTGTCTGTCTTCCAAAGTGCCAAGAAGGCATCGCCAGCAAACTTGAGGATATCTCCTCCATGGCTGTAGATGAGCTCTACCAGTGAACCAAGGTAGGTGTTCAGTGTTACAGTGAGACGGTAGGTTCCTCCTTTTCCAAAGTTGTTATACTTTTCCGAGAGGGCTGTGAATCCTGAGACATCTGCCATGAGCAGGACACCTACGAAGCGTTTTGGGTCAAGTTCGTCAAACCTGAAACATAATTTAAATGGTATTACATATTTATTTTGATAAAATCGACAAAATAATACAAACTGTGTGTCCGGTTATAAATCAGCCACATTTTATGAGCATTGCATGCTATTTGTCGAGTAGTATAGTGTATAGTGTGTGCACATTTGGGTTCGATACTGTCTAAGGAAGGCGTATTAAATTACTTGTGCATGAGCAGTACTTCGTCGGGTAACAGGGTGGCCAGTATGACGGTTTGTTTTCTGGTGAGATGGACCTCAACGTCTTGATTGGCTTTGTCGGTTGAGAAGCTTCTTCCGTTAAAGAAGTCATGAACCCAGTCTTTGATTTCGTTGTACTTCGGTTCATCGTCCCCTGAGTCCTCTTCAAACAGCTCATGCCCTTTGTATTATCAATAAAATCACGCAAATGATAAAGCAATGAAGTCGAACTATCTTGAATTCTTTTGGCAATTTACTCGTATCTATTGAAAATTCAAATTAGACTAGCTGCGTACCCTTTCTGTAAGAACAGTTAAACTTTTCAGGACAAAAATGTGCTAAGTATGTGTTAATCCAAGGTATAAGCTATCTTTGTTCGAAGTATTGTCAAAATAGCTTTAGTAGTTACGGAGATACGTGGTAACAAACATTTACACACACACTTTCACAAACTTTCTCATTAACACGCTTAGGCATGACGACAGTATCAAAAAATCGCCGATTCAATGCTTTCAGGGGACTAGCCAGATTAAAAAAAATTAAAACACATGGTTAGTTTTATTTTTAAAAAACAGATTATTAAGGTTTTCAATAAATTAAAACATTAAAATACAGCAATCGGCCATCTTGTCAGAAACAACAATCACAGCGTATGACGTCACGCCTCAGTGAACTCAGGTCATCCGCCGCTCATCACGCATAGACACAATGACATGTTTACTAGCCGTGACGTCAAATCGACGCCATGACACAAGCAAGCTGTTTTCGGGCACTGTTGAAAAAATATGTGAAAAATGGCTTCAAACTTCGTTAAACTTAAGTTTATTACCTAAATAAAGGCTTTTTTGTAAATAGTAAATGTGTACTCACATTATGGAAGAGGATTTTAAAATCTTTCGTCACGCCTATTAGCTTCACCTGTATGTTTGTAACCGACTCCTATGGGCCCGATTTTGACCCACTTTAAACGGCCGGATTTCGTTCAAACTTTGTAGATATATCGAGGATCGATGACAATAAATTATTATACAAAAAAATAAAAAAAATATACTTATAAATAAATTAAAATAATTACCTATATTATGAAGCTAATAAATTGTGTTTTTGCTCCGAACGCGATTTCTAAGATTACTGTTAGCTAAGCTGTGACTCGGTACGCGAATTCTGTGACTACTGCTGGCTAAGCTGTGGTTCCCCACGGCTACTGGTACATATTCTGCTACGTGCCGCGTTTGTCAAAGAGCGATGACAATGCGTGTTTTTTAGTTTTTTAAACTATTCTTTATTATTATTTTTAATATTAGTAGGAAGTAGGATTGGATGGATAATCTGAGATGGATAATTATGTAGTTAATGTTTGTCACTTGCCCGATGGTGGAAAGACAAATTTGTCTACGGCTCATAAGTCTGCTGGTGAGGGTCGTTCTAAATTATGGGTTTTGTCCACGGCCCATGTTAAGCCTTATGGAGAGGTTAGTAAAGTTGTAGATGATGGTTTTGTATGTACCTTTGCTGGATATCCTTTTAGCGTAGGTTCTCCATTTTTCGGAGTTCAGCATATTCAGAGATGTTCGTCGGGATCTGCGTGATTTTCTGAAGTTCATTTTGATGGTGTGTTTGTAATTTTGACTAAAATTTTGATAACATGCCGGATATGATTGGTGTTTACACTTATGCTTAGTCTTAAAAGAATATCTCGCAGGTCACGGTTTTTGATTGTTAAACTTGAATAAATAATAAAGTGAAAACAACATGTGAAACAAAGTCACAAAATTCTGTTTTTATTTAAACTGCCAAAAAGTGTCAAAGTGACAGTACTGACAGTTGTAGGCGTAACGAACCCTCCCCATTCTGCGCTTGGTTGTCACCACGACCACACGCATCCAGTAACTACTCCGCATTCGTTTAACTAGTGCAAAATTAGGGATGGACAAAGGTGCTATCGACTACTTGTCGATAGATCACACCTTAGTCCACCATGGACAAGTTCTTGTCCAGATCTTCATCCAACCCCAACTTGGCCAACAAGAGAGCAAGAGAAGACGAAGTGTCCCCAGACAAATGGCGAAAACCCAAGAAGTTCGTCGCAACCCTCACTAGCAGTTCCAAGAACACGGAAACTTCCTCCGATAATCGGTTCAAAGGGCTTCCCGTCGATGCTGTCGACCTAGTCCCGGACCCATACCATCATGCCAGCAAGAAGAAGACGGTCAATCAAACTCCTCCAGTAATCATCGAAATAGAAGGTAACTGGACCCACCAAAACATAAGAGACGTAGTAAATAAACACTGCAAAGACTACCACATGCAGCACAGAGGAAGTAAAATGGTGCGAGTACAGTGTTACTCCGCTAAGGACCACCAGCTACTCAAGGAAGGTCTGGCAAACGAAAAGGTAAGCTTCCACACTTACACACGCAAGGACGAAAAGCTCCCTAAAGCAGTCATCAAAGGACTACCAAAATTTGTTCACGTCAGCATCCCAGATGAGCTAAAATCATTAGGCTTCGTTGGAGCCAGTGTCTCCGAGTTACGAACCCTAATCCCGTCTGAATGCCCGCCTGTCCTGGTCCAACTACCCAGTGGCACCGACATGATGAAATTTAAAAATATAAGATATCTCTCAAACTGCGTTGTGGAGATCCAGCGCTACAAACCCAGTAAAAAACCTGGCACTCAGTGCTTTAGATGTCAAGGCTTTGGCCACGCTGCTCGAAATTGCAACCGTCCACCACGATGCGTCAAGTGTGCCCAGGATCACCCCACTTGGGAATGTACTAAAAAGGACAGAGAAGACCCGGCTCGCTGCTGTAACTGCCAACTAGACCATCCTGCCAACTACGCGCAGTGCAACGAACGGCTAAAATACATCAACCGAATCGAGACCCGACGTGAAACGTTACGCAAAGCTATGATATCTGAAACCGCACGCGTAAAGATATCTGCACCCAACACATGGGCTCAAATCACGAAATTTGGCACAAACAAGCAAACCCATGATCACCAACCTGTAACCTCAAGAAATCACAACGCTGACATACCGGAGCGGTCTTCTAACCCACCCCCCGCAACAAAACCTCTTGTAAGGACACGACAACTCCAGCTGCCACCGTGTACCGTGCCAACAATTGAAAAAACCCCCCAAGACCTTGAAACGGTGGAAATGCTCGAAATCCTTTCGACCATTCAATCGTTAAAGCAAGAATTTACCAAATGCAACACTTTCATGGAGAAAGTGATACTTATATTAACCCACCTCAGACATTATGTCTAGTTGTCATGAGTTGCGCGTACTTTATTGGAATGCTGATGGCATCCACAAAAAGCAACAAGAACTCGGTGAACTCGCGGTGAGTAGACTTAACGTTGATATAATCGCAGTCTGCGAGACTAGGTTAACTAATAGACTCGCCCTTAACATTCCTGGTTTTGTTTGTTACCGACGGGACAAGCATCGCGACGGTATTGGCCAGGGTGTGGCCTTAATTGTGCGCTCTGATTTGGCCCATAGCCTGATCCAGTCTCCTCAAACGCAAAATTTGGAAGCAGTTGGTATCTCCCTTAACCTAATCAATGGTAATGTCATAATCTTCTCAGTTTACCAGTCCCCTAATCTCCCTCTTATTACTAGTGATCTAGATTCTATTATGTCATCTGGCCCCAAGGTCCTAGCAATGGGCGACATGAATTCAAAACACCCCCTTTGGTCACCTGGTCCCAGCAATACCCGTGGCATTAAGCTATACGAGCACATGCTTAATAGCGAATACATCATCCACGCACCTCTGGACCCTACTCTAGTACATTATTGTGCTGACTATAGTCCATCCATACCCGACATAATTTTGTGCAAAAACTTTTACCCTCCCTGTGACATAGCTACCATCTCGGCTCTATCATCTAACCATCTTCCCGTATTTTCTAAATTTAATAGCAAGACTAACCGCATTCTAATCCGTAAATTTAATTATGCTAAAGCAAACTGGGTCAAATACCGTAATCTCCTTAATCTCAATACCAATATATCATCTAATGTCTTCAAAACCGCTAATGAAATTGACTCAACTATTACAGATTTTCAAACGTTATTACTCGAGACCCGCGACATTTGTGTACCTCTTTCATCATTCAAACCATGGTGTTCTTCCTCGCTACCCCGTTGTATCAAACGAATGATAAAAGAGAAAAATTGGCTACGTCGTTATGCTTCTACGGAACGCAACATATTAATGCGCAAGACGGTAAATAACAAAATTACCCTCCTGAAACTTCGTATTGACCAAGCCATAACACGGTATAATGACAAAGTGTGGATCAATAAGCTAAATAGAGTCGATAACCCTGGAAACGACCTCTGGCGACTGGTAAAAAGCCTGCGCTCAACCTCGACCGCCATCCCGGCCCTCAAATCGATAGATCGTTCCCTTACCACTAGTCAGCAAGATCAATGCGATGTACTAGCTGAAAGTTTCTTAAAAAACATGCTCTTAACCCATGATTGGCACAGTGATGAACTCCCAGCTATCCAACATTCAAATTCTTTGTTAAACGACCCAACTGACCCTAATGTCCGCATCATGTTGGTTCGCCCGTCCGAAGTCAAGAGATGCATCTGTAATTTAAAAATTCGTAAGGCCCCAGGACCAGACGAGATCTCAAACATCTTGATAAAAAATCTCCCCCAGAAATGTATTGTGCTTTTAACTAAAATATTTAATGCTTGTCTAGCACTGACCTACTTCCCCTCTCCTTGGAAAGTGGCTAAAGTAATTGCGATCCCGAAGCCTGGCAAAGACCCATCTGACCCAACTTCCTATCGTCCTATTAGCCTCCTTCCATGTCTGGGTAAACTATTCGAGAAAATCATTAACAAACGTTTATTGCTAGAATCTGATAATCTCTTAATTAACGAACAATTTGGTTTCCGTCACAGTCATTCTACAGTTCAACAACTAGCCAGGGTTGCTGAGACAGTGTCGCATAACCTGAATCTCAAACAGTCTACAGGCATGTTTCTCTTAGATATCGAAAAGGCTTTTGACACTGTCTGGCACGAAGCTCTTTTGCACAAAATGATTTTAGACGATGTTTCTATTCCCTTAGTAAAAATGATTAAATCGTATCTTTCTAACCGCTCCTTCAGTGTCCACATTAATAACTACTCATCTTCTCCCAAACCCGTTCCAGCAGGAGTCCCACAGGGATCTATCATTGGCCCAGTCTTGTTTTTGGACTACCTAAATGATATCCCAGTCCAACCGCGAACAAACATTGCTTGTTTTGCTGACGATACAGCATCTTTCACATCTTCCGCTGATACTGATCTCGTCATTGGTCGCCTCCAGCTATCTGTCGAACTTCTCCTGGCTTATTTCAAAAAATGGAAACTTAAGATTAATACCTCTAAAACAGAGGCAATTATGTTTTCTAGAAAACGCACACTTCCTTCACGTACATTAAAAATTGGCGATTATAGCATACCTTGGAGCCGCTCAGTAAAATACCTAGGTACAACTCTTGACACCAAGCTAAACTGGACAGAAAATATTTCTAAGCTGAGTGTTAAAGGTACTAAAGCCCTAAACGCACTGAACCCAGTCTTAAACAGACGCTCGTGCCTCAGCAGCCAAACCAAATTACGGATATACCGCACCCTGGTACGACCTTGTATTACCTATGCTTGTCCAGTCTGGAGTAGTACATGCAAGACGAATTTATACAAACTACAGGTTATTCAAAACAAAGCTCTAAAGTACGCCTTCCAAACTCCGATTCGAACAAACCTACAAAAATTACATCGAAAAATAGGCCTTCCTAGAATCGATGCCTACATATATAATCTTTCGGAAAAATTTTACTTACATAAAAATCCCACCAACAAAAATCCCCTAATTAAAAATTTGTGCCAAACACGTAGCACGAATCTCACTTTTATCGATAAATATAATCGATACAAGCTACCACATCACTTATTTCTAATGCGCGATGAATAGACCGCGTTGCGCGTGTGAGCGTGCGCCGCCTGTTGCCCCGCGCGCGCGCGCCGCTCTCGCCCGTATTACCAGCGTGTATCGGGCGAGTGCGGCGCGCGCGCCCCGCGCGGCGGCTGCGCGCGCTTGTGTGTGCGTGACCACCTCACGATGAGTCCTTGTTGCTAGTTGCGGGCTGCCGAGTGTTTTTTAGCGACGACGGCACTAAAGTTCTTCTACCTACCTCCTTTTTGATAATTCCTATGTATCATAACTATCACCTTAAAAAATGTATCGCTCCAACTAAAGCATACATAGTAAATTTATATTGTATTAACTCCCAGTATTCTAATCGTAAATCTTTTGTTTGTATTATAATGTTTATTCTATAAGTTTTTATAAAAGCCTGCGTGCTTGAAAAACGTTTTTAACAACCACTGTTTTGTACTACCAGGAAACCAAACGTACACTGGTAATCGTACCTTATGTATACCTACTTATGCAAAATAAAGAAATTTTAAAACTAAACTAAAAACGAACCCTCGCGTTCGTTTTGAAATCCGTGGCAAATATAACAGTTTAAAAATTACAAAATCGTTTGTTTGTACACGTTTGTATGTCACACATGCAACGATTGTGAGCAAAAGTGGAGCTTGTAACTGTTTTACGATCCCAAAACGAACGGGGCTTAAATGGTTCCTTCTTTCCTATAAAGTTTATGTTATCATCATCATCATAATCAGCCTTTAATCCTCCCAATGCTGGGATACAGGTCTACCCTCGAAGGGTGATTACTGATTAGGTCGTATTTCACCACGCTGGCCAAGTGCGGGTTAGTGAATTCACATACGCCGTTGAATTTCTTCTTCAGACGAACACAATACCTCCTTGGGTTTCCTCACAATATTTTCTTTTACCGAAAAGTTTATGTTATATCCTAACTAATATCTCTGTGTTTGTTACGATTTCTCGCCATAACTACATGCTCAACTGTTCATTACGATATTTTGTATAGGTACACTTTATCACTATTATTATTAGTAATGTGCTGCCGCTGCCGGCTGTACCCTAATGTGTGTACTCAAGTAATAATAATTTAAGAGTCTATTATGTCTCAACGTTGGGTAAAGGCCCACCACCCTTTTCACATACCAACACACAAATAACCTTGATATGCCATTGAAAGCAGTAAGCGTTTCATTTGATATAATTTACAAGACACTTTAACTACTCGTATTAAAAGTAGGTACTCTGACAGATTTCCAATTAGGTATGAAAGCAAATAAAAATATTCGTGTAAATACTTTAATAAAGTACCTACTAGGGCATGCAAAACCCGACAGTTTTTAAAACCCGATTTTTTCGGGTTTTCAATTTTAAAAACCGGTTTTTTCGGGTTTTTCGGGTTTTAATTTTTTGGTCCTTAAAAATATTATATTAGTGTGTTTAAGTAAAAAAAAGCTGAAATGTAGTTAAAATATGTGTTTATTTTCGAAATCTTGTTCCTTGGCTATATTTAAGAGATCAATCAGGTAACATTTGGTTTAAGGATGTATGTACCTACCTAATTCTATTTACTGTAAACTACCTAATTCCTGTGACTTCGTACCCGGTATTGTTCGACCTCGCAGGTTGGCATATAAATTATATCAAGTAGCACTCAGGCAGGCATAGTGTAGCTTTTTATTGGTGAAGAATTTTTAAATCGGATTAATTGTTTCAGACATTATCCTCTACAAACATACATAAAAACTTTACCTCTTCAAAATCTTCATCTTTTCTTGTATACAAATGAATCGCTGTTCGTTAGTCTCGCTAAAACTCAAAAACGACTTGACCGATTTCAACAATTTCGTTTTGTTCGCTCTAATACAGGGGTGGTATAAAAATAAATATATAAAGATAAAGATATGCCTATAACGAGACTAGACAGAAACTTTGCAATAGCACTCGAGGATTGTTAATTTGTTTCTACCACGAGCGTAGCGGTTCTGTATGCTGACTACGACTTCAAAAATTCCACATCCAGTCTGTGACAGACCATTGTCGTGACAAGTCGTGTGGTGGAAAGTACAATGGAGAACGGACACTCCTTACTACACAAAGTGCTGGAGATCGTGAAGGATGAGAGGGACGAAGAAGTTCCGCTCATACGGTTCCAACATCCGAAAGAGTTAGAGGTAACAGATAACTTTTATAGATACGAGTACCTACTGTGTTATAAATAAGTTAATTGAAAAAATATTTTTAAAAACAAGCTTTTATTGCATCGTCATCGGAATTACACACGTATACCAAATTTCAGCTCAATCGGACATCGGGAAGTGGTTCAAAATTGAGTTGCAAGATTCCACCCGAACAAACATAGGTAATCACATAGTTTCACACATTGCAAGTTAAGTAAAAGCTTTTAAAATTAAGTATACTTACGTTAATTGCATTCCAAAGTTTCTAAAGCATACATTTTAATTAGGTTTCTTTGCACCTAATGAATTATACAGGGTGTGATTTATAGTTAAACAAATGTTATCCTGCCTATTGTAGTTAAATATTTACAATAAAGTAGTTACAGGACCTAAAAAAAAATTTTATGAAATCTAGCAAACCCATTGGTGACATAGCGAAACAATCGGTAGCCTTATCGCTAACCAATTTACGACGCCTGCGTCAGTCCGTTGGAATTGATTAGAATAACAAATATGGCGACTTTACGCTTTCCTATTTTGAGACTACATTCCATGCGGTGCATAAGTAATACTTACCTGGGCTCTACATATTACTAGCACTTACTTAGATAAGATATTACCATATCTTACATTACCTTATCCTTATCATTCTTGTGGACAGTTACGTAAAAATTAAGAATATTCAAAAATATTTTTAAATTTTTTAAAGCTTTTATTGTATCGAAGTTTTGTGCATAACTACTAGAAGTTCCTGTTTATCCCCTCGACCTAAGTCTTGTCTTTGTCTCTCCACGAGGGGACCAATAAGAATAATAGTTCCTTTCTGATTCGACACCGGGAACTTTAAAGTAACTGACTTTTCAACTTCCCGGTGTAAGATTGCCAAGGCTATAAATAAAAGCTTGTAAAATAATAAGTGATCTCAATAAATTATACGCTTTTCTAAGATAATTATTTTCTAAAATAATTTCTATTGTCTTGATTTGCTAATCTTTTACTATGGGTAGTATATTCACCTTTTACTATGGAAACTAACGTGGTTTTCACACATTTTTGTTATAATTAAACACGGGAATACTCACGTAAAAATTAAGTCGTCTACTACGACTAGTTTCGGTCACATTCGGTGACCTTTATCACGCGAGTTTACAAACGTGACGCGCTCGCGGAGGTTGCGTCTCGTTTGGCACTGACTTTTTACGTGAGTATTCCCGTGTTTAATTATAACAAAAATATATTCACCTTGGGCACCTAGCTATGTTTTCCACTTGAGCTTTCAATAAGAAATCTCGATAAAGAAAAACCGAATGTGATCGAAGCTAGTCGCAATAATCGACTTAATTTTAAGTATTCCCGTTTTAATTATAACAAAATCTCAGTAGCGTAGGTACATGCCGTGGGGTGGCAGCATAAAAAAAACATTAAAGTGAACCTTTGATTATCATCATCATTTTCGCTTCTAGTTCGCCACTCATCCCTGTCCTATGCCAATCTTATTCATAGATTCGAACCGCGACCTTCACAATATCATATTCAAGCAACTTTAGCCCCATCGAGTGTCGTGATTGTAGGCGTCTGACGGCTCTCAAGCGCAAACAGCATAGATAGATAAATTCTACAGGGATATAAGGAAAAACTCGTTTTTTTTTTTTTTTTTTTTTTTTTTATGTCATTGAGTGACGAGACGAGCAAATCGCTCGCCTGATGTTAAACGTCACGTTTACCCATAACAGGTCTGCGCCACCCAGAATTTTGAACTCGTTCAAAACCCTGCGCGGCACAGCACTGCGCTCGTCACCCTGAGATATAAGTTGTTTAATCTCCCATTTGCCCTGTAATTTCACTGGAAACAATGCCCTTCCAACCGAAACACAGTAATGTTTGCACATTACTGCTTGGCGGTGGAATATCTGGCAAAGGTGTGGTACTTCCCCAGGCGGGCTCTGCAAAAGAGCCCTACCACTACAATAATAAGTCGAAAATGCTCATAGTACTCATCATTATGAATAACTTTTACTATGGGTCGAACCATCGATCAAGTATGATATAATCTGACTTCGGTGGGTCGAACCCTATAATCGCGTAAAAAAAAATAGATGTTCCATAGAAAAATCTCAAGAACTCTCGATTTCCGGGTTGGTCCCATAGTAAAAGTTGGCTTTTCGGCTTGGCATACCCTTTCCTCATAACCTTGTATAATAGTTCACATTAAAAAACATTAACATACGAGCTTAGTAATGAAATTACTTATTAGTTTATTTACTTAAGTCTGGTCCACTAGAGTCGGCCACCAGGCCATCTTGTCACACATAGGTGCAGAGTAAACTTTACGAGTCGGCTTTTATTTTACGATGTTTTCTTTCAAACTCTGCAATGGCAAGCTCATTGGGTACTTGGCATAATATGAGCCAGGTATTTTGACATGTCAAATAGATTCCACTATCTAGATGATCGAAGATCGCTCATGACTGGAAAATGCCATTTCTATACGGAATGCTTCTTTAAACGACGGAAATATCCTCGGAAATATTATACTCGTATCAGTAGATTTACTCACCATTATAACCAACTTTTACTATGGGACCAACTCTGAAATCAAGAAAAAAAAAAGAAAGTTGTAATTCGCTCTCTGACAATTCCACACCATACATACTCAAATGGGTTGATTACACGTAACGAGTACAGTGGCGAGACAGTGCCCTCGGCCGAGTACTCGGTTTGTATAAACATTTTGACGAGCGAGACAGTCACTAGAACCATGATTCATTTGGTCCGCCGATTATGCCAATTACTGCCTCGCCACTGTACTCCCTACGTGTGAACAACCGATTACATACAGTCATATATGAATCGTTTATTCAATCGCGATATCAATTTGCGAGGCTGTGATTGTTCAAACGCTCATTGTCTGAACGCCAGTATGTACCTAGACCATAGCTGATAACAGCAACCTAATCAGCGACGCCGTCTCCGTAACCTCCGGGTAATGACTTGATATCGCATCGCACCAATTACCAATACTACGATAGTACGATAGTTTATTGCATTGTTAATTATTACTATGCAGTAATTAGCGCAGGGTTTTATCAACATACATCGTGCTTCCTATAAACTATCTGACCTGATAGATAAAATAATAATGCTGAAGCTTTACTCTGACGTTATAAACGCCCTTAGAACAGAGTGACGACTTCAGTAATGGTACCTATCTATTCAATTGAGTACAATTAGTATTATTGATGCCAATGCATATGACATTGTACTGTACAATGCTGCGATCCTTTTTAAATGGAAAGTCAACAGCGTCACAGCAGTATGCATCTGTCTACCTCTAGGTATACATTACATTTATATAGCTCTAGGCCATTGTTGCCACGCCACACGATATCTAGTATGTAACTATGTATTTAAAATAAATCGAAAAAATTAAAAATAAACTGACTCCAAAATTACTTTGACAACATAATTATTTTTTCAATTAGGTACTTACTTAGATTTAAAAACCAAACTACTCGACCGATTTCATGAAATTTGTATTTATTTTTTATGTGATTAAGTGACGAGACGAGGAAATCGCTCGCCTGATGTTAAACGTCACGTTTGCCCATAACAAGTCTGCGCCACCCAGAATTTTGAACTCGCAGAATTCAAGACCCTGCGCGGCACAGCACTGCGCTCGTCACCCTGAGATATAAGTTGTTGAATCTCCCATTTGCCCTGTAATTTCACTGGAAACAATGCCCTTCCAACCGGAACACAGTAATGTTTCTAATGTTGTATGGTGCCAATATGAAAGTATAATACATTCTTTCAAATAAAAAAGATCATCTTAAAAGTCGGAAAAGATGGTTTTCGTCGTCCTTTTCCTAAAATAATTATATACCTATCTGAAAAGATGTCCTTCCAATTTGTATACCTACTTATATTTTTGTACTTCTCCAGAAAATCCTACACCTAGACCTAGACATATCGCAAGGAGTTTCCGACAGCGAGCTGGAGCGGTGCGTCCGCCACGTGCTGCAGTACAGCGTCAAGACCAACCAAGCGGTGTTCCGGAACCAGCTGTACGGAGGAACTGACCCTTACGGGCTCGCAGGGGCTTGGATAGCTGAAGCTTTTAATACTAGCCAGTATGTATGCTTATTTCAGATATTTAGATAAATAGCTACTCATCATCATCATTTTATTTAGCCCGTTATCGCCCACTGCTGAGTACAGGCCTCTCGTCTTGTACGTCACTCATCCCAGTATTCCCAGTAGCCACTGCTGAAAGTAAAAGAACAAAGTTAATGAACACTGTTTTTAAGTGACATTATTGAGTGCTGCGAATTTTATTCTTGTATTTCGCAAAGTTAAATGACATTCGAGCGAGGCCGCTAGTTTAGAGGACTAATCAATCATCTTTGATTGGTTGAAATTTAAAATCAACCACATAAACCATACCTACTTCGTGAGCACTGAACAATCATGAAATATTTGGCTATTATCATCTAACGAAGTCAGCAATACAGATCTACTGAATCTATATATTTTACCTATTTCGGCCTCACCAAAATCTCCATCGTACCTACAATTAACGACCCACCATCAGCATCGCTTCCCATCAGCTGAGATTGTAGTCAAACGAATGTCTAGTCCGATGCAAAAAAGTAAACGAGAATAAAGTAATACTCTATTATAGTCTATTTCTGCCTGAAAGAGATCGCTCTCAGCGATAGGGCTGCCAGTTCTTGCGCTAGTTTTAGTTTTATTATCCTGCTGCTTGTAATTTCTGGTGTGAAGATAAAATAAAGAGTTTATCTATCTATAATATTCTTGAATTTCAGGTACACATACGAAGTAGCCCCAGTATTCACTCTCATAGAGCTGAAAGTGCTGAACCACATCCTGAAGCTGTTCGGGATTTCTGGAGGCGACGGCATCTTCAGCCCTGGAGGGAGTATATCGATGCTCTACGGGCTGGTCGCGGCGAGATACAAGGCGTTTCCGCAAGTGAAGACTAAAGGGATGAAGGGCCTGCCTGATCTCGTAGTCTTCACGTCTGAGGATGTAAGTACAAGTAGAAAAAACTTTATCAGAGTCAAATTGGCCAAACTTTAAACATTATCTATCGGTTCCAAATCATTCTACAGTTTCACATCTATTGTCAAGTATATAAGAATAAGACTCGTACTTTTCCTTGTAAAGTAACTATGTTCTTCTCCATCCGTTTGTGTCTCGTACCTTAGTACAACTAATCGGTTTTTCGATTTAATTAGATGTGGCAATGGCAAAGTACCTATGCTTCCTAAAGTTATACCAAAAATTCGAAGAAACTGGAAAATTGTAGAGACCGCAGAGTGAGAGTGTAGTCTTTAGATTTTTGCATTTTTCGAAAATCTAGAAATAATACCCATACCAATGACTACCCGTACCCACCCATAACACTATTGATACGCATTACAGAGTCACTACTCTATCCGCAAAGCAGCCCACTGGCTCGGCGTCGGTACTGACAGCATCAGATTCATCAAGACCAACGATCGGGGCCAGATGCTGATCCCTGAGCTCGACAGAACCATTCAAGAGGAGAAACTTCTCGGACGGTATCCTCTGATGGTGAACGGAACCGCGGGAACAACTGTTCTGGGAGCTATTGATAATCTGGAGGATATTGCTGACGTGTGCAAAAAGCATGGTGTATTGATGTACGTTGATGTAAGTATTCGATCCTATTTCATCTTGCTGAATATACTGGTTAGAATTAATAAACTCAATATGTAAAGAGCTAATAAAAATAATAATTTATTACGTTTTGATACATTTTGTTATAATTAATACGGGGACTATAATAGTACTTACTTTATACTTTATTATCGGAGTACCTGACTCAAAAATACGCGAGTGTTAATAAAATTATTATGGAAAATTTATTAGATGTAAAAGGATCAACAGTCTAATTGGCAATACAGCCAGAGAAGAGAACATAGGAAAAAATTGCCTATTTCAGAAGGCGTAAGTTGACAGATTCGTTTAATTTTTCTACTATGACAACACTAACAAAAATATTTTTATTGATTGCAGGCTTGTTGGGGCGGTAGTTTGATGCTGTCAGATGATTTCAGAGACAGATTGCGAGGAATCGAAAGGTATCAATAGCTGTTGAAGCAATGATTACTTTCACTAAGTATCTAAAATAAATTTAAGTAGGTATACTTCTATTTTTAAAGACCATTACTTCTATTTTATCTTCACTGTCATCAGTCTCAAATTACCCTAATTGATTCTGTCGCTCTTTTTACTTTGTAATAACAAACAAATACTTCTTAAAATACCTAAGTTAATTAAGGGTTCCTTATATAAACGTAAAATGCTCTAACAACTTCTCTCGGACGTGAAATGTCACGTCCGAAAACAATAAGGTTATAAGTAAAACCTTAAATATTAATTTCCAGGGCAGACTTCATATCGTGGAACCCTCACAAGATGGCAGGCGCCCCGCTCCAGTGCTCCGTGTTCCTCACTCGGGAGAAGGGCCTCCTGCACGAGGCCAACTGTGCTGCCGCCAACTACCTGTTCCAGCAGGACAAGTTTTATGACGTCAGCTATGATACGGGGGATAAGAGCATTCAGTGTGGAAGAAAGGTGAGTGACACCGTTATGTTACTGGAACAGTAGGCAACCAATTATCACAATTTATGATAAAATACCTTTATTGATAGCGTAAGTACATTTCTTCTAGATCAAAGTGCTCCATCTTCAGCCGCATGGCTTAGAGAAAAGATGGCACTGCCGTGCCTCTAAATGATAAAAGTGGTCGTCAACTTTCGTAATGGAAAATTGGTGCTCAAATAAAAAAAATAAAAATAAAGTATACTTAGTTGTCCTTTTTCAATTTCCAGATAAATAATTTCAAGCAAAGGATTTCATTTGTTACCATTTTATATTTTCAGATAGACGCCTTCAAGCTATGGATGATGTGGAAGGCTAGAGGAGACCACGGCCTCAATGCCCTCACCAACCGCGTGATGGAGCTCGCCGAGTTCTGCATCGAGACGGTCGCCGCCAGACCCGGCTTCAGGCTGGTGTCGGCGCACATACAGTGCCCTAACGTCTGCTTCTGGTATATACCTACCTTTATGCGGGAGGAAGACGAGGATGTCTACTGGTGGGATCTGATGCATAAGGTAAGGACTTCGTGTGTTAAAGCGTATTGGTTATTTAATGTTTCGTCATGTACTTTTGGTTCTCATGTCAAAAGTACATGAAAAAACTCAACAACCTATTACTCGTATATCTTTTACAACCTAATATGGTAAGCATGATAGAGCGCGGCCGGAATAATAAATAAATTTTGGTTCCCAAACATCCGAGAGTTGATAAGGATTGCAAGCGTCAAATATCTCTGCCGCTGATGATAAAGGTTAGAGTTTCTCTCGCTAAAACATTTCTTTATTTTTGATAATAGCTACATATTAGTAGTGAATTTGCTTGCTATTCGTTGTAGCTCGACGCATAACGCAATAAATATTTCTTAACCCATATCTAAGTAGGCAATGTAGATATTTGTCATTGGAAACTAAACTACATAATTTTGATGCAATAATAGTAAAACGGTCCTTGCGTGTCGAACCTTGTTTTTCATTACCTATTCCATTTCCAGATAACCCCAAAAATCAAAGAGCTCCTGACACTCAACTCGCAACTCATGGTCGCCTACTCTCCGCTGCGTCAGCATAAAAACTTCTTCCGAATGGCGTTCACCTTCCATCCAATGATCGAGGAGAAAGAAGTGTTGGATATGTTGCAGGCTATTGAAGACTGCGGAGAAAATATCACCGTTGAAATGCTACGTTGATTTATTAAGAAGAATTATTTCGGTTTCTTACCAGACCTACCGATATCGCATACATGATTTAATTGCTGTGGAGATATTACAATAATATGTAGATGTGTGTGATGTGTGTGTGACGTATGTGTGTATGTGTGTTGTATGAAGATGGTTGTAGCTTACCTTTATGTACCAAGATGATTCTCACAGAATGTTTAGTCAAATAAAATTAAGTTTAATAAGTAAGCTAATAAAACTTGCTATATAAATCTTTAATTGAAGATAAAAAAACAAGTCAACTTGTCATGTCTGTGTGCTGAAGCAAATTGCTAGAACACTAAGTACGGTACAGGGGTTAGAGGGGTATTCTGAGCCGTTCGAGATTATCATCCACACTCAGTGTCATGACATTTCTAATGAGATTGACAGTAGCCAAGATAATATCTCACTAGCCAGAATAGGGCCCCAGTTCATACAGTAAATTAGAGTTAGAATGTCACGTTTTCGACAATCCACTGCAGGTATTTGTCGATCCGAGTGAATATCCCCGGGTGGTTTGGCTCGCCACAGCGAACACCCCAGGAGACAACACCGATGGTGGCCCAGCGGCCGCTGGACATCTGGTACATTAGGGGCCCGCCACTGTCACCCTGAGGATTATAAAAAAGTTTACAAGTTGAGGTTGTTCCTCTTCTTGCTCCTTGCGTCCTTCATGTCAATACAAAGGCCTCTCCTAATTCCTTCAATGAAATGCGAGTCTGTTTAGCGTCTTGGCCGCTGGTGCCGTTGCCAGGGTTAATTGATAAAAGGCGATAAAAAAGGTCAACTATAAGGTTAGCTTTAATAGTCGAAAATCTTTCTCAGGCATGGAACAAAAGTTTATAAGAATAATGTTGAGAATCAACCTGCCAATGCCATAGATTTTCGATTAACTAAAAATAGCGCCACAAAAGTAAATCTAGATTATTGAATTCTGAGAACCTCCTCCTTTTTGGAAGTCGGTTAAAAATACCTGACAAGCATCTTTGCTGCCAGTATATCCAGCAGCGCAGATGTTCTCTTCGAAGATGCTATCCGTGAAGGACTCGACGCACTTCTGGTGGTCCCAGATTGGGACGGACACTTCCATCAGGACGGTGCTGTGCGGCCCCCCGTACGACTGAGTCCCCCAACCTGCAAAGCATACATATTTAGCCAGGTTTGTAATCACTCCTTGAAAAAGATATATTTATTTTAATGCAATTGAGTGACAAGTTGAGCAACTCGATGAGACCTGATGTTTAGCGTCACGTTTGCCCATAATAGGTCTGCACCACTCACAATTTATACTCCTAAAATTCAAGACCCTCCGTATTACAGCATTGCGTTCGTCAACCTGAGATAAAAGATGTTTAATCTTCTATTTTCTCTGAAATTTCGCTAAAGAGGAGACCTATACTCGGCAGTGGATGGAAAACGGTTGATCATGATGATGAAAATGAAAACTATAACGAGATTAAATATTAGAACATTACATTGGACATTAGTATGTCACGTTTCGGCCCTGTAGCAGACGAAGTGTTGTGAATCAGACTGGTATCTAATTAAAGTTATTTCATCGTATACTTTAAGCTGCCTATGCTTTTCTTACCAATAACAACAGCAGTATTATTGACGAGGTCCAGGCCGATGGGCGGCAGACAGATGGGCCACACGTACGTATTGAACGTGGCCGGCCGGTGCAGCTTGAGGATGGCGATGTCGTTCTTATAAGTAGCCAGCTCGAAGTTCTCGTGCTGACGTTTCTCGATGACGTTAAAGTTGTAGGAGCGGGACTCGTTATCTCGCATGAAGTCGTACTCGCCGAGACGTACTTCGAGCTCATCGGCGTTCCACCTTAAGAAATACAAGGATTATCCTTTTATAGTTGACTAGCTGACCCGTGCCCACTTCGTTGGGCATAATGTTAATTAAACCCGAAGCCATCGCGCGCCGTCCGGACCGTTTTTTCTCCGATTCACTTTGCAAAACGGACTACCACGTAAAAGCCTTTTTATTTTTCGGTTTTTTATATAACCTATGACACTCAGCAATAATGTGGCTTTCTATTGGTGAAAGAATTTTTAAAATCGGTTCAGTAGATCCCGAGATTACCCCTTACAATTTAACAAATATACAAACACACAAACTTTACTTCTTTATAATATTAGTATAGATTTAGGCGTTTTGTGGTCGCAAATGGTAATCAAATTAGCCTGAAATGGGAACTAGCTCCTAAACGACTACTAGCTACTACGAATTATCTCGTTTTTTTCTATAAATTATTATATTCTAGGATAATTAAATTAACACAGTGCAGCAACTCTTATATTTTGGAAACTAAACTAAAGAAGTTTCTTTATACTATTAAACAAAGAGACAATAAAAGCTTTTGATTTACTCTAAAAAGACGCCTGCTCGAAATATACTGCAACGATCATCATAAGGTAACCTTGACAGCCATTCTAAATACACGCCAAAAAGTCCCATATGTTTCGTTTACAAAACACATGCACGATCATGCTATCAGAAATCTCTCAGGAGCTACCTTCTAGTGCAATGAGCCGCAGTGAGCACATGTCGGTCCGTGATGAGGACTCCGCCGCAGTACTGCTCGAAGCCCGTGGGTGTGACGGATGCCATCCAGGGCCACTCGCGAACGTCGGCAGGCCGAGAGCCCATCACGCGCCCGTGGGGACGCGTGCTGAGGCCGCAACCTTTTGTGGAAGGAGATTAAAATCATTTGAGCCCAGGATGATTTGATAGGAACTTGAAAATAATATAATCTGTGATGTTTTTGAAAATATTTTTTTGATTCGACCGCGTTTGACCTTCATTTTGGCTGATGATGCGGTCTACGATGGAGCATGCTTGCCTAAAAGAAACCTATTCACCTTCGAATTGAAGACACTGATATTAAATCTATGGGGAACAGCCACTCAGGCAAAGTGTTCCATACTCTGGCAGTTCGCACAATAAACGTGAAATAAAAGATCACTACTTCCTATAAACTATTTTCTTCGTAGGTACTACCTCACTTATCTTAGTCTTACCTCTGTTCTCAGCTCTAGAGATCCTCATAATAGCTTCATTATCCTCATCCTTGGGAGCCGTAGCCGGCAGGTCGCCAGCCAAGCCTTCTGGGCCAAACTTGTCCATGTCGTCCGGACAGCACGCACCGATTTGTCTAAAAATACAGTTTCATTCAGGAAAAATCTATTTTATAAGCTGTTTAAGAACTTATTGCATTTTTTCCACAAGGTGCATGTTTTAGTAAAGTACAGGGAAATACTTACTTTTCATTGATAACACACATGTAGTCCATAAATTTGATGAAATCGGTTTTAAAGTCCTCTTGAAGGCAGTGCTTGACTGGCCTGCAACGACCTTGTTTTCCATTGGGTAGGGTACATGGCTGGTTAGTATTTTCCATCTGTAAAAAATGGGTGGGTTAAACATGTTTTACCGTTTTCTAGATCCTCTTTTCCAAGGTTTTACGAATAGGATTCAAACGACTTACGTTTGAGGTACCTAACAATAATAATTTACGGTTGACAACATAACTTATATAGTTTTATTTTTTCTACTGTCAAGTCGTGGGTCATAAACTAGCCATCTGACTAAGCAACGAGCTGTGGCGCCGCTTATATGATTTCCACTTATTACGCAGCTGGCTCCAGGAGTACCTATTAGCAGTATTGATAAATGTATAGAAATGAATAGACTGCCTTAGGTAAAATTTGTAAATTAGAAAATATTTATGACTTAGTTTAGAAAAAGGGTTGTATGTTGTATGTATGTTGGTAGCACAGTCCTGTTATGGCCAAGGTGACGTCTAATATTATATTAAGCGAACGTAGTTTTAGTAGTAGAAGCGAGCGTAGTAGATTTTCTCGTCTCGTAACCATAACCACCCTGCAGTTGCATTAAAAAATTGGAAAGGCATTAAAATGTCGATCTACTTTGAATGTCAAACAGAAATTGTCAGATACTCACCGGCCTCCCCTCGAGTTCCACAAACCGTTTTGCTCTGCCTCCACCAACGTGCATCCCACCTTGCTCTACGACCTCTTGCCATCCTGGGTGCTTGAGTTCAGCTGCAATTAATTGGTCGAATGGAATGGTCAATTGTTCAACTACTACTATGGCCATACTATTACTATAGATTGGACACCCTTCTATAGATAAGAGTTATTGTATTGTAGATAAGTTTAGTTTAAAAACTGGCATTTCATATTGTAGTTTCGACACATTCAAATCATGTATTTTTCCGTTATCCGTTTTGGTAATCTATCAACATTTAGGTACCTACTTAATCATTTCACAAAAAAAAAAATGGTGTAGAAAAAATCTTGCACTTACATTTCCAATCATTTTCGCTAGCGCTCACGACTCCAACAATCAGCAGAAGACCCAGCAACATTTTCGCAGCTTCACACCGAAGCCACAAACCGTTCTGATTTCGGACTGCTGTTATTTTCTGACTGTCGACCGTTCACCGCCAGGATGCTACAGATAACTCTGTACCTACTGAATAATCCACAGGATGTCACTGAGCTGATAATTTTTGCAGCCAATATTTTTATATTCAACTTGTCTTATTATAGAATCGACACGAATAATGAAAAACATCACAGTTTTGCAAACATTTCCATTATCAGTAGGTGTCATACTTCTAGTTGGCCGCGTAGGTTCTCATTTGCTTCAGAAAATTGAGGAACCCGTATATGATATTGTGTAGTTCAAGGTTCGTCGAAATTAAGAGCAATGTCTGTTTCGTGGATTTATGATGGCCTTGATGCTTCTGAATATGATTTGTTTTCTAGGGTTTGTTTGTTTTAGTTGCCATTGGCCTAATTAGAATTGTCTTTTGGCAGAAACTTTGCTTATTTTCCAAAAATGCTGATGACTACAGTGAACTGGTTTGGGCTGATAATGATAACGAGGAAAATATATTATAACAAATTATGCTTTGTGGAATTTATTCGCGGGTTGGCTTAATCTTTAGCCTAATACTCTTTTCAGCTCTGGTAATCTTCAGGAAGGCTTCATCCTTCTCTTCCGCAAAATTGCGGGTGACGCGGACCTGTTATGGGCAAACGTGAAGTTTAACATCAGGTAGGCGGTTTGCTCGTCTCGTACAGAAAAAAGTGAAAAATGTAGGTCTAGCTCAACACGCGGGTAAAAACTGCGAGGTAAAGCTAGCAGTATATAGAAGTCTCCTTATACCTTATCGTATCATATCAACAAGTTTCACCACCGCCATAAAGGTAAGCGAAGGAATCCAATAATGGCAGCCAGCAGCCAGTTCTACGGCGTTTGTTCCAATACCTCCCACGACGCCTTATCTACACTATGATTGATTGGCTGCGCTTGCAAACCTAAGCAGAGAAATCAATAATCCACGCCTAACACGTTGACACCAGTTTTATATAGGAAACTAACTGTTTTGTAGGTCGATGATTTTAGAACGGAAGAGAACTACCGTTCTCTTTTAACTTTTACTATAAAAACTGACGTGATTTTTACACAATTTATACATACATGCAATACAATAACACCGCAACACACTTTAATGCCACAACAAAAAGAAAGTACAAACACATTACAGCTAGGCATAAGGTAGAGACGATCTTACTAGGTTATTAAAGGTTTATGATTCGGGAAAGTACTTTCGTTGGAACAGCTAATAGCATGTCATTTTATAATAGTCTAGGTATAATAATATTATGATACCAATCTGTAGAAGATAAGAAGGAAGCTAAAATGACCAAGGCTATTCAAATACACATTCAATGTTTCCGGATTTTGTTATTATCTATACTATCTATACTAATATTATAAAGAGGAAAGATTTGTATTTTTGTATTTTTGGATGTTTGTGTGGAATAAACTCAAAAACTACTGGACCGATTTCAAAAATTCTTTCACCACTCGAATGCTACATTATCCCAAAGTAACATAGGCTATTTTTTTTTTTTTTTTTTTTTTTTTTTTTATCCACAGCAAAGCGTGGCAGGGAACAGCTAGTACATATTATAAAGAGGAAAGATTTGTATTTTTGTCTGTTTGTGTGGAATAAACTCAAAAACTACTGGACCGATTTCAAAAATTATTTCACCATTCGAATGCTACATTATCCCAAAGTAACATAGGCTATTTATTTATATATATATACTCGTATATATATTTTTATCCACAGCGAAGCATGGCAGGGAACAGCTAGTATTTTATAATATGTTCCCAACGAGTCTTACTAAGTGTAACAGTAATATGAGACTCGTGAGAATATCACAAATATCAACAACAATTTTGGAAATGGAATAGTCAATGTAACCAAGAACTGAGACCAAGAAGCTCTATTTGATAATCTTTTTAGAATTTCACTATAGATTTTCTTCATAGCTTATCTAGACTTATAATAAAACTGTAGAAAAGGCAAATTAGTCTATTCGTTGTTGTCACATCACGCTAAAATCACTGAAAACTTTAATAAAACGAGATTAAACATCTCATAATTATTTCTATATCAGGGTGACGAGCTCAGTGCTGTCCCGCGCAGGGTCTTCAATTGTTTAGGGTTCGAAATTCCAGGTGGCGCAGACTTGTTACGGGCAAACGTGACGTTTAACATCGATTTCGATTTGCTAGTCTCGTCACTCAATTGCATAAAATAATGAAATACTCAATGGAGCTAAGAAAAATAGTACCAATAAGTTAGCATTTAACCTTTATACATTTTTATACATTTTTTTTTTATGTCTTTCATTTTTGGTATTCGAATGAACCAAATTCTTGCCTCACCAGACTACAAACCTTGGTAGTTTTCTTCAAAGCTTTCATAATTTTGCGAAGGCGTAATGAAGCTGAATACGATTTCTCATTCTGATTGATGGCCACTATAAAATATTTATCTCGAATAGGGTTTATACAACTTGGTTTATGTGTAGTTCTCATATAATTTGGAATGGAAATGATTAATACCCAGTTGAGTTCAGTTGACCTAATTAGGGTCCGAATTCGCTTTTAATCAAGAACTTTTATAATACCTTGATTGAGTTATTGTGAAAGACCTGTTTTGAGTATTTATAGCCTGGTGGATTTTATATTAGGCAAGTATATCACTTTGGAATAAGTTACTGAGAGATAGATATTTTGAAAAACAACCGACATGGCACTGAGTGAGCATATCACTTCATATGCTGAGACGAGTCTTTTTTTGAGCGAATGTTTTCTTTTAGTATTATGTTTTGTCTTGTGTGTTTATTTAGTGTTTGTTTGTTTTCGCCTAGTTTTAGTTATGTTTGTGTATGTATTGTCTTAGAGTTTTTTTTTTGTTTTAGTAGTCTATACTCTTTCTTATATAACTACTATTACAAGGATTCAAGAGCGAATAGCATGATCTCTCTTAACTAAACCTGTGTAATTACGATTTCACCGACATCTAGCTGTCACAGCTACGTACTAGAACAAGTTAATGTTACAGAAGTATGCTGATTATGCCGTCGTGTCGTAGGCGATCATTAGCTGGCTTGGCATCTTGCTAAAGTCGTTAGTAACCTCAGTTGTGAAACCACGAAGCCAACATACACAAAACTGCTCACCAAGTTACCAGACGTGAAACGAAAAGCTAACATTAATCAACGATCTAGATCGCTCGCTAGCCAGGTTGCCAGGTTTCGATTTATTTTTTTACGTTTAGTGTCCCTATTATTGTAATTTGTATTCATTATAATTCAACAATAACTCTTAATTGAGACTTTGTTAAGTATTAAATAGTGTCATAATGTGTTTTCACAAACATAGAAAATATATAAGACAAAGGCACAAAAGGCGATCTTATCGCTAAGAGTGATTTCTCCCAGACTAATTAACCTGCCTAATTATTATTTAGCCCATAAATGTTCCGGTCTTAGACTGTTCGTCATGTTTGAGTGCATATAATATAAATAAATAAAAATAGCTGATTAGATAATAACAAATCCTAAAATAACTATTACAGTTAAAGATAAGATTTTTGTACCTATATTGTGTTGTTTTGTACAGTTCTCAATTAACCCATGTCGGTCGAGTTTCTGGACAAGTAATAGCAATACATTCCGCCGGCCAATTGTTTAGTCTGGCGTATGCAAATGCTTAAATATTTGACGCCCATAATGGATACAGTTTTAATAAATAATACATGGGCCGGGTTTCACTATCCACGTGCTCTCTATATCTGACAGATAGCCGTACTTTTATATTCACTGCCTACTTTGTCATTTTAGGATATCACGTAACATATGAAGAATAATAATCTTATTTACAGGTAGATCAGATATATAGCCACATAAACTTTTTATTATTTTTTTATACACGAAGAACGGTATTTGATTTTAACCCGACTGTCCAGAAGAAGGTTAACGTTTTTAGGAGTAACTACATATGTATGTCTGTTAGTGCTATGTACTTAACTTTATAGCTCATTATCGGTTTGATAGTTTTGATTGGGGACTTTTATTAGACCCATTTTTGTATCCGGAGTATCATGGGCTACATTTTGCTGTCTGTTTTTTGTTTTTCTTTAATAATACTTTCTGCAACATTCTTGCCATTTAAATCGGTATACTATTGAACAGTTTGAGCAGTTCTTAGACGTAATTATGTAACTTTACTGACACTGAGAAAACCATAAAGATTTAATAACTAATAAAAGACTACTACACTGATTGAAACTAAAATAATCTAAAAGATCTCACTGCTCTTTCCTTCCTATCGGAGAAGTGAAGTTAAAACGGACCTTTCAATAAAGGCGTCCAACGAAATTATTTAAAGTTAAGTTATCAGAGAGTGGTGAAACTTTCGGTCTAAACCAAAATTAAAAGTAAGTCAATTTCCATGGGCATAGTCAAAGGTAGCTTAAGTATAAATTATGTAGATGACGGTGCCTTAATGCCCGCTTTGACCTCCATTGCGACGTATAAGTTGTACAACTTATTGATCTATCGCATTTTGTTTAGTTTTGGTTGGAGTGAAATTTTAGATTGTTGCATTGTTCGATTGTACTCTATTCAGAGATAGATTATGATGTGCCGCCTGAAGCTTATATGCTGTGCAAAGATAAATTAATCTTATGATTATGGGATATTTTATAGACAGATAAATAAACTTACAAACTCTGCGTAGGTAAGGTTCACAAACTAAAAATGCTTTGACCACTTTTCGCTGACGTGCATAAAAAGACAGCGAATTTAATATTTCTAATTTGAATTTTAAACGCTGATTAAGTTAAAGTAGCGTTTATGATCAAGGCCCGTTATTGTTCACTACGGCAATTACGAAAACACATGCTTAAAACTTGTGCGTTAACAGGTGGCCTTATCGCTAAGAGCTATCTCTTCCAGACAGTATTAGAATTAAGAGGATAGGATAGGAGGATGGGATAGCTGTCTGATAGTCTGTAATCTAGAGAAAAAGCTGGACGAAATCCAATACGATTTAGTTCAGTCTTGCGCTAAGAGTTCACGGAAGTTCCGCAAGTTGACCATTCCTACTTTAATTAATGGGTTGATTACTTTATTACACGTAACGAGTACAGTGGCTATACAGCTCAGACTAACAGACAGAACCATAACAGCTACTTTGTAAAAAAGAGCAAGATGGCAAGTGCCAAAACACGGTTGAAAAAGAGAGACAGACCTTTCATTTTTTGTCCCCGTCGCTGTAACCGTGCCAAGGTGGGCAAACCACAGATTAGGAATAATAGTTACTACGTGAGCCGTCTACGATTTGTAGCTGCCAGGTTGTGAATTATGTTTCCCCAGGATTGTACCCAATAAATTAATAAATAATTAATTTATTGGACTATTTCATATTTCCTGCTGACCCAAAACTAAGATAAGGTACATTATTTTCGCAATCGCAAGATTACCCATTTAATAAAAGATGTTCATAATTATGAGTAGATTAGTATATTATTAGTTATTTTCCTACTATTAGACTTTTTCCTACTATGAGCAATTTGCGGCTTGTGTATCCTTTCCTTATAACCCTGTATAACAATGTTTTATTTTGTGAAGTATAAAGATTAGAAATATTTTATGAAATTTTTTCCTCTAAGATGGGGGAAGCATTCCTATCCTGGCATTATTTCAAGAATATAGCTGTCGCATGTGCGGTTACACTTTGGCTCTATCTTTAGGTAATAAATCTATGCTATACAGTAAATGGGCACACTCGGCCGAGCAAACAAATCATGGTTCTAATGACTGTCTCGCCTCGTCAAACTGTTTACACAAACCAAGTACTCGGCCGAGGGCACTGTCTCGCCACTGTACTCGTTACGTGTAATCAACCAATTA
The DNA here is from genome assembly GCA_949125135.1 of Alcis repandata. Classification (NCBI taxonomy): domain Eukaryota; kingdom Metazoa; phylum Arthropoda; class Insecta; order Lepidoptera; family Geometridae; genus Alcis; species Alcis repandata. The sequence goes on from OX421240.1 coordinate 5,712,366, forward strand.
CCCGACTCGTGCCAATGAGTTCTTTAGGACTTATGTACGAATTTACATACCACTGGCTTTTCGGTGAAGGAAAACATCGTGAGGAAACCTGCATATGTAGTTCACGCAAAAAGGGCCGATTACCGGCCTAGTTGCGGAAAAAGAGCCCGCTCTTTATCCTTTTTTATCAACCAATTACTTTCCATTCGGGTTCTTACTTTCCGTTATCGTCTATACCAGGGGTGGCCAACTTGATTGGACCCAAGATCTCTTGTTTACTAACGAGACCCTGTGCGACCAATTACATACTTCTAGAAATCTTAAATGAAACAGCATAGTTCAGCATACAAGATGATGCGTCCAGCAGTAGGTGATTACGTTGGGCAGTCTGGTCTACGTATTTATATTTTTTGCCTTGCCACGATCGACTTGACTAACAGTCGCGATCGACCGGTCGATCGCGATCGACCTGTTGGCCACCCCTGGTCTATACCTACCTATGGTAGCTTATTTAGATTGCATAATTTCCTTTAGTATTTTGCAAGCCATATGATTCGCGACTGAAATAGAATTGAATTGCATTGCAGTTATGCCACAATCATAATAGAATTGTTACGATAAACATCAACGTTAGCAATTCAATAAATATACTGTATGATTAATTTTTATTACGTTGGTTTGTTACGTAATTAGTATTATAATCGTTGTAAAGTATAAGTAAACTTTAGAATCTTGGCTGATTTTTTTTGACAATGATCACATTTTTAATTTTATATATTTAGTGTGTTAGTGAGTATAACCTATTTATAGGGCTCTGTACCAAAATGGTAAAAAGAAACGCTTATGGTGAGATTCCGGTTTCTGTCTGTCTGTCACAGCCAATTATTTTTAGTATCATGTATTACATGAATTATTATTTTTTACCCTACTTCCTAATCCCTATTAATACTATAAATGCGATAGTTTGTGTGAATGTTTGTTATTATTTATCTTAGTTTTTACTAAACCGATTTTGGTGAAATTTGGAATGTAGATATTTTACGTTTTGGAATGACACATAGTAACAGATCTTCATCACCGTTTTTCCTCAACGCGTTGTTGAAACCGCGAGGCGCAGGTTGTGGTCTAGTTTGATCAAATCCAAAGTTATTTTTCACGTCGATGAGTTTGATCAAAAGTTGTTGCTAGCCGATAAAAATGTTGCCAAATCGAAAGAAACTGAAACTTTATTTTGGAATTGGGTAAATTTTAGTACCTGATACAATTACTAGCACTTCTGATAAAATTGTAGGCGTCTTGCCTGGCAGGCGCCTAGGGCAAGGCAGGACCCAGTAATTTGCTACTTCCTTTTACTGACCAAGCTTATAGAGATATCAGGCCGATCTAGAATCCACCTGATAACTAATAGCACAGAGAATAATTTACCTATAGGGTGATAGAAACTGGGAGATGAAAAATAAAATTGTACAATGGACAAAATTATACAGGAAGACTTTTTTAAAACTAAAAATGTAGGGTACAAGAAGTGCCTCATCAAAAGGTGTGGCATCGTAGTCTTACAATTTTAAAAGGTTTCAAAGTGTCTATTGTATTGAAAAATACCAGAAATTCCACTATCCTCAATGCACTTTTTTTAATAATTAGATACTCGTATTGGTATGAAGGCAGCTTGTATCCCGGATTAAGATATAGGTACAACCCGGTCACAATATCTGTGCACCTCGCTGGAATGCGGCGCCTCTCCCGCTTCCCCTGTCCCGCACTCCCCGCACTCCCCGGTGCGACAGTACGGTTAGCATCTTCGTTGCCGATACACGTCCCGATAATTTTGATATTTTCGCTTTGTTGTTGTTTTGTTTTTTAATATTTATTGTTAAGTTTAGACATATGACGTCACGAGGTCAGGTGCACAGATATTGTGACCGGGTTGTATAGACTACTTTTCATCCCGGGAACTGCCAGTGAAACTATGGGCCGCAGCTAGTTTCCACATAATATGGTGGCCGTTGCAATTGATTTTGTTACGGCTACCTCAGAAGCTAATTAATTAGTTGGTACTTCCACCCTCCTTAGCACCAATCACCTAATTTGTCCTTCGGTTCGCTATTAAAAGAGATGCTCATAATTGTTTAGCCGGAAAATTGATTTTTCTCCTTGAAAAATCAGGACAATCGACTTATTTTCAAGAAAATCTGTGCAACACTGGTGAAATAAAATCATAAAGCCGAAGAAGAAGAAGAAAGGATCGTCATATAAAAAATAAAAAGAGTCAGTGTGTAAAATTATATAATATACTAGCTGACTCGACAGACGTTGTCCTGTCAAAAGCCATGCCATTGCGTAACTATAGCAACCGTAGTATGTTGATGCTAACTTGTCAATATATAGTAAAAATTATCAGTATATGTATAATTTGCAATAAATTAAAATTGCGACTATAATTTGAGATTTAAACTATCCTATCTCTCAAGTTGGATCGAACTGCACATGGTGTGCGAATTTTATTATAATCGGTTAAGTGGTTTAGGAGTCCATTGAGGACAAACATTGTGACACGAGATTTATATATATTAAGATTCAGAAAAAAGGCGATTGAACAAACTAAGACTTCCCTTCTCAACCAAATAAAAAATCACATACCTAATGTAAACATAAAGGTCAAATATTCATAAAAGATGACGAGACTCCAGAGAAGATGAACAGAGCACTTGGTTATATACGAAAGACGGGCCCTGGACTAAAGCTACTTCAAAATTATAAAACGGAACGACTGTGACCAACATCGTCAGGGTCAGCAATAGAGCAGAGGATACTGTAACTAACTAACTCAGCAGCCTAGAGACAAATAAAAAAACTAAAACGTTTCACACTCATACTCGTAAGTAGCTCGACTAGTTTATGAAAACTCAACTGAATATTGTCGGATACCTTAAACTGGCCGGACAGTCTCCTCCCTAGTCATTACATAGTGAAGGGAGTGCGTAGGCTGCATTGGCTGTATTGCATTACGACGATGGCTGCGGATAATATAGAATCGTGGTATAAAGTTGAGCGCCTCATTCATCAATTGAAATGTAACGACGTGATTTCGCAATGCTTTGACGGCGCTCAAACGCTCAGCAACTTTGTACTACTCAGCAACTTTGTACTACTAAGCACCTTTGTACAACTCAGCAATTTTGTGCTGTGTTTATGGGATTGACGGTAAATTTAATTAGGGTTAGGATCTAGTTAGACTAAGTACGACTTAATTGTGATTTGTTGATAAAATAACAGCGTTGTATAGTTATTGCATGTGATCAAATTATAAAATATAACTATGTAAAAGTGGGTAGTAGACTAGTAGTACTAAATTTAAATATAATTTTACAAGGTTAGATAGATAGATTAACTAATGCTGGGGATGTTCGTACATTTATCAGCAAGCCTAATAAAAGGAAACAAGATACGTAGGGTTTTCAGTGGTGATACGAATTTACTTACTTTTTACACAAAATATATTTATTGAGTCGGTAATTGTTCAATTAAAATTTAATTAGCTTTGAAGTACTCGGAATTATCATACGTGGTGCCAAGACATTGATTTAATTGTGCCATGGAGGCTGTAGTCTAGACAACCTCATGGTTGATTCATGAAGCAATACATTCTAGAATCATTATTAATCGAACTCCCGTTTACCTGTTTATTATAAGGATAATTTCAATAACGTAGAGATAAAGTTGCTGTGAGATATTTAGCTTGATTGTAGATCTTAGAATCTTAGATGATTATTTTCTTGACGCCGCCGCTTAGTCATAGAAATAATTCAAATTCAAATTCAAATATTTTTATTTCGGACAACAACGGATCCATAAATTGTTAGTACACAGTAAAAGACTTATAACTAATGTTAGTAGACAATATTTTACAAAAACAAAATTAAATAAAAACTAATGAGTCATGTACTTACGAGGCATGTCGTGAGGAACCATAGTCCGCACGAGATGCCCCAGTACAGGAGCTTGCGGGTCATCCGCTACAACTTTCAGGATGCTGTTGTCACTCCCTCGAAGCCTCCTCACCAGCGACGCTACTTTCTTCCGCAGCACCGCACGGAAGCCGTCAGTATGGGTTTGAGCAAACATCCATGAGGCACTACAGAATCGAGGGAGTTTCAACATCATCCTGAACACATTATTGTACTGGATGCGCAAGGAGTCCAACGATCTTTGCGAACAGCGGAACCACAGACCACCCGTGTACATTCCCTGACAATACGCTTTAAAAAGCGTAATTTTGACCTGTTCAGTACAACGGGCAAATCTACGGGCCAGCATGTTTCCTCGGACCGCCAGAGCCCTGCGCTCCCTCTCTACATCGTCATCGTCCTTAAGGCTGTCGGTCAGAATATGTCCGAGGTATTTGAATCGACACACCTGATTTATGCTCATGCCATTTAGGGTAATCGAAGGGACGGTGTCTGGACCCTTACCGGCAGCCTTAAAGACCATGAACTCGCTCTTTTTTACATTATAAATTAGGCCGTGGGATGCCGCATAGCTCTCACAGACCCTCAGCATTTCTCCGATGGACCTCGCAGTCGGGCCCAGCAGCACCATGTCGTCCGCGTAGCTGATGTTGTTCATACAAACACCCCCCACGCGGCAGCCGACACGCAAGCCGCTGAGCTCAACTATGAGGCCGTTTACATAAAGGCTGAACAGCTTTGGAGACGACAACCCCCCCTGCCTCACACCGCACTCCAACCTATATGACTCGGAGAGGCTGCCTGACCACTTTACATTATTGGTCTGATTCGCGTACCAATATTGAAAGATTCTTAATAATTCTGCCGGCATACCCCTCTCTTCCATCTTTCTCCAAAGCTCATCATAACAAACGAGATCGAAGGCTTTGGAGAGATCCAGAAAACAGGCGTACACCGGAGTCTTTCGTTCAGTATAATATTGGACAGTATGCTTGAGAGCCAGGATCGCGCTTTCCGTGGATAGTCCGGGCCGAAACCCAAACTGAGCGTCATGTAGATGTAAGTATTTATCCAGGCACGACTCAAGCATACTATCCAACACCTTGGCGACAATTGTTGCGAGAGAGATGGGGCGATAGTTTCCCTTGTCCGAGATATCTCCTGTCCTGTTCTTCACTATGGGCACCACTGTGGTTTTCATTAGGTCATCAGGTAAATACGAGTGACTAATGCACATATTGAAGAACATGGACAGGACTCTCGGCAAGTGCACGCCCGCATGTTTCAAGAAAAACCTTAGAATAATCAGGAAAAACAGTTTGCGTACTTCATAATAGTCATTCTGCTAACTTGCAATATTATTTTAAAAATCCAGTTGATATGCTTGTAAAATGTTCAAGTATTGCGATACCGGCAGTGGTGGTTGCTTCGATTAATTTCCGGTCAGAATCGTGCTTGAAGAATCGCAAAAAACCGATTCTAAAAATCGAATGAAACTCTACCCTGTGCCTTCATTGAAACACATTACGGCACCAACTTATCTAAAGATAGAGTTGCGCCACCACCATAGTAGGTACTTTCTGAGCTTAAATTAACAGTTACCGTCCAGATTTTTAGTTCCACCGTTTGCCCAACTGTGCTGATAACTTTGTCGCCTTGTCTCATATTTAGACTTGAAAATTGTATCAAAAACTGCACGCATTAAAACTACAAATTGGCCGACCGGTTTTAACATCATAAAAAGTTGATGGTACAGTTTGGTAGCCGTGACCAACCACTGGGAAATATAGAGATAAAGTATTCAAAGGAAACATCAATCAAGTTGATCCTTATCTTAATAAGAAGCTTATTCGACTGAAATATCAAGATTTTGAATGAGATTTCTTTCTTTGGAGTCAGATCTTGCAAATTCAAATTGTCATTCGTTTAACATCGATTTTTTTCAATCTTAGACTTTTTATAGACTTGTTTATCGAACGGCTGTCATAATTGTTATCCAAACATTTTATACAATAGTAGTTAATAGGTTTTGGCAACCATGCACTATTTTGTATTGTCTGAAGTTTAAACGTAAATGGCAAGAGATCTTATCTCTAAACTGGGTTATTTAATAATGTTCTACACGCAAGACTGAGCACGGTTAAAGCGTTGGTTCAACAAAAGCGTCTAAACTATAATTTAAAATTACCACTTCCTTGTTAGAACGGTCGACTTCTTGAAATGGGATTTTGAACGCACGTTTACAACGTTGCTCACAAAAACAGTTTGTCTTATCATTAGTCTCTTTAGCAGCTCCATAATTATCACTTATCTTCTTCTGGGTGTTTGTTCCTCCCTTTCTTTCATAGTATGTGTAAACGAGATAGACAACCGTAGATAGCCAGAGAGCCTGGCTCGAACTCGTCCCACTTTCGCCGTTTTGACGAAAACGCAAAACGAAGTTTTAACAAGACTTGTCTTCATACGGACGTAGTAATTATCTTCGGTCGTAAACCAAGGTTAAGGCCTCTGGACGTAAGGCCTTTGTTTTGATGGACATACATTATACAACCTTGTGTCTATTAGATAAGACTCATAAAAATGTTGTTGATGAGTTTAAACTAAGGATTTAAGTTTTTGTTCCATGATTGTTTTAAAGCCACACAAAGACGATGCGGTCAGTGCCACCAGCAAAAACTATACAGCCAGCTCCATTCCGGTTTCCTGCCGAGGATTTTAACTCATTGATTTCATTTGGCTGCCGTCGTCAGACCATTAGTGAACCGATCACGTTCCTACAAACCACGGGGTTTGATAGCAAAAAGTATCTTTGTATTGACTTGCTTGACTACATGCAGGATAACTATTTTGATGGGCGAAGACTTGGCTAAGTAAAATAGCCTCTAAGCCTAATGCCTTATCTGATGAGGATTCAAAAACGAGACAAAAGGCAAAACCTGAGGAGTGAAGCTAGTTCAAAAATTTACAAGTTTGTATGTTTAGATATTGGGCACTCAAATCATACCAAAATGAGTTTAACAGATTTAGATGAAATTTGGTATGGACGTAGCTTATATCCTTGATTAACATCTAATATATAAAATGCTCGTGTCACAGTTTTCGTTGCCATACTCCTCCGAAACGGCTTGACCGATTTTGATGAAATTTTTTGTGCTTATCCGGTATCTATGAGAATCGGCCAACATCTATTTTTCATCCCCCTAAATGTTAGGGGTAGTCCCTAAATTTTTTATTTAATTTTTTAGACAAAATTTTTATTTTTTTATTTTTTATAATGTGGCATTAAAAAATACATACAACCCTAAATTTTCACCCTTCTATCACCAACCCCTATTAATTTATATGGCAAAACAACGTTTGCCGGGTCACCTAGTATAATATAAGTTTCTTTATTCCTGAAAAACTAACGGTTCCTGTAGGATAGTGGGTGAAATCAGCATTCGAAACCACGTGGCATAGCCAGTAAATAAAAAGCCAAATGTCTCACAGTTGCTTCTCGTTCAACATCATTAGCAATAATACGAGATACGAGTGTAATGTTGTGATCATCTCCCCAGGCTCTAACGGTACCAGCATTGTTCGAGGAGTACGAATGAGGCTCACCAGTGGGTGGAATAATAGACGCTGATGATTCCAGTATCGAGTACGATAAAGTTTTATTGATACTTAGTTGATCTAAAATAGCAAAGGAATATCTATGTCTGGTTGTATAGGAGTAGGTATAGAAGAGATTTTATTGGCACGTAGGTAAAATACAAAGGAATAGGTGTCGGTGAATTAGGTAGATAAGTATTATAAGTACAAGAATAGTTGTAAAGTAGGTACCTAGTATTGAATCGAGCCGTGCTCATCAAGAAAATTATTTTACTGGTTTGTGAGAAATTACGAAACAGCCTTTATTATTTCAAAGTACCTACTACGCCTTTATTATTTCAAAGTACTGTACTACTCTCTACTATACAGGGTTATTCATAAAGGGTATGCTAAGCCCAAAAGAGCTCATAGTACCTACTCATCATTATGAACAACTTTTACTATGGGACCAACTCGAAACTCGCGAAAAAAAAATCAGCTGTTCCATACATTTTGTCGAGTGTTATTGACATTTTTCTATAAAACAGCTGATTTTTTTTTCGCGCATTTCGAATTGGTCCCATAGCAAAAGTTGTTCATAATGATGAGTACTAGTACTTTTTGGCTTAGCATACCCTTTATGAATAACCCTATATACTACTCTACTGTTAATATTATCATTTTGCGGTCTGCATGCGGCTCGTCCCCACGCAAAACACTATTTCAATTATAAAGTTAAAGCAAACAAACAGCGGCCTTACATGTAGCTACATTTTAGAAGCTGATTACATCACTGGAATTCTATGAACTAGGCACTAACGTAGGCACAGAATAAATAATAGTAAAGTAATTAAGCTTTTACTCGTATAGGCCGAGTTGCTAGCCCTGATGTCAGTTTCAGGCCGCCCGAAGGCCTCTGACAGGGCTTGATGGTTGTTGCTATGCGACAAAGAACCGGAGCCCACGATTTAATACGAGTATGTCGTGCGAAATATGGTAGCGCTCTGTTAAACCACCTGCGGTCACCCATCCTAAGACTGATCGTATCATCCGTTGCTAAACATCAGTAATCGTTTACCAGTACCTAGTCGAGTTACGCGAAGAGCACTACACGAATTAAATGACAGTACATTGATTGTTGATTTACCAACAACTCTATTAGGTACTGCACATGTACAATTGTACAATCATCTCTTATCAACACATCTCGCAGGTCTGGCACCTTAAACTAATGTCCCCTTGGCATAAATTCCGCGCTCCCAATTCGATGATTGTCTTTTCATTGGTCGTTTGATTATATAGGATGTTCTAGATTCTAGAAAATGTCCGACATCTAATCCAACTATTATAACCGAGTAATTAGGCACCAGTTCTATTTATCATTTAACGAAAACTTTAGAGGAGGATCTGTCTTGCAACCTTAAAAAAAGCAGCTGTTCCATAAAGAAAAGTATTAAAGTGTTGAAATATGTGTACAAAAAGATCATTCAACTTTAGCGATAAGTATGTGTAGCTCTACTGGTTTATTTGCGATTTCAGGACTAATTTCATAGTAAAACTTGTTCACAATAATGAATACAATAAAATCCTAGAAAATGCCCGTCATCTAACCGAACACCCAGTATAGAGCGACCAACTTATCTACAGAATTGGGTGGAGGAGCCACCAACGTATTTGCTGGACCAAACCAATCGGCATTTCCTGCCAATTTTAGTTCCTTTATGTAGACACCTCTCCAGATAAAGTGGCGGGACTCTGGGTAGTTATGTTTCTCACCATGTTCACGAGATGATTTGTAGATGTGTGAGCTGTAACCACCTATATTATTTTAACTAACATCTTCCTTTCCTAGTGGACATATAATTTGTAGTGTAGGAATAATTGCTTTTAAACTAGATAATCACAGGCCTGGTTTCCTGTGTTTTACTTCGTTACGTAACAAGCATGATACCTATTTATTATCACGGAACAGTAAAAGATAATGTTTATGGTTGGTTAAAATTATGTGAATTGAGTAATGTTTTATTATGGAAAACGGACGGACATAGGGTCAGTTCGTGAGAATTTGAGAAAGAATAGAATATTCAAAGTTTGTTTTTGTTATAAAGCATTGACGGAAAAAAATGTGATGATTGTCAAGGAAAGTAAGCATTGACTCATTATTATTTTCAACATTCATAGCGTTTTTTTATCGCACTTCTGAAAATAATAAGCTTCTTGCGAATGTAATGTTTTGTGAATGTAATATTTTGAGAATGTAATATTATGAGAACGAACCTTATAATCTACCTCGGCCCTGTATTAATCTAGCTCAGGTTCAACTCGCTATTTTGCGAATATATTTGTCATAAGGGTACTACTTATAAAGCCAGTTTAAAGTTAATCATTGCTTTAAGTTCTCCGTCTGGTTTTTGCACGTGAGATGTCGCGTCAGCGAGAAGTTGTGAGAGTGATCAACTTTAAGTACATAGGCTTTATAAGTAAAGCCCCAAGTCTTTTTGCCTAGCCACAAGTTATGTCATAACTGACTATTTATTACGAATCCTCTTCAATGTAAGATTGTAAGAGTAAATTACTCGCTGATTTTCCTCTTTTTACAGCCGCAATACATAACATATTTCTTGCACGCATATTTGCACCTAGCCCTGTAATTAGAGGTATATTTTAAATCATCCAATTAGCAGATGTCTTATTTGCTCTCTAAGCGTACATCAACGTTCAGTTCCCGTTCGATTGGCAATTAGAGGGCTGTTTTTGCAGCTTACAGTTAGGCTGTCCAGTGTCCAGGTCGTCTTCCCTACATGGATACCTGTCCCAGACGGGAATGCGTCGGTCGCCGACTCCGGCCCATAGTTCCGCGAGCTTGCAGCCTCAACCCGTATTGATCCATTGATGTCTTTACTCGTGAAACCGTTCACGAACACCGGTTTTGGATTTAAGCATCCTTCTGAATGATGACAGAGACAATTAGCTTAACGAGGTATGAAAGGTTTTGATCGGTACGCATGAAAACATTGCGATTGATCAAGATCGCCATTGCATTGTCAGATGATGCAGATTTAGTTCCGGGTTCGAGTAACGGGTTGCTTTTTGTGCTCGTTTGGTTGTGTAATGTGAAATTGTGGATTTGCGCCAGTGAACATCATAGAGCGTTGTGAAAATTTCGAATAATACTTACTTGGTTGGTAGTAAAATTGTCATTGGGTCATTATTTTCTTTCTCGTATAAAAAGGTCGTTAGAGGCTCCTGTTATGCGTATCAATATGATTTCCTGCTTGTGAATTCCATGCATCATACGAGTTGTCTAAAAATATACATAGGAATATGATGATTAATTATTAGAGTATATATTTCATTTGAAATCTTGCAGTTTCATAAACAAAAAAAAATATGGATGCAATCCGAAAAAAGGCATGTGTTTCGGTAAAACATTTCGTTTCATATTATTTTTTTATGGAAACCTATCCCATGTATGCATAGTTTGTACCAACTCTACCTCAAAGTACACGTCGAAATTGAATGAAGAGAAATGGGACATGGCTTATTATTTCGAGTATCCGTCTTAGATCTATCTAAGACAAGTGAAAGATAGGCGCATAAGGTTATTTGCTGCGCAGCGGACGTGGTCCATTAGTGGCTCCGAGAACCGCCATTACAACACTTATGGAGACCGTAGGTGAGCTCTGTCGTTCTGGGAACCGCAGTTATTCCGTTTTAAATTAGATCTTCTAAGTGTAATATGACAGATTTGTCGATAGCTCTACTTTGATACTTGAGTAGGTATACAATGTTTTGTTCTAGTTTGTATTATAGAATCAGCACGTGCATTCTCTTGGAGTTGTCTGCAACTTTTTAGATTTCTTGTTTTTTTTTTTTTAAACTAGAGCTAACTACTCACTCAGCCTGTACTTTATAATCTTTACTCTAGATTCTATTCTATCTTCATTTCGGCATAATCACTATACTTATTCTATTATTTTTCACTTAACAAAACCTTTTATTAAATCCATCATACCTGAAGCCTGAACGTATGATTTTCGAATTTTTGGAAATGGGTTTTTACCGAAGATTTTCAATTATCCTCTACGGATACTAATATGTAACAGAAACTCGGAAGTCCAGGCAAATATTGGTACCTAAGTCGCGAGTGAATTGGTTCCTTCTAGGCAAGCATGCTCCATCGTAAACCGTATCGTTGCTTACCATCAGGCAAGATGGCGGTCAAATGCGAGCCTATTACTGAATAAAAATAAAACCTAATTACTTGCAAAATATGCTACGTATAAAGTATGCTAAAGTTTATGGCATTTCATGACCACGTAAGCCACGTAGTTAGCGTAGAGGAAACGCGAACGGTCTCAGGAAGCTAGTAGAAATATTGGCAATCTCCTACTAAAAGTAATGGTCTCTACGTAATGGTAGGCAATAATTTACGAGAGCATAACTGACTAGGTACCGTGTAATTACGATAATTTCTACCAATAAACGTATCCGGAATATTGAATCGAATTACGCTTGAATTTGTTTACTCTTTATTAAATTTAATAAAGAACCTGTACACATTACAATGTGTCCTAAATAAAGCGTTATAATCTTATAAAAAGCACACAAATTGTTTCTTTGAAAAATATACCTATCTACTTAATTAATAGAGTCTGAAATTGATAATACTCTAAAATGGCTCTAAATCATTTTGACATTGGGAATTCTAATAACAACATGTGCAGATTCGTTCAGGAAATTCCGCTCGTCATTTCTAGTTTCGTTTAAAAAATTGGTTTGGAAAGTAATGAGTCACAGTACTTGAACACTTATAGCAAATCGTCGGTTCAGTTACATTTAAGAGATCTTAATTATTTCGTTATTTATGACCGTTTAATTAAACAAAGATGTAGAGCAAATTGAGTTGCGGGCCCGGCGGCGAGCCGGTTGGTTTTCGCTTCACTTGTTGTGTCTTTATTAGGCGGTTGAAAATGCTTGTTCGGTTTGGATTAAAATTACGTGAATGTGTTTATAGACGGTTGGTTTACCTACCGTGTACTTATACAGGGTGGAAATGCAAATATGGATCAGGAACTGCTAGGTTTATTGAGTAAACAGGGCTTATCTATCTTCTTCTTCTTATAAACATGTACATAACAACTGTACATAAAAATGAATCGCTGTTCGTTTGTCTGGCTATAACTCGAGAACGGCTGGACCGATTTCGCTAATTTTGATCTTCAAATATTTGTGAAAATTCAGGAAAGGTTTAAAAAAAAACAGCGAGTGAAACCGCCGGGGACAGCTAGTACAGGATAAAAACTTATTATAGGTAAATTATTTACTGATCAGCAGTTTTTCTGATAGGTAGAAACCAACCAATCGTGAAACAAAAATAAGCTGCCCTGTTTAAAACAGTTTTTTTTTTGTTCTGTTTGTTTTACATTTTTTCAATTCGGAATGCCTTTTCAACCGACTTCAGACAGGAGACGGTTCTCAATCAGACTGTATGTTTTGGGTTTTTAACCGACTTCAAAAAAGGAGGAGGTTATCAATTCGTCTGTATGTTTTTTTTTAATTTTTTTTTTATTTTTTATGTTTGTTACCTCATAACTTTTGACTGGGTGAATCGATTTTGATAATTTTTTTTTTATTAGAAAGCTGACGCTTCCCATTTGGTCCCATTTCAATTTAGTCCAGTTCTGATAATGGTATCCATGAGAAAACCATATAAGTCTTAAATTTGCATTAAGTACGTGCGCGACAAATAGATGAATAACTCAATAGTCGGTCTTTTGAAGTCGGTTTTTGTTTTTTGTTTTGTAAAAATATTTTTTTTTTTTTTTTTTTTTTATTTTTTTTTTTTATGTAATTGAGTGACGAGACGAACAAATCGCTCGCCTGATGTTAAACGTCACGTTTGCCCATAACAGGTCTGCACCACCCAGAATTTGACTTGATAATGTTCTTGTATTTAAAATAGACATAAAACATATGCCCAAGACCTCAAGATCTGGAAAAAATTTGGAGAGGCCTTTGCCCAGCAGTGGGACAGCATAGGTTAAATAAGAAAAACAAAAAGATATTCCGTAATGAAAAAAATATATGATTAGTTTCGCGATTTCAGTCTCGGCTACCTCAGTGAGTTTTGAGCTACCACACAGCTGCAGTAGATTGATCTCTTCGTTTACATCCTGTATAAGTTATAAATCAAGTACCTCCGTATTTGTAGATTTTGTTCGTACTCGCATGTTTTATGGGCTGAAATGAAAGTTGTGTCGGTCAACTTCTTCCGTGATTAAAATGTCATGTTTAATTAATCCACTGGTTAATACTCAACCTACCTAACTGGATCTGTTAAAAGCTTACCTAAGTTAACTTTTTTATGCCATGTTTAGTGAACGTCAAAATGTTATGTTGCTTTCATAGCAAAGTACTATGGTATCTACATTCTACTACACGGTATAGAAAGAAGCTTAAATAAAATAACTGCTGTAAGTGTAGAAGCAAATGACATTTTAACTTTTTACTAAGACGATTCTTACTATGAAAATAAATCTGGTTTAAAACATTTTGTTATGACTAAAACGAGAACACTCAGTGAGTACGTAAGTGTTCTTGTTTTAATTAGAACCAAATTATCATAATCCTTTTTAAATATAAATCTTAATCTTTATAAAATTTATAGAGGATATGTGAATTTGTGTTTTATTGCAAGGAACAAATTATTAATAAACACTATATTTTTGAATAACTCATCCGGTATAAGGTAGGTACTGGCTAATACGTGGGCGTAGACTTCACTCGTGGGAAAAGACAATATCATCAGAGGATTCCAGGACTTCGAACTTTACCCTGGCTTACTCAGCCTGTTTGTTTCCGGTACTAATTGAAGGGCTGTAAACGGATCATAAAGTTCTGAAAGCGTTATGCTGAGTGTGTGGCCGTGTATTTAGAAATTTACATTTTTGTTTAATTCGTCAGAATTACTTCTTAACCCAGGGACTCTATTCTTGGGCGCTCGTGATTATCTCCGTCACTGTCACTATCATGACATTTATAATGAGAGCAACTGTGACATAAATAATATCTCATTCTACAGAATAAGGCCCCAGGACTAAGATTTTTTGCAAGTAGTAGATACCTAGGTATACCTACAATGTCTTCTAACTGTGTAGAAGATTTAGAAAATCAAATTGAAAAATGTTAAATTGATTTAATATTGAATTGGAATTGTTTAAGAAAAGTTCAAAATAAAACAAACAAACGAAAGACTTTTCACAGCTAGGAAATTCTGGCGTTCGCTCTATCTCACGCATAAGTCTCTCCTGGGACCCTATTCTTGGGTGCTCGAGATATCTCCGTCACTCTCACTCTCATGACATTTCTAATGAGAGCGAGTGACCGAGATAATATCTCACTCACTAGAATTGGTCTCCTGTCCTCCTACACTCACAGAATTGTATCTCGTCCAAATTCCGTCGTCTGTTGGCTAATCACATTCCAGAAAATCCTTCAACAAATTTATTTAAATTTATACCTTTTACCTACGCTCAATGAAATGTTCAATTCATTGAGCAAACTTTACAAACCTTAGCTATATAAATTAATCCTTAAGCGCCTTATTTATAAAGCCTGCTTAAAGTTAATCATTGCTTAAAATTGTCTGCCTTTCGCACGTGATATTTCACGTCAGCGAGAAGTTTTCAGAGCATTTTTAGCAGTGATATCCCTACTAATATTATAAATGTGAATGTACCTAAGTTTGTTAAGCTTTCACGCAAAAACTACTTAAC
Organism: Alcis repandata; assembly: GCA_949125135.1. Classification (NCBI taxonomy): domain Eukaryota; kingdom Metazoa; phylum Arthropoda; class Insecta; order Lepidoptera; family Geometridae; genus Alcis; species Alcis repandata. The sequence continues at coordinate 5,727,664 of OX421240.1, forward strand.
CGATCATCATGAAACTTTGTACACATATTTTTGGAGGTATTAGAAGTAACATAGGATACTTTTTATTAAAAATATATTTCGTTTTATGAATTTTAAAAACGTTGTTTGTCAAATGGCTTCAATGCGAGCGAAGCCGCGGGTTAAAGCTAGTAGGTATGTTATAGGTATACCTTACATGTTTTACTAAACAAACCGAGTCTTATTTCTTATTTTCTTATTTTTATTAACTTTACATGTATTAAATATTTGCTAACTTACACCCAAAATATCTCGAATATTCCAAGCACGCTTCCGTCCACGATGTGGAATAATTCACTACTTACTAAGCCGCTACCTAAATTTAAAATTAAATTTGGCGGCTAAATTTATTCAGCACGAGGGCTCATTCAATAGCCTACACGCAGTTTCGATAGTACGAATATTATTATTTGTGCGAAGATTACTATCGTCGAAGCATGTGATGAATATTAAACGTCTTTTCGGTAACTCCGCCGGTAACTTACGAGTAGTTACCTACTGGTAAAAAAAAAGTTAAAACCTCAACCAAATCTAAACGATCTCGTAAAATAAGAAATTACCTACTATCATTTATTTACTTATTTAAAATTATTATATCTAATATAAATCTATTTATTATACAATTATTATAATGTAAATCTAGCTTTAATCTTACTTAATACCTTTTAAAATTGTGTTTTGTTGGTTTCAAACTAAAATATCATATTATTTTATTAGGTAGGTATATTTAGGCATTTTATTAGGATTTAATTAAACATTTGTATGCGTTACTGTCCATAATTTTCCGGCGATATTATTTTATTATTCATATCATATTACTACACAAGACAGGTATTTAAGTAAAAGGACACTGTTAAGAGAATTTTATCAGTTAAGATTAAATTCTGACAATAAATTATAAAAAAACTTATAAAAAGAGCTACGCTGAACAAACATTCAGTTATATTATCACCAGATCTTAAATAGAAAAAGAAATAAAAGTTTTTAGTTAAAATATTTTATAACCATTTACTTTACTATAAAAAAATCTTTCTTAGAGCAATCTTTATTCATTAATTTTTTTTTGTGATTTTTTCATTTCTTAAATGAAATACAAATCAAAATCAAACCAATTCATCTCAACTAATAATTTATACAAATACATACGAATATTAAAATATACAAGACTTAAATTAAAAACTAAACCAATAGAACTAAACTAAACTAATCTAATAACCGATTATGTTTTCCTGATGAGTATAAACTCTCTGCTTCTGACTCCCAAACACGTAGAATTTATTTTCTGCTTGGCAACACCACCCACTATAAAAAAGTAACAATAAACAATAAGTTTTGTAGGAACCGGTTTAATTTATTGTACCTCGTCAAATGGGTGCCAAATAGGTGAAATCTCTTGTCGGCTGTCATTCTGTCCACTAACATACATGTGTAAGGATCACAACACACTCTATACTTACAATACAATAGTCAAAAGATAAATAAACTCTATTCTGTTCACACTAGAAATTACAAAAAGGAAGATAATGAAAATGATAATTATTTTTAGCAAGTAAGATTGTTTTACTTACTTATTGATAACTGAGCTTTAATTGTATTAGTAGTTTGGTGTAAAAAACTCTAAGAATTGCATAATGGATATCTTGCGATTACTATTCCAAAACAAGCTTCAAATAATTGTTAACATTTTCAAAACAATTTGAATCATCACGACATGTTACAATTTACAATACAGTGTTTTAGCCCCGCGGGACTAAAATATTGTACAATATCAGGACATGTAACACTGTGACATGTCGTACCTAAGTAAAACACTGTTACAACATTAAGCATCACACTGAAAAAATAATTTACCGCCTCTCAAGTCTCAACACAACTGTTGCCACCACTAGAGTTTCAAGTGTGCGGAGGCTCTACAACTTCACATTTAAAACCAAATGTGGCACCGGCGCCGGCGCCGCTTGCATAATCTCCGGATTTATATCGTGACAAATCTGGTTCTTTGAGAACTAGAGATTTTATATTTCACTCGCGGTTTTATAATTTATACTGTAGTTTTGGGTTCTCGGAATTTTATGACTAAAATGGGTTTGATGTGCTTGGGAAGAGCTTTATTTGTAACCTAGTTTTGGTGTCAGTTTTCCGAGAGTAAGTAGGTAGTTATGGGTTTTTATGGCCAAGTGGCTAGCCTGTCAGAGTTTTTAGGCCGCCTGAAGATCTCTGACGTGGCTTAGCGATTGTTGTTAAAGGAAAAATAATCTACATTAGGAAAAAAGTTTAAAAAAAAAGATAGATGCTAAGTAGTAATTTTTAAGATTTTATTTTTATTTTTGGAAAGTTTTGTCGTTCAGCCAACACATCGCTCTTTAGCCAGAAAAATACAAGGCTTAATACTATAAATAGGTTTGATATACCTACCTAGAGTTTAAAAATAATTTTTAAAAGGTTAAATGCTTTGTTATTTGACTAGACTAGAATGCATTGATTGTAGGATGTGTATTTGCAATAAAAATCATGCCTGAGAATCCTACGCCATCTTCAAGTTTTTATTGCATAATTCTACTTTTATGTAAATTTTGCGTGCCTTTAAAGAATACCATATTAATTTGAGAGAACGGATGTCATAAAGTTTTGTCGTTTCATGGTTAGACACCTTCACACGCGCTTCGATTTTATCAGATAGGAAAAAACTATTTTACATGAAAAATGCATATCGAGTAGCAGCCTCTCTGTAAAATAAAGTATTCATTTATACAATACGCACAAACCACCTACTTATGCTGTAGGTATATATGTAGATGCCTGAGGATTTTCTTCATGTGGTTTATCTTGATTTAAAGATTTACCGGGAGAATATACAGGACGTACCTATGTATCCAGATAATTAATAGAAATACTCATAAAAACATCGATAACCTCATTAAATGGCCATTCAGTCCAGTTTTACACACAGCGAGATTTCAAATAACTTCAATTGGTAGCAATAAATGATTTATCACCAATAAAGATGTTAGTTAGCACTCGTCATCACAACAATGCTAACGGGACGCCGGAACACCTACGACTCGTAAAATTCTGCCTCAGGCGTACAGAAGCAAAGTGAAACTAAATCCATCACCAGAAAACCTTGACCTTTCACAGTGGCGCTAGCATCTTCATCCAAAGCAGCATTCAAAAGCTTGTCATCTTGAAGTTTTCAATTTCTCCGGAGGTCAAGCTACAGTGGCGTTCTGGGGTAGAAAGCTGCAAAGTTACCATATCGAGCGACTCGTCCCGCCAGTTCCATATTAAATATCATATTTAATAATCGTTTGTAGATAGGTGCACTTGGTGTTCCAATGATTGCATTTATTGTAGCTTTCCTGGAATAAGTTTTCACTTTATTAGCAATTTATGTGATTTAATATCTTACTTATCTTGTTTTATTGCGGATTTGTTGATCGACTCCGTAGCTTGTCAATAATACCCAAGTATACGATAGGAAAAAAATCTATAATATGTAGTTTTTTTACTTTACTAAAAGTAGGAAAGTCCCTATTGGTTTTAAGTCCGATTTTTCTTCGTGCAATATTTTGTGTAAACGAGTAATAAAGCTGTAAAAATTAGATTACAATAAGGTACATACTTAATATATACAGGTTTATAAGGAACGGGTGTGTCAAGCCGAATAGGGCCCATAGTATTCATCATTATGATCAACATTTACTCATTTACCAAACCGTAATTCCCGAAAAAATTAATTAGCTGTTCCATAGAAAAATGGCAATGAAAACAAAAACAATTAAAACATAATTATTTTTACAAAACAAAAAAACAAAAACCGACTTAAAAAAGCCGACTATTGAGTTATTCATCTATTTGTCGCGCACGTACTTAATGCAAATTTAAGACTTATATGGTTTTCTCATAGATACCATTATCAGAACTGGACTAAAATGAAATGGGACCAAATGGGAAGCTTTCTAATAAAAAAAGAATCATCAAAATCGATTCATCCAGTCAAAAGTTATGAGGTAACAAACATAAAAAAAAAAAAACATATAGACGAATTGATAACCTCCTCCTTTTTTGAAGTCGGTTAAAAATACCAACAAATAGCTGATTTTTTTTAAAGCAAATTCTGGGTTGCGCCCATTGTAAGAGTTGTTCATAATGATGAGTACTATGAGCTCTTTTCGGCTTAGCATACCCTTTCCTTATAACCCAGTATATGTTATTATAGTTCTAAGATAAACTTTATGCACGCTACATGTTATGTTTATTCTTGTAACACACGTAGAGTAAGTGCGCCAAATATGGACTGGTTTTGTAATATGGACTACCTTCATTTCTCAGAAACCGTCCGTCGTATTAAGCCACCGATCGCCGCGCGCTAAGCTCCACCCCTCCCGCGCCTCGCTAGTCGCTTGCCGGTCGGCAGAGAGAGCGCGCGTGTTCACTGCAGTCATTTTTCGTTTTTATCAACGCGCGATGTAATTTTTTACCTATATTCGTAAGCTCATAATTTCAGCAAATATTACTGTTTGGGAAAGTGGATTAAACTAGGCGAAAGGTGAGTTATTTTAAAATTATTCATATTAAGTTGCAATATCCTATAGTTTTTATAATTTTCTTAGCAACAGTATTAAGCTAGAAATATATGTGTCTTATAATATGGACCACCGGCGTGTTTTGAATATGGACTAGTGGTCCATATTACAAACAGTCACTTATATTTTATTTTTATTGTTTTAGGATGGCATTTACAAATTCTACAGCTAAAGGCAAGATCAGACAAACATGGGATAAAGATGCAATGGCAAATGCAAGTAGAGGGGCCTTCTAATGATCCAGCGCGCGATATGACGACACAAACAAAGAAAATCATCGTCTGCAAGTTCTGATAAAAGTGATTATTTGACTGAGTAGTCATGGATAGTACCGATGAAAGTCCTGATCGTTCCCAAAATCAAAATGGTAAATGTTTGTATTGTGATGGCCTTTTTTCTGAAGACGTTCATGGAGAGAAATGGATCCAATGTGCATCATGTAGGCGGTGGGCTCATGAAGACTGCTGCCATAGAAGATATGATTGATTACTATGTGTGTGAATTCTGTACCAGCGATTAGTTAAATCTAATCGAATAGTTGACTGATTTAATTTTAGGCAACACGTCCATTTTTTTTGTATAATTTTGAACCCAATTTACTGTGGTCCATATTTAAAACCATGTGGTCCATATTTTGTCCACTTTTTGCAAATGCAAAATAATCTTATATTTTAGAAAATGTTGATTATTTCTAAGATTTTCATGTTTCTTAAGAATTCTGATATTCGTTTTTGATACCAAATAATTATCGAACTGTTCAAAATATATAAGGCTGATTAATCTTTATATATCTGAGTTTTATTTCACAAAATCCTTATGGTGGTCCATAATTGGCGCACTTACTCTAGCTACGGGTATCAGGTTATGCACATTCAAATACTGCGTCACTAGCATGAAATTACTAGATCGATGGATGCATGGGAATTAGTGGCTAAATAGAAAAGGTACACAAATCCCAACGAGTAAATCGACTGCCCCTATGAACACTGTCGAAACTGCAAATAGCATTTTTTACAGGAGAGCAATTTAAAGTCAAAATTTGACCTAAAGAATATTAAATATTCGTATAATTGCTACAAAAAAAAATCGTGATTTGGCAGTTTCGATAGAGTTTCGATAGCAGTCGAAATGTGTATTTTTATGAAGGTTGTCCTAATTAATAACAGTGTGTCTACGGTAAAAACTGCACCTGCTGTTTAACCCGCGCGGTGACGATGATGCCGATGCTATAAAGTACCCTTCCTTTTCTGTACTCCTGACAACGACAACGCAAATGCAAAATTTTACGATGATCGCTTGACCAGTAAAGGCGTAAGAGCTTAACAAACAAACTCACTTTCGAATTTAAATATTACTTAGGACAAAGCTATTTTAGATATTTTTATTAATGTTATGACATATAACTATCTGTTATGAATAAAAGCTAAATCAAACAACCACGTGAATTGTCTTGCAGATAAAGCAGTTTATTCATGAGATATTGATTAATCAAAAGCAATTTAGAAACACTCATCTATCACTGATTTGTTGAAATCATAGGTCAGTTTCTGATTCTCCATCAAGCCAATGATAAATATTTTACAATCAATACAAAACAATCGGTTTATATGTAATTATTATTGAATTCGTGTCAAGGTAAGTTGCGTGTGGTCTCAGTTACGACGAAGGCTCTTCTTAGGCGCTGTAGTAAAATACAAATTCATTTATTTAAATGTATGTATTTGTATTTTTATTACAGCCTTAGACCAAAGTTCAAAACATGGCACGGCGATTAAATTTTTAACCAATTGTTGGACAATCAATAAATTAAATATCAACAATAGATTAACGTACGACGTTAAATAAACTGACGGTTAGACAGCTGATTCCTATGTTAAATTTTGATGAAGCTAACCCTAACTATAAAAGGATAAACGACGTTTAGCATTAATTTAGCCCTTTATCTAGACAGTATTTCATAGTAGAACAAGACAACAATAGTGGTAGATATAGTAGATCAGATATATAGACTTATATATTTTTAAAATAGCTGAAACGTTAAAAACGCCTAATATCGATTTTTTTTTTGTAAAAATCTCCATGTGTTGTCAGCTAGAACAATAAGATTTTCCGCAAATTTACCCCAAATTTTCGTTGATCAAATCAATAAATAGATATTATTGTTAGAAACAGAAAGTGTACAAATTGAATTATTGTTTAAAGAAGAGAATTTACGACCTCAAAGTCACGATTGCGAAGTCCGGATCCATAAATCGGCAGAAGTGATCTAATTTCAAATTTATTAGTTTTAGTGCTTTATTTAGCACTACAACCGATTTCTATTAATACATCCAAGAGAGTTGATAAATAAGCGGTATTTCATCGTCAAATACTAACGCTTACGAGTATGTCAAATTGTGACGAAATAAGAGTTTGACGAAAAACTAACGAATGCTGTGGCAATAAACTAAGTATGGTAATTAATTATTTAACCTTTTCTACCAAAATATCCAACACAAATTAAGGTACTTGTCTGGCATGAAAAATTATAAATAAACATTTATTTAGATTTATGACCCATCTAAAATGTCTTCTAGAACAAAAAGGCATCTCAATTTTTTTTAATTTCTCAAAGAACATCACACTATAAAAATAAATAAATCAATGAACTTAACAAATGTTAGTGAATTACCAACATAAAAAACACTATACAGTCCAATTGAGAACAGTCTTCTTTTTGAAATCGGTTAAAAGTAGTGTATACATGGTTACAACGCCCAGTATTTTAGCATAAATACACGTACCGAGCACAGTGGCGAGACAGTAAATGGGCACACTCGGCCGAGCAAGCAAATCGTGGTTCTAGCGACTGTCTCGCCTCGTCAAAATGTTTATTCAAACCGAGCACTCGGCCGAGGCGAGGATATTGTACTCGGTACATGTATTCAACCCACTAGGTTGCTTGGGCACAGGCTCGGATAGGGTACCAGTTGTTGTCCGCTTTCAATACCCTATTATGAATACCAGTTGATAGCTAGTACGAGGTGGCTAGTTTTTGAGTCCGGGTCGTACCGTAGAAAGCACGCTGTATGGGTGACTTTGCCAATTATCTTTTGTTGGAGTTTCACTTCGCCAGCTCGTTATTTCACTCGGTTATACTCGTATTTGCACGTGTAAGTTTAGGAAAAGGCACGAGGTGCTACATCTTTATCTTTAAGTTTATTTGACATGTATCCTACTTAATAAGTATTGTAAATGTCATATTGTAAAGATTGGATGTTTCTTGTTTAATCAAAACGGCTGAACGGATGTAGTAGAAATTACGTATGAAAGTACTATATCTTGGATTGCCTATACGGATTATGTTTTTTGTTTACTTTTATCCCCGAAAATGCGGGTGCAACCGCGAGGCACTGCAAGTAGAGTATAAAATAAAGGTGTGGTCGGATTACGATGGAATATAATATACTCTGACGTATAACAGATCATTACTTTCTTCACAGTTATTATATTAGCTATTATTTTCCCGTAATGTACGAATTGGAAAAGTGCTGTTAAATAATATTTTCTCTCCTTTTATGACAGCTCGTTCAACTTTCTCAAGACAGTATAATATGGCTTTCAACTAATAACCGGCTAATATCTTTTATGTTATACAGGGTTAAAATGAAAGGGTATGCTAAGCCGAAAAGGGCTCATAGTACTCATCATTATGAACAACTTTTATTATGGCGATAACCCAGAATTCGCAAAAAAAATACAGCTGTTCCATAAAAAAACGTCAATGACACTCGACAAAGTATATGGAACAGCTGATTTTTATTTGCAAATTTCATGTAGTCTGTCTATCTATAGTAAAAGTTGTTCATTATGATGAGCCCTCTTGGCTTAACATACCCTTTGCTTATAACCCTGTATGGACGATTCCTAAGTTCTTCGCGGTATGACGCCTGTTATTGCGTTTTGCCGCAAGCTATTTTAATTAACTTTACTTTTATAATTGGAACGTTTACCATTTCTCGTTTTCATTCGTTTTCTTTACATAAAAATAGCAATACAATTTCAAATACCAGGCACTTGTTGTACTGATTACATTTTTTAATTTGAATTCTTGACTATTTTCTTTAATTAGGTACAAATTAAACTAGGCATAAAATCTTGCAATTGCGTAAAAGCCTAGATCCGGTTTGTCCTCGTGATATGTTCTCAATGTACCCATGTACAAGTATGTATATTGAAATCATAAAGTTCTTTGCTGTATTACCAATCCGCTGCGCCTGAGCATATGAAACAAGCTCTTATTTTTTTTTTGGAATAATCAAAGTACTGATTCATCCTGATTTTATGAACTAGCTGTAACTTGTTGTATGCTTCCGGTGTTAGAGGTATCTCTAGGCGATACAGTAAGGCAGTTCGTCTTTTTGAAGAAGAAGAAGCCGGGAAGAGATTTCAGGCTATATATTTGTATCTCACATAATGGTAAGTTCAGATTTCTTCACTTTTCTCCTCCAGGCCGCTTTTTTCTTGTCGTGTTTTTCTCATCGTGTCCTTTAGCACTACATTTTTACCACGTTTTCTAGAAACAAAACAGAACACACTCAACACGAGAACATGCTGTATGTCAACAAGTCTTTATAACTAAATTTCTTAGTTCTATTTAGTTTAGTTTGTTATTTTAAATTTAAGATGTAAATATATTTTATGTATTCTATTTAAATAAATTAAAAGACAGAACTAGGTAGGTACCTATAAGTTATCTACCGGGTTACACGGAAAGGGTATACTTAGCCGAAAAGGGCTCATAGTACTCATCATTATGAACAACTTTTACTATGAGACTAACCCGAAATTCGCAAAAAAAAATCAGCTGTTCCATAGAAAAATGTCAATGACACTCGACAAAATATATTGTTCATAGTGATGAGTACTATGAGCCCTTTTCGGCTTAGCATACCCTTTCTGTATAGCCTTGTATAAACATACATGAGTATTATGAACACTATTATTCGCAGGGTAAGTAAGCTATAAGCCAACAAATCCCTCATATGCGTCAGCGCACGATATCCACCGCACGCGATGATATCACTGTTTGTACAACGTCAAGATGTTTACGATTCCTAGTAATTAGTAATCATCTTTGCATGATATAATAATCAAATCACACTTAACCTTAATAATAATATTGAAAATATCAAAGTTTGTGAGTGAGTGTTACCTTCATGTGACCATCGTTTCTTCACGCTGAAATGGTTTAACGGATTTGAATGCAGTTTGTATGTAAAAGTAGCTTGTACAATGTACGAGTATACTTGATGAAATTCAAATACCTAATTATTTTTGTAGAATATTTTTAGACGGAAAATTTTGAAAACTAAAGAAATTACAACAATCAGCTGGTCACATCATACATTTAAATGTGTTCAAGTTTTGTAAAATATTGACGTTAAATAGAAAATAAAACTGATTGTTTATTTTAGGTACTTTTAATGCTGCCAATATTGTCATATCGCTGTTAAAAATACAATCTATATTTATATTCTATATATGTATATAATTTGTATCGAAAATCGATCAATATATCCAAAGGCACAAAACAAGCTCACAATACTTTCAGATTTACTGAAAACCGGTACAAGAGAACCATAAATTAAAACACTAATACTCGCAAATTAATAAAAGTGCTCTACCTTGAAGCTCCGAAATAAACTTACCCAGGTAATGACATAAAATTGTTGGAACGACGTAAATAGCAGGTAGTTAGCATTGTGTGGTCAGCCCACCACGAACAGTAAGGCTAAGGGATCGTCTATTAATCACGTCAGGCTCGAAAGGGTGGGGGAGGTGGTTCGGGAAACATCACGAAAAATCAAACGGGGAGTGGAGGCAGGTTGTAGAGAAATATCATGTGTATTTATTTTTTCGTTAAATTCAGATAATTTTAAAGACAATTTGTACGAAAAAAAATACACGTCAGATAGGGAGGAGGGGGGGGGGGGGGAAGAAAAAGTTGCTAAAAACATCTCGTGATTAATGGACGACCCCTAATAGGTAATTGATGAAATGACATGTCATATGGTAGTGAAATTACTACTCATTAATTATGCAGGGACTGTTTGCATGTCCTGTTGAAGGTTTACTTATAGCTGAGATCAATTAAGTAAGTAACCTACCACTTGTATGTCTCTTGTAGGTTGTTTAATTTTGTGTGCTATTTTTTAACTCTTGGATTTTGTTTTAAATTTTTTTTTCTATTTGCTTCAGTCTAGTCCTAATCGGGTCCAGGTTTGACCAACGACTACCAATTTTAGGTTATGAATAACCCCTACTATCTTAGAGTAATACATTTAAGTTTCGTTGTATATTTAGTAGGTAGATATATCATAGTCTGTTTTCTACTCATTTATTTCACTTCTCTCATTCTAAGATTTTCTTCGAAACCTGAAGTGGTTTTCGAGCCAGTACAAAATATTAGAAGAATTTAATACCTACTAGCTGACTCGACAGACGTTGTCCTGTCAAAAGCCATTGCGTAACTATAGCAACCGTAGTATGTTGATGCTGATTGTATGTATGTTGATTGCGACTATAATTTGAGATTTAAACTATCGTATCTCTCAAGTTGGATCGAACTGCACATGGTGTGCGAATTTTATTATAATCGGTTAAGTGGTTTAGGAGTCCATTGAGGACAAACATTGCATACGAGATTTATATATATTAAGAATTATGCATTTATGTAGGATTAGAGTATTCGATCTTTACTTTAACTAGTTCTTCTATCAAGCGAATATGCGTGCAAATAGGTCTATACCAATACTGCTATTCGCTCGCAAAAATTGAATTGGCAACATTTTGTCAACATTGCACCAGTATGGTATATCTGCCACAGACGGAGGTAGGGACTTTTTATCGACGGACCACACTGGCCAGCGATAAAAAACTGCACAAAAGGTGCTGTTGTGACAAATATGGCACGAGCCACAGAATAACCAGCAGTTGACAAAGCTGCGCTTGAGCTGCATTGTGCTCTATGGAAGCTTTTGTTTGGGGATTTGCCTGATTACATCTGGTATGACCATTTGCGACAAAGTAAGGAAGTCGCCGGTTCTGAACCCGATTGGTGCGGTATTAAAGTCGCTGACACAGTTAGAGAGGGGCTAATAGTCTATAATCTCAGCAGTGAAATAAATAAAGCTTTGGATGAACATAAACTAAACCATTGGTCGCATCAAACTTAGTAACTTTTTAGATACAAATCAAATCCATTAAATTAAAATAAACATGTTGAAGCCACAAACGAATTGTGACTTTTGTAGCTGCGTCGATAGAACGTAAGTTGCATTTTGTATTACTTAATTTGTGTAAAATTGTAAAAAAAAAATGAATCAAATCAAAACAGCCCAAATAAAATACCCACAACCAAATTATACATATAACGAGTATAATGAATACAGATGTGACAAAAATCGTGCAGACGTACAGACAACAATAATGCTCAATGTTGAGCATGTGTGCTGCCCACGCGCAACTGGAGTGCCGTTATGGTTCGATTTCGGTTTGGAATTTTGTAACAGAGACACTTTCCGGTCAGTGTCACTTCACTCGGGATGATATTAGTAGGTGACAGATGAAGTGGCATACATTTGAGAAGTTTAAAAAAGTAAAGTAAAAAAAAGTTAGGTATTAGAAGTAGGTATAGGGTTTTGACACGCAATGAGTACAGTGGCGACAAGAAATGGTATACTCGGCCGAGCAAACCAATCATAGTTCTAGTGACTGTCTCGCCTCGTGTTAAGTGTTTATACAAACTGAGTACTCGACCGAGAGCACTGTGACCTGAATTTAGTTTTGGTTCTGAAGAGATTCAGATTCAGATATTATACATATTTGTTGAACAACTGATACATTGTATAGGTATAAGCTAGATCAGTGCATTAATTTAAATTTTCAGTTTAACCTTATCGGGCATTCAACATTGAACACAGTCAAATATAGATTTAAAATAATAATAAACAATTTCAAATTCGATTTGAGGCGGATATTTTGATTGTAAGTGCAACTTTGTAAGGTAAGGAGTGCGATATTTTAGGCTGTTTCTCATAATCGTATGCACTTCTGTGTTATCGTGTTTTTTATGTCCAATTTATACAAACGACTTCCTTTTGCGAATTTACGACTTGTCTCAGTTTATTTCTCGTAACATCAATATGAATGTGTGTATGTTTGGATATTTGTTACTTAATCACCCCAACATGGCTTGTATGAAACGGTTTGTATGAAATTTGATATGGAGGTAGCTTTTATCCTAGACTAGCGACCTGCCCCGGCTTCGCACGTTGTTATATTATCAATAGTTTATGCAGCGCACGCATAAATAGGTTTTCGACCTTGGGTTACAAAATCGTAATTTTCTTCCGGATCCCTAATTTTTTTGAAAATAAAATGTAGGCTATTTTCCTCGATGGACTATCCAATACTGAAAGACTTTTTGAAATCGGACCAGTAGTTCCTGAGATTATAGCTTTCAAACAATCAAACAATCTCTGCAGCTTTATAATATTAGTATAGATTAAAACATGGGTTACTTTTTACCATCAAGTGTATGGTTGACACCACGGTGCGCAACTAGTATTATCATAGATGTGAAAGTAAGTGTGTTTGAACGTTTGTTACACCTAATCCTTAAAACGGATGAACGGTATTGAATAAAATTTGGTATGGGGATAGCTGGATTATCCTCATACACCGGATTTACACTTGGTAACTTTTCTTCCCTTATTATTTTTTTATTGCAAAAAAAAAAACGAAATTGTATTTTTGTATCAAAAGAAACGGATAAAACCGCGAATCGCAGCTACTATCATACAAAACACGATCCATCTGACTAGCTACATAAGGCAATGCACATGATGTAATAAACTACCAAAACGAAACTAAACATGGATGCTCGAACCTCGAACGTGAGACGAATCTAACCGCGATCAAGGACATTCTGCGCGACTAACCGTAACAAATCGGTGTCGGATTACTTGCATCTCGTGGCGCTGGAGTTACCATTACCACCCAACTTTGCTTAACTTTTGAGGAAATGTGATATAAGGAAATTGAGCCTAGCGTCAATGCAGCAAATCTTTTAATTCTGTGCCTCCTGTGCAAAATGACACAACTCGGAAGTCCGAGTTGTATCATTTTGCACAGGAGGCACAAAATTGTTGTTCTGTAAAGAGTGCGGAAGAGGTTTCAAATTCATACTTTTACGACATTTTTCGACGTAAATAGTTTTGTAAAGTTTGCTATATTACCTCCTAGCTGCGCCCCGCTGTTGCACCCGCTATCCTGCTGAAGGCGTTGATTTTGCATGATAAAAAGCAACTTAGGTGTTATTCAAGGGCATAAACTATATCATACCAATATATCCATACCATACCAAATTATACCAAAATATATATATACATACCAAATTTCATTGAAATCCGTTTACTTACCCGTTTTTGCATGTATGTAACTGTAACAAACACCTGTAACAAACACATTTAATCATCCAAACATTCTAACTTTCAACTAAACTTTCATTGTGGAAAGCTCTTAGTAGATTATACTCTAGTACACCTTCTACTAAATTTACTTATCATACGACAACGTCACTGATCTAATTTAATTTTAATGCGTATTTATAACCAAGTCTTGCTAATCTGTCCTACGAAACTAGGACGTGTGGCGTCACGAACGTTATCTGCAGATACGGTAAGACCTTGCTCTTCCAATGTGTACCCGATCCGTGTGAGCTACGGAACCGAGATAACAGATAAAGTACCTGCTTAATCTCACCAGTTTGACGACAAACAGTGACGATGTCCTACGAAAGTACGTATGAAGTATTGGTTAAAAAGTTTGCAATGCCAGACAGTATGTCCACTTGTGATTTATTTTATCGTGGTCGGTTTATGTTATTTTATCTTGAAATTACAAGTAAGTATAAGTAGATATAGGTCAAAGATAATAAAACCAGTAGATCGCACCGACAGAAAAATATATTTAAAATACAACACACCGCGTGCACGAGATGCAATAAATTGAACTTACGATTGTCCAATTGTAAGCGCGATTTATTAGCGGCTCGAAATTCAAGCAACCCGCGTCCTTTGTGTGTATTATTTGCATGAGAGAAGAATAGGCACGATCTGTCTACTGGTTAAATGGTCAATGGTGTGTGTAATAAAAAAATCTTAATCGAAAAAAGCTTCAATATCTTATTTTAAGATTGCCCAGCACACCGGTGGCAATTTTTGGAAAACATCAATACACATGGAAATTTTTTTATACTAATTTTTATAATAAAATACCTACGAGTCTATTAAACACATTTAACCTTAGCTAATAACTACTCATACTAAACGAATAGCTGTTAATTAACGTGCTAATAAGCTGAAGTATAAATATCATAAAAATGACCATTAAATTAAAATGAACATGTTGAAGCAACAATATTATTGTGACCTTCGCTGCGTCGACAGAACGTAAATTGCATTTTGTATTACTTAATTATTATTTATTTATGTAAAGATACAAAACGCCGCCGGGTGATAGGTGTACTGCAAATATAATGGCCGTTATTGATTGTTGTTTGTGTTATTAATTTTACAATAGCGGTACGATTAATGAACAAAAGATTGATAGTAGAAAAGATCAAAGTTTATTGTGTTTAATAGTGCCTGTGCATATAATGAGTAGGTGAATTACCCTATGGTTAGTACAGACTACAGAGTAAATATTAACGTAGAGAGCCAAAACCTTTTTTTGAAACAACTGTTTTGTATTTTTTTAGTTTAAAAATTATTTTAACAGAATTGACGTCTTTCACTTACCAAATGCTTACAAACTAGGATATATTGTAAAGGTTCGCTCACATAAGGAGAGTCAGCGTCGCACCGCGAATATTATTCTACATCACATCACTTTCGCATACTACAATAGGCTCCAGCTCCAGCACCAACATTTGTATTAAAATATCGCACTGCTACGCTGCGGACTGTCGTTCTTATTTGATCGAACCTTTATGTAACACTTGTCCTTGCGAAGGTAAATCCATGTTTTTGTATAAAATGTTGAAAATGAAGTCATTTTTTCTTGAAAATGAAAGTTTTGTTATTTACAAACATAATACGATTAAGTCCAAAAATAAGCAGTAATATCAAATATGGTGGCTTCGAGGCCGGAGTTACAATAATTTACATATTTGCAAGTATTTTTTGCGTAGGTTATGTTTTTGTATTGTAAAATTGTGAAGTACCTACCTTCTACTTAGTGGTTATAGGGTTACCTGAAATATTATAACCACAATAAGTAAAGCTAAAGAAGGCACATACGAGTATACCGTGTTACAGTGCTAATATTTTTGTCTCTGACATCCTTTTCAGCAGTCCTTTTTCGACACGCTTTTATTACTTTCACCTGTATGTATGTATGTATGTATGTATGTATGTATGTAACCAACTCCTTTGAACTCAATTTTGCCCTACTTTGAATGAGATTTAATTCAAACTTTGCACACTGTCAAAGACCGATGACAATGCGTGTTTTTTAGTTTTCTAATTGTGAGGTGCTGATAGTTTCTGTTCTCGTTCCTGTTTATTGACAACAAATGTACAGATGTAAATACCTATATACGATTGAGTAACCCTACAGTGCGTCGATGGTATGGATGGCTGGACTACCATAGCTTGGAAGTTTGGTTAGTTTCTGTTACATATTCTACTACCAAAGAACATTTGGCTTTTGCAAACACACTAAATGAAACTTGTAAACGCAATATAAATATTTCTTACTCAGTTGTTCTGTTCAAAAACTCTTCTAGCATAAGTTGTTGGTATGTATTATGTGATAGGTATTTTATTATACCATTGAATGATAGCCCTACCTGTATGCGGTGTATGCCACCCACGATCAGAATTAGCTCGTGGAAGTATCAGCTTCTGACATAATCATCATCATAGTAATTAGGAATGGTATTTTGATGTGCGAAGTAAGATTACAATGCGCAGTTACGCTTTAATGAAGTCTTTTACAGGTTTGTTACAAATGCAACTTAAGACTGTAACATGAATTTCAGTCACTCGATTTATTTCTGTAAGTAACTTAGGCCGAGTGGCTAGTCAGTTTTTATTTTTTAGGCACGTTTATGAGACTGTGTTTTGTTTTATTTCAGTTTATTTTTTTGTAATTACTATTTTTAAGCATTGGTCTCTCTAATTTTTAACTTGTAAAGCACGTTCACAGGAACCGTATTTGCCTACCCTGAAGATTCCATATCGATTTGAAACGGTGATGAAAATCGAGTCTTACACTTACATACGTTTTGGTCAAACCCAATTTTAATATGCCTAAAACCTATTCTAAAAATAAGCTTCAAATTTTATTTTAAAAAGAAAAAAGAACGTAGGTCCTCTCGCAAGTTTTTATCTCGGTTTAGGTTGTGTTAAGTAAGGTTAACAGTTCGATTTTGATAAATGAGGTGCCAATAGACTCGTGTCAGCCCACAGAGCACTGTTGAAATATTTATGTTAAACTTTTGGTTTCTTTAGGCTTTAGGTTAATTTTGTATTTAAAATATGCGATACTGGAAACTGAACGTTATCATTTCGAATAACACTTTATAGAGGTCCCGGTTCAACGTTCTGGGAACACAATCAGTCTAAAATTAGCACTAGGGTATAATATAGTCGACTCAGACTACACGAGGAATATAAATCGAAGTAGGTACCTACAGATCGCAAAATTCGGTGAACGTAATTTTCAGGATAACTTACAGTTCCAAACTCTTTTAACCCAAAAAAAAAAAACTGTTTTAAAATGTATTTCTAGTGTATTTCCGCCTCCAAAACGCCTGAAGTATCGCCTGATTTAATAAATTATCCTTTAACCGACTTAAAAATGGAAGAGTTCCTAATCTGCTTAAGTATTGTAATTTTGGATTCAGATATCAAGTTTAGTAGCTTTTGAAAATCGTGTTGAGACATTTTTGACATGGCCCTGGCCCTACCCGAATAAATAAGGGCTACTAAAGCCAACCTTCGAATTGTAAGAGCAGCTTATGTCAGATTAATTGACGTAATCTCAGCCCATCTTTATCCGTACATGAACCCTGTCTCCCTGTTACGGTAATGAAACTCAAGTTAACCACAACCACAGCTTACGTAACAGTGTTAGGGTCCCAAGTTACTTTAAGTATAACTTGAAGCTTCGAGCAGGCTCGGTCGCTGGCCGCAAGGACGTTGGTGCGCGGGCGGAGGTAGCACTCGACGGCGTCTTCGCCAATCACGAGCGAGATATGTCTGTGTGAGTGGGATTTTGTGTACGTACACGGTTAACTTCTTGGAGGGAACGACACCAGAGCTCGGTGCTGCCATTGTTGGGAGCTTTCCCTGGTTTTGTGGAGAATATTTTTGGGTAATTTTGTTTTCCTCGGAAAGTTGTTTGGGTATACGTAGGTGTAATTATCTGATGCGATAGTTGTGTATGTTTAAGTTTAGACTCTATTTTCATTATTAGAAATATTATTATTCATTTTTAGTAAAAATATTTTTGTTATTATGCACCATGTGTGGCAAACGATTATTTGTCAAAGTTTTAGAGTGACAAAAAAATTTATAAGCTACAATACAATTTTATTAAGTAATTAATTCTTTATTTTGTTCCTTTTTTTGTTATTTGCTATTTTCTTCATTGCTTTGCCGCTACACTTGTAAAAAGGTATTTTATCACGTATTTTATATATTCAACTATTCAAAATTGTTCGAATTTAGCCAAATATAGATTATTTAAAACTACATACATCTAAGTGTGTCATCAGATTTAGTTAAGGACTTCCTTTTTACCAAGTCCATTGAGATATTTAAGGGTTTTGATAATCTGAGTAGATAGCAATGATAAGATTTATATTCGGGCGATGACAGGCGATTAGCTGGCAACCGTATCTAAAGCCGAGAGTGCGTGCGTGCGCCGTAGATTGTTGTTGTACCGCTTGTGCCCATTCACCCACACTGTTGTGCTGCTTCGCCCAAGAAGGTTGTGTGCGCGCGTGGTGAACTTTTGTTTTTTTTTTCTCTCGTACACAGCCACTTGCCTCCTCGCCTTCCCTTATACCTGCTGCAAGTGTTTCTTTCCGTCTAAACATTTTACTGTGAACAAACTAGTGATACAAAAACATTAAACTAGTTATCGTGACAGTGAAATCTCTCCGAAGTGAAGTCCAGATGCTACCGCGGCTGTAGCCCGTTTTGTGTCAACAAATAAATAAACAGTGATCAGGACAAGTTACTTGCCTTGTTTGGAACTAGTGATGAATTAAACAAAGCTTCGAACTGGTAATCCTGGATCAGAATGGGCCTTGTTTGCTTTCAGAACGTGAATTCTGTTGCGACTTCACCTACATAACGTTTATGGTAAGTAAAAAGTTTCGAGTTTCGTAACTCGCAATTACACCCTTTTTCATCTCGTTCGCTTCGCGCCTTTTTGTTTATTTTCTTTTACTTTATGGCTTTTTATTTTTTCTTAGAGTGTATTCTTATTTTAGTTGCAAGTAGTGGGTGGGTAAATGGAAGATTCTTGTTTCTCGAAAGGTCATTTCGCAGAGACATGGTCACATAATAAACTGAGAGATTATGCTGATTACTTTACGAAATAGCTATTTTGCCTTAAGCCAGGTGCACAAATGCGTTGTTAGCCCACACTATTTTATGAAATACCTATACATTGATTACGACACTTGTTACATAGTAAATACCTACTTGCATAGTTCGACTTATTTGCATAAATAAATAACAAGGTGATAAGTTTAAATCTACTTTGTTTGAATGGCCCACATTTCGGTAGTTTTGGACGGTTTATGGCTGGCAATAATACTTGTAGGTTTTAAATTATATAATACTAGCTGTTCCCTGCCACGCTTCGCTGTGGATAAAAAAAAAATAAAAAAAAATAAAAAAAATATAGCCTATGTCACTTTGGGATAATGTAGCATTCGAATGGTGAAAGAATTTTTAAATCGGTCCAGTAGTTTTTGAGTTTATTCCACACAAACATCCAAAAATACAAAAATACAAATCTTTATAATATTAGTATAGATTTTCAAAGGGATTTCGAAAATTGTGGGTAAGTTAATTCTTATTCCGAATGGAGGCGATAGGCGTCCTGCAAAGGGTAAAGAGGTATACCAAACTTTAACTTCAGTAGCTATGAATCAAAATGTTCATAGTTGAATATCAAGATTTGAATTTAACGACTAACCAAAAAAATAAAACGATATGAATTGATCGTACCCTACTTTTACCTGACACAAATCTTTATTTTAACGATAAAATTAAATTTTATTGTAAAAGTATTTTTAGATGCAGGTTCACTCCATCTAAAAATACTTTTACAATAAAATTTAATTTTATCGTTGACAAGAAGTAGTCTAAAAATCTCTGGCATTAACAATAAAATAACATTTTAGAAAGCTAATAAATTAATTCAATTCTTTATTATGTTTTGACATTTTTACTATGTTGTCAGATAGATAAGTATGAGAATCGGAACGCGTTTGCTGGGTAAAAAAATAATATATATTTTTGACAAAGAAAGTGATCCAATTTTTTATTCAAAACCCTGAGAAGTTATCATGATATAGCAAATCTATAGTATTAGTAATAGTATTCCATTACATACTACAACCGCATTTAATGAGATACCTCAACCTCTATACGAGGCGTTGCGGCTTAAGTCAGGTGTGAATCTAGGACTTCATTTAGATAGGATAGCATTTTTTAGAAGCACTTGCTTCCTAAATAAAATGGTTTTTTCAAAGGGCTTTGACCACATCGCCCAGGAAAGTCAAAATCACAAAAATATACACAATTGTTATTTTCAAAAAAAACTTAACGATCTACTATTTTTTAAGGCCTAACGCTAATAATTGATAAAAAAAATTGTGTATTATCGGACTCTACGTAGGCTAAGATGCTATTACAAAATCATCATGATTCCAACAAAATGCGTAAAGGGTCTTCTAAAACGCCACACTCATTGCAGTTGGTAGTTGAATTGTTCGCTCGAGCTTCGAAAAAAGAAATACATGACACTTAAGGGCCTGATCGACGGACGAGTAAGACCGCGGTTTTATGGCTCGTCGGTAAAGCTCGCCGGTGTATCATTGCAAAACCACGGTTTTAAATACCGCCGAGCCTGGCTCGCGGCTCGTCGTCGTGCTATATTTTTTACTCGGCTCGCCATGCAAAACCGCGTGTCGATCACGGCCGGCGAGCCGAGCCGTCACTTTTCGGCGACAGCGCTAGAGGACGGATGTGCGCCAGAAGAGCTGTGTACCTACCTGCTTTTTGTTTTTGTATTAAAGGTGTCACTAAAGATAACAACTCGTTGTATGATTTTTCAGACATTCTCAGATAATTTTGGTAATCAAGTGGCTCTGCTGCCAATTCTTGAATTAAATGGGTATGTGACAAAGCTTGCCTTTTTTCAATCCAACTTTTAACCCAAACTTTAGGGCGTTTTCTTTTTTTTTTCATAACTGCGTAATATCCTATGGCGAGATAACACAAGGCTTCAGACTCGGAACAAGACATGTTTGCGACTGTTTTGCTTGCTAATCGATCAGCACCAACGAGCCGCGAGCCAGGTTCGTCGGTATTTAAAACCACGGTCTTACTCGCCCGTCGATCAGTGGCTTTACTTTAGTCGTGATTCGGGGGTCAGGAATTGCGCCCGTTGCCCCCTCCCTATGTCCGCGTCTGACTGCGGTGGCTTACGTGACTAGAAGCTGAAATTCAATCCGATACCTCAAGAGCAGTGCTACTTGAATCGGCTGATTGGTCTCGTATTGCATCGGAAATAGTTACGTGCCTACCTTCAAATGTAAAATAATTATGACAACCTACGTATCTGATGTAAATTTGAAGCAGATATACGCAAAAAAAAATGTCAAGGGAGGTAAAGATTAATAGAATTTTAATATTCAGATCAATATAACGCCAATATAGCTACTGCTAACCTACCTATAGGCAGGAGTTGTACATTTAAATTTATTACCTACTCATACAAAATTATACAAAATTATCAGTGTTCATGGTTATTATAAATGCAAAAAATAATTCCGGATACTTACCTGCTGACTCAGATAAAGTTTCCTTTCGTCTTTATCTGAGCTTGCTGATTGGAATGTAAGTACTAAGCTAGGCAGTCCTGAAAAAGTATGAATATGTGTGCAAACTTCAAACATTCATAAGGCAGTCAGCTATTATTAAATACTTATTTTTTAGGCTTTTTTCACGTTATGCTATTAAGTTCAATAAAAAAAAACCTTTTCATTTTCACTATGAAAACTAACGTGGTTTTGAAACATTTGATTTTGTTTGTGTTTGTTTCGTTATTTTAATTCAAGCAAAACTGCGGGGCGTAGCCAGGCTCGGCCATAAAAACATCATCAGAGACTCAATCATGGAAAGCTTGTAACCTTCAAAGAGCAGCTACATCAAACGTCAATTTAGGCGGCAATAAAATGCAAATTGTAGGCAATGAACACAATGCGTGATCGTTACAATAGTGTTGCAATGCAATGTGGATGAGACTGGTGTTACCAGTGTTGGAGGACGAAACTGAACTGATCTGGGAAAATTATTCAGGGAGTTTGGAATATTGTGGAATGAAGCAGTGAGATGATTTGGGAAAGTATGTATGTGACGTCCAAAAAAACTTAAAATAAATTTTCATAAAATCTGCTATGTAATTTAAGGAAATCCTTTCAGATTCTACGGGAATAAAGTTTCAAACAGCCCAAGCAGGTTTTTTGTTCAAGTTTGAGAAAAATCTGTCAAGGGGTTGTAACTTGTAATGTAAAGTTAAAATAAAGTGGTCGCAAGGTCACAGCTCGCGGCGGACTACTAGTTTTACTAAATTGCTTGTTTTATATTGTTGTATCATTAATTGTTATTTATTACTAAGATTACTATTACTAGCTTACTCAATTTTCATTTCACACTTTTCGGTAGTGTACTGTTCCCAATTGAACTGTGGTAACTTTTTACAACCATATTTATGTTCTCGTATATTGCTCACGCAATCTCATACAAACAGCTGAGTTGATCGCAGACGCATTCTCTTGATTGATACGCCGCTGATTGTCAGTATTTGTCAGCAAATCACACGAATAAGCACTATCTATCTATCTCTAAGCATGTGAAAGTTGTGACTAACCAGCTGTAAATTCAGAAAGCTCGTTTAACGCACGACCAAGTTAATAAAGGATTGCTTTCCATACATTAAGAGTGTGAAATAGCTGCTATAATTGAGAACTGCTATTAAAATCGTTGTGACAACGATATTGTCATGTTTCAAAAGCATTACTCTCTTTCATTGAGTATTTTCCTTCTTCTAAGGCGAACGAAAGTTTTTAAAGTAGTCAATTGTAGGCACAAAAAGATTTAGGTTTTTTAAGTTAAATTTAAGTTATGTTGTCAAGTTGGCTATCACCACAGATGATCGATTTTGATCGATTGCTACCACTGCGACTAATATTGTTGTTTAGAATTTAAATACTGACTTCTCTAAATGGCATTGAAGTTTTGAATGTTTCGTAAGTGGGTGGAATCGCGGGGCGCTACTATTTGTTAGTAAAAATAACAATTAAGTCAATAAGATTTTTATTTGTGACTTCAAATTCAGAGTTCTAGTTTTTTAGTATTATAGGTATGAATTGTGTGCGACATTATCATATCACATGTGGCTCCTGAAGGTCAGATAACATAATGGATAGGTAAAGTATGTCGTACAAACGTGTGACTAAAAAATAAATTGTTATCAATAAATTATAGGTATTTCTTGTTTAGTTGTAGACCTAAAGTTGTGTTGCCTGTGGTCATGTGCCTAACACTACCTACTAGTAGTACCACTTTGCCTACTTTATTTTACTTTTTTTAGTAGTACTTTGCGTAGACAAATCCGATTGGGGTTTTAAGGCGATTATTGTTTAAAAATATACCTATTGTACTAAAAAAATTGAAAAAAACAAAACGGTGCAGTTGGTGCATTGATTGATTACTCTTTATTTTTTATCAGAATATTATCAAATCATTTATCACGATTGTTTCTAATATATGTAGGTATATTAATTAAAAAGATGCGTCACATTGTGGAAGCTAATAAATAAATATGAATATCAATAAAATGATGTTGTTATCGAGATGTTCTAATAAATATTTATTATAAAATGATAACAATTTTACAAACCTATTTTATACCTGAATAAACCTTCCTATTTTACTAGACTTACTAAATAAATAAATAAATAACGTTTATACTCTGCACTGAGATTTTAAAACTTATTGCAAGCCAAATGACAGGCATTATGCTCCTTTTGGTCACATTTCAAATTTCAGTGTATGCTTCAGTTGTATACGAGTTCTCGGCAAACCAATTGCCTATTACCACGAGTGCCCGGAGTGGAGTGGTACGGTACCTTGACCTCTCATTAGCTCGCTTACTTATCAGCAGGGCCAATGTTTATCAACAACTCAGAGCACTGCTTGACTTGGAATTTTTGCGTGAGCGTGCTTTGACCCAGAAATGGCATGTAGGTTCAAAAGATTATATTACCAAGGGTTACTTCTTTAGATTCCGCGCTCAAGATTGGGGCGCACTACTATCGATCAAAATACTTAAAAGTATTACGACTAGCTGTGCCTTGCGATTTCACCCGCTATCCTGTAGAAATGGTTATTTAAGTTTATAAATTCAGGCTACAAGTTACCATTATGTCATTTCCAACTTCGTGTAGTTCGTGATTGAGAAACAATAACTAACTTTCACATTTATATTAATAGTAAAATAGTGGGATTGGTTTAGATTAAGATTCTTTACTGCGTAACCCTACAGTTCAGTCGGTTAACTGCTTACAGCTAGGTTAAACTTTGAGTGAGATGGCTTAGCTAAGGAGAACGCTTTATAATCTTAGTTCTCACAACCCAAGCTTCTTACATACTTTAGAGATCTCGTAATGGGGTATCTATATAAGGTAATCTTTGCGTGTAACTAAGGTAGATGTGTATTTCTAATCACACTAATTGGCACACTGATTAAAGTATGGATTTTCCGACGTTGTTTTTACGTAAATGTGCTATTTTGTTTTTATTTAATTAAGTAAAGAATTTTTGTTGATGAAGTCACGTGCCTGCCTACAAGCATTTGGAGGTAAAGTTATGTGCCATTAGATTAGAAATATTTTGTTTTTGTATATTAATTTAACTAAGCAACTCTAAACGTGCGCTGTGGTTCTAATTAAAGTACATATTTGGCACACACTGGTTAAATGACAATTGTTTTTTTCTGTAAATGACCTATTTTGGTCAGTTTATCTAAAGCTAACATTCCTGTTGATTAAGTATGAAGTCATGTACCTATTTAGATGTATTTTTACAGATGAAATCATTTTTGTATTGAAAAATATTTTTTTGTTTTGAAGTGTTTAATTTTAACCGGCAGCTCTCGTAGCGTAAGCTCATTTTGGTAACTGATCACCAATGTTAAGCAACGGACAAAACGGTCAGTCTTCGGATGGGTGACCGCAGGTGGAATTTACAACTAAGCGCTACCGTAAGTCGGGTGACATGTTCAATTGTCTCTTTTTATCTTTTAACAACAACCGATAGCCATGTCAGAGACCGTCAGGCAGCCTAAAAACTGACACCAGGGTCTAGCCACTCGACCTTTATGAGCTTAAATTTTACCGGCAGCACTTGTAGCGTAATTGATCAAGGATCCTCCATCGAACTTAAATTAACGTTACCTGTGGATGAGTGATTGATAATGATTAAGTGTCTTATATACCTACTCTGCATCTTTATCACTGCTTAAAAGGTTCTCAGTTTTGTTTTCGCACGTGAAATTTCACGACAGTGAGAAGTAGTCAAAGCATTATGCTTTATGGGCAAGTAGCGTCGTATAATGGAACTTCGTATGTACCTATATTGTATGTTTGTGGTCTGTGTATGTTTGTATGGAATTCGGCACACGTCCCAGTATGTTGTAAATATTAATTCTTCGCCTTATTCACTGGTGACCGTAAACGAAAACAAAGCTCTACTCAAAAGAGTAGTGTATATTGTTCTATACAATGTGGAAGTTATAAATAAATAAAAGACCGTAAACCGTTTACCGCGGCCGCCATTTAACGACCGTCCTTCGAGTGGTACGCACGAGGGGCTTTGTTTGTTTGGTTTTGTTTGTGACCTTAAGTTAAGTCTAGATGTTTTTGAAGTGATTTCCTGCTTTCAAATCCTGGAGAATGAAAATTATGTTTTTTTATTGCATGTGACCGCGTTTGGCAAACAACTGGCCTGTTGGTGGTCAATAGATTTTGTCTGAAAATTATATGCATTGAAATTGAACAGTTAAATCCTGCTTTCGAATTTGTTATTGTGAAAATTTTGAAAAGACTGAAATGTTTGCGACATTTTTATTTTTGTTATATTATTGTTGGGTCTAAATAACTACAAAATTACTTCATCTTCTGAGACACTTTGAAGTTGGCAACTTCTTCAAAAGCGTTTCTTTTCTATGCGAAACTTTTAGCAGACGCAGTTGCCAGCCACTCCAGACTCCATACGTTACGAGTTCAACGAATGGTCCATAGTTCCTGGAAACAGTGGCCTCTTGTTTGTTCCCCACAGTATAAGTAACAGTTACAATCACTATCGACTCTGAGAGACGGCATTGTTCGACACATAACAACAATACCTAGTACTAGGTAGCATATGCTAGTTTGTCGCAGAAAAGAACCTACTTTAGAGAAGTGAAAATAGCAGCAGAATGTAACTTGTGGTTTTATTAAGGAATTATATATTGTGCTTTTTTTTATTATTTCCTCAGAAGGTTTTCGGAGTTCTACGTTATTTGACTTGTGGTAGGACTCCGTTCTGCTTATAAAATATATTTTACTTTGGTAACTGAGGTAGGGTTTGGATAGTGGTGAGATATGTGGTAGAGTTAGGTAGGTAGTGGACACCAGATTTCCATTATTAGATAAAGTAAGTGTAATTATCTATTTACGTTTCGAGTCATTTCGTTTGAATTTCTTGTTTATATGTAAATAAGATCTAGCTTAGATCAGGTGATCAGCTGATGGCTAGGGTTGAACACGCAGGGGGCTAGGTCGGGTAACCTCCTCGTGGTCCACCCTGGGCAACAGCGTGCGGTAATACTGCAGCTTTTATGCAGTATTACCGCACGCTGGCAAATAACCCGACACGGTGGGCCCGTCCGCGTGTCCCTCTGACTAGCAGAGGGCACAGCGTGATGGTTTGGACGGTGGCATTGCTGCCACCAGGGGGGTTTTCCTTGTGCTCCTCGCCGCATGTGGGTTGCGGTCGGGAGTGCAAGGAAAGGAGGAGGGTGGACGCTGGAAGCGTGTGCCGCATGGGGCCCTCCAGCGGCATACGCTTTCGGCCTACATAGGCCGGGATCTCTCGTTGCCGAGCGTGGTGACGGTGGAGACGGGCGTGGTATCCATAAAGGATTTCCACTGGGTAAACAAAAAAAAAAAAAAAAGGGGTTGAACACGCAACTTTTTTACGAAATCTTTGAATAGATGTATCTCAAGAACTATTAGGTTTTCTGGAAAAGAGTACTGAACAAAATTTGTTCAGAATGGTGAGTACTTTAACGGGGTTTCAGCATAGCATATCTACCCTTTCCGTATAAACCTGTATGCAATATATACACCATTACACCTGTATGCATATTCCATAGGTTATGCATATTTCAAGCTGCTTCAGATCTGCGCTGAGTAAATGTTTACAACGCACAGCTATTTTACTATCCAGTGTTTATAACAGCCAACATGACATTGGGCACGTAGCCCTGGATTTGTTATCAGAAGAGCGCTTGACAAAGCTTGTAATCTAGATATCGATGATTACCTAACTGTTGTTAATGTACTAAGAGTAGTACCTACGTTAAATATCTGTAGGTAAAATCCCCGGCGTAACGAGGTAAATGCATAGATAGAATCAATAATAATGATAGAATCATGTTTTAAATTAATAAGTTATAGGTACTTACTATGAAAACTGACACATTTTAATATTATGCGAGTAGTTAATTAAAAAAATAGTAAGTTACTTTTTTACTACCAATACTTATTTTGATAGCCATAACAACTAGGAGAATGGTAGAAAAGTTCCATGGCTAAACAATTTTCAAAGATGGTTCCAACCACAATTTTCAAATATGTACAAAACTAATGTGGAATAAATCCTCAACACAATTTAGATAAATGTACCTACGTATTTTTCCGAAGCTTCCAAAGATTTCAAATACATACAAGTTTATTCTGATTTATACGCCACGTTTTAACTCATCAAATAATATCGGACGCCACAAAGTACACATTTATATTGAGTAATTCGTTCGAGATAAGCCGTCGCTTATCAGTTAAGAAGTTTACTACCAGTTACTATTATAAGTACTAGCACTTGTATCAATGTGGGTCGATTTCGTAGCCGCACTTAGCGTTACCATTATCTATTGTCAACAAATTATTTACTTTTTCGAGTAAACAAGCTGCACCTGAAGCGATACGCGTACTTAACGATCAAAGATTGTAAGAGAAAGTTACATAATTACATATTGCGTTAAGCATTGGTTTGGTTAGATTTAACTAACACTTTTTTATTTAACTAATAGACCCGTGTTTGATTGCTATCTCGCCTGATGGTAAGCAATGATGCGGTCTACGATGGAGCACGCTTGTCTATAAAGGAACCGATTCACTCGCAACTTGAAAACACCCAGATTATATCTATCGGGCAACACTCATTCGGGCAAAGCATTCTACACTTTGGCACCGTAAATACGAGTTCTAACTTTTTGGTAATATCAGAATACTCCGTTCTTTAAGAGAATTCATCATACACCGTTTTTCTCAGTGTGGTAAACAAAACCGCCGCCTATGAACATGAACACCTGCAACACTAGCGGTGTTGATGATCTACTTGTACAAAAGATAATATGATTGATAATTTCGGACTTACCTAATTCAAATATAGCTTTAGTGTTTACGGAAGCTATTCTAGAATAAATCGATAAAATTAACCTAAAATAACCAGTTTCATATTTACGACTTATAAATAATGCAAAAGTGATAATTACAGCTTCGGGATTTGTCTAGCTGCACTATACAGTTATAAAGTAATGTAAAAATATTCATGTAACTATAAGTCTAAAGAGTTTAGATACTTTCAGAAAGCTAGCAAGTAAGTAAGTACTATACCTACTTCAAAAGAATAATATAAAGATAGTGTTTTTCAATTTGTCATTGTTCAGTTTTACTTCTATATATAACTCTACTTACAACCGCTATTACACGCTTCCTTCGTTAATAATAACTACAAGAAATCAGTTACTAAGTCTGCGATTAATCGTCTTATCAGTTTTAAGGAAAAAACACATCAAAAACACTTAAATACAGAAGCTCAAGTAAACCACCTGAAAAAATTAGACCATCTTATCGAGGCATCAATTTGTAATCAGTATTTGTCCAAGGTTCGACCAACACGTCCAAATACGGAAGCGGACAAATAAAAAGGTATCTATTTCGATTCGATATTAACGAGCACTCGATATTTAGGTCGAAGCCATTGAACCTACTTGAGATAAAGCGGACGTTTGAGTTGTATAAATGATGTTTTATCTGCAAAGAGGTCGGCTGTATGAATGTTGTTATAATTTAAATTCGATCAGTAACCGTGCACAGGACCTACAGCGATTCGGAACACAATACGAATAACTTACTATGACTTATTGGTTAATATTTGTATTGGAAGTAAACCAGCCAAGAATCTGTTTAAACGAGAAATAAGATGTTCAATCAGTAAAAAACTTTACCTAAACAAAATATGTATAAATACAGGGTTATAAGGAAAAGGTGTGCTAAGACGCAAAGAGCTCATAGTTCTTATCATTATGAACAACTTTTATTAAGAGACCAAAGCTGAAATCGCGTAAAAAGAATCAGCTGTTCCATAAGAAAATGTTATAGACAATTTTATAGATGGAGACTGGAGAGACACTCTTAATTGTGCAGCAAATTTATATGATAAAAACAGTATAAATGTGATAAAATCTCTATAATTTTAGACAACAGAAGGTCAGAATAATTGCTTTAATAAAAACACCGAGTGCTAAAACCAAGCCAAGGGTTTTAAAATTGCATTAAATGGATAAATGAGTCTGTATAGGCATTAGTCTCCATAAAAGGTGGCTTATTAACATTTAATTCCTTTTAATAACTTCGACCTAATCTCGGAAGTAGGCAAATTGCTCAGATACGTATATAAATTGATTAGTTTCTAAATTACCTGATGCTAGTTTCTTGGCATGATCCGTTATTACTTAAAAACCTCGCCGCATGCAGTCTATGAAAGAAGTCTTTAAACATTTTTGTTATAATTAAACACGGGAATACTCACGTAATAATTAAGTCGTCTACTACGACTAGTTTCGGTCACATTCGGTGACCTTCATCAGGCGAGTTTACAAGCGTGACGCGCTCGCGGTTGCGTCTCGTTTGTCACGAGAAAAAAAACGTTAGGCGTGTGAAAACCACGTTAGTTTCCATAAACAGTCTTTAAACATCAAAAACAAAATTTTCAAAATAGTAATAATTATCTGGATGCTTAGAAAATAAGTTATTGCTATTTAAAGACTTCTTATAAAGACATAAATCTAACAAAATATGTTTATTCTACACGTACATTTCTAAAATAAAATAAAATTTTACAATCTTAATTATCTTACCATTCAAACCAAAGTATGTACTTGTTTTTTATTTACCTGTATGACGCAAACTTACAACAACTAAGGTTCGTTAAATTCTCAAGTATCTGTCATAGAAATAGATATAATTTGGACAATTCGTAGATTACCTAACCTCTCTTGTCATTAAACAAATCTGTAATTTGCAATAACGTCTACTTTCACATCACGCACGAGCCAGCAATCGTGATAGCTATTAGCTTCCTAATTGCTCCGCCGTTAACAATATTCACTGACCACTGCTATTACTAAACTAGATACTATATCAATTAGGGAACGTCCAATAATTACGTCCATGACAAATCTTTGCCAATTTTTCGATTGGTGAGATGTCGTCATATTTTGCTCAACCACCACATTGTCGTGACCAACCACGTGAGGTTTTTGAAAATGCATATTTTAATGTAAAAAAGTAAATCTGTGATTAATTGCGTTAGATTTATTTTAACCGCGATAAATATAGTTTTATTTGATTTAGCCAATTTTAGTGAAGAAATATTTTTATTTAATTTAGTTCCAGTTTTTTCGCAATTTGACAATGTTTGTTGCGGGACAAAATTAGGTGATATTTGTCGAGATCCTGTCCGACGTGAGATTGGGTGAGGTTCGGCTTGACCCCCTCCCCTGCCTAAACGCCTCATGTAATTAATGAACGCCCCCTCACTAAACTAGGTACTAAATCAATTAGGTACCAGCCTCAGATTGCACGAGGCGACACTGTGGACGGTGATCTAATTTCGCCAAGTTTGAAGTCATCAGTTAATTAATGAAATTTCGCAAATTGGTAGGTTGACATGAAGAATTATCATGTTGTAAGAGCCTAACGGTCGCACTTTGATAAAATTTAGACAGGTTTTTAAATGATTTTAGTTAGACAGCGTCAATTTTAAGAATTAAAACATACTAATATTACCAAGATTACTTAGGGGTTAAAAATCTGAAGATTTCCGCACACTTGGCTATGGTTAAGTTGTGTATTTTTGGAGTAAAATCGTTAGTGTCTAGTCATTTAGCCTATTTTTATTTTTCTCATTTGATATTTCATCTTAGGATATAAATAATTTCTCAAGATTCAATTTTAAATCAAGAATGTTTCCTATC
This sequence comes from Alcis repandata, assembly GCA_949125135.1. NCBI lineage: Eukaryota > Metazoa > Arthropoda > Insecta > Lepidoptera > Geometridae > Alcis > Alcis repandata. The sequence goes on from OX421240.1 coordinate 5,759,208, forward strand.
TTTTATTTTACATCTAGCAATCGAATCATTGTTGTATTATGGCTCATTTAAGGCTCAACTACGTAGAAATTGTACTCGAAACTTACCGAAACAGACTGTGACTTAAGAGTGGTTCAGAACTCTCTAATTCACTAAAAAAAGTACTAGCAACATACGAAACAAAAGCATTAGCAAATGACTCGCTTCTTTCAGCTCTTCACAGTTATAAACCACTTTCTCATATCAAATGTGTTAAAATAAGAACAAATTCATTGTTTTGCCTATAGGCATCGTGGTTGTGTAACACCCATCTCCTCTCTCCCACTCAGTGCTGAGTGTAGGAAGATACACTTTCTTAATCATCTTGATTAGGTGCTTTGGGTATGATAAATGGAAGCGATTCTTTGCTTGTAAGCTTTTCTGAAATAGGTGCTTTGTGGGTGAGAAGAAAAGGTTCGTAAATCCCTTGAAGAATCTGACAAACTCTCTCTTAAATGTTATAAAGATGCATGATGACAGAATAAAATTAGGATAAAAAAATAAGTCTTGATAAATAAATATGAAAAAGTAAAAATATAAATCCGGTTACTTACATTTAGTTTAAAAGACAAAAAAGAAAGCCCATCGTCAAACTCAAGTTCAACAAACTTCAAAAAATCCGTAGCCCATGGCGCCAATTTAAAATAGCTACTCCATTCTACCTAAGTACCCATGATTTCTGCCATTACTGTGTTCATTTCTAACTGTCTGAAAACCAATTAAGCCGAATTAGAAGTAATAAAACAACATCAGACCATCGATTTTGTAGCTAAACTGGTCGCTGCCACGGACTGTATGATATATTGATTGGTCATACATTAAAGTTAAACTACAGGTGTCTGAATAACTGTGCTAGTTTTAAATTTAATAGCTTTGGGTACTGAACTTTTTTTTCTGTTGTACGCTTCTGGATTAACAGGATATTTTTTCATTTAGTTCATTATTATTTTATACAGTTTTTTGAAAGTTGAATTAAGTTACCTCACGGCAATTGCAACATGGTCCAAGCGTCGAGAGAGATATTTACCTAATTAGTTACCTAACATGCGCGATAAGTCCCGTTAGATAATTAAAAACTCTCAAGATCTTGACATAAAGACATCGCAGCCTTGTTATAAAGGTTTCTTTTTACCAGTTTGGCACAGAATCCAAATTAAATTAAGTGAATGGAATTCTCAGAATCCTCATTTTTGTCCAAAGAACAAGCGGAGCAAGCAATGCTTGTTTAATTCATTAATCATTTGATTTGTGTTGTTTTTAACCGACTTCCAAAAAGGAGGAGGTTCTCAATTCGGATGTTTGTATTTTTTTTTTTATTATTTTTTTTTTATGTATGTTCGGGCATAATAGTAGTTTTATTTGCTTCATTTAATTTAGTTCTAAAATATCTTTGTGAATGTGACTTACCTGTAATACTCAATCAGTGGCGGATTCAGTGGTAAACAAATCCAAACCAAAATTCTGAATCTAACTGCACTCAATGGTATTTAAGGTCAATAAATATTTCTGATTTCTGAATAGTATGATCATCGCCTTACCCACTTTAAAAACACCCATAAGCCCCACCAATTGCAATAGGCAGTACTAAACAGCTGTCAATTATTACTCCCTTGCTCATAATATTAAAAGCATTACCGAAACATCATTATTAATCAATCGAATGAGCATTAACAAGTTAATAACACTAATGTAAAGAATAAAACGGTGATTGTGTTGTCATCGGCTTGCTGACAACCGTTAAGTAGAATGCTAAGCGCCACGACCAGAATTAGATAGGGATTTGACAGACTGATAGACAAATGGACGGGGATTGACAGTAAGCTTGATAAAGTGGATTTAAAAAATAAACCACACTGTGTATCTAGCACAACTTTGACGTAAACTTACGTAGCGAGTATTCGACAGAAAAGTATACGCCATTTACGCCCGTCAGGTGCGCTCTTGACAGGCGTAAATGGCATACACTTTTCTATCAAATACTCGCTACGTAAGTTTACGTCGTAGTTGTGCTAGGCCTACAGTTCGGTAGTCAAGGGATTCCGCGACTTTGTGGTAGAGCTGGTTGAAGCTATGAAAACTAGCGCTGAGTGCTTGGCACTCAGCATTTATGTTGATGTGCTTTTTTGACACGGTGATTCTCTTTTATTGCTTGTTTTTGCGTTTCACGTTTTTTGTTGTATTTTTAGAGGTTTACTTTAAATTGTCCTTGTTTTTTGTTATGTTACCGTTTTAGTATAGGTTTTATTCTAAAGTATATGTTATATATAGTGTGTTAAGTAGTAAAATACAAACAGTAGTATGTAGTAGTAAACTTTCTTGGCGCAGTGACCCAAAATGTGTCTTAGCTTCCGATACAAAGATGCGCCATATTTTTTAGCAAGTTAATGCCAGGCATCAACTTCAAGTTTCCGGGAATCTATAGTCACTTCATACTTCTATCTATACTTCCTCAGGCTTTTGGCCTTTTGGTGATCCCAAATAGCCATTAGCTTATTAAATTAACGAGAATCTTGCGACCAAAAATCCAACTCTTTCCATAAATCTTTTCAGATTTCACGGAACTTATTTCCCATTGAGTTTTACATCAAGATAATGAATATCCATCACTACTATTCATTACATTTATATAGTCCATTAGTTTGCAGTTTCCTAGGAAGTTCTTCGTAAGCAATTAAGCAAATGGACAGTTAGCAATTTAAACAGTTTACCTAAATTGTTAGAAATTAATGAATGCAAATTGCAAAAGCTAGCTTGATTTTATTCCGGCCTGTCTAGACTGCTTAGAAATCAATCTGAATGCGCCGATTATAATACTAAAATGCATTTACTAATAAAAGAGGTTTCACTACTAAGAAATTATATCTTGTTACATGTTACCAATGCTGGCTGTTTGCAAAGAAGTCATTTAGGTTTTTTGTATCTGTGACTTTCCAAATTCGTAAATATAAAGAGGTTTTACTTTTTGTCCTTTCAAACAGGTTTTTGCATGCGCGCAGATTTTTTACTCTTTCGCGATTCTAATTTATAAGTTTTTCCAACTGAAGTGAGAAGTTATCTATCTCCTTTCAGTAGTTTTACATAGAGCATTTACTGGATTTAATTTTGATGATCATACCTCAATGGTTTTTACACTTTTTTTTTTGTTTTGTTCACAGATTGGAAAACAGCGACGCTACCAAGATGTGGTCAACGATTCACAAAGTTGCCGCCATAATATTTATCAGCGCTCTAAGCAAAGGAGAATTACCGGAAGATGACTTCAGGATAATAAATAGACAAGGTAAGGTTCATTTAGTTGACATAATATGAGCTTAACATTGTAAGGGGGATTAAATTTACGCAAAATACTTGAACATAACGGCACGACAGACAGTGACGCGGCTGTATGGGTATAGAGGTTTTTGCCTGTGGCAAGGAAGCAATTTCTCTACTCAGTTCTGGGCGTATATGTATCAAAAACTTACAATAAATCATACGTACTAGTTGCTTTGACAGGCTAGGCGTTAGAAAAAAGCTCTACGGTAGATTAAAAACGAATTACTATACTTTTACTTACTAACTTTTTGGCTCACATTGTGTAAGTTTTACCAGCTTTATGATTAGTTAACTAATAGGTAGACCGATTACAAAGGTTAACAATTTATAAAATTAAACTGTTCCAAAACTTAGTGGTTTCTTAGTGTAATACGTGCTTGTGTTGCCAGTTTTTACATGTTAAAAATAGCTCATTTCCTAGTATTGTAGTGACTCAAATGTGTAACAAAAGTAACACATACACAAGGCTAACGAATGTTGTCCCTTGTCTTCACATGGTTCACGGAAGAAGAGATAAATCTGCGCTGTCTTGTGTACCATTTACTGTCAACAGCTTTACTAATTGTATGATAAACACGTGTGTTCCAACAATCTACATGTTTGTTGATGTAGGTACGTTCTGAGGTTAATTAAGTTCTTAGGAAAAGCTTGAGTTGCTTGCTTCGTTTTGCCTCGAGAAGTATAGAAAGTTGAATGGACTTTTAGAACTGAGTTCAGTTGAAAGCATCCTTGGTAGCCAATAATTTTTTTATTTCAATAACTTTAGTTTGCTAAACGTAAAGTTTAGCCATGTGCCATGTGCAAAAATTACAAAAAGAAATATACAAAAATTACAAAAAGCAACGGTCTAGGAGTTTCCATTCATATTTGAATTTATTGTGCCAAATTTAGGCACCTTTCTTTTTAAATTTTATGGGAAAAAAAAATTTAATGAAAATTTCAGAGCAAAAACCAAAGACTAGGATATTTTAATACGGTGTTACCTACTTTTAAAATTTTAAAACACATTTGATAAATTTACCAATTGAAACTAGAAAAATTGTTATCCGGGCGGTAGGTAGGTTAGGTACTTACTCGTAACACTTAAACCTCCAGTTCAATTGTATAGACTTCAACGATTAAGAATTCGTTTCTAACTTCACCTCCTTGTTTCCTCCTCGGGCGTCTAATGGGTCATCCATCAAACATAATGAACGACTTCCTCCACCATGAAGGTCAGATCAGCTTCAAAGTTTAATTAACAGTCTTAAAAGGAACAAATATTTTGCCGCGAAACCACCATTTATCCGACTATTTGTGTTTGCCTTCCAAAGCGTGTTTGTCCGTCTCGACATCTAATGTGTGTGTTCTATGTGTGAAAATAAAACTACTACGAAAAAATTAATGAATTACTAAAAACCTTACTCTAATGTCATATCTAAATAGATCTTATTTTCTAGCCTTAAAGTTCAATTTTAATTAAAAAAGTCCGCGATGACAATTCGTCATTACTTGCATTAATTTTGGTGCCTTCTCTACTTACGTTTGTTGCTTGAAAAGTTCCAAAGTAAGTAGGTGTTCAAAGTGTACACACATAAACTACTTTTTTACGTAGTAGTACGTATTTAAACAAGAGCTTAGCCAAGTCAAGTGACGTGCACAGAATTTTTAATGGGGTTCTTTAGCATTAATGTTTTTTGCGTTAAGTTTTGAGTGGTACGCCTGTCAATTTCCAACGATTTATGCAATGCGTTTCGATTTTTACGTTTTCTATTTTAGGCTTGTGTAGTGTGATTTATAGTTTCCTTATGACTTCAAACGGTTTGTTAATGGTGTGGCTAGAAATAGGTGTGCCAAACATGGAAAAAAAAGTTAGAAAAAACCAAGTTACCTAGAATTGATTATAATATCTTTTGCAAAACAAATAAATTACAAGAAAAAACTAAGACTACTTAGTCTTAGTTTTTTCTATTGTAGCATCGCATTCTATTGTAGAATTTCATTTAGTAATTTCAGCTACTTGAGTTTTTATCTTGATATTTTTTTCTAAATTATATTTAGAATAAAGAGTCAAGTTTTTTGTATTACTCACTAAGCTAGGCAGATAACATAGCTAATTGCCATCGTCAGGGATTTCCAGAAGATAATTGGATGCAAATTGGCAGTGATTGTTGGTAGTCCTAGTCATCAAACACATTCCTATTAGAATTGTTCATTTAAATATCTTGTGATTTTGAAGGGTATCTTAACTTACTCGTTACAAACAGAAGTTTATCTTGACAGTCATTGAAGTGGTATAAATCAGATTCTATGTTTCTGACAAGACTAACTTACCTACTATGACAACATTCTTCGGCTGTATCGTGTTCAGTAGTTTTAAGAAACTGAAAAACTGGAACTTCCGTCTCATTCATTCTAATAACTTTCCTAACAAGAGAGACGGTGAGCGAGATAATATCGCACGTGCTAAAATAGGGCTGCAATTCCTCAAAACAATTAACCACGACCTTGGATTCTACCATAGCTGTTCTACCTACTGAGATTTAGTGAAGTTGAAACCAAACTGAAACTTGTCAAGTAAGTACAGTACACGCTTAGATAAACCTAGAGATAAAGATGGAACACTACTCTGGATTTGGGTGACGAATAGAATTCCTCTACTTTTGCGCTTATGTACACAAGACGCGCACATTGAAATATCAATATACCTACCTACGCGCAAAAGTAAGGGAGTTCACCCAAATCTAACTCAGTGCTCAATCTTTCTCTCTAGGTTTATCGCTGGTTGGTTTATCACTGTACATACTTTGTGCACTATCCATGTTCTAATTCTCATGCATTTTGCTATCATAAAGCAGGAATTGCAGCCGCATAATTTGTCTACATTGAGAAACCTTTGAAAGGCGCCACTGTCCACCAACGACCTGCACTATTCGACAGGTTCAGGCTAATCGAATATTCAAATCCGCAGATCTGCTGGCGTCTAACACCGATATATTCGAAGATAAGGACGCTAAATCATTTTCGCAACTGCTGTTCGATGTGGCAAGAGACCAGGTGATCGTGGGCGCAAGGTGAGCACAGTTTGCAACTTAGACCTTAGTTAGCATAGGCGACGAATTTGCTTTGCAATTTTAATCGATGCTTAACAGTTACTTCGAGTTGCGTGTTACGGAAATAGGCAACTCTATTTACATTGGTGATTATTTACAGAAAATTGTTTGAGAGTTTTTTTTTAAATCGAGAGGTCTTACGCTAGCATATTTACAACTTTTTTAACCACGTACTTGCGATGTTTAATATCCTAGCGAAACACCTCTTGTACTTTTTGATCGCACATTCTATAATTTAGCTTAATTTTGTAGAGATATTAAAATATATAATAGATAACGTAAATTTTTCGGAATTAAAACACTTTGCAGATTTTCTAGGCTTGATTACAAAAAAAATGTTTCTTATAGACTAAAGTGTCATAAATAGATAATATAGATTAAGACCTATACATTTCCGTTTCTTTATTGTAATTTGCGTCATCGAAGAAGGTATTCGGTATGCACTTATTTAAATAATTTACTTCCCGATTTATCTTGACCGTTGTTCCGTAATGAAGGGAAATGCATCTTATTTGTATGCGCATAATAACTGGTTTTGCTTGACGTTAAGTAAAATGATTAATATACTAAACATTCAATTAAATTGGCATCGATTTCTTTGTGTCATTCTCTAACTAAACTAATCTGACAGCAAATGATCTGTATATTTTTTTACGATATGTAAGAATGGAATAAAACAATTTTAGAGTTTCTAATAGGTAACTATTCGACAAAATCGGCAGTGTCTATTTGTATTGTCTTAATTAGGTACGGTATAAATAACTTATAGCCAATTTAGTAACGATGCAAACAATAAAAATCAAATAACATATTTAAAATATCCAGATCTCATATAAAATCATCTGACGCCAATGCCACACAGCCTATACAAACTTGCTTTTTGGTACGAAATCATCGAAATTTATTACGTAACTTAAGTCCACACTGTAGGTGCAAGAAGTATCGTTCCGTTTCTCCCGCCCGAGAAACACTTGGGCAAACAACACCTAATGGCCAGGCCAAATGTTCGTACGACTCCGTCACAAAACATAGATACTACAGAAGTAAAGCTCATGTATGTACTAAAATACACACAGGCATCGCCCAAATACACGAGTCTCAGATCAATCGCCAGTGCACTCGCGCGAGTGATTGATTCGAGATTCGTGTCCGTAAGCGATGTCTACGAGTATAATTATGTGCGTTGCTCTATCATGCTTACTGTGAAACGATAAACATAGAAATATTCTAATACAGCCAATCGAATAGTCCACCAATTTCACTTACCTCCACTCAAGTCAACCAATTCTGGGCTTTCAGTCGTCAGTGTCACCGCGTTGCGACAACATCTCCAAAAATTGTATGAAAATATTTAATGCTCTGAAAATCGAGTTAGAACTATCTTTCTGGACCCTATGTAATAGGCAAAATTATGTGTAAGAAGCTTAACATCTGTACTCTCAATGTTTTGTGACTTGGTCATGTTGTCATAATGCTGCAAACATCGTATTCTCGGCTTTTTTGATCTGCGCCGCCAGTTTACAATACCGATGGCGATCTAAATCCATACGTAATAACTGTAAATGGATGTGTGAACGTGCATTGTCATTATGAGCTAAGTACTAAGTATTACTTAGTATGAATGGCCGATAGAAATCTAATTTACACAAAATTATTTCTTTTTAAGTTTAATTTTTTTTTTTAAAACCAGGGTCTATTTCGCCGCATTTAATTTTATTTATGTATGTTATGCAATATAGCCGTGGTAGCTCAGTGGGAGAACAGCCGCTTCGCATTCTTGAGGTGGCGGGTTCAAACCCCGACTCGTACCAATGAGTTCTTTGGGACTTATGTACGAATTTACATACCACTGGCTTTTCGGTGAAGGAAAACATCGTGAGGAAACCTGCATATGTCCGGAGAAGAAATTCAATGGCGTATGTGAATCCACCAACCCGCACTTGGCCAGCGTGGTGGAATACAGCCTAATCACCCTTCGAGGGTAGACCTGTATCCCAGCAGTGGGAGGATTAAAAGGTTGCATATGAGACCATATGATGTTATGCAATGAGTATTTTTTTGAGAATAGGCTTATTCGTTGGTTTCTTATTGTTTTATTTTTATAGTCCCACTAGCGGCCGGTCCCGGCTTCGCACGGGTAGACACTATAAATTGAGATGTGAGCTATCCTATCTGTTAAGTTAGATCGAACTGCACACGGTGTGCAAATTTGATTGAAATCGGTTAAGTAGTTTAGGAGTCTATAGCGGACAAACAACGTGACACGTAAATTATATATATTAAGATTAAAAATGTAAATATATTTCACCTCTAAAAGTCTGTTTTTTATTATTTAAACATTCATGTAACGGGAAAAATGATATGTTTATTTAGACGACATTATTGTATTCTTGATGATAATTCTATCTCATATAATCAAACTCAACAATCCACCTTTTATAAAGGTTCCATTATGAGAAAAACTACAAATGCTCTCCCATGACTTATGGTGATCAAACAAAGTTCAATTGTCTGTCTGTAGGAAAGTAGTACCCAGCTCACATCCGGCAGCCATCTGAACCATGAGGTCAGCAGGTTTCCGCAGGGAACTAGACTGAGGCCCTATTCTTGAGCTTAAGATTATCCCCGTCACTCTCACTCTCATGACATTTCTAATGAGAGCGACAGTGACCGAGATATATCTCACTCGCATAAGATTGGTTGTTTCAGACAGATATTGCGCTAGTTGGCAATCAGCAACATTAGTGCCTGTGTTTTCAAGTCTTGAACGCTTTATGTCATTCTAGATGATCCCCGCGGTTTCCTTCGCTCTTTTAGAAACCATAATTTTTTCAGGATTTTCGTCATCGCATCGATGATCCGTTAAACTGTTTGGTGTAAATACTGTTTTCTTCCAGTATTTCCAACGCAGTAACTGTTACAGTAACGCATACTAAATCAAATTCATCAGTATGGGTTCGGCTGGTTCGTTCGTCTTGCAAAGTAAGAAACAGACGCAGCGATTAAATTACACTTGCATTTATCATTTATTAAAATTAGTAGAATGTAGTATGACGTGATTATTTTATCACAGCATTAAATTTATCACTCGCGAGCCCAACGTACAACAGTTTAAAAAAACAATCACTTAATAACATAACACTTTCTTATCAGTATGTTTATAATACAAAAAAAAGACAAATCCGCTTAGTAAATTATAATTTCATGCATTCCAAACACTACACAGGGAAATGCCAATTCTCAGATAAAATAACTTCAAACAGGTGGCCAGTAACTTGACGGTTTTATCTCCGTCGCTGCATTCTACAGCTCCTTTTTGTCGGCGATTCGCCAATTTAAAAACGTCCTGTTAATTAAAACGGCTGCATTACCGCACATTCCGTTATAACCTGCACTGCTGCAGTGATAAGGGGTCGTTCATTAATCACGCTATGTATTCTAGCGATTGTTAAATTCTCCCCTCTCCCCTGGTGAAACGTGGTGAGTTTATAGACTCCCCCAGAGTTTATCACGTGTAATTTTTTCCGACTCCGAAAAAGAGACGGTTCGATAAAAAAAAACCAACAAACAGTCGAATTTGGTTTTCGACTGTTTGCTGTTTTTTTTTGTAGTATAATATTGGTAACAATTCTCTTAAAATTATTCAGAATATTACAGACATTCTGTCAAGTAATATGTACTTTAATTTTGGAATATTAAACACCACCGTGACAAAAATGTGCAGACGGACAACTTTCGTTTCGCGTATTAAAGAAAAAATGAATACACACTACACGTGATATCTCACTATACCTCCCTCGTGATATTTCGTGAAGTTTTCCGAACTCCTCCGAGCCTCGTGATTAATGGACGACCCCTTATAACCTGCTGGGCTACAGTGATAACCACTATCTTATATCATAAGGTGACAGGCAGGTGAATGACTCAAGTTGTTTGTACAAGTTATTAGGCCGGCCGTAACAACTCTTATCGGCATTAACGTTGGTTGATAACACTAAATTATGAGGACTCTTATGGGTAATGATTTACACTGCTCTTAAGGCTGCGATGAATGAATGGTTGTCGCTATTTTTGTCCCACATTTTTACTGAGAGGAGAGTTAAAGCAAAACAACATATAAAAAGCATTTGAAAATAAAAGTAATTTAACTAATTTAATTTAATTTTTTTAATATAATTTAATTTAATACAAAAAGCATTTTAAACTACTTTTTGATTTTTAGTTTTGTAAATTTCTTAGTTCTATTTAGTTTAGTTTGTTATTTTAGCTTATTTTAAATTTAAGATGTCAATATAATATTATGTATGTCAATAAAAATTGAAATATGATTTTAAGTGTATGGAACCAATTTCCGATTTGATGTCTAATTAATTTGACGGAGGCATTTAAAAAAATCAAATAGTTTTAACGATTTTTTTATTTTGTTGTTTTTTTAATTGATTTGTTTGATTTTTTATATCTCCACTTTTTATCTTTACTGTGGGAATGGATAGCTGACAATCCTTTATCTCAGCCTTAATTTGTTTGTCCTGAGTCCTGAGTAATATTACATCACCGTTCTCGGTCTTAAATTTGTTTTAAACTGAGCAGTGTCATGTGAATGCTAATACATATTATTTAAATCAGTAGAGGACGGCCTGTTTGGCTCAGTGGTAACATAACCACCTTATAAGCCAGAGGTCCCGGGTTCGATTTCCGGCCGATCAGATTAGTTTCAATATCTGAGTCTGGGTGTTAGTTGTCCTTGTCTTTGTGTGTGTTCCATGTCATCTTCGACACAGGATTTATCCTAGTAGGGAGCTATGAGTGTGAAACTTTAAAAAAAAAAGTAAAAGAGAAAGTACGCTGTGATTTGATTTCCGACGTGAATCCGTTGGGTAGCTGTTTAAAGTGAAATCGCGAAAAGGATAAAATGGAAACGTAAGAGTTAAGATTTACTTTTCTAGCTTTCCGATTTCAATTCCAATCCATATCCAATCAAATAGGAAATGAAGTCTCCGGAAGTTGCAGGTATAAGTCACGACTTCAGTAAGAGTATGTATAGAATTATAGATACGAGTCCGACTTGGCTATTTCCCTAATTTTTAGTAGATTACATAGCATACATTTACGTCAGCGTTATTAAAAAAATTTAACTTTCGAAAATTTTACAAATCTTGTGAAAATTAAGTATAGATAAATACCTCTCTCAACGTTTCGACTTTACTAGGAATACAGGTTATAAGGAAAGGGTATGCTAAGCCGAAAATAGCTCAATACTATTTATTATATTATTTATTTTATGCTATTCTATCATTTGTACAAGCTTTATGGATTACAACTTTGAGAAAACCACTTAAGTCGTCTTTTTTTTTTTTTTTTTACATCGGACTAGGCATGCGTTTGACTGCAATCTTACCTGATGAGAAGTGACGATGTGGTCGAAGATGTAGCACGCTTGCCTAGGAAAAACCTATTCACTATATTTTTGAACATCCCCGGGTTGTACTTTCTAGGAAAAACAGACGCGGGTTGTGAGTTCCATACCTCTGCCGTTCGGATTAAAAAAGACGAATGAAAACGCTTAGTACGGTTACATGGAATTTCCACCGTATGAGGGTATTCTTCAAGTCTTCTTGGCAAAATAATAAATGAAAGCGGACATTAAAACCTCTTGAAAACAACAACTTACATAATTTTTCCGAAACGGTCCAACAATCATTCCATTTGAGGAACCCTCAATAAAATGTTATGTAAAGTTATATCCCACACGCCTTATTTAGCCTTCAATGGTCCCTTATTGAGCCTCCATTTACCTCGGGGTGAATTAATAGTATTGTAATACTTTATGTATCGGACAGAACGTAAATCATTCGGATAAATTATAATATCCGGACCGTATCGGGAATAACAGTTGCATTAGCTCTGACGATGTTTATTTACTGTGGTAATAATATTTATACCTCGAGAATGCTGTAGTTAAGAATATGGCCACGCAGGGTCTTGAATTCTGCGAGTTCAAAATTCCGGGTGGCGCAGACCTGTTATGAGCAAACGTGACGTTTAACATCAGGCGAGCGATTTGCTCGTCTCGTCACTTTATTAAATAATAATTAAAAAAAAAAAGCAACTTTCGCCCTATTCAATTCTTCTTTGTCTTATTCAAATTTTTATGCCAAACGGGTTTTTATCAGCTTGCGTCAGGCGAGATTCTGCATACTCTGCTCTGGGGCCCTTTTCTTGGATACTTGAGATTATCACGGTCACTCTTACTCTCATAACATTTTTAATGTGAGTGACAGTGACCCAGATAATATCTCACTTGCCAGAATAGGGCTGGTAGATCTAATCTGTCGCTTTTTGGTCTGATTAGTCGTTACTCATATTTTGGGTGAGTGTTCTCCATCGAGGACTGGGGTGGTCTGTTTACATCATTTTAGAGAGCTCTGACATGGCTATAATTGTCTCGATGCTTCAAGTCTTTATCCGTGTACCAAGTCTCTCAGAGCTTTAATATAAATCTATACCTACTTTTAATACAAAACAATATAAAACTGTCCATCTCTTTGTCATCACATCACGTTAAAACTGCTGAATGGGTTTTAACGAAACTTTATATAGAAATTATATTAATTTCATGGTTGAACATTTTTATCCCGGAAAACCTAACGGTTTTTGTAGGATAGCAGCTGAAACCGCGGGACGCAGCTAGTATGAGTTAAAGCGAAGTAAATGAGACTGCGTAACGGGAGTTCTTAAACTCGTTATTAAATAGACAAAAGACGTAAGTTTACGAGTTGTAACTTAACTTTAGTGGTTTCTCACACACTGGTGGTGTTATTTATTTACTCGTATGTTTAACAGAACTACGCAACGACTGGAGTTTCGCGAAACGAAATAGTTTGATTTTATTGCTCGTAAATTGTGATGTAGGTGTCAAGGAACAAATTAAAACTAGTTATTCTCAAAAATATTATTGATATCAAGATCGTGTACTTAATTTGGTGACTTTAGCAATTGACGCTTTGATTTCGTAAATAGAAACTGTCAACTATAAAGTAATTTACTACCGACCACACTTCAACCAAATCGTTGCTAACTTTCATACCAACAGGCGAGTTGGTGAAAAAGTGGGTAAATTATTAGCGATGAAAAAAGGCTATACTAAGTCTAATTTTTCAAAATTTATGCTAGTATCATAAAGAGTCAATTAAAGTTTTTAGGTTTGTATATGTGATTGCAAAAGATAATATTCGGAACAACAGGTCCAATAAAAAAATACTCGTGAAGAGTTACACCATCTCTGACTGCTATAGGATATAGTTATATTAGCCCAAAACCAGTAAAGTTAGAGACTAAGCAGCACCGGTCACGAAGTCTCGGGCATCAGTGGGCCCGAGACTTCTAACTTAAAATACGTAGCAAGTATTCGATAAAAAAGTAAACGAAAAGCGTACATAAAAAAAAAAACGAGCTCGAAAAGCGTGCGTTCGATATAGAAAAGTGTATGCCATTTACGTGTATAAAAAATATAATATCTACAACATTAGCCTATTTCCGCGTGATATCTGTAGGTATAGGTATGTACGTCCTATCAATTACTGGTATTGCATTGTAATGTGATAGCTGACGCATGAGCACGACTGCAGATTGCAAGTGTAGAATTTCACTCTCGCATGCCGTGTCGGAGTTATTCGAGGACAGTTATCTATTGCAAGTATTGCACGATCTCTTGGCATGATACGATTGCAGTTCAGAAACATTATTTTTGCAGTGTCTACTACCTACCAAAATCAACTATACCAAATGCCTTGGACAATGGACTTTCATGATTATATGCAAGCGTCTCGACCCCCGGTTGACCCGTTTTTTAACTTCATGAATTTCCCGGGATCAAATAGTAATTGTAAATAAAGTGTATTGTAAAGTAATTGTATCCAGTGTCTTTAACCATTTTCGGTTGCCGGGATGAGGAACTGCCACATGAACTTTCGCCTTTATATTAGTGTTCTGATACTCAAATTTGGAAATATTGTTTGACTATACTAAATACGCGGGATAAAAATATTTTACTTACATTTTTTGAAGCAAACTTATTAGACCAAAAATCTTGCACTACAAATAAATTACATATTTGCATTTAAACTAAATTTCAAGTAAGTACTGCAAATGCCTACTTAATACGCTTACCTGTATTTCTCTCTGTGGGTTGCTTTTATTACAACTAAACCGTTTTATAAGCAACTTAAATTGAGCATGAGGTTAACGTTCAAACGAACAACCGATTTGCTACTTGAGATTACAACACAATTTATCTAAATACAAGTAAATTTACTACTTGAAAGTGGCCGTCCTTGTAAACATTATGAAATGGCGTGTCATTTGTTATTCCTCAATTTTTGAATCACTTTCTTGAAGTTACGGGAAGCGTTCACTAGATACTATCGGCTTGCTGGTCGGAGGATAACACTAATTAACTAAATAAAAAGATGCAGGTTTATTTTCCAATCAATTTACTTATGACGTGTTTTTCAAGCATTATTGAGCAGCGGTCAAAGAATTTTTATGCGAACGTAAAAAGAAAACTAATAAAATTGCTCAGATTATTCTACTAATCCGTAATGACTTTTTTCACCTTTACAGAGATGTACTTTATCGGCTATCGCTTCGTGACTTGCATCGCTTGGAGCGGGCCGACTGGCCTGCCTCGCCCGACAAGGCCAAGCTGTGCCAGGACAAGGGGCAGACGGAAGAGGACTGCCACAACTACATCAAGGTCCTCCTGTCGCATGGACACAAGCTGTTCGCGTGTGGGACGCATGCGTTCAGCCCCGCTTGCAGTTGGAGAGAGGTTTGTGACCTGCCTATACAGATCATCATCATCATCATCGTCAGCCTGTATCGACCCACTGCTGGGTATAGAAATCTTCATCCTTGCGCCATTCTTCCTCTCCCTTGCCTATACAGATGTACAGAGAATTTTAGAATCAATCGAGCTTACCTGTAAAGTTTTTAATGATCATTATTTGAACTTCCTTGCCGAGAGACTATAAATATGTGACAACGAATCGCGCTGCTGCTTTGGTAAACATTATGTCATCTCTCAGAAAAGAAGGAAACAAAATAAAATGTAATTAAATCATCAAACATAATTAATTGACCTGTTTCAGATCGAGTCGCTAAGCACAGTATCCGAATACTTAAGCGGCGTGGCTCAGTGCCCGTACAACCCTTACTCCAACGTGACGGCTCTGATAGCAGATAGCGGGGAGTACTACGTCGGCACGCCTACTGACTTCAGCAGCTCTGACTTTGCTATAGCCAGGTATGTTTACAAGAATTGTATAAATGCCTTGTTGGCATAGCGACTCATCTTTTAGCAAGTCTAACTAATCTGGTTGGCATAAACTTTCCCATGATCGAAAAGGGTCGTCATAGCCTTCTCAACCTTGTACATGTACAATAATGTACATTGTACTGTACAAGTCTATCCGTCTTCCAATATTGAGAGATAAATTTATCATTTCATTTTTCCATCAGTGTTTGAGGCGTCTGAAGGAGCATTGGCTCTCAGGCAATCATAAGTAGCAGAAAAAATATTTGCAGACATTCTTAGCATGAATACATCTTTCGATCTTCTTGATGGTCCATTTACTTTCATGAGCGTCATAGTAACACTAGATTTTTTTCTTTTCATCAGGAGTCGCGGCGCGTCAGTTCGAGACATGGGCACTCTTCGCACAGCCCAGTATGACCTGAAACTGCTGAACGAACCACAGTTCGTGGGGAGCTTCGAAGATGACCATTTCATCTACTTTGTGTACAGAGAGTTCGCTGTGGAACATATGAATTGTGGAAACGTGAGTTATCTTTAATGACCTAATCAGCCTAGTGCAATACAAAGAAATCAGAAAATTTACTTAAACTACAAGTGCCCTTCAAATATAACGGAACTTTACAAAATTGCAACTATATAAATAATATATTTTTCATACTAAGGCGTTTTCTAGTGCTTGGCTTTATCCACGACTCTCAAATATAAAGTCAGTCACCAAAAAGTGTCCCAGTTTCAGATCCAGTTTTTACCATCTTTAATCTCATCGTCTCAGATGAGTTGTGGTCAAATATCTGACCTGACAAATATAAAAAATTACTGTTTCCCTCAGATGGTATACTCCCGTGTATCCCGCGTCTGCAAGAACGACTCCGGCCGTCTGCTGATGATGAACGACAACTGGAGCACCTTCCTCACAGCTCGTCTGACCTGCTCCGTGCCAGGAGTTGTGCCGTTCTACTACGACGAAGTGCAGAGCGTCGAGTATCTGTCGCAGGAGAAGATACTGGTGGCTACATTCACCACTGCTGCGTAAGTAGAATGATTTTGACGGAAAGATCTGTTGAACAAATCAGTTTTCTATAAATAAACTGCTAGCTACAGTCAAAAAGCCTTCGAGCGCTTTTTGGTTCGGATACCTCATTTAAGACCGATTCCTAATTCAGACTGCATGTTTATCATCTTTGACCATAGAACTTATTAAGATTAAGTGATCTGTCGTCAAAAATGAAATCTTTTACACAATACATATACCCAAAACGTTTTTTCTTAATATGTAGCAGGCTGATAAAATAATACAGAATCTAAGTCACAAGCTACTGGGACTATAGAAATACATTATCGTGGCCTTATGATGTTCTTATTTTACAGCAACAGCATACCTGGCAGTGCAGTTTGCATCTACAACATGTCAGACATCCACGCAGCATTCGAAGGCCAATTCAAAGTTCAGGACTCGCCCACCTCTACTTGGGAACCCAAGAACCCGAGTCGACAGGCCAGGAATAGGTTCCGCTGCGGCCAGTTGGAATCCAGGTAAAAACATTCTACTATTCTTTAATCAAATGTTTTTCGAGTCCTGTCTTCTTAACTAATTTCTTGGAAATATTCTATTTAAACTGGGACACAGTCACACAGTATTACGTAAGGTACTTTCTTAAAGAAACTGGTACAGATTCCTACCGATTCCTACAGCTGGGGTTATTTTATCAATGTTTTTTTTTCACTTTACAGACTCCAAGAACCAATGGAATTCAACCGCTACCACCTCATGAATGAGGAAATCAAGCCTATATCAGGCGCTCCGAGCTACCGCGTGACGTCAGAGCGTTTTAAACACGTCACGGTTGACGTCACAAGTGCCAAGAACGTAGACAAGCAGTATGTTCTCTACGTATCGACGACCGATGGAAACGTGCAGAAGATATCTGTCCTGCCCAAGCTAGATGGAGCCTGTTTGGTGGAGAAATGGAAGTTGTGGGATGAAAAGGGGGGCTATGATGTGCTGAGCATGCGATTTGTGAAGGAAACTGTGAGTAAAACTATTATTTTCTAAAATCCCTTCGAAATAAAAGCTCAAAGAACAGATGAATAAACGGATATTCTCACTACGGTGACCTACAATCTACATCCTAGCGTTTCATCTTCAACCACATCGTCTCTTACCATCAGGCGAGTTGGTGGTCAAACGCGGAATTCACGTTAAAAACAAAGATATACCTGGTAAAAAATTGTCTAGACTTCTCCAGAAATTAGTTTTAAAATCTATACTACTGGCTATAAAAGAACTGGAAGGACTTTGTATGCAGTAAGGTGTGCAGAAATTTATGGACGTTTGTCTTCCAGATGTCAGTATACATCGGCAGCACGGGCGGTGTACTCCGAATCGGCGCCGAGCGTTGTTCCCGCTACAAGTCCCGCGCGGGATGCGTGGCCGCGGGCGACCCGCACTGTGGGTGGGACGATGCCAGGGAAATATGCACACGTGCCGGGAATAGAGTGCGGGATCCGAGTTTTGTGCAGTCTACTGATGTTTGCCCTCCTCAAGACACTTCCGGTAAGTTCGAATCTAGTATGTAATAATGACAGTAACCCAGACTCTTATACAATAATAAAATTTTACTCCATCCAGCACACCATTCTCCATCACACTTATTGATTTACTTCTTCTCTTCCGTTTTTTCGTTCTGTTCCGTTTGCATATCAGTAACGTATGTGAATATTTTTTTCAGTGGATGGAGGCTGGTCATCGTGGTCGGAATGGGAGCCGTGCATGCAGGACGGCACTTCGCATTCGGACTACGGAGATAAGCCTGACATGTGCATGTGTAGGAAACGGAACTGCGACAATCCGAAGCCGGCTAATGGTGGACAGAGTTGTCAAGGTAAACTATCTGGACTTGTCTTCCAAAATTTGCTTTTGCCGTCTTTTGTTCTCAAAAAGGAAGGACCAGCAAGACGTCTGGCAGTGGTCCATAATTGGCGGTGATCAGACCATTTCCATGTATTGGCAGCCTTTTTGCGACCTTTATTTTTATTTATCTAAATATACCTACAGCCGTAATCTTAAGTATCTTTACATAAAGCTATACTTATGCTGGAATACTGATTCAAATTTAACATGTCTCCAGGAGTAAGCATCTCAGTAACAAACTGCACAGTCCACGGTGGCTGGTCGAGTTACTCCGGGTGGTCGGAGTGCTCCACGTCTTGCGGCATCGCAGTCAAGTCGCGGAGACGGAGCTGTACTTCACCCGAGCCGCGCTTCGGGGGCAGAGTCTGTGTGGGGCTGGATGTCGATGATGTCTTCTGCGCTGATTTACCGCCTTGTCCAGGTAACTTACCATTAATATCAGAAACTGCTTTGAATCAATGGATGGAAAACTGTGTTGACTACACGGTTTACCCTAATCTGAAGTAATAGACTACCGGTTGCTGCCAAATTAGGCTGGTTGGAGTGTTGTGCCAGAGCCAAACCTGTTCTGGTTACGAGTGAAAATCTGAATTTATCTCGGCATTTTTTGAGAAGCAAGAGAAACTAATATTTACTAATACAATTTTAAACGTCAAAGTTTGTTTGTTTTGATCCAGTGGGCCTAGCACAACTTTGACGTAAAAACACGTAGCGTGTATTCGATAGAAAAGTGTACGCCATTTACACCCGTCAGGAGCATACTTGACAGTCGTAAATGGCGTACACTTTTCCATCAAAAACTCGCTACGTATTTTTACGTCACAGTTGTGCTAGCCCCACTGACGCAATCACGCACGCAAAAACTTAACGGATTTGAATGGAATTTACGAAAGTAGCTTATATCCTGGATCAACATAGGCAACTTTTTATTTCAGAAAATTTACTTCATATATAATTGCGGGTGAAACTATGGAGCGCAGCTGTTAATAATGTCATATTCATCATACCGTTTTGTATTGTCCAGACCCAGCCCTAGCCTCAGTGTAAGGCGGGTGGTGCACAGCTAATAGCAATAGTTGATAATGTAATGTTCATCATACCATTTCGTGTTCAGACCCCGCCCTAGCCCCAGTGGACGGCGGCTGGTCCGCCTGGGGCCCGTGGAGTACCTGCACCAGCGCGGGCGGCGCGGGCTGCGGCGCCGCGGCGGGCTGGCGCGAGCGGCGCCGGACCTGCACCAACCCCACGCCGGCGCACGGGGGACTCGACTGTGACGGATCCAAGATAGAGAAGCAAGTGTGTGATATGAGGCCATGTGAGCTGAGGAAGGCGACGGCTTGGACACCTTGGGTGCAGATACCTAGTGAGTACCATAATACACAGCAAACACAGTTACAAACACCAGTACAGCACACCAGCACAGTTATTGCAAATATAACTTACAGATAGAAGAACAAATGTTTTTATCCAAGAAAGAATAACCAGTCTTACTACGAAATTCAATGGTATTGGCTTCAGGAACAAGGCCTGAAATAATTAATTAAGCATTTAACTGGATTGCTGAAAACTACACCCCCATTTAAATACCTGCTGTTTGTTGCAGTATGGTCAGTGACTAACTGAAACAGTCTACTTTTCGCCTTTTAAACGTTAAACTAATAAAACTAAATTCCTTTCAGGCAACTCCTCCGATGGTAGTTACACAGAAAAGAGATTCAAATTCTTGTGCAAAGCTCCGTCTCCAGAACAAATAAAGGTTAGTATAATTCAATTGATTTGTGGGTAGCAATCATAATGTCTTTTCTGTTCAGTTCTGCAAGTGATACGGCATGAGCAGGACGGAACGAAATTAGGAACTAACTATTACGAAAATTGGAAGCAGGCTAGAAGTAGCAGTAGAAGTTTAGTAAAACTCAAGCTAACTTGTTTGTTCATCTGTTAACAGCTGTCCATAGCACGCGAAGAAGAACGCTTCTGCAACTCGCGAGGCACTTGCAGCAACAGTCCCCCTGAAGAGGAGACGGGGTGGGAGGAGTGGAGCCCGTGGGGCGCGTGCTCGGCGGCGTGCGGCGGCGGCCAGCAGGCGAGGACGCGCGCCTGCAGGCGGCCGCCCTGCGCCGGGACTGCGGAGATGCTGCGAGCTTGCAACACTCATACATGTGATGGTGAGTCGCATAGGTTATTAAAAATGTGATGTAGGAATTTAGTGAAAACTGAGGGTAGCTTTTATTGTAGTTTAGATACCAACGGGAGGCTATACTAATAATTGGGGATTTGAGCCCCAAATATTAGTAGATA
Source organism: Alcis repandata (assembly GCA_949125135.1). NCBI lineage: Eukaryota > Metazoa > Arthropoda > Insecta > Lepidoptera > Geometridae > Alcis > Alcis repandata. The sequence goes on from OX421240.1 coordinate 5,780,158, forward strand.
TAGTAGTTATATGTGACTGACCGTGTTTTAGTTTGATCATCTTTTTCTTTGAGTTTCACTTCTATTTGAGGTTGGATAACATTTGGCAAATTCTAACTCTAGAAGCTGCCGCCCTAGGGAGCAAAGTAGTGCTGCTGTCCAAACAATCCCGCAGGTTTCTTAGCCGAGAGTGCGCCCATCATCCATTTCAATTTAATTATCTTGCCAAGGAGCATCTATTCTTTCGTCACAAATTGTATATACTCGATTATAAATAACGTTTCGTATTCCCCAGGAGAATGGTCCTGCTGGACTGAATGGAGTGACTGCAGCGGCGGCTGTTCGAGCAGCAACTCCATCAGCTCGCCGGGACATCGCTCGCGGACGAGGAAATGTCTCTCTCCTGAAGGATGCACTGACGCGGCGGCTGCGCTGGAGAGGCGGGCGTGTATTACTAACTGTGCAGGTATGGCTTGATGCGTCTTTAATAACTACCTAACTATAGAGAGCTATTTTTTAAATAACATTTTCGGTTCTACCGTAATTTGTTCCATTTTTCAGTTTTCGATAATTTCGGAGCAGTTTTTTTTTGACATTGCATTAATATTGTTTTTTATTTTATTCGTAAACAGTTGTATAGTCCATGTTCAGGGCAGGCTGAAAAATATGAACTACAAAATGTTGTCTATACTAATATTATAAAGAGGAAAGATTTGTATTTTTGTATGTTTGTGTTGAATAAACACAAAAAGTACTAGACCGATTTCAAAAATTCTTTCACCATTAGATTGCTACATTATCCCTGAGTAACATAGGCTATATTTTATACCCGTGCAAAGCCGGGGCAGGTCGCTAGTAGTAGATATATTAGTAGGAGACAAAAAGCGTCTGCTTTTCGACTTTTACTATTGATAACTGGGTGCAGCTTCAATCGATCATACCTGTCTATGTTTAATGTAGTGAACAAACGATAAAGTTAAAATCAATGTAGTAAGGTTGCACGAATTTTATCAGTCACCCTGATATCTAAAATACTCAGTCATTTTGTAAAAGTGTATTCTAACTTGTGATACAGATTCGGAAGCTGGTTGGGGAGAGTGGGGTCCGTGGGGCCCCTGCGAGAACGGCGAGCGAGTGAGACAGCGCAGCTGTGAGTCCGGCGCCTGTCTCGGAGCACAGCTGCAGGCGGCGCGCTGCCGCAGTGACGACGAGGATGTTGACAACGGTAAGTTTATTTATTATCTACTTTAGAAAATACAAGTCTATCATTGATTAAGAACTGACCTTAACACTTTGACTGCGTAAAACACATACCTTGTGTTTTCCTTTGTGCGACGCGAGTGCGGCTACACACGCCAGGCGCGTAAAACACAACGCGTTTGACTATTAGCGGCACTTATGGCAAGCGCATGTGATTATTAGCCGCAGTTAAAGTGTTAGAGAAAGGCAGAAAGAACACTGTTAAATACTTCGTCACATAACTACCATTGGCTTTTCGGTGAAAGAAAACGTAGGGAAACCTCATACGATCGGACTTCAAATGGCTAATGCGAATCCACTGACTTGACTAAGGTGGTGGAATGCGGCCTAGTCACCATTCGAGGGTAGACCTAGTATCCCAGCTGTGGGATGTTTCAAAGTTTGAGAACGGCGGTTTCCCAGCTATTTTTATCCGGGAACATCACAGAGTCTGATGCTTAGCTAACTAACTGCCTTCAAAATACAAAAGATATAAAAAGTTAGGTCTTCGTCATCTTCGTCATCTTCGTCATCCAGTATGTAACTTTATTATCTTGTTTCAGAACTATACGCGATGCCAGCATACAGTCAGAACGTAGAGATGGCGTCGTTTGTAACGATGTCGGGACGCGAGTCTCTCTCCATTGGGACAATTATTGGGTGTATCGTCGGCGCTTTTGCTATGGGTAAGTTAAAAAATGTTATTTGATTCGGATATTGTGTTCAAGTTGCAGAGTTAATTCATATTATATTAATGCTTATAATTTTTAAAATTAAAAATGTTATTTAGAAAACTTGCACGCTTTTTTTAAAAACACCTATCGTGTTCAGATTGAAGTCACCTTTAAATACATAGTTGTAGCCAATCTATATTAAAATCAACCTTGCTTAATGCTTATTGCTTTCATAAACCCTGCATAAAATCATCTTTCTTATTTTTGCACGTGATTTTTTCACGTCAACTTTAAGTAGCCAGAGCATTTTAAGCAGTAATTAACTTTTAGCAGTGTTTATTCGTAATGCCCATGTTGTATGATGACTAACTTTACTAAATTAATGGTTGTCGTCAGGTTGTCTCCTGTGCCTGGCTGTGGTGATATTCTGCCAGCGGCGCGGGCGGCTGCCGTGGAACAAGGCGCCACGCGTGCCTTCGAGCCCGCACTACATCACTGCTAAGCAGAACAGCTACGTCACTGTGCCACTCAAGGAAGTGGTATGTCGGATTATCCTACTTTCTACTCATAACGTAAATGTGAAAATATTTATTTCGCAAAACGATGACAAAATAAATGGATGTAGCCTTATATCTTGATTTTTTATGCAATTGAGTGACGAGACGAGCAAATCGGCTGTGTTAATCCGGCTTATGGGCTACTTTTTACTTAGGTAAAATTAACATGGCATGTGAGAAAGCGGGTGCAATCTCGAGGCGCTGATAATATATGTATGAGATTGTCTGAGCCATTGATATGACTGACAACGTTTTGTTCCAGTAGTTAAAGGTGTAAAATTTTAAATTCCAATGTTTATCTAACTTTTTTTCTAGTCCTTAAGCGTTCTGTGAGTAATCCAATTGCTTTTTGTGCAGTAGGTACGAGTAGATTGAATCATATGGATCTACTACTTACTTAAACTAAACTTTGTTTTAGTTATTAAAACAGAAAAATACGAAGTATGCTCAAGTTTTGTATAGAGATTACCACACCCAAAGATAAACCTTTAAATATTTGAAAGAATTTAAGCGAAAAGCCGAGGTTTACACAATAGAAAGGTTTAGAAAGTCAGATGTTTCGAGGAAGGGATTATGATTAATCAGGGGTTTTCGTTATTTGTGGGAAGGGATTTCTTTTGTCTCATTAAGATTGAAAAGGAATTTTAACGAAGGATAATAATGAGAAAACAATTGTTGTTTTATAAAACTGTTGGTATATAATGTAGAGCGTTAAAAATGTTTTTAATACTTCTGTTTTGAAACGAAAATTCCACAGTTTATTTTTTTTTTAAACTACTTTTTTGATTATGATAAAAATTAGTATTTTCGAAAGGGCTTTTACTAAATGTTATTGTCTACTATAAAGATTTTTTTTGGGAAATTATTTCGAATTTCAAATTCAATAATATAATAACTTACAGAAAGCTTGATTACCTTGAGTTTAGTTTAGTTACCTTGAGATATTGACTGCTTAGTATCGAAATAGATAAGTAAGTACCAATTTTGATCTAACTTTCGTTTACAGCCTCGTAAAGCAAAGCGCCAGCCGTCCTTCAGTGGCATCGGCGGCTCCAGCGGTATCCTACTATCAAAAAGCAACAACATATCCAACCCCAATAACCACAACAACTCTATGGCAACTCCGAAATTGTACCCCAAAGCTATCGCCAACGAGTACGACTCAGTTGGAACCTTGAGAAGGCATTCCAATCAACCTAACAATAAGAACAATATTGATATCGAAGAGGATCGATTTTATTGAAGAAATATACACTTCATTCCGTTGTAGGACTTGTGAAAAATCTCAGATTTATCATCAGAAAAACCATGCATGGTTATTTCGCTTTTGTACCTCAAAGCAATATCAGAGCTTCGAATTCGAAGCTAAAAGCAATTTGTTGGGTAATAAAAACGTTGCAATGATACCAATACAAAGAAAACATAACTCCGAGGCATTATTATCCCAAATACGAAGAGAGATTTTATTCGTGACGAAGAAGAAAAAATTATAATCTAAAATGTTGGCCAAGTCTAGTCGAGAGCAGATGAACTGAATTTGTGGATACCTACCAAAAGTGATTTGCTGTCAAGTGGTTAGAATAAAACTTTTGACTTGGATTTTTGGAATGTTATCGAATATTGTGAGTGAAGTTCAGTGTAAAGGATTATTGTGAAAGTGTTTGTGCCTTACGATGAAGACTTTTAAAGACAAAACGACGATGTGCAATGTGTGCTGTCAAAGTTGAAGTAAAAAGAAGGATCTCTTGTATTTAATTAGATAACTAAAATCGCAACGATATAATTTTGAGAGATTAATGACAAAGGAATATTGGTTTATCAAATTTCTAGAATGTGATCAATTTATACGAATGTTAGAAGTTAGTAGTAGGTAGTATTATAATAGCAATCCCGTGCCATTTTGGATAAATCAAATTATAGCTTAATCTTATACTTATAATTAAATAGTATATTTTGTAGACATTTTTATACCTAAAACTAAATAAGTTTTAATCAATTGTAAGAAAAATACGAAATGTGCCATGTAAATAAGTAGCCAATCAAATGTAAATAGTAGGTTAGTCAAAAGAAAATATGATATATTATGTATTATTTACACAAAAAATATTATGCAGTACAATTACCAGTGCCTTGATAAAATGATATATTTACAGATGTGACAAACAACATCGTGTTGTGTAATAGTTATATTGTCTTTGGTGACGTAAATTACAGGGTTATAAGGAAAGGGTATGCTAAACTGATTTTGTGTTGGTCCCTTAGCAAAAGAGTTTCATAATGATGAAAATAAATTATGAGTACTATGAGCCCTTTTCAGCTTAGCATTCCTTTTCCTTAAAAGCTGTATATTGTTATCTAAACACATCAATCCAGGCGATTTTTTTACATATAGACAGGTTTTAAAAAACACAAGGTGTTACGACTTGGTCGGGGTACTTACTGCCTTGACCATATAATTTTAAAACAGTTTTGAATATTTAGAATTAAATATTGGGAGTGTGATAGATGAATGATTACGTGTGTTTATATTTTATGATGATAATGTTGAAAATATTTCAACAAGTATATTTAACTCATGTTGAGTCAATTTGTTGGTAAGGTTGTGTGTGCTTCAGAGAGCTTATTTTGTATTTTTATATTGATCATTTTAATTTTGTGAAATGGATTTTATTTTATGAATTAAACACATTAGGACACCTACTTAATTTTTTTAAGCCACAGCCAATTAAATATGTATTGTCACGATGAAGATTAACAAAGGGTAAGAACGGACACAAAAAATTATTGAAAATGTTTCTTAGAACGTAAGAAGTACCTATATACTTATAGACTATTCTAAGACTGCTTATAGAACGGAGTGCTTTTGGGTATAGTATTAAATACCAATTACAGTCAATGGCAGTTAGGCAGGCTGTAAACAAGCGTTTGGGACGCGACTTGAAAGCCAAAGCCAAACAATCGGCTGACATAAAGGAGAGACTACACTTATGAATAAATTAGATAGATAAACTCTTTATTGTTCACACCAGAAATGACAAGCCAAATAATAATCATTAATAACGCTTAAGCGGCCTCCAGACTCCCGCGAGATTCACGGCGTGAAGTCGCGCCGTGATTCGTGCGCGAAATCTCGCGCGTACGACGTCGGCTACACATTCACGCTAGGTTCACAGTATAGTTCGCGCACTCGACCACGATGGACCCCGAAATTGCTGCTGCGGGACTTCTTTAATTTAATTTAATTTAATTTAATTAATTTAATTTTAATTTTAATTTAATTTCTTTAATTTAATTTTTTTTCTTTAACTTCTTTTCTTCTTTTCTTTTTTTTTACTTCTTTTTTTTTTGCGCATTAGCTATTTATAACTACGCTTCTGTCAAGCTTCTGTCAAATAATTCTGGAAAATATAATATAGCCTAAAAATATATTAATATAAATAATATAAAATATATTATAGCCTCGAAACACAACTTCACCAACACTACCGCTCTCGACACTCGACGATGCACGACTGAGCGGCCTGCGAATATGTACCCAAGACAAGTTCGCGGCAAGTTCGCGGCCCGCGAGCCCTTTGTCGCGGGACAAAATACCGACAATTTTCGGGGAACGAGGCGCGAACCCGCGAAGAATATGCGAATCCAATCTACACTCACGGTTCGCGGGAAGTTCGCGGCTTCGCGCGCGATCCGCGCGCGAGTGTGGAGAGGCCTTTACAATTAGTGACTTTATCGCTAAGAGCTATGTCTCAGGTGCTGCGATATTAATCTGTGTTGTTTAATCCGGAATAAAATATTTTCATTTCATTAACGCATAGCTCATAAAACAGTTTTAAATAACGTAGATTTTGTATAAAATGTACGTGTCTGCGTAGTGTTGCCAGATTATATGCGAAGCGTGGATCAGATGGTATCTGTCTGAACCTTGGCACTGTTTGTGTCATTCGCAAAACTTTTGTAAACTAAAGGGTGTCGCCCCAGTGAGGTCTCATCCTAAAAGTAATGGAAACATTAGCTCTATAGACCTAATGTTGCCAGCCCAAATGAGAAAACTATATATAATATAACCAGAGTACTAGTTGAACTATAAAAGTAAACGGTGCTTTTGACCGTGAGTCAAGTATATAACAGTTGACTTTAGCCATAGAAGCAACAATAGTGCTTTCGCAAAGTGTTTTTAATAAAAATCTTTAGTTTTGCACTCAGTACCATAACTCTTAACTTCTTTAAAATCTTCTCTTATATATAAAAATGAATCGCTGTTCGTTAGTCTCGCTAAAACTCGAGAACGGCTGGACCGATTTCGCTAATTTTGGTCTTGAAATATTTGTGAAAGTTAAGGGAAGGTATAAAAGTGAAAAAAAAAACGGATGAAACCGCCGGGTGCAGCTAGTACATAATATTTTACGAAATTGTCCGACCAAGATATTTTTGCATATTTTTTTCACAAAAATAATCAAGGCCCCAAAAGAGTATAAAGTTCTAAGTTTCAAAGCTAGGGCTGCGGTTCACGTCGGTTTTCTAAACACCTAGTACCTACATACTTAGGTAAAGTATGTAGGTACTAATAAAATAAGGAATATTTAACGAGAAAACTTTCCTCATCGTTCGCCAGCTTTGCTGGTATTAATGTCGTGACGTCATCTCATTAGGAGATGATTAATGGCCGGCCCGTTACCCGGATATCGATCATACGACGGGGCTGTACCGTGTTTATACCTTCATACAAGATTAGTTGAAAAGGGTATGTCTCCGAAAGGAGGTCATCAATTTAAACAACCTCTTATTACTTTGAGAACCCATCTATCGTAGAATTTCGTTAAACTTTCCTGTTCCATACATCTTCCTCACCTAGCGTTAGGATGATATAATGATCGACGTATGACCCTCTCGTCGAATAAAAAAATAAAAAAATATAGTCTTTCTTGACAAAAAGTGCGCAAATTCTTTTCGCAATTTCAAATTGGTCTGAAAAGTAGTTAAAATTACGAGCTTAACGATCCACTCACGGCATATACCCTTTCCGACTAACCCTGCACTACATTCTGTCTTCAGATCTATAGAATCGTCTAATTGATTGGTCGCTCTTCATTCAACCATTGATAGGGATTAGGTACAGTCGGTCGGAGTGCTAATGCTCGTACCACATATTAGTAGTAAGACCTCGTTTATAACGGAAAGCCGATAAACAACATTAGCGCATTTTCAGATTCGATATACCCTTGGCTGTGGCAGTTTTTACTATTCATAAGACACAGATGACCTTTTATTGACACCGCATTTTCCGCCAAATCACTCCAAAATAGGACGACGCGGGTGACGCGGACTGCGACAGCATTGCTATCCGCAGCCGCGCCAAACGATGAACCAATGATTATTTTAACCATGCGTGGTGCGTTCTGAGTGCGGAATCTATGAGAGGTAATCTCTGTCGTAAATAAGGAATTTTGCTAGCCTTTTCCTGCGGTTTTCAGTTTCATTAATTATTGAAAAACATCCTGACTTTGATAAAGGTCTTTTCATTGTATCATGAATTTCATAGTATTTCTAAGAGGCTTCTCCTGTTAACTCACCGATTTTATTTTGAATATTTTCTATTGTTAAGATACTTGCGACAATGCTGTATACAGGGTGACTTTTTTGGCGAAACGAAGATTTTAGGGTGTGACAAGTAGATGGCGTAGAAAAAAGAGGCCTATGGTATAGTAAATCTTAGAGATAAAAAAAAAATTGCGAAGGATAGACAAATTTGTGATTTTTTTCCACACAACTAAACAATACAACTATGCTCTATTGCTACTATGTACGAACTGTCACTTTTTATATTTTCATTTCGCCGAAAAAGTCACCCTGTATCCTGTTTAATTGCTGAATTTTATTTTGTGTTATTATTAAGATGCTGTATTTTGTTATTTTACTAACTACTTAAAATAACAATAAAGACTGTCAGAATATTTTAATTATTTGTTTCATTTGACATCATCTTCTAGAACAAAATTGAAATTAGCTACATACCTAGCCATTATTTAATTTAGCCTTCCAATAATATAAATATCAAGGATGTTTGTTGCTCTATCACACAACAACCGCTGAGCGCATTTGGTTAACATTTTGTATGAAGATAGTCTGTCAAAAAAAAAAAAAAATTAAAACTACGGTTCAAAATACGATGTAGGTACTCCGCGAACCGGTATGATTCTTAGTTTAAATTTCACTTTTTGGAAATCAATACTCTCAAAATCCCACAAAACAACATCATAAAACTTTACAGTCCTCTCTCTCCCTTCATTTTCTGTTTGTGCTAGTTTTCATTCGACCCAGTCGATGTTAAGTGGATCCGTCTAAGCAAAGACAACCAACCAATTGACGGCGCGTAACTTCTAATACAAACCAATGCCAGGCATGAGACGAGCTAATTAATTGCGTTTACGATTGAGGCTCAAAATTTTATTCATACTGTGCACTTAAGATGAACAGTCAGCCAATAATGGTGATCTGATTGTTGAGAGTTGTGTTCACTGGCAAGTTTATTTGCCTCAACCTCGATTACTATTCAAGTGAAATAAATGATAGGTAATTGGAATTGTACCCGGTTGCACCCCATGGCAGCCGGTTATCTTGTAAAGATTTCCTCCTCGTCAACAAAAAAAAAATTAAGTTCTATTGTAACACTTTAACTGCTGCTTTGCTTAAAAACTGCGGTTTAATAATAAAATGCGTTGTGTTTTAAGCGCCTGGTGTGTGTAGCCGCATTCGCGTTGCATAAAGGAAAACACAAGGTATGTTTTAAGCAGCGTTATTTGGTGACAGGAATACGAGTAAGTACGAGCTATCTACCATCTATATAGTCTGTGGCTCGAAGAAATGGAGCCACTCGATTACATGCCTAGACAGACGAGCAGACATTTAATAAACCAGCTCTCTTGACCTTTACGGAATGGATGTGTTCGCACACGGAGGTATTTTGGGGGAATTTTGGATTTGGTCACAATTGAGGGTAGTTATGGCGGATGTGGCCCAAATCGTTGTTTAATGGGCCGGAATGAAGATCAGTGGCGTAATTGCCTACGAGATGAGGTCATTGTCAATGTCGGTGGTAAGTAGATTCGTATAGAGAAATGTAGGTTTATGTGTTGAACAGCAAGATTAGGCGTATAAGTACCCGGAAGTGTAATACTAATAAAGAAGGCTTTGGAACGTGAATGATGTGATGTGATGTCATAGAAAATTAATTGTATCACAAAATCCTTGAAAATCATAATTGCTTCGGTGTTGGAAATGGATAGAATAGCTAATCTCTACCGTATTTTTATTTAAATTACGAATTCAATAGTTTTCACGAAATCTCTAATTTCGTCTTTGCAATGGTCTAATCAAGCAAAGATTTTAACGAACTAAAAGACCTCTGACAAGCTTTTATCGAAACAAAAATAGATATTAGAAGAAACAAGATCCATCCATACCTTAGTTAGATTAATGTTACCTATCCTTAGGCAAAAATGCAGTAGTGGTATCTTTCATTCTAGGCACATCATCACTCAGAACATCTAATACGTACTTACTGGATTTTCACAAGGCTCCTTTCAAAGATAATTCTTTACGATCTGTGAATACTTAACTAGCACATTCGATAAATTGGTAAAGTAAGCACCGACTTTATCTTTGGGCAACGTTTTTCGATGAACGCTTTTGTCGCTATGCCAACTAACACTAAACGCGAATATGAGTTTGTTTGTTTGTTACGCTTTCACGCCTTAACTACTCTACCTACCGTCTTGAAATTTTGTATACACGTTGTCAGGGGTACGAAAAAGGACGCAGATTACTTTTTATCATCATCATTATCACCGTTTTTTTTAACGCGTGCGTGAAACCGCGGGCCGCAACTAGTAATCTTGTACAATTTAATAAACGTCTCGACACCTAATTTACACGATGTAGTCCTTATGTTTAATAACATAAACCATAATCATAATTGTAACGTAATTTAAACTTGGAAACATAAGTTACGTACTCTAGAGATCTGTTAACATCATCTTTTTACCCTTATCCCGGTTATGTAGAGAATGTTAACGATATTATTTTAGAGAAACAAAATTGGTTTCTCCTCGCTTGGTCGTGTGCGCTACAAAGCTAAAAAAAAATTGTAATATCACTGAACAATTAAAAAAAGGTTAAAATAATCTTCAAAAATATGTCCTGTAAGGCTAGGCTTGTCTTTCAACTTTACTATTATGATGCGTTTACCTATAAATAAAATAAACAAAGATTTGTCGAAATCAAAACCGCTTCTTCAGATTTTTTGTGGTAGCAATTAAATTCGTGGGCACGTGATTGGCTACTCACCTTAATTACATCAGCTGGGTACTACGAGTATTTAAGAATTGATTCGTTATCTCGTAGCGACTCGTAGCAACTGCTACGAGCCAACGAATATCAACCTTACAATACGATCGTAGCTATTCGCCTCACGTAGCGACTGAAAACCAACAAAAACATACCGAAGGTACGGGCTAAGTAAATAATTATTAAATAGTTACTCTGAAAATAGAGACCGACTTTTTGCCTTTGATACGATTAAGTATTTTTTACCAATATCGTTATAGGTACTTAGCACTAAACATGGTAGAAAACACGCCCTAAATACATTTTCAGGACTACTTGTTAAAGTGTGTTCAAAGAGATTTATAGAAGTGGCCTAGTCAAATTTCGCTAAAACTTTTTTCAGTAAGCATACAAGATTTGAAAATAAGATCTTTAATATAAACTTCTCCAATGTTTGTTTCTGGCTTCATGAAATTAGAAACCAATCAAGCTTCAATTAACAGTCTGAAAAAGAAAAAGTTGAAGATTGGCTTTCATCAAGCCGAGGTGACGTGACATTGCCTTATGGCCGCTCTTCACGTTGGCCATCATTGTGGCGAACATTGTGGCGAATATGTTGGCGAACAGATTGTGACGACATCCACACGATGGAAGGTGGTTCAGATTCAGTCTGCTTCGGTACAGGCCAATGTACGGACGTAAAAATGGATATTGAGGCGATAACGGCTGCTGCGGTTTATTTATTCACAGCATACCGCAACTACGTAAATGTGTATGAGAGAAGGGTGATCAAAAAGAAATGGAAAAAATGAAGGTGATGGATGCTTTCAATACATCGAAACGCTCTGGGAGCTCGCAGCAAACTAACTAGTTAACCAACGTGTGGATGCGTCGGCCACAACTGTGCCACAACCCTTTGATCTTTTGTGAAAAACCGACACCACACGGATTTATCGCCAAGTTGTGGGCCATCATTCCAATTCATTCCAACTACGCCTTCTTCATGATGGCCATAGTAGTTCGCCATCTACGTTGGCGATCATATTGGCCAACGTGAAGAGCGGCCATTAAATTTTCGAACTCCATGATTTCAAAGGCGGATGAGTTTTTTTTTTTATGTAATTGAGTGACGAGACGAGAAAATCGCTCGCCTGATGTTAAACGTCACGTTTGCCCATAACAGGTCTGGGCCACCCAGAATTTTGAACTCGCAGAATTCAAGGCCCTGCGCAGCACAGCACTGCGCTCGTCACCTTGAGATATAAGTTGTTTAATCTCCCATTTGCCCTGTTATTTTGGAGTGAACTAAATTGTGTATTTTGACATCAAAAATTTCAAGTAATTTTGACGACAACCTGCAGATCGATCTCTGCCGATAGAGCCGCTGTTTAGCTCCATTAAGTATCAAACAGCCTCAATCTTATATGTTACACTGTAAAAAGTAATGTTACTTTTCATCACTAAATCTTTTTGGCTATAAGCACTATAAGCAGCAATACACCCTTGAGAGTGTAGTATGCAAATAAGTAGCAAAGTCTAGCCAACATGTCGACACTAGTACGATGCGACGCAGCTGGGATATGCCGATTAAGTTCACTACAAGACCCAGTGCAAGGTCGCTGTGATATTTACATAAACAAATGAGAGCGGAACTAATTTCTCCCTCAAGGATGGATAAGCAATCTGCGCTGTTGTTACTGGGCTATGATTTCAAGGAAGGATGTTGTCTTTAGCAATAACGTAGATTCTGGATAATGTTTATTTTGTAATAGGAAATTTGGTCATTTCTCGGGAAGTAGAGCGTTGGCATTGATGTGCGCTGGTCTGTAGTTTCAATTCAAATTAATGTTCTCCCGAAATACAATAGAAATATATTTAGGTACTAAAAAAAGTACCTTTAACAAGTACATATATAAGTAGGATATATAAGTAGGCGTATCTCGACAAGGTGTTTACCGATTACCGATTTTAAGCGTTGGTATCGCAATCGTTTTCATTTTGACACTAGGAGTATTGGGTTGATCACACGTAACGAGTACAGTGGCGAGATAGTAAATGGGCACACTCGGCTGAGCAAACAACAGTGGCGGATTTACACATTTGCCGCCCGTAGGCTATTCAACATTTTGCCGCCCCTACCGGCCTAAACAATTCGATACACTAGCCCCGTCCCCCGTCCCTGCTCACAATAATACTTTCTTTCAGAAATCATGTCCGAAATTAAAAAAACTTGCCCCAGAATTTGCCGCCCCTGAAATCTGCCGCCCTAGGCTCCAGCCTACTCAGCCTGCTGGTAAATCCACCACTGGCAAACAAACCAAGGTTCTAGTGACTGTCTCGTGAAACTGTTTATTATTAACGAGTAAACAGTTTATTCATTTCGGTGAACCTAAATAAATAAACTGTTTACTCTATCGAGGGCACTGTCTCGTCACTATACTCGTGACGTGTGATTAACCCATAAGCTCAAAGTCTCAAAATGGAGTCGATAACGATAACTACTAGTGTGTCGGACAATATAGCCGACGACGGTCAGGCTTCGAATAGGTGATCACGCGTGGTATTTACAACTGAGCGTTAAATTATTAGCCCCGTATACTGCCCTCATAAGCCCCAGAGCGGTATCTCAAAAAAAAAAATACGATTTCTGTTTTTTCACTTAACAGGTGCGTAATTTTTCAAGCCATCAGAAAAAAACATATTTTTTTTTTCAGATACCGTTTTTGGGCTTATGTAGGCAGTATTTAGTGTACAACAACATCTTGCAAGCTTTCAGGCGGTAAATACTACAGGGTAAATACTTAGAGCTAGCCTCCGACTATGCGAACTTAAAACTTCTAGCCCCAACACAATATTACACGCCGCATATAATCATTACGCCTCGTCATACGACCTACGTAAACTTATTATCATCCCATCAACCCTTCACTTGACGTACTTATCAACCTACTGAGTATGTTTACCGAACAATGGAAAATTCGAGAACAAGAAAATCCGAGCTCGTCTAATATTAAGGCTATCACAATATCGTGTTGCGTAGTAAACAAACACAGTGAATGCAGCTAAACCATTCAATAATATTGTTTACTAGCTGTGGCTCGCGGTTTTACTTGCTTGCTTTATCTTGCAGGGACCGTTCATTTTATTGGTACAAAAAGTAAGCTTACATATACAAGATGTAAAGGAAATGTGTAGTGATACTTAAAGGTGTTCCTCTACACGTCAAAGTGAACAACATCTAGAACACCAGTTTGTAAATTCAAGAAAGACAATTTCGAATCTTCATGGGAAATTGATCACATGACTACATATTTTGTATGGAGACTCGATTTTTCTTTTCTCGAATTAGTGTAGTGTATTATGTGTATGCTAGTGTATTTGTGTGTGTAGTGTATCAGTGTGTGTAGTGGGTCTGAGTGCTAGTTGTCCTTGTCTTTGTGTGCTCCATGACATCCCCGACACAGGGTATCCTAGTGTGAAGCTATGAGTGTGAAATGATACGAAATAGTCCTGCTACGATTGTTACACTGTGGAACTATTGTTTAGGCACAACAGTGTACACGTGCTCTAATATCCGCCCACGATATTGTTATCATAAGATTCGTTTTAATTTCATAATTCTACACCTACGCAAATATTATGGCTGCTTTCTAGTTACAGTTTTGTGATTTTATTAAATGCTTTCATTTAACTTACAATGTATGTTACTATATGTTTGTTCGGGTGGAATCTTGCAACTCCATTTTGAACCACTTCCCGATGTCCGAATGAGCTGAGAATTGGTAGGTACACGTGTATAATTCCGATGATAATGCAATAAGAGCTTGTTTTAAAAAAAAAATTAGAGTTAACTTTTTAAATTTATGGCTGTGATGGCGGGACGACCTTTATCTTGTGATCGGCGCTAAGTTTTAGATAGATGATTTACGCTAGTTATGAAGATTGTGAAGACAATAGTTACGCATATCTAGAGATCAATCATCTCGATACTCTTTAAACGAACGCCTCTCCGCTCTTAATTATTTTTTTTAATACAATGTTTTAGTTGTTCAATAAATATAATATAATATTTCTGAATCTGAATCTACGAGTATGTGAATATGTGTGTGTCTTTTTGATGTTCTTCAGTTTGGAAGAGGAAATACATAATGCAACACATTACTTGTGTGAATACCTGTGACTGGACAACTAATGACGAAGACCAATATGCTATATTCTACCACGCTTTCCAAATGAGGTGAATTCACATACGCCATTAAAATTCTTCTCCAGACGTATGCAGGTTTCCAATCTATGTTTTCCTTCACAAACAACCAGCAGAGATCAGGCTAATTAATTTTCCTCGAATTGCTCTCGTACTTCACTGTCAAATTGGATAGTTTACGACCAGACTCGTAACGTTTTATTGCAAGTGCAGTTTTAATTCGCATTTTTAAGACGAGAAGAGAGCTTTTACTGAGCAATAAAACGTGTAGGATATTTTCCAGCAGACATATTTTATAGCTTTGAGAGATATTTCAAATGTAAAAGAAAGTAATGTGAAAAATACTTTCAAATACACACTTTATGAGATATTAGCGCCCCGCGGTTTTACTCGTGCACTGATGATGATGATGAAAAGTAGCTTTTTTGTCTTTTCGGTACTCCTGATAACGTCGGATGCAAATCTTCATGATGATCGGCTGAGCAGTTAAGACATTAAATTATTAAATTATTAAATTATTAAAACCGTGAAACCACCACCCACAACGCCACTAAGACTTGCCACCCACAACGGATCAGTAAGTAAAAAACTAAACTTAAATCGGTTCAGTGGTTCGGGCGCTATAATGCCACAGACAGACAGACAGACACGTCAAACTTATAACACCCCTCTTTTGCGTCGGGGGTTAAAAATAATATCTAATTATGTTTTAATTTTTCTATTTTGCACTCAAATTATCAATCTCAATAGTGGGCAGTAAGCTGTTTATTTTGACACATTAAATTAACACAACAAAATCAATAACGTTTCTGGTACGAAATTGAAAAGTATAATGGTACAATCACTAAAGAAACTCTCCAGTTAGTGCGAATAGTTAAGTAAATAACACTAGTGCCAATAACAGTTTTCATAACAGTCAATTTAGCTTGCACTAGCCAGACGAGAATGCTGAAATATTCAAGAGAATATTAAGAAGTATGTTTTGTATGATAATATCAGCGTCCAATGTTCATCTCAAGTGCAAAAACTTACAGAGATGGTTATTTTTAGCGCAGTGCCGCTGTCAGAGAGTAGAAAGAAAGACTAATCTCCAGAGAGCGAGGGCGTTGCGAGATAGTGGTTATAATATCTCGCTAATGGTATCGCGATGTCTTATTTTTCCTAGGAGATGTTTTTGTGATGATGTTTTCATATATAAATACAAAACTTGATCATGTTCTTATTCGAAAAGGGGCGATAGGTCCCGCGCTCGCGTGCCGCAAAGAGTACATTGTGCGTTTCCTCCTTACCAGCGATAACCCGAGCCAACCCAGCTCCTTAAAACAATGGAGTGAGGCTCTGGCCCGCTGACACAACTGCTCCAGTGGCAAATCAAACTTTTTTTTAGCTTTATGAAGAACAAGAACACAATACAGCCGATTCTGACGGCTGTAATTAAAAGATCTAAATTGATTTCAAATGTTGATGTCCTCATGTAGGACCACAATGACAAAATCAGCTTTATTTTCTGACTTAAGATTTGCCAACTAGGTAAAATAATAGCCTTTACAATTACCTGCAACGTTCTGCTAAGAGACGAGAGTAATGTCGTTATCCTTCCACCATTATTACTCCGTTTTCATCGAGTTAGCACCCGAGTTGTGTCTCTGCTAGCTCTCTAGTCTTTAGCAAGTGACGATACAAAAGTTGCCAAGAAACAGACACCGCCAGAAACTTTTCTCATAAACGCCGGCCACGGCCGCGTGTCTGCAGATATTGAAACAGAACGACTTTTTAAACAGTCTTTAAAAGTTCTACGTGAACAGTCCTTTGTGTCTTTCAGGGTCGTTGAAAAAGTACTGAGTTTGTAGCGTAGGAATTGTTCACCATTAATTAAAAAAAGTAAAACTTTCTTTAAATACTTTAAATATTTTTTTTTTTATTTTATTTTTTTTATTATATCCTGCTACTTAGCAATCTGTTTTTTACAAACAATAATCTAATATGTTGTCAGATTTTCATCAGTAGGTATCTTCAGCAGAGACGTGCACCCAGTGGTGCAATCCTCATCTTTTGTCCGCGAATCTTGTCGCTAGTTCTGGTACACTATTTCTTTTAAGTCGATTGAATCTTAGATTGCCCACTCCCTGCAGTTCAGCAGCTAGCTCGTTCATATGATGGTCTAATCTCGCTTGATATTTCTCGCTGTTGAATCCAATTTCTTGCTTCACTGTTCTGAGACCGAAATCTAGGCTCACATATTTATTGCTGATATGTTGTGGGATATTGAACATGGTTCTCATCGTTTTGCTACTTTAAAACTAGTAAATTTATTTACATGTAAACCAATTTGTATCCATCAGAGCCTTATTGTTCATCATTGCACTTCGTCAATCCTAAATGGATTAAACAAGTGCAATGCTTATTTGTTGTTATATTTTCATTTTAGCATGTCTCTTCGTATATTGCCACTCTAGGTAGGTAATTAATATGAAACTCCATCAATCCTACTAATATCATAAAAGGGAAAGTTTGTTACTCAATCACGATAAAACGGCTAAACGGATTCGAATGTTTGATACTAAGTAGCTTATACCCTGGATTAGTATATAGGGTTATTCATAAAGGGTATGCTAAGCCGAAAAGGGCTTATAGTACTCATCATTATGGACAACTTTTACTATGGGACCAACCCAGAATTCGCGAAAAAAAAAAAAACATATGAAATACCAAAGGGGGGAGCGAGGGGGTTTCTATTACTATTTTTATTCTTTTGTTTAATTCTGAAAATTTTAGAGACAATTTATAACAAAAAAATACACGTGTAAACAGGGTTATTCATAAAGGGTATGCTAAGCTGAAAAGGGTTTATAGTACTCATCATTATAAACAACTTTTACTATGGGACCAACCCAGAATTCGCGAAAAAAAAATCAGCTGTTCCATACATTTTGTCAAGTGTTATTGACATTTTTCTATGGAACAGCTGTTTTTTTTTCGCGAATTTCATGTTTGTTCCATAGTAAAAGTTGTTCATAATGATGAGTACTATGAGCCCTTTTCGGCTTAGCATACCCTTTATGAATAACCCTGTATATATGCTATTTTTTATTCCGGAAAACGTAGACAAAACTCGGAGAGCAGCTAGTTGTCAATAAAATGCAATGCCAAATAAACCTAAATCCTATAAACCGCTTCATTTTACAATCAATAGTAAGTGACCATTATATTCCGCTCGAAAGCTATGTAGTACCATTGTAACTGGAACTGGGGACTTGCAATAAAAATATAGGATGCTGCCGTCTAGACGGAACGTGTGGTGATGGGACTCTGAGGTGACTGCGAATTCGGTGTTTGAAGGGACTTAAAATTGCGGTAAAATTCAATAAAAAGTTTTAGAGAACAAAAGAGAAAAGAGCTTAGTAGTAGTTTAACTTGTACCTTCGTAGTACACGTCTAAGTTAAGATTGTCACCTTATGTTATAGTCGTCACAAAATAAGAGGCCCGTTTGGACACTTGAGAAAGACCGTAGAATGTAACTTGGAACGCTTTTCGCGCATACTTTATGGTAGCATGTGATGTCAAATTATAACGAAACTGTCAAAAACAGTTACGTTCTCAGTCTTCTTTTTTCATAGATTAGTGTTGTAACTTGTAACAAATTAATTATTGAATTGACGATAGCTCAACTTACGATTTTGGCTCATCATCCGAAGAAAATTATTGAATGAAGATTCAATCACTTTCGTTTTTTCTTGTTTTTTGTGATTGAATAATTGTTA
This sequence comes from Alcis repandata, assembly GCA_949125135.1. Classification (NCBI taxonomy): domain Eukaryota; kingdom Metazoa; phylum Arthropoda; class Insecta; order Lepidoptera; family Geometridae; genus Alcis; species Alcis repandata. The sequence goes on from OX421240.1 coordinate 5,798,898, forward strand.
TTATAACTAAAAATATTAAATTAAAGACAAATTGACCTCTCGCACCATTTCGTGTCATTTCAATATATGTACCTATAAAAGTTAAATTTTCGAATCGTAACCTTTATCCAAAGTACTTTACTCATACAAACTTGAATTGATTTATCGTGAGTATCGAGTACCGAGTCGTATGGTTACATCACTAGTTACGTCGCAATGACAAACGTCCAAACGGGCTTCTTATTTTGTGACGACTATAGTCTAAGTTATGTTCCATAATACTACTTACTCACTTACTAATCTACCAACGATGAAATCGCAAAAAAAACAGCTTTCCATAGAAAAATGTCCATGACACTCAACAAAACGTATGGAACACCTGATTTTTTCGGTTTCAGGGCACCATAGTAAGAGTTCTTTGTAATGATGAGCACTATATATATACTATATACTATACTATATACTATATGCTATATACTATATGCTATATACTATACTATATACTATACTATATACTATGGAACACCTGATTTTTTCGGTTTCAGGGCACCATAGTAAAAGTTCTTTGTAATGATGAGCACTATATATATACTATATACTATACTATATGCTATATACTATATACTATATTCTATACTATACTATATATACACTAGCTCTATATATAAGCATACTCTGCATACTCTTTCCTCATAACGCCGTATAAATCCCCTTTATTACCGCCTTTACAAATTTTCCTTACTTTAACAATGTTCCAGTCTAATGTATTTTCCTACCAAGTTTCACTAAAGCAACACACATGATGAATATTAACCTATTCTTTCTGTACGGCTATTCTGGGCCAGTAACACTGAATAGTAACTAAGGGGTCGTCCATTAGTCACGTGATGTTTTTGAATAAAAAATAAAAAGTAAATAATGCAAACGTTGCTGAACCGTGAACGTTGTTGAACCTTGTGATACATAGTGAGGTTATAATTCCCCCCCACCCGGCTTAGCATACCCTTTATGAATAACCCTGTATACACGTGTATTTTTTTGTTATAAATTGTCTCTAAAATTTTCAGAATTAAACATAAGAATAAAATTAAAATTAAATTAACGTTAAATTTCGAGTGAAAAGGAAAAGTTCAGAATGAGTTTTTCTTTTCCGCTTTCATTATTTCCCTCTGACGAAAGCTTGTAAATATGAAACAGTTTGTTCCTTCAGTTTGGAATTTATTGGGACGTGTGAATGTGTAGGTGTAATAAAACCTTAGAGGGATACAGTATTCTATCGGTTGAATGTTTTTTGGGTACTTTTCATTTAGTAAACCTTAGTTATTATTACCTTAATTTAGTTATTTAGTAGTACCCATACTGGTCTCGCTTGCCATACTTACTGTTTTTTTGGTGAATACCCAAACACAACTGTCCATTTTGTATCTTTTTTTTAAGTTTTAAAGTTTGTGTTTGTGTTTTGTTTTGTAGTGTAGTATTTTAAGTAAGCTTTACTTAATTTCGTTTAATTTAATTCTAAAATAATAAAATTATTTATATTATGTCACTATGTGTAACATTCATTATTATTAAAGGTCAATTAATATTTCTGATTTCTGATATCAACGTTTTGTCCCGGAGTAGATAGATTGTTTTCTTCTAAACCTTTTTTGCAGTCAATTAATATTTCTGATTTCTGATATCAACGTTTTGTCCCGGAGTAGATAGATTGTTTTCTTCTAAACCTTTTTTGCAGTCAATTAATATTTCTGATTTCTGATATCAACGTTTTGTCCCGGAGTAGATAGATTGTTTTCTTCTAAACCTTTTTTGCAGTCAATTAATATTTCTGATTTCTGATATCAACGTTTTGTCCCGGAGTAGATAGATTGTTTTCTTCTAAACTTTTTTCGCAGTCTAAAATGGACACTACTTTTTTGCTTTCATTTTTTCTTCCTATATCAATCTTCAATTTACTTTCAAGAAGTTAATAATCTTCGTACCTTTTGACGTTTCTCGGATGATATAACGATCCAAGCAAAGTTTTTGTGTTCAAGTTCAACAGCGATACTCAAACTGCGGCCCGCATTACTAATGTCGAATAGAACTGATAACGGGATAGAAAGTTTCTAAGTTTAGATTTGAAGGAATTTAAGTTTTTATCATCATCACACCAAAAATACAAGTAGAAGAATGTTAACGCTTGAAATTACTGTTACAATTTGGAGGCCTTATTGCTAAGAGTGATCTTTTCCAGACAACCTTAGGATGGACACATGGACAGGATACAAAAATTAGATATAGGGACACATGACTTACTTTTGCTATACCGTCTGCTACAGTCTCATAACAACGGTAAAAATATAAAAATACCGGTAAAATTTAAATTTTAAGGGCAATAAATTGTTCCGACAGCACGCCTAAATTAAAGACACCGGTTGTTTGTTTCAGAACAACAATTCTTTAGCCATGTCGAGCCTTCAGGCGGACTCACAACTCTGACTGACCGAGTTTATGGGTCGATACACATCTGACGGAAAATGTGTCGCGTATTACTCGACTATATACTCGACGCACTAGCGCATCATCGGTTGAGTGTGAAAGGTTGGATGTTTTATTATACATTTCTCTGTTCTGGCGTTACGCGACCGATAATACGCGACGCATTTTCCGTCAGATGTGTATCGACCCTATAAAAACTTATTTTTACGTCTTCCTTGCCAAAATAAACACCTAAAAAATGAGTCGAGGGCAAAGTAAAAAAAAAGTATGCAAAGTTATTCTGTACAAAATGTTGGTAGGTACATTTTAGAAATACCAATTAGACACCATTTAGATTAGACCAATTAGATTACCATTTTATCTCGCAGTACTTGTAATGGGTTGATTATACGTAACAAATACAGTGGAAAGACAGTAAATGGGCATACTCGACCGAGAAAATAAATCATGGTTCTAGTGACTGTCTCACCTTGTCAAACTGAACACAAACCGAGAACTCGGCGGAGGGCACTGTCTCGCCACTGTACTCGTTCCGTGTATTCAACCCGTAAGCTAGATTAGTTTCTAAATATGGTTTTAGCTTTTCTTTTGTTCCCATGTGTTGTTCAAAAAATCTTTGTTCTTTGCGCATATTTTTGTTAGGAGTGGAAGCGGATTTTCATCACCATATCATTTTATGCAGACGCTCGCTGATGTATGAATAATGAATTTAAAAGACTGCTCTGGGTTGGAGTGTTAGTTGTTCATGGCTTTCTGCTTAACCGACACAGGAAACCATAGAATAAAAATTAAAATACCACAGAAGAAAAACCATAGTCATGACGCAATACGGAGCAAAGTGTTTTTTAACAGGCTTTTAATTAACTTGTCTTGTTATATGGGTCAAATCTTGAAACTGAATTTTTGAACTACTTCTCGATGTCCGAATAAGTAGGTTTAATAATTATGATGTTGGTAGTAAGCAATACGTGTTACTCCGATAATAATGCAATAAAGAAGTTTAAAAAATCTGAAATATCTAGTTATTTTTAAATTTAGTTATTGAAGATTTGAGCCAAGCCATCGCTAGAATACTAGCTCTCGCCGCATTTGAAACTTTATTTTAATAAAAAACGTGTAAAAGGTTCAGTACTACAGTACACCAGTACATATATATACTCGCGTAAATTCGAGTATTCGGGTTTCAAAGTAATTTTAATGGACGAACTCGTCCCTTAGGACTTCTAAAAGTATTAGCCCAAAATGTGGGGGCAATGTTTTTGATAAAATCGAAGGATTATTGTCTTTAAAACTGTATTACGAGTATGTAATAAGTTTTGTAAGACAAAAAGGTCTGAAAGCTAAAACAAATATGGTATAATTCTATCTCACTACTTATGTCAAAATGTTTTTAGAGTCACGTACCCAAAGGGTAAAATGGGACCCTATTACTAAAACTCCGCTGTCCGCCCTTCTGTTTGGCTGTCTGCCCTTCTGTCACCAGGCTATATCTCATGAACCGTGATAGTTAGATTGGTAGTTGTAATTTTCACACATGATGTATTTCTGTTGCCGCTACAACAGAAAATAAAAAAACAGAATAAAGTTAATTATATAGTTAAGGGGGCTCCCATACAACAAACGTGTTTATTTTGTCGTTTTAATAGATAATGGCATTTGCCGGTTTTGATTATTTTTTACTTTATTTCTCGCGGTAGATATAATTAAGAACATTATCTATAAATATCTATTAGTTTATGAAAAGTAGAGGTAAGTTAATTGCGTGCTATTCGATATACCATATGCCTTAGTTGCAACGGTTATACATACGAACATCTATGCAAAGATTCGATTTTATTATTACATTTAGAACCAATTCAAACCACAAAGAAAACTCCTCAAATATAAAACATAACTCTTAATCTCTGAAACATAGATCACGCCAACATCAATTACAAACGGCTCTGATACCAATTAGAATAATTAAAACCCGGCCGACGTTTCCCGGACAACATGAATATTACAACCCGAGGGATACGATTGTTGAGGCGTTTATCCGAAGCATTTATACTCCAAATGATTGTAATTGTTATCACTTTGTTAAATATTATTTTATACATTTCTATTGTTGTCGCTTTATGTAAGCTAGTCGAAAGTCTTAGTTATTTTTTTTCATAGGCGGACGAAAATCGTGAGATCATTGTGGAGCGATTATTATGTACCTACCTACTATTGTAATTGTTATAATTTTGTTAAGACCTTCTTACTCGTACTTCTGAAACTTTAATATCTGCTAGTCGGAAATATTACATAATGGAACTGCCGACATTTCTGTTGATATACATACGGATATTTCAATTTATTTTTTGTCATCTATGCAGTTTTAGATTTTTTTTTTTTTTTTTTTTTTTTTTTTTTATGCCATAGGTGGCAGACAAGCAAACGGGCCGCCTGATGGTAAGCGATCACCGTCGCCTATGGATACCTGTAACACTGGAGGCATCACAGATACGCTGCCGACCTTTTAAGATTCTATTAACAGCCCTTTTGAAGAACCCAATATTGTAGCTACTCGGGAATACAGGTGGAGGGAGCTCATTCCACATTTTGCAGGTGTGTGGCAAAAACGACCGTGTAAAACGCACAGTGTGCGATTTCCACTTATCGATAATGTGGGCATGAGCACCCAAACGGTGGCGGCTAGTGCGGTGGTAAAACCGCGACGCTGGAATTAGCTCGAATAATTCTTCAGAACACTCCCCATTGTAGATGCGATAGAAGATGGAAAGAGACCCGACGTCTCTACGCATGCTGAGCGGCTCTAGGTGCTCGGTGAGCTTGGGGTTGTCGACAATTCTGACAGCTCTACGCTGTAGTGCATCAAGAGGCTCAAGTTGATACTTGGGTGCTCCGTTCCAAAGGTGGGAGCAGTACTCCACATGAGGTCGGACTTGTGCTTTATACAGCAAAAGTCTTTGACTCGACGTGAAGTAGCGCTTAGCCTTATTGAGCACACCAAGTTTTTTTGACGCAATCTTGACCTTACTTGCAATATGACCACGGAACTGTACATCAGCAGAAATGTCAACTCCCAGGATCCCAATGCTCCCCGAAACCTGGAGAGGAGCGTTCTGAAACCGAGGAGCTAAAACGAATGGGGCTTTTTTAGCGGTGAACGCGCAAACCTGTGTCTTGGTAGGATTGAACTGAACCAAGTTCAGATTACCCCAATCGGAGACTAACTCAAGTGAGGCTTCTACCTCGGACACTAGTTTGTTCCTACTTTCTTCAACAATGGCACGAGGAGTGTTAACACGGCCGGTATACTGTGCATCGCCAGTGCTGTCATCCGCATAACAATGCATATTGCTAGTTTGCAACATGTCATTGATGTGGAGAATAAAGAGTGACGGCGATAACACAGAACCCTGCGGGACACCGGCGTTGATAGGCATACTCTCGGAGCACGAACCGTCGACAACGACCTTGATACTCCGATCAGACAAAAAACTGGTGACCCAAGTGCATAACCCCTCAGGAAGGCCATAGGATGGTAATTTGGATAAGAGTGCCCTGTGCCAGACCCGATCAAAGGCCTTGGCTATGTCCAGACTAACTGCAAGTGCCTCCCCTCTACTCTCCACGGCTTCAGCCCAGCGGTGAGTGAGGTATACCAGAAGATCACCAGCAGATCGACCATGACGAAACCCGTACTGACGATCACTAATGAGCTGGTGTTCCTCAAGGTAACCTAGGAGCTGGGTATTTACCACTCGCTCCATCACCTTACAGAGTAGAGAGGTAATAGCTATGGGCCTGTAGTTAGACGGATTGGACCGATCACCTTTCTTAGGGATCGGGTGAACCAGGGCAATCCTCCACGAAGACGGTACACATCCTGTTGAATAAGAAAGTAGGAAAAGACGCGTTAAGACCGGAGTCAACTCGGGAGCGCAGGTTTTAAGAACGATAGCCGGAATGCCATCAGGCCCGCTCGACTTTCGAACATCAAGGGACAAGAGTTCCTTCCGTACCGCTTTCTGAGAAAAACGTACTTCGGGCATGGAACTCTCACACCGCGGAATGGAAGGTGGTGTGGCGCCCCCATCGTCGAGAGTCGAGTTTGAGGCAAATAGAGTACCAAGAATATCGGCTTTCTCCTTTGCGCTGTGGGCCAAGGTGTCATCCGACCTTCGTAAGGCTGGAAGAGAGGACTGACAGAAGTTGCCTTCAGCAGCTTTGGCTAATGACCAAAAAGCGCGACTCCCAGAAGGAAACTTCGCTAATTGGTCGCCAATCCTGCTAATGTGAGCTGCTCGGGCCTCGGCAATAACCCTCTTGCAGGACCTAGACACAGCATTAAGCTTTTTCTTCGAGACGGAGATGTTAGGGTCATGACTAGCGAGTGCATCGGTCCATGATTTAAAAGCGGTTCGCTTTAAACGAGAAGCTTCCGCACAGGATTTGTTAAACCATGGACGGCTCCGTCCACCGACGCGCACGACAGAGCTTGGAATATAACATTCCATTCCTTGAAGCACGACATCAGTAACGGAGTCAACACAAGTGTCAACATCGTCAGAAGAAAAGCAAAGCTGCCCCCAGGGGTAGGATGCGTAAAACTCACGCAGTCCATCCCAATCCGCTGACCGATAGTGCCAAACACTGCGCTTACCAGAAGGAACGGCACGAGCGCGTTCTGAGATTGGCACTGAAGTACGAATGAGGCAGTGATCTGAACCACCAAGTGGGTTTTTGACAGATACCTGGTACTGGTCAGGGTGTGAGGTCATGAAAAGGTCCAACAAGGAAGGGTCATGGCACTCAACGTCAGGAATTCTGGTAACTCCAGTAACGAGTTGAGAGAGGCCGTGAGCTAAGGCAAAGTCCGATGCAGCACGACCCGCGTGATCAGTAGTTTTGGAACCCTGGAAAGAATAAACCCCCGGAAAGATTAAACCTCTGATGGCATTGCTAGACACTGTAGAATGAAGAAGTCTTTTACTTTCGAATTTTGTGTTTTTTTTTGGGTTGTTGGTTACACAATTACACATATCAAATTATAGGGGGAAATAAAAAATCCTCTTAAAATGATTTTTCATGTTGAATTAATGTTTGAAACACCATTTTTATAAGTAAAGATGAATACATTTGATCGAAGTAGTTGTAATTATTTCATCTTGTAAATTATTCTAGAACCAGATTGAATTCTACCTAGACTTTCACAGCATCACAATGAATCCAAGTTTCAAGCTTACAATACAAGAACTAAGTTGGCAAAGATCTGAGAAGTTGCAATTTGATCTCGAAAACTTTACGGCGCGTTCGAGCATAGTTACGAAGCCGTTATAACTTCGTAGAGGCCGCTTTCGGAAAGTATTTTGACTCATGAATAAGGTAGGTACGTTTTGACACATAGGAACAACTGAAGTTTGTCATCGCAACAAATAAAGAGGTTCACTAGTAATTTCATTGCTCGAAGAACTTTTTTCTTTTTGAGAATGGCAAGTGCCTCTAAATGCAATATAAATCTACCTATCTACTCTATTTATTGATGACATCAGGCTTGCGCAAATGATTTTTACATATACAGGGTTATTCAGAAAGGGTATGGTAAGCCAAAAAGGGCTCATAGTACTCATCATTATAAACAACTTTCACTATGGGACCAAACCGGAATTCGCGAAAAAAATATCAGCTGTTCCATAGAAAAATGTCAATGACACTTTCTGAATAACTCTGTATTTGAAACATTTAACATACGGAAAATGACGTTACATATATTGAAAAAACTACACCATACCAGGTTTTGGTGAGTTTTTAGAACTTGATTACTTTTAATTGCTGTATTTTTAAAGCGTTTTGCGATAAAATAAGTATTTGAACAAGTTTTACATTAGGTCGTGTTTAGCATGGCTCATAAAGATACTGATAAGCCCTAACAAAATTACATCAGCGTAAATTCAAATTACGGAAGCTATTCAGCTTTATGGGAAGCAAAATGGAGAAAGCGATGCCTAAAGTTTGTACTTGTAACGATGAAAACAGAATCAAGGGCAGAATGTAACATGAACTTTGTTGGCGAGATCATTGACCGATTAAGTCTTAATGTTCTGTCCTATCCTTAGAGAACATTCCGTTTCAGCGTAAAGACGTAGAAAACAAATATACATACATACTAGCTGACTCGACAGACGTGTCCTGTCAAAAGCCATTGCGTAACTATAGCAACCGTAGTATGTTGATGCTAACTTGTCAATTTATAGTAAAAATTATCAGTATATATATAATTTGCAATAAATTAAAATTGCGACTCTATAATTTGAGATTTAAACTATCCTATCTCTCAAGTTGGATCGAACTGCACATGGTGTGCGAATTTTATTATAATCGGTTAAGTGGTTTAGGAGTCCATTGAGGACAAACATTGTGACACGAGATTTATATATATTAAGATTAACTCAGTCACAAACTTTTGTATTTACAATATTATTAGTATTGTGTTTTTCAATGCCATTCTTATTTCTTTTGTAGGTGGTGCCTAAGAAATACCAAATGTTGCGCGCGCAAAATTGATTTACCCTTTTTTTTAACGTGAGCTTGTCCGCGTTTGCCCACCAACTCGCCTGATGGTAAGCGACGATGTGGTCGAAGATGAAGCACGCAGACTTAGAAGATACCTATTCACTCTGACCTTGAAAAGCCAAAGATTCTAAGATAAGTATCTCTCAGGGAACAAGGAAGCCGGCAGTTTCATTCCTTAGCTGTACAAATCAAAAACGTAGATTCGAAACTTGGAACTGAACTTAATTTTGAGATCATTAATTGGCTAAGTGTGTCAATAACCGATTTCTGATTCGTCTTCTGAACACTAGTGTCATTCGTGAAATGTAAGTTATTTTAATTAACGGAAATAGTTTACATTGCCCGTGTTCAGGGGTTTTGCCCCCTAATCATGTTAGGGGTTAGCTCGAAAAAAAAAAAAACAACCGCCAAGCAAACAATCAACACAGGACAAAGAATCGAAACCAAAAATTTAACGTGTTGTCCGACCAACGGTAGCACTCAGATGTAAATTCTACTCGCGGTAACCCATCCTAAGACTGACCGTATCGCCCATTGGTTAACAATTAACACCTAGACTAGCACTACAATTCTTTTAATACTCCTCAAACTTTTACTCACTTATCAAGACAGTAGCTAATTAAAAAAAAAAAATACAAAAAGTTCTCGAAAGGTTCTAATCTAAAACTTTTGCCACGACCTTAGATTTCACCTATCCTGTTCGTTGTTCCCACAGCACGCCTCGTTTATATTTGGCCCAACCCTACTCCACCTGTCATCGCCTAGAGTCACGTGTCTCACCCATGTCCATTCGAGTCCCATGATCCAACTGACAGACGGATTAGTACATACAGCCAAAGAAGTACGGGAGTAATGGGTTAAGTTAGGGTGACATAATACTGTTTCGAGATGATTGATAGGATTGGGTTCTGATAACAAGTTATGTATGCTAAAACTCGAACAAAACAATTAAGTTTCGTAAATAGACCTCTACATGGTAGCCATAGTTTCCATAATTATGTAGCAGTTTCCACATATAGCTGTACCGGGCTTGTTGTGATTTATCAGTTTTCTCACAATTTTTACGGATATAAAGTAACATAATAAAATGATGAGATTAAAGGATCGTCATAATTACTCATTATTGTGATCCTTACTGTTTCTTTGTTATACTTTTTAGCTGCCTTAGAGCCTCAGATAGGGGAACTAGGGGCATGACGGGGACGCTAAGGGAAAATTATAAAAAACTATATTAAAAATCAACATAATGTTTTCATTTATTTATGGCACTATAGTAACTTAATCAACTACTAATTGGCATAGTCTTTGGACGAAAATGTTATCACAAATTTCTAATAATAATAATTTTTTAAGTAAGTATACATAAAAAAACCGTCTCGCCCCGTATGTGGGGTAAGATGGGGAATGATAAATGGGGCATGATGGGGTTAAGGGGCAAGATAGGATTCTCATTTATCTTCACAGAAAAAAACAAAATAAACGATTTTTCAATCTAAATATCTTTAAACAATCTGCGGAAACTATTAGCGACTAGGAGCGACGGTGCCCTAGTGCTTAAGGTATCTGTCTCGTAAGCGAGAGGTACCGGGTTCGAATCCCACTCGGCCATGTACCAATGACTTATTTGGTTATGTATGACCAATGAGTTATGTACATCTAACCATTGCTCTTACGGTGGGGGAAAACATCGTGAGGAAACCTGCACATTCAGGAGACTTAATGTGTAAACATGATCCAATCTGGTCAGGTTCCCCTGCTAGCAGGGTCACGAAGGTCGGGTGGCAGTCGCTCCACTGTAATTACCTGATCTGCCGAACCTTGGATCATGGTCAAAGCGGACCCCGGTTTCTCACACGTGAGAGCACAGCCGGGATACATGCTAAAATGATGGTGAATCTGCGGAAACTATTGACAATAGAGCATTGTGTGGGGCATAATGTGGTACCCCGTTATGCCCCGTACGATTTACACCATCTTGCCCCAGTCACTGTTTTTAAAGAAAATAAAATTTTAAAATACACGGTTAGAACCATTACACTTTTGAATTATGCCTATCCACTGTAAGGAAAACGTAATACAAATCAAAAATAAATCATCATTTCAATACTATTTCTTACCTGTTTCTGAAGTTGTTAAGAAACACAAAATATTGCATCAAACATGCACGTTAACAAAAATTTGATTGTAAACAAAGAACGCACGCACTTTCGCCGACTGTCATGGCCGCACTGAGTATTGTTCCCCTACAGATTTATCTGAGGTTGGAGTGAAAATGTATCGGACAGACCGAAAGACAAATGGGTAAAGATACTTTCTAACAATAGCGTGACAATCGGATGTGTTATCTTTTGGTTAGTAAAAGAATCGAACTATTATTTCCTCATCAGTCGGATATTCCATCCATTTCCAGATATAAATCATTGGCAGGTGTAAAACGTTCTCGTATCGGTTTCCTGGCGGGCGTTTTGTTACTCATCTCACGTAGTTCTGGCACGAAGTTTTGAACACCTCTGAACGGAAACATAAATATTTGTACTGTTTCAGCTTTACCAGTAGGTTGCTACATTTAAAATAGGACCAAGGAGACAATCAGGACTGTTTCTGGACTTTTTGGTTCGAAAATTCAAAGATAAATTTATAAAATCAATTATATATAAAATAGGTACTTACCAACATGTATTGAAGCAGTTACCAATATGTGATTTTTTAAAAGGGACAGGAGAGTAGTAGATTCGTTAAATTAGTGTGTAATGATTTATTTATCTATACCTACTCATACTATAAAGAGGTAAAGTTTGTATGTTTCCAAAAGGTATTATCCGGAACGACCAATTTAAAACATTATTTCACCAATGGAAAGCTTCAGTACTATAGTCCTAAGCTGTTTTATAGTCCTAAGCCTCGGCTTTCAGCCTCGCAGGACCGGGCATGTATTCTCGAGAATTAATTAGTATAGTAGGTGTCGTGGCAACATAAACCGACTTCCATATTGGCATGAACAAACATTTCTATTACGTCACTCGAACACAATTTCTAAATAAACTGCGGTTTGATTCCATGAATGTTAATAAGGATACTCAATACATAGACATAAAGATTTGGCACAAAAATCGGTAAAGTTAATGAGATCTTGAATCGCTAGTCCACACAATGCGCTGCAATAATCCTTCCATCGTCCGAGACGTGACCTGCACGGGCCGCGGACAAACTGTATTTCCGCAGCTTTTATTCCGCGAGAAATTCTAGCTTTGTCATATCTACGCGCAGATAAAAACGGGTGAAAGATAACACATCCAAGGCCCATGCAAGGCGAAGGCCTTGCATGGGCGTTTAAACATCAACTCGCCTGTTGGTAAGCAAAGTTGTGGTTGAAGAGGAAGCACGCAGAAATGTATTATGTTTCACGGCTTCATTCGACGCGATTTTGTTTTTGTTTACATATTGTAGTTATGTCTCACGTACTGGCCCTCAACACGGATTGTTTAGAGATTTTATTCCCCGCTTTCAAAGTTTTTTATTCTGGTAACACTAGAGATCGTCCATAGTCGTTAAGTTCGTTACTATCGTACCCCCACCTCACTTCAGAGCCCAGAGGGGAGCCATCGGCCGGTCGAACTTCATTCCGTGTTTCCGTGCCGAGGCCTTCGCACGCAAACTAAAACAAGTTGCAATGGAGAAACCGAAAGCGGGTAGCGGGTAGCGGAAAAAAGCGACGAAGAAATAAAGGATTGGCGCGTCGAGAAATCATCGAAGTCTCATCTGACAGCGAGCCCTTTCTACATTGGATCGCAGCCTCAATCTGCACCGTACTGTTCCCGTTTTACATGGGTCTTGCGGATACTGTCCACCGTACTGTTCCCATTTTACATGGGTCTTGCGGATACTGTCGCATAAAAATGACAACCTCTGTACTGCACCCTTTCTACATTGGGTCTTTACACAATGGCTTAAGTGTACCCTTTGGGTCGCAGCCTCACTCTGCACTGTACCCCCTTTTACATGGGTCTTGCGGATACCGTCGCATCGGACCTGATCCCGTCGCATCAAAATGACGAAGAAGCGACGCGTGTGTGTTTACACAGTGTGACTATGCCTGCTTTAAGAAAAGAAGGGCTGGTCCGCGTCTTCTTGCTTGTGAGAAAATGCGTCGCTGCAACATCGGAGCAGAGCATCGGAGCAGATATCGTCGCATCGGAGCAGATACCGTCGCATTGGAGCAGATACCATCTCATCGGAGCTGATACTGTCGCATCGGAGCATCGGAGCAGATACTGTCACACATGTTAACATGCATCATACGCAAAACCTCTGACTAAACGAAACTTTCTGAAAAGTAGGGTAGTTCGCATTTTCTTGCCTTGGGTAAAGAAATGCGTCACCGTTACGTCTGTGCTGATACTTTCACATCAAGAACCCTGAGTTTTTTACTAAGCTACAGCTTAGCTTAGCCTTGGTTAGTTGCAAAGTGTTACAAGTTGCATATCCAAACGAAAAACTGACTAGTTATATTTTGTGCAGTGTATGCTAATTATTACAGGAAGTGTATATTATGTGCTCAAACCACCTTAAATATACTTATTACACTTACTTACTTTATTTTTATTTACTGTTGTGGCTGTACTTCTGTAATTTTGACTTCAAGTTGGGCTATTTAAACCTTTATGAAATATTAACGTTATTTTTGCTTAATCATAGCTTACGCTACACTCGGGCTAATATATTGTCTAAAAATTATGTTATAAACAGCTAGTAAATGCAGGGACATGACAAGAGTATAAATATAATTATTATGTGCTTATACAACACATTCTACTATGCTAAGCCTTGCAAAGCTTTTGCTTTGCTCTTGTTTTTAAAGTATTTTTCACATTACGAACATGTTCTTACATTATAATTCTAGAATAACATTCTAGTTTATGCTATACATATACCTAGTAGGTATTATTACTGTGTAATACACTTCTTTAATTTGAGGCAATACAGTATTCTACGAGATACGACGTGTTTACTGTGCATTATAATTCTAGAACGAACATTCTAGTTTATGCTATACAGTATTACTGTGCAATATACTTCTTTAAGTTGCTGCAGAACAGTATCCTACGAGACGCGCCGTGTTTATGTTGTTTTATACTATGCATAACCTCACTAGTTGATGCAGTACAGTGTTCTACGGGATGCGACACACAATTATTAAATAAAAATTCATATCAATAAGTATACGTTTATTTAGGATTATCACATCCATAGGACTTAAAAGTAACAAAAATCAATAAATAAATAAGTCTGAATTACACTACGTTTTATGTAACGTTTGTAGGATGCAGTATTCTACGATGTGTGTCGCTATGAAAATTAACGAAGTTTTGACACGTTTTTTTCTGCTAAATACGATATGGGTGTCTTACACCGCATTATAGGTACTATGCAAAAGTTAGGCAAACAGTTTACATTGTGCTATACTTCTCCAAGTCGGCAATTGTTATTTTTACTCCTTAATTTATTTTATTTTTAGGTACATTTATACCTCTAGTTATTAGTTATTATATGAACAAACAGTTTCTACAAAACCATAACTGTGTGCGTTTGCCACATAAATTGATATACCTATTGATCATTATTTTAACACATTATTTTTGATAATTTCGTTATCAATATCTTTAGGAGGATTGTCCGTATGATTCAAAATACCACCGAGCACCGAGCTATATGTTACTATTATTTTCAAGTTAGGAAACTGCTGGATACAAATTTTTCAAAAGTAAAGTAATGTGTCACTGACACTTCAGTCTTATACCATACTTTATTAAGTTAAAGAAGGGTAACACAAGAAAAAATATATTATGTATATTATATAAAAAATTTATTCCTGAGTTCAGATCATACAAGGACACATATTTTGTCACATGGTTAGTTTTTTACGCTGTATGCTACTCTATGTATTCTTATACGACGAGAAACGTCTATCACGATGGGTTTCTTAAGTAAATGGTAAATGTCACATTTTCAATTATTCATTGCTGATACACATTAAGTAAAACAGAGATAAGCAGAGTTACAAAAATGCAAATACACTTGGTCCGATTAATCGATTCACTTCATAATTTGGTGTGACAGCCGCTCTCACTAGGCGACGGCTTTATATTAGGAGAGTTAACTTTGAACATTGGTAGACGCCCGCGCCACCAGGTTGGAGGAGCACAGTTTGTTAGCAGTAGAAAATAGAACCATCACTGCCACCGCCGTGTGACAGTTGCGGCTACTGAGAGGAATTCAAAAAATTCAAAATTCAAAATAATTTATTCAAATATGGGTACATCAATGCACACTTATGAATGTCAAATACAGTTTTTACGAATAAATTAATACACAATAAATTAAATGTCAAAGAAAACAATATTATTAGAATGTCAAAAGGAGTAGAATTTGCGCAAATTCTTGTAGACCGGGTGCCTCATCCTAATTGCAAAAATGTTTTTTGTTTTTATTTTTATCGTAGCTGAAATTTAATTTACTTAAATAGAGACTCCAAGAAGATATGTAAGTTATGATAAAGTATCGCCATGATGACGACCAGAAATCGATATTAGTAATGCGAGCTAGTAATATAATTAAGGCTTAAGAATTCAAGAAAAATAAATGTTGGATTTTGTTTGAAAAAATCAAAGTACCTACACAATGTTTACTTAACTTAAAACTCATTGATGGATCATTAGTGTCACTGTCAAATGCTGATATCGTCATTTATTCAGTCAAATAAAATCAAGTTAACTTCAATAATTAAACAATTATATGTACAAAAACTTGGCTTAAACATTAAGCAATTCATTATTTTTAGATTAAAGATCCCTTGAGTTTTTTCAGTAATGTGATATACTCGCAAAATATTATGAATAATGCTAAAAGACAATAAGAATTTATCCTAGTGCATGTAAGCATTATATTTCTTTTTTTTTTTGTGATTTATTTATTTTTTTTTGACATTGTAAGTTTTAACTTCAATTTCTACCAGCTTGAATGTCCTTGCTGATGTCTTATCACACGAACTCTGCACACCCATACATTGGTTTATATGACTCAAACAACGTAGTTGGTTAGCCAAGGACCCATTTCGTTGATTTTACAGAAATAATGTCACTAATACAATACAATAACTGATTATTATGTACTAAATCTTGGATTACATTTTCTGATATGACACATAGTCACAGTTATCAGCCAGAATTACAATTATTAATTTTATTAAGTTTTTTCAATATTAGTATTAATAACTTTTTTAAATAGACTGTAAACCTAACCGTATCTAACGATAGACGGACTCCACCACTAAATCCAATAAAATAATATTTATCTTATTAGTTCTTCATTAGTTGGAGTTTTCTCGTGCTGGCGACATGTCGCAGTATCGTCCAGCACCTACACTGGGAATGTCTTCTGGGAATATTGTATCATCATACATTATGATTTTATGTACCTATATAGGTAGAAGAAGCAGCATAGATACAGATCCAGCTCTCAAATAAGTTATCATACTTTGTTAGCGTAGTATAAAAAATCTAACGGTTCGAAATTTATTTCAAAACTGACATGCTGGGATGGATGCTCAGAACATTTTAAGCTAAATGTTCACAACATGCCAACAGTCTGTGGCGGGATCGATTCGGTGATAAACATCATATAAAAGGATATACATAATTATGTATTTGTATTTTGTGAAAAATTTGTTTCACATTTCACTAATTTTCTCTGAACATCCTACAATATGTAAACAAAAACAAAATCGCGTCGAATGAAGCCGTGAAACATAATTAATGATCAAACGAACTTACCAAGTGAAGTTCGATCACAATTATGTGAACGGCTTCATTCGACGCGATTAATATATACACCCTCCCATAAATAGCTTAGCTAAGTAACCTACTTAGTACTTATATACAATGTATATAAATGCCCTAACCCTAATAATGAAATGTGAAATTGATAATTGGTAATCATAATCAATTTATGGGTAATTTTTTCCATTACCGGTCACAAAATAAGTAGTTAGTAAAACTATTGCTCTAAACAGAATGAAGTTCGACCGGCCGATGGCTCCCCTCTGGGCTCTGAAGTGAGGTGGGGGTACGATAGTAACGAACTTAACGACTATGGACGATCCCTAGTGTTACCAGAATAAAAAACTTTGAAAGCGGGGAATAAAATCTCTAAACAATCCGTGTTGAGGGCCAGTACGTGAGACATAACTACAATATGTAAACAAAAACAAAATCGCGTCGAATGAAGCCGTTCACATAATTGTGATCGAACTTCACTTGGTAAGTTCGTTTGATCATTAATTATATGCATTAAAAACCCCTGTCAGTGTTTACAAAACACGTTCCATCTCCGTCCCGTACACGTTACGAACCTTTAAAAGACTTAGAAAACTTTTATTCCGCGAAAAAGTGACTAACACATCCATATTCTAACTTTTCACATCTACCCGCATAAAAACGACAAAAAAACAATTTGTTCACGACGCGCGACGTACCTAAGTAAAGTCGCCGTCCATGAATATTTCACATCTCCATTACCGATATACAAGCAGGGTATAGTTGTGAAGGTGTATTTATGAGCCGTCTGGTAATTACAGATGGGAACGTAAGTCAAGGCCACTCTGGGGCCATTCGAACCTTATTAGTGTAGGCCGCAGTAAATACCACTCTATAGCTTACTTGTGCGATCGCTGTTTAGTTTCTGGTGTTAGGGGAGAAGTAGCTCATTACTAAGTGAGAAATATTACTGATACTCTTCGTGATAAGGTCGAATTGAGTTCAATGAAAAATATATCATAAGGTATTGCACGCCTGTGGGTTAGATATCAGATACCCGACTGTCCAGTCTTCCTGAAAAGCTTTCTTGATTAAGTTTACATTGTAGGTAATAGTAGGTATGTGTGTTTATTTTTCGAGTAGAAACGTATTACAGTCACCACATGGCACTTGTAATACTTTTAAAAGTTATTTAGATTGCCTAGCTTAACGTCATTTTACTTTTGCGTAATTCAAAAACAAAGTGTGCAGTGCAAACTTATAATATCACTTAACTTTAAACAGTGTCAAATGGAAGGCCCTTTGCATTCAGAACTTATTTTGAAGGAACTTTGGAATTAGAATTTCAGAGTTCTGTACATGCTCGATACTACGCAAAAGTACTAAGCAATTTCCAAATTATTACTTTTTTTAAACAGGTACGCTTAGATCGACCAGCTAATAATGGCAGCGTCTGTAGATGAAAAAATATATTTTATGTCCATGGATACTTAAGTATCCTAAGCAAACAAACGCAGTAGTTTTAACTCATAGTGAAAAGTGGTATCTGTTAAATTAACAGTGAATAAAATCGTTTAATTAAACCAATCACTTTTCCTCTAACAATAGACAAGCTATTTATTATTCCTAACATAAATATTAGAGCTCGTCATTCTATTTTCGTTGCTTTTGCAAACATTTTGAAGTAGGTTAACCAACGTTCCGAGCTTTTATGATTATTTATCCTCAAACAGGTCTAGAAGAATAACAACATTTAAGGATGTGCGAGAAAAGTCTAGCCTCTTTTCGCGATTTATACAAGAAAATATTATAGTCTTTGCTGAAGCGTGATGTTGGGTAACCAGATAAAAAGATGAATTTTTGTCACCCTTTGCTGACACCTCTCTAAAGAGATATTGATAATTTTGTAATGGAGATAGCTTTTGTCCCGGATTAACACATAGGTCACTTTTCGTCATCACCATTTTTCAACACTTCGGGGGTGAAACCACAGGGCACAACAAAAAAAAATTACATAAATAAATCTACTACAATCTCATTCGCGTCCTCTCAATGCGAAACTCCTGGATGCCACATAATAATTGACTACCCACAAAGTTTCCAATATATGTGATGTCTAGAAAGTTATCTAGTCTATCCTCCACTAACATTCATTAGATCATAATTTACGTAGTGTGGAGATAACGGAAAAGTTACTCCTTTCCTCCCCTTTTCGGCAAATAAAGCCATTTTTTACCTGCAATAAAAGCGAGGGCCGACTTTTTTATTCGGTTATTAAGAGCGATTTGTGAGAAATTTGGATTTGTGCCAAAAAATTGCAATCAGCAGAACTGCTTTCTTTACGTGAGAAGTAAGTTATGGGTACGTAAACAGGTACGTTCTAAGGGTTATGTTTGGGTAAGATCGTTCTGAGGACATTGACACGTTTATGTTTGTCTCGACGATGAAGCTAGTCTAGATTCTAATAAAAAAAGGAAAAATCTTGGGAAATCACCGAGTTCACAGAGGAGTTTTTATATCGGGTTTTCGAAGGTGAAAGTCCGACACATTTTTATTTTTATAGCACAATAACAAATTTTATACAAACGATAGATACTGTATTACATAGGAATCGATCTTCGGAATTCAATACGTCCGTAATTAACTTGTGGAAACTATTTGTGCTTGAACCACGGATCTTGTGATGTTGGATTTCAAAAATTGGCTCTGATTTTTTTAAACCGGGCGTTAAAGATTTTGTGGTTTCTGTGTTTCTGTTGCTCAGAAACAACTCTATTATTTATAAATAGTTGCGAGCTAGGTAAAACTAGTGCTGTCAAAGAAAATATTCAAATATAGAATTACTAGCTGACCCGGCAAACGTTGTTTTGCCATAAATTAAAAATTATTTCTAGTGACTATTAAAAAATAGGGATTGGTGATAGAAGGGTGAAAATTTAGGGTTGTATGTATTTTTTAATGCCACATAAGCAACAATATAAGAAATAAAAATTTTGTCCAAAAAATAAAAATAAATGTTTGGGGTGGACAACCCTTATCACTTAAATAGATGTTGGCCGATTCTCAGACCTACTCAATATACTCACAAAATTTCATGAGAATCGGTCAAGCCGTTTCGGAGGAGTACGGGAACGAACATTGTGACACGAGAATTTTATATATAAGATAAAGAAAAAGCATGCTAAGCCGACAAATGCTCATTGCATTCATACTTAAAAAAAAATTAATTCAAAATTATTTATTTATTTATTTAAATAAATAAATAAATAAATAATTTTGAACATTTTTTACTATTTAAGTATGTAACATATTCTAAAAAATACATAAATTAAATGTTCCAAAGAAAATGTCAATGATACGCGGACCAAAGGCATGGAACATCTATTTTAGCGATTTTAGTGGTGTTGTTATTGATAAGTAGTACTATAAGCCCTTTTTGAAATAACAATGCCTTTCCTTAAATACGAGATATTTATTTTTATGTCATAGGTTGGATAAGCCGTGGTAGCTCAATGGGAGAACAGCCGCTTCGCATTCTTGAGGTGGCGGGTTCAAACCCCGACTCGTACCAATGAGTTCTTTGGAACTTATGTACGAATTTACATACCACTGGCTTTTCGGTGAAGGAAAACATCGTGAGGAAACCTGCATATGTCTGGAGAAGACATTCAATGGCGTATGTGAATCCACCAACCCGCACTTGGCCAGCGTGGTGGAATACGGCCTAATCACCCAGATAGACCTGTATCCCAGCAGTGGGAGGATTAAAGGTTGCATATGATGAGGTTGGATACCGCACTAATATAAGGGCCCATCGAAGTTGTACAACAAAACCACAAGACAAATACGGCCTTAAGCTTTTCATCTTCAACCTCTGATATAAACGGAAACGTAACCAACCTTCAAACAACTATTATTGCCAAACTTGGGACAGTTCGCCGGAATCAATTAAGTTTCTCGAGTTCAAAGACCGGTTGAATCGGAGGAAACTTGCGAAGATCGGTCGGACATTGTTTGAGATAATCAGATAAACCTGAGAAACATGAAGCACTGTGTTAGATTTTGCCAGTTATTCCACCGCCAAGCAGTAATGTGCAAACATTACTGTGTTCCGGTTGGAAGGGCATTGTTTCCAGTGAAATTACAGGGCAAATGGGAGATTAAACAACTTTATATCTCAGGGTGACGAGCGCAGTGCTGTGCCACGCAGGGTTTTGAATTCTGCGAGTTCAAAATTCTGGGTAGCGCAGACCTGTTATGGGCAAACGTGACGTTTAACATCAGGCGAGCGATTTGCTCGTCTCGTCACTCAATTACATAAAAAAAAAAAAAAAAAAAAAAAACATACACAAGCTTTAAAGTGCCGCGAGTGAAGGAGTATTGATATATCAATGTGTCTTGTGTAAGTGAGTCTTGTGTTGTGCGAAAGTAGAGGAGTTCTTAGCTTCACCCAAATCTAACGCAGCGCTCCATCTTTCTTTCTAATTTCATCTGAGTTTAGACGTAATAGGATTAGGAATCCGGGTCTTATGTTCTTAGACCCTTGAAATTCCTCGCGATTTGATGAACCTACCTATAACTTTTGCAAAAGTGACACTTAATCTCTTCTTTAATTATACTTAAAAATTAATCTAACTTATAAAAACTGCTAAGCAATTGCTTAAATTGACAAATGACTAACTCTGCCGTCCACTAACTATAAAGCCGTTAAGCCACAGGGGGTCGATTTTTACTTTTAAACATGATAGGATAGAGTTTAAAATTCTCTATCTACCTGTCTAACAAACGTGTTCCTATCTGTCATAGGTCCTAAGATAAAAATAGCACAAACGCCGCTACATGACATTTCTTTTCAACATTACACGTCTATAAAGTCGTCATATAACATTATCTAACTAACTAGCCGCTATAATCCCATAACGACATAAATAATGTATTAAAATATCAAATAATTACTTACCTATAAAGCCGTTTATTGTGTTTTGTACGCTAAAACACAGCTATAGTACTTTAATTACTTTTAAGTTGAGGTGTGTGTTTTAATTTATTGAAAAATTCCTTAACTAAAACACAGTTACAAGAAAAACCTTCGAATAAAAGACGTTAAGGTCGCTTAACCGTTTTTTAGATAAGGATTCACCTTATTCCATTATACAATTTACTACACTTGCAAGTCGTCAAAAGAAATTCGAAAATTAAATTGTATATTTTTTTATATATTTCCTCAACTTAAAAAACGTTAAGCAGCATTCCTTAATTAAAACGCCGTTATCTGCCATCACCCCTCGCTTTATTTTTTTTTGTTACACTAATATTATCACCGTAGAAAAAAGAATTAGATCTGATAATCATTATCTTATTGTGACTCCCGCGTTAATCGTCAAAAAAGATGTCTGGTTTTAGTGTTACTTTGTAATGGCGAGTCTATCGTTTTATTCTGCAAGATAAACAGTGGTTTCAACGCAATAATTTATTTAAGATCTTCGCCAGTGTGTTATTGATATTTGCTATTGTCGTTTTACTTCATGATTTTACTCATTACTTCATCAAACCCGCAAAAAGCCCCCGGAACCGACGGGCTCACCGTTGACATCTGCGCTGCAGCCATCCGAAGCGAACGGGAAATCTTTTTAGCGATAGCAAACAAATGCTTGTTGCTGAGGTACCTACTTTCCCAAGCAGTGGAAAGCGGCGCACGTGATTATCCTACGCAAACCCGGTAAAACAGATTACACACATCCGAAGTCATACCGTCAAAACGTCAAACGTCGAAAAGCTTTTGGTAAACCGACTCCAATGGCATCTCCTCCCGACCATCAGTCAGAAACAGTACGGTTTCATGCCCCAACGAGGAACCGAAGACGCCCTCTATGACCTGGTAGAGCACATTAAAAAAGGAGTAAACAGCAAAAACATCGTACTCCTAGTCTCCCTGGATATAGAGGGCGCATTCGACAATGCATGTTGGCCCGCCCTAAAAGACAATCTAGCGAAGAAGAGGTGTCCAAAAAACAATGTCAGTGACACTTGACAAAATGTATGGAACAGCTGATTTTTTTTTCGCGAATTTCGGTTTGGTCCCATAGTAAAAGTTGTTCATAATGATGTACTATGAGCCCTTTTCGGCTTAGCATACCCTTTATGAATAACCCTGTATTTATGGTGGTGGTTAATAAACACTAGCTGCGACTTGCGATTTCACCCGCTATTCTTAAATTATCGTTATTTCTTTCTGGAATAAAAAAAGCCTATGTGTTATGTGTCGTGCCTTGTGGCGTTCTTTGGGAGAGGCCTATGTCCAGCAGTGGACAAACATTAGATAGGCTGATGATGATGATTTGTTAACTGAATTGAACTGAATATGGCCGCACGACTCAGTTGGTAACGCGGTGATTATAACTATAATCACCGCGTTACCAACTGAGTCGTGCGGCCATAAATAATTTCTCTATGTCTATCTCGCTCGCACTAGTGGGTCTTATGGAGCCGCAGTGATGTGCGTAAGATGGTTATAGGCGCATATCGATAAGAATATAATTATTTATACAAAAAACAAAAAAACAAAAACCGACTTCAAAAGACCGACTATTGAGTTATTCATCTATTTGTCGCGCACGTACTTAATGCAAATTTAAGACTTATATGGTTTTCTCCTGGATACCATTATCAGGACTGGACTAAATTGAAATGGGACCAAATGGGAAGCGTCAGCTTTCTAATAAAAAAAGAATCATCAAAATCGATTCACCCAGTCAAAAGTTATGAGGTAACAAACATAAAAAAAATATAAAAAAAAACATACAGTCGAATTGATAACCTCCTCCTTTTTTGAAGTCGGTTAAAAATCAGAGAGGACGCGTTGCACATTCCTATCCATATTGACGTTTATGGCCCTACCTATAGACCACTTAAACGTAAGAAAACTTTATAAGTAAGACCCTTTATGCTTCGCCTACTCACCCAAATTGGGAACAAAATATGCTAAGCACATGAAAATCGAGGAAACTTCGATACCCTGGAGTTGTGCCCTCTCGAGACGACCCCGAGGTCGCTCTGTTTCTCAAGTACCTCTTATTTCAAATACAGAGAACACGTTATTGGTTACATGATGAAGGTTAACGGAAAAGTATTTTGTATACAAAACTCTTGTATGTGCCCTCTTGTATTTCATAAATGAAAAAGTTACAGCAGAATAATGACTTATTTGATTTTGCTGAAGTCCTACTATTTCCAATAAAATTGCGCTTTTGATACTTTGTATGTTTGTTATTCAACCTCGCAAAAACTGCTGAACGAATTTGTAAAATATTTGTGATGGAGATAGTTTGTATTTTAGGTTAACAAATCATCATCATCATCAGCCTATCTAATGTTTGTCCACTGCTGGACATAGGCCTCTCCTAAAGAACGCCACAAGGCACGACACATAACACATAGGCTTTTTTTATTCCAGAAAGAAATAACGATAATTTAAGAATAGCGGGTGAAATCGCAAGTCGCAGCTAGTGTTTATTTAACAACCCCCATAAATACAGGGTTATTCATAAAGGGTATGCTAAGCCGAAAAGGGCTCATAGTACATCATTATGAACCACTTTTAATATGGGACCAACCCAAAATTCGCGAAAAAAAAATCAGCTGTTCCATACATTTTGTCAAGTGTCACTGACATTTTTCTATGGAACAGCTGATTTTTTTAATGATGAGTACTATTAGCCTTTTTCGGCTTAGCATACCCTTTATGAATAACCCTATAGAGTTTCGTAAAAAGTTGTTTGCGTATTTTCAGTTAAGATCGGCAATTTTTCTCGAGCACAATCACGTTGAAGATTTCGACTTTGATAGATTGCAGAATGTTTATCAAGGAGGTTGTTGACCTCCGGAGTTAAATGGTGACACTAAGGCAATGTGATTAATTAGGGCAGAGCGGCTCATTTTCTTACGCAGTTTTCTAATGAAAAACGTTTTAAACAAAAACCCAAAAAATATAAGTAAGAAAACCAATTTTTATCAAACGGTGATGTCATTGTATTTAGGTTTTATTTCAACTTGCTGACAACTTGACAATGAAATCAAATTACCGGATTCATTTATAAGTCATTTGTTTTTAATCGACTGTTCCAGAAGGTTAACTGTTTTGGAAAAGTACGAGTCGTAGTTCTTATTTTAATTTTGGAAGAGATCGCTCTTGGCGATAAGGTCACCAGTTGTCGTACTAGTTTTAAGTATTATAATCTTTTTGTTTGTAATTTCTAGTGTGAACAATAAAGAGTTTATATATTTATCTATCTACTACCTCTTATCCAACACGGTTCACCAAAAGGTGAGTAAATAAGTACGTAATAAAATAATAAATAAAGGATAAAGTAAATAAACCTCTTTGTATTGTTTACGTCCTCTCAACGACTCCGGGGTTTGAATATTCATGCATGTAAATGACGTGTGACGAGAATAAAATACCTGGTGAGAGCTTAT
The DNA here is from genome assembly GCA_949125135.1 of Alcis repandata. Lineage (NCBI taxonomy): Eukaryota > Metazoa > Arthropoda > Insecta > Lepidoptera > Geometridae > Alcis > Alcis repandata. Next base: position 5,824,208 of record OX421240.1, read on the forward strand.
CGTGGAGTTAGGATATTTGGGGCAAAACATGTCGCGTGGAAGCTTTATTTGGGGCAAAAACGGTGGATGAGATAGCGTAAGGTTAAACGTAAACGATATTCAGTCGAATTTTAATTGGATTTGGTTTAAAATAAAAAAAAACCTTAATCAAACCTTTATTATCTACCTTATTGCTCAAAACTGTGTAAGGTACAACAGTTTGTTGAACTGACATTCAGTACTAAAAATAATGTTTACGACGTGATAAATAATTATTTATTGAAGAAATACATCTCTGTGGGCAAGAATTGATTAAAGTAAGTAAAGTAAGATAATAATCTATATAATTATATACAAATGTTATGTTGGTTTGTGTACGCTTCAAAAACTCAAAAAGTTCTGCACCGATCGAGCTCAAATTTTAGCATGATAATATTTTATATCCGCATCAAGGATTGTTTTTATCTATATTTTTTTTCGTTTTTTTTTTATCAATCAACAACAACTAGTTCATTATAATAATTTTTATAAATTTATTTATTAATAATTTATTATAAAATGATTTGCCTTTTTAACAAATAAATCCCCGTTTGACCACCAATTTGCCTGTTGATTATTGACGATGTAGTCGAAGATGAAGTACGCAGATTTAGAAGACAACTATACATTTTGGCCATGAAAAGCGTGATGGTAAGCGCATCACAATAATGAGATCATCTATCTGTCCATCACTTGAGAACTGATGGACCAATTTGGATAAAACTTTATGTTTACGAAGTGGAAGGAGAAGTAGCACTGCACCGGGTGCGGAGTACCGAGCTAGTAGCAAATAATGTGTACTCTTAGTTGTTATTGTTGTTTAGTTGTTGTTGGATGTCTGCCCCAGTTGTTGTGGTTACAAGCATTATCTCTTTGCTTGTAATTTAATAATAATGAGTTTTATAATCTGCCTAAATGATGAAAATTATTATTTTTATAAAAAAAAAGAAAAGAAAACTATAACCTAAACCTTATTTTATAGTCGTTGTACAATAAAGGCCAATTTATAGTTTAAACTAACTTTAACTTTTAACTTTGATTTTACTCCTATTGTGCTAACTGCTAGAGCGTGGAATGCTCTGCCTGACTGGGTGTCTTCCGATAGATATCGTATAATCTTGGCATCAAGATGCGAGTGAATCAGTCTTTGCATCGTTGCTTACTACCAGGCGAGATGGCGGCCAAAGGCTATTAGAGAACGAAAAAGAGGCCTTTAATTTTAGATGACGTATCCAACAATTTTGACTACATTGGGAGATAAATTTTCTGCCCAAAATACAGGCTGTTGAATTAGGAGGCTAACTTTTTGTCTAAAATATAGGCCAAAATTCAAGCTATTTGCAGGTTATTAAAGTTTTTCTAATGAATTCCTAAAATAAATTCAAAGGAGATGAAAATAATCTAAAACTCCCGACCTCTCGGTCTGAATGTCTCTACCTGTCACAGTACAAGCAGGATTAAATATCCTACCCACTTATTACGAAAGGAAAAAAATCGTAGAATCTAGGGGTACTATTTATCAGAATTACCTAGACCCTGTACAAACGTAACATACATTACACTACAGCCCTAAGACGCCCGGGATTCACTATTATTAATTTAGCCTACAAATAAATCATGGGACGTAGTCAAGCTCCAGGCGAGAGACCCATCGATCACGGCGAAATTCAGTCGTTCTTCGTAGCTCGTCGTTCCTCGTAGCGTCCTGCTACGCTCAGTCGTGCTCCGATCGTAGCCAGCTACGCTCGTAGCTCCGTAGCGCCGCTACGAAGCTCCCGCGAGGTTTTACATAGACAGTGGTTTGAGGTGATAGTGACCGTGGCAGAACTTTGGGACTTCCTTGATAACAAATTGTAAGTTTAAATAAAATTTGTTAGTTTGTTAGTCTTACTTACTTACTTCTTGTACGAGTAACTGTCCTGTAACTGTGTTATTGCTTTACTTTATTACTTTATACTTACTTTATGCTTACTTTAAGCAACTTACTTTAAGCAAACTTTTTTTTTTAAACAGAAGTTTAATGTAGCATCGCCTTCTAAAGTTTAATGAATATTATTTTAAAGTAAGTTGATTTGGTTGCTGCTTTTAGTTTGGTTTCTAATGAGAAGTAAGTACTTAACTTTTTTAGTTTAATCTTTAAGTATTTAAGTTGTCTTTAAGTGGTTTTTAAGTCTCTTCCGGAAACTAATTTATTATTTTATACAAGTTTTCTTGTCCCTTTGTGTGTTTATTTGTTTGTAAGTCCGATGTCCAATTAACTACAGAATTAAAACTATAAGCATAGTTCAGAATTACAATAAAAAGTAGACTATTAGCTTTACAAGTTTGATGAAATATATTTTTTTATTAACTTTAATGAAAAAAAAATAATTATTAATTAATAATTTTTGCTTCAAAGTATTTGAGCGATTTTGGAACTTACTAATCTTTAATAATTGAATTAGTTACAGATACAATGTTAGATTTTGTTAGTGTCTGTAGATTTTCTTATTTTTTTTTTTAATTACAAATGTACCAGTTTTATTTGTCTATTTGAATCCTTTCATAACGCGTTCTCTACAATATAATATCAATTTATTCCACTGGCAATAAACTTAGAAATACTCACAGAGACTTCTAAAATGAACGCAATGACGTCGTTAGGGCGTTCATAAGTATTAAAGAGCCTTTCTCTTGTGGTGGAGTAATTTCCAAGCTTCACTAGTATTTTACCTCCTTATACTACAACTATCATATAATCTGTGGTAAAATCGTAGAGCCGCTTACAAGGGAAGAAAGCCTCGCTTCGGCAACTTTAGTAAATCCTTTTTAAAATTCAGCGCACGGCGGTACAGACGTGTGTGATAAGAGCCTCCAGAGCCTCCAAAAATTAGGTCAACGATCCCTCAAGGCACTTATCCTTAACGGTACAGATAATTACTTAGGTGCGGTTATTTTTTCCCGACTGTTTAAAAGGAGGGTGATCATTTTGGATGGGCCGTTTGGGTAATGATTGCTCTTTGATGAACTTGCTTCGGGCCGATGAGAAAATAACTAGACTAGACTAGACTAATAGCTCCTAGAGCCATCAAACTCCTGATTTGTCGTTTTAGTTATACAGGGTTATAAGGAAATGGTATGCTAAACCGAAACGGTCTCGTAGTATCATTATGAACAGGTAAAGTTCGTCATAATCATCATCATCATCATCCACAGCCTTCTTTATCCCACTGCTGGGTATAGGCCTCTCTCTCACTGTGCCATCTGCCTCGGTCCTGTGCCAATCGGATCCAAGTTCGACCCGCGACTTTGAAAATGTCGTCGGCCCATCTCGCCGCCGGACGACCAACACTTCGCCTGCCTAGCTTCGGCCACCACTCGGTGACTGCCTTACTCCACCTGCCATCTTCTCGCCTAGCCACGTGTCCCGCCCAACTCCACTTAAGGTTCATAACTACGGTTCCGACGTCCCGAACTTTGGTTCTTCGTCGGATTTCCGTGTTTCGAACTCGATCTTGTAGTTTAATGCCATAATGCCATAATGTTTAATTCGTCATAATGATACTAAGCAAATCCTTACCACCTAGTTTTGTCATAGGCTGGTGAAAAGTAGTACCATGGAGAAGGTATCTTCATTTTTTGACGACCTGTTTGGCTCAGTGGTAATATGTCCGCCTTTTAAGCCAGAGGCCCCGGGTTCGATTCCCGGCCGGGCAGATGTTTGAATGATGAATTTAAATGTCTGTTCTGGGTCTGGGTGTTAGTTGTCCTGTCTCTGTGTGTGTTCCATGGCATCCCCGACACAGAATTATCCTAGTGGGGAGCTATGAGTGTGAAATTTTTTTTTTATGCAAACCTGTTTCATAGACCAGGGCTGGGCCACTTGGTCTATACTAACTTAAACATCGCCTTGATCTATCTGGCTGTTTGTATTTTCCTTACTTTAATTTGAAAAATATATTCGCAAATAATTTTGTTTACCTTATTAAGGTTTTGTTTACGCTGAACATTTCAATATTTGACTGCCATAAAACAGGGCATGTTTAGATTCATGATTGGAATTTATGATGAGACTAGCCGCCCGTGAGGCCTCGCCCAATAACTTACAGGAATGTTTTATCAACTTCAACTCTTGTTTGTGGCTATTGTAAAGATTTTTCACAACTCCGCCAAATTCACGTTAAATAAACCACCAAACGCAGAGAATACGCGTGACGAAAGATTTTAAAATCCTCTTCCATAATGTGAGTACACATTTACTATTTACAAAAAAGCCTTTATTTCGGTAATAAACTTAAGTTTAACGAAGTTTGAAGCCATTTTTCACATATTTTTTCAACAGTGCCCGAAAACAGCTTGCTTGTGTCATGGCGTCGATTTGACGTCATGGCTAGTAAACATGTCATTGTGTCTATGCGTGATGAGCGGCGGATGACCTGAGTTCACTGAGGCGTGACGTCATACGCTGTGATTGTTGTTTCTGACAAGATGGCCGATTGCTGTATTTTAATGTTTTAATTTACTGAAAATCTTAATAATCTGTTTTTTTAAGAATAAAACTAAACATGTGTTTTAAATTTTTTTAATCTGGCTAGTCCCCTGAAAGCATTGAATCGGCGATTTTTTGATACTGTCGTCATGCCTATAGTACAGTTTATAATTGTTCAGTGACCGGTAAATATGAGTCACAGAGTTTATCTTTAGTTGTTTACTCCATTCACCACTGAAACAAAAACATTTAATCTAACTACAAGACACACACATATATATATGAACTAGCTGCGCCCCGCGGTTTCACCCGCGTTTTCCGGGATAAAAAGCAGTCTATGTGTTAATCCAGACCATGAACAACCTTCATTTCAAATTTCATGTAAATCCGTTTAGCCGTTTTTGCGTGAAAGAGTAACAAACATAAATCCATACATTCTTAGAAATTTCGCGTTTATAATATTTAGTAGAATAGTAGGAAGTAGGATAGTAAAATACCAACAAATAGTAGGAAATAAAGTATATTAGGCATGTAGAACATTTATTTTTAAAGCGACCTCAACCTAATTCCTTGTTTGACAGACTGATATGCAACCCGCAGCCTAAACCACTGGTTCTTTAAGGGGGTATATTTGTTTTTATGAGCAGAGGTGTCTGAGATTAGTACACACAAACAAACAGACAAATAGACAAAAACTATAATTATTTTGTGTATTATCACGTTTATAAATGCCCCAAACAAAAGTGTTTTACTCGGATATTTTCCATGTACAGACAGCTATCACTCACATGTATAAATACAGATCATAAGCTCCGCGGGTGAAGCCACGAGCAGAAACTAGTAATAAATATGGGGCCTAGAATTTACAAGACAATTAGTAATTACACAATGAAACTTTCTTGAAAACGTACGTAGGTTCGTATGAACATGCTTATTACTGTTGATATGACGTACTTAGTTGTGAAGTTTCAAGTTGTTTGCCAAGTACTTGTAGTTGTTAAAGTTGTATTAAATTCAGTGAATTTACAACTTTGAGCTTCAGAAAACAAACGTAGATTATATTTGTTTTAATTTGAGCGTTGAATAATAATTTCGTTCACAAACCATTACTGTACCTTGCGACAATTTACTGTATTTAGACGTTGTGTGACAAGTAAAATATTTAAAACTATAAACCCGGTTACGGAAACCAGTGCAAGTTGGACTCGCGCACGAATGGTTCCGTACCATTATCTATAAAAACGGCAACGGCAACGACAACACGTTTGTTGTATGGGAGCCCTCTTAAATTTTTTTTATTCTGTTTTTTTTGTATTGGTTGTATTATAGCTTCAACACAAATACATCATCTGTGAAAATTTCAAATGTCATGAGATACAGCCAGGTGACAGACGGACGGACAGCGCATTCCTAGTAATAGGGTCTCATATTACCCTTTGGGTACGGAACCCTAAAAAAGATACATTTTGGCCCCATAAATCCGCCATTTTGATTCTTTATAATTTCGATAGGCCTGAATGGGTATTCATCGAAACCGTTTCAACAGTAGCGTGTGTTCCGCGGTAGAAAAGGCCATTGGAGTCACTGAAACGATTGATAATAAAATGAAGCCCAAACACAAAGCGTGTTATTTATGCGCGCTCACCCTGATTAGTTTGGCCTCTTCGTGTAAGGCAGCCTTTACGCCTACCTCGAAAAACTTGTTTTTCTCAGTACCTAATAGGCTTGTGTTTGACCGCCATCTCGTCTGATGGTAAGCAACGATGCGGACTACGATGGAGCACGCTAGTCTAGAAAAAACCGATTCACTCGCGACTTGAACACACCCAGATAATATCTATCAGGAAACACCCACTCGGGCAGATCGTTCCTCGTTCCACATCCTAGCGTTGTTCACACAAAAAAAGTGGAATCAAAACGTTTCGCGTTTTTGGTATTTTAACCATAAAACGATGTTGCTTTTAGAACTTCCTAGAACACTAAATACTACAACTGACCGTGAGAATATAACCAAGCTTCGAATAATGACAACCTCGGGGTGGCGTGACGAGGAACTATAAGTAATACTTCTACTCGCCAAGGTCAGTACTTCTTATGAAAATAAAAGACACGCCATCGGAATAGCTAATCATGTTAAAAGGTTACACGGAACGGTTGTGCTAAGTCAAAAGGATTGGAGGAGCTCATTGTACTCATAATTAAAAACAACTTTCGCTACGCAGAAAATAAATTTGTTTCATTATGTCGTTGAGTGTATATCTATTCAATTTTTGGCCTATAATGGCCATGACCTTTCAGGCGGCCAAAACAACTTTGACGTTAGGGCTCTAACATCCACTCGGCATAAGTGAACTGACCTATTTTTAACTTGAATAAGTCTGCGTTTGACCACCAACTCGCCTCATTGTAAGCGACGATGTGGTCGAAGATGGTGCATGCAGACCTACTACGCTGGTACTCTTTTCCGAGATTTCAGACTTACACAAAAAAAAGTTGTTCGTATTAAAAGTACAACAATCTCTTTTCGGAGTTCCACCATTCCGTATAACCTTGTATAGCTTTAATTTGTGGCTTCGGAAATTATAGGGCGTTCCTGATTTGATTTGTTTCTTATTCAGTAGTGTTAGCTAGTTGTTTTTTCCTTACTTTTCGTGTCGTTATTTAATTATTATCAGTGTTATTGGCACGTTCTTCAGAACGTAATAAGTAGGATTTCTGCTTCAAGTATTCGGGATTATTTGGTTGTTTGTTTATCTCAAAGGCAATATCTCAGAGATTGTATATGAAAGAGAGAAATATAATAAAATTGATGTATAAGAAATACGCATAATGCCCATAGAAGTGTAATAGATTTTGATACTCTATTCATTTTGTATGAGACTTAACGTACTTTTATTAGAAGATAGGTACGTCGAAATAATGGTTTTGGAGAGGTTTTTGTGTAGCGTGTAGACTAAAACACGTGCGGAAAACATACCTATATAATATAGATTTACTTAAATAAATAAACGTGTCACAGTCATAGCTCCCTCCCCACTAGGATACCCCGTGTCGGGGATGCCATGGAACACACACAAAGACAGGACAACTAACACCCAGACTCAGAACAGATATTTTAATTCATCATTCAAACATCTGCCCGGCAGGGAGTCGAACCTGGGATCTCTGGCTTATAAGGCGGACATACTACCCGCCAACAAATTTTTTTACAACTCAAGTCATCAACTTTTTCACAACAGCCAAAAACTTTACTTCATTTGATTATATTTTCCTCGGATTCCGATCGGTTGTTTGAATTGAAAAATCATTCAACTCTATGATTTGATACGGCGCAGTTTCACGTTTTTTATTTTTAGCTCGAATGTCACGATTCTGGATAACTCCGATACTTTTATTGGATCTGGGCGTTGTTTCCTGTGACATGTTTTTATGGAACGAATGTTTTTCTGTTTTATTTGCAGTTCTACTGAAATTTTATAACTGAGTGACTATAAAATAAGTTAATAAAAAACATAATTTAAAAAAAAGACCTTCTATTGCATAGTCATCGGCGTTACACACGTATAGGTACCAAATTTCAGCTCAATCGGACATCAGGGAAGTGGTTCGAAATTAAGTTGCAAGATTCCACCCGAACAGACATAGTAACATACATTTTAAGTTAAACAAAAGCTTTTAAAAAAAAAACGAGACCGAATTTTTGGTCCTTCTCTCGGTTTTCAGGAATTGTATTTCCCTTTAATGGTGTTAATAGGATTTTTTTATTATGTACTCGTATTGTATGGTCTTAGGTAACCAAGCTTATTGAACGTATGAACTCGACAACTTCATTTCAGTAGTCTCACTAAAAGTATACCATGGGTCGAGGTTGGCATCAGTTATTTATCTTAAAACCGCCAAGCCACGCCAGATACTTAAAAACTTAGGGTCTTCTTTATAAACACTTAAAGGTCACTTACTATGCATTGTTATGAGAACCTATTGCCCAGACAAACCCGACTGGGTTTTAGCTAATTATTGTTTAAAAATATACTGTAATAAAATAAATAAATAATATAAATAATATAGTCACTGCTTAAAGTGATCTGACAAATTCTCGCAAAACAAGACAGAAAATTTTAAGCAGCGAGTAAATTTAAGCAGGCTTTGTAAGTAAGGCGCTTTGACACCAAGTCTCTTCATTCATTCATTCTTCATTCGTTATCGAAACTTACCTTTTTTGAGCTAAAAAGTTCTAAGTGCCTTTTTTTTAACCTAGTTTAGGTTAACGATTGCGTTTTCGTAAACTGCAATTTGTATGGAATAAAAACCACGCCACCTATAAATTGTAGTTTACGGTAACGTGATCCTTAACATAAAATACATGAAAAAAACTCGTAGGCACTCTGAAGTCTTAAGCAGATTAAATTATATTTGTCTCTTTTCCCAGTCTAATTTCCCGGTAGGCAAAACTCTCACTTCCAATAATGAAAACTCAGCATCATTGGCTTCAGCAATCGTCTGTCAGACGTAATGAAAACCAATTAAACCTTTGAAATGCAAAGGCGAGTGGCGCCGGGAACAAATGGCTTTTTACGAAACTGTAATTAAAGTGCTTAATTCATTTTCCGTTTGATGCTTTCATCTTTTCCTGATTAAGATTGTCATCTTTGTTCAAAAGGTTAAAAATAAAGTCACCTAAATGGTATGAGTAGGAAGACCAGTTTAACACATTTATATTATCTTATAAAATCAACACAATTACATATAATTATTAAATTATTATTATATTTTTTTTTTCATATTTTTTTTTTATTTATTTTTTTATTTATTTACATTTTTGTATAATCAACACCGCTAGTGTTGCAAGCGTCTACAGGTGGCGTGTTGCTTACCATCAGGCCAACTGGTTTCTTGTCCTCCGTGTTATAACTTGTTTCTTTTGCCAATTGTTCGTAACTATTTCAAAAATAATGAATTTATCAAATTGGAATCTTTAATATAATGGCCAAAAATCATGAAAAGCTACATAGTTGTTTCTTAGCAAATACAATGAACTGGTCTATTTTTTTTCATACATAATCGTGACCACACGGAATCTTGCCCATAAATCTAAGGGACCACAGTATTCTCGACAATTCATTGCCTATTTGTATCATCTCCAGCCCACTGGAACATATTCGCATGATGTGAACACAGACTACATAACCAGTAGACAGAGCGCACCTACTCCCCTCACGAAATTAATACCCTGGAAAGAGCCTAATCTCTGTCAATTAGTTTCGGCTTTTCGAACCGGTCTATCCTATGCGCGGATTGCTTATCATCGTCCGGCGCCTGGCGCAGTGAGCTGCATTTTAAAACATAAATATCTGCAGGCACGATCTACAGGTTTTATTATCTTTGAGTGTGAGTGACCCCAGAGAGGTAACCGTACTTTACTGCAGGATTCTGGCATTCGGCCAAACTGTTTAAGAGCAATGACCGATCATTCATTCTAAAAGAGGTAAAGGAGGTTTTTGTTATTTTCCACAACAAAAGTTAAAGAAGTTACTAAAAACTTTTTGAGTGCTAAGATGCGTATAGCAACGAGCAAATTATTAATTATTTTGCTTCATACCAAGCTTAAGATCCGTCAACATTTATTTTCGAAGGTCTGATTTAGTACAACATACAGAACCCGAATGTCACTTTTTCTTTGATAAATGAGTCCCACACGTAGCTACTTTTTCTTCAGTCTTTTATATTCGTTCATGTATCTCTTCGAACGATTCATTATTACCGACACTCTTCCCCTCTTCCCGACAGGTCCCTAGAATCGCTTCACCTTTTTGTCGTCCTTTCCCACGGTCGGGTCTCAGTGGGATATCTTGGAAAATCCAGTCATGGACCTTGGAAATGTTGCTGTTTTCGGTCCCTTTTTCTTATTTCACAGTCTGTTGATGAATCGGATTTCGGCCTGTCCACTGGCAGATGTCTTTGGGATGGAGCTTAGAAGAAAATGATTGACGGGCGGTTAAGAGTGTATGCTCGCTTCTCGCGTGTGTAACTTACATAAATTCCAAGGGCCTTATTAATATTACACGGGAATAGCCTTGAATAGTTACTCCGTCTTTTGTTTTTCTCGATCGAGTTTAAAAACTTTTATAAGAGAAAAAGAGTAACTAATACTCCAAGGCCAAAACGTGTTTATTAATGAGGAGATAAGAGACTAAGTAGCCAGCTATTTTATCAGATTATTTGACTTGTCTTAGGCCTCCAACATTAGTCATTAATTTTTGCTTAAGGATAAGTTATACACGTTATACGGCGCCTGTTTGCATATGATTCGTTCATTACAACTTCAGTGATCCATTAGAAAGAGTTAGTCGAGCTATATTTATTAGAACTGCAAAATCTACTACTATCGTTAATTTATTTTTCTAATAACTTTCAGGATGCAAATTATTTCATCCTGCTTGTGGAGACGTCCATAGGCGGCGGTGACCACTTACTATTGGACCCGTTTGCTGGTTTGCTGTTTAACACTTATTTTACTTTAAAATCCCACCAATTTTCCTCTTATCTTGGGTTTAGTGAATGAACAAAGTTTCAAAAGTCAATGCGGAGGCGCCATTTTAACTGGGTAAACTTAAATCCATTAGTTAAGTAAGCAAAGCGACTTGCAATCAGCACTTAGCGCAAGGACGGCCAGAAGCCGCGCTTGCAACTGGCCCTAAGTAATCCTCTTAGATCTTACTAAAATAAGCTACCGGGTATTTAGAAAAAGTTTATTCTGATTAAAAAACTGTTAAGCAATGAAAAAAAAAATGCAAAGCATCCTAATTAATACAGGGTTATTCATAAAGGGTATGCTAAGCCGAAATAGGCTCACAGTACTCATCATTATGAACATCTTTTACTATGGGACCAACCCAGAATTAGCGAAAAAAAATCAGCTGGACCATACATTTTGTCGAGTGTCATTGACATTTTTCTATGGAACAGCTGTTTTTTTTTCGCTTCGATATGCGAGAATAAATATGTTGTACTCAACCGACCATCGTGAAATTTTCCTGACAGTTTGTCATAGGTAGGTACAGAAAAAGAATGAGGCGCGCGCCTATATCATCGCGCGCGTGAATCCGCTCCGCCCGGCGCTAAAAATAGGTATAAAAAAGTATGCGCATTATAAAAGAAAAAGATGCAGCTTCGGCTTTGGTCGCTTTTTTAAAGAGATTGCTTTCATGCCTCTTGCAATAGTTTTACTACCTTTTTATCTCGACACATTATCTTTTTCTCATTAAAATTAAGTATGCTGTATTTGGTTGTATACCTACTTAAGTAACTTTAAAAAAGACTTCTTTGGGTTCTCAGATCAAGTCGAAAAAAATCAAAAAGGGATCAAGTAGAAAGTATTTGATCTGAGCTTGTGTTTAAATATTTTTTTCAATTTTTTCAAGCACCTAATTAAAATCTCAACAAGCAAAATGGCGATCTACGAAACCAAGTAATGGCGTTCGATTTTCTCAGACATCCGATATATTGTGTTGATACAGTGTCACTTCCTGTTTGAGCGTACTGTGATTGATATGTTTTGGAAATAAAGCCAGTGTATCAAGCTAATTTGTATCGGATGCGATATGTAAAGGCTCACGTACATATACCTAATCCGTTTTCGGCCGAAGTATGCTCTCGCGTCATCGGCCGATCAAATTCGAACGTATGAATCGGCCGATCGCGGTTGTGGTAGATACTCGTAGATAGATAAAGTCGTTATTCACACCCAGACATTACAAACATAAGGATAAAAGCTCTTAAAACTAGTGCAACAACTGGCGGCCATATCGCTGAAGCGATCTTTTCCAGGCAGGAGTAGTGGTGTCCGGTACATCTCTCTCTTTTTATATAATACGTTTGATTCGATCAGTCGAATCCGGCCGACGATGCCAGAGAAATCGTCCGTCGGCCGATAATGGAATTAGGTGTATTCGAGCCTTAACGCGGAATACCGTAATACCATACCGAAATAACGTAAAGCAGCCATAAATAATGTTATAAAGTTTATGGGCCAGTCCCGTTACCAGTCCTGTCCTAATTGATTAATATACTCGTAATTACTATGCCGTGCTGAGATACTCGTGACAAGTATCGGGAAGTACTTGTTAAATTACGTTTGAGCAAAGTGCCCTTTTAGGGCCGTGCTCTGATGAAATTGTAATAAAATTAGGAAATTTCAAGCACTATCGGACTCTGTTGAGTATCCTCAGAATTTCTCAGTCTAGGAATTTCAACTCGCTGAATTGAAAGGAATGAATATTGGTGTTCATTTCATTTTTGTAAGAAACGCCAAAATGGCGTTCCCTAATAAGATTTCAATCTTGTAAGGATTTTTTTTTTTAATTAACCTATGCTGTCTCACTGCTGGGCAAAGGTCTCGTAAGGATTATAAGTAATTTAAACCTAACTTAAATTTCTAGTTAACTAATTACTATGAACGTGTCTAATTTTCTTATTGATTCTATTAAGGCACAGACAAAGCAACGGACGACAAGGTCAGGCTTTGGATAGGTGACCGCGAGTGGCACTTACATCTGAATGCTGCCGTGGTTCAGATTAAATGATAAATCGAATTGTCCTGAAATAGTTTCTAAGTCAAATCAATTAAACTTATAAGATAACTAACTACCTCCGGCGATGTCACCCGCTGTTTTTTTTTCATTTTTTTTTAACATTTAAACCTTCCCTGAACTTCCACAAATATTTCACGATCAAAATTAGCGAAATCGATACAGCCGTTCTCGAGCTACAGCCAGACGAACAATCAGCGATTCATTTTAATATATAAGAAGATTTAAAAAATACGTACGCTTGTTTATTTTCTCATAGTACCTTTATCTCATAGAGTCTTATAAGGAAAAACTATGCTAATCCCAAAAAAGGTTCATAGTACTCCTCATAACGAACAACTTTTACTATGGGACCAACCCGGAAATCGCGAAAAAAAAACGGTGGTTCCATATATTTTGTCTAATAATATGTACCTACATTTTTTTATGGAACAGCTGTTTTTTTTCGCTAACTCCGAGTTGGCCCCATACTAAAAGTACTATGAGCCTGTTTCGGCTTAGCATACCTTTCTTTATAACCCTGTACAAATTCAAATTCAAATTCAAAATAATTTATTCAAATATGAGTACATCAATGCACACTTATGAATGTCAAATACAATTTTTACGAATAAATTAATACACAATAAATTAAATGTCAAAGAAAACAATATTATTAGAATGTCAAAAAAATTATATAAATTATTGAAATGTCAAAATATCAAGATATAAAATAACTACAATAGTAGGTATAATCAGTCAAGACACTTATGAATGTCAAATACAATTTTTACGAATAAATTAATACACAATAAATTAAATGTCAAAGAAAATAATATTATTAGAATGTCAAAACAAAATATATAAATAATTGCAATGTCAAAATATCAATGTATAAAATAACTACAATAGTAGGTATAATCAATCAAGTATTATTATTACAGTCTAAATACAATTTACGTAAAGAGACTTTATCACAGACGAAGTCTTCAATTTTATAGTAAGCCCTTTCAATTAAAAAGTCTTTTATAATTCTTTGAAAATCTGTGTCTTTCTTATTTACTAGAGTAACAGGCAACAAGTTATAAAATAGTACGCCGTTCCTTACAAAAGAGTTGCCAGTTTTGGCTAATCTAATTTTAGGTAGAACAAGTTTAAACTTGTTCCTTGTTATGCTAGTATATTCACTTCGTTTATGATATTTATGAATATTTTTACGCACATACATAATGTTCAAGAAAATATACAAACTGTAGTTTTGTTTTCCCGTAGGTACCTTCCTACCGTATAGTTTCCTATTGGGTCTCCTACGTATGCTAATCAATGAAGGAAAACTCGAAACCTTGCCCACGTCACCGTTAACAGCCGTAATCAGCCGTTAACTGGCGGCTTCGCGCGTCGTTAACCGCTCGTGAATGAATGGACCATCAATCTTTAACGGGGTTAATATGGTAATACACAACTCTACGTAAATCTATTGAAGTTTATGATCGTTTTGGTTACGTTAAATTTTATTTATTTGGTTCATCAAAATTAGGTCATAACTTATCTATCTATTTAGTTTTAGTTGACTTTAACTATGGATGGCTGCTACCTTGATCCATCGACCAATATCATCGTTTACCAGGCGCTAAAGAAGATTTTTAGTCTAAAAATTCCTTAAAAAAGATCGTCGGATGTCAAACTGAAAAAACTGTAGTCCGAGTTCCCGGCTCTATATACGAGTATGAGAGTAGTCATTACAAAATGTGTCAAAACAAAGTTCAATTTCATAGGATAAGTACGAGTAAACTAGTCAAAAACCAATTATGCTTATACTGAAACTATTAAATTATATTTGCACGTACTATTTGCGTGCAAAGTTTCATGAAGATCAAATAAAACTATCATCGATACACGAATAGGCACATACAAACAAATGTAAAAACATACAAATACAAGTACGTCGTTTTATTACTTTGGACTTTGCAAACTTCGCTTCGCTCTCTCAATATACATTACTGGATTATAAGAAAAGGGTATGCTAAGCCGAAATAAGCTCATTTTACTAAACATTATGAACAACTTTTATTAGGAGACCAACCCGGAAATCAAGAAAAGAAATCAGATTTATATAGAAAACTAGCTGACTCGACAGACGTTGTCCTGTCAAAAGCCATTGCGTAACTATAGCAACCGTAGTATGTTGATGCTAACTTGTCAATTTATATTACAAATTATCAGTATATATATAATTTGCAATAAATTAAAATTGCGACTATAATTTGAGATTTAAACTATCCTATCTCTCAAGTTGGATCGAACTGCACATGGTGTGCGAATTTTATTATAATCGGTTAAGTGGTTTAGGAGTCCATTGAGGACAAACATTGTGACACGAGATTTATATATATTAAGAAGATTGTTAATGACACGAGACAAAATGGATGTAACACCTCTTTTTTTTGTGATTGCATGGTTTTCATGTTAAAAGTTGCTCATAATTGTTATGAGTATTATGAGATCTTTTCGGCTTAGCATAACCTTTTGTTATAACCATGTACTGTATATTGAGAGAGAGAAACGAAGTTTATAACTTTCTCACAATAGATTTAGTACCAATTAGTGGTTCGTGGCGAACTGAGACCTAAGCTCCTAAATCTTCACAACTTCTGGTACAATTTTATTCATATTCGATTTTAAAAACAGTATTAAAATTAGCTGCTTAGGTACCTGCAAATTTTCATCGATACCAAATCAATACTACCTACTCAATACTCATGTTATTGTCGAACAAACAAATACCGATTTATTCTCATAAACTTCAAAAACTTCGCTTCGCTCTGTCAACAAAGTTCATACATTTAGTACTCGTTTAAGACATATCTATTTTATCAATAATGTCAAGGAGCCACATCGAAGGACCAAACAACATCTCACCTGCTCTTGCAACAAACTTCTTGAAACCGCAACAAACTTGGTAGCCGCATAAGGGGCCGTCCATTAATCACGTGATGTTTTTTAGCAACTTTTTCACCCCTCCCCCTGGTGATACGTGATGAGGTTATAAATTACACCCTCCTCCTGCTATTACGTGGTGAAGTTATAAATTATCCCTCTCTCCCCCCTGTCAAAACATTTGATTTTTTTGCACAATATTAAAAATTTCAATATTATCGAAAATATATAATAAATACATGTGATATCTAACTACACCTTTCCTTTCGTGATGTTTTCCAAATCCTCTCCCCGCTCTCGAGCCCTACGTGATTAATGGACGATCTCTTACTCGCTATACCAACCCCACTTCCTATAGTTACTAAGTCTATTACTGTTCCCAGTGGCACTTAACATTGATGCTGGCTGCAGTCTGCGCGGTTCTTGAGTTTCTTACATTGACTTATTATATTACTTTGCAAGGACGGGGCGAATGGATACTTCTAATGGCACCAAGAACGCGGTGCCAATAATACCATATAGAACAGAATATAGCTTTATTGGAAACCAAACAAATTACAAGAATTATACTAGAATAACGTACGGTAGTACAAGAGCGGCCTTTTCGCCTAAAGGGATTTTTTCCACCACATACATCACATCATTATAAAGCACTTTAGCCAAATTCCGCTGAATTTTTGCTGACACATATACACATACCACATGCACAATTGCACATGTCACACATATAAACACAAGCAAGTAATTAATTCAACGAAGGGCACTAATCTACAAAGTATTACCTCTATATTGGGACGAAATGTTCGAATCACCGTGTCTAGATATCTAGCTCTATGGCTTCATCCGATTCTATGCTATCTCGACCTCTATTTTGCAGTGGGTAGTAAGCTACTTTTAGTGTGTGAGTGTGTGACTATAATACGAATCGTAGGAGCATGTTTTTATAGTAGTGGCTAGTGTGTGTGAAGCCTTTTCTATAGTATATTTCTTCGAATACTCATTTGTTACTTTGAGGTTTCACGCCTTCTCGATCTAGGAACTTTAACAATAAGATGACAGACGAGTGTGCCCACACTCGTTATGGCAAGTTATATGTTGACAATGAAAGGTGTCTTATAACAAGTCAAGCGAAATCGAGCAACCGCGGTTGTTAACAATATTTTTATTCACTTGATATGACTCTCTGATAAGACATTGTAAGACATTGTTGATACTTCAAGGAAAATGCAAATGAAGAAATAATGACTCACTTTCTATGGGAGAAACTTTAACAATGTACTGCCCGCAGCCTAGAAAAGTTCTCAAAGCGTTAATCTCTACGACCACGAACGCAGTTATCCACAAAATAAATAAAACCCTAGATAGATTCCGACCGAGTAACATGGAATCGTCATCTCGGGAAATGGCGGAATGCTCTCACATGAACCTGTAACTGCTTTTATTTATGCCGAGCTATTTGAAGGTTTTTATGCGAGCAGTAGTGGAAAAATTGGATTATGTATTGGTTTATACAGTCACCATCGAGGTTGTTCTTTATGCCTGACGGATGCTGCTTAAATCGGCTGTCAGTGACGTTTAAGGCTAAGTATCAGTATGTAGTGCAAAAAATTTGCATGCTGTATAATTATAGTGCTTTAGGAACTGCTACTCGATGTATATAGGGTTATTCATAAAGGGTATGCTAAGCCGAAAAGGGCTCATAGTACACATCATTATGAACAACTTTTACTATGGAACCAACACGAAATTCGCGAAAAAAAATCAGCTGTTTCATACATTTTGTCGAGTGTCATTGACATTTTTCTATGGAACAGCTGATATTTTTTTCGCGAATTTCGGGTTGGTCCCATAGCAAAAGTTGTTCATAATGATGAGTACTATAAGCCCTTTTCGGCTTAGCATACCCTTTATGAATAGCCCTGTATTGTATAAAAAGGGTAAACAAGTATGCTTTAAACAAATCAGATTTAATACTCTTATCATCTTCAATATATAGGTATTCATGAGTGGTACTTTTTGATGGAGTAATTTCCAAGCTTTGCGGTTTTCTGCTTAGTGTTTTTATACTCGTAACTCGTCGTTTTGTCATCGTTCCGTCTTTTTTTCAAGAGAGTGTGGAAAAGTAAAAGATTTTGTTACAAAAGCTTTACAAATCGATTGAGTCAATGTGTTACGGTGTATGTTAGAACAATAAAGATTTTTACGGGTAGTAGAACATTGTAACTGCACCCGGTTGTAAACTTCTGCAATAGTTTTTGTTTTAAGTTTGTAGAATATTTCAATTTGACTTTAATAAGACCATAATACCTGAAAGTCAATTGAACAGATAATCAAAAGATTTCCGTTTAGTTGGGGTTGGCTCTCCTCTCAACATCATTCACATCATTCAACAACATCATCATCATCATCTGCAGCGACTGGTGATGAAAATAAGCTTATGTTTTCTGTACCCCTTCACAACGCATTTGTACAAAATTCCATTTAGAACAATTGAGTCAGACGCAAAAGCATAACAAACAAACAAATTAATTTTCTCAATTAAAATTAGCAATTAAAACAGGTGAGGATCCAAGAATTCGTTCAAGGGCAATTTTCGAAAGTCTGTTTAGCAAAAATCCGCGTATAATTGGTCAATTGAACCCATTCACCACTTACCCCCTCCGTTTACGGAAATGAATCTAAGAAAAAACCATTTACAATAGATGCTGTGTTACATTTACATTACTGTGTTCCGGTTGGAAGGGCATTGTTTCCAGTGAAATTACAGGGCAAATGGGAGATTAAACAACTTACTCGTATATCTCAGGGTGACGAGCGCAGTGCTGTGCCGCGCAGGGTCTTGAATTATGCAAGTTCAAAATTCTGGGTGATGCAGACTTGTTATGGGCAAACGTGACGTTTAACATCAGGCGAGCGATTTGCTCGTCTCGTCACTCAATTATACAATGTGTCCGATGGAGGCCCAACAATATTCAAACAGCACATACTTACGTATATCTAGAAGCCCTCCCCAGAGGTCTTTTACTCCTTAATCTTTTATTTTACGAGTTATTGAAGATCAAACTTTGGCATTAATTTGGACAGGTACAACCCTAAAAAGGTGAATAACCGACCTACGACCACGACTGTCAAAGACTAATTAGTGTACAGAAGGTTATGTTTTTACAGAATGCCTATTTCAATTCTTAACAAAATTTAACCAACTACATAAATTAGGTTTTTTTCAATTCATTACAGGAATTAGAAATTATACTTCAAAATCGACCTACCTTCATTATTTCGAACCCTATTATTTGAATTTCTCTGTAAAATATGGCAATTAGCGTATTGCTTTATGCGATTAATTTCGGGCAATTTTTATTCAGAAATAAATTCTAATTGTGCCCTATTTTTATCAAATAAAGCGCATTACATGGCAAGATAACAAATAAAGTCAGCTGAGCTCGGTTCACAAACAAGATTCTAATCATTGTAAATGATCGAAGTAGTACTTGGAAACGAACAATTTTATTTTATTTTCAATTTTGCAAAACTTTGAATAAACTAAAAAGATTGAGTTACACATCTGTGTTTGTGTTAGTCTTTGCGGAATCGTCGGCTTCGGTCCTAGCCGACAAAGAAACTCTAACGCTTGCCGATCGCCAATAGCGCGCTAAGCCGATTCTCAGAACAATGCCGCTAGCCAATAATATCACCGCGCTGTTATTCAAAGACAGCCGCAGCCAATCGTGCACGGCCGGCCGTTGTTCGCCCATTTTTAGCTAAATTAGTTAACTTTGTTGTTTCGGGTTCCGTCATAATTATTTTTGTTGATAGTTTTTATTTTTATTTTCCTTAGTTTGGCTGTCGAAGATTAAATGAATGGTAATAAAAATATCCTACGGGATGTCATTATTTCAAAAATACAAACTTTTATTTTTCAAAATATCCTTCGATGAAAACTGTACAAAATGTTTTTATTTTTTTATTTTTTTACTATCTCACAAAGGCTATTCAAAAAACAAAGCGTGATACACTGTAACACGTGACATCAGGTGAGTTGAGATTGAGAGTTGAGAGTCAAGAGCATAATGAATTTTTAAATAAAACAAATGCTTGAGTTAACTTGATAAAAATGTAATCTTAAAAAAAACCGTGCTCTAGTGTAAACTGCAACTCAACAACACAATCAATTGCAAAACAATAAAAATGATGTTGTACCTAAATAATAATGATGTTATACCATAACTGAAAACGTATTGAGTGTACATGGTGAAATTGTTTTAAGAATAAAAATGGAACCCTAAATGCATTCGCTTTGACTAAGCCGCAGTGTCGCTTTCTGTTTTTGAAAATCGCCACTCGGCTTTCATCATTCGAACTTCGAGGTCGTGTATTGTCACGAATTATCATTTCGATTTTTTTATCCAAATCACGATGTCTTATTCAAACGCAGAGTATTACGACATGATACTTTGCGTCGGAGCTGCGAACGGGAGTTGCAACGGGGCGCGTGAGCTGTACCGTCAACGGTTCGTCGACGACAGGCCGCTTCCGGAACAAAGACGTCTGCCTTCATACTCGTGCTTCCGTGGACTCTGCTTACGTCTGCACAGTACCGGAAGTTTTCATGGAGCAGCAACCGAAAGACCCGGCACAAACATCAGTGCAAACCTGGAAACACAAATCCTGCAGCATTTTGCCGAAGACCCGCGTACTAGCACGCGTCGAGCGGGCGCGCGGCTGCGCGTCGATCACAGAATAGTTTGGAGGACTCTGCATGAAGACGGCCAGCATCCATATCACTTCCGTCGAACACAAGAACTGCTGCAATCAGACCACAGTGCAAGAGTGGATTTTTGCGAGTGGATAGAAGAAAAAGTAGCTGTGGATTCTGCCTTCGTCGAGAAAGTGTTGTGGACTGACGAAGCGACTTTCACCAGAAGTGGACTCTCCAACATACATAATGAGCACGTATGGGCACATGTAAATCCGCATGCGTCTACCGAGAGCTGTTTCCAACATAAGTGGCGGATTAATGTCTGGGCGGGCATAATCGGAGACCGATTAATCGGCCCTATCTTCTTGCCTGTCACCTTGAATGCCGCAGGCTACTTGGAGCTGCTACAAGGTGAGCTGGAGGACCAAATGGAAAACTTGCCGTTGGCTGTGGAGCGGGACATGTGGTACCAACACGACGGAGCGCCAGCGCATTTTGCTCGACGCGTTCGCCAAAACCTACATGCTCGGTTTCCCGGCCGCTGGATCGGCCGCGGCCAAGATGCGCCGAGACAGTGGCCTCCGCGCTCGCCGGACCTGACGCCCTTGGATTTCTTTTTGTGGGGCTACATCAAAAATATTGTGTATTCGAAGCCGTGCAGCACACGAGAAGAAATGATACCGCGTATCACAGAGGCTTTCAGCAATGTAACCCCACACATGTTGAAAAACGTGATGGGCTCGATTTCTCGTCGAGCTCGGCTCTGCATCGAGAAGGGAGGCCAGCACTTTGAGCCTTTCCTTTAAATTAAATTAAAGCAAAAGTGAAATACTTAATCAGTGAAACCTAGTGGTTTAAAAAAAGTGAAACGTATGACGTCTGTCGTAAGTACTCTAACTATTTTGTTAAAATTGTTGTGAATAATAAACCAATCATGTATGTAATATTAAACATAATTAATTGAAGTACTGGTGTTTTTAATTATTCTCACAACCTATCCTATGATAAGCAATGTAGGTACCTAGATATTATTAGGGTATACGATAACGATAGGAGAGTAAAATTAGAATTTGACATTAATCTATCCAGGTTAGAATCATAACATGAAACATAAGTTACATTTTGGATAAATCATTTTCCCATCATAATGAGGTTCATAGGTACGAATAGGTTACACAGTTAGGGCTAGGCAGATGCTAATTTAGGCCACAGAGTAGGTTAGGGTGACGTTCGAAAGTAGATTAGTTGCGCTAGCGCCAGGAGTGGCACGTGCAGGTGAGGGGAAGGGGTAATCGGCGCGCGGGGGTGGCGATGCGGCGGCGAGCGAGACGCGGGCGCGCGGGGAATTCATGCGCGCGCAGCGCGCGGCACTCTCAAAGACAGCGGCCCGCGTTTATTGTACCATGTGTAGTTAGGGTTGCCAAAAAAAACACAAATAAAATATTTTTTAATTTTGTATGGAAAAAAAAAAATTCGTTTGCATTGCTAACATTTACGTCAACGACTCCAAACATGATGTAGATAAGTACCTCTAAATATTGTTGGGCCTACCTCGGACACCTTGTATAAAAAAAAAAAAAAAAAAAAAAAAAAATGCTTATTGTGTAGACACAAAGATAGATAGCTAAACTCTTTGTTGTTCACACCAGAAATTACAAACAAAAAGGGGTAAAGTATGTCAAAAAATATATTAAAATTCTTACATGATTGCCCTTAAGATTTCGTGAATCGTCGAGACTCAGAAGTGTGGAATTGTGGATGCCTGTCGCTGGGATTTCCAAGTAATTAATTTGAGCTCCTTGTTGGAATTGGGTTCGTATGAATAAAACATTCTTTTTGTCGACGAAAATAAGAATGTAGGCACTTTTCACTTTATTGGTTTTATACACGCGGCGTCGGTGTTAAACACGAACGACACTTTTTCTTTTTAAACGAGTGTGTGGGATTTAAATGATGAACAAATGAATAGAGATGGTTAGGCAGTTTTTCACCTCAAAGACTTATACAAACCTTTGAAATATTAACTACTAGCTGTTCCCTGTCACGCTTCGCTGTGGATAAAAAAAAAAAATAGCCTATGTTACTTTGGGATAATGTAGCATTCGAATGGTGAAAGAATTTTTGAAATCGGTCCAGTAGTTTTTGAGTTTATTCCAACCAAACATCCAAAAATACAAAAATACAAATCTTTCCTCTTTATAATATTAGTATAGATTAGCCTAATTTAAAACAAAAACTAAACTATAATAGAAAATAAAATTAAAACGAATGAATGCGTGACTAGCAAACTGGGCGGTTTTTGAACTCAAAAATTTGTTAAAACCTTTAATATAAAAACTGTTACTAAACCTAATTTAAGACAAAACTAAACCTTAATTGTAAATTAATATTAAAACAAAATTAAATACTTCACATGGCCAGTAATTAGGTAAATGTGGACGTTAATAATTTATATTTCGACAACATTTCGATGAAAACATATCTTCGATATCTTTGGTTGTGTAATGTATCAAAATTCATCAAAAGTACCACACAGCCTTTTTCAATATCGCAATCAAATCCAAAAAAAAGGAAAAGCCTTACGAAAGTCTGCCTCGCTTCAACATTCAATACATTTTTACAACACATTCTTGACCTTGGAGTATTGTAGTACCCATTTTCGTTTCTGAAAAAGAAAATTTATGGAATGAAAAGGGAAGTAGGTACAGTTACGAGTAGACAGCACGCAGGTCCCTTTGTTGTGTTGAAATGTTTACTAAGTTATTTCAACCTTTCAAAACGTCTTGGCAAGCTCTCGGCATAGTTTTTCTGGAAGTGTAGTTTTGTTGAGTCTACATTGAGACTAGCTACGAAGAAAAGATATAGAACAGTATGCAGAAGATGTTTTCAAAGAAAATTGACTGTTAATTTAAAAACCGTGAAACAATCATTATCACTGCTGTACATTTGCATAAAGCAAACAATACGAACAATTTGAACAATGGCGACGTCCCATACATTGATTTACCCAGCCTTTTTAACATTTGCAAGCTACGTTCATTAGAGATACTTTTAGCAATGATAACTTATGCTACAAGAATACGTATACAAATAGTATATAATGTACAGAAGTTGGGAGAAAATAAATGACAAAGGTTAAATTGTGTAGGTACTTAACCTATAATGTTAATATGATTATTACCTAAATAACTACATACCTACTATAAACCCAGCTGTATTGTGATTGCGTCAGGTATAAATACGAGTATAAGTCTAAAAAATGCGTTTCACTTTTAGCTTTATTTACATGATTAATGTTTTTGAATACGAGTTATGCGTAACCGGCAATTTATACACCGCAGAGCCATTTTCAACAAAGATCAAATCACTTGCAAATCTTTAGTCCAGAGGGAATGCCGTGTGTCTCGTGAATAGTAGAGTCGTCAGAGAGGAATATTATCAGGCCAAATCTTCGGTAAATCAACAAATAATGCAAACACTGCGGAAACTTCGTTCGGTTATAATACGGCCGTTCAGAGAATGCGTTCCTGACACGTCGCGATTGAACTCACGAGCGACGTAACTTTGTAATGGCGTTGCAGTTACGATAAAATATTTTTGCTGGTTGTTTACCGTTTTTACAATTGATGAGCATTAAAACAACATTATTATATCAATAATCAATTAATGTTATAATTTTGTGCCAAACTGAGTGTCAAACGTCAAACGCATTCTCTGAACGGCCGAACTATAGAATAACACGATTGTCGGGATGTCAGTGGACTACTGAAAATGACGTGACATTAGTTGACATTACTGATAGATGACTGACGACAGAATGAAATAAAACGCAATACGCTGGTATTGCGTTTTATTTCACGAACCTGCAATAATTTGTTAAAAAATTGAACTTTTGAGTCCCTACTTCTAAAAATATACGAGACCTATAAAATAATTAGAGAAATATTATCATTTAAAACAATCATAATAACATTAGTGAACGGGGCCTGGTTTTTTTTTTTATTCAACTGGGTCACGCGTCGCCATCCTTCAACAGCAGTGAAAATAATTGCCAATTATCGCCGTTTTGCAAGTCAGTCTTTTATTTTTAACCCCTAACGCAAATAGAGGGGTGGTATAAGAACATGTGTTTCTGTGTTACATCGGAGCTCTGAAACGTTTGAATTGGTTTAGACGTAGTTTTATGTTCGAAATACGACTTACTCGAAATTGTTCATAGCAATGATCCAAGAAACTCTGTTCAGCCCATTCAAGATTGTTAAGTTTTTTTTTATTTTTTTTTTTATGTAATTGAGTGACGAGACGAGCAAATCGCTCGCCTGATGTTAAACGTCACGTTTGCCCATAACAGGTCTGCGCCACCCAGAATTTAGTTTATATAGGTTCTTAATATTTTTATTTTATCACTTGTTCATATCGTATCGATAGAATAGTAAAGCTTGCCGACGATGATTGCTTTCCATCAGGCAGTCCGTTTGCTTGCTTGCCGCCTTTAGCATAAAAAACTTATAAAACAAACGTACGTTTCCAAATTACTACTTATTTTTCCAAAAATGTTATGCAAGTAGGTACGGATTTAAAATAAAGCCATTGAATAAAAGCCCCGGTATAATTACCGGTGCTCCTCTAATTGCCCGTGACACGTGTATGGCGTCATTACTTTTATGTCGAGCCCAATTAAAAAAGTTAACGGTTAAGTACTTTTTAACAACGTGAAGAACGGGTAGGGTTACACGCAGTTTGGGCAGTACAATTTTGACTGAAATACCTATATTTTATCATAATTATCTTTTTCAGCCAGCGGTCTCATAATAAATAATAAATAAAATCTTTAGTATCTTTGAGGAACTATTAGATCAGTGACTAGTATTATAAAGAGGTAGTGTTTTTGTGCGTACGTTTGTAGTAGGTAACCTTAATAAATACTGGCCCAGTTTTAATTTTTTTTTCACCAATGGAAAGTTGCTCTATTCCTGTTAATTGGCTATATTTTATAGCCTCATGCGAGGACATAAACCCAGCTGTACCGAGTACGGAGTTCTAAGCCTCAGCTAGATATATTTATTTTTTCTTTTATTATCGTGTTAATATATCTTCTCATAATATTCAAAGCTCGGCAGCAATATGTACGCACGCAACAAACGATAGTAACTCTTTTACTTCTGAGATATCGATTAGTCGTGGTTAGATGGGATGGGAGTCATATCAGAATGGAAATA
Source organism: Alcis repandata (assembly GCA_949125135.1). NCBI lineage: Eukaryota > Metazoa > Arthropoda > Insecta > Lepidoptera > Geometridae > Alcis > Alcis repandata. The sequence continues at coordinate 5,850,116 of OX421240.1, forward strand.
TGGTTTTCAATTAGAGAGACTAAGCAATATAGAGTTTGCTTCGATAGATAATTATAGATATTAGATAGCTAAGGAATTTAAGTGGTTAGGTATGATGTCAGAAAGCTTCGAGGGCCTTTCGGATTAATCGTAATATCTCACTATATTATAATACTAGTTTTGCCCCACGGTTTCACCCGCGTTTTCTGAGATAAAAAGTAGCTTATGTGTTAATCCTGACCATGAACAACCTTCATTTCAAATTTCGTGTAAATCCGTTCAGCCGTTTTTGCGTGAAAGAGCGACAAACATACATTCTTACAAACTTTCGCGTTTATAATATTAGTGGGGTAGCCAGCTGACCCGACAGACGTTGTCCTGTCTTAACTATGTCTTAATTTACTAATGTTCTGCTCAACTTCCTTAATTTTTTCCTGACAATCATTAACACAGCAAAAAAATAATTAGCGAAATTGTTCCATTCGTTCACGCGTGATGCGATGACCAAGGGAAATAGAGATTCATTTTTATATGTATAGATTATTATAATTCCAAGGTTTGTGAGTATGAGTATGTGTGCGTGTGTATCTGTGTACGTATATTTACCTGGTGACGTTGTCACGTTTTAAAGGATTTGGATGAAATCTGGTGTGGAAGTATTTACGTTCCCTGCATGATAGCAGGTGGTTAAAAGTAAGCCGGTATAATGGGCAAATAGATAATTTGCACGAGTTTACGTGAGTTAACGACCATAACGTTTCTAGTGCAACGAACAACGAACTGTAGCTTATTCGTACGTACTCTAGGAACCTTCCATGATTTAAATGTCGTACTTGTATCAAATTGGAACTTTGTAAAACAGGAGGAGGGCGTTGACACCTGCGACACAGTTTTATACTTTTGCAGGTGTAATCGATTCTCATTTTTACTTTTTAATAAACGGATTTTATTTATTTATTTATTATTTCCGTTATTTATGCTCATTCTGTCACAAAATAGAAGTCATTTTGCGATATATAAATGTCTGAAAATGGGACCGCGCCCCTATCGAGCGAACGCACATTTAAACTACATTTTTACTACTATCGACTGTTGTTTTGTATTTGTATCTTTGTTGTACTATCGAATACTTGGAATGCTTTTTCGACTGAATTTCACGCTAGGCCTACTCAAAGCGCATTATGTAGATTGGTAATGTAATCATGTGCTAGGCAATCATGGATGCTGTACGCTTGCGGCGATGCGTCACAGCGAGCGTCATATTATGTTATTCAATGCAGATATTAGGGTGACCATCAGTGTAAGGTTTGGAAGAATAACAGCAGGCTCATTCAGCTATCCAAAATTCGAATTGTTTCGAATCGAATATATCCGAAAAACAACTTGACTTTCGATTTCGGATCATTTTTCCGTGCGGGAAAAAATGCTACAAAATGAATCGCTAAAAATTGCCGTCTTCGATTTTTTTCCGAAGGCGGAAGACTTTTCGTTCGGAGCTCGAATGAATCGTCGAATTCATAGGGAGTTAAAATCAAAAACATTTATTTCGTGTAACATTGCCCGCTGTCACACGTTAACTTTGACTTTGACACGTTCGCTGGAAGGGAAACGCGTTAACAATTTCACATGATATTTTCCAGTGTTATCAAAATATCCATTGCACTGTAGACTTTTTTATAATTTTATTTTACAGTTTTAATACAGCTCCGAATTGGTTGTGATCTTTTTTACATGATATGAAATTGAAAAAGTATAGCTATTTTTAGTTAACTTATAAACTAAGCTGTAGTTTAGATAATGCTACAACAGAATCAGCGCCAAAGTAGTTTTTATCTACTATTAAACGTACTTGTGAAATATTTGTGAAACAACCCTTATTCTGAAGATGATTTCATTAGAAATATCATAACAGTAATAGTAGTACCTAATAATCACGAGCGCTTAAGAATAGGGTCTCAGGCTAAGATGTTTTTACCTGCTCGCTGGTCCCAGGTACTTAATATTAATCAGCAAACACAATACATATCTACTCACCATTTTAGCCATTAATAGAATGCCTCTCACTATACCAATAATAATTCTAAATCGAGACGTTTATATTAAAACGTAATTAGTCCAGTTGAAGCCATTTCCAAGCACACAAATCATTATCCGAATTTGAATCGAATCGGAATTTCCACTGAAGTCGAGAGAGCTTGTCCAATCAGTGCAAATAATCTCGATTATTATTGCGGGGTGAGTTGAACCTGGCAATATTGCTCTGGTGTTTCCAGTAATTCATAAGAAGTATTTAATATAACTGTATCAAAATAATTCTATAAGATGCTAAACCTAACCAAACCAAATACAAAAGACAGTGGCTTTGGACTTCTAATTTTAGAGTATCAGTAAGTATATACCTATATTATATGCTTAATAGACCACGGAAGAAACTGTGCTGCTATAATTCGTGGTATTAAGAGTCAGCTTTGTGTAAAGTTAAAATCAAGCTATTCATTATTTTCAAGAAGTTTTTGTTTAGACTGAAAAATTCTTGTGACTACATATATTATTTCTTTTTTCTAATTGCAGGCTAAATTTTTGATTTTGGTAACCTAATGATACATAAGTGTCGATGCTCTACGTAACTTTTCACTTAGTTTATAATGTCTTCTTTAGTATGACAAGATAAGCGTTTTCAGGATATTTTTATTGTATTTTATTCAATTATTCCGTATGAGAGAATATTTAGTTATTCGAGTTGATAAACACTGCGTTAATTCGCGGTTCAATATCATTCGAAGTGGAGATGAGTTGCGAAATTGAATTAGTGATTGAACTATGGCTTGAACTGACCTAGTGGGAGAGCGTTTGGAATATTTTGTTACTTGATGATGCCCGGTGATTATGGCATGGAATTAATTTCCTATGATATGCAACCTTAAATCCTCCCACTGCTGGGATACAGCTCTACCCTCGAAGGGTGAATAGGCCGTATTCCACCACGCTGGCCAAGTGCGGGTTGGTGGATTCACATACGCCATTGAATTTCTTCTCCGGACATATGCAGGTTTCCTCACGATGCGATGTTTTCCTTCACCGAAAAGCCAGTGGTATGTAAATTCGTACATAAGTCCCAAAGAACTCATTGGTACGAGTCGGGGTTTGAACCCACCACCTCAAGAATGCGAAGCGGTGGTTCTCCCACTGAGCTACCACGGCTTAATTTCCTATATTCCAGTGAAAATATTATAATAATAAAGCCTCATTAAAAAAATCGATTTGAACAATCTTCAATGTGTGGTGTGTATATCTCTTAATATATATTATATAAATCTCGTGTCACAATGTTTGTCCTCAATGGACTCCTAAACCACTTAACCGATTATAATAAAATTCGCACACCATGTGCAGTTCGATCCAACTTGAGAGATAGGATAGTTTAAATCTCAAATTATAGTCGCAATTTTAATTTATTGCAAATTATATATATTTAGTTAGCATCAACATACTACGGTTGCTATAGTTACGCAATGGCTTTTGACAGGACAACGTCTGTCGAGTCAGCTAGTTTTATGTATAATTTTGTACTTAAAATATTTGAACATCAATTTCGTCACGTGGATTTTTTTGTGTCAAAGATGCAAAAAAGGTTAATCCTTATGAAAGTTTAATTGAGTAGCTTTTGAATACAATTCTCTTTACAACTTTTTGGTAATAAACCACAGTAAAAATACTTGTAATTCGTCATCTAAGTCCTGGCATGCTACTTCGGGGTTTAAACTGTTAACCACTAGCCATAATACGATGCCCAATGAGAATAAATGGAAAACAGTTGGACCAGCTCACTCGTAGTAATGTGCTACGAGTATGACTCACGCTACGAGTGTAGCGCTTTCATTTATTTTTGGTTCATAAAACAGAGCCAATTCCATACTATTATGACAACTACTATTACTTCCATACTATTTAACATTTAAAGCATAACAAATTTCGTCACTGGGTGACAACTGGAAACACTAAAATATGTCAAAATTTGTCCGAATAAATTTTAAAAACGATTTTTTTCGATTGTCACTCTTGAGGACCAAAATAGGTTGACAACTGGGAATGACTCCATATAACTTCGTAACTTGTCATTTACAAATTATGAAATGGTTATCAAACATGAAACAAAAAAATGTGTCAAAACCACGTCAGTCCTCATGCTAAAATGTATGAATCTCCGAAACATCTCAAAACAAAAGCAATCTTTATTATGAACATCTTTGTGTACATCAAACAGATTGTTCCGCAGCCCCTTGTCTACGTCCTGATTGAACACGGAACACGCTTTGTTAGCGTAATATTGTGAATTTCCGTCTGCTCGGGGTTCGCCGAACAATAAAAAGATCGTGACATCTTTTATTTCTGTCGTTAAACAACTCCTTGTTCTGAGCACTCGTAAGATAAAAGAGATACGAGTATTATCATATTCTCGTCGTCAACCAGTAAATAATTTTCGAAAATATTACTATTGCACATGCTAATGCTCTATATTATGATAAACTACAATACATTAAAATACCAAATATGATGAAACATTTATTCTATATATATATATATATATATCTATCTATATATATATATATATATATATATATATATACATTTTATTCAGTTCGTATATAAGTATATATATATAGATAATATATATAGATATATATATATACTTATAATTTAACTAACCAAGATAGGCACAAAATGCGGTCATATCACTAAGAGACAATCTTCCAATACAAAGTGCGAGAAGCGGTTCTGCTTTAATTTTACGAACTGAATAAAATGCAAACTTGTTTTTAACCGACTTCAAAAAAAGGAGGAGGTTATCAATTCGACTGTATATATTTTTTTAAATTTTTTTTTAATGTTTTTACCTCATAACTTTTGACTGGGTGAATCGATTTTGATGATTCTTTTTTTATTAGAAAGCTGATGCTTCCCATTTGGTCCCATTTCAATTTAGTGCAGTTCTGATAATAGTATCCATGAGAAAACCATATAAGTCTTAAATTTGCATTAAGTACGTGCGCGGCAAATAGATGAATAACTCAATAGTCGGTCTTTTGAAGTCGGTTTTTATTTTTTGTTTTGTAAAAATAATGTTCTTGTTAAAGAAGTTGTCATTCTATCTGCATAATTATCCTCGCTCGGTACCTTCAGGAGGTGAAACTTGACAGCTCTAGGGACGTCATTAAAATTGAGTAACAAAGTGAGAAGCTTTTCTTGTTAAGCAGTGCATTACAAGGGCACGGGATTTATAATATAATGTCGGTCAAACTCTCAGGAAGGTTAGAGCTCTTGAAGACAATTAATCTGTAACTATCTGATCGTACCCCTACCAGGGATCCTGCCCCTAGCCAAGTTGCAATTCAATAATTGTAAACGCTACAGAAAACTAAGACAATGTATGGGAATGACATTTCTGTAAAATAATTTACAACCCGGTCACAATATCTGTGCACCTGACCTCGTGACGTCATATGTCTAAACTTAACAATAAATATTAAAAAACAAAACAACAACCAAGCGAAAATATCTCAAAATTATCGGGACGTGTATCGGCAACGAAGATGCTAACCGTACTGTCGCACCGGGGAGTGCGCGGAGAGGTGACAGGGGAAGCGGGAGAGGCGCCGCATTCCAGCGAGGTGCACAGATATTGTGACCGGGTTGTAGCTAGAAACTATAAATAGGATTATAGAAATGTCTTTCCCATACATTGTCTTAGTTTTTATAACGTTTGCGATCGTAGATTGTAACTTGGCTAGTGGGGCAGGAATTCTATAGAACTAGTATTTCTGCGAACAGTAGACTTCACAAGAACTTTTTTGTGGCAATCACAGTGTTTTATCTCGACAACCTCTTGACTGATTTTACTCATATTCGAAATTGTTGTTTCGAATTAGATACCATAATTATACTTTTGCGAAATTTTATCAAAATCGATCGGTAAATGGTGCTGCAGTACAATTTCTCCCCTTTTTGAGGGAAATACCCCAATAAAAAATCCTGACGACAAAAATTTTTTGAAGTTGTTGAACCTGTATACCAAGTTCCGTCGAGATTTGTTGAGAAATGCGACCTGTACCCGTACCAACATACCTACTAACAAACATCAGGACAGATGAAAGCAAGGCCAGTCGTTGCATAGACGCTTCGCTCGGTCGCGTCGCCGCGTCGGTCAAATAGAAACTAGTGTATATCATATGTGTATCGATGGCTATCGGCTGGACGGTGTAGTTGTTTATTCAAGAGATAGATGACAATCATTCAGTTAGCGGCTGGAATTGGAGCGGAGCTGGGTTTGGATATCGGTTTAACCGGGAAATTGAATTTTCTCTAGGCATATAGAACTATAAGTCTAGGTATATATTATATACCGTCAAGTAGTTAAACAGTTAGGTATTACTCTGGTATAAACATCGATCAATCCGACTTCGGTGAATATAAAGCAGGAGTAGGGGAGACATTTTCCTAAGAGTAGGACATCATAGGTGGACAAAAAAATAAAATAATTAAGGAAGGGAGAATAACAAATGACAAATGGGAGATTAAACAACTTATATCTCAGGGTGACGAGCGCAGTGCTGTGCCGCGAGTTCTGCGAATTCTGCGAGTTCAAAATTCTGGGTGGCGCAGACCTGTTATGGGCAAAATTTGCTCGTCTCGTCGCTCAATGACATAAAAAAATGTAATTGATTTGTTTTTGAGTCAAAACAATTTTCTAAGTCTGTATGCAAACCTGTATATAACCTTGTACTTAGGGACCCTAATGGATTTATAATTGATTGTATTGTTCGATCCCCAATTTAGGGAATGTTAGTGGAATAACGAGTGATTTTCGATCCCCTGCGTGTTCGAAATAGGGTTCTCAAAAAGAACGCCCCTATCTTTGTAATAATTTTTTGAACACACACAATCTACGTAGTCATCTTTTTGATTAAATTACAAAGTACCTACTCATAATCCCTAGAATATCCGCCACAGCACGTTTAAGAAACAAAATTAAAACCCCACTCAATTCTTATCCGCAGAGGAAATGTAAGAACCTTTTCATTTAACGGTTTACGGTCTCATTGCGGGAATCCGACTCCTACGTACAAACTTCTAAGTATGCCTAGCACAAATTTTGACGTGAAATACGTAGCGAATCTATATATATAAAAATGAAACCCGTTTTCCTTGGTCACGGCATCACGCGTGAATGGCTGGACCGATTTCACTAATTCTTTTTTTGTTGTATTTGTTATTATTAGGAGAAGGTTCTTACGGAAAAAAATATTAAGAAAATCTCTCAGAAATATTGAAAAATCCTAAAAACAGCCCTTTTCTTTTTCCCATACAAACGTATGGCAGTACGAAGTCTGCCGGGTCAGCTAGTATTCGATAGATATAATGATAGAAAGTTGTATGCTATATATGTGTGTGGTAGATAGATGCATGCAAAATTAAAAACGAAATGCGTAAAATGGGTAATAACGTGTTTTAAGCGACATTATAAATCCATGTTATCTCATAAATAACATTTAATGGTTTTCGTGATAATAAAGTTATTAAACCTAACCTAAAATGCGACAGCGCCCCTGTCATGCTGCATTGTTCATACATTTTACTATCGAACACTCGCTACGTATTTTACGTTAAAACTTGTGCTAGGCGCCACTGTAAGCCGACGTGAAGTGGTAGGTTTCATTTGTAAAAGCGCTTGTCGCGTTGTACATACTTTATTGTTAAATTCTGAAAAGTTGAAGTCAGCGCTTTTTGAATGGCAAACAATAAGCAAATTTTGTTCTTCTGCATTTTGGATACATATTAGATAGACTATTTCTTGTTATGTTGTCGAATTTAGTTGGTTAATTGTCACGTCAAAGTTTTTATGAAAATTTTGCCGCCCCTACAAAGAAAACATTTCGCATTTTTAATATGTTTAAAATTATACCTTATAATGTTTTTGTAAAAAGCTTGTTTTTGTATTGCATTGTATTTAGAGTTACACTGCTATACCAAATTACAACTCAATACTCAATAACATCGAGAAATTCAAACTCAGTTGTAAGATTTGACATAAAAAGTAACATACCTACCTACATTATAAGCATTTTCGTAACAAACACGAAAATGCATGTTATAAACCATTTATCGTTCAAACCAATTTTGTCGGGCTGTTTGGCTCAGCGGTAGTGTAGCCGCCTTATAAGCCAGAGGTCCCGGGTTCCCGGCCGGGCAGATGTTTGAATGATGAATTTAAATATCTGTTCTGGGTCAGGGTGTTACTTGTCCTTGTCTTTGTGTGTTCCATGGCATCTCCGACACAGGATTTATTCCTAGTGGGGAGCTATGAGTGTGTAACGTTTATTTATTTATTTAATTTGTCTCAAATTTGTTGAGAAAGTTCCAGCAAAAGGCCCGTGGGGCAATACACTATGCAAAATATAATCTCAACTTAAGGGGAAGATAAACGATCGTCAGCAATTTTCTTTAATTTTTTTTTTATTATTTTTAAAATTATTTTCAGCCCGCTAACTATCAGCAACCGTTAATTTTTAGGAAATAATAGTAGCTTATATACACCGAAGTCGGATTATCCATGCTTATATATTATTCCAAGGCTTAAGCTATCTTTTCTTCAAAGTACATCCAAATTCATCAAGCCGTTACAACACAACGGAGTTATAAACATACAAACTTTCGCATTTTTAATATTAAGTAGTGTTTCAAATCTCCACAAAAACACTTTAAGCCATTCTTATAAAGTTTTCTGAAAGTTAAGTGACATTCCTTAATTCTGCACACTCCATTTTCATTTTTTTATTCGGCACAAGGTTAATGACATTTGTCAATCTAAAGCAACTGCTAAGCTTCGCTTATAAGTTATCTACTCTTTATAATCTATAATCTATATATATATAAAAATGAAACCCGTTTTTCTTGGTCACGGCATCACGCGTGAATGGCTGGACCGATTTCACTAATTCTTTTTTTGTTGTATTTGTTATTATTAGGAGAAGGTTCTTACGGAAAAAAATATTAAGAAAATCTCTCAGAAATATTGAAAAACCCTAAAAACAGCCCTTTTCTTTTTCCCATACAAACGTATGGCAGTACGAAGTCTGCCGGGTCAGCTAGTCTTCTTTAAAAAGCAGACAATCGTTTGTCACCGCCTTAATACGACATGGAACAGAGCGTTTGCATTCGGGGTTGTGTAATTTTAATTAAACCAGAGCGCGGGCTCGAAAAAGACTCATTCCAGACTTAATTCGACTCAGGACTATGACAGTGTGAATACTTCATTTAAATCTTTGTCCTCCTTTCTGTACAAACAGAAAGACTTGATTATAAGATGAATGTGAGTTTTAACCATCTGTCGCATCGTAGATTCTCTAGCTAAGAAAATCAACTGTTCCATACATTTTGTCATTGGCTTTTTTTCTGTGTAGCAATTAAATAAAACTACTAAAAAATATAAGGAAGAGCTGGTAATCTTCAGATTGGTCCAAAGATTTTCTTTTGGTCCAAAGATCGCTGTTAATCAATCAACTTACAATCAAAAAAACTAAATCGAAATCAGTTCAGTTTACCCCCATTTGTAATCAACCCATGATTACACAAAACGGGTACAGTGACGAGACAGTGTCCGAGTCCTCGGTTTGTATAAACCGATTGACGAGGCGAGGCAGTCGCTAGGACCATGATTTGTTTGCTCTGCCGAGTGTGCCCATTTACTGTCTCGCTACTGTACCTACTCGTTACGTGTAGGTAATCTGTGTGAACTGAGTTTGTATGACTTTTTAACACGCTTATATTAGCTTCACCTGTATGTTTGTAACCGACTCCTTTGGGCGTGATTTTGACCCACTTTAAACGGCCGGATTTCGTTCAAACTTTGTAGATATGTCGAGGATCGATGACAATATAATTATTATACAAAAAATAAAAAAAATAAATTTATAAATAAATTAAAATAATTACGAGTCTATGAAGCTAATTGTGTTTTTGCTCTGAACGCGATTTCTACGATTACTGTTAGTTAAGCTGTGACTCGGTACGCGAATTCTGTGACTACTGCTGGCTAAGCTGTGATTCCCCACGGCTACTGGTACATATTCTGCTACGTGCCGCGTTTGTCAAAGAGCGATATTATTATTTTGATTGTGAAATGACGATCGAGTGTTCTTAGCTGTGATTCAAAAAAAGAAAAGGTTGGTCCCATAGTAAAAGTGGTTCATAATGACAACCTTCCGTTCCCTTCCATAAAACCATTGTACTCAAATGTACACTTTTCTTATAACGCTGTATGTTTCACTTAATAATGTTTTTCGTAGATAAGGATTCTTTCTAGCTAAAGAGAATAAAATGCCGTATATTCATTTGCAATGTCCATTTCAAAGCTGTTTTCTTTGTACCTTTTCCTCTGTTGACAATCCAACCGATACGTTTAGCTGTCGTCTTAGAAAAGTGGCGTACAAAGAAATACATTCCACATTAGACCGGCTTATATGTTTAGAATATTCCTTTGAGTCTAGATAGAGCGTTAGGGTACGATTTCAGGGAATGGCAATTTGGAAATATTTGATAATTTAGGAAAAATAGAAAACTAATGACGACTCGTTAGAAGACTAACGAGCTATAATATCGATTATGTATCGTCCTTTTTTGTAAACTAAACAGAACTGGCGAAATTCTATTTTTTTCTACTCAAATTCAAAATTCAAAAATGAAACTGACAATAACTTGATTTCCTATAGGGGCAGTATACGGAATGATGCAATACCACAGGTAGGCAAGCCTCATCGCGGTCATCAATTAAAATTTTTAATATGACCACCATTTGCAGTTGCAGCATGAATAAATTATTCATGCTGCATTTTATAACATTGGATTCAGAGTATGTAATTATATTACATCTATATTTCAGGACAATTTGGTACGTAATTTTTCACAAACAGGCCCTATTAGCATTGTATTAGCTTATAATAATATCCTGTGGAGTAGAAACAAATGAATTGTAAAGTAGTTACGTTGGCAAAGCGTCCTCGAGCGTAGTGTCGCCGCTCTACAAACACTAGTCGCCCGCTTCCGATTACAATACTGTTATAGCCCTAAACAGGGCTATATGGAAATCTTGTGCTAAGCCTAAAAAGACTCATGGTACTCATAATTATAAACTACTTTTAATATGGGTACGAGTACAACCCTGGAATCGCCAAAAAAAGCAGGAGGAAGGAAAGGGTATGCCAAGCCGAAAAAGGGTATTAGTACTCATAACTATAAACAACTTTTAATATGGGTACAATCCTGAAATCGCGGAAATAAACCAGATGGTCTATAGAAAAATGACAATGATGCTCGACAAACTGTATGGAACAGCTGATTTTTTTTGGTGATGTCCAGGTTGGTTCCATAGTAAAGGACTATGACCCCTTTTCGGCTTAGCATACCTTTTTATTATAACTCTGTATAGTCTGTATACACTTGATTTTTCATAAATCAGATATAATTTGCATACTGGATCACGCAGTGCAAATGACTTAATTGGCCGACAATTACGGCTTTACTTTTAACGTTGCTTGGATTGACAAAGTGCCTTTTAACTTTTACTCTACACAAGAAAAAAGCGTGCAAACAAATGTAATTTAACTTTAAGCTGTGTTTGTAAGTACCTAAGGCTTTTATTAATTCAATATCTCTTCTTATGAAAAACTGACTTTTTGACTTATTCCGTCAAACTTTCTTTCGTAATCTTTATTCCATTACTTTTGAATGAAAAGGCAAATTCAAACTCTCTTCAAAAGTTCTTTGGTAAACTTGTTTCATCAAAGAAACGACACAAAGTAACCGAAAGAGCAACAATTGTTTCACACAAAGAGTAATCGGAAACTGGCCTGCATTGTTGGAGAGCGCTTTGCTACAGAAAGCTCTTTCAAACTTACATCGCGAGTTCGCATCGCGATAAAGGCAAGGAATGTAAAATGAAGTGATTCGATTATAGAATAATGCTACGTGAAGGAAAGTGGTTTGTTGTTTCTTGTCTGATGTTGAGATATAAGCTTTGCTTTACCAAGATCATCTCACTGGTAGGAGATTCTTAGTTTTTTCCTTCTTTTATGAAACTGAGTGAGTGACAAGACAAGCTTAGTTGAGTTGACGGTAAGCGTTACGCTTGCCTATAACAGTTCAGTGCTACCCAGATTTTGCAATTTAATAACTCAAAACCTGCGTTACTATGTCTCACACCGAAGTGATAAAATGTTTGACCTGATTCTTACAATAAAATTTAAGTGGAAAATTGCTTTTCAATCCGTAACATAGTAATGTTTGCTCGGAAGTTAAATAACACACAAAAGTATGGTAAATACCAAAATATTTTTATTTTGAATACCTACCTAAGTATTTAACACACTATTCGAAAAATCTTTAAAGGTAATATAAGTACATACAAATGTACAAAATCTTTCCCCAAAAATAGTAAATTGCTGCTCAAAATTTGGTAATGATAAACACAAATTTGTGTCAAAGCAAAACATAAGCTATTATTTAGAATTTGTGTAATTTGAATTAAGTACAACGTTATGGGTCTGATAAAGACACCCTGGGGAGCGATTGGGGAATCTTGTTACCGTAACTTTGTCTGAGACATATTGGAAGGTATGGCCTGAGCGGAGCGAGGATGGGCCAAGAGGGCCATAATCGTAATGCCTCTTGAATATCAAGAGATATATCACGAGATCCGATTAATGCAGGACCTAAAGCTAAATATATTGGCACTTACTTATAAACTCTGCTTAAAATTAATTGATATATGTTGTGAGTTTGAGTAATGAACACCTTTTCATATCTAAGGCCCTGGCCACGGGACATTCGCCGATGCGAATATTCGCGCGGTGCGAACGGCGAAGCGTCTAGCGACTGAAATAAACTCATAGCAATGTACTTAGTACAGTACAGGTGGTAAAGCGAATGTTCGTGTGTGTGTGTGTGTGAATGTTTGTCGCTACATATCCCCGTAACTACCCTCCGATTTTGATGAAATTTGGAATAGAAATAGCTTTAGCCCAAGATTAAATAGGCTTTTTGCGCGAGTGAAACTGCTGGACGGAGCTTGTTATCAATAAGAATAGATTTAAAACGAGTTAAAAAAAACATTCTACAGAAATCAGACGAATAGATAAAAAAGCGAAGGCAGATGCAATGTCGTACGAGGTGGAAAAACAAGCAGAGGACCGCAAAGTCTGGAAATTATTCTACAGACAAGAGCAAGTCTCTTAAATACTAGACGAATGAAGACAAAGCAGTATCTTTTCTAGAATACGATTAATTTTTATTAATTACCACATTCTTCTTATTCATCCTTAATACAACCATGGATATGTATAGGTATAGCCCTAGGTATACTTCAACTACTTTTCTTTGATAAATTGCGTAATTAAATTCCACTTACAACCTTTTCACGTTAAAAGCAGCTATTTCAGGCCGGTTTTCGCATATTTCGAGTGATTAGTGATTTTATCGGAAAAATCAGATTCGAAATAAAAAATAAATTGTGTTAAAAGTTTCAGACTTTTGTAAAACTCATTTACTTTAAAATGTTTTTAATTAAAGTATGAAGTTTTTGCCTCTGAAATGAATCGCACGCCAGTTTAAGTTTTGAAATTTTAAAGAGTTCGTAAGAAAATCTGATCCAGACGGCAGAGAAGACCGGTGTGAAAAAGAAGAGTGTATCCTCTGCAGTTGATAAAAGAGGCGATGATGATGATGATGAAATCTGAAAATGATTATCACCTAATTTTCATTTCCGACTTTCATAACACACGCTTGTTATGTACGTTACTCAGGTTCTACTCACTACTAGGTATTCGTAAATACAATATACATATTTTCTATGCTACTAACGTACTCATTAATCATGGTTTGACTTCAAATCTGGCTTAATGATAATAACCCTGGTCTGAAGCTAGATCCCAAGTTTAAACCTACTCTTAAAATTCCAATAAAATTCAATTCAATTCCGTATAAATGTAATCTCGGTGTCTTCAAGTCGCGAGTGAATCCGTTTCTTCTAGGCAAGCGTGCTCTATCGTGGACGTATCGCGTTGTTACTTACCGTTGGGCGAGATGGCGGACAAACGCAAGACTATAAATAAAAAAAAATCAAAACGTCGAATCCACTACACACTGTGGTTCCAGGTTTAACCCAGTGTCAAAACTGAACTGAGCTACTATCAGAACTTTCAAACACAAGAAAGAAACAGTAATACATTTTGTTGCAGAACAATGTCCCTGGTGCCGCCGGGGGGCGCCGACTCGCCGAGTCCGCGGCGCGCCGTGAGCCCGCTGCTGGAGATGCGGCGACCTCACTGCACGCTGGCCTGCGACTACTGCGCTGCTGTACTGGAGGACAAGTTTAAACGTAAGCATATCATAATTATATATTTCGCTTCGTTAATACTCCATTTTTTTTTCAATTTTAAATTTTTGCTTCAATTTTTTTTAGAATTTTTTTAATTTTTCTTTTTTCTTTTTGTGAGTTTGGGTCTTCTCTTTTACGCGCCATCTTATGTGGTTCTGTGCTATTGTCATCCATTACCTTCCTGCCGCCTTAATAATTTCATCAGAGCAGCTAGCCCAAGGTTTGAGCGGTTTTGCCGTAATTTATGATGTAATTGTAATGTAGGGGGAAAACATTAACAATTTCATTGACACTTAACGAAATGTACAAACAGCTGTTTTTTCGGTAAATCGAAAGGTTGATGATAGAAAAAGTGTTTCAGAAATTATAAATAGGTACTTACTTCGAAGTGTTTTCGGCTTAAGATTCAAGATAGAAGATTCAAGATTTTTATTTGCAGAATGAAGGTGTAACAGATCTTATAAAATCAAAAACATAGTACCGTATAAACGAAGGATAAGAGGTGTGCAAAAGATTAGGAATACTTAGATTAAAAAATTACTAATGGTCAGTCAATTTAAATAACCTTACCACGCCCCAAGTTTATAATCCTGTAGAGTGTAGATGCAATTTTATATCCGCTAGCTAGACGCTATGCAAATGCAGATACTAAATTAATCCGACAATCCCAATTACTTCCTTTGTTGAGTCAGACAGGACTGTTTTACTTCCTACACACGTTCCTATCTGTCTGTGCACATAAAGGATGCTACAAACAAGTGGCTCGACAATAATGGGTTGATTACACGTAACGAGCACAGTGGCGAGACAGTAAATAGGCACACTTGGCCTAGCAAATAAATCATGGTTCTAGTGACTGTCTCGCCGTCAGCTTAGTGCAAGAAGTCATTAACACCTAAAATTCACGAACTGTTTTGCTATGAAATCTAACGTGATTTTGACACTTTCACTGTAATTAAAACGGGAATATTCAAATTTTATTGAGTAGAATACTGCGACTAGTTTCGAGCACATTTGATGATCTTTTTCAAGAAACGATTACAAGCGTGATGCGCTCGAAGTTACGTCTAGCCTAGCACTGATTTTGCAGTTTATGCTTCTTGCAGTAATCCGACGAAACCGAATACTCGGCCGAGGGCACTGTCTCGCCACTGTACTCGTTACGTGTAATCAACCCATTACGAAAGTTCTCGCCAGCGCTGCGCAGCAGATACGAGTAAAACCCACGCGCCAGTCAATATGGGCTGCGTTACACATTCCAGTCTACAATTTCTTTCTAGCGAATAAAATCTACACCGATATTTTCTCTTTAGTTCGATGGGTATATGTTTCCTTTTAATTGGTTTATTGAAATAGAGCAGCGGATATTAAAACTAAAGGTGAAAAGGTAGCAAAAAAAGTGGACGCAAAAAAGACAAAAAGAAAAGAAAAAGAGCGAGACTAGTAAAGGTAAAAAAGCTAAAAGTAGGTATTGGTGTTGTTTTGAATTGGATTTTTAAAAAGCTGTGGCAATGTCGGGTGCTTTTAAGAGAAAAATTAAGTATAAAACGAACTAACTATTAAGTATAAGGTGTATAAGACTTGGTTACAGGATTTATAATTTACGAAACTGGTTGTATTGTATTTTTTTTTAATTGAAAATTCATTGTAAAAAAATATCGTTACGTAAATTATGATGAGTTAATAATAAAATATGACTATTTCAGGTATGAAAGAGATTTTCAAACCATTTTCTAGCCATTTTATTCAAATAGCCAGTCGTCATTTGAATTTCATGTTCTGAATCTCAAGCGGCCCTTTCACGTTACTTTCTATGAATGTTTCATAGAGCCGTGGGTGATTCATGCGGGGCTTGCAGTGAATCATTGGGGTGGCGAAGATACGAGATTTATAGGACCGGATTAATGCAGGTCCTAAAGATATTGGGACTTGTATATCCTTGTTTGAAGTTAATTGCCATTCGTGTTAATTACATACATCCAAACATAGAATCTCGCGTATTTATTGCACAGTTATAAAGAAAGAGTTTGCTACGCTGAAAATGCCTCATAATTCTCATTCTTATGAACAACTTTTACTATGGTATTTTCTTTTTTTTTAGTCGATTCACCTCCTTTTTTTAAGGGTGGTAGGTTAAGGCCTTAGGCGTAGGTTGCCCTGGCTTAAGCTCACGACGCATCTGCCCCCGTCACGTCTTAGCCACAGTCCGCTTTAGGAGGCTCTTTTGTGGCTCATATAGGTGATCCTGTGGGTATACTGGAGTCTTCTTCACTGGTTGGTACGAGTTCTCCTGGGAGCGGGCGCATTCGTGAGACGTCGGGTAGGCGTGTGTGGTGTGGTGTGATATTGTGCAAGTGGGGGTGTGGCCCGTTGTCCGCCATATCGTACATACGACGTGCCAAGCGGACAACGAACTCTCCGACCGACTTCATGCGAGTGTCGCGAAAAACCACGTCGTTGCGGATATATCTTCCCGCTCCTGTGCTATGGGCTCAATCCCAAAATCGAGTAAATATCAGCTGATCCTAATATTTTGTTGAGTGTTACCGAAATTTTTTTTGAACAGCTTTTTTTCAGATTTAAGGTATAGTAAAAGTGTAAATAGTAAAAGTGGTTGTGATGACTCTGAGCCCTTTTAAGCTTAGCAAACCCTTTTCTTGTAACTCTATAGACACCCTTAATATTCACATAATGTATAGGAAGAAAAATTAAAACTCAGTACCTTTACAGCGTGGGTTAGAAGAAGTTTAAGCTTAGAAGAATTGTTTTACAAAAATGAAAAATGGTTCAAAGAGGGTAAAATATAATCGGCTCAATACAAGAAAATTTTGTAACAAGAATGTTTATATAATCCCTACTGTAGGCGAAAATAAGCCGAGAATAATGAACTTAATAACTACTTTGAAGAAATAACAAGATAGATACAATAGCTAGTTATATGAAGATTTTGAAAAGAAAAAGTTTACCCTGAATAAGAATACAATACAGTCAATTCAAGCTTTAGTTATCTAACAGATCTAAATGGTCTCAAAGTGTTGATGTCCAATAGACCGCAGTGACAAAAAAATAGATAAAATTTTAGTTAAGTTTAGATCTGGAGACCTCTGGATCAAGGAAAGCCTCCTAAATTGGTATTTTGGTAGGTATATGAAAGGGTACTGGCTACTGGGTATATTAGGTGTAGTAAAAGCTACTAAAACATTGATTGTTTTATCTTATAAAACCTTTAAGTTCTATTTGCTACAACAACCAATATTTTAGTTGGTTTTCAGAAAAACGTGAAAAGAAAACAAAACCTTATTTGAAATGATTTACAGGATAGACTGCTAGACGATATATTGAACCCAGGTGCGTGGGACGGAGCTATCAATACACCTATAGGGTATCAATATGCTGGGATACCGTGAACAAACGTTTTCTTTTCATTATATATATATATCCCACGATTCAGAAGTACGAGCATCTAGGTAACAAAATATTATGATTTTCTCGGAGACTTGATTATGTGGTATTTTCTTTTATTTTAATTAATTTTGAGGTACTCAAAGATAATAAATAAATGCGAGAGTAATAGTTTATTTATTAGATAGTTTAATATAATCTTAGATAGTTATCTGTCGTGATCTCGTAGCCACGAAACGCCTTACGCAACTACCCGTGCTTTAGAGAGGGAGATGCGTGGTCGAACGTCAGCGTCACCCGCAAGCCAGTGGTGCTCTTACATTTTCTATAACCAACCAAGCAAGCGTAACTACGTGTCGTAACGCTCAAGGATGCAAATACCCTAAACGTTATAGCCAAGTGCTGTAAGTTAATAAACTTCACCGACGAAAAAATACTTGATGCATTGTTACAAATTATGTGGTGTTGTTTTGTTGTAACAGGTAGCGCAGAGATGCGGAACCGAGGCACCTCCCCGCTGTCGGTCTCACCGCGACAGTCCCTGACCGGCGAGCCGCCTTGGACGCTGCCGGACGACGACCGCCCGGACTTCTCAGCACTGAAGGAAAACATCCATAAGATCAACAAGTAAGTCTTTTTTAATGCGAGGAGACGAGACGACAAAATCGCTCGCCTAATGTTAAACGTCTCGTTTGCCCATAACAGGTCTGCATCCAGATTTCTAAAATTAAATAAATTAAATTGATGATATTTTAACGTGCCTGTTGTGGTACGAGTATGAGACTGTCATCAACTTAATGAGAAACTTTTTTATCTTGTCAATGAGTCGTAAAATGAAAAGTTTCCATACCGAGCCATGCTATACAACATATCCAACCACAGAACAGCTTCGTGGTCGTCGAGGCTTTTGTAAGAACATAGAACTTTATGGTGCAATGCAAACTGTAGAACAGAAGTTCGTTGCTACGCAATACCTACTGGCCTTGTTCTGTTTGACTGTTCGCTGTAATACTTACTAGCATCTGAAACTAATGCTTTCAAATTAAAATTCAAAGTCATTTATTAAAATATGGGTACATCAATGTACACTTATGAATGTGAAATACAAAAAAAAAAATCAAATAAATTATAACACAATGAGTGCAATGTCAAAGAAAAAATTATAATTTGAATGTCTTTATTCCAAAAGATTGCTTTCTTCAGGTGTATTTATATGCTATGCTATGTAAAGTATAGGTAAAGCTAAAAAGTTTGTTGCAGCGACTGTAACAGCAACGATAACAAATAACAGGAAAAGGGAAGAAAAAAAAAAATAGGAAACTAAATCTCCTCTTTTCTTCACATTTTGTTCTTTGTTAACTATATTTTCCTTTACTAGGGACTGCGAAACTTCAACTCGATTGGACATGCTGCTCACTCAAGTGGAACAGTATGCGAACAATCTAGAAACTCTCGTGGAAGAACGGACTTCTGACTACTTAGAGGAGAAGCGGAAGTGTGAAGAACTGCTCTACCAGCTGCTGCCTAAGTAAGTTATGTTTTGCTCAATGATAAGATAGAATAGACGATACATACGTTTAAGCGGCAACGGTTTGTATCATGTCGGTGTATTTCAGCTGGACCTTTTGCCTGTATTCTCAATACTAAGGACTGCGGCCTTTTGTGCCCCTCCGTCTATGTTTTCATATGGTCCTGAGATCTTGCAAGTCGTGAGTAAATCGGTTTTTAGGAGAACTGGCGGTCAAAGTCTATTATTTAATTAAAATAAAAAAGTTTCCTCTGTCTCCGTAGCCTTTAGAAATTGTATTAACTTCATCTATCGTATTGTCTTTCCATGACCTCTGTCTCTGATGAAGGTTAGTAGAAATTTTTACTGAAATACTTAGTGCAGGGTATAGAAAATGAAAGTCAAATATTATTATAAACCACGAGCTGTTCGGGACTTCTTACCCGGTTCTGTTGGTCCTTCGCCCTTGCACGTTTGGGCTATAAAATAGAGCAAATAGCACTCAGGGTTACTTTCCAAGAGTGATATCGTTTTTTAAATCGGACCAGTTATTCCGGAGATTACCACCCACAAATTATGCTGCTCGCCTGCAACAAATAAATAATATCGGTACGGTAGCCAAGTGAATAACATCGGTAGTACAAATAAATAATATCGATAGCTACGTAGGTAGTATATTATAACTTAGTACGATTGGTATTTATTTTTCTCCAGCTTGGACCATAGCCCTAGCATAAAATAAATGACCCAAACACATCGGGGTTACTCAAGTTCATACAAGCATTTTATCCCTTAAACCCTAATCTTATAAAACCTTTCGTGATGAAATAGACATGTAAAACCGAGGCCGTCTTGTGTACTGAACCCTGAATAGGCTTACAAAAAACGGCAGTTGGCAGACCCAACATGTCTTTATAACTCTTATTACCGGAGGAAAAAATGTCTAGGTTTATTTCTACACAAAGAACTTATACTAGGTTTATTTGAAACCTATGCTTTTCTTGTAATCATTTTATCAATGAATTTGCAGTCATAGTTGTTATGTTCCATTTTAACAGCAGTGTTTAAATTGAACTTTTTGTTCGTAGTCATAGATAGCTATTTTTTTATTTCGTACAAATATTGATTGTTGGTACCTAACTGAAGTTTTTTTTAATTTCCTCATAAAACGCTAATAGATTGACGTAATATTATACTTTGCCTTCGCCGATTTAATACCTACTACACGCCAAAGTGTCGCAAAGAAAGTAAATACTTTGTAACTACAAAAAAAGAAGAAAGTTAAGAAGTCTTTAACAAGAAAGTAAAGGAAAAGCGTAATAAAATACATATTTATTTTATTACTTTTACATAATAACGTGAATCCATCAATACGTAATTGCCTCAAAAGCTTGTATATTAGGTACTCTCGAAAGGATATTTACGGAAATAGCCTACCACGATCTCAGATTAAGTAGAAAGCAGATATACTGCCTTAGATCCAGATGAAGCCAAAAAAACTATCCTACGGCCCGTGTACGTATACTTCAAGCACATATTGACGCATAAAAACTTATTTATTTTGTCCACGATCTCTGAGCAAATGACGTAAGAACTAACGATTGATTCGGGTAGTTTTAATGCGTTCTTTTCTTGGTTCTTTTTCTTCTATTTAACCCGAGAGTCCTCCTACTAAGTTTTCAATCACATTCAGTGATATTTTTCTGGGAGTGATTACAAGCGCTGACGAACGCATCCTGCATGGCACTGAATGGAGTCGAAACTACGAGTAGGTATAATATAATCGGAGTACGTATTATTAATAAATGAAGCAACGTGGTTTTGAAACAGTTTGTTGAATTCAAATTATTATTTTTTTTTGTTTCATTATTTTATTCATTTCAACAAACTGTGTCAAAAGCACGCTGCTTTTTATGGAGATACTAGTTGACTCGACAGACGTTGTCCTGTCAAAAGCTATTGCGTCAATTCTATGTCAAATATTGCGTAACTATAGCAACCGTAGTATGTTGATGCTAACTTGTCAATTTATAGTAAAAATTATCAGTATATATATAATTTGCAATAAATTAAAATTGCGACTATAATTTGAGATTTAAACTATCCTATCTCTCAAGTTGGATCGAACTGCACATGGTGTGCGAATTTTATTATAATCGGTTAAGTGGTTTAGGAGTCCATTGAGGACAAACATTGTGACACGAGATTTATATGTATTAAGATTTATTCAAAAGCACGTTTTAACTTAACAGTGCTTGAAATTCTCTTCATCTCTCTACCTAAGCATTACATCTATACCAACAGACCGCAAATCTAAACCTACAGTGCTACAGCAATGCAAATGAGGCTGGACAGCCGGTGGTTTCCTCCCGACAACGTCAAGAACATCTAATTTAGGCACAATTCAGGATTGAAATCCGGTGGTCGCCGACAGTTTTGTAATTATATTCCGAGGTTATGAACCGGAACCGTTCGGTATAAAGGGAATAAATTACGTTGACGTAAAATTATGTGATATTGGAGGGCTAAAAATTTATTATGGTCATAAAGAAGTAAAAGTATACTTATTTTGGCTTTCAAATTGTGAAATACAGTTTTGAACAAAAGTGCTACTATACAATGTGTAACGGAAAGGTGTAGTAATACTTAAGGCAATTCTGGTTCGACCCCATAGTAAAAGTTGTTCATAGTGACAAGTCGGCGTATACCCTTTCCTTTTAACTCTTTAAAAGAGTTGATTATTCTGTAGCGTTCGATTGATTGCATCGGCGCTCGTGGCTAAATAAACCGATACGGGTCACGGATGCGGTCACATTTTTTGCAGGTGAATTTTATTTGGTACGAGCGAGTGGTTATTCTCTTTTTTATAGGATTTTGTTAAAATAACGAAACGTGTCCGGCTTTGGTATAAAACTCTTATATTTATCGCTAATTCAAATACAGTTTAGAGTTTTGCTTTATGCTTTGAGTAGATACGAGTTTCAGTTATAAATAGTTCCTGTTAGTTTACTAGCCAAGCCAGGATGGCCTAAAAATATATTTAAACTGACTGGTTTTATAGATGCTCTAACTACGAACTAATTTGAACTAGTATGCAAGCAGTTGAAGAAAAACTTTCTTTTTTGTTATCCTAGAATAAAGTTCCGCGGAGTCGACCAGAGCACACTTGGGTACCACGGTTAAATATTTTTTCCTACTATGGGTCTATCAGAAAAATGTTCGCCTAAAGACACATAAACACCGTTGCTTATTACTATTTATAATAATAAAAACGTTTCACACTCATTGCTCTCCACAAGGATGTGTCGGCGATGCCATGAAACACACAAAGACAAGGACAACTAAGACCCCCAAAGCAACCCCAAGCAGACATGCAATTAACCTCATCTCATATCTCATATTGTATTGATCTCATTTTTAATTTCTAATTTTTGTATTACTACCTATTTTTACGAAATTAATCTCATTTTATCACTGAAAAATGTATCTCGTTTTTATCTAATTCTCTTTTGACAGGTCCGTCGCCTCTCAGCTGATAATGGGCCAGCCGGTGATGGCGGAGACCTACGATCAGGTCACCATCTACTTCAGCGATATCATCGGCTTCACCCAGCTTTCAGCCGAGTCCACCCCGCTTGAGATCGTCGACCTTCTCAACGATCTCTACACCTGCTTTGACTCCATACTGGAGAACTTTGATGTTTACAAGGTAAGTTTTTTTTATGCTATTGATTTAAGGGACGAGCAAATCGCTCGCCTGATATTAAACGTCACGTTGTCCATAACAGGTCTGCGTCACACAGAGTTTTGAACTCTTACAGTTTAGACCCTGCGCAACGCATTACGTTCGTCACCCTAAGATAGTCGTATAAGATGTATCTCCTATTTGCCCTGAAATTTCAGTCCCACAACTCTGTTTCTTGTAGTATTGTGTAGTGGTAGGGCTCTTTTGCAGAGCCCGCCTGGGGAAGTACCACACCTTTGCCAGTTATTCCACCGCCAAGCAGTAATGTGCAAACATTACTGTGTTCCGGTTGGAAGGGCATTGTTTCCAGTGAAATTACAGGGCAAATGGGAGATTAAACAACTTATATCTCAGGGTGACGAGCGCAGTGCTGTGCCGCGCAGGGTCTTGAATTCTGTGAGTTCAAAATTCTGGGTAGCGCAGACCTGTTATGGGCAAACGTGACGTTAACATCAGGCGTGCGATTTACTCGTCTCGTCACTCAATTACATAAAAAAAAAAAAAAAAGACACGTGAAACTCGGTGAACACTCTCCGGCATAATATTTGCGTAAAACACTTGTAAAAATCCTTTTTAAAATATTTTTAAAATAGAATAAGTGCCAAACAAGCGACGGGCCACCTAACGGTAAGTGATCACCGCCGCCTAAGGACACCTTATTTTCTCATTCACCAATGATAGCAATCTACCCATGCGTACCTACGAGTACTACATTTTGGTGTGCAACATAGTTGTATGAATGTTTTGCATTCAGAATGTAATTGAAGTATAATAAGAGAGATTCACTACAAGCGCGCTACCAAAATGAAAATACTAGCAAGTAAAATTAAAAGGATTTAATTATACTTACTATTTTATTATGAAAACTAACGTGTTTTTTTTAACATTTTGTTATTATTAGAACGTGAGTATTTTGACGTGAGTTTGAGTAATTTCCCGTGTTAATTATATCAAAATATACTAAGTACCTACATAATTATGTTCGACTTCTTCGATAATTGCCAATAACTCAATATTTTAGCGCATTATAGTATTATAACTACCTACCTAAACTGTATAGATAGGTATTCATATAGATTTATGTTTGATATACCCCAAGACTTATAGTAGGCACATTCATTAACTATCAGAATCAATAAGTTCCAGAACATCTTGACTACGTAACTACAGTAGCTTATTCTATTCCATGATCTTGACAGTAATTAAATCTATAACTGATTATCCTTCTCTTAGATACAATATTAATTCGCGTATATCCAAAATACAAAATACCTAACTCATATTTCTATTATACGCGGGGTTATTCAGAAAGGGTATGCTAAGCCGGAAAGGGCTCATAGTATCATTAAGAACAACTTTTACTATGAGACCAACTTGGAATTCGAGAAAAAAAAATCAGCTGTTCCATACATTTTGTCGAGTGTCTTTGACATGACATCTCTGGAACAGCTGTTTTTTTTTTCGAATTCCGTATTGGTTCCGGAGTAAAAGTACTATGAGCCTTTTTCAGCTTAACATACCCTTTATGAATAACCCTGTATGATAGAACATTAGATATAGGATTCCAATAAGAAGTTTCTGACAACCTTATTAACGCTGAAATAGGTAGGTATTGTATATGCATGATAGGTACATATATCTAGTGTTCACCAATACCCTTTTCAAAGGTCGTCCATCCATTTATTATTAACGTAGGTAGATGTTATGACCTATACAAATATCATGTGGTCACGTTTGATTAACTGCCCAGTTAAATATATAACTTCTACAAGGTAAAAGGGTTGGATGTCTATAAATTATTAATACATAGATAATATTTTTCCGATGTAATTAATTTAAATCCAATAATTATTTTTACAAATAACAAAAACGGACTTCAAACCGACTATTGAGTATTTCATCTATATTTGTCGCGCACGTACATAATGCAAATTTAAGACTTAAATGGTTTTCTCATGGATACCATTATCAGAACTGGACTAAATTGAAATGGGACCAAATGGGAAGCGTCAGCTTTCTAATAAAAAAAGAATCATCAAAATCGATTCACACAGTCAAAAGTTATGAGGTAACAAACATAAAAAAAAAAAAAAAAAAACATACAGTCGAATTGATAACCTCCTCCTTTTTTGAAGTCGGTTAAAAAGCATCTACATTTGACATGACATGACTCATGCGAACAAGATAACTAGAGAATACAACACACACAATACAATAATTCTAGATATGACTTCTTTGGGAACCTCACTAATATAATATTATAAAAGTGAAAGTATATGTCGAATAGAAAACTAGCTAGTATCTTTTAAAAACGAGTAAAACCGCCAGCCTTGACGACCATCGGTTTTACTGTTACAATTGAACTCTCTACACTGCCTAGTTTTCGACTCAAAAACTAACAGAAATGATTCTAAGCACTTGTTGGAATTCCTTTGAAATAAAAGCACATGAAACACTGAATTATTTTTATTTTAGTTTTCTTCAAAGTTTTACTTACAACGTTTCACCTCGAATCTCAAACAAAAAGTGGCACGCCTTGTATGAAAAAGGAATGCGGCTGCCACTTTATCAAGTTTTTAAACAAAAGCAGCAAATATTCAACCAAATAGATTTTACACGACTATTTAGTTACCAAATAGATTTTACTTCGAGTGTAAGTTTCACAGGATATGCCATCAGCGGCGCTAGTGTCGCTTCGAACGAAAACCCGAAGACGCCCAATGTCCTCGCGGCGACATATATGTCACCACTAAACTCTAAAACGGCTCAACGGATTTACATGAAATTTGGAACGAAGGTCTTTCATGGTCTGGATTGACACATCAGCTTTTTATTCCGAACAACTCATGTTAATCTTTTGACCGCGGGTGGAACCGCGGGGCACAGCTAGGATGACATAAATAGGAGAAAATAATGAATATCTTCACAGCGACTGTCTTTTTCTCCTTTAAAATTAATGCCCTGATATCTCTGTAGCATAATACTGGGTTATTCATAAAGGGTATGCTAAGCCGAAAAGGGCTCGTAGAAAAATGTCAATGACACTTGACAAAATGTAGGTATGGAACAGCTGAGTTTTTTCGGGAATTCCGAGTGGCTCCCATAGTAAAAGTTGTTCATAATGATGAGTACTATGAGCCTATTTCGGCTTAGCATACCCTTTCTGAATAACCCTGTATAAAATCAAGCATGCCGTAGGCCAAATAAATGATGAGAGTTTACACAAGCCATCAAAAGGTAACGTACCTCATGCTCTCTTGCTGATGGAACTTTACATCATTAAAGCTTAATTAATCTTGAACTCAACGAATTTGAACCATATAACTGAATAACCCAAACATCAAAATTGTTTGCCACTATATGACAAGACCAAGATTGTATGGCAAACTTAATTTAACTTCAGGGAAATTTAAATGCCGGTCAGATCGTTAAAGACTCGTTTTTAATGGTCGGAAATATTTCACTTGCTAAGTTTCCGCATTTTTAGTCATATAGTTTTTAGTTATAAACAATGCTGTTTTTAACCGACTTCAAAAAAGGAGGAGGTTATCAATTCGTCTGTATGTTTTTTTTTTTTATTTTTTTTTTATGTTTGTTACCTCATAACTTTTGACTGGGTGAAGCGATTTTGATGATTCTTTTTTTATTAGAAAGCTGACATTTCCCATTTGGTCCCATTTCAATTTAGTCCCGTTCTGATAATGGTATCCATGAGAAAACCACATAAGTCTTAAATTTGCATTAAATACGTGCGCGACAAATGATGAATAACTCAATAGTCGGTCTTTTGAAGTCGGTTTTTGTTTTTTGTTTTGTAAAAATAATGTTCTTGTATATTTATTTAATGGCTAGATGTGATCTTTAGGTGTTTTCATAATTATATTATCATAGTCTTCCTTCTCGTCAAACGTTTTAGGGATCTAGTCGTTTAGCCCGGAAGATGTAATTATTAGAAAGAGATACAGAAATAGGATGTTAGTACCTTTGTAAGGACCTTTCGAGTGATGTATATTTAAATTATCGTTTATTTTGTGAAAATAATGAAGCAAAGAATTGTGAAATAACAAATTTTGGATGTCTATTTTGAACAATAAGAGAGGGTAACTCGCACAGCTCTAAGGAATCCTATTGTTGAGACAAAATAAATAATAGTTAAAAAAAACTAAAAAAACACGCTTTTTATAAAAAACCGAACTAAAAAAATAGAAAATAAAATTTTATAAATTTAAATTAAGAATAGGGTTGAAAATTTCAATAAATATAAATTAATAATAGTGTAAATAAATAAATATATGTATTTTATTTTTAAAAAGCGTGGGGTGCATGGGTCAATAAGTAGATATTATATATTTTGTAGATACATTTTGTATTGACAGACATGAGTAGAGTGATACATTTTGATAATATCTTAGAAAGCACCCCACGCTTTTTTAAAAATAAAATACATATATTTATTTATTTACACTATTATTAATTTATATTTATTGAAATTTTCAACCCTATTCTTAATTTAAATTTATAAAATTTTATTTTCTATTTTTTTAGTTCGGTTTTTTATAAAAAGCGTGTTTTTTTAGTTTTTTTTAACTATTATTTATTTTTCGCTTTTTAGTTCGATTTGCTAACTATTAACCATCCTTAATATGTACAAATGTGTTGGTGTTATCCGATTTTGGCCGTCTGCTCAAGCAAATTAAAAATAAAATTGATGCATAACAAAAAATATTGAGCAAAAAGATTTGTAGCCGCGTGGTTTCGATCCTCAGACCTCATAAAATAAAATTGATGTGTAACAAAAAATATTGAGCAAAAAGATTTCTAGCGCGTGGTTTCGATCCAGGGACCTCTGGGTTATGAGCCCAGCACGCTTCCACTGCGCCACTCTGTTCTCTGACACGAATGACGAAATTACCATTTGTAAGTTAAACGGTATAAAAGTTAAAGAAACTTTATAGAAAAAGCGTGTTAAAAAAATTAATAGTTAAAAAAACTAAAAAACACGATTTGTTTAGTGTATTGTCATCGGTCCTCGATATATCTACAAAGTTTGAAAGAAATCTGACCGTTTAAAGTGGGTCAAAAACGCGCTCAAAGGAGTCGGTTACATACAAACATACAAACATACAAACATACAAACATACAAACATACAGGTGAAGCTAATAAAAGCGTGTTAAAAACAACCAATTCAATTTCTTCCCGTGTAATATTCAAGTTTCTTTCAAGGAATAAAAATACATGACAGTTTTTTGCTCATAATAATTATGGAAATAACGTCTCCTTTTGGAACTTTTTCAATTAAACCTTCGGGCTTTGAACGATCCCTTCTTCCCTTTCATAAATGTCATGGCAGCAACTTTTCGCTTATATTACACTGTGACAAATATTATTTAGCGCCGCTGTACGCCCGTGTGCTCAACATTAAAAGTATTTTAAAAGCTTTTTTTAAACTTGCATTGTGTCTATGTTTGTTCGGCTGGAATCTTGCAACTCAATTTAATTTCAATTTCAAAGAATCGAAGTCTTGTCCAGTTTCAGTTTCTTCCAGTTTTGTCCAGAAAATGCACAGATTGTACAGTCAAATGAAATGCGTTGAAAATGTAAAAAAACAGAAACGTCCCAATAGGTTTGTGAATGATTGACTTGAGTTTTCAGATACCATAGAACCGCTTCCATACTTGATCGATGTAGAACCGTAAAAATGTTATTTTAGCGTAAAATGTGGTTTTTTACCTTGGCTGATATTTGTTCTGTATTTTTACACAGGTGGAGACAATAGGCGACGCGTACATGGTGGTATCGGGGCTTCCTATGCGTAACGGAAACCGTCACGCAGCGGAAATAGCCCGGATGTCGCTGGCACTCCTCAATACAGTCCGGGGCAGGACAGTTATGCATCGACCTGGCGAGAGACTGCTGCTTAGAATTGGCATGCATACAGGTATGTAGTAAATAGGTACGTGAAAAACAAGCACGGATCTCTGGATGTTTGGCCTTATATGTCTGTGACAGACGATTTAACCAGTATTTGTGAATCATCAAAAAGCACTTCTCCGCTTCACATGGTCTATTTCGCAGCTCTTTTATAAAGTAAGAGCGATAAACAGGCAAACGGTAAGCCTAATGGTAACCTAAGCTAAGCTACAAAATCTTTGCATAAATGTATCGACATGTTCATGTTTCATGTTCATAATGGACGCGCTGTATATTACACCTATAGATTAGAGATCCGCTGTGATAATATACCAAGTGTTCAGCCATGCGGAAGCAGTGTAGGGGAAACTATGATGCAATATAAATTTTAGCGTAGTCTCAAAAGGTCTTTTAATATTTAAATAGCCTGGACGAGTGAAATTAGAGCAAACTTAGTATACAGACCTACTAAACCCTCTAAATCTGAGGTAAAACAAGAAGCAAGTTGTTAGAAATTCTTGTTTCAAAATCTCGATCCAATTAAATTTAATCCTGAATAAAATATACTTTAAAAGTAGGGAAAGTCTTTTTAAGTAAGAAATTTTGCAACTCTTTCTCCCGAGGTTAATTTACTTTGGTTAAGGAAACAGTGGCTCGAGAGGGGAGTAACTTTTACTTCCCTACTTAACTCGGTTAGTACTTAGTTGGGAAAAGCTCTTCGAGCTTATTAATTGGATTTATTTCCTTTTGATTCTGTCTTTTATTTGAAGAACATATCTAGTTTAAATAGTTTTTTTTATTAGTGCTGTGATATTGTTATTTCTCTTGATTTGAGACAACTGTTTGTCTACCGCCTTTGCAATTATTTTTATTTTAATAACGCAAGCAGAAATATAGATATACTCGTAGAAAATGTGTATTATTGGTTTGAACTAAACTGGCACATCTATGTTAGTTTATTCCAATGCTAGAGCATTGTTAAGCTAGTTAGTAAGACCTAGTGTTAGCTAGCTGATCTATAATACATTTCACATCATTTGATCTTCTGATGAAAAAGATGTTGAGCCTCAATACTTAATGTTAAGTTGAAACGTAGTTGATGATGATTTTAAAAACAACTTTTTATAAAAAAGCTACCGAATTGATAACACATACTTTTATATGAGTGCATTAGCAAATAATATGATTTTATCATTCTCGTTTATTTCGTTCATCTTCCATTTAACTTCATTCTATTGGTTTGTCGCAGGTCCTTGCGTGGCTGGTGTGGTAGGTCTGAAGATGCCCCGCTACTGCCTGTTCGGAGACACAGTCAACACAGCCTCCAGGATGGAGTCACATGGGGAAGCTCTCAAGATTCACGTCAGCCCGAAGACCAAGGAAGTTCTGGATCTGTATGATACTTTTGAGCTGGATTGCAGAGGAGAAATTACTATGAAGGTGAGAGTTCATGTGAAAAATTTCCAAAATCGACCATCCATTTTTACTAACCTTACCTAATTACCAACTTCAATATTTTTCTTACAGGGTAAAGGCAAAATGACCACCTATTGGTTACTAGGCGAGAAGAAACCTCAAAATCAAGAGATTCGTTCATACGACCAAACAAACCATATCCAAAGTAACGTCGTCAACCCGAGTATCACATTCCAAGGTCCTGACAGCCCTGCGTCACACTCCCTCACTCACAGCCACAGCCCTGACCAAAACAACGAGGCAAAAGAAAGAACTACTCCGATAGAAATCCTCAACGAAAAAGACCGCATCAAGCACGAAATCGCAACATTCGTTGCCAAGGACCTGATCAATAACATTGACATCGCTGTACGAGAATTCAGAAAATCACAAAGCGCTCACTTCAATTCTATTTCTGCTAAAGAGTTCAATTCAACACAAATAAAAGAAACCAAGCCACTTTGCAACGGAGGCGAGAAAGGATTGATAACTCCCACATATGATAAAGAACTAGTCATTAGCAAAGGGAAAGTGCGAGACGTAGTCAACCGATTTAACAGCGTTGTTGTTACCGGCGATTTGAAAAATAAAGCGAAATTCATTAAAGATGAAGACTGAAGTGAAAGTTCTAGGCCCGGTCTTACAGTTTGTTATAACAACTTTTGTTATAGAAATAAAGATTACCAAGTTTTATTCGGTGTATCGTGCCAAGCACATTCTGTTTTACGCTCTAGTCATAGTGTATGATGTGTCATAGATTTTATGTGAACTTATTTAGTTAATCTAGCGGGTGACCAAGTACCCTTCGAATTTTTAGGTAAGAGTAGATGAATTTATAATAGACATACGTTTTAGGATAGGGAAATATCGCTAACGCGACCCAAAGAAAGATGTAGTGAGAATTTAATGTAATGTATTATACACTTAGGCCCCGTAGTGTTTTTACTGACCTTTTATACTTCCGTATCTTTCTAACTGTATACCTTATGCCTGTAAGATTTAGGGTAGCGAATAATTATACTTGTACTCGTATTGCCTAAGTACAATTTATAGTTACTTCATATAGTAAAGGTGTTAGAAAGAAAGTTGTACTCGTAGTACTTCACGTGTTATTTTATCGAATCATAATATAGATAAAATAATCAACATCATAGATAGTTGGTTTTAGTTTTAATTTGCGATTTGACTAAAATATTATAATTATATTTATTTTTAAATTTATATATCTAACTATGGTATTGATATTGTGGACCCTGTCAAAACGCTTATTCCTGCATTTGTAAATATTATAACTATTAGTCTTCACTAAAGGTACTAAGAAATGTGGTATTATAATCACCAGTATAGAAGAAAGCTATCTTGGATTGTCCTTTTTAGTTATTCTAGTCGTTTGAGATTTAGTATTATTGTTTGTTTTTAGTGGCATTTATTGTGATCTCATTTGTGACTATAAAAGTCGTTTATAAAATAGTCTATTTAACTGGAATAGCTTAGTAATGTAAGTCTTAGAGTAAGTACCTACTTATGTTTAAAGTCACTATATGATTATGCAAGTACTTAAAATGTTAATTACAAAAATTAATGTTGTTGGAAGATTATTTATGAAATTATATGTCAGTTTCGTTTGACCGAAAATGTCTAGTGATATCGTTGTTTAAATGTTATATTTATTGCAGTTTAAATGTATTGTTTGAAGTTCCTTCTATCTACGAATAGAATTTGTTGGGAATTGCGTTAATCAATTCAATAAAGAATATTATTATGAAATTCGTAATTTAATTCCTTTTTTTTTCTGAGCTATATCATTAAATATTTTACTAGCTGCGGTCTCATCCACTATACTACAAAAACTGTTCATGTTTTCGTTTTAAAAAATAGCCTAGTTGTAAATCTGGTACCTATACAAAAATCTCAATAACGATTTTTTAAAATCCAATATACCTACATAAATTTTTGCTTTTATAAATTTACTAGCGTGCCCACTATTACACACGAATTTACAGAAACCCGTCTCCGGAATAAAAAGTAGCTTTTGTGTGAATTTAAAATTAAATAATTAAAAATCAAATAAGTAGTTACTTTCTTAAAATTCTAATCTGTTATGCCATTTTCCGGGAATGAGTAACAAACATCTCAACATACGAACTTTAATTTACAAAATTAGTGGGATAGGATTAGAGTGAAGAGGGTATGTGTGTGCCTTATTAAGCCTAAAACTTTGCTCCACCCACGAACACTACAAGGTCGATGAAGAAAGACAAGTGTTCAAGCAAAACCAATATTTATTTGGCCGCTTGATTTATCACTCCGTCAAAATATTGGACTATGAAAAATGATACCTACTTAAAGCGTCTGCACACCTAAACGACTCACACGAACGAGCAGAGTATATGGCTCATGTAGACAGATTTACTGTTTAGACTTGAAATGGAAAGAAAATGCTATAAAATTCTGAATTATTGCATTAATTTTTGTAAATGAATATGAAATTACTATTTAAAATTCTTCTTAGAAACTTTGAGTAAGTATCTCGGTTTTTCTCTGTTTTTAGATAAAACAAAATATTTATGGGACCTTATATAGACAGAAAAGAACAGAGGCCCAAAGGTTCATTGTTCATAGACAAAAGTCCAACACAAAAGTGTATGTTCAAAAAACAGAAAGACAAAAGGTTTAAATTTTCATTTTTCTCATCGCGTAGGTACGAGTATACTATCAAACGCCATAAACCCGACCATTAAGTTTAGCCCTTGCTGATCACAACACTACAATCTCGCTGTGGACACAACCAGCTCAGGTGTGTCCAGAAGAGTGCTATAACAATTTTCTCGTCTTCAATTCCGTGATGGATTCGGGAGTGGTCTACCATTAATTTTGTATTGTTTCACTGCCAGAAATAGCTTGTAAAGGCTACAGTTACGACGTAACAAGATTTTTTCCTTTGACCGTAAAACGACTGACCAATAGAAATGTAGTTGCGACGTAAAGAATTTCACCTAACTTTCAAATTCATTGGACCCAAGTTTGAAGGCTTGCCAGATCTAATTTTTCTAAAAACACATTAATTTTTTTTTTAATTTGTTTATTTTCTAAATTGATTTATCTTTGTCTAGCAGGTTGAAATGACAAAGTCAGATATATGTTCAGTTCGTTTAGATATATTTTAGTCTGTCAAACAAAGCCTTTCAAATTGGGCCTATTGAATCAAAAACACATAGGAATATTTGTAGATTTAACAAAAAGGTAGAAGTGTATTGGTCAAAGTAATAGTCAAAGAAAAAGTATTTTTAGATGTCGCTAACATTCATACATAGTTTTACTTTTAGGCTTATATTGGACATTGGATTTTTGCCTTTCCTATTTGAATATCACGCTTCATCCTAACCTCTAGCCTACATAAAGGATATTACAACGGATGCCACCATCAAAGGTCCAATCAAATCTAACTAGGTAAGGATGTCTCGACATTGATTGCCAATTAGGTACGCTTCCTCGTTCACCACACCCTAGTATTTTGAACTAGCTGCGCCTCGTGGGTGCACTCGCAATTTAGTCCTACCCTACTTCCTACTCCTACTAATAGTATAAACACAAAAGTTTAAGCATGTATGGGTGTATGTTTGTAACTCTTTCACGCAAAAACGGCTGAACGGATTTACATGAAATTTGGAATGAAAGTTGTTCATGGTCTGGATTATAACACATAGACTACTTTTTATCCCGGAAAACGCGGGTGAAACCGCGGGAGCAGCTAGTAGTACAATAAAGGTCCCTGTAGGATGGCAGGTAAACCCACGTGACGCAACATGTATTTCAAATAGAGCAATAGTTCGTTGACAGGTCATCCGGTCCTCAAGGGGCGAGCTAACGAACCCATCTTAGTGATTGCCAATAATTTTACTTCAGAGAATCCTAGATAAAAATAAATCTCATTCTTAGAAACGAATTTGGCTGTTCAAAGGAAAATGCTGAGATGGACTTGAAAAAGTAAGTAGGTACAGACAACAATTGAGGCTTTTTGATCTTAACGAATACGTGGAGCCTTGCAGTTCAACACAAGTTAAATAAAAAAATATTTGACAAAAAAATCAGTACACTACATAACTGCCGAATGCCGTCGTAATTCAAACGTAGGATTCGCTATCTTAATATCTAAAGGATTGAAAAGCATTGATTTCTTTTTAACACGCTTTTATTAGTTTCACCTGTAGGTACGAACGAGTATGTATGTAACCGACTCCTTTGAGCTCAATTTTGCCCTACTTTGAACGATCAGATTTAATTCAAACTTTGCACACCTGTTAAAAACCGATGACAGTGCGTGTCTTTTAGTTTTTTAAACTATATTTTTTATTTGTTTTAAATTCGCAAAATTCCGCGATGACTCGTAAAACATTTAAACTTAGCCCAAATAGTAGCTAAATTCCGACGAGAAATCCAGAGACTTATAACTTTTACTTTCTGGCTTCATAAATCCAAAATGTTCTAATTTTAAAGCCGAATGCCAAAGTAAGATTAGTTTTTGACATAAAAAAAACATGTCGGCTAATTTTAACGCCAACGATTCTCGAACTTCCGGATTTGCTCCTAAACTAAATAATGTTTAGCTATCTACAAGTTGTAGCAAAAGAACAACAGTAGGCATTTCGGTAAACGCCTTCATTCCCCAATAATAGCGGCCGACTTTCCACGTATTTTATGAGTTCCCATTAACATAATTATGAGCCAGCCTAAAATATGGCTTCGCAGTAAAACGACTGAAATAATTACCAGAAGGTTACGACGGCTGGTGGCTGGACGAACAATCAAAGTTATTACCTAATTATTTTCACCTTTGTTAATAAAGCTGTAAGTTTGTTTGTTCTTGGAGTAGCGAGGTTGTGAAATGCTATGAATAAATAATTCGTATTCTAACCCGACTTCCCATAAGAGTCTAATGTTTTTCGAGAGTATGTAAATATGTGTAAAGTATAGGTATAAGTACGTAAGAAAAACAGATAAAATATACGGTACACAGGTAGAGATCATTAGTATAAAACTGAACGATTTGTTGTGTGTCGTAAACCGTTTACGCTAACATGCATACCTACTCGTAGAAGGTGTATTGACGCAATATACTGTCGTCGCCATTGGTCGTTTAGTCACCACCGGCACGCATACAGGTAAAATGCTATAGAGTGGAGAGGCACTCATTTTAAACATATTATGATCTCTAATCACTCAGTGTGAATGTGTCTATTCGTTGATTTCTTTGTGGCCTCCGACCGCCTCAACGGTTTGACTGATTATAAAATGCGAGATGTCGTTAGATTTGTCTCAATTTCTTTCTTGGCTTAGTATGATGATGAAGTGCAAATTGCCTCAATTTATCCGGATCGGTTGAGTTGTTTAGACTTCGAAAACAGTAATAAAAAGGTCAAGATAAATATAGAAGCAAAGTTATAGAGAGTTATCGTATTTAATGTGAAATGTCAATGAACAACATATTTTATTCTCATTTTCTATTCGATACCTCGCGACGTAAAATCCATACTATTCATTCAACATAATTTATTTATAGTAAGCTTGTGAGATCCAAAGACTGGCAGAGCAGAAAATTCACTCATGTGAGGTTGACGTCTGCTGATTCTATCCGAGTTGATACAGAACCGCTCGACTGAATTTCCTTCCTCTAACCTTTGCAGAAATTTTACTAAATACTGTAATAATATCACATTCTTGT
The DNA here is from genome assembly GCA_949125135.1 of Alcis repandata. Taxonomy (NCBI): domain Eukaryota; kingdom Metazoa; phylum Arthropoda; class Insecta; order Lepidoptera; family Geometridae; genus Alcis; species Alcis repandata. The sequence continues at coordinate 5,886,265 of OX421240.1, forward strand.
AAAAATCATAAATAGGTACTACTTATGAGTTAGAATTATGGATTCGATGAGGTATCAGAAATGTACAATTATTAGAAAAGCAGGAAGAAACAAAAGTCATAGTCATCGAAAATTAACTTTTCTACTGCAGAGTAGTACGAGTATTTGATATCTGCGTTTATTGTGGCTCAAATGACACATTAAATTACTTCTTTTATTGTCACAAAAACGATATCTTCTCTTCTTATAGATAAAAATGAATCGCTGTTCGTTAGTCTCGCTAAAACTCGAGAACGGCTGGACCGATTTCGCTAATTTTGATCTTGAAATATTTGTATAATTTCAGGGAAGGTTTAAATGGTAAAACATGAATAATAAGTAAAGAAAAATACTAAAATCGACAATTTAATTTTCCAATACAAACTGTTCCTACCTGTGAAACATTTGAAGTTCGTCCTATCGGTACGGTAAACTCGGGATGACCGATCACTTTTGTCTTTTTAGAAATAAAAAATAGTGTCACTTGGTTGTCAAATATTTATAGGTGTGTTCAGAAATCGGTCCGATCTTTTTGGTCTGCTTTGTTGGATTTTTTTTTGTTTTGTTTGCTCTAATACAGGGAAAGTTAAAAAGTAAAAAAAAAGCGGGTGAAACTGCCGGGGGTCAGCTAGTTATATATAAAAATGAATCGCTGTTCGTTAGTCTCGCTAAAACTCGAGAACGGCTTTACCGATTTTGCTAATTTTGATCTTGAAATATTTGTAAATGTTCAGGGAAGGTTTAAACGGTGAGAAACATGAATAATAAGTAAAAAAAAATACTAAAATCGACAATTTCATTTTCCAATACAAACTGTTCCTACCTGTGAAACATTTGAAGTTCGTCCTATCGGTACGGTAAACTAGGGATGTCCGATCTCTTTTGTCTTTTTAGAAATAAAAAATAGTGTCACTTGGTTGTCAAATATTTATAGATGTGTTCAGAAATTGGTCCGATCTTTTTGGTCTGTTTTGTTGTTTTTTTTTGTTTTGTTTGCTCTAATACAGGGAAGGTTTTAAAGTAAAAAAAAAGCGGGTGAAACCGCCGGGGGTCAGCTAGTAAAAAATAAAAATGACCAAACCAAATGACCAAATGACCTGTACTAACGACACCAAGACTAACCACTAGGCCTATACGAACTTTACTTTTTACTTAGTAATAAGTGTAAATGTAGTAAAAATAGTGTACAATAAGTTGTAACAATAAACCATGTCAAAGGCTTTTGAATGGGCTAAAACTAATAAGGCTACTAATAATGCAAATAATACTAATAAGGCAGCCTGGTGGATTAACTTCTTAGTAATCAGGCAAAACTTGATGTCTTTGTAAGCTAATGGCTTTTATTACATTAAAACCGAGAGCCTAGCTATGATTGACAAAAACCTAACCTAATCTAACAATCGACCCGTAACTGTATTGTAAGTAGGTTTATAGACATCCTGTTGCGAACCCTTAGAGCACAGAAAGAGGTATCTTTAGAATATTCACTCCCGTACCCCTGTTACCAAAAAAGGTCTTACGGTTTTCAGCTTCAGAGGACAGAGACAGTATGCCTAGTACAAACACAACTTTTAACGTAAAATACGTAGCGAGTATGCTATACTAAAAGTATGCAAAATAGGACAGCGCCCCTGTCGGGCGTAAATAGAACCTGCATTGTCTATACATTTTTCTATCGAATACTTGCTGAGTATTTTACGTCAAAATTTGTGCTAGGTCATCATCATCATCATCATCATCATCCACAGCCCTCTCTATCCCACTGCTGGGTATAGGCCTCTCTCCCGTACCCCCGTGCTAGGTATACAGGTATATTTACAAGATACACCCCAACCAATGTAACTGAAAAAGGTCTTAAGTGGCAGCTCGACTAAATTAAATTCAAAGCTTCGCTAAAATATCTTGGATACAAACGTCTTATTCTTTTTCTTCCCGGCTATGTATTCCACATGATATATAGATAAACTCTTTATTGTTCACACCAGAAATTACAAACAAAAAGGATCATAAAACTTAAAACTAGTGCAACAACTGGCGGCTAAAAGCAAAAACATGGTGGTGGGGTCAGCCTTCTTTACGTTTCTTCTCCACTTCGCCTACAAACCTTCTTCTACACTTTCTTCTTTACTTCTTTTCTTAACCTTCGCCCCACATTTCCCTAAACAAAAGTCGACAGTCACCAGTCGAGATAACGCGTTTCACGCAGCAGGATTTAATTTCTCAGTCGTCGGATAAATCAGATTGAGTCCGTGATGTGGGCCGCTGATCGAACGCTCCGTAATCCACGCGGCTTATGTTTTGTATGCCGCTACATGTTCGGATTTGTTTTGTTTTGTTTCTATTCGATAGTGAAAAACAGGATTCAACATTCAGTGGACTAGATTGAAAAGCAAAAGGATTTTTCTGCAGGGATTTTTATTTATTGCGAATAGTTTTGCTGTGAAACCTAACCTAGTTTTGAGGTATTTTCAATATTATAGTCCTGTGTGAGTCTAACGATAAGACTGAGTTCCATCTACATCGATAGGATAGGATTCTATGTTCGAGTACCATTTTGTAGAGTTCATTTAAAGAAGAACCACGCTTTTACCAATTAGCCGACCGACAAACAAAAAAGTAAGCAACCGTAGTTTGTATACTCGTACCTACAAAAAAATGCAAATCATGATTTAAATTTTTCTAAATATTTCAGAGTAACTAGCACAGTGGATTTTAAACAGATGAAGATTTGCATGAGACTGTCACTGCTATGAGCAAATTATTCTCTTTTATGTCTCATAGTTGTATGTAAAAAAATGCTTGCAACCAAAAACGGAAACATTTCAGGAAACAGGCTAGGGCTACTGCTACTCTTTAGGTCGATGATATTAGACCCATCTCAGGAAACAAGTTGATGGCCAGAAACAGGGAACATTGGCTCAAGGCAGAACAAGCTTGGAACTGTTGAGTAGATTAATAATGATGATGATGGTTGTAACTCAGACTCCGCAATCTATTCCAAGTCACACAATAAATCTAGAGAACTGAATTACAATTCAACAAGTTCGCCTATACTACGCATAATACAGCCTTACCACTTTTTCGAAATAGTTCGCCAAGTGACTAAACTAATTTTTGTTACAGAATTACAATCAGTTTTTCAGTAACTACGATGGTGGCTCCCTCAAACAAGTCTACTGATAACTTGGTCGCACAGTAAACTGTGACCATGTCACCGTCAGAAATAGAACGTCGTAGCTCTGCCGTAGTTCGTAGCAATATCGTGGCTACGAGTCTACGCCGAGGCAATATACGGGAAGTGGCAGTTAAAGCTGCCCGACAGCTAATAAGGATTTCTACACGCTAGCCGAGTATTCAACAGTAAAAATAATTGCCGACAGACCTTGGACTAGGAAGGACTTGTTATGAAAGACCTCGGGTATGAAATTTGATTAGCTGAATGGGTCGGTTGACCTTTACAGGACGTGAAGTGATTTATCATCTACTAGCTTACGACCCTCGGTTTCGTCCGCTAGCCTACAGGAATTGTTAATTGTTACGGGATTATAGCTGTTTATTTTCATGATTGAGTAATACACATCCAAATACACAAACTTTTATATTTTAAAGTAGGTTAGTAAAATAGAATGGCTTTATGAATAGAAGAAGACATGTGACTCACTCCCAGTCTAGTCCGACTATTCTAAGCCTAGTGGCAAACTCTCTTTGCTGCTGTCTT